>OX388275.1:6372500-11372500 GCA_947579855.1 Anticlea derivata | reverse complement strand
TCTTCAGCCGGGGCCACCACGGTCAAGATAATTTTGGCTCGTATATGCTTTCAAATCAAAGCGTAATCAAAGCTCTAAGCTCTAATCGTCAAATCAAAGAGGTAATAAAACTGTATATGAAAATAATGTCCATTTAAGTGGAAAAAATTAAAGCCTAAAAATATCAGGGTCAGTTGTGCAAGTGCTAATACGGATGGTAAGTACTTCATCTAATTACATTCACCTAGATCTTGTAAACTCCCGAGTCTAAGCTGTGAGCAATAAAACTGACATCAATTTCATCAAGTACCTGATGGAATGATACGATCGAATTGATTTCCGGTGAAAATCATTGCTAGTCGCTTTTATGTGCAGCAAACAGGAATCTAGTTTAAAACTGGTCGATTGTTTCGATTAAATAAATAATAATGAATAGGTACATATTTATTTCAATAAAAGTTATTTTTGCTTACATTACGCAGAACTGACGACCAATAATAAATTTAGAATTGCGAACACGAACCGGCACCGCAGGCCTATGTCCAGTAGTTGACTCCGAAGTTGAATCAGATGATGATGATTTATGAAACTATTAAACCTATTTTGATGACAGTACGAGCAGGGCAACTGTTCACGATTCTACCATCATCTGCACGAAAAGACTTAAACACTACCTCGAAACGCTCAACCATCCGATTCTTTATTTTTTATTTCATTTCTCTCTGTTTCGCGTGACCCGAGAGCTGGCTCTTATTTGGCCCAGCGAATTAGCATTGCCATCCAGCGTGGCAATTCCACCAGCGTCTTGGGGACGCTTCCGACTGGTAGTGATCTGGATCAGTTGAACTATCTATAGATCGTTTGTAACGGTCTTTAGATGGCTCAACTGTTTCTTGTGTATTTTGTAAATATTAACTTGTATTCGTTTTAAGTTTCCTTCTGCAAATAAGTATTTTTATATCTTAAAAAAAAATAAAAAATCTCTGCCAGAAAAACGGTCCTTTTAGATTAACGGACTGTTGTTCAATATTTGTCTATCTACTAAATATATTTTCTATAAAACCATGCTCGTACCTAGACACCGTTTACACATTTTTCCCCGAAGGCGGTTTCAAAACAATTTGGTTAGATTAGATTGCCCAAACGGCGAGAGTGAAAGCTCGCCCGACTGCTACTGCCCAGAGGTGGTATTATGCTATTAATTGGTAGGTAATTGCGCGCCCATCGCATTGTTATTAGAGTTGTTATGGAGTCACGCTACTGCAGACCGAGCTATGTACAGACAGCTCACCTTATCATAGCTCTCTGGCAATGATCCAGCTGCTGACACTCACGTTGGCGCTCACAATAAGGCAGTTATGGCTGTAGTGACACCACAGCCGACCGACGTCACATAAAGGAAGTAAAAAAAACCCATATTATTGTGTGGCAATACTTTTATCGCTGCCTATAGTATACGAAACGCGTAACGGATCGTTTTTGATTTCTTGGTCTATCTCTGTTAGTTAATGACTCTGTTGATATGAGACTATCTAGATTTTCAGAGAGTTCAGAGCACCTCATCTAGGTTCTTGTTATTTCCATTTTCGCTTGAACTACATAGTTAACTCCGCCGTTGCCCGTCCCAAGCACGGATGAAAAAGGAGGAGGGTCTGTCTGGAGAAGAACTGACCAGCCAGAAAACAAACAACGCCGAGCTTCGCGCGGCGGTCAATTAACCCGACACCTCTGCAACAAAGTAGAGCGGTCTGCAGTGGCCATGAGGACTAAATACCCTCAATAAGACTACCGTGGAAGGACGTGGGAGCCCACCACGATGTACTTTCCCAAGAAAAAACCCCATGAATCTAAGTACAATTAAGAAGATGTTTAAACGGGGATTCCACGACCCTCAGTCATGAGGAGTACGACGCGAGGAGGAGGACATAGTGAAAAGTGAGTGAGCTAGCTCTACAATAACTACATATTCGATCAGGTTTGGCTCCGATCCGTCATACTGGCCGCCGTTTATAATAACCTAATTGCAGGTTATCAAACAACTCATACATCCAACTCAATACATCCGTAAAGGCAGGGGTTTGTAGAGAGCGGCGGCCGCAGTGCCGGACGTCATGTGACTGCGAGGATTATCCGCATCACCTTCATCAAAATTGAGACAAAGCATTTGATAAGAAATATTATGCAATTGGCAAAGGCAATGCTCGTTCATCTCACGGGAACCGAAGTGCCGGGCGAGGCTTGGCCATGGTGGCCCCTACTGAAGAATAGGCTCCACTCCTCCGTATCTACCCACCCGTGGATGTCGTAAGAGGCGACTAAGGGGAAAAAAGCTAGTGGATGGGCAGCAGCGTCTACTATTTAAAAACAATAGCTATAACTACGCTCGCCAACCCGCGTACCCAGCGTCGTGTGTTTGGGCAAACTCTTCCCACATGATAGGAAGAAATCTGTGGTGAAAGCCATTTTGCTGCTGCAGCACACATCACACCATTTTTACTTTCATTTCTTTTCTCTTGTTTCTTTTATTATAATTACCTAATGTTTATTGTAAAATGTTGTGCAAATGTGTGTGTTTTGGTGGCAATTAAATAAATGTCTATGTCTATGTCTATGTCTATGGTGGTGACCAATGTTCAGAAATGGACGTCGTACGGCTGAAATGATGATGAGGTTTAAGTACTTGAATAAAACTGTCTGCCCAGTCAGTCTTATTCACTGACAGACATGTCCATAAATAGGGAGGTGAGTGAGCCGCGGGATCTTTACGGTTCCCGTCACGTCATGTGGAACCGATCATCCATTAAAACACTGTCAGCAAAATCTGTGCTGTTTCCATTAAGAGTTGGCCAACAGCTCTTAGAGATCCAGGCTTAAGATCTCTACACTCACTAGTGCACTCGCTCACTGGTTCACTCGGCTCACCTCGCTCACGGCCGGCCACTACCGATTCTTTTGAAACAATTAAGTAAGATTGCCTATTATTTGCTGTCTACGAGAACGCACTGGAATTTAAAGAAATTTTAAGTAGAGGGTACGTACACAAATAGTGCATTACTAAATTATACATTTCGCGGAGCAGTTTATTATTGTCAAGGCTCTACATGAATTTTATTGTCAGGTCATAATAATTATTCTATTTGGTTATTCTTATCCAATTTAGTGCAGGCAAGTGTTGTGTTGCGTTCATAATAACTTCCAAGTGATCTTATCAATTAGAAATTGTTGGAATCTAGAATGATAGCGGCATCACACGTCCAAATTAAATTTCTTCAGTAGTACTTGTCATAGGTACGTATAATTCTCAGATTATATAATTTATTCCGCCCACTAACTATAAACCACTGATAATTCCAAAATTCAATTTTGTGGCACTTAATTATTTTTCGAATTACTGATCTAATTTAACTGTTCAGATGTGATAGTAAAAGTTAATGGCTCCGTGAGCTAGGCCGCGGCCGCGTCGTAGGCCGCCGTAAAAATGACATAATATTATTGAAATCAAAGTTACTACGAGCGACCCGTCCCTACCTAGTTTCGAGGCGTGTGTTCTCACAAAACGTTGCAATTCCCAACTACAAAGTAGCATATTTTAATGGTATTTCGCCTGAGAGTACCTCCTCATGTTCTATGAGGTGTCGATATTTGGCACATCGTTTCAAGTTTTCAATCATCATTATCTGCTTACAGGGTTGCGTGTGATGTCTCCACCTCGTATCGACGGTAATGCTGGTTTTCTTTGAGTCTAGGTTGATAACCCTTTTCCCGCTATAAGGATGTCATGACGGTAGCATCTACCACACATGCAACATTTTAAGCTATTTAGATAGGTAGGCTAGAATCTAGAGATGAGTCGTACTTGCTATTTCGCGTACCAGATCCGTAACGTATCGTATTTTACATGAACCAGGTTCTAAAACCAGGTACTACATACTTGAAAGTATTACTTCGACCGCGCGAGTCCACTGCGCAAGTCCAATGCGCAAGTCCATTGCGCAATTCCACAGCGCAAGTCCGCCGCGTACCCAAGGAAGGTCGGGTTGCGACCGCGAGGCGCGCCGCAACCTAGGGTCCGCGGTGGACTTGCGCGCCGCACCTGAGTATTTTAATACGTCTAAGTATCGTGAAGTCGTACCAGTTACGTATAGTATGATGTGAAAACCTGGTTTAAAAACCTGGTTGCGTAAATACGAACCACATCTACTAGAATCTGTCAGTTATATCGTTCACATGCTTTAGTCATTATCATCATCATAGAAAGCTCAAAAGTCCAATGTTGGAAAAGCTGCCTCCCTCAAACAGCACTTTTAACGATATTGTTATATTTTCCACGGTGCGGTGTTTCTCTTCACTGATGGAACCCTGGCTTAACCTTTCTTGAAGTCGTCATCTCACCTGGCCATACTGCCATGGCCTCATGTGCTCTCGGCTACTACTTGCCTAACGACTAACAATCTCAGCCAACAACTGCCCAGAGTAAAAAATCTTACTTAATTTATAAAGAAAACCAAAAGGACCTCTAATAAACATTTTCAACTCGTTGCAAGAGGCGTAAAATATATTTTTTTGTAGAGTATGGTGCTGAGAGCTGCGCATGTCATTAGCGAGCGTGACTGCGCATGCGCCGATGATCGCTCAATATTGTGTGGGCAGGCAGGCACCACCAAGCACATTGTATTATCTAGCGTATAGTCTCTGGACACCACATCGTTGTTCTAGTGTTTAAACAGAACATAACCTACCGTATAATAATAATGATTATCATCAATAACATAAGCTGATCAGCTGATCATAACATTTTAGATCAGCCGTCACACTTAATTGGCATTTAGATGCTCGATGAGTTTATATAACACTTATTCGCTCCGGTACACTACACACACACACAGACATGCACATTTATGCGATTAGGTAAATCATATTTTGTTAATTTCGTAATTAGTATAGGTAGTAGTTATAATTAGTAATTTTTTTCTTACTGATTTTTTATATATATTTTCTTACACTATAGTTAACCTAGGTACGTAGCATACTCGCACCATGTTACTTTTAAGCGAGTGGAATACAAAATGTGGATTCAAATTGGTTCAAGTACGACATATATACATCTAGCCTATATTAAACGATAAGTAAACTGTGAATCCTAGACTACTGAAATAAATAAATAAACCTAAAAGTGCTATCAAATTCCGTATAAATGCTCCAACACGTCACGTCTGCCGTGCGCCTTACACCGCTGTAGTTGTACCAGCAGTGTGAGCTTAAATCAAAACTAAAAACCATTACACAGTAACTTAGAGCTAGTGAACGGTGAATCATTTAGGGGCGCTACAAACATGACGTTCAACACGCAGCAACACACCGAGTCTGCCGTGCGCCAACTGTTACTGTAGCCGTATGTTGTAATCACGAGGAGCGTGTATACTAGCTTTAGGAGTTTTCCTACTATCACTATCAATACATATTATAAAACAAAGTCCACTCGCCGCGTCTATCTGAACGCGACGAACTCAAAAAGCACTGAACAGATTTTCATAATATATGGTTTTCACAAATGGACGGAAGGATTCATGAGGAAGGTTTGATTATCATCATCATAGGCAGCTCAAAAGTCCAATGTTGGATAAGCTGCCTCCCTCAAACAGCACTTTTAACGATAGTGTTATATTTACAACGGTGCGGTGTTTTTCTTCACTGATGGAACCGTGGCTTAACCTTTCCTTTTTGTTAGAAAACACTGATCTGTTTGAGCATCAAGATAATACGAACAGAAGGGAGACCACGCAAAAACCTTTAGTGATGCCCAAACCTAAACTAGAACTTTTTAAACAGAACTGCGTTTTCATGTCATGTAAAATTTATAATCACTTACCCTAATCAATATTAGAGAACAAAGGTTTTATGTTTAATAGGGTTTTTAAGAATTGGCTTATAATTCATAGTTTTTATTCCATTAATGAATTTTTGATATGCAAATTTGTGTAATTACTATTGAATATTTGTACGTCATGACAAATGGCTGAATATGATGAACAATATAAATATAAACTGTACACTACATACCATGTTCACAGAAAATAAACATTTTATCTTTATCTTTATCATTAAGTGTAGTGAGTAAGTTTTAGTCATTCAATTTTTGGTAAATTGGCTGAAATGATGATTGTTGAAGATGACGGATAAAAACATGCCAACTGAGATCTTTACTGGCGTGCGCCGTGTATACTGGGTTGCTAAAATTATCTCGTACAACCGAAATATGTTCCAAGCTACCTATTGATTTTACTTACTTTTAAATTTTTAGCTACTGTAAGCCCAGTCGCGAAGCATCCTAGATTCCTAGAAGGAACAGCTTTAAAAGAGTAGTATCCATAAGAGATGAGCTGAGAGGAAATTTCAATCATGTCTGTAGCATCACATAACATTGTTTCATATTCTCCGCGTTTTCTATTCCGAATGAGAAGGGTCCTTAAGCAACATCCCCATTCGTTCAGCGCTTTCATTACTCGCTCGTGTCATTGCTATATCATCTCATTACCCTTTTACAACCCTATCTCCATGTAAATAGGGTCTCATATACCGTGATAGGGCGCTAAGATTGTATTCTCTCGCCTCTGATTTACGTATGCCAGAGTGCAATGAAATCTCGTGGTTTCAGGGCTCTACTCGCTACAAGTTACAGTGAACCTTTACATAGCAGAATAAAGTGTATTTTCGTACGGCAATAGATAAGTTTATATTGAAGAGTGTCGGTTAATCATTACACCTCGTGACTACCCTTTCGGACGCGAGTGCAACCTGAGAGATGCGACACAGCCTTTACAAAATAACTGGCTCACTCCAGAATACATTGACGAATCCCAACCTGTTTTATTCTCTGCAAACATAAAGGAATAAATAGTTCGCTGCGTAGCATTTATATAAAAGCTTAAAACATATTAGAACAGCCATCTCCATTGTTCATACATTGTGTCACTAAAGAACTCACAGATTGATTGATTTTTAAGGAAGTTTATGCTTAATACAAGGTGATTCATAATATGTATGCCATATCGAAAGGGGCTTATTCTACAACCAATTGGCAATAAAGTTTGTTCTAAAACTTTTGGAAATTCGACCTTTTTCATAGAAAAAACTGTATGCGAAAATCAGCTTTTTTAGATTCAAATCAGTTCAAACTCAATGAATCAGCTGTTTTAGGTAGCAATCTTGATTTCGAACTTCCCGTACGTTTATGTATTAGATAAAAAGATGATAAAAATACCAAAAACAGCTAATTTGAGAAAGTTTGTGTAAAAACGACGCAGTGATTTAGGAATGCATGCAAAACAAACAAATACGGTCGGTGGGCGCCATCGATACGTACCAATGTCATGGTTGCTGAGGTAAAACACAAAGAGTAATTAACTCAGCTGTTCGTATAGTCAGTGGCTTAGCTTTAAAATAATAGATTGTGTTTCAAGATTTGTAGTTAGTGCAGTGCAGGGCTCGCAGGAGAGATGATCCAGCAGGAGTTCACGGAAACATTCAGATAAATCACTTTGCGCGGCTCCACCGTCTGCAGTACCTCAGTCAGTAGGTACATACCAGACTCTAGATCATTTTGTATGATTCCCTGTTTAAGGTGAGGGTTTAATTGTATTATGATTTTTGAATTGTTTTTTCTCAATAACCGCAAAACGCACAGTTTTGATTTTTATGACATAGATAACTTGAGCATTTTATTTAAGTAAATCCAAGACAGAAACGCCATTGGTAAAAGTTTTCTCGACAGATTTATTTTTTAAAGTTGGGTCCTCTGCAACAGTTTTTTAGAAAATACTCTGAGAATATCTAACAAAAATATCTTTTTTTTAAATATTTTGTTAGACAATAGCATTGGGTACCTAAATCCAAGATACTTTTAAAAAAAATTGATAGTTTTTGAGATAATCGATATTTTCTTATATTTCGCTTACGTCGATTACTTTCGAGCGCCTTCTAACGCTTGCTATCTCTTTCCGCATTCAATTACAGTACATGGCGCTGTCACTTTCTTCACTCTGCCCACTCGACAATTATTATGATTTTTGTATCCTCTTAATGTGTTAAAGTTCACGAAAATGTTCTTTTTCACTGAAAGGTACCTCGCCCTATAGGTTGGCAAGTGCCTTGTTTTGAGGTATGAAAGGGCTTTGCTTAGTATTTTAATGATTGCAGTTCGTAGTAGGTGTGGGAGCTGAGAGATTGTGTTAAATCCATCAGAAGAGTCAGTGCGCGGACGTTATAATCTATTTGACGCGATTCGTTCGATCAGATTTCAGTCTTAATGAATATTTTCAAAACTCCACAAACAACTGACCACTGCTTCCTATGGCCTACGTTTATTTTAAAAGGTACCATCATGCCAAATCTCATCCCATCATGAGACGCACAAAGCTGCTCTTGCGCATTTAAAACCGCAGCGGCCGACACGGCGGCGCTCATGGCGGATGGTGTCGTGCGGTGGCTGCGGTCGCACACTGCTACAACAGCCTGCCTTATAATTCAGCGAAAAGTTAAGCCAGGGTTTCCACAGCAGCAGCTGACCGACCTCAAAATAAAGCAGTGACATGTTTGACCGCTCTAACAATCAGGAAAACTGTAGTCCATGAGCTGGCTCATCCAACTTAGCGTATAAATATTACTTTTTAGTGATTTAAACTCTAGCTGAATATAGAGTTAAGAGCATAAGTTATTGTGCCTTTTGCAGGCGCATTATTTTCCAATACCTACTTGTAGATGTGCAGATATTTTTATTTCTGTGATTAATATTTTTCTAATCAATTTCAAGTTTAGTTTATGAGTTTACCGCTTCTCCGCTTCATCACGTCCGTGGTCTGACGGCTGCCGGTCGGGCGAGGCCGGGCGTCCAAGCTCCTATGTAATGCGACCGCTCATTATTGGCATCACTAAATGTGATGAGGAGGCGAGCGCAGCCTCTCTTGCGGTCGACGAGCGGTCAACGGAATATTCCAAAAAGCTCTTCGCTTAAGATTTGCCGATCAAAGTTATGGTCAATCTACAGGTTTATGGCATCAACTTTCCGAATAAATTACAATCCGCAAGCTATTTATACACCAAATAATGTTCCAAATCGAGGATTAAAACCTACTACTACCTCATCAGCGTGTGCTTAGATGCACATGTGAATTCGATTTTGTTTCCAATTTTTACATTACTCTTCCTTACACCATACTAGTTCTTTCACCTGTTAGTCACTAATCTTTAGTCCGGTCTGCACTTTCAGTGCCCAGTGTCACCTATTCTTCAGACAACTGCTGACCTAAAGGCGGTATCATAGGTGGCAATTGAAATAATTCCAAAGAACATTCAGGGCAGTGTCTGTGACGTTTTAAAGGTATGGACCCTATACCAAGCAACTTTTAACAAAGCCTGCGAGTTAATCTTCACATAACGAATTGCTCGTGTATAAGCATGTCAACGTATGAGTATCGAACAAAGAACAAACGTATACTTTTTGAAATTCCATTTGATGATGAATGAGTGTGTGTATATAAGATATTTTCACCGTTTAGGGCACGTGTGAAGCCCATTAAAAGTATTATTTTCATCGGTGTTAGATACTAACAACGATATTCAATCTCCAAATGGCTATAAAATCTTTTAATTTGTTACTTGTAGTATTTATGATATGTGCGCCATCTAGCGGGGCGTCCCGCGGCGTGCCATTAACATAAACACTCGCGTACGCGCTCTGCAGAGTCAATGGCTCATACATTGTTACATTCATGCAGAGATTTTTTTATATAAAGTGCTCAAGTCTATATTCTTACATATAATACTCCTAGAAGGATAGTGATAAAGAGTAGATAAACGACTGCTTAGTCAACATAGGTATACCACCCACGGTGGAGGAGTGGGCACTCTCCCCCTGCCATATGTGCCCTACCGTACCCTACCTTTGGTTTGTGACATATTTGGCCACGTCTATGTTATTTAATCCTCTATAATTTTTTTGGGTTAAGTATTCTTCTAGAGTAGGTAGGCAAAATGAGCACGGAACTTTTTGTTATTAGATCTATGACGAAACCAGGGAATCTCCTAACTCTAAGTGTAGTCATCTCCCTCGTACCAACAACTGCCTCGCGGTTATTCCCTGTGTTTTATTTAATCTAATCATAATCATTTATTTTCGTCAACTTATTCACACATGTTACATGCACTTAGATATGTCAAATAAAATAGTTCATTGCAATGCCAGTAAAATAAACTCATAAAGAATGAGAATAACAAAATACAATGAAACTTATAAATAAAATTCAGTCACCACAAAATATAAATTTATCAGTCAAAGCCTCCTCAAAGCTATAGTAACTCTTGTGCAACAAATTATATAATCGGATCATTAACGATCTCATCAAAATCAAACCATGAGCCATATGATAGGAGCCATGGCAGGTTGTGTCCTTTCATACTCTTTACTTGACATTTTTGGGATCGCTGCACTCGCCAGTTTCAACGTAATATCTAGGTTTTTACAGCGCCTGTCCGTCCTAAACATAATATTTTCTAGGCCCGCTCCGCTCGCCAGTATAATCTATTACCGTCTAGTTTCTTTTGCTGTTTTCACACCCCTAACATACAATTTTAAAGTGTCTTGGACACTACAGGTACTTAAAAATATTACCTAAATAGTTTTAGGTGCGAACGATGAATTTGGCCTACGCCCGGGCGGCTGGAAACCATGATGGAGGCTACTGCAATCTATTTTCAGATTTTATTGGTTCCGTTTTATTACATCATCTAAATCTACAAGACCCGTCTGTAAGTGTAATATTGTAATCATGCTCGCTTATCTAACGACCCTTTTAACAGATATCGCGCTATGTAGATAGGCCGCTTTGTTTCGAACATAAAACCACCGCTTTATGTGGCGACATCTAGCGGCGCTACTACATCGTTTTATAGCCTTTGTTTTGCTGACGATTTCAGATAGTAAAATTGTTTTTTAATGCGAATTGCAAAGACCGACCCTGCAAAGAATCGGCGTTTTATAGATTCTGAAAACCGGGAATCATTCGATCGAAGGAGAATAATATGATTGCATTTAAAGGAATAATTGCTTCCAAAATTGCTCGTGTAGGAGGCACACACAACTATCTGCAATAAAAATTTTTAGGAGGTAAGTATGTGGAAAATGTGTCAGCATTTTTGAAAATCGAAAAGAACAATATACTTAGGAAGCAAAAACCTTGCGGTTGTTGGTAATATTTATTTCTTGACATCGGCTGTAAAAACGTGTTTTAAAACCTCCAATAACCGTAAAGTAATGCGTTCGCAAATGACTCCAAAGTCCAAAAACTTGGCACTTGTCTCATTTCTGTACACTTGTAGCGCTATTAGTGTTTAGTGGCTCATGTATAACCGCTAAGTGGCGATTACTGGGCCGGTACCCATGTTTGGACGAGTACCTAACGGAACTAAATGGACATTTATTTTGGGGAACAGTTATTTAGATATTAGCAATGTTTTGGTGACGGCATGATTTAACTAGATGATATTTGATGACAATGTAGACATAAATAAATAATAATAAAATAAATAAATATTCCGGACATATCACACACGGTCAACTGATCCCAAACTAGGCATAGCCTGTACTATGGGTACCAGAGATTGATATACATAAATAGATATATATTTAACACCCAGACACAGAACAAACATCTGTGTTAGTCACAAATGTTTGTCCAGTGCGGGAATCGAACCCACGACCTCTAGCGCAGAAGGCAGAGTTACTACCAACTGAGCTATGAGGCCTGTCATCATAATGTCTTTATTATTTATGGCATCAAAAAGTGACAAATAGGGCGGCGAAGTTGTGATTTCTTCAAGATTTTTGATGCTCAATGACAGGGTTTACGTTCTTTTGATGCAGAATAAATGTTAAGAGCTAGAGATACCTAGTTGGCTGCTTGCTTAGTTGGTAAGTACTGAGTGTGCGGTACCTAGATAGAGTAATGAAGTTGTAAGGTGGTTGCGACGCGCCGCGCGCCCCCGCGGCGTGAGGCATCGCGCACCGATTCTATTATAAATGAACTGAGGAATTGCAACATTTACCATTTATGCTTGCGCACACAACACTCTTGCTAGTCGAGAGTAAGCCAAGGGGCAGAGGAGACAAAACATTGCAAAACCACCGCCACATTGTTTTTCTTTACAATGTCACTCGCGGAACAAAGACGAATCCAATGACACAAAAAAACATAACCCTCCTTCCTTCTCAGCAGTCGGGTAAAAAACGTCGACCATTGATTTCAAGAAGATGCTTCAGCTAGCCTATATCTTTTGTGCTATCTCTAAGACAGTGTGACATTATGAAACGCCACTAGGTACGTAGTTCTAGAGCCCAGATAGGAAAGAAGTGCTTGCGAGTAACTATAACAAATAATTAATTTTTATACTACCTGCTCGTCAATGGCATATTATGTGTCATGCAAACCTTTCCTAAAGTAAGTCATTACGGCCCTACGGTCAAGCCGGGTCATAATGTTGTACTGAATTTCATTATTTCCCATGGGACATAATGTGATTTGAATTTGGAATGCAACCCATGTAGTAGTGCTTGATCGAGATTGGTTTCAAAAATTTTTGGGTGCAATGAGATTTTATTCTAATTAGGCTGTATGTTATCATTTTCTTTGCACTGCCTACAAATTAAAAAAAAGAAAAACATGAAAACTTTTTACGAAATTCATTTTCACCCGCGCACAAAGAAGGATTATCGAATGTCGAACTGACCACTACAGAATAAGACTACAAAAAAAGAAAAAAAGGCGCCAAGCGCTCAAACTGCTGTGCTGTTATCTACACCGAAATTCAGTTTCGATTCGAATAAACTTCTAAAAAATGTCAAGTGACGACGACAGTGATTTTGATTCGACTCCAGAATGCATAAAATCTGAAGCCTCTGGTATAGTTGGAAACTTACTTCCAGAAAAATCATTTCTTTCTACTTAACAGTCATTGTTTTCGATTGCCTCGCAGAAAGTATAAAAAGTAGAGTATGCATCGCGGGCTTAAATGTGTATTTGTCTTGGGCGATCTTGAACCCCTCGTACTCAGGATTCATGCCTTAACTAAATTATACTTAAATATAGCGCCCGCGACATAATACACTACTTTAAGCCCTTGTTGCATAATCTACTATTAAATCATCCATATCCGTATACATTGCTTTTGTATTAGGTTTCGTTCTTGTCTGAATTCGAAATGATGCGCCTCTCTCGGTGCACTCTCACGAAGGTGCACACATTCTGCGATCGCTATCATGACTCGGAATGTCACTTGCACTCAGTACCTACCGCCGGACGCGCCGGACACAGCTCGATTGTTCCACGTCTTGTCCGACTACATTACGGACGGATGATCGGACAGACCGGACGGTGGAACGACGAGGGTCGGGCTTGTTCGGGCAGCTCATTAAGACTAAGACTAAGAGATTTGTGAGGCTTCAATTTAATTTAAGATGCATGTTAGTCATCATTTTTCATTTTCATTTATTCATTCATTATAACAATTTTTACATCGTGTCTGAAATATAAACTTACTTCTAAAGATATACAAGCATGCACAATACAAAAACACACACTAATGAAGACGTTCATCTCTTTTATTCGGCTTATTTTTTGAATACGCATCTTTTATTGTAATATTTCCTATCCTGTATCCTTGCTCCTGAACTAAAAGGCTCTAGCTAGGCTCGAGCCCGATACACAGATAAATGACGAGCTTGTATGCGATCGGCCACAGTTCACGGACCACCGCTCAGGAGCCCCCACAGATCTCATTCATTTATAGCTTTCAAACTATATAACCGTTATCTTATACCTACTCAGTTCGTTCGCTGAGCTGCGAAGGCTATGAAGCAAAAATATGAGTCATGTCCCTCAACGTTTAGTTGCTAGTTTGATCCTTAAGTTGTGCAAATAAAAATACCCGCTGTTCTTGCGGGAAAACCGCGAATAATGTAAAAAGTACCGCGCAAAAAGTATATTATAGTTAGTCTACTTGAATGATACATTTTAACATAACTTGACATTTTGTATTTATCTAACATTTTAAATTTTTATTTTATATCATTAAGTTAAGACGACATGAGTAAGAAAGGAGTGAATACTGATATGACGGCTGATAGAGGGGAGTGGAAGAGAAAAACATGTTGTGCCGACCCCACATGAAGTGGGATAAGGGCAGGGAGATGATGATGATTTTATATCATTAAGTTTTTTTTTTTTATAATAACAATTGTGCGACTCTTTTCTACTGAATTTTGTTAATTAATATAATTTATTTCTATTTTGATTTTGTACCTAATTGTATTGCATGCTCTGAAGCTGACTATGGCAGATCTATTTTAATTTGACATCTTTTTGTAACCCATTTTCGCAATAAATGACTCTGAATCTGAATGTGAAATAGAGAGATAGGTTTTCTTTCTTCCTTTTCAGGTGAACCTGCCTTTATGCGGCCTTCAACCAAATGCACAGTGACAAAATCGGAATCAGTGATGTCACTGAATAACGAATCATGAATAACTTTAAATTAGAAAATTACAAGAAAACGGTAGAGTTGCCTAATCGCATTCCATGCTTAATTTTATGAAAGCTCATCAACCTTACACTATTGACAAGATCTAATGCCTCCGATGGGACAAATTGCAGCAATACCTCAGATTCCACCGACAAGCATCAATTTGTTCACCGCTCTCTCATTCCAGAGGTTACCATCACAAGAAATAGCCGAAATTCTACCCTAAAATTACCATAGCTATTAATTCGGGCATTTGAAATTTCATGGTTATTCTTTAGATGCTATTATAATGACACAGGTATTTCCTTGTGTGAGCCAGGTTGAAACCGGCTACCGGCGCTTGCGGGCACACTAACCACTACTTCTGAAGATTTTTGCCCTGACTTAGCTGGGACAGGTTTATATGGGTGTTAGTAAAAATCGCCCATGATGTGAGAGCCACACTACCTGGCTAAGGATAACAATATCTATCTGCCGTACGCGAAAACGTATATGGCAACGTTTCACATTCGTTATGTCGTAGCTCGGTAACGTTGCCGCAACATTTGTAATTTATTAATATTTCAGAATATTATGATTTTTTTTTTGTTCTGTGTCTGGGTGTTAAATATATATCTATTATGTATATCAGTCTCTGGTACCCATAGTACAGGCTATGCCTAGTTTGGGATCAGTTGACCGTGTGTGATATGTCCGGAATATTTATTTATTTATTTAATTGCGACCTGAAAATGTATTTTTATCAATTACCTAGTTTATGTAGTACGTATCAAAAACTGACTTGTAAACATACACTTTACCAATAAATATTATTATTCTGATTACTCAGCATATAGGCAACTCGTCAGTCTGTGCTAGACAGTTATAAACATTTCGGTATCTAGTTTCAAAAGAGCATGTTCCTTTATAGTTTCTGTTCTTGAAATATACGCATGTTGGTAAGCGCCGATAACTGATCGTGGTCATTATACAATGAAACCGGACACAAGCACGTAACGAGACATACTACTGAATATTTGTGAGTATTACGCCTATAGAGTTGATTTTAATGTTTAAAAGTTTATGTTAATTTGTAAGTAATGTATGCGGGTGCAGTCGGGCGTGACACTATACTAAATTATCATCTTGTAATAGCGTCCCTTCTTATAAAAGCAAATAAAAATATTGACGTTGAGAACTACTGGCGTTGCAATAACGAGTCATATTTTTATGTTAATGCAAGTTACGTCACAGTTATTGATTTCATTATACCAGTGAAGTACCCTTAGCACGAGTTTCTAGCACTGAAATAGTATGCCAGTCAGTTTTACCTTAATATTTACCTGTTGGAATATTAATACATAGAAGTGTTGACTGACTGAGTGACTGACATAAAGACCACGCGTAGCCTAAACCGCTGGTCATAGAGACATTAAATTTGGAGAACGTGCAACAGTACTCCTCAATAGCGGAAATATTGAAAATAATTTTAAAATAATTCTTTAAATTGACGTCAATATTTCCTTCAACATAGAGCGTGCAACACAGCGCTCTAAAACATGGCTAAAACATTAAATCAAAGAACAACATGATATGAAAAATATATCAATGTCAATAATAAACGTTAAACTATTAAAAACGTTTACTTTATTGCTTAGCTATATTTTAGAGTGCAAGCTTCATACATTTATGAAACATCTCCTTTCGAATTCAAAGCAATCTGCAACGATGCGAGGTACATCAGTACGCGCAGAAATGTCGCGATTCCTACTCCCGCGTTTCCGGCGACTCACACTCGGGGGACAAAGGGGGAGGGGGACAATTAATTCCTTTTTCTTAGAACAGCCGATGCTATCGCAATGTTTATATCAGTTTATTCCGCCGCTGGACTAATTTATTCGCCGACAAACACTTTAACGAGGGCACTCAAAATGCTCGCTTTGATAGTGAATAGCTGAAATTGTCGGCGGTCGCCGGCTCGAGATCATCGCCGTGATCCCCTGTTTATGATCTCATTTTATTGGTTGACTGGTCAACTTTAGATATTTATAAATTTGCTTCACGTTACTTAAAAATTACCTACCTATGTAATACCTACCTATGTACTGTGAGTGTAAAAGCTGAAATAAAAAGATTGAATTGAATTAAAAATTAAGTATTTCCTGAGTGGAGAGTATTTTTTTGTTTCAAACATCAGTGGCCATCCGCTTTACCGCGTTCAGCTTTTTTGACGGTTTATCTAAAGCGATATTGTAAAATATCCAGCTTTATTCTTTCTTGAAGAAGTAAGTAAATGATATATTTATTCATTGAAATTGCAAGGATCATTTTTAAATGTCTTAAACCTAGTAAAAATCAATGCCTCGTTCATTTTTACCCTTCTTCACTTATTCATTCCTCACTTATTCATTTAACCTTTCTTATAAGAAACAGACTCGAGTTTAAGACGCCTTATAATACAATTTCCTGGAATATGTTGTGCAACAAAATAGCAATTTGGTTTCCCTGTACCAATAAAGTCTAGTTTAATCAAAATCAGATCTTCCTTCTAAACACTAGGCAAACCTGCCAGATGCCGGATTCGAGTTTCAGAGATTATCTGAAATTGCATCCAAACAGAGCCGTTTAATAATCGCCTCTGCTGGCCAATCGTGCCGGTACCTACCTACCTACCTACTCCACCGCAGAACAACAACGAATTATACGGTGAACGTACAATATGAACAGTAGATCGCATAGATATTATGGTAGCCGCTACGGTAGTATCACTGTGTGTGGAAACTTCAATAAATAAAAGATATTACAAAGTATTGGCGCTGTATCGTGTTTACTCAAAATTGACTTTAATACTCTTTAATAGTAGAGATAAGATAATTGTAGATGACATATCGCGCGCCGTTTGAACACGACTTGAAGCTAAGGTGCTGTAAATTAATAGTTTTAACACATCATTATCATTCCACAAGCGATAACTCCAGACATGAGACCTATGAGAAGCTACGAGAATGAAGCTTCTTCCATACGTAGAATGCCAGCACAGACGGTCTTGTGTCGATCATGAAGGCATTACAGCGATCCCTCCCAGTGAATACCCCCTTTACAGCGGCGAGCAGCGATCGATCTCAATTATAGATAGCGTACAGTCGCGGCCAGCGTTTATAATTGACTAATGAGCGGGCGCGCGTCACGAGCCCGCTCCACCGCCGGAGATTGTAGCTGCATTGTTTGGAAGTAACCGTTTTTTTGTACAAACAGCAGGCAACACCGATTTTAACTGTATTTTTTGGCGATGTTTCAAGAAAACTGACATGATTATTGGTAAAAAATTATGCATGACGCACTCCACGCAAAGCTAAGGTATATGACCGATAATAATACCAATTAGTAACTACCTGGTAATTATATTTTTAGTCAACAACATTCCAGCCGTTGAAAATCCACAGATTTCCAGAGTAGCCTATTCATTAGCCGGGACCACCACGGCGATATTTTTAGTAGTGGTGCCCTATTTAGTAAGAGCAAGCGCAAGTGAATTTCACAATAAAGATTATCGCTAAAGGTTTTTGTCTGACCTGTACTAGCATTACCAAAACATGGCTATGGCCCCCGACAGAGCTGACCCGAACTCAAACAAAGACTAAAACAAACCGAACAATACCTACCACTTACCAGAGCTTACCAATCTCACCGTCCATCGCGTTACCAAACATTACTCTTTCTTACAAAAGACCTCAACGCGCTCGTTGCTATTGAAAGCCTCTTTGAATGTTACTCGTATCTTTGTTATGGAATCTGTTCGTTTGTGAGGTTAATGGTGTCAATAACTTTTTTAGATTATGCTTATACCTGCTTATATTCATGGAGAGAGTAATCCTACTAATACTATAAATGCGAAAGTTTGTGAGGGTGTTTGGAATTCTGTGGTTCAATCACGCCCAAACGGTCGAACGTATTTGGCTGAAATTTGGCACAGAGATAGATTATAATCTGGAATAGAATATAGGCTCCTTTTTATTTTCATATATATCACGCGAGCGAAGTCGCGGGCAGATGCTGGTAGTATAATAAAATGCTTCTAAGCGGGAGATTGAAATTTCTTGATACGGGCAATCTCTCCGACAGTATGACGTGATAAAATGTTTTATGGATGTGATTGCTAAATATAATCATCATGAGTGGAGCAAATTTTATTGCTCGTGTATGTACACAATAACTTAAACCGTGTACAGCACTTTGATTAGGTAGTTTGTTCATTGGAAGAGAAGGTGATTCTCAAAATGTTTCATCATTAGTTCCTATCATCAACCTGTAAAAGTCCACTGCTGGACATAGGCCTCCCCCAAAGAGTTCCATGACGAACGGTCTTGAGCCTTCTCAATCCACCGACTTCCCGCAACCTTCACAATGTCGTCGGTCCTTTCGGTTAGGGCCTTCCAACACTGCGTCGCCCGGTTCGTGGTCGCCATTCGAGAACCTTTACTCCCCAACGGTTGTCGGTTCTGCGAGCTATATCGTTCCTATAGTCACAATATTTTTTAATCTTAAAAAGAACCTTGTGACCGATGTTGATTGACAGAACAAGTGTGGCGAAAGTATTAATTTCAAAGAACGTAAAATGGTCACCCGACGCCACCAGTCATCGAATCCCAATTTGTAGTTGTCACAGCTCATCGACACAATTAGTTATGTCACGCCACGAAACGTTGCGTCACGGCGCGTCACGCGCCACAGTAGTCACGTCCAGTCACGGTCTTCCAGACCCCCGGCCTACTTGACCCCTTTTGCGACACAAACTGTGACATGCAGTAGCACAACTTGTGGACCGGAGGGTGATCCTCATCAACTTCTTCATTAGAGTATACTTCGAGAATACTTCGAGATATATAATGATGTAAATGCTAAAAATAAGTTTGTTGCCCTTGGCGCAGTCCGATGCATATTGTGCATATTGTGAAGACCAAAAGGGGTATTTTCTGTGCTATGAAACGAAAAGTTGAGCCTTATCAAGATCTACCACCATACAAAAGGTAGTGCTGCAAAGTAAATAATACGTACACTATAAAATAACTATTAATTACTCTTAACATTATATAAATAACCAAACTCCCCATACTAGGGTTCCCTGTGTCGTGAGTATCAGAAACTACGAGTACCATAGTACCACAACACCCAGACCCGAAACAAATATCTACATATCATGCAAGCATTTGTCCCACAACAGGAATTGAACCTGCACCCCTTGCGTCTTAGACGGGCCCGCTACGCCACCAAGGTCGTTGGTCGTTCAGTCGGTTTATCATAGGATATATAGGAGAAGGGATGATGCGAAATGCCATTGTACGAAAAAAAGTATTTCATCATCAGGAACATTACTTTCATCCCCTAAAACTATTCTATCCATAGAGCATAGTTTTATACAAATTTTCCTCATGAACACAAAATATTCAGTGTACAAACCTAAGCTGCTGCAGTAAAACTGTACTATGTACAGGCTGTCCCGCGTGGGGTCCACGGACTATATAAATTAGATTACATGGCTTCGAATCTGAGAATTGAGAATTAGATTAGAACTGCGTCGAGGTTCCGGGCCGCTGGAGACGCGGGAACTAACTGTTAGGTGGTCTGAGCTTGGAACACTACAATAGCTCCGTTCTTTACGCATTAGGATTTATAATCACTGATGTTATTGATGGTTGGTTTTTTTTTTGGCTTTTAGCAACACGCGTAGTGTTGACATATGTCCACTGCCCGCATTATCGTATATTTTTGTTTCGCCGTCCTCTTTACCCTGTATGCGTTCTTCTTGCTTAATTCATGCGACACCAGCCCGTCTCAGAGACTCTTCAAAACAATTTTTACGTACGCACCTATGTTTTTACTTAGAATAATATTGAACTCTTGCTTATTGATGACACAGCTCAGAAGGTGAAGTCATAAAGCAATTATATGACAATTTATCGAACAATAAAGCGCTTAATCCGCGGGAGATGGCTGCCATTCCATCATGCAGGCAATAACACAACAAACACGATGATACATATCCAAACACTCCCATTACTTGTCACAATATTGTACGAATAAACTATCAACAAATTCTCTCCTCACAAAAGGGTTTTAACAGAATTATGATAATGTTTGTACATGTTATAAACAAATTTTGACTTCTGGACTGAGGTAAAGCGTTTATACGTCGTCGAGTGTAATCGAATTGCTATCTAAATAAGCTTTCTCCGAAATAATATAATGTATGCCTTGTATGTACTATCCTAATAACTAGTAGAATATACGAGTAGGTAGGCATTACTTATCGTCGGCTTCTCAACTGATCGGTCGGTCGTAGTATTATGATGATGTGGTACCTAATGCGAGTTTTTTTAATATAAATTGAAGTGTGTCACTTAGAAGGTGAAATTGATTAAATCAGAGGAAAGTCAAAAGGCTGAGACATCTTAAAAACTAGGTAAAGCTAAGCCTTTTCTTCGCGACCAAGCTTAGAAGAATCTGGCAAAAAACACGGCTTGGTGCCTATCATTTTTCTCGATGATCCTTATTCATAAAATGGAATGTAGAGCTTCAGTGTGGCGCCGATCGAACAGGTGAGACTCAAAAGAAAAAATATCAGGTTAAACTTATTAACGTGTAAAGGATGACGAAAGGTGAGCTTCAATTTGTTGTCTCATATGGCTTGGCAGTGTGAATCGAACCAGCAACCCTTGCGTCTCAGGCGGGCACTCGCCCACTTCGCCACCGCGGTCGTCAATATCATTGCTTCGATTTTCGGTTCATAAGCGCACTTATACATGACGCTGGTGGTACTGACCGGGATGTGAGGAATGTAGTAAAAGCAGGATGGATTGAATTTTCAAATTAAGGCGCTATGAGAATCATAATAAACTGTCGAGTGGGCGGAGTGAAGAAAGTGACAGCGCTACGTACTATAATTGAATGCGGAAAGAGATAGCAAGCGTTAGAAGGCGCTCGAAAGTAATCAACGTAAGCGACATATAAGAAAATATCGATTATCTTAAAAACTAAGTATTTTTTTAAAAAGTGTCTTGGATTTAGGTACCCAACGCTATTGTCTAACACAATATTTAAAAAAAAGTTATTTATGATTGATAGTTTCTGAGTATTTTCGAAAAAACTGTTGCAAAGGACAGAACTTTAAAAAATAAATCTATCGAGAAAAGTTTTACTAATCGCGTTTCTGTCTTGGATTTAGGTAAATAAAATGCTCAAGTTATCTTTGTCATAAAAATCAAAACTGTGCGTTTTGCGGTTATTGAGAAAAAACTGTTCAAAAATCATAAAACAATTTAACCCTCACCTTAAACAAACCCACGATTAGTTTTACCTACTTCACGTGGTATAAAACCACAGCAAGCTAATAAACTCAGCGAAAGTAGACCGTAATTTAGATCATTTTGGTTCGAACTTGTTTTTAATCGTCTTCATTTCTTTATAAATTTTACAGAGCGCTTTATGAGATCCACATTACTTTCTCTACATAAATAATTATTGAGGAAGTGCACAATATACTTACGTTTTCTTTATGCATAATTATGTTAATAACTCCTCTATTACCTACCAGTCATCTATCCCGTTGATGAAGATCGGGTGATGGCTCAAGATAAAGTCTTAACATTCAATGCAGACACACTCTTAACCCTTTACTACTCAAGAATAATTAAGGCTCACTTCATAAAAATTTTGGTAGCGGTACTGCAATTTTTGTTAAGGTATGCGTTCCTTGCTGCGTACAAACGCAGGCCTCAAATATATTGAAATGTCCGGTGCCGGCTTGCTTGTTGCGCTGCGAAATACTGCGTCAGCTCTTATATTATTAAAATGCAATCGACTCTGTGTTTGTAAGTTGCGTGTATGCGCATCATGGAACGTGAACCTTTAGTCAAAATTATATTGCGAAATATACTTAATAGTAGTTTATTATTGTTTACCTGTTTATCACTGGTAATTATTACTACTTAACTACGGAAACTTTGGCCGTGGTGGCCCCGGCTAAAGAATAGGCCCCTCCATATCTACTATCCGCGGATGTCGTAAGAGGCGGCTAAGGGAAAAAAGCTAGGGGATGGGCAGCAGCGTCTCTCATTTTAACAACGATAGCTCTAGCTGCACTCGCCAACGTGCATGCCCAGCGTGGTGAGTATGGGCAAATCCCCCCACATGATAGGAATTTGCTCTGTCTATGGGGGAGGCCATGTTCAACAGTGGACGTCGTACTTCTGAAATGATGAACTACGGAAAATTATGTAATTTTTATCACATTGTGAACATAAATGTTTTTTTTAATTGATGAAAGAAAACGTCAATTTAATTTCGGTATGAGGTGAGGAAAAGCTATACATAGAGATGACTCTACTGATCTCTACAGTACACATATACCGGCTTATAATAGTGATGTTGATGAATCTAATCTCTGTTACCTCATAAGGCATAAATTCACATAATGCTTCACATATTACGGTAAAATGTAAATTTCTCAATGGCCGCCACGCGCCTAGGATTAGGTTACTCGGCGAATCCAGATAAATACCCACTTGGGATTCCAATATTCTAATCAAAAGTATATTCATTCGTAATGATTATTCTCTGAAGTTTATGGAACTGGAAACTCAGAAAATTGATCTGATCTATTAGCATTTTCAATATCACGATTGTGAACCGTATAATTTCTAATCAGTTGAATGCATTTGTAACTATTTTAATAAATTTCAAACAAACGATATTACTAACGAACGCTTATTAAATCTGAAATCTCAATAGAAATGTTCATAATTTTATTTCGACGCGGCTTCTGACAAATTGAGGGGAGTCGAGTGGGCGCGATAACCCCATCCCAATATTTCAACTTAACTTGATAAGTCCGTTACCACATCGGCTGTTATGTCTCGAGGCGACATTTTATATTTAGAAATTGGATACGATAAATATAAATAACGGGAAAATACAGATTACAAATCAAAATAATTCAATGACTTTGAGGTCTTATTAAATTTAATTCGGTGCAGATCGTGCTGGTTTCGGACGTAGTAATTGTTTCAAAGTTCAGGCCATAATTCAAATTAAGGGCTTTGAAATGACAGATTCCGAGCAAATTGCCACGATAGTTACACAACGCCAAAATTGTACAACAATCTGCGGACACACGGGCGTGCCGGGGGCGGGGGTACCGGGGGGAGTGATGGATGTGTCCCGTCCCTAGCCTGCGGCACTAGCACAACACTAGCGTGTGAACTACGTTACAAAAGCTTACAATCACTTACGATTACTCTCCGTTTGGCGTATTCATGTACTACAATCATGACTCCATGCCTTTTGTAGACGAAGATTTAGACAGATTTGCATAACGCAAGCAAAACACCGGGCAAACAGACAGCGCAGTCCGATACATCGCATAGGTATAGGTAGGTAGCCATCTATATCTATGTTATCTATGGTTGCTTTTGAAAGATCAGCTGTCGCAACATTGCAGTCAATAAAACCAATACCAGTCTTCATTAAAACCCACCCATTTATTTTAATCAGCGTAAATTACATAGATAAACATATCGATCAGACGATTGCCGATCAGTAAACAGACAAGTGCCAATAATAATATGGTACGCAAACGAGCTCCAATGCTCTTTAGTGATATTATCTGGGCCTCAGTAGCGCACCCTGAGGGAACCACCTGCGCTCCGCACACCTGAACCACCCTCCAAGCCTGGGGGCTCTTCTTTAATGGACCCTTACTATATAGCCAACCATTTACACGATTCATCAGCTAGGATTGCGCACATCGATCTCAAAGCAGTGAGGTACTCAATCGAAAGCTTTGGTAAAGTCGCAATGGTTGCGGATATGAACGGTGGGTTGTTTTTGTTTGTTTTACGTGGTGAGATAAAATATAGGATTTTATGTGCGCCATTACAGTGCGTAATGAAGTATGTCCCGCGGCCGTGACACGTTATGAAGACATTCTTCACACTAATGAGATAATAAAATCGTGGGAAGTCCGACACGCGTAGCTGCGGTCTGCGCTTTTTATCGCGTTGAGGAAAAAATGCGAGGCAAATAACGACCGCCCGCGACCGAGCAACCTCACGTCGTGAGAAATCATTCTCTAAAGTTGAGCGACATTTTAGCAAACATCCCTCACTCTCGAAAGACGTTTCAAGTCAATACACTCGCGGGCATCTAATGAATTACTTAGTGTAGTCGGCAAAATATCATAGAAACTGCCGTGAATGGATGTCCTCGCTGCTGCTAGGAACACTTCAATTTCGCATCACCTGAGTACACCCAAGATAGGATGAGTCATGATATCGAAAGGGTTAATAATAACAAATTACTCAAACCAACTGACATCATGCTGACGTTGATTCCTGAGTGAACTTGAACTCTTGATTAAAAGTAATAAACCAGCTTTCATTTGGCGTCGGATATAATCTGTGTGTACAAGTGTATTTTATTCATACATTCGAATAATATTCTTCTGGTTCCCAATCTCACATTAACAAATCGATCGTAATATTTGAATTAATCGATACTTTAACTCTGATTGCGGTTGCGACAAGTAATTAACGAAATATAACGGACCTTACAGAGTTATTTGACAATAATGATTTATTTAATCTATAATTTAAAACCAATTTCGTAAAATAAAATTGTTTAGTAATATTACCGATACTGGTACTTATATTACAGTCTCCGGCTGTTGCTACGGCATCGTGAATAAAGTAAATATATGCGACAAGATTTATCTAACTTAATTTTTGTAGCCAATTTTGACGTTAGTTTTCAGGATTATTATAAAACTAGGTACCCTTTCACAGGAAAACAACGCTCATAACCAATAACATAATTATGTAAGCTATCGAAAAGGCTCAGACGCGAAGTGACCTCTTTGCACAATATAGACAAAGATAAGCTTTTCATTTTTACTATTTCCATACATTCATTGCATTATGCTAGCACTATAAGCTCGCGGACCTTAATAGTTGGTGTAAATTTCAAGTTGATAACTTTAGCTGTTTCTGAGAAAAAGGATCTTGACAGACAGACAGACAGACAGACAGACGGACAACAAAGAGATCCTATATAATCATCATCATCATCATCAGCCTGTAGAAGTCCACTGCTGGACATAGGCCTCCCCCAAAGAGTTCCATGACGAACGGTCTTAAGCCTTCTCCATCCACCGACTTCCCGCAACCTTCACAACGTCGTCGGTCCATCGGGTGGGGGGCCTTCCAACACTGCGTCGTCCGGTTCGTGGTCCCATATAAGGGTTCCGTTTATTCCAAATGAGGTACGGAACCCTAAAAATTATGGCAATATCTAGCACGCAGCTTGTTCTCGACTATATTTTGCAACAGTAATTTCGCTCGGGCACTTTCAACTAGCAAATGAATCCCGTGCTCTGATTCAGTATGATTATAACGAATGCGCGGATAATGATAGTTCCTGCGCGCGCGCACGACGCCCACATCCACCGACTACCCCATCTATACTTAATAACTGTACACCAAGTGAGCATTACTACGATATCTGTGAGATTAAATCTTTCGAGAGTGAATTACTTTCGTAGAGTGCATCTGAGCCCGCGGTTCTACCTACTACAGAAGCTCTTCTATAATGTCCAAAATAACGAACGCCATTATAGTTAAATAATAATTCGGAATCGCTTATTAAAACGTAAATGAATCTGCAAAACAGAAAAAAAACGTCCCGCACTCAATATTTTGAGTGCGTTTTTTTTTCTTTTTTCAAAATTTTAACCATATCAAACATAGCATTAAACAAGAAGCGTACAGACAAACAAATTCAATAAAAATAAGGAGGAGAAGTATAAAGACAATCCTGCCCCAATGACAAAGTTTATTAGAGTCGCCCACACGGGCCCGTCGCCCGTCGGTCGGATCGATCCAATCTCTCTCCAAACCTGTTAAATTAAAGCCTTATTACTTTATGAGATGTACCTTTATAACAAGTTTATTTATACCGAGTAACAAGAATGAAGTCGAATGTTACACATGCATGTGAATGAAGTACGCGAAATAAGATACCTACAGATGAATTATATTTCCTAGAGCACTTAGTATTTAAATGGGAAATTGAAGATGATCTGGTCGGTCGGTGTCGGTCTACATTCTCGAGTTATTGAACTTCAAATTGAGAAATTATTAAAGTTATCCTACACTGGCGATTTAAATCGTTCTATTCGAGGCGCTATGTGATAACTGCCGTCTTAAATTTCTTAGGGTGGTCTTAGTGAATCACCCTGAGTGAATCATGATTCATTACCCGTGTAGAATTGTCCTTTCAGGAATTGGTAACACGGTCAATCATTGAATAGTTTTGTATGATTTATTAGTAAGGAAAGTTTCAATAAGAGCGTTAGAGAACATAATAATTTTCACAAATCATTGTCCGTCTGTCCGTCACGGCAGTGTTGACGATGCTTGCGACACACTCGTGAGAATGACATTTGAAAAGTACTATTAGAATTGTTACCTTCTTATTTGGTTAGGAAACCTTAATCTTATATCGACAGAGATTATGTGTCTAGATAAAACACATGTTGTGTTTTTATGTACAACAACGAACAACAAAGGTGAAATATTCGAAATACATTGCTAGTCACAAATCTCATTAAAAGATCTAAAAGATTTTTTGTTACACAAAATAGAGAAGGTCTGGCTCAGCAACAGCGATATTAAATTAAAAGTTCAAAAAATAGTTCGGTAGCAAGTCATGCGCTCTAATTGTTCGCGTCATCAGTGACCATTCACCACACGGCTCATTGGCCACAATTACTGGGAGCCCACTATTGTCCGCTGATTGGATCTAATCATCGGTGTGGCGGATGGTGGCGTTCATTCCTCAGGCGAGACTGTAAGGAAGTATTGTTTGTCTGTTGTGTGATTTTGAATGACGGCTGATCACCTCGATTTGGGTTCATCATCATAATTTCAGCCGTACGACGTCCACTGCTGAACATGGCCTCCCCCACAGACAGAGCGAATTCCTTATCATGTGGGGGGATTTGCCCATACTCACCACGCTGGGCATGCGGGTTGGCGAGCGCAGTTAGAGCTATCGTTGTTAAAATGAGGGACGCTGCTGCCCATCCCCTAGCTTTTTTCCCTTAGTCGCCTCTTACGACATCCGCGGATAGGTAGATATGGAGGGGCCTATTCTTCAGCCGGGGCAACCGGGGCTGGATGAATGGTGCAAACTGAAACGAATTCCAAATAGGTCCTTACTATACAATTATACTAATTATACTAATTCTTAAATGACGCGTAGATTTTTGTAAGAATACCGAGTTCCATACTAATGTTGTTGTCAAATATGATAGGTATAAAATCAAACAACAAAATGTGCATAGCTAAATGATAATTCACTATGACCGTTAAGCTCGATGGTGTCTTATTCGAGGGTGCTCTCTCCTATTTGATAATTTTTCATTGAAATTTAGTGTTTCACGCCGAACTGAACAGGCAATATATGAACAAAGCTATTTCACATGACACACCATGTATTTGTGTAACTTTTTTTTAAAACCCCCTTTTGGACCCCTATATCTAAGCAACCTCTTGGACTTGGACATTTAACTCATATTCTTAACAGCAAATTTTGATAGTAAAGATTGACGGTTCGAAAGTTATGATTAATTAGATTACTTTTCTTTTGAACCTCACCTAGTTCGATCGGCACCACACTGAAGCTTTAAATTCCATTTTGTGGAAAAGGATCACCGGAAAAAATGATAGGCACCAAGCCGTGTTTGTTGCCTGATTCTTGTAGGCTTGATCGCGAGGAACAGGCATAGCTTCACCTAGTTTCTAAGACGTTTCAAAGTGATCCTAGTGATTTTATTGAAATAAATGCCTTTTGACTTTGACTTTGACTTTATGCTCTATCAAACAAACATACAACGCAGATTCACGCAAGTTGTTTGAGAGATCTTCGCTTGCTTCGCTCGCTCGATCAATTAAGTTAGTTGATGATTATCCTGTAACAACAGAATCGGCACAAAAGTAGATAGCACTATGCATCAAGCTTAAGTTGCATCACAAAAAAGAGATCAATTTCAAATTGTTACTGGCCCGCAAAAAGTTCTCAGACATTATCCGATTGATTTCGCGATAATTATGGTCCATAGACCTGGTTGCATTATAACATTATGTTGTGGACATTATTCACTTGCGGATTTATTAAGTTTCAACGTCCTAAAAGCGGTGATTGATTTTGATTACTTCGGGGCTCTTATACCGTATTAATATATTTCATCATTAGATATGTTTTATAATGTGAAAACTTACGGGTAGTCGTTTAACTATAACAGAGCTTTAGTAAGTTTAGTTTCAGTACATTACGTTCACCTCTAAGTAACGGTTAGGCGTGTTAATTTCGAGAAACTTCAAAGATAAACCGGTAGCGGCAATTAACCGTAACACATGATATTGTGTGCGCCTGCGCAGCCTCGCGTTAAGGACACAGCCTATAGGAAAACGCTAGGACATTATTCGTAAATAGCGCAAAGAAAACTGAATAAAAAAAATATTATAATAGTTCAAGCTCAACGTAGACTGTTAATCTTAATCAGCTTGAACTGCTTAACACTAATTGTGTTTTGACATTTATACTTGCACTGGGAGTTTTAGCAGTTGAAGCCAATTATAGATTCTAGTTATGTTACGCAATAACCCCGACAAGTGTCGCTTGCTGTTTTTAAAAGTCAGTTTGTATTGGTATATTACCTAGTGACCAGCCATTGTCATAAGTAATTCAGAGTCTTCGGTCATGGCTAAACGAGCATTCTAGCGGGGATAGACAACTTAAATGTATTCTCCAAAGAACGGTGCTCTGTTTCAAATTCAATACGGTCACCCATCACTCTGATGTACTTGCAGAATGAAAGGATGAGCCATGCTATAATAGCTTCTTTGCTGATTTAGTTAGATCAGTAAACATAGCCATTTACCTCCTACTAAAATTATAAATGTGAAATTTAGGATGGATGGATGATTGTTACTCAATAACGCCAAAACGGCTCTTTATTCTTTATTGTACACAGAAAACACATACAAAAAACAAACTAAATGAAAGGACATGTACAAAGGCGAGCTTAACCCTAAAAAGAGTTTAACTCTTCTTAGGGTTAAGCTCTTAGGGTTAAGCTCTTAGGCTTCTTAGGGTTAAACTCTTCTTTTAACTTTTGAACCCTAAAACGGCTGAACGGATCTGGATGAAATTTGGCACAGAGATAGATTCTAGTCTGGAATAGCACATAGGTTTTTATCTGAGTAAGTACTATGCGAGCGAAGCCGCGAGCGGAAGCTAGTCCTAATAATATTATAATTGCGAAAGTTTGTGAGAATGTTTGGATGTTTAGATGTTTAGATTTTTGGATGTTTGTTGTTCAATCACGCCTTAACGGCTTAACCAATTTCGTTGAACTTGGAATAGATTCTTTACCTAGAATAGCTAGGCTAATGGTTTATAATATAAGTGATCCGGCCGTTCGCCCGCCACTGCGGAGGAGGCGTGTTGAAGCCGGCGGCTCCGACGTCCCCGCGTTTAACGCCACAGCCCAATTTAATGCGACGATTACACGCTTGCCATCACCACCGTCTCTCATCATCCATCAGACGAATAACTACCTTATCTCATCGGAATAAGAGTTGGGGTGAGCGCAGAGGAAAGAGTGTGGATTGACACGGTCACTGAACTCATTTATTATAGTTTGCGAGTTTTGACTGAGATGTCGCGAAGTAATTTCTTGTAGTCACACACTTACATAAGGTCTTCTGGTGATCTTTTAAATTTTTTTCATTACTGAAGTACATATATTTTTGTAGTTTAATTACTGAACCTTTTGGCGAGGACATCATCACTCAAGACCTAACCCAAAAAGTCATTCTAAACAAAAATAAAAATTGCCTCATTCATGGAAATATTTACAACGTCGCGTAATGACAACAAGCAATTTAAGTTTTAGAGAACAACACAATGGCCCGTTTAGGAACATTTTTTAAGTGAATCTTATATATATCTACATAATATACCTACATACAATTCAAATATTGTTTATTTTTGTGGTTTGTCCTTTTCACTCTCCAACGGAACAAAGAGGTGACGTAATATTTTGCGTAAATACAGTGAAAGAGCCGGGAGCAACTTTGTATCCTGGTATCACGCGAGTGAAGTCACGGGCGGAATCCAGCACTAATGATAAACAGGATGAGGTGTAGCACTCCCGGGCAAAAATCCATATTTCAATTTCAATTTCATTTATTCAATTACAATTATACAATCGTGTCTGAACTATCCTTAATAATAAAATAAATGTACACACAAACTAATTATGACGAACGGGTAAATAATGACATTTAGAATAATATATTTTGAAATATTGTAGAGCATTATGAAGAAAATGTAAAAGGTCAATTTCTATGAGATTAGCATCGCTCGTGAGTAATATTATGACATGTTGTATCGAGGCGAGGCGAGGCGAGGCGGCCGCGTGGAGATGTGGAGATAAGCCGGGATTCCGATGTAATGTCAAGGCTCCTTTTGCGAGATGAATCATCGCATCAAGGACTGCCGGAATACAACATTTACTTCTCATCATCATCATCAGAAGTCCACTGCTGAACATAGGCCTCCCCCAAAGAGTTCCACGACGAACGGTCTTGAGCCCTTTCCATCCACCGACTTCCCGCAACCTTTTAAATAACCAAGAGTTTAGAGCAGTCTCTTTTTATTCAAAATCTTACTAATATTATAAATATGAAAGTTTGTGAGGATGTTTGGATGTTTGTGGTTCAATCACGCCCAAACGGTCGAACGGATTTGGATGAAATTTGGCACAGAGATAGATTATAGTCTGGAATAGCATTTTATGTACCACGCGAGCGAAGCCGCGTGCGGAAGCTAGTAGTTACATAAAGAGTTTATTATCTATTCATCGATCAGGCTTGGTTACTATAATTATCATGTAGGTAAGTACAAAATGGCAGCCTGATTGTTCAGCAACAACTAACGAATAAATTAATAAAAAATAACCACACAAATAAATATATCAAAAGACTACCTTGTAAGATGAATAAACACTGAATAATTTACGAATTCACTCAATTCTTTCATTAAAATTCCTTTTCATTAAATAGATCATAACAGAGTCGCTCATTGACGAGGCTGATTAGGCAGCTCTCTTAATTGGTGTTAATTCATTAATTAATGTTTTGAGTTCCCAAGAAGACATGGGAGCCATCTTCATAGCCATATCAATGGCCACGGTAAGATTGTATCCAAACATAAGTAGGTACATCAAATATACATTTTATGATATCTCATTTAGCAATTGTGTAAACCTGATGCTGCCTGATTTTTGCTAGACAACTGCTTAAATCAAATTGCAGCGATATTTCAACTAAAAGAGACGTTTCATCAATATATGGAGCCTGGGCCTGCACTGTGTACACTACTCTAAAATATGGTTAAGCAATAAAGTAAACGTATTTAATTGGTTATTTTATTTAAATTGACTTCGTTCATTAAGATTTTCTTCGACAAAGAGAGCAACACACAGCGCTTCAAAAATATGGCGGATGGACGTGCGTGAAATGTCATTTTGACAACCTACATTTATCTGAGAAAACAAAAACATCAAATCAAACAACATGAAAAATATGTCAATGTCATGTCAAACGCCAATTATAAACCAATATGGCGGCTTTCAAATAGTGTTCACATAGTAAAAAACTTACCAGAAGAACTATTCTTGTACCATCGCATTTGTCTACAAATTCATGAAATTGTATTTTTCTTGTAATCTCCTATTTTTTCTAATTTTTCTATGTAGTGTACATGGACCAGGCCCAGAATGAAATGGCTCCTTTATTTGAAAATAATCCTTTACGCCTTATTCTTACACTTCTTATGGACGGCGGGATACAAACCGTACGTAGAATCCACAAATGGCGAGCAAGTACAACGGACAAGTAATTTAAAGTGATTTGCGCGATCATAGCTTTCTATCAAAGGATTAATTACCTGTAGCCACAGCGTGGAGCAGAACCGCTAGTTTCTTGCATACTTCAGTGTTGGTTAATTATCCAATCCAACAGCTAGGTACCTAAATAGCGTTGCAAACGATCTATAGATAGGTATTTTGATGTAGATTACTATCCGTTTGAATCATACACAAGACGCTTGTAGCACTGTCATGGATGAGATGGTGATCTGTTGAGCCAGATATTGAGTCAAAGCTACAAGACGCTCTAAAATAATTGTGAAAACGCCATCATCATTATCATCTGTAGAAGTCCACTGCTGGACATAGGCCTTTCACCAAAGAGTTTCATGACAAACGGTCTTGAGCCTCTTCCATCCACCAACTAACTTTATTTACAGAAAGAATTAGAATTAGAATTAGAATTAGAATTAGAATTATTTATTTCAGTTAAAACAGCAAGCTTACGGTATATACCAAAGTGCCTACTGTCTAAAATTAAAACTTAAAAATACTCTTAGCGAATTAAATATAGTAAAAATTTTATCATTAAAGATGTCGACATGTTGGACCTCGTGTACATAGGCATTTAAAAGAGTGAGAGCTCTTAGCGTTGGCGCATTATGAGCGTGACAAGTTCGCGGCGTGCGGCAGCGGACAGTTGATGTCGACGGCGGCCACAGCGCACGTAATTGTCAGGCACACATAGTGGCATCATGCTCAAAGCGGTCGGATTATTCACTTTGTTTCGCAGAATAAGACAATAGTGTATAGCTAGCTGTTATTTTCTCCTTAGTTCCACTTAAGAAACTTAAAACTAATACAAGTTAATATTTACAAAATACACAAGAAACAGTAGAGCTATCTAAAGACCGTTACAAACGATCTATAGATAGCTCAACTGATCCAGATCACTACCAGTCGGAAGCGTCCCCAAGACGCTGGCGGAATTGCAACTGCCCGTAACTTCAACAATGTCATCGGTCCATTGGGTGGGGGCCTTCCAACACTGCGGTTGGTGGTCACTATTCGAGAACCTTTATACACCAATGGTCTGTGGAATAAATGGCCTGCAACTTCAACATGCAAATTCTGACCACATAGGGAGCCTCATTGATAGATAGATAGATAAACTCGTTATTGTACACAGAGATAGAAAATAACAAAAGGGAGAAACAAAAAAATATTACATACAATGGGCGGCCTTATCGCTAAAAGCGATTTCTTCCAGACAACCTTTGGATGGACAGGATAAACAGATCAAATAAGACGTTAGTTATTATGTTTCGACTGGGTTAGTGAGCCAGATGCGATTTGAGCAGTCTGCGACAAATACTACAGTTTTTTGTGAGATTCGTGCGTCTTGCATTAGTCCCCAGCTGGCCACCAGAGCTCGCCTCGCAGTAGGAGACGGCACGAGCGGCACCACCTAATGAACTGGAATCAATCTAATTTAGCAATACTTCACGCGATAGGTGCGATTTATGGATGAAGGGTGAAACAACCGCTACTTCGTTCACCAACGAACTGACTGGCATCATAGCTCAGTTGGTAGTAACTCTGCCTTCTGCGCTAGAGGTAGCGGGCTCGATTCCCGCACTGGACAAACATTTGTGACTAACACAGATGTTTGTTCTGTGTCTGGGTGTTAAATATATATCTATTAAGTATATCAGTCTCTGGTACCCATAGTACAGGCTATGCCCAGTTTGGGATTAGTTGACCGTGTGTGATATGTCCGAAATATTCAAAAAAAATATTCAAACGAGTACCTAGAGTTTTCTCTTACAAACGCATCTCACCTGCAACACTCCTTAGGAGCGGAATTATCGGTTATATATTTTTTATATGCACTCACTATATTTAGACAATTTGTATGCTTGAATGAAGTTAGCTCAGCATCTAATCCTGATATTATGATAGCAGAGGCATGTGTCATCGCGCGGCGGCACGGCGTCGTCGCCCCGGGAGTCCGCCATGCGTCAGGATTTACAACAATACCTGTCCGCAAACTAGAGCGTGTGTTGCCAGCATTATGTAAAATATTTCTGCTGATATGTCTGGAAGTACTTTTAAGAGCAAAATGTTGTCTGAGCCGATCGGCTGGTGCAGTGGTACTCGTATAGTGACCCCGACTTCAAAGGTCGTGGGTTCGAGTCCCGACGTCAAACAATGGATTTTCCACACAAAAATTTTCTTTGATCATATACCAGTTCTCTTACACTCCACATTATGTGGGGTCGGCACAACAAGTTTTCTTCTTCCACTCTCTTCTGTTAGCCGTCATCTCCGCACTCACATCTTTCTTACTCATGTTATCTTTAATACAATCCATCCATCTTTTCTTCGGCCTTCCTCTAGTCTTATATCCATGCACATTCATACCTAACGCTCTTCTCGTTACATGACTTTCATCCCTCCTCATGACATGCCCATACCATGCTAACCTATTACTTCTCAACTTTTCCGTCAATGGCGCTACTTTCAAATTTCCTCTGATGTACTTACCAGTTCTCTTATACGTCTAAGCAAAATATAATTTGTCTCAAAGACAATTCTTCTGTTTAGGCATCGCTCGAATAGGGAAATGCGCTCAGCCTCGGTTCAGCAGGAAACATGGAATTGAAATGAACAGCTCTGCCGAGGATCTGACGGCTTCTCATCCATCGCTCACTGCTCGGGCCGCAGCACTGGACGCACTGAATAAATGATACGTACAGTTACTACGTAACGTTTCTTAAGTAGCGGTGACTAACATAGGACGGCCATAATGTAGAGAAAACTCTAATTGTCTTGATGTTTACGGGTTATCCTACTTCCTACTACCCTACTTAATTATTTTGTGTGCGTTTATGTTTATGGCGTTTACTTAGCGCGTAACGGCTGAACGGATTTGCATGGAATTTGGTAACGAAATAGCACATACCCTGAAGAAGGAATATTTTATCCCAGTAAACAGGTTTTCGATGTTGATTGTCTAAAGTTCACTATGGTAAGTCAGATGGAAGCTAGTATTTAATGTTTTTCATCGCTATGGTTTCCTTAACCAAAAAGCTTCCATAACTTTCGAAAGGACATACCTCTCCTGGTCACTGATCTAATACAGGATGACCAAGAAAGAATCAGTGACGCGACAAGCAAGCAAGCATGGTTTCCTTTCTGAGCACAGCATCGGCTGCCTGCGTGCAGCCAATCTTAATTGCGCGCGTGTCGCTGTCAATTAGTCCCGCCGTCCGTCACGGCCGCCGCCCTCGCGGCCTTCAGACCCTGGCCGCAGGTGCACAGAGGGTGTCCTAAGAACCTCAAAGTAGAATATTGTACTAATTTGTCCTTGCTTGTCGAAGTCGAATTAGTTTTTGATCATTTTTCACTTTGTTGTCTGTCTGTCTGTCTGTCCGTCTCTCTGTCTGTCTATCAAGACCATTTTTCTAAAAAACGGCTTAAGGTATCTTCTTGAAATTTATACCAACTATTAGGGTCCGTGGGCTTATAGTGCCGTATAAAAATCATGTTTCTATCTCAATGCATGAAAAATACATGGCAATGAATGTCTAATTTTTGTATGGAAATGGAAAAAATTAAAAACCCCTGTGGTATTTACTTCCGATTACTTGTCTACTTCTATGATTAAAAAGATTTTGTGACATAAATAAACTTAGACATAAATAACTAGACTTTTTCGTCTAAAATTGAGAGAAAAGGGCAAGCCCATTGACTATAAAATTACCCTTTCGGGTAAACATACGCACGTGCCTGGACAGTGGACACCCTGTATGGTACAAATAGGTACCTTCTTCAGACCCCCGCGGAACCTGCTAGGAAGATTTATCCTCGAGAAGATAAATGAGAAACAAAAAGTGTGGCGAAGAACTGGTAATTGAGGAAATCATAGGTCATAGTAATTCACTTTGACAGGGAGTTCTTCAGGTAGGTAATGTTCGTGTTCTGAGAATTTTATAATAAATAAATAAATAAATGTTCCGAGCATATTACACACGGTCAACTGATCCCAAACTAGGCATAGCCTGTAGGGGTACCTGAGACTGATATACATAATAGATATATATTTAACACCCAGTCACAGAGCAAACATCTGTGTTAGTCACAAATGTTTGTCCAGTGCGGGAATCGAACCCGTGACCTCTAGCGCAGAAGGCACAGTTACTACCATATAGCTATGAGGCCAGTCATAATATCCATTTTATGCTTTGGACGAATCTTTTATATCATAATAATGTCTAATTTGAATCGATTAAGATTCGAAGGTGTTTCAGCTACGTTTGCACGAGCCAGGTTTTGAATTTTCGTAATTTTGTATATTTAGCTGCTTGGTTGTCGTGTCACATACTTTCCTGGTCACCTGTTTTAGTCCAGTGACCAGTTTGCAGTATGGTGGCCCTGCAAAGGGCCTATGGCCCCCAGTGATAAAATCATTGTAGTGAAAGTATTAAAGTTATGTTGATAATGCTACTAATTAATATACCTACTTAAAAATAAGCTTTGGGTTTTATTAATAAAATTATTTAGTATTTCAGTAAGAAACCGATATAAGCTCAAAGTACATTCATCAGAAAAACACTCTGAAATAAACGGACTCTGCGACAGTTATTATTCCAGAGGAGTACTAGATATAAGTTCTTATCATCGGATCGATAATGAAATGGCTACAATTTCTCGCAATAAACACATCCGGCCGGGATCAAAACAAAAAGTTAAAAGCTCGCTATAAAAACCAGAGGTCATTGATCCCATCCTGCCTACGACTGATATAATAATCATGCTGCGATGCTTCAAGCCTCAGGTGTCATGTCTACTAAAGTGGCTTCGAGATGCATTGCGTACTGCGTCTCTACTTTCTACGGTCTCTACGCTACAATAACTTTGTTTGTCTGGGAGATTTCAGTTTGATATGCATGGTTTTTTAGCGCAGTTATACGATTGAACGTATACTCGGCACAGTAGAAAAACCGTTTAAAAAATGATGACAGTTTATTAGAATTAGAATTATTTATTTCAGTTAAAACAGCAAGCTTACAGTATATACCAAAGTGCCTACTGTCTAAAATTAAAACTTAAAAATACTCTTAGCGAATTAAATATTATACAAATTTTATCATTAAAGATGTCGACATGTTGGACCTCGTGTAAATAGGCATTTAAAAGAGTGAGAGCTCTTAGCGTTGGCGCATTATGAGCGTGACAAGTTCGCGGCGTGCGGCAGCGAACAGTTGATGTCGACGGCGGCCACAGCGCACGTAATTGTCAGGCACACATAGTGGCATCATGCTCAAAGCGGTCGGATTATTCACTTTGTTTCGCAGAATAAGACAATAGTGACAATAGTTTATGAGTGACTAGACAGCCTATGATTGTAGTAGAACATCATTTGTTTCTTCACACAGTGTCAATGGCGGCATTTACTGCTAGAATCTACCATACAATGCTTATAGCAAGTAAAGCTTACGGAGAAACGCTTCGGTGGACAGTGGACTGCTAACCACAGCGCGAGCAGCAGTATGTGTATTTACAGAAGTGCTACTCCACGCCCACTCATCAGGATATTCGGAGAACGTAATTGAGAAGAAACGGACCAATTTTAACGAAAGTATTAATTTAGTAAGTTTGTAAATAGCCTTGATAAATGTTTTAATGAAAGGAATATCGAAGTTTTTAGATTCGTTATTATTTTATCTTTAAAGAAATATCTTTATAGCAGAGGAATTAGAATTTAAAACTAACAAACAAAAACATTTTATATAACACCAAACAGTCACACACACAGATTACACAGCCCTGACCCCACACTAGGTTTCACTGTGTCGTGGTTATCAGAAACACGTCCTAGACCCGGAACAAATATTTTCATCATGCAAGAATTCGTACCGCAGTGGAAATCGAACCCGCACCACTTACATCTCGGATGGGCACTCGCCCGCTATGCCACCGAGGTCAAACAATAAATCCCCCTCGTCGCACTCTTACTATATTACTGTTCATGTCCAAACAGGTTTACAATATAAAGCAAGTCAAGCCATTAATCAGTATCAGGTTCTACACCTTTTTGCAACGCACTTTGATTAATTTAATTCTTTATACCTAGTATTTTAGGTATATCTAAAGTTCTCAACATCTATCACAACTCATTCTCAGAATACCACATGCTGTTATTTCCACTCCTCTGAACCCTAATCTAAACACAGGCTATTCACAGGTACCTTGCATTCTAAAGGCCGGTCCACGCCATGCGTCACGACTGCAGTCCTGCAGTGCGCTGCGATATCTTTACGCTACTAATCTCAATCGGCTTATGCTATTCAGAGCACACTAATCTAGAATTACTAAAGGATGTGGCGATAGTGCCACATCCCGCTGCGCGTGAGGCTGTGCCGTAATGTAAGCAGGGCTGCCAGACAGTGAATAATGGCGATGGTTTTAATATTACTTTATAGAAAAGACTTCAACGCGCACCAACGCTACGTCGCGCGTCGATCCTACAGCATCCTACTCCGAAAACGGAACTCAACAATTTTTCATACATTATAATATTTTTATTTTGGTTTGTTATTAGGTATTATTATGTACAAAGATCTAAGAAGTTTCTTCGATTAAATGAGATGATTTAGAACGATAAAAGGTTAAGCTACATAGTTATGTAGCTTAACCTTTTATCGTTTCGTTTTGTAAATTTTCCGTTCCACCTGGCAACCTTAGCTAAGCTTGAATGCCGCAGTGTGTGACAATGCATATGCAGCGGTCCTGTAGATGTGCTATAGCTAGAGATACTCAGTATGCGTTGAGTTGTGAAGATGTCGGCATAAATCGGCTTGTCGACGCTACCGTCAGGAAACCAGGTAGACTGATGCAGCTTCCTGTCACAGGTAATGAAAAATTCTGAGTTAAGTTAATTAAACTCTGTTGTGACTGTTTTTTTGCATAATTTACCTCGTATTCACTGGTGACTCGATAACTTCAGAAACTGGAGCTAATAACTCTTCTGATGAGTGTTAATTTTGCTAGCTTCGATCAAATGAATGAATGGGCACATAGCCAGGGCACATAGCCAGGGCACATAGCCATACTGAAGATACATATTTAGAGTAGGATTTCAACAAGATACAAGATTTTATTAGTAGAAACAGATTTTACAAGTCGAATGTTACATATTTAAGATAAGTAACAATTTTATTATATTTTATTTTATATAATTCATATATAAAGGAAGAACGTAATTATTACAACTCCATGGTGGCTGTTAGATGAGAGGCTCCGCGCCATATAATATCTTCGAAGTTTAAAAGCAAAGCACTTTCAGTAAGCGCACTTTTCATTTTATCGAAATAATGCACTTAGTAAACCTAAGAATAATTACCATCTTTTTCAAGTTTTATGTAAACGCTGTTCTAACAAAGTATCCTGTCTTCATGACAGATAGTACAAAGCAGTATATCTGCCCTCGCTGCGCGGTGCTGCGCGCACAGCCACATGATAAGCGCAGTTAAACGCTCTGCCTACATTATAACAATGGTTGGTTTTTTTAAACAAAATTATGAATTTCCAACTGTCGTAAAATAAGAAACTTTCGGATTAAATAAATCATCGAAAATAGTCGTTATTATTATCTTTTTAATTTCCCGGAAATCTCAATACTGATGTAAAAATAAGTTTTTAAAACTAGAAAGCTTTGTAACTAAAAGGACAATACTTTATTTAAAGAAAGAAACTTAAAACTAATACAAGTTTATATTTACAAAATACACAAGAAACAGTTGAGCCATCTAAAAACCGTTACAAACGATCTATAGATAGCTCAACTGATCCCGATCACTACCACTCGGAAGCGTCCCCAAGACGCTGGCGGAATTGCCACGCTAAAATGTAACTAAAATGAGTAGGTAGATTAGTTGTGTACGAACCAACCCATGTTACACCTATCGAGGTGTGATATGACAATTTGTCTCCAAATAATCAGTGCGTACTGAGTTAGGGAGTAGGTAAATAAGTACCTAGTCAGTAGGTAGGTATGCATTATGCAGATGAGGAGGTGCGACCGTGCGAATGCCCCGCACATTATGCATCGGGAGCTGGCCGCGGCCGTCAGACTGAAATACATCACGGATTAAAATAAGCGAACTGGCAGCTAATTTATTCGCCTGACAAACTGACAGACGGCGGATATTTCCTGATAGGTGTTGCAAATCAATCGCACTGCTGAGAACTCCTTCTGCTGAGCCGGAGCAACCGTCACTTAAAATAAGCGTATGTTCTTACTTTACACTGAGTTAGAGCTCTCGTGACCTTCGAAGCTATTTATTATAATAACTAACTATTGACGACCCTTGGTGCAGTAGCGGTTCGATTTCCGCTGCGGGACAAATTTTTGCATGATCTGAAAATATATTCCGATTCCGGGTGTTGCGGTACCATGGTACTCGAAGTTTCTGATAACCACGACACAGGGCACCTTAGTGTGGGCTCAAGACTATGTATTTGTCTGTTGGGTATTGTGAGGCCACTATTAATTAGCTGAGCTGTGCCGTGATCTATCCGCGGATGTCGTAAGAGGTGACTAAGGGAAAAAAACTAGGGGATGGACAGCAGCGTCCCTCATTTTAACAACGATAGCTCTAACTGCGCTCGCCAACCCGCATGCCCAGCGTGGTGAGTATGGGCAAGTCCCCCCACATGATAGGAATTCGCTATGTCTGTGGGGGAGGCCATGTTGAGCAGTGGACGTCGTACGGCTGAAATGATGATGATGGATTAATTAGCTTATACGATTTATCTAGCTTGGGTACTAGTTCTATTCCGTGACAGTATCGGGTGCCCAGTTTGGTTTTAAATAAACTAAGTATACCAGTAATATCAAAAATATTACACTACCATTCTACATCAGTGTGTTGGTTCAGAAATGCCAAATAGATTATAGTTTTTTGACGGACTTGCAAGAGTTTATTTATTTATATATTAATCTTAAAAGTTTAAAAGCTGCAGAATTGTTAATGCCTTCTGCACACAGCAATTAAAGCAATCGTACGCAGTTTTCCAAAGCTATTACGTAGGCTATGCTTTAGCCGATAGCGAGCCTTAAGTAATACAGTTCAATCAAAATGGCACAGTTTAAATTAAGTTAACTAAGTATTTCCGTTTAAATTAAATGAGCAGAATAATGCTGAATGGAGACGTTATTTATTTGTGACAACTCACAAGTGCGAGCGATGCTGATCGATAGCACGTAGCTATCTAAGTCTTAACAGAACTTTCTCGGACTTGGGCTAATCTACATAGTTATACACTCGGAAGCGCTTGCTGCGTAGCTTGCCTTTTGTTAAGATGCGACCACGAACTGAACGACGCAGTGTTAGTAGGCCCGCCACCCGATGGACCGACGACATTGTGAAAGTTGCGGGAAGTCGGTGGATGGAAATGGCTCAAGACCGTTCGTCATGGAACTCTTTGGGGGAGTCTATGTCCAGCAGTAGACTTCTATAGGCTGATGATGAAGAAGCAACCTTCAGCGCGGTCACCAAATAGATGGGTGACTGCTAGTGATGTTAACAGATTTCGAGCTTCGAAGAGCACGTTAATATATCGGTCCCGGATAGAAAAGTCGCTAAGCCACGAGGGCGGCCTAAGGACAATGTCGCTGAATTGACCACTAGCTTTGAGCTTACAAATGAAATTTTACAGCAGTTTTTATAAAAATAATGTCAATTCAATTCCTTATTGTTACCGTTTAGTGGTGTGCGCTGTGATCTAATCTAGGCGTACAAATGTTGTCTTTATTTATGGAACCTTATAACATAGGTTATCCCTTAATAAATGTCTAGAGTGAACATTTCGCATCCACTCTACTAAAAATAAGAGAACTAGAGTTTCAGTAGAGGCCATTAATGTATAATGTATAATTTTAGTGAGAAAATCATAGTGAAGCGGTGGCAGTTCTCACATGGTTTTCAGAAAGTAATATTACTACTATTATAACGCCAGAACGCCTGAACGAATCTGGATGAAATTTGGCACGTAGATAGAATATAGTCTGGAATTGCATATAGGCTTTTTATCTACTCGTAGGTACAGTCAGCATCAGAAGTTGATCAAATTTAGATTGTCAAAACTAGTGATTGAAGTTTATATCAAAAAGTGATAGTGTTACAAGGTGACCTGTGATAGGTGACTGTAAAATGTATCAAAATTGGATGATGATACTAGCCCCACAAGTTCATACCAAATTCTAAATTCAAAAATACATGACTAAATTTTTTCAAAAATCCCTGTTTGATAAGATATCTCAAACAAGCTGATGTTGATAGTAATTATGATGGTAGGGATGGTAGAAACAAAACAAAAATCATAGACACACATTTGTATTAGGTAACTTAAATAATTTTTAATAGATATTGATATTTAGCATTTTAATAACGAGTATGCCCTCCTATGATAGCCTGTAAGCGTTCCCGCATCGAGTTCACCATATTCTCGCAGATTTTGTTGCCTCTGAATGATTCCCAAATCTCAATCACATGTTTTGTGTGAAGCCATACCTTCATTTTGTCAAAAAGTGCGAAGTAAAGATATTCACATATTTTCGAAACGCTGTTGCATCAGCTACTTCTGAAGCCACAAGTTCATTCTTATATTCAGTATGAAGGTACTTATGGAGTTTCAGATATTCATGAACTCTGAAAAGATGTTTTATCATTCACCTCTGGAAATAGTTGGATCAGAGACATCTGACACTTGATCACATACTTTTGGAGTATTGGGAAGTAACTCCTAAAGTAAAATATTTTCAATCAGGAGTTTTGAGACATGTCCGATCATCAGTTACTTTTGATGCTGACTGTACTACGCGACTGAAGTCGCGGGCACAAGCTACTGAAGTCATATAACGGTCGCTACTACGCCGGCCAGGTACGAATGCGTGACTCAGTCGCACTATCCATCTTGTCGTAAAGTAAGTGTCGAAGGGTTATTCAAAACAACATCAATTGTATCTGGTCGTGCATACGCGAGCGATTGCATCGCTACTCGCGATTCGAAAGCGATCGTGTAGCGCGATGCATAGATGGCTTTATTTATGTGCATGTACGGTGGATTTAACGCTGGTATAGCTGAAGCCCGTGACTTCAGTTGTGCGAAGTTTTAATCAAACAAAATGGTAAGAGAACGTTTTTGGGGTTCTAGAAACTAAGAAAATGCGGAAACAAAATAATGTAGAAATGTTTTTTGCAAAGCTTTCCATTAAAACAGCCTCTGTGAGTACTCAACAAGTCTCTGTGAGTACTTAACTTCTGCTATCATTCTCAAACGACTGTTAAGTGATAAATTCTTTTCAGACATTTCTTTAACTTTAACATAACTTAAACAACTACTTACTTAGATTTATTCAAATACAAACTTTACTCTTCTTTTTTACTTACTTTTATCTTTATTTTTATTAGTGTGTGCATGTATTTTAAATTTAGTTTTCTTTTCTATATCTTTGTTAGTCGTCCATTACCACTGCATCTATAATTTAATTAATTTGCTATCAGTGGAAACTTGTAAATAGCCCTCAGCTGCATGTAATTTTTTCATGAGTTTATATTATTATTGCTTATTTTTTTGTACTAGCTGTAAGTTTTCCCAAAATTCGAAAATAAATAAATAAGTTGAGTCAAGGTTGAGTTCTTGCACCGTTCAAAATTGTTTCTTTCTATTTCTATTTTCAGCCGTTTTTATCCCACTGCTAGGTAAAGGCCTCCCCCATTCCCTCCACACTTCACGATCCTGTGCAACGTCAAACCAGTCAATCAGAAATCGGTCGAGCTCATCCTGCCATCTGTTTCTTTCACTATCACAAAATAAATCTATGCAAGTTATGGTAGCCGATAACTTGGTCCCTATGCAGGGTGACAAAGAATAAACAACTGTTTTTCTTATCACATAGTGCAAGCGTATAGTAAGTTTGGCAAAAAGTATCTGTCTACTTTCCTAACTAGTATCTGTATCTACTTATGTAGAGTACATGTGAATGATAAACTATTGCAACATTTATTTAATTTCCGGTAGGTACTTGTATAAAGACATCATTCAACTTCGTAGATTCAATTTGAGATTGCCGATCGATGCCTTTAGGAAGAGGCGTGCTCTGATGTGTGTTCCTATGCTAGTTACTATATAGAGTTTATGGTGGTTACAATTTCCAAGTTATTTATTTATTTGTTGAATGTGCACAAACATTATGTGTATTACCATTACATAAAATATCTTCATAAAAACAGGGTCTGATATACATAAAAATAAGAGTGAACTTTAGCATTCTCAAAAAAAAAAATCTTAAAATAAACATAAACTTAAATAGTGCTCAATGAAAGAAAAACAAAAAAATAAAACTCTTGACTAACTAAGCTAAACTCTTATTTTTATGTAAATAAGCTAAACTTTTAGCTTTTTAGCTTAACTCTTGAAATATAAACGAAAATAATCTCTTTTACTATGATAAATTTGAACTAAAAATTAAAGCTAACTTAAATAGATAGGAAGGTATCATAAAATGTCATGAATTAATTAAATAGAAGTTACGCAGTTTACAATTTATTTCTTCTGATCATTAATTAAAATACATTTTGCTGTAAATGATGAGACCCACCGAAAATAGATAGATAGATAGATAACACTTTATTGATGACCACACAGAAATAATACAGAGATAATATAACAATTACAAGGCAATACAATGGGCGGCCTTATTAGCGATCTCTACCAGGAACCTTTGGATGGACTGGAATGAAAAGATAAGAGAAGGGCATGTTGGTGTGGCTTAAAATATAATTGAACTATAATCTAGGAATGCTTCACTTTAAGTATAACAATATTTTTAGAACTACCTAGTTTCATCAGCAGAACTGTAAATCCGTGTTCGAACGGCATTCGATATGTCCTTGATATGTCATATATTCGTTTCAAAAAGACCGTTACTTCAACTCAATAAAGTCAATTTAGAGTTTTTTTTTATACAACTGAAGTGGAAATCAAGCATACGGCCCACCTGTTGGTAAGCGGTTACCGTAGCCTATGAGCGCTTGCAATACCAGAGGCATCACGCACGCGTTGCCGACTCCGAACCCCTTCCCCCCTAAAGAGCTCTAGCAACCTTACTCACCGCAGGAGCACAACACTAGTTTGACATTTGGGGGTCTCTCAACGCTATCGCAAGCTCCTAAAAGTCAAACTCAAAATCTAAAAAAAAAATAAGAATACGTACGGTATCAGAAGACGGCTTATCGCACGCCGTTTTAACACGGCTTAAAATAGTTTCAGATCTACCAAGTGCTTTAGATTAGCAACGTTCTGTGCGGCCATCATTAGGATGGTGATTCCGCTAGTGGCACACACACAACTAATTAACACTTCCAAACTTTCTGTTGGTCCTGTCTAGTTGTAAAGACAACGGAGGCCGTCAGCTTCCAGCTCTAGTGCGTATAACTACACCTAGTCATTCGCGTGACGGCCGGCATCTGACGGCCGGAGTCGACGGCGCTGTTTCACTAGGAAACCACCGTCAGCCCTGAATCAGCTGAAATACTTAGATCAGATCACCTATCTCACAATCAAGCTACAATAAATCGGCATTCCTTGTATGCATTACATAAACGAATAGACAGGCACAAAGGATTACCACATTGCCTTGGTTACCTAACCGAACGGTGCCGTCCGCCGTCGCGTCGGTCAACGACAATTGACACTCAATGACTGCGATACTAAATAAACATCCGGTTTTTTTATATTTCTATCATGAATAGACTTTCATTTGATCACAATCCTGGTGGGAAGTGACGACTCAACCGATGATGCAGCATGCAGGTCTAGAAGACTCCTGCCTCGAATGGAACCTGATTGTAGTTTTCAGGAAAGACAGAAGACGACAGTAGTATGTGACATAAGAGATGACGACAGATGGCACCGTACGGTTAGGAAACCGAGGATTAAGGGTACTTCATGCGCGACACCACAAGACTGGCACAAAGCATTGCCTACTACAATAATGCGACCATTCACGCCGCGGCAGACACTCCTTCGGAGACAAGTCTATCTACGGACTATCTACGCTCTGGTCTTGGGAGAGAACAACGCTGCTGACCAATCGAAGGTGATGCAAGAGCAGATGTCGGGCGCCGCTATGGCGATGCCCCCAGACCCGAAGGCTGCCTTCAAGGCAGAGTGGGAAGCCCTGGAGATAACAGAACACAAGTGGGCCCTCGCCTCGGTCGAGTCTGATCTGTTGTCTAGCGCTCAGTCAGCTTGAATATTAGTGTCATTGTGTCGGGTGTATGGTGTTTATCTGAATAAATTATATTTAATTTAATTTAATTTAAAAGTGATACGCGGCCGTTACGTATCTAGCAGGTGCCGGCTGTTGTTATGGCAGGTAATAATCTAGGTAAACTACAGAAAAATGGTTTTCCAGGAAGTACCTCCTTGTGGCCATCTGTTATTAGTTCTTCAGAACTTTTCCTATTAGAAGATTTAAAGTGTACATAAAGAATAATCTTATTAAGAAAGCGTACTATAAACTAAATGATTATATAAATGATAAAACCGCATGGCCTGAAGTCGCTCTGCCCCTCGACAGCTAAAATGCCATTTTGCAGTGTCTTTACAGTTTTTGCTTGCATCATATTTTAAGTGTTATTAAATTTTATAGGTACATATTTCATCAAGTGTAACGTGTGCTGCCCTTAGATCATTTGCTGAAGCTCACATTTGTCTTCTTTTTTTTCACATTTTTATAAGCTCTTATTTATTAGGGATTATAATTAGATTACTTTTCTTTTGAGCCTCACCTAGTTCGATCGGCACCACACTGAAGCTTTAAATTCCATTTTGTGAAAAAGGATCATCGAAAAAAATGATAGGCACGCGCGCCGTGTTTGTTGCCTGATTCTTGTAGGCTTGGTCGCGAGGAACAGGCATAGCTTCACCTAGTTTCTAAGACGTTTCAAAGTGATCCTAGTGATTTTATTGAAATAAATGCCTTTTGACTTTGACTTTTTGACTGTCCAACGCATATAAAACTGTTATTTTACAGCTGTGTTCTACTGTGTCCATACTGCGTTTCACACATTCAGTAACTGAATGTGTGAGAGTTCTGACTAAGCGAGTGAAATTGTTCAATACCTTTCTTTTAGACAGGGCGTTGTTTCATTCCACCACATGTGCCACAGCACTTGCCGGCTACTATGGGCACCTGCAATTTAGTACCATCGATAGCGCCGTAACTAACAGCAGCCAAATACGGCGACAGCGCCGCTAGGTGGCGACGACGGTGTCGCCAAGACGGATGGGGTGGGCCCTTAATAGGTCGCTTTAGTCGTGAAATGTTACAACGATTTGTGTGGGAGCTTTACTTACACGATAATTAGGCGATAAATATTGGCGGTCGCGAAAACCGAACGATCGCTATCGGAGTGACGCGCAGCCACTGAAAGATCGTTGAATGGTACATTGCATCCGGCGTCACTTTCTAAACTCCGAGCAATTCACTGAGATAGCGGCACCGTCATAATATTGCAGCCGTAATTATCAATCCAGTCGAATTTATTATTCCTTTGGGTCAGCCAAGCTTAACATTGTTGGTGGCTCAAATACATTAGACACCACTGTTTTCACTTGTCCTTCCTCTAACATCTCTACTTGACATATTTATGTGGCTTAAAAACCGGCTTCATTTTAGCCTTTGCAGTATTAAAGCATTCAAAAATCTCCTAAGACGTTTAGGAAAACCTACGCCGAAAAGGATCATAAAAGTCATGATTTTTAATCAAGCGCTAGATAATTAAACGAGAACATTGAACGTAAAAACTGGTTTATATTTATTGATAGAGCCAGTGAAAAGGTTACAATCAAATGCATCTAAATTAAAAGTGTACGAAGCTCCGCCCACGGTAGTTTTTCGCCATCATCGAAACCACAGCTAATTTATCTAACGACCAGTTACAGATAACTAGATCAGGGCTATAATAATTCACGTTACTTTCTAGTTTAATTACAATTATTGCAACTAGTGAGTTCACGTGTTGGCTTTGTAATTCGGCTTCGGCATAAATCAAGATAGCAGAACAGTGTTAAATAAATAAAATAATAATAAATATTCCGGACATATTCACACGGTCAATTGATCCCAAACTAAATACAAAGGCATAGCCTGTACTATGGGTACCAGAGACTGATATACATAATAGATATATATTTAACACCCAGACACAGAACAAACATCTGTGCTAGTCACAAATGTTTGTCCAGTGCGGGAATCGAACCCGCGACCTCTAGCGCAGAAGGCAGAGTTACTAGCAACTGAGCTATGAGGCCCGTCAAAGTGTTGCCCGAACTGAATTACTCACAGTAAAAAAAACTCTCCTGTTTGTCAACGACACTTGTCGACAGCCGATAATTATAGCTGCCACGTTGGTTCGAAATGGTAGTTCCTGCAATTGAATAAACTTAAATGAAGGTAGGTAGAAACGAAGAAAGTATGCGCTAAGCGAAGGGGAAATCTTAAAAATTCGGCTTCGGCCTGGAATCTTGAGCCCCTCTCTACTGTGACCACTAGACCACCGGGTCCATCTGGGTCACTTGAGCAACTGCAATAAAACTATCTTCCCAAAATTAAGGGCGATAAAAGCTCTTTAATGAGCAATAACGTGGAATAGCTCCACATTACACGTACTAATTGTAATATGTGATGCTTTTGAATAATAACACATAGTAGTACCAAGTAGGTACCTACCGAATAGTATTAAATGTCTGGGAACTTTGTTACAGGAAGTAATTATTCCTAAAACGTGAACAAATCTCTTCCACAACGCCGTAGCAACATACTCCAGTCCAGTCCGCGCAGATTGGAGCGATTTCGTGTTTTCCTGTTGGTGAAACTATCGTTTTTCGTAGTGGTACCGGCTGAATAAAAGGCCTCCATTACTGCCCTTGGATGTAGGGGATGTAGGGGCCTAGGGGATGGGCAGCAGTGTTCCCTATCAACAATAGCTTTATCTGCGCTCGCCAACCCGCATGCCCAGCGTGGCGAGTATAAGCAAATCCCTACAAATGATAAATAAATAAAAATAAAATAAAAAAAACATTTATTGCCTTTACAAAGAAAAAAAAATATTAGAAAAAGAGCAGGATACACATAAAAATAATAATAGAAAGGCAAAGGGAGTAAATTCAGCATTTGCTGAATGATTGTTTGGGTGCAGGCCGTACAAAAGTTGCGCTGGAAATCTTTTGTGGAGGCCTATGTTACTGAACATAGGTCTCCACATCCACTGGGATGTCCTACGACTGAAATGATGATGATGATGATGAGAGCTGTTTCTCCTTGTGAGAAATAACCTCAACATGCTACCTTCAAAGGCAATGCCCAAAACTGGATCAACCACCAAATCGGTAACAAAAGATCACAACGTGATGATCGCAGATCGCAGATAGGGGCCATAAACCATGGCCTTTCCAGCAGCTATTAACTACCGCATTTATTATCTGTGGTCTGCCATTACCAGCTAGTTAGTAACCGCCAATTACTCAAAACATCGATTTATTTTACAGAATAATTATTAGTTGAGCGGTTGCTGCCGAAGTGGGAAAATAGTAGGTTTGCTTATTGTCTGGTATATTCCAAATATTAAGTTCACTGCTATTTTGAGAACGAAAGAATTGTTTTCTAATATTATCAATATAGCTAGAAAGTTTTTCAATTAAGTTTTATCCACTAAAACTGAAAATTTAAATTGCTTTAGTTTTATTAGTGAGTGAATATTCATCCATATTCATCCTACTTCGACTTGACCTGCAACATAACGACACAAACAACATTCGCGTGTCTCAACAAAGAACAAAGCCAGCCGCGCCTGCGCCGGCGCCGGTTCTGCCAGCACCTACCTTCAGTTTTTGATTGCCTTTAATAACGTGCTGCACTTGTCATTTGCACAAAAGGAAATAAATAAAATAACAAATTGACATCTACAAGATGTGAAATATTTTTTTAGAAAAATCAGTTTTTATTGATAAAAAAAAAAATTATAAAACCCTCACCGGGTTTAATTATTTTATGATTTTTGAATTGTTTTTTCTCAATAACCGCACAGTTTTGATTTTTATGACAAAGATAACTTGAGCATTTTATTTACGTAAATCCAAGACAGAAACGCGATTGGTAAAACTTTTCTCGATAGATTTATTTTTTAAAGATAAGTCCTCTGCAACAGTTTTTTCGAAAAAAAATCTGAGACTATCTAACAAAAATAACTTTTTTTTAAATATTTTGTTAGACAATAGCATTGGGTACATAAATCAAAGACACATTTTTAAAAAATTGATAGTTTTTGAGATAATCGATATTTTCTTATATTTCGCTTACGTCGATTACTTTCGAGCGCCTTCTAACGCTTGCTATATCTTTCCGCATTCAATTACAGTACATAGCGCTGTCACTTTCTTTACTCCGCCCACTCGACAATTTATTATGATTTTTGTATCCTCTTAAGTAGAATTATTATAGTATAACCGAAAACCCGGTTCCGAACCTGCTGTCCTTCTCTTGCCCTACTAGCGTGGCAGTCGTCAAAGTTCTACAGCTTACCAAGTACGCACAGACTTGAATGCACTAAGATCTTTATCTCTGCTATAAAACACATGTCGGCTGTCGGCCGCGAGACGGCCTGCTTTATAATATCCTGTGCTTGAGCTGGGAACATACTCGTGCATGGGGGCGACGCCGACGCATGGCTAATGCAGGAGTTAATACTTGCTTGTCGTGTCAATAATTGTTTCTTGGTCAACCTGTATTAGGTCAGTAACCAAGTTGAGGTATGGTGCCCCTGAAAAGGGCCTATGACCGTCGGTGAAAGAATCAGTGTGGTGAAAGGATTACAGTGCGCCTCCTAAAGGCTCCTTCCGTGCACATATCACATGTCTTCGGATTTTTTAGGTTCTAGGTCATGACTGTTTCCTCATGATGTTTAAGCACTAGTATAGCGCTCATAAATTTTCTGAATTGTAAATCCATTGGTGCACTACCGGGATTCAAACCCACGACTGGATCGGAAGGCGAGGCCATTACCACCACTCTACGAGTGCTCTACATACGAGTATGCTATACCTACGAGTAAGTACAGTAGTTTCGGCTATTCTGTGAATGTAAGTACCTATGAGGGATTAAAAAATGCGCTACCCATTAGGACCTGAACCTGGTGCTGACCAACCAGGGGCCAAGACAAGATTTTCACACTTCGCTTCGCTTCGTAAGCTTTTGTCATTTCCATACAATCGATCTTTCCGCTGGCGTTAACGCCAACAGAAAATGGATCTTGTCTTGACTCCCTGTAGTGAAAATTGTGTCTTGGTGTATATCTATCTTCATTCTATTGTCTTATTGTGTCTTCTGTGTGTGTGTGTGTCAATAACTTTTTTCATGTATTTTCATCGACCTTTATTTACAAACTTAGCACACATTACAATATGTACAAATCTATACAACAGTAAACAAAAACACATTAAATGGGTTTAGAATAAGACAGCTCCTATGAAACAAAACACAAGAAATTAAGATAAAGATGTAAATAACTGGCCTCATAGTTCAGTTGGTAGTAACTCTGCCTTCTGCGCTAGAGGTCGCGGGTTCGATTCACACACTGGACAAACATTTGTGTGATTCACAGATGTTTGTTCTGTGTCTGGTTGTTAAATATATATCTATTATGTATATCAGTCTCTGGTACCCATAGTACAGGCTATGCCTAGTTTGGGAACAGTTGACCGTGTGTAATATGTCCGGAATATTTATTTATTTTATTTTTTTTTATAACAAGAATATGGAACAAAGATAGAACAGAGTCTAACAGAAAACAAAAAAATGGGATTGTGCACTATAACAGCTAAAAGGCCGCATTCAATACAATGCAAATGAAATTTCACTGCATTTTCATTATAAAATGGACTTTCGACCATACAATTTTATTATTTGACCATTCGAATGTTCCACCATTTCTGATGAATTGAGTTAGAGCTCAACCCTGTGGCCCTAATATTCATCATCATCATCAGCCTGATGAAGGCCACTACTAAACATAGGCCTCCCCCAAAGAGTGCCATGACGAACGGTCTTGAGCACTTTTTCTGTTCTGTGGTCTTGAGCTTTCTCCTTCCACCGACTTCCCACAACCTTCCTTAAAAAATATAAAAATAAATTTGAGATACATATTCACAGAATGAAATATTGAATCCCTATTTATTTATTTGTTTATTTGAAAAAATGTGGTTACTGTAGTTCTTTTACATTATAATAATGAGATCAGCACATTTTACTATGAACTAGCATGCAAAAGTTGCTAACCTAGCCTCTTGTACCATGGTATTCTTAGTATGATCTGAGTAATTATTTCACCGAACACGACCAGGACGACGCAGTGTTGGAAGGCCCCCACACGATAGACCGACGACATTGTGAAGGTTGCGGGAAGTCGGTGGATGGAGAAGGCTCTAGACCGTTCGTCATGGCACTCTTTGGGGGAGGCCTATGTTCAGCAGTGGACTTCATCAGGCTGATGATGATGATGAATTATTTCGCAGGCACTAAGGGAGCTGTTCTGACGAATAGCAGGTACTTGGGTACTACCATAAAAACCAAGAAAACTATGAGAATGTGGGACCATCATCATCTTTCTTTTATTACCCAATTGACATTGAGTTTAATTTTAAATAAAATGAAGGCTTTTATGTCCCTCACGTTGTTATTATTATTACTGATCGTGTAACACCTATTTATGTGTATTGATTGTGAAACGTTTAGATGAGCGCATGTAACGCGAGTCGCCACGCCTTGCCCACCTGTGAGCCTCCGCACCTCACACCCAGCGCAGCGTTACCACAGATTGTGTACGATCGTAGTTTATTGTTACAATATGTTACTAAGTTTCTTGAGCGGTGATTCGTGGGGACCTCCCTTTGCGGTTTCAATTCTCACGTGTTCTACAGCGGGATCTGATAAATAGTACCTAGTATCATTTGTTGATTCATGGCCTTCTGCTACAATATATTTTAGATAATGCTATATACAAAAACTGTATGCACTTAGGTAGATACTATACACATAATGATAAATTAATAAAATAACTACTTCCTCTTTTTATTTAGGTAGGAACTAAAGGTAATCTTAAAGAAAATTAAAACTAACATATGTTTTTTATTTATTTTATTTATTTATTTATACTTTCACACTTAAACTTAGTGTAAGGAAGACTTAATGCTAAAGCATTTTCTACCAGTCATCCTGGGCGTGCAAAAAAGATGGTGAGGCGTGACAATTAAACTAAACTTACGAAATAAGTTACCTACTTAAATAGTTTACATAGTTATACAGATATATATACCTACGTACGCACAAGTACCCACGTAGGTATCTACGTATCCACGTAGGTTTTTAGAACTATTTAACCAATAACTATACGAGTAGTACACAAAAAGCAGTTAGCTCGATTGATCTAAATGGCAACCAGTCAGTCAATAATTTAACCACTACTACTTACTACTACGGAAATTCTTCTTCTCTTACAGGGACCCAAAAATTTACAATTTTCTTGGAGGAGGTAGGGCATAGCGAGATTTTCTCGTTCTAAATTGGAGCAGCCCACCTGGGGAGGTACCTCCGCCTTAGAGAAGATCGCAGCCAAATAACATTATTTGTTTTAAAAGTTTTTGTTCGCGGTCGGCAACGCGTTCGTTATAAAAAAATAAAAAAAAAACATATTTTTATTACAATAATTTAATTGTTTATCTAACAGAGGACATATTTATATCAGTAGCTAGTAAATGAACATTGATAATAAGGGCTGTGTATAGGAAATTTTCAGTCTTAATTAATAGTATCTACGTGCATGCCGACCAACAACCGTGTAACCAAATTCTTGAATACCATAACTCGTCCTAATTTCCATAGTTTGCTTTGAACAAATCTGTAGATGTCGCTCTAATCGCTAACACGACTTGGCTTTCCAATCAGGTGATGTCGGCCATTAGTGTGGAGTAATAGTTGGAGGACACGCGACGGATGGGTGGTCTAGTGTCCACTGCACAAGCTGCTGGAGTGCTGCCGATTATCGAAAGGTTCCGTACACTAATCTTCTTCTTGTCGTGTCTCTGATTATTTCTTGGTCATCCTGTATTAGGTCAGTGCCCAGGTTAAGGTACGATGGCCCTGAAAAGGGCCTATGACCGTCGGTGAAAGAATAAGTAAACAACATACAAATATAATTTTGAGACGATAGAACAAAACGCGCAACACGAGAAAAATGTTTGGATGTTGATAATTTAATCAAAATGGAATTAAAACTTTTTTCTGCGTTGTTATCTGATTTTAATTGAGATTATGACGTAAGAATATCGAAAATCTGATTGATTGAATTTATCACTATCCTGTTCTAAGTCTTCAGATTACCAAACCTTAGCCTATGTTTTAATTACTCTGATAATACGGGTATCACAATTTTATAGGGAACTCTAACCAAAATAATCTTTATATTGTCATAGAGCGCGCGCATGCGCGTGCTACTATCTCCAGTAGGGTAATTATTATTCATTTAAATAATTTTATAGTTGGAAATGCTCCGAACAGTTAGCTCAGATTATTGTTTAATTTTATGAAGTGGTTTTTGAAAAGCTTCGTTTGGGAGCTCGTTTTATGAATTTACGAACGCGCCTTATCAGTTAAATATTGGTTTCATCAGTGACCTGGCCGTACTCATGACGGACGTTACATTACATCAGGTGCCCCAAACTATCATTAAAATAACACCAAAATACCTATATAATTATAGTGCTTGCGGCCTTAATTTGTCATTTTTCATCAATGAATTGAACCCTAGTTATTAGCATTCGTATTAGAGGTATATGCCGTGCCGTGGTGGCCCCGGCTGAAGATTAGGCCCCTCCATTACTACCCGTGAATGTCGTAAGAGGCGACTAAGGGAAACAAAAGCTAGGGGATGGTCGCAGGGTGCGTTCGACCAGCGCCAGCGTTTGGGTGCAGGCCGTACAAGGTCGATCGCGAGGCCGTACAAAGAAATCCATGGGGGAGGCCTATATTAAGCATTAGAAGTCCTACGGCTGATATGATGATGATAATTATAATAACCAGTACAAAGAATAGGCCACCACCTAAAAGTTAGATCTTGCATCCATGAATCATCACACGGTACCTAGGGCCGCACGTCGCCACCACTTTTTGGAACCACTGTTAATGGGGCCTTAATTATAGTTAGGGCCCGGGATAAGAACTGAAATAGTTGTAATTGAGTTGATTGGAATGCGCTTGAATGGACTCTGTTTGAATATTCATTAACACTTTGAATAAATTGTATGTTTGTTTACAAACAGAATACCTATTAAATATTGTAATTATAAAGCAAACCACTGAATAAATTCAAATTAAAAATGTATTTCTGTAAATACTCCAAAGGACTTATGAAGCGCGTATTTTATTTTACAGGCACAAGTAGGTAGGTAAAGTTTGCTACTGAATTAAAAAAAATCAGAATTGGTACATATCTTTAAACTTTTTCCGAGTCATTTTCTGCAAATCTATCAAGCATTTCAAAGTCGGAATTGGTAAATTCATAATTGAGCTGACATTTAGGTAATAGATTAAGAAAGAGAACTTTACCTAACTAAAATATTTCCTCACTCGGAGTACATTTTATTTTATTTATTTCACAAATAATTATATTTATTTAATGATGCGCATAAATAGTTGCAATTGTCTAATTTGTCTCTGTGCGGTATCAGCTTATTTGGAAAAGTTTGAGGAAAAACCTTGAAAAAAGAGAAATATCGAAAATATTGCCAGCAATCTTTCTTTTGAGCCCCTTTCTAGATGGGACAGGATAAAGGGCATAGCAAAAACATTATTGTGAGGCGAGTCAAAAAATACACCTTTTTATTACCATGAGGAATGTTCAAACCTGGTACTAAACTTTAACTTTAGTACTAAACTTTATTGTGTGCCTTTAGCCTGTATCTACCTAGGCAAGGCTAGCCAAGGATTCCTAGATTTACACCTCGTTTATCCACAAGTCCGTGTCGGTAACTACGTGAGTCCGAGGTCGTGTCTGGAGCTGTTGGTATCGCGTGAGATTCACAGATACAAGAATTATCTAGATTTATCTCGCGTTCACTTCCTTGCTGCCCGCTACAGGGATATGTTTCATCTTCACGTGCATACATCTACGCAGGAAAACAGTTTTAGACGTGTAAGTAGGTTTATTCGCACAATTTTCCTATCTACATATATATATTCACCGTCTATAGGTATCGACTGGCCTCATAGCTTAGCTGGTAGTAACTCTGCCTTCTGCGCTAGTGGTCGCGGGTTCGATTCCCGCACTGGACAAACATTTGTGACTAACACAGATGTTTGTTCTGTGTCTGGGTGTTTAATATATATCTATATGTATATCAGTCGCTGGTACTCATAGTACAGGCTATGCCTAGTTTGGGATCAGTTGACCGTGTGTGATCTGTTCGGAATATTTAATATTAGATATTATTATTAGTTACATCAAATAACAAACACTCTCAGCGTTTACACTCGTCTCTTTTAGTGAAACATCTGTGACATGTGCACGAAAGGAGCATCTAAGAGGCACACTTTAATCCTTTCACTACACTGATTCTTTCACCGAAGATAATAGGCCCTTTTCAGGGCCACCTCAACCTGCCAGGCTATTGCGTAAGCGAAATGGTAATGAAGATCGCAATTTTAAGGATGATTTTATCAATTATAGCGACATCTGAAGTTATTTAAACATATAAAGGAAGAAGCTAAGGTCTTGAAGTTTTCCCTTGTCAAGTTTGGAACGTTTTGAATGTTGCTAAGATTGTTAAAATAAGGCTCCAAGTTACGAACTTCATTGCCATTACGCTTAGGCAATTGCACCACTGGACCTAATAAAGGATGACCAAGAAAGAATCATTGAAACGACAAGCAAACAAGAATTTCAGCATGCTATTTCTTGTTATGCGGGTACTAGGTTCAAAATATAAGTATTTACTCGTTAACTAGAGTTAAATGCAATCGTGTTGTATAAAAAAAAAACTAATCCAGAAGTAAGTTTGTGGTCCCCGGCGCGGCCGCAGCGCGCGGCACTCCTTACAATTTTATGCCATCTATTAAATACAAACCCTTTTTACTGTCTCACTTTTAGCAATCAACAACTAGCTCTATCGTATTCGTGTAAGGTAGAGTTTGGATTGACGGCTCTACAGGAGTGAGGTACTATTTGTGGTCGGTAATGAAGTCTACAGTCGATTGATTCCGATCACGAGCTTTTATCGTCTGTGGTTACAATTTATCCGATATTGTTGGTAAAGACGTTTGGAAACTGCTTTAGATTTTAAGTGACTAGACCACAACTTGTTCGTGACTATAATAACATACAGGAAGATCGATTAGATACCCGATTGAAATAAGATTTTATGGCTGAGAATGAGACGTGTAACTTAATCCCTCAAATATCTAGATACTTTAGTTGGTCGAGACGGAAATACATAAAATTTATTCAACGACTTGTGGAAATTCATCATTTTTCATTGAAAATCAGCTTATTCGGGGCAATATTAGTTCAAACTCATTATGGAAATGAGCCTAACCAATCTGGAGATTGAATACGGCACAATTCTGGGAAACGTTATATAAGTGGCCATCTCAAAAATAATTAAAAGTCATTATTAGTAAATACAGCGGACATATTGTAGTAACTTAGCAGGTCCTTGAGGTAAACTAAAAATAAAATAATAAGAACTATAGTAAATAAGTTCGTTAATAGCGGTATTGTTCCTTGTGTACCGCCATTTAATAAATAATCTACTGATTATATTAGGTACTATTTATTACTATAAATAGTACCTAATAGCGGGCCGTTATAATAAATACTTGTGCCGTGATGGGCGTCGGCCAAGAAGGACCAAACACTGGACTCAGCTTAGAATGGACCAGTTTTTAATGATTTCGGATTTTGAAACTATTATAGACTAGCTAGACTATATATTTTCTAAAACACTCAAATGACATACATTCAGTCTATCTCTATAAGTACTTCATTCTGTCACTTCAGCCTGAATTTAGCAAAACTATTTTGTAGTAGGTAACGTATGTTGTAGGCTTATGTCCAACGACTTTTACAAGCTGATTATGATTAAAAGTTTATGTTAACTTATTAGGAAATATTTTTTATTTAAAAGTAACAGAAAAAAATAATAATAACAGTTGTAAATTAAACTAAAATAATATTATACTAGAAATGAACTTTGTTTTCTACGACTACGACTACAAGTAGAAAACAGAGTTCAGATCACCAACCACAGGCAGCGTGCCCAAAAGGCTGGCGACGTTACCTCGTTGGATCGCTATACTGAAAATTATTAGGAAATGAAAACTCTCCAAGTATTTCTTGTATTTTTAGTAAATCAGTAAACAACTAGGTCCGGTGCTAGTCCGTCCACGCACCATCTCTAGTTACTTAACCAATCGTTACACAATGCACAATGAAACATTAAACTTCACCTTATAATTGTAATCTTGATCTGAGTCGTAAAGAGGTACCTATCTCGGCAGGGAACAGGTACATGCTGTTTGGACAACAATACTTACTAGTGATTGCTGAACTGCGAACTTTCGGAGATAAGACTGGGTAGTAAGCGGAGCGGAGATTTGCGGGGTCATGGGTGAGCCACCAATTTTTTTTAATATTATTCATACCGTAAATAAGCTATATGGTCTTCAAATTAATACGGCCGAAGATAGGCACCGTGTTTTTAAATCGGAAAATGAAACATATGTCACACAAAGTTCTCTTTGTCTCCCTATCTTCATCTTTTTTCTATTGTTTTTTTTGTCTTCTGTCTTTTTGTCAAAATAAACTTAATATATTTCATTTTTATTTAAAAATATTAGAACTGCAAATGTCACTGCTCTTCAGAAAATTGTACCTTTCCGAAACTTAGAACATTTTAACAAAGGTAATAAATAAAACCCGCCATCGCTCACTCCTTATACAAACCGAAATTGGATAGAAATCAAACTGTATTCTTAGCTTTCACTTGTCTGTTGTCCGTCTGTCCAAAGATTGGGCAGGTATATATGTATAACTAAACATCTAACAATCAGTCGTTATAACCTACGAAGCGCCAAGAACGCTACAATAACAACAAACTCATCTTCAAAACATATTGAAAGTTTCACTAATTCAGACAAATAGCAGACTCATAGCAAACTTGTATAGAAATTATGAGTTCCGTAGTTTTAAATGAAGCATTTCCCATCAACTTAGCCTTTGAAAGGCTCATTTCCATAAATTTCACAACACTACCTCGGGCTCGTAAGTGGACAACGTTGATTTATGATAATTTCTCGGGACGGACCGCGCGGCCGTTAACGTGTCAAAATTGAATATTTGGGTTATTTAGTGCGGCGCAGGCGACCCCTGGCGATACGCCGCGCTTTATCGGAAACTTGGAGTGCATAGAAGTCACTTAGAACTGACAAATGAAGCAATCCCAAGCCATGGAGTGGCCTCCTCTATACTCACTTGTACCGCGGGTTATCTGCAGCAATTTTTTTCGATACTGTCTCTATTCAGAATAAACAGTTTTTAACGTTTCTGAATAGCTAGTGGTTCTGTGTCACAAAGCCTGAAATACGCCTGTCTTTGTCAATTAGATAAATTCACGTGATTCTCTAAGCAATAGTCACCGAGATGACAGTACTATCCATCTATGCCTTACAGCTGCATGGTTCATGGTAATCCGCCGCTGCCGGGCGCGCGGGGCATTCGCCGCGGAATGCACGGTCGCGGGTTCAGGGGTCACTGGAGTGATCCCATATAAATACTAACTTTGGTTTCTAATAAGCGATGGCCGTCTCGTGACGGTCGTTTCTTCGTTGTGTCTCAGGTTATTTCTTGGTTGATCTTCATCAGGTGAATGAGAAGATTAGCTCTGACAGTGCCAATGACCCATAAGCCACCAATTTGAGTAAGTTTTGGATATTTTTTTAGTCAAAAATTGATGTTTGTTTTAGCTAAATTGCTTTCTTTTTAACCGACTTCCAAAAGGAAAGTTCTCAAGTCGGCTGTATTATTATATATATTTTTTTTGTGTGTATGTTACTCGATATCTCCGCCAATAGTAACCCGATTTTGATGATTCTTTCGCTGGTGTATAGAGTATGATCCCGGGAGGTCCCATTTTAATTGAATTCCTGCGGGATTGCAACTTGACACGTAATACTCAAAAAAACGTCATCATCTCTTGAAATCACGACTTGCCGAATTTTTTTTTCTCGACTGTGGTATGGTATGGTAATTCCCGCAACTTCGTTCGGTTGCTGCTATTTTTACATAAACTTTAAACTTAGGGGTTGTGTGTCGGGAATTCCTTTCTGTGCACCCATACATTACCCTGCAAATTTCATACTCTTAGGATTTTGGTTAGACTCTGCGTTGATTTTCAAAGAGAATAAAACCACTACGTTTGATTGACAGTCATACTTACTTTTGTTTTTATTCGAAAGTTTAGGCGGACAGTGTCATCCTCAGTAGGTAAGCAAAACGCAAAGAGGTTGATATTGATCTTGTAAATATTCAGGAATTTGAAGTCGGTTTTTAGTTTTTGTAAAAAATATCTTATTGTTGATAGAAAAACCTGACACTGAAGATGACAAATATATTTCATCACTATCATTACAATCATTATGACGGTCTCAGACTCTGTGAAACCAATGTTATACCAAAATGTTTGTATTTGAATGTGTAGGTATATCTTCTGATTGACGACTTTAGGAACATAGAATAAACATAAATAGGTATTATGCTATTTGTATGAAAGTGCGTTGTTATTCAAATCATTGGTTAGTTTTGTGTGAATGTAATATCTTTCATTCAATTCTGTAATAGATTATAAATATTATGGGCCCATAAACATAACCTTATGACTTAACTATGGATGCCAATATGATATTTTAGGAATAAAATGGCTAAACGTGTGTTTATTTAAATACGGTTGAATAAAATAATTGCGTTATTTATTACTGTGGGAATATTGTTTGTCTAGTTTTAGGTAAGTACGGTTACAAAGATAGGAACCTAGTCAATCAGTGGCGGATTTGCAGTCTTGGCCGCTCTAGGCCCCAGGCCATGTGCCGCCCCTTTCTCAGCACCATTAGACCAGGGTCATAATGAATTTACTTTATTGCCAACTTTAACTAAATCGAAATCAGAAATTTAATTAACTATAATAGCTAATTTGTAAATATATTCCGAGATGATATGTTTTTCTACGACAATTTTTACAAATTTTTGGTCACGATTTGGCGCCCCTAATATCTGCCCGCCCTAGACCCGGGCCTATTGGGCCTTAGGGCAAATCTGCCACTGTAGTCAATTATTTAATTTACCTTATGAATAAAAAATAAAAAAAAATATTCCGGACATATTCACACGGTCAACTGATCCCAAACTAGGCATAGCCTGTACTATAGGTACCAGAGACTGATATACATAATAGATATATATTTAACACCCAGACACAGAACAAACATCTACTACTACATACTTAAAATTCTAAATACTTGTTCAGGAATAATTATTTATTTTAGTTGATAGAAGTATAACAAATTAAGAAATAATCCTAAATATACTAAACAAATCTAAATAACTATTTAACTAACGACTAAGTACTAATAAAAATGCGAGTGGTATATTTTTTTACAACCAGATTGATTCTGCAATCCATTTAGAGCAATCTTTATTACATTGTGATTTGTGACCCCAGCAACCAATTTAAGATTTAGAAATCATAGAGCTATGATGGACCGAGGAATCAGGCAATAACGTCCATCTACAGTGTACGAGTAGGAGCTCTCGAGAGTATTCTTATCTTGATAATACATTTTCAATTATCCCAGAGGCATTATTCAATTAACTAAGACGAACTAGGAAGTAAGAGTATTAATAAGCTCTCCCGATTCAATTAAAAGATAATTCAAGTGCGACCGGAGCCGGGCGCGGCTCGCTAGCGGGGTTAATGAAATGACCTGACGGCGTTCACACCGCGCGCGGACATGTGCCTCCCACCTCGAGAGTACATTGTACGGGAAAGTAGGCAAAGTCTTTTATAACGATAATATTTTATGCTGGCAAAAATGATCCACTAGATGAGAATTGATCTCGCTACCCGATATAACATTTACTAATACAACCCAATCTATCTAAAGTCCTGTCCTCAACTCAAGTACTCTTTATTAGCCCGCTTGCTTGCTTGCTTGCTTCTCGCGTCACTGATTATTTCTTGGTCACCAGTATTAGGTCAGTGACCAATTCGTATTCACATATTTTGACCTATTTATCTTTCTATTTACCGACTATATGTCTTATAGGTGTTTCTACTTTCATCATTTCAGCCGTTCGACGTCCACTGCTGAACATGGCCTCCCCCACAGACAGAGAATACTGCTTATCATGTGGGGGGATTTGCCCATACTCACCACGCTGGGCATGCGGGTTGGCGAGCGCAGTTAGAGCTATCGTTGTTAAAATGAGGGACGCTGGCTGCTGCCCATCCCCTAGCTTTTTTCCCTTAGTCGCCTCTTACGACATCCGCGGATAGGTAGATATGGAGGGGCCTATTCTTCAGCCTGGGCCAACTTTACTTATCTACTTTACTTATAAATAAATACTAACTAAATAAAACTATATTTTTAGTCCATAGGTAATCGTAGCTAAGTACCTAGTTTACTTAACTGCTTTTGTATCTTTACGTACCTATTTGAACTGACCACTAGGATTTCTAGGCACGATTCTCCTGGTTTAATAGTTCTTAGTATTAGGTACATTTAATAGCAGTAAGAAAGTACTAGTTGGAAAATGGTCGGATGGTAACCGTTTGTAAGCATTATTGCAAATTGTTATTTTAAATTAAATAGTATTTGGACTCTAAATGCGAAGATTAAACTTAAATGAAAGCCAAGATTAGAAATGTATTTTTTTTATTCTAAAAAAGTTTTACTATATCTACCTGCTGTCGACCACTACACGACGCAGATCAAACATGCAATGCAACGCAACGTACAAAAGCAACGTCACCTATGAACTATAGTGGTTACGTAGTGCGTTTGTGCGCATCAAGGACTCAGCACCCTAGTTTTAAATGTATTTGACGTCTGCGTTTGTACGTTGCGTGTATGCACTGCGTTCGTACCTAGCAAGATAAGCGTACCACCTTAAAGTCTACAAATACAGTTGTTTTAGTAACAGCTCGTACCTGTAGTATTTACTCGAGAAAGTTTCGAGCTCACTCAATCAAATTCGACAACAAATAAATAATAATAATAAATATTCCGGACATATCACACATGGTCGACTGATCCCAAACTAGGCATAGCCTGTACTATGGGTACCAGAGACTGATATACATAATAGATATATATTTAACACCCAGACACCGAACAAACATCTGTGTTAGTCACAAATGGTTGTCCAGTGCGGGAATCGAACCCGCGACCTCTAGCGCAGAAGGCAGAGTTACTACCAACTGAGCTATGAAGCCAGTCAAGAAAGTTGTCAAGACAATGCGTCAAGACAAATGCGATGAAAGTGTCAGTTAGTCGCGAGGAGATGAGTAACTCGTGAAATCTTTCTGAATTGACAGTTCAAATCACGGTCTCATACAAGAAAGATGTTCGGTTCAAAACTGGTGCTAAGCCCCAACAAACTATAAACGTCCAATAAGTCACCAGCGAGCATGCTGCGTACACGCATATTATTTCCCTAATCAATTTAAATTCTCTGGTAGCACGCGCATTAAGTAATAACATTCCATACATTTCTTTATTAAATATTACTTCGGAATCCAAATATTTAAAATATGGCGTTTGTATTGTATAAATATTAACAAACACGGCGAAGAGCCCATCTTGAGATAGTTCGATAAATCTACCATTCTGGCAGCATGCGCTCACAGCTGGGAGCAAATAGCTGCTTCACTTTTTCCCTGGAGTTAAACTTTCTAAGCACATAATATTGAACGGTAACATTTACATGTATTCAATGCACTTTCTAGTTTCAACTAATAATTATGATAGGAGATGAAAAGTTCTACGAACCAACATTTGTTGCGCAATCGTTACATATTATGCCTATTTTACATGTCTTCGGTCCATCGGGTAGGCTGTACTTCCAACACGTAGCATGTATGTTTTTTTTTTTCAATAGGTAATTAGGTTTTAGGTGGCGAATTGGTTTATATGGATTGGTAGTGTTTAGAAAAAGTAGATATTATGAGTCCCGTTTAATAATTCCCCACGACACTAGTGCACAAGGGATTATTACCGGAACTACCAGTAGTGAAACTTGATAGAGTTGCGGGGAATTAAGGGATTTTATCACTTCTTCCGTCTTTGTAAATATGCCCGTTATGAACGTCACAGCGGAGTGTATACCACAATGTTGTCATAACATCGTGGTATTGTAGATTAATTTGGTTTAGTTTGGTAAGAAAATGTACGCGCTAAGAAGCTGGCAGTCGCTTGTAGTGACCCAGCTGATGCCTCTCTCAGCCAGGTATGGTACGGCTGCAATAGTCGGATTCAAACAATTAGTTGTACAATCAGCATGCAGTAACAAACGGCTCGGTTCCACCAACCGGCCGTTTAACTGTTACTACCAGATAACAAGCGCAGTATATTCTACGTTTTGTCATCGCCACTTAGCGGTGCTTTATGGATAGCGCAGTGGTACTATATTATGTTACTAATATTATTCATGTGAAAGTTTTTAGGTACAGATGTTTGTTTTTGTTTTAACATGCCGTGACGAATGATAATGCCATGATTTTCCTTGTAGTATAATCATCCCGAATTGGTGAAGATGCAGTTTGTGATCGGGAATACTCTAATAAGGGTTTGAATTAAGGTACCTACTTTTTATTCGAGTTCAAGGCGAGCAAATATCCGGATGGGATCCAGTGCTAGATATAAGTTTGTGAAGAAACCGGCATTTCGTAGAACCTAACATGTGACATGTGCACGAAAGGAGTCAAAGAGACTTTATTCCTTTCAATACACTGATTCTTTCAGCGACGGTCATAGGCCTTTTTCAGAGACACCGTTCTTCAACCTGGTCACTGACCTTATCCTGTATTACCAAGAAAGAATCAGTGACACGACGAAGAAGTAATGAATTTTCGACATGCAAATTTAAATTTTATATTATAAATCTGTATTTTTGACTTTTTTTTATCGACTTGTAATACTATTGAATATTTGTACGTCATGAAAAATGGCTGAATATGATGAACGATATAAATATAAACACCTGTAGGTACACTACATACCATGTTCACAGCAAATAAATATTTTATCTTTTTTGCTTAATTTTTTTCGAGCAAAGCCGCAGACAAAAACTACTGGTGTCTTTAATATGTTTAGCTAGTAGGTAGGTAAAGACGTTGTAACTTTAACTTCCAGTATCCATTAGTATAATTTTTTGATAACTTATCTCCGCTGTAGTTTTTTACATATTTCATTGAAGATTATCTCTGTGAAGTAAGTAAAGTAATATTTTAGATTTGTGCGACGGTGTGTTAGCTTGAATTTATAACAAGAACACTTTACGTAAAAAATATCACTGATTTTCCTTAGAAAATCAAACTTCATCTTTATCTTGAGGAAATAGATGGAAGTAATGATAGGCGGATGTCGTAAGAGGCGACTAAGGAGAAAAAGCTAGGGGATGGGCAGCAGCGTCCCTCATTTTACCAACGATAGCTCTAACCACGCTCGCCAACCCGCATCCCAAGCGTGGTAAATATGGGCAAATCCCCACACATGATAAGGAACTCGCTCTTTTTTTTTTTTAAACTAAGGTGGCATACAAGCATTCGTCCCACCGTTGGTAAGCGGTCTGTGGGGGAGGCCATGTTCAGCAGTGGACATCGTACTGCTGAAATGATGGATGATAGGTGACGATGCGAAAATACAGGGACATTTCACAAAATATTTCCAGTCGACAGAGACATTGTCTACTAGGCAGAATCTTAGACATACAAAAAATGTTCATGTATGAATGTTCATCAAGAGATTTTTTTTTTTTATACTACTGAGGTGGCAATCAAGCATACGGCCCACCTGTTGGTAAGCGGTTACCGTAGCCTATGAGCGCTTGCAATACCAGAGGCATCAAGCACGCGTTGCCGACCCCTAACCCCTTCCCCCCTAAAGAGCTCTGGCAACCTTACTCACCGCAGGAACACAACACTATTTGAAACAAATAATGTTATTTAGCTGCGATCTACTGTAAGGCGGAGGTACCTCGGGCGGGCTGCTCCAATTTAGAGCGAGAAAATCTCGCTGTGCCCTACCTCTCGTAAAATATATTATATTTCAGTAATATCTCTCAAAAATGTAGTCCAAAGCATATTTGATATTTCTCAAGATCATAAGCGTCATGAGTTTCGCGGTGCGCGTTTAGAAAGTCAGTTATCAACACAATTACGTACGTGAGCTGCCTCCCCGAGCTGACGGATGAGGACCGCCATCTGAATACTAACTGCCTCTAATGCTTTTAGGGTAGCACTAGACTGGAAGGCACTAGTTCTTTCGTGGTAACCTTGCGTTGGTGATTATAATTCAATTCAATAATTTCAATTCAAGTATTTTATTTCAGCTTTCACTTATAACACCTATTAACATACAACCATATCATTTTAAAAAGGAAAACATAATTTAAATAACACACATAACACAGACACCGATTTATGTGCACTGCATCATCGGTACGAATGGTGCACCTGGGTGCAGTGCTTCATAAAGATGCAGTCTGTGTCCAGTCTCCCTGCTATAAGTTTCAGGTAGCTGTTGGAGCTGCCCCTCACGCGACGCATCAAGGATGACGTTCTCTTGCGGATGATCGCATAAAAGTCATCGACGCGTGCGTCTGCGAACATCCCCGATGCGCTGCAAAAGTATGGCAGCCTCAACAACACCCTGAAACTATTATTATATGGGACTCGAAAAGCATTCCAGCAGGCCTTTGTAAAGTTAGGCCAGAGACTGCACGTGTAGAAAGACTGGCAGTACGCCTTGAACAGACTTGTCTTTACGGCCGTACTGCAACGTGCAAATCTTCGGGCCATCATGTTGGCTCAGACTGATAATGCCCTTCGTTCCCTATCAATAAACACATTGGTAGCTTTTAAGCGTTTGTAAGCACATCCATCTCTGTATGTGTTAAGAGTTGCTCGACTTTTGACTCTTAAGGCTTTGGTTTGCAAATAGTCGTGCACTAATTAATCTCATAGACCCCGTCATGGCTTGAAGACTGTAAGTATAACCGGCACCCACACTTTAAGGTGCTGTGAAGCATGAAAGGGTGTAGAAGGGTAAGGTGTGTGTATCTAAAATCTTTGTAAAATTATATGAACGTTACTTGTAAAGAACTGTAATTACTGTAAACCTGACATGCCTTTGTTATATGTTATAACGAAATGGTCAATAAATGAATTGAATTGAATTGTAGGCGGAAATATGACTATTTTAATGTCAAATAGAGCTGAACCATCCTAATTTTCAACGTTCTTAACTTAGCTTATCAAGCCTTCTGGAATGACCCTAAAGTTTTAAATAATACAAAATTAAGATAACTAAAAGTCGCCATTTTGAAAGCCGCCTTACAATAACATCCGGAAAATGAGTTTTAAAATAAGTCAGCGCATTATTATACAGCTGAGATGCGATCATCGCTCAAACCACGATTTATGCATTTAGGCGACACGTCACCACCGACGCCACGCGACTCGCATCGCTTAGTGGAGGCTGCGCCCGCAGACCTTTGGCTTACAACAAGCAGCCGTTTGTCATTTCACGGCCGTAATAATAATCATGTAAAGGTATGGATGCCAATAGACAGTGATGTTTGAGTGGCTACTTTCACATAGACACTCATTTTTTTTTATTTTAGGAAAATTCTCTTCGTTGTTAATGAACTTGAAAAAGTGCTAAAAGTTGTAGCTGACGTTGAAAAAATATGTCTAGCTATAAAGTTGCTAAGTTGGCATTAGTGAGTTTGGGGGCTATGAATGTATTTAAAGTTATTTAGGTATTACAACCGTCAAATGACAGTGGCCGTAAGTTTGGAAACCGAACGTTTAGTGGAGGCTGGAATACAGTTAGAGATGAGTTGTATGATACATTTCATATTTTATAAGCAATGGCTTGAATTTTTATTAGATGTTCATAATGCAATATGAAAAAATCCTTGGCCAACTTGATAATAAATGCAACCACTCTACAGTAGAAATATGATAGTTTTAGTGGACTTAATAATGATTTTTCATGTTAACATAGTGTATACAAGTACTCTTTCGAACTTCAGCAGGAAATCTGTAAAGTTATTTTGATAGCAGAAAAAAAAGACCCATAAGTAGCGGCGCATGTGGATTGCAATGCGAGCGATGTCCCTGCCACCATAAACAAGATTCGCGTCAATAAAGTTGTACCGGAACCAATACAAATAACACCGAGTCACAAATACCACGACGATCCCACCCCTTATCCACTAACGCCCGTATTAATAAATAGCACTTAAAAATTAGAGTAATAAATAAATAAATATTCCGGACATATTACACACGGTCAACTGATCCCAAACTAGGCATAGCCTGTACTATGGGTACCAGAGACTGATATACATAATAGATATATATTTAACACCCAGACACAGAACAAACATCTGTGTTTATCACACAAATGTTTGTCCAGTGCGGGGATCGAACCCGCGACCTCTAGCGCAGAAGGCAGAGTTACTACCAACTGAGCTATGAGGCCAGTCAAGTAATCTTGAGTGCTATTAGACATTTTGAAAAACAATGACAGAGTGAGACGCGACGCGAGAGGGTTGGAGGCTTGGAGCGCGCGGAACATCATACTCGCCCGGATGAAGATTCTCTTGACAAATCGAAACATTTTCGGTGATCTCATCGTCATTATTTAGACGTACATATGAGTATAAAGAAGTTTTCAAAATGAATAATAAAAAAATAACCTGGTCTCAAGATCGGGAAACGTGTCTGAAGCACCATGAGGCGTTGTACTTACTATAGCCGCATGGAGCCAAAATCTTAATCGACAAAATTAGCAGCTTTGGTCAAGACTGTATTTTTTTAATTTTATTTTATTAATGAAACAAAATCCACAGCTCTTAGATAATATGGTACAACTTAACTAATTCACTTTACTTAAAGCCAATAAAGGATTTTTTTTTTTAGCTAATACATTTACTAATTACGACCGTCACTGATTTGACACAAAACTTATATTATATATATGTGTATGAAGAAGAAGGAAGAACGTGTGGTCATTTCAGATTGGTGTGAAGTTGGACTTTTTGAAGTTTAGGCATGAAAATGCCGTCCTCCTAAGGGAGGGTCCATAATAATAATAATAAATAATAATAATAAATATTCCGGTCATATCACACATTGTCAACTGATCCCAAACTAGGCATAGCCTGTACTATGGGTACCAGAGACTGATATACATAATAGATACATATTTAACACCCAGACACAGAACAAACATCTGTGTTAGTCACAAATGTTTGGCCAGTGCGGGAATCGAACCCGCGACCTCTAGCGCAGAAGGCAGAGTTACTACCAACTGAGCTATGAGGCCAGTCATAAGTGGGATTGCAAATTTAAATTTTCTTCAGATTGCGGTTGTGGCGTTATCATCGCGTCGTTTGCGAATAAGGGTGCCGATGCCGATGTATCGAGTTAATTGCCTCGATTTAATGTTTATTGTAATTGCGTGTAATTGATACTTCGTTTGTTGCGGGATTTACACTCTTGACTGTAACTGCGATTTACCTGCACTGCCGCGCTCTACCACGCTACCGTTAACTATGGAAGTGATGCATATAATAATATGTTATTATTGTTATTATACGCATCGCTTTCGTAGTTAACGGTAACCACACAACACCCAGACCCGGAACAAATATTTGCAGATCATGCAAACATTTTTCCCGAAGCGCGAATCGAACCCGCACCTGTGTCAATAAAGTACCTGGATTATGCGTACTCTTTAATTTTCAAAAAATAAATTGTGATTGGTTTTGGTAAACCCGATTCAGTGTAGCAGTGAAATTGAAGCCCATATATTTTTGCTTCTATTTCTAGCATACAATTCATGGCACCGATCGCCTGCTGGCAATTATGCTTGCCATCCATCACACTGTCTGTCAGGTAATTACTCCGTGACTATCCAATTATCGAGCGAGCTTACCGAGCCCGTATTAATACGTAATTTACCGGCAATTTGATCAAACCGCGCGTCCGCCCGCCGCGGCGCACTGGCAACAAATGGCCGCCATATTTCTTTCTGTAAAAGGATCGGCGCATGCGTCAAAGAGATGTTGGCAGAGAAACCTGGAATGCACGCTGAGATTTTAATGGATAGTTCTATCCCACTAGAATGATTCAATGTGCTAAGTCTTGGTTACTATCCTACAAAAAAGCTAAATGACAGAATGTGTGTTTCAATCACTCACCCGCGCCGCAATGACTGAAACCTAAACTTTCTAGATAACTTGTTTAGTAGGTACGTACCTACTAAGCAAGTAAAGCCGTAGGTATACATTCGTAGCGGATTTGTTCCAGATTATAAGCTGTGGTGGGCTGAAAAGTTGTCTTTTTATGGTACAAAAGCATTCAAACAAACGTCTTGAATGCAAGTAAAAAGCCTCGTGAGTCCCACCTGTTCTAAATGATGAGTTGTGAGCCACAAGAGCCTGCTCTTCTGAATAAACAACCATCCAGTTTGTCATCGCAGCACTAAACAAACATTCATCTCAAGAAGTTACAAAAACAATGAACACATCAAATCATTCTGACCCTTCCTTAAATAAAAATAAAGCTTGAAATTAGTTGCGCGGTGCTGGTAAGCCTGTGCATCCGTGGGCGACTGTCCACACAGTCTGTTTGTATTGTAATGTTTGTGGCTAAACGTGTTAAACGACTATTAGGCTCATTCCGTTTTATGGGCCACAATTGAATGCAGGAAAACGAATTTACTTCTGAAGTGGATAAATTAATTATCATTTTAGTTATTTTGGTGCTTTTAATTATTTTTGTTTTATGATGAGAACGAATTCAGAGCTCATGTTTTAAAGGAAATGGAATTAATAAATAGTATCTATAAATGGTATAGATACTTTCTCTAACATATGCTAGTAAGGTAGCAATTAGGGGTAGTAGCAGTAACGTAACGCTAAGTAGATCTTTTGTATGAATAAGCCGATGAGGAAGTCTCAAGCAAATGTAACTCGAGACAAACAACTTTCCATACAAAAGACTTCAACGCGCTCGCTTCCCTTGACTTATATTATTATGAGCAGTATATTTTTGAGAGGCAGCTAGCATTCAGCATTAAGAACACACGGACCATGAATAAAAACATATAAAATAAACAATTTAAATAAGAGGTTAGGGTCTATGACAAACAGACCCCTAGATTACTTTAGATTACCTTAGATTACTTTTCTTTTGAGCCTCACCTAGTTCGATCGGCACCACACTGAAGCTTTAAATTCCATTTTTTGAAAAAGGATCATCGAAAAAAATGATAGGCACCAAGCCGTGTTTGTTGCCTGATTCTTGTAGGCTTGGTCGCGAGGAACAGGCGTAGCTTCACCTAGTTTCTAAGACGTTTCAAAGTGATCCTAGTGATTTCATTGAAATAAATGCTTTTTGACTTTGACTTTGACGTTGACCTGGTCTGCTTTACAATAAATAAACAATAAATAGCTTAAACTAGCTGATAAATATTAGTCATTCTAAAATGTAAAAACAACTGCTTGTTCTTGTCAAGAACAGAGCAATTAATTCGCCTGTAATCCAACTCTTGCTCAATGTGGCCGATCGCAGAGCGTTTTGGAATAAAGTTACACCTACCTTGGTGCACGTAGAGCAAAAAGTAGGTTATAAAGAGAACAAACGAAGTAGAGTACTACTAGCTACCCCCCACTTGAAACTATAGTCTTTGAGCTGTGTATTCTTTGTGCTAGACACTTTGCTTTTTTTATTTTTTATACAACAGAGGTGGCAAACAATCTTACGGTCCACCTTATGGTAAGCGGTTACCGTAGCCTATGAGCGCTTGCAATACCAGAGGCATCACGCACGCGTTGCCGACCCCTAACCCCCTCCCACTCTGGCTACCTTACTCACAGCAGGAACACAACACTATTTGAAACAAATAATGTTATTTGGCTGCGATCTTCTGTAAGGCGGAGGTACCTCCCCAGGCAGGCTGCTCCAATTCAGAACGAGAAAATCTCGCTGTGCCCTACCTCCTCCTTGCTTCATAAAGTTCCTTTAAATTAAACGTCAAAAGTCTGCCAATCAACGATTTGTTGAACAAATTTTTACTTATTCTACATGAAACTCGGTAAGTTGCTAACTTATAATTAGGTTATAGTAATTTATGATTAGTATTATATTTTGTAATTAGCTCATAAAAGCTATATAGCTCTATACCTATACTCGTAAATTCATTAGTTCTTGCAATCATAACTAATCACTTTCGATTCGCGTTTTGATGGCATATCTTTCTAAAGATCATATTTTTTACATAACTAAGCCGAACAATGTAATACCTATGTGTAAATAGGCACCAACTCACTTTGGAAGCCTTAGATAGATAGATAGAAAATTCTTTATTGCACATAAAAATAGTACAAAGGCGAGCTTAATGCTAAAAAGCATTATCTTCCAGATAGCCTTTGTGTTTGTGGACAGAAGATGTGAAGGTAGTGCACAGGAAAGGAAACAATTGAGATCATAAAAACGAAAATAAAAGGAGTTATGATGCTAATTACTTACTAAAACTTTGAGAGAAATAGGATTTTTAATACATACTAGTTTAATAATAAATAAGTTCAAAACATAAATATATAGATACCATAATAAATAGATATGCATACCAATAAAATATTGTAAATAAGAAAACAAATGCTCATTTTTGTATCATTTTATCAAGGAGATGAAGCTTGTTCCGACACGCGCACAACCAATTAATTAATAAAAAGAGTTTATTTTCAAAATCCTTACATTCCAGTAACAGGAACCACAAAACCATAAACCCTTTACACTGGACCCCAGGCTAATCAGGTCACGCTCATTGTTTAAACTCATGCGCAAACGCAGACGCAAGCCATCGAATCTGCACGCTGCAGCCAATAGCAGCCCTCGACCACGCCCCCCGCCTTCTAGTGAATGGTGGTGACAGTTGACCTAAGAAACTTAAGGTTACCTACCTTTTAAGCCTGGACTATAAGCAGCTGGATTTGGAGACAGGCTGTGCTTAGGATAATCCATAGCCGGTTACAAATAAGTTGAAAGCGTTTCAATCACCAACAGCGACCAGCAAGAGAAAGCACAGATTTCTTAAAAAAAAAAAAATTAAAACAGTCTATTAACGCTTCCGACTGGTAGTGATCTGGATCAGTTGAGCTATCTATAGATCGTGTGTAACGGTCTTTAGATGGCTCAACTGTTTCTTATGTATTTTGTAAATATTAACTTGTATTAGTTTTAAGTTTCTTTCTGTAAATAAAGTCTATTAAAATGCCTGTAAGCGCCATTATAAACTGGATATTTTCAGCGCATTTATTCAAAATACGTCCAATCCAATTTGTTACTACCTTTGTTACAATATTAACGGTAGGACACTGTATAGTGTGTAGACAAAAACACAGTCATAATACAAATATACTGTGGTGAGTACGGTTGCCAGAGCTCTTTAGGGGGGAGGGGGTTCGGGGTCGGCAACGCTTGCGTGATGCCTTTGGTATTGCAAGCGCTCATAGGCTACGGTAACCGCTTACCAACAGGTGGGCCGTAAGCTTGTTTGCCAACACAGTTGTATAAAAAAAAAACATCTTACAGTTAAAATAATTTTATTTTTTTTTAAAAAAAGGGCATTTATTCACCACCAAGAATCCTACACACAGTTATAAAGATACAATTGGTAATTTACAAGTTTTGGTATGTATGTAGGTAGACAGGTGAAATGGTCGAGGGCTCAGCTACGCTCAGCCTCGCCATAAAATGTCTGCTGTCGCCACAGCAGGTTTGATCCTCGGAAGCCATCAGCCGCTATCAGGCGATGAAGAGAAGGGCACCGATCATTATTATAACCTATGTAAGTAGGTAGGTAAGTATGGTATAACATCGAGTTAGCAGCAAATGGCATCCGACATCCAGGATAAAATAAATTTGTGTGAAACTATAGTACAATATTAGGTATAACGCAGCTAGGCATACTGTTCCACCGATACATGCTTGCCCAGTAGAAGCGAAGTTCTGAAAAAAAAAGAAGTTCTTGTCCCTCAAGAATAAACCAAAAGTTCCGGCTGCTTGTGGTCCATACTAAGCCCCACTAGATCCCGGCCGAGACCTATGACACGTGATGCCAGTAACGGTGCTCTCATTGCGATGGAAGCAGTCGAGCCATGCGCTTGTTACAGCGTAATGTAAGTGAAGCACTTACCTACAATGGCAGGTAATGTATGAGCTGTTTGCAACAATGATGATATATCACCTAGTTCGCCTAAGTCATCATTTCAGCCGTAGGATGTCCACTGAACGTAGGCCTCCGCCACAGATTTCCAGAGCAACTTCCTATCATTTTATATTATTAATGAAACAAAATCCACAGCTCTTAGGTATATGGTACAACTTAACTAATTCACTTTACTTAAAGCCAATAAAGCATTTAATTTTTTAGCTAATACATTTACTAATTACGACCGTCACTGATTTGACACAAAACTAATATTATATATATGTGTGTGTGAGTGTGTGTGTGTGTATGTGTATCATGTGGGGGAAAACTTACCCATACTCACCACGCTGGGCAGAAGGGTTGGCGAGCGCAGTTACTTACGCGCTACTTTAAAAGCTATCGTTGTTAAAGTAGGGGAAGCTACTGCCTATCCCCTAGCTTATTCCCGTAATTACCTCTTACGACATCCACTAGGTAGATATGGAGGGGCCTATTTTTCAGCCGGGGCCAACACGGCCGTGAGGTAGGTACCTCCGCCTTACAGAAGATCGCAGCCAAATTACATCATTATTTGTTTCATATAGTGTTGTGTTCCTGCGGTGAGTAAGTCAAAGTCAAAGTCAAATGGCATTTATTTCAATAAAATCACTTTGTAACGTCTTACAAACTAGGTTGCCAGAGCTCTTTAAGGGGAGGGGGGTTTGGGGTCGGCAACGCGCGCGTGATGCTTCTGGTATTGCAAGCGTTCATAGGCTACGGTAACCACTTACCAACAGGTCGGCCGTAAGCCCGAGAGGCTGGCCCCCATTAAAACAAACACTCTGGCCCTTGTTCCATCATATCTCCGATCGGAAGGTGTTGCAATCTAAACTCGTTTGTTGCAATTTCCTCACCAATGTTACTGAGATAGGTAACTACCTCTTGGAATGTTTTATAGCGGAGGCGTAGGGTATTTTATTATCTCTATTAGTTAGTTTGAAAATTGCGGTCACGATTTGTTACAACCGATGTAGTCCGCTCCACGAAATAAGGCCCCAGACGAAGCGGCGGATTTCGTGAATCTTCGTGCTTGACCTTACGCTTATTTATTTATAGAACTTCAGGTTATAAAGTTATTTCACCGCTAATTTCCGTCGTTCGAGATCGTCATAACACGGTTGCCGGTTTTTTCCGAATCTCTATCGTAAAAAGTATATTCACACCATTCGTAAGGAGGGCTAACGAGTGTGATATCGGGATCTCTCGGCGCAGTGGTGGTATCGCGGGATCGAGACTGTAAATAAGGGACAAACGATGGCAGAGCACGCCACCGGACAATAGTGTGTCAGAAGCGCATCGCCTAGTGCGGGAGTCAGCGGCAAGTAAGTCAATAAACATCAAAACTAGACGATTCCTCGAGAGCTATGAGCTTGCACCTAACCGCTATCGCTAATATACTTGGTAGGTAATTACCTACCTATGCCCATCGCTTTAACTCAACCTTTGCATATGGACTATGGACTCTTCCCTTTATTCATAATGCAGTACAATGTTTCACTCCCCTCTCATTGACTTCATCTGCGTTATGCATAAAGTTTACAAAAACCTACAGGTAGTCAGCGATCGCCCCCCCCCCCCCCCCTCTCTCTCTCATATGACGAGTCATAGCCTGTTTACCTAAGTTTACCATGCAATTTTTATTATGTGTTCACCTGTGGCAATAAAGATATTCTATTCTACTCTCGGCGGCACCGTTCGCCTCGGAAACGCATCGCTGCGCTGGAAGCAAAGCAAGATCGCCGTTAATTATAGAAGTTGCAATTCAAATAAAAAAACAAAACGCGAGGAATCTTCTAAGACGGATAGGCTCCCCGCTCTGAGGATCGCGCTAGATTCGTGACCGCGCCGCAATTACACGTCACGGCGCAGCGCTGCGGCCGCGCGCCGCTCCTCAGACATCGCGACGGTTATTTATGAGAGCTGGCCACTCTGCTCCCTGCCCCGTGCCGTGCAACCGTGAGCGTACAGACACCATGATACAATGGAACATTGGACTTCCTTTGAAGGCGGAGCTGGGCACAGCGAGTTTATCTCGCTATAAATTGGAGCAGCCCGCCTGCGGTACCTCCGCCTCACAGAAGATCGCAGCCAAATAATATGATTTGTTTGAAACAGTGTTGTGTTCCTGTGGTAAGGTTAACGTTCATTTTGATACCAATAAGTACAACTCAAAATTAACTTGCCTAAATACATGCAATCGCAGATGAAAATGAAGACCGGGGCCAAGGCTAATCAAATTTGTTTAGTAAAACAATCTAAGATACACGTAGACTTCAACAGCCTAGTAGGTAATGGTTTAGCACTAAAAGTCACACCTAAACCATTTTGGCTCTTCGTGAGCTTTATTTATTTATGTATTTTAAATTAATTAGCACGATTAATAATTATTTACACTTATTAATTATAAGATTAAACAATTATTAGACAATTAAAAATAAAATTAACATATACATACATTTTCAACAGGCAATAAAGCTTTACACAATAAATAATCCATGTAGGTATGATGTTGCATAATTTAAAGGGAAATCACTAGGTTTATTTAGCATATGCTGTTCATGGTCACCCTAGTTGGACTGCGCCGGCGCAATCTATCTGTCATGGATATGGCTCATTGTGAATATTTTTACATCCTGCCCCCGATGTATCTTCCCTTTTACCGAGCTTATTGTTCGAGCAATGCCTATTTTGCTTTGATTTTCAAAACTGCAAATGTTTATTTGCCCGCAATTGTGACGGGTTGCGGAATAGAGGAACAATATTTTGAATCGTAGAGTTTAGCTACTGAATTTTCGTAGTAACCAGTATAATCTGTAACAATAATTAATTGCTAATCTGGTTTAGTAGGCTAAGTCCTGTGATCTCCTAGTAACCCTACAGAACAAATAAACCTACCTTTAATCTAGTGTTTTGTGTACTACCCAGCCATATGCTCATTTTTTTTTGTAAACGGTCACATGCTTAATTCTGACCACACACTAATAGAAGCATACCTAAGTGCGATGACACCATTTGTTGTTGAGTTTTTACAATTCATTTTTTCTCAATGACTTTTGTCCTTTACTAGCTACATAAGTGGGAGTTTTATAAACCCTAATACCTAGGTAGGTACTAGCGGTAATTATCTCCATTATTTGGAGTGATTTTATTTTAATTGATCGTATAAATTCTACTAGTCTAGATAAACACTGGCGAGGCGAGCTTTTACTCACGACTCAGAAATAGCGTCGTATTTTTGAGACACTAATGCCATTTCAAGAACCCATAGAAGGTACTTTACTTGTCTTGCGATAATGAATGACACTTAGGTATCTATCAGGACACCGAGTCAGCAATAATACAAAATTAAGGTATGTAGTAGGTAAGCCTTGTTAGTTTCTTTCCGCAATGGAGTAGGTAAGGATTTTCAAATTTGTTTAACACGACCCTAAAAAATCTATCAGAACAAAATGAGGTCGCGTGGGCGTCACGAGCTCTAACATAAACTGCTCAATGGCATTACCATAGCGCGGCTTCGAATCATCGCTCTATGGTGTTTGACGGCAAGTCTCAATTACATTCTGTAATTAGTCCCTGTGAGGCAAGCGTTGCGCCAAGTGTTAATGTGAGGGACCACCCACATTATACCTAGAGTTAGTTTTGTTTTGAATTTGTGGCTACTTTATTTTTCACAGGGAACATAAATGTACATATGTAGTATTCTACTCACTCACTTGACTGGCCTCATAGCTCAGTGAGTAGTAACTCTGCCTTCTACGCTAGAGGCCGCGGGTTCGATCCCCGCACTGGACAAACATTTGTGTGATAAACACAGATGTTTGTTCTGTGTCTGGGTGTTAAATATTTATCTATTATATATATCAGTCTCTGGTACCCATAGTACAGGCTATGCCTAGTTTGGGATCAGTTGACCGTGTGAATATTTCCGGAATATTTATTATTATTATTATTATTCATGCATGTAGTAGGCAGCATTTACCTTCAACTCATGTAACAGTTTACAACAGACAGTACCTACCTACTTCCCTGACTTTCCTAAACTTTCACCTGACTGCAAGCGCCTCCTATCACCACATCAGTTAACTTAATTTTCGCGCTGTTTTCTTATCTCATGTTGCACTTTTCATCGACAAACCTCCTAAAATGGCGAAAACGAACTGTAACGTGGAACGAGGTGGTTAAGATAAACACGGAGATACTGGTGCCAATATCCTGCAGAACATAATAGCCACTTAGCGTGATGGTGACACACTGCGCCTATAAAGTGATTGGTTTCTGATGATGGCTTGCTCAAATAGGGAAATTGAAGCCGAGAAGGTACCTTAGATTAGGCAGATACCTAAAGATTTAAAGATTCATTGGCATTAGGTCCGTAGAACAGGTGTGGCTTCGCTGTGGTAGCCCCGGCTGATGAACAGGCCCCTCCATATCTACCTACCCGTGGATTTAATAAGTGGCGACTAAAGGAAAAAAGGTTTGGGGATGGGCAGCAGCTTTCTCTATTTTAACTGCACTCGCCAGCTCGGTATGATAGGAAGGCGCTCTCTGTCTGTTGTGAAAAAGGATCATCGAAAAAAATGATAGTCACCAAGCCGTGTTTGTTGCCTGATTCTTCTAGGCTTGGTCGCGAGGAACAGGCATAGCTTCAACTAGTTTCTAAGACGTTTCAAAGTGATCCTAGTGATTTTATTGAAATAAATGTCTTTTGACTTTGACTTTGTAAATCTGTGGGCGAGACTTATGTTCAGCAGCGGACATCCTACGGCTGCACGGCTGAAATTATGATGTCATGAAAAGCCCTCTTTTGGTCGCAAATGATTATCGATGCAATATTTAGGCATACAGGATGGCCACGATAACCAAGCAACCTAGAAATAGCGAGGCACTAAAACGCACAGTCGTTCCCTGGTGTGTCGCTACTCTTGTACTCTGGCACCAAGTAGTACCTAACGTACCACGACCGGCTAGTCTAATTAACCTAGAACAGTTCGCGGAAGGAGAGCGAGGCGCCCGCTGCTCCATGACACGACGCGCCGTTACCTACCAATCTTGGGTCAAACGCTTGACCGTAGGATTTAAAGATAAAACCTCTACAGGAAGTAAGAAGGTTAACTGGTTTATCGGATTTACCTATTCCATGCTTACAAGAAACTTGTGCCCAAGTTATTCGAGGTTCGGTAAACTTCGGTAGTGACGCAAAAAGTGCAACGATAAGTGATCATGATTTCAGCCGTAGGACAAGACCGCCCGCATAGATATTCATAGCTGATCTTGTGTACCTAACGTTTGTTAAGTTTGGATGAAACATCCAAGGGGGCCGTCCTATGCCGGTCTACGCCACACTTCTTTTTTGCTTTACTATTCCAGACTCGGGCCTCCGGTGTCTTCATAACATGTTGATCTCATTGTGGGTATCTTTTTTTAGCCGTTAAATAATACGCATTTTTAAAAAGCCTTTAGACAAAGCGGTCATCCCCTTGATTTAGTTATTTTAGTTTTGTGCTTATAAATCCGATTGTAGGCTCAGATCTGACAACCTCAGTCGTGAGGTTGCTCCGGACTCTACTGACAAGGAGATGATTGCTCTTCGTTTGAAATTCAGATAGAATCTAGCTTGAATTATTGAAAATCTTAGCCCCAATTAGTCCGAAAGTCGGCGTTCGCGTGTCCGGAGCCGATGTGCGGTCACGATGCTCGTTACCGCCACATCTGACTTTTTGATTCCACTCCTCAATCCTCCGGCCCTCGACCAAGTGTGAAATAATGAGACGCCGTGACAATAGTAACAGATGTAGCCGATTTGTCGATATGTTAGGGACACGCGAGCCGTCGCTCTCCGGCTGGATGTGGCATAATGGCGTGAACCCGCTCGTTACGGAAACAAACGACCGCAGCTTGTAGTCAAATGGCTACACGGACGATGTAAACTGAACCCTGATCGATGGCACTCTTCAGAGGCTCGAAGGAAGGCGTGTGAATGTCTCCGCGACAATTCACGGTGTTGGCTACATATTTATCGGATGAACAGCCCTTTCAAACTCTTCCAATTTATTATTATAGTTCACAGAGAGCGATTTATTTCCTTAACTCACAAAAAACGCGATAAAACAAAATTAAATTTATTAATCCTCTAATTTATCGTACAGTAGCTATCATTCAAATTCCAATTCGATACGACCACGGCACTTATAGCGGTAGCTATAAAAATCGTTTACGATAATCGCTCTAGGTGATCCATTCGATTGAAAATAATAAATGAACGGTAATTGATACGATTTCACGCGGCGATGCGCGACTAAATCGCCCTAAGCTAATGAACAAAAAACAACTTCGCGAGGGGCGAAACCGACAGGACGACGAAATTGAAAAGGGCAAACCTAATAGAGTGGGTAACCACATGTCCACATTAGAAGAGCTATTTTAATCGTATTTTTCCGCGAGCACAGACAATGGGCACTTGTGCAGCTGACTCTATAAAAAACTGGAGAGTTCCATCGACCCTTCGTGATCGGGGCACGATAATTTCGTGGGTTAGAATAATAATGTCGGCAACAAGTGCCCAATCTGCAGTCTGTGCACGTCCAGAATGTTTTATTGCTGTAAATGAACTTGCACCGTTTCAACTTTTAGGACGGAATAAATTACCTACTGCTGCTCTGGAGGGCCTAGCTAGACCAAATAAAGATATTTTAAATAAAATATCTATACCTAGGTAGGTACTTATATTAATTCGGAGATCCCAAACGCATAAGACGTGTGGGCATTTTTCCATTTAGTTATCTCTTCCATGCAGTTTTATTGCCTGTCGTAATTTTAGCATCTTACGAAATTATCGTAGAAACATTTAGATACAAACTTTCTAACAAATTATTTAGCAACTAAAGTTTCTAGAAAAGCCAAACAAGGCACCGTAGGATTGTTTTCACCTATGAGGCCACGAGTAACAATAGAATTCTATTACCAACACGTTCTAGTCGGAATAATGAAACAAATCGTTTACAAATTAGTCCCTGGAAGCAGTCCCTTCATGGTTGGCCTCGTGTAGTGCCCACTAAGGAGATAGTGGTGACCCGCGACTTGACCTGCAGGATCGCTTCATTAGCTGAGTTTATGCTTCACCCTTGGCGTTAATCAGATTGTTGTATACTACAATGTGACTTTCTATGAAATTGTTGAACAATTATTAGGTTCAACTTTTTGGGACCACTAAACTAATTACCTAAGTAAATAAAAGCGTACTAAAGGAGCCTCTAAGAGGCGCACTTTAATCCTTCCAATACACTGTTTATTTCACAGACGGTCATAGGACGTTTTCAGGGCCGCCATACCTCAACGAAATACACACTACAGTCACAGACCTAATACAGGCAAGATGACCAAAAAATACAACATGACAAGTAAACAAAATTTAATTTCTATGGGGAAATTGAAATTGCTTCACTCAGGACAATCTCTACGATAATTTGCCATCAATAATTTTAAGTAATTTTAATAGCCCTTATAAAGATCAGTGAGTGATTTCCACCTGCCTAAAACTGTCATACCTAAGTGTCCTAATAGAGGAAAACCTACGAAACAATAAAACGCAGTTATTATCTATTTCATTGATTTAATAGACATGTAGGATTACATATACATACTCTCATCATAAAACTATATTATATGCATAATACTCCTGCAGCTAATGTGAATCCTAACAGCGAGTCAGAGAACAAACAACAATTATAAATAATTATATGATGCGGTTGCACAGGCCGCCAGCCACTGGGAACTCTAGATAACGATACGACAGTTTTTTTAGTTCAGTGGATTGTTTACTAGATAAGTTACTTGCAGATATAGCTAGGGTCCTTTCACCACAATAGTTCTTTAACCATCAGCCACAAAGCCTTCATGGATTAGATAAACCTCCATTTATACTGAACGAACTGACAATGAAAAGTGTTATAATTTTATATTAGGTCTATCGAACGCAGCTAGAGCCAATATTTCTTGAGTTTTAGTTTTTAGGGATTGTGGTTGTGTGGACTTCCGAGTCCGATCCGTTTCTCTAGGGTTCCCAGAAGCTAGCTTACCTTGTGCAGAGCCAACAGACCAACAATACCCGTGTTAGCTACGTTAATGCAAACTAGATAAACATACAATTCCATTCTGCGAGGTACACTTTACATAAATTTTAGGAGATTTTGTACAACAGATCATAAGAAATATTAATAAAAACTAAAACAACAATTTATAATATTCCCAACATCGCCCGAACCCACAATCTTTTCTTAGCATTGTTGCTAAGAAAAGATTCTGAATGTCAGTGAGTTCTCACTTCTCACTTTTCGACCGTGAAAAGTGTACAGATTACTGGTTTTTGTAGGCGCCCTTTTCGTGACACCATACAAATACGGTAAGCTAATCACTTTCATAGGATGCCACAGTTGATCATGCTAAGATAGTGAGTTTGTGTCAGCCTCAGTCTGACTTCCACGGATATTTCGCTTTGTTAGGGCATATCCCAGACATCCTAAGCGATAAGCACCAAGTCGTGTTTGCGGCCTGATTTTTCTAGACTTGGGTCCTACCATGACGTTTTATTGCCATTCAAATGCAAGCATGCCAGCACTATTTTACACGAATTTGAAAACGGACCCTGGCAGAATTATGACAACAAGCCACAGAAGCCAAAAACAAAGAAACTAACTAACATTAAATAAGCGAGACTGTCAACTTAAGTCAATGCCTCAACAAAATCGCTTGTACGGGACTCGGTCGCGAGGAAAAGGCGTAGCTTCACCCAGTTACTTCTCAATACCTTCCAAAGTGATCATAATGATTATATCCTTTTGAATTTGTAACTTATTAGATGTATGAGTCATAATCATCAAACAAATACATACACAGCTTTATAATCTTGAAAATGACTTGAATAAGATTGAATGCCTCTTAGATGTGTGGGAACACTTATTCTATCATTTTTCATCATCATTCACGATTTTTGTTCTGTTTTTTTTGTCACCCTATCTTTATTCTATTGTCTGTCAAAATAAACTTATTTCATTTCATCATTCCGCTTTAAACATCAACATTTAATAATATATAAAATAACAGAGATTCAAGTGTACCTCGCAGCATCGTCAACCATATAAACTGTAGTAGGTGGCAAGACAAGCAAGGCTTTCAGCCGCTCTGTAATCCTCTCTTTGGCTACGAGACGCCTCTCAGAAGCGATATTATTCTATAAGCATTCGAATATTAGTACAAAATTAATAATCCAGTTGTTTTGTTCAAAATCTTCGTAAAAAATTAAGAAATGAAAAAACTCGGACGCTATCATTGAATATATTAAATAACTTTCCGCTTATCAACACAATCTTAAGAGCAATAAACAATTTGATTTGATCCTTGATAATTTAATGCCAGTTCTACATCTGTACTGTGCTGTGCTGTACACTGACCAGAATATACCATCCAACTCTTGGCATGGTCGTTCAATCTACTTTCCATTTACGAAGATTCCAGACAAAAATCACAAAAAACAAATGTGCTATGTTTGACACAGGACATCATGGTATACAATAAAATATAAATAGGTACATACATCATTATGTAATTTATTTATAAAATATATCGTTAGAAAATCATAGAGAATAGCGTGATATGTTGAGTTACAGCTAGCGCAGGGGTCGTTCACACCGCACTTGCAAGCACAAAACTTGCTCAAACGAGCAACACATTTTGATTCCAAATGACCCATTGATCCACACTAATAATCAGCTCGACAAGCAAAAATTACTATCTCGAACAAGCCAGTTTCTTGGTTTTCCTGTTTTATAGAAGTGTGGTTCAAACGAGCAGTCTGCTTAGTTCAAACAAGCAAGTTGCTAGGTTTGCTGAGCTCAAACGAGCAGCCTCATTGGTTAAAACAACCTAATCAGTTACTTGGTTCAAGCAGAATGATGCTTGGCTCAAACGAGCAAACTGCTTGACTCAAACGAGCAAGCTGATTGGCTCGAACGAGCAAGCTGCTTGTCAATGGTGTGTGAACAGGCCCTCGCTGTTACAAAATGGCATCGAATAGCGTTATTGTATTTTCGATTCATTATTAAATGGACAAACGAGCGAATGCAGCGTCTGACCGCGCTCGTATAACACTGGTATTTTACTGGTACTATATTTTACATGTCAAGAGTTATTTTATCGAAACTACTGATCAAAACTGAAGTTAACTGTCTTATTCATCAGTAGTAGTGTGGAAGTGAATACCTTTTAAAAATGTCAACACTAACAAGGTTTAGTTCGACGGTTCAGTTAGAACAGGCACTGGGTTCAGTTAGACGAGAGCGGTCAGTTATAATCGCACAAACCTGCGTACAAGCTACTTACGCACTGTACTGTATATGACAACGACCGGTCAGTGCTAAAATCAAGTGAAACAAAGTGCTAAGAAAAGTAAGTGAAGATATTGTAAAAGATTTAAGTATTTGTGCGTTCTGACCGATCGATGCTGACAATGATCCAGCTTTACCACAAGACTGTATCTAAACTATAGCTAGAATCAGCTCGGTCTTGTGGTAAGACAGTTATTCGATTTGGCACAGTTGGTGACAGACGAAACGTTAAAGTAAGTAATTAAAGTTTCAATGACCACTTCCGGGGTAGGCAGCGCTCAAGAAAATCAGGTTTATTGTTCTGTCACCATTGCTAACACTGGCTATGCCGACGAGTTTTCAGGGCAGTGTTGGTTCGTTTGCAAGCGTCACCGGCGACATAGCTAGTGTGTCCCTATAATAAAGGACCATGTTGACATAGCCGCTTACGTTTGACCATAAGTTTTGACATGTATGATAATACGTCAATCACTGGCTTCTCTGAAGAACGAACCAGGAGTAAATAAATATGCGTAAAAGAAAAAAGTAATAAAGTTTCATTCACGATGACGAAGTTGTTGTGAAGATCAAAATATCACACATTGCGTCGTGAGATTTAGGTCGTAAGTGAATAACCAGATGGATCAGATGGGCTTCATGGGACTAGTAGTGGGTTACAGGCTGATCATAGGAAAGACATGAGATAACGAATAAGCAGCTGTGTCGACATAGGCCTGTCTGTATACTCTTTTATATAAATCTATTCGATAGTGCTCTCTCTATTTATATAGCTTTCGTGCGGTTTGTACATACACATAGCGACTGCAACGCTCCGTTACTACATAACTTGTACTACATTAATTAACAGCTATGACATAACCATCTATAAATAATGAAAATAAAAATTGTAAAATTTCAAAAAAATAAAATAAAAGATCTTTCAAAAATGTTTCCCTACATTTAGTTTTCTTTTTTATTAATAAAAGAGGTCGGCAAATGAGAACACCTTGTGCATTTTTTGGAAAATAATTTGTATGAACGCAACATGATCACAGCTAAAGTTAGGCCGCGACAGACGGGACGACATTTTGCTCCTTATCACGCGAGATTGTTTAAAAGTTCCATTTGAAGAATTTCCATACCTTACATAGAAACGAAATTAAAAAGGGATGGGGTATATTAAACCTTTTCGACCGGCGGCCTTATTGAGTTCACACAACGGGATTTAATAAAAGCCGATTACTATTATCAGTTTAGTTACGCAAAAAGGCCGGATTCGTTCGAGACAATCCCGCGTATTATGAGTTTGTTTGTCATCGCACGTCTGCGTACGGACTAAAAGCTGGACAGACTATTAAGTCTTTGTATTTTTAAAGCGTAATTTGTGGCAAATCAATTAAACTACTCAGAATTATGATGATAATGTACTTCAGAGCCCTACACGGCACTTGTAACTACGAGACAAAGGCTTGTGGCGTTTGCGACACGCGCGAAATGCTCCCTGGTCGCGCGACAAATTCCACCAAACACTTTGAAGCTTCGTTAGAACCAATTAACCAAGCACAAATGTCGCGACATATGTGTCGCCTGACGTGCGTTCGAGCGACAACGACAAAACGCGAGAGGCCGGAGGACGGGTCCGACGAAACATGGCCCACGCCATTTTGTTCCTTAGTAAATAAGCGGCACTAAACAAGTCAAAAAGAAAACGGTCGGTACCTTCACCGAAATCCCGTTAAATTATTCGTTTTTCTAAAATGTTTAGTGTTCCTGTCGCGCGTCAACGGGCATACATGCACCCACACACGCATACGAACGATAAAAAACACATCGTGAACAACACACACAATTATGAATTATGCTCGAATAAATAATAACATTAGTATGGCGCGACGTATCGCTCTACTGACGCTCCGCTCGCGACGCGACCGTCGACTGGAGTCGCGCCGTGAGTGGGAGGCTGTATTCTCACGCGAGGCGACACAGCAATGACCTTACATTCTAATACTATGCACTATATTTTTTAGTTTTTAGTACGGTTCACATCAAAAATTATTTTTGCACATACATTTAACTTACGCTAGTAACGGCCAGAATTATTTAGTTATACAATACATAAAACTCGAGTTGTTTTTTGCAAAATTGACCGGAACCAAACGCCGCGGTAACGGCCACATTTGTGTACATTCGTTTGTTAGTAACCATGGTTACATGCGTTCGGCAATTTTGCAACCACAACCGTAACATTTAAAACGTTTTGAAAAGTCCACGAAAATCCCTCCACTGTCCACGTTCTAATAAAGTTCCAAAACACTGGATCAAGGATTTTCTACTCTCCGTGTAAACGAGCCCTCAAACGGGTCTCACATTCATAACAAAACCCTGATCAATAAAACGTTAACTTCACATCAAAATTAATACAAATCAAAAACGACGACACATAAAATATATGTCAAAATACATAACATTTCAATACGGGAACACGAACAGAGATTTTAATAATTATTTATAATATATTTTTATTATATTTATTATACACTAACAACTACATAAAGCATTACATTTGTGCATAGATCTCTCCGCTGGCGACACACCTGCCCGCGCCCGACACGCACCCGACACGTAACTGGCACGCAACCGACACGTAACTGGCACGCAACCGACACGCAACCGGCACCCGGGCACACACCGGCGGACTCAGCACACAAACAACAATTCCCACTAGAAATTATACTACTCATAAACTATATTTATGATAAACTTAACACCTTTGGTATTTTATTACGACTAACCAAATAATACTCGTTAAGAACACCGCCGCGGCAGCATTAACACTGATTTTAAATAATAAATAACTAAAAAATATTTGATTGGTTAACGTCGTTTCTATTGTACTCACAGTACTAAAATAAATTCTATGAAATTATTAATATAACCAAAAAATAAAATGAATAATCTCAAAACCGGGAGTTACGTAAGGCCGGTATTACACTGCGGGTAATATTCCAAAATAATAACCTCACTTTAGTTTGAAACATGATAGGACAATCAAATCGCCATTTTGTCTAACCTGTCAAAACACAAAATGGCGTCTGCGTTGTCTTATTCTAATAAACATCAAATATCTCGCTCGCAGTGTATCACAACGTATGTCGAATGATCAAAATACAGCAGAACGTAACAAAATAATACTTAGCGAGAAATGTATGAGTATTGGAAGAAATGCTTCGCATAACGCAACACAACGCGGGACTAGAAGCGGGGTAATGTGTGCTTTTTTAACACCGTTTTAGGAACCAACTTCGCTCGACACGCTTTTCTTAGCACTGATACTGAATTTTAAAAATAAGATATGATTATTTGATTTCTAACCAGAAAATTTAAAATGAATGTGTATAGTCAAAATTGCAAGTTTTTTCTTATGTAATAAATCCCAGCAGTCACTTAGATTTGACTCCACACTAGGATACCTTGTAAATATAAATAAATAACACCCAACAGTCACATAATATATATAGTCCTGACCCCACACTGGGATTCCCTGTGTCGTGGGTATCAGAAACTACACGCACCATGGTACCACAACATCCAGACCCGGAACAAATATTTGCAGACCGTGCAACCATTTGTCCCGCCAAGGGGACCGAACCCACACCCCACACACCTCAGCCGGACACTCGTCCATCATACCAACGAGGTCCTGTCTAATGACTCTTTTATTATTAACAAGTTTTACACTGGAATTTAAAAAATCATTTTTTTCTTACATTTTTTGTGTACTTTCATCAGGGCTAAGAAAAGCATGAACATAAATAAAACCGTACGGTGTGAAACAAAACTATCCTCCTCTCTCTCTCTCTCAGCACAGCGCACACGAACAAGCACGCCCACACACGCGCGCACACACACACAGCCACACACACACGAAGACGCACTTTAACACGCTACTTGGGGTTTACCGATTCCGAGTGCTGCCATCTAGTTCATAGACTGACAACACGTCGACAATATACATTTTGTCAAATATTTACAACAACTTGTCAATATAATCTGGTTAAATAGATAATTATTAAGTCGGTCAACTTTTATAAATCAGAAAATCAGTGACGAGTCACGGTATAAATAGATTTCTTTACTTTTAAACAATTTAAATATATTTCCCCAATACCTAATGAAACAATTTCCAATGTTTTAATTACCAACGGAATACCTGGCTAGAGTTAGTCATTCAGACAGAACGTCAAAGTACGTAATACTTTTCAAAATAAACTATCTTTTGGCATCGACAGTAATGGAGGTAATAGCGACACTTATTATATGAAGAAGCTACGATTTAATATGCTAATTTAGACTTTACGGTACTGGTACGTTTTTTTATTGAGTTTTGTGTAAAGCTAGTTCCGTTGCTCAAAAGATTTTTCAGGAACAAAATCATCTGTTGCGCAACTAAATAACTCCTAAAGCTAGATTATTTATTGTTTAAAGAAACAAGCTCACGACTTTTATCCCCAAGCGTAGTAGACATCTTCTCAGATCTTTCCTCTAAGGGGGATAGTCAGAGGCACTTCCAAACATTAATTGTTTAAAGTACAGATATGGACTCTTCTGCAGTTGCTTTACGGTCTATAATCCGATTAACGTTCTCACTAGCAACTTCAGTAGTCAATCAGTAAATTCTGCACTAGACTTTACTTGAATTAGTCTATTTTCGCTGGTTTCGTCGTCACCTATCAGTACACTTAGTACTAGGCTTTAATACGCTATAAATACGTTGTATGTTTGCTTGAATTGTGATGCTAAACAAATAGCGGGTAACTAAGAGACTCGAAGGCTCCTTATCCTAACCTACAGACATACAAAACAAAATAATACTCGCGTAGTCGTGTAGTGACTAGACTGATGGCATTGCACTTACGTTTATATTATCTATGGCGCCGGTAGATGTCGCTATGGATCTCTAGAACATTCTAGAATATTTTAGCTTATTGCAATTTTTTTGTCATTTCTAGTAGATTTTTTTTATAAACATTGAAATTTTGACGGATTTCTATTTTTTTTAGAAGCATTACATAATGCTTTTGGGTTCGATATCTACCGAGCCGCATTATAACCAATTTAGGCTTAAATAACACCAACCACTGCCGCTACCCCGATTAATGAAAATCAACTCTACTAATAAGATTCAAGGTTTAGAATTGTCAATAACTATTCTATGAAATATTCACAGGGTCTAAATTTGCATAAATCAACAAGTACGTACTCTTTTTTTATGCCGGATTTCGTACAACGTTAGACCTTTTTGAAAGCATTCATGCAGCCACAAATGCGGCTCGAAGGACCAAACCTTATTGTTTAATTAAGAACCTTTGAAGCCTAAACATACAGGGCAGTTTGAAAAACTGCAACAAAGAGATTTTTGTATTTGAATTAGAAGCCTTACGCCGTTAAAAATAGAGTTGAGATTCCATTGTGCGGTGGGTCGATAGTGGTATAAGATTGTTGCGTCTAGTTGGGCGGACGCTCGGCGACGAGTGAAGCCGGGTTGAAGTCCTTGTTCACGAATGAGAAGCCGCGGAACTCCTCCTGAAAGGTGAAACATTAATTTATAACAGTTTAAACACAAGGTTACAATATTTTTAGTAATTGATCAGGTGGAAACCAATTGTTTCGTCTGTGGGCGGCCCTAACGGCGCTATAAACAATTCGGAAGTCCTAAAGATTTCCACACAGATGGGAAGTGGCTTAGTTGGTTAACTTAGCTTCGCGGGTTCAAATATCATCTGGGTCGTTTTTTATTGGGATATGTGAAATATAAAAAACAGCCAACAGTCACATACACAGTCTTGACCCCACATTAGGAATCCCTTCTTCTTGTTGTGTCACTGATTCTTTCTTGGTCATCCTGTGTACGACCAGGTTACGGTATAAGGTAAAAGGGCCTATGACCGTCGAAGAAAGAAATAGTGTAGTGAACTCCTTTCGTGCACATAGCACATTTGCACGTACATTTTGTGCATTTTGAATTCTCTGTGTCGTGGGTTTCAGAAAATACGAGTACCATGGTACCACAACACCCAGTCGAGAACAAATATTTGCAGATCATATAAATGTTTGTCCCGCAGCGGAATCTGAACCCTTGCGCCTTCAGCCGGGCATTGATGTTTTTTTTTCGCTAATAATATTTATTTTCGTTGATAGAATAACCCTCTTTCAGGATGGTATACATGTTACGATTCACCTTGTACGCAATTCCAGACTATAATCTATCTCTGTGCCAAATCTCATTCAAATACGTTCGGCCGTGATTGAACCACAATCATCCAAACATCCTCACAAACTTTCGCATTTATAATTGAAAATTAAACGAACTTCATCTGTGACGTTCGATTCCAATTATACGAGGGTTCAACCGAAGATGATTTCAAGGCCCCACCCGACCCAATAGGTATTATAAAGCCCGCTTTAAAAATTAAACGAAATACAAAATTAGATTACTCTAAAATAATGACGTGAGTATGGCAAGTGTCACCCACCGGTGACGGAACTGTGCGAGGAAGACAGAGGATAACATTTTTATTTTTAGGTCCTTTAACTCTGAAGTGTGACTGAGTAGGTAGATAAATAGATAGATAGAAAAGCTTTATTGCACACCATAAAAAGTACAAACATTAACAAAAAATCAATAAAAACTAAACTATGTGATTAACAATGGGCGGCCTAATATATATAGGTACTCTAATGTTAAGCCAGATATGAATTGTGTTTGGCTGAACCAAAGTCAAAAGGTGTTTATTATAATAATATCACTATGATAATTTTCAAATGTCTTAAAAACTAGGCGAAGCTTCGCCTGTTCCTCGTGACTAGAAGCCTAGAATAATCAGGCAATAAACACGGCGCGCGTGCCCATCAATTTAGATGAGCCTATTCACAAAATGGAATGTAGAGCTTCTTGTGGAAAAAAAAATACTTTTATACTTCGTAGTTGGTAAATAAACCGCTACCCGCTAGCGTCGTAGCGCCTCGGAGCAAGGAATCGATCTCGCGTACCGGCCCTTGAAGACACGCCGCGAATAACATTAAAACACGCATTTATTGGGCTTATGGCCCAATGCAGGCGCTACACAGCTTGGGGACAACAGCCTCTTCAATTCTAAGTACTATTTGTTGTTGCATTGCATTTAATTTATTTATTTCTCAGTAAACTTAATCTAAGTTACATTTCATGGGTTTGGGACCCTCTTTTTAGCATAGATATGACTGAGGCAGCATGTTACGTGTACTGCTGCTTGTAAACATTGTAATCGTCTTCGGTTGAACCCGAAGTATAATATAAGTAGGAGGTAAGGGTGGGGTGTGTACCTGGTTGATGGTGCGCACGACGTCGGCGGGCACGGGCGTGAGCACGGGCTCCTCCTTCGTGAACTCGGCGTCGAAGTTGGCCGCCTCGCGCTTGCTCTTCTGAAACCAACGCCGTCGGTCAGCGCCGCTCCAAACCACAACTTGCAAGATTGTCATGTCACTCATTCTTTCTCGGTCATCCTGCATTAGGTCAGTGACTAGGTTGAGGTGTGGTGGCCCTGAAAAGGGCCTATGACCGTCGATAAGAATCAGTGTAGGGAAAGGATTAAAATGCGCCTCTTAGAAGCTCCTTTCGGGCACACTCTTGTTAGCGTAAGCTGTCTGTACTTAGTGGAGTTGTTGTTGTATATCTCACCGTGTATAATCCCGGTGATAGGAGAAAGGTTGAGGGGCGTAATGAGCCTTTTGGATAGATTAATTTTTAACGAACTGCGTAAGTAGTTTTTAACTGTAACGGTTTCTTTTTTTGCACTGTATACAAGGTGATTCATAATATGTATTCCATCCCGAAAGGGGATTATTCTACACCCAATTGGCAATGAAGTTTGTTCTACGACTTTTGGAAATTCGACATTTTTCATTGAAAAAACTCTATGCAAAAATCAGCTGTTTTGGAGTCAAATCAGGTCAAACTCAATGAATCAGCTGTTTTAGGTAGCAATCTTGATTCCGAACTTTTTGTACGTTTAGTTATTAGTTCTAAAGATGATAAAAATACCAAAAACAGCTAATTAGAAAAGTTTGAGGAAAAAAAATAAAATGAAAATATTGATGTTTTTTTTTTCGCTAATAGTATTTCTTTTCGTTGATAGAATAACACCCTTTCGGGATGGTATACATGTTATGAATCACCTTGTATAGTAGATTCTCGTTAAAATTGTAGTCAAGAGCTTATATATTTTTCTCAAGGTTATATATTTTTATAAATTTCTTCTTTACATTTAATACATTCTTTAGTTATAAAGATGATAAACATACCAGAAATAAAATTTTTGTGAAAGTAGTGAAAGTGTGCGTGAGTGTGTCAGTGTATGAAGAAAGAAGAAAGAAAGAAAATGTATTTATTTGACCCACAACGCAGTAAGTAGGTAGGTAGGTAGGTAGATACAAAGAAAAAAATACTTAAACCTAAGTAATACAAAAACACACATAGGAAAAAAAACATGTAGGTAGGTGAGGCGGTAGGTAGGCGGAGTAGGTATGCGTTGTGTGGGGCAAATGGGTCCCGTCTCAGCATAAGGCTGCACCAAACATAATATGTACGGTGCGGCGCTGGATTTCAGATCGGGCCTAGGCGACGTGACGTGACGAACATCAATAAACATAATATTTATAGTAGGCATGTATTATTATATGGATAGTTATATTATATATTATGTATTGTATGGCCGTGGTGGCCACGGCTAAAGAATGGGCCCCTCCATATCTACCTATCCGCGGATGTCGTAAGAGGCGACTAAGGGAAAAAGCTAGGGGATGGGCAGCAGCGTCCCTCATTTGAACAACAATAGCTCTAACTGCGCTCGCCAACCCGTGAGTATGGGCAAATCCCCCTACATTTTAGGAATTCGCTCTGTCTGTCGGGGAGGCCATGTTCAGGAGTGGACGTCGTACGGCTGAAATGATGATGATGCATTGTATATGATGTATTAGTGTGCGTGCGCGCGTGCATACGTACAAGCTTGGGTCGGAAGGGCGGGCGCAGGCGGCGCTGCGCGAGCGCGTCCCAGTCGACGTCGCGGAAGAAGTGTGTGTGGAGTGCATACGTACAAGCTTGGGTCGGAAGGGCGGGCGCAGGCGGCGCTGCGCGAGCGCGTCCCAGTCGACGTCGCGGAAGAAGTGTGTGTGGAGTGCATACGTACAAGCTTGGGTCGGAAGGGCGGGCGCAGGCGGCGCTGCGCGAGCGCGTCCCAGTCGACGTCGCGGAAGAAGTGTGTGTGGAGTGCATACGTACAAGCTTGGGTCGGAAGGGCGGGCGCAGGCGGCGCTGCGCGAGCGCGTCCCAGTCGACGTCGCGGAAGAAGTGTGTGTGGAGTGCATACGTACAAGCTTGGGTCGGAAGGGCGGGCGCAGGCGGCGCTGCGCGAGCGCGTCCCAGTCGACGTCGCGGAAGAAGTGTGTGTGGAGTGCATACGTACAAGCTTGGGTCGGAAGGGCGGGCGCAGGCGGCGCTGCGCGAGCGCGTCCCAGTCGACGTCGCGGAAGAAGTGTGTGTGGAGTGCATACGTACAAGCTTGGGTCGGAAGGGCGGGCGCAGGCGGCGCTGCGCGAGCGCGTCCCAGTCGACGTCGCGGAAGAAGTGTGTGTGGAGTGCATACGTACAAGCTTGGGTCGGAAGGGCGGGCGCAGGCGGCGCTGCGCGAGCGCGTCCCAGTCGACGTCGCGGAAGAAGTGTGTGTGGAGTGCATACGTACAAGCTTGGGTCGGAAGGGCGGGCGCAGGCGGCGCTGCGCGAGCGCGTCCCAGTCGACGTCGCGGAAGAAGTGTGTGTGGAGTGCATACGTACAAGCTTGGGTCGGAAGGGCGGGCGCAGGCGGCGCTGCGCGAGCGCGTCCCAGTCGACGTCGCGGAAGAAGTGTGTGTGGAGTGCATACGTACAAGCTTGGGTCGGAAGGGCGGGCGCAGGCGGCGCTGCGCGAGCGCGTCCCAGTCGACGTCGCGGAAGAAGTGTGTGTGGAGTGCATACGTACAAGCTTGGGTCGGAAGGGCGGGCGCAGGCGGCGCTGCGCGAGCGCGTCCCAGTCGACGTCGCGGAAGAAGTGTGTGTGGAGTGCATACGTACAAGCTTGGGTCGGAAGGGCGGGCGCAGGCGGCGCTGCGCGAGCGCGTCCCAGTCGACGTCGCGGAAGAAGTGTGTGTGGAGTGCATACGTACAAGCTTGGGTCGGAAGGGCGGGCGCAGGCGGCGCTGCGCGAGCGCGTCCCAGTCGACGTCGCGGAAGAAGGCGTGCGCGCGGATGCCGGCCGACCCGCCGCACACGCCCAGCCGCCGCAGCGGGGACTTCGTCATGAAACCTCAAAAACAAACGCAACTTATTATAAACATTATAAAAACACATATTTTATAGTAGATTATGCAACAAGGGCTTAAAGTAGTGTATTATGTCAAGGGCGCTATATTAAACGCCGAGAACGAGGGATTCAAGATCGCCCAAGACAAATACACATTTAAGCCCGCGATGCATACTCTACGTTTTATACTTTCTGCGAGGCAATTGAAAACAATGACTGTTAAGTAGAAAGAAATGATTTTTCTGGAAGTAAGTTTCCAACTATACCAGAGGCTTCAGATTGTATGCATTCTGGAGTCGAATCAAAATCACTGTCGTCGTCACTTGACATTTTTTAGAAGTTTATTTGAATCGAAACTGAATTTTGGTGTAGATAACAGCACAGCAGTTTGTGCGCTTGGCGCTTTTTTTCTTTTTTTGTAGTCTATTCTGTAGTGGTCAATTCGACATTCGAATAAATCCTTCTTCGTGCGCGGGTGAAATTGAATTTCGTAAAAAGTTTTCATGTTTTTCTTTTTTTTTATTTGTAGGCAGTGCAAAGAAAATGTTAACATACAGCCTAATTAGAATAAAATCTGATTGCACCCAAACATTTTAGAAATCAACCTCGATCAAGCACAACTACATGGGTTGCATTCCAAATTCAAATCACATTATGTCCCATGGGAAATAATGAAATTCAGTACAACATAATGACCCGGCTAGACCGTAGGGCTGTAATGACTTACTTTAGGAAAGGTTTGCATGACACATAATATGCCATTGACGAGCAGGTAGTATAAAAAATTCTATATTGATATTTTCTTTTTTAATTTGGATTAAGTAGGACATTATGTAATTAGTATTTATTGTGGATGAGGTTGAGGTACCTTTGAGTATGGCGCAGGCGTCCTTGGAGAGCCAGACGGGGTAGAGCACGTCGTCGTGCAGGATGCTCTCGAAGAGGTCGTCCTCGTTGTCGGCCTCGAAGGGCGGCTGCCCCGCCAGCATCTCGTACAGCAGCACGCCCAGCGCCCACCAGTCCACCGACTCCCCGTACTCCAGCTCCTGCAGGATCTGACCCATCCCACCCCACGTATACTGATACCGATCCCACTCGACACTCATACACAGGCTACAGCTCTGCACTCTCTCCCTAGCACACGCTGAGTGTTGGCCGTCTTTGTTACCTTTTACCTAGGTCCTTTTGCCTGTTTGCTCAAAATGAATCAGTCAGACCACTCAACTACGTTCCTATATACCAAGTAGGCTGTGTATGACTACTGGGTGTTATTAATTATAACACCCAGTATTCATACATAGTCCTAACCCCACACTAGGATTTCCTATGTCATGGGTAACTACGAGTACCATGATACCACAACACGCATACCCAAAACTAATATTCGCAGATCATTCAAACAACTATCTATATTTCGATACACTCAGTTAAAAAACTTTCTCAATCATACCTCAGGGGCGATATAATCGGGAGTGCCGCAGAAAGTCGTTGTAGTGGCGCCATCTGGAACAAGGCCACAAGTTTAATAAACAGCCTATTACTTAGCACATAGAGTGCATAATCGCTTAGTTATTGCCCTCAGATCTCATAATCTTACTAGTCACCGGGCCACTCTGCAGTTAGCGACATAAAAACGCTTTTGCAGTTTCCCTTCAGCGCTTTTTTCTCATCATCGGGCAAAACATCATATCAAATAGCTGGCCTCATAGCTCAGTTCGTAGTAACTCTGCCTTCTGCGCTAGAGTTCGCGGGTTCGATTCCCGCACTAGACAATCATTTGTGTGATAAACACAGATATATGTTCTGCGTCTGGGTGTTAAATATACAGTGGTGGTCATCTAATTAGAAACACCTAGTCACCTGACATTTTTATAAAGTAACTAACATTATTATAGCATTTAATAGGAGGTAATTTTTTTTTCACTACTTTACAATGTACTTTAATATCTCTAGTTTAATTACAAGCAATAATATTTGACAACCAAGACGACAATAAAAATAAATATCAGTGAAACAAAAAGTATCAATATCGTTAGGACTGGCAGAATGGACAACTAATTAGAAACATTGTATGACTTGGTTCGAAATTTCATTTTTTAAACTGAAATACAGTTCTCACAATTGTCAATCACATTGTAAATATTGCCGCCATTTCTAACTCATTACGAAAAGTTACTATTTATTGTTGTTTTATTAAAAATGGGTAAACATAAGAGCTGTGATGCAGCAACGAGAAAAATTATAGTGAATTTTCATTTAAAACAAAAATGGAGTTACAGAATGATCGCCGATTATTTGGAATGTTCCGTAAAGATGATATTTAACGCCCTCGCACATTTCAAACTACACGGAACATCAGATAACGTGCCAAGAAAACTTCGGCCCAGGAAGACTACAGTTCAAGAAGACAGGCTTATGCTTCGATTAGCTAAGGCGGACCCCTTTAAAGGATCCAATGTTATAAGAAAAGAGGTATTTTCAGAAGACGATCCTCGACACGTGTCCACTAAACTAGTTCGTAGACGGTTGGTTGAAGGAGTATTGTTAGGAAGGATCGCTAGAAAAGTACCACTACTAGGCAACATAGAGAAAATCGTCTAGCATTCGCTCGCAAATATGGCAGTTGGACTATTCATCAATGGAAAAAAGTTTTGTTTTCAGATGAAACTAAAATTAATTTGATTAATTCCGATGGAAAACGATATGTACGACGACCAATAAACGAGGCTTTGAATAACAAGTACACTAAAAAGACAGTTAAGCACAGTGGTGGAAATGTAATGGTGTGGGGATGTTTCTCAGGGTACGGGATTGGTCCCGTGAGAAAGATTGAAGGGCAAATGGATCAATATCAATACAAAAAGATCTTGGAAGAGACAATGATTCCATATTCCGAGGAAAATTTGCCAGTAACTAGGATATTTCAGCATGACGACCCAAAGCACACAGCGTTAAAGCGTTTCTTACAGAACAATCCGTGACAGTATTAGAGTGGCCTGCCAATAGTCCGGGTTTAAATCCCATAGAAAATTTGTGGCACACTATAAAGTCCAACCTGTCGCAGAAACACGTTACTAATATTCATGGACTTAACAGTGCATTTGAAGACGCTTGGAGAAGTATTCCTGTAGAAACTTGTTATAAATTGATTGAATCAATGCCGCGTCGCTGCAAAGCTGTTATTGATAATAAAGGCTGCCCTACCAAATACTAATTGTCTAAGGATGTAGTATTTTTAGTATTTTTCAAAACTATTGGGGTTTTGTTCAAATTAAAAATGATTTCAGTAATGATTTTTTTGGTGTTTCTAATTAGTTGTCCGGTTTGTATCTCGTTTTTTATTTTGTTATTAATATAACTTTCAGTTTTAGAAAAACAACCGTTGTTTTCTGTTATTAAAATGGTATAACAATGCAATATAATATCCGATACATCGATTTTAATACGTAGGAACACTCAATGATACGTTAAAAATTAGTTCGAAAGGGAATTTGCAATAAAAATATAAACCCAGGTAGGTGTTTCTAATTAGATGACCACCACTGTATATCTATTATGTATATCAGTCTCTGGTACCCATAGTACAGGCTATGCCTAGTTTGGGATCAGTTGACCGTGTGTGATATGTCCGGAATATTTATTTATTATTGTTTTCAAATTATTTAATATTCCTTTATAGTGATAGTAAAATTCCTACAGTTACGTAGTGATCCGTTCCTGTACCAGCAAATAGCAATGATCCCTGCTTGCACATGGAAGTCCAATGTTCTTCAGAGTCCTACAGAATGTTGTCTTGTTTCAGATGATAATAATATCACTCTCCCGTGATCCGTTCCCGTAGCGTCACGCAGCAATGAAGCATTCCTGTAACGTCACTTGCCAATGATCCCTTCTTTGCACATTCCGAAGTCTGCCAGATCGCAATGTCCTTCAGAGTTCAGCAGAATGTTGGCTTTATTGATTCTTCCGATATCACTTTCCAATGATTCGTTCCTGTAGAGTCACTTACCAAGAATCCCTTCCTTGCACATGCCGAAGTCAGCCAGCTTGCAGTGACCCTCCGAGTCCAACAGAATGTTGTCCAGCTTCAGATCGCGGTAGATGACGCCGTGCGAGTGCAGGAACTGCAACGCTAGCGTCACTTCCGCTGCATAGAATCTGTCAAAACATTGAGTATGTAACTCAGTTTGCCGTAGTGGTTCCGGCTGAAGAATAGGCTCCTCCATTTCTACTCGTGGATGTTGGAGGCGACTAAGAAACAAAGCTAGGGGATGGGCAGTAGCGTTAAACAACAACAGCTTTATCTGCGCTCGTCAACCCCATGTCCAGCGTGGCGAGTAAAGACGAAACCTGTTCTGAATACCAGCCCGCCAGTCACATTAACTAAACCCGCGTTCCGCTAGAGCCGTGTGGACATGCGGCAGGACTGGGCAGTGGGCAGTGGGCAGTGGCATGCCGCGCTTAACGCTCTCCTGGATTATAGTTCAGAGTGTGATTTGTTTGCGGATGAATGGACGAAGATTTTGCCAGAATGTTAATGAATGTTTTTGTGAGCGTGATGTATGACTGTGTTTCAAATTCCATTTTTTTTTTTACTTTATTTGTTTTGACATCTGACTTCGTTTGTTTTAATTATTTTTGACCATATTATTTGACTATTTAATTTATTAGACTTCATTGTAATTATTATTGACCGTGTTATTCAATTATTTATCGTATTATTTGCTGATTAATTATAATTTATATATATTATATATATATTTATTATAAAGTTGGGTATGGCAGAAAAAGAATGAAAGTAGGAAAAATGCAGTGGAAATGAGAGCTTTGCGAAGTATGTGTGGAGTAACTTTGAAAAATAGAGTGAGGAACAGTGTGATAAGAGAGCGCTGTGGGGTGAAAGAAGACGTAGTTATGAGGATTGAGAAAGGTATGCTGAGATGGTTTGGTCATGTAGAGAGGATGAATGAAAGAAGATTGACGAAACAGATGTATAAGGCGAGTGTGAATGGGACCGTTGGAAGAGGAAGATCTAGGCGTACGTTTAGCGACCAAATCGGTGACGTTTTGGACAAAGGCCAGGTCAAGAGTACCCTTAACCGACGAGCATGTATGAGGAACGTGATGAGAGTGAATGAAGCGAAAGAGGTATGTCAGGATCATAGCAAGTGGAAGGCCGTGGTCTCTGCCTACCCCTCTGGGAAATAGGCGTGATTTTATGTATGTATAAAGACAAAGATAATTTATTGCCAAAATGATACACATGATAATTGGTAGGTTTTACAAGACAGTGTTTTTATAGAACAAGTTTTGAGTTGTCGTCGAGGCCCAAACTAGGCGTGTAAGCCTGTATCTTGGGTCTCAGGAGTACGAGTTACCGTTTGAGTTGTACATAACAGGGTGAGTATCAGCGAACGTGTGTTTGGCTAATTTATACAAATGAACTTATTAATCAAAAAGAAAAAACAATTAAAAGAAAGATTGGACAGTGGCAGAACTATCATTATTAGTAGTACGGTTTTTTGTGTGTACAAGTTTGGTTGTGAGTATGGTATGGTAGTGTGTGAGGGTGTGTGTGTGTGTATGTATGTATGTAATTATAAGGAGCCATTTCATTCTAGGCCTGGTCCATGTACACTACATAGAAAAATTAGGAAAAAATAGGAGATTACAAGAAAAATACAATTGCATTAATTTGAAGACAAATGCGATGGTACAATAATAGTTCTTCTGGTAAGTTTTTTACTATGTGAACACTATTTGAAGGCCGCCATGTTGGTTTATAATTGGCGTTTGACATGCCATTGACATATTTTTCATGTCATGTTGTTTGATTTCATGTTTTTGTCTTGTCAGATAAATGTAGGTTGTCAAAATGACATTTCACGCACGTCCATCCGCCATATTTTTGTAGCGCTGTGTGTTGCTCTCTTTGTCGAAGAAAATCTTAATGCACTTTAGAACGAAGTCAATATAAATAAACTCACCAATTAAATACGTTTACTTTATTGCTTAACCATATTTTAGAGTAGTGTACACAGTGCAGGCCCAGGCTCCATATATTGATGAAACGTCTCTTTTCTTATTATTTTTTGTTAATGTAATATTGTGTTAAATGAATGTAAATGGTGTAACCGTGTTAAGTAAGTAAGTAAGTAAATGCCGCCCGGGCAGGGCCGCACGGACCTGGCGCGCGGCTCGTCGAACTTGCGCGCGCGCTGGATCTGGAACATGAGGTCGCCGCCGTCCACGTACTCCATCACGAAGAACAGCCGGTCGCGAGTCTGTAACCATTTCACTCACGCAATAAATAATCGCATCTTATCGCTAACCACAACAAACGGTTACTAACTATTTTTATCTATTTAGAATTACTTACCTTAACGAATCAATTCTTCAACATAGCCAGAGTGCATGTTCAGTGATTTTGCAAGTAAATAACATCAGTGATAAGATTGTAGTAAAATAATCAGAGAACCCAATAGGGATCGCATGAGATCGATTCCATTACAGGTCTGGTTGAGATCGGTTTATCATCATCATCATCAGCCAATAGAAGTCCACTGCGTCCCGCAACGTGCACAATGTCGTCGGTCCATTGGACGGTGTACCTGGAAGGCGGAGTGCAGCGCCGTGAGGAAGGGGTGCCGGGCGGCGAGCGCCAGCACGCGGCGCTCCGTCAGCGTGCACTCCACGTCGTCGTCCTGGATGATGGCGTCCTTCTTCAGCACCTTCACCGCGTACACCTGCAACAATCAACAAACACATACATCACAACTTATTTATAAATATCCTTTTTCATCCCATCTATTCGAAAAGTGACGTCTTGGTTCGCCTTTAAGTGCACCCAAAGGTGGTGTTTTCTATAAGAAACTTTTAGCGGGCGGGAATGAGTTTTTCATCCCGCTCCGCTATATAAGTGCGCCGCAATGTTCTTTGCCGCGCACTGGAACATTTAAGTTTTCAGCAGCAAAGATATCGAACGCAAATATTGTTTGAATAAGGACAGACTGGCTGGTACGACGGCCCAAGTCGCGCCGCCACCAGCTGAATAAAAAAAAAGAATAAAATATGAGGCGCCTTTTATTTTCTCATAGTGGTCAAAAGGTAGTAGTCAAAACCGCATGGCCTGAAGTCGCTCTGCCCCTCGACAGCTAAAATGGCATTTTGCAGTGTCTTTACAGTTTTTGCTTGCATCATATTTTAAGTATTATTTAATTTTATATAACCATTAGCTACATATTTCATCAAGTGTAACGTGTGCTGCCCTTAGATCATTTGTTGAAGCTCACATTTGTCTTCTTTTTTTCACATCTTTATAAGCTCTTATTTATTAGGGATTATAATTAGATTACTTTTCTTTTGAGCCTCACCTAGTTCGATCGGCACCACACTGAAGCTTTAAATTCCATTTTGTGAAAAAGGATCATCGAAAAAAAGCCGTGTTTGTTGCCTGATTCTTCTAGGCTTGGTCGCGAGGAACAGGCATAGCTTCACCTATTTTCTAAGACGTTTCAAAGTGATCCTAGTGATTTTATTGAAATAAGTGCCTTTTGACTTTGACTTTGAGTGGGTGATGAAAAGTAGAGTGTATCACTCGGGCACAAAATATATTTTTGACTCGGGCGGCGTACTTTGAATTCCTCGCAAAGCTGGGGATTCTACTCTAGAATTCCTCACTTCGCTCTGGATTCAAAAAAGCGCCCTCGCCGTAAAAATATTATTTTGCTCCCCTATGATACAATCTACTATTGTGATGGCCTTGCGGGAAGTGTCCACAATTCGTTTGCCCATAAGAAATTGGTTATCTTAGCCTATGAACATTCGCCCGCAGGAAACATTTGAACATTTGAAACAAATAATGTTATTTGGCTACGATCTGCTGTAAGACGGAGGTACCTCCCAGGCGGGCTGCTCAAATTTCTACCGCTATTCGAATTTACGTGCGCATTTAATGTGTGCTTAAAACGGTGAAAAAAGACATTATGAGGGACCACATAAGTTACTATTTTAAGTAGCGATTGGTTTGTAACAATTCGTCTATGGCATCGTCTACCGTGTCTGGGGAGTCATAGTCATATTATTTATTCACCTTTGGAATACTGGGAACACTTGGTTTTGTTAATTACATCAAATTTTAGCGGCTGTACATAGGCCTTGTCAATATTTTGTAATCTTGTAATAATAATTGTCAATAAAACATGTCATTAAAAATCAGTACAATCAAACAAATAACAAATCAAACAAAAAATTGAAACATAAATCAAGAAAATCAAATAAAATGTCAAAAAAGTGTTGAGTACAGTGGTGAGCTTATTTTATTATAGAAACTCTTATTAGACATGACACAGGGAAGACCACTAGGTTCAGGACAATCTATGTGAATAGTGTAGGTGTGTGTTGGGTGTGCATAGCTCAGTTGGTAGTAACTCTGCCTTTTGCGCTAGAGGTCGCGGGTTCGATCCCCGCACTGGACAAACATTTGTGTCATGAACACATATGTTTGTTCTGTGTCTGGGTGTTAAATATATATCTATTATGTTTATCAGTCTCTGGTACTCATAGTACAGGCTATGCCTAGTTTGGGATCAGTTGACCGTGTGAATATGTCCGGAATATTTATTTATTTTAGTTACCTCCTCGGTGCCCTTCTTCTCGGCCAGCATGACCTTCCCGAAGGAGCCCTTGCCCAGCACCTTGATGAAGGTGAAGTCGTCCAGCGTCACCTTGTCGCGCGCCGTCAGCGTGGCGCCCGACACCTCGCCGCCTGCACACAACACACACTGCTCACTTGTGTCTGTATACCACAAGTCACCAAACTTGGCCGACACCTGGCTTATTTTTTTTTTTTATGTTATACGGAGGCAAACAGGCTTACGGCCCTCCTGATGGTAAGTGGTTACCGTCGCCTATTGACATTAGCAACACCTGGAGCATTGCAAATGCGTCGCCTGCCGAACCCCTCCCCCCCTAAAGAGCTCTGGCAACCTTACTCACTGCAGGAACACAACACTATTTGAAACAAATCATGTTATTTTTGTTTTGTTGCTTTGTAAGGTTCCAAGTTGGTTCGAGGAAATATTCGTTCGCGTGGTACCTATGAAGATATGCTATTTCAGACTATAATCTATCTCTGTGGCTCTGTATCTATCCAAATCCGTTCGCCCGTTTGGGCGTGATTAAACCACAAACATCTAAACAGCCAAACATCCTCACAAACTTTCGCATTTATAATATTAGTAGGATAGGATGACTTTGGCAGTTACTTGCAATCATTTTTTACAAATTGATTAAAGTATATTTCTGTTTTTTTTTATTATTTGACTGGCCTCATAGCTCAGTTAGTAGTAACTCTGCCTTCTGCGCTAGAGGTCGCGGGTTCGATTCCCGCACGGGACAAACATTTGTAATCAACACAGATGTTTGTGCTGTGTCTGAGTGTTAAATATTTATCTACTATGTATATCAGTCTCTGGTACCCATAGTACAGGCTATGCCTAGTTTGGGATCAGTTGACAGCGTGTGATAGATAAGGTCCGGAATATAAAAATAAAAATGGTTATTTTAGGTGCATACGTAAGTAGCATGGGTTCCTTACCTGGGCACGTGAATATATCCTCTAGGTCGTCCCAATGCGAGCGCCATTCCGTCTTCGGGAGCAAACCTAGCGATAGCGCGGGGCACACTACGTCTACAAAACGAACGCAAAACATATGGGGGTCAAAACATACGGGGTCAACGGTGGGAGGGGGGAAACACAGGGAGGAAAAAAACAGGGAGTCCATGACAGGTGGGTCCTAATTGGGGGCCAACGGGTGGCAACTTAGAGGAGGGTTGGGGTTAACAATTTATATGTAAGTCAAATTTGAAGGTCAACAGCGAGATGGTAAAAATATCATATATGGAGGTCGAGATATTTTAAGGAGTAAAAAATTTTATAGGAATGTATAACATAGGGGATAAAAGCGTTAGGGGAGAACTATAGTAGGGTGAAAACATACGACAAATAAAAAATGTAAAATGTAATCAGCAAATAGGTAAAGCTTCGAAAATTCACTTTCACAGCATACAAATAAGATTGAAATTGCAAAGTACCTTTGTCGTCGTGTTTGTCGTCTTTGGAGTCGGAGTCGCCCGATGACGTCAGATCTGGGCTGCCTTCCATGAGGGATGGGTTTAGGTACTGGAAATATTAATGGTACACATTAGAAACAAGCAAGGTACTTATCAACGAGAACTGGAAAAGCATGTATTGCTTAAAAGCTATCTCCAAACCAAATTTGATCAAAAACGGTTCAGCCGAAGGCACTAAGGATTTTTTTGGAAATATGCACCTGTTTTGTTTTTAAATACACTTACTTCCACATCAAACATGATAAGTAGAGACTATTGCATAACAGTTGTAAACCTATACTATAATTTTTATTTTAAACTTTAATGTGTCAAATTAATAAACTTTATCTTCATTTTTCGATCCACCATCAGTTTCGAAATCCCGAAACTTTGAAACTCATAAGGCCAATTTCATACGTCAAATTCGAAGTTGAAAATGTATGAAACTGCAATCCTTAGTGTAGTGTAGACTTGAAGGAGGAGGTAGGGCACAGCGAGATTTTCTCGCTCTTAATTGGAGCAGCCCACCTGGAGAGGTACCTCCACCTTACATAAGATCGCGGCCAGAGGGAGGAAGGGGTTCGGCGTGCAACGCATTAGCAATGGTTTTGCTGATGTCAATAGGCGACGGTAACCACATACGTACCTTGGAGGGCCTGGGGCGCGGGTTCTTGTCGGGCGAGATGCCCATCTCGTTGAGGATGTCGGCCATCATCTTGGTGTTGATGCCGCAGTTGTTGGCCACGTTCTTCTGGCAACGCTTGTGCACGTTCATCGAGCACACTGCAACAACACAGCCTTGCTTTACTATCAACTCGCGCACCATCATCTTGCCGATTTATTAAGCATTATTAGGTAGATATTAGCAAGTCATCATCATCATCATTTCAGCCGTACGACGTCCATTGCTGAACATGGCCTCCCCCACAGACAGAGTGAATTCCTAATCATGTGGGGGGATTTGCCCATACTCACCACGCTGGGCATGCGGGTTGGCGAGCGCAGTTAGAGCTATCGTTGTTAAAATGAGGGACGCTGCTGCCCATCCCCTAGCTTTTTCCCTTAGTCGCCTCCTACGACATCCGCGGATAGGTAGATACGGCCTAGCAAGTGTAGCACACCAATTGTACATTTTTCACATTTTTTATACTTTTGAGCCTCACCTAGTTCGATCGGCACCACACTGAACCACTACATTTCATTTTGCGAAAAAGGATCATCTAAAAAAACACGCGCCGTTTTTGTTGCCAGTCTTCTAAGCTCAGAAGCTCAGAAGCTTCTACTCAGCGTAGAACAGACGTAGCTTTTCACTTAGTTTCAAAATAGGCATGATGACAGTATCCAAGAATCACTAAAATTATGTATTTTCATAATGAAATAGGATTCATTGATTATAAAAAACGTATGTATTTTTGTACTATGTGCGAGATTGATAATTATTTTCATAAAATAAAACTATAAAATACAGCAATCCGCCATGATAAGTTGAACACCAATCAGAGCGAATGACGTCACTTCTATGTAAACATCAATTTTCAATTTGTTTTTCGTTTGAACTTCACTGTCTCTGCACCGTTTATCTTCGTTTATTGTACTGATTTTTGTGGTTCTCAACGATTGTCTTATATTCTCTTTGGATCAGTGGGATAAAAATAGAGTAAACAAAATGGAACAAGGGTTTACCAGGGCAAATAGCTCAAATTTGGCTAAAATAGATACAATGAAGCTGGGCGAGTTTCTCGCATCGAAAAAAGACTTTTAATCAGCAGAATTTCGAAATGTCAAAACTTCCACGTAAGTAGGTACACTAAAATACAAATACACGTACCATAATATAAGTATTTACACATTGATTTCGTTATTTCAGGTCCTCCAGGACATCGTATGGCGATGACATTCATATTTTTTCACATAAATTAAGGTGAGAGTTTAATTATTTTATGATTTTTGAATTGTTTTTTCTCAATAACCGCAAAACGCACAGTTTTGATTTTTATGACAAAGATAACTTGAGCATTTTATTTAGACATAGACATAGACAAACATTTATTCACAAACTTGGCACACAATACACGTCACAATAAAAGCAAGACACAGAGAGCGAAAATATGAAACAAAGACAGATTTATTTACGTAAATCCAAGACAGAAACGCGATTGGTAAAACTTTTCTCGATAGATTTATTTTTTAAAGTTGGGTTCTCTGCAACCGTTTTTTCGAAAATACTCTGAGACTATCAAACAAAAATAACTTTTTTTTAAATATTTTGTTAGACAATAGCATTGGGTACCTAAATCGAAGACTATTAAAAAAAATTGTTAGTTTTTATAGATAATCGATATTTTCTTATATTTCGCTTACGTCGATTACTTTCGAGCGCCTTCTAACGCTTGCTATCTCTTTCCGCATTCAATTACAGTACATAGCGCTGTCACTTTCTTCACTCCGGCCACTCGAAAATTTATTATGATTTTTGTATCCTCTTAACAGTAATAATGCATTGGCGTCTAGTGTTTAGTGTTGACAAACAAAGAAATGACGTCACAAGTAGTCGCCATGACACGAGCAAACGTTTTGGCGCTAATGTTAAACTTAAAATTTTAATGGCATTTTTTATCTACAAAACCTTTATTTTATTTTTGGATAATATAGATGCTTCCGAACTTATTGGAACAGTTTTTCAAAATCAGTCATCATGCCTATTATCCAAGTGATTTTATTGTAATAAACACTTTTTGAATTTGATCTTGTTTAGGCGGCGGCGTAAGTTTACAGTCTTAAAGATTTATGGTTCAAATTCCTGTAAGCACGCTCGCATTTGAATGGCAATAAGACTTAATTGTAGGCGCCAAGTCGAAATCCTCTACTAAATAAATAAATAAATAAATATTCCGGACATATCACACACGGTCAACTGATCCCAAACTAGGCATAGCCTGTTCTATGGGTACCAGAGACTGATATACATAATAGATATATTTTTAATACCCAGACACAGAACAAACATCTGTGTTGATTACAAATGTTTGTCCAGTGCGGGAATCGAACCCGCGACCTCTAGCGCAGAAGGCAGAGTTACTACCAACTGAGCTATAAGGCCAGTCAACTAAGTACGCGGGATGGCTGAGCACCGAGTGAAGCACGGGAGGGTTACCTTCGCACTGCAGGCCCTGCTTGATGAGCCCGTAGAGCAGGGAGCCGCAGTGGTCGCAGAACGTGAACCGCTTGTAGGAGTGCACCACGAAGCGGTGCGGCACGTTCACGTTGAACCGCTGCCCGCTCGACACGCTCACGCCGCCCGCTTGTTGCTATCACACAAATTAAACTTGTTACTTATTATTATTTGACGACCTCGGTGGCGCAGCGGGCGATCGCCCATCTGAGACGCAAGGGTTGCGGGTTCGGGACAAATGTTTGCGCGATCTGCAAATATTTGTTCCGGGTCTGGTAGTTTCTGATACCCACGACACAGGGGAGGGTGTGTAGGGTTAGGACTATGTTTTATAAAAAAATAAAATATATATTATAACAACTCAAAATTTATTGTCTCAGGCGGGATTCGAACCCCCTATACCCTAGATATGGCTCTACTCTAACCAACTGAGCTGCAGAATAAACCTGCTCTACTCTAACCAATTGAGCTGCAGAATAAACCTGCTCTACTCTAACCAACTGAGCTGCAGAATAAACCTGCTCTACTCTAACCAATTGAGCTGCAGAATCGACCTGCTCTGCTGCTCCGCTCTAACCATCTCAGCTATATAATCGACAAAGCCGAAGATATTCATAAGGCTTGATGTCGAAGCACAATTTTTTTTTTTGGAATATTATAAAATCACAGAAATTGCTTAGCTGTGGATCAGCACTTTAAAATATGTACTAATCTTTTATAGAATTAGAACCGTTAGTTGATACCTCATCAAATTTTAAATTGTTAAAGAAAACCAAGTAACCTGTCTATACCATAGGAACGTAATACCATACTTTAGCGACATGTTACGCACGTACGTAGATAACGAGTCAGTAATTGGAGTAATTGGAGTGGTACATACTCTTACCTCTTCCTTCATGCCGGGGCACTTGGTCACCACTAGGGAATGGCACCGCTTGTGAACGACGCATGTGCACACTGAAATATTACACATTACTTTAAGCCCATAGTCGCACCAAACAGAGATAGCTGGAGGGAAGTGAAGCCTTTTCCCTGCAGTGGGACCTTCGGCCTTACAATTTGACTGCCCCCCCAATTTGAGAGGTGCGGGTCCGCTGCGAGACAAAAGTCAAGTCAAAGTCAAAAGGCATTTATTTCAATAAAATCACTAGGATCACTTTGAAACGTCTTAGAAACTAGGTGAAGCTATGCCTGTTCCTCGCGACCAAGCCTAGATGAATCGGGCAACAAACACGGCTTGGTGCCTATCATTTTTTTCGATGATCCTTTTTCACAAAATGGAATTTAAAGCTATGGGTGTTGTGGTACCATGGTACTCGTAGTTTCTGATACCCACGACACAGGGAATGCTAGTTTGGGGTCAGGACTATGTATAACTTGACAAAGAAGCTATGGTGAGATACCTAGGAGTATTTTTGAATTCATTGTAGTTGGATGTCCATATTGAAACAATCGTCAAAAAAAGCGTTTCTTATGTTCGTTTTTGTTTAGAACTTAGTATCCACGTTAATTAATTAGGTCCACCTTTCTTCACGTGTATGTTTTAATTAGTGGAGACTTCACTGGAGTTGTTGTTCACTGTTTAAGTGAATAGATCTGTTAGATTTCCAATTAAAAAAAAATGGCATGTGAGCTTTTTAACACTATAACATGTTTGTTCTGTATACTGAGTCCGTAACGTAAAGCTATTATGCTATTAAGCATTAAGCATATTATATGAAATAGTTAAAATAAACTCACCTTGACATTGGTAGCCCTGTTTCCCGAGACCCCTGGAAACAAGTCGAATGTTACAAACAATGCACTTTTCTTAAATTTCAATGGCATTTATTAAATACGGTTGCCGACACAGAATCTTGAATGTAAATTGAGTCGATATGAAAACTTTAACATGGTGCGTAAAGGAATGGTTCAAGAAATAAGAAAATAGAGATCTTAGAGAACTATCATGCTATATTTTTAAAGCAACCGGCGATCGAAGCGAGTTGCTCTTATTCACCACGTTAAGGAGAAAGGAATTCCATATTGCTTAGAGCTACTTGCGAGCAAAGCGATCGTTTTTCAATTCTTCATTCTTAGGCAACTGAGCTCGCTAGTCCACATCTAGGCGAGTATTTGATGAGCTTTGGTTTCCTCTCGCTCCATAGTAATGCAAAATAATCTTAGATAGGAAGCAGAAGTACGGCAGGTTTGCATCGATCCAGAGACCGATAAAAGAGTTGTGGGCCGCGCCAGTCCTACACTGCCGGACAGGCCTAGAACGAAGAGAGCGCCCTTCTACACGGAGATACCACCACGCAAGCAGCGCTCAATCGGACCGGCCATTAGATCGATGTAAGCCTACCCCTGCTGCCCCTGCGTGCATGCTCACCAGATGAACTCGCGGCAGTGGCTGCAGAAGGTGGGCTGCCGCAGGAAAGTGGCCATGAACTTGTGTCCGTTGACCTGGTGCACGCGGCGGCGCATGGCCCCGCGGCGCCGCGCGAAGCCCGCGCCCTCCTTGAACTCCTTGCGCCCGCCCCCCACGCCCCCCGCACGCCCCGCGCCGCCGCCCCCGCCCCCGCCGCCGCCGCCCCCCGACCGGCACACCTCGCCGCCACCTGCCGACCCAACCGACCTCTACCCATCATCTACTCGGCTCACCACCACCACGCTACGCTTCCGCCGAATTACATCAAAAAACAAACGCCCAGCAAGATAATTTTAGGGTTGTTTGTTTGCAAACGTTTAACAATGAATTTGACAGAAGTATAGTAGTAGTAATTAGAATAGGCAACATTATCTCTACGGAAGAGCACACAAAAAAATTTTGGTGTAGAATTCGATCGCATAGCGCATCTATGAAGGATGAGTAAAGAAGGATCTTCAAAGTTAATTGGTTGGATGTGGGCCTGTTTCAGGGCGTGTTAGCGGCACCGACCTCGGACGCGGCTAGCATGCTCTACCCGTCCACATCTAGCCTGGCAGATTGATAATGGAGGCGAAAAAGTGGCCTCAATGGAACTGACACGGTCAGGCGCACCGACAAAAGCTCCAAAAAAATAGATTTAAAAGAACTAGTGCAGTTTGCACTTTAGAAACTTTAAAGGTTCTCTAATAATATAGAGATATGCTCACATTGGTATCAGATTATAGAATTGTAACCACATTCACAGCTAGTTGCCACGAGCATAAAAGAGCACTGACCTTGAGAATTCCATTTTAGATCTACTTTCAGATGCAGCTTCCCTTGAGGTTCCAGGTCAACCTAGAATGAAAAATACCATGTTGCAATGCCTGTTGAGAAACTAGAAACTTAGGATTAAACTAACATCATCAATCCACTAGAAGAATAATGTTGTTTGTAATGAGTTCGGCGGCATTTGTGTGATCTGCTGGTCAAGCCAATGATAAAAAGGCCGCTTACTGAAGAGTCTGATTATGTAAATGTTTTTTAAAGTTCATATTTCAGAGATTCCATTCTATACTTAAAACTAAATCCAGACTGAAGCATAGAATCATAGATACCTAGTTCAATTGTTAATAAATAAATAAAAACAATAATAATAATAAAATAATAATTATGGTAATAATCTTATTAGATGCTCTCAATCTAATAGATTTCTGATAGGCATGTAGATAATCAAATGCAGAGCACAAAAGTTAGCAAATAGGTGCGGTAGGTCATATATTTTGTAGATAGGATGTAAAAACAATTTATATGGCAATAACAGGAAGTCTGTGTTATATAAAACAAGATACAATTTTAATAACAATTATTTCCATTACAAAATTTCACCATGATTGAAAAAGAATGAATCACCTATAAACACCTTTATTCAATATATTTATATTCTTGCTAGATAAACATCAAAGTAATGATAACAAAAAATTAAAATATAATGATTCATCCCAAAACACTCAGAAAATCTCTGATTCAGTGAGTAAAATGAATATTGCCACACATTCCCTTTGAATAACAGGAAAAGCACAACACAATGAGTCACTAACAGCATACCTCATCCTTCAACTGGACATATTTAGGATCAGGACATGAAAATCTTCTGCGTAAATTATTCATAATTAATTATAGACAGATGGAAGAGTACTGCGGCATTTGAGATGTCTCATTAGAGACGGCCTTATCTGCCAAAACAAATACACAAACACTTTGATAAAGCTTCCCTACTATACAAACAGACAAGGTATTTATATCTTATCTTATGATTACGATGGATTACACCGAAGATATATCAGATTTTTAAAGTAGTGTTAAAGTGTTGCTACCAAGTGAAGGGTTGTTTTGTTACTCACCCAGAAGTCTGTTGCATCTTTATCTCTGTGCATGAGATCATCCAGTGGTATTGTGCAGTTTGCAACAAAATCATCCGGAGGTATGGCGGCATCGTGGAACACGGTGATGCCCAAACTACAACAACATTCATAGCATTTAGACATGTTCAAATTTGCACCTGTTATTATGCGAGTAAATAGTGAGGTGTATACCTAGTGACATTGTGCACCTCATGAATGAAGGTCTCGTTCCACACGGGGTCGAATGTCTTGGGTTTGGTGGTCGAGCGGTCCAGGTGGTGCTCGTCGGCGTCTATCGACACATACGGGTCTATCGGCTGGTCATCTGCAACGATACCCCTTATTTACATGCTATACCAACACCCATTTTGGTAAACATACTACACCCTTCTGCTGCGCACAAAAACAAGAAAACGCTGCTATTTTGGTATTTGTTTTCAACATAATTCGACGAAGAAACTCACCGACGATGAAAAATGTATTAGGGTTCAGGGCTTACCTGGTTTCCCGAAGGTCATGTTATGCCGTTTCTGAAAGTCGGTCGGCCTGAGGCCCGTGGCCTCACAGATCCGCACCCGAACCGTGCCACTGAACATGATGCCGCCGCCCAGCGAGCGAGCTTTATCACCGAGACAGTGACCGCGCCGCCACACGATCACTTCCACTCTCTGAATCCACTTTGAATCATTGAAGGTGTTTCATTTTGAGGCAAAAACTAAATAAAAGCCTTGACATCGACGAGATCCGCCATGGATGGATATTTTTCTCTATGGTTTTTCGTTCGATTTCCTGAAAAAAGTTTTCATGTTGATTGTGGTTTCAGTCACGACGCACACTGAGCGACCGACGACGCGGGACGACACGGGGCCTGACGGTGGGGACTAAATACTATATAAGAAAATTTAAAACAAATATGTAAATGGGTGGGTATGTATGAGGTGGTGTTTTGTTTTTTATTATTTTTACTTCGTATTTGCTAATAAAAATATTGACAAAGTTCACTATACAAAAATCGCAGAAAATCATGAAGGTGGTACCTACATCGTGTTTTATAGCTAAAATAGTGCTAATCTATGGCTAAAACTGGGAAACTGTGAAGGGAAAGGTTGAAAACACTAACCCGGACGGCTCGTATATTCTATGAGACAATGTCATTGTCACTGTCACCCAGCAATCCGATCCCAATTAAAGGCTTCCTGCTTTTACTCGCTTCATTTTTCAGAATTAGAATACATAAAAAGTACTAATCTGTGTTTCAGAATTTCAAGATCTATCTAGCTAGATTGCAGTGCAGTGTACCAAGGGACCAAGACAATACTACGGCAGTTAGTTAAAGGTAGATAGAATACAAGACCACTAACTACAGCGGCAGTGCAGGCAGCACGATAGTGCAGACAGTTTGTTTTGTATAATTTTGTGTGTGAATCACCCGTCTGAATTTTTCACACATCTTATAATAAAAGACCGTATTTCACAATGGGTTTCCTCACTATACTGAAGAAACTGCGGCAAAAGGAAAAGGAGATGCGAATTCTCATGTTGTATCCTTTTACAAATGTTCTAGAAACAATTTGTTCCTCGCTACTTTCATAGGAACTATCAAATTTTCTTAGCGTAAATATCTCAGAGGCCTAGATAACGCAGGCAAGACGACGATCCTAAAGCGCTTCAACGGAGAACGCATAGACACCATCTCACCTACCCTCGGGTTTAACATAAAGACATTAGAGCACAAGGGCTACAAATTGAACATCTGGGATGTCGGCGGCCAGAAGTCTCTAAGGTAAGTAGGTAACACAGTTATCTTCATCACTGTCTGCTGCACCTACAGGAAACTGGTGCTGGTGTTATCTTATCGATGTAGGTCATCATCTGCAGAACAGCATCTAAATGCAATCCAAACTATTTTTATTCTAGATCATACTGGAAGAACTACTTCGAAAGCACAGATGGTGTGACATGGGTGGTGGACAGTGCAGATCCACAGCGGTTGGCAGACTGCGCCCGAGAGCTGCACTCATTGCTCCGCGAAGAGAGACTTTCCGGTGCTACTCTCTTAGTTCTGGCAAATAAGGCTGACCTGCCTGGAGCTCTATCACTGCAGGATATCAGACAGGTAAATAGTCCTTCAATACAAGTATTGTTAAACTATTAAGCATGATATGCATTACATAAATCTTCAATATACAATGAGGATCAATGAGTAATGAATTATCATAATTAGTTAGGCTAGTTCAGGCTCCTATGTAATATCTACCTATAATTATGTGAAATGACCATAAACTTGTAAATTTTTGTGTACCTAATCAATCATGATCATCATCATCAGCCTGATGAAGTTCACAGCTGAACATAGGCCTCCCCCAAAGAGTGCCATGATTAATGGTCTTGAGCCTTCTCCATCCACCGACTTCCTGCAACCTTCACAATGTTGTCGGTCCATCGGGTAGGGGGCCTTCCAACACAAGAATCAATCATAAGAATAAATTATTATTATTAGGTATTATAGTGGAAAGTCAGAGGCAAAAGCTTATCCCCATATTCATCATCACATAATTGGCTTGATAAATGTCCACCTCTTTTTTTTACTGTTAGAAAAAGACAGGGTTAGAGATATAGAGCTGATAAAGTTAGTTACTGATATTGCTTGCTTGTAATGTCACTGATTCTTTCTTGGTCCTACTGTATTAGGTCAGAGATCATGTTGCGGTATGGTAGCCCTGAATAGGGCCTATGACTGTCGGTGAAAGAATCAATGTAGTGAGAGGATAAATGAGAGAGGTTGGAGTTACATTCATCATGAATGCTAACAGGCCTTCCAACAACAGATGACACCAGAAGCATTTCAAATAAAAGAATGGCCATCAACCCTAATTAAACTCTTCTATTTCTGTATTTCAGGCGCTGGATCTGGATAGCATCAAGACTCACCACTGGCGGATCGAGCGCTGCTCTGCCGTCACGGGGGAGAACCTGCTTGAAGGCATGAACTGGATGCTAGATGACATTGCTTCCAGGATATTCTCTCTTGACTAACTTTATAGCACACACACCCATCAGGATAATCTGATATTGCATTGTTTTACTATATAATGTTTTCGGTAACTAGTGTCCGGAAAAGAATAATCAGGGTGATATATCAAGAAGGTATACAGTATAGAGAATTCTGAAACTATAAGAGATAGAGGAACCATGCTGTTGATTAAGAAGAACTGCTGTAATAAAGTATCTCTTGCAATTCTGGAAGAACTGCCATATTAGATTATTTCTTATGGGTTTATGTTAAAGATAAAGCTAACAAACCCCAGGTAAGACACAATCAAAGATTTAGAGAAAGCAGCCTACAAATCTACCTACTTAACTAAAGGTTTATTTCTAAAACAGCACCTTTTAGCTATTAAAAAAAGTTTTTTTTAAGTTTTTTAACATTAAGATTTAAGATTGCTGAATGCAAATAGCTGAAGATTAATTAGATTTTCAACTGATTTAAAAAGCAATTTTATTTGCAGTCTTTTACTTGAAATCTTGCGATACCATGTTTTGCATTTCTCTTCCTATCATGAGTTGGTTGAGTAAAGTATACTCCATTATTCCATTTAACTGCTTCTAACTATTCTATGCTAACTTAAACTGTGATTTTTGTAAATTATTTGTTTTACTTTTTATTATTAAACTTTTTTAATAAAAACTGTATTTACCGTCATCCTAAAGTTCGTTATAAAAGCTACGGACACCCCCAATTTTGAGGTTGAGGTTGACTGTCGTTTACAATTTCTTCTGAAGATATGCAGAAAAACGAACTTTCCCCTTTGGAAGAAGTTCATTGTTCCAGGCATAATCACATTGATTGCTTAGTGGTGGGTGACAAGGGTCATCCACGCCGCCGCGCAGATTATCTTTCGGCACTAGGTACTGCCAGTGGCGTAACCCAACCCTACAAATACCCAACCGTTTCCTATAAGTGGATAAAGAATAGGTTTGATTTCAATATAAACTTTAACGTTTATTGTTTATAACCAAACAGCAATCTGCATTATGTAAATACTTCTGTAAATCATAGTAAATAAACAGCATATTTATACATACATATTGCTGGTGTGAAAATCCACAGTTTATTACTTATACACTTGAACTCATTTAATCATAAGGCTTCTCTAGGCTATTCTACATCATGGCTAGGAATGATCAGGGGTTTCTGCTACAATTTTTAAATCCTGTTTTTCTGGTTCGCTTTTGGTTTCCTGTTCTTCACCATTCTGTTTGGTTTCTGGCAGTTTGGGTGCTTCAGCTTCAGCAGGTGTCGCATCGGGACTTGGGGTGACTTCTACGTCCACAGCTGTGGGTTCTGTAGGCTCTGTTGTGACGATTTTAATTTTACTTTCTTCTGATTGAACTGCTGTTTCTGAGTCTGTGAACACAAGATTATTGAATTGAGTAAATGCAAACTGTGGCGCAGTGGGCGACTGGCTAGCGGAAACATCAGAGTTTCAGCTTCGATTCCAGTGGGCCAATATTAGCATGATCATTAATTATTTGTTTAGAGACCCTATAAACTTAACCACTAGTGGCCAGGCCAAGTCAACACTCACAGCCCCCAATCTCGCCCACACGTATTCATTCAGGGTGTCCACTTGTCTTTCGTCGAGAAACTGTGATAACTAGAAGCGGCCACAATTAGCGAGCTCTGGCGACTGCCATATTGTTACTGAGCTAGTTTGTCGCTCAGTTACATTGTGTGTCAGTGTACTGACTGTTGATATTATAGCTATCTATTAACTTACCATTCTCTTCTTTCTCTTCTTTAGCAACTTCCTCTGTAGTTTCCTTATCCTTCGAGTCCTCTGTCTTTACTTCCACCTCATCATGTCTGTCATCATCACTGTCATCCTTATCTACATCCATGGCAAACTTATCCCTCTTCTTCCCTCCATCTTCTGGTTTAATTTCCTGGCTGTCATCAAGAGCCAGGCTGTCATCATGGGTTTGACTGTCATCAGCAGGTTTGTTCTCCTTAGCCCCGGGGCCGCGAGGGCGGAGCACCCGGTGTTCTATTCGTTGGAGCTCGTCTTGTAATTCTTCGCGCTTTTTCGACATGTATTCTGAAAAGAATGTAGTAGTTATAAAAGGAGATAATTTTCTTAAAATTTTCATGAGCAAGCAAAGCGGATAGGTCGTTTGTTAATAAAAATCCTTGTTTTTAAAAGACATGGCCCCTTGGAAAACACATTTACAAATTTACAAGATCTGTGATAGAGGATAATTGGAAGTGAACACAAATAGTAGAGAGATTCTTATCAGCTTTTACTCACTGCGGTAAAACGGACCATACTTTGCTGTAAACAATTAAAAAATTACAGCATTACATAGACTTCAGACTGTGACTTAGTCGCTTACTATTTTGGTGTTTATGCATAATCTCAAAGTCACACAACAGGCTATGGAGAGAGCTGTTCTCGGAGTTTTGCTAAGCGTTAGCAGAGACCTTGTATAAACTGGTCTCTGGCGATAGCAGTGGACTTTCTCAGGCTGATGGTGAAACATTAAATATCAAGGAATCAACATAATAACTGAATTTAAAGTTTACTTGATATTATTCCTGCTCTAATCATGCTTTTATCATAGGTCACCATTGTGACGACTTGCTTTTGCTCTGCCCCAGAAGATCAATCCCAGTAACCAATTACTTACTTTCATGGAACTGTCTACTGGACGTCAATTTCTCATCAGCGGCTTCACTCATCTTCTTAGGTAACCAGTACACATGTGGCTTTGCTTTAGTAAGGATAAAGTTGCCTAAATGTTTCTGTGACTCTTCCCATCTCTCGAATTCGGCCACGCGCGCCATTTTCGCCTCCAAAGCCTTGATGGTGGCCTTCTTGTGTTCTCTCTCTGCAAATAGTGTTTTTCTTTCCTTCTGTTCTCTTTCCTTCTCTAGACGAGCTGCCTCTTCTATTTTACGTTCAACCTGTGCTTTTTTCTCTTCCTGAAAATTTGAAGTATACTACTATCAATAAACAAAATCAGATCTGAAAATCATTGTGTAAACCATAGGGTCTTCATGAAACAGGCAAGAATGCTTAGCGTCCACCAGGCGGGCCGCATCGGGTCGCATTGCAACGCAAAAATCCACTTGCTATACATTTTGTGCGAGACTGTCGATTAGAGGTGAGGCGGGCCGGACTGTGACGAAATCCGTCGGCGCATCGCTTGGCGCAGCGTATTTTGCCGTCAATGTGACCCGGCCCGACACTTCCCGCCTCCAGTGGACGCATGGAGCGCAGCATTTGTAGTAGAACACTCAGTGAGCGGCCTCAAATGGGTAGTTTACTTAAGATCACTAAAGTATCATTAAACCAGAACACATAAACTATGCCATTCACACCTTGGTCTGTAAAACAATCTCTTCTTGTTTAAACTTCTGCAGCGTTCCCAGTAGTGAGCCAAACATTCTCCTATTTCTAGTTCTAGCCTGTTCATCACCACCCTGGGCACGCAGCACCGCAGCCCTGGTTGGTAGCTCTCTTGACACTGCTGATGGCATTTTGAGTCGTTTGACCACTGGGCCGGTAACAGACATTTCCTCTTCACCATCACTATCATGGACTCTAGCTGATAGCCTGGAAATGATAGGTTTGCAATCAATAACATAGTATGATGATGTAAGAAATAGAGTATATAACGAATTATCCAGATAAATTATCGCTTTTTTGTACTATGTAGGTGTGTCTAAAAATCAATTATTCTAATTGCCGTGGCCGAAAGTAGACAGGCGCGTAGTTTTTGAAGATAATAACGTAGGTAACGTCCTCAGCATTAGGACAACAAGCAGAGCTAGAGATCTAATCAGAATCAAACACGCATCACAAACTCGTACCTGCTGAAAACTGTTTTGGTTTCTTGTTTCCGTTTGCCGAAATGCTCATCATTCTTGCTGTAACTATTACCCCCGTCTGGGAACGAATTGCGACCGCCAACACGGTTCCCTCCTCTCGCGTAATCTCCTGAATTATTGAATCTACAATAAAACACGCCAATAAGTCGATAACACAAACATAAAGCCGTATTAATTAGTTTCAAGGTAAATTGCTAACCTATCGTTGGAGAATCTTCCGCCGCTTGTTTGAACGATTTTTTTGATGTTTTCGTCAATTTTGAACAAACTACTTTTCTCATTTTCTAATTGAGCACGCAATGCTGTAAAAGATAATGCCACTTCTGTCCCCATGTCGCTTTATTTATTCTAAAAACAGTGGTTTTACTTTTACATTTACCAATGCATAGCAAAAAGCAAAGCAAGCAAGCAACCTTACAGTGTCGCCAGCTCTGAAATTTGGTTTTCCCCCAGACTCAGTGGAAATAACCCTAAATTCACAGTTTATATATATTTGCACACCACATTACATTAATTGCACAGTTTTTAAAAAGTGTAGAGAACAAAATATTCAAACTTATTGGCAAAATCATACTTTTTACCGTAGACCTTAATTAAATAAATAAATAAATATTCAGGACATAGGACACACAGTCAACTGATCCCAAACTAGGCATAGCCTGTACTATGGGTACCAGAGACTGATATACATATTAGATAAATATTTAACACCCACCCAGACACAGAAAAAAACATCCATCAGTCTGTGTTTATCACACAAATGTTTGTCCAGTGCGGGAATCGAAATTGCTTAATTCTAGTGGATTTTTTTCCTCACACGGTCAATATTTTATCCCCCAAAAAATACCCTAACTAAAATATTCTATACCCTAGGCTGCCTAGGCTAGGCACCAAAAAATACCCTAAATTTTGGGGATAATACCCTAATTTGTGGACAACCTGCAAAACCACACCACAGAGACAACAGGCAAAAGTCCACTGAGGATGCAAGCAACCAATAGGTATTCCACAGACTAGGAAGATACTATATTATATTCCCCTCGATTCCCCCCGTTTGTTTTAAATGACATTCTTTTTTCACACAAGATACATACATCGATATGCTGATATATAGCATATCGATGTCTGAATCTTGTATACAGTAAGACGAGAAAGAATAAAAAATTACATTTTAATGCGATAGTTTACTAAACGCTAACAGATGGCGCTTGAAATGCACGCCAGAATTTGCTACCACTACTACATAACAGATGTCGCTTCTAGTTTTAAACCCCCTTTAATAATGCGTGCCAGAATTTGCTTCTTCTACTCATTAATAATAATAATAATAAATCTTTATTGCAGACAACTTAGTCCATAGCGTATGAGAAAAATAGGTAGGTAAGGTACATAACACAATATATAATTAAAAATGAGCAATTAAATTATTACAGTCTTTACCCAGTGGTGAAGTATGGGGCAGTCGTACTTTACAGATATTGTATTCAGTATGCTGTTGTGACTGCCTCTGACTCTGCTCATTAGAGATGCTATACGTTTGCGCATAACCGCTGCGAACCCATCTACCCTAGCATCCGCGAACATTCCAGAAGCGCTGCAGAATCGAGGCAGTCCCAACAGCATTCTAAAGATGTTATTGTACTGGATACGCAGGGCACTAAGAGACTTTTGTGTGTACCTAACCCATAGGCTGCTCGTGTAAAAGCATTGGCAGAAGGTTTTGAAAAGTGTAACTTTAACGGGTACTGAACACTGAGCAAACCTACCAAACTATTAAAAGACGTCGCTAGCAGTTTTGAAACATCCAATGTTACGTGTCATGTCGGACGCGTCGGTACAACAGTGTTATGTACACTTTGGGACGGACTCTCACATGGTAGTACCTAGAGTACCTACTATGTCTATCTACTAAATACTACCAAAAGTTCCTACCAAGTATTTACCTATTATTTTTAAATTTTTCCAAATGGTGTCTTCACCCTCATTTGGGTATCTCACGGGACAGAACTCGGCAGAAGTGGGAAAAGGTAGCAAGTAGTGTCTACCGCAATGCCAACCGCTCGTCACTCGCGGTACGGTGGCATTTATCAACGTAGGTACCTACGTTGATAAATGCCGCCAGTCCGTCTGTCCGTCACGAGATGGCATCGGATCAGAGAGTATTTATTAACACTGCATAAATATTTGCACGCTGCATGCCGTTGCTTTTAGTTAGATGGACAGACAGACAGACCTGTCGGCGTACCTACCTAGATATTTATAAATATTATCTAAAGAACATACCTACCTACTCAATGTAGATAGGAGGGACAACAAGTTGGTACCTATCTATTATCAAACCTACCTATTACCAAACTATTGCCTACTTATAGGGTAAGTGTAAAGTACCTAGGGTATGTGTGCTGTTGGTTGACGTCTCTTCTACTTATTAGGTTCAGATAAAAGCGTAAAAGTATCTGAGATTCATTATAATCACCCTGGAGAGAGTGTAAGTTTAGAAGTTTAATCGGCGTTCAGATGCCCGAAATCGATATCAAAATGCATGCTTGCTTGTCGTGTCACTGATTCTTTCTTGGTCATCCTGTATTTGGTCAGTGACCAGTTTGAGGTATGGTGGCCTTGAAAAGGGCCTATGACCTTCGGTAAAAGAATCAGTGTAGTGAATCTTAAAGGCTGCTGGTACCAGCATAGGACCTACGGACGATATGCTCTTAAACTTGAGTTAAGAAATAAAGCCGAAGTTACATCTTTCGAACGAAGATCACATTTTAACTAAAATAATTCAACGAATTCTCGATTCCTTCCAATATATGTAAGTAGTTACCTGGTACATAAATAGATGTATCTACAACAAAAAGCGTTCAAACACGACCGCGTCAGAAAACAGCTAATTTCCATTCAAGCGGACATCCTTCCCAACTTATCTGCAGTCGCATGGGGCTGTCGGCAGCATACCGAACCGGCTCTATGTAGAGATGCGCTTAGCTAAGAACACAATTATTTTCGACGTTTTTTTCCGGCTTTTTCCTTGGTTGCAAAATTAGAGCATATTCGGTACCTAGATACCAACTTTTTGATATCGAATTCGAGCACTAGTGTGAACTGCATAAATTTTATATTATTTGAAGACAACAAGTTCACTAGCAGCATTTATTCCTTAAGATATGCATCAGCTTTAGTAATAAAACAACACAAAAAAATATTTTATTTGAAAATTTCCCGAGTTTTGCGAACTCTTTATGAATACTTATCGGTGAATGCAACTGGGGCCGACGACATGGTTCTTTAGCACTAATTTCTCTAGGTATCTCATAAAGTTTCAGACTTAGGTACCTACCTACCCCTTTCTACCCTTCTAGATTTATAGCCCTGTATACCATACCTACTTCTAAAAATCGCACAAACTTTACTGTAGGTACTACTTCATTTCAATTTAAAAAGATTTTTGTAAGAAATTACGAAGGAAGCGTAGGTATGTCCATTATTGTAACTAGCATCTACTATCCGGCTTTCTACGGAATCTGAACCACCTTACTATTGTCCCAGAACAATGAATAGTTACTACGCAAGTACAGTTAGGTGAAAAAATCAATTAGCTGAAATGTTAGGACGTGAGCTAAATGCGCCCGGCGGCGCGGCGGCGCGGCGGCCGAGCGTTCAGGCGTGCCTGAAAAATGACTCGAACGGGTGAGGAGACAGGCGGGAATTAAAGTTTCACGAAATAAGCATAAAATTGTAGCAATTAAAAACTAGTAGATTGTATATTCAATCAGAGAAGTTTTGTGTAATTCGTTGCTGTTATTGAAATTAAATAACATAATGAATTAACTATGTGGGTAGTTAGTTCATTGTGTAAAGCGCCTACCCAAAGCTAAACAAAAACAAACAAAACTGTCATGCATTATCTAAGAACATAATTTTCACCAAACACGGGATTACCGAGCTAATAAATCATAGAAATATCATTTTTAGTGTAAATTGCAAAACTATTGTATGTGCGACTATCCTCACCGTATTTTATAAAAGAATATTTTCTTTGTGTTGTTCGTTCATGTTGTTTTCGTTCCCTCAGATGCGGTCCGCGGCCACTGGTGATGATGGACTGCTTCCAGCGGAACGGACCTACATATTTAGTGGAACGACCTCAGTAGTTGAGACACGGGTTCGATTCCCGCTGCAGAACTCAAACCCACACCCAAAACATACTTTCAGTGGACATAATATGGATAATTTTGATATGTAAGATGATAGTCGTTCGGCTCTCTGAAAATATAGGTAGGTACCTAGAGACACATCAGAATCTCCACCAGTGAACCGTTTGTTGCAGGCTCCTTATTTAAGACTTGTTTCCGCCCGTGACTTCACTCGTGTGGTAGGTAAAGAACTATTAGGTATTCTAAGTAAATAACATTATCTAAGTATTCCAAGTTTCAAAGAAATCGGTTGAGCCCTAACGGCGTGATTGAACATCCAAACATCCGTACAAACTTTCGCATTTACTTAGGCAGGCCTCATAGCTCAGTTGGTAGTAACTCTGCCTTCTGCGGTAGAGGTTGCGGGTTCGATTCCCGCACTGGACAAACATTTGTGACTAACACAGATGTTTGTTCTGTGTCTGGGTGTTAAATTTATATCTATTATGTATATCAGTCTCTGGTACCCATAGTACAGGCTATGCTTAGTTTGGGATCAGTTGACCGTGTTTGATATGTCCGGAATATTTATTTATATATAATTATAGTAGGATAGAGGAAATTCGATTGTAGGATAGGAAGTAGGATGGTAGGATGGTATGTACCGAGAGGAGTAGATAGTAAATGCATTCGCAAAGAGTTATGCAAAGTTTTAGACGGTTTTTCTACAAGTCTCTTTCGAAAGCAGTGAATCACTTATTCGTCTCGCGATCAAAAGCGTCTCGCAGCCACGCCACCACCATTTGCACAAACAAAACGACCGCCATCTTGTTCTGTTTGTCTGTCACTCCGTACGACGTATTTGGCGGAACCGCGCCTCTCCATTAAAACGCTTACTCTGATTAATTGCGACGCTTACAAATATCTCTTGTCACGGACAACGGAACCCTAAAAATAAAGAAAAAGCGCAACTAAACGTTGTTTCCATTACTGAAACGCGCCGTGGAATGTTTCGGCATATCTAATCGTATTTTTGTTACAAATCTGCCGAAACGAATTGAATAAATCTTGCTAGAGCAGTTTCTGTAAACATTAATTAAATGAAGCTATTAGACATACACTTTTGAGAAGAGTTTGAGCGAATCTGTGTTAAAATGTTTTATCTACTGGCTGAACTGTTGTTACCTATTTTGCATAATCGCGGGTGATGGTGCAGTCAAATCACTTTGACTTGCACAATATCAAGAACAAACTGGATGAAAAAAATGTATGTTTAGAACATCTACTTTTTTGGACTAACTACTGAAAATAAAGAATCACCATGTTTTTTTTTTTTTATACAACTGAGGTTGCAAACAAGCATATGGCCCACCTGTTGGTAAGCGGTTACCGTAGCCTATGAGCGCTTGCAATACCAGAGGCATCACGCACGCGTTGCCGACCCCGAACCCCCCTCCCCCTAAAGAGCTCTCTCTCCATGTTTTTTCCTATCATAGTTAAAGTCTCAACTAAGTATTAGGTATTTCTAACAATATAAATCAGGAAAAACGGCGAACTGTAGAAAACACCCATCTAACTTTTAGGCGTTATTATTACTATAGGTACCTATAGGTATCAATAAATATTATGTACCTACTGTAATGTTTATCAATAAATGCTTTGTCGATTTTTTTATTTTTTATTTACTCCATATAAAAATAGTAAGAAATAAAATACATAAAATACCACTAGGCCTATAGGTTCTATATAGCTCTACATAATAACGAGGTGGATCTAAGGTCTGAAGGTTAATTTTCTCGTCATGGCGCTCTGGTTTAGGTACTATCTTGGTCTTGCAGAATTAAAAATTTAAAACTTGCTAGCAGAAATCCATTGCGGAAAACAAACATTTAAATCAGCAAATTAACAGTCCCAATTGCGTAGCACAGGACCGTAGCCGTAGCGTAGCATAGCCGTAGCGTATCCCTAGCGTAGCCGTAGAGGTACGGGCCGCTACACACGGCTGCGCCACGCCACGCTACGCGACGCCGCGCTACATGTGGCGGTAACAAGGTGTGTCGCGGCCTCGCAAATGGCCTGCGTCCGACCGCGGCGTCCATAACAACTACACTACTATTCTGTTACATACAGTACTCACTGTAAATCATTCTGTGACATTTCAGTACCAACTGTAAATAATTCTGTGGCTATTGTAGTAGTGACTGTTAAGTATTCTGTGGGGTTATGTGATGCCATTCAGGTGCTTGGCGGTCTAATTGGACGTGAATACAGGCCGAGTTCATTGTCGAAGCTATTTATCTGTAAACTAGACATCGGAATGTCGTATTGAGTATGGGGTTAAAAGTATAAAGTAGACCGTTATATAGATAATAGAAGTTATTTTAAGCACCTACATTTTTGCTAACGAGGTTGCTGAGTTTCTTCTGGGTAGGTATCACATACTTACGTTTTAGTTAAGCCTGAATTTTCTATGGCATTAATGTCCGTCCGGCGATAGGCTAAACATAGAAGTTTTATATGGTAGGTATTTATTCTCACCTAGATAGATATATCAATGTATTTATTATGAACTAGACAATTAGATAATTGCAGGTACTCACGTAGGTTAATGATTATACCTAATCTAATTTTAACAAGTCAACATTTGGCAACGCGCATACATTCAAGTCATCCATCAAATGATTCGCGCTCATAAATCAAATTGGGCGACTGTCAGCGTCCAGCTATTTATGAATGGCTTCAAGAGTTCCAACAACATCCACAGATTCAGTAGCAGCATGTATGTGTACTTACAGATAGTACCTACCTGCTTGGCTGTGGGTATTTTGTGAGAGATGAAAGCGTGCTTCCGCGAAGGCACGCTCGAGCGAGCGAGATGTCGCGCGCCGCTACGCTCTGTGTGACGCCGGCTTTATGTTATTTTTGTAAAATATTATTTATTTATTTATTTAGAATACAGTATAACATCATAACGGTTTTTTTATCCCTAAGGCGATGCCGTATGTTATTAGTAGGTACATTATAATAAATAGGTACAATTAGATAGGTACTAATCGAAACATTTAGTTTCTATCACTATCTGTGCAAGTTGTAGGAGTTTCGGTAGGTGATTATGTTATTTCAGGTACTTACCTACTTAAGATTACCATCATCATTTCAGCCTGACGTCCACTGCTGAACATAGGCCTCCCATGGGTTACCAGAGCGATCGAACTTGTGCGACAACCTTCATTAGGCCGTAGTAAAATTTAGTGGGGGTGCAGGTAACAGCGAATTCTTTTCTAGGAATAGGTTGGTAGGCTTTTGGTGGGGTGACAGCGATTAATTCCGAATTCAAAATTTTCCATATTCTGCATTTTCTGCATAGTCTGAAAAAAATAATAATAATTGGTTTTTGTCTAGATCTAGTAGGTACTCAATGTACCAAGTTTGTGGCGGGAACTTGCGAAGTGATGTTGTGCTCTCAATTTATTTTACAAAACTAGTGTTAAATTGAATAATATTGTGTAATTATGGTGGTGTTTTGCGTAATATTGTTTGAGTAAACCGCACAAGTGAAGTGAAATAGAATGATTGCGTGTATCGTTATTTTTCGAGTTGGCGCCAAGAGGTCCCTCGAGGTTTTAGTAAAATAGCCACCATCATATCTTACTAAAACTGAACTTGACTTGACTTGACGATGACTTGACCATGAATAAGATGACAAATAAAGACGAAAGAATAAAAATAACAAGGAAAAATAAACGTAAGACTTGGCGGTAAGGCCTAGATGCCATAGCCATACCGAAAGGGGAAAAACATAAAAAAAAAAAAAACAATGTACCAACCAAAGATATTTAATGATTTTCAAGAGAAACTATCTCCATATAAACGAGGCTTACTGCTGCTCTGCCTAATAATTTGGATACTTGAGACTAACTAGGTATTTGGTTCTCAAACATTTTCCACATTACTTCTTGGTAACCCGAGCACATTCTTCAATTGGATCTGACGCCGCCGGCGCCTCAGACGCTTTAATAAGTCGCATGTGTGACAGCTGTCATGTCCCTGTCACGCATGACAATGCACAGAATAGCTACTACTAACAGAATAGCTGGCTTGTACTGTATGTGCCTTTTCATATTAAGCGTTATTTATTCTGTAAAAATTCGAAATTCGAAATCGAACTCGAATTCACCCAAGTGACAGCACTCACTTCGAAAGTCACGCTAGTAAGGCGACACAGGTGTGAGTTCTACAGAATACGAAATTAATATAAATAAATATTAAGGACATATTCACACGGTCAACTGATCCCAAACTAGGCATAGCCTGTACTATGGGTACCAGAGACTGATATACATAATAGATATATATTTAACACCCAGACACAGAACAAACATCTGTGTTATTCACAAATGTTTGTCCAGTACGGAAATCGAACCCGCGACCTTAGTTTAATAATTTAATTCGATAATCACCGCGGATTCAGCTCTTCGGGGTTCGAAATGTCTTTACAGAATACGCCTACCCTATACAGGGTTATTAGTTTGTTTAGAGTCGATAGAAAAACGAGTAAGCAGGAAATTCACATATTTATTTTACAAAATAACAAATTTTCAATATGTACGTCAAGTTTTTGCCTATAAGTGCCTTTATCATTAAATGTTACCACTATTAAGCCCAAAAAAAATGTGAGACGATTGCATAAAAATTTTGGCGAAAGCTAAGCGTTTTTACCTCATTTCAACTTTGCGATTTGGTTTAGGCGATGACTAACGTTGACAGTCTCAAGGATTTAAGGTGCAGATTCCTGTAAAATTGTGCTGACAGCCTGACACGCTTGCATTTGAGTGGCAATAACACATCATGATAGTAGGATTCAAAAATCGCGACTGCCCCAACACATTCTCAGAAATCAGAAAAATTATTTGCCTGAATTTGCATACATTTTATGTTTTTTAAACTCTTACCCCTTGTGTTATATTGACAACGGTCCGTCTGCTATTGCTCTAAAAACGCCCAATCTGTAACGCATATTTTATTGTAATTCGGTAGCTTTGAAACAAGATCCACCCTGTAAAGTATCCTGTGATGTTTGTTTGTGAACTGAAATTGTAAAAAACAACAAAAAGTTGGTTTTCCTTTTCAATCTCCTTTCTCTTTCTAATATAATGCTGTCGATGGGCGGGAACTTTTTAGAGTCACAGGTAGAGTCCTTTTCATGAAGATGTCCCTCAGGGGGGGCGCGGTAGTCTTCGTGAAACGGAATTTTGCAATAGTAACTGTTAAATCAGTAAAACAAGTTGGTACTTATATGAAATTACTGTAATTAGGTACACATATAATTACAATGGATATTTGCATAACTTTTACCAACTTTTGACCGCCATCCGTAATGTCAAGCTGCCGGCCTCAGTGTTGCCCGAAAAATACCCCAAAACACGTCAAACAATCTAAATGTTACCACATACTACTAATAATCGCTGTTGCTTAAATTTATAGATCAGGAATACTGATTTCAAAGGATTATTATCGATGAGAAATATTAATTGAGTAACATAACAATTTAATTCCGCTTATTACCATGGGACTTCTGTCGTGAAAATGACTTAAGAGTAGAAACAATCACCTTTTCTGTCATGGATTCCAATTATGGCCCATGAATACCCACAATATTACCAGTAAACAAGGTGATTCATAATATGTAAGTGCTTCAGTATGAGCTGCTCTGCCCTAGCACACGCTGAGTGGTGGCCGTTTTTGTTACCATTAAATTGAATTTTATTTTATATTTTCATATTGTGTTATGTGGTGGCCCCGGCAGAAGAATAGGCCCATCAATATCTACCTATCCACGGATGTCGTAAGAGGCGACTAAGGGAAAAAAGCTAGGGGATGGGCAGCAGCGTCCCTCATTATAACAACGATAGCTCTAACTGCGCTCGCCAACCCGCATGCCCAGCGTGGTGAGTGGCAAATCCCCCCACATGATAAGGAATTCGCTCTGTCTGTGTGGGAGGCCATGTTCAGCAGTGGACGTAGAACGGCTGAAATGATGATGATAATGATTGTGTTATGTTGAGTTTGTTTGTGTTTATTGGTAATTAAATAAATGTAACCCAATTATTGCCAATAACGCTTTATTTACGTCTTTTGTAAATTGAAAATTTTGAAAAAAACTCTATGCAACAATCAGCTGTTTTGGAGTCAGATCAGCTCAAACTCAATTATAATGTATCTTGTAATCTTGATGTCGAATTCTCGTAGGTAATTTTAATATCTAAGTACCTAGCTACCTAGTTTTAAATATGATAATGAGATCAGCTAATTTGAAAAAGTGAAAACTCTCAAAAAAGTATTCGCATATTTTGTTTTTTTTTTCGCTAAATGTTGTTGATAGAATAAGCCAATTTCGAGATGGTATACAAATTATGAATCATCATCATCATCATCAGCCTGTGGAAGTCTATAGGCCTCCCCTAAAGAGTTCCACGACGAACGGTCTCGAGCATTCTCCATTTTTTTTTATACAACTGATGTGGCAAACAAGCATGCGGCCCACCCGTTGGTAAGCGGTTACCGCAGCCTATGAGCGATTGCAATACCAGAGGCATCACGCACGCGTTGCCGACCCCGAACCCCCCCACCCCCAAAGAGCACTGGCAACATTACTCACCGCAGGAACACAACACTATTTGAAACAAATAATGTTATTTGGCTGCGATTCTTCCATCCACCGACTTCCCGCAACCTTCACAATGTCGTCGGTCCATCAGTCCTTCCTTGTATATCACCTTGTATAACATGTTTTGACAATGATTTTAAATTTATTGTAGAGGCATTTTCTTGGTCACAAAACTAAACGCTATCAACTAAACAGCTCTTCAATCTATCAACTAGTTTCTCTCACCGAATAGCTGAGCGGATATAAAATGCATTGCGAAGACAGACGATCGCCCGAATTGATGATCCAATTACCATTATTATCGCTTAGACCGCGTTTTAATTAAACCGTCTAATTAAAGAACGCGATACCATCGGAGAAGCCGCTTCCGTTGTCTCTACGCCCTTTGTACTTTCCGCAATGAAGAACGCGCTTTAAACTCTCCTAGCACAAGCTTCGAAATCCCAAAGCACGAAGTCGAAGAAGCTTATGAATTATCACGCAAACGGAAACCTACTCTATCATTTATTAAACAAGGTTGTGTTTGTTATGCTAGGAGGTTATTTAAGAGGCGGCACGATTTCGGGGAGCAGTGGTGCGGAACGCCCGCCGCTGAGATCTAAAGCGCATGCTCTGTTGGGAAGTGCCGCCACAGCTGAGCGCACAGTTAGTACGGCACGAGCCACAGATTACACGACAGCTAGTATGGCTGTGGGTATTTTAAGAAGGTTGGGGCACTGAGCTCATCATCTTCGACAAATATTAATGAACGGTACTTGCCTTTGATTTTGTAAGGATTTGTCATAATACTGGAGGGGAATGTGTATGGTGGTAGAGCACCAACAGCATCTGTGTAGCTCGGCCCGTATTCTTCGTAGTCCTAAGGGACATTTTAAGGGTTAATTTAAATAGCGATGAAGGTATGTCAGTGTGAGGGGAGTGAAGAATATAATAACAACTAACACTGGCATTCTTAGGTGGTAAGTATTCCTACTCCCCTCACCTGAGTGACAATATTTTACACTGAAAATTCAGGACAATCTCACATCGGACAGTTAAGAATGCCAGGGTTAAATTCAGGATAGAATGCTATTTCAGCTTATAATCTATCTCGGTGCCAAATTTCATCCAGATCCGTTCAGCCGTTCTGGCGTTATTGAGTAACAAACATCCATCCATCAAAACTTTCGCATTTATAATATTAGTAAATATGTATAACTAGCTTTCGCCCGCGGCTTCACTGGTACCTACATAAAAAGTAGCCTATATGCTATTCCAGACTTAATTCTATATCTGTATCTGAGCTATGAGGCCTGTCCTTGACTGGCCTCAGAGCTCAGTCGGTAGTAACTCTGCCTTCTGCGCTAAAGGTCGCGGGTTCGATTCCCGCACTGGACAAACGTTTGTGTGATGAACACAGATGTTTGTTCTGTGTCTGGGTGTTAAATATATATCTATTATGTATATCAGTCTCTGGTTCCCATAGTACAGGCTATGCCTAGTTTGGGATCAGTTGACCGTGTGTGATATGTCCGGAATATTTAATTTATTTATTTAAAATTTAATCTTTTATCCGAATCCGTTCGGCCGTTTAGCCGTGATTGAGCCACAAATATCCCCACAAACTTTCGCATTTATAATATTAGTAGGATATTAGTAACATAATAGGAGGTAATTTTACGACCCGTAAGCATCCCATTTTTATTCCAAACAGGAACATCACAACTATCCCATATATCTTAATTTTAAAGTTATTAGTCGTAAACATCATCACAGGACATAAAGCCCGTGTGTTTCAGCTATTAATAGTGGCGATGGTGGGATCAGCGTCGCGGTCCGCGGAGCCTGACGCTGCGCGCGCGCACAGAACAATCGCACAAAGCTCATTGGAACTGACGTAAGCTGAGACCAAAGAGAACGGAACTCTTTTTGTGTTTGTGGTACACTAATAGACGGCTTTTGATTAGCTTCAGAAATAATGCTATTTTTGCGGCTGTAGGCGCTAGTTTATTGAAAGCGTTCTGGAGAACTGTTAATAACGCATCTTAAGCTAAGAATATATTTCAAAGTCAAAGTCAAAAGGCATTTATTTCAATAAAATCACTAGGATCACTTTGAAACGTCTTAGAAACTAGGTGAAGCTATGCCTGTTCCTCGCGACCAAGCCTACAAGAATCAGGCAACAAACACGGCGCGCGTGCCTATCATTTTTTTCGATGATCCTTTTTCACAAAATGGAATTTAAAGCTTCAGTGTGGTGCCGATCGAACTAGGTGAGGCTCAGAAAAGTAATCTAATTATACTCCCTAATAAATAAGAGCTTATAAAGATGTGAAAAAAAAGAAGACAAATGTGAGCTTCAACAAATGATATAAGGGCAGCACACGCTACACTTGACGAAATATGTACCTAATGCTTAAATAAAATTAAATGATACTTAAAATATGATGCAAGCAAAAACTGTAAAGACACTGCAAAATGGCATTTTAGCTGTCGAGGGGCAGAGCGACTTCAGGCCATGCGGTTTTATCATTTATATAATCATTTAGTTTATAGTACGCTTTCTTATTAAGATTATTCTTTATGTACACTTTAAATCTTCTAATAGGAAGTTGTTTCCTGTACAGTCACCGCTAATAAACTGTATACCTTTAACAATTTTCTAAATTATACAACAATACTCCTCAGATGATAGGTACACATTGTTCTTAGTTGAAAGTGGCACAAGTTAAGAACATACTTCTTGGGATTTTGCCGTGTGCATCTTTATGTTTATTACTTTGGCATTATTTTGAAAATTACTAAAGGTGTACTGTACGTCTTATCAGAGGTGACTTATTTTCAAGACTGTATAAAACTGCCGAAAGTATAAGGGAAATCGTACAATATGGAATCCAAAAGGTAACAAAAGTAGATCTTGAAACATTTTTAGCTCTTACAATTTCCCGTGTAGGTGGAGAAAACGAGCGAAGTCAAACTAAATTGAATTTGTAGTTACAAATAATTAAAAGTTGTATTAAAAATTCTGTAATAAACTTAAAATTGCTTCAGAAACAAATGAAAATACTAAATCGAAATATTAAAAAAAACACTTTCATCTAAAATTGAAATAAGTACATTTGTTATGAACTCAGCTCCTTGATAACATTCCCCGATAACCTAATGAAACAAAGAAAAATTGCGAAAAATATCGATTTAACGAGAGCTATAAATCGAAATTCAATAGAGAAGATAAAGGGCACACAATGCGTGGGGCGAGGCCTTCAATCTGGGGCCCAGCAGTGGGACAATTGGGCATAAACCACGCAGCGTGCGAGAGAACAATGCGCTCTAAAGCATATTTATTAACGTCAGCAGAAACCTTCGACTATTTAAATCTGGACACGGCGTTATGTCAAGTAACCTAACATATTTTTCTCAAACGAGTTTTTGCGGTGAGGTTAGTAGGTAAACCTCCATTAGATAGAATGTTCAATATAGCTATCCGACTGGTAGTGATCTGGATCAGTTGAGCTATCTATAGATCGTTTGTAACGGTCTTTAGATGGCTCAACTGTGTTTCGTGTGTATTTTGTAAATATTAACTTGAATTATAGTTTTAAGTTTCTTTCTGTAAATAAAGTTTATTTTTTATTTTTTATGTTATACGGAGGCAAACAGGCTTACGGCCCTCCTGATGGTAAGTGGTTACCGTCGCCTATTGACATTAGCAACACCTGGAGCATTGCTAATGCGTTGCCTGCCGAACCCCTCCCCCTCTAAAGAGCTCGGGAACCTTACTCACCGCAGGAACACGACACTATTTGAAACAAATAATTTTATTTGGCTGCGATCTTCTGTAAGGCGGAGGTACCTCCCTAGGCGGGCTGCTCCAATTTAAAGCGAGAAAATCTCGCTGTGCCCTACCTCCTCCAACTACTTACTTAGTACTTTAGGTATGGATTATAATTATGTTTGATATATTATTTATAATTAGGTATATCAGTTTAAAGAATCTTTATTTCTCATTTACATTAATCTTTACTTACATGAGAAACATAAAGCTAATAAAAAATATAATTGTACGTAGTCCGCTTGTCTTATTATAGATAAGTGTAATATATTGAAGCTTGATGCGTGTTTTAGTAAACTCACTAGTAAAATAATTGCGTATTTATGAACACGCACCAGCCCGTCCAGTGGTCATTTGCGAGGTAATACAATTTCTGAATGGAAGTGTCTTGTGTGATCAATCCTGTTTTTAACATGGATATGTTGGCATAAAACGCAAAACTCTTGTAAAAATGTGAAATAATTCTGGACAAACGAGCTTGTTATTGATATTTTATTTCCATTTTAATTTTTAATGCATTGATTTCCGCTTTTTATTTATTTTAGTATACTAGCTTGGGCCCGCGGCTTCGCTCGCGTCGTACCTAGATAATATGTAGCCTATATGTAGTTCTAGGTAAAGAACTCTATCTATTCCACGTTTCATCCAAATCGGTTGAGACGAACCACAAACCAACAAACTTTCTCATTTATAATATTAGTAGGAAGTAACATTTAAGAGGAGTTACTGCTGCTTCACATTGAGCAATAAAATTACAAATATTTTAATCTAAATATTGACTTAATGAAACAGTTTCCTGACTGGAAATAAACGCACAGCCTTATCTTTTTACCTGACTGCCGAGAAGGAGGGTAATGTATTTGTTTCAAAAGCTTCATTCAATTTGAGTTTGACGTAATTAGCACTGGTGGAGTGGCGGGAGTGACGCCGCCTTCCAATCCACAGGTCGTTGGCTCGACTTGCGGTCGATAGATTTTCCATCCGGAAAATTTCTGAACTTTATGCTAGTGCTCTCAAACGGTGAAGGAAAACATCGTGAGGAAACCGGCATGTCCTAGAACCTAAAAAAATCGAAGACATGTGTTACGAGCTCTTTCCTTTCAATACACTGATTCTTTCACCGACGGTTATAGGCCATATAGGTTTCAGGGCCACCATACCTCAACCTGGTCACTGACCTAATAAAGGATGACCAAGAAAGAATCAGTGACACGACAAGAAGAAGAAGGGAGCAAAAGACGTGAGCTTATTTAAATATTTAATCACCAAACACCACAGAAGGGCTTCCTGTAAATACAAGGTGATTCATAACATGTATAACCATCCCGAAAGGGGGTTAGTCTATCAACAAAAATAATATTTTTATCAGTTTTTTTTTTACGTTATACGGAGGCAAACAGGCTTACGGCCCACCTGATGGTAAGCGGTTACCGTCGCCTATTGACATCTGCAAAACCTGGAGCATTGCTAATGCGTTGCCTGCCCTGGAGAAATCTTTTATTTTACACAAACTTTCCCTAATTATCTGTTTTTAATATTTTTTTCATCTTTAAAACTTAACTAAACGTACCTACAAGAAGTTCGGAATCCAGATTGCTATCTAAAAAAGCTGATTTATTGAGTTTGACCTGATTTTATTTACAGAAAGAAACTTAAAACTAATACAAGTTAATATTTACAAAATACACAAGAAACAGTTGAGAAAATAAAAATAAAAATACAAAATCCTGATTTGACCCCAAAACAGCTGATGTTCGCATCGAGTTTTTTCAATGAAAAATGTCGAATTTCCAAAAGTATAGCAAACTTTATCGCCAATTGGTATAGAATAGGCCCCATTCGGGATGGAATACATATTATGAATCACCTTGTATAAAGCTCCATAACGGGAAGTATCAGAGCAGACAAAGGTCACCATCAGACGGTGCGTTTGAGTCTGCGTCTCGTAGCGCGTCATTTGCGCGCCACCAATTTGTTTCCATCCGCCGACAGCCGCATATAAAGCTGTTTTTGTATGATTTTTTCAATTACTAAGCTGTTTTTGTGAAGTTTTAGGGCTCCGTTTCTTAAAGAGGTAGAAACAGAACCATCGCCGAACCATTTCCATGGTATGTTAGTTGCGAATACGTTCGCTCGTTTTTCCTTTTCTCAGTAACATCGAACTAACATCATTAATCAAGAACGGCCATTGTTCATATGTATAAATAAATCTATTTTAGTCTATAGGTAATCATCTCAATCAGCCTGATGAAGTCCACTGCTGAACATAGGCCTCCCCCAAAGAGTTCCATGACGAACGGTCTTGAGCCTTCTCCATCCACCGACTTCCCGCAACTTCAACAATGTCGTCAGTCCATCGGGTGGGAGGCCTTCCAACACTAAAAAGAAACTACACTAAGAAAAAACACTATAGGTAATCGTAATTAGTTTGTAAAATGTGTAAAATAAAGAATTTTCATTCATTCATTTTCATTCTCTTTTTCAAGAAAAAGGAAAAATATGTAAGTTCAACGGTAACTCCAGAAGGTATTCTAATTTGTTTGCTTAACTTAGCTTTTGTAATACTGACCTACAACCAAAAACCGGAAGAATATGAGATCTGGCCTCATAGCTCAGTTGGTAGTAACTCTGCCTTCTGCGCTAGAGGTCGCGAGTTCGATCCCCGCACTGGACAAACATTTGTGACTAACACAGATGTTTGTTCTGTGTCTGGGTGTTAAATATATATCTATTATGTATATCAGTCTCTGGTACCCATAGTACAGGCTATGCCTAGTTTGGGATCAGTTGACCGTGTGTGATATGTCCGGAATATTTATTATTATTATTTTTATTATCTAGAATTTGGAGTTCATAACGTTTTTCGAAGAAAACTGTAGAAAAATAATTATCGATAAGGAAGCTTCAGTAAGCAAGTTTTACTCGCTCTTGCCCGTATTTACTTCACTATAAAGTTTAGTTTTTGTGTAGTTTTTGTAAGACACGACATATTTGTGGTAATTAACAGAAATACGGCGGCGGTACGACTGTGCTGTTTTTGTAGTATGAAGCGCGGCGCTGTAGTTGTGTGCGTACGCGGCTGCGCTGTCCCGTGTGGTTTGCGAAGGCTGTGAAGGGAAAAGCGAAAAATAATTCCAACTTTACCGCTTTTCCTTCACAGCGTGTCGGTGCAAAATGAATCAACTTGATACTCCACTTGGCTGTGGTGGGGCCTGGACTCATAGTTCAGTAAGTAGTAACTCTGCCTTCTGCGCTAGAGGTCGCGGGTTCGATCCCCGCACTGGACAAACATTTGTGTGATAAACACAGATGTTTGTTCTGTGTCTGGGTGTTAAATATATATCTATTATGTATATCAGTCTCTGGTACCCATAGTACAGGCTATGCCTAGTTCCGGATCAGTTGACCGTGTGAATATTTCCGGAATATTTATTTTATTTTTATTTATTTTTATCTACCTATCCGCGGATGTCGTAAGAGGCGACTAAGGGAAAAAAGCTAGGGGATGGGCAGCAGCGTCCCTCATTTTAACAACGATAGCTACAACTGCGCTCGCCAACCCACATGTCCAGCGTGGTGAGTATGGGCAAATCCCCCCACATCTGTCTGTGGGGGAGGCCATGTTCAGCAGTGGACGTCGAACGGCTGAAATGATGATGATGATAATACTCCACTAAGCAGTTTTGTTTCGCTAGCACTTCCAGAACATACTTGAATTTTACGGTAGGTTATTATGTATAGGGAACTTAAATTAGTAGGTATAAAAAGAAAAAAAATAGGTATAAATTTGCAAAAGTTGATCTAATAAAAAAAATGTAAATTTTGATATCTTTCCGCTAGTATTTTTTATTTTAGTGGATTCAATAAGCCCTTCATACAAAAGCTCTTAGGAGGAGGTGGGGCACAGCGAGATTTTATCGTTCTGAATTGGAGCAGCCTGCCTGGAGCGATACCTCCGCCTCACAGAAGATCGCAGCCAAATAACATTATTTGTTTCAAATAGTGTTGTGTTCCTGCGATAAGTAAGGTTGCCAGAGTTCTTTAGGGTAGAAGGGGGTTCGGGGTTGGAAACGCGTGCGTGATGATTTGCATGTGGAGTAGAAACTATAAATTACCTATCCTATAAATTATCTAAAATCTTTGTAAAATTATATGAACGTTACTTGTAAAGAACTGTAATTACTGTAAACCTGACATGCCTATGTTATATGTTATAACGAAATGGTCAATAAATGAATTGAATTGAATTGAATTGATGCCTCTGGTATTGCAAGCGCTCATAGGCTAACGGTAACCGCTTACCATCAGGTGGGCCGTAAGCTTGTTTTTGTAAAAAAAAAACAAAGTCGCGCATCGGGGCTGAGAGATATTACTTAGTAGGTACCTACATGATATTTTCCGAAATGAGGAAATCCGTAGAAGAACCAAGTAGAGACTGACGTAGAGACGCCGTCGGCCGACGGTATCGCAATCGGTGGCCACGAATTTATAAGTCAACTGAGTTCCATTACTAAATAAATAAATAAAATAAATATTCCGGACATATTCACACGGTCAACTGATCCCAAACTAGGCATAGCCTGTACTATGGGTACCAGAGACTGATATACATAATAGATATATATTTAACACCCAGACACAGAACAAACATCTGTGTTAATTACAAATGTTTGTCCAGCGCGGGAATCGAACCCGCGACCTCTAGCGCAGAAGGCAGAGTTACTACTAACTGAGCTATGAGGCCAGTCTATCTACAAATGTGAGTGAAAAGACGGAGCTGCCTTGTTGTTTGTTTCGGAAAAAGCTGAGATCATTATTGAATAGTAAATGCTATTACTCTTTGGATGAATTTATGACTGACAAATTTTTTTTTTTTCCTAACTTAAATTAATCAATTTATTTTTCTATTCTTATATTATAATTATTTTTACTGTCTGACATTAATTATTCAATTTTATCAAGATGTTTCGAATTGATGTCTTTTTTATTTTTTGCATGTTTAGTTTATATTATCTAATTTTAATGAGGATCTGGATCAGTTGAGCTATCTATAGATCGTTTGTAACGGTCTTTAGATGGCTCAACTGTTTCTTGTATATTTTATAAATATTAACTTGTATTAGTTTTAAGTTTCTTTCTGTAAAGTGTTGATTTTGATTTAATTTATATTGTTATTTCAAAATTGCACGCCTGAACAGGCAGAATACATTGCTACTATTATAAAATGTATAACATCTATAACACATGTATTTCAGGCAATAAAAAGTATGATATGATTTATGAAAAGTACTGGTCTGAACTCAGATCATATACAATTTTCATTTTATCTTAATCCATTTTAAAACTGTTTTTGAATAGTACTTTATCAAGGCAGCTCGGCTTTTACCGCCATTCTGCATTTGAGTAGGTATGTACGGATGTATTACCTAATGTAGATAGGTACATAAATAGTTAGCACTATTCGAATGTGTGTCAAGTGAGCACAGCTCGTGCATAAATAATAATGGTAAAGGCCATGTTGACTGTTGTACCTAAGAAGTATCCAATTACAAATATGAAAATGTCAACCTAACAACGTACCGCAAGTTACGCGTGTGTTAATTTAGCCGAGTAGAAGTGAAACCAAAAGCGTGTTAGAAATACAATTTAACGAACATAAAAATATCAATTACGAACGCCATATACACGGTGCATTCGTCACAGTTACATAAAGCGTACGTAGCTATGTCGCTGCTCCCACCACACCGACGCCAACGTCCACATAAGTGTGGAAGCCTGCCTACTCGAGCAAGACGCATTTTCCTCGGCTCTCGTCGCGCGCACCGCCCGAGCGAATCCGACCAAATGGGAAAACAGACATATTTCTACCCAAAAACCAATTCAACTTTGAGCTAAAGTGGCAGCCAATAAAGTTCAGAATCCAACGGTGGAATGCCAAGATGCATCAGCACGCTTCAAATAGAACGCGACATGGAAAAAGGAAAGCGTTTGAAATGGAGCGCGGTGATTGGGCGACGCGCGCCAATGGCCGCGGGCGGGCGGGGCGGGGTGCGTGCGCAGGCGCCGGTGTGCCACAAGTCGTGGCGGCGCGGTGGCGGACGCACGCCTGTGAATGGTGCAGTGGTAGTGATGCTGGGCGGAATGGACGGGAAAGAGTACGGCGCGCTGCACGCGGCCGCCGCTGCTGTGGGATACGCTATGGACGCTGGTGAGTCCGCGGTTTAAATACCGATTTTTTTGTTAAGTTCAAAATTAACCAAATGTCTTCACCCACTACAAAATATTGATGTAACGTAATTTATAAATCCTTCTTTCATATCTGATAGTTGAAACTATTGCTTTATTTAAGTATTGCAATAAAAACGATTGTATTAGGTATACCCTTGATTGGAATAATTATAAATAAATAAATAAATATTCCGGACATATCACACACGGTCAACTGATCCCAAACTAGGCATAGCCTGTGCAGGATATGCCTATGGGTACCAGAGACTGATATACATAATAGATTAATATTTAACACCCAGACACAGAACAAACATCTGTGTTAGTCACAAATGTTTGTCCAGTGCGGGAATTGAACCCGCGACCTCTAGCGCAGAAAGCAGAGTTACTACCAACTGAGCTATGAGGTCAGTCATATTTGTCATTGACTGACAAACTTTATTAATTCGTTCACATTGTGGCAGTTAACATTTTAAGAAGAGGAACTCATTCGCAGACAAACCACGGAACTCTATTTTAGATTGTTTGTCGTTTCCACTCGTAGACAGTACCACACTGAAGTGTAACTTTTGGGTAGATTTAGGCCTACAAGCAGCGTCTCAGCTTCAGAAAAGCACCCTCTGAATAACCTCTTTGGGTGTCAATCAAAAGAACTTACTAAATTGGTGTTAATTTCCTATGGAACACATAAAAAACGGTCCTCGATAGATCAGCTGTTCGGCGCGCGGCCGCGGCGTAGGCAATGGCTACGGATATAGCTCTCGAAGAAGTTAGGCCTATGGTGTGGGACGCTACTTGTGTTGATACACTAGCGCGCACACATCTTCCGGGGACATCAGTTAGGGCGGGTGCGGCGGCAGATTCGGCCGAGGATCTCAAAAGGCGCAAATATGTTAGTCTTGATAGGGCTTACATATTTGAGCCTTTTCGGGTTGAGACCCTGGGTCCGTGGGGAAACGGGGCCCTCCGGGTTTTCAAAAAGATATCAGGACGTCTGATCGAAGCGACGCGTGACCCGAGAGCTGGCTCTTATTTGGCCCAGCGCATTAGCATTGCCATCCAGCGTGGCAATTCCGCCAGCGTCTTGGGGACGCTTCCGACTGGTAGTGATCTGGATCAGTTGAGCTATCTATAGATCGTTTGTAACGGTCTTCAGATGGCTCAACTGTTTCTTATGTATTTTGTAAATATTAACTTGTATTAGTTTTAAGTTTCTTTCTGTAAATAAAGTTGTTCTCGAAGCGCTCGTAGTGTAGTAGCCTGGTCATTTGTAATAGCTCGACAAAGTTAAGGTGAAGGTTTAATTATTTTATGATTATTGAATTGTTTTTTCTCAATAACCGCAAAACGCACAGTTTTGATTTTTATGACAAAGATAACTTGAGCATTTTATTTACGTAAATCCAAGACAGAAACGCGATTGGTAAAACTTTTCTCGATAGATTTATTTTTTAAAGTTGGGTCCTCTACAAAAGTTTTTTCGAAAATACTCTGAGACTATCTAACAAAAATTACTTTTTTTAAAATATTTTGTTAGACAATAGCATTGGGTACCTAAATCCAAGACACTTTTTTGAAAAAATAGATAGTTTTTGAGATAATCGATATTTTCTTACGTCGATTACTTTCGAGCGCCTTCTAACGCTTGCTATCTCTTTCCGCATTCAATTACAGTACATAGCGCTGTCACTTTCATCACTCCGCCCACTCGACAATTTATTATGATTTTTGTATCCTCTTAAGCACCTTCAGCGCGGTCACCAAAAAGAAGGGTGACCGCTAGTGGCATAAAAAACTGCGCGCTGTCATGACGTGCTACGTGGATTTCATACGACTTTAACACAGATTTTGGATGTTAATTATCAAAAATACTCCTACGTCCTAAAAGGACCTACAGCTGGTTCTACCTGCCCCATAATTAAAATTTCCTTATCAGTTTATTTGAAATATTATATTACTTCTTACTCTCTTCCCCTTTCTTCAGTCTTCTACTAATGTCACCTGGGGAGATGCATCTTTTTTCCTCCCCGGCACCAGGCCAGAATGTGGCGAGTTACTTCCGCCGGTGCCAATTATACAACTAAGTGTCATCTGCTGAAGAAACTTCCAATTTTGCCCCTGTATCGGTCGGCCGAGGTAGCCCTGGCAGAAGAATAGGCCCCTCCATATCTCTTACCTGATGTCGTAAGAGGCGCTATAGGGAAAAAAGCTAGGGAATGGGAAGCAGCGTCATATAGCTCTAACTGCGCTCGCCAACCCGCATGGTGTATGGGCAATTTCATTCCACATGATATGAAGGCATTCCGGGAATCTCTGGGGGAAACCGATGTTCACTAGTGCACTTCCAACGGCTGGAATGATGATGATCGGGGCTGGGCCGCCGGGGTCGACGTGAATAACTATTTCAAAAAAGGTCCTAAGTAACTAATCTGTACCTATGCGCGGTTAGTCCGTGGCTTTACCACGGAATAATTACTATTATTTACCGAGGTTTTAGAGTTCATTTATAGGAAAAAAACTATTTTTAAATATAGACTGTCAAGTGCGAGTAATGCTCGCACTAGACAGTCTAGGCTTCCGTACACCACACATAGCACGGAGTCAGAAAATCAAGATTTCAAGTGTACACGTGTTACGAAGTGACAAGAGTCACGGTAGGAATACTTGAACACGCGGACGAATTTGCAAATCAAACCAAAAGGTGTTTATTTCAATAAAATCACTAGGATCACTTTGAAAGGTCTTAGATACTAGGTGAAGCTACGCCTGTTCCTCGCCACCAAGTTCCTCATCATCATTTCAGCCGTACGACGTCCACTGCTGAACATGGCCTCCCCCACAGACAGAGCAAATTCGTTATCATGTGGGGGGATTTGCCCATACTCACCACGCTGGGCATGCGGGTTAGCGAGCGCAGTTAGAGCTATCGTTGTTAAAATGAGGGACGCTGCTGCCCATCCCCTAGCTTTTTTTCCCTTAGTCGCCTCTTACGACATCCGCGGATAGGTAGATGTGGAGGGGCCTATTCTTTAGCTGGGGCCACCACGGCCCGAGCTAGTGTTTTATAAATTATACACATAGTTTTCATTGATTGAGCACTCAGCTCCCTGACAGAGATAGTGATGTGACGCTGTCGATATCGCGTTCACTCTCCCACGTCGAGTGGTCGCGGGTCATCAGTGGGTCATCGCTCGCGTGCGTCATTCACTTTTCCTATCACCTCTACATTGCTAACTAGACTTTTTGGAAAGGGATGGTAAAGTATGGTGGTCGGTGAAATGGGATGATTTTAGAAAGGTACCTAACGCTTATAATTTCTAAACTAAGTTGAATTTGACCATTATGTTTGCCATCAAGATTGCTACCTGCAATTGAATAATTGAGTTTGAACTGATTTGATAAAATAGCAGATAGAGATAAGTAGCCTCAAAATAGCAGATTTTGCGTAGGGTTTTTTCAATGAAACAAAACAAAAGTTGTAGAATATAGGTACTTTATTGCGATTTGGGTGTTGAATAATCCCCTTTCGGGATAATGTTGTACAAATAAACAGAGAAGTAACTCGATTATTTCAGATTAAGCAACATATCACCTTGCACTATAATATTTGCAATACATGTTCACTCCAAGAAACTCAACGTCCCCAAACTTTATGTATAAATGATTAATGTAACAATAACCTTCCGGGCGCCTCAGCCGGCGCGCCGGCGCCATTATAAGTACCTACCTAGTGTCGGATAAGCCATTTATATTATTAGGGCACAAGGAAATGCTGCCAGCCCCGCACCTCATACCCGGGGGCACCGCTCTCGGACAAAATAGTATCTAAGTACCATTTACATACGACTAAAGAAAGTTTTTTTTTTTTACCAATATCCGGGGCTGGCTACGCTCGCCTAGGCGTTTCTACATTCACTCGATATTTGCAGCTTATTTAGTTTTTACTCAGTTCACCGTAAAGGATGTTATATACCGCCACCAATACGGAATAATTTACCGACGAGTGTAAACAGTTTTAGGGCAGTAATAAAAAGATTTTTGCAATGTTGTTTTTTCGTGGGATCGATTTGACGACGTACCTGATTGTACCTGCCTGATTCTTCTAGGCTTGGTCGCGAGGAACAGGCATAGCTTCACCTAGTTTCTAAGATGTTTCAAAGTGATCGTAATGATTTTATTGAAATAAAAGCCTTTTGACTTTTTTGACTTTACCTTTTTCAGAAATTTGTTTGGAAGATTTTTACCTAAAAAGTTTTCAGAATTTGCTCGCCAATAAACCCTGTGCGCTTATAAATCAGAGCCAGCTCCAACAGCATACTGAATGTGTTGTCAACCAGGTTCGACTGCGAGTACCTAAACCATTGCGGTATGGTACATGCGCAGTACCTGAAGTAGATTCCACCTACTCTACCTACTTACCTTCCAGTTCTGCATTTTGCAATAATAATTATAAATAATATGTGTGATATGGACTATGTTAATTGTCTGAAATAAATGATTTATATATTATATATATATATAAAGAGTTTTTATCAACATTCATACTCTTTTGTTATTTTCTGTCCCTTTCACGATCAAACCAGAGAATAATCGCTGCTTCTTCTTTCCTTGGTAGTTACTAGAGCTTGCTAACTGTACGTTTTTACTGGTTTTTTGATGAACAGAACAGCCCACGTTGTGTGACTGTAATCACATAAATAAATATATGATTAGGTACAGTCATTCTAAAAGCCTTCATGAGTGTTGCTGTTGCTAACTACTGCCAACTAAAACTGTAAAACCAACGGAAAGCTCACAGAGATGAATTCATAAAAATATTTTTCCGTGTTTAACAGTATTTGGTTATTAAAACAGCTACCTGCGCTGGATCATTAGTGCAACACAGTCGCACCGGTTTATCGACGGTTCTGAGGTCGTCTAGGGTTATCGATGAATGATAGGGCGACGCACGTCACTAGTATTATATTACTGAAAAACAATTGATAGTCAATATTGTCTGGCATATTTTTTTTGTCTAAGCGCCCGTTTACTTATTATTATTATTCTCCAGGTTCTTACAAGGCATTGTCTACGTAGCTTATTGTATTCAATCCAATCACAGCCTATACTAATCGCGAGAAAAATACTATTGTCTACGTACTCATTTAGAACCTAATTTTTTAGTATATGCCTAGATTTTAAGAATAAACTGTACTTAATACCTACTTAGATAAAACTTAGCTTGAGAAGTGGTTAATTTTTTTGGGATGAATAGTCATATTATAAGTGTACCTACAACATGTTCCGTGATTACAATAATTTCTCGAAAGGGGCTTATCCCATCAACAATTTTGGTATTTTTACTATATTTTAAGTTCTACATCTTGATTGTCTTTTTACTATATTTTATTTTATAAGAAGTTCTACATCTTGATTGTCTTATCGCAACTGAAAAATGATGGAATTTGAACTGATTTGACCTCAAAACAGCTGATTTCTGCATAGTGTTTTTTGATGAATAATTTCGAGTTTCCAAAAGTCCTTGAACAAACATTATTGCCAATTGGGTGTAGAACAATCCCCTTTCGGGATAGTGTATGTTATGAAACACATTGTTTAAGTTTCCTAATATTATTCGAAAAGAACAAAATAATCAATAAGTCATTTCAACTCAATAATCAAAATATGGCATAAAAACATTAAATTAATAATAATAAATAAATAAATATTCCGGACATATCACATAGCCTGTACTACGGGTACCAGAGACTGATACATAATAGATAAATATTTAACACCCAGACACAGAACAAACATCTGTGTTCATCACACAAATGTTTGTCCAGTGCGGGAATCGAACCCGCGACCTCTAGCGCAGAATAATTAATCTACATTTTACAGCCATTTTTCATTTTCTCAATCAACTAACACTTCAAGCAATAGTTTTTTAAAGAGAAATGAATTTTACGTTAACCTTACCTTAGGGGCTATATTTGCAAACTATAAAAAAGTATTTTTGAAAATAGTGAAGTGGTGCACAACATCGACAGTGGTAGGTATAGTGAGGTCGGTGATTATCTGCGGTTATCGATCGGTTATCGACAGGTTATCCGGGCCGCGTCGCCCAGCACGAGCCATACAACACATATCACACATTAATGAACGTTATAAAATGCGTAATCGGCTTGTCGCCTTTTGAAAGCTAATTATTTGAAAATGTTGGATTGTTATTATAATTATTAGATTTTGAAATTGTAAATTCATTTGATTTAGTGATTTTTTTTAGTGACTGGCCTCATAGCTCAGTTGGTAGTAACTCTGCCTTCTGCGCTAGAGGTCGCGGGTTCGATCCCCGCACTGGACAAACATTTGTGTGATGAACACAGATGTTTGTTCTGTGTCTGGGTGTTAAATATTTACCTATTATGTATATCAGTCTCTGGTACTCATAGTACAGGCTAAGCCTAGTTTGGGATCAGTTGACCGTGTGAATATGTCCGGAATATTTATTTTATTTATTTATTTATTTTTCTAACCGCTTATTGGTAAAGTTAGTAAGCTATAGTTGCACAGCTGTCGAAAACATTGGCGAGCCTAAAAAAGATAGTTTGTTTAAAAAATAGACACAAAAATAACCAGAGCTACCTTTGAGCCTATTATTTTAAGTTCGAGGACACCTTAATCTCACTCAAGGAGTTTTTTCATACACCTTAATAAATAAATAAGAATTACGAGTTCCATTGCATAGTAAAACTCGTCTTTAGAAATTGATTTAAAAAATATATCAGACCAGCAGCAATCTCGTAAGTTAATGGTACAAACAAAAGCTCGTTTGTCTGTTTGTCTGCACTGTTTGCAGTCACAGAATAAATAGCAGTGGGAAGGCCTACTTGGGCTCCGCGCTGATGCGTCGGCGCGGGCGCAGCGCAAACATGGACCGCTACTGAAGTTTACAAACAAAATAAGTTAGGCTTTAATTGATTTAAGAAAGGATCTGTGTTTCCTGTGTCCTAAAATATGCATATTTATTTTCAGGTAATTTTAACTCTGTAATTTCTTGATTGATCGCTAAATAATACGATAATTATATACTGTATATCATAGGTATGGGAACATTAAATACGCCTTGGGAGAAAATATCAGTCAGTTCAATTCCAATTTTTCGTCAAAAAAAAGCTTGGAAGGCCTAAATGATACTTCTATGCTATGCCCTGAATTCATATATGTCTGCCGTTTCGTATTCATCCACCAACAAGCTTCCCACAACCTACTTCCCACAATTACGTACCTTAATAACAAACAACTTCTTCATGTCTTGTCACTGATTCTTTCTTGGTCATCCTGTACTAGGGCAGTGACTAGGTTGAGGTATGGTGGCCCTGAAAAGGGCCTATGAGCGTTGAAAGAATCAGTGTAGTGAAAGGATTAAAGTGCGCCTCTTAGTGGCTCCTATCGTGCACATATCCGATATTGCCTTATTTACAAGTTGTCTCGCCACGCAAGACCACAAACTTACAAGCGAACGCATAAACATACAAGCCATTTGTAAGTTATTTAATAAGGATTATGGTAACTCGACGCCAGCGACAGGAGCCAGGGGTCTAAGCACATCGGCAAACAACGAATAATGTTACAATTTCCTGTCTATTAGGCCTTTTAGGACGGTCAATGTTTACAGAACTTTGATTTTCTCTTTAAAACAAGGTAGGATTTTTGTGCGAATGTAATTTTAAATACATTACAGGTTTTCTTTTAAATAAGAGCCTGTCATGTCAAAAGTGAAGCTACACTATTTTGATAAAATATTGAATTTGATTTTTTCATTCAAGTGTCCGACACGGCACAGCATTTTTGATTTCTTGCTTGTCTTCTGTTTGTTTCCCGGAGTCCGCCCCGCTAGGCCGCTATCGAAGACAAACATTTGATCTGCGCCGACGGCGACCATCGACAAATATGCAAAACAAGTAAGGCGCAGCACTATTTAATTTTATCAATAATTGTGATTGCAAAGAAAGTGAAACATAAATAATAAATAAATAAATATTCCGGACATATTCACACGGTCAACTGATCCCAAACTAGGCATAGCCTGTACTATGGGTACCAGAGACTGATATACATAATAGATATCTATTTAACAGACACAGAACAAACATCTGTGCTAGTCACAAATGTTTGTCCAGTGCGGGAATCGAACCCGCGACCTCTAGCGCAGAAGGCAGAGTTACTACCAACTGAGCTATGAGGCCAGTCCACATTCAAATTATGTATGAATTAAATTGCCCTGCTGCATTATGAGTTCTTACTTCCTACAGCAATTGACAGTTAGGGTAATATTGGATGTTATTCATACCTACATTTATTTATTTTTGTATGTTTCATAATAAGTTCTATTGCCTGCTTACTTACAGTGAAAACCAAGCATACAGATACATTGCTGTAGCTATATAACAATTTTTTGACAGCGTTATAAACAAAAGCGTATCGTTCGGCACTGTCCATTGCCAAATGAGCCTGTTTGATTTAGTCCGACCGACGGACTCTAATTATCACGTACACCGCAGTACATTTTCAATCTATCACTCCAATCACTATCCAAATTAAAAAAAAAATTTGGTAACGAAGTAAAATATTTCTGAGATATAATTCCGGAATTCCGGAATATTCCGGACATATTACACTGATACACAACTGATCCCAAACTAGGCATAGCCTGTTCTATGGGTACCAGAGACTGATATACATAATAGGTACATATTTAACACCCAGACACAGAACAAACATCTGTATTCATCACACAAATGTTTCTCCAGCGCGGGAATCGCTGGAGAAACATTTGTGTGATGAATACCAACTGAGCTATGAGGCCAGTAAAAAATTCTCTTAGGTGATGATTTGGGGGATGCCCGTATTGCAGGCGTACAAATCAGATACCAATATTACTTAACTATGGCTACGCCCACGCTTGATTGATGATTTAAGCTTCGCGATACCTCATCATTGTTCAAAGAGGGAGCGCAGAAGGGTCTGCAGTCTCTACATCATTATAATAACTCGCTTTTTCTTGGTCTGGTCCTTTATTGGTCATCCTGCATTAGGTCGGAGACCAGGTTGAGGTATGGCGGCCCTGATTAGGGCCAATTACCGTTGTTGGTAAAAGACACAGCGTGGCGTTTTCGTTCACATGATGTCTCCGATTTTTTAGTTGCTAGGACTTGAGGTTCTGTTGTTTTTCTTTACCGTTTGCACTGGCATTGCGCAACCTAAATTTCCGATTGGGAAACTCATAGGTGCGCGACCTGGATTAGAATCCACGACCTTTGTATTAGAAGGCGGACTTGCTACCACCACACCACCAGTGCTGAACTATTAATTCCCCAACAAATCCCTTCCCAAGTTGGAAGCGAGACTGGTGTTTGCGCACGCATTAGCCGAGCCCGCACTGTCAACAGAGTAATGGCGGCAAACACCCCCTCTCTCCCGCCCCTCCCTCCTGCTACCGTCCGCAGATGCGTACGCGCAACGGTACTTACTAAAAAGTAGGTATAAACTAGGCTGCTAAAAATATTAAATAAGAGATGGATTATAATTATAGTCATCACAAATATTTTTTTTTCCGTACCATTACATACACGGGCTTGGAAAATACTGACCCCAAGTTTACAAAGGACAAGATTATATTTTGCGTTCACTTGCGTAGTTCACTGTATGATATTAAACCGCGAATTTAAGTTTGTTTCGTAACGCAAAACCCCTAATCTGTAAATTATTCCAAATATTTTTTTGAGTTTCAGCCACTTTTACGTATGGAACTCCCAAAGCCATTTCAACGTTGGATTAGGTATATATTATTCAATTCAATTCAATTCATTTTATTAATCCTTTGACATGTCTAAAAGTACAATATTATTTCTGGACTTTATTTATACAATTAGAATTCTTGAATATTATATTGACATTTACATGCTTATATTAATCTAGTTAGAATTTTCAATATTAAGTAAATTTAATTTATTTTTGCAATAATAATTTGTTGAATGTTTTCTGATAATATGTGACATGAATAATTTGAAATCTGTTTTTATGGTTACTAACATAGTTTATAGGTAGATAAATGTTATAACAATTATGGTGAACAACCGAAATAAAAGAATTAAATTAAAATTATAGGTAGTCAATCAAACAATTATTAGTACCTAGTATTAGTACTAGTATTAGTACCTACATAGGTAATACTTTACACAGTGCCAAGTTTGACGTTGCGCAACTTTGATCATTAACCGAGAACAAAGCAATTACCAGAAATCAATATCGCGGTGTTGCCGTTAATTAAAATACTCCACAAATACCATTATGAGGTCCAGCTGCCTCGCGGATATCCAGAAATAGCGGAGAGCGGTACTAATCACGATCACCTCCGTAAATCTGCCTCGCAGTTACAAATTGCGGCGCGGAGTTGTTCCGACGCATTTACTCAGACACGGGCTCTCAAACTTCTACTAACTTGTATTCACGTAAGGCACAGCGAGATAGGAGGAGGTAGGGCACAGCGAGATTTTCTCGTTCTGAATTGGAGCAGCCCGCCTGGGGAGGTACCTCCGCCTTACAGAAGATCGCAGCCAAATAACATTATTTGTTTCAAATAGTGTTGTGTTCCTGCGATGAGTAAGGTTGCCAGAGCCCTTTATTGGCCTCTGGTATTGCAATCGCTCATAGGCTACGGTAACCGCTTACCAACAGGTGGGCCGTATGCTTGTTTTCCATCTCAGTTGTATATAAAAAAAAAGACACATCATATGCACCTATATCACAACCTCGACTGTCGTAAGAGGCGACTAAGGGATAAAAACATTGCCCTGTCTCTATATTTATGAATCTTTTGTTAAGTGTAATATGGACCTTTTTGAAAACTTAAGAAGCTGTCGGAATAACCACAAAATCAAACTACCCCGAAATAAAACTGCGTTGTTGAACAAGAGTGTGCTATGTATGGCTGTTCGTGTGTACAATCACCTACCTAAACCTTTACTTGTTACTTCAAGCCTTATAGTATTCAAAGTGAGACTGAAAAAGTGACTATTGGAAAGGGCTTACTATTCAACCCATGATTATTTTAATGACATTTTTTGTAATAGCACTATTTTATTGTAATTTAAAGCTCTGACATACCTACTTAATTTTTTTGAAAATATGTATATTGCGTGCGTACAACGCTGAATATGGCTGCTCCTAATTTGTATTGTATTATGTAACAACTGTACCTAACCCATATTACGCAATAAATGATTTGACTTGATTTGAAAAGCTAGGGGATGGGTAGCAGCATTCCCTATAAAAAACAATAGATTTATCTGCGCTCGCCAACCTGCATGCCCAGCGTGGCGAGTATGGGCAAATCCCCCAAATCATTGTTTCTGGCAATCCATGGGGGAGCCCATGTTCAGCAGTGGATGCCCTAAGGCTGAAATGATGATTACAATTCGAATTATTTATTTCAGTCAAAACAGCAAGCTTACACTATAAACCAAAGTGTCTAAAATGATGAATGATGATGATGATGATTGTCACCCATCATCATGATTTTGCAAGGAACAGGCGGAGCTTCCCGTATTTTCTTAGAATTTCTAGTTTGAAAGTGATCCTAGTGATTTGATTGAAATAACAAAAAAAGAAAAAAAAAATGTTTAATTCAGTAACTTATAAATAGGTACAATCAGGGTTTGGAGTCTCCTTTTAAGCAAATGTTTGCTTGTATTAGGAGATACCGCTCTTCAATAGCCATTTTCGTAACTTTTATAAGTAGGTAGAGCTTAAAGTAAAAACCATTTATGAAATATTATCAAATACATATTAAACATTAAATAAGTAAAGTGACGTTAAAAAGGGTACATATAAAAATTTTAGTTAGACTTAAGTGCACTTAAAATATTTGTGTTGTTTCAGTGAAAGTAGCTCTAGAATAACAACCTTTTGACTATAAATTTGACATGAACCTACATCAGTCCTCTACTGGACTTAGGACTCTCTTACGTAACTCGTTACTTTGCCCTAATCGCCACGCTGGGTGGCGTGCGGCTTGGCGATCGCGGCACAATTTGTCACGCCCTGACATTGCTGCCGGTCAGAGGCCGGGGATTTTACTGCGCCTGGGTTGAGAAGCACTATACCGCTGTCAAACAGTCGTCAGAGCCTTGTCTGTCATACTGTATCTGAAGGATTTACCGCAAGCTACTGTAGACTATTCATCATCATCATCATCAACCTGTAGAAGTCCGCTGCTGGACATAGGCCTCCCCCAAAGAGTTCCATGACGAACGGTCTTGAGCCTTCTCCATCCACCGACTTCCCGCAACCTTCACATGTCGTCGGTCCATCGGGTGGGGGGCCTTCCAACACTGCGTCTCGCCCGGTTCGTGGTCGCCGTTCTAGAACCTTTACTCCCCAACGGTAGACTATTAGAGCTAGAGATACTTATACATACAATTATTATAAATGCGAAAGTTACTCTGTTTATTTACTTGGTGAATAAGCCGCTATTAGTGTACTTTCAATGGGTTAAGGAACACGAGGCATTATAGATGCGCAGGCTTACGTCCCTTGGAAAAGTTTGAGGGTAGCTGACTGCTTTCTTCTGCGTGCGGCACGCGCCGCGGCGGGATGGGTCGTGTCGATAATTAGCGGCGCATGAGTAATGGCTGAATAGTTTGACAGTTTGACACTGTTTATAGGGGTTAACTTTGGGTTAAAGGCCAGCTGGAACAGGGTAACGTTGAGGTTCATTTGTCTTGTGATATTGTTTGGAGGTCTGTCAGGAAGAGTATCTCTACATCATTATTAGCTTAGGTACATAAATTAGATTATTCATTGCATTTTCCTTTTCATTCGTTTTCTGCTTCGGCCGGCTATACAAAGTGTAGGCTTAGCACACTATTTTCGTAAATATTAGCAAGAAAGAGTTTTTGACTATAAAAAACCTTGCCAAAAAACGGTGAAACTGCTGAGGTCACAGATAACGTAGATAATTCCATACGAAATCCGAGTTACTTTATTTCTTTCTACACTCCAAAATCCATATTTTCCGCTACTATCCATCCGTCCAAGGGCTCTCGAGGACCGCACACGGCGACAGGCCGCCGACAAACGGCCCGCTACGCAAACAGCTACCGTGCTTCGGGCCTTCGGGCCTGCCAGTCGGAATTCGAGTAGCCGGCCTCTTGTTATGATCTGCTGCTTGAGATGGTAATGTGAGCAGGCCTGTCGTGCCGGTCAGTGACCTGAGGTGGGGAAATTGACTTCTAGATTACTTAAAACTTAAAACCCAGCTTGTGCATGCTTCGGTTTGCGAACAATTTATAAATAAATAAATAAATAACACCCAACAGTCACATACCTACATACCCCTGACCCCACACTAGGATTCCCTGTCTCGTGGATGTCAGAAACTACGAGTACCATGGTACCACAACACCAATATATACAAATACAATTCCCACAAAGGGAATTGATCCCGTACCCCCTTGCGTTTCAGACGAGCACTCGCCTGCTACACCACCGAGGCTAAACCAAAAATCGCTGAATAGGTACTATAGTGAAATAAAAAATTACAATCATGGTTACCCTTTTACAACCCCACATTAAAACAAAATAAACTAAGCAAAATTATTGGAAAATAACGACAGAAACTAATTCTTGGATAATTTTAAAAACTTGAGTCGTGGCGTAACTTGTCCTAACAAAGAACCGTTGTTGTTAATATTTGTTTAATTTCCACATTTACCGTTCCCCATCCATTTTATTTATTTGATCGCGGTAAGCAATTATAAATTCATGCCCAAGTTTGTTTACCTCTGGGCGGGCACGTACTAGCAAGCCAGCTGATTGGTTGGTTCAAAGTGTGCGCGAGTGCCTTTACACGAAGGAGGTGGTATTCGCAACATTTGGCAGTTTTTAAGCATTTTAATTTTATTTGTATTTTGTTTCCTATTCAAAGATAACACTAAACTTTTAACTATTTCATTGATTTATTTTGTAAAGGTACGAGTATGTTTATATAATAGATGAAGGGTTAATTTTGAAATTAATAAAATTAACTTTTATTAGATTAAATTCATAATTCTTTAGCTGGCTACATACTTTTGAAATAAATTTGATCAGGATGATATATAAATCAGGCCGTTTGGACACAGCAACTTGTGTTTTGAGAATCAGTAATCCATTTAAGTTACCTTTAATATTTATTTTAAATCCACTTCTAGAAATTTAAGATGTGATTACTCGTGGTCCCAGGGCTTTGTCCCTTTAATGGTACCACGAATGGCTTAGAACGGTTGTATTCGCAGCATTTAATAATAGCGTGCGTGAGCCTGTGATGTATTGTAAGATAGAAAGCGTTTGCGCTTTTCAGTATCTTCATGTCAAAGTCAAAGTCAAAAGGCTTTTATTTCAATAAAATGACTAGGATCACATTGAAACGTCTTAGAAACTAGGTGAAGCCATGCCTGTTCCTCGCGACCAAGCCTAGAAGAATCAGGCAACAAACACGGCGCGCGTGCCTATAATTTTTTTCGATGATCCCTTTTCACAAAATGGAATTTAAAGCTTCAGTGTGGTGCCGATCGAACTAGGTGCGGCTCAAAAGGAGAATAATCTAATTATAATCTCAGATAAATAAGAGCTTATAAGAATGTGAAAAAAAAGACAAATGCTAGCTTCAACAAATGATCTAAGCGCAGCACACGCTACACGTGATGAAATATGTAATGTCTTGTAAGAAAACTTGGACTTTATTCAGTAATTACTGAACCACTGAAAAGAAAACTTTATTCCGAACTTCGTGTTTAGTAAGCGTGTTAAAGGACAGAATTTTGTGTAGGTATGTAGGTAGGTTCTTTAGTGTAAAAAAAACATCTTCTAGACCCAAATTGTAGAAAATATTATTTCTAGTTTAAAACAACTTTAGAAGTGCCTTATCATGCGCAAGCAGAATGGCGGACGAAAAGAGACTGTTTACGCGCTTACGACATTAACTCGCGACCAATCGGATGAGTAGTGTTTACTCTGTGACCAATGGCGGCCGGCAGAGTTCGCGGACTAATCGACTTTCCATTAAAACTGTATTTTAAATCCGTCATGTTTCTATTTTACATTGGAATCGAATAATAACAATGTTGTAGGTATTCGTGTTTTTTATTAAATTGACATTAGCGACCAAACATGCATTCTAGCTCTCTATAACTTAAAGTTTAATTTACTTCTTACGAGTCATTACAGTGTAATATGAATCAGTGTAATATTGTCTCTGTCTTTGTTTCATATGCTTGCTTCTATTGTGATGTGCATTGTGTGCCAAGTTTTTGAATAAATGTCTGTCTATGTCTAAGTCTATCAATTTTTATTCACATAAAAGGACATCTAGGCTCGTATTCAGAGACACGACTCAAGCATAGATTTAATCACAGATCAGCTGAACTCTATTTAAGTATTGAATCTCTTCTCAAACATAGCTTATATTCAAGAACTGTACTTAAACTACTCTCAGCTAAATCGAGACTCAAATCTGTACTCAAATGTTCTCGTTTACATTTTGATTTATTTATAATTTTCGATCCGTTTTACGCAGAAATTCAAACAGCCAGGGTGGAAATACTTTATCACAATAAAGTGAAGTATAAATACGCATCAAAGTACGTGTAACGGAACGTAAATGTCATTTGATTAATGTCAAATCAAATCTAAACTCAAGCACTGATTTCGTCTGATTGACGTTTCAGAATAAGCATTTACTCAGGTGAACTGTGATCATTGAATCTATACTTAAATACTGTTCACGAATTAGAATCTCGCCTCAAATCGAGATTTAAGTACAGATCAATGCTTGAGTCTTGTCTCTGAATACGAGACTGAAATATATATAATGTCCAATTAAATAATAATAACTAAGCTAAATTCATTCTAGGAATGATGTTTTCTACTACTAAAAGTAGAAAACAGAGTTCAGATCACCAAACACAGGCAGGATGCCCAAAAGGCTAGCGACGTTATCTCGTTAGTTATACATTTTTTTCATTCAATTTTAGCCATTTGTTTTTCATCATTACGACTATTTTCAGTAACCGACCTACACTTTTTACAAACCTTTGGCATATTGCAATTAAATAATTAAGATCGTCTGGTATAACGTAGGCATTGTTTTACTTTTTTTGAAAACCTCCCTTTTGCTTATCTTAGCAACCTTAACCTTAGAAATCTTGATAGTATAAACTGTTAACCTACTAATTTATGCAGATCGGATTGTCGATTCGAAATGTATGCTATAACAAAAATACATACAAACATACAACGCCGATTGAGAGATGTTCACTCGCTTCGTTCAGTAAAGCAAAAATCACGCGTAGGGACACTACGTGTATTGTCGGCTGTATACACAAAAACCCAAAAGATAATAATTATATTAAGTAGGCCAAATGATCAAAGACGACGAAAAAAAGTCCAAAATAAAAATCAATCAAACGATTTCAAAGAAAAATCCCGATGAAAAGTTCAGCTTCACACAAATAACTCCTAAAATACCCGACACTTCGCCTTTTAACTCGAGAACACTATTAATTAATCGCCAAAACCAAAGAAACCGCTAAACGACTCAAATTATATTCAGTTCGGACACTCCCGCGATGTTAACGAACCATTGCTGACTTTGTTCTAAGCATAATAACTAGCTCGAAGTGGGCCAGAAATATACTTAAATTGAGAATAAACTCGTTGTTTCCTATATTCAGGCCTGTGGCACTCAGTTTGTAAAATTAGCTTTATAGCGCAAAGCGGTAGCTTTTACGTATATTATAGCTAAGAAAACGCGTGTTAAACCTTGTAATCATAGGTAACCTACCTACTGACAGACTTCACTTCACTTTTTATACAACTGAGGTGGCAAGCTTACAGCCCACCTGTTGGTAAGTGGTCCGTAGCTTATGAACGCTTGCAATTATAACAGAGGCATTACGCCCCCATGCTCCCCCCCCCCCCCCCTTCCTATAGAGCTCTGCCAACCTTACTCACCACAGGAACTTATCTATTTAATAAATAATATTATTGAGCTGCGATTTTTTTTTATACAACTAAGGTGGCAAACAGGCTTACGGCCCACCTGTTGGTAAGTGGTTACTGTAGCCTATAAGCGCTTGCAATACCAGACGCATCACGCACGCGTTACCGACCCCGAATCCCTCCCCCTAAAGAGCTCTGGCAACCTTACTCACCGAAGGAACACAACACTATTTGAAACAATGTAATTAGGCTGGAATCTTCTGTAAGGCAGAGGTACCTCCCAGGCAGGCTGCTCCAATTTATTGGGAGAAAATCTCGCTGTACCCTACCTCCTCCTTCATAAGCAAGGATAATTATGTACCTTCTAACTAACTTATTGAGTCAATGAGTGAAAATCTTAACGTTTTTAGTACCTATCTAATAACTATTCTATGGCTCAGGTTATGAATGCGTTGTATTCGCCGAAAACACTAGTAACTGTCAGCAGTGAAACGTCAAAGGAGCATCGTAAATTATTAAAAGAAAGATGTTTCCCGCCCTGATATGTGTCTTCTCTGTCTAACAATACGTCGCTCGTATCGAGCTGTCCCGCTTTAGTACCAATTAGTAGGAATTTAAAAGCGCCGACTGCATTTGATAGCATCAGTGTTGTGGGCTGAAATAACATCGATAGTCTCGATTCCTGAGACAGTAGTGTAAAAATCATAAAGAACGAATAGTAAAAATAACGGACCAAAAAACCTACAAAAAACAATTATTGAAATTAAACGCATTAGCAATGCTCCAGGTGTTGCAGATCAAAGAGAAAAAAAAATCTTTTGTTGTTCGTAGAACCTGGCGTAGAGGTGCTACGAAACCCGTAGAGGGGCCTTTTACAGTGATTTTATACCTCGAACATTAATTAATTGTGATACTTAATAGGCCTAATACTACAGAAACAATATTCTCTTATTATTATGATTGAAGAGCTTAGCTCTTGTCGGTGTAATGATGCAATGTCCTCCATTCTGATCTTTCCAATGCGAGCTCCTTCACTTCCCTATACGACATGACGGCAGTCTTCTCTTTTATCTAATATTCACTTACTCTTTCTAAAATGCAACTTCAGGCATCTTAAGCCGTGTTCAAACGGCGAGCAGTATTATGTTATCCAAAATTTATTTTGAGTTTGAGTTTTGGGAGATTTGGATATCGTTGAGCTATATCGCATCCCCCAAATGTTTTTTGACTTTCTTCAGTAGAGCAGAGTATTAGCTATGGATAATGCGATAATGTCCTTGATATATGACATTATCAAAGACATTATCGCATGTCCTTTGAACACGGCTTTCCTCCGATCTTACGAGCTATATAAATTACATTGGGAACGCCTAACGGTTCGTATTCGATATCAACGAAACCATAAAGTCAAAGTCAAAGTATAATTTATTGCTTGAAATACATGTCATAATGATGTCAATTACTATATACTATTGAATCAATGTATTCTACCTATTGAATCAATATTTAATTTACAATGTTAAAAAATATTAATTTATAAATAAATAATAAATATTCATAAAAAATAGAAGAAAAAGAATGTCATTATGAACTTATTAAAATATTAAAAACAATTAGAGACTAGACACACAACAACTAAAGATTTATATAAGCCATGTCAAAAAAATACGCACGTAGTATCGATATTATAGTATCGATATAAATGAGCCCATCACTATCAGAGCTAATGCGTCCAGATCATCAGTCCGTACATCACATTTCGTGTCGTCTCTTTCTAATCGTAAATAATTTGGCGAGATCGCACGATCGCACTTTATTATTTTTATTGCGACAAATTCATGCTTTGGATATTTTCGGAGCGTTTTATTTTAAGTTTAATTTTATAGTGATATGCTCCATTATCGTTTTATTTGTATTTGGCGTGAGGACAAATGCGACGTAGTTTATGTTATTAGAAAATGTTGTTTTACCTTTGCTTTGTAAACCAGAAATAGGGCTATAACCGCTGGCGCTGCCTATAACACTTGTATGGCGAATTTTTGTCGCGCGGTGAAAACTTCGCCGGGAATTGAATCCTACTAATATTATAAATGCGAAAGTTTGTGGTTATGTTTGGATGTTTGTGGCTCAATCACGGCTAAACGGCCGAACGGATTTGGATAACATTTGGTACAGAGATAGCCTATAGTCTTTAATAGCATATAGGCTACTTTTTGTGTAGGTACCACGCGAGCAAAGCCGCTATCGGAAGCTAGTAATACAGATATGTTTCTGGCAATACCGCGCGACTATCAGTAAGTGTTATTTGTAATAATCGTATAGAAGATTAATATTTTTTTAATGCTGATTTCTGGGTTTATCTAAAAAAAAACAGATGGTTATTTGAATATAAAAATAAAAATAAAACTTGTTATTTATTCCGGCTATAGCTTCAAATACCATATTTCACGATATGAATTATCTCTAAAGGTCTACAAGTGTTTGTTTGCAAATACCGAAGACAAAGCCTAGTATAATTTGTGATTAAACGAACTTACCTGTAAGTGAAGTTCTATCATAATTATACGAGGGCTTTGTCTGAAGGTATTAGCAACCCGCCCGCTTCTTTGGTTGACTATATACAATTCAACTTGGCTCCCACCCTCTACGTGAAATATAACATTAATCTCTGAACTAAATGAAACATTGACAGCAGGCTCAGTGACAGCAATCGAATATAGGAAAATCGAAAAAAATCAAATAAAAAATATATATAGAGAAACTGCAAGGAGACTAGATGTAAACAAAGAAGTATCCTCTCAATATAGTGCGACTTGGCGATCTCTGCGTGCGTTACTAATAATAATAATATTTTTTTAATACAAATATTGGCTACTTAGCTTTTAGGAATCAAAGCTTTAGCTAGGAGTAATTTTAATGTCAAATAGAATACGTCTTCCGTTCGGTTCGATTGTTTAATTTTAGACATCTCTCTTTCGCATCTTTTGTGGGTGTATATGACCCCGTAGTTCCTACAAAATGCTTATTAGCACAAATTAATAAGAAAAACAGGAGTGCATTGTTAGAACCACACATTGTAGCGGTTCCCTTTGATGTGACAACTGCCTTCCACGAAGCCACATGTGGCCGCCACAGAATTAAAAATACAGCAAACCATCGGCAAACATGCTTGCAAAAGTCTTTGAAAACTGTTATTTGTATTCAGAGGTACAGCGAAATATATAGCACCGTGTGACTGTAAGCCGTTAGCGATTGAATATTTATCGACGCGAATAAGATCGTTGAGGTGCCGAAAGTCAAAGTCAAAGTCAAAGTCAAAAGGCATTTATTTCAATAAAATCACTAGGATCACTTAGAAACGTCTTAGAAACTAGGTGAAGCTATGCCTGTTCCTCGCGACCAAGCCTAGAAGAATCAGGCAACAAACACGGCTTGGTGCCTATCATTTTTTTCGATGATCCTTTTTCACAAAATGGTATTTAAAGCTTCAGTGTGGTGCCGATCGAACTAGGTGAGGCTCAAGAGAAAAGTAATCTAATTATAATCCTTAATAAATAAGAGCTTATAAAAATGTGAAAAAAATGAAGACAAATGTGAGCTTCAACAAATGATCTAAGGGCAGCACACGCTACACTTGATGAAATATGTACCTAATGCTTATATAATTAAATAATACTTAAAATATGATGCAAGCAAAAACTGTAAAGACACTGCAAAATGGCATTTTAGCTGTCGAGGGGCAGAGCGACTTCAGGCCATGCGGTTTTATCATTTAAATAATCATTTAGTTTATAGTACGCTTTCTTAATAAGATTATTCTTTATGTACACTTTAAATCTTCTAATAGGAAGTTGCGTCGCGTTTACCGGAAGTTTATTATAAAATCTTACCATATTCCCCATAAAAGACCCATTTACTTTTTGTAATCTAAATTTTGGAATGCACAATTTATTTTTGTTTCTTGTGTTAATACTATGCACATCACTTTTTTTCTTAAAGCTAGCCATGTGCTTATGTGTGTACAATAAGTTTTCGTAAATATATTGTGAAGTTACAGTTAAAATGTTAATTTCTTTAAAAAGTTCCCTCAAGGAGTCCCTTGACTTCATTTTATAAATGGCACGTATTGCTCGTTTTTGTAAAACAAATATGACTTGGATATCTGCTGCATTCCCCCAGAGAAAGATACCATAGGACATTACACTATGGAAGTAGCTAAAATAAACTAACCTAGCTGTGGCTTCATCTGTGAGCCACCTTATCGTACGAACGGCATATGCCGCGGAACTAAGTCTACCGGCAAGAGTTTCAATGTGGGGTCCCCACTGCAATTTTGAATCAATATTGAGTCCTAGGAAATTTGTAGAATCAACAAAGGTTAGTGACTCTCCATTTAATACAATGTTAGTGGGGCTATTGTGTACTACATTAGGCAAAGAGAATTTGATACATTTCGTTTTCTTTGAATTTAGCAAGAGATTGTTTACAGAAAACCAATTAAGGACTAGCGACAAGGATGCGTTTACGTCATCGTAATTTGTTTTGGATCTGTCGACTTTGAACACTAGCGAGGTGTCGTCAGCAAATAGAACTATGTCACACATTTCTTTAACATAAGAAGGGAGGTCATTAACGTAAACTAGGAACAAGAAAGGGCCTAGAATCGAACCCTGTGGCACACCCATGACAATAGTTGATCCAGAAGACCTTTCACCACCCACGTCAACTTTTTGGACTCTATTGGATAAGTAAGATTGTAAAAGGTCAATTGCACGGTTTTGGATGCCGTAATGTTTTAGCTTTGAGATTAATGTTGCATGACTCACGCAGTCAAACGCTTTTGACAAATCACAGAATACACCAATTGCGTCTTGTGAGTTCTCAAAGGCATCGTATATGTGCTTTAAGAGCAAAGTCCCGGCATCGGCTGTTGATCGACCTTTGGTAAATCCAAATTGATTACAATGAAGAAGCCCGTTAAGATTGAAGTGAGATAATAACTGAGTAAGAATAACTTTTTCAAAGATTTTACTTAGAGTAGGCAATATCGAGATAGGTCTATAATTAGCGGGATCTTTTTCGTTTCCGGACTTGAACAAAGGAATGATTTTGCTATGCTTCATAAGGTCAGGAAAAACTCCATCTAGCTTGATCATCCAGAAAGCTTGCCTAGTAAGTATATAAGTTAAGATACTTTCAGCTTGGTCACCGAATCGATAACAGCTGGGCAATTCCGCCCCGGCTAAATTACCAAGTCACTAAGAAGGCTTCGAACAGCCTACCAGCAAAACTCTGTCTTCAATTCATTTATTCATTCATTTATTGACTGGCCTCGTAGCTCAGTTGGTAGTAACTCTGCCTTCTGCGCTAGAGGTCGTGGGTTCGATTCCCGCACTGGACAAACATTTGTGACTAACACAGATGTTTGTTCTGTGTCTGGGTGTTAAATATATATATATATCTATTATGTATATCAGTCTCTGGTACCCAAAGTACAGGCTATGCCTAGTTTGGGATCAGTTGACCGTGTGAATATGTCCGGAATATTTATTTATTTATTCATAGTTTATTTGTGATACACAGGTAAAATAAAGATGTCAATAAAGAGTAACGTGCACTGTGATCTGCGATAACGCGTACAAATTTAGTTGAGTTGTAAAAGTCATCAAATTTTCACTTTTCACTAGCACTAGCTAGTCAAAGAAGTTGGCACTTACGAACTTACTTTACCAGATCGCTTTTGTTCTCTCGGTGACTAAGGTCGCAGACACGCGCTTATCAGACGAACTTTGCGAAAGCGAGCATAAACGAGCCGAAAAACGATAAATCTGTAATGGCACTAGGCTATTCTTCAGAAGGTCGCTTACATACGAGAACTCGTCTCCCTAGCAAAGTAAGTAAAGTAAAGTAAAGTAAAGTAAAAATGTATTGTTTGAAATACATGTAGATAGGTTCAGAGGTGTTAATGTTATTATAAAATGGAATCAATGTATTCTGCCATGTTATGGTGTGCAATATTTCGTTTAACATTAGATATATAATTAAAAATAATTTCAAGCTGAAATTAAAAATTCATAATAAAACAAATTGAAAAGAAAAAAAAACAATCAATAAATTAGCTAAACAGAATGAATAAAAAAATTGTCATTAAGAAATTCCTCAATAGAGTAATAACATTTTTTTTCCAAAGTGATTTTCAACTTTCTCTGAAACAGTGAACGCGGTAACTCTCTTATTGTTTTAGGTAATGGTAGCGCAAAGGTACTCAGTGTTGATGCAAAAGGATAGCTCAAAACGTCTCGTATTCAACATCGTATTCATTGGCCTCCCGCGATACAGGCTAATCCTAGTAGTAGTAAATAAAAGAGACGTTTCATCAATATATGATGGAGCCTGGGCCTGCACTGTGTACACTACTCTAAAATATGGCTAAGCAATAAAGTAAACGTATTTAATTGGTCATTTTATTTAAATTGACTTCGTTCTAAGGTACATTAATATTTTCTTCGACAAAGAGAGCAACACACAGCGCTACAAAAATATGGCGGATGGACGTGCGTGAAATGTCATTTTGACAACCTACATTTATCTGACAAAACAAAAACATCTAATCTAACAACATGACATGAAAAATATGTCAATGTCATGTCAAACGCCAATTATAAACCAACATGGCGGTCTTCAAATAGTGTTCACATAGTAAAAAACTTACCAGAAGAACTATTCCTGTACCATCGCACTTATCTTCAAATTAATGAAATTGTATTTTTTTTGTAATCTCCTATTTTTTCCTAATTTTTCTATGTAGTGTACATGGACCAGGCCCAGAATGAAATGGTTCCTTTATTTATAATTGTAACTTTAGATACAATTTTCACTACAAATTTTATCTTTCTTTAATAAAACCAAATCAGTGAAGCTGATCAGCTCGCGGCAATTCGCACTTCTCAATCAAACGGGGAGGAGGACCCGCTAAGTGATGTGTCGTTCGTTTATCAAGTCAGTGTCGCGTCGGACATGGATTAAAATAGAGAAGACTCGGAGAAATTATGCCAAGCAAACTGCTGAATACATACATTGAAACGATTTCAATGTCGTTTGTTTTGTTCAAAATCGGACATTTGGGCGATCGATGGTTCTTTATGCATTTTCATGAAAATCAATGCACAGGGCGATTCAACCGTTTCCAAGATATTCCGATTTATGCATATCCTGGTTGGGAGTTTTCAAAAGCGGAAATTCATTTGATAAAAATAATAAAAATAAACAAATCCCTAACAACACAATTGGAACAAAAACCCACTCAGTAAGAAGTACAAACGCCAGAGTCCTGAGACTGGAAAGATTGCAAAATAAACTGAAAAAGCATTTAACAAAGTAGTCGATTTGTAAAGCATCAGTTACAAAATGTTTATTTACAGCTCCCGCCAAAACACGAAGTGTCATCAGACCTGTCAATGTCACTTAGCTGTCATAGTGACGTGTTGGCGTGTCAAAGTGACGTTTATTGGGCGGATGTAACGTGAGATGCGCGAACGCATGACGCCTGGCTTAGATTTTACTGCAGAGCTAATAGTTGAGTTTATTTTCGTGTCAGTTTGGGTTGACAGGCCAAACTGTAATCACTTGTCTTGTAATGGCACGATTTATTGTTAGATAATACGCTCCTTGACCTTTTAAAAGTGTTCACACACTGAACTTCTGCATGTGATCTGAATGGGGCTTGCGCAAGATGACAGTGGGTGGCCAAGTGCAATAAATAAAATTGGCCATTCAAATTAAGACACGCACAGTGCAGGGTTCGGAAATTAGTACTAACTCCTTATTAATACGTCTGTAAGTTATACTCGTCCTAAAATATTGCAAGAACCGATGAATTTAGGATGGACTAGGTACTACCTACTTGTACACTAGTAAAGCCTGGGTATTTATTTTGAATTCTTTTCAGGTGCGTACGTACCTATTATAATTAGGTACCTTCAGAGACACTAAGTATTTAGTTCACGTCTGCCAATCGCCGAATAATACCTGAATGGTACAATTAATTACCTTACCGACTAGTAACTTTGAGTTTTGTGGACATTTGCCTGCAAAACACAAGAAATATTTATAACAGGTGTTCCGAAAACTGTAACATTGATGGATAAAATTTAACGTTTCAAAAATTAAACAACCAAAATGCGAAACAATGTCCAGAACATAAAATTTAACATTTTAACAAGCTCAGTTTTACGACATTCGAATAAGAGCGACTTCAAAGTCGGTGTCGGATGACACTCCCGCGCAGGTCACGCCCGGTGACGTCATCACATGTGGCACAGCCACTGAATCTCTGGATTATGGATGATCATAACTTGACAACTAATAATAAAAGTAACTTTAGGTATTTGTTACGTTTTTACGGCTAAACGGCTGTAATGTCAACTTACGTCACCGCCTAACGAAATCAAAAGCCTCGGTGGGCGAGAGCCCGTCTGAGACGCAAGGGGTGCGGGTTTGATCCCGCTGCAAGACAAATGTTTGCATGCTCTGCAAATCTTTGTTCCACGTCTAGGTATTTATTCGAAGTTATTTGCTTGCTTGTGTCACTGATTCTTTCTTGATTAGGTCCGTGACTAAGTTGAGGTATGGTGCCCCTGAAAAAGGCCTATGACCGTCGGTGAAAGAATCAGTAGTGAAAGCATTAAATTGCGCCTCTTAGAAGCTCCTTTCGTGCACGAGAGGTAGAGCACAGCGAGATTTTCTCGCTCTAAATTGGAGCAGCCCGCCTGGGGAGGTACCTCCGCCTTACAGAAGATCGCAGCCAAATAACATTATTTGTTTCAAATAGTGTTGTGTTCCTGCGGTGAGTAAGGTTGCCAGAGCTCTTTAGGAGGGGAGGGGTTCGGCAGGCAACGCATTAGCAATGCTCCAGGTGTTGGTGATGTCAATAGGCGACGGTATCCACTTACCATCAGGTGGGCCGTAAGCCAGTTTGCCTCCGTATAACATAAAAAAAAAAAAAAAAGTAGTTTCATAGTTTCTGATACCCACGACAGGGAATCCTAGTGTGGAGTCAGGACTATGTATGATGGGAGCTATTTATAGAACATACCTCAGCTATATTACGTTTAGATACAGATACAGTTACGACCAGAATACCAGGGTTATAGTGCTCCTCTATTCAAAGTAGGTAATTTGTATTACAATGACGACAGACAAAGCAAACTCCAAACTCAAGCAATTTCTGACACAATCTTTAGTAAACTTTGGTGCTACAAACAAGCTTTGTGTTGTACCTCCTAAAAGGCTTTCCTCGTCTACAGATCCGAGTGCAGCCGGCATGGGTCAGACGGGCGTGGGCGGCGCGGCGCAGCAGTACGGGGAGGTCAACCAGCTCGGGGGGGTGTTCGTGAACGGACGCCCGCTGCCCAACTCCGTGCGGCTAAGGATAGTGGAGCTGGCTCAATTGGGCATCAGGTAACCAAACAACCAACAGTCACAAACACGCCATCGCAATATAATCCGTATATATAAAAGAACAAGGCCTGATTCTACGATCAACGCACAGCCCAAACCGCTGAAGCTATAAAGCTGAAATTCGGACAGTAGCTGCCTTATATGCCAAACACATCCACTAAGGAGGGATTTTCAAAATATCAACTCCTAAGAGGGTGAAAAGGAGTTAAAACGTTTGTATGAAAAATCTTATTCCTACAGATTTGAAACTTACTAATAATAATGAATGATAGAAATAAGGAAAAACTGTATTTTTAGATTTTCAAAACTACCCCTTAAAAGGGTTTAATGAGATGTCAAAGTTTGTATGGGATAATCTTAACGCTTGGAGAGATTTATCTGAAACTTGGTAAAAATACTCATAAAGTCAAATAATGAAATACTTATTTGAGGGGTTTTAAAAACTGCCCCTCTTTATCAAGATACAACGCGAGCAAAGCCGCGGGCATACGCTAGTTTGTAAAATAAAGATTCAAATCCAACGCTAGGTTTGTCCATAAGATTCCATTACACTTAGTTGACATAATATTGCTCTTTTGGGCTCCCGACTCTACGTTATGGCCTATGAGCTATGTCACCATGGTTGGCTATTGCAGACCCCTGTGCAGCAAGCTTGGTTATTTGGGGTTGAGGTGAGAGCACCAAGTAGTCACATAGCTACTTATCCCAGACGTCAACACCGGCATTCCCTTTTTAGGCGGGATAGTTTTGGTTTTATGAATCTAATAAGATTTTTTGTATGTTCAGGCCGTGCGACATCAGCCGGCAGCTCCGAGTATCCCACGGCTGCGTGTCCAAAATCCTGGCGCGGTACCACGAGACTGGCTCCATCCTGCCCGGCGCCATCGGCGGCTCCAAGCCCAGAGTCACCACGCCTAAGGTAACTAAATTATTACACAGCAGCATATTATGTATTAAATACACATTGCGACAGGAATCTAATTTCATGCCAACAGGCCCCCAATTCTACTAATTCAATGACTTGCAACTGATAAATCATTCAGTTACGATAGTCGCCACCTTCGTTTCTTTGATTTCATTGGTCCATTGGTTCCACAATGACTGCCATTGAAATACGACTGTGATAGCAGAATACCAAAAGAGTCGAAAGTGGTCCTTTTGCCATTGCACCATTGCCATTTTGAAGACATTGAATTAGTAGAATTAAAAAAAAAAAAAACATCCGGACATATCACACATTGTCAACTGATCCCAAACTAGGCATAGCCTGTTATATGGGTACCAGAGACTGATATACATATTAGATATATATTTAACACCCAGACACAGAACAAACATCTGTGTTAGTCACAAAATGTTTGTCCAGTGCGGGAATCGAACCCGTGACTTCTAGCGCAGAAGGCAGAGTTACTACCAACTGAGCTATGAGGCCAGTCAAATTGGGGGAACACCTCTTGTACCTCTACTTTGGATCAGTCAAGTTTTTAAACCAATGTATTCTTGCTTAGGTGGTGTCCTACATAAAGCAGCTAAAAGCAAAAGACCCGGGCATCTTCGCGTGGGAGATCCGCGACCGACTGCTGGCGGACGGCGTCTGCGACAAGTACAACGTGCCCTCGGTGTCTTCCATCAGTCGGATCCTGAGGAACAAGCTCGGGGGTGGGGCCCTGTACCCCGTCCCCCCGCTGTACCCCGTCCCGCCGCAGAGGTGCTGGCCGCTGCATCAGCCTTATGACTACTATGTGTATTTACAGGTATGTACTCAGGTTAAAAATACACTCAAGTAGATGCTCCTACAACTCTACTAAGTATGTTACATCTCCTCGAATCGGTGATGGTTAAGAAAAATACAAGGTGATTCATAATATGTATTACATCCCGAAAGGGGCTTATTCTACACCTAATTAGCAATAAAGTTTGTTCTACGACTTTTGGAAATTCGACATTTTTCATTGAAAAAACTCCATGAGAAAATCAGCTGTTTTGGGGTCAAATCAGGTCAAACTCAATGAATCAGCTGTTTTAGGTAGCAATCTCGATTCCGAACTTCTTGTACGTTTAGTTATTAGTTCTAAAGATGATAAAAATAACAAAAACAGCTAATTTGAGAAATTTTGTGAAAAAGTATTCAAAAAAATATTTTGAAAAATTAGATGTTTTTTTTCGCTAGTATTATTTCTTTTTGTTGATAGAATAACCCCCTTTCGGGATGGTATACATGTTATGAATCACCTTGTATTATAAATGCGAAAGTTGGTAAGGTTGTTTGCATAATTTGATGTTTGGATGTTTGTTGTTCAATCACGCCGTAACGGCTAAACCGATTTCGTTGAAACTTAGAATATTTAAAGATCTTTACCTAGAATAACATAATAGGCTACTTTTTATGTAGGTACCACGTGAGCGAAGCCGTGCGTGGAAGCTCGTACTATTTAGGGACTTCAGACAGACATTAGAATCTCCGCATACATATGTGGACCTACATACCTACCTAGATTTTCACATTGATCAATACTTTACTGAAGAAAAGGTACCGTCAATAAATTAATATCATAAGTAGTAAATATCGTTCAGGTTTTTCCTTGATTACAGAGCGTTAGGTCAATGACCATTTTTTTTTTTTTTTTTTTTATACAACAGAGGTGGCAAACAAGCATACGGCCCACCTGTTGGTAAGCGGTTACCGTAGCCTATGAGCGCTTGCAATACCAGAGGCATCACGCACGCGTTGCCGACCCCGAACCCCCTTCCCCCCTAAAGAGCTCTGGTAACCTTACTCACCGCAGGAACACAACACTATTTGAAACAAATAATGTTATTTGGCTGCGATCTTCTGTAAGGCGGAGGTACCCCCCCAGGCGGGCTGCTCCAATTCAGAACGAGAAAATCTCGCTGTGCCCTACCTCCTCCTAAAAAATGATGATGATGATGACCATGTCGAGATGAGACAATGTAAGGGCTTTGAACAGTATTCGAAGACTATAATAAACCTTTTTGTTCCTACAGGGTCGTCAGCACAGTGGAGGCCACCCTCACGGCCTCCCCCACCCCCACCAGCAACCCCCACCGCACCATGCGCATGCGCATGCGCTCTGACATCACATCGGCCACGATCGGTGACGTACTGGCCACGATCGGTGACCATCACAAACTCAATTGTGAATTGTGAGTGGTGGTGGAACGATTTTACCCTAAAAGAGGGGCATTACCCCAAAAGTGAATTATGCGTTGACATTTATTTAACATGGGATGATTTTTTTGTGAAAGAGTGATTATTTCCTGGGAAATTTATTTATGGCGAACTTGTAGCATAGATCCACAGCTGTTTTAGCCTCAGTTGGTTTCATAGGCAAACGATCTCATTCACCGTCACTGATGACACCAATTGACGACGACGCGACCTAATGTGTTGTAGACAGACACCGACTGACGACTTCACCATCCGCCTAGAAAACCTAGGCCTACCTAAAAAGCTATTTCTGTAGGCTGCGTTGAAGGCCTATCGCGAGTTTTACGGATCAGCGTAAAACTCGCACTAGGCCCTCTATAGTAAATAAGGTCCTAGCTGTGGAACTGAACTGAATTTAAGATATGAGAACATTTATGTAACTGAAAGGGATTTATTTAACTTTAAGTTTAAAGTATTAATATTGTACATAGACTATTGTTCTGTAAGATAATAGATAGTTAACTTTAAGTTTTAGTAATAATTATTACATAAGTGAATGGTATATTTTTATAGTTAAATTAATAATTATGCAGGTATAAATAGGGTGCAATGATGTAAATAGTTTAATGGCAAAAGTAGCAAAATAAAATTCTGAGCGTCTGTATAAAACAATGCTGATTTATTTGTATCTTAAACCACCAAAGCTTTACAAATAGGTATACTTAGGTTGGTATGTACGTTCATACAAAACAATCTTAACATTAAATTAACAAAGTTCAAGTAGATATAAGACATGGGAGTATACACCTAAGTACCATAATTATTAAAACTGTACCTACTTACCTACAACAATATATCTAAATTATACCCTAAATACCTACGAGTATAAAATATTGGTTTGTTTAATGTTTTTTTTTATTTAAATAATTCCCTTCCAACCTTTTCAACACGCAGTAGGAAGGCAACATCCCTTTCGTGAGAACGAAATTTCGAAATAGTAGTTTAGTAATTGGTAAGGTACCTTAATAACAAATAGTAGATTATGCAACATGGGCTTAAAGTAGTGTATTATGTCAAGGGCGCTATATTGAACCCCGAGAACGAAGGATTCTATGGTTAACTCCTGAGCGGAGCGAGGGAGTTAAGGCAAGAATCCTGAGTACGAGGGGTTCAAGATCGCCCAAGACAAATACACATTTAAGCCCGCGATGCATACTCTACTTTTTATACTTTCTGCGAGGCAATTGAAAACAATGACTGTTAAGTAGACAGAAATGATTTTTCGGGAAGTAAGTTTCCAACTATACCCGAGGCTTCAGATTGTACGCATTCTGGAGTCGAATCAAAATCACTGTCGTCGTCACTTGACATTTTTTAGAAGTTTATTTGAATCGAAACTGAATTTCGGTATAGATAACAGCACAGCAGTTTGAGCGCTGTGCGCCTTTTTTTCTTTTTTGTAGTCTATTCTGTAGTAGTCAGTTCGACATTCGAATAAATCCTTCTTCGTGCGCGGGTGAAAATGAATTTCGTAAAAATTTCGTTTTCATGTTTTTTTTTTTAATTTGTAGGCAGTGCAAAGTAAATGTTAACATACAGCCTAATTAGAATAAAATCTCATTGCACCCAAACATTTTTGAAACCAACCTCGATCAAGCACGACTACATGGGTTGCATTCCAAATTCAAATCACATTATGTCCCATGGGAAATAATGAAATTCAGTACAACATTATGACCCGGCTAGACCGTAGGGCTGTAATGACTTACTTTAGGAAAGGTTTGCATGACACATAATATGCCATTGACGAGCAGGTAGTATAAAAAAATACTTATATACCTACCTTTTGAGTAAACAATTACTAAAAAAACTAATTCAGTCAGTTATCCAGAAAAAAAATTTGGCCTATTATGAGTAGGTACTTATATAATCAACCCAAGTCTTTAAGAATAATATTATGTAAATTTTTAGTTCATTTTAAAACAATAATAAATTCTCCTAAAATTACAAAAAAAATATTCGCTTCGTTTCGAATTTAATAGCACCTGAACCAAATCTGAAATTTTACTGCATTAAAAGTTTTACGAGCGCGGTCGATCGCGGCAAAAGCGCGGGAGCAAAAAACAAAATGGCCGGCGGTAAAATGACATTTGACGCCGTCGAGGCTAAACTACGGCCGAGGCCGCTTACATAATTAAAACCGAGCCGCGGTGGCTTTGTCGTGAATGCGTTGAAAATGCTAAAATTATACAAACAAAGGGTACCTCTCGAGCTGAGGACTTTGCTTTGCCGCTGCGCTGCGTGCCAAGTTTCGTCTCTACCTATGAAAAGCGTTTGAAGTAGGATTTTTTGTATGTTTTCATCGAGCGCGACATAGCTACAACAACAAAATGCTGAGTCAGACAGGTCCTGGTAGGTATTATGAAATATAAGCGCTATTAACACCTAGATTTGCACCATTTTCCAAGATTTTCCATCCAAATCTACCTGAGGAAAGATTGACTACCTACTTACAAACGTTTAGATAATGATAAATTCGACATTTCGAAAAATAGGAGGTTCTTAATTCGTTCTTTTTTTACCTCGATATCTCCGTCATTTTTAACCGACTTCGTAAAAAGGAGGAGGTTCTCAAGTCGGCTGTATTTTTTTATTTTTTTGTGTGTATGTTACTCGATATCTCCGCCAATAGTAACCCGATTTTGATGATTCTTTCGCTGGTGTATAGAATATGATCCCGGGGTGGTTCTATTTTAATTTAATTCCTGAGGGATTGCAACTTGTCCAGTAAAACTTAAAAAAAACGTCATCATCTCTTGAAATTACGAATTGCCGAAATTTTTTTTAGTGTCATCCTCAGTATGTAAGCAAAACGCAAAGAGATTGTTAATAAAAAAAGAGGTTGATTTTGATCTTGTAATATTCAGGAATATGAAGTCGGTTTTTAGTTTTTGTAAAAAATATCTTATTGTTAATGGGTTTGATAATTCTTCCGCTCTGGTATGTAAATTATTATCCTGAGGTGGTCCAATATAAATTTTATTCCTGAATTATAAAATTAAAAATCATCATTATCATCTCTTACCGTCTTGGAACAGGCTTCACCTAGTTCTAAGACGTTTCAAAGTGATCCTCCTAGTGATTTTATTGAAATAAACACCATAAGACTTCTGACTGAACGATTTTGGTATACCTACTTTTGTTTTTTATTTGAAAGAATGTTGGTGGCCAGTGTCATCCAGCGAGCAACATGCCGTGAGTTTGCAACATAGACATGGGTGCTGTATGGTATGATGGCCCCAAGTAGTTTTATCCTACTGACTATCATCATCCAACAATCACATATTATTGATTTTTTTTATCGAAAAAATAAGAACGAAACTGATGTTACTAATATATAACTTTAGTATTGGTTTTCAACTAAACGTCATGGGACTAGTTTTGACCAACTGAATAGGTATCTGTCATTGCGTTTTGTAAGTTTAGTACCTACCTCATAATTTTAACCCCCTAGATACTTTGCCCCTTTTAGGAATGTATTGAACAAAAATGTTGAATATTTCTTACCAAAAGCCTAAATATGAACTTTAAGATTCCTATCTTGAGGAATTACGGATTTCCCATACAAACTTTCAACCCCTATTTCAACCCTTCAAGATTATTTTTTGAGAGAAAAAATAGCCTATGTTTTCAGGATATAATCTATCTCGTTGTTAAAATGCGTTCAGTCGTGAAAAAATTTAACAACTTTCGCATTTATGATATTAGTATGGTTAGCGAGCAATACTACAGTATTTTGACCAAAAGAGTTTAAAAAAAAAGCTGCCTCTAGTCAACCATAAGTGATAATGATAATGATAATCTTTATTTCTCTTTAGACATATGACATGCAACATTTTGTCTGACGAATCTAAGTAGAACAAAATGTTAAAATTATTGATTTACAATATTATACCTATACAAAAACATCAGATACAAAATGTATTGGTTCCGTAAAATTATATTAAAAATAAAAGGTATATAAAAAAATCGTTATCAAATACATATACATTATTCAGTTCACACATCGTCATATTGTAAATACTTAGTAAAATAAAATTTAACAATTTTAACTATTATTATCCAAATAATCAATGTCATCATCACAAAACATGTCTTTATTATAAGTATAAAAATCCCTAGTGTGGAAGTCAGTGGTCACATGGTGAGGATTGTTAAGCGCCGTATAGTCCCCGGTGGTGGGCGGGGCGGGTCGGGTCGCGTGACAAGGGTGCCGACCAGCGCTCGGTGACCGTGCGGTGTCATCAACGACCATGGGTCTCACATGCCCAGAAATGCAAATCACGCGTGCGTGATGCCTCTGGTATTGCAAGCGCTCATAGGCTACGGTAACCGCTTACCATCAGGTGGGCCGTAAGCTTGTTTGCCACATCTGTTGTATTAAAAAAAAAAAAAAAAAAAAAAAAAAAAATGCACAAAATCCCGAAATATCGATAGCAAGTAGGTACTCACAGGGTTGTTCAAAACCGCGGACACCCCAGCTCATTTAAACAGCGATAAAATAAAACACAAAAAAAAAATTATGATGCAATTTTTTCCATGGAACTTTTTGGGTAGGTATGAAGGCTGGAAACATTACACACAGCATAGGAGGCACCAACCAATAGACCGACATTGTGAAAGTTGCGAGTAGTCGGTGGATGGAAAAGGCTGATGACCGTTCATCATGGAACTCTTTGGGGGAGGTCTATGTCCAGCAGACCTCTAAGTCTGATGATTATGATGAAAATCATTGATGATTTAATAAATAATATTGATAAGACTTTGGCCGTGGTGGCCCCGACTGTAGAATAGGCCCCTCCATGTCTATCTATCCGCGGATGTCGTAAGGGGCGACTAAGGGAAAAAAGCTAGGGGATGGGCAGCAGCGTCCCTCATTTTAACAACTATAACTTTAACTGCGCTCGCCAACCCGCATGCCCAGCGTGGTGAGTATGGGCAAATCCCCCCACATGATAAGGAATTTGCTCTGTCTGTGGGAGAGGCCGGCCATGTTCATGGACGGCGAACGTCTGAAATGATGATGATGTTGATGATAGATAAGTCATTACAAGTCAGTCACCTACATAATTATAATGTGTCTAAATATCGGGAACTTAAAAAAACTCTAAATTAGTTATCATATGTTTCATTCTATGAATGAACGCGATCGGCAGGCGCCGTATAATCTGCCCTGAGTGTGACCGTGGGCGGGGCAGGTCGCGTCGCGTTACAAAAGCACCGCCATCACCATACCAGGCCGGTGTCATGTGCTGTGACCACACCGACGGATATTCAGCGGTTACTGTTCTTTGTTAAAAGGTCTCAAAGGGACCGACGACGACACGTCGTGACGTCACGTCACTTTAGAGTCAGCCCTATTTGACAACCGTTCATCCATGCAACAAGGGAATAATAGTAGATTATGCAACAAGGGCTTAAAGTAGTGTATTATGTCGCGGGCGCTATATTGAACCCCGAGAACGAGGGATTCTATGGCAAGAATCCTGAGTACGATGGGTTCAAGATCGCCCAAGACAAATACACATTTAAGCCCGCGATGCATACTCTACTTTTTATACTTTCTGCGAGGCAATTGAAAACAATGACTGTTAAGTAGAAAGAAATGATTTTTCTGGAAGTACGTTTCCAACTATACCGGAGGCTTCAGATTGTATGCATTCTGGAGTCGAATCAAAATCACTGTCGTCGTCACTTGACATTTTTTAGAAGTTTATTCGAATCGAAACTGAATTTCGGTGTAGATAACAGCACAGCAGTTTGAGCGCTTGGCGCCTTTTTTTCTTTTTTTGTAGTCTATTCTGTAGTGGTCAGTTCGATATTCGAATAAATCCTTCTTCGAGCGCGGGTGAAAATGAATTTCGTAAAAAGTTTTCAAGTTTTTCTTTTTTTTAATTTGAAGGCAGTGCAAAGAAAATGATAACATACAGCCTAATTAGAATAAAATCTCATTGCGCCCAAACATTTTTGAAACCAACCTCGATCAAGCACGACTGCATGGGTTGCATTCCAAATTCAAATCACATTATGTCCCATGGGAAATAATGAAATTCAGTACAACATTATGACCCGGCTAGACCGTAGGGCTGTAATGACTTACTTAAAGGTTTGCATGACACATAATATGCCATTGACGAGCAGGTAGTATAAAAAATAATTATGAGGTATAAAAACTAAGTACATAGTTGACTCATGAGATTTCATTGAATAGGTCCCACTGATACTTTATTGACTTTGGTAAGAAAACGCTAAGCAATTTGCAACGACGCCGACGCGGACGTGGCACTGGCCTTGGCGGTTTTAATTAGTGTTTTTCTACACATAATTACATATCTTATATACATGGGTGTATAAGGGTGTATTATAGGGCTATTCTAACCAGGGCTCTACTTATATTGTTTAAATGCGTCGTAAAAATTCGTGTTAGGTAACTTAGTTAAACTTAGGTAGGTAGAAGCAAAGATAATTTGATAGAAGTAACTCAGCTTCAAGCATTCATCATCATCATCATCATCGATTCAGCCGTAGGACGTCCACTGCTGAACATTGCCTCCCCACAGATTTCCAGAGCGCATTCCTATCTTGTGGGGGGACTTGCCCGTACCCACCACACTGGGCAAGCGGTTGGCGAGCGCAGTTGGAGCTATCTTTGTGAAAAATAGGGTACGCTGCTGCCCATCCCTTAGCTCTTTCCCTTAGTCGCCTCTTAAGGCTCTTACGTCTGTTCTATATGGTTGTGTATGGTAGGTATTTTACCGTATACAATAAAATACCTACCCGTGGATGTAGGTCATTTATATTATACGGAGACAAACAGGCTTACGGCCCACCTGTGAACAGATGGTAAGCGGTTACCGTTGCTAATGCGTTGCCTGCTCTGGAGAAATCTTTTTGTATTTTTCTTGAAGCCCTACATGTTAGTGGAAAAACCCTCGGAAGGAAGCTTATTCGTTATTGTAGATTCTATAGATAGACGTTCAAGGTAGATATTGTGGGGCCTATTCTTCAGCCAGGACCACCACGGCCAAGCTTCCAGCATTAATATAAAAACAATGAAGACCATTTACCTACCTAGTAGGTAGGTATAGTTTTAGCTGAAGGTTACACAGAATTACAAATCAGAATAATGTAGTTTCATAGATACTTATAAACGACTCTACCAATCAACTCTACATAACTGCAACTGCCATCTAGCGACCAATAGTTGTAGCACAACAGTCATGGTTCCTTGATAAAATTGATTCTGTGTGAAGTAAGCGCTTTCCTCTACTCCACGTTAGATGGCGTTAACTGTTCCAAATTGTATATTTACTGTTTAGTAGGTAAATAAAATACAGAAAATAATCCTTCAGTTACTTTAAGGATATTGAATTTGATTTCCAATTATTGTTTCTTCTTTACCTACTATCAGTAGGTAAGCTGATAACCGGCTTTGCGTGCGTGCTGCCTACTGCGGGGTATCGGTTGAACGGTTCGATCTCTCAACCAAGTCCACTCGCTATCAAATTGATAATAATGACTTTAAAGCCTTTTTGCACACGGCACTTGAAATTATTTGGTGTCGCGTGAACAACAGTTAAGGGGCAGCTGTTTGAATTGAAATACAAACTGATTACATAGCTAACGTATTTAGAAAATAAATTGCATTAATCTTCATTTAGTTAAGTGAGTTAAGTTCTTACTAAATCGCTGAAATAGCCGAAAGCCATTTCTTGTGACAAATAGTCTTAAAATTACGTTCTGTATACCTACAGCTTCAATTCATATTAATATCAACAGATTTAATTACCAATTAACATTGGCAGGACCTCTGCACTGGATTGCATCATCTTGCTTTCAAAGAGCCCTTTGTTAGGTACCCTCACCTCATAGATGTATATTATCTTTGTAGATAGTAAATGATTACCTATACGAGAAGGGTAAGATATCAAGTTTCAATGGTTATTCTATTATTATTTTACCAATCACTTTTTATTGTGACAATTAAAAAAATATATATATATACATATATATATATATATTATTATATACCTATTAATATTAGCAGGTATAAGTCTCAACAGTCACATTTACTCGTAGGTAGGTACTTTAGGACTATGTAGGTACGTCACAAGTTCACAACACCCAGACCCGACATATTTGCAGATAATGCAACATTTGCCCCGCAATTCCTGGAAATCGAAACCGCACCCTGCGTCTCAGACGGAGACTCGACCACTACGCCTACAAGGGCGTCTAAAATTGAATAATCTTATTTATAATAGGTTACATAACAGATAGTAAGTTAAAATAAAGCTTAATAACATACCTATCACAATATTGCAGAATAATACATTGTGACCAATAAAATGTCAATAACAAGTCTCTACATCTACATGATATTCCAAACAATTTTACTTAACTGAAGCGTCTGCCTCCTTAACTGTTTTGCGCACGGCACTGTCCTTATCAAACCAGCTCCAATATCAATTATCATTGATAGAAAGACATTGGTCGAAGTGTGGCCGCCGATAGGTACGCATTGTTGCCATCGCAAGCTCCTAATCTTTGATTAAACAAGGGCTTTGTAACAAATCGTACCTAGTAGGTACAAGGACCTGCTATTCAAGAGATTGTTGAATGTTAGTTTTACTTCGTAACCTGTGTTTTTCCACACGATAAATGATTTCAGCCACGCGTTTGTACCGCTACTAACGTTTCGTTAAAAATACGCTAAAAACACAATCCAAACGCGCCTTTTGGATGTTTACGACGCAGATGCAACGCGTTTGTGAAACGATTCATCGGCGCATAGATAATATGTCTTCGAGTGCATTGGCTCCTAACGAGATCTATACCTTTTGGCCGCCATACAATTTGACATACAGGTGACCAAAAAAGAATGAGTGACACGACAAGAAAGCAAGAAAGCACCATCTGAAACTCCTATTTTTGATAGGGCTTTCAGAAACCAAAATAGTGCTCCATTCTGTAACTTGAAGTTTTTAGGTCAATGCAATATGTATTAGTTTAAACGTGTCTTTATTTACAGAAAGAAACTTAAAACTAATACAAGTTAATATTTACAAAATACACAAGAAACAGTTGAGCCATCTAAAGACCGTTACAAACGATCTATAGATAGCTCAACTGATCCAGATCACTACCAGTCGGAAGCGTCCCCAAGACGCTGGCGGAATTGCCACGCTGGATGGCAATGCTAATTCGCTGGGCCAAATATGAGCCAGCTCTCGGGTCACGCGTCGCTTATTAGTTTATTTTTGCCGATTTTCTAATAAACTACACTAAAGCAATAAAGACGTTAAAAAAAAAGACGCATTTAATAAAAAACGAGCTAGGGCCAGGTTAAGCTCTGAATAATAAGTCAGGTACCTTAGTTATGTGTACATCTACATCTGCCTTCCAATAAAATTGAGATTTAAACTGGATTTACCGATTTAGTGCAGCTATTTATAAAACTTTAATTAATTTAGATCACGCCTGGTCTCGGTTTGTGCTGCGCATGTAACAAGCTTATAGTTAGGTGCTTAGGTAGTAACCTAAATTACTATTATTAGTTCAATCTAAATTACTGGTTTTAAAAAAAGATTAGCACTAAAAAATCATAATCTTCACTCAAGATTATGTTTTTTTTAGTGCACATGTTTGAATGTAATTTTGCTTGCTTTGTCACTGATTGTTTCTAGGTCATCCTGTATTAGGTCAGTGAGCAGGTTGAGGTATGGTGGCCTTGAAAGAGCCAATGACCGTCGGTGAATGAATCAGTGTAGTGAAAGGATTAAAGTGCGCCTCTTAGAGGCTCCTTTCGTGCACATGTCATTTTTTATGTCAATAAAGTAAAATAAAAGTCAAAAGGCATTTATTTCAATAAAATCACTGAGATCACTTTGAAACGTCTTAGAAACTAGGTGAAGCTATGCCTGTTCCTCGCGACCAAGCCTAGAAGAATCAGGCAACAAACACGGCTTGGTGCCTATCTAGAAATGTTCTAGAACATGTTGGTTTCCTCACGATGTTTTCCTACACCGATGTGTTAGTACACGACCGGGATTCGAACCCCACGACCGGTGGATCGGAAGGCGGGACGGGGCTACTACCACCACTCCAGTAGTGCACTGTGATGGGATGTCACCATGATGGCGCTGGCGGGCCGTTTTACGCGCTTTATGTGACTTTTAGCGTAACATTCTTAAAAGTTTGTAGAATAAGAATTCTGTGAAATAATGAAGCACCTTACACCTTATCGTTCCTATGCACTTGTGTTTTGAATAATTCATGACAGCATTTGGTATTTTGGGCTCTTCGCTGATCTTTTGTATACCTCTAAGTATCTTTGGTTTAGTTTGTATACTTGGCCAAAGAGTTTGCCATGATCATCGGCGTGGTTCTGACTTGGCTGGCTCTGGCTTGAGTTTACCTATGCAAAAATCACAGTGTAGCGATGTTAACATGGCTTTTTACGCCGCGGAACCCGGCCCGAGTTCCGTATCTCATTTGGAATAAACTGACGTCTTATAGGATCACTTTGTTGTCCGTTTATCTGTCTGTTTGTCAAGACCTTTTTTTCTCAACTAATCATCATCATCAGCCTGTAGAAGTCCACTGCTGTGAGTAGTTCGTCAACTCGTATCGAAAAAGTTGACGAAATTGCAAAAATCATATTATTTTCCTGTACATAGGCCTCCCCCAACATCTCACCAATAGGTAGAGCAAATAATAAACCATAACCAAACTACCCAAAACCTTGGTTTTATAAACTGATATTTATTTTACACTGCTTAGTCGTGAAGAAAGTTATAAGCATTCAAAACATTTTTTTAAGAATGTACTCGAATACATTAATAGACTGTTAAAAACATAGTAGTCGATAATACAAATTCGAGCATAATATGCAAAATTAGGGTTACGTCACTCGCAACGACTTCCTTGTTGTACAATTACATCTTCGATGTATCAGTACGCGGCTCGCATCTTGGATTTGTGACATGTCAATCTGGCGCATCAAATAATTGGCGATCGTGCGCATACGCAATGAGCCGGCACGATAAGAAGTGCGGTTTGTTATGTGGCTTAGAATGCCTCGTTCACAATGAGCGTGCTTTTTACGCTGCTGTTATAATATTATAAATAAATAAATAAATATTCCGGACATATTCACACGGTCAACTGATCCCAAAATAGGCATAGCCTGTACTATGGGTACCAGAGACTGATAAACATAATAGATATATATTTAACACCCAGACACAGAACAAACATCTGTGTTAGTCACAAATGTTTGTCCAGTGCGGGAATCGAACCCGCAACCTCTAGCGCAGAAGGCAGAGTTACTATCAACTGAGCTATGAGGCCAGTCAAAATCGAATTTGAAGAAGAATTCCAATACTTTACTTTACTAGGTACTTATAAAAGTTTGGATGGATCAATGTTTGTTATTCAATTACGCCAGAACCGCTGAACGGATCTAGATGAAGCTTGGCATAGAGATAGATTATAGTCTGGAATAGTACATAGGCTTCTTTTTATCTAGATACCACACGAGTGAAGCCGTAGGCACTAGCTACTAGCTAGTAATTTTTGTTTGTTTTGATACTTTGCATACATGCAGAGATCCAATGACCATACAATATTATGGTGACAGTGATGTGATGTGATCTGATGATGAAGTCAGTAGTTGTAGGCTAATTTTATCCGGGAAACGCGCGTGCAAAACCGCGAGAAGTCGCTAGGTTGGAATGAATGCAATCAGCGCATAAAACGCTTCATATACCGAGCCGTTGAAATGCCCCAATCATTTACGCAATACTCGTTTCGTAGCCGTACGTACAGAGCCTCACTCGCCGCGCGTTCTCCGTCGCGCCGCCACGCACCCGCCTCACCTGACAGCTAGCCTAACAATACGCGAAGTGAACGCGAGTGCATTCATAAAAAAAAAACAATTGTATCCCGAATCTCGTCAATTTTATATTCGAAAGGACGGGTAAGTAACATTATTATAACTTTATGTTTATTAATAATATTTAGATTTAAACAGGTATGCTTTTATGGTTGTTTGGCAGGATGTCCTTGTGAAATAATTGTTGTTATTATCTTAGTGAATGTAAAGTTGAGGTTGATTGTTGTGTGAAGGCGCCGAATCTGAAATAAACATTTTTAAATTTACGTAAAGCATGTAAATACTTAGTTACTAATTGTTTAAAAACCTTTACTGTTTAGTTTTTACAGACTTATGCACTTGTTTTGATTTAAGATATAATGTTCAGTAGAGCATCTACGTAACATAACTACTTGACCTCAAGGTGTAAACCTCACGTAACTGGCATTAACTATGCTATATATACCTAACGTGTGTTTATTTTATGTAATGAATGATTGTGGAGTCATCACCAGCCGTGAAATATTAACATTTGTTTTATAAAGTCAATTTCACGTTATATTTTATAAATTAAAAAAATAAAAAAAATGTAGAGCAACAGAGTATTTACTCGTAACTAGAGACTTTTAAGCAAGGCAACTAGGGAACAGCGGGATTTTCTCGCTCTCAATTGGAGCAGCCTGCTTGGGGAGGGACCTCCGCCTTACAGAAGACCGCAGCCAAATAACATTATTTGTTTCAAATAGTGTTGTGTTCCTGCGTAAGATTGCCAGAGCTCTTTAAGGGTATGCTGTTTATGCCTCTGGTATTGCAAGCGTTCATAAGCTACGGTAACCACTTACCAACAAGTGGGCCATAAGATTGTTTGACACTTAGTTACATAAAAAAAGCGACACCGCATCAAGTGGAGTTGTTTATCCTCACTTGGCAGGACGCTGTAGTGTTTGGCTGGGTATAGTTTTAGTAAGATGGATCCAGTAGGCTTGCTCATCACCTATACCACCTCTCAGGCCAGTCCGTCTCATCAACGGGAAAAACGTCGTCAGTTCATGCAGAGCTGACGTCAGCAGCGGGATTCCCCACACTTTTTCCTTTAAAATTTGCTGAGTTAGCTACCTTATTGTTATCTAGTTTAACTAAGTAAATGATAGAAGTCAAGAATTTATTAACTGTACTCGGTAGTTTTTTTTTTGAAACATGCATATAGCGGATTGAGGAAAATTTATTAATAAACTTAGTACATAATATTATAAAACCAACGTGAAACAATACAGTTTATGAATATGAATATAAATAAACCTAAAAGTTTCGCATGAAAAACTGATATTAAAAATTTAAATTATATCCATGCAAATCGTGTTTTTAGCTCATCGTCACCGTAAATGATGTACAATAGTGACTCGTTTTATTTATTCAATCAATCCATCAAATATTTTATTATTATTTGCCATCATATATGGATCAGTATATGTATTTATTTTGTTTATACAGACAGGCACGTCAAGTTCACGGACACGCTGCGTGTCGCGCAGTGTAAATGACCCTTAATTTTTTATTAATTGGCTCGTAAAGTTTGCACTTCATGGCTTTTTATTCTACCTATTTTGCTTTACCTACATAAAAATATAAAAGTCTTGTTTTCATTTATTTCCATCTGTACAGATCGGTAAGTAAATTTATTATTAAATTTTAAGAACTTAGCTCTTGTCGGTGTAATGATGTAATTTCCTCCATTCTGATCTTTCCAATACGAGCTCTTTCAGTTCTTTCAGACTGGCCTCATAGCTCAGTTGGTAGTAACTCTGCCTTCTGCGCTAGAGGTCGCGGTTTCGATTCCCGCTCTGGACAAACATTTGTGTGATGAACATGGATGTTTGTTCTGTGTCTTGGTGTTAAATATTCATTTATTATTATTTATTATTTACTTTATACGACATGAGGGCAATCTTCTCTTTTATCTGGCTCATGTAACTTATTCATGGTCTTCCTCTTCCTCGTTTTCCTTCTACCTTTCCTTCAATGATGTAGTAAGTTTCCTTCGTTGTTTAAGAAGCTGTTACGTCGTATAATATATCCGATAAATTTTCCTCTTCTGTTTTGTATGGTCTTAATCAAAATCCTTTTCTCTTCCATTCTTTTTAGAACAATGGTTCAATTGTGGAAGCATAGTGGCAATGAGGTTCGTAACTTTGAGCTTAATTTTAACAATCTTAGCAACATTCAAAACTTTGCAAACTTGACAAGGGAAAACTTCAAGATCTTAGCTTCTTTCTTTTCATGTTGGTTAAACTTCAGATGTCGCTAAAATTGATAAAATCTTCCTCATAATTGCGAACTTCATTACCATTTCGCTTACGCAATAACACTCCAGGTTAGGTAGATATAGGTATCCTAATATCCTGCCAATCTTTGTTGCGATGACACGGTTGTGGCCAATCTGGCTGTTAGCGTTATTGTTTAAATTAAAGTAAGTGGGCCACTGGCGATCCCATTTTAGTGACATCCCGTTTCTGTATCGATACAACTAAGGCCCGGTATCGACCATAGCGGAACGCATATGCGTAAACTAGACTTTAAAACAAACAGTAGAGCTGCTGGTGTGACTTTACCTGTGTCATTTTGATTGTATGCAATGACACCTCGATCGTTGACAAGGACGTTTTCATGACTTTGAAGAGAGCTCAGTAAGTTAACTATGGTCGATTATGTTATTTGACGATACAAATTAATAAAAGTTAAATGTTTTTCAATGTTTTCTACCTACTATGTAAAGGTCCCTAGTTTTTTAGCCCTATTTTCGATCGCGGTAGAGTATGGTACGAGATGCCATTCCGGTCTTGCAAACTGGTTCTCGAGCTAGCCAGGCCCGCAGACGATAGTTTACTTAAGCTTTACTAGAAATTAGTATAGTATTAAGTATTTTATCTTTGCTAGAAATAAGAACTATTTAAATGACTTGGCACCAAGCAAGGCACCAACAAAAATTGATAAAAAAAGTAAATTGAGTTTTTATAACTAACTCTGTACTAGCCTCGTATCCTTAGTCATTGTGAGGGAAAATCTAAGGAGGTATAAAAATACTAGCTTCCGCGACTGACCTCTTTCTCGATGTTGGACCTATCTAACTATACTGGTTGTCATAGATAGACGTAGGTACACCTCAACAATTTCCCCTCAAAAACCCCCTCACAACAATTAAAAATAAGACAATTAGCCTCAATTCTATTTGAGTTTACCTAATCAAAGAAAAGATTTATTAGTATACATTCAAATGTATTATGTTATCAGTCATGTCACCAACTGATGAGATAGTGGTGGCGGAAACCACAAAAATATAAAATTTTGCTAGGTTGGTTTATTTATCTTTGATAAGTAGGTACATAAATAGACCACTGATGGTGTAGGTTGTTGCTAGTCGTGAAGAAACGCGCGCATGTCACTGAACTAAAAAAGTTCGAAGACATGTGAATAAGGGCGGTTGCAGCCTTGAGTCAGGCAAGGTTGGACCTAATCACACTTGACTTATCAGTAGTCGACTTATGCCCAGCTCAGGGGGGGATCATGACCCCCATGACCCCCCTGGATCCACCCTTGCATGTGTGAGGTTCGTACCAAACAAACAGAGTAAGAGCTTAGAACAAGAGCATTCTTTCTCATTCTTTTTTTCTTTGTGAACGGACACAAAACACCAACACCGAGAATGCTCTACGTCTGTGCTTCTTCTGATGTAAATAGGCCTTGACATGAACTCGTGAGGTATTTTGACCCTCAGTTTTGACCAAACGGTTCATTCATCTCTGTTTCACGCAAGTGTCACAAAGTCACGGTTTGACCGCAAGCCATAAACACCGCCAGTTTATAAAATGGTGACTATATTGTTTATCGCCGTGAAATATGCTATTCGTCATGGCCACAGTTTTTCCACATTTTACTTCGATAACAACTTTTTTATGACTAAGAATTCTTACACAATATCCCAGGTAACTTAACTTAACAATTGAAACACAATAATATTTTTTTTAAACAAGCTTATTTACTCATCTTTTAAGTTATTTTCATCAATAGTTTTCTCTATAACTATCCCTATATCCTATAACTACTATCCTACTAATATTATAAATACGAAAGTTTAAATATTAATAGATAGATAGATAGATAACACTTTATTGATCACCATACGGAAATAATACATAAGATCACATTAAATTTACACGGCAATACAATAGGCGGCCTTATCGCTAAGAGCGATCTCTGCCAGGCAACCTTAGGATGGACTGGACTGAAAAGATTAGAGAAGGGGCAAGATGGTGTTTCTATTCTATTTAATATTATATTATAAATAAATATTAATGTTTAAACTTATAAATAAATTTATTAATATTATAAATACGAAAGTTTGAGGATGTTTGGATGCTTGGATGTTCAATCACGCCGTAACGGCTCAACCGATATCGATGAAACTATTGAAATATATAGAGTTATTTACCTAAAATAACATACCTAGAATAACTACTTTCCATCAAGGTTCCACGCCAGTGAAGCCGCGAGCGCAACCACAAGCTAGTATCTTTTATATGCTGCAGACATCGCTTGATTCGGAGCGAGTCACTATCGTGTACTTTTTTTACACAACTAAGGTGGCAAACAAGCATACAGCCCATCTGTTGGTAAGTGGTTACCGTAGCCTATGAGCGCTTGCAATACCAGAGGCATCACGCACGCGTTGCCGACCCCGAACCTCCCCACCCCTAAAGAGCTCTGGCAACCTTACCGCAGGAACACAACACTATTTGAAACAAATAATGTTATTTGGCTGCGATCTTCTGTAAGGCGGAGGTATCGCCCCAGGCGGGCTGTTCCAATTTGGAACGAGAAAATCTCGCTGTGCCCTGCCTCCTCCAAAAATGTACTTACTACTAGCTAATAAGTTATCTGCGGCGCTGTGACGTAAATCACTTTGATTCATAGACACCCGTAAATCAACTCCGTCGGAAGGTCGCGGTTTCATAACACAGCCTTCGGTCACCCGAATGCAACTGCTTTCATTATTGCGTTATGCCCACAGAAACAACAATTATTGTGTCAAAAGGGCCTAAAGGGCAGTATCCACTAAATCACCAATCACTAGCGGGTTTTATTCGCGCTTCACTATTATTAATTTTATTATGTTACCTATCTAAAATGTTTAGGAATGTCGTCGATATTGTGAGAAGTGATGGCGTCGATTCTCCTGTAGAATTTTCATTAATTAACTACAAAAATAATAGCCAACCTTGCCGTTTCGATAATACCAAAGACTGGCTTTTTTTTTTTTTTTGACTTGCCTCATAGCTCAGTTGGTAGTAACTCTGCCTTCTGCGCTAGAGGTAGCGGGTTCGATTCCCGCACTGGACAAACATTTGTGACTAACACAGGTGTTTGTTCTGTGTCTGGGTGTTAAATATATATCTATTATTTCAATTGATAAATAAAGAATTAAATGATACAACAACAGAATCGACGCCAATGTCATGGAATTTGAAGGGCTCGATCTTGTATAATATTGGATAACTAGCGATAGTAGATAGATATAATGATAAACCTTGGAATCATTCAAAATCGAGATAAGGTGTCGTATGTAATAGCTAGCAGCTGTTTTTAATTCATTCCCCTAACTCGCCTGGCATCTAAGTATTTCTAGTTTCACAGACCGTACTGTAGTAATAATCAAACTTTTATTAAAAGATCTATACTTACAAACTTTCGCGTTTATAATATTAGTAGGAATTTTATAAACGCGAAAGTTTGTAAGTATGGATGGATGGATGTTTGTTACTTATTCACGTAAAAAATACTGAATTGATTTTAATGAAACTTCACAATAATATAGCTTATACATCAGAATAACACATAGGCTACAATTTATAAAGATATTGTGTGAATTGTCCAAAATATGACTACTCGAAATACTAATCCTGCGCAGACGAAGTCGCGGGCACCAGCTAGTATTATAAATGCGAAAGTTTGAGTGGATGTTTGTTATTCAATCACGCCGTAACGGCTCGACCGATTTCGTTGAAACTTGGAATATAGATAGATAGATATATATATATATATAATAAAAGTACAAACAATAACAAAAAAACAATAAAAACTAAACTATGTGATGAACAATGGGCGGCCTTATCTAACTTAAATATCTACCTAAAATAGCATAGGCTACTTTTTATGTGGGTACCACGCGAGCGAAAGTAGTATTTCATATGTTCGAATGCTTCATATGAAAGACATCAGCGCGCTCCTTAGACGCGCTTGCGTAGAATGGTGCAAAACGAGTCTAGTACCTAAAAAATGCTGGACGCCATATAACGGTGGCGCTATGCTACGAAACCGAGTAACAGAGCGTCACCGTTGCCGATGCCTTCAAAGTTGTGTTGATTTTTTTGTATCTTTTGTTTACCTATCCTACTAATAATAAAAATGCGAAAGTTTGTGAGGATGTTTGGATATTTAAATAATTAAAAAATAAATAATTTATTGCCTCATTGGGTACAAAGTAAAACTTTATTTACAGAAAGAAACTTAAAACTAATACAAGTTAATATCTACAAAATACACAAGAAACAGTTGAGCCATCTAAAGACCGTTACAAATGATCTATAGATAGCTCAACTGATCCAGATCACTACCAGTCGGAAGCGTCCCCAAGACGCTGGTGGAATTGCCACGCTAAAGAATGTACAAAGTTACAAATAAAAAGAGCTAGTTACAAAAAAACATAATAATAAGGCAATGGGAGTAAATTCAGCTTTTGCTGAATTGCATTAAGCGCTGTTTTTCGATTTACCCCCCTCGGATAGTTGTTTACTGAGGGTTTAGAGATAAGCGGGTTACATAGTTGCATTCACTAGATAATTGGGAATCAGATCTTAGGTATAAAAAAAAAAAGAAATAGAACAGAAGAACACAAAACTTTGGCGTATTGTAGCGTATTTGGATTTGTTTTGTTCAATCACGTCGTTATTACTTGGTCGTTATTATCACGTCGTTATTATCTGAGTGTTGGGCAACCAAAGGGACGGATGAAAGAAGAGTGCATGCTGCGGAAATGAGAATGTTGAGATGGATGTGTGGAGTGACTAGAATGGACAAGATACGGAATGAGTACATCAGAGGAAGTTTGAAAGTAGCGCCAGTGACTGAGAAGTTGAAGAGCAAAAGGTTAGCGTGGTATGGGCATGTCATGCGGAGGGAAGAATGCCATGTGACTAGAAGAGCGTTAAATATGAATGTGGAAGGATATAAGGGAAGAGGTAGACCAAAGAAAAGATGGATAGACTGTGTGAAAGATGACATGAGTAAGAAAGGAGTGAATACTGATATGACGGCTGATAGAGGGGAGTGGAAGAGGAAAACATGTTGTGCCGACCCCACGTGAAGTGGGATAAGGGCAGGGAGATGATGACGTCGTTATTACTTGGAATAGATAAAGTTCTTTAACTAGAATAGCATATAGGCTATTTATGTAGGTACTACGCGAGCCAAGCCACGGGCAGAAGCTAGTAGTTCATAATATTATATTCTGAATTGAATGGTACTTAGACGGCAATGCAGAGATTCTGTGGGAACCGTGTGTCACTAATAGAGAATTCGATAATGAGTATTGAAATTGCCCTGGTTATCTAAACTTCATATGCCCTATATTAGATTTATAACTATAGATTGTAAAAATAAAGATTAAAATATGTTATTACCTATGCCGTTGCCGTGGTGGCCCCGGCTGAAGAATAGGCCCCTCCATATCTGACTATCCGCGGGTGTCGTAAGAGGCGACTAAGGGAAAAAAGCTAGGGGATGGGCAGCAGCGTCCCTCATTTTAACAACGATAGCTCTAACTGCGTTCGCCATCCCGCATGCCTAGCGTGGTGAGTATGGGCAAATCCCCCCACATGATAAGGAATTTGCTCTGTCTGTGGGGGAGGCCATGTTCAGCAGTGGACGTCGAACGGCTGAAATGATTATGATGATGATGATTACCTATAAATATAATATATAGGCTATAATAATATATTCACTTTGATTATACAAGGTGATTCATAACATGTATACCATCCCGCGGGGCAACCCGAAGGATCCCGAAGGATATTCTGTCAACAAAAGATCTATTTTAAAAGCGAAAATAACATCTATTTTTTTCCTTAATTCTAGGATCAACATTGAGAAAATGTTAAATGGCTCAGATTTTTCTTTGCACATCTCTCAGCTTATTTTTTTATCCATACCTAATTCTAAAGTTACAATATTTACACCGATTCGATTAAACCAAAAAACTCGGGCAATAAACTTGAGATGGTTTACGATAAAGTTTTAATGGGTTAAGTCTTTTCTTGGTAGTGTAATACAATACCTACCATATGTATTGTGTTGTTAGTGTACCTATAAGCAAGTATAAGGTACATTTATTAGGTATTTCGACTATAAAACTAAGGTTATCAATCGAAAAGCTATCGAATACCAAACCTAAGCTAAGAGTGGCAGAGATGTGTCATCATCATCATTTCAGCCGTACGACGTCCACTGCTGAACATGGCCTCCCCCACAGACAGAGCGAATTCCTATTGAAACGTATCTTTTGCAACAAAGTGTGTAAATTTCACAATATTTGCCGAAACAGTATCCACCAGTGTCAATGTTAGACTGTGTTTGGTAAACTGTACCATCACCATCGTAGTGGTTGCGGATGTTTACTACAGATATTATCGCCTTACGAGCGGTTCTGGAATTATTGTTTTATAAATAGCAGCTGGATACTTTGGTCTCGTAAATCTACCAAAGAAAAAGTTATGGGGGACATGTAAAAAAATAGACTAGAAGCCATGTGGTTGTTCAAATGCGAATTCGTTATTTTGTCAGATATGCACATCTCTGGCCGTGGTGGTCCCGGCTGAAGATTAGGCCCCTCCATATCTACCTATCCGCGGATGTCGTAAGAGCCGACTAAGGGAAAAAAGCTAGGGGATGGGCAGCAGCGTCCCTCATTTTAACAACGATAGCTCTAACTGCGCTCGCCAACCCGCATGCCCAGCGTGGTGAGTATGGGCAAATCCTCCCATATGATAAGGAATTTGCTCTGTCCGTGGGGGAGGCCATGTTCAGCAGTGGACGTCGTACGGCTGAAATGATGATGATTATAAGTAAAACATCAAGATTATTAACTAAAACAGCTGAATAATTGAATTTGAAATCAACATCTCAAGATCATCTAAAGTGGCCATGTTTTTTATTTTGCCGCGTAACTAATTGTTTTTGTTCCGAGTAGCTAGGTAGAAACCTACTTATATATAAACCTCTTTGAATGAACACATAATGTATGTCCTTTTGTGGGTACCGTTGTTGCTTAGCTAAACGCCATTTATCAGCGCATTCATAGCCAAATGGGTTCATTGGCTCACATTCACCGTATTTGATGCTCTTCATCTTTATAGTAGATTATGCAACAAGGGCTTAAAGTAGTGTATTTGTCCCGGGCGCTATATTACTCAGGATTCTTGCCTTAACTCCTTCGCTCCGCTCGGGAGTTAACCATAGAGTCCCTCGTTCTCGAGGTTCAAGATCGCCCAAGACAAATACACATTTAAGCCCGCGATGCATACTCTACTTTTTATACTTTCTGCGAGGCAATAGAAAACAATGACTGTTAAGTAGAAAGAAATGATTTTTCTGGAAGTAAGTTTCCAACTATACCAGAGGCTTCAGATTGTATGCATTCTGGAGTCGAATCAAAATCACTGTCGTAGTCACTTGACATTTTTTAGAAGTTTATTTGAATCGAAACTGAATTTCGGTGTAGATAACAGCACAGCAGTTTGAGCGCTTGGCGCCTTTTTTTCTTTTTTTGTAGTCTATTCTGTAGTAGTCAGGTCGGCATTCGAATAAATCCTTCTTTGTGCGCGGGTGAAAATGTATTTCTTAAATAGTTTTTTTTAATTTGTAGGCAGTGCAAAGAAAATGATAACATACAGCCTAATTAGAATAAAATTTCATTGCACCCAAACATTTTTGAAACCAACCTCGATCAAGCACGACTACATGGGTTGCATTCCAAATTCAAATCACATTATGTCCCATGGGAAATAATGAAATTCAGTACAACATGATGACCCGGCTAGACCGTAGGGCTGTAATGAGTTACTTTAGGAAAGGTTTGCATGACACATAATATGCCATTGACGAGCAGGTAGTATAAAAAATATCTAATGCTAATCTGAAAAATCTAACAAAACCAGAGTTCATAAGTTTAATATTTACCTAACCCGAAACGGAAGTCTGGGTGTTGGGGTACCATGGTACTCGTAGTTTCTGATACCCGTGACACAGGGAATAGTAGTGTAGGGTCAGGGCTATGGGTGTATAATGTTGCTATTATTTATTATATTAATTCTATGGGTCCTAGAATTTAATTTTTAACATCTGTACTATTCTTAAGTTACCTGAAATAAAATTTATATTATATTATTATTAATTTATACAACAAATTCTAAAATTCTTTCGGGTCTTTCGGCGCGTTCGGTGCTCACAAATGCACGTCTGCTTAATACTTACCTACTCTACATATAATAATAAATAAAAATAATAATAAATATTCCGGACAAATCACACACAGTCAACTGATCCTAAACTAGGCATAGCCTGTACTATGGGTACCAGAGACTAATATACATAATAAATATATATTTAACACCCAGACACAGAACAAACATCTGTGTTAGTCGCAAATGTTCATTCCAACGTTATTTTACACTTTTTAAACACAACACGGATCACGTACTAGTAACGACTGAAATTACTTTATCTATATCTCTATGATGGATACGCCCATAGAAATTGCTAAAGAAATAGACAAAACAGAAATTGCACGTTCTTTTTTATGTAATATTGAAGAACTACCCTCGAAAATACGCACAAAAGCTTCAGACTTAATGATACTAGCGCAAAACATAAGAAGCGTCTATAGTAATATGAGTGACTTACAATTAACATTAACTGAACTAAAATTTGAAATAGATGTAATTGTTTTAACAGAGTGTAGACTAAAAGCAACTAAACCTATACCCTACCTCACAAATTATAATTCCTTTACCACGACTAATCATCTCAATCAAAATGACGGTGTAACTACTTATATAAGGAGCAACCATAATGCCCTTGTTAAGGAGATAAAACTAGAACACGCTTCTTGCTTACAAATTAATATTTACTCTACTATAATTTTATGTATTTATCGTTCACCCTCAAATAATAACGCCGAAACCTTTATAAACTCTTTATGTGAACACCTAAATGAAATAAAATCTTTTAATAACATTATTATAGTAGGAGATATAAATATAAACATTTCACCTAAAACAGAAGAAAGAAGCTGTGAAAGAAATAACCGACTTAACTATTTAAACGCTTTATCTACTAATGGACTACTACCTGGTCATCATATACCTACAAGAGAGAACAATTGCCTTGACCACGTTATTCTTAAACTTAACTTAACTAGAAACGCTGCTACAGTAGCTGTTCTTAACACCACTACTACAGATCATCTTACAATACTACTAAAACTTTCAAAAATAATCAACTATAAAAATACTCGTAAAACTAAAACTATTATTGACATTGATAATGCTGTACAAAATTCACAATTAAATACTATAGACCTACTTCAAATTAATGATCCTAATATATTATCTACAATGTTAATTAATAAAATACAAAAAAGTCTTACAGATCATACTAAAACTATTATTATACCCAGGAGCAAGCGTATTTTAAAACCGTGGATCACACAAGGTATCTTACGATGTATAAAAAATAGAAATGCTATGCAAATGAAACTTAAAAGTGATCCTGAAAATGATATATTGAAAATTACGTATAGGAGATATAGGAACTACTGCACTAACTTAATTAAAAACCTAAAAAGAAAATATGAAAGGAATGAATTAGCAAAATCTACAAAAAATAGTAAAACATTATGGAATACAATTAATAATATAACCCACTACAAAGCAAAAAAAACGCCAAACACCCAACTACTAAATATTAAGGCCTCATCAATTGACTCGGTTAATTATATAAATACTTACTTCTCTAGTATAGGCAAAGTCTTAGCCGAAAATATTATTCAACAAAATAATAGTGCACAGGAAAATTATATTAACCTACCCAACAATCATGTTTCTTCATTTGTACTACTAGATACGGACCCTGATGAAGTGAATAATGTATTAATGAATTTAAAACAAAACAGCTCCCCTGGTTACGATAATATCCCCACAAGTTTTCTAAAACAGTCGAAAAATACTCTAATTCCAATTATTTGTCATTTAGTAAATCTATGCTTTTCTCAAGGAATATTTCCCTTTGCACTAAAACAATCTTTAATTACACCTGTATTCAAAAGTGGAGACAGAGAAGACATAAGTAACTATAGACCTATTTCAGTTTTGCCATCTATTTCAAAAATATTAGAAAAATTGCTTAACTCTAGACTGATAACTTACCTGGATAATTATAATTTAATCTCTAAAAAGCAATTTGGCTTCAGGAAAGGTCTATCAACTGAGGATGCCGTTACAACGCTTAGTAATCATGTTGTGGAACAAGTCAATAAGGGAAGAAAATGCCTAACAGTGTTTTTGGACCTCAAAAAGGCCTTCGACACCGTCTCTGTACCCATTTTAATTCGAAAACTAGATAAATTGGGTATACGAGGCACTACACTGGAATTATTTAGAGACTATCTCCATGATAGAAAGCAACAGGTTAAAATTGGAGAAGTTGCAAGTGACGATATACCTATAAATTACGGAGTGCCTCAGGGGAGCGTGTTGGGACCTACCTTATTTCTAACCTACATAAATGACCTTTGCGACTTAAAAATTGACGATGGACGTATTATATCCTACGCAGATGATACGGCTATAGTTTTCAATGGAACCTCATGGAATGATGTAAAGAAAAAAACAGAAAAAGGACTACAACAGATTGCTAAATGGTTAAAATCAAATCTACTTACACTCAACGTACAAAAAACTAATTTTATATGCTTCTCCATGTACAATAGCTCCCAACCTGATACTAACTTTAACATCAAAATACACGAATGTAATTATAGCCCCTCTTGTAATTGCCCTATCCTGGAAAAAGTAGAAACTACGAAGTACCTAGGAGTGACCATAGACCAACGATTATCATGGCACGCCCATCTTGAAATGCTTATGACTAGAACCAGAAAACTAATTTATATCTTTAAAAACTTGAGACATGTAGCACCCCCTAAACTTCTAAAGCAAATTTATATCGCGTTAGCTCAATCAGTGTTAACATACTGTATTCCTGTTTGGGGAGGTGCTACGAAGATGAAATTTTTGGATCTCGAAAGAACACAAAGGTCATTACTAAAATTAATGTACTTTAAACATTACAGGTACCCTACCGACATGCTTTACTCTAGTACTGAAATACTAACAGTTAGAAAACTATATTTTCTAAATACAATATTAAAATTACACAAAAAACTTGGATTCGACCCCACTATTTTAACAAAAAGAAGAAATGATATTGTAACTTATAAACCACTTGTAAACTCAGTATTTGCGAGGCGTCAATACATAAGCCAATCAATACACCTCTATAATAAGATAAATAAAATATTAAATATATACCCCCTTAATAGCTATAAATGTAAAACAACCCTATCTTATTGGCTATTACATCTGGGGTACGACGAGATTGAAGATCTTATGGAGAGACTAACATAGTATTTAAAATTATAATATAATTATTAATAATCAAAAGCGAAGGCAAATCTCAAACACCACTCTCTCACACACACACACACACACACACCCAAACATGTTGTTCTCCTGTTGCCCAGACTCTCAAGAGATTGGTGCCTCAGGAGAGTAACACACACTAACACACACACACACACACAGACAAACACATTGTTCTCCTGTTGCCCAGACTCTTTAGAGATTGGTGCCTCAGGAGAGTAACACACACATACACACACACACACACAGACAAACACATTGTTCCCCTGTTGCCCAGACTCTTAAGAGATTGGTGCCTCAGGAGAATAACACACGCACACACAAAAACCAACACACATATACACATGCACCCACACATACAACACACACTTATTTCTACCTTATACTACTTGATTTTACTTTTATATAACTTATATTTTATGAAAATTTAAACGCCTACATTTTTTAACTTGTACCATACACCACGAACAAACATCAAACAGAATAACTCTTTGTCCTACCCTAAATTAATTTTATTTTTAGTATTTTTTACCATGTTTTATATGAAATGTTACGCTTCAAATTTATTTAATTAAAGATGTGGAAGAGCGGAAATGCCTAACACAAGTATAACTTATATACTTAAAAGGTGTTTCCAACTATGGTTAAAACTATTGTAACTTTTATAATTGAATAAAACATTTTGTATTTTGTATTTGTATTAATGTTTGTCCAGTGCGGGATTCGAACCCGTGACCTCTAGCGCAGAAGGCAGAGTTACTGCCAACTGAGCTATGAGGCCAGTCAGTCAGTGATAAACATGTTATCTTAATGTCTTGCTAGCTTTATATTCTTGTGCAAGCTACATTCAGAATATTCAGATAGACATGTAGGCCCAGGTACCCTAGATCCATCGTAGGTACCGATGCACTACCTAAGCTATAAGTTGCACAACGCTAGTCTAGATGCTCGTTAAAACAATTGCTCGCTTCCTGGGAGGGTGCGGCGGTAGACAGAGAGTGTAACCTATAACAAAATGTTCAAGTCCTCGGATATTTTCCATTGTGGTAAAATGACATTTAAACGCGAAATTTTAAAGATGCTTAATGAGGACTAATTGAGTGTTCATTGAATACTCTTAAGTCTTCATTAGGTTGAAACAACCCAACATGTAGCTGTTTGTTAAGTCTATTGCTATATTCATATTCACATCCATTACACACATGCACACTCAAGCACCACACTAACACACTCACTCTCTCGAAGACACACTTATTCACACACATACACACACCACATATACACACGCATATACACATACACACACACATGCACATATATATAATATTAGTTTTGTGTCAAATCAGTGACGGTCGTAATTAATAAATGTATTAGCTAAAAAAATTAAATCCTTTATTGGCTTTAAGTAAAGTGAATTAGTTAAGTTGTACCATATTATCTAAGAGCTGTGGATTTTGTTTCATTAATGAAAAAAAAAAAAAAAATTACTCGTAATTGCAAACTAAACCGAATCGAGAAGACTAATAATGCCCATCCTACTGAAATCTTATTTCCTACTAATGCCTATTATATATGCGTAAGTTTGTGAGAATGTTTGTATAATTGTGTTTCAAAAACACCGTAACAGCTCAACCGATTGCGATGAAACTTGAAATAAACAGTGATATATATAGATTAATTAACCTAGAATAGCGTAAAGGCTACTTTTTATATAAGTACAACGCAAGCAAAGCCGCGGTCATTTTCTAGTGGCAAACCAGTGTTTGCTGACATCATTTAGCGAAATAACTCTATTTTCTGATCTAAGGTATCATCTAAGGTTCATCTTGGGTAGAAACTAGAAACAGATTGGTGAGGTGGAAATAAAATTAATGTCAAAAAACCTAATGAAACCAAATTTAGCAAAACGCTCGATTTGATTAGCAATTTTCCAATTACCATTTCCGAGTAGGGAGCTCTACCCTACCAACACTGTGGGGATGATGTTGCCATTCTCCTCCAGGGAGTTCTACAGTCGCTGTCAGTGGCACCACACCTCGCATTACCAGTTTGTGTTCTGCGGCTCCTGGGCGGGGTGCTTTAGCCGACGAACAGCGAACTCTAGATACAAACCTAGAAGTTTTGAACGCTAGTACAAAAGAACGCCTTATACAAATAATAATTTAAGTTTGTATGCAAAAACTTTTGTGTAGGTTTTTTTTATACTAACATGGCAAAAAAGCTTAAGGCGGTGGGCCTTGTCATAATTCATAATTCATTTATTGTTCGTGAACCTAGGTACATTGATAGATGGTGAGGTTTAGAGTAAAGATCACTAGATTCTGACATTGTTGGTAGGTGGTTACCGTAGCCTATGAACGCTTGCAATACCAGAGGTATCACAAACGCGTTGCCGACCTCTAGCGACCTTACTCACCGCAGGAACAACACTTTTTGAAACAAATAATGTTATTTGGCTGCGATCTTCTGTAAGGCGGAGGTACCTCCCGGCGGGCTGCTCCAATTTTCAGCGAGATAATCTAGCTGTGCCCTACCTCGCATGTACGTTTTTAATTGATTCGCAGTAGGTACGCGCGATTCTTTATTTGCTTCTCATGCGGATAATGGTCCTAAGGAATGTGACGATTACTAATTAGTGTGGAAAAAGTGATGTCTTTCAATTGCATCAACAAAGATAAGGTGTAGATAGGTATTCTAAATACCTATGTAGAGTTCAGTCACTCTCGGACGAGGGGGGTGGGCGCGGGCGCGGGCGGATGCAAGAAAACTGGCACTTTTACTGGCACGTGCTAAGTATTCTGCTTGCGCAAGACATTAGCGTAATGTCTAGGACTTCGTTGCTCCATTTAGAACTTCGTAGTTTCTTCAAGTTATAGCCGAGTGAAAATCCTATATTTTTTTAATCATTATTATCTTCGCTCGCGTGGTACCTAGATAAAAAATCGCTTATATGCTACTAGCTTGTAAGCGCTTCTGCCCACGGCTTCGTTTGCGTGGTATATATGAAGATAAAAAGTTGCCTATATGCTACTCCAGACTATAATCTGTATCTGTACCATCCAAATCTGATTGGCCATTTGGGCGTGATTAAACCACAAACATCCAAACATCTAAACAACCAAACATTCGCATTTATAATAATAATATAGATAGATAGATAGATAAACTCTTTATTGTACACAGAGATAGAAAATAACAAAAGGGAGAAACAAAAAATATTACGTACTATGGGCGGCCTTATCGCTAAAAGTGATCTCTTCCAGACAACCTTTGGATGGACAGGATAAACAGATCAAATAAGACGGAGGTGTACAAAAAGTTTAACACTACAATACGTACTATAAAAAATAATAATATACTAATGCATAAAACCTAAATATTACCCTAAATTAACCTAAATATTACCTATTATTTGTAAATATACCTATATATGAGTGGCATAGGTACTTATTGGTTCTTCCATCGGTCACAGTCGCTGAATTAGCGTACCTAAGAAAGTACCAGTGCCAAGACAAATCAAACCCAACAAGTAACGTACTGGGACGCTAGGTATTAACCTGCCATCCTGTGCCTAACGTGACGGCTAAACATTTGCGCGTGCGCATCCTTGACATTGTGCGTCACGCAGCACGCTAGCTCCGGCACGTCACTCACCGGATGCCCTGCATATAAAGACGATGCTATTTCTTGTTTATAAATTAAATCGCAACAACTTGCCTAATTGAGTGCAAAATGCAGCGAATTAGCATGTTGACCTAGAAGGCGGTCACTTCGGTCAGCAGGTAAGGTCTGCCTGTGATCTTTGAACTTTGTTTGAACTTATCGCTGATTGACGTAATCCATTTCCATACTATAATTATTATTAATATTATAAATGCTAAAGTTAACTCTGTTTGCTTGTTTGTTTGTTACCTCATCCATCACGACTAAACGGATCGTTATGAAATTTGGAAAAGAGATAGGTTAATTATATCCTGAGGAAGGACATCATATCTTTAGTCTCAAAAAATAATCTTGAAGGGGTTCAAATAGGGGATGAAAGTTTGAATGGCCTATCCATCCTCAAGTTAGGGATCAGAAAATATTACCGTTTTTCCCCCGAAGGGATAAAAACGGATATTTTGAGTCCAGCCGAAGCTTGACCCACCTTGAGAATACAACCTTGTTTTTACCCTCAGTAACAAGTCCCTTCCGGTCGTTTACCTACTAACTTCCCTAAAAGTGACAGCTCTACCGTGACGTCATAGCCGGTCGCAGTTGATGCCTCGCGCCGGCAAGCTTGTGCTTCAGTACCTTTAAATTGCCGGCAAGGCATTTAAACTACGGTGGGTCAAGCTTCGGCTGGACTCAAAATATCCGTTTTTATCCCTTCGGGGGAAAAACGGTAATATTTGGAGGTCCGAGCCTTCGCTTGACCCACCTTGAGACGTGTTTGGATTCTGCCGGCATTCATATAGTGCGAGGTGTGTGTACTGTGACTCAGCGGTGTTAATGAAAGTCTAGTCATCTGACTTAAAAAGCAATTAGTATATTATTATAATGTTATAATTATGTATCTGCGATCAACATATTATATACAGTGACAATTAATCTAACACAGTTCTCTTTTTCAAGGATTTCAACAAGGTCTCGGCCTTGAATTGAAAATGTATCAATAGCTAACGCTGCTTGGACACCGGCCATGAATTCCAGCCTGTTTCAAAAATCAAATCAAAATTTTGCCTGGCCGATCTTCCAGATCGTTAAGTTTCTATCAGTTTTCAAACCCAAAAGTGGTCCTTCCCATAACTTACATCCTCTTCTGTCACTTCATCCACAAAACATAAAATTATTCAGAAGCCCTGGCTATCGCGTTATCAATTGTAATAAAAAGAAGTGTCTCGTCAACGTTGAACCTTCTTAACCAGTCTAAATTTGTAGCTAGACTCCAGGAGCCCAATTCCATCAAATCAATGGCTCCAAAATGACAATGGTTCAATGTCAAAATGACCACTTTTGACACTTTTGGTATTCTGCTATCACAGTCGTATATCAATGGCAGTCATTGTGAAACCAATGAAATCAAAGAAACGAAGGTGGCGACAATGGTAACTGAATGATAATGGTTCGATCATTATCATGAGATTATCATTCTCAAGTCATTGAATTAGGGGGCCTGGCCCCTAATTCTACTAATCTGATTCTGATTTCTAATCTGATCATAACTCAAATATGGCACAAAAGTGGCATCCTATGCCTTTGAAGAAAATGTGCCACTAAATGGTAGAAACCTACAATAAAAATCCTAGAACGAAACAGGGCGAATATCGGTGAAATACAGGGTCTATACATGTTTAAACGAAGTTTCCCATGTTTTATACAATTTACTCCTAAACTATAAATCGGGGCTCAAAATGGGGTCATATTTGTTTGTTAGTGAAACATAAATCGAATGGAGTATTAAGAAGTATGAGATTAAGATTTTGACTAAAAATCATCATCATAACTCGAAAAGGGCCTTAAAGTGCAACATATATCTTTTAAGAAAATGTGCCACTAAATGGTAGAAACCTACAATAAAAATCCTCGAGCGAAACTGGGCGAAAAACGGTCTATATATGTTTAAACGACGTTTCCCATATAATAAAATGAGTTTTATGCAATTTACTCCTAAACTATAAATCGGGGCTCAAAATGACATGGGGTCATATTTGTTTGTTTTTAAAACATAAATCGAATGGAGTATTAAAATGTATGAGATTACGATTTTGACTAAAAATCATCATCATAACTCGAAAAGGGCACAAAAGTGGCAGCATGTGTCATTGAAGAAAATGTGACACTAAATGATAAGAACCTACCATAAAAATCCCAGAACGAAAATCGACGAAAATACACGTTATTTTCACGTTTAAAGGTTCCTGCTACGCGAAATAGCAAGTACGACCCATCTCTAAAATAAAATCCTTTTGACTTTGACTTGACAGGCGTGGATCAGGAGATTTAAACGCCTTGAAATAAAGGCCTTTAGACTTTGACTTTGTATAGTAGCTACGCTAGATTTTCGTTAGAATGTAGGAAGTATGTATGTATATTATACATCTTGCTACTTGTTCTGGTTTAGGTTCATTGGCTGAACATTAATATTCTCCTATCCAGGATTTCCACCTTCGCCAAGTTTCGCAGGCAGTTGTTTCACTGATGGCGATGGTAAATTCGTTCGACGGCCTATTAGGTTTAGTTCTAGGTTCCGGATCGTGAATTGGGATGTAGTCGCTCTGGCTTTGAAGTCGCTGGTAAACCTTGTCTTATCTCGGGCATGAGATATGCACTGGTCTTGGTTCAGGTGAAATAGTATCCTTGTCAGGTCCCATGTCCTCCATGTCCCATCCTTGAGTCTTTTTGATGCAGAGGTCCAACTGGGGTTGCACCAGAAAAATGTGCTTGGCGTTTGGCTCAAAGAATTATCATTCTGGTAGAAGCCTATTTCGGAAAAGCTTGTTAGATGGATTTGACATGCGTTAGCATCCTATTGGTCGGTGGATTTGACTTGCTAGAGTAAGAATGGTTCTGACCAGTTTTAGGGGAATAGCGACTTTGTCCCTATTTGCTTTTGAAGGTAGGTACACTACCTAATACAGTCTTATTGTCTGATTGTCCTAAACATGCTGTTGTGATGTAACAAATTCTTTGTTTTCTCGATAGCAACAAGTACTGTTCAAAATCAATTATTGTTGCAATGAAATCTTTGCGTCCCTTCAGATGTTTGATTCATCTGTGGTGATGTACGTTACTGGTTGAACGGGTGATATATCTGATAGGATGTTGGTTCAATCATTTACAGTCTTCCAGTGCATCTAGTAAAATTCTTCGACCCGCATAGACAGGTCATTTGGTATACATTTATTTAACGTTGTATATATTTATGATTCAAAACTCACAGTGTATTTCGTGGATGGCCACATGAAAGTAGACTTTTCCGATGTCCATTTTCATTTGTAAAACGTCTGGTTTGCAAAAAGTTTGTAATTTTTTCGGAATTCAATATGCGTTTTCTTGAAAGCTTTCAGGTTGAATATTGTCTGAAGGTGCCGTTTGGCGTTTTCTTTATGAGCATAGGTGAAAGGAACCCCGATGGAGTTGTGATTACTAGCTCCATAGCCCCACATTGTTTGGAACTCCTGTAACTCAATTCCATGACAGCTATGCTGGCAAATCGGAAATTATTTTTGCAGGAGGTTTTTGATGGAAGGGGTCCTGTAGCCTCGATATTATTGATATATTTCTTTATTGAAGATATGAGTATATGAAGGAGAAATACTTTGAAGCAAGTTCTCCATGCACGTGTTGGTTGGTTTATAGAGAGACCGCCTGATAGTCAGAGCTTCTGCACGGCGACCGCATGCGTATTGGAGGGCTTAGTCAGATCGCTTTCGAAAGTTACAGTTTTTACTGAACAAATTTCGCTGGATTGATTCTGCTTCTGATTCTTTTGTTCCAATATCCTGGGCGAATTGTTGAATGCCTCGTTCAAATTCTTGTCTCTGTAGCAAGAGAACGTGCTGGAGTACTGCACAAGTCTGATTAAATTTTGGGAGTATGTCCGCGCTGCACCATTTCAGTGTGGCGCTCATCAGTAGCGGATTGATTTCCATTGCCGTGAAAATGGGAGTGGCTTGTATGCACTTCTCAATTTCTCTGTATCTCAAGTTGTTTCAGGATGTACCTCCCAGGCGCTGGCATTCCGTACCTTTCTGAATCATTATTTCAGTTGCCGGTGGGATCGAGGGCTCGGCCTCTGTAGTTACTGCGTCGAATGTAAGAGTTATTGGCATACAAACATCATGTGTCTCAGCCGGGTCTACGTCCATATCATTTTCATGGTTACCCTCTATTTCTAATTCCGAAAATGAAGAGTCAGCCTTTGCTATCTCTGTTTCAATCGCATTTGGAACAGGTGAGACAATCTTTGCTGAGTCTATAGCGTTAACTATTATAGCGAGATTGTTTGATGAATTTTCCATCATTTTCTGCATCACACTTCCAAATATCGCCGTTTGTTTTTGCAATACAGCTGCGAAGGCTTTATTTCTGCTGTCCTGTGGAGTTTGAAGTCTCCTTGATCTTGCCGGTGTTTTCGTTGGAGTTGTGGCAGAGCTGGAGGACGGAGTTTGCATCGCGTCTTTTCTAAGTCGATCGTCAGCTTCATTTCGAGATTACAGCCTGGGCTTCATGGTTTTGACCACGTCTATGTTATCTCCGTGAATTTTCATAGCCAAAAAATAGGGCGCATAAATGAGCGTTCTTGTGAACGGCCAATTCAGCATTTTTTATTTAATGTTTTCTCTGATAAGAACTATCAGCGCAAAGGCGCTGGCTATAGATGCTATCGGTATTGCATATCGAAGTTTATTAACGAGCTTCGGGTCTGGTGGTTCACCCAGCAATTGTCTTGGTTGGAGATACTTTCAATCATTCAGCATGTAAGACGATATCGCTTGGAGTATGACCCCATTTTCGTAATCTTCTGTGGCTGTACCGAACAGGAGTATGTCATAGTATCTCATTTTAGTTTCATGAATACTTATAACTTTGTAACTGTCAATTTGATCCGACGGGCCAACCGATCTTACTAGATTGAATAGTCCGTTGAATAAAATCGATCCGACGGGGACGGTTCATCTGGCCCGTTGTATCAAGCTGAGCCGGTCCGTCCATCGACCCGTCGGCTACTTCGAACCGTCGGCTCGACATGATAGGCAATGGCATTTGATGCGCATTTATCATTAGGACATATTCATCCTATGATGTTTAGTAGGTTGTGCACGCTACTAAAAAATACCCAAGTTATTGAATATTAGGTACAAGAACTGGTTAAAACCATACTTCTCCATAATACACAGTGACTTGGAATCCTTTGATCCGAATCTTCATTAGATTCGTTTCTACTCTGGGTGAGGCTAGGACCGTCGACCCGAGTTAGGATTATATTTGAAGCTAAATATCTAAATTAATTTGCACTAGTACTTACCTTAACGGTCTTCGGAAGGGAATATTTTATTTATTGTGATTACGCTCTCAAACGATCACACGACGTTACCGAGGGAAAAACAAAAGCGTACTAAAGCACAAGCTTGCCGGCGCGAGGCATCAACTGCGACCGGCTATGACGTCACGGTAGAGCTGTCACTTTTAGGGAAGTTAGTAGGTAAACGACCGGAAGGGACTTGTTACTGAGGGTAAAAACAAGGTTGTATTCTCAAGGTGGGTCAAGCGAAGGCTCGGACCTCCAAATACACATTTAGGCTTTTGGTATGAAAATTATTATGAATGCGGACGAAATCGCGGGTAACAGCTTACATTTTTATTTCAGTTCAGCTATTTCTAAATAGTTTACAAGAAAAGTTTATTTGATGGGCGATGGACTGATGATGTCAGAAAGTGTGCAATTGTTTTCCTCAACGGGTAACGGGAGATCGGTCGTGTTAACTAGATGCATTTATTCAGGTAGGTAGGTACCAACAACGCGAGCAACACTAATTCATGGATTAATTTGTAAACCTATCTACAAACAGGTAATAATCTACTTTTAAAACTAGTTCGCGTATCAATTTGTGTTTATTTCTATACAATTACGAGGATTACTTTTAAACGTCTTATAAACCAGTATGCCTCTGTTCCTCGCGACTAAGCTACTTGAATTGGAGGTGGTTCGTATTTACGCAACCAGGTTTTTAAACCAGGTTCTCGCATCATACTATACGTAACTGGTACGACTTCACGATACTTAGACGTATTAAAAATACTCGGGTGCGGTACAAGTCCACCGCGCACCCTAGGACGCGGCGCGCCTCGCGGTCGCAACCCGACCTTCCGTCTCGCGGCGCGGCGCGCCCTTGGGTACGCGGCGGACTTGCGCTGTGGAATTGCGCAATGGACTTGCGCATTGGACTTGCGCAGTGGACTCGCGCGGTCGAAGTAATACTTTCAAGTATTTAGTACCTACTCTACTACTCTAGTACCGCGAAATAGCAAGTACGACTCATCTCTAACTTGAATCAGGCAACAAACACGGCTTGGTCCTTGGCAGGTCATATTATACAGGCTTGACTTTGCGGAAGGCCATTCTAAGATATTAAATAGAAAAACAAATTATCTTGTATTATTCCGCTAATTTATCCTCTTATGCTCAACAAACTCGGCGACGCAACACGTCTCGGTGTACATTGCTCGTGACATGGTTGGCGAGTAACATTCCTTACAGATGTTTGTCTCCAGTGCACATCAAGTCAATTCTTCCTGATCTCTTCCTCGTAGAGAGGCGAAACACGTGTCTAATTCTGTGTTTTTCCTTTTTTTAATCCATTAATAAATATCGCTAGTCGTTCCTACTATCCTTATCCTACTAATATTATAAACGCGAAGTGATGGATGTTCAATGTTGTCAACCGATTTCGATGAAACTTATATTAGAGTTCTTTACCTAAAAGAGGATGTGTGCTACTTTTTATCTGAGTAACTCGTGAGCGAGGCCGCATGTGCAAGCTAGTAATACAAACTTATTCCCAATTCTTGTTAGCTAATATACCTCAGTTTGAGGTCAGCTTCGACTAGTTCTTAATAAATTTGCTTGTGTGGACTGTGGCCTGTGGCTGTGCCTACTGCGGGAGGTGCACGCATTCGCATTTAGCAGAGCTAAGCAGGAATAGATTAGCGGTATAGTAGGTACGTACTAGGTAGGTACATAAATATTTGTTTATTGTTTTTGGTCTTCATATATCTTGGGATAGCTTACCTAGGCACTACTGGAATTGAGTTTATGTTATTGAACGGCATGTTGCGCAAGCGCCAAGGCTTTTACTTGCTTGCTAATCTTGCAATGACCAGTGAAAGCTTAGATCTTGCATAACTGCAGCTGTACACCTACTTTGGTAGCTAAACATCGAGTACCCTGGAATTCTGTCGCCGTAGGAGAGGATGCACCCTGGAATTCTTAGTGCTTCTTGTCGCCATAGGAGTGGATCACTGCAACAAAGACAGCACCGTCAAGTGAAAAGGATTTCTGTAAAACGGTTATCTGATGTCTTGTAGAAAGAAATCTGCAAGACATCTTTTTACAGTTGGGTGTAGAATAACCCCCTTTCGGGATTAGTAGCCTACACATTGCTGACGAATCAGCACTTTGAACGTCGTTGCTAATGTTGCTTACATCCGGGTTCTGCATGCGGCTCGGGCTTGGGCAAGGGCCGGCGCTTGCGGGGGATGGGGCATGGGGGCGCAATATTCAAATCTTGTCCTGGGTGCTCATGACCTTATCTACTGCACAGATCAGACATCAAACCTATTGTTACAACCTAGAGTAAATTCTACCTGTATAGGTAATTATGGACAGACGTGTTTAATAATTGAAGCCTTATTTCCTCGTTCCATATTGGCACAGGTGTATTTGGTCAGCTAGGAAAGTGAAACACAGTTTGGTATTATTTGTACAGTGGTAGAAAGCTTCCTACCACTAAACAAGTATAAAAAATATGGAGCTATAGGTAATGACCTCTGCATCAAAGCCATTAACCCAATGTGTGTCTGTTGATTTCAGAAAACGCAGCAGCAATGGACCACAGTCACCACGACCACGACCACGACCACGACCATGGCGATATGGCGTGCGGTGACTCACACCACCACGCGATGGTGGTAAGTACTTATAAAGACCATGTATACTTAGAACTATATTAAGGTAAGTAGGTAGGTAGGTACATTGAAAACAAAACCTTTACAAAAAAATAAAAACATTCCATCGATTCGTTGTATACGCAAATTTGCGGTAGGTTAGAAATAGTTTAAGCATACAAGTTAAAGAGTCTTTACCACCCGCGCTAGTGAAACACTGTGTTACGGCGTAGTAGCGATTCTCGTCCCTTGCATTAAGGCTCAATTTAGAATGCCCATTCTGCAGCTCACTCGATTAACGAAGTTGTAAACATGTAGTACAGGATGACAATACAGACAAATCACTAAAGGTATGTTAAGACCTATAAAGATAGTGTGTTATTACAATGTATAAAGAATATAATCCAGAATCGAGATCTTAAACTTAAATTAAACTTATTTAATCTATTTTATGTAAATATAAAAAGTTATTTATTTATTAGTTATGGATTACCAACAAGAAAAAAACAGAATTAAACAAAATTCTAGTTTTCTCTCAATTATCATGCTTATAAAATATAAGTAAGTACTGCGGCTTCTCTCACGTGCTACTCAGATATAAGTAGCTTAACTTCCTTCTAATTTACTTTCGCATTTCTTACTAGATATTACTAGTGGCTGCCTGCGGCTTCGCACGCGCTGCGGTACGCGTCCAGAACTACTAAAATTTATTTCTTCTCAGCGTTAAATGTTAGCTATTACCATGGGCCAGCTTGTTCGGAATTCCTGGACAAAGATATATAAAATAACTATAATAAAATTTGATATCATAACAAAGTTAGCTAGGTTAGGTGCGTTATCGCCGGCAGAGCTGCATCGCAGTCCTTTCCCACGATGATAGGAACCGCACACAATCAGCTAAGTACCTACCTACCAATGTGTTATTTTTGGTGGTCTTACACACTAAAATGCAAAGCCCAGCTTTGCTAGGCTTTACACGTGCTCAAAACGGTGAAGTCAAGTCAAAGTCAAAGTCAAAAGGCATTTATTTCAATAAAATCACTAGGATCACTTTGAAACGTCTTAGAAACTAGGTGAAGCTATGCCTGTTCCTCGCGACCAAGCCTAGAAGAATCAGGCAACAAACACGGCTTGGTGCCTATCATTTTTTTCGATGATCCTTTTTCACAAAATGGAATTTAAAGCTTCAGTGTGGTGCCGATCGAACTAGGTGAGGCTCAAGAGAAAAGTAATCTAATTATAATCCTTAATAAATAAGAGCTTATAAAAATGTGAAAAAAATTAAGACAAATGTGAGCTTCAACAAATGATCTAAGGGCAGCACACGCTACACTTGAAGAAATATGTACCTAATGCTTATATAATTAAATAATACTTAAAATATGATGCAAGCAAAAACTGTAAAGACACTGCAAAATGGCATTTTAGCTGTCGAGGGGCAGAGCGACTTCAGGCCATGCGAAGAAAAACATCGTGAGGAAACCCGCGGCTTAGTCGGCTCCGCATTGACTATGTCCTTCCTGTGAAGGTGGCAGACTTTACTGAGAGGATGTATAGGTCCTGGGCAAGCCTACTCCATCTAACCATGTCCCAGCAGGCACTGCGTCCTAAGTAAGTAAGTAAGTAAAAAAGTTCCACCTGTCGGACACAGCTGTATAAATTTAATAGAATAGATGTGTTAAGGCCTTCTAGGTGCTATGGTCCGTACATAGGTTGCCTGGAAGATATCGCTCTCAGCGATAAGGCCGGCCATTGTTTTACTCTTTTGAGTGTCATGTTTATCTAAATTGTTTCTTGTGAGGCAATCAATAAAGAGTTATTTATCTATCTATCTAAAGGCCTTACTAGCTAGGCCAAAGACAATAGAGTACCTATTGATGTAGGTGTGCCTTGTGCAAGTTTTGCGTGAACTCTAAGGCACTTATAAACCTACGCTAAAATGGTTCGAAAAATACTTTCCAACCGAATAAAAATGTTGAATTCGTGAATAATATTAGCAACAAAGAACTCTAAACCCCATATTCGTCACCCCGTGTCTGGTGTATCGCAGGGTAGTGTTAAAGGTCCACTGCTATTCTTGCTCTACAAAAATGACCAACTCATACCAGACCAGACTTTTAGAGGAGGAAGGGCACAGCGAGATTTTCTCGTTCTGAATTGGAGCAGCCCGCCTGGGAAGGTACCTCCGCCTTACAGAAGATCGCAGCCATTACACATAACATTATTTGTTTTCAAATAGTGTTGTGTTCCTGCGATGAGTAAGGTTGCCAGAGCTCTTTAGGGGGAGGGGGGTTCGGGGTCGGCAACGCGTGCGTGATGCCTCTGGTATTGCAAGCGCTCATAGGCTACGGTAACCGCTTACCAACAGGTGGGCCGTATGCCTGTTAGCCACCACAGTAGTATAAAAAAAAAATACGTTAATACTAAAAATCGTCAACTATTTAAATTCCAAGCATTTCGGTATAATGATTTTTACAATATAGATTTTAGGATCTATATTAGTTTGGTACAATATTCATCTATTATGGAAGACAGTGGCGTCCAAAAGGTAAGGTGCCTGCCTGCCTAGACAATATTTTTGGTAGCTAGGCAGGTAAGAGGCTAGGCTGGTATTGCAAGCGCTCATAGGCTACGGTAACCGCTTACCAACAGGTGGGCCGTATGTTTGTTTGCCACCTCAGTTGTATAAAAAAAAAAAAAGAGCTACAAGTGGTTGATAAGCTTGGACTTTCACCACTGCACTGGACCAATGGATTTTCCAATCGGAAAATGTATGTGTGCTCTCAAACAGTGAAGGAAAACATCGTGAGGAAGAATCAACGACCTTATGATCTAAACTGGTGAATGGAGCCTCTTCGAACGCACGACCATTGGCTCTTTTCAGGGCCGCCTCAAAAGCCTCCACATTCACTCACTGGTCACTGACCTAATGGCGGCTAACCATGAAAGAACCAGTGAGCCGAAAGCAAGCATTTGTGGGATGTTATCATGTAGACGGGAAATGTTGTCACAGTTTTCGGAATGCAAAGCGAGAGCGTGCAAAATCAAATACAAATGCGGCGATTCGGCGAAACATTAAGATGTATTGTTATTCATATTGACGTATTGTTTTGAGGTGATGTTTTCCTCATCACAATAATGCAAACTTGGTTACAAGTTATAGTACCTACCTACTAAGTTTACTCAGTGGCGTAGCGTGCCTTGGCGGGGCCCCGTCTATGAATTTCTTTGGGGGTCCCTCAGAATACAGAACTCTGTATTTTCAAAAGTCAAAGTCAAAAGGCTTTTATTTCAATAAAATCACTAGGATCACTTTGGAACGTCTTAGAAACTAGGTGAAGCTACGCCTGTTCCTCGCGACCAAGCCTAGAAGAATCAGGCAACAAACACGGCTTGGTGCCTATCATTTTTTTCGATGTTTTTCACAAAATGGAATTTAAAGCTTCAGTGTGGTGCCGATCGAACTAGATGAGGCTCAAAAGAAAAATAATCTATTCTGGCATGGGCCCATAAGAAGGGTAAAGATTTGACCCAAAATAGAAATGTTTGCATAAAATTAAAAGAAATATTTATTCATCATAATTATCTATCTGTCACTTTTTCGGCAAACTGATTTATTAAATAATTTATAGCTGATGATGAATTTAGTTTTTCTTACGCACGTCGGGGGCCCCCGCGGGCCGGGGGCTCCGTATAATTGATACGGCAGATACCGCGGTAGCTACGCCCCTGAGTTTACTACCTTGTGATAGGACCCTCTTAGAGGGGGAAACTATCGTATATTGATAACCCTTTCCCGTTTCCAGTTCCACGCGGGCGTCTGCCAGGAGATCCTGTTCAACGGATGGGTGACCACCACCGTCTGGGAGTTATTGGGCTCCTGCGCCGCCATCTTCCTCGCAGGCATCCTGTACGAGGGGCTAAAGTACTACCGCGAGGCGCTGCACGCGAGGGCTACCACCGCCCCCGGGGATTCCACTGTGAACATCACCAAGAGCGAATGCGGGACCAACGGCGCGTGTGGGGGCACTGCTGTTGTCAAGTAAGTGTTCTCTTCAACCTTAAGTTTTGAGTGTTTGCTTTACCTACTTTGGAATTAAATGGCAGGCCTCATAGCTCAGTTGGTAGTAACTCTGCCTTCTGCGCTAGAGGTCGCGGGTTCGATGCCCGCACTGGACAAATATTTGTGATTAACACAGATGTTTGTTCTGTGTCTCGGTGTTAAATATTTATATCTGTTATGTATGTATACAAGGTGATTCATAATATGTATTCCATCCCGAAAGGGACTTATTCTACAACCAATTGGCAATAAAGTTCTACGACTTTTGGAAATTCGGCATTTTCCATTGAAAAAACTCTATGCGAAAATCAGCTTTTTGGGATCAAATCAGGTCAATCTCAATGAAACAGCTGTTTTAGGTAGCAATCTCGATTCCGAACTTCTTGTACGTTTAGTTATTAGTTCTAAAGATGATAAAAATACCAAAAACAGCTAATTTGAGAAATTTTGTGAAAATATATTTAATAAAAAATTGATGTTTTTTTGCTAGTACTATTTCTCTTTGTTGATAGAATAACCCCCTTTCGGGATGGTATACATGTTATGAATCACCTTGTATCAGTCTCTGGTACCCATAGTACAGACTATGCCTAGTTTGGGATCAGTTGACCTTGTGTGATATGTCCGGAATATTTATTTATTATGTACATATTTATAATCTTACGGCTGTTCTTATTAATCTCATTTTTAGTTTAAATTAATGAGTTAGGTAAACTAAAATGACATCCAATGAGTCCTACCTAGTCGTCGTGCAAGCACTAGTGAATCGGACTAAAGCTCTAGTCAAGCTAAGAACATGCCTAGTGTGAGTTTGCGCGCTGCTTTGATTCACGCTTTGCCGTAACACGGGTAACACGGGTTTATAAATGAAATGAGTTGCAGGAACAGCCCGCTAGGTGCGCTATTTTAATGAAAACCGATCGAAGCGTGATTATTCATCATCATCATCATTTCAGCCGTACGACGTCCACTGCTGAACATAGCCTCCCCCACAGACAGAGCGAATTCCTATCATATGGGGGGATTGCCCATACTCACCACGCTGGGCATGCGGGTTGGCGAGCGCAGTTAAAGCTATCGTTGTTAAAATGAGGGACGCTGCTGCCCATCCCCTAGCTTTTTTCCCTTAGTCGCCTCTTACGACATCCGTGGATAGAGATATGAAGGGGCCTTTTCTTTAGCCGAGGCCACCACAGCCTGATTGCCAGCGTGATTATTAGCAGCGCAAAAAACCTCAGCAATGTAAGTAGGTACTCTAGGTATCTACTTACATTTGTTTCTGACCCTCAAGTAGATACTTAGGTACTGTACCTAAATAGTAGTGGTAGGTACCTAACCTATGTCCATAAATTCTACAGCAGACATTGATTTTATAAATTTTCTCCTTTCAGATACTCAATGCTATCAGCAGGCCACATAATACAGACATGTCTCCACGTCATCCAGTCCACAGCCTCTTACATCCTCATGCTGGTATTCATGACATACAACGTGTGGCTTTGCATAGCTCTGGTGGGCGGGCTGGCCGTTGGATACTTCTTCTTCGGTTGGCGGAAGAATACTGTGGTTGATGTCACTGAGCATTGTCAGTGATTAATAGCGAAAATACCGTTTGTTCCCACTATTATCACTACTAGAACTTGGGAAGAAAAATACAACTAGTTTGACTATTTCGAAACTTCAAAAGTATTAGAACCTACCTACAAGTGGGAGAGTGCTATGAGCCTGGCTGCAAGATTTGAGAAGTAACGCCAAATGTCAATACAAGACTTACACTGTTTTTTTGTACAAAAGTTGCACCAACAGTCCGCTGCAGGCGCGGTTTCGGTTTTCTTGCGAATCTACGCCAAAAAGGCGTAAAATAGTGGCCTTTTTTGACCCCGTGAATTTACTTACACATGCGAAAAGTCTAAGTGATTGTGAAAATTAATAAGACTAGTTTAGAATTTTATTACTTGCCATTATTTTCATTATGTATCATTATTTTAGACGCAGGCTCTTCTAGTTAATAAATACCTAGGTAAGTATATACCTACCTACTTTAATTACATTGTTTTATCTACGTTACCTATTATCTTTTTACATTTCACCGGGCAGGTGAATTTTGCTATTGGTATCTAAATTTGTAATATATATAATTATACTTATTTATAGTGTTTTTGAAATCGGGTCCACGGAGTGTAAAAATGTCTTTCTTTAAATGTAACTTGTAATCCGAATTTGAACTAAAACTTTGAATATAGATGAGTAGGAATTGAACTAAAAAAATGTTTGGTACTCTGGAAAAATGGCTGTCTGAGGCGTTGACTGTGATTATTATTGTTGAAATAGATAATAAATTTAATAAGTAGGTAATCGGTACTAGTAATTAGACATAAGGATCTTTGTCCTAAAATTTTGTTAGTTTAAAATATCCACATATGTTATGTATGTAGTACATATGTACCGACATCGACACACTAATACCTACATTATAAACCTTTAGCTACCTACCTACTTATTTTTAACTTTATGAATTTTGATAAATATGAATACCTAGGAGGTACCTACATCAAATTAAGTGAGTTAATCTAATAATACAATTAAATATTTCAAAAAAGTATTGCGTGATATTAAAAAAAATAAGGGATTTTCATATTTATACAAGTAAATCTGCATTTTTTTATGAATATGTATATTTTTTCTACAGGTAGATATATAACAATTTTTTATTGCATTAATTACCTATCATTTTCCTTTAATTTGATGCTCGATAGCTTGTCTTTGCATTTGACATAGATACAAAATGTAATGAAATTATCTACTTATTTGTCATGAATTATGTATAAGTACCTATACATACTAGTAATATCTAGCTACAAGTTCATAGGTCTTCTTGAATTTAGATACTAACCTCATATTATCAGGACGATAAAGTTAGGGAGTGACACTCACTAACTTTATCGTCTTGATGTGTACTGATTACTTATGAATAAGGGTGTAAGTATATTTCCATAGTAGTTTACCTACCTACCCTTTACAAAAGCATGCCGTTTTGAGTCTGAAAATAATGAGTGATGACTATGAGAGAGAAGTGCTCTAATATTGCCTATATCAGTATCATTAGCATCCATCGCTCATTAATTATGTACAAAATGTATATGTACTTACACTCATTAAGTACCTATTTATTATTATAACGCTTTAGTGGTTAAGTACCCTAAGCATTATAATACTGACAATCCTAGATACCTATAGGTATTTCGTTGCTTAGCGAGCTAGTAATAATTACTTGTAAGATTTTTATACTTATGTTACAAAAAAAAATACATAGGTTAAATAAATATTCCACAGTGATATGCATCTCAGTTTTTTTTAATCAGCAATCCAACCACACGTAGTTTTTTTTTTACTGAATGATTTACGTAGTCAATGAGTTGTAAGACGGTCCGCAACGTAGGTAGGCAACCTATATGTACCTACCTATATGTAGGTAGGTACTGTAATTGTGTAGCTGTCTTCTTTTTAATCAACAATACAGCGTTTTCAATTAAATTTGGTGTCATCAGTGCCAGTTGGATGAACAGTAAAACATATTATAAGGAACTAGGGAATAGGCCCCGTGCTATTTAGTGAGCGAAACAGGAACGAAGATCTCAAATATGATCAGGAACGTTTAAGATCCTTCATAATATGAGTTGATATGCTACGTACAAAGCTCACACTAGGCCTTCTGAAGACAGTTGGGGATGGGGAGCGTAGTGGCTCCTTAATCTATGGTTTTCAAATACTGTCTCCGTAGGTATAGTAAAAAAATAATTAAGGTAACCACTAAATAGAATATCCAGCTAAGTACTTCTAAGGTACATTTTTTTGACGTAACAATAACTACCCTATGTGATGGTGGCCGCGCTATTTGCTATTATGTCCATTTCACGCATACATCGGAGGGTGACTTTCATAGTTTGCCTGAATGGCAGACAGTCAAATAAAGTATTTTTTCTAAAGCGTAATTTAGCGATAGTTTGCTCCTTATTATGGTACAGCCTAACTCCCTTGGGTTTGATCCACATATCGCTTCGTTAAAAATCTTACCATTGAATTAATGAGTCAGCGGCTCGATAATCTTTGTTTGAATTTAAGTAATTAATTAGAGTCAGGACCCCGTACCAAAGAGAATAAGTATACCTTAAATAAACGAGCCGCTACGCTCCAAAGTATACCCGCATGATACCTACGCTTATATACGTACACACTAAAATACATATTGGTTTTGGTTTACATTTCTGAACGGATCAAATAGCTGTCAAAGTGAGCTGTGAAAGCGAGCTGTCATCTGCTGTCATTTTATTACGCACGTCAGCGAGACCCTATATTGTATGACTCGATAATAAATTGCCTGCATGCCTTAATGCAGCCAATTGTTTTCGAGCATTAGTGGGACTTAAATTATGGGATTGTACATTGGAGGCTCACATGGTTACATTATACAGCCTTATAATGCATAGCCTGAGATTTGGAGACCACTTTGTTTATGGTGCTTGCGACATGCTCGCTCTGCTAGGTAGATTCGCGCGTGGGTTTAACTTAAGTCTAACTAAACCTATTAACTTCGATCTGATCTCCTAATTTCACAAAGATAGCTCTAACTGCGCTCGCCAACCCTGGCTTGCCTAGCGTCGTGATTATGGGCAATTTTCCCCACTTGATACGAAGTCACTCTTGTGGGTGAGGCCGATGTTCAGCAGTGGACTTCAAACGGCTGAAATGATGAATGATGATGATCCTACTGGGGGCGCATTAGCAGGCTTTACATTATCAACATGTTGATAATACACAAGCCTCAATCCATGACACAGGCTTAGTTTTTGTGCATTGTTTAGTTGTACCATAAGCATATGGGTCGTGCATTTTCGGGATGTGCTATATCGGGCTAAACTTTATCGTCTCCGAATGCACAACCAGATAATGTACGGCCCAATAATACACGACCCAATTATATCAGACGCCCCTTTGCATCCAATTATTGGGTCGTTCAATATCAGCCCTTACAATAACTAGGGACAGTACAGTGTGACGAGAGTACCATGTTTTTGCTTTCGTGATTTAGCTACTTGTTGAATAATATTGTGTAAATTGTGTGAAAGCCAGTGGTTTGCAGTGATATTGTGTGTGGCCAGCGATGCGATAGCCGTGTGCTCGCCGACAGCGCACAGGAGTCCACGGCACGGGCGCCAGGCCGCCGATTCTACAGGTAACGGTATTATTTATTTTTGACGTACGAAGCTCTCGTAATGACTTCACGTGGATATCTATTATTTGGGTCTCTAGAGAGTACCTATTGCATTCTATTCTGTGAGTTGTGATTATCACCCATCATTGAAGACTAGCGTAAAATGTTCCATGCAGTAAGTAAAGTTCTAAATAGGATATATTTTCGGAGGTTTGCGAATTGCTCCCGGATCTAGCTTCCCCACTCGCTCCTAGCTCGGAATCAGTTTGGATTGTTGACAATCTAAGCCAGGTATCAGATAAATTGAACGGTTTGCAGTCTCTTAGCATGATTGCCATCATACCATAAAAGCAGCCTACTAGCAGAACCTTGATGCGTACACATGTTTTTACTGGCATTCATTTGTGCGAGCTGGAGGCATTGTATCATGGGCAAAATAAATCTTAAATAATCTAACACTTGCTTATACTATCTTGACCAAGTCGGTGACCAGGTTGAGGTATGGTGGCCCTGAAAAGGGCCTATGACTGTCAGTAAAAGAATCAGTGTAGTAAAATAATTAAAGTGCGCCTCTTACGCCCGAATTCTGAAACATAGTAAATATTCAAGTTTTTATATTTTTAAGAGATTTTATCACCATTCTTAGCAAATGAAAATGAGCTAATTATATATAATGTAGGTCATTTACACCTAATCATTAAGAATTTTGTTATATCCAATGGCTACTCAACGTCACTTGGCGAGTGTTTTCTATAAAAGCTCTCATAAACATGATCCCAGAAACTAAGGCGTTGGTTCCTGTGCATAGTGATCATGGCCATGGTGCTGTCGAACAGGAGCACGGAGGCCTTTCTTACACTGGGTGATTCATCGGAGCCCTCCACCGCAGACTTCCATATGACTGGAATTGTTGAGGTGGTTATTGGAGTTGGATCCCTGAAAATACATTTAAGTTAAAAGCCTAAGTATTTTTTGTGATATAAATGACAGGTGGTATGTTAAGTCCTGCATTGATGATAGATTGATGAACTAATACATTTGCCATTCTTCTGGCAATCATTCATTCATTTGTGCTCATAGGGATCCGGTCATGGTATTGAAAGTTGTAGTGGGAAAAGGCCTTTAAGGTTTATTATACAGTAATCATAAAAAGCACACAAAAGTAAGCCCTTGTGATCGATACAGAGTTGACATTTTTACTCACAGGTTTGAAGTTGACATTTTTACTGATTATAGTGCATAAACTTTGTGAAGAGAAAAATCCATTGATGCGCAAAAAGTCTTGTTGCTTACCCGAATCTAATGAAGTTACTGAGCAGTGTGGTCAATCTATTAGCTGCCATGTCATCTTCTTCCGAAAGATCATCTCCATAGACATAATCAATGATCCTATCATTAGTCAAAAGCATATCTTTCTGTGCATTACTCTTTGCACTGTTGTGCACAAACTTCATCACATAACTTGCCCGAGAGCTCTTTCCACCATAAAGAACTCCAAACTTCATAATGGGGTACTCAAATAGTACATCATGAAAATAATCTGCATAATTTTTGACTAAATCGCCATCAAAATAGAGCTCCTTTACGAACTCTGCTATTCTTAGCTTTTTTTGCTCATCAACAATCCTCAAGTTGTTTGGTAGCAAATTATCAAAACGTTCAGGAACAGAAGTCAAAGCTTCCTTATTTTTCTCAACAACTGACATTCCATCAGTACCAGTATAAGCTATGATGACAGGCACCTCTTGATAATTATTCTTATGCAAAATCTCTATAGGATCTTCCTCCAGCAAATTATGCAGATAGTAGAAACTATTCTCAACACAAGGTAAGAAAATCTCCGATACATTTGACAGTCGCCTCAGTGGTACTTCGCGAAAGAACTTCACCAGTTTATCTGGTTCATCGGAATGGTTATACCCCATTTTTCTCGCAGCATCAAACGCCAGAGCTAAAGGTTCGTACGTTAAAGATGTTGGTGATAGGACAGAGCCCGATTCCAGTACAGCCTTATGGAGCAGGCCTTTCGCCAGTCCCGAAAGAAGGAGAATTTGTACTGCAGCTGCGCCTGAACCGACCCCGTACACCGTGACGTCAGAAGGGTTCCCGCCAAACCTTTCGATATTCATTTGCACCCAGTAAAGTGCAGCTATTTGGTCCTTCAAGCCGGCGTTACCAGGGGCGCCAGGTATCTTGAGGCAGAGGAACCCTAAAAGTCCCAGACGGTAGTTAAAAGTCACTATAACCAGGCCTTGGTTTAGCAGTTTTGACGGAGGTTTGTAAGAACCCCACCTGAAAATATGAAAGATTTATGTACCTACATGATATTAGGTTCTAATTGGAACAAGAACGTATGACATGTGGCAGCAGGCTTGGCATGTCAGAAGCGTGATGTACGCTGCGTGAATTGCATGAACACTATTAATTATCCTACTAATATAATAAATGCGAAAGTTTGTGAGGATGTTTGGATGTTTGTTGTTCAATCATGCATTAACGGCTCAACCGATTTCGGTCGAACTTGGAATATAAAGAGTTATTTACCTAGAATAGCCAGTGGCGGATTTGCCCTAAGGCCCAGTAGGCCCGGGCCTAGGGCGGCCAGATATTAGGGGCGGCAAATAGTGACCAAAAATAAATTCATTATATAAAGTAAATTCATTATGTACCTAGTCTAATGATGGGTGCTAAGAAAGAGGCGGCATATGGCCTGGGGCCTAGAGCGGCCAGGACTGCAAATCCGCCACTGAGAATAGCATATAGGCATCTTTTTAGTAGGGAAGCTAGTTGTTAACATTTAAACCTGCCTTACCCATTCTGAAACTGTCCATCATGAACAAACACGAGTACAGGCAACTCTGAGGCGGCTTCGGGCGTGAACACGTTCACCACCAGGCAGTTCTCGTCTCCAGTCCCGTCCTGTGGGCACTGGACGCGGTGTGTGGCTTCGAAGATCCCATCCCAGCGGGGCGGTGGTTCTGGGGCCTTGCGAAAGAAATTATACTAATATTATAAATGCGAAAGTTTGTGAAGATTTTGGATGTCTAGATGTTTGGATGTTTGTTGTTCAATCACGCCGTAATGGCTCTACCGATTACGTTGAAACTTGGACCAGATAAAGTACTTTACCTAGATAGCATATAGGCTAGTTTTTATAAAGGCGAAGCCGCGGACGGAAGCTAGTAATATATAAAAACCAATTAGTATCTAATGGCCGCCGAATATATTTATTTCTTCCGAGACATGTGAAAAGGTCATCTAAAGGATATCTCATCATCATCATCAACAACCTATAGAAGTCCACTGCTGGACATAGGCCTCCCCCAAAGAGTTCCACGACGAACGGTCTTGAGCCCTTTCCATCCACCGACTTCCCGCAACCTATACAATGTCATCGGTGCATCGGGTGGGGGGCCTTCCAACACTGCGTCGCCCGGTTCGTGGTCGCCATTCGAGAACCTTTACTCCCCAACGGTTATCGGTTCTGCGAGCTATATGGCCTGCACACTGCCACGTCAACTTGCTAATTCTGATAGCTATGTCGGTGACCTTGGTTCTTCTACGGATTTCCTCATATTGGATCTTATCACGTAGTGAAACTCCGAGCATAGCTCTCTCCATAGCCCGTTGCGCAACTTTGAGCTTGTGTATAAGGCCTACACAAGCTCAAAGTCGCGCTAAAGTATATCTATCGTCCAATTTTTGCGTTTTCATTAAATCTCATAATAAATTAATTATACTGGGACATAAGATTGTAACTATACTTGCCCGAAGCCTACGAAACGAAGCGTAATAAAATTAGCTTACCAGTTTTAAAGTTCATACTACTAATTACCTCAGCAATGTCACTGTCCTAAATCCAAAACCAGTACTACTCAATATCATCATTTTGGTCCCACGTCTCGGCACTATGTGTTAAACGAAAACCTCCAAAATATTTCTGTTGGTACCTTCATGATTGCACCTGTTCCTACGTATGTAATTATGCCATATGTGGCTAGGGCTACATATTATACAAGTGATTCATACATAATGTATGCTGCCCATTGACAATAAAGTTTGATCAGATTCATTTATTTCATACAAATTGTACATGTCACATTTTAATGAAAGATATACATTGTATAAATCGTTCGATGGGTTCGATTCCCGCACAGGATAATCATTTGTGTGATGAATACGGATGTTTATTCTGTGTCTGGGTGTTAAATATTTATCTATTATGTATATCAGTCTCTGGTACCCATAGTACAGGCTATGCCTAGTTTGGGATCAGTTGACCGTGTGTGATATGTCCGGAATAAAAAAAAAATACATTATAAAAATAATAATTAATTAATATTATTAATTAGAGGCCAAAAATATGTCAATGAATTTCATACAATACAAGTAATTATTAAAAGAATAAAATAGAAATATCAGTCAAATAAAAACATTATGTCACTAATACAAAATACAAAAAAAAAGCTGGTGAACTCATCGGACGAGTAAAACGTCTGCTCGATAAGCCAGCGCTTTAGCCTGGACTTGAAGATAGTTTAGCTAGGAGCCTCCGTGACCGTATTAGGGAGACCATGACATGAGTCAGTTTATCGGACTTCGCCAACCTGCACAAAACCTGCGACAGTTGACCCGCGCGACGCGTGGTGTACCTGTGGGTGTCACCCAGTTTTCTTAAGGCCTCCGAGTTCGTTTTCACGAACACGGCGCGACCTGAAAAATTACCAAGGAGGGCAAAGTAAAAAGGATTCTCAGTTCCTTGAAATATGGGCGGGCAGAGGTTTCGCGCGGTATACGGACGATGGCCCGTACGGCGCGTTTTTGAAAGCGGAATGCGCGCCATCACTCGGCTGCGCGCCCCCACAGCTCGGCTCCGTCCTAGTACGGCTTTTTACCTTTTGGCTTTTGAATAGTGGCGAAGTAGCAAGACCGGACAACCTCCCTGGGCAGGAAGCAAGATAGCCGCCATAACGCAAAGCACGCGCCTCCTAGCTTACCGCACACTTTGTTCACGTGGCCTTCCCAGGTGAGGGCTCGGTCTATCTGAGCGCCCAAGAAGGGCGTCATCATCATCATCATCAGCCTGTTTATGTCCTATCATAAGGGGGGGATTGGACCATAAACCACCACGCTGGTCCAGTGCGGATTGGTGGGTGTAAGAAGGGCGTGCGGTCTACGAATTTTAGATTTTTTTAATTGAAAAAACTCTGCGCTATATTTTACGCTTGCTATTTATGGTAGTATCTTGATGTCGAAAAATACGATAAAAATACCAAAAACAGGTAATTTGAAAACTTTCCGGGAAAAAACAGTTTTTATATTATTGTTTTTTTATACGCTATTTTTTTATTTTTTTGGAATGAACCCCTTTCTGGATGTTTCATATACATAGGTATTATAATTCACCTTGTACAAGCATAAGCATCATGCACAATTTTAATTCGTCGCTTCATCTCGATATGATTTTAAACACACGTAGTTTCCTTTAATCTACAGGCAAGTAACGCACAATATTTAGAGACTTTAGTTGACTTGAAACGTATTTCCGTTCACTCGTTCGCTCTCGTGTCGTGTCGGTGCGCTGTCTCGGCGATTGCTCATTCCTTTTTTGTGCGAGGCAAAGAGCGCACGCGCCTTCGGAAGCATTATGCCGAAACGAAGTGCGCAAGAAAAGCTTGAATATTACGCAAAAAAGATAAGAAAAATTGAAGAAAAACATAAACGTCGGAGAATTATTTCCCCGATTTCATCATCGGAAGATGAAGGTAAGCAAACTTTATTAATATTTGAGTCGTTCGTTGTCGAAAAAATATATTAAAATTAAACATTATTTTGAAATGCTCGGGGATTGACTGCGAGTCAATAACTAAGACATTCTCAAAAAACTATTGATAGCGAACGACCATCTGCATCGGGGTTGACTGCGAGTCCTCAACGATGACAATTTAGCAGAAAATATGTGCTTTCTAAAAATAGATTCCACATTCCGCTGCGCATTCCTCGAAAAACTAAAATAGTTTTATCGAAAGTTTTTTCAAACTACCCTCAAAATAACTTCTTATCCTAAAATGCTTATCGTATTCGTAGGAAACGAAGATATTGTTATGGGTACCCAGGCCCAGGCCCATGACCCGATTGCCGTTGACCCAGACGGTGAACAAGACGCCGGCATCGCGGTGGAGTCCAGCAGCAGTCTTGTTCAAAACGAAGACCAGCCGGGGCCGAGTCATCAAGAGGAAACCACACCTACGGCCATAGCCGTAGACGAGCCAGATTTAGATCCGGAATTACTATCGGCTCTTGGCGAATCCACGTCTGATACTCCAGACTACGGTGATAACATTCACAGTAACTTAGCCAAGTTATGGCTTCCTTTACTTAAGAAAGGAATGCCTAAAGAATCAAAAGACAAATTATGCAAAGATTATCTTGTGCCCGATAATTGCCGCCTTTTGCAAACTCCAAAGTTAAATGCAGAAATATCTGCTGCAGTGCCCGACATGGTACGTAACCGAGATAAAACTGTCGCTGCTGCGCAGCAACAGCTTGGTCTAGGCATAACAGCCATTAATAGAGGGATAGATTTTCTCTTGAAACACGACGACAAAATTCAGGCTATGAAACATTTAAGCAACGGCTGTCGCTTGCTTTGCGATTCACACTATTCTACGACTCAAAATAGAATTAAATTAATAACGCCTAGTCTAGATAAGACATTCTTTCATGTCGTTCATGATTCGGAAAGAGACGAAACCTTGTTTGGTTCGTCATTGTCGGATAAAATTAAAGCAGCAAAGGCTATTGAGCGGCAGGGCCTTCAAATTAAGAATAAACCGGCTAAGAATTTTAAGCAACTTCCTCCCCAGACGAATACTCGTCCGAATCCTTATCAGGGAAACTGGTCGGCGCCTCCTCGGTACCCGGCGAACAGGGGGGGGCGCGGAGGCTTCAGGAAGCCAGCGTTTTCGGCGCCAACATCAGCGCGTCGCCCTTACACGCCGTCGCAGCCGCGAGCAACGACGAGCCAGCAGCAGGACAAGCCCCGTGCGCCGGCTCATCAGTAGCGCAGGTACATGCCGGTAGACTTACCCATTTCTATGATTGCTGGTTAAAGATAACCGACAATCCCGTTGTGCTAGACTGGATTAAAAACGGCTATTCTATACCATTTTATAAGTCTGCAACACAGTCTATTATACCTAAAAATACTTTTTCAAATACTGAAAAACAGCAAATGATTGATGCTATAGATAACTTAATTAAAATAGGGGCTATTTCTGAGAGTAAAGCGGTAAAAAATCAGTTTATATCTAAAGTCTTTCTCGCACCTAAACCCAATGGAGAAAAGCGTTTTATATTAAATTTAAAAAACTTAAATAAATTCATTCGTAGCGACCACTTCAAGATGGAGGACTACCGAACTGCCTGCAAATTAATTCCTCAGGATGGCTACCTCGCCACAATAGACTTAAAAGATGCCTTTTTTCTCATACCTGTGCGTATGTCTGACCGAAAGTACTTGAGATTCCAATTTCAGCATGATAACTCATCTGAAATAACAATCTATCAGTTTAATTCTGTCCCGTTCGGTTTGTCCGTCGCGCCTAGAGTTTTTACAAAGGTGATGAAAGAAATAATAGCTCATCTAAGATACCGTGGTTTTACATCCGTTTATTATCTCGACGATATTTTATGTATTGGGGATAGTTATAGTTCTTGCACTGAAAATGTGACCGAAACATTAAAATTACTTCAATGTCTAGGATTCGTGATCAATTACGACAAAAGTAAACTGTCGCCGCAACAGACCTGTAAGTTCTTAGGATTTTACTTTGATACCAGAAGCCTAACTATGTATCTGCCATCCGATAAACAAAGTAAAATTGCAACGTTGATTAAAAAATTTATGAAGTTACCAAGGTGCACGATTCGCGAATTTGCTCAGCTTATCGGAGTCTTAGTGGCAGCCTGTCCGGCAGCCAAGTATGGTTGGTTGTATACTAAAATTTTAGAACGACAGAAGTACCTTGCTTTACTAAAGAACAATATGTATGAGACTAAAATAAGTCTCCCAGATATTATTTTACATGATTTGAACTGGTGGACATCAAATATTAATAATACATCAAATTTTATAAGGCAACCCAACTTCACACTTGAAATCTACACCGATGCATCCGGAACAGGCTGGGGTGCGGTTTATAATAACATGACTGTACACGGCAAGTGGAAAACTTCCGAACAGCAAAACCACATAAACTTTTTAGAGTTAATGGCCGCATTTCTTGGTTTAAAAGCTTTCGCTCGCGAGTCATCAAATTGTGCAATATTACTTCGCATCGATAACACCACAGCGATCAGTTACATTAATCGCATGGGAGGTATTCAATACCCACACCTGAATGACTTATCTAGGGCACTCTGGCAATGGTGCGAACATCGCGGTCTTTGGATATTTGCATCGTACGTAAATACCAAAGAAAATCGCGCCGATGCTGCATCTAGATTGGTTAATCCAGACATTGAATGGTCGCTTTCCGACGATGCTTTTCAAGAAATCATACATCATTTTGGTAGACCAGAAATAGACTTGTTCGCGACCCGAGATACTGCCAAGTGCATTAAGTTTGTCTCTTGGAAACAAGACCCTGACGCTGTTGCGGTAGACGCATTCACTTTAAGTTGGCAGAACCAATATTTTTACGCATTCCCCCCATTTTCATTAGTATTAAAATGCATTAGGAAAGTGATCGATGATAAAGCAGATGGTATCTTAGTTTACCCATACTGGCCATCACAACCGTGGTTCCCGCTCCTACAGAGCTTATTAGTCTCAGATGTGTTGTACTTAAATCCTAGTAAAAAACTATTACATTCTCATTACAGAGCAAACCATCCCCTTCACAAGAACCTTACGTTGGGTGTCGCGAGGCTCTCCGGCTGTCTTTCATCCGACGCGGCGCCTCCGCAGACTCGGCCACGCTAATGCTAGCGTCACTCTCGGACAGTACAATTAAGCAATACAATACCTCACTTAAACTTTGGTGGCACTTCTGTAATTCAAACAACGTTGAAGTATTTGATCCATCTAAGACCGCGGTACTTAACTTTCTTACCGAACAATTTAATAACGGTTGCGCATATGGCACTCTAAACTCGCACCGTTCTGCAGTAGCAGCTATTGTAGGTAATAATATTGGCTCCGATGAGTGCGTAAAACGACTACTCAAAGGTGCCTACAAATCTAAACCTCCCAAGCCAAAGTACTCCTGTACTTGGGATCCTCAGTTGGTTTTAAATCATGTCGGTACATGGTACCCTAATGCCGACTTGTCTCTCGAAAAAATTACAAAAAAGTTAGTCATCCTATTGGCAATTTGTACCGCACACAGAGTGCAGACCCTTTCTCTCATCAAACTTGAAAACATAAGTTTTTCACAGAGTGGCATCAATATTTACATAACGGATATTATTAAAACGTCCGCCCCCGGTAGGCAGCAGCCAGTTTTATCTTTACCATACTTTCATGAAAATAAAAGTATATGCTCTGCTACAGTTCTCGCAGACTATATTTCTAGGACTAGAAATTTACGACCTGACGAAAACACTGGTATTCTTTTACTGACACACAGAAAACCCCACAAGCCTGCTACCACGCAGTCCATCAGTAGATGGATTAAACAGACCCTATCAGATAGCGGCGTAGACATAGGCATATTCAGCGCACATAGCACGCGCCACGCGTCCACCTCGGCAGCTAGCGCTGCAGGCGTCAACATCGAAACAATTCGCAAAACCGCCGGGTGGACAAACTCATCTAACTCATTTAACCGATTCTACAATAGAACCGTAATGGATGAAGGATGCTTCGCCCGATCTGTCTGCTTTCCTAATGAAAGCCTACTTCATTGATAAAATCTATTGTTATGTTAGTTGATTCTGAAGGATAGCTTTGATTTTTGATTTATTAGTATAATTATACGAAAATAGTTAGTTTTTTTTTTTATAAAAGGCTGACTAAAAGGTACCTTTTTCATTAAATAAAATCATTATCGTTATTATGATTGTTTTACTTGAAAATCGCAAAACCTTCATCTCTAAACATCTACGTGTGTTTAAAATCATATCGAGATGAAGCGACGAATTAAAATATATGATCAAACGAACTTCCCAGATGTGAAGTTCGATCATTATTTTATGAGTCGCTTCATCGAAGATATGATCTCCCTCCCTCCCTTGGGACTATCCCTATACTTAAGAAAGTTTTGCAATAGGTACCTACCTACATAAATCTCTGAAAGAAAATGAGCAATCGCCGAGACAGCGCACCGACACGACACGAGAGCGAACGAGTGAACGGAAATACGTTTCAAGTCAACTAAAGTCTCTAAATATTGTGCGTTACTTGCCTGTAGATTAAAGGAAACTACGTGTGTTTAAAATCATATCTTCGATGAAGCGACTCATAAAATAATGATCGAACTTCACATCTGGGAAGTTCGTTTGATCATATATTAGGTAAGATTTATTTCCACAACATTCACACAACGCAATAATTTCGGTTTAAAACACTAAAGGAGCCTCTAAGAGGCACACTTTTACTACACTGATTCTTTCATCGACGGTCATACGCCCTTTTCAGGGCCACCATACCTCAACCTGTTCAATGGCCCAATACAGGATGACCAAGACAGAATCAGTTACACGGCAAGAAGAAGACAAGAAAAAAAACAGGTGGGCCGTAGGCTTGTTTGCCACATTAGTAGTATAATAAAATTTACTTTCACTGACACGCGCCTATGCGATGACACACCGACTCGGCTTCGTGGAATTTCGTATTTACCTTGTCATGTCATTGAAGATGTCTGAAAATGTTCCTTCTATCAATTTAGAAAATAAAGTAGGTTTATGCTGGTTGGTTTAATCCATGTGAATCTGTCATTCATCTCTCATGCAACATTGACGACTTCGGTGGCGTAGCGGGCGACTGAGACGCAAGGGGTTCGATTCACGCTGCGGAAAAAATGTTTGCATGATCTGCAGATATTTGTTCCGGGTCTGGGATACCGACGACATAGGGAATCCTAGTGTAGGGCTGAGGACTGTGTATTCGGCTGTTGGGTGCTATTATTATTATTAATAAATCAGCCTTTCTCCCCACTGCTGGGATTCAGCCTACTAACGACACTGGCTAGACTTTGACCGTGACCGTGATGTCGTTTAAGTAAACGCTTTTAAAGTAAACATTGCAAAATTATTTAAACTTACTCTATCAGGCAAACATTTGATAGGGATATGGATCTATAAGTGTGTATAGTCCACAGACAGACGTCCAAAGTCCCCTCGTAACCCCAATACGTCGCAGTAAACACCGGGCGATAACAATCTATGACAAATTGGATTCTCGGCGAAGGTTGACCTTCTCCTTGCCAGGAAAGCCTTGTGTTACCGCCCGTCAAAGCCCGAATGAGTGGATCTAAGCTTTTGTTAAACCTGGGTATTTTTAAACACAATATTAGGTACTAGCATTTAAAAACATTGCTCTTTAATATATGTAGAGCTGAGAGCTACAACAAAGCCTTTCTCTTAAGATTTCAGTGGAGGGGAATGCCGCCCACACTATTTTGGGATGACACTTGATCTGCAGGGCTATTTTAAAATATCAACGATGTTTTAATCTATAGTTTGAGCTGGTTTGAGTAAAGCTGACGTTTCCGATCGAAAACCTTTCCTACTTTTAGGGTTCCGTACCTCATTTGGAAAAAACAAAACCCTTTAAGATCACTTTGTTGTCCGTCTGTCTTTCTGTCTGGCGCGAGTCAGACGCGATTTCTCGCACATGACCGTCTTTATTTAAAATAGCCCTACAGTCTACAAATCACCATAACAATAATAGCAAGTACTCGTACCTTAAACCTAGACCTGACGGCTGCATATGGCAGGCCGAGGTAGGCATAGTGCGGCGGCTGAGGGGCGAAGTACCCGCGCGCGTAGCCCTGCGTGCTCCTCACGTCGCGTGAGTGCCGCGGGCCGGGCTCCACGGGCCACGCGCTCACCACGCAGATCAGGGCAACTAAGAACCTTGTCCTCATTACACTTGGGGCAAGTTACTTAAATATCTACTTTTGTAATTCAAACTAGTTACTCGTAGAATCATCATCATCTTCCTGCCCTTATCCCACATCATGTGGGGTCGGCACAACATGTATTCTTCTTCCATTTCCCTCTATCAGTCGTCATCTCAACACTCACTCCTTTCTTCACCATATCCACTTTCACACAGTCCATCCATCTTTTCTTTGGTCTACCTCTACTCCTACATCCATCCACATTCATATCTAACACTCTTCTTGTCACATGACATTCTTCCCTCCTCATGACATGCCCATACCAAGCTAACCGATTACTCCTCAGCTATTCCGTCACTGGCGCCACTTTCAAACTTCCTCTTACATACTCATTTCTTACCTTATCCATTCTGGTCACTCCACACATCCATCTTAACATTCGCATCTCCGCTGCGTGCAATCTTCTTTCATCCGTCCCTTTGGCAGCCCAACACTCAGATCCATACAATACGACAGGTCTTATGATGAGTTACTCGTAGAATCATCTAGAAAGAAAATCGCTCTCACGGTTGAATTCAATTTATAATAACAGGATCCAATGTAAACTTGATTTATCACCACCTAGCGTAATAGTCCTGGCGAATATGCTAACCACAATTCCAGAAACGCAAACGCGCTACCCTAAAGGCACAGTTTACGACTGCTGAAGGTTCAGCTAAGTTATATTTTCACAGGACGAATGTTATTGTCAACATACCATTAGTTAATCTAAACATTGATTTCCAACTCAAACTCTTGTTTAATTTAGTCATGTTTATTTGCTAAATATACCGCTTACAATAATTCAAAGTAGGTACATGGCTCTAATCGGGTTTAATTAAGCATAGTGGTGTTTGCGGATCGCGTGCGTAACCCTTTAATCTAATTTGGTGTTTGTTATCCAGAATAGGATAATAATAAACACGTAATAACCGGGGGTAAGTGAGAGTGCGAAGCTGCGCTCGATAAAGAACTCATCGTAGAGCTCGGTCCAGAGCCGGAGTCTGTCCACGTGCACGCCTTTCACTATCTCCGACTCGGAGCTGATCTGAAGAAACTCTTCTTCCGAATCTACTCCAGCTTTCATTTTTTCCCAATCGATATTCTCTGCAGTTGGTGTTCTGAAATAAAATCAAAAGTATGTTTAATTAGCAACCGATTCAAAAAAAGACAAGGTAACATGTTGTTCTTTCGCAAAAATGTTGTACTGTAATGCTTGCTTATCGTGTCACTGATTCTTTTTTGGTCATCCTGTATTAGGTCAGTGACCAGGTTGAGGTATGGTGGTCCTGAAAAGGGCCGATGACCGTCGATTCTAGGACACGTCGGTTTTCTCACGATGTTTTCCTTCACCGTAATAAAAAATGTCTTACCCAGTATTGATAAAGCTGACCCACAAGTCCACCATCAGACTGATCATGTGCTTTTCAGGCGAGTCCTCTTCGGGAACATATCCATCCTGTGTGAATAGGTACCCTATGATGTCGCTCCGAACTGCTCCTTCCACAGGCTTACCCAGGGAAATAAGCTCTCGGTTTAAATCACCTACGAACTTAAATTCGTACAAATAGACGGTGGCGCCGGCTTCTACCAGTAGCCGGGCAGAACGGATCAAAGGACCTAAGTACAAGGCATCGGTTGACAAGAGAGATAGCTGCGTCACTTGACTCTTAGTGATAGTGCCGTTCCCAAAATATTGCGTTTTTATACGGAGCGCATGTTCGTTTCTTGACTCACTGGTGCTAAACACCAAATCATTTGGCAAAATAAGCTCGTAATCCGCATTCAGTTGTTCGATATAAGATTCCGTCATGGAGACAGCCTCTTGTGTACCCGCGTGGCTCGTGGATCCAATCATGAAAGTGATATCGATTTCCTTATTTTGAAGCAAAGTCCACGGAGAGGCATCTATATACGGCTCTTTGTTGTACTCGATGCACGGATTGAATGTCATACCTTTAGCGGCTTCTACAATTTTTTGCACGGAAGCTTCTGCGAATATATTGTCGTAAATCGTTTCGCCCGAGTGATTGTCTCGTATGTGTTTTGCTAGCGTTGCCGCTGTGTATTCAGGATTTCTGTCTAAAGCCAATTGGGAGAGCATTGACCCACTTTCAGTGATCACTTTGTGGATGTACGACTTGGATGGCGAGCATAATGCCAGGTAGCCAGCGAGCGCGCCCGCGTCACCATCGCCACCAACGACGATTTTTGACGGATTTCCACCGAAATGGTTTATGTTGTCTCTAATCCATTCCAAAGCTTTCGAAAGGTCTTTGAGTCCGGCATTTCCAGGTGCGGTCTCATTTTGCAGGCACAGAAAGCCGGGAGCACCGATTCTGTAGTTCGGTAGGACAAGGATTACTCCCTTGGGAACCAAGTGTTCTGGACCGTAGATCATTGGGTCACCGCTGTGGAAGCTGCTGTCATGAACGTAAAAAAACACGCTGGCATTTTCAACTACGGCTGGCACAAATATACTCAAGGTTAAGCAGTTCAAATCCCCTACATAACCATCCTGATATTGAGGGCAACGTGAATTATGTTCTTGAGCCTCGTGAACATCTATCCAGGACTGTGCTGTGTGCGGTGCCTGAAACAGAAAATCACACCAGTAACCGCTTGAATCAATAAGAATAACTAAAAATATAAATAATTTATAACATTTTCTGGACTAACAAGACTAAACTGTCCCACTTCTGGGCAAAGACCTTCCATTTTCCATCCACTTTTCTCGATCCGTTCAAGTCATTACGCCAGCGCTTTTTTCACGTTATATTCTTTCCGTACTAGTCCGTTCTGAATTAGGCTTCCTTCCAGAATATGTAGGGTACATTTAAATAATAAAATTTAATTGGGAATAATTATACAAATATACAGAAAGTACCAAGTAGTAAGTATAGTAGTAGTATATTTATAATAAATTAGCTAATTAAATATATATTTTTGAACAGGTAGTTATTTATTGTATAGTAATATTAATAGGTATATGTATGTTTATAAATATAATATTCTATCAAACATTGTAGGTACACGAACCTCCCTCTATAATCACGTCTCTCTAGCCTCAAAGGTTTGCTAGAAGAAAACTCTTTTTAGGGTTAAGCTCGCCTTTGTACATACCTTTTTTATTTTTGTATCTGTATTTTTCTTGTGTACAATAAAGAATAAACGAAAGTATATAATAATAATATAATAATGCGCTTACCTCAAAAGGTGTGTCAACCTTTCCATACGGGATATCTATATAAGCGTAGATGTCGGTTTGTTTCCATTGATATCCCCTCACTGGTCCGTGCGTGGTTTGCTCTACTCGCTCATTGGTATCGTCGGACGACGCACTTGCTTCTCCTCTGGAATTGTTGGATTCACCACTTGGCACATTCTGTTGGGACTGTTCAGAACTTTCTCCGCTCGGTTTGGTTTCATCAGATACGTCAGATATAGTTTCTGGGCTTCTACTTTCAGAAGATTTTCTTTCATGCGATTGTGATTCCCTACTGCTTGAACTTTCCCGGGATTGTTCGCTGTTCGATAAATCGTTGACTTGGACGACGTTAATGGAATCGCGGTTTGAAATTGAACTTTTATCTGTGGATGTGTAGCCCATGTCATAATTGTTTAAAGTGCCATTGTGATCTGCCGGATTTTCCGTTGTTCCAATATTAGGTGCCTCAGAAGAGTTGAATCTGATATGGGTTGAAGCTAATGTTAAGAATTGACCCTTTGTAGCTGTCACCAGGCAGGCAGTAAGCCAGAGTACATCACACCGCATCTTTTACGACAGAAAATCGTCTTTTTTATCATTCCTGAAATAAATAGGTTTTTATTTTCATTGATATCTAATCACCGTTCAAAGATGTTAGTTTTATTTCTATCATTTATAATCTATAATTAGCCTAGAAAAGTCTATCCAGGGGGCGTGGCCTGTGACGTCATCCAGAGAGTGGTGCGAGCGGGCGTGGAGGGGCGCGCTACGGTCTCGAGCTGCGCGCGCGCCAGTCGGACAGCACTTTTGCTTCACCGCCAGAGATGGACAGACGTTCTACTAATTTCTTGTTGAATTGTTTTGTAAAATTAATTTAAATTAGAAGTTCTTATTATTTTCATTCGTTATTGTTTTTTTTTTAGTAAATTTTGATCGTAGTTTATAATCCTATAATACAGGGCGTCCCAAACTTATGGGACATGAAGGGGAAGTACCTTAAATATCGTAGATAGGGTATTTTGCTGAAAGAAGACTTTATGTTACTTTTAAAAGTTAGTAATTCTGCATTCATAGATTTTCTAAAAAATACTTGCTTCGTCTGGGAATCGAACCGACTTAAATGTCAAAAAAATATCATCCTACTTCTATGATGCCAATCGAAAGAATAGCTAAAAAATAATAACTTTGCTTAAGTAACATAGTATTTTAAAAGAAAGGAACAACGTAAAATGATTGAGTAAATTTTTTCAAACACGTTTTATTTAGGATTTATTAGGATATGTAAAGAGAATACCATAATGTTTAGGTCCACTTAACTTTAAAATTAAGAAATCTTAAAATTTATGTTAGGAATCCTAAAACAACATAATCGACACCATTGTTGTTGTTAAATTTGAAAATGGAACAGTTTATGAGAGCGTTTGTTTGAATGCATACTTTAATATTTTTAAAAAGAACTAATATTTTTAAATGTTGTTCTTAAATTTGAAAATGGAACAGTGTGTGCGAGCGTTTGTTTTTGGATTGATCTGTTTAGTCTTAATAATTCACTTACACAAGTTTTGTGTTAATTTATTGCGAACATGGCATATCAAGTAAGTTTTGATCTAATGGAAGTTCTTCTTGAATCTTTCATGTTGTTCCTTTTTTTAAAAATACTTAGTTACTTAAGCAAAGTTATAATTTTTTAGCTATTCTTTCGATTGGCATCATAGAAGTAGGATGTTTTTTTTTAGACATTTAATTCGGTTCGATTCCCAGACGAAGCAAGTATTTTTTAGAAAATCTATGAATGCAGAATTACTAACTTTTAAAAGTAACATAAAGTCTTCTTTCAGCAAAATACCCTATCTACGATATTTAAGGTACTTCCCCTTCATGTCCCATAAGTTTGGGACGCCCTGTATATCTTATCCTACTAATATTATAAATGTGAAAGTTTATGAGGATATTTGGATGTTTGTGGTTCTATCACGCGGTAACGGCTCAACCGATATCGAAACTTGGAATATATAGAGTTCTTTGCCTAGAATAGCATAAGGTCTTAATATTTTTTAGAGTTCATCCCAAAACGAAACCCATCCTATTTTTTAACCAAGGATTTATATTTTAAAGGTTTATTTAATTTCGCTATAGACGCCCTCGGTTCTTCTACGAAACTAATCAATTTTACGTTACCAAGTAGGTAATTAAAAATGATCACTCACCATGGCGCAGCATGTGCTTTAGACGTCAGTTCCCATTCAAATAAAGCTTGGTTCTATGCCATAGAATAAACGAGATTGCACGAATCGATTATGCGTATAGTTGCGTACATAAATGATGCTTTTTTAATACAGCTAAGGTGGCAAACTAGCATACGGCCCACCTGTTTGTAAGTGTTTACAGTAGCCTATGAACGCTTGCAATACCATAGGCATTACGCACGCGTTGCAATCTGCGCTATACTGCTCTCAAACGGTGAAGGACAGCATCGTAAAAAAACCGGCATGCTAGGACATGCCTGATTCCTCACGATGCTTTCGAAGCCTAAAAATTCTAAGGCATGTGCACGAAAGGAGCCTCTGAGAGGCACTTTAATCCTTTCACTACACAGATTCTTTCACCGACGCTCAAAGACCCTTTTCAAGGCCTATGATATATATACCTCAACCTGGTCGCTGAGCTAATACACGATGACCAAGAAAGAATCAGTATTCAGATAATAGCAAAAGATATACTATTGTGTGAATACTCGTGACAGGTTTATTACGTTGCCTGTGCACACTGGGAAGTGTCATAGGTTACACAATATTTGTGTAAGTTAACGAGCGCAAAAGGGCCTGGTTTAATTACTTTCTGCGCTCGAATGTACACAGGCCCACCTTTTATCGTATCGCCTCGTATCTGGCACTCGAGGCAGATAAGTTAAGCTCTCCTGGATTTTCACGTTATTTTAACCCTGCGCGCTATCTCACCAACCACAACTATTTGTCAATTTGAACGAATATGTTTCAAACGAATGAGATAACCTGACAAGTTCGGTAAATGTATGCTGAACGCGAAACTTTCAAAAGATTAGATACTTAGATATGTCTTACAATTGTTACACTTAATTTCTTATGAATAAAAGTCCACATTGACCTTACTATCTTAAAATGTACGATTACGCTACTTTACTAGGTAAGTGAGTAACTACTTTAAAGTATGAAGAAAACCTTCTCTCAGCCTTCTGTAGGTAGATACTGTAATGTTCGTATAGATAGCCCAAAGGTCAAATCTCTGGTATCAGGTGTATTAAGCTAGATAAAGTCAAAATAAGTCTAGCTTGCGCCCGCGCACTTCTCTCACGTGGTACCTAGATAAAAAGTAGCCTATGTACAGTTCTAGGCAAAGAACTCGATTCATTACAAGTTTCAACGAAATCAGTTGAGCGTTTACGGCGTGATTGAACCTTGTGGTTGAATCACGCCGTAAACGCTCAACTGATACTACTGATGTTTGTACACCCAAGCATCTAAACATCCTCACAAACTTTCGGATTTGTAATAGGTATTAGAAGGAACGAAGTAGGATATTAGTAGGATAAATTCCAGTGCAGGCTATGTTAGAATCATTGTCTATTTCCATTTCCACTTCGTCTGTATTGGTCTATAGGTACTAGAGGATTACTCATCTATCGCCATTTCAATATGTCCTCGTATCTCCCCCACTTGAGATAAAAGCTACCTACCAGTTTTCAGTGAAATAATAAGGTCACGAATATGGAACCTAAAAGCTCTTGACGACAAACTTACTACTACGATAAAAATCTCGATTCGCCTGCCAGGCATGTGTCATCGTAATGATGTGCCAATAATATAATTGGGATTGTCAGGTGTGGGAGGTAACTGTGAAAAACTTAGCACTGTTTTAGAAAGTTATGCTTAGATGGTTTGGTCATGTAGAGATGATGCACGAAAGAAGATTGACGAAACAGGTGTATGGCGAGTGTGAATGGGACCTGTGAAAAGGAAGACCTCGGTGTACGTTTGGTGACCGAAACGGTGACATTTTGGAAAAAGGCCAGGTCAAGAGTACCCTAACCCGACGAGCATGCATGAGGAATGTGATGAGAGTGAATGGAACAAAAGAGTTACCTACATAATGTTAGGATCGTTGGAAGTGGAAAGCCGTGCTCTCTGCCTACCCCTAGCCAAGTCAGATATAGAGATTGGCAAAACTTTCACCCAATCAGATCTCAATTCTTTTGTCGGCGAAGTCGCACAACCACGCATATTCTTAATATTGAATTTGGCTCCTATTTTCACATTATGTTTTTGATGGGATTAATTACATACCCGTGTGGAATTATTAGGAGTGTTATGATTTGTAATTGAATAATTACTTTTATTTATTATTAAGCTGTTGCTGAATGATTTATAATTTAAAAGTTATTATTTGACTTCTTTGCTGTTACGATTTTATTTTAATAAGTTGCTCAATTTATTTCTCACCGGAAATGTGTAGCCTTGCGAAATGTCATTTTTGTAGAAGGGATGGACGGGAATGAATAATAATGTCTTGGAGCGCTCGGGCAGTTCTACTTTAGCTCTCGAGCGGTGCAGTTCAGAAAATTATTGTTGTGTTGAAAGTTAATATTGTAGTGAAGTTGAAAGTGTACTGTTGTACTGTAAAATATACGATGATAACAAAGCAGTGAGGTGGTTTTTATTACATCTCAGAAGAGGGAACAGAAACCAAATGTATGTATTTCTTGTTTTTGAAACGTTATACTATTTTTTATTATAAAAGAAATACTTTTTATTCTTTTGTATATACGCCCACATGGAATTTTAAAGTACTGTGCATGTTATAAAGGGGATTGCGCGTCACGTCTGGCCGGGTAAACTCTCTGGCGATGTGTCGCGTAATTTATGGTTCGGTGTGCAGGCGTACTTAGCCAGGGTAACTCTCTGGCTATATTGAAATGCACATTGCCCTACATTATGGTATGACTTGTCAGTGCGGGATCAGGGCTACTCTCTGATAGTACTTGATAAGTCCCAGACTATCCCTAAATGCATAGTGGGTTAATAATTGACACTGCTTTTAAATACCTTGCTTTTAGATATGATGATATAATTTTTACTGATGAAATATTATCTATATTATTTTCGTTCATTTTTATGATGGCTGCGTCCCACTGTGTTATTGAATTTGCGTGTCGGATGTCTTGGTCAGGGCTACTCTCTGATAGCGTCAAGACACGTGTCGTGTCCATCCGTTTATGTGGGATGTAGGTGTACATAATTTGGTGATTGATATATTTTATTCTGTAATGGTTTACCCTGTTTATTATTTTTATTATCTCATTTCGATATAAAACAAATGTACTAACTATTATGGTGAACAACCGTAATAAAATAAATTGAATTGAATAAATCTATGAAATTAACTTCATTAACATGAAATGGTCAAGCCTGGTTTGGTAAATGTTTTTTTTGGGATCAATTTTGAGTGAACCATGTTTGTTCATTGGATAATCATGTGTAGGCTAGTGCATCTCACTGCCTTTGGTCCGTAGTCCCTAGAAACATACCCAATGTTTCTCGTTGGGGAACCGACTGCGTGAGCCACTAGTCGTCGGAATATTGAGTTAGCTATGTTTGCTAACTGGATTGAGTGGGCTATGTATGCTCACTGGAATTATTTATTTGAAATTGTACATTATAATTATAGTAACATACCAATTTACCTAGTTGTACCTATGGTCTCGTTTCATGAAACGAGTCTGACTAAAGCTCAAGATAATGTGTAGGGGGCGCTAGTGAATCTCGCGGCCTTTGGTCCCTAGTGGGTATGTTTCTCGTTGGGGAACCGATTGAGTGAGCCACTAGTCGTCGGAATATTGAGTTAGCTATGTTTGCTAACTGGATTGAGTGGGCTATGTATGCTCACTGGAATTATTTATTTGAAATTGTACATTATAATTATAGTAACATACCAATTTAACTACTTGTACCTATGGTCACGTTTCATGAAACGAGTCTTGACTAAAGATCGAGATCATGCGTAGGGGGCGCTAGTGTATCTCACTGCCTTTGGTCCCTAGTGGGTATGTTTCTCGTTGGGGAACCGATTAAGTGAGCCACTAGTCGTCGGAATATTGAGTTAGCTATGTTTGCTAACTGGATTGAGTGGGCTATGTATGCTCACTGGAATTATTTGTTTGAAATTGCACCTTATACTATAGAAACATACCATTTTACTAACTTGTACCTATTTTCACGTTTCATGAAACGAGTCTGAAATGAGAAGCTGGTACTCTACCTGATACTTTTCCGAGGCGTCGACGCCGGAAAAGATCCAAGAAGACTAAGAAGAGAAGGTCCTCCTCCTCCTCGTCCAGTGATGAAACAGTATCCCGAAAAACCCGTAAAGTAGCAAGTAGACTCTCTACTAAAGATATCTTAAAATTACTTTTAACTTTACAGGCGTCCTCGAGGAACTCCTTAAATAATAACAATCTTAATAAAGTGATCCCGGAATTCAATCCGGCAAATCGAACCCAAACTATACAGTGCTGGCTACGAAAGATGAAAGAGTACCTACTGGTACGAAAAATAAATCGTTCACTCATTCACATATCCTTGCAAAAATTGGGTAAATAAAACGACTAGTTGATTGCTATGATATGGTCCTAGCTGTACCGTAGGGCCGTAGTAGGAAAAAAGGACTTGCTCTAACTTTTTTTTCCACATCTTCATCACCAAGCGTGGATATTTAGAAATCGCTGACGCGTGTAGTATATTAAACGAGAATCTTATTAATTGTTATTAGTTTCTGAAATAAGCCCGGACAAATAAACAGACAGACAGAAAGAGTCTTTCGATTCAACTATGGGTTGCAACAATGTACAGAATTTTTGGATTCATTGTTTTTTCATAAACGATACCTATAGATGTTCAGTTTATATGTCTGAACTTAGCGATATGTTTATTTTTTAGGATACTTAATGTAAGTACCTATTTTGAGCTAAGCCGTGTTGGCTTGGTGGGAGTTCCCCGGCTTTTGATCCGACGGTCGTGGTCGTTAAGCCCGGTCGTGCACGTATAGTAATTTTCTATATTCGAACATTGATGAGTAGGTACAGGTATGGCACACATGCATAACTTTCAAACGCCGGAGGTAGCCAGTAAGTACCTAGGTACCTATTCTCATATAAGCGGCGATGGACTTGCAACCTGGACGACGTTACTTATGGAATACCTACTCACTACCTACTGCAAAATGCGGGCATGTGCCAAGTATTTGGACATGCCTCTGACTATCCGCTGAGACATCTTAGGGCTCTGATCGCCTGGAAGTCTGGGGAAGTATGCCGTGCTGTGCTTGGGGATAAAACTCGTGAACCTATTTTTACCTAGCGATTGGAGTAGGTAGGTACATAATTATTTAAATCCTATTAAATTGAGTTAATAGCTATTTATTATAATTCGCACCTAGGTGCCTAAACCAATATTAAAGCAAAGCGAAATTTCTCATGTACCTACCTAAGTATGTACACACTTTCTTCACTTAATTACCTTTGGGTTGTTTTTCTAAGAGATTCTTTTATTTTATTAACTGACATGTATAAAACCTGAATATCGATTTTGATGTCTGCAACTTCAAAGAACCATTCAAACTCATTTAGTTCCCTTGGGGTCGATTTTAGTTACGTAGTATTCCTTAGTAGTCTGTGTTTGGGGTGAATTATCGATAAATGCAAAATCTTGGAAAATATCTACACCCCTATAAGGAACCTGCCTGCTAGGTTTTAGTGTCGTAGGCTTGATGAATAATGGGATTACATACAATTATTTTTTCATCCCCTGTTTACACACCATAGGGGCTGTTTTTCAAAATAAGGTGCTTCTGTAGATATTTTGCTATTTTAAAGTAAGTATTTACCTAAAAATGTTGTGGGTATAATAGAAATTAAATACGCATATAAGCTTTCATCCTCTATTGGCAAAACCCAGGAGCTGATTTTCGATAAATGCTCATAAAGGTGTTTTATTATTTCTCAAAGGCATGGGACTTTCATGCAACTTTACAGCCCCATTTGACCCCTGCTGTGAGTGTGGACTTTTGCAAAACCGTTCTTATCGGCTGGCTAAAATGCGTGGGGAACCTCTGAGCCGGGTTTCGGATTTGTGGGCCTTGTGATTTAGGGAATTTCGTGATGAGTGGAATACTGTCTTTATAGATATATCAGTTCTTGCTTGTGATTACCCATTGGTCCCTGAAGATGAGCATCATAAATCCTTAGTTATTGACATAAAAAGTATTGAATGCGAATCACTTAAATTAAACTCTCGTTTAAAATATTTTTATGGCTCAGCTGACTACGACAGCATTAATTCATGTTTATTGCATGATTATGATTGGGACTGTATCTTAAATGGTAAACCAATAGATGACTCCCTTGAGCAATTTTATACCTGTCTTTATGAGCTACGTGATAAATTTGTTCCGCACAAATATATAAGCACATCGTCATTTCCCCCGTGGTATACTTCCCCTCTCAAGAAAGTGCTTAAAGAAAAATACAAATACATTAAAAAATTTCATAAATATGGCAACATATCCGATTATGAATCTTTTGCATTTCTCAGAAAAAAGGCTAAAAACCTGGAGGAGGAATGCTACCGAACTTATATTTCTAACGTAGAAAGTTCTATAATTGAAAACCCGAAATACTTTTGGTCATTTGTCAAATCTCAAAGGAGAAGTACCAACTCTATCCCTTCTACTTTATTTTATGAAGGACAGTCAGCTGATTCGGGTGAGGGAATTTGTAACCTTTTCTCTAACTATTTCTACTCCAATTTTCAATCCCCAACACAAAGTTCTTCTTCGGATATTAGCTTAGGCGACGGGTCTGTAGAAAATGATTTTCCTTGCTCCATTAGCGACATCGATGTTGATCATGCTACCGTATTTAAGTTACTTAGGTCGCTTGATGTGTCAAAGGGTGGTGGACCTGACAACATTTCCTCAGTTTTCATAGTCAAAAGTGCCGAGGGCTTAACGTTCCCGCTGACTCTGCTTTTCAAGCGTTCTCTTGATCAGGGCTACGTACCTAAGGTCTGGAAGGCGGCAAACATTTCTCCTATCCATAAAAGTGGTAGCAAAAACGATGTTAAAAATTATAGGCCCATCTCAAAACTTTGTATTTTTGCCAAGGTATTAGAGAGGCTAGTTTATACTTCGGTATATTCTACTCTCTCAACATCATTTATTCCGGAACAGCACGGGTTTATGCGAAGACGTTCAACTACTTCTAATCTACTGTCTTTTAATGATTACACCACCTCAAACATGGATGCTGGTGGCCAAGTTGACGCTATTTTTACCGACTATAGCAAAGCATTTGATAGAATCGACCACCAATTACTTTTAAAGAAACTCCTAAGGGCGGGAATCCATGGTAACCTTTATAGATGGTTTACCTCGTACATTGAAAATAGATCCCAGGCTGTGGTTCTTAACGGATTCTCTTCCTCCTCTAGTTGGGTGGATATACCGTCAGGAGTACCCCAGGGATCCTTGCTCGGACCGCTCCTATTTTCTATATTTCTTAATGATATTCGCCACTGCTTTAGGTTCTCACAATTTTTGCTATATGCGGATGATATGAAAGTCTTTACGCGTATTAGCGACGTCAACGACTGCAGCCTCTTGCAGGAGGACTTAGGTCGGTTTGAATTTTACTGCCAGCAAAATAAGCTGGACCTGAATGTTTCGAAATGTTTTGCTATTGTTTTTACCCGTAGCCCTAAACCTACCCTGTACAGTTACACACTCAAAGGAATCCCCTTGAAGGTGGTAGATGAGATTCGGGACCTTGGAGTTATTCAGGATAGTAAGCTCGCCTACGACAAGCATATTGATGGCATTATAAAAAGAGCAAATAAGGCTTTGGGTTTTGTTATAAGAACCTGCTCTCAGTTTACTTGTATTAAGGTTATTAAAATTTTGTATTGTGCTTATGTACGTAGCATCCTCGAGTATTGTTCACAGATCTGGAACCCTCGATATGAAATTTACATTGATAGAATCGAGTCCATACAGCGCAGGTTTCTGCGATATCTGCAATTTAAATGCAACCATTTTGATAATGATTATACAATTAAATGCAAAAGACACCACATACTCCCATTAAATGAGAGACGAATTATTGCTGACGTTGTACTCCTTTGCAAAATTGCACAAGGAGAAATTGACTCTCCACAGCTTCTTGAACACGTCAAAATTAAAGTCCCCAATAAACCTACTAGACATCCTATTCATCTAGACATTCCGTTCAGTTTCACGAATTATAGACAAAACTCCTTCTTCAGTAGAGCAGTAGCTACATTCAACGGGTTGGTCGATATCCCCGACCTCGATTTATTCGACTCAAAATCACGAAGTGTTAACAATCTCCTGACAAAGCGCTGGTTTGATGCGGTAGTATCTTAATTAACGCAATTCTATTGTTTTCTTTTTAGTGTATATTTCTGTATCTGTTTTATTTTGTATACAATGTTTATTTTCTTCCTTAACTATCAGTCCCTGTCTTGTGTAGGTATATAATTTCTTGTTAATCGTAGTAATACTTTTGTTACTTGTAAGTTTCTCTAACCCTACTACGTTCTACCTAGCTTGTTAACAGGACAGAACTGTTTTATTTTTGTTTTCTTATTCCTTCTCCGCAAGCAAGCAGTCTCTTAGCTTCAACATGCGAGGACATATCAATGGTTACGTGTTATTATTTAAGTTTATTTATAAGGTTTATAAAACTGTTTGTTCTCCGAATAAAATAAAATAAATAAAAATAAAATAGATACACACAGATAACTGATCGATCAATTAGGAACGGCGCACACGCTCCTAATAGTTCTGAGCCCGAAGATCTACTTAACTTTCTGTCATTGCAAATTAGGCCATGAGCGTGACTGGGACAAGTGTTTAGGGAAACTTCAATGAAATGAAATTTATTTGATATACAACAGACTTAACAAAAACATGCAATATTAAGTTTTATGTAATTAGTAACATAATGAACTATAATATTCCTGGTTGGATAACATTGGTACCCAAACTAAGATTGTCTGTGTTATGGGCTATGGCATACCAATGCCCTCCGCCAAGCCATTTGTGCAAAGAAGTGAATACGCAGTACAGTATTTAATATACTGTACCGTTATAATATTGTTATTATGTGTTGTTTTTAGTATTATTACTTTTTAATTCAATTATTAGATATTTTAAATTACAAATCAATTATTATTACAATTAATTGTACCTATTTACGTATTATTCACTAATAGGTAAAGGATATAAGATTTTTAATATAATTATATAGAGCAAATTTCAAATTATGGATTCTTATATTATGTTTGTTTTTTAATATAATATATGATATGGAGCTTTACTTTAAAACAACTAATATGCGCTAAGTTGAGGCATAGTCTTGCTCCAGTAACCAATCTTTTACAGTATTTTTACACTTGAAAAGAGATAGGGGATAGAAGTTTAATATTTTATTAATATTTTTATAAATGTAGGGTTTCATAAAGTAACCTTGTTGTCGTGCAAACGATGTGTTACATTTAGATAGAGCACCTTTAAAAGACCGTGTGGATGTACCATGAGTTGGATCAAAATTGAGTGTTTGGTGATAGAACACTATGGATTGAAGAACGTACATTTTGCGGATGTATAGAACTTTACATTCGTTGTAGAGCGTAGTTGTAGGGTAGCGGAAAGGCTTAAATGTACTGACTTTCAACAATGATTCATTATGATTCAATGGGGCATTAATATACATATCTATCCTACTATTTTACTGGGATTATAAATGTGAGGGTTTGTGAGGATGTTTGGATATTTAGATGTTTAGATGTTTGGATATTTAGATGTTTGGATGTTTGGATGTTTAGATGTTTAGATGTTTAGATATTTGGATTTTTGTGGTGCAATCACGACGTAACGGCTTAACCGATTTTGATTAAACTTTGATTAGATGACTTCTATACCTTGAATAGCATATAGGCTTTTTATCTGGGTACCACGAACGAGGCTGCCGGCGGAAGCTAGTGTAAAAGAATAATAATAATGTTATCAATATAAATATTTCTGGGGTGCATATGTATAAGAGTTAATATGACAAATAGACAAAGCTGTAGGCCGCACTTTATAAGAAAATTACACTTCCGTGTATTTGTATCCTTCAAGTATGAATATTTGATCTCAATCTGAAAATCTACAAACATAAAAAAAAAAGAGCCCCTACTTTTGACTTGCACAAATATACAACAAACTATCTGTAGAGTTAAAATCCTTACCAAGAGACAAAATATTTACAAAAATACTGAAATCCTTATAATATTATATTGCTCGATTGATGAATGCATCGCAGACAAACTATAAACACTTAATTTTTAACGCACATACCTATTATTTTGTATATTAATAAAATTAATTATATATAAATTAATTTTATTAATATACTAATTATAATAAAATTATATTTAATAAAATTGTAGTGCTTTAAGTATAGTTCGTTATATATTACTTAAGGTTTGCAGCGCCCTCACAGGGTCTATTTACCTACTATAAGCTGCAACACGCCCCGTCTAGGCTGACTGTGACATTGAGCATGATATTGTCAACATAGGTTATTACAGATGCCGCTTAAGTAATATGATGATCTCCTATTCTACCAACATAAATTGGTGTATAATAATAATAAAAAAAAAATGCATGCAAAGAAACTAGATTATTAATTCATGGATTAGATACAACATTATAGATTATTTCAATTGATTAATTCACAAACATTATAAAATCATTTTTCATGTAATGATTTGTAATTTATTTAATATCTTAAGCTGTTTAGAAAAGAGTGAGTGCTGAGATGACGACTGGTAGAGGGAAATGGAAGAAGAATACTGTTGTGCCGACCACACATGATGTGGGATAAGGGCAGGAAGATGATGATGAAGATGTTTAGAATTCAACAAGATGTTCAAGGATTACGGTATTTAGAATTATGCTTAAATTAATCTATGAAACTTAAATTAAATAATTTTAAACTAATTTTGTTTAAGCAATAGGATGATCATATGAAATGATTGTAATTCGGATAGAACGAAGCGATAAATTTGTTAGTTTAAAATGTATTGTTGTATGTATGTTAAATTGATTTGCTTTTATTTTCCATAGTATGTATCTTATTTGTTTTTCCATGGATATTTTTTTTTTTTTAAGTAAGTGTATGCCGGGAGGCAACACGTTGTCGGATGGCCGAATGTTATGATTTGTAATTGAATAATTACTTTTATTTATTATTAAGCTGTTGCTGAATGATTTATAATTTAAAAGTTATTATTTGACTTCTTTGCTGTTACGATTTTATTTTAATAAGTTGCTCAATTTATTTCTCACCGGAAATGTGTAGCCTTGCGAAATGTCATTTTTGTAGAAGGGATGGACGGGAATGAATAATAATGTCTTGGAGCGCTCGGGCAGTTCTACTTTAGCTCTCGAGCGGTGCAGTTCAGAAAATTATTGTTGTGTTGAAAGTTAATATTGTAGTGAAGTTGAAAGTGTACTGTTGTACTGTAAAATATACGATGATAACAAAGCAGTGAGGTGGTTTTTATTACAGGAGACAAAGTTATATTTGTGGTCAATATCATACAATGAACTACGTTAGCGACCGCAAAATATAAGTTTGTCACTTTCTACACTTGTATGACTTATTGAAAACAAACGGGTACCTTATTTTACCTGCAACAATCGTGGTCTGCCCGCGACCTCGATTGTTGCAACACAGTCGAAACGTCGGGAAAATATAAAATAAGGTAGCTACGCGATAAACACCCGTTTGTTTTCAATAATGTATATTGATCGCGAAAGTTTGAAAAATATCTACACTTGTAATTTTGCCTTTCTGATCCCGTGATGGTATGGAAGCCTCAGGGCGCGGGCACATGATCGCCTTTATATTAGTTTGGTATCAGTATTGTTGAAGCGCCTTGTAGTATTTTCAGAGCAACCCGCAATGAAATTTTTCCACAAGTTTATTAAAGAACGTTGTTATACTGGCACAGCGCGTTGTGAGTGCAGTCTGTAAACGAGTGTCTATGGGTTAGAAGCTTTAAGCTTGATTTGACTAGATAGCAGTTATGACTAATTCGCAATATGACCACATCGCGTTAGGACTATAGCGCTTGGACTAGATCGCCATAAGGCCTGATAGCGTAACGACTATATTGTCGTTTGTTTTATTTGCTTATTTTTCTCAGAATGTAGTAAAATGAAACCAAAGCAGTCACTTTATGGTAATAAAATATGTGTTAGAAGCTTTGAGACTACATCATTCAATTCCATTTATTGTTTGTTACAGGTAAACATTTTCAATCATACTTGTGAGCATTAAAATCTGCCCAAAACGGTGAAGGAAAACATGTACGGAAATCTGCGTGTTTTTTTTTACATCTAAGGTGGCAAACAAACGTACGGCCCCACCTGCTGGTAAGTGGTGACCGTAGCCTATGAACGCTTACAATATCAGAGGCACCACGACCAAACCCGGCTCCAGGGTTTCCACCTGACGCTATACTATAAAATCATCTAGGATAGCGCCATCTTATGATATCATACTTTCAAGTCAAGTCCTTACAAATGTGATGAACGGAGTTTTCGAAATACCTCCTAGCTTACCTTAAATACGTTGGTTATAGAAATGATTGTCATCTGCAATCGAAATACGTATATTAGTGGTACTGGTAGACTACTAATTAAGGCACGGAATGAAGCGTGAAATAAAATAGATGTTTTATGAAAGTACTTTTATAATCACGACAAACTGTAGATGTGACTAGCCTCTTCTAAGGCTGTTGTAGGCTCAGCAGGCTTCCAGCAAATTGGAAATGTTTCTGATATAGAATAAATTAAATAATTAAATGTTGCAAGTATCACTAGAGCTACTGACTACCTTGACATCTTACCTGGACTCAGGGTCAAAGCTGTCGAAAAACTTGACCATTTCCTTCTCTTCAGCGGTCGGCTCCATCATCTGAATTACCCTCGGATCGCTGATAAGATTGTATTTAATACGTTTTTTGGAAATTGGAGGCCATAGTCCTTTATCACTGCATGTTGGATTGCTGAAATTGCATAGTAAAAATAACTTTAATGCCATATCTTAATCTTTCGTCTGATATTTTCGTTTATCTTTATGGTAAGTAGATAAAGTAGTAACCGACCTGCAGACCATAAAATTTGTGATTATGTCAACCATACGAAATTTCATGGCGTCATCCTTGTTCTTGGGTGGATAGGAGATATAGTTGCCCAGCATAGAGTTTATGCGGAAGACGCAAGCCATGTCGTCCATATGGGCTGACCCGCAGTAGTCCACCCAATGAGCCATCTTTATGGGGCTAAAGTCAAACTCGTGCGCGAATTTATACATATACGTGGGGGCTGCGCCTGAGGCCGCTCGCCATTCCGCCACCTTCAACGCTGGGTGCTTGAAGATCATGTCAGTTAAATAGTGTAAAACTCCTTCCGATGTAGGGGTCCCGTTATAATATCTCTGACCAATCTGTTTAGCTATTTCTTTGACTTCGTTCTCGGGCAAAGAATACGTCAATCGAGGTGACACTATCCATGTAGCATCCTGTTTCAGAAGCGCTAGCATATTCTTTTCGAAAATCACCCATTTGGCAAAAGCCATTTCATTGTTTGTGTAACTAATTAGCATGGGGTATTCGCGTCCCCTGCCTTGGGCCATAAGAGTTTCGGGCTTTTCGTCCAAGACTGTCGTTGAACATGGGTGTTTAGACTCGACGACTGGACCGAAGGTAGTAATGAATGTTTGGCACTGCACTGCAGAGTTTGCTTGCATTATCTTCAGTAGCGGCAGTTTTATGAGCTCTCGATGAATGAGCACAGGATCTGTCTGGTTGATGCAGAGTTCTTTGAGGAACATTCCGGTTACTTTCTTTGTCATTTCGGCAGATGTGGTAAAGTATGACGGTAAACCGGTGGAGCTCATCAATATTACCCTGAAAAAGCCAATAGTAATAAGATATGATCTTTTTTTTCTAAAATTTCCCATCCTCCAACTGGATTTACGGAGAAATTAAACACCTCTTGAATAAGCCCTTGGTCGCTTTCGACATCGACAGAATATGCGCATTTGTGGCTCCAGCGCTCTGCCCCATCAGCGTGACGTTATCTGGGTCTCCACCGAAGGCCCGCGCGTTCGTCTGCACCCAGCGGAGTAGTGTCACAATATCGCGTAACCCTTGATTGCCTGGGATCTCTTTGGTGTTAAGCGAGAGGAAACCAAAAACGTTGATTCTGAAAATAGAGCAACACAATAGGGAAAATAAGAGTCAATTGTGTCCTTGATGTTACTTTCATTCTTATTACCTACCTATAATTGAAAGTAATGACAGCAACATCCTTTGTCATCAAAAATTCAGGGCCCAAAGCATCAGATAGACCAGCGCCGCACTGAAAAGCGCCGCCGTGTATGAATACCAGTATTGGAAGTCCAGGCCTCTTGGCTGGCCATGGGTACCTCGGCAGGTATCTGTACGGCACGTGTAGGTTTAGGTACATGCAGTCCTCACTCATTCCTTTGATATAAAGTGGTATTCGTCCATAAATGAGACCCATTTGAGGGCATGCTGGGCCATCTTCGGTGGCGTCCAGAAGGAAGCTGTTATCCCACGGTTCGATGGGTTCTAGTTCCTAAAAATACGATTAGGTGTTTATTGTTTTGGCATTTGACAAGATTTCATGCGGTGTCTGTCGGTGTCGTACCTTGAACCGTCTGTGTCCTATAGGAGGCTTTCCATATGGCACTCCTCTGAAGCTGGCGTACGGCGTACCGTCCTCCGCTGTACGCAGCCGCCCGCACATCCAGCCCGCGTCGATGCAGAGTCGTACCTCGCAACGACGCGGCTTGCAGTTGTAAACATTTATACAGGTGGCTGAAAAATATCAGTAGTTACAAACATAAAGTGCCGTTTACGTATTTAATTTTAAAAATAATTGTTCACTGTACTTGCCTTGCGCTACGAAGTATGCAAATACAGCCAAAGCAGCGCCTTGTAACATCTTCCACTTTACTGATAAAAATATTGCACCAAGTGCATTATATTTGTTCTTCTGCCTTTTAAACAGGTGTATAGGTAAAGCTAAAGGCACACACTCGGATCTACCGTTAAGTGTATAACATCTATCCTAAACAGACTCTTTTCAGGTATATCACTATTTGCTACCCCACTGTCGTGCCGAGTTCAGCTGACCATCATCGCGTCAAATGTCTTGGTCACCACTTATAGTTATTTATTTATTTATTACATAAACGGGCAACTGAATGTTAGTAAATGTCTTAAAACCTATGTTAGGTTTGACTTTCACATTAGGTTCTTAGAAAAACTATAGCTGTAACTGTAAACAATTGTTGGTAGTAGCACAGATAACATAATACTATACGTAGTAGGCATCGAATGGAATTGAAGTTGGGTTGCTCGGTCCCAACTCACAAGTCAAGTCATAAATAATAACACACAATAGTCACATACATAGTACTGACCCCACACTAGGTTTCCCTGTGTCGTGGATATCAGAAACTACGAGTACCATGGTGCCACAACACGCAGAAAAAATATTTGAAGATATGCAAATATTTTATCTTATATAATATCATGCAAATGTGTACTGCAGCGGGAATCTAAACCGCACCCCTGGCGTCTCAGACGGGCAATCGCCCTGGACCGACTGGACCATAACCCTGGACCAACTGCTAACGTGCCGTCTCTTCAACAGCATGAATTTATGAGTAGCAATACTTGCATATAGTGCGCAAACAGCCTAACCAAACCAACTGAGTCACTCGGTTCGGATGATTTATTGTTGGATTCAAACAATAAGTGCTGCAATAATCGTAGAAAATTTCTTGCTTGATTTATTTATTCTTTTGGGTAGGTTAGATCAAAGACAATAGAGTAGGTTAGGTATAGCTGGTCAAACTCAAATCAAACTCAAAAGGTGTTTATTTCAATAAAATCACTAGGATCACTTTGTAGTACCTAGTAAGTATGAGACAAACTCACGCGCTGAGGTTTCCGTAACAAATAAGTGACGTAATTCAATAAATGATTTGCTGTGGTGACATCTCGTTGTGAATCGAAACTAAATAGGTAACAGACAGGGAAAGATAAAAACGAAATTTATCTCAAAATCCATAAATAAATGTAAAGAACTTCGTTTCGAAAATTTATACATTATTCTCTACATTATACCCCGCTCGGGTTGCTTTTACCATCCCCTACTGTACCCCATTTTTGGTTAAAACAATTTTTTTATGATTCACATACAGAAAACGTTATCAGTAACCTTTTGGTGACGGAATTCTAAAAATGGAAACGACTTCAAACTATCGGCTTCCATACCCAACTCGGTTCCTGGAGTAGTAATACTTGTCGAACATGTCGTCCCACATGGCAGTGGCAGGGGTGTGGGGAAAATCTATCATCTTCAGCTCGGTTCCGATGTCTAGCAAGCGGGGATGGTCGACGTCTACCACGTCCCAGAATATAGAGTCTTCATAAGTTGGATTTCTGTAAGAAATAACAACACACCGGCTTTTATTTAGTAAATGCTTTTCATAGTTTTTTACTTTAGTTCTCTCTCGATATGAAAATCAGAATACTTACAGGTATTTAACAAAATTCGTCCAGAGCTTCACCAAATTCCTCTGAACCACTTCATCATCGCCCGAAAAGTCTCTGCCGCTGAACAGATATGCCAGCTCGTCCGAATGCGCAGCCCCTATCTTGTTCACCCCTGGTTCTTCCTGGACTCCCAGGTCGCCGGAGTACGAGAATTGATAATAGTAGACTGGATGGGCCGACGCGTGCAGCCGTGCGCTGCGGTGGATGTGGTTCACGAAGTATGCATCTCTAAAGGTGTGACCAGAATATTACACTTATATAATAATAAAATAAATATTCCGGACATATCACACACGGTCAACTGATCCCAAACTAGGCATAGCCTGTACTATGGGTACCAGAGACTGATATACATAGTAGATACATATTTAACACCCAGACACAGAACAAATATCTGTGTTAGTCACAAATGTTTGTCCAGTGCGGGAATCGAACCCGCGATCTCTAGCGCAGAAGGCAGAGTTACTACCAACTGAGCTATGAGGCCAATCATTACTGAGCTATGAGTCCAGTCATCAGCTGAAAACTACAATGATGATGAACTTTACCTATGATACTCCAGAAGGGAACTCATGCTCATGTTGCGCATGAAATACGTTTCTTCGATTTGTCTAGCCATTTGATTCATTTCTCTATCGTTTAAAAACTTCAACTCTTGTGGCAGTAAAAATGGCATTCTAGACTTGGATACTCCTGCCTCCCTTAGTATGGATGTAAAAACGTAAGCTTCATTGCTGTTGTATCCTATTATCATGGGAACATTTCCAACTTTTCTAGCCTTTAGTAGATCAATTGGGGCTGCGGATAGAAACATCTCTTCACGCTTCAAAGGGTTTTCAATACATATTCCAAACAGAAAATAAGGCACGTCAAGCCTGTAACCTTTCTCGACCAATTCTTCGGTTTTAGTATTCAGAAACACAGATGTTGGGTAGTCGTCATCTGAGAGCATTTCTCTTAACAACATTGCTCTATCTCTCGCGTCGTAATTAAACGTCCAAGGAGCTAAGATAGTGCCACTCTCCAGTATTGCACCGTGATAGAGGCCTTCCGCCATTGGTGAAAGAGTTATTGCTTCAACAATCGCTGCTCCAAGTCCCTGTCCCGCTACTACTACTCGCGCCGGGCTTCCTTTAAATGCTGCAATGTTATCTTGCACCCACCTCAGAGCCAACACAACGTCTTTCAAAGCTGCATTTCCTGGGATTTTCTCATCTCCCACGCAAAGGAACCCTAAGGGACCAATCCTGAAAGAAATATCTTCTAAGAGTTGGATCATTTGAATATTTGCAAACTAAAGAAATGGTATAACCTGTGATGCACGATAACTACAATGATGCCCTGCTGCACCAACTTGCTAGGATTGTAATCTCCACTGCCTCCAGTCACCCAGACCAATACCGGCCAGGAGCTGGACCCGGCGGACGGCATGCTCACGTCTAGTTGCAAGCAGTCTTCCACGCTGGAGACTGATGAGCAGTGAGACTCCATGGAATCTCTTATGCCTGACCAAAAAGGGGCAAGACCGGCTTGCTGCAAATTTATCAAGCTTTAGTCATATATTATTTGGACAAAAACTCAATTTTTAGGGTTCCGTACCTCATTTGGAAAAACGGAACCCTTATAGGATCACTTTGTTGGCTGTCTGTCTGTTTGTCCGTCTGTCAAGACCCTTTTTCTCAGAAACGGCTAAAGGTATCAACTTGAAATTTATACCACCTAATAAGGTCTGTGGGCTTATGGTGCCGTATAAAAATCAAAGCTCAAGCTTAATGCATTAAAAAAATATGGCAATGAATGTATAATTTTTGTATAGAAATTGCAAAAATCAAAAACCTCTAGGGTACTTCCATTCACCTCACAGTTCTGAAATTTGGAATGCTAGGAGCTTTTGTAACACAAGTAAAGGGAGAAGCGAAACGGGAAAAACTGAAATTGAGGAATTTCGAAGTTTTTTAGGAAACAAAGTTATATTTGCGGTCAATGTCATACAATGACTACGTGAGCGACCGCATATATAAGTTTGTCAATTCCTACACTTAGAATTTGTATATATCCATTGGTGCACGACCGGGATTCGAACCCATGACCAATGGTAAGTCAGGGCGCGAGTTCTCGCACTTGACCGTCTTTATTTTGATTTGTAATGATCTTAATTTTTCAAAGAATACAATTATTTTGGCCATACATAACTTTGGTATAATATGTATAATTATATTAAGACTTACCTTGAACCTCCCTTCCACAACAGCCATAGTTGCGTAAGGAATACCTCTATAAGACACATACCCATCGTGTCCTACTCCTCGCAGTTTTCCCTGAGCTGTGCTGATCACATCCTGCCCTGTGACCCTTATTAGGCCAACGAGGAATATCATTATCACTGGTAACATCATTGTTCTTGATCTTAAGTTCTTTAAATCTAAGGGGGTCGTTGAAATTACTGGCATTTTGTATGAGTTTTTTATAGCATTACTATTCCAAACAGAATTATAGTTTGCGGTCGTGCGTGCGTATCACGATCTAAACAGAATTGACACGCAACTTAGAACGAACTCATTTTATACGATGTATGATGTTTTTCAGCTGAATTGAAATAGTGCTGTCACTAGACTATCTTTACGGTTTTTTATAGACATTGCTAGCTTCAACTATATTCCTCACGTATATTTTTTAATTAATTATCTAGCTATCGCAGCCCACATCCACCCCCTGCTAGGAAGTAGCTACCTATATGTTTCTCCGCCCTGAGCCGATCGCATCCACTGCTTTTTGTGCAATGTGGTCAGCCCATTTGAATGATGCTTTATTGGCCATCATATTATTAAATGACAGAGCAACTTACTCAATCGTTCAGATGAGTTTTATCTTCCGTTAGTTGACAATTTGTAGGTACAAAATTTGCTACAATACAGCGATTGTGGATAGGAACGAAGGGAAATTTACAAAGTAAAATAAAAGTATTGTTTCCGCCTCCCATCTCTATGTTTATTCGTTTATGTTCTCGCATAGGATGCGCTATTGTTGGCCATTGCATATTTACAGGCACAATACGTATTGTCATTTGTCACGCGGTGAAAGTGATTTCATAATGCTTTACAATATCATTATCTCTCTGCTGTTTACAGAATTATTGAAAACAGATAGTTCTTTGTGTTTTATGGAAAACTGCAGAATGTTCACAATTTTATGATGAAGATTCATAGATTCATAGATGTGAGCCTCGCCCAATGCTTGATACAACCTCTATTAAGGACTTTTCCGAATCGTCGAGGTTTTCATGACATGCAGATGGTTTGCGGACGAAGGACCTAGCGGATTAGCGAACGATGAAACAACTCGACACGCCATCTGCGTGGAAGTGCGCCGTGTAGACGTCCTGAGTCCAAAGATCAAACAGGTGGCAGACGTCATTATATCTTAGCTTAAATATATTACACTAGTTGTCCCGCTCGCGACTTCGTCCGCGTTTGTTTATTTATACCACCTACACTATTTTCCTTTATCCTTACCAAAGTACTAACACTTATTATACCTACTACTATCTACCTACCATCACCATCCCGTCACCGTCCCATCACCGTCCAGTCACCGTCCCGTCACAGTCCCATCACCGTCCCGCCACCGTCCCGGTACCGTCACCTTCACCGTCACGTCTTATTTCTATTGTTATTATGTGACATGAATACGGATTTTTATGTCTCTAACTTGAAAAACAAAGAACTTTCAAAGACCCTTTCAACCCCCATTTCATACACTTCGGGGGTGATTTTTCGTAAAATTATTTCTTAATAAATGTTAACTCCATAAGAAACCTGTATGCCGAATTTCAATTGTATAGGCTTAATAGATTTAAAAACCACATATAAACTTTCATCCCCTATTTACACACTATGAGGGATGCTTTAAAAAAAAAATAATTTGGTATTTTTAACTTGCACAGGTAGTGATAGAAACGAAATGTTTTGATTAGTACCTATCCAATTGTACCTATTTATTATAATGTACCTACTAATAACATATGGCATCGCCTTAGGGATTAAAAAAAAACCTGTTAATATGATATAGGTACTGTATTCTAAATAAATAAATTATTTTGAACTATTTATCTGATAACCGGTTTTGATGTCTCTAACTTCAAAAACATAGGACTTCCCATACAAACTTTCATCCCCTATTTACACACCCTGAGGGTTGGAATTCAAAAAACCTTATATAGACATTTTATTATTTTGAATTGTTTACCTGCTAACCGATTTGATGTGTCTAACTTCAAAAACATAGGACTTTCATACAACCGTTCAACCCCCATTTCACAACTTTAGGAGTTGATTTTTCCAAAATCCGTTCTTATTGCACGGTAAAACCTTTTAAAAAATGTCTGTGTCAAATTTCAGACTCAGCCTAGTAGTTTCTGAGCTTTCGTGATGAGTCTGTCAGTGAGTGAGTGGACTACTCCTTTATATATATAGATTAAGAACTATAAGACTAACTCAAACTTTAGGCACTAATCAGTCTATTGTATGTCCACGCTTGCAATTCTAAAACCGTTCATCGAAAGTCTTGCAAAATACAAAAAAAAACATTAACCCTTATAACAAACCTCTGAAAATTAAGTTAAAACGTGGACATTGAAAAAATCGAAATCATTTATCACAGCAGCTTCTTAGCTCTATTTGAGGTTATCGAAGAACTTTAGAATGTCGTTGAGCTCTTTCGTGAGTTGTCGATATCTGTAGGTCGGCTGTTGTATATCTTGGAACTGCAACCGTTGTGACGCCACTGGTGGCCATTCTGACGTTTTGTTGCATACTGGGTAACTGGAAAAATATAATTACAGACCGTTATACAAGGTGCCGTGGTGGCCCCGGCTGAAGAATAGGCCCCTCCATATCTACCTATCCGCGGATGTCGTAAGAGGCGACTAAGGGAAAAAAGCTAGGGGATGGGCAGCAGCGTCCCTCATTTTAACAACGATAGCTATAACTGCGCTCGCCAACCCGCATGCCCAGCGTGGTGAGTATTGGCAAAACCCCCCACATGATAAGGAATTTGCTCTGTCTGTGGGAGGCCATGTTCAGCAGTGGACGTCGTACGGCTGAAATGATGATACAAGGTGATTCACAACAATTCAAAAATGGGCGTTTTGAACTTTTTAAGGGGTCGGCGATGCATGCGTGCTTCCTCTGGTATTGCAAGCGTTCATAGACTACGGTAACTACTTACCAACAGGTAGGCCGTATGCTTGTTTGACACCTTAGTTGTAAAAAAGTATGCTATCTCGAAAGGGGCTTACACATGAAACTTTGATTACACTCATGTTTTAGTCTACCATAAAACAAAGGATTTAAAGAAATTTCAGTAAGTAAAAACTAAATTCTAAAAGTATTTAAATCTGGTAAACCAAATTACCTGCAAAGCATAAAGTCGACGAGGAAATTCGTCATCCAGTCCCTCATATAATCGTCCCTCGTTACAGGAGGCAAGGAGTTATGAGTCCCCAACATAGAGTTCGTTCTGAAGACATACGTCAAGTCTTCGATATGCGCCGCTCCCTTATACTTGAGCTCAAGGGCCTCTCGCAAAACACTGTGTGAGCCATCGTACGCAAACTGGTAGAGAAATACCGGTGCAGCGTCTGGACCAGATCGCTTATCAGATACCTTCAAAGCAGGGTATTTATAGTAACTGTCCGTGCAATAGTCAATGAAGCCTTGTGTGCTAACTGTTCCGTTGTAGTACTCCTGGTCAACCATCTTGCTGATTAGTGGTAGCTTTTCTGGAGGCGTGGTATAGATGATGTTCACGGGGACACTGAGTAAGGGGTTCTCAGTGATACGGGACGCGATGTCGATCTGTTCTAGTCGTGGGCGGAGTACTTCACATTCCACGTCTGTGAACCCTATTATCAGAGGAATGTCTTTGTCACGGCCTTGGGCTATGAGCACTTCAGGGTAGTCATCGACTACTCTTGTGATTCCGGGGAAGTTGGTTTCAACAGTAGGCACGAATGTGACGAGACCGAACTGGTCTAACAATATCCTTTGAGCCTCGTTTATCTTCTCAACGGGCATATCGATGAGTTGGCTATGAATGTTTTCGGTATCCGTTGAGTTGATTGCCAGTAGCCCGAGGAACATTTTTGATACTGTCTGTGCGTACAGTGGCGAGGGGCTGTAGAACCCGGAGATGGCTGTGCCGCTCATCAAATATGCCCTGGAATATCAGAAAATGTAATGTTAAATACCAAGATCTTGGAAAAATTTACGATATCTAAGACGTTCTTGATTAGATATATTATCGAAGAAAAATTGCCGCCCTTACCTTTTGTACAACCCTTTGGTAACTTCAGACAACGTCAGCAGATGCACACTGGTAGCGCCTGCGCTCTGCCCCATCAGCGTGACATTGTCAGGGTCTCCTCCAAAGGCACGCGCGTTCCTCTGCACCCAGCGCAGCAGCGTTACCTGGTCACGCAGACCCTGGTTCCCGGGGATCTCCTTGGAGTTCAGGGATAGGAAGCCGAAAACGTTCAATCTAGAAATGTTTAATGATAAGATAATAATAATAATAGATAATAATTTATTCATAAAATTGATAAGTACACGAAAATTTACAAGTTTATGGTCATATTTACATAGTTATAGGTAGGTGTTACATAGGAGCCTGAACTAGGTGATCCTGTGTTCCAGTCGAGAAGCACACATTCAATAATAAAATTATCAAAAAATCACTTATTGAATAGCTTTAAGTTAATAGGTAGGTAGGTATAAAACATTTTTATTTAGAGTTATACTCAGATACTAATAAATATTACCACCTAAACTTACAAATTAAACTATATTTTAAACTAAACCCATATAATTAAAAACAATAAATAAATCTGAAATATCTACATTTTAGCATAAGTTATTTTATTACAACTAACAACTTCTCTGTATCATCGTAGGACATACTTAGTAAGGCATCCTTAATGGTTGTCTTACACTTATTGTAATTTAGGGGATAAATATTTACTAATGCATTTAGTCTATTGTAGAGTAGAGGACCATTGAAAGTTAAAAACCTAGTCGCAAAAGTATGTTTTGTGCCTCCTGGTTGTTGAGGGCAAAATTTATCTTTCCGTCTTTTGTTAATGAATAATTCAGTGTTGTATGGAAGGCCTGCGTGCTGTTTTAGTACTGAGTGCATAATAAATAACTGTCGGACTGTTCAGACTTTACAAGATTGATACAAGAGGTTAGTAGGAAAAATAAAAGGGCGGAAAGTGGCTACTTTGAGTACTGCTCTTTGGGCTCTCCCGGTAGATAAGAGAAGAGTTTTCCCAGCTCCACCCCATGCGGTTATACAGTACGATAATTTAGATTTACAAAGGGCATGATACAAATGATACATAGTTATCACTATAAATAAATAAATAACACCCAACAGTCACATAGTCCTGACCCCAAACTAGGTTTCCCTGCATCGTGGGTATCAGAAACCACAAGTTCCATGGTACCACAACACCCAGACCCGGAATAAATATTTTGCAGTTCATGCAAACATTTGTCCGTCAGCAGGCATCGAACCCTTGCGTCTCAGACGGGCATTCGCCGCTAAGCCACCGAGGTCGTCATGTGCTAATTGTATTTACCTGTAGTTAAACGTTATGACGACAACCTTCTTAGAGACGAGATATTCGGGCCCATGGAAGTCTGCATCTCCAGAACCGCTCATGAAGCCTCCTCCGTGTATGAAGACCAGGACAGGCAGTCCTTTCTTCTCTTTTTCCTCACCAGTTAGACCTAAAGTATTTTATGAACTTGATTATTACTTATGATCCTAATGCTGGCATAGCTACCGCCTGTTCAAAAATTGTTCATTATCTTTGCTATTACTTGTGCGTGCGTAGTAGTGTAGAGAAAATACACTAATTTCTTTTTCAAACTATGTGTACGTCTTTTTACCTGCTTCTTAGTATACAGTGACCGGATTTGCCAGACATGGATTATGACATGATTATTTATTTGATTAGGCTACTAAGACTGTCATTACCTGCATGGTACGGTGGGTGCAACTCCCTCGCTAGTCTCTGCCCGGCACCAGGCAAGGCTTCGATAGGAACGTGGATATTGGCGTGTATACAAGCTTCGCTCATTCCCTGAGGCTGCATGAGGCGGCCGTAGATGACTTCGGTTTGGTGGCAGATAGGCCCCTCTTCTATCGCTTCGAGCAGGTGGTCCCAAGGTTCTGCCGGTTGTAGCTCCTGGAATATATACATAAAGAAACTGACTGTGAGATACGTTGTGGATAAAATTAATCATCATCCTCCTGCCCTTGTCCCACATTTTGTGGGTCCTGGACAATGTTTTCCTCTTCTAAAATAAAAAATTGTGCATAAAAATAGAGTTTGGTGGCCCTCATCTTTTGCTCATGATATCTCTGATGCAAATAATTTACAATAAAGTCTTTCATCAGCATATTTTCATAACTATGACTCAGGCTTAACTTGATCTGTACCAAGTCAGGACCTATACATAAATAAATAAAATAAATAAATAAATATTCCGGACATATCACACACACATATCAACTGATCCCAAACTAGGCATAGCCTGTACTATGGGTACCAGAGACTGATATACATAATGGATATATATTTAACACCCAGACACAGAACAAACATCTGTGTTAGTCACAAATGTTTGTCCAGTGCGGGAATCGAACCCGCGACCTCTAGCGCAGAAGGCAGAGTTACTACCAACTGAGCTATGAGGCCAGTCAATACTATAATATTTTTATCACACTGCCTATTTCACCAATTTTCATGGTAATTAGGTACTTTGATGGTCATGGTCAGTGGAATCAGTATATAACATGAAGAATGAATGAAGTACCTATTTATATCTGTTTACCTTGAACCTCAACTCTCCAAGTGGCTGCTTTGCGTAGGGAACTCCTCGGAAGCTGGCGTAGACGGCTCCGTTCTCGGCCCAGCGCGCCAGGCCGCAGACCCAGCCGGCGTCGGTGAGCGCGCGCACGTTGCATGCGTACGACTCGGGGCGCGCAAATGCGCACGCTGAAACAGACATTAACCTTGTTACGGCCACGCTTCAAATCCATCTTACTAATTACATCTTCTTTTTGTTTTTTGATTATTTTATTTATTTATTTTTATATATGATTCTATAATATTTTTTTAATGAATCTGATTGACATTTATGTAACAATTGTATAATTGTAATCTAATTCTATCCTTAAGTAATGTAATTGGGAAATAAACCGTATTATTTAAGGTTAAATAAATAAATCTTAATCGCGGCGGGTTAGTTTCAAGGCTAGCTTCTTCTGTCGTGTTACAAGTTCAATCACCAATTGATCATCAGCAAATCAGTATTGTATCTTTCATAATTATTCACGTTTTATGGTTGACATTCATGTAAAATTGGGATCAATTACTTACTGTATAATTACATAATCCAAAGTGAAACTACCTTTACCGATTGACAAGACAAAAATTAAAGGTAGGTAATTTTATTTTTAAAAAATCTAGTAATATTTATAAAAAAACGCCGTCTATAAACCATTACCGAATATTTATGCAAATAAACGAGGAAGTGCTAAACAGACTGGATTCGATGGAGGTATTATTTCGGAACGAGTTTGAGCCGAGATCCGTTACACGTGCTGCCGGTGACCTTTACACCTACAGTTATAGGATAACGTACAAATACCGACGTTTATAGGCTATTTTCTACGGTACACAGTCGCTTTACGCTCTTACGCGAAACGAGGGCAACAATAAACTCTCGACACGCTCAAGCATTCCTGGAACTGTACATTTAAATTGTAGATTGTATAGATTTGTTTAACGTTTTTTTGATTACGTCTAATTAGTGTATCTGTTTCATTAATGAAGTGACACAGAATAATAATTATTATTCGTAGAGTAAGCTGAATTTGCAAGAATGCTCCCAAAGAGGGTTAACGTCAGGCAGGCCGGTTGTAAAACACCCCAAGCCAAATCCTTTTACAACATGGTTTTACGAATAAATGCTCCCTCTGGACCTCACGTAGAGTGCATTCAGTCGTCTCCGGGGCTAACTCGCACGCCATGTACTTTTAATCCGAAAATAACTCGATTAGTTACACATGTCTTGATAGATAGGTATTTGTATAAGTAGTGTTCAGGTTAGGAATTCGGTCGATGGCACGAAATTGAACCAAATCAGTTATAGTTCATAGTTATTTAATGGTAAAATACAGATTACCAGTCAAATGAACACAGTATACATAGTCAGTAGATAGGTAAATGCTACCTACTTAAGTTACTTATTTACGTACTTACGCCAAAAGCGTACTTACATAATACATTTTACTTAGTACCGTATAGTATATCAAAATTTGTTAAACATGGTTCGTCACGCAAAGCCGCTTAGTTTAAGCAATAAATGCTATTAGTGATTTTCGTGCCAATCAAACAAATCACCAAACTGACTACCTATATACATTTTTTTAAACACGGATTGCATAAAATTGGAATTGTCCTTTTCTTTGGGAACGTAGAAAATACTTCTGCATATTTATTTTCTGAATTTCTCTGCTTGCTAATTATCAATTACACTATAGCATTCCAGTTACAATTAACATGTCTGGTTATTAAGACGAAATGATTACTATTTGACACAAAATATTGAATATGTTTAATCTTATTATAACCGGGCGACGCAGTGTTGGAAGGCCCCCCACCCGATGGACCGACGACATTGTGAAGGTTGCGGGAAGTCGGTGGATGGAGAAGGCTCAAGACCGTTCGTCATGGAACTCTTTGGGGGAGGCCTATGTCCAGCAGTGGACTTCTACAGGCTGATGATGATGATGATGATGATGAATCTTATTATAAAAAAAATATATTAGAATTTGAATTATTAATTTCCAGTTAAAACAGTAATATTTCCTTTATATGCTACCTATAAGCATTTGCTTTTGAAAAATTGCCATTTCCAAAGGTAAATGAAGAAAGAAACCACTATGTCTGACTACAGTAAGATTTCGTAGGCCTCGTAGCGGCCACCGTAGCTTATGCTACGCGTCTCGGGAATATATTCTAAGTTATAATTATTTACATATAACTTGTAAAAAACGGCTTCAGTTTTGTGGCACGGCACCATCGTGTTTTTAACTATCTTTTGCTAAGATTTATTCAAGTATATTTTTACAAAACTGTCCTATTTTTAATTAAAGTCTACTATCAGTTTATATACCTACGGTTACCATGTAGAATATAACAATTTGTTTGTCTAGTCACATTTGGAGCAAAAACTTTTATATTTGACCGATGTGGACAAATAACTCTTGATTAGGAACCTTAAGTTTTTTTGCTATCATTATGTCGTAGCATAGTTGTTTCGCATAAAAAACTAGTGAATTGAAAACTGCCCTACTATTGTGATAATAAATCTTGATTGTTGAGTCAAAACCTGTTATGAGTTAAGTCTGCGTTAAAATAATTCCTTAATATAGTAGGTAGTACATATTTATTATTTTATATTAAGATAAGATAACGTCATTTGAGTCTATTTTGGCTGAAGAAAAATAAGAGTAGGTACTTAGATTATTCTGTGTAATTGTATTACTGTAAAAATCTATGCTAAAGTATAAGTTTAGTTCTGGATTGACCTTGTTAACTTAACTGGTAATAATCGTATTTAGCTTCATGTCTAAAATGTCCATTGTGTTTATTCTGGGTAATTAATGAAGTAACTGTTTAACTAGTGGTTCGGCTCGAACTAAGATCTCGTGATGTCTGGTAAAAGTTGGTGCTTTGATGATCGTTGAGGCACAATTAATTTTGAAATCGTACGATCGCATGTTATAACTAATATCCAATCTTAGCTGAACTACGAAGTCATTCAAATTGCACCAAATAAAAACAACAGCGAGATTTTCTCGCTCTAAATTGGAGCAGAAGATCGCCTTACAGAAGATCGCAGCCAAATAACATTATTTGTTTCAAATAGTGTTGTGTTCCTTCCGTGAGTAAGGTTGCCAGAGCTCTTTAGGGGGGGAGGGGTTCGGCAGGCAACGCATTAGCAATGCTCCAGGTGTTGCTGATGTCAATAGGCGACGGTAACCACTTACCATCGTGCTCTACTCGCCTTTGCCGCGCACCCTCACCGCGCTACGCTCCCCTGACGACCAACTCGGACTGTGATTTGTTTGCGGATAGGCGGACCAAGGTCCTGATGACATGTCTCGCGTACAGCGGAAATGAATTTGGAAATTAGTTAGGTGTTATTGTTTTTTATTATCCTATTGTATTATTATTTTTTGTTTTTACAATTTAATTTATTAGTATTTTTTGACATTTTATTAATTTTAATGAATGTGACTGAAATGTTATAATTTTAATTAGTGTAATTGGTTTTGCCGTACTAGTTAATAACTAAAAAAATAATAAAAGAAAAGGAACAAAGCTCTTTCATACGACACCCCACTTCTCTTTCATGTTTTTCTATAATTTATTTTTAATACTCCTTATTGGAACCCTTGGTCGATTTAACCTATTCTAAGCAAATCTATATAGTACTACCTATTAAACTACTAACTACTAACCTACTAAATTCCATGGCGATCGGATTGACGGTTCTAAAGTTATGCTCCAATAAATATACATATAAACATACAACGCCAATTCGTCCAAGTTGTATGAGAGATCTTCGCTCGCTCTATCAAAATCTTTATAAGCTTGGGTCACGATTGGGTCTACGTGTGCCACCCATGGAATTGCCCCGTGCACCTTACATTGAAGCCGTGTTCAAACGGCGTGCGATAGATACTAATACATGCTAAAAAAATGATCCTTACGTCTAATAATGAAGTGTATTCTGAGTTTGGCATTTGAAGGCGTACGATATCGCTCAATAGCAAGTCCCTATAAGATATTTTTTACAAAAACTAAAAACCGACTTCCAATTCCTGAATATTTACAAGATTATTATTAAAGCCGCTAGGAAATTAGGACCTTAAAGTTTATAAAATAGGATAAAAACTATTTGGGGGCATCCTATAGAACTAAGCGAACTTCACGTCGTTTTGCCAGAGTATTTTTTTTGTATTCAACCTCTTTGCATTTTGCTTACTGAGGATGACACTGACCACCTAAACTTTCGAACCAAAAATAAAAGTAAGAATGACATCCAGTCGTCATCAACAATAACTCTTACGGTACTGACTGACTGACTACAGAACAGGACTACGGAACAGGCATAGCTTCACCTAGATTCTAAGACGTTTCAAAGTGATCCTAGTGATTTTATTGAGATAAAAACCTTTGACTTTGACTGACAATCAAACGAAGTGGTTTTATTCTCTTTGACAATCAACGCAGAGTCTAACCAAAAGTCCTAAGAGCATGAAATTTGCAGGGTAGCTTCTTGTTGTAACGTATGGGTGCCGAGAAAGGAATTCCCGACACACAACCCCCTAAGGTTAAAGTTTATATAAAAAATAGCAGCAACCGAACGAAGTCGCGGGGATTACCACAAAATAAATTTCGGCAAGTCCTGATTTCAAGAGATGAAGACGGATTTTTGACGGTTTTTTTAAGTTTTACGGGACAAGTAGTAATCACTCAGGAATTAAATTAATATGGGACCACCCCGGGATTATGCTATATACAACAGCGAAAGAATCATCAAAATCGGTAACATACACACAAAAAAAAATACAGCCGACTTGAGAACCTCCTTTTTGAAGTCGGTTAAAAAGACACTCTAAATTGATTATATTCAGTATAAGGATCATGTCATTTGAGATTACAATCGCACCTCCGAATGATTGTAGCTACAATCGTCAACCCATTAATAATTAATTATTACTGAACTCGTGTTAGATAAGGTGTTCACAAGCGTCCGCGATAGCCGCGTCATCACGCATCCTTTTTTTTTCTTTTTGGCTTATGGCTTGTGCAGCTGTCGTCATGGCAATGCGTATGTATACCGGCTGATCCTGGGCACTTACGTGTATAGCCGTATCAGCCGCAATCCGCGGACATTTGGGTAATCCTGAACGAAATGGATCTCGTCTTGGTCATCCTGTATTAGGTCAGTGAGCAGGTGAGGTATGGTGGCCCTGTAAAGGGCCGATGACCGTCGGTGAAAGAATCAGTGTCGTGAAAGGATTCGTGATCTCGTGTGGATGTAGGAGTTTGTTTAGTTGCGCTTGCGTTCAAAGTTATAATATACTACTTTAACTTACTTTTTTTTTTTTTTTTAGTTAATTAGCTTGATTTATCTTATATTATTCTGATGACTACTCTATTGTATTAGGTCTGACCTGTAATGATAGACGTAATGTTTTAAATAAATACAAATACAAAAAAAATAAATAAATAAATAAATAAAAATATTTAGGGTTTGATCTTAATTTGCTAAATCAAGAAGAGAGAATCAAGAGAACTTAAATAGAATTGCCTTAGAATAAAATATTATGATTCTGCATATTTTACCCCACTGTCGAGAAAGAGGGTAACCTTATTAAAGTTTTGCTTGCACTGGATCTAGGTACGAAAATTATAATAAAATATCAAATTTAAATTCTGAATGAATTGAAATGAATTTTAATAAGAGATAGATATGCTTATTTGCTGATACATTGTTTTCTTATTAATCATAAGTTTATTAATATAAAACTTATCTACACTATTCAAACTGTTGCGATGGGCTTGCGACCTGTCACGTATGGAATATTCTACTGGATAACGTGGGCATATGCCAAATGTTTGGACGTGCCTCTGGCTACACTCTCTTAGACATCTTCAAGGTTCTGATCGCTTGGATCCTGCTTGGGTATATAAAGTCTTGAGAATATTTCTTTCAAATTGCCGACATTTTTTAAAATCTTAACACAACACTTGTCACACAAAGCAAATCTCCTTTGTGAAAATTACGATTGTTTTTATTTTTATTGTTGAGCAAATCACGAAAGGAGCCTCCAAGAAGTGCACTTTAACCCTTTCACTTCACTGATTCTTTCACCGACGGTCATAGGCTCTTGTCAGGGCCACCATACCTCAACCTGGTCACTGACCTAATACACGATGCCCAAGAAAGAATCAGTGAAACGGCAAGCAAGCAGAAACAACGGTGGTGGCAGCACTCACCGGCGACAGCCGCGCAGACGACCAGCACTCTCGCGAGCATGGCTCGTGGCTGACTACTCTTGACTGGCCGCCGATCCGACTACAACTCTATATAAACCGGCGTGGCAGTAGCTAACCAAGATAAATCTACGATACATAAAAAAACGGGTAGTATATCTGACGCTGAATCAAATTATTTTTTTCCATTCGAAAATAAAACTACATACTACTACTATTATAAATGCGAAAGTTTGTACGGATGGATGGATGGATGTTTGTTACTCAATCACGCCAAAACGGCAGAACTGATCTGGATGAAATTTGGCACAGAGATATTATAGTCTGGAATAGCACATACATACATAAAATCACGCCTATTTCCCAGAGGGGTAGGCAGAGACCACGGCCTTCCACTTGCTACGATCCTGACATACCTCTTTCGCTTCATTCACTCTCATCACATTCCTCATACATGCTCGTCGGTTTAGGGTACTCTTGACCTGGCCTTTGTAAAAAACGTCACCGATTTCGTCGCTAAACGTACGCCTAGGTCTTCCTCTTCCAACGGTTCAATTCACACCTGTTTCGTCAATCTTCTTTCGTTCATCCTCTCTACATGACCAAACCATCTCAGCATACCTTTCTCAATCCTCATCATACCTTTCTCAATCCTCATCACTACATCTTCTTTCACTCCACAACGTTCTCTTATGATACTGTTCCTTCCTGACATACTTATACTGGAATAGCACATAGGCTACTTTTCACTCTCTTAGGTATGACGCGAGCGAAGCCTTGGGCGGAAGCTAGTAATAGAATAAAGTAAAGATTCTGGTCGAAACGCTCGCTTACTTTGCAACATCTCTCCTTGCAAAGTTGAGCACAATTTGAAAAAGAACAGACTTAGGGAATCTTGTTTTATCACTTTTTATTGCTTTTTTTGGGCCACCATACCTCAACCTGGTCACTGACCTAATACAGGATGCCTAAAAAGAATCAGTGACACGAGAAGCAAGCATAATACGAATACCATCCTGAAATAGGCTTATTCATATATCAAGAAAAAGAAAGAATATTAACGGATTTTTTTTCTTCTGATTTTGCTTCTTTAGATGTTTTTTTTTGGTATTTTTATCGACATCAGGATCACTGCCTTATACAGATGAATAATTGAGTTTTAACTGATTGGACTCTAAAATAGCTGATTTCTGCATAGGTACAGTTTGATGTTGAATTTCCAAAAGTCGTAGAACTAACTTTATTGCCAATTGGGCGTAGAATGATCCCCATTGGGGATAGCATTCATATCATGAATTCCCTTGTAGATAGGTATACTTACCATCTACATCTCGCTATACATAGCTGATAGATATCTCTTTTTGACAGATTTACAGAACCCATTTTCTGTAATTGGTTGCCCTCTCACTCACCTCTCTTCAGATATTGTATAATATGATAGATAGGCAATCAGCTGCTTCACTTATTTACTGAAAGTAAACAATACAAAACAAGCATTATCGCATACAGTAGGTGCGTTTCGAAATTTCGAAACTGCTAGATAAAAGTGAAAATGAAGTGAAATCTATTAAATAGTACATTTAAAACAAAATTTCGCCTTCATTTTTACTAGGGTACAAAGGATTTTTTTTTTTAAATATGTACCTTTTTTTACTTAAATACACTTCCACATCGAAACAAAAGTCTTATTTTTCTTAATTTTTCGATCCTACATCCAGTTTCGAAATTCCGAAACTTCGAAACTCATGAGGCCAATTTCATACGTTAGTTTATAAATTGAAAATCTATGAAACTGCAACCCCTATGTTACACTAATCGAAAGCTCTACATTCGCTAGCTGATCTCAGCGAATACAGAATACAGAATTTATTTATTACACCTTATGTAACATGTCATTAACACAATTTTTTTAACATATATTAATTAAGTATTAATATTTTATTTATAAATATACATATCCTGATATCCTGATATCCTGAAACCTCTAAGGGCTTTGAAACTAAGTTTTTGTTGGAGTTCCGTGAAGTCTGACGATATTTTTTTGTAGGTACCTATTTTAGGTAGGTACATATTTTTCTGGAAACGCTCTGGAATTCTTTCCTATCCCTGACAAAGGTGATTAGCATTTACCCACATGCAGTAGCACGCCAGGAACATCATGTACTGGCCACTTGTGTACCTATATGGATATCGAATATCACAAAGTTGATTCTAATTTACTTAGGTACCTACCATCAATAAAAAGTTGATACTTTTCCATACCGCTGTTTCTGTAAGTACCACCCGTGTTGGGTGCCCTATTATATAAAATAAACAACGCTATAATTTAATTTTGATTGCTGCCAAGTATCACCCATATAGCCAAATACCAAAGCAGAAGTTTGATTTTTAGTCTAAAAGTAAATTTGCCATTAAAGTTTGACCTATTCCAAGTATATTCACTGTAGACTCTAGATACTCTGTGTGTCGATATGTTTGTGATAACTGGCATGAAATCACTTAAGAGTTGATACGAGTGGTTCCCGGCGTGACCTAGGGTCGTTGGTACACGGAACAATAATTAATTAAGCTACTTCAGAAGTTAAATTTGGAGATTATTAATATGCAGGTTTAATTTTAAAATGCGCATATCCTGAAATTAATTTATCCAGAATCGATAGGTAAATCAAATAAGCGCGGAGATTAATATTTTTTCTTAATAAAAAAGTTACTTAATTGTTTGTGTAAAAAGCCTGCAACATAAAAAAATTGTTTCAAGTAGTGTTGTGTTCCTGCGATGAGTAAGGTTGCCAGAGCTCTTTAGGGGGGAAGGGGTTCGGGGTCGGCAACGCGTGCGTAAAGCCTCAGGTATTGCAAGCGCTCATAGGCTACGGTAACCGCTTACCAACAGGTGGGCCGTATGCTTGATTGCCACCTCAGTAGTATAAAAAAAAAAAATTTGTTGCTAGTCAAAAAAAGTTCATTAAAAACGATTGAGTTATAATTTAGGCGATAACTAAGCGTGTTTACCTCAATTTGCGTCTGAAATTGACACTGTGTTTCCCAAAATATCAGACGAGAAGAAGAAAAAGCGGTTTAGCCGGTCGGTTGTGGGGGCACTTGCCTCTAACGAAACTGACCACTTGAAAGCTTCATATTTAATAAACGGATCTCTAACGAAAAAGCTTTCATGAGATCTCTTGTTTTGAAAGGCTTATCCAACGATACCCCACAAGATCGGGTATGTAAACTCCGAAAAACCTTGGCCATAGCTTAGGAGGCGTCACCATTATCAAGCAACCATTATGTATTACCGTGCGCAGCATGAAAGAATAGTCTGTGAGCAGAAAGGGAAAAAAAATTGGACAGACAGACGGAAGGACAGCGAAACCATCCTAGTAGGACTTCGGATGACAATAGATTACCTATTTTCCCTTTTGGAGTTACTAGGCGGTTATAATAAAACCACCTGCTTTGGACAATATGAACTTATCAACTTTCTTTGCCGATAGATAGTGGCATACAAAGTTACTAATAAGAGTAGGTATCATTTTTGAAGTGATTTCAATGTTGTACTGCAAGTAAATATATTTATCTCTTGATAGTATTCCAAAACAAACCTTATTATGTTTGTAACGTGGTAGGTAGTTAAGTTACATTCGTAAATAGGGCCATCAGTAGGTACCTACTTAAGTAGCTATCAACCTTTATTGATTGTGTGCTCTTGACGCTTTCTCCTCAATATGAGGGTTTTCACTGGAAATTAGCAGCAGGAGTAACGATCCTTCCAATGTTCTACCATGGCCGGAAAATTCCATTGGAGTTCGACTCATAAGTTTGGCTTATTCGACAATGGTCTTGGGATATTGCCAGATTTCCGAATCGACTCACAAAATCGTATTGATTGCAACCATACCGATTTATATTTCTAATTGACTTTCCCCTCTGGCAACCCTTATATATAGATATTATATATAGATAGAATGTTCTAAATTGGGTATACAGCTGTGATACATGTAGGTACGTATGTGAAACAGGAAGAGGTCGACGCGATGTCCCCAAGCAGACGTAGATTACTCCCAGAAGTGGGTCAATATCATCATACTTGTGTGATGCGTAAGCACTACGTAACACTGATAACAGCCTTCTGTACGATACATTGTAATCAACCTATAAAAATAGGTGCAATGCTTACAGTTATCTTCTTCCTAGGCTTACAGTACTGCCATCTCTTTACGCGAGATGTGAGAAAAAACGGCAAGCCTAATTTTAAATATTTTGATTAACCATTACGAGATTAACGATAAAATATACTTATGATTGAATATACTTATGGAGATCGTCTAATCTTAAACTGAACCCCTCTCCACCAAACGATAGTACCGTTTACTCTTGTAACGCTCCCTGCTGCGTTACAAGAGTAAAAGGTGGAGAGGCGTAACGTTTTAGATTTGGCAATCTCTAACCTCCTCACAGAGGTAGATAGAGAGATCTACGAAGTATCTATTCTCCAGAAATAACTAATTATCCACACGTTAGGAGCAGGACCAAAGCTGTAAGAAATTTGCTTTAATTTTATTTATTAGTGCTAAAAATATAGACACTGACCACAGTTGAAGCTCTGACTCCACGCGTAACCTTGTAACAACTTTCGCTGATGCACCGCTGTTATCACCGCTGATAAGGTCCTAAGTCTCAACACGTGCAATAATATTTACCTACTCGAGCCCTTTTCACGAGCGACTCATCCGATATGATGATAGCAGGAACCTTCGGCCCCAGAATCTAACACTACTGAAATGAAATATATTTTACTACTAGTTCTACATATCTATTAACACAACCAACACGGTCAACCAGATATTTTAAATCCACGTATCGCACGGAGCTTTATGATAGACTTTATGATAGAAGTCGACTTGCGCACCATTTTTAAGCATGTCATAAATTATGTTTTAATCAGGTTACCTTACGTTTCGAGGATGGGCTCTCAGTTGGTAGTTTTGCTGACATGTAAACAATAAAATCAAATCAGTGTGTGGGTCCAGTGGAGCGCGTCAGGGAGCAGGGCTGGGTTATCTCGCCTCCACGTGTAGGGACCATTGTTTACTGGCTCCAAGCTAGTTGTCGCCGGAGGCTATCGTAACTGGACCACTTCAGGGTCTGCAGATAAGGACCCTCGTGCGCAGCGATGATTGATACGCTGATACGGTTGAGCAATAAAATAAGCTCAGCACTAAAGTTATCCTGTGACCTCAACCTCAAAAATTAAAATTCACCTTCTTCATCAGCCTGAGTAAGACCACTGCTGGGCATAAGCCTCCTCCAAAAAGGGGGTTGGACCATAACCCAGTGCGGGTTGGTGGGTGGAGCGCCAATACACTGACCCGAATTTACAAAAATGCCCGGCCAGCATCGCCGGTCAGAACGTGGTGGCCCTGCAAAGGGTCTATGACCGGCCGGTGAAAGAATCATTCTAGTGAATGGATTAAAATGCGCCGTGCGCAAAGAGCAGAATATTGAGCCTCTAAGCTCCATATTCTGCTCTTCGCGCCAAAGCAGTAAGACAATGTAGGTCAATTCGTCATCGTCCATCGCGATTTTTTTACGTATGTAACACGTACAGGCAGTTCAAGGAATATCCTAATGAAAGCGCTAGATTACGAATGATCGAAACAAGAACGCTCGGCGCCGGGCGTGTATGTGGCGATGAACCCGGATTCTATTCTGTCCTTCTTTCGAGATCAGCTAAGCTATTCTGTAGAAATTCGAACTCGAATTCACTCGAGTGACAGCATCCACTTCGAAAGTCACACTAGTGAGGCGCCACAGGTGTGTGTTCTACAGAATACGAAATTTGAAAGTCACCGCGGATTCAGCTCTTCGAGGTTCGAAATGTCTTTACAGCATGAGCCTGCAGAAAGGAATTTGTCTGTGGCCGCACTAACCGCGTAAGTCGGAGTCTTCTGTTCAGCGTTCAACTTTTCAAGCTAGGTTCTCAATCTGATATGTAGTAAAATGAGGAATGGCAACTAAGAAAGGCACCACTAACAAATATGGCACTCAAATAACTAAATTGAACATTAAATACTCGTAGCCAGACACATAACCTTTAATTTTAATGTGAGTGTGTTAGCACCTGTCTTGGCAGGGCGAGTGCGAGCTTGTATCGTATGCTTGAGTTTTTACTAGTTAAAATATTTCCTTACAGGAACCCTGAATGTTTTATTAAACATTTTTATTTTTAAATTAAATCGCTTTACACGTGTTTGTCCTAGAGATGACCGATAGTGATTCACGTTATCGAAAATTGCCGGCTCATCCAACTAATACTTTACACGTGTCAAAAAATATAAGGCAGGTCGTTTACATGCGCGATCTGTTCAATAATGTATAAGTATTCTGCGTGGGTCTCCTTAACATCAATCATGGAATTCACAAAAGATCTGTAAAAAAAGTTGAAATATTCATGGATTCGGCAGCTTTGAGCGACACCTCAAGATCACACTCGCTATATTAATTTTGTCAAACATATTCAATTGTTTGACCAGTTGCCGCCTCTGGTCTAGAACCACAGAACAACTGAACCCATATTTTCTTTCATTCCTTCTTTTTCTAAATAAATAGTTATTATAAAGTTGCTTTCACACAACTAAAACATAACTGACTCACACTCTGATGGACTAATAACTGAGGTTTACGAGTTTTTTTTTATACAACTAAGGTGGCAAACAATCTTACGGCCCACCTGTTGGTAAGTGGTTTCCGTAGCCTTTGAACGCTCGCAATAGCAGAGGCATCACGCACGCATTGCCCACCCCGAACCCCCCTACGCTTAAAGAGCTCCGGCAACCATACTCACCGCAGGAACACAACACTACATATTTGAAACAAATTATGTTATTTGACTGCGATCTTCTGTAAGGCGGAAGTACCTCCCAGGCGGACTGCTCCAATTTAGAACGAGAAAATCTCGATGTGCCTTACCTCGCATAAAAGATCCCGTCTACAGAGAGATTGCAGCCTAGTTCTAACGAGGTCAGTATCCTTAGATCATGATGTTGTTTTAATCATAGCTATAGCCTAACTAGCTTCAGCCCGCGGCTTCGGTCGCGTAGTACTTACAGAAAAAGTAGATAAAGAACTTTATCTAATCCAAGTTTCAACGAAATCGGTTCTGCCGTTACGGGCGTGATTGAACAAAAAACATCCAAACATCCTCACAAACATTCGCATTTATAATATTAGTAGGATAAATGACAACGGTGCAAACAGTCAAAAAACAAAAAATAAACAACTTATACCTACATACTAACTAAACTAATACATTATATTTAGCCATTATACCTGGCTCGCTCGCCCTACTTCAGAACCCAGCACTGTTCCACGTGGAGGAAATAAATTAGTTTTTGGTCCTGTGTCTTAAACTACAATGTCAAACAACCGGTTTGTCCAAATTACTTTACACGTGTAAGTAAACAGCATGCTTCCCTTGAAAAAACTAGCAAACTTTGTTATTTTAAATGATTAGGTACTTATAGCTCTTGCTTGATAAGTTGAATACAAGGTGATTCATAATATGTATTCCATCCCGAAAGGGGCTTATTCTACAAGCAATTAGCAATAAAGTTTGTCCTACGACTTTTGGAAATTCGACATTTTTCATTAAAAAACTCTATGCGAAAATCAGCTGTGTTGGGGTCAAATCAGGTCAAACTCAATAAATCTGCTGTTTTAGGTAGCAATCTTGATAACCAACTTTAAGCGTTTAGGTATTAGTTTTAAAGATGATGAAAATACCAAAAACAGCTAATTTGAGAAAGTTTGTGAAAAAAAATCTAAAAAATAAAATGAAAATATTGATGGTATGGATTTTCGTTACATTTTCGGGATGGTATACATGTTATGTATGGGGGTGTAAGGGGTGCCAAATGACAACCCTCGGAACCCAAGCCAACCTCACCGGCACGTGGTACACCCTGCCGATCAGCTGACGAGTCTCTGGCGCTCTACCCACCAATCCGCACTGGACCAGCGTGGTGGGTTATGGTCCAATCCCCCCCTTATGATAGGACAATAGAAAACGGCCCCCAGTCCCCGGCAGCTCCGCTATTCTTGGCACTGGTAGCGGCCACGGTAACGGCAGAGCAGGGGGTGCTAAGAATCCCCGGCAGAGGCCAAGATACCAACCCCCACGAACCCTGGTCCTGGCGACTTTTAACGCACGCACACTGAGGACCGACGAGAAGTTGATTGAGCTGGAAGAAGTAGTAAGTAAGTTGCGCTGGGATATCATAGGATTATCAGAAGTCCGAAGAGAGAGGGAGGACACGATAATCCTAAATTCCGGCAACTTATTCTACTATCGGGAGAGAGATCAGCTATCCCAACATGGTATCGGGTTTCTCGTCCATAAGTCCCTCGTCAACAATGTTGTAAAGATAGTGAGCGTTTCGAGCAGGGTGGCATACCTTATACTCAGTGTAGTGACTAGTATTTAAGGATACCTGCATTCCTTAACTTATGCTGTCTCCGGGGGACAACTGACAGTGACAGATAACAGATGACACCTGAGATGGAGAGATGGATACATACTCTGTGGGAGTCAGTCAGTCTGTGGTCAAGCCGGCACGAGCAGGCGCGCGGGAAGTCACTCGGAGATATTCTGTTATGTTATATGATAACAGCGAGGGAGTTGTCCTGCTAGGAACCAGCGTGGTGAAAGGTATACACTACACTCAGAATCACCGAACGGTATTTGCTGAAAGTCATACAGGTATACGCCCCACACTCGAAACGCCCAGACGATGAAGTGGAGGCTATGTATGATGACATTTCAAATGCCATGCATGCCTCGAAAACACACTTTACAGTTGGGACTTCAACGCACGGCTAGGAATGAGGAACGGCGATGAACTGAAGGTGCGGCAATTCGGATTTGGACAGCGAAACCAAAGGGGCCAGCGTTTGGTCGACTTCATGGGGAAGGAGGGACTCTTTGCGATGAGCTCTTTCTTCAAGAAGCGGCCGTCCAAAAAATGGACGTGGCTGCACCCCGGCGGTTACAAAAGCGAGATAGATTTCATCATGACGACCAAGAAGCAAATACTTAATGAGGTCTCTGTGATCAACAGGGTCAAAACCGGCAGTGATCACAGTATGGTTAGAGGCTCGTTGAAGATCAACATTAAGCTGGAAAGGTCTCGTCTGATGAAGTCTACTCTTCGCCCAAGTCCTGTCCAAATTCAAAACCCCGAGAGCTTTCAGTTAGAACTCCAGAATCGCTTCCAAAGCCTGGCTGAATTCGGAACAGTGGATGAGCTGAACAACGGGCTAGTGGAAATTGTCCAAGCGGTTGGGTCGGAGTTCTTTAAGACCCACCGTAAAAATAGAACCCAGAAACTCTCTGAGCACACTCTAAAACTCATGGCTGAGCGAAACGAAATGAGACTGTATTCTTCAGTGGACAGGTCGAAATACACGCGTGCTCAAGCTTGTATTAAACGCGCCATAGAGCGCAATAAAGGCTCGAAAGTGTTCGCAAAAGGTTGCGGGGAGTCGGTAGTGTAGTGGACCGTTGGTCGTGGCTCTTTGGACGATGCCTATGTCCAGAGGTGGAGTTCTTCAGGCGGTTGATGATGATTCACCTACTGCAGATAATAAGGACCTACCAACCTTTATTTGGGTAAAAAGGGTGTCTACAAGGTGATTTATAACATGTTTCATAACCATCCCGAAAGGGGCTTATTCTATAAAAAAAAAGAAATAATAATAGCAAAAAAAAATCAATATTTTCATATTTTTTTTTTCTTTCTCAAATTAGCTGATTTTGGTATTTTTATCATCTTTAGAACTCATAAGTAAAGAACGTACAAGAAGTGCGGCATCAAGATTGCTACCTAAAACAGCTGATTCATTGAGTTTGACCTGATTTGACCCCAAAACAGCTGATTTTCGCATAGAGTTTTTTGAATGAAAAATTTCGAATTTCCAATAGTCGTAGAACAAACTTTATTGGCAGTTAGTTGGTTGTCGAATAATCCCCGTTCGGGATGGAATACATATTATGAATCACCTTGTATGATGACATGACAGCTTTATCATGACATCGGACTAAGTCCAAAGACTAGACTAAGTTATTGAATTTAGTATTTTCATACATTGGCTATACATATATCCCACACGTGACAACACTGCATGAAGTTTAGTCGACGCTGCCAACCCCCATATTAGGTACCTACCTATGACTGCACGCGCGTGAAACCGCGCTGGTACCTACAGCTATTTATTAAATGCGCAAAGCTACATTCAAACCAACGCGACCAAGCGACTGCGTCAAAATAACGGGTCGCGAATATGGCTTAAGGGTGTATTCGACAAACTGGTATAAGTCTTATCCATAGAATATTAGATATTTTTTACAAAACTGAAAACCGACTTCAAATTCCTGAATATTTACAAGATTAATACCAACCTCTTTTTTTTTGTTATCAACCTCTTTGCGTTTTGCTTACCTACTGAGGATGACACCTGCCACTTACACTTTCGAACAAAAAACCAAAGTAAGTATGACATTCATTCATCATAAATAATAACTGATATGGTACTGACTGACTGACAGACAATAAAATGTGATGGGTTTATTCTCTTTGACAATCAACGCAGAGCCTTACCAAAAGTCCTAAGAGTAGGTATGAAATTTCTGTTGTAACGTATGGGTGCACAGAAAGGAATTCCCGACACACAACCCCTTAGGTTAAAGTTTATGTAAAAATAGCAGCAACCGAACGAAGTAGCGGGGATAACATACGACAGTCGACTAAAAAAAAATTCGGCAAGTCGTGATTTCAAGAGATGATGACGTTTTTTTAAGTTGTACGGGACAAGTAGCAACCCCTCAGGAATTAAATTAATATGGAACCACCCCGGGATCATACTCTATACACCAGTGAAAGAATTATAAAAAAATCGGTTTAGTAATAAAAAAATACAACCTCCTCCTTTTTGAAGTCGGTTAGAAATGACAAATAACTCTTAGAGTAAGCCTGTTTCCCGGGGAGTTATCCCAGGGATTGTTACTCTGGCATAACATAGCGTTTGGTCGAATCCACCCTAAGTGTCGTAGTGGTCAGTTTCAGTTTAGAAGAAAGAACTGCACATTCAAGGCGTGTTCACACGGCGTGCAATATTTCATCTAATATATATTTAAAAGGTATTTGAAAATTATCCTTACGTCTTCTGATGTAAGTCAATTTTTGAGTTTGACATTTTTATTTATTTATTTAGAATACAGTATAACATCATAACAGGTATTTTTTTATCCCTAAGGCGATGCCATATGTTATTAGTAGGTACATTATAATAAATAGGTACAATTAAATAGGTACTAATCGAAACATTTCGTTTCTATCACTATCTGTGCAAGTTGTAGGAGTTTCGGTAGGTGATTGAAAAAAATATCCACGCTGTTCGCAGACAAGATATTGAGCAGATAGACAGCGAGTGACATGGGGGCAAACTTAAGTAGGTTGGTCCTACAGTGCGGCACTTCCAGCATGGCGGGGCGGCGATAATGATATATGATTGAAGGCGTTCGATATAGCTCAACGATATCACAAGCCCCTAAAGTCCAACTCAAAATTGACTTTATTCAGTAGAAATAAGGGTAATTTCTAAATAAATTTCAGATTACATACGTACGCCGTGAACACAGCTACAAACCTAACGGAAATTTATAAACGGAAAGTAACTAAAGAGGGACGTTCCCGGGGTCGCGTCCGATTAAAATCTGATGACAAGACCCTGGATAATAAGGAAGCGGTGATGCGAATCCGCCTTGTTTACGACAGTCTGATGACGTGTGGCTGATACCTACCATGTGCAGTATTATTAGCATACGTCACCGTGTTAACGTGATTCAAATCAAAATATGATTAAATGCCATCTGCCAGTGATTATTCTTCACATGCCATGAGAAACTGTGTACATTGTGAAAAAATGTGGCCGCTTACAGCTTTTTGTCTCAGACGACCTTCGCAAACGCACCTCCAAACATGTACGGAAGTAGGTAACCATCCACAAAAACTGCAGGTTTATCGGCGACAACAGCAGTGAGGGAAAAATGGAATCGCATAGCAACTGCATGCGATATCTCAAGATCAAGGCCGCGGAGCACGGCTGCGCCTGCGCTGACCAATTGACACGTGTAGCCGCTTATCGTGCCATCGCATCGAATGGACGTACACCCGCTTGCAGAATTAATAACTTCCCAAAAGCCTCTTGCCTAATACTGTGTAAATGCGAGGTAATGCACAGCGAGATTTTGTCGCTCTAAATTTGAGCAGCCCGCCTGGAAGGTACCTCCGCCTTACAGAAGATCGCAGCCAAATAACATTATCTGTTTCAAATAGTGTTGTGTTCCTGCGGGTAGTAAGGTTGCCAGAGCTATTTAAGGGCTCGGGGTTGGTAACGCGTGTGCGTATTGCAAGCGGTCATAGGCTACGTGGGCAATAAGCTTGTTTAAAACCTTTGTCATTTTTGGAGTATCGAAGTCCGACAAGAAACCTTAGTCGATAGCCGCTCTGGCGCGATGCGATTAGCGGAAAAAATTGTAGAAAGATGCCACGCGATGGTGCTGCCGGCGTCAGCGTCATGCAATCGCTATCATGAGATAAGCGGAGGATGAGAAAAACCGACAAGTGCACTGACTTCAAGCCTTCGGCTCCGCAAGTCGCCCCCGCCCGCTCCCCGCAGTCGCACCAGCGTCGCCCTGACCTTATAGTTTCGCCATGACTGTCTGACCGCCCACTTGCTTCTTCAGCGGCTCCAGCGCAGCGTCCTGACCTCATGTTTTCTTAAGACACAAAGAACCTCCATTGTTTTGTGACATATAGGTATGCAAAGTTTGAAAGTTAACACTACAGGTTATAAACACCTCTTTGTATCCTGTAGTGTCTTCTCTGATTAGTTTGTGCTGTGTCTAAAATAAATGTATTTTCTTTCTTTCATTCAAAGTTTTTTGTACTTGAGTAAACTTTGCCGACGACCGAAGCGTTATGCACTTCGTATTGCGAAAATGATGTCATGGTCACAGCAGCTTACTGTGACCAAGAGATTCGCAAAACAAAGAGATCGTCTTTGTTTATTTAAACCCCACTTCATAAAAAGGAAGAGGATCTGAAGTCATCTGTTTTGTGTGCTCCGTACCTCATTTGGAAAAAACGGAACCCTTATAGAGTCACTTTGTTGTCCGTCTGTCTGTCCATCGGTGTCTGTCTGTCAAGACCCTTTTTCTCTAAAACGGAAGGCTAAACTTGAAATTTTTACTAACTATTAGGGACCCTGAGCTCAAGTTGAATCAAGTTTCTAGCTCAATGCATATTTTTATATGATAGTGGCAAAAATGAAAAACCTCTAGGGTACTTCCAGTTAACTCGCAATTCTGAAGTTTGGAATGCTAAGAGCTTTTGTGACATAAATAAAGGAAAAAGTCTAAAATTGTAATTTAAAAGTAATTTCAATGTTTTTACAACAACAAAGTTATATTTGCGGTCAATATCTTACAATGAACCACGTGAGCGATCGCAAATATCAGTTTGTCACTTCCTACACTTGGCATTTTGCTTTTCTGATCCAGTGTAATGGTACGGAAGACTGACTGACGCGAGTTCTCCCACATGACTGTCTTTATTTATTCATTGAAATAGCATGGATTATTTTTAAACGTCTTAGATAAATTATTCAGTGAATCCATCCAACTTCTTTTTTTTTATGTTATACGGAGACAAACAGGCTTACGGCCCACCTTTCTTTCTTTTTTAGGAGAAAGAAAATACATTCATAACTTACACCTAGGTTTTAGAGAGCAAGAAGAGAGATAGAGATTAGGGATAAGGTGTAATCCCAAATTTTAGATAGGGCTTTCAAAAACAACAAAATCCTTTCTCAAAATTTAAATCTTACCGATTTTTATTTAATTTGAACGTAATTTTAATTCCGCTTCTTACCCACCGTTCACCTCCCTGAGACCACCTGGGTATACCTTAGAAATATTTTTTTAATTCCTGTTTACTTTTTCGTTGTTTTATTAATCTTACTTTTACTCTTAATTCGACGGATTTTTTTAAAGTAAATTTATAAAATTGGTGCAGATTTCGGTTCTTAGCTTGTATGTTGTATGTAACCTTAAAAATACATAAAAAAATCTAGCTCTTTCAGTTTCCAGAAAAACATACGTCCATTATAATGGACATTATCAAGTTCATAAGAAATTGATGCGCTCCATTCATGTGCAGTATACTTCCCACTGTCAAAGTGAAAGAATAAAATAAACTATTCTTTATATTTTGGTAAATTAGTCTCATAGTTACATAAGTTTACGCTTACAATACTAATAGTAACTCTGAAATCTAATAAGTACAAAAATCTCACTATGTTTTGAACATAATAATCAGTTATCTATAGTCTTCAAAGCAATCAACATTTCGCTTATTCAAAAATAATCAGCCTTATAGTTTTTAAGAATAAGTACTTAGCATAAATAGCAATGTAGATTAATGTATAAAATCTTTTATTTTTACTTAATTATTGTGGAAATTGTAAAGCAATTCTTTTAGCCACCAAGCACAACCTCTGATTGCATTTCGAACAATCAATGTTCGTTTTATTGTTTTTGCAGAACTTACAACGTCCATATGTTGTATATTGAGGCCAGTGGTTGTACCCATCTTAACGAACAGAAACTGGGGGCCTCGGTGCACTTGGGTTTTTCGTTTCCTGTCCCCATGAAAGTTTCACTTTCAACGTAGTCTCGTCAATCTCGATTTAATTATTGTCTTGTGTATCACTTTCGGAGCTGTCTAATATATTCATGCGCTGTATGCATGAATTGATGGAAGGGCAGGGTGAGGACCACTCTTCAGTTCTATTAACAGCAATTTGGTCTTCATTCTCAGGTTCAGAACCAGTATCTATATAAGAAGGAGCATTTCAGGCGGCACTAATGCTACTATGCATTGTCCTCTAGACTTGAAGCTCTGAAAAACGTAAAATAGTAAGGCACCTGCAGATCCCTAAAATAGTAATATAAAAAACAACACAATTTAATTTACTAATAATACGGCAACGGGAAGAATACAAGACATACGATATTATAAATAGTTATCTACTACTTCGACAAGAGTAAGAATACTGGACATAGTATACAGCAGTTACTTTACTAGTATTATTAATTCGACGACGGGAAGTATACTGGACATACAAGTTGTGGGTGTCGTCAAAACTAAACAAAACTCAGCAAGCAAATCAAAACATTATAAGTAGCTTTCCGGGTCTGTTGTCTGTAGTTTTCAATAATATTACAACAAAATAAGCCGTAAAACAATGAATAAAATGCAACTTACCGAGAGCCCGCGCAGCGCGTCCCTTCTACCCGCCATCTCGCCAGCGATTGCTCGCGACCCGTCGATGTGTGTGCGTTACCGATTTTTGACAGCGTTGTTAGATTTTTCAGGGTCCAATTATACACCTTGAATTCACGACATACCTACGATCTAATTTTTTATGTAGTTTTTTTTTTTCATTCAACGCGAAGTATACTGCACAGCGACGAATTAAGGGTTATTAATTTGTCTATAAAATTTTGATTCTCTAACAATACATGGGTTGATTAGAATATTATACCCATGTTCGTGAATAAAGCTTGTCTGATGAATTATTTGCTGCTTCTAACTTACAATGAAACCTTTCAAGTTGGTCCGATCGCATTTCGGCAACACGATTCGCAAAGCCCCTGGCTTAACAAACCTTTGAAATGAGCGAATGTTTATTTCTTCGTAGGTACCTCTGCAAAGTATCCATAGAGGTAGTGGGTACATACACGCGAAATGAATAATGCTTCTCGAATGGCAACCCTGAACCGGACACAGTGTAGGAAGCTCTCCCACCTGATAGACCGATGACATTTTGAAGGTTGCGGCAAGGCTCAGGACGGGTTTTGGACGAGTCCACTCCACTGATGGACTGTTCTCCCTTCAGAGAGCAGTGGACTTCTTCGGGCTGATAAAGAGGATCCACAAAGCATTATACCTAATGTTTTTCGATTTATTCTATTTCACTCGTGGAGTTTGAACGTTTTAAAATAGTCAATTGTCTTAGGCTTCATGGAAATAACACTGAATACGAAAAAGGAGTGCAAAAGGAATTGAATCAGGACAAAATTGGGCTTGCCCTAATTCACAAATGCATATCCGGCAGATAGGTCATCTTGAATTGAAGAAACTACGCAGAATCGGTATATCTAACCTGACTTTACACCTCGTAGAGTTATCATAGTTGATAAACATGGACTTTCGCCATTTTCGCGTATCATGTTTTGCATTTTGTCCAGCTTGTACATACCATGCACTGCTGCTGATAGAGTTCTGCTTAATTCGTGTTATTAGATCATCGTCAATTTTATATAGGTTCATTTCTTACACAATCCACATGTAAACAGATTGCACGACGCGACGGTAAGCGTCTTATCCCAGACGCGTCTTTGTTCATCTCCCTGATTCAGTTTAACACGTACAATACATATATTTTCTAGTTACATTAATTTCCTCCAATATCGTATTTAATGCATATGTAAATACACCTCTACTTCAATTGTTGCAGGTGTAAAGGTCGGCTGCATGTGCAATGGAGGACGAGGTGACATTCCTGTTCCAGCTGGGCGTGACACGCGATGCGGTGTCTGCGCCCGCGCATCTCCTCACGTTGGCCTACCTCAAGGATATGGCCGTCAAGTTCGTGCACGAGAAGGTAACCTTTTCCTTTGGGTCAGTTAAAATCAAGCCTACGTGCGAGGAGGCTCTCGTGGCTTAAAATGCCACGTCATTCATATTAACAGATCAAGTAGGTTCGTGCGTTCAATACGATTAACCTCTTAATGAACCGATAGTGACATTTACATTGCAATTTACATTTTGTGTGGGGTAAGTAAGTCGCATTCTCTGCTTTCATCAGATACCAGATAACGGGCTCAACCGTCTCGCGGATCGCATCCTGCTGTTTCGGCACGACTACTACTCGTCCAACGTACTGCAGCTCATCAACTGCGCCACTGACGTCATCGACGAGACGCTCGTCGAGATCGTACTCACTGCCAACCGTGAGTGGTGTTTGTTTTTTACATTACAGAACAGAAGTCACATGCTTAACGCAAAAGACAACGAAAATGAATTATGTAGCGAGCAGCGCAATTACGAGGCAAACTCAATCTTTTCACCGCACAGGTTCTTTTATTAAGTCACAAGGCTCTTATCTGGATAATCTGGATCACCTCACCTTGACCAGATCACTGAATTAACTCAGGGTGACGGCGAAAGAACTAGTGAAAAATGACGAACGAAACCTCGTTTATGAAGTAATGGAGAAAATGAAACAGAATTCCTAAAAAGTAACTAAATAACCCAGTTAGGAACCCCGTGAAACCCTGGTCCTGAAGACTTGCAGGAGAACCTCATCATTTCAGCCGTACGACGTCCACTGCTGAACATGGCCTCCCCCACAGATAGAGCGAATTCCTATCATCTGGGGTGATTTGCCCATACTCACCACGCTGGGCATGCGGATTGGCGAGCGCAGTTAGAGCTATTGCTGTTCAAATGAGGGACGCTGCTGCCCATCCCCTAGCTTTTTTCCCTTAGTCGCCTCTTACGACATCCGCGGATAGGTAGATATGGAGGGGCCTATTCTTCAGCCGGGGCCACCACGGCTAGGAGGAGAACCTACCAAAAAATATCTCAAAGCAAACACGAACTAGTTTATCCATAAAATAAATTTGTGTTTTAGCGCTGATCTGCGACGGCGGCGAGTGCTCGGTGGCGCCGCGGCCGCACGCGCTCGCCGTGCACTCGTACAAGGCGCCCACCTTCTGCGACTTCTGCGGGGAGATGCTCTTCGGACTCGTGCGACAAGGACTCAAGTGTGAAGGTAACCGTAATAACATTTATACAAAAGCAAACGGAAGGATTGAAATAATAAACTAAGCAGCGTTTTATGTATCTGTCGCACGCTTTTTACATGGCCATATTTTGTATAGGTACTCCGCTGAGAATTACGAAATCGTAGTCTGCTTGAATTACTTAAGTCTCAGCCTTATGACTGTGAAACCTCTAGGGTTCGAAACAAATAATTAGAGTGGAGATATCTGATAAGTTACAGCTGTTTAAGTGTTTCGCAAGGTTGCATATTGAGACACGTCCTGTTTTCCGGTTATATCAAATCTTTTGGGAAACAGTCTCATACGCTGCTATTGAAACTTTCTGGATATATTGTAGCCTCAATTAGCTTACTCAGACGCTAACTTGTTTCCAGCTGCGATCTTGACCGATTTTGGTAGCCAGCTATAGTAGTTTTGGCACATTCTCTGATGAATACTGAATTTTGGTTCGCTTCCAGGTTGCGGACTGAACTACCACAAGCGCTGCGCGGTAAAGGTGCCCTCCAACTGCACGAGCCCGGTGGTGGGGGGCGGTGCGGGGGGCGCGAGGCTCAGCTCGGCCGCCGGGGGGCAGCGCAGCCCGTCGCGCGGCTCGTCCGCCTCCAACGACGACTCGCTGGTAAGGCGGCTCGCCGATCTCGTCACCGGGAAGGACAAGGACTGGCCGCCGCATACGCAGTTCAGGAATGATCAGTAGCTGTCATTCCTTTTCCAATTAGGTGCCTAGGAAGTTGAGAATGTAAGGGGATGATTGGTAGCTTAGACTATCTGTAGCGGTAGTGAATAGAAGGTCGGGTAAAGATTCAGCTTGGTCGCGAGGAACAGGCATAGCTTCACATAGTTTCTAAGACTTTTCAAAGTGATCCTAGTGATTTTATTGAAATAAAAGCCTTTTGACTTTGACTTAAAGATTTATTTAGAAGTAAAATCGCCGGTTCTACGTACAACAGATAAAAGAAAATTAAATTTCGTAATGGTATTAAAGACTATAAATGTCGAATAGTTCGGTGTATTCTGTAGAGTATTGAAGTGTTTATGTAGCGTTTCTATTATTCAAAGTTTATTAGGTTTAGGTTTAAATTCATTTATTCCCATAAAGACAGTGAGTCACTTTCATGAGAACATAAGTATCAAACAATTCTAAAAGTGGGTCGTTCTAAGTAGGTAGTTAATATTATGTAGGTTCATTCTTAATAGCTAGGTAAGTACAATGCATAGTAGGTTATTAATTGGTTGTATTCCAAAATAATAGTACTCTTGATACACTTAGAATCTCCAAATAATTCTAAGTATCTCCACATAGGTCTAAGAATCTCCAAATAAGTCTATAAATAGAAGGACAATAATCTATATCGGATCTATAATCTACTGAGAACGCCTAAACATTCCAATTCTTACATAAAATGGCATAAATATTTTGTAAATTGTATTATGATATTCCGTCAAATGTATAACAGTACTTTTGTACTATTTATATTTTTAATATTTATCTTACTAAATAAGTTAGATCTTTATAATGTAAAGACGTTGGGTGGTGGGTAGCAATGGTTATTTTTTTAATAAATTCTATTGAATTCAAAGATTTGTTTCATTTCAAAAACCCTATACCTATGGTACCCATCATCCAATTACAATTGAATTAAATAAATGCAATTTAGATTAATCAATATACCCAGGATAAATAATATTTATTTACGAAAAGTTACACTATTCTTACAGGAGCACCTAATGCAATAGTGTACCATTATCATTTATATTATTATTATTATATATATCAAACATTTTATAAGATTAATTTTAATTCATAGCACCAATTTCAATATGCACCTCCTAGTACTGTGCTCCTAGGTAGCGCCCCTCGATCACATTTAGGTGATTAATTTGTCCAAGCTGTTGCGGTGTATCATGCTAAGAATGATTCATAACGAATTTAGGAGTCGGGCGAGGAATATCTTTACGATCAGACTTGAAGTCTGATCGTAAAGATATTCCTAAGCAGCGGTTATTTCGAATCATATAATACAGAGATATTGAGCCCTACCATGACGTCTTATTGCCGTTCAAATGCGAGCGTGTCAGCACTATTTCATACAAAGGAGCCATTTCATTCTGAGCCTGGTCCATGTACACTACATAGAAAAATTAGGAAAAAATAGGAGATGATTATAAGAAAAATACAATTTCATTAATTTGAAGACAAATGCGATGGTACAAGAATAGTTCTTCTGGTAAGTTTTTTACTATGTGAACACTATTTGAAGGCCGCCATGTTGGTTTATAATTGGCGTTTGACATGACATTGACATATTTTTCATGTCATGTTGTTTGATTTTGTTTTGTCAGATAAATGTAGGTTGTCAAAATGACATTTCACGCACGTCCATCCGCCATATTTTTGTAGCGCGGTGTGTTGCTCTCTTTGTCGAAGAAAATCTTAATGTACCATAGAACGAAGTCAATTTAAATAAAATGACCAAATAAATACGTTTACTTTATTGCTTAGCCATATTTTAGAGTAGTGTACACAGTGCAGGCCCAGACTCCATATATTGATGAAACGTCTCTTTTGAACCATAAATCTTACTGTTAAAATAATTGATACTGCAAACTTACGCTACCGCCTAAATATCGAATAGTTGGTGGTACCGGCGTATTGACCTTATACCTTATAATATACGTTATTTGTCATAAAAATGCTTATTTCCATAGAGCAAGTACTTATTCAAAGAGCGATTGTAGCAATTAAATGACCAAAATAATATTTTCAGTATGGGGAAATTTAAAACTATATAAGAGCGAAAGAGAGAGTTCTTAGAAGAAGCCCGTTTATAATTAAGAAAAACTAATTCATCGTTTTTCTGAAGGTGTCTGCGTGACTTGTTGGACCTAGTCTATCTAGATAGGTGAAGTTTATCATAATATAGTCAATCAGGAACATTTCAGTTCATCACAACCAAAAAGAAAGGGCGATTTAATATAATGTTAATTTTACTGTCGATTGTTGTAGGCGTGTAGTGCGCCTCTTAGAGGCTCCTTTCGATAAGAAATGAGAAGTCGGAACGATTTCCAGATAGATAGATTAACACTTATTGTGCACAAGGATTACATATTAAATCTACAACACGCAAAAATTAACTGGGCACCTGCGTGGAATGTGCTTCCCCCTCCCACCACACGCCACCGCTCTCGCAAGTGAGAATGAGACAAAACATTACAGTGAGGTGCCTAGTTAACTTACGCATGTTGTACAACAAACTTAAGAGGATACAAAAATCATAATAAATTGTCGAGTGGGCGGAGTGAAGAAAGTGACAGCGCTATGTACTGTAATTGAATGCGGAAAGAGATAGCAAGCGTTAGAAGGCGCTCGAAAGTAATCGACGTAAGCGAAATATAAGAAAATATCGATTATCTCAAAAACTATCTATTTTTTTTTAAAGTGTCTTGGATTTAGGTACCCAATGCTATTGTCTCAGAGTATTTTCGAAAAAATAGTTGCAGAGGACCCAACTTTAAAAAATAAATCTGTCGAGAAAAGTTTTACCAATCGCGTTTTTGTCTTGGATTTACGTAAATAAAATGCTCAAGTTATCTTTGTCATAAAAATCAAAACCGTGCGTTTTGCGGTTATTGAGAAAAAACAATTCAAAAATCATAAAATAATGAAACCCTCACCTTAATGTAGTACAATGGGCGGCCTTATCGCTGTTCCAGGTGGGCGGCAAGCGCAGCCGCTCGCCGTCGCGCGCCGGCTCGACGCTGGGCCTGTGGCCGGGCGGGGCGCCGGCGCCGGCGGTGGCGGTGGCGGCGGCGGCGGCGTCGCTCGGCATCCCGCACACGTTCTCCCTGCACACGTACACGCGGCCCACGGTGTGCCGGCTCTGCAAGAAGCTGCTGCGCGGCCTGTTCAAGCAGGGCCTGCAGTGCAAGGACTGCCACTACAACGCGCACCGCAAGTGCCTGCCCTGCGTGCCCAAGGACTGCGGCGGCGAGATCCGGGATCTACAGAGTGAGTTATTATGCGGCACGAGTTGATAGGCATTCTTCGTGACACCTCATCATCATCATCATTTTAGACTGGCCTCATAGCTCAGTTGGTAGTAACTCTGCCTTCTGCGCTAGAGGTCGCGGGTTCGATCCCCGCACTGGACAAACATTTGTGTGATGAACACAGATGTTTGTTCTGTGTCTGGGTGTTAAATATATATCTATTATGTATATCAGTCTCTGGTACCCATAGTACAGGCTATGCCTAGTTTGGGATCAGTTGACCGTGTGTAATATGTCCGGAATTAAAAAAAAAAAAAAATTATATTCAGGCGTTCGACGTCCACTGCTGAACATGGCCTCCCCCACGGACAGAGCAAATTCCTTATCATGTGGGGGGATTTGCCCATACTCACCACGCTGGGCATTCGGGTTGGCGAGCGCAGTTAGAGCTATCGTTGTTAAAATGAGGGACGCTGCTGCCCATCTCCTAGCTTTTTTCCCTTAGTCGCCTCTTACGACATCCGCGGATAGGTAGATATGGAGGGGCCTATTCTTCAGCCGGGGCCACCACGGCTACCTGACACCTCACTTCGGTTTAAAGACATTTATTCTCAAAAAGCGGCATGTCACTTCACTCCATCGTCCGTCACACTCTAGGAAAGGGACAATCCAACGCTAGTTTGTCCCTTACCTAAACCTAGACTCTTGAGTCTAGGGGGCCTATCATAACGTTTTATTGCCATTCAAATGTAGACCTAAACTAGATTGTCAGCACTATTCTATATGATTTTTGAACCATGTATCTGTGTGACTGTCACCTTACGTCACCATCTAAACAAAACCCCAACGTTGATGATGTACGTAAAAAGGGACAAAACTAGTGCCAGTTTTGTCACCTTTTTACGACTAAAAAAGTCTGAATGGATCGTAATAAAATTTGGCAAGAAGATAGATTACATCCTCGGAAAAGACATAGACTATCTTAGTATTTAAAAAAATCTGTAATTGGGTGAAATAGGGTTTGAATGTTTGTATGGACAATCCATAATTCCTCAAGTTAAGAATCTGAAAATTAATATTTAGGCTAATGGTAAGAAATAAAGAAACACGTGTTTCAGCATTTTGGCAAAATCAACCATAAAGGGGGCAAAGTAGGTGCCTAAAATTATGAGTTTTCATATAAACGCGAACAAAGACGCGGGTAGCAGCTGGTACGTTATAAAAGTTTGCCAAAAGAACAGAGTATTATTATAGTTGGGGCGGTGTTCCAGGTGAGAACCAGGACAGCATCAGCACGGGCAGCGAGTTCTCGGAGACGACGGCGCGGCTGCTGGACGACGAGTCCGACGACGGCCTGGACCATGCGGAGGGCGGCACCATACATGAGAATGAGGTAACACTAACACATCTTATCCAATGAGGATATAAGTCACTATAACTGTCACTTGACCGGATGTATTAGGTATTTGCGACGCCATTAAAATTCGCTCATATTTCATACATCATCATGGGAGTCATCGACCTTAAGACAAGTGTAAGTAAACAAGACATTTCGTTTAGCTTAGGTAGTTAGGGACTTTGGTAGCTTACTTTTGGGTAAGGTTTAGTTAAATAGTGTATGTAATAGTAATATAGTGTTTACCTACCTTTAAGCAGTCTAAGGCTCGTATTCAGAGACAGGACTCAAGCATAGATTTTATCACAGATCAGCTGAACTCTACTTAAGTATTGAATCTCTTCTCAAACATAGCTTTTATTCAAGAACGGTACTTAAACTATTCTCAGCTGAATCGAGTCTCAAATCTGTACTCAAATGTTCTGGTTTACATGATTTATTTATAATTTTCGATCCGTTTTACGCATAAATTCAAACAGCCAGGGTGGAAATAGAATAGAACAATAAATATGCATCAAAGTACGTGTAACGGAACGAAAATCTGATTTGATGAATGTCAAATCAAATCTAAACTCAAGCACCGATTTCGTCTGATTGACGTTTCAGAATAAGCATTTACTCAGGTGATCTGTGATCATTGAATCTATACTGAAGCACTGTTCAAGAATTAGAATCTCGCCTCAAATCGAGATATAAGTACAGATCAATGCTCGAGTCTTGTCTCTGAATACGAGCCATAAACTAAACTTCGTTCGTTCAGGTTGAATTGGTTTCGTTTAATTAAATTAAGAGCTATTTTGAGTGCAATAAGAACGCAATTCGGTTGTTTCCAGGTGCAGCTGCGTCGGTCGCGGCACTCGGCGGCGCCGGGGGAGGGGGAGGCGGGGCTGGAGGCGGAGGGGGAGGAGCCGCAGCGCGACACGCCCCCCGAGCGGCCCGCCAGCGCCAGCCGCCCCAGCAGGTGACGCAGCAGCCCTTCTCTAACGGTGCAGGTTCTGCTGGTGCCTTGTCCGCTCTCACACCATTTGATACCACACGGCTGATACATAACAGCGATGACGACAATCACCGAACAGATACGCGTATCTCTGTCTCATGGATTGCTTCCAACGTCCAAAGATAGACTGAGAAAGCTGGATCGGCGTCGCGTACCGCGTTTCTAAATGTCCTAACATCACGTTTAGAAGAGGTAGGGCACAGCGAGATTTTCTCGTTATGAATTGGAGCAGCCCGCCTGGGGAGGTACCTCCGCCTTACAGAAGATTTCAAATAGTGTTGTGTTCCTGCGGTGAGTAAGGTTGCCAGAGCTCTTTAGGGGGGAAGGGGGTTCGGGGTCGGCAACGCGTGCGTGATGCCTCTGGTATTGCAAGCGCTCATAGGCTACGGTAATCGCTTACCATCAGGTGGGTCGTAAGCCGGTTTGCCACCTCTATTGTATAAAAAAAAAAACACCTTTCTATTTTTCTCACGGTTCCAGACTTCTCTTAATTGGCCCTGAAAAAAAACTCACTCTGTATATCTATGCAGTTCTAAATAGCTAATACAAATATATGGCATCTGAAAAGCGCGGAACGCGGTCGTGAACCGCGTGTCTGCAATGTAGCCCTCGCTCTCTCGAATCATAAACACTAATGAAATTCTTGTGCTAAATTATTTTAGGCATACACACACTCACAAGTCCAGACACACTCTTATAGAATAGAATAGAATATGTATTTATTTCTCTCAACAAAGGTTAACAGTAATGGATGGGATACAGCAGAATATAAGTATTGTAGGTAGTTAAGTTAACCTGTTTTGTGAGAGACCGATGCCTGAAATAGGTTTAAAAAACCTGTGCTACAGGACACCGGGCCCCATGCCGCTGGTCAACTTAGGTACCAAACAGTGTAATATAACTAACATTAAACTTATAACTTGAAACAGACACTATAAATAGACAGTTTATTTTTGTAGGTTAGTAAGACGTGGTATCAGGGGAGCTCGGCCGTTTTGCGTCTCAATACATTTTCACCAGCTTATTTACATTTTATGCAAATCTTGCTATAATTATAGTCATTAAAATCTGAGACGCGAAATGGCTAACTTAAGAGCGGTCAAGATACACCGGCAGTGCTGTGCCGTGTGAACGGAGGGCTTGTGGTGGCGGTTGAGTTATCGGAATGACAACAGATTAGAAAAGGGCGTTTTCCAGGAAGTACATTTAACAGAGTTGCATTCCCTTCTTGTAAGTTATTCAGGTAAATGAATATGATGAAGGCGCTCTACTCTTTCTTGTGTTGTCATTCCATGCTTAGCGTAAAGGTGTTGGTATATTTAACCTGCTATCTGTTCTTTGTGTTACTCTCGAATACATATGATTGTTATGTTAATATGTTTTCTATGTTGAATGTCTTATTTGACTGAGCTGAACTGAAAGCTTTAGTGATACAACTTAAAACAAATTGATCATACATTTGGTAAACAGGCTTATTTACATGTCGATTTTTCTGTTAACTTTTTCGCACAGATCGCTACGTGAAAATGGTCCTAAATCATACAACTCGGGCTAATTATTTTTAATGCAAATAAAAACATATCTACTGTCATTAAATTCAATTTATTATTGACTATATCCACACCTATACACCCCACCACACCCTCCCACCCCCACCTACCCCCCAGCACAGTCGGGGCTGATCTCTGTAACTTTGCAGCTCCTCGTCGTCCCCCAGCGCGAACATACCTCTCATGCGGATCGTGCAGTCGGTCAAACACACCAAGAAACGAGACGGGCAGTGGCTCAAGGAGGGCTGGCTCGTGCATTTTACTAATAAGGATAAAACGGTGAGTTATCCTCCGATTAATAGGTTACTAAAAAAATCTTGGTAATATGGCTTAATCCGCCATTTTTCTTTGTTTAGTTGCCTTTGTCAGTCATGTGTCAGAACGCATTTGAACCCATCATCAATCATTCCAGGTGTTTTTAACACCTTTACGTATAAAATTTCGAACCATCACAATGATTTTTCAATGTATTTTTAGATGAAGCGTCATTATTGGCGACTAGACAGCAAGTCTATCACACTGTTCACGTCTGAACACGGCTCTAACTACTACAAGGAGATCCCACTCAACGAGATTTTGGCCGTGGACACGGCGCGCCAACCACATCCAGGCAAGTTGCTTAATCTATAGGTTGAACAAAGCCTGGCACATAGTGAGACCCTGCGGTACACCGGCAGAAAATAAATCCTCGCTCCTTATATTTTCCACTAAATATGCTTTGAATAGGTAATTATTATTATGCAAAAGAATAGGCAAAAGTTTAACAACAAGCCTTTTATCATCATAGCTAATGAAATTTGATATAACCTTACCTATATTCAGTAAATGAATCAAAGGCCTCTGAGAAGTACATGAAATATGTTACGGTCGTCTAAGCAATATGCTTATTAATATCGTTACCGTGAATGATCTTTCAGTATCTTCTTCCTTGTCTGCCTGACGTGTCCAACTACCAGTTTAAATGGCCCCCTTTAAATGGCCTCTAGCTACTTAAGATTATATTATGTTTTTTTTCCAGTGGCAATGTTTTTCCAATAATAAATAAATAAATGGTGCGTTCCAGGCACGGAGGTGATGCACTGCTTCGAGCTGCGCACCGCGAACGTGGACTACCTGGTGGGCGTGGAGGCGGGCGGCGCGGCGCGCGACTCGGGCGTCGGCGCCTACCTCGCGCGCTCCTGGGAGACGGCCGTGCGCCACGCGCTGCTGCCCGTCACGCACCAGCCGCCAGGTCAGCCCCGACAACCTTTACTGTACCTCACTCTACTCCATCGAGGATGTAGGTGGCTGAGGTTCTCTTGAGGTGGCTTCGATGCATGTCGAAATCACCCAAAATCTCCATTCGAGCCGCACTCGTAAAGTATCCCATTCGTTTTCTGATCTTTATTGAAATCAAAAGAATCATTTTAAAACACCTTAAACTGAACTGTTCACAATAACTTGACAGAAGGCATGCCGTCCCCGGAGGGTGCGGAGGGCGCGGAGGGCGGCGCGGCGGGGGGCGCGGGGGGCGCGGGGCGCGCGGCGGAGATGGCGCAGGTGTACCAGATCTACCCGGACGAGGTGCTGGGCTCCGGCCAGTTCGGCATCGTGTACGCGGGCCTGCACCGCCGCACGCACCGACCCGTCGCCATCAAGGTACCATCTCACCAGCCGGGGACTTGGATCTTCCCAGCGGTAGACTTCCTCAAGCTGTACCAATCTTGATAAAATTGGAGATACACTAAGCCAGGGTTTCTTAAAGTGGGGTCCACAGACCCCCAAGGGGTCCGTATTAAGTGTAACAGGGGTCCGCAGTAGCTCAAATTAATTCTTAAGATAAAGGGCTTTCAGCTCTAGTGTCGATTAAAAAAAATCATTAAAAGTCAGTTTCTTAATTAATTTTTTTTTTCAATGTTATTTGTCAGAAATGTCCATGGCATTTTAAAAATTCTGAAAGTGGTCCGTGGCTGCACATGATTTAAGAACCCATGCCCTAACCATATTTTTTTGTGCGGGTACCGCGTGAGTGGAACAGCGGCCAGCCACAAGTTTACTACATATGTTTCCAGGTGATAGACAAACTCCGTTTCCCTACCAAAGAGGAAGCCCAGCTGAAGAACGAGGTGGCGATCCTGCAGAACCTGTCGCACCCGGGCGTCGTGAACCTTGAGCGGATGTTCGAGACGCCCGAGCGGATCTTCGTGGTGATGGAGAAGCTGAAGGGGGACATGCTGGAGATGATCCTCTCGCACGAGCGCGGCCGGCTCACCGAGCGGATCACCAAGTTCCTGGTGGCGCAGGTGACGATGCCAAAACACATTAATATTGCTACCATTGAAGTACGGTACCTCGGTGGCGTATCGAGCGAGTGTCCGTTTGAGACGCAAGGGGTGCAGGTTTGATTCCCGCTGCGCGACAAATGTTTTGATTCGTTTCGATCGCCCAAACGGCCGAAAGGACTTTGATGAAATTTGGCACAGAGATATATAGATATAACCGATAACCGTTGGGGATAAAGGTTCTCGAATGGCGACCACGAACCGGGCGACGCAGTGTTGGAAGGCCCCCCACCCAATGAACCGACGACATTGTGAAGGTTGCGGGAAGTCGGTGGATGGAGAAGGCTCAAGACCGTTCGTCGTGGAACTCTTTAGGGGAGGCCTATATCCAGCAGTGGACTTCTACAGGCTGATGATGATGATGATGATACTTTTTATCTTCATAGGTGCCACGCGAACGAAGCCGCAGGCGGAAGCTAGTACATAATCATCTAAAGCTTTAGGGTTTATAATGAGATCCTCTAAAGACTTTACTAACGTCAAAACGATTAAAATACTGTATAGTACATATATACGATGCCACTTGGAATATGCCTCCCTTTACCGCGCAAGTGAAACGTTTAGCTTATTAAATAGTAAACATGACCTTGATCTATTCAACTGCAGTATTCCAACTCTTAGAAATAAACACATAACTCAATATCACATTCTTTGACCGGTAACCTCTTTGTACATCTTCCAGATCCTAATTAGTGACTAGCACTTACTATGCTTATTGATATCGTGACTGTGAGTGACCCTTAAGGTATTAATTACTTAACTTATCTTCTTTTTTTGTCTGCCCGTTATCCAACTTGTATCTACCAGTGAAGACCTTTAAATGGCCTTAAGCTATATATTTAAGTTTCCAGAATGTTTTTCTCAGTGCCGATGGTTTTCCAAAAATAAATAAATAAAATAAAATAATATTAAATAGAATATTCCTTGCAGGCGGTGAACATGATATGAAAGTTGATTGGAATGTATTCCCTTCCTTAGATCCTGGTGGCGCTGAAGCACCTGCACGAGAAGAACATAGTGCACTGCGACCTGAAGCCGGAGAACGTGCTGCTGTCGTCGGACGAGCAGTTCCCGCAGGTGAAGCTGTGCGACTTCGGCTTCGCCAGGATCATCGGCGAGAAGTCCTTCCGCCGCTCCGTCGTCGGCACTCCGGCCTATCTCGGTCACTATTACAATAATAATAAATAAATTAATAAAAGTAAAAGGTTACGGGAAGTCGGTGGATGGAAAGGGCTCAAGACCGTTCGTCGAGGAACTCTTTCGGGGAGGCCTATGTCCAGCAGTGGACTTCTACACGTTGTTGATGATGATGAAATATTCCGGACATATCACACACGGTCAACTGATCCCAAACTAGGCATAGCCTGTACTATGGGTACCAGAGACTGATATACATAATAGATATATATTTAACACCCAGACACAGAACAAACATCTGTGTTAGTCACAAATGTTTGTCCAGTGCGCGAATCGAACCCGCGACCTCTAGCGCAGAAGGCAGAGTTACTACCAACTGAGCTATGAGGCCAGTCAATAATAAATAATAATAATAATAAATAAATATTCCGGCCATATCACACACGGTCAACTGATCCCAAACTAGGCATAGCCTGTACTGTGGGTACCAGATACTGATATACATAATAGATTAATATTTAACACCCAGACACAGAACAAACATCTGTGTTCATCACACAAATGTTTGTCCAGAGAATAGAATGTTTATTTATTTGACACATAAAAACACAGAAATTAACAATAAAACAAGAAAACTAGGTAGGTACAAGGTAGGTACCTACCTACTTAAGTATAAACAGTTGTGAAGTAGGACATAAGCAACAATGTAGGTACTACAATGTAGATATTGTAGGTACTACAGATAGGTAAGTACCATTGTCCCAAGACATAGTCTCCTCTGCGTGGTTGTGGTGCCAAATAGGTCCCATCTCAGCATAGGTGCCGGTCTACACCATTGGTGACCCGGAACAAATATTTGAAGATCATACAGAAATTCCTGCAGCGGGAATTGAACCGCTACGCCACCGAGGTCGTCAATATGATTGAGCATGGAGATGACTTCTATGATTGTCGAACAAAATTACTGACTTTTTTGTAACCTTTGAATGAATTTGTCAGCTCCGGAGGTCCTCCGCAACAAAGGCTACAACCGCTCGCTGGACATGTGGTCGGTGGGCGTCATCGTGTACGTGTCGCTGTCCGGCACCTTCCCCTTCAACGAGGACGAGGACATCAACGAGCAGATACAAAACGCAGCCTTCATGTACCCCCCTACTCCCTGGAGGGAGATCTCCGCTGAAGGTAACATCGTTTGTGGGATTATGTCACATCTCATGTCAGTCTTAGATCACTTCCTTAACGGTCTTCTCGGGTGGGATCGCAGGGTCGAGATACATGTTATATTTGATCTGCAGGCACAAAACTGCTGCTTTTATTGACGCAGTCTTGCGGATATTTATGTTTGCTTGGCGCAGTCTTGCGGATATCGTTGTTTGCTTGGCGCAGTCTGCCCGACTCCTTGTTCTCGCTTTACTTTTGCGCTACATTACGGGCTAAGTTTACTTCGCTTCGATTTATTTTTCAGGATTTTTATGCCCCGTCCTTTTGTTCCAGCGATCGACCTGATCAACAACTTGCTGCAAGTGAAGCAGCGCAAGCGGCTGTCGGTGGACAAGTCGGTGGCGCACGCCTGGCTGCAGACGCACGAGGCCTGGCGCGACCTGCGGGCGCTCGAGCGGCGCGTGGGACACCGCTACCTCACGCACTGCAGCGACGACGAGCGCTGGCGGGACAACACGCAGCCGCGCTGACAGTGAGTACTACCTCACGCACTGCAGCGACGACGAGCGCTGGCGGGACAACACGCAGCCGCGCTGACAGTGAGTACTACCTCACGCACTGCAGCGACGACGAGCGCTGGCGGGACAACACGCAGCCGCGCTGACAGTGAGTACTACCTCACGCACTGCAGCGACGACGAGCGCTGGCGGGACAACACGCAGCCGCGCTGACAGTGAGTACTACCTCACGCACTGCAGCGACGACGAGCGCTGGCGGGACAACACGCAGCCGCGCTGACAGTGAGTACTACCTCACGCACTGCAGCGACGACGAGCGCTGGCGGGACAACACGCAGCCGCGCTGACAGTGAGTACTACCTCACGCACTGCAGCGACGACGAGCGCTGGCGGGACAACACGCAGCCGCGCTGACAGTGAGTACTACCTCACGCACTGCAGCGACGACGAGCGCTGGCGGGACAACACGCAGCCGCGCTGACAGTGAGTACTACCTCACGCACTGCAGCGACGACGAGCGCTGGCGGGACAACACGCAGCCGCGCTGACAGTGAGTACTACCTCACGCACTGCAGCGACGACGAGCGCTGGCGGGACAACACGCAGCCGCGCTGACAGTGAGTACTACCTCACGCACTGCAGCGACGACGAGCGCTGGCGGGACAACACGCAGCCGCGCTGACAGTGAGTACTACCTCACGCACTGCAGCGACGACGAGCGCTGGCGGGACAACACGCAGCCGCGCTGACAGTGAGTACTACCTCACGCACTGCAGCGACGACGAGCGCTGGCGGGACAACACGCAGCCGCGCTGACAGTGAGTACTACCTCACGCACTGCAGCGACGACGAGCGCTGGCGGGACAACACGCAGCCGCGCTGACAGTGAGTACTACCTCACGCACTGCAGCGACGACGAGCGCTGGCGGGACAACACGCAGCCGCGCTGACAGTGAGTACTACCTCACGCACTGCAGCGACGACGAGCGCTGGCGGGACAACACGCAGCCGCGCTGACAGTGAGTACTACCTCACGCACTGCAGCGACGACGAGCGCTGGCGGGACAACACGCAGCCGCGCTGACAGTGAGTACTACCTCACGCACTGCAGCGACGACGAGCGCTGGCGGGACAACACGCAGCCGCGCTGACAGTGAGTACTACCTCACGCACTGCAGCGACGACGAGCGCTGGCGGGACAACACGCAGCCGCGCTGACAGTGAGTACTACCTCACGCACTGCAGCGACGACGAGCGCTGGCGGGACAACACGCAGCCGCGCTGACAGTGAGTACTACCTCACGCACTGCAGCGACGACGAGCGCTGGCGGGACAACACGCAGCCGCGCTGACAGTGAGTACTACCTCACGCACTGCAGCGACGACGAGCGCTGGCGGGACAACACGCAGCCGCGCTGACAGTGAGTACTACCTCACGCACTGCAGCGACGACGAGCGCTGGCGGGACAACACGCAGCCGCGCTGACAGTGAGTACTACCTCACGCACTGCAGCGACGACGAGCGCTGGCGGGACAACACGCAGCCGCGCTGACAGTGAGTACTACCTCACGCACTGCAGCGACGACGAGCGCTGGCGGGACAACACGCAGCCGCGCTGACAGTGAGTACTACCTCACGCACTGCAGCGACGACGAGCGCTGGCGGGACAACACGCAGCCGCGCTGACAGTGAGTACTACCTCACGCACTGCAGCGACGACGAGCGCTGGCGGGACAACACGCAGCCGCGCTGACAGTGAGTACTACCTCACGCACTGCAGCGACGACGAGCGCTGGCGGGACAACACGCAGCTGCGCTGACAGTCAGTGGACATAGACATTTATTTATTTGCGAATGAAACACACATTTGCACAAAATTTTACAATTAACAATAAAAAAAATAGAGTCAATTTGAAATAAAAATGGTGCTGCTAAATCAAAATGTCCTCAGCTCTGTGTTATGCCTACTGTTTTAGCAGCAGACGCTGGTATTCTGCCATCGTGGAATAACACTTACGGTAGCTATCGAAGTGTTTATGCTTGGAGTGAACTGTAAGTGGTTGCGTTTCCCAGGTCGGGCAAGGGTCCGGAAGCGGGCCGGCGCGCGGTGCTGAAGCAATGCGTGTGGTTGCGCTGGAAGAAACTGCTCGTCCGGTGAAGCCCGCCCCGCATCCGCACTGCACTCTAGCATTTATGTAGGTACACATAATATACAGGTGAATAACGTACGCTTTACAATAGACATGAACAAACTAAGTCAAGTTGCTGGAACTAGGCGCTAGACAAAATGTTAACTATTAACTAGGACATGCCAGGAGTTGTAGGGAACAAAAATAGAACATACTGACGACGTTAAAACGACATTACCGATATCTTAACGAGCCCTCGGAAACGCGGAATTGCTCGATTGCTAGTGCTACTGACGGTGACGATCGCGCTGAACGTTGAACTTCGCCGATCAAGCGCAAGTTGCGCCATGAGCGACTCATAACCATTATATGCTTTACATTTAAACGTAAGGCAGTAGTTAATTATAAAATATACTCCCACACAAATATAATAATGATGAATCATTACAATCAGTCATAATAAAGCCAAAACAAACGCACAGTTTTCTTTCCGACCGCAGCATTCCTTCTTGTTAGTATTTAGTTAGTAAATATACTAATTTATTTATATTATTACCTCTGACTACCCCCTTGCTAGCGGGATATATCAATATATCCTGAATAGGGAGTTAAAGTTGTGAAATTGTGTGTGTTTAATACAGAATGCAGCTAAAAATACTGTTTGACCTGGGCTCTGGGCAAGATACTTAAACACAATTATAATGACATCACAAATGATGTAAACAGTAATTTATCAATTAGTTATAGAAACTAATAACTAATCAAACTCACAATTAGAATAAGCTATACAAGGTGATTCATAATATGTATTCCATCCCGAAAAAGGCTTATTCTACAAGCAATTAGCAATAAAGTTTGTTCTACGACTTTTGAAAATTCGACATTTTTCATTAAAAAAACTCTATGCGATAATCAGCTGTTTTGGGGTCACTTCGGGTCAAACTCAATAAATCTGTTGTTTTCGGTAGCAATCTTGATTCCGAACTTCTTGTACGTTTAGGTATTAGTCTTAAAGATGATAAAAATACCAAAAGCAGCTAATTTGAGAAAGTTTGTGAAAAAAAATCAAAAAATAAAATGAAAATATTGATGTTTTTTTTCGCTAATATTATTTCTTTTCGTTGATAGAATAACCCGCTTTCGGGATGGTATACATGTTATGAATCACCTTGGTTCTAAAATAATTATATAAGCGACTAAATGAATTTTTTGAATTAATTGAAATTTCAAATCAAGATCCTAAAAGAAGCAGGTCCCTTTATAGTTTTTTACTAGCTTGAACTTTTTTTTATAATGTAGGTATATGAGGCACACAAAATGGTATTAGCTTATCAATATTATATTATAAAAAAGTAACTGACTGACTGACAGTCAACGGAGAGCCTAAACTGTTGGTCATAAACTGTACTGACTTGTACTGTACTTGTACTGACTTGTTGAAATATGGACGTTTTAGTGAGTAGGGGCGAATGAAAGGAATCCTTAAAATACAACCCTTAGGGGCTGTTGTGAGGGTGAAGTTTGTATGAAAAAACTACACCGGACGAAGTCGCGTAGATTTTTAAATACTCACTGATTATCAGGCGGCGAATTTTGCCTAAATAACTTTACGGCCTAAATAGATGCCTGACTATTTATTAACATTACTAATATATGCCAATAGACTTAGATAGCTTTGTTATATTGATAATTACTATAAGTGCAATGGCCAATAGTAAAAATATGAAATTTTGTAGATATTGCTGTAGATTCTGTTGTTGCAATATCATAAACTAACTTTGACAGCGCTAAAATTGCCATTGTTATTTCTATGTATAAGAAGTCGAAAGTCAAAAGGCGTTTATTTCAATAAAATCACTAGGATCACTTTGAACATCTTAGAAACTAAGTGAAGCAACGCCTGTTCCTCGCGACCAAGAAAGGTCCAGCAACATTTTTAAATTAGTTCAGTTAAGTAAGTTTAAGACACAACAGAATCCATACAATTGTTTACAAAGAGAGATATATAAATTTAACTTTAGTATAGCTCCAGCAGGATAGGTAAGTTCTTGTGACAGTTCTGAACCTAATATATCAAAATGGTAAATGGTGCCAACAGATTTGCTACCAATATTATTCCTACCGATTTTAATCTTCCTACAAAAATAGTTGTGCCAACATTTTGGATAGATCTACTGTTGTTATATAGTCCATTCTTAAAAGTATTTTATAAAATGAAATTTATATAAAATTGTTCAAAACACACGTGTAAGTTCGTAATCGTGTCATTATTCTGATCTATATTTAAAGTTATGAGGACTTTTAAGTAAAGTTATTTTAGTTATCAGTTGGACATGGAGGTGTAGTTAGGGGCATCCATTAGTCACGTGAGGCTCAAAGGTGGGTCGGAAAAATAACGAAATATCATTGTGATATTTCGTTACTTTAGGTATTTACCCATTGGGGGGAGGGGGGCGTAGTGAGATATCACGTACTACCTATAATTATTTTTTCGTTGATCCCGCGAATTTAAACCGAAAAGTGGCGCGTGCATTGACTTGCTATTGACAGGCAACGATTTAAATTACATACACGTGATTTTGTGTATTGTTGGGGGGGGGGTTCGTCTAAAACATCACCACATGGTAGAGGGGGATCAAAAATTGCTTAAAAATATCACGTGATATATGGATGACCCCTATGTTTCTAACATTGAGATTGAATGTAAAGTGAGACAGTATGCGCCCATAGAATGGCCCGAGACGAATTGGTCCTGCTAATAGATTGATTAGAATATAGGGATAAGCTGATAAATATATATCAAGTTTTACAATTATCAGAAGAAATATCTGCTTCCGTTATTTTTGTAAAACGAAGTTTACTAAAACGTCACTCCTAGACGTCACTTAGATATAATGGTTCCTTCGTTTATTTAACGAGGAAATAATGATTATTTAAAACAACTCATTTATTTCCGTAGATTCATTCCAGAGCACAATGTCTTCTGTGATTTTTATACGTGTTTTTATTACTTTTTACAATAATTGTTTTGCAATTAAATCTTCCATTCTGTGATGTTTTTATACTATTTTATCGCTTTTATATTTGGAATTATTGAACTGCTTTTATGCTTTTTTTGCGTTTTGCAATATAATAGGGTAATTATATTTTATGTAATTAATTTAAGTAATGTTTGAGTGAGGTGACTTATGCTTGCATATGCCCAGCAGTGGGTATATGCAAGCATAATTATATTACAAGTTGCCAATGCTGATGATGATGAAGTACCTAACGTTGAACGTTTACGCATAATGTTAAATGCAAATGTTTAAAAAAGAATGCTTAAAAAAACTTATTTAATGGCTAAATTAAGTACATTATTTTCACTGTTTGGGCAGGGCACTACAATGCGCCCGCCAAGTCGTGCTAAAATCCCTAGCTAGAATATGCATGAGGCATAATTATTATTATGTTAGTCATTGATGTCAGACCACTCCTGCGATGTTTACGGAGACTCACAGGGCGCGGTCTGAGTTCGTGACTTTCAAAAATAGACTCTATTTTTGACTCATTTGACAGCAATTCCAGTCCGATGTTGTCAGGGGATTGAAAACATATGAACAGCTAAAAATACCAGGGTTAAACCTAAAAACTGAGATTCAAGTGGCAGGGGATGATTCTCGGGTAGCTTTAATTTTTATTTATAGTATTAATTTACTTTTATTTATTAAATCAATTTAAATAATATAACTACGTCATTTTTGTCACAAAGGCAGACTAAATATTATTTGCATCCTAAAATTCTATATTGTAGAGTATTTGGACCAAACCAGATTGTAGGTAATATTAATTTATGGCTTCGCCACGCGGCTATTTGATTGGAAGTGCGGGTCGTTGTGGGGCAAAGCCTTTATCAATAGCAGCAAGATAAAATAACCTAGGACCTAATGTAGTGTGAAATATACAGAATATAATATTATCGATGTTTATGTTTAGAATAATGAAATAGCATAATATATTTAATAATCGTAAATATTGTACCTAATACTGGTGATGTGGTTATTGTTGTGTGTGGGAAACCTACACATTGCGCCGAGAAAATAAACTAAATTTATTTATTTTTTTAACCTTAAATAATACGGTTTATTTCCCAATTACACTACCTAAAAGGCAGCTTCAGCGAGTTAGCTACACTCACTGGCAGAAAATTTGGCACAAACGCTTATCGCGAATTCGAAATGCAAAAGATTAGGTAGAATATAAAGGTTTTAGTCTTTGTCAATAATTTTAGGTTAAACAGAGTGTATTAGCATAACCAGTAAAAAAGTTAATTCTGTTTTTTTTTTAATTTACTACTTTTATCTTTGGGCCACATTTTTTGCCGGTGTGGGTATATTGTAAATTTTGATCTCAAAAACTATAAACGTGCTTCTTCGTCCTACATAAACATTATCTAACTCCGACTGTGTGGGAAGACACGGACTCTGTGTACACATGACATGTGTATGTGTACAATGTGCCTGTGTGTGAAGCAGGTATGCATTAGAGCGCAATGTGTAAGCTCCTTTAAATGTCGATGTTGTTGTATAATGTGGTTAAATACTGAGAGAGCGATTTACAAATTTTGTTACAATATAATAAATTAAACGCCGTTTTTGAATATTTTTGCATTTTATTCAACTACTTTGTCACCCTATTGTAGACGTAGAAAATGTGACGTAGGTAGAGAAATAAGCCTTTAGGAGCACTGAATCTTTTTTAAAATACCTACAGCTGACTGATCACTAATGTTACGTTGCCGTAACACAGCTTATAACTGGCACAGGAAGTAAGGGTTCCTAAACTATATGCTTACCATAGTTTATTTTTATTTAGGTAGGTTTATACTTTTGTGGGTAGGTAGATGTTGTAGTAATAACTGCCTAAGTACCTACTTAATAAGAAGAATACCTAGAACCATAGACGATTTAAACACAATGAATAATTGTGTTTAATTCGTCTATGCTAGAACCAACTAAATGCTATTAAGTTGGATAAAATAATTGTATGATTTTGATATTTTTGAAAGCCGCCCTGCGACTAAGGTACAAGTAATGTGTGTAACAGTGGTGACAGTTACCTCACATAAAGTTAAGATCGTTGACCTTACGTTCTGGAGATGGAAAACTAGTTCATTGCTTGTGCATGGAGCGAATAATCGCTGCGAGAACCGCACACTCCATGAACTCCACACACTCCCGCAGAGGTTGTCAACAGTTTGTGTGTTGACAACCTCGGTGGCGTAGCGGCTCGATATTGCTGCGGGACAAATTTTTGCATGATCTGCAAATATTTGTTCCGGGTCTGGGTGTTGTGGTAACATCGTAGGTAGGTACTCTTAATTTCTGATAACCACGACCGACATAGGGAAACCTAGTGTGGGATCAGGACTATGAATGTGGCTGTTGAGTGTTATTTAAATGTTATATTTGATAAAGTCAAAAGGCGTTTATTTCAATAAATAAATATAAATATTCCGGACATATCACACGGTCAACTAATCCCAAACTAGGCATAGCCTGTACTATGGGAACCTGAGACTGATATACATAATAGATATATATATTTAACACACTGACACAGAACAAACATCTGTGTTTGTCCAGTGCGGGAATCGAACCCGCTACCTCTAGCGCAGAAGGCAGAGTTACTACCAACTGAGTTATGAGGCCAGTCAATAAAATCACTTTGAAACGTCTAAGAAAGTAGGTGATGCTACGCCTGTTCCTCGCGACCGAGCCGCGAGAAGATATTATATCAAGCTCATTCATTTCATAATCATGTCATCATTTAAATTAACCGAACTAAAATTGCCACTATCAAACATTTAAAACCTACGCCATGTCCGTGAGCGACGCGATGCTATGTTCCCCATCGAAATATAGCCTATATCTATGTATGTCACTATAATGGCCAAATCCCGCGGAAAAGGATATCGACGTATGGAGGAGGCGATGTCATATTCTCAGATTTACCATAGTTGCGCACCCCTGCCCTGACAGAGCCTGCCACTGCGCGGTCACAGCACAGCTCACACCATGCTGCTAGCCTTACTGCTGGTGACGCGCACCGCGGCCGACTGGGTCGAGATCTCACAACAACACTATCGGAAGCCGGTGCGACTCACCACTACAATAGACGGGACCACCAGACAAACGTATCAAGATGTACAACCTACAAGAAACACTTACCAGGTACTACAAACCCCTACAAGAGACTACCACAACCAAAATGCACAGAACCCCACGGGACACAAATATCAAGATGTGCAACAGGGCCCGACGAGAAGCACCTATCTTAGTCATGATGTGTTCCTACAGAAACCAGTGGGAGACGATTTCCGTTCTCACAATGGTTCCCCACAGAATTCAATAAGAAAAAACTACTTCGATGAAGAGGCACAACCCGTGCGAATAAATCCTTTCATGGACGACAATATGTCCCTACAAAGCCCAGTTAGAAATACGAGTCCAACAAGAGACACCTATTTGAATAAAAGGCTGGAGAGCGGAATAAAAGAGACCTACCCCAACCATTCCTTCACAGAACACAACTGGAATCAGAACATGGACCGCCCGGGTAACGGATACGGTGATGCGAAAGTAACGATAGCACGGAATGAAAACACATACAGAGTTAATGGTGAAAGAATTGATAAACCAGGTGAAAGAAAGAAACTAAACGTAGAAGACAATGTTCGAAACACAGTGAGAGTTAAAGATGAAACAGTTTCTGGTAAGGTAGAGAGAGTATCGAACATAGGCAGTATCAAAAGAGTTCAACTAGCTAATACACCAGTGAAATCACCCGCTTTAAATGCTAAGTTCTCTGAAAGGACTCCAGATAGAAGATACGATAATTTTAACGATGTATTGGATATAGAAACTGATATATTCAATTCTCATGAACACGCAGCCTCAAAAAATCCTTCTAATATTTTCAAGCAAGATCTTAGTAGCGTTGAAGAAATCCAAATCACTCACGTGGATTATGTAAAAACGAATGTTTCCAAAGATGAGACGAAAAGTCCTATAACAAGCTTACAGAGACATTCCTTTAAACGTAAGCCTGATGTCACTGACAAAGTATCTAATATTATCCAAGGAAACTCAAGTTTGAAACAAAATAGCGTCCCAGAAAATGTAGAACCTACAGTTGAACATAAAGTGGTGAATATAAATAGTGCGGCTAACAAACCAGCTACACCAAAAGCAGAATTCACTGCCAATAAAGATACGAAGTTACCTGATTTTGTGACTCAGAAAACCTTTATAGAATCTACCAAAGAGGAAGTTCAAATGAATATTGAAAATGTGGAAAGTCCAAATAAAAATCGTGGTTCAGTGAAATTTGAAAACATACACAGAGTAGATGATAAGGAATCCAGTCCAGAAAATGGTGAAAATATAAATTCGTCGTCCGGGGAAATTAAAGTGAATACGATGGAGAACATATTGAAATTTATGAAAGTGGTAGCTGACACGATATCCAAGAACACGAGAAGAGGTGCAAATGGGAAGATTACCTATCTGAATGAGTTGAAACACACCCTACTGACGAATATAAGTGAGTATTTTTTAACTTTAAAGTTTCATAGTTTACATAGATTTCAGTTTTCAGTTTCAGTATTAATTTATTAGCTACTATTTAGAGACCATCTCTATTGTCTAATCTGACCTCCACTGCACACCCGCTTGTGTAACGTATACGTTTTCTCCAATGTTTAGCAGAAGGGTGTTCAGTTTTAGATTAGACGATTTCTACCTAACTTCACATTCAGTTTGGGCACGGCATGACCTGCAATGCAAGCAACAAAATTAACGCTTACTACAATGTTTTCCTTCAATGTGTTACTTATTCCAAGGGTTATAGAATAGTTCTCATTGGTTACAGAAGAGCGCATAGACACCGCCTGGCCAGATGACGACAATGGCTCTGGCAGCCGGCGCCGCTCCCGATCAGCCTCGCCACGCGGCCATGTAGAGTTCCCTTCCTCGGAGAGCGCGCTCATGACCATATCCTTCCTCACTTTTGCCGTGTTTCTCATCAAACTAGTACTGGTATGTACCGCTGTAATTCACACTACTCACTAATATTCAAAATGTGAAAGTCGGTAAATCTGTCTGTCCGTATCTTTGTAATGTTCCACGACTAAACGGCTGAACCGATCTTAATTGTAGCATAATCACTGAGGACATAGGCTACTTTATATCCTCGTTCCGTGCGAGCCGACCGGCTGCCGCTACCTATAATTAACGTGAAATAGAATAGTGAGGAATTACAAGAGACTAGGTACAAAAATAGGACAAGTATGGAACCTTGAGGCACTCCTATTCAGGGTGTATAATTACCGCACTGTTAGAAGGTATTTATCTACATAATTTTATGATTGTGGACCACTATTAGTGGCCGCTTATTTTCGGAAACTTTATGGGAATAACTTGTAGGTACCTTAACTGTTTAAATGTTGAATACCTATGTAATGAATGACCAACATTTTGGGGGAGGCCTATGTTTTTTAGTGGATCCCAAAACGATTATGATGATGATGAATCTAAAATAATAAAATAAAGGGTACTAGTATCATTTGTTTGTACGTAGGGTAATCTCTCCAACTAAAGAACCGATTCTAAAAATTATCTTTAGGTAAATGCTTCACTGTTCCGTATTATTCTATTTATCAGGGTACCATGCGAGTGAAGCGGTAGGCGAAAGCTAGTGATTTTAAGAAATCGTTGATTTATCCGTCATCTCGCCCAAGGCTACCTTTGTGAGAAAGTTTCTTATTTTATACTACTTTGTTACAGCAGGTGATTCAGACATACAAGCACAAGAGCATGATAATGGCGCCGCTCATGGTAGCGACCGCGAAACACGCCGTAGGCAAAAAACTGCGGGGCAATTGAAACCATTTACTGAATACAGTTTTCTCAGTAGTTTTCAGTTTTATTTATTGCTCATTTATTAAACCTAATACCTACCAAGAAGAGTCCTTAGAAAGTACGATCCCATAATTTACCGATAGCCTGATATTGTACAGTATTAGCACAGCTGTAAATTATTGTCTTTCCCAAGAATCTACCCACTAAGAACATAACCAGCAAGATTACCTATATAGAAACATCGGAAAGTTACCGGGTGTACCGTTAGGAACCCAAGCCTACCTCACCGACCCGTGGTACACCCTGCCGATCAACGAACGAGGTTCTGTTGCTGCCCGCACTGGACAAGCGTGGTGGGCTATGGTATGATAGGCCAAAGTCATGGAACTCTTTGGGGGAGGCCAGCAGTGAACTTCTACAGGCTGATGATGATGATGTTGCAATGAGGATACAAGTCAATTTAGGTTATGTTGCACCCATAGAGATTAGGGAACCCCTAATCGCTACACTCGCTGCACCTTTTATATAATTAAGTATACGATACTTTTTTCGTAGAAATAGCAAAGTCTATGTAATAATGGAGTCACGCTCACGCACTGCTGAGAAAGAGTAACATTGACGTCTTGCCTGACACAAACAGTGACATATTATATTGACATTTGACTGATATAACAAACAAAAACAAACAAATCAAAAAAAAGATCGAAAATATTGCTCGTCTCAAGTCTCAACTCAAACTCGTCTCGTTCGTTTTAAAAAAACGCTGCAAGGGATTACGTATTGTTTAAATTTTAAATCTCTCTCTTGGCAAGGGATGACAGGAAGATAAATACTGTTCATGTGAAAGGAACCTGATGTAAAAATTATGAACAACGATAGGAAACAAATGATATCCCAGGGAGCTGTAACGCAGTTAAAAACCAGAAAGTCAGCTCGTAAGCTGTCCAAATCATTGGGATCCTCGCCTGGCGAGATCGGCATTGAGATCAAAAACCTACCAGGTAAGAGCTTGTCGACCTGCTGGGGCCAGGTAACCCGGGGGGAAAATTCATGCATTCGCAGGGATATGTCGTAAACGCAATTCATCTCCTTTAGACAATAATAATCAATGGTTTGATATCTACTCCTACTAGGTATATTGCAATGGAACTCTAGAACTCCTTTACAAAGGCTCTCTCATTGAAACAAAGATATAGGTAACCAAAAATAAAGAACAGCTAAGAGTCTACCATTAGAACATAGTTACTTGGTATGGGAAGGTGTTGTTGAATGCATTGAAATTTAAGGCAAGTTAGCACTCAAAACTTATTTTCTCTAATCAATTATTAAATAACTGTTTTTCATGTTTCATGCAGATAATTTTACATTGACTCGAGAAATCCTGAGAAACAGCGTTTGCCGGATATGTGCGACCTACTATGAACCTGGGCCCCATCTAATACCTCTCTACCTGAACATTGAGGGCACTAGAGCCCTGGCCAAAATAGTCAATGCATTATTGCCTATAAGGGTATGTAACATACATTCTATTAAATAAAGCTTTTATTCATAAAACTACAGATAATCTTTCTTTCTACATAAATGTGCTATAGTTTGATTGTAACTCGGTCAAAGTCCACCTTGTACACACCGTCATGCGAGGTGACATGACAGTGTGCAGTCATAATGTGTGTATCAGTGCTTACAACCAACCTATTTGATCACAGATTAAATAATATTTACTGCAACTTGCCCTAATATTTATACATATCATATCGCAACATAATATGTAAGCTAACCAAACTGTTGCATCACACAACGGTCGTACCAGAAACCAAGAAAGAGTCAGTGACACGACAAGCTAGTAACGGTTGTAACATTATTTGCCCTTGACTGTTAAGTGTTTATTAAATTCCAGGTGCATGAAGACGATGGGTTGCCTAAGTTCGCGTGTCTCGCGTGCGCCAACAAGCTGCACGAGTGGCGAGCCACCGTGGACAGCTGTGCAGAAGTGCAGAAGATACTTTACTCACAAGCCGAACTGCTAGATGGGGTAACTTTTTTTTTTTTTTTTTGTTTATGTTATACGGAGTCAAACATTCTTACGGCCCACCTGATCGGTTACCGTCGCCTATTGACATCTGCAACACCTGCAGCATTGCTAATGCGTTGCCTGCCCTGGAGAAATCTTTTTGTATTTTTCTTAAAGCTCTTCATGTTTGTCGTCCATGAACTGGGTATAGGTACAAATTATAATCAATGTCAAAGGTTTTTATTTCAATAAATCACTAGGATCACTTTGAAAGGTCTTAGAAACTAGGTGAAGCTTTGCCTGTTCCTTGCGACCAAGCCTAGAAAAATCAGGCAACAAACACGGCTTGGGGCCTATCATTTTTTTCGATGATCCTTGTTATTTTTTTAATATATATATATTTTAAAAAATTGTTTTGTACAAAATTGAATTTAGAGCCAGTGTGGTGCCGATCGAACTAGGTGAGGCTCAAACGAAAAATAATAATGATCCCTAATAAATAAGAGCTTATACAAATGTGAAAGAAAAAAAAATGACAAATAAGAGCTTTAACAAATTTTAGATCTAAATCTAGTGGAATTCGTATGTTAATTTATTTTAAGTAAGTTATCTTTATTAATAATCGAGTTGGAGCATATTCAATCCCAAGCTTTCTATCAAGTCAATATCAAGCAATCTAAATAGTCGGATATTTTATAAAAAAAATAATAATAATAATAACACCCAACAGTCACATACGTAGTCCTAACCCTACACTCAGATTCCCTGTGTCGTGGGTATCAGAAACCAAGAGTACAATGGTACCACAACACCCAGACCCGGAACAAATATTTACAGATCATGCCAACATTTGTCCCGAAGCGGGAATCGAACCCGCACCCATTGTGGCTCAGTCGGGCACTCGCCCGAGGTCGTCGCCACCAATGATGGTTGTCCAGCTACGAGATGGGCAAATGGTACACCAAGGATTGCAGGCTGCAACTGAATGAGACTTGCACAAGATCCTGGAGAATTGCACCGACAAAGGAGCCCAGCAATGCGTGAAGTCAGACTGTGTATGATGATGAAGTACTTACCTACAATTGCTAACATAAACTGCATTTGTATGGGCAAGACTCTTGAAATTTTTGTTGAAGTAAGAAAGCATTCAGTTGTAAATTATAGTTTTTTTTTATTTCAGACCCCGCACTACAACACTGATAAGTAAGTACCTAATCCTACTAATATTATAAACGCGAAAGTTTGTAAGTATGGATGGATGTTTGTCACTCTTTCACGTAAAAACTACTGAATGGATTTTAATGAAACTTTACAATAACATAGCTTATACATCAGAATAACACATAGGCTACAATTTATGTCGCGGGCTCCAGCTTGTAATTTAAACATCTACAGTCGTTAAATGATAGCTCCTTTTGTGTTTATAGAACTGATTGCTACCTACCATAAAGATAACTAACGTTTTATAAGGTAAATATATAGATACATAGTCTAGTTATTTTTTTACTGCTAGAAAAAATGCGGTCGCATACAAATTCACGAAGGTCACCGACATAGCTCTCAGAATTAGCAAGTTGAAGTGGCAGTGGGCAGGCCATATAGCTCGCAGAACCGATAACCGTTGGGGAGTAAAGGTTCTCGAATGGCGACCACGAACCGGGCGACGCAGTGTTGGAAGGCCCCCCACCCGATGGACCGATGACATTCTAAAGGTTGCGGGAAGTCGGTGGATGGAAAGGGCTCAAGACCGTTCGTCGTGGAACTCTTTGGGGGAGGCCTATGTCCAGCAGTGGACTTCTACAGGTTGTTGATGATGATACAAATTCAATGATAATGTATGCAGTTGCTACTGCAAAACCTTTTAATGCTAAAGTAAGAACTCTGAGTGCGTCATAGATAAATCTATTTTCCGAGATCTTTCTGACAACCAACCATGCATACTTTAGTTGATGAGGATTAAAGTCGTTAGATCGTGTGACTAATAAAACTGACGGTCGAACATCCAGCTCAAACCAAAGTCAATAATGTATTCATTGAAACTGCACAGGTTTACTGAGAAAATGTTACTAAAGACCGAATAAGAAGCTCGGCTGGCTGGGGTATTCTTAGAATAGGGGGGAAATGCACAGGGGACAACACAAAACACCCCTGAGTGGGAAGTCAGTGCAGTTTTAAACACCCCAATTAGAATTAGAACCGCATTCGAGTATCTTATGGACTGGAGAATTGACGCCTGGATATAACATCCACAGATCACTCCCCGCAACGGTTGAAAGCGTACTAGCTACCTACTTGAATATCAGCTCGATGGAGCTCGTTTGCCAGAAATGCGACTTGAAGACTTCGAGAGAAGAGTTTCCCCAACACTTGCTTTCAAAGCATGGAGACGTGACAGAAAAAGCCACTGTTGAGGCCTTCGTTAGAGACCACGTGACTTTCGAAGAGACTCTTGATTCAGATTCCGGTGGAGATTGTACGTCAGTTGCGTCATCAGCATCAACTGAATCCTCTGAAGCTCCACAATGTTTAGATTGTCCGCTGTGTAGCACCGCATTTTCTACTCGCTCGTTACTCTTCGCCCACCTATCTAAGCACGACGTCAACATCGACAGCATACCGTGCTGTGGCGTCACTAGAAACAAGACTGAGCTTATAAGACACTTGAGATCTGATCATACTAACCATATACGATGCAACAGTTGTAGCCACGTCGCCACAGATACGGCTGCATTGGCCACCCATATTGCTCACTGTCATACTGAGTCGACATCCGATGTCATACGAAATCTTTATTCGGTGAAAGACGAGACAAACCAAAAGCGCATTCCTGCCGTCTGTCCAGACTGCAACCGCACGTTTTCTAACAAATACAACATGCTCAAGCACTTGAAAAGTCACGGGCAACCGAGTGAGAAGTTCGACTGTGAATGCGGAAAGCGTTACACCACTCGTGGGAACTTGGTAGCGCATAAACGAATAGCGCATTCCGGGGAGCTACCCCATACGTGTGTGGAGTGCGGAGAAGGGTTTCCTTCTCGCTCCGCTCGGGATATCCATTCACGCTTGCACTCGGGTGCTCGCCCGTTCTCGTGTTCGCTTTGCTCGCGTGCCTTCCGCGCTAAGAACTCCCTAGATAAGCATCAGGAGACGCATGCGCCGCGGCAATATGAGTGCGAGCTCTGTGGTAAGAGATTCAGAAGAAAGGCGCATTTGAGGTATCACGTGGGCACGCATCGAAGAAGGCCATGATGATAGCGCCAAAAGTTTTCCCAACATGACAAGAGTGGAATGGCGTAAACGATGTCTTCTTCGGGACCGAAATAAGAAAACGAAGACATGACGACTGCGGATGAGCTTTACGGAAGGAGTTAGGTATTGGGGAAGATTTTTCTAGGACCACAGTGTTGTATTGATAATTTTCGCATGTTACCTGACTGACTTGTAAGCGACGCGACACCGACCCACGTTGCGCGAAACTCGAGTCGTAGCCTGTATGAAGACGAACCACTGTTGCGTAGGTCCGCAGAGCCACCGGTGGAAGACTCGCCCGACCGAGATTCAGACGAGTCGGACTCCGCCCCGCTCGCCGGACTCGTGGCCTCCGATCCGCTGGCCGCCCTGCGCCGCGCGCTGAGAGCCCTGCGGGACCACTACACCCAGCGACACCTGCACCCCCTTCCGCCGACCAGCTCCGACAGCGACGAGGAGCGTCCGGAGGAGGGCGAGCGAGACCCGGATCCGTTCGACGATCTGACGCGCCGCAACATGCGCCGCGACCGCTTCGACGATGCGACCCGACGCGCGCTCGACGCGGCCCGGCTGCGGCTGGACGGCCGGACGTTCTACGCGTGCGCGGTTTGCGGCCGGCGGCTCGCGTCGCCGCACGCGTTCGTGCACCACGCGCGCATCCACACCGGCGAGCGGCCGCAGGTGTGCCACGTGTGCGGGAAGCGGTTCCGCGCGCCGCAGGGGCTCGCGAGGCACGTGGCGGAGACGCACGAGCGGCGCCGCCGCCGCGCCTGCCGGTTGTGCCGTCGCACTTTCGCGAACGAGCAGAACCTGCGGCAGCACCTGCGCACGCACACCGGCGAGCGACCGTACCAGTGCAGCGAGTGCGGGAAGCGGTTCGCGCAGAGCGGGTCGCTGCACGCGCACCGGCGCACGCACACGACGCGGCGCGCGTTCGCGTGCGCCGACTGCGGCGCCGCCTTCCGCCTGCGCGCCGGCCTCGCGCGCCACGCGCTGCGCCACTCGGGCGAGCGCCCGCACCGCTGCGCCTGCGGCCGCGCCTTCGCCGCGCGCCACGAGCTGGCGGCGCACCTGCCGCTCCACGGCGACCTGACGCCGCACGCGTGCCGCATCTGCGGCGCCGCCTACAAGCTGCGCCGCGCGCTGCGGGACCACGCGCGCCGCGCGCACCCCGCCCCCGCCCCCGCCCCCGCCCCGGCCCACGCCGCGGCCGATCTCACGCGACTCTCCTTTGCAGGGACGATGCCGACGTAGAGCCCGAGCCGCGGCCTCGGAGCGATGGGACCGCGGCCGCACCGAAGCCCAAGCGGTTCGGGTGCGCGACGTGCGGCCGCGCGTTCGCGGACGCGGCCAACCTCGCGCGGCACGCTCGCGCCGTGCACGCCGCGCGGCGCCCGCACGCGTGCGAGCGGTGCGGGCGCGCCTTCACGCGCTCGGAGCACCTGCGCGCGCACATGCGCCGGCACGCGGCCGCCGCGCCGCTGCTGTGCGAGACGTGCGGCGCGGAGTCGGCGTCGCCGGCGGCGCTGCGCTCGCACCGACGCACGCACGCGGCGCCGCGCTTCTCGTGCGCGTGCGGCGCGCGCTTCCGGCGCGCGGAGTCGCTGCGCGCGCACGCGGCCGCGCACGCCGGCGCGCGCCCGCACGCGTGCTGGTGCGGGCGCGCCTTCCGCCTGCGCGCGCAGCTCAACATGCACGCCAGGCGACACGCGCAGCCGGAGAACGACCGGGCGCCGCACGAGGGACCTTTGCAAAGCTACGCCCGGGATGCGTGGGAGAGTGAGGGTGCAATCTCCGAATAACAATTGCGTAGGATATAGTCTCGACTCTCTACTCGGTGTTCGTTTTAATTTCGTATGTGGACTTTTACACGAAGTCGTTTTGCATTCAGCCGCATTCTTCACTTCGTGGACCTAATGGACTCGTCGGACGACGAGGGGACGGACGTCGCGGCCGCTCCGCCGCCACGGCCGCCGCCGGCGCCACCGCCACCGCCACCGCCACCGCCGCGCGATCCTTCGACCGTGGTACAGTGGCGATACTTGGGCTCGTGGGCCACATGACGGGAGCCGACCGTGAGCCCGCTCCTATCCAACGCTTCGTACGGATGGGTACAGCTGATTCAACAACTGATATGAAAACCACGTCTACAATCCGATCCACCACGAACGGAGCGGAGAATATGGATGTGGGGGGGCATATTCTCCGCTTTGATGGATGTTTTCGCAGTTGATCATTTATTTATTTGTAGGAAAACCAACAGCGGTAATAGCTTATGGATAATTTAAATGTCATTTCTGATTCAATAAGATATAGTTAATTAAAAACATTGTTTCCGTTGTAAATTTTCATTGGCACGGGTTAATAGGCATATGGAGTTGTAAGATTCCCCTACTCCCAGTACCTATATCAGTTAATACCGACTGTACTGCTATTGTACATAATATCTGTATTCGTTTTTTAACTTTGAAATGAGTGAGTAGGTATTTATCATTATTGATATTTTTGTACCGCTATTTGTTGTAGATATATTATTTAAGAGCTATTTTACTGAAAATGTATTATTTATTGTTGTCTTAAGCCTGCTTTAATCTCTGTTAAGACATGATTTATTATGTAATTTGGCAAACCTGAATATATATCCTACTAATATTATAAATGCGAATTTTGGTGAGGATGTTTGGATGTTTGTTGTTTAATCACGCTGTAACGGCTCAACCGATTTCAATGAAACTTGAAATAGATATGAGTTCTTTACCTAAAATAGCATATTGGCTACCATTTATCAAGGTACAACGCGAGCGACGCCGAGCGGGCGTAAGCTAGTTTTTATTACATTCTTGTGTCAATAAAAAATGTAAATTATATTCAGCATTTAATCACCTAGTTTCGATAAACTTACATAAATTGAACTTGAAATCACAATATTTAAATACAAATATGTGCTAAATGATAATAATACTTTATAAATTAATTAACTTATGATAAAATTTAAAATGTATAACCAATTGGAACGACGAACGGACTCGCTCAATTAAGTGCATTTTTCGAATCAATTGGCCCTTAGGCCACATCAACAATAATAATATAGGTCAACCAATATAAGGGTTGTTTCACACGTACCACAACCACACAAGGTCGGGCGCATATTTTACATTGAAAATGAATAGTAGAATTTACTACCACATTTTGCCGTCATTATCGACCACATCGCAACCACCAGCGACGACACCATGAACTAGCGGCCGGCCACATCGACATTTTGGCGGTACCACAACGCAACTGCAAAAAGCTGCAGCGACACTATTCACACGTAACCACTGCTTGATCACCTTTTGTCGCTGCGATGTGGTGTGGTTGTGGTACGTGTGAATTCTCCCTTAAAGTCACAGCAAAAACCGTTCGACACTGTTTTCTTACTAAACTATTGTGAATAAAGTATGTAATAAATTATTTATTTACTATCCTAGTTGTGTATAAAATTGATCTCTAGTGTAAATGGACTGTACAGAATCATTGGACTTCATAGTTTGCGGAAAATAAATATAGCGTAATATGTTGAATAAACTAGAATTACATCTTATTTATATGAAATATAAATAATAGTCAAAATTTTCGAACCAGCGTTATTCGAACCCGCATCTTCGCCTAATCAGCAATGCGATACCAACTACGCTATGGAACGAATGACGCTGGTGCCGAAAATCTTGAGCAGATGAAATATTTTTACCGCTAGCCTACAGAAGTTTCAGTCAGAAACATTCCTGCTCAATGTCCACTACCAAGTATATCACTGACGAGAGGTGGCGCTCTTCCTTACCCGACTGCCGAGAAGGGAGGAGGGTAATGTTTTTTAAAGTTATTTATTGCCCGATAGGTGCTAGATGTGCAAGCCCTATAATAAGCGAAATAATATCGAAACAGTCATTTTCATGGCTTACAAATATCACAAGCAAGTAGTTTTCTATTGAAATTACTAATAGAATAGACATAGGCATACATTAATCTTTAAATAAATAGCTAATATAAATGTAAAGCTTTGTTTGATTTGACGCATTTTTATAATCAGACAATTTTGTTATTGGAATGAAGTACACTACTGTTTTTTATGTAAAGCAGTTGATTTTTCTAGTTCTAGTGAGCGTAGTAGTGATTGTCATATTTTTTCGTGTCTGTTACACGTTTGACATCGACATAGCCCGTACGGGGTAGTGGGCAAAGGCCTTAAACTAGCCCTGGGGTGCTAGTGTGTAAGCAAAATGGTAATGATGTACGCACCTTGGAGGATGATTTAACAACATAAGCTATATGCTGAATATGCTCCAACTCGATTATTAATAAAGATGTAAAACTTACTTAAAATAAATTAACATACGAATTCAACTAGATTTAGATCTAAAATTGTATTAGCTCTTATTTATTAGGGATCATTATTATTTTTCTTTTGAGCCTCACCTAGTTCGATCGGCACCACACTGGCTATAAATTCAATTTTGTACAAAAACAATTTAAAAAATATATAAAAATAATGCTTGCCGTGGTGGCCCCGGCTGAAGAATAGGCCCCTCCATATCTACCTATCCGCAGATGTCGTAAGAGGCGACTAAGGGAAAAAAGCTAGGGGATGGGCAGCAGCGTCCCTCATTTTAACAACGATAGCTCTAACTGCGCTCGCCAACCCGCATGCCCAGCGTGGTGAGTATGGGCGAATCCCCCCACATGATAAGGAATTCACTCTGTCTGTGGGGGAGGCCATGTTCAGCAGTGGACGTCGTACGGCTGAAATGATGATATATAATAAAAAATCGAGGATCATCGAAAAAAATGATAGGCCCCAAGCCGTGTTTGTTGCCTGATTCTTGTAGGCTTGGTCGCGAGGAACAGGCATAGCTTCACCTAGTTTCTAAGACGTTTCAAAGTGATCCTAGTGATTTTATTGAAATAAAAACCTTTGACTTTGATATCCAAAACGCTTAAAAATTACAAAAGTAAACTTCTTTCCCTTCATGTATGAAACCTTTTAGATTATGCTAAGATTGTTAAAATCATCCTCGAATTTTCGATTTTTATTTCCATTTTGCTTACACTGCTGGGCCGTCTGCATCCACACTACCTACCTGCGACCACCAATTCCTCATTTTGCGAGTGGCCATTCTACGACTTAAAAACCAAATAAATTAGTTTTCTATGGCTGTCGTAAGTCGGTTAGGACGTAGAAGGGGGGGATTTCGGTTCGCTGTACACCATAATTAACGTGACGGTCGGAGTTGATGGCACCGCTCGCGCTCAAATTTATTAATATTTTATAATAAAAATGTATCAAAGATGAGAGAGGATATCACAAGTATTTCCTAAATAATAACAATCACATACATACTTAGTCCTGAGCCCACACTAGGATTCCGTGTCGTGGGTATCAGAAACTACGAGTACCATAACACCCGGACCTGGAACTAATTGCAGATCATGCAAACATTTTGTCCTGCGCCCCTAGCGCAGCGGCACCGGAGCGCCCCTAGCGCAGCGGCACCGGAGCGCCCCTAGCGCAGCGGCACCGGAGCGCCCCTAGCGCAGCGGCACCGGAGCGCCCCTAGCGCAGCGGCACCGGAGCGCCCCTAGCGCAGCGGTGGCGTGGAGCGGCCCTCGGCGGGCGGCGCGGGTTCTCCGGCGTCGCGCACGAGGCGCTGGCGCTCGCGGTACATGGACACCTGGATGTTCTCGAGCTGGTGGTAGCGGCACACCTTCAGCGTCGAGAACACCGCCAGCCCCACCCACGTCGCGAACGCCGCCCACATCCCGAACTACAAACACAAATACACTAGATTATGAGAGAAATTCGACACTGTGAGATGTAGACACATCAGCGGAAGCTGCTCGTCTTTAATCAAATAAATAAATAAAATCACATTTTTTTTTAATTCGAAATAGACTTACGTCATCAATCACAATCTCACCGAATATTAAGTGACGATGTGGTCTACGTTTACCTAGAAGAAACCTATTCAGTCTGATCTTGAAGACACCGAAATTAAAAAAAATATAAAAATATAAATATTTGGTGTCTTCAATAAAGTAAGTCTTCGGTGAATTATAAATATTGTGGATTCGACCAAACGCTACGTTATGCCAGAGTAACAATCCCTGGGATAACTCCCTGGAGAACAGGCTTACTCTAGGAGTAATTAGACATTTTATTCTATGGATAAGACTTATACTATTATTATTATTTTTTTCTTTTCAATTTGTTTTATTATGTGTACGGTTTACCGCACGATAGGTAAAGTCATTGAACTAGGTCAAGCCTACTAAGCAAAAATACCTACTGATAGGTACACATTTTTGCTGCACTATGCTAACTTATTTATTGTAATTTTATCGAAATTAAATCAGTGTTAAACGAGCACTCGTGGGTGTTTCGTACTTTAACTTTCCCTCTACTAATACTTTTATAACAGTAAAACCCTACATTATGAATTTTTAATTTGAGCTTGACATTATTTTTAATTATATATCTAATGTTAAACGAAATATTGCACACCATAACATGGCAGAATACATTGATTCCATTTTATAATAACACTTCTGTACCTATCTACATGTATTTCAAGCAATCAATGTTTACTTTACTTTACTTTACTTGTTTGGTCGAATTCATCCTTAATATAATAAAACAGACTTACTTATCTTGAAAGGGGCTTATTCACCAAATTGGGAATAAATTAAGGTTATTTACAATAGGTATGCTATGCCGAAAGAAGCTTATTCAACACCCGATTGGAAATAAAGTTGCTGCTGTTTGGAGGTCAAATCAGTTCAAACTCAATAAATCAACAGTTTTAGGTAACAATCTTGATGCCGAACTTCTCGTTTATTTAGAAATTAGTTTAAAACATGATAAAATTCCAAAGACCAAGGAAAATTTGAGGAAAAACATTGACAAAAAATATTTTTCGCTAAAATGCTTTTTTTTTTTTGTTTATTGAATAATTTCGGGATAGGATACATGTTATGAATAACATTTTTTTGTAACACTACGAAACTGCTGACCCGACCTTGATGAAATTTGTTATGAAGGTAGCCTGAACTCTCAGGTGGGCCGTAGGCTTGTTGGCCACATTAGTTGTATTAAAAAAATGGGGATTACCTGTACACTGCCGATCTCGATGTAAAATGAACTTGTTGATATTTTGTCATTTTTGTCAATGTCCTGACCAGCTGCGTCTTCACAACTAGAAAAAACACAAAACGACAAGTTATTTTCAAGTACCTTTTTACAAATATATAAGAAGATCTACCTAGTATTTTTCACAGGCAAAGCGAAAATCTGTCAAATATGTTAGGTATTCTTTTATTTTTGGCTTGAACCATCAAGCAAACATCAGCTATATTTTCTTAATGGTTATTAGCAGGAAGCCCCCAATGGAACGATGACATTGTGAAGGTTGCGGGAAGTCGGTGGATAGAGAAGGCTCACAACCACTTGTTGTGGCACTCTTTCCCTACGTCCAGCAGTTGATTTCTTATGGCTGATGATGATGATGAAATGTATGATGATTGAATTAATTTCAAGCAGTAAGGTTTAGACATTTGATGCACATTTTTTGATTAGATTTGTGGTTATAAAGCTTATATACAGGGGATTCATAACATGTTTACCATCCCGAAAGGGGGTTATTCTATCAACGAAAAGAAAGAATACTAGCAGAAAAAAACAATGTTTTTTCAATATTTTTTAAAAACTTCTTCAAATTAGCTATTTTTATCATCTTTATTTTATTTATTTATAGACAAAGTCAAAAGGCGTTTATTTCAATAAAATCACTGGGATCACTTTGAAAAGTCTTAGAAACTAGGTGAAGCTATGCCTGTTCCTATAGAAATCACACAACTCATTACTAAACGTACAAGAAGTTCAGCATCCAGATTGCTACCTAAAACAGCTGATTCATTGAGTTTTAACTGATTTGAACTGCAGATTTTTGCATAGTTTTTTCAATGAAAAATGGCGAATTACCAAAAGTTGTAGAGCAAACTTTATTGCCAATTGGGTGTTGAATAAGCCCTTTTGGGGATAGCACACACATTATGAATAACATTGAATAGCATTAGTATCATTAAAAAATATTATAGAGATAGTATAATAAAATAGTAGATTATGCAACAAGGGCTTAAAGTAGTGTATTATGTCAAGGGCGCTATATTGAACCCCGAGAACGAGGGATTCTATGGTTAACACCCGAGCGGAGCGAGGGAGTTAAGGCAAGAATCCTGAGTACGAGGGGTTCAAGATCGCCCAAGACAAATACACATTTAAGCCCGCGATGCATACTCTACTTTTTATACTTTCTGCGAGGCAATTGAAAAAAATGACTGTTAAGTAGAAAGAAATGATTTTTCTGGAAGTAAGTTTCCAACTATACCAGAGGCTTCAGATTGTATGCATTCTGGAGTCGAATCAAAATCACTGTCGTCGTCACTTGACATTTTTTAGAAGTTTATTTGAATCGAAACTGAATTTCGGTGTAGATAACAGCACAGCAGTTTGAGCGCTTGGCTCCTTTTTTTCTTTTTAGTAGTCTATTCTGTAGTGGTCAATCCAACATTCGAATAAATCCTTCTTCGTGCGCGGGTGAAAATGAATTTCGTAAAAAGTTTTCATGTTTTTCTTTTTTTTAATTTGTAGGCAGTGCAAAGAAAATGATAACATACAGCCTAATTAGAATAAAATCTCATTGCACCCAAACATTTTTGAAACCAACCTCGATCAAGCACGACTACATGGGTTGCATTCCAAATTCAAATCACATTATGTCCCATGGGAAATAATGAAATTCAGTACAACATTATGACCCGGCTAGACCGTAGGGCTGTAATGACTTACTTTAGGAAAGGTTTGCATGACACATAATATGCCATTGACGAGCAGGTAGTATAGTAGTAAAATATGAAGGTACCTAGGGAAGCGCTCCACGATGACCTGGCACCAGTTGATGAAGCCCAGCGTGACGACGACGGCGGCGGACACGGCCAGCGCGCACAGCACCACGCAGCCCACCGCCTCCACGAACGCGGACAGGAACGAGCTGTCCGTGCCCGTGTACATGAACATTGAAAGCCTGCAAATTATTACAATTCATTTAGACCACTGCTGGACTGGTGGTAGTGGCCCCGCCTTCCGATTCCTTTTCCGAAACTTATTTTGATTATATGATCGAGCGAGCGAAGGCGAGGCGCAACTGGCGCGTTCCCAACCCATGTTTTGCAAATATAGAAGTCAAAGTCAAAGTCGAGTAGTCTAGTAGACAAGAAGATAGAAGACAATCACCTAAGGAAAAAATACTAACATAAAATAAAAATAAAAGGGCATTTATTCACCAAGAATTCCTACACACAGTTATAAAGATACAATAATTACAGAAAACCAAGGTTGGTATGTAGGTAGACAGGTGAAATGGTCGAGGGCTCAGCTACGCTGCTTTTCAGCCTCGCCATAAAATAAGCCATAATATAGGTAGCTCAATAATAGAAAAAGTATCCAAATCGTTTAATCGGAGCTACAGCCAGTGTCGTGAACTAGTGAACCCGAGCGAGTTGTCACCGCGCTTCAATATACCTAATCTTTCAGGATGGCATTTTGTAATAGGCGTCTTAATCCTTTCACTACATTGATTCTTTCACCGATGGTCACGGCTCTTTCAGCGCCACCATATCTCAACCTGGTAAGTAATTCATCATCATCATCAGCCTGTGGATGTCTACTGCTGGGCATAGGCCTCAACCTGACAAATGATCTTGACACAATTGACTGTTATGAATTTACTTGGATAATCAAATATGTTGCCAACACTTTCTGTGGCTACGTACATGACACGATCTACAAATATTTGTTCCGGGTCAGGGTGTTGTGGTACCATGGTACTCGTAGTTTCTGATACCCACGACACAGGGAATCCTAGTGTGCAGTCAGGACTATGTATGTGACTGTTGGGTGTTATTTATTTATATAAGAATGTTACCTGTATCCTGCCCTGTCCTGCCCAGGCAGGACACATAATCAGAGGTGCAGACAAATGGAGCAGGAGAATAACATTGTGGTTCCCAAGAAATGGGAAAAGGAGCAGAGGCAGACAGCACAAACGCTGGAGGGACAAAGTCGAAGGAGCAGGTGGAAAGCTCTGGACGAGAGCCGCATGGGACAGAGAAAGATGGAAGGAGTTGGGGGAGGCCTATGCCAAAGAGAGCACGCAAACACAAAACAGTGGGACAGTCGGTGTCAGCTGACTGACTACATTTAACAGTCAGTTCATAGGACTAGTCTAGATCGCTAGATTCTGCCACTTGGGCGTACAAACATTTCAATTATTAAAGCATGCATTAATTTAGTTATCTGCCTTTATAACATCGTCAAAAATTAATATACATCTAAAAAAATAATAATAATAATAACATAGGTAATAAAAAGTAAGTAAATGCGAGTAATATGTCAGAAAAATATTTAAGTGAGTCAAATTAATTAGGTCAATAACTAAGCTAAACAATAGTACGGTCATTTAAAAATTCATTTACAGTATAATATACGTAATTCTTCTTTTCGTATATATATAATATATGAAAAGAAGAAGACTACCTCGTAAATATACAGTGGTGGTCATCTAATTAGAAACACCTAGTCACCTGACATTTTTATAAAGTAACTAACATTATTATAGCATTTAATAGGAGGTAATTTTTTTTTCACTACTTTACAATGTACTTTAATATCTCTAGTTTAATTACAAGCAATAATATTTGACAACCAAGACGACAATAAAAATAAATATCAGTGAAACAAAAAGTATCAATATCGTTAGGACTGGCAGAATGGACAACTAATTAGAAACATTGTATGACTTGGTTCGCAATTTGATTTTTTAAACTGAAATACAGTTCTCACAATTGTCAATCACATTGTAAATATTGCCGCCATTTCTAACTCATTACGAAAAGTTACTATTTATTGTTGTTTTATCAAAAATGGGTAAAAATAAGAGCTGTGATGCAGCAACGAAAAAAATTATAGTGAATTTCCATTTAAAACAAAAATGGAGTTACAGAAAGATCGCCGATTATTTGGAATGTTCCGTAAAGATGATATTTAACGCCCTCGCACATTTCAAACTACACGGAACATCAGATAACGTGCCAAGAAAACTTCGGCCCAGGAAGACTACAGTTCAAGAAGACAGGCTTATGCTTCGATTAGCTAAGGCGGACCCCTTTAAAGGATCCAATGTTATAAGAAAAGAGGTATTTTCAGAAGACGATCCTCGACACGTGTCCACTAAACTAGTTCGTAGACGGTTGGTTGAAAGAAAATTGTTAGGAAGGATCGCTAGAAAAGTACCACTACTAACCAGGCAACATAGAGAAAATCGTCTAGCATTCGCTCGCAAATATGGCAGTTGGACTATTCATCAATGGAAAAAAGTTTTGTTTTCAGATGAAACTTAAATTAATTTGATTAATTCCGATGGAAAACGATATGTACGACGACCAATAAACGAGGCTTTGTAATAACAAGTACACTAAAAAGACAGTTAAGCACGGTGGTGGAAATGTAATGGTGTGGGGATGTTTCTCAGGGTACGGGATTGGTCCCGTGAGAAAGATTGAAGGGCAAATGGATCAATATCAATACAAAAAGATCTTGGAAGAGACAATGATTCCATATTCCGAGGAAAATTTGCCAGTAACTTGGATATTTCAGCATGACAACGACCCAAAGCACACAGCACGCAGCGTTAAAGCGTTTCTTACAGAACAATCCGTGACAGTATTAGAGTGGCCTGCCAATAGTCCGGATTTAAATCCCATAGAAAATTTGTGGCACACTATAAAGACCAACCTGTCGCAGAAACACGTTACTAATATTCATGGACTTAACAGTGCATTTGAAGACGCTTGGAGAAGTATTCCTGTAGAAACTTGTTATAAATTGATTGAATCAATGCCGCGTCGCTGCAAAGCTGTTATTGATAATAAAGGCTACCCTACCAAATACTAATTGTCTAAGGATGTAGTATTTTTAGTATTTTTCAAAACTATTGGGGTTTTGTTCAAATTAAAAATGATTTAAGTAATGATTTTTTTGGTGTTTCTAATTAGTTGTCCGGTTTGTATCTCGTTTTTTATTTTGTTATTAATATAACTTTCAGTTTTAGAAAAACAACCGTTGTTTTCTGTTATTAAAATGCTATAACAATGCAATATAATATCCGATACATCGATTTTAATAAGCAGGAACACTCAATGATACGTTAAAAATTAGTTCGAAAGGGAATTTGCAATAGAAATATAAACCCAGGTAGGTGTTTCTAATTAGATGACCACCACTGTATATACCTGGAAATGTGAGCAGTTTTAATTTGATAAAGTGATCTTTACAGGAGTCTCGTCTTCGCAAGCCACAATATGTAACTGTAGCCCAGGCATATAGATTCAGTTTGAATAAAAGGCTAATTTTTTTTTTTTTTGATACCTGTAAATCTGTACACAGCACACGGAGAACATTATGACTCCAACCACTATGACGTAATTACAGTATGCCGCAGATGCCCAATCCACCTTCAGCTGTCCATCAGTTTCCCATGTGCCCTTAGAGAAGAGCAGGCAGTGACCGCTGTGAAACAACAATTACATAAGTACATTTGAGAGAATAATACTGGTGGAGTGGTGGTAATGCTGTTGATCCACAGGTTTTGGGTTCCAATCCCGGTTGTGAACCCATGGATTTTCCATTCGGAAAGGTTATGTATGCTATACTGGTTATTTCACCAACAGTCATAGACCCTTTTCAGGGCAACATACCTCAACCAGGTCACTGAGCTATTACAGGATGACCAAGAAAGAATCAGTTACATGACAGCAAGCAGTACATGTGAGACAGCCATACAAGTCTGAGAGGCGAAGAAAATGTAACTTCATCATCATCACGGGCAGCTTGTAGTCACTACTGGGCATGAGCCTCCTCCCTTAAAAGCTGTTCCTGTCGGTTTTGGGCTTTTTATCCAGGCTATTCCCTGTACGGCAATGATGCCTTCTATCCACCTGGTTGCTGTTCTGCCAAGGTTTCGTTTGTACCCCTAGACCACCACTGTCAGTTCATGATCAGTCAGTGGGAACTTTTTGAATGATCATAGTCATTTAAAGGCCGAAAACGCACCAGCATTATAAAAATGTGTCAAGCTAAAATTAGAATACAACACAGGAAAAGGTACACTAAGTAGAATGAACTACAGGAAAGAGCGCAATAAAATTGAACGGCAAATCTATTAAAAAAACAGCTTTTTAAAAGGCTTTTGTATACAATATTGTTTCGAAGCACTGTAATGTTAAAGATAAACCTATTTTTGAAGCAAAGCGATCTATTAACAATTGACTATTAACCCTTTCCTATGACTCCCCTGAAGATTTACTTCGCATAGTTTCTTGAAGGTCGTTTACTATTTAATTTAAGTATTGTAACACTTTGTATTGTAAATGTAACTCCTTTACATATTTAAAACTTTTGTGAAACCTTTCTTTTGTATTCGTCTAGGTAATAATGCTGTTTAAATTCAAGATTATATTTTAAAACTAAGTGCATGCTTTACATTTATTATTAATCTAAGTATTTCTTTATTAATTTTCTAATGTTTGTTTTAGTAGGTAGTCCGAACTTATTTTCCTGTTAATTCTTATAACTGGTCTCCACGACACAGGCTATGCCTAGTGTGAAGGCCGCTGGTAGATTGTACCTGGATTGTTTTTTACAAATAAATATTTTTTCATTTTTCAGCTTGTATTGCTATTTTCAATTGCGAAAACTGCAAGTGGTTGTATTGTACGATTTTAGAAACTTACTTGAATTCGTCCTGATGCATACTCATCGGCACAACAGTACAAAGTGAGAGGATTAAACCCATCACATAGCCGGCTATCTGACTCAACAATAATAGATTCGTCAACGCCATGGTACCAATTAGTATTAGAATATAGGAGGACGGGATAAACCACTATTTCAATTTCCAAAGTAGAACAATTTTCATAAAAATTGAGCTGCGCAAATAACCAAACAAACAACAACAGACAGAACCACAGACTGAACTGACTGAACAGAACGAACCACAGACAGAACACTATTACTCCCGAGGAACGAACAGCCAGACAGAATATAACCCAATTTAAACCCAATGGCGATGTGACACAACCAAAACAAACAGCTGACAGTCAAGCAAGACAGTCACAGACACACACGACTTTTAGGTACTGTCAGTCACTTTTCAGTTTCACGCTGCATGCAGTCATTGTCAATGTCTGTCATGAAAGCTACACACAAAAATGATTTTGAGTGGTGATGTGTTTTCATTAGTGATGTCCGAATTAGGTTTTCACCGAATACGAACATTTAGCCGAATGTTCGGTTAAATTAATTATAAAATCCATAATTATTACGATAGACTACATATACATGCATCATCCATCATTCATCATGATATTGAAAATTGAAATACATTTTTTACATTGGCACAAACCGGAAAGTAGCATAAATTGACATTATTTTAAATAATTATATTTAAAAAACACGCTATATTATAAATTGACATTATTTTAAATAATTATATTTTAAAAACAAGCTATATTGAGGAGTTCCATCAACAGTTTCTGACTGTATAATCAGATCAGCTCGTTTTCACCATGTTAATTGTATGTATCATAAATGTCTCAAATAGATTGATTGAAGTACGTGAAGTTTAAATGCTTAGGTTTTTTCTTTTTTTTTCGTTGGATTTTGATTTGAGTTTGAGTTTGACATTCTTACACACAACCAAAATGTAAACCTACTTTTTGATGCCAGTATATTTATGGTAACCAATTAAATAAACTGCTACCCAAACTGGTCGGCATTTTTCCAAACCTTCGGCCGAACAAATGCTCGGTAAACCTTCCGCATATGCCGATGCCGACTAACAAATATTTGGCCCATCCTTAGTTACCATTTGATTTCATTCATCAGTGAAATCATCATAACATAATTCAAGAGATTGAGTATGATCTTGTGTATCTACTGACTAACTATCAGGACTAACTACGCAGATATGAATTTCAATGCGTCCAGAAACGGTAAGTGCAGTTTTATCGGTGATATGCAAGTTGTGCTGTGATTGGTGAACCATGATCTTGTGATGGTCGTTTGCAGTGGGCCACCCAGCTGGTCCGCGGAAGGCGAAGCGCGTGAGTGACGTGGCGGCGATGGGGGCGCCGTCGCCGACGCCTGGGTTCAGTCCCGCGGCGCCCTACAACCCAGGCTTCGCTCCCGTCGGCCCGCCACCGCCGTACCAAGACGGAATCCAGTTGGAAAATCAAGACTTCGGCTCACCGGCTCCTGCTGCGAGTAAGTACCACCTTTATCTAGGCATACATACCAGAATTCAACACAAAAGCAGTGAAAATTAAAACTTTCATTGGCACATCTGAAGAACAAACATGATTGGCTTTTTCAGATTTTGGTGGTGGATTCTCCCAGTCGTTTGTAGCTGGCTTCCCCCAAACTCCCATGGCCTCCCCAGCGCAGATAGGCTCCATGCTACAACAACCTGTTGTGCAAGTGAGTGAAGTTTAATAATCATCGGCTTTGGTTCAGCTCACACCAAGATGCAAGATGCACTTACATTATAGAACTTGTATACTACACTACTAGGTAGGTACACGCCATCTATGAAATGATTTATTTTGCTAGAAGCATGGTTGTACATAGGTCTTAACAATTAGCTGTTTCACATACTTCACCGTTAATACGGCGTGCAAATAACAATAGTATTTATTTATTTATCTAGTCAAACAAAATAAAATTAAAATAAGACATACATTTTTAAGAATCTATAATGTCATAACTTGACTTTGATTCTAAAAATAAAAAGAATGTGTTTTGAGTGTAAAAAGCCGATTTCAATACAAATCGGCTACATATTCCCACAAAATGTGCATTCACTGTCGTGAAAATCCGTAAGATCGATGTCCTGCAATTTTGTCGAAGATATGATTATAATGAGAAAGTTTTGATTTATTATTACTCGTTCATTACTATATTTTTATAAACAGAAAGAAAGAAGTTCCTAAGCATGTGATTATTTTTTGAATTAGAAATTTTTTATGCAAGAACTAAGAGTTGTTTCAAACAAATTAAGATTTCATGATAATTTGTTGATTTTTGTGTGATTTGTTTGCTTTAATAAATACTTTGATAAGTATTTTTAAAGATTTTAACTAAAATACAATCATTTCATCGTTACATTTTACATACGAAAGTCTGTTCACTCGTCCGTCTGTGAGACGTATGGTAGGTGGTTGTGTGACAAGATTAGGTGGTAGGTGGTAGAGGGTTAAACCTACTATCCCCAAGTCTGTAAAAGTACAGTAATTATGCTGATAATATTGATTTACTTACTGTACAAGATCATCATCAACAACCTGTAGAAGTCCACTGCTGGACATAGGCCTCCCCCAAAGAGTTCCACGACGAACGGTCTTGAGCCCTTTCCATCCACCGACTTCCCGCAACCTTTACAATGTCATCGGTCCATCGGGTGGGGGGCCTTCCAACACTGCGTCGCCCGGTTCGTGGTCGCCATTCGAGAACCTTTACTCCCCAACGGTTATCGGTTCTGCGAGCTATATGGCCTGCCCACTGCCACTTCAACTTGCTAATTCTGAGAGCCATGTCGGTGACCTTGGTTCTTCTACGGATTTCCTCATTTCTGATCTACTTATAGTAATATGAAAGAAAGAAAGAAAGAAAATACATTTATTTTGGACACACAAGCACAGCACAAACTAATAAAATAAAAAATAAAGACACAAGGTACAGGTTACAATACAAAAGGTAGAGAGGAAATATATAATATAACTATCCATATAATAATACATACCTACTATAAATATTATGATTATTGATGTTCGTCACGTCACGTCGCTTAGGCCCGGTCTGTAAACCAGCGCCGCACCATACATATTATGTTTGGTGCAGCCTTATGCTGAGACGGGACCCATTTGCCTATTCCGCCTACCTACCGCCTCACCTACCTACATGTTTTTGTTTTCCTATGTGTGTTTTTGTATTACTTAGGTTTAAGTATTTTTTTCTTTGTATCTACCTAACTACCTACTTACTGCGTTGTGGGTCAAATAAATACATTTTCTCTTTCTTCTTTCTGATCTCTCTCCATAGCCCGTTGACTGTACAAGATACCAACAAACAAATGTACCTATGCTCTCAATGTTTCAATAACTGTCTAACAAATGCTATTTCCCAGGACATGGCATTCCAATATGGCAACCAGTTAGCATCCCAAGGGAAGGAAGCTGTGCAGCGAGAGCTCGGCAAATATGTGCCCGTGTCCCGACTACGGTACTACTTTGCAGTTGATACCCGATACGTTATCAAGAAGCTCTTGCTCATCATGTTCCCATACACACATAAGGTGAGGCTAAAGCTAAAATTTGTATCATTGATAATGATAAGATTATGAATAAAGTTTATTTATTTGGCATATTAAGAGGATACAAAAATCATAATAAATTGTCGAGTGGGCGGAGTGAAGAATGTGACAGCGCTATGTACTGTAATTGAATGCGGAAAGAGATAGCAAGCGTTAGGAGGCGCTCGAAAGTAATCGACGTAAGCGAAATATAAGAAAATATCGATTATCTCAAAAACTATCAATTTTTTTTAAAAGTGTCATGGATTTAGGTGCTGGATGGATGTAATGCTATTGTCTAACAAAATATTTAAAAAAATGTTACTTTTGTTAGATAGTCTCAGAGTATTTTCGAAAAAACTGTTGCAGAGGACCCAACTTTAAAAAATAAATCTATCGAGAAAAGTTTTACCAATCGCGTTTCTGTCTTGGATTTACGTAAATAAAATGCTCAAGTTATCTTTGTCATAAAAATCAAAACTGTGCGTTTTGCGGTTATTGAGAAAAAACAATTCAAAAATCATAAAATAATTAAACCCTCACCTTAAAGTTTACAATACGATTATACTATAGGTTTACAATTGTTATGCAATAGTATTACTTATCATGAGTACCTACTCATACTACCTAGTAGAACTTGAATTTACATATATTTTAATGCTTAATACTATATTTTAATATATAAAGGTAGTTTGCAGTTGGAATGAAGGGATTGCTGCAAAAGATACACGGCCACACAAACTAAACTTTATTCAAGTACCCTCAAATCATAATTGTACAAAAATACCGTTTAACCCCAAGGGGGGGGGGGGGGGGGTTGTAAGCTAGGTCGAACAAAATACAGGTTGTTTTTTATGCATAATGCAGTCATAAAATTGTGGGTTTTCATATGCCTACTTATGTAGGCGCTTGTGACCAGTAGTACCGACTTTCCTCAAAATACCGGACATTGTCCGGTATTACCATTTCTTTTTTACCGGACAGGCCTCGAAAATACCGGACTGTACGCTTAAATACCGGATATCTGGCAACCCTAGCTGTCAAATATGTACATAACAATTGATTTAAATTTAAAAATATTATTATGAAATCAGTCATCATGACCAATTTAAAAGGCTAAGTAAGAAAGCTATCTTTTAGAAATAATTATTGTTACTTACTATTGGTCTCACACAACTAGGAGGAGACCTATGTCCACCTATTCTTCAGCCGATGGTGCGGTGCGGACTTTCAGCAATCTTCACAACGTCGGGTTATCAGGTGGAGCGAGGGGCTTCCTACAATGCATCTTGCGTTTTTAGTGCATAGCTGGGCCCCTTCATTACTAACCGTGGATGTTGTAAGAGGCAACTATGGGGAAAAGGCTAGGGGCTTCCCTATCAACAATATCTTTATCTGCGCTCGCCCAGGTAGTGTGGCGAGTATAGGCAAATCCCTCCAAATAATTGTTTGGGTGTAGGCCGTACAAGGTCGTTTGCGCTGGAAATATATGGGGTAGGTCAATGTTCAGCAGTGGACATCCTAAAGCCGAAATGATAATGATGTTCAGCAGTGGGGTTGATGATGGTTTTAAAGAAATTAACATTTTAACTGTAACTTCACAATATATTTACGCAAACTTATTGTACAAACATAAGCACATGGCTAGCTTTAAGAAAAAAAGTGATGTACATAATATTAACACAAGAAACAAAAATAAATTTTGCTTTCCAAAATTTAGATTACAAAAAGTAAATAGGTCTTTTATGGGGAATATGGTAAGATTTTATAATAAACTTCCGGTAAACGCGACGCAACTTCCTATTAGAAGATTTAAAGTGTACATAAAGAATAATCTTATTAAGAAAGCGTACTACAAACTAAATGATTATATAAATGATAAAACCGCATGGCCTGAAGTCGCTCTGCCCCTCGACAGCTAAAATGCCATTTTGCAGTGTCTTTGTGTACAGTTTTTGCTTGCATCTTATTTTAAGTATTATTCAATTTAATGGAAGCATTATGTACATATTTCATCAATTGTAGTGTGTGCTGCCCTTAGATCATTTGTTGAAGCTCCCATTTGTCTTCTTTTTTTTTCACATTTTTATAAGCTCTTATTTATTAGGGATTATATTTAGATTACTTTTCTTTTGAGCCTCACCTGGTTCGATCGGCACCACACTGAAGCTTTAAATTCCATTTTGTGAAAAGGAGTCATCGGAAAAAATGATAGGCACGCGCGCCGTGTTTGTTGCCTGATTCTTCTAGGCTTGGTCGCGAGGAACAGGCATAGCTTCACCTAGTTTCTAAGACGTTTCAAAGTGATCCTAGTGATTTTATTGAAATAATGGCCTTTTTATTTTTAAATTATCCTGATATATCACACACGGTCAACTGATCCCAAACTAGGCATAGCCTGTACTATGGGTACCAGAGACAGAGATATACATAATATATACATATTTAACACCCAGACACAGAACAAACATCTGTGTTCATCACACAAATGCAGGATCTGCAAAATCGAGCCCCGTCGTACGACAGCTGCGAGCCGTCACTTCCACTACATTAGCTCTACTCTATACAACCGATTAAATAAGCAATTAGATATATACCCTTTACAGCGGTATAAATGCAAGATGAAATGTCTTAATTGGCTACTGTCTTTATCATACGAGGAGACGGAGGATCTATTACAGGTTGCCTTTTAACGTCACTCACACCTTCATACACACTCACTTACATATTACACTCACGCTTCACACACCACACACACACACACACACACACTCTCTCTCTCTCACACAAACACAATCACACATAAACAAACCCACAATCACACCCACATCCTCAGACGCACACACACATACACACGCGCTACTTATTTTGTTTTTAGTCCGTAAGTCTTTGTATTTTTATACCTTTTTTTTTTTTTATATTCTTGGATTAACTTAAAACACCAACTGGAACTCTGTTATTCTGTTACTAGAGGAGGGCGTTGCTATCTGCGACACAGTTTTATTACTAATGCAGGTAACATCGTTTTTCATTTATACTGTACCTCGTGTTCTGTTCCAAAAATAAATAAATATGTTTAAAAAAATAAATAAAAATATGTTTAAATGTTTGTCCAGTGCGGGAATCGAACCCGCGTCCTCCAGCGCAGAAGGCAGAGTTACTACCAACTGAGCTATGAGGCCTGTCACTTTGACTTTGACTTTGATGCTGCAGTCCTGTTTCAGGAGTGGATGGTGAAGTACGACCAGGACTCGCCGGTGCAGCCGCGCTACGACCTGAACGCGCCGGACCTGTACATCCCCTGCATGGGCTACGTCACCTACGTGCTGCTAGCCGGCTTCATGCTGGGTGAGCGGCACTCCTTATCTATCTAGCTACCGCTCGCGACTTGGCCCGGGTGCTGTTCTCGTGTAAACACATCATCATCAGCCTGTAGAAGTCCACTGCTCGACATAGGCCTCCCCCAAAGAGTTCCATGACGAACGGTCTTGAGCCTTCTCCATCCACCGACTTCCCGCAACCTTCACAATGTCGTCGGTCCATCGGGTGGGGGGCCTTCCAACACTGCGTCGCCCGGTTCGTGGTCGCCATTCGAGAACCTTTACTCCCCAACGGTTGTCGGTTCTGCGAGCTATATGGCCTGCCCACTGCCACTTCAACTTACTAATTCTGAGAGCTATGTCGGTGACCTTAGTTCTTCTACGGATTTCCTCATTTCGGATCTTATCACGCAGTGAAACTCCAAGCATAGCTCTCTCCATAGCCCGTTGCGCGACTTTGAGCTTGTATATGAGGCCTATAGTTAGCGACCAAGTCTCAGTGCCATAAGTCATCACTGGCAACACGCACTGATTGTAGACTTTCGTCTTGAGGCTCTGCGGTATCTGCGACGAAAAGATATGACGAAGTTTCCCAAACGCTGCCCATCCGAGTTGGATTCGTCGGTTGACCTCTTTGTCGAAGTTGGACCTACTTAATTGAATCATGTAAACAAATAACATTATTTGTTTCAAATAGTGCTGTGTTCCTGCGGTGAATAAGGTTGCAAGAGCTCTTTATGGGGGATGGGGGTTCGGGGTCGGCAACGCGTGCGTGATGCCTCTGGTATTGCAAGCGCTCATAGGCTACGGTAATTGCTTACCAACAGGTGGGCCGTATGCGTGTTTGTCACCTCAGTTGTATAAAAAAAACCTACTTTTTCTGAGACCCTCGAGGGAAATAATCTAATTTTCTCGTCCTTCCAGATCAAAATAAGTTGTTTATGTTATTCCAAAATAGTGATCAATTATGATGATTCTATTCATCACAAAATAGAAAATTATTAGGTAATAAGATCTCAAGAATGTAACGCAAGAAAAATCATTATAGTGCATAAATAAAATTGAAATAGATTTAAATAAGAAATAAAAAATGCGGGTAATATAGTGATGACAAGTCTTCTTTCCTCCTTCTTAAGGGAAAAGAGGAAAGGGCATCGTTTGAGAACTTTGCCCTGACTTTTTTTTTATTTATTTTTTTATACAACTAAGGTAGCAAACAAGCATACGGTCCACCTGTTGGTAAGTGGTTACCGTAGCCTATGTACGCTTGCAATACCAGGAGGCATCACGCACGCGTTGCCGACCCTTAAAAAGTTCAAAACGCCCTTTTTGAAGAACCCCATACTGTAGTCCTTAGGGAAAACCCCAGCAGGAATCATTCCACAACCTGAGTGTTCGCGGGAGGAAGTTCCTCTGAAACCGCACTTCAACTCCAGATGTAAAGACCCTGGGTCTTGGGGTTCCGCCAGATGGGGGTGGTAGCTAGCGATCAAACAACCGCGAAGCGAGCAAGTTGAGCGAGCTTGGCCGCCGAATTACTTTATTGAATCTTTTTAAAGCTTCAAATTCCTTATCACAGAGCCGGAAATGTCGCGACCTCAGTCACTAACTGAAAGGAGATAATGAGATAGTTTTTAAAACAAAGTTCTCATATTCTTGCTTGCTTGTTTCACTGATTCTTTCCTGGTCATTCTGTAGGTCAGTTCATTAGGTCAGTTACCTGGTTGAGGTACCCGATTAGAGCCTATGATTTCTTATTCAAATTCAAAATCTTTATTGCACTTATTTTGTTACAATGGGGTGTTGTTTATACATTTTTGTTTCAAATATAAACCCTATTAGGGCACAGTAATATTATACTAGGATTATTCTTTCGAAACTATTGCGATTATAATAATAATAATAATAATATAAATTTTATTTCAGGTAACTTAAGAATAGTACAGATGTTAAAAACTAAATTGTAGGACCCATAGAAATATATACCTTAACCTAAAATATATAAAAAACCTATTAATTAATTATTTAATTATTGCACACGTATAGGCAACGACGTGTGACGTAACTGCCCAGTGGCGGCGCCTCCGGTGTCTCGTGGCAGGCGTCCAATGAACCTCCTGAATTTGACACCCTTAGGCCACATCTCCCCACTCATGAATATCGACAAGCGATCAGTAGGTACTCTCACCATAAAGGAATTAAAATTCACATTATAGCGAGACTCCAACTTCTCGACCCTCATAGTGAGGCCGGTCTTCTGATTGAGATACCCCACCATCCCTTCTGCCGTCACGGCGTAATGTACGCGCGACACGTACATTTGAGTGGTGGGCACCTCGGGTCTGAGCCAGTATGCCTGGTTCTGCTCATTCCGTACGGCGTACGTACGGAATGAGCATATATTATAGTACGTAATTAATTATTTATATAGTACTAGCTTCCGGCCGCGGTATTCCAAGTTTCAACGAAATCGGTTGAGCCGTTACGGCGTGATTGAATAACAAACATCCTCACAATCTTTCTCATTTATAATATTAGTAGGTGTGATAACTCGTTAGTTAATAGAAAAACTGTAATTTAGTTAATATATTTATTAGACGACTGACGGACATCTTTACATCTAGCACAGTACAACGCGACGACAGGAAGTGAGGATTGTTATTCCTACATACAGGAAGTCTCTGCCTACTCAGTTACATAGATTATAATTCTACCATAGACTAAATATCTTAACAATTGGATCCTAGTGTGTAGGTATAAAATAGATCTGTGGTCTAGTCTGCGTAACAGATGCGTTGGTCCCCCCCCAGGTGTGCAGCACCGGTTCTCGCCCGAGCAGATCGGCATGCAGGCGTCGAGCGCGCTCGCCTACATCATCTTCGAGATGATCCTGTACCTGGTGACGCTGTACATCACCAACACCACCACCAACCTGAAGACGCTGGACCTGCTGGCCTACTCCGGCTACAAGTACAGCACCATGATCAGCAGCCTGCTGGCCGGCCTCACGCTGGGCCGCACCGGCTACTACTGCTGCTTGGTGTACGCTAGCTGCGCATTGTCTTACTTTTTGGTGAGTTTTGACTTCATCATGACTAAATTATTTGTTACATATTGAAAACAAACGGGTGTTTATCGCGTAGGTACCTATTTTTATATTTTCCCGACGTTCCGACTGTGTTCCAACAATCGTGGTCGCGGGCAGACTGGAGATTTGGAGCTACCGCCGAGAAACGGAGGCAGTTGAGGAAACTACCCTCACTTGATTTCCAGAACTAGAAATGTCCGCGTACTAAAACAGACACGCTCGCAACTTCGTCAGCGTGTTTGTGTATGTTTCTGCCTACCCTTTCTACTTACCATTTTTATGGTTCCGTACCTCATTTGAAAAAACGTACCCTTATAGGATCACTCTGTTGTCCGCCTGCCTGTCTGTCAATACCCTTTTTCTGAGAAACCTCAGGACGCACATGACTGTCTTATTTTATATGTTACTAGCTTAAGCTAGCTAGCGTATGTGCTATTCCAGACTATAATCTATCTCTGTGCTAAATTTCATCCAGATCCGTTCAGCCGTTCTGGCATAATTGAGCAACAAACATCCATCCATCAAGTTTATGGTAATTTTTTCGTATTGTTAAAAATATTGTTTTTTTTTGCTAGCTTAAGCTAGCTAGCGTATGTGCTATTCCAGACTATAATCTATCTCTGTACTAAATTTCATCCAGATCCGTTCAGCCGTTCTGGCGTAATTGAGCAACAAATATCCATCCATCAAGTTTTTTTCGTATTGTTAAAAATATTGTTTTTTTCTGTCCCGCAGGTGAAAACTCTCCGCCTGCAGCTACTCTCAGGCTCGCAGCCGGCGGAACAGCAGCAGCCGTCGTACGGCTACCCGCAGAACTACCCCCCGAACCCGTACTCCGACACCTGGGAGAAGCCGTCGAGCGGCGGCACGAAGCGCCGGGTGTACTTCCTGCTCTTCGTGGCCATCACGCAGCCGCTGCTGTCGTGGTGGCTGACGTACCACCTGGTGCCGGCCGCCGCCGTCGCCCCGCCCGTCACAGTGCCGCTAGCTACGTAGCCGGACTATGCATAGTGATTCGAGTGATAGACTAAACTAAATGTTTCTTAATATCATGTTGTATGATGTTTAGTGCAAACTTAATTACTTTACCATTATACGAAGTGATTCATAACAAATATATCAACCCAAAATTACATCAAAAAGAAAGAATATAAGTAAAAAACATCAATGTTTTTTTTTTCAATTATTTTTCTCATAATTTCTCAAATGAGCTATTTTTGGGGTTTTTGATCATCTTTATATCTAATTACTAATCTATCTAGAAGTTCGGCATGGAGATTGCTACTTAAAACAGCTGAATCATTGAGTTTGAACTGATTTGACCCCTAAAATAGACTGTTTTGAATGAAAAATGCCGAATTTCCAAAAGTGGCGTCGTAGAGAACAAACTTTATTACTAATTGGGTATATAATAAGCCCCTTTCGGGATACCATACATTTTATGAATCACCTTGTATGAGTATGCAAAACATTATGCTTAGAAGAATGTAGGAAGAACAGATCCTGAATTGTTAGAAACTTTTTTATTTAAAATTGACCGTTTGTAGGTAACTGTTAAGGATTTCCCTAAAACCACTAACTTGGTTAACGAGCATTTAAATAACTACCATTGTTGTTGCACAGTCATTATGTACTTATCATAGCGTTTATATGCATGTTCCTGAATATTTTTTACCTTTTGCTTTTTTTATGTAATGGTGAACTGCTGTTTTGTTGTTTAAGGAACTTTACAGAAGTCCATATAATGCTGTGAAACGTGGTCGATATTAGTTTTAACAAAGAACTAGCTAGCAATGTACTTCAAACAATGAATTAGCAGTTTTCTAGTGCTTCATTACACTGATTTGGGAAAACTACCAGTGTTGGTCAACTATGCTGTTCTAATAAACTGTTTTGTAAATAAATTTAAAATTATTAAGTGTAATTAATATTTGTATTACTGAAATCAATCGCTTATTTTCAATGACAGGCATATTTCCCAATGAGTACTGAGGGCCGAGTCCGTAATGTTTGTGAGTTACTTTTCACTGTGAGAAGTGAAAAGCTTGGCGGTTTTTGTAGGGGCGCTTTTCGTGACACTATGCAAAAACAGTAACAAACACAGGACTCGGGACTGTGGGTATACGTGGGCGCCCCGCGCCGAGATTCTTAGACACGGTGCCTACCTACATCACGTAGTGCATTTTAAACTCTATAGTAGGTTTACACAGAGTACTTTGGAGCAAGTTCTAGGTACTTTCAGAGAATCAAAAAGATTTGAAAAAAATTGTGCTCAGATACCAATATTATTTTGGTTCCAAATAGTTCCAATAGACCGATATGTTTGGCAAAATAATTATTTTTATGTATGGTAATAGAATGACAACCTCCTCGGTGGCGCAGTGGGCGAGTGCCCTTCTCCGACGAAAGGACTGCGGGATCGATTCTTGCTTGTGGGACAATTGTTTGCATGATCTGGAAATATTTGTTCCTGGTGTGGGTGTTGTGGTACCTACCATGGTAAGTACTTACTCGTAGTTTGTGATACCCACGACGACATCGACATAGGGAATCCTAGCGAGGGGTCAGGCAGGACCATGAAGGCACCTAGGTACCCCTACTTCCTGTTACCATTAAAAAAGTTTACGACGTAGGATCCATAGCAACAATGTATCCATAGCGGACTCCAATCTTAGATATCATCCCGCTCATCTTAAATATATTGGCCGTCACAAAACATATCCTCGTTCATCCAAGTGTAGGAGTACAAAATACCGTACCTAATAATGCTAACATCGAGGTATAAATGGTACGCTGCCAAAGGCTGCTTTGTCTACCTATTTAATTTTTAGCGACCTAAATCTAGGCATCACCAATGCGGTTGAGTAAAAGAGATAGAAATACACTACCTAGTAGTCCTTGACCCAGATTTCATAAACCTAGTTCTATCTATAAACTACATTCTACTATTTATTGGAAGCAGAGAATCTTTCAATAATTAAAATGAAAATCTCAATGAGCATGAATAAAATATAATTGTAATCGACTGACGAGGATATTATTAAAAAAAATATGCAAGAAACCGGACATAATTGAATGCGGGATACAACTTTTTGAAAATCCCGCTTCTCATCTACATTGAAGTTGCCAACAAAACAGTGATTGGTCATTGAACGACCTTGACGCATTATGTATGACTCTAATTTAGTGATGTCCATTAGATTTTCATAAGACGCTTTGGATAATTTAGTCTGCAATGTTATGTAAATTGTTTGAATTTGAATTTGGTGGTGTTAAGTGCATTGTTCCCCTGTGCTAAGTTGTACTTCGGACATCAGCCACTAGCTTCTTAATATAATTGAAACTGGACCTTTAGTATATCAATAATCAATAATTGAGCTTGAACTGCATGGGTATTAAATATTATTATGATCAGTTCAAAAATATCGACAAAGGAGCCATTTCATTCTGGGCCTGGTCTATGTACACTACATAGAAAAATTAGGAAAAAATAGGAGATTACAAGAAAAATACAATTTCATTAGTTTGAAGACAAATGCGATGGTACAAGAATAGTTCTTCTGGTATGTTTTTTACTATGTGAATATTATTTGAAGGCCGCCATGTTTGTTTATAGTTGTAGGTTTATAGGGTAACGTACAACACTAAAGCAATCAGCTGGTTGCTGTCAAAACCCAATGCTGCCAACGTAAGTTTACCGCTTGCAGCTATGTTCAGGTTGGCCATGCGCCACAAACAGCCGCAGCGCAGTAACGACGGCGAACGTTCACAAAACGTTTAGACGTAACAACCATAGTGACACAGTGACACTTCTCATAATATTTTACTAATTTAACCGTAGAACCTTCAATTTATTTAGTTGTAGTTGATAAAGTGCTAAGTGAAACGTTTAATAATGCAAAGTGCCGCATCAGTACGCGCTTGCTGAAGCAATTACGTAATGGGAATTATGCTAGACAAGTTTAAAGTTTTTCCCTGAATTTCAACATGGCCGCTGACACAGGAATGGACACTTGCTCCAGTCCGGAAATCACGGACTCCAGAAAACGACCTCTAGACGGCGACTCGGAGAATGGCGACGTCAAGAGATCACACTTTAGCTCGGGTGAGTGGCGCACTATTTACTTACCGCGCTATACATACCTACCTACTCGCTAGGTAGGTTACTTCATTGCGTACTTGGCAAAGTGATCATAACATTGAGACATCGAACTTGCGGCGGATTCGGCTGCGCTCAGCTGGATTCCAACAAGATTCTTATCAGAAGAGCGCTGTTATCAATACGACCTATTTACAGCGACGCCGAGGTCGCAACGAGCCGAATTATTTTGGAAAACTTTACCTACTATCTTGTAGAGCTCTAAAACCTCTTTATTGCTGCTACCCAGACTGTAATTACACTGATATGTCGAAAAATATATGAGAATTATCAAACCGATTCGCCGTGCTGATAAGCGGCGCGGGGCTGCATGGAAAAATCTTCCTTGGACTGTTAGTGATATTTTATGCAATGTTAAAAGAGAGTGGTTGTTTTTTAGTGCAAGACTTGGTGACAGCGTTGCCTCTGGCCAACGGCCATGGCACTATAACTTCACATTTTGGTGAGTTAGTCCGTCAACGCATCAGATCTCTCATTGGCTTTGTGGTTGTTGCGGCGCGCATGCCTCACGCGCGCTCACCTCTGCCCATCACGCCTACTGCCTGCTGGCTGTCATGTTCACTCGCTACATTATACACTCGAACAAAATCAAGTGACCTTTACGCTGAACTGGTTGAAGGTCAATTAGATTACCAGCTGATTTGTCATTGCAATTGTGAATCAATATAAAACATGTTAAGTCATGTAAAAAATAGAAGTGATCCTTTTAATTACAGCAGGTTTGGTTTTTTACCATCAGAACTCTCACAAAACATGCATAGGTACATTTTAATAAAAACCAATTGCTAATTTATAGTTAGAATGTTAACCAATCAGACAACAATATAAATATTATGTTTTATTCAATAGTACCTATATTCATAGATAATATATTTATGCCTAGAACATACAATATTTCTTTGTAAATCACTCACAAAACATGTACTTATTAATTGATTGCAAATCACATTAACACTTAATGAAGTCCCTATTTACTTATCACTTAGTTAATTGATTATTAGATTATAAAACAGTATTATTTCTTACATTACCAGCAGTGTAACAACACCAGCAGAATGTGGCAGCAGAGGTGCCAGCGACCGTGTCCATAGCGCACAGTACCTCGCCTCGATGTCGTGAGCCATGTACTTAGACTCATCGACACCCCATGGCTTAGTTGTTGCATCGTTGGTGTGAACATCACTTTATGTACAAATCTTCTACTACCCATTATTTTGGTGTATCTTCACTTCTTCTTGAGATATCGTCGCTTTTATCGCTTTAATTTTATTTTAAAGTCATGAACTAACAGATATTGATAACATTATTTTATTTTTGCATATCGAACCCATAGAACACGATTCAATAGATTGGCACTCCTCATCCTCATTTCTATAAATTATTTGTAAATCGTTAGTTCGGAAATAAAATACTTGTAAACGTGTTTTTAATAACTATGTGAAGGCCTGGGCTCATGCTGACGGCAGGCAAGGTCATTACCGGTTCTAGCCGTGCACTGTTTCGGTGAGCGGGGATACGAGCTCATTGCCGAGGGAATAAAGTCTATTGTCGATTGTCTGCACGTTCGCTTCAAGGTCTGTCTGCGATTTGTCATTAGAAGCTGCTAAGGTTGCAAATGTTTACATTGCGTAATTCACTCTTTATATAGCTGGCTCCTATAATTGATGCGCGTAGGATTGTCTTGTACCGAGTAGTTGTCGACACACGGGACGTGTATCAGTTTGTCAGTTTACCTAATGGTTTCAGAAAGCGTTGGTGGCTGCCTACCATCTCGTGGTATTGCTCTTTCATACGCGATAAAGTGTAATGGTTTGGCAGCTTTGCAGCTGCCTAATTTGCTTGGCACTGGCCTGCGTGCTCTAGTTGTGACTCCGCAGCATATTAATCGTTTTTCCGGTACAATTTCTGCGTGTGACGTCACGCCACTGAAAGCTAAGGGTTGTTAAATGCTATTTTGTGTTTTGTGCACGAAAGAAGCCTCCAAAAGGAGCACTTTAATCCTTACATTACTTATTCTTTCACCGAGACGGTCATAGCCCTTTTTCAGTGCTACCATACCTCACCCTGGTCACTGACGACCTAATATAGGATAACCAAGAAAGAATCAGTGACACGACAGGCAAGCAAGCAATGCTATTTTGTATTTAACAAAGTTGGGAAGAGCGGTAATGCTATTTGCTATAATAAGGCCCATCAAAAATTCCGCCGCCAGCGCCAGGGCATTTTAGACATACGCTTTACAACTTTATGTACTCACATGACGGACTTACATTTGTTGTGTTCGTGAGTTCGTAAACTTTGGAGCGCTAATAAGCAAGGCGGATATTGTATTATGTTAAAACTTTTATTAGGTACCTGACTAGGTACGTACGTATATACTCCATCAACGTACGTCGTCGTATAGTCCCCTAAAGATTTTCGTACGGACGGGAAGTGGCTCCGTAGTTTAGTTGGTTCAACTCCCGTCTAAGTCGAAATTTTAGGGATAATATACAAAACCACATCATTTTGAAAATTATTAAATGTATACATCTTAGCGCGACTACCTACCTACATACATTCCTAAATGAGCTTTGTTGGTGCACACCTTGACAGTTAGTTTATAGCATTTCATTAAAATCTACTTCATTGTTGTTAATTAGAATGGTACCCATCACGTTTATCTACACCGCCGTAATGGTTACTGATACTACTAATAGAAACAAGAAAGGTAGGTGGGTAAATGGTTTTAGCCATTAGAATTTATTTTAGTATCCAGTTAACTAACAGTTTATTATGTTAAGACGGCGGCCAGATTATCGGGATTCGAGGAAAGTTCGCGCCGCCCTATTTCTTCTGATGAATCATATAGATGTCGCGAAACGCTGAATACCGATAATGAGGCCCTAGCATTGAAAATAAATTGGCTAAGCGCGTGTCGGACCACGCACAGTGAAGGCTTTCGAAGTCAGTTCGGGTTAGTTTGGTTTTTAGGTATATCTCCGTTTACGCCATGATTAAGCCTAGTTGTGATTACCTAGTTGTGATTGCAAGAAAAAATTAAGTACATTCTAATAAATTAAAAATACCTATGAAACTTTTTTGAACTGATTACAAACCTGACTACTATATGTAAACTAGTAAAGCCTACTTAGCTGTGATGATTTTCATTGTAATTTACTATTTATCGTCTTCCTAAATAACGGTGCCGGTAGGGGGTGGAGACACCTGACTCTAACAAAAATGACCTCGAAAATGTGTACATGAAACCTTTGAAGGACCCATCCAACGAAAACCCACACGATGCAAATAAAAACCCAACCCCACTTCACATGTAGGAAAGTACCCTTAAAAACATTTATCTCAAAGTTTTTATTTCATAACTTAGTTACCATTATGTTAATAACCGTGCATAGTATCAGCATGATAGTACTGATAGTCTGCGAGTAAAACGCAAAACTCTTCGGACAGACAGACAGACGGACATGACGAAACTTATCGGACTTCGGAACCCAAAAACGCATAAGTTTTGTTTTGTATGTTGTCAACCTCGTAATAAGGTGGCTCGAAAATCGATCTAGTAAATAAACAGTGTCATTTGCTAAAATAAATAACAGTCACATAATTATTATCTTTTTTGTTTTATCTCACACGAGGTTACGTGTTTTTCGTCACATTTCACGACCCATTTTTTTGATATTGTATCTTTAGTAATTTTCTGATACGTTCCACCGTGTCTAGATAGCGTTTATCTTATCAGTGTTGGAAGGGCTTTGAAATTATTTATCTTGGAAAAGTGGGAAGGTAATTATGTTCAGCCAGCGCAATAGGCATAAAATTATGAAGCAATGAGCTTCAGCTCTTCTTATAAATGAGAAAGTCATCTAGGAAAAAATAAGAAAATACCCCGAAATAAAACTGCGTTGTTGAACAAGAGTGTGCTATGTATGGCCGTTCGTGTGTACAATCACCTACCTAAACCTTTACTTGATACTTCAAGCCTTGTAGTATTCAAAGTGAGACTGAAAAATTTACTATTGGAAAGGGCTTACTATTCAACCCATGATTATTTTAATGACATTTTTTGTAATAGCACTATTTTATTGTAATTTAAAGCTCTGACATACCTACTTATTTTTTTTGAAAATATGTATATTGCGTGCGTACAACGCTGAATATGGCTGTTCCTAATTTGTATTGTATTATGTAACAACTGTACTTAACCCATATTACGCAATAAATTACTTTGATTTGATTTATGGAATACATAAAAAGTTTAGCAACACCGGTTCGAAGAGTTTCCATCAAATACGTCCCATAGGTACGGGACCTATTTGATGGAAACTCTTCGAACCGCGTCCCCTATTTTAACGACGATAACTCTACCTGCGCTCGCCAACCTGCGTGCCCAGCTTGGTAGCTAATTCCCACGCATGATAGAATGTCGCTCAGGAAATTTGTGGGGCAGGCCTATGTTCAGCCGTGGACATCCTAGGGCTGAAATCATGATGATGATGACAGCAACGTAATCAATGTACTACTACTGTAGGTGTAAAATAGCACGACAATAATCAAAATACAGACTGGCAAGTTAGACAATACTAGCGAGGGTCCTAAAGTCGCCAATCTAACAAATCCTTCATCCTGTCCTGTCTCCCAGTGGGTGTGGCCTTCTCGTCATATGCGTTAGCATATTCGATTCAGCAAAATTGATATTCTTGCTCAATGGAACGCGGAAATTGCGTAAGCAATCGTGTTTTTGTTCGAGGGGGGCATCGCTATCTTCACAATGCACAACCTTTTAGCGATATATTTCCCACCTCCTTTATCACCCACAGGTTTCAGGTTATGGAGGAAATGGAGACCGCAGAGTTTGCCTAAACGCCATTTAAAAAGATATTAATTTATCTTAACGAGCGTTTACCTGCGGTCCTTTGCCTGTTTTCGGATTGTGGGATTTTAGCCAGCAATGAGAGTTAGTGTTTTATTGCAAAGACTTTTGAATAAAATGTAATCTAGCCAACTAAAGTCATGCTAAAGTCTTGCTTTAATGTTGTGATTAGGAACGCACAACATTCAAGTAAAATCGTATTGATTATAAGTGGGGACTTAGTTCTCTGAAGCAGTTGACCCATTTTCCGAGGCAACTTTACGGTATGTCACGGAATCTGTTACTCAACAGAACGCCCGAACATTTTATCAACTTCACAAATCTCCACCCGAATCCTGAAAATTGCCGTTATTAGGCGACTTCGCTCGTCGCCGCGTTGATTACTGTTTGCCCAACTTGTTACTGGGTAACTCGGAATTAGTACTACACGATCGTTCTCTATGCCCAAACTTTGAGTTGGGTTCCCGAACTTTGGGGGTGTTGGGCAAATGGCACAATATATTTTAGTCAAACTAAGTGCAGTAACAGTCCTTGCTTGATAAACGATGTTGTGCTTATTTGTCTTTCTAATTGTTTATATATCCTTAGACAAGGCATTGCTTGAAAACTAAAGAATAGATCGTAGTGAAAGGCAATGTTATTTCGTCCGTTTGTCCCCTGACTCACTAGTTTATCATAATGACCCCTTATATCCAAAGGACATCCTGTAGCATTCATGCAATGGGTTCATTGAGTATAATAGACTTTTCCTATTTCTAACGAACCAAATATAAGTTCATTGCCACTTGCTCTCTAGAGGCCTAGACAGTGAGTTAATATAGTTTTATACACACTTTTAATTTTTTTTCCATTACCTACGTTATTTTATAGTTTCTTTTGTAATGTGGAAGGAGGTAACGATGCAAAGTATAGTACCGTAATTGGCTCTCAGCTGAGAGCAGTTTAATTAAAACTTACGAGTTCTATTTACTAGGTACTTGTATTTTGCAAATACCTATATTCCCATTTATAATCAAATAACCTAGTTAAGGTTAGCAAATGTAACTAAGGTGATGATGATTCTTCTGTTGAATGTAAACTTACGTAAATGGTATAACTAAGTAACTGACTGTAAAAAAGGTAAACAACATTTTTGTAGGTAATTCATATTCATTTGTACCATTTAAACGAGTTCAGTAAAGCCTCTACATTTTACTTTTATTTTATCCAAGTAACTTGTGAGCCTAATGTCATTTCCAGAAAGTTCTTAAGCATACAAGAATATACTTGAGTCCGTTTGCACCGGGTCAGACTTTCGTGTCAAGACGAATCTATTGACCTTCCGATTCTTATCACTTGACCTGCCACCGTATTTGGAACGTACCTACTCAATAAATACCAACGAAAGTGTATTAAGAGCTGAAATAAAACTAACCGCTTTCAGTATCCAGCAAGTATACGTTTCACAAACGTGTGACAAAACAAACAAGTGTGTGCCGCGTGCTGGCTGTTACAACATTATGTTAGCGCTGAAACAATACGAGCTATTAAAAAGAGTTTACAACGAATGTAATGTGGTTACATGTCATCAACCTCGTTATCAAGCAACTTTGGTCTCAATGCCCACTCACTAAAATGCATTTTACAACAAATAAATAGTTCGTCGCTAGTTCGACTGATATGAGAACGTCAGTGTGCTATGTAGTTACATTATCATCATCGACTCGATCACAATCGAAATCAAACTTAATACTAATGCCTGTAGAGTATTTTGTTCACCAGATAGAAGGCGAGTTTTAGTGATAAGTAAAACGTGATCGTCGAATAGGTAATCGATGCGCATTACAAATGAAACTGTCACAATAGCTGCGCGTGCGCCGCCATCGACGACGGCTGAATGACAATTAGTATCCATTTTGATTTGTTCTCGATTTGTTCCCGCATTACGATGCTTGACTTTCGTTAACCTCTATTTGATAATGTTGGCTTTATTGGCTAGACTAAGAAGCTAGATCTATTATAGAAGCTATAGACTCTACTTGTTCTTATTTAGGTATTAATTTGGCACATGTTTATCACGTTATTATTATTAGTAGAATATGTATGCTTTCCCGTCGATGAAGTTTCGACTTTGGCATATATAAGTTAAACACCGCATGTCGCCGATTCAAGGCGAAGATGCGGGTTCGAGTCACGCTGGTTGGAAAATTTTGGGTATCAGGGTATCATTTAAATTTATTGCAACTAATTTGGCAAAACAAGCATACGGCCCACCTGTTGTTAAGTGGTTACCGTAGCCTATGAACACTTGCAATACCAGAGGCATCACGCACGCGTTGCCGACCCCTTAAAAATCTTTATCTTATTTGTGTCTCAACGATCATTGAGGCACCAACTTTTTTAGCAGACATCGCGGGATCTTAGATCGGTCGGACCACTAGTATTACCTATATGTTTATAAATATTGCAATGACATATAACGGTACCTCAGTTATCATATTCATCGCAAATACTTCACAAAAAAGCTTTATCCACCTTCCTAAACTAGAAATAAAAGTAAGAACCATCATCGATGTGATTTATTAGATCCCGAGACTTGAATAACGCTTGGTTTGCAAAGAATAGACCCTTTTCTGGGTGTAATTTTATTTCACCCAGTGAATTGGATTCACAATGGTATAAATATTGGATCTTTGTGTACAAAACTGCGGGACGGTGAACGCTCACGATCGTAATCCCCTAGGCAGAGGCATCCTCATGTCTCCATTTACTTTGATGCCGTCTCTCCTTTAAGTAATGCCAATCATTGTGTTCTGTAGACGAAAAACGATAACAGATGGAAATTATGTAAATTGGGGTGCAATTTATTGGCAATTCGATTAACTGTCCGTTAACAGAGTTATTTTACCTCTGACGTAGAGGACTTACACCTAAAGGAGACTTTAAAGCTGGAGGTTGTAAGCAACCTCCAGCTTTAATAGTTCCTTCTTGGCCATCCTTAATTTAAGTCGGTGACAACGTTGAGATATGGTGGCCCAGAAAAGGCCTACTGACCAATTAGCTAGAGGTTAAATAACTATGAACGCACTGTACCAGAAGATTTTCTTCCTGACCCTTGAGTCTGAAATATCGTATTTGTAGCCAGATGGTTAAATAGCAGTCGGTTATCATCAGCTCCTCAGGTTCATATTTCATAATGCGACATAAACTTTAAATAGGTTTTCTGAGCAACTGTCAAGTAACTTAACATAAATCACTTTTTCTCTTAAAGTCTACCTGTGAATGTCGTCCGGAGGGATAGATATCAGTACGGACCTTACTATACAGTACCGCCACATTTTATATATATAATGAATAGACTATAATATAAACATGAAAACATGACATTGCGAAAGAAAACTACCGCAGCGCTTATTTGAGAAACAATAAGCTCGTTCAATGAAGACATTCGGATGCTTCCAGCGAACTAAGTAGATGGTTATGCTTATGGCCGCATTTACAGAGTAAACAGGGACTCCGGGACAGTCCTCACCAGTTTGAACTTTTCTCAGCATTGTGTACTCACGCTAGTAATTCATTCAAGCGCCCAATACAGAATTAAACTGATTTGAGCTCTTAAAAACCTTGAAGTTTCAGAACTTATTTCCAGAATTTTACAGCCCGCTTTCTACTTGAATTTCAGTTAATGCTTGTACGCTTTCTTTACTGGTCGATCGTGGTTTCAGGTGGGCAGGTGTTGCGTAAATGTGATGCTATCTAAGGTGGGCCTTTCGAGTTATGTTGTAACATTCTTATTCTGGCAAAATGTGATTTGAATTCTGTTTTCTGAGTCATGAGATTTTGAAATTTCATATCTGAGATGATGAATTCTGGCTACCATTCGTTTGTAGCTATACGTAAGTAGTTAGATCTTCATAAATTATCTCCGTAACATAATTTTCAATTTAAAATTTGCGCGTAATTTGCTTCGAGCCAACAACTCTATCGTCTCTCTCATACGGGGCAAAGGTCTCTCAGAGCAAACATAATATCATAATCGATATAATTCATATCAGAGTCTACGCGCACATATCTTCATACCCAATCATTTCCAAATGAAGCTTAACTGCAGATCCGTGAAAAACGTGTACGAAATTTTGAAAGACTTCACTGAAATCGCAGTCTCTGCTAGAAGAACACAGTTAGTTTTTCCTTGTGTATTTCTAGGGCATAGATTGCTGCCATTATTTTTCTCCTTAATTATTATTAACTAGCACACTATCACTTGCAAACTCTTTGAAATGGACGTTAGTAATCAGTAGTGTGACACAAATTACACAGCGATGTCACACAACACAACACAACTACACAGTGCGATAACAGAATGCATGTCACTACACGAGCTTATCTGTTTATTATAAATAAAGTCATGATTCTACGACCTCGATTTCAAAATATAATATTTGGTGGGTGTTTAAATTAAATTCAATCAGCAGTTACTACTAGAATTGAATCGCTGTACATAAATTTATTTTGTGTGATGTTTTTCATATTAGAGATTCCATCAAGATTTATAAAACTTTATTGAAACAATTAAAATGTCTGCCAAAACTTTGAAGACTACACAAAAGTTTCAACACCTCCAACAGAGATGCTGGCCCTGAATTAAAATATGACTTACATTTCCAAAGTTCTGCTCATCAATGTTTCCAGTCTCAAAGATGAAAGGGTGAAAGAAAGTTACAATTCTCAAAGCGCAAAGCATAGTCGAGGGGCCCCTTTCGGATAATCTCCGACCAAATCGTGCTCTTTTGAATAGCGCGCGAGCATGCATGAAAAGCGTTGATGAGACTCGAGTGCTGAGGACCGCGCTAAGTGGAACGGACTTTTCAACCTTGTGCTTTTTTATCGAAGTAACGAAGTGGAACAATGTCCAGGATCCCAGTTAGCACTCCGCAACCCCGCAATAAATACCAATAAAATACTAAACCCTCCTTCCATCTATATATTCTCACTACTTACCACTTGAATTACACCAAACTATAACTCAATAAAATAGAGCTTTATTTCAGCAAGTTTTTGTGCATGATTCATCGTTAATACCCTTGAGTTTTTATTACATTTGAGTCTTGTTTTAAAAAAGCCATTAGCCGATGAAAAAATGCGGTTGCGAATGCCTTTTTGGTTATGCGTTTCCGTAGCCTCTCGTCAGATTTAAGTGCTTATTAAATTGTTTTGTATTTTAATGTATTCTAGAGTACTTGATCTATAAAATAAATAGAAGGATGCTTCTTCACGTCACGGCCACCCTTTCCTACTAATATTATAAATGCGGAAGTTTGTGAGGATGCTTAGATGTTTGGATTTTTGTTATTCAATTACACCTTAACGGCTCAACCGATTTCGTTGAAACTTGGAATAGATAAAAGTTCTATACCTATAATAGCAAATAGGCTACTTTTTATGGTACCACGCGAGCGAAGCCGCGGGCGGAAGCTAGTTGCAAATAAACTTGAACATTTACCGCTACACTTAGCATCGGGTAATCCTTATCTAGTATGTCCGTGGTATCTCAGCTCCCTCACTTAAGTTCGTGGCTGTAACCCAGTTTTTCCCTCGGCAGAATAATGCGCTCTAGTTCATAGCATATGACCTCTTTTCATGCGAGCCATAATGCCGCATCAACATTGGCAGCTGTTTCCGACTGCAGAGGCTCCCTGCGCCATTTCCTTGCTGCTCTGCTTATTGATTCCTTGTGTTCAATGAGAAAATGTAACAGATTTTCCCTGTCCCTGATTTGGATAAATCAGATACCTAATAATGGAATTACCTACTTAAATTATGTGATTATGTTTTATGATGTTATTTGTGTGCTTGCTATTAGACTACGTACTTACATCCGTTCATTATCAATAATATTAATGTGACCTTAAACTTTTTTATGAATGTATGAACTATGAACAAAGTGCCTTGTCTGTTTCTGTTCCTTGCAAAGATTTCATTCTAACAAACATAAAAGTTTAACCTTTATTTGCTGAAAGTTTCGCGCAAAGCTGACGAAGAATGGTATCCCAAATTATTCAGAAGCTTTGTTCAGCAACGGCCCAGTTCGCTCGTATTTGGTTTCACTCTTTCTTAATATATGGTGCTTTTAAAAAGATCCTAGCGCCTGGGAGAGGCTAGTAAGTGCTATAAAACTAAAAAAAACATTCAAAATCATGGTGACATTGGCCCATGAACGTTCTAGTTCCACACAAACTGGGACGTCAATCCCCTTTTTTAACATACGAATTGTTTTCCGCTAACCTGACCTGCAACGGCTAGGTTTATCTAACACCATAAAATTGTTACATATTTGGGCGATAAGCGGGCAGTGTGCGTCTCATGCATTTCGTCAAATTAGTTGATAGCTAAGTATTTTAGCATGTATCCCAAGGTCGATACGTTTTTAGATAGCTGCCGATAACCCGTCGATTGACAGGCCATGCGGCGACCCACGGACCCGAGTGATTTATTAGGTACTTAGTACTCGCCATACGTCAAACTCAAAATCATTAATTTAGATTAGGCCCTACGGAATATAAAAATAGAAGTTATAAAAATATCATCTATTTTATGGCGAACAAGCTATCGCTTCGGTATTGGTTTATTTATACACAACGCGGATAAACTTTATTATCTTGCTTTCACGCGCCTGTCAAAATTCACGGAGATCCAACGAATCCAGGGCTGAATGTAGCACAAAGGCTCACACACTTTTGCTTTCTGAAATAGCGTAACATAGAATGAAACCATAGTTGATTGAGCAGGAATATTTATTTGCTATCAGCAAATCGTCTCTCTCAGACAAGGAAATTCCCCTAACAATTCAATTCAGTGAACTCGATACTGCGCTAGAGAGTCTTATCAACAGCCTCTCCGAATTATTATTTTAGGAATAGAATTCCCTCTGACTGAATCAACTTACAAATTGTTCGGTAGGACGGTGAACGGGATAACTTGGAAGGAGCAGTGTTTTGAAAAGGTCTGTTTGCCACTTTGCGTCCTCGCACGCTTTTTTGCCGATGCCCTTAATGGTGTGGTACGTGACAAGGATACCTTGTCTTGTTTTAATTGACATATCTATCAAACACTTGCTTCCACATGTTTGAATAATTTATATACAGGTTTATTTGACGCATTGCAGTTGTTGACGCCAACAAAACATTAGATCTCTTCAATAACTGGAGCTAGAGTAATGGTTTTCTAAATACTGCCGACTAATAAAGTATCATACTATAACGAGCCAGGTACACTCGCTTACGAATTAGATGCAAACAGAATACGCGAGCCGAGATGAGGCATCGGCGCGACGGCGGAGGCGTGTACTTGACATAAATGCATAAGGTACTCGTACCGCAGGCACACGCGGGAAAACGTGCTCGCTTCTATATCGCTAAGAGGTTTTACATAATGTCCTGACTCTAATCTTGATGGCCCATTATAGCAAATGTTTTGTCATTCAGCTTTTCTCCGCGTTGAAAATCTCTAAACCTTATCATCTGCCTGAAGGGATCACATTTCATGCGGAAGGGCGCGGTTTTGAAGCCGAGAGGCATGCACTAATAAGTCGGGTGACTTATGAGCGTATTTATCGCTTTACAAACGATGATAAAGGACTCGATGCCGCACTGGAAACCGCCTACATCCAGCGACTGGAACGCTGACTAGATCTTTCGAATTGCTCTGACACCAGGGTGACTAATTTCGTTTTTCACTTTGTAGGCTTGACGATAAGCTGGAGGTAGATGTGGTCTCCGGTTTAATAAATCCTACTAATATTATATGCGATGTTTGGATGTTTGTTGTTCAAACAAATCCGGCCTGAACGGATTTGGATGAAATTTGGTACAGAGATAGATTATAGTCTAGAATAGCATGTACATAGGCTACTTTTTATGTTGGTACCACGCGAGCGAAGCCGCGGGCGGAAGCTAGCAAGTAATAAATAATGTGGGAAAAGGATAGGAATATGATGATAGAGTTGGAAAATCGGCATGGCAGAAGGAGTAGCCTGTCACTTTAGCATAAAATATCAGTAGATATCTTACCGGTAATAGATCCCTGAACATTATGTTTAACGAGCAAAGCTTTACGCAATAAATAGGGCTAGGGAGCAATCAATCAATCTGTACGCACGAACGGATGCGTAATCTTTTCCCGAAGGAAGATTGTTTAGGCTTAAACCCGCATACCCGAACATTGATTAGCTAATGATTAAAATAAATCGAGTCAAGCACAATATCTATTGACAATAGAAATGGCTATCTCTCCATTCAAGCAGAGTCTGTGTTTTGTGAACAATCTCTCACCCATTGACTTTCTGACACTCTAAACCAAATTCCCGTTTTTAGGGTTCCGCTACTAAAAAGGTAAAACAAGAACGACTTGAGTAAAAAAAATACCGTTTCCTTATTTTCGGGCTACGCCTGTCAAAAAAAGAAATTTTGAATAATTTTGTTTAACATTTATACTTTTCGAGTTATGCTCACGGCAAATTCTGTTTTTATTTGTCCCTGCCTCTAATTTAGATCTGATTTTACAACTAGATATCGCCACAGAAAAACTCAGAGTTAGATTAAATTCTGTAGGTAATTTGTTAAGGAACTCTCGGCGCGTGTGTTTCATTCACTTGGCGAATTTATTTTATGCTTACATAGTTTATACCAGTTAAGGGTTAAAGGCTAAAGTTACCCTTCTTTCTTTTTCCTTTTCCATCGTTTTTAAGGACAACATAAAGCTGCGGTGAGAAAAGTTACAGACCACTTTTCCCATAGTTCAGTAGTTGGAAGATTTTACGAGGACATTATCAAGGTTTTAGAGTTAAAAGTTTCGCAGTTAACTATTTGGCTTTTAACATAAAAGAAACTACTCCTATGTCGTCGATTCACGGGTTGTTTTTGAAAGACTACGAAAAAGTAGGCAGCTGTGTTACGCCATAATATAAATCGCATATTTCAGGCAAAGACGAGTAGTTGCCTCACGAAATCCTGAGTATAATTTATCTAGAAAAAGTGATAAAGACTAAAATAGTTGTTTTCTCATCCAACTTAGCAGATTTAGCGAGGCGAGGGGTTCAATTCAACTAAAGTGGCTGTCAAATGTTCGGGGAGCAAAACGGTTCTGTCACTGTCGGTCGCCCTGTAGTAATATTTCACGGTGGGCGCAGATTACAATCGCGGAGATTAGGCGAGCCGTTCTATTGTCGCCCTAGAAACATACAGCCGCCTTTTTTCGGCTTCTAATAACGTTTTGTTGAAAGGGACTTTCGCGCAAGTCATTTAGGCGCTCCTCTGTAATGAAATCCGCGTTAAATTACTTTTGAACATGTTTTTGTGTCATTAATTGCTCGTATCAGAACTCTGAAGCCAATGATTCATTTACGACAATAAAAACACTTTGTGAATTTCTACCCGACACAATATCACGATAAGTGCTTCTCAATGCGCAGCAATTTGGGGGACGAACAGGACGTTCACTCTTCAATTGTAACCTGCCTTCGTCCCGCCACGTCAGTTACGGTCTGCCAAGTTCATTGGAGCAGAAACACAAAGGACATGTCTATCGGTGTCACCGGCTCCCGGTGTCTTGCTGTTGTGGTACGAGGCAGGTAGCCTAGACATGCGCCATTTGAAATGAGGTCAGGAGAGCCGAGCCACCGCACGCCGCCTGTGGGATGCCTCTCAATTGAAACACATTGGATGTGGGCGGGTGTACCAACTCGCGTATTGTTGACTGTGTTTAATATTTGGTTTGATTAATCACTTCTATCGAGGTCAGGATAGTTGGAACTGTTTGTCTAGATTTCTGGTGTCCTTAGTGGTAGTCATATCTATAGGTTCGTTCAAGTTCATGTCCATCAGTCTTCTATCTTCGCTTTGTCGTCTTCTCCATCCGTGTTTAGTAATATCAAATGCATGTCAATAACTGAATAAATAAATTTAAAGCTGTACTGTCGCATATTATATAAATCTTGATAAAATCTAACATGAATTTATATTGTTTGTATGAAGCCAACATGATATGAATGCCAGCAAATGTTATACATGTATGTTGGTAGCGTGCTAATGAATTGTTGTTATTTATTGGTATTGGCTACGCACATCGTGACATGACATCACAGCCGGGGCCCAAGGTGTGGTCCACATTACATACTGCACTCACACATGACAATCTTCCAGCACTTCAACAATTATCAATATCGTTGCTTATCCATGGATGTCATGGTGTCTTAGATTACTATTTCATACATGAAAGCTCATTTATATAGAGCGGCGGAGCGCCGTGTTCTGAGCTACTGAGCTCGCAAACAAAAGGCATTTGATCCGTGGTTTAATCTCGCCTGTTTTGTCTCCCACATTAATACCGGCATACAATGTTGTGTCCCAAATCTTGCTTAAAATCCCCTTGTAATTACCGTTAAATATTACGCTGTTCGCTCACATTTTCTTCTGTAAGCGGCGAATTTATCAAACTGTTCGTAGTTACGTACCTACTTATGTGCTCTGAGGACGGGTTCATAAAACAGATTTATTGCGATTTCGGGATATTGCCAATCTTGCGGTGTTTGCACATAAAGCAGCTATGTTGCTATTAAAAATTTCCCCCTTGGCCTGACAAACAATACAGTAACTCTGATAAGAAACAACCGCAACTATTGACAAATAGCCCCCGGTTCAAATAACCACTCCACGAAATCGATCGGTTCAATCTCACGATCAAATTGCCAATGTTGAACACAGTGCTCCGATCCTAGCGACCCTCACTCATCAGCGCTTTATCCGCAGCCGTGGAGCCGACGTACCACTTCAAGGTGCTGGTACCCTCGATGGTGGCTGGCGCCATCATCGGCAAAGGCGGGGAGACCATCGCCCAGCTCCAAAAGGACACCGGCGCGAGAGTGAAGATGTCCAAGTCACATGATTTCTATCCAGGTAAGTGCCATGTCATTCTTTCTGCCACAGAAAAACATACATGTAGAACGCAGCGCAAAATGGACATAGGTATATCATCACTTTCCCACATACATGTCAGAAAATAATAGACAAAAGTGATCTTCAATAAAATCACTAAAGTATAGAAATAATAGAATGTCCCTGACGCTCTCTTGTATGTTTTTTTCTTTAAGATCTATTCAGCTAAATATCGACACTACAAACACGCATGGATAATAATCGTGCTAAGTTTAACATTCCAATCTTCACAACATAATAGTATTACTTGCAGTTTCAAGCAACATCTACTTTCATCTTCTAAATGGTAACACGGCGCCGGCGGCAGTACGACAAAATGACAGCCTACTTTTCGTCGGCACGTGTCTGCATAGACGTGCATCATTAGGCTAGCTCGCATTCGCGCATGCACAACCCACGTTAGCTTACGTAAGGAACGCCAAAGTTGGATTTAGATTTCGAAACATGAACGAAAAAATGTTATAGTAATAAGCGGACTGAAACGGTATAAGTGTCATCATTAGTGTTGCGTTACAGATAATTATGTCGATGAAATTACGATAAATAATTACAATTACCGAGCGTTAGTGACGCGCATGCCGTTTACGACATCGATATCGATGACTCGCTCATCGATATCGATGTCGTAAACGCTAAACTGGAGGGTTGGCGTGGCAGTCGGCTGATAGGCTCAGCGGGGGCATAAAACTGCGAATGACAACAGTAGGTAGCGACGACATAAAATTTAGACCCGCCTCGTCGCTGCCAAAACAAAGTACCGGAAGTTAGGCTCGACACCGATTGTAATAAAAGTGAAAATGATCTTAAATTAACTTCAAATACTCGACCGTAATAAAAATGATAGTAAAAGTGATTAACTGTAGACGTGTATTCTTAAATTTGGAATGTCTCGTTATTAAAGACTCAGTACACTGACCTTTGTATATAATCAATAGGTAGTAGGTAAACGTTTAAGAAGTCTGTATATTATTCTTCAGCCATCATTTAATTACATTAGCATTCGCAAATTAGGTTGTGACTCGACTCTGAATATTTAATTCCGTGTGATTTATTTACCAGAAAGAAAGTGTATTCCTGTTTTTCTCGTATAATAATTACCTGGCCACAGAAAGGCATTCCCTTGAGTTTTTGCGGCACAAATATTTGCATTCGTGAAACAAGAGACTCTTCGCTTTTTGTATTTCCCCGGTCGTCGCATTGTCTCCATGTAGGTAGAGTATTCCGGTTATGGGCTTCTGTATATTATCCTCTTTTATCCCTTACGAAATGGGGTCGCGTTCCTCACAGAACTCAAAATGAGTGCTTAAAATGTTTCGGAGCCTTGATTGATAAAATCAAGCCTCCGCTTTTGCTGTGCTTACATCATTTTACTTCAGCGTTGCTTGCTGAGGCGTGTCAAGGTCCCTAGACTAACGATCTTTAGTTTGCACAACCTGATATTGTGTGGTCATAGTCAAATAGCGCTAAATATTTAAGCGTATAATCATCATCATTAGCCTGTAGAAGACCACTGCTAGACATAGGCCTCCCCCAAGGAGTTGCCATGACGAACGGTCTTGCATCTCTTCCATACACGGCCTTCGCAATGTCAGCACTGCGTCGCCCGGTTCGTAGTCGCCTTTGGAGAACGGTTTTCGGTTCTGCAAACTATATGACCCTTTCCTAATTCTATAGGATATAAGGGCTCTTCCCTTAGACCAAAGAAAAGGTGGATAGATTGTGTGAAAGTCGACATAAGTAAGAAAGGACTGTTATGACGGCTGATAGAGGGGAGTGGAAGAGAAAACATGTTGTGCCGACCCCACATGAAGTGGGATAAAGGCAGGGAGATGATGATGATCAGTGAATTCAGAAGCTTATTCTTTAAGTCACTCAATTTCTGTTACAATTGATGTGCAGATGGTCGTGAACAAATAAGAATGAATATTGACGATAAGATCTGTCTCGTTTCGCCATCCTAATCAGAAATTACCATTCAAGCACTTTTCCTTTTTAGATGTATCGATTAGATGGCTACACTCTCTGACGTTCTTACTTTCCATTTCATCAGCGGCGATAATATAACTGGACTTGAACTAGAACCTTATTTGGGTTTGCTTTATTGTAGCTTTGCCAAGGAACGCGGGTTTCAATTAAGGTCTGATGGCGAAATCTACCATTAAGTCGGGCGAAAAATAGGAATGACACGCGCCTCGGCTCATCAAGTCACATTAATTATTCCGTCCGGGTGTATTCCTGCGCTAAATTGAGGATGGCGTTTTGTAATAAAAATTTGGGTTACCGTCACGGGTTCGCCAATATCACCTCGAAATAACTGGCCGCATGACATTTGCTGATATTGACTGTGGCGCAGAATTAACAGCTGGTCTGGAAATTGTGCCCTATTTCATTCCGGCCCATAAATCACACTGTAATGTAACCGTGTTGATTGAATATTCATCACGGTCACGTATGATGAGCTTACAGCTGAAGAGTGATAGGATTCCGAGCATGAATAATACAGGGTCGTTCGGTTAGGGCATTTGATAAGGAAAACCGATAAAGATGAGAAACCCTAGTTTATAGTCAGGCTCAAGCCTAGAGGCTCAACTAGAGTTTACGCTGGCTGATCACAATCTAAATTTAATGGACTATATTCTGGGCGTTGCGGCAATAACACTTGGTTGGCTCAGTTGTTTGCTCCGCTGATTAGTTATTCCATGAGGCTTATGGATTATTGTATTGAAGATACAAAGCAAACATCGCTCAACTATATCGATTTGCTTGGGAATACGACCGAAAGGTCAATTAACGAGGATTGCGTCCAGTTAACCAGATTATTATCGGAGCCAACTGCGTTTAATGCGGTGTGGTGATACTCGTTATAGCAAAAAGCAGATAGCTCGTCTGATGTGTTGCATAACGGGAGATTATATCGTAGCATAGTATCAACCTTCAGTCTATATAAAGTTTTACTCTGAACTTACACAGCGATTGACCATTGGGGACTATGCGGTTATAAGAAATTAACTTTGGTCAGTATTATACCGGTTTCGACACAGGTAGCAAGGAAGATTACAAGTAACTTAAAATACGAGGCCTACGAAGTATTGGATGTCGTTTTGCTCCAAGATCGAAGGCACTCGAGCATGAAGAATAAAATTCTAACTGCAGCTGTGATGGAGGTTGCATTACAATTTTCCGCGTTGAATTTTTCATCTCAATTCCATCTTCGGTAATTGCGGCGGTCGCAATGCAGTCAGCCCGACCCGTTGCAGATGTTATATCGACCTTAAATAGAGCAATTGCGACATTGTATAATTTAAAAAACGCTTTTATTTCAAAATATATAGTAGTTTAAAGCATTTAAAATTTCCCTGCTACAATTATTTAAATTTTTATTATTTAAATTATTTTGTTGCGTTGTCGCGTACGATAATATTTCTTTGTAATTTCTGTAGGAGTAAGCCGGTGGCTGCGCGCTTTATCTTTTAATAAGCAATTAATTTGATATAAGCAAAAACCTATACCGATAGCTACATTATGATAAGGCCTTGGATTGATTCAACTCTTGATAAACTTTGGAACACTTGCAACTGTATAATTCAACGGCATGTGGTAATTTAAATTAATTTCAATATTAAAAGCAATAAATCGCAGCAACAAGTTCGTGCTTGATATTATTTCATCATAAATTCTGCTGCTGAACAAATTGTCGGTGATTTTTTACTTGCCTACGAGTTTCACACTTCGAACTAAATATGCATATCCTTCACCTACGCTACACTTACGAAAAAGTGTAGCGTAGGTGAAGTGTGGAGTGTTTATAGATGACCCAAAAAGCGAAACAGACGCTTGTTGAAGACCAGTTCTCATTCATCTGAAACATGTGCTAATTAACGCTTCATGATGTCGTTCGATATTAAGATGACTGGCATACCTATCGGTAATTAACCGTAAAAACGATTAAGTTTTTTATTCACAAGGCATACTTAGAAACTTTTTTAATGCATTAACATTTTACCGATCATTGGGTGTAATTCAATTGTTTACTATTATATAATTAAACAAGAAACTTGTTTATAATTCTAGACACGTTCACTTGGGATTGAATATTCTAAACCAAGATATCCAGCTTCCAATTCTGTAGCGCTTCGCCCGGTTTCTACATCGAAAAGAATATTTTGTCTATAAAAGGTGTAACGCAAAAAGGATATAACGTTACCGCCCATCAAAGATCAAAGTAACGAGGGACTTGCCAATGGTATTTTCACCGTCAACAAAAGACCATTCGGCACTGATATTCTGAAGTCGTTTCTCGGAAAATAATGTCAAACAAATCGAGGAAAAGGGTGCAACAAAAGCAAGTAAGAGAAAGAAAGTTGGAAGTCATTGTCAAAAACTTCTATTTCTAAACGTTACTTTTCTTTTAGAGGCTTCACTAAAATTTAATATAATTTTTAAATGGAATGAAACAATAGGTATGTTCGAACAAAAAATGTTATTGAAGCACGAGTAAAATAACATCAGCATTCAGAGTAATTTTGCTGCTAAAAGGCAATCTGGCCGGCGGTACTTAATTTTATTTCCATCATAATTGTGCGATTTGATCATTATTCACGGCACGCTATCGACGAACGTGAATAAGTTTCGCTACACTTTATCGTAACACCGAGTTATCGATTAGATTGCGTCACATCACTAGGCTTGCGTACTTTGCGTAGCCGAGAATAGATTTTTATACTTACAAGCAGTATATTCAATGTTTACCGCACAACTTGAATATATACTGAATGTTTGGTGCATTATACTTACCTTTGTTGTCGTTCTATTAAATCTGTTGCGTCTAGCATCCTACACAATTTTTTGAGATAGTTCATAGTGTTGTTTGCGTATGGATGGACGAAAATATTGATCAACGATATAAACAGTCTGTGGTCTGAAATGTCATTTTATTCAAGTGTCCTGCCTGCCTTTGAAGTTTAAGCTCCGTGTCTCAGAGCACACACATCAAGAGCTACCACCACTCCTCGGGCCCGAGCCAAGGAGTGATGGTAGCCCTTGATGTATTGCCTATTAATTACTTTGTTATTTTAATACAGCTGGGCTCTACCCGCCATGCCAGCGCCATTACGGTGCCCTCGTTTCGACTCCATTAAATCACAATTTGTCAATCTCATTTGTAGAGTCTAACTTAATTAACAGGTATTTTAGTCTATAGCTCATTGGCCTAGATTGGAACATTGAATAGACCTTCAATATCGGTCAGTTCTAGACGGATGTACGTCATCATGTCTAATTTAAACGAAGACTCTCCCCGCGTATCCACTAGAGGCAAAGCAGCCGCTAGTGGATACGCGGCTCTACACAGCCCAGCCCTAACTTTCGCATCCACGCATTTTCCTTCCTTAACGAACATCGCGATTTAGAGTGATGAAAAAATATACCTTGTATTTTTTAGGTTTCTTGTTTAGAACTCTATAAATCTTTTTACAAAATATCAAAGTCAAAAGGCATTTATTTCAATAAAATCACTAGGATCACTTTGAAACGTCTTAGAAACTAGGTGAAGCTATGCCTGTTCCTCGCGACCAAGCCTAGAAGAATCAGGCAACAAACACGGCTTGGTGCCTATCGTTTTTTTCGATGATCCTTTTTCACAAAATGGAATTTAAAGCTTCAGTGTGGTGCCGATCGAACTAGGTGAGGCTCAAAAGAAAAGTTATCTAATTATAATCCCTAATAAATAAGAGCTTATAAAAATGTGAAAAAAAAGAAGACAAAAGTGAGCTTCAACAAATGATCTAAGGGCAGCACACGCTACACTTGAGGAATTATATCCGACTATTTAGAGGACAAAAAAGCATGGGATTGAATATGCTGAACTCGATTATTGATAAAAGCTGCGGTACCAGACATTTCTCAGAGCAAGATCAGCTAGTTCTGGTTCAAAACTCGGAGAGCAATCGTGCTTCGCGTGACGCCGATCGGCACATGCCTCTCACCTATTTATACGCTCTCGCTACATTTTATATGTCTTTATGTCGGTGATTACAATTATTTACGTCGTAATCCGAATAGTTGTGGCGTCAATGACCGGGAGCGAACACCCATGCGATATATATCTTCACTATATTTTTCACAAATCAGTGCCTACAGAAATAAGAGAAAAATGTATGGATTAGAGTGAATTATCTAGAGATTATTATATTTTTACATTGTGTCATCTGCCAGTATTGTGGCAGAAGTAATAAAGTTTTTCATTTTAGTAACTGATTCATTGCAATTTTATGAGTACTATTAGTAAGTAGCACAAACGCGCTGCCAAGATTCAAAGCCTCTGGCTGTAAGAGACTTGAAATTTACTATCACATCGGTTCATAAATTCATTCCAAGTACAAAGTCTTAAGCATATTTTATACCCTAAGCTACAGTGACCTAGAATGTCGTAAAACGATTCCTATTCTAGAATTCCTTGCTTGCTTGATTGTCGTGTCACTGATTCTTTCTTAGTCATCCTGTATTAGGTCGTTGACCAGGTTGAGGCATGGTGGCCTTGAAAAGCCGGCTAGTGAAAGGATTAAAGTGCGCCTCTTTAGAGGCTCCTTCCATGCACATGTCACATGTCTTCGATTTTTTATGTTCTAGGACATGCCGGTTTACTCACGATGTTTTCCTTCACCTTTTTAGAGCACCAGTATATAGCGCACGTAAATTTGTGCACGACCGGGCGGGCTATCAATTAGAATTCGCTGCAAATAGGGTATTCTACTCAGGAAGCTTTATAGTCTCTATGAAGCCCGACGAATCACAAAGGAGCCATTTCATTCTGGGCCTGGCCCATGTACACTACATAGAAAAAATAGGAGATTACAAGAAAAATATAATTTCATTAATTTGAAGACAAATGCGATGGTACAAGTATAGTTCTTCTGTTAAGTTTTTTACTATGTGAACACTATTTGAAGGCCGCCATGTTGGTTTATAATTGGCGTTTGACATGACATTGACATATTTTTCAAATCATGTTTCATCTCACGTTTGATTTGATGTTTTGCTTTTGTCAGATAAATGTAGGTTGTCAAAATGACATTTCACGCACGTCCATCCGCCATATTTTTGTAGCGCTGTGTGTTGCTCTCTTTGTGGAAGAAAATCTTAATGTACCTTAGAACGAAGTCAATTTAATTATAATAACCAATTAAATACGTTTACTTTATTGCTTAGCCATATTTTAGAGTAGTGTACACAGTGCAGGCCCAGGCTCCATATATTGATGAAACGTCTCTTTTGCTAAAACAATATGACGCTTCAGTTGGCCTAAAATTTAAGCACTTTGAAGGGGTAGCTGCCCTCTACAAATAGCTCTCAGAAATGTCACGAATATTGCCCAGATAGAGAAAGCGATTTTAATCCCATATTTCCAACAGAGCAGGTACTCGCCAGGTCTTACCGGGGCTGTGGTACTTACCGGGTCTTACCGCAGCCGGGCCGGGACTCGGGCCCTAAGTGTGAAGATGCGGGCCTTAATCCAACACAGGCTTATTGAGATTAGATGACACATATTTGAATATGTGGTCTTCCTTTGTAAGCGGGCAAAATTAAATGGGTCATTAATTTTGGTTGGCCTCTGTCGTATTTGAACGCGTTGGACTTAGAAAAGCATTTTAATGATAATTGGCAAGAATAATCAATAGTCTGGCAGTCGTGGATGAGACTTCAAACGGCGCGATATTTCACCTTAAATTTGTTTGAAAATAATCCTTATTTCTTATGAATAAAGTTAATTTTGACTTTTAGGGGCTTGTGCTTTAGAGTTTTCTTTCTTATGGCTGACATAGACAGCCATAGTTTTGTTTCATAACAATATTGGTTTTATTGGAATGTTTTATGACTTACACAGCTCGTAAAAAGGGTCGAGAGGAGAGATCGAGTATCTCATCTCAAAGGTTACTCTAACATCTAAAATCATAATAAAATTGTATGAAATGATGAACGATCTTATACAAATGCATTCAACAACAGTCAAGGCTATTTGCACTAACAGAGGCGGGTGATGTCATCGGCAAAAATAAAAGTGAACGATCTTTGTCAGTGTCGTATACTAACATACATACTGATATTCATTCATCTACCTTCACAGTACTAAGTAATCTTACCATCATCTCCCTGCCCTTTTCCGGACGTGGTACTTTATGTGCGATATACTAGTGCTCTCAAACGATGAAGGAAAACATCGTGAGGAAACCGTTATGCCCTAGAACCTAAAAATTCGAAGACATGTGACATGTGCACAGTCATAGGCCCTTTTCAGGGTCATCATACCTCAACCTGGTTACTGAACTAATACAGGATGACCAAGAAAGAACCAGTGCTTGTCATAGCAAGCCACTGCTTGTTTAGTTACTCTCCCAAACTCTTTACGTCCTATTAACTACACTTCATGCCATTGATAAAAAATGCGGTTAGAACTGATATCTAAGGCATCTAAACTATGTTTATGTCAAGTGACTGTGGTTATGACATCTGTTTAGCGATTATATCAAAAGCAGCATGAAATAATGCGTAGAGATGCCTCTAGATCCAGTGTTCATTTTAGTTTGGGAACTAAATAAAAATAACACTCAGTTCTGGTGATAAAATAATTGTACCTGTACCTACCTAAGCTGAAAGAGCTGCTAAGAATTTTCTTTTCCCTTCAGCAGCTAGTTGAATAGTACATTTTAGAGTCCAAATTATAAACATTGTTTTATCTATGATTTTTTATTAATAATAAACTATTTATTTTATCTTAGTACTATTATAAATGCGAACGATTGGATGGATGGATGTATGTTTGTTACTCGATCACGCCAGAACGCTGAACCGAATTTGATGAAACTTGGAATAGATATAGTTATTTACCTAGAATAGCATATATGCTACTTTATAGCGCAGTCGCGGACTCAAGGCAGTAAGAAATAAATTGAAAAGATAACTTATTTAATTTGTAGAATTTAGCTAATCGATTCCAGCCAGAACCGGTTCCAAAGGCCAATTAATGAAAATATTTACATGTTCGTTTGTTTAAATACATAATTTACACCATTCGAGCAGTAATAAAGCGAATGCAAGGAATGAGAACGAGACAAAACATAAATTAGAAAGGGCATCCAGTATTATCTATTGTTCAGCTAGAACCATTACGTTCACATTAGACTGAATGGCCTACTAGGCTTGAACACGGAATTTCCAAGAATTGCAACGGCAAATTCTTACAGTTTTTCCTGTAAGGTGGTAAAATGACATAACGACTCAAACCAGTTTTACAAAATCACTTTACACTTTGTTTACTGCTAGAACTAGGCGTTACTTAAAAAATAACCTCGCCAGTAGTATGAACTTCAGTGCCACAAGCACGAATAAGTTATTCACGAAAGCGTAATCCGTTGTCCTAATAGAACGCGACTACGCGACCAGCGCAAGATCGCGCGAGCTTTGTTCGTACAAATGCGCGATCAATCATAAAGTCTTTACTGAGTGTCCTAATCAAAACTTGCGCGATTAGTTCACGCTGTCATACATGTTTACATCGCGCGACCAGTTCGCATCGCAAATTCACGCGAATCTCTTTCTATTAGGACGACGCCTTAAGCTCACGATACGATTTAAAAGTTAAATATTAGCCAATGACATAAGCGATGCCGATGGATGGTTGAAATCTATTAATTTTGTATGGCTAATATTTGACATTAGCTATCGTATCTTAAGCGTTACGCTATCGCGAATTATTCGTGTCGGGCCACAGGTTTCTCATATAACATATTATATCTTGTTATCATTGTTTCCCTTATATCATACGGTCTCAATTCAATTTCATCATCATCAAGGTGTTTATTTCAATAAAATCACTAGGATGTCTTTGAAACGTCTTAGAAACTGGTTGAAGCAAAGCCTGTTCCTCGCGACCAAGCCTAGAGGAATCAGGCAACAAACACGGCTTGATGTCTATATTTTTTTTCGATTATCCTTATTCACAAAATAGAATGTAGTACTTCAGTGTGATGCCGATCGGACAAGGCCAGCGGTGAGCTTTAGCAAATGTTCTAAGGGCAGCACACGCTACGCCTAGAGCCGTCTCCATCACTCAGCATGTATATGGAAGAAGTGTTGCTTTATGCCAAACACGCCTATTGAAAGTATGTAAGTAGGTAAACAAGACTTCAAAGAATTTTGTAGAAATTCTTGAGGATCTAAGCTGACTTATTAGTTTGGCCTTGACCTACTTTTCATGCTTTGTTCCATTACAAATTAGAGCCTACGTGCACATAATATTGTTCATAATCTAGTAGCAATCGCTATTGACAAACAATCGGTGACAATGTAAGCGAACCTTGACCAACTTCGTACTAATACTAAAATAAATAAACTATAGAAACGAGACAGGTATACTTATATTTTTATACCTGTGGAAAGACAGACATTTCCGATCTGGGAGCTCCATAGAATTTGATAGACTACGCTTTAAACTCTCAATTTTATGATGTACTAGCTTGCACCCGCGGCTTCGCTCACGTGGCACCTGCTTTAAAAGTAGCCTATAATGCGTCTAGGTAAAAAACTCTATACATTCCAAGTTTCATCGATATCGGTTGAGCCGTAACGACGTTATTGAACACAAACATCCTCACAAAAATTCGCATCTATAATATTAAAAATGCCTCAACGATCATCAAAGCACCAACTTCTACCAGACATCGCAAAGTCTGAGTTACTTCCCCCGAATGGGACACTCTAAACACTCACACTCACAAAACATCGACGAAGACTCTACAAAGACCTTGACCTAATATAATACTTGTCACCTAAGCATGTTACAGTAGAGCTATTTTTCTCTATTGTTTAGTCTGCGTTTGGTCTTGAGACGCCAGCGAAAGATGGCGTCACAGCACAGAGCTAAACGACACATCTACAGTTATAACTTTTGGTTTTGTTCACTGAAACGGGATTCGCGAAAATATTTGAGGGTTTTTGTATGTTACGCCGTAAAGCTAAACTGATCTCGAAACTTCTTCACCTATAAAAGTACATAGGCTACTTTTAAAATAAAAGTATATTGCTACTTCCTCGGGCACAAGCTAGTAAATAATAAAGGTAATTTTAATTCTCGCTGCGTGATAGAATCCGAAATGAGGAAATCCGTAGAAGAACCAAGGTCACCGATATAGCTTTCAGAATTGGCAGGTTGAAGTGGCAGTGGGCCGGCCATATAGCTCGCAGAACCGATAACCGTTGGGGAACAAAGGTTCTCGAGTGGCGACCACGAACCGGACGACGCAGTGTTGGAAGGCCCCCCACCCGATGGACCGACGACATTGTGAGGGTTGCGGGAAGTCGGTGGATGGAGAAGGCTCAAGACCGTTCGTCGTGGCACTTTTTGGGGGAGGCCTATGTTCAGCAGTGGACTTCATCAGGCTGATGATGATGATGATGAATTTTAATTCAACCACGTAATTGCTAGAGTTCTCGATTCATCGGTCGGTCGCCCGTTGCCATTATAATAATGTTGTCATTATATCTAATGAACTATTAGTTAGTTGATGCGCGATGACGCGAAGCTCTGAAACCTGTTTGTTCATGAACTGTGTATGTGTAGCTGGGGCCTAATTCTACTAATTCAATGGCTTTAAATAGGCAATGGTTCAATGGCAAAATGGCCACTTTTAACACCTTTGGTATTCTGCAATCATAGTCGTTTATCAATGGCAGTCATTGTGACACCAGTTGACCAATGAAATCAAAGAAACGAAGGTGGCTACAATCGTAACTGAATAATAATGGTGCGATCATTATCATGCGATTATCATTTTCAAGTCATTGAATTGATAGAATTGGGGGCCTGGTTGATAACATCAAATTATTATTTTATTTATTTGAAATTAATTAGCACGATTCAAAACCAGTTACACTAATTAATTATAAGATTAAACAATTATTAGACAATTATAATATTATAATGTTTATACTGGGAGTCGGACGCACGGGTTCCTTTCACCACACTGGTTCTTTATCCATCGGTCACAGGAGACTTTTCAGACCCAAATCTAGTCCCTCGCTTGTTCATTCCTTTTGGAAGACTGACCTGCACTAATGAAAATGAAGTGTCAAAGATTAATTGGTTTTGGTCATTGGAGTTGAAGGAAAACATCGTGAAGAAACCCGCGGCTTAGTCAGGTCCACACTTATTGACTCTGTCTTTCCCGTGGATAGGGCCAACTAGGCTGAGAGGATGGAATATGTGCTGGGCAAGGTTATTCAATCTAAAACATGTCCCAGGCACTACAGCATCCTGATAGGGAGTAAAAGTTCCACCTGACGCTCTATAAATCATCTAGAATAGATGTAATAAGGCCTTCCTTATCATTGGATTTAAACTATTTTGAACCTTATGGTAGGATAACTATTCATGAACCTCCGCTCTGTATGACACGGCTGAGTAAGCTTGATTACACCTGTCACCTGTCATAGCAGCAGAACCCATTATAATTCTGTGGACACGCCTGATAGGACAGTGTGTTACATCAATTACACAGCTATTGTTTCACCCAAATTCGATTTAGAAGAGACAATTGTTATTAGATTATGCCAAACGGAGAGACAGACAGAGGTACCTTGTAAACCTAGTACAACTTGGCATCGGTTTATTTAGTATCCTTGTGTAAAAAGTGATACATAATAATGATGTACCCATACTATGCCGACAGGGGCTTATTATGCTCGCTTTCGGCTCGTGTTTGTGTCGAGTAAAGTAAAGTAAAGTAAAAATTTATTGCTTGAAATACATGTAGATAGGTGAGGTGTTAATGTTATTATAAAATGGAATCAATGTATTCTGCCATGTTATGGCTTGCAATATTTCGTTTAACATTAGATATATAATTAAAAATAATGTCATGCTCAAATTAAAAATTCATAATAAAACAAATTAAAGAAAAAAAACAATCAATAAATTAGCTAAACAGATTGAATAAAAAATTTGTCATTAAGAAATTCCTCAATACAACATTTTATTTCCAAAGTGATTTTCAACTTTCTCTGAAACAGTGAACGCGGTAACTCTCTTATTGTTTTAGGTAATGTGTTGTATATGGAAGGAGCCATGCAGAAGATACTCTTTGGCATCAATGTAGTTCTTGAGTTTTGTGTGCAGACTTTAGCCTGATCTCGTCTGTTACGTACAATGACATCAGAAAGTCGACAAAATAATCGAGGGAAAGTTTTCTTGGATTTTTTGGGAACCTAAAATGTATTTTATTCATGTACACAAAATTAACAGTATTTTATTGATTTAAATTATGTGCGGAGGTAAATGGCGTCAAAGGTCAAGATAAAAATGACTAGAAATTGACACAGCACAATCCTTGGTAACATCGTAGCTGAGAATTTGATAACATCAAACCCCTCACTTTTCCACAATCGCAATCGAACTAAGAGGATCATACCCACATAGTTTTGTGTGGAATGGGGGATAATTTTCTCTTAATACGGGAAAATTTCCGGTCGAGGCTGTCTCATCCGTTACTTTCATGCCTAAATCCTTAGCAAAATATAAGTCACAGTTACAGACGTATCGAAGGAAAACAAGAAAAACAACATGAGGATAATCAGCGTGGAGGGAAAAACAAGTTGTCTTATACCCTCTCGTAGAAATATATTTTTCTTACTTACTAGGAAAATCTTGAATACTCCTCTTTTTATTGTTAACCATTCGGCATGAAGCATGAAGGCGAATCTAGTGATTCTGCTAACGGTTTCAGTTAATACCGAATGGCCGTGGCTGAACAATAGGCCCCTCTATATCTACCTAACCGTAGATGTCGTAAGAGGCAACTAAGGGAAAGAGCTACGGGTTGGACAGCACCGTCCCCTTTTTTCACAAAGATAGCTCTATATGCGCTCGTCAACCCGCTTGCCCAGCGTGTTGAGAGCGTGTTTCAAAGTGATCTTAGTGATTTTATTGAAATTAACGCCTTTTGACTTTGGCAAATCCCCTTACATGACAGGAAGTCGCTCTCGATATCTGTCAGGGAGGCCATGTTCAGCAATGGACGTCCTACGGCTGAAAGTTTTAGCCGAATCTTTAGTAATAACACTCATTAAAAAACATTATACATTTTTATTTTTTGATGCTGCTTGTCATAGATTTGATACGAAAGGGCAAGTTTACATATTGTGCTAGAAATCGTAATGCGGCAACTGCAATTCGTCATCGTCATTGTAAATTGCATGATCTTGTCACTTGACATTTTCTTGAAGATGTCATCACCAAGGTTTTGTAATAGTTACAAAGCTTGGATTCTTTATACCTATGTATGTACAAAACACACAATCAATAGTCAATCAGTAGTCCTATAGTTTTGCCAGCCCTCTCTGTTTTGTTTCTTATTCTATCGAGTCATGTTGTTCCCTATATCGGCTAAGTTTTACCCTTTATCACAATTGGATTTTGTATCCGTTCATTCCGACATTGACATGTTTGTGGGAATAGGGCATAGGTATAGGAATCGTTGGGGTTCCACTCATCATGTTTTTTCTGTAACAGAAATTCTATAGGTACCTACTTGTAAATCGTTTGTTATCTCTTTTTTCAACTTGCACTATTTCTCTCCCTTTTCCGTAAATAGTTCTAACTCCTTTGTCACTGGTTCATGCAAAATCGGCAATAAAAAGCTGTGTTGCTGACTTTCGATCCGAAGGTCATGGGTTGGAACGCGGTCGTGCACCAGTAAGAATTTCTGATCAAAAAATTAAGTGCGCATTAACAAGTGTTTAAAAGGGTGAAGAAAAAAATCTTGAAGAAACCAGTATTCTTATAAGCGGTGATAGGCTTGCAACCTGTCACGTATAGAATACTCACTATACTGCATTATGTGGGCATGTGCCAAATGTTTGGACGAGCCCCTGATTACCCCCCTGAGACAATGATCAACAATCTACATGGATCTAATCGTCTGGAGGTCTGAGATGATATCTAGCATTCTTGGGGATAAAAGTCGTGAGGTTTTTTATATCGCAATTAAGGTATCAGGTTCTATAAAGGCGAGGAACAGGCATAGCTTCACCTAGTTTCTAAGACGTTTCAAAGTGATCCTAGTGATTTTATTGAAATAAATGCCTTTTGACTTTGACTTATAAAGAGCCTTTTTGTGACCGCTCTGGGAGAAGGGTAGAACTCAGGGTAGCTCCTTTCCATTGCCAACAACACCCTATCAAGATTGTTTATCCCAAGAAGCAAGGGATCTTGTAGACGCCAGTTTTCAGAGTCACTACGAGAATAGCCTGCTGAACTACATTCTTAATATATCTCCGCACGTGTATTTATTTGGATAGGCGCACCGTTGTCGCGGCCAATGACAAGACTAGTGCGGTCTGCTGCCGAATATGCCATGAATATGTCTGTCTGTACGTCATAGTGACGACATAATGCACGCTGTGTCTGACGCTAATACAATAACAGTATCTAAAAGTGCGAGCGCTGTCTACACTTAGGTTATAAAGAGGTAAAATTTGTTTGTTTGTATGTAGGGGGTAATCTCTGGAACTACTGAACCGATTCTAAAAAATGGTTCGCTAATAGAAAGCTACACTTTTATTTTAATAAGAAAATTCTTTCGAGTAGGCTTCGCGCTCTCAGGCTTACTTACGTGTAACACGGGGTCGGAAAATAGGAACATACTTGCGGATGAAGTTGCAGACGGGACAGCTGTGTAAAAGGCATTTTTATTCTATTAATCATAATCCAAGGTGCCCCAGAGTTATCAGATATCTCGAAGATAGATGGCAGGTAGGCTACGCTTAGTTATATGGTATTTGCACTGCAATTCTGACCAATCAATGTATTAATTGCTCACAATGGTTGACCTTTCCTTTATATTTGCAATTTGGCATTTGATGTTTTGAAATCATTCATTAAGGTTCAATTTAATTTGCCTTTTTATTCAAATTGATCAATTTAACAAACAGGGCGGTTTGGTTACCTGATACAAACAAATAATACCTCTTTTATTAGATGATAAAAGCCTATGTAAAGATGTATACCTTGGATTATCAGTCTATATGATACGAGATCTACCTAGCTGTATATTTCGTGTCTTACGCAGTCTCTTACTTCAGTCTTGTGTCAGTTTATTTAAAGCCATATATTATTCGTATCCTTTAAACGAGAATGACATCAGCCATGTCAGAAATTTTAGAAACACCTACTAAAGTCACACGGAAAATTCTTGCTTATATCTCAAACCAGTTAGACGTAATGACATCACAATGTTCCATTCGCGTAATAACTTTGAACAGTTCCAAGCACACGAGTAAATTACCAGCAGAAAATCAGCTCTATGAGTTTAGCTACAGAGCATATGAAAAAAGCTGTTACTAGGCGCACTAATTGCTATCAACATCGGTGACAAGGTCTAATGGAAGTTAACGGGGTATGAATAGTAACTAATAATAAATAACACCCAACAGTTACATGCCTAGTCCTGACCCCACACTAGGACTCCCTGTGTCGTGAGTATCTGAAACTAAGCAAAACATGAACTAGCGTTGTGTGATCGGCAGTAAGCGTCGTAAATTTTTATAGACTTCTACAAAAGAATGTGTTATATCAAACCGAATTAATAAGATCCTACTCTGCAGCGATGCATCATTTTATCGTACGTACCTTTAAAATGCTGCGGTACTGCTTTCTGAAGTCTTTCTTTCTACATGTAACTAGTTAGTTCTCTGTGTCAGTTATTCACTCGTGTGGTTTCTTCGAATCTAATGATATACGAATCGTTATTCATGAACTTGGATACGATGACAAAATCGATGTGGATGCGAATTAATTCAGTAATTGTGTAACAAAAACGTTGTTGATAATGAAACACGTATCGGAAGCAGGACTTTTCAATCATTACATTAAACATTGTTTGAGAGAGTGCTTTCTTCCGTTACATTTCACTTCACTATAAATATTCATGCACTAGTTGACCCGCCCGTATTCGTCCGCGTGTTCAAGTATGTTCCTTTGACTCTCGTGTGTAGGGAAGCCTCAGGGCGCGACTTAACCTGCTCGCACTTGACCGTCTTTATTTTAAAATAGATTTTATCCTAAAAGTGACCACAAAAACCTCTGTAAATACTATTAATTATTATGTGGTAAAGCCACGGACTAAATAAGCTCGCAGTTGTCACAGATAAGAAAATAGTTACTTAATTTAGTACCTAAGCATAGCGGCTTATTTTAGTTTTTATCGGACTTGATTTACAAATATTGCGATTACGGAATGAAAAAATATTTTTATTAAAATAAAATAATATAGCCTACTATGTTACACCGGGATAGTGTAGCTTTCTATTAGTGAAATAATGTTTAGAATCAGTTCAGTAGTTCCGTAGATTACCCGCTACATACAAACAAATTAATTTTAACTTTTTATAATATGAGTGTAGACGGTGTCTCATGATGGTAGTCAGTCCAAACACGTGAGTGTACCTTTATGTAGTTGTTCCATACGAGACCGTTGTATTACCTGCTGAAGTATACAATAATATACGTTCTTGGTAAACAAATCTCTAAGAGTAATACGAAAATACGTACCGTTGTTTGAACGAAGAAAAGCACCTAAACTAGGTTATCACTAATTGGGTTACGATTCCGCAACTCTGTTGTATAAACCTTTCCATGTTCACGCGTTTCGTAATTCTAAGCAAACTCTATTCGCGCCGAGTACTGCCATAACTCAATAATATAGCATGCGTAATTGGATAATAGTTATCTTTCTTTCACGGCCTTGCTGAGAAACCGAGTCGCGAGCCGTGCGCTGAGACAAGCCAATTGATCCTACAAATCTTACTACTGGATGGATGTTTGTCACTCAATCACGCTAGAACGGCTTAACGGATCTGGATGACATTTAGCAAAGGGATAGATTAGTCTGGAATAGCACATAGACTACTTTATATCCCGAAAAAATGCAAGGTTCTTATGGCATAGCATAACAATTGTATCCTACAGGAACCGTGTATTTTAAAGGTGTTTTGTCTGCCGCCCAGAATTACAGCGCTCAAAAGGACTCCTTCTATAGTCATCACATTTTGTTCAGGCCGTCAGTTCTCACCCAAATACATCAAAATTTCATGCGAGCGAAGTCGCGAGCCACAGCTATTAAACTATACGTTCAAAATAGGCCGGATAACGCCAACGTTGGAACTAATTCAGACTGCAGATTGTCCACCAACGCGGCCACGCGCCGCCGCCGGCCAGTTTCAATCCGCACAACCCAGCTGTCGCTCGCCTATTTCTAAGTACAGTTTTTTGGCCCACTGTACTCAATTACTAGCATTGGACTAATACCAAATGATAATGACCCGTATTCGTGTGAGTTTGGCCGTTAGTGTCATCGGATATAGGTGTTAGATTTGCTTGTATCGCGTTCACTGCGCCAAGGTCAAGGGAGTTACTCAATAGGTGGGACCGGTTGTGTGTGTGTGACAGACACTACTGCTGGTTGCATAATTCCCTCCGGTTCTGTTCGCTCGAAGATGGCAAACTCGTTCTCCTGTTTTCTCGATCTAAGAACCGATCAAACTGCACCATCGAACTTCGTTAATAATTTATGTTATTCCATATTTTTTCCTCGATTGTTTAATCAAACGATCAAGAACGTCGAAGGATAAATGATTATGAATAATTCAAGATTTAATGACATGAGTCGTGGAAGTAGAAACGGCAGGGTCGTTCTCTGAAACTGCTTACGAATTCCAGCTAATAAGTAATTCGACGACTACCTCGGTGTCGGTTGAGTGATCGACTAATGCACGAGGTGTGGGTTCGATTCTCGCGGCGAGACAAATGTTCGCATGATTGCTAATATTTGTTACGGATCTGTGTGTTGTTGTACTTTGTACTCTTAATTTCAGATTATTCCTACAACACAGGGAATCCGTTAGTCCCATGAGTTTCGAGTTGTTGAGTGTTTAATTTTTTTTTATTTAAAACTTTCTTTGAAATCGATCTCGAGCCTGAAGAAAGTTAATGTTACTCGATGTCTCTTAGGAAATTGTTAACACTGAAAAGTTAAGTTGTTTACTGTAACTGTCACGAAGTAGGTACTCGCTGACCCGATTTGCTGCTTTCAGAAACGTATTTAGGGATAAACTTAAGTTGAGCGATAAAGTTATCAAAACTTGAGTATCTCGAACAGCCGATACTGTTAACGAAAACACTCAAGTCGCTCAAAGCCGTGAAATATTTATGAGGGAATCTTGTAGAATAAATTGCTTCCCACAGAAACGAAATAGGTATTCCTGTTTAGCATAATGAAACGTTACTCGTGAATTTAATCAACAATTCCCAGGGAATCGCTAGCTCGCCAAATATGTCTATTTCGGGCAAGGGCTCTCTCTGAATGGCCGCTCTGCCATATTTCTAGCTTATTTATTAAAACACTCCCCGAGAAACGAAACTAGAGGATAAAACTCGATTAGTTAATGAAGAGGATTGGTGTTTGTGTCGGCACTTTCGGTAACAGGGCAACTCTAAGGCAGATTTCAGCCGGGTCCCGGCAGGCCCGGGTGCTATCGATCGCCAAAACGGGCGCGGTCTGCAGGCGCCAATACGCCCCCGGAATGAATAGGACATGCTTTACTCTGATTTTGTAGCGATATTCTTTCACAAACTATCCAAATTGATGATTCCGCAATTTCCGCATTGTGACGCGGCGCAGGTCGATCGAGGATTGATGGCTTCGCGGTGTCTGGCTCTGCGAATGCCTTTGAACTACTGCTGTGATAAATTACTTTGCGGTGAACGTTATCTAATCTAGGACAGTTTCTAAAGTAAATTGTAAACGTTTCATTCTAGCTAGGACCTTTTTTACTAGCGTAATAGTTGAGCAAACTCGCTGTTATACGAGAAATTTATTAGGATCCTGTCGTATAAACATTTACCAAGGAGTCGTGTGATTTATGTTTATCCCTAACAAGCTTCGGATAAAATGTTCTGATATGAATTATATCATTTATTGATACGATTTCGTTTCGCTGTATCCTTCGTTAGGTTAAAGCTTATAAGGAACATTTTTGTGGTCCTGGCTGAGCAAGGGTGGGGTGTGACCGTGCCTTTGTGTGACGCAGCCTTTAAAGGAAGTTCATTGAACTAAACTTCGCTTTCGCCACGTGGTGGGCGTAGGGCTCTTGCGGGAAGGACCAACCGCTTTTAGACAAACCCTTACAACGTTGCGTGTGTGCTTTGTTACATAATGACAAAGGATTGTTTCGTACTAACACAATATTTGAGCGTGCATAGATTTAGCTAACACAGGACACGAAAACATTAGTGACTGTTGTGTTGGGTATTTATTTTTTTATCTTTCTGAAAAGATAGCTTGTGTTACGCATGTAACTAGCCAGCCGGCCTTTGTGAACCAACGACTAGTAGGTCATGTCCCAGTTTCTCGGTCAGGCAATCCCGCGTTTGCCTGTTCTGCACTTTATGCCATAAAAGAATATTAATCGCGTAACTTGAAAAATTCGGTTCTTAGGCAAAGCGATTTGCGCTTTTTGTGACGTAGATTGCAGTTGTTCCCGGATAAACGCACAGCTCGGGTCAAAATTTAGATTGGCGACAGACAATGATGGCTAGTGGCATTTCGAAACTGAGAGTTTCTTGCTTCGGGGGCCACGCTATGCTTTCTGTCCGGCCTATATTAAATTCCATATTATATTAAATTCCATTTTGTGAAAAAGGATCATCGAAAAAAATGATAGGCACCAAGCCGTGTTTGTTGCCTGATTCTGAGGCTTGGTCGCGAGGAACAGGCATAGCTTCACCTAGTTTCTAAGACGTTTCAAAGTGATCCTAGTGATTTTATTGAAATAAATGCCTTTTGACTTTTGACTTATAAATTTCGTCTCGTCAGCGTTAGCGAATCCTTCTAATATTATAAATGCGACAGTTTCCGACGATGTTTGCTTGTCTGTGGTTCACGCCGTAACGGCTCAACCGATATCGATAAAACTTGGAATAGAGTTTTTTTACCTAGAATAGCTATAGGTTACTTTTAACTAAGAAATAACTATTTTGTCACCAGGTACAACGGAGCGAGCATGCCTGATAACTGGTTCGGTGGAAGGCATCATGGTGGTGTTGGACTTCATCATGGATAAGATTAAGGAGAAGCCGGAGCTGGTGAAACCATTCCCCGAAGGCGTCGACACTAAAATGCCGCAAGATAGAGATAAGCAGGTGAGGAACTGGGCTCTATAATTTCAAATTTTTGTTTGCTTGCTCGTCGTGTCACTGATTATATCTTGGTCTCTGCAATCATTGAAAATAGTGAATATTTATTTGTTTATTGGTAACTCTTTCACCAGTTATATTAATCATTAATTAGTAATATCATCACTTTAAAAAACTGATGATATTATAAATGAGTAAGAAAGGAGTGAATACTGATATGACGGCTGATAGAGGGGAGTGGAAGAGGAAAACATGTTGTGCCGACCCCACATGAAGTGGGATAGGGGCAGGGAGATGATGATGATGATCACTTTAAAAAACAACAGAAGAAAACGAATGTCATTTCCAATTATCAAGTACATAAATACAAACAATAATAATTGAAAAAGTTAAAAAATTAAGATACTGCTACCATTCGACCATCAACTCAAGCTGATATAACTTGGTTGAGGGCTAGGAAGACCACGCGACCGTGACCGATGCTGTAAAATTCAGCGAGCAGAGTAGAAGGCTTTTTAAAACATCAAAGGTAGGCTCTCTATCTATCCCGAAAGGGGCTTATTCTAGACCCAATTGGCCATAACTACGACTTATTAAAATTCTACATTTTGCATTAAATGATTCTATGCAAAAATCTGCTGTTTTGGGATCAAATCAGTTCAAACTCAATTATGCAGCTGTTTTAGGTAGCAATCTTGATGACGAATTTCTATTTTTTTTAATTATTGATTTTAGCTAATATTCTTCCTTTTTGTTGACCGAATAATCTCCTTTCAGAATAATCAATTTACTGGTAAAATTAGGATTTTTTTTTATTAGCGTTAGTTTTTTCGGGAGTATGACATATTGTGAATCACCTTGTATTTTCATATATCTTACTCAGAAAATATCAGAACAGTAGCAATGAATTTTCATTTATTGATTCGTTTCCTCGTCTTTGTGGCACGTATCACCGCGTTGCGACACTTAGCCCTGATTCTCCTGGAAGCTATGGCCGTCATTTGCAAACCGTAACGTTTGTAACATTGCCTGATGTCGGGGCATTCGACAATGGGCAATGTGTACACTTCTATAACAGGGTCACAAGCAATGTGAATAAATCAATTAGCTGATTTTAAATCTTAATTAACGTAAACTTTGTTACAAAATACACGACTATTTAGATGACAAAAAAACCGAAAAGAGACCGAAAATGCTCCAACTCGATTATACGAGATATATTCAAATAGATTTAAGACGTTTCAAAATGATCCATGAATTTCAATGAATAAATGAATATTGAAGTCTAAAATTAGCATCAATGGAAGTTATTATTAACACGTGCTCAAAACTGTGAAGGAAAACATCGCGAGGAAACCATTCAGTATCCTTACAAGCGCGGCAATGGAATTTTTGCGAGATTTTGCGACTTTTTCAACTTTATATCTCAGGGCAGGCAACGCGTGAGCAATGCCACTGACGTGGCAGATGTGACTACTTCCTTTGAGCTTACAGCCGTCATACCGGTCACCGCTTTCTAGGAGACCAAGGCTGTACGAGTCACGCACGAAACGCCATGACACGTTCTATCTCATGTGTTTCATTGTGGCACATATTCCTTTTCGTATTGCTATACCGAATACTTTCCAAATCTTCTGCTGGTTTCTAAACCTAATAAAACTTAGAAACAGTCATTTTACTGGAGGTTCTATAAAGCCGTTATAATTATTAGCCTAATTTTACACGGCCAACCCCGCTGCAACCCCTTGGGGTTTGAATTTCCATAGACTACAAAGGGACCCTCCAAATTTCATGTTTTTAGCTGTGCTTTGATTGTCAGTCAATCGCGTGACGATTTTTTTGAGAGACTTTATGCCAAAGTTTTAGTGTCTTTCTCTCACACACAACCATCATAACTGTAGGAGGAAGGGAGGAGGTAGGGCACAGCGAGATTTTCTCGAACTGAATTGGAGCAGCCCGCCTGGGAGGTACCTCCGCCTTACAGAAGATCGCAGCCAAATAACATTATTTGTTTCAAATAGTGTTGTGTTCCTGCGATGAGTAAGGTTGCCAGAGCTCTTTAGGGGGGGAGGGGGTTCGGGGTCGGCAACGCGTGCGTGATGCCTCTGGTATTGCAAGCGCTCATAGGCTACGGTAACCGCTTACCAACAGGTGGGCTGTATGCTTGTTTGCCACCTCAGTGGTATAAAAAAAAAAAAAAAAAAAACTGTCTCTTAGAAAACTGTGACAGTTTCAAGGTGTCACTGAGTAGTATCAGCCTAAAGGTTTAGTCACACAACACCCCGGAACCGGATCGGCATCAACTCAAGCAATTCAGGATTGTTTGTATGAGAATAACTTAACAATATATCTATAAATATATATATATATATATATATATATAAAAATATCATCATTCTGAGGATGCCGCAGCTCGACATAGGCCTACCCCAAAGAGTTCACTACAATATACGCAACACCCTACGGTTTCGGAGCTAGCAGTCAGTTTCTTAAATCATGCTGCCGAAACATGCAAGCAAATTAGTTAAACTTTTTTCTCAAAATAACGAAGTGAGTCGTAGTCATGATGTTTTTTTATACCACTAAGGCAAACAAGCATATGGCCCACCTATTGGTAAGTGGTTACCGTAGCATATGCGTAGTAAGAATGCTTGCAAGACCCAGATGCTTCACGCACACGTTGCCGACCCCGAACGCCCCTGTTTGTCCCGTAGATGAAACATAAATGATGCGCTAATATTAGTATTCGGAATGGGAAATATTCGTAATTTTGTATGCCATGATACAAAATTTTATAACTTTTGGTTGTGTGACACACGAGACAGAACCCGAGAAACGTGCATGACGCAAGAAAATCGTCGTCGGCTCCCGCTCTCGGCCTCCCCCCAGATTGTTTCAGCTTTACAAAAGCCAGCTCGTCGAGGTGGGTACTGCGAGTGGGCCGGCTCATTGTAATTCGGTATTGTGTTTTTGACAGCCTCTAGTAATTGCCGGCGGGTGGCTTGAAAGTTAATTGGTGCGGACTGTTATTGTGGACGAAATTCAATTGAATTTAGTTAGTTTTGATTTCATATTTGTTTATACGGCTTCCCTTCAAATGGAGCTGTGTGCTTGTAATTGAAATTGTTGATGGGGTTGCGCAGAATTGCAAACCGAAGTCCAATCCAATCACAATCAAGCATACTACTAACCATGACCCAGGCACTACAGCGTCCTGTAGAATGTATGTAATGCAGCCTTCATCATCATCGTCATTTCAGCAGTAGGATCCCCACAGATTTCCTAAGCGACTTCCTATCATATGTGGGGAATTTGCCCATACTCACCACACTGGGAGCGCGGGCTGGCGAGCGCAGTTAGAGCTATCGTTCTTAAAATAGGGAGGCTGCTGCCCATCCCCTAGCTTTTTCCCTTAGTCGCCTCTTACAAAATCCATGGGTATGTAGATATGGAGGGACCTATTCTTGAGCCGCCGCCACCACGGCGACTCTAATAAGATCATACTACAGTAAAATATGTCGAAAGATCCTAATTAAAACTCTAAGCTTATTGAGTTGTTTAGAAAAACAAAGGAACACTTCAGAAAATGTTTAAATAATGGGTACATCAACCTAATTATATTTCAACTGTGTCGCTCCACAATGTTTATTATTCTGTCTGTCTGTACTATTGTGTTTCAGTAGTAAAACAGTATTTTATTTTGTTTGTCAGATGTTCAGTTCTGAACGCTCTGTAGGCAGCCTCACCTTCAAAGGTTTGTAGAAATAAACATTTCAATAACATTTAAAGAGGTATATGTCGTTGTATTGGTCTCGGTCGATTTACACAAACATTATAAACCACCAAAAAAGAATAAAAGTAGATACATACTAGTAGATACCGCTATTCAGACAGAACTCATTTTTTTTTTGTACGGGTACAAGGTACGTTTCAAAAAGCATACAAATAGCTCCATTTTTTCAATTCGTTTAACAATAATGGAATCCATAATTTTATCGCCTTCACCCTACTGACCTTAAACGCTGACATATTGTAGAGTTACTGAGCCAACAAATCAATAGCATTCCGTAAAACCGCGTGCACACACAACGCCAGCGTTACGTGTCGACACGATACTTACACGATTAGGGTCAAATTTTTCAAGCTGACGTACGTGAAGCATTCACTCGACAAAACGACCCTGCTAGACAAATTGTGCACGTTTAAGTTAGCGTGGTGCAATAGATAGTGTTGTTTATCGATCGCTTATAACCACAGTTAGATTAGCGTTTTACTTGATTGATAAGAGAACATGGTCAAAATTAAGCGGCTACTGCGATGATAAGGAACGGTCCGGAACACATTTTCAAGTGCGATTACAATTACAATTAACACAAATATTTACAAACTACGCAATAAACAGGTCACCTATTTAAAGACTATATAAAGTGAAATAGGTTGCTAGGCTGATCCAGATCACCACCCATTGCCACACAAGATGGCAATGCTGATCCGTTGAGCCGAATAGGAGACAACGCTCGATTGATCTAGATCAGCATCGGTCAGAAGCGTCTTCAAAACGCTGGCGGCATTGCCACACTAAATGGCAATACTGAATCGTTGAGCCGAATAGGAGGCACCGTTCGATTATCCAGTTCAGCACCAGTCTGAATTGCCACGCTAGATGGCAATCAAATCAAATCAAAGGGTGTTTATTTCGATATAATCACTAGGATCACTTTGAAAAGTCTTAGAAACTATGTGAATCTACGGCTGTTCCTCGCGACCAAGCCTAGAATAATCAGGCAACAAACACGGCTTGGTGCTGCGCAATGCTCCGTTGAGCCGAATAGGCGACAACTCTCGGTCAAGTGTTTAGTCTTTCCGTATCAGTCCATAGGCAATAAGGGTTACGCACGAAGACACAGTTACTAAACCGTCGTCCCAGACGACGCAATGACAACCGCTATTTAATGCAATGACGAATGGAAGTTCTAATGTTTTACTTATGCTAGTGTGCACTCATTCTTAAACAATCGATAGCACTTGTAAGTGCTGGAGTGGCAAGGTCGCTCAATCACGTCTTATGGCTATGTGCATGCCTTGTACAATTACATTTACACAAGGAAATGTTTACGGCCCTTCCTAATGAGATTACGGCGCATACAGGTTGTTTGGAATACAATTAACAGAAGGTCGATTAAAGAAACTGCTACACGCTTTGTTTTCCGTTTCCATGTGTTTATAAGGATTCTATTTATTTTAAAGTGTGGGAAAAACTATTAAAGATTGTAGCGTAGGTACCTCTCTTATTTTATAGTTAGAAGGTTTTGTTCTTGGGCATAAGTAGTTCCTGATACCCCCCACACTGCTAACCCCAAGGTTCGGCCAGGAGATGATTGGGTGTTTATATATCTATTTTTATTTCCAGGTAAAGATCCTAGTACCGAACTCGACAGCGGGCATGATCATCGGCAAGGGCGGCAACTATATCAAGCAGATCAAAGAGCAGAGTGGCAGCTACGTGCAGATATCGCAGAAGGCTAAGGAATTGTCGCTGCAGGAGCGGTGCATCACAGTTGTAGGTCAGTAAGAAGATAAACAAATATTTGCTGGAACATGGTAGTGTACAGGTGTTTAAATTTGTATTATTCACTTGCTTCTGCCCCCGGGTTCGCTCGCGTGGTAAGAAGTTCGAATTTAAAAGAGTTTGACTGGTGGGAATAATAATTTGTGCGAACGCGGTCATCCTTTGTAACGTACGTAAGCCTCATTCAGGGGTGGCCCCTGTGACCTGAATCCCTCTGTCAGTTCAATTTCAAACCATTTGTTCCAACGAATTACTGAAAAAATATATTTGCGATGAAAATACATTGTTTAGTTGTGCGTTTGAAAAACATGATTCAGGTTTATTTATCGTACTTTTCATTCGGTCTCGGAGCCACCAAACAAGAATCGATTCAGTATTCAGTGAACAGTAGTCGTAAAGGAACATTTTGAATCATATATTAGATGACATATCACGTTGGTAAGCGGTTACCGTAGCCTATGAGCGCTTGCAATACCAGAGGCATCACGCACGCGTTGCCAACCCCGAACCCCCTTCCCCCTAAAGAGCTCTGGCAACCTTACTCACCGCAGGAACACAACACTATTTGAAACAAATAATGTTATTTGGCTGCGATCTTCTGTAAGGCGGAGGTACCTCCCCAGGCGGGCTGCTCCAATTTAGAACGAGAAAATTGAGAAAATCGCTATGCCCTACCTCCTCCAACAAAAAATCTTATCTAATCACTCAGCGGCTCAAACATTGACGTGCTGCCAGCGGCGCGTTGCTACTACAGCTATGTAGGTCACGCACGTTTGCCGAAATACTAGTCATATTCAAATAGATTTCATCGTTAGCTAATAATAATATATTTTTAAAACTGCGTCACAGTTATGCGGTTTAAATTGGACCGTTTATAACCCGGTTTGGTTCATTAATGTGTTTCGAAATGAGTTTTGCCGTGTGTTTGAATTTTTAATTGCTGTAGCAGATACGTTATTCCGTGAAATTGTCAGACGCTAATTAGGTAGAGAAGTGTGTGGTTTAACGTACACATACACATTAGATGATGCTTTAAAGTAAGCTTGTATGAGATATTCTTTGAGGGAGGTATTTTTAAATTGAAATAAAGGTTATTAAACCTGTAACACCCTGCGTTACAGGGTGACCAAACAATAACTAGTGACCCTAGGAAATCTTTCTCCAAACATAATACTTGTTATAAAATTATTCCTTCACTGTCTAATACAACATTGGTCGTATCTAGGGCACTGTATAAAATATATCGAATATATCAGTATAATTCCCTTGTATCTGCAACATTTAAATTTTTGTCCTACTTCTGAATTGATCGATTCTGAATGAATCGAAGTTTATGAAAATTTCTGTCGGTGAGTCAAATAAAAAAAATCGGTTTACTCCAGAGCTTGCTATTTATTCAAGGCAGGATTACAGGGTACTTGGTGAGTGGACTGGTTTCCGCAACTAGGCCGATGGTGGGCTCCTTTGGCGTGACGGTTGGAGGCCGCTAGTCCAGCCACCCGATGTCCTCCAGGAAAGCCAGTAGCTCGCTGATGCTGATTATCAGGATATACCAAATATACCAATATAGAGCTCTGGTGGAGGGGTGGTAGTGGCCCCGACTTCCAATCCACAGGTCGTGGGTTCGAAACCTGTTGTGCACTAATGGATTTTCCATTAGGAAAATGTATGTGCTCTATGCTAGTGCTCTCAAACGGTGAAGGAAAACATCGTGAGGAAACCAGCATGTCCTAGAACCTAAAAATTCGAAGACATTTATCCTTTCACTACACTGATTCTTTCATCGACAGTCTTAGGCCCTTTTCAGGGCCACCATACATCAAACTGGTCACTGACCTAATATATATATATATATATTTTATGTTATACGGAGGCAAACAGGCTTACGGCCCTCCTGATGGTACGTGGTTACCGTCGCCTATTGACATTAGCAACACCTGGAGCATTGCTAATGCGTTGCCTGCCGAACCCCTCCCCCCCCCCCCCCCCTAAAGAGCTCTGGCAACCATACTCACCGCAGGAACACAACACTATTTGAAACAAATAATGTTATTTGGCTGCGATCTTCTGTAAGGCGGAGGTACCTCCCCAGGCGGGCTGCTCCAATTTAGAGCGAGAAAATCTCGCTGTGCCCTACCTCCTCCGTAATGCAGGATGACCAAGAAAGATAGCTGCAGGATTAACCGAACTAATAATCTTTCCAGGCGAGAAAGAGAACAACAAGAAGGCGTGCCTGATGATCCTTCAGAAGGTGGTCGACGACCCTCAGTCCGGGTCGTGTCCCAACGTGTCGTACGCCGACATCGCCGGCCCCGTCGCCAACTACAACCCGACCGGCTCGCCGTACGCCGTGCCGTCCGCAGAGGTGACCGAGGTGGTGACAACTTGAACACGCTATTTGACGGGAACTCTTGTCTGCTTTGTGACGGCGCTTATGTGACTCGTCTTGTTCGTGGTAGTTTGAGGCTGCAGGTTTTGTTGTTTCATGAGCTTTTGTGGGAACTAAATACAAGCTGTAGGGTTTTAGAGCGGTTGAGAACCTTTAGGGTTGGGTAGTTTTGGTGCCATATTTTTTTGAAGTTGGGTTTAAAAGGGTATTTTAGAGATATATTTATAGAGCTTAGGAATCTAAAGGGTATTTTGGAGCAAAATAATTTAAGGTTTCGGAATCTTCAAGATATTTTGGTGCCATCTCGTTGTAGAGGGCTATATTTTACATTTTTTTTTTATCTTTAGGGTATTTTTGAGCCATATTAGTAGAGTGGGAATCCAATTTGATGCCATATTTTTAGAGTTAAGGCATCGACAGGGCTATTTGCTATTTTTATTGAGTTTTGGAGACTATAAGGGATCAGTTTGACAGTAAATTAAGTTTTATTTTTGGTGCTACAATACATAAAGAAACATTTTTCGAGGCAGCTATTTATGTTTCTACTGTTGTGAATACCTTCAAATCTAAACTATAGTGAAACTTTACTACAATAGCGACTGGCGTTGTTTGCCTGTGCACATCAATCAATCCTCGATAGATATACAGTTATTGTGTGCGTGTGGTCACATCAGCGCCGAGGCACACCGGTGGAATGCACTTGTGAGCGTGTTTAAGTGGTATCACGCCCCTTACCCGTTCCTCGATGCTGTACACTCTACTAACCTGCATCTATATTATACTATGTATTATACATATCTATCTTTATTTATGTAATACATTGTAGATAGACTTACTAACCTACCTTATAGGATTTTAACTACTTCCGGAATTTCGTTACTGTGTGGTAAATTTAGAAAGAAAAGAAAGAAAAACTATTTATTCGTCCCATAAGCACAAGTTCACTTTACAGGCATAGACAATTTGCAGAAAAGAATATAATATTTTAATACCTACCGCACCTACCCAGGCAACATACAAACTAAAAGAGACGTTTCATCAATATATGGAGCCTGGGCCTGCACTGTGTACACTACTCTGAAACATAGCTAAGCAATAAAGTAAACGTATTTAATTGGTTATTTTATTTAAATTGACTTCGTTCTAAGGTACATTAAGATTTTCTTCGACAAAGAGAGCAACACACAGCGCCACAAAAATATGGACGTGCGTGAAATGTCATTTTGACAACCTACATTTATCTGTCAAAAACAAAAACATCAAATCAAACAACATGACATAAAAATAAATAATAAATAAATAAATAAATATTCCGGACATATCACACACGGTCAACTGATCCCAAACTAGGCATAGCCTGTACTATGGGTACCAGAGACTGATATACATAATATATATATATTTAACACCCAGACACAGAACAAACATCTGTGTTAGTCACAAATATTTGTCCAGTGCGGGAATCGAACCCGCGACCTCTAGCGCAGAAGGCAGAGTTACTACCAACTGAGCTATGAGGCCAGTCAAAAATATGTCAATGTCATGTCAAACGCCAATTATAAACCAACATGGCGGCCTTCAAATAGTGTTCACATAGTAAAAAACTTACCAGAAGAACTATTCTTGTACCATCGCATTTGTCTTCAAATTAATGAAATTGTATTTTTCTTGTAATCTCCTATTTATTCCTAATTTTTCTATGTAGTGTACATGGACCAGGCCCAGAATGAAATGGCTCCTTTATTGAGAATATAAATAAATAAATAAAAAAAGAGTTCCGAGTACGGAAACCAATCTCATGGTCAATTGCAAAGAGAGAATTCGTAGAGTTTACTTATACAAAAATATCCTTTAATTAACCGTCTAGGGTCCTAATGGATTGCATACGGCTTTTCATCTAATGAGTTTATTTTGACTACATTCTTATCTTATCAATTTAAGCGACGATTCCGATAACCGCCCAGTTATATGTTAACTACATTACATTGGTCGGAGTAAATACGTGAAATGAATGCAGTAGAATAGTAGGTATCAAGATTATCAAGCGACAATCTATCACTATTCCACCATTTTTTTAAAATTTTAATATTTTGAATTTATCGATGCCATGTAAGACATCCTGTTACGAGAAATCGACATTGTTTTTGTTATTTATAACATAGTTATTTATAGAAATAATCCCCGTGCTAAGTGACAGTAGCAACCCTGATCTATAAATAGTGTGATATTAGAATGTTGTATATTCGTATATATTTATTTATCTATTCAAGTTAAATAGTTGTATGAAGAACTCTTGAGTTGAGTTCCAGTTCCTGATTGAGTGTCTGTTTGTTCCAGTATCACACTAATACTAATGAACAGATTTTGACCGGGTTATCGCTATTCGGAAGTTTAGAGTCCAACATAAAGTCAGAGGTACGTAACATTGTCTCTTCTGGGGTTCCTAATAACCCCTTATTCATAAACTACGGTACAGCTTCGGCGTACCTTAGCCGTAGCGTTATTATAAATAAAGGGTTTAGTTAATAGAGTTTTATTCATTTAAATCACGAAGATCACATTTAATAGTCTGATAAAACTAACTGTTTTTTTGTCTTATTGATACCCACGACACAGGGAATCCTAGTGTGGGGTTAGGACTATGATGTATGTATCTATTGGTTGATAAAAAAACAAATTAATGTACCTTGCATGTCAGGTGCCAGATTGGGGTCTGTTGAGTCTATAATTATGTATCATTTTAAGGTTCGGTTTAGCTTAGGACGATTTTGCCTGCATGTATTTAAAAGTTCATACTAATTTAGTCATTGAACGAAATAGATACAAATTCATTTTACCAAAAACGTTGCATGATTTAAATTAACGATGAAAAGTGCTCGTACTTCATATTCTATTAGAGATCTTTCATTCTAAAAATGGTTCCTCAGTTTACTGCCCCCACAAAAGTAAAGAGTTGCCATAAATATTTCTTTTCACACATTAAAATAATTACATTTAGTGGAAGGGTGTGCATTTTTAGACTTAAAGATCTCTACCTACATATTCCTTCTCTAGATTCGAACAGAAATTTGATTTGGCATGCGTTATATTTCAGAACCACGGGCTGGGGTCCGGCGTGGGGTCGGTTGGGTCCGTGCTAGTGAACGGCGCGGCGGCGGCCGGGCTGGGCTCCCTCGGGGCGCTATCGCTGTCCTTGTCGCTCGCGCCGCCCGGCTCGCAGCCGCCCGCGCCCATCACCCAGCACACGCTTGACCACATCAAGGTCAGTGAGACGGTGAAGTGACATCGTGAACGGAATATGCGAGCGAAGCAAGCTACACACATCCTACTGATATTATAAATGCGAAAGTTTGTGAGGATGTTTGTGATTCAGTCACGCCGTAACGGCTCAACCAATTTAGATGAAACTTGCAATAGATAGAATTATCTATCTATCTATAGATAAAAAGTAGCCTATATGTTATTCTAGGGCCTAGAATATCATACAGGCTACTTTTTACCATAGGTACCACGCGGGCGAAGCCGCGGGCGATAGCTAGTTATAACATACCTTGCTTGCTTTTCGTACCACAGATTCTTTCTTGGTCATTCTGTATTAGGTCAGTGACCAGGTCGAGTTATGTTGGCCCTGAAAAGGGCCTATGACCGTCAGTGTAAGAATCAGTACAGTGAAAGGATTAACGAGGCTCCTTTCGTGCGCATACAGGCTATAGTAAATATACGAGTCCGATGAAAATACTTGTAAAATGGTGAAACTTTTTTCCTTAAAATAAGTACATCCAATGCGTTTACTCCCACCTGTTCTGTTGACAGAACTACTGGGATTTTTTTTCTGATTAGTTCTGTCCACAAAACAAATGGGAATACAATTCTCACTTGTTCTGTTGAGTAGTTCTATTGTGATTCAAACTATTGCAATCAATTGTCAAGTACTGGCACTTACTTTTTAAATCCCAGACTAATGCGGAGAAATAACCAGTAGTTCTTTTGGAATATTTCGGCTAAACCGTGGTTGTTTATAAGACTTTGTTAGAGGTAAGGGTCAGTGACCGCTAGCGTTTACAGCTAAGCTCTTCCGAGGGCACTTTAAGCTGTCAAGCCAAGGCGGAAGCATTCCGTCAGCAATGTCACTAAGTCGCGGTAACCGGCAGGTGGCGCTGCGGCAGGCGGGCTACAGCGAGGGCGGCATCTCGGAGATCTCTGCGGCGCTGTCGCTGCTCGTGAAGCACGGCGTGCTGGGGCTGGCGCTGCCGCAGGCGCTGCCGGCGCCGCCGCACGCCATGTCCGCCGCATACTTCCCGCTGCAGCAGGACCCGCCGCCCGTCTTCGGGCCCATCAGCCAAGTCGGACTCGGTTAGTCCCTGCACCACACCACACTACACTACACCATACCACACCACACACACCCACCACACTACACCACTCCAAAACACACCACACCACATAACACCACACTACGCTACACCACACCACACTACACCCACACCACACCACACCTCTTTTCGTGCACATGTCTCTAGTAAGACTTCGAATTTTTGGTTCTATTCTAGGACATGCCGGTTTCATCACTATTTATAGTTTCATACTATGTTTTCCTTCACCGTTTGAGAGTACTATCGGACTGCACGATCGGAATTCGAACCCCCGACCTATGGATCGAAAGGCGGGGCCACCAACACCACTCCACTCCTCTGCTCAGTTGGTCTCAGTCACACACACCCTTAATACACACAGCCATAGTCAGCTAACTCGTAACTTTGCCTCACCCGATACAGTATGCAAGAATAAGGGTGATCCATTGGTACCTAATATCATAAGTACCCAAAAAGGTATTCAAGTTTACAAGAGTATGATTTATGTTTTTTTTTTATAAATAACATTTAAGCTTTCGTCAGGACCGTTATCTGTCGGAACCATTGGATCACCCTATGAAGAAAATTACATAAAGAGTTGTGTACAGATTAAATTCCTTTAGTTATAGGAACTTACTATCCACTCCCTCCCGTACACGTAGTATTGCCCACACACCACACAATGAGGCTATAGTTGTGTTTAAATACTTTTGCGATAATTTACTTATGATCATGTCTTATTACCCTACCTTGGACCAACGAAAAGCTTTATTCTTTATAATTTGATCATTCATCAACTTAACTTTAATTTCGGCAAAGAAATCAGCATTCAAAAACTCGCGGGGAAGTCAAAATTTGATAAAAAATTAAACTGAATTAGGCTTGGGCTAACTCCGATAAAAGATTAGATTTGTAAAATATATTTCTCGAAGTAAAGATATATATCCGACTACTATATCTATAACCGCTTAAATCCCGGGTCAGATTAGTTCTAGCATATTAAGTATCTATATCACGGTAAAATTGTAACTAAAACTCAGAAATAAAGATCTGTGGATCTAAAGAATGACAGAAAAGTAAACAATTCAGAGATTGAAATTGCAATTATTTGACTTTCATATTTGTAACCCTTCCTTGCTCAGTTCTTTGTCCAAAGATATAGTTCTGTCAGGAGTTACCAACGCCTAGCAAGCATATTAATCTTTAGGTTCAGCGCGATATGAGTCACGCATTACACAATCGGAGTCTCTAGCGATCTAATGAATATCTATGTACATAAAAAGCAGCCTGTATGCTATTCTAGGTAAAGAACTCTATCTATTCCAAGTTTCAACGAAATCGGTCGAGCCGTTACGGCGTGATTGAACAATAAACATCCTCACAAACTTTCGTATTTATAATATTAGTAGGATAAACAAATAAAACTCACTATGGGTTCGGGATCGGTACTTGGATACTAGAGGATATGATGAATAGGGAAGGAGTGATGATATATGCTTGCTCGGATATATATCCAAAGATATAGTTGTCTGTTGTTACCCAAGCCTCAACTGAATTGCATGCCTAAATTCATGATATTTTATGTGATTCTCCTTTCAATAAAATCACTAAATAAATGTTAAATTCAATAGATACAAGAGTGATGGCGCTTCTCATTAGAGGTAGGTCCAATATAATCTATGGAGACTGTTCGATTGTATCTGTTACGTAGTTGCTCGATTCAAGTACCTTTACATAACTGTAGCCTCTGGTATACTGTGTATTTGTACAAAGACCGTATCACATAAAGCAGAACTAATCTATTATGAATTACAGCAATTAAACTTATCAGATTAAACAATCGACCTTGAATCAGGAATGCCTTATTCATTTTATGTGTTTGCCGTCTTTGAAACATTTACATAAGCGTGTGGTTATACCACATTCTTTAGAATGATTTATTCATTACATTATTTGCTCCCCAATTACAATATCTTCCAGCTCTGTATCTCTATAAACCGATATAGTCGAAAAATTCGGCGACACTAAATTGTATGTATTTGTACCAATAATATTGGTAAATAGGTACGTCTGGGCTACAAATTGGCCGAATAACGAAAGGTGGCGCTAGCGAGAATGCGGGTAGGTACACCATTCATAAAAAAGCTCTAGCCGCCGTACCGCAAGACGCTGCCTAACGTCATCTCAGTTCAAGAACACTAAAATTATCCTTGTCTCTTACTGTCCAGTGGCGGGGCTGGTATTACGTTTAGCAGTGTGTTCTGGTAACGGCCACTCTGTACATGGAAATCTCGCTTTTAGAGATCATGGTTCGTCTTTGTCTGTGTAATATTCGGGGTAAACTTAACTAGTAGATAGTAAACACCTAACTTGAGCTATTGACCTGCACTCTCGCTCGCGCTCTTTCTTCGACGAACTGGCACCTGGCAAGAGACTGTCAGTGTCAGTCTGACAGATGGTAAAGCTCCAGCTGTCAGACTGACAGGTGACAGGGCCTGCCAGGTGTCGGTCCGACTGTGTCCGCTTGGAACATTTACTGAGCGTTTTGCGTGCGCCCTGAGACGTAACGTGGTACTGGTAAGGCTGTGACTCTCACAGGCTCCTTCTGTCACAGCGCTTTCAAAATTCTAAATTCTATGCTTCTCATTCTTTACTGGAACTCAATTGGCTGTCGTGATTTTAACGTTTTATTACACCTTTTTTAGTTTTCATGGTGACCGGGTTGTATTTCAAAAACGCGTTTTGTGATTTTGCACTAAAATTGCCACAAGACTGCTCGGTATCTATTTTTACTTCTACTTGCCGTGTAACAGATTCTTTCTTGGTCATCCTGTATTAGGTCCGTGACCAGGTTTAGATATGGTGGCCCTGAAAAGGGCCTATGGCCGTCTATAAAAGAATCAGAAGAATCATATTTTGACTGGTAAATTAAATTAAAACCAAAAATCTTCTCATAGTTTTAATTTATGCACTATTTTGGATCACATCAACGCTATGATAATACATTTAAAGCATTGAATACTGTGAAAATGATCGATCTTAGCTTAGAAACACCATCTTTCCGAGTCCATCTTTCCGATTGGGCCACAATGGTCCGGCCTTGCGAAGTTCTTGACAAGGTTCTCTAATAAATTTGCAATACAATTCGGTCATAAAACAGTACTTAGATATTAATTTTATTATGTGCATGTTTTAGTTTAAAGTTATGTGTTGTATTGCTGATGTAAATTAACCTAATTGGCTTATAACTACCGAGAATTTACGCTGATAGCTCGAAACGTTTTCAAAATTCTTTTTACATCGCTTATCCATACCATCTGTCGGCAATACATAACAGATTTATGCTGTGGACAATATTATAATAAATTATATTTTGTTCCTAACAAATTATTTTATTTCTGGTCTAAATAATTGTAATACAATTATGATCAGAATGTTATTTCGGCTACCAATTTGATAATAACTAGAGTAAATAGGTGAAAATAATGCTCATACCTATCATTATTTCGCTTTATTAAAGTCAAAATTTGGGTGAACTTTACATACATATTGATTTCAAGTCATGTAGATACATTTTCAGATATGGCTATGTTGTCCACGGCATAATAAAAGCAATCTATAGAAGGAACAACTTATTGAATTAGAACATTATTTACTCGTGAAACAAAATTTTCACACGCGTCTTTTATATTGTTTCAGTTAACTTCTGGAATGAATATTTACAATATAATAGTCTCAAAAGCCAATAGTACCTATATATAAATAGAACAGAAGAGGATGGCGTTCGCGTCGCTTGCCAATAACAACCAATCAGTGCCGAATATGCGGACGTTATCGTTGAGTCAGCATTATATCAACCAATAGAATGTGTGGGCGTGCGATTACGGCGCCAGAGAATCCCGCAGTTGCCATCCCTTAGTTTTAAAAATACAATAAGTTGTTCTTTCCCTCATCTTTTCTCTTCCGAATCCGCAACACAGCGCTGCCAACGTTGACGAGACTATCTAAATTTGCACACACGCGAGTCGAGTGGGTAATGCTAGTGCTACGGTTTAGTTGCAACAACAACACAATGCATGGACAACAATTATATTTTGCAAACGTTCTGTTTTTGAGTAGACTTTGAGTAGCTTCGAAATTCCACAGCCACATTCACGTAGCGTTGGTAGAGATCTAGCTCTTATGGGTTCTTACATTTTTATCACTTGTGTAGTTGCTTGATCAGTGAGTGCTATTTCTTTACACAAAGTTCCTGTATTGTTTTTATGTTGAACTGATCATAGGTATTCACGAGGGCTGTAAAAGAACCCGGTTATAAATAGTCATGCAGTTTATGGTAAAAATGTTGAGACAGCAGAGTAATAAAATGGCAATTCGCTAAGTCAAACACGAAGCTTTACGTGAAGTAGAATAACTTAAAGACACGCGAGCTTAGATCAATTCGTCCAAAAGCCATTAAGGCGAAATTAGATAGCGTTCTAGCAAAACTCATTCTGAAGTTCGAATGTTTTTTTACTTTTTGAAATATTGTCCAACTTTTGAACGTCATAATTTTACTCGCTGTCCAATCTGGGGTAGTTAGAACTTTAATTTTGTAAAGAGTAATGAATGTGAACTCACGAAACTCTCTAGCCTACCGCGTAGGATAACGATCGCTTTCGGACAATACAATTCAATATATCTAGGTAGCTAATAGTCTTGGGCGTAGAAACTTAGATTTACTTATATTACGAGGGATAGTCTAACTAATGGGCATTAGTATAAGTCGAGGCATACACTCGCCTCACCTACGAGGGTTTATGTGTCTTGGGTAGTTTAGGATAAGTTGGGACGTATACTAGGCCCTTTACTGGGAACCGGGGTAGCGTAGGGTAAGTCTGGTTTTGTACGTGTCATGGGAGATCGTTTCGGACATAAATTGTGGTTCTGTGTCTGGGGTAGAGTAGAGTCAATTTTTTTCAATTTCAAAAATTCTTTATTTAATAAAATAACAACCCTTATTTGTACAATTCCATTAGGTAGGGCAGGTAGAGTAGAGTAACTAGAGACATGCATAAGCATGGCCTCCGGCTGGATACGGCTCCGTATTAGTTTCCGGGGTAAAGTAGCATAAGTCGGAATGTGCACTAGCATCACCCGAGGGGGAGTGGGGGGGAGGTAGGCGCGAGTAATGGCAGGCGGGCGCTGTGCGGCCGGCGCCACACGCTAACACATGTTCTCTCGGCAACAGCGCGAAACGTTCTCTAAGTAAGTGTGGAGTGAGCAAGCGACTCGTAGACGTGTGAGTGCGTCCGCAGGCGGGGGCGGGATGCACGGCGCGGGGGGGGCGGGGCTAGAGCGTTTCGCGGAGGTTGCATTCGAGGCGCTTCGGCCCGCAGCCGCGGTGGCGCCCATCTCGCTGTCGGCGGGCGGCGTGCAGGGCTTCCCGCAGGCCGGCCTGCTGCCGCTCAGCAAGAGCCCCGCGCCCGCCGACCAGGGCGCCAAGGACTCCAAGAACGTCGAGATCGCGGAGGTCATCGTCGGAGCTATACTCGGTGAGCGATCTTCCCTAGCTTACTTGTTTGTCGTGTCATTTATTCTTTCTTGGTCATCTTGTATTAGGTCAGTGACCAGGTTGAGGTATGATTTATATGTATAGCGATACTATTCAATCGACCAACTGTTCGGTATGTATGCGCCCCACGTTGGGCGCCCATTCTGAAAACGATCTCCGCACTTGTACCTTTGTAAATTTAGTCATACTCATCCATGAGAACGTGTAGCGTTTCGACCGCGTCTGCCGGTTTCCTCACTTTTTTCTTCAAGGACCTAACAATTAACGATCAAAGTTCTCATCGAACCTGCCTCTTACTCTTACTCGGTAAACCGGTCCTAATAAGTTGTTTGGTGGTTTGCAGGCCCCGGCGGGCGCAGCCTGGTGGAGATCCAGCAGATGTCGGGCGCGAACATCCAGATCTCGAAGAAGGGCACGTTCGCGCCGGGCACGCGCAATCGCATCGTCACCATCACCGGCAGCGCCACGGCCATCGGCAACGCTCACTACCTCATCGAGCAGAAGATCCAGGAGGAGGAGCTGAAGCGCACCCGCCATAACGCCATCTCGCAGCTCATGCAGTAAACTTTCCGCGAAGCGTAGTCGCCGGGGGAGTTTGTAGAAGCGAACGTTATAAACCTTGAAACGTTTTTGTAGCTTTGTGTTTATGAAGTTAGGGAGTATTTAAAGGTCAAACGATCATCATGATTAAGTTTAGCGTTGGCTATGTTTTTGAGAAAAATGGCGAACGCTAAACGGATGAATAACAAGGCTTAAGTTCCATTAAGTCGGGTCTTATCTTCGGTCACTAAAACATGATTTTTGGTTTTGGTGGTTAGTTCGCTTCTACAAAAGCTCATGGGGCACTGCGCGCGTCACTAGTTCTAGTCAAACCGCTGTTGTATGACCGAGTCCCGCCGCCACGCCGCGCGGCCAGTGGCGCGTTACCTGACCTCTAGTTTTATGTTGTTTTGTTTTTATCTCACAGAGAATATTAGTTACGCAGCTTCGATACGCGTCTTGTGTGGCCGAGACTTTACCGCGTAGAGGGCGTCGCCTGAAATTTGACAAAAATGTTTTGGTATATAACAAATGTAGACTAGTAAAACGTATCTTGGCTTGGTTTGAAAAGGCAACCTGAATCTAGTTCAAATCCAAATAAATATGACGCCATTTTTATTGCCTCGTTTACTTTTGTCTAAGCTTAGAGCGAGAGGCCGATACCAAATGGTGACGTTGCCTACTTATCGTGATGAAAACGTGATAGAAATAATTCACGCCGCGCTCGCTGCTTGTAAAAGAGTTTAACTCCCCGAGGAGAATCATGCAAGGCCCGTATCGAGCAAGTTGAATATTTACAATAGATAATTAGATGTTTATATTGATTAACGCCTGTATAGTGTTGAGCATAAATATTATTTCTATATTTTACGTTTGACATGTTGATGACAAGTTTAGTTTGCTCCGCGTAGCGGCAGGTTGTTGGTTAACAATTAAAAAAGTACGATTGTGATATGTCCTATCACGGAAATTCATATTCCATGCACATATTATTTTTGTATATTATTCGCCACAGCATACTTATTGTTTAAAGCGTTTGATTTCATTGTAAATGTTACCATTGATAAGTTATTGTTTAGTTATACGGCATCGTTAGAGTTAGAAGACGTTTATTGGTACTTGAGTATCGTTAGTTACATTACAGCCACGTTTCGAGGAACTTGTGCAATCGAAAGCAACGCAATATTAGGATTAACCAAATAATGTCCTAACCAAAGTTGCTTGTTATTTTATTGAGTTGGACATTTAAATTTATTGTGACATTGTAAACAGGTGTTTATGTTGAATGCACGTAGGGTTTTGTTTTATTATTATTGACATATTTTGTTGAATCTGGATAGCAGAGTTCGTCATTCCTGTTTTCTCTCGGTAAAGATCTTTATTTTTTATACATTTTATAAATTTAAATGTTTATTTTCTTTCTTTAGAAATGTTCTTTTATAATTGTCGTCTTTCGGTCTAAATTATCTTACGATGTAAGTACAATTTAAATGTTAATGCATGTCCAGAATAGTAGATGATTACATATTTTAAACATTTTAAAGCAGATTTCTATATATTCAAGATGACAATATAATGATATATTCTTATTTACAGTAACTATAATTATGTAAATGAAAGTTATTTTTGAACGCGCCGTCTTGTAGCCAGCATGTTTGGTTTGAGTTAGTATCCGTAGGCACGACAGTACAGTACGGCACAGTGCAGTTCATCACGTGACAGAGCTGTGATTGTTCCGACATTGTCAAGATACTTCACGCGTTCGCACACGCGGGAATAGTTTTAAGTTGTGTTCGTTTACCTCAGAAGTGCCATCGTTGTAGAGTCCGCGGCAGGAGCGCTCTGTTATTAGGCCTTGCCTTCACTGTCTGATCATAGTCGTGGCCCCGTGTTGGTGCGCCAATGTGCTGAAGTTGGGCGCCAATGTAACGAGTCGCCCCTCGGCGGGCGCCAATATTATTGCACATGTTAAGTTACACCTTCGAAGGCGGTCGAATACTTATCAAAAGGAATGAAGTACAAAAGAGATCATAATAAATTTAATTGAATCGGCTTAATGGTGTTAATGTACGGTAGTTATAAGAATACGGAATTGAGAGACGGTTTCTCCGCGAACGTCTCGAGCCGAGCGTTCGGCGAACACTAGCGTTAGATCGTTGTAAGCGTTTCCAACTGTCCAACGACATCTCGGTATAAGTTGTGGTGTTGTTACTACGTCTTTATACGTGTGTTATGTAGGTAACATTGCGCAGTTGTAGTTGCATTCAAACGAGTAGATAGTTATTAATGTATATTCAATCTTTAAAGTGTATAGGTATCGCTGTTCGATTTCTCTGGTGTTTTTCGAATTTTTCTCTCATCTCTACTAATATGTATATTTGGGGGTAGGTACAGATATCGTCTTGTGTCAATTAAAATGTATTGATGTCACGCTCGCGACGGTCAGACACGACAACCGACAGCGAACAACATGATGTGACGGTTTGTGGGCATCGGTGGTTTCTGTAAGTCTTGAGTCCTGGGCTGGCTCTCCGTCTCTCCGCCCGGTGCGCTTCGACGGGTATTGTTTGGTTTGCCTTCTTCGGTGCTGCTATCGCGAGGGTGTCATGGGGCCGTGTCGGCGAATGCCTGAACGCATGACGCCAGTCAACGTCGATTTTACAAGCTCAATTTTATTGGAAATATGAATACGGTACGCGTAAGTTAAATCGTCAATTAAACGAAATAATTCGGTTCCCGAGGTTTTTTCATTCGGCATCGTGAATTAGGCGTGCTCAGGGGGGTAGATATAGTTTAAATTCCAATCTCTTTATATAATTAACTATTCTTTCTCTGTGGCTAAGTGTACGACTTCCCTCTATCGCGTCGGCAGTTCTCTACACCGCGTCCCGCCCGACTCAGCGCGGCTAGTCGGTGCTACGAACCCTTCCTTCTTGTTGTTACATGCCCTTGCTTTCGCCGACCGCGAGCCGAGGAACTACAGGACTCTGCAATGTAAAGAACTACCGAGATTCATGTAGTCCTCGAGCTCTAGTTTAAATCTTATTATTAACAATATTATGGGTATGTTTAGATAATTTTAAACTGGAAAATGTTATTGTTATTATACTTAAAGTTGTTACAATATTTGAGAGTATATTATCGAAAATACAGAAATAATTTAAGCGCGATAACTTGTATCTGAGAATAGTGTATCGAGTGAAAGGATAATAAATAGTGCAACGTCGTCCCGAATATTTTTGCATGTCGCAGGCGCTTCCGCGTCTGCGGGTGCAGGATTCAACTGTTTCTGTGATACTGACACACACGCATCGCACACGTCACGTTCGTTACAGCCGGCTCGCTCACGCCGGCGCGCCCGCGCTCGCACCCGACCGAGGCCGGTCGGCGTCGGAGGCTCCAGTTGTCACGCGTAGTTTACAAGCGGGCGTTTCACTATTCTTGTTACGCGTAGAAAGTCACGAGCATCACGGTAGTGTTCACCCCCGCACCTCACCGCACCCCCTCATCACCCCTCATCGCATCGCCATCGCATCGCCGTCGCGTCGCGCTCGTCGAGCGACGCTCCTACTGTTAAGGTTTCAATGTCGTAGGATAAGATAGCTAGTTGTCATTCTCCACGCGCCGCGCCCCGCCGGCGCGGGGGCGTGGAGCCGGGACGGTGGCGCGAGCCGCATCTCATCCTCCCTTAATTTTAATAGCTAAATGTTGTTGAATTTGTTGATAGAGTGGTTTATCGTAATTACTAGTAGGTAGTTTTAGTGGGTAGGGTATACACGGAAGGTGGAAGCCGTCGGGTGCGCTAGGCTAGGGTAATAAGGTTCGATAGTGTGTCTAGGAAAATGGCTGTGCGTTCAAGTCGAACTCGACATTAAGACATCCCCACTCGGGGCGGGCGCGAGCCGCGGCGACCGCGCTCTATCTGTATATAATCGCATAGCATTATTTCATTTACGTTACTCTCCTTGCTCATTGTCATCAATTTATTAAAGACTGAGGAATCAACTCGCGCATATTGACATCGTCACGAACGCGTCCCCAGAGGTAGGGATCGATCGTACTACACGGTCGTTTTAATTATTATCATTGAAAAGTTTCGCTCGGTTTGAGGCGCGGCCGCCGCGCCCGGCACGCACGGCAGCCGGCCGCCGCCCGCGCCCGCCCCGCACCACCGTACCGGAGTCTCAAGCGCCGATCAGTCGTTGTCTCATCGACCTTTACACATGTTGAGATTGATATGTTATACTAATTCTATTGAATTATAACTTGTTGCGTATTATAAGTATGTATAGACAGGCGCTCGGCAGTGCGGTACGCAGGTACCTGATGTGCGTACGCGTACGTACGATCCGCAGCTCGGTGAATGTTTGTCGCTCTGGAGTTCAGTGGTGGAAAATTTTATTTTTATTATAATTTTTTTGTTAACTTTGTTTATTGTAAACGGGTCTGCAATGTTTATGTAACGATAATAAATAAAATTAAAATTAAGTTAAATTGAAAATGTTACGATTAATTTAAATTTTAAATTGGATATATTTAGTCAATGTTTATAATTTGTTTAGTTATTGTATGTAACGTCAGATTGTTTTTTTTTAAATGAAGTGTTATTTTGCAATGTTAAATGATAAGAGGTCAAATGGAAGGTTATAGTGTCTTAGTGTTATAAAGCTCGAAAACCAATTCAAAGGTACCTTGAACATCGTCTATATTATTAACATTGAATAAATTGAAAAATACCTACACTTGTTGTTTCAATTATCATCCAATCTCCCATCTCACCACCATCTTAAAGAAAAAGAGGTACCTGTGCATGTTTTTATCCTACTAAGTACATAAATATGAATTTGTGTGCGTATTTCACCATCTCTGATTATCGCTACTTAACAGATAAAAAAAATGCCTCGTCCATTTCTCTATGTGTCATGTAAATAGAAATGTAATATTTTTTATTCGCCTAGTAGGAATACTCAGAGATGGTGAAATATGCAAGACTTAGAATCTTCAATAGGGCTCAGTTAGTTCGGCTAATAGTAGATCTAGATAATTGTCTGTGGTGCGGCAAGAATTTCGTTTACCCGACTTCCCGAAGAAAGATAAATGTTTTTACGAACTTATATTTTTATGCAGCTCTGACGGACAAATTCATGCAACCTCCAAACAAGATGCACGTTGCATATCATAAATGACGAAGGATACAGCTAGATTTGTTTTTTGCGTGCTACCTCAGACTTTTACCATTTTTTTCTGCAGTCATTTAGGTATTGATATGCTACGTGCATAATAATTGCGAGGTCGCCGGTTCGAGTCCTGTTAAAGTAAGAGCCTACGTCAGGGTTAAAACCTATGTGTTAGGGTTATTAAAATAATGAATTAGTCAAAATGTATTGCTGCTTTATTCATATTTTGCCTATAAATAAGGTATTGGAGTAAATGCTAAATACAGTGTAAATTAAAAAATACCTACAAAATTGGACGGAATTCTTACCTAACGTTCAGACCATTAAAATCAGTTATAATTCTAAAACAAAGTTATAAAAATAACACAAAACAAATTATATTGAGCCTTAAATAAAATTATTAATTTAGTTGGAATAAGAACCTCGAGTACAAGAGTTACAAATAACACTGGTATTCTAAGTCGTCACTCAAACAATAGTCAGTATAATGTCGATTACTTATACTCTTCAAGTTTTCATTCTCAGTTAACAAATATTACAGTAAGTACCTAAAATTAATTTATGAGATTCAATCTAATATTCTCGAAAATGTCTCACCTTTACAGCAAAGAAAAAAAAGTAGCATAGCAACTAAGTACATAAGAAAATGTATCTGCAGATGAACTAACAGAAATTACTGAAAATTAACAAAGGCCAAGCTTTATGACAAGTCTTACATACAATGAAGAAACATAGTTACCTATTACAAAACAGTTAGGTAAGTACCTACCTAATATAAAACTATTGTATTGTCAAGGGTTACAATTATTTAAGGGGCCTTATCTCGAAACATAAAATATATGATCATATTTTTTCTATAAATATTATGACAATGCGGTAATAAAGAGGCAGGTGCTCTATTATTGTAATCTTCTAGATATAGGCCCCTAGTAGCTAAACGCAAAATTATAGTGTCTTCTTAGAAATATAATAAAAATCCTAGGTACATTCTAGAATAGATGCTCATTTGTTTACCTAGCTAGCATAAGGTGCTGCCTTGGTAAAATTATGCCTAACAGAGGCAATAGCTCACCTTTTGAGCAAGTACCAATGTCACCGCAATAGAAAAGTACAAGATCTTTGGATAAGTACTTATTTCAATAACGTCTTATATCTAGTCAGTAATGAACACAGCGGTTAAGAGATTATTTCGTACTGTGGTATATGCGGCTCAAAATCGAAGCCGCTGTAATGAGTAAAACTCAGGCTCCTCGTGCCTTGCGCTTCGGCAAAAGGTAACAGTTCTTCTTGTAGAGATGAGAATGTGGGCCTCTCGTCAGGATCCACCTGCCAGCATTGAAGGCATACTTGGAACAGCTCATCTCCCACGTAGGAAGGCTGCGAGGGCCGCATTCCTCTCAAGATCCTAGCTGCCACATCTTTGTTTCCGCTGTGCGCGTATGGAGTGGCGCCGATCGTAAGCGCTTCCCACATCAAGCATCCAAACGACCATACATCCGCCTTCGGGTTGAACCGCGACTGTCGCAGCATCTCGTGCGAAGTCCACCGGGTGTAATCGGGTGTTTCGTTCAGTGGTCTCATGTGGGAGAGACCGAATCCTGCCACTTTAGCCACGCCACTCTCGCTGATGACGATGTTCCGACAGCTCAGCCGTTTGTGAACTATTTTCGCGCTGTGGAGGTAGTCCATACCGCGCGCAACGTCGACGCAGATCTGTAGAAGTTTGTGCTCTGTGATGAGGCAGAACTTGTTGTTCTGGAGGTCTCGCTGCCTGCTCTGAAGCAGCATGTCTTTCAAAGACAACTTCATGTCCTCCAAAACGACGAAAAGCGTGGTATTCGTTTCACAAATTCCAATAAGAGAAAGTACATTTTCATGTTCATTTGACTTTATCAGTAGATCCAGTTCTTGTAACATCATCTTCTTGTCTGGTCTTTCAAGTTCTCGATCGTTGATTACTTGTACTAAAGTTGGGGTTTGCCCTCCCTGTTGGACCTTACCTCTCGTAAATTTACCGTAGCTGCCGAGACCTACCACACAGGAAATGTCAATATCTATGAAGTTTCTGGGTATGTTCCATAGTTTACGTTTTAAGTTGCTGTAGTAATCCACCCTTTCATCTTCTTCTTGTATAAAGCCAGAGTTTTCAATTTCTATGCAGGGCTCACTGAGACTCAGCGGCATTGATTGAGACCCTCTTTGTAACCTCACCATATGAATTCTCTTCCTCAAAATAATCAGCAACCCAACACCAATAAGTAACAATACTACACCAATAGCTATTCCAGCTCCGAGCGCTACCACCAATGGATTCACTTCCTCGGGTTCATTGATGTTCAGTATTATCTTTTTAGTGGATTCTGCATACCTTATTTTCTTTACATGATCCTTCTCACTGACAACCCCGAGGGACACATCAATGTCACTAATAAGCGGTAGCGGAGCATTGTAAAAGCCATTGTAAGTACTCCTGTCCCCAATAATAAAATCATGGGCAATATCATCAGGATCCAACTCCGCTGTGATGTAGTAAGGCAGGCCATTTTCAGTAGCATATGAATGGTTACCTAGTGTATCAATAATATAGCCTTGTTGATACAACTCTATGGAAACGACAATCCTGTACATAGATACAGGACCATTGACATTTTTGGCTTCAGGAATGTGGACAACCATTCTGTCTCCATGCCTTGATATAATTTCTATGTCTGGAGGGCTAGGGTCCGGTGTACCAATATCAGTTTCAGCTTTGATAGTAATGTTTACACCCTCTTCATCCATGTTCACCGCGGCCACACTGATGTTGTAAACGGAGCCTGGTTGCAAATTCAACAGTTCAGTTTGATAAGTTTCATTAGAGACTCTCCATTCAAGGGGGATCAGTAAGAGATCTGAGTATGTTTGGATGACAGTGGCTCGGATCACATAGCCGGATATGTAGGAGTGAGCAGAGGGGGAGGTCCAGCGCACCCTGAGCGTTGTCTCCGTGATGTTGCGAACGGCGACGGAGGCCGGCGGGCCGGGGGCGCTTACCTCAGTATCGTACACGGTCCAGGCGTTTTCTCCGCCGCACATTTGGGTCTCGTTCTTAGGACAGGAAACATTGCAGGACTTGGGCTCGAGCTGCAGTATGCCGGGCGCGTTGCCGCAGAAGCATGTCGACTCATTGCCAATCAGAGCGTACTTGTAGTAAAGTTGCTCGCACGCCGACAGGCACACATCCACCGACTGGCCGGTATGAATATTCAGCACGTTGGCGATGTCCAGCCGGTAGCAACCGACGTAGTCGCCGCGGTCGCTTTTGCAATAGCAAAATATAAATAAGAACACCGCAAGGACTAAGTAACAATGCCTTCCCATTGTGTAAACTTGGATATTGAGTCACGCAGGCTAATTGACGTTACGTCCAACGCCCGTTTCCAAAACAAGTTTCCTTTTGAATGCAGTCACTTCACGTCTTCAATGAACATTGGAAATCTTTCAACGACATTATGATCTGCCTATCACTATGTAGTTAATTCAGATTTTCCTTTCCTTGCAATTTTCATAGAAAAATCATTTTTCGGACCGAAAACACTGAAAGTATTTTTGTTTGTTTGATTAACGGATTGATGACAGACAATTGAATTGACAATTGCTTGACAGCACAGCCCAAAGAGAATATAAGCCGCCAAGCCCAACAGAGTATAAACAAAACAACTAGCTTCCGCTCGCGGCTTCGCTCGCATGGTACTAACCTATAATGCTATTCTAGGTTAAGAACTTTATCTATTCCAAGTTTCAACGAAATCGGTTGAGCATAGCCGTTACGGCGTGATTGAACAACAAACATCCAAACATTTAACATCCAAGCATTCCTCACAAACTTTTGCATAATAATCAGTGTTGCCAGCTCCAGCAGTAACGTTCGCACGGTAGGGGATCTTTTGTGAAAATGGTGTGAAAAGGGGTTTTCAAGATCAGCGGACGCTTTTCAATAAATTGTTCCTTTTCTTCTTGTCTGGTTCTTGTCGTGACCCTGATTTTTTCTTGGTCATCCTGTATTAGGTCAGTGACCAGGTTGAGGTTTGGTGGCCAAGAAAAGGGCCTAGACCGTCGATGAAAGAATCAGTGTAGGTGCCTCTTAGAGGCTCCTTTCGTGCACATGTCACATGCCTTCGATTTTTTTGGGTTCTAGGTAGGGCTTGCAATTCGACAGATTTTTTTATTTGTAAAAGCATTATTCGAATAATTTCAAGAATGAGAGAAAGCAAGTAATCTGAAGCAGCGAATATTTCTATCTGAATAATTTTTAAGGCGACGTTGGTTCAGTAGTTAAAGCAGGCAAAGCAAGAAAAACAAAGAAGATAGACACCTACATACTTTTTAATTATTTCCCCTTGCGGGCTGGCAATGGCATCTCAAGCCTTAAAGTCAAAGTCAAAGTCAAAAGGCATTTATTTCAATAAAATCACTAGGATCACTTTGAAACGTCTTAGAAACTAGGTGAAGCTATGCCTGTTCCTCGCGACCAAGCCTAGAAGAATCAGGCAACAAACACGGCTTGGTGCCTATCATTTTTTTCGATGATCCTTTTTCACAAAATGGAATTTAAAGCTTCAGTGTGGTGCCGATCGAACTAGGTGAGGCTCAAGAGAAAAGTAATCTAATTATAATCCTTAATAAATAAGAGCTTATAAAAATGTGAAAAAAATGAAGACAAATGTGAGCTTCAACAAATGATCTAAGGGCAGCACACGCTACACTTGATGAAATATGTACCTAATGCTTATATAATTAAATAATACTTAAAATATGATGCAAGCAAAAACTGTAAAGACACTGCAAAATGGCATTTTAGCTGTCGAGGGGCAGAGCGACTTCAGGCCATGCGGTTTTATCATTTAAATAATCATTTAGTTTATAGTACGCTTTCTTAATAAGATTATTCTTTATGTACACTTTAAATCTTCTAATAGGAAGTTGCGTCGCGTTTACCGGAAGTTTATTATAAAATCTTACCATATTCCCCATAAAAGACCCATTTACTTTTTGTAATCTAAATTTTGGAATGCACAATTTATTTTTGTTTCTTGTGTTAATACTATGCACATCACTTTTTTTCTTAAAGCTAGCCATGTGCTTATGTGTGTACAATAAGTTTTCGTAAATATATTGTGAAGTTACAGTTAAAATGTTAATTTCTTTAAAAAGTTCCCTCAAGGAGTCCCTTGACTTCATTTTATAAATGGCACGTATTGCTCGTTTTTGTAAAACAAATATGACTTGGATATCTGCTGCATTCCCCCAGAGAAAGATACCATAGGACATTACACTATGGAAGTAGCTAAAATAAACTAACCTAGCTGTGGCTTCATCTGTGAGCCACCTTATCGTACGAACGGCATATGCCGCGGAACTAAGTCTACCGGCAAGAGTTTCAATGTGGGGTCCCCACTGCAATTTTGAATCAATATTGAGTCCTAGGAAATTTGTAGAATCAACAAGGGTTAGTGACTCTCCATTTAATACAATGTTAGTGGGGCTATTGTGTACTACATTAGGCAAAGAGAATTTGATACATTTCGTTTTCTTTGAATTTAGCAAGAGATTGTTTACAGAAAACCAATTAAGGACTAGCGACAAGGATGCGTTTACGTCATCGTAATTTGTTTTGGATCTGTCGACTTTGAACACTAGCGAGGTGTCGTCAGCAAATAGAACTATGTCACACATTTCTTTAACATAAGAAGGGAGGTCATTAACGTAAACTAGGAACAAGAAAGGGCCTAGAATCGAACCCTGTGGCACACCCATGACAATAGTTGATCCAGAAGACCTTTCACCACCCACGTCAACTTTTTGGACTCTATTGGATAAGTAAGATTGTAAAAGGTCAATTGCACGGTTTTGGATGCCGTAATGTTTTAGCTTTGAGGTTAATGTTGCATGACTCACGCAGTCAAACGCTTTTGACAAATCACAGAATACACCGATTGCGTCTTGTGAGTTCTCAAAGGCATCGTATATGTGCTTTAAGAGCAAAGTCCCGGCATCGGCTGTTGATCGACCTTTGGTAAATCCAAATTGATTACAATGAAGAAGCCCGTTAAGATTGAAGTGAGATAATAACTGAGTAAGAATAACTTTTTCAAAGATTTTACTTAGAGTAGGCAATATCGAGATAGGTCTATAATTAGCGGGATCTTTTTCGTTTCCGGACTTGAACAAAGGAATGATTTTGCTATGCTTCATAAGGTCAGGAAAAACTCCATCGTCAACACAACTATTAAAGATGTGGGCTAAGCATGGAGCAATATCGTTAATAATAGCACCTACTACCTTTGTAGATATACCCCATAGGTCTTCAGTGTTTTTTATGTTGAGGGATTTAAAGGTTTTCACAATATTACCCGCATTAATGTAACTAAAACTAAACTCAGTCTCACATTTAGCAACACTAGCTTCTAGAAGAAGGGACGCTCCAGAAGCTGAAGATTTTAACGACTGGGTTACAATATTAGGTATACTAGAGAAAAAACTGTCAAAGGCATTCGCCACTTCAATTTTCTTAGTTAAAACACTATCATTATTAATTAAATTGATTTGTTTATTGAGGGCTTTTGATTTGCCTGTTTCATTATTTATTAGTTTCCAAGTAGCTTTAATTTTATTAGAAGACTTTTCAATTTTGTTTCTTAAGTACAATGATTTGGCTGCATGACAAGCTTTTTTAAAAGTTTTAGAATAATTCTTAACATGTAGTATAAAAGTAATGTCGTGCAGCTTTGACTCCCTATCAGCATATAGTTCGTACAATTTATTCCTGCTTTTATAAATGCCAGGTGTAGCCCAGTCAGCAAACCCGACGCTAACCTTAACTGTGCTTGTTTTTAATTTAAAAATTTGTTCGTGTTCTTTATTTATTAAATTCGATAAAATGGTAAAAAGGTCGTTTGGATCATCCATGCATGGTACAAGGGACATTTTGAGTTCAATACAAGCCTGAAACTTCTTAATATTACTTTCTGTGATGGGTCGGTACGTGAATTCCTCAGGTTTGTTTCTTAAATTACATGTAAATATGACACTATGGCCGTAATGATCTGAGCTGAAATGTTTAATTACTGATTTAGCGATTGGTACACAACTGCAATAAACATTGTCTAAACAAGTGGAAGTGGTTAGTGTCACCCTTGTTGGTTCCACAAAGAGATGATTTAAATTAAAACATTTAAATAAATTAAGCAGTCGTTCAGATAACGGATGGATCGGAATATCTATATTAAAATCTCCGCAGACTATTAAAATTTTATTACATGCAAAAATTTTGAGCAATACATCTTCCATAATGGATTCAAATAACGCGAAGTCTGCGTCGGGAGGACGGTAAACGCTCACAACGATATGCCGCTCTAGCTCAACACACGACAGCTCAATGCTCCTCTCAATAGTGAGATTTACAATATCTTTACGTTCCTTGCACTTTATGTCATTTCTAACAATAATTAAAGATCCGCCCCTAATGGCGTTCTTACGTTTATATGAGCTAACAATATTAAAATTCTTATAATAAGGGAGCAACTCAAATTCTAATATCCAGTGTTCAGTAACACACATAATATCTACATTAAACTGATTTAAAAATAATTCTGATTCTAATACTTTGCTGGGAAGGCCTTGCATATTTTGGTGTACTACATGTAAAGTGCCTTGCTTACCCATTGTCGACGTGGTCAGTTTAAATGCTGGTCAGCTGGCCCTACTAATTTTGTGCCCTCATTAGTACTACTACTAACTACGGACTCGTCTGTAAACTGTGTTATATTATTTATAACAGGATCAAAAATATTATATGCTAACAATTTAGCAATCATCGCCTTATTACTCCTACTCAAGTACAATGTACTTCCTGTCAAAATAAAATTACTAATAAAATTATTAGTATCAAAAAAACAAAACGTCACTATGACGACATGTCAAGTTATATAATATTAGGTTCAGGTTGAAAATATTCTGCTTCTCTTTGGCACTCAAAGAATCAGAATATGGGAATGCACATAGAATTAGTTTTCCTAATCCTAGATCTAACTTTTCTAACAAACTTTCTACTAGGTTAATTAAGTCTAACCGCTTGACACCACTGCTCTCACCTAATTGCACTATCAAAGTGGTGTCCTTGTCAAGACAATCGTCACTTCTTATACAGTTTGTTAAGAAGTTTATGGGGGCATTCGGAAAACAGTTATTCATGACTTACTACCACTAACTTACTATGAGTCTTTTGTTTGAGTGGCGGATGCGTTTAGAAACAAGTTAAGGAACCAGATGCATTCGTACACATATTTTAGATGGTTCTGTCCTTAAAAGGACGATTTGGTGAAGGGACGACGAGAGGACGGTCCGACAATGAATAAGACGGAAAACCGTCCCTTTTCAGACGGTCTGGCAACGCTGATAATAATATTATAGTAGGATAGGAAAGTAGAGGATTGGATGACAGCTAGCAATGTTTCGGATTATTAGCATTGGTTGAATTGAATTGAATTGATACGTATGTAGTGTTTTCTATTAAGATAGGATGACAAATTTGTACATACTCTGTGCCTTTCCTGGTTTGTACCGTCTCCGTCTGTACATAGAGATTATTAACCACTATCTATGGTTCCGTACGATACGTACGACGTAAACGGAATCTGTGGGAAAAATAATCAACAAACAAAATTCAAAAAGTTTTGAACGTTAATTACAAACGAACGGAAAATAAAACAGTACTAGTAGGAATACTGTTGGAATACTGCAAATAAATGGTGACTATACGGATTGTAGTTGATAAAAATACGAAGAATCCAAAATAATGTCTACTAGATCTGGAAAAAGTAAGTTTGTAAGAAGAACTATGGTTAGTAATGGAACTAATAACATTAGTTTTACTCAAAATAAATTTGTTCATGAATTCCAGGAATCCAAATCTCTTTGCACGAGAATATTATGAAATCAGAGACCGATTTCACGAGGAGCGAACGAAAAACAAGAAGTAAACATGCCAATGATCATTTTGTCGAAATTAATGCGAGTGCTAAGCAAAAAAAGCGCAATTACGTCGCTTATCCGGCTGATGATGATGCTGGGGTCGACACCGTTGATAGCAAAAATGACGAGAAAAAGACGCGTGTTTTGCGGAATAATGTTCTCAAAGAACATAATGTCTCTTCGTCAACAGCGACTGTGGAACTTGCAGTTGACACTGGGAAATCCAAGAGATCCACCCGAAGAACGCGTAAATATGACGAGAACTCGCAAGACGCCACAGAAGTGACCTCACGAGATGAGGAACCTAAAGTAGAAGTATCAAAGCCAAAAAAAGGCAAGAAGAAGAAGAATAAGGCAGAACAAGTAGAAGTAAAAGTGGCTGTGTCTAAAAAAAAGTCAAAGAAAAAGAAGGACCGAAGATCAGGTTCCATGGTGGTTGAGGATATTGAGATAGAAATTCCAAGTGCTTTGAACAAAAGTAACATGTCTGTTGATTCATTCCACAGTGCTGCGGGCAGCCCTCGGAATATAGATAACTGCAATGAAGTTGTTCCTTTACCTCAGAAGCAACTTGGCGCTGTAAACACTAATTCTAAAAATGTTACAAATAAAGCTGAAGCAAGGAAAACAAGATCATCTATGAAATTAGACAACACCTCGACCAAGGATCATGTGACTGAGGAGGAACCAATGAAGAGAAAGTCCATTGTAAAAGTGAATCTTGACAGTAATTTGAAAAACAATACTTTTCCGAAGGAGAATGATAATATTGGTAATCAAGACAAAACTCCCAATAGAGATGTCAGGAAGCGTAAATCTAGTTTCAAGGATGTAACTGTCTCTGAAGATATGAGTGACGAAAACTCAGAATTTGAAAAAGAGAATTTGAGAACAAGTACAAAAAAATCTGTAAGAAATGCTACTTTCGACAAAACAGTTACCCCAACCAAAATGGACACTACAATGGAACCAAATGAAAATAAAATTTGTTTATCACATAAAAAGACTATTGGGAATGAAGATTTGAAACTAACAGCAGAAGAAAATGCTGTTAATAAGACTTTCGAAAGAGATTCTTTCTCTGAATCAGGACGCAATAGCAAGAAAAGAAAGTCTGCATTTTTAAAACTATCGGAGACTAATTCTCCACTGAAAACTGGTAAAAGTTATATAAGAAAATCAGTGGTAAATGAAGCTATTGAAGATGTGAATAATGATAAGAAAAAGTCTATTTGTGACGCTACATTTAGTTTAACTGAGAGCTCATCTCTTTTCAAAGGATCTCCGATGAAATTATTTAAGGAGGAGACTAAAAGAAAATCTGTTGCAAACATAACTTATCAAAAAGATTCAGAAACAGACTCCGAAGCTGTTAACGCAACAAAACAGCCATTAGTCAATGAGACCTTTGACTTATTATCATCACCATTTAAATCAGCTAGTGAAGCGTCTTCTCCAATAAAAATGATTGATGATTTTAAACGTAAATCTGTAATCAATACAACTTATGACAAAGACTCCGATACAGACCAAGAAATTAAGAATAATAAACCTTTGAATACTACATTTGACAAGGACAGTAAAGAAACAAAAATAAATACAACTTTTGAAAAAGATACGACCGAAAAAACTGATATTAAAAATAAAAGAACTTCACTGCAGCTGTCAGCACACAAAGTAACCAACAAAACTGAAACTATTGACATTAACCAAGAGAAGAAACTTGACACAACATTTGACAAGTACTCTGAATCATCATCACTTATAAGCTCCGATAATTCAATGATTACTATGGACAAGTCTAATGGGTCAAGGATTAGTATTACTAGTGACGAATCGAAGAATGAAGAAAATATTCTCAATACTACTCCAGTGCTTATTGAGAGCAGTATGGATGAATCCATAATGAATACTAAAACAACTCCTACAAAGGAAACTACTCCTCTCAAGACAGAATCTCTACCCCCCGTCACGCCTTTGAAACGTGAGGGTACCTTTACCAAAGACGAGCCAGAGGTTATTGCTTCCCCAAAGCCAAAAGTCTCACTAACCAGAACACCAACCAAACGCATGTCACTACCATCTCCTGGATTCACTCCATTCCATGTGAACAAGAGCTCTTCAAAAGAGAAGAGTGTGCTACTGAATGTTACAAGGTCTATTGAGAAGAGGAGGTCATCACTAGCTGAGCCTCCGCGCACAACTAAAGTCATGTTCTGCAGCCCGGTGAACAACCCGGCTCTCCTCACTCAGAATAGAAGGAAGGTGATAAAGTCCAACTTGAAAGGGTCTAATAAGAGCTTTGTTTTTGATGAAAGTGGTAAGTTTCTTCTAAGATTCCAGTAATTTTGTTATTTGAAAAGTTGAATAATCTTTTACTTGCTTGCATGAAAGCCACTGAGTCATTAGGTCTTTATTAGGTCAGTGACCGGATTGAAGTATTTTTTTTATCTTTTTTTTTTTTTGGGAGCTTTTGTCGGTGAGTTCGACCATGTCAGCTCCTCCTTCTTTATCGACTCCACCATCAGTCTACCAGCCTTGATGTGGCCAGCCAGTAGAGCATGGTGGCTGCGTCCGAGTTCGGTGCCGCCAACATGCTCTGAAACAAGCCCACATCCAACAAATTAACTTGTAGGACGCTTCCTATCTCCTCCCTCATAGATGCGCTCCGGGCGCATTCCATCAGTAGGTGCTAAACATCCTCTCTAACCTGGCATGTTTCGTAGTTCGGGTTCGGGACTAGTCTCATCAGAAACCTAAATGCCCTCAATGGAATGTGCCCAGAGCGCAATCTATGAGCGATTACAATGAGTACTCGACTTAATTTTGATCTAACAAACCATGGTATATGAGGTGGCTCACTTTGTATAGTCCTGTACCATATTCCTTTCTCCCGTGAAGCAACATCAAAATATTCTTTCATTGATTGAAGGATGGTGGCCTATGACCATCGGTGAAAGAATTTAAGCGTCGCTAAGAGGCTCCATTCATGTACACTTAGAGGCTCCATTCTGTTACTTATATGTTGGATGTTTGCGGTTCGATCACGCTGTAACGGCCGATTTCGACGAAACTTGGAATACCGTTCATTAAATTTTTAAGTTCTTTACCTAGAAAAGCATATATCATTTTTATCTGAGGGTCTTCCAACACTGAGTCGCCCGGTTCGTGGTCGCCATTCGAGAACCTTTACTCCCCAACGGTTGTCGGTTCTGCGAGCTATATGGCCTGCCCACTGCCACTTCAACTTGCTAATTCTGAGAGCTATGTTCTTCTACGGATTTCCTCATTTTGGATCTTATCACGTAGTGAAACTTCGAGCATAGCTCTCTCCATAGCCCGTTGCGCGACTTTGAGCTTGTATATGAGGCCTATAGTTAACGACCAAGTCTCAGTGCCATAAGTCATCACTGGCCGTGTTGCCACTGATTGTAGACTTTCGTCTTGAGGCTCTGCGGTATCTGCGACGAGAAGATATGACGAAGTTTCCCAAACGCTGCCGATCCGAGTTGGATTCGTCGGACCAGATGGACCGACGACATTGTGAAGGTTGCGGGAAGTCGGTGGATGGAGAAGGCTCAAGACCGTTCGTCATGGAACTCTTTGGGGGAGGCCTATGTCCAGCTGGACTTTTACAGGTTGATGATGATTTTTATCTGGGTACCACGCGAGCGAAGAAGCTGGCGGAAGCTAGTTTCAAAATAAATGTTATATAGTATCGCACGCCGTTCGAACACGTGTTAATGTTGCAGTGTCGCTGGAGACTCGTCCCGCGAACCGCAAGCGCTCTTACACGCAGAGCGACGTGGAAGACGACGCCCGCGTTAAGCGCAAGCGCCTGGCCGGCGAGATGCAGCTGTCTGTGGACCGCCTGTCCAGGCCCAGGACTTCTAGCGCCTCAGGTATCACACTTCTGCCACTTGTATTATCATCATTATTTCAGCCATTGGACGTCAACTGCTGAACACATGCCTCCCCCAAGTTTTCTAGGTATGTGACATTGCCTAGCTTAGAACGTAAGGCGCCCTGTGCTGTATTGTGATCAGAGTAGAGCACTGGTGGAGTGGTCATAGTGGCCTTTCGATCCATAGATCGTGGGTTCGAATCCCGGTTGTGCAACAAAGGATTTACCTTTCGGAAAATTAATTTGCGCTATACTAGTACTCTCAAACGGTGAAGGAATAGAGGAACTCAAGAGGTGCAGATTCGATTCTCGCTGCCTGACAATTCTCAAAATTAAATATCATGACTCAAGATCTGCAAAATTAAATATTTGTTCCGGGTCTGTGTGTTGTGGTACCATGGTACTCGTAGTTTCTGATACCCACGACACAGGGAATGCTAGTGTGGGCAAAGGACTTTGTATGTGACTGTTGGGTGTTATTTATTTATTCTGTAACACGGTCTCTAACGGTGGAAAACCACTAGCCACAAAGTCATAAACAGAGAGGTTTTTTTTTAAATGTAACATAAAGATATCTAAATAGGCCTATAACCATAAATTTAGTAAGTACCTAATATAATTGTATTAACGAAAAAAATACTTATCTCTGGCTTTAAAGCCACTGTTTTGAAAAGTATAAATAAGCCACAGTGCGTATGAACGTACGTATGAACCACGCACACTGCTCGGGTATGAACATACAAGGTGATTCATAAATGTATGCTATATTGTTCTACACCCAATTGGCAATGATGTTTGTTGTACGACTTTTGGAAATGTAGCAGACCTAGATGAGCTCCCTAGTCGTTGTGGGTCTAGAGTCATAGGCCTAGGTCATTCGTTCTTGCGATAGCGCCATGCCTACATAGTATAAATACGCTGCTTTCATCATTCTCAAATATAATTTTTGTCTGTATATTGTTCTGTAAACAATACATTGTGTAACCCTACACCCACCAGGTCTAGTGTGAGCACCCGCTCACACTAGACCTGCTGGCCTGCTGCTAGAGGAATCCAGAAGAAAATACATGTTCTGCCCCCACAAAACCGATACCTACATATACCTGATGTGGGACAAAGTCAGGAAGATGATGATGATTATTAGATTTGGTGACAGACAGACAACAGAGAGGAGGTAGGGAACAGGAGGAGGTAGGGCACAGCGAGATTTTCTCGTACTGAATTGGAGCAGCCTGCCTGGGGAGGTACCTTCGCCTTACAGAAGATCGCAGCCAAATAACATTATTTGTTTCAAATAGTGTTGTGTTCCTGCGGTGATTAAGGTTGCCAGAGCTCTTTAGGGGGGAAGGGGGTTCGGGGTCGGCAACGCGTGCGTGATGCCTCTGGTATTGCAAGCGCTCATAGGCTACGGTAACCGCTTACCATCAGGTGGGCCGTAAGCTTGTTTGCCACCTCTGTTGTATAAAAAAAAGAGACCATAAGCTGTTTTCGGTCTTTTATCATCTTTAACAACAAATTATTAAAAGTATGAGAAGTTCGTCATAAAGATTGCTAGGTACCTACTTGTCTTTGAACTGTTATGACCCGAAGCAGTCGATTTTAGTAGTTTTTTTTTTAAATGAAAAAGTCCCCTTTCCAAACGTCGTAGAACAAACTTTATTGCCAATTGGGTGTGTAATAAGCCCCTTTCGGGATACCATACATATTATGTTACACCTTGATCTAAGCTGTTATTACTCTGAGGCAGCGGGCAATGGGCATGTCATCATTATATATCAGTCCATTGTTTAGGTTATCAGCTTGATTTAATCCTAGGAAATAGCACGCAGATCCGCACGTGAATGCATTATCGCCAATGATTACTTTAAATTACTTAAAATTGATATCTGTCCGTTTGTGTCGGAACTACTAAGCCGAACCTATTTCAGAAGCCTTCAATGTGCGTGGTATTCATGCTTTTGGCCAATATTTTTCTTAAGTCTATTTTGCTCTGTAGCCTTAATTTGGGAACCCTGCTTCTTTCATTATGGAGGAGGGCGTTGTTACTTGCGACGAGTAACATCGTTTTTCATTTAGTTATTTTGTTATTGTCCCAAATAAAGATATATTTTTTTTATTAAGTATACCTTGCTTCCCTGAATCATTTATGGTCATCCTCAATCTCCAACTATCCTACTAATATTATAAATTTGAAAGTTTGTGTGCATGTTTAGATGTTTTTTGTTCAAGCACGCCGTAACGGCTCCACCGATTTATTTATTTATTTGTTGAAAGTGCACAAACATTATGTATATTACCAATTACATAAAATATCTTCATAAAAACAGGGTCTGATGTACATAAAAATAAAAGTGCACTATAGCATTCTCAAAAAAAAAAAACATAAACTTAAATAGTGCTCAATGATAGAAAAACAAAAAAATAAAACTCTTGACTCTAACTAAGCTAAACTCTTGAAATATAAACAAAAATAATCTCTTTTATTATGATAAAAGAGACGTTTCATCAATATATGGAGCCTGGGCCTGCACTGTATACATGAATTAGTTATTATTATTATTATCACTGATTTAGTTGAATGAAATTTGGAATAGATAAAGTTCTATACCTAGAACAACTAGAACAGCATATAGGTTACTTTTTATGAAAGTACCACGCGAGCGAAGCCGCGGACGGAAGCTAGTTTATAATATTAGTAAGATTATAAAAATAATACGACTAAGACTAGTATGTTGTTTGCACAGCGAAACTAGCCGAGCCCACCACACCATCAAAGAAGCCCACCACTCCTTCGAAGAAGTCGGACGCGAAGCTGCCGCGCACCAAGCTTCCGAACTTCGCGGCGATGCACCAGAAGCAGTTCGCCAAGATGGAGTCGCTGGACGAGTGCCAGGAGCGGAAGGCGAGGAGGGCCAAGCAGCTGCTGACCCCCACTGGGGCTGTCAATGTGCTGGAGAGGATCAGCCCCAAAGGTAAGTCAATCGAGGTTAGCGCAGACGGAGTGGCGGCGGAGCGACTAACGAAACTCAACCATTATTTTCAGATTAAGTGTTTTATACCACAAAGGTGGCAAACAAGCATTCGGCCCGGCTCGGTAAGCGGTTACCGTAGCCGTATACGCTTGCAATACCAGAGGTATCAAGAACGCGTTGCCGACCCCGAACCCCAACCCCCAAAGGACCCAAAGGACCCCCAAAGGGCAACCTTATCGCAAGAACGCAACACTATTTGAAACAAATCATATTTAGCTGCGATCTCCTGTAAGGCAGAGGTACCACCCAGGCGGGCTGCTCCAATTTAGAGCGTGAAAAGCTCGCAGTGCCCTTCAAATAGTGTTGTGTTCCTGAATTGCCCTCTTCTGCAACACAAATACGGTGTTTAGGTCAGCAGCACTCCCCCACAACAAAATCCATATTATATTATATCTTATAAAATAAAAATAAAACACAGCTAGACACTATCATCATCATCATTAGTAGACTAGTGGACGTCCTACGGCTAAAATGATGACGATGATGATAATGAATAAATAATAATAAATAAATATTCCAGACATATCACACACGGTCAACTGATCCCAGACTAGGCATAGCCTGTACTATGGGTACCAGAGACTGATATACATAATAGATACATAATATTTAACACCCAGACACAGAACAAACACCTGTGTTAGTCACAAATGTTTGTCCAGTGCGGGAATCGAACCCGCGACCTCTAGCGCAGAAGGCAGAGTTACTACCAACTGAGCTATGACGCCAGTCATATATTATTGCACAATATACTCATATTATGTACCTACATTGATCGTCATAATCTATGAGCAGTATCATTTAGGCCTTATCGTGGCTATCAAATGATGAATGTTCATTAAAATTGAATTATCTGCTCCACTGCGCAAGTTTTGTGGTATACAATAAACAAATAAATGACCCAACAATCACATACATAGCCCTCAGCCCACAGGATTCCCTGTGTCGTGGGTATCAGAAACTACGGAACCACAACGGAAACCACACCCAGACCCGGAACAAATATTGGAAGATCTTGCAAACGTTTGTCCCGCAGCGGGAATCGAACCACTCGCCCGCTAAACCAAAGTCTACAACACTCACAACAAAACTTGATAGAAAATCATCATTTCAGCCGTAGGACGTCCACTGCTGAACATAGCCTCCCGCTCCCTATCATGTGGGGGAATTTTCCCATGCTTACCACGGGAAAGCGGGTTGGCGAGCGCAGTTAGAGCTTACTTTGTGGAAATAGGTGATCCCTGCTGCCCATCTCCTAGCTTTTTTCCCTTAGTCGTCTCATACAACATCCACGGATAGGTTAGAAATTTAGGGGCCTATTGTTCAGCCACGGTAATTATGATCAAAGAAATTATGATCTTGAAATGGCTGAAGCTGTGATCATCTCGACCTCGGTGGCGTGGTGGATGGTTCCCGATACAAGAGGTGCTCGTTCAAACCTCGCGGCTGGCGTAATTACCCATGTTGGCCTATTTACCCATTCCAAGTCGTAGGTAAGGTACGAGTACCATTGTCCTACCCAGCATCAAAATATTTGCTCATGAAACCATATTTTTGAGAAACCGCACCTCTTGTGTATAAGCGGTATTATGGAACAAAGCTACGATGCGCCTTGTAAAATTGATTAATTTCAAGGTCTAACACGTTGATGTAACACGTGGGACTTCCCATGGCTATCACAAGGTCAAGAACAGGCTAGAATGTAATTTCACTGTGACGTCTCTGATTATTTTTTTTTAATTGGTACATGTTACCGGAAGATGTTTGTGCTACATCTGTCAATGCATTTAATAAAAAACACAAATGTTTTAAGTTTTTATATTTATTTTATGTTAGTTTTAAAGTATTAATTGATATGGACTGTAGAATAAGTTAAATAAAACCTGTAACTTTACTATAGTCTGAAATAAATGAATTATTGTTTAAAAACAAGCTCGACAACTGCGAGTTAATAAATCAGTGCTCAAAAAAGTGAACAGACATGACAATAGACTTTCAATTTCGACACTGTGAGATGTAGACACATCAGCGGAAGCTGCTCGTCTATAATCAAATAAATAAATAAATTCGGGCTTCTTTGTTTACAGATAAAGCCGCCGAGTCAGAAAACCCCAAAGATGCGCCAGAAAAATCAAAAGAACCGCCGAAAAAGCCCGAAACTCCAATAAAATCCCTCCCAACATTCAAGTCCCTTAACTCCGGGTTCACAAGGTTCGGATTCAAACTGAACTTAGACGTCAACCCCTTCAGTATCCCTAGCAAAGCCCAGCCCAAGCCAAAGGAAAATAAACCTAACGGGCTTTCTAGGCAGGCAACTCTGCCATCAATGGCTGGAGCGACGTCGGCAAGGCGGGAAGTTGCTAAGCAGACCGTGATGAGAGAGAAGTCTTTTACTGAAAGACGTAACGTGCAGAGGACATCGAACCGGACAATCATTAAAGGAGTCCGGACCAACAGGAGGTTTGAACTACAGATGCGTATGAGGGATCTTTAAGTAGGCAAGTTTTGATGTGTGAATAAAATCGAGGGCACAGATTTATGGTAATTTGTAAAGTGAGCGCATGATCGCTTTACGGTTTTGTCAAAGGCTGGCCTTTGAAATGGTTTATAACTCTGCATTTCTACAGCGCTTTACTCGAGACACTATTGAACAGTAGCAATCAGCATTGCTTGCTGATTGTAGCTAGCAAATATTCATAGAGTAATTATAATAATAACACTATCTAACTTTTGTGCAACGTGTGGGCATGTGCCAAGTGTAATGTGTGGACATTCCTCTGTCAACCCCCCTTAGACATATTCAAGGATCTGAGAACGGATGGCTGCCATGCTTGGCCTATTTCTTTTTCCGTTAAGCGCTCTAGCCTAAGCAACGTTCAGCGCGGTCACTGACGTGGAAGATGCGTGTTTATTGATCATTACAGTAAGCTGTCACTTTGAATTGTATCTAATCATAATTTTGCAATAGATTAGAAAACCGTTCGTGTTTGTAAGGAGCCCCATTGAAATGTGCCCCAAGATAAGTTCGTTAAAATGAAGTTATTATTAATTATTATTATTAATCCGCCTGTTTTAAAGGCTTCCAAGATAGTTTTTATTGTTCATTCACGTTTTACGTATTTTTAAGTTCTTTAGCTTGTAATTTTTTTTCATTTCCTATGCATTTACTCAAATTATGATTTTATCTGATTGTATTTTGGCTTTCAGTTTTTGTTTTTCCTTGTCTTTGTCCTAGATACTGTACTTTTTCACTTAAACTTATAATTATGGAAGTTTATTTTAAATGGTTCTATTTTAACTTTAAAATAACGAATTAATCCTAGTTTTGTTAACTCACTCCTAAGATTTTTGGCGAAATTCGTTCACATTACTTACTTTTATGTACCCTAACATAATCGCATAACTGTCATTATAATTAGTTAGGTACTAAAAACTCAGCAATGTTTAACTAATTTAATTAGTAGGTATGTATGTATAAATCATAGCTGAAGAGGGTGACACATCTCTGACCAAGGTGTATAAACAACTTAGATTAGACAACATGTGTCACTCACTCATAACAATAAGATAAAAGGCTAGGATCGCGAGTGTGAACTGTGGGCACGAATGCCAACCCTTGTACAGGGTCTTAATTGTACGAAATTAAAGCTATGAGTGTTGCCAACCCTGAAATTTGATTTTCCTCCAGACTCAGTGGAAAATACCTAATAAGTTCATCAATATTGGCACAGATTTCCCCGAAAAGGTGTAAAGAACAAAATATTTGAAACTTTTTTTTAAATCTTGCCTTTTACTGTAAACTTAAATTGCTTAATTCTAGTGGAAGTTTTGCCTCAGATCTGTCACACACTGTCAAAATGTTATCCCTTAAATAATACCCTATAAAATTCTATACTCATTACGCATTAAAAAATACCCTACATTTAGGGGAAATACCTTTAGTTGTGAACACTGAGTCGAAGTGCGATCATGTGTAGCTGAAACATTGTATTATTAAGAGTTGAGCAAGTTTTTGTGCCATGTTGTTTGTTGCAACCATGTATGTATGTTAGTTTGATTCTAATCTCCGATCCGGAATATAAATAGTTTCCTCTACAATTATCGTTTTATTCTTTAAAAGCTTTTGCCCGCGGCATCTGAAAATTACTGACAAAAAACTAGGATGTACCTACCTGTCTGAACTATTTATGTCACGCTTGGCAGATTATCATTCAATTGTATTATGTTTTGTATGAAATATTTGCCCAGCTAGAGAGATAAAATTTCAAGTTAACGTGAATCCACGTGTATAACCTCGTACGTTCACGTGTTACCTACCTGTAACATTATTATCTACTAGCTTCCGCCCGCAGCTTCGCTCGCGTAGGTACCTAGGTACATAAAAAGTTGCCTATATAACTATGCTATTCTAGGTAAAGAACTCTTAATATTTCCAAGATTCAACGAAATCGATTGAGCCGTTACAAACTTTCGCATTTATAAATTAGTAGGTAGGAAAATCAACATTACTAATCAGGAAAACCTTTAGTGCAAAATCGTCTGCCATACACCTACACTATATGCCTATAGGCCTCATATACAAGCTCAAAGTCGCGCAGCGTGCTATGGAGAGAGCTATGCTCGGAGTTTCACTACGTGATAAGATCCGAAATGAGGAAATCCGTAGAAGAACGAAGGTCACCGACATAGCTCTCAGAATTAGCAAGTTGAAGTGGCAGTGGGCAGGCCATATAGCTCGCAGAACCGATAACCGTTGGGGTGTAAAGGTTCTCGAATGGCGACCACGAACCGGGCGACGCAGTGTTGGAAGGCCCCCCACCCGATGGACCGATGACATTCTAAAGGTTGCGGGAAGTCGGTGGATGGAAAGGGCTCAAGACCGTTCGTCGTGGAACTCTTTGGGGGAGGCCTATGTCCAGCAGTGGACTTCTACAGGTTGTTGATGATGATGACACCTACACAGACCTAGATAGGTACGTTTAGAAGTAGGTACTTAAACCAAAGCCTAGGTATGAATCTAGGTTTCAACAATAATGTAGGTAATTGAAACGCAGGGCACGCATGTGATAAGATAGAGCCAAGAGGCAAAATTACCTACTGTCGGTTGAAAACCTTGGCCCGTAGGTATTAGAAATTTTTACCTAGGTACCCATCTACAGGTTCATTTAGAGAGGTATTTTTTTTAACACCCAACTGTCATCTTAGTTCTGACCGCACACTAGGATTCCCTGTGTCGTGGGTGTCAGAAACTATGCAATGGTACCACAACACCCAGACCCGGAACAAATATTTGCAGATCATGCAAACATTTGTCCTTCAGCGGGATCGAACCCGCGCCCCTTGCGTTTCAGACGGGCACTCGCCCTCTGCGCCGCCGAGGTCATGGTACTCGTAGTTTCTGATACCCACGACACGGAATCCTAGTGTGGGGTAGAAAGGTTTTTTTTTTTACATATCACACGGTCAACTGATCCCAAACTAGGCATAGCCTGTACTATGGGTACCAGAGACTGATATACATAATAGATAACCACAGAACAAACATCTGTGTTCATCACACAAATGTTTGTCCAGTGCGGGGATCGAACCCACGACCTCTAGCGCAGAAGGCAGAGCTACTACCAACTGAGCTATGAGGCCTGTTAAGGATTATGGGATTATGTTTATGTATTATGATTAGGATGTATATATTTATTATTATTATGATTATGTATATGTATGTGAATGTTAGGTGTTATTATTTTCGTTAGACGCTACTTTTTATCCGGGAAGCATGAGCAAAGCCGCAGCAAGTATATATATATTCCGGATATATCACACACGGTCAACTGATCCCAAACTAGGCATAGCCTGTAATATGGGTACCAGAGACTGATATACATAATAGATATATATTTAACACCCAGACACAGAACAAACATCTGTGTTAGTCACAAATGTTTGTCCAGTTCGGGAATCGAACCTGCGACCTGTAGCGCAGAAGGCAGAGTTACTACCAACTGAGCTATGAGGTCAGTCAAAGTGCTAAATATCTACAGTTGGCAGGAGTCAGTGAATCATTCAGAAAATACAAGTTGATTCATAATATAAACACCTTGTAGTATACCTACGATGTTAATTGCTTTCCCTAATAAAATGAAAGCAAGAACTGGGTTGTCTGGTGCCAATAGCTACAGTGCACCCTTCACGTGCTGACTTTCTAGGGCTGTTATGCACATATATAATTTTAATTTTATTATTATTATATAATTTTTATCATTATTACACTATGCAGTTTGACATTATTATTATTTTCCACCTTTATTAATTTTTATATTTATAAACCTATTCCCTGACGATTCTAACATAATCTTAATAAGACTGTTCTCACAGGGTTGAATGACTGTGTAGGTAATGGTTTCGGCAGAATACCAGCGTCTGCTGCAAAACAGTAGGCATAATGCTGAGCCGAAGCCATTTTGCTGCTGCAGCACACATCACACCATTTTTACTTTCATTACTTTTCTCTTGTTTCTTTTATTATAAGTTTATTGTAAAATGTTGTGCAAATGTGTGTGTTTTGGTGGCAATTAAATAAATGTCTATGTCTATGTCTAAGAAAATCAAATCATTATGCGGATAAAGTTACTGACGATCAAACTTACCTACTTCCCTGACCTGTCGCCATTTGGCGGCCTTCGCCTGAAGTAGGAGGTGGTAGCGTGCGAAGGCCGGCCTTGTACCGCATGGTGCAGTTGCAGATAGCTCGTGTCTCACTTGAATAGCATCGCTTGTCTTTGTCTGTTTGTCCTTCACGCACGAACACTGTGTCACGTTTCTTCAGATAAAATAAATAAATAAATAAATATTCCGGACATATTCACACGGTCAACTGATCCCAAACTAGGCATAGCCTGTACTATAGTGACCAGAGACTGATATATATAATAGATAAATATTTAACACCCAAACACAGAACAAACATCTGTGTTTATCACACAAATGTTTGTCCAGTGCGGGGATCGAACCCGCGACCTCTAGCGCAGAAGGCAGAGTTACTACTAACTGAGCTATGAGATATAGTAGACTAGCTTCCGCCCGTGGCTTCGCTCGCGTGGTACATTAAAAGTAGCCTATATGCTATTCTAGGTAAAGAATTCTTTATCACACACATATTACAGGGCTATTTTTTCTATTGCCTATATTTTTCTCATAAAAGGAGATGAAAAGTAGTGTACTTTCGGGCGCAAAACTGAAGTGGCACACTTTGGGGGAAGCCTATGTCCAGCAATGGACTTCTTCAGCCTGATGATGATGATGACATAACCTCATAGTCCGAAAGAAAATATATATTTTTTAATTTATTTTAATTTATTTTTTTATTTTTATAGTTCTCCACACTAGGATTCCCTGCGTCGTGGATATCAGAAACAACGAACTCCATGATATTCATAAAAAAACACACCAGGAACAAATATTGTCTGATCATGCATCACATTTGTCCCGCCTCGCCGGCAGTAGAGATTGAACTCGCACCTCTTGCTTTTTCTCAGAAACGGCTCACTTGATTTATACCACCTATTAGGGTATGTGGGCTTATGGTGCCGTAAAAAAATCAAATCTCTAGTTTAATGCATTAAAAAGATATGGCAATTAATGTATAATTTTTGTATGGAAATGGCTTAAATGAAAAACCTCTAGGATACTTCCAGTTACCTCAGTATTCTGAAATTTGGAATGCTAGGAGCTTTTGTAACACAATTAAAGGAAAAAGTCTGAAATTGAGGAATTTCGAAGTTTTTAGGAAACAAAGTTATATTTGCCAAGGGGTCTATACCTACGAGGCAAAGTTTTTGGCTCATATCTCAGAAACCTCTTTGGCACCTAAATTTTGAATTGGATTTTCAGATTGCACCAATTATGCACTAAATATTTGCATACTCAGAATTCAGAAATTCGTTATGTGTAAGCTGTAGACATACACACAAAATAATTTGGGGACCGCTGGTCTAGAACCTTGTAGGTACATTTCAAAATTATAATGTAATATCTTGCTACCTACAACAATGAACAATGTGTTCGGTCGACTCGTCTCCCCTGTCGATTGTTAATTATGCATGATGTCATAAGCCTAGCGAAACCTAGCCTAGGTTTCACTCATGCGTAGAGTCAACCACCTACCATCGATATAATTGCTTATGATTGCTCAACCTATACCTACGATTATACCAACAACGCAGGTCCAAGAATAGCTCCTTGAGGTAGCCCTGACCTGATTTTGTCGAAGGGAGAAAGAAATAAAACCATTGTCTGGACATATGTACCTAGGTTATTGCGCGCCCACATTTATACATATATTAATAATAAAGCCTTTATTTCCAGAATATCTATTTTACTATAATTCGTGTAAACTCTGCGGCACTCTAAATTAGCGTAGACCTCCTCCAGACCTCTCCTTATTTTATCAACAAAAGGAAAGAATACTAGCAAAAAAAAACAACAATTGTTTCAATTTGTAAATTAGCTGTTTTTGTTATCTAAATCATGTTTTTAACTAATTTGATTTTAATTAATTGACTTTGAACTGATTTGACCTTATAACAGCTGATTTTTGCATAGAGCTTCCAAAAGTCGTAGAATAAACTTCATACCTACCCCATTGTGTGTAAAATAAGCCCCTATCGGATAAATATTATGAATACAGTATAGTAGAGGCAGGTGAATATGCAGAATATGCAAAAATGTATATGTCTCCGTCTGGAAATAAAATTGACTCCATCTATAGGTGCTGGCTGCGTTCACAAAATGAGACAATTTAGATTGTTTGAACGCTTCTGTTTGGCGGAATCGGCCTTGCTCAGCCACCGGCAAACAAATAATATTTTATGATGTGGTGTGCTTAATGAATGAAACACCGCGGCCGGGGCTGGCTTTGAATTCTCTTTATTTTGATTGGATACAAAAAATAGAGACGCTATTTTTCCCGACTTGATTTACAGATTCCTGATTGAAAAGTTATCTATAACTAAATAGCTTATATTAGTCAGGAACAGCTGTTTGCGTGTGTTTCCGGAGTCAAAAAAATACCAAAAAGGTAGAAACAAACCTTTTTTGGTATTTTTTTGACTCCGGAGTTCCGGTTTATCAAGACTCCGGAGTTTCAGATGTTTTGAGGCATTATTTCAGCTCGATTAATAAACTTGCAGATTTAGAAAAAAAAAAATAGCATTTTCCTTAAAAGTGCATTCTTTCTTCAGATGTAATTACGAAAAATATCGTTCAATAATATTATAGGTAATATTATACTTACACAATTGAAATAACAGTAGGTAGTTTTTTATTGTGATTTGTGATCTCGATTACATATTTAGTTTTTACCATACCTACAGTTTCCTCCCTCCTCCTCCTGGAGTGGTTCCAGGGCTAAAGTTGTGTTTTATTTCTGTTTTAAAGTCAACTCCGGAACTCCTGGACCCTGGGGTTGTAAAGAATCATGAAACATAAAACCGGACCTGAAAAAAAAACAATTTTGTCCAACTGTTGGGATTCAAATATTATGAGAAGGGCTGTTGGTTGGCGAAAATTATTAAGATGTTGTAGGTAAAGGTGCGAAAAAAGACAAAATATACCCCAATGATAATAATACTCGCGTGCATTCAAGTGAGGAAAGCCCGTTTAGAACGACTGGCACCTAGAATGAATGGCACCTTGGATGACCTTATGCAATTGAACACGAGAACCTGATTTGAAGCAGGTTCGATGAGGCTGTAGCCGTATGCCTTGGCCGTGTGCTGCGTGCATTCAACCTCGATGGTCAAGGTCGCCGTTAGACACGGCTAGGGCATTCGGCCAGCATTTCCCGCGTGTCCAGTTCCCGCGGTGCTCAACAATTTCTCTAACACTTATCATCATCATCAGCCTGTAGAAGTCCACTGCTGGACAAAAATTTCGACGACTATGAGTTACGGTGTCATACGATATTATAAATGACGTCAGTCTTATTAATATGACGGAATATAAACGCAAATTTTAAATCTAAAAAAAAATTAATAATCATTATCAGGTTTGATATCAAAGAAAGAAAGAAAAGAAAGAAAATAAATTTATTCAACACAGACTAAAGATTTTAAAATAGGTATACAGGTTCTTAGAAAATAATAAAAATAAAAAAACAAAATTAACAAATAGGTACCTACTACCAAACAAAATAAAAAGAAATGAATCAAATGAATTCTAAGACATTCTAAAATATAAAATAATATACTAAAACTTTCTTCATGATTAAAAAACTTGCCTAGTCGGGTTTTAGTTTTTAAACATAACTTTGGCACTTTAACAATACATATACAGTGCCAAACAGCACTAACTTTTTTAACAATACATGTAGCTTTGGTAAAAATCATAAAATCAAGTTCCATTCTAATTTGCTTGTGTAAGAGGTTTATTTGGTACCCATACGAGTATCTTACATACCAAGTGGAAATACCTACTGCGCTCCTTCCTAGGAATTCTCATCATTTAAGAGGATACAAAAATCATAATAAATTGTCGAGTGCGCGGAGTAAAGAAAGTGACAGCGCTATGTACTGTAATTGAATGCGGAAAGAGATAGCAAGCGTTAGAAGGCGCTCGAAAGTAATCGACGTAAGCGACATGAGATAATATCGATTATCTTAAAAACTATCTAATTTTTTAAAAAAGTGTCATGGATTTAGGTACCCAATTCTATTGTCTAAAACGATATTTTGAAAAAAGTTATTTTTGTTAGATAGTCTCAGAGTATTTTCGAAAAAAATGTTGCAGAGGACCCAAATTTAAAAAATAAATCTATTGCGAAAATTTTTACCAATCGCATTTCTGTCTTGGATTTACGTCTATCGATGCTGTACAGTAAGCAAGGATAATGGCTTCAAAGTAAGCGTATTGCATTCACGATTTAAATAAAGTTATGAATTTTGAACATTCTCTGACCAAGCGGCCAAAAACATATCTCAAAATATAATAAATGTACTGGCGGGAGTACCTTTGTGACTTATGTAGATTGGATCGTAAGCGTAGTAGAAAATAGAGACGGGGAGTCCCGGAGTCCTTTGCTACAATTTATAGTAACTCCCTAGTCGTGGGCAGATTACAGAACTTACGTAGAGTTCTATACTTACGTAATCTTAGTATCCACGCACGAGCAGGTACCTAGATATTTCTGTGTCATTGCCAAGAACTAAACGAAAATTGACAAACCTGTAGGTAGGTACAAAGTGATACATAAATTATGTCTACTGTTTATACCTACTTACTATACAACGAAGCTTTTAGACTCGATTAGCAGTAGGTACAGTTCGTTCTACGGCTTTGGGAAATTCTTGCTTTTTTTCATTGAAAAAATGCAGTGCAAAAATCAGCTGTTTTGGGGTCAAATCAGTTCGAACTTAATTATTCAGCCGTTTGAGGTAGCAATCTTTATGTCGAACTTCTCGTAAGTTTAATTCCTAATAAGTTAGGTACCTACTAAAGATGTCAAAAAGAGATATTTATTTTGAGAAGGTTCGAACAAAAAACTGAGTACTGACCTACCAAAAATGTTTTTATGTAGTACTTTCTTCTTGTTGATAGAATAATCCCCTTTGGGAATAGTACCTATACATATTATGAATCACCTTGTATACAAGGTGCCTACGTTTTATTACCAAACGTGGTAGTTGGACTTCTTTACTGAGAGCCCAGTGGTGGCATGTTATCCCGAAGTTTCACAAAGGTCCTAGAACTGTAAATTGAACTCGGTCGTACTATGTAGTAAGCGTGAGCTTAATAGACCGTTGGCACACATAATTTAAATGATGACGTAAGCACATCGTTAATGCAGATGTAGGTTTAACCAGTTGATTGAAGAAACTTGATATTAGTTCTTGACTGATGCAAAACACAAGTGAACAAAGTGAACGTCTTTCTTATTGCTTTCATTTAGCACCTAAACCTCCGAACCACCGAGAACCTCGTTCTCGGTGACGGCTCGGTGACGGCGGTGGTGGACAAACGGTTATAGTAAATTATGTATCGCTACTTCGGCGCCCTCATCTCGTTCTCGGTGACGGCTCGGTGACGGCGGTGGTGGATAAACGGATATAGTAAATTATGTATCGATACTTCGGCGCCCTCATCTCGTTTTCGGTGACGGCTCGGTGACGGCGGTGGTGGACAAACAGCGTCACAGATAACAATATTTACGGGACGGTTGCTATTGTGGCAGTATGGCGCAACTGGTGCCTCCGTCCAAGGACATGACGTCATACATAACACAACGGTGGGCCGAGGCGAGCTTTAATACTTAGTACAATACAATACAATAATTTTATTTCAGGCAACAATAGAATAAAAAACAGATGGAATTTTTCTTACACTACGTGTAAGAAAAATGTGTGTTCTTACTTAGTGCAGGAGAACCAAGAAGGAACCAGTGGTATGACAAGCTACTAGCATGCTATTCCCTTTTTTTGTGGCTCGCACGACTTGAGCATTTGCCATTGCTATTCCCTTAATTGCAATGATTAGTACCTACTATACTGTATACAGGTTGAGCTCAGGTTATGGGCCCAGGCCCAGAACTCTTTCGAAATATTTTTCTTTGTGTGGAATTTGTTAGAATTTAAAAGAGCAACAACATGAACAGCAAAAACCATACTTTACGTGAATTAGGGCGTCGCCATTCATGCCGAAAATAGACAAAGGGTAAGTGAAAATGTTTGTGAATCTTTTTCTACTATAAGACGAGAAAAGCCCTTATCATAAGCACAGCCCGCACCGATCGACCCGACGAGAAACCATAAAAACAAAACTGGGCCAGTCAAATGTCCCCAGTTTTTTCCAGACAGAACTATTTTATTCCAGATTTATTTCCAAGGTTGTACAATATTGGACTTGTCCTAAACAATTCATAATAACGCCAGTATAACAACAAATATTGGCAATTAATTGTGTTTATTATTATGTATGTTAGTCTTTAAGGTATATATCTATATGGGCCGTAGTATAAGAAAAAATCCATCTGTTTTTTATTCTATTGTTGCCTGAAATAAAGTTATTGTATTGTATTGTATTGTAAATATCCTTACAGCTTAGAGTTTATTTATCTACCAACTTGTAGCGGGACCAATATCTTCAGAATAGAACGTAAAAATATTGATAATTACATTGAATAGACGATTAACGTAGATAGGTAGGTGGTTGTTTGTCTGTGTTATTATCATTAAATTAATGGAAACATGACGACTTCTGTTTATCGATAAAATATTTTTAAATGCTGATGAAGCGACGATGTTAATTGATAAATCTGAAGCAAACTTTACTTTAAACGGGTTTCCAGAGTGTTTTCTGTAAGTATTTGTGCAGAATGGATAAAGTTCAAACATTAAAACCATTGGATTTTCCTCATCCTATACTACTAATAAGTATGCGAAAGTTTGTGAGGATGTTTAGATGTTTGTTGTTCAGTCACGCCGTAACAGCTCAACCGATTTCGTTGAAACTTGGAATTCTTAGATACCTAAACTTCTTTACCTAGAATAGCATATAGGTACTTTTTATGTGGGTACCACGCTAGCGGAGCCGCGGGCGGAAGCTAGTTTAATTCCCCACTCTGCTCGCTCTCTATATAGAGACCAGACGTGAATTGTGTTTGTAGCTTCATAAAACTGCAGCTTGATTGCCTTTACAGTGACTCTGTGCTACACCTGACACGATTACCTATTCTGATTCACCAGGCCCCCAATTTTACTAATTCAATGACTTGAAAATGATAATCGCATGATAATGATCGCAAAATTATCATTCAGTTACGATTGTAGCCACCTTCGTTTCTTTGATTTCATTGGTCAATTGGTGTTACAATGACTGCCATTGATAAACAACTATGATTGCAGAATACCAAAGGTGTCAAAAGTGGCCATTTTGCCATTGAACCATTGGCATTTTAAAGCGATTGAATTAGTAGAATTGGGCCCCAGTTCGTCTACAAACGAAAACATTTAGATTTTTTTGCGATTTATAATGGTTACTCATTCTTTTAACAAAATAAAGACTATTTTAAAACAGCCAATAATGAGTCGTTCTAGGCGACAGCTTGCGTGTTCAGAATCAGATCGGGATACTGACGTCATTGCTCTGACGTGGGCGTAGGTACCTACTACACTACCAGCCATTTTATCCGCAGCTAAGTAAATACGCGCACATCATATTCAGTTAATAGAATCGATATAACTTGAATCAGAGAATTGCATAGTTACGTTCAAGGGCATTTTACAGGTTGACCACACTGAGAGCCTTGTGCACGAAAGCCTCTAAGAGGCGCTCTTTAATCCTTTCACTACATTGGTTCTTTCACCGACGTTCATGACACGACCAGCAAGCAAAAAACCATACTGCAAAGTTTGTCCGTGGAAATTTACTCACGCTATCGAGAGAAAACATTGCCGTATAATTATCGAAACTTAAGTTTAACAGCAGACTTCAATGTTCGAAGAAAGCTATGAACTGGATCGTAAAAACTCATGGTGTAGCCACAGTAAGGGTATTATGCATACAATACTCTGACTGCTGAATACGCTGCTACACACGACTTCAACAGAGATAAGGGCTTAATTGCGTTTTATGTTCGTCAAATATTTGCTTATTTAGGCTTGATTCGTCTGTGTACTTACCTATTATGAAGATAAAATAAGACAAGATATTTTTTTCAGCAGTATCGCTCTGTGTGTGACAAAACGATGAGAGTGACCTTCACCGTGGCCCCCATTTTAAGAATAGGCCCCTCCATATCTTCCTACCAGTGGATGTAGTAGGAGGCGACTATGAGAAAAAGGCTAGGGGATAGGCAACAGCCCCTATTTTAACAAAGATACCTAGCTCTAACAGAGGTCGCCAACCCACCTGCTCAGCAGCGAGGTAAAAGCAAATTCCTACCACATGATAGAAGCGGAAATCTGTCTATGTTCAGCAGTGGACGTCCTACGGCTGAAATGATTAACTACTTATAATATATAGCATCGCCTTAGGGATGAAAAAAAACCTGTTAAGATGTTATCATCATCATTTCAGCCGTACGACGTCGAACATGGCCTCCCCCACAGACAGAGCGAATTCCTTATCATGTGGAGGGATTTGCCCATACTCAACACGCTGGGCATGCGGGTTGGCGAGCGCAGTTAGAGCTATCGTTGTTAAAATGAGGGACCCTGCTGCCCATCCCCTAGCTTTTTTCCCTTAGTCGCCTCTTACGACATCCGCGGATAGGTAAATATGGAGGGGCCTATTCTTCAGCCGGGGCCACCACGGCCAAGATGTTATACTGTATTCTAAATAAATAAATAATAAACTTTCTCATACCATAGATTAGGTGGGTATACAAAATATTAACTGATCTAAGTACCCGATACTTAGGCAGGACTCTGTAAAGCTAAAGATTGTATTTGACTGTTGTGTTGGGTGTTGATATTGAATAATCGTATCTGATTTCCCAGGATACGTAATTCATTGTGTCCGTTGGTCGTTTCCCCTCATTCTGAGTGTTCAATGTGTTCGCTGTTCACACATTAATATTGAAACCAGGCATTCTTTCGTAAGAACTTTATCTACTGACTCACAATTACCGATAAACTTATCGTTGAGTGTAACGCACCGCGGTACAACCACGTATATGTACGGACCTACATATACATTAGCAATTATATCTAATTTATAGGTATGCATGGACGTTGCATATAGCTCGCAGAACCGATAACCGTTGGGGAGTAAAGGTTCTCGAATGGCGACCACGAACCGGGCGACGCAGTGTTGGAAGGCCCCCCACCCGATGGACCGATGGCATTGTAAAGGTTGCGGGAAGTCGGTGGATGGAAAGGGCTCAAGACCGTTCGTCGTGGAACTCTTTGGGGGAGGCCTATGTCCAGCAGTGGACGTTGACGTTGCATGGCGTTCGACTTTGTCGCAGAAAAAAAACCATGACTTGATGACTTGCCTTTTATGATCATCAAACTAAAGAGAATGTATTAAAGCCTATTATTATTATGTTATTTCTTAATGGCTGAGGGATTGTCCATAATAAACTAACGCATGGTTAATTATTATTCTCTTTCGTACAGAAGTATCATAGTGGTCTTTCGAACGAGAGCAGAAAACCCCAAATTAGTCATTTAATACTATTAGTAGTCCTAAAATTAGTCACAGAAAATACAAGATGTCTTTTATAGTTCTCTCAAAGCGGGTAAAACACGAGAGATAATAAAAAAGTCTTAATTTGTGCATCTTGGTAGGTACCTATGGTAAAGTTCAAAAGTATTTATTTGGAACAGTAAAACACAGGTACATAAACAAATGTAAACGTTGACAACTGCAAAAGTTAAAACTGCGTAGCAGGGTCAACGCCCTTCTCCAGGACAAAACAAGAGCAATGTTCCACAATGAATTTAAGACATAAATTAGTTATGATGAAAAACTTAAACCTATAAAAGCCAATACTTAATTATTTAAATACTTTATGGTTTTTTTATATTTAAATAAATACTGTGAGTTAATGGGAGAGTTCGTGAGAGTGAGTGGGTGGGTAAGTGTAAGGGTATGTGTGTATATACGTGTATGAGTGTGTGTATGTGTGTGAGTGAGTGTATGTGCGCGAGTGTGTGAGGATGTGATTATATAGTAAAGGGCGTGAGTGATGTTCTGCATCACAACGAGAACCTGCATGCTAATTAGAATAAAATTCAGATAACTTGATAATTAAATGTTTGCGTGTTCATGACTTGATTTAGATGTTATTCAATTTTTTTTTTTTAAATTACTTTGCTTTTTCTTTGATTAATGCCTCTAGTGGCGTACTTTTATAAATATAGTGATTTAAAATGAGGAAATGAGAGCTTTGCGAAGTATGTGTGGAGTAACTTAAATGAGGATAATGCAGTGGGCTACAATATTGCCATCATTCAGTAGGTACTTACTTACCTCACGCACGCGTTGCCGACCCCGAACCCCCTCCCCGCCTAAAGAGCTCTGGCAACCTTACTCATCGCATGAACACAACACTATTTGAAACAAATAATGTTATTTGACTGCGACCTTCTGTAATAATAAGATGTTTATAAAATGTACTAATAGAGGCATGCATAGAAGATTAGTCATCTTTACCGCAATGCTAAAAGTATATCTGCATCTCCGACCGGGCACAAATAGAATTTGAACTTTATAACATGTATCTTTGTCACATAAAATATTGCACACATTGAATTGAAGATGTTCGCTCGCGTGGTACCTAGATAAAAGGTAGCCTATACTTATGCTATTTTAGGTAAAGCACTCCATCCATTTCAAGTTAAATCGAAATCGGTAGAGCCATACAGCGTGATTGAACCACAAACATGTAACATCCTCACAGTCTTTTTGCAATTATAATATTAGTAGGATAGTTTTGTCTGAGTATATAAAAGACGGAAATGTTTTCGAGCAGAATTAAGTCGGCTTAATTCTGCGCAATATCAAACATTAACAAATAGCGTGCGATATTAAATTTACTAAAATAGATAAATAACACCCAACAGTCACATACATAATCCTACCCACACTAGGATTCCGTGTCGTGGGTATCAGAAACTACGAACAACACAACACACAACACCCAGACCCGGAACAAATATTTGCAGATCGTGCAAACATTTGTTCCGCAGCGGGAATCGACCTTGCGTCTCAGACGGGCACCCGCCTGCTGAGCCACCGAAGTCGTCATATCCTATTCTAGATCCTAGAAAACAGTTACATAAAATGCAGGAAGGTACGTAGCTACTTACAACAGACGGTCGATAGTCACAATGAGCGTATCGGCTTCAATTGGTCACGTCTAAATATTGGTTAGCAGTGATAAAATCGGTGGGGCAGGCACGTTTTTTACAAATTGTATGAGTAATAAATTGTAAGTACTATCTCATTTGCTAATAAATATTCTGCAAATTTGACTACGTAGAGAGATCTTGATTTTCCGACCGGACCCCGTGTTACGTGTGTACGAAGCCTCAGTGTGCGAGCGCTACTCGCACTTGACCGTCTTTATTTAAAAATAGATTTTGAAATAAATGATTTATATCAAAATGGATTTTAAATTTACTGTGAAACCTCGTTAAATACTATTCACTATTCTTTGGTAAAGCCACAGAATAATTAGCGCGTAGTTGTCACAATTTAAAATAATTGCCTGGACCATGTGGAGATTTTTCATCAGACTTGATTTACAAATATTGAGTTTCACATGAATGAAAAGGACATTTTTTCCGGGATAATAGCTTAGGTGCAATTCCAGACTATAATCTATATCTGTGCCAAATTTCATCCAGATCCATCCATCCAAACTTTCGCATTTTTATGAGTAGTTTTATTATTTATGAGTAAAGCATTATTTATGAGTAGGTAGCCATTTTGTTTGTCCACGGTGCGTAAATCACAATGTGGAATCACCGTGAATGTGTTTTTGTAACTGCGACATTGACATTGAGGCTGTTTACATAACAAAATTAGGAAGTAGCAGGCGGTAACAAAACACGACACCTCTATCTTATATGAACATCCTACTTCCTACAATCCTACTAATATTATATATTATATAGGGAAAACCTAATTAAATGGGGGTTCAGGGACCCAACCCTAAGCCATGTGAATGTGGAGCTCCTACTCAGAATATGGCCCACCTGACTTCATGCCCCCTGTGCCCTACCAGCTGCACCCAGGGGGACCTGATTCAAGCTACCGATGCCGGAATAAAAGTGGCCTCCTACTGGGCCAAACACATTTAACTTTAGTTAAAATTTTATAGGATAGAATATAGGTTGAGAAGAAAGGTTGAAACACTGATACGATAGAAGAAGAAGACTAATATTATAAATGCGAAAGTTTGTGAGGATGTTTAGATGTTTGTTACATATTTTTTTTTCAATCACGCGGTAACGGCTGAACCGATTTCTTTGAAACTACATACGTTTAATAATGACTTACCTAGTTTCCTTTATCAAAGCTAGTTACATCATCATCTTCCTGCTCTTATCCCACATCATGTGGGGTCGGCACAACATGTATTCTTCTTCCATTTCCCTCTTATCAGTCGTCATCTCAGCACTCACTCCTTTCTTCACCATATCCATATCAAAGCTAGTTACAAAGATGACAAAATGACCAAAAGCAGCAGTTTTGAAAAAGTTCCGGAAAAACTCTGCAATTTATTATATAGGTATTTTTGCTATTATTCTTTCTTTTTGATATCCACAACAAGCATCTTTCGGGATATAAATAAATAAATAAATATTCCGGACCTATCAGACGGTCAGCTGATCCCAAACTAGCATAGCATAGCTTCACCTAGTTTCTAAGACGTTTCAAAGTGATCCTAGTGATTTTATTGAAATAAATGCCTTTTGACTTTGACTTTGACTTTGAACTAGGCATAGCCTGTGCTATGGGTACCAGAGACTGATATACATAATAGATATATATTTAACACCCAGACACAGAACAAACATCTGTATTCATCACACAAATGTTTGTCCAGTGCGGGAATCGAACCCGCGACCTCTAGCGCAGAAGGCAGAGTTACTACCAACTGAGCTATGAGGCCAGTCAAATGATAGTATAGATATTATGAATCACCTTTTATTGCCCTTACATGAAACAAGTTTAATACTAGTTTTCATAGCAAAATGGAACATTTTTTGGCAATGCTATCGTTTGGGTAAGTAAGGTATTGCACCAAATCGTTGCCAAGCAACGTCCTATCTCAGTACCTACCTACTATATTATAAATGCGAAAGTTTGTGAGGATGTTTGGATGTTTGATGTTCAATCAAGCCGTAACGGCTCAAGTGATTTCGTTTATTTATTTATACTTTCACACTTAAACTTAGTGTCAGGAGGACTTAATGCTAAAGCATTTTCTACCAGTCATCCTGGGCGTGCAAAAAAGATGGTGAGGCGTAACAATTAAACTAAACTTAGAAATAACTTACCTACTTAAATAGTTTACATAGTTATAGTGATATATATACCTACGTACGCACAAGGACCCACGTAGGTATCTAAAAGTGGGGGAAAAAAAAGAAAACAATTTAATACCTACAAAAGTGATAACCTTTAAAAAAAAAAACAATCACTAATACCCACAACTCGTTGAGACTTGGAATATATAGTTCTTTACCTAGAATAGCATAGATGCTACTTTTTAAGTAGGTACCTACCACGCGAGAAGCCGCGGGCGAATGCTAGTACTGTACATATAGTTAGGTATACAGCAGTCCGTAGGTAGGCAGTACCGTTTAGGGAAAGTTCGGGAAAGAATAAAGAATACCGCAAATTTTCTTGGCTCACACCTTAATTGTTATTTAATATGAGCCTTTCAGTAAACAAGTCGACAGTTTTCCTGCTGATCGTTATCAGAAATTAGATGAACATTTGGGAAATGGGAATGACATATTGCAAATTAGGATAATATCGGAAAATAATGAAATAATAAAAACCACAGAACACTAACATCGATAAAAACATAGGGAACAGGAATGGCCTGCTCAGGTTCAACCATTTTCGAAGGTTCTATTGTATTTCTCTCAAATTGTATGAACGAACTATCTGATCTAGTTTACATCTACGTCGCAAGAGCTGGGACTTGGCCTGGGCGGGCCTCCATCTTAAAAAATAAAATGCCTACCACGGGGCTTGCCGTGGGGGCAAGCCTCGTGGCGTGGGGGCCAGCGCAGGCTGGGGCCCAGCTGGCACACACCACTATGTGTTTTTGGATACCACTGTTTTTTTTTTGTAGACCTCTTTGTATATTCTGTTGTCTTATTATATAGTCGCATGTTTATTTTAGTTACCAGATCGTACGTCACTGCAGCCCTGAGCTGAAAATCAGCGCTGTTAACTCGTTAGCAGCACATGCTGAGCTCAGGGCTTTTCATACTTACTGTACTTGGCAGCGCTTTCCACGCACATACCTACACTTGTTTTCTCTCTTTCTGTCCACCTCTATGGTTTTTGTATTTGTGTGTGTCATACTTTTGTTCTTGTTGTTGTGTACAGTTTGTGTGAATAAATGATTTCTACTTCTACTACTATGGTCCAAACACTAAATAAACACACGAAGATTACAAAGAACTGCAGGTTTAATTAATGACTGTGGTTTGAATAAGGAAGAGAAGAGGTTTGCTTGCAAAAGGAAACAATTTGATTGTCTGTTACGCACTAGCGACCAGACGGCAAGAACTCACTCAACTGTACGCTTGCTGCAAATTTTTGGTTCGATAAAGACGTAGATTGACCGTTAAATCTACAGAAAATTTAGAAGTTAAATAAGATTAATTCTGTTCGTTCATTCATATTACTAAGGTCATATCACATTGTAAGCACGCAATCTCAAGAACTAGACCATACCTAATTAGCATTTATTTATTTATTCCGTCGAGGGAACACTTCTCACGAACTTGTATCTAGTCGTTATAAGCAAGTGGGTATCTAGATACTTTTAAAAGCGATTAATCTGTGGGGATACAGCTAGTTTCGACTTTATCCTGTTACCTATCCTACAAGCAAACCTACAGTTCGACAATCCTACTAATATTATAAATGCGAAAGTTTGTGAGGATGTTTAGATGTTTGATAATCAATCAACGGCTCAACCGATTACGTTGAAACTTGGAATATAAAGAGTTCTATACCTAGAATAGCATATAGGCTACTTTTTGTGTAGGTACCACACGAGCCAAGCCGCGGGCTGCTAGTATTTAATATTTTCGAACTGTATGTTTGCTTGGTATGGCATGGCACCAATCTGGGAGGTGAATATTATTCTTATTCTCTGAGCCTCACCTCACCTCGATCGGCACCACACTGAGCTCTACATTTCATTATTTGGAAAGGTTCACCGAAAAAAATTAAAGGCACAAAGCCGTGTTTGTTGCCTGATTCTTCTAGGCTTGGTCGCGAGGAAGGTACACCTTCACCTTGTTGCTAAGGCGTTTCAAAGCGATCCTTGTTATTTTATTGAAATAGAAACACCTTTTGACGAAGAGGCCGCGATGCCGGGGTAGAGCTTTGAAGGGTTAGACTAACACTTATGTATGTTTTATGAGTTAGTACAAACAAAATGACCCTTCAAAGTTGTAATATTCTTTAGTAAATGATCTTTTCATTTTTCATAGAAACCTGACAAAATTGTATGCCATAGTTTCTCCGAAAGCTAATTTATTAGTTAGGTATCTATTGGATTTTGGATTGCAGACGGACTTAGTGAGAAGTGGAGTTTGAAGAAATTTTTCAGTCAAAGTCAAAAGGTGATTATTTCAATAAAATCACTTCGGAAGGTCTTAGAAACTAGGTGCAGTTGCCTGCCTGATGCCTGTTTCTAGCGACCAAAACAAGAAGAATCAGGCAACAAACACGGCTCGGTCCCTATAATTTGTTGTAGATGATCCTTTCCATAAAATAGAATGTAGAGCTTCAGTGTGTGTGGCACCGAATGAACGAGGTAAGATTCAGAAAAGAAAAATAATCAGGTATTCAATAAAATCTAACATAAATAAATAAAAAATAATAAATATTCCGGACATATCACACATTGTCAACTGATCCCAAACTAGGCATAGCCTGTAATATGGGTACCAGAGACTGATACACATAATAGATATATATTTAACACCCAGACACAGAACAAACATCTGTGTTAGTCACAAATGTTTGTCCAGTGCGGGAATCGAACCCGCGACCTCTAGCGCAGAAGGCAGAGTTACTACCAACTGAGCTATGAGGCCAATCTATAAATGTGAAAAAGGCGGATGGTGAGGCGAGGAAATGTTATAAGGGCAGCCCACGCTATACTTGATAAAATACCTACATAATGACTAAATAAATAATAATTAGAATATAAGGCAAGCAAAAAACAGTACACATTGCAAATTGTATGTTGGAGTTTAGCTGTGAGGGCTGAGGGACATCAGCGTTCGCGGAGCGCACAATTCGAGATGAGTGCCGCAATGAGGCAATGTGCCTTTGTTCGCATCCCATAGGACCCAAAATGTCGCGTGTTCAGCCTGCGAAGTATATGAAAAAGCCTGATGCGTTCGTGACCAAGTGGGTGAAGCGATATTTAGAAGCAAAACGCGACGTTTACCTATCAGAACATGTCCCCAATTTTCACAAAAATAGCTCTATCTAATTGCGCTCGCCAACCCGCGTACCCAGCGCGGTGCGTATGGGCAAATCCCCCCACGTAATAGAAATTCCCACTGGATCTGTGGGGGAGGCCATGTTCAGCAGTGGACGTCCTACGGCTGAAATGATGATGAATACGTAGCCCTCTTGAATTTGCTAACACTAAAGACAAATGAATTGCAGGTGGTAATTCAAGTAGTAATGATATTCTTCTTCTTCTTGAAGTTTCACTGATTCTTTCTTGATCATCTTGTATTAGGTCAGTGACCAGGTTTAGGTTTGGTGGCCCTGAAAAAGACCTGTGACCGTCGATGAAAGAATCAGTGTAGTGGAAGGATTAAAGTGCGCCTCTCAAAGGGCCCTTTCGTGCACATGTCTTGGAATTTTTAAGTTCTAGGAAATTCCGGTTGCTTCACGATGTTTTCCTTCACCGTTTGAGAGCACTAGCGTAGCGCACATTAATTTTCCGAATCTAAAATCCATTTGTGCACGACAGGTTTCGAACCCACGACCTAAAAAAGATATATATATTCCGGACTTGTCACAAACAGACAACTGATCCCAAACTAGGCATAGCCTGTACTATGGGTACCAGATACTGATATACATAATAGCTATAATATATATTTAACACCCAGACACAGAACAAACACCTGTGTTAGTCACAAATGTTTGTACAGTGCGGGAATCGAACCCGCTACCTCTAGCGCAGAAGGCAGAGTTACTACCAATGACCTGTGGATCGAAAGGCCACTACCACCCCTCGCTCAACATACACCATTTTTTATATAGGAGCATCAGTACAACAGAATCAAACATTTAGGTATTTGCACCACCTACAAAAAAAGGATGAGATGATAGATGGGCTTGAGTCTTAAAGTTTGATCTTTATCAATCACTCTGTTTGTAATTTCTTCTTAAAAATGATATGAGAATAAACACCTCACTTGAAATACAGAATGTATTAAAATCATGTCCTCTGCCAACCCTGAATTGCATGAAATCTTTTGACGCCATGTTTGAAAGGGGAATTCATGGACGCGACACAAAGCCGCCTGGCAGTCATTTGTGTTCAATATTGGTATGAAGTCTGTGAAGGAATTCCAGTTTTGTATGTAGTACCTATTCAGTTTTTGCGCCTATGAACCTTACTTACATACATACATAAAATGAAGCCTGTTTCCCAGAGGGGTCCTGCTTCGCTATTTTAAGGAGCTGTGCTGGCTGGGGTAGGTTTAGCATAGGGGGCCAATGCACAAAACACCCCACAGCGGGAAGTCAGTGCAGGTCTAGCCACCCCCAATTAGAATTAGAGGTAGGCAGAGACCACGGCTTTCCGCTTGCTACGGATCCTGACATACCTCTTTTGCTTCATTCACTCTCATCACATTCCTCATACATGCTTATCAGTTCAAGCTACTCTTGACCTGGCCTTTTTCCAAAACATCACCGATTTGGTCACTTATTGATCCTAAATTGGTTCCTATAATGTTATTCATCTGTGCTAGCTATCATCTAAAACATTGAAAGTTCTTGAACTAAAATACTAGCATCTAAAACCTTAATTACAGTAAGCGCATCGCACTTCATGTACCTAATACCTGCCAGGGTTCAAAGTTTACTGTATTATCCACTAACTAATATATAGTTTATTATAAATAAGTATTATATTACTAACATTGTGTTGTCTTATGTGTTGTGTCGTCTTTTTTCAGATAAATCAAATTTGGGTTTTCAAAATTTTGGTTGAGTCTCCCTTCTGACACCAACCATATTATATTTCTGCACCCTCCATCTAAAGTTTATGAAATCATCATGAAACGGACACTGGCAGAATTGTGACAACAAGCCACAGAAGCTAAAAACCAAGAAACTAACTAACTAACTAGTTACTCAAATACTTTTAGCCATGATGAGTATTGATGCTGTTTCAAATACAAATGCGACATTTCCAGAGAATACTTTATTGTTCCTTATTTACAAACCTATTTTATTTGAACTATCGAGATCTTTATAGGCCTTACATTGATACAGCCCAGGAACGTGTTACTTGTCTAAGCATCAATGAATTCATGCTATTGGATTCTACTTTTAGATAGATAAATGATGGAAGTAACTCAATGCAGGCACAAGCCGAACGCCTACACTTAGGGACAATTTAAAACATTACCAATTTACAAGATTAAGCCTAAAAAGTGCTTCCAGCTCTCATTTACAATCATACTTTAATAAATCTCTCTCACTCTTAACAGTAACACTACGATAATTTATAGCATTTACAACGGACAGGAGACGTCTTAAAACTTGAAGTTATCTTACGCTAATACTTTTGTTATCTTTAGTCATTATCGGCATCATCATCGCGCGGTCCGATCAGGTGGAGCTATCAAGTTATCACAACACTCCCTCGCAGCACTAAACAACAAACTGAAAACTCCGACTCAGCGTCCGCGTGCGACGCGTCACCCGTGCGACGCTACAGAAGATTGATTTAAACGATTTCACAACTTATGTACACACACCCCCAGCGATTCGGGAATATAAAAATATATATAAAGCTTAGAAAACATCGTAAGCGGGTCGTCGGGCGTTCACTCGTCACTCGGTCGCACTTCGTTCGGTACCTCGTAAATGCACGCGCTGGTTAGACGCTGTGCGCGCGCGCGGCGCGGGCCTCCAGCTAGAGCGCGGCGGAGTCGGGCGCCATCAGCGGCGACAGCGGGCCCGCCACGCGCCGCCCGCGCTCCACCTCGAAGCGCAGCTCCGCCGGCGAGCCGCGCCGCCCCACCGTGCCGTCCTCCGGCAGGAACGCCGCCACCAGCAGCGCGCATATCACCAGCAGCGCGCCCAGCACGAACGGCGGGCCCGGCACCATGCGCACGTACTGCTCCTCCGCCGGCTTGCCGGTGCCGGCGCCGGCGCCCGCGCCCGCGTGCTGCTCGTTCAGGTCCACGTGGAACAGGTAGAAGATCACCCCGAACATGGCCGGGCCCAGGCCGTTGCACAGCCCCCGCACGCCCGTCACCATGCCCTGCACCACGCCCTGCCGGTCCGCGCGGCTGTTCACGGACACGTACGCGCTGATGGCCGGGTACGTGACGGAGCCCAGCGCCGCCAGCACGCCCGCCGCCCACATCATCCACGTCCGGCTCCCGAAGCCGTACCACATCAGCTGCAGCATCTCGAACAGCAGGCCCACCATGATCGTGTGCTTGGCGCCGAGCACGCGCATCAAAAATCCGAGCACAACCTGCACCCCGATACTGAGCACTCCGACGATCGCGATAAAGATCGCCACTTGGACCGTTCCGAAACCCATCACTAGTTTTAGATACACAAAAATGCACGAGTACTGTCCGGCCTCGGGCAGGTACGACAGGAACACGGCTACGCACAGCATGAGCACGGTGCGCTCGGCGCCCACCTTCCTGAGCGCCGCGAAGGGGTCGGCCTGCTCCCAGCTGATGGCGGGCCCCCAGCCTGTGGGCCGCACCTTCTCCGGCAGGCTCTCGGGCACCGCCACCATGATGAAGAACACATCCAAAACGGCCACGGCCGTCGCAGCGGCGACCACCAGCGCCTCGCCGTACCGATCCATCAGGTACGCTCCGAGGGCAGGAGAGATGACCATGCTGGCCGCGAAGGTGGCTGATACCAGCCCGTAAGCGCGCGACCGCTCGGCTTCCGTGGTAACGTCGGCCACGTACGCGAACACGATCGAAAAAGTGACGGCGAACACTCCACTGATACTGATCATGGCGAAGAACCAGAAGGTGTTGATAGTCATCAGGGGGATCGGTGCGCACGTGAAGAAGACGGTCACGAGCAAGAAGAATTTGCGGCCCCACACGTCAGAGAGCGCCCCGATCAGAGGCGCTGACAGGAACGAGAGAATGCCCTTGATGCCCATGATGAGGCCGTTCATGAGGAACGTGTGGTCCGGGAAGGTGGCGTTCAGCACGGATATGATCGGCATCGTGAGCAGCCCCCACGCGAAGAACTCCAGGAAGATCACGACCAGCGCGTGGAAAACGGAAGGCTCGCCGATGCCCGACATTGTCATGATCCCGTCTTTCAGTACAGGTTTTCGGTTTCGTATCACCATTTCTACTTCGGTTGTCGTGGTCTTCGTGGGCGTCATCTAGGGTTCTCGGTTGTTTATTTGTCTACTTACTACCTATAATACGGGCATTTTTTATGAAAAACTAAGCACTACATGGAAGAAAATTTATAAAAACGAGCAACCGAGCAACTATCAACCAACGACGTCAAAAAATCATTGGAAAATTGGTTGAAAAACAACTCAGTGTTGCTAGCAATAATTTCCATAATTTACCAAATATTTTTATTACTCAGTTCAATTTTAATTACCATAGTGCTTGCTTACACTAAGCATAATATTTTTGTGTAGGTATTTATAACTTAATTCAAGAATTCATTTTTGAACAAGAATATTACAGAAAAGACATATTAACCTCGTTTCAAGATAAGACAAATTCGGCGTTGGCTCTTTCTCCTGAATCGTAGAAGAAGTTGGTCATAATATGGCAATACATTATATCGTGCCTCTAGATGTAAACTAGTGCTTCACAAAAAACATGAATTTCAGAAATGGAGAAATCAGATTTTTCCTATATGATAGCTATCAAAAATCTAATAATGGTTTCTACAGGTATTTCCATTGATTTAATTCACTATTATTGCTGGTTGAAACAGGTATTCATGTCAAGAATTTGGAAATGGAACAAGTCAAAATACGTAAATTTGTAATTATACTAGTTTACATCTAGGGGTGCGATATCTGTCTCTTTTTTCATTACGTATTTGGCATTGGCAGCATACATATTTATTTATGTCAATGTCATCACGGTGAAATATAAATAAAAAAACCGAAAAAAACACAAGAAAGGAGGCGTCAACCAGCTAGTCAAATCCCAAAATATTGTTAAAACCGATTTTATCAATATGGTAAGATGTTAAAACCTACTATACTATTTATATTACAATCCCTATTGGATCCTATCTAAATAACTTGTCTATTTATTTGAAGATTCGCTTTATTCTGATCCAAAACCGTGCGGGTAAAACTCGGCTGGCGAAATGGTACATGAACTTCGATGATGATGAGAAGCAGAAGCTTATTGAGGAGGTGCACGCTGTCGTCACCGTCCGGGACGCCAAGCATACCAATTTCGTCGAGGTAATTATCTCTGAAGCCTTTGAAAATATCTTGTGGACTTGGAACGTTGCTGATGACTTTCTTGGTTTTCAGTTCCGAAATTTCAAGATAGTGTACAGAAGGTACGCGGGTCTATACTTCTGCATATGCGTGGACGTGAACGACAACAATCTCTGCTACCTGGAGGCTATCCACAACTTTGTAGAGGTGCTAAATGAATACTTCCACAATGTCTGCGAGCTGGACCTAGTCTTCAACTTTTATAAGGTTTGTTGATTCTGCAATATTGGTATTACATCTGGTCTGGTGGTTTAATCCTTTCACTGATTCCTTCACTGCCGATGGTCATAGGCCCTTTTTAGGGCCACCATACCTCAACCTGGTCACTGACCTATACAGGATGACAAAGAAAGAATCAATGACAAGCAAGCTTTATCTATTCCTGTATTCTTAAAGGTTCTTCAGCCCAACTGATTCTTACAAATTTGGTTCAGCTATTTTGGTGTTTAACAAAACATATTTTCTATCTTTAGGTCTACACAGTGGTGGATGAAATGTTCCTGGCAGGAGAGATCCGGGAGACATCACAAACTAAAGTTCTAAAGCAGCTCCTTATGCTGAATTCCTTAGAATAACTTATAGTATTTATGGTAGGTTACATACCTTGTATGCTTTGTATGTATTGCCTGTAAAACTAGGCCATTCTGAAGTTTGTTATTTGGAGTTACAATACTTTGGGTCTATGCAGACAGAAAATTGGAGTTTAGTTGCAGTATATCAGCAAAACTAAACTGCAATTTTGCAGCTGGTGCAGTCTGCATATCAATAGGTATCCAATGAATATATTTTAGTACTTTAGACCGGGAGTGCTATTGCGTAAGCGAAATGGTAATGAAGTTCGCAATTATGAGGATGATTTTATAAATTTTAGCGACAAAGTTTTTTTCTAGCTTCTTTCTTTCCATGATTGAAAGGTATTGAAATTTCCCCTTGTCAAGTTTGGAAGGTTTTGAATGTTGCTAAGATTGTTAAAATTACACTTATAGCTATGAACTACATTGCCATTACGCTTACACAATGCACCACAGGTCAGACCCCTAAGACTTCCGGGATCACCAAATATTTAAATACATACGTAACAAGAAAGCAGATGCTGCATCCATTTGACTACAATGGGTCATTTTTCATGTACTTGGTCACCCTGCCTAATGCATGGTCAGTGACCATTTTCTGGTATGGGGAATCAAATCAGCCCAGGTAATGGTTTTGAACAATGTTTAAGAAAGAACCATAGGGCTCATGAATACTGATCTGTGTATGATGTTCTAGAAATTTGGTTCCTAGGCTATTATTTTGTTTTATAGGGTTTGTAAGAATACTCATCTGTTCATTCCATTTTAAATACAATTTTTGACAGGATTTAAATACCCACATTGTTGGGTGGGTTTATACAATACATAAATGTTTTTGTATAGTCATCTACTTTTAGTTTCTCATACAATTAAGACATGTGTTCTTAGCTTCTCAATATGCTGTTTAGAAGAATTTAGATGGTAATGTGTTAAAGTAGAAACTTTCTTGTAAAAATAGTGTTTATTTATCAAATATATGTTTAAAAAGTAACATTAGTATCTAAATGATCTTAATCAATTTACCTAAATATAGCTATGATTGTTCATACAAGTATTTTATTCAAAACATATTAGGCTCTATGTTGAATAAAGCTTTTGCAACAGAACTTCAACCTTTTGGCTTTAGTAATAACTAGCTTTCGCCCGCGGCTTCGATCGTGTAATACCTACATAAAAAATAGCCCAATTCTATTCAACGAAATCGGTTGAGCCGTTACAGTGTGAGTGAACAACAAACATCAAAATTTCTGATCTCTCTTCTCTTTCTGATTTCTGATCTCAGGATTCCGTTCTCTTGTGTGCATGCAAGTTATGTAAAAGTGCCTATGCGCCTCGCTTTAGTCGACAATGCGCCTTATCACAATACGATATTACTGTTGATTCTTATCACAATGCGTTGGCTACGCCCACTCCCAGCGGTGGACTAGCGGCGGGAACATCCACAAGTCCGGGTGCCCGATGTGGGATATGTGCGGGCCCATGTCGAATCGACTCCATCTGAAATCATTAAAAGTTTTAGAAACTTGTTGAATTTAGTGCGGATTCTCAGATGGATGATTCACGCGACACCGTGCCTGGGTCAGACCGTGTCGCGGCCGGCGCACGAGCCCCTAGGCCTAGCCCTTAGTCCAACCCTAGAACCATCCCGTTGTCGCTTCGCAACAACTCCGTCTGTCGGCACATGCACGTACTGTAAGTAATGCCCCATACAAGGTGTTTCATAATATGTATGCCATCCCGAAAGCGGCTTATTCTACACTCAATTGGCAGTAAAGTTAGTTCTACGACTTTTGAAAATTGGACATTTTTGATTGAATAAACTATGTGAAAATCAGCTGTTTTGGGGTCAAATCAGGTCAAACTCAATGAATCAGCTGTTTTCGGCAGCAATCTTGATTCCGAACTTCTTATACGTTTAGTTATTAGTTCTAAAGATGATAAAAATACCAAAAACAGCTAATTCGAGTAAGTTTAAAAAAAAATTAAATATTGACTTTTTTCGCTAACATTATTTATTTTCGTTGATAGAATAACCCCCTTTCGGGATGAAATACATGTTATGAATCACTTTGTATACGGGACACGCACAGTAGGAACACTCTCGACTCACTGAAACGGTGGGATTCCCCTGGAGATGTTGTGCGTGGGACTGGAGACGGACACGAACAGGAACCCGCGGCGCAGGCGCGAGCTCGTCACCTTGGCGTCCGTGCCGCCGTGGCTGCGGTGCCCGAGCGCGCGGAACGGATACGAGCCTGAAACCAAAGACAATATTGAAAAACATCTACTCTATATTATCTTTGCTGAAACGAACACAACACACGTTAGTAAAGCTATAGCTTGCCGTTTGACATGTCAACTTTTATGATCAGATGTAAAATTTAGACTTTGACTGGCCTCATAGCTCAGTTGGTTGTAACTCTGCCTTCTGCGCTAGAGGTCGCGGGTTCGATTCACGCTCTGGACAAACATTTGTGTGATGAACACAGATGTTTGTTCTGTGTCTGGGTGTTAAATATTAATCTATTATGTATATCAGTCTCTGGTACTCATAGAACAGGCTATGCCTAGTTTGGGATCAGTTGACCGTGTGTGATATGTCGGGAATTAATAAAAAAAAAAAAATTATAAATATTTATTATTATTTAAAATTCAAACGTTTCAAACGTCAAGGCTCAAGATTGTTCGTCGTGGAACTCTTTGGTGGAGGCCTATGTCTGGTGTTTACAGACGATGGTGTAGTTATAAGGTAATGAAGGAGTTACCGTTGGGCGGGTTGAGGTCGTTCCGGGCGGCGACGGCGTTGCAGGCGGAGTAGGGCGGGCGGCAGGCGGCGCAGCGCGCGGCCGGGTCGTGCCTGTAGTCGTTGTAGCGCATCGCTCTGTACATATCCCGCAAGCCGCGGATACCAGCCTGGAATACACAAAGGTTGTCTGGTAGAGATCACTACTTCAGCGATAAGGCCGCCCATTGTTCATCACATAGTTTAGTTTTTATTGTTTTTTTGTTAATGTTTGTACTTTTTATGGTGTGCAATAAAGCATTTTCTATCTATCTACACAAAAAACATTAGATATAGACAGACATTTATTTACCAGCTTGGCAGACAATGTCAATGCATTAAAAAACAAGCTCGACAACTGGCTACGCATCAATAAATCTGTGCTCAAAAAAGTGTACCAGACATATAAAAAAAAAAAAAAAAAAAATATATTCCGGACATATTCACACGGTCAACTGATCCCAAACTAGGCATAGCCTGTACTATGGGTACCAGAGACTGATATACATAATAGATACATATTTAACACCCAGACACAGAACAAACATCTGTGTTAGTCACAAATGTTTGTCCAGTGCGGGAATCAAACCCGCGACCTCTAGCGCAGAAGGCAGAGTTACTACCAACTGAGCTATGAGGCCAGTCATGACAATAGACTTTCAATTTCGACACTGTGAGATGTAGAGACATCAGCGGAAGCTGCTTGTCTATAATCAAATAAATAAATAAATAAACAATACAAATCACAATATAGAACACAAGAAATAAATATATAGAATGAATGAATGAAGTTTTTTTATTTTCCAAGACCTAAACTACACAATAAATTTAACAACTAAAAGAACACACGGTTAAAATGTTGTGCGCAGCAGAGCTCAAGGAAAACATGGCCTTCGCTCAGCATTGTGCTGGATACACACTGAAGTGTGCACCCAGCGCTGGTTTTCAGCGAAGACCATAGTGGTTACGTCACGACCACCAGTCAGAGGAGACTAAAAATAAAAGGAAAAAAAAAACACATTTCGATGATATGCTCAATTTTAACCAAGGATGGTACCAACTTAAATAAGTCGATGCAAACCTATATGACATATAATATTAATAATGTATTGCACATACATACAACAACATAAAATATATAGGATACAGATATACAGACAGGTACACAAAAAAAAGAACACAAGAAATGTTATTGTGCGCCACAGCAGCAAAAAGGTCTTGGCTCAGCATTAATGCCTTACCACTGAGGAGTAGTCAGGAGCTGGTATTCTGCTGAAACCGTTATTTATTTTTAACTGAACTGGATCAAAATCATTTTACCTGTCTTTTAATGAGTAATTTAAGTAATAGTAAAAAAAACTCGACTATAATTATCTTTGGTAATAGGTACCTGCTTTTCCTTCAGTATCCTGGCTCTAGGGTTGGTGTCGTATGCGAACCAGTCGCCGTAGGTGCGCACGCGCACGTTACCGCCGCTCATGTTGAACACGCGAGGGAAGTAGGGGATGTTGTACGAGGGGAAGTACGACTTGCGGACCAGCTCGTCTGTTCTGTAGATGCATTGAAATGAAATAATTTTTTTTTTTGAAATGAAATATTTATTTGACACAACAAGTAGGTATAATACCGGCAGCTATATAACTATTTCTTTAAGCACTATGTAGTATAGAAATAACAGAGGTTTAGATAATTATAATAACAGTAGGTACTGAAGCACCTTACAAATAAAAGATGCGCTATGAGCCGGACTAGAATATCTGTGCCCCGGTTCATAACGCCCTCCGTCCGACGGTTGGTAGGTACTATATATAATCATTGGTAAGGTTATGTCTTAAGTTAGGTAGGTACTGTGTTGTAGATACTTAAGTATATGTATGTATATATGTTTATATATTTACTATGTTTCGTCAATGTTTTAACAAAAACTACTAAAAACCAATTGCGTTTTTAGTATTACGGAGCAATAAATAAATATTTGTACAGATATATGGAAAAAAAATGAGAAGTTTTGTGGTTTTTTTTTTGATAATTAATCACATCGGCTGAAACTTAGGAGGAGGTAGGGCACAGCGAGATTTTCTCGTTCTGGAATTGGAGCAGCCTGCTTGGGGAGGTACCTCCGCCTTACAGAAGACGCGCAGCCAAATAACATTATTGTTTCAAATAGTGTTGAGTTCCTGCGGTGAGTAAGGTTGCCAGAGCTCTTTAGGGGGAAGGGGGTTCGGGGTCAGCAATGCGTGCGTGATGCCTCAAAAAAAAAAAAAAAAAACTATTTGGTTGGAAACAGTTATAGTTCGTCGCCTTGAATCCGCTTGTTACTATATGGACGTTATTTAAACCGGATCAAATAACTGTTATACTATAAGGTACCTAAGTGTTTCGGTAATCAGTACTTTGATTATACCGGATCAAAGACCACTCAGATTCAAGACAAATGTGTCGGTAATCATTATTTTTGTTTGGGCCGGATCAAAGACCTGTCAGACTTCAAGATAAATGTGTCGTTACTCAGAACTTTTGTTTGACTTCAAGATATATATCAAACTTTTTTAAAGACTTGTCAGACTTCCAGATAGATGAGTCGGTAATCAGTACTTTTGTTCGCAAAATCAAAGTCCTATAATTCAGCTGACATTATAGTCATATGGTAACGTACAAGTCAGCCGCCTCGGTGTATCCCGGCAGTTGCTCGATGAGCCACAGCAGGCCGGGGGCCGCCGCCCCCGCGCCGCGCGTAGACCCGGCCCTGAACTTCTTGTAGTCCACTATGTACCTGCGAAATATGGTAACCACTATCCCTTGACTGGCCTCATAGATCAGTTGGTAGTAACTCTGCCTTCTGCGCTAGAGGTCGCGGGATCGATTCCCGCACTGGACAAACATTTGTGACTAACAAAGATGTTTTTCTGTGTCTGAGTGTTAAATATATATCTATTATGTATATCAGTCTCCGGTACTCATAGTACAGGCTATGCCTAGTTTGGGATCAGTTGACCGTGTGTGATATGTCCGGAATATTTATTTATTTATTTAATTGAAACGTGCGTGATGCAAAGTAGTAGATATCTATATAGATATATCCCTCTCCATAGACCAAGTCTCGCTCACCTTTTAGGTCTTATAGGTTTGGTCTCGAGGAACAGGCGTAGCTTCACCTAGTTTTTAAGATGTGTCAAAGCCTAGTGACTATAGTGAAATAAACATTTTGGAATTTGAATTTGAGTGTTTGTAGTGGGCCTGAATGGTGTAAGAGTACTCACCACTGGTTGTTGTAGGTGCCGCTGTTGTGTCTCCTGAATATCTCGACCCACTGCCGGCCGTCGCGCGCCAGCCGGTTGGCCACCATCGCCCGAGCGTACTCCAATATCTGTGTTTTCATCATCATCAACAACCTGTAGAAGTCCACTGCTGGACATAGGCCTCCCCCAAAGAGTTCCATGACGAACGGTCTTGAGCCTTTTCCATCCACCGACTTCCCGCAACCTTCACAATGTCATCGGTCCATCGGGTGGGGAGTCTTCCACAACTACGTCGCCCGGTTCGTGGTCGCCATTCGAGAACCTTTACTCCCCAATGAAAGAAGAGTGCATGCTGCGGAAATGAGAATGTTGAGATGGATGTGTGGAGTGACTAGAATGGACCAGATACGGAATGAGTACATCAGAGGAAGTTTGAAAGTAGCGCCAGTGACTGAGAAGTTGAAGAGCAAAAGGTTAGCGTGGTATGGGCATGTCATGCGGAGGGAAGAATGCCATGTGACTAGAAGAGTGTTAAATATGAATGTGGAAGGATATAAGGGGAGAGGTAGACCAAAGAAAAGATGGATAGATTGTGTGAAAGACGACATAATCATAATCATTTATTTCCTCTATACACATGTTACATGCACTTAGCACTTACATGAACATATTGAAATAAACATGTCATATTTAAACCTATTAACTAATTAATTACTAAACACAGTCACCAGAAAATATATAGTTATCAGCCAGAGCCTCGTCAATGTTGTAATAACTTTTGTGCAACAAATGTCTTTTACAATTTTATGGACATACACACAAAGCTATTTAAAGTTTTAGTCAGTCTAACACTGGGAGCTTAAATATTTTCCTTATTTCTAGTATTATGACATGAGATGAGTAAGAAAGGAGTGAATACTGATATGACGGCTGATAGAGGGGAGTGGAAGAGAAAAACATGTTGTGCCGACCCCATATGAAGTGGGTTAAGGGCAGGATGATGATGATGATGATGATGAGTTATAGGTTCTGCGAGCTATGTCGCTATGTATCTATGTTTTAATGATATTATAATATAATCAATATAATATAACAAGGATCATCGAAATAAATGTGCGTCACGCGCGCCATGTTTATTGCCTGATTCTCTAGGCTTAGTGGCGAGGAACAAGGCGTAGTTTCACCTAGTTTCTAAGACGTTTCAAAGTGATCCTAGTGATTTTATTGAAATAAACAGTCGAATACGTAGTCCTGACCCCACACTAGGATTCCCTGTGTCATGGGTATCAGAAACTACGAGTTCTATGTTACCACAACACTCAAACAGATGTTGAATTTCTCAAAGTCTTATTGCCAATTGGGTGTAGAATAAGCCTTGTTCGGGATAGCAAACATATTATGAATCACCTTGTACATGAAAATTGTAATTATTTTCAAATTCAATTATTTGTTGTAGGTATACATACCTGTCCTATAGGTTTGACGTTTTCAAAGAGTGTGCGATTGCTGTTACCGATGGTGGTCTCCGCAGCCACTAGGCCGCTGGAGATTATGTAGAAGTCGTCTGTGGACTGACAAGTTACATTTAAACTAAAGAAAATGTGCAACACGCGTTTGTATGTTCACCAACCACCATCACCAAAAATACCGCAATAGGCCCATGTCTCCTAACTTTGGATGTCGTAAGAGGCGACTAAGGGAAAAAAGCTAGGGGATGGGCAGCAGCGTCCCCTATTTTAAGAAGAATAGCTCTAACTGCGCTCACGTCTCAGTGTGGAGAGTATGGGCAAATCCCCCCACATGATAGGAAGGTGCTCTGGGAATCTGTGGGAGGAGTACGATGTTCAGCAGGGGACTTCCAGCGGCTGCAATGATTTATTTATTTATGATGATAGTTTGGGAGCCAAGATGCCACTAACAGGCAGACACTCTAATGCCCCTATCTATATAACAACTCTCTCTTTAGTTGGGGCTACTTGCTTGACGTCTCACTTATTCTTTCTTGGTAATCCTGTTTTAGGTCAGTGACCGGGTAGACATATGGGGCTACTATTAAGATATATTATGGAACCTGTATGAAAGCAGGGTATGATGACAGCGACATCTTGTATCCAGGGATGAGCTCCTCACTCTTCGGGGTGACGCGGTACATCAGAACATACATCTTCTGGAAGCGGAGCATGGACTGGTAACTGCGGAGTGCAATTACATCCTTGGACTAAATACATCCAGGGACGAGCACAGCCCAGTTCAGCCCGAGAGCCGATGTAGGGGGGGGGGGGGGGGTCACAAAGCAATCCTACTATCCTACTTATATTATAAATGCGAGTAAGGATATTTGGATGTTTGTGGTTCAATCACGACTAAATCCATTCGGCCGAATTAATTTGGATGAAATTTCACACACACACACTACAGAAAAACAGGATTTTACATACCCATTTTCACCCTAAAAATAACACAACCATGAGCGAGAGAGGGAGAGAGAGTTTTAGTTTTTAGCTTTAGTTAATTTTTTGTATATTTTTGGTTTTCTGTTAGTTGCTTGTTTTTAGTTTAAATTCAAAATAGTTTTTTACTTAATTTTAGTAACTTTCCAATTTTTAAATATTAAATATTATTTTTGCTTTAGACATAATAATTTTAATTATACATTAACTAGGAGAAGCCACTGGCTCTTGAAATACAGTTTAAAACTAGTTCAGGAGCCTATGGACACAAATAAGATTGTTAAATGTTTAGTATGTCAATAAAAATATTTTTACTTTACTTTACTATTATAGTCTGGAATAGCATATAGGCTATGTAGGTAGGTACCACGTTTCTTATGTAGGTGTACCACGCGAGCAAAGCAGCGGGCGGAAGCTAGTAATATTATAAATTTTGAGGAGGAGGTAGGGCACAGCGAGATTTTCTCGTTCTGAATTGGAGCAGCCCGCCTGGGGAGGTACCTCCGCCTTACAGAATATCGCAGCCAAATAGCATTATTTGTTTCAAATAGTGTTGTGTTCCTACGATGAGTAAGGTTGCCAGAGCTTTTTAGGGGTGGGGGGGTTCGGGGTCGGCAACGCGTGCGTGATGCCTCTGGTATTGCAATCGCTCATAGGCTACGGTAACTGCTTACCAACAGGTGGGCCGTATGCTTGTTTGCCACCTCAGTTGTATAAAAAAAAAAAAAAGCGAAAGTTTGTGAGGATGTTTAGATGTTTGTTGTTCAATCACGCCGTTACAGCTCAACCGATTTCGTTGAAACTTGGAATATATAGAGTTCTTTACCTAGAATAGCATAAGGGCTACTTTTTATGTAGGCACGCGAGCGAAGCCCTGGCGGCAGTTGGCACTGACCTGTTCCATGTGACCTGTGAGACATATAGCTCCTTCAGCCCGGGGAGCAGCTTCACCAGGCCGGTGCAGTGTTCCCCGAAGAGCAGGCCTTCCGGCGTCTCCTTGGGCAGGGTGAGGGCGAAGGCCAGCTCATCCAGGTCCCCCAGCATGTTAATCCACCTAGCGGGAAATATGTTGCAAATATGTCACTGGTTTTTTCTTGTTCATCCTGCATTAGGTCAGCGACCAGGTATTGAGGTATCACCATCATCATTTCAGCCCTAGGATGTCCACTGCTGAAATAATAATTAATTATAACAATTATTTCTTTGGCAAGAAATAAAAATGATAATAATTGAAAACTAATGTACATAGGTAGGGTAGGTAAGTTAAAATAGGTTAAGCAAAAGTAAATTTCAAACAACCAAAATGTGTCAAAAATTGGCTTATGATTATGCCACTAGCAGTCACCCATCCGCCACCACGGTAAACTTAAGGTAAGCTATACCACAAGGGGCTTCAACTGAGTTTTTTAAATTTTTTTTAATTTGAGTTTATCTTTTAAACATACAGAACTATGTTGTGTCAATGAGGAGGGCGTTGAGGCTGCTACTCAGTTTTCATAACTTTTGCAGTCTCATCGTTCAATCTGTAACCTGTTTCCCTGTGTACTTTGTTCTGAATAAATGAATTGTTAATTTTTGAAAACTCTTGTAAAGTGCCTACCACTTACCTCAAAATGAACTTACAATATGTCTCTTATGGTGAGCCACTCGTAAGCTTCCCTCGTTGCATCGTTGTAGCCTGCAGCCAGCCCTTCCAGCTGGATGTAGAATAGCTTCATCTGCAATCATAATGAGGGTCGAGAAGTTGGAGTCTCGCTATAATGTGAATTTTAATTCCTTTATGGTAAGTACCTACTGATCGTTTGTCGATGTTCATGAGTGGGGAGATGTGGCCTAAAGGTGTCAAATTCAGGAGGTTCATTGGACGCCTGCCACGAGACACCGGAGGCGCCGCCACTGGGCAGTTACGTCGTTGCCTATACGTGTGCAATAATTTAATAATTAACTAATAGGTTTTTTATATATTTTAGGTTAAGGTATATATTTCTATGGGTCCTAGAATTTAGTTTTTAACATCTGTACTATTCTTAAGTTACCTGAAATAAAATTTATATTTATATTATATTATTATTATTATAATTGTGTAAGTTCATTCATAAATCCAAGTCAGATGAGCAGTGTTTATAAAACTTAGTCATATCTTCTCATCGCAGATACATGTACTGCAGATCCTCAAGATAAAGGTCTAAGTCAGTGCATGTTGCATAATGGCGTGCACAAAAGGAGCCTTCTAATTCTAAATGGGGGAATAAGATCTGCACTGACGTCCCGCGTTGGGGTGTATTGTGCATTGTCCCCCTGCTGACCTCACCCCAGCCAGCCCAACTCCTTAAAGTAACGGAGAAGGACCCTGGGTTGGTGGCAACATTGTTCGAGAATCCCCATTGATGCTGTGGATGAAGAGGAGCAGGATCCGATCACCTCCTGAAAGGAGCCTCTAAGAAGCGCACTTTAATCCTTTCACTACACAGATTCTTTCATCGACAATCATAGGCCATTTTCATGGCCACCATACCGCCCTCAACCTGGTCACAGACCCAATGCCGATTGATCAAGACAAAACCAGTGCCACAACAAGAAGAATAATGGCATGAGTGATGAGATGATGGGCGATAGGGGAGTTGGAAAAAGAACATGTTGTGACGCCCCTCTTAATAGGGATAAGCAGGGAGATGATTGGCAGAGATAAGTACCTGATACCAATAAGGGTCATCTGGGTGTTCCTTCACCATGGAAGCAATATACTCTTCATTGGTGTCGATGAACTCCTCGATCAAAGCACACACATCTGTCTTGTTGTAACAATATCTACAAAATATTTTTGTTAATATGCAAATAAAGATCCAGTTTGTGAGGAATGTTCTTTGCACAAACTTCAGAGGACACCTCACAAAGTGGATTAACTTAACAGGGTTTAATGGAACTGTTTCAGTTACGGAATATTTATTTTCGATTGACAAAATATTTAAAGTTAAAAACCAGTTTGTGCCTTTTTTAAAGATACTAATAGGGTATATAGGAAACTTTGATGTTTGCAGTAGCAGGAGACATCTTTACCCTTTCAGCATGTTCTGCCAATGCATCCAAATGAGATCTCTGGTGAGGAACCCTTCGAGGAATCCTGCTCCATACGCCTGTTTCTCATCACTGCTGTTCTGTGATGTGTGCAGCTCCAGGAATGCCCAGCTGGTGACCAGAAAATCAACATATTATAAAGTACTGAATGACTGTAAATCAACACACATCCAAAACCAGAATTCCTAGTGGTATGAAATTTGGAGGGTAGCTTCCTGGGTGCTCTAAGAAAGGAATTCCCAAAACTAAGCCCCTAAAGGGGGTTAGGAGGGGTTAAAGTATGTGTATGAGTTCCCACTAGTAGACCTGTAGTTCCATTTAAATTTTTTAATCACATACCTATCGATAATGCTATGTATTGGTTGCCCCATGATATCAGTTTGTAATTGTAGGCCAAAAAAGCAATATATGAGAGAGAAACACATATGTAAATACTTACCCAGTACTATTTATCTCGTTACTATACGTAGCTCTCGCAACGTGAACATCGGGGATATCCGCGAAATAGTCACTCACTTTTGCTACTGGTTTATTCCCTGGCCACACTACATACCCGTATTTACTCTCACAGGAATAAAACAAACCGAAAATATGCAGAAACGCAAATGTTCTAAACACACTCATTCTGTGCTCAGAATTAGGTCCTCCTAGAGTAACTTTACAGCGAGGAATTAAATCATGAGTACCTACTGATTTCAATAATGCAAGAAACTAGAAAGCCAACGAATTACGAAATGTAAACAAAACAAACAACCACAGACTAATAAGGAGTACTACCAAACAACGCAAGAAGTCATTGCTCGCTCGCTATTGGCTTGTTTTTAGGGTTCCGTACCTCATTTGGAAAACGGAACCCTTATAGGATCACTTTGTTGTCCGTCTGTCAAGACCCTTTTTCTCAAAAACGGCTAAAGGTATCAACTTGAAATTTAAACCACCTATTAAGGTCTATGGGCTTATGGTGCCGTATAAAAATCTCTAGGGTAATTCTCAGAGGGCTCAAAAATACGTGTCCGACTCGAAAAAACACATAAAAAGTATCCGTAGCCCTATGATTCTTTTTCAGATAGTAGATTAGCCAAAAGTAATAGGGGGGGCCTATTTTAGTTTTTTAATTTTCCTGTTCTAAATAAGTAAAAATAAATAAAAACCGTGGAAATACTGATTTTTGTGGTGCGTCCGGACCTCATGTTCAAGTGTTAATAATTTTTTATCTCATTTCCTATAAATAATAGCACTATTTCACACAGGTTCACAATAAACCAGATAGTTACTGGCTTAACAGACACTATTACTACGCAAAAATTAGCTTTAGTTAATAAGATACAACTAGATAACTTCGCGTCCGACGTTTAGCTCTGATTGCCATGGCGCGCACTAATTCATTCATAAAAACTGTACTTTAGTAACTACGTGAATAGTTGTTAGACAGAGACAAACTGTCAGTCGCGATCCATCAGTGGTGAGAACAGCACGTGTCCATGTCTCCGCGTCGCTTCGAAATTACGGTAAGTAATCACTTTCCGTGGCTTGGTATACCGCAAGTTCTGATTACCATGTAGACTATAAATTCGTTCATACTAATCCTATTGTTTTAATAATATATGCTTTTTGTGTTCCTAATTTCTACTGCAGACATCAATGTAACATAAACCAGAAAATTAAGAAATTATTTAGGATTTTCAACTTTTTTCTGATTTTCGTGGTTTTGATTTCCATGTTTTTCGTGGACAAAAAGTACACGAAAGGTCAGTGAAACCCACGAAAATCAAATTTGCGGACTTATTAACATACGTAGATAATATTGTTATTGTGATTTTTGTTAATAATTTGTTTTATCTCAATCAAAATAACTTCAGCCAGGTTTGCTCAAATTGCAATGCTCGAAGTAAATATATATAGCTTATAACCAATGAATATGGGAGGGATTAGATAAGCCTATTTTACTATTAATTTAGGTATAACTCCACCGTTAGTATCTAGAAACGTGACTGATTATTTATAAGATTGATCTCATGTGATCGTGATAATTGATGTTAGATTTTTTGTAATACTCTCTTAGTTTATATATTTAATAACAATATTTAATTTTGTTCCTTAGTTTTAAGAAAATTAATATATTTTTATCTGCTTACTACCTTTTTTATTATAAACCTACCCGAAATTCCTTCTTAGAATGATTGTAATAGGCTAGTTCAAACAAAACGTACATTTCAACACATTAAAGTTCAATAATTTTGTATATTTGATTTCGGTGGTATGAATGTTGATCTCCATGGACACCATAATTTTAAAATTGAATAACTTCGTAACCGTTAGGCCAATAAAGTTCCCTCCACTACCAATAAATTAGTAATCAAATCTACACATAGAATATTTCGTCATTATGTGTAATTTCAACAAAAAAAAATGTGCCACGAAAGTCAGACAAAAACTGAGTTTCCGAAGAATCACCCTCTAGCTTAATGCATTAAAAAGATATGGCAGTGAATGTATAATTTTTGTATAGAAATGGCAAAATTCAAAAACCTCTAGGGTACTTCCAGTTACCTCACAATTCTGAAATTTGGAATGCTAGGAGCATTTTGGCAAAAGTCTGAAATTGAGGAATTTCGAAGTTTAGGAAACAAAGTTATATTTGCGGTCAATGTCATACAATGACTACGTGAGCTTTATTAAAAAGGGCGCGAATTCTCGCACCCTTTTTTGTTTGACATTTAGCTATCGATGTTGCCATGCCAAAACCAATGTTCCCGTTTCCTTACCCAGGGCACCGATAACATAATACTCCAGGGTCACAAAGCTGCCGCTGCAACGGATAGCATGGGTATTTTTTTTTAATTGAAACCTACTGCTCATTAGACAATGCTAACTGAAATGATCATCACTACAGCTTTAACAACATGGCGCAACTAAAAAGTGGAACAATATCCCGAATGGAAATCCATTTGTGCACGACCGGGATTCGAACGCACGGCACAGTGATAGATTATAGCCTGGAATAGCACATAGGCTACTTTTTATCCTCGTGTACCTACCTCGTGTACACGCGAGCGAAGCCGCGGGCGGAAGCCAGTAATCAAATAAACAAAACATAAAAACTGGTCATATATTTCACGTAAAATTTCTACCCGCACAACGAAACAAAATCAGTCTTTGGTATGATGCACACAGGCTCAAGGGACAGACAGCTTCATGCCCATCTCCCCGCACTTATATCCTATCTCCCGCATGAGGTAGGGCGTGCGCTCATGCGGCGGCGCATGGAGCCACTCGTTGATATTCAGGCCGACTGCTATGTAACCCTGCACACAAAAATACACATGATTTAACTTTTTTTTTTTTTTTTATAATCCAGGCATATTATCACACACGGTCAACTGATCCCAAACTAGGCATAGCCTGTACTATGGGTCCCAGAGACTGATATACATAATATATATATTTAACACCCAGACACAGAACAAACATCTGTGTTAGTCACAAATGTTTGTCCAGTGCGGGAATCGAACCAGCGACCTCTAGCGCAGAAGGCAGAGTTACTACCAACTGAGCTATTAGGCCAGTCAATACTCCTGGTCTTAAAATAATAATCCTAAACATAACATGTGTTCAGTACGTTAAGGTTCAAATTAGATTGTGGGAAGGTTGTATAAAAGAATGAACGGGTGCTCTTTACGATGGTTTATTGGAGACTGATTTTAAATTCGCATGCATCCTTATATATTAGACATATCGCCCGCCAAAAACAATTGTTTTTAAATTAATCAACTTATAACATAAACAATAAGTAAATAGTATGTAAACAGTACTTTTATAACATATATAGCTAAAGCAAAATGGACTGTAATATAATTTGTAATTTTAACAACTTTTAGCTAACTCAAAAAAAAACTTATATATGATAATTTTACATGCACATAGGATTTCATTCTATATAGGATCAAACATTATATCACACAAACAATCAACAATAAGCATTTATGACACCTAAGATCAATTTATTCCGCCCGCCGTGTCTCACTCATCTGTATCTTTTGGGAGCAATATGACTTTAGATAGTGGTCTCTTTAGCTCATGGTTGCCCTTGCACTGAATGGTTACTACGCGAACGAGATTATCTGCTCCTGTATGAAGATGTTTTATTTTTCCAAGTAACCATTTAGTTGGGGGTAGATCTTCATCTTTGACAATGACAATATCATCAACAGCAGGTGATTGTACCGCAACTTGCCATTTATATCTCTGCTGGAGCGTATTTAAATACTCTGTCTGCCATCTATGCCAAAAATCTTGTGTCATCCTTTGAATGAGTTGCCATCTGGTACACAGGTTGATCTTTATATGTTGATAGTCTATGTCAGGTACACTAACTAAAGGCTCGCCCACTAAGAAATGACCAGGAGTTAATGGTGTTTCTATAGTGTTATCTATTCGGCAAAGTGGGCGAGAGTTGAGGCATGCTTCTATCTGCGCTAACAAGGTGGCCATCTCTTCGTACGTTAGTTTGGTATCTTTATTTACTCTAGCTAGGTGTTTCTTGGCTGACTGGACGCCTGCTTCCCACAAACCTCCATATGATGGCATTCTCGGTGGGATGAAGTGAGCGGTGGTTCCGTCGTTAGCCAATAACTCTGTCACTTCCTTTGCCAGGTTATCTGTGCCTCTTTTGAATAGTTCGCGTAATTCTTTTGCAGCGCCAATGAAGTTCGTTCCGTTGTCGCTCCATAAGTGGGCGCAATGTCCTCTGCGCGCAACAAATCTTCGAAATGCGGCTATAAAAGCTTGTGAAGTTAGGTCAGTAACGGCTTCCAGATGGATTGCACGAGTAGCCATACATACAAACAAGCAGATGTATCCTTTAGTAGCATGATGTCCGCGACCCTTTGAAGTTCTTATCATTATTGGACCAGCGTAATCGACGCCACTGTTTAAAAATGCTCGGTGAGGATTGACCCTCATGGCTGGCAACTGACCCATGAACTGATTCTTCGTTTTTGCTTTATGTATAATACAGGTTTTGCAGAGTCTTATACATTTCTTGACTGCTGATTTCAAGCTAATCACCCAATACCTGGTCCTAACATAGGCCATCATTAACTGGATGCCACCATGGAGTGTTTTGCTGTGAGCTTCGTTGATCAATAATTTAGTGATGTGTTGATTGCTCGGTATAATAATGGGATGTTTCGTTGTTTCGGCTATTTTCGCATTTTGAAGTCTTCCTCCTACTCTCATTATATCTTTCTCATCTAAGAATGGAGAAAGTGTGATGAGAGAGCTTCGTGGTTTTACCTTCCCATTTTTCTTCAAATCTTCAACTTCCTTTCCATAAACTAAACCTTGATAATATTTGATACATTCTTCTAAAACTCTTTCCAACTCTTGTGATGTTAGGTATTTATCTTTAGGTCCAGATTCTTCTTTCTTTAACAGTCTTCTACAGTATGCTAGTACTCTTTTCATCCTTGTGATATCTGAAAATCTTTCCCAAATTGGCTTGTCTTCTTGTAATGTGTTATGAAATGCTCCTTTCAACTCCAATTCCGTTTTTGGAATATCAGTACCAACAAATTCCAATTTCTCTTGTTTCAGCCATGTTGGTCCAGTCCACCATGTTTCTAAATCGGCTAGATCGCTGGCGTTAATGCCTCTTGTAGCGATATCAGCAGCATTATCGGCAGACTGGACATGTCTCCACCGGTCGTTGTCCAGAATACGTGTTATGTCTGCGACTCTATTAGCAACAAAGGTTCGCCAACGACTAGGTTGGGATTGTAGCCATGACAGAACGACCATCGAATCGGTCCAAGCGAAAATGTTTTCTTTAGGTATTTTCAGAAGTTCTTCTAAGTCGTTGATGAGTTCTGCGAGTAAGGCTGCCGCACATAGCTCTAATTTAGGAATCGTTATTTGCTTCAAAGGCGCAACCTTGGTTCGTGCTGCAAGCATAGTTACATGCACTTCGTCATCTTTAACAACTCTGAGGTAAGCAACAGCGGCGTATGCCTGTGTTGATGCATCTGCAAAACCGTGTAGTTGTACATCGTTATTGTCCAAAGTCGTTTGTAACCAGCGTGGTATCCTTATATTTTGCAGATGTATCAACTCTTCTCTGTATTTGATCCATTCTTCGCTCAAGTCTGATGGCAGTTCATCGTCCCATCCCAAACTGCATAACCACAATCTTTGAATCAAAGTTTTAGCAGTGATTATAACCGGTGCCAGCCATCCAAACGGATCAAACAAGCGAGCAACATCAGAGAGAATGGACCTCTTCGTTATAGGATATCTAATTTCAGGTAAACTCACTGTAGTTTGAAAAGTATCATCTTTTCTATCCCATGTCAAACCTAGGATCTTTATAACTTTATCTAGTTTGATTTGTACCTTATCTTTTGTGCCATCAACATCCTCCTTTTGTAAAGATTTAAGGACTTCTTCAGAGTTACTCGACCACTTTTGCATTAGAAATCCTCCCTTTCGTAGTATCATTTTAATTTCTTCACACATTATTTTTGCTTTTTCCACATTTTCATTTCCTGTCATCAAATCATCCATATAAAATGACGTTTTTATTACAGGTGCTGTTTCTGGATAGTCATCTTCTTCATCATCTGCTAGTTGACTTAGCGTTCGTACACTAAGAAACGGAGCTGCTGCTGTACCGAATGAAACAGTTGTTAGATTGTAGCTTTCGATTTCATCATTTATATCATCACGCCAGACGACGCGCTGTAGATTTGTATGGGTTTTTGTCATATTAATCATTCTGTACATCTTCACAATATCTCCAACTATGCATATTTTGTGCGTTCGCCAACCTATAATAAGACTTCGGAGATCAGGCTGCAACACAGGTCCTACCATCATGGCGTCGTTCAAGGAGTGTCCGTTAGAGCCCTTAGCAGATGCGTCGTAAACAACTCTGACTTTCGTAGTATCTTTGTCTTCACGCACGACTGCATGGTGAGGTAGGTATATTGCGAGCTTGTCATCTAGTTTTTCTGACTTCTTCATATGACCCATATCCTTATACTCATGAATAACCTTCGTATATTCCGTCTTAAGCTTCTGATCCCTTTGGAATTTTTTCTCTAAATGTTTGAATCTATTTATTGCCTGTTGTTTTGTATCTCCACATAAGTTTACTGTTTCTTCAATACCTTGCCTCAAGGGTAAATGTACTATGTATCTTCCACTATCTTCTCTTCTAGTTGTTTCTTTATAAATCCTTTCACAGTCTTCTTCTTCCTTTGTCAGTATTTTCTTCTTCTTGTACACCTCTGTTTCTATTTCCCAGAACTTTCTTAGCAAATCATTGTCTTCAGCAATCATCCTCGTAACATGTAGTGTAATGATATTATGTTGGTTGCTCTGTGGATTTTCTTCCTTTTGACCTGACAGAATCCATCCTAAACTTGTTTTCTGCGCAACTACGCCTTCGGACATTTTCAACAATCCATCTTCTATAATTTTACAAAAGATTTCGGCGCCGAGTAACATGTCTACTTTACCCGGTGTAGAGTATGTAGGATCAGCTAATTGTAACCTTTGGAGCATAGGCGAATCCAGTGCGATATGTTTCGAAGGTAACTCTGTTGAAATCTTTTTCAGTACGTAAGCTTTCACTCGAATGTCTGTAGTTTCGTCAAATCGAGACATCACTGACATGTCCACTAAATGTTTTATAGAAACTGTCGTTCCTTCTCCCACCCCAGAGACGACTCCATTGATATTGGTCTTAGCCAAGCCCAATAGTTCTACTGCTCTCGCTGATACGAAGGAAGCCTCTGACCCTTGGTCAATCAGAGCACGAAGTAAATGTGTGTCACCATTCCTCGTTCTAACATTGACTTGTGCTGTTGCTAATAACACTGGCTGACCGGGTTGTTCATTGGAGAAGTGTGCGCTGGTAACTTTGTGTTCTGTATCTGGTTCTGCTTCTGGTTCTTGTACATTCTCCTCTTGTTTTGTTTCCATCTCCTTGTGAAGAAGGGAATGGTGTCTTCTTCTGCAGACTCGGCAATTCGTTCTATGTTTACACCTGAATACACTGTGGTTCGGTATTAAGCAGTTGAAGCAAAGATTGTTGTTTTTCACGAAATCGTGTCTTTGTTCTACAGATTGTTTCACGAATTCCTTGCAACTGTGAATGTAGTGTCCTTTCTCTTTGCAATATGTACATGGCGATGTTGGTTGTGCACTTGTAACGGCGGCGTGCGCAGATTGTAATGTACCTTCTTCGGTTTCTTCCATGCTTTCTTCTGATGTGACGTGGAACGATTTGTGGGTTTGTAATTTCTCTCTTGGTGAAGAAGTTGCTATGGGCGCGATGAGTTCAAGAGTGCGGAACTTAGACGCGAGAAACTTCTTTAGTTCTTCCCAGGTTGGCATCGCTTCACAATCTTCCTTCTGTGCATATTCTTCCCAGTCCTTCAACGACTCTGTATCCAACTTCTGACCAACCAGAAATATTATTAAAGGATCCCAAGAATCGGTGCATACGTTCAAATTATTTAGGCTGGTGATACATTCTGTCGTGGTATCAAGTACAGCTTTAATTTGAGGCGCTGACTGACTGAGGCCTTTCTTCTGTCCAAATAGTTTCTTAAGGAGAGAATTTACAATCATTCTCTTGTTACCAAATCGGCCTTTCAGTAATCCCCACGCCTGTGTATAATTACTTCCGGTTATTTGTATATTTCTCAGTAAAACTTCCGCTTCACCAGAAACCGTGGTTTTCAAGTAGTGAAGTTTCTGCACATCACTGATTGCGGTGTTGTGGACGAGTGCTGTGAACAAATCCTGGTATGAGGGCCAATCTTCATACTTCCCCGTAAAAGTAGGGAGTTGGATCCGAGGTAGTTTTGCAAACCCTAAATGATGACTACTTTCTTGTGACGAAGATGACAAATTCGTAAGCTCCATCCGCTGTTGAGCTTCCATTTTCAATAGGTGATCAGTCAAATCTGCTCGAAAACAGATGTATATTTCCTCGAATTTGAAAAACTCCTCATTTAGGAAATAGGGTAAAATTCCCCTTTGTTCTCGCGGCGTACAATTCGTGAGGTCGTTGTGTGCTTGCTTGAAAGTATCCCAATACTCTTCTACGGTTTTTAACCTAGCCTTCATATAGCCTTCTGTCAGTCTTTGTTTAGGACATTTTTTCATATTAATTTGCGCCTTTTGCAACATGCTGGCAACATCTTCCAACCTAGATAGGTAGATACTCTGTTCTGCAGTCGGTGGCGACATTTTTTACAAATTAATTTCCCATTAAATAGTCCAAACTAGTTAAAATCGTAGTCGCAAACCGCGCGAAGCAGGGCGTAAAACTTAGTCCACTTTTTCACCACACACACTGTACTATAGGTACACTTTAATGTCAAGGGTTCTATGTAGGTAAGCTAAGATGTCCAAATCCACTAATAAACACTGCAATCCAAAACTTGGTTCAATTCAACATCGCATAAATTATCACAACACAGTTTCAATTATTCACTTTACTTTATAGGTGTAAATCCTTATCTAAGGAATGCGGCCTTTTGTCTCCGAGCGTCGGCCGGCCGAGTCCGCAAGCCTTCCCACTAATCGATCCGGCTCGAAGGACCATTATGTTCAGTACGTTAAGGTTCAAATTAGATTGTGGGAAGGTTGTATAAAAGAATGAACGGGTGCTCTTTACGATGGTTTATTGGAGACTGATTTTAAATTCGCATGCATCCTTATATATTAGACAACATGGTTTAGGATTATTTTCCTAGTTCAATCGATCGGCACCACACTGAAGCTCTACATTCCATTTTGTGAGAAAGGATCATCAAAAAAAAATAAAGGGACCAAGCCGGGTTTATTGCCTGATTCTTCTAGGCTTGGTCGCGAGGAACAGGCGTAGCTTCACCTAGTTTCTAAGACGTTTCAAAGTGATCCTAGTGATTTAATTGAAATAAACGCCTTTTGACTTTGACTTCCATGCTAATACTATAACTGGGAAAGTAATGCTATTTTATCATCATCATCTACTGCTGAAATTAAGCCTCTCCCCATACATTACCAGAAACTATCATTTGGGGGGATTTGCCCATACTCGCCTCATTGGTTGGCGAGCGCAGATAAAACTCTTGTTATTGATAGGGAAAGCTGCTGCCCATCCCCTTGTTTTTTTTCCATTAAGTTTAATGGACCTAGTAACTTACATACATACATACATACATAAAATCACGCCTGTTTCCCAGAGGTGTAGGCAAAGACCACGGTTTTCCACTTGCTACGATCCTGACATACCTCTTTTGCTTCATTCACTCTCATCACATTCCTCATACATGCTCGTCGGTTTAGGGTACTCATGACCTGGCCTTTTTCCAAAACGTCACCGATTTGGTCACTAAACGTACGCCTAGGTCTTCCCCTTCCAACGGTCCCATTCACACTCGCCTTGTACACCTGTTTCGTCAATCTTCTTTCGTTCATTCTCTCTACATGACCAAACCATCTCAGCATACCTTTCTCAATCCTCATCACTACTTCTTCTTTCACCCCACAACGCTCTCTTATCACACTGTTCCTCACTCTATCTTTCAAAGTTACTCCACACATAACATACTGTTACACATACTAGTAACTTGTTTTGCTTTTTTGTATAGAATAGAATAAATGATATTAAGAGGATACAAAAATCATAATAAATTGTCGAGTGGGCGGAGTGAAGAAAGTGACAGCGCTATGTACTGTAATTGAATGCGGAAAGAGATAGCAAGCGTTAGAAGGCGCTCGAAAGTAATCGACGTAAGCGAAATATAACAGGCCTCTTAGCTCAGTTGGTAGTAAGTCTGCCTTCTGCGCTAGAGGTAGCGGGTTCGATTCCCGCACTGCACAAACATTTGTGTGATGAATACAGATGTTTGTTCTGTGTCTGGGTGTTAGATATTTACCTATTATGTAGATCAGTCTCTGGTACCCATTGTACAGGCTATGCCTAGTTTGGGATCAGTTGACCGTGTGTGATATGTCCGGAATATTTATTTATTTATTTTATTTATAAGAAAATATCGATTATCTCAAAAACTATCAATTTTTTTAAAAAAGTGTCTTGGATTTAGGTACCCAATGGTACCCAATATTGTCTAACAAAATATTAAAAAAAAGTTATTTTTGTTAGATAAAATGCTCAAGTTATCTTTGTCATAAAAATCAAAACTGTGCGTTTTGCGGTTATTGAGAAAAAAACAATTCAAAAATCATAAAATAATTAAACCCTCACCTTAACAAAGATGATACACATTAACACTGGATAATACTTATATTATGTGAACAAACTCTGTTTCGTCATACATACAATAATTAATGGTATTTGAAATATAAAAATAATAATAGATAGGTACCTGTTTTTCCAGAATGTCAAGCAGCAGGCGGAATGTGCCTCGGAGTCGATTGCTGTTCATAGAGAAACAGCCTGATGTGAAGTTTAGAATACATATCCTGGAATCCAAACAAATAAGCGGAGCTAGAAGTTCGTTATGTTTGCATGTAGTCAGAGTCACGTCCAAAAATTACACGGGCATTTGTATGTCGTATGTCTGGCGACCTCTACGCCGATGAGCTTGCATTACAAGTTTCAACGAAATCGGTTGAGCCGTTGTGGCATGATTGAACAACAAACATCCAAACATCTTAACATCCTCACAAACCTTCGCATTTATATTATTAGTATCAACATAGGTTAGGATGTTAAAGAGATGTCTTACACAATAGCATCTGGAGGTAGATTCAGAAGTTCAATTGGTATCTTCAAATTACTGCTGTTTTGGTTTAACTTCATTGGATAACCTCCTTTCACGCATGTCAGCACATCTGAAAAACAAAAAAAATATTTTGAAAATGCTTCTAAAAGTCCGTGTTAATAGCTGTTATCAACGGTTGAAAGATAAAGCCAATTATCAACCGCACAAGAAACAACTTTAGTATAGTTTATCTGTGGTTGATAAAATGACAACTTATGTCACATTACATAGTCTCTCTAATTTATCTGACGATGATAAAAAAAATATCCTCAAGTATTCATCATCATCAGCCTGTGAACTGCACTGCTGGACATAGGCCTCCCCCAAAGAGTTCCATAACAAACGGTCTTGAGCCTTCTCCATCCACCGACTTCCCACAACTTTCACAATGTCGTCGAACCATCGGTTCGCCATTCGAGAACTTTAACTCCCCAACGGTCATCGGTTCTGCGAGCTATATATAGCCTGCCCACTGCCACTTCAACTTCTGTCGGTGACCTCGGTTCTTTTACGGATTTCCTCATTTCGGATCTTATCACGGACTGGCCTCATAGCTCAGTTGTTAGTAACTCTGCCTTCTGCGCTAGAGGTCGCGGGTTCGATCCCCGCACTGGACAAACATTTGTGACAAACACAGATGTTTGTTCTGTGTCTGGGTGTTAAATATGTATCTATTATGTATATCAGTCTCTGGTACCCATAGTACAGGCTATGCCTAGTTTGGGATCAGATGACCGTGTGTGATATGTCCGGAATATATATTTTTTTTTTATCACGCAGTGAAACTCATAGAACTCTCTCCATAAAGTATCTCCTTAAATCTTACCAGCAACAAATCCAGAAGACAGCACTACATTTCTAACCGCAAACTCCTTGCCACCCAACCCCCGCGCCACGCACTCTTCCAACTTTTCGTTCAGCATATTCACCGGATACACCGACTTGGCTTTAGCGGCAGTTTCCGGGGGCAGCTTGTATTCCTCGCTATGGAAGGCCTTGACAGCCTCATGCAGGGTCAGCAGCTGTAGGTAATCCAGTATATTATTATCTCTTCCTAGATAATCGTCCAGAAACTCTTGCGAGAACACTCGCGATAGTAATTTGTCTTCGTAATATCCGAGAGATGCCATTTCTAGGCACAGCTTCGCCCAGGGTAAGGCGAAATTCTTTCCGTCTAAGATGGGGTTCAGTGAGATCTGTCGTCGGATTTCTTGCCATTGGTCTGAGTCAGGGGTGTAGTTGTTGTTGGCGAGACAGTTGACGAAGCCGAAGAGGATGTTAGTTCTGGCGTTGGCGAGCGTCACGGGGGAGGACACGGCTTGGAGGCAGAGGTGCTCCATTAGCCCTAGATGGGTGTGAGCCTGTAATGGTGACAATTTAAAAGTTAAAGTTAATTTTTCACCATGTTTCCTATTTATATCACGGGTTTAAGAAGTGTGTTCAAATATTTAGCAGGTACCAATACCAACCTAGAAATCATCAAAGGTATCCTACTTCCTTTTAATCATATTTTACTAATCCTACTAATATTATAAATAGGAAAGTTTGTGAGGATGTTTGTCTTCCCTAGCCGTATCATCATGGACAACATGGACATCATGGATACTGCGCAACAAAGTTAACAATCCGACCGTGTTGAGTAGTTTAACTTTGTATGTGCCCAATAACTACATATGCGGTCGTCGCCCACACCAGTTGTTTGCTTGCCACATAGCGCGAACTCAGCACGCTAACAACGCACCTACCCTTCGGGCTTTGAACCTTTTTAATGCATTTATATATGAGTTCCAACATGTAGATTTATTTAACGATAGTCTTAATTCTATTTATATTAATCTAAGAATATATTTAAGTTAAACTTTTGTTTAGGATAAGTATAGGTTAAGTACAATTAATTAAGACAGTTCAGCGTTTTGGTGTAAACTGTAAGCTCACTGTCCAGAATGGAATAAATAAATAAATAAATCATCATCACGCCGTAACGGCTTAGCCGATTTCGATGAAACTTGGAAAAGGTATAGTTATTTACCAATAATAGCATATAGGCTATTTTTTATCTAGTTACCACGTGAGCGAAGCCGCGAGCAGAAACTAGTAATATATATTTTAAATGCTCCACTCCAAATCGGGCTCAAAAAATGTATAGATAGCGCAAATAAACGACCACTCCTTAATCAGGAAGAACGAGTAAGCAGAAGGAACAGCAGTTTAACACATGACGAATTGACTAGGTTTTAATAAAGAAAATACTCACTATCCTCGACAGAACTCTAGCAACCAACAGTCCTTTATCGAACTCCACATCATTTCTGATAACATACTCTGCAACGGCATCCATCAGCTGCTCGTGATAGTACTCTGGATGCTTCTCCATAACCCTTCCTTTGATCTTGGCAGTAGTCCTCAGCACATCATCGTAGGTCAGCTGGTCAAGTTTCATGGCTAATATGTCATAACAAATGTGGAGTAGCTGGACTCTGGTAGGGAACTTTTCTTCGGTGCAGTTCACTTGGCACAGCGACCAGATGATACTCTTAGCGGTTTGTGCATCTATGGCTTGGTCGTGTAGCAGCAATCCTGTGACCACGTTGTTGATACACCGATCAGGTAGATTTCGCGTGCAGCAGTACGCTAACATATCTTTGAGTAGAGGTAAATCCTGGTTGTCAAGTTCTAAGGGTAAATGTATTTGAAAGGCTAAGGGTAACGCTAGTTTGAGGGCATCCACTAAGTGATTGTTCTTTTCATATCGTCCGAGGATAAAGTCTAGGAACATGATGTGTCGTAAATTCAGTAGGTTGATATTGCAGCGTAGCATTTGCAGTAGGGTTTGGACAAGCACAGTGTCTGCAGGTACTCTGAGGAAGGATAATACTTTAGTGGCTTCTATGGTCTCGTTGACATCGAGTTCGCGCGCGTACTTCTTAAAGTTCTGGCAGAGAAGACTAAAGGTTGGGTCTCCGATTATAGAATCGGTGTCTGATTCTGTGAATCTGAAATAGAAGAAACAGTATGTAAAATACTGCAAATATCCAAGTATTGATAACCTGTGGTTGCTTATTGTCGTGTCACTGTTTCTTTCTTGATCCTGTATTAGGTCAGTGACCAGGTCGAAGAATGGTAGCCCTGAAAAGGGCCTATGGCCGAAAGAATCAGTGTAGTGAAAGGAATAAAGTGCGACTCTGAGTGGCTCCTTTCGTGCGCATGTCACATTCACGTGCACACCTTCGAATTTATAGGTTCGAGGACATGCCGGTTTCATTTCTATTCTTGTGGAAAATTTATTTATTTATTTAGAATACAGTATAACATTTTAACAGGTATCCCTAAGGCGATGCTATATGTTATTAGTAGGTACATTATAATAAGTAGGTACAATTATATTAATTTATTAGTGCCCTTTCATTATTCGAAACCACGACCTGTGAATCAGAAGGCAGGGCCACTACCACCACTCCACCAGTGCTCTCATTACTTGTGGTTGATAAGCACAACTATGTTTACCAGTAGTTGATAAGCACTATGTTTACCAGTGGTTGATAAACACTATGTTTACCAGTGGTTGATAAACACTCTTAATGTATTGTTGAATAACAATGCAACTCACTTGTGCTGCTTGTGCAGTTCGAAGAGCGTGCGCAGTGCCTGCAGCATGTGCGCGTGCGTCATGTGCGGCAGGTTGGCCTGCACGCACGCCAGCACCTCGCCCGCGCCGCACGCCGACCGGATCTCCGCCGCCACGGGGTCCGGCTTGCCGCGGCCTATCTCTGAAACTGATTATCAACACCCTAATTTAGCAAGGGTCATCACCATCGTTAGGTCAAAGTGATTGCTGGACATTGTATCATCAAAATAAATAACAAATATCACCTAACAGTCTGTACATATTAATAGGTAAAATGTATTTACTGCCTGAGGAGAGACTCCTTGGTGTAAGTGATGACCGGCGGAGAGGACCGCCTCTCAGCACATTGCGCCATACGCTTTTCAGAAGGATAGACATGGTCACTGGAATAATATAAACACTATTATAATATTTCCTATCGAGAATCACACATTCTTAGGTTATAAAGTTAGATTAGATGTATTCAAAGGTGAATAATTTTTTGGAAATTATATAACCATTTTAATACTTCAGGACTGCTGTGAACTGCATAAATAATATAAAAATTGTAAAAGTTGGTACGTACAAAGAGTGAAATTCAAAAAATATTTTGGCCTGTTTCAATTTTAATTATAAATTAAATGAACAGGTAAAGTTATTCAGCCCTCCTTTTCAGTTTCGTGTGATTCTGCTTATTCCCACGTAAACTTTCGGCATCATTTTCTCGCGCAAAATAAATATAATTACAAAAAAATAATAAAAATTGAATCCAAAATTCAAATTGACTGACAAACAGCTGTTTCTGACTTTTCTATGAACAAAAGAAATGGAATGGAAGAGCAAAGAGTTTCATACCTGTTGACCTCTTTTTGCTATTTAAGTGAACTAATTAAAAATATTATCCATTTTACAGATAAGTACATACTCGGAAATATTTATTAGAATTTTGTGTTTTTTACAGAATCCTAAGATAGATATGATGTTATCATATATAGTTATTAATTTAACTGCGTGCAATGGAACGTACCAGCATTGTGCCAGCAGGCTACGTTCTGTGCATGATTTACGCCGATTAAATTGACTACGGAATTAGAGATTATTCTAGGTAAATTGCAAAATGTTATTGATGTTTTGTACGCTTCGTAAATAATATTTGTTTCGAATACTTGCAAGTCTTTGCGGTTTATAGTCATAATCCCCACTAAGCTTGCCCCACCAGTGGGGATTATGACAATTTTCAAAAAAGTATTGGCACAAACTTTTTTAAGTTGTTGGGGATTATGACAATAAAAATAATTAGGTTTATTTTATATGGTATATTGTCATAACTACTAGCTAAGCTTGTTTTTCTCTAATTATTCTATTCTCTTGTTTTGCTTTAATCTAATTAAATCAAATTTTAATTAGTTTAAAGCGCAGGAGGTTTTTGCAATTGGTAAAACCAACTAGTAATAGAATAGAATAGAATAGAATATAGCTTTATTGTACACCAAAAGAAAATACACAATCAAGTAAGTAATATTAAGAAGGTACTTACAACATTGGTAGGTAATTACAGTAAGTAAGTACAGATTGGCTTGGTAAAAAAAAAGCATTTTACCGTACCTCCCCCTTACAGAAGATCGCAGCCAAATAACATTATTTGTTTCAAATAGTGTTTTGTTCCTACGGTGAGTAAGGTTGCCAGAACTCTTTAGGGCGGAAGGGGGTTCGGGATTGGCAGCACGTGCGTGATGCCTCTGGTATTGCAAGCGCTCATAGGCTACGGTAACCGCTTACCATCAGGTGGGCCGTATGCTAGTTTGCCACCTCTGTTGTATAAAAAAAAAATCCCCACCAACCAGGATTAAAAACGTTAGTGGGGAAAACGCCAATACTTTTTTGAAAATTGTCATAATCCCCACTAAGCTTGTTTTTCTCTTAAGGGTGGAGCAAGCTTAGTGGGGATTATGACAATGAACCGTCATTGCTGAGCAGATTTAATGTATTATTTTTAAGAAAATGTACATAGTCGATATACTCTGCATGTAGTCTCCCAACGTTTCCATTTGACATTGACATATTTGCACAGCTGACAGTGACTGTCTTGAATTTACCCGTGTAACTGACACAATGCAAAGCGCACGCAGCCAGCCAGCAGCGGACGGAAAATAAACAGAAAAAATACAAAGTCTCTCGTCCTTTCTCTGTTAAATATTCTGTTTCTGGACTCGAAAGCACTAACCCATCCAGCAATAACCAGCTGCTGCCCCAACCAAAATGTACGAAGAGAAGGTCGTCAGCTCACGCCCTGACAGAGAATTAAGTAAGAAGCTCGTGACCCCCGGTGACTACAGCATCGTACCCTTCGAAGATTGCCGTTGCAAGATCTCCCTAACCGATGTTTCCTGCACGAAGGATGAAGAGAAGTGCCAGATTGAACCAGAAAGCCATATTTTTAGTAGCAAATTCAATGGCAATATCCTGATCGGATATTGTGATTGCTTTATTGATAAGGATTTTGAGTTGGTTTTGCAGCAGATGTGCTGTGGTGAGACCAGTGATGTTCGGATGGTGTATAGGGACGGGAACAATGAGCTCGTTATGGAGATCAGATGTAGGGTCGAGTTGAAAGAGGTGACAGAAGAGCAGCTTATCAGTGACTGGGGATGGGAGAGGCTGTATGATGCCGCTTTGTATCACAAGGTACCCAAAATACACCCAACAGTTACATAGTCCTGACCTTAGGTTAGACCTAGGTTCCCTATTGTGGGTATCAGAAACTACAAGTACCTACCATGGTACCACAACACCCAGACCTGAAACAAAACTATACAGATCATGCAAAAATTTGTACCGCAGCGGGAATGAACAATTAAATATTTATATAATAAATATTTATATTTTTATAGAAGCATTAGGTACATATTTCATCAAGTGTAGCGTGTGCTGCCCTTAGATCATTTGTTGAAGCTCACATTTGTTGTCAAATTTTTATAAGCTCTTATTTATTAGGGATTATAATTAGATAACTTTTCTTTTGAGCCTCACCTAGTTCGATCGGCACCACACTGAAGCTTTAAATTCCATTTTGTGAAAAAGGATCATCGAAAAAAATGATAGGCACCAAGCCGTGTTTGTTGCCTGATTCTTCTAGGCTTGGTCGCGAGGAACAGGCATAGCTTCACCTACTGTAGTTTCTAAGACGTTTCAAAGTGATCCTCGTGATTTTATTGAAATAAATGCCTTTTGACTTTGACTTTGAAATGGGGTCTCAAATAATTGAGACCATCTCAAATAGTTAAGTGGTGTTTCAGTATGGATCATCAACAACCTGTAGAATTCCACTGCTGGACATAGGCATTCCCCAAAGAGTTCCACAACGAACGGTCTTGAGCCTTTTCCATCCACCGACTTCCCATAACCTTTACAATGTCATCAGTCCATCGGGTGGGGTTTCAGTATTTGGGCGCAAGAATTGTAGAATTTATAATTTATTTTTGTTTCACCAGGAGAAAGGAGTAGACTTAGTGAGAGAGAAGAGGATACCTGATGCCTTCCGGAGATTTTCCAAGGCGCTGAAGATGCTTATTGCTATTGAACCATTTGACCCAGAGACCATTGACGAGGATAAAGTTAAGGAGTTGATAGATTTGAAGGTAATATGAAATTCCAATATGATTGGCTTTTCATTAATGTGGGGTGTGTGGCACCCCAGAAATAGCAAAGATTCAAAGAATCATACCTATTTGTTTTTTAAGCTTAATTTTTTTTATTGCAGGTGAAGTTATACAATAACCTAGCACATTGCCAGCTGCAATATAACGAGTATGAAGCGGCGCTGGAACTCTGCAACCGAGCACTGTCCTTCCATCCAGATAGCGTAAAGGCTTTATATCGCCGCTGTGTTTCATACTCACACATGCAGGTTTGTTATTTCTAGCTGGCCTCATAGCTCAGTTGGTAGTAACTCTGCCTTCTGCGCTAGAGGTCGCGGGTTCGATTCCCGCACTGGACAAACATTTGTGACTAACACAGATGTTTGTTCTGTGTCTGGGTGTTAAATATATAAATATTATGTATGTCTCTGGTACCCATAGTACAGGTTATGCCTAGTAATATGTCCAGAATATTTATTACTATTATATTTATTATTATTTCTAGCGCACACTCAAAAAATATATATCGAAAAGTTTTGTAATCTGCTGGTATGTGATGCACCAGTGCGGAAAATGTGAGTCATGTTAAGAATTGTTTTAATTGTTTTCAGATGTACGAAGAAGCCTGGAGTGACATTCAGAAGGCACTTCAACTTGATCCTAACGATAAGGCAGCGCAGATGAGAGCAAACGAACTGAAGCCCAGAATAGAGAAATTGAATAAGGAATACAGCAATGTGATTAAAAAGATGTTTGGATGAGGTACACATTTGTTTTAATGTACAAAAACTTCTTACACTTCTCGGTTTTACTTAGAGGTTTTACTAAATAGGTAATTCTAATTCTAATTCTAAATGGGGGAATAAGATCTGCACTGATGTCCCGCGTTGGGGTGTATTGTGCATTGTCCCCCTGCTGACCTCACCCCAGCCAGCCCAACTCCTTAGAGTAACGGAGAAGGACCCCACTAAATAGGTACTAAAAAACTAGAAATGTTTGCTGGGGTTTGTTACACCCCCACCCGAACAATCGAGAGCTTGTGACTTTAACACATTGGATACTCTATAATCCGCTATTAAAAGTAAGAAGACCTCATTTTCATCTATTTTATATCCAACTATCATTAAAAATTCGAACGTTTGTGAGGATGTTTGGATGTTTGTGGTTAAATCCCGCCGTAACTGCTCAACGGATTTCGATGAAACTTGGAATACATAGAGTTCTTTTCCTAGATTAGCATATAAGCTATTTTCATCTAGGTACCACGGGAGCAAAGCCGGGGGCGGAAGCTTATGATTCCTACAGCATCAGGTGGAACCCTACGAGGATAAAAAGTAGCCTATTTGCTACTTCAGAGTATAATCTATCACTGTGCCTATAATGCCGTTTTGTCGTGATTTAATTAAAAAAAAACCATCATTTTCCATCATCACCATTCAAACTTTCGCATTACCTAACGTACGAGAACGTCGGCAACAAGATTCGGCTATAACAGCTGATTCATTGAACTTGAAATGATTTGACCCCAAGACGTTTGATGTTTGTGAGTTCTTAATATGTAAAATGTCGAATTTACCAAAGTCGTAGAACAAACTTGATTGCCAATTTAGTGTAGAGTATCTCTTTCGGGCAGAATCAGTGGCTGGAAAAATATGGACACAAAGGGCTCAGGGACAAAAAGAGACAGAGGAGGATGGCATGAGATGGAGGAGGCCTTTATCCAGCAATGGATAGCCCCTAAATAAATAGAAAAAAAAAAAAAGTACACTAGGGAAATACGGCTAATAATAATAATAATAATCTCTTTCGGGATAGCATACATTTATGTTACACCTTGTATCAGCGGGCTAAGTTGCTCATGCGTGATTTGCATAACCTACTGGATTTCATGGTCTAGTTAAAATAACTATGCCTGTCTACAATCACTGATAATTATTTTTTGTTATGGAACACGCTGAGCTACGTTGCTTTATATATTAGGTTACTCTGTGTCTTTTGAACTAAAAAGATACCTTTACGTCTACATGATCAGTAGAAATAACCAATGTGATGATAGGACTAAGCGAACGTTGCCCAGGTAAGCTCCCTCCCTACTTTTAACCTAACGTTTCGTTGTTTGTTATTAGGTCATTTGATTATTGATATCGCAATAAGCTCATTTTTAGTTCTTAGCGTTTTTAAGCCGGCTCCTGTGTCCTACGATCATCATAATTAGTTTTTTTTGTAATCTATCGACTAAATTGCAGTTTATCAATAACATCTCAAAAATTCGACCAGGTGTATATCGAACCCGCGATCTTTGCCTACATACGGCGATACAAGCGTCAGATGAAAACCTACTAGTAACTCAGAGGGTCTAGCACGAGTTTTTACGTAATGTCCGCTGGATACGTCATTGCTCATCTTATGGTGTATTTTATCTTGATCGACTTCCACAGCGGTCTTCCATCTCTGGACAGAACAGGCCGTTCAGTTCACCTTTGGACTTGACCTTTGGACCGTGCGGGTGACTGAAAGTGTGGTTGTGTCGATCGATTGATTGGTGGTAACGCCCAACACTCCTTTGGCCACTTTTTTTTATTTTCTTTATGTGGCTGTGGTGTCACTGCGGTCACAACTGGCTTATTGTGATTGCCACTTGTTGAGCCCCTTTACAGGGCCTTCAAAGTTTTGGCCACTAACTCATCAAACTTTCTCATTTCGCCTTTACAAACGCCGTGTATGCTATCGGTGGGTGTTACACGCCTCTGCTCAAATCTTGCACTAGGCCCTCGTGCGTGAAACCTGCCACCTAATGACATCATACACGGCTCTATTACGGCGCTTCTGACATCACTCGGCGACCTCGATCCCGCCCGTGTAGTCGCGGTCTTTATTGCGCGGAAAACGTAAATACTAGATTATTTTTTAAGTGCAAACAAAAGGAAAAATTTACCTTCTTAAAATGCCGAGTAAGTAACTACTAACCTACAAGTCTATTGTTTCTCGAAGTAAGGATAGTGAGTTTTATGTTTTGTGTCTATTTTAAGAAACTGTGTCATGGATTTGTGTGATTTCATGTTTGGGTAAACATTAAAAAATGAAGGTAATTTTTTAAACCTGTATCGCCGACAGTGGTTCTTTCTTGGTCGTCATTTGACAGAAGGTAGAGTTATGGGGGACTTAAATGTGCCTTGTGATTTGTGGTTCAAGAACCAGGGTGGTCAAACGATGCACTGAATACCTACCTATTATAAAATGCGACTGTCTGTTTGTTACCTTTTAAGGGAAAACGGCTGAACCGATTTTGTCTGAGCTGCGGGTTTCCTCACGATGATGTTGTCCTTCCTTCTGAGCGAGCACATACATTTTTTCGATTAGAAAAATCAATTGGTGCTCGAAAGGATTTGACCTACGACTACGGATCGAAAGTCGACGTACCTCCCACTAGGCCAACACGGCACTAGATAGGTTACTAGTTATTCTAGATTGCACTGGCTGGTAAAGTTTAGCGAGAATAATTAAAAAAGCAATTTGTGAGGAATATGTGGTTCAATAAAACACGTCAACTTTGGGGGAGGCCTATGTCCAGCAGTGGAATTCTACAGGCTGCTGACGATGATACCTATGGGATTGTTTTTCTTTTGCGCCTCGCCTTGTTCGATCGGCACCACACTGAAGCTCTACATTGCATTTACGTTACGTTAAACATGTGACATGTGCACGAAAGGAGCCTCTAAGAGGCGCACTTTAATCTTTTCACTACACTGATTCTTTCATCGACGGTCATAGGCCCTTTTCAGGGCCACCATACCTCAACCTGGTCACTGACCAAAGACAGGATGACCGTGAAAGAATCAGTGACACGACAAGAAGAAGAAGAACCGCCTAAACAAAATCGTAAATCTGATGGTACGGGCCCTGTCATACGAATTTGAACCATAAATCTGTGATACTGTCAACTTAAGTCACCGCCTAAACAAAGTCGCAAAGTTGATTTAAATTCAATAATACTGTACGGTAAACTGATTCATTCATTGTGAATCTCAAGTTTCATACCGTCTTTACTCATTACATGGGTGGAATTTGGCCATTTCAAAGTCAAAGTCAAAAGGCATTTATTTCAATAAAATCACTAGGATCACTTTGAAACGTCTTAGAAACTAGGTGAAGCTATGCCTGTTCCTCGCGACCAAGCCTAGAAGAATCAGGCAACAAACACGGCTTGGTGCCTATCGTTTTTTTCGATGATCCTTTTTCACAAAATGGAATTTAAATCTTCAGTGTGGTGCCGATCGAACTAGGTGAGGCTCAAAAGAAAAGTTATGTAATTATAATCCCTAATAAATAAGAGCTTATAAAAATGTGAAAAAAAAGAAGACAAAAGTGAGCTTCAACAAATGATCTAAGGGCAGCACACGCTACACTTGAGGAAATATGTACCTAATGCTTCTATAAAATTGAATAATACTTAAAATATGATGCAAGCAAAAACTGTAAAGACACTGCAAAATGGCATTTTAGCTGTCGAGGGGCAGAGCGACTTCAGGCCATGCGGTTTTATCATTTATATAATCATTTAATTTATAGTACCCTTTCTCAATAAGATTATTCTTTATGTACACTTTAAATCTTCTAATAGGAAGTTGCGTCGCGTTTACCGGAAGTTTATTATAAAATCTTACCATATTCCCCATAAAAGACCCATTTACTTTTTGTAATCTAAATTTTGGAATGCATAATTTATTTTTGTTTCTTGTGTTAATATTATGCACATCACTTTTTTTCTTAAAGCTAGCCATGTGCTTATGTGTGTACAATAAGTTTTCGTAAATATATTGGGAAGTTACAGTTAAAATGTTAATTTCTTTAAAAAGTTCCCTCAAGGAGTCCCTTGACTTCATTTTGACGTAGGTAGACTAGGTAGGTAACTATTAGTACTACAGCCTCATAAAAATGAGTCATAGCGCCTTCGTCCACGGAGTTACTCATAAGGAACGCGTTACAAACTTCCTTTGACCACCACTTTTAGTAGTTGTGCGTTAGAAATACCTACCCCTATAGGAAGATTCTGATTAATACGATCGCTACCTGTGATTTTTTTTTATAATATCCCAAAAAAAAAACACATACTCTACCTATTAGAGCGTAAATAGGTAACCTACTACTTTAGTACTAGTTACTACGTACCTTTTTACCAAGCTAAAATATATACCTATGCCACCTATGCTTTATATCTAGGTAAAACGGAATCTCTAGAATCGGGCTGGGGCATCCAGGTGGTGACACCAGCCCTCGAGCACACGTTCGCTCTGGACGAGGAGTCGCTGAGCGCGCTGCTGCTGCGGGAGGATGTGAAAGAGCGCGCGGTGGTCGTGCTCTCAGTGGCCGGCGCCTTCCGCAAGGGCAAGTCCTTCCTGCTTGACTTCCTGCTCAGATATCTACATAAACAGGTGAGGATAATCAAGTGTAGCGTGTGCTGCTAAGAACCCGAAGCCCTTAGAATTTTTTTCACATTTTTATAACTTTTTTTTAATTAAATGTCTTTATTTTTAAAATATACACTTATACATACTATATACATATATACTTATTGATACCTATTGATTTTATATATACTATAAAATATAAAATCAAATAATTACAAAATAAAATATAAACTTTTTAAACAAATAATTTTGGACATGCGGCAAGGTGCCAAGAGCACTGGCTGCATTCCCGCGTTGAATTGCCAAAGAAATTCTTTGTGCAAGGAATGAGCCAGCTCTCTTATCTCTTTTTAATTTGTATTTTAAGCATCACCTTATTCGATCGACACTACTGAAGCTCTACATTCCATTTTGTGATAAAGGATTATTTTAAATGATTGGCACCAAATCATGTTTGTTGCTTGAATCTCCTAGGCTTGGTCGCGAGGAAATGGTAGACATAGACAGACATTTATTCACAAACAAATGGTGTAGGTAGCTACACTTCCTCGGTGTGGTAGCGGTTGAGTGCTCGTCTGAGATGTAAGGGGCGCGGATTCGATTCCCGCTGCGGGTTATCATGCGCGGTGTCTTGTGTTAAGCATCCGAGGAACTTCCTAATTAATCGAAAACACAATACTACGGTAAATAGATAATAAATAATAATAATAAATATGTTCCGGACATATTCACACGGTCAACTGATCCCAAACTAGGCATAGCCTGTACTATGGGTACCAGAGACTGATCCATGGCCAGTCATAGTCAGTGAGTGAGATGCTTGAAAAATGTAAATAGTACATATTTTTCTAACTGACTGGCCTCATAGCTCAGTTGGTAGTAACTCTGCCTTCTGCGCTAGAGATCGCGGGTTCGATTCGCGCACTGGACAAACATTTGTGACTAACACAGATGTTTGCTCTGTGTCTGGGTGTTAAATATTTATCTATTATGTATACCAGTCTCTGGTACCCATAGTACAGGCTATGCCTAGATTGGGATCAGTTGTCAAAGTGTGATATGTCCGGAATATTTATTTATTTTTGCCTGATAGATTATTTGGCTTAGGAACTAACATTCTGTATACCTACCTACTTAGGTATTATCATAGACTATGTTAATATATGCACATAGGTGCCTACCTGATAAAATGCACAAAGGTCGTTAACGTTCAGCGAATTACTTTATTGTGTTTGTATTTTAATAGTATTTGTATTTTAATAGTTAAATATTGAAATTCAAACATGCACATTTATATAGGTAACTAACCATGGGCGCCGGCAGGGGGGTGCCAGGGTGTGCTCATGCACCCCTTGGGAATCTCGGGATCAACAGGAATTATTGAAATAAAAAGCCGTCTGTTGGAAATCATTATTTTATTCACAATAATTAGTAGGCAGTAATTACACAATTCTCATTTCAGACTAAAATTTCATCTTTTTATTAACAATCATATACGGCAAAGATTGTAAGAAAACTAAAATCTGCACCACCTGGAAATTATTTCTGCCGGCGCCCATGTATCTAACTAACATTAAATAAAGCAACAGTTACATACAACGACTAACAAAGGTCACTTAAATAGTCACCTCGAAAAAGATCTATGTTGGGTGTTATATATAAAAAAAAATACTGTAGCTTATTTATTAATAACAATTTTGAAATTTTACTAGACAATTTCTATAATAATTTTATTTGATTTTGTGTTTTCCGATTAACAGTACAGCCTCGGCGAGAGCACCGATGACTGGCTAGGGTCTGAAGACGAGCCGCTGAAGGGGTTCAGCTGGCGCGGGGGCTCCGACCGCCACACCACGGGCCTGCTGCTGTGGTCGCAGCCCTTCAAGGCGACCCTGCCCAATGGGGAGGAGGTAAGCTTGAAGATTTCCGGTCCCAAGGCTTAAGAGGGTTATCATCTTTTTATACAACTAATGTGGCAAACAAGCTTTTGGCTCACCTGTAGGTAAGTCGCTACCGTAGCCTATGAACGCTTGCATACTAGAGGCATCACGCGTTGCCGACCCCGAACCTGTACCCCAAACCGAATATTTGAAACAAATGATGTTATTTGGCTGCGATCTTCTGTAAGACGGAGCTACCTCGCTACCGGGCTGCTCCCATTTAGAGCTTCACTGGTTCTTTGTTGGTCAACCTACATTCGGTCAATGAAAATTGTTTCCGTAGGTATACCTAGGCTGCTTCACCCATGATACTATGTAACCATTTGAAGATTTGCAAGACCCTCCTGTGTTTTATGATTTTTCACCCAGGTCTTCGTTCCCAGGTGGTGATTCTGCTGATGGACACGCAAGGCACGTTCGACAGTGAGTCGACGGTGCGCGACAACGCGACAGTCTTCGCGCTGTCCACCATGCTGTCCTCCGTGCAGGTCTACAACCTCTCGCAGAACATTGAAGAAGACGATTTGCAGCATCTCCAGGTAAAAACAGCCTAAAGTCAAGCCGCGCTTGCTTATCGTGTCACTTATTCTTTCTTTGTTATCCTCGCCTTACAGAAGATCGCAGCTAAATAACATTATTTGTATCAAATAAAATAAATAAATATTCCGGACATATCACACACGGTCAACTGATCCCAAACTAGGCATAGCCTGTACTATGGGTACCAGAGACTGATATACATAATAGATATATATTTAACACCCAGACACAGAACAAACATCTGTGTTAGTCACAAATGTTTGTCTAGTGCGGGAATCGAACCCGCGACCTCTAGCGCAGAAGACAGAGTTACTACCCTAGAGAACAAACTTTATTGCCAATTGGTTGTAGAATAAGCCACTTTCGGGATGGAATACTATGAATCACCTTGTATATAGGTATATGGGTAGTTAATATAAGTCAATATAGTTTTATTTTATAGTTTTATAGTCAATATAGTGCGGGGAACATTAGTAACTTGTTTTTTTTTTGCTATTGTTATTTTAAGTAAATAAAAGAGACGTTTCATCAATATATGGAGCCTGGGCCTGCACTGTTTACACTACTCTAAAATATGGCTAAGCAATAAAGTAAACGTATTTAATTGATTATTTTATTTTAACTGACTTCGTTCTTAGGTACATTAAGGTTTTCTTCGACAAAGAGAGCAACACACAGCGCTACAAAAATATGGCGGATGGACGTGCGTGAAATGTCATTTTGACAACCTACATTTATCTGACAAAACAAAAACATCAAATCAAACAACATGACATGAAAAATATGTCAATTTCATGTCAAACGCCAATTATAAACCAACATGGCGGCCTTCAAATAGTGTTCACATAGTAAAAAACTTACCAGAAGAACTATTATTGTACCATCGCATTTGTCTTCAAATTAATGAAATTGTAATTTTCTTGTAATCTCCTATTTTTTCCTAATTTTTCTATGTAGTATACATGGACCAGGCCCAGAATAAAATGGCTCCTTTATTTGTATTCCAGCTGTTCACCGACTACGGGCGGCTGGTGCAGAAGAGCAGTGAAGGAAAGCCGTTCCAGAGGCTCCAGTTCCTGGTGCGAGACTGGAGCTTCCCCTACGAGTTCCCGTTCGGCGCGCGCGGCGGGAAGGCGCTCTTGGACAAGCGGCTAGAGGTATACCTTTAGAGCTGCTACAACCTGAAATGAAATAGAATAGAATATGTATTTATTTTATCTCAACAAAGGTTAACAGTAATGGATGGGATACAGCAGAATATAAGTATTGTAGGTAGATAAGTTAACCTGTTTTGTGAGAGACCGGTGCCTGAAAAAGGTTTAAAAAACCTGTGCTACAGGACACCGGCCAAATGAATGAAATGAAATGATTTATTAGTTTTTCCACATACTTCACCGTTAATACCTACGGCGTGCAAATAATAATAGTTTTTATTAATATAATCAAACAAACAAATAAAAAAATTAAATAAGGTCATACAATTTCTAATAATGGCAAATCTAAAATGTCAAAATTACTATTGGTCATGGCCTACTAACCTGCCTGCTGAGCCTTGTGCGGACTGCGCCTGCGGAACTCTGCGTGCGCGTTCCTTGGGCATGGTGCATGGTGCCTGAGCCCATGCGTTCGTTGAGCATGGTGCCTGAGCCCATGCGTTCGTTGAGCATGGTGCCTGAGCCCATGCGTTCCTTGGGCATGGTGCCTGAGCCCATGCGTTCCTTGGGCATGGTGCCTGAGCCCATGCGTTCCTTGAGCATGGTGCCTGAGCCCATGCGTTCCTTGGGCATGGTGCATGGTGCCTGAGCCCATGCGTTCCTTGAGCATGGTGCCTGAGCCCAGGCGTTCCTTGGCCATGGTGCATGGTGCCTGAGCCCGGTGTATCCCACTATTTCCATGGAAATACAAAATAGATAAAGTGGGACAAGCGTTTTTACAAATTATATCCCATTATTTCTATTGCGACAAAAAAACGCAGTTATGGTATTTGAAAAGTTTACCTAATGAAACGCCGTCATAAGAGGTGATGCAGCGTTTTTTCGTCGCAGCCGACAGCAATGGGAATAGTGGGACAATCAGACTGAATCAGGCCCAGTATTTCTATCAATATAAATACCTAATAGAAATAGTGGGATACACCCCCTGAGCCCATGCGTGTTGCAGGTGCACGAGGGCCAGCACAAGGAGCTGCAGACCCTGAGGCAGTACATCGCGGCGTGCTTCCAGGAGTTGGAGTGCTTCCTGATGCCGCACCCCGGCCTCAGCGTCGCCACCAACCCGGAGTTCAATGGAAATCTCAAAGGTGGATAGGAACACCCATGTATTCAAGTTTTATAGATTTTGTTCAAAATCTATAAAACTCTATTTCCGGTTTCTCTCCTATTGCCTTAGATGGTGTATCCCTACCAGTCTGCTTCGACTTCCGGTACCTCGGTTCATTAATCCAGAACGACGGCGATATAGACCGGGATGTGAAAAATAGAATAAATGCGGGATGGATGAAATGGCGACAGGTCACAGGAACTACGTGTGATCCAAGAATGCCCCTTAAACTTAAGGGGAAAATTTACAAAACGATCATAAGAACTGTCGTACTGTATGGATCTGAGTGTTGGGCAACCAAAGGGACGGATGAAAGAAGAGTGCATGCTGCGGAAATGAGAATGTTGAGATGGATGTGTGGAGTGACTAGAATGGACAAGATACGGAATGAGTACATCAGAGGAAGTTTGAAAGTAGCGCCAGTGACTGAGAAGTTGAAGAGCAAAAGGTTAGCGTGGTATGGGCATGTCATGCGGAGGGAAGAATGCCATGTGACTAGAAGAGTGTTAAATATGAATGTGGAAGGATATAAGGGGAGAGGTAGACCAAAGAAAATATGGATAGATTGTGTGAAAGACGACATGAGTAAGAAAGGAGTGAATACTGATATGACGGCTGATAGAGGGGAGTGGAAGAGAAAAACATGATGATAGATTTTGTTCAAAAATATAGTTCTCTATATCTAGTTATACTAGAATAATTAAGAAACCTCTTGTACTTAAACTAGGTGAATCAAGCACCCATACTTTGATAGATTATATCTTTATTGTACATGTACTTTCTTTAGCCAAATTCGATGGAAAATTGAATTGAAATTGAATCGAAAACTTTTCTTTTCTCGTGCTGATGTAATCGTCAGTCCTCAATGTAAATTCATATCAATATGTAAAAAATACCGCCAAGCCAAGGTGGTTTGTTAAGAGGATACAAAAATCATAATAAATTGTCGAGTGGGCGGAGTGAAGAAAGTGACAGCGCTATGTACTGTAATTGAATGCGGAAAGAGATAGCAAGCGTTAGAAGGCGCTCGAAAGTAATCGACGTAAGCGACATATGAGAAAATATCGATTATCTTAAAAACTATCTATTTTTTTAAAAAAGTGTTTTGCGTTTATGTACCCAATGCTATTTTCTAACACAACATTTAAAAAAAAGTTATTTTTGTTAGATAGTTTCAGAGTATTTTCGAAAAAACTGTTGAAGAGGACCCAACTTTAAAAAATAAATCTATCGAGAAAAGTTTTACCAATCGCTTTTCTGTCTTGGATTTACGTAAATAAAATGCTCAAGTCATAAAAATCAAAACTGTGCGTTTTGCGGTCATTGAGAAAAAACAATTAAAAATTCATAAAAAAATAAAAACCTCACCTTAACAAACATTTCACATCAAATCCGGTGAAGGGTACCATCAACTACCTGGTTATGGCAATAGGAGTGACCTGTTAACAATTTTTACCAACAAATTACTATTGACTATAGGTTATTCATCGACTACTTCGTTGGCGTGGCGGGCAAGAGGCAAGGGGCACCCCTTGGGCTCGATTCCCGTAGTAGGCTCACAATGCTCTCGTAAGATTGTTCAATCCGTAGATCCGTAAGATTCTTGGTTCGATATTGTTTCCACTGTTGAAAAGTTTTTTTTTTTTTTTTTGATATTCCGGACTTATCGCACGCTGTAAACTGATCCCAAACTAGGCATAGCCTGTACTATGCCTGTACATATATTTAACACCCAGACACAGAACAAACATCTGTGTTAGTCACAAATGTTTGTCCAGTGCGGGAATCGAACCCGCTACCTCTAGCGCAGAAGGCAGAGTTACTACCAACTGAGCTATAAAGCCAGTCAACCACCAGATTTGCCACAAAACTTCTGGTTAGGAAATGCACAAAATCGTCACTGGTCCCTCTTCCAACAGACATAAGCAGCGAATTCAAGGACAGCCTGAAACAGCTGGTCTCCGAACTCCTGGCGCCGGAGAAACTGGTGCCGAAGCTGATCGAAGGGCAGCGGGTGAAGGCCAAGGACCTGCTGCATTACTTCAAGGTCTACATGAAGGTGTTCAATGGAAGTGAGCTGCCGGAGCCCAAAAGCATTCTGGAGGTAATTTGTTAAATACGTACATCATAGAATATGTACAAGGTGATTCATAATAAGTATGTATACTTTTTGAGTGGCCTCATAGCTCAGTTGGTAGTAACTCTGCCTTCTGCGCTAGAGGTCGCGGGTTCGATTCCCGCACTGGACAAACATTTGTGTGATGAACACAGATGTTTGTTCTGTGTCTGCAGGGTACCGCGCGAGCGAAATCCTGCTTATCTCCTGTTTATCGAGACTGATCAGTGCGCAGATCCCAACACACTCACTCCTAAACACACACACACACACACACTACTGCTCTATTACTCTGTCCTGTCCATCCAAAGGTCGCCTGGAAGAGATCGCTTTTAGCGATAAGGCCGCCCATTGTAACGCTCATTTGTCTAAAATTTATTGATTTTTGTTTCCTTTCTTGGTGTACAATAAAGATATGATAGATAGATTATATCTTCTTCTCTACTTCATTATATATTACTCAATACATTTTACTTGTGTCTGAATTGTTATGGTTATATCGGTATTGTTGGCCGTGGTGGCCCCGGCTGAAGAATAGGCCCCTCCATATATACCTATCCGCGGATGTCGTAAGAGGCGACTAAGGGAAAAAAGCTAGGGGATGGGCAGCAGCGTCCCTCATTTTAACAACGATAGCTCTAACTGCGCTCGCCAACCCGCATGCCCAGCGTGGTGAGTATGGGCAAATCCCCCCACATGATAGGAATTCGCTCTGTCTGTGGGGGAGGCCATGTTCAGCAGTGGACGTCGTACGGCTGAAATGATGATGATGATGAATTGTTATGGTCACTAAATATTTTTCTATTTCTTGTCTTTTTCCCCCGCAGGCAACAGCAGAAGCCAACAATCTATCAGCGGCGGCGGACGCGCGCGACGTCTACGAGACGCTGATGGAGGAAGTCTGCGGAGGCTCCCGGCCTTACCTGCAGCCTTCCGCGCTGCAGCTGGAGCACCGCCGCTGCAAGGACAAGGCGCTGCATGCCTTCCACTCGCGGAAGAAGATGGGCGGCCAGGAGTTGGCCGATACGTACGGAGTGCAGCTTATAAAGGTGATATTTGACGACCGGCGTAGCGGCCGAGTGAAATGCAAGGGGTGGGGGTTCGATTCCTGCTGCGGGACAAATGTTTGCATGATCTGCAAATATAATACTTAGGTATGTAAATATAAATAGGTGATAAAAAATCAAATACTTTTATTACTGTTCTTTTTTTCTAAACTTTTTCAAGTTGGCTATTTTTTTTGTCTTTAAGTAATCTTTACACGTAATTAAGTATTAACGTACGAAAAGTTAGACATCAGATTACTACCTAAAAACAGCTGATTAATTGAGTTTGAACTGTTTTGATCCTAACAGCTGATTTTTGCATGGAATTTTTTCAATAAAAAATGTTGAATTTCTAAAACATGTAGAACCAAGGTCTTTGCCAATTGGATGTAGAATAAGCCCCTTGTGATCTTATCGGTACATATTATGAATCACCTTGTGTAAATTTTCCTACTTCAGTGTAGGTAGTTCTATTTAGTATTGGTACTAGTATAGTATTATGTTATCTGTGGTATTGGTAAAGATCTGTTAAATATTTATTTTTTATATGCTATGAACGCTTGCAATACCAGGGACATCATGCACGCGTTTCGAAAAATGGGTTCTGACAACCACACCGTATACTACAACACTATTTGAAACAAATAATGCTATTTGGCTGCGATCTTCTGTAAGGCGGAGGTACCTCCAAGTTACCCCCCAATTCTACTTAATTCAATGGCTTCAAAATGACAATGGTTTAATGGCAAGATGATCACTTTTGAACTTTTGACACATTTGGTATTCTGCTATCATCTATTTGGTCACAGTCGTATTTCAATGGCAGTCATTGTGGACCTAATGCACCAATGAAATCAAAGAAACAGCTTGGTCGCGAGGAACAGGCGTAGCTTCACCTAGTTTCTAAGACGTTTCAAAGTGATCCTAGTGATTTTATTCAAATAAATGCCTTTTGACTTTGACTTTGAAACGAAGGTTTTTTTTTTTTTATACCACTGAGGTGGCAAACAAGCTTACAGCCCACCTGTTGGTAAGCGGTTACTGTAGCCTATGACCGCTTGCAATACCAGAGGCATCACGCACGCGTTGCCGACCCCGAACCCCCTCCCCCCCTAAAGAGCTCTGGCAACCTTACTCATCGCAGGAACACAACACTATTTGAAACAAATAATGTTATTTGGCTGTGATCTTCTGTAAGGCGGAGGTACCTCCCCAGGCGGGCTGCTCCAATTCAGAACGTGAAAATCTCGCTGTGCCCTACCTCCTCCCAAAGAGCGACCATCGTAGCTGAATGATAATGGTCATGCGATTATCATGTTCAAGTCATTGAATTAGTAGAATTGGGGGCCAGGCGGGCTGTTTCAATTTAGAACGAGATCACTGTGATCTACCTCTCTTGAATTTTGGAGATAGATAAGGTTATTTTAAGTTTGTAAAACACAGGTAAACCGTTTCAGGAGTTGGACGAGCTGTTCGACCAGCTCCGGGCGCACAACGAGGGGAAGAACATGTTCCGGGTGGCGGGGACGCCGGCCGTGTTCGTGGTGCTGGCGGCGCTGGGCTACGTGCTGGCGCTGCTGGGCGGCGCGCTGGCGCTGCAGACGCTGGTGGCGCTGGGCCAGGGCGCCGCCGTCTCCGCGCTCCTCATGCTGCTGCTGTGGCTCTACACGAGGTACGTTAGCTGTTCCCAAATCTAGGAATTGTTCATCTGCTCAAACTTAGTCATTTATATATTTATAAAGGAGGAGGTAGGGCACAGCGAGATTTTCTCGTTCTGAATTCGAGCAGCCCGCCTGCGGAGGTACCTACGCCTTACAGAAGATCGCAGTCAAGTTACATTATTGTTTCAAAAGTGTTGTGTTCCTGCGGTGAGAGCTCTTTTGGGGGGGAGAGGGGGAGGAGTCGGCAACGCGTGTGTGATGCCCTAGTATTGCAAGCATTCATAGGTAACCTCCTACCAACAGGTGGGCCTTCAACTAACCTACATTGTTCTGACTAAAATATTTGTATGTTGTCCATCGTTACAGGATAACAGGCAACATGAGAGATATCGGTGTACAGTTGGACGATATCGCCGACACGTTACGTGGATATGTAAGTATTTTATTACCTACCTACTCATTGATAAATGGTTCCGTTGGTTCCGCAAGTTGAAGTGGCAGTGGGCAGGCCATATAGCTCGCAGAACCGACATCCGTTGGGGCATAAAGGTTCTCGAATGGCGACCACGAACCGGGAGACGCAGTGTTGGAAGGCACCCGATAGATCGACGTCGTTGTTGAAGGTTGCGGGAAGTCGGTGGATGAAAAAGGCTCAAGACCGTGTGTCGTGGAACTCTTTGGGGGAGGCCTATGTCCAGCTGTGGACTTCTACAGGCTGATGATGATGAAAGGGTTAATATTCGACATTTGCTATGGTATCGCTTTCGTTTATTAGGGTTCCCTTATAAGATCACTTTGTTGTCCGTCTGTCAAGACCCTTTTTCTCAGAAACGGCTAAAGGTATCAACTTCATATTTATACCACCTAATTAAGGTCTGTGGGCTAATGGTGCCGTTTAAAAATAAAAGCTCTAGCTTAATATATTAAAAAGATATAGCAATTAATGTATAATTTTTGGATGGAAATGGCAAAAATCAAAAACCTCTAAGGTACTTCCAGCTACCTCACAATTCTGAAATTTGGAATGCTAGGAGCTTTTGTAGCACAAGTAAAGGGAAAAGTCTGAAATTGAGGAATTTCGAAGTTTTTAAGGAAACAAAGTTATATTTGCGGTCAATTTTGTACAATGACTACGTGAGCGACCGCAAATCCGTCAATTCCTAAACAAAGAATTTTTATTAATCCATTGATGCACGACCGGAATTCGAACCCACGACCAATGGTACGGAACCCTCAGGGCGCGAGTTCTCGCACTTGACCGTCTTTATTATTCGTGCTCAGGCCACGAAATCCCCGTTTTGTGGAACAAAGTCCATGATAATTATTTTATGGTAATTTTTTTCAGGTAATGAGGGTAGCCTTAGATTCGCTGAGCAGTAACCCAGCGGTCGCTGCCTACGCCTTCACCGCGCCTGGCGACCCCAAGAAGCAATCGTGATGACAGTGAAAGTTTGTGACAGCAGTGTTGGACAATCCTACTAATATTATAAATGTGAGGATGTTTATAGGTACTTAATCAATCACGTCGTAACGGCTGAACCAATTTGGGAGAAAATACAAGGTGATTCATAATATAATTCTATCCCGAAAGGGGCTTATTCTACAGTTCTACACCCAATTTGCTAAATATCGATGTTTTTTTTCGCTAAAGTTCTTTCTTTTTGTTGATAGAATAACCCCCGTTCGGGATGGTATACATCTTCTGAATCACCTTGTATAATTAGCTTGTGACTGCGAATAGCTTAAAAGTAGAATTTTTCTACTATGGTCTTTGATACGAGCTAATTTTAATTTGGATACCAACCGAGCAAAGAAAATTATTATTACTATTATGGCAAAGTTGCGGGTCGAAGCTAGTAACGGCGGCGGCGGTGCAATGGCAGAGTACCTACTGCCCAAAATCGTCGGCGCCAGCATTCTTTCCATGGCGTAGTTGGTATCGCATTGCTGATTCTAGGTAAAGATGCGGGTTCGAATCTCGCTGGTTCTAATGTGTAGCTATAAATTTAATGGTAACATAATATTGATGTCTTCCGAAATAAAATGATACTGAAATTGTGATATTTAGTCGAGATGTATATTTTTGTAAAAATCGCTCTCATCTTATATTTTTGTAGGCTAGGTAAAACTAGTCATTTATTATTTATTTTTGTTACAATTTTGAGAATGCTAATGACAGCAAGACTAATAAATTTGAGAAAAAATGCATTATTTTTTAATGATACAGGAAAATTGTAAAAACAAATACAAAGCTTCATTTAATAGTACAAACCAAATTTATTCCGTTAAATCAACAAAATAAACTATTACATTACACAACAAAATTTTTGCTCCCACTCCCGCCGAATTACGCCGAAACGATATCCACACATTGGCACATATTTTAGAAAAATAAATTTATTTGTCTAGTATAAAACCACAGTAAATAAGATATGTTCTCAATTTCAAAACTATTTACAAAAGTCGATTGACAAAGCTCCGACTTTCTAAAGCCGGCGCCAGACTCATGCCGGGAATCTCCGCAGAACTAACTTGCTAAGCATGAAATGGCATGAAATATTTACACTATTCATACACATTCACCTGCTCCAGCATGGACCTCGCACGAGCTTTAGAATAAAAAGCAAACAACCAAACAAAATATTGATATAGGACACAAAATATTGATATTCGTCACATTACATGATAAAATCTGTCTCACACATTTAAAATGAAACACTGATTACATGCTGAAATCACATCGACAAGGCATGTTAAATTTTATAGTCAATGACTGTTTAATATCTTGACAAAAGATCTGTAAAACAAGTGTATAAAATATTTAAATGAACACACATAATTGAAAGTTAAAACATAATATCTCTGAACTGGACGAAAGTTCAGTGAGCGAGTTTAAGGGGAATACTAACTTTTCGAAATGTGCATTTTTTTACATAGTTTTTGTTCGCAAAATAAGAGCTTCATAGCTTTCCTTAGGTCTATTACGCTTTTAGCGCAATCCAAGAATATTAAGGAATCAAAAGATAACTTTCCCCTTACAAACGCTGTACTCAACACCCTGTCTACTCAACTACCTGCTTAAGTACGATCTGCAGTGTTCTATAACAAGTGAAAACTAACTGATTCCAAAAACGTGAACATAAACAGGCGAGTTATACATTTGTGCAAACATAATTTTCTTTACAATAAAATTAACTTTAATAAACGGATCGCCACTCGGTCCGTGCCAAGTTTATCTTGCCAAGCCAGTATCTGTCAAAGCCTTTAGTTTAGATTAACATTATCAAAACACTGAAATGTTCCTGGAAGTAATCAATGCGAGATGCATTTAATCCTCTTGGTTAATCACCATCAGTCACAAGGCATTAAGAAACGAAACACAATGAACAAGAAAGCATACTTATAAAACTGTGTTTTAATGGCAGCATATTCAGTTCAGGTTAATATTATATTCATACAGAACCGAATAGCGTCCATTCTCAATTGCTTTTAATCTATTACTAATTACAATTAGTGTTATTCTTTAAGAATAAAATTAATGCTTCAATAGCCTGAATGCTCGAGCGTAAACTTAAGATCTACTTACAAAGGCAGATCCTGCCACCCAAAGTCTTGCTTTGCTATTTTAAGGAGCTGGGCTGGCTGGGGTGGAGTTAGCACAGGGGAACAATGCACAAAACACCCCACAGCGGGAAGTCAGTGCAGGTCTAACCACCCCCGATTAGAATTAGAAGGCAGGTCAGTGAAGCATTAAACACTATGCTATGTTAAAATTCACTAACTGTACAAACAATTAATTTTAATAATCCCCCATCACCGGATGATGTCACTCAGATAATGATTTATATGATGCAGACCGGTGTTCACGATTCACCAACTTAAGCAACCACATGGCAGTCACCAAGTGGTGCCAAGCTACGCCACTAGCGCTTCTTCGAGAGTGCAAAGAATCAGCACAAGTGAAGTATTGCTTCAGTCACTTATACAATTTGAAAAACATTGAAAACATTGTTAAGCTTCGTACAGGGTGGATTTTAAACATCATTGTATAGTTTTTCACAATAGCACTGTTGCTTTACATACATTGCATGACGCATTTCATTTTGTATGAAAATCTAAGATCATTCCAATAAAAAATGCGCGTTTAATGTTAAAACTTCAAACATATCTGACTCTCATTTTGTCTTTTAAAATAATTAAGTGTCTGCATAGATAGTGAGCATTGATTCAGACCCAATTATCACACAACATTCGAAGGAAGAACAATAGTCACTTTGCACTTTAAAATAAGGTGCAGATTTCCGTGAGGCGTTATTTAATTATTGTCAAAGATAGATAAGATTCTTGCTTATACGCTCCATTTTTGTGTAGCTCAATTTTTATTTCAGTTTATAAACAGAAAGTAAACGATCTTAAGACCTGTCGTACTGTATGGATCTGAGTGTTGGGCAACCAAAGGGACGCATGAAAGAAGAGTGCACGCAGCGGAAATGAGAATTTTGAGATGCCACATGACTAGAAGAGTGTTAAATATGAATGTGGGAGGATATAAGGCTCTTCCCTTAGACCAAAGAAAAGATGGACAGATTGTGTGAAAGACGACATGAGTAAGAAAGAAGTGAATACTGATATGACGGCTGATAGAGGGGAGTGGAAGAGAAACACATGTTGTGCTGACCCAATTATGATGAAACAGAAAGTATTGTAGATCAATTTTCTTAGTTTTATAGTACCTAATGATGGATGTCAAGGATGACAAACAATAAATGAATTATGTCACCTTGTCATACTTCGTCAAGATTATTGAAAACTTATTCAATACAAGAAACGCTAAAATAACCTACCCCACCATTCTCAATCTTGAGCAAACCTCACGGAAATCGCATCTTGAACCCAATTCACCTATACAATAAAGTCCATACACTCCAGAACTACCAACGGGACAACATTCCCATCGCAACATTACACTCAATGGTCACATCACTTCACAATTCCACTATGCGGCTTCGTCTACCTACACCGGCTTTCCGACGCGGGCTATAGCCGTAAAATAACGGCTGTCGCAACGTGATCGTGACGTCACGACGGCTATAAGGTCTTGTAACACGCTATAATGGCGTAGCGACATCTACAATCTTCACGCTGCAGCGCCGGCTGAAACCGTCTTGTGCCACGACGCGCGACGGTTTGGTTATCTTCTCATGTATCACGACGGCCATTAAGAACCGTTTTACGCCACGACATTTTTACAGCGGACACGTCGGTATCGCCACTAGTGTCGACGTGTCAAGACGTCACGAAGACTAAGCCCGTCGTGCGGCACGATAGCAATAACTTTAATGTATTTTGTGATACACGACGGCTTAACACTTTCACGCTTATAGCTATCACGACGTAGTTTAACGTCGGGTGCCGTGTCCTGCCGTCGCATAGGTTTTAAATAATGCTGACACTTCGACCGCTGAGCCAGTCTAGGCCGACGCGTACAGCCGTCACTTTTAGTCATCACGTCGGGGTTTCCGGCCGTCGCTTCGACGGCTAGAACAGTAGGATAGGACGGCTAAGCCGTTGCATATGCCGGCGCAGGTGGCGGGTGGCGTCAGCCGGCGGGGCCCGGCGCGGCGGGCGGCGCGGCGCATCACAAGTGCTTGTGCTTGCCGTTGGACGTGACGGGCGTCGGCGCTGAGCCCGCCGCGCGCTCCGCCGCCGCCGCGGCTGCATGCTCGATGCCCTTCTCTAGACAGGTTTGGTAGACCGGCTTCATTACCTGGAAGAACACAATTTTTTGGTTTTAAAGAGATTATTCTCATAAGACCAAATCACAGTTCTCGGTAAATGAGACTAAATTAGGTAGATAGTACACAAATAAGTTTATTAAATGAACCGGCAAAAAGAATGCGAAATAGTATAATGTTTTTACTCACAGTTTCCCAAAGCATGTTAGCGCACTCGTCTATAGTGACACCAAACTCTCTCATTTCACCGCTGTACCTGTAAACAACAAAATTAAAACATTTTAAACTACACTAAAAAATGATTATTTTGTATTTATGGAGATAACATACACGAATGCGGAACATATACCTCAAAAAATTGTATTCCTTTAGCGGGTCCGCGGTGGGTTGGTGGACTTTATAACCAAAATAATCATTTGAGTAAGCGACATCTATCGTCAATGAATTAAAACTAGCTTTATTCATACAGCAGGTTCGAGAACCGATTGTTTCTTCTGTAGATGGCGCTTTAAGCCGATTGCAATTCCCAAATATTTTAACAGACGGTAAGTGGTTCAGTAGCCTAGTTGGTTAGAGTATCCACATATCTAGGGGAATGATGCGGATTCAAATCCCGTTTAAGTAGAAAATTTTTAGGATATTATAAAAATAGAATAGACTAAAAATATTGGAAATACCAGCAACAACAATTTTGTCGCTTTAGTTCAGCTTTGTGAGTGTTATAGGAAAAAAAAATAATTAACAGCCTGAATGAATTGGGAACACATGATCAAAACGGTGAAGGAAAACATTGCGAGGAAATAATATAATATATGGATAATATAATGGTTTATATGGTTAATACTTGTTTGGAGCTTTTAAACTTATTATTGTTATAAAGTTGCTATTATTATTTTATGATAAATACATACTTGGTGACTGTTTAGGAATAAGATATAAAATGTAAATCCGTTATTGGCTGTCAGTTTAGTTATAAGTTTTACATGTTTTCTTTTTAAGAGTTGTAGATTTTGTTATTAAATAAATAAATAAGCCCGCACGTACTGACCACGTCCTTCTTGCGGATAAGGCCGACTAGATACATATAGGTTAAAATAGTCACCTAATGTAAGCCCACATGACGAGCGTGAGGAGCGCGAACCCCATGGCCAGGTTGCAGAGGTTGGCGATGGGGTAGAGCCCCACTAGGCCGAAGACGCCGCTCGCCACGTAGAACACCATGGCGACCGCGAAGAACACGGAGGGCGTGCGCGCCGCCTTGAAGATGTTCTTGCTCTCGTTGTGAGCCTTGAACTGGTTGAACTGCTCCTCTAGGTCCTGCAAATGGACACAATTAGGACCTTTTTTCTCACTGCGGGCCTCGTAAGAAACCTTCAAACTTATTATTCACAAACGTGAGTTATTTTATTTTATTTCAATTTATTAATTATTTAATCTACAAAGCCTTGAACACAGACGGCGTGTGGCCAGACTGTCAGTGTTCTACAAGTACCACTTTGGTGACTGTGCGCAGGATTTGCATGACCTTATCCCTCCCTCCCCTTTCTACTACCGGACAAGCAGACGCACAGGTAATTACCACCCTTACCTGGTCGACATACCACAGTGTCGAACCAAACGTTTCTGCTCCACCTTTATTATAAGCACTGGCAAAGAGTGGAACGATCTGCCAGCGTCTGTTTTCCTGGATGAGTACAATCTAGGAGTCTTCAAATCTAGAGTGAATAAGTTCCTTCTGGTAAAGCGTGCACCATCTTAGGCCACATCTCACTTGCAAAAGTGAGCTGGTGGTCAAACGCCTAACCATCTCCAATAAAAAAAAAAAAAAATTTATTCTGTTGTTCACCATAATTGTAAGTACATTTATCTACCTATAAACTATGTTAGTAACCATAACAACAGATTTCAAATTATTCATGTCACTTATTATCAGAATACATTCAACAAATGATTATTGCAAAAATAAATTAAATTTACATAATATTGAAAATTCTAACTAGATTAATATAAGCATGTAAATGTCAATATAATATTCAAGAATTCTAATTGGTTTATTGGTTGAGTTGCTTTGTTCTTAAAAAAGTTTCGATACAAAAAAGATCGTGCGATAAGTAAATAAAAAAACTCATTCTTTTAGTCTATGGCCGATCGCCTTTGTAAGATGCGCGCGCATAGGAAAACTGACTGATTTTTGCGGAAAAAATGACAACTCGTTTTTACAATTATTTTATTCTCAATGTGTTGAAAAACGTCGTATGATACACGTGTGTATTGATGATTACCATCCTCAGCTCTCTTAAGACCCGCACCTAACTCAGAGCTAAATGTTGCATTCTCTATAAGTTAACTTTGTTCTTTGAGAAATAAATATCTTTAATCACAAACTTCGATATTAATATACCCTCTTACATAAAAGCGCTATTTAAATTTAAGTAATGCTTCAAATGTGGTGGTGGCCCCGGCTGAAGAATAGGCCCCTCCATATCTACCTACCCGTGGATGCCTATACCTACCGATATCTATTCTTGTAGGCTTGGTCGCGAGGAACAGGCGTAGCTTCACCTAGTTTCTAAGACCTTTCAAAGTGATCCTAGTGATTTTATTGAAATAAACGCCTTTTGACTTTGACTTGATGTCGTAAGAGGCGACTAAAAAATGCTATTCTAGGTACAGAACTTTAACTATTCCAAGTTCCAACGAAATCTGTTGAGCCGCTACGCCGTGATTGAACATAAAACATCCAAACATCCTCATAAACTTTCGCGTTTATGATATTAGTAGGATTGTAAATTTATATGACATTTGTTATGATTGTGATTTATATGCTTAATTTTAGTATTTTTTATTGGAATTGTGCTACTTTGAAGTAGTATTTAATTATTTTTGATTGACCTATAATCTTTATATGACGATTGTTTACCTGTACTAGTTGCGTGCAGTATGACTGACTGAACTCCTCGCCCCCCATTTTGCGCTTCGCATGGAACGCGTGCAGCGCTTTGTCCCTGAAAACATAACATCGCTTAGTATCGCTGATAATTTTCATCATCATCATCATCAGCCTGATGAAGTCCACTGCTGAACATAGGCCTCACCCAAAGAGTGCCATGACGAACAGTCTTGAGCCTTCTCCATCCACCGACTTCCTGCAACCTTCACAATGTCGTCGGTCCATCGGGTGGGGGGCCTTCCAACACAGCGTCGTCCGTCGTGCTGATAATTTTACCTAAAATATTTTTAACGCCCTCCACCCACTGGGGGCGGTGGACCCGCCCACTAGGCCAACGCCTCTCCGCTTTTTTTTTATACAACTAAGGTGGCAAACAATTGCAATATCAGAGGCATCACGCACGCGTTGCCGACCCCCAACCCCCTTCCCCCCTAAAGAGCTCTGGCAACCTTACTAACACAGCACTATTTGAAACAAATAATGTTATTTGGCCGCGATCTTCTGTAAGGCGGAGGTACCACCCCAGGCGGGCAGCTCCAATTCAGAACAAGAAAGTCTCGCTGTGCCCTACCTTCTCCAAAAATACATTAAAAAAATAAAGTTTTATACATTTTGGCTGGTGGCTCTGCCTCCAACAATGCTTTTTTTTATGTTATACCTACTTAGGCAAACAGGCTTACGGCCCTCCTGATGGTAAGTGGTTACCGTCGCCTATTGACATCAGTAACACCTGGAGCACTGCTAATGCGTTGTCTGCCAATCCCCTCCCCCCTAAAGAGCTCTGGCAACCTTACTCACAGCAGGAACACAACACTATTTGAAACAAATAATGTTATTTGGCTGCGATCTTCTGTAAGGCGGAGGTACTTCCCAGGTGGGCTGCTCCAATTTAGAGCGCGTAAATCTCGCTGTGCCCTACCTCCTCCTAAATGAAGGCGCATCTCTTCCTCAGTTCGTAAGACACGAGTTGGCACACTTGGCACAGAACAAGATGTACATACTTGACTCTTCCATGCTCCGCCTCCAGCAGCTGCGTCTGCAGGTATGGCTTGGCGCCGCCGCAGATCTCCTCCATGAGTGTGGTGTACACTTCCTTCGCCTCCGCCACGGCTGTCAGGTTGTTCGCCTCTGCTGTCGCCTGAAACAAATACAGTGTGGGTCAATGCTCTTATGAATCACTAGCTTCAGCGCGCGGCTTCGCTCGCGTGGTAGCTAGATAAAAAGTAGCCTATTCTAGGTATAGAACTCGTATTTATTCAAAGTTTCAACAGCCTATATGCTATTCTAGGTATAGAACTCGTATCTATTCAAAGTTTCAACAGCCTATATGCTATTCTAGGTATAGAACTCTATCTATTCAAAGTTTCAACAGCCTATATGCTATTCTAGGTATAGAACTCTATCTATGCAAAGTTTCAACAGCCTATATGCTATTCTAGGTATAGAACTCTATCTATGCAAAGTTTCAACAGCCTATATGCTATTCTAGGTATAGAACTCTATCTATGCAAAGTTTCAACAGCCTATATGCTATTCTAGGTATAGAACTCTATCTATGCAAAGTTTCAACAGCCTATATGCTATTCTAGGTATAGAACTCGTATCTATTCAAACTTTCAACAGCCTATATGCTATTCTAGGTATAGAACTCGTATCTATTCAAACTTTCAACAGCCTATATGCTATTCTAGGTATAGAACTCGTATCTATTCAAAGTTTCAACAGCCTATATGCTATTCTAGGTATATAACTCGTATCTATTCAAAGTTTCAACAGCCTATATGCTATTCTAGGTATATAACTCGTATCTATTCAACGTTTCAACAGCCTATATGCTATTCTAGGTATAGAACTCTATCTATTCAAAGTTTCAACAGCCTATATGCTATTCGAGGTATAGAACTCGAATCTATTCAAAGTTTCAACAGCCTATATGCTATTCTAGGTATAGAACTCGAATCTATTCAAAGTTTCAACAGCCTTTAGGCTATTCTAGGTATAGAACTCGTATCTATTCAAAGTTTCAACAGCCTATATGCTATTCTAGGTATAGAACTCGAATCTATTCAAAGTTTCAACAGCCTATATGCTATTCTAGGTATGGAACTCGTATCTATTCAAAGTTTCAACAGCCTAAACTATCTATTCTCGTCAGAAAAACATTTCTCAAAGTAGCTAGCTTACCAAATCAAATCTAAAATTAATATGCAAAAATTAATAAAACGCTATTTAATATACTCTCTGTCAAGTGCCATTTCTTCTTTTTGCGGTATCAAAACCTTCCTGAGAGTATTGTGAAAGTGAAGCAACTTTACATGATGAACTTATTATCAAGACAAGACATAATTAAGATCAAGACAAGACGAACTTACCACCAGCATACTCTTGGGCTCCGGCAGTTCGTTGCCTTTATAAATGTTCATATACGACTTGAAGTACTGCAGTAGATCTTTCGCCTTCACGCGCTGTCCGTTGATGAGCTTGGGCACCAGGTTCTCCGGGGCTAGCAGCATGGGGATCAGACCCTGGAGGTTCCGCTTGAATTCAGACTCGATATCTGCAAAAAAGATTAAAGAATTTGCATCTGCTTTCCATAGAAACGTTGCCTTATTTACACTCTGGTTAGTGGTAATTATGAACTAGAATAAATGTACTGTCTGTAGAATCGAAGGTTTATGGGAAGAGGTAGACTAAAGAAAAGATAACCTAGCGAAGGATACCTACCATATTTTAAAACCAGGTATTCGCATCAATATCGCGGTAATACTTGGCAATACTTAAACGCTGGTATTCAGGGACTCAGGGAGTTCACAAGTCAAGCATAGCATAGCATTGCATAGCACTTGATACTATCAGATTGACATTGACACATTGGCCGGTCGGTATAGGGTGCGGCGGCGTCTTAATTCCTAAGTACAATAAAGTTGGTTTTTCTTGGTCATTCTGTAGTAGGTCAGTGACCAGTTTGAGGTGGTGTCCTTGAAAGGGGCCTATGACCGTTGGTGAAAGAATCTAAGTCAACCATCAATCGGGTTTCAGCAACTCTTGTGTAGAGCTGCGGGTAATGGCCTCTAGCTGGCGCTATTTACCCTAGCTTATTCGCTGAAGCCAAGACTTCCAGGTCACGGGGATTTCACAGAATCCACCTAGTATGACGTGGTCCATCTGTGGGTGTTGAGTTGGGCTGCGTTCCACAACATCTCTCCTACGCGGAGTCCGGTGCACCCATGATTTCTCGGGGCAATGGTCGCCAAGTTCTTCGGATGTCCGGAGGCCGCGTGTGAAGCAGGGCTATGGCATTGAGATGAGGGTGATGGAGAATCAAAGTGTGCCGGTTTCCGCATGATGTTTTCTTTCACCGTTTGCTAGTTCTATTATAGCGTACATACATTTTCCGAATGGAAATTCCATTGGTGCACGACCGGGATTTGAACACACGAACTGCAGAACGGAAGGCGGGGCTACTACCACCACACCAGTGCTCTCACAATAAAGTAAAAATATCTTCCAAGTATCTAAATCTTTAAACAATTTGTTACTGACCCAACAGCCTGCCGTCGAAGTGCGGGTTAGTGGCGACCTTGAGTCCGGGGTGCGGCAGCAGGAAGCACGCGATCTCAGAGAAGCACGACGTGATGTGCTTCCGAAGCGACTGCAGCTCCGGATGCTGCTTGTCTGACACCTGACGACACAACCAATTTATAGGAATCGTAAAGACCCTAACATGCCGTAAATTTTCAAATTTTTGCTTAAAGGTCTTTGCCCACTGCAACGTATCATACCATGACCGTGCTATGAACGTATCAGACACACAACGGACTCGGCCAGACACTGCAGTGCCCACTAGAACGTATCATATGGGGATGATACATACGGTCACCGTTCCATTGCTTGCGGTTAATTTATGCATATTCTTGTACATTTTTAATCGTATGGTGGCCTTGAACGGGGGCCTTTGAGCCAAATTGAATTTGACGACCTCGGTGGTGCAGCGGCCGAGTGCCCGACTGAGACGCAAGGGGTGCGGGTTCGATTCCCGCTGCGGGACAAATGTTTGCATGAACTGCAAATATTTGTTCCGGGTCTCGGTGTTGTGGTACCATGGTACTCGTAGTTCCTGATACCCACGACACAGGTAATCCTAGTGTGGGGTCAGAACTATGTATGTGACTGTAGGGTGTTATAAAAAAAAATGAATCATATGATGGCTCTGAACAGGGAAAAGAGACGTTTCATCGATATATGGAGCCTGGGCCTGCACTGTGTACACTACTCTAAAATATGGCTAAGCAATAAAGTCTTCTTCTTCTTCCTGCCCTTGTCCCACATTATGTGGGGTCGGCACAACATGTTTTCTTCTTCCACTCTCTTCTGTTAGCCGTCATCTCCGCACTCACATCTTTCTTACTCATGTCATCTTTAATACAATCCATCCATCTTTTCTTCGGCCTTCCTCTAGTCTTATATCCATCCACATTCATACCTAACGCTCTTCTCGTTACATGACTTTCATCCCTCCTCATGACATGCCCATACCATGCTAACCTATTACTTCTCAACTTTTCCGTCACTGGCGCTACTTTCAAACTTCCTCTGATGTACTCATTTCTTATTTTGTCCATTCTTGTCACTCCACACATCCATCTCAACATTCGCATCTCTGCCGCATGCACTCTTCTTTCATCCGTCCCTTTGGTAGCCCAACACTCAGATCCATACATTACGACAGGCCTTATGATCGTCTTGTAAACTTTCCCCTTAAGTTTAAGGGGCATTTTTGGATCACACGTAGTTCCTGTGACCTGTCGCCATTTCATCCATCCCACATTTATTCTATTTTTCACGTCTCGGTCAATATCGCCATCGTTCTGTATGAGTGAACCGAGGTACCGAAAATCGGAGCAGACTGGAAGGGATACACCATCTAAGGCAATAGGGGTAAAACTAGATGGACCACCGAAGTAGCAGAACAGGTGCTCAGTTTTTGTTCTGCTGATCTTCAATCAGACACTCTCCAGTTTACCCCGCCATTTTTCCAACCTGCTCTGGACCTCAAGTGCATCTTCTCCGACAAGCACAATGTCATCGGCGAACAGCATACACCAGGGTGCCTCCTCCTGTATGTCCGATGTCAGAGCATCCATAATCAGGAGGAACAAATAAGGGCTTAAAGCCGACCCCTGGCTAACTGGCGTATTTAATTGGTTATTTTATTTAAATTGACTTCGTTCTAAGGTACATTGAGATTTTCTTCGACAAAGAGAGCAACACACAGCGCTACAAAAATATGGCGGATGGACGTGAGTGAAATGTCATTTTGACAACCTACATATATCTGACAAAACAAAAACATCAAATCAAACAACATGACATGAAGAATATGTCAATGTCATGTCAAACGCCAATTATAAACCAACATGGCGGCCTTCAAATAGTGTTCACATTGTAAAAAACTTACCAGAAGAACTATTCTTGTACCATCGCATTTGTCTTCAAATTAATGAAATTATATTTTTCTTGTAATCTCCTATTTTTTCCTAATTTTTCTATGTAGTGTACATGGACCAGGCCCAGAATGAAATGGCTCCTTTGTGACACAGGTGCCTTAATGAATGTCAGTGTGTAACTTTGTTCCGTCTCAATTTGCTGTTACAAATAAAAACTTTTAATTTATTATGTCTCAGTTGTAGGAGGGTACCTTGAGCCGTCTTTGCAGTATGTCCATCCCTCCCTGCGCCCCGTACGGCGCCTCGTAGGGGAAGCTCCAGTCCCTCACGAGGAACTGCAGCCTCTGGAAGGGCGTCCGGCCGCTGTCCTCGAGCGCCAGCCTGCCGTACTCCGTGAACAACTGCAACAGGCACATGTTTACTTGAGTCTTTTATTATTATTCATATTTTATTATAATTGAATTATTTTTACATTAATATGTATGTGTTATTTGTCTTAGGGATATGTCATTTGTGTATTTTAGATTCAAATTTTATTTATTTATTTAGAATACATTATAACAGGTTTTTTTATCTCTAAGGCGATGCCATATGTTATTAGTAGGTACATTATAATAAATAGGTACAATTAGATAGGTACTAATCAAAACATTTCGTTTCTATCACTACCTGTGCACTCGGAAATGGCCTCATTTATAACATCGTAGAAGTCAATGCTGCCTCAGAATTTTCAATTAAATATAGTTGATTCCAATCAATGATAGGTAACTTATAGTACAACAAACGGAAGTTACATTTATAAAAGTTCCAACAAAGCTGATTTTCAGAGCGACGGTTGGATTTCGGTTTTAGAATTGGTTAGCTAATAATCTTAATTTATCGACATGTAACATTTTTGTTATAAATAAATAACCATTGAACCGTTGCGCACGTAAGGAGCCTCTAAGAGGCGCACTTTAATCCTTTCACTACACTGATTCTTTCATCGACGGTCTTAGGCCCTTTTCAGGGCCAACATACCTCAACCTGGTCACTGACCCAATACAGGATGACCAAGAAAGAATCAGTGACACGACCAGAAGAAGATCATCCTGCCGTCAGCGTGTCGGTCTGCCGCGTCGCCTTCTCGTTTGGTCAGGACTACGTATGTGACTCTTCTTCTTCTTCCTGCCTCTTCTTATCCCACATTATGTGGGGTCGGCACGACATGTTTTCTTCTTCCACTCTCTTCTGTGTCAGCCGTCATCTTCTTTCTTACTCATGTCATCTTTAAAACAGTCCATCCATCTTTTCTTCGGCCTTCCTCTAGTCTTATGTCCATCCACATTCATACCTAACGCTCGTCTCGTTACATGACTTTCACTCCTCATGACATGCCCATACCATGCTAACCTATTCTCTACTTTTACGTCACTGGCGCTACTTTCAAACTTCCTCTGATGTACTACGTATGTGACTGTTGGGTGTAATTGTTGTTCCTCACCTGTAGATGCTGCAAGTCGTCTTCCTGTATGTTCTGCGAGAGGTTGTATATCTGCACGGAGGACAGCATGGTGGAGAGTGCGAACACGGTCGCGCAGTCGCGCACCGTCGACTCGCTGTCGAACGCGCCTTGCGTGTCCAGCAGAATTATCGCCACCTGGAAAAATAATGTTTTTAGAAAAAGTCTGATAGTATATTCACACGCGCGCCTCGTCTCAAGTCTCGCTTCGCACCTCGCGTGATCGATGGTAGATGAACTTCCAGTTTACACTCTTTACTACTCTACTACACGTTTGTCGCGCGGTCCTTTGACTGGTGACCAAAAAACCGCTTCGGACGCGAGCGTTGCGAGTGACGAGACGAGGCGCGGGGCGAGCCGCGAGCGTCTGTTCACACTCCTGTCTCGTGGCTCGCCTCGCAGCTCGTCTCGCGACTCGCACGCGAGTGTAAATGGGCTATGGGCAGAAGGTATCGTTAGCGTAGTCGGACGACAATAGACAGTGCCTTCGTCCACGGCGCTACTTGAATTTCTGGACGTCGTGGACGGACCGCCAGGCTACTCGTAAGTGGTTACAGTTTGTAACTAATTAATATAACTAATTATATAATATATTATGTAGAATAATTAGTGTAATTGGTGATGTAGCCGTGCTAATTATAATAATAAATAAATAAATAAATCGAGTTTCTTTTTGGGTAGCGCCGTGGACGAGGGCGCTAAGTGATCCTGTCGTCTATGCCAGTGGAGAAGTAATAATTCCTTGTCATCGCTTGAATGATCACTAGTCTACTTTAGTATTCTGCTTTCGTTTTTTTTTTATGTTATACGGAGGCAAACAGGCTTACGGCCTGATGGTAAGTGGTTACCGTCGCCTATTGACGTCAGCAACACCTGGAGCATTGCTAATGCGTTGCCTGCCGAACCCCTCCCCCCTAAAGAGCTCTGGCAACCTTACTCACCGCAGGAACACTACTTGAAACCAATAATGTTATTTGGCTGCGATCTTCTGTAAGGCGGAGGTACCTCCCCAGGCGGGCTGCTCCAATAAAGATTAAAAATAAGTGCATTGTATGAGGAATGTTTTATTTATCATGCTGTTACATTGGATCCAATCCAACGACTTTCTTCCGCAGCTTGCCTGCACTACCCCGTAATTTCATTCATTGTTGCTTTTGAGTGCGATTTAAATCGTTTGTGGCGGCAAACTATACACTTTTAAGCGATAACATCTCTTCCATATGCCAAATGCATTTCCGTAAAGATTTCGTGAATGAAATATATGAATGCTGTATTTAGCTCGTTTAGTTGATTGCAATTTTGTTTAAGAACTGTAATCAAATAAACATTTTTTGATAATTTTATAATTAAATGTGTTCTTTTCGCCTGAAACACAGGATTACCTAGTTCAGGCTCCTATGTAATATCTACCTATATGTAAAAATGACCTGTAAATTTGTGTGTACCTTATCTATCAATCTTATGAATAAATTATTTATTTATTAAACAACGCACAATGATAAAGTAAAGTAAAGTAAATTTTATTGCATCAAATACGTAATAAGTTACATAGGTGTTGTATGTTTAATTATGACACAATGTATTTCTACCGTTGCGGCGTGCAAAATCTGGGTACAATGTCACTTAATTAGTTAATTATAAATGATGATAAAAAAAGAATTGAATCATCATCATCATCATTTCAGCCGTTCCACGTCCACTGCTGAACATGGCCTCCCCCACAGACAGAGCAAATTCCTTATCATGTGGGGGGATTTGCCCATACTCACCACGCTGGGCATGCGGGTTGGCGAGCGCAGTTAGAGCTATCGTTTTAAAATGAGGGATGCTGCTGCCCATCCCCTAGCTTTTTTCCCTTAGTCGCCTCTTACGACATCCGCGGATAGGTAGATATGGAGGGGCCTATTCTTCAGCCGGGGCCACCACGGCGAAAATAAAATTGAAATACTGAAATTGAATATTTGATGTACCTACCTTAATTATACCTAAAAACACATAAAATTAGAGATACTCGTACTAGTACGATCTGTGCATGTAGATCTTAATCATAACATTTTTTTTAACTACATAATCAGATTTAAATGATTCATCAGTGAATCTCTAATCATTAATATACTATGAACTTAATCACTGCGTAGTAAATAAATGCAATTTGGGCGTATTTCCGATTCCAATAGTAGTTTTTTAAAAATGAATGATAGAAATGGTCACCTTCTCCCCGTCTTCGAGCGTGGCCTTGAAGATCTCTGACCACATGAGTATTCCCGTGGTGTCCCGCTCGGAGCCGCCCCGCCAGCTGAAGCCTTCCAACGGGTCGTCCTCCCCGCCCAACCAGTCACCACCGCCGCCGCCGGCTCCATACTGAAATTGACCACATTATACAAAACATTTTACAGATCGTCTATCTAATCATCTCATGTGAAGCTAATAAAAGGGTTATAAGGTTTTTTTTATTAAAATAGCAGATTTGGAATCTGTCATGTTAATAAAAAAAATGTTTTTGATGTTTTTTCCCTTTCGGGCTGGCTATGGCATCGTAGGATTTTAGAGACTTAGCGTTTGAAGGATGGTTTGGAAGAGGAAAAGAGGTCGACTTCGGAGACGTTTTCGTTATAAGTTTTGCATAGTCTATCAGTTAGAAAGTTACTTCCAAATTGGTTTTCCTATGTGGTATGTGCAGCAGCTTACTATGCCTAGTTCTGTAGCGAGGTGCACTAAAATATATGGAAGATTTTAAACATGTACTGGGGTTTCCTGCTAAATGACGAAACCAAATTATTTTTAGAACGGGCAGCTGATTATATCCGTGATAGCATTGCAGTTTCGTGACACAAACCCAATAAAACCCACCTACCTATACATCTGTATCACGGTAGAATCACATAACGCCCTATTTTAAATAACTGATGCCGGGCGCACAAAATTGGCAAACATTCACTAAATGACACACTCGCCCGATTTGTAATATAAACCTATTTAAATTTAAACGAATGCAAGGTAGGTTGGGTGTATGTAGACAGTACGGTTTAATTATGTTGATTGGAACATTGTTTTTTTTTTTAAATACAAAATAGGCTAACGTTTGACCACAATCTCACCTGATGTTAAGTGACGATGTGGTCTTCAGTGTAGCACGTTTGCCTAGAAGAAACCTATTCACTCTGGTCTTGAAGACACCCAAATTATAGGTATTCGGAAACACAGACGCCGACAACGAGTTCCACTCTTTCGCTGTCCGCATTATAAAGGTAGACGCAAAGCGCTTGGTGCGGCAAAGTGGTACATCAACCATGAACGGACGCCGTGACCACCGGGTCCGCCGGACCTCGTGGTACGCCGAGAGATGTTGCGTTTTATCATTATGCTCTTGTGTCGTGACGCTGTGTTTACTTGCTTTTGCGATTAGAAAATTTTATAAATGAAAACATCTGCAACTGCGAAAGCTTTTGAGAAATTTGGATGTCTTCTTCTTGTTGTCGTGTCACTGATTCTTTCTTGGTCATCCTGTATTAGGTCAGTGAGCAGTTTGAGGTATGTTGGGCCTATAACAGTCGATGAAAGAATCAGTGTAGTGCATGGATTAAAGTGCGCCTCTTAGAGGCTCCTTTCGTGCACAATTTGGATGTGTGTGGTCACAACAGATTTCGATGAAACTTGGAATAGATAGAGTTCTTTATCTAGAATAGCATATGGGCTACATTTTATCTAGGTCCCAAGCGATCGAAGCCGCGAACACAAGCTAGACGATAATAAAACAGTAGTTACATAAACATGCTTATTTTTTTTGGATTTTTTAAATAATCAATAAATGTTCCTTACCTTGTGGTGCATATATCTAAGGAAGAAGTCCAACAGGAACGACTTTCCCTTCCGGAAGGCGCCGGCGACGGAGATGACGACCACGGAGCGATCCTTGATGTCCTCCCTGAGGAGCAGCTCGCTGAGCGCATCCTCGTCGAGGAGGAACGTGTGCTCCGGGCCCGTGTTCACCACCTGCACCCCGTGCGGGCCCGACCGCGGCGGCGGCGCCGGCTTCTCCGTCACTGCAATTGAACATTTTGTTAATAACATCCAACAGTCACATACGTCATCTCCCTGCCCTTATCCCACTTCATGTGGGGTCGGCACAACATGTTTTTCTCTTCCACTCCCCTCTATCAGCCGTCATATCAGTATTCACTCCTTTCTTACTCATGTCGTCTTTCACACAATCTATCCATATTTTCTTTGGTCTACCTCTCCCCTTATATCCTTCCACATTCATATTTAACACTCTTCTAATCACATGGCATTCTTCCCTCCGCATGACATGCCCATACCACGCTAACCTTTTGCTCTTCAACTTCTCAGTCACTGGCGCTACTTTCAAACTTCCTCTGATGTACTCATTCCGTATCTTGTCCATTCTAGTCACTCCACACATCCATCTCAACATTCTCATTTCCGCAGCATGCACTCTTCTTTCATCCGTCCCTTTGGTTGCCCAACACTCAGATCCATACAGTACATACGTATTCAAATACAAAAGGCGTTTATTTCAATAAAATCACTAGGATCACTTTGAGACGTCTTAGAAACTAGGTGAAGCTATGCCTGTTCCTCGCGACCAAGCCTAGAAGAATTAGGCAGCAAGCACGGCTTGGTGCCTATCATTTTTATCGATGATCCCTTTTCACAAAATGGAATTTAAAGCTTCAGTGTGGTGCCGATCGAACATGCAAACATTTGTCCCGCAGCGGGAATCGAACCCCTTGCGTCTCAGATCAAGCACTCACCCACTACGCCACCGAGGTCGTCTAATAAGACCTTAAATTGAAGTACTATACAAAATTATCGAACTAGCGGGATTCAAACACGCATGGTCGCCTTGAATCGGCAACGCTTTACCAACTACGTCATAGCTCGGATGACACTGGGTTCGAAAATGTTGGCAGGAGAAATATTTTCATGGGTTGAGCACTGCTAGTTCTACCTACAGTGATTTCAATCAGAAAAAGTCCTGTTCAATGTCTACAACTCAGTATATTATAGATACAACGAATCATCATCATCATTCATCGTTTCAGCCGTTCGACGTCCACTGCTGAACATGGCCTCCCCCACAGACAGAGCAAATTCCTTATCCTGTGGGGGGATTTGCCCATACTCACCACGCTGGGCATGCGGGTTGGCGAGCGGGTTGGAGCCCATCCCCTAGCTTTTTTCCCTTAGTCGCCTCTAAGATATCGCCGCGGATAGGTAGATATGGAGGGGCCTATTCTTCAGCCGGGGCCACCACGGCAATACAAAGAATAAAAAACAAAATATCTAGTAATATTTTGACGACGGCGTCGTGACAATAAATGTGATAAAATCACGTTCAACTAATATAGATTTCTCATAAATTTTAATAACTTAACACGCTCGTAGTGAAAGTAAATGGATTTAATGCATCGACCTTCGGACCTCAACTTTGGCTTCAATTGTCGAAGGTCATTACATACTTCATCCCACTAATATTATAAATGCGTAAGATTGTGTGGATGCTTGGATGTTTGAAGTTCAATGACGCCGTAACGAATCAAACTATTGCAATGAAACTTGGAATAGATAGAGATTCTTTATCTACAATAGCAAATAGCCGCGTCTCCGCCGGACGCATGCTCGGGCGAGGCAGCCTCGCGAGCGAAATGCTCGGTCGGTGTGGACGTGCCTCGCGGTTGTGAGGGCGCACGGTGCCTCGGAGCCGAGCCATGCGGTGTCGGTAAAGCGCGCGTGCTCAAAGGCGCCTCAGTGTGCGCTGTGCGCTCGGTGGGGACGATAGTGCGTGACGGTAGACTGATGGCCCGGGATGGCTCGGCTCGCTTCGCGAGCCCCGCCTCGATGTTTCCGGTAAACTACGAGGCTGCCTCGCGAGCATAGCCGCGGGCGAAAGCTAGTACAAAATATACCATGATATGTGATGCCAATATACCTACTACCTAAACTGTTTAAATTTGAGCTAATATGCATTTTGGAACAAAAAAATATTTAGTTACACATACAACATAATATACATCTGCTGAAAATATATGTAGATAAGATAAGAAACAGCAAATATAAGTTGATAAATCATTATGGACCTAAGATACGTAAAGACACCTTTATCGAACAATAGATAAACAAGATTTTGTGTAAGTGGGTCATACCACCCATACGTATTGGTAAACCTTGATTTCTTAAAATATATAGCTACAATTCAAATATACAATGTGTTCCATATCTAATATAATATTCCAAAAGACAATTTATTGTATCAAAAAAATGATAAATTATTAGCGCCTTTTCAATATTTGTGATTTTTAATATTATTCCCAAACTTTTTCGAATTCGTTGTTTTGACAGACCGACAGACGGAAGTTATCCAACGTGCGCAAAAAAATCTAAGAGACAATAACACGAACACAAGTGAAGTCACCCAAACCCAAAGTCAAAGTAGATTTGCACTATCGTAAACATGAATTAACGCAAACAAGCCATGTTTTCTTGCAACTTTTCGCAACAAGGAAGAACTAAACCAGTGATTCGCAAAGTGGTCTATATCGACCCCCAGGGGTCGACGGCGACATTCAAGGGGCAAGGGGTCTATGAGAGCGAAAAAATATTGGGGGTCGATGTGATGCAAATGGGGTCTACAAGATGCAACGAGATCCACGATGCTGGGTCTTTATTAATACCTTAAAACAGTTAGAAGTCATTATATCATAGCTAATATGACATTTTTGTGAATTTATATTTTTAGGTGGTCTACACCAAACCGAAAAACAAGCCAAGTTTGGGGACCACTGAACTAAACAATGCGTATCCGATTATAGCAGTTAATAAAGGATAATGCCGGAAATGTGAAGGTCAAGACGAATGCTACGGAAAAAACATACAATTGTGTTAGAAGTTAACTCATGAGAACAAATTCAACTGAGAAATCGTTACTTCTGATGTGGATACAAAATTTAGATTTTGAAGGAAGTAGGTATTCACTAAGAAGTTTTAGCTTTCTCGGTGAAAAAACGATAATCAACCAGGTTACTCTGAAGGTAGGGAGGTCGGGAGTAGAATATAATTAGCTATCTACGTAAATGGCATATTTATTACCGCGTTGCATCCAAACGGCTGGATGGATTTTGTTGTTTAGGGTCCTATCATTAGAATTATGTTTATCCAGTGCTTTTTTTTCAAAATCGAGCCGTGACTTCTAACATTACTTTTCGATTACTCTCACAGTTTCAGACTTCACCTAAGTGGCCTTGGAAATAACTTGTATATAAAAGAACAAGGTTGCGGAATCAACGGACTGCCCAAACCAAGTTAGAAAACTAAAATTTAGCAATAATACTTATCAATTAATTCACCCAGATGGGTTTTTAATTAATTTTAATTGTTGCTACTGGATTATACCGGATATCGGTACTGGAAACTCTATGCGTGTGTGTTTGCGCGGAAAGGTGGCCCATTGAGGCGTGAATGCTTTGTATGTCAGCACTCATGTTCTTGAGCCGCCTTCTCAGACACTTGTAAGGTCGTTGGCTTTCATGCAGCTTAGGAATCTAGATCTACGGATCCCATGTACGAACAACTTTACGAATCATAAACAAGGTGATTCATAATAATATGCATCCCGGCTTATTCAATCATCAAATATAAAAAATATTAGCGTAAATAACAAAATTTTCAGTTTTTTTCAGGAACTTTTTCATATAAAAAGACCAAGATCAGCTAGATCTTGGTCTTTTTATCTTCTAAATAACTGCTTATTTACCGTGCGAGAAGATTGACACCAAGATTGCTCGACCTAAAACTGCTGAATAATTGAGTTTGAACTGTTTTGACGCCAAACCAGCTGATTTTAGCATGGTATTTTTTCAATGAAAAATGTCGAATTTCGAAAAGCCATAGATCTAACTTTTGTGCCAATTGGGTGTAGAATAAGCCCCTTTCGGGATAGCATATATATTATGAATAACCTTGTTGGCTTCGTATTTTATTTTCCATAGTTTTTGCCGATGACTAATTTACAGCCAATGTGATACAGCAATATAATTAGGAATCTTAGTAAATTTTGTGTATTGTTGGTAAACTAGTAAGCAGTATAAATACATTATACACAGGTTCTAATCCAATTTAGAAGTGTGTGTCGACATAATAATCTTATTGAAACGATCAACAGGTAGGCGCGCACGAATTCTCGTAACCTGCGGGTCAGCATCGCGCCTAATTATTGTCTGAATTCTGTTCCAAGAACGTTCAGAAGTTATTTTTACTTATTCAAAAAATAGGTCAAAAAAATGTAGTAGTCAATCAGTTTGATTTGTAGGCCCCTGTAGAACCTTATCACACTAAATCTACGGCGATACGCGTCTTTGCTGAAAAATTACAAACTGTTATGCGGGTTAGATTCCCCGCTGCGAGACAAATTTTTGTATGATCTGCAACTATTTATTCCGGATCTGGGTGAGAGACCCATGATACTCGTAGTTTCTGATACCCACGACACAGGGAATCCTAGTGTGGGGTCAGGACAGGAATATGTAAACAAGTAGTTATGTGACAACTGTCACTTGTGGGTGTTATTTATTTATATATGCGAAAGTGTGTTTGTTTGTTGGTTAATTTGTTTTTTCACTCAGCAACGAGCAATGGATTGAAGTGATTTTTAACATACGGATGTAGTTAAATGCAAAAGAGTGATGTTAAACAACTTTTTATTTATAATTAAAGTTTGATCGACATGTAAACGATGTCTCAACAAAAACAAATGACGTCAACGATGGACTTAGTTTGAAAAGGTTCTATGGTGGCCTACAAATAAAATCTGTTGAGTCTACATCCATCTATAAAGAAAATAAAACCAATGCATAAACAAAGTGACTTCCGAGAAGTTCAATCTACAAATGACTATGATAATGATACTATACGGCCACGATGATCTAACGACGTGAGTGCTTCTCTACAAATAAATTACAGTGAGATGATACGATGATTTGAAAGATTAGCAACATGACTGACTGCGTTAAAGAGTTAAAGATACAGTACAGAAGTCTCACACGGAACTTACATGGTACGACAGGCGGTAGTTCTTTGTAATTTAGCTGTAAACTCAGCTTCCCCACTACCGTGCCTACAACAATGTGCAAAATTATATCGTTATATAACAATAAAAAGATCTAAAAAACAAGCTATTAAAATGGACCAAGCGTGGGTCCTTGAGGGAGCCGTTAGATTTATGATCCTATTGAAGTCGTAGTCTCGTTCCAAATAGGCAGAACGGGTACTGAAAGTCGGATTATGGCGGGGCTCCTTGACCTAGATATTTGAGGAACACCATTGCGCTATTTATAAGTACGTATTTAGCCAATTGTCCTAACCTCACTGCCGATCCCACAATTTGATCCAAGATCAGTCACCATGACAACTAATATGACAATATTGCTGTAACTAACTACTGATTTTAGATGGATAAAACAATGGGAGTGGCAATGAGTAAATCAGGACAAATCCAGAACGTTGTTTTGGATTGCGAGTGAAATTGCGTAACCAAATACAATGTATACCGAGAATTCGGTCAAAGAGATTCAGATCGCGATGACGAGTAAGACTGAGCGTTAGATTAGAAAGCCGATCTTTATCGTTTGTATTGACGCATTTGAGTTGAGGTCAAATGAGATGGCTCGCTCATTACGGCGAACTAACTACATAACTCGTGGACTTTTACCGTCGGTAACTGTCTTTCCACATACTTCCACCTGTTAGATACTCTGAGAGATAATGTGCTGCATTTCTTACGCAGCCCTGGCGCGGGCCCAAGCTTCGAACTCATGTCATTAACCTGCTTGCTACTTGGAAGAGCTCCAGCGATTCTAAGGCTATAATCGTAATATTTATGGGATTTCGATGGGCAGAAACGTTTTTGTATGGTGACACGAAAAGCGCCGCTACAGAAACAGTCAGCTTCTCACTTTTCACGTTGGCAAGCGAGTATCTCACGAACATATTGTCTCACAATGTTCCGGTGGCCCGAGCAGGAATAACTGCAAATGCAAATGTCATCAAGCCAATTCAAATTAAAAGATTATAAGCAGCGGCGATGACATTGGCCAATATTTAACTTTTACTAAAGTATCGTCAGCGTAACGCTATCGTGAATTACTCTACAATAATAACTTACTTTGTTCGGGCCACTGTTTCTTTAGTTAGACTAACGCGTTACAAAGAGTTACCTTTTTCGTAAGCGATCGGATAGACGTTGGCCGACAATAATTGAAGGCACTAAAGGGGTTTTATGTTGTTTGTTGATAGCTTATTCCGTGGTTTAAACGCGAGCCAATTTTGACCCAGCTGAAACTTTGTAACTTGCCGAGTTTTGATAACAAAACACTTTTATGGTAAGTAATTTGATGATGGAGTGACCACACCGAAAGCTACACCACAAAAATCCGCGATATAAATAGCAGATTTGCAGTCTTTGATTAGTTCGCGGCAGCAATTGAACTCCATTGTGAAGCTTACTACGAAAAAGTAGTTTTACAAAACAAGTTATAGCATAATAAAACATGGTGATTATTGTAAATTTTGTTTAAACTTGGTCAAGATCTGAAGGTTCTGCGGAATTCATGAACGATTGCGCCATGAAAATAATAGGCATGAAGACATAAGCATTGCAAACATCTACCTACCTCTATGAGGTGCCTATGTGCGTAGGTGATAGAGAATGTAATCTACGCAAAAATAATTATATAAGGAGGCATGGTTCATTCAACTATAAAAACGCAACTTACGAAAAAAACCAGTTTGAGATCATGTTTTAGAAGGCATTTTTAGCTTAGACTTTACCTGCAAAGGTCATGTACCTTACCTGCCCCTTCGTGTTTTAAACATCGCGCTCTAAACAAATGGGTGGTAAACAAGTAGGTAGAGGAGTGGGAGGTTAGTCCGCGCCCCTAAAACAGTCATCAAGCCTACATGGACCTGTAAATCAGTGATTCCCAAAGTGGTCTATCACGACCCCCACGGGTAGACGGCGACAACCAAGGGATCAACAAAAGTAATAACAAAATTGGTGGTCTATGAGATGCAACGAGATCTACGATAGTGGAATATACGACAATTTAGATGACAAAAAAGCTTGGGACTGAATATGCTGCAATTCAATTAATAGTTGCAAAAGGATCTTAATAAAAATAAGAAAGCCGGTATCTTGCCTGTATCTTAATCAAATAATCGTAAGATCAGGTGCAAACCATACAAGTGACCACAAACGTTGCAAGACGATATGTAGGAAACGGGACGGGCAGATTTTTGTATAAAGTCGAGTTAAAATGACGAACTTCCAAAAGGCTTTGAACAATTTTTATTGCCAATTGGATATATAATAAGCCCCTTGCGGGATAGCATAGGTACATAGTATTACGAATCACCTTGTAGAGATACTTGCAACTCGGTTCTGCCTTGCTTCGGGAGGGCAGTGTCGGCAACCGACCGACACGGTACCCACAAACGCCTGCGGCCAGCTTACCGGAAGGCAAGTCGTTGCAGGGCTATGCATCTCTTTGCCAGACAACGCGGAGTCCGAGTCAAACCGCCCCACAGGATTATGAATTGCCTATCTAAGCCACGCCCCAATTCATACGAAACCAGCAATGTATGAGATACAATAAAATCACTAGGATCACTGTGAAACGTCTTAGAAACTAGGTGAAGCTATGCCTGTTCCTCGCGACCAAGCCTAGAAGAATCAGGCAACAAACACAGCTTCAGAAACATCTGCTAAATATAAAACAGCCTATGGGAGTTCTGCTGGAACATACAATCATGACCTAAAACCGCAAAACATTGAGTATTTCGGTATACGTTATTGGGAATGGTATAAAATTGTTATGTTGTGCGCAAATGGAATTTACGAGTTGGCAGGCGATGGACCGATTGAATTGGCGCCGATGGCGATTCAAGTGGATCAAATACATAAAACGATTGATATAACTAGCGTTTATAAGTAAGACTAACTTGCATTTTAAGATGCACCAGCTTGAAATGCTAAACTAAAGGTTAGTTATTATTTTATGTCGCAAGGTACACACGCTACTCTGCTGGCAAGACACCCGGGTTGCTTATCTTTTCACAAAGTCGTTTAAGCCCAATACTCAGCGGAGGTAAGTGATAACAGTTGCACAGCAAGCATAAATAAAGTTTTTATAATGCTACTTACATATAATGCTACTAACCTAACCTAGTTGAACTGACCCAATATTCACACTACAGTCAAACTACAGAACTCCAAGTTTCATCAAAATCGGATGAACTTGCAACCTGTTACGTATAGAATACTCACTACTGCAAAATGTGGGCATGTGCCAAAATGTACGGACGTGCCTCTGACTACCCCCTTACACATATTCAAGGACGTGATCGCCTGGAGATCTGAGAGGTTGTCTACCATGCTCGGGAATAAAAGTAGTGACATTATTTCTTTCTTTTCTTTGTACAGAAGTTTAGTGTAGCGACACACCTGCGGAACGTACCGCGCCGATCGTTCGGTTCAATAGGCTCGCAGTGTTTTCAAGTTCCCTATGACACATCAGCCGAAATTACGTCGCGTTCAGTCTAACGCCTAACCTCCCTTCGAGCGATTATCTCTGCCCAAAAGCAATATGGAACTTGAAAAACACTGCGAGCGTATTGAACCGAACGATCGGCGCCGTAAGTTCCGCAGGTGTGTCGCTACACTTAAACAAACATCACAAGTAGGTACATAGACAGACATGTAAGGTATTACTAAGTGGTATAAAGTGAATTTGCGGTTGCATAATCAATGATACTACTTTCTAACCCACACTTGGACGGAGACCTCAATTCTAGGTGCTTATTAGCATCGCATATAGGAAATTAAAACAAACAGGATTGGGTTTGTTGTCTATAGGTTTTCTTTGAACTTGTGTTTGTTTTTTAGTATGAGAATAAATATAATTCTAGAATTTTGAAACAGATCATGTGACAAGAGCATATCTCACAGTGTAACAAGGGTTCTTGTGCACGAGCCTCTAAAAGGCGCACTTTAATCCTTTCACTACACTGATTCTTTCACCGACGATGGTCATGGGCCCTTTTCCGGGCCAGCATACCTCAACTTAGTCACTGACCTAATACAGGATGACTAAGAAAGAATCGGTGACAAGGATTCTATGACAATAAGAGGCTATAAACTTCGAATTGTCTAGTCATTTATATCAAAAGGATAATCCTACTAATATCATTAATGCGAAAGTGTGTGAGGATGTTTGTTCAATCACGCCGTAACTGGTCCACCGATTTCAATGAAACATGGAATAGGTAGAGTTCTTAACCTAGAATAGCATATAGGCTACTTTTTTACAGCCTATATGCTGCTAAACTAATATTGTCTAGTCATTCATGTATAAGAAACCATTCATAACTTGATAATAAACAGCCATTTGCAATCACAGCTGAAAAACTAGTTATAATTATACCAGAACAAGTTGAGGCAAAAAGCTCCAACAGGTTTTTGAGGATCTAAGAGTTTTAATCAATCAAGAATTATCATGTTGAATGATAAAAATTATTTATTTGATTATAGACGAGCAGCTTCCGCTGATTTGGCTACATCTCAGTGTCGAAATTGAAAGTCTATTGTCATGTCTGGTTCACTTTTTTGACCACTGATTTATTAATTCGTTTCATAGCCAGTTGTCGAGAATGCATTGACAGAAATAGCAGAAACAACATCTTCCGGTAACATGTTCCAGTTGTGGACTACTCTGTTGCTAAAGAAGTGGTACGCAACAAGTAAGTTAGCAGGAGCATGAGCTAGCTTAAGTTGATGGCCACGAGAAAACTTTGATCATCTTTCCTTATGAAGATATCTTTAATATGTGGCAGATTGTTGATTGTATTACTGTCTGTTATCAAATAATGGAAAAGACATCATCATCTCCCTTCCCTTGTCCCTCTTCACGTGGGGTCGGCACGACATGTTTTTTTCTTCCACTCCCCTCTATCAGCCGTCATATCAGTATTCACTCCTTTCTTACTCATGTCATTTTTCACACAGTCTATTTATATATATTTCACACTGTATTCTTCTTAATATTAAGTAATATATAATTTTAAGGCACTGTATCCCAGAAGTAATGTACTCTCATCTACGTGTGACCACGGAAGACCAGCGCTTCGGTATGAGCTGAGCGGTTTTTGTTACCATTAAATTGAATTTCATATTTATACTGTGTTAAGTTTGAGTTGTATTTATTTGTAGTAAAATTAACATTATCTATTCTATTCTATAGCATTTTCAATGTATCTCTATCACGTAATTCAGTGTTTGAATAATTTTAGCTCAATCTGCATTGCATGACTTATGAATGTGATTGTTGACCTTAATCTGTTGCTGCTATTATGTAGTCGTGAGTTGATAATGATACCCAAAACAACATGTACATTGTATACCTACATATACATAGCTATATAAACATGACATTCAGAAAGTCTTTGTGTATTGTTTGAATAATAATACATAGATGGGTATGTGAATTTGAGGCATAGAATAAATAAAAATCACCTGTCCAATTAGAAAAATATAGAGAGAATATCTTTGAAGTACCTACACAGCATTGTGCCTCATCAGCATCACAGAGCAAAGTTCAAGGCGTAGAACGGCTAAATCACACCAATAACAATACATTGGCGCACGAAAATACTTAAGACGTACGAACGTATGGTGCAACAAAAACATTGTACCTGTCTCCAGACTCCTGTCTGCTCCTCCGGTCATGTTCACTAATATCCGAGGCGAGGGACGCAGTCAATGCGCACGGCGGACTGCACTCTCCGCTCCTGGCGGCCCAGCACCACAATCCACGCAGCAATTATAAAAAGAACCCAATTTCAATGTCACAAAGGTAACACGAGGGTACGGCGCAGCCACTCAGCCGTCTAGCACAGCGAACGCGCGGTCACTCACTGAACCCTACGCAATAATAACATAGCAGAATTTACCTTCTCCCTCATTGTAATTTGTTTCTTCGAGTATATGTCCTTCTTTATCAGCCATAATCAATTTATTTATTTATTTGAACTGCGCAACGAAACTCGACTGAACATAGCGACATGAAATTTTGATTTTTTTTCCAACTCCACGACTTGGTAGATAGAAGACGCGTACGAACGTCAGCTGTCATTGTCAATCAATTGCCAAACCTTAATTTTTTTTTTAAGTTTTTTCCCTTTCGGGCTGGCTATGGCATCTAGTACTTACCGCCAAGTCTTACGTTTATATTTCTTCGTAGTTATTTTTATCTTTCTTCGTCATTTTACTTCTTAGTCATGGTCAAGTCACCGTCAAGTCAAGTCAAATTCAGTTTTAGTAAGATATGATGGTGGCTATTTTACTTAAACCTCAAGGGACCTCTTGGCGCCTACTCGAAAAATGACGATACACGCAATCATTTCATTTCACTTCACTAGTGCGGTTTACTCAAACAATATGCAAAACACCACCCTAATCACATAATATTATTCAATTTAGCACTAGTTTTGTAAAATAAATTGAGAGCACAACATCACTTTCTCAAGTTCCCGCCAAAAAACCCAAACCTTAAATACAAAATTACTCTATGTGTCAAACAAACTAAAAAACGCATAGATTATGGAGCCCGCAACTACCTGAAAAGGAAAGCAACGGAAATAGAATAGAATAGCAGGAAAGGAATGGTTACTAAACCCCTTTCCCTGTTAGTCTGTGTCTCTATCGCTTACGTGCATAAAAAATTACTCTATGCATATTGCAGAGCTCTCCATAGAGTAATTTTGTATGGAGCTCTCCTCTGCAGTATGCACGAAAGGAGCCTTAAGGAGGCGGACAGGACAGGCGCGATAGCGCGCATAGCTTTTTATAGTTTGCACCACATTTTGCTGTTTGCTAATGGCTGTTCTGATGGATGACATATCGATAATGTGAATGTCAGTGTCAACTGTCACTATTGTTTTCGTGATTAGCCAAATAATCCCTATTTAGTCTGTGATCGTCATCCATCGGTGTCATCATCGGTGTCAAATTACGGTAACAACGGAAAGTGCAAAAAAAATTACCTTTTTTTCTGAATAAAACTTGATAAATTTATCCAAAATGCAGGTAATAAAATTTCTACTAAGCAAGATAAGGCTTAACTTGCCGAAGTCCAATGTTGTTCAATGTTTATTTTTAGAATCCGAATGAGGACACTGAATGGAACGATGTCCTTCGTGCGAAGGGAATCCTGCCTCCCAAAGAAAAAGAGATCTCTGAAGATGAGATCATCAACATGTTGGAGCAGACCATCCAGAACAAACAGGCTGAGAGTAAGTTCGAAACACTCACTTGTTTCTTGTAGGTTATGGAACACCTGTACGAGTGGCTCTTTGCACCTGTTGATAGAAAGTGTCTATTTGGGTTCCTCTATGTGTGAACATTTGTTTTTGAAATGATCCTAGTTACAAGCAAGTTAGTAGAAGCAATGTTTATCATTACCAAAAACTCTTGTCAAAACAAAATATCAACATTCACAATATAACAAAAAATATTTTTATGATATATTTTAGAGGACAGGCAACTATCAGAACTGGATCTAGATGGACTAGATGAGCTAGAAGACTCTGAGGATGAAGCAGTCATCCAGGAGTACAGACAGAAGCGCATCGCTGAGATGAAGAGACTTGCTGAGAAGCCTCGCTTTGGAGAGGTGAAGGAGGTCTCCGGCCAAGATTACGTCCAGGAGGTCAATAGGGCTGGAGAAGGCATTTGGGTTATCATTCATTTATATAAACAAGGGTAAGTTTTGTAGTTATTATCAAACACCACTTAGAGTGGAAATTTCAATTTATTTTATTTCGGTTGTTCACCATAACTGTTAGTACATTTATATGCCAAACTAACTGTTTTTTTGTAACATTTTCACGACTCAAGGGCTGAATCAGTCTTGATGACATTTGGTAAGGAGATGCCTTAACCCTGAGGAAGAAACCCTTTTTGTTTTGGCAATGCATTAGCAATGCTCCAGGTGTTGCAGATGTCAATAGGCGACGGTAACTGCTTTCCATCAGGTGGGCCGTAAGCCTGTTTAACTCAGTATAACATTTAAAAAAAAAAAGTTATGTGTGAAGGGATCAAAGTGCGCCTCTTATAGTCTCTTTTCGTAGCATTATATAAAAAACACCCATAGTCCTAGATCCTCAGAATAGGATTTCATGTTGTCGGTATCAGAAACTACAAGTACTTCATAACCACAACACCTACCAAATATTTGCAGATCATGCAAATGTTTGTCCCGCAGTGGACATCTAACCCCCAACCATTGGATTTCAGACGGGCACTGGCCTGCTGTGCCACCGAGGTCATCATTGAAGAATAATTAACGATTATCTATTTCAGCATCCAGCAATGCGCCCTTATCAATCAGCACATGAAGCAGCTAGCAGCCAAGTATCCGTACACAAAGTTCTTGAAAGCAGTCGCACAGACGTGCATCCCCAACTTCCCGGAGAGCAATCTGCCGAGTGTGTTTGTGTACTTCGAGGGGGATATGAAGAAGCAGTTCCTTGGACCCCATGAACTGAGGGGGACCGCATTGACTTGTGATGGTGAGGTCCTTAGAATTTTACTGATGATCGTTGAACATAATTCAGATAGAACTTCTTTCTATTAGGTGGTTTTCGATACAGTCTTATTATTACCTAAGCAGGCTATTCTATTAGTGGGTACTGAGAGGCAAGTCCTTTGGCAATGGCTGGTTGCATTCCCCAATTAGTGACAGTTTGCCAGCTCATTACTGATCTCTCATAAGACATTGATACTCGCAGAATCAGACATTACCCCTTACATACAAACAAATTTTACTTAGTAATAGACAATAGTTTTTAAAGAAACTAGGCTATTTTTTTATTCTTCTTTCAGAATTCGAATACATTCTTGGTAAAGTTGGTGCAGTGGATACTAAAATAAAAGAAGACCCCAAGCCCAAGATCAAGGACAAGATGTTCACCGACCTTGGCTCCAATGATTGGTGATAATTAGAAGAATGGACTGAATAGATTGCTTGGTGCGGGTTCTATGCGCTTGCTAGGTATATTTATTTTCTTTTAAGTATTAGGAGAATTGTGTTCTTATTATTTCACAGTATGGATACCAAAGTGGGAGATTTTATTTTAAGACTATTGTCAATGCCTTTTAATTTGAATGTTAATGCACTATTGTTATTGTAAATAACAAGTTTATAAAAATAAGGAAATAATTGAATATTTTAAATAAAAAAACAACTGTTAAATTTCATGTTTTATTTTATACACAGAACAAGCCTACATCTACTTATACAGTACTCAATACTTTTGTACAGTTACTTCTTTCGAATATAAAGCCATGTTCAAACTGCGTATGATATGTCGTCTAAAATGTATTTCAAAACGATCCTTACATCTTCTGAATAAAGTTAATTTTGTGTTTGACTTTTAAGAGCTTGCTAAACTGTTGAGCTATATCGCTAACTCCCAAATGTCAATCTCAAAATTGACTTTGTTCTGAATTCTTACCTAAGAAACATTTCGAAAATCATTTTATATGTTATAACAAAGACCCCATATGCGTTGAATTCGCCCTTTCTGAACAAGCTCGGAATAAGACTTGGTATTCTAGCATCCCCGCTGTATATTAAGTGCGGTGACACACCGAGCCAGACACGGCTCGACCGGGTGCCGCGCCTGCACGCCCAGCTCGAACACTCGCAGCAGGATCCGGGAGGCATGCTCTTGCATGCCCGTCACTATGTCGGGCAGCTTGTCCAGCGCCGACTGGGTCACTTCGGGCAGGCTCGAGTCTAGGCATTCGAGGATCGCTTGCAGACCTGGAAAGACGAGATGGCAATGTACTTAAATTTTAATAAAAAGCATTGAATTGGTCAACTGCTAAAGTGAAGTCTTCTGAATAAAGTCGACGCAGACATCCTACTAATATTATAAATGCAAAAGTTTGTGAGGATGTTTGTTGTTCATTCGCGCCGTAACGTCTCAACTGACAAGTTGAAATTTGGAATAGATAGAGGTTTTTTACCTAGAATAGCATAGCGAGTTCTGTACAAATTGTATGTTCAATTGAAAAGACCTTTTAAAACAAAACAAAAGCAGCAGCGAGTAAAGCCACGGGCGGAAGCTAGTTCATAAAAGATATGACACAAATGCTTTATTCTCTTATGTGTAACATAATACAAATAATAATTATGCAAGTCTTCACTGCAGTCAATAATGTGATATGAAATATATTTTGAGAAACACCACTTACGCGTCGCAAGCCAGGACATTGGATTTGACCCGAACCGAACATACATACATACAAACATTGCAAGTTAACTCTAAGCAAAGACAATATAGTAGAATAAAAGGCGCTATGAGAATCATAATATACTGTCGAGTGGGCGGAGTGAAGAAAGTGACAGCGCTATGTACTATAATTGAATGCGGAAAGAGATAGCAAGTGTTAGAAGGCGCTCGAAAGTAATCGACGTAAGCGATATATAAGAAAATATCGATTATCTTAAAAACTTAAGTATTAAAAAAAAAAAGTGTCTTGGATTTATGTATCCAATGCTATTATCTAACACAATATTTAAAAAAAAAGTTATTTATGATTGATAGTTTCTGAGTATTTGCGAAAAAACTGTTGCAGAGGACGGAACTTTAAATAATAAATCTTACGAGAAAAGTTTTACCAATCGCGTTTCTGTCTTGGATTTGGGTAAATAAAATGCTCAAGTTATCTTTCTCATAAAAATCAAAACTGTGCGATTTGCGGTTATGAGAAAAAACAGTTCAAAAATCATAAAACAATTTAACCCTCACCTTAACTAACTAGTCTTTGCTATAAGCTTGTGAAAAATATATAGTCACCGAATTGGTAACCTCTTTTTTTTGGCGTCAGTTAAAAAGATAAGATAGAAAAAGATAATTTACCTTATAAGACTATGTCAAAGTAAAATTACTCATTAGCCTACTTGGCTAGATTGTAATACAACTTAGGGTACAACATTTTGTAGGAAAAAAAAAAAAAAAGTTAATAAGATAAGATACCGGGCTTGGTGTCGGTGACTGCGGGCAGCACCTTGGCCAGCACGGAGAGCGCGGCGGTGCGGAGCGGCGCGTGGGGCGCGGCGGCCAGCGGCGCCGCCGCGCGCAGGATGGCCCCCGCCGTCCCCGCGCCCCCCCACGCGCCCCCGCGCCGCGACCCCCACGACTCGATCTCCTGCAACCAACGCTCCATGTCACTCATCGTACCGGCCGTCGGGAGTCCACCACTGAACATCGGCCTCCAGAACCACTTCTTTATAGTACAACCAAAGATAATATAGTACATTTTTTCTATATTATCTTTGGTACTATCAAAAAAATTTCCGCCTTACCAATTTTGAAACTGTTTCGCTTGTACCCGGCTAAGTAAGCCAGCCCAGCCCATCTCTTTATTTATTGTGATCCTTTGAGGGTGAACCATTCATTTTATGACTTTGATTACCCAGTCTGTTGTTCAGTTGCAACCAGAACAATACGAACATATTGTTAGACAAAAACAATACTTTTTATGATTACGCATTTACGCAAGCAAGGCACAGATCACTTCACGCAAAATACACCCTTAGGGTGGTAAGGCGGAATTTTTGGTGATAGTACAACGATGTTGGCAAACAATCATCCGGCCCAACAATTGGTAAGTGGTTACCGTGAAATGGTCGCAATACCAGAGGCATCACGCACTCGTTGCCAACGTCGAACTCCCCTCCACTTAAAGAGCTCTGGCTACCTTACTCACCGCAAAAACACAACACTATTTGAAACAAATAATGTTATTTGGCTGCGATCTTCTGTAAGGCGGAGGTGCCAGGCAAGCTGTTCCAATTTAACGCAAGTAATCTCGCATAAAATTTATAATATCACCAAGTACATAAGCGTTGGTTTATATAAAAAATGAGTATGTAAGAGGAAGTTTGAAAGTGGCGCCAGTGTCGGAAAAGTTGAGGAGTAATTGGTTAGCTTGGTATGGAGGAGAGAAGAATGTCATTTGACAAGAGTGTTAGATATGAATGTGGATGTAGGAGTAGAGGTAGGCCAAAGAAAAGATGGATGGACTGTGTGAAAGTGGATATGGTGAAGAAAAGAGTGAGTGCTGAGATGACGACTGATAGAGGGAAATGAAAGAAGAATACATGTTGTCCCACATAATGTGGGATAAGGGCATGAAGATGATGATGATAAGCGTTGGTATATCAAAGTCTGATCAAACGAATGTTTACCTGTAAGTTCCAGTGCAGGTTCTCCGGAGTGTCGTTGCGTCTTTGCAGCGCCAAGAGCGCGTGCGGCGGCGGCGCCGCCGACGCGGGCGCGGACAACTCCCCGCTCTGAAGCGAACTTAGCGCCGGGATGGACCTGGGAGAAAGAGCAGACTTCTACAAAATACTATTTATTTATTTATTTATTTTTTGGAGAACCAACAGCTTTGTTACATTTGATTGAACATTTGTTTAGCTTTAGAGAGCCAATTACAGGTTCTCACGAATAGTGATATATTACTTAAGTATTACAAACAGTGGGGTAAACAGCTAATTAGCGGTATACAAAATAAGGGTGGAACAAACAAATAACTAATTAAGGTTACATTTACGGTGGCTAATCATCTGCAATAAAGAATTCTCTGCTTAGTCGCGATCTCGCTGAGGAGACACTGGTGCAGAAAAGGTCAAGGTCACTACTCTTACTCAGCTTGTTAAAGTTGTCGCTTGCGCGCCATAAGTATGAATTCTGCCTATAATTAGTTGACACTATGGGAACATGTAGCTACTAGTCTACTGTAATTATTTATTATTAACATTGGGTGACGCAATGTTGGAAGCCCCTCCTAATGGACGACATTGTGAAAGTTGCAGGAAAACGGTGGATGGAAGAGCCTCAAGACCGTTTAGTCATAGTCATTGTCGGTTTGCATTGATAAAAACGATCGTCGTGCTTGAATGCTGCGTTCAACGCAATTTTTCAATCGTATTTTTCCCTGGCGCAGTGCACGAGACTTACTGCACGAGCGCCGCGTGCGCGTTGAGCAGCTGCGCAGCTTGCTGCGGCTGCGCCTGCATGTAGCGGCGCAGCAACGCAGCCACGCGGTGCAGCAGCGCGCCCAGCCCGCTGCCCTTGCCGCCCCCGCTCTGCTGCCCCAGGGACAGGAATCCTTCTAGGATGTTGTGGATCTCGGAGCTGCAATTCAAACAATACAACTATTAGTATAGCTTGCATCAACGTAGAAAGCCAGCGCCTAGTACTAGGGTTAGATGGGCTGCACATAATGATAAAACAAATAAATAAATTACATCCAACAGTCGCATACATAGTTCTGACTCCACACTTGAATCCCCTGTGTCGTGGGTATTAGAAAATACGAGTACCAGGGTATCACAACACCCAGAACCGAATCAAATATTTGCAGATCATGCAAACATTTGTCTTGATGAAGACGATAAGTATTGGATAAAAGGACAATATGCTAGTAAGTAGCTGGGTCGCTTGGTAAACAAAACACAAACATTGACATGAGCTTCGGTCTCCAACTAGGTCGATTTTTTAACTAGATAACGTGGCAAAAGACCTATTAATCCAACAATGGCTGCGCCAATTAAATCCATCAGTTGGCGCAGCCAGACTTAGTAGGCAAAGCTTAGTTTATTACAGAGCTTCAAAGCTCGCAAAAATCGCTCTCCTATGTTGCCTCGTACTTTCGACTAGGAGGATGCGGCTTCACCTGTTCTGCGGCGCGAAGAGCTCCTCGTCGGGCAGCGCCTCGAGCGCGGCCAGCAGGTAGGTGTGCTGGCGCGCGTGCAGCGGCAGCGCGCCGCGCAGCAGCGCCGCCGCCAGCGGCAGCGCGCGCGCGCCCGCGCCCCCGCAGCGCGACCACAGCGCGCGCAGCCCGCTGTCCAGCCGGCTCATCCTGCAACACACCGCATGTTTTATTATTCATAAAGATAAAGATAATTTATTGCCAAAATGTTACACATGATAATTGGTAGGTTTTATAAGACCGTGGTTTCATAGACCAAGTTTTGAATTATCGTCGAGGCCCAAACTAGGCCCAAACTTGGGTCTCAGAAAGACAATAATAATAAATTTTATTTCAATGGATGAATCTACATATCTATCTACGTATACTTGTTATACTTTGATTCACAGCCACTAATATATACTAAATTCTATATTCACTCGATACTATCTGTACACCATCATCTAATTTCATCAACCTATGTAGGAATTGCAAATCAAAAAGTCTCATGCACGAAATAAACTGAATCAAACACATAAACACATAATCTGATAAACATATAAACATACATATACTTAAGTATCTACAACACAGTACCTACTTAACTTAAGACATAACCCTACCAATGATTATATATACCTACCAACCGTCGGACGGAGAGCGCTTTGAACAGGGCCACAGATATTCTAGTCCGGCCTATAGCGCATCTTTTATTTTTATTTAAGGTGCTTCAGTACCTACTATTATTATAATTATCTAAACCTCTGTTATTTCTATACTACATAGTGCTTAAAGAAATAGTTATATAGCTGCCGGTATTGTACCTACTTGTTGTGTCAAATAAATATATATTTCATTTCATATTTCAGGTAACTTAAGAATGGTACAGATGGTATAAACTAAATTCTAAGACCTATAGAAACTGTTGAACTAGAGGATGTTTAACTGCGACGATCGAGGTACTGTAGGTCCAGCGTCAAGCAGCGCTCAAAAGTCATGCTTATTTGACCCTAAGGCATTTTGGCGATCTGATATAATACCAGTTTTACCGCCCTCATCAGACATCCAGTAAACAAATTTGACGAAAAATAAAAGGAAAACATACAGGCATATCCAAATCCCTTCTTAAATTATTCATCAGGGGAATATGAAATAGCGATTTCGTACATATTAAATACGCAAAATCAGTCCGAACTGCAGTTGTCCCACTCACTCACAAATTGACAACAGCAATAGATCCGTTAAAATATATTTTCCAAATTGCCTGTTACCAGAATTGCCTCTAATAAAAAAAAGGTGTGGTTACTTTTGTTCGTGCTCCTTGTTGTGTCCGGTGGGTTGCGGCAGCGCGCTGAGCACGGCGTGCGACACGCGGTCCGTGGCGTGCGTGGAGGCGAGCCACGCCCCCCGCCCCCACTCGCCCCGCCCACCGCCCCCCAGCGGGCACGACACCGCCGGCCGCTCCGCGCACTCCGACAGCAGCTGCCGGATCTTCGGCACCTGTGGGACAACTCAACTCTGACTATAACTATATCATACTATGTCAAAAAAAAGTCAAAAGGCCTTTATTTCAATAAAATCACCAGGATCACTTAGAAACGTCTTAGAAAGTAGGTGACATATGCATCCAACTAGACATTCTAATATAGCACGCAGAACCGACAACCGTTGGGGAGTAAAGGCTCTCGAATGGCGACCACGAACCGGGCGACGTAGTGTTGGAAGGCCCCCTACCCGATGGACCGTCGACATTGTGAAGATTGCGGGAAGTCGATGGATGGAAAAGGCTCAAGACCGTTCGTCGTGGAAGGCATTGTGCTCCAAGAGTGGAGCACAAGCCAAACGACACTTCAACCCACAACACATTTGCTTATACTCGCAAGACTTTGAGCTTTTTTTTTTTTTACTTTAACCGCTTTGAGCATCATGCCACTATGTGTGCCTGACAATTACGTGCGCTGTGGCCGCCGTCGACATCAATTGTTCGCCTGCCACACACCGCGAACTCGTCACGCTCATAATGCGCCAACGCTAAGAGCTCTCACTCTTTTAAATGCAGATGTACACGAGGTCCAACATGTCGACATCATTAATGATAAAATTTGTATAATATTTAATTCGCTAAGAGTATTTTTAAGTTTTAATTTTAGACAGTAGGCACTTTGGTATATACTGTAAGCTTGCTGTTTTAACTGAAATAAATAATTCTAATTCTAATTCTAAGACTGATAGCTCGCTAAAATATATAGCTCGATAAAATATATCAGGCCAATCGAGGCAACCTTTACGCCACTTTATGAAAAATGAATCAGAATTGAAATAGCAAGCCTAGCAGAATCAGGCAACAAACACGGCGTGCGTTCCTGTCATTATTTTCGATGATCCCTTTTCGCATAACGCAATGTTGAACTTTAGTGTGGTGCTCAAGAATCAAAAGCTTAGAAAAATGGTGAGCTCCACCACCTGAACTTTTGCAGAAGTTAAAAAATACATATTTTTTTATTTTCAAAATTACCTAATTTTTTCTATGAACGAAACCGTCTATCTCTAAAAGAAGCGATACCTAGTTTCATGTCTTATTATTCAGCCCCACCCTGTGTACCGTGTCATAGCTCAGTTGGTATTAACTCTGCCTTCTGCGCTAGAGGTCGCGGGTTCGATTCCCGCACTGGACAAACATTTGTGACTAACAAAGATGTTTGTTCTGTGTCTGGGTGTTAAAATATATATCTATTATGTATATCAGTCTCTGGTACCCATAGTACAGGCTATGCCTAGTTTGGAATCAGTTGACTGTGTGTGATTTGTCCGGAATATTTATTTATTTACCTTCATATGCAGTAGCAGCAGCAAGGCAGGCTGGCCCTGCGCAGCAGCTAGCGCAGCAGCCGTCAGCGCAGGCCGCGTGCGGCAGCAGCGAAGCAGCAGCGGGAGACGCTTCTCGATGCTGCGCCTCATCTCCTCATCGGAAACAGTCGCGGATGCTTCAGCCATTATGTAATGGACCAGAACTTCCAGCTGTGAATAAATAAATAAACACTCAACATATACATGTATGTACACAGTCGCATGCACTAAGAAATAAACATTTTTATACATTCCAGATTGACTATTTCTTGGTCATCCTGTATTAGGTCAGTGATCAGGTTATGGTATGGTGGCCCAGAAAGGGGCCTATGACCGTTGGTGAAAGAATCAGTGTAGTGAAAGGATTCAAGTGAAATATGTTTATCTCCTTTCTCTATACTCCACGCGAGTGAAACCGCGCGGGTACAGCTAGTTACGAATAAGGGGGGTAATATTTTGCGATGGTCATGCTAGGCCTATATACAGAGGAGGAGGGCACAGCGAGAATTTCTCATTCTGAATTGGAGCAGCCCGCCTGGAAAGACACCTCCGCCTTACAGAAGATCGCAGCCAAATAACATTATTTGTTTCAAATAGTGTTGTATTCCTGCTGTGAGTAAGGTTGCCAGAGTGGGAGAGGGTTCGGGGTCGGCAACGCGTGCGTGATGCCTCTGGTATTGCAAGCGCTCATAGGCTACGGTAACAGTTTACCAACAGGTGGAGCTACGCTTGTTTGCCACTTCAGTTGTATAAAAGAGATGTTTCATCAATATATGGAGCCTGGGCCTGCACTGTGTACACTACTCTAAAATATGGCTAAGCAATAAAGTAAACGTATTTAATTGGTTATTTTATTTAAATTGACTTCGTTCTAAGGTACATTAAGATTTTCTTCGACAAAGAGAGCAACACACAGCGCTACAAAAATATGGCGGATGGACGTGCGTGAAATGTCATTTTGACAACCTACATTTATCTGACAAAACAAAAACATCAAATCAAACAACATGACATGAAAAATATGTCATTGTCATGTCAAACGCCAATTATAAACCAACATGGCGGCCTCCAAATAGTGTTCACATAGTAAAAAACTTACCAGAAGAACTATTCTTGTACCATCGCATTTGTCTTCAAATTAATGAAATTGTATTTTTATTTTAATCTCCTATTTTTTCCCAATTTTTCTATATAGTGTACAGGGCCAAAATAAAATGGCTCCTTTATTTATTTTATATATTTAAATATGTTTTTTTTTTTTTTTTTTTAATAAAAAGGAAGAATAAAAAAGAGTTGCGAACCTGCTTGTAGTTGAGCCGCAGCGTGTCTCGGGGCCGCGCGTGCTTGGGCGTGTGTCGGTCCCTGCCTTGCCACACGCGCGGACTCTCTACCAACGTCTCCGCAAAGTCCAGCACTGCGGATGGACTCCAATTCCTAAAGTACAAGTTGATTTTCGATGATAGAATAGTTTATTGGGAAATACAGTTGCGCGGTAAAGAGGCAGCTACATTATAAATTCCGCAGCGGTTTCTCTCGCCCAGATAAAAAAGTAAACCATGTCACACTCCAGCTCTAACTATGAGCATTTAAAAAAAGGCGTGAAAGAACAAACCAACAAACATACGCGCTTTCGTATTCATTATATTGGTTTGGATAGGATTTATCCTGCCGCAGGAATCTTGCATTCGTCCACTCATCCGGTTGTAGCATTTTACCAATCATTATGTGGGGCGCCCCTAGCACATATACACACCAGCGAGCTACAAAGGCGGTACGATGCGCGATGGTTTCAGTATTTGGAAGTATATAGAGCTGTTTACACCGCCAGTTGTAACATTATATAACAGTAGTTAGGTACGTATTTTGTTGGATTTTGTCCATTTGAGTAAGTAAGTAATTGACTTTAACTGATTAATAAATATTTTTTTTAAATTTTTAGTTACTGGTGTCATTAAAAACAGAAATTGGTAAGCTACTACTTTGTAGGTAGGTAAAAAGGTCAAGGTGATAAACTTATTTTATTAGTTATAACAGTTGTAACAGCTCTAGATAAATATTGTAGTACTGTATGTAGCTCAGCGTACTCACGTGTGGCTCAGCAGAGAAGCGAGGCACCCGTGCAGCGCGCGACACGAGGCGCGATGCGCGTGCAGCGTCACCAGCAGCGCGACCCACTTGCCGCCCGCGCTGTCGTCGCGTCCGCGACTACCGAACATCAGGCGCATCTGTCAACGAATAGACATCATCATCAGCCTGAAGAGGTCCGAGAAGCTGGCCAAAGAGTACCACGGCAAATAGCTTTGAGGCTTCTCCAGCCACCGACCTAATTTAATTCAAACAATAAACTAACTAGGATCACTTTGAAACGTCCTATAAACTCCTCAACGGATTAAATAATTAAATAAATAAATAAATATTCCGGACATATCACACATTGTCAAGTGATCCCAAACTAGGCATAGCCTGTACTATGGGTACCAGAGACTGATATACATAATAGATATATATTTAACACCCAGACACAGAACAAACATCTGTGTTAGTCACAAATGTTTGTCCACTGCGGGAATCGAACCCGCGACCTCTAGCGCAGAAGGCAGAGTTACTACCAACTGAGCTATAAGGCCAGTTACTTAAGGCTTTTCCAGAATGTGACATGACTGTTATAGTTTGGGATCAGTTGACCGTGTGTGATATGTTCGGAATATTTATTTATTTAAGTTTTAATTTTAGACAGTAGGCACTTTGGTATATATTGTAAGCTTGCTGTTTTAACTGAAATAAATAATTCTAATTCTAATTGTACCAGTCTCTCTGGGTTGTTCTCTCGCTGCAGCTCGGACAGCCAGTCCAGCAGCAGGCCGCAGCCGCGCCCGCGCGCAGAGAACACGTGCGCCGGCGCCTCGCAACCACTCTCCGATTTTATCTGGAATCAAATCATTTGGAACTCTTTAGCTAGGGTCTTATCTATCTACTGCTGTTAGTTGGTAAGCGCATCACTTGGTTTTTAGACAAAGAAAATTTGGAAAAGTTGCAATGAAAAAAAATCGAAAAATTTGAAAAAACTGAGTGGGTTTTTTATTTTATTGATTTATTCTTGGAAAACCATCGGCAATGAGAAAAACGTTCTGGAAACTTTATTATATAGCTTGAGGCCATTTAAAGATCTTCACTGGTATATATGAATCTTTATGAACTCAAGACAATATAACACACGATGACAATGATAGATATGCTTAATTTTTTTTGTGCCGTTCGTGGTCGTAAAAACTTTAATTAAAAATATCAGGACCTAAAGACGGAAATCGGGACTACGGAATGTCGGCCAAATTCCTACCCTGAATATACTCCTCATAAAAATGAATATCCGTGTACACAATCGATAATGAAACAATTCGTTTTTTTTAATTTTTTTTCTTTGTTTCGCATTTCCAACAGTTTTTCACAATTTACAAAACGATCACATACAAATTTATTAAAATTTCAACGGAACAACGTGTGTCGGGTCTAGGAGGAAAATAAGTGTCACATGTAAGTTAGACCCACCTTGGATTCATAGAACCCTTCCTGGTTCTTCTCCAGAAGGTGCGTGATGACGTCCACAATGAGGCCCGTGTCTTGACTCTCGATTATGTTATTGCCGATCTCCTCGAGCGTGTTGGGCGTCGCTGACTCCAGAACTGTAGCAAACAGAAGATAATTATCTACGTAGACTCAAGATTTTTTTCTACCTTAATAAATAAATATTCCGGACATATCACACACGGTCAGCTGATCCCAAACTAGGCATAGCCTGTACTATGGGTACCAGAGACTGATATACATAATAGATATATATTTAACACCCAGACACAGAACAAACATCTGTGTTAGTCACAAATGTTTGTCCAGTGCGGGAATCGAACCCGCGACCTCTAGCGCAGAAGGCAGAGTTACTACCAACTGAGCTATAAGGCCTGTCAACTTATGAGAACATGGTAATGTGCACATAATCTTTGTTGAATTGTTTTTTTCGGACTCAAACTCACTAATGGTCTAGATTCTGGCCATATAGTCTACCTCTCACGCATTGTCAACTCAGCTGTTGATTGTCCGCCTCTTCTAAGTAGGATCAAATGGTATGCCCCTACACGAACATTTAGGAAAAGCAATCTGTTATATCTGCCCTCGGTATCTACGAACTACTGCCAAAATGCGTTTATTTACCGCGCAAGTGAAACGGTTAACTTATTAAATAGTAAACATGACCTTCATCTATTAAACTGCAGTATTCCAACTCTTAGAAATAAACTCAATATCACATTCTTTGACCGGTAACCCTCTTTGTACATCTTCCAGATCCTAATTAGTGACTAGCACTTAATATGCTTATTGATATCGTGACTGTGAGTGACCCTTAAGGTATTAATTACTCAACTTATCTTCTTTTTTTGTCTGCCCGTTATCCAACTTGTATCTACCAGTGAAGACCTTTAAATGGCTTTAAGCTATATATTTTAGTTTCCAGAATGTTTTTCTCAGTGCCGATGGTTTTCCAAAAATAAATAAATAATTAAAAAATAAATATGCGTACAAAAACACTATGTAGTAATAGACGAATCGAAACATAGTCGGTACATCATTTTACGAGAGTAAAATCCGTATTTTCAATACTTCTAAAATCATACATACATAGTTTTTTATACGCATATGGACAGACTCTAGACCTAGTAGTGAGTTTGAGTCCTATAGCTAAAAAAAACTTATTTAACACAAAATTAAATTATTAAATTTATTTTAGACAAAAATCTAGAGTCTTCATACGTTACAAATTGTAACCAAGAAAACAGTACATAGTATTACTATATAAAATAACAACTTACCAGCAATAAGATGTTCCCGAGTCGCATTGGGTGGTACCCGCGGGGTGGCCGACTCGCGCTTGACCGGCGCGAACGTCGTCACTTGAGAGAGCTCCTGCAGGATGCTGACGACTGGGCCAGTCACGCACTTGCACTGCTGGAGGAGCGTAGCGGCTGTCTAGAAGGCAATGATAAGTATGTAAGGATAAATAAAAAACGAGAGGTACGGCGACCCCATCTTTGGATGGTGGAACGACCTAATATGAGTTGTTGAGAGCCGATGGGTGCCGCAAAGATTGGTCGCTCTGAAAATGTTACGGAGAGGTGTTTAGCAGGCCGCAGCATGCAGGAACGTTTCCTGAATAAGGACCTCGACCAGGTGCGCTTAGCAAGAAGTAGTATGCAGGAACGTTACCTCAGCTAACACCTCTGTCGGGCGCGCGCAGCATGCCGTAGCATGCAGAGACGTTACCTCGCCAGCACCTCGGCCGGATACGGGCGCAGCATGCAGAGACGTTACCTCAGCCAGCACCTCTGTCAGGTGAGCGCAGCATGCAGAGACGTTACCTCAGCTAGCACCTCTGTCGGGTGCCGGCGCAGCATGCAGACACGTTACCTCAGCTAGCACCTCTGTCGGGTGCGCGCAGCATGCAGAGACGTTACCTCAGCCAGCACCTCGGCGCGGTGCGCGCGCAGCGGGCGCAGCATGCAGCAGGCGTGCGCGGCGCGGCGCAGCATACAGAGACGTTACCTCAGCCAGCACCTCGGCGCGGTGGGCGCGCAGCGGGCGCAGCATGCAGCAGGCGTGCGCGGCGCGGCGCAGCATACAGAGACGTTACCTCAGCCAGCACCTCGGCGCGGTGCGCGCGCAGCGGGCGCAGCATGCAGCAGGCGTGCGCGGCGCGGCGCAGCATACAGAGACGTTACCTCAGCCAGCACCTCGGCGCGGTGGGCGCGCAGCGGGCGCAGCATGCAGCAGGCGTGCGCGGCGCGGCGCAGCATACAGAGACGTTACCTCAGCCAGCACCTCGGCGCGGTGCGCGCGCAGCGGGCGCAGCATGCAGCAGGCGTGCGCGGCGCGGCGCAGCATACAGAGACGTTACCTCAGCCAGCACCTCGGCGCGGTGCGCGCGCAGCGGGCGCAGCATGCAGCAGGCGTGCGCGGCGCGGCGCAGCATACAGAGACGTTACCTCAGCCAGCACCTCGGCGCGGTGCGCGCGCAGCGGGCGCAGCATGCAGCAGGCGTGCGCGGCGCGGCGCAGCATACAGAGACGTTACCTCAGCCAGCACCTCGGCGCGGTGGGCGCGCAGCGGGCGCAGCATGCAGCAGGCGTGCGCGGCGCGGCGCAGCATACAGAGACGTTACCTCAGCCAGCACCTCGGCGCGGTGGGCGCGCAGCGGGCGCAGCATGCAGCAGGCGTGCGCGGCGCGGCGCAGCATACAGAGACGTTACCTCAGCCAGCACCTCGGCGCGGTGGGCGCGCAGCGGGCGCAGCATGCAGCAGGCGTGCGCGGCGCGGCGCAGCATACAGAGACGTTACCTCAGCCAGCACCTCGGCGCGGTGGGCGCGCAGCGGGCGCAGCATGCAGCAGGCGTGCGCGGCGCGGCGCAGCATACAGAGACGTTACCTCAGCCAGCACCTCGGCGCGGTGGGCGCGCAGCGGGCGCAGCATGCAGCAGGCGTGCGCGGCGCGGCGCAGCATACAGAGACGTTACCTCAGCCAGCACCTCGGCGCGGTGGGCGCGCAGCGGGCGCAGCATGCAGCAGGCGTGCGCGGCGCGGCGCAGCATACAGAGACGTTACCTCAGCCAGCACCTCGGCGCGGTGGGCGCGCAGCGGGCGCAGCATGCAGCAGGCGTGCGCGGCGCGGCGCAGCATACAGAGACGTTACCTCAGCCAGCACCTCGGCGCGGTGGGCGCGCAGCGGGCGCAGCATGCAGCAGGCGTGCGCGGCGCGGCGCAGCATACAGAGACGTTACCTCAGCCAGCACCTCGGCGCGGTGGGCGCGCAGCGGGCGCAGCATGCAGCAGGCGTGCGCGGCGCGGCGCAGCATACAGAGACGTTACCTCAGCCAGCACCTCGGCGCGGTGGGCGCGCAGCGGGCGCAGCATGCAGCAGGCGTGCGCGGCGCGGCGCAGCATACAGAGACGTTACCTCAGCCAGCACCTCGGCGCGGTGGGCGCGCAGCGGGCGCAGCATGCAGCAGGCGTGCGCGGCGCGGCGCAGCATACAGAGACGTTACCTCAGCCAGCACCTCGGCGCGGTGGGCGCGCAGCGGGCGCAGCATGCAGCAGGCGTGCGCGGCGCGGCGCAGCATACAGAGACGTTACCTCAGCCAGCACCTCGGCGCGGTGGGCGCGCAGCGGGCGCAGCATGCAGCAGGCGTGCGCGGCGCGGCGCAGCATACAGAGACGTTACCTCAGCCAGCACCTCGGCGCGGTGGGCGCGCAGCGGGCGCAGCATGCAGCAGGCGTGCGCGGCGCGGCGCAGCATACAGAGACGTTACCTCAGCCAGCACCTCGGCGCGGTGGGCGCGCAGCGGGCGCAGCATGCAGCAGGCGTGCGCGGCGCGGCGCAGCATACAGAGACGTTACCTCAGCCAGCACCTCGGCGCGGTGGGCGCGCAGCGGGCGCAGCATGCAGCAGGCGTGCGCGGCGCGGCGCAGCATACAGAGACGTTACCTCAGCCAGCACCTCGGCGCGGTGGGCGCGCAGCGGGCGCAGCATGCAGCAGGCGTGCGCGGCGCGGCGCAGCATACAGAGACGTTACCTCAGCCAGCACCTCGGCGCGGTGGGCGCGCAGCGGGCGCAGCATGCAGCAGGCGTGCGCGGCGCGGCGCAGCATACAGAGACGTTACCTCAGCCAGCACCTCGGCGCGGTGGGCGCGCAGCGGGCGCAGCATGCAGCAGGCGTGCGCGGCGCGGCGCAGCATACAGAGACGTTACCTCAGCCAGCACCTCGGCGCGGTGGGCGCGCAGCGGGCGCAGCATGCAGCAGGCGTGCGCGGCGCGGCGCAGCATACAGAGACGTTACCTCAGCCAGCACCTCGGCGCGGTGGGCGCGCAGCGGGCGCAGCATGCAGCAGGCGTGCGCGGCGCGGCGCAGCATACAGAGACGTTACCTCAGCCAGCACCTCGGCGCGGTGGGCGCGCAGCGGGCGCAGCATGCAGCAGGCGTGCGCGGCGCGGCGCAGCATACAGAGACGTTACCTCAGCCAGCACCTCGGCGCGGTGGGCGCGCAGCGGGCGCAGCATGCAGCAGGCGTGCGCGGCGCGGCGCAGCATACAGAGACGTTACCTCAGCCAGCACCTCGGCGCGGTGGGCGCGCAGCGGGCGCAGCATGCAGCAGGCGTGCGCGGCGCGGCGCAGCATACAGAGACGTTACCTCAGCCAGCACCTCGGCGCGGTGGGCGCGCAGCGGGCGCAGCATGCAGCAGGCGTGCGCGGCGCGGCGCAGCATACAGAGACGTTACCTCAGCCAGCACCTCGGCGCGGTGGGCGCGCAGCGGGCGCAGCATGCAGCAGGCGTGCGCGGCGCGGCGCAGCATACAGAGACGTTACCTCAGCCAGCACCTCGGCGCGGTGGGCGCGCAGCGGGCGCAGCATGCAGCAGGCGTGCGCGGCGCGGCGCAGCATACAGAGACGTTACCTCAGCCAGCACCTCGGCGCGGTGGGCGCGCAGCGGGCGCAGCATGCAGCAGGCGTGCGCGGCGCGGCGCAGCATACAGAGACGTTACCTCAGCCAGCACCTCGGCGCGGTGGGCGCGCAGCGGGCGCAGCATGCAGCAGGCGTGCGCGGCGCGGCGCAGCATACAGAGACGTTACCTCAGCCAGCACCTCGGCGCGGTGGGCGCGCAGCGGGCGCAGCATGCAGCAGGCGTGCGCGGCGCGGCGCAGCATACAGAGACGTTACCTCAGCCAGCACCTCGGCGCGGTGGGCGCGCAGCGGGCGCAGCATGCAGCAGGCGTGCGCGGCGCGGCGCAGCATACAGAGACGTTACCTCAGCCAGCACCTCGGCGCGGTGGGCGCGCAGCGGGCGCAGCATGCAGCAGGCGTGCGCGGCGCGGCGCAGCATACAGAGACGTTACCTCAGCCAGCACCTCGGCGCGGTGGGCGCGCAGCGGGCGCAGCATGCAGCAGGCGTGCGCGGCGCGGCGCAGCATACAGAGACGTTACCTCAGCCAGCACCTCGGCGCGGTGGGCGCGCAGCGGGCGCAGCATGCAGCAGGCGTGCGCGGCGCGGCGCAGCATACAGAGACGTTACCTCAGCCAGCACCTCGGCGCGGTGGGCGCGCAGCGGGCGCAGCATGCAGCAGGCGTGCGCGGCGCGGCGCAGCATACAGAGACGTTACCTCAGCCAGCACCTCGGCGCGGTGGGCGCGCAGCGGGCGCAGCATGCAGCAGGCGTGCGCGGCGCGGCGCAGCATACAGAGACGTTACCTCAGCCAGCACCTCGGCGCGGTGGGCGCGCAGCGGGCGCAGCATGCAGCAGGCGTGCGCGGCGCGGCGCAGCATACAGAGACGTTACCTCAGCCAGCACCTCGGCGCGGTGGGCGCGCAGCGGGCGCAGCATGCAGCAGGCGTGCGCGGCGCGGCGCAGCATACAGAGACGTTACCTCAGCCAGCACCTCGGCGCGGTGCGCGCGCAGCGGGCGCAGCATGCAGCAGGCGTGCGCGGCGCGGCGCAGCATACAGAGACGTTACCTCAGCCAGCACCTCGGCGCGGTGCGCGCGCAGCGGGCGCAGCATGCAGCAGGCGTGCGCGGCGCGGCGCAGCATACAGAGACGTTACCTCAGCCAGCACCTCGGCGCGGTGGGCGCGCAGCGGGCGCAGCATGCAGCAGGCGTGCGCGGCGCGGCGCAGCATACAGAGACGTTACCTCAGCCAGCACCTCGGCGCGGTGCGCGCGCAGCGGGCGCAGCATGCAGCAGGCGTGCGCGGCGCGGCGCAGCATACAGAGACGTTACCTCAGCCAGCACCTCGGCGCGGTGCGCGCGCAGCGGGCGCAGCATGCAGCAGGCGTGCGCGGCGCGGCGCAGCATACAGAGACGTTACCTCAGCCAGCACCTCGGCGCGGTGCGCGCGCAGCGGGCGCAGCATGCAGCAGGCGTGCGCGGCGCGGCGCAGCATACAGAGACGTTACCTCAGCCAGCACCTCGGCGCGGTGCGCGCGCAGCGGGCGCAGCATGCAGCAGGCGTGCGCGGCGCGGCGCAGCATACAGAGACGTTACCTCAGCCAGCACCTCGGCGCGGTGCGCGCGCAGCGGGCGCAGCATGCAGCAGGCGTGCGCGGCGCGGCGCAGCATACAGAGACGTTACCTCAGCCAGCACCTCGGCGCGGTGGGCGCGCAGCGGGCGCAGCATGCAGCAGGCGTGCGCGGCGCGGCGCAGCATACAGAGACGTTACCTCAGCCAGCACCTCGGCGCGGTGCGCGCGCAGCGGGCGCAGCATGCAGCAGGCGTGCGCGGCGCGGCGCAGCATACAGAGACGTTACCTCAGCCAGCACCTCGGCGCGGTGCGCGCGCAGCGGGCGCAGCATGCAGCAGGCGTGCGCGGCGCGGCGCAGCATACAGAGACGTTACCTCAGCCAGCACCTCGGCGCGGTGCGCGCGCAGCGGGCGCAGCATGCAGCAGGCGTGCGCGGCGCGGCGCAGCATACAGAGACGTTACCTCAGCCAGCACCTCGGCGCGGTGCGCGCGCAGCGGGCGCAGCATGCAGCAGGCGTGCGCGGCGCGGCGCAGCATACAGAGACGTTACCTCAGCCAGCACCTCGGCGCGGTGCGCGCGCAGCGGGCGCAGCATGCAGCAGGCGTGCGCGGCGCGGCGCAGCATACAGAGACGTTACCTCAGCCAGCACCTCGGCGCGGTGCGCGCGCAGCGGGCGCAGCATGCAGCAGGCGTGCGCGGCGCGGCGCAGCATACAGAGACGTTACCTCAGCCAGCACCTCGGCGCGGTGCGCGCGCAGCGGGCGCAGCATGCAGCAGGCGTGCGCGGCGCGGCGCAGCATACAGAGACGTTACCTCAGCCAGCACCTCGGCGCGGTGCGCGCGCAGCGGGCGCAGCATGCAGCAGGCGTGCGCGGCGCGGCGCAGCATACAGAGACGTTACCTCAGCCAGCACCTCGGCGCGGTGCGCGCGCAGCGGGCGCAGCATGCAGCAGGCGTGCGCGGCGCGGCGCAGCATACAGAGACGTTACCTCAGCCAGCACCTCGGCGCGGTGCGCGCGCAGCGGGCGCAGCATGCAGCAGGCGTGCGCGGCGCGGCGCAGCATACAGAGACGTTACCTCAGCCAGCACCTCGGCGCGGTGCGCGCGCAGCGGGCGCAGCATGCAGCAGGCGTGCGCGGCGCGGCGCAGCAGGCCGGCGGGCCCGGCGCCGCACGCGCAGGCCTGCAGGAAGGTGATCACGCACGACAGGTACGGACAAGGCGCGAGCGGGCTGCACTTCACCAGTGTTATCTCTTCCGTCAACAGCTGTAACAAAATAAACGCCATTAATGAAGTCCGTGTTTGCTTGGTTCCTAGTCATGTCACTGATTCTTTCTTGTCCATCCTGCATTAGTCAGTGACGAGGCTGAGGTATGGTGGGCCTGAGAAGGGCCTATGAGCGTCGGTGAAAGAATCAGTGTAATGAAAGGATTAAAGTGAGTCGTTTAGAGACTCCTTTCGTGCACAATCATCGATGTAGTTTTTGCATCACTCTGCTGAGTAGGGCCTTTTTAACACTGTACAATGTATGAAAAACAACTCTTGAAATGAAATGACGTCGTATTAACGAGTGCTCTATCACTCTATGCAATGCTACGAGTTAGAAGATGGTATTGATAATCGCACGATAACTTAAGACAAGGTTCGTAAAAGCCGTGTCTCGAAGAAGGATACATCGATGTTTTTCCCCATTTGTTACAATAGGTATGCTTTTATTGGAAGGTTTCGTGTCCAACAGTCGTTTTTATCGCAATACTCTAAGTTCCTCTAATTACCTCAACGAGTTGCGTGAAAGCGGTGTCCATATCTCCGAGGAAGGACGTGGCCCCAGCGAAGGCCGTTGACAACAAGGAAGGGACCAGTTCGATCTGCAGCGGTGCTGGGGTCAAGGTTATGCCCCAGTCATCTTCGTCTTCCTGGGGTAATGGCTTTTCGGCGAATAGATCGTCATCTGTAGGAATTACAAAAATAAGTAAATGCTGTCTAATTTAGGAGGTAGGGCACAGCGAGATTTTCTCGCTCTAAATTAGAGCAACCCACCTGGGAGGTACCTTCGCTTTAAAGTCGGGGGTGAGCAAGGTTGCCAGAGATTTGAAGGGGGGTGGTCGGCAACGCGTGTGTCAGGTTACGATTAGTAATACAATGATTAAGGTTAGGTTTATTTTATGTATGTTAGACTAAGGTATTTATTTTATATGGGCCGTAGTTTTTAAGGTAAGGGTTAAATTATTTTATGATTTTTGAACGTTTTTTCTCAATAGCCGCAAAACGCACAGTGTTGATTTTTATGACAAAGATAATTAGAATTTTATTTACCTAAATCCAAGACAGAAACGCGATTGGTAAAACTTTTCTCGATAGTTTTTTTTTTTTTTTATTTTATACGGAGGCAAACAGGCTTACGGCCCTCCTGATGGTAAGTGGTTACCGTCGCCTATTGACATTAGCAACACCTGGAGCATTGCTAATGCGTTGCCGAGCCGAACCCCTCCCCCCCCTTAAAGAGCTCTGGCAACCTTACTCACCGCAGGAACGCAACACTATTTGAAACAAATAATGTTATCTGGCTGCGATCTTCTGTAAGGCGGAGGTACCTCCCCAGGCGGGCTGCTCCAATTTAGAGCGAGAAAATCTCGCTGTGCCCTACCTCCTCCAAAAATTTCGGTCCTCTACAACAGTTTTTTCGAAAATACTCAGCAACTATCAATCATAAATAACCTTTGTTTAAATATTGTGTTAGACAATAGCATTGGGTACCTAAATCCAAGACACTTTTTTTTTAATACTTAGTTTTTAAGATGTCGTTATTTTCTGATATGTCGCTTACGTCGATTACTTTCGAGCGCCTTCTAACGCTCTTTCCGCATTCAATTATAGTACGTAGCGCTGTCACTTTCTTTACTCCGCCCACTCGACAGTTTATTACGATTCTCATAGCGCCTTAAGTATTTAACATGTTTATTTTAAGATTTTTTTTTTTGAGAATGCTGTAATGCACTTTTATTTTTATGTATATCAGACCATGTTTTTATGAAGATATTTTATGTAATTGGTAATATACATAATGTTTGTGCACTTTCAACAAATAAATAAATAAATCTTGTACTAGACTAATGCTGCCTGAAATAAATGGTTATTATTATGAATGTAGATGCAGCGCACACTCACCGGGCGGGTACACCTGGTGCTGCAGGCCGAGCGCGGCGGCGAAGGCGGCGCCGCCGGTGGCGCCGCGCGCGCGCTGCACGCGCAGCAGCTGCGACATGTAGCCGCGCTCCACGCCCAGCCGCACCACCGCGCCGGCGGGGCACGCGTCCAGCGCGCCCAGCAGCGCACTGCACGATACATTCTTATTTTTTTATACTACCTGCTCGTCAATGGCATATTATGTGTCATGCAAACCTTTCCTAAAGTAAGTCATTACAGCCCTACGGTCTAGCCGGGTCATAATGTTGTACTGAATTTTATTATATCCCATGGGACATAATGTGATTTGAATTTGGAATGCAACCCATGTAGTTGTGCTTGATCGAGGTTGGTTTCAAAAATGTTTGGGTGCAATGAGATTTTATTCTAATTACTACTCCCTCGCTCCGCTCAGGAGTTAACCATAGAATCCCTCGTTCTCGGGGTTCGCCCGGATATAGCGCCCTTGACATAATACACTACTTTAAGCCCTTGTTGCATAATCTACTATTTATATTTATGTTGGTCATTAAGGTATTTATCTATGGGCCAACATTTTTGTTTTACAATTATTTGATGCCTGAAATTTATTTTATTTATTTATTTATTTATTTTTTTTGGAGAACCAACAGCTTTGTTACATTTGATTGAACATTTGTTTATCTTTAGAGAGCCAATTACAGGTTCTCACGAATAGAAATATATTACTAAGTATTACAAACAGTGGGGTAACAACTAAACTAGCGGTATACAAAATTACGGTGGAACAGACAAATAACTAATTAAGGTTACATTTACGGTTGCTAATCATCTGCAATAAAGAATTCTCTGCTTAGTCGCGATCTCGCTGAGGAGACACTGGTGCAGAAAAGGTCAAGGTCACTACTCTTACTCAGCTTGTTAAAGTTGTCGCTTGCGCGCCATAAGTATGAATTCTGCCTATACTTAGTTGACACTATGGGAACATGTAGCGGGGCATTGAACCTGGTTAGTTTAAATGGAACTTTAAGGCTAATCATACTTGTAAGATCGGGGCAGTCAATAACATTGCCCGTTATTTTTAAAAGAAATGTAAGATCTGCTATTTCCCGTCTTTTAGAGAGCGGTAGAAGATGAAATTGCTTACAAAGGCTTATATAGTTATCAGATGAGTATGGAATCCGCAGACGATAACAGAGATACTTTAGAAACTTAATTTGGAGTCGCTCGATTCTTGAGATATATATATCGTAACGGGGATTCCAAATTTGCGATGCATACTCGAGATTGCTCCGGACAAAAGTGCAGTAAAGAATTTTAAAAGTTTTAGCTCGCTTGAAGTCACGCGAAGCTCGCATGATGAAGCCAAGAGCTCTTGATGCTTTAGCGACGATTGATTCGACATGATCGTCAAATATAAGTTTAGAATCGTGAGTAACTCCAAGGTCTCTAATTACATTGCTTTTCTGCAGCACCTGGCCTTTTAATGTATATGACGTCGATGTTATCAGCTTTTTACGGGTGAATGTGACTACTGAACATTTACTAGTGTTAAGGTCGAGTTTATTATGCTTACAGTATAGGTCGAGGCGCGATAAGTCAGCTTGTAGGTTACCGACATCAATATCCGACCTAATTGTGCTAAATATTTTCATATCGTCGGCGAAACATAATAACTTGCTTGTGTGAAAACAATCAGAGATATCATTGACGAATATCAGGAAGAGTAATGGCCCCAACAGGGAACCTTGCGGGACTCCACTGGGTATGCGAACCCACCCAGAGATGTAGTTACTGACCACGACAGCCTGTGACCTTTTATCAATGTAGGAGGAAAACCACCTAAGAAGATCGCCTCTTATACCGATGAGTTCTAACTTGGTTAACAGGAGCCTGTGGTCAATCCTATCAAAGCATTTACTATAGTCAGTATAGACCACATCGACCTGGTAACCCCTCTCCATAGCATCTGACAAGTGTTCATTGAGAAGAATCAAGTTGGATACGGTTGAGCGGCCACGTAGAAACCCGTGTTGATTAGGATTAAGAGTAGTGTGCAGTGCTGAGTAGACTTGTTCATAAATTACTCTTTCGAAAACTTTTGCTATAATGCATAGTTTCGAGATCGGCCTGTAGTTGCTAACCTCAGACTTAGAGCCCTTTTTGTGAACCGGTGTTACTAGGGCAGATTTCCAGATATTGGGAACGGTACATGATGAAAGAGACTTCTGGAAGAGTAAGCTAATTGGCAAAGCTAGTGTATCGGCACAGTTAATGAGAAATAATGGGCTAACGTGATCCGGACCAGCTGACTTAGATGGATCAAGTTTCGAAAGGTGTTTGGTAATATCGCCTACATCAATGTCGATTTTGCAAATATCGGAAACTTGCGGGGTCAGCGTTCCACTATGTGAGACGTCAGGACGACTATCGTCACTTAAGAACGTGGAATAGAAATATTTCGAAAAGGCATCACAAATTGATTTCCCTGACGAAACTGTCGTGTCCTGGTATCTAAGGCAGTTAGGTATACCACCAGACTTCGAGCGTGATTTAACAAATGACCAGAACTGCTTTGGACTCTTTTCAATAGAATTCTCTATCTTAGCTAGATATTGTTGATAGCAATGGTTTTCAAGGGATCTAATCCTGTCACGTAGGAGCTTAAAGGTTTCAAGGTTAACCTTGTTACCATAAACTTTAAATTTAGATAAATATTTTGACTTCTCTTTAATAAGCTTTTTAAGCGCCGGCGTGTACCAAATTGGGTAGGACTCACTATTCACATGTTTAGAAGGTATGTATTTGCGTTTCAAGCTGTCGAGTAGGCTATAAAATAATTCAACGGCATCCTCGAGTGACTTAGAAGATAGCAAAGTGACCCAGTCGGTCTCCATTATCTTTGAATTAATAGAATCATAGTCTCCCTTATTGAAAAAATACTTTAGATAAGTTGGTGGTTTTAAGTTAGGTAGATCAAGGAAGTTTGTTGTAATAATAAGCGATTTATGATTGGGATCGATCGCCACTAACGGTGTTTCGCATTCGGAAACAGAAATGTCATCATTTGAGAGTGCAAGGTCAAGGATCCTGCCGTAGACATTTTTTATTCCATTGTACTGATAGAGATCATGCGTATGTATTTCGTCGATCAGAAGGTGTTCATCGCCGCTAGACATATTTGTTGGAGTTAAATATTGGTTATCACCCGGTAACCACTCTATCTTGCTAAGGTTGAAATCGCCCAACACAATAAACTTGTCCGTCGAATTTGAAAGAACTATGTTATTTAGCTGTGACAAAAAGTTTTTTAATTGCATGCTAAAAGGGAACCCTAAATTTTGTGCACATAAGTAAATACTACAAATATGTATATTCATAGGCGGTTCATTTTTATGCCTCACTGTGATGGTTATCCACAAATCTTCGGCAGAGGAGCTAAATGATTCTTGCAATGAAACATGGATATCCTTCCGTACGGCTATCAATACCCCCCCACCCTTGGACTGCTGGGTCAACATATAATTGCGATCCCGGCGCCACACTGTATACCGGTCATCAAAAAGCTCGGAGTCACTAACGCTATCTAGGAGCCAAGTTTCTGTTAAAGCGATAACATCATACGTACTTAGGCACAGATTACGGTAGAAAATATTTGTTTTGGTGCGAAGTCCACGGACGTTTTGGTAATAGATTTTTAGCTTCGTACTTGAATCATACATTATTAATAGCAGAATATAGCTTCATAGTTGTGACATTTTGAGTCAAGCAGAGCGTAAGTATAATATCATTTAGTCCGTATTCCGCGTCAATCACAGTTCCCATCAATAAAATAATATAAATAGGGTAAGAAAATATTTGACTGAGCAAGTGACAGTGCAAGCAGAGAATAGCAGCGACACTGTAAAGTGCCGTAATGATCCTTATACCGAGCGGCATAAAAGCTACGGTAGCATAAGCAGAGCGCACTGAGTTGTTGGGTCGGTCAGTGCATAGTAGCCGAGAACAATAACGACCCAGCTGAGTGGCGGACAAAGCAGAGATTACAAACAATTTTAACGTGTGTAATGAAATAACGCGATTTTCATTATAAAGAATTAGCAAGCTATTTAAAAGGATATTAAATGATTTTATTATTATTATTCACATATATTTAATTAAAATCTCATTTATAAAATACGTTTTCTACTACAAAAGTACATCTTAATATCAAAAAAGAATATCAAAACAACTATTATAGTAAAAAATATATACAGTCATCTAATTAGAAACACCTAGTCACCTGACATTTTTATAAAGTAACTAACATTATTATAGCATTTAATAGGAGGTAATTTTTTTTTCACTACTTTACAATGTACTTTAATATCTCTAGTTTAATAACAAGCAATAATATTTGACAACCAAGACGACAATAAAAATAAATATCAGTGAAACAAAAAGTATCAATATCGTTAGGACTGGCAGAATGGACAACTAATTAGAAACATTGTATGACTTGGTTCAAAATTTGATTTTTTAAACTGAAATACAGTTCTCACAATTGTCAATCACATTGTAAATATTGTCGCCATTTCTAACTCATTACGAAAAGTTACTATTTATTGTTGTTTTATTAAAAATGGGTAAAAATAAGAGCTATGATGCAGCAACGAGAAAAATTATAGTGAATTTTCATTTAAAACAAAAATGGAGTTACAGAAAGATCGCCGATTATTTGGAATGTTCCGTAAAGATGATATTTAACGCCCTCGCACATTTCAAACTACACGGAACATCAGATAACGTGCCAAGAAAACTTCGGCCCAGGAAGACTACAGTTCAAGAAGACAGGCTTATGCTTCGATTAGCTAAGGCGGACCCCTTTAAAGGATCTAATGTTATAAGAAAAGAGGTATTTTCAGAAGACGATCCTCGACACGTGTCCACTAAACTAGTTCGTAGACGGTTGGTTGAAGGAAAATTGTTAGGAAGGATCGCTAGAAAAGTACCACTACTAACCAGGCAACATAGAGAAAATCGTCTAGCATTCGCTCGCAAATATGGCAGTTGGACTATTCATCAATGGAAAAAAGTTTTGTTTTCAGATGAAACTAAAATTAATTCGATTAATTCCGATGGAAAACGATATGTACGACGACCAATAAACGAGGCTTTGAATAACAAGTACACTAAAAAGACAGTTAAGCACGGTGGTGGAAATGTAATGGTGTGGTACAATGCAATGGGGATGTTTCTCAGGGTACGGGATTGGTCCCGTGAGAAAGATTGAAGGGCAAATGGATCAATATCAATACAAAAAGATCTTGGAAGAGACAATGATTCCATATTCCGAGGAAAATTTGCCAGTAACTTGGATATTTCAGCATGACAACGACCCAAAGCACACAGCACGCAGCGTTAAAGCGTTTCTTACAGAACAATCCGTGACAGTATTAGAGTGGCCTGCCAATAGTGCGGATTTAACTCCCATAGAAAATTTGTGGCACACTATAAAGACCAACCTGTCGCAGAAACACGTTACTAATATGCATGGACTTAACAGTGCATTTGAAGACGCTTGGAGAAGTATTCCTGTAGAAGCTTGTTATAAATTGATTGAATCAATGCCGCGTCGCTGCAAAGCTGTTATTGATAATAAAGGCTACCCTACCAAATACTAATTGTCTAAGGATGTAGTATTTTTAGTATTTTTCAAAACTATTGGGGTTTTGTTCAAATTAAAAATGATTTAAGTAATGATTTTTTTGGTGTTTCTAATTAGTTGTCCGGGTTGTATCTCGTTTTTTATTTTGTTATTAATATAACTTTCAGTTTTAGAAAAACAACCGTTGTTTTCTGTTATTAAAATGGTATAACAATGCAATATAATATCCGATACATCGATTTTAATACGTAGGAACACTCAATGATACGTTAAAAATTAGTTCGAAAGGGAATTTGCAATAAAAATATAAACCCAGGTAGGTGTTTCTAATTATATGACCACCACTGTATATAAAAATGGAGAACCACGGACCGCGAAGCTCGGCTCAAGCAGAGAGAGGAACCTCCTGACTATGCGTGCCGAGTCCAGGAGTACCGCCCTCTGTATCTGGCCCTTCACCCAGCTGTCTAGCGAGAGCCTCTTAAGGTATTATTATTATTATTCACATATATTTAATTAAAATCTCATTTATAAAATACATTTTTTACTACAAAATTACATCTTAATATCAAAAAAGAATATCAAAACAACTATTATAGTAAAAAATATATATAAAAATGGAGAACCAACCAAACCAACCATTATTATTATGTTGAAAAATTTTACAATAGTGAATAATATTAGGAATTTACATATTAGGAAATTTTATCAGATCAATAAATTAACAACAAAGAAAAGATGGATAGATTGTGTGAAAGACGACATGAGTAAGAAAGGAGTGAATACTGATTTGACGGCTGATAGATGGGAGTGGAAGAGAAAAACATGTTATGCCGACCCCACATGAAGTGGGATAAGGGCAGGGAGATGATGATCAATAAATTAACTGCGAACTAATCAGCTCATTATAGCGTCATTATAGCCCTAAAATTAGGTGGATCAGTACAAATTGTGAGGCCCTCTCATCGCGGCTTACCGGCGGAAGCGTGATCGCGCGTGCACCGTAGACAAACTCCGCCCTCGTAACTCGCCACGATTAGTGAACGAATGAATTGTACCAACGATTATGATTCATCAGAATGTTCATTTATTACATCACTATTATTATTTTTTTCAAAGTAACGAATCTAATACAGGAAACTGGATCGAAATTCCTTCACCATAAAAACTATTCCTTATCAATATTTTTTTTCAGTTTTAAATTACGGCAGAGATTGCTTTCCTGGTAAGATGTAAGCATTGCTCAATACTAGATTCATTAGACGAAAGGAGTGCCCTTTAATCCTTAATTACATTGATTCTTTCACCGACGGTCTTGAGCCCTTTTCAGGGCCACCACACCTCAACCGAGTGACTCTTATTTTTTTTTTAATAGTAATTTCATTAAAATCACTAGGATCACTTTGAAACGTCTTAGAAACTAGGTGAAGCTATGCCTGTTCCTCGCGACCAAGCCTAGAAGAATCAGGCAACAAACATGCCTATCATTTTTTTCGATGATCCTTTTTCACAAAATGGAATTTAAAGCTTCAGTGTGGTGCCGATCGAACTAGGTGAGGCTCAAAAGAAAAGTTATCTAATTATAATCGCAAATAAATAAGAGCTTATAAAAATGTGAAAAAAAAGCAGACAAATGTGAGCTTCAACAAATGATCTAAGGGCAGCACACGCACACTGATTTAGTATAGGATGAACAAGCGAAAGTCCAGCGAAAGTCTGGAAATTTCTACGGTCTCTAGGAGTTGGCAAGTCCCGTAACGACATAATATCAAAAGACTTCGATTTTGATTCACTTAATAAGCACTTCTCGTCGTCATGCAATATAGATTTGGATGACAAAACTAGCACTCTTAAATATCTTTCTTTGTTGCCAACTCCTGAATATCCTTCTTTTGTCTTGAGTCAATTCACCGCATGTGATGTTAAAAAGAGCATTCTATCAATTACATCTAACGCTATGGGAGGTGACAATATCGGTCGGAGCATGTTAGTTCCTATCATCGATGAAGTACTTCCGGTAGGTTGTCACATTTTCAATTATTCCATCTCATCCAGTTCAGTTCCTTCCTTGTGGAAAGAAGCCTACATAATTCCCCTCCCTAAGAAATCCAAAACAGCCTCCCTCACCGATTATCGTCCAATTTCTATTCTCCCATTCCTTTCCAAGGTCCTTGAACGCCTTGTCCATAATCAGCTTAGTTCCTACCTAATCACAAACAAATTACTCAATCCTCTCCAGTCTGGTTTCCGACCCGGTCACAGAACTGTAACCGCACTCGTTAAGATAACTGATGATATACGACTGGGTATGGAAAACAGGCACCTCACTATTTAGACCTTACTTGATTTTAGTAATGCCTTTAACACTGTCGACTTTGATATTCTTTTGGGTTTACTTAGCTCTATTAACATATCTCCATCGGTGATTGACTGGTTTCGCAGTTATTTGCTCGGGCGCCGGCAGCGGGTACGCGTTGACGATCTTTATTCGTCTTGGTGCTGTACTTCCGCCGGTGTGCCGCAAGGTTGCGTTTTATCACCTCTTCTATTTGCACTCTTCATTAATTCCATATCTTATAAACTTACTTCTTCCTACCACCTTTATGCCGACGATCTCCAAATATATACTCATGCTCCACTTAATGAGTTGCCTAATGCTATCGCCAGCACCAACAAAGACTTAATTCAAATAAGTGACTGGAGCAAAGCCTTTGGGCTGAAAGTTAACCCAGCCAAGACGCAGGTCATAATACTGGGAAGCTCTCGCACATTAGCAAAAATAGATTATCTTTCACTCCCCCTAATTCAGTTCAATAATGTAACTGTACCTTTTTCTAAAACTGTTAAAAACCTAGGTATATTTATGGACAGCTGTATGTCGTGGAGACCGCAGGTAGAATCTGTGAGCCGTAAGTTGTTTGCTTCCGCCGGGTCGCTTAGGAGATTGCGTAACTTTCTTCCAACAGCTACTAAAATTGCGCTTGCTCAATCTCTTCTTATACCTGTCTTAGATTACGCTGATTTGTGTTATCTTGACCTCACTGAAGATCAGCTAAATAAACTGGAGCGTCTTCAAAACTTCTGCATTAGGTTTATTTTCGGACTTCGAAAATACGACCACGTATCTGAGTTTAGAATAAAACTCAAGTGGCTTCCCATTCGTCTTCGCCGGAATACTCATATCCTTTCCCTCCTATTCAACGTCCTCTTTAATCCTTCCACTCCCTGCTATCTGAAGGAACGGTTCGAGTTCCTCTATTGCGAGAATCCTCGAACTCTGCGATCCTCTGAAAACCTTCTCCTCAAAACTCCAGTGCATCGTACCACATTCTTTGGAGATTCATTCTCCGTTCAAGCTGTCCGCTTATGGAATGCTTTACCGGTCTCCATAAGAAAATCCCCTTCCCTAACAGTGTTTAAGGCTAAGATCAAAAACTTCTATCTGACTGAAATGTCATCGTGAATCATTCATCTGTTTTGTATATTTGTATGTATGTACCTATATCTATTTACTTATTCATATAAATTATTTGTGTACCTATACTGTTTATGTAAATTTATAAATATTAATATATATACTTTTATTATATATAGATGTGTATATGTGTATTTTATTATCTTATATATTTATATTATTCTTATCTTTTCTTTAATAATTTAAGTACATATTACGTTTACTTTGTGGTGCACCCCGACCAATCTTCCGTACAATTCAGACTCCTCTCCATCCAAAGGTTGTCTGGAAGAGATCGCTTTCTTAGCGATAAGACCGCCCATTGTACATATAAATTTATTTAGTCTATATTCAATTGTAATTAGTTATTAAGGTGTGTGTACAATAAAGAATTTTCATTCATTCATTCATTCAAGAAAGAATCAGTGACATGACAAGCAAGCAATTAGACTATTACGCTTACCTCATAGCAGTCCGTGGCATGCCAAAAGTCTGTATAAACAACGCCAGCTTATTAGCCGGTAGCCCGCGTAGCCCGGCAGCCAATAGCGGCGGCCGAGCGGAGCGGACCAGGTGCAGTCTCAGCCAATCAGGGAGCAGCACGGCTTCAAGGTGCGAGTCCATTAGGAATGCGTTGGGAGCGTCGTTCCCGACCCAAACGTTTAGCAGCCAAGAGTACATAATTTGGTTTGTGTCATCTGAAAGTAAAAAGATTTTGACATAAATGGAAAGTGGCTCGGTAGCATAGTTGGTTATAACATCTCCGTATTTCGTGGAAGATTGCAGGTTCAAATACCGTCAGAGTTGTTTTTTTTTTGGGATTTTATTAAAATCATATTTTTTAATTTGAATCATAAATGGTCTTTTTAGAGGGGTCATGGTACCACAACACCCAGACCATAACAAATATTTGCAGACCATGGAAACATTTGGCTACCTTCAATAAACAAACGGCTCCTTCAGCGTGCCTAATTATCTCTACAGAATTATCAAAGTGACAGCAACGGGGTGATGCCTCGTATTGCAAGCGTTCATAGGTTACGGTAACCACTTACCAACAGGTGGGCCACATGCTTGTTTGCCACCTTATCTAGGCTTGGTCGCTAGGAACAGGCGTAGCTTCACCTAGTTTAAGACGTTTCAAAGTGATCCTAGTGATTTTATTGACATAAAAACCTTTTGAATTTGAGTTTATTTGTAAAAAAAAAGATAGGTCACAGCGAGACTTTCTCGTTCTAAATTGGAGCAGCCCGCCTGGGGAGGTACCTCCGCCTTACAGAAGATTGCAGCCAAATAACATTATTTGTTTCAAATGTGTTCCTGTGGTGGGCAAGGTTGCCAGAGCTCTTTAGGGGAGGGGGGTTCGGTGTCGGCAACGCGTGCGTGATGCCTCTGGTATTGCAAGCGCTCATAGGCTACCGTAACCGCTTACCAAAAGGTGGGCCGCATGCTTGTTGTATAATAAAAAGATGCTTACAAATGGAGGGTCCCAGGCACAGCAGCTTGAGATGCGCGTGCGCAACCACGACGTGCAGCGTGGCGCGGCGGCCGCTCGGCCACTGCAGCGTCGCGCGCTCCCCGTCCGCCCACACGCCCTCCTCCACCTCGCCCTCAGCCTCCGGCCCCGCTATGCGCACCTACGCAAACGACAATCCTACTTGTACAGCTCATTTATAATATACAGGTGAGTTTTTTTTCAGGGGCGATTTTTTTATTTTTTTATTTTTCCCAAAAAAAAAAATAAAAAAAAAAAAATGTTTTGTATATGTTGTTGTATTATTTGAAATTAGGCGCCATAGCATACTGCATGTTAACTGTCAGTGCTAACTGACACAATTAGGAACGTCAAATAAACATGTTGACAGTAGACATTCCTACTGTCCTTCTTCTTGTCTCGCACGTTCAATGGAACGCAATAAACGCCGGCTACTAAAATATAAAATCACTTTTTATTTCAATAATCCTTCATATCTGTGTTCTTTGTTTGATAATAAATAAATAAATGTATGATAACAATGTGTATAAAGTTGTTGGAACACCTTCAAAACTGCAAATTCATAAATTAGACAATATTTATTTATGGAAGGTTTATTATTTCGGTCAGACTATGTGCAAGCAAATTATTAAATAATAGCCTTCGGTAAATAAATATTGTTGAATTTATAAATTTATAATTTTTAAGGTGTTCCAAAACTTTAGACACATAGTTATCAGACATTTATTTATTTACTAACAAACAAAGAAACCAAAAATGCACAAAAAAAAATTTCTAAAAACTTTTTTTAATGATATTCTTATTTTTTTCAAAATCGAACCCGTGACTCCTAACCTCACTTTTCGATTTCTCTCACGGTTTCCGATTTCGCCTAAGTGGCGGTTAAAAAAACTCGCCCTGTATATGCTATCCCGAAAGGGACTTATTCTACACCCAATTGACAATAAGTTAACAAATACAAATGTTTTACGCAGTAATAAAAGTTACATAGTTTTTTTAACCATAGTTGAAAAGGCATACTGGTCATAGGCCCTTTTCAGGGCCACCATACCTTAACCTGGTCACTGACCTAATACAGGATGAATGACCAAGAAAGAATCAGTGTCACGACAAGAAGAAGAGGAAGGGCATACTTGTCTTGTGATAGGCATTTTCGTCTCATTTCTAATTCAATAATAAATAAAAATAAAATACATCGATTTTTTTTTCTATAAAAGTATATAATTTTTTTGTTCTAGGACTTAAGCTCCTCCCCATCCCCTAGCTTTTTCCATTAGTATCATTTTACGACGATCAACGGGTAGGTATGGAGGGGCCTTTTCTTCAGCCGGGGCTACCACGGCCAACGATTTCAGTAGGTACTAACAATACATTTTTGAAAATATTAGATACCCTACCTTCTGCAGATGGTCGTACAGTATAGTAGTCAATGCGTGTAGAGTCCGATGCTGATGTAATTCCGACTCTCCTAACTCATGTTCCCTCGTCTCTCCAGTGCCCACAACCCGCGACATTACAGTGGTACGCTCCATTAGGACTTGGCTGAGTTCCTGCAAAAAAAAAGGATTAGATTGACAGCGTTCGAACCCATGATCTTCGGATCGAAGGTCAGGGAACCTTCAGCTCGCTCTATGACTGAAGATTGTTGAGGCATGTGTGGCCTGCGCATCCTGAAACTGTTATTCCTTGTGGTACGTTGAAGCATCCCTGTATCTAGGGGAAGGTCACGGGTTCAAAACACGATTATTTATGCGATAAATTTCACTAAAAACTAGACAGATAGATTGTGTGAAAGATGACATGAGAAAGAAAGGAGTGAATACTGATATGACTGCTGATAGAGGGGAGTGGAAGAGAAAAACATGTTGTGCCGACCACACGTGAAGTGGGATGATGAATTTTCACTAAAAACGGGATATTTACCATGACTTGTGAGTTTATTTGTTCCCTTTTAATTTTCAAATCTTAGTTATTTCGTAGGGGTTTACACTAAAAAAAAACAGATAACATTTTTTTTTGTTTTATTATATACCGAGGGAAACAGGCTTACGGCCCTCCTGATCGTAAGTGGTTACCGTCGCCTATTGACATCAGCAACACTTGGAGCATTGCTAATGCGTTGCCTGCCGAACCCCTCCCCCCCTAAAGAGCTCTGGCAACCATACTCACCGCAGGAACATAACACTATTTAAAACAAATAATGTTATTTGGCTGCGATCTTCTGTAAAGCGGAGGTACCTCCCCAAGCGGGCTGCTCCAATTTAGAGCGAGAAAATCTCGCTGTGCCCTACCTCCTCCAAAAATAATTCAGTAGTTAATTTCAGTAGTTCGGCCCAAATTTACTTACAAACTAATTAAAAAAAAAACTACACTCAAGTATCTATCATCATCATCATCAGCCTGTAGAAGTCCACTGCTGGACATAGGCCTCCCCCAAAGAGTTCCATGACGAACGGTCTTGAGCCTTCTCCATCCACCGACTTCCCGCAACCTTCACAATGTCGTCGGTCCATCGGCCTTACACTGCGTCGCCCGGTTCGTGGTCGCCATTCGAGAACCTTTACGAGTAAGCAAGTATCTATAGGCGCTGTTTATCCACGCAAAGCTCGTTCACCTCCAGTTCATTGACCATCTCCACGATCGTAACAGATACTTACCAGCACTATATCAGTGTGGTCCAGATGCGGTGTGGCGTGCACGTGCTTGGCCAGGAATGCGATGTAGGCGGCGAGGTGCCGCGGGATGCACTCGATGAGGCACGCCGCTCTAATGCGGGGGACCACTTCGTCTCTCACAGCTTCCCATTGGGGTAGGTCCCAGAGGAGGTCCAACCATTCTCTGAACGAGCAAATAAGAAATAACTGCTTCAAAAATTACGCTGACAAGTGATGGCGAGAACCTTACTACTATTATTATAAACTAGGTTCCGCCCACTCGGTTCACTCGCGTGGTACCTACGTAAAAAGTAGCCTATATGCTATTTTGGTAAATAATTATTTATGTTCCAAGTTTCAACGATATCGGTTGAGCCGTTACGGCGTGATTGGTGAAAAAGGATCATCGAAAAAAATTATAGGCACGCGCGCCGTGTTTGTTGCCTGATTCTTCTAGACTTGGTCGCGAGGAACAGGCGTAGCTTCACCTAGTTTCTAAGACGTTTCAAAGTGATCCTAGTGATTTTATTGAAACTTTCGCATTTATAATATTAGTAGGATGCAAAAGATCGATGAATCGATGAAGATCGGATGGATGAATGTTTGTCAGCCAATCACGACAGAACGGCTGGACGGATCGGGATGAAATTGGGCACAGAGATTGATAATAGTCTAGAATAGCATATAGGCTACTTTTTATCCTCGTAGGCACCACGCGAGCGAAGCCATGGGCGGAAGGTAATATCATAATAAAGTTCGTACAGCAGCGAACTCGGCGTTAACGTTTTTATGAAGATTTATCATCATCATCATTTCAGCCGTAAGTCGTCCACTGCTGAACATGGCCTCCTCCACAGACAGAGCAAATTCCTTACCATGTGGGGGGATTTGCCCATACTCACCACGCTGGGCATGCGGGTTGGCGAGCGCAGTTAGAGCTATCGTTGTTAAAATGAGGGACGCTGCTGCCCATCCCCTAGTTTTTCTCCCTTAGTCGCCTCTTACGACATCCGTGGATAGAGATATGGAGGGGCCTATTCTTTAGCCGGGGCCACCACGGCCCCGGTGAAGATTTTAATTTCTTTAAAATCTTTTATTTTCTACTAGTTTTAAAACTTAAAAAATATACAAGGTGACTCATAATGTCCATCCCGAAAGGGGTTATTCTGTAAACATGAAGACACAGAAGTCAATCTACGATTCCACGCGAGTGAAACCACTTGGGTACAGCCAGTTTGATAAATAAACTCACTCTGGACTAACGTCAGCATTGTAATCCATTTCGGTAGCGTCCTCCGTTTCTGTGAGCACCAGTTTCAAACCCTGAAATACGTTTTAAATGAGTCAAATTTTGTTTTTTGTTTGTTACGTGTATGAAAGGAGTGTTCATCAGTGACCTTCTGCAGAATAATAGGCACGGACGGTCATTACAACACACAACGAATCGACAATCAAAGAAATAAACGACTGCGATCCACGATTAAGAAGAATGGTAGACATCCTCTAAGATTTCCAGGCGATCAGATCTTTGTAGACGTCTGAGGGGGTAGTCAGAGGCACGTTCGAACATTAGAAACATACCCACATTTTGCATTACTGACTAGTCCATTAGTGATAGCAAGCCCATGGCCACTATAACAATACAAGCTGCTTTCCTCCATGTTGCCATTCACCATTTTAAGGACCTGTGTATGCGCATTAAATTTTCGAATAGAAAAACTCATTGTTGCCCGATCGGGTTCGAACCCATGGTCTTCGGATCGAAGGTCAGGGAACCTCCCAAAAGAACAAAACCTTTCGAACTAGTAGTGTTAAATAATAGTGTAGTGTATTGAAAGTGCAAACGAGTACCTATCAAGAACACAAGAACAAAGTGTCTTCCCCTTAAATAGAGACAGTAAGAAAGAAAGAAAGAAAATGTATATATTTGACCCACAACGCAGTAAGTAGGTAGGTAGGTGGAGATACAAAGAAAAAAAAAAACTTAAACCTAGTAATACAAAAAAACAATAAGAAAACAAAAACATATAGACGGGGCCTAGGCGACGTGACGTGACGAACATCAATAAACATAATATTTATAGTAGGTATGTATTAATAAATGGATAGTTATATTATATATTATAAGTAGGTACATAGTAAAAATAAGATGTCCGGAGTATTTATTTATTTATTATGTATATCAGTCTCTGGTACCCATAGTACAGGCTATGCCTAGTTTGGGATCAGTTGACCGTGTGAATATGTCCGGAATATTTATTTATTTATTATTTATAGATGGGATGGGATGGCCGTGGTGGCCCCGGCTGACGAATAGGCCCCTCCATATCTACCTATCCGCGGATGTCGTAAGAGGCGACTAAGGGAAAAAAAGCTAGGGGATGGGCAGCAGCGTCCCTCATTTTAACAACGATAGCTCTAACTGCGCTCGCCAACCCGCATGCCCAGCGTGGTGAGTACGGGCAAATCCCCCCACTTGACAAGGAATTTGCTCTGTCTGTGGGGGAGGCCATGTTCAGCAGTGGACGTCGAACGGCTGAAATGATGAATAGATGGGATGAAATAGCCTTTGCACTGACCCGGCTGGCCTGCGCGCGCGTGGGCAGGTGCTTGTGCGCGAGGCGCTGCGTGTAGTAGTGCAGCACGGCGCGCGCGCCCGCCTCCGTGTCGTGCAGCGTGCGGCGCACGTGCGCGCGCAGCTCGCCCGCCTTGCCCTCGCCCGCGCCGCCGCCCGCCGACAGGAACTCGCACAGGCACTGCACCGGCAGCACGCTGCCAACAGAACAACTCTACTAATCCTCGGCCAGAGAGGCACCAAGCCGTGTTTGTTGCCTGTTTTTTTTTTTTTTTTTTTTTTGCAAACAAGCATACAGCCCACCTGTTGGTAAGCGGTTACCGTAGCCTATGAGCGCTTGCAATACCAGAGGCATCACGCACGCGTTGCCGACCCCGAACCCCCTCCCCCCCTAAAGAGCTCTGGCAACCTTACTCATCGCAGGAACACAACACTATTTGAAACAAATAATGTTATTTGGCTGCGATCTTCTGTAAGGCGGAGGTACCTCCCCAGGCGGGCTGCTCCAATTCAGAACGAGAAAATCTCGCTGTGCCCTACCTCCTCCTGATTCTTCTAGGCTTGGTCGCGAAGAACAGGCATAGCTTCACCTAGTTTCTAAAACGTTTCAAAGTGATCCTAGTGATTTTATTGAAATAAATGCCTTTTGACTTTGACTTTGAGCTCACGCCGGGAAGTCGGTCACCCGTGACGATCTTGTTTTTTCATATTAAAGATAATTGATTTCCACAAATAAAGTTAGCCAAATTTTTTTAATTATGTGTAGATAATTATTATGTTTACAAGTAGTGTTAGTTGGCGTTCATGTAGTTTAAAAACCCTAACTTCCGTGCTAGTTAAAAAAACTGTGTTACGGCAAATTAGTGCTTCCTCCCCACGAGTACACTTGACCATATTGAGGTGCTTATTTTAAACAATTTAATTGCCTTTTATTTAGCATTTGGTTAGTACTTAAATTCTAAATTAAAAATTTAATATTAAATTAAAACTTTAATATTATATTGTTATTTTGAAGGACAGTAAAAGTATTGCATTTACTTAACCTGCTTTTATTCCCACACTCTCTCTATTTACTTATCTGCGAGCCCTAGGGAAAGAAGTTTTCCCAACGCCGCAGAGTAATTAAAATAATACCATTATTTTTCTTTAACTTCTAAAAGCGAAGAGTTCCAAACGATCGGGGAGTGAAGGGAACTCCTACAAAAAAAAAGGCAACTAAGAGCAGCCCTTAAATTAAAGCAGCCCGCCTGGGGAGGTACCTCCATCTTACAGAAGATCGTAGCCAAATAACATTATTTGTGTCAAATAGTTTTATGTTTGGAGGGGTTCGGCAGGCAACGCATTAGCAATGCTCCAGGTGTTGCTGATGTCAATAGACGACGGTCACCACTTACCATCAGGTGGGCCGTAAGCCTGTATGCCTCCGTATAACATAAAAACGCAGTACCTGAGCTCCAGCCGGTCCTGGCGCAGCAGGCGGTGCAGCCAGGGCATGGCGCGGCGCGTGCCGTGGCGCTCCACCAGCTGCAGCAGCAGCGCCGGCTGCCGGCACAGCAGCGCGCCGAGGCGCAGCTGCGAGCTCAGCGCCGACAGGGACTCCACCACGCCGGCGGGGGGCTTGCGGGCCGGCCCCTGCGGCTCCATCAACGTCAGCTGGAACACAGACACCGTATCTGGAAGTTGTTGCATTATCCAAAGCTAACACAGTTTGACAGCGCTCTTTGTGCATGAAAGGAGCCTCTAAGAGGCGCATTTAATCCTTGCACTCCGTATAATCCGTGTATATATCTCCGTGACTGGCCTCATAGCTCAGTGGTAGTAACTCTGCCTTCTGCGCTAGAGGTCGCGGGTTCGATCCCCGCGCTGGACAAACATTTGTGCCTAACACAGATGTTTGTTCTGTGTCTGGGTGTTAAATATATACAGTGGTGGTCATCTAATTAGAAACACCTAGTCACCTGACATTTTTATAAAGTAACTAACATTATTATAGCATTTAATAGGAGGTAAAATTTTTTTCACTACTTTACAATGTACTTTAATATCTCTAGTTTAATTACAAGCAATAATATTTGACAACCAAGACGACAATAAAAATAAATATCAGTGAAACAAAAAGTATCAATATCGTTAGGACTGGCAGAATGGACAACTAATTAGAAACATTGTATGACTTGGTTTGAAATTTGATTTTTTAAACTGAAATACAGTTCTCACAATTGTCAATCACATTGTAAATATTGCCGCCATTTCTAACTCATTACGAAAAGTTACTATTTATTGTTGTTTTATTAAAAATGGGTAAAAATAAGAGCTGTGATGCAGCAACGAGAAAAATTATAGTGAATTTTCATTTAAAACAAAAATGGAGTTACAGAAAGATCGCCGATTATTTGGAATGTTCCGTAAAGATGATATTTAACGCCCTCGCACATTTCAAACTACACGGAACACCAGATAACGTGCCAAGAAAACTTCGGCCCAGGAAGACTACAGTTCAAGAAGACAGGCTTATGCTTCGATTAGCTAAGGCGGACCCCTTTAAAGGATCCAATGTTATAAGAAAAGAGGTATTTTCAGAAGACGATCCTCGACACGTGTCCACTAAACTAGTTCGTAGACGGTTGGTTGAAGGAAAATTGTTAGGAAGGATCGCTAGAAAAGTACCACTACTAACCAGGCAACATAGAGAAAATCGTCTAGCATTCGCTCGCAAATATGGCAGTTGGACTATTCATCAATGGAAAAAAGTTTTGTTTTTAGATGAAACTAAAATTAATTTGATTAATTCCGATGGAAAACGATATGTACGACGACCAATAAACGAGGCTTTGAATAACAAGTACACTAAAAAGACAGTTAAGCACGGTGGTGGAAATGTAATGGTGTGAGGATGTTTCTCAGGGTACGGGATTGGTCCCGTGAGAAAGACTGAAGGGCAAATGGATCAATATCAATACAAAAAGATCTTGGAAGAGACAATGATTCCATATTCCGAGGAAAATTTGCCAGTAACTTGGATATTTCAGCATGACAACGACCCAAAGCACACAGCACGCAGCGTTAAAGCGTTTCTTACAGAACAATCCGTGACAGTATTAGAGTGGCCTGCCAATAGTCCGGACTTAAATCTCATAGAAAATTTGTGGCACACTATAAAGACCAACCTATCGCAGAAACACGTTACTAATATTCATGGACTTACAGTGCATTTGAAGACGCTTGGAGAAGTATTCCTGTAGAAACTTGTTATAAATTGATTGAATCAAGGCCGCGTCGCTGCAAAGCTGTTATTGATAATAAAGGCTACCCTACCAAATACTAATTGTCTAAGGATGTAGTATTTTTAGTATTTTTCAAAACTATTGGGGTTTTGTTCAAATTAAAAATGATTTAAGTAATGATTTTTTTGGTGTTTCTAATTAGTTGTCCGGATTGTATCTCGTTTTTTATTTTGTTATTAATATAACTTTCAGTTTTAGAAAAACAACCGTTGTTTTCTGTTATTAAAATGGTATAACAATGCAATATAATATCCGATACATCGATTTTAATACGTAGGAACACTCAATGATACGTTAAAAATTAGTTCGAAAGGGAATTTGCAATAAAAATATAAACCCAGGTAGGTGTTTCTAATTAGATGACCACCACTGTATATATTATGTATATCAGTCTTTGGTACCCATAGTACAGGCTATGCATAGTTTGGGATCAGATGACCGTGTGTGATATGTCCGGATTTTTTTTTTTTTTTTTTCACTACACTGATTCTTTCACCGATCGTTCATAGGCCCTTTTCAGGGCTACCAAGCCTCGACCTGGTCTCTGACGTAATACTGGATGACCAAGAAATAATCAGTGACACAACAAGAAGAAGAAGCTGGAACACAGGCACCGTGTCACACTCTGGAAGTTGTTGCATTATCCACAACTAACCCAGTATGAAAGCGCTAAAAATATTGCCGTCCTTTTCTAGATCAAAACAGCGCTCTCAGTTTAGTTAAGGATAACGCAACAACTGAAAAAAATATATGTGCACGTAGCATTTTGGCTACAGTAGTTTGACTACAGTTGATTATGACTACAATAGGTTATGACTACAGTAATTTATGACTACAGCAGTTTGACTACAGTAGTTTATGACTATGTCAATAAAATCAGTATGTCCAACAGATCGGCCGGCAGAACATTTACATTCACATTTACCATCTCACCTGACTGAGTAGTCTAGAAGTATGCTCTGTGACGGGTAGCTTGGCATTGCTGGCGGCCGCTAGGTGCGTTTCCAATTGCAAGATGGCGGCCTTCTCCGCCTCACTCTCCACAACTGTGCTGTTGTTCCATTCTATGCTGGGTTTGCTGCAGATAATAAATAATATAGTGTTTACTAGCTTCCGCCCGAGGCCATGCTAGCGTGGTACCTACATAAAAATATACCTAACTTATCTAGAATAGCATATAGTTTATACGCTTTTCGAGGTAAAGAACACTACATATTCCCAGTTACAACAAAATCGGTTGAGCCGTTACGGCGTGATTGAACAACAAACATCATCACAAACTTTCGCATTTATGTTAATATCGCATTATAGTAGGATTTTATATTTTTGGTATAAGCAATTTTAAGAGCCACTTTCTGATTTTACTCAATATGTATGATTTTTTAAAATCCATGCACTCTTTTTTCCCCCTTTTTAGATTTCCTATACTTTATTTGTGTTTGTTCTTTGCCTATTTTCCTGAAATTTATAGCATCTATTCTCTTTTTTCAGTGTAAAATTTAAATTTAAAAAGCTAATAAATCTGAGTTACTTTAAATCTTGTTTTTTTTAAGACAGTTCTGGAATATAGTCTAAGGCTCGTATTCAGAGACAAGACTCAAGCATTGATCTGTACTTAAATCTCGATTTGAGTCGAGATTCTAATTCTTGAACAGTTTTTATGTATAGATTCAATGATCACAGTTCACCTGAGTAAATGCTTAATCAAATGACATTTTCGTTCCGTTACACGTACTTTGATGCATATTTATACTTACTTCACTTTATAGTTCTGTTCTATTTCCACCCTGGCTGTTTGAATTTCTGCGTAAAACGGATCGAAAATTATAAATAAATCAAAATGTAAACGAGAACATTTGAATACAGATTTGAGACTCGATTCAGCGGAGAGTAGTTTAAGTACCGTTCTTGAATAAAAGTTATGTTTGAGAAGAGATTCAATACTTAAATAGAGTTCAGCTGATCTGTGATTAAATCTATGCTTGAGTCGTGTCTCTGAATACGAGCCTAACAGTACGGGTACTTACTTGGTGATACAAGTCTCGATGAGCGCCCGTAGCGTGGGGTAGGTGGCGGCGGCCCGCTCCGCGAACTCGTGCGGGTTGTGCGCCGCTATCATCGTCAGCACGATCCACGCGCGCCAGTACAGCGACGTTATAGCTAGCGGTGGTGGGGTGTACCTGCCAAATTTCAAAGTGATCCTAGTGATTTTATTGAAATAAATGCCTTTTGACTTTGACATTGAAATTTTTTTTATTTTTTTTTATACAACATAGGTGGCAAACAAGCTGATGGCACGGCCCACCTGATGGTAAGCGGTTACCGTGAGTTACCAGAGGCATCACGCACGCGTTGTCGACCCCGAACCCCCGTCCCCCCTAAAGAGCTCTGGCAACCTTACTCACCGCAGGAACACAACACTATTTGAAACAAATAATGATATTTGGCTGCGATCTTCTGTAAGGCGGAGGTACCTCCCCAGGCAGGCTGCTCCAATTCAGAACGAGAAAATCTCGCTGTGCCCTACCTCCTCCTAAAATACAAGAGAACTTGCCCTATTGTATGAGAAATCGGTGCCTTATTGTATGAGACAGCAGCACTTTTGAGAGCACTGGTGGATTGGTGGTAAATTGATCCAGTTTTTCTCAAGTGTTGCACCAACGAACAACATTAAATTTGTAGGGTTCTATACCTTATTTGGAAAAAACGGAATCCGGATCCCTTTGTTGTCCGTCTGTCTGTCAAGACCCTTTTTCACACGGGTAAAGGTATTAACATGAAATTTATATCAACTATTAGGGTCCATGAGCTTATAGTGCCGTATAAAAATCAAGTTTGTTCAAAGCACAATGAATGTCTAATTTTTTAAATAAAATTGCAGAAATAAAAAACCTCTAGAATACTTCCAGTTACCTCACAATTCTGAAAATTGGAATGCTAAGAGCTTTTGTGACATAAATAAAAGAAAAAGTCTAATATTTGAGAATTTTGATGTTTTTACCCCTGAAATTAGATAATTACGAGACAAAGTAATATTTGCAGTCAATATCATACAATAAACTACGTGAGCGACCGCAAAATATAAGTTTGTCACTTCCTACACTTGGAATTTTGATTGTCTGAGTCCGTGTAATGGTACGGAACACTCAGGGCGCGAGTTCTTGCACAAGACCGTCTTTATTATTTATATAGATGTAGGTATGTGTAAAAGGTTCAGTCTTACCAAAGACCATTTCATCTTTGGTCTTACCCAATAGGTGTGGTGATATTGTCGGGTGGTGCGAAGGCGCACAACTGGAACAGGTACTCAGGAACCTCCAGCTTATCCACTAGCAAGGGTGAGTCCTCAGCAGGCAGGGCGCACGCGCGACGCACTAACTGCTCCACGAGGGAGAATACCTCCGCCGAGGATACGGGTAGCTCCTGTAAATATACGTAGATTTTGTACAAATAAAATCACTTTAAATCAAACGGCTTTAAACGTCTTCTTATTCGGGGTCAAACTATAAATATAAATAAATAAATATTCCGGACATATTCACACGGTCAACTGATCCCAAACTAGGCATAGCCTGTACTATGAGTACCAGAGACTGATATACATAATAGATATATATTTAACACCCAGACACAGAACAAACATCTGTGTTCATCGCACAAATGTTTGTCCAGTGCGGGAATCGAACCCGCGACCTCTAGCGCAGAAGGCAGAGTTACTACCAACTGAGCTATGAGGCCAGACAACTGAATAGTATATCTATCTAACTATCTTGTTTTGGCCAACGGGAAATATTTTACTATGTGGTCAAACAACATACTCGGATGGAGCACCCATTTTATATCTTTTAAATAAATAAATAAATATAATGACTGTACTTTACCAGTGTACAAGGTTTATTATATATGCAATAACTACAAATGCAATACTACAATACTATACTTTTCAGTAGATCCATCAGGGAAGGGCAAGTTCCTACCATTTGGAAATCGGCGTTTGTAACTCCCGTTCATAAAAAAGGCCCAAAAGACAAAGTTTGTAATTACCGTCCTATATCTAAATTATGTATTATAGCTAAATTGTTAGAGAAGATAGTCTATGAGCAAGTTTATGGGTCCCTCAGGAGTACACTCCCTGCTACTCAACATGGGTTTCTTTCAGGTAGGTCTACTGTCTCCAACCTCATACTGCTTAATGAATATCTTACAGACACTATGGATCGTGGCTATCAGACGGACGTGGTCTATACCGATTACAGTAAAGCCTTTGATCGAATTGACCACAATCGTCTGATTTATAAATTATCATTGGCAGGAATCAGGGGTGACCTTCTGAGATGGTTCACTTCATATATCCACAACAGATCTCAGGTTGTTGTCTTGGGTAATTACTCATCTAAGTGGATGGGTGTTCCAAGTGGCGTTCCTCAGGGCTCACTATTGGGCCCACTACTATTTTTAATTTTTGTTGCTGATATAGACTCATGTTTCTTGAACTCCTCTGTCCTTACCTTTGCTGATGATATGAAGATATTTAGACAAATCACCTGTCAACATGATGCTATACTTCTACAAGAGGACCTCAATCGTCTGGACTCTTATTGCCTTGATAATAAACTTGATCTCAATGCTAGTAAATGCAATATTATAACCTTTACCAGAAAAATCAACGTTGTCAACTTCGATTATTCCCTTAAAGGGCACGTACTTCAGCGAGTCAATGAGATAAGAGACTTAGGAGTAACCCATGATTCAAAACTAATTTTTGATTCGCATGTTTCAGCAATTGTTAAAAAAGCATCTAGAGCTTTAGGGTTTATAATTAGATCCTCTAAAGACTTTACTAACGTCAAAACGATTAAAATACTGTATAGTACATATGTACGATGCCACTTGGAATATGCCTCCCAAGTATGGAACCCTGCCTACGAAATTTATGTTGATCGTCTTGAGGGAATTCAAAGAAAATTTCTACGCTTCCTTAACTTTAAAATGAAGATTTATAACCCGGACTACCTATCCAACTGTGCCAGGCAGCACCTGCTTCCTCTTTATCTCAGACGAGACTTTGCGGATGTAGTCTACCTCTCACGCATTGTCAACTCAGCTGTTGATTGTCCGCCTCTTCTAAGTAGGATCAAATGGTATGCCCCTACACGAACATTTAGGAAAAGCAATCTGTTCTATCTGCCCTCAGTATCTACGAACTACTGCCAAAATGCGTTTATTTACCGCGCAAGTGAAACGTTTAACTTATTAAATAGTAAACATGACCTTGATCTATTCAACTGCAGTATTCCAACTCTTAGAAATAAACTCAATATCACATTCTTTGACCGGTAACCCTCTTTGTACATCTTCCAGATCCTAATTAGTGACTAGCACTTACTATGCTTATTGATATCGTGACTGTGAGTGACCCTTAAGGTATTAATTACTCAACTCATCTTCTTTTTTTTGTCTGCCCGTTATCCAACTTGTATCTACCAGTGAAGACCTTTAAATGGCCTTAAGCTATATATTTAAGTTTCCAGAATGTTTTTCTCAGTGCCGATGGTTTTCCAAAAATAAATAAATAAATAAATAAATAAATAAATAAAGTTTGTAGTACGACTTTTGGAAATTTGTCATTTTTCAATGATTCAAAATTCAAATTAAAAATGTGTTTATTTCAATAAAATCACTAGGATCACTTTTAAACGTCTTAGAAACTAGGTGAAGCAATGCCTGTTCTTTGCGACCAAGCCTAGAAGCATCAGGCAACAAACACGGCTTGGTGCTTATCTTTTTTTTCAGTATGATGTATTGTTAAGATTGAAGAGTTACCTTAGAAAGTCCAATAAACATGATTCTGAGCAGGTTGTACTGCGGCAAGGGCGCCTCGCAGCACAGTCTGTGCAGCAACGCGCGCTCCGACTCCGCCGGCCAGTTGTCCACTTTACTGTACGTCTCCGCACTTTCCACGAACATTATCTGAAAACAACACTACCTTTTAGGACCAGGTACTGTGTTGGCTAATCAGGCTTGGCCTGCTGCTATCAAAGTCTATATATCTAAAGGTTTTTGTACCATTTTCGAAGTATAAGTACTGATTTAAAATGAAATAGCAGATCTCCAGGCGGTCGGATCTTTGAAGATGTTTAAGTGGGTTAGTTAGAGGCATGTCCTGATTTTGCATTTGGTGCATGTTCAAATTTGCACTGTAATCCTCATTTACGTATGAGGTTGCCAGCTCATTCCTGCTGTTAACTCTGTTTTAGGTTGGATCGACACTTGTATCATTTGCATCAATGTCCTCTAGTCAGCGTGAGATCTTGCACAGCCAGTCGGTCAGCTGCCTTGGGTACCTAACCTTAGTCACAGATAACATAATACTATACTAGTACCTTAGTGATTTTGAACAGTGTTGTAAAAAGGACCTCGAACGGTGACCACGAACCGGGCCACGTAGCGTCGGAATGCCTTTACCTGATTGAAGGATGACATCGTCAAAGTTAGGAGGATGAAGAATTCTCAAGACCGTTCGTCGTGGTACTCCTCGTCCAGCGGGTGACTTCCTCAGGCTTCAGGCGGAGGTACCTTGTTGAGGGCCAGCTGGAAGTGGTTGCGCAGTGCGCCGGCAGCGTGTGCTGTCAACCAGGCAGAACAGATGGTGGAGGTACCTTGTTGAGGGCCAGCTGGAAGTGGTTGCGCAGTGCGCCGGCAGCGTGCGCTGTCAACCAGGCAGAACAGATGGTGGAGGTACCTTGTTGAGGGCCAGCTGGAAGTGGTTGCGCAGTGCGCCGGCAGCGTGCGCTGTCAACCAGGCAGAACAGATGGTGGAGGTACCTTGTTGAGGGCCAGCTGGAAGTGGTTGCGCAGTGCGCCGGCAGCGTGTGCTGTCAACCAGGCAGAACAGATGGTGGAGGTACCTTGTTGAGCGCCAGCTGAGCGCGCAGGCAGCACAGGAGGTGGAGGTACCTTGTTGAGCGCCAGCTGAGCGCGCAGGCAGCACAGGAGGTGGAGGTACCTTGTTGAGCGCCAGCTGAGCGCGCAGGCAGCACAGGAGGTGGAGGTACCTTGTTGAGCGCCAGCTGAGCGCGCAGGCAGCACAGGAGGTGGAGGTACCTTGTTGAGCGCCAGCTGAGCGCGCAGGCAGCACAGGAGGTGGAGGTACCTTGTTGAGCGCCAGCTGAGCGCGCAGGCAGCACAGGAGGTGGAGGTACCTTGTTGAGCGCCAGCTGAGCGCGCAGGCAGCACAGGAGGTGGAGGTACCTTGTTGAGCGCCAGCTGAGCGCGCAGGCAGCACAGGAGGTGGAGGTACCTTGTTGAGCGCCAGCTGAGCGCGCAGGCAGCACAGGAGGTGGAGGTACCTTGTTGAGCGCCAGCTGAGCGCGCAGGCAGCACAGGAGGTGGAGGTACCTTGTTGAGCGCCAGCTGAGCGCGCAGGCAGCACAGGAGGTGGAGGTACCTTGTTGAGCGCCAGCTGGAAGTGGTGGCGCGAGGGGCGGTGCGCGGGCGCCGCGTGGTCGCGCAGCCAGCCGAGCGCGGCGGCCTGCAGCGCGGCCACCTGCGCCAGCAGCGCGCGCTGCTCGGCCGCGCCGCGCGCGTGCGCCGCCGCGCCCGCCGTCACCAGGCAGCACAGGCAGAACAGCTCCACCAGCGCCGTGAACGCGCGCTCGCGCACCTCCGCCGCCGCGCCCGTGCACAGCGCCGCCGCTGCCGAACGAACATTCCGCATGTCAGTCACAAACACCTTTCCTTTTGTATAGCTCCAACCGCAAAATCGCAAAGTTGACGATCTCAAATATTTATGGTTCAAATTTGTATAGAATAGCGCTTTAAAGCTCGCATTTAACTGGCAAAAAGCGTCGTGGGGCTACCACTAAAACTCTCTGGCTTAAACTATATAGAATAAATACAAAACTGTAATGCAAAAACTTTAGGTAATTCATTAATGTAAATCATAAACAGTAAAGGTCCGAGTACACTACCTTGTGGTACTCCAACACTTACGTCTCTTAACGCTTATACTTTATCTCTGTTTCCGGGCATATTCTATAGATCTGTGTCAATTGCTTTCTGTCACTAGGCTATGACTCACGGAAGTCAGACTCATTGCCTCTACTTCCGTATGCATTGAGTTATTACACTAGTACTCCATGATCAACATAATCAAAAGCTTTAGTCAAAGCCATGTAAAGAGCACACGCAGTAGTAATATTGTCAATTTTAGTTATTGCTCTTCGATTTATTTCTTCTAAATCCTACATGTTCATTGTATATCTAATTAATAATAGCATACATTTGAACGGTATTCTTGACTACGCGTTCACACGTCAATACTGCAATGGATGGAGATATTTCCAACATCATCTTACCTTCAGCAGAGGGCGAGGCCAGCGCCCTGGCGAGAGGCAGCAAGGCCGCCACGCCTCCCTCGCCACCCAGCCCCCCCGCAGCGGTATTGGCACGGGCGCCGCGCACGCATTCGCGCGTCAGCGCTCGGAGAGGACGGAGGTATTCTTCTGGCCGCATCATCAGCTCCTATATGTATAAACGTGAAGAGTTTATTATTTTGAATTTCTTACTCAGTCCCACCGTAATCACTGAATGGATAGAAAATGTAGTATAATCTGTCCACTTGAAATAACACGAATAGGATTCTTTTTATCACCACGTCTCACCATGTAAGTGTCGGCCATAGCAGCGGGCACGGCTGCGGGCTGGGCAGCGATGAGCGCGGCCAGCACCGCCATGTTGTTGGGGGACCGCACGCTGGACAGCTCGTTGTAGATCGTGTGCGTCACCACACTCCTCAGCAGCGCCGGGGACTCCGATACCATCTCCCTGTACAGAAACATTACTTTTCCAATACTCACTACGGGGAGTAGATAGTCAGATGGTTTCTCAGGCAACGGGGAGACAGGCCGAGAGTTAATGCCTAAGCAAGAGGATACTAAGATACCTACTTTTTAAAAATTGCTCATTTGATTATTTATACCCACCTATTGTATGTACTTTAGTTTAAAATTGTTTATCTATGTTAATTGTGTGTGTCTGTAGTGCCAAATAATTATTTATCTATCTATCAAGAGGCATACCCCGCCCACTGCCATTTAAACTTACTAACCCTCTGGGGCCCAATTCTACTAATTCAATGGCTTTAAAATGACAATGGTTCAATGGAAAAATGGCCTCTTTTGACACTTTGGTATTCTGACATATATCAATGGCAGTCATTGTGAAACCATTGTGAACCAAATGAGCCAATGAAATCAAATAATCGAAGGTGACCACAATCGTAACCGAATGATAATGGTGCGATCATCATTTTCAAGTCATTGAATTAGTATAATTGGGGGCCTGGATTGTCGGTAGCTTTGAGGTTTTGTAAAGGCGGTGACTTAAGTTGACAGTCTCAAAGATTTAACTGCAAAATCAGCTGGGCACCTGTATCATCCTACTACTACGCATATGTACATAATATGCGTAAGACTTAACTCATGGCCCTTGGTTCCTGCTGTTAATACTGTTCATACCTGAGGCAGGACTGGTAGGCAGCCTGCAGAGGCTTGGTCTTGAGCCGCATCTTGGCCAGCTGGCCCAGCACCTCCTGGTCCCGGGCGGCGGTAGGCCCCACGGCGTCGCAGTTGACGCACACGTATGCCAGCAACTCCTGGCCGCAGCGCCACAGCTTGCCGGAGTTCAGCCAGCCTTCGAGCCGGACGGCTGACAGCATTCGGATCTGGATCAATGAAGAGTTCACACACATAAAACAGAAAAAACCAATGCCACAAGAACAAACCTAAAAATAAAATGAATAAAAAAACGTTATACAATATAAAAATATTAATAAAATACACGAATGATTTGGCGGTAAGGCCTAAGATGTCATAGACCGAAAGGAAAAAACATAAAAAAATAAAAGTAACCAAGTGACTGACAGATGCTCGCTCTATTGGTAGACTTTAATCAACTTTATTAGACACTATAGATAGATAGATAGATAGATAAATCATTTATTCGACACACACAAATACAGCACAGACTATCCCTTTACTACACCGACGCGACGGTCATAGGCCCTTTTCAGGGCCACCGTACCTCAACCTGCTCACTGACCTAATACAGGATGACCAAGAAAGAATCAGTGACACGACAAGCAAGTGTGACGCACCTCAGGGAACCCACAAGTGGCCGACAGCAGCTTCAGAAACCCTTTGCCGATGTTATCCGGTGCTGCGGAGCGTCGTTGGATCTGGTCATTGATGGCTGCCAACACCAGGTGCTCCACTGTCACATGACTGCCGGAATATCTGTAAAACATTATGAAAGAAAGAATCTTGTACGGTCTACGGAAAGTACATATTTGCAACGCATGCATTTCCGTGCATTCGCGTGGAAACCGGGCGGCGCGGGCAGTCCACATCTAACCCGCGACTCATCGACATCTTTCCGTAAATCAATAAATCGTGTGTGTAAAATAATCAATCTTTATATTTGATGTCCCGTACAAATCTTTTCCAAGTTTCATCGAAATCGGTAGAGCCGCTACGGCGTGATTGAGCAACAAAGATCCTCACAAACTTTCTCATTTATAATATTAGTAGGATGGTTATAATGTTTATCGTTATTCGTCGCGTCGCGTAGGCCCCGTCCGAAAACCAGCGCCGCACGGAAACTACCTAGGTTTGGTGCAGATTTATGCTGAGACGGGACCCATTTGCCCCACAACGCATACACAATCTACCACCTACCTACCATAGGTACCTCCTTCGATCTGTGCCTACATACCTACGCTTTATTGCGTTGTGGGACAAATAAACAGATTTTTCTTTATTCTTTCTGTATTTCTCATGATGGTGTAAAGTTTTACCTTGGAAACACGGTGTAGTCCAGCTCAGACAGCTCGGCCTCCTCCTCCGTGCTGATGAGCGGTGACCCCGACCCTGAGGGAGACATAGTTCCTGTAAAAATAAGGCACCTCAGCAAATCGCCATTTATAACTCTACTAGCTTCCGCCCAAGGCTTCGCTTGCGTGGTACCTACATAAAAAGTAGCCTATATGCTATTGTAGGTAAAGAACTTTATCTATTCCAAGGTTCAAAGAAATCGGTTGAGCCGTTACGGCGTGATTGAACAACAATCATCCTCACAAACTTTCGCATTTAACATATTAGTAGGATAAGATATAAAGAAAGGAAAACAGGATTCCCTGCCAATCATCGAATACACGCAGCGGGAATCGAACCCGCACCCCTTGCGTCTTAGACAGGCACTTGCTCGCACAGAGGTCGTCGATAAAAAAGAACTTCAAATAACACCTTACCTAATGTATTATCACTGGGTAGTAGATGTGGAGGTGGCTGCTTGGTACCGAATGCAGTCACAATGTTCTCCACCAGGCATTTGCACCAGGAACATTCCACCCACCATCTCTCGTTGAGGGCATCTTCTATGTACACCTGTTGGGATACAAATCTGATACTCAAGGTGTAGTGGTAGAAGTAAAACAGAAAGCTATTCATTTTTCACCATTCACCAGTGACAAGTGAGCAAGTGACATATATTACAGACTCAGACCACTGCAAGGTTTGACAGATTATGGCACCACCAGCTTAAATAATTATTCAATTGACAAATATGAGTGAAACAAAATCATAAAACTCTTTGTTCAAAACTGTGTTCTACCAATAGCATTTCATTCAATTTGGTACCTTGATAAAAATATCTGGCCAATTGTTATTATCTCGATGCCCGGCATACAGCATGTTACAAGCAAGCACAAACACAAGAGGATTCCCCTTATTCTTGAATGCAGCCCCCTGTTCCCTCTTCAGTAAAGTACAGAGGATGTTGGTAACGGTTTCGTGTGCGAACATGTTGGGTCGGATCTTGGTGAGGTACAGTAGACTCATGCAGAGGATTGGGTCTGGCTTTGAGCGCTGGGATTTGAGGAGGCGGATGGCGCCAGTGAGGAGACCCAGCTGAAAAAAAGGGATAAGAAATTAGTATAATAAAATTATCTTATTGCGAACTTTTATTTATAACCTATTTTGTTTCAAGTAGGTATATTTTGGTCTTAAAAATAAATTTTCCTCAACAGAAGTCTAAATATTCATTGATATTTTTTCGAAAGTGTCTGTTTGGTAAATGCCTATATTTTGCAGTAAGCTCACCAGTTTATCTGAATTATGTGTATCCAGAGCCTGCAGCACACTGGGCACCAAGTCTACAGGATCAACTTCTAATGAAGTTCCTCCAACAGCTTCAGCAGGAGAACCTATCCTGGATCTCTTGCTTGGAGGCTGCGACCCAAAGCTCGAGGTCTCTCGCTTTCTCTCTACACCTTAAGTAATTAAGGATATAAGATAAAATACATTAATATTACAAATATGTAAAAAATAAATCTATCTCTAGCATTTATAACACTTTCACGACTAACCCCCAGTTCCTATATTTAAGTCTTGTATGTCCATGAGAACATCTTTGCTATGGTAATCTACTTTAATATAGGAACCGGACACAAATGGCTGAACCAATCTTTATAAAATTTGGTATGCGATAGCCTAAGCCCTAAGAGAGGTCATTGACTACGTTCTAGCAGGATACGACGCGAGCCAAACCTCAGGCAGCCACTACTATGGGCTAAGTGATGTGCATGCATTCAATATTACTAGATGAAGTACAAAGATCATACCGCTAGTAGATGGTTTATGGATACTCCCCCTCTTCTCCGAATCTCTCGATACCACCACAGTGGACTTTGTTCCCAAAGCGAAGATATCTTGAGGATGCTGGGGTCCCTTGCTCTTGCCCCCGCGGCCAGAAGCGGGCATTTTGCCGCGATCCATGTTTCTATGTAATGCGGGTCTTATTTCAAAATGTAATTCAGGTTACTTTTGCATATTAATACATGGAGCTTTTGAAAAAGAAGCTGGAAAATCCTAGAAACGATTTCTACATGCGTTCAAAGAGATAATCTAAAATTAAAATTTAAAATCACTCGCGAAGAGTTCCCCTTTCGCTACAAAACAAAACATTGAATTGACAGTACACTTGACATGCCATTACATTGAGTGAACTCGACTGACACAAACAATATGTCAGTATTAATAGCCTTGACATTAACTGACCTATGTTCTCAGGTGCAGCCCACTTTGGATATTTAACGACCTTTTAACAAAAGACACTGCCTTAAAAAACGTTCTTATCAAAATTTTAAATTGCCCAATTTCAGATGTTTCTTGGTGCCAGGCCTCTCTACCAATACGGTTCGGCAGTCTCGGTATACGCAAAATTTCGAGTGTATCCCTCCCAGCATTCTTATCCTCTGTCCATAGCACAGCAATGTTATTTACCAAAATAATCAATTCAGCGTTAGACCATATGAAAATTGACTCTATGGACGAGGCTAAGAATGCCTGGTCATTGGTTTGTCCAGCTGAAACCATCCCTGAGAAACCTCAACCTAACCTGCAGAGGCACTGGGACGAGCCTATCTGCAAAAAGTTGCAGCAAAGTTTAATTGACTCCGCTGCTACTCCAGCAGAGCAGTCTCATTGCTTCTGGCGCTCGGGAATCTGGTTTTTGGCTGCATGCGCTACCATCAGCAAACTTAGGAACACTCTTAGATAATGCAACTTTCTCGTTGTCAGTGAGTCTTCGGATCGTAGCTACCACTAACGAGCCCCACCAGTGTCGTTGCGAGAGCATGGTCGACCGACAAGGTCACCACGGCCTCTCTTGCCGCCGCAGTGCTGGCCGTCAGTCCCGCCACGCCAGCCTCAATGACATCATCCGTCGGGCACTCGCCACCGTCAACGTGCCGGCTATCCTAGAGCCGAACGGTATCGCACGTGACGACGGCAAGAGGCCTGACGGGATGTCTTTGATTCCCTGGAGTCGTGGCCGGCCGCTGGTTTGGGATGCGACTTGCGTCGATACGTTGGCACCTTCCCACGTTTCGTCCACCTCCAGGACGGCTGGCGCGGGCGGCAGCAGCGGCGGACAGCCTTAAAAGGCGGAAATATTCGTCCCTTAGCGATGGATACATATTTCTGCCTTTTGGGGTTGAGACGCTAGGACCTTGGGGCCCAGGGGCGTGGCTCCTGTTCGATGCTTTATCTAGGAGGCTGGTGGATGAGACCAATGACCGAAGGGCTGGTGCTTACCTCGGACAAAGGATCAGTATAGCGATCCAACGAGGTAACGTCGCCAGCCTTTTGGGCACGCTGCCTGTGGTTGGTGATCTCAACTCTGTTTTCTACTTGTAGTCGTAGTCGTAGAAAACAGAGTTCATTTCTAGTATAATATTATTTTAAGCTATGCAGCCATTGCACGCGCTCCCCTATCTGTCCATCACAGAAGTATATTATGTCAAAGTCAATCAATCGTAGTTTAAAAAAAACTCAGTCAACTCAAAACTGCCAAATTTTATGAGATAGGCCAATTCACAAAAAGGTATAAATTTCATCTATTTTCTCGAAAATACTGCCTTCATATGATTTAAGCATAATCATTTTATTGTTTCAATGTAATAGAACCGATATATGTATTTTTTTTGAAGTTATGTAACTGGTCTTTGAGGTTAAGTTTTTGGGATTTCAGATGTTGACTTCCACCCTTGTCGGTCTTCGGGCGGCGACGGCCTCCGTGATGGTAACCAGGAACCTGGCTGCCGCGCAGAAGGCCACCGACCCGATCCAGCAGCTGTTTCTCGACAAAATACGTGAATACAAGCAGAAGAGCGCGTAAGGCCAATATTGATTTACATCTTGCTATGAGAATGTTCCTTATTTATGTAGTTTAGGTGGTTCAAAAGGCTTTATCAACCAGAATCAGTTGCGTCTCTGTACTTTCTGTATTTATATTGTGTTGCAACATTCTCGGTCTACGGGTCTGACTGTAGACCCACCAAGGCCTTCGGTTAATGGTATTCATGAGCAGATTACAGAATAAAATTCCCATGAGCATGGACTTTATTTTCTACCTGATATTATAATGCCATGACAAGGAATAATGTTGCCAGTAGGATTCCAGGCACAATACTCTCCAACTTAGCGGGGTAGGAAGAAATTGTAGTTATCCAAAAAACCATGCCGAATGAACAATGGCTTAAACTGGATTTTGAAAAATTATAATGAACAAGATAGGAGAAACTTTATTTCGAAGGTAAGGTATAAGACTTACAAAATATATGACTGTAATATTCATTCATGGTTTAATATTTTGCCACTAGCAAACATTTATAATCTGGTAATTATAAATCTTTATGAGGATTATATTTACTCAGATTACTGAATATATTCCTCTAATAATAATAATCTTTATATCAGGCACCAAATATTTTTAAATAAAGGCCCATATAATTAAATACCTCAAAACTAACATTCATAATACTTTTTATAATCTATACTACTTAGATTGTTTTTCTAAAGAACAGTCACAGACAAAAACTAGTCACTCAACCTATTTTACATTTAAAATGAAAATATTCAAAGATCACCAAAGTTTAAATGTCCTAAAAACAAAACTTCTTGCAGTGGTGGCAAACTTGTGGATCCCAGCCCTGCCATCCAGAAGGAACTCAAGGCAGAGTTTGAAAAACTGGAGAAGCAATACGGAGGTGGCTCCGGTGTCGACATGACCTCATTCCCTGCCTTTAAATTCGAGGAACCAAAACTGGACCCCATCGATGAACAGGCACCCAAGGCAAAGTGAATAATGTAGGAATTTCCATGTGAATGCTTGTTTAAGAGTTTAATCATTAAATTATTTGTTATAGACAGTCTATTGTGATATTATTTTAAAATAATTCAATTCAATTCATTTATTGACCATTTCGTTATAACATAGGCATGTCAGGTTTACAGTAATTACAGTTCTTTACAAGTAACGTTCATATAATTTTACAAAGATTTTAGATAATTTATAGGATAGGTAATTTATAGTTTCTACTCCACATGGATATCAGAAAATGAAACATTTAAATATTCCGCGACATGGTAAAATAGATGATTTTCAAAGAATGATTTAATTTTTATTTTAAACTGATTAAAGGGAAGCCGGGTTACTTCTAAGGGTAGTTTGTTATACATCGCAAGCTTAAGGCAGAGACCATGGTTAATATAATAATTATAACACCCAACAGTCCCATATATAGTCCTGACCCCAAACTAGGATTCCCTACTCGTGCGTGGGTATCAGAAACTACGAGTACCATCAACAACACCCAGACCCGGAACAAATATTTGCAGATCATGCAAACATTTGTTCCGTATCGGGAATCGAACCTGCACCCATTGCGTCTCAAACGGGCATTCGCCTGCTGCGCCACCGAGGTCGTCTCGAAATCTTAATAATGCCCTTTTTGAATCATTTGTGCTATTCTAGGTTTAGAACTCTTATCATTCCAAGTTTCATCGAAATCGGCTGAGCCATTACGCCGTGATTGAACCAAAATCATCCAAACATCCTCACAAACTTTCGCAGTTATAATATTAAGTAGGATACGATAATAGTTAGGTAGGTACTTATGTGTTTAGTTTACAGACTTTAACCTAAGACAATAGATGCTATTGCTTATGTTCACGGGCCTCTTTAGAGCATATTGAATATTCCTAGAGCTACTATTTAGGGGAAAGTTAGTAATGTGTTGTAGGAGAGCGCCTTTAATTTTGATAATAGCAATATTGCGTGCTTACTAAAAGTTTCAGGCGCCTCACGTTCAAACCAATAATATTAACTGGCACTATTTGACTGGCCTGATAGCTCAGTTAGTAGTAACTCTGCCTTCTGCGCTAGAGATTGCGGGTTCGATCCCCGCACTGGACAAACATTTGTGTGATAAACACACATGTTTGTTCTGTGTCTTGGTGTTAATATTTATCTATTATATATATCAGTCTCTGGTACCCATAGTACAGGCTATGCCTAATTTGGGATCAGTTGACCGTGTGAATATGTCCGGTATATATATTATTTATTTATTTATTAACCAACCACCCTACAATCACTGACTATACCAATACTACAACCTGTGTTTTTGTAAACGGAAAAGCTTTAGGACTGGACTTTCACCACACTTGTTCAATATACCAATGGTCATAATACCTCAAACATTTGGACCATGAAACGTCCAAGTCATTACTCATTGCTACAGTTACGTGATTTTGCATTACTTATTACAATTTACATTCTGAAGCGAATTTTCAGCAAAAGATGACTTGTTTTATTTCAGAGTAACGAACACGCGCGTGCGTCCTTGACTGACTCAACCAAAATATTTTCTAATCAACAGCAAATAAACTAGATAACTGAAAAGCGATTTTCCGCTGAATAATTCTACGCCATACTCCACCGAAATCAACGCGTTGAGTGCCGCTATCGAGCGCAGCGCTTTCCTGCTGACTACACCTAGGTATTGCGTACACCAAGGTCCCTCCAGCAAGCCGGTCCGTCGGCAGTATGTTCCTTACAGCGTGAAGAGGACGACGCGTTGTATTATATCGATTGCATCATGGCGAACGGCTTCGTGGGCTCCACGATTAATTTCCCGTTCTCCTTCGACACGGATGTTGATGAGGAGGAGCCGGGAAGGAGGACGCCGCGTTTGAGTCACAGATCGGGTGAGTACAACACTTGGAGAGTTACAGAGCAGGTGTTGTTTACGTCCTAGGACCACAACACTGCGCACCTGCGCTTGTTAGTGTTTATGCCTTTAATTAGAGTGTTTATTGATTTGGCTGCTGGCACTGTCTGGCTCTCTGTGTCTAATTGATTTCAAATTACCCATACTTTATCGTATTATAGCATTATACCTACCTTTGTAAAATTTATTAATTTTGCCGGCGCGCTGTTAAATAAATAACAAAAACAAAAGTAGGTACCTATAGATATTTTTATCAAGGTTCAGGAAAACGAAATGAGAACAAATGAATTGTGCAGAATAATTTTCTACCGCGTGTGGAAGCTTGCAATCAGCTAGTAATTAAAGTAATTTACTTATAGCGTCTAAGGTCACATTAAACTCATCTGCCATCTGATCTGCAGTTAAAGAAGGGCTACTTACTGAGTATGTAGTAGTTATAATCAATAGGACAGTGACCTCCTACTGTTATGTTTTGATTGCATTCCCCTACTGATAATTAGACATTTTCATGTTCAGGAAGTTTCATGTTCGATAAAACACCACGACCTTTGGATCTAAAGAAAACGACAAAAAAAGAAATATTTTTAATGATAACGATTTTAAGAATTATGGTCCTATTTTTATTTGTTCGGAAAAAAATTGTAATCAAATATTATTTTGGCATGAAATAATGTAAAAAAAGGATTTGAACACCCGAGCTGAGATAGCTAGTGAGAAATATCTTATTGTCGTGTCACTGATTATTTCTTGGTCATCCTATATTAGGATCCTGTATTGATATAAACAAATAGATGATGTCTTAGCCACTGCCAAAAAAAAAAAAAAAAAACTATCAATTCGAGTAGGTGGTGTCAACTTTACGATGCTTTACGATGGCATGAAACCAGCCAATTATGTTTTGTCTGGAACACTCCAATGCGTCTGATGTAACCCGGCCGGCTGAGGAGGCAACCTTGAGTTGGATAGGGTGAGGGTCTGGAGAGGTTTCGCACTTTGTCGCATAGTCAGATCGATAGGTAGCATAGCTGACTGGCGCGTGTTGACTGGTGGTGGCTTGCGGTTTGGAATGTAGGTCATTTTATAAATGTGGCAGTAAAGGAATAGGTAGCTTACACATACCTTAATCGACACACGTAAACTTTTGCCTGATTATACACTCTCCCAACCTTATTTTTTTTAATTTTTTTATACAACAGAGGTGGCAATCAAGTTTACGGCCCACCTGATGGTAAGCGGTTACCGTAGCCTATGAGCGCTTGCAATACCAGAGGCATCATGCACGCGTTGCCGACCCCGAACCCCCTTCCCCCCTAAAGAGCTCTGGCAACCTTACTCACCGCAGGAACACAACACTATTTGAAACAAATAATGTTATTTGGCTGCGATCTTCTGTAAGGCGGAGGTACTTCTCCAGGCGGGCTGCTCCAATTCAGAACGAGAAAATCTCGCTGTGCCCTACCTCCTCTTAGTACTCTTATACTCACATAGGTACAACAAAACTATAGTGTTTACCTCATTTGTAAATGTTTAAATGTTTTAGTATTTCCTCTAAGTTATTCTTAAACTACGATATGGAAGAGCGATATCTCCTAATACAGGTATTTTTATACTTAAAAGGTATACTTAAATCAGCTACAGTTAAAACTATGTTACTTAAGTTAAAGAAATAAAACATTTGTATTGTATTTGTATAGCTAAATTACCAGATTGCGACATCGTATGCTATCAACACATCTGCAGTGAATTCTGATATAATCTCTCAGATTTCCCTCAGATGTACTGTTTACAGTTATAGATAACCATAATAGCTCAATTCATAGGAGAATAGTTTATAAGATGATGACGTAGGCCTCGTAGTAGGTAGGTATCTATGCCTATAGCTGGACCTCGATATAGTACCCACCTATGCAAGGTGCGCCAGCTGTTGGGTGACATTCCCTTATACCATCGAGTTCGCGTGGCGTAAATTGAAGGTCTAAAAGATTAAGTAACTTAAGTTTAAATCTTCCTCGTATTTGAATGGCAATAAGACATAGTAAGGCACAAATTCGTGTAAAATAGAGATGACACGGTCGCATTTGAATACTGAAAACTCGGAACTTGAAAACTCGGCATTACGAGACGTAAAATTTTAAAACCAAGATGCACCTGTTGTTTAACATTTTAATTAATATGCATTAAAACCGACAGGGAATCTTTTGAATTATCACCATAGAGCTGGGATTATTCTCTCTTCATCAGCAACCTGTAGAAGTCCACTGCTGGACATAGGCCTCCCCCAAAGAGTTCCACGACGAACGGTCTTGAGCCCTTTCCATCCACCGACTTCCCGCAACCTTTACAATGTCATCGGTCCATCGGGGGGGGGGGGGGGGGGGGCCTTCCAACACTGCGTCGCCCGGTTCGTGGTCGCCATTCGAGAACCTTTACTCCCCAACGGTTATCGGTTCTGCGAGCTATATCGCCTGCCCACTGCCACTTCAACTTGCTAATTCTGAGAGCTATGTCGGTGACCTTCTATCTCTCTTATATTATTCTAAAAAATCTTTCCGATTTTTTTGAATAGCCATGCATAGTATTATGTTATCTGTGGCCATGCTGAACTAGGTATTTCATTCTGAGCTCAGTATTCAAATTCCTTTCGCAGGTACCTACTCCGAGATAGTGCGTTAGATTATTTAACCTTCTGTTATCTTATCGCTAGTTATCACATATTATTAATAGCATTTGTTCGCTTATGGCCAACTTAGAAAAACGTCCACTAAAATTTTCTGTAGGAGATGAGCAATCGGTCCCTTTCGTTTAGTACTTAACTTTTTAAACTAAGGCTATTCGCTTCTTTTGTAGCTTATCAACTACATAATTGTTATTACGAATACCTACCTCATTGATGCTTCACTTATATGACAGTATAGTACTTTTGTTACTCGATGAACTACACCTTCTATAGATAAGGTACCTAGACTGCCTACTGCTACTTAGGTACCTACAAACCGGGTACAGTGGGCAGTCGGGTTCTGAGGAAGTCATTGGGTTCCGCCTAATGACTTCTTCGGAATTCAGCTCACTGGTTGTACCAACTTCTCCTGCCTCAATAACTTATAACCTTATTTACAATATGGGGGTAATCTTTTATTGGCCTTATATCTATTACAAGTTTGTATTTGCCTAGATTTAAGTAAACGCTGTTGATTACCAATAAACAAATAAATAAATAAGTACCAAATTGGTAGAGGAGAAGGTGGTAACGTGGCCCCTGCAGATATATTGGCCCCCCTTGATATTTCATGTTTAGAAAAACGCTATCTCGCGAAACTTAGTGGTAATAGATAGCACGAGTGACACGTTATATTTAATTATCAACCAATCTACCTGGGGGCGCCGCAATCTTTTGTTTTTCGATGAAGTAGTAAACACGCGCCGGTAAAGTTTTTGTCTGTCCACTTCAGTAAATTGTTTATTTTTGAAATACGGACTTGTAGCTTTGGTGATTTACTCGTTGTGTGTGATGCACATTTCCCCACAGGATTTTAAAGGTAAATTGATAAAACATTTGTATTTGAGTATTTACTTGGGTTATTTTTAGATTGTGTAGTATTTGTAATTTGGCCCCCTCAAAGTGCCTTAATTATGGCCCCGGAGGCCATATAACATGTATGAGTAATATTTCTTTACTAAAATATTGTTTTTAATCGTTTTAGATGCCTCGGCAAAGTGTTTTGTCTCCACCTGCGAAGAAAAGGAAAACTTGGGATCCTGAACAAATGAAAAGAGCTGTTGAAGCCGTGAGATCTAAGGTCATGGGTTATAAAAAGGCAGTAAAAGCATTTTAAGTGCCTAGAACTACACTGAAAAGGTTCGTAAAGGACTCTGAAGATTTTGTTCATGGAGTCAGCAGTGCTCAACAATCCCTTAGAGATGTTACTCCCAGTAGTAGCTCCGAAAGTGAACAATATGTAGAAAGTGACTCTGATAATGAAGAAATTGCCGGAACAGCTCGAATACCTGATACTTTAGACACACCGTGCATATTTTGTGACGTGAATTATTCTAGCGATGAACGTGGAGAAGAGTGGATTCAGTGCCTGAGCTGCAATTTATGAGCTCACACCGACTGTGCAGGTCTTGAAGGTCAATATTACATCTGCGATTTCTGTCGATAAGTCAATACAACTAATATGGCCCCCTGGGGGCCATATTACCCTCACTTAATCTTGAGCTACCAATTTTGCATTTTTTAAGAATACATAGATTTTTGATTGGTTTTTGGTAGTTTCATTTATTTCACCTTTAATTATGAGTAGGCAGATTAATAAGGAACGCTATGAGGTATTAAATTGATTTCTCATGCAAGTATTTTTTTTTTTATGGGTCAAAAACAAAGTAGGGGGCCACGTTACCACCTTCTCCTCTACTAAACGAAAGGGACCGATTATACCGACCTATACATAGTCTTAGATTTGTCCTTACACCTGTAGTAAGAGGAAATTCTCAATGAGACGAATTATAAATGTTGACTTGGTCTTCGGCGGCGGGAGTGAGTCCACCATTATTTTTCATGTAACACCATTTGATCATCATCATTTCAACCGCAAGATGTCAACTCAAAGTCAAAGTCAAAGTCAAAAGGCATTTATTTCAATAAAATCACTTTGAAACGTCTTAGAAACTAGGTGAAGCTATGCCTGTTCCTCGCGACCAAGCCTAGAAGAATCAACTGTTGAACAAAGGCGTCCCCATAGATTTCCAGAGCGACTTATGTTGTGCGGCCTGCAGCCAACAGCTCCCAGCAACCTTTATTAGTCGTCTTTCCATCTGGTGGGGGACCGTCCATCCCACCCAACTCACCACCAGCGTGGTCGAACGCTCCCGCTATGATAGGCAAAAGTAACGTCATGGAACTCTATGGGGGAGGCCTATGTCCAGCAGTGGACTTCTACAGGCTTCTATTTAAAAAAAAAAAAGACGAAACGTAAATTCTCCGGACTCAAAGCCGATGAACTTTCCGAAATCAATGACGATGAAAACATTAAAGTCGCGCCAAGGCGGTGCTAAATTTAGCCAGTAGGTAATGTATCATTTACTCCGAAGTGCTCCGATTTTATAGCGCTGTGATTCAGAATTGAACCAAAATGCCGCCGTGTTGATTCGTAGATAAAACATTTCCGAAAAGCTAATAAAATAGCCGGCTATCCGTTCATTTCATATATTAAAGTTGATGATGTCGGTGGATGGACAAGGCTCAAGACCGTTCGTCGTGGCAGACTATGGGGGAGGCATTTATCCCAACCGTGGTCTTCTATAGGCTGATTATGATGATTAATCAGCCGATAACATACACCCATAGCTGGGTCATCAGTCATTTCATGAGACTTGTTTTGAGTTTAGCCCATATTAACTAGGCCAGGAAAGCCTTAGGTATGTTGATGAAAGGGCTACAATTCATATCCTGCGTTGCATCATCATCATCAAAGATAGTTAAGATAGATAGATAAATCATTTATTCGACACACACAAATACAGCACAGACAGAGATATAAACAATCGGAAGAGACAACAGTAGGTTACAATCACTATAAACAAACAGCTTAGGCACTTAGTAGGTAGGTAGGCTAACAGTGAACTTAAAAACTTAATAAACTACACATTAACAGAAAAGCAGGCGCCTAACCCACCTATCAAGTGGGTGCCAACTGGTGATACCTACTTGTGGCGAGAAATGTCTACGCTGCAGTGGCATGGGTCAAAAAGGTCCTATCTCAGCTTATTGCTGCTCCGCCGAGGCGTAGCACCGCTGGTTTTCAGATAGGACCTGTGGAGTAAGACCTCACGATCGCAGGGACATTACCTACCCTAGACTCTCACTAGAGTGGGAAGGGTATGACGAAGGTCTTGAACCTTTTCAATACACCGACTTCCCCCAACTATCACCATCGTCCCATCGGGTAGGGGGCCTCCCAACACTGCGTCTCGCCCGGTTCGTAGTCGGAACCTTTATTTCCTAACGGTTATCTGTGTGCTTTATCTGCGGTCGCCAACCCGCATGCTCAGCGTGGTGAGTATGAGCAAATCCCCCCAAATTAATGTTTAGGTGCAGACCGTACAAGGTCGGTCGGGCTGGTAATCTATGGGGGTGGCCTATGTTCAGCAGTGGACGTCCTACGGCTGAAATGATGATGATGATTCTCCCAACGGCGTCGGTCGGTCGGTACTGTAACCACATTTTTTTTTTTTTTTTTTATACTACTTAGGTGGCAAACAGACATACGGCCCACCTGTTGGTAAGCGGTTACCGTAGCCTATGAGCGCTTGCAATACCAGAGGCATCACGCACGCGTTGCCGACCCCGAACCCCCCTCCCCCTAAAGAGCTCTGGCAACCTTACTCATCGCAGGAACACAACACTATTTGAAAACAAATAATGTTATTTGGCTGCGATCTTCTGTAAGGCGGAGGTACCAGGCGGGCTGCTCCAATTCAGAACGAGAAAATCTCGCTGTGCCCTTCCTCCTCTCAAAATTACACAGTAACTGTGTAATGTTAACATTACACGGTCACTTAGCGTGCCTTTGTGTCTCGCTGCTTACTTACAATTTTCATGGCGTCTATCTAGTGACAGACAGTAATTTCTAGTGCGTGACGGACGCTCGTCACTGAAAACCGTACTTACCTACTGAACAAAGCATGCCAGCTCGGCTGTGTGCCAGCCACGCTCAGTCTACTCCCAAACACAGTACAATAACATTGTCTCCATCGTTTGCGAGAATATTTATCAAACGCGATGTGATTTGGTGAAAAAACAGTGATTTTCTGCGGTGGCTCGGATATTTATCCGCCATTTTGATTTTGTGACGCTTTCTGGAAAGTTCCAGCGGGTTCTTGCAAGTGTGCGTGTGCATTGCAGATTTGTATATTTGTGTTTTGAATTTTGCAGCCAGAGTCGTGTTATTTCTGTCCAGTAGGTTACCGTTGCACTTCAGAAGTATCAATCCTTTCCCTAACATAATCGCCTGTGATAAGCAAAAAGAAGACCAATCGATAATATAATTATTAAATTCAGCAAATGCTCTAGGAATACCTTACACATATATCCTCGTTGACCCTACACAGTTATGAAATGGAATCATATGCAATCATGATAATCAGTGATTATGATATAACCAAAGCCAATATAGAGGAAAACATCTAATTTAACTCACTCATCAACGCAGTCAGCATAGATAGCGTTGCCACTTGCAGCATTGCATAAATGAGGTGAAAATGCCAAAATGCACCGTCATCATCACTCAGCTGAATTTTGGCGTCCCGGTATGAGGTCTTTGACATTGTTTGTCGGGTGTTCTAGAAATAGAAGCACTCACCTATATAGATGTAGGAGATACTGCGCACACGCATGCCACAGCTGATTTGTGGTGACGTATGGAACTGAAATTGTGTAAATTTTGTAGATGGGTCACGAAGTTTTGCTGTCAAAGCCTACTTAACTATAGATAATTTTGAGAGGCACTGGTGGAGTGTTGGTAGTGGCCCGCCTTCCGATCCACAGGTCGTGGGTTCGGCTGTGCACCAATGGTCTAACCATTCGGAAAATTATATGAGCTATACTAGTACTTACTCTCAAACGGTGAAGGAAAACATCGTGAGGAAACCACCATGACCTAGAACCAAAGAATTCGAAGACAATTGACATGTGCACGAAAGGAGCCTCTAAGAGGCGCAATTAGATCTTTTCACTACACTAATTTTTTCACGATGGACGATCATAAGCCCTTTTCAGGCCGACGATACCTCAACCTGGTCAATGACCTACAAGATGACGAAATGAAGAATCAGGTTATATGACAAGCAAGTGAATTGTCTCTATCTTAGAGAAAATAAGTACTGATGAGAGCTTGCATTTTAACAGGATTTTCGGACTTGCACCGCAATTTTGTATTTTATAGGGCACAGCGAGATTTTCTCGTTCTGAATTGGAGCAGCCCGCCTGGGAGGTATTTCCGCCTTACAGAAGATCGCAGCCAAATAACATTATTTGTTTCAAATAGTGTTGTGTTCCTGCGATGAGTAGGTTGCCAGAGCTCTTTTGGGGTGCGTTATGCCTCTGGTATTGCAATCGCTCATAGGCTACGGTAACCGCTTACCAATAGGTGGGCAGTATGCTTGTTTGCCAACTCAGTTGTATAAAAAAAAAAAACCGTCTGTATAATAAGCGCTGAAAGTTTACCTGCAAACCCAACACAATGTACTAACCAGGAATTACAACCACGATTCAAAGGCACTCAAGTCTAAGAACCCCAACGATTTCAGCCTTGCAGATACCACGTGGCATTTATGTGCTAATTGATTGTCGAGTCTGCGGTTCCAACTTCAGAGTAAACTGAGGTTGGTGTCTGAGTGGGGTGACGCAAACCTTGTGAAGTTCAACGCATCCAAGACCCAGGCATGTGTGTTTACGGCGAAGAAGACCGTATTTAATCCTGAGATCAATTTCCGTGGTAGGTACTTCTATTCAGATCACTGACAGTCTGTTGGGTGTTGAGCTCACCTCAAATTTGAACTTTGGCTCACATATCGAGTCGAAGGCCAAATTTGCTGCTATGAAGCTGGGCATCCTAGCGAAGGTTCGGCGGTACTTCTCACCGGGACAGCTTCTTAACCTTTATAAAGCACAAGTCCGATCCTGCATGGAGTACTGCTGCCATCTATGGGATGGCTCGGCTAAATACCAGCTTGAAGCCCTCGATTCGATTGAGCGTCGCGCTGTTAGGCTCATAGGAGATGAATCGCTTGTGGAGGCTAACCTACAGAGCCTTGAACACAGGCGGCGCGTGGCCAGACTGTCGGTGTTCTATAAGTACCACTTTGGTGATTGTGATTCGCGGGATCTGCATGACCTCATCCCTCCCTCCCCCTTCCACCACCGGACAAGCAGACGCACAGGTAAATACCACCCTTACCTGGTCGACATACCACAGTGTCGAACGAAACGTTTCTGCTCCACTTTTATTATAAGTGCTGCCAAAGAGTGGAATGATCTGCCTGCGTCTGTTTTCCCGAAAGAGCTACCGGCTATGAAATGGAAAAATGCCGTTGTACTGTCGCGAAAGCATATGTCAGCACTAACACTCAGCTGTTCTCGTGCATAACTCACGACTCATTTTGTTTATTGTGCACTTATTGGCGTAGATTAGAAGAGCTCAACCTAGCTAAATTAAAAAAAAAATAAAAAAAAAAATATTCCGGACATTATCACACACGGTCAACTGATTCCAAACTAGGCATAGCCTGTACTATGGGTACCAGAGACTGATATACATAATAGATATATATTTAACACCCAGACACAGAACAAACATCTGTGTTAGTCACAAATATGTTCCCTGTGCTGCTGTCCTTTCCTTCAGCTCCGTGAGCTTCAATCTAACCAACTCGAAGGGTTTTCTAAGGATTGCTATTGCTCTAAAGGGGATGTCGTAAGAGGCGACTAAGGGAAAAAAGCTAGGGGATGGGCAGCAGCGTCCCTCATTTTAACAACGATAGCTCTAACTGCGCTCGCCAGCCCGCATGCCCAGCGTGGTGAGTATGGGCAAATCCCTCCACATGATATGGAATTCGCTCTGTCTGTGGGGGAGGCCATGTTAAGCAGTGGACGTCGAACGGCTGAAATGATGATGATGATGAAAGCATGGGTTCTTAAACTATGTGCAGCCACGGACCACTTTCAGATTTTTTTAAATGCCACGGACCCCCCTGTCACATAACATTGTGGAAAAAAAATAATTTAAAAAATCACTTTTATGGTTTTTTTTTGTTTTTATCGACGGCTGAAACAGCTGAGCTGTTGTTTTATGTGATGAAATTGATTTAATAAGTATTATGTTTATCGATGTTCGTCGCGTCGTCGTCGCCTAGGCCCCGTCCGAAAGCCAGCGCCGCACCGTACCTACCAGGTCTGGTGCAGCTTTATGCTGAGACGGGACCCATTTGCCCCACATAACGCATACACAACCTACCTCCTACCTATATTATGTACCTACCTCACTAGATCTGTGCCTACAACTACATAGGTAGGTACCTAAGCTTTTGTGTGTTTTAGGTATGTTTTGTTTTGTGTTTTCTTTTCGTAAGCGTTGTTGGAGCAAATAAACATGTTTTCTTTCTTTCTTTCTCTCTAAACCCCTTTATATTAAGAATTAATTTGAGCTACTGCGGACCCCTGCCACACTTATTACGGACACCTTGGGGGTACGTGGACCCCACTTTAAGAAACCCTGCTCTAAAGTTTTTTTATCTCCAGATACTGCGTCAGCTTCGTAAGCTCCACTCGCTTTTTATTCCATTGTTGTTGGCCTCATAGCTCAGTAGGTAGTAACTCTGCCTTCTGCGCTTGAGGTCGCGGGTTCGATTCCCGCACTGGACAAACATTTGTGACTAACACAGATGTTTGTTCTGTGTCTGGGTGTTAAATATATATCTATTATTTATATCAGTCTCTGGTACCCATCGTACAGGCTATGCCTAGTTTGGGATCAGTTGACCGTGTGTAACATGTCCGGAATATTTATTTATTTTATTTATTTATTGTTTCTATTCTATAGCATCCTTTGCATGCTCTATGGACTCAGCCAGTTGTTTTCATACCAGAATACGCTGGCGGTTTTTCGTCGAAGCTATAGGTATAAGTACAAGGCTTTCGCGTGATGGCAAGAGTTTAACGTCTTGTAGAGTAGGTAGCGAAGTTTCCTTTACCTTGGGGCTATTAACCTTCTTGCCAACCTTTTGTATGATAGTCTAATATCAGATGAGTATTGTTTTTTTTTTTTTTATACAACTGAGATGGCAAACAAGCATACGGCCCACCTGTTGGTAAGCCGTTACCGTAGCCTATGAGCGCTTGCAATACCAGAGGCATCACGCACGCGTTGCCGACCCCGAACCCCCTCCCCCCCCTAAAGAGCTCTGGCAACCTTACTCACCGCAGGAACACAACACTATTTGAAACAAATAATGTTATTTGGCTGCGATCTTCTGTAAGGTGGAAGTACCTCCCCAGGCGGGCTGCTCCAATTCAGAACGACAAAATCTCGCTGTGCCTTACCTCCTCCTAAAATGAGTTAGCGATCATAAGGTATATCCAACAGTAGACGTCATATTGTGTCACTGATTCGTTCTTGGTCATCCTGTATTAGGCCAGTGAGCAGGTTGAGGTATGGTGGCTCTGAAAAGGGCCTATGACCGTCGATGAAAGAATCAGTGTAGTGAAAGGATTAAAGTGCGCCTCTTAGAGGCTCTTTTCGTGCACATGTCTTCGCATTTTAAGGTTCTAGGACAAATGCCGGTTTCCTCACGATGTTTTCCTTCACCGTTTGAGAGCATTAGTATAGGGCACATAAATTTTCCATAAGGCAAATCCATTGGAGCACGACTGGATTCGAACCCACGACCTGTCGATCGGAAGGCGGGGCACAAGCACTTTTCCACTAAATTTGCCGACTGACGGCCTATTTTAGGGTCTTTGGCACTTTGGCATAATTTAGTTTGACCAAGAAACAACTAGTGACGCGTCAAGTACCTAATGTTTATCGAGTGAAGCTTTGACGGCTTTTTCCTTCCTTGGTATCATTTTAATCACAGGCTCTAGAAAGATTCTCGTCAGTTTCTCTTTTTAATAGGTTAGGTTAGGTTAGCTTTACGCGTTCGCGGTAAAATCCGATCGGGACCCCGTGACTTTGCCAAGAGCTGATGCATTGTCGAGCCAGCCGAATGATGAGTGGTTCGATGATGCATTAGCACTAAGGTGAGTGAAGGAACATCGATGGGTTTTTAGTCGGTATGCCGTTGGTCGCTGATATCTCATCAGTAGCTGGCGGAGAGCCCGACATACCCCTCCAGCTCTACCCGAGCTGGGGGGCATGTAGTAACTTAGATAAGTGAGCACTTATCAGATAATATCACGGCTCGGCTATCAAAAACTGCAAATTATGGATGCAAATCGATGTAAGCACGATGCGAGTCGCACACTTTCATAAAAGTCAGTAATTTTCCAAGATTATTTCATTAAATTTTCCTTTGTTGTCTGTGAATCTTCAGTATTTCCATATAAGTGATCTTTGTTAGACAATGTCTTCAAGAGGTGTACAAGACGGTGCTAGATCACCTTGCATCCTCACCAACTCCTTCTTCGATGACGAGGACGGTAAGAAGCTAAGAATTATCTTATTAATTATATTATGGCAATATTTTTTTTTTTTTTTTACATACTATAAAATATAAAATCAAATAATTACAAAATAAAATAGAAACTAAATAAACAAATAATGTTGGTCATGCGGCAAGGTGCCAAGAGCACTGGCTGCATTCCCATACATACATACATACATAAAATCACGCCTGTTTCCCAGAGGGGTAGGCAGAGACCACGGTTTTCCACTTGCTACGATCCTGACATACCTCTTTTGCTTCATTCACTCTCATCACATTCCTCATACATGCTCGTCGGTTTAGGGTACTCTTGACCTGGCCTTTTTCCAAAACGTCACCGATTTGGTCACTAAACGTACGCCTAGGTCTTCCCCTTCCAACGGTCCCATTCACACTCGCCTTGTACACCTGTTTCGTCAATCTTCTTTCGTTCATTCTCTCTACATGACCAAACCATCTCAGCATACCTTTCTCAATCCTCATCACTACGTCTTCTTTCACCCCACAACGCTCTCTTATCACACTGTTCCTCACTCTATCTTTCAAAGTTACTCCACACATACTTCGCAAAGCTCTCATTTCCACTGCATTTATCCTACTTTGATTCTTTTTCTGCCATACCCAACTTTCACTTCCAAACATTAGTGTCGGCACTAACACTCCTCCATGCACAGCCAGTCGTGCCTTTTTGGACACTTTCCGACTGCTCATAAAGGCATGTAATGCCCCATTCACTTGATTTCCAGCATTCACTCTCCTTTCAATATCACTCTCATGCTTCCCATCTCTTGTAAACAAAGTCCCCAGGTATACAAACTCATTCACTTGTTCAACTCTTTCTCCACCAATCAGAATATTACAAACTGTCACGCATTCATCTCTTTCAAAAACCATTACTTTCGTCTTATTTACATTAACTTTCATTCCTTTTCTTTCAAAAGATTCATGCATAATTGTTACCATCTCCTGTAACTCCTCCGCCGATGATGCAAGTATAACCTGGTCATCAGCATAGAGGAGACACTTGACGAGTAACTCGTTCATTCTTAATCCACATTCAGCTGCATTCCCGCGTTGGGAAAATTAGTAAATTTTGGCAATAATTAGTCAAATTAACAAAAATCCTTACTATAATCACCATGAGATACCACTTCATGAGATGAGGATAAGCAAATACAAAAAGTCATTCCTTCGAGCCGGATTTGAACCAGCGACCTATGGATACCAGTGATTACCTCTACAGTCCACCGCTCTACCAACTGAGCTATCGAAGGTATGAGGGGAGCAGTGAAATTACGCATCTGTTCAGCTTTAACTTATTGTTACTTTTATGAATAATAGGGTGACCCAGATTTTTTAAAGTTAACCGGGATTTGATGCATTGAAAGTATTATTTTGTCAAATCGTAAATTTTCATAAACTATGCTCTGTTTTGCAGTCACCCCTTATAAGATGTTTAAGTATACATTCCAAAAAAATCTATATCGTGCCACTATATGACTGTACTAATCAAAGAACGCAAAATCTCAAAATGCATGGTACATTTGAAATTTTGCATTTGATATTTTGCAAATGCGCTATTAACTTGAGCCATTTCAACTAATCGTTATTAAAACTACATACAAAATAACTATTTTAACTCTCATACTTAGTTCTGGACCTAAAGCTAGTTCTAAAGGCTAATTTTCGTAAAAAAAATGCAAACATTAATTGGTAGGTACTTACTAACTTTGTCGGGCATGCGTATGGGGCTAGAGTTGCGCATTCGTGGTCTATCTATTGGATCTGCAGCCGCCGCCAGCCGGCCTCCTACCGCGTGTCATGCATGTCAGTCCGCGTTCGCCGGTAGTGTTGCGCGGTCGAACACTCGAGACCGGTTTAGCATTCGCGTGGCATCGATATAAGATTGGAAATCGGTTCGCACTGTTTTCGATTCATACATTTTACGTCGTGGCACTCAAAATATTAATTTACGTTTTTAATTTTGTTTCTCAACGTTCGAGGCTTGAGATTTTGATTTGTTTTGTGCTAACAGCCGTTTTATGCATGGTTGTTCTTTGTTATCTAAACAAATATTGGCAGGATGCTCATGCATATTGCAATGCGATAGGTATCAGTGTCAAAATTAAGCCCCTTGTCTTAACGTCGCATAAGCGGTGGCACCTGTGTGCACATAGCGATCAATTTGAGTTGAAAGTTCGGAATTGTTGTACTTGTGTTACCTTTTATATACATAGAATAAATTTTGTTAAAGGCATGATATGTATTAGACAATCCTCGACTTGTGTTAATTTAGTATTGGAAACGTTACATTTTGCAATGTAGATTATTATCATCGAATGAACTCATACAATGAAATTGACCCTTCGTATTATAGATGAAAGTGAGGCCTGGGTGAAAGCGCATATAATTACCGATAGATCAACAGTTGTGTTCTAGTTTCCACATAGCCCCGATATTGATTAATTTACGTCATCCGTCTAATTTCGACCGATAACCGCAAAGTTCAAGATACTTGCGATATTTCGACTTATTTCACAAGATGTTTTTGAACTTATAAGTTTATCAATGAAATGTTTGGGGCCAAGGTCAGTTTATAGTTGTCTAGCTATTATTTTAGTATCTTTTGTTTTTAATGCGCTTCTGATTTATAAATTACACGAACTTTGCCTTTCTCTCACGTCAATAGATTCCCAATTTGGTCTAATTTCAGTAATTAACCCATCAAATTACGTAGGAATTAAGCTTTAACTTTGCTTCATAATAGCAAAGTCTGGCCAGCGGATGAATACGACGATGATATTTAGGTAAACACGAATTCCGCCAACAAAACGATATTTACCTACCTAATTGATTGAGGTCATAAATTGTCCACAAGTGAATTGCGGTCACACCCAGAGCCTCGTACTAAAACTAAGCATAAGTGGCTTAGCCAAAGGCATATAAGTCATTCCAGGCTTTGATGTATGACAACTTGTTGCCGACAGGAAGCAGGCAGGTCAAGTATTGACGAAAGTAAATAAGACATTATTACATTGCCATGATGACCTTTCAAAAGATAGAATACTGTCCTTGTAGAAACCTTTTGACGCTGTAAGCCACTAAAAATTTACCTATTATTATATTGGTATCGTCCATGAGATAATATACAATGCGCTTGTTTATACAGAACATAATTAACACACAAATGGGAAAGAGCACCAAAAGCTAACCCGTTAGCAACTACAAACAATGCAATGATGATCAGTAGAGCATTATGTAATAAATAAGTATCGGTGCCGTCACAGCTCAGCTGCTCGTTTTTTCTTTGTTCGATGAGGAGGGTGGTCGGCCATGTAGGTCAAGCGCTTGAATATTTAAGCTGCTGTTGCTAGGTTTTATTCATACTCCATACTTAGCTTATAATGGTAACAAAACAAGCTTTGAATCATGATTAATTTATGCTTTATATTTAGGTACTTACTGGTTTTGTACCAAACGCGCTTTAAATAAGTCATTATCGCAATTGCAATTATTTATGGTATATTATTATTGAAACTACCACGATGTTGTTTACTTAATCCCAGTTTTCAACGTTTCATAATTATGATAACCTTCACAGATAATTGGAAAGTGTTGTAAATAGAGTGTTTTTTAAATTTAAATAAAATATATTGTGTGAGACTTGTGTGATCAAAGTGCCTTGTGCAAGATGTATAGTTTCGATAAGGACCTCTGGCATGTGCGGAAACCTTCTCAGGACCAGGAGGAGGAAGATAAGAGTCGACGTAAGACATATCACATGTAATAGTTGAACTAGTACAAATATGCACTTTAGTAGTACTAGTTGAACCATATGACGATTACAGGCTTTAACATATTTAAATCATCATCAAGATGATTATAGATTAAGATTTCCAAATGTAAAATATTATTGAGAAATTGGAAAGCTAACATTCTGAAATGCTACTAGGAACGGCGCAAAATATCCCAGCAAAATATTTAAATTCAAATTATGGCAAGAAACAGGATACGCTTGCTATAGCGTATATTAAGCTTGTGCGCAATGCGTATGTCCTTATAGATAGTTGGCAATCTGTTCCTTCTGGACTTAATATTTGCAGTAATATTGTATGCTATATTATTACTGTTCAGTAGGATATAAATGTTAGTTTTTGTATAAGTAATTCTAGCAGTTTTCCTCAACGGAACGTACCTATTATAAACATTCAATAAAAGGTACCTACCTACCAACCTGAAATTATACCCCCTGTAGTAATGTAGTAGTGGCGATAGGCTTGCAAACTGTCACGTATGGTATACTGACTACTACAAAATGTGGGCTTGGGCTACATATTTGGACATGCCACTGACTACCCCGTTAGAGTAAGTACCCCCCGTAAGTACTGCCAAAGAGTGGAATGATCTGCCTGCGTCTGTTTTTCCGAAAGAGTACAATCTAGGAGTCTTCAAATCTAGAGTCAATAAGTTCACTCTGGGAAAGCGTGCTCCATCTTAGGGCACATCTCACTTGCAAAAGTGAGTTGTTGGCCAAACGCTTTACCATTATATATAAAAAAAAAAAAAAAAAATGTCATCGTCAAAGATCGGATCGCCCGGAGATCTGAGAGGTTTAGATACTATCCTGGGGGATAAAAGTCATGAGCATATTAGATATATTTTTTGGTAATGGCCTATTTTAGTAAACAATGACGTTGACTATCTGATTCTCTGCAAGGTACGCATGAAGACACATCCGCTCAAATCTAAACAGAATGAAGGATTTTACCTTTGATCTGATCAAGCATGATTCACCGATAATATTTTACGTTTCGATCGCTTTGCGTACCTACCGCTGAGTGTTGTGGAAGGCTTGCGATTGCGATAAATGATTCGAGTCGCATAGCCGCTGTTACGACTGGAATGCCTAATTACTATCGATGCGAGCAGCCTCGCTCGTAAGCAAGCGTCCAGTCTTAGCGATTAGTATTTAACAACTCGGAAGATTGTTTATTTCTTTATTCTTATGTTGTAAATTGTATATATTATATTAGTGATATATTGATTATAGATGATGTACGAAAACTCTTACTTGCGTTATAATGCTTGATATCTGGAAATATCTCTAAAACAACCGCAGATAGAGTTGCTAATTATTTGTCGTACCCAGTTGAAAAAATAATCCTAATAACCCAATTATTATAATAAATTAAACCAAGAGATAATTATATGAAGAAGGCTAATCCAAAACCACAACGATGTGTGATTAGTTGTGATTAATGACTGTGACTTGATTAATATTTAACTTGTTTTTAGTTTAGTTTCATTCAGTTTAGTAACCAGTTCCTACCTGTTTCTAGGCAGCGAAAGCCCGACCGCAGCAGTAGGCGCAGAAGCGCCTCGAGAGCTCCCCAACGAGCTGTCAGCGCCGTATGAGGTGCCGCAGTTTCCCATAGAGCAGATAGAGAAGAAGCTGCTAATACAGCGACAGCTAAACGTCAAGTAAGTTTTGTTACAAGTCTCTTTTAGGAATTAATGTAACTAAAAGCCTGTCGGATCCCTCACGGGCATAAGGAAATACCTATACATATAGGTGATGATAATACAAGGTGATTAATAATGAGGTATACCGAAAGAGGCTTTTTCTAAAAAAAATATATATAACAATATATTTTTTTCTGATGATTTATAACTATTATTTACCGAAACGGTATCCGGGTTATTGATCTCGCCATACCTGAGTATCAGCTGGTGAAACTGTAGCAGGTTATTAATATTTCTCAAAAATAAAATAAAAATAAAATATTCTGGACATTTCACACGGTCAACTGATCCCAAACTAGGCATAGCCTGTACTATGGGTACCAGAGACTGATATACATAATATAATAGTTATATATTATTATATTTCTCAAAAATAAGTAGCAAGTTCACACTGTGATCTATATTGATACCTAATAATACCAAGGATCCGGCAGGGTTTAGTGACATTACTGTATTTTTACACTTTTAGGTTTCTTAATGCTCGATTAACATGAAAGAAAGTACTTTAGGGTGGTATTTTACAAGGTTTTATATAACTTGCCTTGTATTTAAACCAGATCTGATAAAATGATAAAACAAAGTTATGGTGTCCTAGAGATGGACGGTGGTCGAACAAGCTCGAAGAGGGATGAGACTGCCAATGCTTGTTCTTATTTTATCTATTTTAAAACCGCAAAGGAAAGAATGCTAGGATTTAAACGTAACGCAGTGAAATCCGTTTAGGTAGGTGGTAATTTAATTTGTGCGACCTTGAACTTGACAGACAGCCGACACGTGCCGGAGCGTGTCGGCTCAACACAGGGCAGTGAATTGCAAAACTATTTATGTGAATATATTGTACTGTAAAATACTTAGTTAATACTTAACTTGGTGCCCGGCTGAGACGATAGTTGCTGGTTTGAACTCCGCGGACAGATGTTTGCATTATCTGCAATGTTTGTTCCGTCCGAGTTTGGATGTTCGAAGTTTCTGATACCCACGGTAGTTCTAGTATGGGGTCATTCTTTCCTTTATAATGAAATCGGTAATGGATGCAAGATTATCAATAAATAAATATCGGTATGTTGTACCTACATAGGTACTTAGGTACCGATATTATACCTACATAAAACAAAAGAAAATAATTTTCAAAGAAAACTTAAAATAGGTTAATTATTATATATTTGGGATTTACTATCATAGTGTAGTAATTATCTTAAAAATCAGCACAGAAATAATTTGAAATGTAATAAGTTCTTGCAATAAAAAAATCTGGTTTCCTTTAAAGGCATCAACTTCTGATACTGACTGTACATACCTCCTATAATATATTTGTTATGTGCTAAGGTATTATAATAAATATTATAATACCTTAGCACGGCAAAAAATCTTTTTCTCAGTCGTGATGAGAAAGTCCCAAAAAGTACGATATTTTGGTTACCCTACTATCCAAATTTCGTTCGAACTTCGAAGTTTGATTTTTTTAATTTTCTTTTTAAAAATATAGCCAGATAGCTACCAAACCATTACACTCACTTGGGGATACACATCATGGGTTATGAACTCATAAAAATGTATGACAGTGTGGATCAACCCCAGAAAACAGCCCCTGGAGATAATAATACTGCTCATCCATCCCTTTTATGAGCAATTTGGCCGTCTAGCCAATTTAACAATTTACTGCATCGTGTCGACAGCGTAACTTCGTTATTTTATGTCCTAGCTTACACGGTGTCCCATGGTTTTGGTCGCTATCAAACTTCACAATTCTTCAGCAATTTTATAAATGCAAAAGTAAAACTTTATCTCTGCCTGTTAGTTACCTTTTCATGACTGCGGAACTAACTTTGATGATATTTGGAATGGTACCTAGCAAAGCACATATGCTAATTTTTATCGGGGCAGCCACTAATTGAGGTATAGTTTAAATGGTTGGTCACAAAGATGGTTCAAAATCGTGAAAATATTGATGGGTCTGTACCTCAGTCCTCAGAACTGACTTGCGACCAGTCTCTTGCTCTATTTATTCTGTTTGGCATGACAGCAGTGGCGGATTTGCCCTAAGGTCCAGTAGGCCCGGGCCTAGGGCGGCCAGATATTAGGGGCGGCAAATCATGTCCAAAAATTTGTAGTAATTGTCGTAGAAAATCTCATCATCTCGGAATATATTTACAAATTAGTAGCTATTATAGTTAATTAAATTTCGGATTTAGATTTAGATAAAGTTGACAATAAAGTAAATTCATTATGAACCTAGTCTAATGATGGGTGCTGAGAAAGGGGCGGCACATGGCCTGGGGCCTAGAGCGGCCAAGACTGCAAATCCGCCACTGCATGACAGTCTTAACTAAGCTACAATCCTAATTTTATATGTATGTTAGTCTGTAAGGTATTTACATGGCATATTACACATGTTTGTGTAATATGTCAAGTAGCCTGAAATAAAGATATTCATCATCATCATCATCATGATGATGAATGTCAAGTAGCCTGAAATAAAGATATTATTATTATTATAAATGCCACTTAAAGTTTTACGCTAATTTGGATGTTAGCGTGAACAGAATAGGGTTCTAGCTAGTTTGTAGTGTTAGACGAATTGCCACCAGAGGATAGTCTTTCTAGCTCAGCTAGCCCATCATTGATGTAAGTCTTGTGTAGGTAAGTTGTAATATTTAACGTCATAAAACACGAGTTTGCAATAAAATAGACAAGGTGCCTGGCTTAATTGGATCAACCTTGACGCGGCAGTAACCCTTGGGGTGGTCGCCATTCGTAATGTCACTGCATTTCTGATCGCAAGTCTGTATAGTTCTACCGATATAACTTGATCGCTCTGCGATTTTTAGGTAGGTGCAAAATTCTCTAAGGCAAAGAAAAACGTGAAATTTTATCGCGGGCATCCCATATTGGTAGAACAGGAAGTGCCATTACCACATTCGGGATTTAAAAAAGTTTTTGGCGGGAATAGTTTTTTGTGGGAAAACTTTAAGTTTTCTTTTGTGGAAATTTGTGATGTTTGGAAGCAAAATCGAGTGCCAGCGGTGGACATCCTCTTGGAATAACTGGTAAAAATGTATATTATCCTGTGTCGCGCGACATAATTATGGAGTACTAGCTTCCGGCCGCGGCTTCGCTATAAAAAGTAGCCGATAGGCTATTCCAAACTTTAAACCCGTTCGGCCGTTTGGGCGTGATTGAACCACAAACATCCAAACATCCTCACAAACATTCGCAATTTCGGCCATTTCGGGATAGTGCAGGTACGTATTAAGAATCACTTGTATACGATTTCCACAGCGACAGATCATATGCGGCACAGGCTCCCAAAAGTGTGCAGGTATGGCAAATGCACAAGTCGTGCGAGCCACAAAAAAAAAAGTGTGCAGGTGGATGATCGATGTAAACAATTAGGTATGTACCTACTCATGAGAACGTGAGCAATTTCATTAATCTATTTACAAATTATTCGCAAATTAAACTGATAAATATTTGATGTGATCAATCATCCTCGAAAATGATTAATTGGCTTTATGTGGATCCGTATTAGGGGTAGGGGTAGGTATTTGAAGAGCAATGAGGTAGGAAGTACCTATCTTTGACTGGCCTCATAGCTCAGTGGTAGTAACACTGCCTTCTGCGCTAGAGGTCGCGGGTTCAACAAAAGTAAAACAAATAATGTAATTTCGCCGCGACCTGTAAGACATAGGTACCTTCCCAGGCGGGCTGCTCCAATTCAAAACCAAACCTCATCCTTGACGCATTCGATTGGCCAATGCACTCACCAGGGTCGGTCACTCATCAGAATTAATCGTCCCCAGGGCAGCAGAATGTGGACAGTCGGTCCGCTCGTTCGGAGGTAGCGAGGCAGGTGCTGTCTTCGAGGAGGCTGCACGTTTGAGGGTCCCGGATGATGAGGAACCGGATGTGATCCTGCCGCACTTCCAAAGGGTCGCTATCAGTGGGGAGGATACCTCAGGGGTGAGTTCTTAGAAAATCATGATTAAACGTCATGTCAATAATTTATCTGGCAGATACACCGATGATGCCTTTGTTTGATGCGTTTGGCAGCCGTAGATTTAATAGGAAATGGTTCTATAGTGGCCTACAAATCAAACTGGCTGACTCAAAGTCAAATGGCATTTATTTCAATAAAATCACTAGGATCACTTTGAAACGTCTTAGAAACTAGGTGAAGCTATGCCTGTTCCTCGCGACCAAGCCTAGAAGAATCAGGCAACAAACACGGCTTGGTGCCTATCATTTTTTTCGATGATCCTTTTTCGACTGTACCAACATATTTTTTTGGAACAGTTTTGGATACCTACTCTGGTCCTGGAGGCTCCAGGACCAGAGTAGGTTCCAGCTCCAGGCTGGAGCTCTGGATTCTTCTACCCTTTATTTTCAGAACTGAGTGTAGATTACTGTAGGGGGATAAATGCTGGCTTCGTTTTTGTGTTAATAAAAAGTAATCTGCGAATCTGTATTATATATACTTTATTTATTATATACACAAATACATACTATAAAATATAAAATCAAATAATTACAAAATAAAATAGAAACTAATTAAACAAATAATTTTGGTCATGCGGCAAGGTGCCAAGAGCGCTGGCTGCATTCCCGCGTGTATAGTATTATTTTATCTGTGCCCGCGTTGAATTAAAATATTAAATTAATTTAGTAGACGTTGGAACTATTTTAAACTAGCTTCACCCCGCGGCTTTGCTCGCGTGTTACATACATAAAAAGTAGCCTATATGCTATTGTAGCTCAAGAACTGTTTATATTCCAAGTTTCAACGAAATCGGTTGAGACGTTACGGCGTGATTGAACAACAAACATCCAAACAATACAATACAATTCTTTATTAATAACGCCAAGTTACAAGTCAGGTGGGTACATTATCTGTAATAAAATATAGTGACCACATTATTGGGTACTTAATTAATTATTATTTATAAGTAGGTATATAATTATATTATGTACTTTTATGTTGGTAGATACCTGTTAGGTACATACGACTAAATAATAGGTAAGTCGTAGAGCTCATCTACTGAGTAGAAAGTGTGCTCGAGGAGCCACCTACGGAATCTTAACTTGAAGACCGCCGTGGAAGTTGCATCTTTTTGTTTATCGTGTCCGGCAGCCTGTTATATACTGAGGGAACCATTATATATACCGACCTTTCTGATTTAGTCAGCTTCAACATCAAGCAACTTCAAGCTTCAAGCTAAAACATCATCCTCACAAACTTTCGCATATATAATATTAGTAGGATCACATAGAGCACGCTGTTTGAATACGGCTATACATACGGAACAGGGACAGACCTACCCTGTGACTTGGAGTGTTCATTTTCCTTCCACCACCAGGTACCACTAGAGGACCTCCAGCTGGCCTCCTCGTTCCTCGTGCAGGCTCTGGAGATGCGCAAGAGATACATGGAACTGTCTCTGCAGAGCTACTCCAACATCACGTCGAGGTTTATCAGGACGCTGGACGCTGACGGGCCGACGGCGAACAACAACGTGCCGCCTTGTAAGGTGGTCAAGAGCCATATTGAAGGTGAGCTTGCGACCTCCTGGCTTGTGGTTAAAGGACTTTATTCTCATAAGAAATTTACATTTCGCTTCGTAAGAAATTACTGATTTAAATAAAAATTTACAGTTATACCTAACTAAACAATAGTAAAAAATTTTCGGAGAGTATTGAATCATTTTGCACCTTCGAAGTAGGTATATGACCTCGGTGGTGTAGCGGGCGAGTGCCTGTCTGAGACGCTAAGAGTGCGGGTTCGAGTCCCGCTGCAGGACAAATGTTTTTATTATCTGAAAATATTTGTTACTGTAGATAATAATTATTATTATTATTAAGTCATTTATTTCAGGCAACACGGCAAAGTACATGTACAAATACAGGGCCCATAGATATATATACCTTAAAACTAAAATACATATAATATTCACACTTGCATATAATATTAGGGTTTATTGTTCTTTGGCGCATCCCTATAGCGTCGGAAAACTATTCCTGCTGGCCAGAAGTCGGGAGAGAGGAACATGTCGCTAAGCTTCGCAGGCACCTTCAGCACGTACGACTTGAAGTTCGTCTCTCTAGACGACTCCAGGCGTTGCAGATGTAGCTGTATATTGGACGGGTCTCGGCTCCAAAACCGAGTCCTCTCCTTCACAAATCGGAGAACCTCCTCCCCTGATGTTTGAGCATCCAGTCTAGATACATAGATCGAGATGGTCGAAATTGAATTGATGCCTTTCTTCCAGATCACATAGTCCACCCTCCCTTCAAGGACAAGGACCCCTGGGAGTGCCACATGCCCGAGCCCAAGGGCTACACGGTGCGCCATCTCAACGGCGTCTTCAACCTTTACAAGAAAGACGAGAAGGGCGAGGAAACCCGCGTGCCGTACGAGTATATTGACTTGGCTCAGTACATACAGGACATGAATACAATGTGCAGCATGATTGCTGACGGGCCTCTGTGAGTATTTACACTATACCTTGTTAAACAATAACAATAATCGAACTTTATGTTTTTTTTTTCCTCACGATGTTGTTCTTGTGTCGTTTGTTTATGGTAGTTTATTTTAGTTAATTTACAGTTGTTTTTTTTTCTCTTAAATTGTTGTACACGTTGCATCTCCCTATATTATCAAATCTCTCTAGCCCTAAGGTTTGCTGGAAGAAAACTCTTGTTAGGGTTAAGCTCGCCTATGTACATGACTTTTGAAATAACCATTTATGTATCATGTTTCTGTGTGCAATAAAGAATTACAGAATTACGATGTGCGCACTTATTTATTTATTTATTTATTTGTAGGAAAACCAACAGCGGTAATAGCTTAAAGATAACTTAAGTGTAAACAGAAAGCCAATTATAGGTTTTCACGTGCAGAAAAAGCTTAATCAAACTAAAGTTTAAACACATTGCCAACACGTCTACGATAGCACGCTCATCTAGCTGACTCACTCGCACGAGCCCTACTCGCGCTTGACCATCATTATTTCAAATTGGATTTTCTCCTAAAAATGAACTCTTACCTATAGGTGCCTCAGTAAATACTATTAATATAGATGTCACAGATTAGAAAATAGTTATGACCACGCCAAGGGGCAATTTTTCATCCAACTTGATTTACGAATAGGTATGTATTCATTTTTCTAAATAAAAAGTAAAATAAAATATACTAAGTAGTCCATGTTGCAGTGGGCAGGCCATATAGCTCGCAGAACCGATAACCGTTGGGGAGTAAAGGTTCTCGAATGGCGACCACGAACCGGGCGACGCAGTGTTGGAAGGCCCCCCACCCGATGGACCGATGACATTGTAAAGGTTGCGGGAAGTCGGTGGATGGAAAGGGCTCAAGACCGTTCGTTGTGGAACTCCTTGGGGGAGGCCTATGTCCAGCAGTGGACTTCTACAGGTTGTTGATGATGAAGTATTCCATGTTACACAGGGATAGTGTAGCTTTCTATTAGTAAAATCTTTTTTAGAAGCTGTTCAGTAGTCCAGAGATCACCTCCCACATACAAACATATTTTTTTTTTAATAGTAGTACCTATGAATAATAATTCGCCTCTTCGTATCAGATCGGCTAACTTCACTTTTGCCAAGACCACCAACCGTACTGTACCAATCGTAAACTGTCTGGAGAATTAAGAACATGATGTCTATCGTATTTGTTCCAGTAAATCGTTCTGCTACCGTCGCCTGAGTTACCTCTCCTCCAAGTTCCAACTGCACGTGCTACTCAACGAGCTCAGAGAGCTGGCTTCGCAGAAGGCAGTTCCGCATAGGGACTTCTACAATATCAGGTATTAAATCCATACTAATATTATTACTAATCTATTATATTATATTATTCTGTGTCTGGGTGTTAAAAATATATCTATTATTTATATCAGTCTCTGGTACCCATAGTACAGGCTATGCCTAGTTTGGGATCAGTTGACCGTGTGTAATATGTCCGGAATATTTATTTATTTATTTATATAAAGGAGTAGTCCATTCACTGATTGACTCATCACGAAAGCTCGGAAACTACTTGGCCGATGAGTCTGAAATTTGGCACAGGCACTCTCTAAAGGGTGTAGGCGCGCACTAAGAATTTTGCAAAATCCAACTCCTAAAGGGGTGAAATAGGGGTTGAAAGTTTGTATTAGCAATAAAATTAAGGGTCCCGGAACAGTGCCTGTCTGGTTAGCTCTCCCGTTATGGTTGATTTGTTAAGGTGAGCGTGGACTGGACCGCACCGGCCGCAACGTTTTGCTTTGCTTTGTATAAATTCTGCATTCTATTTTGTGAAAAGGGTCATCCAATGAGAGGGCCGTGTGTTTGTTGACTGATTCCTATAGGCTTGGTCGCGAGGAACAGACGTAGCTTCACCTAGTTTCTAAGGCGTTTCAAAGTGATCCTAGAGATTTCATTGACAGAAACACTGACTTTTAAATAAATATGAATCTAATGTTTGAACAGGAAAGTGGACACGCATATCCACGCGGCTTCTTGCATGAACCAAAAGCATCTGCTGCGGTTCATCAAGAAGACTCTGAAGAACCACGCTGACGAGGTAAGACATTTTTCAACACACTTGCTCATAAAGTGGCTCTAATATCCCCGCAATTAGACACATAATGATACCTGTAATCAAACTGTGACTTTTTCATTGCTTTTATTCACATATGTGAGTTATATCTAGAGTATTTTGGTTGAACGCCAAGTTGAAAGCATACAAAACAAACAATATCAAGGTATAAGTAAGTACGAGTATATTGCGTTCAAAATGATACAGTACTGTTGCGCTAGTCATTCCGCCGTGTGTTTTCGTCAGTGCGATCTAGGATTTATCCAGATTTACTAGCGACATCTAGTTTGGTTAAGGCACATTAATATTATAAGGTTCTTAGTTTAGTTAAAATTACAGTTATTTTAAGTATTATTGTAAATGTGTTGAAAAACGTCGTATGTTACACGTGTGTATGTGTATTGATGATTACCGTCCTCGGGTCTCAATGACGCCTCGGCGGTAATCACCAACGTTACACACTTATACCATAATGTACTATTACAGCTGACTTCTGTCACGTCACTGATCAACACCGAAGCGTGCCATGACCGCACCGACACGACAGCAAATTCACGACGGGAATATAATGATACGTTCTAGTGGGCTAAACAGTTATTTATTTATTTATGAACTACTACTATAACATTAGGTACTTACTAGTTACCTTCGCAAAATGGTCTGGCCGAGTCTGTTACGTGTCTGATACGTTCATAGCACGGGCATGGTATCATACGTTGTAGTGGGCTAGGACCTTATGGCGTGATTGCGGAACAAACATCTTCACAAAAAATGTTTCATCATCATCTGCCTGTAGAATTCCACTGCTGGACAAACGCCTCCCCCAAAGAGTTCCACAACGAACGGTCTTCCCGCAACCTTCACAATATCGGTCCATCGGATGGTCCTTCCAACACTGTGTCGCTCGGTTCGTGGTCGCCATTCGAGGACCTTTTACCCCCCAGTGGTTGTCGGTTCTGCAAACATATAATTTTCAAGTCTGGCCTTAGATCTTAAAAATGATTTTTGGCAGGTGGTGACACTACACAAAGGTACTCCGATGACCCTGAAGTCAGTGTTCCAGTCCATGAACCTCAGCACTTACGACCTCACCGTCGATATGCTCGACGTACATGCTGTAAGTTTTTTTTTCTATTTTCTATCTTGCTGATGGCTGTCGCAGACATATCCTTGGCACCTAGATCAGCAATAAATAAATAAATAAATAAACAGAAGTTACTTTATTTACAGAAAGAAACTTAAAACTAATACAAGTTAATATTTACAAAATACACAAGAAACAATTGAGCCATCTAAAGACCGTTACAAACGATCTATAGATAGCTCAACTGATCCAGATCACTACCAGTCGGAAGCGTCCCCAAGACGCTGGCGGAATTGCCACGCTGGATGGCAATGCTAATTCGCTGGGCCAAATAAGAGCCAGCTCTCGGGTCACGCGTCGCTTCGATCAGACGTCCTGATATCTTTTTGGAAAATAAATAAATAAACAAATATTCCAGACATATCACACACGGTCAACTGATCCCAAACTAGGCATAGCCTGTACTATGGGCACCAGAGACTGATATACTTAATAGATTAATATTTAACACCCAGACACAGAACAAACATCTGTGTTCATCACACAAATGTTTGTCCAGAGCGGGAATCAAACCCGCGACCTCTAGCGCAGAAGGCAGAGTTACTACCAACTGAGTCCAAGCCGATGGGTATTCTTCGTATTTAACCTCGGTGACGTAGCCGGCGACTACCCGTCTGGCACGCAAGGGGTGCGGGTTCGATTCCCGCTGCGGGACAAAAGTTTGCATGTTCTGCAAATATTTTTTCCGGGTCTGGGCGTTGTGTTACCATGGTGCTGTAGTTTCTGATACCCACGACACAGGGAGTCCTAGTGTGGGATCAGGACTGTGTATGTGACTGTTGGGTGTTATTTATTTATTTATTTACAGGACCGCAACACGTTCCATCGTTTCGACAAGTTCAACGCGAAGTACAATCCGATCGGAGAGAGCAGGCTGAGGGAAGTCTTCTTGAAAACTGACAACCACATGAACGGGAAATACTTTGCTAGGATTATCAAGGTACTTACAAGTAGACACCATTTTAAATTGGTTAAAGATTCATTACCTTTACGTAGTCGGATGAAAATAGATTGTACAAAGGTGCAATCTATTTTTAACTTATTAAAAAGTTATTCAATTAATTTATGTGCGCTTTAGGTACTAGTGCTCTCAAACGGTGAAGGAAAACATCGTGAGGAAACCAGTATGTCCTAGAACATGTCCTTTGATGCAGGATGACCAAAAAATTAATGCATATAGAAGTTAGAACCATCCTAATGTGACTGTTATCGTCTCCGCTGAAAACCAGCGCTGGGTGCACACATCAGTGTGTATCAGCAGCACAATGCTGAGCGAAGACCATGTTTTCCACTAGCTCTGCTGCGCACAATATTTTGATCATTTAGCATTTAACTTTTATTTTATTTTATGTGTAGGAAAATAAATCTTTCATTCATTAATGATAATCAGGAAGTGGCCGCGGACTTGGAGGAGAGCAAGTACCAGAACTCGGAGCTGCGGCTCTCCATCTACGGCAAGAACACCAGCGAGTGGGCCAAGCTCGCCAAGTGGGCCATCCAGTACGACGTGCACTCCAACAACGTGCGCTGGCTCATACAGATCCCCAGGCTCTAGTGAGTTAGACATAGACATAGACAAACATTTATTCACAAACTTGGCACACAATACACGTCACAATAAAAGCAAGACATAGAGAGCAAAAAAATGAAACAATGACAGAGAGGTAACACACAAAAACTTATAAAAAAGAACACGTGAAATGTTATTGTGCGCCACAGCAGCAAAAAGGTCTCGGCTCAGCATAAATGCCTTACCACTGAGGAGTTACTAGCCTTTTTAACACACTTGCTCATAAACTGGCTCTAATTTCACCGCAATTAGGCACATAATGATACCTGTAATCAAACTGTGACTTTTTCATTGCTATTATTCACAAGCGTGAGTTATTTTATTTTTTTGGTTGAGTTGCTTTGTAGTTAAAAAGTTTCGATACAAAAAGGCAGTGCGCAAAAGTTAAAAAAACTCAATAGTCTATGGCTGATCGCCATTGTAAGATGCGCGCGCATAAGAAAACTGACTAATTTTACCCGCCATCCGCCATAGCGAAAATGAATTCACAACTCGTTTTTACAGTTATTTGTAGTATTATTTTCTTCACAAGTGTGTTGAAAAACGTCGTATGATACACGTGTGTATTGATGATTAGGTACCGTCCTCGGCTCTCTTATCAATGATGGCTCAGCGGTAATCACCAACGTTACACACTTATACCATAATGTACTATTACTCTTTGCGCCGGTCACTCAGACAGGGTCATCTAGATACCTCGCATCCATCTACAAGTCTCTACTTACAGCGAGGAACTCAAAACAATGTCTAGCCAAAGCAGTGGCGGCGTAACATCGTAACATAGGTTGAAACCCGGAGCGGCTTCTTAGCACCCCCAAAATAAAACAACAAAATTAGTATTAAAGGAGCCATTTCATTCTGGGCCTGGTCCATGTACACTACATAGAAAAATTAGGAAAATATAGGAGATTACAAGAAAAATACAATTTCATTAATTTGAAGACAAATGCGATGGTACAAGAATAGTTCTTCCGGTAAGTTTTTTACCATGTGAACACTATTTGAAGACCGCCATGTTGGTTTATAATTGGCGTTTGACATGACTTTGACATATTTTTCTTGTCATGTTGTTTGATTTGATGTTTTTGGTGTACGTCAACGCAGCAGGAACACCGACATTAGAAGGGAGCTTCTGGACTTCTGACCATGCTATCATTTAGTGATGAATTTGTCATTTATTTGTACCTATTTGTCAGAATTTGTGCTGTAGTTTATGATATTTTGCGAATTAACAGTTTCCTGCTGGCTTGACGTCAACGCAGCAGGAACAATTCTGTCCTGGGTAAACCGCTGCACATTTGATTAAACTAAGTTTGCCATCATTTAGTGCCTAATTTGTCATGTCTACCTACCATTTGTCATCAATTTTGGTTCAGTAGAAGCGAAGATATCGCGACAATTAGTTTTGGCATTGCAGACCGGAAGTAAGTGATCTCTTCCGGTACAAGTATTTTCACTTGATTAATCGTTAGCCGTAGCTTATTTCCAAAACTGTGACAGATCAATGGATTGTGCATAAACTATTCTTGCGGGTAGTAATCAAGTCTTATCGATTACAACTATATTTATTTCTCCCAATATACAGTTTGTTAAGCAAAACGGACGCCATTTTATAGTTCGTATTCAAGAAAACTTCATTTACCTTGACGCTTGACATGAAAGGTTTTCAATCAAATAGCTGGCAAATAAGCATAAGGGTAATAATTGTGATATTAGCTTTTAACCAAAACGATGAAGAAACAATAATGATATTAACTCTTTCTTCCTCTTACTTCCTTTCCAAGAAATAATGACATTCTGTTAGATTACTTAGCTATTGCTTTAAACTTCACCTGTCGCACTCAAGATAAATTGTATGTATGTAGTGTAGGTAATTTGTGCATGGTATTACCAACTGGTCGGAAAAATGTGGACAAATTTGTCAAAATTAGGCACTAAATTATGGCAAACTTAGTTTAATCAAATGTGCAGCGGTTTACCCGGGACAGAATTGTCCCTGCTGCGTTGACGTCAAGCCAGCAGGAAACTGTTAATTCGCAAAATATCCTAAACTACAGCGGTACAAATTCTGACAAATAGGTACAAATAAATGACAAATTCATCACTAAATGATGGCATGGTCAGGAGTCCAGAAGCTCTTGGCTAATTTCGGTGTTCCTGCTGCGTTGACGTACACTGTTTTTGTTTTGTCAGATAAATGTAGGTTGTCAAAATGACATTTGACGCACGTCCATCCGCCATATTTTTGTAGCGCTGTGTGTTGCTCTCTTTGTCGAAGAAAATCTTAATGTACCTTAGAACGAAGTTAACTTAAATAAAATAACCAATTAAATACGTTTACTTTATTGCTTAGCCATATTTTAGAGTAGTGTACACAGTGCAGGCCCAGGCTCCATATATTGATGAAACGTCTCTTTTACTTTTCTGTCCTTTTTAATGGTCAATATGGAAAGATTGGGAAATCGCGTTCGGATTTTGAGAAACTTCTGATCCGAGCAGCGGCTACTAAGCTGCGCGAGTGAGTTATCACAACGCTGTCACCCCTTTGTGCTTGGACCCGGGGCGGACCGCCCCCACCGCCCCCCTTCCGCCACCACTGAGTCAAAGGTCTTATTTACACAACATCGCGAATACTTACAGTACTAAGACTTAAATTAGATGCTACGGCATTTTTTTTCTATCATCGGAACGAACGCCCGTTAGTGATATTTATATAGAGCTGTTACAACTATTATATATAATTTTTTTATAGTGTGTTATCGTGTATAATAGTTTAGAAAACAACAATTTGATCTACTCGCCTACTTGGCAACTTACAAACTTCGATATTTTAATAACACCAAAAAACAAAAATAAAGGAAGCCTGAACTAGTAAGTTATAAAATTACTTACTGGTGTCCTCACGAAGTTTTACTTGGCTGTGAGCACGAGTTTATGCTAAAAATGTGTTTAAAAGGATACTGAGATGATTCTTGGTTCACAGTGACATCTTCAAGTCGAACAAGATAATGAAGAACTTCCAAGAGTTCCTGAACAACATCTACCAGCCCCTATTCGAGGTCACCAACGACCCCAACAGCAACCTCGAACTGCACAAGTTTTTGACTGTAAGTTGTTAATTGTATGCCCCTCCACGAACATTAAAAGGAAAAGCAATTTTTTTATACAACTGAGGTGGAAAGACAAGCATACGGCCCACCTGCTAGTAAGCGGTTACCGTAGACTATAAGCTTGCAATACCAGAGGCATAATATTATAAATGCGAAAGTTTGTGAGGATGTTAGATGTTTGTGATTCAACCACGGCTAAACGACCGAACGGATTTGGAGGAAATTTCGTACATAGATAGATCATAGTCTGGAAAAGCATATAGGCTTTTTATGTAGGTACCACACAAACGAAGCCGCGGGCGGAAGCTAGTAAACTCAATATCAAATTTTGACCGCTAACCTTCCGGGGCCTGTTGTGCGTGTTTACCTAAACACTTAGCTGAGCTTAACCTCAGATTGTTCTTTCAGCACGTGATCGGCTTCGACAGCGTAGACGACGAGTCCAAGCCGGAGAACCCAATGCTGGACACCGACGTCAAGTTCCCCCACCAATGGGACGATGAGGAGAACCCGGCCTACGCGTACTATCTCTACTACATGTACGCCAACATGACGGTCCTTAACCAGTTCCGCAAGTAAGTTATCTTGTGTTACTGTTCTTGGCCACCGTGCACTAGGTCCATAAGCTGGTTGGCGTTCCTGGGAGAATGGTCTTATGTAAAGTAAAGCCCTATTATATCTGTTCTTGATGATTTATACAGGTTATTGTCTGTTGTTATATGTAGACGCGTACACCTCCCGCACCGCCCCTCATAAGCTCAACAAATTGTAGACGCGTGCACCTCCCGCACCGCCCCTCATAAGTTCAACAAAATGTAGACGCGTGCACCTCCCGCACCGCCCCTCATAAGCTCAACAAAATGTAGACGCGTGCACCTCCCGCACCGCCCCTCATAAGCTCAACAAATTGTAGACGCGTGCACCTCCCGCACCGCCCCTCATAAGTTCAACAAAATGTAGACGCGTGCACCTCCCGCACCGCCCCTCATAAGCTCAACAAAATGTAGACGCGTGCACCTCCCGCACCGCCCCTCATAAGCTCAACAAAATGCAGACGCGTGCACCTCCCGCACCGCCCCTCATAAGCTCAACAAATTGTAGACGCGTGCACCTCCCACACCGCCCCTCATAAGTTCAACAAAATGTAGACGCGTGCACCTCCCGCACCGCCCCTCATAAGCTCAACAAAATGTAGACGCGTGCACGTCCCGCACCGCCCCTCATAAGCTCAACAAAATGCAGACGCGTGCACCTCCCGCACCGCCCCTCATAAGCTCAACAAAATGTAGACGCGTACACTTCCCGCACCGCCCCTCATAAGCTCAACAAAATGTAGACGCGTACACTTCCCGCACCGCCCCTCATAAGCTCAACAAAATGTAGACGCGTGCAACTCCCGCACCGCCCCTCATAAGCTCAACAAAATGTAGACGCGTACACTTCCCGCACCGCCCCTCATAAGCTCAACAAAATGTAGACGCGTGCAACTCCCGCACCGCCCCTCATAAGCTCAACAAATTGTAGACGCGTGCACCTCCCGCACCGCCCCTCATAAGCTCAACAAAATGTAGACGCGTACACTTCCCGCACCGCCCCTCATAAGCTCAACAAAATGTAGACGCGTGCAACTCCCGCACCGCCCCTCATAAGCTCAACAAAATATAGACGCGTGCACCTCCCACACCGGCCGCAATAAAAGCCATGCTAAGCGTACTTACGTGCACTATCCACACAAGCAAATTGAATAAGAATTCTAAATGTGTTCTACGAAGCATCATCAGGAATAATTGCACGAATCACACTAATAAATTCAATGGCAAAGTAACTCGGTCTCACTGTCTGTGTGTAACCCATCCACGATTAAAAGGCTGAATTGATCTTGATTAGGATTATACTATCGAGATAGCCTAAATCTTAAGGAAGGACATATTTTATGTAGGTACCGCGAGGCGAGCGACCGAGGCGAGCCTCGGTCGCCACTAGTATCTTATAATTTCCGTACCATATTACTTTTTCTTGTCGCGTGGAAAAGTGGTGCACAGCTGGCGTTTGAACCGACAACTTTAGGACCGGAAAGCATTGCTACCACTACACGAGTCGCGTTGAATTTGTTCCAGGGAACAAGGGCTGAACACATTCGTGCTGCGCCCGCATTGTGGCGAGGCGGGGCCGGTTCAACATCTGGTCTGTGGGTTCCTGCTGGCTGAGAACATCTCTCATGGACTGCTGCTCAGGAAGGTTATACATGCTAATAACCGCTTTTACCTCGTTAATTACAACCTCGGTAGCGTAGTGGGCGAATGCCCGTCTGGACGCAAAGGGTGCGGGTTCGATCCCCACTGTGCGACAAATGTTTGTATGATCTGCAAATATTTGTTTTGGGTTTTGGTGTTGTGGTACCATGGTACTCGTAGTTGCTGATACCCACGACCAACACAGGGAATGCTAGTGTGGGGTCAGGACTATTAAGTGTTATTTTTTTATTTATTTTTATATGTAGTCTAGGTGTACCCGCGCGGTTTCACTCGCTTTCATACTATGCAGGTGAGTAAATTTTATATAGCGAGTATATTTGGTATTAAAACATTGACAAACTGCTGTCGGGTCTATGAGCTTTCAGGCCTGCCCATTGTCACTTAATTTTGCTAATTCTCAGATGTATGTGACCTTAGTTCTTATCCGGATATGAATTTTATCACGCAGTGAAACTCTGATCAAAACACTCCCGATAGCTTATCACTGTTCCATAAGTTAACACTTAGGGTGGATTCGACCAAACTAGTATAAGTCTTATCCATAGAATAAGTGGCGGATTTGCCCTAAGGCCCAGTAGGCCCGAGCCTAGGGCAGCCAGATATTAGGGGCGGCAAATCGTGACCAAAAATTTGCAGAAATTGTCGTAGAAAAGCTCATCATCTCGGAATATATTTACAAATTAGTAGCTATTATAGTTAAAAAGTTGGCGATAAAGTAAATTCATTATTATTATTATTAAGTTATTATTAAGTCATTTATTTCAGGCAACACAGCAAAGTACATGTACAAATACAGGGCCCATAGATATATGTACCTTAAAACTAAAATACATATAATATTCATATAATATATTATGTACCTAGTCTAATGATGGGTGCTGAGAAAGGGGCGGCACATGGCCTGGGGCCTAGAGCGGCCAAGACTACAAATCCGCCACTGCATAGAATAAAATGACTAATTACTCTAGAGTAAGCCTGTTTTCCAGGGAGTTATCCCAGGGATTGTGACTCTGGCATAACATAGCGTTTTGGTCGAATCCACCCTTAGAAACATAATTTCATTTAATGTGTTTAATTTTATTCTAAAAATAAATTGTAGGTGCCAGTCCTCCAGTACCTGTACTACCTGGCGCAGATCTACATCGCCATGTCGCCCCTCAGCAACAACTCGTTGTTCCTCAACTACCACCGCAACCCGCTGCCCGAGTTCCTCGCGCGCGGCCTCTGCGTCACGCTCAGCACCGACGACCCGCTGCAGTTCCACTTCACCAAGGTAACTTACAGCCCACCTGATGGTAAGCGGTTACCGTAGCCTATGAGCGCTTGCAATACCAGAGGCATCACGCACGCGTTGCCGAACCGGAACCCCCTTCCCCCTAAAGAGCTCTGGCTACCTTACTCATCGCAGGAACACAACTATTTGAAACAAATAATATTATTTGGCTGCGATCTTCTGTAAGGCGGAGCTACCTCCCCAGGCGGGCTGCTCCAATTCAGAACGAGAAAGTCTCGCTGTACCCTACCTCCTCCACATTAAGAAGGCCTACTAGGAACTGCATCATGTCAAACTCAAAAGGTGTTATAAGTGATTTTATAATACCTTCACCTAAAGGATCACTTTGAAACGTCTTAAAAACAAGGTCGACGCGACGAAGCCTAAAAGAAACAGGCAACAATCATTTTTTTTTCGATGATCATTTTTCACAAAATGGAACGATGAGTTCCAAGTGACAGGTGACACGAATGATTGCAGTATGTAGGAGGATGGTCATCATCCCAGCCATTGGAACGTCCAGAAACATTGGCCTCCCCCACAGATTTCCAGAATTACTTCCTATCATGTGGGAGGAATGAGAAATGCCACTGGTATTGAAAGCGTCCATGGGCTACGGTAACCATTTACCTACAGGTGGGCCATATGGTTTGCCATCTAAGTTATCTAAAAAGAGTATTCAAAATACTCTTTAGTGGATGTTTTGTAACGTTCTTCCGTTCCAGGAGCCGCTGATGGAGGAGTACAGCATCGCGGCGCAGGTGTGGAAGCTCAGCTCCTGCGACATGTGCGAGCTGGCGAGGAACTCCGTGCTCATGTCCGGATTCCCGCACGAGGTAACATCAAGGAGCTTCGAGCAAAACTATCGTACTATGCGGAGCAAACTCTTGCCGAATTGAGCTTTACAAAAATGCACTACTATAACTTGCTTGGTTTGAGGTTAAATTTGGATTTTTGAGATTTATTGAGCTTGCTACCATCTTATTTGAATTGATAAATATCAAACGCCAGTATGTCCTTGATAGTTGTTATGAAGGAAATCCAGTATTTTAATTTACAGTTGGTAAGGACGTTGTATCCTATATGTTAAGGTTTATTTTACTTTACTTTGGTAATTACCTATACCGGCAAAGTAGAAAATAATGAATGGCTGTGAAATCCCGCTACAATCGTAAAAACTAGTTTGGACATACTGGGTTTTGAACTAAATCAATGGACATAATTGAATTTGAAAAGAATGCATTGTTGGACATATTCTGTTTTGATCAGAAATGCCATTGAATGACGTCATGTCACGCTAGGGCCTAGGGGTGGCACTAGGGTGACACTATAAGAAAAAAACAATCAATATATTTTTAAAACTGTAATACTTAACCTTAATCAAATCACAATACAAGTTTACAAGGAAGAAATTACTGACTTCATTCGACTAAAGTGGATGCGGCACTTTAATGAAATTTTCATAGAGATTTCGATGAAAGTAAAACAGATCTCTAGATGTGAGTGACATACATTTGATAGATTTGGATGTATGTTTGCAGAGTGGTGATCGAGGCAGTTCCGATGCTGAATATCTGAAAATAAATAAAAATTCGTTGAACGGGAATGCCCTACTAAATCCGCATAAACCCCTAAAACCTAACAAGATTCATAATAGTTCTTATCCTAAAACGCTTCCCGGCCCAGTCTCCTCTAATCAAAACTGTTCGATTTTTGGGATTTTTCCCAGTAATTGTATCCAGCTACCTAGATCATAATTAATTTATTATAATATAAAAGTGCAAAATACCCACTGGCTTTTTGTACTTACAGACAAACAAAAAATACGTTAGGGTTATGAGATATTTGTTTACTAAGTAGGTCATAAAATATACGTTAGGGGAACATAAGTAGGTATTATTACCAAGTAAGTAGATACTAATTATAAGAATTTGTAATATATTTTTTAGGAATTTGAATTTCGCGCCATGTCATAGTAAATGCGGCGACAACCCTACAGGTTAGCGCAAACTTATCCAAGTTATTAGGCAAGTTTAACTTACAATTTCCGCTTCTTCTGTTCCTTCTTTTGCTTCGTCTTTATGTTATTCCTCTTCCTGGCTTTATCTGGTTCGACATACTTCACTTTTGAGTCCATTTTCACCTATTTAAACTAATTAAAATGAAATTTAATTGCGCAATTACACCAAAATCGATCACAACAACAACAATGGCCGCCATCATGGGCGAAAGTGTGATTTGATTGGTCTATTTGGACGTATTGGATTTTGATATTAATTCTCTAAGGACTTACTGGATTGTGAATCGAAATGCAGTTTTTGCCCAATGTTTTCGTAGTGAATCCGTGGACATATTTGGAATTGAAAAATGTTGGAATATTCAGATTTTATTTCACTCCATGTTGACATAAAAAAGTATATTTTTGTCTATGGTGGACATATTGGCGTTTGATATTTATCAACTCATTTTAGGTCTGTGACCAGGTTGAGGTATGGTGGCTCTTTAAAGGATTTATGAATGTCAGTGAAATAATCAGTGTAGGGAAATTAAAGTGGCTGGAAAAACGGGTGGCTATGAGGATAATGGTGATTTTGATTAAGCATGTATTTTCCAGATGAAGCAGTACTGGCTCGGCCCCCACTACACCAAGGAAGGCGTGTCCGGGAACGATATCTCCCGCACCAACGTGCCCGATATCCGCATCTCTTTCCGGCACGAGTCGCTGTTAGACGAACTTACCAATATTTTCAAGGTAAATAATACCATATGCGCGTAGGATCTACGAGCTTATTTCCCATGGAGCACAAAATGTAGAAGTCACTGTAATGCCGTGCTCAAACGGGATGCTATACTTAATCTAAAATATGTTTAAAATTTATTTATTTGACGACCTTAAGTGGCGAAGCGGGCGAGTGCCCGTCTGAGACTTAAGGGGTTCGATTCTTGCTGCAGAATAAATGTTTGATGATCTGCAAATGTTTGTTCCGGGTATTGCGGTACCACGGTACTCGTAGTTTCTGATACCCACGACACAGGGAATCCTAGTGTGGGGTCAGGACTGTGTATGTGACTGTTGGGTATTATTTTGTTATTTATTTAATCAGAGTAAATTTGAAAGTTGCACCAGTGACTGAGGAGTTGAGGAGCAACAGGTTAGCGAGGTAATGGGCATGTCATGCAAAGGGAAGAATGTCATGACTAGAAAAGTGGTAAATATTAATGTGGAAGGAGAGGTAGACCAAGGAAAACATGAATGGATTGTGTGGAAGACGACATGAGTAGACATGAGTAAGAAAGGAGTGAATACATCGTGTACAGTGCTTCCCGTTTGTTTGTCTGCATTGTGCTTTACTAATTATCTCGAATTGCCATTCAAATGCGTGTTAGCATTATTTTACACGAATTTGAACCTTAATTCTTTGAGAATGTGATATTACGTCACCGTCTTAACGAAAAGTTGATCGTACGAGTTCTTGTCCTTTGTAGAGTAAGGTTGCTCAATAATTTTGTCCATGCGACTTCACTATCTCATACGAACTTACTTTGTCTGTGATTCACATTCTGCCACCTTGCATACAAGGTGATTCATAATATTTATTCCATCCCGAAAGGGGCTTATTCTACAAGCAATTAGCAAGAAAGTTTGTTCTACGACTTTTGAAAATTCGACATCTAGCATTGAAAAAACTCTATGCGAAAATCAGCTGTTTTGGGGTCAAATCGGGTCAAACTCAATAAATTAGCTGTTTTAGGAAGCAATCTTGATTCCGAAGTTTTAAAGATGATAAAAATACCAAAAACAGCAAATTTGAGAAAGTTTGTGAAAAAAAAACAAAAAAATAAAATGAAAATATTTATGGTTTTTTTCGCTAATATTATTTCTTTTTGTTGATAGGAATAACCCCCTTTCGGGATGGTATACATGTTATGAATCACCTTGTATATCAGTGTTTTGTGATCCTGAAATGTTTAGTGTACCTTTTATGTTCATTACAGTTAATAATAATATTGTTCGCTTTCACCGTGTCCATTGTATGTACTAATGATGACCACTATTTCAGGATGGGTTGTCCGCGACGCGCTAAACATCCACATAGGACCGTGGGTGCTGTGACTAACTTTATTATTTTCTTATAGCCCGGTTACTTTAAGATTGCACCTCGCTGTAATGCGACAATTTTATGATATTTTGCCTAGATTTTCTGAATCATCTACATATCCAATGGAAATAATATGATTTTCAGAACCATTTCTATTCATTATAAAGATAGTTTTTAATAATATTTACCCTCCTTTTTTTCAAAAATGAAGTTCTATTAGTATTTTTCTTTTTCAATAAAATCACTCGACTTTCATTTTTAAATGTATTTCAAATCTATGTGTGTCTGATGATCCTAAGCTGATTGATAAATAAATGAAATTATTATTATTATTTATGTTGTAAAAATAGACGGACTTCAAATACCTCTCCAAAGTCACATGTGCTTTACCATAAGCGACGCTGGGTGCAAACTTATAGTAACCGGGTACATTTCCTACTATCGTAAACTTACATAAGCACATTCACCACTGAACGGGAGGATATCCTCAAAGTAGTCTTTATTATTGAAGTCATAAGGTTAGTTTTTAAATCTAGGCTTGTTGACCAAAACTGATGATCCGTTTGAATACTAATAGAATTCATTAAACAAGGCTATAGATTAGAGTTGGTCAAACTGTATATTAATCGTTATTTTATATGAAATATTTAAAAACAGGGCTCAGATTCGCCCCAATATTTATAATGTTAAGAAATAGAACCCTTGTGATATAAGTGAAAATGAAAGATTGATAGTGCCATTGCATTGTTAGAGTAGTTTATTGATTCAGGCGTGACATTGCGGAAGTCCATTCTTAAATATTAAATAGACAAACAAGTATCTGAATTTCCGCTAATTTATTCCTCATAAGCTCAAGGAAATGCAAACGCGTGCACCTCCCACACCGGCCGCAATAAAAAGCCATGCAAAGTGTGGTATATCTAATGTTATATATTTTAGGAATTATAGCAAGGAAACACCGCAAATCACTTGAACTGGTTTAATGGTAGCAAACAACTGACTTAACATAACTACCCACATATAAAATAATACTTAGATATACCACACAAAGGTAGGTACTTACGTGCAGTAGCCACATCCACATACCACACAACAAGCAAACGTAAAACCAATTAGACACGTGTTTCGCCTCGAGCATGAAGCATCACCAGGACGTATTGACTGACGAAGTTTGCTTGTGTGGAAATGTGGATTGTGGTTGTGCCTACTGCACTCAAGTAGGCTTTGTGTAGGGTCATTGTTTAAAGGTAGGTACATACTAAAGCATCCAATATAGAAAAAAAAAAAAAAAAAAAAAAAAATCCTACGGTTAACACATTATATTAGAATAATTTCATCAATTAATAAATTCAGTGTTTCGTTATTTCCTCGTTTTCATTTATACACCCTAATAGACTATAGACTTTGAGATATGATAGTGATCCAACACTTTGCATGGCTCTTTATTGCGAGCGGTGTGGGAGGTGCACGCTTCTGCATTATGTTGAGCTTATAAGAAATAGATTAGCAGATTGTGTGTCTGTTTTATATTTTATTGTAGATTCTTTTCGTATCCTCAGTTTAGTAAAAGCTTAGTTTAGAATAACTTACGATAAGGAATCGATGCCTACAAATTGGATCCTAAATACTGTTGAGTCTAGATGCTATTCCTAAAACTGAGATTCTATCAAGAATACTAAAAGCTTGCTTATTCTTCTATTGAGCATTTAAATGATACATTTAGACAAATATGTCTGTAGTACTTACAAATTGACTTAAAATCTAAATAAAATTTAGAGAAATATTGACAGATGACTGCCTTATAATCTAACCTACTAGGTACCATATGATATCATTTTGAATTTCTTAAAATAAAATCATTATTCTTCTACATTGTTGAGATTCTAAGATATTATTCCTAAACGTGCGTTACTCACAATTGTGTCGATAACAAACAGCATTTCGAACAGCCGTTTGTTTATATTCAATCTAGGTATTAGAAAAGGACTGCAGCCATACGGCAGCATATTTTGTTACTAGTCGATGCTGTCGAGACACCATAATTAGACTAAAATCTAAAAAAAACAATATTTTGTTCACCTCATATTTGTCCAGTTTCATCGGCTTATCATAGTGTGATAGTTGGCCAGTCTCATATTGGTGGCGCATTCGCTTATCACAAAGCTAAGTAAAATTTAGTTAAATATTATGATCGTTATTAAGTATGTTAAATGATAGGCACGCGCGCCGTGTTTGTTGCCTGATTCTTCTAGGCTTGGTCGCGAGGAACAGGCATAGCTTCACCTAGTTTCTAAGACGTTTCAAAGTGATCCTAGTGATTTTATTGAAATAAACGCCTTTTGACTTTGACTTTGTTCTCTCTTAAGTTCAAATTAGAGTATCCTATAAAAGGAAAAAATCAAGGAATTTAGTAATCTGTATTTAAGATTTTACCTAATTTTGGACCGAACAGAATAAGATTGATCGTATTTGACTATTTTATTTAGTTTGTGGTAAGCGAATATCGTGGTCTTAAGTTTTAGTTTGTAAGCTTTTGTGTTAGTTTAAGCTTTATCGTAACTCGTTTATGTACAGTTTGTGTTGTGAATCTGTATATTCTGTAATTCTGTATCATGGATTGTACCTACGTGCTTGCTATGATATTGTTTTTGTACTTGATGTCTAATATTTCAATGGTTTATTATTCTATTACTGACGCTTCAATGTTTAAGAATGTAACAAAAATCCTCTAGTCTATTATGGGCTTTATTTTTCCTAAAAACGAATTATGATCTAATTATGATAACGAAAAATTTGCGGCGATTTTATAATAATAATAAGTTCATTTATTTCAGACAGGTCCATACAGAAATACAATTTTAAAGAGCCAAAAAAACAATAATTACCTATCCTAACGCGCATTAAACATAGAGGATCTGGAAGCCATATACGGCATTCCATTTCCGCACGGCGGGACAGTCAACCCTGTCCAGTATTGTGACGAGGAGGCTATTGGGGCTAACTCGCACGCGGCGCATCAAGGAGGCAACTCGTTTCCGCATAATTGCGTGGAATCCATCTACACCTGATTCTGCACACATTCCTGACGCGCTACAGACACGAGGCAGCCCCAAAAGCATAAAGCATTTGATCACCTCATAATGAGTCAATTGACTCCGTCGGAGAATCATCCGATACTAATAATTATCAAGATAAATCAAAAACGCTCACTACATTTTTGTGATTGTAATAGATAAATAATAATAGATAAAAGGGTTTTTGTTACATACGATTTTGTAAAAGTAATGAAGATCTCTGAGCACATGACATATAAGAAAATGCAAATATTTGTCTGTAATAAGCTTCATTTAGAAATCGTGGTTATATTAATTTCGTAAATCTATACAGTAACTGTTTATAGATTTTAACTTATACTTATTAATGTTAACATTGTTGGAAATAAATCAATCATACACACATTTGCTTTATAATTTAATCCTTCCTGATTTTCTAATATATAATCAAATAATCATATTCACGTTTTGACAGTTAGGGTGCTGCCAAAGCACCCGCAGCAGCTGTAAAGTTTTTAATAATAATAATTTTTATAATTCTTTTATGTTTTAAAAAAAATATATTTTGAATGGTTCAATTATTTTTATTTTTAATCTTAATAAAATGAACAGCTTATTTAATGAATCAAAATCATTCAGTCAGTTCATTTGTTCAAAGTCACGAGTGTGGAGTCTGTCTAGCTAAGGTGTCTACTCGATCGCGCTAAGTTCGTCGCGTTATTTTCGGCTGCGTTGAGCGGGCATCACAATTAGTGCTAATCCACTTAATTTTAAGGATTGATTGATGCAATAATGAACTAATCAGTTCGCAGTACATTTATTGATCTGATCTGTTACAGCACTGATGGACTGAATGTGGCAATAATATTCTGCGTTTTGACTTAAGAGAACTGTCAAATCGTGAAAATAAATAATTGTAACAACCCAAAATTATTCTACTCAGAAGAGAAACGAACCCGCTACCTTCCTCTAATACGCGAATCCGCAAACCACTTCGCTCTTATCTTTTTCGGTAGGTATTTTGAACCTTTCGTAGGTCCGCTGTGTGGTTGAGATATATGTTTAACTAAGGTTCTACAGCTAAATTCATCATGGCTTGATAAATCGGCAGAACAAGACACATAATTATAATACAAATAAACAGTTTTTCTACACCGAAATGTCCTTACTTATACCTAATTAACTAGTGAAAGTCCCCGCGACGCGAACGAATCGCGTGATTTTTTTTCATGAAAACTTCAAACCCTGCTGCACCCTCTTAGGGGTTGAATTTCGGAAAATCCCTTCACCCCTACGTACCAAGAAAAATTACACAACCCTTTCAAGTCTCTACAACCAGCGGTTTAGGCTCTGCGTTGCATATCAGTCCGTCACCAAGCTCTATAAGATAATAAATATTGATTTAATTATTTCTGACGTAGCTACAACGGTGTGGCACACCCATCTTCTTTCAATGAGGTACCTATTGTCTTGTGTTGTTTTGCTGTGTTGTGTTTGTAGTCCACTAACCGTCCTAATATCATTCTGGTGAGTATTTTGGGTTTCCAATTATTTAAATCGCATTTTTACCGCTTACTGAGTTTTTTGTCGTGCGTGCCTACTATAATAAGATGATAACTACCATCTCTATACCTCATAGGTTTGCTGGTGGAAAATGGATTATTTTGTGCAATAAAGTACATATAAATAAATAGTTCATACCTTCGTCGACCTCAATAGTTTTGCGAGACGCGAGAGGTGCGGGTTCGAGCCCCGCGGTGGGACAAATGTTTAAATGATCTGCGAATATTTGTTTCGGGTCTGGGTGTTGTTAAAATCAAAGTCAAAATGCTTTTATTTCAATAAAATCACTAGGATCACTTTGAAACGTCTTAGAAACTAGGTGAAGCTATGCCTGTTCCTCGCGACCAAGTCTAAAAGAATCAGGCAACAAACACGGCTTCAATTTTTATCGATGATTTTTTCACAAAATGTTGTGGCACCATGGTACTCGTAGTTTCTGATACCCACGACACAGGGAATCCTAGTGTCGTGTATTGATAACGATCTACCCTCTTATTCTACACCTTGGTCAGGACTATGTATATGACTGTTGGGTGTTATTTTATACATATTTATTTTGTAGGCAGTCTACATGCCACTTTCGCCCCTCGCCTTCGAAGAGTCGCCTGGGAGTCCGACGCCCCAACCGAACTTCACAACACCGATCGTCAGAATTAAACGACCATCCCTTGTCGAAATATTCATTTTTACCAGCCCTCATCCATAAACACATCTTTTGAAGGAATATGTGATCGTCTAATGACTTTAAATGGTTAAATATTAGACGTTTTAGCACTAAGGACTACTATCGATCGTTTGTAACGGTCTTTAGATGGCTCAACTGTTTCTTGTGTATTTTGTAAATATTAGATAACTTGTATTAGTTTTAAGTTTCTTTCTGTAAAGGAGCCATTTCATTCTGGGCCTGGTCCATGTACACTACATAGAAAAATTAGGAAAAAATAGGAGATTACAAAAAAAATACAATTTCATTAATTTGAAGACAAATGCGATGGTACAAGAATAATTCTTCTGGTAAGTTTTTTACTACTATGTGAACACTATTTGAAGGCCGCCATGTTAATTGGATGGATATTTGGCGTTTGACATGACATTGACATATTTTTCATGTCATGTTGTTTGATTTGATGTTATTGTTTTGTCAGATAAATGTAGGTTGTCAAAATGACATTTCACGCACGTCCATCCGCCATATTTTTGTAGCGCTGCGTGCTGCTCTCTTTGTCGAAGAAAATTTTAATGTACCTTAGAACGAAGTCAATTTAAATAAAATAACCAATTAAATACGTTTACTTTATTGCTTAGCCATATTTTAGAGTAGTGTACACAGTGCAGGCCCAGGCTCCATATATTCATGAAACGTCTCTTTTTCCTATTTATGTTCAGAAATAAAAGTTACATTGAAAAATACTGATTTTGATTTTCCTAAAGAAAAACCTAGGTAGGGACTTTCTACTGCGGGTGGCTAGGTACCTTTGCCTTTTCTCAATACCTACCCTTCTCTACGGTTTAAATTGCACGCCCTCTAAAACGCCGAAACTCTTTTGTACAAACCGAAGAAATTGAATGCAAAAAAAAAACTTTTACGAACAAAATGTGTTCTTATTTTTTTATGTAAACCGTGGCTCATAGACCGAAGCCCGGTATATATACAAAAGTACTCTGTGACCGAAGCGGCTCTATGCTCATAGATTTATGAGCAGCTATGCCTGCTTCAGACAGCGAAGATATAACTTTACCGTCAGTACCTAAGCCCGTTCGTCCACGACGCTACGCAATGTGACGGAACTCATTAGAAATTAGAGCTGCGGACTGATTGGAAACTCTGACTCGTCCACGACGCTACTGGAATTACCTGAAACTCAAGTCACTCATTACACGATTTTATGTAAAAAAAGTTTTGAAAACGAAAATAGTTAACATGACTAGTGATAATTCAAGCGATGACATGGAATTATTACTTCTCCAGTCACATAAACGTAAAAATTGCTTGACATTACTTTTTATGCCTTCATTTTTCAACATTTTCTCGAAACCAGTTGCCTCGTGACCAGCATGTCGCGTCGCCAGGCATAGAGTAATTTTGTATATAATTAGTTACAAACGCCTTCCTTTTGAGTAGCGTCGTGGACGAAGCGCCATTTTTTTTTTTTTTTTGCCGCTTTGTTACATTTGATTGAACATTTGTTTAGCTTTAGAGAGCCAATTACAGGTTCTCACGAATAGGGGGAGGCCTATGTCCAGCAGTGGACTTCTGCAGGCTGATGATGATGAACTTTTGACTTTAAATATCCTCATTGGTGTATTCTCTTGGCTTTAAGCAAAGAGACTACTTATGACACTATTAGTATTAGCTGTCATTTGTCACCTCCCAACGAAACGATGCCGCGAAAATAGAAATGGTACAAAAATATAAAACCACGTATACCTAAAACACCTAAAATAATAGCACAGGAACAGCCAATACCAGCCAAAATGAGCAAACCTAGCAGAGAAAGAAAATCCAAGCCATCGATCAATACGAACAAGGAGTACAAGAAGTGGACGAATGCCCGAGGGTGAGTTTGTGTTCTATGGTGAGTTTATAATTTTTCAAAATCTTCAGATCTAGGACTAGACTACAGATATATACTAGGACTATTAGTCTAGGCAATGGCGGATTTACCAGAGGCTCTAGTCTGCAAAATCAGTTCTCACTTTTCAATTTTCGACCGTGAAAAGTAACAAGATTGATCTACTGGATTTTCTAGGCGCCCTTTTCGTGCCGCCATACAAAAACGGTACCTAAACTTTTTATTCACTTGTCACGGTCGAAAAGTGATAAGTGAGAAATCACTGACTTAGCAGACTCCGGAGGCTAAGCTGGGCGCCCAGTGGCGGCCTAGGGCCGGGCCTAGGGCGGCCAGATATTAGGGACGGCAAACAGTGACCAAAATTTGTAGAAATTATTGTAGAAAAGCTCATCATCTCGGAATATATTTACAAATTAGTAGCTATTATAGTTAATTAAATTTCTGATTTGGATTTAGATAAAGTTGGCAATAAAGTAAATTCATTATGTACCTAGTCTAATGATGGGTGCTGAGAAAGGGGCGGCACATGGCCTGGGGCCTAGAGCGGCCATTACTGCAAATCCGCCACTGAGGGCGCCTAGGAGAGCATTTTTTTGTCCTCTTGCAGAAATCTAAAAGATTTCTAGGCGGTTTCTGATGTGTTGCAGAAATAATTCTTCAGGACATCTTTCCGATGACTTTTCCCTTTGTCATTGTTCATTGCACCGTCGTGTAACAATGCATTTTCCATTCGGAAAGTTTATGTGCGCTATAATACCAGTGCTCTCAAACAGTGAAGAAAAACATCGTGAGAAGACATGTGACAAGTGCACGAAAGGAGCCTCTAACGCCCGAATACTGGAACGTCACTTAAATATAAGTGGTGATCTAATTGATGTTAAGTATAAAATTCTGACCGATAACTGCGTCTCAAATAATTGAGACCATCTCAAATAGTTAAGTGACGTTTCAGTATTCGGGCGTACCTAAAAGGCGCATCTTAATCCTCACTACACTGATTCTTCTCCAACGGTCATAGGTCCTTTTCAAGGCTATACCTCAACCTGGTCGCCGACCTTATACAGATGATCAATAAGCATCAGTGCCACGAAGAGCAAGCATTAAAATAAATAAATAAATAAATATTCCGGACATATCACACACGATCAACTGATCCCAAACTAGGCATAGCCTGTACTATGGGTACCAGAGACTGATATCCATAATAGATTAATATTTAACAACCAGACACAGAACAAACATCTGTGTTAATCACACAGATGTTTGTCCAGAGCGGGGATCGAACCCGCAACCTCTAGCGCAGAAGGCAGAGTTACTACCAATTGAGCTATGCGGCCAGTCACGCATTGTATTGTAGGGATCTAAGGAAGCCCGTGAAAGTGTCGAGGTCGCTATTTTATATTATTGCAGACTTCCTACCAGCACTGTTGACCTGGATATTTACCCTAACCGCAGCGAGACACAGCAGGATTTGCGTCATGTGACGCGCACCTATGTCCGGGGTCCGGGAGACAGTGGGACCCAAAATGATGTGCCCTTTCAGAGGGTATCAATTCAGGGGATCCATGTTACCGGGGTGAGACAGACACGTTTAGCTCATTTAGCCTTGGGCAGTTCTTTGTTAGTTGGCCGTGGGAGGTACACCGACTTTCGATCCGAATGTCGTGGACACGAACCCGGTCGAGCACCAATAGACAAATAAATAACACCCAACATTCACATACATAGTCCTGAACCCACACTAGGGCTCGTATTCAGAGACACGACTCAAGCATAGATTTAATCACAGATCAGCTGAACTCTATTTAAGTATTGAATCTCTTCACAAACATAACTTTTATTCAAGAACGGTACTTAAACTACTCTCCGCTGAATCGAGTCTCAAATCTGTACTCATGTGATTCAGCCTGTTCTCGTTTACATTTTGATTTATTTATAATTTTCGCAGAAATTCCAACAGCCAGGGTGGAAATATAATAGGACTATAAAGTGAAGTATAAATATGCATCAAAGTACGTGTAACGGAACGTAAATGTCATTTGATTAATGTCAAATCAAATATAAACTCAAGCACTGATTTCGTCTGATTGACGTTTCAGAATAAGCATTTACTCAGGTGAACTGTGATCATTGAATCTATACTTAAATACTGTTCACGAATAAGAATCTCGCCTCAAATCGAGATTTAAGTACAGATCAATGCTTGAGTCTTGTCTCTGAATACGAGCCTAGGATTCCCTGTGTCGTGGGTACCAGAAACTACGAATACTGCGGTACCACAACACTCAGACCCGGAACAAATATTTGCAGATCATGCTAACATTTGTCCGGCAGCGGGAATCCAAGCTTCTTGCGTCTCAGACGACGCCTACGAGGTCGACAAAGTTCACCATTAAGTGTCTTTAGTTATAAATCAAGGGCCTTGAAATCATCAGGTGCCAATGGAAGATCTGATGCGCTCAGCCACGCTGCTGGTGGAAGCATTGCGCTTGCGAAGGAAATATATGGATATCTCATGCCAGTCTTTCACCCCGACCGCGGCTGATTACCTGTCAAGTTATGAGGTGCCGCGGTTACCGCATCACCACAGCCAATCCAGGATATTTAATAGGGCGCTGCTGAATCTGGACAGTAAGTTTTATAACTACCTACGGTTGCTTCATGGCAGAGTCCCCTTTTGAATAAAGACAGCGGCCATGGAGCTGGTTGAATAACTAAAAAGGTAGGTTATTTGCCTATAAACTAGTGGATTTCCTGAAAAAACTCAAAATAATATGTAGTTACCTATTTTTATAGTAAACGATAAACGACGCTGTTTGATCATCTTTTATAGATGTATGAGGCCATTGATGATGATGACGATGATAATTTTTATAGTAAGTACTACCTTACGAGGCAATACACTCAATCCCTCCGTAGACCAAGAGAGGTTCCTGGAGATTCGGATAACGTGATCCTCATCAAACGCCGACACAAAACACACTCCATAAATCACGCTGGCCCCGCCGGCCGGATAAACGAAGGCATCTCGGCCCTGCGTTTACGCCACTGCACCGTGATGCTCTCCTCAAAAAACCTCCCTCTGGCAACGGCCAAAGCCGAGTTCCATACATACCTAAGTGGTAGCCTTGAGCTCGTTGCCCCAACCAAACTTTTTCTCGTCCGCAGCGCCCTTTGCGCTCGTCATATTCCTGTTTCACTGCATAGTTCATAGTTCAATGCCCCGCTACATGTTCCCATAGTGTCAACTAATTATAGGCAGAATTCATACTTATGGCGCGCAAGCGACAACTTTAACAAGCTGAGTAAGAGTAGTGACCTTGAGCTTTTCTGCACCAGTGTCTCCTCAGCGAGATCGCGACTAAGCAGAGAATTCTTTATTGCAGATGATTAGCAACCGTAAATGTAACCTTAATTTGTTATTTTTTTGTTCCACCGTAATTTTGTATACCGCTAGTTTAGTTGTTACCCCACTGTTTGTAATACTTAAGTAATATATTTCTATTCGTGAGAACCTGTAATTGGCTCTCTAAAGCTAAACAAATGTTCAATCAAATGTAACAAAGCTGTTGGTTCTCCAAAAAATAAATAAATAAATAAGAGATCAATCGGTCGTGAGCATCAGCCATAAAAGACTACCAGCTTATAAACCTGTCTCAAAAAGGCGATAGCCCCTTGCTCTCTTATCAAGGTCGGATCCAGGGGGGCATGAAATTCCAGGCGCTTTTCATCAAGTAGCTGCTAAAATGCCTTTCAAAAATGTGTCTGCAGATGACGAAGCCGAGCGGTACCTGCAGCTGGTGACCTGTTCCTCAGACGAGCTGCTGCGGCCACAAGTTATGATCAGCCCACAGAGATCTGATACCAGAAGTGAGCAGGAATACCTACCGATCCGTAGTATAACAGCTGCGCACTGAACAGCTGTGTCTGTGTACTGAGTAGGTACCTAAACGATGAGATGATACCACAATTGTATGGGTGTTTAAGGCAGCTTGTCCAGTCAGTAGTATCCAATACAAATATTATAGATACCATCGTCCTTATTTTTCAAACCCCTGAATTTAAAACTGTTGGTTATATTTTATACTGATAACTGCCTACTAGCTTTAGTCATTGAGGTGGAAACCAATTGTTTCTTCTGTAAGTGGCCGATTGGAAGTCCCAAAGATTTTCACACAGACGGGTAGTGGCTCGGCAGCTTAGTTGATTTGAGCATTCTCGTATCCAGGGGAACGTAGCGTCTTCTAGTCCCTTGTTGAGTTGAATATTTTTGAGATATTATAAAAAAACCAAAATATTTTGTCATGTTTAGTTCCCGTATTTGGAACAGTATCCACAAAACGACCAGCTGATAACATGAGGACTTCGTTTGAAAGCCACGACGACCTGCTCCAACCGATACTGCCAGGTATGCCATGAAATGATCACACGAGATCAAGACACCATAGGTAGGTTTATAATAATAATAAGTTTATTTATTTATCAAAAGCTTAGTCTAAGCCCTATTAAAGTAGGTACATTGCTTACAAGCTCTCACAATAGAATACCCTGAGTTGTGAGAAGTTTGAGTTTGACAGGGGTTACATCGATTATATTTAATATGCTATAATCGTTAAAGGTAGGTAGGAACCTAGTACCATTAGTTTAATAGTAGGTAAGTTATTAGGTGTAAGAAGTTAAGGACTTATGGACACTAGCTCTCGCACTAGGATTCCCTGTGTTGTGAGTAGCTAGTCTCTCCCGGGGGCTGTAGGATTAGTATTAGGTAGGTATGTTTAATCTTTATTTATTTAGGATATCCAACAGTGATAACACAATACAATGTAAGTATCAATACAATGGACTTAAGTCTATGCGTACCACTTATTATAGGATACCACAGCATGCGTTTAAAATAATTGAGCTCAACTAAATATATAAAAACTGGAATACAGGGTGCAAAAATTAAAAATAAAGCGACTAATATAAGCGAAAAATTCTAACACTTAAAAATTAGGAAAGGATACATAATAAAAAAGAAGAATAATAATAATACATAATCTTATAACATTTAGGTTTGGGAGGAGGCAATATAAGGTACTCTGTGGGAGGAGGTAGGGCACAGTGAGATACGCCTGGGAGTCACCTCCACCTTACAGATGATCGCAGCCAAATAACATCATTTGTTTCAAATACTTACTGTTGTGTTCATCTACGATATACGATAAGATATAGAACAAACTTAATTGTCCATTGGGTAATGGATATTGTCCATTTCCCAATGGACAATTAAGTTTGTTCTATATCTTTTGGAAATTCAATGAAATAATCCAGTTGCAAAAACTATGCAAAATACTTACTTGTACTACGTATATCGTACTTTTAATCTTACTACTATAATAAATGCGAAAGTTTGGATGGATGTTTGTTACTCAATCACGCCAGAACGGCTGAAACGATTTCGATGAAACTTGGAATAGATTATAGTCCTTTACCTAAAAAAGCATACACACGAGCCGCGGGTAAGCTTGTTAGGTGTTGGTAAATAAAAAAACCAAAAACAGCTAATTTGAAAAAGTTATGATTTAAATAAATTGTTTTTTCCGCTATAGTTTTTTTGTTTTGTTGATAGATTAAGACCCTTTCGGGATGGTATAGGTACATATTATAAAAATCTTGTAGACTCCGGCCTAAAATGTGGCCACTAGCTACGCTTTTGCTGTCTTCCAGGAGTATATCTTGACCCCTGGGCATGCACCACGCCGCCAGACCGGCACTACAGCTGCCGCTGGGTGGCCGGAGTGATGGTCATCTACAGAACCGAGGCCGACGCAGAGGCAGGCAGGCCTCTGCCGTACCAGACGCTGCCCTTCCAACAGTTCGTTGAGGATATGTCCAGACTCATGGACATGATCTCTGATGGACCTTTGTTAGTCTCCTTATATTATAAAATCCAAGCGACTAGGTAAATGATTTTCTTTAGTCTTTGGGTGAACTCCATTCAAAAAGGCGCGGCGCCGTTTTGTCCTGTCTTCTTCAGTTCAATCAACCGTTTCTTGGTTGTTAAAGTTCTACCAAGCCGTGTTGAGACAGCGCGCGATATATCACCCTAAATTCGCGTCCCACGTCGCAGTTTCTACGTGGCACTTGAAGTGTGTTATTTAAAGTTATTATTTAAGGGATTGTATATTTGTGATATGTAAAATTACTTTGTAGTTAAATTACCCTGGGTCCGTGAGGAAACGGGGCCCTCCGGGTTTTCAAAAATATATCAGGGCGTCTGATCGAAGCGAGACGCCTGACCCGAGAGCTGGCTCCTATTTGGCCCAACGGATTAGTATTGCCATCCAGCGTGGCAATTCCGCCAGCGTCTTGGGGACGCTTCCAACTGGTAGTGATCGTTTGTAACGGTCTTTAGATAGCTCAACTGTTTCTTGTGTATTTTGTAAATGTTGTAAACTCTGTAGTTGTTCCATTGTTTGTCTGAAATAAAGTTATTGAATTGTATGTACTGTGTAGGTACAGTACACGCTTTTTATCTTGGCAGAAAATCATTCAGTTTCCGTCGGCTGAGCTACCTCTCATCCAAGTTCAAAATGCACGTACTCCTGAACGAGCTGCACGAGCTAGCTCTGCAGAAGGCGGTGCCACACAGGGACTTCTACAATATCAGGTAAAAGGACAACAGTTGCATCTTACAAAACATGTTAGTTCTTGTCTCTTGGATATGACATGTAGGTAGGTAATAAATGTCCCAATATAATGATGTTAGTGTCACTGGTTTTTTTAAAGCCCTGCTGCCTTCTGCTTTAGCTCTTGTGATGTGTGTGCCTTGCAGGGATGCCTACACACGCGATTATAAGCAAAAATAACAATAAAATGTAACTTAATTGATTCAGTCGTGACTTTGCGAAAGTCCATTCAAAGATATTAAATAAACAAACAAATATGTAGTACTATTCCGCTAATCTATTCCTCTTAAGCTCAACAAAATACATAAGCGCGCACCTCCCGCACCGCCCGCAATAAAAAGCCATGCAAAGCGTTATTTGCGTTGAATGTGGTTGTGCTTACTGCATGTAAGTAAGCTTTGCATGGCTTTATATTGCGGGCGGTGCGGGAGGTGCACGCGTCTGCATTCTGTTGAGCTTACGAGGAATAGATTAGCGGAATAGTACTACCTACATATTTGTTGGTCTATTTATTATCAATAAAATGCTTTATAAATTTTCAGGAAAGTGGACACGCATATCCACGCAGCTTCCTGCATGAATCAGAAGCATCTGCTGCGGTTTATCAAGCGCACTCTTCGGCAGCATACAGATGAGGTGAGGTATTGGCGACCTCGGTGGCGTAGCGGGCGAGTCTGAGACGCAAGGGGGGCTGGTTCGATTCCCGCTGCGGAACAAATGTTTGCCTGATCTGTAAAAAAAATTGTCTGGTCTGGGCGTTGTGGTAAATGCGAAAGTTTATAAAGATGTGAGTATGTGAAGAAGCTGAGCACTGATTTGGCATGTTATGTTATTCCAGGCTATTACTATATACCTGATGTTAAGTGTAAGTATATGATTTAGCATATACTTTTTGTCCGGGTAACATTCGAGCAAAGTGGCAGGAGGAAACTAGTTATACAAAATCTTTGTTTTTACTAGGTGGTGGCTATGACTGCCGGCGTGCCCATGACGCTGCGCTCCGTGTTTGAGGAGCTGCAGCTCGATGCCTACGACCTTAACGTAGACATCTTGGACGTTCATGCGGTAAGTTGACTGTTCGTATGAGCAAAGGCCTGACTGGAGACGGATTTTATTTTTCTTAAAAACAAAATCGATTCGGCTGCGATTCGAACCCGCAATTTTCCTCTAGATACGGGGATGCTCTTATCAACTAAGCTTTTGCACAGCCGTCTTGTAGCAGATCTTACAAGGCTTCAGTGACAAGCAAACAAGCTTGCGGCAAACAAGCTTACGGCCCACCTGCTGGTAGCCTATGAACGCTTGCAATACCAGAAGTATCACGCACGCGTTGCCGACCCCGAACCCCCATCCCTTTAAAGAGCTCTGGCAATCTTACTCACCGGCAGGACAACACTATTTTTTTTAATGTTTCTTATGTTGCCTCCTCCGTAGGCAAACTGGCTTACGGCCCTCCTGATGTTAAGCCTTACCGCAGGAGCGCAACACTATTTGAAACAAATAATGTTATTTGGCTGCGATCTTCTGTAAGGCCTTTGACTATTTGAAACAAATAATGGTAGGTTGCTCCAATTTAGAGCGAGAAAATCTCGCTGTGCCCTACCTCGCATAAACTTTTCTCAGGACCGCAACACGTTCCATCGCTTCGACAAGTTCAACGCGAAGTACAACCCCGTCGGCGAAAGCAGGCTGAGGGAGGTGTTCCTCAAGACTGACAACTACATGAACGGGACCTACTTCGCGAGAATCATCAAGGTATGACTGACCAATATGTCAATATGTATTCTGTATTCGTGCGTATGAGTGCATACTAGCTGTTTGTTTGGTTAATTGATCCTGTTTATATTCATACTTTTTGTTGTATTTATATATGTACTATTGCTTACTTTTTTTTTTAATATTTTTATTTTTTTTGGTAATGGTTAGGCGTTTGACCACCATCTCACTTTTGCAAGTGAGATGTGGCCTAAGATGAAGCACGCTTTACCCGAAGAAACTTCTTCACTCTAGATTTGAAGACTCCTTTGTACTCATCCGGGAAAACAGACGCTGGCAGAACGTTCCACCTAATACTTACCTAATACTTACCCAGTTTGAGTGCTCGTGTAATTTGAGTAAGAACCAACTAGGTTCTGACGAGTGTGAGTGTCCACACAAACCCTACGTGGTTTTTAGGGCACAAAAACAATAATTGTAACCGTTTATTTAATAAAGTGTAGAATAAATAAATAAAAAAATAAAAAAAACCAAGGTATTCGGGGGTGCGTGCTCGTTTCCCGCTGCGGGACAAATGTTTGCATGATCTGCAAATATTTGTTCCGTGTCTGGGTTTTGTGGTACCATGGTACTCGTAGTTTCTGATACCCACGACACAGGGAATCCTAGTGTGGTGTCAGGACTAGACACATATAAGTGACTGTTTATAGACTAAGACGCTAAGTTGCTATTGTTCCGTTTTACTTTATCTTTGGTTTCTGCCCTGTTACTGTGTTTTTTTTTAATTTAAGTTAATGTAAGTCGTATTTTGTGTACTTGGCCTCCCGCGATACAGGCTAGTCCTAGTGCGGGGACCTCTAGTAACTTGTTTTTCTTGTCATTCTTATTTTTAGTAAATAAATTTCTTTGTATTTGTTTGACGTTATTTATTTACTTATTTAAAAAAAAACTTGTTTTCGATACCTAGATCTATTAGAACTAAATTCTAGTTCTAAGATAAATCTCCATAACCATTATTTTCTATTTAAACGTTTGCAACAAACTTTTTACTAAGTTAGATTGGCATGTCAAATAGTGCCTACCAGCCAGGCTATTGCGTAAGCAAAATGGTAATGAAGATCGCAATTTTAGGGATGATTTTATCAATTTTAGCTACATCTGAAGTTTATCAAACATGAAATGGAAGAAGCTAAGGTCTTGAAATTTTCCCTTGTCAAGTTTGGAATGTTTTGAATCTTGCTAAGATTGTTTAAATTACCCTCAAAGTTACGATCTTCATTGCCATTACGCTTAGGCAATTGCACCCCAGTGCTGTGTTCGCCTATTGTTATAAGTCTTAGTTTAAATAGTTACCGCCTGGGGAGGTACCTCCGCCTTACAGAAGATCGCAGCCAAATAACATTATTTGTTTCAAATAGTGTTGTGTTCCTGCGATGAGTAAGGTTGCCAGAGCTCTTTAGGGGGGGAGGGGGTTTGGGGTCGGCAACGCGTGCGTGATGCCTCTGGTATTGCAAGCGCTCATAGGCTACGGTAACCGCTTACCAACAGGTGGGCTGTATGCTTGTTTGCCACCTCAGTTGTATAAAAAAAAAAAAAAAAGTTAATTTCATTTTAATAAATAAATAAATAAACTTTTACATTGTCTCCAGGAAGTGATGGTAGACCTGGAAGACAACAAGTTCACGTACGCGGAGCCGCGCATCTCCATCTACTGCAAGAACAAGAACGAATGGAGCAAGCTGGCCACGTGGGCGCTCCGCAACCACGTGCACTCGCCCCACGTCCGGTGGCTGGTGCAGGTGCCGAGGCTCTAGTGAGTCAACGATGCAAAGAAATAGTGACAGTCAGGGTCGGACTGGGCTGGAAGGGCCCGGGTGGCTCCCCGGGGCCCGGAACTGGATAATGGTAGATAAGAAATTATCGGAAAATAATCTTACTTCTTTCCAATATTATAAACGTGAAAGTTTGTAGGTAAGGATGTTTGGATGTTGTTCAATAACGCCGTCACGGCTCAACCGATTTCGTTAAAACTTGGAATAGATAAAGTTATTTTCCTAGAATAGCAAATGGGCTAGGTACTTTATATAGGATGATATTTTTTTCAGGGCCACTTAGGCGAAATCGGTAACCGTGAGAGTAATCGAAAAGTGATGTTAGGAGTTACGGGCTCGATTTTGAAAAAAATAAGATCTGCAAAAAAAAAAAGTTGTTGGTACACCTTCAAAACTGCAAATTTATAAATTAAACAATATTTATTTATCTATAAACTTATAATTCTGAAGGGGTTCCAACAACTTTAGACACATAGTTATCATACATTTATTTATTTATTAACAAACAAAGAACCAAAAAATTTTTTTCCCAAAAACCAACGTTTTCTGAAAAACTGTAAATAAATTTCATCTTTTTTAACGCTGATCTTAGTTTTTTCAAAATCGAGCCCGTAACTCCTAACATCACTTTTCGATTACTCTCACGGTTTCCGATTTCGCCTAAGTGGCCCTGAAAAAAAACTCACCCTGTATAGGTATAGGTACCACGCCGCGGACGAAAGCTAGTGATATATAATAAACAAAGAAAACTGGTTGAACCATTTTCGTTTTCTGTTTCATTTATCTCTAATTGTATGAACGAACTAACAGATCTAGCTAACATTTAGGTTGTTAGAGCTGTCTTGCGGTAGGTAAGTCCGCGCAGGCTGGGGCCCGGCTGGTAAACGCTACCTCAACTCTATGGCCATCGGCCAGTCCGATGCTGACAGTCAGCGTAATTTTATTGATTTTTTCCCGCTAAACTTCTTTTTTTTTTGTCATTGAAGGGGCTTCAATGACCAAAAAGAAAGAAGTTTTTTGGGATGGTATACATATTATAAATAATCTTGATATACCTACCGCTAATAAGGCTGTGTTTTGACTTATTGATTTGATTATGCTTAGAAATTTTTCAATGAGAAATTTCTTATTTACAAAAGTCGTAGAACAATCTTTATTGCCAATTGGATTTAGAATAAGCTCCTTTTGGGAGAGTATACATTTTATAAATCACTTAGACATGGCATGGGCTTAGGTAAAAAATAAACTGTCAACAGCGACATCTACCGCATCAACAAGCTGCTGAAGAACTTCCAGCAGTTCCTGAGCAATCTGTTCGATCCGCTGTTCCAGGTGTCAGTGGATCCCAGCTCCAACCCTGAACTCCATAAATTCCTCACGGTATCCCCTCCTTTTCCATTATCCTCTTTCAAGATCCTCATCCTATCCTACTAATATTATAAATGCGAAAGTTTGTGAGGCCAAAAATTCGACTTTTTTTTATTATAAGGTATTATATATACGGAGGCAAACACGCTTACGGCCCACCTGATGGTACCTAAGCGGTTACCGTCGACTATTGACATCTGCAACACCTGGAGCATTGCGAATGCGTTGCCTGCCCTGGAGAAATCTTGGACTGCGACGGGATTTGAACCCGCAACCTTCTCCTAAATACGGGGATGCTCTAACTAACTTAGCTACGGAGACACTTCCAGTCGGAGCGAATATCTTTAGGACAGTTTCCATCCATCCATAAGAAGTTAGTTTTAAAATATATTTTAGATCACATATCGCATGCCGTTTGCACACGGCTTCACTTTGAGGGTAGACCAGTACCAGTCGTTGAACTGCTAACTAACTACTTAACTATTTAATTATCATTTTCAGCACATGATAGGCTTCGACAGCGTAGACGACGAGTCCAAGCCAGAGAATCCCAATCTGAACGAGTACATGCGGACCCCCGAGCAATGGGACGATGAGGAGAACCCGCCCTACGCGTACTATCTCTACTACATGTACGCTAACATGGTCACTCTCAACCAGCTGAGAAAGTTAGTAACAAACTATAGCTCAGCCGTTAGTTATAATTATAACTAATAAATAAGTCACGCAACGGGCTATGGGGAGAGCTATGCTCGGAGTTTCGCTGCGTGATAAAATCCGAAATGAGGAAATCCGTAGAAGACCAAGGTCACCGACATAGCTTTAAAAATCAGCAAGTTGAAGTTGCAGTGGGCAGGCCATATAGCTCGCAGAACTGAGAACCGTTGGAGAGAAAAGGTTCTCGAATGGCGACCGCGAACCGGGCGACGGAGTGTTGAAAGCCCCGTCGATGGACCGACGACATTGTGAAGTCGGTGGATGGAGAAGGCGCAACCGTTCGTCATGGAACTCTTTGGGGGAGGCCCATGTCCAGATGTGGACTTCTGCAGGATGATGATCATATAAGAGGGTTAGAACATAAAGCGCATTATCTCTAAATTGGAGCAGCCCGCCTGGGAGGTACCTCCGCCTTAAAGAAGATCGCAGCCAAATAACATTATTTGTTTCAAATAGTGTTGTGTTCATGCGCTGAGTAAGGTTGCCAGAGCTCTATAGGAGGGAAGGGGTTCGGGGCAGGCAACGCATTTAGCAATGCTCCAGTTGTTGCTGATGTCAATAGGCGACGTTAAACACTTACCATCAGGTGGGCCGTAAGCCTGTTTGCCTCCGTATAACAAAAAAATATATGGTTATGTTCTGAGCAGGCAGCAGGGGTTGAACACGTTTGTGCTGCGTCCACATTGCGGGGAAGCCGGCCCGGCCACGCACCTGAGCGCCGGCTTTCTGCTCGCCGAGAACATATCCCACGGCCTGATGCTTAGGAAGGTAAACCGTGCTGACATCCGACAGTCATCATTTCTTCCTTAGAAAAACGTAGGACCCAGCTTGATCTTATATTTTTATATAAAATTTTGAATAATTTAATATCTTGCCCTCAGCTGTTAAACAGGTTCCACCTTAGAGTCCCCCGAAGAACACCACGCCACCCAATCCCCGTTCATTCCATCCACTCATTATTACCCCCACTTCGCACAACCGTCTTAGGTAGTAACTCCCCAGTCCCAAGACTCTGCAGGTCCATGAACAACGTTTGCGAGAATATTGACTTTTTTTCTGTTAAAATAAGTTAGCTCTGCCAACATTTGGTCGGGAGCTTGCCGAATTAAAAACTTTGTACTATAATTATAAGTTTATCTTTACCTTTTAGTTTAATTGTTATTTGTTACTCTTTCAGCTTTATTAATTATGCATGCAGTGTTTACCTTTAAGTGATCGTGCAATTAGATTAAAACAGTACAACATTGTACCTATCTCCTGTATCGTATTTCATGAATCGTTGTAACAATTGTTGGTAGACCATAATAAATAAAATAAAAATAAAAAATCATCATTAAGTCCTCAAATCCTACAATATTATAAATAATATAAACGCGAATATAAACGCGAAAGTTTGTAAGTACCTATGGATGGATGGATGTTTGTTACTCTTTCACGTAAAAACTACTGAATGGATTTTAATGAAACTTCACAATAATATAGCTTATTCATCAGAATAACACATAGGCTACAATTTATAAAGATATTGTGTTAATTGTCCAAAATATGACGATAAGTGTCTAGTAAGTATATATACTAATCCTGCGCAGACGCAGTCGCGGGCACCAGCTAGTGATGTCATAAAGTAAATCATATAACTCGTATCATGATACAGGCTTGCCTGTTGTGAAGGCCGCTGACGAATTCTAGATTTGAATAAAAGCAAAATATGTAAATAAATAAATAACACCCAACAGTCATATACATACTCCTGACCCCCCACTAGGATTCCCTGTGTCGTGGGTATCAGAAACTACGAGTACCGCATGGTACCACAACACCCAGACCCGGAACAAATATTCGCAGGTCATGCAAATATTTGTCCCGCAGCGGGAATCGATCTGATTTCTGACGACCTTGTGGTCCAGCGGGCGATTGCCTGTCTGAGATGCAAAGGGTGCGGGTTCGATTGCGGGACAAATGTTTACGTGATCTGCAAATATTCGTCGCTACGCCACCCAGGGGCCCAATGCTACTATTTCAATGACTTGAAAATAACAATGGTTCAATGGCAAAATTGCAGCTTCTGACACTTTTGGTATTCTGCTATCATAGTGGTATATCAAAGGCAGTCATTGTGGAACCAATTAACCAATGAGATCAAATAAATGAAGTTGGCGACAATCGTAACTGAATGATCATTATCATGCGATTATCATTTTCAAGTCATTGAATTAGTAGAATTGGGGGCCAGGTCTGTTCCTACTTCACCATAAATGCCGTGTTCTTCCCAGGTGCCTGTCCTCCAATACTTCTACTACCTAGCCCAGATCTTCATCGCCATGTCCCCTCTAAGCAACAACTCCCTCTTCCTGCGCTACCACCGCAACCCTCTGCCGGACTACTTCGCGAGGGGGCTCCGGGTGACGCTGAGCACCGATGATCCACTGCAGTTCCATTTTACTAAGGTAAACGTTTTTGGTTGTTTTTTTTATGATATACGGAGACAAACAGGCTTACGGCCCACCTGATGGTAAGTGGTTACCATCGCCTATTGACATCAGCAATACCTGGAGCATTGCTAATGCGTTGCCTGCCGAACCCGTCCCCCCTAAAGATCTCTGGCAACCTTAATCACCGCAGGAACACAACACTATTTGAAACAAATAATGTTATTTGGCTGCGATCTTCTATAAGGCGGAGGTACTTCCCCAGGCAGGCTGCTCCAATTTAGAACGAGAAAATCTCGCTGTGCCATACCTCCTCAAAATTCATTAGTCCGTCATCATCTCGCAGATAAAGCTCGCAGAACCGAAAACCATTGAGGAGTAAAACTTCTCGAATGGCGACCACGAACCAAGCAACGCAGTGTTTAGGCCCGATAGACATTATGAAACGTTACCGGAATGCGGGAATTGGGATGGAAAAGGCTCGAAGACCGTTAATCGGGGAACTCAAGTCAAAGTCAAAGTCAAAAGGCATTTATTTCAATAAAATCACTAGGATCACTTTGAAACGTCTTAGAAACTAGGTGAAGCTATGCCTGTTCCTCGCGACCAAGCCTAGAAGAATCAGGCAACAAACACGGCTTGGTGCCTATCGTTTTTTTCGATGTCCCTTTTTCAAAAAATGGAATTTAAAGCTTCAGTGTGGTGCCGATCGAACTAGGTGAGGCTCAAAAGAAAAGTAATCTAAATATAATCCCTAATAAATAAGAGCTTATAAAAATGTGAAAAAAAAAGAAGACAAAAGTGAGCTTCAACAAATGATCTAAGGGCAGCACACGCTACACTTGAGGAAATATGTACCTAATGCTTCTATAAAATTGAATAATACTTAAAATATGATGCATGCAAAAACTGTAAAGACACTGCAAAATGGCATTTTAGCTGTCGAGGGGCAGAGCGACTTCAGGCCATGCGGTTTTATCATTTATATAGGTAATCATTTAATTTATAGTACGCTTTCTTAATAAGATTATTCTTTATGTACACTTTAAATCTTCTAATAGGAAGTTGCGTCGCGTTTACCGGAAGTTTATTATAAAATCTTACCATATTCCCCATAAAAGACCCATTTACTTTTTGTAATCTAAATTTTGGAATGCACAATTTATTTTTGTTTCTTGTGTATATATTATGCACATCACTTTTTTTCTTAAAGCTAGCCATGTGCTTAACTCTTTGGAGGAGCCCTATGTACAGCAGAGGACTTGTACAGGCTGATGATGGTTGTGATCTTCACAATGTGGCGGTTTCCAGGAGCCGCTGATGGAGGAGTACAGCATCGCGGCGCAGGCGTGGAAGCTCAGCTCCTGCGACATGTGCGAGCTGGCGCGGAACTCCGTCATCATGTCAGGGTTTCCACATGAGGTGAGATCATTTATAGCTCGATAGTCCGTCAAATTACTGAAAAGGGGGCATCTGACATAGAACCTTTGACGCATTTTCCAAATATGGAATACCTCCCCAAAAGCAATTCCACCCCTGACAAATCTCAAGTTAATCTTTTTTTTTTATGTTATACGGAGGCAAACAGCCTTACGGCCCTCCTGATGGTAAGTGGTTACCGTCGCCTATTGAGATTAGCAACACCTGGAGCATTGCTAATGCGTTGCCAGACGAACCCCTCCCCCCCTAAAGAGCTCTGGCAACCTTACTCACCGCAGGAACACAACACTATTTGAAACAAATAATGTTATTTGGCTGCGATCTTCTGTCAGGCGGAGATACCTGCCCAGGCGGGCTGCTCCAATTTAGAGCGAGAAAATCTCGCTGTGCCCTCCCTCCTCGAATCTCCTACTTTCTTCCCGCCCGCGGCTTTACTTCCCCTTCCCCTACCCCTTTAAGAGCTCTTGCAACCTTACCCACCGCAGGAACACAACACTTTGTCAAATTTTACTTGGCTGCGATCTTCTATAAGGCGGAGGTACCTCAGGCAGTTCCTTCAGTATAGAAGCTTGCGTGATGTTGTTGCAGATGAAGCAGTTCTGGCTGGGCGCGGAGTACCTGCGCGACGGGCCCGAGGGCAACGACATCACGCGCACCAACGTGCCCGACGTACGCATCTCCTTCCGACACGAGACTCTACTCGACGAGCTGGATAACCTTTTTAGAGTGAGTTGCATCAATACAAGTCAGTCGTCTGCCTTCAAAACGCAAAAACGTTGCCTCAGAGCAATGTTTAACTTAGTTACTGTTGATAGTTGTAAGCCATACTTTGCTAAGTACAAAATTCTTACTCTACCAGCTCTATATATTCTAAATGTAGCTATGTTTGTCAAAAATAACCTACATTTATTTAAAAGTTTCCCCGATGTTGTGGTACGTAACCGACGTAACAATAATAACAATAGACTTTGTACGCACCCATCACAAACTGCCCTAATACGAAAAAGTGTTTTAGGTATGGCACCCAAAATATATAATCATGCGGTAAAATGTTTAAACAACAATTGTGTTTAAAAATAGACTTAAGAATGTACTCATTGAGAAATGATATTATAACGTTAATGATTTTCTACTTGACAAATTTTGATTTTATATACCTACCAATTAGAATGTATTATTAATTTTAATGTATTTATTTTAAGTTTATCTGATAATTCTTGAATATGGTTGTATTATAATTAGAAAAGACATATCACATTAATTAGTGACAAATCTGCAGTGTGCCTTCTCCTATTTGCATGCCAGTAATGGCAAAACATGTAGGCCATAATTAACTTATATTATAACATCATTGCATGCTCACACCATGTTAATACTCATGTTTTGCAAATAAATGATTCTTATTCTTATTCTTAAAAATGATTCTTACATCCTCTGAATAAAGTCAATTTTCAGATTGACTTTGAGGGGCTAGCGATTTCATTGAGCTATTTACAAATCGGCCGCCGTATGAACACGTCTTCATACACATACCTACTACAACTACACTGGCTATGAAGTTTGCTCTACAACTTTAGGAAAAGCTGCATTTTTCGTTGAAAAACTTCTTCTTCTTCTTCTTCCTGCCCTTGTCCCACATTATGTGGGGTCATATTTTTCATTGAAAAACACTATGCAAAAATATGCGAGGAGGAGGAGGAGGTAGGGCACAGCGAGATTTTCTCGTTCTAAATTGGAGCAGCCCGCCTGGGGAGGTACCCCCGCCTTACAGAAGATCGCAGCCAAATAACATTTTTTGTTTCAAATAGTGTTGTGTTCCTGGGGTGAGTAAGGTTGCCAGAGCTCGTTAGGGGGGATGGGGTTCGGGGTCGGCAACGCGTGCGTGATGCTTCTGGTATTTCAAGCGCTCATAGGCTATGGTAACCGCTTACCAACAGGTGGGCCGTAAGCTTGCTTGCCACCTCAGTGGTATATAAAAAAAAAAAATGCTGTTTTAGGGTCAAATCAATTCAAACTCAATTATTCAGCTGTTCTTATCTTGATGTCGAACTTCTTATACTATAATCCCTAACAAATCTTAGTTAAATAAAGCCACTAGATAGGAACTAATAATAAATAATAAATAAATTCATAAAAAATAATAAATAAATTCAGTCCATTACAAGTCATTTTCTTTGTTACAGGCTGCTATCAGTTGAAGAAGTGAAAGAAGAAAACTATTTCACATTATTTATTAACTAAAATAAACCTATTTACAATTTGTCACAAAAACTAATCTGATGCATCCTTACCAAATTAAAGATGGCGTCTCTCAAATTTTAACGAGGCGCCGAAAATAATCAAATATAAAGATGCTCAGAACGAAATATACATAATACAAAATAAATAAGAACATTCAAAATATCTGTGTTTTTCATTGGTTAGTCACTTATTTCATAAAACACCATTATAAGTTCGTAGCACCACATGGTGGGGGCCAAGATTTTTCATTATTTATCTTTTTTTTAACCCACCCAAATGACTTTCCAAAATGGCAACTTTCCCAAAATTAACACCTTCCAAAATGAATAATTTCCCAAAAGGACCACTTTCCTAAAATGTTAAATGTCCCATTGATATTCATGTTATGATACGGCACCCAACGATTTCTTCTTGCCATAGTGAAGTGACTATGAAACGGCACCAACTTTCACACTGAAATTATCTCTCTCTCACACTCTCTAAAAAAATAAAGAAAATTTGATCCCCTTTGCCGCCCTAGGCTCAACCCTTCTCAGCCTGTTGGTAAATCCGCCACAGAGCAACATTTCTGGAGAATCCCCGTTAATGTTGTGGATGAAGAGGAGCAGGATCTTATCTCTTCAGGAAAATTAAGATACATACATAAAAACACGCCTATTTCCCAGAGAGGTAGGCAGAGACCACGGCTTTCCACTTGCTACGATCCTAACATACCTTTTTTGCTTCATTCACACTCATCACATTCTTCAAGGAACCTCTAAGAGGCGCACTTTAATCCTTTCACTACACTGATTCTTTCAGCGACGGTCTTAGGCCCATTTCAGGGCCACCATACCTCAACCTGGTCACTGATTAAATACAGGATGGCCAAGAAAGAATCAGTGATAAAAAGAAGATCACATTCCCCAAACATGCTCGTTGGTTTAGGGTACTCTTGACCTGACCTAAAGATTAAGATCTTAAAGATTATTCAAAAACAAATTTTGGATGGCATAACTCTCACTGCTTGCACTCTGCAACTTATTGCAGACCTTGGGCTTTTAGTGGTAAGGTCTAAAATCCCGTGATACTCCTGACGGCGTTCTCCTCGTCGTGCGGCGCCATCTGGCGGTGCGAGTGGAACTCCATCGTGAAGGCGGCGAGGCCCGAGCTCAGCGAACGCAGCGTGGACGAGTAGCCCAGCAGCTCCGACAGCGGCGCCAGGCATTCCACCACCTGGAAACAACATTCAGATTAACCATTAAAGAATTGAAAACATTATCTCAATTCAAACTATCCCTAAAACGCCACATTTTGGAAGGTTGTGCCGACGAATAACACTTAAATGAAAAGCACCTCGTGTGAACATGCCCTCGCCGGTTATCGCCAGTGTCCATTATTTTGTTTAGTGCGTATTGTGAAAGTTTTTAAATGTACCCGCATCTGTTATGTTTTGCTCGTTACGAACAATATTATAAAACTTTATTATAAGATAATTATTTTAGTTCTCGTAAGCGATTTGTAATCTTTAGAGAATTAATAAAGATCTTAAACCTTAGACTAACAATCATTCTAAGCCAAAACACCTGCATAGAGGATGATGATGATAGGTAGATGAAGGGGACTATTCTTCAGCCGGGGCCACGGCCACGGATTAAGGCGGACAAATCGCCCCGGCACCAGATGTGTATCTGTGGCGGCGAAGCGACTGATTCACTAATGAATTGAAACTGATCCTTATTTACTTTTAGATTAGTAATGCAAAAGTATTCGAAAGACAGAAGAAAGAAGAAAGAAAATTTATTTATTTGACCCACAACGCAGTAAGTAGGTAGGTAGGTAGGAAGACAATGAAAGAAAAAAAAATACTTAAATCTAGTAATACAAAAAAAAAAACAATAAGAAAAACAAAAACATGTAGGTAGGTGAGGCGGTAGATAGGTTGAGTAGGTATGCGTTGTGTGGGGCAAATGGGTCCCGTCTCAGCATAAAGCTGCACCAAACATAATAAGTACGGTGCGGCGCTGGTTTTCAGACGGGGCCTAGGCGACGTGACGTGACGAACATCAATAAACATAATATTTATAGTAGGTATGTATTAATAAATGGATAGTTATATTATATATTATAAGTAGGAACATAGTAGATATTATATAAAATAATAAGTATATAGGTATATTATTAAATAAAGTAGTATCTCTCTAGCCTGTGCACACAGCATCCAAAGTCAAAGCCAAAAGGCATTTCTAAATTTAATATAAGTTCGGAAAGGGGTAAGGATTTAGATGTAGGATAGTTAGTTAAGTTGAACTTGTCTATAAAGTCTTTAAAGGATTTGAGTTACTATTATTTGTTCACATCTTAGGGTCCTACCACTACAACTAGACGATCACTTGGCCATATTACTATCATGCCAATACTTCATACCATGCTGAGTTAGGATAGGCAATATCATTCATTAGAGGGGGGGGGGGGGGGTCGTTACAATTTGGTGCCGCACTAGGATCACTTTGAAACGTCTTAGAAACTAGGTGAAGCTATGCCTGTTCCTCGCGACCAAGCCTAGAAGAATCAGGCAACAAACACGGCTTGGTGCCTGTCATTTTTTTCGATGATCCTTTTTCACAAAATGGAATTTAAAGCTTCAGTGTGGTGCCGATCGAACTAGCAGAGGCTCAACAGAAAAGTAATCCGAAAATCGAGACCTCTCCATCTGACTTCCCACAACCTTCACAATGTCGTCGGTCCATCGGGTGGGAGTCTAGACATAAAAAACGCAATAGTTCTCACTTTGTTGTGATGTCTGATGTGTATGTGCTGTATCTCGACCCTCCGCCGCGAGAGGTCCGCCATCACGCGCGCGGAGTGACTCTCCGGGCAGACCACCTCCAGGGACATCACCGGCTCCAGCAGCACTGACTCCGCCTCCTCGAACACCTGGGGGAGTCGGTCAAGCCAATGTAAAAAGGTGTTTATCTATAAAAAGTGACTCACTTTATTTAAATTATCTTGAAAGAGGCTTATTCAAAACAAGGATTATCGAAAAAATGATAGGCCCCAAGCCGTGTTTGTTGCCTGATTCTTGTAGGCTTGGTCGCGAGGAACAGCCATAGCTTCACCTAGTTTCTAAGACGTTTCAAAGTGATCCTAGTGATTTTATTGAAATAACAATAACAAAAAAAAGGATATTTGCGAAATGAAAGCAAAAATTAAAAAAGAAACAGAGTTCTTCCCCGATATTTTTTAAATCAGCTGTTTTTCACAAACATCGAAACTCAGAAACTTTTACAATTATAATATTAATAGGATTTAATGTAGAGCTTCAGTTATTGCTTAGAATTGACAATTCGAAATGTACTTTTGCAATCATTCACAAAACTCTTTTCAATGTTACCACACCTGAGGTCTTATTCTGAGATGTCAATAAACTCTCACATCTCACTTTTCAATGTTACCACACCTTAGGCCCTATTCTGAGATGTCAATAAACTCTCACATCTCACTTTTCAATGTTACCACACCTGAGGCCCTATTCTCAGATGTCAATAAACTCTCACATCTCACTTTTCAATGTTACCACACCTGAGGCCCTATTCTGAGATGTCAATAAACTCTCACATCTCACTTTTCAATGTTACCACACCTTAGGCCCTATTCTGAGATGTCAATAAACTCTCACATCTCACTTTTCAATGTTACCACACCTTAGGCCCTATTCTGAGATGTCAATAAACTCTCACATCTCACTTTTCAATGTTACCACACCTTAGGCCCTATTCTGAGATGTCAATAAACTCTCACATCTCACTTTTCAATGTTACCACACCTGAGGCCCTATTCTCAGATGTCAATAAACTCTCACATCTCACTTTTCAATGTTACCACACCTGAGGCCCTATTCTGAGATGTCAATAAACTCTCACATCTCACTTTTCAATGTTACCACACCTTAGGCCCTATTCTGAGATGTCAATAAACTCTCACATCTCACTTTTCAATGTTACCACACCTTAGGCCCTATTCTGAGATGTCAATAAACTCTCACATCTCACTTTTCAATGTTACCACACCTTAGGCCCTATTCTGAGATGTCAATAAACTCTCACATCTCACTTTTCGACCATGAAAAGTGAATAAACAGGTTTTTGTAAACGCCCCTTTAGTGATACCTTATAAAAAATCAAGGTCGAAAAGTGAGATGTAAGAACTCACTGACATCTCATCTCGGCCTCTGAACACCAAGGTGAATCGTCGCAAAACTTACTGTACTAAGACATCAACCTGTTTAACTTAAGACCGTTTCTAATTTGACCGATTGACTGGCCTCATAGCTCAGTTGGTAGTAACTCTGCCTTCTGCGCTAGAGGTCGCGGGTTCGATTCCCGCACTGGACAAACATTTGTGACTAACACAGATGTTTGTTCGGTGTCTGGGTGTTAAATATATATCTATTATGTATATCAGTCTCTGGTACCCATAGTACAGGCTATGCCTAGTTTGGGATCAGTTGACCGTGTGTGATATGTGCGGAATATTTATTTATTTATTTAATATGGCTCAGGGAACTATTCAACATACCTTCCTGAGACACTGCGCCACTGTCGCAGTCACCACAGACTCCGAGGTCCCTCGACCTACTTCGAACCAGTGCAACGTCACTTGAACATCCACCACCTGCGAATTGGAAAATTACATATTGCTTCAGCACGCGGCTTCGCGCGCATGGTAGGTACCCGTATAAAAGTAGACTATCCTACTATCCTCCTACCTACTAATATTATAAATTCGAAAGTTTGTGAGGATGTTTGTTGTTCAATCACGCCGTAACGGCTCAACCGATTTAGATGAAACTTGGAACAGAGATAGAAAATTATATAGGCTATTTTTTATTTAGGTACTACGCCAGCGAAGCCGCGGTCGGAAGCTAGTATTTTAAACGTACGTGATTGAGATAGGTTTAAAGAACTTTATTCTCATACAAACACAGGGTTTACTTAAAATGAGATACATTATGAGCGATTATATCTAAGTTTTACAATATTCTAGCCTCTGGTACCTAACCTAAATTATAACTAGTTAATTAACATTAAAAATGAAGTGTTAACCAACTAAGTAATACATGTATTATTATTACTCAATTTGTAAAACGAAACAGTAAATTAGCCAGTAGGTAGGTAGTTAGGTAATTATGAAATAGAGATCACATCTTATTCTTTAAACTTTCGCATATCCACCTAACCACTCGAAGCATCACCGTTTGTTGGTGGCTATATGTTCCTGATCATATTCCGTATAATCATCATCATCATTTCAGCCGTAGGACGTCCACTGCTGAACATTGCCTCCCCTATACATTACCATAACACCAGACCAAGTCTAGAACCTATCTTTTGAGAATTATTGTATGTCTTAACTGTTATTTTTAGTCACCTCTAGAAGGTCGTGACGTGACTACTATGGTCTCCGCTGAAAAGCAGCGCTGGGTGCACACATCAGTGTGTATCCAGCACAATGCTGAGCGAAGACCATGTTTTCCAAGAGCTCTGCTGGGCACAATATTTTTATCATTTAGCATTTAATTTCTTTTATTTTATTTTATGTGTAGTAGTTCTTCAGGGAAATAAAAATCTTTCTTTCTTTCTTTTTAGAAGAATCAGGCAACAAAAACGGCGCGCGTGCCTATAATTTTCACGTCTGCCTGCCAAGCCAGAGTCTTAAGGCTGATATCGTTGATATTGCCCTTTTTATCTATTATTGTCTTCATATAGTGGCCCTGAAAAGACCCTTATAGGTACTCACAGGACATCCAAGTTTCGGTCCATGCATGAGAGCTGAAGCAACGCCTTGTCGGATGGCTTGCATTTGCCGCGGATACAGATGTGACAGATTGGCGGCACTGTCGCCTGATTTGTCGAGCCTACAAACCATCATATTTTGAATACGATAGAGTAGAAAAATCTTGAAGAATGCCATGTGTCTAGAAGAGTGTTAAATATGAATGTGGAAGGATATAAGGGGAGAGGTAGATCAAAGAAAAGACGGATAGATTGTGTGAAAGACGACATGAGTAAGAAAAGAGTGAATACTGATTTGACGGCTGATACAGGGGAGTGGAAGAGAAAAACATGTTGTGCCGACCCCACATGAAGTCGGATAAGGGCAGGGAGATGATGATGAGAGTAGAAAAATCTTGAATTTTGCCCCACTTCTAGGTTTTCGATTGAGCTGAAACTTGGTACACATTGAATCCAATCAGACTTAGCCTCTTAGAGCCGTCCTGGCTTTGCAGCTGGCTCTCTTTTGGGCCTTTCGTAGGCCAAGTCAGAGGCGTAGGTTGCCACTTCTCAGCATGACGTTGGTTGTTGTTTTTTATTATTCTTATTCTTCACTCCTCGTGATTAACATTGAATCCCGATTACAAAGTAATAAAGATCGTTTGGAAAACGGCATGTCCTAGAACCTAACAACTTGAAGACTTGTGACATGTGCACGAAAGGAACCTCTAAGAGGCGCACTTTAATCCTTTCACTACACTGATTCTTTCACCGACACTCATAGGCCCTTTTCAGGGCCATCATACCTCAACGTGGTCACTGACCTAATACAGGATGACCAAATAAGAATCAGTGACACGAAAAGAAGAAGAATGTAATAAAGTGGTGACAGCGAGCCACGTGTCTCTCTCCATCCGAGTGTAAACATTTCATTTAAAAAAAAAATGCTAAACACAGATAAAGATGGTTAATTACATAAAGGAGCCATTTCATTCTGGGCCTGGTCCATGTACACTACATAGAAAAATTAGGAAAAGATAGGAGATTACAAGAAAATTACAATTTCATTAATTTGAAGACAAATGCGATGGTACAAGAATAGTTCTTCTGGTATTTTTTTTACTATGTGAACACTATTTGAAGGCCGCCATGTTGGTTTATAATTGGCGTTTGACATGACATTGACATATTTTTCATGTCATGTTGTTTGATTTGATGTGTTTTTTTGTCAGATAAATGTAGGTTGTCAAAATGACATTTCACACACGTCCATCCGCCATATTTTTGAAGCGCTGTGTGTTGCTCTCTTTGTCGAAGAAAATCTTAATGTACCTTATAACGAAGTCAATTTAAATAAAATAACCAATTAAGTACGTTTACTTTATTGCTTAGCCATATTTTAGAGTAGTGTACACAGTGCAGGCCCAGGCTCCATATATTGATGAAACGTCTCTTTTCTAGTTTTTGTTGTAAATTGTTTAATTTTTAGTCTAAGCGCAGGCGACTGTACCTCAAAATCTTATCCTGGGGAAGTCCCTTCACAGTTTTCGCAGACATGGTAACTTTCACCTGCTGCCTGAGATTGCCGATCTTCCTGTCTTGTGATAAGGTGTGTTTTGCGCTGCCGACGAGCGCCTCCCGGTACGCGATCTGCAGCGGACCGAGCTCCACGTCGATCCTGTACTCGCGGACTATCCTCTCTTTGATTATTTCCAGGTGAAGTTCACCCATTCCTGCAAATTATACAATAGTAAAGTCCTAGTAGTAATAACTAACAAGAATTATAGTTAGCAGTAGTACTTAGTAGTGTATACAAGGTGATTCATAACATGCATACCATCGTTTGTATGGGCAATCCATAATTCCTCAAGTTAAGGATCTGTAAGTGGCCATGGTGGCCCCGGCTAAAGAAAAGGCCCCTCCATATCTCTATCCGCGGATGTCGTAAGAGGCGACTAAGGGAAAAAAGCTAGGGGATGGGCAGCAGCGTCCCTCATTTTAAAAACGATAGCTCTAACTGCGCTCGCCGGCCCGCATGCCCAGCGTGGTGAGTATGGGCAAAACCCCCCCACATGATAAGGAATTTGCTCTGTCTGTGGGGGAGGCCATGTTCAGCAGTGAACGTCGTACGGCTGAAATGATGATGATGAAGGATCTGTAAATTCATATTTAGGCTTTTGGTAATAAATAAAGAAACACCTGTTTTAGCATTTTCATCCCTAAAGGGGGCAAAGGGGGGGGTGAAAATTATTATAAATGATAACGAAGTCGCGGGTATCAGCTAGTAATATACAGGGTGTAATAAGACAATTCCCGAATACTGAACGTTCATCTAAAACTCCCTTAGACATAGCTATACAAAAACAGCTTTTGGCTGAAACCTGATTCACACACGAGAAAAAAACATTTAGTTTATTATCGTAATTGACTGCCAGCAATGAACATCGAACATGGCGGTAGTGTCGCGGCCGGCAATGTCACCGCGCCAACTCACGCCGCGACACTTAGCCCCTTCGTCCACGGCGCGACTCAAAAGGAACGCGACTGAAACTGTAGTCACTTATGAGTTGCCTGACTGCGACTAGCTACTGACTAGCACTAGTATTTCAATGCGCGTCCGTCCACGGCGCTACTCAAAAGGAACGCGTTTGTAACTAGTCTCCTGGCGACTCGACATGCTGGTCGCCAGGCGACTGGTTTCGAGAAACTGTGTGAAAAATGAACGAATAAACAGTAATTATAAGTGATTCTGACGTCTATGTGACTGGAGAAGTAATAATTCCGTGTCATTGCTCGAATTATCACTAGTCATGTTAATTATTTTCGTTTTCAAAACTTTGTTTACATAAAATCGTGTACTGAGTGACTGAGTTTCAGGAAATTCCAGTAGCGCCGTGGACGAGTCAGAGTTTCCAATCAGTCCGCAACTCTAGTTTCTAATGAGTTCCGTCACTTTTGCGTAGCGTCATGGACGAAGGGGCTTAGGTTAGGTACTAACTATCTATTCAGTATTCATTTCAATTATTCATTAAAATCTCATTGGTTATTTTAAAATCTAGTTGAATTCACGTTAGTTTATTTTAATTAAATTTTACATCTTTATTAATAAATCGATTTGGAGAATATTCTATCCCAAGCTTTTTTGTCATCTAAATAGGTGGTCAAGGTGCCTGATGATGGAGTATCTTACCGGCCAGGACCATCTGTCCGCTCTCATCATCAGCGATGACCCTGAGGCTGGGGTCCTCGCGCTGCAGCTCCGCCAGCGCCGTCTCCAGCGCCACCTGCTGGCCGATGCTGGGCGGCTCGATGGAGCACAGGAACACTGGCTCCGGAATTGTGGTGCCTGAAGACAAGCAAGTTTGGTTCATTGATTCTCCAAACTAAAATTTGTTTAAAAGATTTCTCCAGGGCAGGCAAGGCATTAGCAATGCTCCAGGTGTCGCAGATGTCAATAGGCGACGGTAACCGCTTACCATAAGGCGGGTGGGCCGTAAGCCTGTTTGCCTCCGTATAACCATAAATAAAAATATTTGATTCTTTCTTGGTGAAAGAAGGTGGTAGCCGCACGTTTATATAGGCAATCACTAGCTTCTGCGGCTTTGTTGGTACCTATGAAAATAAAAAGAAGCCTATATGCTATTCCAGACTTGATCTATATCTGTGCCAAATTTCATCCAAATCCGTTCGGCCGTTTGGTGGTAATTGAACCACAAACATCCAAACAGGTTAAGCACAAGTCCAATTCCTGGATCTGGCTAAACTTGATCTCATCTTTCCCTCATCAGAATCCAGTAAAATACTTATTTATTTATTTCAGTAATCTAGAATTCACAGTTTTCTTATCGTATAATATAGGCTAGATGTATACAGTACGAAAGTATTGATACAGAAAGTATTATAAAATTTCGTACTTGAACCAATTTGAATCCACATTTTGTATTCCACTCGCTTAAAAGTAATATTGTGCGAGTATGCTACGTACCTAGGTTAACTATAGTGTAAGGTAATAAATATAAAAATACAGTAAGAAAATATAACTAATTCTTCTTCTTCTTCCTGCCCTTGTCCCACATTATGTGGGGTCGGCACAACATGTTTTCTTCTTCCACTCTCTTCTGTTAGCCGTCATCTCCGCACTCACATCTTTCTTACTCATGTCATCTTTAATACAATACATCCATCTTTTCTTCGGCCTTCCTCTAGTCTTATATCCATCCACATTCATACCTAACGCTCTTCTCGTTACATGACTTTCATCTCTCCTCATGACATGCCCATACCTTGATAACCTATTACTTCACAACTTTTCCGTCAATGACGCTACTTTCAAACTTCCTCTGATGTACTAATTTCTTATTTTGTCCATTCTTGTCACTCCACACATCCATCTCAACATTCGCATCTCTGCCGCATGCACTCTTCTTGCATCCGTCCCTTTGGTAGCCCAACACTCAGATCCATACATTACGACAGGCCTTATGATCGTTTTGTAAACTTTCCCTTAAGTTTAAGAAAATATAACTAATTAGTTACGAAATTTATAAAATATGATATACCTAATCGCATAAATGTGCAAGTGTGTGTGTGTGTAGTGTGTGTGTGTGTAGTGTACCGGTGTCGTGTGTGTTTTTGTGGAGTGTGAGATGTATAGTGTGTAATGTGTATCTACCTATAGCCGCAAGTATACTTCAAGTATCATCATCATCATCATTTCAGCCGTTCGACGTCCACTGCTGAACATGGCCTCCCCCAAATACAGAGCAAATTCCTTATCATGTGGGGGGATTCGCCCATACTCACCACGCTGGGCATGCGGGTTGGGCGAGCGCAGTTAGAGCTATCGTAGTTTAAATGAGGGACGCTGCTGCCCATCCCCTAGCTTTTTTCCCTTAGTCGCCTCTTACGACATCCGCGGATAGGTAGATATGGAGGGGCCTATTCTTCAGCCGGGGCCACCACGTATACTAAAAGTACTTCAAGTATAGTCATGAATATATTTTGGGAAGAACCCTTCAAACCCTCTAGAAGTCTCTATAACTAAAAAAAAAAAAAAAAAAAAAAAAAAAATATTCCGGACATATCACACACGGTCAACTGATCCCAAACAAGGCATAGCCTGTACTATGGGTACCAGAGACTGATATACATAATAGATATAAATTAACACCCAGACTCAGAACAAACATCTGTGTTAGTCACAAATGTTTGTCCAGTGCGGGAATCGAACCCGCGACCTCCAGCGCAGAAGGCAGAGTTACTACCGACTGAGCTATGAGGCCTGTCAAACTCACCAAATCCTAGTAGAACCTCCGCCGTTTCCTCATTACTAGGCTCCGTCTCCAAGTTCTGAAGTCTCTGCTTGGCGCTGGGCAGCATGAGGACTTCCAGCTGTCGTGACTCCTTGAGGAATGTCGCGAGGGTCGCCTTGGCTCTGCTGGCTGCTGCTTGCGTCGAGGTGATGAGGTCCCCCGTCATGGTGGCCTGGGGAGTTCTGCTTTTGATTATTCACGATTCCTCTAAGGAAAATCTTACCGTCTGCCTAAATACACCGATATAAAAGAAATTTAAAGTCCAAGCGTATTTAAAAGCAAATTAAAAATGTTTTGTTGGTGTTTCTACTCTGTGGACGAATTTGCGTGACATCTAAATTTTAATGTAATTCTAATCAATCAAATTCATGGCCGTGGTGGCCCCGGCTGAAGAATAGGCCCCTCCATATCTCTATCCGTGGATGTCGTAAGAGGCGACTAAGGGAAAAAAGCTAGGGGATGGGCAGCAGCGTCCCTCATTTTAAAAACGATAGCTCTAACTGCGCTCGCCGGCCCGCATGCCCAGCGTGGTGAGTATGGGCAAAACCCCCCACATGATAAGGAATTTGCTCTGTCTGTGGGGGAGGCCAAGTTCAGCAGTGAACGTCGTACGGCGGAAATGATGAATCAAATTCAATCTAATTCTAATGTAATGTCTAATTTAATTAAAAGCATGCAATTCTCTCTAAATTTTATAATGTTGTGATGTGTTTTAATTGATTTTCTGTGTTTTGATTTTTAATGTATATTTTTATGCTAGTCTTAGGAAAGTCATATACGATTTGTAAGATAATTATTACAGAATAAATTAAATGAAATCTGTTTATCAGCGAAGAGTAACCAGATAAAAAAAAAATCTACTACTAATGTGGCAGACAAGCTTATACTTTCTAAAAATGACAACGAGCCCAACTCCTTAAAGTTAAGGAGAAGGACTTTGGGTTGGTCGTTTTCTATACAACTAGCTGGTGCCCGCGACTTCGTCTGCGCAGGATTATTATATATACTTACTTGATTGACACTTATCCTCATATTTTGGACAATTCACACAATATCTTTATAAATTGTAGCCTATGTGTTATTCTGATGTATATAAGCTATATTATTGTGAAGTTTCATTAAAATCCATGAAGTAGTTTTTACGTGAAAGAGTAACAAACATCCATCCATCCATACTTACAAACTTTCGCGTTTATAATATTAGTAGGATAAGATAAGGTGGCTAACAATCATACGGCCCACCTGTTGTTAAGTGGTTACCGTAGCCTATGAACGCTGACATAGCGAGATCTCAGTTAGGGGCAACCACTAGTAATTAGTACCTTGAGTGAGCTGACAACGGCGATGTTACCAGCGCTGACTGACTCCACTGGCTTGCACTCGTCCGCCAGCGCTTCGTACAGCGAACCTACCTGTGACAACAAACAAAATACTTTTTTTATATACAATACATACCTACTTGGTAAGTAAGTTACTGTAGCCCAATCATTCACAAAGTGGTCGGAGTGATCAATGATAGTGCACCTGGCTTGACTGGCCTCATAGCTCAGTTGCTAGTAACTCTGCCTTCTGCGCTGAGGTTGTGGGTTCGATTCCCGCACAGGACAAACATTTGTGTGATTAACACAGATATTTGTTCTGTGTCTGGGTGTTAAATATTTATCTATTATGTATATCAGTCTCTGGTACCCATAGTACAGGCTTTGCATGGTTTGGGATCAGTTGACCGTGTGTGATATGTCCGGAATATTTATTTATTGATTTATACCCCACTACAAATATGTATATAGTCAGATGTTTTTTCTCTATTCATCTGTAGACAAACTTTGTTTACAGCGTTTATAGCATGAGTACTATACCTACTACACTAGAATAAACAAAATAACAGAATAAATATGATACTTGTTTCGCAAGCTTTGCTTACCTGTTCACTCTTATTCTGCCCCAGATTGTAAATCTTCTGCCCTTTCACAATCTCTCCACTATACAGCCTCAAGAACGTCAGCACACCTCTCTGATCATCATGTTGCACTTTAAAGGCCCTCGCAGCCAAATCCTGGCCAAAACACTTGTATAGCTCATGCCCCTGCAACGGGTTAGGCAGGTACGACATCACAGCGTCCATTAGAGTCTGAACACCGATGTTCTTGTACGAACTGCCGCACAAAACGGGGAATGCCTTCATAGATATTGTTGCTCTGCGTATGGCTTTTTCTATGTCCATTCTGTTGACTTCTAGTGATTCGTTTTGGATGATGGTGTCGGCGATTTCGTCGTCGACAGTTGAGAGAGTGTCGATGAGTTGTCTGTGGTCGGTTACGGCGGCTTCCCATTTGCGTTCGTCGTCTTTCTCGGTGAGTTTCCGACGGACGAAGTTCTGCCCGCGACCTTGCGTCCAGATTATCTCTTCGAGGGTTATAAGGTCTATGAGGCCTAGAACAATGTCACAGAATAGGAATAGTACCTACTATACAAGGTGATTTATAATAGGCACAGATAACATAATACTATAGGTATACTCCCGAAAGGGGCTCAAACTTCAATCAGTTTTTTTTTTCACATCTTTAAATGTGGGTATTTAGAAATCGCTGATACCCGTATCTGAGGAGGACGGAATAACGTCAGAGCTTCTGAAAGCGGGTGGAACACCGATACTTAAAGTCCTTCAGAAGCTATTTAATTCCGTCATCCTCGAAGGTACAACGCCTGAGGCGTGGAACAGGAGCGTGGTGGTACTGTTTTTCAAGAAAGGTGACAACACCCTCTTGAAGAATTATAGGCCTATCTCGCTGCTGAGCCATGTCTATAAGCTGTTTTCGAGAGTTGTCACTAACCGGCTCGCCCGTAGGTTTGACGACTTCCAGCCTCCCGAACAAGCCGGGTTCCGCAAAGGCTTTAGTACCGTAGACCACATCCACACGCTTCGGCAGATTATACAGAAGACCGAAGAGTATAATCGGCCATTATGTCTAGCGTTTGTGGACTACGAGAAAGCCTTCGATTCAGTCGAGACCTGGGCAGTGTTACGGTCACTACAGCGGTGCCAGATCGACTACCGGTATATCGAAGTGTTGAAGTGTTTGTACAGCAAGGCCACCATGTCTATCCGACTCCAGGACCAGAGCACAAATCCTATCCAATTGCAAAAAGGGGTGAGACAGGGAGACGTTATTTCTCCGAAACTGTTCACCTCTGCATTGGAGGATGTTTTTAAGCTTCTGCACTGGGAAGGACATGGCATCAACATCAATGGCGAATACATCACTCACCTTCGATTCGCCGATGATATAGTCATAATGGCAGAATCGCTGGAGGACCTTGGCGCAATGCTCAGAGACCTCAGTAACGTTTCTCAACAGGTGGGTCTTAAAATGAACATGGGCAAGACTAATATCATGTCCAATGCTCATGTTGCACCCATACCGGTACAAGTTGGGAACGATACCATTCAAGTTGTAGACCACTATGTCTATTTGGGTCAGACGATTCAACTAGGTAGGTCCAACTTCGACAAAGAGGTCAACCGACGAATCCAACTCGGATGGGCAGCGTTTGGGAAACTTCGTCACATCTTCTCGTCGCAGATACCGCAGAGCCTCAAGACGAAAGTCTACAATCAGTGCGTGTTGCCAGTGATGACTTATGGCACTGAGACTTGGTCGTTAACTATAGGCCTCATATACAAGCTCAAAGTCGCGCAGCGTGCTATGGAGAGAGCTATGCTCGGAGTTTCACTACGTGATAAGATCCGAAATGAGGAAATCCGTAGAAGAACGAAGGTCACCGACATAGCTCTCAGAATTAGCAAGTTGAAGTGGCAGTGGGCAGGCCATATAGCTCGCAGAACCGATAACCGTTGGGGAGTAAAGGTTCTCGAATGGCGACCACGAACCGGGCGACGCAGTGTTGGAAGGCCCCCCACCCGATGGACCGATGACATTCTAAAGGTTGCGGGAAGTCGGTGGATGGAAAGGGCTCAAGACCGTTCGTCGTGGAACTCTTTGGGGGAGGCCTATGTCCAGCAGTGGACTTCTACAGGTTGTTGATGATGATGATGATGATACCCGTATCTAATTAAACATATAATAATAACATGTTTGCAATATTTGCATTGAAAATATTTATTACGTACAAACTTCCCTTCCTCTACCCCCTCCTCCTCAAGGGGGTGAAGCGCGATATAACATTATATTCTATGTAACAATTTAGACAATAATCAATAACTTTGTAAAGTTTCATAAAGATCTGACCAGTAGTTTCTGAGATTAGCCCGGACTAACAAATAGACAGACAGTCAATTTTTTATCGCAACATGTTATTTATGATCTACTAAACACTTGGATCTTTTATGCAACATCAATCGATCTCAATGCCCCTCCATAGCCAAAAACAACCAGTGTACGAAAAAGTAACTCACCAATAAGCCGGCCGTCGTGTCGCACAGGGTGATGCAACAGCAGAGTCTCCGCCCTCAGCTTGTCTGTGATGGAGCGCAGGCACGCGTGCGCGTCCGCGTCGCCGCGGTCCATCTTGTTGAGGTACAGCAGCCGAGGCACCCGGTAGCCTGAGGACTGACGCCACACGGTGTGCGTTTGGGCTTCTACGCCTGCATCAAATTGTAAATATTCTGGGGTGAAGTGAGGTACAGTGCGGCTACGTTTTCTGGTCAAATCAGTTCAAACTCATATCATAGTTTTAGGTAGCAACCTTGATTACGAACTTCTCGCACTGGGTACGTTTAATAATTTTAAAGAACATATATTTTAAAGATATTATAAGAATTTTTACAAATAAAAACCCGACTTTTTTATAACCCCTGTTGGACCCCAAAGGCTGATTTAACTCATATTCTTACCAACAAATCTTGGCAGGTCTTGTACTGCCAAGATTTGCTGGTAAAAATATTGTGTTGATTTACTAAATACCATGCATATAGGCTTGACGGTTTTAAAGTTCTACTCTCATATATATACATACAAACATACAACGCCAATTTGTCCAAATTGTTAAAGTAATTTTAAAGGGCATCACAGCATGCATTAAAATTATGCAAAAACAACAAATTTTTACAAAAGGGTTTTGATCTTTGTAATTCAGTCAGAACCCATGATTCTCGGTTTATGATTTACCTGCAGAAGCATCAAGCACTATGACAGCTCCATCGAGCACTGCCAGGCTCTGTTCCACTTCCATTGTGAAGTCAATGTGGCCTGGAGTATCTATGAGGTTGATCTGCCCGTCTGCCCAGGGGAAGGATACTGCAGCAGCTATAAATAAATACATTAAACAATGTGATGCGTAACTAGTAAACTTTGCCGAAAAAAAATTTATTAGTTAAGTTTATAAGTTTAAAAACAATCATCTCAAAAAAAAAACATCATATTTATACTTAGTAATGTCAAACTCTTACAAGTAATGGTGATGCCCCTCTGCCTCTCCTGCTCCATATAATCCGTGACAGTGTTGCCGTGGTGCACCTCACCCATTGACCTGATGGTACCGGAGTAGAATAACATCCGCTCAGTGGTAGTTGTTTTACCTGGGAAGGAGTTAAGTGTTGAGAGACTGTTTGCACATGATAGCTTACTTACAACAGTTCATATTCATGTTCTTTATTGTTTCACATTGGTAATGTAATTTGGTCTTAAAAATACAGTTTCTATATCATAAAATATTTGCTTGTCTAAATATTAATAATTTGTAGGATTATTACATAGTATATTATTGATTAGGTATGAAATATCTACCTACATCATCAAATTAAATTACCTATATTGTCCAAGCTAAGTAAGCTGTAAGCTGCGCTTAGTAAACCAAACTACATCGAAGTATTATTCGGGCCGATACTGTCCAGAACTGAAATTAAAATTCTATGAAAATGAATCGAGATGAAAATTAAAATTCTAACCTGCATCTATGTGAGCCAATATGCCAATATTACGTATGTTTTCGATGTTGTTTGTATTACAGCCGTCGGAGCTGGAATAGCATCTGCGTAGCTGGCCATTTTTCACCAGTTTTCTGTAATAATTTACTAAACAAAATGTTTTCGTTCTGAACATTTTTTATACAACAGGGCAATAACAGCTGATCACCTATTTGATGACAGAAGTGATGACATTGACTTTATGTCTATAATGTCAAAGGTGGCCAGAGAGGCAGAGGGCATTCAAATAACCGTTCAATAATTTACTTTTTATACCGAATATCCGAATACCAAATATAGTTTGTGATAGGAGTAGGAGCTCAATATTATAGAAAAGCTGGTGAGATCCGTGGTAGCTCCTCACTTTTATTTGCGGTCTAATATCATGCAATGAACTACGCGCGCGAGCGACCGCTTACTTATTACACACAGACTAATAATGGAGTACTTAGTACAAGTTTGAAACTGCTTTGTTATTAAATTTTGCTTTATTTTTGTAATAAACAAAAATCATGTTATTGAGTAGGTCATCAACATCTTTAGTATTTTAACTCATTGTTTGATTCTTGTAATGTTTTTCAAGCCGGTTTTCGAACTAAATTTTTAATCTTCGGTCTCTTTTCATCACGTACATTAGATAGTCCATCTCTCTCTTTCACTCTTTTAATTTCTAAAATCATGGCATCTCCGTCGATTTGTTTGTGTTGAATACGAGAAATAAACAGAAAACTAAATAGAAACAGTTTAGAAAGTTGCTGCAGAAGACTCTCAATATGGGAGTACCAGCATTCTTCCGCTGGCTTAGCCGCAAATATCCCAGCGTCATCGTAGAATGTGTTGAACAGAGGGTACGTATAAATAACCTCTATGTTATTTGTTACTTTCTCTTACACGGGATTTTAGTGGCTTCCTGCATTTTGTTGCATTCTATGACCTCTGACAATGATGAAAACCTTTCGGAATGTTTGAACAGCCTAATGAACAGGAAGCTTGCATGTTCCCATGAGAACAAGCCAATACAGGGCATTGACACCTAGATCAGATAAACTTCACAAAACTATTGTTTCTGCTGGATTCTAAAGTAGCCTCAACTATGGTTTCTGCACACAGCAGAAAGCTTGTTTTCATTTTAAGTATAATAATTTGATTTGTTTGTTTTCTTGGAACCTTTCTAGCCAACCGATGTAGATGGCCAACTGGTATATGTAGACTCGTCCCTCCCCAACCCGAACAATGTGGAGTTTGACAACTTGTACCTAGACATGAACGGTATCATCCACCCATGCACCCATCCTGAAGACCGGCCGGCGCCTAAGGATGAGGATGAGATGATGGTGGCTATCTTTGAGTGCATCGACCGGCTCTTTCGTATTGTAAGGCCTAGGAAACTGCTGTACATGGCTATTGATGGAGTGGTGAGTTGATTTTAAGTTTGTTAGTGGCTATTATTATTATTTTTAATTACTCTATAAAATTTGCGATATCAGGATTTGTGGTTCGTGGCCTGCCACCAGTTATGGGGATGCGCTGACTACTGTGTACCATAGTTGATTCAATATCCAATTGAAAAGCCTTAAGACGATCCTCAGCACCAAGCACCAATTCGAAAAATTTGGGAGTCTTTGCCTACTAATGTAATTTAGTATGAACTAGTAGCAACTCTGGGAATGGAGTTTTTAGAATGCCTTAAAGCCTATGTTGTAAAGTGTCTGACTTAAATTTTTTTTTATGAAACTAGTAGTAAATTTTTTTTTTAAATCTTCTTTATTTTTTGCAATCTGCCTGAATGGGCATTGAGCTAGAGTTTATGTGTTTACTACGGTGCGTAATTGGCATGGATGGAAAATAGTCCTAATAGCTAAATAAATCTTATTAATTCAAGGCGCCTAGAGCAAAAATGAACCAGCAGCGTTCCCGCCGTTTCCGCGCTTCCAAGGAAACACAGGAAAAGATTGATGAGATAGCTCGCATCCGCGATGACCTCAAGGCTAAAGGTGCCTACCTGCCCCCAGAGAAACCTAAGGAAGCTCATTTTGACTCCAACTGTATTACTCCGGGAACTCCTTTCATGGATCGATTGAGCAAATGCTTGCATTATTATATACATGACAGGTGAGTTTTAAACATAATACTCCTATGATAAGGCTCCCAACATTAAACACCTTTGTAGATATACCACATTGTTGTAACACATGTTTCTCGTGTCAGATATAATGACTTGTTACTGTACATTAAATGCTTTATTATTGCTCACAGATTGAACAGTGACCCTGGATGGAAAGGTATAAAGGTCATTCTGTCTGATGCCAATGTGCCAGGAGAGGGAGAGCACAAAATCATGGACTACATTAGAAGACAAAGAGGTAAACTAAAGTGGTTGACTTATGTTGGTAGTAAATGTAGAGGGAAATGTTATTCTTGTTACATTTCCCTCTATTATTCTACTCAGTACCAGTTCAGGAGGTAGGGCACAGCGAGATTTTCTCGTTCTAAGTTGGAGCAGCCCGCCTTGGGAGGTACCTTCGCCTTACGGAAGATCGCAGCTAAATAACATTATTTTGGGTGTTAAATATATATCTATTATGTATATCAGTCTCTGGTACTCATAGTACAGGCTATGCCTAGTTTGGGATCAGTTGACCGTGTGTGATATGTCCGGAATATTTATTTATTTATTTGTTTCAAATAGTGTTGTGATCCTGCGGTGAGTAAGGTTGACGGCAACGCGTGCGTGATGCCTCTGGTATTGCAAGTGCTCATAGGCTACGGTAACCGCTTACCAACAGGTGGGCCGTATGCTTGATTGAAACCTCAGTTGTAGAAAAAAATAAAAATTTCATACCAGTCTTATGTTGATTTTGTTTGCCAGCTCAACCCGACCACGACCCCAACACTCAACATGTGCTGTGCGGCGCTGACGCTGATCTCATCATGCTGGGTCTGGCCACACACGAGCCGAACTTCACCATCATCCGTGAGGAGTTCAAGCCCAACAAGCCACGCCCCTGCGACGTATGCGGACAGTTGGGTAAGCCTAGTATAGTCTGTTCTCACAGCACAAAGAATTTCCTACAATGACCCATCATATCTAGTTGTTAAGATAACCCATCTTATCTTAAACTAGCTTCCGCCAGAGGATTCGCTCGCGTGGTACCTACATAAAAAGTAGCCTATACGCTATTCTAGGTAACAAACTATTTATATTCCAAGTTTCAACGAAATTGATTGAGCCATTACGGCGTGATTGAATAACAAACATCCAAACATCTTCACAAACTTTCGCATTTATAATATAAGTAGGATCTAATATTAGAAAAGCGAATTTGACTCTGTCTCTCGGTCTGTGTGTTAATTCATAGTATAGAAAAAAATGGTCAAGCGCGTATCGGACCATGTATTTGTATTAGTTATAAAAAAATATTGATGAGACTCTAGTAGCAACTGCTTTAAAATCTAGTATTTGACTGCTAATTGTCTTTGCTAATAGTAACCATTTTTGGTGTGCTACAAGGGAGCATTTTGGGACCCTTATTATTCCTACTATAAAAATGACAACCAATGCATCCTTTGCGCGGCTGATTCCATCTCTATCATTGTGCCTGATAGTGGCAAAAATCATATTATGAATATGTACTGAATTAATAAGTAGAATCAATAGGCAATAAAGTATACCTCTAAAAAGCCCAGTAAAATCTTATGTGTAGTCTTATTAATAAATTGTTCCGTGCAGGTCATGAGATGAAGGAATGCACGGGCACCACACCCGAAGTGGCAGTCGGTGGCGCGGACCCTGCTTTTGGATGTCAGGACAGCTTTATATTTGTGAGACTGTGTGTTTTGAGGGAATATCTGGAGAAGGAACTCAGTGTGAGTGGTTTTTTTTCACTATTCTACCTTCTGTTTTTAGCTACCCTTTTTAAGTTTCCCTTTTAAGCACCTTTCGGGATTGTATACTTTTTACGGAACACTTTTTATTAATAAAATGCAGAGGAGGTAGGATACAGCGAGCTGCCTGCCTGGGAGGTACCTCCGTCTTACAGAAGATCGCACCCAAATAACATTATTTGTTTCATAAAGTGTTGTGTTCCTGCGGTGAATAAGGTTGCCAGAGCCCTTTAAGTGGAAGAGTCGGGGGTCGGTTATGCCTCTGGTATTGCAAACGTACGGTAGCCTATGAAGTGGGTCGTACGTCACATTAGTAGTTTTTTTTTCTTTTTTCGAACGGATTTATATGTTGTGGGTCTCTTACGACCACTGCCAGCTTCACCGGGCTAGGCGAGGGCGCTACTGCCGAAAAAAGGTTAGGTTTTGGCAACGAGCACAAGGGCACCACTTAGGTACGGACCTCGGCTTGGGCTGTTGCCAGAGGGACATTAGTAGAATAAAAAAGAAACATGGATTTATGTTTCAGATGCCGAACCTCCCTTTCGCGTATGACTTCGAACGTGCACTGGACGACTGGGTGTTCATGTGTTTCTTCGTGGGCAACGACTTCCTCCCGCATCTGCCCAGCCTCGAGATCAGAGAGGGCGCTGTCGATAGGCTCGTCAACCTGTACAAGAAGTGCGTCTATAAGACTAAGGTGACGAAAATTTCCTATTGATTTTGTAAATAAACTGCCTTAAGGCACTTACTCATAACTCAGAGCAGAGCATCACGTCCCATGCCTTTTTAATGCAGGAGTGGAGTCGACAAAGGTTGTTCTGTGTTAGAAACCGTGAGATTAATCTTAAAGTGATGACAGGAGTTACGGACTCGATTTAAAAATAAGGCTGCATAAAAAAAAAGTTGAAATGTGGGTATTTACAGTAAGCTCTTTTCATAAAAAGTAAGCTTTTGGAAATAAGGCTGGGTGTTGTAGTTCCATGTTACTCGTAGTTTTTGATACCCACGACACAGGGAATCCTAGTGTGGGTTCGGGAATACAGGGTTGGGTGTAACCATCTTTTCAACACACTTGCTCATAAAGTGGCTATAATTTCACCGCAATTAGGCACATAATGATACCTGTAATCAAATTATGACTTTTTCATTGCTATAATTCAGAAACGTGAGTTATTTTATTGTTTGAGTTGCTTTTTTCTTAAAAAAGTTTCGATACAAAAAAGATCGTGCGCAAAAGTAAAAAGAAACTCATTCTTTTAGTCTATGGTCGATCGCCATTGTAAGATGCGCGCGCATAGGACAAATTTTTCCCGCCAATGCGAAAAAAAATTCACAACTCGTTTTACAGTTATTTTTAGTATTATTTTATTCTGTCTGACTGGCCTCATAGCTCAGTTGGTAGTAACTCTGCCTTCTGCGCTAGAGGTCGCGGTTTCGATCCCCGCACTGGACAAACATTTGTGTGATGAACACAGATGTTTGTTCTGTGTCTGGGTGTTAAATATATATCTATTATGTATATCAGTCTCTGGTGCTCATTGTCCAGGCTATGCCTAGTTTGGGATCAGTTGACCGTGTGAATATGTCCGGAATATTTATATTATATTTATATTTATATTCTCAAGTGTGTTGAAAAACGTCGTGCGTATGATACACGTGTGTATTGATGATTACCTTCCTCGGCTCTACGTTACACACTTATACCATAATGTACTATAATTAACTGCAGGGTTGGCTGACGGACTCCGGCGAGGTGAACCTGGACCGCGTGCAGATCATAATGACGGAGCTGGGGCACGTGGAGGACGAGATCTTCAAGCGGCGGCACACCAACGAGCTCAACTTCCGCGCCAAGAACAAGGCGAGGCAGCGCCAGCAGCGGCCCAACTTTGGTCTGCTGGACAAGACGCAGTTTGCTCCACAGGTGACATTTTCAGCGTTTCCTATTTTAGGGTACAGTCGCCTGCAATAAGATGTATACATTCAACATGCTACATTCAACATCTAGCGATCTAGACTAGTCCTATGAACTGACTGTTAAATGTACCTGATTCACAAACAATAAATGAATTACTGAACATAAATATTTGCATGCCTGAATTATGGTATGAGTACAACATAATTGAACTGACAACTCGCTTGATTATGACGCAACAGAGAGTATTTTGGCAATTCAAGTGTGATTTTTCATTTTGGTCTTGTATCTTATTTATCTATTTGTGTATTTATTATTATTTTTTACACTCTCATTCCATACATACACTCACACACACACTTCCTCTAGCTCCCGCACACTTTTCCTGATTGCCGCACACACTCACACATCCACCCAGACTCTACATATTAATTCACTAAGTTGCTATTTTTCTGTTTTACTTTATCTTTGGTTTCTGCCCTGTTACTGTGTTTTTTTTTAAATAAAGTTAATGTAAGTCGTATTTTGTGTACTTGGCCTCCCGCGATACAGGCTAGTCCTAGTGCGGGGACCTCTAGTAACTTGTTTTTCTTGTCATTCTTATTTTTAGTAAATAAATTTATTTGTATTTGTACTAAGTTAAGATCTGATTGTACATATGTTCTTGCAAATAAACTATCTTATCTTATCTTAACGTATCTATATATATATATAAACACCTGTACCTACATGTACTTCAAGCAATAAATGACACTTTACTTTACTTTAACAATTTTAAAAATGATGCCACAGTATTAACTTTAGCGATGTACAGTATACAGCAAAAACCAGAAAATTGTTTACCTACCATCAACTTGTGCCATTTTCAACTTAACCGTGTACCTACCTTGTGGTATCATTTTGAAAATTATGAAGCGTATACATCTTATTGCAGGCGACTGTATATATGCACATAGGTACATATTTTATTTTATTACGTTATTAATATTTTTTAATCGACATTTATTTTTATCATTACGATTTTGATTTTAATTTTTAACTAACTTTGTGGACCCTGTTGTCTTGAATAAATGAATAATAATAATGCACTTTCAACTTTGATATTATTATTCTTAAACACTTTAAAATTACATAACAAATCTTATAGAATAGGTGATTCTTAAAGTATAATCAGCCCCGTTGTCCACAAATTAGGGTATGCTTAAAAAGGGCGTTGTGTAAAAGTGTGACACATTTGTAGGTAGATATAAATAATTTTAATAATCATCATCAACTTCCTGCTCCTATCCCAGATCAGCGGGGTCGGCACATCACGAGGGACGTCTTAGACTACCCCCAATAGACAACTTCAGGGTAAATAGGTTCGCCTGGACATCTGAGCGGTTGTCTACCATGAATAGGGGATAAAAGTCGTGGCCTTTTTTGTCATATTTAAAATCAAAATATTTGTTACAGGCATTAGGCAGACAGGGTGGAGGTGGTGGTGGTGGCGGTGGCGGTACAGGCCACCAAATACGCCAAGAGGCGGCGAATATACGTCTTGCGGGCATGAACGCCACACCCGCGGTAAGTTACTTGTAATTATGTTACAAAATGATCTGAACACAATGCTGAAGAATAGGCGTTTCCATTTCTACCGTGGATGTCGTAGAGACGACGAAGGGGAAAAAGCTAGGGGATGGGCAGCAGCGTACCATATCAAACATTGTTTTATCTGCGCTCGCCAACCCGCATGCCCAGCGTGGCGATTATGGGTAAATCCACAAAATTATTGTTTCTGGAAATCTATGGGGGAGGCCTGTTTCCAAAAATGTATCCATTATCGGTGGTTAAGTTATTGAATCAAGGGACAATTTTATTTGCTATAGGTGTGTCCTTCCCTTTATAAATCATGTTCTTCAAAGGTCTCATTTGGCTTTTAGTAATCTACCATAACGCGGTTACACAAATATGTACTCTATTCCGCAGCAAGACGACTCAAACTCCCGCGGCCGAAAGCGTACCTCCACGCAAGCAGGATTTGAAGAAGAGGAAGAAGATGAGGACAAACACGACGAAGTCAGGTTATGGGAGGATGGCTTCAAGGACAGATATTATGAGAGCAAGTTCGAAGTATCCAAGGATAATATGGAATTTAGGTAAGATTATATTGTAATAACCAAGGTCACCGACATAGCTCTCAGAATTAGCAAGTTGAAGTGGCAGTGGGCAGGCCATATAGCTCGCAGAACCGACAACCGTCGACCGTAAAGGTTCTCGAATGTCGACCAACGAACAGGGCGACACAGTGTTGAAAGGAACCACCCGATGGACCGACGACATTGTGAAAGTTACGGGAAGTCGGTGGATGGAATAGGCTCAAGACCGTTCGTCATGGATCTCTTTGGGGGAGGCCTATGTCCAGCAGTGGACTTCTACAGGCTGATGATGATGATGATGTACCAGTACCGGCGAGTAATCTGATGAATGTTTTGTTGATAAATCAAGGCACAACGGCTGAAACGGAACGGATGAAATTTAGAATACATATTGACTTTTAAAATAGTGGCCTGGACCGTATAGTCGCGAGGAACCTAGCTTCTAAGACGTTTCAAAGTGATCCTAGTGATTTTATTGAAATAAACGCCTTTTGACTTTGAGTCATACAGGCTACTTTTATACGGATTTTCCCTCTGGCTTATGACGTGTTATGTCTATGTTAGTTAAAATTACGATGAGACCCAAAAGGGTACACAGTCAGTTTCCTTGACCGTAAAATCTTTTGTACAGGTATCGTGTGGCGCTCCAGTACGTGCGAGGTCTGAGTTGGGTGCTCCGTTACTACTACCAAGGCTGCGCCAGTTGGAAGTGGTACTTTCCGTACCACTATGCACCGTTCGCGTCGGATTTCGTTAATATATGCGGTCTGTCGACTAAGTTCGAGAAGGGAACGCAGCCGGTAAGCCTAATTAGAGAATAAGATCTATTATACTACGCTTGTTACAATTACAAGATTCTTAGGTATACAAATTGACAAAAAATTAAATTGGAAAAACCACATCGACATTCTTAGTAGGCGAATTAGCAGCTCCGCCTATGCCTTATACAAATCATATCATCTACTGTTAACATAGAATCATTAATCATAGCGTATTATGGAATGGTGTGAATCTGTACTCAGATATGGGATAATTTTTTGGGGAAATTCAACCGATAAAGACATTATCTTTAAAAGACAAAAACGATGCATGAGATCGATGTTTAAAATACAAATGACTGATAGCTGTGAGCCACTGTTTTTAAAACATAAGATTCTGACACTTCCGTCCTTATATATTTTTGAAATAGCGTTGTTTGTAAGACAGAACCCTCATCTGTTTCCACGTATGGGTGACGTCATCCGTAACAGACGAGATGACAACAGACTCCGAATGCACAACTGCAAAACAGCTTTGCTACGAAAAAGCGTAGTCTGTATGGCATCAAAAATTTATAATAAAATACCCTCAACATATAAAGTTCTCAGTGACAATTTATTTAAATCTAAATTAAAAAAATTGTTAGTGAGTAAGTGCTATTATAATATTAATGAATTTTTAGAGGACTCATTGTAATCATTGTTAATTTTTAATTTGTTATTATTTTTTTCTTTTTAATACGATTTTGACATTCTTCTATTTTAAATTTTAGTTATACGATTTTTGACATTCATTTATTTGTAATTTTGCATGCCGACTATGGTAGAACATAATTGAAACACTATTTATTTTATGACCATTGTTAACCTACATTATGTTCAAGCAAATAAATTTATCTTATCTTATCTTATCTTATCTTGTGCTAGCTATCAGTAAGGCTGCGCCAGTTAAAGTAACTACATGACTTATTGATGTGAGGATATTCTAATTTCCTCTACTAGCTATTATAAGGGCTGCATCAGTTGGAAAATTACTTTACATACCATTATGCCCCATTCGCGTTAGTCTAGATTCATCTACTCTATCTATCAAAACAGCTGCGCCAGAGAAAATATGAGTGCACACTTGAATCTTGCATTAATAGAAATAATCGTATGGTTTTCTAAAGAGCTTCTAATTTAACTCAATAGAGTATATTGTATCCTGCCATAATAGTTTTGCATTTTCAGTTCCGACCCTTGGAGCAGCTGATGGGTGTGTTCCCAGCGGCCAGCTCCTCACACGTGCCGCAGCCGTGGGCTAAACTCATGAGCGATCCTGTGAGTATATAAAAATTATATTAATACAGGACGCGGGCTCGATTCCCGCACTGGACAAACATTTGTGACTAACATAGATGTTTGTTCTGTGTCTGGATGTTAAATATATATCTATTATGTATATCAGTCTCTGGTACCCATAGTACAGGCTATGCCTAGTTTGGGATCAGTTGACCGTGTGTAATATGTCCGGAATATTTATTAAAAAAAATGTATATATATTTTCTCCAAATATGACTATTACATGGATGCTTATTTTCTGAAGTCTTCAGAAAAAAAACGATGAAGGTAAACATCGTCGGGAAAGTGGTGGCTTAGTCAGCCCTGCACGTATTGACCATCTGCCTTTGTTGAGGATAAGGCCAACTAGGCTGAGAGGATAGTTAAGGTGCTGGGCAAGCCCGCTCCATCAAAACATGTCCCAGGCCCTCAGCGTCACATCATCTAGAATTAAAATCTGGAATAATACAGAAGAGACGCATCTAATAACTATTGTTCCCAGTTTTCTGCCATCATTGACTTCTACCCTATTGACTTCAAAATCGACCTGAACGGCAAGAAATTCGCGTGGCAAGGCGTGGCTCTGTTACCCTTCGTGGATGAAACCAGACTGTTCAAGGCATTGGAGCCTTATTACAAAGACTTAACGACAGCTGAAAGTAAGTAATGCACTTGGCACAAAGATAAGAAAGAATGAAAGAAAATATTTTTATTATAATATGGAGGTAGAATTTTGTATTGTATGGGGTGGAATGTTGTAATGCCACCTGAAGGGAAAGTACTTATAATAATACTGTAGATACAAAATTTTACTCAAAGAAAACATTCCTTTATTTTTAAAAAGAAAGAAAACTGCATTCAAAGTTTTTCGAAAATTCGCTTGCCGAACCCGGGAATCGAACCGACTAAAATGACATCCTGTACTTTTATTGCATCGATCGTTAGGGTCAATTATAAGGATGAAATCTTTCTAACAAATTTGATAAATTCAATGTTCAGCATTCATGTTCGATTGAGTACATACCTTACTCGCCCTGTCTCTGGTTCTTAGCCTCCTGCATGTTCAATGAGCATGGAAGGTATACAGGGTGAGTTTTTTTTCAGGGCCACTTAGGCGAAATCTGAAACCGTGAGAGTAATCGAAAAGTGATGTTAGGAGTTACGGGCTCGATTTTGAAAAAGATAAGATCAGCATTAAAAATAGTTGAAATTTATTTACAGTTTTTCAGAAAAAGTAGGTTTTTGGAAAATATTTTTCTTGCATTTTTGGGTTTTTTGTTTGTTAATAAATAAATAAATGTATGATAACTATGTGTCTAAAGTTGTTGGAACCCCTTCAGAATTATAAGTTTATAAATTCAACAATATTTATTTACCGAAGGTTATTTTTTACTAATTAATTGCTTTGCTTGCACATAGTCCGACCAAAATAAATACATATTGTTTAATTTATAAATTTGCAGTTTTTAAGGTATTCCAACAACTTTATACACATTGTTATCATACATTTACTTATTCATTATAAAACATAGAACACAAAAGTGCAAAAAAAATCATCAAAAAATTATTTTTTTGTGAAAAACCAAAAAAAAAATTCTCGATTACTCTCACGGTTTCCGATTTCGCCTAAGTGGCGCTGAAAAAAAACTCACCCTGTATATGTGACTCACGAACTTAATATCTCCACAGAGCTTCGCAACATTCGCGGTAACGATCGCCTCTACGTCTCGACCGGGAACCAGAGCTACGAATTCCTGCTCGGTCTGTACGTAGAGACGGACACCTCGCTCAAGTCGCGCATAGAGAAGAAGCAGGAGTACCCGTACCGGTGCGACGGCGTCCGAGGCGAGGTCATGCTCAGTAAAGACAACGTTATTATTGGCGGGTTAGTACTCATTTTATTCAGAATTGTAGGTAAATTGTAAAATAATTACATACCTAAATATAATAATTACTTGATAAAAATAAATAAATAAATATTCCAGACATATCACACACGGTCAACTGATTCCAAACCAGGCATAGCCTGTACTTAGGGTACCAGAGACTGATATACATAATAGATTAATATTTAACACCCAGACACAGAACAAACATCTGTGTTCATCACACAAATGTTTGTCCAGAGCGGGAATCGAACCCGCGACCTCTAGCGCAGAAGGCAGAGTTACTACCAACTGAGCTATGAGGCCAGTCAATAATAACTCTTCGATTTTTAAGCATATAATAAACTATTATACTCAGTTCTAAGTTCTTGTTTTACCTACTAAGTTTTAAGTTCTTATTTTACTAATTTCTTGTTCTTTTACTTTTGTTATTTTACTTAGTCCTAAGAACTTAGTTGTCGGTTCTAAAAGCATAGAACAAAAAAAATGAATCAGAAATCGATGTATCCATAGACATAGGCCAATAAAGCTGTGTTATGAATTTAAAATGTGTCAAATCTTTATCTTATCCATGGCTGTTAGTAAAAACAATTTGAATAAATGTGTGATCTTTATCTTATCATCCCTGGCAGGCAACTGTCGTCCCCCGTGATCGGGCTCCAGCCTGTCCTCGGCAACAAGGTGGTCTGCGTAAGCTTCACGGATCCCCAATACCCTGAGGAGTTCATCTTCCCCGCCAAGCGGCTGAAGAATGCTGTGGAGGCGCCCAGGGTGCTGAAGCCGGGCTCCTTCGCGGACAACGACCAGCGGAGGAACTGGCGTCCGCAAATAGGTAATCATCATCATCGCAACGACATCTTCTTGTCGTGTCACTGGTTCTTTCTTGGTCATCCTGTATTAGGTCAGTGACCAGGTTAAGCTATGGTGGCTCTGAAAAGGGCCTATGACCGTCGATGAAAGAATAAGTTTAGTGAAAAGATTAAAAGGCCATTTAGGGGCTCCTTTCGTGCACATGTCACATGTCTTCGAATTTTTAGGTTCTAGGACATGCCTGTTTCCTCTCGATGTTTTCCTTCACTGTTTGAGAGCCCTGGCATAGCGCACATAAATTTTCCGAATGGAAAACCCATTGATGATGAGCCGAGGTTTTCCCTAGGTACTACAGTATGAGGTACTTCAAAAAGGGCGTTTTGAACTTTTTAAGGGGTCGGCAACGCGTGTGTGATGCCTCTGGTATTGCAAGCGTTCATAGGCTACAGTAACCACTTACCAACAGGTGGGCAGTATGCCTGTTGGCCAACTTAGTTGTATAAAAAAGAATAAAAAACCCCATTATGGCATAGTCAGAGGAAAACCAAATTGCCTACATCACAAGAGGTATTGCTTAATGTGACATGAATAATTTTAAATCTGTTTTTATGTATACTAACATACTTTATAGGTAGATAAATGTACTAACAATTATGGTGAACAACCGAAATAAATTGGATTGAAAATTGCACCCAATGGAATGATGCTTTTTTTTTTTTTTATTGGTGATGGTTAGTCGTTTGACAAACATCTCACTTTTGCAAGTGAGATGTGGCCTAAGATGGAGCATGCTTTACCAGAAGAATTGCTATTGTGATGATTGCGGGTAGTCGCTAGATGGACAAGGCTCACGAACGTTTTCCGTAGCACTCTGGGTAGACTTTTGTTCAGATTTCTTCAGGCTGATGGTGATGATGATTATGACTCGCGGTCGCGAGGAACAGGCGTAGCTTCACCTAGTTTCTCATCATCATCATCATCATCAGCCTGATGAAGTCCACTGCTGAACATAGGCCTCCCCCAAAGAGTTCCATGACGAACGGTCTTGAGCCTTTTCCATCCACCGACTTCCCGCAACCTTAACAATGTCGTCGGTCCATCGGGTGGGGGGCCTTCCAACACTGCGTCGTCCGGTTCGTGGTCGCCACTCAAGAACCTTTGTTCCCCAACGGTTGTCGGTTCTGCGAGCTATATGGCCGGCCCACTGCCACTTCAACCTGCTAATTCTGAAAGCTATGTCGGTAACCTTGGTTCTTCTACGGATTTCCAAATTTCGGATTTTATCACCCAGTGAAACTCCGAGCATAGCTCTCTCCATAGCCCGTTGGGCGACTTTGAGCTTGTGTATAAGGCCAATAGTTAGCGACCAAGTCTCAGTGCCATATGTCATCACTGGCAACACGCACTGATTGTAGACTTTCGTCTTGAGGCTCTGCGGTATCTGCGACGAGAAGATATATAGCTTCACCTAGTTTCTAAGACGTTTCAAAGTGATCCTAGTGATTTTATTGAAATAAAAGCCTTTTGACTTTGACTTGTTTGTGCAGGAATGGCCCGCTCCAACACCGTTGCCAGTCTAGAGGTCGCAGGTCATCGTATGCTGGGGCACCACATACCGCGCGAGCGTGGCTCCTATGCCTCCATACCTCCGCCCCCCGGGCAGGATCAACAGCGCAGTGAGTACTATTCTAAGGCTCATATTCAGAGACACGACTCAAGCATAGATTCTTTCACTGACGATCACAGGCCCTTTTCAGGGCCACCATACCTCAACCTGGTCACCGACCTAATACGGGATGACCAAGAAAGAATCAATGACACGACAAGAAGAAGAAGAAGCATAGATTTAATCACAGATCAGCTGAACTCTTGAATCTCTTCTCAAACATAGCTTTTATTCAAGAACGGTACATAAACTACTCTCAGCTGAATCGAGTCTCAAATCTTTACTCAAATGTTCTCGTTACATTTTGATTTATTTATAATTTCCGTTTTACGCAGAAATTCAAACAGCCAGGGTGGAAATAGAATATAACTATACAGTGAAGTATAAATATGCATCAAAGTACGTGTAACGGAATGAAAATGTCATTTGATTAATGTCTAATCAAATCTAAACTCAAGCACCGATTTCGTCTGATTGACGTTTCAGAATAAGCTGTGATCATTGAATCTATACTTAAATACTGTTCAAGAATTATAATCTCGCCTCAAATCGAGATTTAAGTACAGATCAATGCTCGAGTCTTGTCTCTGAATACGAGCCTAAGTTCTCTAAGTACTATGAAACACTGGTTTAATAATAATAAATAATAATAAATATTCCGTACATATCACAAATTGTCAACTGATCCCAAACTAGGCATATCCTGTACTATGGGTACCAGAGACTGATATACATAATAGATATATATTTAACACCCAGACACAGAACAAACATCTGTGTTAGTCACAAATGTTTGTCCAGTGCAGGAATCAAACCCGCGACCGCTAGCGCAGAAGGCAGAGTTACTACCAACTGAGCTATGAGGCCAGTCAGTTTTTATTACCACTTACCACGGCACTTTGTGACGAGGGTAATCAATGAGGGAAAATACTTCCTGTATTGATTATCCTCTGCTCAGATGCTTTCTGCCACAGTTCTATTTTATGTTTTTTTTTTCTTTTCCTTTATGTTTTTCTTATATTTTATATCTATTTTTTTATGTTATTTTAAATGTGTGATTCATTAGTATTATCGTTAATCTATGGGCTAAGATTGTCTGAAATAAAACCTTTTTATTTTATTTATTACCTAGCTCAGAGGTAGGCTTCGCAACTGTTTTTCTGACCATTCTTTGGTGAAATAAACAAATTATATTCATTGAACAATAAACAGTTAATATTATAAATATTCCGGACATATCACACAAGGTCAACTGATCCCAAACTAGGCATAGCCTGTACTACCATCAGAGACTGATATACATAAATAGATAATTATTTAACACCCAGACACAGAACAAACATCTGTGTTAGTCACACAAATGTTTGTCCAGTGCGGGAATCGAATACACGACCTCTAGCGCAGAAGGCAGAGTTCTGCCAACTGAGCTATGAGGCCAGAGTTAATAGGATAAAACTGCTTGCCATTCTATAAAGCCCTTAAAAACTGCTCACAGCATAACAAAATCATCAACAAACAAACGTTCTGCAAGTGGAGATTAATAAATAAATAAATAACACCCAACAGTCACATGTCTATCCGACTCCAGGACCAGAGTACAAATCCTATCCAATTGCAAAAAGGGGTGAGACAGGGAGATGTCATTTCTCCGAAATTGTTCACCTCTGCATTGGAGGATGTTTTCAAGCTTCTGCACTGGGACGGACATGGCATCAACATCAATGGCGAATACATCACTCACCTTCGATTCGCCGATGATATAGTCATAATGGCAGAATCGCTGGAGGACCTTGGTGCAATGCTCAGAGACCTCAGTACCGTCTCCCAACAGGTGGGTCTTAAAATGAACATGGGCAAGACAAATATCATGTCCAATGCTCATGTCGCACCCTTGCCGGTAAATGTTGGGAACGATACCATTCAAGTTGTAGATCACTATGTCTATTTGGGTCAGACGATTCAACTAGGTAGGTCCAACTTTGACAAAGAGGTCAACCGACGAATCCAACTCGGATGGGCAGCGTTTGGGAAACTTCGTCATATGTTCTCGTCGATGACCGAATGATGGTCATACAAACGATCCTGGTCTGTCTGACCTCACGACATATTATGATGAGTCAGATGAACAACTTTACATACCATCTGTCTCACCGAGAGAAGTCCTACGTGAAATCAATAAAAATATAAACCCAAAAAAAGCGCCGGGTTTTGACCTCATATCCGGCGAAATCTTACACAGTCTTCCAAGAAAGGCTTTAGTTAAGCTAACAAACCTTATCAACGCTGCACTAAGGCTGAAATATGTGCCAGACTTATGGAAAGTAGCTGAGGTAATAATGATTGCTAAGCCGGGAAAGCCACCTCGAGATGTAACATCCTACAGACCGATTTCCCTTCTACCAATCATGTCAAAATTGTTCGAAAAACTGTTACTAAAAAGACTGAAACCAATATTAGAAGTCAAGAATCTGATTCCAGACCACCAGTTTGGATTCAGGGAAAAACACTCTACGATAGACCAGGTACACAGGATCTCAAAGACAATCGAGAAGACCCTAGAAGATAAAAAAGTATGCGCTACCATATTCTTAGATGTAGCTCAGGCTTTTGATAAGGTATGGCACAAAGGCCTTATACTAAAACTAAGAAAAATACTACCCAAGCCATACGCGGATATTATAGAATCGTACATATCTGACAGAGTTTTTAGAATCAGACAAGAAGATTCCTACTCTAACATTAAAGAAATAAAAGCTGGGGTGCCACAGGGAAGCGTATTAGGCCCGGTCCTGTACCTTTTATATACCAGTGACATCCCTGAACTAGAAAATAACACAATTGCGACCTTTGCTGATGACACGGCTATAATGGCTGTTGGAAGCACTCATGCAGAAGCGTCAGAAAAGGTCCAAGTAGCTGTTAACAAAATCCATGACTGGACAAAGAAATGGAGAATAAAGCTCAATGAATCAAAATCGATTCACGTTAACTTTTCAAATAAGAAAGAGCAGTACCATCCTATATTTATCAACCATAAGCGCATACCCTATGAAAATACGGCCAAGTATTTAGGCATGACGCTTGACGCCAAGCTACGCTGGAAGGCCCACGTCAAGAAGAAAAAAGACGAGTTAGAGATACGATACAAACAGATGTACTGGCTGCTTGGAAGACAATCTGCCCTCTCAGTACATAACAAAATTATACTATACAAACAAGTCCTGATGCCAGTATGGACTTATGGTATCCAGCTATGGGGCTGTACCAAAAAAAGTAACATCCTAATCATACAACGGTTTCAAAACAAAGTACTCAGGGATATTGTGAATGCACCCTGGTACGTAAGAAACGAAGACCTGCACCGGGACCTCAACATTGACTTCGTCGACACAGTCATTAAAAAATATGCAGAAGCTCACGAACGTAGACTTCATCACCATGTGAACGTCGAGGCAATCCAGCTCCTCGACAACACAGACATAGTGAGAAGACTCAAAAGGACTAAGCCTTTTGAGTTAGTGTAGTGTAAAATAAAAAATAGTGAAATGTAGTGTACGTGATAGTGACTACTTATAAAGAACACAATAACAAAGTGTCTTCCCCTTAAATAGAAACTGTAAGAAAAGTGCTATTGGACACATTCTTAGTTATAATTTACTTTATAAAACTATGTCAAAGTCAAATTACTTATTAGCCTACTTGGCTAGATTGTAATAATATGTGGAGTATAATAAATATTGTACTCTGGGAATAACAAAAAAAAAAAAAAAAAAAATATGTTCTCGTCACAGATACCGCAGAGCCTCAAGACGAAAGTCTACAATCAGTGCGTGTTGCCAGTGATGACATATGGCACTGAGACTTGGTCGCTAACTATTGGCCTCATACACAAGCTCAAAGTCGCTCGACGGGCTATGGAGAGAGCTATGCTCGGAGTTTCGCTGCGTGATAGAATCCGAAATGAAGTAATCCGTAGAAGAACCAAGGTCACCGATATAGCTTTCAGAATTAGCAGGTTGAAGTGGCAGTGGGCCGGCCATATAGCTCGCGGAACCGATAACCGTTGGGGAACAAAGGTTCTCGATTGGCGACCACGAACCGGACGACGCAGTGTTGGAAGGCCGATGAACCGACGACATTGTGAGGGTTGCGGGAAATCGGTGGATGGAGAAGGCTCAAGACCGTTCGTCGTAGCACTCTTTGGGGGAGGCCTATGTTCAGCAGTGGACTTCATCAGGCTGATGATGAACAGTCACATACATAGAACTGACCCCACACTAGGATAACCTGTATCGTGGGTATCAGAAACTACAAGTACCAATGGTGCCACAACACCTAGACCCGGTACAAATATTTGCAGATCATGCAAACATTTGTCCCGCTGATAGAGGGGAGTGGAAGAGAAAAACATGTTGTGCCGACCCCACATGAAGTGGGATAAGGGCAGGGAGATGATGATGCAAACATTTGTCCCGCAGCGGGAATTGAATCCTTGCGTCTCAGTCGGGCACTCGCCCGCTGCGCCACCGAGGTCGTCAAATTCCAATTCGATTCAAAGTCAAAGTCAAAAGGCATTTATTTCATAAAATCACTAGGATCACTTTGAAACGTCTTAGAAACTAGGTGAAGCTATGCCTGTTCCTCGCGACCAAGCCTACAAGAATCAGGCAACAAACACGGCACGGAACAAACACGGATTCCAGGAGAGGAGGACTTTTTTAAGTTTTACATTATTATTAAGTGACACCTAGCAAGCCCTCAGGAATAAAATTAATACATGACCACACAGTAGTAAAAATCTATCTAAATCGGAACAGCCTTACCATCAACTTTGTGATTATTTAGGCGTTGACACTCAAAAATTTATGGTTCAAATTCGTATTAATTTATGTTGGCACGCTCGCATTTGCATGCCAATTAGGCGATATGGTAGGGGTAGGTAGGTAGTTTTTTTTTCTAGTGTTTTCTGAACTTAGGAACCTCACCAAGTTATCATCTTTTTTACCAATTATACTCAATAAAAAAGTTACCAAAAAACTCCGGAAAATTCTTGCAAATCAAACCAATTGGTTCATTAGCGCGAATTGCTGAACAAAGGATCTAGAACGCTCGCATTGTTTTCTATCACCGCTATGTTGTACCGTTGTTCAACGTTTAGGGTTGCGCGGTCGATTCATTACACAGTAGGCCTGTTCTTGCTCGGTCAGTAGACGAGCGATCCCTCTACTGAATAGTCCACTAGTACGGACATCTATTACTGCAAGTCAAAACTAAATATTCGAACAAAACAAAATGACGGAAAATGTGTACAACGGTCTCTTATTATTTATTAGTCTCTTATCTTATTATTTAAAGCGGATATAAAGGCATAGTTCACCTAGTTTCTAAGACGTTTCAAAGTGATCCTAGTGATTTTATTGAAATAAATGCCTTTTGACTTTGACTTTGACTTTGGATCTTTCGATCATTGCTCACTGTGTCGTTCCTTTATCGAAGACCGAAAAATTATGTTTGTCATGATAGACGCAATCGACATTGAACTAATAGGAATAAGGAACACGTACCTATTAAGTTGTTCATTCCGTACTGGGCCCGAATTTTTCTTTCTGTTCTGAACTTTAAAGTTTACTAGAATACTAGAATGGAACGTGTTCTAGGAATAGTACGTTCTAGTTTAGGGGAATATATAAGTAGTACCTACATCTTCAGTACTACACAAGACTAGAGGAATAAAGTTATTGACGCAGCCCAGGCACGGCCCGACGAGTGCTTGGCCCAATCATTATAAAAACTTCATCCAAATAGCTGAATCTACAAAAACCTAAACTTGTACAATAGAAGCAGGTTATTTTGTACAATGAGCCTGTTGTGCCTAATCTTTATCTATATAATGGAAACATAAAAGCTCCACAATGTCGCAATTACTTACTTTCAGACGACAAATCGTTTAGGAAAAACAAAATTACGGAACAGTAGCAGTGTCACTGAATGGATTCCATTATTCCAAATTCAAAATTCAAATTGGCCTATCGTCCCGCGGGGCATTGACGTGTAATAGCGCGCGAAGGCAAACAGGAAGCGCGCGGGACCGCTATTGTACGCGCCAGTGTCGCTAACTACGAAAATAATAATTATCGAGGGCTGTCGGCACAATGGGGCGAGTTTTTTTCAAATAACGGGTCGATCGGCTCAAGTGCTTCCTATTATCCGCCGGGAGAGGATTAGGCAACAATATCGGAAGCTTTTTGTACTGCTTTAACCAGGTGTCTGAATGGTGTTTTAATGCTTATTTTGGGCGTTTTATCTTTTAATCCGATGAAGATATCTCTCTTATCTGTAAAGTATTGAGGATTTTTGGCGGGATACAAAAAAAACTCTTATTCACTTCCTTTTTCGAAGGGATATTAAAATATTCTGTAAATGTTTCCTGCTTCTAGATAGATATACGCTACGCTGATGTTTTTTTTTTCAAATTCTTCTTTTATAGATCCATATCAAACTGATAGATAGATAGATAGATAAATTATTTGGCACTACAGACACACACAATTAACATAGATAAACAATTTTAAACTAAAGTACATACAATGGCAATTTTTAAAAAGTAGGTAAGTTTGTGTGCAGTACGACAAATAGGCTATGGCTCAGTGAAATATTTTGCTTAAAAGCAAAAACACTGATTTTCAGCCAAAACCTGATCGAGAGCGAGCAGAACGAGCACAAACGAACAATGCTACCTGTGAATTTGTGTTGTTGTGATTGTGTAGTTTGCTACCAATGATTACAAAATATGAAATATAATAATAATAATGAATAAAATGAGCTTATAATATTTTTGTTTAAACTGTACAGTGCAAACAATTTATCTGAGAACTGTGTGATGGCGGCACTGTCTTAACTTGACGACCTCGGTGGCGTAGCGGGCTAGTGCCCGTCTGAGACGCAAGGGGTGCGGGTTCGTTATCCGCTGCGGGACAAATGTTTGCATGATCTGCATCTATTTGTTTCGAGTCTGAGTGTTTGGTACCACTTTACTCGTAGTTTCTGATACCCACGACACAGGGAATCCTAGTGTAGGGTCAGGACTAATATGTGACTGTTGGGTGGTAAATATTAAAATGAATCATCATTACACCGACAAGAAGCTAAGCTCTTAAATCGTAGTAGTATAAAATGAATGAAGAAATAAATACTTAATACAAAATACACACGTAAGACTTGGTGGTAAGGCGTAAGATGCCATAGGCAGCACGAAAGGGGGAAAAAATTATAAGTTCTTCATTTGACCACTTTACAGATAAGTTGGCAGCATTGTACATTTGACTTTACATCTACAACAACAGAAAAGTCATTTTGACGTGACTTCCAATTAATTCCTACTTTGAATTGCGTTCGAATTGATTTTAATAAAACCTCCCACATCTCTTAGACCTTATACCGTTTTGTTAAGGTTGAATATTGCATAATATGTAAGACAAGTGGGTAGGGGTGCCACGTGGCCCAATTAACCACCCCCAAACTACGGGGCATTTTAATTGAACGCGCTTATTTGATTTTGCGATTGACGTGAGCATAAATATAGGGAGCATGGGAAATTGATTGAGCTGTTTTTTATGGTAATTTGTGTCGAATAACATCCTGTCTACTGGGCTAGCCTAGACAACCGACTAATGACTAACGAGAACACTGGTGGAATGGTGGTAGTGACCCCGCCTTCCGATCCACAGGTGGTGGGTTCGAATTCCCTATACCATGGTACTCGTATTTTCTTATACTTACGACACAGGGAATCCTAGTGTGGGGTCAGGACTATGTATTTAACTGTTAATTATTTATTTTATTTATTACTCCGACCTTCGGATCGAAAGTCGGGGTACCTCCCACCAGGCTAACACAGCTTATAAAGTAGATATATAGTATAATTTGACATTTAATGAATACGTTACCAATTATTATTATTATTAATTTGTACAATTAAAAACAATTAATTATATTTTCAAGCACTGACAAACTTTAAATGTATGTAAAACAAGATATTTGCAGCGCCCTATGGGGTACATGTACTTACTTAAGCTACCTTTACACCTAAGCTGTATCCATTTACATGTTGGCAATAAATGAATATGAATATGATACAGAGATGTTCGAAAGTGGAGAAAAGCCGCCTTAACAATGTGGTTATAAGTTGAATTAATTCAATAGAACTTTAGATCTCAGATTCACAGTTAATAAAATCAATGTCCCAATTCCCTCGAAAAAGAAGGCACAACAAGACGCAACAAATAAGAAGCACTCTCGATACTCTACCTTCTAAAACCACAACGTTTGACAGTGACACTCTAGAGTAAAACCTGCCGTGCGCCACTCGACCGTCGGAGCCCTATCCTGCAATAATTAGAGGCGGAGTCGCCGGCGCGTGCTCAAGGGCCTAAACCCCGTTGCGCTAAAGTTGCGAATTTTACACTGTTTTCAGAGGTCTGTTGTTTATTGGATGGGATCATTATATTGCTAGTCTGCTCTAGTCATTTCTAACCGTCTTAATAATGATTTATCTAACATGTCTTTCGTCTCGTGACATGTCATCTACAAGTTATGGTGATCCGCCTTTGATATTAAACCTTCACTAAATAATTCATTTGTTATCGAAAATTAATTACCTAGTAGGTAGTAGGGGATAAATGAGCTTGATATTTTGAGTGCATGTGAAGTCTATGCCTTGAATATGACGAAGTCTATGAATAAAGTCTATTGCTGAAGTCTGTGTCATGTGTGTGTGTGTATATGTATGTCTGAAATATTTTTTTATTGATTGATTGATATGACTGATGTCTATGACTTACTAGGAAGTCTCAAAAAATTAAAGAAAATTTTCAAAAAAAATGTAACACAGCTTTGACAACAGTAAACAAAACCTTATTTCAAAAATGTATTTCAAGTAGGCACCTCAAAACCTCAAACGGACAACAATACAATGTACGGAATACTCTTCGAAGTAGCTAATACCACTCGACATTTTGACGGAAGAATATTTCTTTGTGGCTTAAAGCCGGAGGACACATCGGCTTGAGTTTTACACGAGAAATAAAAAAAGATTCAAAGAATACCGTGACACAGGTTTTACCACGCCCTCTGAGAGAAAATCTTCTAAATAATTAAGATGTGACAAAGATAGCTAAGTATACATAAAACGTATCACATGGGTGGAGTAACTTTCAAAGATAGAGTGAGGAAAGTGTGTTAAGACAGCACATAATTAAATATCTGCTGTTTTGGCCGAAATCCGTTGAACTTATTTGACGTTTAGTAATTAGTTATAAATATGTAATAAATTAGTTATAATATAATTATAAATATGGGTCAATAAGTTCTTTCTGGGAAAGCGTGCTCCATCTTAGGCCACATCACACTGGCAAAAGTGTGATGTGGGCCAAACGCTTAACCATACTTAATAAAAAAATATATATGATAAAAATACCAAAAAAGTTCAAAAGATAAAAAGATTTTCCATAGTTTGCTTCAATCAAAAATGTTCAATTCCAAAAGATGTAAAATAAACTTTATTGCCAATTATATACAGAATAAGCATATTATGAATCAACTTGTATTGCAATTCCATTTGTAATAATTGACCAATAGCATTATATTTTAGCGTCGCATCTCTCTTTCACAGCCTCTATGTTTTGCGTCAGCCCCCATTAGATGCCTATTATGTCTGCCGGGCTACCTTTCCGTATAAACTCTTTATTTTTCACTGCTTAAGCTGCGGGATGAATGGTGCTATGCTAGTAAGGTTGCCAAAGTCATATTTTGGCAGCTTTTCGGCGTTCAGCTTTTTAATGGAAAGTAAAACTTGTCAAGCCTTACGAGTAAGTTTGCAGTGTATATGCAGAAGAAGTGTCTATGAAGTCACCTCAATTTCTTATGCCGAAATTTTGGTGAAATTTTCTAACATCACACTAAAATTATGTAGGTAAGATAGCACCTTAACCATTATTGTATCAGTATCATAGTAATAATCCGTAATTTAAGCCCTTTTGTAGCCTACAAACCGTAGAGCCTAAATTACAAAGCAATTGAATGGTATAATCTCTCTCACAAATTGCGAATTCCTTATTTATCCCTCCGTTGTACGGTAACAATAAATTGATGATTACACGCGGCCCCACGTTGGGCGCCAGTCTAGAACAATGGCGGCTAATGGCGACGGCTCGTTACGTACTCAACGCTCCGCTGCCGTCAGTAATTATTTACAGCTCAACACCCTGACAGGTGTAAATGCAGATTCTAAACCGTACTGCTACATAATGCTCTGAATGTGAACAATAAATGCTGTCCCAATTTTTGGTAAACAAAGACTGAAAAATACGTGATGTCTGGACATCGGTAGTTTCATAATTGACTATTTAGTTGGTTGAACAATTTGGCGCCCAACGTGGGGCCAAAATGTTAATTTCATTAAACCACCCAAAAAACCTACGGATGCTATAAATGTCCACGCTATGTGTCTGCTATTGTCGAGAGTTGACCACATCGTCGCACAACTTCGATACATATATATATTTTTTTGGTAACTTGCTTTAACCGAGTTCGTTGTGCGCTTATTTTACATTACTCAAAAAAATTCGTCCATCCGCTAATGAAATTTATGCATATATTGTCTTTTGCTTAACTTTGTGGCGCGCTTTAAGCCGTTCTTTTCATTTAAACTTGACTTAAAAGCTTTAAACAAAGGAGAGTAAATAACAAATCCCTCTTCCCCCTAGCGAGGGTATCGATGGCCTAAAGCCTCTACTAGCAATCGCTTTAGAGCCAAAACTTGATGCTTCTGGTACTCAGCTGGGATTAAACTGTGTACATTACACGGAGTTAAATAGGAGGGAAGCTTCATGGGAATGAAGAACACTTCGATAGGTAGTCGTATAGAGCAAAACATTCTATGTAATGAAACTGGAGCATTCCACAGATAGAGGATTTCGCTAATTTCGTCGTACTAATGTAAATGCGAAAATTCATAAAGATGATGAGTATGTGAGGATGTGAAGAAGTTTGTTACTCTTTCACGCCGCAACCATTGTACGGATTGGGATAGTCATTTGGCAGTAAATAGCTTGGAATAACCTAGGCCTTTTTATCCGAGCAACACGCGAACGAAGCCGGGGCTGGAAGCTACTAATACATGATTCCGTACACGCTTCGAAACATTGTAGATGATGGTTGCCTGTCGTTTTAAATAGTGGTAAGATTGTTTGATCCGCATTATTTGACTCCGCTTAGTTAGTACTACATTGTTACCACAAATGACTACGCTTTTTAAGGTCACAAACGTAAACTCTGAAAATGACTTAAATATTTAATTAATTACATTGTTACATTTTCAAAAATTAACGGATGAACCATTTTTAAAGAAATTTGTCACGTAGTTAGCATACCTTCGGTACGGACTTAGGCTACTTCCTAGCCTAAGTAAGTCGCGGGCATCTGCTAGTTTATTAATAATACAGTAACCGACACGCCGTGGCGCCGTTGGCCGTGGTGGCCCCGGCTTAAGAATAGGCCCTATATCTCTATCCGCGGATGTCGTAAGAGGCGACTAAGGGAAAAAAGCTAGGGGATGGGCAGCAGCGTCCCTCATTTTAACAACGATAGCTGTAACTGCGCTCGCCAACCCGCATGCCCAGCGTGGTGAGTATGGGTAAAACCCCCCCCATGATAAGGTTTGCTCTGTCTGTGGGGGAGGCCATGTTCAGCAGTGAACGTCGTACGGCTGAAATGATGAACCGACACGCCAGCATCGAATAGTTCAAAAGTAGTGCAGCGATTGAACGCAAACACTTCTATAGAAGCAGTAGGTGTCGTAGTTCCGCGGTACTGACATTAGAGCGTCACAAAGCGAGCGATTAAACACTCTGCCGACGGCATCGCGACTGCGGCGCGATTTGCAAGCGGTTTTGAGTCGTCGAGTGTCGCAATACATGAGACGTTTTGTGCTGGAGAGGATGTTGAGCGCTTTGGTAGGATTCCGAGATTTTTATAAAGATATGGTTGAGAGCTTGGCTTAAAGACACATTATATAAATGCGTCTTAAAATCGAAAGTGATAAACTATCCCACATTATACAAGGTGATCCGTAACATGCATGTTATAATGAAAGGGGAATTCTACGCTTCGAAATTTTTCTTTAAAAACGCTATAAAATGTATACAATTCAAACTTAATTTACAGAAATAAAATAATAAATTATAAAATATGTTATAAATATGTTACTACTATTTGTACACTAATGTGTATCTATCACATATCAGTTCAAACTCAATTATTCAGCTGTTTTTAGCAATTTCGATGTCGATTTGATTATTGGCCATTATTCTTTTTTTTTTTTTTGATAGAATATGCTCCTTTCGGGATATTATACTATTATGAAATACCTTGTATTATAAAATCTTTAAAACAAATCGAACTTAACCCGTCAACAGTATATTTCTGACTTGTAGGTGCTTCCGATGTACAGGGTGTAAATCTACATGTCTTTGTTGCAGATCGATCACAATCATACGGGCCGCAGCGCAGCGGGTACGTACCATACGGAAACCAAGGTCACCACGATCAGGGCTACCAGGGCAGTCAGAGCTACAACCGCTCCGGTTACGGCAGCAGCCAAAGTTACGGCCAGAACCGTCAAGGCCAAGGATACGGCCAGCAGGGGTACGGCCAACAAGGGTATGGGTACAACAATCAAAATCAAGGGTACCAACAGAGCAGAGGTTATAATTCTGGCTCAAATAGTTCCACTCAAGGTCAGAGAGGCAACTCGCATCAGCAGGACAAGTACGGCGGTCCGGGTCAGCAAGGCTCCTCGCATTCCAACCAGAGGTATCAGGGGCAAAGGAATCAAGGTGGCGGTTGGCGTTAGATTGCGGGTTACTTATAGAAAATATGAATTAGGAGACTGACATTCAAAGGGATTTATGGAGTGTAAAGAGTTACTTTCGAAACCAAAAGTGTTAGACATTTCAAATAATTAAATCGTGTTTTAGATCAAATTATGTAAAGCCATGGTCAAACGGCGTGACATATGTCATCTAATATTATGTTCAAAATATATTTCAAAACGACCCTTACCTAAGTCTACTGATGTACGACGATATCGCAAGAAAAGTCAAAACTCAAAATTGACTTTATATCTCTATATTAGAGATAAGAATCATTTCGAAATAAATTTCAGATGACATTTCGAACGCCGGTTGAATACGGCTTTAGTTTGATCGTAAGAGCCGCAACTAAAGCTTTCAAAATCATATTTTAACTCCAAGAATAGGAAATAGCTTCGCTGTTGCAAAGTTAAATGTAATAAGATTGACAAGTGAAAGATTAGGTACCTACTGTTACAAATAATGAATAACATTTTCAGATATTATTGAATTTACAGAGTTATTTATTTGTTGATGAAATAAAACTTTTAATGACAAAAATGAACGATGTAGCACTACAGATAATTACTTTAAGAATATTGTAATATACACATTAGACTCCAATAATGACTTTTTCTTTAGTTTTTACCTAATTCCCATAAGGTCACCGACATAGCACTCAGAAACAGCTGTTCAAGTGGCAGGCCATGTAGTACGCAGATCCGTTCGAATGGTGACCTCGAACCGGGTAAAGGAAGAAAGTTGGAAGCCACTCGATGGACCGACGACATTGTGAAAGTTGCGGGAAGTCGGTGGTCTATGTCCAGCAGTGGACATCTACAGGCTGTTGATGATGACGCAAATGTTGTTGAATGCATTAAATAAATTAATTAAAAACATGTAACGTAACGTCAAACGTTTTCCAATATGGCCGACAAAGCGCGTCTGAAGTGGCTGACGTTTTGTGCACGATCAATAGTTTTTTAAATTCCTTTTTGCGCCACAATCGGTTCGGCACAAAATCGTTGAACATGAAAAGGAATTAGGGGCCCTACGGACTGGAGGCCACTTGAGAACTGAATGAGGTAGAACTTAACGGTGATTTTTAAGATCTTTTTGTCCAGGTAAGCCAAATGGGCTGTTAATAATTCATTGCTAGGAAGTCCGCTGCTGACTTGAATATGATATTAAAGTGCAATGGTAGGTACTGTTGATGTTTACTAATAACAGTGGCGCAACGGGCGAGTGCCCGCCTGAGACGCGGTGGTTTTTTTTTTTTTTTTTTATACAACTGAGGTGGCAAACAAGCATACGGCCCACCTGTTGGTAAGCGGTTGCCGTAGCCTATGAGCGCTTGCAATACCAGAGGCATCACGCACGCGTTGCCGACCCCGAACCCCCCTCCCCCTAAAGAGCTCTGGCAACCTTACTCACCGCAGGAACACAACACTTTTTGAAACAACTCCTGGGGGTGCGGGTCCGATTCCCGCTGCGGGAGATATGTTTGCATGATCTGTTCCGGGTCTGGGTGTTGTGGTACCATGGTACCTACCTACTCGTAGTTCCTGAAACTCTTCACACAGGAAATCCTCGTGTGGGGTCGGAACTATGTATGTGAGTGTTGGGTGTTATTTGTTTTAACTGAATGATGAAGAATCGCCGAATTGGGAACATAAAGTGATTCAGAATATGTAGGTATGCTATCCCGAAAGGGGCTTATTCTACACCCAATTGGCAATAAAGTTTGTTCTACGACTTTTGGAAATGCCAAATTTTTCATTTATAAATCTCTGTACCTATAAATCTCTTAAATATTTCTTGGTCATGCTGTATTCGTTCAGTCACCCGCTTGAGGGATGGTGGCCCTGAAAAGGGCCTATGACCGTCAGTGAAAGAATCAGTGTAGTGAAAGGATTAAAGTGCGCCTCTTAGAGGCTCCTTTCGTGCACATGTCACATGTCTTCGAGTTTTTAGGTTCTAGGACATGCCGGTTTCCTCACGATGTTTTCCTTCACCGTTTGTGAGCACTAGTACAGTGCACATACATTTTCCGAATGGAATATCCATCGTTGCACGGATTCGAACCCACGACCTGTTGATCGGAAGGCTGGCCACTACCACCACTCCACCAGTGCTCTAAGCAGTTACTGGTACGAAGTACAAAATTTTATAAAATAAATAGTGCTGAAATAATAAAAATATTTTTTTAACTATATTCAGTTTTTTAATGACAAAGTTACCGGGAATAATGGGAACCTGAGAAGAGGCACTGATCTGGAAGACTATAGGTGTAACATAACTTCCCTCCGACTACCGAAAATTCTCACAAGTCACAATACCGCACTTGAAGCGTGAAACTGCGATAACTGTATCGCGCCGCGAACCGCGCCCCTGCTCACTTCCCATAAACACGACTAAGATCTAGAATGTTCATTCCACCGTCACCTAATGTGTCAAAAGACAAACTTTTGTTAATTTGCACACTTCTGTGCTAATGATTCCGGCGAGGCGGGCGCTAGCGGCGGGACGCGAGCCGCCACGCTGGGCTCGCGTGACTTTCAATGGCGTCCTGCGGCGCACGCGCAGTCACCACTCCCGTTGGACGTCACTACAAATTCAAATTCCATTTGACTGATGCATTTGACTTCTTTATAACGTAGTGACTTATATCCTCATTGTTCTTTATGGTGGTCTTGAGAACTTGTAAGTGCCGCTTTGAGGAGTCGTCCGAGTGTGAATGAGCAATTTCCAATTTGATGGGAATGCGGATGAAGCGTTGTTCTTGGGGGATGATTGACGGATGTGAAAGGTCAAGTGCCGTGTATGAGGTAAGTCAAAATTCCTTTGAGTATTTTCTTACAGTTCGTTGGTTCTATTTAAGGATCTTCAACAGGATTAATTTTTATTTTTAGCATCTTTGAATAGAAGGCATCGAGCACTGATTACATTCCACTCCCAACCAGCACATCAATTCAGCCGTAAGACGTCAACTGCTATCATGGCCTCCCCCACAGATTCCAGTGCGAATTCCTACTACCATGTGGGGGGATTTGCCCATACTTACCACGCGGGGCTCACGCGTTGGCTAGTTGGCACACGTAGTCAGCCTCAGTCAGTCGCTAGTAGGTAGGTTCCTACGCTACGCATGCATTAGGAAGTTACTATTTTGGGACACAAATAGGTATTTTTTAATAAAACTCTACATAGTCTCTTGAAATTGCTATAATAAGTATAAAATTGAACAAACCAGGAGCCACAACAGATGCTCTTTATCTCCCTAAAAACATAATGGCACGCCTCATTTACCCACAAATGAAAATTACTTACAGCTCCGGATGAGCACACAAAAAGTTACAAATTGTTCTAGTTTCCCCCAAATTTTACATTCGGAACACGCACCGCTCTCCGCAATGATTGGTCGGCGCTCCTTCACGCCGATTGGCCCACAATTTGACAGTAATGGCGTTAACTCTATCTGTTCCAAATTCAAACACCATAACCGCCATTACTGATGAGAACGATTTTGGACCGTATAACACGGTGTAAGAGTTTTAAATAATGTGGATGATGACAACCATTTGTTTTATTTTATTCCAGTTTTTCTCCCCTCTAGACAGATGTTGCTACATTTTAGTAACAATTTCGCCCACGATTCATTTTGAAAGCTATTGTGTAACTTTTTGTGTATTATTTAGACTAATTCGTTTGTCGTACGGTTGGTTAGATGGTATCGTAAGGAGATACAATTCATTGGATGCGTTTTGTTCAGCTACCGGTTTTGTTTGTTACTGTGCCAGCTATTTTGTAATTGTTAGAATATTTTTATTAGCTAAAACGTTTCGTAAAGATAATGCTTATTATCTTTACGAAGCGTTTTAGCTAATAAAAATATTATCTTTACGGAGATGAACATGATTTTATATTCAATATTATCTTCTTTTATTCAACTAGCGAACCAAAATAGAGAACCAGATTCATTTAAATTAAAGAATTCAAACGGGTGTAAAAAATTATAAAAAACTCTTTTTTGCGTAGAATATACTATAGTTACTGATCGCGAAATTTGAAAAATATATAGGTAGGTACGTAGATTCAGCTTTATACAGAGAAACTGGCTAACTGATCTCGCTTAGCTTACCTATGCTTACAACTTCTGATAAGCTTCTACTTAATGCAAAAAAATCATCAGTCATTATTTCCGCATAATAAAATATGTAACGCTCGTGAGCATTTATCCGTTAAGCTATGTTATATTCACGGGCGACCTCTCGAGTGTCATATTATATTTTTTCATTTTTTTACTTTTAATAATTCGCGCGCAGCGGTCGAGCGTCGAGGGTTCCACTTGAGCACGGACCCAAAAAAATCTCTAAAGTTAACCCAAGTGTTATAGTATTTCTTGCGGTTTGGTTGTGGGTTCCGTAGCATTTGTTTGATAATATCATACAAAACTGTAGCTGAAGTGATAAAGTAGGTAGGTACCTACTTAAAGAAGTACCTAATTCTTTACAATTAGTTTCGGCTAGTTCGTACTAAAGACCATTTTTGTCATAGCACAAAAATGCTGGTAGGTAATGAATGACAGTTTCAGAAGTGGTGTTTTTCTTGAAGATGATGTTTAGTTTTTAAAGATGTTAGCAAAGAAAAGACAAGTTATCGCTAACAAATGAAAATGGACCTAAACTGTTACGGGCATAATGACTGTTTCTACTTATACATTATAATAAGTATTTTAATCCTCGGCCATCTCATGCGGATCCCTAAGCTCGAACACAAAACCGCGTCATTTGACGCAGCATTATGTATTTTGGAAAAATCTATTGTTTCGCAATCGCCCCCCAGCCCGGCCCTCGAGTGAAGTGCTATTCAACGCCCTGAAAGAGTTTCACATAGAACTAAAATTATTTATTATGTAGTACACGCATGCGAAAGGTGCTAACATTAAACGCTTATGTAATGAGCTATAATCGACGCACCCTTTCAACGCGTTGTTTTGAAAAGAAACATTTTTAAAGTAGGTACGTTTTATTTTGCGGGGCAGCTGGGTCAGATGTTGCCATTTTTTTACCAAATTCATTCACGCGTTTCCTCATTTCAGTTTACTCCGTGATCATGGCGCATGAAACAATGCCGAAATATCGGGGAACAAAATTATATAAACTCACTAACTCGTAAATATCCCGTTTTTAGTGAAAATTATAAGCATTTCAGCCGTTGGACGTCCACTGCTGAACATGTCTCCTTCGAACACATTAAATAAATAATAAAATAAATACTTATTCCGGACATATTCACACGGTCAACTGATCCCAAACTAGACATAGCCTGTACTATGGATACCAGAGACTGATATATATAATAGATAAATATTTAACACCCAGACACAGAACAAACATCTGTGTTTATCACACAAATCTGTGTATATCAAACACATACGCTTACACACATACTATATACACATACACCCGCACAAATACATACACTTGCACACATACTACTTACACTTACACACATACCACATACACCTACACACATCCATTCATAACCACAAACACACACACATGCATACACAATAGCAACTCCTTTCTTGAATTGTCTCTAAATTCCGTAATTTCTGGTTGCTGTATGTATGTACCTTAGTCTAATTTAAAAATTAACTTTATCTACAAGTTAAATCAAACTGTTAACTACATACTGTACTTGTTTATGTCATAACTATAACCATTATATGGGAGAAGACACTGACTTCTGTAACACAGGTTATCTTACCTAGCTCAGGAGTCAGGGAATTCATACAATGTCTGTACTTATTACTTTATGTCAATAAACAAACAAACAAACAAACTTATTACTTTATGTCAATAAACAAACAAACAAATGTTTGTCCAGTGCGGGGATCGAACCCGCGACCTCTAGCGTAGAAGGCAGAGTTACTACTAACTGAGCTATGAGGCCAGTCAATACATTTCACGAAAGGAGCACATTAATCCTTTCACTACACTGATTCTTTCACCAACAGTCACAGGCCCTTTTTAGGCCCACCATGCCTCAACCTAATTACTGACCAAAACAGGATGACCAAGAAAGAATCAGTGACACGACAAGCAAGCAATACGACCAAGGACCACCCCCCTCACTATCAACTTTAGACTATTTTGTGTAGGCGGAGACTAAGTTGACAGTGTCAAAGATTTGTGGCTCAAATTCGTGTTAAATAGTGTTGACACGCTCGTATTTGAATGGCAATAAGACATCATGACAGGGCCCAAGGACCCTTAGTTTCTTATTCCTTCCTTGTTCCTTAGTTTATTATACCAACGCCACTATCGTTCGTATAAGGTATTTGAAATTGCAAAATACACCTATTTTTCACTGCCGAATTTAAAGATTCCATTAACGTACCTGCTTCGTTTGTTGCAAAGAAACAGTAGCAATCCACATCAAACGGATACGTCCTTTGTGCTGTGCATATTTCCCCATTGTTCTTCAGCCGCCATTAACGGCCAACAATCGGAGTGAGAAAGCGCGATACGGCTCCGTCAGATCGCGCGCCATTTTCGCTCAAGTGGATAAAAGTCTGTGCCTATTTAAAACCTTTGTCAGACCTTTAGCATTTTGATGCGAGTATGTTGTTAAAGTTTTTCTTCAGGATGTAGAGTAGAAAGGATCAAAAGTGCAGCGATAGAAACGGAAAGAGAATCTATATCACTAGGGCTAACTCTTGATGCTATGGCATTACTTAGGCCTAACTTGGGCAATTTAGGCCTGTTCTGTTAACACATTCGATACGGTAATTAGTGTTAACTAGGGCTACTCTTGAAACTATGGCCTAAATTGTCCTACTATATCGAATTTTATGCTAACATTAGGGCAAGTCTTGGGGCTATGCCATATTGTTTAGGCCTAAATTATCCTACCGTATCGAGTGTTCTGCGTTGCGAAGCAATACCAGCTTTATAATGAGTTTTTTGACAATTTCAAGCACCTAACTAAAGTTATCTTTACAAATCAACACAACATGGCACCATGTGAGGTCCGTCCAATCCAACCACCACTCAAGAAACCAGAAACCAAATTATTTCCCACTAAATCGAGTCCACTACAAAAATGATTGCTATATTTTAAGCAAACAACTTTAAAATTAGAATCATTAAAGCAAACAAAACACAATTGTTATAATGAGAAGCCTTGACTCTTCGAGATAATACCACCTGTCAATGCTTGTCAAAATAATACGCGTTCGAAATGAATGGGTTGAAATAAAAGGTATTTGTTGGACGGTAACGTCGAGTCATCCGCTGGGTGAGAAATTCAGGGTTAATAATGAAGGAAAGACAAACAATACAATATAGGTGCTCATGAATACAGAAATACGAATATAAAGGTAGAAATGTCTGGTAATTCCGACTGGTGTAATAATGGTATGGGTTCGACTCCAGGTCGTGCGTCAATGGATTTTCCATTCGGAATAATTATTGCGGAAAACATCGTGAGGAAAACGGCATGTTCTAGAACCTAAGAATTCGAAGAAATGTGACATGTGCACGAAAGGAGCCTCTAAGAGGCGCACTTTAATCCATTCACTACACCCACTCTTGCACCAAAACGGTCCCTAGGCCATACCCTTTTCAGGGCTGGTGGCCCTTAGAGGCCTTAGAGTTTTATTATTTTTTCTTTTTTGATTGCAAAATTGTCTTCATCTGCGTCCACTTCCATTCCTCTCGGACCCCGATTTCAAAATGTCATTTCCTAAATATACAGAACCCTTGTGCAACATAGCATTGGTGGTCGACGCCATGGCCATAATGAGTTGTCGAGGTGCGCTGACAGCTCGCCTTAGCCTAGCGCCTGCCACCGTGACTGGCAGACGAGAATGTGAAATATTCCGCTGGATACCATGATGTCTTACTAGCATCCGTCCGCGGCTTCGCTCACGTGTTAACTACCTACATTAAAAGTAGCCTAGGTATATGCTACTACTGCTATTCTAGGGAAATAACTCTACCTATTAAATTCCAAGTTTCAACGTAATCTGATGAGGCGTTACGGCGTGATTGAACAACAAACATCTAAAACTCATCCTACTAATATTATAAATGCGAAAGTTTGTGAGGATGTTTGGATGTTTTTTATTCAATCACGTCGTAACGGCTCAACCGATTTCGTTGAAACTTGGAATACAAATAGGTACCTAGTTATTTAGCTAGAATAATATTATAGTCTTCTTTTTATGTACCTAAGTACCATGCGAGCGAAGCCGTAGGCGGAAGCTAGTGTAAAATATTCCGATGGATACCATGATGTCTTATTGCCATTCAAATGCGAGCGTGGCAGCACTATTTTGACTGCTACCATTATGTGATGAATGTACCAATAATTAGGTAGGTATCAGAAAGCAGAGCCTAGACCGAGCTCTACAGCATTTGCTGTGGTGGGCACGATATCCAAATAATACATAGGTAACTTAACTTGTAAAACGCGGAACCTAATCAAAACAGTAGTTCTCTAATAAATTCATTACAACGCACGCTCGTGCTCTATCGATTGTGGCCTCTTTGCTCGAACGTGCCAGAGACAATCGACGCGATGGCGCTTCTCTACGCAGCTCTGCTTCACAGTGCAAGAGCTTAAATTGCCTTGGGAACCTTCGGAATTAACTTCTGTAGCATTGGAATAAGGTGCAAAGTTGAGAGCGGGATATAACAAGATAGAGCATTCAAAATTTGAATTCCGGAAAATAAATATTCCAGCCAGTAACAATAGTTAAAACGGAAACCAGCTTTGTGGATTGAAACAAAGAGGCCATAATCCAACGGCTTAGCTGCGCTGCTATAAAACCTTTTTGTGGGAAAACTTGGAGCTCTTTGTCTCTGACTCACTGTCAAGCGTACTTGTGTTTTCCCGCGTTTTTTGTTCTAATTAGTCAGCCCCTCGGTCCTCAACCTTCGGTGGCAAGCTCTCACCAGCAATTCTGCCGCCAATGTAACCGGCAAATTCATTATAAAAAAATAGTGTATCTGCAATAAACCCCCCTTATAAATTACTCATCTGTGCTCAACATGTCCTTGAATTTTGTGCAATTTTTAATGTAAGCTAGAAGTTCCCCGTCGACGAATATCTAAGAGGGTAGTGCAATTATGAATTTATAAACTGGCGCCCAACGCGGTAGCAAATTTTTATGTTTTTCAATGTGAATATTTAAGTTTATCTGGCTTATGTTGGTGTGCTAAGATAGACTGCTCAACAATTTTTGAGCAGGTATCCACTTATAATATGTCAACCCGTACCAAACAATGCTCAACACAGCCATGAAATAATAACAGCAATTACGAAATTTCCAAACCCCATGTATTCCAAGACGTTGTTCCATGAATGGAAAATCTTAAGTCCCTAATGGCAGGCCACCCTTCCCCGGCATTCATGGCCCCGAGAGGAATAATGTTCACAAATTTGTTTACAGATCGGGAGGAAACGCACAATTGTGATGAATAGGGAAAACGCGGGTAAATAGATTTATGCCGGGGAAATATTCGGTGTTTCTGTGAGGGAATGAATTTAGGGCCCCATCTTGAACAACCCTTTTTTATCAGCGATCCTAGCGACTACATACTTATCATCACATATTTCAATAATGTACCTATATTGTACTTACATAATACATGCCGATACAGCAGAACCTCATGAGGAGAGGCAATCAGTGCATGTTGCCAATGAAGTACTCGTAGTACATAAGGCACTGAGACTTGGTCGCTATTCGCCTCATATTTATACAAGAAGGACCTATGCCACCGACATAGCTCTCAGAATTATAAGGTTGAAGTGACCACGACTGGGCAGACCATAGATATAGCTCGCAGAACCAACAACCGTTTAAGAATAAAAGTTCTCGAATGTCGACGCTGTTCTGATGGTCAGAAAACATTCTGATAGTTGCAGGAACTCGGTGGATGGAAAAGGCTCAAGACCGTTCGTCATGGAACTCTGGGGTAGGCCTATGTTCAGCAATGAAGTCAAGGGACTCCTTGAAGGAACTTTTTAAAGAAATTAACATTTTAACTGTAACTTCACAATATATTTACGAAAACTTATTTTACACACATAAGCACATGGCTAGCTTTAAGAAAAAAAGTGATGTGCAGTGTAACACAAGAAACACAAGAAACAAAAATAAATTGTGCATTCCAAAATTTAGGTTACAAAAAGTAAATGGGTCTTTTAAGGGGAATATGGTAAGATTTTATAATAAACTTCCGATAAACGCGACGCAACTTCCTATTAGAAGATTTAAAGTGTACATAAAGAATAATCTTATTAAGAAAGCGTACTATAAACTAAATGATTATATAAATGATAAAACCGCATGGCCTGAAGTCGCTCTGCCCCTCGACAGCTAAAATGCCTTTTTGCAGTGTCTTTACAGTTTTTGCTTGCATCATATTTTAAGTATTATTTAATTTTATATAAGCATTAGGTACATATTTCATCAAGTGTAGCGTGTGCTGCCCTTAGATCATTTGTTGAAGCTCACAATTGTCTTCTTTTTTTTCTCATTTTTATAAGCTCTTATTTATTAGGGATTATAATTAGATTACTTTTCTTTTGAGCCTCACCTTTTTCGATCGGCACAACACAGTGAAGCTTTAAATTCTATTTTGTGAAAAAGGATCATCGAAAAAAATGATAGGCACCAAGCCGTGTCTGTTGCCTGATTCTTGTAGGCTTGGTCGCGAGGAACAGGCATAGCTTCACCTAGTTTCTAAGACGTTTCAAATTCATCCTAGTGATTTTATTGAAATAAATGCCTTTTGACTTTGACTTTGACTGAACTTCTACAGGTTGACGATGGTGATATGGTACATAGGTATATGTTGTCAACTTTTCGACTTCACTACCTGATCGACGTACCTACCACAGTGTCGAACGAAACGTTTCTGGTACCTACTGGTAATTATAATAAAAGTGGAGCAGAAGATTCCACTCTTTGGCAGTAGCCAAAGAGTGAAATGATCTGCCTGCGTCTGTTTTCCCGAAAGAGTAGGTACAATCTGGGAGTCATAAAATCTAGGGTCAATAAGTTCTGTCTGGGAAAGCGTGCTCCATCTTACTTAGGCCAAAAGTGAGATGGCGGCCAAAAGCTTAACCAATATCAATAAAAAAACTATCTACTATAATCGGTGACTCACTCTAAACAGAGTTTGCTTCTATTTCTAGCAATGAAATTTCAATGCTTAAGTATTCAGTCACCAATGTCATGGAATTTACCAGAATTCCTTCCTTCCTTCCCGTTTCATATCTTTCTGATCGATCTGTCCCGTACGTGTCTGACAATGAGCGTGCGTGAGGCGTCCGTTTTGCGAACTTGCATTGTATATTATACTAGTTTTTTTTCGCGGGTTAGCTCACTTGGCATCTAGATAAAAAATAGCCTGTATGGTATTCTAGGTAAATAACTCTTATCTTTTCCAAGTTTTATCGAAATCGAAATCAAAAACATCCTTACAAAATTTCTCGTAGGTTTTTACTTAATATTAATATGATTACCTACGCTATGCTATACCACAGATAACATAATACTATAGCTATACATAGAGTTAACTACCAGTTTCAGAATTAGTAGGTACCCTTATAAACTTAATGTTTCTTTTTCTCTTCTACAAGAGTTGTTAGTAGGTACATGATTGTAAAACATTGGTTTTAAAATACCAATAGAGCATAGTATTTGCTAATATTGTATGTAGTAAGTAGGTACCTAAAATAGTTACTAAGTAGGTACCTAACTGTTCACAAAAGATAGAAAATCGTATATATTTTAATTGCACCTTATGCACTTTCTTGAATTGGTCCTTCGCTCATCTTTCACATCCTCAGCTTCTCGTACCTATTTGCTCGCATGCCTACGATGCACGAATCCAATTCGATTTCTCGGGAAAGTTATTACGAAAAGAATTTCCTCATTACGTTACTCCTGACATAAATCCTTAGTAACCCGAAGCGGGCGATATGCCTGTCTGCTGAAGAGGCCAATAGTTTTCAATTTCACCGCCCTCACCTGTCCGTCTGGCTAATCCACCATTTTATTAGCCCTCGTAATGCCGCGCACGTGCGCTCTTGTTCTACCAAAATTGCTTCCCAAATCGGAAACAACCTCTAATCGACGTGGCTTCTTTCAAAATTCAACTCTAACACTTTGTGTGACAGTGATAAATTGATTGGTCTTGCTGATGAGATGCGTTGTTGTTACATGAGGACGCCATGTTGTTATTTCGTTTTGGCGGGCCGTGCGTGACTGACGTTTACAAAGTCGATGTTGCCGTGCGGAATAAACTGTTATGCCCGTTATGAGAGATTAGAGCGTAATCTGGGAATATTGAAGACAATAAAATGAGCTTACAGCGTGGAAAGGTCGGGCGGGATCCAAGGTAAATGTTGTACAAGTTTATTATTGTTTGGGATTGAGGGGATGCTATTTTTTGGTATGCTTTAAACAGTTCATTGTTTTTTCGACCTCTTAATTTTGTACAAGGTAGCATTTATGTTATTCAAAAATAACAAGGGATAAAAAAACTAGGTACCAATATTTTTTTAATAATAAAATGCAAGGATAAAACTCATAAATTTTTATTAATTTTATAAATGGAAATTTATTACACCTCACTTTTTAATAAGTATAATTACAAATTCCTTTTCGTTAATAATAATTATTTTTTTATAATTACTATTAATCATAATCCCTTATTCTACTTATTATACTTACACCGATCTATCATCTGAACATATAAATTAAGTTTGAAACATTAATTTTACAATTTCAAATTACCCTAAAGTTGAAGCTTATTGCTACTCATTGCCAGTGAGCGCGGGACTCCCGCCATTTTACGATGTTACTAGTAAAACCTACTAAAATTCCTTGGGATTTCAAAATTGATTTATAACGGTGTCGATTCTGTTGTTGTATTAAACTATACTAACTTAATTTGACAGCTCTAAAAATTTTGCAGTCCCTTTCAAATAGATAGAAATTACAAAGACGGCAATTATTTTAGCGCTTTTCACTTAAGTTAGCTTAGTCAAATGCAACAACAGAATCGACACTAATGTAACAACATTAAGTACCTACTTATTTTAAGTAAGTACATGATTTATCGATGAAGCAAACCCATAGTAGCAAACATATTTACGTTAAGGGTCTGAAGACTTGGTTTTGCAATAATAATAAATAATAAAATAAAATAATCAATTGCTTGGGTAATTATTTAAAACCACTAAATACTGGTTTTTCTTTTACTATTTTACAAAACATGATGTGAGAATAGAATACGTTGAAGAATTAATGATTCGAATAATATGTTTGTAATTCTTTTAAGTCAAGACAATGATAATATATTACAAACAGTGGGACAGAAAAAAACAATCTTAGTGTATTAGAAAATGTTTTCCGTTAATATTTTTGTCTAATTACAAGTATTAGGTTCTATAATATTTACACAATACTATCTACACACTCAAACACTGACTCTTGTGATAATTTATGTACTATTCACACAACAAATTACTACTTGCATGATATTTACGAATTACTACTGGAATGAGACAATTCGAATTCAATTTCATTCAGAAACATGCGATTATTTCAGTGAATACCTATTGGTAGATATTTTAATAAATTTATGATGGTAACTAAAATATCAACGAAAGTTATGTTTATGAATGAGAACAACAAAGAATTAATAACCAAAATTACTGCAGTAATATTTAGTGATTAAAAGTTTGGCACTAATTTGGTGCCTAATCAGAAGATCGTAAAAGTCTTTACGACTCTGTGAAAATTACGACGTTCAAGTTATTCAGAGAAAGACATTTTCTTACGTAAAATATTCAAAAAGCGCATAAATATTATATGTGTTTTCTTCTGATCAGACGCAAAAATACATGAAGAAATTATCACGACTTCAAATCCTCGTTTGTGCTTAAAATAAGCTACTCCTAAGTATTTACACGATACCCTCCTCCCGTTACGAAAACATACATTTTAAACTAAAAGTTCACTTCTCACAACACTTCAAATTCCACTGCGTTTTCACTAGTTTCTAAAATGTCAATGTTCGGTTTATTTTATAGCTGCCCCCAGCGTCGCCTCACCAAAGACAATGTTCTTGGAAGAGTTAATGGCGCTCCATAAACAACATTACCAAATAAGATCATTGTGGCAATCAAATCATAATTATTAATAATCAAACTCCTCAAAACTAGGGTAAAATATCTTAAACGGCAATTCAGTTACGAAAACTAATTCATACTGTGGTAACAATAAAGAACGCTTTCTCCTTAAAAATTAGGAAAAATTATTAACTATGGCTATTATTTTTTCACACAGATTTTTACCGAATTAACGTTAAAAATAATAACGGTTATTTATAACTGACAAATAATTAAAATTGAAAGTTATTCCAATCAGATAACTACGATAGTTAACTAACCGAAGAAAATATCAGTAGTTCAGAAAACTAACTAGGTACCTACTACGATAGTTAACTATCCGAAAAACGTTTCAGTAGTTCAGAGAACTAACTATCTTTTTATAGTTAACTAAATGAAGTCGCTCAAACAAAACCGCGCCATTCACACAACCCTAATCAAAATACATCTCTTCCTTGAACATGGTCTCGTGGTAAAGCTGTGGGAACTTCTACCAGGCCCGGCCCTGCAGCGGTAGATACCCTGAACACTGCTGCTGGTAGGCCGCGGGCTGGCGGTACGAAGACACCAGGGGGTTGTTGCAGGCCGCCTGCGCCTGCTGGCTCGCGTACCCAGACGTGGGGGTAGCGCAGTGGCTGTGCGCGGGAGACGACGACTCGCCTGACCCGCACGGCTTCCCATCTTTAACTAGGACAGGGACCGCCACCCGCCGCGGTGATGATGATGACTGTTGAAGAAAGGGATATAAATGATGGAAAAAATAATAAAAATACAACTTTGTAAGTTTAATTGTTCACTGATATATAAGCACAGTTTCAAGTGCTATGATCTTGGAGTAAACAATAATAAAATCACAAATCGTGGTAAATATCCCGTTTTAGTGAATATCATCATTTCAGCCGTTCGACGTCCACTGCTGAACATGGCCTCCCCCACAGACAGAGCAAATTCCTTATCATGTGGGGGGATTTGCCCATACTCACCACGCTGGGCATGCGGGTTGGCGAGCGCAGTTAGAGCTATCGTTGTTAAAATGAAGGACGCTGCTGCCCATTCCTTAGCTTTTTTCCCTTAGTCGCCTCTTACGACATCCGTGGATAGGTAGATATGGAGGGGCCTATTCTTCAGCCGGGGCCACCGCGGCCAATGTCTGTTTAAAAAAATGTTTTGGTAGGGTCGTGACCACCGCTGAGATTTTTAAAAATAACTATCAAGTTATTTTGTGTATAATATCGGGATTGCTCACACTGGCTGTTGGGGAAAATTGCTAGCAGGCAGAATACTAGTGCCACCGAACCACCGTAGCCCTGCTTCTTCTAATAACTTCAGTATTGTGATCTTAAATATTTTTACTAAGAAAAGTCAGAATACGAAAATGACTTCCCCGCACAAGACTCCATCATACCTACGTGAGTCCACATACCCCAACTCAATAATAAAATGTACACCGGAATTTCCATTTATTATATTTGACAGTCCCGTCGAGCAAATTACACGTTACAAAACAATAATTACGAGGGTGAGGCGAGGCGCTAACAATCAGGGAGTCAGCCCGCCCACACAACTCGCAAATTGAGCCAATTCAAGCTGCCAGCCTACGGGCAACACATGCGCAAAAGGGATGCGCGCATACTTTTGTTGAAGAAGCATGCACAGTGCACACTTCTGTTGAAGACACCCGTGGAGAAAGACGACAGGTTTAAGAGTAGGTATTGCTCTAAGTAATAATTGGAGATGCGTCTGATTATCACCCTTCTGATTATATGTCCTTGATATGTCATGTCATAAAACATTAGTAAGTACCTATAAAAATGATCCTACCTTCTACCTTAAGAGGACTGAATAAAGCTAATTTTGTATTTGATATTTGAGTGACTGCGATATAGCTCAAAGCTATATAATTGTGTAGATATATCACAGGGCCTCAAATTTCAAACTCAAAATGGCCTTTAACAAGTAAGGCACATTCTGAAACGAATTTCAGGTGACATGCCTAACTACCCATTGAACACGGCTTTACGATGAACACTCACAATTTAGATAACAACTGTTTATTATCAGAATTTATTTTTATTTCTTTTTATATTCTCAGGTTTGGGGATAATAATTATGGGGGAGAGCTGAGGCGCTAACAATGAGGAGCCATTCCCCAACACGAGGCTGCAAGCAAATTGAGCCAATTGAGCCTGGCAACACATGCTGTGCGACGGGAATGCCCACTCACCTTTAGTAGAAGATGGAGGAAGACGACTTAGCGACCTTTTCGGGATTAGTATTTTAAAATTAAACCTAGTTATATCTTTATATTCGGCAAATGTTCGGTTATTAACTATTATTTTTTTATATTTTCTATTATTTCTATTATTCTGTGTTAATAAAATTTATAAATTCTTTTAAGGAAAAAATATATTATTTGTATATATTATTCAGGGTGTCCACTGAGAAGCTGTTAGTGACTAAAAATGTGTAAAATGTTCGGTTAATTCTCTATAGGTAGAGTAGGCACATAACAATAAAAATTTTGCAAATCAATTTTATTCTAAGATCTACAAATATTTTTAATAAATGCTATTTAGATTTCATTCCATTCATTATTTTTACAATAATACCTAACCTTTCATTCTCGAATGGCGCCCACGCGTCAATGGAAAATGCTCAAGTCCGTTCGTCATAGAACTCTGCGGGCGGCCTATGTCCAGCAGAGGACTTCTACAGGCTGATGATGATGATGACCTAACCTCATTCTTAGCCAACAAAAGGCCGCTAAATAAAGCTTAGTCCGCACTCTACACAATCGTCTATCAACACGTCCGATCGCGGCAGCCCTGCGCTATGGCGGGAAACACAATTCTAATTGAGTTGGGGTTGCCAGATTCACTGCGGGACCCGTATCTTGGGGTCTGAGAAAAATGCATTACACCTACCTCTGTTATTTTTTGCGGGTTTTGACTGACTGATTGAATTTGCATTATGGTACCTTCTTTCGCATCCCGATGTGGGTGATATTATGTCACTAGGGTGCCTATTGCAAAATGGAAAAAATACTTAAACAGTGTTTGTTATACCAAGTAAATGTATGTCTACTATCGCAAAAGGGGCTTATTCTACCTCAATTGGCAATAAACTCTTTGGGGGAGGCCTATGTCCAGCAGTGGACTTCTTCAGGCTTATTATGATGATGATGGATCATGCTTAAGTTTTTGCTTTTGTTCTTTTCCGGTCCACTTATTGATTATATTACATTAGAGTTCGCGACAGGAGATCGCTGCGAAGGGGTCGCGGTGCTACGTCGACGATTTTATCTCTACCTCGCATTTTAATATTCATTAGCATTTAGCTGACGGCTTTATAATATTCCTGCAGGTATTGAAAAAGGGAGATTTAAGTTTATGCTGAAAGATTTAACACAGTTCTCCAACATACGGGAACTTTTTAGGGTTACGTTCCTCATTTGGAAAAACGGAACTCTTATAGGATCACTCCGTAAAACTGGATTATTAGAGTTATATTTGCGGTCAATATGATACAATGAAATACGTGAGCGACCGCAAAATATAAGTTTGTCACTTCCTATACTTGGCTTTTTGATTTTTCTGACCGCGCCGTGTAATGATACGGAAAACCAAGGCGCGAGTTCTCGCACATGACCGTCTGTAGTTTATTTATATTCTCACCTGATTATGTTGGTTCTGCTCCGCCATCGCCTTCTCCTTCGCCTGCCTCTTGCACTTGTAGCGGTGGTTTTGAAACCAGATTTTGACCTGCAACAAAAAGTTTCATCAATAATCCTTCTAATAAAAATCAGAAAAATATATATGAGGTAATTGAATGAAGCAAAAGAGGTAGGTGTGTCAGGATCATAGCAAGTGGAAAGCCGTGGTCTCTGGCTACTCCTCTGGGAAATAGGCGTGATTTTATGTATGTATGTTGTATTTTAAAGTAAGAGAAACAAATTCTACCGTATTGGTTGACCTCAAACAATCCCCAGGCGTTAATCCCATCAAAGTGAACAGTGCGTCTTAAGCCAGCGCAGTATCCTGGCCTCCCTGAAATTAGCGCTAGAGCACACTACATACAGTCAACACTCCACCTTAATGACGAAAGAATAAACACGGGCATGTTTGCCCCTCAGCGCTGCCTTTGTCTATGCACGCAGCAAAATATACTCTTTATTTATTATTTATACATCGAGAGCGTTTCCTCCGTGTTTATTCTTTGAAATGGATGTGTGCCCTCTTCGGCGGATTCCCGCGCCGTTGCGACCGTCCGCCATTTTGTCCGAGGCGATACTTTGACACGATCCGTTATAAAAACTTTGTAACGTGCTAAGTACGAGTTGTCCACTCGTCGCGGGAGCTTCGGTATTTGTTATTTTTCGATGTTTGCTCAGTAGTGTAGTCAGCAAGCCAGCCAGTGGTGGGAAAGGGCTGGGAGGCGAGGCGCTTTTGTCCGCTGCGCGCAGGAATGATGCATGCTAGTTTATTTATGGAGTAGGTGAGAGTTAATGAACGGGCTCCGTCGGTCGGCGGGCGTCGCTTATTGCTCTCGGAGCCTTGGACGCTCTCGTGTTGAGTACTTTCTTTCAGCATCCTTGTGCATAATGCTGGGTGTTTCCTAGCACGCACTCGCTGTGAGAGCGCCATTCAGTTGTTTGTTTTACATCGGTGTCTCGTACAAGTGACGGGACATTTCGGGTGCGTCCAAGGGCCTTGGCTACGTGCTTGAGAGCCCACACCCACTTAGCTACCGAGCGTCATGTTTTTCTAATACGCATACGTAATAACTACTTTGCTACTGGAATCTTTTGAACATTACATGCGTTGACATTGAGAGTAAAATGTTTATCATTTACTAGTGAAAAGACCCGCGTCTTCGTTGGCGTAATTTTTTTTTATATAAACTTCTAACCCCGATGTACCCTATTAGGGTTTGTCTTTTGAGAATTCCTCCCATACACACTAAAAGGGACACATCCACCAATTTTTTTAATTTATAATTTAGATTAACACAACTTTTCTCTTCACGAGATTTTCACTTAGATCTCAAGGTACCTATTTTGTAATTTTTGCTTCCTATACTAAAAACTCTAGTAGTTTTTCTTCAAAAATATTTCTGTTTATTTGAATTATTTTGAATGAAATGGGAACTGGTATGAGAAAGACTTTATCATCAAAACTAATATGGCGGCCACCCGTATTGCTGTCATCTTGACGATACATGTCAATTTTGGCGCCGATGCCCCTCCGCACCTACAACTTATATTCAGCTCTAAACTTTTGGTGCAAGGTTCGAATTCCAATGGATATTGATAAATGCAGAGCTACGCGTAGGTGTTCTTTTCCTGAGAAAGATGACTTGGGGAATCAGGGTACAATAATTGTTATTATAAATGCCCGTTCATGTTTGTTTAGTTCTTCATTTAGTAAATTATTATAATGTACAATGAATTTACTTTTTATTTATTTTGAAAAAAATACCAAGAGATAAGAACGGGAATAAGACCTGGGACATTTTTATAAACATGGTAATTCTTTTCTCTTGTTTTTTTTAATTTTCACAAGGAAGGCTTATGTAAAATCATTATAAGTATCTAAAGCTATTTCGGTGGTTAGTGGGCATTTTTTGGTTTTATTGTCTGCCTTACTATATAGTTTACTAGCTTCAACCGCGGCTTCGCTCGCGCGGTACCGATGAAGATAAAAGTACCTATTTGCTATTCGAGACTATAATCTATCTCTGTGCAAAATCTCATCCAAATCCGTTAGGCCGTTTGGGCGTGATTGAGCCACAAACATCTAAACATCCAAACATCCTCAGAATCTTTCGCATTTATAATATTAGGTGGATATGATAGGATTCCTGCGTGTTAAAGCTGCATTACGAAACGCCTCTGATTTGTAATTCTCTGCCTACAATACTATGTGATCGTCACATTATCCGACCACATCGATGCACGCACCACTGAACAAACACCCGTCCGTCCGCCTGACAACCGATCAATGGCTTCATTTATTTAGTAACTTATAAAAATATTCTACTCTCACGGCAAAAAATAACCATAATTCACATTAAATTATTTGTAGCGCACTTTCAACCTTATTACAGCGTAGATTGTTAGTAATTTTTAAAATTAAATGTAACGGGTAATGTTCTATTTTTTTTGACACATCGGGTGTTGCCAGATAGGCGCGTGAGTGAATGCTGCTTTCACGAATCGGTAGGGCATGTTTTTATAGGTGAGACGAGATTCATATTTTCAATTTGATTGAAAATGTATCTACCTTTCTCATATTCTGCAATGAAGTATTATTTTTACAGAGATAAAAAGTAATAACTAACTCGAATGTGCAAATTAACGTTTTCTTCTAAGATTTACCTAAAAGATTTAAATTTATTTACAGAACAGAAATTTATTGTAAAGTGCCAGCGAGATCCAGTCAAAAGTCAGTGCCTCCAACTTAAAGCTGGTATAACTCGAAGGACCAAAACAAATAAATAAATTATTCTTAAAATATAATTTATTCTACCAAGGAAAATCATAAACGTTTTTAGCTAGCCAGCTTTATTTAAACTAAATTCAAATCAAACTCAATTATTAAAGTTGAAATGTATGTAGGTATGTAGCCCCTACCAGCCGACCGTGAGCTATAAACTTAGCTAATATTTACTGAACAATCCATCGAATTAATACTTATTTGTTTACAGTAGCCTTTATGAGTGTGTGCTTTGATTTTAATTTACTTTTGATTGACGTTTTAATAATTAATCACTGCGATGTGTGTGTTCGCTTGCAGTGAATCGTCAGTAGGGCCACACGAGTTTGGAAGTAGGGATCACGGGGGCAAATGCTGTTCGAATTCCTAGAGGAGGGACTTGTTCTAATAAACTCAATACCCAAAAAAAGTAACCACAGAAAGAGGACTCTGTAAACCACGACGGACGACACTTTAATGAAAAAAAAACGGAGCATAGACTTTATCATAGCGGACAAGAAGCATAGTATATTCAAGATGTCTCAGTGATCAACTGGTTTAATACCGGTTGTGATCACTGAATGGTTTTATCAACTATTGAACGCGTCTGCTTGATGAAGTCTAAGCTCGGACCAAGCCTAGGCTAAACTGCAATAGGCTCAGAGTCTCCTTCTTGTCATGACTTATATGCTGCCGAAACGTGGACACACTGGACACTTACAATAGGACCAATCCATAAATTTAAAGTATCTCAGCAAGCCGTGGAGACACCTATAAAAATAGCAGAAATTCGAGTCTAAAATTGGATATATCCTAACCACTGTAGAGTCTGAATACAGAAATAAATTAAGATGACTCTGCAATCGTCTGAAGCGACCAGCCAGCGTCTGAACTGACTGCAATAGTCAACAATACAGCAGTCCTACGCAAACACCGCAATGCCGGTAACAGTGCAAATTCAAGTCGAAAATTTTATCATAATACGCCCGTACCTGCCCCACAAAGGGCCCGTGTCAGGTGCATTATCCTATAAGATATCTATAATCCTTCATCACAATGGAACGCAACAAAAACTCCTCCATTCACCAGGACTGATTCCTTTCAAATAGCTTACTCAAAATCGTAGAAATAAGACGAGAAATCGACCGAAATCCACACAATATTCCCGCGGTTAATTACACAACCACAGCAATCAAAATTCGTATTTCAAATATATTTTGACAAGTCGGTCGCGATCAATAGCTATGCTCGAATTTCGGACAATGATACCAAAAACAATTTTAATTTTTTTCTTTTTTTATTTCTGTGTAATAAGCGATGGTTTCGATTCGGCCAGCCTTTGGCAGGAAGCGTATTGAAATCCCACGAAGATTAGAAGATTTGAAAAAAGTGAAGTGGAATTATTGGAAAATTATAGGGATGTTCAGACGATGAGCCGCCGCGGGGGAGGCTTTCGCTTTGAATATTGGGTTAGCTGAAATAATTATGATGGTCTAAGTACCGACTTAAAAAATATTTAGGTGCTGGTGCTTTTGTATCCCTTTTACGTTACCTGTAAGTTTGTAAGTTCGAAGTGAACATTATCACAGGGTAAACCAATGTGGCGTAACGCTATTTTTCTTGTTTATGCAAACCATCCTCCCCCCCCTAATTTAAGCTGAGCGCAAGTTATTTTTTTACACTTAAACGTCCAGCAAGCGCACAGCAATCTGACAAGCCGTCATTGTTCAACATCATGAGGCACCATTATCTTATTGCTTCCATTAATATCGAGGACCCGCATGTGCCGCATCCGCCGGGGGGCCACAGACCGCGTTCGTGACCATAGACAAAGAGGAGGAAGGATTGCCCTGCTTCTAGCGCGCTTTTGTTTAGCTTATCTTTGGCATTGTCTGATGTTTCACATTTTTTTGGAAGCTCCCATGAGTTCAACGCCCGAACGGCTAAAGGTTGATAAATTTTCGATTATTTTACATGCTTAGTCAGCATGAAAAATAATCGAAAATTTATAGATACCTACCTTTAGCTTAACCAATAGATACCTTTGCTTGATTGAGTCTGGCATCAGCTAGACCGTGTTTCCAAACACATTAACCTCGGAAGTCAATTGAGCTACACAAACAAAAATAAAAGTCATTTGAAAATGGAACCGGGCAGTTAGTCCGGGGAGCTCAGTATCAACAGTGGCGGCGCGTCGCGAACATCGAAATTTACTTAAGTTAACGAAACGCGAGCCCTCTGTTTGCGAGGCTCAAATACTGCGGAATATTGTAGCCTGGATGACGAGCAGAGTTCCTTTATTGCGCGGCCTCTATTTAAACTGTGCTATGCCTATGAATATGCACGAATGGAATGCGCTAGCTCGGTTTGCTTTCTAAAAGGAAGTTGGAGCTTTTAAATGAGATTATTAAAGACTGGTTATAGAAGGAAGGTTCTCTCACTAAACTTTATAACCTTTTACACGAGCCAAAAGACTCATAGGTAATGATGACTTAGTTGAGTCTAAGCTTCTGAGCCTCGATCATCGTCGCCGAGTAGCCAGCTTATCGGTCTTTTATAGCATACATTTCGGAGAGTGTGCGATTGAACTCTTTGATTTAGTCCCCCCCATTCCCATTCCATCATCGGACAACCAGACGCACGGAGATGCGACATCCGTTCATGGTTGATAGGTATACCACCTTGCCGCACCAAGCGCTTTGCGTCTTCCTTTATAATGCGGACAGCCAAAGAGTGGAACTCGCCCACCTGATGATAAGCGGTAAGAAATAACTGCTTTGGAGTACATACCTATCTAGATATGATACATAAGTGTTCAGGAAAAGTGTTTTAGACTAAGTTTACCTACGATCAGCATCAGATGCTGATAAATCTATGAAGAGTTATCAGCAGTTAGGTACCTACTAATTAACAGTTGTATTGTAAGTGCCTGCTTTTTCTTCATAATAGTCTTTTCTTTAAGTATTTATATGAAGTATCTATTTAAATTCTGTATCTATTAAGTTCTCTTCACAATATTTTTTATCAATAATGATAAAATATTTTTTTATCAATAATGATAAAAAATAATTAAACTATGAAATACTTTTGAATCTTTGTCCAACTAACATTTATTTACCTACTTTAAATAGTGGGTAAGTAGACATTTTGTAAAAAAAAAACATTTCTGGTGGCTTTCATAAAGCTTTGAAACGCATCAATAAAATCGGAAAGCGTGCAATTCAATACGTTTCGGGTAATGCTCGCGGCGAAGGCGACCGGCACGCGCCGACTGCCGCTGACAGCGAGGGTGTGATGACCAGTGCCATAGTAGCAGGAGAGCAGATATCACACTTTGCCACAAAGCTTATGATGAGACGCGCCACTTTCACACTTTTGCCTGTCACCTTAATCATAATCACATAATCAATCACTCTTTTTGAGCATGATGACTGGAAGATAAATAAAAGTATATCCTCCTCTTATTTTTGCTAACCTTATAAAAAGGACAGGGCGAGAGTCATCGAGCCGAAAAAAATAGTGAGTGATTATGGATAAGAGGGAGGACTATAATCACGAGTGAGGAGGTAAAGGCAGGCTTTTACCTAGAAGTCAGTAACACAGTTGTTCGTTTGATAGTAGTCGTAAAAGTAGAGCTTGTCTATGGTTACTGGAATCCAATTGAATTCGAATTTGGAAGTCTTTCAAAGCGTCAAATGAATGAGATATTTGGCGCAGTTTCCTGGTAAATGATAAACTTTTATTTATACCTACCGTAGTAAGGGTATAGAGATGGGAACGTTTATGTTATTTCAGTGGTTTGAATGCGTAACGATGGACGAACGGTCCAGTTACGTGTGCACATACTTTGCGTACCTAGTCGGGTACTCAGAACTAGTCGCTGCGCTCTCGTTATGGCAAGCATATTTGACAGGTAGGCTAGGTACTTAGGCATTACCTGACAAACAGCAGTGCAATTAACCAGTACTCGCGTCCTATCAATTATTTCAAACAATGCCTTGACCGGCGATATGCAGACCTAATTAATATTATGACAATGCACCACATTATAATCGGCGAATCAACGCGTGCCTCCGTGACACGCCATTGTTCCCGCCAACTCAGTTTGACGTTTGTTTTGGCGCGAATTCAAACGCGCCTCCGTAAATGGTGTTGACACCCTCAAAATGGAGATTATTCATGGATGTTTGCGGCCCATTGTTGGGGTTACACAGTGAGTTTATGAAATTTATATTGACACGGCCGAGATTATCGAGTCTTTGTTATGAAGGATTTGAATTTCGCGTGCGCGAATGTGGGAAAGCGGGGCGCGTGTCGCTGACAGAAATATTAATAACAGCGCGCGGGCCCCAGCTTTGTGTCCCTACCAACCTATGGTACCTACGTATACCTAGTTCATAACGTGCCTAGGCCCGACATCAAAGTGAACTTTCGCTAATTCGGAGACAGCACTTGAAAAAATACGAAACAACAAGGAGAATTTCCTCGCGACGACTCTCGAGAATCAAAGGGAGTCCCCCGATCCACTGCTGGCGTCGCTGGCGCGTGTAACAAGATGCCAACTTAACGAGCTAACCGTGTAGGCATAGATATCTAATGTTGCCAGCGGTGGAATAACAAACGGATGTGGTAGAATAACTGGTGAACACGGTGCCTGAGGCGGTCGGAACTCGGGGTGTGACGCCCTATGGCTCGTTTTGTTCGGTAATTGATAGGGGATGCCCGGGGCGGCCATGAAACCGATTACAGTTTGATTTATGGTTTTGTGTCGGCAACAGCGGCCGGAGGCGGCGACGGCGACGCCCTAATGTTGTTACACTTGCTAATGCGGGAGACAATTAAACAACTTGAGACACGTGTTACAGAAAACAGAAGTAAAAAGAACATTAAACATAAAAAACACGACTGCGACATAATAGTAAACAAGCTTTGGGATTTTGATTTTCACATCAAGTAAATTTTTAATAATTCTACTTCGAAACATTATGGACTTGTTGATAAGGTTAAGGTTAAGGGTGGTTAAGGTTATGTAGTAGTGAATATAAAATGTATTGTACTTATATGTAGTTGATAGTATCCCAAAATAAACTGGAAAATTGTGAATGATCAGCCTTCCAAAATAAAACAGACAGATCAACCATACCTGCGTTGGTGTTAAATGTATAAGTGACGCTAGGTGCTCTCTCTCGGGCGCTGACAGGTACTTCTGCTGCTTGAACCTCCGTTCTAGCTCGTACACCTGCAAAAACATGACATTTAGTCTATGGCTAGACTAAAATCTAGAGATCTAGAGTATCTTTCAGTATTTCCGGGTTCATGACAGTGATGAATGTAACATAACTTCCGGTGACCGGAAGTGCGTTTTTGTTTAGGTACAAAAAAATCTTAATTTCCATGGACGAATTTATAAAAACAATACAAAAGTGTTCACTATCTCAGAATACAGAAAAAAGACAGAAAGCACAGCACGCGTGAAACTTGTCACTACTAAAACTAATCCCATGAAGAGTAGTTTATGTCAGTTGGTCTGTGGACGTCGAATCGTACGGAGTCACAAAAAAATTGAAATATGCCATCATGTGCTGTTCCTACCAGCAAAAGTTCGGCTGGGCGTGTTAAAAAAAAGATGGGATCACATTTCACATGTAATTAGCACATTTAGAGTTTGTAATTACTAAATAATTAATAATTTCTAAAACTCATACCTTGAAAAAAGGTGTTGCAAACATAACCAAAATTTTCACCCAATTTTTTTTGTTATATTTGAGGGTAAAATAGTAATTCGGTTCCCCACTGATGAAATAAGAAGAGCGCAATAGACTAAAATCATACAAACGACGCGACCAGAGCTTTGGAAACCATCATTTTGTTTGTGTTTGCAACTGTCTTTACATAATAATAATATATGTAATTACATATATTGTACATATATCTTGTATTATTTATTTCAATTTCAAGCCCTGTCTCTCTGTCTCTCTGTCTTTTATAATAATTTATATTATAATTGATTAGCTAAGTAGGTAATACCTTCTTATAATTGTCTAGCTAAGGTTTTTTATTACGAGAATCACTTTGTACGGTTTAAATAAATAAAATAAATAAATATTCCGGACATATCACACACGGTCAACTGATCCCAAACTAGGCATAGCCTATACTATGGGTACCAGAGACTGATATACATAATAGATATATATTTAACACCCAGACACAGAACAAACATCTGTGTTAGTCAAATGTTTGTCCAGTGCGGGAATCGAACCCGCGACCACTAGCCCAGAAGGCAGAGTTACTACCAACTGAGCTATGAGGCCAGTTAATTTAATTCAGTTTGATAATCTAGGTGAAGCTACGTCTGTTTTTTACGACGAAGTCTAGAATAATCTGAGTAGAATTATTGGAGATTATAATATGGGACGGATTGCACTGCGGTTGAAACTAATTGCGCTGCACGTACCACACGTTTGCTATGCACAACAATTATTTAGCGGCCTAAAGTGTAGAAATCCGTTTAAGTAATTGGGTACCCAACATACAAAAATTACCCTAAAATTGGTACACCTTTTCCCAACTTGAAACATTAAAAAGCTGCGCAGCCGCAATGCTTTTTAGCGACACATTAGCTCGTACAAATTTCATCGTACGTCATTCCTGTCTTTTTTTCTGTATTCTGAGTTCACAATGTAAGTTTGGTATTTGGTTTTAGGGAAGTGTAGAGTAATTTGCGCTCTTAACAAGGGCTTATTTACCTGCTAAGCATACTTTCTCGTTCTTTTAACCGACCGTCGCCAAAAATGGAGGAGTTTATTATCAACCTACAGTTTGTCATAGATAAATAGATATTGCTCCGAATTGACGCCCTCGTTGGCGTAGCGGGCGAGTTCCCCATCTGAGACGCAAGGGGTATGAGTTCGATTCCCGCCGGGGGACAAATGTTTGTATGATTTGCAAATATTTATTTCGAGTCTGGGTGTTGTGGTACCATGGTACTCGTAGTTTCTGATACCCACGACACAGATAATCCTAGTGTAGGCTTAAGCAACTAAATTACGAAATAGACCATGAAGAAGCTTTAGATAAAGTAGGAAAAAGTCTCAAGCTTACATAGTTTACACAGCATATCCTATAGGTACACAGCAAGTAACACAAGTTACACAAGTAACTCTCCACACATGCATAGAGCCGACACATACAGGCAACTAAAACACACTGGCTAGGGATTCTCGGTAGGTATATAATTAATTACGTAGTACTCACAGCCGGCGCCTTCGCCCCCGGGGGCGGAGCCTCGAGTGGGCGGCCGCGGGGGTGGGTGCGCAATTAAATAGGCCGCGATAACGTAATTTCGGGCTTTAGGGGTAGTTAGGTGAGCTATCTACCCACAAACCGCGGGTGAAATGAGGAAACCGGAATTTTATCTTCACTCAATCCAAAGGTTGTCTGGAAGAATTCGCTTTCTAGCGATAAGACCGCCCATTGTACACTCTTGGGCTTTAGTTTTAGTTTCTGTTTTATTTTGCATTTTTTTTAATTTATTTTGGTGGACAATAGAGCATTTTCATTCATTCATTCATTAACTGACATTCATATATTCATAAATTAAACTGGCCTCATAGCTCAGTTGGTAGTAACTCTGCCTTCTGCGCTAGAGGCCGCGGGTTCGATTCCCGCACTGGACAAACATTTGTGACTAACACAGGTGTTTGTTCTGTGTCTGGGTGTTAAATATATATCTATTATGTATATCAGTCTCTGGTACCCATAGTACAGGCTATGCCTAGTTTGGGATCAGTTGACCGTGTGAATATGTCCGGAATATTTATTTAAGTAGTATTTAGGTAGGTTTTATTAGTAGATATACTCGTTCAATGCATTCCGCTAACCAAAGGGATGACTAGAAGTAGTAGAAGAAGTATTTTTTCAATTGAAAATGGTTAGAGATCAGAGACAGAAAAGACAGTAAATTATAATATATCTGAGCTTATCATTACCGCTAGTCAGATCGGATCTTGAGTTGCCATGGTCACACTGCGCTCCCGAGTCGGCAGCAATAAACTCGTCACGTTTGACGCGATCAGGGAAATCTCCCCTCGTAAAGCGGGGCATTCAAGGCGCGACTTGACCTTTGCTGTAGGCCATTGTTGTTGACCCACGTTGAAGGTACAGTCGTGTTAGTTAGAGTTTAGAGTTTAAGTTCAGATGCCTAAAAGTTTTTTACTGTCCTGAAAAATCCTTTTTGCCTGGTTTGTTTTTGTGTCACATAATTGTAATTTTGTACTTAGCGTCACAATTAAATATATTTTCTTTCATTCTTTCTGTAATATGAGTACTAACCTACTTAAATGTACGTTGATTAAATCTCTTGTGAACATTTAGGTACTAAACTATAACCCTCTCATAATCAGTCACCAACTATAACGGTGCGGTAGCTTCGCCCTATTAAAATTATTTTGATTATTTTGTTGTAAACTAGTACAAAGATTGTTAATAAAGGCTATTTGAATCTTGAATCTTGAGCTTCGCCCTGTCCTTGTAAACAAAAGATCAAGTCGATAAAGTTAGTGAGTGATTTATTCATAATTAATCACTAAAGTAAGGGGGTATAAAAGTAAAAAATATATTGATATGCTGCACAAGCATATCAATATATATCATCAATATATATACAGATAAAAAGTAGCCTATATGCTATTCTAGGGAAACTCTATTTATAAGGTAAGTTTAAGTTTAAGTTTTAAGGTTTCTCAGTTAAGGTAGGATTTAACTAAATTTTATAGTTCTGTGTCGCGCCACGTATGCCCATCTTTACAATATCCTGAATTAAGGCAGGTAAGGTCCCCCGGCCGTATTTATTTGTAAAATGATCGGCAAATAAAACTCCCCCCGGGTCTGCAATTTGTTCAGGGGGTAACTCACAGAAAGTTACTCTACATACCTATTCGTATCTATGTAGACGGTATTCGGAGATTAATAATTTAATTTAATTTATTTTTATTTCGGTTGTTCACCATAATTGTTAGTACATTTATCAAATTTAAATTTCAGGTCAGGAGATTTCTTGAGAGTCATCCATTTTACCATATTACCGAATATATGAATTGTTCATTCTCTGATATGCATATTAGTAATATGTAGGACACTATCTATTAATCCATTAATAATCTGTAATAATAATAATAATACTTAATTAATAATCTGCATGATAATTTATGAAAATAACTGTAATTGGACATACCTATGTTATGCAATGTAACGCTAAGGGTGAAATAAATGAATATGAATATCTACCTATAAACTATGTTAGTAACCATAAAAACAGATTTCAAATTCATGTCACATATTATCAGAATACATTCAACAAATTATTATTGCAAAAATAAATTAAATTTACTTAATATTGAAAATTCTAACTAGATTAATATAAGCATGTATATGTCAATATAATATTCAAGAATTCTAATTGTTTAAGTAAAGTCCAGAAATAAATAAATAGTAACCTACAGTTAATGATGAAAAAATTATGTGCCTTTTCTATCCCTTAGCATATTTGCTGGGAAGTACAAGAGTAACTGAAGAAGTTGTGTTAAAGATTTGTATTTTCCCATATCTTGTACAATAGCTGTAACCATCATTTCAGCCGTAGGACGTGCTGAATATAGGCCTCCCCTAAAGATTTCCAGAGCAAATTCCATCATGTGGGAGGTATTTTGGCCGGTTAGAGCTACCGTTGTGAAAATAGGGGACGCTGCTGCTGCATCTTCTAGCTTTTTCCCCATAGTCGCCTCTTACGACATCCACGGGTAGGTAGATATGGAAGGGACTATTCTCCAGCCAGCCACGGTAAAGGTAATACCGAGTTCAATCTTATGTTCAATTTTTACAGCTTCAACTTTCAGGGTTCAACTTTCCAAGATAAACCAGAATTTTATACCCATTTTCAACCCCTTGAGATGTGAATTTTCGCGAGAGCCTATACCTTTCTAAGTTCTTTAGTTTTATTTATGCTTTCGGATTCCTAAAAAATGAATATTAGCATTATATTAACTAATGTGTAGCGGCATTATGCTGAGACCATGCCTGTTTTGGCTCACACACACGGGAGACTAATTAGCACTTAAATATTGTAAATGACATAGATACCTACTTATGTGTTGTCGTTTGTACTGTATGTTATCTGTGTTACGTCTACCTATCTCCCTATCGTTAACCTTTATTCTATTGTTTTTTGTGTCTTCTGCCTGTGTTTGTCAAAATAAATTTATTTCATTTCATTTCAATATTTTTTTGATTAACAAGATTCGTCTCGTCCTCCGTCTTATCTTTAATCAGCTCACCGTCTACCTTCGCGAACATTAGGTTCCTTATTTTATCTTCGTTCTTCTCAATATAACAACCCTCTACCAGTTAACAGGTACACTCACCTGTGCCTGCGTGAACAGGACTCTTCTTTTGCGCCGCTGCGCCAGAGGGAACTGCATGGGCTTCGCGTCAGGGCCCGCGCAGGCCGCCAGGCCGCCCATGTTGTTGACGTGCCCCATGCCGCCTCCGCCCGACGTCATCAGCCTGGAAACTAAAGCAACCGTTCAGATGGGCACCCATCTGGAAGCCAGACACTGTGGAACTAAATAAATATTCCGGACATATCACACACGGTCAACTGATCCCAAACTAGGCATAGCCTGTAGGGGTACCAGAGACTGAAATGCATAATAGATATATATTTAACACCCAGACACAGAACAAACATCTGTGTTAGTCACAAATGTTTGTCCATTGCGGGAATCGAAGCCACGGCCACTAGCGCAGAAGGCAGAGTTACTACCAACTAAGCTATGAGGCCAGTCAAACTCAGCTAAAACTCTCTTATTTCCGTAGCTGTTTGCTTGTCAGCCAGTGCCAGCTCTTTCTTGGTCATCCTGCGTTATGGCCAGTAAGTTAGGTCAGTAGGTCTCCGGCCTTCAACGATTATGATAGCCGGAGATCGGCTATGGCCGGGACAGGTATCCTTTTTTTTTTTGTTGTCGATGGGAAAATGTGTTACGCATCCCCTCCAGCTCGGGGAAAGCCAGAGGGTTCGGGACAGGTATCCTAACCTAATGTTAGAGATAAACACAATAGTAATGTATATCAATCTCTTTAGTGAAACGGTCGTCTGTGACGTAATAGCTAAACTCTCTGGTTTTTTTGACTCTTGCTACGCTGACTTTGCCGTGTGCTGTGCATCCTGAATAAATCTCTCTACATCTATGAAGGGAAAACTTCTACAAGAAAATCTACGCAGGGATGACAAGGAGAGTGCTACTGCATTGGTTGTAAGAAAGCAGTCACGATGTTTCTCTGCTGAAATCCTTCACCTAACTCACAGAAGAGCAGTCCCTCATTATATATAAATGAAATATATATCTATTATGTATATCAGTCTTTGGTACCCATAACACAGGCTATGCCTAGTTTGGGATCAGCTGACCGTGTGAATATGTCCGGGATATTTATTTATTTGCCGACTGCGCTGCATAATTACAAGCTACAAGCTAACACCACTAGCGCTTAGCTATATTATTTTGTTTTATTAATCTCATTCCAAATATTTATAATTCGTAATAATAATTGAAAAGTTTGAAGCATTGAAACCGTGTTCAAACGACGTGCGATAATTATATAAAAATTAATTTGAATTCCGACGCTTAATAAGAAGTTAAGAATCTTCTTTTACGCTTCTGACTGTGGAAGCGCCAAGAGCTTAGGGGAAACTTTTAGCGCTAACACTGTGTGGGAAAAATGCGGGGAATTACCAAGGAGGTATAGAACTGTCTAGACAGCTCTTCCAGGCTTCTAAAAGTCTGGAGCGGTGATTCAAAGCTATTGGCTATGAGAATCGGCGGTTTGTGGACTGTAATAAACGTGGCAGGTCATCGACTTCAAGGAGGCTATTATGAGGAATGGGAAAATATAGGAATGCTTTTGGACATAAGAGGCAGCGCCTTACCTTTCTGCAGGTCTGGAATCGCCTGGATAACCCCTTCTTCCGATAGGGCTACGAATGTCCTCACTGCGCAGGTTAACCACGCGGCAAGCCAGCGTGGTTTCACAGATTGAAACAGACCGTATTTCCTTTACAGCACTTAAATTCGATGAACACTTGAACTAGGTGAAAGTAACATGAAATATGGACCCGAAATCCTGGATATATGACTAAATCCAGTAAGATTATCTCCGGGAGATGTTTTCACGGCGAGCGGTTAGACGAACTTGAATGTCCTTCCAAAAATGGCGACCGATCTGGTCAATCTTCTTCCGGCAGCTTTCTATTGCTGTCTCGCCGACATATGGTAGGCGCTGCAAGGATGAGTAGGAAGGAAGGTATTTGGAACCTATTACTGCCACGATTTAGGAAGTATATAATTTAGCAAAGTTGCGAAGGTTTGAGTTACCTACTTACCTATGTGCAGAATATGGCGATAACAGACTGGTAGTGATCTGGATCAGTTGAGCTATCTATAGATCGTTTGTAACGGCTCAACTGTTTCTTGTGTATTTTGTAAATATAAATTTGTATTAGTTTTAAGTTTCTTTCTGTAAATAAAGTAATTTTGAATTCTGATATTAATTTGATTTTTATTTATTTATTTATTTAGGAACAACAAACAACTACATTATATATGTAAGATACAATGAGTAGTAGGTACATAATTTCATATGCAACAAATTATTAATAATGTAGTCCACAACGTTATCCACAACTTAGTATATAAGAGTAACAAAAAAGTCCAGCTAGAGGGCCCGTCATAAAAAAAACATTTTTATTATCTGCTGTGACAAAAGAAATAGATGACGGGAATCCTATGCTGAGAAAGCTTATAATGATAAAAGAAAAAGAAGTTATCAGGATTACTTATGAAGTGTTAAGAGAAAATAAATATAATAATTGACTTTGCAACCAATCAGAACGTATTTAATTCATGATGATCTTCATTTCATTCATTAATACCGAATATTGACAGTTTGAGTTTGACTAGGAAGTGAAATAATTGTCAAACATTACATTTAAGATGGTATAAAGCACACCTTTTGAACAGTGGCTTAAAAGTTTCGAACAAACCAACGAGATTGCACTTCCGTCATTATTAAAGGTAGGAAAATGGATAAAAATTAATAACTTGGTGGGAGAAATAATTTTCATCTCTGGATAACATTCAGTTTTAGCTCGACAATTTTCATAATGATACTAAACGATTACAGCGGAGATTTTAAATTATCCAGTGAAAGCATTCGGAATTAAAATAAATGATAATAATACTTTTGGTAAATAGGTTTAGCTAGATTACAAAGAAAAGATTAATGAGAAAGATGACGTGAGTCAGAAAGAAATGAGTTCGGAGATGACAAATAACAGAAGAGAGTGGAAGAAGAAAACATGTTGTGCCGACCCCACATAATGTGGGACAAGGGCAGGAAGAAGAAGAGGTCTAGCATAAGTAATCATTTTTTGAATGAAACAGTACAGTAGACTTGATTAGATTTAGATATGTATCTGGACACTTCAAAGTCGTTCGGCACTTATTCAATACAAGCTTGCGTCCGTGACTTCGCTTAGTGGTATGTATATCAAAAGTAGTTTATATGCTGTTCTAGGTAAAGAACTCTACCTATTAGCGCAAGCTAATTTATAATATTAGTGGGATTAGCCGGTCACATGTTTTCCGATTGTATCAATATAAATAAATAAAAATAAATAAATATCCCGGACATATTCACACGGTCAACTGATCCCAAACTAGGCATAGCCTGTAGGGGTACCAGAGACTGATATATATAATAGATAATTATTTAACACCCAGACACAGAACAAACATCTGTGTTTATCACACAAATGTTTGTCCAGTGCGGGGATCGAACCCGCGACCTCTAGCGCAGAAGGCAGAGTTACTACTAATTGAGCTATGAGGCCAGTAAAATAAAATATATAAATTTATTAATTTTTAATATCCTAAACACTGCTTTAACCATCCAAATCATTGTTTGAAAACATCTGTTTACGTATCATTAACCGTTCCATTACCATCCACCGCGCCCTCATACAATCCCATTCAAATATCCATTAAATAGCGCAACAATTCAATGAAATACCAACTTTAAGATCTTATAGCATGATAACAAATTGTCCGGTGGCCTATTGACATCCGCAAAGCAGCATTAGTTTTTTTTTTATTTGAGGCAACGGAATGATTCTCGTTCAGCCAAAACGCACAATGGGAATGAGTAAGAAAGAATAGGGAGTAATATTTTATTGAAAGACCCTTTTCGCTGTTGAAGTGTTGTGTAAATAGAATGAGCGGTGAATACTTGTATAATGTGTGGAATATTGCTGCCGTTTCTCGCTGACGCTACAATATAATGTTATGAGATTCCGAGCTCGCATGGCTCCATTATGGATGCGCATATTTGAGTAACCTCGGCAGAGAATAACTCTGATGAATTTACAAAATGTAAGCTCCTTTATTCTTGAAATATTGGAAATGGCTGGAATAATACGGAGGCAGTGAAATCTTTATATGTCAGAGGTTTCCCATTTATTGTGAGGAAGTTTGGATGTTTGTGGTTCAATCACGCGGTAACGGCTCAACCGATTACGAATAAACTTGGAATAGATTGATTTATTTATTTTATTTTTATTTATTTATTATCATAGAATCTACAGCACTTTAGAATAATTATGATGTATATTGTATACTAAGCATACTGCCAATTACAGATTCATACTTTGTAAAATAGAACTTTTTAGTATAGTCGCAAAAACAACAGAAGCGACCAGAGTAAGTACAAATAAAAAAAATAAAGAAAGAAAAAAGGATACTGTTGAGATATAGAACGAATTTGGTGATCTGTGTATGTTTGTGTGTGTTTATATAAATGTTTCAAACTATTTGTTTTTGAAAGATGCTTTACAAAGGTGAAAGATGTCAATTGGTGAGAATTGCTTGTTAAAGCTATCAAGTGTACGATTAATGACAAGAGTTCTGGGCATAGTTACAATGACATAATGTGGCATGAAACAGAGAAGTATGTCTAGTACGCTTAGTTGAGGCTCTTATTTGCAAAAAGAGAGATTCAGGGCTATTTATTCTATTACTGCAGACGTCATGAAAAGAATAACATTTGCAGAAGTGTGCGCCGATCTTTGAGTTGCATTAATTTAGGATTTTGTATAATTTATGATTGTGTACGATAATTTAACGCCTTTCTTTACTTAATTAATTGTGGGCACCATGCGCAAGCTAGTTTACACTTAAGTACCAAAATATTGAGGTACCCTTACTTATAGTATATTTATTTATATTTATTTATTACACAAAAGGAATACAAATAAATGGTAGTAAATGTCTAAAAACCTATGTTAGGTTTGTCTAGACATTAGGTTCTCGATATTAAAAGTAAGAAAATTTTTAAACAATCTTTGCTTATTTTCTATGAAGAGCGAGCGCATGTAAAGATAACACCTATAACCTAACTAGCTTTCGCCCGCGGCTTCGCTCGCGTTAAACCTACATAAAAAGTAGCCTATATGCTATTTATGGTAAATAACTTTATCTATTCCAAGTTTCAATGATATCGGTGGAGCCGTTACGGCGTAATTGAATAACAAACATCCAAACATCCTCACAAACTTTCGCATTTATAACATTAGTACGATTTCGTTGAAGTTCCGTTTGGAATATCATCGTTCCCTTCATCGTACCCTGTCTCGTCATCATGTAAGTACAGGGTGTCCGGGGTCCGAGGTATATTATATTTTCACAACAAATACACGAGTAATAGTACCGAGGGCTGTCCACGACACGTCTCTGAATAATGTTGAATAACCCCGTTTCTGGGTTTCTGGTTTTAATATATTGATGGATACTTAAGGTCAAATATGAAAGATTTAAATAATAATAATAAATAAATAAATCTTTATTCATTACCTTAGTGCTACGAATAACATTGATAATTAATATCTAATTAAGGGTAACAAATTAAACGATGCCTGAACTAGGAAAACCTGTGTCTCAGGCGGTAAAAGGCAAAATTAATAACTAAAGTTGGTATACTAAAGTTACTATTTGAAAGTAAAACAATTAAATAGTAAGTAAAAAATTTTCCTTAGTCCTAGTCCTAAATCCTAGTGCCTCTATTAACTTGTTTTTTGCTATTGTTAACTTTGGTGAGTAAATTTATTGGTATTTCGTAGAAAATCTATATTTGGAAAGCAACTAGGTAGGTAGGTATAACCACAAGAAAAAGCGCCTTAGAGAATCTCTACAAATTCTCAAGTAAATAAAAGTACAATATATTTTTAGGTATATTTCGATATATCAGTCAGCGTAATCCTCGTCTGTTTGTTATTCCTGGCCTTATTGACTGGCCTCACAGCTCAGTTGGTAGTAACTCTGCCTTCTGCGCTAGAGGTCGCGGGTTCGATTCCCGCACTGGATAAACATTTGTGACTAACACAGATGTTTGTTCTGTGTCTGGGTGTTAAATATATATCTATTATGTATATGAGTCTCTGTTACCCATAGTACAGGCTATGCCTAGTTTGGGATCAGTTGACAATGTGTGATATGTCCGGAATATTTATTATTATTATTATTTATATTCCTCTATCCAGTAATAATGCCTCGCAAAATAACCCAATTTATCGTATGTGTCAACTGTATAACAAATCTTCCAATGAGCTTGATATTTTTCATCTAAATATTAGGATTTTCAAAGCAAATTTGTTGAAACTTAAATTAGAATTAGATTAAACCTTTTGTTTATACTTTTGGAAATTAGATCATGTGTATTTTTACTTTATTTGCAACAAACGTTGTTTTGAATGTCGTGTACAATTTTAGGGTTAATAGATTTAATTTAACTTTTACTAATAATTTATTTTTATTTTTTATTTATTTATTTATTAAGATAACAACATCATAACAGGTTTTTTTATTAAGCCCTAAGGCGATGTTATATCTAGGTACCTACTTAACTTAATTTATTAACAACACTAATTAATATATTTTGTCTCAATGACAAGCTGTGCCATTTCCATGGCTTTCGGCAGGTTTTGGTAAAACACGTCTACACTGTTTTGGGACAGAATATTGAGTAAATAGATAGCGAGTGACACGGGAGTTTGTTTTTGGCCATTTATTAGTTTATTAACTGTTTTTGTACCTTAAATAAATAAAATAAAATAAAAATATAATAATTATGTAGCACCTTATGTAAGTTAAGACCTCTAAGAATAAAGAAATTTATACTTTACTTTACTTTTAGTACAAATAAAAGTTTGGAATTTACACTATAGCTACGCTATAGATCTCGTAGCCACGCGTAGGCTCTTCGTAGACCATTCGTAGAAATTGATCGGTTTTACTATCTTTGAGTTATCCATATCCATATCTACCTATCCGCGGATGTCGTAAGAGGCGACTAAGGAAAAAAAGCTAGGGGATGAGCAGCAGCGTCCCTCATTTTAACAACGATAGCTCTAACTGCGCTCGCCAACCCGCATGCCCAGCGTGGTGAGTATGGGCAAATCCCCCCACATGATAAGGGATTTGCTCCGTCTGTGGGGGAGGCCATGTTCAGCAGTGGACGTCGTACGGCTGAAATGATGATGATGATGATGATATTTCATTTCACAGTCCTTAAGTACTTACTGAATATTCAATAAGATATTCCAACTCGGTGTGGTCAGGCGAAATGACCAGACCGAACCCAGAACTTGAATTTTAACGACATCTACGAGTTGGTGCTAATTACACAAGTTGCGGTCATCGGTGGCCGTCAGCCGCACGCCTGTCCTACTCCCCTTCCCCTTCCCTCTTTTTGCCCCCCTTCCTTCTACCCACCCTGTGTTCATCATCATCATTCCAGCCGTTTTAAGTCCACTGCTGAACATCAGAACAAAGAACAAAGAGAACAAAGAGTGGAATTCGTTGCCGGCGTGTGTTTCCGAATACCTATAATTTGGGTGTTTTCAAGAATTTTTCACTCTACGAATAGGTTTCTTATAGGCAAACGTGCTACACCGTAGACCACATCGTCACTTATCATCGTGAGATTGTAAAAAAAAAAAAACCTCCGCCACAGATTTCCTATCATGTGGGAGGAATGTGCTCACGCTGGGCAAGCGGGTTGGCGAGTGCAGTTAGAGCTATCATTTTATAATAGGGGACACTGCTGCCCATCCCCTAGCTTTTTTCCCTGTCTTCTCTTACGACATCCACGGGTATGAGATATGGCCTATTCTTCAGCCGGCCACCACGGCCACCCTGTGTTACTCCGCATCAACTTGCAATGTAAATTGAGCTTTTTAGCTCTGATTTATGGTTCAAAATAGCCGCCCTAAGCATCCGTTATCATAGCCAGGACCGAATTAGAAGCCCGGAACCCCTCAGTTGTTGCTACTAGCGGTCACCCATCCATTTGGTGACCGTGCTGTACGTTGCCTCGGTTGATACTACTACTCTTCTACGACTTTAGTAAATTCGAAATAATTTTCTATGCAAAAATCAGCTGTTTTGGGGTCAAGTCAGTTCAATCACAACGAATCAGCTGTTTTAGGTAGCCATCTTGATGCTGAACTACTCGTAAAAAAAAAGCTCTTTTAGCGATAAGACCGCCCATTGTACATTTATGGTCTTTAGTTTTAGTTTCTGTTTTATTTTGTATTTTTCAATTTGTAATGTGTACAATAAAGCATTTTTATTCATTCATTCATTCGTAAGTTAATGTTATAAAGTTATAAAGATGATAAAAATATTGATGTTTTTATTCGCAAATATTGTTTTGTTGATAGAATAACCCCCTTTCGGGATGGTATATATATTATGAATTTCTCTAGCTGTTATTCTCGTCTGAATATAATTTAATCTGTGCCTCCTCCCTCATCCCTGTCCGTTTCACCCCACTGTCCCTTGGCCAATTTCACGGCAGTTGCGCGGTCATCAAACGCACTCTTTACGTCGTCCTGGGCTCAGTAACGGTTGATTTGGTTTATATTTCCTCGTTTTGACTGGTGTCCTTGTTAATTAGCACATTGAGCCAGTTACGGAAAAAGCGTGCTGACTTAAATTTTTAGTTCTGTAGGCATTTGAATGACAAATAGAACTAACAATTTAAGTTCCGTTTATTCACATAGGTAGTCCAGTTTGCGCACTGAAATTCAACTCACTGGTTTTTACAAAGTAGCCAAATTATGTTTACCTATAATTGTATAACTACTAACTAATAAATAATATGAAGTACCTGGTAGATGTCTAGGGCTCGTATTCAGAGACACGACTCAAGCATAGATTTAATCACAGATCAGCTGAACTCTATTTAAGTATTGAATCTCTTCTCAAACATAGCTTTTATTCAAGAACGGTACTTAAACTACTCTCAGCTGAATCGAGTCTCAAATCTGTACTCAAATGTTTTCGCTTACATTTTGATTTATTTATAATTTTCGATCCGTTTTACGCAGAAATTCAAACAGCCAGGGTGGAAATAGAATAGAACAATAAAGTGAAGTATAAATATGCATCAAAGTACGTGTAACGGAACGAAAATGTCATTTGATTAATGTTAAATCAAATCTAAACTCAAGCACCGATTTCGTCTGATTGACGTTTCAGAATAAGCATTTACTCAGGTGAACTGTGATCATTGAATCTATACTCAAATCGAGATTTAATTACAAATCAATGCTCGAGTCTTGTCTCTGAATACGAGCCTAGGTATAGTATTTATATGCACTGACTATAATTTAACTTTCAAAATGGAGCTAATAGCTGCGTTTGCAAATCCATTAGCTTTCGTCAATATTGCCGCAGAGTCACGGTTTCGGAAGCCGGTCACGTTCCGCTGACTAATTTCAAGTGCCTCTTTTTAAACAAAGTAGGTGTCAGTTTTGTATTAATTTAGCTGTCTCTAGTGTTTTTCTTGAAGTGTCTAGTAAGGTGATTAATCAATGTTACTTGGACTACTATGGACTCAACCATTACTATGCCAATTAATTAATAAGGCATTTTAATAATGCGCACAAAAGGAGCCATTTCATTCTGGGCCTGGTCCATGTACACTACATAGAAAAATTAGGAAAAAATAGGAGATTACAAGAAAAATACAATTTCATTAATTTGAAGACAAATGCGATGGTACAAGAATAGTTCTTCTGGTAAGTTTTTTACTATGTGAACACTATTTGAAGGCCGCCATGTTGGTTTATAATTGGCGTTTGACATGACATTGACATATTTTTCATGTCATGTTGTTTGATCTGATGTTTTTGTTTTGTCAGATAAAGTAGGTTGTCAAAATGACATTTCACGCACGTCCATCCGCCATATTTTTGTAGCGCTGTGTGTTGCTCTCTTTGTCGAAGAAAATCTTAATGTACTTTAGAACGAAGTCAATTTAAATAAAATAACCAATTATATACGTTTACTTTTTTGCTTAGCCATATTTTAGAGTAGTGTACACAGTGCAGGCCCAGGCTCCATATATTGATGAAACGTCTCTTTTTACCGCGTTGTTGCTTCATTGGTCACAAGGTTTTGTCAGAGCCACCGTACGTTCTAGTTCCTGACCTAATGCAAGACGATCAAGAAAAAAACCAGTGTAATGATTCCACGAAGCCACAAAATCCCATCACAATGTATATGAATGATTACTTAATCTAATTTACCCATTTTTCTATTTTACCTATTGTATGTAGGTACTGTAGTTTAAAATTGTTTATCTATGTTTATTGTGTGTGTCTGTAGTGCCAAATATTTTTTTGTTATCTATCTAACTAATTTGATACCGAACAGAAGTGGGTTAGAAAAAATATTTTTCAAAACAATTCTCACGTCTTTGGAAGTTCATAATAATCGCATTAAATTTGGCAATGTGCAGATCACCCATTCACCCCACGAGAGTGTTGCCAACGCTGAATAAACTCCAGCAAATTGTGCGTGAATAAACAACTGCCATAATAGCTGTATTGTGTTACCTCCCCTCGCTCTAAAAATACACTACCTATCTGCCGCGCTTCATCGAAATGAGGTGCAGTTAGATATTGTGAATTGGTTTGAGGGGCTGCGGATTCTTTTTATTCGATACGATTGTTGACACATTTAATTTTGGAAGTTAATATTACGGTTTTTTTAAGCCACAGATAAAACTTTGAATTTGACTTTGATTGAAGGAGAGAACATCTGCAACGCCTGGAGTCGTCTAGAGAGACGAACTTCAAGTCGTACGTGCTGAAGGTGCCTGCGAAGCTTCGCGACATGTTCCTCTCTCCCGACTTCTGGCCTGCAGGAATAGTTTTCCGACGCTATAGAGATGCGCCAAAGAACAATAAACCCTAATATAATATGCAAGTGTGAATATTATATGTATTTTAGTTTTAAGGTATATATATCTATGGGCCCTGTATTTGTACATGTAAGTACTTTGCTGTGTTGCCTAAAATAAATGACTTAATAATAATAATAAAAAACTGGAGTCAGTAAATGACCGCATAATATTGGAAGCTTTTAATTTTGTTCGCTCTAACTAGCACATACTTGTATGTTTACCTTGAATATTTAATTCATAGGACTGACATTAAAGTTTAAGCAACCGCAAAAATAAAGTGCCGAGACAGTCTAGTAGTCTACATTAATAAGCAAAATGTTTTACATCATCCTCATAAAGAAAAGCATGCATGAGTAAATTCAAATATAAAAATACATTTTAAACTCTCGGGTTCCATGATAAACAATTTCAACGCGGCGAGCGGCAAAGCCACAGGCCGCAGATGTCAGGAAATGAAATAGCAAACATTTCCGCGGCTATTTCCCTCAGTGTTGCCACACTAAAGGAAGATAAACGGCGGTCGTCTGCCGCTGACGCGTCCACTCGCCGCGTATTAGCCGCGCCTACATGGAAACTAAGTATGTCACACACTTATTTTTTCCCTGCGGCAATTTTAATTTCAGCTAGCTGACCGTGTGTTGGTGAACGTTTGATGTATGGCAACACTTGAAAACGCTGCAGGTATCGTAGGTATCGGGATTTTTTAGCGCGCTCTGTTGCTGTCACCTGCTTTTAGAGTGGTCTCGAGTGTACTTCCAATAAACGAGAAATTCATAAATTGCTAATTTATAGTCTATTTTGTCTATTTAAGTTGCGGGAAATCGGTGGATGGAAAAGGCTCTAGATCGTTCGTCATGGAAGTCTTTGGGGGAGTCCTATGTCCAGCATTGGACTCATACAGGCTGATGATGATAATGAGTCTATTTTATCTGATTCGTTGCTTGTTGCGAGTAGAAAACATCATCCATATGTAATTAGGCAAACTTCGTCACCCAGTGTGGCTTGTTATGGTAAATACCTCGGACGAGTCATGTTTTACTGATTTCGACTAGTGTTTTATTTACAAAAATTACCTACAACGATATTTGGACAGCACTCTAGAACCACTTTCGTCTAAGTAACAACGTTTGAGAGCGTCATATTTATTATTATACGTGCGCAGCATACCATTTGCAATAGACAAAAGTTTAACATGGCGAGAGCGTTCGACTGAGTTCCAATCCATCGACCTCATGCTATTTGCGGACGTGAGGCCTAATGTTTGCTCAGCCAAGACTCTAGTGGTGGACAAACATGGGACCGATCGGATGGAATTGCTTATTTTGTCTCTGCGTACGGCTCCCTCAGCATACAGGTACGGGAGGCGGCGCGGCGTGCCCCGGGGTAGCATTCTACGACCGCTTTTTCTTATACATTACATTCTTTGTCTAATAATTCGGTGGACGGTATTCGAGAGCGTGTTTTTTCTGGTCGAACAGCATTAGAGATAGATTTACCGTTTTAATCTCGGCTTAGAGATGCTTATCTTTGCGGAAGCGTGCCGTATTTTGGCGTTTAATTACTTGTAAATTTTATGCTTGTTTGAAGTTACGGTTTTAGTAATTTGTGATCATTTTTACAGTTATAAAACCGTTGGGTTTTGTAAAAGTATTTTATAACAATGATAAATACTTAGATATCTACAATCTGAAACTGTTTTAAGTAGAATCCGGTTTGGGTGGTGTAGACTAAACGAAAGACAAATAGAGAACTAGCCACATTAAAACATGCAGGTAGGTTGCTCGCTCTTCATAGAAAATATGTAGGTAAAGATTGTTTACAATTTTTCTTACATTTAATATCGAGAACCTAATGTCTAGACAAACCTAACATAGGTTTTAAGACATTTACTACCATTCATTTGTATTCCTTTTGTGTAATAAATATATATAAATAAGTAAAATGAAAATGTGAATGTCTGTATGTTTGTCATACTTTCACATCACAAAAGCGACAAAGAATTTGGTGGGTCATAACTTTTCAAAATCTAGATTAAAACATAAAAAGACTGATTAATCGCGAAATAGTTCGAAATATTTTTAATATTTATTTATCTGTAGACGGTGAAGTGAAACCAAGGCAACCCCTACTTATATAAAAAAACTTGTTCGGTTCAGGAAACGTTCTCAATCCCATCTATAATATAATATTGCAGTTTACGCAGTGTTGAAAGGGCCCCAACCCGATGGACCGACAACATTGTGAAGGTTGCGGAAAGTCGGTGGATGGGAAAGGCTCAAGACCGTTGGTCGAGGTACTCTTATGGCGAGGCCTATGTCTAGCAGTGGACTTCTACGGCTGATGATGTTGATATAAATGAGAAAGTCTATAAAAATGTGAGCATCTTTTTGCGTGTTTGTTTTAAATAGTCTGGTATCCTACTAATATTATAAATGTGAAAGTTTGTGAGGATGTTTGTTGTTCAATCACGCCAAACGGCCGAATGGATTTGGATGAAATTTGGTGCAGGCATAGATTATAGTCATTTCATTTATGACTGGCCGCATAACTCAGTTGGTAGTAACTCTGCCTTCTGCGCTAGAGGTCGCGGGTTCGATTCCCACACTGGGCAAACATTTGTGACTAACACAGATGTTTGTTCTGTGTCTGGGTGTTAAATGTATATTTATTATGTATATCAGTCTCTGGTACCCATAGTACAGGCTATGCCTAGTTTGGGATCAGTTGACCGTGTACCGTGTGTGAATATGTCCGGAATATTTATTTTATTTTTATATTTTATTTCAGTACCTACTTTTTATGTAGGTACCACGTGAGTGAAGCGGTGGGCGGAAGCTAGTTGATCCATAATTTGACTATTGTCCTGTATATTTGCACTTTCTCCGACTACTGGGTAATAGTTATTTAGATTGGGTTTTGGTTCTTGTCTGTTTGTCTGTGGTGGAGTGGTTTCGGGTGTCAAACTTCGCCGTCGAGTACTTACACCTACTGTGGAATTAGTTCATCAAACTAAGGCTCGTATTCAGAGACAAGACTCGAGCATTGATCTGTACTTAAATCTCGATTTGAATCGAGATTCTAATTCTTGAACAGTACTTATGTATAGATTCAATGATCACAGTTCACCTGAGTGAATGCTTATTCTGAAACGTCAATCAGACGCAATCGGTGCTTGAGTTTAGATTTGATTTGACATTAATCAAATGACATTTTCGTTCCGTTACACGTACTTTGATGCATATTTATACTTCACTTTATTGTTCTATTTTATTTCCACCCTCGCTGTTTGAATTTCTGCGTAAAACGGATCGAAAATTATAAATAAATCAAAATGTAAACGAGAACATTTGAGTTTAGATTTGAGACTCGATTCAGCTGAGAGTAGTTTAAGTACCATTCTTGAATAAAAGCTATGTTTGAGAAGAGATTCAATACTTAAATAGAGTTCAGCTGATCTGTGATTAAATCTAAGTTTGAGTCGTGTCTCTGAATACGAGCCTTAGATACGGCTGTACCACTAACATAGCGATCAAAGTGGATCATCATCATTCCAGCCGTTTGAAGTCCAGTGCTGAACATCTACCCCACAGAATTCCGGAGTGACTTCCTATCATGTGGGGGGAATTTGGCCATACTCACCACGCTGGGCATGTGGATTGGCGAGCGCAGTCAAAATAGGGGCCCACCCCGTAGGTTTTCCCCCTTAGTCGCCTCTTACAACATCCACGGGTAGGAGATATGGAGATGCCTATTCTTCAGACAGGGCCACCACGGCCAAAGAAGATATAAGAAACGAATGGCGATTATTTTTAGGCGGTGACGTAAGTTGACAGTCTCAAAAATTTATGGTTCAAATTCGTGTAAAACAGTGCTGACACACACAAATGCGAGCTATAGAAATATTCTTCAAAAATAGCTCAGTTGGTAGTAACTCTGCCTTCTGCGCTAGAGGTAGCGGGTTCGAATCCCGCACTGGACAAACATTTGTGACTAGCACAGGTGTTTGTTCTGTGTCTGGGTGTTAAATATTTATCTATAATGTATATCAGTCTCTGGTACCCATAGTACAGGCTATGCCTAGTTTGGGATCAGTTGACCGTGTGTGATATGTCCGGAATATTTATTATTATTATTCTAATGAAACGAACGCCTTGATTGGCTTGAAATTTGGAGAGTGTATTTGTCTTGGTACGTAGTGGTGTACTAAGAATAAATTTTCCGAAATTCAACCCCTAAGAGGATGCAGCGGGGTTTGAAGTTTGTATGAAAAAAAATCACACGAAGTCACGGGCTTCCACTAGTTTGTAATAATCGTATCTGCATATAGTTTCAACAAGATTCATTAACCTTTGGATAGGACCACAGATTTTTAAAGACGCCATATTAATTAGTTATCAGGGCGTCTGGTCGAAGTGACACGTGACCCGAGAGCTGGCTCTTATTTGGCCCAGCGAATTAGCATTGCCATCCAACGTGGCAATTCCGCCAGCGTCATGGGGACGCTTCCGACTGGTAGTGATCTGGATCAGTTGAGCTATCTATAGATCGTTTGTAACGGTCTTTAGATGGCTCAACTGTTTCTTGTGTATTTTGTAAATATTAACTTGTATTAATTTTAAGTTTCTTTCTGTTAATAAAGTTTATAAAGAGTTAAAAAATATATATATATATATACATTCCTCAGCAGGTTATTAAAATACAATAATCAGAACCATAGTCACCGATATAGCTCTCAAAATTAGCAAGTTGAAGTGGCAGTGGGCGGGCCATATAGCTCGCAGAACCGATAACCGTTGGGGAACAAAGGTTCTCTAGTGGCGACCACGAACCGGACGACGCAGTGTTGGAAGGCCCCCCACCCGATGGACCAATGACATTGTAAAGGTTGCGGGAAGACGGTGGATGGACAGGGCTCAAGACCGTTCGTCGTGGAACTCTTTGGGGGAGGCCTATGTCCAGTGGACTTCTACAGGTTGTTGATGAATCAGAAAACAATGCATATTTATCCCGTAAGCGACATACACAATGCACCTGCATATACACATACATATTCCAGACGGCACTATCGAATTACGGCAAAGAACAAAAAACGTGTAGATGGGTCAGTGTAGCTAAAGTAGATTACTGGTATTTGTAGGCGCCCTTTTCGTGACTCCATACAAAAACGGTAATCTAGACTGGCCTCATAGATCAGTTGGTAGTAACTCTGCCTTCTGCGCAGAGGTCGCGTGTTCGATTCCCGCACTGGACAAACATTTTTGACTAACACAGATGTTTGTTCTGTGTCTGGGTGTTAAATATATATCTATTATGTATATCAGTCTCTGGTACCCATAGTACAGGCTATGCCTAGTTTGGGATTAGTTGACCGTGTGTGATATGTCCGGAATATTTATTTATTTATACACTTAACACGGTCGAAGTGAGAACTCACACTAGGACCTCAGATGCGTTTGCGCATTGTAGAAACTGTAAAAACATAATACAACGAAAACTTTTGAAAAAAATCTTATTACGAAATATCCGACTATTTAGATGACAAAAAAGCTTAGGACTACTGAAAGTCGATTATTAATAAATAAAAGATCGTTGGAAAATAAACCAGTATCAGTTAAGATTTTAGCTAGTAAACAAAAATATGGTTTGAATCTATTGGTTTGAATCTATTGCAGATATCTTCGCTTGTAGTACTTATAAATTTAAGACATTACTCAATAATGAACTTCGCAATGAAGATCATCATGAATTAAATACGTTCTGATTGGTTGCAAACTCAATTATCATATTTATTTTCTCTTAACACTTCATAAGTAATCCTGATAACTTCTTTTTCTTTTATCATTATAAGCTTTCTCAGCATAGGATTCCCGTCATCTATTTCTTTTGTCACAGCAGTTAATAAAAATGTTTTTTTATGACGGGCCCTCTAGCTGGCCTTTTTTGTTACTCTTATATACTAAGTTGTGGATAACGTTGTGGACTACATTATTAATAATTTGTTGCATATGAAATTATGTACCTACTACTCACTGTATCTTACATATATAATGTAGTTGTTTGTTGTTCCTAAATAAATCAATAAAAAATAAAAATAAAAATATGGTAATAAATCAATCAAAACAGAATGTGGAGAGCGCGTTTATGTCTTTTGCATGGAAAACTTAAAATAATTTGAAGTAGCTGTACCTATAGCTAACTAGCATGTGCCTGCGGCATGGTACGTTAATAAAAAGTAGCCTATGTACTATCACCAAAATTTCCGCCTTACCAATTTTGAAACATTTTCGCTTGTACACGGCTACGTAAGCCTGTTCGGACCATTACTTTGTTCACTGTGATCTTTTGAGGGTGAACCATTCATTTTATGACTTTGATTACCCAGTCTGTTGTTCAGTTGCATTTAAACAAAACGAACATATTGCTAAACAAAAAAGGTAGGTACCTACTTTTTTATTATTACGCATTTACGCAAGCCAGGCACAGAACCCTGCACGCAAAATACACCCTTAGGGTGGTAAGGCGGAATTTTTGGTGATGGTACAATTCTAAATGAAGATCTCTATTTATTACAAGTTTCATTGAAACCGGCTGAGCCGTTACGGAGTGTTTGAACCACAAAACAGAAACATCCTATCACTATTTCGCATATTTCTTCGATAACATAACATATTCTTATTCTTACAATTCCTAGGTGTTAGTATTTTCTAACGAAATCCTGTCCTACTAATATTTATTATATATATATACTAATAGTTATTTTACTAGAATCTTTTTTTTTTTTTTTTACATTCCTGACAATCACACATGGTTAACTGATCCCAAACTAGGTATAGCCTGTACTATAGGTACCAGAGATTGATATACATAATAGATAAATATTTAACACCCAGACACAGAACAAACATCAGTGTTTATCACACAAATGTTTGTCCAGTGCGGGAATCGAACCCGTGACATCTAGCGCAGAAGGCAGAGTTACTACCAACTGAGCTATGAGGCCTGTCACATCTTATCCTACTCCTACTAATATTATAAATGCGAAAGTTTGTGAGGATGTTTGGATGTTTGTGGTTCAATCACGCCCAAACGGCCGAATGGATTTGAATGAAATTTGGTAGAGATAGATTATAGTCTGGAATAGCATTCTACTTTTAATCTTCATAGCCGCGGGCCGTTTCTAGTCTAAAATGTTTTTATTAATTTGTTTTTAGAAGTGACTCATCTATGTATTGTTCGGCTAAGATTCCCGCCGGCAGTGTAAGCACGCAGCGTTTACTCAATGTTTTTTTTTTTTCACTAATGGTGTTTGCCGACGGGAGGCATTGCAACTTGATACAGATCGTAGTGCATCGGCAATCACGCGGTAGCGATGAACATTCGAGATTAATTAAGCATTGAATAGGTACTTATGTAATCCACAATGATATCCTACTTCCTACTTATCCTACTAATATTATTAATGCGAAAGTTTGTGAGGATGTTTTTTGATCAATCACGTTTCAACGAAATCTAGCATAGACTCAAAAAGTCTGCCCGCCAGGTCCTTTGATCCCCATGGGTCTAATGTTTAGTCTCTTGTAGGTATAACAAATTTTATATGACTCTAGCTTCCGTTCGCGGCTTCGCTCGTGTGGTATCTACATAAAAAGCCTATATGCTATTTTAGGTAAATAACTCTTTTATTCCAAGTTTCATAGAAATCGGTCGCAAACATCCAAGCATCCTCACTAACTTTCGCATTTATAATGTTAGTAGGATCAAGGAAAAGCGCATGCCGTTTGAACACAGCTTTAAATTGTGAAAGGCTGGCAAGGCACTGACTGGCACTTTAGGCCTAACTGTAGCGCGAACTGCGGTATTGTCGACAATATAAATCTAAATCATCGACCGAGCTTGTTTTATTTTTGTATGTTTTGTCCACACAACGCATACCTACTCAACCTATCTACCGCCTCACCTACCTACATGTTTTTGTTTTTCTTATTGTGTTTTTTTTTTTTGTATTACTAGATTTAAGTATTTTTTTTTCTTTCGTTGTATCTTCCTACCTACCTAACTACTTACTGCGTTGTAAATAAATAAATTTTCTTTCTTTCTTTCTTTCTATGTGTGGGTTACTTTTTCTATAGCAGACTATTAAGGTGAGGGTTCAATTATTTTATGATTTTTGAATTGTTTTTTCTCAATAACCGCAAAACGCACAGTTTAGATTTTTATGAAAAAGATAACTTGAGCATTTTATTTACGTAAATCCAAGACAGAAACGCGATTGGTAAAACTTTTCTCGATAGATTTATTTTTTAAAGTTGGGTCCTCTGCAACAGTTTTTTCGAAAATACTCTGAGACTATCTAACAAAAATAACTTTTTTTAAAATATTTTGTTAGACAATAGCATTGGGTACCTAATTCCAAGATACTTTAAAAAAAATAGATAGTTTTTGAGATAATCGATATTTTCTTATATTTCGCTTACGTAGATTACTCTCGAGCGCCTTCTAACGCTTGCTATCTCTTTCCGCATTCAATTACAGTACATAGCGCTGTCACTTTCTTCACTCCGCCCACTCGACAATTTATTATGATTTTTGTATCCTCTTAACCAAAATGTTTTTTTTGAGCCTGGTTGTACGAACGATCATTGCTCTTATCATTGCATGTATGTAGGTACTAGTATGACGCAACGTCATTCGCGTGAATATATATTCATGCAATCTTCAACCCTGCCGCATCCCTTAGAGATTGAGTTTCGGGAATTCCTTTCTTAGTGCACCAATACACTAAAACAGGAAGCTACCCTCCATGTTTCATACTCCTAGGACTCCCGGATCAGGCGATATGGACTTTTTTTTTTTTTATACAACTGAGCTGGCAAACAAGCCTACGGCCCACCTGTTGGTAAGCGGTTACCGTAGCCTATGAGCGATGGCAATACCAGAGGCATCACGCACGAGTTGCCGACCCCGAACCCCCTCCCCCCCTAAAGAGCTCTGGCAACCTTACTCATCGCAGGAACACAACACTATTTGAAACAAATAATGTTATTTGGCTGCGATCTTCTGTAAGGCGGAGGTACCTACCCAGGCGGGTTGCTCCAATTCAGAACGAGAAATCTCGCTGTGCCCTACCTCCTCCTAAAACTACTAACTATATTGTCTATCAGTCAGTCAGTAACAACGGGAGAGTTTTATACAAGGTGATTAAATAATCATGTTTACTAATCCTGAAAGGGACTTATTCTACAACCAACTGGCAATAAAGATTGTTCTACGACTTGGAAATTCGACATTTTTCATTGAAGAATGTCTATGCAAAAATCAGCTGTTTTGGGTTCAAATCAGTTCAAACTAAATCATTCAGCAATCTTGATGTCGAAATTCTCGTAAGTGAAATAATTAGTTATAACTACTGATGTTATAAATACCAAAATCAGTAAATCTGAAAATTTTCGGCTAGATTTTTTTTGTTGCTATTTTTCTTTCATTTTGTTGATAGAATAACCCCTCTCGGGATAGTCTACCTACATGATAATATTGTGAATAAGTTACAAATACTGATTAGCTGGCCCCTTCCGGCACCGTACGGGAAAAAATATTTTTCATACAAACTTTGCCAACTAACTTAATCGGCGTGCAAGACCACGACGAGGAGCAAAAATAAACTCGTATTACCAATTACTCGACTCACAAAGATAAGTAAATCTTTCTCTGTGAACTGTGTTAGATTTTATAATATACTGCCGGAGTGCTTGACAAGTTTGAACGAGAAAGCATTCAAAACGAAACTCCGAGAAATTCTGACGAAAAAAGCTTACTAATAAGATTGACGATTTTATTAAAGACAAAATGGCGGGAGGAATTTGAATTTGTAGTTTATGTAGGTAGCCTTTGTTATGTTTAGGTATTGTGTGACATTTATTATTTAATTTTATTGACATTTATGACATGATTTATTTAATTTTCTTTTTATTAATGCCGTATTATTTTATTTTTGTTATATTATTGTGTTTGATTATTATGTTTGACGTTCATAAGTGTACTACAATCTACTATTTAATAATGTTTGAAAATGTACCCAATTGAAATAATAAATGAATTGAATTGACGACCTTCGGATCGAAAGCCGGGGAACCTCCCACTAGGCCAACATCGGCACAAAGCATATCGAATCGCCAAATTAGCACAAACACAGATCGTGTGACATGACAGTGGTACCTCTGTAACCCGAACGCCACTCGAGCCGTGTTCGAGTTACTCTGCCATCTTGATCAGAACAAAAAATTGGAAATCGATGCGTAGTGGTGTGTTTGCACTGTAGTATGTAAAGACGCTCTCCCATGTTTTTGAAATACTTGATCTAGTGACTAGTATTTTTTCCATCATCCTGCAGAGAGGCTCTCTCTGCAGGATGAAGTCCATCCTAAAGTTTGGAGAAAGCAACTGTATCGATTCAATAAAAAACGTCGCAAAATAAATACGATTTTTCGTGAATGGTTCAATAAATTACCTATTCAGTCTGATTTGTTGCAAATTAACTTTTCAATCGGGGTTCAGAAGGACAGTCAGTATCAAAATTTAATGATGATCAGACGTCTCAAAACTTCTGATTGAAAATGTTTTACTTTCTTCCCAATATTCCAAAAACACAGTCTCTGATCCAACTATTTCAAAAAATAAATAAATAAATAATAATAAATATTCCGGACATATCACACACGGTCAACTGATCCCAAACTAGGCATAGCCTGTACTATGGGTACCAGAGACTGATATACATAATAGATTAATATTTAACACCCAGACACAGAACAAACATCTGTGTTCATCACACAAATGTTTGTCCAGTGCGGGGATCGAACCTGCGACCTCTAGCGCAGAAGGCAGAGTTACTACCAACTGAGCTATGAGGCCAGTCAATAAATGATAAAACATATTTTCAGAGTTCATGAATGTCTGAAAGTCCATAAGTAAGTATCTTCATACAGTGATCATAAAAATGAAGCCTAACTCTACCAACCCCATTTACCTAACTCTAGAGACGTTGTCAGGATAAGACTATAGGGGCAAACGGTCAATCAGTCAACGGTCAGGGGGTTGACATCTAAAGGATTCGCGTTCGGTTCAATAGTTATTGAAGTAACCAGAGACGAAATCAGAACAGTATTGATGGCGTCAAACTAATCCCTTCACCAGTTAAATCGTTCTTGCTTTTAGTAGATAATTATCGATAAAAGCCTCAAGAATCCTAATATTTGCGTTAACTAAGAAAAATACAAAATAATTATCCGCCGACTCACTGGCAAACCTGGGGTCGTTGGACGCGGGGTACCAGCTGGCGCCCCTCATGTCTCCGTAGTGGGGCAAGTCCGTAGGGGCACAGCCATACCCCTGGACTGGAGCGCCCCCGTACAGGGGCACCGCGTAGGGGTTCGCCGTCATCCCGCAAGACGCGGCTGGACCCAGGGGGGAGTTAATGCTGCTCCCCGAAGAGTTGGACCTGCAGCGGAGAGAGGGGGTTAGTCTGTGACAAATGTTATATTAATAAAATAAAATGTATATGTTATGTTTTATCATCAGTTGAGGCGGGTGCTGCCGCAGATTCGGGCCAGGATTTCAAAAGGCGCACATATGTAAGTCTCGATAGGGCTTACATATTCCTCGTAGTTTCTGATACCCACGACGTAGGTAATCCTAGTTTGGGGCTAGGACTATGTATGTATGTAGGTAACCTTTATTTGGTTGGTTTTCAATGTCTGCTGAAATACGAAAAAGAACTGCATTTAGGAAGGTACCTATTGACATAAGCTGATCTGGATCAATGAGCTATCTATAGATAGTTTGCAACGGTCTTTTGATATCAACTTTTTCTTATGTATTTCGTAAATACACTCGAGAGCATAGAAATCGCACATAGCGGAATTTTCCTACATTTTAATTTCGACCCTTATTTTTTTTTAAATTAATGTGATGTTGCAAATATAACTTAAATTAAATTGAAGTACACACTGTTAGCTTCCTAAAAACACAAAATGTCTAGCCTTGACCTTCGAAATCATAACAGTGGCAACTAAACAATAGAATGGCCTAAATTAGCTCGTTTCAGGTAGCTCGGTTTGTGGGACTTTAAGCAGGTATAAAACGATAAAGGATGATTGAAATTACATCATTTGCATACCAACTCCCAGGCAGAAAGGTCCTTTAACGAATACGTCATCTCTCTAAACAAGAAAATGGATACCACACCAGAAGCAGCGTCTCAAGTGGTTGCACTTATCGAAGCTGGACAGAACCAAAGTCAAGTGGCTCGTCAATTAAAATTGAGCAGATATGCTGTTCGACGTGTATACCAGCGATATCAGCAAACTGGTTGCTATACCAGGCGACCAGGAACAGGCCGAAAACGTGCGACAACACAGCGCGATGACCGTTTCCTTGTGAATACATCACTACGAAATCGCCGGTTGAATGCAGTTCAACTCGGACAGCAGCTCCAGGAAGTTAGAGAAGTGGAAGTCAGTCGGTGGACCGTTAGAAGAAGACTAGCCGAAGGAGGTCTGACAGCGCACAGACCAGCAACTGGCCCAAAATTGACCCCAGCGCACAGACAAGCACGCCTTCAGTTTGCTCGAAATCACGTTAATTGGACTATGGATCAATGGCAGGCAGTCCTCTTCTCCGACGAGTGCAGGATGTGCCTTCATGGTAACGACGGACGAGGTAGAGTCTACCGAAGATCTGGTGAGCGTTTTGCTCAATGTTGCATCTCCGAACGGGTCGCATACGGCGGTGGTTCGTGTATGTTCTGGGGAGGCATTTCTCTGGAAGCGAAAACCGAACTTGTCTTCATCACAGGGCCCGATACCGACCGTCGATCGGGTGGATTGACTTCCCAACGTTACGTTGAGGAGATCCTGGAAGAACATGTTGTGCCCTTTTCTGGATTTATCGGCGAAAACTTCGTTTTTATGCAGGATAACGCTAGACCACACACCGCTGCTATAGTACGCCAGTACTTGGAGGAGGTTGAACTACTCGTTATGGCGTGGCCTGCTCGAAGCCCAGATCTCAATCCCATTGAGCACTTATGGGACGAACTAAAGAAACGAGTAAGAGCTAGAAACGCAGCGCCTACGAGTCTCAGAGAGCTCCAAACCGCGATCAAGGAAGAATGGGACAGCATACCGCAGGATTTCGTAAAAAAATTGATTTCTTCAATGAAACAGCGAATGGAAGCTGTTATTCAGGCTAGGGGAGGCAATACCTCGTATTAATAAATCGATACATTCACAAATTTATTGTTTTTTTAACCTTTTATACCTGCTCAAAGTCCCACAAACAGCGCTACTTGAAACGAGCTAATTTAGGCCATTCTATTGTTTGGTTGCCACTGTTATGATTTCGAAGGTCAAGGCTAGACATTTTGTGTTTTTAGGAAGCTAACAGTGTGTACTTCAATTTAATTTAAGTTATTTTTGCAACATCACATTAATTTAAAAAAAAATAAGCGTCGAAATTAAAATGTTGGAAAATTCCGCTATGTGCGATTTCTATGCTCTCGAGTGTATTTACCTGTAGGTATTCGTGTATATTTTCTACCTACTTATAATCTGATCCATCTAAAAAGTGACCTAAATCTGCCATCATTCGCGGCGCTAAATCGTCACTTCCAAAGTCCGGCTTATCTGCCTAATCCCTATTTACACAATTTAATCCTATCGACCGAGCCTACGCTAAATTTCTCGCAATATAGACCTTAACACCTTGGAATAGACGCTATAGCAACCCTCCTTAAGTTCCCTGCTATTACGATGTTTGGCCTGACAAATTGGGTTTGGACAGGGTGTTGACGGCAGAAGCGTTTAATAGTGCCCCTAATTTTATAAAGATAATTTTAATTGACAGTTGTTATTTTACAATTTGGTAGAAAAGTAATTAAATTAATTAAAAGGGAACATTAATAACGCAGTCATCATCATCATTTCAGCCGTACGACGTCCTCTGCTGAACATGGCCTCCCCCACAGACAGAGCGAATTCTTTATCATGTGGGGGGATTTGCCCATACTCACCACGCTGGGCATGCGGGTTGGCGAGCGCAGTTAGAGCTATCGTTGTTAAAATGAGGGACGCTGCTGCCCATCCCCTAGCTTTTTCCCTTAGTCGCCTCTTACGACATCCGCGGATGGAGGGACCTATTCTTTAGCCGGGGCCACCACGGCCAGGTATATCCTACTAATATTACATATTTTATATTAAATGTGAAAGTGGTGAGGATGTTTAGATGTTTGTTGTTCAATCACGCCGTAACGGCTCAGCGGATTTGGATGAAACTTGGAATAGATAGAGAGTTCTTTACTTAGAATCTATATATATAAAGGAGTAGTCCACTCACTCACTCACTGACAGACTCATCACGAAAGCTCGGAAACTACTGGGCCGAGGAGTCTGAAATTTGGCACAGACATTCTTTAAAAGATGTTACCGAGCAATAAGAACGGATTTTGGCAAAATTCTACTCCTAAAGGGGTGAAATGGAGGTTGAACGGTTGTATGAAAGTCCTATGTTTTTGAAGTTAGACACATCAAAATCGGTTATCTGGTAGATAGTTCAAAATAATAAAATACCTATATAAGGTTTTTTGAAAACCAACCCTCAGGGTGGGTTGAAAGGTTCTTTGATAGTCCTATGTTTTTCAAGTTAGGGACATAAAAATAGGTGCTCATGTCACATAATAACAAAAAAATAAGACGTGACCATGACGGTGAAGGTGACGGTAACGGGGCGGTGACGAGACGGTGATGGGACTGTGACGGGACGGTGACGGGACAGTGACTGGACGGCGACTGGACGGTGACGGGATGGTGATGTAGGTAGAACCCTTATGAAGTAGGGAAATAGCTGCTTAATAAGTGTTAGTACTTTGGCAAGGATAATGGAAAATATGTAGTACTAGGTAGGTATAAATAAACAAACGCGGACGAAGTCGCGAGCGGGACCACTAGTAGCATATCTGCTACTTTTTATCAAGGTACCACGCGAGCGAAGCCTGGTGGAATCTAGTTAAACCTATAACTGACTGGCCTCATAGCTCAGTTGGTAGTAACTCTGCCTTCTGCGCTAGAGGTCGCGGGTTCGATTCCCTCACTGGACAAACATTTGTGACTAACACAGATGTTTGTTCTGTGTCTGGGTGTTAAATATGTATATATTATGTATATCAGTCTCTGGTACCCATAGTACAGGCTATGCCTAGTTTGGGATCAGTTGACCGTGTGTGATATGTCCGGAATATTTATTTATTATTTATAACAGATCATATAGCAATCACTAGTCTCTATTCCGCCCGCGGGTTCGCTCGCGTGGTACTTACGAGGATAAAAGGTAGCCTATGTGCTATTTCAGATAATAATCTATCTTTATGCCAAATTTCATCCAGATCCGTTTAGCCGTTCTGGCGAGATTGAGTAACAAACATCCATCTATCCATCCAAACTTTCGCACTCATAAGTAACAAGCTTCCGCACGCGGCTTCGCTCGTGTGGGGCCTAGATAAAAAGTAGCCTATATGCTAATCCAGGTTAAGAACTCTATCTGATCCAAGTTTCATCGAAATCGGTTAAGCTATTACCGCGCGATTGAACCACAAACATCCAAATAATTATCCTCTCTAACTTTCGCATTTATAATAAGTAGGATAATCGGACGTAGGTTGGAAGGCCCCCCACCCGATGGACCGACGACATTGTGAGTGTTGCGGGAAGTCGGTGGATGGAGAAGGCTCAAGACCGTTCGTCGTGGCACTCTTTGGGGAGGCCTATGTTCAGCAGTTAATTTCATCAGGCTGATGATGATGATGATTTGTTTATAGTTTTTATTTCTTTCTATAATTTAATGTATATGCAGGTTATACTAGGCTTTTTATAAATAATAATAAAAATATACTATAATAATAAAATATAAAAATTGTTTTTATTTAATTTTTTATTAGTGTTTGTGTTTTAAATATTATGATTAATTGTATTTTCTATGTAAAAATTGTTTTGTTTTGTAAAAATTTATAATGTAATTTCAAACACCATTTAATAATTGTTATAAATGAAATAAATAAATGAATGAAATTTTACGAAATATAGAATCAGCGATTTCCCAGGGCCGTTATGGGTATTAATGTTACTTAGTTACCTTTAACTTAACTACTACTAAGTTAGTTACATAGTAGTAAGCGACAAAGTTACGTCACGGTTGAGCTTCGTAAAATAAAATACAAATGAGTTTATTTGGCCATGTAAAACAATATTTATTTAATAAATATCGTAAAAATCATAGGTTTGGCTTGAATAGGCTCTTGACACAAAAATAAATAAAACTTAATGTACAGAATATGGTGTCAAAACGGACAAGTGCGAGTAGGACTCTCGTATAGAAGCTTCCGTTGGTACCGATAATTTTAACCAACAGTCGAAATGATGTTTTTGTAGCATACCATCATGATATTTTAGATTTTATTTTATTTCCAGTCGGAAGCGTCCCCAAGACGCTGGCGGAATTGCCACGCTGGATGGCAATGCTAATTCGCTGGGCCAAATAAGAGCCAGCTCTCGGGTCACGCGTCGCTTCGATCAGACGTCCTGATATCTTTGGTAGTAATCTGGATCAGTTGAGCTATCTATAGATCGTTTGTTACGGTCTTTAGATGGCTCAACTGTTTCTTGTGTATTTTGTAAATATTAACTTGTATGAGTTTTAAGTTTCTTTCTGTAAATAAAGTTTTATTTTGATTTGAGTTATTGCCAATGTTCTTATTTCAATTTTATTTTAATTTTATTTATTTCCTATATTCTAATCTATATGTTTTTTTTATTGTAATATTTGGGTGCTTTGCATCGTTCTGTAAGCCCATGATGTGTGTTTTTTATAAATAAATATATATGCAAACTTATTTATCAGTTCTGATTTCCCTTTAACTGCTTAGCAGTCACAAAGGTTTTACAATTATATCGTTAAGATATTTTAAAGTATTCAAACTAAGCTCGTAGGTACCTCTAATTGTTGCGCGTCGTGAAGGTAATTTAATAGTAAAATTTCTAAAAGTAATACATCTGATTCTGATTCCAGTATGAGAGTCAGACCAGACCCTGCTAGAAGACTCGTTATAAGATGAGAAAGGGTGGCCAAAGTCTAGCCTAAAAGGTTAGCTGGAAGAAAACTATTTTTAGGGTTTAGCTCGCCTTTGTTCATGTCCTTTCGTTTAGTTTTTTTTAGAATAAAGCAACCAAAACCCTTGTCAATGATCTAAAAATTAATTCGCCAAGTGAATTAACGCCAAAGTTTTCGTATACAATTAGTTTCCTTCTTACAAAATTAAATCGAATGTTTGATAACGGAACCCCGAAAATAAACACTATCTACAGACGGCCAAAAAAGTGATCCCGTAGCGTTCCGTTTATGGTTTTGATGTATTGAGGGAACCATAAAAAAGTAGGTATCTATAAGTATTTTATCATTACCAAGCACAGCCAGAACTTTGCAATGCGAGAGACAAGATGTTTATTAAACCGTTTCGCAACGTCACAGTTAGAACGGAAAACAACATTTTATTTTAGATAATAATGTTTAATTGTCAGAATATTATTATAGGTATTACTGTTTAGGTCTAAGTCCAAATATATTCTACTCAAAAAGCGTGCAAATGAGATTAAATAGAAAATCAATCCTACTAATATTATAAATGCGAAAGTTTGTGAGGATGTTTAGATGTTTGTTGTTCAATCACGCCGTAACGGCTCAACCGATTTGAAATGAAATGAAATAATTTAACTGCGTGATTTCGATGAAACTTGGAATATATCATCATCATCATCATTTCAGCCGTTAGACGTCCACTGCTGAACTTGGCCTCCCCCTCAGACAGAGCGAATTCCTTATCATGTGGGGGGATTTGCCCATATTCACCACGCTAGGCTTGCGGGTTGGCGAGCGCAGTTAGAGCTATCGTTTTTAAAATGAGGGACGCTGCTGCCCATCCCCTAACTTTTTTCCCTTAGTCGCCTCTTACGACATCCGGGGATAGGTAGATATGGAGGGGCCTATTCTTCAGCCGGGGCCACCACGGCCACTTTTGTTGGAATACTTGGAATATAAAGAGTTTTTAACCTATAATAGCATATAGGCTACTTTTTATGTAGGTACCACGCGAGCGAACCCGCGTGCAGAAGCTAGTAGGTATACCTATAAAGTGATTCATAATATCCTACTTCCTATAAATGCTAAAGTTTTTTTATGTTTCGATATAGTTTATGGTAGTAAAGGTGAGAACAATTTATTCAGAATATTAAGTATAACAAAATAAGAAATAATCCTAAATGTAGTGACTAGTATTTAAGGATACCTGCATTCCTTAACTTATGCTGTTTCCGGGGGACAACTGACAGTGACAGATAACAGATGACACCTGAGATGGAGAGATGGATACATACTCTCTGGGAGTCAGTCAGTCTGTGGTCAAGCCGGCACGAGCAGGCGCGCGGGAAGTTACTGTGAGATATTATATGTGATATAATAATAACGAGGGAGTTGTCCTGCTAGGAACCAGCGTGGTGTAAGGCATACACTACACTAAATATACTAAACTAATCTAAATAACTATTTAACTAACGACTAAGTACTAATAAAATGCGAGTGGTTTTTTTACGAGTAGGTGTCATAAATCCAGTCGATCCCTGTCGCCACCAGATGGTAGCGTGCCCAAAATACTGGCGGCATTGCCACGTTGTGTGGCAATGCTTATTCGCTGACCGAAGTAAAAGCCAGAATTTTGGTCACGCGTATACTCTATAAGTCTCCCCGCCAGGTCCTTGTAAATTTTGTGTGCCCCTGATATCCATGGGCCTAATGTCTCTACCCCAAACGGCTAGAACATATGCTAAAGTTAATGAGCATATACGGATTATTAGATGTTTGAAAATTACTTATTTACAACCTTTCACAATTTATAATATAACTAGCGACTCGCACCGACTTTGCACGGGTAGCAGAGCATGTACCTACGCCAGTAAATCTCTCAAATCGCATGATATTTTCCATATCTACAAGATAGTTCAGCCAATTTACACAAGACCATAATGAATAGCTAAGTACCTACCTAAAAGATAGCCTATATGATATTCTAAATAAGTGACGCGTGATCCGAGAGCTGGCTCTTATTTGGCCCAGCGAATTAGCATTGCCATCCAGCGTGGCAATTCCGCCAGCGTCTTGGGGACGCTTCCGACTCGTAGTGATCTGGATCTGTTGAGCTATCTATAGATCGTTTGTAACGGTCTTTAGATGGCTCAACTGTTTCTTGTGTATTTTGTAAATATTAACTTGTATTAGTTCACACAAAGAAACTTAAAACTAATACAAGTTAATATTTACAAAATACATAAGAAACAGTTGAGCCATCTAAAGACCGTTACAAACGATCTATAGATAGCTCAACAGATCCAGATCACTACGAGTCGGAAGCGTCCCCAAGACGCTGGCGGAATTGCCACGCTGGATGGCAATGCTAATGCGCTGGGCCAAATAAGAGCCAGCTCTCGGGTCACGCGTCGCTTCGATCAGACGTCCTGATATCTTTTTGAAAACCCGGAGGGCCCCGTTTCCCCACGGACCCAGGGTCTCAACCCCAAAAGGCTCAAATATGTAAGCCCTATCAAGACTAACATATTTGCGCCTTTTGAGATCCTCGGCCGAATCTGCCGCCGCACCCGCCCTAACTGATGTCCCCGGAAGATGTGTGCGCGCTAGTATTAGTTCTAAATAAGTAGGTAAAGAACTTACCTAATCAATTCCAAGTTTTAACGAAATCGGTTGAGCCGTTACTTCGTGATTGAATAACAAACATCCAAACATCTTCACAAACGTTCGCATTTTTATTTATAGTAGGATAGGATACCTACGATAATCCTACGATTAGGAAGTAGGATATTCCTTCCGGCGTTCAATATCGTAAACCTATGAACTGAGATTGTCCGAAAATTTATTTATTTTATTTATTTATTTTTAATATTATTTTTTTTGAGGAGGTGGTAGAGCACAGTGAGACTTTCTCGTTCAAAATTGGAGCAGCCTGCCTGGTCTTAGTCGGCCTTACAGAAGATCGCAGCAAAATAACATTATTTGTTTTAAATAGTGTTGTGTTCCTGCGGTGAGTAAGGTTGCCAGAGCTCTTTAGGGGGGAGGGGATTCGGGGTCGGCAACGCGTGCGTGATACCTCTGGTATTGCAAACGCTTATAGGCTACGGTAACCGCTTACCAACAGGTGGGCCGTATGCTTGCTTGCCACCTTAGTTGTATAAAATATATATATATATATATACGTATATATACATATATATATATATATATATATACAAGGTGACTCATAACATGTATACCATCCCGAAAGGAGGTTAATCTATCAACGAAAATAAATATCCTTTACTATAAGTAACAGAAAAATAATAATAATAATCGGTCGGTCATTGGTCTCATCCACCAGCCTCCTAGATAAAGCATCGAACAGGAGCCACGCCCCTGGGCCCCAACCTTATGTATCCATCGCCAAGAGACGAAAATAAATAATTTTAGCGAAAAAACAATATTTAATTTAATTTAATTTAAATTTTTTTCAAAAACTTTCTCAAATGAGCTGTTTTTGGTATTTTTATCATCTTAAGAACTAATAACTAAACGTACAAGAAGTTCGGAGTCAAGATTGCTACCGAAAACAGCAGATTCATTGAGTTTGACCTGATTTGACCCCAAAACAGCTGATTTTCGAATAGAGTTTTTTCAATGAAATATGTCCGATTTCCAAAAGAACAAACTTTATTGCCGATTGGGTATAGAATAAGCCCCTTTCAGGATCGCATTCATATTATGAATCACCTTTTATTTAGGTACCTAAAAATCTAATAGAAAAATAATGGATGTTGAAAGATTTGTTTTTAAACCAGTATTGAATGACGATTGAGTGTTTTATTGGATGAGTGAGATCATGGCAGAATAAACATGCGACGATGAGTTAGCTAACAACATGATATTGTATGGAATTGTAGAATATGTCCATGTTGGACATGATTGCAATATAATTTTTTCATTCATTCATTTATTTCGGTTGTTCACCATAATTGTTAGTACATTTTTATAATAAATAAAAAAAATAAAAAAAATATTCCGGACATATTCACACGGTCAACTGATCCCAAACTAGGCATAGCCTGTACTATGGGTACCAGAGACTGATATACATAATATATTAATATTTAACACCCAGACACAGAACAAACATCTGTGTTCATCACACAAATGTTTGTCCAGTGCGGGGATCAAACCCGCGACCTCTAGCGCAGAAGGCAGAGTTACTACCAACTGAGCTATGAGGCCAGTCAATAAACAATGATTACCATGTAATTATGCGTTTAAATTGTGAGCTTATGGCAAAGGCACAAAAAATCAAGTGTATTTATATGCAACATAAATTTAAAGCAGTTAGTACATAAGTCCAAAATTTATATGTAGGTTTTTGCTTAAGTATTTTTGTAGGTAACTGTCACCGGATAATTGTTAAAACCGTCTAGCGAGCTTGAAGCTATCGAGATTACCTGAACGAACGAAAGATTGTGAACAAAAAAAAAACACGAAATGCATTAACAAAGTGATTCATAATATAAAGGGGCTTATTCTACAACCAATTGCTTATATTATACGTGTAAATAGCAATAAGGTTTATTCTAAAACTTTTGGAAATTCGACATTAATCATTGAAAAAACTCTATGACAAAATTCTCGTAGTTTAATAATTATTGTAAAAAATATTGATATGTTTAATAAAAAGTCCAATTTGAAGATCGGGAAAAGTCAGAAAAAAATATAATATTTTCATTTATTTCTGTTAAAATTGTTTCATTTTGTTGATAGAATAAGCCCATTTCGGGATGGTATACCTACATACGAGTAATTATTATGAATTGCAATAAAGAAGTAGATATATAATCAAGCGCTTGACTATCATCACACCTGATGGAAAGTGAAGATGCAGATGAAGAGCACGCTTGCCTATAAGTACTAGGTATTGCCTATAAGTACAATTAGTTTTTATTCTTGACGTATGAATTCTTAAATTATATCGAATTTCTGAATTTTGACTTTACTAAGGAATTCATCTCTTATGTACGTATTGCAGATTGCAATTTGTAACTTGGCAACCGATAAATAATTTGTTATATCCAGTCCATCAATTTGTAGGTAATTTCTCTTTTAAAAACCTTGTAAAAAGTCTAAAACTCTTTTAAAACTTTTATAATAATGGTAATAGTACAAGAAACCAGAAGCAGCTTTGCATCCAGAACCTAATAAGATTTTAAAAGTCTCCAAAAACGAAATAAAATTTCACATAGAAATAGCGTGAAACAATATTATTAGATTCATGAATGGCTTTTGAGTGTGTTGACTAATTAATGAAGAACAAACTAATCATTTGCTGGTCACTCATAATTAGCCGCGCTCGGATGATGTAGGCTCACTATAAGTAGGTACCTACATGGTATGGTAATAGGCCTCGACCGCCATCATAGCTCCGGCGGCACGCCTCGCGGGCTCACGCAGGGCTTCACCGTTGGTCCATTCTCATTTAATTTATTTCGCGATAAAATATTTTAGACGCGCATCGTTCCGAAATATTTGCAAAATCATTTAAATTATCCAAGTCCATCACCCGTAAGGAAGGTGTGACCGATAACTCGCTAAGTGCCCTCGCACATCGACCGCACACTCACACGCATCGTCACTTGACCGGCAATCACAACATACCTGCACAAACAAACGTCACCGAACTATATCCTTCGACTCCGAGCGCCGCTCGAGCACTCTCGTGTCGGGACCTTCGCCACTTGAGGGGCTCGCGCGCGCCCGGGGGGGGGGGGGGGCACACCCCGCATCGATCCACGCACCTGTACGGCGACGGCGGGTTGTTGGCCAGCTCCAGCTTGCGGTACTCCTCGATGGGCGACAGGATGTCGGTGACGCTGAACGGGGTGGAGTGCTGCAGCTGCAGCTGGGACAGGTTCTGCTGCAGCAGCGCCGACTTCGGCGACAGGCTCATCGCCAGCTCCGCGGCGCTCAGCTCCGGCAGCGCCTCCGCCGGACACGGCGAGTAGCCGCCGCCCTCCGCGGACATCCGACCGGCCGACACTCGACGCCACTCCACGGCTCAGCCTCTAGTGGCTCTCGGGGCGAGAGTGGCGGCCGGAGCCCCCGGCGCCCACAGCGCCCGCCGGCCGCCCCGCCCCGCCCCCCTCGCCCCGCCCCACGCCATTCCACGCGGAGGGCGGGTCGAGCCGCCATTGGCTGTACGCGGGGCGGCGCCCGCTCCGCGGCGAGCGGCCGGGCGCGCCGCCGCCAGTGTGCCGGCGTGGGGGGCGCCGGCGCCCAATTCTGCGCCCGCTAATTACCGCGCTGGAATTTTGAACGTTTGAACTGTGAGCAATTGTGACATTTTGTTCATTAGCAGCGCGCCGCCGCCGCGCCGCCGGTGGCTAATCGAAATTGTTGGTGATTGAACTGTGCAGATACAGTTTTGGAGTTGCGAGAATGTCGCTGCTGTTGGTGCTGTATTGGACAAAGTGCATCGTTACCTATATATTCGTGTTTCGTTAAAAAGTTGTTTGATATGTACTTACTAGTTGTTTCCATGATATATTTTACCCAAGTGCTATTTTTTCTAAGTCTAGGTGGGAAGGTAATTTTATAATTTTGTGAATTTGAAATTTAAATAATAATAAGTACCTAGATTTAGCTAGTTAGCCCATAGGGAGTTAGCTGAACTTGCATCCTAACTAACTAAGTAGGTACTCTAAATACCTACCTACACAATTAACTCTAGATACCTATGTTTGTTATATTGTTAGAATAACCATAAGTTAATTCAAGTTGTAAAACTGATTATGGTTGATATGATAACTGATAGTATAGTACCTACCTATGTGCCTAAGTAGGTAAGCTAATTTTTAAAGATTTTAGAAGGTGGTGGCCTTGCTGTGTTACTTAAATTCAATTCAATTTTTATTGTAAAAATACACACCTACATACTATAAAATTTAAAATCAAATAATTAAAAAATAAAATAGAAACTAATAAAACAAATAATTTTGGTCATGCGGCAAGGTGCCAAGAGCACTGGCTGCATTCCCGCGTTGAATTGCCAAATAAATTCTTTGTGCAAGGAATGAGCCAGCTCTCTTGTCACCGGCGGCGTCGACCAAAGTTGGTGTAATTTTTTTTAAGAGCTTTCTCAATTCATTTATTTTGCGAATTATTGCGGGTTACAGGGATGGCAATTAAAATATAAAATAAACACAGCCATGGTCAGCTTTACAGCATGCAAATTAACATATTTGGTAATATTAATCTAGATTTTAGTATAAAGGACTTAATTAATACAATGTCAGTGCTTAACTTATAAATAAACTTACCTAATTGTCTTATCCTAAAATTTGTCCAAAGGATTTTCATTGTAATAAGCAATACATATATACACAGTGATTCACAATATGTTTTCCATCCCGAAAGGGGCTTATTCTACAAGCAATTAGCAATAAAGTTTGTTCTACGACTTTTGGAAATTCGACATTATTCATTGAAAAAACTCTATGCGAAAATCAGGTGTTTTGGGATCAAATCAGGTTAAACTCAATAAATCAGCTGGTTTAGGTAGCAATCTTGATTCCGAAGAAGTTCGGAATCAAGATTGCTACCTAAACCAGGTACGTTTAGGTATTCGTTTTAAAGATGATAAAAATACCAAAAACCGCTAATTTGAGAAAGTTTGTGAAATAATATCAAAAAAAAAATGAAAATATTGATGTTTTTTTTCGATAATAGGTATTATTTCTTTTCGTGGATAGAATAACCCCCTTTCGGGATGGTATACATGTTATGAATCACCTTGTAATTATTGTACCTATTGGTTGTAATGATACATGTCAGAGGGTGATTATAAATACGAATTACGAGGTGCCATACAAAATATAGAGCATATTTTGTAGACTTACTTGGAGGACAACAAATTTTCTTGTCACGGTGCTTACTAGGTTAGGTACCTACTAAACTTTTCAAAGACATTCAAATTACCTACTTCTAACAAACACTCACTGCAGTTACAAAGATGTACATTGATGGCAAACGTTAGGATTTGGAACCGACTTCAAAAAGGAGGAGGGTCTCAAGTCGGCTGTTTGTTTTTTTTTTTTTTTTTATTTGGATAAAGTACAGTTTACCTAACTTTCCGTTTGTATGATTTAAAAAGAAAAGGTACAAACCTAAGTTACATCCTTAATGGAGGGGCTGTTTTTAACGTTTATGTAACGTCAACGGAGCTTTGGTGTAACGTCAACGTTAATATTTTTTTTTATAAATAAATTTTAATCAAAAAATGTTATTACTCGATTGATGATTACATCACAGACAAACTATAAAAAGTTCTGACGCCTTCATACCTATTATTTTATATCAAGTGCGTCATTTAATTTAATTTTGACATCTCTTCTAAAATTTTGACATACCTTCTAATTGACAAAATATGTTCTAGATAATTGTAATAATTTAAGTATCATCATCATCAGCCTGATGAAGTCCACTGCTGAACATAGGCCTCCCCCAAAGAGTTCCATGACGAACGGTCTTGAGCCTTTTCCATCCACCGACTTCCCGCAACCTTAACAATGTCATCGGTCCATCGGGCGGGGGGCCTTCCAACACTGCGTCGTCCGGTTCGTGGTCGCCACTCGAGAACCTTTGTTCCCCAACAAATCAAAAATAAGTAGGTATGTTCAAATTTAAGTATAATTTTTGTAAAATATATGACTTCAAGACTTGCAGCGTCTTGCGTCTATATACTTACCTACTTTAAGCTAAAATACCATCTAAGCTGAATATGTACATGGAGCATGAATAAATGAATGAAATGAAATATGTACATGGAGCATGAATAAATGAATGAAATGAAATATGTACATGGAGCATGAATAAATGAATGAAATGAAATATGTACATGGAGCATGAATAAATGAATGAAATGAAATATGTACATGGAGCATGAATAAATGAATGAAATGAAATATAATAAGTACTTGCTTGCACCCGCGGCTTCGCTCGCGTTGTGGTGTTATTCTATTTTTTGGTTTACCTATGTTGAGTTAGATATATATTTTCCCACTCATAACAAAACTAGGTAGACTACCTAGGCATTTCAATACTTACATAGACGTTCTTGGGACTTTGGGAAGGTAATTTTTTTCTAGTAGCTCTCTCTAACCTTTTTTTTTTTAACGGTGGAGAAATGCTAACCTAACTCCAAAGAATTAATACTTAGGTAAGTACCTACCTACCGTTAGGTATGCTTTGACAAAGCTTATGCTTTATTCACCTTTAGCTGTACGTTACTAAATAATAAATAACCTATTATTACACTATGCAGTTTGACATTATTATTCTTTTCCACCTTTATTAATTTTTATATTTATAAACCTATTCCCTGACGATTCTTACATAATCTTAATAAGACTGTTCTCACAGGGTTGAATGACTGTGTAGGTAATGGTTTCGGCAGAATACCAGCGTCTGCTGCAAAATAGTAGGCATAATGCTGAGCCGAAGCCATTTTGCTGCTGCAGCACACATCACACCATTTTTACTTTCATTACTTTTCTCTTGTTTCTTGTATTATAAGTACCTACCTAATGTTTATTGTAAAGTGTTGTGCAAATGTGTGTGTTTTGGTGGCAATTAAATTAATGTCTATGTATATGAACAATATTTCTTTACTTTTGTGTCTAATTAACATTTAATTTCTGTGTTTTGGGGCTAGGTAATTTGAACAATAAGGTTTTTAGTTAAATGATTTGAGTACAGTGATATAATTATAAATATAATTATAAACATACAATAATATATTTTATAATACTGGATTCTTATTTCATAACTAGTTGTAAAAGCAGAATTATATTTCTCGGATGTCAGTTTTTATTCCGTTTTAATAACCAAATAAGGAGTAAAAAGTGTTTTTTCTTAACTATTTGTGAAAAATGGTTGTGAAAGTGGACTAAACCGATTTAAGGGGAGGCACGGGGACCGTTTTTTTTTAAGACGGTTGCGTTAGTCTGTTCGGTTCAATTCTGGTAGGTAGGTATGTAGGTAGCCTACGATACAAACGTAGGTAATAAAAATAATATCATACAATACAAAATTATAGTTTTATTTCAAATAACCCCACATAAATTATAATGTGTAAGGTAAGTAGGTAACTACCTATACTTAGTAGTTAGGTACCTACTTACCTACCTATCTAATAAGTATACCTACTAGGTAAAGCTTCGTGTCTTTGCTCAACTCAAAATAAATGTGCGTAACATGGATTTTGTGTGGGAACACTGGTGGTAGTGGCTCCACCTTCCTTTCTACAGGTCGTAGGTTTGAATCCTGGAAAATTTATATTCGGGAAATTCATGTGCGCGCTATACCTACTCTCAAAATGTGAATGAAAACATCGTGAGGAAACCGGTATGCCCTAGTACCTCAAACTCAAAGACATTTTGACATTACCTACCTATGCACGAAATAAGCTTACCTTTAGGTGAAAGGATTAAAATTTGCCCTGTTCACAGAGGTGCATTTTAATCCTTTCACTACACTGATTATTTCACTGACGGTCATAGGTCACCATACCTCAACCTGGTCATTGACTTAATACAGGATGACCAAGAAAGAATCAGTGACACAACAAGAAGAAGAAGACAGATTTCCTAAATTTATTTAGACAACATGAGGTAGGTACCCAAAATGTCGCTAGGTATCTTGGTTCTACCTTAATAATAGGTACAGTCAACAGAGTGTTCCAAACTCGCCTAACAATATCGTTTTCTGATTGATGTGAAGATCGTACGTGGTCAATCATTGGCACTAGCATAGCAGTTTTAACTTTTTTATCGCAGCAAAGTTGTCGTAACGCCATCTAGCGACTTCTTGACTTTTTAATAATGCCCATCTAAACTACAAAGCGCCATCTTTATTTTTTCCATAAAGATTGAAAGTAATGCCATCTAGCGACGAGTAGTAGTAGTAGTAGTCCATTTAAAAGGACTTAAACTAGATGGCGTTAGCTAGAGAAATCCTATTAATATTGTTCATTTTAGTTTTATTTTATTTCTCTTTTTGGAAAATGAGAGATGAAAAAAACTTAGATGTAACAAAAATATATAAAGTAAAGTATATTAGCTAAGTGGATGGATACAGAAATTTTCATTCGACTATTCCATGTAAGTTTGGCAGGGCAGAGGCATGGAGATAAAAATTACAAAGAGAATAAAAACTACGAAAAATAGGACCAATATGTGATAAATTCGATTAAAGAAATACGACATACTGCGGCCGTCTTTTTGATACCTAAAGTTTGCCTAAACGTTTTTTGTTTTTTTTTGTTGGACCACCCCATGTATAGCGGGCGGAAATTTTTATATTCTTGGAGTTTAGAAAGACACCCCACGTCTCGCAGCTGGCAACATTCTCGCTGTTTCGGATTCAGCAAGTATGTAAATGTCATTTTTTATTATTTTTCTGTAAAATTACGATTTACCGCGTTGTACGGTGTATTTCTACCGATATCGCGAGTGTCGTGACCCTGCCCCAGCTAGCACGAGCCAGGATGCCGTCGCCGGGAGCGAATAACCTCAGCGTCGGGCGCATCACGTAACATCGAGAGTGGCCCGATGGTGAGGCGCTGCGACATGGTGCTGAGTACCGAGTGGGCGCAGGTGGAAGTCGTCGATCTGACCAACGACGGGAACGGGCTGGGGTTCAACCTGGTGGGCGGTAGGAGCACGGGGGTCGTGATAAAGTACGTGATTCCCGGCGGGGTGGCGGAGAAGGACGGGAGGCTGCAGAGCGGTGACCACGTCCTTCAGGTCGGTTCCGTGAACCTCCGCGGCTTTACGTCGGAGCAGGTGGCGGCGGTGCTGCGCGGCGCGGGCCCGGCCGTGCGTCTGCTGGTCGCTCGCCCCGCTGACCCCGCCGCCGCGCTTCGAGCCCCGCTCCCCGGCACCGCTCTCGTCCCCACCAAAATCCTCGGCGACCCAGAACTCCTCGACCGTCACCTCATAGAAACTGGCTACGGAGCTGTCTATGACCTCTCTGCATGCTACACCGACTACATCAACGGTCTAAAAGCAGAACAAATCAGCTTGGTAGCAGCGGCTGTTAGCGTTATTGGTGATCATCCACTGCAGATACCTGATCATCCGATAATATCTGATGTGTCACCGACTATTACCATCACTATACCGGTGGAAGTACCAACTTTACCTGAGGTGGAAATCATTCATGTGGATTTGAACAAGAATGTGTATGGTTTAGGGATTACAGTTGCAGGATATGTTTGTGAAAAAGAGGAGTTGTCAGGTATTTTTGTGAAAAGTATTATTGAAGGCAGCAGTGCAGAGCAGAGCAGACAGATAAGGATTAATGATAGAATAATAGAAGTAGACGGTATATCATTAGCAGCTAAAAGTAATCCTCAGGCTGTTGAGGTGTTGAGAAACACCGGCATCTCGGTCCACTTAGTGTTAGAGAGATATTTGCGAGGTCCAAAGTATGAGCATCTTCAGCTAGCAATATTCAATGAGGAGCGACCTGTGTCACCATCTCCTTCCACTACCACACTCTCCTGGTTCCCCATTCTGTCCCAAGCTGATAACACTAACACAGAAATTGACCCAGAACCAGAATCCAACACAACAATAGACTCATGTGTGTTAGAAATTGGAGATATCCAGGAACCATCCCAAGAGGAATTAGACAAGAGATTTGATGTAATATTAGCGGTAAACGAAGAAGAACTCAAGAGAAAGTGGGAGGAGACTCTCGGGTCCGGAAAGGAGATATTAGTAGCAGAAGTGAACAAGTTAGATGGTCTTGGTATTAGTCTAGAAGGCACTGTTGATGTAGAAGGAGGCCAAGAGGTAAGGCCCCATCATTACATCAGATCAGTGCTTCCTGATGGCCCAGTGGGCCAACAGGGTACCCTTCTAGCCGGAGATGAACTACTAGAAGCTAATGAATATAGGTTACATGGATTAACTCACACCGAGGTAGTGACAATACTCAAGCATCTACCCAACAGAGTCAGAATAGTCTGTGCAAGAAGCAGTGTAGACAGTGGGCCTAGACCGCTGATAAACTTGGCACCGGACCGTGAAGGCTTCGAAGCCAGGAAAATCATATCGGGAAGCCTGAACAACCTCACTACCATTGTCAAGGCTCAATCTGACTCTTCCATAAACACTTCCAGTACAGCCACACTGACGAACCACTCAAGCCAATCAAAGAAGTCGAGATCATTGCAGTATGTGTCTGAGCTTGCCATGTGGCAGAGCAAAGAAGAAATCATAAATCTGGTCAAAGGAGACCAAGGACTCGGTTTCTCTATACTTGACTACCAGGATCCTATCGATCCTCAAGGAACAGTCATTGTAGTCAGAAGCTTGGTTCCTGGTGGTGTAGCTGAGAAGAACGGTGAAATAGCTCCTGGTGATAGAGTGATGTCAGTGAATGGAGTTAGCATCAAGAATGTGACTCTTGACCAAGCGGTCCAGGCGTTGAAGGGTGCTCCGAGAGGCACAGTCAGTGTTGGCATAGCCAGGCCCCTCCCCCCTCACGATGGCAAATCTAAAAGCAGCACCGCGCTTAACGTCAAAACTAGCTAATCTCTTAACTAGTCAAAAGGCATATCTTATTCAAGTGAGCTTAAGGGTCCTCACATATCAAGCGGTTTTAATCGCGCTTGGTATGTTGAAACCTCAAGTTAGGAACACATTAGACCCCTAGCGCTCAGCACGCAGAGATTAAAAACTCTGGTACAATAATAAACTTACGCTTTACTAGTCAACCAAGTATTCATATTACTCTTAAATTAAGTAGGTAAGGTTATCACTTTTTTACTGCACAAAATCGTTAGGACACCCTAAGCTATAACGTGAAATATGTTATAATAAGTCCAGTATCATTTATACTTTTTCTAAAGATTCATACATACTAATTTTTATAAAAACAATCATATTATGCATTAATAATAAACATCTTTTTTTTTTGTTTTAAATAAAAAAAAACTTCTTATAAAAAAGGAAATATAAATAATTATAGGTATGTTTCTACTTTTAACAATTGTAGGTTCTCATCACATGACACTGTAGATAATTATTACGTAAGGGAGCAATTTATTGTAAATAACGATAATGTTTATGAATCTCATAGGATCTTTGAAAACTGAAAATTGTGGGGATTTGATTGTGAATTGAGTTATTGGTTTTTTATATTATTATGTTTAATGTTAATATTATGTATAAGTATGCCATTCATTTCCTGAATATGCAAGGTGAAGGTCAAAAGTCTGATTGTACTACCGACCACCGTTAAACCAATATTAGAAAGCTCTTGCCACAAACTCAGAAAATTAATCTGAAATGTAGCTCGCTTATAGCCTCTTTTTCATTTGATCTTTTAGCCATTTTACTATGATCCTTTTGAAACGTGTAATTCAAGGTGGTTAATAATATCCCGAAAGGGGCTTATTCTACACTAAATTGGCAATAAAACTTGTTTAGGATTTTTGGAAATGTGACATTTTTCAGTGAAAAAACACTGCAAATCAATAATGTTTTGGGTTCAATTTAATTTATTTATTTTACTACTAGTACGGCAAAACCAATTACAGTTGTTTAGATATACTTTATAAAAAATATATATTAAAATAGTACATAAGTAATGTATATTAAATATGCACTAAAACGTAGCGAAGCACATGTGATAATTTGTTAATGAGATAGGTATTATTTATTTTTAAAAGATTAAAGATTCGACATGCACTGCCTCGGAATAACCAATAAAGTGGCATAATTTGTTTTTATTCTCGTTTGTCATCGCATAAGCTTTTGGAAAATATTTCAGTTGATGTTTATTAGAGTTAATTAATGCTATTTATAATAATTTTAATTTGAGTGGTATCTAAGCTTAGTAATATCGAAACTTCAGTCAATTTTTTACTAAACTTACTTTTAAAAGATTAGCTTAAAGCTTGTCACGCAAGTTAAAAACTACCTTTTTATTAATCTATTAAATTATATACCTACATCATATTTCGCATCAACATTTTAAAGATCCTTGACATACAGATTTAAATACCTAGTACAAAATTTTACCTTAAACTAAAACATATTTTTTTTCTTGTTCTAGGATCTTGAGACGATCTATAAAATCTTAATTACATATATCCATAATCTACTACACTAACCTACTTTGTAGTTTGTGGTATTAAAAAAAATTAAAAGCAGTATAAAAATCTAAAAATTAAAGAAATAAAAAAGTATGTTATCACAACTCGTCTAACAAAACAGGCTGTGGCATGCTAGAGTAACATAAAATTAGTGTAATTATATAATTAGGTACCTAAATTGTAGTTTGTGAAATGACCAAAAGGTAGGTAAAATGTAACGTTCACATTATATCAATGTTAAACTATCCCTGAAGGCGCGACCACACCGTGTCGCGTGTGACTGAAACCTTGGGCCTATTTGCTTAAGCGTTTCTTGTCATAAGTCATAATCGCCATTTTTACAATTCTAAAGCAGATCAGACACCATTTTCGACTCTTTGTCACCGGTGAGTGGTGAAGAGTGAAAAGCTTGCCGGTTTTGTAGGAGCGCTTTACTTACACTTCTAATTCTAATCGGGGGTGGTTAGACCTGCACTGACTTCCCGCTGTGGGGTGTTTTGTGCATTGTCCCCCTATGCTAACCCTACCCCAGCCAGCCCAGCTCCTTAAAATAGCGAAGCAGGACTTTACTTTACTTAACAACTCTGAACCGATGACAAGTGAGTAACTCACGAAAATGCGAACTCAGAGGCTGTGTAGTCTGCAAAGTCTGATAAATTACTGGTTGTTGTAGACGGCCTCTTCGTGACACATTACAAAAACGACAAGCTCTCACTGATTGACCCGAGGCGTTACCTCGGGTCTCAGACCTCCCAAGACTTTGTTAATTTCTTTTAGAATCATCCCTAGCTAGATTTTGTGAGATTTTTCAACTTTAAAGGTGGCACTGCTATTAAAATATTGTCAAGAAATGTTTTTTTTTTATACGACTGAGGTGGCAAACAGTCATCTGGCCCACCTGTTGGTAAGCGGTTACCGTAGCCTATGAGCGCTTGCAATATCAGAGGCATCACGCACGCGTTGCCGACCCCGAACCTCCCTCCCCCTAAAGAGCTCTGGCAACCTTACTCATCGCAGGAACACAACACTATTTGAAAACAAATAATATTATTTGGCTGCGATCTTCTGTAAATGTTAAAGTAAAGTTACTACCCAGTCGCAGGGACATGAGATAACAGTGTGACCGCCTGCCCTAACAATGCACATTGATGTACCCTAAATGCCTTGTAGTGTAAATTAGGTTTAACAAAATTGGCTTAATTTACATTAGCTTTAGCACATAAGGAGATTATTGTAATTTTAAATTCATAATATAAACAAACACTTTCTATATAACTGATCTTATATTGATTATTTTATTCATTACTATTTTGTTCAAGAAACATGCATTTTCATATAGGTCTGGCCCCCAATTCTACTAATTCAATGACTTGAAAATGATAATCGCATGATAATGATCGCACCATTATCATTCAGTTACGATTGTCGCCACCTTCGTTTCTTTGATTTCATTGGTCCATTGGTGCCACAATGACTGCCATTGAAATACGACTGTGAAAGCAGAATACCAAAAGTGGCAAAAGTGGTCATTTTGCCATTGAACCATTGTCATTTTGAAGCCATTGAATTAGTAGAATTGGGGTCCTGATTAGACACTTTATTCCATACACTCATCTAACATTTTTATGTTATATCCGTAGTCAGAAGTTTTATTGACATATCCTACTAATATTAGAAATGCGAGAGTTTGTAAGTACGTGAAGATGTTTGTTACTTTTTCACGCCGCAACCATTGAACGGATTGGAATGAAAGGAGCCATTTCATTCTGGGCCTGGTCCATGTACACTACTTAGAAACATCTTGCTCTCTTTGTCGAAGAAAATCTTAATGTACCTTAGAACGAAGTAAATTTAAATAAAATAACCAATTAAATACGTTTACTTTATTGCTTAGCCATATTTTAGAGTAGTGTACACAGTGCAGGCCCAGGCTCCATATATTGATGAAACGTCTCTTTTGGCATGTATGTAATAAATAGCCTGGAATAACATATAGGCTACTTTATATCTGGACACGATGCGAGCGAAGCCGACGGTGGAAGCTAGTAATTTTGATAACTTCTCAAATCATGATTCTTCCGTTGTGGCAGACTGAAATAATAATTATCAATGAAAATATGTGATAAAATCTTTATACAATCCGGTTATTTTTGATAGTTTAAGTATCATAATGTTCCTATTAATAATAATGCTCTCTTGTACAGGATAGAACGGAGTTTGTGTTTTCAACAGATTTTTATATGATAAACATTGTTATTATTTACTCATGTCAACATAATGGAGTTAAGTTTTCAAAGCAGATTTTGCAACATATTTTCAATGATTATTATTCAATCAATATTATTTATAACACCACAATGTACTGTAATTTTGACACTTAGCTACTTAACCTTACACGGAAATTGTAAGTCAAAAATACAAAAATATGAAAAATGAGAAAATTTTATTCATTTATTAATCATTTTCTGTCCCTTAGCAAACCAAATTTATCCAATTCAAACCTATTATTAAATTAAAAGTATACCCTGTATTCATTTAAAATGCTATCAAATTCAGGTGAGTTATGAAACAATAAACATTTTGGTTATAAAAAAAAACATTTTCATTATTGTATTATCCTTTTGTTTCAGAGATAACATGTGGGTGCCCAATCTGCCTATAACGCTCGCTAGCGCGGTGTGTGCTACTGCTGGGGCCGTCTGTATATTCAAGTAAGTTACCCTAATACTCTAGCAGGGGTCTCCAAACTACGGCCCGCGCGGGCCATAGTTTGGTTGGAGCACATAAAAGAGACGTTTCATCAATATATGGAGCCTGGGCCTGCACTGTGTACACTACTCTAAAATATGGCTAAGCAATAAAGTAAACGTATTTAATTGGTTATTTTATTTAAATTGACTTCGTTCTAAGTACATTATGATTTTCTTCGACAAAGAGAGCAACACACAGCGCTACAAAAATATGGCGGATGGACGTGCGTGAAATGTCATTTTGACAACCTACATTTAACTGAGTCATGTTGTTTGATTTGACAAAAACATCAAATCAAACAACATGACATGAAAAATATGTCAAATGTCAATTATAAATCAACATGGCGGCCTTCAAATAGTGTTCACATAGTAAAAAAATTACCAGAATAACTATTCTTGTACCATTACATTTGTCTTCAAATTAATGAAATTGTATTTTTCTTGTAATCTCCTATTTTTCCTAATTTTTCTATGTAGTGTACATGGACCAGGCCTAGAATGAAATGGCTCCTTTACCGAATGGAAAATCCATTGGTGCACGACAGGTTTCGAACCCACGACCTGCGGATCGGAAGGCGGGGCCACTGCCACCCCTCCACCAGTTTTACTTCTTGCAGAGACTTGAACAGCGGCGCGCCGTTTAATAAAACTATGAGAGCAGAAAACAAAACTGTGGTGGTTACCGGAGCCACCAGTGGGATCGGCAAAGAGGTCGCGTGGGACTTCGCAAGGCGGGGCTCCAAGGTATCTACCACCTACCATCCACTGAATAGGAAGGCTTATGATTGGAATGGCCTACTGATTTTCATTAGGACATAAAAAAAATCACTATGTACCGTATTAACTAAACTAAGCTACTATACTTTACACTATTGACCTAGTAGGTATACTATACCGAACGGTATTAAGGCGCTATGAGAATCGTAGTATGTAATACAATACAATAATTTTATTTCAGGCAACAATAGAATAAAAAAACAGATGGAATTTTTCTTATCCTACGGCCCATATAGAATAAGTAATAAGTGGGCGGATTGAAGAAAGTGACAGTGCTACGTTCTATAATTGAATGCAAGCGTTAGAAGGCGCTCGAAAGTAATCGACGTAAGCGACATATAAGAAAATATCGATTATCTTAAAAACGTATTTAAAAAAAAAGTGTCTTGGATTTATGTACCCAATTCTATTGTCTAACACAATCTTTGTCATAAAAATCAAAACTGTGCGTTTTGCGGTTATTGCGAAAACACAGTTCAAAAATCATAAAGCAATTTAACCCTCACCTTAAGTAAACTATTCAACTAAAATAATTAATATTTAAAAACAATACACTTTTAGATATCTTACTTCAATCTCCAATTCTCCAAATTGTTTTTAAATCATTTATTTTTGATATTTTATCATCTTTACATCAGAGGAAGTTTGAAAGTAGCGCCAGTGACTGAGAAGTTGAAGAGCAAAATGTTAGCGTGGTATGGTCATGTCATGCGGAGGGAAGAATGCCATGTGACTAGAAGAGTGTTAAATATGAATGTGGAAGGATATAAGGGGAGAGGTAGACCAAAGAAAAGATGGATAGATTGTGTGAAAGACGACATGAGTAAGAAAGGAGTGAATACTGATTTGACGGCTGATAGAGGGGAGTGGAAGAGAAAAACATGTTGTGCCGACCCCACATGAAGTGGGATAAGGGCAGGGAGATGATGATTTTATCATCTTTATAAGGTACTAGCTTCCGCCCGCCTACCTACATAAAAACCTCTCTGTGCCAAATTTCATCCAAATCCGTTCGGTCGTTTAGCCGTGATTGAACCACAAACATCCAAGCATCCTCACAAACTTCCGCATTTATAATATAAGTAGGATTATTAATCGTACGAGAAGATTGCTATCTAAAACAGCTTTATAATTTTGAGTTTGAACTGATGTGACCTCGGAACAGCTGGTTTTTTAATTATAAATGTCAATTTTGCAAAAGTCATAGAACAATCTTTGAATGCATGATTGTAAAAACCCCCCTCAGACCACTTTTTTCGAATTCCTTTTTATGATGGAAAAATGATCCTTATATCAAAACTAATAGGAATTTATGTTTAAAAAAATGAACATGTGGCCTCTTTTGTTTTACTTCATTTAAATACATACAAAAAAAAATGTATTTAGAACAGTTTTTTTACACCAGATAGTTTTTATTGATTTTCCGAAACTTTTGCATTTGGTCGGAGGGGGGTTTTTACAATCATGCATTCCTTTATATATTATCACCTAGCCGTTTTCGGCTACAGTGACTTAGACTTTGGACTCTATCAAGTTTAGGGGCCTTGATGTTTAGCCCTTAAGTGACTGGCGTACCCAATTTTTGCCGTGAACGTGCGGTCACAGGAAGCACACGTCAGGGTACCGTTCACATAATTGTAGTGTATTTTGGAGGGCGGCCTTGCTTTTAGTTGGTCTCGCTCTAGTCTGGTCTAGTTCTCGCCTCCTTGCCTCCTCGAAAGCAATCAACAATCTTTATTCCCCCAAAAGAACATACTTTACTCAAACGAACTACGAAGTTTCCCAAACGCTTAGCATCTGTTTTGGATTCATCAGTCGACCTCTTTGTCGAAGTTGGACCTACCTAGTATTCAGTATTAATTTATTCATTGAAATCTCATAGATTATTTTGAATGTTCCTTAATCTTTATTTTAATTAAGTTTTACATTTTTATTAATAATAGAGTTGGAGCATACTCAATCCCAAGCTTTTTTGCCATCTAAATAGTCTGATATTTTATAGTAACATTTATTACAGAGTCTTTGTTTAATTACCTAAGTTTTTAAATGTTAGTTGAATCGTCTGACGCAAGGTCGTCAAAGGTGTAATAAGATGTAAGGTGTGTAAGGTCATATGTCCATTTCAGGGCCACCATACCTCAACCTGGACACTGACCTAATACAGGATGACCAAGAAAGAATCAGTGACACGACAAGACGAAGAAAGGTGCAATAATAAAGTTTTTCGCAGGTGTTCATGGCGTGTCGAGACATGGAGAAGTGTGAGGTAGTGAGACGCGACATAGTTCTGGAGACCAGCAACAAATACGTGTACTGTCGCCCGTGTGACCTCGGCTCCACGCAGTCTGTGCGGGAATTTGTACGGAGGTCAGTACCCCTTGATCATCAGCCTGACTTCAGCCGCTGATGTTGTAGGCTGATGTTGATGTTGTATTTGCCATCCACCACGATCCTGGATGGCAACTTCTACTTTTTAGGGTTCCGTACCTCAGTGGAAAAACGGAGGTACCTACCCAGGAGAGCAGCACCAATTTAGAGCGAGGAAATCTCGCTGTGCCCTACCTCGCAGTTACCTCACAATTGTGAAATTTCGAGGTGAGGTAGCTGCTTTTGTGACGTAAATAAAGGAAAAAGTCTAAAAAATTGAGGAATTTTTATGTTTGAACCCCTAAAATTTGATTATTACGAGACAAAGTTATATTTGCGGTCAATATCATACAATGAACTACGTGAGCGACCGCAAATTTGAATTTGATGAAAGCGAAGCTCTGACCCAAAATCATATGGACATTCCTGCTTGTTTGCTTAATAATGGCCCCTAATTCATACTGCAGTCTTGCAGAGTCGGCTTTAGCTGACTCTTATAACAATGGTTATAGGTTCAAATCAGAGGAGCCCCGTTGCGACATCTTAGTGAACAACGCGGGCGTGATGGAGCCGCCCCAGGGCGTGACGCGGGATGGCTTCGAGGTACAGCTCGGGATCAACCATCTCGGACACTTCCTGCTCACCAACCTTATGCTGGACACACTTAAGGTACAACCACCTCGGACATTTCCTGCTCACCAACCTAATGCTGGACACACTTAAGGTACAACTATCTCGGACCCTTCCTGCTCACCAACCTTATGCTGGACACACTTAAGGTACAACCACCTCGGACATTTCCTGCTCACCAACCTAATGCTGGACACACTTAAGGTACAACTATCTCGGACCCTTCCTGCTCACCAACCTTATGCTGGACACACTTAAGGTACAGCCACCTCGGACACTTCCTGCTCACCAACCGTTTGCTGGACACACTTAAGGTACAGCCACCTCGGACACTTCCTGCTCACCAACCTTATGCTGGACACACTTAAGGTACAGCCACCTCGGACACTTCCTGCTCACCAACCGTTTGCTGGACACACTTAAGGTACAGCCACCTCGGACACTTCCTGCTCACCAACCTTATGCTGGACACACTTAAGGTACAGCCACCTCGGACACTTCCTGCTCACCAACCGTTTGCTGGACACACTTAAGGTACAGCCACCTCGGACACTTCCTGCTCACCAACCTTATGCTGGACACAATGAAAGTGCTTTTAAAAGAGATCCTGAATTTTATGTTTTAGGTTTTTGGTGATGGGATACTGTATAAACTGTATGATCTAATCCCGGCCCTATTATTTAGTACAGTCTCTACATAGATTAAAATTAAATAATTAAATATTCCGTACATATTCACACGGTCAACTGATCCCAAACTAGGCACCCTGTACTATGGTGACCAGAGACTGATATAATAGATAAATATTTAACACCCAGACAAAGAACAAACATCTGTGTTTATCACACAAATGTTTGTTTTTGAAGAAGGCAGATTTACTACTAACTGAGCTATGAGGCCAGTCGAATGCTGGTGTACGCTCTGTCCGTCAACTCTTTATCCTCAAAACCTCAAACTTCTCCCCTGATTACTATACTAATTTTCTTTACTGTGTGTTTTTATGTGTGTCATATTAATTAAATTATATTGTTTGTGCAGGCGTCCGCCCCCAGCACAGTGGTGGTGGTGTCTGGCAGCGCGCACCACCGCGGGCAGATCCACAAGCAGGACCTGAACATGTCGCATAGCTACGACGCGCCCGCCGCATATGCGCAGAGCAAGCTCGCCAACGTACTGTTTGCGAGGGAGCTGGCCCGGAGGACTCTCGGTGAGTGAACTCTTTGTGATACTAAATAAGGTTGAGTTTCAATTAGGCCCAATTCTACTAATATTATTAACGCGAAAGTTTGTGAGGATGTTTGTTGTTCAATAACGCCGTAACCGATTTCGTTGAAACTTGGGTTGCCTCGTCTCTTAGATCGCCTCGACTCTCGGGTAGCCTCGGCTTTCGGGTCGCCTCGACTTTCGGGTCGCCTCGACTCTCGGGTCGCTTCGACTCTCGGATCGCTTCGACTTTCGGGTCGCCTCGACTCTCGGGTCGCCTCGACTCTCGGATCGCTTCGACTCTCGGGTCGCCTCGACTCTCGGGTCACCTCGACTTTCTAATACTTTTTTATTTACAGAGTTCGATATCTCGGTAGTGGCGGTAGACCCAGGCCTCACCGACACCAACATAACGCGTCACATGTCAATGATGAAGAGCATCACGCGGTACCTCATCTACCCCCTCTTCTGGCCCTTCATGAAGAGCGCCAAGATGGGCTCACAGGTCATAGTGCATGCGGCACTTGACCCTGACATGAGGCACTGCACTGGAGACTATTATGTGTAAGTAGCAATGTAGTGCAGTACCAAGCTCCATACTTTTATGAAACATCTCCTTTGTTTGGGAGATCTTTGCCCGCTCCGCTCGGTCGATCATTTATATTTGTTGCAGCGACATGAAGAAAGCGGAACCTTCGAAGCTCGCCCAGGACTACGAGCTGGCGCAGTGGCTGTGGAAAGTCAGCGAGAAGTGGACCAAGCTGGATGAACACCAGGCGGAAATTCAGAAGGCCGTCGCGGCGTAAACAATGCTAAAATGAGGAACGACGTACGGTCTTGAGAAGATGTAGAAGGTACACCCACCGAGTTCCGCTTTACAATGTCGTTGATCCATCGGGTGGGGGGCCTGCACTGCGTCGTCCGGTTCGTGTAAACGCACGAGAAGTTACTACTACTACTACTACCAAAAACAGCTCAGTCATTAATTTTGAACTGATCCGACCAAAACAGATGATTTTTGCATAGAGTTTTTCAAAATCTTGAATAAGGCTTGCTACACCAAATTGGAAATAAAATTTGTTCTGACTTTTATAGCTGGTGCCCGCGACTTCGTCTGCGCAGGATTAGTATTTTGAGTAGCTAGTAGCCATATTTTGGACAATTCACACAAAATCTTTATAAATTGTAGCCTATGTGTCATTCTGATGTATAAGCTATATTATTGTGAAGTTTCATTAAAATCCATTCAGTAGTTTATACGTGAAAGAGTAACAAACATCCATACATACTTACAAACTTTCGCGTTTATAATATTAGTAGGAAGTAGCATTATGTGAATGAAAAATTTACGAAAATATTTCGTACTATACTATGTTACGGAACACGTAGTATTGTGGGTATGTTAGAAATGAATCGAATGCTTTGTAAAGTTGCTTCTTATTCGTGAGCATTTATTTACTAAGTTATTGTTATTTAATAAATAGTCTAGAAACTATCATGTTTATTTCTATTACAATGCCTTTAAAGGCCCTTGCACATGTAGGTGTGAATTGACCCTGACAGGCCAAACCGTTATGTATATGTATATATATATTATTCGAAACCTGTTGAAATAATCAGACAGGTGTTTGGAGGAGGTAGAGCACGAGATTTTCTCGCTCTGAACTGAAGCAGCCCGCCTGGTGAGGTACCTCGGCCTTACAGATGATCGCAGCTAAATGATATTATTTGTTTCAAATAGTGTTGTGTTACTGTTTTTTTTTTTTTTTTTTTTTTTTTTTTTTTATACTACTGAGGTGGCAAACAGGCATACGGCCCACCTGTTGGTAAGCGGTTACCGTAGCCTATGAGCGCTTGCAATACCAGAGGCATCACGCACGCGTTGCCGACCCCGAACCCCCTCCCCCCTAAAGAGCTCTGGCAACCTTACTCATCGCAGGAACACAACACTATTTGAAAACAAATAATATTATTTGGCTGCGATCTTCTGTAAGGCGGAGGTACCTCCCCAGACGGGCTGCTCCAATTCAGAACGAGAAAATCTCGCTGTGCCCTTCCTCCTCTAAAAAGTACTACTACTGTACTCTACTGTAAGGTTGCCAGAGCTCTTTAGGGGAGGGTGGTTGCGTGATGCCTCTGGTATTACAAGCATTCATTGGAATAAGCCTCTTTTGGGATACATATTATGAATCACCTTGTATTAAAAGGAAAACATGAAAAGTTAAGCATCAGTATATTCAGAGTCATGGTCTGAATGCACTGTTTTAGTTTTCGGGAGTAGTCTGATTTGGCCCTGTATTTGTTGATTTTAGTTTGATAGGGGTCTAGACTTTAGCCCCACAGAGTGGTTCCATCTCCGGTTCGCTTCGCTCTCTCGTTCATCATATTCTTAGATACCGTCTTGAGGTCATACGCCCAGCCTATCGACGCAAACAAATCTATGAACCTCGTGGTTGGGTTCAGTATGTTGTTGCCCAGCTCCGCCGCGCGGTAGTCGAAAGGAAAAGTGTGGTGGTAGTTGTGGAATCCTTCGCCGAGGTTCGCTATAGACACGGCTATGTTCTGCGACGGCGCGATGTGCTTGTCGTATGGCTTGTTGCCCCACTTATGCGCCGCGCTGTTGATGAGGAAGATGCAGTGCAGGCTGACCATGTAGCGAGCGAGGTTCAGATGCCACGCGACCCAGAGTGACTCGCCCCAGAGCAGGGGGATGAGGGGGGGCAAGACGAAGCACGCCAATCCACCGACAATTACGAAGTTGCTAGAAATAAGAACTTGTTTGAGTTGGAGGTCCTTTCTTACGCAGATACTTGGAAAGGTGGAAGTGGTACGGTTGTTTGTTACATTCTTCTCACCAAATCACAAAACATTTAACTCGCTATGCTCACTGGAATCTATCATTAGGTACTGTTATATCATGCTGTTATTTTCACGTTTAATGCTTCAAATTCTCTGTAACTCGCTACGCTCTCCAGTATCACCTTGTTAGTAGATACCTATCTGTAACGACGTCAGGTCAGACGACTAACTTCATATCGGCCAAAATATATAACCAGTACCTTCCATGCTTCTGTTCATTTTGTTATCCATATCACCATTTCAGTCGTAGGATGTCTACTGCTGAACATAGGCCTCCCCCACAGATTTCCAGAGCGCCACTGCGCCTGCCACGCTGGGCAGGCGGATTGGCGCAGTCAGACCTATCGTACCATATGGGGACGCTGCTGCCTCTCCCCCAACTTTTTTCCCTTAGGGTAGCTAGATATGGAGGGTTCTATTCGTTAGCAGGGGTCACCACGGACAAGCAGACGTACAGGTAAATACCACCCTTACCTGTTCGACATACCAGTGTCGAACCAAACCCTTGTGATCTACTTTTACTATAAGTACCTACTGGCAAAGAGTGGAACGATCTGCCTGCGTCTGTTTTCCCGGAAGAGTACAATCTAGGAGTCTTCAAATCTAGAGTGAATAAGTTCCTTCTGGTAAAGCGTGCTTCATCTTAGGCATCATCTCACTTGCAAAAGTGAGATGGTGGTCAAACGCCTAACCATCACCAATAAATATATATATATATTATATATAAATAACGTATACTCATCATCATCACCATCAGCCTGATGAAGTCCACTGCTGAACATAGGCCTCCCCCAAAGAGTGCCACGACGAACGGTCTTGAGCCTTCTCCATCCACCGACTTCCCGCAACCCTCACAATGTCGTCGGTCTATCGGGTTTGGGGGCCTTCCAACACTGCGTCGTCCGGTTCGTGATCGCCACTAGAGAACCTTTGTTCCCCAACGGTTATCGGTTCTGCGAGCTATATGGCCGGCCCACTGCCACTTGTCCAACCTGCTAATTCTGAAAGCTATATCGGATTTCCTCATTTCGGATTCTATCACGCAGCGAAACTCCGAGCATAGCTCTCTCCATAGCCCGTTGGGTGACTTTGAGCTTGTGTATGAGGCCAATAGTTAGCGACCAAGTCTCAGTGCTATATGTCATCACTGGCAACACGCACTTATTGTAGACTTTCGTCTTGAGGCTCTGCGGTATCTGTGACGAGAAGATATGACGAAGTTTCCCAAACGCTGCCCATCCGAGTTGGATTCGTCGGTTGACCTCTTTGTCAAAGTTGGACCTACCTAGTTAAATCGTCTGACCCAAATAGACATAGTGATCTACAACTAAACTACTATAAAAATAAATATATATATAAATAACGTATACTCACTCGTGTTGAAACCTCAGAACTCTATTGTTATAAACATCTGATAAATCAATCCCCTTTGCCTTCTTCTTGATCTCCGGATTCTTATCCATCATCAACCATCCGATGTGAGAGAAGAAAAGACCCCGAGTCGAGTTGTGAGGATCCGCGTCTGTGTCGCTGAACTTGTGGTGGGCCCTATGGTCCCTGACCCATGTGATGGAGGAGAACTGGAAGGCCAGCGCCGACATAGCGGCCAGCAAGATCTGTAGTGGTAGTTTCGCTTTGTACGCGCGGTGGGACCACAGCCGATGCGCGCCGGCGGTTATCCCCACAATCGATGCGTAGTTGAGGACGATTGCTGAAAATAGGCATCATCATCATCATTGTCGCTATCATCATCATCATTTCAGCCGTACGACGTCCACTGCTGAATATGGCCTCCCCCACAGAAAGCAAATTCCTTATCATGTGGGGGGATTTGCCCATACTCACCACGCTGGGCATGCGGGTTGGCGAGCGCAGTTAGAGCTATCGTTGTTAAAATGAGGGACGCTGCGCCCATCCCCTAGCTTTTTTCCCCTAGTCGCCTCTTACGACATCCGCGGGTAGGTTAATATGGAAAGACCTATTCTTCAGCCGGGGCTACCACGGCCAATTTCCATTGTCGGAATATAAGTATCTTTTCGTATAAATAAAAAAATCAAATGTTTTTTTTTATTTCTTCCCCGGCTGGCCTGCATTTTGTAAAGGTTCAAAAAAGGAGAAGGTTCTCAATTCAGTCTTTTTTTATTTATTTTAATGAATTACTCCGCTAATTGTTAACCATTTTTGATGATTATTTCCCTGTATAAGTAGAGAATGAAACCAGGTGGTCCCATATAAATGATTCCAACGCTGCGTCGCCCGGTTCGTGGCCGCCATTCGAGAACCTTTATTCCCCAACGGTTGTCAATTCTGCAAGCTATATGGCCTGCTGACTGCCACTTTGACTTGCTAATTCTGAGTGTTTATCATACCTGGGGTAGTCATAGACTTACTCAATACGATAGTTTCCCATTTAGCAGCGGTGGCGGCGAGGTAAATCCCGTAAAGTCCGCTCAGATGGACGTACAGGAACAGTATCACGTGCTTCGGAATGTACCTCTGCTTGTAGACCTTGTGTTCGACCTCCTCGTTTGTTTCCACCTCATTCTCACTTGTTTCAGTTACCTCCTGATCTTTAGTGCTGTTCGGGGGCATTGCTGCGTGTAAAAATGTATAAAAAGTAGGCGATTATCAAATCCCACAGACTACTGAGAGAAACGGCCTGAGAACAGCCAAAGTCGACCTCGGTGGCGTAGTGGGCGAGTGCCGGTCTGAGACGCAAAGGGTTAGATTCCCGCTTCAGGACAAATGTTTGCATGATCTGCAAATATTTGTTTCGGGTCTGGGTGTTGTGGTACCATGGTACTCCTAGTTTTTGATACCCACGACACAGGGATTCTTAGTGTGGGGTCAGGTCTTGGTTAGGGTAGGTATAGTCAAAATGGTACACAATTAGTTTCCTTAAAGGTATAGTCTTCAGGGCAATAAAGACACTTACCGGTCGATTTTCCCCTATTTTTCCATTAAACTGGTACGCGCTATGCTCTACCTCTGCTAAATCAAACGGAAATGACACAAACTTCGTCTTATATTTAGTTTTTACTTAGGATTTCCACAACACGCGAATTTTGACACATGGGTGCTTGACCCTAATGAAATGTGTTAAGCTAATAAACATACCCTGAGTGAGATTTCAATCATCATCAGCCTATTGCAGTCTACTTCTGGACATAGACTCCAACAAACAGTGTCATGACGAATGTCTTGAGTGTTTTCCTAAAGAACCCTATATCATTTTTTATTTTTTTATTAAAGGGATCGCCAACAGCTCATGTGTCTTACACTCACTAGGATCTACCTACCTACTCTACATTTTTTTTAATGTTATGTGGAGGTAAACAGGCTTACGGACCACCAGGATGGTAAGCGGTTACCGTCGCCTATTGACATCTGCAACACCTGGAACATTGCTAATGCGTTGCCTGCCCTGGTGAAATCTTTTTGTATTTTTCTTTAAGCTCTTCATGTTGTAGGGTTAGTGATGAATGACGTATACTTCATCATCATCATCATCATCAGCCTGTAGAAGACCACTGCTGGACATAGGCCTCCCCTAAAGAGTTCCACGACGAACGGTCTTGAGCCTTCTCCATCCACCGACTTCCCGCGACCTTCACAATGTCCATCGGGTGGGGGGCCTTCCAACACTGCGTCGCCCGGTTCGTGGTCGCCATTCGAGAACCTTTACTCCCCAACGGTTATCGGTTCTGCGAGCTATATGGCCTGCCCACTGCCACTTCAACTTGCTAATTCTGAGAGCTATGTCGGTGACCTTGGTTCTTCTACGAATTTCCTCATACTAAACTTACTTACTACTTACTACTTGCTGTTGCTGCTGTTCGACTTTGGAATGCTCTGCCTGTGGAGGTGAGACGGTCACCCTCGCATGATGTTTTTAAACTTAAAGTGAAGCAGCACTATCTGTCAACCGTGATTTAATCATCTGTTTGTCATGTCTTCGCTCCTGTTCATAGTAAAATATATATGTTTTAGATTATGTATTAGTTTATTTAAGCGTAGGTATTATATGTATTCGGATGTTATGTACCTAGGTATAATGTGTTTCTTTTTTTTAGTTTTATTTTAGGATTAAGTATTATTTTATACTTTTGTAAGTACGCCGCCATCCATTAAAGCTCTGCTATGTTTCGTTCCATCCAAAGGTTGCCTGGAAGATATCGCTTTCAGCGATAAGGCCGCCCATTGTTTTACCCATTTGTGTGCCATGTTTCTCAAAGTTTTTCTTGTGTGGTAATCAATAAAGAGTTATCTATCTATCTATCTATCTTGACGTATACTTAAACAGATACAATACAACCCCTTTGCCGATTGAACTCACATTCTTACCAGAAAATCTTTATAGTTTAACCTACTAAATTCCATGCAGATCAGATTAACGCTTCGAAAGTTATGCTCTAACAATCCTACAAACACATTCAATGCCGTTTGAGACTTTTTTCCCCTATTAAGTACTAGCTTCCGCCCGCAGCTTCGCTCGCGTTTTAGCCTATATGCTATTCTAGGTAAAGAACTATACATATATTCCAAATTTCAACGAAATCGGTTGAGCCGTTACGGCGTGATTGAAGAACAAACATCTTCTAAAACTTTCGCATTTATAATACTAGTAGGATTCTTTCTTTTTGTTGATAGATAAGTCCCTGTCAGGATATTATACCTACATTTATGAATCACCTTGTATAATGAAACATTTTTAGCAACCATTTTATATTTTTTATTTTTTTCTAAATATGTTTAATAAATAGCTCGTAACGTAAATAAAACAATGTACACCATTATATAAATTAATAACCCTAAATAATTACGAAATTTTTGGATCACATCACATCTAGCCCTCAATAAAGATTGTGGTCACACCCACCCGGAAATACAAATGCATTCCTACAAAGATGATTACAAAATATATGACACCCTAACCAAGATTTTGTACAGTGTATAGTCCTGTGGGCAAAGCCGTGGGGCGAACACTAGTAAATTAATAAACCTATAAAATGTTAGTTGTTCGCTCACAAAATTTACAAAAGTAAATGTGCATTTGCACATCACAGTGTCACGTTAGACTCTAAACTACTGAACCGATTTTGATGATTTTTCAGCCTGTCCTCAATAGACCGTGAAAGTGTGACGGCTTTCAGTGTGTCTATTAGGATTGTGGGCTTGCCCATCGTGCCCACAACCTTTAGCTCCACAAGTCGCTTCCATCTCCAGTCCTCTTCGACCTGTTCATCACCAGATCATCTGACGCAGTCTTTAGGTCGTAGGCCCACCCCAACCATGCGAAGAAGTCTATGAACTTCGTCGTCGGGTTCAGTATGTTGTTGCCTAACTCCGCCGCGCGGTAGTCAAATGGAAAAGTGTGGTGATAGTTGTGGAATCCTTCGCCGAGGTTCGCTATAGACACGGCTATGTTCTGCGAGGATTTTATGTGCTTGTCGTATGGCTTGTTGCCCCATTTGTGCGCCGCGCTGTTGATGAGGAAGATGCAGTGGAGGCTGACCATGTAGCGGGCGAGGTTCAGGTGCCACGCGACCCAGAACCCCTCTCCCCAGAGCAGGGGGATGAGGGGGGGCAGGACGAAGCACGCCAATCCAGCAAGCAACATGAAGTATCTGTGAAAAAAATAAAAACTGAGCTTCTCTTGTAAACTTTAAAACTCTTTCTGTGATCCGTTGCACACTAGGATTTCCTGTGTTGTGGATATCTGAAACTCACGGCACGGCACCGTAGGTAAGCTCACCATTTGATGCCTTTAGCCGTTTCTGAGAAAATGGACAGACAGTCAACAAAGTGATCCTATAAAGGTCCGTTTTTCCGAATGAGGTACGGAACGTCGTGTGAAGTGAGCTCCGCGCTTAAATATTCAATTTTACGCTAAAATGTCGATAAAATCGCTCGAAAATCTAATACGCGACCTCCAGAAGACTATTGTTAAACATACAAATAAAGTTGAATCGCTAGAAGTGAAATTAGATGAGCAATCGAAGAGTATTTCTAAATTATCTTCGAATAGTGATTGTGACAAACGTAAATCATTAACAAGTGCACCGCCACCGGCCGACTCAGTGCCAATCTCAGCGCTGCAGCGACCCATACGCGCTGCGCGCCGTAATGCAGCGGTGGCCATATCTTGTCAAGCGCTGCCACACGCAAATGCAGCGCTGTACACGCTGAGACATCAACTGCAGCGAAGGAAGTAAACAAATCGAAAATTCTGCCGGTTGCGCCGATTGAAACAATGACAACGGCGAAATTGCCAGCCACGAATGCGGCATTTTCAGCTATGACTGGACCTTCGTCTACCAGATCGAAGATGACGAACGACGTGGAGGCTCACCCAGGTGACATCCCCGACGACAATAAAGACGGAAAAAGCGAATGGCAAGTGGTAAGACGACAACGGAGAAAGAGAACTTTCATTGTGGGGACGGGTTGCGACGACCATGAGCTGAAACCTGTGGAGAGAATACGCGCAATTCAAGCGTGGTACTTTGACCCTGAAACTACATCGGACAAAATAAAACAATTCCTACACAAGATTATAAAATCTGATACCATCACTGTAGAAAAAAGGAAGATAAGGACTGATAGGCACGCTTCTTTCGTAATAAGTATGCCAGAGAGTATTTATGCCCAAGTAACTGCACCAGCCGTGTGGCCGCTGGGAGTTCGCTTCCCAGAGTGGTTTCCCGGGCGTCCCCGCACGCCGCGGGGACAGCTCGCGTCCAGTGCGTGAGCCTGTGTTTCTAGGCCGGGATACGGCGATATCGACCTCCGATAAGGACGAAGGTAACCAGCGCTATTTAATCGTATGTCATCAAAACATCCAATCGCTCAAGAATAAGACCAGCAAGTTGGAAGTGCTCCTTTCAAGTGACTTGGAATGTGATGTATTAGGTATCACAGAACATTTCCAATGTGTACATTTAAATAACTATTGCCTAGCTTCTTACTATTGTAGGCCGACCATCGAACATGGCGGATATTGTATCTATGTCAGGGATAATATTAACTTCAAAGAGCTTGATTATCTAACAATGTTATCAGTAGAACATGTATGCGAGATATCAGCTGTTGAGCTCACTGACCTGAATACAATTGTGATTTGTATATACAGGTCAAACTTTACTCTGACCTCCCAATTTTTTCCTATAATGGAAAATCTATTAGGAAAATTACAAGATTGTGAAAAGGACTGCGTCTTTGTAGGTGACTTCAATATTGATAGCATCTGTCCATAAAACAGTGATCAAAAGAAATTAAATGATTTACTATCTACACACAATTTGCGTAATGTTGTAGGTTTCCCAACTCGAGTGACCGAAACGACGTGCACTAGTCTTGACCATGTGTATGTTGAGTGCGGAGTGGCCGACGCAACCCACGCCATATCGATCCGTACCCAGCTAAGCGACCACTACGCCGTTCATGCTCGAATTCTGTGCGAAGCTCGTCAGCCAGCCGCCCAGCTCGTCCGTCTGGGCAGGTCGTACACTCGCATGAATCGAGCGAGCTTTGTGGCCGCAGTAGCGAGCATAGACTGGGAAGTGACAATGAGAAAATATGCAGCTGCTCCCGAAGTCCTTAGCCAAGGTATTATAAACATTCTGACGCAAAGCTGGAAGGCTATTCATCACAAGTACAGGCGCTTCACATCAAGTACGAGCAGGCTGCGGCAGTTCCGGCAGCGGCAGTTCCTGCAGCGGCAGTTCCGGCAGCGGCAGTTCCGGTAGCAACAAACCCGCCCCAGCCCCAGGAGGTACCTCGGGAGCCCTTGACAGCGCCAGCTTACAAACCGGCAATGAAATCAAAGGCAACGGTATCGAAGAAAACAAACACCGCAGCTCCAGTGGCGCCGCCACGTCCGGGCAAGGATATTAACACTAAGGCGACGACGCGGCCCCGCGGAGGGGAAACCGGTTCAAGTACCGGCGAATCGTCGGGTCCAACTCATAGCATGACCCAGGGACCAGAGGATCTGCAGCAGTGGACGGAAGTCAGGAGAAGCCGCAGGCCAGCCTCACTGTGTGGTACAGCGGGCCCTACTGTTACGACACTAAAGGCGGTAGAGCCTCGTAGCTATGTTCATCTGTGGAATATGGAGTCAAGCGCCGAGGAGATCCGTACCTACCTGCGGGACCTGTGCCCAGGTGGGACCTGCTCAGTGACGGAACTTTCAGCTAAGGGGGACTATAAGTCATATAAAATCGGAGTTCCTGTCCCGTATGAGGAAATGTGCCTGTCCGCCGCAGTATGGCCGGTTAACGCCAAAATTAAGCCATGGATTGTGTATCCAGCTAGATATAACGTACACAAACCAAACCAGCCCTTTCGCGACGGTGCGCAGAACCTGCACTAAACAAATTAGTAGTATAGAAATATATTACCAGAACGCTAGAGGGCTGAGAACGAAGCTAAATCGGTTCTTCACTAACATAGAATGTTCGGGTAGCGACCTTTTTGCCATCACAGAGACGGGATGCAATGACTCAATAGACGATGCAGAAATAGTTCCTCCGGGGTTCCAAGTGCTGAGGTGCGACCGCACGGATGGGAGAAAGCACGGCGGGGTGCTTCTAGCGGCCGCGCCACGGATAGACGTGCGAAAAGTGGACGTACCAGCCGGCGTAAATGTCGAAAATTGTGTTTTTGAGATTATTGGGGCGACAGTTTTTACTAAAAATAATAATTTTTTGTTTTTTTGTTGTGTTGTATATATCCCCCCAAATAGTAATGACAATGATTTCATGATTTTATTTGGAATACTCGAAAACTGGTGCGCAAAATATAATTCGTGTTTAGTTCTAGGTGACTTTAATATGTATTCTTGTAGTGATAATGTAATCAATTATTTTGAATATGTAACAGCTTTCTGCGAGTTCGCTCAAAAAAATGAGGTACGAAATTGTAACGATCGAATACTGGATTTAGTGTTAGTCTCTCTGTGTATGGAGGAGGTGTTGGTTTGCCCCGCGGACGAGGAACTGGTGCCGCGCGACGAGCAGCACCCGCCGCTCGCGGTGTCGGTGCGCCGCGCGCCGCCCGCCGCTCGCACGCCGCCCTCCGCGCCGCTATTCCCGCCTATACACGAACAGCAGTGGAACTTTTCTAAAGCTGACTACCACGTACTGTACTCGTCGATAGCGGAAGTAGATTGGAATCATCTCTATGATATACGAGATCCCGAGGAGGCTGTAGATAGTTTTTATAGCATTGTATTTGATATTTTCGATAGTTGCGTTCCTAAAAAATGTTTGCCGAGAAAGGACTCTAGATACTTATATCCAAGTTGGTACACTGCGGAAATTATCAGAGAAATTAAATTAAAGGCAAAATTACACAAACAGTACAAGGCAAATGGATCCAATTATGGGGCTTTCTCGAAATGTAGAGCTAGAGTAAAAAGGATGATAGAGGAGGCTCAGGCGCAGCATCAGAAACAAGTAGAGCATCGTCTGGCGGAGGATCCAAAATCTTTTTGGAATTATGTAAGAGCAAAGCGAGGGGCCGTGAACCGGAAGAAAATCTCACTTAAGGGAAGAACTCTGACAGAGCCGGAATGTGCAACGGAATTCGCAAAATACTTTCATTCTGTTTACGGCACTTCAGTTGCTCACCTGGACGTGGCAGCGGCGGAAGCGGCGAGTCCCGCCAGTGCCGCGCGTGTGCACGTGCCGCGCCTGGCGCTGGCCGAAGTGCGCGCGGCGCTGACGAGGCTCAAGCCGAAGCGCTCCGCAGGTCCGGACGGGATCCCTGTCTATATCATGAGAGACTGTCGGATGCCTCTGGCCGAACCGCTCGCGTATATTTATAATCGTTGCCTCGAGGAGTCACATTTTCCGGCACGATGGAAGATAACAAGAGTTATTCCAATACCTAAGGGCTCCGGAGCAGAGGTGACTGAATTCAGACCGGTGGCCATTTTGTCGACGGCGGCGAAGGTCTTCGAGTCGTGTTTACAGCGCAGCATGCAGGAGCAGGTGGCGGCAAGGCTGTCCGATGCGCAGCACGGTTTCAGGCCGGCTCGTAGCACCTGCAGTAACCTGCTTGACTCAATGAACTTCATGCTACCGCGTGTCGACGCCGGGGTGCAAGTCGACGCCGCCTACTTCGACTTCAAAAAAGCATTCGACTTGGTCGATAACGACATTCTGCTTCAGAAGTTGGCGACGATCGGCTGCACAACCAAACTGCTGCAGTTCTTCGCGAGCTATATGAAGAATCGGCAGCAGTACGTTGACTACGCGGGATGTAAGTCGGAGCCTTACTCTACCTTAACGGGAGTAAGTCAGGGAAGCAATCTTGGACCGCTGGAGTTCATTATCATGATCAACGATCTCGCGGCAGTCGTCAAGGACGCGAAATGCTTGTTGTTCGCGGATGACCTCAAGTTACTCTTACCGATCAAGGACAAAGAGGACTGTGAACGCCTTCAACGGGACGTGGACAGAGTTGTGGAGTGGTCTAATATGAACGAACTACAGTTCAATGTCAGTAAATGCTCTATCATAACGTTCAGTAGAGCGAAGACACCACTCCGCCACAATTACCAATTGAACGGATCACAGTTGAAGAGAGTCGATTCGGTGAAGGATTTAGGGGTTCGTTTGGACGAAAAGTTGCATTTCCGCGTACATGTGGTTAACATTTGCAAGAAAGCATTCAAGACCCTAGGATTTGTACTCCGGCAGACGAACAACTTTACAAATGTGAATGCGCTAAAGACTCTATACGACGCATTGGTGAGAAGCCATTTAGAGTTTAATGCTGCGGTATGGGCACCACACGAAGCCAAGTACAGTCAAATGGTGGAGCGAATTCAAAATAAATTCACCAGATTTCTGTACTGGAAGCTATACGGCGTCTATCCATTCTTCCCGTTGATGTATCCATCCTTGTTTGTCATAGGCATGGTTGGATATAACAAGCTGGAGGTGAGGAGAGAGGCAGCGCTTGCTCTATATTTGGTTAGGATATTACGTGGGATGATCGCGAACCCAGGCGTCTTAGCGGAAATGCGGCTGAATGTGCCTGATGAGTTCGTGCACCGACGGAGGCGGCCCGCCCTATTGGATGTACCAAGAGGAAGGACCAACCTCCTGAATAAGGCACCTATAACGCGTTGCATCCACACACTCAATCTAGTAGCGGAGAGAGTCGATCTTTTTTACTGCCCCCTGAGCGAATGTCGCAGGACGTTGTTAGATATTCTATGCTATTCTAATTAGATTTGACTTTTTGTATTATTTGACATTATTATTGATTGACGAATTCTTTTTAAATTTTGATTAGGTAGGACATTATGTAATTTGTTTTTATTGTGGCAAATTTTTATTTTTGTTATTTGACATATATGGATTGACGAATTTTTCTATTTACTTTTTATTAGGCTTGACATTATATAATTTGAATTTATTAATTGAAGATTTATGTTTGTTGTTTCTTAACTAGTAAGTATAATGCTATGAATTAAAATTAATCGTATAAAATGTTTGATATGTATAACAATAATAATGTAAAGGATAATGGTACACTATTGCATTAGGTGCTCCTGTAAAAATAGTGTAACTTTTGGTAAATAAATAAATAAATAAATAAATAAATAAATAAATTCTCATAAGTAAGTTAGAAACGTGCTTCCAATTGGCAAAACGTAAACATCAATGTGGAAAACGAAGTACATGGGTTACTGAAGAACTCGTCAGTCTCAGCAGTTTAATACGCGAAACTAGGGACTTGAGTTCAAAATTTCCCAGAAATTTAGAAATAATTGCAAAGCATGACGAATTCCAGATAAGATACGATTTTATTTTATTTTTATTTTTGTTGTATTCGGAGAACAAACAGTTTTATAAACGTTATAAATAAACTTAAATAATAACACGTAACCATTGAAATGTCCTCGCATGTAGAAGCTGAGAGACTGCTTGCTTGCGGAGAAGGAATAAAATAAAAATAAAAAAAACAGTTCTGTCCTGTTAACAAGCTAGGTAGAACGTAGTAGGGTTAGAGAAACTTACAAGTAACAAAAGTATTACTACGATAGTGTATTGACGATTGAAAGAAGTAAATATTACTGTAATCTAATTAATAATTCAGCTAATGTGATAAAGACAATGTGGGAAGTGGTGAATGCTGAAACGAGGGCCTATGCGAGAGAGTGGGCCGTGCCTGCTTTGCGCTGTGGCGTGTTTCAGCGATCCTACCTACGCAGATGGTCAGGAGCTGCTATTTCGCATCAGTTCACTCACTGCTACAGTATGGCATCGAGCTCTTTGGACGCGCTGCCGATTGGAGCGCGTTTTCAGAATGCAAAAGAGAGCAGTGAGAGCGATTGTGCGAGTATCGCGAGAGACATCCGCAAGGCCCTATTTTAAATCGCTAAAGATACTCACAGTGCCTGCGATGGTCATACTTCAGACTGCGATGTATGCTAGGGATAACTTAGAGTCTATGACCACACTTGGAGAGGGTCACAGATATAACACGCGAAATGCACATAAGCTGATGGCAATACCCCACCGGCTGACAAAAACATCGAAGCTGGTGCACGTCATGGCCCCCTCGATTTACAATCAACTGCCCGACTCTATAAGAGACGCTACTTCGACGCAGTCCTTTAAAAATAAACTCAAATGTTGGCTTATAGAGCTAACACCGTATGAATTTAAATTGAAAATGAATGAAATAACATAATCTAATTTTTATTGCCATCCAGCGTGGCAATTCCGCCAGCGTCTTGGGGACGCTTCCAACTGGTAGTGATCTGGATCAGTTGAGCTATCTATAGATCGTTTGTAACGGTCTTTAGATGGCTCAACTGTTTCTTATGTATTTTGTAAATATTAACTTGTATTAGTTTTAAGTTTCTTTCTGTAAATAAAGCGATTTTTATTGACAACTATGCTTTTGTTGTGAATAATTAGTTTAATAGGTACTTACTATTTATTTTAATCTGACATTTTATTGACTAAATTTATTTACATTCAATTACATTCAAATTGTATGACTCAAATTGTATAATGTAAGTAGGTACGCTTTTGGCGTAAGTACGTAAATAAGTAACTTAAGTAGGTAGCATTTACCTATCTACTGACTATGTATACTGTATTAATTTGACTTGGAATCTGTTTTTTACCAATAAATAACAATGAACTATGAACCCTAAAAAGTCGAAGAACATAATAGCTATCAATTAAGCATGTGTAACATATTCTTTTTTGATAGCTATATGTACAGGCACATGTGTAACATGGGCTTTACTCACTCATGCTGGAATCTTAGCACCGGATTGTTGTACACATCCGACAGGTCGATGGCTCCCCCCCTCCTCTTCACTTCAGGGTGCTTCTGCGACATCAGCCAGCCGATATGCGAAAAGAACAGCCCTCTGCTCGAGTTGTGCGGGTCCGCGTCTGTATCGCTGTACTTGTGGTGTGCCCTGTGGTCCCTGACCCACGTGATGGAGGAGAATTGGAAGGCGATAGATGTCATTATGGTCAGTAAGATCTGAAGGGGTAGTTTTGCTTTATACGCGCGGTGGGACCACAGACGATGCGCGCCGGCAGTCACGCCCAATATTGAAGCGTAATTGAGGATGATCGCTGAAAAATATACATAAATTAGCTTATATAGCCTCTAAGAGGCGCACTTTAACCCTTTCATCGACGGTCATAGGCCCTTTTCAGGGCCACCATACCTCGACCTGACTACCCTTAGGTACTATGCCTTTTTTTTTTTTTTTTTTGCCTATAGGTATTCTAATTCCAATTTATATTTCCAATATAAAGGAGCCTCTTAGAGGCGCACTTGAATCCTTTCACTACACTGATTCTTTCACCGACGGTCATAGGGCCTTTTCAGGGCCACCATGCCTCAACCTGGTCACTGACACTGACCAAGAAAGAATCAGTGACACGACAAGAAAGAATTTATATTTTAATTTTTGTATTGCCTATGTCCTAATTCCAATTTCCAATCCTTTTTTTATTGTACCTATACTAGCTGGTGCCCGCGACTTCGTCTGCGCAGGATTATTATTTCAAGTAGCTAGTAGTAGTCATATTTTGGACAATTCACACAATATCTTTATAAATTGTAGCCTACAGTGGTGGTCATCTAATTAGAAACACCTAGTCACCTGACATTTTTATAAAGTAACTAACATTATTATAGCATTTAATAGGAGGTAAATTTTTTTTCACTACTTTACAATGTACTTTAATATCTCTAGTTTAATTCAAGCAATAATATTTGACAACCAAGACGACAATAAAAATAAATATCAGTAAAACAAAAAGTATCAATATCGTTAGGACTGGCAGAATGGACAACTAATTAGAAACATTGTATGACTTGGTTCGAAATTTGATTTTTTAAACTGAAATACAGTTCTCACAATTGTCAATCACATTGTAAATATTGCCGCCATTTCTAACTCATTACGAAAAGTTACTATTTATTGTTGTTTTATTAAAAATGGGTAAAAATAAGAGCTGTGATGCAGCAACGAGAAAAATTATAGTGAATTTTCATTTAAAACAAAAATGGAGTTACAGAATGATCGCCGATTATTTGGAATGTTCCGTAAAGATGATATTTAACGCCCTCGCACATTTCAAACTACACGGAACATCAGATAACGTGCCAAGAAAACTTCGGCCCAGGAAGACTACAGTTCAAGAAGACAGGCTTATGCTTCGATTAGCTAAGGCGGACCCCTTTAAAGGATCCAATGTTATAAGAAAAGAGGTATTTTCAGAAGACGATCCTCGACACGTGTCCACTAAACTAGTTCGTAGACGGTTGGTTGAAGGAAAATTGTTAGGAAGGATCGCTAGAAAAGTACCACTACTAACCAGGCAACATAGAGAAAATCGTCTAGCATTCGCTCGCAAATATGGCAGTTGGACTATTCATCAATGGAAAAAAGTTTTGTTTTCAGATGAAACTAAAATTAATTTGATTAATTCCGATGGAAAACGATATGTACGACGACCAATAAACGAGACTTTGAATAACAAGTACACTAAAAAGACAGTTAAGCACGGTGGTGGAAATGTAATGGTGTGGGGATGTTTCTCAGGGTACGGGATTGGTCCCGTGAGAAAGATTGAAGGGCAAATGGATCAATATCAATACAAAAAGATCTTGGAAGAGACAATGATTGCATATTCCGAGGAAAATTTGCCAGTAACTTGGATATTTCAGCATGACAACGACCCAAAGCACACAGCACGCAGCGTTAAAGCGTTTCTTACAGAACAATCCGTGACAGTATTAGAGTGGCCTGCCAATAGTCCGGATTTAAATCCCATAGAAAATTTGTGGCACACTATAAAGACCAACCTGTCGCAGAAACACGTTACTAATATTCATGGACTTAACAGTGCATTTGAAGACGCTTGGAGAAGTATTCCTGTAGAAACTTGTTATAAATTGATTGAATCAATGCCGCGTCACTGCAAAGCTGTTATTGATAATAAAGGCTACCCTACCAAATACTAATTGTCTAAGGATGTAGTATTTTTCAAAACTATTGGGGTTTTGTTCAAATTAAAAATGATTTAAGAAATGATTTTTTTGGTGTTTCTAATTAGTTGTCCGGTTTGTATCTCGTTTTTTATTTTGTTATTAATATAACTTTCAGTTTTAGAAAAACAACCGTTGTTTTCTGTTATTAAAATGGTATAACAATGCAATATAATATCCGATACATCGATTTTAATACGTAGGAACACTCAATGATACGTTAAAAATTAGTTCGAAAGGGAATTTGCAATAAAAATATAAACCCAGGTAGGTGTTTCTAATTAGATGACCACCACTGTATGTGTTATTCTGATGTATAAGCTATATTATTGTCAAGTTTCATTAAAATCCATTCAGTAGTTTTTACGTGAAAGAGTAACAAACATCCATCCATACCTACCTACAAACTTTCGCGTTTATAATAAATAAATAAATAAATAAATATTCCGGACATATCACACATTGTCAACTGATCCCAAACTAGGCATAGCCTGTATTATGGGTACCAGAGACTGATATACATAATAGATAAATATTTACCACCCAGACACAGAACAAGAAAGAAAAGAAAGAAAGAAAGATTTTTATTTTCCTTAAGAACTACTACACATAAAATAAAAATAAAATAGAAGAAATTAAATGTGTTAGTCACAAATGTTTGTCCAGTGCGGGAATCGAACCCGCGACCTCTAGCGCGGAAGGCAGAGTTACTACCAACTGAGCTATGAGGCCAGTCTATAATATAATATATTATATCTATAATATAATATAATATTAGTAAGAAGTAGAATTAGTGCGCTTTGGTCTTTTCTGTAAGACCATCTGTTGTGTTTTTTTTAAATAAATAAATAAACCTGGTCACTGACCTAATACATGATGACCAAGAAAGAATCAGTAACACGAAAAGAAGACTTACTTAATAGGATAGTTTGCCACCGTGCCCCGCCGCTGAAGATCAGGTAAAACCCATAAATCCCGCACAAATGGACCACTGAGAAGAACACCACATTTCCTTTCTTCAGTCTTCGTTTGAACTCCACCTTCTCAGAAGCTTGGATGCTGTCTTCCGAAGCACCGATTAAAGTTATGTCGTCCTGTGCGTTAGGAGCCATTGCTGCACGCAAGTCTAAGCACAGACGAAACCTATGATCCAAATGTGATACTCTTTTATAGCAATGGCTTATTTATTGCCTATATTATAATGAGTCACTGGCATGTCGTAGCACGCTACGATATTTTATTTCGTAGCACTGCTAAGAGCGCTGCTACGGCCAGCTACGACCTCGGTAAAATGTTCACGACCTCTACGCACAACTGCGAAAGCTTAATTGCATGAGAGCACTGTTGCAGTGGTGGTAGTCTTTGCCTTTTGATCCACACGTGCACCAATGTGTTTTGGGCTCCACTTTTGAACCTTTCTGGCCCAACTTGCAAACGAAGTAATAAAAAAACGCTTTATTTACCAGGAGCTTTATTGACTACACAGTAGGTATAAATTAATTACAAATCTTATAAATAATAATAAGTTAAAACAGACAAAAATTAATAATAATGTTAAACAACGTACGGAGTCCACGGCTGTGCCCCAGGCGTGGGGCGGACTACGACCTGGTTATCTGGTTGGTTTGGAGCTTATGCCCTGTTCCTGTATTATACCGATCGATATCGGTAGACGTTTACCCTACATGTCTTTTCTATTACCGGCGAGTAGTAAATTGAGTTTTAAAAGCTCGTTTTGGTATGTTCAATCTACGAGCATAATAAAATACGTTCTTAAAATACCGAGCCCGACAAACGCTTCGTTATACGCAAAACGATCCGTCGTTTACCAAATACGGATCTTTTTTTTTTAATAGGAACCGGGCATTAATCAGCTATTTTCGCTCATCATTTACAATAATTTTACCACCTTAATCATAATCACCCAGTAAATTTATCGGCTGGACTTATTTACTGTAAGAAATAGAAGATGGCGAGAGTTATCGAGACGATAAATTTACTGAGTGATTATGAATAATGAGGCTCTAAAAGGCTCACATTCCATAACTGAACAAAATGCATCCAAACTCTTTTAAACTTCTGCCAATAATTTATTAAATAAACTGGAAGGCATTCATTAAAATGAGAATTGAAAAAAAAGAGGCGCTTTGTAATCCTTTCACCGACGGTCATAGGCCCTTGTCAGGGCCACCATACCTCGACCTGGTCGCTGATCTAATTTAGGATGACCAAGAAATAATCAGTGCCACGACAAACAAGCAAATAATATATTAATGAAATGAAATCAGTTTTTTAATCAAAGGTCATAGAGTGCTAATTCTGCCCTCGTGTTTGGTACCATGAATAAACATACGTGCAACTGATAATGTAGCTAACCTTAGAACTGTAATGGCTGTAGCCTCGATTCTGATTCAAATGTACTCAGCTATTATGTATTCAGCAAGTTACAATGAAAATTGTCTATTTCTTGGATTTAGGCGGATTATGCGGCTAATAAGGAAAACTAAAATGCTGAGCCGAAGCCATTTTGCTGCTGCAGCACACATCACACCATTTTTACTTTCATTACTTTTCTCTTGTTTCTTTTATTATAAGTACCTAATGTTTATTGTAAAGTGTTGTGCAATTGTGTGTGTTTTGGTGGCAATTAAATAAATGCCTATGTCTATGTCTAAAAATGAAGCAATGTTTCAAATCGCCAATTTTTCCAAATCTATAATATAAATGCAAAAGTTTGTGTTTAATTCAATCACGGCCGTTTGAACCGAGGGCAATAGGAGTATAATTTCAAAATGAGGTAGCTAGATTTGAACATGGTACAAGAGTCCATCATACATTAACGAGCACTATCCTTATTTAAAAAAAAAATATGTTATACGGAGGCAAACAAGCTTACGGCCCACATGATGGTAAGCGAAGCGGTTACCGTCGCCTATTGACATCAGCAACACCTGGATTGCTAATGCGCATAATGATGCGCATATTTAACATTTCAATTCGGCAGGCCATTGATTTCCATGGCAAACTGCCAATTTATATTAAAATAGATGGATTTGCATTGTCCTTTTCTTTAACACTGTTATGAAATAACTACCTACACAATATAAACTATTTTAATGTTATTTATTGTAATATGCCAATTACTAGGTTTTATGGAAATAAACTTCAAAAATTTGGTCAAGCTTCCTACGTAATAAATGCGTTACTAGTTTGTATGTTTAATTGGACCACTGAGGCACTTTTCGAGCGTGATAAGTGAATAGATTACTGTTTTTTGTAGGCGCACTTTTCGTGACACCATACAAAAAACAGTAAGCAATTCACTTTTCACGGTCGTAAAGTGAGAACTCACTGATTTTGTCTTAGAGTTTAAGTCAGTTCGACGAACTGTGTAAAGTTTTAAGGCCGCATGTTGTATGACACGCAAATACTTAATATTTTTCATTAAAATTACTAATTAATAATAAAATCATAGCCCTGATTTTATTATGTGAAAGTTTATTAAATTATTTTTAAAAGAAAAAAATATCAAATTTATAATAGTAATAATTAAAGGTCAAAAAAGAGGAGAGGCGGACATACTTTTATCGAGCCGATAGAGTTAGTGAGTGCTTATAAATAAGGGGGTAAATTCATTGAAAAGGAGAAATAGACTCAGCAATATTGAATTTATTATTAAGATACCACGCGAAGTCCCGGGTAGCTTGGATTGAGTTCAGTTTAGCAATGCCTTAAGTTTTTTTTTAAATCAGCCGCCTACTTTCATATAAACTACAATTTACAGTGTTTTATTTTAACAATTGACATATTGTTATAGTAATTACGTTATTAACGTAGACACACGTGACGATCGTTTACATGCACTCGCAAATTCATGTGAATTTAATAATGGGCTTCTGCGTGTTTCATAAAAAACATATCGCCATGACACATTGAATGACACGCAATACATTGCGGACTTGCTCTGCTGAGAGTTTACAGGGTAAGCTGGCATGCCCGTAATGTAAAGCTCTATTAGGGCATCTGCTCCTATTAACAGTTTTTTTTTTTTTTTTTTTTTTTTTTTTTCCGGACATATTCACACGGTCTACTGATCCCAAACTAGGCATAGCCTGTACTATGGGTACCAGAGACTGATATACATAATAGATATATATTTAACACCCAGACACAGAACAAACATGTACGTTAGTCACAAATGTTTGTCCAGTGCGGGAATCGAACCCGCGACCTCTAGTGCAGAAGGCAGAATTACTAACAACTGAGCTATGAGGCCAGTCAAACAGTGGCGCGTTAATCGACCATTTAGCCTTTCTTACTAGTAGTAGGATCGGTTGTTGTTTTCACGATTGCTCATTGAGGATTGTAGCTTGATTTAGAGGTAAATGTAAAAAAAAAAGTTATGTTTCCTATCCCGAAGGGACATTATTCTACACCTACTTGGCAATAAAGTTAGTTGAGACTTTTGGGAATACAACTACTACTACTTACGGGCATACGTGCAAGTTGTGGAATGAGCTTCCTTCCGAGGTTTACCCACTAGCCTACTACATGAAGAGCTTAAAGAAAAATATAAAAAGATTTCTCCAGGGCAGGCAACGCATTAGCAATGCTCCAGGTGTTGCAGATGTCAATAGGCGACGGTAACCGCTTACCATCAGGTGGGCCGTAAGCTCCGTATTACATTAAAGAAAAAAAAATCGTAATTATTCATTGAAAAAACACTTTGCAAAAATCTGCTTTTTTGGGGTCAAATCAGTTCAAATGTTGTATGTGATGTCTGAACTTGCTGTCAAACTTAACAAAAAAGATGGGTACAAAAATGTTTTTGTTTTTTTTTGCAAATGTTTTTTCTATTTATTGATATTATAAGCCCCTTTAGGGATTGTATACTGGTTACGGACCTCGTTGTATAACACATAATGAGAGGTAAAATCAAAATGCCGCGTCTCAGGCCGTTTTAAACTAAAAATAATTTAATCCTAGAGGCTTATCTACACTGGAAATTAAACCTTAACAAGTTTTTCGCGTTAATGCGAAATGGCGCCTATTTACAGCATAACTCACTAACATATACATTTCACCGTAAAGCATGATTTAATCACTTGACAAATTTACATCTAGGCTTAATATAAAATTAAATTAAAAATTTAAAAAGCCCCAACGCAAAAATGGCTGCACCGATTTTGATAAAACATATCTTATTAAAATATACACATCATGCACTTTCATTTGATACCCCACTTGGGTATCATATTTGAAAATTTTGAATGCATCCAAATCGGTTCACTCTTTTAAGAGTTAAGGTGCCACAGACAGACACACACGCAGACATAAATAGCGGTCAAACTTATAACACCCATCTTTTTGCGTTGGGGGTTAAAACTAACTTAATTTTACAAAACTACCTTCACGACTTGAAATTTTCTCCTTACTGATTTATAGGAATATAAATTGAACTTCAAGGCTCAGACGGTTCCAGATACCGACCGATAATGCGGGTGATACCGACCGGTTCCGGTTTTCTGATCACATAAATCTGTGACAGACACAAATTTGGATTGTTTGGAATGGATTGGCGATGTGCTCACAACATGTCACGTATGACTAAATGCCAAGCCAACCTAGACTTTCCTCTGACTTCTCTCTAATAAGACAATCATGAGATAATAAATTACATTTACTATAATTAATGAACCAAAAAATAGTTTGTCCACACTAAGGAAAATACTAAGATTTTAATACAATTCACAAAAACCTTATCTAAATCGCTATCGGCATTTCAAACCGAGGAACATCCCAAAGAAATTCGACCTGACGAGGAGTTGAATCGGTGGCGCAGCACATTCCCGTATCTAGGGGGAGATTGCGGATTTGATTCCCGCATTTATCGAAAAGTTTTTTTTTTGATATTATAGTCGATAAGGATAGTCGCGAGGAACAGGCATAGCTTCACCTAGTTTCTAAGACGTTTCAAAGTGATCCTAGTGATTTTATTGAAATAAATGCCTTTTGACTTTGACTATACAGGGTGAGTTTTTTTTTCAGGGCCACTTAGGCGAAATCTGAAACCGTGAGAGTAATCGAAAAGTGATGTTAGGAGTTACGGGCTCGATTTTGAAAAAACTAAGATCAACAACATCAGATCAGATCAACATTTGGTACAAATACCAAAAATAACAAGAATAATCATGTTAATTCACTAATATAATTCCGTTTCTATTTTCTACATGGTTTTGCCCTGTTACTGTGTTATTTTAAAATTTAGTTTTACTAAGTAAAACGTATTTTGTACTTGGCCTCCCGCGATACAAAGTCAAAAGTCAAAGTCAAAAGGCATTTATTTCAATAAAATCACTAGGGTCACTTTGAAACGTCTTAGAAACTAGGTGAAGCTAGGCCTTTTCCTCGCGACCAAGCCTAGAAGAATCAGGCAACAAACACGGCTTGGTGCCTATCATTTTTTTCGATGATCCTTTTTCACAAAATGGTATTTAAAACTTCAGTGTGGTGCCGATCGAACTAGATGAGGCTCAAAAGAAAAGTTATCTAATTATAATCCCTAATAAATAAGAGCTTATAAAAATGTGAAAAAAAAAAGAAGACAAATGTGAGCTTCAACAAATGATCTAAGGGCATACAGGCTAGTTCTAGTGCCTATAGTGACTTTTCGTTAACTTTTTGGTAAATACATTTATTTGTATTTGTAAGTGAACTAACAATGTGCTTCGGCCGGTATCACCCGAGAGCCGTATGAATAAGGCATGTTTCACTCACTTAAAATGTACACAAGTCTTTTGTTACAGCATCACAAGGTCACAAGCCTCAGTAACACTGGTAGTCGTGTAGCCTGCTAGGACGGGCCGCGGATCATTTGAGCTTGGCCCGTTTGGGCTTGGGACCGTCGTCACTGGTCCCTGGTCGTTTCTTGGGCACCTCGTCTTCATCCTGCAACTCGATTTCAGGGAGGGGGGGCAGGCCGAGCTCGGAGCATCGCTTGTTGATGTACTTTTCGAGGCGGCAACCTGACCTATACAAAAAGATAACAATATATATTTTTTTGTTAATTATTATTATTGGCTAACCATTAACTATTATTCCCTTGGGGTGTTAAACACCCCACAGCATGTATGAATGTTTGTATCTTTTAAAGTTTTTTATTTTAACCCCTCATTGTTCGCGTGGGGTTTCACACCCCAAAGTATGTCTGAAGGATTGTGACTTGTGCTTTGAATTCAACGTACTAATTCTTTTAGCAGTTTCTTAAAAATGCGTGCTCTTTGTTATTATTGTTAAAACAATAATATTTATAAGCCTTTTTATTTCGTCAAAAACTTATTTGTTTACCGTGTTTACATTGTTTACCGAAATATTCGTTTTAAAAAGAGAAAAAGTAAAATGGACGAATACAAGTACTCATTTAAAAAGTTAAGTTAAAAGTCTTGATCATTAAAAATTAATAGTGCTCTGGGTGCTGGACACCCTGCGATTACTTAAGTAAGTTTTATGGCGCGAGCAACTAATAGTTAATAACGTCAAAAATCCAGCTCTACTTTTGTCAGTAGTAGTACATGGCGCACTTACTTGGCCACGGGATGCTCGGGCCGGTTGTACATGTAGCAATTCCTGAGAACCAGCGCCGCGTCCGATATAAGTTGCTCGTCTGCCGCGTACTCTCCGCTTTCTAGTTTCTCCTTTATCGTGGTGAAGTCCATTGGGGTATCGATCACTTCAAGGTAGTCTGGCACCTGGGGACATCAACGTCATTTAAGTCGAGGCTTTAAGGTAGGCCGAAGGCAGAAGAAAAGTCCCCTCCATATCGTAAGCTGTGTTGGCTAAGAGGGAGATACCTCAACACTGGATCTGAAGGTCGTAGGTTCGAATAACGGCCGTGCACCAAAGGATTTTTCTACTCGAAAAAATTGTGCTCATATCGGTTAAGTAAAACTTCGTGTTTCCGCGGCTTAGTCAGCTCCACACGTATTAAATAAATAATAATATACATTTATTTCAGGTAACTTAAGAATAGTACAGATGGTAATAACTAAATAAACTAAATTTGACTGGCCTCATAGCTCAGTTATTCGTTTTTTTTTTTTTTTTTTTTAATTAATTCATTTATTTCGGTTGTTCACCATAATTGTTAGTACATTTATCTACCTATAAACTATGTTAGTAACCATAAAAACAGATTTCAAATTATTCATGTCACATATTATCAGAAACAAATTATTATTGCAAAAATAAATTAAATTTACTTAATATTGAAAATTCTAACTAGATTAATATAAGCAATATAATGTAAATGTCAATATAATATTCAAGAATTCTAATTGTTTAAGTAAAGTCCAGAAATAATATTGTACTTTTAGACATGTCAAAGGATTAATAAAATGAATTGAATTGAATTGATTGATAATTTAATTTTATTTTGCACAACGCATTGAGTTGCAAGGCAACACATGCGTCTCGGTCCAGTGTTTGAGGATAGGGCCATCCACCCGCTCAGCCACCGTGCTCTGCATTAGTAACTCTGCCTTCTGCGCTAGAGGTCGCGGGTTCGATCCCCGCACTGGACAAACATTTGTGTGATAAACACAGATGTTTGTTCTGTGTCTGGGTGTTAAATATATATATTTTATGTAAATCAGTATCTGGTACCCATAGTACAGGCTATGCCTAGTTTGGGATCAGTTGACCGTGTGAATATGTCCAGAATATAAAAAAACTTAATTTAAAAAAAAAATGGAATACCCATAGAAACATGTACCTTAACTCAAAATATATAAAATACCTATTAATTAATTCTAAAGCACGCTTATGTCGAAATGTGATTCTCGGTGCCTCGTGTCAGGCGGCCGATGAACCGACGATAGTTGACACCACGCGGCCAGAAACTTGCGTCCATGGACTCGTGGACAATGTATTGACTGTCCTTTTTGTGTGGATAATGTCGACTAGGCTCAGAGGATGGTATAGGTACTGGGCAAGCCTACTCCATCTAAACATGTCCCAGGCACTACAGCGTCCTGTATGTGAGTAAAAGTTCCACCTGACGCTGCATAAATCGTCTAGAAAAGATTTAATAAGCCCTTGTTGGCCCTTGGACCTCGATCCGATTAGTCCGACAAATATATAAATAATCAGTCCGAATGCATGTAAGCAAAGGCTTTACCTTGTGGTGGCGAAGACAATGTTAGAGATGGACACCAGCCCCCCGAGATACAGCTCTACGCTAGTTCGGGGGATGGGGAATATTCATGCCATTGGCTTTGTCACGGTAGGCATAGCTTTTCTACATAAGATTAGTTGTAGGTATAAAATACTTTATTTACAGAGAGAAACTTAAAACTAATACAAGTTAATATTTACAAAATACACAAGAAACAGTTGAGCTATCTAAATGCCGTTACAAACGATCTATAGATAGCTCAACTGATCCAGATCACTACCAGTCGGAAGCGTCCTCAAGACGCTGGCGGAATTGCCACGCTGGATGGCAATGCTAATTCGCTGGGCCAAATAAGAGCCGGCTCTCGGGTCACGCGTCGCTTCGATCAGACGTCCTGATATATTTTTGAAAATCCGGAGGGCCCCGTTTCCCCACGGACCCAGGGTCTCAACCCCAAAAGGCTCAAATATGTAAGCCCTATCAAGACTAACATATTTGCGCCTTTTGAGATCCTCGGCCGAATCTGCCGCCGCACCCGCCCTAACTGATGTCCCCGGAAGATGTGTGCGCGCTAGTGTATCAACACAAGTAGCGTCCCACACCATAGGCCTACCCTTCTCCCAAGGGACCAAAGTCATACCGTCAGGCCGCTTACCATCATCACGTAGCAGACCATTCGGTTCGAGAAGGCTGGGACGTTAATGCTGGTAAGAGCCCGGCGGATGATGTCATTAAGGCTAGCGTGGCGGGATATTCTTCCGGCAGCCCTAGTGCACGATAATCCGTGGAAATAACGTTGTAGGTTAGATAAGATTGTCTGGAAGAAATTGCTGCTTGCGATAAGACCGCCGATTACATTGTGTCCTCAATAAAGCATTATTATTATTATAAATCTAGAAACTTAGTTAGTTCTGGGTGTCAAGGAAGGGAGCAGTGCACTCACGTCTTCCAGCGAGACCGGCTCGTAGAACGGCCAGCAGTCTTTGTGCTTCATCACCTCCTTCAGGAGCTGTTCCAGTCCATCCGTGTGTAGTAGCACTTCGGCTTCCTTGCGGCGTTTCTTGCTCGACTTTTCTTCTGCAAAACAGAAAATTCAATTGAACAGAATGTTGGATGTACATTTTTCGACATATTCAAAGTCAAAAGATGTTTCTTTCTAGGATCACATTGAAACGTCTAAAAAACTTGGACTATGAAGCTACGCCTGTTCCTCACGACCAAATCAACTGGCATCATAGCTTAATGGGTCTGCCTTCTGCGCTAAAGGTCGCGTGTTCAGTTCCCGCACTGGACAAACATTTGTGTGACTAACAGAGACGTTTGTTCTGTGTCTGTGTGTTAAATATTTATCTATTATGTGTATCAGTCTCTGGTACCCATAGTACAGGCTATGCCTAGTTTGGGATCAGGTGACCGTGTGTGATATGTCCAGACTGTTTATTTATAATATGGTCTCCGAATTACAAAGTACATGTCGATGCAATCGAACGTGTCCAAAGGAAATGCCTCAGATTATTGAGTTATCGTCATCAGCCACGGCGTTCTAACCTCAGTTATGTAGATAGGTTAAATAAATACAGCGTTCAATCTTTGAAGACACGTCGTATATACTTCGATTTGGTGTGCCTGTATAAAATTGTACACTCTTTAGTTGACTCACCTGAATTACTGTCGCATATTTTCTTCAATATTAAATTTAGTGCGCGTAGATCTAATCAAACTAATGTTTTTGCTTTACTAACTTATAAAAATAATATTTCTTATATATAACCCACTACTAAAATGTCTCGGCAGTATAATAAAATAGTAAAGACGAATATTGAACTAGATATGTTTAACTCTAAATTAAATAATTTTTTTAAAACTTTGAAAGACATCCTCCATTTTAATGGCACCCCTGATGCTGCCGGCGGTATCCAGGGGTGCAATTGTGTAAGCGTAATGGCAATGAAGATCGTAACTTTGAGGGTAATTTAAACAATCTTAGCAAGATTCAAAACATTCCAAACTTGATAAGGGAAAATTTCAAGACCTTAGCTTCTTCCTTTTCATGTTTGATATACTTCAGATGTCGCTAAAACTGATAAAATCATCCCTAAAATTGCGATCTTCATTACCATTTTGATTACGCAATAGCCTGGCAGGTAATCTTAGATTTTTATGTATGTTTCTAATTTGGTTTAGTTTTGTTTTATATTATATTATTCTCGATAAGTTAAGTTCTCCCAACGCTTTTTGTCCGCTTGATGCTCTTATATTGTTTTATCAGTACGCACGTAAGTTACGTTTCAAGCCAGATCAAAACTACTTTGTTAATAAGTATTATATTGTATGCTAGTAATGTGTAATGTGTGTTCAAATACTGGACTAGCCTCATAGCTCAGTTAGTAGTAACTCTGCCTTCTGCGCTAGAGGTAGCGGGTTCGATCCCCGCACTGGACAAACATTTGTGTGATAAACACAGATGTTTGTTCTGTGTCTGGGTGTTAAATACTTATCTATTATATATATCAGTCTCTGGTACCCATAGTGCAGGCTATGCCTAGTTTGGGATCAGTTGACCGTGTGAATATGTCCGGTATATTATTTTATTTATTTAAATAAATAAATAAATGAAATAAAAATATTATTTATTTATAAATCTAGAAAGACATGGACAATACGTGCGAAGCTAAGACGCGGGTTACCCACGATGTTTCCCATCGCCGTTTTTTCAAAAATCTATTGGTGCACGGTGGGGGTCGAACCTACGACCTTCAGATGAAAAGTCGAGGTGTCTCCAGCATGGCCAACAAGGCTCTTTAATACTGACCTACATACATACATATTAATGAAGATGTAGATATTTACAGATTTGGTTATCGGTGGTCGATAGATCGTTTTGCGAATGGATAGTCGCAATATCTATTTTTAAAACTTGTAGAACTTGTACAAGTTATAAATTAAACAATATTTATTTATCGAAGGTTTATTATTTCGGTCGGACTATGTGCAAACAAAGCAATTAATTAGTAAAAAATAACCTTCGGTACATAAATATAGTTGAATTTTAAAAATTATAATTTTGAAGGTGTTCCGACAACTTTAGACACATAGTTATCAAACATTTATTTATTTATTATCAAACAAAGAACACAAAAAAGCAAAAAAAAATGTTTTCAAAAAACCTAAATTTTCTGAAAAACTGTAAATAAATTTCAACTCTTTTTAATGCTGATCTTATTTTTTTCAAAATCGAGCCCGTAACTCCTAACATCACTTTTCGATTACTCTCACGGGTTCCGATTTAGCCTAAGTGACCCTGAAAAAAAAAACTCACCCTGTATATTATTATACCAAGCTATAAAAATAACGTGTTTCAAAACTATTTTTATAACTTGTACAAGTTCTACAAGTTTTAAAAATAGATATAGCGACTATCTATTCGCAAAACGATCTATCGACCACCGATAACCAAAACTATAAATATCTACATCTTCATTAATATGTATGTATGTTGGTCAGTATTAAAGAGCCTTGTTGGCCATGCTGGAGACACCTCGACTTTTCATCTGAAGGTCGTAGGTTCGACCCCCAGCGTGCACCAATAGATTTTTGAAAAAACGGCGAAGGGAAACATCGTGGGGAAAGACCCGGCTTAGCTCCGCACGTATTTTCCATGTCTTTCTAGATTTATAAATAAATAATATTTTTATTTCATTTATTTATTTATTTAAATAAGTAAAATAAATATACCGGACATATTCACACGGTCAAGTGATCCCAAACTAGGCATAGCCTGTACTATGGGTACCAGAGACTGATATACATAATAGATAAATATTGAACACCCAGACACAGAACAAACACAGTGTTAGTAACACAAATGTTTGTCGTTGAAGGTTATTATTTAATAATTAATTGCTTTGCTTGCACATAGTCCGACCGAAATAATAAACCTTTGATAAATAAATATATCTTACATTGGCGATCGGCCATAGGCCAAAAGAATGAGTTTTTTTTTCACATTTGCGCACGATGTTTTTTGTATCGAAACTTTTTAAAGAACAAAGCAACTCAACCAATTAAATAAAATAACGTTTGTGAATAATAGCAATGACAAAGTCACAGTTTGATTACAAGTATCATGATGTGCCTAATTGCGGTGAAATTAGAGCCACTACATGAGCAAGTGTGTTGAAAAAATATTTATGAAAATCGATGTCTGTTTTTGGTATGGAAATGGCAAAAATTATAGGGTCGGCAACGCGTGCTTGATTCCTCTGGTATTGCAAGCGTTCAGAGGCTACGGCAACCACTTACCAGGGCCGTATGCTAGTTTGCCACCATAGTTGTATAAGCACGCATTACTAATTATAAATAGCTTTTATAAATAATCAATTAACTAAATTATCGTAGCTATTATCGGCCTTGTATTCTAATTTTACTTTTATTTCATTCTAATCTATTCTTAATATGACAGGCGTACGCATTTTTGCGGCGCGTGGACTGTTAACTGAAGGATTGATTTTATTTATTACATTTTATTTTCTAAGGATCACTTAAAGCTATTATGGACTTAATGTTTAAAGATATTCATCATTCCAGCCGTTTGAAGTCCGCTGATGAACATCGGCCTCCCCCCCAGATTTCCGGAGTGACTTCCTATCGTGTGGTTCACGCTGGACACGTTGGGTTGGCGAGCGCAGTTAGAGCTATCTTTATAAAAATCCCCTAGCTTTTTTTCCCTTAGTCGCCTCTTACGACATCCACGGTAGGAGATATGGAGGGGCCTATTCTTCAGCCTATTCTTTTAAGTGTCAAAAGTGGCCATTTAGCCATTGAACCATTGTCATTTTGAAGCCATTGAATTAGTAGAATTGGGCCCCAGGTTGGCGGAATGTTTAATGCCTCAAAACGCATACAAAACACAAACTCACCGTGTTCTCCATTTGTTAGTGAGAGTTTCGATTTCCTTTTTGTACTGGCGTTTGTTTCTTCCTTTGATCTGCAAATATACATAAAGATGAAATACAAAATTATTTTTAGAGGTAGGTCATAGCAAGATTTTCTCGTTCAAAATTAGAGCAGCCCGCCTGGAACCTTCCAGGCTTGCATTACGGGAGATCGCAGCCAAATAACATTATTTGTTTCATAATAGTGTTGTGCTCCTGCGGTGAGTAAGGTTGCCAGAGCTCTTTAGCGGGCAGGGGGTTAAGGGTCGGCAACGCGTGTGTGATGCCTCTGGTATTTCAAGCGCTCATAAGCTACGGTAACCGCTTACCAACAGGTGTGCCGTATGCTTGTTTGCCACCTCAGTTGTATAAAAAATATATATATGCGCACTCTTTTTTTACTCATGTCGTCTTTCAATCCGTCCATCTTTTCCTTGGTCTACCCCTTCCCTTATATCCTTCCACTTTCATATTTACCACTCTTCTAGTCACATGACATTCTTTCCTCCGCATGACATGCCCATACCACGCTAACATGTTGCCCCTCAACCTCTCAGTCACTGGCTCTACTTTCAAACTTTTCCTAGCAACCATTCCAAGGATAAACGCATATATTTACAACTAGCTCCCGCCCGCGGCTTCGCTCGAGTGTTACCTTCATAAAAAGCAGCCTATATGCTATTCTAAGTAAAGAAATGTATCTATTCCAAGTTTCAACGAAATCGGTTGAGCCGTTACGGCGTATTTGGACAACAAACATCCAAACATCCTCACAAACTTTCGCAATTATAATATTAGTAGGATTCAACAAAACTGGTTCCCTTGAATTATATATTTTTACTTCTTAAGTTTCTCATCATTAATTAATTTATATGTTAACTATAGTCTGTAACATGATATTATGTCATATACCTTAAACCATTTGTGCCAGTTTTTGGAAATATTGATGTTTTAAGTGCATTCTATAAAAAAATTGTCTTCATTGTAAAAAAACTTGTTTGATGAAGTATCCATACTATCCATCCATACCGTTTGTTTGTTTGTTATCTCATCACGACTTAACGGCTAAACGGATTCTAATTAAATTTTCCAAGGAGATAGATTATATCCTGGGGAAGGACATGGGCTATCTTTTGTCTCAAAAAATGATCTTGAAGGGGTTGAAATAGCGGGTGAAAGTTTGTATGGCCAATTTATAATTCCTCAAGTTAGGGATCTGAAAATTCATATTTAGAGGCTTTTGGTAAGAAATCAAAAAAACGCGTGTTTCAGCATTTTCCCTAAAGGGGGAAAAATAAAGGGGGTAAGTCTCGGGTAACAGCTAGTTTTGTATAATTATTGGTGATTAGAAATATTTCAATTATTTACAATTTTGGAACGATGTTAATTACATAGTTATTGATTAAATGAGGCAAGTGAACGGATCAGTTGCGAAACGTGTTTTTGATATATAACTTATTTATTAATTAGTCATTCTCTCATAGGATGCGGTCACGCTTCCAACTTGACAGTTATAAAGGTGATTCATAATATATATGCTATCCCGAAAGGGGCTTATTCTACAACCAGATGGCAATAAAGCTTTCATTCCGGACTTAGCACACACGGTCAACTGATCCCAAAGTCAAAGTCAAAAGGCATTTATTTCAATAAAATCACGAGGATCACTTTGAAACGTCTTAGAAACTACAGTAGGTGAAGCTATGCCTGTTCCTCGCGACCAAGCCTAGAAGAATCAGGCAACAAACACGGCTTGGTGCCTATCATTTTCTTCGATGATCCTTTTTCACAAAATGGAATTTAAAGCTTCAGTGTGGTGCCGATCGAACTAGGTGAGGCTCAAAAGAAAAGTTATCTAATTATAATCCCTAATAAATAAGAGCTTATTAAAATGTAAAAAAAAAGAAGACAAATGTGAGCTTCAACAAATGATCTAAGGGCAGCACACGCTACACTTGATGACAAACTAGGCATAGCCTGTACTATGGGTACTAGAGACTGATATACATAATATATATATATTTAACACCCAGACACAGAATAAACATCTGTGTTCATCACACAAATATTTGTCCAGGAATCGAACCCGCGATCTCAAGCGCAGAAGGCAGAGTTACTACCAACTGAGCTACGAGGCCAGTCAAATGAAAGAACTCTATGCAAAATTATTTACTTGCGTGACTTCTTCATGCTTCCGTTTTGTACAACAGGTGATGCCTCTTTGCTGCTTCTCGATTTTCGACCTTTTAGCTTGACCAGCGCTGTGTCGAACTCGCTATCTGAATCTGTTACAAATGAAAATATACTGTCAAAAATTGGTGCCACAAAAGAAAGAAAGAAAGAAAGAAAATGTATTTATTTGACCCACAACGCAGTAAGTAGGTAGGTAAGTAGGTAGACACACTAGAGCGTTGCCATTTTATCTTGACATCGATGATGTTTTTTTTGGAAATAAATAGGACCTTGCAGTAACATTTGCTACTATTTAAACGTAAAATGGTAACATGTCAGCCGTCTGAGCATTCGTCAAGATAAAATGCATATGTGTCACCTAATTTTTATATGTAATTGTTAGTATAAAATGCATATATTATTTGAATTTCAAACTTACTAAAGCACCATATTTTAGAGGTAAGAATAGAAATGAGAGAATACCACAGTCAAATATGTCCTATTAATGTACAAATCACGAAAGTTTGAAAATTAAAAAGCGAAAATGAACCAATGTGAAGGTTATGAGTGCAGACGAAAAATGCAATGAGAATTTTTAGGTTATATTTCCAATAAGGGACTAAAAATGAAAACAAAGCAATTACAGTCATCGACGTGTTCCGTAACTAGTATAGTATCCCGAAAAGGGCATATTCTATACATAAAAATAAACAACATTACAGAAATAAACCAATTTTCCCCAGATTTTTCTATACCTTCAAATAAGCTGTTTTTGTTTTTTGTAGCGACCTTGTAACTAATTATAAAACGAGAAAATTTACATAAAGATTGCTACCTAAAACAGCCGAATACCTGAGTATTTGTTTTGACCCCAAAACAGCTGACTTTTGCATAGTGTTAGTCCAAGAGATTTTGAACAAAAGTTATTGCCTATTGGGTGTACAAATGCCCCTTTCGGCATTCTATCCTAATTATAAAACACCGGGTAAATGCGAAAATTAGCGTGTTAGTTCAGTGCTGTAAGACAAAGATGGAGACTAGGAAACCAGTAAAGCCAATCATGAGTGCGAGAACGCAAGTGACTGAAGCGTTGGTGTATATCACAAACCGGTGAGGAGGGTATCGTCCAGCGCTCGGGCGTACTGGTGTATGTTGTTCAACGCCGTCGCCGCGCATCGCCGCGTCGAGGGCTCTTTACAACATAACAGTACATTAGCATTGCATTCTGCATCCTATATTCTATTAGCTAGCACACAGAATAGAATGAAGAAATTAGAATGGTCCGGAATTGTTTTTTACCAATGTCACCATGGTACGTACGATTATTATTATGTTTAAGAGCTTAGATGTTGTCGGTGTAGTGATGCAATTTTCTTCATTCTGATCTTTCCTATGCGGGCTCCTTCACCAAATTCGATATGCTATATCTAATGCATTTAACATTGATCCTTACATCAACTAAATAAAGTCAGTTTTGAGTTTGACTTTTAGGGCCTTGCGATATCTTTGAGCTATATCTCCCCTACGGGTGTCTAAATCAACCCTACCCCCGTAGCTACGGGGGGATATGAACACGGCCTAATACAAAACGGACTTGCTCTGCGTGTTTACAGTAAGCTAACGTGTAAAAGCCGTAATGTAAAGCTATGTTGGAGAAATTGTAGCAACCACAGTCACAGAGGCCATAGAAGCCAAGAAGAAGAAGATGTTATGTTATCCAGTTCCTGGTATCAGAGGATAAGTGGGCTAGTTCTCACTAGTTAATGCAAGGCTGAACTGTGAATTAGCATTATGTTGAGGACTACCTATTTAACGCCTAGTTTCATAACATATTACAGTACTACGATATAAATTAGATGCCTCGGCAAATTTCGTCTATGATCGGAAATACGAACGCCGGATCGAACCTTCGATCATTAATTAGTTCAAATCACATCGCCCTTGATATTCAAATACGAGCGTGTCAACACTATTGTCCATGAATTTGAACCATACATTATAGAGACTGTAAACTTATGCCGTCACCGCCTAAACAAAATCGCAAAGTTGATATTACGGGGCTAGCTGCAAACGATCTCAGTACTGCGCTCGTTATTGCGATAAAACTACTAAACTCGACGCAGGCGCTCTTTCTTTCTGCGACAAGCCATCTTACCTACCTATCTGCACATTAATGTACAATCGCTAGACTAATGTATACATTTCGTAATGTTCAAAATGATGCCACAGTAGCTACAAAAACAAAGATGTTCTTAGCAAAAACAATGATTACGTACCTGTTTTCCTACCACCTTCGCCTGTATTGTGGCATCATTTAGTGTACGGGATGCACTCACCCCTCTCCGGATGCAGGCAGCGGGCGCAGGTCCAGCGGCGCGCGGCGCGGGGCGGGGGCGGCAGGCAGCACTCGGTGTGGTAGTGCAGGCGACTGTACTCCGCATGCGGGATGCACTCACCCCTCTCCGGATGCAGGCAGCGGGCGCAGGTCCAGCGGCGCGCGGCGCGGGGCGGGGGCGGCAGGCAGCACTCGGTGTGGTAGCGCGCGCCGCACGCGCAGCACGTGCTGGCGAGCCGGCCGCCGCTGCCGCACGCGCCGCACACGCCCTCGCTCATCTCCAATGATTCATTATCACTGCGAAACAAATACGAATGCTGATTAGCTTACGATTTAAGCCCATTCGTCGATTTAGAATAAGGGGTCGTAAGTGCTCGAGACCTGATTACGATTTAATAACGGCTCTACATTACTTACCTATTCAATTCCTCTTCAATGTCCTCTTCCCTGAAGAGTTTCCTTCGTTTCCGCGGCGTCCGCTCTTTCGGCTTGCAGTGATCACAGAACCAGTCTCCTTCTGGTACAGTCTGTAAATAAATTATAGTTATAATTACGTTTAAAAACTTAACCAACAGACTTTAAGTTTGAGATCTCTCATCATCATCTTCCTGCCCTTATCCCACATCATGTGGGGTCGGCACAACATGTATTCTTCTTCCATTTCCCTCTATCAGTCGTCATCTCAACACTCACTCCTTTCTTCACCATATCCACTTGCACACAGTCCATCCATCTTTTCTTTGGCCTACCTCTACTCCTACATCCATCCACATTCATATCTAACACTCTTCTTGTCACATGATATTCTTCCCTCCTCATGACATGCCCATACCAAGCTAACCGATTACTCCTCAGCTTTTCCGTCACTGGCGCCACTTTCAAACTTCCTCTTACATACTCATTCCTTACCTTATCCATTCTGGTCACTCCACACATCCATCTTAACATTCGCATCTCCGCTGCGTGCAATCTTCTTTCATCCGTCCCTTTGGCAGCCCAACACTCAGATCCATACAATACGACAGGTCTTATGATGGTTTTGTAAATTTTCCCCTTAAGTTTAAGGGGCATTCGCCGATCACATGTGGTTGCTGTGACCTGTCGCCATTTCATCCATCCTGCATTTATTCTGTTCCTCACATCCCTATCAATCTCACCATCATTCTGTACCACTGAACCGAGGTACCTAAAATCGGAGCAGACTGGTAGGGATACACCATCTAAGGCAATCGGTATGAAATTGGAGGGACCACCGAAGTCACAAAACAGATGCTCCGTTTTAGTTCTACTGATCTTCAGTCCGACACTCTCCAATTTCTCCTGCCATTTTCCCAGCCTGCTCTGGACCTCAATTGCGTCTTCTCCGACAAGAACAATGTCGTCGGCGAACAGCATACACCAGGGTGCCTCCTCCTGTATGTCTGATGTCAAAGCATCCATTACCAGGAGGAACAAATAAGGGCTTAAAGCCAATCCCTGGTGCAAGCCTACAGCCACATTGAACTTGTCCGTGACGCCAGCTTCAGATCGGACATGTGTACAGGTTCCACTGTACATAGCCCGAATAAGCTGCAAGTACTTCCCAGGCACTCCTTTCTCTTTTATAGCCCACCACAGAACCTCACGGGGTACCCTGTCGTACGCCTTCTCCAGGTCAACGAACACCATGTGCAAGTTTTTGTGCGCACGTCTGTATTTTTCGCACAGTTGGCGAAGTGCAAAAATGGCGTCCGTTGTCCCACGACCAGGCATAAAACCGAACTGGCTCTGTGATACCTCACTCTCATCTCTCAACCGTCTCGCTATCACTTTCTCCCAGATCTTCATGCTATGTGACATGAGCTTTATCCCTCGATAGTTATTGCAGTCCTGTACATCACCCTTGTTTTTGAAAATGGGCACCAACGAACTGTTGCACCATTCGTCCGGGATCGCCTCCTCATGCAACAACTTATTGAAGAATAAAGTCAGCCACTTCCATCCATCAGCCTTTAAATACTTCCATACTTCAACTGGTATACTGTCCGGTCCAACAGCTTTCCCATTCTTCATATCTCGCACTGCTTTTCTGACTTCATCCACACCTACCTCTTTCACTACTCCCATATTTACTGACACATTATCTAATACTCCACTCCAATCATTCTCTTCATTCATCAACTTTTTAAAATATCCCTTCCATCTTTCTTTTATATTTTCATCATCCGTCAATACCTTTCCTTCATCATCTTTTATACATTTAACATGGATAATATCCCTTGCATTCCTTTCTCTTTCTTTTGCTATTATATATAGGTATTTTTGTCCGTTGGGGCTTTCCAGTGATTTGTACAGTTTATCTTGTACACTGGCCCTGGCAATAGCAACGGCTTTTTTAGCTTTCTTTTTACACTCCATATATACACCTCTTTTAGTCTCTTTCACACTAGCATTATCATCTTCAACGCTTTTCCATTCTTTGAATGCATTCTTCTTTTCTTTCAGAATCTTTTGAACTTCCTCATTCCACCACCACGTATCCTTATCAATCTTTCCTTTTCCTTTCGTTTCTCCAAAAACATCCTTCGCCACATCTCTTATACAAGTTGATATTTCAACCCAGCATTCATTTACTGACTTTCCTGCCATATCATTCATTTCTATCATTCGATCTACCACTCTTCTTTGAAATATTTTGGCAAACTCATCCTTTTCTATTAGATGCCATTTAATTTTGGGTGGGGGCTTTGCCTTGTATTTGGTGTGTTTGACTTGGAGATTTATTTCTAACAGCAGTAATCTGTGTTGAGAGACTAAACTCTCACCGGGTATGACTTTGCAATCTTTGACTGAGTAGATACGACTTCTCTTGCAAAGAAAGTAATCTATTTGCGTTGAATGATTGCCACTTTTGTACGTAATTAAGTGTTGGTCTTTCTTTTTGAAAAATGTGTTGGCTATAGCAAAGTCAAACGCAGAAGCAGCCTGGAGCAAGGCTTCTCCATCTAAGTTCCTGCTTCCAAAGCCCAAGCCACCGTGTACCCTCTCATATCCTCCATTCATACTTCCCACATGCCCATTAAAATCCCCTCCAATGTAGAGTTCCTCACTCTCCGGTATATCCATTATCATTGAATCAAAATCCTCCCAAAACTTATCTTTCACTACATCGTCACATCCAGCCTGCGGTGCATACACACTTACTATGTTTAAAACTAAATCTCCTAATAATAACTTCACAACTATCACTCTATCATTCATTCTCTTAATATCCGTCACACATTTTTTCAACTCACTATCTAGCACAACTCCTACGCCATTCCTCTTACCATCGCTTCCACAATAGTAAAATTTATAACCCACCCCAATTTCTCTTGCTTTCGATCCCTTCCATTTCGTTTCTTGCAAACAAGCCACATTTATTCGTCTCCTTTCTAAAACATCCGCTAACTCTCTTCCTCTTCCAGTCATCGTACCTACATTCCAACTTGCAATCCTCAATCTTACTTCTCGGACTCGCTTCTTACGTTGCACCCGTCCCTGGTGCAACAACCCTAACCCATTTCTCACAGCCGCCGGGTGCTGCGCCTGCGCGTCGCCTCGGGGGTACGCCCTAACATTAACCTTGAATCCATGTTGTTGAAGATTTGGCTTGGTGTTTTACGACCGGCCGCCTGCCTGACGTCAACCCTCTTTGGGCATACTATTTGTGTCTAGCCGACGATAGCTAAATGGCTCCTATCGTCGCCTTTAAGGCCTTCTACCATGCCTCGCTGCCTCGCCGCCGGAGGCGGGTTGCCAAATTGCCGAGACAGACTTAGTGGTGCACTATGCGGGGAGCAACCGCTAGACTTGAGTGCCGCAACACTCAAGCCCCCTCTACCAGGTTTGGCCCACGAGCCGACGTGGTTTACCGGGGTGTGGCCGCTGCATGCAGGACAGCTACTTGGAGCCACTGGAGAGAGTTTGTGGGCCATCAACGAGTTAAGTTAACATTCTGCCGCCTTACGGCTGGCTGGCAGGATGGTACGCAGACACCCCACTACACTAAGTTTGAGATCTCTATCTCCATACAAAAACCACTTTTTTAACCAACCCTACATACTTTATAGCAAATTCTTAGGTCCTCAAAAGAATGCGTCCTTGTATAATATTTACCATTCGCTGTCCGCTCGACTGTTAGGCATGAAAGCAGAACCAACAATAAAATTAAACTGAAAGTTTGAGCCACTTCAACTGAATTTATCTGCATGAACAAGTCCACTGTAACATTGGTCTCCCCAAAGAGTGTCACGACAAACACTTTTAACTAAGGTGGCCAACAATCTACGGCACACCTGTTGGTAAGTGTTTACCGCAGCCATATGAACGTCAAAGTCAAAAGGCATTTATTTCAATAAAATCACTAGGATCACTTTGAAACGTCTTAGAAACTAGGTGAAGCTATGCCTGTTCGGTTGCCAGAAGCATTACGCACGCGTTGCCGACCCCAAACCCCCCTTCTCTTAAAGAGCTCTGGCAACCTTACCACCACTATTTAACTTCCCCATCCATCGACTTCCCGCAACCTGCAGGATGAAAAAAATACTTACATTAAGTTTAGGCTTCAAGCAATACAAATGATGGCCCTTATTGCACCCATCACACAACAACATATTGTCCGGGTCAGCCTTCCGTCTGCATATCCTGCAGCTCGCGTGCAGGATGCTCGAGGACCAGGCGACGCTGGTGTCGAGCGCCAGCAGGTGCAGCACCACCTGGGCGAAGCCTCGGCACTCCATGAGAGACACCTCCCAACGCGCTAGGGCTTCCAGGTCGAGGGGCTTGTTCCGCGCTTCGCGGTCTTTGCGCTCTTTCTCATCGAGGCCTGGAATAAAGTCATCATCAGCATTACCTCGGTTAGTCACATCAGGAGGTTTATCATCCACAGCCCGACTTTTCCCACTGCTAGCTATAGGATAAGGCTCTCTTTTGTGGCACGGTCCTGGGTTGACCTCATCAAATTAAATCAAACGTACGAACTAAAACGTATTGGTAACTAAAACCGCTGAATAATTGTGTTTGAACTGATTTGGACCCAAAACAGAAGATTTTTAAAGTGTTTTTTCATTGAGTTGTTCTACGACTTTTGGAAATGCGAAACTTTCTTTTGGAAACTTTTTGGGTGTAGAAAAAGGTCCCTTGCAGGATAGTAGACATATTATGAACCAACTTTTATACTTTTGACTAATGGATGAGAACATTTCCATGTCAATAATTACTTTTATGTCCTTTGAAATAGAGTAACATTTCCATAAAACAACTTTGACTTACCCAATGGTCTTTTGATGTACTTATGGTGAATCGCTTGGGACACTTGGAGCAGGGCAGAGGCAAGTCCTCGCACCACATCCGCCTTCGCGCTGGTATCGTTCTCAATTTTGACGCCGTTTATCTTCGGAGCTAGGTAGTGTCCAGGGTCGCGGTATTTGTTTTCTGGTATTGGTGTTTCGGATTTTTCTGAGTCTGGAACAGAATATCAAACTTTTATGTTCATTTGATTTATCACCTTTGGTAAGGGTGTGTTTTGACCAAATACATGTAAAGCAGCAAACAACTGAGTCAGGGCCTGTTTGGCTGCACCCAACACAGAGCGAGACTGGCTGGTTTCTGCTTGTGAGGCGGATGCCTGCCTACCTATGTACAGGTGGGTATGTGTCAATTCGGCTTGTTCTTTTTTGTTATTTGTATTATTATTCTTTGTATTGTTCCTATGCCCGTTCTGTGTTTTTAGTGTCTAATTCAAATAAACGTTTTCTATTCTATTCTAAATATACATTCTAAATGTACATAATATAGTAGTAAAGTAGTATAATATATTAGACATTTTTGTTTTGACCCACAGAGAGAAACAACAACACTATTAGAAACAAATAATGTTATTTGACTGCGATCTTCTGTAAGGCGAAAGTACCTCTCCAGGCGGGCTGCTCCAAATTAGAGTCAGAAAATCTCTCTGTACCCTACCTCCTACATACGGCTGAAATTATGATGATGGGTATTAAACTAACCTGTAGGTAGTTTCAGAACGCCGTCGGGTAGGTGGTAGTCATCTCGATATTGTTGTTGAGGACCCCATGAGAGGTAGTCCGCTTGTTTGTCATAGCCTCGCAACATTATTGTCCCTCGCCACGCCTCACGGTCCTAAAATGCACAAAATAAACACTATCATAAAGGAAAACCCCAAAAAAGTAGGTATATTCGATAGGATTATTCGATGCTTTATATACAGAAAGAAATTTAAAACTAACACAAGTTTTTTTTTTTTTTTTTATACAACTGAGGTGGCAAACAAGCATACGGCCCACCTGTTGGTAAGCGATTACCGTAGCCTATGAGCGCTTGCAATACCAGAGGCATCACGCACGCGTTGCCGACCCCGAACCCCCCCTCCCCCTAAAGAGCTCTGGCAACCTTACTCACCGCAGGAACACAACACTATTTGAAACAAATAATGTTATTTGGCTGCGATCTTCTGTAAGGCGGAGGTACCTCCCCAGGCGGGCTGCTCCAATTTAGAACGAGAAAATCTCGCTATGCCCTACCTCCTCCAAAAAGTCCAAGTTAATATTTACAAAATACACAAGAAACAGTTGAGCTATCTAAAGATCGTTACAAACGATCTATAGATAGCAAAATTGATCCAGATCAATTTGAGCATTGATATATCAGCATATGAGATGGAAGGTTTGAGGAAGGTTGCTTTAAGGTTGCAGGAAGTCGGTGGATCGAGAAGACTCAAGACCGTTCGTCATGGAAATCTTTGGGGGAGGCCTACGTCTAGCAGTGGACTTCTACAGGCTGATGATGATGATAGTATTGAACGGAACTGGTTTACCTTCACTTTGATAGCTCCCAAACAGCCGTGGAATATCTTCTCCTCCAGCTCAAGAATGTGGTCCCTGAGCGACAGTTCCAGCGCCTCGCTGAGAGTGCTGTCAGCTGGCACCGGCAGTGATGGCTGGAACTGCTTGCGGAGACCGAACCTGTGCGCAGACACTACTGGCGCCTGCGCAAAATAGATAAGTTAAATTATTTACTACTACTACTATGAAGAAGATGTAGTGATGAGGATTGAGAAAGGTATGCTGAGATGGTTTGGCCATGTAGATCGGATGAACGAAAGAAGATTGACGAAACAGGTGTATAAGGCGAGTGTGAATGGAACCGTTGGAAGAGGAAGACCTAGGCGTACGTTTAGCGGCCAAATCGGTGACGTTTTGAACAAAGGTCAGGTCAAGAGTACCCTAAACCGACGAGCATGTATGAGGAATGTGATGAGAGTGAATGAAGCGAAAGAGGTATGTCAGGATCGTAGCAAGTGGAAGACCGTGGTCTCTGCCTACCCCTCTGGGAAATAGGCGTGATTTTATGTATGTATGTATGTACTACTATGATGCAATTTTCTGCATTCTGATCTTTCCAATGCGAGCTCCTTTACTTCCTTATACTACATAACGGCATTCTTCTCTTTTATCTGACCCATGTAAATAATTTATTCGACACATACACCACACACCATAGGCAGAAAGAAGAGCAAATGGAAGAAACAACAGTAGGTACTTAGGTAAAAACAAACAAAAACGAGTTCATAATAGGTAGCTAAGAAGGTAGGTTAACAGTTCCTAAGTAGGTATACCTAAACACATTGACAAGAAAAACAGGCGCCTAACCACCTATTAAAGTGGATGCCAACATGTGATGCCTACAGAAGTAAACGTCTACGCTGCAAGACTTTTCTGGCATGGGTCAAAAAGGTCCTATCTCAGCTTATTGCTGCCTCGCCAAGGGTACGCGGTTGTCATGGAAATGGAGTTAATTGGCGCATAAGCAGATTTTGCTCTTGGAACCTGATACTTACAGGAGCAGCGGTAGGGTTCAGCTGATACAACGGGCATTTAGCAATGTACTGCAGGACATTGGCCTTCTCGGATTCCAGAGTGTTCCGCAGATCGTTCTCTCGCAAGCCACGTTTGTTCAATGCAGCGATGAGAGCGGTGACTTGCTCCTCTGTGTGATAGACGTACCAACGCGGTCGGAAATCGCCCTGAAAGAACAAAGAATATTAATAGATTTGTTGCTGCAGAAACATACATATTAGTCATCCAAATTCATCATCAGTGCGTGTTGCCAGTGATGACATATGGCACTGTGAATTGGTCGATACCTATTGGCCTCATACACAAGCGGAGTTTCACTACGTGATAAGATCCGAAATGAGAAAATCCGTAGAAGAACCAAGGGCACCGACATAGCTCTCAGAACTGCCAACCGTTGGGGAGTGAAGGCTCTCGAATGGCGGGAAGTCGGGCGATGGACAAGGCTCAAGACCGGTCGTCGTGGCACTCCTTGGTGGAGGCCTATGTTCAGCAGTGTACTTCATCACCCCCGCCACGTCGTTCGCGTGATGTCATTTTCCTACAAGCTTCAACCCCCCCGTTTCGGGAATTTAGTTCTTAGTGCATCCCTACACTACAACAGGTAGCTACCCTTCTAATTTCATTCTGTCAGGCTTAGGCTGTGCGATCATTGCGAGTCAGTCAATCATTTCATATATTTTATATATAGATTTCATATATTTTAATTGATTAAACAATATGTTCTTTGCAAAATACCTTTCCATGTACATGACAGCCTGTTACATCTCCCGTGCACATCAGCAAGTCCCTTAGCTGTTGGATATTGGACTCTATTCCGTTCAGTTTGTGCGTGAGTCCATTCAGATTGGCAAACGGTTTCTTTGGTGAGTTTCCTCTAGAGTTTGCCGCTGAATCATTCTCTTTGTCACTGCCACCTAGAACGTAACATTTTTAAAAACATATCATCTGTTAGGAGGATTTCCTTCACGATTTACCTTTTACTATTGCCAGCAAATAAAGGTGTTTGCGCGTGCGCATGTGCGTGCGTGAGAGATAGTTTGCGTGTTGAAGTTGTGTGTGAGAGAGTGTGAGTGTAAGGTTGTGTGTGGGTAGTGTAAGTGTAGAAAAACAAGAGCCGCCTTTCTCCTTCTGCATTTCAAAAGGCAAAATGAATTAGTGCGTAGCTGTGCCAAAGTTTGTGTGTATGACAAACAGACGTACCTTTCTCCTTCTGGGTTTCAAAGAGTTTGGTGACATAAGCGAGGGTATCGTCGCCGGGCGAGGCAGGCGACACCAGCTTATCGCGGCAAGGGCCTCTGTTCTCCCCACCCGCTTCTACGAATAGACCGGGGATGCTGCGTTGGATCCAATAGCGACGATACGCACGGTCTGTACCTGAAGAAAAGAGAAAGATATCAAATCCAAAAGCTGTCTATGACCGTCAGACGACTTGTGCCTGCTCTATGGTCCTAAACAATCAACGTTGTTAAAAAGACCCTACACAGCCCTATTTTTCTCAACAGCACCATATCTAAAGCGAGTCAACCAAGAAAGAACCGGCTAGATGAAGAAAATTCCACACAATATTAAGTACTCAGAAGACATGGCAGTAAGGCCTAAGATGCCATAGCCAGCCTGAAAGGACAAAAAAATTCAACATAATTGAACTCAAACTCACAGCAAAATAGACTATATAACTCACCAACATAAGAAATAAAATCGAACAGATCTATCTGCAGCTCCTTGACTTTCTCCTCAAACTCCTTCCTCTTTTTATCATTATCTACGTTTAGTTTTTCAGTGGCCGCCTTCAGTTCCTCATCCACCAGTCTGGCATTTTCTCCGGTTAGTTTGTTTTCCTCTTTCTTAGCTCTTGCCTCTTTGTTTAGCTCTTGTTTGGAGGCAAGGACTTGGGCTTCGCGTTTGCGCTCGTTTATCTGTAAATGAAGAATATTCAAACTATCAATATGACACGTAATGTTCGGGGTCGGCAACGCGTGCGTGATGCCTCTGGTATTGCACGCGTTCATAGGCTACGGTAACCACGTACCGACAAATGGGCCGTATGTCAGTCAACACATATTGTTTGTCATCTTAGTTGTATAAAAAAACGCACATGTTCTCCTTAGTGGATCAGCTAAGTTAAGCAGCCTACAGCGATGTTACTTAATGGATGGGTAACCGCTAGTGTCATTAGCCGCTGAGCGTTTCCGTGCTTTAGAGACATACAGACAGGCAGATTTAAGAGTTTTGAAAATAGAACTATTGTTGTATGTATTTTTACCTGTAATGTCCTAAGCTCCTGTCTCTTATTCTTGAAGTCTTCCACCTTTTCTTCTATGACGTCACGCACTGTCGCGTAACTGAGTACTTGGTTCATCAGGCATTGCAGTATTAGAAATTTGTCCCCTGCAACAATTAAAACAATATTTTTAGTCGAGTCAAGGAATATCCTAAAGAATTTCGACCAGACAAGGAATTAACCACATGGAAATGATAGAAATCTTAATATTTTCTTAGTTACAATAACAATAATATGTTCGATCAGCACCAAACTGAAGCAATACATTGCATTTTGTAAAACGGAACATCATAAAATATGCATTCCACCAAAGAAAACATAATTCTGCTATATTGTCTTTGGTACCACAGGTCCCATTTCCTAATGATCCTCATGATTTTAATGAAATACACAACTTTTGAATTATTTTCAATTAAGATAGCAGCCGTTAGGATCCACAAAGATTGATTGTACGATTTTATTTTTAGCTTATGCCGCTTATGATTATGCTTTTTAGGTTATGCCGTATGTACTAGAACAAATCAGCCACTAACTTACTCTCGCCCTATCCTTTTCTAATATTAAACACAAGTAAGAGAGGGATATACTTTAATCAAGCCGATAAAGTTAGCGAGTGATTATGAATAAGGTATTCAACAAGTAAGTACGCTATCAGAGAACCATTTGACAAATACATACCCAAAGGCAAATCCGCGACATGCGATGAGGCCAGGCGTCGCAGTAAATGCGGGTGCGAGACTCGAAGCTTCAAACCCGCGTCATCGTGGCTGCTGTAGCCGCCGCGCTGGTGGTACCGCCAGGTGGCGCAGCGGTTGCCGGCTGCTGCGCCTGATGATAGGAAGTGTAACCTGAAACGAAAAATCGTGTGTCTTTTATGACTACTAGCTTCCGGTCGCGGCTACGATTGCGTGGTATTCGTTTAGAAAATAGCCTATTTGATATTCCAGGCTATTTACTACACGAAAGGAGTTTCTTAGGTCTAAGGCGTACTTTAATCCTTTAATTAGTGATTCTTTGTCCGACGGTCATAGGCCCTTTTCAGGGCCACCATACCTCAGCCTGCTCACTGACTTAATAGAGGTGATGACTTCATACAGGATAAATTTCATTAAAATCCGTTCAGAGGTTACTGCGTTATTGAGTAATAAAGAGTTGAGAGGGCGGTTTATTTACAAACATTTCACATCGAATTTGGCAAAAGTATAGTCACTTGAATTTTCGAATAATATTTTTTGTTTACCTCAACACTTCACTGACAGTTGTAGGGTCGAGTGGCAGCTTGCTGAGGGGTGTTCCTAAGTATGTTTGCGACCATTTGCTAGCTTTGGTCGCTAGCTCTATGGCCTTTGTGACTCCGATTGCACTATCGGGCGCGGCATCCTCTGTGAAACAATAGTTATCTCAATTTACATGGACATGCTCGCTCACACACACAAATTAGTTTATAAATAGTGTGTAGAATATGTATTTAATATAAGTAGTGTAGAATAAGGCAGAAAAAATCAAAATATTCGGCAAGTCAAAGTCAAAAGGCTTTTAATTCAATAAAATCACTAATCATTTTGAAACGTCTTAAAAACTAGGTGAAGCTATGCCTGTTCCTCGCGACCAAGCCTAGAAGAATCAGGCAACAACCACGGCTTGGGGCCTATATAGAGAGGGCCTATATGTATAGGCTAAAATAGAGGAAGTGGAAATAAACAGTCATAAAGTTTCACCCGAGCTTATAAACCCCGCGCGCGCGTGACACTTTAGCGTCCGAAGCCGTTTACTGTTATATTAATGTTGTCCTTGTTAGTCCTTGTTAATGTTTTGTGTCTATCTCCCGTGCCTTGTTTTATTGTTCATTTTAACGTAATTCTATCTTTAACCCCCCAATTCACCCAAAACCCTGTGTTCTTTGGATTATATTTGAATTTACAGCAAAACCAATAACTTTTATTTACTTTCCACTCCTTATAAGAGCGCATTTTTCATACATTTGCCTCCCCATGAAGGGACTATCGTGAGGGTGTGATCAAAAATCTTAATGCAGTAGATGCCTCGTCAAAAAGATCACAAATGAAAGCACTGGCTGACTGAAATAAAACCTTAGCAAGCCTCATATAAGGTTCTTTGTAATCTTCCGCCAAATCATGCAAGTGCACAGCTATTTCTTACCAGTCGATAGCTGTATGCCCTTATTTTCGTTATATTCCTCAGCCTCGTCTTCTTGCAATGAGAATATCGTCGTGAGGAACATTTGGATCAGATCACTGAACGCCCCCGCGTATTCCTTAGACGTCAAACACTTCCTAAACATATCCAGGTCGAACTTGTGATGAAAGGCGTCCTGGAACAAAATTATTGTTTAGACAGATTTTCATACATTATCATAACAGTTTGGCGGCTTCTAGGGGGCGCGGCGGGCGACTATACAACGAAGACAAGTGAGGTGCGCGTTCGATACTCGCGAAGCGGGCATCTTTCCAAGACAGGGCATCTTTTGCTAATGTTTGGAGTTGTGGTAGCCGTAGTTTTCATAATGAAGAAATCCATACTGTAGTAGTCAAATTTTTATAGCGCAATAATTTACGAATCAGGCGTGATTTGAAACCGCGACCCTCTAAGAAACGCTAGCTCGGCGCTATCGGAGGTGCTTCGATCCGAGAAACCCTTCAAAGAATTTCGACAGGACGATGAGTCAACTCGGTGGTACAGTTGGTTAGCTCACCCCCATCATCTCTACGGTTGCGGATCCGCCTGAGTCGAAAATTTTGGCATACATATTATACAAATCTTAGGGTCCTCTTTGGTGTGGGTATCACTTTTGGAGCTAACAACCAACCCTATTATAGGGTCAGGACAACCATAGACTTATCTGGCCTCACAGCTCAGTTGGTAGTAACTCTGCCTTCTGCGCTAGAGGTCGCGGGTTCGATTCCCGCACTGGACAAACATTTGTGTGATGAACACAGATGTTTGTTCTGTGTCTGATGTTTGGCTATGCCTAGTTTGGGATCAGTTGACTATGTGTGATATGTCCGGAATATTTATTATTATTATAGATAGCCTTATAGATGTTAAAAGAAATTGGTGACAGCGGTGGCTATGAATGGATGGCTGTGGACTACGGATTATTAAACTGGGGCTTTATTTAAATTGTGTTATGCTTACCTTGGCTTTTAGGACGTCAGAGTAGATGTGGACGAATTCTAGTACTGAGAAGAAATCACCGACATGCTCCTGTGATATACCTTCTATTTCGATTGGTGTGCCTTTTGGTAGTATCTGTGGGGAATATAACAAACATACTGTAAAGTAAAGATATAAGGGAAGTGGTAGACCAAAGAAAAGATGGATGGATTGTGTGTGACATGAGTAAGAAAGAAGTGGATACCGATTTGACGGCTGATAGAGGTGAGTGGAAGATAAAAACATGTTGTACCAACCCCACATACGGTGGGATAAGGGCAGTAAGGGTAGATGATGATGACTGTAAAGTTGGCCTGCCTGAAGAATACCCATTCCACTGTCATTTCATTGAAGTAACGACTTTGAATTTGAATTGAGACCGATTTTAGGATGATTCTTTCAGTCCAGTTCCAGCCTTTAGTTAGATCAGTTTTTTTTTGCAATTGGTGGTAAACGTGCATAGGTACAAACCAAATAATGGTAAGTGGTTAGGTTAGGTTAGGTTAGGTTAGGATTAGGATTAGGATTTTGTTCTTCGTAGCTTCATTGGCCTAGATGTGTCAAGAAAAATGAAGGCGAGAAGATAATGTCTCTTTTCTCACCTTATGGTCTTCTAACTCCAAGTCATCCTTGACTCTCTGCCACTCCTTCATATAAGCCTGAAGCCGAGAGGCTTTCTCCTTCTTCATATTCTTCTCGTCTTCTTTCCTCTGCCGCATCTGCTCTTCTGCGCGTCGCATCTTCTCTGCTAGCTCTTGGGCGCTCTTTTTCGCGGCGGGGTCGGTGGGGGGCTTTGGTTTTGTAGCTAATGTAATTAGAAAACAGCAGTGAATGATGTACCGACGACATTTTGAAGATTGCGCAAAGTCCGTGAGTGGAGAAGGCTCGAGACCCTTCGTCGGAGACATACAGTGGTGGTGATCTAATTAGAAACACCTAGTCACCTGACATTTTTATAAAGTAACTAACATTATTATAGCATTTAATAGGAAGTAATTTTTTTTTTCACTACTTTACAATGTACTTTAATATCTCTAGTTTAATTACAAGCAATAATATTTGACAACCAAGACGACAATAAAAATAAATATCAGTGAAACAAAAAGTATCAATATCGTTAGGACTGGCAGAATGGACAATTAATTAGAAACATTGTATGACTTGGTTCGCAATTTGATTTTTTAAACTGAAATACAGTTCTCACAATTGTCAATCACATTGTAAATATTGCCGCCATTTCTAACTCATTACGAAAAGTTACTATTTATTGTTTGTTTTATTAAAAATGGGTAAAAATAAAAGCTGTGATGCAGCAACGAAAAAAATTATAGTGAATTTTCATTTAAAACAAAAATGGAGTTACAGAAAGATCGCCGATTATTTGGAATGTTCCGTAAAGATGATATTTAACGCCCTCGCACATTTCAAACTACACGGAACATCAGATAACGTGCCAAGAAAACTTCGGCCCAGGAAGACTACAGTTCAAGAAGACAGGCTTATGCTTCGATTAGCTAAGGCGGACCCCTTTAAAGGATCCAATGTTATAAGAAAAGAGGTATTTTCAGAAGACGATCCTCGACACGTGTCCACTAAACTAGTTCGTAGACGGTTGGTTGAAAGAAAATTGTTAGGAAGGATCGCTAGAAAAGTACCACTACTAACCAGGCAACATAGAGAAAATCGTCTAGCATTCGCTCGCAAATATGGCAGTTGGACTATTCATCAATGGAAAAAAGTTTTGTTTTCAGATGAAACTTAAATTAATTTGATTAATTCCGATGGAAAACGATATGTACGACGACCAATAAACGAGGCTTTGAATAACAAGTACACTAAAAAGACAGTTTTAAGCACGGTGGTGGAAATGTAATGGTGTGGGGATGTTTCTCAGGGTACGGGATTGGTCCCGTGAGAAATATTGAAGGGCAAATGGATCAATATCAATACAAAAAGATCTTGGAAGAGACAATGATTCCATATTCCGAGGAAAATTTGCCAGTAACTTGGATATTTCAGCATGACAACGACCCAAAGCACACAGCACGCAGCGTTAAATCGTTTCTTACAGAACAATCCGTGACAGTATTAGAGTGGCCTGCCAATAGTCCGGATTTAAATCCCATAGAAAATTTGTGGCACACTATAAAGACCAACCTGTCGCAGAAACACGTTACTAATATTCATGGACTTAACAGTGCATTTGAAGACGCTTGGAGAAGTATTCCTGTAGAAACTTGTTATAAATTGATTGAATCAATGCCGCGTCGCTGCAAAGCTGTTATTGATAATAAAGGCTACCCTACCAAATACTAATTGTCTAAGGATGTGGTATTTTTAGTATTTTTCAAAACTATTGGGGTTTTGTTCAAATTAAAAATGATTTAAGTAATGATTTTTTTGGTGTTTCTAATTAGTTGTCCGGTTTGTATCTCGTTTTTTATTTTGTTATTAATATAACTTTCAGTTTTAGAAAAACAACCGTTGTTTTCTGTTATTAAAATGCTATAACAATGCAATATAATATCCGATACATCGATTTTAATACGCAGGAACACTCAATGATACGTTAAAAATTAGTTCGAAAGGGAATTTGCAATAAAAATATAAACCCAGGTAGGTGTTTCTAATTAGATGACCACCACTGTATGTCCAGCAGTGGCCCAGTCAGGAAACCAGCGCCGTACTGTACTTAGCAGTAGACATTTGCATAGTTTTTTCAATGAAAAATGGCGATTGTATAAAATTACGAATAGCCAATTGGGTGTAGAATAATCCCCTTTATGGATAGCATATATATAATGACATTTACTACGATTTAGATTCGTAGTAATTGCACATACCTTCAAATTTATCGGGTTTCTTCAAAAACTTTTCCATAGACTGCTGCCCTTTCTTATTGGGACTAAGTTTCCCTGCAGACTTGTTCAGCTTGGAAGCCGAGCCCAGCTTGGCCTGACTCTTTTTAGGTGACGGGCCATTCTTGAGGAGTTTCTTAGATGAGGGGAAATCGGGAGGCTTTCCAGTGAATATTTGGTTAAAGTTGACTTTGCTTATGTTGTACTTTTCTAGTGTGGATTTCTGTAAGATGTTTAAATATAATAACACCTAACATCAGTATATAGCAGTCGTGGGTATCTGTAACGTCAAGTACCATGGTACTACAACACCCAGGCATGGAACTAATATTTACAGATGATGCAAACAATTATCCCGCCGCGGGGATCGATCCAGCACCTCAGGCTCTCAGTCGGGCACACGCCCACGTCGCCACCGAGGTTTATAGAACAAGAGAAATTTATTGCTTTCTATAAGATTTTGATTTTAATCAGGAAACCTATCACTACAAAAAGATTTAATTGATATATTTGAAAACCTCGGTGGCGTAGCAAGGGATGCTGGTTCGATTTTCTCAGCGGGACAAATGTTAGCATGATCTGCAAAAAATTTTTGAAATCTGTAGCTTTTTTATGTGGCTAGAACTAATTGCAACAAGTCAAACCGAAAATTTAATTATTTTTTATGTGGATATGAGAACTACTTGTATAAATATACAGTTCCAAAGGTAATATACATAATGAGGAACATAAGCTAATACATAGATACATAGTAAAAATCAGTCATCATAGTTTTTCTACAACATTGAAGTGAGGTGACTAAACCTTTAAAATGTTGAGTTTTCTCAAGGTTAAGTTGTATGAATGAAATTATTTTTTATTAAGAAATGAACTCATTCGGAATGAAAGAGTGGAAAGATGGTCCTTCAAATTGCTATAAAATATTCATGCACGATAAACTACAATATGTAGGTCAAGGGCATAAGTATGTACCCATTAGTACCTACCTCGTATCTACTGGTTTACTGATGTTTTTTGGTGAATCTTAATCACTTATTTAAGGTGAAATGTAGTTTAATGACTAAAATAATATTGTTTCTACTGCAAAGCCTTTAGAAGATAAAGGTTTTTGGTTTTATAACATTTTATTTGCTAAAAGAGCAAGTTACCATATTTTGCAAGAACAATTTTCAATAGTATGGTTCTGTTAAGATTTTGTTATGGTACTACTGATATACTGATACTGATGGTGGTATACTGATATTCTGAATCTGTGTAGGCCTAGTGGGAGGTTAGTCGACTTTTGATCCGAAGGTCGTGAGTTCGAATCCCGATCGCTCGCCAACTTTTTTTTGTAGAAAATTTAATGTTATCTATTCCACGTGGCCGAAACGGTGAAGGAAAACATCGCTCGGTTAACTCGCACATAGTCGGCACCATCATCATCTTACCTTGATGCCAATAACACCTCCAGGGCGTGCCTCTACAAACTGCTTGAGGAAGAGCCTGCTTTTGTCGCGGGAATACACGCCCTTGCGCCGGCGGATCCTGTCAAATGGTGCCGTGCCAATCTGACCCTCAACAGCCGCGTCTAAGTCATCAAACTGTTCAACCTCATAGCAGTATGAAGATGACGGGATCATGGCTTTGCTGTAGAATGAAAACAATATTTTTTTCTCAGCCTGTATCATAAACTTAAGTTTGTTAGTCCCATAAGAATGGGAAATCTAAAAATTTTGAGAGATTATCCATAGTTTTTTCATTGATTTGTAAGTTTATTTTTCTTTATCAAAATTATTCATATAACTTCATCATCAGTCTGTAGAAGTCCACTGCTGGACATAGGCCTCCCTTCCCTCCCTCACTTCTTACAACTGAAATAATATAATTTAATAAAAATTATCTTAGATTTTCAACTGATTTTTTACTTGATGGTGCAGTCTGATTTTGTAGTCTTTACAATGTTAAGTTTTTATTGCATGAGATGGATTTAGGTCTAATGAAATGCTAAGATAAGATGCATTCATTGCAAGTTAAAAATTAAAGATAAAGTCAGTAACTTACTTATCTGGATGCTGTTTCTGTGCGGTCACGGACAGTATGTGAGCATCTCGCCAGATGTCACCATCTAAGCACGCCTCCACAGTCTCGCCAACAAAAAATCTGTCCCTGACAAAGTTAAAGATGTCCTCAGACATTTCAGCAAAGGAACAACGGTTTGTTCTCTCAGCAATGAACAGTATCGGTATTCGCAGCTCCATAGGAAAGTCTTTTAACAGTTTCCGTGCTGCCTTCTCACTTGTCAAAGCTTCTGAATACGTTAAGTTCGACTTCCCAGTCATCTCACATGTCCACACCATGGAGTTAACCAGAATAATCCTCTCACAGTACTCCCTAAAAAACAATAATAAAAAACATTATAATTGTGACGCAATTGACGGCAACTGCGAACATCGTGACCACCGCGCGCTAAAACGCGGCCGCGCGCCGACGCACGCTAACAATGCCAGCCGTCCGCTCTGCAAATTAGATAAAATTCTACTTGACGAACTTATTTCGAGAAATTTTGGCGGCTAAACACTTCTTGTTGATACTCACTCATAATCTTTGAATATCTCGTCAGTGATCTCGCAGTGGAAGACCTCATCGTCATCCCGAAGGTACCCCGACGCCGTAGATTTCTCGAAGGCTGTCCTTTTCAACAGAGGCATGGTAGGAGATCGTGGGTCACTAGCTTCGGTGCAAAAGAAGATAAATAGTTATTGTAATCAGTTAACGCAAACACATGAGTCAATTATGACTGAACTCTGCACAGCGCATTGGTTTCCACATTCCACTGGAGATCACATGGGGAAATTGGTGCGTTTTACGAATTTTTCAATAGGAAATAGTTGCGTGGTTTCGGTTGACAAGCCAAAAAACGGCGCGCTGAGGCGCTTCGTTTTTACGCCAGAAACATATGAAAAGTGATGCGGAAATTTGCGAAATCTACTAATATGGTAGAAAATAATTGAAACCAAGCTACTAAAATTAATAACATAGAGTAGGATATTAAAATTCAATCAATAAAAAATTGGTACATAATTAAAATAATGAATGTTTATAGATTCTTACTATTTTTGACTTTGCAACATAAAATTATGAGGAAGTGAGATGAGATGAAATTAAAAGAAATAAAATTATTTTGACAAACACACACAAAAAAATAATAGAATATGAATAAAGATAGGTATTATATTACATGTTGTGAGTAGGCGATGATAACACAGTTAACACACAAATACAAACAACAACACTTAGATGAGTTCAACAAGTTCAGATTCAGAGGAAATTAATTCCTCTATCGAACCGCTGAAACTTATCAACTCTCCTTGGATACAAAACAACCCCCTGTTCGGAATGTTTGGCTGTTTCCAGCCTGGGTATTGGAATTATAGAAAAAAAAAACTTGGTAGGAACGAAAAGTAGAGATGGTAACATTAATTACAGCTGCGTTCGGAATTCTTCTTCTTTTTGTCATGTTTTCGTGAGAAATGACAAATGCCAACGTAATTCTACAGTCAAATTGATGTCAAAGTCAGTCAGTCATCAAGTTGAGGTTTTTTGACGTAGACTCTCGGTCGGTCGGTCTGCGGCATAGAGTAATTTTGTATATACTAGAAAGTCTACGTTTTTATCTTTCGTCGTTTCGTTTGATTCCATCACAGTTTTTGTGTTTTCTTGAAATAAAACTGAGGTAGTGGACCCATAATTATGTGAATCCATATACTACGAGCTACCATTTAATCCAACATGCCGAAAGAGCAATATCGTGAGACTTACTTCGGGAGAAAGATGTGAGTGAGGTTATGTTTACATCGTCCTAAGCTGATGAAACTGTTATTTTACTAACACCTTATTCAAATACCAGTTTCTCTATGTTTTAAATTGAAACTAAATGGAACAAAGCTCTAATTAACACACTCAATTTGGAATAGTTGTTGGTTCGATATGTGAAATTAATAAATAACAACCAACAAATCAGAACTATTCTGACACTAGGATTGACCTAGGACCTGACACTAGGACCCTGTGTCGTGGGTATCAAAAACTACACCCAGACCTGAGGCCCTATTCCGAGATGTTCATGAGCTATTCACTTCTCACGCTAGAAGTAACTCACGAACATCTTGGAATCGGGCCTCAGGAGCAAATATTTGCAGAACATTCAAGCATTTGTACCGCAGCGAGAATCGACCCCCTTGCGTCTCAGACTGCTGCACCATCCAGGTCAGCAAAAGAAAAGAGTGAAGAACAGATGTAATTTTCTCGACATGTTTGTTTCAGTTCCCATGTAACATTCAATGTAGACAGCCCCTCTGCCATCCAGCAAGCAGCTCACATCCAAGTGATCACGAAGAACCTGTACGCTCAGGATGGTCAGAGGGTACCAGCTGCATATGGTGTGCTTGACCGGCGAATGGTATGTATTGTAACATAATGCTATATTACAAATCAGTGCTCAAAAAAGTGAACCAGACATGACAATAGACTTTCTATTTCAACTCTGAGAGATGTAGACACATTAGCGGAAGCTGCTTGTCTATAATCAAATAAATAAATATTTGGTTCTTTTAAATCAAGGCAAGAATTTATAGGTGTCATCTAAAAATTTGTGATTAATCTCTAGCCTATATCCTCTTCTTCTGAGAGGAGTATGTCTCCTATATTTGTTTTATAACTAATTATTAATACGTCTGATCGAAGCGACGCGTGACCCGAGAGCTGGCTCTTATTTGGCCCAGCCAATTAGCATTGCCATCGAGCGTGGCAATTCCGCCAGCTTCTTGGGGACGCTTCCGACTGGTAGTGATCTGGATCAGTTGAGCTATCTATAGATCGTTTGTAACGGTCTTTAGATGGCTCAACTGTTTCTTATGTATTTTGTAAATATTAACTTGTATTAGTTTTAAGTTTCTTTCTGTAAATAAAATTAATAAATATTATTGAATATGAGAAGTTCAATTTCAAGATATAAACCTAAAACAGTTGAACAATTTAATTGGAACTGATTTGCCCACAAAACAGCCGATTTTTACATAGTGTTTTTACAATGAATAATTTTTAATTTTGCGCAGTATTTTTTCAATTACAATGTCGAATTTTTAATAGTTGTACAACAAACTTTATTACCAATCGGGTGTAGAATAATATCATCCAACCTTTCAGGATAGTATACTACGAATAGAACTTATAGAAAGTCAAAAATTAATTTAAACTCAGTTTCTTCTTAAAATCCTCATTTTCTCTATTGCAGCTTATGTATTGTAGTTTATTAATGTTTAAAACAATAAAAAAGTTGGTAATAAGTTTGACCATTACCAAAGATAATACCAAATACTATTTTGTCCTTGCCATTACTTACCTCACTATAAAATAGATAACCATACCTACCTCTTGTTTCAGGGTACAAACCAAAAGGACGCAAACTGTGACACCTGTGCACTGGGGCTGGCGGACTGTGTGGGGCACTACGGGTACATAGAACTGGCCCTGCCGGTCTTCCACGTCGGCTACTTCAGATCCATCATCTGCATATTGCAGACCATTTGCAAGGTATAGAAACCAAATATTTTTTGTAGTTGATTATTTAAAAAAAAAGACAATATTTATCGGCCTTACGCCTTCCAACGGCCCCATTCAAACTCGCCTTATACACCTGTTTCGTCAATCTTTTTTCGTTCATCCTCTCTTCATGACCAAACCATCTCAGCATACCTTTCTCAATCTTCACTACATCGTCTATCACTCCACAACACTCTCTTATCTCACTGTTCCTCACTCTATCTTTCAAAGTTAATCCACACATATTACGCAAAGCTCTCATTTCCACTGCATTTATCCTTCATGATAAGAAAATAAGTAAGTGCTTTTTTCTCTTTACAGGAATGCGCAAAAGTCTTACTTCCAGAGCCTCTAAAGAAGTCGTACCGACGCAAATTCCTCAACCCTGACTTGTCCTACCTGCACAAGAAAACACTCCGAGCTGCCGTATTGAAGAAAACCAAGCCTCTAACGAAATGCCCTCACTGCGACACCATCAATGGCATGGTGAAGAAAAGTCCAGCTGGTATCTTAAAGATCATCCATGATAAGTACCGAGCTAAGAAGCCGACGGACCCAATAGTAAAGCGAGTACTGAGGGACTTCCATGAAGCTAAGGAGTCAAATAAGGAGCTGGCTACGATGATCAATAGCGGACTTATTATTGAACTGAGTCCTTTAGAGGTGAGTGTAAGATACGACTATTGGCTGCCCGCCGCTAAAAAGTAGCCTTGTCCTTCATCAAGGTTAAGCCAAAAATTTAATCAAAATCGAATCAGTCGAGTGAGTGGCGGTGTAGTGACCCTTCAATAAACAATGGAAATTTAACCTTATTTACTTTTGGATACAGCTGAAATCACATAATTACACTGTGAGGCGCGTCCCTCCACCCACTTCTTATACTGCAAATGCGCGGAACCTTACTCCTTTTGTATGCAGAGGAACCTTGGTCAACACTTGTGTTAAAATAATAATATTTATTGTCTATGTTAGGTGTTGAATCTGTTCCGTCGCATCCCTGAGGAAGATATCCCACTGCTGGGAATGAACGTGAACAAGACGAGGCCTGAGGATCTGATCATCACGCGGCTGCCGGTCCCTCCACTCTGCATCAGGCCTAGTGTCATCTCGGATATCAAGGCTGGCACGTAAGTATATGAAATACAATTTCGCTCGCGGTAAAAGGCCAAATGGTTCATGGTATGAGTCAAATAGTCATATCAATGGGTGGCTGGGGCAATAAGAAATGATCAGATGGTTTATTTATACGCTGATCGTAATTTGGCTCATGGCTTGACCTATAAGCTGAGGGCAACGCTATTAGATCAGAATCAAGAATGACTTATTGAGAACAAACGGGTGTTTATCGCGTAGGTACCTTACCATCTCAGAAGAATGATAAAAGGCTTGGGCAATTCGGCTAGTGACAAAAGTTAAAGTGTGCGGGCTCATGACATCGACCAATAAATAAACGAGACCCTTAGCCCCTTCGTCCATGACGCTACGCAAAAGTGACGGAACTCATTATAAACTAGAGTTGCGGACTGATTGGAAACTCTGACTCGTCCACGGCGCTACTGTAATTTCCTGAAACTCAGTCACTCAATACACGATTTTATGTAAACAAAGTTTTGAAAACGAAAATAATTAACATGACTAGTGATAATTCGAGCGAGATGACACGGAATTATTACTTCTCCAGTCACATTGACGTCAGAATCACTTATAATTACTGTTTATTCATTCATTTTTCACACAGTTTCTCGAAACCAGTCGCCTGGCGACCAGCATGTCGAGTCGCCAGGTGACTAGTTACAAACGCGTTCCTTTTGAGTAGCGTCGTGGACGGACGCGCATTGAAATACTAGTGCTATCGCAGTCAGGCTACTCGTAAGTGACTACAGTTTCAGTCGCGTTCCTTTTGAGTCCCTCCATGGACGAAGGGGCTTACACACTAACACACATTAAAGTGGCGATCACAATAGGCCAGTTGTGGCCGCAGTGACAACATAGCCACAAAAAGTAAATAAAAAAAAATAAAAAAATACACACTAACACAGAATTGGAATGACTCACACAGAAATGAAGACGACCTAACAATGAAGCAATCTGAGATATTGCTGATCAACGACGTGATATCGCGTCACGTGGCGAGCGGCGGGAAGTGCGAGCTCATACAGGAGGACTGGGACTACCTACAGTTGCATGTGGCTCTTTATATCAACAGTGAGATGTCCGGGATTCCGCTATCCATGCAGGTTTGTTTCTCAAGAAAATTCAAGGCAATATTTACAACTATTATTTAGGCCGTGGTGGCCCCGGCTAAAGAACAGGCCTCTCCGCGGATGTCGTAAGAGGCGACTAAGGGAAAAAAGCTAGGGCGAACGATAACGATAGCTCTAACTGCGCTCGCCAACCCGCATGCCCAGCGTGGTGAGTATGGGCCAATTCCCCCACATGATAAAATAAATAAAATATAAATAAATATTCCGGACATATCACATATGATAAGGAATTTGCTCTGTCTGTGGGGGAGGCCATGTTCAGCAGTGGACGTCGTACGGCTGAAATGATGATGATGATGATTTGCAACTATTTCACAAAATACAAGAAACGGCTATCTAAAGCCCGTTGAAAATTATCTATCATCATTTCAGCTGTAGAAAGTCTACTGCTGAACATAGGCCCCCATAGATTTCCAGCGCGACTGACCTTGTACGGTCTGCATCCAAAGTATCATTTGGGGGGATTTGCCCATACTCGCCACGCTGACCATGCGGGCTGGCAAGCGCAGATAAAGCTATTGTTGACAGGGAACGCTGCTGCCAATCCCCTAGCTTTTTTCCCTTAGTCGCCTCTTACCACTTCCACGTGTGTACGAAAGGAGCCTTTAGGAGGCGCAATTTAATCCTTTCACTACACTGATTCTTTCATCGACGGTCATAAGCCCTTTTCAGGGCCACCTTCAATTCAATTCAATTCATTTATTGCCCATTTCGTTATAACATATAACATAGGCATGTCAGGTTTACAGTAATTACAGTTCTTTACAAGTAACGTTCTTATAATTTTACAAAGATTTTAGATTTTAATAGGTAATTTATAGTTTCTACTCCACATGCAAATCAGAAAATGAAACATTTAAATATTCCGCGACATGGTAAAATGGTAAAATAACCTTACCTCAACCTGGTCACAGACCTAATACAGGATGACCAAGAAAGAATCAGTGACACCATAAGAAGAAGAACCACTTCCACATTCAGTTTCTTACAACCAGGTACAGGTTTTTCTTAATTTTTATATCATATTTTTTCTTGGCCTGTGTGATTTCTTTATTTGATTTTTTGTTGTTTTTGTTTTGTCAACATTTTTGTTGTTATTATTTTTTTCTGTGTGTCTCATTGTTGTATTGTCGTCACAAATAAATGTATTTTCTTTCTTTCTTTCTTTCTAATGGAGGGGCCTATTCTTCAGCCTTAGTAGACTAGTGATCAGGCGTGCTCACACACACACAAACACACACTACACACACAAACTATGTAAACGTATTCCTAAATCCTAACTTAACTTACTATAGACATAAATATCCTTTTAATTTCTTTACTTACTTAATTCTAACAATTATGTACTACGGAAGAGCAAGACCCTCTAACACAGGTATATCTATACTTAAAAGACTAAGAATAAGAATAATTTATTTAGCAAAAAAGAAATTTTAATACGACTATACTAGAAGGTACTACATAAATATATTTTAGCATAAATACCGGCGAAGACCAAACTAAGCGCGAGGCCCGCGCCTAGGTCAATTAATTAAAATTCTAAATTTAAATGTAATAGTAGTGTTTAAAGAAAAATGCTATTAATATTATTATGTAATTAACCAAGAAGTATAATTATTACCTACTTAATTTATATATGAATTATATAAAATACAATATAATAAAATTGTTACTTATCTTAATATGTAACACTCGACTTGTAAAATCTGCTTTTACTAATAAAATCTTGTATCTTGTATCTTGGGCTTCTAGAGTGCAGTTACCAAGAGGGGAGTAGGTACCTATGTCTGACGAAAGAAAAACGTATGGCTTACTATGTAATAAGAGGGTCCCAAACCCATGAAATGTAACCTAGATTAAGTTTACTGAAATAAAAATATTTGTATTTGTATTCTTCAGCCGAGGCCACCACGGCATACAGGACTGTGTATGTCACTGTTGGTTATGTATTTACATATTTTTCCAGCCGAAGAAACCAGGCCGTGGCTTAGTACAACGTCTGAAGGGAAAGCAAGGCAGGTTCCGCGGTAACTTGTCTGGGAAGCGAGTTGACTTTTCCAGCCGAACCGTCATATCTCCAGACCCTAACCTTCAAATTCAGGAGGTTTGTTATACTTTATTTTGAGCAGATTTTTCGCAGCAGGGTGAGGCCATAGACCTTAGTATAAGATATTTATTTCTACTTGATATCTCAAGTCGTTTCTGAGAAAAGACCTAGACAAATAGAAAAATATATTTGCAAATTTTCTAATCAATGTATGCGTAAAAAATATTGTTTTATATCAATTAAGTATCTTTATCCTCCTCAAGGGCGTGTAGCGCGTTATACTATAGCCTACGTAACAATTTACACCATAATTAATAACTTTGTAAAATTCGTTCAGTAGATAGATTCTGATTTTTTTTGCGACTTTTTATTTATGATCACGAAAACGTTTTTTAAGAAAGAAAAAAATTACCGAATATTTGAATTTACTGTTTTATTAATATGTATTTATTAAACACTAGCTTCCGCCCGCGGCTCCGCTCGCGTGGTACCTACATAAAAAGTAGCCTTTATGCTATTCTAGATAAAGAAATTTATCTATTCCAAGTTTCAACTAAATCGGTTGAGCCGTTACGGCGTGATTGAACAACAAACATCCAAACATTTCACAAACTTTCGCATTCATAATATAAGTAGGATAGGATTTTTATTGTTTATAGGTATTATTAAGGATTGTCTTTAGTATTGAAATGAAATGAAATTTATTTGATATACAACAGACTTAACAATAACATGCAATATTAAGTTTTATGTAATTAGTAACATAATATGTATTATCACTGTGTCTGCAATTAAGAGTCTGCAATTATTATGATAATAAAGAGTTTTGTGCACGCTAGGTGGGCGTGCCGGTGCACGTGGCCAAGATCCTGACGTACCCGGAGCGCGTGTTCCCGGCGAACCTGGCGTGGCTGCGCGCGCTCGTGCGCAACGGGCCCGAGCGGCACCCCGGCGCCAACTACGTGCAGCAGCGCAACCTCAGCCACAAGAACTACCTCAAGTACGGCAACCGCGAGAAGATCGCGCACGACCTCAAGGTGCTTAATCTTGATGAACGAGGACTATAATAAAAAAGGTCTTGTTAGACAGACAGACGGACAATAAAGGTTCAGATTTTTCCAAATACCTTAAAAGTCAAAGTCAAAGTCAAAGTCAAAAGGCATTTATTTCAATAAAATCACTAGGATCACTTTGAAACGTCTTAGAAACTAGGTGAAGCTATGCCTGTTCCTCGCGACCAAGCCCTCAAAACATCCATTGTTGAGCGAGGACTATAATAAAAAATTGGCCGTGGTGGCTCCGGCTGAAGAATAGGCCCCTCCATATCTAACTATCCGCGGATGTCGTAAGAGGCGACTAAGGGAAAAAAGCTAGGGGATGGGCAGCAGCGTCCCTCATTTTAACAACTATAGCTCTAACTGCGCTCGCCAACCCGCATGCCCAGCGTGGTGAGTATGGGCAAATCCCCCCACATGATAAGGAATTCGCTCTGTCTGTGGGGGAGGCCATGTTCAGCAGTGGACGTCGTACGGCTGTAATGATGATGTTTGCAGTTATAGTATCTTGATTGTTTTTAGTGTGGTGATACGGTGGAGCGTCATCTAGTTGACGGAGACGTGGTGCTGTTCAACCGGCAGCCATCTTTGCACAAGCTGTCCATCATGTGTCACAGAGCCAAGGTGCAGCCACAGCGAACCTTCAGGTTAGTCTACTACACCATGCTTGTCGTGTCACTGATTCTTTCTTGGTCATCCTGTATTAGGTCAGTGACTATGTTGAGTTATGGTGCCCCTGAAAAGGGCCTATGACCGTCGGTGAAAGAATCAGTGTAGTGAAAGGATTAAAGCGCCTCTTCGAAGTTCCTTTCATGTGCACACAATGATTTCAAATCGCTGTTTTTATTGAAAAACTTTGTTCAGACCATGGTCTTCGACAACCTCTCAGATCTCCAGGTGAACAGACTCTCGAATGTGTCTGAGAGGGGGTAGTCAGAGGCACTTCCAAACAGTTGCATTAGTGGGTATTCCATTCGTGACAGGACAACCCGACGCCGCTTATAAGAATACTTAATGGCATCCTCACCGTGTTTTCGTTCACTGTTTTAAGCACGTTTTAATGCGCACTACAATTTTACGAACAGATAAACTTACTGGTGTACGACCGGTTTCGACCTACCTTCAGATCCATAGTAGCCGTAACTGCCACTAGGTCAAAACGGCTTTTAAGAACAATGTTTGTGTGGCAGGTTCAACGAATGCGTATGTACGCCTTACAACGCGGATTTCGACGGCGACGAAATGAACATGCACCTGCCGCAGACTGAGGAAGCGAGGGCAGAGGCGCTCATACTCATGGGGGTGAGAACTGAACCATTAATTCCATTAACAAGGTGTTTATTTCAATAAAATCACAAGGATCACTTTGAAACTGTATAACGGGTGGTGTTCTGAAGAATTGTTTGATATGATGCCTTCAGCTTCCTTTTATCATCGCACCTCTCACCATAGGCAGGGGATCCATCCTCACACCCTGGAGCAGGGTTGGTCGCGTACCGTGCGGTTTCAGAGGAACTTCCTCCCGCGAACACTCAGCTTGTGGAATGATCTCCCTGCTGAGGTTTTCCCTAAGGACTACAGTATGGGGTTCTTCAAAAAGGGCGTTTTGAACTTTTTAAGGGGTCGGCAACGCGTGCGTTATGCCTCTGGCATTGCAAGCGTACATAGGCTACGGTAACCACTTAGCAACAGGTGGGCCGTAAGCTTGTTTACTACCTTAGTTGTATAAAAAAAACTGCCTAGAAACTCGGTGAAGCCTGTTCCTCGCGAACCCTAGAAGAATCATTCATTCATTCAACACCCAAGAAGAATTTGGCGTAAGTACTTAAATAGTAACATTTACCTATCTACTGACTATGTATACTGTGTTCATTTGACTTGTAATCTGTTTTTTACCAATAAATAACTATGAACTATGAAGCAGGCAGAAAAAAGGCGCGAGACGCACTTTTTTCTCGATGATCCTCACAAAATAGAATAGGGCATTGAACAATGTGATGCTCAGAAAATAATTTATCATACTAGGTGATGCATTATACACTCACCGGCAGAAAATGTGGCCCAAACGCTTAGCGCGAATTCGTAAAAGAAATCTTTTAGGTAGAATATAAAGGTTTTAGACTAATTTGTCAATAATTTTATTAGCAACCAGAAAAAAAGTAAATTCGGTACTTCATTAAAAAAAATAACAACTTTTAGTTTTGGGCCACATTATCTGTCGGTGAGTGTATGTATACTACCCCGAAAAGGGCTTATTCTACACCCATTGGGAAAAGAGACGTTTCATCAATATATGGAGCCTGGGCCAGGACGGTGTACACTACTCTAAAATATGGCTAAGCAATAAAGTAAACGTATTTAATTGGTTATTTTATTTAAATTGACTTCGTTCTAAGGTACATTAAGATTTTCTTCAACAAAGAGAGCAACACACAGCGCTACAAAAATATGGCGGATGGACGTGCGTGAAATGTCATTTGACAACCTACATTTATCTGACAAAACAAAAACATCAAATCAAACAACATGACATGAAAAATGTGTTAATTTCATGCCAAACGCCAATTATAAACCAACATGGCGGCCTTCAAATAGTGTTCACATAGTAAAAAACTTACCAGTAGAACTAACTATTCTTCTACCATCGCATTTGTCTTCAAATTAATTAAATTGTATTTTTCTTTTAATATCCTATTTTTTCCAAATTTTTCTATGTAGTGTACATGGACCAGGCCCAGAATGAAATGGCTCCTTTGTGCTAAAACTTTTCGACAAGCAAATTAAAAATATATGCCTTATCTCGTCTTCCAGAACAAATCAAACCTGGTCACACCCCGGAACGGCGAGCTGCTGATCGCAGCCACCCAGGACTTCATCACCGGGGGGTACCTGATGACGCAGCGAGACACCTTCTTCACCAGGGAGGAGGCGGCGCAGCTGGCAGCCTGCCTGCTGGCCGGGCCCGACGCCACGCTGCGGATCGACCTGCCGCCGCCAGCCGTCTTGAAGCCCCGCAGATTGTGGACTGGGAAGCAGATATTCAGGTGACTGACTCTTTCCTGGTCACTCTCAGTGTCACTGGCCTTTCGCTAGAGGGTTTGTCACATCCAGATAACTTCACCTCTTGTCTCAGTAAGTGTCACTGGTTAGTTCTTGGCCATTCGATTGAACAGAGGCCACGCGCGGCTGTGTTGAAGCCCCGCAGATTGTGGACTAGGAAGCAGATATTCAGGTGACTGATCCTTTCCTGGTCACTCTCAGGGTCAGTGGCTCTTCACTAAAGAGGTGGCCACATTCTCAGTTCTCTTCTCTAGGTGTTACTAGTTAATTCTTGGCCACTCTTTTGAACAGAGGCCACGCGCAGCGGTGTTGAGGCCACCCACTTCGAATTAGAATGGTCGAGGTGAAGAAAGGTCTTGTGTCTTAAAATGAGTGTTTATTTTTGTTACAGTCTAATCATGAAGCCAAACAAAGACTGCACAGTGCAAGCTAATCTAGAAACAAAAGGGAAGAACTACACGGGCAACCAGGATATGTGCGTCCAAGACTCCTGTAAGTATTCACTCATTTAGGAAACCAGAGACAGCCGCGCCATCTAGTAACGTGTTTCGTTCTAGGAGATGTTGATTTCATTGTGGTGTCCTCTATCATGTATACACACCTCTATCTGGGCACACGGTAATTAGTAATTTTCTTTAATTAATGTAATTGGTTAAACCGTGTTAGTTAAAGTAAAAATTCATAAATAAATATATTAGTGAATTTTTTGATTGTAATCTTTGTGACTTAGCTTGACTTTAAAAATTCAAATAAATTAATAAATCAATACATAATTATGGCTGATATTTAATGACATATAAAATTAAAGAGTCGGTCAGGACAATGTATGTGACCGTTGGGTGTTAGTGGCTGTTAGGGTGTTTGAAATTTCTACTATATTATCTTTGGTGTTAGTCATGATAGTGCTTCCCTCTAGATGTGATAATCCGCAACTCTGAGCTGCTCTGCGGTTCAATGGACAAGAGTACTCTGGGCTCCGGCACCAAAACCAGCATCTTCTACATCCTCCTACGTGACTGCGGTGAGGAGTACGCGGTCAGAGGCATGTGGAGGTAAGCAAGTTATGAAAATACTCAACCTGGTCACTAACCTGATACAGGATGACCAAGAAAGAATCAGTGACACGGCTTGCACGCAAGCTGGGGATGAAGGTGTGAGCCTATTTGTTTTTAGGGTTCCGTACCTCATTTGGAAAAACGGAACCCTTATAGGATCACTTTGTTGTCCGTCTGTCAAGACCCTTTTTCTCAGAAACGGCTAAAGGTGCGGCGGCTCTAGCTATTTTTATATGGAAATGGCAAAAATCAAACACCTCTAGGGTACTTTCCACAATTCAGAAATTTGAAATGCTAAGAGCTTTAGTGACACAGTTAAAGGAAAAAGTCTGAAATTGAGGAATTTAGAAGTTTTTTAGGAAACAAAGTTATATTTGCGGTCAATGTCATACAATCACTACGTGAGTAACCGCAAATATAAGTTTGTCAATTCCTACACTTAGAATTTTTATTTTCTGATCATGACAACTGGTGCACGACCGGGATTCGAACCCACGACCAATGGTACGGAACCCTCAGGGCGCGAGTTCTCGCACTTGACCGTCTTTATTTATATATCTGACTGAACACACATTTGCAGGTTAGCACGCATGGCGTCATATTACATGATGAACAGAGGATTCAGCTTCGGAATAATCGACGTGACGCCGGGCAAGAAGCTTATCGAAGCTAAGAATAAACTTCTGGATAGCGGGTAAGTTTTCCTATGCAACTTCTATGTATTGGCGAGATTGTCAGTAACAACTAATTTTCATACTGGAACCAGGCGAGCGAAGCCACATGCTGAGAGTAGTATCTAGATATACTCAGGCAGAGAGACAATGAAAATCAAGCTTAGATTTTTACTTTTTTGAGTCGAGTTTGTTGGTAAGCACATAGACTACTTTTCATCATGGTACCACGCGAGCGAAACCGCATGCGGAAGCTTGGAGCATGACACACGGATGGGCAGACAGACAATGAAAATAAAGCATAGATTTTAAGATATTTTTCAACGAAAAACTGTCACTAATTTCTAAATTAAGTCCATTTATTTTCAGAATTCAAGAAGAGTTTATATTAAAAATTGTTTTTTTCCTTCGTGCAGGTATTCTAAGTGTGACGGCTACATCCTGGAGATGCAGAAGGGTACGCTGCAGTGCCAGCCCGGCTGCACCATGGAGGAGTCCTTGGAAGCTGTCATGCTCAGCGAGCTCAGCAGCATCCGGTAACTAAAGTCAAACTCATAACCCTACTAATATTGTAAATGTGAAAGTTTGTGAGGATGTTCGTGGTTCAATCATGCCGGCTCAACCGATTTCGACGGAACTTGGAATAGATGAAATTCTTTGCCTAGAATAGCATATAGGCTACCAGGTACCACGCGAGCGAAGACGCGGGCGGAAGCTAGTTAATAATAAAATCACTAGGATCACTTTGGAACGTCTTAGAAACTAGGTGAAGCTACGCCTGTTTCTCTCGACCAAGCCTACAAGAATCAGGCAACAAACACGGCGCGTGACGCATCATAAAGCATATATAAAGTATTAAATAAAATCTAATAAAAATGCGAAAAAGACAAATCGGCCAATGGTAAAGTGAGCCTCTAAGGCCTCTTAGAGGCTCACTTTACCAGCCACTTTAATTCTTTCACTACACTGATTCTTTCACCGACGGTCATAGGCCCTTTTCAGGGCCACCATACCTAGTCACTGACCTAATACAGGATGACCAAGAAAGAATCAGGTCCAGGAAAGAATCAGTGACAGGACAAAGAAAGAAGAGCTCTAGAAAGAGGGCTCTAGTGACTCGACAAGCAATCAATACGTAGGTATTTAACTAGTTGAACTTGCTATCCAGAGAGTTGGCGGCGAAGGCGTGTTTCCGGGAGCTACATCCGACGAATGCGCCCTTAGTGATGGCCCAAAGTGGTTCGAAAGGTAATTATTTCCTTTAAATTGAATACGTTTTATGTTTGTTACTTCAAGATTTTCATCGACAAAGAGCACGCTCTAAAAATATGGCTAAAACATCAAATCAAACAACAACACGACATGAAAAATATGTTAATGTCTCGTCAAACGTCAATTACAAACTAACATGGCGGCCCTCAAATAGTGTTCACGTAGAAAAAACTTAACAGAAGTTAACTTAAGGTGAGGGTTTAATTATTTTATGATTTTTGAATTGTTTTTTCTCAATAACCGCAAAACGCACAGTTTTGATTTTTATGACCAAGATAACTTGAGCATTTTATTTACGTAAATCCAAGAAAGAAACGCGATTGGTAAAACTTTTCTCGATAGATTTATTTTTTAAAGTTGGGTCCTCTGCAACAGTTTTTTCGAAAATACTCTGAGACTATCTAACAAAAATAACTTTTTTTAAAATATTTTGTTTGACAATAGCATTGGGTACCTAAATCCAAGACACTTTAAAAAAAAATAGATAGTTTTTGTGATAATCGATATTTTCTTATATTTCGCTTACGTCGATTACTTTCAGAGCGTCTTCTAACGCTTGCTATCTCTTTCCGCATTCAATTACAGTACATAGCGCTGTCACTTTCTTCACTCCGCCCGCTCGACAATTTATTATGATTTTTGTATCCTCTTAACACTATTTGAGGAAGAAGGATTCGATTCCAACTGCGGGACAAATGTTTGCATGATCTGCAAATATTTGTGTAGTTCAATGGTGCTCATAGTTTCTGATACCCACAGGGAATCCTAGTGTGGGGTCAGGACTTGTGGGTGTTGGGTGTTATTTATTTCGAACACGTGAAGAAAATCATGCTAATTAATATTGCTTTGTTTTGATTTTGAATTAAAGTTAAGTCATACTGAAAACAAACGGGTGTTTATCGCCCTCGACCACGATTGTTGCAACACAGTCGAAACGTCGGGAAAATGTAAAATAAGGTACCTACGCGATAAACACCCGTTTGTTTTCAATAAGTCATGTATAACTGATCGCGAAAGTTTGAAAAATATAAAAGTTTATTGTTGATTTATTTGTGTTGTCCAGGGTCGAACATCAACATATCGCAGATGATCGCGTGCGTGGGCCAGCAGGCTCTGAACGGCAAGCGCGTGCCCAACGGCTTCGAGGACCGCTCGTTGCCGCACTTCGAACGACATTGTACGTCCCACGACATTGTAGTGTTGCCAACATGGTTTTTCTACTCTTTACAAAGTTTAGGGAAAAAATTAAAAAAAAAAATTTGTACAGTTGGTAACATTGACCACGCCTCTTATTTTATAATAATAATAATAACTTCTCGTACATTTAATAGTGAGTTATAAAGATGATATAAATAGGAAGAGCAGCCGATTTGAAAAACTAAGAAATATATTGATATTATTTTCTGTTTTTTATTTAATTTGTTGATAGAATAAGCCCCTTTCGGGATAGTATACAAGTTACGGAACACGTTGTAGGCAACTAAGTTGACCAAAAAGCATACGCTCCAACTGTTCATTAGTGGTTACCGTAGCCCATGGACGTTTGCAACACTAGAGGCATCACTCGCGCGTCGCCTAATTCTTCTTCCCCTTCTAGCCAAGATCCCAGCTGCCAGGGGTTTCGTCGAAAACAGTTTCTACACGGGACTGACGCCGACGGAGTTCTTCTTTCACACGATGGGAGGCCGCGAGGGTCTGGTGGACACCGCAGTCAAGACCGCCGAAACCGGCTATTTGCAGAGACGACTTGTCAAGGTATAAAACCTTGTTGAAACGGCGTTCTATATGTCATCTAAAAGTACATTGTGGTACAAGTGTGTAACATTGGTGATTACCGCTGAGTTGTCATTGAGACCCGAGCCGTTAGGCGAGGGTGTTAAGAGAGCCGAGGACGGTAATCATCAATACACACGTGTATCATACGACGTTTTACAACACATTTGTGAATAAAATTAAACTGAAAATAACTGTAATTTCAACTAAACTAAGAACTTTATAATATTAGTGTGCCTAAACCAAACTAGATATCGCTAGTAAATCTGGGCAAATCCTTACGTACACAATTACGTCTTCATAAATGTTAATTATGGTTTGACTTTAAGGAGCTTGCGATATCTTTAGCTACAGCTATGACCGTCGGTGAAAGAATCAGTGTAGTGAAAGGATTAAAGTGCGCCTCTTACACCCGAATACTGAAACGCCACTTAAATATAAGTGGTGATATAATTGATGTTTGAGTATAAAATTCTGAACGATAACGGCGTCTCAAATAGAAAGAAAGGAAGAGCATTTATTTGTCCCCAAAAACAACAAATAAAAAGACAATAGTATAACAAAAGAAAGCAAGTGGGTTTACAAAATAAGTAAAAATAAAAAGAAAAATAAAAACATGACTATGCACAACTGCAAAACAGCATTGCTACGAAAAAGGGTTGTCTGTATGGCATCAAATATTTATAATAAAATACCCTCAACATATAAAGTTCTGAGTGACAATTTATTTAGATCTAAATTTAAAAAAATATTAGTAAGTAAGTGCTATTATGATATAAATGAATTTTTAGAGGACGCATTGTAAACATTGCTTAATTTTTAATTTGTTTTTGTTTTAATACGATTTTGACATTCTTTTATTTGAAATTTTAGTTATACGATTTTTGACATTCATTTATTTGTAATTTTGCACGCCGACTATGGTAGAACATAATTGACACACTATTTATTTTATGACCATTGTTAACCTACATTATGTTCAAGCAAATAAATTTATCTTTATCTTTATGATAAAAAAAAAATTGAATTATAGTAATAATATAAGAGGTGACTGTTGCATGGGGCCAAAAAGGTCCCTATCTCAGCATAAGCTGCACCAAACCAGTGAATGTTACGGTACAGCGCTGGTTTTCAGAAATAATTGAGACCATCTCAAATAGTTAAGTGACGTTTCAGTATTCGGCCGTCAGAGGCTCCTTTCGTGCACAAGCATTGATAACGTGGAGTGTTTGTTGAACAGTCACTAGAAGACCTGGTGCTGCAGTACGACATGACGGTGCGCAACGCGACGGGCGAGGTGGTGCAGTTCCGGTACGGCGCGGACTCGCTGGACCCCTCCTTCATGGAGGGCAAGGACCGCCCCGTGGACCTGCCGCGCGTGCTGGCGCTCGTGCGCGCCAGCTGCCCCGCCAGGTTACTGCCCCGTCATGAACCTCCTCTGTGCCCTCCTTCTTCCTGCCCATGCTCCACATTATGTCGCACATGGAGGGCAAGGACCGCCCCGTGAACCTGCCGCGCGTGCTGGCGCTCGTGCGCGCCAGCTGCCCCGCCAGGTTACTGCCCCGTCATGAACCTCCTCTGTGCCCTCCTTCTTCCTGCCCATGCTCCACATTATGTCGCACATGGAGGGCAAGGACCGCCCCGTGAACCTGCCGCGCGTGCTGGCGCTCGTGCGCGCCAGCTGCCCCGCCAGGTTACTGCCCCGTCATGAACCTCCTCTGTGCCCTCCTTCTTCCTGCCCATGCTCCACATTATGTCGCACATGGAGGGCAAGGACCGCCCCGTGAACCTGCCGCGCGTGCTGGCGCTCGTGCGCGCCAGCTGCCCCGCCAGGTTACTGCCCCGTCATGAACCTCCTCTGTGCCCTCCTTCTTCCTGCCCATGCTCCACATTATGTCGCACATGGAGGGCAAGGACCGCCCCGTGAACCTGCCGCGCGTGCTGGCGCTCGTGCGCGCCAGCTGCCCCGCCAGGTTACTGCCCCGTCATGAACCTCCTCTGTGCCCTCCTTCTTCCTGCCCATGCTCCACATTATGTCGCACATGGAGGGCAAGGACCGCCCCGTGGACCTGCCGCGCGTGCTGGCGCTCGTGCGCGCCAGCTGCCCCGCCAGGTTACTGCCCCGTCATGAACCTCCTCTGTGCCCTCCTTCTTCCTGCCCATGCTCCACATTATGTCGCACATGGAGGGCAAGGACCGCCCCGTGGACCTGCCGCGCGTGCTGGCGCTCGTGCGCGCCAGCTGCCCCGCCAGGTTACTGCCCCGTCATGAACCTCCTCTGTGCCCTCCTTATTCCTGCCCATGCTCCACATTATGTCGCACATGGAGGGCAAGGACCGGCCCGTGGACCTGCCGCGCGTGCTGGCGCTCGTGCGCGCCAGCTGCCCCGCCAGGTTACTGCCCCATCATGAACCTCCTCTGTGCCCTCCTTATTCCTGCCCATGCCCCACATTATGTCGCACATGGAGGGCAAGGACCGCCCCGTGGACCTGCCGCGCGTGCTGGCGCTCGTGCGCGCCATCTGCCCCGCCAGGTTACTGCCCCATCATGAACCTCCTCTGTGCCCTCCTTATTCCTGCCCATGCCCCACATTATGTCGCACATGGAGGGCAAGGACCGCCCCGTGGACCTGCCGCGCGTGCTGGCGCTCGTGCGCGCCATCTGCCCCGCCAGGTTACTGCCCCATCATGAACCTCCTCTGTGCTGAACCGCTTGAGTTCAGTTTGCCTGCGTGTCGACTCACTGCCTTTTTTTTGTCTACCTGAGTACCTGCCTGACGAGGTTGAGATATGGTGACCCTGGAAAGGGCCAGTGACTGTTGGTGACAGCACCAGTGTGGTAAAAGGGTTCTCCTTTCGTACACATTTCGTTATTTTTAGGTTCTTGTTTGTGCCGGTTACGTCACAATGTTTTTTTCCTTCACCGTGTGAGAGCATCATGTACATTTTCCGAGTGCAAAATGTCGACACATGACTGTGATTCGAACCCACGGCCCATGGATGGGCCTTTCCAGAGTAATGTTGGTTTAAAAATAGCCCAATGAATACCAATTTTTTCATAGCGCTTGCCATGAAGCTAGAGAACTTTGATGGCTGATGATGATGAAAACCTAGATATTTACGAGGTAATTACCTATTCATTTGTCAGTATTATCTTGTCTTCGTTGTAGGGATGAAGATCCGCTGGACGGGGATGGCATAGTGCTCGCAGCCAAGGAGACGTTAGCACTAGACGACTTCAAGACTTGCACTGAAGAATTCAAGAATGAAATAATGTAATTATGCAATTCACACTTTTAATATAATCTTACAGGGTGGTTCATAATATGTATACTATTCCGAAGGGGGCTTATTCTCAATGCAGTTTTGTATATTCGTAGATTTTCATTATAAATATAAATAATATAAAATATAAATATTCCGGACATATTCACACGGTCTTCTGATCCCAAACTAGGCATAGCCTGTACTATGGGTACCAGAGACTGATATACATTTTGAAGTCGTGATTTTATGCTGCCTTTATTTTAAATTTAATGAAACAATGTTATTTTTGAATAAAATTCAATTAATTTTAATGCAATTCGACAAAAATTACTTAATCTAAGGATGTTTTTGGGTTTTATCACTTTTTATGGCTGTTTACACTTAACAATAGCATTAAATTGTAGACTAAACGCAAAGCTTAGTGGTTTACTTTTGAATTGTTTAATAACGGGTATGTCCTCCCCTTTTCAAAACACATTCTTGAAGCCTCGATGGCATGCTCTCAATAAGATGGCGGATGTTTTCCTCTGGGATCTCCTCCCAGCACGTTTTCAGCAATTGAATCAACTGTTGCTGGTTGTGCACATCCTCTTCAGCTGCCCGGACTCTGCGTTTTAATTGGTCCCAAAGGTGTTCAATTGGATTCAGGTCAGGGCTGTTCGCAGGCCATGCCAAAACCTGAATATTGGCTTCCTCCAGGACAGAGATGGTTGCTCGGGCTGTGTGCGGCCGTGCATTATCCTGCATCAGGATGAAACCGTCCACCGCTCGTTGTGAAAATGGGATATCATATGGCCTGACAACCCTTTCGATGTAACTCTGAGATGTCACAGTGCCCTCATTCAGAAAAACAAGGTCAGTTTTACCTTGTAAACTGATCCCGCCCCAGACCATGACACTGGGACCACCATACCTGTCACGTTCGTGAATGCAAGGATCAGAAAATCTTTTTCCGCTTCTTCTCCACACTCGCATACGTCGATCGTCACTAGAAAACTTCACCTTACACTCATCCGTAAAAAGCACCTTACGCCATTCCGCCATGCCCCATTCAAGATGTTGACGTGCAAACCTTAATCGATTTGCACGATGAGTCGCGATTAGTTTAGTGCGGGTTACAGGCCTTCGTGAGCGTTGCTGGTCTTCGTGCAAACGATTCCTAATGGTCTGGTCGCTAACAAGTGTACCAGTAGTCCGGCGTAATCGGTTTTGTAATGCGCGCGCTGTCACATTACGATCACGTCGCGCAGTAAGTCGCACGTACCGATCTTCCTGGGCGGTAGTAGCACGAATTCTTCCCGAGCCACGACGCCGGGATACACTCCCTGTCTCCTGATACCGGTTCCAAAGGTTTTGGATAGCCCTTCGCGAACATCCCAGCTGTAAAGCCGCGGAACTTTGCGACTGACCAGCCTCTACCATCGTTACGGCTCTGGTAGCCGTAGCATTGTCGAAATGGCGTCGAACTCTTGGCATTTCACGGTTAAATGATGAAATTACACGTTTAACTTCCGAAAACAACCGTAGTTGTCAGTTGACTTGTGTTACACTAATCTGAAATCAAATCATAAAATAAACAAAACTCTACCCACTTCACGATATTTGAGACATCAAAATTGTTTACGATACCGTCAACACTACTATGCCTAGTGCTTCATTGTTATCGTTAACTCGACACTTGAGAACATAATGGCATTCACAAAAAAATATTCTCGTACCGAAGGTCATCAAAAAATGGTGTCAAAGCAAAAATACTCGGGTGGCCCTTATTTTGTTTTGAGTAGTATAGATATATATTTAACACCCAGACACAGAACAAACATCTGTGTTCATCACACAAATGTTTGTCCAGTGCGGGGATCGAACACGCGACCTCTAGCGCAGAAGGCAGAGTTACTACCAACTGTGCTATGAGGCCAGTAAAACTCTACGCAAAAACCAGCTGTTTCAGGGACAAATCAGTTCAAACTCAGCTGTTTTAGTAGTAGTCATCTAGATGTCGATCTTCTTTAATGTTTAATAATTTGTTATAAACATTATAAAATACTAAATAACAGCAATATTTTTGTAATAATCTTTCATTCTCGCCTAGTCGGATATTGTTTTTAAATTATTATAAAAATCTTAGTGTAGTATTGTAAATTTTTGGCCAAACGAGCAGTGGCTCGGTGGCGCAGCGATCAGCTCCTGTCCCCTCATCTAGGGAAAGTTCATGTCGAAGATTTCTTAGATATTATAATGACAGAAGAAGAGAAGTCAGAAGATCGGAGCCAATTAACATTATTTGTTTCATATATTGTTATGCAGAAACATAAGTAAGGTTGCCAGAGCAACCTCCACTTTTATTATAAGTACTGCCAAAGAGTGGAATGATCTGCCTGCGTCTGTTTTCCCGAAAGAGTACAATCTAGGAGTCTTCAAATGTAGGGTCAATAAGTTCATTCTGGGAAAGCGTGCTCCATCTTAGGCCACATCTCACTTGCAAAAGTGAGTTGGTGGCCAAACGCTTTACCATTATCAATAAAAAAATATAAAAAAAAAACTAGGTCGGCACCGCGTGCGTGATGCCTCTGGTATTGCAGGCGTTCATACGCTACAGTAACCACTTACCAACAGGCTTGGTCGCGAGGAACAGGCGTAGCTTTACCTAATTTCTAAGACGTTTCAAAGTGATCCTAGTGATTTTATTGAAATAAAAACCGTTTGAGTTTGGCTTGTTGTCCGTAAACTTGTTTGCCAAATTGTATAAAAAAAGTTTAGTTGTGGTATAACTTGAACAGGGGGTACCTCCAGTCGATAGCGGAGAAGGTGCGCGTGCTGCGCGCGCGGTACTCGGGCTGCGCGGGCGCGGCGCTGCAGCTGCAGCGGCTGACGCTGACGCAGCTGGTGCGCTTCATCCGCGTCTGCCACGACAAGTGCCAGCGCGCGGTCATCGAACCCGGGACCGCGGTCGGCGCGCTCGCCGCCCAGGTTAACTAAACAAATAAATATTCCGCACATATCACACACGGTCAACTGATCCCAAACTAGGCATAGCCTGTACTATGGGTACCAGAGACTGATATACATCATCATCATCATTTCAGCCGTACGACGTCCACTGCTGAACATGGCCTCCCCCACAGACAGAGCAAATTCCTTATCATGTGGGGGGATTTGCCCATACTCACCACGCTGGGCATGCGGGTTGGCGAGCGCAGTTAGAGCTATCGTTGTTAAAATGAGGGACGCTGCTGTCCATCCCCTAGCTTTCTTCCCTTAGTCGCCTCTTACGACATCCGCGGATTGGTAGATATGGAGGGGCGTATTCTTCAGCCGGGGCCACCACGGCCAGATATATATAATAGATAAATATTTAACCCCAGACACAGAACAAACATCCGTGTTTGTCACACAAATGTTTGTCCAGTGCGGGAACCGAACCCGCGACATCTAGCTTAGAAGGCAGAGTTACAACCAACTAAGCTATGAGACCAGTCAACCTAAACAACAAACTAGCCAAATTATTGTAAACTAAATACACTTTAAATAAATAAATGAATAACACCCAACAGCCACATACATAGGCCTGACCCCACACTAGAATTTCCTGAACAAGAATGTCGTGGGTATCAGAAACTACGAATACCATGGTCCCAGAACACCCAGACCCGGAACAAATATTTGCAGTACATGCAAACATTTGTCCCGCAGCGGGAATCGAACCCGCACCCCTTGGGTCTCAGACAGGCACTCGCCCGCTGCGCCACCCAGATCGGCAAGTTTATTATAGTAACTCTTATTTTATCCATCCAGAGTATAGGCGAGCCCGGAACCCAGATGACCCTAAAAACGTTCCATTTCGCCGGCGTAGCGTCCATGAACATAACGCAGGGTGTGCCGCGAGTGAAGGAAATAATTAACGCGTCCAAGGTTATATCCACACCGATCATCACCGCTGAGCTGGTGGAGCCCTACGACCAGGAGTTCGCGAGGCGGGTGAAGGGACGGATAGAGAAGACTACGCTAGGAGAGGTGAGCCAATTTGATCTCTATAAAAAAACATTTATTTCAGGCATCAAATAATTGTGAAACAAAAATGTTGGCCCATAGATACATACCTTAATGACTAACATACATATAAAAAATATACCTAACATTACATTATAATCTGCACTACATACATTATTTGAACGACGTCGCAGATGAAGTGCGCGCGTGTCGCGTATCAGGCTTCCGATCATCATCATCATCATCATCAGCCTGATGAAGTCCACTGCTGAACATAGGCTTCCGATGAACTTCCTGAATACGACAATCGGCCTTTCGGCCAAAACCCGCTGTCCAAGTACAAGTCAAAGTCAAAAGGCATTTATTTCAATAAAATCACTAGGATCACTTTGAAACGTCTTAGAAACTAGGTGAAGCTATGCCTGTTCCTCGCGACCAAGCCTAGAAGAATCAGGCAACAAACACGGCTTGGTGCCTATCATTTTTTTCGATGATCCTTTTTCACAAAATGGAGTTTAAAGCTTCAGTGTGGTGCCGATCGAACTAGGCCTCACCTAGTTCGATCGGCACCACACTCAAGGGAAAAGTAATCTAATTATAATCCTTTATAAACAAGAGCTTATAAAAATGTGAAAAAAATGAAGACAAATGTGAGCTTCAACAAATGATCTAAGGGCAGCACACGCTACACTTGATGAAATATGTACCTAATGCTTATATAATAAAATAGTAGCGAGAAGATTAAAAATAAAATATTGTTTATTTGTATCAAAAATACATGTTTGCGGTACTTATGAATGTAAGCTTAGTCTAACAATTTGAGATTGAATTATTGTACCTGAGGGAGCTCTGTCCCCCGCACTAGGTCTCTATTGAGCCTGTATAGCAGGGTCACAGCGACTCGTCTCGGACTCTCTATCTACCCTTACCTGGTCGACATACCACAGTGTCGAACGAAACGTTTCTGCTCCACTTTTATTATAAGTACTGCCAAAGAGTGGAATGATCTGCCTGCGTCTGTTTTCCCGAAAGAGTACAATCTAGGAGTCTTCAAATCTAGGGTCAATAAGTTCACTCTGGGAAAGCGTGCTTCACCTTAGGCCACATCTCACTTGCAAAAGTGAGTTGGTGGCCAAACGCCTTACCATTATCAATAAAAAAAAAAAAAAAAAAAAACTATAAAAACTTAGTTATTTGTCGGTACTCACACCATAAATGAATTAAAATTCACATATTTTTTTCTAACTAGGATGTAGCTTTTATTTAGTAACAGAAAAATAATAATAATAACAGTTGTAAATTAAACAAAAATAATATTATACTAGAAATGAACTCTGTTTTCTACGACTACGACTACAAGTAGAAAACAGAGTTCAGATCACCAACCACAGGCAGCGTGCCCAAAAGGCTGGCTACGTTACCTCGTTGGATCGCTATACTGATCCTTTGTCCGAGGTAAGCACCAGCCCTTCGGTCATTGGTCTCATCCACCAGCCTCCTAGATAAAGCATCGAACAGATAATAACAATTATAATAATAATCGAACAGATAATGCCGTAATGTGAATCGAAATTCTTTCGAAAACTTTTCGACTCTTATGGACAGGCCGGTCTTCTGCTTCAAGTACTCCACCACCCCCTCAGCCTTCATGGTCTATTGATCCCTAATTCCTATTAATGTTATAAATGCGAATGTTTATACAAGGTGATTCATAACATTTTACCATCCCGAAAGAGGGTTATTCTATCAACAAAAAGAAATAATATAAGCGAAAAAAACAACAATATTTTCATTTTATTTTATTGATATTTTTTTCACAAACCTTCTCAAAATTGCTGTTTTTGGTATTTTTATCATCTTTAAAACTAACAACTAATCGTACAAGAAGTTTGGAATCAAGATTGCTACCTAAAACAGCTGATTTATTGAGTTTGACCTGATTTGACCCCAAAACAGCTGATTTTTGCATAGAGTTTTTTCAATGAAAAATATCGGTTTTCCAAAAGTCGTAGAACAAACTTTATTGCCAATTGGTTGTAGAATAAGCCCCTTTCGGGATGGAATACATATTATTAATCACCTTGTATAGATATGAAGATGTTTTTTACTCGATCAAGCCGTTACGACTGAACTGATTCTCATGAAATCTATTGATATAAATAAAAATCAATTGCCACATGTATGACATAGCATCACTTTATGCTAATTTCGTTTTCCTTGTATTCGTAATTGCCAGGACAAGTTTGGAATGAAATAATTTTTGGGTAACATTACTATTTATCCTGATACCGCGCAAGCGGAAGCTAGTGTTCTATAATCTGAAATAATACTGACGGTATTCGTCGTTTCTGAAAACCATTACCGTAATCCGAAGTGTGGGTTCAAGGTTCAAGACTATGTAGACATGCAATGGCCTCATACATCTATAGAAGATGATCAAACAGCGTCGTTTACGGGGTCAATAGGCACTTACGTTCATGGCTTGAAAGGCCTATGCCTACATAGACAGACATTTATTCACGAACTTGGCACAAGATAAACATCACTATAGAAGCAAGACACAGAGAGTGAAAATATGAAACAAAGACAGAGAGCTAACACACAAAAACTTATTAAATAGAGCACGTGAAATGTTATTGTGCGCCACAGCAGCAAAAAGGTCTCGACTCAGCATAAATGCCTTACCACTGAGGAGTAGTTAGGCGCTGGTATTCTGCCGAACCGATAACCGTTGGGGAGTAAAGGTTCTCGAATGGCGACCACGAACCGGGCGACGCAGTGTTAGAAGGCCCCCCACCCGATGGACCGACGACATTGTGAAGGTTGCGGGAAGTCGGTGGATGGAGAAGGCTCAAGACCGTTCGTCGTGGAACTCTTTAGGGGAGGCCTATGTCCAGCAGTGGACTTCTACAGGCTGATGATGATGATGATGATTCTGCCGAAACCGTTATTTATAGTCACTTGACCTTGTGAGTCTAATTCAAATTGACCGTTGGTTATTTATCAGTGCCTTTGCTTGCAGATCACGACTTATATCGACGAGCTGTATCTGTCAAAGGAATGCTTCCTGCTGATCCGGTTGGACGCGGAGAGGATCCGGCTGCTGTGCCTCGAAGTCAACGTGGAGTCCATCGTCTACTCGTAAGTTTTCTTTATACAACATTGTTGGCAAACGAGCTTACTAATCAAATTAAATTTTATTTATTTAGAATACAGTAGTTTTCATAATTTGCTAAGAGAAAGAAAAGAGAAGTGGACCGGCAAACGAGCTTACTAATAAAATTAAATTTTATTTATTTAGAATACAGTAGTAGGTTTCATAATTTGCTAAGAGAAAGAAAAGATAAGTGGAACGGCAAACGAGCTTACTAATAAAATTAAATTTTATTTATTTAGAATAAAGTAGGTTTCATAATTTGCTAAGAGAAAGAAAAGAGAAGTGGACCGGCAAACGAGCTTACTAATCAAATTAAATTTTATTTATTTAGAATACAGTAGGTTTCATAATTTGCTAAGAGAAAGAAAAGATAAGTGGACCGGCAAACGAGCTTACTAATCAAATTAAATTTTATTTATTTAGAATACAGTAGGTTTCATAATTTGCTAAGAGAAAGAAAAGATAAGTGGACCGGCAAACGAGCTTACTAATAAAATTATATTTTATTTATTTAGAATACAGTAGTTTTCATAATATACTAAGAGAAAGAAAAGAGAAGTGGACCAAACAGATAATAGAATGGCACCCAAGGGACAGTAAAAGAAGCAAAGGTGGACAGACTAAGCGTTGGGAGGACGATATTAAAAAAGTAGCAGGTCCGGAATGGACTCGGACTGCAAAGGACAGGACAAAATGGAAATCATTAGAGGAGGCCTTTGTCGTAGGACAAGCTGTTAACAGAAGAAACCCGGTTGTCGATAACTAATAAATAACAACTAAACAAACAATTCCAAATTAAATATGTAACTAGTTAGTAGTAGACAATAATTTTAGTAGTACCTAGTGTAAAAAAAACAGAAATAAAGGCTTATTTTATTTATTTTTATTTTAGGTTTCATAACAGGTTTTTTTTTATCCCTAAGGCGATACCATATGTTATTAGTAGGTACATTAAAATAAATAGGTACAATTAGATAGGTACTAATCGAAACATTTCGTTTCTATCACTATCTGTGCAAGTTGTAGGAGTTTCGGTAGGTGATTGAAAAAAATATCCACGCTGTTCGCAGACAAGATATTGAGCAGATAGACAGCTAGTGACATGGGGGCAAACTTAAGTAGGTTGGTCCTACAGTGCGGCACTTCCAGCATGGCGGGGCGGCGGCGCGCGCCCAAGTAGTCGTTTGTTTTAAATTATACCAATGCAAATAAAACTTGTCTCATTATAATAAACACATCATGCCCTTTTATTTGATACTCCGCTTGGTTGTATTTGAAAATTTTCGATTTTTATACCCAATTTTGAAAAATAATAACAGCGCATCCAATCTGATTTGGATGAATTTGAAACTGAAGAAACACACAAATGTAGCTAGGCAGTAACAAAGCTAGTGTACTCAATAGTCCGTGCTGACGTGAGTGCGAGTGCCAAAACAGGCTATGCCTAGTTTGGGATCAGTTGACCGTGTGGGATATGTCAGGAATATATATTAGTATTATTATTAATGTCGGCGCTGGTTTTCAAATGGAACCCTTGAGGCCGTCAAGTTGAGGGCGACCTCACAATCGGAGTGTGTTAACTCGCGTAACTCGTCAGTAGGTAGGTACTTAGTTCCAGGGGAAATAATTGAAAGATGAACTAAAAAATTCAACCCCTTACAGAATTTGCACATCCAAACTGCGCATCAAACCGGGGAACATATCAATCGTGTCCGACTGGGCCATCAAAGTGTCAGCCGAACCCGCCAAGAATGGTGGCTGGCTGAATATGAGCCTACAACAACTGGCTAGGCAGTTGCCAGCCGTCGTGGTGAAGGGCTTACCGCAAGTTTCCAGAGCTGTTATAGCGTGCGAGGATGCTGATCAAAAACCCAGGTATGGTTCTTACGTGGCTACAGGTAACCATAGCCGATGGCTGTATATGTGCCTACAACAACTGGCTAGGTTAGGTATTTGCCGGCCTTCGTGGTTAAGGGCTCGTCGCAGGTATCTACAGCTTTTATAGCTACAGAGGATATTGATCACCGAGGTATGATACAATGGCTAATGTATCCATGGCAGCTGGCTAAATATGAGCCTATGGCAACTGGCTAGACAATTGCCAGGCGTTGTGGCGAAGGTTCTGTACCAGCTATCTAGAGCTGTTATGGCTTGAGAGGATATTTATCAAAATCCCAGGCTATAAGACAAAGTGGCTAAAGTAGCTGGCTGTACTTTTGTCCTACAGCAGCTGCCTAGACAGTTGCCCGCCGTCGTGGTAAAGGGCCGCAAGTGGTCATAGCTGTTATAACGTGTGAGGATGCTGATCAAATCCCAGATTTGTGCCTTATTGTTTTTACATTATATTGATAAATTGTTGAATGATTAATTAATTAATTTAATTGAGGAATGTGATGAGAGTTAATGAAGCGAAAGAGGTATGTCAGGATCGTAGCAAGTGGAAGGCCGTGGTCTCAGCCTACCCCTCTGGGAAATAGGCGTGATTTTATGTATGTATGTATGATAAATTGTTTTCGCAGATACAAACTGTGCGTGGAAGGGGATGGGTTGAGAAACGTAATGGCGACCTACGGCATAAACGGCTCCAAGACCACTTCCAACAACATTCTAGAGGTAAGTTAAGGTACCTCCCCCTTAGGTCCTTATTTATCGAAATCACAAGAATCCTTTTAAAACGCCTCTGCACCAACGGTAGTAAAAGACTTAAGATGCCACAAGATACATAATATGGCCAATGAACTATGAATAAATTTCGTTGTTCGCCTCGCCTTTTGTTTGATCACTCCTCAAACCTAACCAACTGATTTTGATCTGGGCGTCTTAACATGTTTAGCAAATTATTAGGATTAATGAAAATTAGGAAGAACAAAAATAGGCCTACATACTTTATACTACTTGACATTAGTGATAATAACTATTATGACCACAAGCTTTAGGAATTGTGACTATATGCTCATGTAATGGTATGTCTATAATATGTTAGGACAACAAATATGTATGTCAGTTTGAGAATATGGGAATTCAACATTATGGCTACAGTATTTTGGGACTAGCATGTTGTCTTGTGATATTAGGACCAAAATCATTATGGCAATCAACAGAACCCCCTCAGACGTTCCTCGCCCGCTGCGTCATCGAGGTCGTCATTTGCCACCTTAGTTGTAAAAAAAAAGCAAGGCTTTAGTATTTGGCACGGTCCCCAGGTGTACCAGACGCTGGGCGTGGAGGCGGCCAAGTCGACGATAATCAGCGAGATCCAGGGCGTGATGGCGGGGCACGGCATGAGCGTGGACCGGCGGCACGTGCAGCTGCTCGCCGCGCAGATGACGGCGCGCGGCGAGGTGCTTGGCATCACGCGCTACGGCCTCGCGCGCATGAAGGAGTCCGTGCTCAACCTGGCCAGCGTGAGTGTCTCACTGCTTCTTCTTCTGTCGTGTCGATGGTTCAGGGGGGCTAAATCTTTTTGGACCAGTACTCCGCCACAGCTACGCATACGCTACGGCATTGTCAGTGGCTTCGTAGAGGTCCTTCAGTGTACAGGTGTGAGGGCACTGCATGCACGAAAGTAGGTGCAACATAGTTTGCGTTGCGACTCCGCAATCGCACTGTGTCTCATTTGAGTATCCCCACTTGCTCAAATTGTACCTGCAGCGGCCAACCTGGCTCCGCAATCGGTTAAGTGATTTCCAGGTTGACCAAGGTAGAAGTTTGCCCGTTGGGAGCTTTTCTGCAGGCGCAATGTATTCGGGAGAAGGGGGATTTTTATCTTGCCACAGCTTAAGTCGAGCCTGCCTGGATGGTCGGTTGTAGATATGATGGCTTTCAGGAAACTGTGCCGACTCTTCAATCTACTAAAACAAGCACTGGAATTGAAAAGTGTCTCACTATACTTACTATTATAATAATCATCATCATCATGGGAGCACGCGCTATGGCCTCGCGCGCATGAAGGAGTCCGTGCTCAACCTGGCCAGCGTGAGTGTCTCACTATACTTACTATTATAATAACCATCATCATCATGAGAGCACGCGCTACGGCCTCGCGTGCATGAAGGAGTCCGTGCTCAACCTGGCCAGCGTGAGTGTCTCACTATACTTACTATTATAATAATCATCATCATCATGGGAGCACGCGCTACGGCCTCGCGCGCATGAAGGAGTCCGTGCTCAACCTGGCCAGCGTGAGTGTCTCACTATACTTACTATTATAATAATCATCATCATCATGGGAGCACGCGCTACGGCCTCGCGCGCATGAAGGAGTCCGTGCTCAACCTGGCCAGCGTGAGTGTCTCACTATACTTACTATTATAATAATCATCATCATCATGGGAGCACGCGCTACGGCCTCGCGCGCATGAAGGAGTCCGTGCTCAACCTGGCCAGCGTGAGTGTCTCACTATACTTACTATTATAATAATCATCATCATCATGGGAGCACGCGCTACGGCCTCGCGTGCATGAAGGAGTCCGTGCTCAACCTGGCCAGCGTGAGTGTCTCACTATACTTACTATTATAATAATCATCATCATCATGGGAGCACGCGCTACGGCCTCGCGCGCATGAAGGAGTCCGTGCTCAACCTGGCCAGCGTGAGTGTCTCACTATACTTTTTTTTCTATAAAAAACTAGGTCCACTTTGAGACGTCTTAGAAACTAGGTGAAGCAACGCCTGTTCCTCATTTAACTTTTGAATGTGTAGTAATTCAGCTGATAATTTTTATAGATGTTATGTCTCCGATCGTCTGTAAGGCGGAGGTACCTTACCAAGCTGCTTCAATTAGGAGCGAGAAAATCTCGCTGTGCCTTACCTAGCATAAATAATATTCTTTTTATACTACCTGCTCGTCAATGGCGTATTATGTGTCATGCAAACCGTGCCTAAAGTAAGTCATTACAGCCCTACGGTCTAGCCGGTCATAATGTTGTACTGAATTTCATTATTTCCCATGGGAGATAATGTGATTTGAATTTGGATTTCAACCCATGTAGGTAGTCGTGCTTGATCGAGGTTGGTTTCAAATATGTTTGGGTGCAATGAGATTTTATTCTTATTAGGCTGTATGTTATCATTTTCTATGCTCTGCCTACAAATTAAAAAAAAGAAAAACATGAAAACTTTTTACGAAATTCATTTTCACCCGCGCACCAAGAAGGATTTATTCGAATGTCGAACTGACCACTACAGAATAGTCTACAAAAAAAGAAAAAAAGGCGAAAGTGCTCAAACTGCTGTGCTGTTATCTACACTGAAATTCAGTTTCGATTCGAATAAACTTCTAAAAAATGTCAAGTGACGACGACAGTGATTTTGATTCGACTCCAGAATGCATACAATCTGAAGCCTCTGGTATAGTTGGAAACATACTTCCAGAAAAATCATTTCTTTCTACTTAACAGTCATTGTTTTCAATTGCCTCGCAGAAAGTATAAAAAGTAGAGTATGCATCGCGGGCTTAAATGTGTATTTTGTCTTGGGCGATCTTGAACCCCTCGTACTCAGGATTCTTGCCTTAACTCCCTCGCTCCGCTCAGGAGTTAACCATAGAATCCCTCGTTCTCGGGGTTCAATATAGCGCCCTTGACATAATACACTACTTTAAGCCCTTGTTGCATAATCTACTATTACAACACACTTGCTCATAAAGTGGCTCTAATTTCACTGCAATTAGGCACATAATGATACCTGTAATCAAACTGTGACTTTTTCATTGCTATTATTCGCAACGTGAGTTATTTTATTGGTTGACTTGCTTTGTTCTTAAAAAAGTTTCGATACAAAAAAGATCTTACGCAAAAGTAAAAAAAAACTCATTCTTTTAGTCTATGGCCGATTGCCATTGTAAGATGCGCGCGCATAGGAAAACATACTAATTTTTCCCGCCATTGCGAAAAAAAAATCACAACTCGTTTTTACAGATAACTTTAGTATTATTTTATTCTCAAGTGTGTTGAAAAACGTCGTATGATAAACGTGGGTATTGATGATTACCATTACACACTAATACTATAATGTACTATTCATACATCATTTCATTATACATTATCACAGTTTTTATTAATGAATAATCCCTCTTACAGTTCGAGAAAACAGCGGACCACCTCTTCGACGCGGCCTATTACGGTCAGACAGACTGCATCGAAGGGGTCTCGGAGTCCATAATCCTGGGCGTCCCGGCGGCCATCGGGACCGGCATTCTGCAACTCCTGCACCGCTCAGCGCGGCCTAGCTCACTGCCGACTAGGCCGCTACTGTTCGACAACCCACAGTACCATGACAGTATATGGGCATAATTTGTACCGAATGGTAAGAATTTAACCCCTAAATTCAGGAATTATGCTACTTATTAAATGTATTTGTTATAAAACTTTGTTTGATTTCTAATACAAAAAAAAATCGGAGATTATCTTCCAATAAGTAAGAACTCTTATTAACTAGATCCTAGATATTTTTACCCCAGAAAAATTAGGTTTTAGAGTTAATTATTAGAAGAAAATCCATTTTGAAATAAAGATGGTCACGGAATAAAGCCTGCGCCCTGAGTCTTCCGTACACACGTAACACTACTCACGGGAGGACCACAACACTATTTGAAACAAATATTGTTATATGGCTGTGATCTTCTGTAAGGCGGAGGTACCTTCTCCAATTTAGAACAAGAAAATCCTGCTGTGGCCTACCTCTTCTGTAGACATACACACCTTGTAAAGGTCTTGACATCAAATAAAAGCCAGTCAGTTAGAAGACAATGTGTTTACTCACAATGGCATGTGAAAACTAACATTATTTTAAAACATATAAAACCCTAACATACTTCAAACTTTACACCTTCGTAGACTGGTCGTCGTTGAAACAAGTTTCTAAGAAGTTTGACTTTGACTGGAATTATATAATATAAAAAAACATATTAAAACTTAAATAAAAGCGTAACCATGCCTCCAAATAACTCAAGCGAGCAGATATCAGCTGTGACCGAAATATCTTCAGCGTCCGACGTGAAGGCATCTGAAGACTTTAAACCGGAGTACATACCCTCCCACGTGCTTCTATATGTGTACGTGCATCTGGCATCATTGTACGGACTGTACGTTCTTCCTGATGCTAAATGGGGGACCATCTTTTTTGGTGAGTCGATTAAAGCTCATTCAATTTTTTTTTTGTTTTATACATGAGATGGCAAACAATCATACGGCACACCTGTTGGTAAGCGGTTACCGTAGCCCATGAGCGCTTGCAATACCAGAGGCATCACGCACGCGTTGCCGACCCCGAACCCCCTCAAAGAGCTCTGGCAACCTTACTCATCGCAGGAACACAACACAATTTTTTGAAACAAATAATGTTATTTGGCTGCGATCTTCTGTAAGGCGGAGGTAGCTCCCCAGGCGGGCTGCTCCAATTCAGAACAAGAATATCTCGCTGTGCCCTACCTCCTAACTATTTACTCGAAGATAGTCTTTCTCACCAGCTCATATATCCACATTCTTCTTGTCATGTCACTGATTTTTTCTTGGTCATCCTGTATTAGGTCTGTGACCAGGTTGAGGTATGGTGGCCCTGAAAAGGGCCTATGACCGTCGATGAAAGAATCAGTGTAATGAAAGGATTAAAGTGCGCCTCTTAGAGGCTTCTTTCGTTCATGCACATTGCTTTATCCCGACGTACCTCATAGCTCCTAAACGATGAATGAACAACGCAGTGCAAGAAGCCCTCGAGATGGACCGATGATCTCTTGAAGATCGCGTAACGTCGGTAGATTCGTCGTGGAACTCTTTGTGAGAGGCCTATTTGTAGTGGATCAGATCAGATCCATGATGATGAAATCCACTTCAAATAGGTCTAGATTCTAGGCCTTAGGATACCTACTTAACATTTTTAAGTTCCGTCAGTTTCCTACGTTTCGTGGCGCGTTCTCTAGACCCTGGGTCTACCAACATGCCGCCATTTTATTCTGATTCACAGCCGTTTTCCTCTACAACGTCGGCATCTTAGGCCTAACAGCCGGGAAGCATCGGTTCTGGTCGCACAAAGCCTACAAGGCCAAGCTGCCGCTGCAGATCCTGATGGCCTTCATGACCTCTGTGGACTTCCAGTTTTCGATCTTGACTTGGGTGAGAATGAGCATTGCAAGAATGCCTTTTTATTAATGAACTTTAATCCTTTCACTACACTGATTCGTTCATCGACGGTCATAGGCCCTTTTCAGGGCCACCATACCTCAACCTGGTCGCTGACCTAATACAGGGTGACCAAGAAAGAATCAGTTACACGACAAGATGAATCTTTTTCTTTCTTTAAAATTAGCGTAGCTGCCCTTTAGACAGAATAAGTAGGCTAATAACCAACGTTTGGCGGTCGTGGGTCTACTGGTAGGTAGGTACCTAAGTCTATGCCGTGGTGAACCCAGCTGAAGAATAGGCCCCTCCATATCTACCTAGCCGTGGATGTCGTGAGGGGGCGACTTAGGGAAAAAAGCTAGGGGATGGGCAGCAGTGTCCCCAATTTTCACTATTATAACTCTAACTGCGCTCGTCAACCTGCATGCCCAGCGTGGTATGGGCAAATTACCCCCACATGATAGGAATTCGCTCTGGAAATCTGTGTGTAAATCAATATTTAGCAACGGCTACGGCTGAAATGATGACCTGTGTCTGATTGTCTTGTCTTGTACCTCTGCTGAAATTGCATGTATTCTAGATCATTCTAAACTAATATAACTTTTATAGGGTACATGTAACGTTGATGTTCCTAATAAATAAATACCTAAAGGTCCGCGACCATCGCTCCCACCACAAGTTCTGCGAGACGGACGCGGACCCGTACAACCCCAAGCGCGGCCTGCTGTTCGCGCACGCCGGTTGGCTGCTCGAGAAGAAGCATCCCGAAGTCAAGAGGAGGGGGAAGGGCATTGACATGTCGGATATGTACGCCAACCCCGTCGTCATGTTCCAGCACAAGTGAGCATACACAGCAAAAAATACAAAATCTATTTATTGTAATAAAATATTGGACAAGTAAATGAATCCAATGTAATTGCCGTGGTGGCTAAAGGAAAAAGCTAGGGGATGGGCAGAAGCGTCCCTCATTTTAACAACGATAGCTCTAACTGCGCTTGCCAACCCGCATGCCTAGCGTGGTGAGGATGGGCAAATCCCCCCACATGATAGGAATTCGCTCTGTCTGTGGGGGAGGCCATGTTCAACAGTGGACGTCGTACGGCTGAAATGATGATGATGATGAAATGAATCCATAGGCTCCCGAACTAGTAAAAACTGTGTTTCAGGAGCCGGTGGCTTCTCCATGATATCGCACAGCACACACACTCATCTTCACACAGCACACACACATCCACACAGCTACTCAATAACAATCTACAAATTTCAATATTGCTTACTTTTCACTGATTCTTTCTTGGTCATCCTATAATAGGTCAGTGGCCAGGTTGAGTATGCTCTAAATTCAACAAGGTATTTAAAACCGATCCATGCGATTTCAATGCATAAACGAGAGCACTAGCACGGTAGCGGCCCCGCCTCCGATCCATAGGTTCGAATCCCGGTCTTGCACCAATAGATTTCCATTCAAAAAATATATATGCGTTACTAGTCGACTGGTCTCATAGCTCAGTTAGTAGTAACTCTGCCTTCTGCGCTAGAGGTCGCGGGTTCGATCCCCGCACTGGACAAACATTTGTGTGATAATCTCAGATGTTTGTTCTGTGTCTGGGTGTTAAATATTTACCCATTATGTATATCAGTGGCACTGAAACTTGGTCGCTAACTATTGGCCTTATACACAAGCTCAAAGTCGCCCAACGGGCTATGGAGAGAGCTATGCTCGGAGTTTCGCTGCGTGATAAAATCCGAAATGAGGAAATCCGTAGAAGAACCAAGGTTACCGACATAGCTTTCAGAGTTAGCAGGTTGAAGTGGCAGTGGGCCGGCCATATAGCTCGCAGAACCGACAACCGTTGCGGAACAAAGGTTCTCGAGTGGCGACCACGAACCGGACGACGCAGTGTTGGAATGCCCCCCACCCGATGGACCGACGACATTGTTAAGGTTGCGGGAAGTCGGTGGATGGAAAAGGCTCAAGACCGTTCGTCATGGAACTCTTTGGGGGAGGCCTATGTTCAGCAGTGGACTTCATCGGGCTGATGATGATGATGATGGTGTATATCAGTATCTGGTACCCATAGTACAGGCTATGCCTAGTTTGGGATCAGTTGACCGTGTGAATATGTCCGGAATATTTATTTAAAGTAGGTATAACGCTCTCAAACGGTGAAGGAGAACATCGTGAAAAAACCGGCACGTCCTAGAACCTAAAAATTCGAAGACATATGACATGTGCACGAAAGGAGCCTCTAAGTGGCGCACTTTAATCCTTTCCCTTCACTGATTCCATCACCGACGGTCATAGACCCTTTTCACGGCCACCACACCTCAACCTGGTCACTGACCTAATACACCAAGAAAGGATCAGTGACACGACAAGCAAGCTCTCCTACTCTATAAATAATTCCAGGAATTTTCTGCTATGCGGTGGCCTAGCCTGCTTCGTCATGCCCACCCTTCTCCCCACCCTCTGGGGCGAGTCTCTCATCTATGCGTGGCACATCAACGTGCTTCGGTATGCGTTGAGCATGCATGCTGGCTCGTTAGTCAACAGCTACTCCCACTTGTATGGGTTCAGGCCGTATGACAAGAATATTTCGGCAACTGAGAGCTTCAGTGTCTCAGGTTGGTGGTGCAGTTCACTGAGTTGACTGGCCTCAGCTCAGTTGGTAGTAACTCTGCCTTCTGCGCTAGAGGTCGCGGGTTCGGTTCCCGCACTGGACAAACATTTGTGACTAACACAGATGTTTGTTCTGTGTCTGGGTGTTAAATATAGGTATATATATTATGTATATCAGTCTCTGGTACCCATAGTACAGGCTATGCCTAGTTTGGGATCAGTTGACCGTGTGAATATGTCCGGAATATTTATTTTTTATATTTTTATTTAGTTCTGCCGCCCTCATAGTAGCCTTGGTAATCTACGTAAGATTTTGTGTAGCGACACATCTGCGGAACGTACGGCACCAATCGTTCGGTTCAATAGCCCTATACAGCTGCAAATATACTATGTACCTAACGACCTAATTTTTGTATTATATTCTGAATAATTTCATGTAAAAATTGACGTAACTACGTGTTCTCCAAAGTCCCTCTTCTTCTTCTTCCTGCCCTTGTCCCACATTACTTGGGGTCGGCACAACATGTTTTCTTCTTCCACTCTCTTCTGTTAGCCGTCATCTCCGCACTCACATCTTTCTTACTCATGTCATCTTTAATACAATCCATCCATCTTTTCTTCGGCCTTCCTCTAGTCTTATATCCATCCACATTCATACCTAACGCTCTTCTCGTTACATGACTTTCATCCCTCCTCATGACATGCCCATACCATGCTAACCTATTACTTCTCAACTTTTCCGTCACTGGCGCTCCAAAGTCTCCAAAGTTTGAAATAAATGAATTGAATTGAATACGCAGTGTTTTTCAAGTTCCCTAATGCGTTTTGGCTGGAATAATCGCTGGAAGGGAGGTTCGGCGCTGCGCTGAACGCGACGTAATTTCGGCTGATGTGTCATAGGGAACTTGAAAAACACGAGCGTATTGAACCGAACGTTCAGCGCCGTACTTTCCGCAGATGTGTCGCTACACTGAGGCTCGTATTCAGAGACAAGACTCGAGCATTGATCTGTACTTAAATCTCGATTTGAGGCGAGATTCTAATTCTTGAACAGTATTTATGTATAGCTTCAATGATCACAGTTCATCTGAGTAAATGCTTATTCTGAAACGTCAATCAGACGAAATCCGTGTTTGAGTTTAGATTTGATTAGACATTAATCAAATGACATTTTCGTTCCGTTACACGTACTTTGATGCATATTTATACTTCACTTTATAGTTGTTCTATTTCCACCCCGGCTGTTTGAATTTCTGCGTAAAACGTATCGAAAATTATAAATAAATCAAAATGTAAACGAGAACATTTGAGTACAGATTTGAGACTCGATTCAGCGGAGAGTAGTTTAAGTACCGTTCTTGAATAAAAGTTATGTTTGAGAAGAGAATCAATACTTAAATAGAGTTCAGCTGATCTGTGATTAAATCTATGCTTGAGTCGTGTCTCTGAATACGAGCCTGAGGCACGTATTCAAAGACAAGACTCAAGCGTTGATCTGTACTTAAATCTCAATTTGAGTCGAGATTTTAATTCTTGAACAGTATTTATGTATAGATTCAATGATCACAGTTCACCTGAGTAAATGCTTATTCTGAAACGTCAATCAGACGAAATCGGTGCTCGAGTTTAGAATTGATTAGACATTAATCAAATGACATTTTCGTTCCGTTACACGTACCTACTTTGATGCATATTTATACTTCACTTTATAGTTCTGTTCTATTTCCACCCTGGCTGTTTGAATTTCTGCGTAAAACGAATCGAAAATTATAAATAAATCAAAATGTAAACGAGAACATTTGAGTACAGATTTGAGACTCAATTCAGTTGAGAGTAGTTTATGTACCGTTCTTGAATAGAAGCTATGTTTGAGAAGAGATTCAATACTTAAATAGAGTTCAGCTGATCTGTGATTAAATCTAAGTTTGAGTCTTGTCTCTGAATACGAGCCTTAACTGCCAGTTAAGTTAGCCGAACAAGCTATGTAAAGGTAGAAAAAAGTTCTCGGTAGGTACTATATTGGTAACGGCCCTTACCACGCTGGGCCCGCAATTAGTAAATAGTGCTCCAGCGGGGGGTTAGGGTCGGCAACGCGTACGTGATGCCACTCGAAATGCAAGTGTTCATAGGCTACGGTAATCGCTGGTGGGCCGCATGTTAGTTTGCCACCCTCTATAGAAAAAACATCTACGAAGGCCATTCTACCAGTTTTTTTTTTTATTCCAGCACTAAGCGCAGGCGAAGGCTTCCACAACTTCCACCACGTGTTTCCCGCGGACTACCGCTCAGCGGAGATTGGCAAGTTCAACGTCGCCGCCTCATTCATAGATTTCTTCGCCAAAATAGGCTGGGCGTATGACCTGAAGACCATAACTGAGGAAATGATTCGGGAAAGACAGGCCAGGACTGGCGATGGGACTGACCTGTGGGGGAATGCTTTGGAGAAAAATATGTGATGCTGAAATTGTTATCTCTACTGCACGCAGAAGTTAACTTGGCACCTGCGTGGAATGTGCTTCCCGCTCCCACCACACTCCATCTCGCGAGTGAGAATGAGACAAATCATTACAGCGAGGTGCCTAGTTAACTTCTGCGTGTTGTAGCTACTAATAATCTTATCCCATGCAATACATAGCTTAGGGAATTACACAGGGTAGAATTATGGAACCATTTTTAATTTGTTGTTACTAATCTGAAATACATCAATAAATAACAACAACCATATCTGATAACCACGACACAGGGATTCCTAATGTGGGGTCAGGACTTATCTAAGTATGTGACTGTTATTTATTTATTAGTTTAATATTTTTGAAAGTAAAATAAATTATCTAATAAATTACAGCTGTTTCTATTCAGCCTCAAAAGGTTTGTACTAAACAAACTGAAATACCCACCAAAACGTTAGTGGGGAAAACACATACTTTTTAAAATTGTCATATTCGTCACTGGTGGGGATAGCTTAGTGGGTATTTTGACAATAAACCGAAATATCTCTGTGCCAAATTTCATCCAGATCCATTCAGCCGTTCTGGTGTGATTGAGTAACAAACATCCATCCATTCATCAAAACTATCATATTTATAATAGTAAGATGAGTGCCTAATAGATCCTAGGTCAAACAAACCTAAGAAACAACTGGGTGCATCAAATCAATAAAGATCTCTCTATCTAGAACATGATTTATATTTCAATTACAACATAAATAGTTACAGAAAGAATATCACTATGTTAGTATGCACTCATCGCTCAGTGGTGCTCCGCAGCCTCCTTCCTTCTGATCTCGGCCCATTTGCTGACGTTCTCGGGGGAGTTAGCTGGAAGTGAGAATTAATTGAATAAGATAATTATCTTTGCAAAGTTATGATATCAGTACCGCACAAGTTTGAAAGCTGAGAGCAAGTTTGAATTCATAAGCAGTTATTGGTATAATCATTTACAGGTCTAAGTGACAAGGGTAGCCTTGCTTAGTTATTTATCAGCCTAGTGCACATGCTACTAATATTATAAATGCGAAAGTCTGTGAAGATGTTTGGATGTTTGAGGTTCAATCATGCCCAAACGACCCAATAGATTAGGATGAAATTTGGCACAGAGATAGATTATAGTCTGGAATAGCATATAGGCTTCTTTTTATCTTCGTACTACTTCGTACCACGCAAGCGAAGCCGCGGGCGGAAGCTAGTATTCCAATAACGTTCTTAACTGTGAATCAGGACAGGTTTTTGATGACAATTGTCATAAAATCTACACATGAGTCATGAGTAATTGATTCATGTGTGAGTATACTTGAATACATGTTTTTAAATAGAAAACTGACAAAATAGCTTAGATTCAGTTTTGAGTAGCAACTTATGGTTTGTAGTATGGGCCTAGGTCTGTCAATAAAATAAAGTAGATAAATAGGATTTTACTACAACCCTAAAACCTCAAGAGATTCTTTACTAGAATGCTTATAGCTGGTGGCAAGTATTTTATATGACAACTAGTCAAAACCCCCAATGACTTTGCTTAAATGATGTTATTTTCATATTAATTTCAACCCCTGCGGCACTTAAGGGTTGAGTTTTCGGATTCCCTTCTTAGTGCACCCCTGCCTACAACAGAATGCTTCCCAATATTACATACTCCTAGGGCTTGTAGATAGATCCTCAGTCAGTAACATATAGGTTAGGTACCAACTCCCTTAAAAGTCAAAATTTTCAAGGAAAATTGTAACAAATCTTATACATATATTATACTATTAATTTGTTGATAAACCAGTTGGTAGGTAATAAAATAATTTCTTACCCAGTTTGTTGATCTTATAGAACACGGGAGTAGAAAGAACGAGGGCGAAAGCCCAGTAGCGCCAGATCCACTGCTTCTGGAAGTAGAACTTGAGCGGGAACTGCGCGATTTTAGCGCTGAACGTGTACGGGTACTTCATGGGACGACCGGGGGCTGGAGCGTCAGACATAGTAGCGGATCTGCTGAAAACCACAAGATTATGTAATGTTTTCCACTCGGTGTAAATGTCGTAAACTAACGACTCCAAGACACTATCATAAAGGAATCCAAGCAGAATTGGGAGATCTTTGTTTTTTATTAGATTATACACCTGATTTGGAGGTCAAAATTTCAAGAAAGTCAAATTCTAACCTTTTCACAAAACTCAAAAAGAAATAATTGTGTGTCGTCTGCCCGCGATCGATCAATCGCTAAATTTGACGCACGGACGACAGGGACAGAAGCGAGCAACACAGTGACACTGGCAACGTTACTCTATTGCTATTGACAGTGACACGACACGAAGAATTGACAGAGAGTAGTGTGACAGCAAGTAGAATTTAGAACAGGTTAACTAGCAAGCTGTTATACATCAAATGTCAACTTGACAGCATACTTTAACATTACTAGCAACACCAGCTGTTCCTGTCAGACGACAAATATACTGTCAAATGTGTCAATCAAACGCCAAAAATCAAAATCATCAAAAAAAATAAAAAATATGTCATAGATCTTGTGGGTGAAGGTGTCTTATGTGTGAATGAATTTATTTTAAAAAAGACTAACACTAAATAATGTGTGGCAATGGCTTCGGTGAAAGTGGCTGTAAGGGTTCGCCCGTTCAATCAAAGGTTGGTTGTAATTGTAAAATTACCGTAATAAAATGTTTTTGAAGAGTTTGCGAATACTATCGATGGGATTCTATTTTCCTGGCACATTTGCCTTTATACATCACGATTTATTACCCGTGCGTTATTTGGATACACACTACATTAGTTTACGTCTCGGATAATTTATGAGAAGCGATTGAAAGTAGTCTGAATATACTTGTGGGGCAGTTAACAAAAAGCCATGATGTCACGTTAGCGACAATGACATTCACGGTTGAGCTGCATTTGGAGCACAAACTGTACCTCGGGCATGCCGTTTTAGATGAAAGTTGTCGAAAAAATGTAAAAGAGTTTGCCCCAGTTGGGTACAATTAATCAAACAACCCAAACATAAACTTACACTCAGTCTGGTTGGAATCTGTTTGTTTGTATGTTTACATTTTTTGTATGTACTGTAAACATCCATGCTCTAATGAGTATTGTTTATTTACATGACTTCTGATTATTTTTCACATTAGGCATGGTTATCAATAACTTGAAATGTTGCTATTGTTAAAACTTAACAGCTATGACAGTGACACTTAATTCTAACTAGATCTTAACTTGTTATAAATATAATGCTGTCATCATCATCATTATCAGCCTGTAGAAGTCCACTGCTGGATATAGGCTTCTCCCAAAGAGTTTTCCATCTATTGACTTCCTGCGACATTCACAATGTAGTCAGTCCTTCATCTGAGGGGCCTTCCAAAGTCAAAGTCAAAAGGCGTTTATTTCAATAAAATCACATGTCCGGATCATATGTCCGAAATATTAAAAAAAAAAATTATAATGTATTTCAAATGGCGACCACAAACCAGGTGATGCTGTATTATCCGTCTGTATTGTATATTCCAATACAGCATCACCTGGTTTGTGGTTGCCGAGAACCATTATTCCCCAACCATTGTAGGTTTTGGGAGCTATATGGCATGCCCACTGCCAGTGTCAATGACCTTGATTCTTCTACGAATTTCCTCATTTTTGGATTTGATGACATTGTGAAACTCCAGCTATAACCACAACACAGAGAATCCTATTGTGGGGTCAGAACTAAGTTTGTAGCTGTAATGTTTTTTTTTTTTTAATAATTAAAAATCCAAATCATTTTTATTCAATGTATGTACCAATATCAAATAAAAAACAAACAAATGCAGGCACTGCACTGTACAGTCAACAAGTTCGATTTGTAGGCCACTATAGAACCTTTTCACATTAAATTCACATTTTTTTAAAAGTGTAATTGTTTGTGGACCTGAATAAATAAAATAAAATCTATGGTGCCATGCATCATCACTGGATCTGGTTGACTTTATACTTACCAGACAGTTAATGGTACTATCGTTGACAAGTTCAGCAAAAGTTAATAGTCCAACTTGCCTTATTTGGCATGTATCTAGTGAGAAACAGTCTGATTCATATTGTTTTGAACTTGTGTGGTGGATAATAGTCTGCATATGCTTGAGCATTTTTTAATTTTTTTTATAGCATTAGTAGCTTTGGATCTAGGCAATAACAATTAATGTAACTAATGAAAATGAGATAATAATCTCTTATTCTCTCTCTCTTGTCACAGGTTCATTCATCTGTAATTCTGTAATTCTTTATTGCACACAGAAACATGATACATAAATGGTTATTTCAAAAGTAATGTACATAGGCGAGCTTAACCCTTACAAGAGTTTTCTTCCAGCAAACCTTTGAGGCTAGAGAGATTTGAAAATATAGGGAGATGCAACATGTACAACAATTTAAGAGAAAAAAAATAATAATAAATGAAGTGAAAAATACAACTGTAAATTTACTAAAATAAACTACCATAAACAAACAACACAAGAACATACCTACATAAACAATATATGCCTACATAACGAATACATACTTACTTAAACAATACATACCTACTTATACAATATTAAATATATACCTACTTTACCAATATTCACAGAGGGAGATAGTGCTCCTTAACTTTTGCCTTTTCATCATCATCTCTATTATGTCCTGATAGTCAATGAAACACCGTGATTACATGATTATTGTTTATTCAGCTAGGGAGCTGTATGGAGAGTGTATCTGTCACACAATGTCTGACTACCTGCATATAACTACTTTATTATGCACTCAACAAAGTAGCATAGCAAATACATAAAGTGAATAGCTCTGTATATGACAATCTCCCTGCCCTCATAATTCTTGGTTCTTGTTATCGTCATAGTCAAACTAGAGTAATGGATTCAATTTGTTGCACACATGTGACATGTTAAACCACAACCTTCAGATCTCTTGTCTCGACAGTCACTAGGCCAACACGGCTTTTGGTTTATGTTTTTTTTTATATATGGTTTTTTTTTCTAACCTATATTACGCAATAAATTACTTTGATTTGATTTGTTTTGTTACAGAGAAAAGGACATGAATGCAAAGCTATGTGTTCAGATGGACATGAAGAAAACGAGCCTGCTCACCGTGAAAGTAAGATAATCACTTAATTATACTTTTTAAGTGATAAAACTAAACTTACTTTTATGTGATACTTGCTTTTGAGGCGTGAAATTTTCCCCCAATTCAGTCTACTGCTTAAGCTAACGGTAATGATAAATTAACTAGTGGTTCCAAACTTTTTTTTTAAATGTTATACGCAGGCAAACAGGCTTACGGCCCACCTGATGGTAAGTGGTTTCCGTCGCCTATTGACATCAGCAACACCTTTTGGATTGCTAATTCGTTGCCTGCCGAATCCCTCCCCCCTAAATAGCTCTAGCAACCTTACTCGCCGCAGGAACACAACACTATTTAAAACAAATAATGTTATTAGGCTGTGATCTTCTGTAAGGCAAAGGTAACCTTTACCGGAGCGAGAAAACCTCGCTGTGCCCTACCTCCTCCAAAAATCAAGATCTCGTGATGTCTGGTACAAGTTGGTGTTTCGATGATCGTTGAACTTTGAAAATCGCACCCTTAGCATGTTCTAAACAATATCCAATTTTATCTGAACTACGAGGTCATTGAAACCAATGAGAGTTCTTTCTCAACAGTTCCCCTCTCCTGTGCAATTCACATCTTCTGTCCACAAAACACAAAGGTTATTTGGAAGATAAGATAATTTCCCCTTTGTGTATTCATATGCAATAAAGAATGTTTTATCTATCTATCAGTCACAATCGCGAAGTTCAAGAATCAGTTTTCCCTTTCTAGAGACGGAACTCTGAAATGAAATAGAAAGGTGGCCTTGCCCAATCACTTATAGATCACTCTTGTACTTTAATGATGATTTCTCAATGATAATTCTACCAAAGGGATAGGCTCTATCACATAACATGTTTCAGCAATGCTCTGCTATCATCTCACTTAATTAGCCTCATAGCTCAGTTGGTAGTAACTCTGCCTTCTGCGCTAGAGGTCGCGGGTTCGATTCCCTTACTGGACAAACATTTGTGTCATGAACACAGATGTTTGTTCTGTGTCTGGTTGTTAAATATTTATCTATTATGTATATCTCTGGTACCCATAGCACAGGCTATGCCTAGTTTGGGATCAGTTGACCATGTGTCATAGGTCACCATCATCATCATCATCAGCCTGATGAAGTCCATTGCTGAACATAGGCCTCCCCCAAAGAGTTCCATGACGAACGGTCTTGAGCCTTTTCCATGCACCGACTTCCCGCAACCTTAACAATGTCGTCGGTCCATCGGGTGGGGGGCCTTCCAACACTGCGTCGTCGGGTTCGTGGTCGCCACGCGAGAACCTTTGTTCCCCAACGGTTGTCGGTTCTGCGAGCTATATAGGCTGTGTCATAGGTCTGGAATATTTATTTATAAATTATTTGGATCCTAGGAGCGTAGCGTGTTTTCTAAGCGTATGTAACGACGCCCGCATGGGCGTATTTGTACATACAAGGTGATACATATACCAGCCCGAAGGCAGCATAAGGTTTCAACAAAACGAAATAATATTATAAAAATAAAATAAGAATTTTTAAAAAAACTTTGGTATTTTTATCATCTTTAGAAGTAGGTAATTAACGTACGAGAAATTCGACACCAAGATTACTACCTAAAACAGATGAATTATTAAGTTTGAACTGATTTGACCTATAAACCGCTGATTTTTGCATAGATGCAATGAAAAATAACGGATTTCCAAAAGTCGTAGAACAAATTCGCGCCAATTTGGTGAACAATAAGCCCCATTCGGGATACATGTTATGCTGAGACAGGACCCATATGCCCCACACAACGCATAACTACTTAGCCTAACACTTAGCCACCAATCTAGCTACCTACATACTTTTTTTTAATGTTTTCCTACTGCGTTTTTGTATTACCTTTAAGTATTTTTTATGTACCCACCTACCTAGTTACTGCGTTGTGGGTTAAATAAATAAATGTTCTTTCTTTCTTTCTTATGAATCGCTTTGTATAAACAAAACGCACTAGTTCGATGCTGAAGCGCGCAGTGCACGTGTAGTTTGACCATCGACAACATACCATCAGTCACGCTATAACGTGGTCAATACCACAATGTCAAATGGGAGTTTTGCCAATTTAAAAGTGAAGACCTACCATAAAAACTTAATTTATGTAATCTACAAACTCAACGCCATAACATGTTCCTACAACCAAAACTAAATTTAATTTTATATGTAGCAAGGTTTCGTTTCCTTTGCAATTTTCACTTGAAATGTTTCCCAACGCCTTAGCATGTTTCTACAACCAAAACTAAATTTAATTTTATATGTAGCAAGGTTTCGTTTCCTTTACAATTTTCACTTGTAATTTTTCCCAGGTAACAATGAAAAGTCGTCTATCCGGTCGTGGTTGCAGACAATGTCTGTGAACCTTTTGCTATTGTTATAAAGTGTGAAATTGTATGGCAACTTTAATAGGTGCTTTATTCGTTACGTATTCGTATTTATTCAAGTGTATTCAGCTTTGAATAGATTCTATATATTGTAGTCTGGTCTATCTGTTGCCAGGGTCAGGTATTGTGTCATTTTGTATGTTGCGTAGGTCGCATTTTTGCATAAAACTGGTACCTATATTTATTCCGTTTTACGAAGTCTCTTGAATCATTGCAATTTGAATCTTATATCAATGATTTAAAGTTCACCAGAGAAGTCATCGTGAAACTGTCTGCATGAATATACAGTAGGCCAAATCTGAAAGTTACAGTTTTTAGGAACTAACTTGCCTAATAATAGTGTTTCGCCCCGATCTGAGATCTCGATGTCTGGTAAAGTTAATCAATTATGCCTCAACCGTCAAGGAATTGATAAACTTTGAAAATCGCATCTCTATCATGATCTACTAATATCAATTCTTATCTGAACTACGACCTCATTAAAACTCTCACTAAATGAAGCTTGTTATAATAGTTTTCAATTTTACTTTTTTCGTCGTATCTCTAAAAGTATTTGGCCTTGAATAAACATATAAGTTTAAGAATGTATGTTGGTGGTAGGGTTAAAATATCTTCAGATTACTGGCATTACATAAACTGGAAATTTGAAGGGATGTGCTTTTGTGCCATTTTGCGAAGCGCACTAAATCTTTCTATCAATCGGTCTCAAGGTCCAGACGGATGCCCTAAAAAGGCTGCATGAAGCCAGTGCATAATTCCGGATACTTCAGTGATACCAAAACCCAGGCCAGGTCATGAGTACCCTAAACCGACGAGCATGTATGACGAATGTGATGAGAGTGAATGAAGCAAAAGAGGTATGTCAGGATCGTAGCAAGTGGAAAACCGTGGTCTCTGCCTACCCCTCTGGGAAACAGGCGTAATTATATGTATGTATGAATGTACTTCAGTGATACGCGATCAGCTCACACCAGCTTCAACGGCTTTTCAATACAATTGATAGCATGGTACCGTGACGAATTGGATCATCTTTGTTATCTTAACAAAGTCATCGCTCGCTTACGGATAGGGCTGTCAAACCTTTAGTAGTTTACAGTATATTTTTACGTATTAAAAGCCGTCTACTCAACACAACACGGCTTTTAATAAGGGGACTTTCGCACCTTCGTAAGTCGTAGGTTCAAGTCACGGCCGTGCACCAATGGATTTTTCTATTCGACAAATTTATGTGCGTGTAAACACGTGCAGAACATGGGAGGAAAACCCGCGGCTTTATCAGCTCCTGACCATATTTTTCCTGTGGATAAGGTTGACTAGCGCCCGAATACTGAAACGTCACATAACTATTTGAGATAGTCTCAATTATTTCAGATGCCGTTATCGTTCAGAATTGTATTCTCAAACATCAATTAGATAACCACTTAAAATTAAGTGGTTTAGTATTCGGGCGTAGGCCGAGTATGCTGGGCAAGCCTACCCCATCTAAAACATGTCCCAGGCCCTACAGCGTTCCGTAAGCGAGTAGAAAGTTTTTTTATTTTTTTTTATTTATTGGAGATGGTTAGGCGTTTGACCACCATCTCACTTTTGCAAGTGAGATGTGGCCTAAGATGGAGCAAGCTTTACCAGAAGGAACTTATTCACTCTAGATTTGAAGACTCCTAGATTGTACTCATCCGGGAAAACAGACGCTGGCAGATCGTTCCACTCTTTGCCAGTGCTTATAATAAAGGTGGAGCAGAAACGTTTGGTTCGACACTGTGGTATGTCGACCAGGTAAGGGTGGTAATTACCTGTGCGTCTGCTTGTCCGGTAGTGGAAGGGGGAGGGAGGGATGAGGTCATGCAAATCCTGCTAAAAGTTCCATCTGATACTGTGTAAATCATTAAAAATACAGAAGGAAATAATGCGTTATCTCTAAATCTTCACACCCCTTTCTCTCTTCTCTCTTTTATTTTTACAACTAAAGCGACAAACAAGCTAAGTGCCCACCTGGTAAGTGGTTATCGTTGACTATGAACGCTTGGAATACCAGAGGCATCACACACGCGTTGTTGACCCCGAACCCCCCTCCCCTTAAATAGCTCTGGCAACCTTACTCACAGCAAGAACACAACACTATTTGAAACAAATAATGTTATTTGGCTGCGATCGTTTGTAAGGCGGAGGTACAATGGTACCTCCCAGGCGGGCTGCTCCAATTAAGAGCGAGAAAAAACTCTTTGTAAGGTTAAGCTCGCCTTTGTACATGCCTGTATTTTTATGTTTTATTTCTGTATGTTTTATGGGAACATATTTTAAATCCCTCGGAGTCATGACCGTTCCCAACCTTGTGATGTATCAAGCCGCACTATTTGTAAGAAATAACTTGGATGAATACGCAAGGTACGGTGACGGTCATAGATATAACACAAGGCACGTGGATAGGCTGAGAGCGGTTCCGCGGCGTCTCACGAAAACGTCAAAACTGATTCGCGTGATGGGGCCAACTGTGTACAATCGTCTTCCGGCCGAAATCACTAGCGCTCCATCGACACAATCCTTTAAAAATAACCTTAAGAAATGGCTTTTAGAGCAGTCCTTTTACGACTGTGATGAGCTTACCTCTGTAAATCCTACCTAATTTTGGTATTTATAGATAGTTGGTAGGTAATTCCCAAATTCAATGTATAAATTTAATCTAATTATAATTAATTCATAATTGATTTTTATTTTTTATTTCTTTAATTTGATTGTGTTCATTTTGACATCAATATTATATTATTATATTTAATCGATTATTGATTATTATTATGCTATGTAAGGATTACAGTATATAAATCTGTGTTTGACATGTAACTATTATCCGTTATTAATAAATGAACTATGACTATGACTATAACAATAAAAAAAAAAAACTCGCTGGGCCTTCCGCTTAGAACACTACACTGTCAGTTATTGACAGCCCTGTACATAAGCAAAGTAATAATGCAACATCGGTTACTGCCCACGAACAGCACATAAAATCCGTAACTGGGATTTTATGTAACGTATAGTCAGGCTCATTGAAATATGTAGATAGTTTAAGTGGTTGGTCGTTAAAATATATACGAGTAAGTGGACTTGAAATTTGTGGAATATACTTTCTTGGTTTAAAATTCATGGTTTTATAGAAAACTATCAAATGGCGTATACTTTTTGTATGATGGAGCAATTTAGTCATAATTATTATTATTATTATTATTATTTTTTATACTACTTAGGTGGCAAACAGACATACGGCCCACCTGTTGGTAAGCGGTTACCGTAGCCTATGAGCGCTTGCAATACCAGAGGCATCACGCACGCGTTGCCGACCCCGAACCCCCCTCCCCCTAAAGAGCTCTGGCAACCTTACTCACCGCAGGAACACACCACTATTTGAAAACAAATAATGTTATTTGGCTGCGATCTTCTGTAAGGCGGAGGTACCTCCCCAGGCGGGCTGCTCCAATTCAGAACGAGAAAATCTCGCTGTGCCCTTCCTCCTCTCAAATATATAGGCCTCTTGAATGCATTCGGCTCCGGTATATACATTATATGTATACTGTCCCGGAAGGGGCTGTTCTACACCCAATTGACAATAAAGTTTGTTCTACGACTTTTGGAATTGACATTTGCAAACATCAGCTGTTTAGGATCAAATCAGTTCAAACTCAATTATTCTGCTGTTTTAGGTATCTTGATGTCGAACTTCTCATTCGTAATTGGTATGAGGTTGAGGTATGGAGGCCCTGAAAAAGACCTATGACCGTGTCGGTGCAAGACTCAGTGGAGTGAAAGGATTAAAGTGCGTCTCTAAGGCTCGTATTCAGAGACACGACTCAAACTTAGATTTAATCACAGATCAGCTAAACTCTATTTAAGTACTGAATCTCTTCTCAAACATAACTTTTATTCAAGAACGGTACTTAAACTACTCTCAGCTGAATCGAGTTTCAAATCTGTACTCAAATGTTCTCGTTTACATTTTGATTTATTTATAATTTTCGATTCGTTTTACGCAGAAATTCAAACAGCCAGGGTGGAAATAGAACAGAACTATAAAGTGAAGTATAAATATGCATCAAAGTACGTGTAACGGAATGAAAATGTCATTTGATTAATGTCTAATCAAATCTAAACTCAAGCACCGATTTCGTCTGATTGACGTTTCAGAATAAGCATTTACTCAGGTGAACTGTGATCATTGAATCTATACATAAATACTGTTCAAGAATTAGAATCTCGACTCAAATCGAGATTTAAGTACAGATCAACGCTTGAGTCTTGTCTTTGAATACGAGCCTTAGAGGCTCCTTTTGTGAACGTTCTCAGCAATCGAAAGTCTTGCCTAGGGGGTTGAGCTCGGTTACGCTATGCACCAAAGCGCCGGGCATGTCCGTCGCGTGCCTGGCTTCAATTAGACGGTGCGTGAAGATTCGTTGCGTGTCGATTGCTCCGCGATTTGCCAAATAAAAGCTATTTCGAATTGTACTGTTTTTGCGATTTGTCGCGCGATGATTCATTCGAACTGTGTACCGGATGTTGTTTATGACCTTAGTACAATGTGAGACGTTACCTTAACTACGCATAGTGTCCAATTAATACAAGATGATTCATAATTATGTATGCTATCCCGAACAGGGGGTTTTCTACACCCAATTTGCAATAATGCTTGTTTTACGGCTTTTGGAAATTTAACATTTTTCGTTGAATTAAGTGATAATCAGCTGTTTCGGTGTCAAATCAGTTCAAACTCAGCTGTTTTGGTAGTAATCTTGATGGTCAACTTTTTGTACGTTTAATAATTACTTATAAAGATCACAATAAGACAAAAAACTGTTAATTTGAAATAGTTCGGTAAAAACTAAGAACATTTTTTTTTAAATATTTTGTTATTTTCTGTTAATATTCTTCCTTTTTGTTGATAGAATAACCCCCTTTTGGGGTGGTATACAAGTTATAAATCACGCTGCATAAGAGGAGCTACGTTTTCTATAGTTATTTTAGTGAGTGTCCGTTCAGTAAGTCAGCCGAATCGCCTGTTCGAGTCAGGGGCCCGAATCGAAAGTTTTGCAGCAAAAAAAGAAAATACCAGGTTTTCTGACCGCTTCGCTTTTCTGTAATCGAGGGCAAACGTTTAGAAAGTACAATGCAAATGCAAGTTATAATCTTTTTATAGAGCTGGTGTTTGTAACGTCTATAGCAAGGCCTGATAACTAGACCTGACACTAGCTAACTGTACCGGATAAAAAGTAGCCTATAGGCTATATTCTACACAATTAACTCTATCTATTCCAAGTTCATCGAAATCGATTGAGCCGGTAAGGCGTGATTGAACCACAAACATCCAAAACAACAAACATCCTCAAAAACTTTCGCATTTATAATAGTAGGAAGTAGTATACTAGTGGTTCGCCTCGAACTGAGATCTCGAGATGATCAAAATACCAAAAGAAGCTATTTCCCCGTCTGAAAACCAGCGCCGCACCGTACATATTATGTTTGGTGCAGCTTTATGCTGAGACGGGACCCATTTGCCCCACACAACGCATACCTACTCAACCTATCTACCGCCTCACCTACCTACATGTTTTTGTTTTTCTTATTGTGTTTTTTTTTGTATTACTAGGTTTAAGTATTTTTTTTTCTTTCTTTGTATCTTCCTACCTACCTACCTACTTACTGCGTTGTGGGTCAAATAAATAAATATTCTTTCTTTCTTTCTTTATTTCGAGAAATTTTCCGAAAAAAAAATGTCTGTAACTCTGTAATTCTTTATTGCACACATAAACATGATACATAATATGGTTATTTCAAAAGTCATGTACATAGGCGAGCTTAACCCTAACAAGAGTTTTCTTCCAGCAAACCTTTGGGGCTAGAGAGATTTGATAATATAGGGAGATGGATCGTGTACAACAATATAAGAGAAAAAAATAAATGAAGTGGAAAATACAACTGTAAATTAACTAAAATAATATTCGCTAATATTCTTTGTTTTTGTTTATAGAATAACTTTCAGGATTGTATATTACGAAACACCTTGTAGAAATCTATCTAAAGCGCTTTTACCTTTACAATTTCAGTTTTGAAGAATAATGATAAAATATCTCTATTTTATTTCCAGAATAGCAAAGAGCAAAATGACCGGGGGGAAAAGTCGAAGGATTTCACGTTCGACCACTCGTACTGGTCCTATGACAGCGAGGATGCCAACTACGCGTCGCAGGAACAGGTATGTGCAGTCGCAAGTATTTAGGAAAGTAGAACTGAATCCTTAACGTTTCAGATGTCAAAGCCATCTTTCCAAGTCCTCGCTTTACCCTGCAGCTTGTCACGTGGTGAAGCGCGCGCTCCTTGTTGCACGCTGCCATGCCTGTTTCAAGGACCATCATGCCGTGCTTGTTGTTTGATTAATCTAGGTTTGACGATGATAGGCTGCTTGTGATTTTATTGACATAAATAGCATCAGTCATCAGTCATCATTTCAGTCGTCCACTGCTGAACGTAGACCATAGATTTCCAGCGCGACCTACACCCAATCATTTGGGGGGATTTACCCATACTAGCCACGCTGGGCTTGCAGATTGGCGAGCGCAGATAAAGCTATTGTTGGTAGGGCTAGGGAACGCTGCTGCCCATCCCCTAGCTTTCTTAGGCGCCTCTTACGAAATCCACGATTAGTACTGCAGCGGCCTATTCTACACCCACCCACGGCTGGCCATACGTAAGTAGCATAGCATTGAGCTGATAAATCCCTTTTATATCAGGTGTTCTCAGACCTCGGGTTGGACGTGATCGACAGTGCATTCGAGGGGTACAACGCGTGCGTGTTCGCGTACGGACAGACTGGCAGCGGGAAGACATTCACTATGATGGGTTCAAATGTAAGTGTTGTCTCCCTATTAAACAGGCTTTTCTATATGTTACATCTCTCTCTAAACATGCCACTCAAAAGTGCGTCAAACTTCTTCGTCTTTACATCATCATCATCATTTATTTTTTGACCCCTAGCTTGCCTAGTTGCCAGCTGATAACGATGTACTTAGTGCATTAGGTGATAATGATGCGTATCAAATGACTATTTTAATAATTTTTACATACACATGCCTCAATGGAGGCCCATATACTCTTATCCCCTTTTTCATAATCACTCCCTATCTTTATCCGCTCGGGAATTTTATGAATAGGGGGTTTTAAGGGGTAACTATAATAAATATATAGTGGGGACAGTATACATGATATACTATAACGAAAGAGGCTTATTTTACACCCAATTGGCAATAAAGTTTGGTCTAAGACTTAATTCAACATCTGGAAAAACAACTTTACAAGATTCAGCTGTTTTGGGGTAAAATCAGTTCAAACTTCATTATTGAGCTGTTTTAATGTCGGACTCGTATGTACGTTTAGTAATTTCATACCGTATCACAAGTATTTGATCCGCACAGGACAACCAAGGCCTGATCCCGCGCATCTGCCGGCAACTGTTCTCGCGCGTGGCGGCCGGCAAGGAGTCGGGCGCTTCGTACCGCACCGAGGTCAGCTACCTCGAGATCTACAACGAGAAGGTGAAGGACCTGCTGGGGGGCGACGCGGGCCACACGCTCAAGGTCCGCGAGCACCCCAAGCTGGGGCCCTACGTTCAGGACCTGTCGAAGCACCTCGTCTCAGACTACGATGATATACAGGTTTGTGCAACTAATTTTCTGCTAAAGTCATGAAGTTGATTAGTTTTGGGAGCGGCAGTGAGATTGCTTGCTAGTGGTCTCACTGATTCTTTCTTGGTCACCCTGTATTAGGTCAGTGACCATGTTGAAGTATGCTGGCCCTTAGGGCCTATGACCATCGGTGAAAGAATCTGTGTAGGATTAAAGTGCGCCTCCTAGAGGCGTCTTTCGTGCACATGTCTTCGAATTTTTAGACATGCCGGTTTACTCACGATGTTTTCCTAGTAGGTAAGCAACTAGCGGTTCATTTAGTTTATTTTGTTTTGATTTATAGCAAAGTATTGCTGTTCTACCAACTCTTTTCTTGTTATGTGACAGCTCACATTTGTATAAGCTTTTATGTATTTATTAGAGATTATAATTCGATTATTTTTATTTTGAGCCTCACCTAGTTCGGTCGGCGCCACACTGAAGCTTTAAATTCCATTTTGTGAAAAAGGATCATCGAAAAAAATGATAGGCACCAAGCCGTGTTTGTTGCCTGATTCTTCTAGACTTGGTCGCGAGGAACAGGCGTAGCTTCACCTAGTTTCTAAGACGTTTCAAAGTGATCCTAGTGATTTTATTGATATAAACGCCTTTTGAATTGACTTTGTGACCTTCTACCGTCCAGGAATGCATGCACCGCGGTAACCTGCACCGTACCACCGCGTCCACTCAGATGAACGACGTGTCTTCGCGCTCGCACGCTATATTCACCATCACGTTCGTGCAGGCGAGCTACTTGCGGCACAACAACATGCCCTGTGAGACTGTGTCCAAGGTGCATCTCGTGGATTTAGCTGGAAGGTAATCAACATCAAAAACTTCTATCTGACTGAAATGTCATCGTGAATCATTCATCTGTTTTGTATATTTGTATGTATGTACCTATATCTATTTACTTATTCATATAAATTATTTGTGTACCTATACTGTTTATGTAAATTTATAAATATTAATATATATACTTTTATTATATATATAGATGTGTATATGTGTATTTTATTATCTTATATAATTATATTATTCTTATCTTTTCTTTAATAATTTAAGTACATATTACGTTTACTTTGTGGTGCACCCCGACCAATCTTCCGTACAATTCAGACTCCTCTCCATCCAAAGGTTGTCTGGAAGAGATCGCTTTCTTAGCGATAAGACCGCCCATTGTACATATAAATTTATTTAGTCTATATTCAATTGTAATTAGTTATTAAGGTGTGTGTACAATAAAGAATTTTCATTCATTCATTCATCCATTCATTCATTCAACATCCTACTAATATTATAAAAGCGAAAGTTTGTGTGGATGAAAAGTGGATGTTTAGATGTTTGTTATTGAATCACGGCGCAACCGATTTCGTTGAAACTTGGAATATAAAGAGTTATATACCTAGAATAGCATATAGGCTATTTTTTTATGTAGATATCAAGCGAGCGAAGCCGCGGGCTGAAGCTAGTAGATTATAAAAGACTTTGTGACTGACTGACTGAAACCGCTGGTCGTAGAGACTTGAAATTTGGAGGGTTATTTATTTATTATTTAACTCGTGAAAGGCTAAACGACTTAGTTTGCGTGATTTTTTTTTTTCATACAGACTTCAAACCCCGCTGCACCCTCTCAGGGGTTGAATTTCGGAAAATCCCTTCTTACCCCCTACGTACCCAGACAAATACATCAGAAACCGGTCCGATCGTCGATTATCGATTATTTTTGGTCTACCTAAACATGTTTTCAAGAAAAAACGTTTGCATGATCTGCAAATATTTGTTCCGGAAATGGATGGTGTGGTACCATGGTATTTGTAGTTCCTCATACCTATGACACAGGGAATCCTAGTGTGGGGTCAGGACTATGTATGTGACTGTTGGGTGTTATAACTGTACTATGACGTGTAAATTTAATGTGATCTTATGTATTATTTCCGTATGGTGATCAATAAAGTGTTATCTATCTATCTATCTATCTATGACAATTAATAAATATTCCGGACATATCAACTGATCCCAAACTAGGCATAGCCTTTACTATGGGTACCAGAGACTGATATACATAATAGATAAATATTTAACACCCAGACACAGAACAAACATCTGTGTTTATCACACAAATGTTTGTCCAGTGCGGGGATCGAACCCGCGACCTCTAGCGCAGAACGCAGAATTACTACTAACTGAGCTATGAGGCCAGTCAACAATTGGTCAAATCTGACTGTTTGTTTTAGCGAGAGGGCAGATGCGACGGGCGCAACTGGGCAGAGACTGGTGGAAGGCGCGCACATCAACAAATCGCTGGTCACACTCGGATCCGTCATATCAGCACTGGCGGAGTCCAGCCAACTACCTGTTGAAAGTAAGTTCATCACCATCATCATGATTATTATTAACAGAAGGATAATTAAAACTACCGACAACCGTTGGGTAACAAAGGTTCTCGATTTGCGACCACAAACCGGCCAACGCAGTGTTGGAAGGCCCCCTACCGGATGGACCGACGACATTGTTAAGGTTGCGGGAAGTCGGTGGATGGAAAAGGCCCAAGACCGTTCGTCATGGCACTCTTTGGCCGGGTGATGTTCAGCAGTGGACTTCATCAGGCTGATGATGATGATGAATTAAAACTAATATAAGTTTTACAAAATACACAAGAAACAGTTGAGCTATCTAAAGACCGTTACAAACGATCTATAGATAGCTCAATTGATCCAGATAGCTCACTACCAGTCTGAAGCATCCCCCAAGACGATGTACTGACGTGTAAATACTAATTTTACCAATAAATTGATTATTCTGATTATTATTCTGACGCTGGCGGAATTGCCACGCTGGATGGCAATGCTAATCCGTCGGGCCAAATATTATTAAACTGTGGAAGTCGATATAGGCCTCCACGAAAGATTACCGATTGCATCTATCTAAAACTTTGTAGTCAACAAAGGCATTGCTGTTTCCAGGTAGAATGCAGAAAGATAAGAAGAAAGTGTTCATTCCGTACCGTGATTCTGTTCTGACGTGGCTGCTGAAGGACTCCCTCGGTGGAAACTCCAAGACTATTATGATTGCCGCTGTAAGTCATTTTACACTATATCATATCATTAAAAAACTAAATAAAAACACCAAACTAATGAGCCGCTGGCAGTCTCTAGTAATCTTATGTTATAATGTACTCTAGACTGTGTTTCGAAGATCAAATTAAAAAAAAAAACTTATTTAACTCTGTCTGTCTGTTTGTTATCTTTTCACGAAGAAATTACTAAACAGATTTTGATGAAATTTGGTATGGAGAGAGCCTAAATCCTAGGAATGACATAGGCTACTTTTTATCCGGCTACCGCATGAGCGAGGCCGCTGGCAGCCGCTAGTTTTAAAATACATGACTTGTGTATTTGTGTCAATACTGTAACAATGATGGTGTAACCTTTTTTCCCAGATATCCCCAGCGGACTGCAACTACGGCGAGACATTGTCAACGCTCCGCTACGCCAACAGAGCCAAGAACATCATCAACAAGCCGACCATCAACGAGGATCCGAACGTCAAACTCATCCGGGAACTCAGGGAGGAGATCGAGAAGCTACGGAAGCAGATCGATCATAATACGGTATGCACTGCCCTCAGGCACACTGGTTCCTTCGACGGCCACGACGAGAATGGCTTTTCAGGCCCCTCATTCGCTTGTTTCGCTACGCTCGTCCTCTTGACACTAGGTCGCTTGATAGACTATAACAACCTATACTATGGTCCTAAAATATGGTCGTACCTGGGACCAGTTGCCTCATAGAGTTACATAGTTGTATTCTCTTTCATAATTAATGGTTCAATGGATCTTTATTTATAACAAAAATGTTACATATCATGTTGATTTAATTTTGATTACCTATAGGTACTTATGCTTACCAATTATAAAAAATTGTAATTAAATATACACAATAAAACTACATTAAAATATATCCCCGAGGCAAATAACACAACCATTCTAATTAAAATAATTCAATTAAAAATAATAATAAAATAATTCAATACAATTGTAATTAATTAGATGTCATTTTGAATCTATGAGTTCATTATGTACTGTCAAACATCTTGGACGAATCAGCGTTGTATGTTTATTTGTTAGAGCATAACTTTGTAACAGAAAAAGTAACAAACATACAATCCATCCAAACTTTCGCATTTATAATATTAGTATAGATTATCAGCTACACCTGTCATTTCTTGGATCACCTTTTGTTTATCCTTTTGATGGATCTTTATTGACATCATTTTACAGGATCCGATAGAAACCGAGCCAGGGGTGCTGGCAACCCTACAACGCAAGGAGGCACAAGAGAAGCACCTCACTGAGAAATGGACGGAGAAGTGGCGCGAAACGCAGCAGATACTGCAGGAGCAGAAGGCACTGGGGCTGAGGAAGAGTGGATTGGGCGTGGTGCTCGATTCAGATATGCCCCATCTTGTGGGGATTGATGACAACTTACTCTCTACGGGAGTAACGCTCTACCATCTCAAGGTAAAACTTATACTCTTTTCATAACATGATTTAGAGTGGCTCGCTTCGCTCACCAATAGCAAAATACTTTTGGTGGGACACTTTGAAAACTTTTGCAAATTGCATTTTGTATCCAAAAATATTTACAGAAACAAAAAAAAGAACTGACGACTGTTACGCCCACGAATGGTAGACATCTAACGGCAGAGAAAGCTAAACAAATATATAATCTACTAGCTTCCGCCCGCGGCTTCGCTCGCTTGGTACCAACATAAAAAGCCTAGTTTATAGTAGCCTATATGCTATAGTAGACTATAATCTATCTCTTTACCAAATTTAATCCAAATCCGTTCCGCCGTTTAGCCGTGATTGAACCACAAACATCCAACTAATATTCACTAATAGCATACGGCCCACCTGTTGGTAAGTGGTTACCGTAGCCTATGTACGCTTGCAATACCAGAGGCATCACGCACGCGTTGCCGACCCCTTAAAAAGCAGTAATTAAAAAAATTATATACAGTCATATGTTTTTCCATAAAGCAGCGTGTGCAGCGAGTAAATAAATAAATCTGTGTCCCCAGGAAGGCGAGACGGTGATCGGCACCGAGGAGCTGTCCCCGACGCCCGACATCGTGGTGTCGGGCGCAGGAGTGCTGCCGCTGCACGCGCGCGTGTCGCTGGCGGCGGGCGTGGCCACGCTGCGCCCGGCGCACGGGGCGCAGTGCTGGCTCAACACCGTGCCCATCGACAAGCCCGCTAAACTCAGCCAAGGTACCTCCCTCTGCAACATCTGTCTGTCTGTATGTATGTTACCGTACGCGAATTTGTATGCAACCAATGTCAGACCCTCCCGCGGCTCGTGACGGCTCGTATTTGGAAGTATATAGAGTTTTTAACATCCCCAATTGAAAAAAAAAACATATTAGTACGTATGTTTTGGATTATGTCATGCCATTTTTTAAGTAATTGATTTTAATATTGATGCCACTTTAAGTTATTTTCCAAACTATTATAAAATTATACATAAATGTTGTAGCAGCTCTAGATAAATATCAGGCCCTATGGTCACTTTCCTTCGATATTCATAATAATAAAAACTTTAATTTTCACTAAGAACGGGATATTTACCATGATTTGTGAGTTTATTTGTTTCCCGAAATATCCCGTTTTTAGTGAAAATTATGTTCATAACCATTATAGATTCAAAAATAAAAAAAATTGAATTTATATTGAATTTCATAGAACAATTTAGCTGCAATTTTGTGATATTACCTTCAGGGTGCATCCTCCTCCTCGGTCGGACCAACATGTTCCGATACAACGACCCGGCCGAAGCGGCGAAGCTCAGACAAGAAGGCAGCACCAACATGAACTTATCGAGGCTGTCCCTGCTCTCCTGGTCCACTACTGACCTCTGTGCTTCCACAGAGAACCTCAATACTAGCACACTATCGTAAGTACTTGCATCAGTCTCCCCTATTCTGATATTTGTGCTCAAGAGGGAATTGTCACTCAGTATTTTGACATAGTTGGCCTTGGTGTCACCGGCTATAGAATATGCCCCATCTTCTACCTACTAGTCCCTTCCACATCTACCTACCGGTTGATGTTGTAACAGGTTACCAAGGGAAAAAAGCTAGGAGATGTAAAGCAGCGGCCCATTTTCATAAAGCTGATTGAGTACGAAATCCAAATAAATACTTAAAAAAAAAATTATCCCCCACAGAGACCTCGAAGGCGAAATCCGCTGTGAGAGAATAGAAGCGCAAAGAGCTGAGTTAGAGCGAGAGAGACAGCAGTTCCTAATGCAGCAAGAAGAGAGACAGAGACGGTGGCACGCGGAGAGGGAAGAGCTGTTGCAGGCGCAAAAGAAACTGGATGAAGTAAGTAAAGACGTGCAGAACAGAGTTAGAGCGAAACAGAGTATAGTGTCAAATAAAATTGCTAAACGAAACTGATGTTCTTTGTGCCTGCTTTACCTATCTATAGCTGTTTCATAGGGACACTATCATTCATTTTTAAATGAAATTTCAATAATCTGACCAATATTTTTCTAAATAAAGAGACATAACGCTGGTTGAACTCTTTCCTACTATACGCTCTGCGAATGTTGAGATGGACGTGTGAAGTGACTAGAATGACTAAATAAGTGACGCCATGATAGAGTTCTATATGGTACCTAGATAAAAAGTAGCCTATATGCTATGCTATTGCATAAGGTTACTTTTTATCTAGGTACCAGGCTAGCGAAGCCGCGGGCGCAAGCTAGTATATTTATTTATTATATAAATATAATAAATAAATATAAATATTCCGGACATGTCACACACAGTCAACTGATCCCAAACTAGGCATAGCCTGTACTATGGGTACCAGAGACTGATATACATAATTGATAAATATTTAACACCCAGACACAGAACAAACATCTGTATTCATCACACAAATGTTTGTCCTTTGCGGGAATCGAACCCCCAACCTGTAGCGCAGAAGGCAGAGTTACTACCAACTGAGCTATGAGGCCAGTCGTTATATGATTAACTTGTGTGTAGGAGAACGAACCGGGCGACGTAGTGTTGGAAGGCCCCCCACCCGATGGACCGACGACATTGTGAAGGTTGCGGGAAGTCGGTGGATGGAGAAGGCTCAAGACCGTTCGTCGTGGAACTTTTTGGGGGAGGCCTATGTCCAGCAGTGGAGTTCTACAGGCTGATGATGGTTAACTTGTGTGTAGGAGAGGGAGTCGATGGAGAAGGAGTACGCGGCGGCGTGCCGGCGGCTGTCGGGCGACTGGCGCGCGCTGGAGCGCGGCTGGACGCACCGGCGCCGCGCGCTGCGCTCCCGGCAGCGCGAGCTGGCGGCGCGCGCGCACCGCCTGCGCGCGCTCTCCGACACGCACGCACAGTGTGTCAGTACCTTTACCCATCATTATTATTTATATACAGCATGGCGCTACAATGGCGACATTTAATTAACCTACGTATCCAGTTACCCGTTTTCAGATTATAGTAATCGTTTTTATTTCATTTAAATGTATGATTTCTTAAAATAACACAACTTTGTTTATTATCATCTGGGAGCAACCTGTACGCAAAAAACTATAGCGCAGAGGTCATCTGCCGGGGTCACGGATCATAACACCGTATGAAGAGCAAAGAAGTTACTGTTAGAATGATACACTGAAATTGCGACGTTTGCCAAATTTTTCTCGAACCAATAAGCGGCGGTGGCCCAGCAGTGCGGCGTTGCCGTTCAGTACCGTAGGTACATAGCGCTCACTTAAAGGATGATTTAAATTTTGGTCCTGTATGTATCATTTAGTTTGTTAGAAAATATCGATAATTCAATTATGGACTTTTATTATCAGATATATTTTTTTATGATTACTGATAAGTAGCTCTACCCGTGTGTTAATTTAATGTCGCCAGGCTGTATTATACGGAGGCAAAAAGGCTTACGGCCTGATGGTAAGTGGTTACCGTCGCGTATTGACATCAGCAACACCTGGAGCATTGCTAATGCGTTGCCTGCCGAACACCTCCCCCTAAAGAGCTATTTCTACGAGACTGTTGACGTCAGCAGATAATTGCCCGTCTGAATAAGAATACTATCCGTATTCGATATGGTGATAAAAATTTCGACATTAGCGTCCAACGAAGCGAGAGGGCTCGTTATTTTATTACCTTTACCCTGATTTTCTACGAGACATTATACGTTTTGACGTCATCTGATTATTGCCCGTCAGAAGTACTATCGCTATTCGCTTCGCTAACAAAACCGACTTCAGCGTTAAACGAAGCGAGAGGGCTCTGCATTTTACCCTCATTTTCTACGAGACACATCACGTTTATCTGACGTAAGCTGATTATTGCCCATTATAAAACTATCCGTATTCGCTACGGTGATAAAAAATCTACTTTAGCATCCGACAAAGCGAGAGGGCTCTGCATTTTATTATCTTTACCCTCATTTTCTACGAGACATTACACATTTTTAAGTTATCTGATTATTGCCCGTGAAAGTACTATTAAAAATAAATAAAAAAATATTCCGGACATATTACACACGGTCAATTGATCCCAAACTAGGCATAGCCTGTACTATGGGTACCAGAGACTGGTATACATAATAAATATAAATTTAACACCCAGACACAGAACAAACATCTGTGTTAGTCACAAATGTTTGTCCAGTGCAAGTCGAACCCGCAACCTCTAGCGCAGAAGGCAGACTTACTACCAACTGGGTTATGAGGCCAGTCAACTACTCACTATTCGTATAAAGTGACAAAAATCTTGTTTTTAGCGTCCCACGAATCGAGAGGCTCGGTGTTTTATCAACTTATAGTACCAAAGAGTCCGTTTACGGGTACTTTAAGGCCCGTATTTATAATTTTATCATCAAACATGAGAGCTATCCCGAGAGCGTTCAAATTTTCACATTTAGAAATGAAATATCTCCTGATTTGAAGATCCTGATTTGAGAGCGATCTATAAAAACGGGCCTTTGAAGATACCAAAACGAGTTTTTAAATTCAAAAGGAGCCATTTCATTCTGGGCCTGGTCCATGTACACTACATAGAAAAAAAAGGAAAAAATAGGAGATTACAAGAAAAATATAATTTCATTAATTTGAAGACAAATGCGATGGTACAAGAATAGTTCTTCTGGTAAGTTTTTTACTATGTGAACACTATTTGAAGGCCGCCATGTTGGTTTATAATTGGCGTTTGACATGACATTGACATATTTTTCATGTCATGTTGTTTGATTTGATGTTTTTTTTTGTTAGATAAATGTAGGTTGTCAAAATGACATTTCACGCACGTCCATCCGCCATATTTTTGTAGCGTTGTGTGTTGCTCTCTTTGTCGAAGAAAATCTTAATGTACCTTAGAACGAAGTCAATTTAAATAAAATAACCAATTAAATACGTTTACTTTATTGCATAGCCATATTTTAGAGTAGTGTACACAGTGCAGGCCCAGGCTCCATATATCGATGAAACGTCTCTTTTGACTTACTATTGATAGTGATGTAAGGTAGTAAACGTCTACTTATACCAATTGGTATAATATAGGAACTAGAATTAGTCTAGCAAAACGTTGTTGTTGTAAACCGTGTTGGTTGGTATGTCGTTTTTTCACGCAGCTATAGAAGAACGGATCGACGTAATTTCATCGCATTTGGAAGCACGTTCTGAAATAAAACACTACGCCTGCTGAAAAAACAAAGTTTCATCATAAAATTAGTACAAGTGAATTAAAAAGTGTTCTTAGCACAATTGAACCGTTACACGGTTTCCTTGTTGACATTACTTAATCACCCGTTGTGACAACGAGTGATCAAGTGTCATTAAACTTGAGTTTAATTACTCCGAGTTCTCACTTTAGTCTCGAACGATCGAGTTTTGAATGTTCATTCGTCTTAAGCGCTGATGCCTTTTACCATTCGATGCTAACCCTTAGGATCACTGACCCCAAACGTCCAAGGACCAAGAACGTGCCAAAACATGATGAAGAAATAAAAATAAATCTGAGGTCATTGAAGATCCTTTAAAATTTTACCTTCCTCTACAGATTTAGTCAGTTTAGCATCAAAATAAATACCTCTTATGTAGGTCCTTGCCAAAATTCACACATTCGTTTTTAATTGCATCGTTTATGTTAGTTGATGAAACATAGCATGTAGTTATTTTAGTGTTTCTCTGCAGAAGTGAGATCCATATAAAATAGAGAACTCCTTTCATTCCAACTGCGAAGAAATTGAAATTTCACATTTGCAAAGAATCGCCTCTGGTAAATCTCGCATGTAGCTCATTCGGATGACAGTCGAGAACCCGTAGTACTAGTATAAACAATGCAGTATATTTTACACCAATTCTCACTATCTAGACATTTATACACAGTGACTGTAGACGTGCTTGCTTTAATTTATTTTATAAGTAATTTATGTTGTTCTCCCGATATAACAAACATCTGAAGTTAGCCGTTGGCTGCGCAATAGATCTTTCATGACGTCTAACTAGTAAATTGTCTATGCGTAGCCATATACAGCCAAATTCAGAGCAGTATAGTTGTATCGACAGAACTGTATGTACTTATGTAGGTAGTATATACAAGGTGTTTCGTAATATGTATGCTATACCGAATAGGGCTTATTCCACACCCATTTGGCAATAAAGTTTGTTCTACGACTTTTGGAAATTCAACATTTTTATTGAAAATTATTTGTAAAAATCAGCTGTTTTGGGATCGAATCAGTTCAAACTCAATTATTCAGCTGCTTTAGGTATAAACTTGATGTCGAACTTCTTGTACGTGTAGTGAAAAATTTGGGGATCAATAAGAACAAAAAAAAAATTTAATAATCTATATTTTTTTCCCACTAATATTCTATCATTTAATAAGCCCCTTTCGGGATGGTATACAATACATGTTATAAATCATTTTGTAGTTTTTTTATTAGGAATATTCTTAGTAAATTTCAAAGCCATTTCAATTCAACCAACAGGTGAGTGAAACCAAACAGGGATCAGTTAAAAAAAATTAGCTACTGATGAGCTAGTAGGATTTTTCATTAGGTAAATGTAGCGCTTTCATTGTGCATTTTGAAAGTAGCGCGTAGTGTGAACCGCTCGGTACAAACCGCTGCGTTTGATTATGCCGCTGCCAGATTCCTATCACCCGTATTCAACGCACGCGACTTGAACCAGCGGGAGCCTCTAAAAAGGCGCACTTTAATCCTTTCACCACACTGATTCTTTCGCATAGGCTCTTTTCAGGGCCACCAACTTGAAACTGATACAGGTGACCGAGAAAAAAATCATTGATAGGTACAACAAGAAGAAGCGGAAAATCGAACCGCTGTTTGAACCGCTCGGTACAATTCGGTGCGTTTGATCCAGTTGTTTTATCGCCCCTATCATGCCTGTTATATTTAGCTACATGTAGCTTTGTTTTATGTTGCCACTTGACCCGCTACCACCTGTCGTAGGCTGAGAACGAGGAGGGGCACGTGAGCGCGCTGCGCACGCAACTCGACGGCAAGCGCGCGGAGCTGGACGACTACGTGCGGGGAAGTGTCAGGGAGTTGGTGGCGCAGGGCTGTAAGCTGGATGAGGTAGGTCGGGAGTGGCTTTTGAGTTTTTTTTAATAGGCTACACACTACGATTGATCTTAGCGATTTGCACCAGTGTTGCCACCGATCAAGAACTTGAAAGGTTTTGGATTGATCACAGTCAAAGGAGCCATTTCATTCTGGGCCTGGTCCATGTACACTACATAGAAAATTTAGGAAAAAATAGGAGAATACAAGAAAAAAACGATTTCATTAATTTGAATGGTACAAGAATAGTTCTTCTGGTAAGTTTTTTACTATGTGAACACTATTTGAAGGCCGCCATGTTGGTTTATAATTGGCGTTTGACATGAAATTGACATATTTTTCATGTCATGTTGTTTGATTTGATGTTTTTTTTGTCAGATAAATGTAGGTTGTCAAAATGACATTTCACGCACGTCCATCCGCCATATTTTTGTAGCGCTGTGTGTTGCTCTCTTTGTCGAAGAAAATCTTAATGTACCTTAGAACGAAGTCAATTTAAATAAAATAACCAATTAAATACGTTTACTTTTTTGCTCAGCCATATTTTAGAGTAGTGTACACAGTGCAGGCCCAGGCTCCATATATTGATGAAACGTCTCTTTTATTTACAGGAAGAAACTTAAAACTAATACAAGTTAATATTTACAAAATACACAAGATACAGTTGAGCCATCTAAAGACCGTTACAAACGATCTATAGATAGCTCAACTGATCTCTTTTATTGAAAATCTGCTGGAAGAAAACGTCTATGTACATAGCTTTCTTTCTAATTTCTGTTATCTGTTTTTTTATTGTGTATAATAAATCTGGGACATTTCTTCTATGTCAGACTCTGAAAATATGTACCGGTACAGTTAAATCTGCATAGATGGCAACACTGATTTGTACGGAATCGACAGATCGCTACGATCAATCTTAGCGTTCGTTGTAGCTCTGTGATGCAAAACTGTAGATTTTCCTCTGCATTTTCATTCTATTATTTTAATTTGAATAATTTTATTACTGTAAATCATTCCTAAGTGTCCTAAGGTTCGTGTCAATGTCAATGAGACTTCCAAATTAAGATCATATGAGCAACTTAAAAATTAATAGATCAACATAAACTTGCGCATAGACACGAATTTCGATACTTTTGCTTGATAAATAGTGCTCAATGTTAATTTATAATCTCTCATAGATTGTTACATGACTTCCTAAGTAAATGTTTAGTTGCTTGACTATTTTGAATGCATTTTACTAGTTGTTGCATTGCAATGAATGAATAGGCGTTGCGTTTGCGTTTTATCATATGATTTTACGTATATGTCAGTGAATCTATGCAATAATCAGCTTAAACAGAAGTAAAATGAGCAAATCGTCTTTGTTCGATTGTTAAAACCTTTAGAAAATTCACGAAACACAAGGATACAATACAGTTGGTCATCATCATCAGCCTGTAGAAGTCCACTGCTGGACATAGGCCTCCTCCAAAGAGTGCCACGATGAACGGTCTTGAACCTTCTCCATCCACCGACACCCGCAACCTTGACAATGTCGTCGGTTCATCGTTTGGGGCGCCTTCCAATACTGCGTCGTCCGGTGGTGGCCGTTCGAGAACCTTAAAGTTTCCCAACGGTTATCGGTTCTGCGAGCTATATGGCCTGCCCACTGCCACTTCAACTTGCTAATTCTGAGAGCTATGTCGGTGACCTTGGTTCTTACGGATTACCTAATTTCGGATTTTATCACGCAGTGAAACTCCGGTTTAAATCACTGGCAACACGTACTGATTGTAGACTTTCATCTTAAGCCTCTGTCTCTCATTCTTTACCATACTAAAATAAACAATAACCTTTAAAACCACTTTGAATTTTTAACGTTTCGTTTCGTTCGTGCATCGGCTTTAAAATGCCCAAAAAATAACGATTGACGACAAAGAAAATAAATATTCATTATCTTAATTTCAGCCGTTGGAAGTCCACTGCTGAACATCAATCTCCTCCCAAATTTCCAGAGCGACTTCCTTTCATGTGGGGGGTAATTAATTAGCCATACTCACCACGCTGGGACGTGGGTTGGCGGCGAACGCAGTTAGAGCTATCGTTGCTATAATAGGGGACGCTGCTGACCATCCCCTAGCTTTTTTTTTCCTTAGTCGCCTCTTACGATATCCACAAGGAGATATGGAGGGGCCTATTCTTCAGCCAGGGCCACCACAGCCCGGTATAGTATACATACTAAGAATCATTTTGTATATGCATTTGCCATGACTTTGGTTACAGAGTCAAACGCCCAGCCCGGACACGCCTTCCGAGTCCAGCGCCGAATGCTTGATGCAGTTGCTCATGCATTGTGAACCTAACACGGCTTCTAACATCCAGGACACCGTCAATAGGCATGTGAGTGAAACAATTATTTAAAGTTTCAGCAGGTGGCCAGAAGAAGAAGAAGAAGAAACAGTAGAGCACGTAATTTTGCACTGTACAGCCACGGAAGAGGCCAGGGCCACATCGGGTCTGCGGGCCGTGATCGGAAGCGGCTCCCAGATACCGCCGCATTCAGGGATACTGAAAGAATGTTACCAACGACCCAAAGTCCTGCTTCGCTATTTTAAGGAGCTGGGCTGGCTGGGGTAGGGTTAGCATAGGGGGACAATGCACAAAACACCCCACAGCGGGAAGTCAGTGCAGGTCTAACCACCACCGATTAGAATTAGCAGGTGGCCCAGCCACTGTGATCTCAACCACCATCTCCTTAAGATTGGAGCTACAGACAGCGGCCTCTGTCGCGGCTGTCTTCAGCACGAGGAAACAGTGGAGCATGTTGTACTACATTGCACAGCCACAAATGAAGCTAGGCTCAGGAACAGGCTAACAGGAATGCAGGAGGTGATCGGATCCTGCTCCTCTTCATCCACAACATCAACGGGGATTCTCGAACAATGTTGCCACCCACCCAGGGCCCTTCTCCGTTACTTTAAGGATTTAGGCTGGCTGAGGTGAAGTCAGCGGGGGAACAATGCCCAATACACCCCAACGCGGGACGTTAATGCAGATCTTATTCCCCCCACTTAGAATTAGAATTAGCAGGTTACCCAGATGTTAAGAAGTAACTGCCCAATACCAATTCCACCTAGGACATGCTCATGTGGCATTGCATTGCTTCCATCACCCTGAGACATGCGATGGTAAGTCTCAAGCGCCTGAATTTCGACGACCTCACTCCTCAAACCGGAACAAAGCGTTCGTGGCTGCATAATTCGCTTCGCTCGCTCGATCAATTAATCATGGAGTTTAGTAGGTCAACAAGATGTACTACCTCTCAAAGTTTATCTGATTTGTGCCTCAACGATCATCGCCGCACCGACTTTTATAAAAATTTTAGAGATCTCAATTAGGCTCAGTTGAGCAAGAAAGGAGACCTCTAAGAAGAGCATTTAATGATTTCACTACACTGATTCTTTGACCGACGGTCATAGGCCCTTTTCAGGGCCACCGTACCTCAACCTGGTCTCTGACCTAATACAAGATGACCAAGAAAGAATCAGTGACCCGAAAAGCAAGTTCGGGATGAACTATATAATAAATGCGTAGCTTTAGATGTGAATGCTTTCCCCACAGAAAAAAGAGCTGGAAGAATTGGAAGAAGAATTGCAAGGTCGCGTCAAATCCGTAGCCTCCCATCGCGTGAAGATTGAGAAGCTGCAAGCGGAACTGGCCTTGCTGGGAACCCAGGATTTGGGGCTGAAGCATGCACTCGCCACCGACCTCAGTCCCGGGATACTAAAGGGTATGACACACAATCACAAAGAAAGAAAGAAAATACATTTATTCAACAGACACAGACTAAAAATAATATTTTAAAATAGGTACACAGGTCACACACAATAAAAATTTCAAATAGGTACCTACCTGGTAGTAGAAAAATATAAAAAGGACAAAGATAATTTGCCTGCTTGTTGAAAAGGCAACAACTCAGCTTTGTGCCTAGTCCGAAAACCAGACCAAATATGCTCACAAGCTTTCGCTGTTTTTCAGTGCAAGTTTATTTGGAATCGGTTGAGCCGTTACGGCATTATTTAACCACAAACATACAAACATGCTCAATAACTTTTGCATTTCATTAGCGCATTAAGGGGAGAGTCGTGGGTTTGATTCCCGCCTAAGTATTTTTTTTTTTAATTATGTATTATAAATCTGAGGAGTAATCGGTTAGCTTGGTATGGGCATGTCATGAGGAGGGAAGAATGTTAGATATGAATGTGGATGGATGTAGGAGTAGAGGTAGGCCAAAGAAAAGATGGATGGACTGTGTGAAAGTGGATATGGTGAAGAAAGGAGTGAGTGTTGAGATGACGACTGATAGAGGGAAATGGAAGAAGAATACATGTTGTGCCGACCCCACATGATGTGGGATAAGGACAGGAAGATGATGATGATGTATTATAAATCTTGCAGAATGCGACGGTGAAGGGTCTCCCGAAGGCGTGAAGCGAAGTAAATCTGAACTGATGCTGCGGCGCACTCCTCGCGAGGAAACGATGGAGCCGCTCTCTGCAGACGAGCGCGAGGAATTCAGGAACAAGAGGATGAAGTGAGTACTGTAGGATGACCAAGACAGAACCAGTGACACGATAAACAAGTACTATACTCTACTTTGAATTGAACTTGGCGAATGGCGACCACGAAATGGACGACGCAGTGTCAGAAGGACTGCCACCCCATGGACCGACGACATTTTCAAGGTTGCGGGAAGTCGAGAAGGCTCAAGACCGTTTGTCGTGGTACTTTTTGGGGGGCCTATGTCCAGTAGCGGACTTTCTCAGCCAGATGATGATGTCTACTTACCTATTCTAGATTATTTATTGACATTTTATATTGACTATTAGGAGGAGGTAGGGCACAGCGAGATTTTCTCGTTCTGAATTGGAGCAGCCCGCCTGGGAAGTACCTCTGCCTTACAGAAGATCGCAGCCAAATAACATGAATAAATAGAACATAATGAAATAGTGTTGTGTTCCTGCGGTGAGTAAGTGCCAGAGCTCTTTAGGGGGGAGGGGGTTCGGGGTCGGCAACGCGTGCGTGATGCCTCTGGTATTGCAAGCGCTCATAGGCTACGGTAACCGCTTACCAACAGGTGGGCCGTATGCCAGTTTGCCAACTCAGAAGTATAAAAAAAAAAAAAAAAAATTAAGAAAACTTTTAACTTGCTAAATGGACGCTGTAATTTCTATGAAATGTTTTAAAGATGGAAGTAGGCCGTGATTATCGTAGTTTCTGTTCTAACTCACAGGATATGAAACCTTCATTCTAGGTCAGTGCTATAATCATCAATTTTCCTTCCAGTCTCAGCCTGAGCCTCGACCCGTTAGCATCGCCCAACAACACGCTCCCGACCGAAGATACCTTCCACACTGCATCCTCAAGCCCGAAGACGTTTCCACCTTCCAACCCTCGCACGCCCTCCACCGAGGTGTCGGGAGGGGGGGACACGCCGATACAACCCAAGTTCCGGCTCGGGCCCGCGCCTCCGGGCGATGATAGTGATGATATGTCTAGCACCGAGGACTATCATAAGGTAACTAAATCTCTATAAATTAAAATATATAAAGAAAAGATAAATTTATTTGGTAACAAACTTATCTTGTGCTAAAGTACATCAGGTTTTGTATAAGAGGTAATCATTGGACCTAGTTGGAAAACATAGGTACCCAAACTAGGAGATCCTGTAAGATGGCGTACCTATGCCCCCGCCAAAACTGTTTGGACAGAAGCTAATATAAATGTGTGTGTGTGAGATGTTATTATTGGAGGAGGCCTATACCCGCCGAGGGGTACTTAATTAACTTTTTTTTACATAAAAAATTATACATGGTTTAAAAATACCTATGTTTGTAATGTTAGTTAGGGAATAATAAAGGCTTTTTTATTATATTTATTTATTTTAATTTATGTGTGTGTGTGTATGTGTTTTACCACACTAGCTTGCGCCCGCGGCTTCGCTCGCGTACTACTTAGATAGGAAGTAGGATGTTTAGAAATCAATTTAATGTAAAACTTACCTTAGAAGATATAAACCTTATTCTTGATCATAACCTTCAGATAGTTTATCCTAAACGCTGCATACAAATTAGTTGCATTTTTATGCTTAGTGCATTTTATCTTGACGTCTGTGAGGTATGCATTTCCGAGCCGATCCACAATCAGATATATTTTTAATAATTGGGCACCGTTACAGTTTCTTTGTTATTTCTAAAATTAAGAGGCCTCATAGCTCAGTTTGTAGGAACTCTGCCTTCTGCGTCAGAGGTTGCGGGTTCGATTCCCGCACAGGACAAACATTTGTGTGATGACTACAGATGTTTGTTCTGTGTCTGGGTGTTAAATATTTATCTATTATGTATATCAGTCTCTGGTACCCATAGTACAGGCTATGCCTAGTTTAGGATCAGTTGACCTAATAAATAAAAAAATATAAAAAAAAACACTCTCCCCGGTAGTACTAGGATCCAATATCTGTGCATTGTATAATGTACTTATACAATGCACAGTCGTCACGGTACACTGCAGTCTAGCACAATAATCAGAATGTTATACCTGTTTACCCTTTATTTAACGTAACGTTTGTGTTGTTTCAGCCACGAATAGTGGAAGGTCAGTCGTCGAGTTCCGTCGAACGGTCCCCTGAGGAAATCAAGCAGAAACCCAAGTATAAGAGGAGAATACCAGGTAATTACAACCTTATTTTCAGCAGCATAAAGTGGGGGAAAAGCTTTAGTATTTCTGTTTGAAAAAAATAGGCTCTCGTCTGTGATAACCAAGCATGGTAGAAATCCTCTCAGATCTCCAGTAAATGAAAAAAGTCTTAAATTGAGGAATTTTTGATGTTTTTACACCTAAAATTGGGTTATTACGACACAAAGTTATATTTGCGGTCATTATCATATAATGAGCTGCGTAAGCGACCGCAAAATATAAGTTTGTCGCTTCGTACACTTAGAAATTTCATTTTCTGACCCCGTGTAATGGTACTGAACACTCAGGGCGCTAGTTCGCACATGACCGTCTTTATTTTAATGTTGATCTGATTTGAAATCAGTTTTTTGTCTCAAGCCATTTATGAGAATCTTAGATAGAAAATTCATTATAGCTCAGGACAAAAACAAGTACATAGGCAAACTTAATGCTAGTTAGCATTTTCTTCCAGGGCCTTAGGGCAGCCTCAAAGCGCCATCGCCTAAGTAGACTTTGGTCATACGAACTTTTCAAAGTGATCCTAGTGATTTTATAGAAATAAACGCCTTTTGACTTGGACTTGCTTGTGTTATCAGAAGATTCCAGGTTCGAATCTTGGCAAGGTCGCCATGAAATGTGGGGTTTTTGATGTAATAAACACAACTATTTTAGTCACCTTCGTATATTGTATGAGCCAAATAATATGGCCACCGATGCAAGGTGGCTCCGTCAGCATATCTATTATAAAGGTGCGCTTACACTACAACAACATAAAAAGGCATTCGCACTGCATATATTACACACTTCAAGGTGAAGGGCGCAGCGGGCGGCGGCAGGTGACGGAAGCAGAAGCGCTTCGCGCGATGCAGCGCCTGTGCTCGCGCATCGCACACCAGAAGCTGCTCGTCATCTCTTCGCTGGAGAACGACTGCTCCAAGGACGAGCTCGATAACCAAATTGCGGTATTGTCATTACCATCAGCCTTGAGAATTCCACTACTATACAAAAATCCCCCAAATAATGCCACCACGAACGGTCCTGAGCCTCTCTATCCGACTAACCTCGACCCTTAAATATTTACTCCATCCTGTGGGTAGTTTTTCAAGACTGCGTTGTCCGGTTCGTGGTGGCCATTCTTGCCCACTGCGACGTGCTAATTCTGATAGCTATGTCGGTGACGTTGGTTCTTCGGATTTAAATGAAATGAAATAAATTTATTTTGACAAACACAGCCAGAAGACACAAAAAACAATAGAATAAAGGTTAACGATAGGGAGATAGGTAGACGTAACACAGATACCACACAGTACAAACAACAACACATAAGTAGGTATCTATGTCATTTACAATATTTTAGTGCTAATTAGTCTCCCACAGATCAGTCAGACACACAAACCTAGTAATATTTTATTTTATTTATTTTATTCATACTTGTGGCTGCCCGCAGCTCAGATCACATCAGACGCGCGTCCAAACATTGGGCCACATATAACCAAAGTAGTCAGTATTCCATACGTGAGAAGTTTTAAGCCCATTGCCGCTGATACAACTACTCTTCTAGCTTGCACTCCGTATTTTGAACTCCACAGCGGTTTTCCCTGAATTCCATTGTCCGTTCCCAGGTGTTACAAGACCTACAAAAGAAGTACGTCCGCCTCGAGATGGCGCTGCAGTATTCGTTCTTCGACAACCAGCAGTCGGCGCGGCGGCCCATGATGGTGACGCCGATACAGGAGACGCCGTCCTTGACGCTCTCCGAGAGCGACATGCATGTGGCCACTGACCCGGACGACTCGCCGCAGCCGAATAACTCGATTGTCGACCCTCTGTTGCACAGGTATGGTCTCATTTTCTTTGGCAAATTTTGAATACGTGTACTGGCCGCCTTGTTAAACTATTTTAAACCTTGTCCTGTGTGACTAAGGTCTATTCGAGACGAGGAACTCGAGAAGATCGATCTTGATAAAATAAATCGAATGATAATAACAAATCGTGAGGAAAACGGTAGAAAAGATTAAAAATTAAAAAAAACTTCGCGACACTGCGCTCGCTTAATTAGATAGCAATACAATATAAGGTTATTCATAGTATGTCTATGTATACCATCCCTAAAAGGTGTTATTCTATCAACAAAGAGAAACAGGAAGCGCGGAAAAACCCATATTTTTTTTCCGATTTTATCATCTATATAGTTATTTATTAATCGTCGACATCAATATTACTACCTAAACAACGGAATAATTGAGTATGATCCGATTTGACCGCAAAACAGGAGATTTTCGCATAGTTTTTTCAATTAAAAATATCGAATTTCAAAAAGTCGTACAAACAAACTTTATTGCCAATTGGTTTTAGAATAAGCCCCTTGCTGGATAGCATACAATACATATTATGAATTCCCTTTAATAGAACGTATTTACTACTAGAAGGTACATTTTGAGTTCGTACGAAATCAAATCAAATGTTATATTTGCAAAGTATGGTATATTATCTCCAGAGTATACAATATTCTTAGGGTAGTAGGTATAAAGTTCTCACACTTCTGCTTCATGAGCAGAACGTGAACCTATAAAATTAAATTAAATTCATTTATTGATTCGGACAACACAAACAAAAAATAAAATAAATAAAAAATAAAAGGGCATTTATTCACCAAGAATCCTACACACAGTTATAAAAATACAATTGGTAATTTACAAGTTTTGGTATGTATGTATGTAGGTAGACAGGTGAAATGGTCGAGGGCTCAGCTACGCTGCTTTTCAGCCTCGCCATAAAATGTCTGCTGTCGTCACAGCAGGTTTGATCCTCGGAAGCCATCAGCCGCTATCAGGCGATGAAGAGAAGGGCACAGATCATTATTATAACCTATCCGATCCATAAATAAGAGTATTACATGTCACACAGTTAAATCAAAAACAAAAAGGAAGACAGAAGCGTAGAATTAATTTGCTTAAAAAAACTTTTGCTTAAAATTCCTAGGCTAAAGGAACAAGAGATGGAAGGTTCCGATAACGTGTCGACGTCGAACGACGAGCTGCCCTCGGAGCACTCGGAGGCGTGGGAGGACCCGCTGCGCAGGCGGCCCATGGACACCCACCAGCCGGACTCCAATAGAATCATCGAAGTGCCTTTACCAGTGAGTTAACTGCGTTTTATCATCGTCACTAGTACTTGCCCTCTTTAATTATTTTATTATTTAATTTTTTTCTCAATATTCGCGAAACGCACAGGTTTGATTTTTATGACAAAGATAACTTGAGCATTTTATTTACGTAAATCCAAGACAGAAACGCGATTGGTAAAACTTTTTTCGATAGATTTATTTTTTAAAGTTGGGTCATATGCAATTGTTTTTTCGAAAATACTCTGAGACTATCTAACAAAAATAACTTTTTTTAAAATATTTTGTTAGACAACCTAAATTGGGTACCTAAATCCAAGACACTTTAAAAAAAAAAATAGATAGTTTTTGAGATAATCGATATTTTCTTATATTTCGCTTACTTTCGAGCGCCTTCTAACGCTTGCTATATCTTTCCGCATTCAATTACAGTACATAGCGCTGTCATTTTCATCACTCCGCCCACTTTACTTGACGTCACGGTTTAGGCAATCTCCATACCAAATTTCATGAATACCTATGTTATGCAATGTAACGCTAAGGGTGAAATAAATGAATATGAATTTAACCATTGTGGAGCTGAGTGGTACCATACGTACAAACACACTCAAACACACACCGCCTTACACACGAACACACACACACTCAATTTTTCGCATTTAGAACATCAAGAATTGTGATAAATTTTCAAGCGTTAGACAAAACCGTTGTTTTGACTTGCTGGCGTTTGAAGATTCAGGCAGAATTCGCGTCGAAAATGTTTAGAATATCTATTTTGTTTTTCAGGATCCCACAGCCGCTCCTGGGTTAACACATCCAATAGACTTTAGTAAGTTGATTTTCTATATTGTTTTAAGTAGAATATAATAGAAAAACGTTGCTATTTTCATTATAAAAACAAAAAAGCCATTTAATAAGCTGCCACAACTTTCGTCATTGAACTGGAACTAGCTTTAGTCATTGAGCAGGTTGGGAAACCTCCAGACGATTAGTGGCTCGTGATTAGATTAGAGCATCTATCGAGGGGAGGTATCGATAAAATTCACCTCGTTTTTACAGATGAAGTAGTCAGCATCCCCGGCTGGGTGACGCGAGGAGCGGGTGCCTCGACACACCACGAGTACGAGGTTCGAATCTGCCTCGGGGAGCACTGTCGCTGGCTACTGCTACGCCGGTACCGACGGTTCAGAGAACTGTATCTGACTATGCGCCGCGCGTATGGACCTAAGGTAACTAAACTCTAGCTAAATTTGATGTAAAATTTTAGTAAACAAATCGACCATACTTTACCTAAATTTATATAGCTTGGCGCTGTTTTTTTTATTAAATATTAAATAAATTGATATCAATTGTTATTGAAAGAGTGATCACAATCCATAACAAACGTAAATTCTGTTTACAACAAGTTAAACTTTCAATTTCAAATTTTTACTTTGATCTTGGTACTAAAATACAGAATGATCAAATGTACGAGAAATTTAACACCAAGATCACTACCTCATAACAGCTGAATTGCAGAGTTGAACTGATTTTACCCAATAACAACTGACTTTCTATAGTGTTTTTTTTTTAGTGAAAATAGTTGAATTTTCAAAAGTCGTGGTATAAAATTATTTGTTTATTGGGTGTAGAATAAGCCCTTTTCGACACACTATATGAGAGATTCGCCCGAATACTGAAACGTCACTTAAAATAAGTGGTGATCTATATAATTGATGTTTGAGTATAAAATTCTGAACAATAACGGCGTCTCAAACAATTGAGACCATCTCAAATAGTTAAGTGACGTTTCAGTATTCGGGCGATAGCGTGTTAAATAATGTGATGGTGCGTGGTAACAGTTAGTGTAAAATATAAGGCTAAGGAAATTGAGTAATTTAAAAAGGTTTACTGAACCAATGTGACACAGTTCATAGCACAGTTGCAAAGGAGAGGAGAGGACAGGAAGAGAACGAATATGGCCACCGGAAGTGATTATAACAAAAAAAATATACTACAGTGTTGCAATTTAAATAATAAATAAACAAATATAAATTTATTCTAAGTTCACACGATCAACTGATCCCAAACTAGGCATAGCCTGTACTATGGGTACCAAAAACTGATATACATAATAGATATATATTTAACACCCAGACACAGAACAAACATCTGTGTTCATCACACAAATGTTTGTGTGATGAACACAGATGCGGGATCGGGAATCGAACTCGCGACCTCTAGCGCAGAAGGCAGAGTTACTACCAACTGAGCTATGAGGCCAGTCAATAACTACCTATTTTACTATAATAATAATATCTTTATTTCAGGCTACTTGACACATTACACAAAAATGTGTATCATGCCATGGGCCATATTAATAAATACCTTACAGACTAACATATTCTTATTCTTTATTGTACACAGAAAACACATACAAAAAACAAACTAAATGAAAGGACATGTATAAAGGCGAGCTTAACCCTAAAAAGAGTTTTCTTCCAGCAAACCTTTGAGGGTAGAGATAGGTGGTTATAGAGGTAGGGTAACATACATATAATCATCATCTCCCTGCCCTTATCCCACTTCATGTGGGGACGGCACAACATGTTTTTCTCTTCCACTCCCCACTACCAGCCGTCATATCAGTATTCACTCCTTTCTTACTCATGTCATCTTTCACACAGTCTATCCATCTTTTCTTTGGTCTAACTCTTCCCTTATATCCTTCCACATTCATATTTAACACTCTTCTAGTCACATGGCATTCTTCCCTCCGCATGACATGCCCATACCACGCTAACCTTTTGCTCTTCAACTTCTTAGTCACTGGCGCTACTTTCAAACTTTCTCTGATGTACTCATTCCGTATCTTGTCCATTCTAGTCACTCCACACATCCATCTCAACATTCTCATTTCCGCAGCATGCACTCTTCTTTCATTCGTCCCTTTGGTTTCCCAACACTCAGATCCATACAGTACGACAGGTCTTATGATCGTTTTGTAAATTTTCCCCTTAAGTTTAAGGAGCATTCTTGGATCACACGTAACACGTAACATACATATAATATTAAACTTAAAAAAGTACACCACATCTATAGCCAGGGAATTTGTTGACAATTTTTCCACATATAGGCTCGTATTCAGAGACAAGACTCAAGCATTGATCTGTACTTAAATCTCGATTTGAGTCGAGATTCTAATTCTTGAACAGTATTTAAGTATAGATTCAATGATCACAGTTCACCTGTGTAAATGCTTATTCTGAAACGTCAATCAGACGAAATCGGTGCTTGAGTTTAGATTTGATTAGACATGAATCAAATGACATTTTCGTTCCGTTTCACGTACTTTGATGCATATTTATACTTCACTTTATTGTTCTATTCTATTTCCACCCTGGCTGTTTGAACTTCTGCGTAAAACGGATCGAAAATTATAAATAAATCAAACTGTAAACGAGAACATTTGAGTACAGATTTGAGACTCGATTCAGCTGAGAATAGTTTAAGTACCGTTCTTGAATAAAAGCTATGTTTGAGAAGAGATTCAATACTTAAGTAGAGTTCAGCTGATCTGTGATTAAATATATGCTTGAGTCGTGTCTCTGAATACGAGCCTTAGAATGTTGTGTATTGAACAGGTGGCATGTATCCCGTTCCCGCCGCGGCAGCTGTGGTCGTCGGAGGCGGTGGCGCGCGCGCGGCGGCCGGCGCTGGAGGCGTTCCTGCGGCGCCTGCTCGCCGCCTGCGCGGCCGACGCGCGCTGCGCGCTGCACCGCGCGCCGCTCACGCAGCAGGCGCTCGTCAGCTTCTCCCCCTTCTTCCGCAAGGTATTTTTCCTTATTTACGTTTCTAGTTGCTAGGAATCACTATTTTTATACTTTTTTTTTTTTATATTCCGGTCATTATCACACACGGTCAACTGATCCCAAACTAGGCATAGCCTGTACTATGGGTACCAGAGACTGATATACATAATAGATATATATCTAACACCCAGACACAGAACAAACATCTGTGTTAGTCACAAATGTTTGTCCAATGTGGGAATCGAACCCGCGACCTCTAACGCAGAAGGCTACTACCAACTGAGCTATGAGGCCAGTCAACGTTCTACAGTCAGTTACGTTTCTAGTTGCTAGGAAACAGAATTTTTATACATGACATTCATAATTGCTTGACATTGACAATTTTGACTGCGGTACAGAAATTCAGTCACCACATCTATCACTAAGATTAATGTTATTGTTTAATGTTTTGATATATGTATTAAAAGCACGGAATGGCCAGATCCAAATGCAAGCAAAAGAAAAAGAAGCAGACCGAAAACGAGATGGGAAGACGATATAAAAAAGCTAGCAGGCCAATTCTCCAATTATGGAGAAATGAAGCTCAAGATAGAGATAAATGGAAAGGACTAGAGGGAGGCCTTTACCCAATGAGGGGTCTTTACCAAACTTAAGATTAAATTACCCTAATTATAAAATGAAAAATCAAGAAAAAATATAATATTTGTTAAAGACTATTAAATGGCTTAATAATAATAAAATTTGTACCTGTCTGTTTCTATCAATATTAATTAATTATGTATAAGGTTAATGTTCAAATGATTGACGTAACTAAGGCTCGTATTCAGAGACACGACTCAAGCATAGATTTAATCACAGATCAGCTGAACTCTATTTAAGTATTGAATCTCTTCTCAAACATTGCTTTTATTCAAGAACGGTACTTAAACTACTCTCAGCTGAATCGAGTTTTAAATCTGTACTCATGTGATTCAGCCTGTTCTCGTTTACATTTTGATTTATTTATAATTTTCGATCCGTTTTACGCATAAATTTTAATAGCCAGGCTGGGAATATGATAGTGCTTCCAATAAAGTGAAGTATAATTATTATCAAATTACGTGTAACGGAACGCTTTTTAAAGAAAATGTCAAAGTCAAACGTTTTGGCGGGAACCAGTGCTTATATTATCTATGGCGGGAACTTGCGAAGTGATGTTGTGGTCTCAATTTATTTTACAAAACTTGTGTAATTATGAATAGTTTTGGTGGTTGGATTAATTTGAAAAATAATACCCCGAACAAGGATTCCCTGTGTCGTGGGTATCACATAAACCACGAGTACCATGGTACCACAACACCCAGACCCAGAACAAGTATGAAGATCATGCAAACATTGTCCCGCAGGATGATAATATCGGGAATCGTGATTTTGTGAATTCTTATTAAATAGTAGGAAATAAAAGATTGTCTGTAACACATTTAATTTTTTTTTAATAAAATACCTAGTAAACTTGGTCTATATTGTTATATTATATTTAAATACCTACTTTATTATTTGTATTAAAAATGCGAGAATAACTCGTGTCTATCTGTTACGCTATATATCACGGCTCTGGTCGTGTGTGATGGGATATTGCTCAATATCGTGGTCTTCCGGCGTTTCCTCGTTAGCCAGTATATAAATGTGAAGTAGATCTCCATTACCAGCTGAAATTACAAAGTAACATTGTTATTACTTAGTTGTAGGTGTACCTATGTAAGGTGAGGTAGGTTGGTAAACATACCTGAAACGATGCAGTAGCGTAATATCGCAAACACACCAAAACATGCAGTTCATCGTTACGGGTAGTCCTCTGCTGATTGGGCGCTGGCGCTGGTTTATATTTTTCACGACACCTCTGGAGAATCTGGTTCTTTTCCATAAACTCACTACTTCCAATGCGAAGGGATCGTCAGCGTCCCATATTACGCATTGGATTTTGAACTGATTTGATTTCGTCGTTTCATTGAAAATAGATAACTCTTTATTCGTATACCACATTAAACTTAACAAAATATCCATATTATCTTCAAATATTTACTTCTTTATTGCTTTTTTTTGCACCAAATACAACAAAATCTATATTTAAGTGTGGTCCGGAGCACGCTTGAGTGTAGATCTCATTTTCCTTTGAATAATGTCAAATCAAATCTAGATTTAAGTACCGATTTCGACTGATTGACGTTTCAGAATAAGCATTTACTCAGGTGAACTGTGATCATTGAATCTATACTTAAATACTGTTCAAGAATTAGAATCTCGACTCAAATCGAGATTTAAGTACAGATCAATGCTTGAGTCTTGTCTCTGAATACGAGCCTAAGTGTCCCATAGTGTACCAATGGTTGAATAAAAATGAAATGAAATAGAGATAACTGACTGACTGATTGACATAGTTGTTCTCCCAGAAGGAGGTCACTTTTGTTCTAGAAATATTGCATCAATCGTTGGGGCCGTTCAATGGGACCAGAGGAAGAATCCAAAATTAGACGTCTCTCGAACAAAATGTGTGTTTATTTTCGCGATTTCTAAACGCCTGTATGGAAATGCGAAAATTTTCAACATTTTCAAACGTAGAACGACTTCCTATGAGAATTTACCAAAGACTCAAGTCATAAGATTCGGGACTTTGGCTATGATAGTGCAGTATGAAACGAACGCTCGCGGAAGGGAATTTTACAGGGAGTGGGTACTCTTATGCTGAAGGTAGTCTTTAGAATTTTTTATTTGAAATTCTTAGTGGCCATGATCCGAATTCGAATCTTCTTCTGCTTGTTTTTTTTATACAACTGAAGTGGCAAACAAGCATACGGCCCACTTGTTGATAAGCGGTTACAGTAGCCTGTGAGCGCTTGGCCGTGGTGGCCCCGGCTGAAGAATAGGCCCCTTCATATCTACCTATCCGCGGATGTCGTAAGACGCGACTAAGGGAATAAAGCTAGGGGATGGGCAGCAGCGTCCCTCATTTTAACAACGATATCTCTAACTGCGCTCGCCAACCCGCATGCCCAGCGTGGTGAGTATGGGCAAATCCCCCCACATGATAAGGAAATTACTCTGTCTGTGGGGGAGGCCATGTTCAGCAGTGGACATCGAACGGCTGAAATTATGATGATGAATGATGATGAGCGCTTGCAATACCAGAGGCATCGCACACGCGTTGCCGACCCGAATCCCCTCCCCCCTAAGGAGCTCTGGCAACCTTACTCACCGCAGGTGTTCGATGCACATCGAACAATTTAGCATATTAGCAATCTAGCAATTTTGGCTATGTAGGCCGCACGAGGCAGCGCGCGCGGGGTTTACATAGCCAGTGCATCTACGGATAGCGTTCGGTCCGCACTCATCTATCATCATTATCATCCCTAGCACATAGCGTCAAAGTACAGTTAATAAATTCTCTTCGTTTCGTCTAATCTGGCTATCAATCAACATCCTCTCAAGGGTCGCGTACAGTCTCGTACATTTTGGTCCTTCGAGCCGGAACACAACACTATTTGAAACAAATAATGTTATTTGGCTGCGATCTTATGTAAGGCGGAGGTACCTTCCCAGACGGGCTGCTCCAATAACGAGAAAACCTCGTTGTGCCCTACCTCCTCTCAAAACAGGTGAGTAGCCTGCTCACCGTCTGCTCGTCCGGCGCTGCGTGCTGTGTTTAGTTTCGGCAACTGTTTTACCTACTACGTATTTTTATTTCTCAAGAAAATGACGTGCAGTTGTTCTCTGCGATCCTAACGGACTCTTATCAATACACCTTTCATATACACTGGTACCTATCACACAGGTTTCTGCCTAGTTTAGGGCCAGTTTTGACCACTTAGATGTATTCTTGCAGCACTAAGTATAATTTAATAGGATAATATTCAATTTAATGTTAACCTCTCAAAATTATTAGTTCTGTTATACCTACTACAACAAACTATGTACTTATACTATATTGTCTTAATTACCTACTACACCTACATCTAAGAATGAATGAATGAATGAATTAATGGCTTTATTTGCATGAAGTATAGTATATATAGGTACATGGTCTTTTACATTAAGTTGAATGTTATCTTCTTTTTGGTGATAAATACATTTTATTATTATTATATTAATATTAACGTAAAGATTAATTTCAGGGCGTGTTCGAAAGCGGCAAGTGCGGCACGGGATGATGCCTCTCGGAGCTCGCCACGCCGCCGGCGGGCCCCCCCGCCCCCCCGGCGGCCCCCCCCGCCCCCCCGGCGGCGCTGGCGCGCGCGCTGGGCGCGGCGCTGGCGCACGCGACGGCGCACGCGCTGGCGGCGGCGCTGGCCGCGGCGCACGCGCTCGCCATCCTGCTGCTGCTGATCTACTTCTTCATGAGGCCCAGGAATAGGTAGGGCTCCACTGTGCGGATGTGGTTTGGTTGATAACTTGATTGGTTTTGTGATGTTTATCTTATATTATGTGTCAAAGAGAAGAGAGAGGGAAGAGTGTTTTTTGCGTGTACACAAAAAGATGTCTGCGTACGATAGTGACATCAGTCACTATCGCCTGTATCGTCATTAAATAAAATATTGCATGGCATACAAAAAAAATATAAAGAAACTATTCTGTTAGAGAAATATAAATCAATTTTAGAAACACATCCCGTACCTATTTTCTGAAATACTTACCTTATTCATAAACATTTACAAACTTTATGGGCTCGATGAAGGTATGTTCCACTCTTTCTTTGTTTACTGTTAGAATAAGATAGGACGAGAGTTACCGGGCCGATAAAGTGAGTGAATGATTATGAATTAGAGAGTTACAGGTTATTTTAATATTAGTAAAATACCAGTTTAAGAAAAGAATGATAAATATTTCTATGTGTAACAAAGATTCATCCAAAACCAAACTTTACAACTAAATCATATCCACGCATTGTCCAGTTGTTCCGTAACTGAATACAGGGAATCGTAGTGTTAAATCGGAACAACTCCCCTAGCATTTTACCCTTAAAGGGTAAACCTGTCCTACCTTAAAGTCTATGGGGTAAACTATCCTGGGTATAAAGTCATTCCGGGGGTAAAGTTTCTAAAGAAAATTTGGTAAACCCTTATAAAGGGTAAGTCCTTTGTAAAATTACCCCCAGAAGGGTCACAGTAGCAGCAGAACGTCGAGACCAAGGGTGCCTTCGTATGTAAAGTAACGCTAGATTGAGATGTCCTTACTTGATGCCGACGGTAGGGGTTGATGGTAGGTCAAGTTACAGAAATGAAAAAATGAAAAAATTATAATTTTGTCATAGCCTAAAATTTTTACCAATACACTAAAAGCAGGTAAAGTATGACTTCTCAACTACTCTCTATCTCAACCAGTAACTAACGGAAAACTAATGCTAAATTGATCTAAACTCATCATACTTTATAATCATACAACGTGTTCCGTAAACGTAATAATAAGCCCCTTCCGGGATAGTGTATAGACACTATCCCGGAAGGGGCTTATTATTTTAACAAATAGATAGATAGATAAATAGAAAGATAAGGTATAATCTGTCAACAAAAAGATATATAGATAAACTCTTTATTGTACACGAAGAAAAATAACATAGGGAGAAACAACAAATATTAACTAATATAACCTTATAAACGACACAAATAAACAAAATGTTTCTTCAGATTTTTTCCCGATATTCTAATCAGCTGTTTTTGGTCGTTTTATCGTCTCTATCGCGAAGTTCAACATCAAGATTTCTACCTAAAACAGCTGAATAAATTGGAACTCATTTGACTGATTTTTGCAGTGATTTTTCAATGAAATATGTATAATACGTATAAGTAAGATAAATCATAAATCATAAATAAATCATACTTTTTATTGCCTGAAATACATGTTTTATAGATGTTATACATTTTATAAAGGTAGCAATGTATTCTGCCTGTTCAGGCGTGCAATTTTTAAATTACAATATAAATTAAATCAAAATTAGATAATATAAACTAAACATGCAAAAAATAAAAAAGACAACAATTCGAAACATCTTATATGTATATATAAGTAGGAATAAGTCTACCAATCGGTATAATTAGAAACCGGGCATTGTTGTTTCTTAGTAACTTGGCCTGCAATCAACCGTTAAGCATTTATAACATGACAAGACAAATTATTTTCCAAAAATATTTATTTTGGACGATAGCGCCCGGAAAACAACAATATTCAGCTACTTTCATATACGTTTAAGGTGATAATTACATTTCTAAAGCCGATTTCAAGCGGCGTGCGATTAGTCATTTTAAATTTATTTTAGAAAGACCCTTACGTCTACTGAATAAAGCACAGTTGAGCTTGACTTTTAGGGGCTTGCGAAACCGTGCGGACTGAAATGTCAAACTCAAAATTGACTTTAATTAGTACACGAAAGGAGCCTCTTAGAGGCGCCCTTTCACTACTCTGATTCTTTCACCGACGGTCATAGGCCCTTTTCAGGGCCACCATACCTCAGCCAGGTCACTTAATACAGGATGACCAAGAAAGAATCAGTAACATTACAAGCAAGGGATAGTTATAAAATAAATTTTAAACGTATTAAGGTGACATTAAGGCGCACGCCGTTTGAACACAGCTCCAGTCCTAAAGGACGCGTTTTTTTTAGTTTTCATTATTATTATTGACGTTTAGATATGTTTTTTCCAGTTTTCTATAAGTTGTGATGTGTCTGTATATTTTGTGAAATTGTTACTTTAGAGTTGTCCCGGCGGTTATATTTTATACCGTATTTTATACTTAAGACCGCACTGTGACAATGTACTTTTTAAAGTATACAAAACCGCAATACGATTGGGCTTTTAAAAGGACCTAGTCTGCATTATGTGTTCAGTTTAATTCAGTGTTACATTTCATAACGAGATCTCACTGTAAAATGTGACAATGTACTTTTTAAAGTACATAAGACCAGAATACGATTGGACTTTTAAAAGGACCCAGTCTGAATTGTGTTCAGTTTAACTCAGTGTTACAATTCATAACGAACGCACTGTTAAATGTGACAATGTACTTTTTCAAGTACACAAGACCTTTTAAAAGGACCTGTGCAGCAATTATGTAAGCGTAGTGGTGATGAAGTTCCCAATTATGAGGATGATTTTATCAATTTTAGCGACATCTGAAGTTTTTCAAACATGAAAAGGAAGAAGCTGAGGTCTTGAAGTTTTCCCTTGTCATGTTTGGAACGTTTTTAATGTTGCTAAGATTGTTAAAATTACCCAAAAAGTTACGAACTTCATTGCCATTATGCATACGCAATTGCACCACTGGTCTGCATTATGTGTTCAGCTTAATTCGGTGTTACTTCAGTTGTAAGTTACGGTCTAAGAAATGATAGCGCTTGGGAAGCCTTCCTTTAGTTTTGCGTGTTATTTTGTCATTTGAGGACATTCTCCGATTGTTTCTCGAATAGATGTTCAGCTTTCTGATTTTAGTTAGATTTAAGATTCTGATTTCATAAAAAAAATGAAGTTAGTTGAATAAAATAATGCATAATTTAAAATTAACCTAAATAGTCGTCTACAACATTGATGTAGATTCCAACGGCTCAATGAGTAGGTAAACTATTTAAATTTGTATAGTTTAAGTAAATCTGTGCATCTATTTGAGAAATAAATTGTAAAAAGCACCTGAGAAGTATATTTTTGCATGTGGCGAGTTCCATAAACGTTCGTAGCTCTACGAGCTAGTAGTTATAAGCTTAGTGATAGTGATACTCATACTAACAGGACTATGGTGATGTGAAAATCTAATAGATATTAGTTAGAAAAGGACTACTTGAAATTTCAATGAAAAAATACTGATTTATTTTCTGTTCGGTTCAGTAACATTTAGATAGATTGTCATTCATTGTGATAAAGTAAAACCTAAGCTAGGTGTATGTAAGGTCATAACTCCTTCAGACCGTTTTTATCAACATTATTATAGAAATTGAGGTGTTTTTTGTATAAATAAATTGTAGCGTTTTAATTCAGCCTATTTTAATATAATGGAGGATAACACAGATAATAATTAAAATTAGGGGCTATAACTACATCTAGCTTAATATCAAATTCGTGTAATCTTGTAATAACGGACTTAAAGAATATGTGATAGATTATTTTAGACACGTGTCAGTCATCATCATCATCAGCCTGATGAACATAGGCCTCCCCCTCCCCAAAGAGTGACATGAACTTGGGGTTAGGGTAGCGGGTTGTTGGACCTTAAACCCAACACGCTGGTCCAGTACGGGTTGGTGAATCAAAAATCAGTTCATGATTTCTTTGCATATTTGACTGCGTGCTTAAGTAATGTTATATCAAGTTTCACATCATTTTACCCGTAGAATAGTTTAACCTTGTGATAGTAGCGCCCTCCTTAGATCCCAAATTGCAAATATGCTCTTATTACTTACCATTATTTTCATTTTCTTATATTACGTTTTAAAAATTTATATATACGGACTTCGATGAAGATTCAATAGGAGAAACTACTTAGCGCATCTTAAAGTAATAGAGCACCTAACGGTAGTCGGCGTTTCTGCGCAAGCGCTTAATAGTTCACTCCTCCTTTTTTGAAGTCGGTTAAATTGATTTTTTTTTTAAATAAATAATATGTTGCAAAAGTTATATCATAAACTAGTGAGAAAAAATCTCAACAGCTTATGAATTCTAACTTCATAGTTATACAAATATAAGAAAATTAGTAACTTTAAAATCGTACCCTTTTAAGTATGTAATTTCATTTTATAAAATGCTATTTTTGTAAATATATCTTAACTATCTTATTTTCTTAAATGAATTAATCTAAACACTAGTGCCTTCCCCTGCTTTACGTGGCACGCTAGAGATTATTCCTTGTTATTATTATCAATTCTATTTATCAAACATATAATTGTAAGCAAGTTTTTATAGCGTGGCTTTAGCATTACTTTCACTACACCACACTGGTTTTTTCATCATCAAAGCTCTTTTAAAGGGCTACAATACTGCTTGTATTGACGTGACCCTAAAACAGGGTGAGCAAAGAACTAGTGACAAAAGGAAAAGTGTTATGAAAGTTTTGTATGAACTTTATTTTAGACTTTGACTAAATATAATTTCTACCCTCTTTCAACCTACCTAACTTATTCAGAGTGGCTCTTCTATAAACCCAAAAAAAGACAAATCTTGTAAATAGGTTGTGATTAAAGATTATACTTTCATTATTTTTAGTAATTACTTCAAAATATTTAGGTTTTAATTTACATTTTTTAACTCGCTAGTAGCCAAAACAATTGGCTATATTTATTTTGTTTTAGCACATACATTAGGAAATTTGTAAAAATATCAAACATTACTGTTATTTTTAACTAATGGTAATGAAATCAATTTTGTTAGTTTTTTTTCTTTTATGTTCATTTTAGATGCATTTAGTTATTATAGTTTTTTCCACGACGGTATAGCTTCTGTGCGCTTTATAAATAACACTAAAGCCATCACGCATGCGTACCAGTTCGTGCACTGTACGTTACAGTACGCGCCACGTTACCCTACGCTTGTAGCTTAACATTCGCCTCTGTTCTTTACATTTAGCATTTACAAGGACATGGTGACGTGGCGAGCGCTGTTACAATTGAAATACTATGAATACTAACTAGTGATATCTTGTTACTTGTAACTAGACGGCGCCACTGGTATTTCGTATTTCAATAAAAAACTTTTCCGGCTAATTATTCTCGTTATTCCTCATCTAGTTTTAGGATAGCTTGTTTCAATATATTCACTTATTTGACCTGTATTAACCATTCTTTTGAAGTCATTTGAAGTGAATATTAGGTTCAGTCCTCACTTGTCAGTACTCGAATTCGTCCTCATTATCAATCTACGCAAGTATTTTGAGAATGACAACACAGATTTTTATATCTCTGTGCGCTTCACAAAAGGCTCTAGGTCGCTCAACGAGCTACTAAGGGCTATGTTTGGTGTTTCTCTACGTGATCTTGAATCAGGATCCGCAGAAAAATTAAAGACACCGACATAGCCCAGAGGTTTAGCCAGTTGAAATGGCAATGTGTGGGGCACAGATCTGGGAGAACCGACGGCCTTTGGGGCAGAAAGTTTCTAGAGACCACGCACCGGTAAGCACTGCAAAGGAGGAAGGTCTGCCCCCCACTAAAGTGCTAAGACCTCATAAAGGTTGCTGGTAGCCGTTAGGAGTCAAGATCGGTCGCTTCAGAAATCTAGGGGGGACGCCTATGTTCAGAAGAAAACGTCCTACGGTGATGATTTATTTGAATATACGGCTATATTTTCAGATTTCACTTGCTTATTTAGTGCTGACTTGTGAGGATGATTATGGCCTGAGAGCCTACGCATGTAAAACAATGGCCTTGTTGTTAGACCCCAAATAAATTTTAAGTCGTTGAGAGAGAATGCGAATATTATAATTACCTAATTATTTAGTACAAATGAACTGTCATCACACATAGATGAATCTACTGTAATGGCACATATCGTGTACAAAACATGATCTTTAATTCAGCAGAATACGGCATCCTGACAAAATGCGACATGGGAAACTTTACTAAATCCACGCTGCATACATTTCCGAGTGCGATGTGCCATTACAACAGATGTGTACTGTAACCAGTGGGTGTTCTTATAAAATAGATGTTCGTTCATTATAAAATTGTAATATTACGGATGAATTTACCGTTTATTATAAGAAAATATTTATTGTATCTTAGTAAGTGGCTAAAGCCTGTTCGACAACGTAACGTGCCGTCCGAAGTGCGGAAGTGCTCAGCCTGTTAATAGGTACTACTAGCGGTCGCCCATCCATTTGGTATCAGAAGGTCTAGGCAACGGCGCGAGCATTTCGACTTAGGATGGAATGTTAACTTATTGTCCATTGTAATATTGTAGAGCATCACAAAACTCGTTAAGCATCGTTATTGTTAAAAAGGCTCTTTTCATCTTTGAATGTATTTATTGTTGAATTTATTTTTGAATGTGCCTACATATTATATTATATAGATTTTAAACTATTCAACTTTCTACACAAGTGACGATCGAATGGCTGAGAAAATGTATGCAGCTGGGGTGATGATAGATTTTTTGGTTTAGTTTCAGGAGGGCTCTCATACATAAATAAAATCACGCCTATTTTCCAGAGGGGTAGACACAGACCACGGCTTTCGGATCCTTACTAAAAACTATAATTTCAAACGCGGGCCGGGCCCTCCTGGAACTGACATGATATTTGTGAAAAAAAGTTTTTTTCATTCAACAATAATAACCTATACCCCTATAAATATTTTTGTCGTGAAAAACACTAAATTTGAGCATAGTGATCGAGTTTCGATACTTTTCGTCGATTGTCACTTGTTTAATGGGAGTTTTCTTATTGGCTCAAAATAAACTCTTTCCTATAGTATGTATTCAAACTTTTAAGGGAAATTGTTGAGAAAACACATGTCATATTTTATTGTAGCGAAAAGTTATCTATTTGGGAGACCAAGCATAATGTGTGTAACAATGTTCTAGTTTATTTAAGGAATAAAATGCGAATTGTTTTTAAATTATCAAAGTTTTATTTACATAACATTTAAAATACCTACCTACATAACATTTTCATATTTTGCAAATGGCTATTTTGGCTCTATATTAATTTGAGTTCAAACACAATGATTATAAAATGTGTTTGTATAGAATTTCTAGAATTTATAATGGTAATGTTTATCAATTTTATGGCACTCAAATATACCAGCCAGTTTTAAACAACACCTTGAATAAATACAGTATCTCCGACCCATCAGAGGTAAATGCGTATATTCGTAAATTATCGGCACATTGCAGGAGTGGTCTGACATAAAGGTCAGAACAGTCCGATCCCAAACATTGCATATGTCATCAGTCAGATCAGTCTGTCCTTACCTTTACCCCTTTACCAAAAGAAGCAACTTAATTCAAAATTTATATGTATCATCTTAAAGCAACATCAAGATCAAAATTAGCATAACATCTAAACTCATTTGCCAAATTATTTCTATGATGTGGCTGAAACGTACACTGTTTCAAATCCAGCAACTTTTCCACATTTTCTTTCATTGTAGCTCCCGTACACACTACAATTTTACTCCTCCCCATTAGTTTTATTGTCTGTGCAGTTTTGGTGATGCATTCTTCGGAGAGGAACGGTGGATCGGCTACGACTAAGTCGTAGGAGTTCAGTGCTTCAGGTGGTACTTTGTCAGGTGTGTTGTAGTCGTAAAAGATAAAATCTGGCTCATGTACCTCGAATCTTCTGTCATACTCAAGTAATGTTACTGGAAAGACAGAAAGGTTGAAATCAAAATTAACACAAAATAGGTACATACAATATGTATAAACTTAAACAAAAGTAAGAATGTTTGATTCTATGCAACATAAATCTTCGAAAAATAGCGTGTAACGGTCTTGTGTGTAATGTCTTATGGTAAAAAGCATTTGTAAAACATTTAATTTTAAACGAAACCTTGTATAAAAACTTTCTTGATAGTGGATAGGCAAAAATATGTGGTTGACTCCGCTAATTGTAATTCTAATTAGGGGTGTTTAGACCTGCACTGACGTCCCGATGTGGGGCGTTTTGAGCATTGTCCCCTTATGCTAATCTGACTCTGATAATCATGAAAATGTTGTCTTAAAATATCAAGCCTAGACGTTAAAAGGTTTGGTATGTAGTAAGTGAAATGTTTCTAACCTGTGGCTCTATGTCCTATTTGCCTCTTCACAGGAACAAACAGTGTGGGACAGGATATCAGGGCTACCTTCTGTCCGTCGGCTATGGATCTGTCTATTATTCTCACTAATGCCTGGACAGTCGCTTCGTCATACCAGAACTGGCTCAGTTGCTGGAATCATGAAATTGTTATTTAATACTATATTAACCTGGTTTCACTCGCATTAAGGTAATAGGGTCTATGCAGGTTTATATTATAACATTATTCAAACTATTAGGATCATAAAAAAATCGCCAATGAACTACTAATTTTTTTTAAAGTGGATTGTTTGTGATTGTTTTTGTCTTTCCTAAATCAAAAAAAATCTTATTCCATACAAAAAACCTGTTGTGTACAGTAGGTAAAATAATTGGCTGTCATAAGTATGTATGTGCTTGTTGTATTTTTGGACTTTCAAGCTGGCTGTAGTCGCTTGTTACTTACCCAATTTTCATCAAACAAAATGTTTTCTTTCAATTTATTATCAGCCTCCAGCTTCTCCAATATTTCCTGTCTCTTTGCTTGTTCTGTGTAGAACTCTTGCAGGGCTGCAAACGTTTCAGCTGAGAGAGAAGGCACGTCATCATCCTCTTCCATTATCGTCTGAAGAAAGTTTCGAGATTGTAAACAAAAGTTAAATAATGAAAAGTACTCCAAGAGCTAGTCTTGCCTTTACAAGAAGTTTTATGGCTCTGTTTTAATAACGGCGAAAAGTCGAGAAAGATAAAAATAGGTTAGTTCATGGTTAGTACAGCAAACAGCAACAACAGAGCAAGAGCACAATTTTTTTCGGGTGAAAACGTCAATGAAAAATTGTACTTACCGGCCCTTAGGATAATATAACTACTTCTGGAAGATTTCTACACTACTGATAAGTGAGTACACCATGAATATCTACAGTTCTTAGCTTTAAATTACATAAAATTTATAAAAATGTTAACCACTGGGAAATATAACCCCAAAATTCTACTTTGATTTTTGATTGACGTTTCTCCGTAAATGTCACTTTGACAATTAAAGTATTGCCAAGAAATGGATCAGATAACTACCAAAAATAGTCAAATAAAATGCAGAATTGTTGCAGGAAAAATGGACACACGAATCCTTCAAGTATTACCTATTCACAAGCATCCAGAATATTTAAAAGTATGCTGCGATCTCATAAATGACGAATGGCCACGAAGCGAGACAGCCAGAATGATGACGTTACAATCATCTCGCGAAGGATTGCCTACTAATTTAATTTTAGTCAACGATAGCAAAAATCTTCTAGGACATTGCAAACTCACTCCAATACCGAGTATACCTGAGAGCTGTTTTGTGGAGACTGTAGTTATACTGAAAGCAATGCGTGGCAATAAATTAGGAAGCTTTCTCATGAGATACGTGGAAGATTACTGCCGTAACACTCTGGAACTGAAAATGATTCATCTATCAACAAAGGGTCAAGAGAATTTCTACGCTAAATTAGGCTATGAAGTCTGCGCGCCAGTATCTATATACGGCGGTGGAGTGCCAAGCAGTTTTCAACCTACTCCACAAAGAAATAAGATAACAGATTCAGTTCCCGCTGCATCTACGCAAAATGGAACTTATGCAGGACCACCTCCTCCACCAATGCCAATAAACAGTACTTTGAACATCAATAATACCATAAAAAGTACTAAAACTTTTATGTTCAAGTATCTGTAGTACTTATTATTATGTATATTTTACGACGAATATGATATTTCTTGTACCAGTGTTATAGAATAAAACAAGAGCTTTTGTCCATGTCAACAATATTTATTTAAAACTTGGCTTTCTCTATGAACTCCATAGCTCTCTGTCTGATAATTTCCACTTGTGCTTCGTCACCTAGTTTCTCTTCAACTTCGATCCATTTTTTGTAAAGAATCTTCATTTTACGCGCAGGAAGTTTCAATGATGTCATGCGCTCCAAAACTTGCCTGTGGAAAAAAATATCGTTTCATTATAGTCTACCTACTGTACGTAAATTACTAATGTAAAAGTATATAGTGTAAAAAGCAGCAACACAAAAAGGATACATCTCAAAATAAAAATTTGGATAAATCTTCAAAAACCGATTAATTATACGATTCTAATAAGGTTTTATGACAAGAAACCTGTTTGATGCGGTTTATAAACGGTAAATTGTGTACATAGCAATGTTACAACCGGTTACATTGGCCTGTAGAAGTCCAGTGCTGAATATAGGCCTCCTCCAGAGAGTTCCACGACGATCATAGATAGGGTGGGGGGGGAACCATAACCAACCACGCTGGTCCAGTGTGCACGAAATGAGGCTCTGAGAGGCACACTTTAATCCTATTACCCCCCTGGCTTCTCTTACAAAGTGATCCTAGTGATTTTATTAAAATAAACGCCTTTTGACTTTGATTTTGATCTCACCTAGCTTGCTCCGCATCCCCGTCCTTGGTGAGCATGTCGAGGTAGGTGGCGCAGACGTCGAGGCGCTGCGGGTACACGGCCAGCACCTGCTCGAACAGCGCCTCCGCGCGCTCGCGCCCGCCCAGCCGCCGCTCCAGCAGCGCGAACTGCACCAGCACTGACACATCTGTCAAAATAATCATAATAAATCAATCCGGATCGTCCACAACATAACAGGCCTCATAGCAATAAAGTTATTGTATTGTATTGTATTGTATAGCTCAGTTGGTAGTAACTCTGCCTTTTGCGCTAGAGTTCGCGGGTTCGATTCCCGCACTGGACAAACATTTGTGTGATTAACACAGATGTTTGTTGTTTATTAAAAATAATAAATGAAAATATATTTTTTTTGTTAGGTTTTGTCTCCTTGTTTTGAAATAAACTGTTTATAGGTAAAAAGTAATTAATATGCATATAATGAGTTCAAAACCAAGATAACTACGCCAAACAGCCGAATCATTGAGTTTGAACCGATTTGACCCCAAATCAGCTTATTACAGCTGGTTTGGAGTCGATAGGGACGTATCGGGGACGCAGAGTATTTTAAAATAATTATGGTGAATTTCCAAAGTCATAGAACACATTTTATTGCCATTTCGGTGAATAAAAAGAACCATTCGGGATGGCATGGCATGGCATGGGATGGCACACATTATGAATCACTTTGTATATATTATTTTAATAAAGAGCAAAGTAAAATGTATACTTCTTTACACATAGAAAAGTTGCGTTGGAAGGCCCCACCCGATGGACCGATGACATTGTAAAGGTTGCGGGAAGTCGGTGGATGGAATGGGCTCAAGACCGTTCGTCGTGGAACTCTTTGGGGGAGGCCTATGTCCAGCAGTGGACTTCTACAGTTTGTTGATGAATGATGATGAATACATAGTCTACTCACGCTCTTTCTTCTCCAGCACAGCGACCGCCTTCTGCATCACCTGCCTCGCCTTGTCCAGCAGCCCCAGCCTGTAGCAGGCTGCGCCCGCGTCGGTGTACACACTCGCCTGCCTCTTGTACTTCCTCAGCACCAGCTCCACCAGCGCCGACAGCTCCTGGTGCTTGCCCGTCTCCACGTAGATGTCTAGAAGTGCGGCGTGAACTTTGTACGGGTCGTTCATTTGTAGTGCTTCTTCGAGGGTTTTTTGTTGTGATTCCTGTAAAGAGGAAAGTTGGATTGTTTAGCTAGGTGGTTTTGGTGGGAGGGTTGCGGGTTCGAATCCCGCCTGAGTCGGTTTTTTGGATATTATAAAAATCTTAGTATTTCTCTACAACTTGTTCCGTAATTATCTAGCTTATTCTATAAAGAAAAAGAAAAAATATGAGAGTTTGAGAAAACTAATTATAACACGTACAAAAGTATGCTTTTTAAGATTGATTCAAGAAGAAAGAATTGAAAAAACTGTATGCCAAATCAGCTGTTTTGGGGTCAAATTAGTACAAACTCAATGAATCTGCGTTTTAGGTGGCAATCTTGATGCCGAACTTCGCGTACGTTTAGTAATTAGAAAAACAAAAATCAGATAATTTGGAAAAGTTTGGAAAAATAATAGCAAAATATTGATTTTCGCTAAAATTCTTTCTTTTTGTCGATAGCATAACCCCTTTTGGGGATGGTATACATTCTAAGAATCACCTAATAAAATACATACGTCATGTATTTATTAAAAAAAAAAAATGATGTAGGGTCCGTATCCTACATCCTAAAAGTTCGTTGTTCAATGTAAACCAAATAGTAAAGTTTACCGTTTATTAGTTACAGTACGTAAAGCTACAAATGTTTGCGAGTTTACGTTATAACGTGTTGTTGTCGTTAGGTGGTTGATGTGCAACTGACTCGAAATCCACGTTATAGCGTAAATGCTGACCCGCGGGAACATGTAGGTATTTTGTGCGGTTTGCATAAACCGTACAATATGTATAAGCAAATAAATGAGCTATGACTATGCATAATTAAGATAAAAGTTTTTGATATACCTTAGTACCGAACCGGTGCTCGAGGTTGAGTAGAGCGAGCCACACGTTCAGCTTGTCGCGCTCCTCGCGGAAGGGGATGGCGGCCAGCGCCTTGCGCGCCACCGCGCGCGCCTTCTCTATCTCCGTCGACTGAAAGTTACACACTTATGAGTAAACTAGCAACAGCTGTCAATATATCATATATAATCATAACAGTTATCAATTCGCAAATTTAAAAACGTATTACAACGAAAACTATAAAATCTTATTACAAAATATCTGACTATTTAGATGACAAAAAAGCTTGGGAGTGAATATGCTCTGGATTATTAATTTTTCAATTTCAATTTCAAAGCCTTTATTGCTAAACATACATGGGTATCGTTATATAACTATTAATCTCTACATTGTTTAGCGTGTCTATGACACAAAAGCCTCCTCCAGCTTTTTCCATTCTTCCCTATCTCCTGCCAGTCTTGTCCAAAGTGGGCCAGTGATTTTCTTTATGTCATCAGACCATCTTTGGAGCTGTCTGCCTCTTTTTCTTTTTGTGTTGTGTCGGGGGGTCCAGTTTGTTAATGCTATGGTCCATTTTGGTGTTTGCTCCCTGAGCATGTGACCTGCCCATCTCCATTTTAGTGTTTTGATCTTAGTTTCGGCATCTTCCCATTTTGTTATTTTTCTTATGGTTGTGGTTCGTATTCTGTGTAACCTTGTGTATCCTAGTATGCTCCTTTCCATGCTCCTTGGATTATTAATAAAGATGTAAAAATTACTTAAAATAAATTAACGTGAATTCAACTAGATTGACTCTTTCCCCCATTCACTCCCAAGTTTTTTGTCATCTAAATAGTCGGATATTTTGTAATAAGAGATTTTCAAAATAATCCATGCGATTTCAATAAATACTGAAACTGAAACGGCCCACGGCTTCGTTCGCCTGGTATCCAGATAAAATCTTTGACAAAGCTAAGAAAAGTAAAAAGGACATGGGAAATCGTGGGCCCCAACCTGCAGTTATTTGATGAGTTAATTAATTCATTTTGTTAATTTAAAGTAGTAGTTTTAGTCATGAAAAGCTCTAAAGCAGTGGAGTTATATTAAACGCTGAAAATAGTCATTTCCGTGTTATGTTTATGCTACCTTCTTACTACGAACGCTTTTCTTCGATTGGTATAGTGCAGCGAAACAAAACCCTACCCGCAATCAATTGTTTTTGACTGTCACAATAAACCATTGTCATTTGTGACTTGCAGATTCCGTTTCAGTTTTTAGCACAGAGTACTTTTGTATATATACCGGTTTTTAGTTTTTTGAGTAAAAAATGGAAATTCTTAATTGCCAATTGCACTATTGCTTGAGGCTCAAGATTCCGACGATTCCTGGTACAAGACCAGCCACCGGTAATCCTTAATACTGTCACGTCTTGGTTAACCACATCAGGTAAGTTTCTACATTTTCCTAAGTAATATTATTTTACGATTCATGAAACCTCGCAGAACCGATAACCGTTGGGGAGTAAAGGTTCTCGAATGGCGACTACGAACCGGGCGACGCAGTGTTGGAAGGCCCCTCACCCGATGGACCGATGACATTGTAAAGGTTGCGGGAAGTCGGTGGATGGAAAGGGCTCATGACCGTTCGTCGTGGAACTCTTTGGGGGTAGCCTATGTCCAGCAGTGGACTTCTACAGGTTGTTGATGATGAAGACTCAGGAGCTCCACACATCGAACGCGGTACGATGCGGAAAAGAGCGCAGTGCTATTTGTTTAAAAGTTAAATGGCGACGCAACGCCCTGCCGTGTCTCTGCTTGTTTGGTGTGCATTATGTGCATGCATTCTCCTAAAGATGCATCATATAAAAAGGCGGCAGCCGCAAAAAAGAGCATAACTAGTCGTACGAAAGTCTGAAAGGGGTTGCTAGTAATATAACTTGTTTATCAGTAGGTATATTTTAAATGAGGTACCTAACTACAATGACAATAACTTTTATTTTTACAGATATTCAAAAATGACATCGGTGCAAAACGTTCCTGCGGAACAAGCTGCCATTAGACGGTTTGAACATCGAAGAGTGTGCCGTGGATGTGGTTCTTAGGTCTTACGAGCAAGATCGCATGTTATTAACACTCCAGAAGGGGCTAGTCTATCATCATGGTTATCAAATTCCTACAGTGAATGAAAAAAAATTGATAGTGAAAAAGTTGTTAAATGCTGTAGGTATATTTTGTAAAGATTGATTTTTGTGTATTATTCAAGTAGTATTTTTTTATTTCATAGTTTATCAATAATATAACAGTTAATTAAATACCATTGGTTACTGCTAATCTGAAATAAAAATTGTATGTTTATTCATTTTTTTTTATTTAGGTTTAATAGGTAATATCAGAGTATCATCCTTGGTACTATTTAATAACCATAATATAGGTAGATACACATTGAATATGAAAATACTTTTACATGGTAGACATCCTCCGACCTAATAAGGTTCAGGCGTACAGGATTCAGTAATATCCTCCCTTTTCACGTAGATCTGACAGTATTTTAAACTAATAACAACATAGAATTGAAAATAAATATTGTAATGTTCAAAATAATAACATTTCGTAGACTGTCAACTAGGTATTATAAAAAACTTTAACGACCTATATCTCTTTACTCCGGCTGCTTTACAATAAAAGCCGCACATATTTGAAATCTACACGATTAGCACATTGTAAAACTGAAAGTATCATTATTGCAGGATTTAAAAAAATCGGGGCCCTGGCTCCATACAAATTTGCCCAATCTCCTTTATTACTTGAAATACATGTAGATAGGTACAGAGGTGTTAATTTTATTTTATAATGGAATCAATGTATTCTGCATGGTGTGCAATATTTTGTTTAACATTAGATATAGTATAATAGCAAGGTTCCTTATATCTATACAATTATACAAAAAAAGAAAAAAATAATTAAGAAAATAAAAAATAATGTCAAGCTCCAATTAAAAATTCATAATAAAAACAAATTGAAATGAGGAAAAAATAATAAATAAATTATCTAAACAGATTTAATAAAAAAATTGTCCCCAATAGCATAATAACATTTTTCTTCCAAAGTGATTTTCAACTTTCTCAACAGCAAGCAGACAGGAGGTTACAAAGGCTCCACGACGGAGGTACCTGCAGATGGAAGGCCATGTAGGAGATCCAGAGTTGGCTGCTGGCGGGCTCGGCCAGCAGCGCGCGCTGGAACTGGTGGTCGGCGTGCGGGGCGGAGGTATCCCCCGCCTCCAGCGCCCGGATCCGCTCCTCCTCCAAGCGGACCTTCGCGAGCTTCTCCGCTACCGACAGCTTCTTGCGCTTCTTCTTAGGCTGTTCTGTTGTCTGTGGGAGAATACATGTATGCAAGTTACCAGCCTATGAGTCTACAAGGTGACTGATAATTAAATAAAGAAATAAATAAATATTCCAGACATATTCACACGGTCAACTGATCCCAAACTAGGCATAGCCTGTACTATGAGAACCAGAGACTGATATACATAATAGATATATATTTAACACCCAGACACAGAACAAACATCTGTGTTCATCACACAAATGTTTGTCCAGTGCGGGGATCGAACCCGCGACCTCTAGCGCAGAAGGCAGAGTTACTACCAACTGAGCTATGAGGCCAGTCTTTATTGTTACGTATTCATTCGTGCCTTTTCAAAAGTACAGATTTCGATTCGATTGACCTCATCAATGTTTGATTAAGGGGACATCCCTAGCCGCATCCTTTTTCCTGCACAGTCCCTACCCTATTTCCTTCTCTTATAATCCACCTACACAAACGCGCGCACCTCTCCGTAATAAATTATCCTTTCACCCTAAAACTCAAACAGGGTGGTTCCCGGTCCTGCCCACCCCCTGCGAACGGTAAGTCCTCAAAGATCTTACAATAATACTTATACCATCCCGAAGAGGGCTAAATCTATCAACAAAATGAAAGAATATTAGCAGCTGATGCATTGAGTTTGAACTGATTTGACCCCAAAAACAGCAGATTTTTAGTTATGATTTTTTATAAAAATGAAAAATATCAATTTCTATTTTATTTTAAACCCACACTAAAGGAATACAATGATTTTTAATAATATTAATATTTAATATTTTTAATAATAGGAGAAGATTGCGGGTTCAAATCCCGTCGGAGTCGAATTTTTGGGATATCATTGAAAAATATCAAATTAACTATTCTCAATAAAGTACTTAAAAGTCCGAAATAAAGCAACTTACCTCTTCATCACTACTGCTAGATTCTCCTTCGGCAGTCGCAGCCTTGCTCACTACGGCTGCTGCACTAAAGAAGTCCTTAGCACTGGGCACTTCCAAAACCGGCTCAAGACTCTCCACCACCTTGATATCTTTGATCTTATCCTTCAAATCGACACTTTGTCTAACATTTACTTCTTCTTTAACTTCTTTTTCTTCATGCTTCTTATTCTCTTTATCGCTTGATTCTTCTTTGACTTCCAATTTTTGTTTTCTAGCTGCTTGCCTTTCCAGTTTCTTCTCTAATTTCCGCTTCTTCTGTTCCTCCTTGTAATTCTCATTCCTTACATAACCCAACTCTTTCAATTTGTCTAAAACCTCTAGTTTTGCTTCTGTTAACTTGTTTATCCTCTCTTGTATAGTCAGTTTTTCGTTATGCATGGCCGTGTGGTACTTTTTATTCTTAGAGTTGAGTCCCCTTTCTTCTAAGTTGGCTATTTTCTCGTCAACGACTGCTGTTCTTCTGTTTCTGGCTTCTATAGATTTGGTGATTGCTACTAGTCGTTTCTTGAACTCTTTTATCGTTGTACAGTCTGCCATGTCTAATAGTCCTTGTTCGTGTGGAGTTAGGACCTCTTCTTCGTAGATATCTGTTTCAATTTCGTCGTTTTCTTCAGATTTGTATTCTACAACTTTCTTCTTGCTATCTGGCGTTTCTTTGTAAGAATTGATGTACTCTTCTGCGTTTGACGTTTCTGAGTCTCGCTTCTTCTTTTTCTTACCAATTTTGATATGGGTTTCTGCAGTATCCTCATCTACGTTTGAAGATTCAGAATTCTTCTTCTTTTTCTTACCAATTTTAATATGATTTTCTGCAATATCTACTTCTACGTTTGAGGATTCCGAATCTCTCTTCTTCTTTTTCTTGACAATTTTATTATTATTTTCTACGATTTCTTCTGCGTTTGTTTCTGATTCTCGCTTTTTCTTCTTTTTACTGATTTTTGTATCGCTTTCTACATTTTCTTCGTCAACGTGTTTTTTATTTTGTTGTCTGTCTGTGTGCTCATCGTTTTTATGTTTTTTGTTTGGTGTTTCGCTTTCACTGTCTCTCTGCTTGCGTTTACCTTTTTGGCGGTTTTCCTGAAAGTGTACTGAAGTTGGTATACTGTTGTTCAGTTAAGTTGTACTAAGGGTTGACATGCGAATGCGATTCTAAGACGTTTTAAAGTAACCTTGTGGTATTATTTAAATTAAAACGAGTTGACTTTGACGCGCGCAGCGTAATCACATTTCATAACGTGCGACGCAGAAGTTCGGGTTCGACCCTCGCGGCGGTAAAGCTGTTTGCATGATCTGCTACTATGAGTATTTCAGTAAAAACCTGTTTTTCTGATGCTATTTCTATTATTTAAGTAATTAACTTTAGCTGTTGGTTTTCCATACAATAAATAAATTAATTAGCTATTTGGTAACTATTATTTGTCATAGTCTATTTTTTTTCTTTTTTTTAGTACTTACATCATGCGTAAACGGCTCAGTGATTAGACTGCCAGACATTTTCTTTTCTTCCAGTTTCACACTCAATATCGTACAATTCACCTGTAAAATTCAATCAATTATGATACTTAATCAAGGAATGAAAATCTTATATAGGTACAACCAAGGTGGCAAACAAGCTTACGGCCCACCTGTTGGTAAGTGGTTACCGTAGCCTAGAAGTTAGGACAGTTAAGTACTGGCTTAGTCTGAGTTTCGCAACAGTTTCCGCTCACAGCGCAATCTCGGGAGGGTTGGTTTCCGGGTATAAGGAGTACCTATGCCATCCTCCGGCTCCATCATCAGACCAACTCCATGGTACAATATACATATATGTGTATGTTAGTCTTTAATGTATATATCTGTATATAATAATATTAGTAAGTAATATTAATAATAATATCTATATTTCAGGCTACTTGACACATTACACAAAAACGTGTAACATACCATGGCCCATAAAACTTCAACTTTAAATACTAAAATTGCATCTGTTGTTATTCTATTGTTTACCTGAAATAAAGTTATTGAATAGGCCAATCTTGTTATATCGGCGTGACACTCACAATCTGTCCTGTGTGGAAGGCGTTTGATATATTTTGCTTGGAGTCACGCGTTATAAAGATGCGCGGTATGTAGGCCACCACTTGGTTGAAGAACGACACCAGTAGGTAGTCACGACCGATGTACTGACAACAAAAACATTCAAATTATTAACTTTTTATACAATTTATTCTTGTACGCGAAAGGAGCCTCTAAGAGGCGCACTGATTCGTTCACCGACGGTCATAGTCCCTTTTTCAGGGCCACCATACTTCAATCTATCTATGATAATCTATGAGGGAGGAGATAGTAAGCGTCCTACAAGTTAATTGGTTGGATGTAGGCTTGTTTCAGAGCATGTTGGCGACACCGAACTCGGACGCAGCCACAATGCTCTACCGGGCCACATCTAGGCTGGTAGACTGATGGTGGAGTCGATAAAGAAGCTACAATGGAGCTGACATGGTCGGACTCACCGACATAAGCTCCAAAAGAAAAACAGAAAAAAAATAACTTCAACCTGGTCTATAACCTACTACAGAAGACCAAGAAAGAATCAGTGTCACGACATGCAAGCATACAAGTTGATTCATAATATGTACCTATACTCTGCAAGGGGATTATTCTAAATCAAATGAGCAAATAAAAAAAAAATAAAAAAAAAATCATTTATTGATTCGGACAACACAAAGACTGGCCTCATAGCTCAGTTGGTAGTAACTCTGCCTTCTGCGCTAGAGGTCGCGGGTTCGATTCCCGCACTGGACAAACATTTGTGACTAACACAAATGTTTGTTCTGTGTCTGGGTGTTAAATATATATCTATTATGTATATCAGTCTCTGGTAACCATAGTACAGGCTATGCCTAGTTTGGGATCAGTTGACCGTGTGAACATGTCCGGAATATTCTTTAAAAATTCTTTAATTCTTTAAATTCTTCATTCTTCATTCTTTAAAGATCAATAGATACAATAAAGTATGTTCTACAACTTTTGGAAATTCGAAATTTTTCATTGATAAAACACTATGCAAAAATCAGCTGTTTTAGCGAGCTATCTTTTTATCGAACTTCTTGTATGTTTAATAATTAGTATTTTTATCAAAATTAAATACCTACATGGGTATTATATAGTCTTTGGTATAAGGTATGTTAATAATAATAATATTCCGGACATATTACACACGGTCAACTGATTCCAAACTAGGCATAGCCTGTACTATGGGTACCAGAGACTGATATACATAATAGATATATATTTAACACCCAGCCACAGAACAAACATCTGTGAATCACACAAATGTTTGTCCAGTGCGGGAATCGAACCCGCGACCTCTAGCGCAGAAGGCAGAGTTACTACCAACTGAGCTATGAGGCCAGTCCTTGTGTATGTTACACAAGGATAGTGTAGCTTTTTATTAGTGAAACAGTTTTTAGTAGTTCCAGAGATTACCCCCTTTATTACATACAAACAAACAAATTTTACCTTTTTATACTTAATAGAAATAAGATAAACCCTAAAACAAAATTCGCGCACTTGTGACATTTCTGACTAGTGTTGTGGTATAACCATAGAGAATGCATGCATAGTGATGTGCTTTATCTATAACATGTGAAAATAACGGCTGCACTGGGCCTGTGACGAGACAACACTCACCTTAATAACCCCCGTGTAGGCCGTCCCGACCTGCGCCTCATCATAACTCCTCAGCACCACGAGATCCGGAGCCAGGAGTGAAGGCTTCAGGGTCAGGATCAAGTTCTGCTTCGAACAGTCCAATGAGAGTACCCTGGCTTGGACCACTTGACCGACCTGAAAATTAGCAAGTATTTTATCATTTTTTATTACAAGGTGATTCATAATATATATATATATATATATATATATATATATACAGTGGTGGTCATCTAATTAGAAACACCTACCTGGGTTTATATTTTTATTGCAAATTCCCTTTCGAACTAATTTTTAACGTATCATTGAGTGTTCCTACGTATTAAAATCGATGTATCGGATATTATATTGCATTGTTATACCATTTTAATAACATAAAACAACGGCTGTTTTTCTAAAACTGAAAGTAATATTAATAACAAAATAAAAAACGAGATACAAATCGGACAACTAATTAGAAACACCAAAAAAATCATTACATAAATCATTTTTAATTTGAACAAAACCCCAATAGTTTTGAAAAATACTAAAAATACTACATCCTTAGACAATTAGTATTTGGTAGGGTAGCCTTTATTATCAATAACAGCTTTGCAGCGACGCGGCATTGATTCAATCAATTTATAACTAGTTTCTACAGGAATACTTCTCCAAGCGTCTTCAAATGCACTGTTAAGTCCATGAATATTAGTAACGTGTTTCTGCGACAGGTTATTTATTTTTATTGTCGTCTTGGTTGTCAAATATTATTGCTTGTAATTAAACTAGAGATATTAAAGTACATTGTAAAGTAGTGAAAAAAAATTTACCTCCTATTAAATGCTATAATAATGTTAGTTACTTTATAAAAATGTCAGGTGACTAGGTGTTTCTAATTAGATGACCACCACTGTATATGCTACTAGCTACAGCCCGCGGCTTCGCTTGCGTGGTGCCTGCATTAAAAGTAGCCCAAATGCTATTGCTATTGCATGCTATGCTGTCTATTCCAAGTTTCAACGAAATCGGTTGAGCCGTTACGGCGTGATATTATTATTTTTTTATTTTTTTTTTAATATTCCGGACAGATCGCATACGGTCAACTGATCCCAAACTAGGCATAGCCTGTACTATGGGTACCAGCGACTGATATACATAATAGATATATATTAAACACCCAGACACAGAACAAACATCTGTGTTAGTCACAAATGTTTGTCCAGTGCGGGAATCGAACCCGCGACCTCTAGCGCAGAAGGCAGAGTTACTACCAACTGAGCTATGAGGCCTGTCAATTGAACAACAAACATCCTCACAAACTTTCGCATTTATAATATTAGTAGGATTCCGAATGGGGCTTATTCTCACCCAATTGGCAATAATATTCGTAATTTTTCATTGAAAAAACTATCCAATGCTGTTTTGGGTGTACTCACTTCAACTGAATGAATCATTTTTTTTTTTCAAATAAGCTATGTTTGGGTGTTTATGTCATCTTTATACCTAATTTTAATATATAAAACATAAATATAGTCGGGTAAACAACAGTACCTTATATTTCTTGTGGGAGAGGTTAGAAATGCGCGCTTTCTTGGGATCGATGAACACGCCGCCCTCCGACAGGTGCGTGTGAGGCACGTACCCTGAAAATTACATTTTTTTAATGTGTAACATAAACATAGACAATGTCTGGAAGAGATCGCTTTTAAGATAATAATAAGAATTTAATAAGACTTACTTTTAATAAGGCCGCCCATTGTAAAGTTTTGGTCTGAAGTTTAAGTTAGCCTTTACCCTCCCCGGGCTCTTAAAGAGCTCTGGCAATTTTACTCACCGCAGGAACACAACATTATTTGAAACAAATAATCTCATTTGGCTGCGATCTTCTGTAAGGTGGACCTCCCCAGGGGCGGAAAGAGTGAGGATCTCGCTATGCTCTACCTCCTCCAAAAGACAAGCTCGCTTAGCTCGTCAGTGTCTCACCTTTGAGCCGGCCCACGTCGAGCTCAGCGTGTCTGTCCGCGAGCACCCTCACGGTGCCCGTGACCAGCTGCCCAGGAGCCAGCTGTTCCAGGCAGAAGTACGGCTCGTTCAGGATTTGGGGCTGGTCCGTCACTGAGTATACATAGTCTGACATGTTGTAGCACAGGATGCGGACTTTGTGCTTGCTGCCTGCGGAAAAATAAAAAACTGACTAAAATCCCCATGGTTGCTTATCATATCACTGGTTCTTTCTTGGTTATCCTACACAAAATCAATTCAATCTTCAATATATATTTATTCATTGAAATCGCAAGCATAATTTTGAATCGTCTTAAATTTAGTTGAATTTACGCCTGTTCAGTATTGGTGCACGAGAGGGATTGAAACCCACGGCCTTTGGATCGGAAGGTGGGATCAATCCTCATGGTTAAACATCAGGCTGATGATGATAAGACTCGAATACAAAGTGATTCATAATTATGTATACTACCCGACAGCAGCATAATGTACAACCAACTGGCATTATAGTTTGTTCCACAATTTTTTTTTTGTTTAAAAAAGAAACACCATGTAATAATCTACTATTTTGGAGAAAGAAGATGATAAAAAGACGAAAACCAGCTGAATTAAAAAAGTTCCTAATTTTTTTTCTTTATTGTTCGTTCGACAATGAAAATGAGGAAATTCGTAGAAGAACCAAGGTCACCGACATAGCTCTCAGAATTAGCAAGTTGAAGTGGCAGTGGGCAGGCAATATAGCTCGCAGAACCGATAACCATTGGGGAGTAAAGGTTCTCGAATGGCGACCACGAACCGGGCGACGCAGTGTTGGAAGGCCCCCCACCCGATGGACCGACGACATTGTGAAGGTTGCGGAAAGTCGGTGGATGGAGAGGGCTCAGGACCGTTCGTCGTGGAACTCTTTAGGGGAGGCCTATGTCCAGCAGTGGACTTCTACAGGCTGATGATGATGATTGTTTCTTTTGTTGATAGAATACGCCTCTTTCGGGATGGTATACATATTATGAATCACCTTGTATAATCTAATCTCTTACCGATCGGATAAGATTTAGCGACCACGTCCTCATCAGTTAGGTCCTCGTCCACCTGGATCCTCTTCAGGCTGAGCAGGCCGAGGTTACCGTGGCCCAGTTTGAAGTGCACCGACCGCCCGATTATTTTGAGCACCTGATGACAAACTCTTCAGATCAGGGACCAATTCTACTAATTCAATGTCTTCAAAATGACAATAGTTCCAATGACAAAATGACTACTTTTGACACTTTTGCGCAGCATTTGTGAAATCAATGAAACGAAAGTGGCAACAATGATAATGGCGTAACTGAATGATAATGGCGCGATCATTATCATGCGATTATCATTTTGAAGTCATTGAATTAGTAGAATCGGGCCCCAGGGCGTGTTGAGCATGTTGAGACTATTTTACACGAATTTGAACTTTATGGTTCATGTGGTTAAAGATATTTATTTCTCAAAGAACAAAGTTCACTTATAGAGAATACAACATTTAGCTATTTCATGTAAGTACATATTGTACTGGTTTGGGTCCAGTGAAGTAACAGTTACAGACGTGTCTTAAATAAATAAATTTATAGATAAAGAATGGAAGTATTTTTTAGAATATGGTCTTTTAATCGTTTTTTGAATATTGATAGACTGGTGGCTTCTTTAACAATATTAGGTAATTTATTATACAGTTTTGCTCCTTCATAAGTTATGTTTTTCTTCCCATAGTTTGTTCTAGGTCTTGTTAGTACAAAATTTTTTGAGCTTCTTGTGTTACAATTGTGTATTTGATTTTTCCTCTTAAATGTAACATCCGTATGAATATCTCCTTTAATTATTTTTCGTATAAGACAGCAGGTGTTGTAAGTGTAGATTTGGTTTAAGCTCATCAGTCGAGTTTCCTTGTACAGTTTTTGTGTCCGTGTAAAGAAATCATAATGAAATAGGACTTTGATAACTTTGTTTTGTGCAGTTTGTAGTTCTTTTAGATTTGATTTAGCTGCGGTTCCCCATACCTCAATTAAATATTCCAAATTCGATTTTACTAGTGAGTTATAGATAATTATCCTGACATTTTTTGGAAAACATTTAACTACCGGCCGGATTTGATCAATGATGATATTTTGGACCTTAGCTGATCTATATGTGGTCTCCAGGTTAGGTGCTCGTCTAATATAAGCCCAAGGTATTTTTCACTATTACTTATTTGAAGAGTTTCGCCATTTAGTGTTAGTGGGGTGTGATTGTCAATAATTTTATTTATAGCCCTAAATATCATATAAGATGTTTTTGATGCATTGACTGTTAGCAAGTTATGTTGCAACCATGTATTTATTGAAGTTAAATCTTTCTGTGCTTCGCGGACTATGTCGTGAATAGAGTTTCCAAAATAAAAGAGGCAGGTATCGTCTGCATATAACATTATTTGTCCGGAAAGGCCCGCTTTGTATATGTCATTTATGTATATAAGGAACAAGAGCGGTCCAAGTATCGATCCCTGTGGAACGCCACAGGTGATTATCCTAGGACCGCTCTGATGTTCACCTATTTTGACAATCTGCTGTCTGTTTGTGAGGTAAGACTTGAAAAGTTCAAGTGCAGTACCGGAAACTCCAATCATGCTTAGCTTTTTAAGTAGCAAGTTATGGCTCACAGTGTCAAATGCTTTTTTTAAATCTATTAAAATCCCAAGTGCTATATTCTTTTTATCAATGTTACTTTTAATATTTGTAATTAAGTCTATCGTAGCAGACAGTGTGTTCGATTTTGCTCTGAAGCCATATTGATATTTATAAAGAAAGTCAATAGATGTCAAAAAGTTGTTCAAGCGAGTATAAAGAACTTTTTCAGATATTTTAGAAATTATTGGGATAATAATATCATAATCAGTACATACTTTTACTACTACGTATAATATAGTCTTTGTTTATACAGTGAACTTGTGCTTGTATACACACACACACACTCACCAGACACACACACACACACACGTACGTACGCACACACTCACCAAGTTTCAACAAAATCGTGTATTATTAGATAGATAGATAGATAGAAAATGCTTTATTGCACACCATAAAAAGTACAAACATTAACAAAAAAAAACAATAAAAACTAAACTATGTGATGAACAATGGGCGGCCTTATCGCTGAAGTAGCGATCTCTACCAGACAACCTTTGGATGGAGTGGACTGGATATGATTAAATAGGGGTATATCAGATGTACTTATCTATAATAAATTTTGATATAATGTTGTGCACACAACCTAAAAATTAAATTTTACCTACTAAACATTTTAACTACATATAATATATTTTATTTACAGAAAGAAAATTAAAACTAATACAAGTTAATATTATTATTATTATACCAGCTATCGTATTTACACTACTTGGATGTTCAATAAAATTATTCATTGAAATAACGAGGATTAATTGGTATTTCACTGGTCATTTAAAGGTCTCTCACCTGAGCTTGTTCAATAATGTGTCCGTCTCTGAGCGCTTGTTCTACCTCCATGTTGGGGTATGTGGTTTCGAAGATGCTCTTCATCGTCAGGAATGGTGTGTTCCGTGTCGGCAGCACGTAGAGCACGCGGCCTCTGATCTATTAAATAATAATAATAAACATGATACTTTATTACACAGAAAGAAAATTAAAACTAATACAAGTGAATATTTACAAAATACACAAGAGACTAGGAGGAGGTAGGGCACTGGGAGATTTTCTCGCTCTTAATTGGAGCAGCCCGCCTGGGGAGGTACCTCCGCCTTACAGAAGATCGCAGCCAAATAAAATTATTTGTTTCAAATAGTGTTGTGTTCCTGCGGTGAGTAAGGTTGCCAGAGCTCTTTAGGGGGGGAGAGGTTCGGCAGGCAATGCATTAGCAATGCTCCATGTGTTGCTGATGTCAATAGGCGACGGTAACCACTTAGCATCCGGTGGGCCGTAAGCATGTTTGCCTCCGTATAACATAAAAAAAGACTATATATACACAAGCTATCTAAAGACCGTTACGAACGATCTATAGATAGCTGATAGATAACATTCTGAAGCGTCCCCATGACGCTGGCGGAATTGCCACGCTGGATGGCACGCTGGACTATTGTAAAATGTTGTGCAAATGTGTGTATTTTAGTTGCAAATAAATTAATGTCTGGGTCTATGAAAGAAATACCTTTTGTCCCAGAGTAGGCTTCTTCCCCTTGACTTTGTCGACGTGCTGCCGTTGCACGTAGCACGTGGTATCTCCGAATACCACGCCTTCAATTCCGTTGTCTAGAGGCTGTTGAAAAAATTGCTAGTTTTAAAAACACGTAAAAGGACATTAGGAAATCCCTAGAAATAGAATCTTATAAATGCGAAAATTTGTGTGGATGTTTGGATGTTTGTGGTTCAATCACAGCTAATCGGCCGAACGGCGCATATAGGCGTATATACTTTTTATGCAGGTACCACGTGAGTGAAGCCGCAGGCGGAAGCTAGTCATTCATATGCAGAATGTTTTTTTGTTCTTTTATCCGCAATCAGTTGGTGGACTATAGGCGGATGAGCTGCTTGTTTAGTGGCGTTTGGGATCCAGACTCATCAGTCCTTCTTCCCTAATTTTTGCAGGTTATCCAGGATGTGGCTCCTCTTTAACCTTTTCGTGGTTGTTGGTTTCTCAACCAAAGCTCTTGCGAGTGGGTTGGCGTGGCTTTTGAGGCTGCCCAAGTAGCTTTCTCCTCTGAGTTTTATTTCCTCGTCTACTGTAGGGACTTCCAGGTACTCATGGGTTTCCTTGTTGGTCGTGAACCATGGTGCGTTGACAAGAGTACGAAGGATTTTGTTTTGAGCACGTTGGATGTAAATTCCACTTCCACTTCCGATTCCACTCTTTATGGAAGGCGACTAAACAGTTCAGAAGACCTCAACAATCATATGCAGAATGTAAATCAAAATTTTGGTCTTAATGGTAAGAATATAGAGTTTAACGTGCCATTTATTGTCTTGGCATGAACACGCGAATGATTTCAGCTAATTGACATACGGCCCACCTGTTGGTAAGTGGTTACCGTAGCCTAGGAACGCTCGCAATACCACAGGTATCATGCGTTGCGGTGTTTGATAAGCACATACCGTCTCCACAGTAAACTCCACGTTAGTCCCGGGCAGCAGAGGCCCCACTGGTTTATTCTTCAGCAGCACACCCTGGACTGCCCCCAAGGTCGCCGACAACGTCACCACGCTGTTACTGTTCGAGGGGGTGACTGACTTCACTGCACACCACGTCACCATGCCTACATCTGTGAAAAATAGACTGCGATTAAGGGTCAGCTTCGACAAACGGAGTGGCGGCGAAGCGACTGATTTTGACTGACTTAAGATTATACAATTTTGTGCAAAAGATCATCGATAAAAAATAAATTATGTATGCACATAATTTTTTCGGATAGATAATTTTTTTGTGCACCACCGGAATATGAACCTACGGATCGAAAGTCGAGGTACCTGCCGCTAATTAATCCTACTAATATCATTAATGCAAACCTTTGTGAGGATGTTTGGATATTTGTTATTCAATCACGTCGTAACGGCTCAACCGATTTCGTTGAAACTTAGAATAGAAATAGTTCTTTACCTAGAATAGCATATAGGCTACTTTTACGTATGTACCACGCGAGCGAAGCCGCGGGCGGAAGCTAGTTCATAATAGAATTCAGAGTCACAAACCTAGATCAATGTCTGGATTAACATCCTTCTTAGGCAGGAATGTAGTTGTGTTTGGGATTCCTAGATCCATGACATAGCCGTGGTCTTCTATTGACACCACTGCTGCTTGGAACAAGGCACCTGCAAATTAAGAAGATTCTAGCAAATACAATATTATAATAGAAAATTGTTTTAGTGTCTTTTTTGATAGAGACATGTGACATGGTCTCATCCATCAAACTATGCGATTTTGCTAAGGCGTGCCCAGCGTGGTGAGTATGGGAAAATCCCCCCACATTCCCGTGGCGTATCAACGAGCACACCAACTTGTGACACCGGGGACGCCCAGGGAGGCCTCCGCCGGCATCGGGTGGCTGGACTAGCAGCCTCCACCCGTCACGCAAAAGAGGCCCACCAGCAGTCTAGTTGCGGAAACCAGTCCACTCACCAAGTAAGTACCCCCCACATGCTAAGAATTCACTCTGGAAATCTGTGGGGTAGGCCCTGTTCTGCAGTCGATGACCTACGGATGAAATGATGAGTGCTCTGTAATGCACCTTCTGAAATCATACCTTTGACAACATCGGCTAAGGGCTTCCCTCCATTGACGTGCTGCGGCATGGTGGAGAGCATGAGGAACTTCTCCTTGTGTTCCAGGACCTTCACAGCAATGTACTGGCCCGGCCTGAACATCTTTTGAAGGTCGCTCACTTTATCTGCCTGGAAATGAATACTTCATCAAGAGAGGTGCACATGGCCGCATCGTAAGCATCGAACGCATCGCATCGGAAATCAAACGGATTAGTTTTTCACAATGCGTCCACTGTACCGGCAGCTATCGGATTTGCCGACGCAACTACCAGCCTTCAGGTTGCCGATACGGCGCGTCGGCACTGCCGATGAGCAGATTCGAGCGATCCGTACGGGTCGGATCAGTGGACACACTTGACTTTCTATACAAAGAATACTACTATCTACGACACGAAAGTGGCGACAATCATAACTGAATGATAATGGTGCGATCACTATCATGCGATTATCATTTTGAAGATATTGATACAGTAGAATCGGGCCCCAGGGTTAGTTCTTACCTTGTCGTTGACATAAGCCTCAAGCTGCTTATTATAGGGCTCACTAATATGGCATGCCATCACATTGCCGATCAGCTTGCACGGCAGCATCACTATCATCTTCGTCTCATACACGTAGCGCACCCTGCCCAGTACCAGGACACCTTCTTTTATCGTCTGCAACAAAATACATCAAAATCTTAGGCTACTCGCACACAAGCCACTCACATAAGCCACGCTACAAGCTGCGGACTATAATTTAAGTACATTTTGTATGGGGTTGCTGCACACGTGCGGTCGCCACAGGCCACATGCTTCGTATGAAGAGTTTAGTCCATTGGCCACTTGTTTCTGTGGTAGGTGGCTCGTTTGCACAGAGCCTTAGGAAGTCAATTATGGAGATGGCGTAGGAGGTAATTTCAAATCAGCGAAAATGCAGTTCCCATCACTAGTCATGAGGGTTGAGCCTGTACCTGCACAGTAGTATATTTTTAAGTGACTCTTCTAATTTGGCTTGTAACATGTGCAACATATCGCTATTGATGTTTATACTTGTGTAACGTAAGCACTAATTCCAATGACAAACCTCGTGAAGTAGCAGACGGTTGCCTGTCAGAGATGCAAGGAGTGCGGGTACGATTTCCATTGCTAGACAAATGTTTGCATGATCTGCAAATATATGTTCCGGGTCTGGGTGTTTTGGTACTATAGCACTAAAGGAATTGATTCAGGATATAAGGTAAGAATTAAATGTGACTTACTCGATAACTCAAACCGACAGTGCAGTTTCTTGTGGATTGGTCAATCTCCTTGGTCGCTTCATCTGATAAATACCCATCATCGCCTTCAGATTTCTTTTTGTGCTTATTCTTTTTCTTATCGCCCTTCTCAGGTTCTCCTAAAAACTAATATTCAAGAAATAATGAGTGCATGCATAAATTTATTAATTTGCGAAGATTTTCTCTAAATTACTTACGTTGGCACTCTGCTTAAATACAGCTGTAGGCTTTTTTCCGCCTCGAGGAAAGTATTCTTCTGTATCTGCCATACTTTTTAAATAATTAAATTAAAATAAAAACAAATAATAACACTCGCGCCACATCTGTATCTGCATGATTTTTTGAGGTTATTATTACGTTTTGTTGTATGTGTTGAGATAATCTGTTTTCTTGGTATAACTCTCTGTGACTGTTTATGATCTGTGTTCTGGGCTCTGCAAATAAAATGGTGAAACAATAGACATACGTCTTTGCCTTTTAATATAAAATTAATACGCTTCCACTGCGCCAACATGAAAAATATAAGCCGAAGAATATGAGAAAAAATACATGGAGTATTTCTAGAGAAGAAAACAACAAGAGCAATATAAAATTCTAAGGATGGCGATGACTTCGGTTACAAATTTACCAAAGCTGGTAGATGGAACAAATTTCAGTGTTTGGAAATTTCGTATGAAATTAATTTTGGAGGAAAGAGGATTGGAGTCCACTCTTATGAAAACTGAACAAATAGATAAAGAGAAAGATGCCAAGGCACGGAGCATAATTGCCCAATGTGTCTCCGATAAATTCGTCGAATTAATAAAGAAATGCCCAACGGCAGCAAAAATGTTTGAATGCCTGGAAGAGGTACTAGAGAGAAAAAGTATATTCAATCAGCTGTATCTGAGAAAGAAAATGTTATCAATGAAAACCAGTATAGATGAAAAATTACAAGATCATTTTTTAAAGTATGATAACTTAATAGCACAACTAGAGTCAACTGGTGCAACGCTGAAGGAAGCAGATAAGGTGTGCCACCTACTTCTAACGCTGCCGACCGAGTATGACACTGTTATCACAACATTAGAAACAATTGATAGAGAATTGAATGTTGACTTTGTCAAATCCAGATTGCTAGATGCTGAACTGAAGATTAAAGGTAATGAAACCACAGCAACAGATACGCACACGTTTATGACCTGCTACAGATGCGGCAAAAATGGGCACAAATCCTTCCAGTGCAGAACGGGACAACCAGTGAGAGGCCACTACAGAGGTCGGACTTCAACGAGAGGACAACGGGGTCAATCCAGAGGCAACAGCAACTCAAACAGAGGACGAGGTGCAAGCTCCTATAGGTCACCATGGCAGACAGGTCAAGCGGCGCAGGCAGATGAAGAGACCTCCTCTTCAAGGAAAAACGAAATGTCATTTACAGCGAGTAGTGCAAGTGCATTATGTAATAACAGTTGTGTTAGTGATAGTGATGTTCAACTAATTGTGGACTCAGGGGCCACAGAACATTTGATTATGGCTAATTATGAACCTTATATGACTCAGGTTGAAGAACTGGACAGAGAGATGAAGATTTATGTAGCGAACGGACAATATCTAACATGTTACAAAAGAGGTAAACTAACATTAGAATATAATAGTAGTCTATCAATAGATATTGAGGGATTAATTGTTCCTAAGTTGTCACACAATTTATTATCAGTGAGAAAATTATTAGAGAAGGGACTTCATGTTCAATTTTACAATGATAGTGTATCGATAAGTAACTCAGTAAATGAAGTTATTGGCAGGTTGAAAGGCAGGTTATATGTTATAGACATGAAACTCAATAATGAAGTAAGTTTGATTTCAAAAGATTTGTGGCATCAGAGATTGGGTCATGCTAATAGGAAACAGCTAAGGTTACTGCAACTGCCGTACAGTGAGATTCCGTGTGAACCATGCATGAAAGGTAAGTCAACTAGATTACCATTTTATCCTACTCAGAAACCACGTTCTCATTGCATTGGTGAACTCATTCATACTGATATATCTGGACCAATGTCCACACCCAACTCTACAGGCGAGATTTACTATCATACAATCATTGATGATTTTACTCATTTTTGTGAGGTTTACTTATTGAAGAGAAAATATGAAGCAACTGATAGGTTGATAGAATACATAAAAAGGGTAGAAACGCAAACAGGTAATAAAGTGAAGAAGATTAGATCAGATAATGGAGGTGAATTCAAAAATGAAAAAATACAGAATTTTTGCAAGGAAAAAGGAATAATAATACAGTATACAAATCCATACAGTCCAAGCTCCAACGGTGTAGCTGAACGAATGAATAGAACTATATACAACAGAGCAAGAACATTGTTAATAGAGACAGGCTTGCCAAAATTTTTGTGGGGTGAAGCAGTTAGATGTGCAGTCTATCAAATCAACCGCTGCCCATCCTCAGCAATAAACTTCCAAACCCCAGCGGAGAAGATGTTTGGAAACAAGAATTTGTCAAGACTTCGAGTTTTTGGATCTAAAGTGTGGGTTCATATATTACCAAAACAAGACAAATTTCAAGAAAGAGCAAAAGAAATGAGATTTGTGGGATATCAACAAAATGGATATCGCCTATGGGACCCTGAAAACAACAATATTATTGTGTCAAGAGATGTGAGATTTGATGAAAGTCAAATACAATATATAGAAAAGAAAACTAAGGAAAGTGATCAGATATACTATGAAGATGAAAATAGTGGAAAGTTGAATGAAAAAGATTCTGAGAAAACTGTAGAAGATGAAAATAGCAGAAAGAAACCAGCAAATGAAAATATAGAAATTGAAAATGACAGTGATGATTATGAGGATACAGAAGAAGAAATACCAGAACAAAAGACAAGATCAGGAAGAATCATACAAAAGCCAAGTAGATTTCAAGAGGATTATGAGCTATATACAGCATATTGTTTAATATCGGGAGATCCTCAAGATTATGAGGAGGCAATGAGCAAAGGTTGGAGTAATGAGATTAATAAGGAATTAAATGCCCTTGAAAAATTAGAAACATGGGAAATAACAGATTTACCTAAAGGAATGAAAGCTATAGATACTAAATGGATCTTTAGAACAAAACAAGATGGTACAAAGAAAGCACGCTTAGTTGCAAAAGGTTTCCAGCAAAACAGTTCAGTGAATAACTATGCCCCAGTAGCCAGAATATCTACAATAAGGCTGATGCTAAGTCTAGCAGTACAACAAAATTTGCCATTGAAACAGTTTGATGTGCCTACTGCATTTTTGAATGGATATCTGGATGTAGATGTTTTTCTGAAATGCCCAAAAGGATTAAACATCAGTCAAGGAAAAGTGCTTAAATTGAAAAAGGCTTTATATGGATTAAAAGAGGCACCAAGATGTTGGAATAAACGATTTGATGAGTTTATTATAAAAGAAGGATTTACACGATCAAAACATGATTCATGCCTATATGGGAAAGGACCAAATTGGTTACTATTGTATGTCGATGACATTTTATATTTAGGAAAAGAAGATATAATAATAAAGAAGCTGGAAAAGGAATTTAAACTGAAGGATCTGGGAGAAGTTAAGAACTATCTAGGATTGGAGGTAAATAGAAATCAAAATGAAATGGAAATAAAACAAACAGAGATGATAACAAAGCTTTTAGAAAGATTTCAAATGCAAGACTGTAAAGGAAATAAAACTCCAATGGAAACAAATTTATATGCAAAAACATCCTCAAACATAATTGAAGTGCCATTTAAAGAACTAGTGGGATGTCTACTCTACATCTCAATGAATACTAGACCGGATATAACTTATGCAGTATCATACTTGAGTAGATTTCTAGATAAACCAACACAAGAATTATGGACAGCAGGTAAAAGGATCTTACGATACCTCAAGGAAACTCAGTTTCAGGGGCTGCTATATAACAATACAGGTAATCATACTCAATTAGAGGCTTATTCAGATGCAGACTGGGCAGCTGACAAGGTTGACAGGAAAAGTACCAGTGGATGTGCTATCTATCAAGGTAACAATTTGATATCATGGTTTTCCAGAAAGCAGACGTGTACAGCTTTGTCAACAGCTGAGGCAGAGTACATAGCAGGAGCACATGCAGTAAGTGAACTCGTACACATAAAGGGCCTACTCTCTGAATTTCTTAATAGTAAAACAGTGTCAGCTCACATCTACATTGATAACCAAAGTACAATTAAATTGATTCAAAACCAAATAAATACTAAAGCCTCAAAGCACATAGACATTAAATATCATTACATAAAAGATGTAATAAATAAGAGAATTGTGTCTGTATCATATGTACCTACAGAGGAAAATATATCTGATATTTTCACAAAGGCATTGCCTGCAAGAAAGCATGTATATTTCCGTGAAAGATTAAATGTGTATTAGGTTAACTACCTTAGATGGGTATCTCTCTTGCTAATATATTATGATTGTAATGTTTTTATTTAGTGGTTTATTAACTTGATGTTGCTATTTGAAGGGCTAAATAGAAACACTATCCGTTATTATTGTTATATGTTTTTATGTTTAAAGGTAGAAAAAACTTATTTTGTTTGTAAACATTCATTTTATTCTATCTTAGAGTTAACTGCAGCTATGTCTACATGCTATTCTACATTGAAATAGTTAGGTAGAGTCTTAATAAGTTTATTAAAATATGTAGTCTTACAATTTCTGTGTCAACAATTTTCATATTATCTTAGATTCAATTTGTATAAAATATATAGGTATAAACCTCTACAAATTGAGGGGCTGTGTTGAGATAATCTGTTTTCTTGGTATAACTCTCTGTGACTGTTTATGATCTGTGTTCTGGGCTCTGCAAATAAAATGGTGAAACAATAGACATACGTCTTTGCCTTTTAATATAAAATTAATAGTATGTTGTTCATCAAATAATAGCTGTGACATTTGAGTTACTGAAAAACGAAACGCAGTTTGGTAGATTTTGGGAGAATCGGGAGCTACATTTTTAATGATCTCCCCATTCATCATCATCTCCCTGCCTATTTGGGGTCGGCACAACATGTTTTTCTCTTACACTCCCCTTTGCCAGCCGTCATGTCAGTATCATAGTCCTTTCTTACTCATGTCGTCTTTCACACAATCTATCCATTATTTCTTTGGTCTACCTCTTCCTTTAAATCTTTCCACATTCATATTTACCACTACGCTTACATACTTTCATCCTTATTATATTTCCTAGTAGCATATAGGCTACTTATATGTAGGTACCACGCAAGCGAAGCCGCGGGCGGAAGCTAGTTATGTATATTGTATAATGAGAAAATTATATGACTATTACTACCCTTTATTTCTACCAAAAAGGTAGCTTTGTTTGTTATGAGTTGAATCATCAATTCATCATCAATCATCAATTCATTATACATCGGTTCACAGAGTACCATAACCTAGATCATCGGTTCTGATAAAATGCAACTAATTTGAGTGGTCGAAGATCGACGAAGATGTTCCTTGTTCTCTCTTTCTCTTGCCTATAATACGCAGTGTAAACAGAAGAAGTAAATATGAATGTCAAATTATAACAAGTTATTTTAATTGCGTAGTATAATGAATTTCATTTCAATGCATTCAGTTCAGTTTTCTTTCAATCCAGACTGACTGACAGGCAAACTGACTGTCTTGTCTTCTACCTTTCATTTCAGGCTTTCTCATTTCAATTCAATCAATCATTCAATCAATTCAATTTTGTTATATCACGGCACGAACTTCCCTCCCGCACCGGTGAGAAATTAATTTATTTTATTATACAAAACACAACGCCACCGGATTCTGATCAAATTGTTGTACTCAATAGTAGCTATCAACTTGATTTGATTAACTTGGTTTAAATTCGTAAATTATTACTTCTTTACTGAAAAATTGCCGGGTCGGTAAGTGCTAACAGGTGCTAACATTTACTTCAATTTTTTGGAGATAAGTTTTAGTTCCCACTATCTATTCTTTAGATAACTTCGCACTTTTTAAAGTGTCGATAAAGTATAGCATTGAGAATGAAGCCAGTTGGTTTTTATAAGTTAGGAAAATAACTAGTTAAACAGGTTTTTCTTCTCAAATAATTTTTGCAGGAAATATGACGAAGATAGTGATTTTTGGTTCCACCGGTGTGACCGGCCTTTGTGCCGTGGAGGCCGCAGTCAAGAAAGGTAAGTACCCACTAGTTTTAATACTACTATACTAGCTTCCGACCGCGGCTTCGCTTGCATGGTACCTATGAAGATAAAAGTAGCCTATATGCTATTCCAGACTATAAGCCATCTTCCAAATTTAATCAAAATCTGTTCGTCCCATTGAAACATCCTCACAAACTTTCTCATTTATAATATTAGTAGGATGTAACGAAAAGACGAAAGTCTACAATCAGCGCGTGTTGCCAGTGATGACATATGGCACTGAGACTTGGTCGTTAACTATTGGCCTCATACACAAGCTCAAAGTTGCACAACGGGCTATGGAGAGAGCTATGCTAGGAGTTTCACTACGTGATAAGATCCGAAATGAGGAAATTCGTAGAAGAACCAAGGTTACCGACATAGCTCTCAGAATTAGCAAGTTGAAGTGACAGTGGGCAGGCCATATAGCTCGCAGAACCAATAACCGTTGGGGAGTAAAGGTTCTCGAATGGCGACCACGAATCGGGCGACGCAGTGTTGGAAGGCCCCCCACCCGATGGACCGACGACATTGTGAAGGTTGCGGGAAGTCAGTGGATGGAGAAGGCTTAATACCGTTCGTCGTGGAACTCTTTAGGGGAGGCCTATGTCCAGCAGTGGACTTCTACAGGCTGATGATGATGATGAACGAAAAGGGGCATATTCAATCAACAAAAACAAAAATATTGGCAAAAAAACATGGAACACTAACTAACATCCTCATAATGCATTAATAATAAATAAACATATTTTGATTATTTTTATATAGGCCTCCCCCAAAGGGTGCTATAATTATCACTCTAGAGCCTTGTCCATCCACCGACTTCTCAAGATTTTCCTATAGGCCTTCCAAAAATTTGTAAAATATGTTTACAAAATACCGAGCTCTCCCAAACAGGTCAGTGCTCAGGTAAGTATGTTGAAAGGTGACCTTAAAAAGGCCTTATGTTGGCACTTAATGTCATAATATCTTTGTAATCCTTGTCTGATATAAAATAAATGCTACCATGTTTTTGTAGTTTAAAACAAACATTTAATAAAAACCAGCCTGCTGATATTAATAAAAATAGTAGATTATGCAACAAGGCCTTAAAGTAGTGTATTATGTCCCGGGCGCTATATTGAACCCCGAGAACGAGGGATTCTATGGTTAACTCCCAAGTGGAGCGAGGGAGTTAAGGCAAGAATCCTGAGTACGAGGGGTTCAAGATCGCCCAAGACAAATACACATTTTATATACTCATACTCTACTTTTTATACTTTCTGCGAGGCAATTGAAAACAATGACTGTTAAGTAGAAAGAAATGATTTTTCTGGAAGTAAGTTTCCAACTATACCAGAGGCTTCAGATTGTATGCATTCTGGAGTCGAATCAAAATCACTGTCGTCGTCACTTGAAATTTTTTAGAAGTTTATTCGAATCGAAACTGAATTTCGATGTAAATAAATGCAGTTTGAGCGCTTGGCGCCTTTTTTTCTTTTTTTGTAGTCTATTCTGTAGTGGTCAGTTTGACATTCGAATAAATCCTTCTTCGTGCGCGGGTGAAAATGAATTTCGTAAAAAGTTTTCATGTTTTTCTTTTTTTTTAATTTGTAGGCAGTGCAAAGAAAATTATAACATACAGCCTAATTAGAATAAAATCACATTGCACCAAACATTTTTGAAACCAACCTCGATCAAGCACGACTACATGGGTTGCTTTCCAAATTCAAATCACATTATGTCCCATGGGAAATAATGAAATTCAGTACATCATTATGACCCGGCTAGACCGTAGGGCGGGCTAATATGCCATTGACGAGCAGGTAGTATAAAAAAGTATTTTTTGTCTCTTTATGTGTGGTACAAACTTAATTTAAATAAAATAAATGTAAATTCATGCCTTTATTTAATTTATTTGGTATTAGTCACAAGCCATTGCTTAATGTATTAATTTTAAATGACCTGATTTACATTTTAAAAGTTTTGCAAGATCACAATACATACTTACCTACCTTCAACTAGTAGGTCATACCTACCTTAAACTTGTAGGTCATAAGGTTGAGATTGTCAACTAATTAACACAAAGGGCCATGATCAATGGTTCCTTGATCATGGCCCAAGGAACCATTGATCAAAGAACCAGTGTGGCGAAAGGATTAAAGTGCGCCTCGTAGACCCATTTCGTGCAAATGTGACATGTCTTTGAATTTTTAGGTTCTAGGACATGCTGATGCCGGTTTCCTTACGATGTTCTTAATCGATTTTGATTGCGAAAATGTAATACATAGGTAGTTACTATTTCAACACGTATCCTCGACGGCGACGGAGGTATTTAGTATTAGGTGCGGTCAACCGATTTGATTTAAAGACTACTGCAGAACCTTTTTAGGAGGAGGTAGGGCACAGCGAGATTTTCTCGCTTCAAATTGGAGCAGCCCACCTGGGAGGTACCTCCGCCTTACAGAAGATCGCAGCCAAATAACATTATTGAAATGAAATGAAATATGAAATACGGTACGGGACGGTAACCACTTACCACGAGGAGAGCCGTAAGCCATTTTGCCTCCGTATAAAATTTAAAAAAAAAACTGCATAATCTTTTCGCGTTAACTCTAAAGCGCGAAGCGTCATCGCTGAATCTGTCAGATATTGCCAGAAATTACGTTGATGTTTATCGCGAGAGATGATTATCAGCTTTTCCATCACAACAATAGGTTAATCTTAAGAGTTTTGATCAAATACGTTCGAATAAAAACTCTTTATGTAGCGATAACAAAGTAAAAATCGTCTGTTGACAATCTTAACTTTATAATATTACTAACTTCTGCCCGCGGCTTTGCTCAAGTGGTACCTACATGAAAAGTAGCTTATACGAAATTGATTGAGCAGTTTCGGCATGATTGAACAACAGACATCTCATTCGAAACATCAAATCAAATTAAATCAAAGTAATTTATTGCGTAATATGGGTTAGGTACAGTTGTTACATAATACAATACAAATTAGGAGCAGCCATATTCAGCGTTGTACGCATGCAATATACATTTATTTTCAAAAAAATTAAGTAGGTATGTCAGATCTTTAAATTACAATAAAATAGTGCTATTACAAAAAAGTCATTAAAATAATCATCGGTTGGATAGTAAGCCCTTTCCAATAGTAACTTTTTCAGTCTCACTTTGAACAACTTTGAATTTTTTTTTTTTTTTACTAACTTTTCAATCTATGATGTTAGTAGGATAGGATAGTAGGATATTTATAACAATAATAGTACCTATAGGATTACTAAACATACGACAAGTTCGGCATCAAGATTGCTACCTTAAATAGCTATAAATAATAGATGAACTGATTTGACTCCAAAGCAGCTGATTTTTGCATAACATTTTTTCAATGAAAAATTGCGAATTTTCAAAAGTCGTAGAACAAACTTTATTACCAATTGAGTGTAGAATAAGCCCCTCTCAAGATAGCATACATATTATAACAACCTTGTATAAGTAGGTGCTTGTACTTACCTACAGTTCGAAGAATAAGTATCCAAAAATGGAGGTAGTTTTTAAGACGTTTCAAAGTGATCCTAGTGATTTTATTGAAATAAATGCCCTTTGACTTAGAGGTATTGCGCAGTCAAACAATTAAATTCGGGGCCGCCCTGTTTTTTCGAAACTTTATTAACGTATGCAACGAAACTCGTTTTTAGGGCTCTCCGTTCGCGCCTTCGTGCGTGACCCTGCCAAGGTCCCCGACCACTTGAAAGACAAGGTGGAAGTATTCGAGGGGAACGTCCTCGAGCCCGACTCCGTGAACGATGCCATCGAAGGAACCGATGGCGTGGTCATCGCCCTCGGCACCAGGAACTCCCTGGAGCCTACCTCAGATATGTCTGAAGGCACGAAGAACATCATCGAGGCCATGAGAGCTAAGAACGTGAAGAAGGTCTCTGCCTGTTTGTCTGCGTTCCTGTTCTATGCCCCGGAGAAGGTGCCGCCGAGGTTCAACGACCTGAATGAGGACCATAAGAGGATGTACCAAGCTCTGAAAGACAGCTCGCTGGACTATATCGCCGTTTATCCGCCGCATATAGCTGGTAAGTTGTAGAATAAAATGAAATAAGGGTCTTGGGTCCGCATGCCCAGCGTGGTGAGTATGGGCAAAACCCCCACATGATAAAGAATTCGCTCTGTGTGTGGGCGAGGCCATGTTCAGTGGACGTCGTACGGCTGAAATGATGATGATGATGAAGGGTCTTGACAGACCGACGAACAGACGGACAACAAAGTGATCCTATAAGGGTTCCGTTTTTCCAAATGAGGAACGGAACCTTAAAAAACGGTTTCGTAAGTTGAGTGACAAAGGTTTAAGGTTCAAGTTCGTTTGCCGCTTGCATTCAAATGTCAATGTTCAATGATATTGGTATTGCACTATTAACACGCCCTGTTCAGTCTGTTTTACCAATATTAGCTGCTAATAGGGGTTGCAGTTTCATAGATTTTCAATTACGAAACTGACGTATGAAATTGGGCTCATGAGTTTCGAAGATTCAGAATTTCAAACTGAGGCAGGATCAAAAATTAAGAAAAAAATTTTGTTTGTTCGATGTATAAAATCACCTAGCCGTTTTCGGCTACAGTGACTTGGACTCTATCAAGTTTTGGGGCCTTGATGTTTAGCCCTTAAGGTGAGGGTTTAATTGTTGTATGATTTTTGAATTGTTTTTTCTCAATAACCGCAAAACGCACAGCTTTGATTTTTATGACAAAGATAACTTGAGCATTTTATTTACGTAAATCCAAGACAGAAACGCGATTCGTAAAACTTTTCTCGATAGATTTATTTTTTAGAGTTGGGTCCTCTGCAACAGTTTTTTCGAAAATACTCTGAGACTATCTCACAAAAATAACTTTTTTTAAATAGTGTGTTAGACAATAGCATTGGGTACCTAAATACAAGACACTTTAAAAAAAAAAAATAGATAGTTTTTAAGATAATTGATATTTTCTTATATTTCGCTTACGTCGATTACTTTCGAGTGCCTTCTAACGCTTGCTATCTCTTTCCGCATTCAATTATAGTACATAGCGCTGTCACTTTCTTCACTCCGCCCACTCGACATTTTATTATGATTTGTGTAGCGCCTTAAGTGACTGGCGTACCCAATTTTTGCCGTGAACGTGCGGTCACAGGTAGCGCACGTCAGGGTACCGTTCACATAATTAGAAGTGTATTGAATGCTTTATTTACAGAAAGAAACTTAACACTAATAAAAGTTAATATTTACAAAATACACAAGAAACAGTTGAGCCATCTAAAGACCGTTACAAACGATCTATAGATAGCTCAACTGATCCTGATTGAATTGCAAAACAGGTGCTGCATATTTAGAAAATTCCTTAGTCTTGTCTTGACAAACTTTCTCTATTCGATAGTTTTCTTTCATGTCTATCTATTAGTTTCTACATTTCGAAACTCGATGTGTCAATTTCGATATTTCAGAACATGACAAAATGGTCCGAAACTATGAAGCTTCCAAATTTCAGAATGTACCCCCTCACTACTACCTTAGTTAGCGCTTTGTTTGAACGTATAAACGCTTATAAATATACCAATGTCGAATGTCTATTGCCTACGTTGATCGAAACGCGTCAACGTATGACTGTTTATTCCTTCTGGCATCAATTTGCACCTGTGTGGGAGATTCGCACATGTGGTAGGTGTCAAACGATATTTTACGATATTTTCGTTCTATTTAGGTCACATAATAGATAATCTGAGGGAATTAGATTGTGTTGGCTTAGTGGGAGGCTCCTGACTATCGATCCGATGATCGACCGGATGGGGGATCGACCCACTGAGGTTTATGTTCGAAAAATTTAAGTGCGCTTTAACATGTGCTTAAAACGGCGAAGGAGAACATCGTGAGGAAACCAAATATGGAATACAAATTACTGCAATGTGTGTGCATGTGCCAAATGGCCGGACATGCCACTGACTACCCGCTTAGACATCTTCTCGGATCTGACACTTGGAGATCTGAGAGGATGTATACCTACCATTCTAGGCTAGGCTTGGTCGCGAGGAACAGGCGTAGCTTCACCTAGTTTCTAAGACGTTTCAAATCCTAGTTGATTTTATTGAAATAAACGCCTTTTACTTTGACTTTCTTAGGTATAACAAAAAGTCCTAACAGATCTTTCTTCTTCCAGACGAGCCGAGCCGTGAGATAATCGTCACAGTGAACCCAGAGAACGGACCAGGAAGGTCCATATCCAAGTGGGATTTGGGATCCTTTCTGGTGGACTCTCTGAGTGAGCCCAAATACTACAGATCTATCATTGGTATCGCCAACGCTCCCAAGGAGTGAATATTTACATGATTATTAGCCATTTAGTTCTAAGTTTGTTTATGAATAAGGATTTATGAAGTCCAAGAAATGGTAGGTATCAGAATTTCGCACTATGAATGATAAAATATTGCATTTTGGACATTCCATGTTACCTATCTGTTAAAGCAAATATTTCGTTATCATAATACTCTCAAGTGTCAGTTTATCTGAGCCATGTTCAAAGTGGGTGCGATATGTCAACTGAAATTCGCTTCAAAATGATCCGTACGTCTACTTGTTATAGTCCATTTTGAATTTGACATTTGTGGGCGTGTGAATAAAGAAAAATGGGCCGGATAGGCTTACTTAGCGAAACAGTTTTAAAATCGGTAAAGCGGATATTTTGGTGATGGTACAATATACCAGCGGCCTTCAAGAAAAGTCTGTATCGTAGAGATCAGTAGGATGAATTAACAATAAAATAATTTCGGCCTACATACATTAGAAAATTTTATAACGTAATAGTCTAATAGTGACTTTAAATTGTCTTTATTCATTAGACAAAATCATTTTGAAATAAATTTTAATTGTCTCATCGTTCGTCGTTTGAACACGACTTGATATGCTGATTGATGATTGCGCGATAAACCGAAATATAATTATGTGAATTTTATATCAACTCAGTCATGCACTGTAAACAATAGCGTTACGTTACAAAATGCATACCTTTTGTAATCAGAGGCCCGATTGCAAAATGTTCTTATGATACTGACTTCACACTGTGAGACGTGATAGCATACCGTTTTTGTATGGTGTCACGAAAAGCGCCCCTAACAAAACCAGCAAGCTATTCACCGTGAGACGTCAGAAGTGAGTAACCTGGAACATTTATAAATAGGGCCTTTAGTAGACTTTTATATTTGCATGCTTATGAAGCAAAAGTGTGAAGACTCTAAACCTAAACCAAGAACATTCTATAATCTGTGCATAATCTACCATACTTAGCAAATATTTTTTTTTTCATTTTTTGATTTAGACAAAAAGTTTTGTTTCGAATATAGAATATATTAATGTTTTTGCAATTTTTTTGTAACTTTTACTCCCTTTTGAAAGGTATTCCTTTCTGTTTCACTAGTATCCAATCTAACATAGGATGGTCGTCTTTCGTTAGCACAACGTAGTTCATTGGCGTCATAGGTTTCCTAGCCTCGAACTTGCCAAACCCTTCCCGACTACCCTTCTGCGAGATCAGTGTCAGAGTACTAGGGTAGTCGGTAAACAACGTGTCACTGACAAAAGTACTAGGGCTCCAAGGGTAGTTCACCTTCAGCCAATCGCGATCGCAGCTGGAGACCAGTCCAGTGCTGGTGTAGGTTTCTAAACTCCACGAGGCATATGTAGGGGTAGAGCCACTGGTTTTCCTCGTCAGCGGTTGATTGTATCGGCTCCCAGAAAGTGACGATGCTACGTCCCCGAGTATTGTCACAGTCAGGTTACTCCCAGTGTTAATACCTGGGCTTGAATTTCCGTAGGTCGTTGTGGTTCTAGGTTCGTTAGTTGTGAAGGATCCAGGAGATCTTATCGATGGCGTGAAGAAGGAAGACTCTGTGTTCCAAGGCGTGCTGATCATGCTGAGGGTATCATCCGTTGATGATGAAGTGGAACTAAGGGTCTCGTTGGCTATGGCTGTCGTCTGTGACGCTGATCTGGTGCTGCTGTCACTGGGATGTGGCAGGGTGTAGGATGTAGCTATTGTCTTTGTTACATGGGTTTTAGTGCCGTATTTGGCCAAGAGTTTGGTTCTACGCCTGCCGGTTCTCCGTTCTTCGGGAATTCTACTCAATACCATTTTACTTGCATTATTTTTAAGGTTGTCAGGAATTCATATGAATGTTCCACTAAAAATGGGTGCTTCTAACTTCTCCATAGTACTAAGCAGTGTGAAGCTTGGACATGGCGGCGAAAGGATAGCAGGCGTTCGCCAGCTCTACCAACCATCTGTAGTCCTGGTAAGAACTGACTATGACCTCGAAGTATTTAAAAGGATTCATGTTGGGTGGCGAGACTTGGCGCACCTACCGACGTTTACGATTTGAACATAGTATTTCCTTACTGTAATAAATAGGATTTTATTGCTTTGAAAAATATTTTTGTGACTTTTTGGCAAATTTGTTTTGACAGAACACTGACGTTGTCCTTCAAATTATGGTCCAATGAGGTTATATCCAGCTCTTTAAATCTATGGTCTTAACATAGGTTATGAAGCCGCTACGCTCAAGGCCAATTTTCGAAATAAGAGTTTTACATTCAGCAAGCAGGTCTTATTACAGCTAGAACTCCGAACTTCTGCAAGCATGAGGAATACCTGCCCAGCTTCTAAAGTACATTGCAGCGTGCATCAGAAAAAGAAAATAATTTCAATTATCAACAAATTTATTTTAACATTTTCCTACTTAAACTATAAGTATTCTACTATTTACACTTCTCTATTTGTATATTTACACTTTTTAATAGGTATATAAAGTCATCATCTTCAGGACATAGTCCTACATTATGTTTTCTTCTTCCACTCTCTTCTGTTAGCCGTCATTTCCGCACTCACTTCTTTTAATATTAATATTTCGGACATATCACACACGGTCAACTGATCCCAAACTAGGCCTAGCCTGTACTATGGGTACCAGAGACTGATATACTTAATAGATATATATTTAACACCCAGACACAGAACAAACATCTGTGTTAGTCACAAATGTTTGTCCAGTGGGGGAATCGAACCCGCTACCTCTAGCGCAGAAGGCAGAGTTACTACCAACTGAGCTATGAGGCCAGTTTCTTACTCATGCATCTTCTAAGCAACCCAAACATCTTTTCTTTGGCCTTCCTCTAAACATTTCGATTTATTTTAAGTACATAGTAGGTACCAACCTACTTTTGGTTTTTTAGGTCGAAACCTATAGGAATTTGAGACACCTAAACGCTTACAAGAAACATACAAACCATTTGACAGTTTATCATATCGCGCATCATATAAATTTGAGACTTGCCTCTGACTACACGAACTTGAATATCCTCTTATAGGAGAATTCTCCTTATCTATCTAGATTTTCTCCAGGTACGTTCGTACGTGTGTTACCACTATCAATACCAGATGGCGCTACTGGAAAATGAGATTAACACGACCAGTCGCTATAACCTACGCCATAAGCTTTTCTTTCTCCTGCCTCGGCCTATCGCTCCTCTCAGTCAGCAGGTCTACATCCAGCATCAGCCTGCCCAGCTCGCCGGTCCTGAACGCCTTCACCATGGTCTTGGCGGTTTCCACCAGATCGGGCACCTCTCTGACGCGACCGTCGAAGTCGCGCGTCTTCCGGATGCGGTTGTACTTGACTGCGCCCGCGATTAGGACCTTAGGGATAGAAGATAGTTATTAGCTGATTATGAAAAGTAAGGGAGGTTATTGGAACCAATTATACAACGTGTTCCGTAACTAGAACGCTTCTTCGAAGGGGGCTTTGGCGTATTAAACAAAAGGAAAGAATATTTACCGGTAAAAAAAATAAGAAAAAAAAACACCCAACAGTCGCATAGTCCTGACTCCACACTAGGATTACTTGCGTCCTAGGGATCAGAAACTCGATTTGTACCGCAGCGGGAATCGAACCCGCACCCCTTGCGTCTCAGACGGGCACTGGCCCGCTATATCACCGAGGTCATCCAAATATACAAATGGCAAGCTTCAGCAAACCTCACCTTATTGATATCATCACACGGTTCCAGTAGTCCCATATACTCCACATAGTGGAACTTGCCATGGCTGTTGAGCCAGTACAGCAGGTAGTCTGCGATGGCTTCCTCACCGACCAGGTGGTCCTGGAGCGAGGCACAGAGGGCCAGCTTCAGACCCATCTCTACGTTTGTTACCGAGGGTTCTAGGATACCTAAAACAATTGTACTATGTAGACTTCGAATGTTTGGGCCACAATAGATAGGATTAGAGAGTTGATGTGGCAGTGGGTGGGTCACACAGCTCGGAGAACTGTGGGTGGCTTGGGCAGAAGTGTTCTCTAGAACTCCACTCTAGTGGAGCATAAACTAGAAAGCGCAGTGTCAGACAACCTCCCACTAGATGGAAAGATCCATCTAGTGGGAGGAGGAGGATCCATTCATCTCTCCACCTAACACCTTGGGGCTGCACAAGTTTGGTTGCTTTTGAAGTCTATGGGGGAGGCCTATGTTCAGAAATGGACATCCTGAGGCTGAAATGATGAGAGAGGAGTGAAAGGAAGGAAGGGCCTAGGCCTTATTGGAAGCTCATTACTATCCACTGATAATATATTAAATAAGTTTGTGTATGTTTGTTACCTCAGCTCCATAACAGCTAAACCAATTTTCATGAAGTTTGGTTTAGAGATAGCTTGAACCCTGGGGAAGGGCATAGGCTGGTACCACACAAGTGACGCCATGGAAGCTAGTGATAATTAAAATGTATTTTGTGGGATTGCCTACAGCCATACTACAAAAATAAACCTTCCACAGCTTCTACAAGTTTTAATTGTTAGTCAGCCTCACAGCTACTTAGATTTGATTGACAAAGAAAGTACTAATAACATGGCTACAAGCTTTGACTGAGAAGAAAAATAAAATCATTTTTCAATTTGAATATCTTACCAGGAGTGTCAAACATGAAAATGGCAGGGTCATTGTTGATCTTCATCTTAGTCATGAGACTCCTCGTCACTCCAGCGACAGCCCCAACAGGCAACGCATGCCCTTTCCTCATATTCGCTGATCGCAGCATGTTAATTAGTGATGACTTTCCAACATTGGGCACTCCGATGATCATCACATTGTAATCTACCTCCTCGCTTCGATTGTAACGGTTGGAGTCCTTTATCAGATCCACCATCAAGGGTCTGAGAGCCTTCAGACCGCGGTCAAGTTGATCCTTGCTGTTTGTAAACACTACATTGTTTATACCTTGCTCTGCCTTCAACTGGTCCTTTATTCGAGGTATTAGTGACTGTGCGGTCAAGTCTTTCTTGTTTAGAACTAGTATATGAGGCTTAGCGCCTGTTAGTGTACTGGTAAAGATGGGGTTTCGCCCCGAAAACGGCACCCTCGCGTCGTGAACTTCTATGACGCAATCTACACTGTTAAGCTTCCTCTGCATTTGCTTCAAACCCTTGTTCATGTGGCCTGGGAACCAGCGAAGCAGGTCCTTGGCGATGAAGGGGAATTTCTTGCGGAAATTGTACGCAGCAGCGTCGAATTTAATTGACATTTTGAAGGTTATGTTTTTGTTTTGGTGTGTACAAACTAGTACAAAGTCCACAAAAACTTTTAACGCGTTTCTTTCAACGAGAGTAAATGTTTGAGTCTCAAACGGTCTCAAAATACTGACAAATTAAAAGGAACTGAGGAAATGTAAACAAAACACATAATTTTGAACGTTTTTTGTTTTGATTGCATGAAGAAGTGACAGTGACAGACAGCCTGCAAAACTGACTGACAGATGTTTGTTTTTATTTTTTTCAGGGCGATTTCTGTCATAATCGTCATCATCATAAACCACTTGGCACTTCGTCTGCAGGTAGTACGGTACGTAGTAAATTATCAGACGGCCATGATTATCCTTTCCTATCTATACCTTTTAAATAAATTAGCTAAAAACTTCTACCTACCTACGTCTTTAAAACTATTTCGGTATAGGTATGGTCTTTATTGAACCTATTTGTGTAGGGACATAGGATTTTTGATGTTGATATGTGACTTTTGATTTTTGTTATAAAGTCAGAGAAATAAAACGTAGTGGTTTATTCCATTATAGTTTCTTTGGAAATACTTCTAGAGCAAAGCATATAAATTGTGTTTATATTCTTTATATTCTCTGGGAAGCAAAGGCAAAGCCTTGGTTCCCGTCAATAGATTGTTTTTGCATGAAATTAACAAACGAAAATGTCGCAAACGTTTCTTTTGGAACCGGACATAATAGCGGCTACAGAAAATGTTTTGCCCGATCTCAACAACGACTTGGTGCTAGCTAAAAACTTCCTAAAGCAACAGAGTGCAGCCACTGGAGACTCATTGTAAGAAAAAGAGTATTTTATTAAGTTTCCTTCTATTTTGTTCTCGGGAATAAAACACCACCATCGCTTGGTCCTGTCCTAACTTTAAAATTCTTGTAACTACGCTGAGCTAACTAGATGGCGCCACATGTATTTTTAATTCATTCATCCTAAGATACGATCACATGGTTGACATGGTTCAGAAGATCCTGTCCCAGAAACCTCCAGACGTGGTGGACAACTTCGAGCAGTACTCCTGGGAGGTGAAGCAGGAGAAGTTTCGCCCGAACTTCGATTTGCTGAATGATGTGTATCTGTCACCACCGCAGCTGGCGCTTGTGAGAAGGGTGGATGAGATGTTCAGGGTATGAAATCTTAAGTAGTAACCTCTTAAAGGCGCAATTTATTCCTTTCACCGCACTGGTTCTTTCATAATCGATCACAAGGCCAGGGGCACCACACCTCAAGCTGATCAACCTAGGGTGAGCAAGAAATGACATGACGACCACAGACATAAATCTCGTAGGAAGATACCTAATTAAAGACTTGACTTTTAGTAGGTAGGTAGGCTAGGTAGTCTTACCATATGCATAAAGCTAGTAACAAAATTTCAGCTGGTGGCCAGTAAATCAGAGATGAAGGATGACATGGGTGAGGAGGAGCAGGAGCTGGACCTAGAAGAGGAGAACGTGAAGCCGAGGATTGCTGATCTCATCGACCATAACTATTACTTTCGTGGGGTAGGTTTTAACCTTACCTTATTTACTTCCTTTGGGAAAGAAGGCCTATTATCATATCACAAACAAAAATGGTTATTCTAGAAGAATCAGGGCGAAGAAGAACTTGTATATTTCTGGGATCCTAGAAATATACAAGTTCACAAGCATAATATGCAGAAATGGATAAACGTAAAGTCTTGCAGTGAAGGGGAGAACGAGGTATAATTTATTTTTGATTATTATTATATTCCAGGCAGGATACGGTCTCCCAGAGAGCGAATGCTATGCGATCTACATTTCACTGAACATGCTCGCTATTAAGGAGCCTGTGGCTACCGTCAGGTTTTTTGGCAAAATCTTCGGCACTAAGGCGAATTACTACGTTGCTGAAACCGACTTGACGATTGAAGAGCTGGATAGAAGAATACGGGTATCTACACTCTCATTTTAAATAAGAGCATAAACCGCGTAGAACCTTGAAATTGAAATTTTGTGAAGACATCTTATTGATGATGATAGCAAATCGATTTGCCTATGGCTTCTTATTTTAGGAATTCGAGCTGAAAGATATGCCTGGTGAAGGAGAGGGTGAAGGCGAAGGTCGGGTCCAGGAAACAGAAGAACAGAAAGAACTCTGTTAGTAAACTACTAAATAAAACTAGGTCCTAGCACTCTATTCAGTAGGTTCAGCAGTAGAAAAAAAAGTTTTAATACTATTGTGTCTAAGACCGCTAATGAAAGCGCAGTTGTAAAACAAGCCACTAGGGATTGTTAAGAGTTAGGAGAGTTTATTTGATATCTAATCACGGGAGATTTAGTAATGACGAAATGATTGGGATCAGTGGGAGAAGGGGAAGCGAGAGAAGAAAAGACCAAGGAGCTAGTGCCACCGACGCTGCCACCAGAACCGGTGTCAACGTGGCAGGAACCAGCACCTATACCAGTTGAGAGGCCGGGACAAGGAGTTAACAAGAAAGTACGTTAATTTCTCCAGCTCTTCTCAAATAATTTAAAACAAAAAAAATATTGAATTTGTAATACATTTTCGGAGCAGGTAATAGTATGAGGATGAATTAGAACAATTTTTCAGGTGTACTGGGTGTGCAACAATCCAGGGGAACCCTGGATATGTCTACCCGACTTGATTCCTAGTCAGATTCGCGTCGCCAGACTCACTGTGAGATGCATGACTGGAGATCTAGATGCTGAGGTACCATATTTTATATATTTATTCAATAACATTTATACTATCGTGTCTGTACCTACATCCTTCTCATCATCATTCATCCTACATTCCTCTAGTACATATCTCTCTGTGATCCGTACTCCATGCATGACTTAGGCGTTTTCTCGTTCGTCGTGTACATCGTATCTAGTAGTTACCTACCTACACACAAGTAAAACTTAGGAGACAACATGTTAGATTTTGCAGAGCATTCTATCAAGCTTAAGGCCATTATTTGTACTTACAAGTACGAAGATTTTTTGATGTCAGAAGTTTAAAACATGGTACGTTAATGTGCAAAAATGCATAAACCTACGCGGTTAATAAAGCAGCAACAACATTCATCAAGTTAAAGCTAGGCTATTGGAGTGACTCAAGGGTGCTACTTAGGTCCTCCTTTTTTCATTGCTTTTACAAACTGCTTAGGGTCGGTGTATAGGTCGCGTCATGGAAAAAGAACGCTGGTGGTCAAGCTGCGCAATGGCGATGTATCGGTCTATTTGGTGGTATGAGGTGCGGAAAGCAAAGGTCGACTGACGAACCAATGGCGCACCGGCAAGCACGCGGCGCGTGACCCGCCCGCCCCGCGCCGCACCTCATACCACCAAATAGACCGATACATCGCCATTGCGCAGCTTGACCGCCAGCGTTCTTTTTACATGACGCGACCTAACTTATATTGCTCTAAGTAAAAGTTTGATGAGCTTTTCAAAATCCAGATCCAAGCCTTCCCTCCATTCGAAGGCACCGAGCGCAACTACCTGCGCGTGCAGATCGCTCGCATCGCGTCCGCCACGTCCATCTCTCCGCAGGGATTCTACACCTTCGGCTCGGGGGAGGAAGAAGAGGATATTGATATGGAGGAGGGCGGTGGTAAAGTGTTTTTTTTCTATATTAGTATAATGCAACATTAGGATTGCGCCACTACTAGCTTACGTTATCTAGAATGACCACAGTTAGGTTGGTTACAGCTACTTTAGATTAGCTTAAATGATGTATAATTAATTATGCAATGCGCTCGCGTTACTAAACTAGTTCTTGACAAAGACGGTAGTTTCACTCCATACTTCTCACTCACTGGCGAACGTAATTGAACTAACTAACACTTAAGAAAATGAACGTTTATTTGGGAAATTTGCCGATTTACGATCATTAAAGTTACGAATGGTTCGGTTCGACCGTACAAATTCTGGTGAAATCGTTTTAAACCGAATACAATGATGGCTGTCGCCTCCTGAATCTGGAGCGCTAGTTAGTTTATATCAGAAGAATGGATACATATACCTACATCCATCACTATCGTTTTTGCACATCCATATAAATATTCCGGACATATTCACACGGTCAACTGATCCCAATTTAGGCATAGCCTGTAATATGGGTACCAGAGATTGTTATATATAATAGATACATATTTAACACCCAGACACAGAACAAACATCTGTGTTTTTCACACTAATGTTTGTCCAGTGCGGGGATCGAACCCGCGACCTCTAGCGCAGTATAAATTTCTCTATAGTTTATAAAGTCGAGTTATTACTTATTTAAGTTGATTTACACACAATACGGGTCAAAGATCACGACCGAGTCAAACCTAATCTAAATATTTTCCAAATGAAGTACAAATACCTCAACCTGGTCACTAACCTAAAGCAGAATGGCCAAGAAAGAACCATTGCCACGATAAACAAGAATGTTGGGAAGGCTATAGTGCATGAGACAAGTACCTACCTCACCTACCTTTGACAGGCTTCATAGCTCAGTTGGTAGTAACTCTGCCTTCTGCGCTAGAGGTCGCGGGTTCGATTCCCGCGCTGGACAAACATTTGTGTGATTAACAGATGTTTGTTCTGTGTCTGGGTGTTAAATATTTATCTATTAGGTATATTATCAGTCTCTGGTACCCATAGTACAGGCTATGCCTAGTTTGGGATCAGTTGACCGTGTGTGATATGTCCGGAATATTTATATTTATATTTACCTTGCCCAGCACCTATAGACAAGTCAGTTTATTTCGATGACATTCTGCCGGACGCACAAATTCGAAATTTCACACACAATTAGAATTCGAATTCACCTACAAGAAATCATTCTCTAATTCCCTGCATACTTCAATTCCCGAAATTCGAAAACAATCTGCTATAGGTACCCCAGCAGATTGTTTGCACGCACGCATATTTAAAATTAGCGAAAAGAGACGTTTCATCAATATATGGAGCCTGGGCCTGCACTGTGTACACTACTCTAAAATATGGCTAAGCAATAAAGTAAACGTATTTAATTGGTTATTTTATTTAAATTGACGTCGTTCTAAGGTACATTAAGATTTTCTACGACAAACGCGCGACAACGCTACAAAAATATGGCGGATGGACGTGCGTGAAATGTCATTTTGACAACCTACATTTATCTGACAAAACAAAAACATCAAATCAAACAACATGACATGAAAAATATGTCAATGTCATGTCAAACGCCAATTATAAACCAACATGGCGGCCTTCAAATAGTGTTCACATAGTAAAAAACTTACCAGAAGAACTATTCTTGTACCATCGCATTTGTCTTCAAATTAATGAAATTGTATTTTTCTTGTAATCTCCTATTTTTTCCTAATTTTTCTATGTAGTGTACATGGACCAGGCCCAGAATGAAATGGCTCCTTTAGTATATATATCTATGGGCCCTGTATTTGTACATGTACTTTGCTGTGTTGCCTGAAATAAATGACTTATTATTATTATTATTAAAAGACACGAAATTTTCTGCAGGTGATCTGGATTTCAACCCGAACCCGTTCTACCAGGGGCACACGCTCAAGGACCTTCTGGACAACAACCTCACGTACTGGGTGCACCATGGAAGGCATATCCTGAAGCAGGGGCGCACTATATGGTGGAACCCTAATGCTGGGATGGTAAGGAAATAGTGCTGGCTTGTTGTGTCACTGATTTTTTCTTGGTCATCCTGTATTGGGTCAGTGACCGACAAGGTTGAGGGTATGGCCCTGAAAAGGGCTTAAGACCATCGGTGAATCAGTGTAAGTAGTGAAAGGATTAAAGTGAGCCTCTTAGAGGCTACTTTCGTGCACGTGTCTCCCAATTTTTTGATTCTAGGACAAGGACATGCCGCACTTAATTTTTTCGAACGGAAAATCCATGACCCACGACCGGGATTCAAAGCCACGGTCTGCGTATCGGAAGTCTACCACTCCACCAGTCCTCTCAGTTGAAAGCAGAACTAACAATTACGGTCGTTGGTAAATAAAGGTTCTCGAATCGTGAGAAACTTTATTCCCCAACGGTTGTCGGTTCCGCGAGCTACATGGCCAGCCCACTGCCACTTCAACTAAGACTATGCTACGGTAACCCTTATCAACAGGTGGGCCATAAGCATGTTTTCCACCTTCAAATGTTATAGGAGGAAGGCTTGGAGGAAGAGGAGGATGAGGGTCCTCCGCCCATAGAGCCGGAGTCAGGTCCTCCCCTCTTCACCCCCCTGTCGGAGGACGCGCGGGTGGAAGGGCTGAACGCGTGGACCGCCAGGGTCAGCTCCCTCCTGGCGCCGGACAGGGCTGTGGCGGTGCTGAGGAGTGCTGTGTGGCCTGGTGCAGTGGCATACGCTACTAATGGGAAGTTAGTTTGTTAAATATTTATTTATTGAGGAAAACCAACAGCTTAAATTAATTTACTTACATACTACATTAGCATCACAAAGCCAATAACAGGTTTTCGCTAATAGATATAGTCATCATCATTTCAGCCGTACGACGTTTAATTTCAATTTTAATTTTTTTATTCATCTTTTGCCATATTTACATGTACTTAGATAGGTCAGAACAGAACAGATACATTTTTTACTTACATAGTAATTATGTAGAAAAACAAAATAACAACATGTAAACACAACAAGACAAGACAAAAAAATTATACACAGCACAGATTAAACGTACACACCTGAAAGATTGACTTTGACAATAAGTAAATCATGAATGAATGAATGATCACTGCTGAACATGGCCTCCCCCACATACAGAGCACATTCCTTATCATGTGGGGGGGTTTTGCCCATACTCACCACGCTGGGCATGCGGGTTGGCGAGCGCAGTTAGAGCTATCGTTCTTAAAATGAGGGACGCTGCTGCTCATCCCCTAGCTTTTTTCACTTAGTCGCCTCTTACGACATCCGCGGATAGAGATATGGAGGGGCCTATTATTTAGCCGGGGCCACCACGGCCTATAGATATAGTATAGCAATATAAATGAGAACACTTGCTATAACACTACATAAAATATACCTAAATATAAAACATAATAAAAACGTGGTACCTACATAAAAAGCCTATATGCTATTCTAAGTTTAGATCGTTATCTATTTCAATTTTCAACGAAATCGGTTGAGCCGTTACGGCGTGATTGAACAACAAACATCCTCACAAACTTTCACATCCTACCATTATAAATGCGAAAGTTTGTGAGGATGTTTGTTATTCAATCACGCCGTAACGGCTCAACCGATTTCGATGAAACTTGTAATATAAAGAGTTCTTTACCTAGATTAGCATATAGGCTATTATGTAGGTACACGCGAGCGAAGCCGCGGGCGGAAGCTAGTTTATAATATAAGTAGGATTATTATTTAACTCAATTTTTCTTTTTAGAAAGTCTGAGTGCATGTACGTAGGTTGGGCCCTCAAGAATCAAACCCCCAACTTCAGTCCGCTGCAGTTGCCGCGGCCGCAGGACGAATACCCCGTCGGGCCCGAGGTCATGGAAATGGCTGATCCCACTTTTGCTGACGAAGAGGTTTGTGCTGCTTTTAGTTTGCACTAGGGAATCAATAAAAGTAGTAGATATCCGCTTTGTGCGTATTTACCAGGTTTTTAAACCAGGTATATACGTGTACATATATATATAGGTGTTCTGAGGAACTATTTGACCTCATACCCGCATCGAGGTTCTACCATCGGACCTCGCGTCACCGGAATAAGGCTCATCCACATCTAATTGACACGTGGGTATCTCGAACCACTCGCTTTACGAGATCCTTTCTCCCCCATACGTGCAAATTGTGGAATGAGCTTCCTTTCGAGGTTTTCCCGCTAACCTACAACATGAAGAGATTAAAGAGAAGAAGAGAGAAGAAGAGAGAGAAAAATACAAAAAGATTTCTCCAGGGCAGGCAACGCATTAGCAATGCTCCAGGTGTTGCAGATGTCAATAGGCGACGGTAACCACTTACCATCAGGTGGGCCGTAAGCCTGTTTGCCTCCGTATAACATAAAAAAAGGTATTAGTACATAGTACGTGAACCTGGTACGACTTTGCGATATTTTAACGCCTTGCAAATATTCAGGGCAGTGTCGCCTCGTCTGAGTAGGGTACCCAGGGCTCTCGAGGCGCCTGGGACGACCCCACTGACTTGAGTAGGGGGGTGGTTGAGAATATATCGGACTTTTGGTCGCCCTGTCCACAAAGCCTCGCCCCCATTTCTGGATCCCCGTTCAAATCGCGGCTAGTTTATGATTCTGTTGCATTGCAACTAGAAGCGACGCGACGTGCACATAACAGATTGTAATGAAGAAAAATTGGCGGTTTAATTCAAACTTCAAACCGAATTTTCAGCTAAACATGACAATTTTTTTATTTAATTTTTGCTGATATTTATTCTTTTTTTTTCGATCATAGAATAACCGGTATTTCTTGATAGTATTCCCTATTATGAATTACTTCTAGACATACAATGGCATAAGCTACCATTTTGTCTTCCAGGCCTACCGCATTGCCCACCTGCCCCCGCCGCCGCCGCCCGAGATGCCTGGAGAGGGAGAGGGCTTCCCAGAGGAAGAGGAGGAAGAAGACTAATTCCTCTTTTTTGTTAAATAGCTTATATTTTGTTCGCTGAATAAATGGTTTATTTTTCTAACATGCTACTTAATTCACACAAACAATAATAGAAAAAAGACAAATAAGATGAATTAATTCTAGGAATGAACTCTGTTTTCTACGAGTAGTATAGAAAACAGAGTTTCCAACAACAGGCATTGTGCCCAAAAAGCTCGCAATTTTACCTCGTTGGTAAAATCAAATAATCCTACTAATATTATAACTAACTAAAGAAATGGCTAATTGAAAAATCATTTATACTGTGTCAGACTTCTTGAGCCATGCATGACCAAAGATGACGCCATTCTTACAAATGTATGACTCTATATTAAGGTGAGGGTTAAATTGTTTTATGATTTTTGAACTGTTTTTTCTCAATAACCGCAAAACGCACAGTTTTGATTTTTATGACAAAGATAACTTGAGCATTTTATTTACCTAAATCTAAGACAGAAACGCGATTGGTAAAACTTTTCTCGATAGATTTATTTTTTAAAGTTCGGTCCTCTGCAACAATTTTTTCGAAAATACTCATTGTGTTAGACAATAGCATTGGGTACCTAAATCCAAGACACTTTTTTTTTTTTAAAACTTAGTTTTTAAGATATTCGATATTTTCTTATATGTCGCTTACGTCGATTACTTTCGAGCGCCTTCTAACGCTTGCTATCTCTTTCCGCATTCAAGTATAGTACATAGCGCTGTCACTTTCTTCACTCCGCCCACTCGACAGTTTATTATGATTGTCATAGCGCCTTAAACTTATTTTTTTAATTTTTATTTTGTTTTATTAGGTATATTAATAAAAACTATTGTTATTTGCACACCGTATTAACGGTGAAGTATGTGAAATGTACAACCATGCTTCTAGCAAAATAAATCAATTCATTTCATAATAAATGCGAAAGTTTGTGAGGATGTTTGTTGTTCAATCACGGCGCAACGGCTCAACCGATTTCGTTAAAGCTTGGAATAGATGAAGTTCTTTACCTGGAGCAGCATATAGGCTACTTTTAATGTAGGTACCACGCGTAGGAAGCCGGCGGGCGCAAGCTAGTCTTTTTATATTTTTTTGTAGCTAGATATTTTGATTGAGATTGGGAGTTTTTATAGAAATTCCAAAGCTTATAAGAAGTTTGTTTAAGAAATTTATTGTAAACAAATAATTATTCACATTATTTACAAAAAACACTATTTTACAATATCTTTATATACCCACATATGAGGTAAACTCTAATTACCGTCACAGTACAGTTTAGATGCGCAATATATTTTTTAGAATCAATCGACTCTGCACGCTCTGAACATCAAACCTGTTAACTTCAGGTCTGCCAAGTCATACTTGTCGGACTGTACATCTGTTCAAACCACATGCGATATAATGAACTGAAATATATTTCAAAATGACTCTTTTATCTGTACTGAATAAAGACAATTTAGAGTTAGAATTTCAGGAAAAGACCCTGCCACTATTTTATTACTTACGTAAAGTAATAAGTACTTATGTATAGGTACCTATTTCTTATGCTTATGTAGTTGCGGCGCTGAGAGCTTCACTTTGCCGGGGAAGTTACGAGCGACGTTCTCCTCCTGAAATATTTAAAGTATCATCATCATTTCAGCCGTTCTACGAACAGACAGAGCGAATTCCTTATCATGTGGGGGGATTTGCCCATACTCACCACGCTGGGCATGCGGGTTGGCGAGCGCAATTAGAGCTATCGTTGTTAAAATGAGGGACGCTGCTGCCCATCCCCTAGCTTTTTTCCCTTAGTCGCCTCTTACGACATCCGTGGATAGGTAGATATGGAGGGGCCTATTCTTCAGCCGGGGCCACCACGGCCAAAAGTAGGTTATCACGTCATATTTAAAATATTGCAGGCGGTTCCATCGCCAGTTCCCAAGCAGTCTTTTTGTGTCATAAATGTTGACGACGTCAGTGGCGCAACGGGCGAATACTTGCGAGTGATTTTTTTTAAATGTTTTTCCCTTTCGAACTGTCTATGGCATATCCTGCCTAACCGCCAAGTCTTAGGTGTATGTATTTTTTCATATTCATTTAATTTTGTATAACTTTCCTCGTTTAGTCATGGTCCTTTAGATATGAAATTGACTATTTTACTAAAACTTCGAGGGACCTTTTAGGCGCCAACTCGAAAAATCACGATACACGCAATCATTAAATTTGTATTTAAAATACTTAAACTAAATTATAAATTAAATTATTATTTAATATTAATATATAATTTTAACAATCTTTTTATAATAAGTAAAAAAAAACGTAAGTCCGGAAGGGAAAAAAATATAAGACAGACTATGACATTAAAAAAAAAAAAGGTAAAGCGTATGTCTTACCGCGAATTATAAGTGTGTTGTATAAATAGTTATCTATTATGTATATCACAAGCTATACCTAGTTTGGGATCAGTTGACCGTGTGTGTGATGTGATAAAAAAAACCAAGTGTACCTTGACAGCCTTGAGCAGATCCTTCTCTCGACTGGAGGCGGCCTTGTCTCGCAGGAACACTTGGACGGCGGTCTTGGCCGCTTTGCCTCGCTTGCTGGTGCCCGGAGTTAGCTTCACTTTGTATCTAAACAGAACATCATCAATTTCTCATGATTGAGCCGTAGGATGTCCACGGCTAAATACAAAACATTCTTAACATGTATACCATCCAAGGGGGTTATTCTATCAACAAAAATAAATAATACTAGCGAATAAAAACATTAATACTTCCTCAAATTAGCTGTTTTTGGTATTTTCATCATCTTTAGAAATAATCATTAAACGTACAAGAGTTTGGAATCGAGATTGCTACAGCTGATTCATTGAGTTTGACCCTTATTTGACCCCAAAACATATTTGGTTGTAGAATAAGCCCCTTTCGGGATGGAATACATATTATGAATCACCTTGTATAATCAAATCAAACAAATCAAATTATTTTATTTGGAACATAGGCCTCCCCCAAAGGGTACCATGACGAACGGTCTTCAGCTTTTCCATCCACCGACTTCCCGCAACCTTCACAATGTCGGTCCATCGGGGGCCTTTCAAAATTGCAACAACCTTCCATTTGGACAATCATTATCATTCCAGCCGTTTGAAGTCCACTTCTGAATATCGGCCTCCCCCACAGATTTCAAAACGACTTCCAACATGGGGGGGATTTGCCCATTCTAGAAAACCCTTTTTACTATGGCGTCATATCTCAGTTGGTAGTAACTCTGCCTTCTGCGCTAGTGGTCGCGGGTTCGATTCCCGCACTGGACAAACATTTGTGTGATTAACAGATGTTTGTTCTGTGTCTGGGGGTATAGTATAGTACAGGCTATACCTAGTTTGGGATCAGTTGACCGTGTGTGATATGTCCGGAATATTTTTTTTTATTTATTTATTACTAGCTGGTGCCCGCGACTTCGTCTGTGCAGGATTAGTTTATTATACTTATTGACACTTATCGTCATATTTTGGACAATTCACACAATATCTTTATAAATTATTGTGAAGTTTCATTAGAATCCATTCAGTAGTTTTTAAGTGAAAGAGTAACAAACATCCATACATCACTACTTACAAACTTTCGAGTTTATAAAATTAGTAGTATTTTTATTATATTATCTTTACCCATACTCACCACGTCTGGCCAAGCGGATTGGCGAGCGCAGTTAGAGCTATCCTTGTAAAAATATGGGACGCTGCTGCTCGTCCCCCAGATTTTTTCCCCTAGTCGCCTCTTACATCATATATAGTAGGTAGGAGATATGGAGGGGCCTGTTCATCAGCGGCTAGGAGAATACATACTTGTAGTTGAGCAGTGCGGAGTATGGCGCCACCACGGGCACTGCGAACAGAAGCTCGTCCTCCGTCAGCGGAGCGCCCGTCAGCTGACTCAGCAGCTCCGTGTCAGCATCCGGCCCTGGCTGTTCCACCTGCAAAGTCAAACGTTTCTATAAGTTTCTTATAATTGTTTTTTTTTTATTATTATTTTTTTTTATACGACTGAGGTAGCAAACAAGCATACGGCCCACCTGTTGGTAAGCGGTTACCGCAGCCTATGAGCGCTTGCAATACCAGAGGCATCACGCACGCGTTGCTGACCCCGAACCCCCTCCCCCCCTAGAGCTCTGGCAACCTTACTCATCGCAGGAACACAACGTTATTTGAAACAAATAATGTTATTTGGCTTCGATCTTCTGTAAGGCGGAGGTACCTCCCCAGGCGGGCTGCTCCAATTCAGAACGAGAAAATCTCGCTGTGCCCTACCTCCTCCTAAAAAACTATAAAATCAAAAGGCGTTTGTTTCAATAAAATCACTAGGATCACTTTAAATTGACTTAGAAACTAGGTGAACCTACGCCTGTTCCTCGCGACCAAGCAATAGATTTGTCAGTTGCTTCTCGTGACACTGGTTCTTTTTTGAACATCCTGCATTAATTCCTACAGAAAATAGACAACGTGTTACTATTATACCATCCTCCTTTTAGGAGGAGGTAGGGCACAGCGAGATTTTCTCGTTTTGAATTGGAGCAGCCCGCCTGGGGAGGTACCTCCGCCTTACAGAAGATCGGCAGCCAAATAACATTATTTGTTTCAAATAACGTTGTGTTCCTGCGATGAGTAAGGTTGCCAGAGCTCTTTAGGGGGGAGGGGGTTCGGGGTCGGCAACGCGTGCGTGATGCCTCTGGTATTGCAAGCGCTCATAGGCTACGGTAACCGCTTACCAACAGGTGGGCTGTAAGCTTGTTTGCCACCTCAGTGGTATAAAAAAATTAAAAACAAAAAAAAATCCTCAAAGGGGTGAACAAAAAGAATGAATAAAATGTTAAAATGTTTTTTTTTCTAAACTCACAGAAATTCAAATTAAAACAAGTATATGGTATAAGTGTTTTATGTTGGTGATTACCGCTGAGGCGTCATTGAGACCCGGGCCGTTAGGAGAGGATCTTAAGAGAGCCGAGGACGGTAATCATCAATACACACGTGTGAATACGACGTTTTTCAACACTCTTGAGAATAAAATAATACTAAAAATAACTGTAAAAACGAGTTGTGCATTTTTTTTCGCAATGGCGGGAAAAATTAGTCAGTTTTCCTATGCGCGCGCATCTTACAATGGCGATCGGCCATAGACTAAAAGAATGAGTTTTTTTTCACTTTTGCGCACGATCTTTTTTGTATCGAAACTTTTTTAAGAACAGAGCAACTCAACCAATAAAAAAAATTACTCACTTTTGTGAATAATAGCAACAAAGTCACAGTTTGATTACAGGTATCATTATGTGCCTAATTGCGGTGAAATTAGAGCCACTTTATGAGCAAATATGTTGAAAAATATCTTTATAGTAAATTATTATTCTTCTTCTTCTTGCCGTGTCAATGATTCTTTCTTGGTCATCCTGTTAGGTCAGTGAGCTGGTTGAGGTATGGTGGACCTGTAAAGGGCCTATGACCGTCGATGAATGAATCAGTGTAGTGAAAGGATTAAAGTGCGCCTCTTAGAGGCTCCTTTCGTGCAGAATAAACGTACGAGAAATTCGACATCAGGATTACGAACCTGAATAAAAGAGTTTGCACCGATATTAAAATAAAAATAAATATTCCGGACATATCACACACGGCCAACTGATCCCAAACTAGGCATAGCCTGTACTATGGATACCAGACTACTCATATACATAATAGATAAATATTTAACACCCAGACACAGAACAAACACCTGTGTTAATCACACAAATGATTGTCCAGTGCGGGAATCGAACCCGCGACCTCTAGCGCAGAAGGCAGAGTTACTAGCAACTGTCATGATAGATGAAAATATATATAGACTGGTGGCGATCACAATAGGCTTAGCATAGGATACCATAGCCACATAAAGTAAATAAAAAAAAATACTACCAACTGATCTATGAGGTCAGTCGATTTTACAATGGTACCTCTGGTTCCGGATTCTCTTCAGCATCCTCAGGGTCGGATACCTCCAGGATGAGCGGCGCTGGCTGCGGTATCTTGGGCCCCTGCTTCTGCTTCGACTTGCCACCCTTAGCAGCTGCCTTCTTTAAGGACTTCTTTGCTTCTTTCTCTTCTTTGGCAGACTGGAAAGTTAAGAAGATTCATCGTAATACAAGGTGATTTATAACATGTATACCATCCCGAAAGGGGGTTATTCTATTAACAAAGAGAAATAATATTAGCGATAAAAGATCAATATTTTAATTTTCATTTTTTGTTTTCACAAACTGGAAAGGGAAAGGGCTCAAGACCGTTCGTCGTGGAACTCATTGGGGGAGGCCTATGTCCAGCAGTGGACTTCTACAGGTTGTTGATGATGATGATGATGATGATGATGATGATGATGATGTTTTCACAAACTATCGCAAACTATCCATTTTTGGTATTTTTATCATCTTTATAACTAAACGTACGAGAAGCACAAAATCAAAATTGCTATCTAAAACAGCTGATTCATTGATTTTGAGCTGATTTGACCCCAAAACAGCTGATTTCCGCATAGAGTTTTAACCTGAACCCCCCTCCCTAAAGAGCTCCGGCAACCTTAATCACCGCAGGAACACAACACTTTTTGAAACAAATAATGTTATTTGGCTGCGAAACTCTGTAAGGCGGAGGTACCTCCCAGGCGGGATTACCTGCAGTATTTCTATCGCCATGATTCGGTCTTCGTCATCCTGATCCTTATACTTCTCCTTCATCTTCTTCATCTTGCCTTTCTGCCCACGTTTCGAGCCCTCCTTCTTAACTTCCTGTTTGGGTTCCGGCTTCTTTTGGGGTTTCTTTCCCCCCCTTTTGGGGAGGGCCGGGAATGATAGGGGTCTGTCGTCGCCTGAGAAGGGAAATGTAAATTATGTGGGGTCGGTACAACATGTCTTCCTCTTCCACTCTCTTCTGTAAGCCGTAATCTCCGCACTCACTTCTACCTTACTCATGTCATCTTAAATACAGTCCAACTATCTACTGTTAGATCATCCGTTTTGTTTACTGTACTCTTATATGCATCCATATTCATAGATAGATAGATAAACACACTAAGATAGAAAATAACTAAAGTTCATACCTAACGCTCTTCTCGTTACATGACTTTTATCCCTCCCCATGACATGGGTTTTACACAAAATTCTAATTCTAATTCTAAATGGGGGAATAAGATCAGCACTGACGTCCCGCGTTGGGGTGTATTGTGCATTGTCTCCCTGCTGACCTCACCCCAGCCAGCCCAACTCCTTAAAGTAACGGAGATGGACCCTGTGTTGGTGGCAACATTGTTCGAGATTCCCCGTTGATGTTGTGGATGAAGAGGAGCAGGATCCGATCACCTCCTGCATTCCTTTTTTGAGCCTAGCTTCATTTGTGGCAGTGCAACACTAGTTAACTTAATAAATAAAACTATTAAACTTCAATAAGTTTAATAGTTTTATTAATTAAGTTTTTTGCGAAGTATGTGTGGAGTAACTTTGAAAGATAGAGTGAGGAACAGTGTGATAATAGAGCGTTGTGGGGTGAAAAAAGACGTAGTGATGAGGATTGAGAAAGGTATGCTGAGATGGTTTGGTCATGTAGAGAATGAACGAAAGAAGATTGACGAAACAGGTGTATAAGGCGAGTGTGAATGGGACCGTTGGAAGGGGAAGACCTAGGCGTACGTTTAGGGACCAAATCGGTGACTTTTTTGAAAAAGGCCAGGTCATGAGTACCCTAAACCGACGAGCATGTATGAGGAATGTGATGAGAGTGAATGAAGCAAAAGAGGTATGTCAGGATCGTAGCAAGTGGAAAACCGTAGTCTCTGCCTACCCCTCTGGGAAACAGGCGTGATTTTATGTATGTATGTATGTATGTAATTAAGTTTTACTGACTATGGGTGAGACTCACTCCGATCAGAAGCTTCGGAAGTTGTCCTGGCTTTTGACCTCAGTATCACCTCTCCCGTTCCATGGTCCACTTTTATATGCGTATCAGGAAACTCGTCGTCGGACGATTCCTCTTGTCCCATCTCGCTCTGGCCTTCTACTTCTACATCTTCTGTCTCTTTCTCGTCTTTGGAATGTGCTTCAGAATCTGCCTCCTTCTGTACCTCAACTGTCTCTTTTTGTTCTTTAAATTGTGTCTCTTTCTGGTTTGTAGATAACTCTTGTTGGCGTTCGTTTGCGTTAACTTCTACAGTTTGAGTTGGTGCGTCGTTCTTCGTTTGGGTGTGCTTGGGTGATTCTTCTGCGATAATGCCTAGCTTCGGTGTGCTTGGTTCATCAGGTTCGGAATCATCTGTAAAACAAACGCAGTATTATTTAAAAGTCAAAGTCAAAACTCTGACTGGCCTCATAGCTCAGTTGGTAGTAACTCTGCCTTCTGCGCTAGAGGTCGCGGGTTAGATTCCCGCACTGGACAAACATTTGTGACTAACACAGATGTTTGTTCTGTGTCTGGGTGTTAAATATATATCTATTATGTATATCAGTCTCTGGTACCCAATAGTACCCATAGTACAAGCTATGCCTAGTTTGGGATCAGTTGACAAAGTGTGATATGTCCGGAATATTTAAAAAAAAAAGAAAAGGTGTTATTTCACTAGGATCATTTTGAAACGTCTTAGAAATAGAAAAAAATGAAAATGATTTTATTTGCTGCTAAAACACACTATCTTAACTAGGTGTATAGGATGTTCATCATCATCAGACTGTAGAAGTACACTGCTGGACATAGGCCTCCCCCAAAGAGTTCCACAACGAATGGTCTTGAGTAGGTAAATTACTAATATAAGTTACCAAATAGCTAATTAATGAACTATACAGAGATTTAGTTACTAAAACTAAATTATATAATGTTTATCTAATCTTCTTCTTGTCGTGTCACTGATTCTTTCTTGGTCATCCTGTATTAGGTCAGTGACCAGGTGGCCTAGACCATAGAGGCCCTGGAATGGGCCTATCACCGAATCACCGATGAAAGAATCAGAGTAGTTTTTTTTTTTTATGTTATACGGAGGCAAACAGGCTTACGGCCCACCTGATGCTAAGTGGTTACCGTCGCCTATTGACATCAGCAACACCTGGAGCATTGCTAATGCGTTGCCTGCCGAACCCCTCCCCCCCTAAAGAGCTCTAAAGGTAGTTAAAGGATACAAGTGCGCCTTTCGTGCACAGATGATGATCTAATGATCACCAGTAGTGCCAAATAATTTTTTTATCTATCTATCTATCATCACCACAGATGTGTAAAATCGGTTAAATTGCATTAAAAAACCCACTCGGTGGATGACGGCCTTTGTCCAGAAAGGGACACAAGTCGCACAAAGCCGTAATGAAGGGAAGGTGATGATGGTAAGTTTACAAAAGTAAACTTACCATCATCACCTTCGGAGATAACGATTTCCTCCTCCTCCAGTTCCTGCACGGAAGTGACGTCAGAGGCGCTGTCGTCTACTATCGCTGGTTTCCTCTCGTCTCTATGGCGTTCGATTGAGCTGTCTTCTAACTGAAATAAATAATTACGCCAATTGTGAGTTAAACTCACGCGCTAAGGGTTCCTTAACGAAAATTTGAAAGGGAACTCAATGACACACAGAAAAATCATCATAATATCATAATCCATAGGCCTTTAGCCACGACGAACGGTCTTCAGACTTCGCCTTCCACCGGCAATATTTTTTTTAAATTAGCTGTTTTTGGTCTTTTTATCGTGTTTATTATAAGTGTGTTAAAGATTAGTAAAGAGTACCTAAAACAGCTAAATCTTTTAGTTAGTACCATTTATTGTGTATTGTAGTTCTAAGGAAAATAAAAAACTTCATTTATTAATTAATTCTAAATAATTAAGTTTAACTGATTGGACCCCAAAACGCAGATTTTGGCATATAGATATTTCAATGAAAATATCGAATTTCCAAAAGTGGTAGAACAAACTTTATTGCCAATTGATGTAGGACTAGCCAAATTCGCGATAGCATACATATTATTGTAAGGAACACTACCCTTTTAATCAAAGATCAACTATATTTCTAAACAATATAATCCTTACGTCACAGTACATATATATTCACACAGTTGTCAGCACCACGGTCGGATAACGAATCCTGCCCTCGATTTTTTTTCGAACGGATTTTTATGCTTTGGGTCTCTTACGACCACTGCCAGCTACACCGGGCTAGTCCTCCCCTCGACCCCACCCGCCCGGCTCTTATACAGAAAATGCTCGTAAACAACAAGATGACATATTTATATACATTTCAAACCAAGTTAAACATTGTGTAAAATAGGTTAAAAATCACATAATAATTTAAAATGAATTATCACCGCTTATTTTTGAATTAACCATCTAAATTAGAAACATCGACAGTTATTGTGACAAAATAATGACAAGAAATGGTTTTCAGAATTAATCACTTAATAAATTAGTACAATATTATATTGAACCTTACATTATGAAGTACCTTGTATGATGATAAAATGTCCAGTGTACTCACTCGAAACATAAAACTGAATCCGAAGCTGAGCTGGTCGGTGAGCAGGTAGTGCTTCTTGCCGCGGATCATGAAAGAACCAGTGCCGAGGTACTCGCCGGTGGGCGCCGACTTGGACACTTGCGACGCCGACACATACCACGCGCGGGTCACCACTTTAGCTTCCCAGGCAACACTGGAAGCAATACGATTTTATTGCTAACAAGTTTTCCTGTAGCGACATCTAGTTTAGACATCGGAACTAAATTGTTCTATGCTTTCAGCTTGTTATGCTGCGTTCTTCATAAAGAATGAAATTATAGAAATTATCGACTGACCTCATAGCTCAGTTGGTAGTAACTCTGCCTTCTGCGCTAAAGGTCGCGGGTTCGATTCCCGCACTGGACAAATATTTGTGACTAACACAGATGTTTCTTCTGTGTCTGGGTGTTAAATATATATCTATTATGTATGTCAGTCTCTGGTACCCATAGTACAGGCTATGCCTAGTTTGGGATCAGTTGACCGTGTGTGATATGTCCGGAATATTTATTTTTTTAAATAGGCATACGAAATTATGGAAGTCACTTGATGGACGGAAAAGTCAAGTATGAATTCGCAAAGTCAAGGTTTGGCCGCAAATTCAAGTTTTACCATCCTTCACCTACTAATTAGATACAGATCATGACGGTTGACTGGCAGAGTTAAGTTGGAGTAGAGTAAGAGACAAGTAAAGGCTAAGCAAAAGGCAAGTTTTAAGTGAAGTATCAACCCGTAAAATCAAGTTTCACGCGTAAAGTCAAGTTTTTGCCGTAAATCCAAGGTTCAGCCCAAATTAAATGTTTAAAACAACTATTTTATTGTATATGTGTACCTGTATGCCACAGCAGCCTGTCCGGCCTCGTTGAGCGTCCTTGGCGGCACGGGGGCTCCGCTGGGGTTCTTGACGATGACGGAGGCGGCGCCCGACACCTCCGCGTGCACATACAGGTCGTTGGGCCGCATGTAGCGCTTCACCAGCAGCTCGTTCTGCTGCTGGTCACGCCCTGCTATCACCTGCCAGATGCATCATTCATCATCATCACTAGACCATCATCATCACTAGATCATCATCATCACTAGACCATCATCATCACCAGACCATCATCATCACTAGACTGCGGAAGTCCACCGAAGGAAGTAGATCGTCCCTGAGGATCGACTGTTTAATATTGTTTGTCAATCATTCCAATTGTTGTGGAATTTAGGATTAACATCAATATACGAGTAAGTCAAACGGCCATCTGTTACGTTACATCTCAAAGTCAAAGTCAAAAGGCTTTTAAAGTCTACGTCAAAATCAAAAGGCTTTTATTTCAATTAACACACTAGGATCAATTTGAAACGTCTTAGAAACTAGGTGAAGCTATGCCTGTTCCTCGCGACCAAGCCTTGAAGAATCAGGCAACATACATTCTCTTTGAAGCTCTCTTGCTACGCTGAATTTACCGCGTGTGTGTGTCCTGAGTAAATATCTGCTAAAATAACGAAGTTTCTTTGCTGAAACCCTTCAGATTGTGCCAGCACGCTACCACTGCGACCGGCTTCATTCTGACAATCTAGTCTAATCCACAAAACGAACTGATAGGAATGACGAAACGCACTTGTTAAAGGCCTCGGTACCTACATTATAACTATGCTCACTCTCCGACACACATACACACCCTTAACCACATTTACACACCCAGACACACAGATACACACACACTCACACAAAAACCCTCTAATAACAAGTATCTTTTACATGACTTCCAAAAAAAAAGTAATTAAGATTACTTTTTTTTTCTCTGTCACTGTTTAGTTAATTAATTTTTAATTTTAAATTAATTAATCTATGGATGAGCTTGAATATCTTGAATAATAAAAACATACCTGTCTGGCGGAAGGTATAGGTATGCCATCATACAGGTTTTTCCTAGTTTGGTAACCTATGTCTCTCCAACTATGAAATAAAATTATTCAAGTAAAACCAATGTACAATCTGTTTTTAAGACATTTGTTGAGAAATAAAAATATCTTATTCTTATCTTATTCCTTTTTCCATTACCCCTACCTACTAGGGTCGACAACGCGTGATTGATGCCTAATTACCATACAACGGTATGGTATATGAATGAAGACTACCATTTACCATACGACGGTACTCTGAATGTATCAGTCTAGGTATTGTTGGCTTGTTTAGCTTAGTTTCTAAGACGTTTCAAAGTGATCCTAGTGATTTTATTGAAATAAAAGCCTTTTGACTTTCTGTCATGAGAAAACCACTACGTTAAAAAGACGAAGTTAACGTTTAACGAAGAAAACGTTTATTGTTTTAATTTCTAGCCTTAACCAAAGACAATTAGTAGAAAAATTACTCTATTGACTTAACTGTACCAAAGCAAGGAATTAGCGAGCAAAGTTTCAGACTCACCAAGTAATTATCCGAAGATATAAACCAGTAGAACTTCTCAAACCAGTACGTCCGTCTCGCTTTTATAATATTGCTGACAGTGTTCGCTTCTTTAAGCGTTTGCTTCGTCTTGCGTTCAGCGCTTTTAAGCGCTTTGCCAGCTGATTCTAGAGTTTTCTGCTGCTTCTTAGCTGCGCCACGCTTCTGGTCGTAATATCTGGAACAAAACATTTATTTATCCTACTAATATTATAAATCAATAAATATTCCAGACATATCACACACGGTCAACTGATCCCAAACTAGGCATAGCCTGTACTATGGGTACCAGAGACTGATATGCGTAATAGATACATATTTAACACCCAGACACAGAACAAACAACTGTGTTAGTCACAAATGTTTGTCCAGTGCGGGAATCAAACCCGCGACCTCTAGCGCAGAAGGCAGAGTTACTACCAACTGAGCTATGAGGTCAGTCATATACAATATATTAGTAGGATTACCTTCTAGCGTTAGCGAAGGCAGTCAGCGACAGGTCGATATCCACAGTCATAGGCTCCAAAGCTTCTCCATCATCGTGGGTGAACGGATCGCTCAGGTGTAGGGAGATGTGGTTCTTCTCCAACTTGAGCTGCCTTATACACGAGGCAATAGGGTCGCTATTCTCTTGCGCCGTTTTTACTAGCAGCTTGATGTCGTCCCAGGACATCTGTAAACAGATTACAAAGTTAGAGGTAAATCGGTCCCCCGATCGGTGGGCCGATGACATCATTCTTGTAGGCTTGGTCATCGAAAAAAATGATAGGCACGCGCGCCGTTTTTATTGCCTGATTCTTGTAGGCTTGGTCGCGAGGAACAGGCATAGCTTCACCTAGTTTTTAAGACGTTTCAAAGTGATCCTAGTGATTTTATTGAAATAAATGCCTTTTGACTTTGAGTGATCCTAGTGATTTTATTGAAATAAATGCCTTTTGACTTTGACTTTGGTCGCGAGGAATAGGTGTGGCTTCAGCTAGTTTCTAAGACGTTTCAAAGTGTTCCTAGTCATCATTCATCATCATTTCAGCCGTTCTATGTCCAATGCTGAACATGGCCTCCCCCACAGACAGAGCGAATTCCTTATCATGTGGGGGGATTCGCCCATACTCACCACGCTGGGCATGCGGGTTGGCGAGCGCAGTTAGAGCTATCGTTGTTAAAATGAGGGACGCTGCTGCCCATCCCCTAGCTTTTTTCCCTTAGTCGCCTCTTACGACATCCGCGGATAGATAGATATGGAGGGGCCTATTCTTCAGCCGGGGCCACCACGGCCAGTGAGTGATTGTATTAAAATAAACGCACTTTGACTTTGAGATGTAGGTCACATGGCCCCCACTTAATGGATCATTGACAAGATATTGACTGGCCTCATAGCTCAGTTGGTAGTAACTCTGCCTTCTGCGCTAGCGGTCGCGGGTTCGATTCCCGCACTGGACAAACATTTGTGACTAACACAGATGTTTGTTCTGTGTCTGGGTGTTAAATATATATCTATTATGTATATCAGTCTCTGGTACCCATAGTACAGGCTATGCCTAGTTTGGGATCAGTTGGCAATGTGTGATATGTCCGGAATATTTATTTATATTTATATAAAACCCCCTCTCTGCGTTCATTCACATGTTAAATGTTTTTGCCAAAAATTTAAGAATTTTGTGACTTTTGCAGAAATTAAAATTTCTTGAATGATCAGACAAATTAAGGCATTACCTAAAGAAATATGTGTAAAGATAAACAATGCTTAAAGTATTGCCATCTCATGCGTAGTTGGTATCGCATTGGCGATTCAGGACGAAGATGCGGGTTCGAATCCGGTTGGTTGAAAAATTCTGGGTATCATTTTCATTTAATATTGCCATCTCTTATTATTACATAATAACAAACAGGGATAATCATACTGATATTATAAATAACAACTTAAGCCTAAACTTGAAATAATGTGAATGATGTGTTCACATCACTCACTATATTTTGTTAGCCTATCGTCAAACATAGTAGTCTTATATATACCTACCTACTAATATGTCACACTCTTACACAACACCCTTTTTAAGTATACCCTAATTTGTGGACAACGGGAATGATTATACTTTAAGAACCACCTATTCCATAAGATTTGTTATGTAATTTTTAAGTGTAATTGTTTGTTGTCCTGAATAAATAAAAATAAAATAAATAAATAAATGCGAAAGTTTACGAGGATGTTTGGATGTTGGTTATTCAATCACGCCGTAACGGCTCAACCGATTTCGTTGAAATTTGGAATATAAACAGTTCTTAATCTAGAATAGAATAGAATAGAATATAGCTTTATTGTACACCAAAAGAAAATACAAAATCAAGGAAATAAAAATAGTGTGACAATGGGCGGCCTTATCGCTAAAAGCGATCTCTACCAGGCAACCTTTGCATATAAATAAATAGCATCTAGGCTACTTTTTATGTAGGTACCACGCGAGCGAAAACTAGATTTAAATATGGCTTAGATTTGAGTAGCTTTTAGTCATGGGGCGAGATTCAAACCTAAGCCGCGGGCGAAAACTAGATTTAAATATGGCTTAAATTTGTGTAGCTTTTAGTCATGGGGCGAGATTCAAACCCGCAACCTTAGTACCTGGTTGGCGATGGCGGCTTGTATCGCGATCCGGCACTGCTCCACCAGAGGCTCGTTCCTCGCAATCAGCTCGGCCGCGTGCCTGTCCTTCACCTGCACCTCCTTCAGCGAGGAGACACGCTTGTCGTGGTCCTTGCGGACATTCGATAGCTTCTTCATAGCTTCCCGTTCGATTTGCACCGTCTGTAAAAAAATATAACTGAACCGTTTTTTACATGTAATAATATACATGGTCATAATATGTATGCCATCCCGAAAGGGGCTTATTCTACAGCAAATTGGCAATAAAGTTTGTTCTACGATTTTTGGGAAATCGTCATTTCTCATTGAAAAAACTCTATGCGAAAATCGGCTGTTTTGCGATCAAATCAGGACAAACTCAATTAATCAGCGGTTTTCAGCGGTAGCAATCTTGATTCCGAACTTCTTGTACGTTTAGTTATTAGTTCTAAAGATGAAAAAAATACCAAAAACCACTAATATGAGAAAGTTTGTGAAAAATAAAATTTTATGAACATATGATGTTTTTTTCGCTAATATTATTTCTTGTTGTTGATAAAATAACCCCCTCTGGGGATGGTATACATGTTATGAATCACCTTGTAGATTGCTACAACTGATTCATTTACTTTGAACTGATCTGACACAGCGCGTTTTTTCAATGAAAATTGTCGAATTCCCAAAAATTGTAGAACAAAAGCGTAGAATATCGTATCCTACTAATATTATAAATGCGAAAGTTTATGAGGATTTTTAGATGTTTGTTGTTCAATCACGCCGTAACGGCTCAACCAATTTCGGTGAAACTTTGAATAGATAAAGTTCTATACCTAGAATAGCATATAGGTTAATTTTTATGTAGGTACCACAAGAGCGAAGCCTCGGGCGGAAGCTAGCACATAAAAATCACCAAGATTTACTATTCAAAAAAAATCTCAAACCTTAAGATCTATCTTCTGTCCCTCTAAAGCGGAAAAGAACTCATCCACAGCTCTGTCGAAGGTCTCGTGCTCCTCATAAGGCTGACTCCTCATCTGGTGGTACAGCATCGGGTGGAACTCCACGTTGGTGAGGAGGTATGTGGGGTCACCACCATCAGCACTGGGACGTTCCTCCTTCTTCTGTGTTATGTAACCCTGAAAGATCCAAGTTACTTGTGATCCTGTCTTCTTCTTGTCGTGTCACTGATTCTTTCTTGGTCATCCTGTAATAGGTCAGTGACCAAAGTCAAAGTCAAAAGGCATTTATTTCAATAAAATCACTAGGATCACTTTGAAACGTCTTAGAAACTAGGTGAAGCTATGCCTGTTCCTCGCGACCAAGCCTAGAAGAATGGTGACCAGGTTGAGGTATGGTGGCCCTGAAAAGGGCCTGTGACCATCTAAAGTATCAGTGTATTGAAAGGTCTTAGAGGCTCCTTTCGTGCGCATGTCTTCGAATTTTTAGGTTCTTGGACACGCCGGTTTTCTCACGATGTTTTCGGTTAAACTAAATAACAGTTATCAGACAGAAGAGGCCACCTGTTATTTAATTTTGTCAAGATATAACTCAAAACAATAAAATCAAAAGGATCACTTTGAAACGTCTTAGAAACTAGGTGAAGCTACGCCTATTCCTCACGACCAAGCCAGGTAATAAAAATAAGGTAATAAATGCCTATAATTTTTTAGATTTTTTCTCAAAATGGAATATAGAGCTTCATTCGAACTTCGAAGACATGTGACATGTGCACGAAAGGAGCCTCTAAGAGGTGCACTTCAATCCTTTCACTACACTGATTCTTTCATTGACGGTCATAGTCACATTTCAGGGCCACCACACCTCAACCTAGTTACTGACCTAGTGCAGGTTGACCAAGCATTCTTGGTCATAAGCAGGCGAAAGTCATGCTCCCGGGCCCAGACAAGAAGTCCACCAACACCATAATAAAGATGAAACGCGAGGACCTGCGAATGTTGGTGGGCATCATCACAGGTCACTGTGAATTAAACCATCACCTGTACAAGATAGGGTCTACTGACAGCGGATTATGTCGGGGATGCCTACAGGGAGAAGAAACAGTAGAGCACGTAATTTTGCACTGTACAGCCACGGAAGAGGCCAGGACCACATCGGGTCTGCGGGCCGTGATCGGAAGCGGCTCCCAGACACCGCCGCATTCAGGGATACTGAGAGAATGTTAAAACGACCCAAAGTCCTGCTTCGCTATTTAAGGAGCTGGGCTGGCGGGGGTAGAGTAAGCATAGGGGGACAATGCACAAAACACCCCACAGCGGGAAGTCAGTGCTGGTCTAACCACCCCCGATTAGAATTAGAATTCTTGGTCATTCTTATACAACAAGAAGACTGTTTTTTCTTGTTCCAAGCATACCTTAGCAACCTGAGTCTTTGCATCGTCCAGGAGTTTCTCTGCCTGCTTCAGGGCCGTTACAAGTTTCTCCAGATCTTGTTCTACATAGAATCCTTTGCCGGGCTCCTTAGCTACCTTCAGATTGCCAGCGAGCCCATTGTCCTGTAAAACGTGATCTATGATCGAGGACCCGTATTCTGTGGATAGCAAAATAATATGTCGTTTAATAATAATAATAACACCCAACAGTCACATACATAGAACTGACCCCACACTAGAATAACCTGTGTCGTGGGTATCAGAAACTACGAGTACCTACCATGGTACCACAACACCCGGACCCGGAACTAATATTTGCAGATCATGCAAACATTGGTCCCGCAGCAGGAATTGAACCCGCACCCTTTGCGTCTCAGTCGGGCACTCGCCCGCTGCGCCACCGAGGTTGTCAATAATAGCACTTACAATAGTTAATTTATACACGCGTGACTTTGCGGATGTCCATTCTCTCCAGCTCAACAAAATGCAGACGCGTGCACCTCCCACACCACCCGCAATAAAAAACCATGCAACTGCACGAAAATACGCTTTGCATGGCTTTTTATTACGGGCGGTGTGGGATGTGCACGCGTCTTAAGTTGAGCTTATGAGGAATAGATTAGTGGAATGGTACTACATATTTTTTTGTCTACTATTTAATGTCTTAAGGCTTACAATATTTTTATATTTATGGCAGACTAGCTTCCGCCCGCGGCTTCGTGCGCGCGGCATCTAGATAAAAAGTAGCCTATATGCTGTTATTTAACATCCAAACATCCTCACAAACTTTAGCATTTATAATATTAGTATGAAGCGAGCGTACCTAGGTTAGGATTGAGGATCTTCTTAAGGTTGTCCCCTGGTTTGCTTTTAGCTAGAATCTGTTTCAGCACGTCGGCAGTTGGCGCCTCGTAACTAGTCTTCGCTCTGTCTAGTGGGTACTTTTCCTTTACAGCAAACCTGTAAAAAAAAAGGAAAATACATTTTTTTTTAATCTCCTTTGTTCCTTGCAATCTGCCCGAATGGGTTTGGTGTTTGCTGCGGTGCGTAATTAGCATGGATGGAAAAGAGCCCAGTGGCGCTTCCATATTTTCACTTTTCTCTTAACTCATTAGAGCTGTCCTTGAGGAGCTCTCTTTATTATTTTGAACGTGGTTGGATTCATTAGATTTTGGAGAGTTCATTCGTTCGTTCATTTTTTTAATTGCTTCTACTTTCGTCTGTATGTAAAAACTCATTTATTTAGGCGATTTAAAATAGTAGGAATAATATTAAGTAAGTACAATGCGCGCAGCCAAAGATGTAACCTGTCAGATGCTAGTAGAGATGATTTTGCGCAGGTACACGATGACCATAGCGATTTCGATGTTTTAGGAGGAGGTAGGGCACAGCGAGATTTTCTCGTTCTGAACTGGAGCAGCCCGCCTGGAGAGGTACCTCCGCCTTACAGAAGATCGCAGCCAAATAACATTATTTGTTTCAAATAGTGTTGTGTTCCTGCGGTGAGTAAGGTTGCCAGAGCTCTTTAGGGGGGAAGGGGGTTCGGGGTCGGCAACGCGTGCGTGATGCCTCTGGTATTGCAAGCGCTCATAGGCTACGGTAACCGCTTACCATCAGCATGTTTGCCACCAAAGTTGTATAAAAAAAATAAAAATTATATTATTAATCGGAATCGGGATAAAATAATGAGATTTTATTTAACTACTAGATTCCGCCCACGGCCTCACTCGCGTGGTACATACATAAAAATATTTTTATATGTATGTTTGTCATTAAGGTATTTATCTATGGGCCAACATTTTTGTTTACAATTATTTGATGCCTGAAATAATTGATATGTATTATTATTATAAAAAGACACAATATTTTTATTTACGACGGGACCCATTTGCCCCACACAATGCATACCTACTCAACCTACCTACCGCCTCACCTACGTACATGTTTTTGTTTTCTTATTGTGTTTTTGTATTAATTAGGTTTAAGTATTTTTTTCTTTGCATCTTCCTACCTACCTACCTACTTACTGCGTTGTGGGTCAAATAAATACATTTTCTTTCTTCTAAAATAGCCTACATGCTATTCTAGGTAAAGAACTATTTATATTCCAAGTTTCAACGAAATCGGTTGAACTGTTACGGCGTGATTGAATAACAAACATCTAAACATCCTCACAAACTTTCGCATTTAAAATATTAGTAGGATTTTGAGCGCGACTGTACCTGCGCATAATCCCCTTTACTAGCATCTGACAGGTCTCATCTTTGGCTGCGCGCATTGTACTTAGTAGCAGGATAGTAGGATTAATGTTACAGCTTACCTAATTTTATCACCCTCTACATGCGGTCTGAGAACATTCAAAATGGTCCAATCACAGTCAGTCAGCATAATGTTCCCTCTGTCGTACAACTCCAGTATGATATGATAGGCTGCTTCTCCGCTGCCGAACTGAAGGTCTACCACTCGGTCGATGCCGATCTGAGACAGCTTTTCTAGGCGTTTGTTCTTTAGATGTTTACGTAGCTGGAATAATAGATTAACGTGCAATGTGTAAATTACAGTGTTTTTTAAGATAACGGCATTTGTTTTATAAGCTAGCATGTTGACGTTGTAGTGTGCAGTCCATATAGCTCACAGAACCGACAACCGTTGTGGAGTAAAGGTTCTCGAATGGCGACCTGGAACCAGGCGACGCAGTGTTGGAAGGCCCCCCGATGGACCGACGAGATTGTAATGTTTCGGGAAGTTGGTGGAGTGAAAAGGCTCAAGACCGTTTGTCATGGAACTCTTTGCAGGAGGCCTATTTCCAGCAGTGGACTTCTACAGGGGGATGATGATGGCTGAAAATTGTATAAAAAAAAACACATGTTAACTCTGTATTCTTAGAAGCAGCGATGAGCTTGAAGTACTTGCAACCTGTCAATAAAAATTAATACATCAATTTTGAGCTACAAATTGTTCCTCAAAATACCTTCATAGTGAACCCCGATGGTGCACTGTTCTTCGGCCACTCAAACTGTGTGGTATGAAACCGGTTCCCGGACTCCAGCAGCAGCATAGCCTTCTCCTCGGACTGCTGGAGACGTATCACGTAAGTCCGGCTGTCTATGTCGTAGACTTGGTTTACTCTCATCCCTATGAGCCTGAAAGTTTTTTTTTCTTTTATAGATATTTTTATAAGTAGTATAGTAGTTATAATTAGTTATTTTTTCATACTGTATTTTTATATACAGGTGAGTTTTTTTTCAGGGCCACTTAGGCGAAATCGGCAACCGTCAGAGTAATCGAAAAGTGATGTTAGGAGTTACGGGCTCGATATTGAAAAAAATAAGATCTGTATTTAAAAAAATTTAAATGGATTTTTAGTTTTTCACAAAAAAAAAAATATGTTTTTTTTTTGCATTCCTGTGTTCTTTGTTTGATACTAAATCAATAAATGTATAATAACAATGTGTATAAAGTTGTTGGAACACCTTCAAAACTGCAAATTTATAAATTAAACAATATTTATATATCGAAGGTTTATTATTTCGGTCGGACTACGTGCAAGCAAAGCAATTAATTAGTAAAAAATAACCTTCGGTAAATAAATATTGTTCAAATGAAAAAATTATAATTTTGATGGTGTTTTGTGACATTTATTTATTTATTATCAAACAAAGAACCCAAAAAAGCAAAAAAATCTGACTGGCTGATTCTTTGTGTCACTGATTCTTTCTTAGTCATCCTGCATTAGGTCAGTGTCCAGGTTGAGGTATGGTGGCCCTGAAAAGAGCCTATGACTGTTGGTGAAAGAATCAGTGAACTGAAAGGATTAAAGTGCGCCTCTTAGAGGCTCCTTTCGTGACTTACTGACAATCAACGCACAGCTTGAACCTAGGGCCTAGGTGTATGAAATTTTGATGGGGAGCTGCCTGTAGTAGTGAAGCTCCACTGCTAGTGGAAGCTCATAGGGGTTGCATGCATAACATCTTGAGAACGAAGTCACGGGGTATTCTACTAGCAATCTTGATTCCGAACTTCTTGTACGTTTAATTATTAGTTCTAAAGATGATAAAAATACCAAAAACAGCTAATTTGAGAAAGTTTGTGAAAAAAATATTAAAAAAACAATATGAAAATATTGACGATTTTTTTTTTCTTTTTGTTGAAAGAATAACCCCCTTTCAGAATGGTATACGTGTTATAAATCACCTTGTAGAGCATAAGACAAAGATGCGAGTATTTGGCAGTAGGTATATAGGATATTTGTAGTTTTTGAAAGTGAATTGGTATGGAAGATTTGAATGTTACCTTTGCAGCTCCGTTACCATGCACATGATATCGTAAGTACTAAATCGTGTCTTCATGTTGATGGTGTGCTTTCACTGTATCAATTATTTAAATCAATCTTTTGCTTCTAGAAGTAGTCTCTGCTAGAGGACTTTAGAATAAAATAAATAAAATCACCGTCTTGCCCGAAAAATAATATTGTGGTAAAAAAAACTGTCTGTCGTGCGTGTCACTGACACGACACTTGACATTGACAGTAACAAACAGGCTAACAGCTACTAGTTTTGACAGCAATGAAGTTTGTACATCCCTAAATGCTACCTAGCTTTACAGTTTCCACAGAATTAGGGAGACGAGCATTGTGAAAGAATAAAAACGCCATTAGTTTTGAAGCGCAAAGTGTATGAATGTAAGTAGTTTTATTGTGATTTATGTACCGGAGGTACATTATTTACAAAAAATACCTCAAGTATATCTAGATGAATTTACTATTATATTACGTAATGATTATCTTGGGAGTAGAATAATTTGTTATAGCAACCCAACATTTTCGTTCAGAAACCTCCTATTAAATGATGATTCAACTCAACGTTTATGACGTCAATGTCAAGTGTAGTGGAGTAGTGACTCTGGTTTTTTTTTTCACACCAAGTATCTTCCTTCCTAGTCTGTGTTTCACACGCACGAGAAGAATTGTTTTGGTTGTGTTTATTCTGAAAATTCATATTTCATTAAGCAATTAATTTCGCAAAACCAAGTTTTACGGACACAATAATGGTGATAGAATTTGATGCCGAAGACTTCAAGCTCAAACCATTGAAGTGCGAACTAAATTTCATAAACAAATCTGATGGTTCGGCTATTCTAGCACAAGGTACATAGGTTTGGTTTTACCTATTCCTCTTTGAAAAAATCCATAGTAACTGTTTGTTAGAGATCTAAGATCATTAATATCACTTAGAACACGTAATAATTGATAATGAAGTAGGTGGGCTACTAAGCCCTTAGCATAGAAATTATACTTAAATACATAGCCTAATTTGTTTCCAGGGGACACGGTAGTGTTAGTCAGTGTAAATGGACCCCTAGACATTCAGATGAGAAGTCAAAATACAGCCAAAGCCACAATAGAAGTACTTTACAACACTAAAAGTGGCAGACAGGCAGTTGGAGACAGGTTTGTAGTACCAATCTACCTATTTATTTTAAAACTATTACAAATAATATTGAAAATGCGAGCATGTGTCTAAAGTTATGGTTGAGTCCTATAACACAGATTTTGAATCTATTGCAGATATCTTCGCTTGTAGTACTTATAAATTTAAGACATTACTCAATAATGAACTTCGCAATATTCCGGACATATTCACACACGGTACACGGTCAACTGATCCCAAACTAGGCATAGCCTGTACTATGGGTACCAGAGACTGATATACATAATAGATATATATTTAACACCCAGACACAGAACAAACATCTGTGTTAGTCACAAATGTTTGCCCAGTGCAGGAATCAGAGTTCATCAGGAAAGGCAGAGTTACTACCAACTGAGCTATGCGGCCAGTCCAGGCAATGAAGATCATCATGAAATAAATATGTTCTGATTGGTTGCAAACTCAATTATTATATTTATTTTCTCTTAACACTTCATAAGTAATCCTGATAACTTCTTTTTCTTTTATCATTATAAGCTTTCTCAGCATAGGATTCCCGTCATCTATTTCTTTGGCACAGCAGATAATAAAAATGTTTTTTATGACGGGCCCTCTAGCTGGCCTTTTTTGTTACTCTTATATACTAAGTTGTGGATAACGTTGTGGACTACATTATTAATAATTTGTTGCATATGAAATTATGTACCTACTACTCACTGTATCTCACATATATAATGTAGTTGTTTGTTGTTCCTAAATAAATAAATAAAAAAAAAATAAAGAAAAGTTATGTTTGGACATGACTGACTACCTGCCTGGGATATCTTCAAGGATCTGATAAGAGACCTGAGACGTCTACCATGGTTTGGGATAAAAACTAACAGACCATTTTTATTTCAATTGTTGATATTGTTTTAAGAAACTTTAAAACACATTTGACTGTGATAGCTGCGAGAATAATATTTTCAACAGAGAATTCATTTTATTTCAGATACAAAGAGCATGCAGTCAGGCAGTCATGCACAACAGCTATCCTGGCCAGCATGTACCCTCGCACTGGCATCACCGTCACCATACAGGAGCTGGAAGACTATGGAGGGGTTGGTCAATCCTACTTATATATATTTATTAAAATCATCACCAGCTCGAGCAAGTCCACTGCTGGCCATAGGCCTCTCCCGACGAACCGCTATGAGCCTTCTCCATGCACAACCATTACAATGTATTTGCTCCGTCATGTAAGGGTTCTAACATTGAGAACCTTTATTCCCTAATGGTTGTCGGTTCTGTAAGCTATTTGGCCACATCAACTTGCTTATTCTGAGAGCTATGTCGGTTTTGGTCCCCCAACTCTGGCCTATGTCCAGCAGTGTACTACTACAGGCTGATGATGATGATGATATAAAAATATCAAATAAATAACACCCAACAGTCAAATAGGTACATAGTCCTGACCCCACACTAAGGTAACCCAGAAACTACGAGTACCAAATTTCGAATTTAGGTTCCAGGACATGCCGTTTTCCTCACGATGTTTTCCGTCACCGTTTGAGAGCATGAGTATGGCGCACATAAATTTTCCGATTGGAAAACCCGTTGGTGCACGGAACCATGATCTGTAGGCGATCGGTAGGTGGGACCCACCACTCCACTGCTCAAGGTCATCGTTGATAGTTATTTGTTTCTAGCTGCTGACCTGCTGCATCAACGCATGCTGCCTGGCGCTGCTGAACGCGGGCGTGATGATGCGCAGCACCTTCGCGGCAGTGTCGTGCGGTGTGGACGACAAAGGCAATATCCTGCTCGAACCAAGCGGAGAAGACCTAGTGAAGTCCACAGCTATAATGAGCTTTGTGTTCGATGGGCGTGACAAGAGCTTGGTTTCTGGTGAGTTCAAATTTTTTTTTTTTTTTTTATACTACATAGTTGGCAAACAAGCTTACGGCCCACCTGATGGTAAGCGGTTACCGAAGCCTATGAGCAGTTGCAATACCAGAGGCATCACGCACGCGTTGCCGACCCCGAACCCCCTTCCCCCCTAAAGAGCTCTGGCAACCTTACTCACCGCAGGAACACAACAAATAATGTTATTTGGCTGCGATCTTCTGTAAGGCGGAGGTACCTCCCCAGGCAGGCTGCTCCAATTCAGAACGAGAAAATCTCGCTGTGCCCTACCTCCTCCTAAAACAACATCTCTTGTCCATTTCTCTTTCCAAAGTCCCTTCCCAAGGAACTATTCTACGGCTAGAAATCGAACTTCATAGCGGCTCCCGTATCTTTGCATACAGAAATATGATATAACAGACAGATATACAGCAGACATAAGAAAAATAGGCGAGTTCAGAAGAATTCGCCTATTTTTCTTATGTCTGCTGTTTTTTACAGTCAATGTTGCCAGTGTCAAGTAAATATGAATGTCACATTTGTTCTGAAAAAAGAAGAAAAACATTCCCTCGTAGCCACCTGCTTTGTTGCTCTCGCTTGGGCTGAAACTACTTAGTACTTACTTACCTTTTTTTTTTATACAACTGAGGTTGCAAACAAGCATACTGCCCACCTGTTGGTAAGCGGTTACCGTAGCCTATGAGTGCTTGCAATACCAGAGGCATCACGCACGCGTGACCCGAACCCCCCTCCCCCTAAAGAGCTCTACCTGCCTACTTCCTCTTACCTGTTTCTTGGAAACTAAACTAACTTAAACACTAGGTACTTAATAATTTTATTTGTATGCCTACTTACCTATGTACTTATACTTCTACTTACCCTTCCATCCTTTTATTTATTATCGTAAGCATCACCACTCCTACCTACATATCGATTTCGACGAACTAGAGCAAGCACACAGCGATCGTGAGGTCGCCGTTAGGGTTCCATCTGACCGCTTCGACTCCAGAGAAGAGCCGTCAGAATTGTCGACGAACCTAAGCTCACTAGTGGAGCCCTTGAGCCAGCGCCGTGATATTGGCTCGCTCTGTGTGCTCTATCGGCTTTACAATGTTGAGTGTTCTGAGGAACTATTTGACCTCATACCCGCATCGAGGTTCTACCATCGGACCTCGCGTCACCGGAATAAGGCTCATCCACATCTCATCGACACGTGGGTATCTCGAACAACTCGCTTTAAGAGATCCTTTCTCCCCCATACGTGCAAATTGTGGAATGAGCTTCCTTCCGAGGTTTTCCCGCTAACCTACAACATGAAGAGCTTTAAGAAAAATACAAAAAGATTTCTCCAGGGCAGGCAACGCATTAGCAATGCTCCAGGTGTTGCAGATGTCAATAGGCGACGGTAACCTCTTACCAACAGGTGGGCCATAAGCCTGTCTGCCTCCGTATAACATAAAAAAAAAAAAACCAGCGCCGCTACACTTCTTGTGCGGCATCAATGCTGAGATGGAACCTTTTTGGGCTCACGCATGCACCTCGGCACGGACTTATGAGGACCCTAGTTTCTGTTTCTTCCTACCTACATTTGTTTGTCACCCACCTCTCTATAACCTGTAGTGTCTTATCTTATTAGTTTGTGCTGTGCTTGTGTGTCCAAAATAAATGTATTGTCTTTCTTTCTTTTCTTTCTTTCCGGCACATGAGGCCACTTATCATCACACAATGTCTGTTAGAAAAAAATAATCAACCAATCAGAGGACGTATGGACGGTCCTTTATAGACATAGACACAGACATTTATTTATATGCAACCAAAACACATTTGCACAACATTTTACAATAAACAATGAAAGAAAAAACATGAGTATAAGTAATTGAAGTAAAAATGGCCTCGGCTCAGCATTATGCCTACTGATTGGTTGATCGAATTCTTTGATGGTATGCGGTCAGCCTTACCAACGCATATCTCATCTGAGATGTCTACCATTCTTGGGAATAAAAGTCTTGAGCCCTTTTTCATTTTTTTACCGCCTGTATAACGGGTTGGGTTCTGAAGAATTGTATGATATGATGCCTTCAGCTTCTTTTTATCATCGCACCTCTCGCCATAGGCAGGGGATCCATCCTCACACCCTGGAGCCGGGCTGATCGCGCACCGTGCAGTTTCAGAGGAACTTCCTCCCGCGAACACTCAGGTTGATCTCCATGTCTTTTGAAGGGCGTTTTGAACTTTTTAAGGGGTCGGCAACGCGTGCGTAATGCCTCTGGTATTGCAAGCGAACATAGGCTACGGTAACCACTTACCAACGAGTGGGCCGCATGCTTGTTTGCTACGTTAGATGTATAAAAAAAAAAAAATGTTTTTGTTGCAGGATTCACGGAAGGCACGTTTAGCGAGGCAGCCTACAAAGAAGGGCTCGAGAGGTGTCGCACTGCAAGTGACCTCATATTCGCGTTCTACCGAGATATTGTTAGAAAGTATTCCAATACGTTATGATTATATGCTTCAGTTACATGCGTGTTTATTTTCGTTCGACATCTTCCTAATAGATAATAATATGTACTTTATATTAAAAAAAAAACTATAAATTGTTCATCTACAATGTTATTTTTGTCATACAAACACTGTTTACAAACTTTGTCCACATAAAATTAAAAAAAAAATCGGACATATCACACACGGTCAACTGATCCCAAACTAGGCATAGCCTTGTACTATAGGTACCAGAGACTGATATACTTAATAGATATATATTTAACACAAAAAAAAAAATTGCATTTAATTGGCATGTCCAGTCAGAAACGTGCGCAAAAAAATTGAAGAAAAAAGACAAAACAGACCAATAGGATGCTAACGCGTCAACCTGGTCACTGACCAGGAACACTACCTAATACAGGCTGACCAAGAAAGAATCAATGACAATAAGCAAACTAATTGTGGCTGGTATTGACTTTACTGCCTCAGTATCATCACAATGGCATATCCCGGTAAATAGAGCAAAACCTGCGGATCTCATCTGCCACATTTAAATGTGCCGGTGCGTTTGCGCCTGCCATTTGCATGAGATCGGCCATATTTATTTGTATCTTTTTGGCGGGACGCTTGGAACACAATGAGAGCAAAGAATACGAATTTGTGAGAATTCTCTCGGGCTATAAACAAGAGCTTAATTTCAAAATCCTCTGAATTAGATGTATTTTACTGTCCATCCGAAGGTTGCCAGGTAGAGATCGCTTTTAGCGATAAGGTTTGTTGTCACACTATTTTTAAGTTATTTTTTCCTGGATTGTGTATTTTTCTTTTGGTGTAGGTACCATAAAGCTATATTCTAGTATTCTATTCTATTTTCAACCGTTTTTATCCCACTGCTGGGCAAAGGCCTCCCCCCACTCCCTCCACACTTCACGATCCTGTGCAACGTCAACCCAGTCCATCAGAAATCGGTCGAGCTCATCCTGCCATCTGCGTCTCGGTCTGCCGCGTCGCCTTCCCGTTCAGTCCCATTTCAGCTTAGCGGCCTTTGAAGCTACATCTGCGATTCGGGTCTGTGAGCGCAGTTCGGTGTTACGAATTCTATCCATCAACTTGACACCCAAAACGCTGCGCTCTATCGCACGTTGGCAAACCTTGAGTCTAGACTTCTGAAGTTGAGTGAGTGACCAAGTTTGCCTACAGTGCGTAAGGTCGGGGAGAACGCATGTGTCCATTAATTTTCGCTTCAGCGATAATGGAAAGTCTGGACTCTTCATAAGATCTCCCATGGCCCAATAGCTCCTCCAGGCATTCCCAGTTCGCCGAGCGATTTCTTTGTCTTGCGTCGAAGGAGACTATTTGGCCGAAGTAGATGTAGTCCTCGACGTAATGCAATTCTTCCCCGTCTACCCTAATTCTGGTTTTAGCGCTATTAGTCATGAGCTTGGTTTTTAACCTGTTCATCTTCAGTCCAACCTCAAGGCTTGCCATACTGAGGTCTCTGAGCATTTCTTGTAGCTCCAAAGAAGATGAAGAGAATAAGACAATTTCATCGGATATTTTGAAAGACGGCCCGACCAAATCGCGTTTTATTGTGGCTGTGCTATTAGAGTAAATGTTACGGAGAGTACCTACTTACTTGGTTCTTAAGAGAGTCAAATATAAATGAGTGTTTGATGCTGTCGAATAATCCACGAAAGCGAGTAGTGATTCAAATATATTAAAAAAAAATACCTCGGTGGCCAAGCGGGTGAATGCCTGTCTGAGACGCTAGGGGTGCGGGTTCGTGCTGCGGATGATGTGCAAATATTTGTTCCCAGTTTGTTCCCAGTGTGTACTCGTAGTTTCTGATACCTATACACACGTCACGCGTCATACACATACACGCTCTTTAAATAAATTGGTAGCCGGTGCACCACTGGCTTAAGTAGGTACCTTTAACTTTTCTTTTTGGTAGCGGCTCGGCAAAGATAGTGCATTCAATTATTCCCACTATTATTTTAATAAGGTGCTACTGGCGGAGTGATGCTATCATATGACCAAATATGTGGCTAATTGGGACGACGAGACGAGAGACCTAATTAACTACCTCTACACCACGGTAGTAACTTTGTTTCAATCTGTTGAATGAAGCACAAGTACCTATACCTACCTATATATTTTTCCGTTACTAGATAACGTAGATATCTACTAATGTACTGCTTATGTAGATCTTGATTCTGTTGCCTTGCTCATCTTTGTTCCTCCTATCTTTAGTATTTTTGATAAGTGGCCATTTTCCCATAAAGGCGAGAACACAATTGGTTCCCGCCGATCACCGGAGGAGCAGGATTAAGTGACGTCCTGTCCTAGTCTCAACCGATTTCGATGAAACTTGAAATACCTAGTTAGAGTTATTTCTTTAATTATATAGATTTCTTTATATATGCTACTTTTTATCCAGGTGCAGTAATGTAGATCACCTGCAAGCTCCCGATGTACCTACTTATGGCCGTGTTTGTATTATCTACAGCCTGTCTACAAAACACACGGGGCTGTAAAACCCTGTTCGAAGGCAAAAAGCTCTCTCTAAGTGTATGTTATGTTAGCCGATATTTTTGGGATGTATTTAAAATACGCGGGAGAAAACGGCTAAGGTATATAGTATTGACGTTCGGAAATCAAATTTTCCACCAGTCCTGCATAGCATCAATCAAACGTCTATTTTAACAAAAAAACAGCTGGATCTGGTTTTAGAAATAATAAAAAAAAAAAAAAAAATTACATAAATAAAAATAGAGTTTGATGCTATGTGGATGTGGTGGAAAACTTTATTTCCGAACGAAAATACAAACGTCAACGTCAAATAAATTACGCAACAATCAATGACATAATCTCGTTCTCGTCTCATTTGATGGTCGCGGAAAGCACAGTGTTTTTCGCAAACTCGCGAATAATTCGTACAAATTGAATGTGATAGTATCTAAATGGTGTTGTAATTAAGAGAAGTAACCATGTCCTATACTTTCATGCGGCATTTGCGCCGTACAGCGCTGTTATCCCAGCAAATTCGCTTGGAGTCGACAATGCCTTTCCTCACCCAGGAAGACTTCGTATTCCGGCCTCCGATAGCGCACTGGAGCAAAGTTATAAAGGAAGCAGAGAAGATAGTTGGATACCCGACTTCTTTCATGAACCTGAGGTGGTTATTGAGCGATGAATTCGCTAATTTGGCTATGCATTTGCGTAAAGTCGTAAGTACAATTTTTCCTCAACTTTTCATAGCTTCGTCTATATAGTCAGTTCAAATGACTATAAAATGATCTAATAAGCAACAGTAGGTATGTAAGGTACCATGTGACTTCATACCTAAATTGAAGGTTAACAATCATCCAAAAATCTTTGTAATTATGCTGCTGACCTCAACTTTGTCCGACTAGGAAATAACTCACAAGGCTACTTACTCATTCTTGAAACTTGTATTGTACCTACCTTACCATACAAAAAAATTAATTCATGAATGTATTTTGAAATATTTTTTAGGTGGACAGCAATCACCCTATAGTGAAAACCGTCAAAACACTCCTCTACAACGAGCACAACAATCTGCAGCCATGGGGCCTGGTCATTCTATTGCTCTCGAAAGCTGCCACTCCAGAAAAATTGGAAATGCAAGCTAATAACATTGTTGAAAACCAAAGAATCCTAGCAGAGCTGACAGAAATGATACGCACAGGACATTACGTCCACCGAGGACTTCTGAACTTACCTAGAAGTGAGCGAGGGAACAGTAACGACACAGCATTATTCGCCAACAAAATAGCCATCCTCATCGGTGACTACCTTCTTGTAACAGCAAATGGTATGCTAGCACGGTTGAAGAACCAAGACCTGTCATACATAATATCAACAGCATTAAGAGATTTAAGCGAAGGAGAGTTCTTCGGGCACCGTGATACACAAAACATGCCCTTACCAGGCAAGCCGGCTGAGATAAACTCTGAGCCGTACACAGTATGCAGTGATACATTGCCATTGGAAGTGGTGAACACATTGGGGTCCCCAATTAGGGAGTGGACATTGCGGACTATGTATAACGGTGGGTCCCTGTTTGGTAGAGGTTGTCAAGGTGCCGTATTGTTATCAGGTTTAGGGGTAGAAGAGCAAGCAAATGCTTATAAGTTTGGCAGCTATCTCTGCTTAGCATGGCAAGCGGCCACGGAACTGCAGAAAATAACATCAGAAAGCAAGAACTTCTCCCTAGTAAGTGCGCCAGTATTATTTGCAATGAACGTCAATCCGGAACTGTACAGTGTGATTGGAAATGTGAGCAATGTAAGTGAAGTTGACTTTGATGCATTGAAGATGGATATTCTGAAGACAGATGCGGTGGAGCGGACAAGAATGTTGTATTTAGAGAGTGCTGACAAAGCAAGGCATTACGCTGAAATGTTTGGGGATAGTGAGCCTATTGATACTATTAAGAGATTGATAAAAACTTTATAAAATTAAGGATTACTTAGGAGGAATTTAGTACAAATATTATGGCAAATTCAGTACAAATGTGCCTTTAGGTCCTTTACTTTATACCCATTATACTTAAACCAAATTCAATGTGAAATGAAATGTTTGTAGATAAACCGCCCATAGGCTGTTGATATCTTGACTTAATTATTAAAAGAAGTATTTTTAAAATCAATGTCTAGTAAAATAATTTCAGGTTATGGTATGTTTCCAAACATTTCACATAGAATTTTACTGAAGTGTAGCTGGAGCAATTTAAATCAAATCACTTATTATTGTTGTAAACAATAGTACTTATTTATAGTGAGCTTTTAGAAATTTGAAGCCCCAAAGAATGTTAAGTTTCAGTACTGCCAATATGACTCACATTTGATGTTTCACACTATGATTAATAATATGTAAAATATCCAAAAAGGGGCTTATTCTACCCCCAATCTGCAATAACGTTTGTTCTACGACTTTCAGAAAATCGGCAATTTTCAGTGAAAAAACAATCAGCTGCTTTGATGTAATTGTGGTCATATCAATTCAGTTTTTCAGCTGTTTTAAATAGCAATCTTGGTGTCGACCTTCTCAAACCTTAAATCATCATCATCATCATTTCATCCGTTCGACGTCCACTGCTGAACATGGCCTCCCCCACAGACAGCAAATTCCTTATCATGTGGGGGGACCTGCCCATACTCACCCGGCTGGGCAAGCGTGTTGGCGAGCGCAGTTAGAGCTATCATTGTTAAAAAACCTTAAATAATTTAATTAAAATAACAAGATAAGTATGGGAAAAAAATATTGAAAATTAGAATATTTTTTGCTAATATCTAGTATAGTATTATGTTATCTATGCTAATAATTCTTAAGTTTTTTCTTATTTGGTATATCTTATTTGGATCTTATTGGGATTAGTTACGGAACACGCTGCATACTTTTGAGGAGCTAATATTGCTACTGCGCAGCCAAGCAGTTAGCTGGTCCACGAAGTTACATTGGCAGTACTGAACTACATACAAAGTTTTGTAAGATTGTAAATCATTATGTCTTATGAATTAGTGAGATCATTCTGTTACCTACTGTGCAAGCAATTTAGGACTAGTTTTTATTGCATTTTGTGATATATTTTTGAAGGTAGTTTTGTAATTGTACCTACCTCGTATATGTTTTTTATAAGTGTTATTGCTTAGATGTATTTATAACTTGTAGGAACCCCCGCGACTTGGTTCGCTGCACGACCTTAGGGGTTAAATTTCGAGAATGACTTGGTTTCTTTACCCCTACTTTAAAACTGGAAGATACACTCCAAATTTCCTACTCCTAGGACTTCTGTTTTAGGTTGTGCGTTGATTGTCTGTGAGTTGGTCAGTAACTTTCCCTAAACAGCTTATTCGGACTATTCATAAAATAAAAAAAATCCCAAATCGGTCCAGCCGTTCTCATGCAACCTTACCAACGAACAGCATTTAGTTTTATTTATATAGTTTTTGTCCTTTTTTTTCTATTAATGTGTTTGATTATGTCCTTTTTAGATTTGTTGTTATACTGTTAATTTAATGTTGTTTAATATTTAGAAATAAAATGTGGTTGAATTGTGGTGATGTCCAAGATAAAATCTATTATTTTCTAAGCTTGTGTTCGTTATATTAGAAACCTTCCGAGCTACAGTTCATTTAATGTTATGTTAAAGACTAGTGGCTGCCCGCGGTTTCGCTCACATAGTACCCGCGTAAAAAGTAGCCTTAGAACCACCATCAGAAATTTCTGACATACTTAATCACCAATTAGTAATGATCGTACGCCCTCTGAGAAATTTATGATGATGTGCAGACAGCCTAAAAAAGAACCAAATTTCATCAACATCGATTTCGGTTTTTCACGACAAAACGGTTAAGCCGTTTAGTCGTAAAAACGTAACAGAGAGTTACTTTCGCATCTATAACATTAGTGTGATGTGATAACTGATAGACAGGTTCCTATCTACAAATTGAAAATGCAAACAAGTTTACATAACAAATGATGATGTTTGTTCCGTGATATCTGCTAGCTACATTCTAATTATCGACTTTGATTGAAACAAGGTGGCGCGAATATTTACCTACTAATTCACAGAGACACATCGTTAACGGATATACCTACCTTCTACATATTTATTGTGGTTGCTTGCTTTTCGTGTCACTGATTATTTCTTGGTCATCCTGTATTAGGTCAATGACCAAGTAAGACCGTCACATCGGTCTTCTTGTCGACTCACAGATTCTTTCTTGGAAACTCACTTTAATCCTTTCTTTACATTGGTTCTTTCACCGACGGTCGTAGGCCCTTTTCAGGGCCACCATACCTCAACATGGTCACTGGTCTAATGCAGGGTGACCAAGAAATAATCAAGCAAGAGTATAAAACAAAAAGTCTCCAAAATTCAGTTTTATTCACTTTTCTATATACTGGAGAGCCTCACCATGGATAGTCAATGCCATCTTCTGAATAGCACTCCTCGCGTCTTCAACTGGAAATAACTCGGTGCACTTCAAGGTCTTGGTCAGTTCATCATCAAGGAACATGGTCAAGTACTCTAAAGACCTCGTCCCTCTAACCGCATAGTACAACTGCTTGTACTCAACCTGTTTATCCTCGAGTTTCGCTTCTAGAATATGCCCGTAGATTTGAGGGTACTCCCACAGAGCGAAGATAACGGGAGCGTTGACTAAAGAGTACGAGTATGGATGCGTAAAAAAGTCTTTCACGTCTAGATAGAGCTGCCAGAGTAAAGCTAAGTGTCCTCCAAGTATGTATGCGTTCTTCTCCATCTCCGGGCCCCGGTTTGCGAGCTTCATAGCTCCTTGGCAGCCCTTGCCAAGCATGCTGCCTGATGCAAGCATGGTTCTGAGAACCCACTCGTCCTTCCCTTGCCCTAGGAATTCTTCGGAACCCAGTTTCTCAAGATTGTTCTCGTTTTCCCAATCGTAGTTACGCTCGACGTTATTGCAGCCTGTTGAGAAAAGGGTCTTGTCACTAAATAAATATAAAACACCCAACAATCACATAGGTACCTATATATCAGAGCACAATAGATATCTTATTAGCGATAATCATCATCGTTTCAGCAATTCAATTCAATTCATTTATTATTTCAATTGGGTACATTTTCAAACATTATTAAATAATAGATTGTAGTAGGTACACCTAAGAACGTCAAACATAATAAACAATAATATAACAAAAATAAAATAACACGGCATTAATTAGAAAAAAATTAAATAAATCATGTCATAAATGTCAATAAAATTAAATAATAAATGTCACACAATAACTAAACATAACAAAGGCTACCTACATAAACTACAAATTCAAATTCCTCCCGCCATTTTGTCTTTAATAGAATCGTCAATCTTATAGTAAGCTTTTTTCGTCAGAATTTCTCAGCCCTAGGTCGTCCACTGCTGAACATTGCCACAGAGCGAAGTCATATCTGGTGGGGGAATTTGCCCATACTTACCACTGGGCATGCATTAGCGAGCGCAGTTAGAGCTATCTTTGTATAAAATGGAGGACGTTCCTGCCCATAGGTACCCTACCTTTTACTATTTTTTGACTGGCCTCATAGCTCAGTTGGTAGTAACTCTGACTTCTGCGCTAGAGGTCGCGGGTTCGATTCCCGCACTGGACAAACATTTGTGACTAACACAGATGTTTGTTCTGTGTCTGGGTGTTAAATATATATCTATTATGTATATCAGTCTCTGGTACCCATAGTACAGGCTATGCCTAGTTTGGGATCAGTTGACCGTGTGTGATATGTCCGGAATATTTATTATTATTATCCCTTAGTCGCCTCTTACGACATCCACGGGTATTAAGATATGGAGGGGCTTATTCTTCAGCCGGGGCCATAACGGCAAGTAGGAGTTCTTAATGCTAATACTTACATTTTACCGTAAAAACTCTTAACAGTAAAATTCTACGACACACATAAATATTCCGGACATATCACACACGGTCAACTGATCCCAAACTAGGCATAGCCTGTACTATGGGTACCAGAGACTGATATACCTACATAATAGATATTTAACACACAGACACAACAAACATCTGTGTTAATCACAAATGTTTGTCCAGTGCGGGTCCACCGAACCCGCAACCTCTAGCGCAGAAGGCAGAGTTACTAACAACTGAGCTATGAGGCCAGTCATGACATGAGAGAGGTTAGCCCTTAAAAAGTGTTTTCTCACCTTTCGGCATGGTCGGCAGCGGGCTGTTATCTTTCTCGTCATGCTTGCCCAGGAAGTCCCCTTCCACCAGGTCCCGCAGGCCGGTGGAGATGAGCTCCGTCACCTCGTTGTTGCGGAGGCCGCCGAGGTGCTGCAGGCAGGTTGCCAGGAGGTAGTCCCCTGGAAGGCAGACAGGTTTTTAAGAAATTTCTAGTTATCGTAATCCCTTAGGTATCTCAGCAGGGCATTTAGCCTCAGCAGGGCATTTAGCATATTAGGCAAAGTGTCAACTTCTCGTAACCTCTTAGGTAACGGAATGAGACTGCGAAAGGAAGATCTCAGCAGGGTTCTAAGTCATGACGGCGGGAGGTACCTACTATAAGTCAAATATATAGCGCTCGTCAACCCGCGCACCAGCGTGGTGAGTATGGGTAAATTCCCACCACATGATAGTGCGGATCTAAGGCGTTCGTTGGACCATAATCCACCATGCTGCAATGGCTCTGGAGCCACCAGAGCCTCGTTTGTAGCTGGTCTTGGACCTCGACTATGTGAACCCCCCTGACTCAAGGCTGGATCCGCCCTTGCATGATAGGAAGTCGCTTTGGAAATCTGTGGGGGAAAATACGATTAATCTGTGGGGGAGGCCGAAAGATTTGAATGACGCCAGAACGGTTGGACTGATGATGATCATTCCTCAGGGTAAAATCTAAATCAATTCAAATCTCACCAGTCAGCAACGAAATCTTATTCCCATACAGCAGGTCCTTGAACTTCTCCCCCACTTTCTCCTTCTCCTGCAGATTCACCATCGTCTTATGGATCATGTGGCCGGTTCTCTTCATCTCCACTATCTCAGCCAAAGCTCTCTGAGAGTACAACACCCCCTGGTCGTACTGATCAAGGGTAAACTGTTGAGGGTTCAAGCCAGCGGCTTTGGAGACCAGAAGAACGATCAGGCCGACGGATTGGAGGTTGCTTTTGGAGCCGATGAGGAGGTTTTTGGCGGTTTTTAGGAGCGGGTGGTTGGTGCCGACCTTGGGGAGAGGAAGTTTGTGGAAGGGATAGCATAGATTGGAAATATGACCCCTATTAAGGATTAGCTAGGAAGTTGCTAGTAAGGTAATTTAAGGACATCCTTGCAAATTTTAGGACATCCTAGCTAACTTTATGACAGCCTGGCTAAACTAGGTCTTCTTCTCGAGTCAAGGACTCTTTCAAACTCTACTCGACCAATATGTAGCAACCTCGATGGCCCTTTCCGTTGCCTCATTTAGGTCCTCCCAAGTGCAGGTGGCCGTGCACAGTGGACAGGAAAGCAGGTGCCGCATGTCCTGTACGGGGGCTCCGCACTCGCACTGTACTCTGGACGAGTCAATTATACCCCATGTAGTCAGCTTTTTTCTGCAGCGGCCAACTTGGGACCGGAGTCGGTTTAAGGATCTCCATATTGGCCACTGCAAGTCATGTCCAGGCGGTAGGTGCTCTGCTGGGGTAATAGATTTTGCTAAACTAGGTAGTATCGACATTCAGATATCGATGTAATTTGAGAAAGAAAACATCGCAGGTTGGGTTCCCGCACCAGGACAAGTTGTCTACCTACTCAAAGTACGGACATACAACAGATAGATAACTCTTTAGTTGACATATCTATAGGTTACCGTTTCACTTTTTACTTTTGAATAGAAAATAAAAAATACAAAACGTAACACTTGTTACACACACTTGGAGTAGAATTTAGGAAATCCGGTGAAGAATATTTGAAATTAAGATAGATTTTAAGGAACTGTGGAGTAAGGGGTGGTTGGGCAACCATAAAATATGCTTTCTTTTAAAAACATTGTTCAAAAGCAACGTAAATGTGTACGATATGTAAAACTTGTTACATGGAATGATCCCTTTTTAAAATATTGATGAATTTATGATGATGATGACTAATATTGTTGCCACTACCGCTACGACTGGTCACGGGTAGGTATTGTACCAGCTTCCTCAAATGTATAGCAGTATTGGCGATCTCATCGTTGAAGAGGCAGCGCAGGTTGAGGAAGGAGGTGGGGTAGCCGACTATCTGCTCGGCCTCTGAGATCACGTCGCGCCAGTCCAGCTCCTCGCGCCCGCTCCGCCCCACCAGGTTCCAACTTGACGTGTTCCGACATCTGTGGCGATCATAATGTTTATTTCCACAAATAAATTTAGTCAAAAATTTGGCAAAGTATGAGTAAATAGGTTTATATAGAGCTAGTTGGCGTTTTAAAAACCCTAACTTCTTTGCTAGTTTTAAAAAACTGTGTTACGGCAAGTTAGTGCTTCATCCCATCGAATACACTTGACCATTATTGAGGTAGGTAGGTACTATTATTATATTATCAGCCTGTAGAAGTCCAATGCTGGACATGGTCTCCCCCAAAGAGTTCCATGACGAACGGTCTTGAGCCTTTTGTATTGACTCTATTGAGAAGAAAAACCTAGTTAAAAAGGGGGAATCGTCTTTCCTCTTGCCGTTAATCTTTCTCTATCATATATTTTGAAAAATCCACTCACTGAAAAGAACTCTGATTTCTTCCGAAAAAACATTCGTTCAATTTTACTGACGTTTTTTTGAAATCAAATTGAGACAAATATACCAATCTTTCAAAACAGTGCGCAGATTTAAAAACCTGGGCTTTTCTGAGTGAAAACATAATATTTTTAGAGAAATTGAAATGTTTCCAGTGAATTTATTTATACAAAAGTATCTGTGAACATGACTTTTGAAAGTACCTACCCAAAGAGAATATAGACCACTATGTTTACTTCTAAGTACATATATCAAATTGACGTACCTATAAAACCCAATTGAAAACTACCATTGACTAGGTTAGGTACGTAGTGTCTTAAATTCTCTTTGAAGTGACCTAAATCCTGATTGGTCAGTCAAAGTTAATAAAACCTCCAAAGAGAATACGAAAAACACTTGGCAAACCATAGTGTAATTATAAACATTGCCTGATGCAAAAAAAGTTTTTATTCTAATTATAAAGGCTTCTTTAACCGTGGTTGTCGGTATGTACCCGGCTCCCTAATATAAAGTTGGTATAGTCGCAAAAAAGTACATTCATAGATAGATAGATAATTCTTTATTGCACAGGACAAAGACAAGTACATAGGCGAACTTAATGCTAGTTAGCATTTTCTTCCAGCTAACCTTTGAGTGGTGAGGAAAAAATGAAGGTAGTGCTGACTAACAGATAATTTTAAAATTCTAAATAAACTTAGGATAAATAGACTTACATATACTGCTTAAATAGCAAAAATATATACAACATAAATATACACATAAACGGTAGCTCAATTTTGTTGAGAGATCTGCAGACTAAGTAAGTTCATAGACATTAATTTATTATGACGACTACTCATAAAAAATTCAGTCGCGTTTTTATTAGTACTTAGTCGTTAGTTAAATAGTTATTTAGATTAGGATATTTAGTTTTATCTATTAATTTGTACCTAGTATATAGGTAGTTTTCTTGAAAACCTTAAAATAAAGTTCATAGAGATAGATGTAGAGATGAGATGTAGGTACCTACTGTACTAAGTAGATGCATAGAATTACTAATAATACGAAAATGCAGCGGATTCGATCGCTTCGCTCTGAGTACTATCTTATTTGGCGTTTCGTCCGCTTTAATGAAATATATAACTAAGTATGTATGCAGATACTAAGTTAGGCTGAAATTATGATGTTGATGAAGTATAAGTACCTACTACCTACCTACTTTGTTCCTACATTAACTAATCGGTTCATCAGTTCAAAATGTAACAATTTTTCGCGGTACGTTTCCGAAAAATGTAATGGTAAAGGCCTTAATTAAGTACTTGACATTGGGCTCTTCCCTTAACCGTCTCCCCCTAGAGGCCAAGACATGACTCATCTTTAAAAATTAAAAAAATGGACTGTATTCTAAATTCTTTTCTACATACAAAATGGTAGCTAAAAAATCGATACACAACCGTCCGAATTTAGAACACATCCACTCACACCAGCCAATCACGTGCCGTCGCGCCATAATTCAAAAACAGTGCCTGGGCGGCCCCTGGCCAAGACGGTGGCATGGCATAGCAATTAAAAATAAAAAGCTGTGTGTATAATTTGTAGGCAGTTTAAGACCGAGCCGCAAAACGAACAAATCGTACATTTGCATTTTGATCGGCGCATTTGTGATTGAGTGAGGGTGGTAGGTACGTCGATGTGGGATGCTTAAAGATTCTCCTAACGCCAATCATTCCGGAACCTATAAACTCCTTAGTTTTTGGCAGATGTTCGTCAGTTCCTTGGATAAAAAAAAACTTCTATCCAAGGTAGTTCAGTTACCTATGCCACAGATAACATAATACTATACTAGTACCTATGCTGTACCATTGCTGCTAGGTAACTGTGGATAAGATAGTGCGATGGTACGGAAAAATTTTAGTCCCACGAAACTGTATGCCACTTCTGTCTATCCTACTAATATTATAAATGCGAAAGTTTGTGAGGATGTTTGGATGGTTAGATGTTTGTTGTTCAATCACGCCGTAACGGCTCAACGGAATAGATAAAGTGCTTTACCTAGAAATTATAGCGGGCCGCAGGCGGAAGCTAGTAATACTATAAGTAAGTTTAGCCTAGAGAACAAATAATCTATGGTCACAAAACTTTTAAAATTCAATTTTAGAACCCTTACACTGGACTTGCAAAACTGCAAAAGTAATGGTCGATTTCACAGAAAGTTTACAAATGCATACCGTACGCCACGCCCTGCTTCAGCGTATCTTCCTAATCTATGGGGTAGCATAGTGGTAGCCATGTTTTTACATGACTAAAGGGGTAACTATCTGGCATCTCAACACCTGTTTAAAGTAGTGTGGGGGATGGTAGAGCAAAGAATATCGGGTATAATAGGGTAGGTACGTACGATGTAAGTTTTGTATGCATGTATGTATGTTTGTACGGCCTTTGAGAATGTGATGACATATACCTAGCACTGAGACTTTAGAACTCTTCTCTCAAAGTCAGGTCAAAGTCACGCAATGGGCTATGGAGATAAATACGTTCGGAGTGTCACAACGTGAAAAAATCCGAAATCCACGTAGTAAATGAGGAATCCGTAGAAGAACCCAGGTCATCGACATAGCTCACAGAACCGACAACCGTAGGGGGATGAAGGTTCTCGAATGACGACCACGAACCGGGGGCGACGCAGAGTTGGAAGGCCTCCCACCCGGATGGACCGACGGCTCAAAAACGTTCGTCAAGCCGCGACCACAAGCTAGTTTTTATAAAATTATAAATATGCGTATGTTAATTTTTGAGGACGTTAATAATTGAGGTACGCTCCTCCACTGACGGTTAATTGCTCCTTGGCATTTCTCCTCATCGCCAATCCTATCCATTTAAAACCAATTAAGTTTTATTATAGCCTGAAAACGAGCAACGTGACCACAGACAAGTTACCTCTACAATTTTTTTTTTATTTTTACATGGTCGTGATGGAGCATAATGGTTTTAAATATAAAAAAATAAATGAGTTAGAGTTCGCCGTAGATCCTTTGAGTTCGACGGGTCGCGGAGCTCTTGTACTGTCGTTGACCCGCTCAGTAATTAATGTAATGATAAATCGCATGTTTTGATTGGTTGACAATGCAAGCGGTTCTCTTACTTGAGCCATTTGCAGTCGTGTAGATTAGCAACTACATAAAGGTAAATAAAGCTGTTTTCTTTGAAAAACTATGAAAAATCAATTCAATTTAAATTCAAATCAAATATTTTTAAACCTTGATGTGAACTGCTCTTATACACCTTAGCCTTTTACTATCTGTATAAATTATTTTTTGTAGATAATTATTAATTATATATTAGTAGGTATTAAAGATAGCAAAAGGCCAAAAACATCGGATTTCAAAAAGTTAAATTTAAATATTTATGATTTATTAAATAAATAAAAAAAATACGTACGACCCGTTTTAGTTTTGGTTAACTTGGGCCTAAGAGCTGGCAATTAAGACTGTCGCCGCGGGCCGGCCCAATAACCGCGTTAGTTATTATGAATTCAGATTAAATATTACGTTTTCTCCGTCCGAATCGTTTATTTCATCGGCATTTGAAGAGCAGGTGGAGTGGCAACTACAGAACGTCTTATCTAAAACTGAACCCCCCCCCACTTATTATTTATTGGAGGGAACGTTGACGTTACCCTAGCGTTCACACATTGGACGGAGCGTTGACGTTACACAAGCTTACACACATAACAGGGAGCGTTGACGTTACACAAACGTACACACATTACAGGGAGCGTTGACGTTACACAAGCGTACACACATTACAGGCAGCGTGACGTTACACAAGCGTACACACTTTACAGGGAGCGTTGACGTTACACAAACGTACACACTAATGTGTGTACGTTTGTGTCCCTGTAATCAGGGAGCGTTGACGTTACACAAGCGTACACACATTACAGGCAGCGTGACGTTACACAAGCGTACACACTTTACAGGGAGCGTTGACGTTACACAAACGTACACACATTTCAGGGAGCGTTGACGTTACACTAGCAGCGTACACAAATTGGAGGAAGCGTTGACATTATAATTATAAAAATAACGCATACACTCAGTGGAGGCAGTGTTGATGTCACACTTGCAGGGAACGTTGACGTTACACAAGCGTACACATAATTGAATTACCTAACAACACTTAATCTTCTATTTTTCATAGCATCTTGCTATCAGCACTCCCTCCCACTTCTATAGTGAGTTCCATAGTAGAATCAGACATAAACGCAAGTTTAAAATAATCGACAACTAAATCTATCTACATATAAACAGACAGTCTGTCAGTCTCAATGGCCGCATTAGCGTACAATGTAACAATACCTTACATCTTACCGACAATAAAAACAAAATGGTGATGCGTTTTCAAGTTAGTCCAGTCAGAATGACTACGCAAGTGCCTTACGATTTTTCGTAATTTCTTGTTATTATTGAGAAAGTATTTGTGTCTCATAAGTCCAATAAATTATGTGTTTGTCTGTTATTAGAGCTTGCTTGCTTGCAGTGGCGGATTTGCCCAGTAGGCCCGGGCCTAGGGCGGCCAGATATTAGGGGCGGCAAATCGTGACAAAAAAATCACTGATGATAGCAAGAAATAAATCAAATGCAAAGTACCTAAATATTTAAAAGGCTGCTCCATAGACTTATTACTACTTGCTACAGTAGACATGCAGCTTCGAACAGATTTCGTCGTTTCTGATTTCGATTTATATAAAGTTGGCAATAAAGTAAATTCATTATGTACCTAGTCTATAAGATGGGTGCTGAGAAAGGGGCGGCACATGGCCTGGGGCCAAGAGCGGCCAAGACTGCAAATCCGCCACTGCTTGCTTTTCGTGTCACTGATTCTTTCTTGGTCATGCCGTATTAGGTCAGGGACTAGATTGAGGTATGGTGGCCCTGAAAAGGGCTTATGACCGTCGTTGACAGAATCAATGTTATAGTGAAAGGATTAAAGTGCGCCTCTTAGAGGCTCTTTTCGTGCACATTGTCTTGAGAGCACTAGTATTGCGCACATAATTTTTCCGAATGGGAAATCCATTGGTGCACGACCGGGATTCGAACTCACGACCTTTGGATCGGAATGTTTAAATTTTGTTAACTATTTTCTCATCATGAAATCCCTTGAGTTGTAAAGAGGTTTTATAAAAAGAGTCCTAAAACGAGTTAGAAAGTTCAGCTATCCCATACTAGATGTCGCTACGAGTAGAGATTAGGCGCTGTCGTACGTAGTGTACTCTGTTCTGAAGCTATCGAATTGAAAGCGAGTCTGCTGCAAATTGTGTCTTCCTCTTTTTACCTATGTTTCGTAAAACTGCAGTAGGCACTACAATCATTACGTTTTAATTACATTTTACGATAGTTATACAAGGTACCTACCTAATTCTTAATTATGTTATACTGTCGCAAATGTAGCTTATTCTATCAACAAAAAGAGAGTTAACTAAATTTTCAATAGTTTTTGATAATATGTAATTTTGTAATTTGATAGTAGCAGTTTTTGAACGAAAGCTCTAACTGCGCTCGCCGACCCGCGTGCCCAGCGTGGTTAGGGGGAAAATTCCCCCCACATGATAGGAAGTCATTCTGGAAATCTGTGGGGGGGGGGGGGGGGGGGGCGATGTTCTGCAGTGGACTTCCAACGGCTGGAATGGTGATTATAATTCTATCGCATTAAGATAATATCATAATTCATTTTGATATTATAGAGACATGCGAAAGTTTACGTGCGTGTGTGTGTTTTTGTTGTGTTTAGGTATGTATGTGTGTGTGAAAGAGAATTTTCTCAACGTTTCGGGACCCGTTATAGAGTTAAAAGAGATAAAGCGATTAAAAGTAAAATTTACACGAGGTAACGTAACAGGCCGTCCATTTTGAAGGATCGCGAGTGTGCCTCGTAAAAAACGCCCCGCCTTCTAGGAGTGGGTTTATAGAGGTACTTACTTGATAGCTTCTGGTTATAGGTACCTACTTACCAACTAGGAAGTAATCCCTCTGCACCGCTCGTTCCTCTGATACACGCCACCATTTTTTTTAATGGCATAATATATATTATAGATATATATTTTACAACCAGACACAGAACAAACATCTGTGTTTATCACAAATTTTTGTCCAGTGCGGGAATCGAACCGGCGACTCTAGCGCAGAAGGCAGATTTACTACCAACTGAGCTATGAGGCCAGTCGTTGCATGTACCACTATGGGGTCTCATATATCATTTGCACTGGCACTGGTGGATTGGTGGTAGTGGTCTTAATGGATCAATTGGTAAGGTTCGAATCCCAGTAGTGGGCCAATATATATTCCATTCAGAAAATGTCTGTGTGCTATACTAGTGAAGGAAAACATTGTGAGGAAACCGGCATGTCTTAGAACCTAAAAATTCGAAGACATGTAAATGAAAGGAGCCTCTAAGAGGCGGACTTTAAGCCTTTCACCATCCTTTCCATATGCCCTTTTCAGGGCCACCATCCCTCAACATGGTCACTGACCTAATACAGGTGACCAAGAAAGGTTGTCGGTTCTGCGAGCTATATGGCCTGCCCACTGCCACTTCAACTTGCTAATTCTGCGAGCTCGTCATCGCAACTATGCTTATTCTCTAAATATATATAGATACTAGTTTTTCGCGTTGTGCGCGAGCTGCAAGCAGCTCGCGGGATCTGTTATCCTTGCTGTTGAGGGCGCGTTGTGCGCGAGCTGCACGCAGCTCGCGTGCCTATTCGTTGCTGTCGAGGGTGCGTTGTGCGCGAGCTGCAAGCAGCTCGCGTGCCTAATCGTTGCTTTTGAGGTCGCGTTGTGCGCGAGCTGCACGCAGCTCGCTGGATTCTTTATCGTTGCTCTTGAGGGCGCGTTGTGCGCGAGCTGCACGCAGCTCGCGTGCCTATTCGTTGCTGTCGAGGGCGCGTTGTGCGCGAGCTGCAAGCAGCTCGCGTGCCTAATCGTTGCTTTTGAGGGCGCGTTGTGCGCGAGCTGCACGCAGCTCGCGTGCCTAATCGTTGCTTTTGAGGGCGCGTTGTGCGCGAGCTGCAAGCAGCTCGCGTGCCTAAACGTTGCTTTTGAGGTCGCGTTGTGCGCGAGCTGCACGCAGCTCGCGTGCCTAATCGTTGCTTTTGAGGGCGCGTTGTGCGCGAGCTGCAAGCAGCTCGCGTGCCTAAACGTTGCTTTTGAGGGCGCGTTGTGCGCGAGCTGCAAGCAGCTCGCGAGATTTTATAGTTGCTGTACGACTCGGTAGAAAACCTAAGACGACATAGCCTTTCTTGAAAAAAATAAAAAAAAAAAAAAGTTGACATGACAAAATATTTTTCCCGTAGAGTATTTAGAAAAAGTGAGATACGGAGTGTCCGCTCCATACAAAATCAACGAATCTCATGTACCGGGATGGACGCTCCATACGAAAAGTAACTTTAAGGAAATGTCTCTTTGAATTTCGTTCCTGGTTTGAAAAATTTGAAAATTTTCGCATTTTCATACAAAACATGCCTTCGAAATCACGAGATTAATCATAAATTTTGTATGAAAGACCTACGATTTAGGATTTTTCCTCTGGTCCCATTGAACGGCCCCAACGAATGACGTAAAATTTCTAGAACAACCGCAACCTCCTTCTAGGAGAACAACCATGTCAATGAGTCAGTGAGTCAGTCAGTGGTAGTTTAATTGTATATAATATAAATAAAATTATTTATTGCACAGGACAAAGACAAGTACATAGGCGAACTTAATGCTAATTAGCATTTTCTTCCAGCTAATCTTTGAGTGGTGAGAAAAAAATGAAGGTAGTGCTGAGTAACAGAGAATTGAAAATTGGAACCAAACTTAAGATAGATAAAAACACAAGTATACAACGCCGATTCGTCCAAGTTGTTTGAGAGATTTCCCCTCGCTTTGTTCGCTCGATCAAAGCTACCTACTTAGCTATGATAGTTATCCCATACAAATTCCCAGGACAACTAACTATGAAGTAACTATCGTACAAGGTAGGTACAGTCGCGCACCGGATTCCTCAGAAACTAAAGTTAAATTCGCTAGTGATAGATATGCGAGGCACTCTCGGAATGTAATTTTCACACGAGCGACGTCACTGCACCCCCTCGAACACCCCCACCCCCCTTTGTAGAGCAGGAGCGCGTGGTTATTTAATTTACTGAATTTATCGAGAAAGCTTCGAAGCTTGATTAAACTACACGGATAATAGTAATATACTCTGGGTGTTAAATATTTATCTATTTTTTTCTTTCAGTAGTTTATTTACAGAAAGAAACTTAAAACTAATACAAGTTAATATTTACAAAATACACAAGAAACAGTTGAGCCATCTAAAGACCGTTACAAACGATCTATAGAAAGCTCAACTGATCCAGATCACTACCTATTATGTGTTATAATAATACTACATTTTCTACAATTAATATATTATCTTTATATATTATGTATATGTATATCAGTCTCTGGTACCCATAGGCTATGCCTAGTTTGGGATCAGTTGACCGTGTGTGATATGTCCGGAATATTTATTATTATTATTATTATTATTAGTTGAATATATTCAGCAACTTTATTGCATTGCTCTTTTGAGCAACTATACCAACTCAAATCAGTGTGACCAAGAGGAGGACCCAGAGGCTTTGGTTTATTTTAAACTTTTTTCTTTCGCACACGCGTTGATGTCTTTTGTTTTGCTACCAAAATGTCTACGACAAATGCCTACCAAAATTAGGTGTTTTATTTTCATAAAAGTATTCTATAGTATCATTTTTAAATGTCAATCAATTGGATCTGCATGGAATTTAATAAGTCAATAGGTTGTTTGTTGTTGGCCGTGGTGGCTCCGGCTGAAAAATAGGCCCCTCCATATCTACCTATCCGCGGATGTCGTAAGAGGCGACTAAGGGAATAAAGCTAAGGGATGGGCAGCAGCGTCCCTCATTTTAACAACGATAGCTCTAACTGCGCTCGCCAACCCGCATGCCCAGCGTGGTGAGTATGGGCAAATCCCCCCACATGATAAGGAATTCGCTCTGTCTGTTGGGGAGACCATGTTCAGCAGTGGACGTCGAACGGCTGAAATGATGATGATGATGATGAATAGGTTGTTCTATCAAGATAATGTTTGTTATGTCAAAATAACAGCATTTTACTAAATGCATAAGAAAGTATCATACACTTACTACAAAAACAATTTTGAAAATTTTCGCCTGTCTCTCTGTCTGTACGTTTGTTCCGGCTACTCTTCGAAACAGAAGACCGATTTTGATGGGACTTTCTCTGGCAGATAGCCGATGTTGTAACTTAGGCTTTTATCAGTGAAACGCGGGCAGCCACTGGTTTTAAATGAAGTTGCATTTCAACCGTTAGCTCCTGCCCTCCCCCCCCCGACCTCTCACGACGGATGCTCCGGAAAATTGCTACAATGATTGTGAGAGGGAATTTCGAAATGAAGGAAATGTACTTTAAGTCGACTGTACCACAGCCTGCTGTCGTACCGTCAGCTGGTTCAACCACACCATATCACGTGCCACATTTCTTACAGTAGTAGTCGTTATATATATTATACGGTCCAAAATAAATGTATTTTCTTTATTCTTTCTTTCTTTCTTTCTGATAGGCTGAAAACGAATAGCCGCAAAAACATTAAATACTAACGTGTAATATTAACGTGTTCGGCGTTTCAGAATTCTTCAACCGTGTTCCGCGTTTTTATTTATTTATTATATTTTGTTCCCACAACTGTAACAATGAATTGTTAAGATTGTGGGAACACGGAACGCGGAACACGGTTGATTTGTTCCGAGACGCAGGCATAGATCGCGGAACATGAATGGATAGGCGAGTAACACGGACCGCGGAACACGGTTGATTTGTTCCGAGACGCGGGCACAGATCGCGGAACATGAATGGAAGGCGAATGAATGAATGAAGGAATGGATAGGCGAGTAACACGGAACGCGGAACACGGTTGATTTGTTCCGAGACGCGGGCACAGATCGCGGAACATGAATGGAAGGCGAATGAATGAATGAAGGAATGTTTAGGCGAGTAACACGGAACGCGGAACACGGTTGATTTGTTCCGAGACGCGGGCACAGATCGCGGAACATGAATGGAAGGCGAATGAATGAACGAAGGAATGGATAGGCGAGTAACACGGAACGCGGAACACGGTTTTAGAATTCTGAAACGCCGAACGGGGATGGACTGGAATACTATTTGATGGTTTTTAGTGTTTTTATAGGCCGTACGACATTGTGAAGGTTGCGGGAAGTCGGTGGATGGAAAAGGCTCAAGATCGTTCGTCGTGGAACTGTTTGGGGGAGGCCTATGTCCAGCAGTGGACTTCTACAGGCTGATGATGATGATGATTTAGGCAGCTATTCGTTTTCAGCATCACGTATAATGTAACACTAGGTTACTGTGAGAAATGTAGCACGTGATAAACATAATATAAGTTTGGACTTGCCTCTGCCTACACTCACAGGCATGCTTGCGTATTCCGACCGTCACCAGTGTAAATCACGTGACTGGCGATGACATGTACGAGTTGCGCGAGTGTACGAGGTGCGTGCGTTTGTGTCCATGCTTTAATAGTTGCACTGCCTAGCTAGCACTCTTCGCTTTCTAGCATCACTAGTTTAGCCGCTTGCATAGTATAGATACAAGCCTACTTTAATCTGTCTCTTCAAGACGGTTAAGGTGCGTAGGTCTTAGGGGAGAGCGCAACAGTCGTAAAGATCCCTAAGGTAAGTCTGGTGAGTTAGCCTTCACGTGGTTGTCCTCCCGTTATTGGTCTGGTTCCCTCAGAAACAGACGCAACAGAAACCGCCAGGCGATAGCTACCTACCTTCATGATCCCTCGCCTCTATATTAGACATTGCTTGCTTCGCTTACAATAGCTGGTATGGAGCCGGTCCCAAGCCCGGGCAAAGCAGGGAGGGCACTTGGGGCAGTGCGGCTCCGCGTATCTATGGTTACATAGACACGCTGGTCTACACGCCCCAGCGACCCGGAACGTGAGTGGGGAGGGTGGAGAGGGAGGGGCGACTCAGGTTGTTGCCTCTCTTCCCTGTCCTTGTCACTTGTGAAGCCGGAAAAAAATGCCGCTTGGGCAATGGCATTTTCGCTACAGCTTCTGCGGCCCGCTAACCCCTTTTCTGTTCGCAGTACCCTAAAACAATTATGCAGAGAACAAAGATAAGCGAGAGTATGCCATGCGACCCGGCCAGCGCCCGGCGCCCTCCGGTATCCGGGCTGGAGGGTGTGAAGTTGGCTACCGAAGGCGGCGGCGGGGTGGGACCCCTGGCCCCGTCTCCAGCAGATACTACTGGGATGTCGGCTGGAACGACACAGGAAGCGCCCTGCAGTGCGGCACCAAGCCTGTCGTCCTCGGCGCATGTAACAGCAGCTGGATCAGGGCGGAGACGTCACCGGCAGTGTTCCAAGACCAGGAGGAAGAAGGCGGCAGCGGCAAGGGCAGCAAGCCAGGACAGCGCAGCATCTGGTGATACTGTGTTGGACGTTGAACGAGCTGTCGGGGGGCCCGCGCCCCACGGCACCTCTCAGGTAAGTACTATATCGACACTTAAGAGCGGCGCGGGCCGCTCTAAGAAAACTAGGCAGGAACGTAGGCGACGCACCGCGGAGCTGGTACAGCTGTGCAAGCGTCAACTCCTGGAGGGGGTGCTGTACCCACCTGACATGAAGGCCATCGCGCCGGCGGTCAGCGTGGTCATGGCACGCCCTCTCTCTCAGGGGACCTCTCCCCCGGTTGTGCCTGTCTCGACCCCAGTTGTGGGTACGAACCCCCCCCGCACGGGGCTCCGGGGTGTACCCACGGCGGCCCGTGATCGTGATGTTTCCTCCGAAAATACTGAGGAAAACGTCCGTCCGGAGCAGTGCGTCGAGGACTGGACGACCGTGCGCAGGGGTGGGTCCCACTCTAAAGCTGGTGCGACCGCACCAGCATCTAAAACAAGGCCATCGGTGGGAGCAAAAGGGAAGGCCCCGACAGCCCCAGCAATTGCATCTGATCCCCGCCCTGGTACCTCCAAAGGGAAGGGCGTTGGGAAAAGTAGCTCTGTGGGCCGTGGGCGCGGCACCGACCCTGCAGCTACCGCGATGGTCTCTGATAAGGGAAACGTGGCGGAGGGCGACAACACTCGGGGTGCCAAGCGACAGCGGAGCACTGACCTCGTGTCACCTTCAACCGCAGCGGTGGACAAGAAGGTGCGCCTGGACGCTGGAACCGCTGGAGCTCGTGCAACGAGTGGTGGCCATAGCGATGGGGGTAGCGCTGCGAACCGAGGACGAAAATCTTACGCCGGAGCTGTCAGATCTCACCTTAAGGTGATTATTATAGACAGATCCGGACCGAACATGGACGAAGTTCGCGGCACTATCCTAAGGAGGGCCATAGAAGGCTGCCATCTGCGGCACTTCATGGAAACGCAGAACGATCCTAATTTCGGGCCGGGATTTGAGACTATGGCTCGTGTAGATAGGGGCGGGCTGAGGATGGAGCCGAGCGATGAGTTCTCTCTTGCTTGGCTAACCTCGACCGTCGAGAGTCTTCCATGTCTCTGGCCGGGATCGGGGGGGTTCAGGGTGGTCCCAGAAAGCCAAATGCCGCGATACGTGACAGGGAGAGTTTTCGCTCCGGATTGGGAAGGGGACGTGAGCACTCTCAAGGCTTATCTGGGCCACACAAATGGGCGCGCGGGATTGAGTGTGTGGAGCTGGCCGATCTTCGCGCATGAGATATCGCGTAACATTGCTGACGACCAGGTCGACCACTCAATTGCCTTTGGGGTGCCAATGGACGAGGTCGAAAGATTGAGGAAGAGAGACTGCCGCCTATATTATAAGACTGCGTCTATCTTCGTCGACCTACGCAAGCCCAGAGCGGGGGACGTCCGAGCAGTGGCCGAGGCCTCCGGGTCGGCGGCGCCATGCGCAAGCAGCGGCGCAGCCGATGCGGGGCCATCGGGCGGCGCGGACCTTCCAAGCTCTGGAGGATGTGATGGCGAGTGGGAGGGGTCGCAGTGCGACATAGACCGGCTGTTGGGCGTGGATGACGAGGGCGGAGAGATTGCGGGAGACCTTTCAGGTCTAAATCTCATGTCGCCCGCCCCTTCCATGGAGGTAGAGCGGTCTGTGGCGTCACCCGGCAGCTCCCACTCGCAATCGCATTAGGATATTCGGTAACGAACATCCACTATAACCCCCTCCTCCATATAACTATGTCACAATGATGGTAAAACGGGTATATCTTAACACACATAATAACAATAATAACTCCATAATCTCGGGAGACTCTAAAAAGCCTTATGCAAAAATACTAAACAAAATCGAAATCATTCAAGCCAACATCCAGCACAGTATCACTGGTTTCGCTGCCCTAAGAAGAACTCTTGAAGAGGAACCGAACACCATAGCCCTGGTCCAAGAACCCTACATCGCTCGAGGAAGGGTGAGTTTCTCTGCCCTCAGGGGTAATGTATTTACTCCTCCAGTGCAAAACAAAACACGTTCATTAATCTATGTTCCGAATAATCTTACAGCATCTCTGGTAACTCACCTGTGCACAGATGACCTCACCGTGGTGAGGCTAGACACAGGACTGGAAGGTAAGCTAAACACTATCCTAATAGCATCAGCATACTTGGACGGCGGAGCAGATGCACCTCCTCAGGCCTTAGAGGAGCTACTACTCTACTGTGCAGCGAACAAAACAGAATGCATAGTGGGCTGTGACGCAAATGCTCACAGCACCGTCTGGGGGTGCCCTAGTACGAACGAAAGAGGTAAGGACCTACTGGACTTCATATTAAGACACAACCTTAGCATTATGAATAGAGGATCGGAGCCCACATTCGTAACGTCGTGGGCTCAAACCATAATAGATATAACGATAGCCACCGACGCCATTGGGGAACACATAAAGAACTGGCATGTAGCCAGTACAGAGACGTCTTGCGCTGACCATAGACGGGTAAGATTCAGCTTAGACTCAGGCGAAATAAAGCCTCGCGTTTATCGCAACCCAAAGAGAACCAATAGCAAACTGTTTACGGAAACCCTAGATACTGAACTACGAGAGTTCTCGATGATAGAACCAAACGCGGAGCTGACACCAACAGAAATAGAAAAGACACTCACGTTGCTGGTTAACAGTCTCAAAACCAGCTATGAAAAATCATGCCCACTAACTAGAGAGCGCAATGCTATTGCACATCGAAAAGATAGATGGTGGAATAAAGAACTCGCTAAACTAAGAAAGAAGACGCGCCATCACTTTAATAGGGCGATGAACACAAACCAAGATGAAGACTGGAAGGACTACAGAATAGCCAGACAAAACTTTAAACGAGAAATAAAACGCAGCCGTGACAACTCGTGGAGGAAATACAGCAGTTCCATCACATCCCAGAGTGAAACGGCGCGCCTCAGCAAAATACTATCAAAAGACACAAAGATCAAACTAGGCACACTCAAAAAGCCAGACGGATCATACACAACAACAGAGCGCGAACAATTCGAGCTGTTACTAAAAACACATTTCCCGGACTGCACGTTGAGTGACGACACTAGCTGGGAAGCAAATACAAGTCATACACCACAGAAAGCTGACTGGGTACTAGCTGAATCAATAGTCTCAGAGGAAACACTCTCCAGCGCGGTAAGAACATTCCAACCATTTAAGGCGGCTGGCACGGACGGAATATTCCCTGCCCTCCTTCAGTGGCATCTCATGAAAATCGAGGCAATACTAATAGCTATCTACAGGAGCTGCATCGCTTGGAAATACATACCACTGGCGTGGAGAGAGGTAAAGGTAATCTTCCTCCCAAAACCAGGTAAGTCTGACTACACACAACCAAAGTCATTTAGACCGATCAGTTTGAGCTCCTTTCTTCTCAAAACTCTCGAGAAACTCTGTGACAGACACATCCGTAGCGGACCGTTGGCCAACAACCCGGTCAACAAAAACCAGCACGCCTATCAATCAGGCAAATCCACTGAAACAGCTTTACATCAAGTTGTCCACAAGATTGAAAGTGCCCTTGAAGACAAACAATCATGTCTTGTCACATTCATTGACATTGAAGGCGCGTTTGACAAAACTACCTTTCCCAGCATCGAAAGGGGGCTAAGAGATAAAGGAGTTGATGAGAACCTGAACGAATGGATAACACAAATGCTGGCCAACAGGGCGGCTCGGATCGAAAGCTCCGAAGTTACACGTTGTCTTGTAACAAAAGGATGCCCACAGGGGGGAGTTCTGTCACCCCTACTCTGGATACTCGTAGCTAACGAGCTCTTAGAACTACTTAACAAAGATGGCATCCTTACAATTGGTTATGCTGACGACCTAGCAATCATGATATCGGGACTATTTGAATCAACTCTATGCGAGAAGATGCAAAAAGCTCTTCGTGTTGTGGAAGCATGGTGCCACAAGCACAGCCTATCTGTGAACCCAAACAAAACTGAACTGATTCTTTTCACTCGCAAAACGAAGAAACTGCAGGCACTAGACCTACCATCCCTATTTGGAACAAAACTGACTTTGTGTAAGGAGGTCAAATACCTGGGCATATGGCTGGACAGCAAACTTCTATGGAACAAGCAGCTTGACCATGTCACGACAAAAGCTACGAACGTGCTATGGCAGTGCACTCGTGCCGTGGGCAAGGACTGGGGATTAAAACCTAAGCTGTGTCTCTGGATGTACAAAGTCATGGTTCGACCGGTGCTCACCTATGGCGCTGTAGTCTGGTGGCCCCGAACTATCCTAGTTACTGCCATCAACAGGCTACAACAGGTCCAAAGACTAGCATGCTCACTCGCAAGTGGATGCACAAAATCTACTCCATCGGCGGCACTCGATGTCATACTGGGGCTGGTACCACTACAGCTGCACATACAGCAGGAAGCGATGGCAGCAGCACTAAGAATAAAATCCACTAACCAATGGAAAGGTGACATCAGAACAACATATCATTGCAAGATACTTGATAAGGCGACAAAAGTCATTCCGGAGGCCCTACGAGGCACGAACAGAATCGCCACTGCTTATTTGGTCAACAAATCTTACGAAGTGGTGACTTCGGAGCCCGAAGGTAGCTCAAGTTCTTCATCTGGGCTGCCCACATACCACATATACACAGATGGAGCCAAACAGAAAACGGGGGTGGGCTGTGGCTTTTACTGCCCTGAAACAGGACTATGTAAGGCTCAGCCACTCAACACAACCACCACGGCTTTCCAAGCCGAAACTATAGGTCTACATCTGGCGGCCAAAGATATACTGACATCATTAAAGTCTGTGCCGGAAACAGGGAAAGCTCTAGCATGCACACAACAACTTATCTTCACAACAGATAGTGCAGCACTTATAAATGCTCTTCAAAGACCAGACACCAGATCCAAATCGATACTGGAATGTCATAATGCACTCCAACAACTAAGTGTGAATCATAGAGTGCTCATCAAATGGACAAAGAGCCATAGCACAAACCTTGGCAACAACAGGGCTGACGTCCTGGCAAAAGAAGGAGCAAAACTTGTTCCTACAGAAGCGGACAAGAGCCTATCAAATCCACCAACGGCGGAAATCAAAAACAGACTAAGAGAACACTTTGAAAAAGAGCACCAGAAGCTCTGGGAAAGCAGAAAGGACTGTAAGCAGGCGAAAGTCATGCTCCCGGGCCCAGACAAGAAGTCCACCAACACCATAATAAAGATGAAACGCGAGGACCTGCGAATGTTGGTGGGCATCATCACAGGTCACTGTGAATTAAACCATCACCTGTACAAGACAGGGGCTACTGACAGCGGATTATGTCGGGGCTGCCTACAGGGAGAAGAAACAGTAGAGCACGTAATTTTGCACTGTACAGCCACGGAAGAGGCCAGGACCACATCGGGACTGCGGGCCGTGCTCGGAAGCGGCTCCCAGACACCGCTGCATACAGGGATACTGCGAGAATGTTACCAACGACCCAAAGTCCTGCTTCGCTATTTTAAGGAGCTGGGCTGGCTGGGGTAGGGTTAGGATAGGGGGACAATGCACAAAACACCCCACAGCGGGAAGTCAGTGCAGGTCTAACCACCCCCGATTAGAATTAGAATTAGAATTAGAGGTGCGTGCGTGCTGGCCAAAGCGTCGCCTTCGGCTTCGCAGCGATTTATACGGCTGAGTGTCGAGAACACTGTTTATTTTTTTTTATCTATCGTCTTTATTGTACCAGCCACGTTATTCAAAGCTGCGTCTACGCTCCGCCGAACAGACTTACTCATAATTGTAACGTGTGTAATGGCCCTATATGGAGTGCGGCAATCGCAGCGTCGGAGGTTACAATTAAACGTGCGCAGGTGCCCTTATGGACGACTTGTTATGACGGCGTTTATCTTGTACTGAGTCATCACTGGTTCTGTTTTGAGCGGCCATGTCTAGTCCGCCATTTACTACTCGTTACTAAGTTATAATTATTTTTATAGTAGGTATTGCAGTGTAATAAACTTTTGTACACCGCCGTGTAAAGGCTTAAAACTGTGTTCAAACGGCATACAACATGTCCTTGATATGTCTTATAAAATTCGTTGAAAATGATCCTAACTCATATTGATCATAGTCAATTTTGAGTTTGACATTTGAGATTGTGCGATATAAATACTATAAAATTACTCAACAATATCGGTAGCTCCTAAAGTCAATGTTAAAATTAACTTTATTTAATTTTAGGAGGAGGTAGGGCACAGCGAGATTTTCTCGTTCTGAATTGGAGCAGCCTGCCTGGGGTGGTACCTCCGCCTTACAGAAGATCGCAGCCAAATAACATTATTTGTTTCAAATAGTGTTGTGTTCCTGCGGTGAGTAAGGTTGCCAGAGCTCTTTAGGGGGAAGGGGGTTCGGGGTCGGCAACGCGTGCGTGATGCCTCTGGTATTGCAAGCGCTCATAGGCTACGGTAACTGCTTACCATCAAGTGGGCCGTAAGCTTGTTTGCCACCTCTGTTGAATAAAAAAAAAAAATTTAGAAGCCACAAGGGTCATATGACTGGTCTCATAGCTCAGTTAGTAGTAACTCTGCCTTCTGCGCTGGAGGTCGCGGGTTCGATCCCCGCACAGGACAAACATTTGTGTGATAAACACAGATGTTTGTTCTGTGTCTGGGTGTTACATATTTATCTATTAGGTATGTATGTATATCAGTCTCTGGTACCCATAGTACAGGCTATGCCTAGTTTGGGATCAGTTGACCGTGTGAATATGTCCGGAATATTTATTTATTATATTTATTATGTCTTATAAAATTCGTTGCAAAATGATCCTAACTCATATTGATCATAGTCAATTTTGAGTTTGACATTTGAGATTGTGCGATATAGCTCAAAGTGAAAATTAACTTTATTTAGAAGCCACAAGGATCATATTATTTTTTTTTAGAGGATATATCGCTCGCTATTTGGATACGGCTTTAAATAATTAACGAAGTCGATATTAGCGTTCTTAAAGCTCGTAAATCAACACGTCGATATCTTGTAATAATCCAATCAAAAGCTCCTGCTGAATTGCCAAACCTATGGCGTGGCTCTTTAGGTTAGCTTGCAGTCTAAATTGAGCTTTATTACGTTATATTTACATTCAATATAACTTGATTATGAACCCTTAAATTCATATTCCGCAAGTTAATTTTACCATTCAAAATTGGGCTTTCACTCATTGATATAAGCGTCAGTATTGCTCGCATGTGTCTAAATTTTATGCTTTCATGATTGAAGTGAGATTTATGTACGAAAGTACTACAATTCCTTCTGTACCATTATCAGCGAGCAACTGAATGTCCAGTCACGCACCCGGAAACGAGACAGCAATACAGACATTCACGTTAGTACGACAGAGAGAGAATTGATGTAAACAATCGGTCATACTTCGATACCGAATGGCAGTAATTCAAATTAGGAACGGCTGGAAATCTGAGTTTATAGCGCGGGAAAGTTTGGAAATCGAACGTGTTTATTTTTTTATTGCAAATATTGGCAATAGTCACTAGCAATATTCATCTTTCAGCTGCGGAAATATAGTTGTTTCGTTGGGCGTTTCAGTCGTTTTAATGTTATCAAGTCAGCATGCATTAATCAAGAAAAGCGAGTGACGACATCTAAATTATTTTGCATTGACGAGGCCGTCGACAGAGAATCTGAATGAGCTATTTAGAAACTGCAGTTCCTTTCTCCCTGTCTTGGGCTACATTTCTCCAGTTGTTCCCCACTAGCTTCTTTATTTCGTCTTCTCATCTCATTTTCGGTCTAGAGCTGGAAGGACAAGGAAGGAAGGACATAGGCTACTTTTTGTCTTTAATTCTTTATTGTACACAGAAAACATACAGAAATAAAACATAAAAATACAGGCATGTACAAAGGCGAGCTTAACCCTACAAAGAGTTACTTTTTATCCTGATACGACGCGAGTGAAACCGCGGGTACCCTCTAGTCACGTGATAAACTCATCATCATCAACACCAACAGCCTAAAGAAGCCTGGAGGGGCATAACCCTCCGGCAAGTCCTATGCTATCCTATGTAGGCTATACATAGCGCTCACCCAAAGAGTGCCATGAAGAACGGTTGCTCGACTTCCCGTAACTTAAAAAAACTTTCAACTTTCAGACACCAACAGCGCGGATGTTGCAACAATCTAACAAACCATCAAATATAAATAAATGTGTGTCGCGCGCGACCGCGGCGTCCGTCACCCGCGCGCGATGGACGACGCTCGGTCGCGCGACTAACGGCGTGTCGCGTACAGCTTGCAACACAATCGCTACCTAATTTCAAAGTTCACAGAATGAAAATTAAAACTAATACAAATATTTAAAAAATACACATGAGTTATCTAAAGACCGTTAAATATAAATATAAATATTCCGGACATATCACACACGGTCAACTGATCCCAAACTAGGCATAGCCTGTACTATGGGTACCAGAGACTGATATACATAATAGATATATATTTAACACTCAGACACAGAACAAACGTCTGTGTTAGTCACAAATGTTTGTCCAGTGCGGGAATCGAACCCGCGACCTCTAGCGCAGAAGGCAGAGTTACTACCAACTGAGCTAAGCGGCCAGTCAAAAAAATCAGTCGTTAAAAATCCTCTATAGATCGCTCAAGTGATCCAGATCACCACCAGTCGGAAGCGTCTGCAAGACGCTTGCGTAGTAATTTTAATTGTAATTGACTGGCCTCATAGCTCAGTTGGTAGTAACTCTGCCTTCTGTGCTAGAGGTCGCGGGTTCGATTCCCGCACTGGACAAACATTCGTGACTAACACAGATGTTCGTTCTGTGTCTGGGTGTTAAATATTTATCTATTATTTATATCAGTCTCTGGTACCCATAGTACAGGCTATGCCTAGTTTGGGATCAGTTGACCGTGTGTAATATGACCGGAATATAAAAAAAAAAAAAAAACGCTGGATGGCAATGCTAATCCGTTGGGCCATAGTCAAAAGTTTGACATTTGAACTACCTACTATTTAAGTACATAAGTGTAATCATAAGTACCAATTTATTGATGTGACTAGCAAATTAAGTATAAATAACAAACAGTGAATAATCGTTTTTTTTTATTATTTAAATGTGAATGTTTGGTTGGATGAGTGTTTGTTACTCAATCACAATGAGGATATAAGTCGCTTCTCAATCACGCCAGAATGGCTGAACGGATTTGGCTGAAATTTGGCACAGAGAAGTAGAATTAGAATTATTTATTTCAGCTATAATAAGCTTACAGTCAAAACAAAACCAAAATGCCTATCTAAAATCAAAATTTTAATCAGTATAGGTTTTTTTAATACAACTAAGGTGGCAAACATACGTACGGCCCACCTGTTAGTAAGTACTATTTGAAACAAATAATGTTATATGGCTGCGATCTTCTGTAAGGCGGAGGTACCTCCCCCCGCCTGGGGAGGTATCTCCACCTTACAGAAGATCCATCTGCTGCAATTTAGAACGAGAAAATCTCGCTGTGCCCTACCTCCTAAATAATAATAGGTAGGTACTCTTAATGAATTCAAAATTAAAGATGTCGACATGTTGAACCTCGTGTACATAGCCATTTGAAAGAGTAAGAGCTAGAGATACTTATGATATTATAGATTATAGTATGGAATAGCGCATAGGCTACGTTTTATCCTGGTAGGTACCATGAAGCCGCGGGCGGAAGCTAGTCAATAAATGAATACAGATGTTTGTTCTGTTTCTGGGTGTTAAATATATATCAATTATGTATATCAGTCTCTGGTACCCATAGTACAGGCTATACCTAGTATGGGATCAGTTGACCGTGTGTGATATGTCCGGAATATAAAAAAATGAACATTAACTGTTGCCAACGGTACAATCAAAACACAGATCGCTTTCCACACGGCCGACTGAAAAATTTAGTCCAACGATCGCACGCACACATCAACTGGTGCCACAAACTACGGACGTAGCTCTAACAAACGTGAGCGTTTAGATTATTTGTCATGGCCACCTGAAAACTAGCCATCTGGGGATGAACCTATTGTCAAATAGGTCGTCACACGTCACACGTCGTCGCCTATATTATAGGTACATACGTGTGCAATAATTAACATAAATATATATTTCTATGGGTCTTAGTTTATATATAAATAAATAATAAATAAATATTCCGGACATATTCACACGGTCAACTGATCCCAAACTAGGCATAGCCTGTACTGTGGGTACCGGAGACTGATATATATATAATAGATAAATATTTAACACACAGACACAGAACACACATCTGTGTTTATCACACAAATGTTTGTCCAGTGCGGAGATCGAACCCGCGACCTCTAGCGCAGAAGGCAGAGTTACTACTAACTGAGCTATGAGGCCAGACAAAGTCAGTCATTTATACCATCTGTACTATTCTTAAGTTACCTGAAACTAATTTATATAATTATTAATTTTAATATATAATACAATAGATAAAATAATCCTATTCATTTTTATTTAATCACCATCATCATCATCAGCCTGATGAAGTCCACTGCTGAACATATGCCTCCCCCAAAGAGTGCCATGACGAACGGTCTTCAGTCCGAATTCTTATCTAAGTATAGATTAATAACTAGAACTAACTAGAATAAATAAAAATACCGGACGACGCAGTGTTGGAAGCCCCTCACCCGATGGACCGACGACATTGTGAAGGTTGCGGGGAGTCGGTGGATGGAGAAGGCTCAAGACCGTTCGTCGTGGCACTCTTTGGGGGAGGCCTATATTCAGCAGTGGAATTCATCAGGCTGATGATGGATAGCATTCTATTTTATTTCAGTGTTTTTTAGTTGCAGTTAGAAAATAGTTTTGTTTTTAAAAATATATTTAATACCTTATTATCATACGTATTATATCCCCGCATCCCGCAGAACAATAACAATAATTTCAGCTAAGCCGGATATTTCGGGAAAAATCGCCGAGACGGACCGGGCCTAGTATCGAAGCAGTTATTTGGGCCATTTAACGTGAGTTGCAGTCCTGCACCAGATACGTACAGTCCCTGCAGTCATCAGCCTGTAGAAGTCCACTGCTGGACATAGGCCTCCCTCAAAGAATTTCATGACGAACGTATCGAGCCTTTTCTATCTACCGACTTCCCGCATCTGTAGTAAGATGTATAATAGTAAATTGTTGACATGCCTCATAGCTCAGTTGGTAGTAACTCTGCCTTCTGCGCTAGAGGACGCGGGTTCGATCCTCGCACTGGACACACATTTGTGTGATGAACACAGATGTTTTTTTTTTTTTTTTTTTTAATACAACATAGCTGGCAAACAAGTTTACGGCCCACCTGATGGTAAGCGGTTACCGTAGCCTATGAGCGCTTGCAATACCAGAGGCATCACGCACGCGTTGCCGACCCCGAACCCCCTTCCCCCCTAATGAGCTCTGGCAACCTTACTCACCGCAGGAACACAACACTATTTGAATCAAATAATGTTATTTGGCTGCGATCTTCTGTAAGGCGGAGGTACCTCCCCAGGCAGGCTGCTCCAATTCAGAACGAGAAAATCTCGCTGTGCCCTACCTCCTCCTCCTTTGTTCTGTGTCTGGGTGTTTCTAAATATTATATCTATTATGTATATCAGTCTCTGTTACCCATAGTACAGGCTGTCCGGAATATTTATTTATTTATGCATTGTGGTACAAGTGTGTAAAGTTGGTGATTACTGCTGAGGCGTCATTGAGGTCTTAAGGTCTCAGGTGAGTTAGGTTGTCAGAGCTCTTTAGTGGGGGAGGGGTTCGACAGGCAACACATTAAAATATAATAAAATAGAATGATTATTTATTAGAAATGCTCAAGGTGTTGCTGATGTCAATAGGCGACGGTAACCACTTACCATCAGGAGGGCCGTCTGTTTGCCTCCTTTTAACATAACACCGAACAGTCACATAGTCCTGACCCCACACTAGGATTGCCTCGGGGTCGGCACCGCGTGCGTGATGCTTCTGGTATTGCAAGCCTTCATAGGCTACGGTAACCATTTACCAACAGGTGGGACGTGCTTGGCCACCATGGTTGTGAAAAAAAGTTTAAGTTTAAAAAGAAGAGGGCTATAGTTATCGAGCCAATAAAGTAAGTGATGATTATGAATTTAACTTCTTAGCAAACCGATGCGTAGGTTGTCTACAGCACATGAGTTAATAGTATTTGCTTTAAAACAGTAACCGTGTTCTAGAAGACCGCTAATGAATCATTTCTAAGCATCGGACGTACAGGCTGTTGTTTTTTTACCAAGTGCACTAAAGGAGCCTCTAAGTGGCGCACTTTAATCCTTTCACTACACTGATTCCATCGGTTCATCGGTTAGGTATTCCGGGCCACCATACCTGAATCTGGTCACTGACCTTATACAGAATGACCAAGAAAGAATCAGTGATACGACAAGCAAGCATCATCTTGATGAGTAAATTATTAAACGTACGGGAAGTTCGTCATTAAGATTGATACCTAAAACAACTGAATAATATGCCAAATAAATAATTAACTACATTATTTACAGACAGAAACTTAAAACTAATACAAGTTAATATTTACAAAATACACAAGAAACAGTTGAGCCACTAAAGACCGTTACAAACGATCTATAGATAGCTCCACTGATACAGATCACTACCAGTCGGAAGCGTCCCCAAGACGCTGGCGGAATTCCCACGCTGGATGGCAATGCTAATTCGCTGGGCCAAATAAGAGCCAGCTCTCGGGTCACGCGTCGCTTCGATAACTGAATAAGTAAGTTTGACATATGACCCCAAAACAGTTGATGTTTGCAAATGTTTTTTCAGTAAAAAATATCGTACTTGCAAAAGTCGTTGAACATAATTTGTGCTAATTGAGTATAGAATAAGCCCCTTACTAGATAGCATACATAAATTGTGAATCGTCTTGTCTAATAATCCCCAATTATGGTATACTACCTCACAGATTTCCAGACATCTTATCTTATCTTAGATATCTTAAGCCAGAAGACACAGAGCACGAAGAAACATTACCTTTACCTACCACTTTCCAAAGGTGAATGAAAACATCGTGAGGAACAAAAATTCTTTGACTTTTTCATCAGCCTGTATGCATTGATGTACCTACATCTATCCATCATTAGCGCAACAGATCTAAACACGGCACACCCTGTAGCGCGGTGTAACATGGAATCGAACCCGCTACGCGTCATGCTGAGCGGTTCAACACGCACAGTACCACGGAGCTTAGCACTAGTTTCTAATGTGTTTCTGCGCTAGCGAGTTCGTCGTTGTTAAGGCTGCGTTTGCACCAGCGTGCGTTTCGGCAACACGGGCGTGATGACTCTGGTATTGCAAACGTTAAAAGGCTACGGAGGGCAACTTGCTTGTTTGCCACATATTGACTTTGACTTGCCTCATAGCTCAGTTGGTAGTAACTCTGACTTCTGTGCTAGAGGTCGCGGGTTCGATTCCCGCACTGGACAAACATTTGTATGATGAACAAAGATGTTTGTTCTATGTCTGGGTGTTAAATATGTATATCAGTCTCTGGTAGCCATAGTACAGGCTATGCCTAGTTTGGGATCAGTTGACCGTGTGTGATATGTCCGGAATATATAGTAATTTATTTATATTTATATAAACAAAACTCGCATTAACGAGTATGTAAACCTTAAACAAACACATAAGAGACTTAAAAACTCATTAGATTGCTGCAGGGCTATTTTAATAGATTGGAAAGATTTCCGATCGGACACCTCCACTTTTCTTTCATTTTCAATGACATCTTCGATGTTAGATATCTTTTTATTTTGCTAATATTGACATTTGCTATCGTATCGTAATGCAGACTTATATATATTTTTTTTATGTTTTTCCCCTTTCGGGATGGCTATGGCATCTAGGCCTTACCGCTAAGTCTTACGTTTATTTTTCCTTGTTATTTTTATTCTTTCGTCTTTATTTTTCATCTTATTCATGGTCAAGTCATCGTCAAGTCAAGTTCAGTTTTAGTAAGATATGATGGTGGCTATTTTACTAAAACCTCGAGGGACCTCTTGGCGCCAACTCGAAAAATGACGATACACGCAATCATTCTATTCCACTTCACTTGTGCGGTTTACTCAAACAATATTACGCAAAACACCACCATAATTACACAACATTATTCAATTTAACACTAGTTTTGTAAAATAAATTGAGAGCACAACATCACTTCGCAAGTTCCCGCCAAAAGTTCATGCTGACTTAAGTTATTAGTGCTTGAGCCACTGTTGCATTTTTTTTTTTAATAAAAGAATATAGTTTCTTAGCAAAAATAACATAAACGTGGTTTTGGGATGAATGAATCGTTAGCGACTGATAATGTTAGAAACTAGTGCTAAGAGCCAGCTCAGCAGGAAGTGTAGATTGCGAGCAATGTTGTAGGTACTTGGCTAATCAAATTATTAGGTCGATTCGACGATTATACGAGTTTAGTGTTATAGCCTATTTATATAGAGCGAGTGTCGACAGCTTCGTGGCGTGAAAATCGCAAGCGAAGATCTCCAAGCGATATTCGCGACCAAGTCTGGAAGAGGTAGGGCACAGCGTTCAGTTTCAGCTCGTCTGGAGAAGTACCTCTACCTTACAGAAGATCGCAGCTAAATAACATTATTTATTTCAAATAGTGTTTGAGGGGTCGGCAACGCGTGCGTGATGCATCTTGCAAGCGCTCATAGGCTACGGTAATCGCTTACCAACAGGTGGGCCGTATGCTTGTTTCCCACCTTGTGTAAAAAAAAGCCGAAGTCAAAGTAAAAAAGGGCGTTTATTTATATTAAAATCACTAGGATCACTTTGAAACGTCTTAGAAACTAGGTGAAGCTACGCCTGTTCCTCGCGTCCAACAAAAATAATCAGGCAACAAACACGGCTTCTATAATGTAATTTCAAAATGATCCTTATTATTTCTACTGGATAGCTCAACTGTTTCTTGTGTATTTTGTAAATACTTTCTTGTATTCATTTTAATTTTCTTTCAGTTAATTTATTTATTTATTTATTCCATTCTGGACAGTGAGCTTACAGTTTACACCAAAACGCTGAACTGTCTTAATTAATTGTACTTAACCTATACTTATCCTAAACAAAAGTTTAACTTAAATATATTCTTAGATATACTATTATAAGTAGAATTAAGACTATCGTTAAATAAATCTACATGTTAAATAATAAAGTTTATCTGTCACATACCGTCAAAGCAAATTGCATCGTGTCATATTCCACTGCTGGGCATAGCGCATTTGCGCTGGCACAGCGCCACCAAAGCACATCATCTGTATATGGGACTTGCCTCCCTCCCTCTTAGGTCTAGTCAGAGCTAGACCTAATTTCCTAAATGTAAAACAAGTTACAGAGCTTCTTAGTACTACTTCTCCTCCTGAATAAATTAGTTATGATTACATAAATCTCTAGTTCTCATTAAGGCGCAGTTGTCCATTATTTCGTTAATTACGCGCCGTAGTTAAGGGGGGGCAATCGGGAGTCGCAGATAAATTGTGAACTTGGATTATTGTTCAGGTGTTTTTGATATCGTAAGGTCGGCAGACAAGGAAAGGCAGGAACAACCATTTAAGGTTCGTCATCAAATTTTAAACTTCAAACTTCTATATTTATTGGAATCGCGTGGATCATTTTGGAACGTCTTAAATCTATTTGAATTCTGACTTACCTGCCTGAATATATATAATATATATAATACTATATTGACATTTACATGCTTATAAATCTTTTATTTACACAAAGAAACTTAAAACTTATACAAGTTAATATTTACAAAATACACAAGAAACAGTTGAGCCATCTAAAGACCGTTACAAACGATCTATAGATAGCTCAACTGATCCAGATCACTACCAGTCGGAAGCGTCCCCAAGACGCTGGCGGAATTGCCACGCTGGATGGCAATGCTAATGCGCTGGGCCAAATAAGAGCCAGCTCTCGGGTCACGCGTCGCTTCGATCAGACGTCCTGATATCTTTTTGAAAACCCGGAGGGCCCCGTTTCCCCACGGAAATAATATAATATAATAATATAATATAATATAATATAATATAATATAATATAATATAATATAATATAATATAATATAATATAATATAATATAATATAAAATAATATAATACTGCTTCACGGCTCAAACGGTGAAGGAAAACATCGTGAGGAAACCAGCATGTGTTAGAACCTTAATAGACAGGCCTCATAGCTCAGTTGGTAGTAACTCTGCCTGCTGCGCTAGAGGTAGCGGGTTCGATTCCCGCACTGGACAAACATTTGTGATAAAAAAGATGACAGACAGTGTATAAAAAAAAAAATAATAATCAAAGACCTGTGACATTTGTGCAGGAAAGGAGCATTTTAGAGGCGCACTTTAATCCTTTCACTACACTGATTCTTTCACCGACGGTCATACGCCCTTTTCAAGGCCACCATACCTCAACCTGGTCACTGACCTAATACAGGATGACCAAGAAGGAATCAGCGACACGATAAACAAGGCTCATCATGCAGGAAACATGGACCTTGGATATTTTTCACAGTAGTTGATGATCCAAAACTGACTTCCCTTCGTCATTGCTTATAATTACTAACCAAAGGGGTGTAGTCTTCGAATTTTTCGGTTTTCTCACGATGTTTTCCTTCACCGTTTGAGATTGTGGTACAAAAATAGACTGATCTGCTAATCCAGCGCTAATTTGCGAACGCTCCGGTTCCCGCGTAAAACTTTAATTAACAAATAAACATGTCCCCCCCCGCCCTGCCTTAAATTTAGGCCTCGTGAAATTGTCGGCCATGATGAGGTCCTAGCTTTTGAATTCAAAGTCAAAAGGTATTTCTAAATCACAAGGATCACTTGGAAACGTCTTAGAAACAAGGTGAAGCTACGCTTGTTCCTCGCGACAGTGCCTACACGAATCAGGCAAAAAAAATCGCGGGTGCCGAACTATGTCAAAAGGTGTTTATTATTATTAGGATCACTTTGAAACTTTTTAAAACTAGGTGGAACTATGCTTGTTCCTCGCGACAATGAGACAAATCAGGCAACAAACAACGCCTGTGGCGAGAAAAAAGGTATCAAAATCAAAAGGTATTTCTAAAACACAAGGATCACTTTGATACGTCTTAGAAACTAGGTGAAGCTACGCTTGTTCCGCAGACAAATCAGGTAACAAACAACGCCTGTGGCGAGAAAAAAGATATCAAAATCAAAAGGTATTTCTGAAACACAAGGATCACTTTGAAACGTCTTACAAACTAGGTGAAGCTACGCTTGTTCCGCAGAAAAATCAGGCAACAAACAACGCCTGTGGCGAGAAAAAAGGTATTTCTAAAACACAAGGATCACTTTGAAACGTCTTAGAAACCAGGTGAAGCTACGCTTGTTCCGCAGAAAAATCAGGCAACAAACAACGCCTGTGGCGAGAAAAAAGGTATCAAAATCAAAAGGTATTTCTAAAACACAACACTTTGAAACGTTTTAGAAACTAGGTGAAGCTACGCTTGTTCCTCGCGGCAATGCCTAGACCAATCAGGCAACAAACAACGCCTGTGGCAAGAATTGAGTTAGAACTGATTTGAACCCCTAAGGAAATAATTTTGTGTTTTTTCTGTAATAAATGACGATTTACCAAGTCCTAAAACAAACGTAACTACATAATTAGGTGTAGAATAATCTCCTTTCGGTATAACATAGATATTATGAATCTTTTTTATAAAATTGTAAAGATTTACATACTGATGAGTGGTGTAAATGATTTTTAGTAGCTATTTTAAATCGTTTGGTGTCTTCTGTTCTTCTGTTCTATACAACGCTAACGGGTGTCTTTGCAGAGTAGCAGTCTTTGCAGTCTTTGCAGTCTTTCGTCTAAAACAATAATTTGTGATGCTCGAAAAGAGTGAATAAGTTTATAAGTGCCATATTCATAGCTCTCATTTTCTTGAATGTAACACTAATTTCTGCAAATAAACATCTTAAACATCTTGAACATCTAGCTTCACGGGGTGGTTGAATTCAACAGTAGTGCAAAGGAATCGACACTGCGTCTCTCCCCCCAGCCCTAAGGTTGACAAATGGCCCGCTCCGAGCATCCGCGATACAATCGGTGCGTTGCTTACTGCTCCGCTCTAGGAAAAAACGTAGGGTTGTCACTTTCCAGAAAAGGAGAAAATGTTTTTTTTTTACTAAAATATTCTTCTTTTTTTTAAATCTGGCCTGAATGCTCGCTGTTTTTATTAAAGGGGACAGGATAATGGAGATAACTGGAATATATCAAGGTTTTGAATGTCATAAAATACTCTATTAAATATTAGTATATGAAAATGAAAAAAAACCTGCCAATCTATATATATAAAGGAGTAGTCCACTCACTCACTGACCGACTGAGGCTGAGGAGTCTGAAATATAACACAGACGTTCATTAAAAGATGTTACCGTGCAATAAGAACGGATTTTGGAAAATTCAACTCCTAAAGGGGTGAAATGGGGGTTGAACGGTTGTATGAAAGTCCTATGTTTTTGAAGTTAGACACATCAAAATCGGTTATCAGGTAAATAGTTTAAAATAATAAAATACCTATATAACTGATGGAACTGTGACGGGACGGTGACGGGATGGTGATGGTAGGTAGAAGCCTTATGAAGTAGGGAAATGGCTGCATAATAAGTGTTTAATAAGTACTTTGGCAAGGATAATGGAAAATGGTCTAGGTAGGTATATATAAACAAACGCTGACGAAGTCGCGAGCGGGACAACTAGTAGATTTAAAAAAAAAAAGGTACTAGGTAACTCTGAATTGGAAATCTCTTGGAATGGATTTTGTTCGAATACCTAGCCTGTTCCAAATCTTTGACCTTACCTTAACTTGGTCACTAGTTCAGTGATTACACTGAACTAGTGACCAAGAAATAATAGTGTAGTTTGATTACAGGATGCCCAAGAAATAATCAGTGACACGACAAGCAAGCAAATAGGTAGGTACCGCGGAGAAGCGTTGGGCGTTGCTGAAGCTACCTTCACTTTGTTTTTAGAAATACTCACCACAAACTGTAAGTAGGCACTGAAATGGTATGATATGATGAATTGGCCAATCGATATTATATTACATACATATTTTTCTACATATTACATATTTTTAGACTACATATTTTTCTCGCACGGGTGTCGAACCCGCTTCTTTGAGTTAAAATAAAGTTTTCATCGTGTCAGCCCTACGCACGCGTCACTGGACCCGTCCCAGCAAGCCATTACTCACTGTCGTCCGCCATTTTCAAACCACGCCCGTAGCGCTACGCTGCTACGAGCTACGCCGTAGCGCTACGAGGAATCTTTTAATTATTGATAAAATTTTGTACGAACCTGTGGAGTGTGATTGGTTCAATGAACTTGTTTTTGCTCTCGATGTATGAACGTGCAAATATGATGGATATGAAATATTTTTTAGAGTTCCGCAACTGAATAGAAAAAGCAGAACCTTTATAGGATCACTTTGTTGTACGACTAAACGGCTAAAACGGATCGGCTAAACACTACTGCTTCACTTTTTCAGCTCAATAAGTGAAGCAGTATTGATTGTATCTACAATCAGTGTTTTTATGAAATTATTTTAGACTCACTAAATTCAAATGTAAAAATGCCAAATGTAACCTAATTTTTAAGACATTTCAATGTGATCCTAGTGATTTTATTGAAATGAACACCATGACTTTGACATGAAGCATGGTCAAAGACAACTCTTTGACTCAACTCTTTGGCTCTTTGAACAATCATGACCCTATTTCATTTTTTTCATTTTGGATAAACATTCAAAAGTTTCTGAAAGAACTACTCATGCAGAAGTGAAGCATTATATTTTTCTTCTGTATAAATTGCGGAGTTTGCAACTTGGGGTTCACAAACACCTAAAGTCCCTCCGTTTTTCGAAGATAGCTTGAGAATAATTTATAAGTTCTACCGAGTATGATTGAAATGTGTTTGAAGAAATAGTTTTATGAATTCTTATGCCATTGTTGGTGATCAATTTATGTGGCACTTAATTTGTGCTGAAGCAGACATTAAATGAACTAACTGAAAGACAAGATTATGACCAAACCCCTTCGTAATTCTATGGCAAAACGTCTCATTTGATCCGAAACATAATTTTTTGTTTAAGTAGGTACCTAAAAAAACATTCCTCATCGCCTTTTTCATAACTTTTTGTTTAAGTAGGTAACATTCCTCATCGCCTTTTTCAATTAATTTATTCTCTTCACATTTACAGAAAAACTACTGAAATAATACTAACAAAAATGGACTACTGTCATAGATGAATGAGTATCTATAGCATTAAAAACACTTCTTTAAGAAAAAGTCGAAGTTAAAAAGACAAAAGCGTTGTATCTATCTTTCGCTTTTCTTTTCGTTTTCAGTGATGTGCCGAGGTTATGCAGAAATGAAACAAGAAACTTTTTTTAAGGTTTTAATATTTTTTACACAATTCGTAGCATTCATAATGCCGACACTGTACCGTCTCGCGCCGTCTCGTCAGCTCAGATGTTAAGTTATTCACAAACCGATCTGCTATTAAATGTATTTATAATTACCTCGCCAAATTATACAATACAAATATAATTCAATTTTTCCAAAGTAAATGTTTCGCTGACAGACGAACAATGCTTTTTAGTATCTATATTTACAATACCTTGATGACTTCGAAATAATATAATGTACATAATAATATAATAAAGAGAAAAATCAAAATAAAAATCTTCAATTAATACATTAATACCTAACAACTATTAATTAAGATTTTTCTCTTAATAAAAATATATTACACGCAATGCAAATAACAATAATGCTAAAATATTAACAGATACAGTTGTTGCGAGATGTGCTGGAGAACGCGATTAGTTTAATACTGAGAAAATTAAATGAAAAATTGCATTTACAAATCAAAATTTCCTTTTTAAATGATGATAACTATTTACAAAACATTTAAGACGAAACACTAGGCGCGGTTGCTTTCTAAATTCTAGGTGAAATCCAAAATAGTGTGAACCGTAAACGATACTTCAAGGTGCTGTTCCACTGAGAGCGAGCTTTGTTTTTATTTCTTTGAAAGGAATCTACACAAACATTTTTAAGCCTAACCCAGTTCGATCGGCACCACACAGAAGCTCTACATTCCATTTTGTAAAAAAGGATCATCGAAAAAAATGATACCAAGCCGAGTGGAGGTCATCAGGATTCTACTCGTCTTGGTCGCGAGGATTTTAGCTTCACCTAGTTCCAAGACCGTTGAAAGTGATGTTATTGAAATAAACACATCGAAAAAAAAATTGAATTTCTTGAATTAAATTTGAATTTACGGATAATTAATGCAATAATAAAACCAGCCATCGTTATTCCCTCGCTCTCAATGAAACTCCGCCTAAATAATATATAAATAACGCCACAAGTAACATATTAAAAATTTATACAATCAGCAAATATAATCTGATCCAGCGTTGTTACAACCGCACCGTGACAACAAGGCCCCGTACCATCAACTTTGCGATTTTGTTTAGGCGGTGACGTAAGTTGACAGTCTCATAGATTTAAGGTTCATATTCGTGTAAAATATACTGACACGCTCGCATTTGAATGTCAATGACGTCATGGCAGGGCCTAAGGTGGTAGTACAATAATATAAAGCCTGTTTTCGTATTTTTCGTAATTTTTACGGTAGCTTTATAAGGCTACGTCAGAAGATGTAATTTCACAGGTATGTTTATCAAAACAGCAGTCATTTCGTCACTTAAAAACAAAAATATGTTTAGCTTTTTGTTTTTTTTATTATATGACTGTCATTTAATGGATATCTTCTGCAAAAATTGACAGCTACGTTGACACAGCCTTGTTAATCGAATAGCTTGTCCAATTATGTTTTCTATAGCTTTTCATTCGTATACATGAGATAAGGCTGTAATGCATCGCATTACTTATAATACAATTCGTGTGATTATTGAAATATGTATACTATAACTACTACGAGTGTTAAAACTATGCTGAATTGACAAGTTTCACGCATAAAAGCTTTAGTTTAATGATTTTTCAGTACGAAAAATCGCAGATTCGTATACATTCCAAGTTATAGGAAAAACATTTTTTGTTTTTATTAAAAGCTGTTTTATCTAAAAATTTATGATATTTTAACACTCATAGTAACGTTCTGCAGTGGGTTACATGAGTAATTAGCTAAATTTACACTGGTATAGTTTCAACACCACAGAACTTCTGCTAAACGACAAATTAAGGATCTAGGAGAAGCTCACAAATTTTCAGTCATTCACACAATTCCATGTTCATTTAAACAAACATCGTGCAAATAAGACTTACAGTTTAAAAAATATATTATATTTGTTACTGCTTCACTCTCTCTGAACACAATTTTATTTTAAACTGTAATTCTTAATGTTTATGGTCTCCTGGTAACATAGAAGGCAATATCAGGTATCGTCCACAGACAAAATATACCTAAAAATCTCTTTAACATCGTAAAATATCTCATTTAAGATCGTATACATCGGTTACAATTGTGCTATACTGAACACCAAGGCAAGGTGAAGAAATTATGGTACAATAATTTTATAAATATTATCAAATTCAAAGATATGTATGTCGAACATTACCTGTAAATATATAAACAAGGAGAGTGCGCGGACTTTTAAATTGACATTAGATCTAGAAGTAGAATTTGAGCTTCAAGAATATCAAGTAGTAAGTAGTTCAATTATAAAAAGTATTACAATTGCAACACATCCAAAGAAACGTGCGTAGTGAGGGGAGCGCGCGCGCGAGGCCGAACCTCGAAGCCGAATTCGGTCAAGACAATAACGCCGATATTACACAGTGCATGCTATTTACTCGACGCGACACCTGTGTGTTAGTGTTGTGTAATTTGATAGTTTTCGGCCTCGCTCACGCACACACTCATGGAACAAAATCGATGTCTAAAAATGATTCCTAAGGCGTATTATACACAACTCCTTTACAAAAACTGTCACAAATCTATTTCCGTTCTGTCGACAACGCCCCTAGTACTTCCAGTGATAGTTACAACTTACAACTAATCAATTATTTATTTATATTTACGTAATAACAATACACAATTAGCTATAAATATTTATACGATAACTATCAAACCACTTTATTGTTACATCATCAACTTTTCTCCTATTGTTCCGAGTGATAAAACCGTTTCGTTTCTATTATTTATAATAGGTGATTGCACCATTTTACAGCGTCCATGTCACTTTTACATTTACATTTATTTTTTAATATTAAAGTTGACTTTAAATCTTAATTTTAGGAGATCGTATACTGTTTCAAATATTACAAAATGTTTCGCGTTATTGTATGTATGTACATAGCATCGTTCTCCTAGTATCACGTGCCCCGCGAGGCCGAGCCGCGGGCGAAGCCGGCGGCGGCAGCGAGCGGAGGCCGGACGATGTCACCGTTACTCATATCTGAAACCAACGTACATAATAATTACATTTTATTGTAATTGGAATCCGAAAGCCTCGGATCGATGAGTAGGCCGCTGGAGGAATGTATTGTGTCGTTCCGAGTGCATTAAGGTTGGGTAACTATTTCAACCGTAAGTTATACGATAATGGTTTGTCATTTACATACTTTAATTGGATTTCTACGAATGGATTACGTGTATGAATTATGGAAACTGTTCAAGGAGGCTAAGAAATTTGTGGCTAATGTGAGAGAGCTGAGAGAGAGAACTGTAATTATTTGATGTCGTTTTCCGTGGAAAAGATTCATCGACTATACATGTACATACTGATCACCAAGGTAAATAATAGAGACAAAGATGACCTAATTGTGGCTTCCGTCCTCCTACCGTCACACAAGTTTATGGTCAATATGTCTCTATGTCGAGAGCTACATCCAGCATTGGGTGGATGTGGGTTGATAAGAGATAGATTGTTACTTACATGTACAAAGATGCATTGCATTAGAGGTGGTGGCCATAGTACTCTGCCGGGTAGTGCGCGTATCCCTGGTGGAAGGCAGGGTCCGTCGGGGGCCTGTGCATCATCTGCTGGCCGTCCATCATGTAGCCCATCGTGGCCTCGGGACTGTACGCACCGCTCGGGCCCGCGTGAGGAAACACTGCGGGGTAGAACACTGAGTGGTTAATTAGGCTGGCTGTTGCTGGGTATGCGGTTTTGGATAGTTTATCTTGAACCAAAACGAGTAACTTAACTGATATAATAGGACAATAACAAAAAGTTAAGTTTGGTACATTAAAAACGTTACCATAAATAACATACAATAATATAATGTAAAGAAATAAGGATAATAATAACGTAAGTAAATTAATAAAAAAAAAATACAGTCCGAAAACATTTACGCGTGCTATGGTTTCGGCTTTCGATATTTTCGCGTTGAGGCCGAAAGCCGAAACCATATATAACCAGATATGGGCTCCACACGAGACCAAATATAGCGTTATGGTAGAGCGCATTCAGAACAAGTTTACCCGATACCTCTACCTAAAGCTTTACGGCGTCTACCCTTTCTACCCGCTGATGTATCCAACCTTGTTTGTTATAGGCATGGTTGGATACAACAAGCTGGAGGTAAGGCGGGACGCAGCGCTTGCGACTTATGTGGTAAAGGTTCTTCGGGGGCTCTTGCATAATCCGGGCGTTTTGGAAGGGATGAGGCTGAATGTGCCGGAGGAATTCGTGCAGCGGAGAAGGCGTCCTACCCTATTTGCTCTACCTCGAGGAAGAACCAATCTTCTGAACAAAGCTCCCTTGACGCGCTGCATTCGCACGCTCAATTTGCTTGCAGAGAAGATAGATATATTTCACTGCTCCCTGAACGAGTTGGCAAGGGCTGTATTATTTATTTTATGTTTTAATGTCGAGTGACCTACCTATTTATAATTTAATTAATTGTTATTGTCGTATTATTATTATTAGTTAGATAGATAAATTACGTACACTATCGCATTGGGTGCGCCTGTAATGGTAGGTGTATGTGGTGAAATAAATAAAATAAAATATTCTAGTTCTACTCTAGATCAAGACGTAGGTACTACAAAATGTCGTCCAAGCGACAACTTTCACAGTGACTGCTAAAACTCGCCTCATGTATGTGATAACGCTGATGAATCTACTAAAATCGAATAAAGTAGAAACACCAATGGACCAACTATAATTTTAAATAACAAAAACAACCAAAGTCCGACAAAAACAAGAAAAAAAGATCCGCATAGATGCTGTTTGTCCCTCTCGTGGCGCAATGGCGCGTGCCCCATAAAAGCCGTGGAGTATGGAAGGCAGGCGGAAATCGGCGTCCATAATGGGGGAACACCATTACTTTACTATTGATAATCCCGTGGAAATATTGCTTTCGGAAGCCATAACAGTTTTGTGGCGAAATTGAGCGGATTTGCTTGACTTTTCGGCTCGCGATTGATTTTAGCTGAAAGGACTGTGCGGATTGATTTATTTTAAATTAGCGTCTTTTGTTCAAAATCCATCGTATTTCTTTACACAAAACTGGCTTCTTACATTGCTTTATATATCTAGCTACATAGCTCATTAGTTGGAGTCAGTAATACTAGCTGACTTGCAAATGACATCTAACACGTTGATAGAAATGATATTATGTTCGAATAATGGTTTGTCTAGTGTTTTAAAACCAATATTTACACTAAATAGCCGTTTTGGCATAGTGGGAGGTACCCCAACTTTCAAGCCAAAGGTTGTGGGTTCGAACTCGGTCGAGCACCAATGAATTTTTCTGTGCGAATAATATAAGTAAGCGTAAAACTGAAGGAAACATCGTGTGAGAAAATGTGGGCATGTGCCAAAACAATTGGACGTGCCTCTGACTACCCCACTCAGACATCTTCAAGAATCTGATCAAAACTAAGCTAGTTTCGCGATTTTATACCACCCAGCTCAAAATTACGGTACTAAATTAATTTCAGACGCAAAAACATGATCGCTCAAAAGCGAATTAAACCGATCATTTCCCTCAATCACGCAGACAAAGCATAAAAACGGCAGTAGGGCTGCAGGAAGCAATAACGGAGCCCCCGGGACCGGTCCCAGGAAACTATGATTTAGTGGCACTGATCTTGCGATGTGTGCGGATCGTTTAGTTGTACCATGTACTGTCGCCTGCATTACAACGTCCTACTATCCTACTAATAATCAAAATGCGAAAGTTTGTGAGGATGTTTAAGGTTTGAATTCATTTATTCACATAAAGACAGTGAGTCACTTACATGAGAACATTAGTTGTCAATCGCGCCGTAACGGCAACAGCCAATAGTAAAGTTGTAAAAGTTGTTTACAGGTCACTCGATACTACATAATAGTAGTCTTAACAAAAAAAAAAAATAATAAATTAATAATAAGTCCCTAGTTAAGTAGGTACAATAAATATTTTTTATAATAATCATAGGAACAACATTAAATTAGGCTCAACCGATTTAGTTGAAACTTGGAATATAACAAGTTATTTACCTAGAATAGCATATGGGCCACTTTTTATGTAGGTACCACGCCAGCGAAGCCGCGGGCGGAAGCAAGTACATTCCATAATTTGGAATATGATGCTACAATACAGGTGAGGATGGTACACAGTAAAGTAGGAAATGACACAATTGTATTTTTTTTAATAACACTAACTGTCACTTGCTCAGTTCTGAGCCCACACTAGGATTCCCTGTGTCGTGGGTATCAGAAACAACGAGTACCATGGTCCGCAACACCCAGACCCGGAACAAATATTTGCAGATCATGCAAACATTTCTCCCGCTGCGGGAATCAAACCCGGTACGCCACCGAGGTCGTCGATGATGGTACTGCACATAATTTTGGAGGTTTTCCTATGTACACTTTTAGTTTTAGAACTGTGTCAAATAATGAATGAATGAAAATGCTTTATTGTACACCTTACAAATTGAAAAATACAAAATAAAACAGAAACTAAAACTTAAGACCATAAATGTACAATGGGCGGTCTTATCTCTAAGAAAGCGATTTCTTCCAGACAACCTTTGGATGGATAATGATGATATGTTCGCGGATGGATGGGAGACGATCATGTCTCAATGTTTGAGCTTCTGTGAGATGAATGTGTGAGAGTTGTGTTATTATTGTTGCTGGTTTTGTCTTTGTTGTATTATATTTTTTATTTCTTATTTTAATCTATTTCAATTTAATTTATATACCTATTAAAATTATTTTTCTGACATTCCTTCCTATGTTCTTGACATTTAATTATTAATTCTATTTTGTGTTATTTAATACCTCAATTTATAATTTTCAAATTGTTAATGTAGGTGCCTATTATTTTATGTATAATAATTAGTGTAATTGGTCATGTAGCCGTGCTGATTATAATTATAATAACAATAAATGTTGGATTAAATGATTTCGAAAATTATGAAATGTGTACATCTTAGTGCAGGCGACTGTACCGTAGGAATTAGATGGATTTGTACATACACACTATAGTATTGTTATTTAGGGATATGCTTTTTCGTGTACATACTCATTTCAAAGTTTGTATTTCTTTATTATATTTTTGCTCGTTTGGTTTAATCCGGTCGACAAGCTATCGTTTTTTATTTATTTTTATTCACCTGAGCTGGCAAACAAGCTTACGGCCCACCTGATGGTAAGCGGTTACCGTAGCCTATGAGCGCTTGTAATACCAGAGGCATCACGTACGCGTTACCGACCCCGAACCCCCTCTCCCCCTAAAGAGTTCTGGCAACCTTACCTCACCGCAGGAACACAACACTATTTGAAACAAATAATGTTATTTGGCTGCGATCTTCTGTAAGGCGGAGGTACCTCCCAGGCGAGCTGTTCCAATTCAGAACGAGAAAATCTCACTGTGCCCTACCTTCTCCAACGAAACGTTACAATTGGACTATTCAAAAGTGGAAAAAAGGGTATTCCCAACAACACTCTAACAAATCTTCGTTCAAACTCGCAACTTTTATCGGCGCCTGCACCAGGGTGTCAGAACTTCCGAGGTACTAAACAGTGCACATAAAACAAGCGAGTTCGAACGGATATGGCCGGCCAAGTTCGCCGACGACGGAAAATGGAAAAATCGAGGGTGGATAGATGGAAAATTGTTTTGGCAATGGACTGAAGAAAATGGCTACCGCATTTCCTGCGGTCAAGCCAGAGGACGCCTTTCCAATCGCTGTATTTATTACCTATATGTTTTTGTGTCCTGGTGCGTGAAATTTGCACTTGCCAACTTTTATTCAGTGCCTATACATCATCATCAACATCATTTCAGCAGGAGCAATCAAACTTGCGCACCTAACGGCTCCCAGCAACTTTTATGAGGTATACGACGACCTTTCATCTTGTGGGGGGCCGTCCTACTCTGCGCTTTCAGGTGCGTGGTCTCCACTCTAGAACCTATCTGCCCAAACGGCTATGTGCCCAGTGCCCACTTTTTCTACGGATCCCTAAATTACGATTTTAAATGCGAATGTTTGGATGGATGTATGTTTGTTAATCAATCACGCCAGAGAAGCTAAACGGATCTAGATGAAATTCGGCACAGAGATAGATTAAAGTCTGGAATAGTACATAAGCTACTTTTTATCATCGTAGGTACCACGCGAGCGAGCCGTGGGCGGTAGCTAGTTATAGATAACAAGCACCTAACAGTCACATACATAGTCCTGACCACACTTCTTAATTTTGTCGTGTCACTGATTCTTTCTTGGTCATCCTGTATTAGGTCAGTTTTTTTTATTTTTTTTTTATTATACTTCTGAGGTGGCAAAGACGCATACGGCCCACCTGTTGGTAAGCGGTTACCGCAGCCTATGAGCGCTTGCAATACCAGAGGCATCACGCACGCGTTGCCGACCCCGAACCCCCCTCCCCCAAAGAGCTCTGGCAACCTTACTCACCGCAGGAACACAACACTATTTGAAGCAACAAATAATGTTATTTGGCTGCGATCTTCTGTAAGGCGGAGGTACCTTCCAGTCGGGCTGCTCCAATTTAGAACGAGAAAATCTCGCTGTGCCCTACCTCCTCCTCAGTTGGGGTACGGTGGCCCTGGAAAGGGCCTATGACCGTCGATGAAAGAGTCAGTAGAGTGAAAGTATTAAAGTGCGCCTCTTAGAGGCACCTTTCGTGCACATGTCCTCGAAATTTTAGGTTCTAGGACATGCCACTATGACCTCACACTAGAATTCCCTGATTCGTAGGTATCAGAAACTAAGAGTACGCGGTACCACATCATACATCAAGCACATACTTTGGGTAGAGCTATGCTTGCTAATCTTCAGCAAATAAATAAATAAATAAATAAATATTCCGGACATATCACACACGGTCAACTGATCCCAAACTAGGCATAGCCTGTACTATGGGTACCAGAGACTGATATACATAATAGATATATATTTAACACCCAGACACAGAACAAACATCTGTGTTTATCACACAAATGTTTGTCCAGTGCGGGGATCGAACCCGCGACCTCTAGCGCAGAAGGCAGAGTTACTACCAACTGAGCTATGAGACCAGTCCAAAAAACCAAAAGACCATGATATATTACTTGTGAATACGATTCATAATTCATTTATTGTTCGTGAAGGTACATTGATAGATGGTTAGGTTTAGAGTACAGATCACTAGATTCTGACATCGGTCATACAAACATTATAAATACAAAGATTTAAACTAATATTAATTGTATTACAAATTACATAATAACGAATAAGTAACAAATTTAACGATTACAGACCTGTGCCCATAAAGTCAGAACACATGTGTATTATTTACATGCCAGCTAGTACTGACTATCAGGTATTCTGGCGGGGACATAACGTTGTCAATGGCTCGTCGGCGCGGCCACCGCTGCCAACTAATGAATTTATTATCAGGGCATAAATTGGCTCAGTGATGCCCCATTACCGCACGCCTGTAAATTACAATTCGTTCGACGCCAATCGCATAGGTAATGCTTCGATCTGACTATAGGATGCCTATGCGGCCGGATTATTACCAAATTGCACCTCGCGTGGTACCTAGATAAAAAGTAGCATAAACGCTATTCTAGGTTAAGAACTCTATCTATTCCATGTTTCATCGAAATCGGTTGAGTCGTTACAGCGTGATTGAACCACAAACATCCAAACATGCTCTTGAGGAACTTTCGTATTTATAATATTAGTTGGATCGAAAGAATTATTTTTTCTGTACTAAAAGTATTTTTTAAAGTTTGGTGCCAAACTAGCATATAGCCCACCTGTTGATAAGTGGTTACCGTAGCCTACGTACGCTTGCAATACCCTACCTAGGCATCACGCATGCGTTGCCGACCCCGAACCATTAAAGAGCTCTGGCAACCTTACTGCACACAACACTATTTGAAACAAATAATGTTATTTCATTTTATTCTCTTAGGAAAACTAACAGCTAGTCAAAAGGATATAAAGTTTAAAGATATTGAGGATAGAAATAGATATAGAAGGATAAATTTGGCTACGATCTTCTGTAAGGCGTAGGTAACCAGGTGGACTGCTCCAATTTAGAGCGAGAAAATCTCGCTGTGCTCTACCTTCTCCTAGAATATACGTGTAAATAGTTAGAACTCGAAGGAAAATGAGGATAACCGCGGCTTAGTCAGCTACGCACGTATTGAGCATGTCTTTCCTGTGGATACAGCTTGGTTGAGACGATAGAGGCTCAAGCCTACTACATCTAAACATGTCGCAGGCACAGCGAGTAAAAAGTTCATCATCATCATCATCATTTCAGCCGTTCGACGTCCACTGCTGAACATGGCCTCCCCCACAGACAGAGCGAATTCCTATCATGTGGAGGGATTTGCCCATACTCACCACGCTGGGCATGCGGGTTGGCGAGCGCAGTTAGAGCTATCGTTGTTAAAATGAGGGACGCTGCTGCCCATCCCCTAGCTTTTTTCCCTTAGTCGCCTCTTACGACATCCGCGGATAGAGATATGGAGGGGCCTATTCTTTAGCCGGGGCGACCACGGCCCCGAAAAAGTTCAATACCGTATAAAATTAAATCATCTAGAATAAGAGAGCACTGATGGAGTGACGGTAATGACCCCGCCTTCCGATCGACAGGTCGTGGGTTTGAACCCGGTCGTGCATCAATAGATTTTCCAAAAATGTACATGCTCTCAAACGGTGACGGATAGCTGTAATATTCTAGAACCTAAAAATTCGAAGACATTGTGACATGTGCACGAAAGGAGCCTCTAAAAGGCGCACTTTAATCCTTTCACTGAACTGATTGACTGGCCTCATAGCTCAGTTGGTAGTAACTCTGCCTTCTGCGCTAGAGGTCGCGGGTTCGATTCCCGCACTGGACAAACATTTGTGACTAACACAGATGTTTGTTCTGTGTCTCAGTGTTAAATATATATATATTATGTATATCAGTCTCTGGTACCCATAGTACAGGCTATGCCTAGTTTGGGATCAGTTGACAATGTGTGATATGTCCGGAATATTTATTTATTTATTTATTTCACCGATGGCCTTACCTCAACCTGGTTACTAATATAATATAGGGTGATCAAGAAAGAATCGCAAGCATTTAGAAGTCTAGAATGCGTACCTGCGAGATATCAAGGATGCTACGGTCCAGATTAAAACCGTTCGCTCGGAAAAAATAAATGGAGAAAGGTCTTTATTTCTAATTCTAATCCCAACATCGGTATCTAGATGAAGGCACACACAGCCGATAGAGGGGGAGTGATGGATCGCACGGGACGGGTCAACGAATTCGGACATTTTTCTTTTTTACCCTTCTTGATGTTCGCAAGAGTAAGCTCTTTTTGCGTCCTTTTCGTCCCGGAATTTTTGTGTCCGTTTTATGGAGTTTGCTACAATTACAAAGTAAAAATAGAATCGTTCGCCCGTATTGTGGCCGAACGCGAACTTTTTGCTGCGAACTGCCGGTTTTATTGGACACTGACGTTTTAAGTTTATGTCAGTAGTCAAAAAATGTACTCTTTTGTGGAATTTACGAATGATTCATGCAGGAGCTGATCAAAGATGCATCTCTAATGAAAAAAAAGCATATTTGCATGTATTATGAATTTATTTGCGCGATCGAGAGGAAACCGACATGTCTATTAACTCAAAGTCAAAGTCAAAAGGCATTTATTTCAATAAAATCACTAGGATCACTTTGAAACGTATTAGAAACTAGGTGAAGCTATGCCTAACACAACTAAAAATCAAGACAAGATCGAAGACAAGTAATGACATGTGCTCAAATGGATCATCTACGAGGCGCAGTTTATTCCTTTCAACACACTGGTTCTTTGAACAATGGTCATTGGCCCTTTTCAGGACCACCGTCCCTCAACCTGACCTAATAAACGATTGCCAAGAAAGAACTAGTGTCAAGCAACTGAAATTGCTCTCATGAAAAATGCTGTCAAAAAAATTAAATTTTATAAATTTATAATATTTATTATTTTTGATGTTGACTGTGATGGTGATGATGTACCTCCTACATACGAAAATAGTTTTCAAATTTCCATTTTCTATTTTAACATACTTTCCACCGATAAATTCTCTCTATCCAGTCATTACTTCAGAGCAGCTGTACCAGGGGCGCATAACTTGCGAGCGGTCAGCACTAAAAGCTTGAAGACGCCTCGCGGGACCCCACTGCATGCGACCGTGCATACTCTATGAACCTACACGGCATTGATTCACTTCTAACCGGCTGCAAAGCAAACTGAGCTTTGTGCCCTTGTCTTTAGAACCAATAGAATATTCCAAATTTGAAAACTTGGGAAACTGCCAAAGCTGTATGCATCGAAACGCTTCTGTTTTGTCTTTAGAACCAAAAGGCTATTCAAATTTCAAAAACTTAGGCATCTTTTTAAATCTGTTTTCCAATTTCAAAATACTTTGGAGTGTATTGCACTGGAATGAATTTTATGAGGTATGAGCTATTTCGCTGGTTTTAAGTTTCGAAATCGCTTGCATGCGCATCGTATTCAGATGTTTATAGTGGAACGGTTGTACGAGTATTATGCTACTATATCGTCTGTGAACGCCACTTTGTGGTCAGCAAACTCGATTGTAGACTTCAAAGTCGAAACGTGCCTTCCAATTGCAAATGGGTTGAAGTGACGGTAGAATGAAATATTTATGGGATCGGCTATCGGCAACTTAAGAGTTTGACCCAAAATAAACTTTGGGAATTTCTAAGTAAAAAAATACATTTAGCCAGATTATTCATAAAATTAATACTATTCCAAAAGAGGCTTATTCTAACAACAAAAAAAGGAGGAATATTAGCGAACAAAAAAACTGACCCAAAATATAACATTTTTATCAATAAAAAATTTCGAGTTTCCAAAAGTCGCACATGAAACTTTATTGCCAATTGGTTGTAGAATAAGCCCTGTTTTGCGATAGTATATATATTTAATTAGTAGGTATAAGAATTTATATTTGCATTAGATGTATAAAAAAAATGTTACCTGCTCTGTTTGACTGGTCTATCATTGGCTGAACTATCCTACGTCTCGCGTTGATGAACCTGGAAAGAAGAAAACACTAAAATTAAAAAAAAAAGTAATAAAATAAGGTTATTCGATTTCAGTTAGCCTCATGAGTCTATCGTGATTGCAATTTGAAACTTATCTCAATGACTTAAAGGTCACCAGGCAAGTCATCTCACCGTGAAATGGAATAAGTTTACAATATGTTGACTAAATTCGAATTAAGAATTCGACCAAGGAAGGTCGAAGAGTAAAAAAAAAAGAATCTATTTTCAAATAGTGGAACATTTTTTTCTTTTTTCGTAAACAATTATTAACCCTCCATTAGCGAGAGGGTACATAATGTAATCGCAGCATCATATTTTCGAGCAATTACACGAGCAATATGTTATTTGTCTGCTGAATAAGTAATCTCCCCGCTTCTGCGCCCCTGGTGCCGCCGGTGCCGTAGCTGTAGGTAGGTATCTCGCTGGATGCATTTCCAAATTAACTGTCAACATGAATTTTGTACAAACACACAGACACTTCCGATTGCTTTGTTATTCGATTAGTTTTTCGGATAATTGTATCGTAATTGCGAATGTTTACGCTGTGATTTCAATTTAAAATGGTGGACTTGATATGAAGTGAAAAGAACCTACGTGGGAAAACTAAACCTTCAATATCGTATGAAATCGTATGGATCATTTAAAAATGTCATAAATCCAGTAATTTACGCCTATTATTCACGACCAAGACTAGAAGATATAGACACGCCATGCCATTGTAAGCCTTGTATTGGTAGATGTGATTACGTGTTTTGAAACTTGTTGCAATTAACATGGATATTTTATGGAAGCTAATATAATCCAAACATTTTAATAAACATTAAAATTATCACCAATTTACGCCAACCCTTCAATATAAGTTGGAAAATTTTGTCGTAGAGCGAGCCGACCGGGTCCAACTATCCCTTGTAAGGGCCAAAGTAATTACTTTGTCGAAACACGGCGAGCGCGTCCGATGCGTCTAATGTATTGTTAATATCTAGATTAGTTCATTAACTCTTCATCCGAGAAGGGTATATAGCACCCCCAGCCTACCGGAGGGGTTGGATAAAAACGGCAAATTTTACGACGCTTAAGAGGGTATCTGCTAAATCGCGTTTTGTATTAATTTTGACGGCGTTGCTGCTGTTATTTTGCTTTTTGGAATGGTTATGGCGTTTAAGATGTTCTGGATGAGCAATTTTACAGGCGGGATGGTTATTTCATTTCCTTAATTGTGGTAAGCTTTGAGTTAGTTGGCAGTTATTTTGGAAATGGTTAATTTGGTTAATGTCACTCAAAACAAGATAGCATGATTAAGTAAGTGACAAGTACTTACAATATACGAAATTGACTTTCACGGTGAATTATTATTGTTTCAGCGCAAATATTTACAAGCAGTTTGAATAGTGTAATTGATAAATTAGATTACTAAAATACAAACCAAAACTCTACAAACGCCATAAATTATATACAAAACAGAATACAGTGTACAATAAAATTACAATTCCGGCGTATCGCTCACATTTGCATTTCTTAAATGTATTTATTTTATTTGTAACATAATGCACGACCCCGATAACCGGGGGATCATGGATCATAAATCATAGTGATCTGGATTTGTTAATTTCGCACCGGCGATCGCAGAGACCGGCCGCGGGCATCGAAGGGTTGACAGACCCGGTGTCAAATACTCGAGCTAGCATTATTATTCCTTCTCTTTTTTTTTACGTGAAAGAGAGAGATGGCTGTAGAATAATGGAATGTTATTCTATTGTGAGTACACTGAGAATGCACATGCGACTGATTTATTTATTTTGTATGCAAATCGGACTAATTGTAATAAGATTTTGACGCACCCTTCTCCAAGCGTATGCTTGGTGTTTAGTTTTAATGCGTAGATGTGGCTTGTTGCGTGTCCAAACTCTCGTGTTTTTTATATTTTATAGTTCCTTTTAATGGAGAAAACGTACTTTTGAAATTTTATTTTGCTACAAATAATGATATTCTAATTTTAAGTTTTAAGGTGAGATACCAAAGTAATAAATTCAAATTTAAAATCAATCTTACAAAATTTAAGATAAAAATAATCTCAATTTAAGGTACGTTCATCAGATTAAGCGCAAATATATAAGTTTTGATTTGATACATTGTACGTAAATTGGATTTTAAGCATGGCGAGAGATGACGTATAATTTTTTTTTTTTTTCAATATTTGTTGGACTTTTCCAAATTCTTGATTTTACCTTTTTATTATGTTTAATTTTGTTGTTGAGTTATAAATGGTGTAAATAATCCGACTTTGTTTTATAAATATACATTGAGTAAAGATTAAGCCCCTTTCGAGATACAAATTATAAATCACCTTATTGTATAGAGTGCTGATATTTTGTGTTTACTTCAACAAAAGTAAAGGAACTAAAGAAGAAAGAGTCAACTCCCAGAAACAAATGCATAGGCGCACTTAAAGGAAATTGTTACCGCGAAAATTTCACATAACGATAATAGCAAGACCACTCGGTTCATGATGTCCTGGTATCTTATTGTTGCAATCGCGAGATTTCTCGGCTTTCCCCTAAATAGGGAAAGTTAAAAAGGCAATTTGATCGTGAGGACACGTCTGCGAACTCGAGGGTTCTCTAATAAGGGACGCAGTAGCAGCATACCAGGAATAAAATTTAATTTTCTACCAAGTTTTTGGATTTTAATTACCTGAGCGCGAATTAAATAGCGATAGGGTTGAATTCCTCGGGAGTTCCTCGCGATGGTAATTTATTTCTGAATCGCACGTGTGAGTAATTATTGAAATCCACTTTAGTAATTACGCACCGAGCGTGAATAATTAGCAATAGCGTTACGCTTACGATACTATAGCAAATGTCAAATATTCATCATCAGCCTGTAGAAGTCCACAGCTGGACAAAGGCCTCCCCTAGCCTTTTCCATCCACCGACTTCCCGCAACCTTCACAATGTCGTCGGTCCATCGGGTGGGGCCTTTCAACACTGCGTCGCCCGCTTCGTGGTCACCATTCGAGAACCTTTACTCCCCAACGAGTTTCACGCTGTGAAACTCCAAGCATAGCTCTCTCCATAGCCCGTTGCGCGACTTTGAGCTTGTGTATGAGGCCAATAGTTAACGACCAAGTCTCAGTGTCATATTCGTACTTGGCCCAATGACTGCGTAAATGGCGCTCATGAGTAATACAGTTATTTAATTGGGATGTGTTATAAAAAAAAACTGAAAATAAATTCATCAATTGAGGTGCAAAATCTACTAAAGCTTGTATTGGAAATGAAACAAAAAGCTCAATTGTTAAAAGAGCCGCTAAAAGATTTACTTAAGGGGCTACTTCAGACGAATGAGTTTTTTGACCCGAAAAACGAGAGCCTTCAGCTTAAATCAAAAGTAATGGCTTTGCAGCCCTTAAATGTAATTCCTTCGTTAGCTGAAGCAATAGTGTAACTCCTCTGTTTAGGCGGGTAAACAGCAGGTGGGCAGGTAATAAATACAGTTTTTCCCTAATTAAGCCTTAAGTCAGGGCGCCGCCCTCGGGTGCGAAAGTGCCGTTACATCCAACCTACCTATAGTTGTGAAGACTGTTCTGAAATTATGTGTTTTTGTAATGTTTGGAACCAAAATTGTAATATAAATAAATAAATAGGTAACACCCAACATACATAGTCCAGACCCCACAATAGTATTCCCTGTGTCATGGCTATCAGAAACTACGAGCATGGTACCCAGGCCCAGAACAAATATTTGCAGATCATGCAAACATTTGTCCCGCAGCGGGAATCGAACCACAAGGGGTTCGGACGTCTCAGACGGGCACTCACCATGCCATGCCTCTGATGTCATCTGATTTTGATTGGGTAATTGCTACTACGAACTACTATGGGGGAACGATTAAGGAGGAGGGAATTGCCACTAGGCCAATACAGCTTTTTAAACAACGATAAGCTCTAACTGCGCTCGCCAACCCGCATGCCCAGCGTGGTGAGTATGGGCAAATCCCCCCACATGATAAGGAATTTGCTCTGTCTGTGGGGGAGGCCATGTTCAGCAGTGGACGTCGTACGGCTAAAATTATGATGACGATGAAATGATGAATACAGTTTATATTGATCCGTTTCAAATTGCTTGTTTAGACTAAAACTAACAGCCAAAGCCTCACCACTATCATCATAACTCCCCCGAATAGCCATTTAAACAAGTACACAACAGTTCATTCCGCCATTTAAATTAAACCCAAATCCAAAAGTTCCCAAACTTTTATCAGTAGCGCCCGAAAACGTAATCCCAGGGCACGAAGCGACATCGCTTATCGCCAGCGGCCGGGGTCGCAAATGAAGGCATTAGTTTTCATAAAGCCGCCCCGAGATAGCCATGGTCAGTCCTACGAGGGCTCCTGCTACCTATGTTGATATATAGCGCTTGATATTTGAAGATGTCGATGTCTCGGCTTCTGATAAGGGGATAGGGGTAGAGTTGAGGCTAAATAAAAGTAGTTTGGAAAGTGTGAATGTGATCTTTGTTACATTGTATGTATTTTTTTCTAAAAGAGGCGCACTTTAATCCTTTCGCCACACTGATCACCTACACGGTAGTACGGTCGGTCGTTTTTGTATTGTGTTATGTTAATTCTGATTGTATTGGTAACAAAATAAACGTTTTTCTATTGCATTCTTTTCTATTCTAAATTTAACAGCATTTTCTATGAAAGTAATGTCCGGCAGCTGTCAGTTTGAGTGAAAAAACTAATTGGTTCTAGTTACATAAAGAAGGCTTAAAGAACGCATTGAATAATAACATAGGTTTTCCATGATTTTGACTATATTTATATAGCTATCTACGTACATATTCTTTCACAATGAGAATACAACAAAGAAAATGCATGGGAAATTCGGACCCTTTATCAACAATCAATCACCAGACGGCAGCCATGCCCACTATGCCGTGGGTATCTCGAACACGGCACTGGATTTTCGGCTCCGCCAGCATTTGCAGAAAGCCGGTATTATTCACCCTTTCAATGCGATACGATTACAAATCTGCCGGAACTGCTCCTTTTGTTACGTAAATACCATCTTTGGTGCTATGTTTTGATGTTGTAAGGATTTTGAGGCTATTCCGGTATCGTTCCGCGGTTTATGGGTTTTAGAAGTAAGCAGAAAGTATTGTAAAACATTTTGCAATTCTAATTTAGTAGCTAAATCCTTCCTACATTTTGATACTACTTATACAGCGTTCTACGTTACCAGTATACTATCCTGAAAGGCGCTTATTCTATCAACAACGATAAAATGGCTTTAAAGAATCATAATTATTATTAGTTTTTTCCCCGAGTTTTTTAAAATCAACTGTTTTGGGTATTTTTATCATCTTCCTAGCTAATTAATAAACGTACGAAATTCGAGAAATTCGATATCAAGATTGCTACCTAAAATAGCTGATTCATTGAGTTTGAACTGATTTGACCTTGAAGATTTTTGCATAGAGTTTTTTCAATGAAAAATGACGAATTTCCAAAAGTGGTAGAACAAACTTTATCGCCAATTGGGTGTAGAATAAGTTCCTTTCAGGATAGCATACAATTATGAATCATCTTGTATATTATTTTAGGTATTTGAGTTTAAAAAATCTACGAAAAACATTTCATTAACGAAACGGCATCCCTTATTCCTTCTCGCAAGAGAAAAGTCCGAACAGGGAAAGTCGCCAACGCCACAGAAAAACAAGTTAGTAATAATGAATTATGTTAGGGTTTCGGTCTGTTTTGTCGAGAATGGTGTGTTTGTTTGCTAACTCGAGGCAAACGCTTGCTTCGCTCTCTCATTGCATTTGTATAATCTGATTGTAACAAGTGAGATGTACAAACATAGATTGGAAATTAGGGTTCATTCTTGACTTTATTTCTTTTCTTTTTTACAAGCGCTGTGGAATTGGAAGCCACTCTGAGGAAAAGGCTCCTCCATATATACCTACCGCCATAAGACGCGACTAAGGCAAAAAGTAAGGGGATAGGCAGCAGGGTCTCCCGATAGCTCTAACTGCGCTCGCCAGCCCGCTTGCCTAGTGTGAGGAGCATTCCCCCCTTATTATAGGAACTCGCTCTGGATATCTGTGGGGAGGGCTATGTTCAGCATGTACATCCTACGGCTGTAATCATGATGATGATGATTACAAGCCCAGTGAAGTATGCTAAAGATGAATACGATTTTTTCATGAAAAACTAATCGCGCCAGTGATGTTTTCTCACAAATCCTGCGATATCTACACAATGAAATGATACTTCATAAGGTAGCCAAGGGTAGTCCATAAAAGAGCCTCTGGGCTCTGGCACTAGACGGAGGTGAATGGATTCATCATATATTTTTAGGCTTTGAAACGTTTTAGAAACTAGGTGAACGTCTGTTTCTGAAGAATCAGGAATGAAACAAAGCGCCCATAGCATAATTTTTTTCGATGATCCTTTCCCAAAATTGAAAGTAGAGCTTCAGTGTTGTGTCGATCGAACTAAGTGAGACTCAGAATCATGAAAGTTGCTAAACTAACCTAATATCTTAGCGAAAAGACGTTTCCAGTCCAAAAATGTCTCTATTCTCCTGATATTTCCAACAAAAACAAAAGGTCAGCCCACACGCCGTTGTCACGTACAAATTCGTCTAATCCCGGAATCCCGGGAATCCCGGATGGACAATAAATATTTTTCATGAATCCCGTGGCCCTGCAACGCATAGAAACGGGCCTCAATCAGGCAATTATAGGCGCGACAGTATAAATATTATAACTAGGGTCAGTATCGGTTATTGGAGCTCACTTTTATTAGAAGACAATTGCACGACTCTCTCAAAATATAACTAAACAACTTTCGTATTGTTAGTTGTGAAGAAAACTGAACGATAGTAATTTCACTTCATGGAATTATCGAAATGTATCTTTAATTTTTGTTGCTGGCGTAAGACAACATTTTTGTCGAATCGGCTTGAACGTAGCTATGAGTACATAATGGTGAAAATGCGTTTGAATACAATTTTGCTGTCGATCCTGTTGGTGCAAATACTAAACTAACTTAATTTGATAGCTATGAAAATTTGTTCGTTCACAATGACAATAGTTAAAATAACAATAGTTTTTCAAACAAAATTACATAGACATAGACTTTACAAGGACGGCTATAATAGCGCTGTTAAATGGAGTTTAGGATGCAACAACAGAATCGACGCCAATGATTTTATAAAACACATTTTCAAGACATCCATCCCCATAAACATTGCAACCAGAAAATGCTTCATCGTAAGGAATTTGCTCGTAATCCTCCGATGGGAGTAATTACAGGGCGCAATACATCGACCCCCTCCGTCCCTCTGGCCCTCTGGTCCTCATCAGAGAAATGAGTAACACATGGTCCCGCGTTAATTGTTAGGGTCCAGATTTGTTTTTATTCTTTGATTGGGGAGCAGTTTTGACTTTGGGGTGTTTGGTCAAAACATGGGAAATTGCATTTTCGATTACTTAAATAATAAAGTTTTTTGATAAATTTTTTTTAGGTAATTATTATAAAATAGGAATGAGTTACCTATTTATCGTATAATAATTGAATATTATTAATTAAAACAACTTTATAGGTAGGTACAAACTTAATGAGTGTTCAAAACAATGTACTAATATTGTATAGAAGATGTAGAAAAGAATCGTTTAAAACGCAATACAATATGTCGCCACAGTAATTATATTAGCATGATCCCAATTATTACTAGATTCAGTAATTATCACCCCGTAATTATACGCAGATGGACTATAAATATCTTGGCGTCAGATGGCGAGATGTTGTCGAAACAGTTGTGATATTGAGGCAATGGAACAAGCTTACTAAGTTACGTTTAGGTACAACAGAAAAATAATAATAGTTGTAAATTAAATTAAAATAATATTATACTAGAAATGAACTCTGTTTTCTACGACTACGACTACAAGTAGAAAACAGAGTTCAGATCACCAACCATCAAGGTACAACAAGAACTAATAATAATATTAAAAACAAAAAAAAGTTTTATGGCAAAAGATTGCGAATCTGTGATTTGAATATTTGAAATTAGAACTTGCAGAAAAAAGAAGTAACCAAAATACCTTTGCAGGAAATGATTGAATCCAAATTCTAATATTTAAAAATGGAACAACATCCACTCACTTCTATATAAAGGAGATTCGCAATGCTACTAGCCACATTGGTACAACTTTTAAAATGTAAAGTTCTATATTTTATACGCATACAAAGTTCTGTCGCTTTACTTAGTATCTTTTTTGTTGCAGCATGAAATAAATTATTTCCTGATAATGCACAGGCCCTGATCCTCGCTGGTTCCCTAGCCTTCAGGGTCAGAGTACCTAACCCTGCGCCATGTTGCGTTGATGGCTTGACGCGAATTTATTTGGTATTAAACGAAGGGTTGAGGTGCAAACTCCCTTATTTAGGGTCAACATCTGGAGAATTGGGATTTTATTTATGGCCTCAGGTTTTGATTAACTTGTTTCGTATTTTGTAATTTGTTACCTAATTAGTTTTGTCCGAAATGTTTCAAGGATTGAGAAAATTATTGTGTGCTACATTTGTCAAGTGGGAATACAGGTCTTTAGGGAATTCAGTCGGGCATTTTGGAAACTGGACAGTTCAATCTAAAGTTCCGAAGACTTTTTTATATTTAGGTATATTTTGTGCTTATTTTTTAAATACCTACTTAATTCAAGTTTTTGTTTTTATAGTTTTGTTTATTTTCTAGAACAATTCTCACTTCAACTCAGTCCTTGTTAATCTGCACTACGTATTCACCTCAAAATGGTGGATACACATAAATATTTCAAGTATCCAGGTATCATTACCAGACGCACATCAGCGTTTCAGGAGACCGCTAATGAGCACGACAGTAGCGCCGTGCGGCGGCTGCGGTGCGCGAGCGAACTAATTGCAGTGATGGATGCGAGACTTGTAAATGTTGAATACCTACTACGATATAGACGAAAGATATAGACATATTAACTATTTCCGCCGGTTTTTTCTCTTATCTTTCATGCGAGCCGTGTTAGCCTAGTGGGAGTTCGAATCCCAATCGATTTTTTTATTCGAAAAATATATATTATGTGTGTACTACGTGCTCAAAGAGCAAAGCAAAGCCAGGAAACCCGCGGCTTAGTTAGCTCCGCATTGATCAAGTCTTTTCTGTGGAAAAGCGTGAATGGATAGATTCGGTTCCGGAAAAGCTTTACTCCATCATGACATATTCCAGACACTACAGCGTCATGTCAGTGAGTAAAAAGTTTCATCTTACACTGTATGAATCATCTAGCATATATTTATTGTTAGAAATTCACACGTAAAAAGTATGTACTTAAGGTAATTTTAATTACCTAGGTACGGTCTAAGTACCTATCTTACAAGATAAAAACTCTTGCAGTAACTTTTATTTTTACTCGACGTCTAGTAAAATAAAGGACGCTGTCTTGCCGTGTTCCTCTTGAAAATTATAAAAATAAACGCATCACAAAGCCCCAATGATGTTTACAAAAGCGTCATCGCACGACGTTTCACGTCAAAACACATTCTAAAATTCGAAATACAAATCACGGGAAATAGAACTCTAAATCTACGGTAAAAGCAAAAACAAACAACTTCTATTCCAAACTCGAATCTCCACTTTAATAAATTAGGAGAGTAAAGCCCGCCACACACGGGCGCTATCTCGCGTTCCGTTACGCGTCCATTTGTCAAAAATAATGATGTCGGAATTTTGGCGGTCACCACCTGCTGTGACGACTGACGTCACCGGCGATCCGTAGACATCTCTATTCTGTGAGAAATGCACTTTTTACTCACGATAATGGCGTGCTCGCGTGTAAGCCACACTCAAATTAGCGGGCACGTTGCTTAATCGCCGTGTCGCAATCGTGGAACTAACAATGCCGAAGCGCGGTTTGTTTTTTTTTCGAATGGAGATAAGGCCCTTGATTGTGCCGCGTTCCGTTCTAGCGTGCATCAGACTTTTATCGTACTAACGAACATGCAGTCGTGATGACGCATGAAGCGCGAAATCTAAAAAAAAAACACTTAAGTATTGTTCTGCGTGAAGAAGAATGATGAATTGCGAGCGATGCACGCATATCTTACAATTAAAAGCTTCTGGTTATGTAAAAACGTTATTGCGTTCTGGTGGCTGCTTTGGCGTACATAATAGTATCTGATTACTTAAAGTAAATAAGAGTTTTTCTAAAACATGCACCACGTTATCACTTCATAATAAAATACTCATCACCATCAGGAAAGCCTTTGTCCAAAGAAGGGCAAAGACAAAGGCAAAGGCAAAGGCTTTCCCTCAAATAGAGCTTGAGCTTTTTCCATCCACTGACTTCCTGCAACCGTCTGCCTCTCCATCTCTCTATTTCTTTACCTATTTACTACTTAACAGCTGAGCTGATTTTGATGAAATTTGGTACAGATATAGCTTAAGCCCTGATGGACAGTAGCTTCTTTTCTCCGGCCACCGCGAGTGTGAAACCACGGGTAGCAGCTAGTGTATAAAAAACATACAATTTCAGTTTGCTTGAAACAAATTACTAGGTATGTATCTAGTCGGCGCTATAATGGTGCATTAGTTTAATGGCATGATAGGACATTACATAAGTAACTATAGCTCAAACGGCACCTGCGTAATGCATTTTAGTTTTAGCCACTGCTTAGTTTACACAGACACTGTTATTTTAGATAGAATGGAATCTGGAGTCTTAAAACTCTAACTAAAACAGGAAATAAAACTTAATTAAGTATATATTACTAACAGTTTATTAAATAGACACACAAATATATAGTACTATTCCGCTAATCTAATTAATATATTAGAATGAACTTCCGCAAAGTCGCGCCTGAATCAATTAACTATCTTATGTAACAGTTGTTAGCAAAATCGTATAAAACCATAGGTATCTAACTGCCAGAATTATTATTGCGCTAAACCATCAAGAAGGGCCACTATCGGGAAGTCTAGAACTATAAGATATAAAGAAAGTTCGTAGTATCGTCAATTTTCTATTTAAGAACAACTGCGGTCATAAATTTTCAGGAACTCAGACTTCCCTATGCTGCCTTTTTTTGATGGATTCTATATATTTGTGCATCAATAACCATCGATACAATTTAAATATATAAGATGATTCATAATAAGCAGATATATTATCCCGAAACGGTCTTAGTTTATCAAAAAAACAGCTGATTATAAATCACCTTGTAGTAGGTACATTACGTATACGTAATTCGATTTTTAAAATAATTATATTTTTTTATAAAAATGATCATCATGATCTTTTGATTTTATAAAAAGAACATCCATAATGCTCAATCATTGTTTTTTAAAGTTTATTTTTGTTGTCGCGAATTTCACGCTGGCCAGTAACAATTGTCCGATATCCGGTGGCATCTCAGATCGAGACACTTTACGCTCGCTAAGGGCCGCTAATGGCGTCGCCGGGGACCCTTAAAATGTTAACCATGCTTTTATTTACGGCGTTTGTTTCAATATCAAGTGTTTAAATCTATTCGTTATGATTTAACAAACTTAAATTGGAGATAAATCATATTTTAGGTAGGTGTTTTCATTGAGCTGTCACCGCCAGCCATTGTTTTCAACAATATTGCTTGAGAGATATTTCAATATAAATTTTATCTGTAATTGAAAATATATTAGATCTACTAGCTTGTGCCCGCGGCTTTGCTCTCGTATTACCTAAATAATGAAAACAAAAATCCACTATCACACAAGAACGATAATAATTACCATACCAAAGACTTCTACTATATTATCTTTGATTTTACTTGTACTTACAATGCCTGTATATCTTTTTAGAAATTTGTCATCAAGCTTTTAATGACGTTCACATTTATAGGTCACAAACCCATTAATAAATCTAGTCCTTTAGTACTGTTAATTGCCAGTTGATTTATGAGTACGCTTTATCGGACATCGTGATGGTCACTTTTGTGGCCATTAGTACTTCGTCTAGCGACGTACGTAGCTACGTGATATGATGATATTGAATAGGTAATTACTGGGGCTGAATGATGTCGAGCACTGGCGGAGTGGTGGTAGTGGCCTTTCTACCGTTCCACAGGTCTTGGGTTCGCCATTCTAAAAATTTATTTGCGCTATGCTCTCAAACAGTGAAGGAAAAACATCGAGAGGAAACCTGTGGATCGGAAGGCGGGGCCACTACCACCTACCACCCCTTCATCAGTGCTCTTTTTGTTGCTTTAATTTAAAGATTATACAATACCATAATACGAAACGAGTGTTGCCATCAATTTCAAATTTATTTATTTGTTTGAAAGTATCAACAAAATTTATTTTAAAAATATACAATTATACATACTTTATACATACTATAAAATATAAAATCAAATAATGACAAAATAAAATAGAAACTAAATAAACAAATAATTTTGGTCATGCGGCAAGGTGCCAAGAGCACTGGCGATTTCAAATGGATATAACGCAACAATCATACTTATTTTTAAACCAATGTGCACATCATTGGATTATGAAGATTTTATCGTCCATTTAATTAAATGTTAATCTTGACACTTATTAATTGCTGTCCCGTTTTATAAGATTTTTTAACGGTGACCATAATCAGTTAGGACGCTATTACATCGATGCGACCAGATCTGTGACACATGAATGTATATAACTAATCGTTGATTATAAATCAGATGGACTTTATTCTTTGAATGGATATATTAGTGGCCAGTATTACACCCACATTTTTATGGATATATAGTGGTAATGATTCGTCTATGAATAATCTCTAAGCTCGTAAGATTCGGTCATTTTAAACTATAAAAAAAACATAGAGAAGTAAAAAAAAGACAAAACTTTGCAGAAGTGACAGATTGCAAACCCATCGCAGGTTTAAGAAGCCCTAATGGTTGCCTCATGATGTTTTCTTCACCGTTTTAAGCTCGCGAAAATGTACACTTGAAATAGAAAAACTCATTGGTGCACGATCGTGCTCAAACCCACGACCTTCGGATCGAAGATTCAAAAATCAGGGTCCCATTAGGCCAACACGGCTTTAAAAAACATGCTTGGTATAAATATCTCGACAGAGCGCGAGGTCGTTGGTCACCAGAATTTAATTAAAAAATTGATTTCGATTTTAAATTCCATATCATTCAACTCAGTCCGCGTGACACGGATGAATATTTTTATTGAACACCGAGCGGACACAGGCCGATAGCACAATGCGTGTAACGGAACGCGGGCGGATGTGACCGCCGCGTCTTCCTGTCACAATTAATTTCCGGGCGCGTTGAAATTGGCGCGAAAACTGTCGCGAGGGCGCGCGGGGGGAGGTTGCCACCACCGCGGCTGGAATTTTAATTACGCACTCGTATACCGAATACCAATGTCGTCTTGTTTAAATTAAATATAAATTATTCGCTCCTAGGCCCGCTGTTCGCCTGGTATTGCGAAATGTTGAATAAACAACCGTTGGCTTTTAATTAGTTAGATTTTCTGGTATTACTCTTAGGACGTACTGCAGAATGTTTGAGACGAAGTATTGAAATCACGCAGTAGGTACTTTTTTGGCAGAATTTTTCATCCCAGATGTAATGTATAGAGCAAAAGTAGAACAAAAAGTAATTAATGATTTCAATGGTTTTTATTCATGTTTTATTGCTAATGTTTTTTGTTTTTGTTCCTTTACTGGTAACACCCAGCAGTTACTGACCCCACACTAGAATTCCATGTGTCGTTCCATAAACTACGAGTTTACGAGTACCATGGTACCACAACACCGAGACCCCGAACAAATAGTTGCAGATCAAGCAAATATTTGTCATAATAATATTTGTTTTCCTTAGGTATCTTCTATTAGTAGTAGGTACTGTTTTTAATTATAACTAACAAAAGCTAACTTTCTAACTTAAGCCAACTAAATGTAACTAAGAGCATCATCAAAACTACTCTAATTCCATCATAAAACTTCGCAAAACAAACTCAAAACGTAATTATAGAACAGATGAGAACTCCGCCGCAGACGGGTGCACTTCTTATGGTATTTAACAAACTTTGATAAAAAGATTAAGTATGACAGTTTGAAATATAGCCACCGCAGTTGCCGGAGGAAAAAAATAACAGTGCAAAAGTTTTACAGAGCTCTCCATTGTTGCCAACAACGCAGAGTTAATTTTGTAGGAAAGAAACAAGCGAGGCGCAGGTGTTCCGACGCCCGCCTGTATTAATTTGAGTCCCGTCTAATACCTACGTATGACTGCGTTACGAACAGGCGCTCCTGAATTTATAACCGAAGTTTACCGTCCGCTCGCACAGCGGATTTGCTCGCAGCGGCTCCTACAAATCCGAATGCAGGATTATGACGTCCCTGTGACGGGAACGCACCAGTAATGGAGCGTTCCGTTTCACGCAGACGGTTAATTGTAAATTATTGCGCGACCGCTCCGCCATTATCATAATTGTTTCAAAGAAATGTAAGTAAACGATCTAGTCGAGATGGTAGTAAAGATAATTTTTCGGTAATTACGAGTGTATTTGCATAGTGATGCGCGTGACATTCTGGCTCGCCATTTTGGGTTATCTTTATATTTCTTAGAAGAAATTAAGAGTAATCACGATTTTTTGTTATCTTGTTACTCCGGTTAGAGTGTTCAGTCCTTAGACCAAAATGTGCACTTTGATGCGTCGGAACGATGTTAATTATTATTTAGGCGTAATAACTTCGTTTATTACTTGTATTACAAGGCGTTTCGATGATAAAAGTCTATTTTAATTGGATCATTTTCGTTTTATCGTCTTATTTATATACTCGGTAATTATTATTTTATTATGAAAAGTTAATTTACAAGCAGGCAACGGACTATGACAAAATGGACGAATAACTTGTGAATGACTTTAAATTTGAAATAAATTTACGAGGAACTTGTTTTAACATATATTCTTTATGATGCTTGCTTGTTGTGTCACTGATTCTTTCATGGTCATCCTGTATTAGGTGAGTATATTATATAGGTTGAGGTACAATGGTTCTGAAAAGGTCCTATGGTTAGATAGATAAATAGATTATATCTTTATTGTACACCAAGAAAAGAAATAAAAACAAAAAAAATAATATCAGTTACAAATAAGCGTTACAATGGGCGGAGTTATCGTTAAGAGCGATCTCTTCCAGGCAACCTTTGGCTGGACGGGACAGATTAGAAAACCTGTCCTATGACCGTCGATAAAGAAACAGTGTAGTGAAAGATTAAACTGCGTCTCTAAGAGGCTCCTTTCGACGACCTCGGTGGCGTAGCGGGCGTCTGTCTGAGACGCAAAGGGTTCGATTCCTGCTGCGGGACAAATGGCTGTATGATCTGCAAATATTTGGCACGGGTCTGGGTGTTGTGGTACCATGGTACTCGTAGTTTCAGATACCCACGACACAGGGAATCCTAATGTGGGCTCAGGACTATGTAGGTACCTACGTGATTGTTGGGTGTTATTTATTACGAATTTTTCATGTTAGCCCACAATTTTAGATAAAGACATTCTCCTCCTACCTACAGCGAAGATAAAGCGAGTGAAGCCATAGAGATTACACGTTAACTTTTCCGATCACAACACCATAGACAAAAGGCTTAAATTAACTCGGGTCGTTCCCTCCACAATCACGGCTTTGGGGTGACGAATTGATGTCTCTCTGTTTATCTCTCTGCCAATGAATATTTTAAGGTAATCGCCATGAATAAATCTTAGATATTACTCTTCATAATGAAATAATGCGAAAATAATTGAGCTATGCAAGCATGAAAGACATCCGCCCAGATCTCTAGGTGATCAGATCCATGAATCTTTCTGTTAATTCTTGTAACTGGTCTCCACGACACAGGCTATGCCTAGTGTGAAGGCCGCTGGTAGATTGTACCTGGATTGTTTTTTACAAAATGAATTTTTTTTATGAAGGTGTCTTAACGTAGTAGTCAGAGGCAAGTCCAAAATTTTTTCAAACAATTTTGAAAAAAGAATAATTGTTGCTGAAAAAAAAAGATACTATTGGTTTGGTATCATAGCACAATGTGAAGCGTGGTTATTAAATGCCGGATTATTTTCTCATCAAGTCACTGTTACGCTGGGTGAGATTCGAAGGAATCCAGTTAGGCTTTACAGTACAAAAAACGTAAATATACAAAATAGTTTAACAATTCAGACGGAGCATTATCCATAGATCCACAGACAAGAGAGTATCCACTCCGCTCGGGGGATTGTAAGCAAACGACCATAACTCAAAACAGGGCGCCTTTTGATAAGAAACTTTCATTATAACCCAAAATGTTGGATTTTAAACCGAGCTTAATCAGGGTTTATGGAGTCCGCTATACCACCTGTGTGTTTAGGTTACGGGGGAGATCAAAGGGGGTAAAGGGGTAAAGGGGTAACGGGGTATAGGGGTAAAGGGGGTGAGGCAAGGGGCTAAGTAATCTTTGTCGAAAATTGCGTTCGTATCGGTTATTAGATTTTGCTGCGGGTTAAATAAAGGTATGTAATTATGGATGACCTTTATTGTCTATTTGCAAATTTGATGGGCGTTTTTGAGTTACTGATATCGCTTGGTGATTCAAATTGTTTGCACACAAAATTGTTTACAAAAACGCCCTATCCCGGGCGCTGAACGAGCACTATGGACCAAGAAGAAATCTTTCTATCTACGACGAACAAGCAAACGGTATAATATAATAATAATAATAAATATTCCGGACATATCACACACGGTCAAATGATCCCAAACTAGGCATAGCCTGTACTATGGGTACCAGAGACTGATATACATAATATATATATATTTAACACCCAGACACTGAACAAACATCAGTGTTCATCACACAAATGTTTGTCCAGTGCGGGAATCGAACCCGCGACCTCTAGCGCAGAAGGCAGAGTTACTACCAACTGAGCTATGAGGCCAGTCGAATAATATACATACTAGCTGTAGTCACGCGGTTTCACTTCGCATGGAGTCACAGTATAGCAAGGAGGTTTTATTTTTAGACTGTATAGTTTTTTTTAACATAAATTTCGGAGGATACAGGCGACTGGGCCCATACATAACTAGGACCGCGGTCCCAGTTACCTGATCACATTTTTGAATCGGTCGACTGGGACCATATACCTAATTTGCTTTTGTACAGTTAACAGAAAAATCAAGTTACATAACTCAGGATTTATTTTATGTAGTACTAGCTCTTACCCGCTACTTCGTTAGCGTATAGAATCTACTCAACACTTTTATATATGTATATATAGTATATGCATAGATGTTTTTTTTTATTTTCTTAATCGATGCTTTTATTTATTATATTTTTTGCACAATAAGACAATAAGACATAATGCCAACTGTACTTTAAACAATAGATTTGTGGTTAAAATTACGAGTGGTCCCACTCGCCCAACGAAAAAACTAATCAGGTAACTGGGACCGCGGTCCCAGTTTTGTAGTGGGCCCAGTCGCCTGTATCCTCAAATTTCGTACCATTTTTCAGTATTAATAGGTAGAAAAGTGGGACGTTCGCTTGAAATCCCCGTGTCGCCGGCCCAGCAGTACCAGCGCGGCAGAATCAGCCCTTACCCCTTCAACATGATAAATGGCCAATTACGGCCGAGTCCCTTCTGTTAGCTTGTTGCCTATTCTGAATTGCTTTGCTTTTTCGTTTAGATTAATATCTAAATAGGATAGATACGGGACCCGCTTTAGGTATTTTATGTTTTTAAACGTAAATTCCGTCCTTTGTTTTGGACCTTTTCGTGCGTCTTTGGCTGAATGGATTAATATTAGGTCGGTTATCTGATATGATAGAATTTTGCGAATACCTACATACCCCTGGCCCGCGTGGGAGGTACCTCCGCCTTACAGAAGATCGCAGCCAAATAACATTATTTGTTTCAAATTGTGTTGTGTTCCTGCGGTGAGTAAGGTTGCCAGAGCTCTTTAGGGGGGAAGGGGGTTCGGGGTCGGCAACGCGTGCGTGATGCCTCTGGTATTGCAAGCGCTCATAGGCTACGGTAACCGCTTACCATCAGGTCGGCCCTAAGCTTGTTTGCCACCTCTGTTGTATAAAAAAAATACATACATAAAATCACGCCTATTTCCCAGAGGGGTAGGCAGAGACCACGGCATTATGTTATCTGTGCCACGGCTTTCCACTTGCTACGATCCTGACATACCTCTTTTGCTTCATTCACTCTCATTCATTTTGCGAATATATCTATGTATGATAATATTGTTTAAGCAAAAATCTAATAATTTATAGCTTGCTTGTCGTCTCACTGATTCTTTCTGGGTCACCTGTATTAGGTCAGTGACTAGTGGTCTAATTGTGTAAGTGTAATGGCAATGAAGATCGTAACTTTCAGGGTAATTTTAACAATCTTAGCAACATTAAAAACGTTCCAAACTTGACAAGGGAAAACTTCAAGGTCTTAGCTTCTTCCTTTTCATATTTGAAGAACTTCAGATGTCGCTAAAATTGATAAAATCATCCTTAAAATTGCGATCTTCATTACCATTTTGCTTACACAATAGCCTGGCTGGTAGAACAAAAATCAATTAATTCTATTTTATGAATTTTTAAGCAAGCCGTGTTTGCGTTGTCGCATGTTCCTTGACTTTCGTTTGAACGCGGTCTGTACCAATGAGTGTTTGTTTATCCTCCTTTTATGCATCAAAGGAGCAGCGGATTTTTAGTATGGATATAATTAAGTGTCAGTGAGAAATAAGGCTACCGAAATCCCTCCGTAGGCCAAGACATGTTCTTGAAGATCCAGATGACTTCATCGAACTCCGACACATAAAAACACTCAAGACATCACACCGACCCCGCCGGCGGGGTCGACGACGACGTCCCGTACCTGCGTTTCCACCCCGTCAGGGTGATGGCCTCCTCAAAAAACCTCCCTCTGGCAACAGCCCAAGCCGAGGTCCGTACCTAAGTGGTGCCCTTGCGCTCGTTGCCAAAACCTAACCTTTTTTCGGCAGTAGCGCCCTCTGCGCCTGCCTAGCCCGTTGTAGCTGGCAGTGGTCGAAAGAGACCCACAGCATAAAAATCCGTTCGAAAAAAAAAAAAAAAAATAAGGCTACTTTTTATCCCGGTACCAAGCGAGAAAAGCCGCGGGCGGAAGCTTGTGAAAAATAATAGTCGTAGCCTAAACGATGTCTCACTCAACAAAAGCGTATGCAGTTAATGATCGATTTAGTTTGAAAAGGTTCTATAGTAACCTACAAATCTAACTTGTTTACATACAAGGGATTAGCATGACACGCAGTCAAAAATGGCGTATGTTTTTTTTAAATGTTTAAGTGGCTCAGGTGTTGAATCTGGCGTTCTGAATCTCGTCATTATATGGTGCGGGGTAGGGTTGAATACCATCCCTCTGTTTGCTCGCCCAAAGTGGCCATAATTGTGTACCTACTTAAGCCTATTTAAATTTTTAAACAGGAATGGGGACAAAGGGGATTTTTCTCGTTCGTTGGCGTGTAAGAGTTACTGGAAAATTAGCAGCGGCCTGTGAATAAACTACATTTACTTCGTTAGTGTTTTAAAGAGAGTGCAAGGAAATTTCGCCTTTATATAAAAGAGGCCAATTTTGCCCGACTCCTTTACAAAGTTTCATAGTAATTTCTTTAACTATTGATATGATGAAATCGCGATGAATCGCGGGCCGCAACTGGATGAGGCTTGCACAGGATAGAGGAGAATGGCACATACAAAAGGAGGCCTATACCCTGCAGTGGGTGAAGTCAGGCTGTGGATGATGATGATGATAAAATATTTGTCATATTCGCAACTGTAATGATGATGACATAATTGAGTGAGTGCATGTTATAATCTTTATTTGTTTTAACAGCTGGCACTAGCATGAAACGCACATTGGCAGAATGGTGACAGTAGCCACAGTAGCCAAAACTAAGAAATTGAATTGAGTATCATGCGACATTTTTGCAAAATCATCCTAAGGGGGGCAAAGTAGGGGTTTAAAATTATGAGATACTAGCGTACGCCCGCGGCTTTGCTCGCGTGGTATTTTCATAGAAAGGGGCAGTTTTGAAAAACCCTAAAGTCCGTATTTCATTATTTGAGTTGGAGGAGGTAGGGCATAGCGAGATTTTCTCGTTCTAAATTGGAGCAGCCCGCCTGGGGAGGTACCTCCGCCTTACAGAAGATCGCAGCCAAATAACATTATTTGTTTCAAATAGTGTTGCGTTCCTGCGGTGAGTAAGGTTGCCAGAGCTCTTTAGGGGGAGGGGGGTTCGGGGTCGGCAACGCGTGCGTGATGCCTCTGGTATTGCAAGCGCTCATAGGCTACGGTAACCGCTTACCAACAGGTGGGCCGTATGCTTGTTTGCCACCTCAGTTGTATAAAAAAAAAAAAATTTACTTTATGAGTATTTGTAGCTTCCATATAAGTGAAGTCGCGGGTAACTAGTACTTAATAAGCACACAAAACACCAATGCCGTGACCGTATTTCCAGACCATTAAAGCTTTTTATAGTTCCTGATACGTATTATTATGTGAAGCCTACCATTTTGATGCCGTTATGATGATGATTGTGATACCTGTTACAATTGGGCGAGCGTAACCAATCGGCGGTAACTGGCAGGTTACAAAAACAAAGCCCGCTTGAGCAGTGAAAAAGAAAAATAAATGACAGCTGTCAGATTGACGTTGGGGAATGGAAAAGTGATGCGTTCTGATAAATAAATAAATAGCATCTAGCGGTGAAGTGCTATGTATGTTTGTTGGGTTTTCGAAAGGGTTTGCCCACAGCTGCGCAGCGTGGCAGCTAGATAAAAAGGAGTATATTATCTATTCAAGGTAAAGAACTTTATAAAGCTAGGTGCTGCTAGGTAGATATACAGTAATTTTAAATCATCATCATCATCATGAACAACCTGTAGAAGTCTACTGCTGGACATAGGCCTCCCCCAAAGAGTTCCACGACGAACGGTCCTGAGCCCTTTCCATCCACCGACTTCCCGCAACCTTTACAATGTCATCGGTCCATCGGGTGGGGGGTCCAATTTTAAATGCACCCAAAATTTTGGAACCTGCTGTATTCAAACCCGCATCTTTGTCTAGAATCGAAAATGCAATACCAAATATCATAGTATGATTACATACATATATAAATACCATAGTTGGTATTTACGCTGGCCCAAGATTTACGCCGTAAATCTTAGGCCAGCTCCCCTTACAAAAGTTTCGATCAGAAAAAAATCTGCTCAATAGGTATACTATTCAGTAATCATTTACGAGAGGTGGCGCTATTGCTGCATATTTATAATATTAAATAAAATTTTCTTGTTTTTAAAATGCTAATGAAAAGAAGTCGAAGAATCTTCATGCGTACGTGGGTGTAAAGATCAATGGCTAGTCATATGATACAAGCAAAATTGATGGCGCGAAAGAACAGCTTCGAATTCCAAATAGGTATTCAAAAAATAAAATTCAATAATGCCAACCAAACAAAGATAACGTCAAGCAACATCACTTTTTATTTTTAATTGGAGTATTAACGGGCCATAGATAAAGTCACTTTTGAACTTTTTCTTTTTTAAGTTTATCAGATGGAGCTTACCGTTTGAATTTAAAGGTACGCCAAGTCAGTAAGAAGTTTTAATAGACTTAGCAATCTGATCGCGCTGACAAAAATACATTAAAATAAATCGTGGAATCGGAATAACTTTATACAGAACTCCCGTCTCTTTCCCTCTATTTGTCACTGCAATTTTGCGAAATACGTTTGTTATACGCTGACTAATTTTTCCAAAAGTCCATTTGATGTTTTCCGTAGTAAACTGTGAAGTATTTATTGCGTACCTACGAATGGAAATGTTTTTTGGCCGTGGAAAAGCGAGCTGCTTGCTGAAATATACGAATTTCTGGCGTTTCATTACGTAATGCCCCCATATAACTTGTCGCAATAACTACATACGTAACCCGGCGAATAACATCACAGCGTTTTCCCCGTCTTTCCGACGAACATGAGAGGAAAAAAGAAAATTTGGTCACTGGCCGTCCATAAATTCGCGTGGAGTCGCGCGAATCGCTCTAATTCCTTTGTTTGCTAAAACCGAAAACTGCCGTGGACATCCCGCCGTTGCCAATACGGTACTTCACTCGCTCCCACTTGACTGATACTTTGATGTTAGAGAGTGACAGATGTATTTGACACAGTACGGTTCGTTCGGTAATCGTTCGTCTCATGTGCCAATCTAGTAATATACCTACATGGAGGATTTATTAAACGCGGGATAGCTGTTTCCGAATTTCCCGATGTAATATTCGGTGGTTTTTCTTTGCAGCGACATCTAGCGAAGGGTTCCGATATGTCGAATCGCTGGAAGGCAGCCAAGAGAAGCTTTGTTAAAAGCTTTGCCGTCGTGAGAGTATGAACCTAGCTGTTTATTTAGTGCCTACGCTTTTGTACTCTAATTGAGTTTTGCACTTTCAAGTAACTTCTACTTACTTTAAACTTGAAATAAAAAAACCTATTTAATATAATATGTATACAGTTTGTATGTGTGGAATACATACGAAACCAGACATAACTCATGGCACCTATCTTCGCACTTTCACCGCGACACCTACGCCTGTGAAAGTGAACATGTCAAAAATGTCATACCGAGTATCGGAACAATAAAATATAATAATGGCTGGGTTCCGTAACGAGGTGCAGAGCTGTACCCAGGCTCTACCGAGTAAGCTTTTATACAATACAATACAATACAATAACTTTATTTCAGGCAACAATAGAATAAAAAACAGATGAAATTTTTCTTATACTACGGCCCATATAGATATATACCTTAAAGACTAACATACATATTAATATAAAAATACAATTAATTGCCACAATTAATTTATGACAAACTAGTTTTCACATGGTTTCTCTCGCATGTTTTCAGTTACATACGTACATGCCAAATTAAATTCCAATTTGTTCAGTGATTGCGGTGTGAAAGGGTAACAGACATCTTAACATACTTTCGCATTTATAATTTAAGTGGGATATCATTCATTCATTCCTTCCTGAAGGATTGTAAAAAAACAGGGTCTGTTTGCATCGTGATCGACAAGGATTTATTTTTGAACGAAAGTACACACACGCTGTTCAAAAACAGTCATCAAAGTGTCAAGATGACGCTCAGGTTAGTCAAGATGTAGAAACATCTCATTCATTCATCCTTAAAATTATAAGTTCGCAAAAAAGAGTAGAAAAAATCGGAGACGTTTTTGTAATAAATCAATTCATTTGTATTCAAATGAATGAACGAATATCTTACTTCCGTGTCTACACGTTTTTGCCAAGATAAGTAGATATCTACATCTTGGCAAAAACGTGTAGACACGGACTACGGATAAAGTATCTTTGTTTATCATCATCATCATAATTTCAGCCGTACAACGTCCACTGCTGAACATGGCCTCCCCCACAGACAGAGCAAATTCCTTATCATGTAGGGGGATTTGCCCATACTCACCACGCTGGGCATGCGGGTTGGCGAGCGCAGTTACAGCTATCGTTGTTAAAATGAGGGACGCTGCTGCCCATCCCCTAGCTTTTTTCCCTTAGTCGCCTCTTACGACATCCATCAAGTATCTTTGTTAAAATAGGAAAAATCCAGACGTGAATATTAAATATTTTAAGAACACTAGAGATATACACACAGTATTGGGATACCTACCTCGAATAACTCACTTGACCAACATAGCAAAGAAAGAACCAGTGCCATGAGAAACTGAGAAGGGGGTTGGGGGTTGACTACGGCTTGCTACGGCCCTGTTTCTGAGCTATAATGCCTGGTGTACATTAGCTGTTCGACGCGCGACACAATGGACGTCTGATTTATCGCGCGGATAAGGAACGCCGATGGAAAAAGGATTTCCTCGAAAGTTCAGGGAATAAATTTAGGGGCAATCGATTCTGAGATTTAAAATTATTTTATAATGGAATATTGGCTGGTTAACGGGCTTCCGGGTGGAAAATGCGGGGTCGCTGACGCTGTGTGAACATTTTTAGATTTTATATGAATAACTTCTCTCAATAGCCTCAGTAAGCTAAAGAAACATGGAATAATAATAATTTTACCCGATAAGGGGAGACGGGGCGATGTGCAAAGGAAATCCGTCATCATCGAAGTGTAAAATAATATCCTCATTATACGCAGAATAACAATTACAGCGCAGTGCAGTCAAAACGGGAGATTACCCGCGCCGACAATGCAGACAATTTCATATGCACAGATCCGCTGCCAAAACTTTTAATTATTCAAACGAGACCAAACAGCCACATAAATACCCACAGCTTCAGCAAGCTACTCCAAAAACAAAGATCAAAGAACCATTCGTGTCACTTTGACATATCAGAATGTAGTCTATTAAATTATGAACGTCCCTTCTCACCTTCGCGTTTTTTATTCAATGTAACTCCTAAACAGAAAGGATACATTATAGATACGCGGCGGAGCAGACACGTACAAAATGAAAATAGGGGAAAGGGAGCCCGGGTGGGGCGGTATGGAAATGTTGGTCAAATATATCATCGGGCGTCTGACAGGCCAATTCTCTTATCTCACGCGCCGGCAGCGCCGCGATCTAAGCTAGCTTAGCTAATATAAAATGGTTTTAAATTCAAGTTTAATTCGGGCTATCTGCAGCTCTCCGCCGCCTCGTAAATACGACCCGACCCGCATACAAAGGCGCGCGATTTACGGTTTTGACGGATTTCGAATATTTTAGCAGCAGCTCTGGGATTAGGCCGAGTTACGTGGTGCCCCGCTCGTTCGTCGCCCCGACTGCCTTACATTTTAATAAGCCGTGATGTACGCTGAAACTAGTAGCTGTTATCGCCGGCAACCTGGGGCTTAGCGTCCGCCTTCAGCCATGGCGAACGAGCATTCGTCCCGATGTAATTACCATCTCTCGAGCGGGGGGCACGCGGCGGGCGGGCAGATCTGCACAGCATCAGTTTACAACACGAGGACATCATAAAGTGTAAACAATGACGGCGTTTTCCATTACAATATGTTTACCGATCCGTGGAGCGCGCATTATGTATGTTATCCCGGGACGCGCGGGGCGCCGCTCAATTTATGAGACTCTGGCAAATATTTGGCGCTCGGTGCTCGGACTCACTGTCGGCTGACAACGGGAAGATTGTCGGCAACTGTTTACACAACGGGATATGGTAATTTTTCAGTCGCCTCCTTCCTCGCTGAGTGTATTCCGTTCACGGCGCGGCTCCGTTCCGTTCGCTTTGCATCGGGCTGTTCCGGAAGCGTCCGGACGAGTCTTATGACTGACGACGTAAACAGAGCGGGCTGACGTTTAGTGTCATTAAATCTCGTAATAGGATATCATAAATCGCAGGAGGTCGGCGGTACCAGGCTGGCCGGGCGGCTGTCATCGTTTGTCAGAGCATTTCACGCATTGTTGGACAATAACGCAGGCAGGGGCGGCTAGCATTGTGCGCCGGGCGCTGGCCGCGTGACGCCTATGCCAACCTGCCCGCTACCCTTCATGCTACTCGACCTGCCTCGCCGCACACTACACATGTCGAAATGATACATCTTACATTACAAATGAGACATTCCGCTTTCATCTCGACAAAAAGCGAAGCGAGAAGACGCAGTGACGCACCCGGCTGTAATTCACACTTGCTCGGAACTACACTAATTCACCGTCTGAGTTTTAAAGTTATTTAAACCGGCACCCGCGCGCGTACCACTATCAAATTTATATCGTCGGTCGAAGGGAAAAAAGTGAAAAAAAAACATCAAATATGTTCGGTATGCATCGTCTCAGAGATCACATCAGAACTTTAAGCTTTAACCGGGCGGGATAAAAAACCAAAGCAACAGATAAAAAAAGAAAGACCTGACCCCATGAGAGTTGGACTCGTAAATTCGAAAGGAATCAAATGTCATTTTACGAATGTGGCCCTTAACGATTATCAATTTATTACGTCATTGAGTAAGTGTTACAAACCTATAAATGTGTTATCTACACGACCGTATCTCCATTTTATAGGTAGTTATCGTAAAAGCAAATATACGAGCATAATTTTAGTTGTAATTTGTAAAATATTATACTTAACTTATGAATTAACTGGAGCTTTTGAAGACTTTTTGATGCGCGTTATATCATTATAAAAATTTATTATGACATTTTCATTAAAACCCAGGTAGATAGGTGGAACCATTTAAAATAATAAACTATATTTTTATGCCATGGCTCCAATTAAGTGTCCTAATTAGTATGCAAATTGCTTCATTACTAGACTTTTGTTCAAATGTCCATTTTTACCCAATGACTGCGACATAAAACTTAAGTTAACGTAAATTTTATTTTATGTTTCTCTCAGATTTTATTGTCGTGTGGCATAAAAGGATAATTATTAATTTTAACTAGTAGTGTCACCTGGCTTCGACAGCATTACTCAAAATTTATATAAATCTCTATTTCTGAAAAATGTGGGCATATCCCAAATGAATGTTTGGACGTGGCTCTCTGGCTACCCGTCTTATACGATGTTCAGCAGAGGACTTCATCAGGCTGGTGATGATAATGATCATGTATTGTGAACATACATACGGACATGTTTTCATATGCGTATATTCATGTCTTTAATTTAGTTTGTGAGATAAAATGAGTAAAGTTTGTGCGCCGCATGGGGTCTGCAGGTAATTTCAAATTATTTTATTTTTAGGTCCCACGCGAAATGCTTCAAGGAACGCTTTTTATTTTTAACTGACTTCAAAAAAGATGATTATTGCTTGTATACTTGCATTTGAGGAATGTTTAAGAGCTTACTTATAGATAGAACCCCGATGGACCGATGACATTGTTAAAGTTGCGGGAAGTCGTTCGAAGTTCGTCGAGGAACTCTTTGGGGGAGGCCTATGTCCAGCATTGGACTTCTACATGCTGATGATGATGATGATGCAATAATATTATATTTATATCTATATAATATTATATTATAATTATTAATGCAAAAGTTTGTGAGGATGTTTAGATGTTTGTGGTTCATCACGCCTTAACCGCACAACCGATTTTGATGAAACTTGGAATAGTTAAAGTTCTTTACCTATAATAGCATAGAGGCTTTTTATCCAGCTACCTACTACGCAAGCAAAGCCGCGGGCGCAAGCTAGTAAGCTATAAAGATGATAAAATACCAAAAACAGATGATCTGAAAAAGTATGATAATAAAATCTTTTCTAGTTTTTTTTACTTATATTCTTTCTTTTTGTTGATAGAATAACCTCCTTTAGGGATATTAGATATATTTTGAATCAACCTGTATACAAGAAAAGGTACACACATCCGAGACAAATACGATCTCGTATATCGAGATGTTATCTGGACTCCATTCTGGGCAGACCTATGAGGTTGTTGTTCTCTGCGTATTAATTATAACGACAAGAGTTTTATCGGCTAGTTAGGCTAGGCAACGTTCAGAACAGAGACTGAATGAATGGGTGACCGCTAGGGGCACTATCTGCTGAGTCATTCCTCAATTAAGCAGCTGTTTAATAGGAATCTTCGTTTAATGAAACCTATGTTTTTTATGTTATACGGAGGCAAACAGGCTTACGGCCCACCTGATGGTAAGCGGTTACCGTCGCCTATTGACACCTGCAACACCTGGAGCATTGCTAATGCGTTGCCTGCCTTGGAGAAATCTTTTTGTATTTCTCTTAAAGCTCTTCATGTTGTAGGTTAGCGGGAAAACCTCGGAAGGAAGCTCATTCCACAATTTGCACGTATGGAGGAGAAAGGATCTCGTAAAGTGGGTGGTTCGAGATACCCACGTGTCGATGAGGTGTGGATGAGCCTTATTCATCATTTCAGCCGTACGACGTCCACTGCTGAACATGGCCTCCCCCACAGACAGAGCGAATTCCTTATCATGTGGGGGGATTTGCCCATACTCACTACGCTGGGCATGCGGGTTGGCGAGCGCAGTTAGAGCTATCGTTGTTAAAATGAGGGACACTGCTGCCCATCCCCTAGCTTTTTTCCCTTAGTCACCTCTTAGGACATATTGGAACGCGGATAGGTATTCTAGGGGCCTATTCTTCAGCCGGGGCCACCACGGCCTTATTCATTAGTTATTAATATGATAAAAAGACAACAGTAGGTACCTAGTTAGAAGATTTTTCAATGGTAACGGTAACCTACCAGAAATGCAGATAGCTGATGCTTGAAGATTAGACGACTTACCTGGAAATAAAAAAACAAAATTAGAAATCATCCAATACACTTTTGTTATATAGCAAATTAATTCGCTCCATCTGGAAGTGCGTAGCTTAGTTAGATAGAGCATCTCCGTATCTAGGAGAAGGATGCGGGTTCAAATCCCGTCGGAGTCGAATTTTTGGGATAAAAAAAAACAACATTTTGAATAGTCTTAAATCTAATAGTCTAGACTATAGCGTTACATGTAGAAATTTTAATGCTTGCTTTTCATGTCACTGATTCTTTCTTGGACATCTTGTACTAGGTCAATGACCAGGTTGAGGTATGGTTGCCTTGAAAATGACCATCGGTGAAAGAATCAGTGTAGTGAAAGGGTGAAAGTGCGGCTTGAGAGGCTCCTTTTGTGCACATGTCGAATTTTTAGATTCTAGGACTTGCCGGTTTCCTCACGATGTTTTCCTTCACCGTTTGAGAGGACTAGTACCTATAGCGCACATACATTTTTCCGAGTGGAAACTCCCACGAACCCACGACCTGTGGATTGGAAGGCGGGGCCACTACCACCACTCCACCAGTGCTCAATCCTATCCTACTAATATTATAAATGCAAAAGTTTGTAAGGTTTTTTTTTTTTTTTATACAACAGAGGTGGCAAACATGCTTACGGCCCACCTGATGGTAAGCGGTTACCGTAGCCTATGAGCGCTTGCAATACCAGAGGCATCACGCACGCGTTGCCGACCCCGAACCCCCGATCGATTGCGATCTTCTGTAAGGCGGAGGTACCTTCCCAGGCGGGCTGCTCCAATTCAGAACGAGAAAATCTCGCTGTGCCCTACCTCCTCTCAAAATATATTTTGGATGTTTGGATATTTGTTATTCAATCACGCCGTAACGACTCAATCGATTTTGATGATAACTATTGAAATATATAAAGTTCTTGACCTAAAATAGCATTTAGGTAGCACTTTTTATTTAGGTACCACGCGAGCGAACCCGCGTGCGAAATCTAGTTAATTATATTGCGAAGAAAAAGTTGACGTAAATAAAATCGCGCAAAAAATGTTCTCGTATAGGTTCACTGACCTCCGATTACCGGCATTTTAAATCATTCTAGGCGCATTATAAAAACGCAATGTTGGAATTCGCAAACTCCCGCCATTTATCCGGATAATGACGTGGAGACATGCGATTGGCTGCTAACGAAACTATAATTTAATGGCGGGAATTATTTTGTAATAGATTTGAGATGGCATTGGTGATATGGGGTGTTGAAGTAGTTTCTAGGAATAGAAGTATAGATGGGAGGTATGATTTCGTAGAGGATTATAAATGAACTGTTTGATGATTGTAAATCATATTTCAACTCTTGTGCTAAGTCATAAGAATTCGTTTAAAAATGTTATGTCAATTACGAGTTGGACATTTGAGAGTGTGTTTAGCTGAAACATATCGCAACTAGACATATGGATAATTTTGGAATATTAAATGGATCTCCATGGTGTAGGTACTTCGGTAGATATCTCATAGATATGGTAAAAGGTACCTAACTGCCAACGTACAATAAAATTAAGGAGTGATATTTTTTAAAGAGTTATAGTTTGAGAATGCTCTCGGATTATTTAATGGTCAGTAAAATGTCGTCAAATTAAAATGAAATTATTTTTCTGTTTGACTCGACTTTGTAGGACATTGTAAATTCGCTTTTTATAGCACAATCGTGCAATATTGTCCATTATAATACTTAATACGCGTCAAATTTTGTTTATGGTCAGTAAAATGGCGTCAATTTTTTTTCTACTTGACTCGATTTTTTGGTCAATAGATTATGTCAATTCGCTTTTTAATATAATTATGCAATATTTTTCTAAAACAACACCAATTAGCTTACAGATTTTGTTTTATGGTTAGTAATATGGCGTCAAATATTTATTTTTCTACTTGACTCTACTTTTTTGGTCAAACTGTAAATTAACTTTTTATAACACATTCGTGCAATATTTTCCAAAACAATCCTTAATTCGCATACAACGTGTAATTTTCACGTTATTCGAGTCCAATCATGTTATGATTAGGCAGTATAAAATTGCCGATAATTGGTAATCGGTGCCAATAATTGGTAATGGAGCGCGTATTGCAAAAACGGGGGGGACTGATTTATTTTTAAATTAGGGGTTTTATATTAAACGGTTCCACGTAATTAGTTATTGTGAAATTGCACCGTAAGTTGTAATATATTATTAGACATTACCCCCCAAGTGTTCAGCTCATTTATAATACCCACATGCCAACGAGTAATGACTTTACTTATAAAAATCCGTCAAATGATAAACAATGCTCATTATATACAAGGTGATCCGCAGGAACGCAACACTATTTGAAACAAATAATGTTATTTGGCTGCGATCTTGTGTAAGGCGGAGGTACCTCTCCAATTCAGAACGACAAAATCACGTTGTGCCGTACCTCCTCCTAAAATAACCAATGCCGAAGGCGGACGCTACTCTACTTTAAGAACAGTTTATTTTACACAAAGCTTTGAAGTTTATAGCAAAGGCCATGTTTCCTTAAATTAAAAAAAAAACTTTATGCACGATGTTTCACAACAAAAATTGCTCTTTTTTTCCCCTTTCTGGTTATGGCATCTTAGGCCTTACCGCCAAGTCTTACGTGTTTATAAAGTTCCTTTTATAAATAACTTTCTTTCTTAAATCTTTGAGTCATGGTCAAGCCACAATCCAGTCAAGTAGATAATGCCTAGACTCTAGGTATTCTCTAGGCTTGACTCTAGGCCCCAGGCGAGTCTAGAGAGTCCATAGAGCTGGATTCTTTTGAGCTAAAAATCGATCATCATCACCATCATTTCAGCCGTTCAACGTCCACTGCTGAACATGGCCTTCCCCACAGACAGAGCAAATTCCTTATCATGTGGGGGGATTTGCCCATACTCACCACGCTGGGCATGCGGGTTGGCGAGCGCAGTTAGAGCTATCGTTGTTAAAATGAGGGACGCTGCTGCCCATCCCCTAGCTTTTTTCCCTTAGTCGCCTCTTACGACATCCGCGGATAGGTAGATATGGAGGGGCCTATTCTTCAGCCGGGGCCACCACGGCGAAAAAAAAAAATCGATAGGCAGTAAAAATACCTATTTTTTTTATTTTTTTTTTATTGATAATGGTAAGGCGTTTGGCCACCAACTCTCTTTTGCAAGTGAGATGTGGCCTAAGGTGAAGCACGCTTTCCCAGAATGAACTTATTGACCCTAGATTTGAAGACTCCTAGATTGTACCCTTTCGGGAAAACAGACGCAGGCAGATCATTCCACTCTTTGGCAGTACTTATAATAAAAGTGGAGCAGAAACGTTTCGTTCGACACTGTGGTAGGTATGTCTAACCTAACCTAACAAAATAAATCTGTAATCAGAAAGTGTAACACCGATCCCTCGTAATTTTTATCAAAGTTCACGTCAGACACGGCACGTCACTCAGGTCAGTCGTGATACGTAAATTGGTCTCATTATCCAATTTGTTCCGTTTCTATTGTAGCGACTGCGCCATTGTAGATAATTCGTGTAATTGTAAATTGTATGTTATTATATTTGTAGGTATTTGACGGGCAATTTGTGACACACGGATGATGATTAGGTAATTTAATGTCATATATCCCTGACACCGATGTCGTGGGATGGAAATGTGGGTGAATACTTTACATTATTTTTATCGAAGCGACGCGTGACCCGAGAGCTGGCTCTTATTTGGCCCAGCGAATTAGCATTGCCATCCAGCGTGGCAATTGGGGACGCTTCCGACTGGTAGTGATCTGGATCAGTTGAGCTATCTATAGATCGTTTGTAACGGTCTTAAGATGGCTCAACTGTTTCTTGTGTATTTTGTAAATATTAATTTGTATTATTATTTGTAGGAGGTAGGGCACATCGAGATTTTCTGAGAGGTACCTCCGCTTGGAGAGCCCGCTTGGAGAGGTACCTCCGCCTTACAAGAGGATCGCAGCTAAATAACATTACTTGATTCTTTTATAATTCTCTTTTGAATCAACTAGTGTTGTGTTCCTGCGGTCAGTAAGGTTGCCAGAGCTTTTTAGGGGGGAGGGGGTTCGGGGTCGGCAACACGTGCGTGATGCGTTTCGTATTGCCACCGTTCATAGGCTACGGTAACCACAAAGCAACCTATGAGTGTTTGCCACCTTAGTTGTGTAAAATAATAACAATAATAGGTATTCATCTGAATTACACTAATAATCGAGAAGGTTCGTTGTGGCACTCTTAGGGGATGCCTACTTATGACTTCGTTCGGATGACTGTTAGGTACCTACATCCATAAAAATTCTAGAAGATCTTTTTGACCGCCAGTAACGAGGCACCAGGGCCCCCAATTCTACTAATTCACTTGAAAATAATGATCGCACCATTATCATTCAGTTACAATTGTCGCCACCTTCGTCTCTTTGATTTCATTGGTTCCACAATGACTGCCATTGTTAAACGACTGTAATAGCACAATACCAAAAGTGTCAAAAGTGGCCATTTTTCCATTGAACCATTGTCATTTTGAAGCCATTGAATTAGTAGAATTGGGCCCCAGCTCATTCACCTATACAATTTTCATGACTTTTGGCGTTCGCGTTCATTACGTACAAGTAAATTAACTTCATAATGGGCATTACATAAATAATTCGGCAGCGGCCAGCTAATGAACTGGCCACGAGCCTTTCCTTGAGATTTCCCGACCGCCTCGGCATTTCCTCAGAAAAAACGTCATCTCCGTCCCACTCTTGCACCTTGCACCCAACTCTTATTTCCTTTTCGCTCTTTTGTTTCGTCGATGCGGACGTCTCGCCCGAGCTCCGCCCATTTATAAAATCGACTGGTGGCCGCCGTCTGTGCACCTGTCCCTTTCTCGTCCGACTGATTTATGTGAGAGAGAACGGGCTTGATCGACGCTTTGTTTTCCCGCTTCGGCTGTGACGTTGCGTTCGTTTTTCGAAAAAAGGCGCGCAACGAGCCAAGGATTAGGTTATACGTTATTACCGGGTGTAAATTCTGATAATGCGCAACGATTGCGACGCGAATTCCCGAGTCTCGGGTGTCGCGCTGTGGGAAACGTAATGCCTTTTTGTTTTGCGCGGTAGGTACGAGCCGTTTTGTAAAACTATATTTACGATAATGTTATCTCGCACGGCCGGATTACATTACGCAGGTCGCTGCGGGGCTGTGATTAATGATTAACTCCACCACGCGGAACCTCTTCGCTCGAGCGCAGCAAAACAAAAAATAAACACTTTCTAAGAAAACACATGGGTCTGCAAACTAAGCGTGTACAGTTCGTTTGTGATACGACATAATGAAGTCATTTACAACGCCATCTATCTTCCGATCTAACAAATCATTCGCGATTCGAAGAGCTACTCTATAAATCGGTGCTTGTTTATGGTCTCTTCCAATTTCGAATTAAGATTTCAAGGCGAGGGCGCGGTATGTGGCTCGCAAAAAGCGCGGGCGGACTGACATCTTGAAAAATGTCATGGCGGCGGTTTTTTGAGGTTACTTTTGGCGGGAATGCCATTCTAATCAAAATAGTTTACGCGTCCACCGCGCCACAGATTATAGATCGTTTTGTTGTAGCGTTCGATCGTGGGAACGCATCCTTTTTTTTTGTTATTTTAACCATTCGACGTTCAGGATTGCTTCATTTGGTCAGCTCATTCAAGTGATGAGATAAACAGTGATAAACTTTTAAAAGGGGGCTTAAATCGTTTCGTTATGTTATAAGCAAAAGCTTTGACGTTTCAAAACTGTCAAAGTCAAAAACTTTCCAACTCCGTTCGCATAAACAGGCGAAATCCAAATCCTCCAGCATCACGTCGCGAACTCCACAAACTGTTATAAATCAAAGAGGCACAAATAAAAACGCCCGCCGAGGTGAAAACGTTATTATCTTTATAATTGCACGTCAAGGCGGGAAAACTGGGGGCATTTCTTTTTTACTTTTTTTTACGCCGGGATGGCTATGATATATCGGCCCATGAATACGGGATGTACCGCGACACCTGCTTGCTACCTTATGAATTCGAAATTGCGACTTTCTCTGTCATTATAGCTTACGTTTGTTTATATTAAGGAAAATTGAAGATGTTTTATTTTTTAGATTCTAAATTTACATACGTAAGTAGATTTATCTTCGTTTGGTTTAAAATATACCTGAAATGTCATCTTTATAGTTTCTTATCTCAACAAAGAACATTTTAATATCCGTTTCACATCAAAAATCACGAAGCTGTAAAAAATAGAACCAAATATACAAATGAAAATACAAAATGCTAAAAAAACTTTCAACGCATTGTCCTAAAAAGCTCCCAAAGATTGAAGATGAAACATAAAGATTGAAAGAAAACTACTCTCTTTACACAAAAGAATAAATATCTATTAACAATGAACTAACACGAGAAAAACCAACAGCTGATACTATCCGCCCATGAAGTAACGAAGCGGGCTACTATCGATGTCTCAGTCAAAATGATGTCAAAATCGTGACAGGCGCCGTGTCAGCTTAACGAGCCGAGCGGGAGTTGTCACGATGACGCGGCATTTTCGAGTGCTCTTAACAGCGCCATCTAGCGGCGAGTGGATGAACTACAACAATTTGTTGACCTTACAGCCAACTGAGACAAACAAACTGAATGAATTCATCTTGACCTAGTTTCTAAGACGTTTCAAAGTGATCCTTGTCATTTATTTATAATATAAATAAATGAAACGTCAATCGACATAATAACGACATTGTGAAAGTAGTGGGTGGATGAAAAAAGCTGGAGAAGCTCCGTCATGGAACTCTATGGGGCAGGCCTATATCCAGCAGTGGACTTATTTTTTTCCTAATAAACCTTATTTTCATACAGTTTAGTTGCAGAGAGATCCTCTTGATGATCCTCTTTAATACTTATATCAATTAAATCAAATTATTCATGAAAGTGGTTGAGCTGAAGTGTCTAGCTTTCGGGCGCCGCGCATCTCTAGTTATTTATTCAAAATGACGACACCGTAATGGGTATTTATAAATATGCAGCAGCCGATCGTTGCCTGGATCGGGACCTCTGTTGTTCATTAATGAGGCTTTAATATCGTGAGACTAGACGAAGAAAAATACTCGTCAAGAAATCTTTGTTTTTGAGTTAGTTTTCGGGTGCAAATGAATTTAATGTGCGCTCTCAAACCCTTTTATCATCAGACTGGTGATTTTATAGCATTTTTTAATGCAATGAATGTGGCGAACTAGCATACCGACCCCCTTGGTAAGTGTTTACCATAGCCTCTGAGCGCTTGCAATACAAGAGCCATCACGCCAAGTTGCCGACCCCAAACACCCCTTAATTTGAAACAAATAATGTTATTTGGCTGCGATCTTTTTTAAGTCTGAGGTAGGTACCTCCTAGGCAGGCAGCTCCAATTTAGAGCGAAAAAATATCGCTGTGTCCTCTTTATAACTTAGAGTTCCAACATTAATATCAAATGCAAGGATAAAAATATCTTGTGATTTCGTTAAAATTTATAATCGCGACTTCCTTCCTGTACTTATTCTGTGCTTAGTTACCTCAAATGTCATCTAAATGTCATCCCCAAAGGTGACGCATCACAAACCACCCCGTGTAGGTACAATTAACTAAGGTGTACTCAATCTGGGCCACAGCGCCAACGGCCCAGCAAACCCAAATGGGCCAATTAGAGCACATTGTCAAAACTTGTACTACACCGCAGACCGCAGAACGCTAAAAATATCAATGACTTGACATTTGGCTCAAACAGTGTAATTGCTGCGGTTTGCTAAGTGCCTATAATGGTGAGTTAGCCTATACCCGTGGTTTCGCTTATGTGGTGATATTTTTTGATGAAAAATAACTATAGCGTAGTCTCTATGATATCAAGGAGGAATGCCAATGAAGTTTCAAAGCCAAAATCAATGAATCCCCAGCATTGAAGACTCGTATGTAAAAGCTCTTCAACATTTAGGAGCGATTTTCTTACTAAAAACATTAAATTACTGTTTAGCGGTAAATTGCATCTAATTTGCGAGTATTCCATTGACATTAGCGCAGGATCTACACTTGGCGCGCGCTGATTGGTTGAATTGTTATCGAGCGCACGCGCTCCTTTTGTGCTAGAAATTGGTGTAATTGAGAACGATTTCACTCAGACAATGGACGTTTGAACCTTTTTGTTTTTTGAACTTTGACATTTTGATTGTGAATATTTTGTGAGGTAGGCAACTACCCTAACTCGTATTGAAATAAAATTATAGAGCTTTTAAAAGGTGCTTCGTAATAAGTATTCTACCAATTGGCAATAAAGTTTGTTCTACGACTTTAGTAAATTCGTCATTTTTTGTTGAAAAAAACTCTGTCCACAAAACAGCGGTTCTGGATCCAATCAGTTAAAACTAAATGAGCTGTTTTAGGTAGCAATATTGATGACAAACTTCTCGTACGTAATAGAATTACGTAATATTATAAATGCGAAAGTTTGTGAGGATGTTTTTTTTTACGTTTGAATATCGATGTATGTGGTTCAATCATGTGGCCAATCGGAATTGGATTAAAAAAAAATGTTTTTTTTTGCTAATATTCTTTCTTTTTGTTTTTTGTTGTTTTCCTTAGGGATTATATACATGTTATGAATCAACTTGTATCGATATGTATGACTGAGGTAGAGCTGGTACATTGTCTAAATAAACAACGAATATCTAAAGCTCAACCTATTGAAAAGACATTCACAGTATTCTTTTTCAAAGAAACAACATTTTGAATGAGTAAAAGGTTGCAATTTCAACTCCATTATCGCGTTCCCACGGTAGACAATACAAGAAAACCGAAAAAGCAATATCAACGGAATAGATCACGTACCAGGGCCGCATAAGCAAGAGGCAGGTGTGTTACACATGAGGTGGAATGCGGTAAATTTTCCGGATGCCTTCCCAATGATTTCCTCCGAGACCGCCGGCCCAGATACGGGATTTCGATACGATAACGCTCTTCTCAATTTCTGCTCGCCTGGCCACGCCTTCTCCATTAAATATGTATGTAGTATAGTTGGGTATTTTTTTCTTTATACCGAAATCCCTGGGGATCTCATCTTGGGGTATCAATCGGCGATATTGGTGTGACGTATCTTGACAATAATCTTGGCCTTGTTACTTTGTGATTGGATGGTTTGTATCGGGATAAATGGCTTAAATGTCTAAGTTATTCTACCTACAGCTATTTTCAGAAGCCAGCAGATTTATAAAAAACAAAAAAGTTCAACATTCACAGACAATACAGAAGGTATTTCAATAAACAACACATGCTTAAAGCCAACATCGTTTTAATTTGTTTCGACCATTTAAACCACTCTAACGTGGTCCATTCTGCACTCGGCCGAACGTGGCTATTACCACGTCATTGTCTGCGATGCCAGCGCCACGCCTCGATTACGGGAATTGCAGGAATTACACCGATTGAGACTATTACGCGATTACAACGATTACTCTACCCCATCACTAAACATCTTTTATTATTTTTTCATTCTCTGTGAACGCATACAGGCTTCGACTTTTTGTCAGGAACTTGTACCTAAGTGATACTGTGCTCTCAATTTATTTTAGTTTAATATTGTGTAATTTTATTATGGTGGTGTTTTACGTTATATTGTTTGAGTAAAGCGCATTGTGATTGCGTGTATTGTGATTTTTGGGGTTGGCGCCAATAGATCCCTCGAAGTTTTAGTAAAATAGCCATCATCGTATCTAACTAAAACTTAGCCAGCCGAGAGGAAGAAAAACCTTTAAAAAAATTCGAATTTTGAATTTAAAATGATTTTATAGTCTATGGTCTATTAGGTCATTCATTTAGGTCTTGAAAGTAGAATAGGATCCCTACTCATGTTTCCCATATACACCAGTACATTTAGGTACGAGTAGTATCTAATGCCGTGTAATCGATGTCCAATTAGGCTTGCATTACAAATCGTTATCTAGTGATGTGCCGGATGTAGCCCGTGATTACAGCCTTGAATACTGTAATGTCAACTTTGTTCTGCTTCGTATTTTGCTGAGAACTCTGTGGCTATTTAATACTTTACTTATACTTTAGACATAAAATATTTATTGTTTATGTCAATGGCATTGGTTGATCAATAAACTCGATAAATAAGCTAACGACTTTGACGACCCCCAACCCCTAGGAATACTAGACATCTTCTCAGATTCTTGAAGATGCTTAAGAGGGGGGTAGGTAGGGTAGGTGGGCAGTGGCATGTCCGAACATTTGCAGTAGTGAGTATTCCATACTTGACGAGTACAGCACCGCTTTAATAATACTTACTCAGGTACTGGTTTCCTGCGGATGAAAGGCCTGGCTACATCTGACTGTTATTATATTTAAATAATAAAAATATAAATATAGTAGCTTTATGATAATTATATCAAATCAGTATATCCCACTTCATTAAAAATCTGTGTGTTTGTTTGATTGGCAGGCTAAGATCTATTGCCCATTCAAGTTCCATTCTACGTTACACGCTCTAATTTCGAAAATAAACTGACAGCTATCACCTGTCAAGTGTCAAAACAGAATTCCCAGTTGTATTGAGCCTTATTACCATCGCCTTAGGGTCGTGTTATTCGTCGCAGTCGTAAACTCAACAAGTGAACATAGGTCGTTTTATTGCGTCATAAAAGTCTGACGTCTCACTAATACGTCATAAAAGCTGAATTGTCAGTGAATCCGTGAATCAAGCCTTGACGAGATGTTATGGGGCTCTTCATGGGCTCTCTTGGTTTATAGGTCAAACTCTTTATTTGGAAAATAACCGTAAAAGTAGTACAAAAACCACCTGTTAGGCGCGTTTTTATGAGTGTTTGCGTTTATAGTAGTGAGATTCATGATTTTTATGAACTTACGCAGTCATTCATTCTGTTTAGGCGTTTATTTGTAAGTAAACTTGGATATTCAAAGACTTTAGGCTTCATAAATAGGTACTTAAAAAATCTGCCAAAACATAAATAATGCTAGTATTGCCATCTTTTACTATTACCTACATGATGAGAAACATTGACTTTAGAAAATTATCAAACAAAATGTAGTGTTTTTAAGAGTGTTAGACTTATGAAGTTATGATCTAAAGTCAAACCATAGCCAGTCAAATTTTAAAAAATCGAGCGTCTTCAAAGTCTTTGGCTATGGTATCGTAGGCGTAACGCTATCGTACATTACTTGCGCTTGGGGTACGGCTCATGTTTGGATTAGGTTAGGAGTAAACCGTTACAACTCAAAATCTAACAGCGGCTGTGACACGGGTCAAAGTCAAAACCATAAAGACAAGAACCTATATTCCCATACAACCCATTAATCCGACAAGTTTACCAATAGAGAAAATAGTAATTTACCAGGAGAGCATAACTAGGTAGTTGGTGTTCCCGCGTGGCGCATTACGCCCAAGACGGGTCTGGTCATTAGGCGGCGATATTAGCTATTAGCCGCCCGCCCTGCAGCATAAGTTAGAGGTAGGGTTGCTCCGCCATTTGTCTTGTAACGGCGAGGTAATTACTGCAGGTGCGACAGAGGATGTGTCACCTTTTCGGTGTGACGTTGGCGGAATAGACATAGCTTGTGTAGCCATTAGGGTAAAGGAAGGTTGAGCATTCTCCCATGGTCTAATCTGAATCCGCCTACTGAGGTGTAAATTATCTAGTCTTTGTGTATTTAAATAAAGACTTACTAAGCTCTTGTTGGAATGGTGCTACTATACATACAACGAATTTATGACATGTAATAAATAATTATTTAAAATAGGGAATTTATTTTGATTATGTACATTTATAGGTAATTATTGATACTGTCATAGTAACTGCATGATCGATTTTATTAATAAAGTTATTTTATTATAGTATTTTTATTATTATCATAACATAATTAATCTCAATTAAGAAATTATTAATGAATAAATGAATTGATATGAATGTCGTTTGCTTCGTTAAACACAGGGCAGAATAAAATTTTCGTTTGCACCAAGGTGAAACTTACACAGTCATCAAGCTCACATCATTAACAATTATTGATACCTACTTCTAAATTAAAACAGTGAGAAACTGACTCATTCAAAAACTCAGCAGAAAGCTTTTTATATCCAAATCCGGAGCTGACCAAATCACACATAGTTCTAAAAAGGCAGTAAATCATTCTAAAATTATTCGGGTTGGCGCCTCGTCCACCCACCGAAGCCGACAACAACAGCTACATGTCACTTGTCAAAACATAAAACGTTCCATAACACGCAGTTTTACGTCCTAACTTTAACAGCCGATACTATTACAAAGGAATCACTGTTTTCACAAACCGAATAATTTACGACGCATAAAAATACCTATTTTTAATTGATGGATATTGTTAACTACCGGACTCTGTGATATATGCGTACTTGACTTAATCTCTTTTTATTTATATAAGGTTTTTATAGTTATTTTTTCCATTTTCCACAACGCATTAACGTCAGAACTTAAGATGTATAAATCTATTGGTCTAACGGAACGTTTAAAACGGATTTATATCGGAATTATTGCTATTTATAAAAGTTTTATCGTGATGGTAATCTTGTTTTATAACTAAACACATTTATGTCTCCATCACAATAAAAGGTAATACGAAAATAGAATGAGTTGCATTGCATAAGCATTTTACATTTTTCCTGGATATCGAAACTGGCATCGCTCGAGCACGACATTCATCCAAGTTTTTCTGAAATGCATTTGACACCACTTTTATTAGAGGGAAAATTCAGACAGCATGGTTTTAAAATAAGAACGAGAATGTCACAATTTTTTAAAATGTGTGTCATTTTTCATCATGCTTTTATTTTTAGAATGCGAATAAATACTTATTTGTGTGAAAACTCATGTAAAATTTGATCCATATTTGAAACATAAGAAAAACAATGCCAATTTTTCCTTTAAAGTATGTCCGGTACGCATTTCAGAATGTACAATTACCTGGTATTTTATTGTCGTACTCGGAACTTTTTTTTACCGCTAACTGGTATTTTGAGAGTACAACTGGTTAAACACAAACCATTGCCTATCATTCGTTGACACGGATCTTTATATCAAATATTTGAGCAACCAATTAAAAAAAACCCCAATGTTCGTATCTAGCTCGATGCAAATGTACCTGCATTTCTATGAACGCGAACTAAAATAATAAAGCAATCAAGTATTACAATTAAACACTGAGACACGACTTCTTAGAAATCACATAGCATTCCGATAGCTATCTGTGCCCATATACGTACCAGGGCAGCAGTACCAGGGGCCCAGGGTCGTAGAACAATGTGTTGTTGCAATTTGCAAGCGCGGCGAGCATCACCATTTATGGCTTAGCAGTTGTAAGCCTAGAACGGGCTTACATATGATTTACATTCATCTTGAGGGTAATAGGTTGTTGATGCTAAGATTTAGGAGCTAAGGATCTTTTATTTAGAGAAAAATTCAACTAGGGCCTATTTTAAACGTGTGGGTAGGTACAGTTAGTACCTAGCTAGTAGCACAAATAAGCATTCATTCCGTAATTTTAATCCGTGTGCCGGTGTTGGTGCTAAATGAAGTAGGTCTTATTGTCTAGGTCTTATTATCTATTATCTCTGTCTTTGTAAGTCTAATACTAGTCTAATACTTTTCCTCCCGATACATACCTAGTATAGGTACCTTTCTCAGAAATATATTACGATCAATTTTCCTTCAGTAATGTTTAAAATTCTATTTTGTCGGTATAATGTATTTAAATGGTGTAATTTGCGGTAGACTCAATGCTACCGTACAAACAAACATACGGGGGTTGAATAGGGCTGGTCGCCTACGGCAGCAGCGCGTAGGGATGGGACATGGCTGTTACAAAGTTGTATGTAGTTACCTATTGTAAATTGTAAGCCACGTTGGCCTAGTGGGAGGTATCTCTATTTTCTAGTAAACGCAAGCAAATAAAACCAATAAAAAACACATGGAACAAACTTTATTTTATGCAAAGTTAGTTTCTATTTCCAAAAGCTAATGTTTGTAACATTGGTTAACTAATGTTATAAAATTATCATTGATTATTATGTAATGAATAATCAGCCTCATTTCTTACGCTAAAACACCTTACGGAACATATTTTGTTTTGGACTTCCATTTTGTTTAATTATTCAGGTGTGCCTTGGCTTAGCTACCCCATCACTAGTATCAGCCGCGGGCGCCGGCGTCGCTCTGTCAGATAGCAGAGCCCTACCACAGATAATACAACTGCTTATTAACTGTACCATTTGAATTGTTTTAAGTAATCAGTCTCTTAAATACATAGCTATGTACAAAAGAGTTTTATACAAAGCTTGAATAATTTATTTACGTTTTGACCGTAAAAGTCTATATTTTGTAGGTTTAATGTTATGTTTCGTCATTATGTAAGTAGGTTCTCTAAAATACCCTACACAAGAATTTGGCAGAATTACTTTCGCAAAGGTAAAGTTCCCTCAAACTTTACCCCAAACCTAGCAACAGACAGATAGATAGTTGATAAAAACAGAGAAGAAAGACAATGCATTAGTAGCCTACTTTTCAATAAAAATAAAAGATTCGCGCATATTCGGAAACTGCACAAAGCATTTGACCCCCTTCCGTTTCCGCGCCGCCGCGTCATCATTTTTCACCGTTCCTCCATTTATTTTATCTGCGCGCCACACGCCCGTCCGCGATAGCACTGTTTCGCTTCGAGCATCAGCTGCTGAGACGCAAAGATTTATGAACGCACCCGTTCCGCTACAATCCTTTTTTGTATTCGACAATTTGAATAAAAACTTTTGAATTAGAACTTTTGAATTTGAAACGCCTGTTTGTCAATTTTGTTTTCTAAGATATCTCTAGTGATTAGGCCTGAACTGAGATTGCGATTCTGGCAAAAGTTGGTGCTTTGATGATCGTGCATAATATTGAGATAAACTTTGCTCTTTCATATGACACCTCCTTCAAATATTTATATTACTTTATTTTTAATTTTACCCCTATGCAACCCCTTGGCCGATTTGACTCGGGTAGTGACTAGTCGAGTAAATACCTATGCACCACCTCTAATTCGCATTTCGCTTAGACTTTTTAGCTCGAAATGCCAAGAAAAATAACTTTTAAAAATTAATAATGTAAATATTAAATCGCCTTATTACGATACTCAAACGGTGGTCTTGCAATAACAAGTTATTCGTATACTTACATCGTACCCGTTTAATTTGTAGAGGAAGCATTATGTTTAATTTAAATGGCAACATTTCTTTCAAAGGGTACAATTACCTTGCAAACATATAGGTACCAACAACATAAACCAAAATACTAAAAAAAAAACTTGAAAAAAGTAGGGAAAATTTTGGGGTAGTCAGCGAAAAGGTTGCAAATTCAGCTGAACTCAACATTTCCCTATCTCATTTTCCATTTGACAAACATCATTACATCTTCCTGTGTCGCCCCCCGACGGCAATTTTCGAGATTCGGGTGCGCTCGGGCGCACTCGCTGGCTTCCGGAGTTTGTTATTATAATTCCAATTTTGAATCGTAGAATGCTTTTCGTCATAATTTTGTGAGTAACTTTTGAAGAGAAGTATACTACTTTTATTCTACGAAAAAACCGAATTATTCACAAATAATTTCTAACACATGAAACCTAGCCAAGATTATTGTCTATTTTCTATTGCCTCTCTCAAAAGGATCAAAAACGTATCAATTGTAGCAATGTGATCACAAAAATACACGGCTTATGAGAAAGCCACTCTTCCTAGACAATTAATCATCCCCCTCCCCTCGTCCCGGTCAAACGTCTACGTACTATTTTCATTACACCCGTTTGTATGCGAGGAATGCTCGATATTTGGATTGTTTTCGCTCTTGTGAAATGTTATTTTGACTTGTGAAGTTGTGAACTTAGTGATCAAGGTGAATATGAGAAAATTGTTACTGCCCGTATAGGCTGTTGTGGGGAGTACAAAAAAACATACAGTTCCATTTATAAAAAACACTGTGAACAACGTTTTAAATAAAGAAAATTTCAAAACATTATCCACGTTTTTTTTTATTAATGCATCATCACATTAATTACTCACAAAACAATACGATTCCAATTTTTTATTTGTACCCAATAAACCGCCTAGGGTATGTGTAGTTACAAAAACCAATAGAAGCGAGTTTTCGAAAACTCTTCCGTATGTTTCCAGCAGAGTTTCTGCGAGGCCCCAGTGATAAAACTCCCATTTCCCTCTTGTAATCGAAGCCTGAATTCGGCGTGCGATACTATCGGGGGAGCCCATCTTATTGCCATGATCTTCGATTGAGGCATTGAGAGATTTGGTTCTTTGAATTATGGCGGGACTCTTCTAGTTTAACCTACACCTACCAAATATACATTCTTATGAAAAAAAATAGGCTCACAAGTTTTATCCCCAAGAAAGGTAGATCTGAGTGATCAGAATGAATCAGAGTAGTGAAAGGATTAAAGTGCGCCTCTTAGAGGCTAAAAGTAAATATATAATAGTCACATACATAGTCCTGACTCAACACTAGGATTCCTAGTGTCGTGGGCATCTGAAACTACGATTACCATGGGACCACAACACCTTTACCCGGAGAAAATTTGCAGTTCATGCAAACATTTGTCCCACAGCGGGAGCGAACCGCACCCCTTGCGCTTCAGACGGGCACTCGCCCACTAAGTCACCGATGTCGACTTTAAAGCATTTAACTTACGTTATAAACTAAGTATTCTATACATTCAGGTCTTGTCATTACAGTAACGTCATTAGCTTATTTAAACCACGCTTAAGCTACGTAATGGAGCTATCAATATCATTACTGAAATCCTAAAACCAATGAACTCCGCTAATCCACTTTGAACCATTAAACAGCCGAATCAATTCAAATCGCATCAAAGCAACAATCTAAATAATTAATTTACCGCCAAAATATGCAAAACTAGCTAACTGCTATCGCGAAAACGAGTTTAGAACGATTGAATAGAATCGAAAGGAATTAGGCTTATTTCATTGAAATATCATATAATCGGCCATGAAACTAATTAATTTATCACTAAAATTTGTTTAACTAAAACCCAATTAGGTAACTATATTAAATATTCTGGAATTACAAAAATATTTAAATCAAATATCGATGAAAATTAAACTTGGTAAAGGCTATTTATGGGTATTCTTTTTTTGAAATGCACTCGTTTTGAAAACGGAAACTCAGTCAACCTGATGATTTTAAGCCTAGTAACATTTTTGAATTCAGTTCTAATCGATCAATCAAATCTATCTATTTTGTAACTATTTAATTCAAATCACAAAAGCGGTTATTCTACTGCGCTTAGATAAATATTATGCAATAACGTTATCAAATGACAGTCTAAATGGCTATGAGAGATCAATTCTACCATAAAGTGGGCCATCAAACAACTAAGCGAGCATAAAACAAATTAATTCACCATCTCAGTATGCAAAACTAAGCCTTCCACAAGCTTAGAATTACAAGAAAAACAATTACCCCTTATAGCGCCATAACAATTCACCTCTCGCTCATAAAGACGGGGTTTCCCCTTACACTCGTCAAAATAATTCATTTTAATTTTCTTTATGGTCTAGTAAACCTTTATTTTACGGGGTACTAGCCGAGATAACTCGGGGAGTCCCTTACAGGCCTTTAGACGGAGGATCTTTACCGCCCCGGTACTGCGGATAAGCGGGGAAATGGGGAAAGGTTAACGTGTTTATGGCGATTCTTTTTTTAAAATTCTCTCGTTTGAACATGGAACTTCAGTCGCCAAGTTTTTTTGAAAACTAATAACATTTTTGAATTCAGTCCTAATAGTTCGAACAGGTTTTAGCTGGATTCAGTCAGACATTAAAATAATAATTTATAGGTCATTATTAGTATTCTATAGATACCTAGTATCTTATAACCATTTGAAACTATACACGTGAATAATCATGGTAGTACCTAGCCATTTTTTGATCGCATCTTCTTTGGTTAGTTAAAGATTAAGAATATTGTGCGAAGTACATAAGTATTTATAGGTTTTTTTTTAACTTGATGTCTTGTGGCAAAAGCTCTCGTTAAGGCAAAAACCAATGATTATAGGTAGGCATGTAGTTTTGAATGATGCCAACATTGAAATAATAAAATAGAGATGTTCGTTAGGTACTAGTAAAATAAAAATAAGGGTAGCATTTAAAGTGAACACCTTAGCACCAGCCTATACAGATCTCAAGAATTCTTCCCTTGTAAATATTAATTATAATTAAAAGGGCTTTTTGTGTGAATAAATTACGAGCTCCTTTGTGATGTTAATTGAATTTTTCCTTCTTTCTTTGAGTGCGTTTCGTTGTTGCTACGATTGTATTAATAAGATGTTTTAAGATTGTTTTATTGAAGGTACCCGGGGCATTTTAATAGCTTAGATAAAAACAAGCACTTTCATTTAACTTTGCCAATTTTTGTACACATAACAAGCTATTATAAGATTTTTTGGTCCTAGAAACGTTACTTTTTTTATATAACTAAGGTGGCATACGGCCCACCTGTTGGTAAGTGGTTACCGTAACCTATGAACGATTACAATACCAGTGGCATCACGCACGCGTTGCCGACCGCGAAGTAGGTATTCACTCGTTTTTCTAAACGAAACCCTGGTTTTTCTTAATAGTACCTACTCAAGCTTATTTAACAGCGATCGCGATGAAAGTTATGTCTGTTTGTTTTAGTGATGGGTACTGGTAGTGGCCCCGCTCTAGGAGGCGCACTTAATCCTTTCACTACACAGATTTTAGAGAGGAGGAAGGGCACAGCGAGATTTTCTCGTTCTGAATTGGAGCAGCCCGCCTGGGAGGTACCTCCGCCTTACAGAAGATCGCAGCCAAATAACATTATTTGTTTTCAAATAGTGTTGTGTTCCTGCGATGAGTAAGGTTGCCAGAACTCTTTAGGGGGAGGGGGGTTCGGGGTCGGCAACGCGTGCGTGTTGCCTCTGGTATTGCAAGCGCTCATAGGCTACGGTAACCGTTTACCAACAGGTGGGCCGTATGTCTGTTTGACACCTAAGTAGTATAAAAAAAAAAAAAACTGATTCTTTCATCGACAGTCATAGGCCCTTTTCAGGGCCACCATACCTCAACGTGGTCACTAACCTAATACATGATGACCAAGAAAGAATCAGACACGAGAAGAAGAAGTGATGTAAAAAAATACCATGGTGAAAGTATTAACATACTTGAGTACTTTTTTATCACCTATAAGAAAAGCTTTTTCGTCCAGGGCGTGTGAAACAAGGAGTTCCAATGATCCCCGGACACTTAGCGACGTATTAACCGACCTCCTCGCGCCCTTTACGACCCTGGTAATGTCGCCACCGCCCCTTGAGGACCTACCCTTAAACGGAAACTGCAGAATATCCAGATTTGGAGATTTCCGCAATATCTATTAAAGAACGAAAAGTTTTAATTCCAAGTTTAAATTATGTAAAAAAATTGTAATGAATATTTTAGGATAACTATTATAGTATAACCTACCTAATTGTAACGGATACGGATGGACCATAGACAATAAATGTGAATATTAGGAATTTTGACCTCAGGATCTTTTTCACAAAATCTACTTAAAAATTATAAATGCGAAAGTTTGTGAATCGCGCCGTTACGGCTCAACCTATTTCGATGAAACTTGGAGAGTTATTTACCTAGAATAGCATATCGGTCGCAAGCTGGTAGATAATAAATGTAAATATATATTATGATTTTTTACATCAGGATCTGTATCACAAAATTTTATATCCTCGCATATAAATCTAGGAATGTTTAAATTACGCCACAACTAAAAATTACTAGAAACAGTTTACGTCGCCATTATCTTTATCTATAAATCTGCTGAGTTATAAAAGATAACTAAGATAAATGATTTCTTGAAAACGTTGAACGTCTTAAAACAGATGTAACTAAATGTAAAATTCAAGTGATGTTTATATCATCAGCCTGTAGAAGTCCACTGCTGGATATAGGCCTCCCCCAGAGTTTCATGACAAACGCTCTTGAGCCTTTTCCATCCACCGAAATCCCGCAACTAACAATGTTGTCGGTCCATCTGGGCCTTCCGATGCGACGCCCGGTTCGTAGTCGCCAATCGAGAACCTTACTCCCCAACGGTTGCCGTTCTGCGAGCTATATGGCCTGCCCACTGCCACTTCAACTTGCTAATTCTGATATCTATGTCGGTGGCCTTTGTTCTTCTACGGATTTCCTCATTTCGGATTCTATCACGCAGTGAAATTGTTTACTTATAGTAGGTAAAGATGCGGGAAGAGTTAGTACCAATCTATTTCTGAAATTAGCGGCAAACGTTAAATCACGGCGGTCATTATGAAGTCCGACAGCTTAGCGCCGTTGAAATAAATAAATTGTTACTTCAAAGAGAACAATAAATGCAACGTTTTTATCACTAAATTTTATGAAATAAATACTTTGCTCATAAATCTTCGCTTCACGTGTTTTCAATCAGATGCGAATAGACTTTACTGAAAAGAATTTTTATTTTTTATTTGTAAATAAAACTGTTACTCTATATTGTAGCAACTAATAAACTGAACTCAACAAAATAAATAAATATTCCGGACATATCACACACGGTCAACTGATCCCAAACTAGGCATAGCCTGTACTATGGGTACCAGAGACTGATATACATAATAGATATATATTTAACACCCACACACAGAACAAACATCTGTGTTAGTCACAAATGTTTGTCCAGTGCGAGAATCGAACCCGCGACCTCTAGCGCAGAAGGCAGAGTTACTACCAACTGAGCTATGAGGCCAGTCTAAATATGACTAGCAGTTGTGTAAAAAGTGATCAAGACGTCAAAAGTTTTATAAAGCAACGGTTCCGTACATAATAATATATCTCAAATTTCCCCTCCCGCCGCGTAATCGCTCCTATCATGGCACGCTCGCCTGAGGAGCACTAAACAGACCTTGCGAAATGGAAAATGCCCCTGTTCTTACAATATGGACCCCATAAAGGGATCATGGTGAGATTTGAATACGCATTCATGATTGCTTGAACGGCTGTTTTGGTTGTAAGTTTATGTTTTCTGGCAAAACGAAGTATTTGACGGTAAAGTTGAGGAGCAATAGGTTATGTGTAGGGCACGTCATAGATAGATAGATAGATAGACGGTAGAGGTTTTATTTACAGTATGATAAACTCCTTACAGAAAAACACAACAATAATAAAATGTCAATCGCAGAACAATGCGCGTCAAGCAACTTTAAAAATAAACATAGACTAAATGACGTCGAGTTTTTTTTTTTTTATACTACTTAGGTGGCAAACAGGCATACGGCCCACCTGTTGGTAAGCGGTTACCGTAGCCTATGAGCGCTTGCAATACCAGAGGCATCACGCACGCGTTGCCGACCCCGAACCCCCCTCCCCCTAAAGAGCTCTGGCAACCTTACTCATTTGAAAACAAATAATGTTATTTGGCAGCGATCTTCTGTAAGGTGGAGGTACCTCCCCAGGCGGGCTGCTCCAATTCAGAACGAGAAAATCTCGCTGTGCCCTTCCTCCTCTCCTGTCAGAAATGTATTTATCGACTAGAGTAGGCTACAAATATCATTTTTCTTTAAGATTCAGCAAAACAAAAGTGTACCCACAGAGAGCAATCATTTTTTTTAAATTATTATTTCTGTGTGGTAATCAATAAAGTCATCATCATCATTTCAACCGTACGATGTCCACTGCTGAACATGGCCTCCCCCACAGACAGCAAATTCCTTATCATATGGGGGGATTTTCCCATACTCACCACGCTGGTCATGCGGGTTGGCGAGCGCAATTAGAGCTATCGTTGTTAAAATGAGGGACGCTGCTGCCCATCCTCTAGCTTTCTTCCGTTAGTCGCCTCTTACGACATCCGCGGATAGGTAGATATGGAGGGGCCTATTCTTCAGCCGGGGCCACCACGGCCAATAAAAAGTTATCAATAAAGTGTTATCTATCTATCTATATCTTAGAATGGCCTTCCGAAAAGTCATGGCTGAACCAATTAACTAAAAAACGTAAGCGCATAAAACGTCTGAATTTTCTAAGCGACAAATTTTATGAACTAATCAACTTTTTATCCTCCCCGCATTAACTTTAAATCTGCCTCAAAGATCACGAAACGGGCTACAAAACAAAAATCCAGAAGTATTAAACCTAAGTGTCGTTCGCAAGTTGTTTTACGGTCGTCAGGGCTCGTAAACCTTGGGCCCGGCGCATCAGTGATTCCTGATGGTCTATTTGAGAGTTTCGCCCGTTTCAGAGCCTAGCGAGGCTTGGGGCCCGTTATCGGCCCATCTTGAGTGTTGTGGCCCAGCCTCGCAGTTTTGAATGCGTAAAGTGTTTTGAGTGGGATGTAAAGAAGTTGTAGATAGGTTGAATAAATTAGCTTGTATGGTGACTGGTGACTAGGGAGATATTGAGGAAACCTTTTTGAGGAAAAGGCTCCCTAGCATTTAACTGACTCGTTATTTTGGTTTGAAATGGTGTTCTTGACTCCGAGAATGCAAAAAAAGTAGCAAAAAAATGGAGGTATCACGTAATTGAAAAAAAACATGCCTCTTGCTTGGAAATTCAATTAACGAAAATATTTTGAAGTCGCTAACCTTTTACATCATTTTAACCTACTTACTGATAAGTAACGAAAAAATAAAATATCTACAAAACAACCCCTCAAGATTAAATAACAACAATACACCCAATTCCTTAAAACATCCCCTCCTAAGTAATAAAACCCCACTTGTCCGTAATGACATTACGTTCACCTGTGACATGCGTTCCGTTTTGCAATTTTATTACGGTACCCTAAAATGCCGGATGCAACGATACTCATGTGATGCTCAAGTGTGTTTATAAAGATGTTATTTTATTTCATCATCATCATCACCATCATCAGCCTGATGAAGTCCACTACTGAACATAGCCCCCAAAGAGTGCCATGACCAACGGTCTCAGCTTTGTCCATCCACGAGATATGGTTATTTGTGATTATTTATGATTGATTATTTATGAATCGTAATATAAGGCAAAGAGTTAGATTATATTCTGGGAAAGGACATAGGCTATCTTTTTTCTGAAAATAATAATCTTGAAGGGGATGAAATAGGGGTTGAAAGTTTGTATGGCCAACCCATAATTCCTCAAGTAAGAATCAGAAAATTCATTTTAGTAAGAAATAAAGAAAAGTGTTTTCAGCATTATCACAAAATCATCCCTAAAGGGGGCAAAGTTGCGGGTGAAAATTAGAACGCGGACGAAACCGCGGGTAAAAGCTAGTGCTTATATGTATACTTGTCGTAATAGGCAGCTAATCACCAATGTTCGACCGAGTACAGACTACTAATCAACTGGAAGCCTACTAATCCCTTAAGCCACGGCCGCGACACTGACTCCTACATACATACATACATAGGCTACTATGCTCGTACCTACTAACAGAACTAGATATCATCATCATCATCATTTCAGCCGTACGACGTCCACTGCTGAACATGGCCTCCCCCACAGACAGAGCGAATTCCTTATCACATGGGGGGGATTTGCCCATACTCACCACGCTGGGCATGCGGGTTGGCGAGCGCAGTTAGAGCTATCGTTGTTAAAATGAGGGAAGTTGCTGCCCATCCCCTAGCTTTTTTCCCTTAGTCACCTCTTACGACATCCGCGGATAGGTAGATATGGAGGGGCCTATTCTTCAGCCGGGGCCACCACGGCCACGAACTATATATATTTGATCATAATTAGTGGTTCGCCCCGAACTGAGATCTCGCGATGTCTGGCTAAAGTCTTCTTCTTGACGTGTCACTGATTCTTTCTTGGTCATCCTGTATTAGGTCAGTGACCAGGTTGAGGTATGGTGGGCCTGAAAAGGGCCTATGACCGTCGATGAAAGAATCAGTGTAGTGAAAGTTGGTGTTTCGATAATCGCATCTTAAGCATGTTCTAAGTTCATCCTATCTTGCCTGAACTACGAACTCATTGAAACTTTTTTTTTAATGTTATACGTAGGAAAACAGGCTTACGGCTCTCCCGATGGCAAGTGGTTACCGTCGCCTATTGACATCAGCAACACCTGGAGCATTGCTAAAGAGCTCTGGCAACCTTGCTCACCGCTGGAACACAACACTTTTTGAAACAAACCATATTATTTGATCGTAAGCGATCTTCTGTAAGGCGGAGGTACCTCCCAGGCGAGCGGGGGAAACTTTACTAAATAGGAGTTCAACTTGTATTGGTTTTCAAATATTCATCATCATCATCATTTCAGCCGCAGGAAGTCCACTGCTGAAATGATGATGATGATGATAAGGCACCGTGGTAGGTACATTATCTATCTTTACAATATTACATGCCTAAGCACCTGTCCTTATCTACAAGATACACACAACTAAATTACAAATATCTATTGTCTTCTAAATATGGCCGCCATAGGCACAGGCGACATTGTTGTACATCCTAGAACGATGTTGTTTATGGACGAGATTTTTAATCGACTTGAAATTAATTTTATCAAATATAGATGTGTTGTGAGGATGGTTCTTATTGTTATGTAAGCAACAAGAGAAACTGTTTTCATAGCACAATCAAAGGCTTTTGACAGAGCTGCGACAGACAGAGTTACCAAGAAAGAAACAGTGGTGTGAGGGGAATACGTCAAAGGTTTTTTGGCTGTTCACCATCATCATCACTTTGGCCATTGGAAGTCCACTGCTGAACATCGGCCTCCCCCACAGATTTTCATATCGGCTTCCTATGATGTGGGAGGAAATTGCCCATACTCACTACGCTGGGCACGCGGGTTGTTATAATAGGGGACGCTGCTCCCCATAGCTCCCCCTAGCTTTTTTCCTTTAGTCACCTCTTACGACATCCACGGGTAGGAGATATGGGCTTATTTCTTACTTACAGCCATTACTTACTTATTTATAGTGAAATGAATTACAAAATCTAAAACTTTTGTTCAACCCTCACTCATCATCGGGCTAGAATAACTAAGAAATTATCAAATAAATTTACTTAAGAAACAAACTAACCATTGTTCGCAAAACAACATTTTATTTATTTATTTATCAACACTTACAAAACAATACGGTTATAATTTTTATTTTGTGCCCTATAAACCGCGTAGGGTTTGTGTAGGCACTCAAAATGAAGCAATCTTTTTTAGAAAAGTTCAGTGGCTAGCCTAGCAAGTAGCATCAATAATCGCGTCTCTAACTTCACACTCCTAGGTACATCACCACTTTAATATCTAATGTCGTAGTTCGATTGTTCTGAGTATCAATAGTAATCGATACTGTGGATTGGATCGAGATATTAGGGTAATGGATTTGAGTAACTAATATACATTGTTTATCCTACTTGTATTTAGTTATGAGCCGAGTATAAGCCGCGCGCGATAATCTTAAATTTCTATAAAACTGATCCTTAATCCTTCTACATAAAGCTAATTTTGAGTTTAACTTTAAGGTCTTAAGACTGTACTTATCTTTATTCTGTCTTATATTATAGCACAGAATTAAAATATACAGAATAAATGTCATAGAAAATTCATTCCTAAATAATCCATCCATCAATTCATTATTTCTTTGAGCCTATAGGAAGCGCACTTTAATCCCTTCACGACACTGATTCTTTCATCGATGGTCATAGGTCATTTTAAAATTAAATCATTTTTTGAAAATCATCCATTTTACCATGTCGCGGAATATTTAAATGTTTCATTTTCTGATTTGCATGTGGAGTAGAAACTATAAATTACCTATTAAAATCTAAAATCTTTGTAAAATTATATGAACGTTACTTGTAAAGAACTGTAATTACTGTAAACCTGACATGTTATATGTTATAGCGAAATGGTCAATAAATGAATTGAATTGGCCCTTTTCAGGGCAACTATACCTCAACCTGGTCACTGACCTAATAATACAAGATGACCAAGAAAGAATTAGTGACACAAAAAGAAGAAGAATGTACTTAAAAACAAACCTAGAATGGTACGATACCCTAGCGATTCCCTCCCTAATTGAGACTGTATGTTGCAAATACAAATAAAGGGCATTGTCACCGCCCGCCATTGTTGCTAGCACTTGTAATTGATAAGGCGAATTTGAATTTTAAATGTGTTCTCAGGAGAGTTAAATGGATTTCCTTCAATTTTCCTTTAGCTAACGTTCTTTATCGGGCGTCGGAAGTATCTGTTTTATTCCAAACAGAATTATGTTGTTATCGCTACTTATACTGTTGTGTGCAATTTCCTTTGGTTCATCATCATCATCAGCCTGTAGAAGTCCACTGCTGGACATAGGCCTCCCCTAAAGAGTTCCACGACGAACGGTCTTGAGCCTTCTCCATCCACCGACTTCCCGCAACCTTCACAATGTCGTCGGTCCTTCGGGTGGGGGGCCTTCCAACACTGCGTCGCCCGGTTCGTGGTCACCATTCGAGAACCTTTACTCCCCAACGGTTATCGGTTCTGCGAGCTATATGGCCTGCCCACTGCCACTTCAACTTGCTAATTCTGAGAGCTATGTCGGTAACCTTGGTTCTTCTTTCCTTTGGTTTGTGAAAGCTAAATAATGTGTCGACCTCGGTGGCGTAGCGGGTGAGTGCCGGCGGACGCAAGGGGCGAGGGTTCCGCTGCGGGACTTATGTTTGCATGATCTGCAAATATTTGTTTCGTGTCTGGGTGTTGATGTACCATAGTACCCGTAGTTTCTGATACCCACGACACAGGGGGAATCCTAGTGTGGGGTCAGGCAGGACTATGTATGTGACTTTTAGGTGTTATTTATTTATGTTAGCCTAGCGGGAGGTACCTTGATTTTAATCTGAAGATCGTAGTTCGAATCCTTGTCCTGACCAATAGATTTCTCTTTATGAAAATTTTGTGAGGAAAACAAATATTATTTTTGTTAGCGGCGGTGAGCTTGCAATCTTTCACATAATGGCTAGCTACTGCAAAATGTGGGCAAGTACCTAATGTAATCTTAGGACGTGCCTCTGACTAATATCTCACATCTTTAAGGATCTTAAATGCCCGGTGTTCTGAAGCGATGTACCTACCATACTAGGGGACAACATAATTTTTTCTTTCTTCCTAAATCATAAACCGTGAAAATGTCAAGTATATTAAAACAGCCGAGCTGCGATTACCAAATACTTTCGCCGCACTGGTTCTTCAACAAACAAATAAACATACAGGATAAACAGTCAAACTACCCCTTACTACCCCTAACTACCTGTCACAGTCCTCAAGAGAGCAATATTTGTATTCGCATGTAATGTGCATGACCCTACTCGCAGTTACCTATCACAGAGGTTACATATTACACTAATTAACTGTTAGTTTAAGGGTTGTTTATTGGTAACTATGGTAACTATAAAACATAAAAAAGCCTCCTTTTATTTTCAATTGGATGTTTGTTACTGAACGGCCGAAACGAACAGGATTAAATTTGGCACAGCGATAGATTATAGTCTGGAATAGCACACAGGTTACTTTGTATGTAGCGAGCAAAGCTGCGGACGGAAGCTAGTTATATAGATAAAACAGTATATATACCACGTTACTGTTTTACATTACATGCATTTGACAGGCCTCTTAGCTCAGTTGGTAGTAAGTCTTCTGCGCTAGAGGTTGCGGGTTCGATTCCCGCACTGGACAAACATTTGTGTGATGAATACAGATGTTTGTTCTGTGTCTGGGTGTTAGATATTTACCTATTATGTATATCAGTCTCTGGTACCCATAGTACAGGCTATGCCTAGTTTGGGATCAGTTGACCGTGTGTGATATGTCCGGAATATTTATTTATTTATTTATTATACTTATAAACTGCCACATTGTCTGACAATAAGATTATGATATAATTTTTGAAACTATTTATGAACATAATTTTCACTAAAAACGGAATACTACTAATAACTTTTTTAGTGAAAATAAGTCTACCTATGTCTCTAAACTGTAAGCTCCGTGTACACGTCTAAAATATTCACAGCCTGTGGTTAACTTGAGTTTAGTACACGAAGCGCCTCTGAAGCCGGAATGCAAGATGAGGATGACGAAGGAGTTCGTGAATTCTTGATCCGGGAAGCGGCGAAGCCTCACACACCATCAAGCTATCTTCAAATATTTGTTCCGGGGTTGTCATACCAACGACACAGGGGATTCAAAATTGGAAGACATGTGACATGTGCACGAAAGGAGCCTCTAAGAGGCGCACTTTAATCCTTTAACTACACTGATTCTTTCACCGACGATCATAGGCCTATTTCAGGGTCACCATACCTCAACCTGCTCACTGACCAAAGACAGGATGACCAAGAAAGAATCAGTGACAAGAAGAAGAAGGGGATCCTAGTGTGGGCTCAGGACTATGTATTTGACTGGCCTCATAACTCAGTTGGTAGTAACTCTGCCTTCTGCGCTAGAGGTCGCGGGTTCGATTCCCGCACTGGGCAAACATTTGTGACTAACACGGATGTTTGTTCTGTGTCTGGGTGTTAAATATGTATCTATTATGTATATCAGTCTCTGGTACCCATAGAACAGACTATGCCTAGTTTGGGATCAGTTGTCAATGTGTGATATGTCCGGAATATTTATTTATTTGACTGTAGGGTGTTATTATTATGGTTCTCATAAGCACGTTTAGAAGCATTTGTTTTTTTTTCATAAGTATATTTTACTTTTATAGTCCCTTTCCAAATTCAGATCAAATTGACAGTTGTAGTTGAAGTTAGAGTGATTAAATTTTAATCGCATTTCGATTTATGTCCGCTTGGCTTTTTGGTACCAGCTATGGGCATGATCCTTTACCACTTCTGTAAGCATGATGGTGTCAAATTCTTAGTACCACCTGCAATTCCAATTAACAAAAAACACCGGATTCTAGATGACACTAAACCATAACACCCCAATCGCCCCAACTAACAGATTAATCAAAAATGCGCAAACACTTGATTAAAAGAGTTAAACATTCCACTAAACCATTAGGCCCCCTCTGTGTGTACAGGTGGCGCGAGCGCCTCCTCATTGCGAGAGCCAGTTGTGAACGGGGTGTCCATCTGAGACTGCCATCATCATCATCATCATCATTATACAGGTTGATGATAAGCATCATACAGGTTGATGATTAGCATCATACAGGTTGATGATTAGCATCATACAGGTTGATGATTGAACCTGTATTAGTACACTGCTTTTTTGGAGGAGGTAGAGCACAGCGAGATTTTCTCATCCTAAATTGGAGCAGCCCGCCTGGGAGGTACCTCCGCCTTACAGAAGATCGCAGCTAAATATTTAAAAACTTAAAATTATTTTTTTTCTTTCAGTAAACGGAACATAATGATTTCAAGTCGTATGTCTCAATATCTGCGTGGGTACTAATTAAAAATTAGTGATTGAAAGCTGACAATCAAAAACACTTTATTTCTTTACAATAGTTTTAAATAACTATTCAACTAATAACACGTTTAAGTAATTTTAAAAAATAATTACAATTACAAGTATAATTAGGATAGCGGTACCAGGCGCTCAGGAATGCGAAGGCATCATGTCAGTACCGACCTGCGACCTCCGCCGTCACTCATTGTACCGTTCTATTGTACTAGGAGGTTAGAAGTTAATGAGGATGGTAAGTAATAGAATGATGAATGCAATGGAAGCATATATATTTGAAAATTTTAAAAGGATGAGGGCGAGATCCGTGTTGAAAATGGACCCATCCCAATATATTTTAGTTATATTAAATAAAAAACCGAGTTGGGTGGTTCCTCGACGCAAAATCTTTGGACGTGTCTCTGACTACCCCCGTTAGCCAATCATCAAGGATCTTATTTCATGGAGATTTGAGAGGTGGTCCATGCTTCGGGATAAAAGTCGTTAGCCTATTTATTTATTTTATTTTATTCATGTATACTCGTAAATGATAAAATGAGCATGATTTATTAATTGTTGTTAAGGAATTTGTAAATTTATTAAACGAATGACTGTTTTTGTATTGCGTTAATCAGCTTTAACGTTTCTGTGAAATCGGCAAAGAAATAAAACCCATAACTGACGTTTTCCCTCCGCATTGAAAACAGCAGGCCATCGACCACCATAACTTGAAACTTCGGCGCCAAAGGGAACCCCACATTTTCTAAACAAAGGAGAACGTCAACGTGTCCCGGTAAGCTGGTCCGGATTTAACATGATTATCTAAAGCCTCTCGAGGTAAATACACATCTTTACGAGCTAAGATCTAGACCTTACATAAAATTCGTTTATTATCGGGTCTCGAATACTATAAACTTGGCTGTACTGTCGATAATAAGGTTCTGTTTGTTCGGTATTGATGTGAGAATAACACGATAGGGTACTGAAACGTTCTGTTTAGATATGTGTAAAAAAATGCTATGTTTGAACGTAAATTTGCCACTCAATGTACCCAACAGGTTTTTAAAGTTCTGTAGAAAAACTCAATACCTAATGAAAATGAAACCCTAAATTGTTATGTAACAAAAGAATATTGAAAAAAAAATTGCTAATCAAATACATTTCTTATAAAATAATGATTGAAAGCTACATCGAGAAGTACGTGCTGTGCGCTAGCATGAAAAGGATCTTGTATAAAGAAAAGTAACGATGGTAATTTTTTTTTATCAATCCGGTATTTCTTAATCGCAGTATGGTCTAGAAATGATAATAAATAAATATTCCGGACATAGCACACGGTCACCTGATCCCAAACTAGGCATATCCTGTACTATGGGCACCAGAGACTGATATATATATCATCATCATCATCATTTCAGCCGTACGACGTCCACTGCTGAACATGGCCTCCCCCACAGACAGAGCGAATTCTTTATCCTGTCACCTGTGGGGGGATTTGCCCATACTCAGCACGCTGGGCATGCGGGTTGGCGAGCGCAGTTAGAGCTATCGTTGTTAAAATAAGGGACACTGCTGCCCATCCCCTAGCTTCTTTCGTCGCCTCTTACGACATCTGCGGACAGGTAGATATGGAGGGGCCTATTCTTTAGCCGGGGCCACCACGGCCACGATAAATATTTAACACCCAGACACAGAACAAACATTTGTGTTCATCACACAAATGGTTGTCCAGTGTACTACCAACTGAGCTATGAGACCAGTCATGATAACTCGTCCCCATCAATGCCGTGGCAAATAGCAGGCACCGCGCGAAATCCTTGATTTATAATTTGATTTTATCTCAAGTAAGTGTTAGTGTGTATGCCTCCTCGTGTTTTGTCGAAGCGGTCATAAAACCGGGGATATACTGGTCATTTCTTCCTCGTTACGGCCTAAAATGGCCAGGACGATGTGCATACTTTCGAATAATGTGCATTCTGTGAGATAACATTCGGATTGCATAATTTGGAAAAAGGATATACAATGTCAGTGTTCTTGCAGTAAATAATGGCACTAATGAAGTTAATTTACTTTTTTTTTTTTTTTATGTTATACGGAGGCAAACAAGCTTACGGCCCACCTGATGGTAAGCGGTTACCGTCGTCTATTGACATCTGCAACACCTGGAGCATTGCTAATGCGTTGCTATTTGAAACAAATAATGTTATTTGGCTGCGATCTTCTGTAAGGCGGAGGTACCTCCCCAGGCGGGCTGCTCCAATTAAGAGCGAGAAAATCTCGCTGTGCCCTACCTCCTCCAAAAACCGCCAGTTTGCCTCCGTATAAGGTAAAAAAAAAAAATTGTCTATGGTATTTGGACGTCAAAGAGAATGTAAAAGTCTCTTCATGTGTGAGAATGAGTTCGTTAGTTCAACGAAGCTATATTTACTTTGATGGTCAGTTACAATCTTCTTTAAAACAGATTCTATAAAGTTATGAATTAACCGTCTAATAAAAAGTCTAACACTTGAAATGTTCATTAAATAAACACATAACTTCACACGGCTCAAATCAAGTAGGCAGTCTGTTTGTGAATAATACTCATCACTTGATGCTATTGATATAAGAATAAACATCTTCATATTAAAATGATGTTCTTACTGCTGACCCTTGAATTTGACGGCGGCGTATATAAAAGGTTATTGACAGAAGCTCTACTTGAATTGACTATTAACAAGTTAGCCAATGATAGCAGGCTTATGAGTAATACTTGAAGATTTTTTCTCATGTCAGTATGAATCGAGGTATAATTGAATTGTTAATTCATTAATAAATAATGCATGCATCAAGACAGATAACGATTTAAGTTATCTAAGTGACTATAGACATTATGTAAGTGTAAGTCAAAGTCAAAATGTGTTCATTTCAATGACATCACTAGGATCACTTTAAATTGACTGGCCTCATAGCTCAGTTGGTAGTAACTCTGCTTTCTGCGCTAGAGGTCGCGGGTCCAATCCCCGCACTGGACAAACATTTGTGTGATGAACACAGATGTTTGTTCTGTGTCTGGGTGCTAAATATATATCTATTATGTATATCAGTCTCTGGTACCCATAGTACAGGCTATGCCTAGTTTGGGATCAGTTGACCATGTGTGATGTCCAGAATATTTATTTATTTATTTATTATTTATGTCCGCAAAAAGTCCGGCTGAAGAATAGGCCCCTCCATATCTACCTATCCGCGGATGTCGTAAGAGGCGTCTAAGGGAAAAAGAAAAGCTAGGGGATGGGCAGCAGCGTCCCTCATTTTAACAAAGATAGCTCTAACAGCGCTCGCCAACCCGCATGCCCAGCGTGGTGAGTATGGGCAAATCCCCCCACATGATAAGGAATTCGCTCTGTCTGTGGGGGAGGCCATGTTCAGCAGTGGACGTCGAACGGCTGAAATGATGATGTTTATGTCTAGTTCGCAATATAATATAATATTATTTTTTTTTGAGAATAAATGTCTTTAAACCTTAGTTCCTCGCGAAGCCTAGAATCAGGCAACAAACACGGCGCGCGTGCCTATAATTTTTCGATGATCCTTTCTCACAAAATGGAATGTAGAACTTCAGTGTTGTGCTGATCGAACATGAAGAGGCTCAAAATTAAATAAGTTACTAAATAAGAGTTTGCAAAAATGTGAATAGCAATTCTTTAAAGAAATATTTCCAGTTTTATTTAAACGTCCACGATTATCTAGATACAAATACGTTTTCTTTGCTACATTATACTTTTAAATTAGCAATTTAGATAGATAATACTGAAGTTCGTATAAAACCGTTTTGAAAAGTTCATCTTGATATCGCTTTTCGCTTACACGAGTCCCTAACGAACTAAAGTAGATAAAACTAAATAGTGATTATAATAATGATAATCTATAATGAGTGGAACTAAAAATACGTTAAATGTTCTGCATTTTAGTGCCGTGCTGACCTAGTGGGAGGTACCTCGACTCTCGATCCGTACGGCGTAGGTTAAATTCCCAGTTGTGCACCAATGTATTCTACTACTCGAAAAATTATGTGCGCATTAACACGTGCTCAGAACGGTGAAGGAAAACATCATGATGAAACACGCAGGTATGTATTACAGCGTCCTGTAGGTAAGTGAGTAATAAGTACCACCTGACGCTGTGTTATCCTTAAGGCCATAGAACATCTAGAATACTTAGGTGTAATAAGGCCTTATTGTCGTTTCACGTAAAAAATACAAATTACTAATTTTTTTTTGAATATATATCTCTTCTCTCATCTCTCATCTCATCTCTTCTCTCACTTCTCTCACATCTCTCACATCACAACACTATATATACAACAATTAAACTACCACTGACTGACTCACTCATTGATATGGTTGTTCTCCTAGAAGGAGGTTAGCTCTGTTCAAGCTGCTTGTACCATTCGCTGGTGCCGTTCAATGGGACCAGAGGAAAAATCCGAAATCTTCGTGTTTCATACAGGATTTGCGTCTATTTTCGCATTTTCTAAACCCTGTTTTGTATGGAAATCCGGAAATTTGCCAGAGTACACCCAAGTTGAACGAAAAATAGAGTCTTTTTTCGACGAATTTCCTCTATTTCCGTAACAATATGCAGTACTATGGCAAAATTGTTATTTTTCTTAATGAAGGCTATGGCATCATTGGTGTTCTACCAACAATGTCATCTTAGGTGTTCTACCAAATCGTACCAGCAAGGAAAAAGAATCTCGCGAGCTGCTTGCAGCTCGCGCACAACGCGAAAAACTAGTTATAGTTATGTAATTAAAAACTATCACTTACCAATTATTTACTTGTAGTATCGTTAACCCTGTATCTTGTGCTAATTGTTTCTTTTGATCTTCTGAGGGGTACGGATGCTGCAACAAAGGAAAATAAATCAATAACCAAGTGTGCCGTTTTTTATGTACTTACATCCTATATACATCATATTTATATTTCAGTATATTTAGAAACAAAAGCTCAAAGTCGCCCAACGGGCTATGGAGATAGCTGTGCTCGGAGTTTCACAACGTGATAAGATCCGAAATGAGGAAATCCGTAGAAGAATCAAGGTTACCGACATAGCTTTCAGAATTAGCAGGTTGAAGTGGCAGTGGGCCGGCCAGATAGCTCGCAGAACCGACAACCGTTGGGCAACAAAGGTTCTCGAGTGGCGACCACGAACCGAACGACGCAGTGTTGGAAGGCCCCCCACCCGATGGACCGACGACATTGTTAAGGTTGCGGGAAGTCGGTGGTAGAAAAGGCTCAAGACCGTTCGTCATGGAACTCTTTGGGGGAGGCCTATGTTCAGCAGTGGAATTCATCAGGCTGATGATGATGATATTTAGAAACACAGCTTTAATATCCACCTTTTTAAACATTTTGGGACAATTTATTAAAAAACGTTGACATAATGTTTCATCATTTCAGCCGTACGACGTCCACTGCTGAACATGACCTCCCCCTCAGACAGAAAAAAATCCTATCATGTGGGGGGATTTGCCCATACTCACCACGCTGGGTATGCGGGTTGGCGAGCGCAGTTAGAGCTATCGTTGTTAAAATGAGGCTTGCTGCTGCCCATCCCCTAGCTTTTTCCCTTAGACGCCTCTTACGACATCCGCGGATAGATAGATATGGAGGGGCTTATTCTTTAGCCGGGGCCATCACGGCCATAATGATTATATCTCCAAAATAATTATGTTTTAAATCTATTTCAAAATGAACCCTACGACAATATAATATAACTCAAAGATATCGCAAGCCCCTCAAATTTGACCTTGTTCAGTAGACAAGGATTTTTTAAACAGATTTTAAATGGCATATCGCTTGCCGTTTGAACACAGCTAAAGGTCATACTTAGACATAGGAAACTGTTAAAAGTGAGCAATAATTATCGTAATAACTATGCCAGTTTTGTTCATAATTTATATTATCAATATTTGATCGATCATAAAGTTTTATTAGCTACATATAGTCAATTAACTTGTAAAATGAGTTTATAAAAGGTATTAAATGCCATCATATTTGTAGATTATTATCTTAAAATTACAACAAAGTTAGTAATAGAAAAACGAAGACAGTCAAGCGCGTGTAGGACTCGCTCATTCAGGCTTCCGTACCGTTACACGGGTTGGAGAACAGACAAACGCGAGAGTGAGCGAAGTGTTTTTTTCGGTCACTCACATAGTTCACTTTACGATATTAACCGCAATTATATTTGATATCAAGTGTATACCTTTCATCGTTCCTAAGGAAAAGGGTCTTGACAGACAGACGGACAGACATAAGGGTTCCGTTTTTTCCAAATGAGGAACGAAACCCTAAAAATTTAACCCAAAATTATACAAACAAAATCTAGCTATGTCATATTTTTATTCCAAGAATAAGACCTCAGAAAGCCAAAGAGGTGATTTAATAATGTTTTTTTCACTCTCTCGGTCCCAGACACCAGGGCGACAGAACCGCACGTACCGTCCTAATGCTATTGGTTTTTGGCGTGCAACTCGCGGCGGCGCCCCAGGAGACCGCCTCTACTTTATGCTGCCCTGGTACCAGGTAGCGTAAATTATTAACTGCTCCGAATCCCCCGGCCTTGAGTAACTCTCATGAAATAGATTGTTTACGTTTGTTGCTGGGAATGATGAGTTTATGGGAGACCAAATGGCTTTTGACGTTTAGTGTCTATGGGCAAAATTCAACCCCTAAGGGGGTGTTGTGGGTTTTAAAGTTTATAGTTAAAAGTTTATATGAAAAACTTCACGCAATCAAAGTCGCGGGGGCTTTCACTAGTATTTATATTATAAAACAGTCACTGACTGACTGGCAGACAACGCAGACAGTAAACCGTTGGACCTAGAGACTTGCCTTTTTAGTAAGTTGGGGTGTACTAAGAAAGGAAATCTCACTGTCAACCCCAAAGGGGGTGCGTTTTAAGTAAGTTTTCATGAGAAAACTTCACACGAAAGAAGTCGGGGTTTCACTAGTATATTATAAAAAGCCACATCTGACTCGAACATTCGCATTCCGACTCTGACGTAAAAGTTCACAGGCTCAAAAACAAAAAGTATCCACGCGGTGCCTGACCGTGTGCCTTACCCGTGTAACACATAACGTATCAATTTCATGTGTACGGCGCCTTATCGCGTCATCTCGGGGTACACCTTGCAACCGAATACGGCACGCATTGCTTTTGAAATCTGTTTTTGAGTTTTTAATAATACGTACCTTGAGAATATGGAAAGGAAAGGAATAGCTTTTTTTAAAAGAAAATCCTACTAAATTCTAACTTAATACTGCTTTTATATATTATGCGAAGTTTGAATGGATGGATGTTTCTTATTCAGTCACTCCAGACTGAACGGATCTGAATGAAAAGAGATGTTTCATCAATATATGGAGCCTGGGCCTGCACTGTGTACACTACTCTAAAAGATGGCTAAGCAAGAAAGTAAACGTATTTAATTGGTTATTTTATTTAAATTGACTTCGTTCTAAGGTACATTAAGATTTTCTTCGACGAAAAGAGCAACACACAGCGCTACAAAAATATGGCGGATGGACGTGCGTGAAATGTCATTTTGACAATCTACATTTATCTGACAAAAACAAAAACATCAAATCAAACAACATGACATGAAAAATATGTCAATGTCATGTAAAACGCCAATTATAAACCAACATGGCCTTCAAATAGTGTTCACATAGTAAAAAACTTACCAGAAGTACTATTCTTGTACCATCGCATTTGTCTTCAAAATAATGAAATTGAATTTTTCTTGTAATCTCCTATTTTTTCCAAATTTTTCTATGTAGTGTACATGGACCAGGCTCAGAATGAAATGGCTCCTTTGGCACAGTGATAAAATATAGTCTGGAATCCTATCCTATTATGCTACTAATATGATAAATGAGAAAGCTTGAGAGGATGTTCGGATGATGAGATGTTTGAGGTTCAATCACGCCGCAGCCGATTTAGATGAACCTTCGAATAGATATAGTTATTTACCTAGAATAGCATAAAAGCAGCGAGTACAAGTTAGTTGTAACTACATAAAATCTTGTTTTATTCTACAGAAATCTATTTTTAGAGTTATTTATTCTCTGTTTCTCTAAATAAGCATCAATTTATGAAGACCATTAAAGGTGTACGTACAAAAACGGCAAAATGATAAGTTTACCGTTCAAGCTAACGGGATTGCCGAATTTATGCTGAACACTTTTTGTTGGCATTTTTAAGTTCATAAGAGAATCTTTTTTTGTATTTTGAAAGCAACTTGTCAAAATGATTTTATTGCAATTTAAGAAATATTTTTCAGATGGCGATTTCACGTCTTTAAAAAGTGTAGTTGTAGTAGTATTATAATGTATGTATGTTTATCTTCATTTTTAGGTGTTTTATAGGTAATAGTATTTTTTTAATTATAGTTATTTACTATTAACCGTATTTGTATAGGTACACGAACCTCCCTCTATAATCACTTCTCTCTAGCCTCAAAGGTTTGCTGGAAGAAAACTCTTTTTAGGGTTAAGCTCGCCTTTGTACATACCTTTCTTTTTTATTGCTATAATCTGTATTTTCTTGTGTACAATAAAGAATAAAGAATAAATACATCGTTGAAATACAATAGAAAATCATGGTTCTCGAATGGCGACCACAAACTGGGCGGCGCAGTGTTGGATGGACCAACGACATTGTTAAAGTTGCGAGAAGTCGGTATTCAGTATTCATGGATGGAAAAGGCTCAAGACCGCTCGTCATGGAACTCTTTGGGGAGGCTTATGTCCAGCAGTGGACTTCTACAGGCTGATGATGATGAAGCTTTTTTTATATTGTGGCTATTGCTGTACCCCTTACAATATTGCCAGTGTCAAGTAATATTATGGTGGTGTTTTACGTGTAATCTTGTTTGAGAAACAAAATGATACTCGAAGAACCACGATACACGCATCGTGGTTTTTCGAGTTGGCACCAAAAGGTCCCTCCAAGTTTTAGTAAAATAGCCATCATCATATCATACCATGAAAAATAAAAGTTCGAAAGAAAGTTATACATAACAGGAATAAAAAAAAAATACGGTTGGCGGTAAGGCTTATGACGTCATACTAGCCCTAAATGGGGAAAAAATAGTATGTTAATGAAATGTCATTGTCAACTATCCATCAAACTCGTAACTGGCAAGTGGCAACCCTAGCCTTTTTCTCCGATATAATCGAGATTTTAATGCTCACCGTGATTTACGGCGGACGGACGGGAACCGAACGGCAACGAAATTTGATAACTCTATACTGTTTATGATGCCCTGGTGCATACAAGATCTATTTCGAGAAAGGATTTCGCGTATCTTCACGCTATTGCTTTTAGGAGTAATAAATAATCGATGCCTTTGGACGCTGGGGACGATTGACAATTTATGGAGTTTTTGCTGTTTACTGAACGGTAAATCAAATCATTGTGGTTGGCTATTGCTGAAGTTATGTCTTTCTGCATTCTTTGAATGTAATATATTGCCAATTTTCTATGATGGCATGCTATTTTATTATATTTTTGAGTTCCGTATCTTAACAGAAACGGGACCCTTATAGGATCACATTGTTTTCCGGCTGTTTGTCAAGCAAGACCTGTTTGGAGGATCGGCTAAAAGTATCATCTTGAAAATTATACCAAGTATAAAAGTCTGTGAGCTTAGGTATAGTGTCGTTAAAAAAAAATCAAGAAGTCTGCAAACATAAAGAACTAAGTCGCAAAATTCTCTGCATTTTATTTCTTCGACATTATTATTCGAAATTCGAAGCAAATATCCACAAAAGGAAAAGCATAATCCCTCGAACACTAACTTCACGAGAAAAACATCCGCTCAAATATTCATTCAACACGTCGCGAGCGAAAACCGAAAATTCCCTAATGATATGCGTATACAGACATAATTCTTCTGTCGTACGTATTTTACAATTTTCCCGCGTTCGGTGTTGCCATAACAATAATAATATATTCACGGCCCTGGTGATTTCCGGACGAGCCGTAAAAATAAAAATCATGGCGTCTTGAGAGAGGGTTATCTTAGAAGGGAATTTTCGGGAAAGTTAAAAGTACAGATAAGGCTAATTTTCATTATCTTGTCACCCGTATTTCAGATTTAAACGCATAATTTTCACCTAGAATCATAATTACATTATTGTCAGATTTTTTTTATGATATGGTGCATACATTTTTAATTGAGTTTCTATTATGTACATAAATGTATTTCTCCTTTGAGTTTTAATAATCAGGATGACATAACATAGTTGCCAAAAAAACTAAAAGAAGCACTACATTCCATTTTTAAAATCTTTTAGTTTTTGAACGAAGGAAACGTTTCGTGGCAAAGAGAACGTGAGGTATGTGATGGATTAAATTTTTCGGCACCACGACGTGACACTCGGATTGAGCTAAATTATGCATACGACGCTTGTGTGAATCACCTACAGAAAATAACGTATCCTTTCTACGAATATTTGACGACATACAGATAAAGAATTTTAGATGAAACAACAGTAAGTAAACAACGTACCCGATATAATAGTTTACAAGGACAGAAAGAGTCGTTATAGGGTCGCAACAGACCACAAATAGACGTCAAAAAACTAGGGTTCCGCGTACAGGGCCTTTATGTCCCACCGGGGACACATAAAGGTGCGGAGGCCCTAACCCTATCGATGTGACCCGCTGATGGATGGCACTATCGCAACCCTACGTGTCCTTCTGTTTCTGCTCTCCTAGTTGTTTATTTATTTTATGCGTAGTTTATGTGCGAAAGTGAATGCGCCTACATTGTTTTTCAAATTGAATTATTTCTATACCAGTTTCTTGTATAGTGCCGCCTTTTCAAACGTCTGGTCTATCCTATCCTATGTGCGATTAATCATCATCATCATTTCAGTCGTTGGACGTCCACAGCTGAAGATGACCTTACCAACAGATTCCCAAAGCGAATTCGTATCATATCGAGTGCAGCTAGAGCTATCTTTATGAAAATGAAGCATTGTTTCCCCTAGCTTTTTACCCTAAGCTGCCTCTTACAAAATCCACGGGTAGTAATGGAGGGGCCTATCTTCAGCCGGGGCCACCACGGCTTTCGATTAATACTATGGAATAATCCTGAAGCTAAAATATCAATTTGGTCTGGATCAAATCGCATAGGTACCTATCCTAAAAAGTACCGCACGCACGACGTTAATTGAAAGACACCTGTCAATTTCAGCCAAATATAGAGAACATTTTTGCAGTTCAATGGCGCATAAAGAATTCAAATGCCCAATTCGGGAGTTACCGCGACAGGATCGCTCTTAAATTATGCAAATCTGTAATGGACAGAGCGGTCGACGCTTTAGCTGACTGGAATAGTTTTTTTATACGATAACCCAGCGATTTCGCTTCTAAAATGGCGAAAATTCAGATCAGAAAATGTAAATTCAAATGTCATTGTAGAACATGAATTGTAATTGTCAATTTTCAGTTTCGAATCTACATTTTATTCGAAATGCAAATTGATGACTGACAAGTCCGTTTCTATTCAGATTTTTCAGAATTCAAACGTGGAAGCTTCTATGTTGGAAATTCAAAATGAATTGATGGTATCGACTTCGAGCCGAACATTTTCGTCAAGAAAAAGAGTTGCCTTGGTGGAATAGTTAGCTGACGCATCCTCGTGCCAAGGGCTCGAATCCCACCTGAGTCTGAAGTTTTTGGGATATTATAAAACCTCAGTATTTCCCTAGTGTGGTAACACTTTAAAAAATGTAACCATTTTTATATTGGAATTTGGAGTCCGTACGAAGGTTAAGTGTGTGTTTTCAGTTTATCTACTTAATTTCTATATTTTTTAGACCTTTTCAATCTATATGCAGTCCTAACAATACCTAAAAAAAAACAATTCTAATTTCTTATTCTGAATAGCAAGCTGACACTATTTCGTTCTGTTTTTAAAATTCAAAGTTGGAAGCTGACGCGGCGTTGAATCGACCAATGGAACAATGGCGCTAGTGAGGCGGTAAATAGCGTCGATACTAATCTGCGAGCCGGAAGAGCCGCGCTGACGGCCATTCGGAAGCCGCAACTGGGCTAGGAAATGAGATAGCTGTATTGTAGCTTCTGTGCTCCTATGCTAGCCTAGTACGTCACTTCAAATCTGCTAGGTCCTCACTGGAGTTTTTTTTGTGACACTGACAATTTCTACTTTGAAGTGTGGGAGAAGCATTCTGAGGGTGCTTACGGGCAGTGTCAATGACCGAGTTGAAGTATTTAAGGTGGCCATAAAGACTTTGCAAGCGATGTTAAAGTATCAGTGTGGTGAAAGCTTCCAGTGCACATTGAGTTTGGCTTAGGTAGTTGAGCATTCATATCTTGCTGAAAAAAGCGGGCAGTGAGATTCGCACAGCTTAATTTCCTTCACCAATTCCTAAATAATGTAAATTCAAGTCAAAGTGAGACATCAGTCAAAAGCTACTATTGCTTCTGCTGCGCCTGTACTCCCATTGATAGAATTGGGACTGTATGTGACGCGATTAGTCGACATCTCCGACATTGGCAGTCAGTATAGGTGTGTCGGAACTCCTAGTGTTGTATGCGAGCCTGGTAGCATTGAGGATATTCGGACAGTGAATTCCCCTGGCCTTGACTCCTGGTATCTCATGTTATCATTTCCTAAAGCTATGTTGCTTGGAATAAAACAAAGAACACTGCATGGCGTTTGATCATCTGAAGTTTCCCTTTTGGACCCCTATATCTTAGCAACCCCTAGACCGACTTAAATTATATTCTTAACAGCTGTTAGTAGGTATAACTTATTGACTTACTAAATTCCAAGCAGATCGGATTAACGGTTCGAAAGTTATGCTCTACCACATATTCTACAAACATACAATGGTAAGTGGTCTCGACCAAACGCTATGCTATGCCAGAATAACAATCCTTAGGATCAACTTTATATATAGTTTTGTCGAATCCACCCTGAGTGAACTATATATTGCTCTCTATAATATTCTAAGAAAATAGAACTTTATTTTGCGGTATCGCTCAAAGCGGTGGCCTTTAAAGTTCCACCGCATCTTTTTCATGTTTCCACATGGTATTTTTGCTTACAATCTATTTAAATCGAGGAAAAAAAACGCAAGAACTAAAGCGAACAATAAGGAGTTTTGCATATCAATCGCAACATCAAAGGGTCCCGTATCATTAACTCTGAGACAAACCGGTACCAGTATCCATCCAACCCGACTCCATACAATTCTCATTCAATCAACTGCAGCCTCTAACTCAAAGTGATATGGTCCACATTTCATTGTTCCGGAAATCAGTGTTGCCAGTACGAAATAATAGTGTATCGGAACCGGCGCACGCGGCGAGTTCAAACGGTTGACAATGTAGCTTCGCAAAAGAAGCGATATAGTATGTAAAATAAAATGTAAAAGAGCAATATTCATGAGGTGAGCGCTACAGATGCTGACTGAATGAAAGCTAGGGTTGCCAGGTCTTAAAATGGCAACACTAAAAAGAATAGACATAGTAGTAAATTAGGTTGATTTACACGGACAGGGCAAAAAAAGTTGCAAGCCAATAAAAAACAATACAATAAAGAAAACTAATGTTTAAAAGAAATAAATTGTTAACAAACACGCCATAGTCATCATAACATAGCCCAGACGCAATACTCCAAATAAAAAAAAATGGCTCACGTCTTTTAACCCCAAGAATAGTAGACATCCTATCAGAACCCTAGCCGATCAAACCAAAAGAAGAATATCTCAGAGGGTAGTCAGAGACATATCCGAAGATTTTACATAAGTCCACATTTTGCAGCAATTAGTATTTCATACCCACATAACAGGTTGAAGACCATCGCCGCTTTAACAATTCCAATACTAAATGGTCACGAAGTTGAAAAACATAAGATAAAATAACGTCAACTTTTCAAATACAAATACCTACTAAAGTTTGATACGTAACCCGAAACACGGCCTATGCACTTATTTTAAGCTAGCAATAAAAAATCCTTAAATCACTAAGTTTAAAACAACGCCAAGCGGCAACGGCAACCCTATTCCGTGTCAACTCAGCTTATATTTTGCATACGAGCTGTGCAATAAATAACGCAAGGACAGTAGGGTTGACAAAAACTGCAGAAGAGGAGCATTGTGCCTCCATCAACGGTGATGCCACGCTTAGATTGCAAAAAATCTAAGACTTTGACCAAAGAAAGGGTTTTGGAAAACAAGAGAGAAAAACAAAAATGTCAAGCCACCTGTTCGAATAAAAAAAATGATCTCAAGTTTTAATCCCCAAGAATGTTAGACATCTTATCAGATCCCAGGCGATTTGATCCGAAGATGTCTCTAGAAGAAAAATTAATGGTTTCCTCGCGATGTTTTCCTTCACCATTTTTTTATCTAGGAGAACGAAAGTAACAAAAAAAAACAAGTTTTAATTATAATAATATATGTATATTCGGAAGATAAATAAGAATATATTTTGGAGAAACGGTTTGGTATCCTCGTGTGAAGCAAACGAAATTAGAAATTTGTTAAAATTTATTCTAAAGTATTAAAAATAAATCTGACAGTCTATTAGAATAAACTACAACACAGACGCTAGAAGTTGATTGGATCACAAATGAACAAAAAATAAAGAACTAAACCTTTTTATCCGAAACGAATTCGATGCATAAATTAATCGAGTGTCGCATTGATTAGCGCCGCGAGCGAATAAATAATCGATACGTGTATCGAATGAATCGAAACGAAATGAATCGATACTCGAGTGTGTCGATAAATCGGCTGCATTTACACGGTCGGCGCGAGAGATAAGCATAATGAGGCGGTAGGATAGATTGGTATTAGCTAGACCGTTTTAGTAATAAGTTGATTCGCTTTGGTAGAGTTAATTCGTAAATATGTTTGGGAATTGTTGTTTAAATTGATTTCAATATGCCATAACTTTTATTTGTTTACTGACAGACTGTGGGTTGTATTTGTTGGAATGGATAGGTCAATTTGAATAAAATGGCCTACAAGGTGATTAAGAATAGGTATGTATTACAACACACCCCGAAAGGGGCTTATTCTATCAACAAAAATAAAGAGTATTAGCGGGATTTTTTTTTGATTTCAGAAGTTTGCACGGTCTTTTTCAAATTAGCCGAAAAACCTCGATGCAAGATTTTTCAATGAAAAATTGAATTTCCAAAGTCGTATAACAACTTTTATTGCTAATTGGGTGTAGAATAAGCCCCTTTCGGGATAGCATAAGTTTTTTGAATCTACATTGTGTCCATGACTCCGCACTCCGACTTCTACCGAAGTATATTACCTATCTATCATTACTAAAACCATAACAATCACAAGAAGTGGCCATAGAATCCACAAATTATAAATAGTGCCAATAAGCCTCTATCAATCATCAACTCCCCACATATCACCAGCCTACTTGATCACTAAACATGCGCGCGCACGGACTCGCATAAACAGGCTATGGGCCCATGGCGCTTGACAAATTCCATATCTAACAGATATCGAAGCGGCGTAAATCATCGCGGTGAGTTATTGGTGTGAATGTGGCTTGCTTTATGAGCCGTGATGCGCATTGTATGTTTTTGATGTGTGGTCACAAGTCACAACTGAGATTTACATGTTACAATGGAAGTGGACACGTTGTATCCTACTATTAATATAAATGCGAAAGTTTGTGAGGATGTTTAGATGTTTGTTATTCAATCACGCCATAATATTGGCTAAACCGATTTGATGAAACTTGAAATAGATAGAATTCTCTATCTAGAATGAAGAAGCTGCGGGCGCAAGCTAGTATATTAATTTTTTTTTTAGTTAAGTATATTCTTATACAATGTGTTCCGTAACTATTATGCTACCGGGAAATTGTTTATTCTATCAACAAAAATTTTTTATAGCAATAAAATAATAAAAAAAACTTCTATCAAGTTTTTTCCCAATCTGTTTTAAGTCAAACCAAAAACAGCTGATTTAAAAAACGAATCATTTTACAAGAAGTTCAACATCAAGATTGTTGCCCAAAACAGCTAAATATTTTAGTTAGAACTGTATCGAGCTTTGCAAACCTAGTGTGTTTTCAGTGAAAAATTACGAATTTCCTAAAGTCGTAGAACAAACTTAATTGCCAATTGGGTTTAGAATAAACCCACTTCGGTATGTGTACATTATTGTGAATCACTTTGTATAGTTTGTTGGTGTGTGCAGAATGCCTGCGATTTCAAAAACTTTTCTCTTCCAATCATCATTCCTGTTCTCAGTTTTGTTGGTTGAGAATTTCCTTCATGCTCAGAGATATAAATAAGAAGTACCCTTTGTAATTAGATTAGGCATCAGTTAGTACAAAGACCCTATTGAAGTTTGTTCTTACGTAGGTCATCATCTCCCTGCCCTTATCCCACTTTATGTGGGGTCGGCACAACATGTTTTTCTCTTCCACTCCCCTCTATCAGCCGTCAAATCAATATTCACTCCTTTCTTACTCATGTCGTCTTTCACACAATTTTATCCATCTTTTCTTTGGTCTACCTCTCCCCTCATATCCTTCCACTTTCATATTTAACACCCTTTTAGTCACATGGCATTCTTCCCTCCGCATGACATGCCCATACCACGCTAACCTTTTGCTCTTCAACTTCTCAGCCATTGGCGCTACTTTCAAACTTCCTCTGATGTACTCATTCCGTATCTTGTCCATTCTAGTCACTCCACACATCCATCTCAACATTCTCATTTCCGCAGCATGCACTCTTCTTTCATCCGTCCCTTTGGTTGCCCAACACTCAGATCCATACAGTACGACAGGTCTTATGATCGTTTTGTAAATTTTCCCCTTAAGTTTAAGGGGCATTCTTGGATCACACGTAGTTCCTGTGACTTGTCGCCATTTGTTCTTACGTAGGTACAAACTGTAAACACAAATCTCTACATTTTCCTCTCAGCTCTTTACAATATTTATTATCAAAGCGTACAAAATAAATCCCCCTCTATTATTTCAAAAAATCATTACAATTGTTATTCAGAGATACCAGGATTACATAACAACTAGGAGGGACCCGGTATCTCGAAGAGGCGGCGCCGGCAAATATTTGAACATTCCATGCCGCCCTATGTTTGCCTGGTAGTTGCGATACTGAAGCCTTGGTATGTTATTAAACAAGATTCTTGAGATATTTAATTTGGATGCTGTTCCGATTTGAATTCTTTGGCTATAACTTCAGCTGGGTATAAATTTATATAGCATAGCAGAACTTTACTTGAATTTAGGAATACATTTTAGAAAATGGAGCATTTTAGTTAGGTTGTGTATTGTCGTGGATTTACGAACATTCTGCTAAGGAGCGTATACAGTACAGCTCTTTAGGGGGGGAGGGGTTCGGCAGGCAACGCATTAGCAATGCTCCAGGTGTTGCTGATGTCAATAGGCGACGGTAACCACTTACCATCAGGAAGACCGTAAGCCTGTTTGCCTCCGTATAACATTCTCTATCTATCTATAAGCCTGTACAAAAATGTACAGGCTTATAGATAGATAGAAAATTCTTTATTGCACAGGACAAAGACAAGTACATATGCGAACTTAATGCTAGTTAGCATTTTTTTCCAGCTAACTTTTAATTAGTGACTCGCGGAATAAAATAGGGAAACTAGCTTGCGCTTGCAGCTTTGCTCGCGTGTTACATAAATGAAAAGAATGCTGTTCTAGGTAAATAAATGTATCTATTTCAAGTTTTATCGAAATCGGTCGAGCTGTTAGATACAGCGTGATTGAACAACTTTTAAACATTTAAAGATTGTTTACAATTTTTCTTACATTCAATATCGAGAACCTAATGTCTAGACAAACCTAACATAGGTTTTAAGACAGATACCATTCATTTGTATTCCTTTTGTGTAATAAATAAATAAAATATAAATAAATAAATAACTGCAAACATCCAAAACTCCTCACAAATTTTCGAATTTATAATATTAGTAGGATAGGAAGTAGGATAGAAAGTAGGATAGGACAGTAGGATAGGATAGTTCTCAATTCAGCTGTATTTTTAGCACATCGTTTGCTCTAAAACCCTCTAAAAAGCTACAGAGCGCCTTCAAACAGTCGATAAGTAATTTCCCATCTCGAAACGTAGTAATTTATCAGAAATCTCATCAAAATCAGGAAGCATTTTCGTTCAATTTATCAAGTATCGGGGCACTTTAGGACAAGGGTCGCGGGGGCCCGCCCCGGCCCTCGGGCTCCGCTGGCGACAGCGCTTTGGCGTGGCACCAGGCGCCCGGCGCCGTGTACGAGCGTGCGGGCACGCCCTGCCCACTGAGAGGTGCGAGGTTGACTCGTGTAGACATAGACATAGACAGACATTAATTTACCAACTTTGGCACACAATACAAATCACAATATAGAACCAAAAAACGCAAGTAACTTTTTTTATCAAACCAGCGTACGGCCCGCCTTCTGGTAAGTAGTTACCGTAGACTATGAACGCTTGCAATACCAGAGGCATCACACACGCGTTGCCGACCCCGAGCCCCCCAGAGCTCAGGAACACAACACTATTTGAAGCATATCATGTTATTTGGCTGCGATCTTCTGAAAGGCGGAGGTACCTCTCTCTCTAAATCTTGCTGTGCCCTACTTCCTCCTAATCTCGTAACCGTCAAGTTACAGTCTCTACTAAAAGGAAACCAAGGCTTAAGACGTCTAACATGTCTTCCCCGATTGAGCATTGTAATGACACCCGATAAATCAGTCGGCCCGATCGGGTCTGACGGACCTTGCCTTAAATAATGACCCTGGTCAATCTAGACCGAGATCTAAGATCGCTGGACCGAAATTAGTGCTAATGGCAATACTAGTGTTTATCCTGTGTTTATTATTGATAAGATTATAAAGTAAAAAGTTTTGATTTTTTTCCCCTAAAATTGGATTATCACCAGACATAGTTATATTTGCGGTAAATATCATACAATGAACTAGGATTAATCAATCTCTATTAGAATATTATCTGGAGCTTAAAACCTAAAATGTTAAATAAACATCTACCTATCTATCTGAATAACTTTAAAAAGACGCATTTAATTTATCATCATCATCATTTCAGCCGTACGACGTCCACTGCTGAACATGGCCTCCCCCACAGACAGAGCGAATTCCTTATCATGTGGGGGGATTTGCCCATACTCACCACACTGGGCATGCGGGTTGGTGAGCGCAGTTAGAGCTATCGTTGTTAAAATAGGAGACGCTGCTGCCCATCCCCTAGCTTTTTTCCCTTAGTCGCCTCTTACGATTTAATTTATAAACGCAAATAAATCGCTAAATTCTGTCTTTATTTTTATATTAATGTGAAATGTCTGAAATCTTCATCATCATCATTACAGCCGTACGGACGTCCACTGCTGAACATGGCCTCCCCCATAGACAGAGCAAATTCCTTATCCTTATGTCTGAAATAAGCAGCTTCAAACAGAGAAAATCTTTTAAGAAAATGAATACCCAATGTGTAAAATAAATTATGATTACAGAATATCGTGTTATTAATAGTTATACAATAATGTTTTAAGCTGATGTAAAAGGCCCACCGACCCAAAATTAAAATACTAATGAGAAAATGCGGTGAGAAGAAGGATATTTCTAAGAAAGCTGTAATGAAGTGTAAATTATAAGTTAGTTAGATGAATGCTTATGTAGTCGAAGGCACCCATTCATTAAAAGCAAAAAGCCAGAAATCAGAAAACAATCACATTGTTATCTTCCACTCACGAATGGCCGACAATTACAGAGCACGAGCTCAAAACGAGTTTGAATTTTTTTTTCTATCCCTTCCCACGCGTAAAGTTCCAATAATTACAGGTTTAGTCAGTAATAACACATCGCTTCAATAAAATTGTATATCATTTCTTTTCCCGCGAATGCTTGATGATTAGCGCGGCCATCTTGTGGGCGTCACACCCGAAGGCGACACGATCTCCGATTCCATTTTCAAAAACACTAATCACCGAAGCACGCGCACTAACAACGCAAACGTGTGTTTTTCAAATTGGGAACGAAACGAGCGTCCTTCCGCTAATACTGGGGGATTCGACTACTGTCGCCTGTGACAGTTGTGATTGACGTTCATAAATACCGCAAGTCAAGTGCGAGCTTGTTATTCAGGAATTTGCAAAATGTAATAAGACTCCAGATTTCCATGTATTCTCGAACAATGTGAAAATTCGAGAGACGATTTCTTTTTAATTGAGCAGTATCGTTGAGTGCATATTGAAACGTCAAAATTGTTCTTTTGCTTCTCATTTTCGGGCAGTAGCCAATATCCTTCACGTCAACGGTGAGAGACAGTCGGTTTCGAGATGAAATAGGAACCGCCTGTTTTACCAGGAAATAGAATTGGAATTTTCAATTTCATTTTTAGTTGGTTACTTTGTTGCAAATGGACGCGCTGATGCCAGTCCGCGGATGAAAAACGAAATTTTAATTTCGTTTTTAAAAGCCAAATACAATTCGATGCCAACGTTTTTCTGTTCGCAAACGGATGAAAACAATAGTTTATGAAACACTGAACTGCTCCAACAGCTGACCTCGAATCAAAAATTAAAATCTGATTCCAGAATAGCCGGTCTACATTCCCTCATTCAATATTCAATCGGCTCGCAAGTTAAAACTTTCAGCGAAATGAAATCCAACGGTCGACCGCATCCAAAAGTTTAATCCAAGAAGCGAACGAATCATTCATTCATATTCATAGTACGGGCGAGGCTTTCACGAAAATGGCTCCGTGTTCCTAGGAAGACTCGGATGAGATGCATGAATATTAACACGCCGGGTACCAGGGTGCCATAACTATATTAGAGGTAGCGAGCGCCCGTACACTGCATGCCAACGGTAGGGGCACGTTTGAAGTTGCTGCGCCGAGCTACGTTCTGAAATTTGACATTTTGACAGCTCTCCGACGTCGGTTGCCTTGTCCCCCCCTCGCTCCCGCACTCTACGTAGCACCATCCCGCTCACACAATAATAACATTATGTACATGAGATTCCTGTTTCTGCTACGTCTGACTTCTGATATGAATTGTTAATGCATCGGTAATTGATATTATAATTTTGATAGACCATTTTGTTCTAATAGCGGTGGCTTTTAGTCTGAGAGCATCTTTGTTGGGAGCGGTAAACGTGTCATACGATATTGCTTTTATGAGGGATTTTGATGGGGTGAATGTGGTGGTTGCTTTTGTTAATGTGGCGGTAATAGTGTTACGTACTGTTGTTTTATGGTGTAAGACAAAAACCCTCAAACTAACAATTTCACTGCGATAATCTTGAATAGATTTCTGAGAAACGATTCCACAATGACTATTCTTGTCACCTTGTCACTTTACACTCTCTGAAACGATGAATAGAAGACCACCGACAGTGACGGACAGGAAGGACGTAGCACATGTAACTTTTAAAACTACATTGTCACAACGCTGAAATTTAAAAAGAAAACGAGTGTGATGTGTAAAAAGACGTTAAAATCAGCCGACGACAGCGTACATGTGCTGACTAATCACTGTCTAGTCTAGAGTTGGAAATAAAAGCGGCGGTAGACAAAACGCCGCGACAGCGCTGTCAATCGCGGCAACGAACCGAAGGTAAAAACCACGCTTAAAAACGGAATTTAAAGCTTAAAATAGGACGTCACTCAACCCTTACAGGTTGCTGTTAGCTATATAAATTCACACTATTTGAGGGAACCGAGGAGAGGCTGGAAAAGTCGAGGATGAAATGGGGAATAGTAGCGAGAGTGCCGTTGTTTCCGCTCCTTGGTTATTTTTGATTGAATATTGTATCGAGTCACGTGAAGTCGATGCTTCGTGGAATTCGAAGGCGGTTAAAGTGATCAAAGCATGATATTACCTACCTACCACACTCACTCAATCATAGTAAGTTATAATGTTGCCAGTTTATAGAATCCTAAATTTGATTTCACAAACGGATTGATTGCTGAAGCCGCTACCTTTTTCAAAACTCTCTAACATAATGAAATTTTGACTAAGTTGAGCTAAAATGGCGTTTGGTAAATATAATAATAGCCTCTTATTTTATAAGATCTGAGAAATCAGGTGTTGAAAAGACATCAATCATAATTTCATAAATTTGATAAGGGATTCGTACAAAAAACGAAACAGTATTTTATGCCGCGATTGATCTAACCTTTTTGGATTTCAAAACCACGCACAGGCACATAAAAAAAAATCATTTTTCGAACGAACGAGAACAGTTAAAGTGCATCGCGGTTTTATTCGCGAGATATCGCGCGTAAAGATCAAATTTTATTGACGTTCGCGCGGCGAGTGACAATTTTTTGCTCTGCAGTGTAACTTTTACCAGTTTCAAATGTATTTCTGATCATATTGTATCTACTACAATTCTTAATGTATTTTTGATCCTGCTATGGCCGATCTTAAGCAACTTTATTCTTCACATAAACAATAACAATGCTGCCATACTTGGATCAAATCCTACTATAGTACTAAATTATAAATGCGAAAGTTTGTGAGGATGTTTAGATGTTGGGATGTTTGTGGTTCAATCACGCCGTAAGGGCTCAACCGATTTCGATGAAAGTTAGATAGAGTTTTTACCTAGAATAGCATATAGGTTACTTTTTATTTATTTCTTTCTTTTTATCTAGATACCCGCGAGCGAAGCCGTGGTCGCAAGCTAGTAGATTATAATATTGAAAACATCCTTTGAAGACAGACCTAAATCTCCTTTACGACGTCAATCTGGTATGAATTTCAATCCCGTCACGTCACTAAGTTACCAGGCGAGTAGAAATCGACAGGAGTGTACAAAGCTTTGATACACAAAGTGCGCCCTCAGGCGAGCGTGGTAAGAACGCGCCTAATCAAACGGACTGGTTTCACTTTGTTCGTAGTTTCTTTGAACTCTACGCGGGCTATGGTGTCCTGGTATGCGATACAATTTGGAATGTTACAATTAAAACAATAACTAAAGGAATAAAAACAACCGTCTGTTTCCCATAGTGGTAGGCAATGTACATTCCCATAATCAATATAATAGCTCGCAGAACCGACAACCGTTGGGGAACAAAGGTTCTCGAGTGGCGGCCACGAACCGGACGACGCAGTGTTGGAAGGCCCCCCACCCGATGGACCGACGACATTGTAAAGGTTGCGGGAAGACGGTGGATGGAAAAGGCTCAAGACCGTTCGTCATGGAACTCTTTGGGGGAGGCCTATGTTCAGCAGTGGACTTCATCAGGCTGATGATGATGATGATGATGATGATAATCAATATGTACGCTATCCCAAAAGGGGCGTACACTACGCCCAATTATCTTAGTTTGGTCAGTATTTTCAGTTTAGTCAATTCATCATTTTACATTGAAATATCTCTATGAAAAAACCATAAAATAATTTTTTTATACTTTTTAAAGTGAAAAAAAGGCCGGTGTTCACTCGCGAAAAAAATTTAAGCGTTCTACGAATACTATCTCGGTACTCTTAAATTAAATATGTCAGTATTCAATTGCTTTAATCTAATCAGGTTGAAATATTTGCGACTTAATAGTTTCCTAAGTATAAATACAATGGCTTATCTCAAGCCCTAAAACAAGAGATTTGACATTTCGCTACAAGGCATTAATTAAACTAAGGAACAGTATCTTGTAAGGCATTGTTAGGTAGCCGACACACCAGACGAACGATAAACCCAATCAACGTACGAAACATAAAGAGGCGTGTTCACTGGCGGAATTCACGACCACATTAACAATACGCTGTAACGGCGCGTGTGCCGCAAGCATAGGAGGGTAGCGGCTGGAGATTTTATTGTTCGGAGCGTTCGTGGTGTAGCAAACCTAGTCGCTCTTCATAGCAAATCACTGCACAATTAATATTTGGATGGTGATCGGTTACCTTTGTGATTTCAATGATTATAGAGAGATTTAAGTTTGAAGGGCGCTTCAATGCTTTGGATTACAAGTTAAGATGACGGTACTATCTATAAAAATCTGTCGTTAAACCATGACTGAGGCCTTCAAGCGGCCTAAAAACACAGTCACAGAATTTGCCACTTGCTCATCTACTTTACGTATTTACGCACAGTGACAAACTAACCAACAACTGTTTTCCGTGATCAGCTGTTTAACCCCGCTTTCGCCTGTACATTGCACCGCACCGCCCGGCGTCCGATAACCCTGTCAGCGGAGTGACGGAGTGGCGCGGTTATCGCACGCTATTGTCCGCGCCCATTGTACGCGCGTCCCTTCGACGTCTTCATGCGCCGGTGTGTGCACAGCCTTATATTTGTGAGGGAGTGTGAAATTGTTGGGGTTTTTGTTGAATTGTGGGAATTGATTTGTTTGGCACTGGTCGTTTTGTGGGCATTCGTGTATCGTGTCTCAGGTCATTCTTGGACTTCTTGCGCCGTTGCACGCATGGCTGTACCTATATGGCGTATATTTGTGAATATGAAACAGAGCTCTAGTACTAGCCAAAACAATCTTAAATATAATATTATTAATGTGAGAGCAGTTATGTTGCTTAGCTACTTGAAATTCTAAGCAAATATTTTCAGGGTTTGCGCATTTAATAAATGACCCTTTATAGTTACAAGCTACCCGCTCCGACTTCGAATTACCTATTATAAATAGTTATCTAACTCTAGATGTATCTAGGATTACCTACTTATATGTAGGTAGGTATCTAATACGCCCAAAAGACGTAGACCAATCATAGAAGACATCTGTCTGGCCGCCAGCCAATCAGAATAGTCTAGGACTTGTATCTTTAATCTCGATATCTAGATCAGTAATTTCCCATTTAAGTATTTATTTCGTATTATCTTGCAAATTGAGAGAATGTGAGATAAATCACTATTCGTTTTTCTCTCTCTGTCTGCAATGTCATAGGCAAAGCCAAAAGGCGTTTATTTCACTAGAATCACTAGGATCACTTTGAAACGTCTTAGAAACTAGGTGAAGCTACGCCTGTTCCTCGCGACCAAGCCTACAAGAATCAGGCAATAAACACGGCAATTTTATTTTTTTTATACTACTGAGTTAGCAATCAATCTTACGGCCCACCTGTTGGTAAGCGGTTACCGTAGCCTATGAGCGCTTGCAATACTAGAGGCATCACGCACGCGTTGCCAACTCCGAACCCCCTTCCCCCTAAAGAGCTCTATATGTGGTGTGTACGAAAGGAGCCTCTAAGAGGCGCACTTTAATTCTTTCACTACACGGATTCTTTCACCGACGATCATAGGCACTTTTTAGAGCCACCATACCTCTATCTGGTCACTGACGTAGGTAATACAGGATGACCAAGAACAAATAAGTGACCCGACAAGCAAGAAAGTATAATGTGGCTTTCCGTAACTGCTTACACAGGCAATTTTTAATTAACTCGGTTATTGTCATGGGCAATTGAAATTGCTCTTGTATCAGCGCCTTTACCTAAGCCATAAACTATTAGACCCTGATACTAACTACCAATACACTAAGGTCCAGCAGAAATCAACCAATAGACGTCTATGAAACAATTACTTAACCTGAAACCCCCCTTTTACCCCCAAAGCCATTTTCATAATGCACCACCCACTTCTTTAAAGTTAACACTTTAAATAATTGCCAGATGGCAAGACGGGCCGGTTGGACCCAGGTGCAGGCGAACGCGTTTTATAGGCACCAGGCGGAAGGGTTGATTCTAATGATAATTTTATGGGAGTATTTAAGTGAACCAAGCCTAGAATTTTTGTAATTTTTCGGGGAAAGCTTCTTTAGAACATGTGCAGTCAGTCTTTTAGTGTTTATCACTCGTAATTTCCTTCAGTCAAGCTGATTTGAGGCTCAGTTATCATAATATCAGCCGCAGGACACTGCTGAACATAGGCCTCCCATAGATTTCCAGAGCCGAGAGATGATGGGCCAAATCAAGAGTACCCTAACCGACGGGAGGAATGTGATGTGAGTGAGAGAAGTAAAAACAGTATTCCAGGATCGTAGCAAGTGGAAAGCCGTGATCTCTGCCTCCATCGCTGGTGAGACAGGCGTGATTTTATGTCTGTATAATTTCAATTTATATCAATTGACATCTGATACCAGTACCAGAAGGCTCCAGATGGACCGACTACATTGTGAAAGTTGCTAAAAGTCGGTGGATAGAAAAGGCTCAAGACCGTTTGTCATGGAACTCTTTGGGGGAGGCCTATGTCCAACAGTGGACTGCTACTGCTACAGGCTGATGATGATGATCCATTGAAAGTTACACGAAAAAGCAACTGGCCACATGACCCAAAATGGCTAATTATTGCCAAGTTTTTATACCTACAGGCAGAACTCCAAGTTTAGACGCATTAACAGCGTACCTTCTTGCCAAAATTAGGAACATCTGTCATAAGAAACTATTAGTATTCTCTTAAAGCCAGTTGCCGTTGACAAGTAGGACATTAGTCCCTCCCACCCTCCTATAAGTCTCCCCCCCTCTTAAAACGTGCAGTCTAGCCGGCAGTGCTAAATCGCACCTGACTTCACTTGCGGACATTAAAAATGCTATTTGAATACCGTTTAGTGAACTTTAGTATCTGGGGTGTGGTCGTTTTTGGTAATGGTTCTGGAGCTACTTGTTTGTTTGCCGTGTCACTGATTCTTTCTTGGTCATCTTAGGAGTGGTGGTGTCGCGACAGACAAAGATATTCCTCTCGTAATGTAGCCTTATTTTAATCCCCATCCATAGCATTATCAAAATAGGTACCTCTTGGATATTTTTAGTAGATTCTCCAAAATGCCGCCTTCCGCGTAAATCCGTTCTGACGTGCCCGGCGGAGACACAGACCAAGAATAACAGCTGTGACACTTATAATATCTTAGACAATGGCTGATAGATAATAGACGGCTGATAGAGGTGAGTGAAAGAGAAAAACATATGCCATTGATACATTAAATACAATGTGGACCATGTTGAGGTATGGTGGCCTTGAAAAGGGCCTATGACCGTCGTCGGTGAAATAATTAGTGTCGTTAAAGGATTAAAGTGCACCTCCTAGAGGTTCCTTTCGTGCACATGTCACATATCTTCGAATTTTTTAGGTTCTAGGACATGTCTGTTTCCACACGTTTTCCTTCACCGTTTAAGAGCACTAACATAGCGCACATAAGTGGGAGTGGCATAAGCTGAGACTTGGACCTAGTTTGGCCGCACAGTCGCACTAAGAAACATAATATTTAGCTTTGTTAACCTGCCTACTTATTTGTTATTTATGTGATCATTTTTGCTATGTATGTGATTATTGTTATGTGTCTTTAATATTTTTGTACTGATCTGGATCAGTTGAGCTATCTATAGATCGTTTGTAACGGTCTTTAGATGGCTCAACTGTTTCTTGTGTATTTTGTAAATATTAACTTGTATTAGTTCTAAGTTTCTTTCTGTAAATAAAGTTAGTCTATTAGTATGTGTGTGTCAAATAAATAAAATCTTATTCTTCTTATTCTTATAAATTTTCCGAATGGAAAATCCATTGGAGCACGTCAGGTTTCAAACCTACCTGTGGATCGGAAGGCTACTACCACCCATCGACCAGTGCTCGTTTCGTAATAACAACGTTGCTCTCTAGTAAGTGAGCCAGCTACATCCACTGGCTGTGTCCAACCAATTTCAGTAATGGCGCTTAAAGTTTACTTATTCCCGGAGTTATGAACTGGTGCGAAAAAGAGTATCCCAAGATATACGCCGGCGCGAGGACTACCAGAATTAATGAATGTAGCTCCGAATATTATATTTTTGAAATGGTTGCACTGAAACTGTGAGGCTCGGCAGGTTAATTATTTCAGGAGTGACCTTTTATGGTAAGTTTAAAGGCTGATCCACCATGAAGGGTCTGTAAGATTCGGTCAAGGGAAAAGGAGAAAGAAAAATTTGTTACACCATGTCGTCGAACAAAGCATTCATTGATTTTCGTAAAAAGCCAACGCGGCTCGGGAATCGAACCCGGTAATATTCCAAAGAAATGCGTTATACTATTATAAAAATTGAAAGTTCAGAGCGTAGTAGAGCGCAGGGAATCTTATATCTCAGGAAATATGTTTCACCCGAACATCTACCTACAAAAGTTCCATTTGGTTAAAATAATTATGATCAGTACAAACCAGCTGTTCCGCTTACCTGTAACAAATAAAAATCATTATCAGCAAAAAATATAAATCGAAATAGCCTTTTAACCGTTAAATTTATATATACCATCGATTAATCGATTGCCTTCTAAATCCTGATACTCGATCACAAAGTCAACTTTTATTTAGGTAAGTAAATTTCAAGTAAGAAATGTTTATTAAGTACATGTATCATCATCATCATTATCATCTCCCTCCCCTTATCCCACTTCATGTGGGATCGGCACAACATGTTTTTCTCTTCCACTCCCCTCTATCAGCCGTCATATCAGTATTCACTCCTTTCTTACTCATAAAAAATAAAAATAAATAAATATTCCGGACATATCACACACGGTCAACTGATCCCAAACTAGGCATAGCCTGTAATATGGGTGCCAGAAACTGATATACATAATAGATATATATTTAACACAGACACAGAACAAACATCTGTGTTAGTCACAAAAGTTAGTCCAGTGCGGGAATCGAACCCGTGACCTCTAGCGCAGAAGACAGAGTTACTACCAACTGAGCTATGAGGCCAGTCTTATTTCATTTTTTTCGTCTTTTATTATGTATATATCTGATTGGGTTAATATGAAAACAAACTGTAAAAGAATCAAGTTTCAATTCTATTGCTTATTACGAAGCTTTTGTAAACATTTAGAAGCAATATCAGCAGACATAAAGGAGTTTAATGACAGTAAGTTTATAATTCAAATTGCCCAAACTAATCCTCTATTCAAATGTCAAATGGACCAAGGAAAAGCCGAGGATTATCGGGAAATCTCAAGGGTGGCACCAGGCGGTCAGAAGTCCCGAGGTGGTCAGTGGCCGATCGCGCGAGAGGCATTATCTACCCCGGTTTAATCGCCCAGCCGCTCTGATTAGCTAAGCTCCTATCAGCCCCCTGGTACAGGAATTATGCAGGCACGACTGGCACACCCTGAGGCAGGGAAATGAGATAGTTGAGATAAAATGCGAGCGACGGTGAGGCTAATGATTTATGGCAATTTGGTTATCAATGTAACAATAGGAGGGGACGAACAAAACAAATTGGATTAAGGTAGCTGAGTAATTTGTAATTGAGAGTATCTTATTGTGTAGATCTTGTTTGTAGAGCTCAATGTAGCCATGAATATCAACGAGAAAGGCAATCCTTGGCACTTGAAAAAGAAATTTAAAGAAATAAAGCGTTATCTATACTTTTCTGAAAAATTATAATGAATTTCATGAATTCGGCAAAAGTGTTGGCCTGGGAGGTTGAATGAATGAATGAATGGATAGGTTCCTCAACATTCGATTTTTTTTTACCCCTAAATAGGGTCGACCGGGATATATTTATTTAAGTTTTATAAATAATATAATAATAATAATAATTTGTTTTTTTTTATTTGGTCGGAGCCCAGTCTTGACCAAAAGATTTTCTGTAACACAGGTCATCTTACCCGGCTCGGGAGTCAAGAAATTCATACAATAAATGCAGACATTTGTCCCATAACTTTATGTCAATAAATAAATATTTTATTTAATTACGAAACCCTTGTCACGCGAGTCGTGCTAATTTTACACCTGAATTTATTCTTCAATATATCATTTAGTAGCTGGTGCCCGCGACTTTTTCTGCGTAGGATTAGTATTTCGAGTAGCCTTTTTTTTATACAACTAAGGTAGCAAACAAGCATACGGCCCGCCTGTTGGTAAGTGGTTACCGTAGCCTATGTACGCTTGCAAGCATCATCAAAAAGTTCAAAACGACCTTTTTGAGCTTATATTAAATGAAAAGCGTGGCGTAAATTTTTCTACTTACTTGACACATAACGTCATATTTTGGACAATTCATAGCCTATGTGTTATTCTGATGTATAAGCTATACAAGGTGATTCATAATATGTATTCTACAACCAATTGGCAATAAAGTTTGTTCTACGACTTTTGGAAATTCGACATTTTTCATTGAAAAAACTCCATGCGAAAATCAGCTGTTTTGGGGCCAAATCCAGTCAAACTCAATCAATCAGCTGTTTTAGGTAGCAATCTTGATTCTGAACTTCTTGTACGTATAGTTATTAGTTCTAAAGATGATAAAAATACCAAAAACAGCTAATTTTAGAAAGTTTGTGAAAAATTAAATGATGTAGTTTTTTTAATAATAATATTTCTTTACGTTGATAGAATAACCCCCTTTCGGGATGGTATACATGTTATGAATCACCTTGTATTATTGTGAAGTTTCATTAAAATCGATTCAGTAGTTTTTACGTGTTTATCCATCCATACTTACAAACTTTCGCGTTTATAATATTAGTAGGATATTCAAAAGAAACTTTACCATATTAAAAACTCCACATAAGCAGTAATTTTATCTAACAAACACATCGTTGTAACAGGTTCGCACCAAAATATCGTCCGTATAGCAGCTCGTGGGCCAATTACTCATCCGAGTAAATACACATTATCACCGAGACGCAGCGCTTGTCTATGCAAATTTGGTGTGTATTGGTGTGGATTAAACTTAAATAAATATATCCCGGTTGACCCTATTTAGGGGTTATTCACGGCGATATGTTTTGGGTTTAGGGGTGTGAAAGTTATGGAATTATTTTAAAGTTGCCTAAAAAGGGGATAAAAAAATGAAATAATTTCGAAATAGTAAAACATGGCCTTTTGGTCTACCTTCCATGAATTCCATCACCAGTTTGTAACTTCTTCTTCTTCCTGCCCTTGTCCCACTTTATGTGGGGTCGGCACAACATGTTTTCTTCTTCCACTCTCTTCTGTTAGCCGTCATCTCTACACTCACTTCTTACTCATGTCATCTTTAATACAGTCCATCCATCTTTTCTTTGGCTTTCTTCTAGTCTTATATCCATCCACATTCATACCTAACGCTCTCCTCGTTACATGCCCATCATTCCATAGTTTGACGTGTTTGGTTTCTGGTTCCGACGGAAGATCAGCGTTGTGATGGCCATGTTCAATGGCTATCACAACATAATGCTGAGTCGGACGCCTTTTCGTAGCATTTAAGTTTTCTTTCTTTCTCTTTCTTAGTCTTAGTTTGTATAGTTTAATCCATAAGGTGTTGGGTAATTTTAAGTTTATTGCTACGAATAAAAGTATTTTCTTTCTTTCTTTTTTTCTTCTTTCACTAACTTATACCTACTTTTATCGAAGACAAAGAATTATTTACCGGATCCTATTGGATTACAGTTTCGTCCACACACTGAAAAAAAGAACGGAAACACTTTCGGAGTTGGCCGGGTAACTTTCACAATCTAGATATACGACCAAGTTAAGATGTGCATCTAAATAGCTTCTGCTGCCTTGGTACCCAACTTTAGATTACTTGCAGCAACTTTTGCAGGAAATGGTGAGTCCTGGGAAAAATTCCCGCGTGTAACCCATTCTGTTAGACTCGAATTTACTGCTCAAGTTAAGCCTTTTTGCGTGCACACGGCTACCAATACCATAATTTCTTTTTATGTTATTATAGGCTTGTTCCAACTAAATAACTAAACGTGTGTGAACCACAAAAATGTAGTCAAGCAGTGAAAGATTTAGTAGTCAATCCATTTTGTTAATTTTTTTCGGTCGAGTAGCAGCGCTGCACTGCTCAGTGGTTCATCGACTATACAAATCCGAACTTGTTGTTTTAGCCGTATACATGTGAAAAGGAACTAATACTCCAAGTTGGAGTTGGTAATCATATGCTTAATACGCAAATAAAGTCGGGAGAAACAAGAAGTTTTTCGCTGAATCTTTGTTACCTACTCAATTGGGCGCATGTGAGTTTATAAACAATGATATTATGGATCTTTATTTACAGAAAGAAACTAATATAAGTTAATATTTACAAAATACACAAGAAACAGTTGAGCCATCTAAAGACCGTTACAAACGATCTTATTGTTGACTATTGGCTATTTTTTATTTATTTAGTTTTTTTTCCATAACTAAATAAGTGTTTTTGGTTGGGTCTTGTATACCCCATATCATATTTGAGGTGTTAAATTATTTGAAAAAAAAAAAACATTTTTTTATCGGATTTAAGATTAAGCTAGAAGATAAAAGATTGCTTTTTAAATGGTTATGCACATAAGGCGATTCGCTCGAGTGCACCAATGGATGTGGTTTGAAAAATTTATGGGAGCATTAATGCATTAATGCTCAGAACGGTGGAGGAAAACATCGTGCGGAAAACTGTGGCTTAGTCAGTTCCGCACGTATTTACCGTGTCTTTCCTGTGGATAAGGCCGTCTAGGCTGAGAGGATGGTATAGGTGCTAAGCAAGCCAAGTCCATGTAAACATGTCCCAGGCACTACAGCTCTTTTATGTGAGTAAAAAGGTCCACCTGACGCTGTATAAATAAATAAATATCCCGGAATTAACACACACGGTCAACTGATCCCAAACTAGGCATAGCCTGTACTATGGGTACCAGAGACTGATATACATAATAGATAAATATTTAACACCCAGACACAGAACAAATATCTGTGTTCATCACACAAATGTTTGTCCAGCGCGGGAATCGAACCCGCGACCTCTAGCGCAGAAGGCAGAGTTACTACCAACTGAGCTATGGGGCCTATAAATCATTATTTACTAAATATTCAAATACGGTTCACAAAAATCTATGATACTACACCAACACTTTAAATTCCGATACAACTCCCAATAAAAAGGTAAACGGGGGCCCTTGCGACCGACCATAAGTTGAAGGGTTGAGGCATTAGTTATTCATAAGGCAAAACACTTTGACTGTCCATCTATTAGGACGGGCGGACGGACATTCGGACGAAACAATGAATTTTTAAAATGGTTTTTCGATTGTAAACAGTTTTTTGGGAAATTGTAAGCGATGTTTATGTATGTTTTGAAATGGTGTTTTTTGACTAGACCTCTTTGTTAGCTGGTGCGTCACTGGTTCTTTCTTGATGTGCCTATAAGGTCAACAACTTAAGAGGGTGACAGGACCTAAATTCTGTGAGTTCTCACTATCAAACTCATTAAACAATATTAGTCAGAATCAGTCTGAACATATTGGTCAATTAATTAAAAATTTAACTCAAACTAACGTGCCTATGACTCCACGTGAGTGAAACCGCGTACAGTAAGTAATAAAATAATTATTAAAACAAATAAAAAAAGCCCATAATACATCTATTCTAGATGATTTAGACAGCGTCAGCTAGAACTTTTACTCACTTACAGGATGCTGTAGTGCCTGGGACATGTTTTAGATGGAGTGGGCTTGTCCAGCACCTATAGCACCTCTCAGCTTTGTCGGCCTTATCCACAGGAAAGACATGGTCAATTCTTGCAGCGCTGACTAAGCTACGGGTTTCCTAACGATGTTTTCCTTCACTGATTTGAGCAGTGAATGCGCATTTTAGGATAGAATGAATGAATGAAGCAAAAGAGATATGTCAGGATCGTAGCAAGTGGAAAGCCGTGGTCTCTGCCTAACCCTCTGGGAAATAGGCGTGATTTTATGTATGTATGTAAAAATCCTTTGCTGCACGTCCCACGATCTTTGTATCGAAAGTCGAGGTACCTCCCACTACGCCAAAAACCAGTACAATTTTTTTTATTGTTTATTGTATAAATACAACAGTAATTAATTTACAATTAAGAGTTGTACGTGTAATGGACGTGTGGCATTTATTGACCTCAAACAGGTGCTTTGTACAGCTGGTGGTGGAACAAGGCAGTGTATCTATCCTTGGAGTATGGAAAGTAGGCAGCTATAGCACGAACTGGAAACAAAACGTCTGGGCAAAAATAAAATGTTCATACCTGAGTCAACGGACAAGCACTAGCTTTTAAGTATGGGACAATCGCAAAAACTGGGAATTTTCATGAAACCACTGACATAAATGATCTATATAATAAAGCCAGAGCAGTTTTCAAATTTGGTATTGTTTAATCGATCGAGCGAACGAAGCGAGCGAATATATGTCAAGCACCTTGGACGAATCGGCAATATATGTTTGTATGTATATTTGTTAAAGCATAACAGTCGAACCGTCAATCCGATTTGCATTGAATTTGGAAGTCCAACAGGTTGTACTATCAAGATTTGCTGGTAAGAATATGAGTTAAGTTTGCCAAGGGGGTGTTAAGATATAACACTCCAAAAGGGGGTATAAAAAAAGTAAAGTAAAATACAAATATGCGAAGAGTGTTTTTTTTATATTCATAAACGATTTATATCTTGGTTTTAGAAGTCATAGGTATTATTTGGAAACCAATATATGAGTAGTTCGTCAACTCGTACCGAAAAACTCGGTCCATTCGGTTCGACTTGACTAAATTGCAAAAATCATATTATTTTACTTCCCCACTCTGCCCACTTTTTTTTTGTATAGAATTTCTTTTGGTAAAGTTTCAGTGACTAGTAGGTAAGATTTGATAATAGCTAGATCATGCTAAAGATGATTTTAGGAGGTGGTAGGGCACAGCGAGATTTTCTCTTTCTGAATTGGAGCAGCCCGCCTGGGAAGGTACTTCCGCCTTACAGAAGATCGCAGCCAAATAACATTATTTGTTTCAAGTAGTGTTGTGTTGCGATGAGTAAGGTTGCCAGAGCTCTTTAGGGGTGGGGGGGGTTCGGGGTCGGCAACGCGTGCGTGATGCCTCTGGTATTGCAAGCGCTCATAGGCTACGGTAACCGCTTACCAACAGGTGGGCCGTATGCTTGTTTTTCACCTCAGTTGTATAAAAAAATATATAAAATGCAATTTTCAAAATTTATCCTAATTGTGCCTCAACGATCATTATATCACCAACTTTTACGGGAGATCTCAGTTCGGGGCGTAGTTAGTTTATCATTTTATACAAAAATGTTCATACCTGAGTCAACGGGCAATCACTAGCTTACTAATAGAGATACAATGTATACATTTAATTTGAAGATTAATGCTGATATCAATAATGGTCAACCGTTTTTCTCATAATTAATGAAGTAAAAAGTCACGACAATTTTATAGATGTTAAGAACACCTTATGAATTAAATGCCATTTGTTTATTAAGTACTAACTTAACTGCTTACGATTGTCATCATAATGTCAGCCTCAATTTATTATTATTTTTTACACCTAATCATTTTTCATCATTTCAGCCGTTCGACGTCCACTGTTGAACATGGCTTCCCCCACAGACAGAGCAAATTCCTTATCATATGGGGATTTGCCCATACTCACCACGCTGGGCATGCGGGTTAGCGAGCCCAGTTAGAGCTATCGTTGTTAAAATGAGGGACGCTGCTGCCCATCCCCTAGCTTTTTTCCCTTAGTCGCCCATAGGTATATATGGAGGGGCCTATTCTTCAGCCGGAGCCACCACGGCCAGAAAGGGTGGGTTTAGATTTTTTGACCAAACATTTTAAAATCCAATGTTATTTGTTCTTTTTATCATTATAATAATTATTTAATAAACGTACCAGCAGATTTCCACATAAAACAGCTTAATATTTGAGCTTGAACTGATTTGACTCCAAACGGCGACATTCGCATAGTCTTTTCTCAATTAAAAATTACGAATTTCAAAAAGTCGTAGAACTAACTTTATTTATTACTGGGTCTAGAATAAGCTCCGGGATAATATACATAACTAGCTTCCGCCATGGCTTCGCTCGCGTGGTACCTAGCCTATATGCTATTCTAGGTAAAGAACTCTATATATTCCAAGTTTCAACTAAATCAGTAGAGCCGTTACGGCGTAATTTTATAACGAACATCCAAACATCCTCACAAACTTTCGCATTTATAATATTTGTAGGAAGTAGGATATGAAACGTTGTATAGCTCATTTTGAATGCAAAGGCACAATCCCTCTGAAATAGCATCACCAATAATTCCCGCACAGGTGTGTCACATAAATAGGGAACACCGTCCTTTTTTAATATACCCTAGATTTCCTTTAACTCCGCCTGATGTAGAGGTTCTTTAACGGTTCTATAGGGCTTATATAACTGTATAAAGGATACGCAAGGGTAATATAACTGTGACAACTGAATGCATTAATCAAATGGTAGATTTTTCGGTCGGATATTGCGAACGTAACTTATGGCGTTTCGGTGGGCTACGTCTTATTTACGGAAAGGAGCGCTTCAGAGCGGATATGGGTAAATCTATCTACGGGTTGGGATATAAATGTAAAAAAAGCATTTAAAGACCCTTTTTTTTTATTGGTCATGGTTAGGCCACCATCTCACTTTTGCAAGTGAGGCCTAAGATGAAGCACGCTTTACCAGAAGGAACTTATTCACTCTAGATTTGAAGACTTCTACTCTACTTCTTCTTCTTCTTGTCGTGTCACCGATTCATTCTTGGTCATCCTGTATTAGGTCAGTGACCAGGTTGAGGTATGGTAGCCCTGAAAAGGGCCTATGACCGTTGGTGAAAGAATTAAAGTGCGCCTCTTAGAGGCACCTGTCGTGCACACACAAGACTCTACTGGTTTGATGAAATCATTTTAAAGCAAATTTCAAAAGACATCGATTAAAATTCTACGTAAAATATTCTTAAAAGCAGCGACGGGCTTGCAACCTGTACGGAATACTCATTGCTGCCAAAAGTAGGCATGTACCAAATGTTTGGAAGTGCTTCTAACTACCCCCTTAGACATCTTCAAAGATTAATCGCCTTGAGATCTGAGAGGACGTCTACCATGCTAAGGTATAAGTCGCAAGATTTTTTTTTACATACATTTTTTTAATTATTACAACTAATAATACTTACTAATAGTACTGGCCTCATGGCTCAGTTGGTAGTAACTCTGCCTTCTGCGCTAGAGGTTGCGGGTTCGATTCCCGCACTGGACAAACTTTTGTGACTAACATAGATGTTTGTTCTGTGTCTGGGTGTTAAATATATAACTATTATGTATATCAGTCTCTGGTACCCATAGTACAGGCTATGCCTAGTTTGGGATCAGTTGACCGTGTGTGCTATGTCCGGAATATTTATTTAAATTACAAGTCTGTGTGTATTCGTAAGTATACTTGTAATAACTTACGTGTAAGATATATCAGTTAAAATATTCATCCCGTATCATACATGTAATCCAATCTCTGAGTACGTGAGCCAAACAAGCGCGATACGGACTCAGCTGGCAAAGCGGGATGCGCAAAATACTATTTTTTGTTGAATACCAGCGCCTAACTACTCCTCAGTGGTAAGGCATTTATGCTGAGCTGAGGCCTTTTTGCTGCTGTGGCGCACAATAACATTTCAAGTGTTCTTTTTAATAAGTTTTTGTGTGTTACCTCTGTCTTTGTTTCATATTTTCGCACTCTGTGTCTTGCTTTTATTGTGACGTGTATTGTGTGCCAAGTTTGTGAATAAATGTTTGTCTCTGTCTATGTCTATGAATAAAAAGTTAGCGTTCTTTGACTTAAAACTTCAGTATTCATTGAAATTGCATAGATCATTTTGGAACGTCTTACGAGTACATTTGAACAATAAAACGTCATGGCAAGTCCCTTAGTAATATTCTTAGAGATTTTTTATTTATTAGGACTGTTTTGGTTCACAAAAATGTTGAGCCGCTACGGCGTGATTGAACAACAAACATCCAAGCATCATCCATCATCAACAAACATCCTCACAAACTTTCGCATTTATAATATTAGTAGGATACGCTTGTTTTGTTTTATTGTAATGTTAAGAGGATACAAAAATCATAATAAATTGTCGAGTGGGCGGAGTGAAGAAAGTGACAGCGCTATGTACTGTAATTGAATGCGGAAAGAGATAGCAAGCGTTAGAAGGCGCTCGAAAGTAATCGACGTAAGCGAAATATAAGAAAATATCGATTATCATAAAACTATCTCTTTTTTTAAAAGTGTCTTGGATTTAGGTACCCAATGCTATTGTCTAACAAAATATTTAAAAAAAAAGTTATTTTTGTTAGGTAGTCTCAGAGTATTTTCGAAAAAACTGTTGCAGAGGACCCAACTTTAAAAAATAAATCTATCGAGAAAAGTTTTACCAATCGCGTTTCTGCCTTGGATTTACGTAAATAAAATGTCCAAGTTATCTTTGTCATAAAAATCAAAACTGTGATTTTTGCGGTTATTGAGGAAAAACAATTCAAAAATCATAAAATAATTAAACCCTCACCTTAATCAAATATATCAGCCAACTCAGCTACTTTTGATTAGCGTAATTACGGCAAAAAATTCACTCGCCAAATGTAACATTATTTAGACAATAAATCAAAAAGTAATTAAAACTGACCACTACAAAATTCTCTCCTACCATCCTATCCGTACGTAACCCGAGCTGAGATATGAACTTATCTTAACGATACCCCCCTGCTACCCTCAAAGAGGGAGGTGGGGGGGTTCGGACCCTCATGGACCTGACCCTTTGAGCTGCCAGAACGGGAGAGGGCTCAATGTCAATTCACCGAACATATTTTAAATTTTTTGTTTGAAATAAAAACTTATGTCGCACACACAAATAATGTCGTATTCATACACTCGCTACTATCTTAGGCTCAGACCTAAATCGTCGTGAGTAGAATGAAAGTAATTTAAAAAAAGGATTAAAGTAAATTTTCTGTGTAATTAATGTCGGAGTGAAAACTCATTAACGACCGAGAATACCGGGGTCAGGCTCGTATTCTTAGTAGGCGTGAGAAGAATTTTGAAGAAAAAATAATTATAATATACTTCAACTCCAATAAAACCCTCTATTTTCAAAAACCTAAATCAATTCATAGTCACAAGCATAGATGTTTGACAGTTTTTCATTGAAAAATATCAGAGAATCTATACTCTTACTCGTTACTTGTTACAAACATATTAACCAACCTGACCACTGGTCAAGTCTTGAGGAAGAAGAGTGTGTGGCCAATCGTGTCTATAAACATCTACGACTGACCCGATGGAGCCGATACGGAACGGCCAATTTTGGTCAGCCCTGTAACTACACCTCTCCTTTTATGATACTTGTTCTTGTTTATGTGCTCCTAGTAGTTTCTCTTGTGATTTGATGGTGTTTTCGATGTTATGGTGTCAATGGGAGTTAGGAGTTTTGAGGCAGAAATACGGTGGCAGGCTTATTAGATACTTATCTCAACTCGGCTACATGGAAAGTGGAGTGAAAGATTGGGAAAGACTTTTCTTGAAACCGGCGACCGCAAAATGGCGGCATTTGTTTAGTAGTGACAGCTTTAGTTGGCGATTTTATAAAGAAATGTTGTAGTTGAGCAAAAGTGCTACACAACGGTGGATTTAAGAGAGGAACAAGAGCCATCTGCTTAGATCTGAATCCGATCATCTACGAATGTGCTAGTCTAGCTTTTGTTCTCATCTCTCCCGTTGAAGGGGAAGACATAGGCGTAGGTACGTTATGCCACCAAATCGGCGACGTTTTGGTAAAAGGCCAGGTACCCTAAACCGACGAGCATGCATGAGGAATGTGATGAGAGTGAATGAAGCAAAAGATGTATGTCAGGATCAGAGCAAATGGAAAGCCGTGGTCTCTGCCTTCTCCTCTGGGAAATAGGCGTGATTTTATATAGTACGTTCTTTAAAAATATAAAATGCTTTGTTCGTAAGTCAACTAATATGTCGCGTTAACACTAAGAAACTTAAGACCTTGAAATCACCCAAATTTCTTCACATTTTCATGACTGTGTAGACATTATTGTCATTATTTCATAGTCAATTTTGATTCTTTCAAAATTCTACTCACACTGTGTAAAGATACGACCCGTACCGGAACTTGAAGGTAAAACATTTCCCGATCAAATCAGTCATACGTTTTCTCTCAAACTTTTAAGCTCAAAACTTTGGCTTTAAACAAGCAAATTGTCAGCTAACCCCACCCCAAATACCCTCAATCCTAAGCAAACGAATACGATATCCGTAATCTATCCCGGGAACAGAACCCGCTACCCTCGCAAACATGGAAACCCTTTCGCCAAACTCTGCGCGGATCAGATTGCTAAGTATTAATTATGGGACGAACTAATATTTTCCTTGAGCTTGGCTTGGATAATAAGATTGAAATTATGCTTCTCGTGTCACTGGTTCTTTCTTGGTCATCCTGCACTAAGTTTGATGAAAATGGCCAATGACTGTTGGTGAATGAACTAGAGTGGTGAAAGGATTAAAGTACCCTTTTAGCATCGTGCATATGTCTTCGAAGTTTATGTTCAAGGACAACAACTTGACCGTTTGAGAGCACTAGGAAAGCGCAGTAAATTGACTAGATTTCAACAGACTTTTTTTTTCCGGACATATTACACACGGTCAACTGATCCCAAACTAGGCATAGCCTGTACTATGGGTACCAGAGACTGATATACTTAATAGATAAATATTTAACACCCAGACACAGAACAAACCAGATCAAACAGAAGGCCTCATAGCTCAGTTAGTAGTAACTCTGCCTTCTGCGCTAGAGGTCGCGGGTTCGATTTCCGCACTGGACAAACATTTGTGACTAACACAGATGTTTGTTCTGTGTCTGGGTGTTAAATATTGATCTATTATGTATATCAGTCTCTGGTACCCATAGTACAGGCTATGCCTAGTTTGGGATCAGTTGACCGTGTGAATATGTCCGGAATATATATTTATTTAAACATCTGTGTTCATCACACAAATGTTTGTCCAGTGCGGGAATCGAACCCGCGACCTCTAGCGCAGAAGGCAGAGTTACTACCAACTGAGCTATTTACTTTTTCTGACCATAGAACACAACTGGTCTAAACTATTACACATTCTAAGGCGTCAAATAAGTATCCATCCCATAAGGGGACAGACATCATTTCCGCGTTTCCTGCATAAGAATTCTAAACTACCCGGTTTTCCGCGGGACGTCGGAAATCCAACGGAAATAGGACTGAGACGGCACTATTGCGGCGATCGAGAGGATGGGAGATAGCACTACAAATGTTGCGGATTTTGAATTTGAGCGGTTTTTTTATCTGATGTGACCTGGGTCTTCGGAGATTTAAGTTTTTGCTATGCCAATGCAAAAATTGAATATAGCTGGTTTATATTACAAATACAAATATTTTTATTTCAGTAAACTTAATCTAGGTTACATTTCATGGGTTTGGGACCCTCTTTTAAGTAACGATATACCTGTGTTAGAGGGTCTCGCTCTTCCGTAGTACATAATTGTTAGAATTAAGTAAGTAAATAAATTAAAAGTATATTTATGTCTATAGTAAGTTAAGTTAAAGTTAAGTTATATTATTTTTGAATATTGTTTTAGTTTTTTATCCAGAACTTTTTCAATTTATCCGATTTTGGAATTTTTATCATCTTTGGAACTAACTAGCTTCCACCCCGGCTTCGCTCGCGTGGTACCTACGTGGTGCATAAAAAGTAGCCTATATGCTATTCTAGGTAAAGAACTCTTTATATTCCAAGTTTCATCGAAATCGGTTTAGCCGTTACGGCGTGTTTTTTTTTTTGTTATACGGAGGCAAACATGCTTACGGTCCACCTGATGGTAAGCGGTTACCGTCGCCTATTGACATCTGCAACACCTGGAGCATTGCTAATGCGTTGCCTGCCCTGGAGACATCTTTTTGTATTTTATGTATTTTTTGTGATTGAATAACAAACATCCACACATCCTCACAAACTTTAACATTTATAATATTAGTAGGATAGTAGGATTATTAAACATATGAGTAGTTCAACATCAAGATTGTTAAAATAGCTGAATAATTGACTTTGAAAGATTGGACCACAAAACAGCTGTTTTTTTCATTCTTTATTCCTTATTCTTTATTGTACACAAGAAAAATACAGATACAAAAATTAGAAAGAAAGTACAAAGACGAGCTGAACCCTAAAAAGAGTTTTAGAGACGTGATTATAGAGGGAGGTTCGTGTATCTACAATCTTCATTGAAAATTTAGGAGGAGGTAGGACCCAGCGAGATTTTCTCGTTCTGAATTGGAGCAGCCCGCCTGGGGAGGTACCTCCGCCTTACAGAAGATCGCAGCCAAATAACATTATTTGTTTCAAATAGTGTTGTGTTCCTGCGGTGAGCAAGGTTGCCAGAGCTCTTTAGGGGGGGAGGGGGTTCGGGGTCGGCAACGCGTGCGTGATGCCTCTGGTATTGCAAGCGCTCATAGGCTACGGTAACCGCTTACCAGCAGGTGGGCCGTCAGCTAGTTTGCCACTTCTGTTGTATAAAAAAAATAAAAAAACAATTTACTTTAATTCCACGTAAAAGTGAAGTGTATTTTTTCCTTTCCCTCCCACTGACATCGAGCCTCAAGCCTTAACTAATGAATTTACCTACTTCACTTTATAAAAGTTCAAGTATTTCAGTTGTAAGAAAACAAACTCCTTTTGCGAAATCAGAAAGGATCCCCTTATTTAGGGTAAGGGCGATCGTAAGTTCTGGTTTTGCCCTTGCCGTGGGCAAATTGCACGGAATCCGCTGAGATGAGAATTTATTAATATTGGGAAGATGCGGGCCCGAATTAGCTTTGTCGGTGACAGCGTTGGTTCATTTTATTTCGTTTAGTGGGTACAAAGGTTTTGTATGAACTCCGCAGTGTACTACAAATCACGCACTGACCTCCAAAAGTGATAGATCACTGATCACGTGAACGATACGAGAGACACACTCTTTAGAATTTGGACTCATTAAGAATTCATTTGTTCCCTAGTATATGTATAAATAAATAAATAAATATTTCAGACATAACACGCACAGTCAACTGATCCCAAAATAGGCATAGCCTGTACTATGGGTACCAGTGACTGATATACATAATAGATAAATATTGAACACCCAAACACAGAACAAACCTCTGTGTTCATCACACAAATGTTTGTCCAGTGCGGGAATCGAACCCGCACCCGTACACGTATGTTTTTTTTTTATTCCTTTGATATGTAAGTGTGTATTTTGTAGTGAATTTTTGTTTTTAATTGTTTTAATGTCTGCGTGTGTCGCTTAATTCTTTCCTAATGTGCCTTTTAACTTTTTCTTTCTTTCAAAAGTGATGTTTTTTACCAATTTGACGACCTAACTTGCGTCGCGAGAGACCCGTCTGAGATGCAAGGGTTCGATTCCCGCTGCGGGACATTAACACTGCGTCACTACTTTAATTATAGAAACTTATCTTTTTGCTTAAGTGATAGCATGAATTGAATATCACAACACCCAGACCCGGGACAAATGTTTGCAATGATCTGCAAATATTTGGTCCGGGTCTGGGAGTTCCGGTACCATGGTACTCGTAGTTTCTGGTACCCACGACACAGGGAACCCTAGTGTGGGGTCAGGACTATGTATGTGACTGTTAGGTGTTATTTTAACTACAAAAACTTATCTTTTTGCTATAATAATAGCATCTGAACCACTACACATATCATGTCATAGTCTTCTTCTTCTTGTCGTGTCACTGGTTTTTTCTTGGTCATCCTGTCTTTGATCAGTGACCAGGTTGAGGTATGGTGGCCCTGAAAAGGGCCTATGACCGTCGATGAAAGAATCAGTGTAGTGAAATGATTAAAGTGCGCCTCCTAGAGGTTCCATTCGTGCACATGTCACATGTCTTAGATTTTTTTAGGTTCTAGGACATGCCGGTTTCCTCACGATGTTTTCCTTTACCGTTTGAACATGTAATAGTGAACACACCCAACACCCTGACCCCGCACAAGAAATCCCTGTGTGGTGGGTATCAGAAACCACAAAGGCAGAAATTAACAGCTATTTTAGGAGGAGGTAGGGCACAGCGAGATTTTCTCGTTCTGAATTGGAGCAGCCCGCCTGGGGAGGTTCCTCCGCCTTACAGAAGATCGCAGTCAAATAACATTATTTGTTTCAAATAGTGTTGTGTTCCTGCGGTGAGTAAGGTTGCCAGAGCTCTTTAGGGGGGAAGGGGTTTCGGGGTCGACAACGCGTGCGTGATGCCTCTGGTATTGCAAGCGCTCATAGGCTACGGTAACCGCTTACCATCAGGTGGGCCGTAAGCTTGTTTATATTTAAGCAACTTTCTGTAATTTCATTTTTCTTTTTTTGTCCTTTTTGTATAATTCTTAGCTCTAAGTTGTTTTATTCTAATGTTTGTCTTTATTGTAGTTTATGAGAAATAAATTCGTTTCATTTCATTTCATTTGTTTGCCACCTCTGTTGTATAAAAAAAAAGCGATATTATAAATTGCTTGGTTGGTCATGTCATAGAGATTGCCTCGAATTGAGTAACTTTTATCGCCCGTATAGTGTAGTATCCTTAACGCCAAGGATGGAGTACATTCGTATGAACTAGTGACCTCTAATAACGGAGCCTTTAGGCCACTCGTAGGCTTCCGCAATGGCTTCAACTTACATCATCATCATCTCCCTGCCCTTATCCCACTTCATGTGGGGTCGGCACAACATGTTTTTCTCTTCCACTCCCCTCTATCAGCCGTCAAATCAGTATTCACTCCTTTCTTACTCATGTCGTCTTTCACACAATCTATCCATCTTTTCTTTGGTCTACCTCTCCCCTTATATCCTTCCACATTCATATTTAACACTCTTCTAGTCACATGGCATTCTTCCCTCCGCATGACATGCCCATACCACGCTTCAACTTACATAGAGATTAAAATAATTAATCAGTATTAATCAAACAAAAGTAATTATAATTGCTGTTTTGTATACGAAAAGCTATTTAAGTTTTAATTTAGATTTTTATCATAAAGTTTTCAATTATAACTCGTTTCTTACAGAATTAAGTATAACCGTATCTTAGATAAGATACTGTCAAAATTGCTAATTTATTGCCACAAACAGTATCTTGAATTCTTATTAAATATGTAATACTTTGGGATAAAATATTTAATAGACTGGCCTCATAGCTCAATTGGTAGTAACTCTGCCTTCTGCGCTAGAGGTAGCGGGTTCGATTCCCGCACTGGACAAACATTTGTGACTAACACAGGTGTTTGTTCTGTGTCTGGGTGTTAAATATATATCATATCTATTATGTATATCAGTCTCTGGTACCCATAGTACAGGCTATGCCTAGTTTGGGATCAGTTGACTATGTGTCCAGAATATTTATTTATTATATTTAATAAAAAAAAAAAAGTAGTATAGTAGATTTTATTATTATTATTATTATAATAAGAATATAAGTCCTAGCTTGGTTATCGTTTACTAATAGTAAGTTGGAAGGCTCCATTTACACACAGATAGTTGAAAATCTAGTCTTCTAGTACACGTTTTTACAGCGAATCCGCTTGGATACATCGAAAAAAATCTCCAGCTCAAGCGTATTCGTGTACTAATAGTAATTTGAAAGGCTCGATTCACACGGGGATAGTTGCGACTCTAGTCTATTAAACGCATTAATAGCGAGTCCGTTGGGATCCAACAGATAATTCGCAAGCGCGTCATCTTCATCAGATATCAAGAAATCTGCGAAAAAAATTATCTAATCTAAAAAAAAACAATGTGGCGGTGTATAGCTGGTGTAGCGTCACTGATGAATGTGGTTTAGTCATTAACGATGGGAACGAAAAATATAGTTTCAGAATTATCAATATATTTATAACATCCGCGGATATACACTACTAAAGTTAAAAGTTTTTTTGATGTTTTTCCCCTTTCGGGATGGCTATGGCATCTAGGCCTTACCGCCAAGTCTTACGTTTATTTTTCCTTGTTATTTTTATTCTTTCCTCTTTATTTTTCATCTTATTCATGGTCAAGTCATCGTCAAGTCAAGTCAAGTTCAGTTTTAGTAAGATATGATGGTGGCTATTTTACTAAAACCTCGAGGGACCTCTTAGCGCCAACTCGAAAAATGACGATACACGCAATCGTTCTATTTCACTTCACTTGTGCGGTTTACTCAAACAATATTACGCAAAACACCACCATAATTACACAATATTATTCAATTTAACACTAGTTTTGTTAAATAAATTGAGAGCACAACATCACTTCGCAAGTTCCCGCCAAAAAGTCCTTAAAAGATAAATTAATTATAATTTGATTTTTAATTTGGACCGCCTTCAGCGGTATAAGCCTCCTCCAAGGATCTCCAAGCCTCTTTATCACGTGCCGTTCTTGGCCATATTTTCCCAGCCACTTGGATGATGTCTTCGTTCGTCCTCGTGTGTGTTCGGCCTAAATCTAAGTATGTATAAATGTAAGTATACATCGAACAGACTTCCCATAAACGGTCAGATAGGCATGCGTGCTTGTCATGTTAGCTATCTACGGGGTTCCTAGCATTTAATATAAATACTAATATATAATAGTAATGTCGGTGAGGCTGCGCACGTTCTAGGAGCTACATGTTACACTGACAAGGACCTTGTGAACCGATGTATCTTAAGATTATGTACTACATGATGTGTGTTTTATGTTTAATAGTTATTATTGTCGCGCAGCGGGAACCGAACCCGCGTTCTTGCGCCTCAGACGGGCACTGACCCGCTACGCCACTGAGGTCGTCAAATTATGTGGATTTTTTTTGATTCAAACTTCAACTTCTCACTGTACCCCCTGAAGGGTTGATGGAGAATTCCTTTCTTAGTGCACCCCAAAAATTCCCCCCCCAGATTTCATACTCCAAGGACTTCTAGTTTGGCTGTGCAATGATTGTCATCAGGCAGTCACGTAAAGATATTCCCTGTTATTACGAAACTGGGTTTAGATGAGGACTAACTAAACCCTGGTTTTGTGACGTCTCATTTCATACATTTGACATTATGACATAAAGCAACTATATGAAATGACACAAACCAGGGTTTAGTTAGTCCTCGTCTAAACTCCTTTTCGTAATAACAGGGTTTATGTTTAGAAGATATTACTAAAAGCTTGAAATTATTACATACCTGTATATTACAGTATAGCCTGGTATAGTTTATGTCTCAAGCATGCTTAGCCGACGCAATGGCAAGCCATGTTTATGGCACAGGGCGTATCGCTGCGGTAATAAAGGATCGAGATATTGGCTACCGATTCGACATGCTGTATCAGAAGATAGGTACCTAAAACCCACGCTATTTTTCAAATTGCAGTAGTAGCTAGGTACAAAAGTACCTAGGAGCAGCTGCAATTTGAAAAGTACTCTAATACCTACGCAATTCAGTTTTTATTGTGTTTTCGTTTGGGCGTCCACGATTATTTGATTTGTGTTTTGCCGAATCGAATGAATGAATGGCTTTATTTATTATTTAATCTTTAATGCACACAAAAAACAATGTACAAAAGGTGGGCTTAATGCCAAGGCATTATCTACCAGCCAGCCTGATTGGGTAGAAACAGGAGGTTGGTGTGCGACAGATTGTTTAACTTAACTAAAAACTATACTATATATAACCATACACTATATTTAAATATGTTTATATATATATATAATACACTGCAATAGACTTAACTGATAGTACAAAACAGTGTTTGAATAACATGGAGTGTAGATGCTAGATGTTCTTAATGAAATGTTCACGAGTTAATCGTTTATTTGCATGAAGTATAGTATATAAAGGTACATGGTCTTTTACAATTATGGAGATAGTGTCATATACTTCGTCGGAGACCGACATGCAAAGATATTAGTAAAGTTTTTGATTCTTTGGAAGTTGCCATCTCATTGTGACATTAAATTTGTTTCATTGGACGTTTTGCTCAAGGAACAAAATCCAAGCTATTTATATGTATTGATCAAGAGGCAAAACACAATCAACCTTTTTCAGTTTTTAGTGAGTTCTTAGCTAGAAGCCTGAACACTGCAGCTGTGCTCTGGTTGCTCGAGTCGTAGTTTCATATCCTGGTCGTGCCATACATTATATATGCTGATGCGGCTGCCTCGCTTTTGCAGCGCATCTGGGATGTTTGCGGAGGCGCGCACGGAAGGCTTTCATGCGGTTATGCGCAAGAAAGTCGCTTCCCTTTTCCAGCGTACGCGAGTCAGCAGCAACGGCATCCTGCAGATGATTGTTTTGCGACCGGACTGTCCGATCCAAGCGAAGTGGATGCAGGTAATGCTGGGGTCGGAGCAGTATCGCAATATCTTCGTCAAGTAGGTTTTAAGCATTTATTTTATTTTAATTTTGTGTAATGTGTGATTTTATGTAATAAATTAAGTAATTATTATTTGTAACTTTAATATGGACATGGTCTGAAATAAATGAATAATAATAATTATGTATTCCGAAAACATAACATGAAAAAATCGTGACGAAACCGGCTGTTCCTAGAATCCAAAAAATCGGGGACAATGTGCACTACAATATCAATGGTCCTTAAACTGTCCTCCGATAGTCACTGAACTGAACTAGATGACCAAGAAAGAACCAGCGATATGACAAGCAATTGTAAAATATCCATCTACGATACTTCATCATTGCGTTTCTTCTAGGTGGCTGCGCCCGCGGCGGTTCAAAGGCAACCCGATACCCCCGTAACTCAATACGCGCCTAGGAATTCAGCATCTAGCCTTCGCCTCTGCGGATTTGTGCTTTATTTATATGAAGAAAGTATGGCTTGTTTATGATTTAAGTATTGAATAAAATGTTGTTTTCAAATAGAGGATATGTTATGGGAAAAACTCTTTTTCTATCAAGTAGTTTCCCTGAAATTAGGATTGTTTTTCAAAGGGTTAGGCAGAGACCATAGCTTCACCACTTAATTTGTCAGACTGTCGGTGTTCTATAAGTACCACTTTGGTGATTGTGCGCGGGATCTGCATGACCTCATCCCTCCCTCCCCCTTCCACCACCGGACAAGCAGACGCACAGGTAAATACCACCCTTACCTGGTCGACATACCACAGTGTCGAACGAAACGTTTCTGCTCCACTTTTATTATGAGTACTGCCAAAGAGTGAAATGATCTGCCTGCGTCTGTTTTCCCGAAAGAGTACAATCTAGAAGTCTTCAAATCTAGGGTCAATAAGTTCACTCTGGGAAAGCGTGCTCCTTCTTAGGCCACATCTCAGTTGCAAAAGTGAGTTGGTGGCCAAACGCCTTACCATTATCAATAAAAAAAAAAAAAAAAATTATCCTGACATACCCCATCCTTATATCCATACATATGTCTTGAAGTTAGTAACAAGTTCCATATAGTATTGAAACGTGTAACTTAGACCACCTCCAAAGTTGACTGGAGCGCAGAAGCACAAAGGCCTGCCATCCGTTAGTGAACCTATTTATTTATTTTATTTAATATCATATTATTTTGCTTTGGTGGCCCCGGCTGAAGATTAGGCACCTCCACTACTACCCGAGGATGTCGTCAGAGGCGACTAACAATAGCTTTATCTGCGCAAACCCGCATACCCAGCGCGGTGAGTATGGGCAAATTCCACCAAGTATTTGTTTGGGTGCAGGTCAAACAAGGTCGGTAGGTCTGGAAATCTATGGGGGAGGCCTATGCTCAGTAGGCCATCCTCCGAATAAAATGATGATGATGATGAATCTCATATTAATCACAATTTTTTTTATTATTTTAAATGAGCTGGTGCTGGTGAGGTTTTGCTCATTTTAAGAATAAGTTTAAATAATAAGTGTAAGGAATAATTTTGAGAATAAGAATAAGTAAAGTTGGATTATAACAGTAGTGTCTATAGGTCTTTTTTTATGTTATACGGAGGCAAACAGGCTTACGGCCCACCTGATGGTTAGCGGTTACCATCGCCTATTGACATCTGCAGCAACTGGAGCATTGCTAATGCGTTGCCTGCCCTAGGTCGGATTTAATTAATTCTAACTCACGAACAGACAAGAGTAGACTAGAGTAACAATCACGTAGGCACCTACCAAAATGTCGCCCAATATCGGTTACAAACAACTTACAACAAACAACAATAAATAACTGAACATCAGCCAAAAACAATATGAAATTGTCTCGCTGTCGTGGATTACGGGACTTATAATTATTTTTAGGCCTCCCCCGGGGCTTAAGGTCGCAACGCGGGATTTGTACTAAGTCTCGGCCGTAAGTCTCTACGTTATTCAATATTATTTCTTTGGGACATTTCGTGGGGAACGTGTCTCAGGTATGGGGCATTAAGTGAGATTTACTCGCGGCGCAGCTGAGAACGAGTTGCGTTGGATCAGTTCAGCGTGGCCCCTTATTCAGTAAGGCGCCACACGTGAAAATATAATTCGCCCTCCACTTACGCTTAAAATAAATATCAAAGTCAAAAAGTAGGTAGTAATTTCAATCCTATCCTACTAATATTAAGAATGCGAAACACACACACACACACACATATATATAATATTAGTTTTATGTCAAATCAGTGACGGTCGTAATTAATAAATGTATTAGCTAAAAAAAATCCTTTATTGGCTTTAAGTTAAGTGAATTAGTTAAGTTATACCATATTATCTAAGAGCTGTGAATTTTGTTTCATTAATAAAATAAAATGAATAAATGAAAGTTTGCGAGGATGTTTGGATATTTGTATAATCACGCCGTAACGGCTCAACAGATTTCGTTGAAACTTGGAATATATAGAGGTATTAACCTAGAATAGCGTGTAGGCTACTTTTTATGTAGGTACCACGCGAACGAAACCGCGGGCAGAAACTAGTAAAACAATAAAAATCGAAGTGGTGAAACGTCAAAAGCTACTCATGCTACTCGCCAACCTAGAAAATCACACTAATTATGAGTACAAAAATAACTCTCTTTGTGAACTCAGCGCTGATTGCATGTAGATTGCCACTCAGCGCAATTTCGCCGCGATGATCTTCGTGTATTTAGCGCAGTTTCTTAGAGAATAAGGGGACAATTCAGCCTCGGGAAAGAACACATGGTTTTTCACGGCTGCTTCAAGAGGTAATGTGAGGGAAAATGCGCTGCGCAGTTAGAAGGGTATACTGGGGGTTGGTGGAAAATAATTGGCCGAAAATACAGCAGAGTTTCTTAAAGGTGAAGCCTTCTGTTTAAAAAGAACGAGAGATTTTAAAGATTATGGAAAATTATTAGAGTGATTGAGGATCCATCGTCGTGAGTGGAATTATGAGGGGACAAAAATAAAACGCTTTTGAACCTACTTCAAAAAAGGAGATTATCAGATAGATAGATAACTCTTTATTGATTACCACACAAGAAAAACTTTGAGAAACATGGCACACAAAAGGGTAAAACAATGGGCGGCCTTATCGCTGAAAGCGATATCTTTCAGGCAACCTTTGGATGGAACGAAACATAGCAGAGCTTTAATGGATGGCGGCGTACTTACAAAAGTCAGTTCAGCGACTATATAGGTATTTTTATATTCATGTATGTTCGAAAGTGTGAGTGGCCAGTGTCATCTTCTACTGGCTAATTAGCACAACTTTCTGACCCTACCAAATCGATCGCGAAAGTCAAGTTTGACTTTTGTTTTATTGAGTTCGATATATTAATAACTGGCGCCGGTAGAAACCTATGAATTGACGGAGCTCCTTCCCCCGTGAGCTGTGCGCAGGATTCTGTGATTAACAACGTGAGACGAGCTTATTCTAACGTTCCTTTGATGAATGCGCTGTCTCGGCGTGTAAACACGATGTTCTTAGTATTCGCTATTTTAAAACTGTTAATCTTACAATCTTGTAAACTTTTACGTAGAGATACATCTCATCATCATCGTCATCATCAGCCTGTAGAAGTCCACTGGTGGACATAGGCCTCCCCCAAAGAGTTCCATGACGGTCTTGAGCCTTCTCCATCCACCGACTTCCCGCAACCTTCACAATGTACACGTTTACATCTACACGTTTTGTAAATAAAATTGTAGCTTATATCTACAAGATGATTCATAATATGTAAGATATCCCGAAATGCGGTTGTTCTACACCTAATAGAGAAGTTGATGGTAAAGGGGCCAATGCTTTGAATTTAAACCATATCCGATATAATGAGGTATGTACCTACCTACCTACCCCCCTACATGTACTGTGTATTATTTATTCTGTGCCCCTACTTATGTATTTGTACCTATCTGCCATCAGACGGTATAAGGTCGTTGCTCTGTATTTTTGTCTCCCTATCTTTATTCTATAGTATTTTTGTATCTTCTGTCTGTGTTTGTCAAAATAAACAAATGTCATTTCATCTTGTTTGATCTGACGTCTAAATGATGAATTAGATCAAACGCCGAAACGTCCATTGCAACTTTGTAATCGCAAATCGATTCATATTCAAACTGAAACCGACCATGCCCGACACGCGACCTTTGTGGTCAAGGATTTGGGCACTGCATTCATTTGTTTCCCGCCAACGCGCACCAATCGCGACAGTGGCAGGTGGCGCGTTGTCACCGCTCGCGTTCCATTTCCCGAATCGAATGAATATTACAAACGTCACGCTGACAGCTATGCAGTTTCACGCCCGCTCGAATGCTCTTTTCAGCCAATTCCGTTTGTCTATGACCCAGCTTCAACGCCTGAATGCGATTACACGGCCATGCAAACAATTTAGAGGCTCTGTTTAAAAATGGATTAGGCAGAGCTGTAGAGTTAACATTGACACATCCCGTACACGGAGCACGGAACTGTTTTACAGGGTGGGTAATGAAAGCACTTAGCGCTAAGCGAAGCAATTATAAGTAATTTGGAAGCCGGTAATGGGCGCGGACAGCGCTGCGCAAAAACGCGCTAAACGGAACGCGCTAAAAGCTCCCTAATTCGATTGTCGATGGTTTTTTTAAACTTCGAATGCTGAAAATAAACACAAGTTTTCCATTTTCAAATAATGACGTATTCCATTTTCAAAAACGTTTTGGATCATTAAGCATTCTGTGAGAGGGTAAAAACATAGCACCATAACATAGCACCAAATATCGACTCAACGTTACATTTCCTCGTGGCAAAGATTTTTTGGAATCTCGTCTACTTTATGGAATTTCAGGCTAATTGTAGAAGCGTTTCGTAAACTTTGTAATTAAAGCTCGCTCGCGAAAATACCAGGAATCCATAGCCATAAAGAAAGTGGGATTCGTCGGAATGAAACAGGAATAGCGGGCTCAGGACTTTGCGTCACCTGAACTGAAGCTTCTTCGGCCCGTGATTTATGGGCGCGGATCCGGACCGGTAATGAAATTGCAACCCCCTTTCACCCCCCCCCCCCTGGGGGAACCCTCGCGAAAACCCATTCTAGAAATTACCACGCAACAACGACTCTGTGACACTCTAGCGTTCCGATCTTACTAATGTATCTTTTTAGATTTCGCCAAATGAAGTGAGCCTTTCGGTTTGGATCGGGAATACCATTTTAGGAATAGAGGTTTAATAATTTTCAGACATTTTCGTGGTAAATCCGACCACTTAGAAAAAAAGGTTTTATTTGTAACTGATTTGTCTGTTTACTTTTTTATTTTTTCCCTTTCGGGCTATGGCAACTTAGGCATTATTGCCATGTTTTACGTGTACATATTTTTATTATTTTCTTTTTACTTTAATCCTTCTTCATTCTTTCTCAGTCATAGTCAAGTCATATTCAATTCAGTCAAGATCATTAAAGTTTTAGTAAGATATTATATAACTTTTCAAATTATGGACACGTGAATGACTAGATTGTCTGTTCATCTTGACATAAACCATCGCTGGGCAAGCAGCTGCAAAGTTTTCATGCACTGATTAACTATTAATTATTTCAGAGGCAATCTCTGAAGAGGTTTTCCATAGAGAACAATATAAACATCAATCTACAATGTGTGTAGGTATGGTCGATTACCTACGCATAGTTTTGTTCAAAACCAAATTCGTCTACTACATGATTTCATCAGAAACTCCATTCCATGCCTTTGTTTGACCATTGCGTAAAAATTCCCATCCAATAAATAAAGCCATAGGCGTAGTGAAAAAGTTTTAAAACATTTACAACGGCTCTGTGCTCTACAATTGTACGGAACCCGCCGTTTTCAATTAAAACCAGCGGCGCCAATAAATTTTTCAATGTAGACAATGCTTTCAAAGCCCCTTTCTGAAGACAATGCCATTACATGGCCGAAGCACGGGTCTGAGTTGAGATTTCAAATAGGAACATGAATTTAGAAATCACTTGAGTTGTTCATTTTAGCACTCTAACGAAAATACGTCTGTCTTACAATTCCAAATAGGAAAGAGAATTTGAATCCTACTAGTATTCTAAATGCCCAAATGTATTCTAAATTCAATCGCCCCAATCTACCTACCTACCTAACTCTATATATCTATTTGCTTCACCCATTTTTGACACCAAGTACCTGCTACCTACCTACCTACTGAAGAATGCGAGTGGCACACTGCGATCGTGAGGTCGCCGTAAAGGGTTCCATCTGAAAACCAGCGCCTCTACACTTCGTGTGCGGCATTAATGCTGAGATAGGACCTTTTTTGACACACGCATGCACCTCAGCAACGAACCGGGCGACGCAGTGTAGGAAATCCCCCCACCTGATGGACCGCAGCATTGTGAAGGTTGCGGGAAGTCGGTGGATGAAGAAGGCTCAAGACCGTTCGTCGTGGAACTCTTTAGGGGAGGCCTATGTCCAGCAGTGGACTTCTACAGGCTGATGATGATGATAATGCACCTCAGCACGGACTAATAAATACCCTGGTTCTGTCACTACCTACTAACTATCTACTTATGTTTGTCTTTACATCTTTATGCCTTCTAGTGTCTGTATTTTTTCTTATTAGTTTGTGCTGTTCTTGTGTGTGACCTTAATATATGTATTTTCTTTCTTTCTTTCTTACTAAATAGAAGGGAATAAAGAAAATACGTTGGTAGCTGCGACACAGTTTAACAACTACTGCAGTTATCATCGTTTTTCCCCAATTCATTACTGTACCTATGATAAAGTTCCAAAAAAAACATTTATACATTTATTATTTAAATGCGAAAGTTTGTGATGATGTTTGAATGTTTGTGATTCATTCACGTCACGGCCAAACTGATTTCGATGATACTTGGAATAGATAGAGTTCTTTACCTAGAATAGCATATAGGTTGCATGTACCTATGCTTGCGAGTTGCACCCAAGCATACATAATTTTCTAAATCATTGGCTCACCATGGGGTCTATTATTGGCCGTTTCACACTCCTGCATACATGCCAATAAAGGACGTTAGATATTTTCAATTATTCTATCACCATCATCATCAGTCAGATAAAGTCCACAGCTTGACATAAGCCTCCCACAAAGAGTGCCACGATAACGGTCTTGTGCCATCTCCAATCACCTACCCCCAGCCTTCAATAATATCGTAGGTCTAACAGGGTGGGGGTACCTTCCTACACTGCATCGTTTGTGGCTGTCATTCGTGAACTTTTATTTACCAGCTGTTGTTAGTTCTGCGAGCTATATGGCCTGCCCACTGCCACTTCAGCTCATTCTGAGACGGGTGACCTTGTTTCTTCTACGGATTTCCTCATTTCAGATCGTATCACGTAATGAAACTCCGAGCATAGCTTACGCTATAAGCTTTGAGCTTGTTTATGAGGGCAATAGTTAACGACCAAGTCTCAGTGCCATATGTCATCACTAGCACGCACTGATTGTAGACTTTCGTCTTGAAGCTCTATGTTCTATCACTTACCGTTAAATGTTGAAAGAGCCACGCCCGGAGGATGTTGGTAGCCACCTTCGGGAAGATGCCCCTTTTTTTCTGGTTTTTCTTCCCGTTTGTGTCGTCGTCTTCTTCACCTGTGCCCTCACCGGAGCCGATACTCGCATTGCTGGCGTCACCTGGTGACAAAGACAATTTGTTAAGTTTAGCACAAAACGTAATATAGATGTCCCTTGCGGCAGGATTACAAGGATCATGTGGAGTAGTTATCAATGACGGTCACCCATCCATAAGATGGCAGACACATACATAGTACATTTTACTCTCAAGAGAGCATCTTTTGTTGAATAATGGGTCACAGTGATGCCTGATCTGAAGTAAAAAGATTTTAGATTTTCAAGCAGGCATCAGTGAGCTATTGGCCTTCCTGGAGGACATTGGGTGGCTTGACTAGGCATCCACCTGTCACAGAAAGAGGTCCCACCAGCGCCCTAGTTACGGTACCCAGTCCACGCATCAAGCACCAAGTAAAAAAGGTTATAAGTTTCAATAGATAAGGATAGCTGAGAAAATCCATCTCTCTGGCTGGACCCTAACCCTTGATGTCTTACTGCATTTCAAATGTGAGCGTGTCAGACTTTGAGACCTAACTTACGTCACATCCTAAACAAAAATCGCAAAGTTGATGGTATGGGGGCACATCTACTTCACCCTTCTCTATAAACATGATAATCTTACTATAAACGTTTTCAAGCCTCTTCAAGCAGTCCCACACACTCGCGTGAACTGTCTCAATTCACGCAAATACTCATAATTAGATAGACAAACTGCATAAACTCGTAATTACAATAACGTGATAATCGCAATGTACCAGGCAATCAGGAATAGCAGGAGATGTCTCGTCGCCTACGCCGCGCTATCGCCGTGCATCTGGCATATTAATTAGAAATGCCAACTTGTATTTATTTAATCACCTGCCCCACCACTGATTCCTATCTCAGTACTATGCTTAATTAATTCTGATAATTCTCAAAGTTATGATCACTTTGCGTCGAGATCGACGAGTGAAGATTGTTGAGCGAAACGCCGAAAGCTGCCAAAAGCTTGTTTTTTGTGAATAATTCACGGTACCAGGAGGGCAGAGAACGAACACGATAAACAAATTAGTGTGCACTGAGCCGAATCAAATATTCATCGCAACAGGAACAAATCGAATCAGTGTGGGTGTGAGCTCCGTCTTATTTCTGTGCTCCTTGTACTCGCATTAATAAAAAACTAGCTGCACGCTCGCTGCTTTACTTCTTTATTTATTTTTCGTTCAATCCTTTAGAGAAGCAATAAGGTAGATAATTCATTTTTTTTTGTGTAATCCCGTCGACTTTTTAAAAAAATATTCACCTTTTCCTTATAATTTTCCGATAAGTCTATTAGATATTATGAAATCGCAAACAATAGGTAGGTGCGGAAAATAGTGTTGCGCATAACATTAATTATTTTACTTTTTATCGATGATTTGAGATTTTATCGACATTCGCGCAACGCAACGCATCGAGTGTCTATCTCGTTCGACCGGTGGCATGCATTGTGATGGTAATGGGGGCAAAGTAATAAAATTACTTTTAGACCATTACCCGTCCCCCTCAATGTTACCCTTGCATATAGGGTGTAGAAGATACAATAAAATGGTTACACTTTGACAAAAACAACGGGATTATTGTCTGTGTAATTGTTTTATTCGTTTGCCGAGATTTTAACTTTTTTAAACGTTTTATACTCTCTAGATTTTGTATCAAAACTCCTATTGGTTTAAATAAAAAAATAAGCGGTAAAATAAATTTTCTCACATCTTAAACCTTGAGATGATTATCTCGTTTTTAGTTCTAATAGTACCTAAGCAACTGGTCACAATCCACCATGGTGGTAGTAACCTCACTTTATTATCACCCTGTACCGTAGGGGTGTAAAATCAGAGTGCAGTTGCATCGGAGTAATCCTCTAATTCATCTCGGGGCCACGAACTGCCCCTCTAGAAGCTACCCCTACCCCTAATGTTGACTAATACACCCCAAATGAATGTGTATAATATAAACAGTTGCGTGCGAAAAGTCAAGAACAGTTTAAATTAACTTGGGAATTCGCAATAAGTTGAGAGATGTGGAATAATGTCGAAGGAATGTTTCATCTTGGAGTTGTAAAGAAGGCCTGACATCGTAACTGACAATGCAGGAGGGTTAACCGGCCTATCTGTTATTAAATATGAAACTATCGCATAACTAATAAAGAGCATGAAAAGAGAGTAAGTAGCTAACTTTTTAGTCGTGTAAAAAACAAATTTCCTAAATTTGACGCCTACGTTTGTCATTCCTTTTGTATAATTATTATAATCAAAGCGATACTATGACTCATCAATGAACTAAAACTAGCTTTAGTTATTGAGTAGGTGGAAACAAATGGTTTCTTTTGTAGGTTACGTCGCTTTAAGCCGGTTCAAAGTCCCAAAGATTTTCACTCAGATGGAAAATGGCTCGGTAGATTAGTTGGTTAGAGCATCCCCGTATCTAGGTAAGGTTGCGGGTTCAAATCCCATAGACTCGATTTTTTTTGAGATAAAATCAAAACGTCTCTAAATAAATTGTTAAGGATTAAAAAAATTAAAGACAAGTTCTGTTCCTATTTATTGCACCTTCAAATACCTACAAAAGTCAAAGACTACTGTTAAGTAAGTCATATAATAATAAACTTGTTGTTCAATGCTATTGGTCAAGGAAAGAAAAATTGTAATGCATACATCAGATTATTCATAATCTTGTGATGTTTTCAATTGCAGTTTCAATAACAACCAATCAGGGAGCGAACTGCTCATTAGCCGTAATCCTTTCCCATAGCTGGTCCGGTCCCATGGCCCCACGGCGTAGCGTTGTAAGCCGATTGGCAACCTGACACCAGCGCCCCCTGTGAGGGATCGTGTGGTTGGGGCCTTTTGAGTTTTTGGGGAAAGTTGATTGAGAGATACAAATATTTATTTATGTTCTCTCAACAAGATGACTTGGTGGTCTAAGAGGTTAATGTAAGTTTTACCTGTTTTAAGTGCCTGAGATAGGTTTAGAAAACCTGTAATACAGGTCACCAGTGCTTCACTTTACGGATAGCGTTAATTAAACTGACACAGATGTTTTGGAATGCGCTTTCTTTGCAAAATGCAGCGATTTATAGTAATACAGTTTTTTATTTGTTGTTCTGGAAAAATAAACTATTTAATATTATAGGTTTTTTTTTGGTTTTTTATAATAAGACAAAACAATTTAAGACGCTAAGACAATTTTGTATTTTGTGCAGAAGCAGCCAAAAACTGGTACAGAAGTCTGTTAAATCGATGTGTAAAACACATAATTATAGACAAAATAAATTGTCGTGAATTAAAAATACATGTTGCAGGTTTCAGCCTTCATACAAAAACAAAACAACAAAAACAAAAATGCATGAAACCACCCCATCATTAGACGCAGCAAGACCCTGGCATTGACACTGCTGAGTCCTGTGAGATTTATCGCGCACCGCGATAGTGCCGAATGAGTGCAGGATCGAGTTACGCCAATCAACTTAGCGCACGCGCCGTAGTGATGTGCAAGGCTATGGGAACTATCGATGATTCAACTTTAATGCCCGGAAATTGAAAATTACCATTAATGACATATTTTGGAAAGGTGGAAACCGTGAAGACGTGGGGTTTGAACACAGTAGTAAGTCAAGTTTATCGTTTGTAATTTAATAATGGCAATTTGCTATTACAGCTATTTCTTTCACATAGGTTTATGATAATGTATTTTAGGTTTCGGTGACCTAATATTAATCGAAAAATTATTAGGCAGTACTCGATCCTGCACTTTTGCAAGGTATCAGTGATGCAGTGTATGCCATATTTTTGGTATAGTTCAACGCGTGACAAAATCATCGATATCGATTATTCATGCAATCGCCACAACACTAAAGGGCGACAACCGTAGTGTCGTAATGCGTTCCGATTTGATGGATTGGCTTCTTTGCGCTCCCTCCTATTTGCAAACACCCTTATCTGAACTGGGGGGCTAATTAAAATTGGCAGTTTTTGATTAAACTTTATCGCCCTGGAATAGAGGTGATTTTAGAATGGCAAAGAAATGCAGCTTTCAAAATATTGGACCGTGACGTAACACGCGCTTATGGGAAACGCTTCGTTTCGGGTGTTCAGTTAGGAAATTAGTTAATGTCGTAGCAAAGGCAAATATTTTTACAAATGCACTGAAGCCGGTTGAGAAAGTATGGAAAATGGAATCTTCCCAGCGAAGGATCAGCGCCCAGTAGCAAAAAGTACAGTTAAATCTCGAAGTGCATCCACAACTGACCTCATAGCTCAGTAGGTAGTAACTCTGCCTTCTGCGCTAGAGGTCGCGGGTTCGATTCCCGCACTGGACAAACATTTGTGACTAACACAGATGATTGTTCTGTGTCTGGGTGTTAAATATATATCTATTATAAATGTCAGTCTCTGGTACCCATAGTACAGGCTATGCCTAGTTTGGGATCAGTTGACCGTGTGTGATATGTCCGGAATATTTATTTAATATTTATATTTATAACTACATTTTACTCAACATTTCTAGGTACCTATCCAATCCCTACCACTTTAAATTCATAGATTTATCACAAAGTTCAATGTATTTGCATAATATATTTACTCTTGATTCGTAGATTTATACTACATAATATCCGATAGTAATAGTATCCGACCGCGGTTTTTTTCCCGTGGTACTTACATAAAAAGTAGCTAAGTCCAGTTTCAACCACATCGGTTCAGCCGTTACGGCGTGATTGAACAACAAAAATACAAATATCTAAACATACAAACATCTTCACAAACTTTCTCATTTATAATATTAGTAGGTGATTCGTACCTACTATAAACGGCTCAACTGATTTAATTGAAACTTGGAATAGATAAAGTTCTTTACCTAGAATAGCATATAGGCTACTTTTTATGTAAGTACCACGGAACCACGGGCGGAAGCTAGTTAGTTATAGATATGGGAAAGAGACCAATAACAACTGATTTGAAAAAGTTCGGTAAATAATCTTACAAAAAATAATATAAATACTTATTTTCGCTAACTTTTTCCTTTCTGTTGATAGAATTATCCCCTTAATAGTACTGTATAGTAGTTACCAAAACCGTTGTATCGTCAGAGTGATGATCACCATACGTGACAATCAAAAACGCAGCATCTGCTTAATTGCGATGAAAGAGCTGTAAACCCGCTGAGTGACGTGTCGCGTAATGAGCTTCGTTTGGGATGCTTGTGCCTACTAAAAAAAAATGCTTGTGCTATCGACTATTGAATAATAGCTCCTTTTTTCCTTTAATAATAAAAACAAGCTTTGTTTACAGAATGAAAATTAAAACTAATACAAGTTAATATTTACAAAATACACAAGAAACAGTTGTGCTATTTAAAGACCTATACAAACGATTTATAGGTAGCTCAATTGATCCAGATACTTTTTGGCGGGAACTTGCGTAGTGATGCTGTGCTGAATCAAATCAAAGAACCCACGGCCTTCGAAAATATGGCTTCTTAACGTAAGAGTTTTAAAGTGATGTTATTGATAACAATATATAAAAATCGCAAAATTACGATTCGGGTAAGTTACACCAATCGTTAAGCTCCGATTAAAACTCATAATGTTGCACGTAAACGATAACGCAAGATTTTAATATTACCTACACGTATAAATCCAGGGTTCTTTAGATAGCGGTACCGTCATTGACGTCCATTTTGTGACGTTTTTTCTTAATTAGGCTCGTGGAGTGTCCAACGGTGAGCGATTCTGTCATTATGCCATAAAAAACGTAATGATCCTTTATGTCTACTGAAGAATCGTCAATTTTTAATATTTTAGCTCAACGATATACCTCACCAAGTTACTTTGATGGTATGCCTAAATGATACCGATACTGATCAATTGATTCATTGAGTTTGAACTGATTTGACGCCAAACAGCGTAGAGTGTTTTTTCAATGAAAAATGTCGAATTTACTTAAGTGGTAGAACAAACTTTATAGCAAATTAGGCGTAGAATAAGTCCCTTTCGGGATATCATACATGTTATGAATCACTTTGTATTATGATTAAGGTATTGACGGTACCGCTATCTTCCAAAACTTTGGTTGAATGTTAACCCTACAGAGCATCACGTCTCCGCGATTACGCATTGAAAATTAGTTTAATATCTCAAATTGACGATTCCGGGCGGAACGGCCAATTAAGAGGGAATAACAACTGAAATGATCCTCTGGATAGCCGAGTTATGGGGTGCCTTTATGGTCCATTAAGCGTATTCGAGATCCGTGTACTGAAACGTCAAATGTCTTTCAACGTTTTGTCTGATAGCAGGGTAATTCTCAGAGGGCTCAAAAATACGTGTCCGACTCGAAAAAACACATAAAAAGTATCCGTAGCCCTATGATTCTTTTTCAGATAGTAGATTAGCCAAAAGTAATAGGGGGGGCCTATTTTAGTTTTTTAATTTTCCTGTTCTAAATAAGTAAAAATAAATAAAAACCTTGGAAATACTGATTTTTGTGGTGCGTCCGGACCTCATGTTCTATTGTTAATAATTTTTTATCTCATTTCCTATAAATAATAGCACTATTTCACATAGGTTCACAATAAACCAGATAGTTACTGGCTTAACAGACACTATTACTACGCAAAAATTAGCTTTAGTTAATAAGATACAACTAGATAACTTCGCGTCCGACGTTTAGCTCTGATAGCCATGGCGCGTACTAATTCATTCATAAAAACTGTACTTTAGTAACTACGTGAATAGTTGTTAGACATAGACAAACTGTCAGTCGCGATCCATCAGTGGTGAGAACAGCACGTGTGCATGTCTCCGCGTCGCTTCGAAATTACGGTAAGTAATCACTTTCCGTGGCTTGGTATACCGCAAGTTCTGATTACCATGTAGACTATAAATTCGTTCATACTAATCCTATTGTTTTAATTGTTTTAATAATATATGCTTTTTGTGTTCCTAATTTCTACTGCAGACATCAATGTAACATAAACCAGCAAATTAAGAAATTATTTAGGATTTTCAACTTTTTTCTCATTTTCGTGGTTTTGATTTCCATGTTTTTCGTGGACAAAAAGTACACGAAAGGTCAGTGAAACCCACGAAAATCAAATTTGCGGGCTTATTAACATACAAAGATAATATTGTGATTGTGATTTTTGTTAATAATTTGTTTTATCTCAATCAAAATAACTTCAGCCAGGTTTGCTCAAATTGCAATGCTCGAAGTAAATACATAATATAGCTTATAACCAATGAATGTGGGAGGGATTAGATAAGCCTATTTTACTATTAATTTAGGTATAACTCCACCGTTAGTATCTAGAAACGTAACTGATTATTTATAAGATTGTTTGATCTCATGTGATCATGTGATTGAAAAAACGTGATAATTGATGTTAGATTTTTTGTAATACTCTCTTAGTTTATATATTTAATAACAATATTTAATTTTGTTCCTTAGTTTTAAGAAAATTAATATATTTTTATCTGCTTACTACCTTTTTTATTATAAACCTACCCGAAATTCCTTCTTAGAATGATTGTAATACCTAGGCTAGTTCAAACAAAACGTACATTTCAACTCATTAAAGTTCAATAATTTTGTATATTTGATTTCGGTGGTATGAATGTTGATCTCCATGGACACCATAATTTTAAAATTGAATAACTTCGTAACCGTTAGGCCAATAAAGTTCCCTCCACTACCAATAAATTAGTAATCAAATCAACGTATAGAATATTTCGTCATTATGTGTAATTTCAACAAAAAAAAATGTGCCACGAAAGTCAGACAAAAACTGAGTTTCCGAAGAATCACCCAGCAAACGTTTGTCTTTTATGATAACGTTTTGTGAGACGTATTGATGTAGTGGTAGGCACACTCACCTGCTCTCATTTTTCAATTTTCAAAATGCCACAGTATTAAATATTAAGATATACGCAGCAAAAACTAGAAACCTGTATGTATAAATCATAATGCAGGTGACTGTACCTCGACTTTCGCTCTGAAAGTCGTGGGTTCGGTTCCCAGTCGTGCACTTTTGTATTATCCATAAATGCGTATGAATACTTGCTTGTGTTTTTTTTATTTTTTATACTACTGAGGTGGCAAACAGGCATACGGCCCACCTGTTGGTAAGCGGTTACCGTAGCCTATGAGCGCTTGCAATACCAGAGGCATCACGCACGCGTTGCCGACCCCGAACCCCCTCCCCCCTAAAGAGCTCTGGCAACCTTACTCATCGCAGGAACACAACACTATTTGAAACAAATAATGTTATTTGGCTGCGATCTTCTGTAAGGCGGAGGTACCTCCCCAGGCGGACTGCTCCAATTCAGAACGAGAAAATCTCGCTGTGCCCTACCTCCTCCTAAAGAAAGGTGAAAGAGAATTTCCTTATATAGCCCTGAATCCGGAATTCCCCGTGTCGTGGGTATCAGAAACTACGAGTACCTTAAGATAGTACCACAACACCCATACCCGGAACTAATATTACAATATGAACATACTTGTCTAATAAATGTCAAAACCGAATGTAAATTTCCACTGTCTTTTTTATTCTCCTACAGAAAGTCCTACAATTGGACTTTAATCTTGATAAAAACGCCATAACACATTAAAAGGTTAACGCGCTAAAGTCCCGACTGGGGAGCCGCGGAATGCCCATTCATCCGCGCATTGATTTCAATTTGAATTTTAATTGCGGAATATAATACAAAATTACATTGCTTAATATTCACCCCGAGCGCAGATTTTTGCATATTTTTAACCCTGTGCCGAGCGGGTGGGACTGATAAAAATCGCATATATTAACTAAGAGAGGGCCGAGGGTCGCTCGGCGGTTTTCATTTCAGCCGATAGCGAGATAGGTGTTGTATTTTATAGCTTATCCTCTCGTAACGTCTTAAAGTACGCTAAGATTGTACAGATTTTCGTGTTGGCATGTTTATTTGATGCTTCCGACTCCACTTCGATTTAATTAGGACCGCCATATTTAGACCTCGAATTGCAACTCGATAAAGAACAATTTATTATTGCCAGAAAATTCAAATAATTTCACAAACCATACAATAGTGGTGATTGTAATTGCTTGTCGTATCACTGATCGTTTCTTGGTCATTATTAGATTAGTGCCAGGTTGAGGTATGGTGGCAATGGAAAGGGCCTATGACCGTCGGTGAAAGAATCAGTGTAGTGAAAGGGTTAAAGTGCGCCTCTTAGAGGCTCCTTTCGTGCACATGTCACATGTCTTCGAATTCGACTGGCCTCATAGCTCAGTTAGTAGTAACTCTGCCTTCTGTGCTAGAGGTCGCGGGTTCGTTCCCCGCACTGGACAAACATTTGTGTGATAAACACAGATGTTTGTTCTGTGTCTGGGTGTTAAATATTTATCTATTATATATATCAGTCTCTGGTACCCATAGTACAGGCTATGCCTAGTTTGGAATCAGTTGACCGTGTGAATATGTCCGGAATATTTATTTATTATTTTTATTTAATTTTTAGGTTCTAGGACATGCCGGTTTCCTTACGATGTTTTCCTTCATCGTTTGAGAGCACGGCAAAGCGGGCTACAACCGCCGTACTGTCGCGTTAAGGCATTAACTTTCCAATCAGATTTTTTTTTTACCAAGGGACATACGATTGACTTCGAGGCGCAAAATATACAATAAATGCATTAGGTTTTAAGTTGGCGACGGCCTGGCTTAAATGGGGTTAAACTGCAGCAATGGGGGGGAAGTGCTTTATTGCCAGACTGACAGACTGACGGACTGACGTGGCGTGATGCAATTTTGATTCGCACTCGTTAATATGGAAATATGGCGGTGAATATTTTAAGGGATTAAGTAATGGTTAACTCGATATTATTCATAATATGATGCTATTCAGCGTTATAAAGAGGGTGTTACCTATCAAAAATAGTACTTATCAGTATTTAGTAATGTCTCAAACTTTTGATAATTGGCGGCGCTGAAGAATCGGTTCGAAATAATGATATTCATGATATTCAACCTTTTTTTACACTGTGTAACACTCAGTTACGTCAAAAATAATAAAAATATCAATCTCAAATAATCAATGAAAGTCGTCATTTGCCACGGAAATAAAAAATGGCGATAAAATGAGATAAATTTTAATTAACTGATGAAAATATTACAGCCCAAAAAAATAGTCAACTTCGAAAAATAGTGATGAGTTTTGTAAGTCATAATGTATAAAATAAAACAAGCGATAATCATAACCGGGGCTATTATTAATAATTAACACGACATTTCAATCCGCCCGAGACCGCATCAAAATGACGGTTAAAATATCACTTTGTTTTATTTTAACGTAGAATAAATGTCATCATCATCATCATCATCAGCCCACATTAGTCCACTGCTGAACATAGGCCTCCCCCAATACACGCCATTGAGCCCGGTCGGCCCTTCATCCACTTACTGCCCGCCGACTTTCGTAGGTCATCGCTCCACCTGGCCGCCTCAACAAAATCGCTAAGTTGATGGTAGGCATTGTCCCAACAGTCACATACACAGTCCTGACCCCACACTAGGATTCCCTGTGTCGTGGTTATCAGAAAATACGAGTATCATGCATGGCACTACAACACTCGGACCCGGAAGAAAAATTTGCAGTTCATGCAAAACATTTGCATGAACAATTTTGCATTTGTCCCGCAGCAGGAATCGAACGCTTGCGTCAGGCCCGCTACGCCACCGAAGTCGTCAATCGAGTCTAAACACCAAATCAATAAAAAAAACATGGTTTATTAATCACCGTGTACGTAAGGTCTCGCATGGCCGCGCGGTGTTCATAAATCGGGCCCTCACACGGTGCGGATTAATATCTGCTGTCCTGTGCCCTGTACGGTATTTGTAATACTGGTAGTGCGTAGGCGGCTTTAAAGATAGCTCCTGCCGTCCGCTTTGCTTGCACAGTTTTTAAAAAAACATGGCTTCCGTACCATTACTTGAGGTAAAAAGCAGAGAAATGGTTGATACCTTCAGCCGTTTCTGAGTTAAACGGCCTTGATAGACAGACAGGCGGACAACAAATTGGTCCTATAGGAGCTAAGTTTTTTTTCTGTTGAGTTACGGGACCCTAAAATGTGTAAAAAGGAGGGGTTCTGAATTCTACTAATATGTTTTTTATGTCAGCAATAATAAATCTTTCCGTATTCTTCGGCTGTTTACCTAAGAGTATATCCATGCAAAAAAACACATCGATTAACCAACCAATCAACAAACAAACACACATATAAACTATTCGTTACGGTAAGGATTAATTTGGATTCATTGACGTCATAAATAAATCAAAAATTTCACCAGCACCTTCAACGCTTCAGACTGGTAGTGATCTGGATGAATTGAGCTATCTATAGATCGCGCAACGGTCTTTAGATATCTTAATTGTTTCTTGTGAATTTTGTGAAAGACTTGTAAATATTTACTTGCATTGGTTAAATTATCTTTCTGTGAATAAAAATATACTCATAATCAAAAATATGACTTGTAATTATACCTTGCTTATTCAAAAACTACAAACATTTGAAATTCTGGTATTTTTATAAGCGAACGAGAAAATAATATATGCCATTTAAAACCCGAAGAGACATCGAAAAATAAACAAGAAACCCACAAATGCCTTTTAAATTCCATCTCTTCATATCAAAACCATCATCCAGGTACAAGAACTGAGGGTCCGAATATCTCACATCTCGACGCGTAAATTAATACCTAACAAAACCAAAAAGTATTATCAAAAACGGCGCAGTGTCATCGGCCCTTACCGATCATTAGATTGCGCCGGGCGATCCTATCTCTGTTCTCCTCAAGGGATTACATGCCTTATATCTGAACGTAAAGAGTGTTTTTTCGTTATTTTGTATGAAAAAGGTTTTAATTAAATGAGACAGCGGATCGCTCAATCATGATTGTAGTTTTGAGTTCTCTCGAGAAACTAGATATTTGATTCAAATCAAAAGGTGGTTCTTTTGATATCTTCTATATACAAGGTGATCTATAACATGTATACCATCTCTCTCTGTAGACAAAATATTAGCGAAAAATAATAACATTTATTTCCGAATTTATTTCCTGAATTTTTTAAACATAGAATGAATGAATGAATGAAGTTTTTTATTTTCCCTAAGACACACTATATACTATTTTACACTATACAATAAATTGAACAACTAAAAGAACACATGATTAAAATGTTGTGCGCAGCGGAACTCAAGGAAAACATGGCCTTCGCTCAGCATTGTGCTGAATACACACTGATGTGTGCACCCAGCTCTGGTTTTCAGTGAAGACCATAGTGATTATGACCATAGCTATCTCTTTATCTACAGTTTTTTTTATCAAATAACTATTAAACGTATGAGAATTTCAACATCAATATTGCTGTCAAAACAAGCTGAATAAATTAGTTTGAACTAATTTGACCAAAATAGCTGATTTTCACAGTGTTTTTTTGATTGAAAAATTAGGAATTCCCAAATGTCGCGGAACAAACAATATTGTTGCCTGCTTTTATTTTTATAATGATAAAATTACCTATCTGAACATTTACCTTGGTATTATTAGTCATCGAACAAGTTGAGGAAAAATTACACGTACAATTATGGAAATACACTTTGATTATCGCTCAATGTTTTAAACGCGACTTCATGCCATAGCAAGGTAGAATAAAATAAGAATTATATAATAAAACGACTGAAAATATCTGAATTTTGGAGTTTACAGTAAATCTAACTAATATTATAAATGTGAAAGTTTGCGAGAATGTTTGTCGTTTAAACACGCCATAACGGCTCAACCGATTTTTATGAAACTTGGAACAGATATAGTTCTAGAATAGCATAGCTTAGTTCAATCACGCCATAACGGCTATACCGATTTCAATGAAACTTGGAAAAGATATAGTTTTTTTTTTTTTTATGTTATACGGAGGCAAACAGGCTTACGGCCCACCTGATGGTAAGTGGTTACCGTCGCCTATTGACATCAGCAACACCTGGAGCATTGCTAATGCGTTGCCTGCCAAACCCCTCCCCCCCTAAAGAGCTCTGGCAACCTTACTCACCGCAGGAACACAACACTATTTGAAACAAATAATGTTATTTGGCTGCGATCTTCTGTAAGGCGGAGGTACCTCCCCAGGCGGGCTGCTCCAATTTAGAGCGAGAAAATCTCGCTGTGCCCTACCTCTCGTAAAAATAAGTTCTTAACCTAGAGCAGCATAAGCTCAATTTTATCTATGTAACACGCGAGCATAGCCGCGGGCATAAGCTAGTTATCCACAAAAGTTCCCAGCAATTTAATCTCAAGTTCCGGCTCAAAAAGTTACCACAGAATACAAATACAGTAAAATACAGGTAATTATATCGAATTCGGACGTGCAGCCCATAATGGCCACGATTAGAACAAGGTACGAATAACAAGCAATTGAAAAACGCTACGCCTCAATAAATCTCTCTAATAATCCACTCGTGACTATACTTTGAATGAGTAGGATGTAAAATGCAATAATTGAATACTAACTCAGTGTCTGGCTGGATGTCACCTATTTGGTTCAAAAAAGTGCAATTTAAAACGTCTTTTTTTATAATACAACTATCTTCCGCCCGCGGTTTCGCTCGCGTGGTACCAACATAAAAAGCCTTTCATGCTATTCTAGGTAAAGAATTATTTATATTCCAAGTTTCATCGAAATCGGTCCAAACATCTAAAAATCCTCACTTAATATTTTTTTTTTTTTTTAAGTTTTTTCCCTTTCGGGCTGGCTATGGCATCTAGGCCTTACCGCCAAGTCTTAAGTTGATATTTCTTCGTAGTTATTTTTATCTTTCTTCTTCATTTTACTTCTTAGTCATGGTCAAGTCACCGTCAAGTCAAGTCAAATTCAGTTTAAGTAAGATATGATGGTGGCTATTTTACTAAAACCTCAAGGGACCTCTTGGCGCCAACTCGAAAAATGACGATACACGCAATCATTTCATTTCACTTTACTTGTGCGGTTTCCTCAAACAATATTACGCAAAACACCACCATAATCACTTAATATTATTCAATTTAACACTAGTTATATAAAATAAATTGAGAGCACAACATCACTTTCTTCATCACGTTCCCGCCAAAAAGTCAATCCTCACTTAATCATCGCGAGGAAACCAGTAAGTATTCTTATAGCGGCAACGGGCTTGCAACCTGTCACGTATGTAATACTCAATACTGCAAAATGTGAGTATGCGCCAAATGATCAGACATAGTACCTCTGACTACCCCCTTAGACATCTTCAAGGATCTAATCGCCAATGGGTTCTGAGAGGATGTCTACCATTCTTGGGGATTAAAGTCGTGATCCTATTTCAAAACCATAACCTTTATATTCATAATCAGTCACTACATAGCTTTATCGCCTTCTCCTTTTCCAAAAGTAAACAATGCCAGTGCCAAATGTTCGCTTTAAATTAAAAAGAAAACATCTCTTTTAAAAAAGGAAAAGTGGAATGGCAGTGCGCGAAATACAAGCAAACCTCGTTGGTCTAAAACTGCATCCAGCTGTCATTACCCGTCAAATTCAAATGTCAAATTAGGATGCGTTCAGTTCTAATCGCACTAAAATGCGTTCAGTTTAATTGAGCAGTGATCGCGCGCTATAAAACGAGCGTTTTACGACCCAGCCCTGCCCATAGGTACTTACGCGCCATAGGTGTGGGATAAATCAGGCGGAACACAAATATTACTGTCACTTGGACGCGTCATAAACGCCCGAGGTATTTCAGTATTCGCAATCATTTCTAAAATTAACGGCTCGCGTCTTAAATGCAGTTTTGCATGTAATCCGTGGATTAACGGGGATTGATGGCGGCGATTGGTGCGTCTTCCCCGTAAATAAAGGACCCACTAAAATCTGATTAACAGGAATTCCTGTCTCATAACCAAGGGGCTGGTATTCCTGTTAATCAGATTTTAGTATAAGAGTTATACTTTAATAGTTTTAATAGTTAGTTTTTTTGATAGTTTTACTTTAATCCTGATTATTTCACAAACGATCATAGGCCCTTTTCAGGGTCACCCATACCTCAGCCTAGTCACGACCTAATACAGGTTGACCGAGAAAGAATGATACGTCAAGCAAGCAACAAGCCCCTTTCGGGATAGTTTACATTATTATGAATCACCTTGTACGTTTTTGTAACTTTACAGTTTAGAACCAGAAGCATTTAGCTCGGGTATTGAAGTTAATTTTAGTTAGGTATCTATAATCAAGTATTTTATCGTCACACTGACATCATATCAGAATGTATTAATATTTCATAGCCATAATGAAAAGAAAAAAAAGTTTGCTATGCATTCGTAGAGGGTCTACGATACACGTAGACTGTCTACAACGAGCCGTAGATAAAAAAAACCCAAATAATAAGTAAATAGCTTGCGCCTGCGGCTTCGCTCGCGTATTACCTAGATAAAAAGTAGTTTGTGTGATATTCCAGACTATAATCTATCCCTGTGCCAAATTTCATCCAGATCCGTTCAGCGGTTCTGCCGTGATTGAGTAACAAACATTCATCCATCCAAACTTTAGTATTTATAGTAGTAGTAGATAAGAACGCTAATAGATCTGTAGCCATACCATTTCCTTGCAAAAAAAAAACAACATCTCAGAACACACGTCATTGCAACAAGGTGGGCGGGACACGCGACCGCTTTTTGTAATGTCGGCCACTGAGCCATTCAGGTCGTAACGCCCACGGCACGCACCTTGCCAAGTCTTATTAAAATGGCTTCTTCAATATTAACTATTAATAAAAAATAGACGATCTCAGTGGCGAAGCGGGCGAGAATGAGAAGCAAGGGGTGCGGGTTCGATTCCCGCTGCGGAATCGGTATTCATATGAATACCGATACGAACACTCAACAGTCACAAACATAGTCCTGCCTGATACCATACTAGGAATACCTGTTGGTTCAATCACGCCCAAAGGGCTCCAACGATTTCGATGAAACTAGGAATACATAGAATTCTTTACGTAGAATAGCACATAGTCTACTTTTTATATTTTACTATTACTCCTATCTGATAGCTTTTATAATAAATAAACGACTGACGACATCATAAATAGATACCTAGCTTAACCTGAATCGTTTTTAACCAATGCTATTTTTGACTGTCTACACTACACTGTTATTTGACATTTAATGAATAAGTTACCAATTATTATTATTATCTAAATGTATGTAAAACAAGACATTTGCAGCGCCCTACAGGGTACATGTACTTACTTAAGCTACCCTTACACCTAAGCCGTATCCATGTACATGTTGGCAATAAATGAATATGAATAAATGAGTCTGATATATAGGTACCACGTATAAAAAAGTGATAAAAAACTTTGGTTCATTGATGAGTGACGTTGAAGGCTGACACTTCATTAATTTTCTGCTGATTGGACTATGCAAATATCGCCCAAAATTACTCCACTGCAGTCCAAATTGATCCCAAGACCTGACAGCCAGTGACGTTTAACGATTCCTGCCCTTACCCGTTACGTCATAAGTGCTTTAATTACTTGCATCCCTTGAAGCTTCAAGCGTCAGGCGACGTTTTGACGCGTCAGAAAATAACGCAGGCGTCACTTCGCCGCGTCAGTGTCACACTGGATTTCGAAATTTGAAATTGGAAGACAGTTTTGGCTTGCCAGTGTTTGAAGATACCCAAATTTACGGGTAAATTATACCATGTAGTGTATTTAAAAGTATGTTCTATATTTTTTTCGTTTTAAATTGGTTAGAACAGAAGACATTTTCGATTTTAAACTTAAAATATATAAAAAAAAATACACCTAAACTATATAATGCTACTTCCTACTAATATTATAAATGCAAAAGTTTGTGAGGATGTTGGGTTTTTGGTAGTTCAGTCACATCGTAACGGCTCTACCGATTTTTATGAAACTTGGAACTCTTTTATCTTGGTACATTTCAAGCGAAGCTGCAGGCACAAGCTAGTAATAAATAAATAAATATTCCGGGCATATCACACACGGTCAACTGATCCCAAACTAGGCATAGCCTGTACTATGGGTACCAGAGACTGATATACATAATAGATTAATATTTAACACCCAGACACTGAACAAACATCTGTGATAGTCACACAAAAGTAATAAATACATATCAAAAATCACCGCCCGTTAGTCCCTTTATTCCAATTTTATTGAGTAGGTACCTAGCTAATATAGTTTGTGCGAAGCAAGTGTCGTCATGGCGCCGTTAAAATGTTAATTTATGCGAATCATAGAGATTTATGTGTCGTGTAGTGTCCTTCGAAGAAACGCTCCATTTGGTGACAATGTTGGATGACGCCGTTAGATAAATAAGAGCGTTGAGTAATCTACCTACTCTGTTATTAACTAGAAGAATACGCAAACCATGCCTTGCCAACCTAATAGAAAATAAATGCGGTGTTTTACGTCATATTGTTTGAATAAAGCGGACAAGTGAAGTGAAATTGGCGGTAAGGCTTAAGATGCCATAGCCAACCAAAAATGGGGAAAAAAAGAGTTAGAACCTTCGTGAAAATAGGGAATGCTGCTGCTAGCTAGCCCATACTATTTGTAACTTCTAACACATACGAGTGTGATGTCAAGATTTGTGTGGGGCGTGTCGCCTGGATTTTTTTTTAATTTATCACCTTAAGTTTCTTGCGCTATCCCTTAAATTCGAATAAGCTAAGCACCTAAGCAATCCACCAGGGCATGTTTCCACCTGCTCGAGTACTACCACCATAAATATTGAAGAGATGGCGAGCGCGCGCCGCATTTGCATGCGGTGCTCAATTACTATCACGTATGGAATGCATAACCTGTTATAGGTACTGTTATGCTTTCTTGGTAATTCTTATTTCCTTTTAGCTTAGCTGTAGCCCGCGCCTTCGTCTGACAATATCAACTTAGGTATTTTTAATGTACCCAGAGGCCGCATTCTTAACACTTTTCACGGTTGAAAAGTGATTTACTCACGAGAACTCACACTTGGGCCTCAGTAGGTAATCTATTTAAGGTAATCTTTTCAAGGTCGAAAAGTGATTATGTAGGTAAGTAGTCAGTGCTTCTTAGAATAGGACTTCAGGGCTCTTCAGACATTTATAATTTGAAGCTACAATTGCTCTCTCACGCAACAATAATAAAAACCATTATGAAAAAATAAGGTTTATATTAAAAATCAATAGTTTATTAAATGCACATCATTAATCAAAGCGATCTACGGATAGTATCAGGCACTAGCGCCATCTACCATTGAGTAGCGGAACACACGCGTAAAATCGATTTCAAACAATTATCATCGGCTATCTACCGGTCGGTAGCGCCCGCGGCAGTAATTTCAATAAACTATTTACAAAGTAGCAGTATCTACCATCTAACATACCTACTGGATCAGTTTACATGTTGTGAAAACTTGTGCAGTGCCTCTAGCGGTAATCTTGAGAACTAAATGTATCAATAGTTCAATGTCGCAAAAAAAAAATGACGTTCCGAGCTAGCTGAATGTCAAATATTCATCATCTAATCAAATCAAATATTAATCGACGCTCCACTGTACTGCCAAAGAGTGGAATGATCTTTCTGCGTATCTTTTCCAGAAAGAGTACAATCTAGGAGTCTTCAAATCTAGGGTCAATAAGTTCACTCTGGGAAAGCGTGCTCCATCTTAGGCCACATCTCACTTGCAAAAGTGAAATGGTGGCCAAACGCTTTACCATAATCAATAAAAATAAAAAGTTTTATCAGACATTGTGCACGAAAGCTCTAAGAGGCGCACTTTAATCCTTTCACTACACTGATTCTTTCACCGACAGTCGTAGGCTCTTTTCAGGGCCACCATACCTCAACCTGCTCACTGACCTAATACAGGATGACCAAGAAAGAGTCAGTGACACGACAAGCAAGCATCATCTTCATCATTGCAGCCGTGTCCTCTGCTGAACATAGACCTCCTACACAGATATCAAGCGCTGGGCCCGCGGGTTGGTGCAGTTGGAGCTATCGTTGTTAAAATAGGGGACGCCAAACATCTAAACAAACATTTTTTTTTATTGATAATGGTAAGGCGTTTTGCCACCAACTCACTTTTCCAAGTGAGATGTGGCCTATGATGGAGCACGCTTTCCCAGAGTGAACTTATTGACCCTAGATTTGAAGACTCCTAGATTGTACTCTTACAGTAAACATCAAAACATCCTCACAAGGTTTCGCATTTTATTAGTAGGATGCGAAAGTTTGTGAGGATGATTGGATGTTTGTTGTTCAATCACGGCTCAACCGATTTCGATGAAACTTGAAATACATAGAATGATTTACCTAGAATAGCTTATTATAGGCCTATATGCTATAATTGTTGTGGCCGCGCTGTGGGCTCACGCATCGGCTTGTACAGCCATCAGAGAAAGTGTTTAACCCGATCCATCTCAGACACTGCTTGAATCGTCTTTAACAGACGTAGAGGCCAATGATGATGATGATGATGATATGCTATAATTGCCTTGATAAAAAGTATTTTATCAAGAAAAACCACGGGCGTAAGTTAGTTTTGTATAGTGTTTTGAAGCCAGTGTAGCGACAAAGTGTGGTCTGCCCACTTACCGACCGCAAGTCTGTACTTTATTATGGTTTTCTAGTTCTCGTTAGGCTTTTTTATAGTTAGTTTCATATTTTTACTGCGTCTAACAAGGCGTTACCACAGTGCGGTCTATTTAGCAAACGTAATTTGAGCCAGGCCGCAACGATAAAGAGGACGAGTGAAAACGCGTAAAAATTATTTACTGGCGAAGTAATGCTTGTTTAGTAGCCTTAATTATTGGTTGGCCAAGGTTTATTGAAACTAAACAGCGAATAAACTGGACGGTTAGAGGTTTGGTTAAACTTAAAAGCTACAGGTATCTAGGTAAAGAAATTTTATGAATAGAGAGCTTAGTTCTTTATATACTCGCTAGGTGCGCTGGTCGAGCTTAATGCATCTCTCAAAAGCTAATAAAGGCAAACTTTCATAACTTTCTGTCAGTTTGTGTTCGTACAATTCTTTGCAAAATTGTCTATGTACCTACAACATGTTCTGTAACTGTTCTGTAACTAAAATGTTTGGAATTTTGTGAGCGAGAAGTATGACTGTTAATGTTTAATTTATTTACATCTTCCTTTTGTATTTTGATTATTTTATTTATTTTGACATTCTGTGAATATGTATCTCTAATTTATTTTTATATTTTTTTTTTAATTAATCTGATTGACATTTATTGTAATAATTGTAATCTAATTATATCCTTAAGTAATGTAATTGGGAAATAATCCGTATTATTTAAGGTAAAATAAATAAATAAAATATAACAACTATCCCGAAAGGAGCTTATTAAATCAACAAAAATATCCTATCCTAAAAATATTCTAAATGCGAAAATTTGTGAGGATGTTTGGATGTGGTTTGGTCAATCACGCCGTAACGGCTGAAACGATTTCGATGAAACTTGGAATAGAGTTGATTTAGAAACCTAGAAAAGCGGTAAATATTAAAATAAATGGTAAATAGGGTACTTTTTATCTTGATACCACGCGAGCTAAGCTGCGGGCGCAACCTTGTTTGAACCATACATCTTTGAGACTGTCATCTTAACATCGACTGTGTCGACCTAAACAAAATCGCAAAGTTGATGGTACGGGGCATGATAAACGTATGGTACCTACACCGCAATATCTATTGATTTGCTGGTGGTAGAACACCATCTAGTCATCTGCGTTATTATTTCAAATCACCAACACATCACATTAGACGTAATCTCCCATAATGGCGATGTCGATGTTGCCAGCTAACGGCAATGTTGCCACCTAACAGCTAACGGCAAGACCGAATGTGGGAACACAAAGATAGATTTTAAATTGGTCACTTAATATGCGTTTCAAGTTGATTTCTGATCGGTGTTAGGTTATTATGAATAAATCGATTATTTTATGATTATTCGTGATGTTGGATCGCATGATAAATTAATGTTTATAATATTAAATTGGAATTGATGGGTTCGACAGAAAGGCGGGAAAGCATATATGACATGTTTTTCTTTTTTTAGGCATCGTTGGTCATTGAAGCGTGTTCCGCGCAAGTGTCAATAAATCAAACTGGCAAAAAATCTGCGACTAAAATCAAGTTTTATATTTAAATTGTGTGTTTAATTTTTAAGAAATATAAAAAAAAAGAAATGAATTGAAATATTAATCGCAAAGGACGTTTCTGTGGATTAATTTCACAACATTTTTGACATCCCATTAAATTCGTTCGTATTACGTTGGTTTGTTCATGGTCTCAGTGTCAGGATTATGTCGCGTAAGTATCGAAGTTACGCATCGCAGTATTCACAAACAAAAACCAATAAACATGACCGTAGCGAAAAAGCAATAAGACGCACGTCAGAAATACCTTGAATTACAATTTTAATCTTGTCAAATCCCCGTTTTTATTGTGATCTGTGGTCGGCCCTCGTGCGGAGGACAAAAATTTCGTTTCAAAGTTTATTTAATAAGGAGTTCTTGCAATAAGAAATCATATTATTAAAGTCACCGGGGTCCCCGAGGGTTGAGGCCTCATATAAATTCGCGATTTTTATAACCGTCTCATTATTATTTTTGAAAGATCGAAATGGCCGCTTATGAATAAAAACTCTTTATTTTGATGCAAAAATATTGTTGGCAAAAAGTCGCCGCGGAGGCCGGCGGGCGGCGTAGGCGCGCGACGATGCGCCACCGACCGACGGTATAAAACCGTTTAATAAGAAGAATAATACGGTATCGCCGTCTCCGTCATCCTCAATACAATTAAAAAACATTTCTCGAATTAAATGTCCAGTTTTTGCTTCTCTGTGCCTGAGCTGTACGATTCCCGCAAATAAAACAATACTCTGCACCAAGTGAGGGCCGCATTCTTCGAATTCTTTTGCTATTATAAAACGCGGGCTTCCATCATAAACTTTTTAAGGAGCGTTTATTTTAAGTAGATGGGTATTTTATCAAAATTACTATAATTTTGGTCAAACAAAACTACGACCTGTCAAAATTGACGTCGGTAAATCATCGAATTGACCCTTTTTTGTTGCCAGGATTAATAATTTCGTTAAGGGCTTTTTAAACGAGGAACATATTTGGAATAGCTGCCGGTACTTTATGGTCGAGATCATTTGTATAGGAATTTAAATGGGCCATTTTAAAATTGGATTACAATAAATTGAGGAATACCGGCCCATTACTATTCAACGCACGATAGTCAAATGCAGGCCCGATAATATAAAACTACAACACAATAAGTTGAGTGGACCTGTTTATATGTAGTTAACAAACCTATCTAATGAACTTTTGGAGAGGAAAACAAACATCGCAGTCAGATACTAATATAGCGGAAACTATAACAGCATACAGACAGACTGACGTACCCGAGATGCCGAGGAACTAAACATATATAATGCTCTTTCGTTATTCATATCTCAACAAAGAGGGGCATAAATTACTCGGTCGAAAATAACTAAATCCTAATCCATTCGCCTCGCCTGTCCCCAACTGAATCCGATTTTAAAATATTTATGAAAAGGCAACAAAATAGAAAAGAAACACAAGTCCAGAGACAGAATTAAAAATAAAAAAATACGCCTCGAGAGCGAACGATGGAAAAAAGTTAAAATGATTGTAGGGCATCGAGATGTAGCATGTTTTTTGGACGTATCCCCGTTTCATTAGATCCGTTTCAATTCTATCGGGATTAGAGTCTCCGGCTCTCAGGATAAAATGCGATGTCCGTTGATTTATAAAGATCCTTTTCGGACGATGGGACATAATTAATTGTTCTCAGTGATCTATCGTTGTTTTGTTGCAGGTGATCGGAGGCACCGAGGCGCGGGCCTCGCTATGACGCGGCTAACGAGTCGATTGTTCCGTGCGCGCATTGTGGAGCAAGGCGCGCGCAAACAACCACGTGCTTGAGCCCTGCCGGTGACAGCTCCCGAAATTAGTCACGTGGCCGCTAATAGCCCCACGGGGGAGGCGCTCGCCGTTTTTTTCCAGCTCTCGAACGGTTGTTTACAACAGTTGGTGGCTATCGATCCGCTGCCCGGATATAGACGTAAAACGTTACTCATCGGCTCGGCCGCCCCCAATTTTGTCGTCTCGGCTGTTTTCCATCGATTTTCCGGCGACCGCGGGCCGCAGATCGGAGGGTATTATGTATTATCTCCGAGAAGGTTCTCGATGCGCTTTTCTGTGTAATCGGCGGCGGTATCGGGCTCATCTCTTGCCGCAGGCTGCGTGCGGCGCGCGTGTGTGCGTCCGGCTCTCGGGGCGCACTGCTCGATTAGCGCGGTACCGCCACGCCGCCTGATTGGGCCATCCATCACGCCGCGGCCCGCGCGCCCGCGCCCTCTGCCCGCTCGCAAGCGACTCTCGACCCTAAGTTTTGGTCCTTCGGGCGGGATTCGAACCCCGTAGCGCGCGACGCGTTAATGCCGCGTCGCGCGCAACGGAGATCGAGGCGTATTTTTAAGACGGATACTTAGTGCGTTACATTATTTCTCTTTTGTTTTGTTTTGGATCGCGGGCGTGTAACCCACACGGCCGCGTATGGCCGCGCGGCCGCCGGGTCGACGCACCGCTCCGGTTATGATACCGAATGCCTTTAAATTTTTGATTGAGGTTTCGTTTTATTTGGTGCGACGTTCGCCCCGATTACGTTTCTCGTATTCGCTTACCGCTCGGCCGGTTTTTGTTTCGACGCGTTTCATTGTTCGTAACGAGATCGAATTTATCGATAAGCTGGATTTTAATGAAGACGTGGGTGTGCTGGAGTACTGCATCGCGCTTTTATACGCAGCCCGGCGATAGTTGCGATACATTGCGAGATAAAGTTATCTGCGTGCCATAAGCATAGCCTGCCTCTATTCTGATATCCACTAACGCCAAGAAATCTGACAAACTTTTAAACTCAAAAATTAAAATCAAAATTATTTTATTTGGAACAAAAACAAATTTTACAATTTATAAACAATAGGAACACGTTGAAAAACTGTATTAGTTAAATTAAAAACTGTATCGCAGTTTCCAGCGCCCGCCTCCCGTTTACAGTAATTGATACAATAGATGGACTAATGCTCCAATGAGACATAAGTACATAACAAATGAACATATAAAAGTACTTAATTATAATAAGATCTATAAAATGAGTGACAATAGGGCTACGTCTATACAACCAAATATTTTCTGTTTCAAAAAGCATTGGTATCGAAGCTTTATCGAGCTCAGGGTTTATCAAACTGGTGAACTATTGACGGTAGTAAGCATTGAAGGTTATGGGAAATACGTTTTGCATAAACGAAAGTTGGTTCGTGTATTAGCATATAATCGGAGAGCGGCCGAAGGGTTACAGGTCACGGCAGCGCGGCTTACAAATTGCATTCTCACGCAGACCACCACAGGACCAATGAGAATGAATTCACCGCTTTTTTGACGATCTCGGCGGCGTAGCGGTTGAGTCTGAGATGCAAGGGACAAATGTTTGCATGATCTGTAAATATTTCTTGAGCTTTTTTCATCCAACGGCTTCCAGGCACTTTCGCAATGTCTCGTTGCATCGGGTGGGGGGACTACCAACACTATGAATTTCCTTATTTCGAACTTTACCACGCAGAGCATAGGTTTCACCATAGCCCGTTGCGCGACTTTGAGCTTGTGTATAAGGCCAATAGTTAGTGACCAAGTCTCAGTGACATATGTCATCACTGGCAACATTATCACCAGTTCATTCACGTGTCAAATAGCAACCGCATGACAATTTGTCGATACCGCATAAAAAGTCGGCGATACCGCATAAGATATCAGAAATGGACGCTCATTATTAATATTGCCGAGTTTACGACCTTTTTACGACTGCAACGTTTGCGAATCCACTTCCGTAATCGCACTTATTGAGTTTCCATGTTGTGTCGCATGTGTTTTACGACGAAAATAGCTATTGAGTACATTTAATGCCCTGTAAATAGGGATTCTCTAGCTTCCGCCTGCGGCTTCGCTTGCGTGGTACCTGCGAGGATAAAATTAGCCTATGTGCTATTCCAGACTATAATCAATCTCTGTGCCAAATTTCATGCAAATCTGTTCAGCCGTGATTGAGTAACAAACATCCATCCATCCAAACTTTCGCATTTATAAGTAGTAAGATTATTTGTAATGATAAATCATTGAAATTTTTACCATGACTTTCTCGCTTGTCACTGACTTTTTCTTGGTCATCCTGTATTAGGTCAGTGACCAGATTCAGGTATGAAAAAATCAGTGTAATGAAAGGATTAAAGTTCGCCTCATAGATAAATAAATAAATAAATAAAATATAAGGGCATTTATTCACCAAGAATCCTACACACAGTTATAAAGATACAATTGGTAATTTACAAGTTTTGGTATGTATGTAGGTAGACAGGTGAAATGGTCGAGGGCTCAGCTACGCTGCTTTTCAGCCTCGCCATAAAATGTCTGCTGTCGTCACAGCAGGTTTGATCCTCGGAAGCCATCAGCCGCTATCAGGCGATGAAGACAAGGGCACAGATAGAGGCTTCTTTCGTGCTCATGTACTTATTTAAATTTTTAGTTTCTAGGACATGCCGGTTTCCTCACGATGTTTTCCTTCACCGTTTTGAGAGCACTAGTAATAGTAGTAGTTCCCAAACGGTTGTCGGTTCTGCGAGCTATATGGCCTGCCGTCGCATTTTTTTCATTCTTTCCGCCATGGGGGGTGGCGGAAAGGGGTATGTGGGGCTCGAACCCACTAACCCCCCCCCCCTCTGTGAGCAGTCCTCCGCCTGGTTGAGGCGAGATGGGGTCGCGTTAGCATTCACCATCTCGCCTCAGCGGTAGGCCCCGGTTTGAGCTATATGGCCTGCCTAGTTCAACTTGCTAATTCTGAGAGCTATGTCGGTTACCTTGGTTCTCCGGAGGCTTTGTGCTTATCATTATAGATCTAGAATCTAGATTCTAGATGTAAGGTACCAAAGCTGAATAATATTAAAGTAGGCAGAGGGATCCCGTCTTGTCGATGCTCATTACAAAGTAAGGTTTAACGATCGCTTAGACGCCGGAACGAATCACGGGCTGTTCAATTGCTAGAGGCTAGTGTTGTTAGACATTAGACAAACAATTACGGTCAAAAAATCCGGCTATTTTTCATTAAATCTTTATAAAATAAAAATTTAAATGAATTTAAAAAGGAAAATCTATTTTCAAAGTTTCGGTTACAGTCTTGATAAAAATGTTACAGCATGGAATAGAACACAACTTTATTGTACACCTAAAGCAATCTGTACCAGGCAACCTTTGCATACTCATTCTTTTCGTTGTTGACTATTTATGACACAAAATGTCACATTATTTTCAGGGTTCCGCTCACAGGAAAACAGCATCCTTATATCACTTTGTTGTCCGTCTGTCTTTCCGTCTGTAAGCGCATCTGTGCCGCAAGAGGTGCGGGTTCGATTCCCACTGCAGGACAAATGTTTGCATGTTCTGCAAATATTTGTTCCGGGTCTGGGTGTTGTGGTACCGTGGCATTCGTAGTTTCTGATACCCACGACAGGGAATCCTAGTGTGGGGTCAGGACTATGTATGTTACTGTTGGGTGTTATTTATTTTGTAAACTTTCCAGTTACTAGTTTTGTCCGTCTTTTGCAGTGCATTTGGCAACACTATTTAAGTTGAGAGTAATTTACCCGAAGAAATACTTGTTTGCGAGTGAAATTCGCACTATCTCATCTCGTATCTGCCACGGGAATAGTGGTGCTATAGTTAACCGCTTGTGATAAAATATATTAGCCGTTGGTCGCTGTGCTCAAGTGTCCAGTTCAACGAGCTCAAAGTGGTGAAGGAAAACATTGAAGTTTAATAATCGAGTTTGGATTTAATTGCCTAGTCGTTCGTAACTGATCGCCTAATGCCCACGTTTTATAATAACAATGGGTATAATCAGCAGTGGACGTCCTATGATGATGATGATGAGTAAAGTGCAATTTTTGCGCGAGTAACCCCGACCGCGGGAACTATGCACTTTAAAAGGTCTGGAATGAGTCCCGAGACGAGACTAGCAAAACCACAGATAAAATAACAGAATCCGCTAAACTGAAATGCATTTCTGCAGCGGCGAGCTTTGAGCGCTTACGTAGATTAAGATAAAGCGCCGACTGCACTTTGGTCCTTCGAGCCGGATCCTTAAAACTTGTTTGGATCGAAGTCTAGATGGCGGTTTCGGCTTTTTGGCACGCTTGGCTCGCTAACGAACAACGATTCTGGGTCTAATTTGCGGACATGGCGAGCGATTGATCTCATTGGATTGAAAAAAGGCGCCTTATGATGTGAGCACAAATTGAGTAATTTAGTGCTTGCTCGCTCACTCTTATGAATTGTGAATAAGTAGTCTGTCACGTTTCTTATAATTACGAAATATCCATGGAATTTTTCGTGTTTTTTTATGCAATAAGTACTTTTTTAATACGTACTTACGATTTATGCCGATTATGCATCTGGCCGTGGTGGCCCCGGCTGAAGAATTTCCTTAAACTTAAGGGGAAAGTTTACAAGACGATCATAAGGTCTGTCGTAATGTATGGATCTGAGTGTTGGGCTACCAAAGGGATGGATGAAAGAAGAGTGCATGCGACGGAGATGCGAATGTTGAGATGGATGTGTGGAGTGACGAGAATGGACAAAATAAGAAATGGGTACAACAGAGGAAGTTTGAAAGCGCCAGTGATGGAAAAGTTGAGAAGTAATATGTTAACATGCTATGGGCATGTCATGAGGAGGGATGAAAGTCATGTAACGAGAAGAGCGTTAGGTATGGATATAAGAGTAGAGGAAGGCCGAAGAAAAGATGGATGGATTGTATTAAAGATGACATGAGTAAGAAAGAAGTGAGTGTGGATATGACGGCTTACAGAAGAGAGTGGAAGAAGAAAACATGTGCCGACCCCACATAATGTGGGACAAGGGCAGGAAGAAGAAGAGGTAGATATAACATGCGCTGCTTTTTAGTATCTATATTATGTACTTTCATAACTATAAACAATAAAAATAGTATGTTGTTTTTGACATTTTTTATTTTATACAACTGAGGTGGCAAACAAGCTTACGGCCCACCTGTTGGTAAGCGGTTACCGTAGCCTATGAGCGCTTGCAATACCAGAGGCATCACGCACGCGTTGCCAACCCCGAACCCCCTTCCCCCTAATGAGCTCTGGCAACCCTTACTCACCGCAGGAACACAACACTATTTGACACAAATAATGTTATTTGGCTGCGATCTTCTGTAAGGCGGAGGTACCTCCCCAGGCGGGCTGCTCCAATTTAGAACGAGAAAATCTCGCTATGCCCTACCTCATCCAAAAACATCAGACATCTTTGCTATCGTATCATAAAGCGTAAAGCTAAAGTGAATTAATTATTCATGATTAGGTCACTGCTTACTACGTTACGTCGCACTCATTACTGTTTTTGTTACTGATTTAGGTAAAAACGCGATGAAGTGGGTAACCCAGGCTCTCTCAGGCATTCCTATGCGCGAGGTCACCATAGCAACCGTCCAACTTCGCGCCATTCACAGCTCAAACGAAAAACAACCTTATTCATCGGACGTGAAGCTCGTAATCCCAAACGCAAACCAATGAAGTTATAACATTCCGTTACATTACCGCACAATCGTCAATACCCAATCATAACAATGAAACTGCGACCTTAATGTCTGCGAGTAAAGTACCATTTCGAACGCGCAAACGACTTAAGAATAGCGACATAAGGAATTGTTTTATCTCTTTCGCACGTTCTAAAGACGGGATCGCACTCGCTCGCTCTCCGTTCGATTCCTTTCTCACTGTAGACGGACACGATTCACTCAAAGCATCTCTTTTCTACATTTTTTGTTGGTTCTTTATCCACTGTTAATCCGTCTTCGACGTTTCGTAACGCTAGATGAAAATCGCAATTGCTGCCGATATCTAGAATTGGCAGCGATATTTCTTTTCCAATAAATTCTTCTCTACCATTGTTCTTTTATTCGACTCTAAAATTCTGCACAAATCTACGAAAAAGTAAAAATACGGAATAGTTTATTCAGGATGCTAAGAGGTAGAACGTTAAAAATAGTGCATTAATCGAACTGAGCTCAAAGCGAGTTCAAGCGGTAATTGATATAGTGTAATGGACACAGGCAATGACGCTGACGCGTTAAAACAAGAGCGAGACAAACACGCGTCATTGAACGGGACAGAGTGAAATGGATATCGGCCATCGCCGCGTGCTTTAACAGTGCAAGTGCATTTCGTTGTCGATGTAATTGAAACTTTATGTCGAGGTGATAGCGCGTAATTTGGTGTAATAATAGCGTTGGGCTGGGTGTGTGCGCCGGTCGGTAGATGGCGTTAGTTATATTGGGTTGGGATTAATTTGTTGCTGTTACGGAATCGTGAAATAAAAAAGTTATCGGAAGTAAAGACTACATTCAGGATTTAAGAAAAAAAAACATCAATATGCAGGTATCATTGAATAATTCTTGCTTGACTTTTAAACCTTTTACAGTCTTTCGTCTAAAACAATAATTTGCGATGCTCGTAAAGAGTGAATAAGTTTATATGTGCCATATTCATAGCTTTAAGACCTCTCTGTAACACTTATTTCTGCAAATAAACATCTTGAATCTTGAAACCTTTTAAGTACGTAGTAGGTAGGTAAGAGAGAAAGATTTTTCAAAAAAAAATTATCAGTTAATATTTGCCGTCTATGTAGGTTAGGCCCTTGTATTTTTAGCGACCTTGCAACACCGAGATGACAGAGATCTCGCGATAACAAGAATGATTGATCGCGTATGTCACATGCGCGTGCCCCGTTCGATACTCAAGGGCTCTCGATACAATCGTTGAGTCGATTAAGTTACATCTCTAGCGAAATTTAAAAATGAAAGGTGAAATTCGAATATTTGCGTTTGAAAATCGAATGATTCTTATTCCCTAGAAATTTTATGTTGCTATAGTAGTCCCCAAGAATTGGTTAATTTTGATTTCATTTGATATCTAACTAAATTAAGTTTATGCAATGACATTTAACAAGACTTTGACAAATTATAACCTACAAAATGAATGATAAATTCTGTTTACAAATTCCTCATAGGAAAAAGACACCTTGAATTTTACATAATAAATAATTAGATACCTACGTTTGACAATGTAATTTGTAAGTTTTGCCGTGATCATAAATCACTAAAACTAGCGTCTTCCAGCGGGCCCGCTCGTGCTTTAGGTACAGCTTAAAAGGCCAGGAATATAGGACGCTTTTTATTGTCTATGGAAAATCTAGATAGCTCCACGGCTCGCTCGGCTGTGGTGTAGTGACCTTGCGGAGCTGTGCGCGTGATGGATGGAGCCCCATTTCTCTTGGTGACGTAGCGCGGTACTAGACTGTGGACTGTGAATACTAGTTGTACTACTTTGTACGACCGGCTTTGGATCGATGATTTTATTGATTTCTTATTATTGGAGAAATAAGGAATTTTATGAGCGGATCTTTATTACAACGCGCTCCGCTTGGGCGACAACTATTGACAACACTATTTAATATATTTGACTAGCTTCTGCCTGCGGCTAATCTCAATCAAGTTACCCGGATAAAAAGTAGCCCATGTTTTATTCTAGGCTACTAAATAGATACATGCCTAATTTCATTCAAATCCGTTCAGTGGTTGCGGCGTGAAAGATTAAGAAACATCTTTATATCCTCATGACTTTTCAACCAGTGGCAGATTTGCCCTAAGGCCCAGTAGGGCCTAGGGCGGCCTAGATATTAGGGGTGGCAAATCGTGACCAAAAATTTGTAGAAATTGTCGTAGTAATTGTCTCATCATTTCGGCAATATATGCCAATATATATTACAAATTAGTAAGTAGCTATTATAGTTAATTAAATTTCTGATTTAGATAATGTTGGCAATAAAGTAAATTCATTATGTACCTAGTCTAATGATGAGTGCTGAGAAAGGGGCGGCTCATGGCCTGGGGCCTAGAGCGGCCAAGACTGCAAATCCGCCATTGTTTACAATTTGACACATTTTTACATTTATAATATTTGTGGGTGAAAAAAATTTTTTTTCCTCTAATGTTAGTAAGTTAAGAAAATCTTTGTAATACGCGTGATGTACGTATTGTTTGTGAAAGAAATGCCATTCTATATTGTATATTATGTAGAGGTTTTTGACTAGTGAACGAAACCATCCCTAATTAATTAATCCGTGCACTATAATGTAACGGCTATAATTATATTTATAAGCACTGTAGTTTCGCATATAGATTGCAAGTTGGTAACACTGACCTGGGTATTCGCCCGGGCTGCCGAGGAAGACGGAGGAGTAGACTCGCCGCGCGACATCCGGCGGCGACGACCATTCCCGCCGCGATGGACACCACTTGCCTGCAACAACGGAACGGGTTAATTAAGAGTAGGTATATTATACTTAATAGAAAATAAAATATGCGTAGACAAAGGATCATCATCATCGTCATCATTTCAGCCGTAGGAAGTCAACTGCTGAACATAGGCCTCCCTTTCCAGAGCAATAACAGTAACAATGTTACTTTTGTTTTTCATAAAAATACATTTTCTATTGTTAATTTTTGAAATGAATTTACTTGTGTAATCTTTATTTATTAACTTATTCTATTATCTAATTATTTTTTATTAACTTGGGTTTTCTATAAAATTTACAGGCCTACCCTGTATTATAGGTAATTAGTTCCTACAGTTCATATGCTAACAAATGCCAGGGCTACAGTTAATTAAAATAAAAACTTAAGGCATAGTAGAAGAAAGTATGATAACAAAATCTTTGCTACAAACAATCCCGACCCTCACAGGACCGAAAAAAGCCATTACAATTCGTACTAATGTCCTCTACGACACATGCGACGGCGTTTTTCGATTCCGATTTAAGAAAAAAAATGCTACATTAAGCTCTTCCCGCCTATCTAATGGATTCGTCCAACTCTCCCAGGACGTTACCATCATTACGAATAAAAAAATATTCTCAAAAAACACCTCATGGGAGCGAAGGTGTTGCCACCCCAGTCTTTTCTTGCCCTAAAAATAGGGGAGGCAATATCATACACCATTAACAATTTCGCTACTTTTTAACGGTGTCACACTGTATAAATATATTTTTCTGCATGACGTGGCATTCCCGCAAATAATTCTAGTATAATTGAGTTTATTTTTTCGAATAAAAACAGAAAAAGGTAAGGGCGGCACGTTGTTCTTTTTTTCATTTGATGAACTAAAACAAAGGGATGAATGCTCATTTAATTGAATAAAAATTATGTTCCGGTGCAGTAGGTGCAGCAGGCAGCACCGCGGGGGCTCGAAATTCGAATTTCAACCGCCATAATTTCTGTCACGTTATGTTCCTTTTTTGAAGTAATTCGAAATTCGAACAAAAGCTCGCGCGCAATGGTGCATGCATGATTGATAGCGAATGACGCCGCGCCCCGAACGGGCGCTTTTTGGAAATAAAAGTCCTTGACCTTTTTGGTCTGAATTACTTTTGCATTTTCATTCACATTTATTTATTGGATTAATATTTACTCTTTGCTTTTCTTCCCTACCATGACGTGTTATTGCCACTCAAATGCGAGAGTGTCAGCGCTATTTTACACGAATTACAACCATAAATCTTTGCTAGCTTCGTGTCACTGATTCTTTCTTGGTCATCCTGTATTAGGTCAGTGACCAGGGCCTATGAACGTCGGTGAAAGAATCAGTGTATCTTTTTTTTTAACTAATAATAGTGCATATATTATATTTTACGAATGGAATATCGATTGGTGCTAGACCGGAATTCGAACCCACGACCTGTGAATCGGAAGACAGGACCAATACCACCACTCCACCAAAATCTTTGAGACTATCAACTAAAATCCATTGGTGCACGATCGGGATTCGAACCCACTACCACCGCAACGTAAACAAAATCTTAAGTTGATACGAAGTCGTTATTCGAAAATGAGTAGTTATTGCACCAAAAACACGTGACCGAATTTATAAATACGATTCGAAATACAATAAAATAACATTTAAACAAAATGGTAACAGTTCTCAACTAAAAACTGTCCTTATTACGTGTAACTTTACACTGACTTCAGCAATTTAACGACCAATTTGCGTTTTGTACCTCAAACTTAACCATAAAGCCAAATTACATCGTTGAAAAAAGCCGAAATTGCCTCGGTGTTGCCAGCGCGGGGTGAAAGTCGCGTAAACAAATACTAAAAATCTTGTAACCGAAATAAGGTGGCACTCTAAATAAGAATTACCGTGGAATTGGTGACTCCCCTGGCAGGGTCCTGCTCACGACGATATTCATAACGCGAAAAATTGTTATAACGTGAGGTTGAGGGAGAGGTGACTATGCTTATTAGAAATACTATTAAAATTGTAGAGTGTGTTTGTTTATAGCAACACGATTTACTTCCTACTATCCTACTAATATTATAAATGCGAAAGTTTGTGAGGATGTCTAGGTGTTTGTTTCTGAATCACGCTGTAACGGCTTAACAAACTTCGATGAAACTTGGAATAGATAGAGTTATTTACCTATAATTGCATATATGCTACCTAATTTTATCAGCTCCCAAGTATTGACCATTTGTTTCATATGGATAAGGTTAACTAGGCTGAGAGAATGGTGTAGGTGCTGGGCAAGCCTACTCTATCTAAACACGACCCAGGCACTACAGAGTCCTTTAAGGCATAAAAAAAGTTCCACCTGACGCTGTATAAATCATCTAGAATTAATAAGCCTTCATCATCATCATTTCAGCCGTACGACGTTAACTGCTGAACATGGCCTCCCCCACAGACAGAGCAAATTCCTTATCATGTGGGGGGATTTGCCCATACTCACCACGCTGGGCATGCGGGTTGGCGAGCGCAGTTAAAGCTATCGTTGTTAAAATGAGGGACGCTGCTGCCCATCCCCTAGCCTTTTCCCCTTAGTCGCCTCTTAGGACATCCGCGGATAGAGATATGGAGGGGCCTATTCTTTAACCGGGGCCACCACGGCTAATAAGCCTTATTTTTTTAAATAATTGTATGTACCAACATCACTATCTCAATTTAATTTTCATTATATATTTATTTTAAAAATTCATAATTTTGTGATTCATGAGCTGGTAAAGTCGCGTACAAAAGTTATATCGTAATATTTATGAGGGTACCCTGACGTAGCTATGGTACCCCGTCCATAGCCGTAGCTAGGACAGGAGCAGGGATGGGCACTTGCCCCCCCCAACATAGAAAATTAAACAAACATATCACTTTCGGCATCAAAAGGGATGTAAGCTTATGGTTTAATAACCCTTGTTAATATAGAAATTAAATAAAGAAATAACACTCAATAGTGTCTACCTCACACTAGGATTCCCTCCCTGTGTCGTGGTTGTCAGAAACGGGTTCCATGGTACCGAAACACCCAGACCCGTAACATTTTAAGATCATGCTAACATTTTTTGCCGCAGCGGGAGTCAAACCCGCGCCCCTTGCGTCTCAGACGGGCACACGCCCGCTGCGCCACCGAGGTCGTCTACCGAATTTGTATAGATAAATTGTCGATACTCTTAGTAATTAGCTGTTTTTCTCAACTGAAAAAATTGCGAATTTGCCTCCCCCTGTAGTGCATCCTGACTACGCCCGTGACCCCCTCGTAGGAATAGTACCCCCAATACGCCTTTACGTGTATGAGTATGGTAATGACATACGGATGTGCAGCTCATAACGTCACGGAAAAAAATGATGAAAGGATAAACACCCGTAATATTAAAATTCTTCGAAAAAAACATTTATAGAAATATCCGTTATTATTCAGTATGTTCATATGTAACAAGTTATAAATATGCGAGATATCGTATAGTTATAGGTATATATGAAAAATAATAAGAACGAAAGAAGATTGACGAAACAGGTGTACAAGGCGAGTGTGAATGGGACCGTTGGAAGGGGAAGACCTAGGCGTACGTTTAGTGACCAAATCGGTGACGTTTTTGAAAAAGGCCAGGTCATGAGTACCCTAAACCGACGAGCATGTATGAGGAATGTGATGAGAGTGAATGAAGCAAAAGAGGTATGTCAGGATCGTAGCAAGTGGAATACCGTGGTCTCTGCCTACCCCTCTGGGAAACAGGCGTGATTTTATGTATGTATGTATGTATGTATGAAAAATAATAATGTCCAAGTGCGAGGCTAGCTCTCCATGATTATGGGTTCTCTTGTATAAATCAATGTTTAGGCTTGCGATTTGTTCTTTTTTTGAGGCGGTTTGCGATAGCTCAGCTTTATCGCAAGCCCCTCAAAGTCTAGCTCATAACTGACTTTATTCAGTAGACGTAAGAATAGTAAGCTGGGGCCCTTGAGCCAGCGCCGTGATATTGGCTCGCTCTGTGTGCTCTATCGGCTTTACAATGGTGAGTGTTCCGAGGAACTATTTGACCTCATTCCCGCATCGAGGTTCTACCATCGGACCTCGCGTCACTGGAATAAGGCTCATCCACATCTCATCGACACGTGGGTATCTCGAACCACTCGCTTTACGAGATCCTTTCTCCCCCATACGTGCAAATTATGGAATGAGCTTCCTTCCGAGGTTTTCCCGCTAACTTACAACATGAAGAGCTTTAAGAAAAATACAAAAATATTTCTCCAGGGCAGGCATTAGCAATGCTCCAGGTGTTGCAGATGTCAATAGGCGACGGTAACCGCTTACCATCAGGTGGGCCGTAAGCATGTTTGCCTCCGTATATCATAATTAAGAAAAATTAAATATATTTGTATTAAAAATAACGTAGATACAGTTTTCACCAACACTATAATCAAACGATACTATCTTGTTACGGAAAAAGATTTCAACCCATCCAGACTTAAGATATTCGCAATTCTGCACCAATTACTCAAATTGCTACCCAAAGTTTAAATCCAATTAAAGCTAACATCCAAATAAATTAAACAATCCTTCGATACACAACAGGCAACAATGAAAGAATCGAATAATTGCTAGTATTCGGATAATTACTAGTTATTCGAATAATTATAAGTTAACGAATAATTGACGGTTGGTAAATTATAGGAGATTTTGATTCAAACTATTATTAAAATACACGATTCTGTACGAATGATAGGATCTGAACGTTTTGATGTACAGTCATCGTCAAAAGTTGATTGACAGTGTAAGCATTATAAAGTCCCAGATGTTGTAAAAAAGATTGAATTACTTTAATAAAAGTACTGTAGTGCCCTTAATTAAGCATACAGACTTTGCCTTAGATTTGTAGGCTTACTCAATCCATGTAAATAGCTAAGGTTGTAGTCAGAAGCACGTCCAACCATATTTGACTCAGTGTTTTATTTAAAAGAACGGCCGCACAAAATATCTTCGAGTACATAGCAGTAAGTTTTTTTTTTTTGCAAAAGATAACATAACTCAACGTCAAAGTCAAAAGGTGTTTATTTCAATTTCATTAAATCACTAGGATCACTTTGAAACATCTTCCAAGCCTAGAAGAATCAGGCAACAAACACGGCTTCATGATTACCATTTTTTCGATGATCCTTTTCAAAGAATAAAATATATAGCTTCAGTGATCGAACAAATTGTGGCTCAAAAGCAATTTAATCAAGAATTTAATATAAGCTTAAAAAAATGAGAAAGCTTCTGTATAACTATTACTTCATGAATCTTCTTGTACACTTTTATCACTAACTGTACCAATTGTTTTAATACTGAAAAGAGAATTATGTATGTTAATTGGTGTTCTAACGCGAAACGTTTACATTGTTTTAGTTTAATAATTGCATTTTAATCATTGGTTGCTGTTAAATGTATGTATGAATGAATGAAATGAGTGTTACCTCTTATTGTACCGATGCGGTTGGGTAAGCTCTACCTAACAAGTATTTTATTTTATCCTCGATGGCGTAGAGGGCGTGTGCCTATCTGAGGCACAAGAGGCGCGGGTTATATTCCCACTGCGGGACAAATGTTTGCATAATTTGCATTTTTTTTAAACTACTAACGTGGCAAACAAGGTAACGGCCCACCTGTTGGTAAGTGGTTACCGTAGCCTATGAACGCTTGCAATACCTACCTTACTAACCGCAGGAACACAAACAGCCACATACATACATAGTCCTGACCCCAAACTAGGATTCCCTGTGTCATGGCTATCAGAAACTACGAGTACCATGGTACCACAACACCCAGACCCGGAACAAATACTGAAGATCATGCAAACATTTGTCCCGCAGCGGGAATCGAACCCCTTGTGTCTCAGTCGAGTTTTACGCCACCGAGGTAGTCAGGCAGGTCATAAGATTGTTTTGTAAATTTTCCCCTTAAGTTTAAGGGGCATTCGCCGATCAAACTTTAAAATAAAATATTGTATCAAAATTGATATATTTCTACATTTTCGAAAATCCCAAAATGAGTTATCGCCCATAAAAAATAGGGGTTTAAACGGATAAACACAATACTACTATCAGGGATGCGACGGTAGAAAAACAATGATTTATCGTGAGAGCGGGGACATCTTGGAGCAGGTACACAGGTGGTGCATTCTGGACTATTCTTAGTCTATCGCATTGTGTTGGCCTAGTGGGAGGTACCTCGACTTTCTAACCGAAAGTCAGTGATTTTTTAAATGACCGTACTATTGTTTAGCTTAGTTATTGACCTAATTAATTTGACTCACTTAAATATTTTTCTGACATATTACTCGCATTTACTTACTTTTTATTACACAAGTAAATTTTTTTTTTTTTTTTTTAGATTTATATTAATTTTTGACGATGTAATAAAGGCAGATAACTAAATTAATGCATGCTTTAATAATTGAAATGTCAATTAAATGTTTGTACGCCCAAGTGGCAGAATCTAGCGATCTAGACTAGTTCTATGAACTGACTGTTAAATGTACCTGATTCACAAACAATAAATGAATTACTGAATTACTGAATTACAGTGCTCATTCTCTATGCACAGAAGTAACTTTGAAAAACTATGCACTTTATTAAATAAACTAGTTTCCGCTCACGGCTTTGCTCGCATGGTAACTACATAAAAAGTAGCCTTTATGCTATTCTAAGTAAAGAACTTTATCTATTCCAAGTTTCAACGAAATCGGTTGAACCGTTACGGCGTGATTGAACAAACATTTAAATTTAGGAGGAGGTAGGGCACAGCGAGATTTTCTCGTTCTGAATTGGAGCAGCCTGCCTGGGGAGGTACCTCCGCCTTACAGAAGATCGCAGCCAAATAACATTATTTGTTTCAAGTAGTGTTGTGTTCCTGCGGTGAGTAAGGTTGCCAGAGCTCTTTAGGGGCGACGGGGGTTCGGGGTCGGCAACGCGTGCGTGATGCCTCTGGTATTACAAGCGCTCATAGGCTACGGTAACCGCTTACCATCAGGTGGGCCGTAAGCTTGTTTGCCACCTCTGTTGTATAAAAAAAAAAAAAATAAACATCCAAACATCCTCACAAACTTTCGCATTTATAATATTAGTAGGATAAAAAGAATGGGCACTATGTCCAGCAGTGGAATTCTACAGGCTGATGATGGTGATGAATAACAGGCACAGTAAATAATGGAACTGTAGAAAAAAATATCTTTAAAATCGGTTTAAAAATAGCATTGCATCCCGTTTTGTGAAAATTGTAAAGCCCAGACGTCACACCTCCCAGGATCCCTCGCATAAAGCAATTTCCTTAATGGCCGACCGATAGCTCTCTCTAACTGCCTCTGAGCTCCATCGATCGAGCACTGGTCTACGAAGAGCCTCTGCCATAGAATAACCGTTACGACTACGTACAAAAGTATCACTTTAAAAGAAAAACACACGGTCGGCTCATCTACCAACCACGCACTAACCGTCTTATATTAATCTTATTCATATTGCTTATAAACGATCTATAGATAGCTCAACTGATCCAGATCACTATCAGTTGGAAGCGTCCCCAAGACGCTGGCGGAATTGCCACGCTGGATGGCAATGCTAATGCGCTGGGCCAAATAAGAGCCAGCTCTCGGGTCACGCGTCGCTTCGATCAGACGTCCTGATATCTTTTTGAAAACCCGGAGGGCCCCGTTTCCCCACGGACCCAGGGTCTCAACCCTAAAAGGCTCAAATATGTAAGCCCTATCAAGAATAACATAGCGCCTTTTGAGATCCTCGGCCGAATGAGCTATCTATAGATCGTTTGTAACGGTCTTTAGATGGCTCAACTGTTTCTTATGTATTTTGTAAATATTAACTTGTATTAGTTTTAAGTTTCTTTCTGTAAATAAAATATTGCTTATTGAATCTAAAAAAAATACATTATATTAACATTACATTTACATGCTTACTTGTTTATTTGTAATCAACATACAATAAAAACATATGTTTTTATCAAACGCCTGTGTTATTAGGCGTTTGAACTATTGAACACACAAACCTCCAAGGCTTGATTAACAATAAGACGGTTAGTGTGTGGTTGTTAGGTTAGCCGACCGTGTATTTCCCCTTCAGAGTGTTTTTTTTATTTTTTTTTCTTGATGATGGTTAGGCGTTTGACCTCCATCTCTCTTTTGCAACTCATACGGAAAAACAGACGCAGGCAGATCGTCCCACTCTTGTATTGGTTACTAGCTTACGCTCGCGTCTTCGCTCGCGTGGTACCTAAATAAGAAGTAGCCTATATGCTAGGTAAATAACTCTTTATATTCCTAGTTTCATCGAAATTGTTTGAGTCGTTACGGCGTGATTGAATAACAAACATCCAAACATCTAAACATCCTCAGACATTCGCATTTATAATATTAAGTAGGATTGATTATGAATAAGACGGTTAGTGTGTGGTTAGGTTTTTTTTTTTTTTTTTAAATGTTGAAGTCATTATAAAATTACAATTATTTCTACTAATAAAGTACACAATCATTCCAATGCGAGATTCGAGAATTGCGAGGTTTATTTATGGCCTACAGAACCTGTACGTACGCTGGATGAAACAATGATTTACATTTGTTTCGGACGTGTGTCTGACTACCTTTTAAGACATATTCCTGGATCTTGAGAATCTAGAGATTATGGAGGATGCATACCATACGCGGTATGCGTATGGTAGGTATATAGTACCATAGTGAAAAAGGATCATCGAAAAAAATGATAGGCACCAAGCCGTGTTTGTTGCCTGATTCTTGTAGGCTTGGTCGCGAGGAACAGGCATAGCTTCACCTAGTTTCTAAGACGTTTCAAAGTGATCCTAGTGATTTTATTGAAATAAATGCCTTTTGACTTTGACTTTGACTTTGACACGACACGCAATGAAAGGGCCTATTCTTGAGCAGGGGCTACCACGACCATTAGCTAAAATACTGCAGTTGAACTGCAAAGAGGCGTTAAATTGGCCAATTCGAACGACCTGTATCAAAATAAACGTCCAACCTTTGAAAAATTAACAAACTTAACTTGAAAATTCGTTTCCCGTCATTTTCTCGTACCATAAAAACAATAATAATCCTGAAACGAAAAGCTGCATTTTTAAAACCGCTCCAAAGCATTCCTAATTGCTCCCGCCCAAGCCAGGGCGGGCCGCCCGCCCAGCCACCTCTATCCCTCAGATCATAAGGACCATTTTTCCACGAACCCGGTTCCTCTATCCTGTCTTGTTCTATACGAAACTTGTGGCATAGACTTCGGAATGCCGTAAGAAAAGTTTGGCTGTCAATGGAAAATGTGTCTTCTGATGATTGAGAGAGGGTTTTGTGTAGCGTGGGGGGTGGTAGGGTCGTTGGCTTGCCTTAGGGGGTGGGTTCCGCCGCATCTGACGTATAACTCATCGTAGGTACAGACGGACAGATCGATAGCGTATACCTAATAGTGTTTGTTTTCGGTGTGGAGGTTGTTACGGTTAAAGGCTGGGCGTTTGAAAATAATGAAATGATTTATTATAAACTTTAACATTATAAACATAAGGTTTTGTCCTGACCCTGAAACTACAAGAGACATGTAAACAAGTAAGCTCGTAGCTCTGGTTTTTAGGCCGCCTCAAGGCCCCTGACTTCACAAAGCGACAACTTAACATATTAGAAGCACGGAAGCGGTCACCCACCCGTTAGTGGTAACAGCTAAGCCGTCCTGTGCTTTGGAGGACACGTTAAGATGGCAGTTCCGGGTGTAAAAGTCGATAAGTCATGACCGAGGCATTTCCGGCGGCCTAAAAACTCAGTCACTAAAGTACTCATAGAGGCTTTTAGGGCGGCCTAAAAACTCAGTCACTAAAGTATTCATAGAGGCTTTAGGGCGGCCTAAAAACTCAGTCACTAAAGTACTCATAGAGGCCTTTAGGGCGGCCGCAAAACTCAGTCACTAAAGTACTCATAGAGGCTTTAGGGCGGCCTAAAAACTCAGTCACTAAAGTACTCATGTAAAAAAACTAAAAACTAAACTAAAAAAGTAGTCACTAAAGGCCTAAAAAAGCCTAAAAACTCAGTCACTAAAGTACTCATGTAAAAAAACTAAAAACTAAACTAAAAAAGTAGTCACTAAAGGCCTAAAAACTCAGTCATTAGTTTTGAGGCAGCTCCAAGGCCTCCATGACTACTTTAGAGTAGTCATGGAGGCCTTGGAGCGGCCTCAAAACTCAGTCATTAAAGTTTGGCCATATGATGTTTAATAAACAAGGTGATTCATAGCTTATATACTATTTCGAAAGGGGCTTATTCTACACCAAATTAGCAGTGAAGTTTCTTCTACGACTTTTGGAAATTCGACATTTTTAATTAAAAAAAAACTCTAAACAATCATATCAGAATTTTTGGGGCAAATCAGTACAAAAATCAATAATTCAGCCGTTTGTTAGAGCAATCTTGATGCCGAACAAACTATTAGTAATTAGTTACAAAAATGAGAAAAATACCAAAAACAACTAATTTGAGAAAGTTTGGGGGAAAAAAATGATAAAACTAAATTGAAAATATTATGCTTTTTTTCCGCTAACATTCTTTCTGTTTGTTGATGGAATAACCTTTCGGGATGGTTAACATGTTATGAATCACCCTGTATAATAAGCAGGCATAGCATAAAGATTGAAATAGTACGCATATCAGTTTCATCTACATCAAACCAAGTCAATGCTCCCCACGACAGCCCCTAACACGGGTCTGACAGTTAGACCCAGTTACGTAACTACCAGGTTACCGCACAACAAGTGTAGCATCAATCAAAACAATTTTACAATAAAAAATTGGATTCGTCGACCCTAAACATGGCGCCCGGAAGACTATCCATTACGCTGGCGGCCCGCGTTTTTCACGAATGACAGCGGCTGTCAGATCCGCGGGACAGCTGTCAAACGCGGCCTTGACACTGAAAGCAGCGTGACATGACGTGACGGTCCGTCATCGATCATGAGAGCGATTCGTCTTGTGATGTCAGAATTCAAATCGCTAGGTCAATTGGTGGGTCGATGGACCTAGATTTACTATTATCCAATCTTTGAGCACGAAAGTAGCCTCTAAGAAGCGCACTTTAATAACTACACTGTTTCTTTCTCCGACTGTCATAGGCCCTTTTCAGGGCCACCATCAGGGTCATCCTATTAGGTCCGTGGCCAGGTTGAGGTACCTGGCCACTGACCTAATAGGATGACCAAGAAAGAATCAGTGACGCGACAATCAAGCTAGGTAATCCAAGATACAGAGATTACAGCTAATAAAAACTTCGTACATCGTCTTAAAAAATCGCAAGTAATATTAGGGTGTGTAACGATATTTTGATAGTGAGTGTACGGGCAGTCGGAAACACAAGTATTAAGGATACAGGGACAGTATAGAGCACAAGTAATGCGATTGATGACCGCGCGGTATTTTGTAACTGTCACGCTAGCTTAGGGCTGTCAAATTACGAATTCATACCATAGACAATGATTTTATTGCTAATGCTTACACGTCTAATTTGAAATTCGGGTGCCATAGCCTATGTTTTAATGCCGTTACAATTTTGCGTGTCATCACGATATCGAGAAAATATTACAATCGGCATGCATCAAAAATATCAAGTTATTGTCAATTCAACTTCACAAAACGTGTACTTTATGAACCGATTTTACATTTATTAAACATTTAAGGGTAGATATTACCCTAATTTTCCGTAATTCAAACAAAGTCACCAGCACACATCCTTCTCATAAAAATGACGTTTATATACGAACGCACACCTATAAATACGTCAAAGTAGATATTACCACAGGATAAATAATAGTTACTAAACCAGGTGCTTCACCCAGAAGGTTTTTTTTAAATATCTGGCATAGTAAGCGGTAGGTAACCAAACCTAGGATTCGGCCCTAGTGGCCATTGCATCTATCACTCTGAGACATGCGTTACTTCAATGATATGGCTCTTCATTTCACTGACCTCATTCTTCAAACCGGAAAACAGCAATGTAAGCATTGCTGGTCGGCACTAAAAGTGCGAACGATATTGAAACTTAGGACATCGAGCACTTTTATTGTTTATTAGCTAGCTCCCGCGGCGTTGCTCGCGTCCAGTAAATCAGTATTGAGGCGAACAAAACAAAACAGTATTCAAATCAGTCGAGTTTAAGCGAGACTATCTATTGATTTTTTTATTCATAGATTTGACAAAACTTAGTTTTAACAGTATAAAAAGGACCTAAATAAGGAGTAATAAAGCTTATTTTACATGAAAAGTTGACTCAGAGTGACACAGACTCAGCATTACCACAGAAATGTAATAAAAAAAGCAAAAATACACTCCGATACAGAATTGTGCCAGTCACGAGGGTCGGACAACATACAAGCGGGCCGTCATTTTCATAAATTTCACAACCCTACCGCCCCGCCCTTAAATATAGACTTTATCGTTTCAGAATTAAGGTCTGATTTCGATTGTTTATGCGGGGAGTTTAGGTTGTGTAGGAAATGATGGGAGTAAATGTGGAGCGTATAGAAAAATTTGATTATTCATGCCGACTTGGAGAAAAATTACAAGCGAGTATGACACGGGGTCGTACTCTCGTTTATTGTGTGCGTAATACTGCCTCTAGGTTTCTGCCTACTCTGTGATCAGTGATCATCGATTATACCCGATTTCCGGACCGATTTCAATCAAACTTAGAATATTATGTAGAGTTAATTACATAGAATAGCGTATAGGCTACTTTTTATGTAGGTACTGGTATGTGTTTATTGTGTTCACATCACAAATAGGTACCTACAACGTACGATGCCAGCTACCGTTCATAAAGTACAAGTTTCATGTACAAGTTCCATGTAATGTTCCGCGTTATCGATCCGAAACTACCAGGCTATCAGGATAGCGAGGATGTATCCCGTAACGAAGATCCCCGCGGCGCCTGCCGCCGCCAGACGCTCTGCAACGCTAATTACTTCGAAGACGAGCATGTTCCTTTTTAAAATTTTGGCATACAATTTAAAAAGAATAAAAAAGAGATGTTCTTTTTTTTTAAATTTGGAACGCGATTAATGTTCGTTCTGATTAAATTTGGAACGCGATTAATGAAGGAATTCGTTCTGATTTTAAAAGTGAAATAAAGTGAAATGTAGAGTCGTGATGGCACCAGTCGATTTTAAGAAAAATAAAGTTAAGGGCAGTTTCACATCACAATAGATAGATAGTTATTTTGAAACTAAAATGTAACTGATGGTAAAATAAAATTTATTTTATCATGACCGAATAACAAACTAAATAACCTGGTTCAAACTTTAATTACACACATATTTTTACGAACTTTAGTAATGAATGTAGCAAACTAAAACTAGTTGTGTTAGTACCTCAAAAACTTGCTACATTTGAGAGGGGAGAGGGGGAGGGGGAGCGACCCTCTGTAACTAAATTTTCAACTGTCACGTAGATTAATGATGCCAGCCCGTGCGATACGCGCTAATGCCTGTCGGTTAATATGGATATGACTTTGTTTCAAAATATTTAGATTTTTGAAAAAACTTTGCATAAAATTGTGATATAATAGGTGTAGGGCTCCAAATTAGAGTAAATGCTCTAGATAGAAATATGTCGCAGTTCAGATATTATGTATTTATATTATTATTATGCCTGACATCATTAACAGATGCGAATGCCAATGTTGCATTAGCGCATTAACTTTATGAATTATGATTTTAATTATGAGCGCTATTGATAAGCGCAAAATAGCATTAGATGTTCAAGAAACTGATCGGTCCAGAAAATAATCAAAGTATTTGTTTTAATAAGGATGCCTAAAAACGTTAGGTAAACAAACATATTGCATAAAAACCATTTCAACTTGTTCAATCATCCTACCAAACTTTCACTAGCCGCAAAACAAATAAATAAAAACCGAAAGTAGCGGGCGTATCCACATTAATCTTCCCTCGCCCGGCGCGACGCGGGGTAGAATGGTTTTCGGAAATCGATTGCCTCCAAAAATATTTACAGGCCCACGTGTGTAGCACGCACTCTGTACGCACCTTTATGAATAACGTTATTTATAAAGAGTTCGTATGAGTTAGTGGCCAACTCTAGTCACTGAGTTTTAAGGCCTCCGGAAGGCCTCATACATAGGTACATAAAATCATGCCTGTTTCCCAGAGGGGTAGGCAGAGACCACGGCTTTCCATTTGCTGCGATCCTGACATACCTCTTTTGCTTCATTCACTCTCATCACATTTTTCATATATGCTCGTCGGTTTAGGAGGTACTCTTGATCTGGCCTTTTTCGAAACTGGCCTGAGTAAGTGGAATATCGACTTTTATAGCCGGTATCTACATCTCACTACCATCTGAAGCACGGAAACGCTCAGCTGGTAATGCTACTAGCGGTCATCCATCTATTTAGTGACCGCGCTGGTGATTGCTTAACTTAGCATGAGGTTGAGAAAATTGGATTACTGGAACATAAACAAAGAGTAAATTTAAAATATAGAGCAACTTAAAATTGATTAATTGCAAAACCATAAGTTTGATTCATGTTATGCAATATGTCACCACGTTCGCACATAAACCAAACTCGTTTTTTATCATAAATAAATTAATATGCATTGATTTATAATAAATTCGTTAATAATATTTAAATAAACGCGAAATTACCAAAAACCACTACTCGTTAAATTTATCGTTCGAGAAGACCACACTGGCCAATATTAGATAAATATTCAACATAAATAAACCACGACCTACCACACTGGTTAAAAAACCACTAAGTATAATATAAATTATGAATTAAATAACGCACTGACACTAGAGCAGTAAACGTCATGACGATCAGCTGATCAAATATATTGCTACTATAAAAAGTGAAAACGCGAACCACTCTGCCCCTTGTCGCCGTCTCGTTCCCTCCTACCTTTACAACGTACAACAGACAGAGACGGGGAGTGCGCCCGTCGTCGCCGCGTAAAATGATATATTAATGTCAGCTGTGTTTAGGACCTTGTGAGTCTACAAAATAATAGATGGTAACAAATAAATTACTTGCGGAGTGCATTTGTGGAGGAAATTCGGTCGGTCGTCGACCTCGACCGCGGCCGTGTAAATCATGATTGATATACGACTTGCGAAGGTCGCCATCTTGAACTGAACAGTTCGAAATTTGAATCTGTTCTCGATTGGTTCGTTCCTGCTCGTTTTTGGTCCTTTTTGGCAGGGAATTTTAATTTCCCTTGCTGTGAACGAGTGAGTTTTTGATTTCATTGGACGTTTTCATCTTTGTTTTATTGTTTCCACCTTTCTGTTTGGGTATTGCAGCTTCGTGCAAGCCAACCAATGCTCTACGATCGATAAAACAGACTCATCAATTTCTTTCTATTCACAAGCGTGACATTGGTCTCATTTCTATTAACGATTATTTGCATGTCCAAATAGTGGAAAGATAGTTTGTAGTAAACGGTGATTCCAAAAATTATATCTTTGAATCTGTTCAGACTAAACTTTTGATCTATACAAGAGATTTGAAAGAATGTTTGCATTATAAAAGATGGTGGCGGTGACAAAGACATAAATAATAAATGTGTTGGCAACGAGCAGTACTAATCGCTCCAACGACACTGCAACTGCCGCCATATTTTGCAACAATTACAATGAAAATGTAATTGTTGTTGATATACTTAAGTGCTGTAATTGATAATTATGAAGGTATTTTTGCTCGCCTTGTTCAAGTTATTATCAAGATCTTGTACATAATAATTATCACTGTTGAGATCTGTTGTAAGTGCATTCTATTATGAATTTATGAGTGGAATCTGATTCTGATTATAAATCATTCGCCAGTCATATCTTCACATCTTTTGCAAAAAGAACTTTATGTAATCAATCCAAAAAAAGTACAGGTGTACATGCACTTCGGGACGCTGTATACTTATTTTTTTAATTAGGCATAATCGTTCTAAAAAACATTCACATCTTGTTACAATATTTTGTGAGTTTTTGAAAAACATCAGATCAGCTAAGTTAAGCAACATTCAGCGCGGTCACCAAATGAATGAGTGATTGCTTTTGTCATAACAGGACAGCACTTTTTTCTTACTCACTTTAAAATGGCAGTTCCGGCTAGCATAAAGCCATCTTCACCAGACTTAGCTGCTAGCTCTTATATTCCCTGCTTTAGTGTTTTATGCATTGCTTCTTCCTGGTGTTTGGCTCTTTCTTGGACACCAAGCATTTTAATAATTTATGTAACTGAAGCTTTACGAAACCTAAAGACATTGTTATGCATAAGCATGAAACATTTAAAATTATTATCGATTAAATTTCAATAAAACATGAATATTTTATACACCAAAACGAAATCCGAGTTATCATACCAATCTATCGCCGTAATTAACAAGTTGTAATAACAATAGATGAAATCAGAGGCATTGCTGTCCGTGTTCGACTATTACTTCTTGAACCATTAATCATATTTAGGAGTCCGTAGGAGGTAAGCAAAAATTTGGGACTAGGTAGTAGATTCTTTGTAATAACAAACCCATAAATGCCATCCCAGCAAGACAAAAAAGTCTAATTCAAACTACAGTTCTCCTTTTTTAATTGAAACCACATTATTTATATTGATTCGTGTTAGTTATATTGAATAATTTACGATTTTTTCAAGTCTTTGTACGTGTGTCATTATTTTATTTTTATCCAACTCTGGCAAACCATAATTTAAGTATGTTACCTGTTTAGTTTTGCCTTAGCTAACAATCTATAATTTCTTCTTACCAGTTTTTGTTGAGAATCTTACTTAGAAAGTTGGTTTTATGTACGGAACCAGCATTATTGTAACACGCACGAACTCAATAGCGATCGACTCAAAGAAACAAAGCTCTGTAATTAATATTGAGCCGATACGAACAAATCAACATACAGACAGCCGGACAACTCGATAACACGATTTGAAAAAAGAAGAGTGTCCGTCTCGTTCTTTTGGCGAAGGTGCGAGAGGGATGGGACAATTTCAGAGTCGTGGCCAGGGCCATAGCCAGGAATTGTGAAAAGGGGCTATTTATAATTAAAGAGTTAAGAAAATCGATCAGAATTTATATATATTTTGGGTATAACAAAATTTTGGGTGTAAGTACTTTAACAATATGTATGTATGTATGTCCAATGCTCATGTTGCACCCATGCCGGCACAAGTTGGGAACGATACCATTCAAGTTGTAGACCACTATGTCTATTTGGGTCAGACGATTCCACCAGGTAGGTCCAACTTCGAAAAAGAGGTCAACCGACGAATCCAACTCGGGCAGCGTTTGGGAAACTGCGTCATATCTTCTCGTTACAGATACCGCAGAGCCTCAGGACGAAAGTCTACAATCAGTGCGTGTTGCCAGAGATGACTTTTGGCACTGAGACTTGGTCGTTAACTATAGGCCTCATATACAAGCTCAAAGTCGCGCAACGGGCTATGGAGAGAGCTATGCTCGGAGTTTCACTACGTGATTAGATCCGAAATGAGGAAATCCGTAGAAGAACCAAGGTCACCGACATAGCTCTCAGAATTAGCAAGTTGAAGTGGCAGTGGGCAGGCCATATAGCTCGCCGACAACCGTTGGGGAGTAAAGGTTTTAGAATAGCGACCACGAACCGGGTGACGCAGTGTTGGAAGGCCCCCCACCCGATGGACCTGTGGACGATATTGTGAAGGTTGCGGGAAGTCGGTGGATGGAGAAGGCTCAAGACCGTTCGTCATGGAACTCTTTGGGGGAGGCCTATGTCCAACAGTGGACTTCTACAGGCTGATGATGATGATGATGATGATGATGAAGTACTTTACATACTTACTAAAGGGGTTTCGTAGTGATTTTAATTTTTACCTTGTTTTAATGTCTACCTTTTATTTTACACGTTATACGATTGATTATTTTAAGACTATGTAATTTTTTTCACTATGTTTTTGTAATTTGTCTTGAACAGAGCTTTAAATCTATAGCTCGCCCTCTAAGTAGAGCCCTGGCTAAGTCGGTATTTTATGATAAATAGCGAAACGCCTGAGTGTGTTCCCGTGTCCGATTGATACTGTTTGGATTACATTTATTTTGTGCAGCGAATCCGCAAAATGAATTTGGATCATCCGTTGCAATATTTTATTCACAGCACAGCGCTTGAAACTTATAAGTGACATTAATATGACACTGACAAGCTATAGTTTATAGTCCTGGATAGTTTTTCATATATCTTTTCTGATCAAAATCTCTTTAAAAACCTACCTTGGCTGAAAATACTATAGAACTTCATTTTAAATTTCGAACATCAGTTTACATTTCCGCACGGTAAGCTTAATTACAGCGAAGGTTCGATTACACGCAAAAAGTGTCAGTGAAAAGGTCACAGGATAGCGTCTCTCCCGTAGCGAAATGAACTTTGGCATAAAAGTTTTATGGATCATTTTGCCATGTTTATAGCAAATGAGAGTTCGAACACTAATAAATTAACGTTCTTTAATGACCTAATCAAAGTTTATGACGCGAGGCGAATTCGACGACTCCTAGTGTTGCCCGATTGACTTATTGTGCGTAAAAAAAACTCTGAAAAAGTAAAAAAAACCCAGAGCAAGTAATTATTTTCCCAGTTTTATGAAGATTGGAATTTTTGTTAGCATGATCTTTTTACGCGCGTTTGATTTATGTGCCTTCCTGTTGTCTGTCTGTCTGCCTCCACACTAAACCAATGATGTTTTATCTTTAGAAGCATCACTTTCTTTCATATTACGAGAAAAACAACCTTTTTATCTGAACAGACGAACAAAACACTCCGCGAATTAATTTCGAAGCTCGGTTGCGGCCCGACAAACCATTGTATAGTATGACAAACCATCCTTGGATACTGGTTCTTTTGTCAACATTATTGATATGAGTGTAACGCATCTACTTGAAATATAAATTAAAGTGTGTCATCCTGTTGTCTGCCATGTGTAGAGGTACTCACCCATCGAGTCTGAAACAAAGAAAAAAAAGCTGTTAGCGACACATGAAAATAAAATATGGCTTTAATTAGGATTGTTTATCTGTTTTTAATTATATTTTTGTGGCTTCAGTCTTGGGAATGGGAAATTGGATTTAAGTTACTTAGTAAGTGGTTTATGTTGCATAACGACATCCCATCTTCTCGAACATTATGTTTTTAAATTCAAAAATGACAGAATATAGGAACAATTTTGAAATTAGAAGACGCAGCATTATTTTTTTAAATTGGAATTTATTTTCGTTCCCCCTTAGGCCTAATTTCACCAATATTTAAACGGGTGCTTTAACAACAGTTTAGATGCAGCATATTTTTGACAGAAGTTTACCATAATAATCTGCCTTAATGGCTTGCTTATGTGTTATTCTACCTAGTTCGTGTCACTAGTTCTTTCTCGGTCATCCTACATTAAGGTCAGTGAGCAGGTTGAGCTACAATAGTACCCCTGAAAAGGGCCAATGACAGTTAAAAGCAGCAGTGTGGTGAAAGGATTTAAGTGCACCTCTTAGAGTCTCCTTTGAATCATTGTGTCTCATCTTCATCAGACACTAAAACTTCCATATTTCTACAATCTTCGATTACTGAAGTAGGTACTTATTATATCAAAACAAAAACACGGTTTCCCCAAATCTTATCAGTGACTCCAAGATTATCATTATCAGCAAGTTATCATGGGGATTTCGACGTTTTGACAGCTGATTATCGAATTATGACATTTTGACAGGTGACTGACAGTAATCGTTCCATTTCAGCTTTATTTTCTTTTAGTACCTATTTAAATGCCATATTATGAGGGTAGTAAGAGGTAAAGTCCCAAAATCATCACCATAGGTCTGTAGAAGTCCACTGCTGGACATAGGCCTCCCCTAAAAGACAATCGGTCATGAGCCTTTTCCATCCACCGGCTTCCCACAGCCAACACAATATCTCGTCGGTCTATCAGATGGGGGGCCTTTAAACACATTGTCGTTCCTGGTCGCTTACGAGCATCTTTACTCCCCAACGGTTTTTCGGCTTCTGTGAACTATATGGCCTGCCCACTGCCACTTCAACTTGCAAATTCTGAGAGCTATATTGGTGACCTTGGTTCTTATCATATCTTACTATCTATGAATATTACAAAGCAAACGAATATCAATAAACATCAGCTAACAGAAATAAATATTGCCACTATGAAATCCTAGCAAATAACGCTAAGCCATAAAGCCAATTATGAAGTTATGAATAATTATGATCATCATCATCATCAGCCTGAGGAAGTCCACTGCTGAACATAGGCCTCCCCCAAAGAGTGCCACGACGAACGGTCTTGAGAATTGTGCCTATCATATTGGGGGGGGTTGGACCATAGACCCACCACGCTGGTCCAGTGCGGGTTGGTGGGTGGAGCGCCAGAGCCTCGTTCGTTGATCGGCAGCATATGAATAATTATGAACCTTTAATTACGAACGATTTAATTTATCAACCATTGTCAGTTTTCTTTAAATTAGTTATATCCAGCTAGTACTAAAACTGCAATGTATTCGCAAACGTTTGAAATGCTTTAGACCGTGCGTTATGACTTTGTATGACAGATAATCTAAATATTACTACGGAATTTCCCTTTCAACTCTTTTCGTGTACTTGTCAACCATTGCCGGATTTTTTGGAAGATTCTAGTTAGGTTCTAGAAGAAATCACGAAACACAGATGTAACAGTTCGCTTTTGTAGTTAGTCAGACTTAGCACGGCATTATTAGATGGAGTTTTTCGTCCGCAATCACAGAACAATACCGCTTCGAGTATTCGGTTTTATTCGTCAACCATTAACGGTTTTCAAGGGCTCAAGAAAGATGGTGCAGGTAGTGAAAGTGCGATGTATCAGTAAGTTGGGTGTAGTGTAGAGGGCATCGTGTTGCATGGTGCATGGTCGGCTGTGCCGTTGTAATTCTATTTACATTCCGGACTGAGCACGCTAAGCCCAATTGCACCATTGGTTAATCAGGCGTTTAGTTTTAACAGCTCTGATTAACATGAATATAACTAGCTTCCAAGAAACATTCTGAAGATTTTTGGCAGCCGACGTGCCGAATGTGCCGATGGCTTAGTTGGTTAGAGCATATCCGTAATTAGGGTAGAGTTGCGGGTTCGAATGCCGCCTGAGATTATTTTTGGATTAATCTTAAAGCTCAGTATTTCTCGAAGTATGGGTTAAAACTTTAAAACAAATAATCATCATTCAGGATGATCAAGACAAAGTCAAAAAGTTTGTGTTTATTTCAATAAAATCACTATGATCATTTATTCAAAATTAAGTCTTAGAAACAAGAAAAAACCAGTGACAAACGGTCACTCGGTCTCCAGTGACAATCTAACTTCTGCCCATAAACACAAATAACAAAAATTACAAAATTACTTATATGAAGTAAGAAGGTATAATAATCAAGTTTTTTAAAATATGGAAATAAATTATTTCTCATTTTTTATTAATATAACACTGTACCTACGCAAGCCGCGGTGAAACTGGACCGAATGACGCGGCCATACTTGGAAATGTACGTACAATTCCACTTACTGGTCTCAATGGGCTTACATGGCGGCGTCTCTGATTTATTTTGAGAATGCGCTTTTTTGTAGCAAATGTGATTAAGTTTGTCTGTGGAGTGGTTTAGTGAAATGAGTGGGATGAACGCTGGGTCAGTTAGCATCCATAATTTGGGATCATTATACTAATAATAATAGAAATACTATAAATTATGAATAACTAGCTTCCGCCCGCGGCTTCGCTCACGTGGTACTTACGAAGATAAAAAGCCTAAATGCTATTCCAGACTATAATAAGAATAATAGTTTGTTTATTTAACACACACAGACACAGTAGAAAAATAGTATAATCTATCTCTCTGCCAAATTTCATCCAAATCCGTTGGTCCGTTTGGGCGTGATTGAACCACAAACATCCAATCATATAAACATCCTCCCTCACAAACATTCGCATTTATATTATTAGTAGGATTAATTATATTTTATTCAGTAATAAGTTACATACTAGTTTTAAACATAGTTGAATATAATGTAGGTATTAAGGAAATACTTGTAATAGGTAATTTCGCTCTTCCACATCTTTAATCATAAAATTACGCTCGATTTCCCAGACCGGCTACCGCCATGTAAGCCCCGCCGAACACGTTTGCGTGCAACTCGTAGGAGTCTTAATAATCCAGCTTATACTATAATGCCGGTGCTGGGTACCGCTCGACTGTTTACGTACCGGATACAGGTAGGTACACTTTGGCATTTGGCTCGAATGCTTTGACACATTTGAGAAAACTGTTGTTGGACACATTCGAGTAAACTAATTTGACTCCGATGCTTTGAGAAAACTGTTGTTTGACACATTTGAAAAACTAATTTGACTCCGATGCTTTGAAAAAGCTGTTGTTGGGCACATTTGAAAAAACGAATTTGATTCCGATGCTTTGAGAAAACTGTTGTTGGACACATTTGGACAACTGTTGTTGGAGACATTCGAGTAAACTAATTTGACTCTGATGTTTTGAGAAAACTGTTGTTTGACACATTTGAAAAAACTAATATGACTCCGATGCTTTGAGAAAAATGTTGTTGGACACATTTGAGACAACTGTTGTTGGACACATTTGAGACAACATATTTGAGAAACTATGACACTTTGTTTTCGATGGTTAAAATCTCGACAAAAGTGTCAAATAAATCTTTTTTCTACATTGCGTCATTCGGTTCGTGGTCGCTATTCGAGAACCTCCTCAACGGTTGTCGGTTCTGCGAGCTATATGGCCTGCCCACTGCCACTTAAACTTGCTAATTCTGAGAGCTATGTCGGTGACCTTGATTTTTCTAAGGATTTTTATCGGTTTCGCTAAAGTTGTTTAAAATATTGAAATTTTGTGAAATGCGATGCGTTTGAAACTTTCCTAGTTAATCAAAGGTATATTTTATACATATAAATATTCCAATAAATTAATATTCCGGACATATCACACACGGTCAACTGATCCCAAACTAGGCATAGCCTGTACTATGGGTATCAGAGACTGATATACATAATATATATATACTTAACACACAGACACAGAACAAACATCTATGTTAGTCACAAATGTTTGTCTAGTGCGGGAATCGAACCCGCGACCTCTAGCGCAGAAGGCAGAGTTACTACCAACTGAGCTATGAGGCCAGACAAACTTATATATAGTATACTTACAGTGCAAGTCCTATCTGAATGACTGAATACATTCTCCTCACAGAATGTATTTAAATATTAGGGTACATTAATCGGAGTGACCAGGCGGGCAGAGGTGTCGTCTATAATTTATTACCAGCCTTCAACACCAGTCTGAACGCTATCGAATCACTTGCGAGTTTCCCATTCACAAATAACCAATGAAGTAGAGCCGCGTGGAGTATTTTGTAAATTAAATGGATTTTCAGGATTCCATATTCCGCTAACCAATGAGCTTTTCAAGCAAAATATTCGCATATTCGTTTCGCAAATATTGACACATAATGCAAACATTTGTCCCGCAGCCGGATTCCGCGGGGCAGCGGAATCGAACCCGCAGCTACACGGGCACCCACCGGAGGTTGTCAATAGAAGCAGGTGGCTCGCTTTTTTGGGTATCCTGCACAAAGCCAAGTAGTAGAACAGGATTTTATAGGTCACGTACTCTGATGGGGTTTGAGAGCGTAAGAAACGAGTGCTAACAGCCACGCCTAATGCGGCGACGACGCTGAGTGATAGCAGAGCGATATGATACCAGGATACCAGTGACGTGGTTAAGTGCGATCGCTTGTACGCCGATACCGCGGGGATTCGCTCCTACACGCTTATGCGAGCCTGGTGCCGCTTGGGTTTTGGTTTTTTTGTTGTTGATAAAACTGACTCTGTAGATAGAAATTACTTATTTTTTTTATATATTTCATCATCGTCATCAGCCTGTAGAAGTCCACTGCTGGAGTACTGGACATAGGCCGCCCCCAAAGAGTTCCATGATGGTCTTGAGCTTTTTCCATGCCGTCGGCCTTTTGGGTTGGGGCCTTCCAACACTGCATCGCCCTTGTTGAAAACCTTTATTTCCAAACGATTGTCAGTTCTGCGAGCCTATATATGGCGATATGGCCTACCCACTGCCACTTCAAATTGCTAAATCTGAGAACCTATGTCGGTAACATACAGACATTCATTTATATAACCATTTCGTTACATTGCTTAACATTGGCATGTCAAATTCAATACCATAATATATCTTAATTTAAACAAACAGATTACTTAATCTTAATTAGTTGGCAATTGAAAAAAAATCTATTTTTGTCACGAGATTACAACTTAGTCTCACCGTAGGGCTAATGACAATTTTTCCGACTACTAAAAGTATTTTTGGTGGTGTACTATCTGTATGTAATGTACTATCATTGGAATTAATTGTAGAGGAAACAAAGCTTTGTTCTATAAAAACCGAGAATACAAGGAAAGAAAAACACAAACACTCATGTAAAACTAAGCCTAGCCTAGCGTAACAAACAACCCCAAAAATATCACCACCAAAAATACTTTTTAAAAAGAAAACATCCACATATCCGTATCTTTTATCATTTCGACTGTTGCCCGATCCGAGCAAATCCCCATATCCGGGACTGGGAGTAATCCCGGATTCCCGGTTATCCCGGTTAATATCACGACGGCTTCAGACATTTGATAATGGAACATTAGTGCCGGTTATAATTGTAACCGGCGATGGAGAGCGGCCCGTTGAGTAATTTGAATTTGGAACGATGATTATTATAGATATGTCTTGTTGATTGTTAGGTCTATAATAGACTAAAGATTTGAAAACGGAATAGGTAAAGATAGTTTCTAAGACGTTTCAAAGTGTTTTTTTTTTAATAAAAACCTTTGGACTTTGACTTTCATTTGCAGTCTTTGCAACATCTAAAGCAGTGTTCCAACGGCGGCACTTCTTCTGTTGTCCTTCGAGGATGTGAAATACCTCTGTTATCTGAAGCCTGGCCACGTACTATCTTTGCGATTTTGCTTAGGTGGTGATTAAAGTTCAAACATTACAGATTATAGATTACAAAACAATAGTGCTGACACGCTTAAATTTGAATGGCAATAAGACGTAATAGTAGAGCCTATGGTCGTAGCTACAGCACCTACCTACTAGTCTTCATACAGGTGCGAAACCCTAATTGCTAATTGGACGGAACACTCTCACCTACTCCCAGTCCCGAGTGAACCGTACACTTACAATTTAGTTCTCTTTAACAAACAGTACACAATTTTACCAGCATTTTCGTACATTTTCAACGCTGCGAATTGCTCACTAAGATAACATGAGCCCTTGTTTCGGTGCTCTTTGGCAGAAATAGGGGAAAATCCACGAAAATAAGGGAAAATTCGCCGATAGTTCCCCAGCGTGCCAGCCTCAGAATAAATACGTACCAGGGCCTCATACGGCTAGAGAGGATTGCACGCCTAATGATTGCGCCGGGAGTTAGGAATGTTACCAATTGGAAGAAAAGACGGGAAAATATGACGATCTTGGTTTTTTTTTTATTTATAAACTTAAAACCTTCGAGTGCCGTGTTTGTTGCTTGGTCGCAAGGAACAGGCGTAGATTCATCCAGTTTCTAAGACGTTTCAAAGCGATCCTAGTGATTTTGTTGAAATAAACGTCTTTTGACTTTGAGTGTATTGTTCTTTGATGAAGTTGAAACCACTTACTCAACCGAATAAGTTGGTTAATCTTGTTGGTTTCTTTCTTTTAAGCGTTCAGAAGTACAGTTTCACAGTTTTCTTCTAATAACTAAGAATAGATAAATAGAATAAGAAAGTAGTCCAGGGTTAGGCTGAGGAGGTGAAGAAATTTCAGAAATTGGCAGCATATATAATGATATAATGTAAGTCGTCCGACCACTAAAGGAATATCTATACAATAAAATAATATGAAAAAATCGTGTTTTGGCCGGATAGACATCCAAAAAGCCGGACCGGTCTCAACCCCGGCCGGCTTCACAAATCCCGCCAATATGGAGTGCGGAAAATACCTGGAAAATGGAAACGCTCCCCTCTAACATTAAATGGCTGTATGCGTGTAACGAGAAAGAAAATCTATATATTCTGTTTACATTATTTTATAAAAGGGGATTCATAATATGAATACTATGCAAGTAAGGGCACAGCGAGATTTTCTCGCTCTAAATTGGAGCAGCCGTCCTGGGGAGGTACCTCCACCTTACAGAATATCGCAGCCAAATAACATCATCAGTTTCAAATAGTGTTATGTTCCTGTGATGAGTAAGCTTGCAAGAGCTCTTTAAGGGGAGGGGGATCAGGGTAGGCAACGCGTGCATGATCTGGTATTGCAAGCGTTCATAGGCTACGGCAACCACTTACTAGCAGGACCGTAAGCTTGTTTGCTACCTTAGTTGTATAAAAAAAGTACTGTTAGTGTTGCGTGACAATGCAAAACGGGATTTCAATAAATAAAGTCTGAAGTTTGAAGTTTTAGATCTACGTTGATACTAGTACTAAGTTGTAACTTTTTAATTCACATCAACGCCTTTTTATCACCCAGCGTCTTTGATCTCAGCCCATCTGTTGAAATTCGTCGTAAGGGCTGACCACACACGACCGTTTACGATTCTAACAGTTTTACAGTCATACAAACAAACAGTCGGTTCCAGCAATGTTGAGCTAAACGTTGAATCAAAGACGAGCCGAATTTCATGGTTCCTAGTAATGGAGCGTAGAAAGTAAGTTAAAATAGAACAAAACTCATTGTTGCTTTTTTTCGCTCTACATGAAAGCCAAATTACATTGAATGCATGGCGCAAGTGGGCCTACACAATCTAAAGAGTAAAAACCAATTTGAAAATGGAACCTCTATTTTTTCTTTAAAAAAAAACGAAACTTTAGGATAGGTTGTTGTACCCCATTTCTCTATGCTGGTAGAATAAACACAGAATTTTGAAAATCGAATAATTTTAGTAAGCAAATAAAATCATCGAGCATAATAACTGAAGCATCGCTTGTCTCAATACAAAGCTCGAATGATTTACATTTAGAACTCGGGCAATAAAATGAAAATGGCGGCAACTCCGACGGTTGGAACATGAAAATTTTCTATTCGGGCGGACAAAGGGCACCAATTAACCAGCATTGTTCGTAGGGTGCTCTCGCCACGATTAGTTCATTATTATTTAATTTTATGTGAAGTATTTCCATTCAAGATAGTGCAATATTAGAAAATAGCAATATACGTTCCCATTATCGTAAATTTTGCGGTGCCTGTAAAGCCACTGGCTACTGATAGGTAATATTTTTTCTTTGACGTAATTTTAATAAGTTCTTGTAATGTTGTAAGTTTTAGTAAAGTCCGCATCATTACGCTCGGGTTAATGTTTTTGTGCATAAATCTGGGTAATGAGAAATCTGTGTTCCGGTAGCGAGAGGCATCTCAGGTCTATAGTAGTGTTTTCTCATTAAATGTGGGAATTTGCTCGTAAAAGTCAGACTGGCCTGTCTTTAGAAATATATATAGAGCCTTTTTGAAACACACTGTTCTTTTCATGGGTTGAGCGGCGGCGCACAGAGATTGTATTACAAATAAATGTATTTAGAATCAAATAAATAAAACCTGTCTGCTCCTCTTTTATTGTAAAAACTGAACGTTATTCCGTTATTCATTTTAATACTTATTTTTTTTCTTTAGATTTCATGGATCTCTCCGTTTGTCTAACATCTCAAGCACCAAGGCGGAAGCAGAAGAAGGCGATGTATTTGTTGTTGGCCCGTATCAAAGGACGCGTTCCTAGTAACAGCTTCTTTGTTCTGATACATTAGTATTTGTTTTGAAAAAAGAATCAATTTTTTTTTATCTTTTATTTGTAGACTAGTTTACAAACAGAGAAAGATTTAGTAGCTGGATGTAATCGCGATTTCTAAATGTTTGTAAAATCAAACAAATCTAGAATCACATCTAGATCTCGTTGTTTGTGTTAGCTGAAAGCAGTTTGCTTATAAAACGAACTAATCTCTATTTCTTGGAACTGAAATACCTAGAATTAGGTAGGTATTTATGAAACGACAACAAACCAGTTTTTTTTATAATGGCTTTGATTTTTTATATAATTCATGTGCACAATATCAAGTACGAGGAAATCAGTTATTAGGTATTTTTGTAAGCGGCGATGGACTTGCAATCTGTCACGTATGGAGCCCTATGCCAAAAACATTTGAACCTACGACTCAGGGATTGGCTGGATCTTTAACCACTAAACCAGTGCTTTCAGTGCTTAAAAAAACTCCAATAACCGCTCCCATAAACATCTTCAAAACTGCACTCCCAAAATAGTTCCCAATTTGTCTCAAAGAGTGCGACACGAAACAGAAATACCAGGGCGTAATGAGCTGATACATTAATTAAGATCAAAGAGTGGTAAACACTCCTCGTTGGTTCTGCTCGCCTGGTAATAGTGACAGCCTGTTTGAAGCTTGATGAACTGACATTGGGTTGATGCAGTTTGAGGTCAAGTCTTTGGGATGAAAAGTGAATGGATACGCTAGATTTGATTTCAAAGACATTTCTTTTGATTTAACTCACTCATCATTTTTTCTTTTAGATTTTTTACTTGGCGACATCCGTTGGTAGACCATTATTTGTTTCAGCTCTGGGTGGCAGCAGCCTATGATACCCGTAGATTGCGTTGCCCATCATCTCCCTGCCCCTATCCCACTTCATGTGGGGTCGGCACAACATGTTTTTCTCTTCCACTCCCCTCTATCAGCCGTCATATCAGTATTCACTCCTTTCTTACTCATGTCATCTTTTTTCCGTAGATTGCGTTGCCCACAACACGGAATCACAGTAACTGCGTAGAAAATTAATTCTAAATCACAACATTTAGAAGTTTACTTCCCATGTCAATCATAAATGCTCTCTTGTCGTGTCACTGATTCTTTCTTGGTCATAATGTATTAGGTCAGTGACCAGTTAAGGTAAGTTGGCCCTAAAAAGGGCCTATAAAAGGATTAAAGAGAGTCTCTTAGAGGCTCCTTTCGTAGACATGTCACATATCTTCGAATTTTTAGGTTCTAGGACATACCAATTTCCTCACGATGTTTTTCTTCAACGTTTTAGAGCACAAGTATAGCGTATATCAATTTTCCGAATGGAAAGCCCCGAATCGACTTGTGAATCGGAAGGTCACTACCACCAATCCACGACCAGTGGATCGAAAGACCACTAATTCACCAGTGCTCTCAATGACCTAGCGCTGACAAAAAAAGGACCAGTGAGACATAGAGCTGTAGTTTGTTTGTATAGATGGAGTATCTTAGATTAGCCCAAGTAAATATAGTAAAGATAGAGCGTCGCTGAGAAACTACTAGTTTTTGTTGTGTACATAATGATAACGCTAAGATTGTTTTTATGGTGTCGCATGGAGATAAAGTTTGCCATAACTAGGCCGACATTATGAGACAGAAAAAAAGAGAACTAAATAAATAAATAATGACCCAAAAGATATAAAGGTTAAGGATATATATAAAGGTTCTCGAATGGCGACCACGAACCGGGCGACGCAGTGTTGGAAGGCCCCCCCACCCGATGGACCGATGACATTATAAAGGTTGCGGGAAGTCGGTGGATGGAAAGGGCTCAAGACCGTTCGTCATGGAACTCTTTGGGGGAGGCCTATGTCAAGCAGTGGACTTCTACAGGTTGTTGATGATGATGACCCAAAAGATACATCCCGTATGGAGGAGGTAGGGCATTGCGAGATCAGCCCGCCTGGGGAGGTACCAGCCAAATAACATTATTTGTTTCAAATAGTGTTGTGTTCCTGCGGTGAGTAAGGTTTGCCAGAGCTCTTTAGGGGGAGGGGGGTTCGGGGTCGGCAACGCGTGCGTGATGCCTCCGGTATTGCAAGCGCTCATAGGCTACGGAACCGCTTACCAACAGGTGGGCCGTATGCCTGTTTGCCACCTCAGTAGTATAAAAAAAAATTAAAAAAAAAAATGACCCAAAAGATACATCCCGTATGGAGGAGGTAGGGCATAGCGAGATCAGCCCGCCTGGGGAGGTACCAGCCAAATAACATTATTTGTTTCAAATAGTGTTGTGTTCCAGCGGTGAGTAAGGTTTGCCAGAGCTCTTTAGGGGGAGGGGTTTCGGGGTCGGCAACGCGTGCGTGATGCCTCCGGTATTGCAAGCGCTCATAGGCTACGGTAACCGCTTACCAGCAGGTAGGCCGTAAGCTTGTTTGCCAACACTCAGTTGATTAAAAAAAAACCCATCCCATCCCACTTATACAAGGTGATTCATAATATGTATGCCATCCCGAAAGGGGCTTATCATCATCATCATTTCAGCCGTACGATGTCCACTGCTGAATATGGCCTCCCCCACAGACAGAGCGAATTCCTATCATGTGGGGGGATTTGCCCATACTCACCACGCTGGGCATGCGGGTTGGCGATTGCAGTTAGAGCTATCGTTGTTAAAATGAGGGACGCTGCTGCCCATCCCCTAGCTTTTTTCCCTTAGTCGCCTCTTACGACATCCGCGGATAGGTAGGTATGGAGGGGCCTATTCTTTAGCCGGGGCCACCACGGTATAGGGGACACGGAAAGGGGGTTATTCTACACGCAATTGGCAAAAAAGTTTGTTTGACGACTTTTGGAAATTCGACATTTTTCACTGAAAAAATAAAGGAAAGAGGTTAAAATCTTCTCAATTATTTAGCTGAGTTAGGTAGTTGTCTTGATGTCGAATTTCTCGTTCGCTTTCTAATTTCAATCCACAAACCTTTTTAGAAAACTGCCCTTCCTTACCAGACCTACCCCGAAGCATCGCGTGCATCAATATAATTGCTTTAACACCCGCGCACGCCCCCATTTCGCTAAAATAACTAATTAATCTAAGTTTATTTATACTAGGGGTAGAAAGGTGGCGAGAAAATTCTGATAATTGATAATGATTTTCATCATCATAATACTTTCACACTTGGCTGTTTTCTGGCCTCATAGCTCAGTTGGTAGTAACTCTGCCTTCTGCGCTAGAGGTCGCGGGATCGATTCACGCACTGGACAAACATTTGTGACTAACACTGATGTTTGTTCTGTGTCTGGGTGTTAAATGTCTCTGGTACCCATAGTTCAGGCTATGCCTAGTTTGGGATCAGTTGACCGTGTGTGATATGTCCGGAATATTTATTTTATTTATTTATTTCTCATACATCAAGCACTATATATAGGTACTGAAATCTCACATCTCATCATCAACATCATCATCATTTTAAACTTAGCCACCCTCATAGATTTCCAGAGCGACCGATCCTGGGCAGCCAACAGCTCCCAGTAACCTTTATTAGGCCGACCAAAATCCTCATCGCAACGTCATCACAAAGCTAAAGATAGTTGTAATTTTGTTGATGACGATGATGAACATGATCTCAAAATGTCGTGTGGAAATTAATCATCATCATCATTCCAGCCGTTGGAAGTCCACTGCTGAACATCGGCCTCCCGCACAAACATCCAGAGCGACTTGCTATCATGTGGGGGAATTTGACCACTCACCACGCTGGGCACGCGGATTGGCGAGCGCAGTTAGAGCTATCGTTGTTATAATAGGGGACGCTGCTGCCCATCTCCTAGCATTTTTCCCTGAGTCGCCGCTAACGACATCAACAGGTACATATGGAGGGGCCTATTCTTCAACCGGGCACAGCCTACCACAGGAAATCCGAAAGAATTTTTTTTTTTTTTTTTTTTATGTTATACGGAGGCAAACAGGCTTACGGCCCACCTGATGGTAAGCGGTTACCGTCGCCTATTGACATCTGCAACACCTGGAGCATTTCTAATGCGTTGCCTGCCCTGGAGAAATCTTTTTGTATTTTTCTTAAAGCTCTTCATGTTGTAGGTTAGCGGGAAAACCTCGAAAGGAAGCTCATTCCATAATTTGCACGTATGGGGGAGAAAGGATCTCGTAAAGCGAGTGGTTCGAGATACCCACGTGTCAATGAGATGTGGATGAGCTTTATTCCGGTGACGCGAGGTCCGATGGTAGAACCTCGATGCGGGAATGAGGTCAAATAGTTCCTCAGAACACCCACCATTGTAAAGCCGATAGAGCACACAGAGCGAGCCAATATCACGGCGCTGGCTCAAATAATTTTAACGCATCAATGTCAGTCTGAATGATGTCAGTTTAATCGAAATGAGTTCAGTCTCTGCTTTGGGCTAATCTTTCTTAGCAGGAGTTTCAATTGCGTTCGCAACAAAAGCTCATTTTCCGAAATGCATTTTCCTATTAACTACGATCAGTTTCTTCCCTACAAGTAAGTTGCGAGTCGTAAAGGCAGCGTGCGGGGCGTGGCGGCTACGCCCCGCGTTTTAGCCGCGCCGTGCCGTGTCTTTATTAGCAAAGTAATAGTTGCGAGGCTTTAAATGCACTAGCAGCTAGTATTGAAAGTGTCAGTGTCACTGACGAGGTGAGGTAACCATGGTAGAGATACGCGATTCATACGCGCGGTGGCCGATTCGTTCTATTCGAATGACAATCGAAAAAAAATTGATGAATCGGTAATTCGCTGATGGGTCAACAAACTGCTTGGAAGTTATCTTCATAATTTCAAACTACGGAACCTGTCATTATTGTGGCTGGACCTCAGCCACAGCTGAACATGGTTTTCCCTTTGTGTCATCCATCTCGATTCTGTGCCTGCTCTTACCAGCTCGGGCCTCCAAAAGCTTTGGTCTTGTTCATCTATGGCCCACTAACTTGTTTATGCTTAGTAGGATACTATGCAGGTGGCATAGTATCCTACTAATATTATAAATGCGGAAGTTTGTGAGGATGTTTGTTGTTCAATCACGCCGTAACGGCTCAACCGATTTCGTTGAAACTTGGAATATAAAGAGTTGTTTACCTAGAATAGCTTAGAGGCTACTCTTTATCAAGGTACCACGCGAGCGAAGCCGCGGGTGGAAGGTAGTTCATAATAAAAATTGACTCTCATCCATCTCGCGTCTGCCTCGTTCGGACGTAGGTACTCCGTAGTACGGAAATCGAAAAAAGTACTGGCCCGTTGTAGTCTTGGGGATTTGAGAGAAAAAGTAATACCTACTCTAGATTCCAACAATATAATTTTGAAAAGAGATTAGAATTAAAATTATTTATTTCAGTTAAAACAGCTTACAATATAAACCAAAGTGCATACTGCCTAAAATTAAAACTTAAATATACTCTTAGCGAACTAAATATTGTACAAATGCTATCATTAAAGATGTCGACATGTTGGACCTCGTGTACATAGATGTTCTATTATTAAATAAAAACCTACAATCAAGCACAAAGTTCCTTGTTTTTCATTTCATTTATGGCAACACACTAGTCTAACATTCTCCCAGTATGATTTACCCCACGCAGTGCTTCTAGCGTGAAACACAGATGGACACGAAATCGTAAGATAAATTACCGCATGGCTGGAGTTAATAGAAGAATAATGAAACAATTATTGTATTGACGCTTGCGTGTCCGAGGTGAGAGGACAGCCCACCCCATGAGGGGTAAAAATGCACCCCATACGAAAATAATTTTGATAGACACTTCGCGTGAGACAACCGTTTATTCTGGGTCCGCTACGCTTATAATTTAGCACATTATCGGTGCGTTACCGATTATATTCGAATAATTATAATCGAGAGAACATTCGCACCTTGTAACAATATCATTATAATGCAGTTTCTATGACATGTGGCGGAAGTAGGGATGGGAAGTAATCTATGTTCAATAACCGATGGTTTTACGGAAACTGTGAAAAATACCGGTATTAATTGCGGAAAGATTATGATTACGGAAAATTCATAAATATGGTATATAATTATATATATAATAATTTTATATATATATATATAATTTTTTGCTGAAACTTTTTTTATTATATAATAGGTAGAGATCATATAATCTAAAACTGAACCTCCATCCACTGTGTGTACGCTTGTGTAACGTCAAAGGACAGTTCAGTTTTAGATTAGAAGATCTATACCTAAGTATGTAAATGTTTGTATAGTGAAACCTGCGTAAGTTTATAACAAGGTCGGTGCATAGGAAAGATACAAAGTTGTCTTAGCTGGTAGGTAAATATTACGTTGATCCAGCATCCGGCGCTATCTAATCTTCGGTCAGTGTTGATACCACCGAGATACGCCGTGGAGTGTGATGCGGAATTTGGTTTGAGATAAGAATGGCGCTATGGAATTTCGTCAAATCTGCATTTTATATCCTAAACTTCAGTCTGATATACCATTGACATTGTAAAACAAGAACACCATTTTACATATTAGTAGCTTACACCCGCGGCCTCGCTCCCATCGCGTTTATTTACGATTGAAAATTAATGATTATGTGTTAATGAACACATTTGTTGCTATGATTTGCTTAAACGACAATAGCTCACTACTTGCGACTTTTATCCTTAAGCATGGTAGCATCCTCTAAAATCTCCATGCGATCAGATGCGGAAGATGTCTGAGGGAGGTAGTCAGAGGCACGGTCGTCCATACTATGCAGTAGTGAGTATTCCATACGTGACAGGTAGAAAGCCTGCCGCTTTCCTTCTCATATCGTGAGAAAGGCTAACAGCTCAATTCAGTTTGGTCGCAGGAATGTTTGTTTCGTTCAAAAACGTCAAGTGTAAGAACTAAGAACTAACCGGATACAAAGATAAAGCACTCGACGAGATTAGATTTTTGAAAATAAATATAAAGTGGAGTATTTACTGAGGAACAAGAGGTCCCCTGTTCTCAACTCAATGGTGTTTGTTCAAAACCACTTTAAAGTGGACGGTCGACAAACATGTTACTGCAGTAATCTTTAGTAACAATACTTGAGATTGTGTGCGCTGTGTCATTTTGAATTTTATGTTCACACTTTGTTTTTTCACGATTTATATCCCTTTTTTAATACTACCTACTACGTGGCAAACAAGCATACGGTCCACCTGTTGGTAAGTGGTAACCGTAGTCTATGAAGGCTTGCAATACTAGTAGCATTACACAAAATGTTTAGATGTGCCTCCAAAAGCCCCCACATCTGCAAGGCTGGAGATCCGAGACCATTCTTTGGGATAAAAGTCGTGAGCGTCGTATTGTAGGCCCTTTTCAGGGCCACCGTACCTCAGCTAATACAGAATGACCAAGAAAGAATCAGTGACACGACACGCAAGCAAGCTTTTTTCCCTTAGTCGCCTCTTACGACATCCGCCGCGGCCTCCATGGCCAATATATTTTTTATTTAGAGACAATTAATAAAGAGGTCTGAGCTTTCTTGACGTCAAAGCATTTTTACAGACAACAGAAATAATTGAATACAAATGTCTGCTCTTACGAAAGCGAATGGGAAGTGATATTAATTAACTAGAGTGACAGTTTCACATGAGTTTCATTAGGTGTATGTCATTATTCATGTCTATTTCCGATTTTGAGTTTTTCACATGCCAAAACTCATGTCGCGACTGTTAATTAATTTTGAGTGACGCAATGGAAAGTCAGAATAGGATAGTATGAATGAACTGTCATACCAAGTTAAATGAGCTTCTCATTTATTTAATGACATAAAATTGTCGTTCGTGAGCGCTTGGGAACAGTCAGTGGAAAAAGCCTCCACGTCGCACTCAGTCCTCCGTTTACCCAGCATTTTCTATTAAGCGATTCATAATATGTATGTTATCCAAATTAACAATAAAGATTTAAATTTCCACAACTTTTGGAATTTTTTCATAAAAATAAAAAACACTATGCTATTATTAAGTCAAATCAGTTCAAAGCTGATTGAATGGAATAATCACTGCAAAATGTGGGCATGTTCCCAAATTACGACAGTCCTCTGACTTCCCCCTTAAGACATCTTCAAGGATCAGATCACCTGAAGATCTGAGGGTATGTCTTCCATTTTTGGGTATAAGCGTCGTTATTATTGTTCTTTTATTTTCTAATACTTACTCATACAATAGAAGATCAGATTTGCATGGCAAGCAAGACCTTATTGCTGCTACTTAGATCTATTTAACTAAAGGAGGACGACCAAAACAGAACCAGTATAACGATGATTTGCTTAAATCGAATTCGCCCTCTCATGTTTCACAAAAACTTAGATACAATTTGCTAAACTGCCGCCATTAGTATTCGATGCGTACGTCAAAATATTCAAATCGAATTGTCTCGTCATCTGAATAGCAATGAATCGAGTCAGATTCTCGTTTACAACGTGTTAGCGTATCTAGTATCGTTTACGGAATTGATTATTTCGGTGTCACGTCACTACAATAGTCTTTCGGATTATGTCGGTAGGACCACCTAACTAGGATAGTTTTTCCGAGTATTTTGGTAAGTATTCGCATCACTAGCATAGGTCGCGAGGAACAGGCATGTCTTCAACTAGTTTCTAAGACGTTTCAAAGTGATCCTAGTTATTTTATTGAAATAAATGCCTTTTGACTTTGACTTTGAATAAAATGGCTGACCAGCAACTTTTTTTTAATTCCATTAAAATGTGTCTATGACTGCTATTTAGATATTATACAGACTTATTTATACTGCAGTAATGATTTTTGACAACAAATATTAATCCTAAATTCCCCCGAATTCCTTGAAACATTTTCAAAGATAGATCTGAGCGGAATGTTCCCATGTTTTTTTACAGCGTGTTTATTTATTTTTCACTGAGACTATTCCGTACTTGAGCGTAGTGTAGTAGATACTATTTAGCCTTCTGTGCCGTACCCTGCAAAAATCGGCTAACAAAGTAACACTCAGCTCAAGTGCCGCCAAGTGGCGGTCTCAACTCGATTACGACTAGTGTCGAGGGGCCTCGATTCTAAATAACTTAGCGCGTTTTGGTCGAGTGCGCGATTATTCGATTACAATGCGCGAATGTCAGTTTTGAGGTTCTTTGGATTTGTGAATGACGCCGGCCGGCTCTATCCATAATAGAGTTATAGATGTTGTAAATTGTATGTTGAAATTTACCCTACCAGTGAGACAATGTAGACGCGACTCTGTAATTCTGTAATTCTTTATTGCACACAGAAACATGATACATAAATGGTTATTTCAAAAGTCATGTACATAGGCGAGCTTAACCCTAACAAGAGTTTTCTTCCAGCAAACCTTTGGGGCTAGAGAGATTTGATAATATAGGGAGATGCAACGTGTACAACAATTTAAGAGATAAAAAAAAACAATAATAAATGAAGTGAAAAATACAACTGTAAATTAACTACGACTCGTTTATTGTTGCATGGTAAAACACATTAGTACCTAAGTATTTAAATATCTTGACAGCTATAGCCTGCCTGCAGCTTCACTCGCGTTGTTCCCGGATTAGTAACAAACAGACCAAGTTATATACAAGGTGATTCATAACATGTACCATCCCGAAAGGGGGTTATTCTATCAACGAAAATCAATATTTATATTTTTTTTTCAAAAACTATTTTTATCATCTTTACGACTAATAACTAAACGTACAAGAAGTTCGGAATCAAGATTGCTACCGAAAACAGCTGAGTCATTGAGTTTGACCTGATTTGACCCCAAAACAGCAGATTTTCGCAATGAAAAATGTCCATTTTCCAAATTCGTAGAACAAACTTTATTGTCAATTGGGTGTAGAATAATCCCCTTTCGGGATGGCATACATATTATGAATCACCTTGTAGAGACAGAAAGACTTTCGTATTTTCTATGGAAAACATTTGTTATCAATTGTTAGTTTAATAAAAGTACCCGGGTTTTCTTTACGGGGTTTCAATTCATTTATACATCTGAGACATAACTAAGAGCGTCAAAAGTACATGCACACTTCTTAGCTCAATACATAAACACTTCCCAAATCACTTGTTGTGTGTTCAGCTCCTCACCTTGTAATTACAAGCTTGCACCAACAAATTCGCCGTAACATTCCCGTTCCCCTACAGGATAAGGGCCCAGAAGGGTTCGTCAGACGCCGAGACGCCAGAACAAAATCAGTATGGGAGAACGTTAAATAAAGCCCAAACGACCTATAAAACATTCTTCTCTTTACAGCCACCATCTTTGTTTAGAGCCAACTACGATTACCCGGTTATCTTTGTATTAAGGTGCATTTTCGCGGTGGCAATCAAATTTTTACGGCCATTGAGAGGGATTTGTCTTTATGGTTTTTGGGTTAATCATACCTTGGGAGATAAAATTCTTATCTGCACCTGGGATTTTAAGTGGTTTATGGTTTTATTTGGTTTCGTACATTAGGCATACGTGCAAACTGGTTATGGGCCCAGACAGATTATTTATTTTACATTATCTTAAAAAAATAGCAAGTAGGTTCGTATGAGTTTTTAGGCCACCAGAAGGCCTGTGTCGTGGCTTTAAGAATTTTTGTTGCCAAGACGGACACTTTAACTTCTCTAAAAGGCTGAGCTATGAAAGCCACCAGTGGGCACCCATCCATTAAGTGAATACGCTGAAGGTTGCTCAACAGGTAAGCTACATCAAGTCAGAGTCAGTGACGATGAATAAGAGAGTTATGTTCTTACTGTTTCTATTATATCCAATAAACCTTGCACTAACAAACAAACCTAACTAATATTCGTTTCTTTTTATCAGTAGTTAATCCCACCAAACAGTGTCGTTGTTTGTATAAAACAGGAAGGAACACCTCATAACCATCCCCAAACGAGATCTCTTGTCTTTAATAACAGTACAATTGAATGGTCACAGTCTACGGCCTGACAAATTCGCACGCCCTCGACATCGTCTTAAACGCGCACTTAACTTACCCTTTCTGTCTTTCACCCTCGGACGCCTCCATTCTTTTTATATCGCAACTTTATTAACGCATAAAGGTCTGGTGATGGCCCTTTAAGAATTAGGATGCGTCCCGGACCGACGTCAGGCTCACTCGAGCTGAACAAATGGAGTGTCGGAAGCGGAACTTACCGAGTCCGGACAACTCCACTGTCCCATCCCTAAGCGCAATTAATGGTACTGTTATCACACCGTTCCAAATTTGAATCTCCCCGTACGGATTTCGGCGCGCTAATCCATTCCATTTTTAAATTAACTTTTAAATAAATATACGGATTTTGTTAGGAAGTGCGTTCTTTTTTCTATTAGGGATGTAGTACACCAGTAATGGGGGAATGTCGATTCGAGTATCGACGTCGTGAAAGCAATCGGATTTACATGTCTACCGAGCGCGTACTAAAACGAAATCATGAATGAAGCGCAGTATAGGAAACCCAAAACATTATCCTTATGCTCCCATTTTACGACCTTTACCCCCATCGAGTCGAAAGGGTCACATCGGTACGACACGCTGTAAAACGTTCCCGTCCCGCTCGCACTCGCGCCTCTCCCGTAAAACGGAGCGAGATAATCACGAAGATGAGTCGAAAATTATTTTTTTTATTATCACCATCGGCGGTGCTCTTTTATTTCCTTTTTACGGTCCGAGTACCTCATAAAAAGACAATAAACTTACTATTTACAGACCATCAGGAAATTGTTAGCCGAAGAGGTCTCTTTACGACACATGTTCGTGTGGTGGCATACGACTCCAAGTGATGCACTCTTTACGATTGGCGCGCCCGTAAACCGAACGAATGATACATTTTATCTCCCCGTATGAGTATATCACGCCATCCAAATCAACTGGAAATGTTTTATTGTCTATGAATATCAGAACAGCTGAAGTTGATGTAAGAGCAACTTTTGATGAGCGAAATGAGTGGATCGAATATAAGCGTACAACGCTAATAAACGCATCGTAAATGAAAGAAGCGTTGAAAGTACTTGAGGTATGTCCGTAATCGGAAGTCAAGCTTCACTTTTATTATTGGGGAATTTCGTCAAGAGATCTAATAATAGTTATTAAATCGGCTGCCCGTGTTAGCTAATACTTCATTTAAGTGCTCTTTTTATGATTTAACGCTGATTCGCCTCGATATTACTGGTCATAAATTATCCCCGGGATTACTGGATAAATTGTTTTATGATATGTTTTCATTGTTTATGACTGTGAAGTTTTTGTAATGACGTCTCGGAACGATATGAAATCGTTTGCGGTTATCAGAGATTTGCGTTTTATCGACTACTGAACGTCTCTCTATGCAAAGTGAACGATCAAGTTTTACTGCGTTAGTTCTTGAATCGGCGGAAAATTCGGTTTCCGAACTGTGGTTTATCGAGGGTTACATTCGCGAACGTCACTATTCAAATCGAGCTTTTAAGTTTATTTCTGTAAGTTCTCCGGAAAACTGCCGTTATCGTAGAATCGGTTTATCGGAAATTTCGCCGATTCGTGCGCGTCACTATGCAAAGTGAGCGATTTACTTTATTCGTGTTAGTTTGCAATAATAGCAACGTTTACATTGGGGTTTTGTAATATCCGCGCTCTAGCTAGCAGGGGGGCAGGCCGGCGAGGGGGTGGAGGATTTCAATATTGTGAATTCCAAGGATGCTCTCCTAGCGCGTGTAATGAATTTCGGGATTGTCTTGCGGTTTTTCGGTTCCAACCCTTCGGGGTGTTTACTTTCGCTCTATTGGTTATTATTATTATTCGCTCTTCTTATCTTTGTAACTTTGATAATCAAGAAATGTTCGGCATTCTTTCGTGTTCGGCTCACATTCGGCATGTACCTAACTGCTGTGCGCGTCGGTGCGAGGCACGGCCCTTTGGGCTCATATCTAAGCATATAAAGTTACGTTACTGACTGACTGACAAACAACGCACGCTTAAACCGTATGTTCTAGTAACCTGGCGTCCCTTTGTAACTTAGACGGCCTACATTGGTTCCATTCAAATGCATACCTACCTAAACAGAATTTTTAGCCCTATTTTACACGACTTTGGACCATATTATCTTTGCGTAGTCAAATTAGGTCACAGATTTAGTCAAAATGAGAAATAATTCACAACATTGTACTTCTAAGAAAGCGCATATGACGGCTCCCCACTAGATAGAATGGCGACCTAATGAAGGTTACTGGGAGGTTGTTGGGTACAGTTCGCTTTGAAAATGATGATGATGACTTCAAAGAAGTTACAGTGAATGCTTGAAAAAAAACAAGCAAATAACATCGCAACCAACGTCGTAGGCCAACTAGTGTATGGTAATAAGGCCCGTATTATTTAGGTCCAGCGATTCGTATGATAAAACTGAACGAGTGATATTTGCCCGCAAACCATTCCAATGGAGATTCGGTCTTGTTCTGGGGCTGAATCTGTGCGTGGGGATGATAAACTGCCCTTCCCTTTTGTGAAAATATCGTAAGATATACGCGAATTATATTGGGGCCGATTTTGTCTTTCGTATGTGGATAGCCATGGATAGGGATAACTCTGTGTTTTATTCTTTGGATCAGAATTTTTTTTATCAGCAAAAATGTATGACGATTTTTCGTCTTTTTGTTTGTCGTTCTGATACCCATGAAACATGAAGGTTTTGCAGAGAAAAATACCACGACCTGTCTACATAACATTGTTTTTATATCTACGTATTTTTACAAAACTTTATTATAATAATTATTTTCCTAACGAATTCACCTGTTACCCTCAAGCGAACTTAGAAAGGTCCGTCTTAATTACAACTTACGAGCATCGTTCCAAATGTCAGTGTGAAGTCAAAAGGTGAAATTCAAAAATGGAACGCTTTTTATTTTTTAATTAGATTACTTGGGTTGGGACGAACCATAATCGACATTCTCAGATCAATCTAGTACGTCACACACAACGCTTCGTGAGATTATTGAGTTAACACTAGCGGTATTACATGATGCGATGATTATTAACAAAAGCTTGAATACTTTGCAGGATACGTACTCGTAAGCGTAGACCTCTAGGGTGGCTTTAAAACCCTACCCAAGAGTTGGCCGGTACTTCAACGTACTTATTTGAGAAGATTTTATTTTTCAGGGCAATTTTCGATATACGTTTATGGCACGAATTCGAGCACTTCTTCTTGCTTACCTTTTATCAGATTAATAAATTGCAATGCATTGCAGTGCAGAGTTAACTAACGTTTGAAACACAGTATAAAGACAGTCAATAAGGCGTATTTCAAACAAAACGCTTATATTTTTGTGTTGGCCGAGCTCAGCTGACTTTACGGCAGGCTGCGGTCGCCCGAGGCGGGGACGGCTCTAATTAAAATCGCTCTACGTTTTCTGTGGTGTTCATTTTCATCCTTTAAAACGCTTTTTGTTGTTCCCTCCCTGGTTACTGCGTTATTGTGGGCAGTAACTAATTTACATGTTAATGAGATGTTTGTAATGTTTCGATAATAGTTGCCTGAATGGGACTACCTTTGCCAGATTAACCCACAGATTTTAATGATGCAACGCGCAAGATTTGATGAGCTTGTTGCTCGGCAACGATTTTCCTCGCTTCGTGTACTATTTTTCGTCCAGAATTAAAATAAAACACTGTTTTACTTAGTTCTACACAATGGTATACTCAAGACTCAAAAATATGTTTAAATTCCCTATATTCATTAGCATTTATCACAATACCAGGACGGCAGAAACGCGGTGAGCCCGCGCCTTTGTCTCTCGTATGCAAATGACTACACCTGTGCCTGTTTATGTAAGCCTGGTACTTTCAAGAATGGGGAACATATTTTTTGTTTTAATTGTTTTTCTTATTGATGAGAAATGTATTTCAATTATTGTTACGATCACCGTATGTGGCTTTGTGAGTTATAATTAATTTTAGTAGTCGTTGGTAACATCTGTATAATTTAACTGCGTCATTTAATTATCTTTACCTAGGTTCTTCGCTAGTAACACGCAACAATAATAGAACCTGCTTAAAAATATGCTTAGCACATTCAAATACACAGTTTCTTTATACCTTAACTACGGCTACAAGCTTTCAAATTCGAGTTAGTTTAAAATGCTTGTTGAAAGTAAATCACAGCAGGTTAACTACGCTTTTTTTCAATTTCAAGCTTCAAGCCTTCCACACTTTTTAAACACTCAATTTAAAACAATTTAATTCTGCGGTTTCGATGTGGTCCGGATTTACGATCAACGGCTACTTACCATCGATAATTAAAGCGTAGGTAAATCATCGATGTCGATAAACAATGCGCCCAGCACTATTAACCTGGGTAATGATGATAAAATGTTTATGATATTTTATTAATCAGGGTTTGGCGCTAAAATGAGACGCGCTTCGAAATTTAAATATTATGTATTTATTGCTTGGTTTATATTCTGCCAGTACTAGAAACCTAATAGTTAAATAATTCACTCTGGCCAGTTATCGCTATAATTTTAAGAATAAAATTCTTAAACAGAAGAGCACAAGCCAACCTAACAACAAGAAAAGTCAAGCGTGAGCCTATTCGCTGTGACGTGCGGCGAACAGCGCTAAGTCGCGGAAGTAAGCCTCTTTTCCTTTAAAAGCATGGCGAAGTTGCTATCTTACAAGTTTGGAATTGTGCAAAAGGGTACAGCCGTAAAGCTAGAAACGATATTTCGACGCTGAGGTAGAGACGTCAAGTAAAATACAAAGCAAACATCGAAAAGACGTAGAGACGATGGATGATCAATTTCCATGACGATGATTTTCCATTGTGGCGCTATAATAGTGCCCTCCGCCGTGAAGAGCCGTGTAAGCCAAGTAGGAGATACATCGACTGTCGATCTGAAGATCATGGGTTCAACCCCGGCCGTGTACCATTTAATTTTTATAGCCGAAAAATGTATGTGCGTGCTCAAACGTGCAGGAAAACATCGTGAAAATCTAACAATCGAAACTCTACAAATATGACAACTCCATGGAAATTGTGTAATGTTAGAAGATATTTTGAGCCGTGTTCAAACGTTATACCATACCTATCTACAATTGACAAAAATATAATGTTTCATAATTCCTTACGTTCACTGACTTTTATAAGACGTAATATCGTTTTGAAATGAAATTTAAATGATAGTTCAAACGTTGTGCTTTAACGTTTGAACACGACTTCAATGAGAAAGCGATTCGAGGGGAGAAGGAATCTCTAGCAAAGTCGAGGATTTTATATTCTATGCTACACGCAGCTTAACCAACTTATAATGACGGGAGGATACAAGTCAACTGTCTAATTTTGTTGCGACAGTCGCTTAAGGATAATGAAAGTATATTTTTGGACTGAAACACGGAACGATGACTCTGAATCACATGGTTATGTTAACTTTACGTAGTGCATTGCAAGATTTTCTCGCTCTAAATTGGAGCAGCCCACCGAGGTACTGCCGCCTTACAGATCGCAGCCAAATAACATTATTTGTTTCAAATAGTGTTATGTTCCTGCGGTCAGGTTGCCAGAGCTCTTTAAGGGGAGGGGGAGTTTGGGGTCGGCAACGCGTGCGTGATTGCAAGCGTTCATAGGCTACGGTAACTACCTACCAACAGGTGAGCCGTAAGCTTGTTTGCCAACTTAGTTGTAAAAATATTTAAATAAACAATCGAATTTTTGGTTTTAGGACATGCCGGGTTCTCCACGATATCTTCCTTCACCGTTTTTACAGGCTGATGTTGATGATCTTATTCTAATTTTGAAAACGCTAGCTATTTCCAAGGCCTAAAAATTCAAATTAAGAACGGCTAAATGACAATTGTCACCTCTAGCTAAAAATACAAAAAATCAAGACCACCAACAGCCGAATTTGAATTTAGAAGAATAAAAAATGCTAATCTCAATAGTGGTCTCCCGCCTTGATTTGCAAACCGACTCCGTGACGATTGTATGTTGATCATACACGACCAAGACTTGTACGGCTGTATGTACTTTCATACAATCTAACTACTCAAGGTATACCATGATACATAACATCTATACCATCCCGAAAAGGAATTATTCTAATAAAAAAAGAACATCAGTGAAAAAATATCAATATTTAAAAAAATATCAAACTTTCTCAAATTAGCTGTTATTGGTATTTTTATCATCTTCATAACTAACTAGCTTCCGCCGGAGGCTTCTATCGCGTGGTACCTTTAAAAAAAGTAGCATAATATGCTATTCTAGGTAAAGAACTCTATGTATTCCAAGTTTCAACTAAATCGGTTGAGCCGTTACAGCGTGATTGAATAACAAACATCCAAACATACTAACATCCTCACAAACTTTCGCATTTATAAAATAACGAAGATTACTTAACACTTCAGGAGCTTGGCATCAAGACTGCTACCTACTTCTTCTTCTTCTTCTTGTCGTGTCACTGATTCTTTCTTGGTCATCCCGTACTAGGTCGGTGACCAGGTTGAGGTATGGTGGCCCTGAAAAGGGCCTATGACCGTTGATGAAAGAATCAGTGATTGATAGACTTAAAGATTGATTATTGCATACAGTTTTTTCAATGATAAATGTCGAATTTCCAAAATTCGTAGAACAACCTTTATTGTCAATTGGGTGTAGAATAATCCCCTTTCGGTATTACGTATGCTATTGCTCACATATTAGGTACCTTGTACATTGTAGATAGGCTTTATTTGTTAGTCAGTAGCAAGATCGGTTCGAACTAGATCAATCGTACAAGTGTACGAGTTCGTACATCTAGAACTATTAGTGCGAGTAAATTAGTAATGCAAGTCCGAACGAGCTAGTAAAAAAAATACTTTATAAATAGCACGTAATCGACACCGCCCGAATTTGAATTATCACCCGCAGAGCATTACTAAAATAATTCCTAAAAAATATGGAAGTATTTTTAGCCTCCGCGCGGGGTATTCGCCCCTTCAGGAAAAAAAAAGCAAACGTCAAAAGATAAATTACCTAAGGGAAATTAAAACTGTCTTGAAATAATAGAATTTTCGTATTGTGCTTTCTGAGCTGAGCGTCTACAAAAGTACCTACATATATATAATTTTATTATCGTATAATTTTACCTAAGTAAGTTTAAAACAAGATAAAATAAAAAAAAAATGTGTACCTATCAACATTTTTTTTACGAAGCGACTAATGGTCAAAAAAAAACGAAATGCAGAAGAATAAAAAAGATTACTAAATTCAAATAAAGAACAGTTGGTCTGTCACAAGCAGGGGCGTATTTGCTGTGACTTTTTCTTATCTTATTATTCCAAATTCGAAAATAAATTAGAAAACAAAACAATGCTATCAAATCCTTTCAAAACTTCTATCGGATGCACAGGAATCTAATAAACACGAACATCACAAATACATTAAAAAGCTCGAGTCTAATTTCCCAACGAAAAACAAAAAAAAATCTTAATTACTTTTTCTCTCAAAGAGATAAGGAGCCCTATTTGAATCCTCGTTATCAACACTTTCTTCCACCCTGGGTTTTTGGGACCACCTTGGGAGTGATAAATAAGCAAGCTAGAGCGCAATTCTTAGCATGAACCAGTGGTATTTGGTTTGACTGTCATCTTAGAAGGCCTCTACGCCGCGTAGACCGTCTACTATGATATGACCCGCCCCTCTATCAAGTCTCTGTCTTACATGAGGATTTTTTACCTTTTTTTTATACATAATAAAATTCTGTAAAATATAACCCTCCTTCTGTGAAGAAGATTAAAAAGCGGTTATAGACCGTAAAAATTGGTAATCCATCCATCCATTTAGCCCATCGGGTAGGCATAGTTCTCTTCTCTGATTAGCACTCACATAAACATTTTGCTAGCTTGATCCACTATCTCCTGGCCACGCTGACGTCCGACCACCAGACTTGTGGCCCTCTTGTCACTCTAAAATATTATTCTTGGAGATGCCTCCATTTACGATTTCTCGTGTTTTTTCATCAGTTAAAAGACTAAGTTACCGTTCATACTGTCCTAAGCGTCCTTAACCTGGCTATCCCTCTATGCCCCTCCCTTCAATCCTCACTTTTTCTTGCGACCCTCTGGAATACCTATCAGACGTAATTTAAAGATAACTAATGCCTCCAGTCATTAGGGAGAAGGAAAAGCAAAGGAAATGCAGCCAAATGCATTTTTAATATCAGCTTCTAGATTCAGGTGTATTTTCCGATGTCAATTTATACGGTAAATAGTTGTTTTGTAATATCATCCAAGTTTCATACACAAGATGATAAATAAATAAAATAAATAACACCCAACAGTCTCATACATAGTCCTGACCCCACACTAGGATTCCCTGTGTCATGGCTATCAGAAACTACGAGTACCATGTTCCACAACACCCAGACCCGAAATAAATATTAGCAGATCATGCAAACATTGGTCCCGCGCGGGAATCGAACCTGCAACCTTTGCGTCTCAGAAGAGCAATCGCTCGCTGCGCCACCGAGGTCGCCAAATGACTTTATTGCACTTATTTAAAAAAAAACTCGCCAGTATTAGCCACTGCCTACTACTAATCAACAAGACAGAGCAAGCGCCACGGCCGACTCTAGCTTGTCTTAAAATAGTAATAAAACCACAAAATTAAATTACATTCACCAAACAACATTTTATATGACGCTTATTACAGTGTGGCCATCTTTTACACAACGATTAAATTATTTAAAGTTTTACAGCCCATCCCGATTACAATTTATTTCCTGTAACATTTTTGATGAGACTCTCATAGTCACTGAAGACATAAAACTGTTCGACAATATTTATTACGATTGAAACTTTAACGACAATTTTTTAATCCCGGGATTTCGAAAATAGGCCTGATTGACCCTTAGATTTTTACGACCGAAAAACGCAGGAAAATGAAATTAAAAAAGGGCTGCGGCCGCGACGAGGTGTTTATTTTTCGGACAAAAAACTTAATAATCTTAGAGCAGTAAAATACTATCGGACGTTTACGACAAATTCACACAAGTCCTACTTAATAAATCTGACAAAATCTAAATTTATGCCCGCGAACGAAGGACAGAAGTTAAAAGTGAAAAAAGATTATTTTACGACGCAATAAAAATGTTTAAAAATCCTGCCCTGTGCGGTATAATTCGGGAAAAATCCATTTTAATTAAAATATTTTATGATGATTGTGATGAAAATTAAGAAAGATGATTTCCTTTTAATAGTCTCTTATGAAATATTGGGCAGAATATTTTAATAACGTTCTCTTCTAGGCAGAGACGTATTTAGTGTTATTTTTGTATCATTATTTTTTATGACTCTGTCTTTAAAATTTATAATTATAATAGCGCTAGAAAAACTATTTATCTCATCATTTATCACAGTTTTCAGTATTTATTTTTGGTTTATAGGTTTGAACCCGGCCACGCAACATAGAGTTTTTCTTTTCGAAAAATTTTAGTGCGCATTTACACGTGCTTCAATTGGTGAAGGGAAACATCATGAGGAAACCAGTAAGCAGTCTTAAAATGGCGGTGGACTTTTGCACCCTGTCACGTTGAACACTCACTACTATAACATGTGGGCATGCGCCAAATGTTCGGACATGCCTCTGGTAGTCAGAGGATATACTTCAAGGATCTGATCGCCAAGAGATCTGATCGGATGTCTACCATTCTCGGGGATTAAATTCTCGTGCATATTTTTTTATACAATTTTTTAGAATGCTTAGGTTCCTGTTACTTTTTGTAAGCACCTAGTATCTCACCTTATAAGTACTTCTTACGCACTTCGTACGACAAAGAAATATTGTGGCGGCACAGCAGGAATGTTAAAAAGTGTTCTTGATTAAATAAATGTGGTTAAATAATGTGGGCATGCGCCAAATGTTCGGACATGCCTCTGGTAGTCAGAGGATATACTTCAAGGATCTGATCGCCAAGAGATCTGATCGGATGTCTACCATTCTCGGGGATTAAATTCTCGTGCATATTTTTTTATACAATTTTTTAGAATGCTTAGGTTCTTGTTACTTTTTGTAAGCACCTAGTATCTCACCTTATAAGTACTTCTTACGACAAAGAAATATTGTGGCGGCACAGCAGGAATGTTAAAAAGTGTTCTTGATTAAATAAAATGTCGTAGGCCTCCGAGGGGCAAGTTTGCACGTGATAAGAATTAAGTAGGCCGCTTCGGCGTTTATTCGGCTTAGATTTTATAGCGGAAGAATTAAAATCATTTGTCAAAGGCATGATTTACGGATTATGATGTAAAAGTCAATGACACTGGCGGAGTACGGCCCTGGACATTCGATTAAAAACTTAAAAAGGTATATAAAAAATGGACTTCTAAGAAATCTATGAAGAAACCATCAGATTTCCACTCAAATTGAATGTTTTTTTTTATACATATAATAACTTATTTTTATAATAATTGATTATTATTGGATTCTAATTGATAATTTTAATTATTTATTAGCAACTTTTTATACAATGTATATTATACCTAATTCTTATTTTATGTGACATGTACAAAAATTGAATGAAATAAATGAATATCAATATGGACTATCCACAAGGTAATGAAAAATGCAGTCACATATGCTAATAGTTTCATTTCTTAAATTTTGCAAATAATGATGGTTTGGTACCTCATTTTCTAGTTTTGATTGAAACCACTACCAAAAAAGATGGAGGTTCTCAATTCGCCTGTATTTTTTATTCATAATTCCTTACACAATTGGTGAAAAAAAAAACAAAATTCGACCAGCCGTTACGGAGCCACACTATACTATAAACAAACCGTATTTAAAACAAATTCATAGCCTCCTTTTTTTGAATTCGGTTAAGTAATGAGGTTGGTAAAACTGAGCCGATAATAGTTAGAAAAGTACTTTACCAGCGTGGAAATCTGAATTTTGAAAATCCTTTGGGCTTACCTGTAAAGAAACAAAAAATGGAATTAGTCATTTATTAGATAAAAATAAAAATAATTCCCTAAAAAATAAACAACATATTGACTGTGAACTGTTTTATATTTAGTACATGTTTGTTTAAGAGTAAAATTAATGACTCCATCTTACATGCAAAACGTCAGGACTTTTTCTTGTGGTCATTTATTATGAGAAATATGGGCAATAGTTTGCCCCAGTATCCCCTGCATCCCCTCACAAATAAATAACCAAATAGCTTGCCTCTTTGAACTGTAAGTCCGAGCGGTAAAGTTCAGTTTTTATTGCTGTCAGATACGATCCTTTTTGCAGTTTTTATGGACGAAAATATTTTTCCTTTTGTAAAGGACGCTGTTTAGGAATTTGGTACTTTATGGTAGTGAGGTACCTTTACAAGTTTTGTAAAATATACAAACTTATTACTTATTATGACTAAGGTAAGGTTTTTTTTGAGATACTCGTAGGACTCGAAATAGGTTTATCATAGTTTTTTCTTCCTTCAGTTTAGCATCCATACAGATACTCAGACATTATTATTTTTATGAACACAAAATGTCAAACGCAATTATTGTAATGCATTTGACGTGCAACTTTCCCTTCTGCAACTGTCATGCACTAGAGTGACAATACTTTTGACAATTATAATTTTAGTAGCGTTTATTATATTGTTAGATAAATAATAAAATTCTCTAATAAATTATATTTATATAACCTATACATTCTTATTTCTGAGACCTACTTTTTCAGTTATTTAATTATGTATAATGAGGAGATAACAATTTCAAGCATGGGCTATAAAATTTTATTGCACAAAATTAAAATAACTAGCTATTAAGTCAAAAAAAGCTGTTAATAAAAAAAGCTAGCTTATTGAAAATTGTGTTTATAGTAACTAATTGGATTACATGGTATTAGTATAAAACAATAAAACTTTGACCTTATTTTAAAAAAGTTTATTACACTTGCATTAATTTTTATTTTATTACGCAAAAGTAAGTAAAACACATTTAAGTGTGTAGTTCAATTGCTGTCTGAAACATAGAATTAATTTTTATACCTATTTATTAGGTGCAAAATAATGCCATTAATACATTTTTTTTTACGTCGTTATAATTTTTTTATTCATTATTTCATCCCTTCTGTTAATAAAACTCACACCAGCACATTAATATTTAACACCTAAACGTTATCTCCTCATATTCGCGTTAAACCAGCATCCCCTGACGTCAGATTGACATCTGTCAGTCCTGGGGTTCATACGACCCCATACATTTCGCTGGTGGAATAAATTTTTAATCAAAACATTTTTGGACCCCTCCCCTTGGTCGTTAATTTCTCTATTGTCAGATAGTGACACAAGTTAAGTTGGGATGGTGTCGATTTAGTTAGATGTGTATTTTTTTATGTCAGTATGTCAAACCATATAAATAAACACATGTGAATATGTAAAATTACCTACTTGAAAAGTGGCAGAGTGCAGGCCATATAGCTCGCAGAACCGACAACCGCTGGGAATAAAAGTTCTCTAATGGCGACTGTAGTGTATGCCTTTAGCCACACAGGTTCCCTCTCGGACAACCCTCGTTGTTGCACACGACAACAATTCATCCCAGTGACTTTCCCGCCCGCCATAAATGGATGAACTGGAAGTCGCAGTGTTGTGTTGGAAGACCCCCTATCCGATAGACCGACGACATTGTGATGGTTGTGGGAAGTCGGAGGATGGAGAAGGCACAAGACCGTTTGTCGTGCCACTCTTTGGGGGAGTCCTATGTTCATCAGGCTGATGATGATCGTTATTAAGACCATTAGCACTATCTTAAAAGAAAATAACAAATACTTCATAACTCATAACTGACTCCACATAAAACCATTGCTACATTTTCAACAAAAGAATGAAGTAATCACAACAAACAATAAATAATTCAATGAAAACACACTTAGATATAAATATCACGTATCATCCGAATAACAAGAACAGCCATTATTATAAGCTCTTTGAATTTCGTCATAAATCTAATAGGATAGTGTTTAAAATATTGGATGTAGAATTCGTTCTTATGCAAACGATTTTATAAGAAAGAGTGTTCTGTCTGTAATGTGTGTCTAGAATACGAAATTGATATCGATTAAATTTGTAAGTAAACAATAAACAAATCGATATTTGAATAGTAATAGCATCGAACACAATCGGCGTGCTCGGGACGAATAGGCGTAGCTTCACCGACGTTTCAAAGTGATCCTAGTGATTTATTGAAATAAACACCTTTAGACTTTATCTTTGACAAAAGTCAACTTTACTACCTACTTTTTATTTGTCATCATCATCATCGTGAGGTTAGGTTCATCGTGGTAGAATGAGGTTCTACATTATGCTGTTTTGGCACAAAATGTATGCTTCATCAATTTCCCTCTCAGCTGTCATCTTAGCACTCACTCCTTCACTTCTTTCTTACCCGTACCTTAATACAGTTGATCTATCCTTTCCTACATTACTACTTTTAATATCTTTAGTCAAGATTTTTTTCGTTCCTTTTCGAGAAGGCCAAAAATTAATTGAGTTTCTTAAATCATTGATGTTGTTGACCGGGTAAAAGGAACCCAAGTCCTTTATCAGGGTTAAAGCTACCTATGTCCTGTCCATACATAATTTTATTAAAATTTGTTCAGCGGTTTACGCATGAAACCTAACAGACATACATAGTTACTAATATTAGTTTTTATTGACTGGATAACCCACTATTATCTGTCTCACCTCAAGATCTGTCAAAATCCTGAATCACGTTCCAAACCCTCTAAAAAACTAAAAGTCTAAAACTAAACAAGCCATCATCTCACAACCACTTGTCCAGATCCAATCAGTACCAGACCACACAGAGTATCTCACAGAAATAGAAGTAATCATTACAATAACTCAATTCGTTCTGTGTTTCGCCACCGACCTACATATATATTAATTACCGGCTGCTGCCCGCGGGTATACTCGGGGAATAAAGATACGAATGATTATTACAAGAATTGCACATACATTTTATACTCTGGTTTGTAATGGCCTTCTTAAAGTACTCAGTAAGCCATTGAAGTTGCAGCATTCTGGGCGATTTCCATGACATTTGACGGTAGCATAAAAAAATACGTCAAATAACATGGTTATTGCCCTGAATAGCTATTTAAATGGGCCATGTAGCATTTTAAGAAAAACGGTTCACCAATATGGATGCTTCTAATTTAGGTATAGGTTAAACAATTGGCATAAGAAATAGCTCTTAATAACAAAAACACTTGTGTAATCAAAATTATCATTGTAAGTACACTCTGTGTAACTCTAGCTAGAGTAACACTGGACAGCCAGACAAACAATTTTAACCCAAAAACAAGACAAAACGAAAGCGACTGAGCAATTAATTCTTAAATACAATGGATCCTTAACAAAAGTGCCAATATAACCGATGCGCGGCTAAAACCCGTAAAAATTATGTACATACATCAAGACACGATATGCATGCTTTAACAGGTGTAGTCAAAAACAATGGTCAGGTTTCGACACGGCTATCTGTACATTTAAAAAAAGTTTATAAGTTTCAATTGATAAGGACAATTGAGAAAGTCCAGCTTTCTCTACCCCGACGTCTTATTGCCATTCAAATGCGAGCGTGTTACACGAATTTGAACTATAAATCTTTGAGCCTGTCAACTTACGTCATCGCCCGAACAAAATGGCAAAGTTGTAAATGTACCTAAGAGGCTCTGACTTTTCTTCTATGGAGTTCTATATAAAAAGAATGAAATCGAAAAGAAAAGTAATAAAAATAACGTAAGGCCTAAGATGCCATAGCCAGGCCGAAAGGAAAAATTATAAGAAATAAAAAAAAAGTTTAGTTTGTAGGTATTTGAAAATGGAATCAGGATGACTTGTCACGTCGCATTCATTGTCACCCTAATTGGAATTACTTTTGTTAATCCTAAACTTTGTTTTTATTATGCTCTTTATTATTTGTTTAAATGTCAGCGTTGGCGTGTTAAAGAACCTATAATTTTGTTGTAAAATGACTGTAATTGTGTAAGTGTTCATAAAATTACACTAAACAAGCACAACTCTCAAACTTCGTGCAATATGTCATCTACAATTTATTTTAAAATAATTCTTATGTCTTCTGAATTAAGTTAATTTTGAGTTTGACTTTTAGGAGCTTGCGATATCGTTGAGCTATATCGCACCCCCCCAAATGTCAAACTCAAAATTGACTGGCCAGTAGGTAGAGGTAAGAATCATTTTGAAACGACTTTTATATGACATATCAAGGACATATTATCGCATGCCGTTTGAACTCGGCTTCAGAATCAGAAAGTTAAGGTGGCATTGAACTGGCCATATAGCTCGCAGAACCGATAAATGATTGCGGGATAAAGGTTCTCGAATCGTGACCACGAACCGGACCACGCAGTGTTGGAAAGCCCCCAACCCGATGGACCCACAACTTTGTGACCTGGATGGAGAAGGCAACGATCGTCATGGAACTCTCTAGGGGAGACTTATGTTCAGCGGCAGTGGACTTCTACAGGCTGATGATGATGATGTATAAAAAATACATTTAATTTTGAAGTGAAGTTTTGATGGATCTAGTTCCGAGACGTTTCAAAGTGGTCCTAGTTATTTTATTTAAATAAACACATTTTCACTTCGACTTTCGACTTCGACACTCAATTTTTTTTTTTCAAAATTCCCTTTATTACCCTATTTTCGTGGGCCGCGTTTCTGCAGTGCATCAGGGATGTTTGCAGAATACGAGACGGATGGGTTTGCTGCAATTCTCCGTAGAAAGACCACATCCCTGATGCGCAGAGTGCGTGATAGCCCCAATATCATCCTTCAAACGATTGCTGGCAGGATCACCTCTCCCACGTGGCACTGCTTCGTGAGGAGAGTGATCTACTGAAATGTTTAGGTTTATTTAGCATTAAGTAGGTACTAACCCTAATTATACGTTCTTTTATATAATTTTACTAACAAATTATGGATTTTAGTCGTCCGAAATAAAATATTTTTTTTTTTATAAGGTAGAATTATTTAAATTGTATCCTTACTCTCAGATATTCTAGAGTCTTGCATGTTAAGTGCATTATGTGTAGCGTTTAGCGAGCTCGTCGGAATGCAATTTTGTTAGACGCGGTATGTATTCAGAGCATGGCGGCGCAGTCTCAAGAGACCAGCTGGTTTACTTGTGTTTTATAATAATAAATAATAATAAAACAGTTTATTTGGAACAGATCCGCCTTACAAAAGATCGCAGCCGAATAACATTATTTGTTTCAAATAGTGTTGTGTTCCTGCGATGAGTAAGGTTGCCAGAGCTCTTTAGGGGGGGAGGGGGTTCGGGGTCGGCAACGCGTGCGTGATGCCTCTGGTATTGCAAGCGCTCATAGGCTACGGTAACCGCTTACCAACAGGTGGGCCGTATGCTTGTTTGACACTTCAGTAGTATAAAAAAAAAAAACAGAAACAACTTCTCGACCATTCGAGAAACTTTATTCATCAAAGACTGTCGGTTCTGCCCGCCATCTGGTCAGCTGGAGTGGTCTACCGTCGCTACAGGGAGGCGCACACGATCAAGAAAGTCCCTGACTCTAGATGTGGTGTAGTTGTCTCAGTTTTATTATATCTATGTTAGTCTGTAAGATATTTATTAATGTGGACCATGGCATGTTACACATTTTTGTGTAATGTGTCAAGCAGCCTGAAATAAATATATTATTATTATAAAATGACCAGCTGACTACCATTCAATTTGCTAATTCTGAGAGCTATGTCGGAAACCTTGGATCTTCTACGGATTCCCTCATTTGGGATTTTATCACGTAGTGAAACTAGAGAACCGAGAATAAACTTGAAACCGTGAAACTAGAGAACCGAACCGAGAATAGCTCTTTCCACAGCCCGTTGCGTGACTTTGAGCTTGTGTATGAGACCAATAAGCTTAGTTCATCTTATTCCTTTGATCAATTCATAGACTGAATTAGCTATGCTCAGCGAGGCTATGGTCGCGGCATTCCCAGCCGAGATGGCCGTGCAGCCGTTGAATTTGAAATTAACTTTGCTATCTAAATAGTTTTTACGGCTGCATTTTCTAAAGTAAGTAATGTCCAGAATATTGCTATATTTACAAGCAAAGTGAGAAAGGGCCCACCATGACGGCCAATTGCCGTTCAGATGCGAGCGTGTCAGCGCTATTTTTACACGAATTTGAACCATAAATCTTTGAGAATCTCAACTTACTTCACCATCTAAACTAAAAACCGGAGCTGTCCATTGACCAGCTTCAAAATCACATATGAGGCTGGCTTATGGACGCCGTCATAGCTTAACGACTTTTGCACCCGAGACCTATAGCTTAGGCAGTGCTCTCTGAAATTTGTAAGTGTGAATTTCATTACTGGTCACCCATAAAAACGCTGACCGCGCTGAACGTTTCAACAGCGGCGTAATACAGAGACAGGTACTTTATGCAAAATTAGTTGTAAGTCATATAACAATACTCTTGACGAAGTATAGTTATCCATTGATTTATTGACAAACGGCCCTTTAGACAGACAGACAAACAGTCGTAAGAATAGACTATTCAAATAAATTTTAAAAAATTACGACCAGTCTTTCTTGACCCTTTATCCATATTTTCCGACTCAAAATGTAATAGAATATGGAAAATTAGGGGTCTAGTTATACTGGATATTGTCTAGGAATGCATTCTACCAAACAGTAGCCGTTTCAAAAGTGCCTTTGTTTCAGTTTAAAAGAATATTTTGTATAATTAAGTGATTACTTAGTGACTACCTGAATATTAACAAAAGATCCAAGTGTTTGGTTATAAATAAGCTAGCTACTAAGTTTAAAAACGTTTCGTAATTTGAATTTCGAACTAAGAAACATAAAGAGGTCCAAAGATTTTGGCGCAGTCTTTCGATTAACTATGGCAATCACAATTAGGTATTTGAATTTGGAATCCAATGGAACGAAATGAGCCACACACAACGCTGTAAGTAACAAAATCAAAATATGCATCAATGATAACAATAAAAGTTATTACTAAAATATTCTTCAAAAAGATTTTCTGACTGGTTGCATTGCGTGTACGCATGTTGTATTATAATTGTCGACTTGTTCTATTCATCGTAGTTTTTTGTCCCGCTCATGCGCGCATCTGTCAAGTCTATGACGAATCACTTTGTCATTTTTGACAGCTTTTTGTGCTGTCAAAAGTAATTCGCACCCTTTTCATGTTTGTTATTTCTAATCGGCCGTGTTGGTACAATTTGTATTAGAGAATTCACTATTTTTATGAAACTAAATGATATTTAAAGCAACCCAAAAAAGTACCCATTACACAACTATTTTATAATACAATTATTTGTAAAATTAGTAATGTTAAGGTTTACATACAATTATTGCTGAGTGGCTACCAATTTTGCTATATCTTTTTGTATCTGAAGTGTTATCTTCTCGTTATATTATTCTTATCTTTCTTAGGTACTTTTTAATTTGTATTTGACATCCTTTGATAGCTTTTGAAATATTATAAAATGCATCGTCCTATTTTATTCAACAAAATTAAATCACACGTCACAATATCCAAGACTCGCTGCCATATTTGTTACAATTGTACATTCGACCATTGATACAAAAGTATTACATTCCATAGACAAAATACAATAGAATTATAATGCTGTATGATTGTATTGTTGCTCTTGCAACCCTTTGGTTTTTTTAACGTGGTAATTGTTAGGATAACATTGTCAGGGAGAGGGTAGGTAAGTATGCGTATGAGATTAAAGGGAGCTATTCTGGTTTTTAATCCTGGCAATAAAAATCAGCGGGACTTCAGATTAGTACCAAAATCTGACTTTCGATTCTCCCTTGGTTATAAGAGCTTTTCACACTAAGAATATTAGCATCATTATCAACATCCATAGTCCAACCACTGTTGCATGGCACAAGAAAAGGTAAGCCTCTTTGCTCGTGCTATCCATCTCAATCCAGGGCTAGTCTTGACCATCTATGACCCGCGATTTTAGATCTACCTAGAATAGTATAAAGGATACTTTTTATCTATGCGTTACGCGAGAAAAGACGCGAGCAAAAGCAAGTTAATCATAATCATCCTGAAATTCGAATGAGCCCTGTTGTTTGTGCTCACTAAATTAAATACAGAAACCAAATACCCACATGGTTTTCTTACCAAAGCCACGACAATAGCTACCAAACCAACTGTAATAAGTCGGTAACATGCAAGTCCAAATCCTAGAAAAGCGAGCATATAGCACTAAAACAAGCGAGTGAACTTTCAAACAAAAGTAACTTTACACCCGGGGCTTCTTCATTTCCGTGAACACATGTATCCAGTCTGTGGTTTTTTGACATTAATGCGTTCGTTCGGGATTAGTTTTTTCTTAAAATGTTGGCGGGAAAGAGTGATGGGTTTTCGGGAATTTCTAGAAATAGACTTATGTATTTGTGCGTTTGTCTTGACAACAGGAATACCGACTCAAATTATTATTATTTTTGTTCGAACTTCGAATTGTCTATAGTAAGATAAAATACAAGGCTTAGTAGGTCAATACAATAGTGGAACACTTAAAATTCTCCCAATTGGTGTAATCGGCTGCTGAATGTCAAAAGGTCACAACTCACGAATTTTCCATTTCCAAATGAAGTCAGACCATCAACCAATCATAATTCTGGGAAAATTCTGTAACGGGAATCTATCACGAAGGAACACGCCCAAGGGGAAGCCGGGCCACAGCGCCCCTGACTAATCTAATATTAAACACATTCGGATATTAGATACAAAGTGAGCATTCACAAAATTTAATAATCCTGCTCCCACAAGCTTCTCTCTTTCTAACGTGTAAGCGCGTCTTGCTCTAGCATGAATTATTAACAACAATTTTATGATTACATTTAGCATCGAGTGTAAGTGCCGGTGCGACGTGATACGAAAACCGAATGGCCGGTGAAAAATGGCGGGAAAATGCCAGTTAATATTTTATTGGTTTCGATAGGTTTGAGTTATGTAACTCTGGGGTTCCGGTAATTTTCAATTTTGTGTCTGAAATATTGATAAGGTCTCAGGAGTATTGGCTAACTTGAAAGCTACTCGCGGTCGGCTAATGGTCTTGTACTCCAATATTGCTCGGCCCTGATTATTTATTGGATTTCCTTCATTGGAATTTCAATAGCTATGCCCAAGGCCAAATATATTTCTTGGAATATTAAATGATTTTTTTTCACATTTTGTTCTGGAGACATTTAAACTGAGCAACGCAAAATCGGATTCTTGTTTGTTTGATGACCATGGTTCTTCTACAGATTTCCTCATTTCGGATTCTATCACGCAACATTCTCTGCATCAATCTGAATCTAAAAATGCAACTCAAACATTTCATCACATTCAAACAAATTCATAGTTTTAAGCTCGAAGCCCTGTGTGTGAATGCACAAATGAACAATCGGACAGGCGTACAAAGCATCGATTTGAATGTTTAGTTCCATCAGAACTATTTATTGTCCGGCCATGTCGGCATGAGATCCGTGACGGGAGTAATCGAGTTAGTACTGTTTTAATATCTCGATTTGTTGATTCCATGATCCATGGTGCTCGTTCATGCTTCTGAACTATAAATGAGAAAGTGTGTTTGTTGGTTATCTGGTTGGTTGGTTTGTCATTCACGCAGCAACGGACTAACGGATCAAAGTGATTTTTTCAGACATATAGTTAAAGAGCTGGAGAGTGGCATAGGCTGCGGATGCCATCAAGCACGCTGCGGGTGGAAGCTAGTAGAACATACTAATGTCTAAGGGTGGTAGTAAGAGGACGCACGTCTAAACATTACATATAGCACTTGTCCATATTTTGCAGTAATGAGTATTCCATACATGACAGGTTGCAAGCCCATCGCTGCTTAAAATAATATGTAGTAATTTCTTCACTATGTTTTCTTCATCATTTTTAAGCTCATGTTAAAGCGCCCTCTTTGGTCCACTACCGGGATTCAAACCTACGACCTTCAGTTCAGAAATTGAGGTTCTCTAACTAGGCCAACAATACTAAATAAAACTAGATTGTTTTGATTCTAACCTGTATGAATTGCATAGTTTTATGGAATAAATAAATAAATAAATATTCCGTACATATTACACACGGTCAACTGATCCCAAACTAGGCATAGCCTGTACGATGGGTACCAGAGACTGATATAAATAATAGATATATATTTAACACCCAGACACAGAACAAACATCTGTGTTAGTCACAAATGTTTGTCCAGTGCGGGAATCGAACCCGCGCCCTCTAGCGCAGAAGGCAGAGTTACTACCAACTGAGCTATGAGGCCAGTCAATTGGTTGTGTTAAATGTTAATGTTAAGTATAGCAATTATGATTTGTAGGTGAAGTGGAAGAAAAAAATGGCTACACTATAACGAAAAGCAGTAAATAAATATTTTCGAAAGGTCAATATTCATCATCATCATCATCAGCCTGTAGAAGTCCACTGCTGGACATAGGCCTCCCCTAAAGAGTTCCACGACGAACGGTCTTGAGCCTTCTCCATCCACCGACTTCCCGCAACCTTCACAATGTCGTCGGTCCATCGGGTGGGGGGCCTTCCAACACTGCGTCGCCCGGTTCGTGGTCGCCATTCGAGAACCTTTACTCCCCAACGGTTATCGGTTCTGCGAGCTATATGGCCTGCCCACTGTCAATTTTACAACTGGTAAATTCAAACAATTCCCAGACCAATGACATACAAACAAGCTATAAAAACGCATTTCAAAAATTACGCACATAAACTTCACACCCATACAAATTGACCATAAAGTATTTTGCCGCGCAAAAAGCAACGCGGAACGCAATCTAACACCTGACATGACTAATAATACTCTGACTAGATACAAATTAGAGGACTTGGGCGAATTCAAGGCACATTTGTGAACACTTTTGACCACTCAGCGGTCAGTAGTGCCGTGATCAGAATTTCTAAATAGTCAGTACTTGAAGCTTCGAGGGGAGATATGACGAAAATGGGACCCAACAGGGTAGTAATTTTATTTAGAGAAGAGGGAGATGGTAACGAAATAATCGTCATATTTTATACGAATTACTCTTACCGTTTCGGGTTACGCACCAGAATAATTCGATTGTCGGCTTACATGTTTGGAAAGACTCTTATAATGAAGCAAAATGAGGAAGTAATTTTATCTTCATAGATACTTTTGCAATGAACTTTTGAAAATGTATAGTTTGTTGTAAAACTTCTTCTTCTTCTTGTCGTGTCACTGGTTTTTTCTTGGTCATCCTGTCTTTTATCAGTGACCAGGTTGAGGTACGGTGGCCCTGAAAAGGGCCTATGACCGTCGATGAAAGAATCAGTGTAGTGAAATGATTAAAGTGCGCCTCTTAGAGGCTCCTTTCGTGCACATGTCACATGTCTTCGATTTTTTAGGTTCTAGGACATGCCGGTTTCCTCACGATGTTTTCCTTCACTGTTTGAGAGCACTAGCATAGCGCACATGAATTTTCCGAATGGAAAATCCATTGGTGCACGACAGGTTTCGAACTCACGACCTGTGGATCGGAAGGCGGGGCCACTACCACCCCTCCACCAGTGCTCTCCTTGTAAAACTGCATTGTATTCATAACATTACAGAAAAATTTCATCATTATCTTATCTGGCAAATTCATATTGAAACATTTTATCTCTTCAAAAGTCAGTAAAACAACTTTATTTCGAACTCCATACGTATAATAAAACATTTGAATCCACCATCAGCCCGCGGATTAACATTGGAAAACGAGAAAAACGTTTCGACAACATAAAATTGCAGGCATGATAAAAAAAGCTGACGCTCACAGATTGACAATTGGCCTCATCTCGGCTCATCCGAATTTCATCGCATAATTGTCAGTTGATAATTGAAAAACGTAATTACTGCCACCGAACGCGTCAGTTAATTAATATTAAATTCGGAAATAATCGCCCCTCCCCTCTTTCCCCCGGGAGCGGGGACACGGTCTGATTGAATTATAGGGAAATTTTGAATTTTGAATAATTCAGAAACGCGAGTTAGCCCTTTACGGCACTCGGGGTGCGATGAGACTTGCTCGGAATATTTTGTGGTCTAATTACTGTGTGATTACAGCGTGATTTTAATAAATAAATTCATAGCTATAAAGGGTTTCCACTCGACTTTTGTAAATACCAATTAGTTTATTTTATCATCTTATTTATTACAATAACTGTTAACGTTTAACCCGAGATTGTGACTCAAACTAATAAATCAGAAGTAAAGATACCGTAAGTATTTTTCTCGAAGTGGAGACAGTTCCTGCTGTCACGAAAACAATTTATCAATCCGCAAGAAAGTATTGTGCAATATTTCCGCACTACTATCGTAGATAAATAAAAAGCAACAGTAGGTAAATGAAAAAGTCCGCACAAAAAAACAAAACCTAGTTACAGATCAGGATGGGCGCCGCGGCTCACCAAAATTCAATTTAGCCAACACTCGCCCCGCTACAGAACCGTGCGACAAACCAAACAATTACATACGTGCGCCGAAAGCATAATTTTTCCACAAAAACTACGTGAAAATGTGCAAAAACCCGCTTTGTTAGTTTTCGCGGCAACGAGTGGACCATTTCTGACAGCTGTCAAACACCAGCCAGCGATTGCGTCTTTCGTAGTCGCACCTTCGGTGACAGTTAAAAAAATCAAACGGTTCTGAATATTTTATGTGACATTTGAATAATACACAATGTAATCCCACACAAATTACGAAGCTCATAGGAATATGAAAGCGATAATCGCCAAGATGCTGTGGTGATAAGTGCATCACGGTCCTGTCTTCAATACGTATTGTGTGGGGTCCCGCGTTGTAACGTCGTAAGTGGACGTTCTGCGCACACCCATCAGTCATTTCGGAATGAATACATGACAATCGATCGAGATTCGGAACGTCACATGTAGATCTTCGCGACGAATGATTGTAGCGCTCGTGACGAGCTTCGGAACGTTGACAAACGCGCGTAAACTGGATTCTTTTTTCAAAATTGCCGGGGATAGTGATGTGACGATGTGAGCCGTCAGTTCTGAATTGGTTCTTGACGGGTGTTGACGTATCGCCGGATCTTGAAGTGAGGACATGTTAATTGGATGCACAGTTGCGTAGGAGTCTAGAAACCCTTGACCTTTAAGCTTTCTATTTAGTCATCGGACCGTAAAAATGTTTGCGGAAACTTAATACGTTTTATGATAGAGCCAACCTGATATACAATCGTGTAATTGCGTTGTAGAGCATTTAACGATCGTAGTACTCAGTTACATTGTTCTTGCTATTAAACTAGGCGTGACGGTATGCAAAAGACATAACTACAGCTATCTTTCATTATTGAGGTTTACTTGGAAATTCTAGATTGAAGTAACGTCTCAAACTTTCTCAAATTAAGTTCAAGAGGCAGGAAAATGTGTGTCTTAAAAAAATGGCGGACTTCAGATAAAATGTCGGACTTGAGAATAAAATAGTCTAGCTTACCTGGATCCGTCGCGTCGAGGGTCTGTGGCGGGGGTTGGCTGAGGGGGCCGGGGGTGCCGCCGGAGCCGGGGGAACGTACGTCGTCGTTCACCGCGCCACCGTACGATAGCGACGATGATGGCGGCCGCTACAACAAAAGAAACAACACTATAAATTATTGTCCTTTTATAACACCAGATTATAATTCCTCCGTAGGCCAAGACATGTTCTTGAAGATCCAGATGACGGGATCACCTCCGCTAACGCGGAGGCGATCTCTCCTTCTCATCTTAAAATTACTGCTAGTACTGTTAAGGGTCAGCAGTGACCAGGGTCATTCGCGAAACATACGAAACTCAACCTTATTAACGGGAACCAGCATTGCTCATCACATCAATTTAGCGAAATTATTTGCCGTATCACTAAACGAATTGATCTGAATCACTGATCTAACTTGCAGATTAGATCACAGATTCGAGATTTGAAATAGAGGTCAGCTCGCTTCCTGTGTCAATCAGTCAGTTCAATTTGTCTCTGGTCTATATAAAAAATGATCTATATATTAAATATAGATAACTTCTGTTCTTCTATTATTATTCCCATAGCGGTAGCCTGCGTCCAGCAGTGGATTCTTATTGCTGATATGATGAGAAATATCTAATCACATATTCTATAATGTATTAATAGGGATGAGGTGGGATGCGGTAAGTACCGTTATCGATGAGAATCGATTAATCGATATCCGTCAAACGTAATTTCGAATTGCGAACCCACTTCGTTCAACTCCGTAACACCTCGGCAGGTAATGACGCGGCGCGCACGCCATACACTCATTACCTTCTGAGCATTACGCCAGAGCACCTGCCCGTGGCTCTAATGAACCCGAAATACGGAAATCTTCATTTATGCAATTTGCAGGTCCTTCTGATTACAATGTTCCCACAGGTAATCATAGCATAGAAAATGCTAGTGTAATTTGAATCGGCAAATGGTCTTTTGCAAAGGTCTTTCAGGTTAGGTGTAATTTTGCAACGTTCATATGTATTAAGCCTATTAAGGGGTTTAATGTTGCTCATAGGCCTCGACCTAGGTGGCTTAAAGAGTGAGACTGAGACGCAAGGGTTCGAATCCAAAAAAGATTTATCCAGGGCAGGCAACGCATTAGCAATGCTCCAGGTGTTGCAGATGTCAATAGGCGACGGTAACCGCTTACCATCAGGTGGGCCGTGAGCCTGTTTGCCTCCGTATAACATTAAAAAAAACCCGCTGCGGGACAAATGTTAACATGATCTGCAAATATTTGTTCCGGGTCTGGGTGTTATGATATCACTGTACTTTCTCGTAGTTTCTGATAATCACTACACAGGGAATCCTAGTGTGGGGTCAGGACTATGTATATGACTGTTGGGTGTTATTTAATATGAACAATACCTACTTATATTTAATTACGACAGTTTTCTGATGTCCCAAGATCAAGAATAAAAACTATGGAGGTTAAAGGTCGGTTTCGTATCTCATTGTCTGCATTCTCTATAGCTAGTTCCCAAATAAAGACAACAAAATGACCAGTTGCCTCACATGATTGATACTACCATCAGCCGTGCACTAATTACCGAAAAAACTATTTTTAGCTGTTCATGAACCATTTGAATTGATTGAGCACGCTAATGATCGGTGTATTTACGAAATGTCTAATTACCACGGTTAAAAATGGTAGGTATTCAAAGTCAAAAGGTGTTTATTTCAGTAAAATCACTAGGATCACTTTAAACGAAACGTCTTAGAAACTAGGTGAAGCAACGCTAGTTAAAGGTAGATTTATACGGCCTGTCTTCCACGACCCAGATCTCAGAATGACGAGATCGAAGATTACTAGATCTCAGAATGACAAGATCGCAGAATGATAAGATCGTAGAATGACGAGATCGTTGGAAGACGAGATCGTGGAATAACGAGATCGCAAGATGACAAGATGAAGATGATGATTACTGAATACTCTTTTTCACGTTGATTTGTTAAATTGTCGTTGCTCTTCCTTCCTAAAAATCTCTTTGATCATAACACGGATACCATTTCAAATATAGAACACCAACCGGCAGTTTCAATAATCATTAAGAAATCGAACAGACGGCGAATTTGAATTTAGAACAGATGTCCGTTGCCACAACTTTCAATTACCAACCTGACGATGCAAACCTAGATTTAAGGCTGTTGCACAATGGTATGTCCTATTTCATGATAAATCTCTCACTAGTGCTGTTATCGTTTTCGTTTAGTAAGCCACGTAAATACCCAAAAATTAAAAAGACACAAATATAAGCCTTTATTTTGAATACGTAGTCCGATTCAAAGGATAGTGAAAACTTGCTTTTTTTTTCGACAATTATCTGACAACCTTTCAAGACAATTTTTTCTTCTATAAGTACTTTTGAGATTATGTTCTAACCTCAAAAACATTATTTTTCAATTCAATATCTTTTACATCTTAGGCTTAGGTGTCTGTGGTTGCCAATATTTTGCACATGTCAATGTCCACAAGATTTGTAAAGACAACAGTCAATCCACAGATCTATTACTTCTCCCAATTTTTTTTATATTGGCCGGAAGTGGCACCACTAATGCGTTTCACACCATGTGCGAGAATCAAAAATGACTTATTTCGTTCCTCGTTACAATAATTTTATGTTATTGTTATAGTTGTTTGATGATGGGTGCGGTGCAGCGGCAATTTTGGATCGTTAGCGAATATTTGTGTTATAAATTGATAGGTTGGAGCTTGCGTGTCAAGAATGGGAAGTCAATTTGACAGTTGGTCAAAAGTCACCGTTATTAAAAGTTACCTTTATATCAATCAATGTATTTGCTAAAGGCAAGTGGGGCTTCCACATAATCTATGGAATCTGTATTATTTTAATGATTGATACTTATACTTCCATAACGGGGAATAGTGGTTCTCGAATGGTGACCACGAACCGGAGGACGCAGTGTTGCGATGTGGAGCGATGACATTTTGAATGTTGAGGGAAGTCGGTGGATGGAGAAGGCTCAAGGCTTCCTCAAGTTGATGATGATAATGAGCATCATAGACTTATTAGAAAATTGACCGATAGTACCTACATAGTATCTTCAAAAAAATTAACCTTTGTCTGTCGTATGACACTAGAAAATATCTCTTGACGGTTTTTCTGATAGCATTAAACCTACATGGTTAAATTTAAACCTGTGGTTTGTGTAATTGTTTGACGCCTTTCAGAATGACAGGCGGTTGATAGAACTAGTAGTTACACGATCATTTTTAGTTTTCAACCTTTTCAATACCCGTTGGTAAATAAAAATGTTATTTAGATATGCACCTGCCGTTGTTTTTTGCTTTGCTAAATGGGTTACACCGAGGTGGTATCACAGAATTGCTCACATACACGCTAAGAAATTAAGAATCGGTAGAAAGAACGACTTACAGAACAGCTATAACTAGTATTAGTTAGAGTCGATCCTTAACTGGGACCATGGGAACTGGCCCCACGTGGGACGACTTAAGGCAGTTCAAAATAAATATTATTTTCGGTCATTAACTCGTCCCAATTATTATTTATATTCAATTTATGCTTTTATGAACACCAAGTAACGTCAGCAAGAAAAGTGTTTAATATAGTACCTGAGCACCGTCAGTAGTTAGTGGCCTTACGATCCGTAGTTCGTGGGTTCACACCCCGGTCTTGACACTCGATAAATTTTCTGTCTAAGCCGCGGGTTACCTCACGATGTTTTCGTTCACCGTTCTGGGTACGTGTTAATGCTCACGTAAAGTTTTCGAACAGAACAATTCATTGGTGCACAACCGGGGTTTAAACCTACGTTACCTCCCACTAAGCCAACACGGCTATTATCTAGAATGGTGTTGATTTAATGATTTTTTATTTATTTGCACATAGGTAAATTGATTCTTTTAATTGTCTATAAAAATTTAGTCAACTTCCAAAACTCTTTACTTACTTCCTTACAAACAAAAACATACTCCAAAAAATAATTCGATTCCATTTAACAAATTCGTAAAGCAAATCAATAAACATATGGCCGCCAATAGGGTTAACACTTCTTTCGGTAATAACAAAACGGGGGAGCCCTCATTAAACAAAGGGTTGTCAAACGCACGCCATGCATTCGAATTTCGAATAAACAATTTGAAAAAAGAACAATGCCGGGCGCGTGCGCACTGGATTGGATTACGCCAGGTGAAGGAGAATAATTTGGATTTTATTTGAGGACCTAAAGTGTGGTCGAGTGGTTGCCTATTAGAATATTTAACCACGAATTGTGAAGGGTCAATTTTCTAAAAATCGGTTGGTAATTAACTAGCAGAACCGACAACCGTTGGGGAACAAAGGTTCTCGAGTGGCGACCACGAACCGGACGACGCAGTGTTGGAAGGCCCCCCACCCGATGGACCGACGACATTGTTAAGGTTGCGGGAAGTCGGTGGATGGAAAAGGCACAAGACCGTTCGTCATGGAACTCTTTGGGGGAGGCCTATGTTCAGTAGTGGACTTCATCAGGCTGATGATGATGATGATGAATTAACTAGCTTGTTAGGGTATTATTTTAATTTAATTATTTATGTTTTTCTCGCTACTGTAACATCGCCTGTTTTATAAATTCAACAATATGAATCATGTTTTAAACTCGGCGAGTCATCCTACTATCCTAGTAATATTCCTACTGTCTACTAATATTATAAATGCGAATGTTTGTGAGGATGTTTGGATGTTTAGTCATGCCGTAACAGCTCAACCGATTTTGATGAAACTTGGAATATATAGAGTTCATTACCTAAAATAGCATATAGGCTAATTTTTATGTAGGTACGCGAGCGAAGCCGCGGGCGGAAACTAGTTTATAATATTAGTAGGATAGGAAGTAGAATTTTTTAAAGATCGAACTTTTTTATAGTATTGTTACTTTTGTGTGCTGCCAGCTCTACGCAACAACAACCCTAATCCTGAATCTTAAAGCCTACGAATAAAGATGGATGCGTTCAACTGTCCGGCATTGTCCCCCCCCCCCCCCCCTCCTCCTTACTCGCCCGACTCGACTTTTCCATTACCATTAATTTGGCCAAATGAAACTTTACTATTGTGTCATCTTGAGAGCCTCATGCGTCTTCATGAAGTTTTTTGTCTTTTTACAGAGAAAGATTCCTAAGTATTTAGAATTACGATTGGAATAGGTAGCTACGTTTATCAGCTTAAATATTTATATTTTGTTTATTGGATATTTATTTTTATATTATTTATTTTTATTGGATTTTATTGGATATATAAGCGTCATCTCACTTTTGCAAGTGAGATGTGGCCTAAGATGGAGCACGCTTTCCCAGATAGAACTTATTGACCCTAGATTTGAAGACCCCCAGATTGTACTCTTTAGGGAAAACAGACGCATATTTAATCATTTTGCAATTGAACTAACTGGCCGGAACTTTTTCACATCCAATTTATTGAATAGATGAGATGCGTAATCGATAGAAAAAAGTATCCATAAATGTATTGCTAAGCGCAAAACTCGAGAACGGTTGGACCAAAGTTTGAAGAAGGTTCTTTGAAAGAGAAAAATTTGAAGAAATGCCCGCAAAAAACGCAAAAACCCCACTTTTCTTTTTCCCATACAAACTATTCCTAGCAGTCAATTTAAACATTTCAGTCAAAGAATATTGACGTCAAATACTATGCGAGCCAGATAACATTAGGATTTGGATTTTAATTTTGAAATAAAGACGGCCAAGTGCGAGTAGGACTCGTACCCTGAGGCTTCCGTACACTCGTAACACGGGGTCGTAAAATCAAGATCTCATGTGTACAATGTGACTAGAGTCAAGGTAGGAACATCATGAAACACGCGTACGAAGTTGCGGGCGGGCCAATACGTACTTGATAATTTTCAAAATAAATAAATTCTAAATAAATCTATGAGGGAGGCATATGTTGAGCAGTAGACGCCCAACGGCTGAAATGATCATGATAAAATTCCATGATCATCACGCCAGGCAAGGACATAATTATGTTTTCTGTAATAACTGAATGATTTCAATGATTGTTACAATAAGCTTACTATTACAAACTGCAACGAGCCAAAACAAACTAATCAATAACCAAAAACATCACCCCAGTACCCCGCCAAAAACAAAATTACTGGCAACCCCAAAAACTAGCAATTACAGAAAGTTCATTTCACACGCGCGGCGCGTGCCGGATCCGATGACGTGGGAATTTGCCCTACGATGATTATTGGCAACTATGGTAGAATAAACTGGGGTATCCCATGCCTGTTGCAGAAAAAAATAATTCAATAAACACTGAAAAATAAGACTTTTTGGCGGGAGCTTGCGAAGTGATGTTGCGCTCTCAATTTATTTTACAAAACTAGAGTTAAATTGAATAATATTGTGTAATTATGGTGGTGTTTTGCGTAATATTGTTTGAGTAAACCGCACAAGTGAAGTGAAATAGAATGATTTCGTGTATTGTCATTTTTCGAGTTGGCGCCAAGAGGTCCCTCGAAGTTTTAGTAAAATAGCCACCATCATATCTTACTAAAACTGAACTTGACTTGACTTGACGATGACTTGACCATGAATAAGATGAAAAATAAAGACGAAATAATAAAAATAACAAGGAAAAATAAACGTAAGACTTGGCGGTAAGGCCTAGATGCCAAAGCCAGCCCGAAAGGGAAAAAATTTCAAAAAAAAAAAAAAAACTGAAAAATAAACAAATAATTAAAAAAAGTCAATCATCGACAAAGAGCTGCATGACGCACTGCAGTATGCTATCCCAAAACTTACTTCTAAACCCAATCCTACTAATATTATAAATGCGAAAGTTTGTGAGGATGCTTGTTATTCAATCACGCCATAACGGCTCTACCAATTTCTTTGAAACTTGGAATGTAAAGAGTTCTTTCCCTAGAATAGCAAATAGGCTACTTTTTATGTAGGTACCACACGAGCGAAGACGCAGGCGGAAGCTAGTGTGCAATAAATAATGTTTGGTCTTCGACTTTTGGAAATTTGTCTATGATCAGCAATGGACGGCACATCGCTGAAGTGATGTGATAAAATACTCGAGTAAGAATGAGCTACAGAAACAGCCAATAACAAATAAATATTCCGGACATATCACACACGGTCAACTGATCCCAAACTAGGCATAGCCTGTACTATGGTTACCAGAGACTGATATACATAATAGATATATATTTAACTCCCAGACACAGAACAAACATCTGTGTTTATCACAGAAATGTTTGTACAGTGCGGGAATCGAACCCGCGACCTATAGTGCAGAAGGCAGAACTACTACCAACTGAGCTATGAGTCAGTCTAAGACAGTACAAAAAGAATAGTGTTTAATATAAAGTGTTATATAAATGTTTAATATAATTGTTTTGATTGTCTGGCAAATTATTGAGCTCTTGTGATTTGTTTAAAATGCCAATCACAACTATTAATAACTTCTTTACTTGCAATGAAATTATCATCATAAAATCTTTTCTCAAAACACAATGCGTTCGGACTTCCCAAGCAGTTGGTAATTCGACCACAAAAGTGCAGGTTCGGTTCTCAGGGGCGGGGCTCGCAGATTGGAGAAAGCTTTAATGGCACACGTGGCAATAAGCGTTTTTCCCACGAGTGGGCGTGGGCAGTTTAGGTCGGTTTCGTTTGATGGTGTCAGCTTGCAAAGGACGTTGCCAACTACAGCATTGGTTCTTGACCCAATGATGGTCGACAAAATAGCGTATTTAAAATAGCTTGTGCCCGCGGTTTTGCTCGCGTGGAAGGTACCTACTACAAAGTTGCCTTATGCTATTCTAGGAAAAGAACTCTTCTTTGTCTGTTCTCTCTGATCTGTTCCAAGTTTCATCGAAACCGGTTGAGCAGTTACAGCGTGATTGAACCACAAACATTCAAAAATCCTCAGAAACTTTCCCTAGATCCCAGAATTTTTAATATTAGTAAATAAAAATAGTAATGATGATGCTGATATACATCATCAACATTAAATAATATGATGATTATCATATCATATAATTAGGATGATGATCATACATCACCAAATAAAATTAAATATTTATCATCATATTTTTCTTCGTATATTAATCTTCACTTCACATAAAAACCTCATCAAATTCAATCCAGTCACTACATCAGGGTGTTCTGTACATGCATTATTAATACAGCAATTATGTTAAACAATGATTTACTGTCAACTTATAATAGAACAAAGAGATTACTTTACTGAAATACTAATTTCTTTGCCTAAAATAGCTAGGCTATTAAATCACAAGATGATAATGAAACACTGTGGTTGGTCTGTCTGTATGTTCATTGAATACGTTACTTGCTATAAAATTATAAGTACTTCTAAAACATTTAATGACGGCGTGTGCCCGTCTGAGGCGCAAGGGGTACAGGTTGAATCCCGATTCGGGACAACTGTTTGTGCATGATCCACAAATATTTGTTCCAAGTATTTGTTCGGGTGTTGTGGTACTCTACTGCGTAGTTTCTGATACACAGGGAATCCTAGTGTGAGGTCAGAACTTTATATTGCAGCCGAACACAGGTCGCTGAACTAGTGTCTGATAATTGCTCAATTATACAGTAAGTTTGGTCTGTCTGACCGTCCAAGGCCGAGTTTTATGGCTTTTTAATCTATGCTAGCAATGTCACAGTTCTTTACGAGTGCGTGCAAGAACTAGCAAGTGGGTAGGTGGCGCTAGCGTAACTATTGAACTTTCATAGTGTATTTAAAACATCAGTCATTGACCTACGACTTTATTGTCAACCTAAAAGCGTGTTCGAACTGCGCGCGATATGAAATGAATTAAATTTTTTAAAAAGGATTCAATTTTATTTTATATTAGCTTCCGCCCGCGGCTTCGTTCGTGTGGCTTATATAAGTCCACTGCTGGACATAGGCCTCCCCAAAAGAGTGCCATGACGAACGGTCTTGAGCCTTCTCCATCCACCGACTTCCAGCAACCTTCACAATGTCGTTCTGCGAGCTATATGGCCTGCCCACTGCCACATCAACTTGCTAATTCTGAGAGCTATTAATATATTGTTTCTTTCACTTATGCCTTAATACCTATCATACAAAAACTTATAAATCTTTATAAGTCATTGACCGCCATGGGAAAGCCTAAAGTCATAACTCAGGCACGTGATAACGACTAAACACATATATAGCTCTTATTACAATTAAATAAAGCTCAGATTGATAGGTAAGGCTAAATAAAATGTCACATACACACCTGATTTTTAAATAGTCCTTAATAAAAGGGAATAGAGTTCACGTTGATAAAATATAATTATCGTATCTCAAGTGTCTACGTTTCAAGTGTTTATTTTTTGGCCCATTTCTTGGGTTTGGCAAAATACTCAAAATTTTGTGATTGTATTTTGGTGATTGATAAACATTGTCAAGTAACAAAAAGTATCAGGGAAGTCACACACTGCAGCCTTACCACACTGGTTCTTTCGCGAGCCACGAGATCGAAAGAAAGATGAAAACATGAAAAGATTGAAGTGCGCCTCTTAGAGGCTCCTTTCGTACACAGTCACATGACTTCGAATTTTGAAGGTTCTAGAACATGCCAGTTTCCTTACGATGTTTTCCTTCACCGTTTGAGAGCACTAGTATAGCGAACAAAAATTTTCCGAATAAGAAAATCCATTGGTGCACGACCGGGTACGAATCCACGACCTGTGGATCGGAAGGCCACCACTGCCACCACTTCACCAGTGCTCTTGTAATTTGCTAGTAACTTAGGTACAGTGCTAGAAATGTAGAATTCTATTCAAGCCCTATCCCATTTTTCAGTCTAACGACGGGACATTGGAAACGCGTTACAAAGCTGCGACTGGTCCTGGGAAATTAATATATGCTCATTTAATATGCTAATAGCCGTTCCACAGCCGAGGGAGGATAGCTATCGCACTCCCGGACCTCCAGACCACTCAATCTTTCCATGCTTACCTTCATGAAGATCGCCTACGCGTCCACTTGCACCCGTGACGTTTCACAATTTCACCAGAATGATATAGTTTTTTTTAACTATCATCATCATCATCATCATTTCAGCCGTACGACGTCCACTGCTGAACATTGCCTCCCCCACAGACAGAGCGAATTCCGTATCATGTGGGGGGATTTGCCCATACTCACCACGCTGGGCATGCAGGTTGGCGAGCGCAGTTAGAGCTATCTGCATCTTACGCCATCCGCGGATAGGTAGATATGGAGGGGCCTATTCTTCAACCGGGGCCACCACGGCCAACTATCATGGTATAAGTAAATAATAATATTTTTCACACTTTCGCGATCAATATACATGAATTATTGGAAACAAACGGGTGTTTATCGCGTAGGTACCTTATTTTATATTTTCCCGAAGTTTCGACTGTGTTGCAACAATCGTCGCGGGCAGACTGGAGATTGGGAGCTACCGCCGAGAAATGGAGGCAGTTGAGGAAACTACCCTCACTTGGTCTTCAGAATTAGAAATGTCCGCGTTCATATTACGACAGTGTGTCGTAATAAACACTAACAGTATCCACACACTGAGATGGTCTATCGCGACCAACACTTGGTCACACTTGGACACTTGGTGAGAACCGGGTTCCACGACGCAGAGAGTCTCTGATTTGTAAATAACCGCTAACTTAATGATAGATAAAATAACTGAAATACATTACTAACCCAATATATATTGGGAACGCTATGTTCAAATATGTCTACTACAACTTTATTGGGTCCGTATTTTGAACCGACTACGTCAAAGTGAGCTAGGTGTCAAGACTGTGGTCCTACCTCTGCTGTCCTACAACTCCTGTAAGAATTAATTTAGAATAAAAAGCGTCCAACGAACGCTTTCTATTTAGTACCGGCTTTTGCATTTTAGTACCGACTATGAGTGAGCTAGATGCCCTAACAAGGCTGTGGTCCTATCTCTGCTGTCCGCTCCGTTCCATCAGTGTGTCCTTTACTTGGTATCTGCGATCTCCTTGCAACTCATGGCGCCCTGGTACTAAATTTATAACTGCCTGCTTAAATCCAGTTATTTATCAGTTAGATTTCAATATTGACTAATTAGTGGATGATGGAATGGACTGATGACGGTCGTTGATAAGTATTTATGCTAAACAATTAAGATAAAACTTGCTTGCGTTTCTTTCTTGGTCATCCTGTATTAGTTCAGTGACAGGTTGAGGTATGGTGGCCCTGAAAAGAGCCTATGACCATCGATGAAAGAATCAGTGTAGTTAAATGATTCAAGCGCGCCTCTTAGAGGCTCTTTTCGTGCACGAATGATAACGATGAATTGTAAGTACAATTAGTTATTAGTCGCACTGGACAAACATTTATGTGATAAACACATATGTTTGTTCTGTGTCTGGGTGTTAAATATTTATCTACTATATAATATCTGGTACCCAAAGTACAGGCTATGCCTAGTTTGGGATCAGTTGACCGTGTGAATGTTTATTTATTTACTATTATTTATAGAAAGAAACTTAAAACTAATACAAGTTAATATTTATAAAATACACAAGAAACAGTTAAGCCTTCTAAAGACCGTTACAAAAGATCTATAGATAGATCAACTGATCCAGATCACTACCAGTCGTATATATCAAAACGTAAATAAACTATTATTTATTAAGTGAAATGTTTCAAAATTGTGTGACTGACCATCTGCAGTTCTCCTCCATTCCCACAGTTAAAGGGTTGATGTACAAAGTCAGAATTGGGTCAGTTTCTATAGCTAATCAGCGATATTGTAAATTTGTAAGGCTATTGTTCAGGCAGCCCCGGGCGTGTGAACGTGGCTTTATATGAGGATTGTTATTCTGTGGACCTTTGGGTCTTAGCACGGGTGCATGGCGTTATCTACTCAATCGCGAGTCCGTAACTTTTAAATGTTAACCTAGTTAGACAGTTCATTGATTCCTTGTTTTATTATTTTCACGTGCAACCTCTGTTACATGTTATCATCGATAAATCCTATCCTTCTAATATTATAAATGCGAAAGTTTGTGAGGATGTTTGGATGTTTGTTATTCGATCACGCCGTAACGGCTCAACCGATTTCGATAAAACTTGGAATATAAAGAGTTCTTTACCTAGAATATCATATAGGCTACTTTTTAAGTAGGTAAAACGCGAGCGAAGCTGCGCACGGAAGCTAGTATTAAATAAAACTCTGTGAACTTAAATTACTTTCCTACAGGTCAATTGCCAACCAAGAATCGAAACAGCACATCCTAGACTAATATATTCAAGTCCATTGAAACAATAGATCAAAAATAGCCCAGTAGTAACTACCGGAAGTCAAATAAAGCTTTAGAAGTTGACCAAGGATCAACCTGTGTCACTTCTTCGTCCTTTTATTTGAAAATAAGCTTTAAGTGATTGGAGTAAGATCCAATATGCCTCGTACGAATACGTGGTTAGTTAGCAATAAAGTGCATTTTTTATGAATAAACTAGCTTCTACCCAAATAAAAAGCCTTTTTGTTATTAAAGACTAAGTTAAAGTTAAAGTTTGTGAGGATGTTTGGATGTTTGTTGATCAATCACGTCCCGTAACGGCTCTACCGATTTCGTTGAAACTTGGAATAGATAAAGTTCTAAACTTAGAATAGCATATAGGCTACTTTTTATGTTTACTACATAGGTACATGCCAAATTTCATTCCAATCGAATACTTAACTCTTCCAAGTTTACAAACTCTCACATTTAAAATATTAGGGCATCATCCTACCTTCAATCAAACCTTTTTCATACAAACATGTTCTTCTAATTCTAATTCTAATTTTAATCGGGGGTGGTTAGACCTACACTGACTTCCCGCTGTGGGGTGTTTTGTGCATTGTCCCCCTATGCTACATGTTCTTCTTTTTCATTCTCAGATTCTTACATCGGACCAATCATATTTAAGAATACTATCAACAATTTGCTTTTATGAGTGTTTTTGAAAAATCAACTCATCTACAATGTGGATTATTACAGTGATAGTTCGAAACCTTTGTACTATAACTTCCTCTATGATCATAGACAAGGGCCTGAATTATTTATGCCCTCCGTTCCGTTACATTGAATAACTAATGATCTGTACAACGTACTTTCTTTAATATTAATGCTCGTCTACGATCCGTCTGTCCGTCCGCTAATTATTTAGAACCGCAATGGCTATTTTTACTTGCAAATGATACGTTTGACGCTCTGTCGTTAATTGAGTCATCGCGGTAAGTTATGTTGATGACATTGTTTTACGATCAATGTTATTTATCGTCAATACCATCAATAGTATCATATATATTGACACTTTTAGTGGTATTGATGTATGATATATTTTTACTCTGAGCTAAACATACTGGTTTGATTAATATCTCACCTTTATTTTTTTTGCTATTCATGCGAAACGTACGTTCGAAATTCATTATAAGTCAACAACGGAAACCGCTAAATCCAATCAAAAATTCAAATCCCATTTAAATCGTCTTTATCAAAGCTTACGATACCATTGATCAATGGGGACCATGGGACATTGAATGGTTTTTTGGCTCTTTTATTCGAAGGGTTCGTTATAAACCCTAAGTTTAATCAACCAAAGCTTAACGTTTAATTGTAAGTGCAGTTAAGCGTTGTTACACGTGTTGGAGTCTTGCAAGGACCACTGTTTGGACCGCGCGTTTTCCTTTAATATTGAAATGCGAGGATTTTGCGGGGTTTTATTTGAAAATCAATGAGAGACAAGGCTTGTGGGCTATAGCCATGGCGTCTTATTGCCATTCAAATGGTCAGTACTATTTTATACGAACTTGAACTTTAAATCTTTGAGACTGTCCGCTTATGTCAACGCCTAAACCTAAAATAGGTTTTTTATATATTTTAGGTTAAGGTATATATTTCTATGGGTCCTAGAATTTAGTTTTTAACATCTGTACTATTCTTAAGTTACCTGAAATAAAATTTATATTATTATTATTATTATAAACAATATCATAATGATGATAGTACGGGGCCATATCTGAAGAAAGATGGTGATGAACGTAGTTTTAACTGAAAACTATGTCTTCAAACGTCACTCGCAAATGACACTAGACAAAACCCCCTATTTCTAGCTACGCGTATTTATTCACTCAAAGAGACTGGCATTATTTGTATCTTCAAAACTGTTTAATCACTAAAATACGAGTGACATACTAAGATGAGCTTTTATGACAGCGTTTTCTGATAAGTCGCGTTCAAATGGTGTGCGTTATCTTATCTCAAATTTATTTTAATATGATCCTACCGTCCCCTGAATAAAGTTAATTTTGATATTGAAGCCTTTCACACCTTTCACAGCACGATACATCTCTTTACATCTTTCCATAGAAACTGACAGAAAATACAAAGATGTAAAAATATACATTATAGCTGCCTGATGGTTTCTATGGAAAGATGTAATGAGATGTGACGTGCTATAATATATATTTTTACGTTATAGCTGCCGTGTGTGACGCGCTCTCTAGGAGCTTGCGATATCGTTGAGGTATATAGGGCACCCCCCATGTCTAACTCATCGTCTTTGTTCAGTAGAGGTAAAGTTCATTTTGAAATAAAATTTATGAGACATATCACATGCCGTTTGAACACGGCATTACAAGGGTCAATATTTTCTGGACGTTTAGCAGCGTCTTCTCGCACAGTATGTACTTAATAAAAGCCAACGGTCGAACACAAAACGGTGATACATTTTTATGAACATTCTTGTGGGAAATCTTAATTACGAATGAGGGTAATGATGATACGGAACCACGTGTTTGTCCATATGTCATTTACCCGAGCAACAAGTGTTAATAATAGCGCGCAAAAAACGGCGTTCCTAAAAGCGAGGTGACTACATCAGGTCAGTGACCAGGTAGAGATAAGGTGGCCCTGAAAAGGGACAATAACAGTTGGCGAATGAACCAGTGTGGTACAAAATTAAAAAAAGCAAGGCTCCTTTTTTGGACATGTCAAGTGTGTGTTTGGATGTTTAGACGTTTGTTATTCGATCACGCCGCAACGGCTCAATCGATCTGGATGAAACTTGGAATACATAGAGTTCTTTACCTAGAATAGCATATTATATTTTTATTTAAGTACCACGCGATCGAAGCCTTGGGCAGATGCTAGTATATTATAAAACAGTAACTGAAACGCAACGCTGAGTCTAAACCGTTGGTCCTAGTGACTTCAAAATTGGAGGGTTTTAGTTTGTTGAAATATTTGGTCCCTGAAATTCAAACCCTAACAATTTTCTCGTTCTAAATTGGAGCAGCCCGCCTGAGAAGTACCTCCACCTTACAGAAGATCGCAGCCAAATAACATTATTTGTTTCTAATAGTGTTGTGTTCCTACGGGGAGTAAGGTTGCCAGAGCTCTTTAGGGGGAGGGGGTTCGTGGTCGGCAACGCGTGCGTGATACCTCTGGTATTGCAAGCGCTCATAGGCTACGGTAACCGCTTACCAACAGGTGGTTTGCCACTTCAATTGTATAAAAAAAAATTGTATGAAAAACTTTCTTATACTAGTCTTCTATATGTTCTACGCCATGGCTTAAATGAAGCCCACGGCTAAGCCATCCTCCTGCGGCTTATTTACCGCAAGCAATCCACAGAAAACCAAACAGTAATTACCGAACAAAAACAAACAGGAGGAATAACAGCGGGGGAACTACAATAGAGAACATCGAGCGTGGAGTGCCCGATTGTTCGGTAGGAGGGTAGCGGGTTCAATGCCGGCGAGATTACTTCTGTCGCCTGTCAGATGTGTTTGGGTAGGGTGTGATACACCCTTAAATTGGTCGGGGAAATAGAGGTTTATGATTTTCTTGTTGCTTTTTAATATTCATTGTACAAAGGTACTAGTACTTCGCTGTCAAATAATATCGACTTCCAATTCCAACTCATTTATTAACTTAACATTTACAGAAAGCAGCAGTTACAGCAGATATTTAGAAAAGCTAAAGCTTCTTATCAGCTCATTTTTAACGCAGAATATTTAGCTACTTATGTGTTGAACAATATTTTTTACTAACTTTCGTTCGCGGCTTCGCTCGCGAGTTACCTGGTTATAAAGTATTTCATCAAGTATATATGCTATTCCAGACAATATATATATATATATATATATATATATATAATATCTTTGACTGGCCTCATAGCTCAGTTGGTAGTAACTCTGCCTTCTGCGCTAGAGGTCGCGGGTTCGATCCCCGCACTGGACAAACATTTGTGTGATGAACACAGATGTTTGTTCTGTGTCTGGGTGTTAAATATATATCTATTATGTATATCAGTCTCTGGTACTCATAGTACAGCCTATGCCTAGTTTGGGATCAGTTGACCGTGTGAATATGTCCGGAATATTTATTTATGTATTTATTTATCTTTATTTCAGGCTACTTGACACATTACACAAAAATGTGTTTCATGCCATAGCCCACATTAATAAATACCTTACAGACTAACATACTTATAATATTAAACTTAAATAACTACACCACATCTAGAGTCAGGGACTTTCTTGATCGTGTGCGCCTCCCTGCGACGGTAGACCACTCCAGCTGACCAGAAGTCGGGCGCGAGGAACACCTCTTTGTACTTGGCAGCTACCTGGAGCACTATAATCTATCTGATCCAAAATGTGATGTGATGTGTGCCAAATTTCATGCAAATCCGTTCGGCCGTTTGGGCGTTATTGAACCACAAACATCAAAACATCTAAACATCCTTTCAACAAACTTTCGCGTTTATCATATTACGTATTGAGTGGACGAACATAACTAGAAATGTTGTTGGCTCTGTTGGTCCCTAGATTTACCTGACATAAACCAGCTAGATACATAAAGCCTACCTAACTTAAAAAAGTACGAAGCTATTACTTATATCCCCTCTAAGTATAAATTTGCAATGATAGGATAATATAATATTTCATATCTTCCATTTAAATAAATAAAATAATAAATAAATATTTCGGACATATCACACACGGTCAATTGATCCCAAACTAGGCATAGTCTGTACTATGGGTACCAGAGACTGATATACTTAATAGATATATATTTAACACCCAGACACAGGACAAACATCTGTGTTAGTCACAAATGTTTGTCCAGTGCGGGAATCGAACACGCTACCTCTAGCGCAGAAGGCAGAGTTACTACCAACTGAGCTATGAGGCTAGTCAATCAAATGAATCATAACTGTCACCAGTAATTTTTTTTTATTTCAAAAATGCAGCCTTATTTTTTTTTCTTTTTTATCGACATCTGATTTCCCAGTTCCATATGCGTTCAGCATATTTTGTGTGTAACCTGAGACTCCTCTGGTCCTTTGTCTCGTCTCAACCGTCCCCCTCACGAAGTATTATTCCTACTTCTATACCGAACCGACTACAGTTAAATCCGTTGTGTGGTTTGCCTTTCACAGTTCAACGTTTTGTTTTATTCATTGAGTTTTTAGTGGTGAAAGACAATGGGTTTTTATTGATAAAGTCAAATTGAGAGAATTTTTAAATTCCTAGTTTATAAAATGTATTGTTTTAATGTTGTAAACTAGGAATTAAACAAAAACTGGCCGTAGCCTAGCCGCGGGCTGAAGATAGTATTACTATAAATACTGAATACTCACTACGGCAAAATGTGGGCATGTACCAAAATGTCAGGACGTGCTTCCCTAAGACATCCGGACTACCCCCTGAGACATCCTCGAGGAACTGATGACCTAGAGATCTGTTTATCATGCTCGGGGATAAAAGTCACCTATTCATTTTTGTATGTTTTATGAAGACCTATATGAGGACCTATTCATTTTTATTACCTATGTTAATTTTTATATGTTTTATCTAAATGAGGACGTCCTATGTCTGCAATTATGATAGGCTACGGCCACTTACCAAAAGGTGGACCGTTTGCTTGTTTAGCAACTAAGTTGTAAAAAAACTTGGACCCCTCACTTCCAACTTTATTATTGGAAGTATTTATATTATTTCAATGTCTCCTTTCACTTTTTGGCAAAGTTTTTAATACACTTAGGGACGTGTTCGAACTTCCGCGCGTTTGTTTCAATCACTTCTCTCCGTCGATATGGAACTTTTTGTTTTTATATCTTTTATTTTACTTTGCTTTTAGAGGACAGGGCTTTTGCATTCAGAATGAAATTGTTTTTATTAATTTAGTTCGATGACGTCATATATGTTTTCAAAGTTACTATACTTTAACTCTCTTATTTATAATCAGTCACTCTTGCGACTCGATAAGTCTCACCCTATCTTTTTCTAATAGTAAGTAAAACAAAGAGGTTGACTTACTTTTACCAATTCTATAAAGTGAGCAGGAAATAATTGGACATATTTTTTTTTTTTTTTTTATACAACAGAGGTGGCAAACAAGCTTACGACCCACCTGATGGTAAGCGGTTACCGTAGCCTATGAGCGCTTGCAATACCAGAGGCCAATAACAGGTTTTCACGTATAAAAACATAGTAGAACCAATAACAACTTAGAACAACTCACTAAACACAAACCAGTCGGAATAAAATCTACTAATTGGCTAACTTCATTGCAATTTAACCTTATCACCAAAGAATATTATACGACATGTCAACTTCTTAAACATTGAAGGAAAGGTAGAAGGAAAATGAGGAAGAGGAAGACCAAGAATAAGTCCAAGAAATATCTCACGTTTGAACACGGCTTTCGGTGGAACTTTTTACTCACAGGATTTGCATTTAGGAAATAATACTATATTCGATAGATAGGTAAATTCCCTGCAAAGTAGGGTGTTCATCATAGAAGGTTTGTATACAATGTATCTTAGTTATGTATAACAAAGTTCCATGTGGGAAAAACGCACACAAATTCTATATTTTAAGATCTAATCTAAACTATTTGAAAGAATAATAGTCAAATAATATTAAGGCACTTACAGAAATTGATGACTCATTTTTTCCGATCCAGCTTGATACCTAGAAAAAGATAGAAATCGTTGCCTTGATATAAATTGGTATTGATAGCAACAATCCTAATAAGTCACCATCGTCATATGTGCACGAAAGGAGCCTCTAAGAGGCGCACTTTAATCCTTTCACTACACTGATTCTTTCACGGACAGGCCCTTTTCAGGGCCACCATACCTCAACCTGGTCACTGACCTAATACAGGATGACCAAGAAAGAATCAGTGACACGACAAGCAGAAGATCATCGTCATCAATAAAATTCAGCCGAACAAAAGGACCCATAGATTTACAGAGCCAGGGATCTTGGACGGCCTGCACACAACCCTTATATCTAAGTCCTAATAAGGATCTAGCAGGTAAAGCATCATCATCAACCTGTAGTCCCCTGCTGGATATAAGTCTCCCCCAAAGAGTGCTACGAACGGTTTTCGCTTGTACCTATCATAGGGGGGTTGTAACATAGCCCACTTCGCTGGTGGGTTAAGTTAAAAGCATACAATAAATTTATTAAGTACAACATTCGCAAGTTAAAGGTAAATCCTAGCGTAAGGTCGGGACTGTGTGACAGTTGTGTGTTTTCTGTTTATAGTTAAGTCATTATTTTTAAGTATTCCTACTTAATTATATTGATTAATAGAATTTCCATCTAAAGCGGCTATTCCGACTGCTACTGATCTGGATCAATTGAGTTGTCTATAATCATTTGCAACGGATTAGATAGCTCAACTGTTTCTTGTGTATTTAGTAACATCAATTTTTGCAGCGAATCGTGCTTACATACGTCCTTAAATATAAAAATCTGTCAAAAGATAATGTATAGAGTATTGCTATCTTTATCTTTATCTATTACAAAATGAGAAACAGTGACTGCGCTGATTTTAAACAACGTTTAAATGTAGCGTTTTTAAGTAAATTTATAAACATACTGCTTGTTTTGTCTGTAGATATGTATACTTAAGTCTCCGAAATAGTCATAAAAGTAACACAAAGTACCGATTCAATAACCTACAAGTTTTCCTTGTCTACGGTAGCTATTGAAGAGAAACGGATACACACTTTGTTGCAAAGTTTTTATCGAAGGGACAGACCATGAATAATTTAGTTGAAATCACTCATAATAGAGGTGACAGACAAATTGTCAGTTTACGGCAATTTTTATAACTTTGTGATTTATTAAATTGGTTTGTTAGTGACGTGACAATTTTATGATCGGCATCGGATTATTTACGATTGCTACTGGGCTTTGGTGTTTTGTTATTTAGGATTTACCTTTATTTTTTTTATTGATTAATTTTCAAAGTTTCTTAAAATTAGGATTGAACCTACATTAGTGATGTTTTATTGTCATCATCATCATCATCAGCCTGTCCACTGCAGGACATGTGCTATGACGAACGCTATTGAGCCTTTTTCCATCCACTGACTTCCCGCAACCTTTAGAATGTCGTCGATCAATCAGGGCATTAAAAATTGCGCTATTGCATATATTCATGGCATTCGTTGTCATTCGTGGAATTTTTTAGGTAAAATTTTACGTCACACTCAGGACCGAGTAGTAACATTTTTTTTGTTAAATCTTTATCGGTCAATAAGTTTTCGACATTCTTATCGTTTTGTATCTAGTATATCAGTGAATTCTCATGCCTTACTTAGATAACATTACGAATGAGCCGTTTTATATTTTTATGATCAAATATTTGCTATAAACGCCTGATTTACGATCGAACACCTTATTTAGAATATTTCATAATTCGCTGATTTCCAATAACTTTATAGACTTTTAATAATGTTTCATTTAAAAATCTAATTTATTTGATTGATTAATCTAATTTAATGATCATTATGGATTTTCAATTCTTCATTTTTGTTTTTTTTTTGTTTAGAATGCGGCTTGGCGAGCTGCGAGATATAAAATTAACACGTTTATAAATAATACCTATCAAATTATTTCCAAACTTTAAGTACCTAGCACCTACATTCTTCCCATATTTCATTGCATTGCCGCTTATGTTAAATGTACCGTTAACTGCTGAATTTTTATCATTCCACTTATCAGCCTGAAAAGTTCACTGCTTGACATAGGCCTCCGAAAAGAGTGCCATGGCGAACGGTCTTTCACGCTCCACCTACTTTTTACGAACTTTAAAAGTCATCTAACCATCGCAAGATTTCCTACACATCATCGCCCGGTTCGTTGTTGCCTATTATTCCCTAACGGTTGACAGATTTTTTGTACCTAGAGAACAATATTTTTATGGCAACATTATATTTACTATTTCTATTGTCAGTGAAAGCAGGTTTGTCACATTATCATATTACATAACTCAGACAATGGTACCAGCTACAACTCATGGCAAATCTGTTGACACGACAGAACCCTCAAAAGACGAATTAATGAACGAAGTAGCGTATCGCTTCCTAAGCTAACATTCGTACTGCTAATAATAGCCACCCCATACCACCCTTTAAGAATTCCTACTAATAGAAACTGGATAGACAGACAATCCATCACTACCCCATCCAATGTATTATTTATGGGGACATCCTGAGCCACTGCTAATCTTTCAATATCTTCAGATATCTGGGGACAACTTTTAGGGATCGCATCTTGAAACTCCAAACATGAAAAACACAACCTTATCGCAGAAAATATAGAGTTGAATTTAGAAGTGGGTGCCGATATTATTGCTGTTAATGGAACAGAGGAATTCACAGATGCTGATGCATATGCAGCGATTGGAAACTTTATTGCGAGCGCAGCAAAGGCCATAATAAATCGCCGGAAGTCCAGCATTGTTTAGTTAAATGTAGGATTTGTTTGTTTTGGTAAGGAATGAGAGTAATGGCGATTGGTGTATAATGGCGGTTGCTAATGAATTTTCGTTATGAAAGTCACCGGTGGTAATGGAACGTGTTTTTATTGCAAATGGATGCGTTATTTATTATTTTGAATGGATTAAAGCTATTAAAGATTATAGACATATGGTTATTGTTATGTTTGTAATCTGTTCATCTTTTGTAAATGTATAAATGGGTGTTTTTATTTATTATTCTTCGGATATTTTCGTGTTGTATTGCACAATACATATCTCTAGACGAGAGGTATTTAGATTAACTATGTTATAAAGAATTGTTAAATATATTATTCTTTTTAGTATTTTGCTTTACTAATCCTCAAAGCATTAAAACCTCTTGAGTTTCATAAGCAAAAAATTCCACAAATTTCAAAGATAAAACAAAATAGAAATCCCTTGCTTCGTCTATTTCTATAAATACAACACTTAGAGACGAAAAAAATCGAGACTGAACACGAGAGGGCGCAGAATAGGTCCCTGTGGGACTCTTTATGTTGTAACCGGAGGTGGTTCGTAGCTCATAGTTCTATAATAAAGCCTTGGCTATTCATTTAGTTGGTTATTGATACTCTATCAATCCCTAACTATAGTGTGCACTAGTCTTATGTAGTATATGAACAGTGTTCTAGTAGGACTTTATTCCCACTACTGAACTAAAACGAACTTTTCCTAGAACGCGTTCCATTCTAGTTCTCTAGTACATTTTATCGTTCAGAAACATTCTTTATTCTTTATTGTACACAAGAAAACACAGATAACAGCAATAAAAAAGAAAGATATGTACAAAGGCGAGCTTAACCCTAAAAAGAGTTTTCTTCCAGCAAACCTTTGAGGCTAGAGAGAAGTGATTATAGAGGGAGGTTCGTGTACCTAAACAAATATGGTTAATAGTAAATAACATTAATTACAAAAATGATGGACCGACGACATTGTGAAGGTTGCGGGAAGTCGGTGGATGGAGAAGGCTCAAGACCGTTCGTCGTGGAACTCTTTAGGGGAGGCCTATGTCCAGCAGTGGACTTCTACAGGCTGATGATGATGATGATGATTACAAACATACTATTACCTATAAAACACCTATGGCGTTACAGATTCCGGAATAGAGACTATTGTTTTGTTTTTTTTCGCATGGCCATCGACTCTCGATTTTTTTCTGAATACGAAATATGTAGTTAAATCCTCCTTTTACTTTTTTTAGTTGTTGTAATCTTATTGACAGTTAAAATACAAGAAACATCTATGTAATTAGCCAAAAACATTTACCTGTAACCAAAAAGGAACAAAAAACTTTAAAGTTACTAATAAGCAATTATAGAAAATAATTTTAAACCGTTCTATTCATCATGAGCGATGTTAATTTAAAAATGGCGGGTTTTAACCGGCCCGTGCCACACCAAAACATCTTTTAAAGCAATATCTACCTTTATGCGTTGGCTTTAGACTCAATTTAGCATGAAAGTAAGTACTTAGCTAAGTCAGGTCGATGCTACGATCAATGCAATCTCTTGCGTTGATATTAAAGTTCAAAATGGTATTTTTTTTATGAATAGACTTCTATTAGATACTCATAGTGAAGCATCTTCTTTGTTAGAAGATACTATTATCTCATCTGTGGTTATAATCGACGCGATGCGCCCGCGCACCTCATTAAGGATCTCATAACGAGTGTTCGTAAATCAAACGAACACCCATAGGGCATTCTCTTGAATTTCAAATATAGAATGCGAATCGATTTTAACAAATCGAATGTCGATGTGAATGATCGATTTGCAGATACTGCGAATGTGTTTGAAATTTGAATGTATTTTTTACATTTTGACATTTTGCGTCAGTGACAAACTAATGACAGGAAATAATTGATAGCTTTTTTTATAAAAATTGAATAACTGTACACAATTTTTGTAAACATAAGCCTATTTCACCATCTCTGATTTACTTTACTTGACAGTTATAAAATATATCCGTTTCTCTCTTTGTTATGTGAACAGAAAGAGAGAGAACTAATTTTAGTGAAAATGAAATAGGCACTAAATATAATATACTAAGGAATAACAATGTTGGACCGAATAACAATTCTCTTAAAACAATTCAGATACATCTCACATCACAGTCACGAATATAGAACTGATTCAATTACTTGAACTGCCAGATAATTAGCACAATTCGAATCCAGACTGTAAAATTGTCAGATTAAGGTATAAATTCGGATGTTGACACAGATAATGGCACAGAAGAGGCAACATTACAGTACACTTGAGTTTCACTTCGATGACAGACAATAATAGTAAATGGTAAGTATGTAATGAATCCAGCTCGGATGGGCAGCGTTTGGGATGCTTCGTCATATCTAATCGAACGTACACCGTTTGCGGGTTCGGTTCCTACTGCGGGACAAATGTTTGCATGATCTGCAAAGGGTCTGGGTGTTATGGGACCATGGTAGGTACTCGTAGTTAGTAGTAGTCTGAGGGAGATCCTCTGATCCTCTTTATGGGGCGGCAACGCGTTATTGATGCCTTAGGTAGGTATTGCAAGCGTTCAGAGGCTACGGTAACTACTTACAAACAGGTGGACCGTAAGCTTGTTTGCCATCTTAGTTGAGTAAGTACAAAAAAAAACTTTTCATTATTCATGATACGATAGAGAATAAAGATTACTGATAAAGATTTTCGGAGATACAGATAGAACAAATTCCTTGAAATAAGGTTGGTTTTAAACGAAATTATTTGGCTTATTTACTTCAGTTTTATCTTAACATAACATTTTGACTGGCCTCATAGCTCAGTTGGTAGTAACTCTGCCTTCTGCGCTAGAGGTTGCGGGTTCGATCCAGCACTGGACAAACATTTGTGTGATTAACACAGATGTTTGTTCTGTGTCTGGGTGTTAAATATTAATCTATTATGTATATCAGTCTCTGGTACCCATAGTACAGGCTATGCCTAGTTTGGGATCAGTTGACCGTGTGTGATATGTCCGGAATATTTATTTAGCTCTACCGCACTAACGACATTTTTGTAGTGAAACAGGTACGGCAAAAGGTTGATCTTGGTCGTCATGACCCAGAATGCGGCCGGAGCATGCCAAATAATCGGCAAATCCGATGTCATCGCGTCTCTGCCGGCTGCCAAACGTCGTGTCGCAATTATAGAGCTAAATTCAGAGGCATGATGCTTCGAGAGCATTTGTTATTTTACCTATACAACAATAATTCGCTTTACGAGATCCTTTCTCCCCCATACGTGCAAATTGTGGAATGAGCTTCCTTCCGAGGTTTTCCCGCTAACCTACAACATGAAGAGCTTTAAGAAAAATACAAAAAGATTTCTCCAGGGCAGGCAACGCATTAGCAATGCTCCAGGTGTTGCAGATGTCAATAGGCGATGGTAACCGCTTACCATCAGGTGGGCCGTAAGCCTGTTTGCCTCCGTATAACATAAAAATAATAATAATAATAATAATAATATTGTGCACGAAAGGAGCCTCTAAGAGGCGCACTTTAATCCTTTCACTACACTGATTCTTTCATCGACGGTCATACGCCCTTTTCAGGGCCACCATACCTCAACCTGGTCACTGACCTATTACAGGATGACCAAGAAAGAATCAGTGACAAGAAGAAGAAGAAACTTATAGCAGTGTTGGAATTCCCCAATGGACCAACGACATTCTAAAAGTTGCGGGAAGTCGGTGGATGGAGAAGGCTCAAGACCGTTCGTCATGGCACTTTTTGGGAGGCCTTTGTCCAGTAGTGGACTTCTACAGGCTGATGATGATGATAACATAGAAACTTTCTAATACCTACAGAGAATCCTAGTGTGGGATCAGGCAGGACTATGTATGTGACTGTTAGGTGTTAATCTGTGCTCAAGCGTCGTGTCCTGAAGTGATATTTCGACCAAGCCTAGAAGAATCAGGCAACAAACGATGATCCTTTATCACAAAATGGAATGTAAAAGTCTTAAAAGTCAAATACAAAATTGATTTTATTCAGTAGATCAATAGATTATTTTGTAATAAACTTCAGATGGCATATCGCAAATACTACTTAAAATCTGTCAAAAGATGGAAGCTACAGCCCAGTGGCATAGATGGGCCTATGTGTTTCATTCAATTAGATTCAGAATACAATGTAAACTTTTAACTGAATGAAGTGACGGCCGCTGACGGATCATCAATTTGTCACCCCCACCCCGTCAGTCAGCGCGCGGCTCCAACCAGCTGAAGAATGAGGGTCGATGACGGCCTGTAGATATATCGGAGGCCCGCGCCCGCCGATTAGGCCTGATGCCAACCCGAAACGGGGTACTGCCATAGTGGCGGATTTTTGGCTACATTCAGCAGTTTTACATAGCACTATTAGGCGCAAAACGCACAGAGATTATAATTGACGCTGACGTAGTGTCTTGCCAATTGCATGATAAATGTACAAAAAAGGTTCAATTCGAAATACACCTAGTGGCTTGGTTCATGCAACCAAGCACGTCATTGGGGTGCTTTAATTTACACCTAGTTTAAATATATTTAGTATGAATTTGAATGGAATGACACGACATCAGCGCCAATTCAGCGCCAAATGTCTGTTCTGGGTAGCTTGCACCTTAAATAGACGCTTTTTCTAGCATGCAATATTTAATAGGAATGCACGATTACCTAGAGGTGGTAGATGGTACGACATCTGATTTGCGTTATGCGACAAAAGCAGTGGTTTAGCTATATTTGACATAAATTTGCCAGATCCAGCCACAAAAGCATGTTGTACTGGCAGCACCGTCCACTCGTCACGATGATTCACAGTCGGGTGAACGAACTAGCGGTGTCAATTGTTTTCTTAAACGGGTACAGTTGATCTCATGCGGGTTTGTTTCGATTCTATTGGATAATTTCGAGGACTGAAGGTTAAATAAATAAATAATACCTTACAATGTCCGCAGCGTTAAACAATCCAAATGGTCATCAGCAATATCGAAAGGGGTCAGAAACCACTTTGGACAATGAGTAAGCTATCATCATCATCACGAGAGGAGTCTCTACGAGGCGCATATTAAAATGATAATGATATTTGAATATTTATAAGTACCTACTTTAAGTTATTAATGTTAGCCTTTTTTTCAGCCTGAGATACAGGTTTACTCTTCTAGGCTTGGTCGCGAGGAACAGGCATAGCTTCACCTAGTTTCTAAGACGTTTCAAAGTGATCCTAGTGATTTTAATGAAATAAATGCCTATTGACTTTGTCTTTGACCTAGTTCAGGCATAGTGTAATTTTTTTACCTCTAATAAGATAATAATCCGCAATGTAAATCTTCATCATCATCGTCAGCCTGTAGAAGTCCACTGCTGGACATAAGCCTCCCCCAAAGAGTTCCATGACGAACGGTCTTGAGCCTTCTCCATCCACCGAATTTCCGCAACCTTCACAATGTGGTCGGTCCATCGGGTGGGGGGCCTTCCAACACTACGTCGCCCTTTTCGTGGTTGCCATTCGAGAACCTTTACTCCCCAACGGTTGTCGGTTCTGCGAGCTATATGGCCTGCCCTCTGCCACTTCAACTTGCTAATTCTGAGAGCTATGTCGGTGACCTTAGTTCTTCTACGGATTTCCTCATTTCGGATCTTATCACGCAGTGAAACTCCAAGCATAGCTCTCTCCATAGCCCGTTGCGCGACTTTGAGCTTGTATATGAGGCCTATAGTTAGCGACCAAGTCTCAGTGCCATAAGTCATCACTGGCAATTTAAATCCTAGTACTAAGGTAATGAATAAATATTTATTATTTATTATTATTAAACCTTTCACTTGTCAGTGTCTTTCACCAACGATCATAGGCCCTTTTCAGGGCCACCGCACCTAAACCTAGTCTCTGACTCAGACCAAGACTGACCAAGACAGAATCAGTTACATGACAAACAAGCAAGCAATTATCAGCCTTTAGAACGGTCTTGAGCCTTTTCCGTCTACCGAATTCCCTCAACTTTAACAATATCGTCGGTCCATCGGGTGGGGGGCCTTCCAACACTGCGTTTGCCGGTTCAGCTGTACTTCAATGTTTTGAAAGTAGCATTCTGACACATCCGACGCTTATAATAACGCCTCTTTTTTCTTAATTAAGTGTCATCTTAAGTTCTCGCAAGGACATTAATTTTGTGAGAGTTGTAAGTGCGAGTCGATGGTAAAGATAAGGTTCCGTATGTAAATAAATAATCATGGTGGTCCAGGCTAAAGAATAGGCCCCACTATGTCTACCTAACCGTGGATGTCGTAAGAAGCGAAACAAGGCTAGGGTATGGACATCAATTACTCTATTTTAACAACATAGTAGTAACGGTAGTAACTCTGCCTTCTGCACTAGAGGTCGTGGGTTCGATTCCCGCACTGGACAAACATTTGTGACTAATACAGATGTTTGTTCTGTGTCTGGGTGTTAAATATATATCTATTATGTATATCAGTCTCTGGTACCCATAGTACAGGCTATGCCTAGTTTGGGATCAGTTGACCGTGGGTGATATGTCCGGAATATTATTATTAAACTGCGCTCACAAACCCACGTGCCCAGTTTGGGGAGTATGGACAAATTCTCCCCTCATAATAGGGAGTTGCTCTGGACATTATCTGTGGGGCAGGCTTATGTTCAGCAGTGGACTTCCTACGGCTGAAATAATGAACATCATCACCGATGTTAATACATTTGAAGGATCTCTTCATACCCACAGACTGGTTAAGTATGATAAATAGTGTGTGTCACGTTTGGAATACTCACTACTGCAAAATGCGGACACGTTTGTTCTTGCCTCTGACTACCCCCTTAGACACAGAAGATCGCAGCCAGATAAGATTATTTGTTTCAAATAGTGTTGTGTTCCTGGTGAGTAAGGTTGCCAGAGCTCTTTAGGGGGAAGGGGGTTCGGGGTCGGCAACGCGTGCGTGATGCCTCTGATTGCAAGCGCTCATAAGCTACGGTAACCGCTTACCAACAGGTGGGCCGTATGCTTATTTGCCACCTCAGGTGTAAAAAAAAATAGACATATACATAGACATCTGGGAGGTTGTCTACCATGCTTAGGGATAAATGCGTGAACCAATTTTTTTTAAATAATTGGAAATGCCTTCAACATTGTTAAAGTTGCGGAAAGTAGGTAGATGGATGGAAAAGGCCGTTCGTCGTGGAACTCTTTGGGGGAGGCCTATATACAGTAGTAGACTGATACAGGCTGATAATGGTGAATAAACAGAGGCACTGGGTGACCCAAAAAAAGAAGACCACTGGTAATGACATTGATTTGTCACTATGAAAGATATTATTCTATCGTGTCATGTTGCCGTTTTCATATTTCCCTGGGAACCCAGAAATCAGTACAACTCAGGCAATAATTAGCAGTATTATTAATGAAACGCGCGATATTTCATCGACCACAAAAACCTATCAGGCATTTCAATTTCTCCCGTCGTATTTCGAAATCGTCGCGCGGTCATCTTAAAGCCTGAATTCTTGTCCTACCCCTTTAAAAACGACACATCTTAACCAATTTGACATCCTAATTTAAGTCTTATTTTATGAGTGCTTGGTCTCACATTCCTGTGTCAACTTTAAGCCGCTTAATTTCTGCCTGAAACGTCACTCGTCCACTCGAACGGCATTCTAATTTAAATCTTATTGCATGAATGTTATGTTTAAGAATGCTGTGGCAATTTTCAAGACTTGTATTTTTAGGGTTCAGTGAGGTCCAAGCCTGTACGAGTGAATTATTCCTGAGATAGTCCGAGAGATATGGCGTTATGTGTTTCAAACAAAACTAATTGAAATTGAAACAAATTGAGCTTTTGAATGCAAGTTCTTTTAGTTCTTGTAGTTTCGGAATGGAAGAGCTTTCTGGGATTGCAAATAAATAAACCTGGCTGTTTTTGTTAATATTAAAATTGATTGTTTGTCTGAAATTATGTTATTTATACTGGCTGGTATGGAGGTAGGTAAAACGTTACTGTATATAGGTAATATAATTATAATATTATTATCTACGGACCTACAAAAACAACATACATTTATTCATCTAGGCAGTACTTGTTATTTTCTAAAATATAATTAACTTCCAAAATATAACATTACATTACACTATAGTCCTAAAATCAGCGGCCTTATAGCAGCGATGTCTTCATGAAACCTTTAACAAACTAAGCAGACCAATTTTACTCAGCATGAACGAAATGAAGTGGCAGTGGGCAGGCCATATAACTCGCAGAACCGACAACCGCTGGGGAATAAAGTTCCTCGCATGGCGACCACAAACCGGGTAACGGAGTGTTGAAAACCGACCACCTGATGGACCGACGACATTGTGCAGGTTGTGGGAAGTCGGTGGTTGGAAAAGGCTCAAGACGTTCTTCATGCCACTCGTGGGGAGGGCTATGTCCAGCAGTGGACATCCACAGGCTGATGATAGTGTTGAGATAAGATTCTCATATAACGTGGATTTTCCATGATTGGCAGGACTTCTTTAGTGAATAATAATGCATCCAATCTTAAAATCTGTATGCAAACCTAAAACTCTCGGGTTTCTGTTAATTTATTCAAAGCGGCTGACAGAAAGATGGCCATTTAGATAACAAAGTTACATTCCAATAGAAAGGCTTGATTGCGTAAACTTTAACTCAAAAGCCGAAGTAAGTAGATTTTCTATGTAAGGCTGAATTGTTTTCTTAAGCTTAGTTTATTCATTTTGAAGTAGGTACGAAATTCCTTCGTATTAATTTTTATTTTTTCCATAAATAAAATTAATCATGTATCTAAAAACTAAACTCACAGTCTAAGAACTTTGTTTCATGTGTACAAAATTTGAAATTCGAATATCTACGTACTGGCCAGCGATATTTGAAATTTAATAAATGGAACCCGTTCGCGGATGCCACTTATACTTTTTAATTTTATAACTCGATTGGCCTTCGATGCTGGCCGAATGAATACATCGAAACTTTTTCACTCTTGTCGAGTCAACCTTTTTTCTCATAGCCAAAAATGTAACTTGCATAATCATCGCCATAACGGCATATTCCCGCCTGAAACTCAAATTGAATTTCGAACAAAAAAACACTTTGAGGAAACTTTATTCAAGTTACCGAGTGCTAAGTGAACACACGTGCGTCGATCCTGGGTTCGTTTCCCGGTTAAATTTAGAACATCCGCGGTGCGAGGGGGGGACGAGGGAATTAGTAACGAAGCACCTTTTTATAGAAGCTGCGCCGGAGTCGCGGCCGCTGTCTCGTAAACATACTCCCATATAGCTAAATGACGTATCTCTAACGAGTTCCATTTTAAATTTGAATTTGGAGTGGCGTTCTCCTCGCGCCTTACCATAGACAAAATAATATCGCTATGGACCTGCGAAAATTAACCTCATGGGAACCGCCAATCAGGTGAGCGCGTGTGGAATAAAAATGGCGGATTTTTACATGATTCTACAGTAAAACCAGCGAGAGACGTACCGGCCAGCTGCATCGCTGCCGGTTGAATACAAAATACATTATAAGTGCACAGTATTTACATTTTGAATTACGCGCTCGGGGCTTGGCGCCTTCATGAGCGGGCATTGTTTGATAAAGTAGTACCCAATAACATACTGTTGATAATGGTGAACAGCCGTTGGCTTGGACGAATGACCTAGCTTTTATGAGCGTCGTGATCTGCGAAGCCCGCTTAATGGCATTTATTCAACGGGATACCACCCACAACGCCTAATTTAACTTCATGTGCATTATATTAAGCATAGGTCAACATGGAATCACCGTAATAGGTCATGTTACAATTACGTCGTTTTCGTATCAAATTTCTCGAATACCGACCACAAAATGGATGACGCTGTGTCTCTAGGACGACCCACGACATTGTGTATGTTGTGGAAAATCAGTGGATAAAGAAAGCTCTAGACTTCGTCGTGGCACTTTTAGGGGGAGGCATAGGCCATGACACCTATATCCAGCAATCTTCAAACTGGTGAAGTGTAAAAGTTGATTAGGTATCTTAGAATATAATTAATATAAAAGTAGCCAAATAGCGCTTCAATCATTATTCTACAACCTTCTTAATTTACTCCTAGTTTACAAAAGATTTGCAGCCATGAACGCCGGTAGGGGGTGAAAGGGGGCGCCACTTGCATCCCCGTGGCTTTGAAAAAATACGAAGAAAAAATATATTTATTATATCTAATATTACCATAGTCACTGTTTGAATAAAACTAGATGCAGAATGCACCCTCCTGAAAATAAGCCTGCTGGCGCCCATGTTCGCAGCTTACGCTCGGACCAAACCCCATAATAAATTAGGTAGAACGATTTATTAGCAGTTTCTCTACAATGGCTGCCACAGAAGCAAAGTTTAAAAAATCTCCGCGTACAGATTATATCTCTGATTGACAACTTATATGGATGGGCGTGACCGGTGGTCTAACCTCTATGGTCGCAAAGGAGAGCTTTGAACGCTGTTTATTACTCAGAGTGATTATTTACAGTGTTTATTATCGTTTAATTGCTGTCAAGTATCGATTTGTTTATATAGATGCTTTATCGTGACCGCTGAGTAGAATAATAAAGCCTTTGTCTATGTAGGCTTAAGATATTCGTTGCTAAACTTAAAAATAAAAATTGAATTTAAAAGTCAAGTGATAATACTTTTTTATATAATATTAAGTTTACATTTAACGCCAAAGTGAACTATTTTCATTATTTTTCTAAGCGTTACCATGGAGAAAGGCATGATTATTTGATTATCTTAATTCAATTCTAAGCCATGAGAATTTCCCAAAGCAAATTCACTGTATCTATCCATTATGTATTTAGTATAAGTGCGCGTACGCACCGAGCGAATGCTGCGCACGATCCGATCGAAATCTCGCGCGGAACCCTCGCGGCTTGCATGCCAATGCACAAACCAGGTTCATGCTGAACTCGCTTTTAATGTAAAAATAACTTTATCACACCGGCATAAGATTGAATATGGCTATCTATCAGTTAATCTACCGACCCAATAGCACTTATTTCAGACAGGGGAATATGAGCTGTCACACACCGAATTAAGTCTCAATTCAGATTGCGTTGGTTGTGGGTTCATTTATAGTTAATTTCAGTGTCACTGAAGTGAAATTTCTGTATGTTGGTAGTACTGTTTCTTCTGTGCCATAGACTAGAGAATCTATGACGCGCCGTAAATTCGTGGGTACAACCAGGATGTTTATTCTAACTGTTTAAATTTAAAATATGTTTTGTAAATCTAAAACCAAAATTTAGTAAAGTACATTTATTTAGTGTATTTTAAATTTGTAAGACTGTTTATTTCCTGTTTGAAAGCAAATTATTTTTAAATCTCTAAAATAAATATGATTATAGATGACCGAAACCAAACTGCAAAAATAGTTGGCCATATTGATTTGGTCAACCACAGCCAATCACAATTCTTTTAAATAGAGAATTTAGATACTTTTTTTTTGCACGAAATAGCCTAGGTAATTATGCATATGAATACCTCCGCATCTATGAAGCAGAGACCATGGGCCCTACTATGATACCATGAAGTCTTATTACCATTCAAAAATGCAAGCGTATCAGCACTATTTCACAGGAGTTTGAACCAAAAATCTATAAAATCGCAAAGTTGATGGTAAGTACGTGGCCATGCTCTCACTGAACGATCAACCGAGAGTTTCAGATGGGTAGACAATATAAAAGCGCATTGGGGCCAAGACTGGATGATGAAGGCAGCCAACCACCAGGCATCGAAACATCTAGGAGAGGCCAACGTTCTAAAATGGACAAATGCAAGCTCAAGATGATGATGATATACCTAAATACTAGTTATAATAAATAACTATAATCACAAAGGAAATAAATTTAAAAATATAACGCCTCGCCCGCCCATCGGCAAAAAGTTTGAAATTATAGTTATTTTGTGGTCATAGAACTGAACGCGTGTTTTTTGTGGCCTGACTTATAGTATTAGTAACTTATTTGGGACATGGGACTTATGTTCGACAAACAATGGCCCTGGCGACACTAATATATTTGCTTTTCCCAAACTTTTGACACTGACTTTGACAGCTGTATGACCAAAAACATAAGAGTTATGTTTGATTGCAGTGGCCGTAGCTTCTGGAATTCATTGGTCAGTTTGATGGACGCGTTGAAAGCTCAATCTTGCGAACGATTGATGTGAATTTGTTAATTTATTGGTTGCACATTGAAGTCTCCTGCATTGAAAAATATGGCACCATTTATCGCAATTCATTCATTTATATTTTTACTAAGTATTCTTATAGAACACGCATAGAGCTTCAGTAATTGATGATAGAAAAAAAAACTCTTTCAGATCCTACACCTTAATAAGTGCTACAAAATATTAAGTGTAATTTCCGAGATAGATTTCTTAATAAATTTCCATCTAATTAACAGTTTTGTGGCATTCTACCGGTTCAAAGAAGCTCTCCATCCTATGCCAGGAGTGTGTAACCATCTGTCACCCGTCACCGTTACACCTCCAGTGCGCTAATTATAGAGTGGCTAATTAATTGGGAGAGCTCTGTGGCTGTTTTTTTTTATTCTGCGACTTCTGCAAGCTGACGTGACGCCTTTGAACCATTTTATTCAGTTGCAAACGCTTGGTAGATTTGGTACAGCTTGGAACAAAGACTATAAAAATTTGAGGGCGCCACTTCTTTGTTATAAATCAATTCGTTTATTCATTTGTATGAAAATGAATGAACGAATGTTTTAGTACCGGACCTACACGTTTTTCCGGACCTACACGTTTAGCTGTTCCTAAGTACAATGTTTTCTGTTCTTTTCTAACTAGAAATATAAAAAAAACCCCTAGCAAAGATCAAAATAATCAAAAAGTACCCAGATTGAGTTATCAGTTAGTTGGAAGATAGTAGATACTGAAACGAGACTAAAACACATTGTTTATAGGAGGAGAATTTATCTCCTTGGTCATAGACAAGAGACGATTACATTGAAACCCATGTTTTTCTGGTTAATGATACATATCAAGAGCATCTGGAACATTGCAACGAAACATTACAGACAGGTTTTGCTCCCATTGTGTTTCAAAAGGGACGCGGTGAAGTCATAGCTAATTCAGACGCGCAGTTAGCAACGTCCGTGAATCAAAAGGCGCTTCGTTTTGCTTAATTAAAACTGATTAAACCACAACGAGTCCAACGAACTCTCATACTTCAAAATGCAATTTGCGTGAAATGCGCTAAATCCTAACAGATAAATAGACACGTCACCATTAGACGGCGGTCGATGATAAACTGCAGACGAAGTGACAACTCGCGATTGATAGAGATAGCAAATACAGTTTTGTAACTAGTGCGAACGGGACGGAGGACACCACATGAAAATAAAAACTGGGGCCGTTGATTTCATAATTTATTTGTTACACATTTGTCGTTCCGTGAAGATCGGGTGAGATACATGAGCTTTTTGTTGCGAGGGCTATGCGCATCAGATGTGATTTGAGAAGTAATTTATAGTGTTCGTTTGTACGGAGGATGTCTCTATACTAACCATAAACAAGCACTCGTTAGGAGTTTCTGCCAAGAATCTCAGAATCTCGAATTTGGAAGGAAAGGTCTGTGATTTTTGAACTTAGAATGTCATGTAGCCTTAACCGTTTGGAAATCCATCATGCGCGTATTAACCGAGTTTTGGAACGCGCCAACTCGCTGTCCGGACCGACATGGCGGCCATATTTCAAATCCGTGTGAGATATATCCTACGTTTTATCAATGCATCGTCGTGGTTTCGATGATAAATGTCTAATTATTGCTTGTTAATGTCGTTTTGTCGTTTCACGGTACATTTTGTACGTCTCTAAGACCATTTGTATTTGGAATATGCATCGTTAATTCCGATGATAATGCTATCATTGTTTTCTCAGTCTTTATGCGAATTGATATAATGTCGAGTTGCTGAACGTTATTAGACACGCAGTTCTCGGTTCTTAGTTTTTACCTACTGTATTTTACTTTATATATATTTTTATTATCACTGTTTTGTTGCAAATAAATAATTACTCTATTCTATTCTATTCAATTCTTCAACATTATAATTCTGCATAGCATTTTGTCCTGTCTCTTTTTATGGCTTTTAAACTTAGTTCCCCGATAAAACTGAGAGATTATTATATACCTAATCAATGCCCCTTCTATGTTCTATATAAAAACCTTTGTATCTTCAGTAAATGTTGTTATCATTTAATACATTTTGCTTGTCGATATACAGAACGGGAATATTTTGTATCAATGTTTTTGTCGACTTGAATTCGAAGACAAAACATCGTCCTCAAAAATCCGCCTTTTAAATTTCAAAACTAAGAGTTGAACGTCCTACAGATTCATCCGAGCCGATTCTGACAGTTTACGTTGTGAGCCCCAACTTGGGATAATATATAGCTCATGTTCAGACAGATACCGTAGTGAGGGGGAGGGGGAGGGGGAGAGACAGCCGCAAATAGCGACCATCTCCAGAGAGCAAAACAATACCAGTATGATATTACGGTGCAGAGCTATGGAAGCATCAGGACGTAGAGTGGTTTTGTTAGTCAAGATTTTAAAGTGTCATTTTTTATTTGAAATATGTCATAGAGAATATTAATGAAATAAAACTAAGGTGTGTTAGGAGGTAAGTAAATAAAAAATGTAGAATTTGATAATTTGTGTAGGTACATAAAGGAATTGTAAGCCTTTATGTTTAAAATAAAGTCTGGTTAGTTACATCATTTATAACCCGGGAACGGCTGGACAGATTTCGATGAAACTTGGAATACCTATGTAGAGTTATTCTATAATCTTGGAATACCTATATAGATCGCTCCCAAACGTGAAACTGGTCTTAAGTGCGTTCCAATTTTTTAATTTCAGTCAAAAATGTCGTTTTTCCTGATTTCAAGGTCGCATTTAGATTTAAGATCGATTAAATAGGGCTTATATTTAAATTAACAATGATGATTTTCTGAATTTGGAACAAGGCACTTGATAAACTAGAACATTCTTAAAATAATTTTATTATGAACTTCGAATAAGTGCACCCAAAAATAATTTGACAAAACAATGAAAACAGAAGTCTCCGCTGCTCGCCAACTTATACGTATAATAACACGTAGGACAGACGGACGGACGACCGACAGCCGCGAGACAGACTATAAATAAATAATGCGCCAACATTTTATTATTATCATAGCGAGGGCACGTGCTGTGACATTCCAGCTTCGAACTGGCAACCTATAACGTACTGAAATAAACTGGCAACACCGAGGATTAAAACAATGGCGGAGTTTCTGCCGGGTTTCAAAGTTTGAGCTTAGTTTCGATTTGATTAAAATTCTTCGTCCACCTTTCTCAGGTTATTTTCACTTTTATAATTAATTTTCTTCTTATTTTGGGGCAGAAAAAGGACTTTTCTGAAACACAACTAATTTTCTGCAACCAATTTCTAGCATAGGTGCAAGTTTCGCATTGACCTTACAATAACTGGGTGTTGCCATTAAATCCCACATGCTGAGTCGATTCAACAACTACAGCTAATCAAGTCACAGAACACTAAATCCAATTAGATACAAGTATTGTACAATTGAGAATTAAATAACCCGCAAGTAAGCGAACACATTAATCATAAATGATTACAGCGTGTAACGGAACGCTACGACTCCAATTAGCGTAATAAAGAACCTATTTCAAATTCTGGCTAGAACTAATCCGTATTCGAAATTCAAAAGGTGGTTTATGTTCGCAGAATTAGTTCTATTTTCAAATCTCGAACAGCCGCGATAGTCGCCTCATTGATTATTATTTTAACGCACAATTAAAATTTGATGGCCTCTTGTACGTACTTCGTACATCTTCGATTCACTCTGGGGCCTCTTACTCACAGCACAAGTAATTGGATTTTTTTCTGTATAAATAGAAACTGTAAAAGCCCCTGAATAGAGTTTAATTTTCAGTGACAAAGAGAGAGCCTTAAAACCTTTTCATTTGCAGGCCTCATATGAGTGTCGTGAGTGAGCGTCAATAAAAATAGTCGTAAAATGTTGTTATTTTCAATCTTAAATGAGTCTTAAATCTTAAGGGACTAGACTGATTTTACTCGAGACACTTTACTGGTTCAATATTAGTGAGGAACGTGTGAATAAAAATCATGTGTATGCACACATTCGTTAAGAATTGACACTTATTAAAGGGTGTAATTTTTTTAATTGGAATGACGACATCTCTTTTGCGACAATGAATGTTAAAGGTGACATTGTTTGATTTAAGACTCTTTTGTAGTTGGTCAAGATCTTATGAATCTATTGAAAATCTCTGTATAAAATCGTATTATTGTTTCTTTCTAGTTTTAAAATAAAATAGATACCATACCAGTTACGGAACTCATCAATATAAATAGTAGTTTTTTTTAAATATTGTTATAGGTATGATAGTAGGTTCAATAAATAAACAAATTTTCGTGAAATAATGTATGCCTCCTCTATCTCGGGTGTAAAGGGTTCCAAAAGACACCGAAGCCCAAGTCAACGTAACGGCCCGTGGTACACCCTACAAAGTCAAAGTCAAAAGGCGTTTATTTAAATAAAATCACTAGGATCACTTTGAAACGTCTTAGAAACTAGGTGAAGCTATTTATTTTATTTATTTATTTATTTATTCCATTCTGGACAGTGAGCTTACAGTTTACACCAAAACGCTGAACTATGCCTTTTCCTCGCGACCAAGCCTAGAAGAATTAGGCAACAAACACGGCTTGGTGCCTATCATTTTTTTCGATGATCCTACCGTTCAACAAACCAGGCTCTGGCACTCCACCCGCCAACCCGCACTGGACCAGCGTGGTGGTATATGGTCAAACCACTCTCCCAAACGATAGGTACAAGTGGAAGACGGCCCTGACAGCTCCGCTATACCTGGTACAGGTAGTGGCCGCGGTACCGGGCTGCTAAGAATCTCCGGCGCAGTGTGGGAAGGCCCCCTACCCTACCGTTAGTCATGGCAACCTTTGGGGGAAGCCTATATCCAGCAGTGGACTTCCACAGGCTGATGATGATGATACCTCCTCTATTTATGGAAGGACCAGGCACGAAATCCGGCTAATATACCTTTTCTACATTGTGCGTGTCCATGTGGAGGCCACTAATGATACTTTTTCTTTAATTAAAAAGAAGCCAGGTTGTCTATGTTTTTTACTTTACTGGAACGCAACCGTTCCAAATTCAAATTGCTCGATTCTGATTTCGAATAGTGTTGTGCCGCCGAGCGCGTGACCAATCGCTAATTAGGAGAGTTCAGGCACTAACAGACTCTACAATCTAACCAATTTTTGACACAATCTGCGTATAGTAGGTGAGTACACAGATTGTGACAAGAATAACAAGAAGAATAAGCTTATATTTTTTTATTATAAAAGCTATGTCGTTAGAAAGACAAAGGTTTTACGTATGCTCTTTATTTTCGTATTAATATCGTTCTAAATTAAATTTTAATTAAATTACTATTAAAACGTTTTAAAGTAGAAAAAAATATTATTATTATTTTAAAAACTCAAAATTACCTGTGAATTGATAAAAATCAACGGAAGGCCGTTTCGTGCAACGACTACCGCGAAGCACGTCATGAGTGCCCTATCAAATCGGTTCTGTAAATCGAGAGTCAAATTGGACAGTTTGTAAAGGTATAGGTGCGTGCACCTACGGAAGCCCATCGGTTTTATAATTAAACTTCAAAAACATTTTTTCCCGCCATTTCCACTTCTGGTGTTACTGTATCGACTTTTATGGCGGGAATTATTCCTAACGGTAGTTGATTGCTGTTCAAAAATTAAATAGATTCTCACAGAAATACTAATTAAAGATCTGTGTCATCGAATTCCAATATAATATTTTCATTATTAGATTAATCGATAACAAACTTGATCGAGAATTTATATTTTCGAATCGATTTTATTTAGTTAATTTAATTCCTGTTAGAGGCAAGTATTATTGTACCTATTTGAGTTTTATTACCATAATAACATCATCAACATTATAAATATTTTCCATAATAATCCGTTACTTTCGAATTCTACAAGGTGATTCATAATATGTATGCCATCCCGAAAGGGGCTTATTCTACACCCAATTGGCAATAAAGTTTGTTCTAGGACTTTTGGAAATTCGACATTTTTCATTGAAAAAACTGTATGCGAAAATCAGCTGTTTTGGGGTCAAATCAGGTCAAACTCAATGAATCAGCTGTTTTAGGTAGCAATCTTGATTATGAAGTTCTTGTACGCTTAGTTCTTAAGATGATAAAAATACCAAAAACAGCTAAATTGAGAAAGTTTCTGAAAAAAAATTAAAAAAATGATATGAAAATATTTGTTTTTTTTCGCTAGTATTATTTCTTTTCGTTGATGGAATAACCCCCTTTTCATCATCACCTTGTATATGATGGAACCAGTGTGGTGAAAAGATTAACATTTCGAATGGCATATCCACGCATCGGCATGTGAAGGGTGTGCCAAGGATTCAGATGATCCTTTCATGTAATATAAAAAATATGGTCAAGTGCGAGTAGGACTTGCACCCTAGGGCTACCGTATCCTTACCATAACACGGGGTTTTCTTTGACTATTGCCAAAAGACCTTCCTTCAACCAAATTCCAAGACTGTAGGTCACCAGTAAGTACGCCACAGTTTTATAAAATAAAAATAACAGTACCTACCTATGAGGCCATAACCCTAAAATTCCATATCAATTTCAACTTGATGCCTTGAAGCTATTTCAGAGAAAAAGAGAGTTTACACACGGACAGATAGACTGATAGACAGACGGAAGACAAAATGATCCTATAAGGGTTCCATTTTTGCCAAATACCGTTCCGTACCTTAAAAAAATGAAACTTCAATGCCTTTTGCCCACAAACTACATAATAACAAACTAAATCCTCAAGTACCCTTCAGAGGGTAAATCTGTTTCCAACTCTCAAACCGGAAATTGAATCCCGAAAACACAAAATATTTCCTTCTGGTCGTCGTAGCATTGGGGAGAGACGGCCCGCTGGGCTATTTGTATGATGGGACCAACCTTGGTACAGAATTAACAGTACTCAATAGAAGAAATATTCACTCCGATAATACTTTTGTTATAATACTAGCTAGCGCACGCGGCTTCACTCACGCGGAGCCTAGGTAAAAAGTAGCCTATTTCCTATAATAGTTAAAGAACTGTATCTACTCCGCCGCCGTTAGGGCGTGATTGAATCATAAACATCCAAACATCCTCATACATTCGCATTTATAACATTAGCAATTTATATTTTTCCTACCTTATATTTTAGGTAGTACCTACCTATAAATGCGAATAAAATATATTCTAATATTATGCTCAACCATAGATTTTTCACAAATTTCCATTAAATAATGTCATAAAATCTATGCTTTAAATCTCGATTCTGTTTGAGTAACTATTCAGAATACGAGGTCTTGAGTTTGATGAGCTTTTAAAAAACACAATGCTCGATTTGGCCAAAACACCCAACAGCAGACACTGCTGTACACCAGTGCTCACCAAATCATAATCTTAACCCATCGTGGTAAAGCACATATTCCTTTGAAAGCACTTGCCAGTGATACAGGCCTAAACCCTCCACTGATTTCTCAGTGTATGATGCGGAATATGTGGACATGACGAAAATATGTAGGATATTGTTCGTCACGCTACACTTGTGATTGTACGTGGGTTCCGCAACCATGTTTCAGTTCCGGGCTTTCATTCAGAAATCAGATTTAGTAGGGTTCTGAAGACCAACAAGGACCCCTAATAGTTTTGCTAATTCGTCTGTTCTCTCTCTGTCTTAGGTGGAGATTGAAATTTTGATCACTCTCATACTCTCGATATGCTTTATGTTATGGCTACTTTGACTAGCTGCCAAACGCAGCTTCACTCGCGTTGTACCCGAATAAAATCATCATCATCAACAACCTGTAGAAGTCCACTGCTGGACATAGGCCTCCCCCAAAGAGTTCCACGACGAACGGTCTTGAGCCCTTTCCATCCACCGACTTCCCGCAACCTTTAGAATGTCATCGGTCCATCGGGTGGGGGGCCTTCCAACACTGCGTCGCCCGGTTCGTGGTCGCCATTCGAGAACCTTTACTCCCCAACGGTTATCGGTTCTGCGAGCTATATGGCCTGCCCACTGCCACTTCAACTTGCTAATTCTGAGAGCTATGTCGGTGACCTTCGTTCTTCTACGGATTTCCTCATTTCGGATCTTATCACGTAGTGAAACTCCGAGCATAGCTCTCTCCATAGCACGCTGCGCGACTTTGAGCTTGTATATGAGGCCAATAGTTAACGACCAAGTCTCAGTGCCATAAGTCATCACTGGCAACACGCACTGATTGTAGACTTTCGTCTTGAGGCTCTGCGGTATCTGCGACGAGAAGATGTGACGAAGTTTCCCAAACGCTGCCCATCCGAGTTGGATTCGTCGGTTGACCTCTTTGTCGACCCGAATAAAATGCCTTTATGTTATTCCAGACTATTTACTACATACATGCCTGATTTAATTCCAATCCGTTTATTGATTGCATCATGAAATAGTAACAAACATCTTCAAATTTCTACAAACTTATCATTTATAATAACAAAAGCTTGCGCCCGTGGCTTCGCTTGCGTGGTACCGATAGGTATAAAAAGTAGCCTGTTTGTTATTCTCAGAAAATAGGTCTATCTATTCCAATTTTCATAGAAATCGGTTCAACCGGTAGGGAGTGACTCGTTTGTCAAACAAATACATCCCACGGGAACCGTACGTTTTTCCGGGATAAAAACATTCGCAAGTCTTTAAAGTTTGACTATGATAATAGGTAAACTTGTATTTTACAGACTTTAAAGTTTTAAAGTTTAATCAAACTGCAAAAAGTGCATTCTCGATATCTACATTGGAATTATTTGTATCGAATGCGTGGGCGCACCACCAGATGGCGTGGTGACATCAGAAACCATTTCTGAAACAGGAAAAAGAATAGTCCTTTTTGAGGTGAATTACAAAAGGCTTCGTTGGTGGTATTGCCATCTTCATGACCAAATATACCTACATATTTAGCTCAAGTAATAACTTTAAAAACCAAAGACAACCAAAAAATAAAATCATTCTTTCACTTTTACCACAGACAATTTCAGATATATTTTTCTTTCATGAACAAGAATGGAAAAAAGCAAGTTTCCGTAACAAATATATTTGTCCATTAATAATGTACTATGTAATCAATTTTCACCACAAAGCGGGCCAAATGAAGACATCGGCTCCCCGCTGCCACCAAATGGATCGTGCCATATCAAAGCACCACTCAGCGGGACTGGTCTATTATTACCACACGGAAAAAATCTTAAATCGACTCTCTTTGAAATGAATACTGCACGCCAAGAAAATAGAGCGCTATTTTCAAATTCAAAAACAATATTCTTTTCTTTTTTCGAAGGTACGAAACTCTTTCAGCCTCCATTCGAAATATGAACGAGATTGCCATAAATTAGAAATTTGAACTCGGAACTTTTAATTCAATTTAAAGTTGGCGATCGAAAAAGCAATTTACTCGAAAGCGATCCGAAAAAGTTACGACCTTTTTCACCAACAATATGCACACAAGGAATAATGATGTTATTCTTATAAAGGAAATAATTACTTTGAGCGCAATGATAATAAATTACATGGCGTTTACGACTAATTTATTAATAGAATTTTCGCAAGTAAACCTTAGGACTGTCGTAAATAAGTAACCGCTGTGCGGCCAATGGAAGGCTATAAAATTTGTCTGAGTTTGCAGATTGGTCAGCTCACAGCCAATGGTCTGGCGTTCCAGATTTGAAAGCGACGGTTTACGACCGACAGGCGGCGTCTTTTTCTGTTTTGGCGCCAAAATTGGCAGGTCCTAAAGTTCTGCATCAGGTACGTCAGCTGACGCGAGGGTCGCGCGTGCATCCAGCGCTTCATTTGAGTTTAAGCTTGCAAGTTGCAGGCTAAGTCCATTTCAGATGTTATAAACAGAATTAATTGGAGCGATTTATGTTACATACGCTACCTACAGCGATTTAAAATGGTGGAGAACAATTTACAGTGTTATAAAGCAGTCAGGACAAACGTACAGACGAGACGGCTTGCTAATGAGCATGCGCGGGCGCACGTTAGATGCCGGGAACGGCCGCGAGGAAGCGCCACTTGCATAACAATTGCCTTCTTTGTAAGTACACGTCTAGGTTTTAATTTTGACATTATTATATTATATATAATAATCACCACACTCATACACATTCACGCTTGCACACAAAAAAATACACACACACACACATCCACACACACACATACACAAACAAGTATTTTTATATCTGTAAGTAGGAACTGTAACTTTCGGAGGAGGACGTTAACACTCGCGACACAGTTTTTATAACTACTGCGGTTGTTATCGTTTCTCTATATTTTTCGTTCTCTGTTTTTTGTTCCGAAATAAAAGTTATTTTGATTTTTGATTTATAATGTTTTTTTTATTAAATTTGTATCCAGAAAACCTTTTCATTTAATACTTACGCGATTTCTTTGTAATAAACTACCTGTACCCGTATCTACTTCGAGCATACTTAGTTTATCTTGAAAGAAGTTATCTCTACTGAACGAGCAAGAACAAGACTTACCTAGGTGACTTCGGTAACCTAATTAGATCTTTTACCTCAAAAGGACAAGAGCTATAGAAGAAATAAAACAATGCGTTTACCACAGACTAAATAAAAATATTAATTATAACATCAGCTATCGAGTTTATGTCAAAATTATGTTGTCGAAAGGAACCCCCTACTCAAAACACAATAGCAACCACACGATGATCTGTTCACCACAAAGTACTAAGTACGAAATTAGCAAATTCCAAAATAGGTATTATAATTTTTTTAATTACAATGGAATGAATTCTCTGTATTCCCTATCTATTTCTACTTATTGTCTCTGGTTGGTAGCGAGTTTTTATAATCTGTGGTTTCATAACGTAGTGATTATATCCTCGGTCGTTTTTTGCTGTTAAAATATGGTACATGGTTGATTTTACACATAACTCACATCTTTTTTCGGTAGATTGTCCTTAGCTTTCTCGCAACGTCCCGAATTTCTTAGGGTCCTGTCTTCCATCAAGGGATATTCCATTGTCACAGATACAACGGGAATTATCATCACGCGCCGTGACGAATCCGTGACGAATTGCGCTATAACCCGCCAAATCCCGGCTTTGTCCCCTACAAGTATTGTTTGTGCCTTAAGCTTTGGTTCCCGAGGAACCGGAGACTGTTACATAACGGCCGTATGTAGCGGGGCACTCAATTTATGACTATCATCATCATAGCAGTATTGGCTTAGTTGGAGGGGCCTCGATATTGGATCCGAAGGTCGTAGGTTCGAATCCCGTGTATTATTAGATTTTTCTATTAAATCATTTTTATGGTGAATAAAACCCTCGTGAGGCAACCAGTTAGTGTTCCAATAAGCGGCGCTGGGCTTGCAACCAGTCACGTTTGGTAGGCTAGCTGCTGCAAAATAGGTTTATGCCAAATATTTGGACGTGCCTCTCACTACCCCCTTAGATAAATAAATATCTTCAAGGTTATTTCTAAGGAAAATTGCTAGAAGAGCAGCGTTTCTTAGTAGCAACTATAAACTAAAACTTTATCTGTGCTCGCCAACCCGTATGCCCAGCGTGGCGAGTATTGGGAAAATTCCCCAAATGATTATTTCTGTAAATAAAAAGGGGAGGCCTATGCTCAGCAGTGGACGTCCTACCACTGAAATGATAATGATGGTAGAACTCAAAATACTTATAGATCCTTAGAAATATCTTTCCAGTCATGTCTCTACTATTTGAGGAGTGCTTTCTGCCATTCACCCCTCCGGGATTCGTCCCTACCGTCCCGAATCTCATATTTCTATTGCATTATTCATAGCATCGATGAGCTTGGACAATTGGGATTTCCACCAGCCAACTTGTTACATTAGGTATCTAACGTCTATTTTCCGGGGCTTCCCACAGAGTAACTAAACTGATAATGAAATTTATCGAAAACCAGGACCCAAAGAAACCGAATATTAGAACCGATAGCAACAGAAATTTAATCGTAGAAATAGCATTTACAACTAAAATTCTTAGATAAAAACGAAATCAGACTTACCTTTTTTTCTTTCACACGTCTTTATTTTTAAGTAATTACTTATTTCTTTATAGGTCATAAATAAACTGATGGTACGCGGTCATCGTCGCCTAGTCTGCAACACCTTACCTACCTACTAGCTCTTCGTGTCATCTTTAGATCTCTTATAAAAATTGGAGGCTTAAATTTTAACCTGTTATCCCCTCATCATCATCATCATCATCATCATCATCATCATCATCATCATCATCATCAGCATCATCATCACCATCATCATCCTGTAGAAGTCCACCGCTGGGCAGAAGCCTCCACCTAAGGGTTCCATGAGTCGCTGATCCTCATCCTCTCATCATCATCATCACTTTCAGCCAGTATCCACTTACTGCTGGGTAAACACATATGTACTTTATTTTTTACATGTGTTTCTATTAATGTAATCCTCTCACTGAACGTAAGCCAATCTTGTAGAGCACAATAGAACCAAGCAACAAGGTGCCCTAAATAGACTCTTCATTTCCTACCGTGTTTACACGATCAAAGACCTCCGTTATTCTTTTAAACCGACACCAATTATCTCCCCTCCATCCATCAAACGTCGAGCAGACTATAAAATAAATAAAATATCAGATTGTTGCTTCTTGCCGAGAATGGAAGAATGTAAAGATTAGCGCTTTGGGCGCTATAAAGAAATAATTTTCCGGCTTTCCCGCGCTCCGGGGAACCCCCCGACGCTTATGGAATACGGGGCATGATAAAAATGTGATGTTATGCTGTGAATTTCACTTTAACAACAGTTATTCTATTTTCACGCGGGAAGTTTTGATAAAAACCTTCTTTTGGTAGAGTGAAAACTTTTCGGAAGTTTTCGTTTTGTTTTTAAATAATAATATAATTGTACCTATCTATCTATTTATTCTATGGCGCAACGTATTATTTAAAGTAAATGGCATTAGGCGTTCGTAAAGTAAACTGCCATTTTTATTTCAAACAGAACATTTTATTGTTTAATCCGTTCAGAAAATAAAAATATAAAATTAATCACATTGACATACAAGATGGACGTACACCAAATAGCATTATTATAATACATTTTAGTTTAGTTAGATTTAGAAAATAAGTTTTCAACATGACGCGAAAACTACACGTATTCTAAAACCTAACTTACATGACCCAACTACACAATGTTAAAAAAACTCATATACAGACAAAGAAATAACTAATAATTTTATATTAATAAAAGGTTTTCCCAGTTAACATTTTGAATTAGAACAATGACCACGCGCTTAAATTAGTTATGGCTTCAATGTTAACAAATATGGAAAATATATAACACAAACAAAACAATTCAGTCTCAACACCCAAAAATATCCCTTAAAGTATAAAACAAAAATCATACTGAATGTATGCGTTAAGAATACCACTGAACGATGAAATCTACGTGTGCTGCTGTGATAAAAATTTATATTATATAAAAATATAGCAAACGAATCAACTACTTTAAATTTTACTATATTAACCGGAGTACAAAACTGTACTTTTAGCAACGAAACGCGATTTATTAGTTTTAATTTGTAAGCAACTAGATAATCTATGTATTGTATCGCGTACATATAATAAATATACGTTATTATATCCTTGATAGTCGTATATTTCACTTTAATTTTAAATATGCTACTACGGCCTTAACTGAACGACAAGACGCAAGCGACCACACGGATTTATACCTACCGTATACTCAATACGTATTTTTTTCTTTTTTTTTTCACTAACTAATTTTTATCATCGTGCTTCTATCCAGAAAGTAAACTATTTACGTATATGTTTGTATTTACTAGCCAAACAATAACACTAGCGACTACCACCTTTAAATCAATTACAATAATTTAAAATTCTTAATTAAACCTTATTATCTCACTTAGGCAAGTTTAAAGTTGTATCTTTACGTATACTTCGTTTTCCAATAGGTATTTTTGAATTAATCTAATTTAATGTTTTTTTTTTAATCTAAGCTCCGCGCTATCCATAGACATAGAAGTGACTCCATGCTTTCTGACTCTCACAAGAACGAACGGCTCTCGAAACTCATCACCTGAATGTATTAATTTACTTATAAGTTATATTAGTATACACAAATTACATTCAACGTTATACGTATGTTTTTTTTCAAATCGTATACATAAATTTCGGTGCAAAACAACACAATTGAACATGGCGTAGATGTTCCGGCGTAGTGAAAATCAATAGGAAAAAATCCCGAGCGAAACATCGCTCGAAAAATAAATCAGTTTTTCAATTTGAAAGTACTTTTCGCACCCATTTTGTTTACCCCTTCACTGTAGCGTTGTGAAAAAGTAATTTGGAAATTTCATCATTTTTAATATTCATTTTGTAAAATTCATTTTGTGATAAATTGAATCGTACAGTGTTAGAGGTTGGCCAATTGCAAAAACGAAGATTTGTTCTAAAGGAACTTATACTAGCAGAGCTTCCTTAGGCTTCGGTTCTCAGACCGAGGCCCTCGGAGGATCCGACTGCGACCGTGAATAAGCTTAGAACTACCGTGCACACAATTCCAATTTCAAATAAATAATGCGAAGATTGTCTATTCTGAATCTCAAAAGCCGTTATTAATTTGTTCTAATTTTAAACTGTTAATAACCATCTAGCTGAGCAGAGCAAAATCAAACAATAGAACTTCGCCTATGTAGATGACATGATGCCATTTGACGCGACTCTATTGTGAGATTTTTTCATTTCTCTGACCATCATCGACGGACCGGACCTTGGCTTATCGAGAATCGCTTACAATCTTAGCAGTATTGGAATTGAGTGCACAGCACACGGTAATAAAAGCGAGGGAGGCGGGAATTTAAACTAAAATGCGAGCACCCCCTTGTCAAACTTCGTTTTTGCAATGGCCATACTAAGAGCAGGGGTGCACGAGATAGCTCGTTGTCGAGTTGGGTGCAAGTTGGGGATCACGCCTCTGAATGAGATGGGACTTGTAGGGGGTACTCACGACGTCGGGTGTGGAGGCTCCGTCGTGGCTGCTGTCGGGGGCTGAGCGGTCGCCGTTCGCGTCAGGGGGTCGGGCAGATTCCCGCTCGTCGATGACGAGGTCGATCGGCATCTTGCCCTTCAAGCAGCTGATGTAGCGGTGGCAGAAGTTGTCACACAGCTCGTGTACCTGCGGAGATGTCACCTTGTATAATCTGCTGGTTGCTGGCACCTATGATTTTTTTTCTATTAGAAAAACGGTCTCAAAACGTTGAAGGAAACATTAGGAATACACCCGCACCTTACCTATCCTATGGATATGGCTGACTAGGCTGAGAGGATAGTATATTACGTGCTGGGCAAATCTACTCCATCAAAACATAAAAAAACTCAATCTGCCCCTGTCTTGTATTTTATTCTGCTAGTTTTTCCTTGAATTTTCATAATGTAGTTAAATCTTTCGATTAGTTGAAGATTAATCGAAATATCTATCTATAATATATATAGGTACCTATCTAGTGTAGAGTATTTAGTGTAGAGTCGATCCCACAACTCTACACTAGATACGGGGATAAGATCAACTGCGCCACCGAGTCAACTGCATGTCTCAGATGCTATAGCGTGAGTTGAGAGACCTTTTAAAGACCCATGTTTTTATTGAAATCACATAATCATTATAACCGTTAAGGATGGTGAACAAACGTTAGTTTAATGTAATTTAATCAACCTCGCAAAACATTTAAGACAATTAGAGTTTTAGTAACCGAGTAAAACTGGCAGTAAACATGTTAAACCTTCCCCAAGCACATGTTTTTGTAATGTGCTACAAGAATTCAGAGCACATTTGAATAAGGCGCAGTTACCGTTCCGCTCACCTACACAAAATGCGACCTTTAAACCAATATCAACATACAAAGCTCAGAAAAAATAACACACAATAGAAAACAAAAGAAATACGTTTGGAGCGAGCCAACTGTCGTACGCACACTTGTAAGAACTCAAAATGAATCGTAAAAACGGCACGAAACTCATTTTTTTCGGACGTCCGATAAAATACGACCCCCGACGGAGGCCGTATTAATTTTGTGCGTCGGCCTTATACATTTTCATAGGAATAATTAGCTTAGAAATTAACATAAGGCAATAAAAAGACGAACGAAATTTTTAGATAGCATTTAAACGTTGAATAAAGGCAGGTGGAGGGCACACTCTTCACTAAAAAACTTTTTGAAAAAGGAATACGCTGAGCTATCGCCTGGCAGATTTGGAAATAGAACGCGCCGACGGAAGCGGAAACATCGCTACCCGCCGTTGACAGCTAATTATGTCTTCGGGATACTAATTTCCCAATCGACAGGTTTTTCTAGAGTTGTAAAGCACGCGTGTGGCCAGATATTGTAGTTTGTTTATCATAATTTGAATTTTACAACCCGAGCGTTGAAATTCATATTTACGACTGCGTGAATTTTATTGACGCTAGCGGATAAACGCTACCGCTTTACAATCGCGGTCGAGCACTGTCAATGTCAAAAATCTTGATCGAGAGCGCTTTAACAACCTCACGAATGACAAAGTAAATAAATAGTACCTATTCAGAATAATCCGGCGATTCTGTTACCGACGACGCCGACTATTTTCGATTTTAGTGACAGTCAAGAGATTTGACATCGTAACTCTTCGGTGATTCAAATTTGGAACTGTCCCCTCGTTGTATCGGAAAGGATTCGATGTTGCTTCGGTCCATGACAACGTAAGCCATGTGTGCTCCTCCCAAAGAGTTATAGTCGTGTGGAAATCTTGGTTCGATACGACGTTGTTTAGTAACCGGTAATACCTTTAATGAGATATTACGGAATTCCGAGACGACTCCAAGCGATTATCGTTTGGAACATCAAACTCTTTCCAGAAATTTAAATTTGGGAACGAGGATTGAGATATGGAGTGTTTCTGAACGGATAATTTTTTTAAATTTAGAATGAAATGTAGCTTAGTCGTTGATGTTCTTCGATTTTTAAATACTTGTTTGTTTTTAATTCTGAGCGTCGCATCAGGTATTCCGCGTTAAGATGTTTTGGAGTGTGTGACCGTTGCCAGAAGAGTGGGCTGGATACGATCTTGCAATCTGTGCCGAGGCCGAGACGCGCGACTAAAAGGGTTTTTCTTATAATACGCGACTTCCTTCGCACTAATGCAGTACGTGGGTGTGACTAGATGTATAAATTGGTGTGTTTTTCAGTATATAACTTTCTGTTTGACAGCTTGGTGAGATAAAACGTAGATTAAATTCTTAAAACACTTTAGTATGAAGCTGACGCTGATATGTATGTACCGGTCTGACAGTTTTTTTTTAAATCAGGATTAGAGATAGATCCTTTAGATATTTATCTGTTTAGTTACATGCATATTACGTTTGGAGCTGGTTTTAGATGAGGATAGTCGGTGAGCTCTTCATCCATGAAGAGTATATTGACATCTACTAACATAAAGTATCGTCCGTCTGACCGATATTCTGGTCAGCGAACCGACACAGACAGGGTTTTACTTCATACAAAAAAAACGGACAAGTGCGATTAAGACTCGCGCTCTGATTCTTCGTTTTAATTTGTTGCTTGCTTGTGATGTCACTGATTATTTCTTGGTCATCCTGTATTAGGTTAGTGACGTTTCAACTCACTCCACCCGTGCTATTTTGTTCTTTAGATAGCTAAGATAGAAATAAATATCTTCACGAGCAGATATCATTAGCATCATGATCATCACTCGATAATGATCCTGCTTCAGCGGTTGCCACCGCAGTCAGACTTCATCCACGTCAGCCTGTAGAAGTCCACTGTTGGACATAGGCCTCCCCCAAATAGTTCCATGACGAACGGTCTTGAGCTTTTTCCATCCATTCGAGAACCTTTACTCCCCAACGGCAGACATAATTATAATAATTCAATTCCAGAAAGGTTTCCCTTTTTGCATTGCGAAACCCTAAAACAGCTGGTCCAGTGCATATTCAAATGAGCTCGATCGGTTCTCACCTCGCTACACTGAGATAATGCCATTTCTATGTACCATACTTTTTGCAATAAAAAACCAATTAAATGTGTGAAGATCGTAAAATGTATTTATTTAATTAATAAAACACAGAAATAACGTGTAGCGTAACGTAATATAGCAATTCAGTCACAGAATTAGTGTGCGTTGTATAAAGGTTATAAAATGCCGGCCGGAGGCGTCGTAAACCCGGGGTCCCAGGTTCGAGGCTCGCCCCGTAAACCAACAAATCTGACCTACATCGTAAATCACTTAGCCACGTTGTTACAGATAAACTTTACGAGTTACGAACAAAATATGAAAAAAAGAACGGATTAGTTTTTATAAATAGCTCCACTTTTCTAACGGTTATCGGTTTGTGAATGCGTAGGTTCAATACAAGATTCAAAAATTATGCGTTCGAAATTCGGTTTCGTAATTAAACGTCGATGTAACTGGCCGTTATGATGATGGTTCGAATTTTGAAAAAGGAACCAATAAACGAGCATGACATTAGCTCGGGATTCCGGACGGCTACATAACGTAATTAGGGATCAGTCGGTGACTATATAAAAACCTGCTAGAGATGTCCAATCACCGAGCCGATCGAACGACCGAAAAGGACTCGAGCCCGACATCGGGCAATGTGACCGCCGGCGGCCATATTTAAAATATTAAAAGCATAAATCATAAATGTTATTGGATATTTTAATGTAAATGTAATATCAGTTCGTTAAAACGATGGTGCTCTTTTCGAGATTTTCAAGCGTCTTTTTTCTATTGCGTTTAATCACATCCGATAGTAGGCATGGAATGGAACTCTACGTAAAAATCTTTACAAAATGATGCGTTTAGATCTGATTTTTTGAATAAAAAAAAACTACCAATTACCGTAAAAAATGCAAAAAACAGTGCACTTAACGAGGTCTCATTGTAAGCGGGAGTTGGGATGAAAGGTTTTCTATTTTTAATTATTATAAAAGCTCAAAAAAGCTTCACCTGTGAACGGTGTGTAGTGAAGCGGAAATGGATCAAACTAACGGCATCTTTTTTCTTTACTTTTATTCGACAAAAACCGTAGATGAGATAGAATCCGACGTGTGTAGGATATGAGCATAAAGCAAAAAAAACTGCTTTGATGGCAGAGACACAGGTAGATGTAAAAAGATATAGGTTCAACGTATAATAAAATACAACAACGTGTATAACTAAGGGTTTAAATCAACTTCAAAAAAGAAAACAAGTATAATGATCAATCGAATAATCAAAAAGTGAATTCCGTTCAATCACGCTCGCGCTCAATCGCGTCGGCCCTCGGAGCGATATTTGAATTTCGAACGAGGTATTATTTTATTTTCAAAATGGCCTTTATCTGGCCCTCCGGCCGCATTCGTACAGATCGCGTTACATGTTATCGTTACAGCCTGCATTAGTGCGTACATTTTTTCACCGAATTTACCGGTTCCTAACACAAGTTCGTTCGACGGCGCTGGTGCCGGATATTCTATGGAATTCGCTGTGGGAGCGATCGCTGGATGAGGTATCTCGTTTCTCGAGATCATTCGTCTTGATATAGACGTTATTCAAACTAGTTTCGTCGAAACGTGACCATAATATTGACAAGTTAAATTAATTCTCGGCCGGCGACACCATCGTAAAAAAAACTATTCGAGATTTGAATTTTATGCCCCTAATTAATGCCATTGCGCGCAAATTGTTCGATCTGATTGTGCGCAGCAAAAAGCGAGTCCCGCCGGGTTACCGTTACAGTTCGATCCTCGGCCGGCATAATGGCGAGAATTGGCGATGCGACACACGCAAGAAACCGACCGGTTCGCAACGGAACACGCCGAAATGGGAGATAAGGGACAAAAGAACCAACATTCGAAATGCAAACGCTCGCTCCCATTCACGGCCGACGAACACCTGATCCGAGAGAACGAATTTAAAATAGTTTTCGAAATTTAAAACTGGAGGTGCCGAGACCGGTCCCAGTGTTGTTTGTCCGCTATCGATACGATATCTCGATCCCAATCGTGCCCTTCGATAAAGCATCGACCGGCTCCACTCCAAATGTATTCCAACTAAGTATAATATTATAGAAATAGGTTTACTCACTTTTTCTAATTCTAATAGGTGAAACCGTAGGACTTGTATCGCTTGCACCATCTGCAAAGAAAGAAACATGATGTTAATAATGGAAGCATGTGGGACTTTGTATAATATCATAAATGGCACCGTATATGGCATGTCTCGAATTCCAGCCGAGCTCAATCTGACAAAGCCAACTGAGCAACAATGGGCTGGACAAAGTACAACGGCGGCCTGTGGCGCGTAGTGATGTGAGCGGCCAATTACTATCGATAGTGTTACTCGATATTTTGATATTGATACGTTTCGAGCCTGGTTGTTGGCCTCGAATATTTTGAACCTACCCCGTTGAAGCGTGAATGATGTGTAGTCAGACTAGTAGGCAAGGCTCACGACGCGCGACGTCGAGCGTAAATTCCTTGGTAAAGATGTTATCGCTAGTGCCTATTGTTTGATACTGTTTGAAGATCTAATCAGCGGTCTTTTTTCAAATCTATACCTACCTAATTCCAACGTTTAAATGCCATTTTAATAGCACCTCGATTTGTTTCTGATTGCCACTCGAAGACGTGGGCTGAATTCCAACATGGACACTATTTTGTTTTTTGATTGATGATTTACTGTGTCTCAAATATGACACGAGAACCGGTTACTTCTACTGTATTTTGAAAGGATTTTTCATTTTCTTCCAAATCTTATCAAGATTAGAAAGTTTACAGTGGAGTTTAAGTAAACGGTTGCCATATTTGATGTAATCTTTATAGCAACGGTAGCACCTCAAAAAGGATAACAAGTGACTTTCTGTGGAATAGAAATGAGGAAAACCGTGAGGTCTGTTATCGATGTCGATACCCTGGACCACACAAGTTCAAAAAAAAAAGATAAAAATGTGGAATAATTTCTTCCGAATGTTTACTCAGAGTACCAGGAGCGCATAACATCTGCGGAGCTCGTGTTGCTGCAATATCAATTAAATCAATACGTCGAAGCGCCACCCTCAGTGTTTGCACAGACGACGGCAGTTGACATAGAGGTGGGTACCAGATAAAAATGTGTTTGTCTTGTTTAACTTTCGCCACTGAGCTGCCCTGTGTTTGGAGAGAGGGCCATCAGCCTAATGCTTCTTGGATCTATGAGATTTACAGTTTGTAATCCTTTTTCAACAACAATCTAAATCAAGTTTTAAACCTTTAAAACTTGAATTAGATTATTGTTGACTTGAAATATCCTGGTCAGGTTCGCCAGGATCTTTTCCCCTCATAATTGAACGAAATATCTTACAAAGCTCGTCATAATGTTTTATTTATGTCTTGGGTGCTTGAAAACTGTTACGAATCTCAACAAACCCAAATCATAAACTTTAAAGTCCACAGAGCTCCCAAAAATGTCAAAAACAAACACCTACGTCCAAGTTAACTCCACATCACTAATGATTCGTATCGTACGAGCCATTCAGTCTATTTGCCGACGCTACTGCAGCTCCATGTTTGAGGAAGCTTATAGCCTCAAAAGGCTGTGACAGACCAAACACAGATGTGACGTGGGCAAACAGCCTCCTTGCTCGCCGTGAGTCCGTAACCAATCGCCTCTCCAGCCAAATGGGTCAATAAAACACTTGGTTTTTTAAAACTATCGTTTGTTTACATTTCGTGCTAAGCGCCCAGCACTATATCCGCTCTGAACTCATAAATGGAACGAGCATAAATTTTGAATTTGGAATAATATACCGGCTAGTTTTAGGTATTCTGTCAGTTCGATATTTGAATTGTATCCAAGGGAATAACTGATCCGAACGAGTCCGATAACATCTAGAGAATTTTATGGTAATGAACTTACGAGGAATCGACACATAAAGTTGGGAAACACAAAAGCTGTTGAAGGCGTAACCGCGATGACGCAAGCGCCCAGCCGTCACATTGCAAGCGATCCCTTTATCTTCGGGGGCTTGTTAAACAACAATAATGCTTCTCTGAATACACCATTGTAGCTACAATGGGCCAGTGTGCAAAACTGCAAATACAGCTCGACTGTCAGATGCGAGCACAAAAACAACAGCCGCGGGCGAAAATGTTGTTCCGTTGCGACTTTGAAGATCACAGAATTCATAATTCCACAAATGGACTCGGTAAAGTCTAAAGGCACGATATTGGATACAACTTACAAAGTTGAATAGGTACTTAAACAAAAAATCTCATTCAATATTTTTAATTGAAATTGAGGTAAATTGCTAAATGATGGGGTGCTACAATACACGTTGAGGAGTCAATAAGGTATTGAAATATTTTTTTAAGTATGTTCGATTCACAAAGTAATGAGATCCATACAATTTTCAGACAATAAATTTTTGAGCCTGGAAATGAACAAGGTCAACCATAAATTGTATCGTCCATAATTGGTTAATTAAGATAATTAATTTTCTTTCAGAGTATGTTTTAAGAACTCAAATCTCTGTCATTTAAGAATATACAATCACGACTTATCCCCAAGCATGGTAGACACTCAGATCTCCAGGCGATCACATCCCTGAAGATGTCTAAGGGGGTAGTCAGCGACGTGTCCAAATATTTGGCACTTTCCATTTTGCAGTCGTGAGTATTCCATACGTAAATATATATAATATATTGATTCTAACAAGTTTCTAACAGTGAAAATCATCAGTGCACGATCGGATTCGAACAAGTACTAGGCCAACACGGCTTCTGTCATTTTAAAAAGCTGTTAAAAGCTCTTCTTCAAGATAATATGTGCTCATCGAAGATAATAAGGCTTGTTTAGGTGTGATGATGTAAATTGCTCTGTCAAATAGTTCAAAATAATAATACCAAAGCCAACAAGTGGACAGACTGACTGACTCTTCAAACAGATGCGTAGCACCACATGTGACGGAAGAAAAGGACAAAAAAATGAACCAAAATTTACCTATTTTCGACAAGTTTGCCTTACGCCCGGATGTTTGGTTTGTAAGGCATTCTTATCTATGGTTCAAGAGCTGAATGACGCTTATCAGCAGGTACGCTGACATCTTACTTTATGGCGTCACGACACGGCAGGCTACTGTTTCTTTAAAGTTTTAATTCAAAGAAGAAAATTAAATTTGGTTCTTGGAGACCACGCACCGGAAAGAAAAGCGTAGGATTCCACTAGATCGTGTATCGGGTGGGGAGACTTCCAGCCCTGCGTCGTCCAGTTTGTGGTCGCTATTCGAGGAGGAACCTTTATTTCCCAACGGTTGTCGATTCTACGAGCTATATGGCCTGCCCACTGCCACTTCAACTTGCTAATTCTGAGAGCTATGTCGGTGATCTTGCTTCCTCTACGGATTTCCTCATTTCGGATCTTATCACGTAGTGAAACTCATATCTCTCTGCTTAGCCTGTTGCGCAACTTGAGCTTGTGTATGAGACCAATATCGACCAAGTCTCAGTGTCATTGTCATGACTGGCAACTGATTGTAGACTTTAGTCTTGAGGCTCTGCGATATCTGCGACGCGAAGATATTAATAAATTTCCCAAAAGCTGCCCATCCGAGTTGGGTTCGTCGGTTGATCTCCGTCAAAGTTGGACTTGAATCGTCTGACCCAAATAGACATAGTGGTCTACAACTTGAATGGTATCGTTCCCAATATGGACCGGCATGGGTGCGACATGAACATTGGACAATTTGAACATGTTATTTGTCTAACCCATGAGACATACTAGCAAACAAACAAGGCAAAGATTCGATGACGTATTTAACAAACATCGTTAAATACCTACCGGACCCGCGACCAATTCGTGATGCCTTAGATTTTATTTGTTAAGAATCGGTTAAGTATCCGTATCGACGGCGGTGGGTGGCCGCCATTTTTATTTTTCACTTTTTGTCCTGCTGGCGGGAGGCGCACGGTGCGATTCAGCTTTTTATGAGTGACAATATAATTCTTTTTTATTCGTCTCCCATTATTTTATTCCGAGAATATTTTACTTTAATTTTGGACAGTTTAACTAATCAAATCGTAAGTTATTTTTGGTTTAAAGTGTTCACTATTTTATTGCGTATTAAAACTATCCCACGTTTATCTTTAAAGGGGTTTTATGTAGTTAGTACATCACAAATGGACCTTTTATGAATAAGGCAATAAAAATGTATCGAACGACACCTATACAAAGTGATTCATAATATATACAGCATCCCGAAAGAGGCTTGTTCTATCAACAAAAAGAAATTTAAAAAAAAACAAATTTCTGTTTTTGGTCTTCATAAAATCTTTATAAGTAATTACTATAGTTACGAGAAGTTCATCATCAAGTTATTAGGTGGGTTATTATCACTAATTAGGTGAGTTTGAACAATTTTTTTTGTCAAAGCTAATTTTTGCATAGATACTCTATTTTCAATGTTTATTTTGCAAAAGTCGTAGAACAAACTTTGGGTGTAGATATAATGTCCCTTTCGGCATATTATGGTTCACCTTATATGGACTACGAGAACTTCGATTACTTTTATAGTTGTTGTAACGAGTTGTTATAATTATTACTACACTAATTTATAATTATAAATAAGATTAGGTACTTACTAATGAGTCAACTTCTGGGTCTGCTATGTAATAAGGTTTTTCTTGACGTATCTGTTGACAGAAAAATATACATTTCATTAATTTTATAATAAATTTATGCTTAATAGGGATTAATAGCGGGTGCAGTTGTATGGCGAGCTTGTATGTGAGGCTCATAAAATGCTCGTTCGGTTGGTTGCGCCTGCGCACTTGCCCAGAGAGCAGCGAAAGATAGATACGACATGATGTTATCATTCTCTAAGGCGAGGTGGGCGAGTGGTGAGCTAGGTGCGAGATGACATGTGATTTTGTGTCTGGTTTCTTCTTGGTCATCCTGCATTAAGGTCAGAGACCAATGACCGTTGGTGAAAGAATGAAATTGCGCCTCTCAGAGGCTCCTTTTGTGCACTTATCACATTCTTTACGTTCTGGTAAGTATATGCCGGTTTTATAATGAAGTTTTTACTTCACGTTTGTGAGCACTAGTCTTCACTAGTGCTCACAAAATGTCAAAATGTCTTAATGTCTAAATGTCTTACACTAAATGTGTGTTATATATCTTCATATATAACACACATTTAGTGTAAGACATTTAGCGTGGGGTCGATTCCCTAAGCAGGACAAATCGTGTTGCTGATCTGCATTTATTTAATTTCACCATTTTTGCGCAATTAGGTACCTAGGTATTCATTCGATTGAGTGAGCCGTGAATGCTCAAGCAGTGGTTTCAGAATACGACGTACATTCTTGAATCCGTGGTTTCTTATCTTTTAATCCATTTAAAAGCCAAAGTTCATTAAGAACATTAAGTAAACCAGCACTGAATATTCATGTTAGGCAAGTCGATTACAATCAGATAAAATTTTATTATAGGCAGTGTCGCTTCTGGCCCAGATAATCTTTGTTAACGCTCAAGAAACACTTTTTTCGAAATTTAAAAACCCGTCTTTACCGGAAATGCGATACTATCATGCACTAACCAGCGACTTTTTTTCTTTTTTTTTCGGCACAATGCTCGGCAACTGCTTATTAAATCATTCGACTTTAGAAGAATTACAATACAATTGTGTTGTAATTAAAATAACATGACACCATTCTCCGAGTAGTGCATTAATTAAGAGATGGTTGCACTTTATAAAGATCTTCATAAAGATACTATTATTTTGACAGATGATAAACAGATCATAAAACTTGAAATGGTGTAATCACACTCACTTTATAGATAAAAGTAATTGGGCTGAGCGATTGATGTAGACTGTGGGCCTAGCACGAAAAACTCATGCTCAACGTTCGCTTACCATACGTTAGTAGGTAACTGTCAAATAAGTCCAAAGTTAATAAAGTCAATAAAGTCCGAGCTAGTTGTCTAATATTTAACAATAATCATCACCTAGCCGTTTTCCCCTACAGTGACTTGGGGCTAGGTGATGATTATTGTTAAATATTAGACAACTAGCTCGCGTGGTACCTAGATATTATAAAGTAGCCTTTATGCTATTTTAGGTATTGAGCTATATCTATTCCAAGTTTTATCAAATCGGCTGAGCCGTTACAGCGTGATTGAACCACAAACTTTCGCATTTATAATATAAGCAGAAAAAGAAGAAGCAGGATATTATAGTAGGCTGACATCGATAAATGCTTGTTTTTTTATTTAAGATTATCTCCTACATACAAGCAACCGAATTTTACCTCTTTACAACATTAGTGAATTATCAAAAGCCTTGAAAAAAGTATCCTTTCATAACAGTGAGTTTAAAGGTAGATGAACTTCTGAAGTGTGAATTAAAAACCTGATTCAATATATATTTTTAAGGTTAAACGGTCCTCAAATAAAGCAATTATTTAAAAGCAAACTAGTTAAGTGTGCTAAAATGGAAAGAATGGCTGAGAAGTACATCTTAAACAATAGACGAATCTACATAAAACTCATGTTTCGTTTAGTCATATTTTGTAATTATTCTACAACTATGCTAGCCAATTTTAGCTCTACGGTATTTACTTAAAAATACGGTGGTTAAATCTTTATGAATAATGTTATCATCAACATCATCAGCCTGTAGAAGTCCACTGCTGGACATAGGCCTCCCCCAAAGGATTCTATGACGAACGGTCTTGAGCTTTCTCCATCCACCGACTTCCCGCAACCTTCACAATGTCGACGGTCCATCTGGAGGGGGGGGCCTTCCAACACTGCGTCACCCTGAGAACCTTTACTCCCCAATGGTTGTCGGTTCTGCGAGCTATATGGCCTGCCCACTGCCACTTCAACTTGCTAATTCTGAGAGCTATGTCGGTGACCTTAGTTCTTCGACGGATTTCCTCATTTCGGATTTTAAAACGTAGTGAAACTAGCTCTATCTATGTTATCATCTAATCTAATAAAAATATTCCTATGTTAACTGCACTTTTGGCGATGTTCACACAGTGGGTCAACATCAACTATCTTGTAGACTATAATCTCCATATGAATATTTTTCACATCCAATGCTTAATTTGTGTCTGAACGGTAGTCTAGACACCATTTAACTCATATATTCATTCTTAAGTAGGTTTTATATTCACCATTTGATTTTACACAAACGTGAGAGTTTTTAATACGCGTCCGCTCGAGACGAGACTTTGAATAAACAAGACTAATCAATAATCGGAATGTGGGTTCGATGACTTGGACATTTTAATAATTTATAGAAAATTTAAATATTTTAATACAAACGCCGCAGTTATTGTTTTGCGATATTTAATTTAGTGATTATTACGAAACACTGGTTCTTGTCGCCGCTAGACGCCTATAGATTTGCAATGGTGACTAACGCTACCTGATCGTAATGCTACACCAAAATGGTTCCCCAAATATCGCCCCCTAAGGTGCGTCTGGCCAATCGAAAATGACCGAAAACACAGCACATACAACAAATATAAATATTGGACCCTCCTCCACCCTCAGGCGAGGAAGTCCCTCATTTAGGGGGGCAGCGACCCGTGAAGCCCCCCACTTTTGGACACCACGAATTAAATGCTAATAAGGCGATCGGCTGATACCAACTCTTGGTTGGAAACGGTCAATTTTTGTATTACCAAGAGATTTTATGGTGAGATTTTATTACTCGAAACGGGTTAAGGAGTGTTATATTTATTTCTTTTGGCTGTTCTGCGATGCGATGCGTTTACTTTAAATGGTATAAGTGTTTTTATGGGCTTAAGTGGCTGCATGCAAATCCTTCCTGATCAGCCTCTAGTAGGTATAATGCTTCATCATCATTTCAGCCGTCCGACGTCCACTGCTGAACATGGCCTCCCCCACAGACAGAGTAAATTCCTTATCATGTGGGGGGATTTGCCCATACTCACCACGCTGGGCATGCGGGTTGGCGAGCGCAGTTAGAGCTATCGTTGTTTAAAAATGAGGGACGCTGCTGCCCATCCCCTAGCTTTTTTCCCTTAGGTTAGAGGTGTAATGTTTGAATAATTTAAAATCCCACGACAATCTACCGACATCGCGTCTCGATAGTGTTATAAACATACATTTGCTTTTATGAATCGCGAGCTATGGATCCACTTTTTTAATCGACGCATTCGACTGCCATAGAGACCGTTCTATCGATTTAACTCGAAAAATGTAGCACAATGGCATTTTTATTTCCGTTTTTGTCCCAAACGTCCCGTAAAAATAAACAGTCCGTATACAGAATAACTTTTGACTCGTCCCGAAAATCATTGTCCTGCGACAATTGTCGTTTTCTATTCATAACGTTTACCTGAGCTTTTATTATTCCCCTTTTGTGCACTTTCAGGCGAAATAGTGTATTGTTTGTGTAATTGAATAAATGCTTTCGTGTAAGTCCCTTTGTGTGTTTCTGAGGGATCAAGGACGCATGAAGTCGCTCCGTATAATCGTTTTACTTTTCATATTTTGCGGTTGACGCCTTGATATTTTGTGTCCTGACGAGTCGCACAAGACTGGTCGTGATCGTGGCCCCGATATTCTACTACCTGACCTCCCGAGAGCCACGTAACTCATCATTAAATTCAAAAGGTCCTCATCGAGTTATCGGGACATCTGTCAGTGAAAATTAAACTCTATTTAACAAAAATTTAAAGCACATAATAACCTGTCCGTTTAAATGCAGTTATTACCATAAGTAGTGGACAAACGACGGCATCAAAATCGCTACCAAACGTGGTACCCTGTAATTTGTAATAAAAAATCTATTTATAAAATAAAATAAAGAACCAAGAAGCTACCTAAGATGCTCTTCGTTCGATCTCCTCACAGTTTTAATAAATCAGCTGCTCGAGGGATATTGACGCTTGTCATACGTCAACTTACGATTTAAAATTGCATGTCAAACGCACTAGCCTTTAATGGTAAATTATTCTATAATTTTCAGAGGTCGAGTTTAGTAATTTAGTTAAGTCGCCTCCTATTTAATAACTTTTTATGCGATCGACGGCAGGCAGGTGATTTTTTTGTAGGATTTTAATCTTTAAAAAATGCTGGCCAAGACGGACCGGACCGCTACTGAAGTAGTTTGAAATTTAAAATTATAGTGTATTAATGCAGCGCATTCCTCTTACGAAATTTTTATTTATAGTGTGCGCGTGCGCCGTTCTTAGCCACGTGACCGCGCGGCACCGCGCCGCACCGCGTCGCGTTGCTTAGCACCGCAACCGCTTGCTTTTAATCACCAGTTATGACAGAACGACGTGCGAATATATTTATTTCTCCCACTTTACTACCAACCGTAAAGAGACGTAATGAACAAATGTCTTTATGGTATACTTGTAAACGTCGAATATAAGTCATTTCTCCTTGGCGAGCACAAAAAATGGCCATAAATATTCTTAACAAAATGGCTCCTACTGAATATTGTGGCCATAAACGAAGGTCTATAAAATGAGGTTTGGTTGTTTAACTTTTGTTTGGCTCTATGCTGGAATTAAAGGAACTTAGACCCGGAACGGATCTTTTGTTTGCGTAGTGTTTCTGTCGTCCATGAAATGTATGCAAATGATCGAAAATTATTCATAGCTTACAGGAATTTATAAATTATTTACAGTTTGTTGTCGTCTCGTCAAAAACGTGCAGCAGTGTGCCACTGGCCTCGAAACAAAGTCTCCAAAGGTCGTATTTTTTAAAATGACTCTATTTTGCACAAACTTTCAAAATAAAAGCCGTTGATCTAAAACATTCTAAATGACGCTTTAGAGACGCGCGGAGCGTCATCCCCATTAGAGGGAGACGACAGATTCCGTGTGAAAGAAGGATGGATGGAATGAAAGGAGCGTTTTTAGTGCGTTTTTTGTACAGAAATCCGTGCGTTCAAAAATTTTATTTTAATACAAGAAAAGTATTCAAAAGATACGAGGGCAGGTAGAAGACGGACGGCCCGGGGTATTTATTTGCTTAGTTTCCCTTTTTTTATCGCACAAAGAATTCGAGTTGATTTATGAGCGTGGTCTGTGACGATTTGTGACCTGTAATTTCTAATGCGAGTTTTGTCACAACGGGCTTTTGATTTATTAATTTACAAAACGTCATCGGGGCGTGATCCGGTTTTGACAGTTGTCAGTGTAACATGTAATTTTCGTTTATCTCTTTTTTGTTATGATTATGAGTCATTTGCACCAGCCGTGGATTCAAGATATGAGATCTAATTTACTGTCATTAACAAATTTAGGTCTTATTTCTACATAATCTAAGATTTGCCTCATCGATTTTATGTCTAAAAATTTACGATTCGGATCCACGGTGTGATCAAATAAACTAAAGGGATTGTTTTTTTTTATATTTTGATCATCATCATCATCAGCAGCAGCATTTATAAGGCCACTGATGGACATAGACCTCCCCCAAAGTGCCAGAATGAACGGTCTTGAGCCTTCTCCATCCACCAACTTCGTGCAACCTTCACAAATTCGTCGGTCCATCGGCTGAGGCCTTCCAACACTTCGTCCGGTTCGCGGTCGCAATGAGAACCTTATTTTGATCATCGCTTCACAATTACTGTTCCTGTTTACGGGCCACCGTGCAAATCTCATTCCTAACCGTCCAACGGGATAGTTGGCTGCTTAACCGGTCCCCGAGGGGTCGTTTAGACCCGGAAGGTCAGTTTTTGGGCCATTAACGTGATCAGAGGGCTCGTGGCGAATTAGAGCGGCCGTAAAGGTGCTATAATGACTCACTTCGGGGCTGTTGGTTAAATATTCTGTAGCTACTATTTCTGTCAGCTTAATAGTTACCGCTGTTAAAAGAAACCCGTAGTAAACGTAGATGCCATAAACCACAAATAAAAAAACGATTGTTAAACACAATTCACCTATTTTATGAATGCGTGCGTATGTAGACTAAAGTGAGTGTCGTGTGGTGCACGAAAGGAGGCTCTAAGAGGCGCACTCAAATTATTATTTTTTTTAAATCACACACGGTCAACTGATCCCAAACTAGGCATACTCTAATACTTTCACTACACTGATTCTTTCATCGACGGTCATAGGCTCTTTTCAGGGCCACCATACCTCAACCTGGTCACTGACCTAATACAGAATGACCAAGAAAGAATCAGTGACATACTAGAAGAAGTGCCGTTTGGACCCGCTATAAGGAACACGGTTAAAGTCAAAAAGACGTGAAGCAGGTAAATTACTCAGTTATACACATTACAGTACCTAATCAAATTCCACACTTCGCTTCACACACTGGTTATCAACTTATTTATTAAAAGCCATGCCCTAGGCAAGTAGCCAGGTCAAGGCACTCCAACGGAAAGGTCGGCCATTGAGAACCTACACAAAACCTAGGTAATTACATGTACAAGCTGATTCATAATACGTATTCTATCCCGGAAGAGGTTTATTTTAAAACCAATTTGCAATAAAGTTTGTTAAACGATCTTTGGAAATTCGACCAAATGTGCAACTATTTTAGGTAGCAATCTTGATTTTTATCTTCACGTACGTTTAACAATACAACTTATACTATAAATGCGAAGGTTTGTGAGGATGTTTGGATGTTTGTGGTTCAATCACGCCGTAACCGTAACCGATTTCAATGAATTTGGAATAGATAGAGTTCTATACCTACCCTACCTATACCAACCTAAGCGTATAACATATGCTACTTTTTATCTAGGTACGACGCGAGCGAAGCTGCGAGCGCAAGTTAGTTACTTATAAAGTTGATAAAAAGATCAGAAACAGTTCGGTAAAAATTACTGATAACAATGAAGAACAATGATTTAACAATGATTACAACAAACAACAACAACAATGATGATGAAGAATATGATTTTAACAATGTTTTTTTACGACAAAAATAATTTAATACGAGTTCCGAAACATGTTGTATATGCAAATAGGTCTATTTTATTACAAACTGTGTTTCAAAGATGTAGGGTATAAAATCTAATGAGCTATTTGCTTAATTTCTATAGTCTGTGCCGAAGCCTTGTTGTCTTTATATCCGAGACCTTAGGAATATTGATTAATTTTCTTATCTTTGTCAGTCCTATTCAATCAGAATTTATATCTGTTTAATGAGATGCTTCATTTTAATGGTTGGTTGTAAAATAATGCCAAGAAGATTCTAATGTTTTGTAATATTACAGTAGATGTAATGGTGTTTTGCCTTCAAATTATTACTAAGTTATAAACCTAAAGCTACTTGCCAATGATGACATATGGCTCTGAAACTTGGTCACTAATTAGCCTCATCAAGCCCAAAGTCGCGCAACAGTATGGAGAGAGCTATGGAGTTTCAATACGTGATAAAATCCGAAATGAGGAAATCCGTAGAAGAACTCAGGTCACTGATATAGCTCTTCGAATGAGCAAGTTGAAGTGGCAGCGGGCAGGCCATATAGCCCGCAGAACCGACGACCGAATACCATTCTTGGGGATGAGAAAAGTCGTGAGCTTATTTCAAAATATTTAAAAAAAGACAATTTTTTCAAAGTTCGTTATAATGATAAGCAAACGCGTAATAGTATCTGTAGAACTGACAGACAAAACAACTTGTTAAAATGCCAAAAACTTAATATTCTTGCCCTTCACCTTCTCTACACGAGTTGCTCGTACGTTTGCGAATCACATTTTATACAAAAAAAACAGCAAACGTATAAAATACAAAAACAGCCATGAATTCAAATGGATGTATTAAAACTTTTTTTTAATCCATCGTGGAAGCGATCGATCGGCTAGGGATGGACCATAGTCCCGTGGATTCGTTTACAAACATTTGATCCCAAAAAAAACCCATGTTATACTGGCTTCCACCCGCTTCGCTCGCGTTGTACTAACAAAAAGTTGCCTATGTGCTATTCCAGACTATAATCTATCTCCGTGCCTTTCATTCAGAACCGACAACCGTTGGGAAATAAAGGTTCTGGTATAGCGACCACGAACCGGGCAACGCAGTATTGGAAGACCCCTGACCCGATGGAACGACCTCGTGAAGGTGGCGGGAAGTCTCAAGACCGTTTCTCGTGGCACTCTTTGGGGGAAGCCTATATTCAGCCGTGGATTTTATCAGGCTGATTGATGAATATGATGAGTACTAGAAAAATATTATTAATATAATTTCAATCAGTCACAAAATTAATCCTTGCGCTCATAAATCCCCAGCGTATTTGGATAACCCCTGAATTTCTCATGACCGCAACCGCTCACACAAACAAACAAGACGCTGTTTGTTGAATTCAAGAGTACTCGTGCACGCCTGATTTGAAAATAAACAAGTCAAAAAGTGTTTTTCAACATTAAATTTAAACAGAGCGCAAAGTTTGTGTAAACAAGCGAGCAGCAACCCTACTGCGGATGTTCCACAATGCACATTCTATAATAGAATAATAGCTCTAACCCGCCATTGCCGTCGGTCGCCGCGAAATTACATGCGTATGTTTGAACAAAAATAAACGATCGCAGTGCGTGCCATATTATGAATAACTAAGCATATTCACCACCCTTATTTTAGCCTTTTTTATTATCAACCCCTAAATCCCAGCAGGGCAGAAATTAAAGTGTAATGGTGCAATGTTTAATAAGTTATCTGCGGGTTGGCGATGTTTTGCTTTTTTTAATGTATTTTTTTTTTAAGTAAGGGTGGTAAATCGATATCGGAACTCTATCTTGAGATAACCGAAATCCGATACTTTTTTATTATAAACCTTTCATAATTTTTGGTTAAAACAATTTTGAACAACTTCCAGAATAATTACAAGGGTGATTTTCGCAACCCCTGTCGATAAAAACAAATTACAGGGAAGGAAACTAATTTCAAGAGGCTGCATTCCCTTAACCCCTAATCATCGACACATTGACGAAACAATCACAGGGGAGAGAAGGGTTAGCGCATTACTGGACATAATCTTGATTGATCTGCTACAAATAAGTTGGAATAACTCCGTGACGAAATGTCCCCAATCTCCCCTGTCTTTGTTCAGGCATTTGTAGAAAGCCGCGGGGGGGAGGGGGTTGAAATGCGCTTTTCGTGTTATTGGCGATTGACATTTTTAGGATATTATGGTCGGTTTGAGGGTAATAATGACCGTTAATTAGCGAGCATAATTGTGTGGAGGCACGCGGGTCCTCATGTTGGAGTAAGAGGTTGATCAGAAACCTCACGAAAATTCAAAGTCAAAGTCAAACGTTGATTTTAATAAAATCACTAGGATCACTTTGAAACGTCTTAGAAACTAGGTGAAGCTACGCCTGTTCCTCGCGACCAAGCCTAGAAGAATCAGGCAACAAACACGGCGCGCGTGCCTAGCATTTTTTCTCGATGATCCTTATTCACAAAATGGAATAAAGAGCTTCAGTGTGCCGATCGAACTTAGTGAGGCTCAAAAGAAAAACAATCAGGTAAAAAATAAAAGCTTCAAAGTGGTTTTATTTAATACCAAAATGTCCCACAGTCAATTTCGACATGAAATAATGGCTACTCATAAGTCTTATATTATTACTTTTACTTTTTTGCGTTTAATTTCAATACCTAAGGAAAATGCCACGGTAACTACAGAAATTATGGACTAGAACAGTAATTACGGGGTGAAGCCGGGCAAATCGGAACACAGAATTACAGGGCATACAGGGTATACCGTTTAATCTAAATTACTAGTGCTAAAATATGCAGACTATGAAAACGGGTGATAGGTTGATTGTCCGGGGTGAATCATTTCGTTTTAACCTAGGGTAGGAAATAGGGGAAGACTGTATATCATTTACTTTCTAATCATTTAGCTTAATATCACGTTCATTTTAAATAAATTGTACGTATGTATTAATAAGGTTAATTTTGGAATTTTTAATAACATTGCAACTACTCTTTGGTCAATTCAAAGAACTCAAAAATGTCTTTAAGAATTCCAAGTAAGTACTATTTATAAGTTCTATTCAAAATAATTTAAGCCTCTTTATATGTTTTTTTATAAAAACTCACTCCATACAAACATTTTTTATCAATGTCGATATATATTGAATAATAGTGAATGCAGATAAAGAAGGTATTAAATTCATAACATTTTTTGCGCGTTTTGTTAACATTTTAATATTAAAGCATAAAGGAGATGTTTTTAAATCTTGTAACTGTAAATGCATTGAAGCAACACTCCTAAGCTGTTGAGATTTGTTTATAAATATAATAGAGAAGCTTATAATATTCTATTTGTGTCTGTTTTAATGTTCATATCAGGGGCCATTATTATTCTAAAAATGTCATAACATAATGATGCAGTGGAATATCAGAATTTTAATCAATTTAATTTAAATTTATTCATTTTATTCTATATCTGAGATCAAACAAATATATTCAAACTAACATCATCAAAATTACAAGTTATTTCAAATTGTATTAAAATTATTAAGTAAATATTTAGTAGTAGCATGGTAGATTACCTACTTATTACTCAATACATACTTAACTTAAGCAAAATATGGCTGAATTATCTAGTTTTTGAATAGAATTGTACAACACTTATCACAAAAGTACCTTATCTTTTACTATATCTTAGAACTTGCATGTCACTGATGTACCATTAATTTTAATAAAAGAGGGCACAGTCCGTGAACTTAGCAACCTAACTATGAAAGGCGGAACACTTATTTTTGTTACTCATAATAATTACATTCAAACAATAGTACTATTTTGTTTTTACTATTTACTTGTTCGTATCTTTATAGTCTTCAAATATATTTTAGTCTTGTATATGATAATAATGACTCTTTATATAAGTTAGCTCAGACTAACATTAATATAACAATCTTAGTGACTATTTTGGCAAGAGGATATACATTTTCTTTGAATAAAATCTACCAAACTCAACAAACAATATTAATCCCTCATTTATTACAAAATCAAACATTTTAGTAGGTATCTACTGACAGTACGTATTTCTACCCTATGTTAGTAGGTAAAAACACCCTAATCCACGTCAGCTGCTTCTGACTGGTTGTCCCCCCTACCCCACTTTCCCCTCACCTACCCTTATTTACACCAGGCTACGTTGACCTCGGACGTCCAACACATTATTCCTACTTAGAGGTCAACTTTAACTGGTAATTGCTTTCTATACCATGACCATTATTTGTAGAACTCAGTTGTTGTTCCGGAAATGTGAGAATGTTCTGTTTTCTTTCGAGGGAACAAAAGGCGGAGGATCAAGTTATGATGGCTGGAGACCCTTCTGTCAAATACATAAATGTTTTTTCGGCGTTATGAACGATCTGCCACAGACAGACATGGAGGACACCAGCTCGAAATATAAGTTCGTATCAGTGGCCAAAAACGTTTTAGGCCTCCGTAAGAAACATTTAAGACACATCGCGGACACCCATTCATTTGATCATCGCGCTGAAGGTTGCTAGGCAAGCTATCTCTATCTGAAAATAGGTCAAATAAGGCTAAAGTTTTTTGTTATACTTTTGTTTAGGAAATTCGAATCATTAATACCTATTTTAAAACCATTCATCCGACTATCCTACTATAATAATAAATGCAAAAGTTTGTGAGGATGTTTGTGGGTCAACCGATTTCGCTGAAACTTGGAAAAGATAGAGTTCTTTAGTATTGGCTACTTTTTATCTAGGTAGCGAAGCCGCGGGCACAAGCTTGTACATAATATTGTTTCATTATAACTAGCCGCTTTTTGTTGTCTAATTGACAAGACGATGCGCGATGTTGTAAGAATAATAATAATATGTTGTACAATATAAGTAAAATTAAATGGTGTTGTTCATGTGATTGCGTTATGTAATCAAATTATTTTTAAATATAGATATCAAAAATGCTGATAACACAAAAGGGTGGTTTTTAAATCACAGTTTTATGACCTATTCGTTAGATTAAATGGTAACTAGACTCAAGACCGCTCCTCGTGGCACTCTTTGGGGAAGACAGCAGTGGACTTATTTTGGCTGATCATGATGACGATGAAAATATTATGGTAATATCTTACCACTGATATGTTAACTATTTATAAACATTAATATTTTTTTTACTATATAAAACTGAACCTTTCTGGCTGACTGATTGACAATCAACACACAGCCTAAACCAGATTGGAGAGTAGCTTTGTTGTAGTGTAGGGGTAAACAACAAAATTCCCGAATCACAACCCCTAAAGGGGGTGCAGTAGGGATTGAAGTTTGTATGGGAATAACATAACGCGAACGAAGTCGCGGTGTTTCCACTAGTCAGCCATAAACGATTAAATATTCAAGTCATAAAAATGTGCATAGATTAAATTGAGCTCTCACTCTTACGGGACCATGCTGAGTGAGCTAATTAATTTTGTACATATATAGAGATAATTATAGATGTCTTTTTGACGACTCGTCCGGCCCGTGCCAGGGTGATCAATTATTAATGTGCGCTACTTAGATGATGCATGGTGTTGCCAATCATTGCACATCGATTAGAAAATGAAAATTGTCTGATAATTTCAAATGTACGATGTATAATATTTCATCATCATCAGCCTGTAGAACTCCATAGACATAGGCCTCCCCCAAAGAGTTCCATGACCGGTCTTAAGCAATTTGCATCCACCGACTTCCCGCAATATTAACAATATCGTCGGTCCATCGGATGCGGGCCTTCATACACTGCGTTGTCCGGTTCGTGAACCTTAACACCCCAATTTTCGTCGATTCTGCGAGCTATAATGGCCACTGCATCTTTTACTTGGTAATTCTAAGAGTTGTATCGGTGACCTTGTTTCTTCTATGGATTTCCTCATTTCAGATTTTATCACGCAGTGAAACTCCAAGCATAGCTCTCTCTATAGCCCGTTTTGCGACTTTAAGCTGGTGTATGAGGCCAACAGCTAGCGAATAATATTAATATGACTTCATAAAAACAATCGACATGGCTTTTAGGCTCAAGTCACTCTTATTTAGTGCCATACCATAGACTCTTATGTACCTAACCTAACCCTTAACTTAAGCCTTAACAGAAACTGTAACAAATATTGTGTGGTTGGTTACAAATAAAAGTTTTTTCTTTCTTTCCTTGTTTTTCTTTCTTTCTATATACAGACGTAATTTTTTTATAAATTGAAAATTGAGTTTTTTTGACCACTAATTTGTATCCTACTTGTGATGAAACATCTATTAATGTTAAAAGATTTTTTTAATAGATTACAAGTTTATAACGATTCATGTCGGTTTACATTATGGACCTTGTTGTTTCGCAGTTGAGGTTTGATTTCCAAAGTTTCATCGACACTAACTGTATAATTCGAAACTGGTATCAAAATGTCGTTTAAATCGGACGTCGGGCGGTGTCGCGCGGAATGCGCCGGCGCATTTTATAATTGCCGTCTCTATACAGCACGCTTCATTTCACTGTGTAAATCTTTCGGTGCTGAATCTGCACAGTGATTCATAAATATGTATAGCATAACGAATGGAGTTTATTCTAACAACAATAAAAAAGATTTTTAACGAAAAAAAATCATTTGTATCCCGATTTATTATTGTTAATAGTCCTTATTTTTGTCATCTTTCTAAGTAATTATAAACGTTCCAGAAGGTCGACGGCAAGATAACTTAATTAACTTAAACAGTTGAATAATTGAGTTTGAACAGATTTTACCCCAAAACAGCTAATTTTTAGACCCGGTGGTATTGTCTGGATCTGAGTGTTGAGCTACCAAAGGAATTCTTACGGTTTGAATTTTGTGAATTTCTTTCTCAGCATATTTCTTAGTACTACACACTAAAAGGACCAGACCCTCTAAATTTAAGACTCTAGAACCAATGGTTTAGGCTCTCCGTTGTTTATCAGTCAGTCAGTTACTGTTTTATAATATATATTGATATCAAATTAATTTAGGTACATTAAAATACAGTACAAAGGCGTACTTAGTGCTATAAATCATTTAATAAGTTTATGATTTAGCTATCTTAACTTCAATGAAGACATCATACTCCCACGTCGTGACTCTACCAAACTGTTTTTTGTTTAAATGATTCAACAGGCCCAACAACGAAATCACAATATAAATCAGCCTGTACCCACAAAAAGTGCACCTAGTGTATTTATGTCATTATTAACTTGCGCGAATTAATACTCATTTGACGTCCATTTTTGCCGCGAATTTTCTGACGCGGCAGCAAAAAGCTTCACGGCGAGTTGTCGTCCGAGACCGGTCAGCGGAGCCTTCCGAAAATGGAGCGCTAATCATCTTTATCATTGCATTAGATGCTGTTGCGGTGCCACTGCTGAAATTGTTGGCTCGCTAGTGACATTGCGATTAAATAACAACACGAGGTGACGCGCACAATGTAACCTGTCGCTTGTCTGTGACCTAAGCACGAATGATTTCCGACAGCGTTACGCTTAGGATTCGATAGCCAATGTTCATCATCATCAACGCCATTTCAGCCGCAGGACATCCACTTCTGAGCATAGGCACAGATTTTAAGAGCATCTTCCTATCATGTATTATATATATTCACATATTTTTAGACTGGCCTCACAGCTCAGTTGGTAGTAACTCTGCCTTCTGCGCTAGAGGGCGGGACGGGACAAACGTTTGTGTGATGAACACAGATGTTTGTTCTGTGTCTGGGTGTTAAATATTTATCTATTAAATATATCAGTCTCTGGTACCCATAGTACAGGCTATGCCTAGTTTGGGATCATAGAGTGTCATATGTCCGGAATGTAAATAATAAAAAAAAATTGTTTCAAATAGTGATGTGTTCCTGCGGTGAGTAAGGCTGTCAGAGCACTTTAACGGGTGCAACGCGTGCGTGATGCCTCTAATATTGCAAGCATTTATAGGCTACGGTAACCACTTACCAACAGATGGAGAGTAAGCTTGTTTGCCACAGTTGTATAAAAAACAAACGCTGGGAGCCTGCCCAGGGTTGGTGAGTTAGAGCTATCGTTGTTAAAATAATGGACGCTGCTGCCTATCTCCTAGCTTTCCCCTAAGCTGTTTACGATATCCACGGGTAGGTAGAGGGTCCTAGTTTGCTATCGTTTCGTAAGTGTATCGTGAATAATTCGTGCTTGGGCCACTGGTATGCGTTTATAAATGACTAGTGTAATGTTAAGTAAGACTATGTGAAGTATACCATTGAGTTCATAGTCATGGGCGCCGGCAGGGGGGTGCCAGGGGGTGCACTTGCACCCCTTGGGAATCTAGGGATCAACAGGAATTATTGAAATAAAAAGGTGTGAGCCGTGACGACTGGGTACCTATATAATAAATTCATACATAATGAATAGTCAGAAATTTGTAAATGTCTCGGACATTCAGGCTAAAATTTCATCTTTTTATTAACAATCATATACGGCAAAGATTGTAAGAAAACTAAAATCTGCACCACCTGGAAATTATTTCTGCCGGCGCCCATGTTCATAGTGTCAAGTTTGACAGCATTTCGCTAGCCAGGATGCAACGACCTTGCTACGTCCGATTCGCTTCTAGATATTGACGTCAAGTGACGAAAGAGTATAATGGTTGGTCCATCGGCATATTAATGCCGTTTTAAACGAACAAAAACTGGGCGCGATGCCGCCGGTCGGCGTGTCAGCGACTAATTGAGTGGCGCACGCTATCCGATGAGGCAACTGGTCCAAACTAAACACTAAGGCAAATTCCTTCGATACACACTTTTGAATCTGACCTCGGTTTACCTCTCACAGTCGCGGCATTGTGCCTGTAGGTATGCGCGTGATTATGCTCATTGTCGAACGGACTCCATCAATAGACCAATCATGTATTGAACGCCAATTCTCTCCAGTGAAGACACAGAACCCACAAGTCACTTCTCCATTTTGAATGGAAATCTTAAATTAGCTCAGAAATGAATAATGAGAATTTCTATCGTGACAATGTTTCATTAGCCTCAATGCTTGCTTGTCGTGTCACTGACTCTTTCTTGGTCATACTGTTTTAGGTTAGTGACCAGGTTGAGGTATGGTGGCCCTGAAAATGGCATATAAAAAACGGCATATACAGTATGCCTAGCTGCGTTATACCTAATATTGTACTATAGTTTCACACAAATTTATTTTGTCCTGGATGTCGGATGCCCTTTTGCTGCTAGCTCGATGTTATACCATAGTTACCTACCTACTTACATAGGTTATAATAATGATCTGTGCCCTTCTCTTCATCGCCTGATAGCGGCTGATGGCTTCCGAGGATCAAACCTGCTGTGACGACAGCAGACATTTTATGGCGAGCCTGAAAAGCAGCGTAGCTGAGCCCTCGACCATTTCACCTGTCTACCTACATACATACCAAAACTTGTAAATTACCAATTGTATCTTTATAACTGTGTGTAGGATTCTTGGTGAATAAATGCCCTTTTATTTTTTATTTATTTTATATGACCGTCGGTGAAAGAATCAGTGTAGTGATAAAGCTGCGCCTCTTAGAGGCTGCTATCGTGCACATGTCAGATGTCTTCATATATTTAGGTTCTTTCTAGGACATGCCGGTTTACTCTTATCTACTTCTGTTTGTACCTTACCTCTTTATGCCTTGTAGTGTCTGTATTTTTTCTTATTAGTTTGTGCTGTTCTTGTATGTGACCTTAATAAATGTATTTTCTTTCTTTCTTTCTTTCTTACTCGCGATATTTCCTTCACCGTTGGAGAGTACTAGTATAGCGCTCTAAATATTAGTGTACTATATATAAGCCTCAATAATATGGTAAGCTGCGCTAGTAGCAGTAAGTACATTTATAGAAAAACATTTTTATCTCTGGGACTAGAATCTACTTCTAAACGCCCACCCACATTATAAGAGAAATTCCTACATGACGTAACCTTGTAGAGGCGTAGCGTTGTCAATTAAAATTAACAGATTTGATTTATTTCGCGGGAACTGCTTTTATCTTTCTATTGTGCTACATTTTTTATTTAAATACAGCGTTCTGTTTACGTTTTTCTCCTGTTCTACCCTGTTTCTTCATTATGTTAATGTTATTGTGCGTATGTTTGCGGTTAATGAAAATGGACACATAACTGTTACGTAATCGCGCATCGCGTAATGCGTATTAAATAGATGTCCTTTACGGCGCTCATTGTGACGGTAAAATTGGGATAAGCTCGTGTCTTTGTAACCATTTAAGTATTTTGCTGTCAAAATAACGGGGAAACCTAATCTGGTGGAACTGTAATTTAGTTTTGGCTGTGTGGTTAGAATTTCCCACGTAACCGAAACCGAGAGTATCTATCAATTCTTAACCTCAAACGATCCCGAAACAAGATGCGTTAGGAATTCCAAACGGCAAAAACCACTCGATGGGGACGATAAAACGAAATCGCCGATGCGTTGTCGAAAAAAAAATGCAAGTGCTGCGTGCGAGCGAGAGACAAAAAACGTATCGTATCGCGGTTCCACTCTAGCGCGCGCGGCTAATGAATGCCGCGCGGGCGCAGCTGCGCGAGACGCGAGACTCATCGATCCGCCATTATTTATTTTATTTCGGTGCGAAACTCCGAATTGGATCACGACGACAAAGAGGTTAAATTGCGCGTCCAAATCCCATGACAATCGTCAATTATAGCGCTAAGCGCATGCGGACAGATGTAAACAAACTCACAATGTCAAACCGATGGTTCACACAAAAGCGCAGTATCACTCGCAAGTAACAGCTTTTTTTCCGGCTCGTTGTTCTATTCAAAGCGGAGTCGTGGAGCGAAAGTCATCCACAGACTCGTACCAATTTAAACGAAGATCAATGAAGTTGATATCTACAAATAGATAATCTCGAAGCGGGAAGAGAATCCATCGAGCGCGTTTTTCTCGGGCGCTGTTCGCTTCACATAATTACAAACTCCAGTTACGAACGCACTAAACGTTAGGAAAACAGCCGCATGGATACACCGCGAGTGTTATTATTTACAACGCTTTAATTTCGCATCGGTAAATCGTCTAGTGATTCATGATGCTCAGCGATACATAATTATCTCGGAAATTCCTTCGAAATGAAAGTAATTATCAATACATACATTATTTTTTTAAGTCCATTAAATTAACAACAAATCTGCATCATCATAGTTATAAGTTCAGCAAACAGTGCCGTGGTATATAGTTCAGCAAGCAATGTATGCCGAATATTGGTGTGTGCGCGCATAAAACGCTGGAGCGCAACGCGTGATGAGTGTGAGTGACGTCCTATCACGTGAATGCGAAAATGCTCGTAATGCTAATACAGTTATGACAGAAATGCTACTCAACGGCGATGGATAAGAAGTTGATGAAGATGATGACGTTGAGTAACTTCTTTCTACAAGTAAACTTGGGCTCATAATAAATTCAAATCTGTAATTTCCATCGTATGTCTAATTGAACCGACTCAATCTTGGTTAATAGCCTACTGAGAACTGAACTAAAAAGTGTTGAATGAATTCAATGGGAATATTAACCTATCTTGCTGCACTCACGCTATTCGTGAACGCTGATAAAATAACAATGAAGTCGCGAAAGCAAATGATGTTACCAATGTCAATGTCAGTATGACAGTAGCAATCGAAAATGTAATATGAATCAGTTTTATAGCATGTCTAGCTGTCTCCCAGTTTGAAGATTTACAACTAGCGGCTATTACACCGCTCAAGATATGCATGCATCATTTACTCAATAAAAAAGTCATCGCCTGTCGATAACCCGACGAGAATGCAATGTAGGCGATAAGCACAAAAACAACGAATTTCGAATCGATTCAGACATCGATAGATCGCCCCCTCGATTATCAATTAAAATTCCTGCATTTATGTTATAATTACTTCTCATTAATGCGTTCCGTCCAATAAAAATATCTGGATTTATCCAATTAGCTGCGAGGCGATGGCAATTTTCGTTTTAGCAATATATTAACGTTCCCCGTTATAACTGTTTTAATATCTCGTTTAAAAACTCGGGAGCATAGGTACCTTCCTTACATAACATTGCTTAAAAAACACAATATCGATTTTTTTAATGTTTCCCTTTAGTGCTGGCTATGGCATTTTAAACCTTACCTCCAAGTCTTGCGTGTTTGTTGTACTTTTTATGTATCACTTTCTCTCTAAATTATGTTTTTAATCCTGGTCAAGTCATCGTCCTATCAAGTCAAGTTCAATTTTAGTTAGATTTGATGAAGGCTATTTTACTAAAACTTTGTGGGACCTTTTGGCACCAACCCGAAAACTCACGATACACGAAATCATTTTATGTCACTTCAATCGTTATATTATTTATTATACAAAACTAGTGTTCAATTGAACACTAGTTTTGTACAATAAATTGAGAGTTCAACATCACATTTCAAGTTCCCGCCAAAAAGTCTTCTGGAGATAAAAAGAGCTAAGCGCGATCCTCAAATAGTTGTTGGTACAGTATGATGCGAGTGCACTCGATCACGGGACTAGGGCAGGGCAGTGACGCGGGCACGCATTGATGACAGCCGCGGATGACACTATCACAGGCGAGCCGATCACTTGCCACCGAGAGCACTACATCAATCACGCGCTCCACAATCGTAGCGCAGTCCGCATGCCACTTAAATAAATTTATAACATATTAAGTACGTTCAAAATAAACACTTTACTGTTTATGATTTATTTGGTGGTGCGATGAATTATGGACGTCACTTATTAAAAGAGCGAGACGGCCGAATTTTTATCTCGCTCGGCTGTTTCACGTGCTACCGATTGCCGTTTTATTGGAGTAATTAAAGCGAACGATTAGCCTTTGTGCGTATTACGTGTCCAAACATATGATAAAATGTGTGACATTATAAAACACGAGTAATCTACGAGCGATAACATTTCTACACTATCCATCCGATTATCTACACAAAGTATAGATTTTGCTATAGCAAAATTCATTTCCCTGAAGCCGTGCGATATGTCATCTGAAATTCATATCAAAATGACCCTTACATCTACTTATAAGAGTTTTACATTCACATTTGAGGGTATAGTAGCTCAAAGATATCGCAAGCCCAAATTGACTGTATTCTGTAGACGTAAGGATAATTTTGAAATGGATTTTTATTGACATTATATCAAGCCGATTGAACGCGGCTTATCAAATAGTATAAGCAAGTAGTACCTAAGTCAACGGCGCATAAATAGGAGAATGGTCAGTTCCACGACACTGACAAGTCATTTATCTCAGTTATCGGAGGTCTGAGAGGTCGCGACTGTTCACAATATTGCAGTAATAAATACAATTTAATGTCCGTAATTAGTACCTACACAACAGAGTCTTTGACTGATAACAAATCAATAATAATCTAGTTAAATATAGACGTCGCTACAAAGTCACTTCCGGCATCTGACTGACACAAAACGTCAATGTTTCTCGAAATTGCATATCATCGGCACATGTCAACGCCTATTATACCTATTGTAAAAAATGAAAAACCCACAAAGAAACTGCGGTATAATAAATTTGTTAAATAAATTACAAGGGGCTTGATTGTCGGTTTGTGTCCAGATTACCTGTTTTACGAACCCGAATTGTTATAAAATGACTCCATTTACGAGGCTTTTTTGTCGTTCAAATAACAAGTGTTACTGTGCCGATTTGGCCTCTCATGTTATTACAGGAACCGCGAAATAAGTCAATACAACTTTCTAAAGAAAATGAGCTGGCATCATTGTCGAATTTAATTACAATAGGTTGAATTCCTTCCGGGAACTGTCGAAATGTACCTAAAACTAAAAAAAAGTTTTGTTTTTCCAGCCTACTCGTCCTAAACTTTTATCTTTTCATCTACGATCATTATCAGATGGGCAGTCTCAGTCCATTCCCAGGTAGTTCAAAGCAGTACCAATCGATTTCGATAGCAAAACGTAAATTAGTTTACTGCAGCGTAAACAATATCGACTCGAATCGATAATCGACTGGCGAGACGAAAAATGCGTAAACAATCGATACTAAATGCACAACAAGAAGCATTTTACCGTTACTAATTACACTTTATAGTTATTAAACCATCAAGAAATTGCAGCTTCTGATTTATGAGCGGCCATTTTGTGCGACATTTTAATATTCGAATGCGTCGGTTCGAGTTTTCTTCTTTTTAATATTGACGGGCGCAGGTGCGTTCATACAAAGTTATGTATACAGTTCTTTTAGTAATTTCATAGGATGTCCACGAATGGGGTTTATAAGGGTATGTACGAAGCGAAATTGGGGGAGCATAGAATTTTATGGCTGCTGGGATTTTTCCGTTTTCGCTTTTGAACCGTTTGCGGTGTAGAGCGTTTTAGGTAAAACTGCCTTTGAATAGAGTTGTTTTTATTTTGAAGAGTTCTACTGAGTGGCCAGAAGCTATAGCAATATAGATGATATTGTAGAATCAAAATCTAAATTATGTACTATTAAATCTTTGCGAAAGCATTCATGTTCCTCAGGATGCTGTTCTATTTTGAGTCTTAAACGCGTGTCCCATAAGACACTCAAAAACAGTCACAGATAAAGCGCACAGAAGAAACATACCTGTTTACTGAACACAGCGATGTCCTCATTGAAGGACTCTGAAGAACAGACGTCCCCGCCCGCTACGCCAGGGTCTCGTGGCGTGCAGGTAGCCAACTCGCACTTCTCGAAGATCAGCGCCAGGAGGGGGAAGAGGGGGTGCCTGGAAACCGACGGGAATATTACATAGACAAAAACACAACAGCCACAAACTTGATAAAATTCGTTTTAAAATGACCACTACCGAATAGAGTCAATTTTGAGTTTGTCATTTGGGGGTGTGCGATATAGCTCAAAGTTATCGCAAGCTTCTAAAAGTCAAACTCAAAAGTAACTTTATCCTGTATACGTAAGGATGATTTTAATATAAATTTTAGATGACATGCCGTTTGAACACGGATTAAGGCATAATTATAATTGGTAGAATTTATCAAAATCATTGACCTACTAATTGATAAACACCTACATACATAATTCCTTTGAAGCATCTCATTATAAAACAAAATAATTGAACACAATTCGTCAAAGTACAAACAGCGTAACAGATGGTACAACCCGTTACAAAATTACCTACCTTAGTTACCTTTTAAAGGAGAATTATCATTCGGTCGTATAAGGGCATTGTTAAAAGGTTAATTTGTTTTACCGTGACTCGTGAGCCCTACCATAAAAAATAATAATGAATAAATAAATCTTTATTCATTACCTTAGTGCTACGAATAATATTGAGAATTAATATCTAATTAAGGGTAAAAAATTAAACGATGCCTGAACTAGGAAAACCTGTGTCTCAGGCGGAAATATAAATACCATAACGTCTTATTGCAATTTTAAATTTTGAGCCACTCTTCTATGGGACTGCTAACTTACGTCACAGCCTAAACAAAATCGCAGAGTTGATGGTAAAGGGCCACGTTGGTTATAATTATTGTTTCAAGAATCTTGAAATTTTTTACAGTTTTATAAAAGTAAGGCCCTTAATTAAAGATCCTTTGTCACTTAATAAAGTACCGGTATATAAAAAACTTAAGTTAAAAATCTAAGATCCTCTTATCAGTAATCAAACTCCTTCTATAAAGGAACACCATCAAATGCTCTACAATAAGTACCCCCTTATGGTTAAGATCCGATCTTAGGCGCAACCTTTGACACTTAAGAGGCAGTTTACCACAATCTTAGATTTATCTGATCAAAACTTGTCAAGACTTTGCTTTATGTCGCTCATAATAGGGTTGTAGCGTGAGCGGGCTATTCAAGATATCGTGGCCATTCATGTTACAAAATTTTTAAAAAAAAGTTCGACTGTTCTTGGACTTTTTCGCGGGAACTAAGTGATGTGTGCTCTCAATTTATTTTACAAAAATTGTGTCCAATTGAATAATATTGTGTAATTATGGTGGTGTTTTACGTATTATACGCGTTACTTGACGTGCCTCTGATTACTAGCTTAGATGTTTTTTAATTGTAGAGTCGAACATGTATTATTTTTACTTCTCGCACAACTGTCATAGTTATTAATGTCAATTATCATAAAAAATATTTTGAAAGTATCAAAATTGGACAGTTTTGAGCTTAGGTGACTGCTAACAGAAGTGAGTGTAAAAAGAAAACATGTTGTGCCCTCCCCACAGTCCCCACATGATGTGGGAAAACGGTAGGACGGTGATGATGAGTGAGCTTAGGTGCATCTCATTTGTCTTCCAGTTCGTGGTGTCCTTGAATTTAGGCCGAAGCAGCAATTACCATATTCTCACTTGCATTCATGTCGATGACTGTCATAATTGCCATGACAATAATACGTACAATTACCTAATTACCGACCGGTTTTGAATGGCGCCTGTTTTAAAGACGCTTTTCACAACTTATAAAAGTTTATCCACATGTTACATTTCCGCTTCCATTTATGACCTAACCTTTGTTATTATTATAAAGAATATTTTAAAATGGCCTCAGTAAAATGGCAGTGGTGACTAACGAGCCTAGTTATTAGATATTCCGCAAGTAATCGCAATTAAATTGCAATATACAGCTAGTTTAAGGCTACGTAATTCACGCGATGATGACAGTAGGACAAGCACGAATTGTTCACGGTAGCGTTACGCTTACGATACGATAGCAATTGTCAAATATTAGCCAATGACAACGGCGTTAATAATTATTTTTGTTGTTTAGTGAATTTCATAGGCTGTCGAAGTCTCTACGCCCAGCGGTTTAGGCTCTGCGTATTGTCTCTATATGACAGTCATTCATGACTTAGATTGTTATATATGTTATTGATTTTGTTTAAATTACTACTTATTAAATTCATTTAATTTTGTATCAATTCCACTCGCATTCTGGCCATGCGCAAGAAAGCACTATTTACAGTATTGTATTATATTATCAGCACTAGTTTCTGTGACTGCGAATCGCTGGAGGATCTGTTGCAAATGTCAAACATTGGTCATTGGATGGATAAAGACTGACGGAGCAAATCACACTTTACTATAGAAAATTAATAATTAAGAACCAATTAATTAACTCTAGAAACTAGCATTTTACTGTAGAACTTTAATTTTCAAACCATTGGTTTATTATTGATACTCTCAAAAACCACTCACCTCTCAGAACTGGGTTCCAATGATCCTTGAAGAGATCTAAGGTTAGTCAGAGGCATGTCGAAACATGAATATTTGGACATAGCCACATTAAGCAGTGATAACATTTCTTACATGAAAAGTAACAAGCCCATCGGCGCTTATCAGAACAGTAACTGGTTTTAATCATGAGAACAATTAATAAAAAAACTAGTGGTGCAGAACTGGTTTTCAAACCTAGATCAAAAGTAACTCTCAATAATCCAAGTTATCCAACACAGTTCTATGAAAAGAAATAACAAAAGACTGCCTTATATTTGGTATTTGCGTACTCGGCAGCGGTTTGACGTCAGAAACTCTTGCTAAGGATACTCCGCAGATGATATCGACGTCACGTCTGCGCGATTTGCATCTAATCTATGACAGCTCGCGCGAGGTCACGCACTTACCTGTGCCTCTCAATTACTCATCTGTTTCTATAATCTTTGACGTTCTGTTTTCAAATAGGTAGATGTATTTATTTATTTTTAAAAGTTTTACGGTCTGTTATTGGCTAATTTGGGAAATAGATTTAAGGCCAAAACACACTGAATTCGTAACGTGCACGTGTAATAGGCTCGATGTTTAGTCTGCGACTCTTGCAGAATTTGAAGAGTATAAAAATCAGATACAACTGGGAACCGTTTTTACATTTTGCTAGCCTAAATATACTTGGTAGGTATTTAATACCTGTAGATGCGATAGGTATATTTAATATTAAATTAGGAATTTAATACTTGCAGGGCCTATAATATAGCATATAGCAGTAGAGACGAAATATTTAATGGTAGATATTAATTACCTGCAGTGACTTCTTACATACATATTATTTTATAATCTATTAAATTCCATTTTCAAATATTCATTGGCGCCCGTTATTGGCTGATTTGGATTGTTTTATGGTTCCTTTGTTAGTGAATGAATGCGATGCACGAATGATGAATAATTTTCAATTAATTAGTTAGTTCTACATCGTGTTATCTACGGTTATTGTGCGATTAATTTCAAATTATTGATGATGAATCCGTAAATACATTTTTGCAAGTACTTACTTACTATTTACCAACCTACCTTAACAAAATTTTCTAATTTAAGTACATAATACAACACAAAGTTTGCAAGCCTACAAGAATAGTCTAGGAATAATAGAGGTAGGTTTGCAAAACTACTCATAATTCAAAATGCAACACTACCCACCATTTACAAATAATTCCAAAAGTCAGGTACTACTTGGTTCGCGTCCAAGCTAGTCAAAGCTGTTTGACACACACACACACACACATTGGCAATAACATCGCTGCTTATGACTTTATAAACTACCCTCATTTTACAAAAAACTCGATGCATTGACTGCCCAAAAAAAGGCAAGCACCACACCTTCCTCTATATTTCCGACTTCCCATATATTTGACTTCTGCAAGAAATCGCAAACCGCGATAAGACCGCAGATTCAGGACTATGTTATAGCGATACTGCATGAGTGAGATCTTTAGTTTGTCATCATTAAATTTCATTTCATTTGCTTTCATTCACAGCCCAAAATTTGATAGTTCTACTACACCCATAAAGCAAAGATTTAAAACTACCCACATTTGCATAAAACGCACTACCTTATATTTATGCATAATTATATACATAATGCATATTTTGGCCGTGTACTTTTGACTTTTACCAACTACACACACAAACAACATCTAAAAATATCAAAACCACACATTACCACCAGACTCACCCGTATATTGCGTCCTTGTCTCGCTTGTGGACGAGCGGCTCCCCGGGGAGCGCGTGCGCGGGCGCCGCGGGGGGCGGGTAGTGCACTGGGGGGAGGTGCGGGTGCGTGAGCCTGTGCTCGTGGTACATCGCTCCCCCCTCCATGTAGCCCCCTCCGTGGAGGCTTTCGTCGTACTGCGGGAAAGAGAACAGGTTAGGTTGTGCGAAAATGGGTAGTTTTTTGCGTGATGCTAAAAACTGGGTAGTGATTTGTGTGTGTGTGTATCTTATTATTGATGTTCTACAACGTGTTTCGTAACTAGAATAGTAGTAGTAGTATACATATTATTAATTGCCTAGTGTATAATGTTTTTCAGAACTACATATAATGTTTAAATTTTAATGTTGTGAATATTAATTTTATTAGAATATACACTTATACATACGATATACATACTATAAAATATAAAATTAAATAATTACAAAATAAAATAGAAACTAAATAAACAAATAATTTTGGACATGCGTCAAGGTGCCAAGAGCACTGGCTGCATTCCCGCGTTGAATTGCCAAAGAAATTCTTTGTGCAAGGAATGAGCCAGCTCTCTTATCACCGGCGGCGTCGACCAAAGTTGGTATAATTTTTTTGAAGAGCTTTTTACTATTAAACACTTTATGTTGTGTAGAGTAGATAATAGTAGAGCTGATAAAACTTGATATCTTGCATATGTATGTACTTACCTTTTAAAAACGTTTTTACAGTTATAAATCAAAATATTAATATCACCGCACAATAATGACAACAAGACACATAGACAAGTACATTTCCCATAGAATATCTTAAATACATGATTATCGAAAGCGCCATCTTCTAACCACAACTCTATAAAAACAAAACGTCTCTAGATTACGATGCATCCCTATTCAAAGAAGATTCTTCTTTTATTAAAGCTTTTAAACCTACTCGACTTAAACCTTTAGAATAAATTCTCAAAAGGATGCATATTCATTAAAATAGTGTAGTCATCTTCAGATGGTATCTACATAAGAGTAGTAACAGTCAACTAAGAACACAAACAAAAGCCATTGTAAGCTTTTTTTACACCCCTTTCGACCCTATTCGAACCTTGGTTGTTTTTCATGTCACTGGGTTTTTTCTTGGTTATCCTTCATTAGGACAATCATCAAATTGAGGTATGGACATCTTTAAAAGGACTTATATGACCGTTGGCGAATCAACCATGTGGTGAAAGGATTGAGAGCCTCTATAAGGCAATATTTTACACTAACCTAGGATCCGCTGGAGTTGGGATGTCATTGCTCTTGTTCGTGGGTTAACTATTAAACACTTTACGTATTTTGAGTGACAAATTCTGGTGACTTGAGATTCTCAAACTTGTTCCTTGTTATTTCTACAGGATTGTCTGCCAAGTGCAGTCAAAGTAATTGTGTATTTCAATGAATTAACAAGGATCACTTTGAAACAGTCTGATCATAGCTACCAGGCGTGGTTTTCTGTTCATACCGCCGTTATCTAGCTAGTTCATAATACTCTGTGTTACCGTTCGCTTACCATCTATTAACTCCTAAAGCCTTTAAAACATATTCTGCTTTTAGCCAGATTAGTGATTTTAGAAGTAAATTTGACAGGTCCTCTAATGGTACTTGTGTGAATAAAATTTTAATAGAATATAATGATATATATATTGGAATACCTGTTACAAGATGCCCGGTCTATCTTTGCCTTGAAGAACACTTTCTAATCTTTTGCAAAGTGATCTTTAAGATTTTATTGACTAGTCCAACCTAACAATAACCCCACACTAGGATTCACTGTGTCGCGGGATTCAGAAACTACGAGTACCACGGTACAACACCCAGAATCGGAACAAATAATTGCAGGTTTTGCAAACATTTGTCCCGGAGCGTGAATCGACCCCTTTCGTCTCAGACGGGCACTTGCCCGCTACGCCACAGAGGCCGTTTAAATAGTTTTATTCAAGTAAATATTGGTACAAACAGTCAAAACTTTTGATTTTATATTCGTAGTAAATAGGTAACGCCGAACGCGTCAGGGAATACTTATTTATGATTCTAAACATGCAAATGCATTAAAAAAATAAATTTGAAAATTCATTGTACTGTGACCGCTTGAACTCATACTTTAATTATGACATTTATTGCAAGGTTTTAAAATTCAAAATCCCAAGTCTCTACTTTGGTTAGAACAATGAATAAATCTCGTTAAATATTCATCAGATAACTTAGAAATATATTTTAAGATTTGGAAGAAAATTCCTATTGTAGTACATTGTTTGTAAAGATTAGTTCTACACGTATTTAGATAAAAATGCAATTAATCAGTTGAAAATATAATTAAATAACTCTATTCATTATAGAAGGTTGCGGGAAGTCGGTGGATGGAGAAGGCTCAAGACCGTTCGTCATGGAACTCTTTAGGGGAGGCCTATGTCCAGCAGTGGACTTCTACAGGCTGATGATGATGATGATGATTCATTATAGTAATATGTTTAAATTAATTGTGTTTTTTTAACATAATGTATGTCTAATCTTGCCTAACCATATTTTTGTACTTTTTTAATTAAATTTGCAGACTGATAGATATTTACAATTTTGCAATAGTGAGTACATGACAGGTTAGGTTGCAACTTGCAAGCTCATCGCCAAATTTAGTTAATTTGGGATAATGTAACAAGAGAATTGTTTTTTTCTATACTTATACCAATAAAAAATGAAGAGACTAGTATCACTTGTTTGAAACTGTACCACCCTTAGCTTCTACGTGTATCAAAAGCATTTGGTATAGTTATAGCTGGTGTTGCCCTCCATCAAACCGCGTGACTTGTGTTTTCCCGCGGTCGATAGCCAGCCGTTATTACGCACTTTTGGTGTAACACTCGACTCGAACGAGGTATTTTGAATAATATTCATTACTATAATATTTTTATTCTAAATTTAAATCAAGATACATGTTTTTAATTATATTCAGTGCTTACTATAATATTGTTATTCGCAATTTAAATTTTTAATTAGTTATGTACATAGCTTACTATAATATAATCGTTCAAAATTTAAAGTAAGGTACATATTTTTAATTAGGTATATTCATTGTTAACTATAATAATATTACCATTAGAAATGTGAAGCGAGGTACATATTTTAAATATGTAATATTAATTGTAAAACTTAATGATATTACTAAATATACGGAATTCAAAGAATTATTTAGAATAATTACAGTACTGTGGCTAACAAGACAAACGTGGTTAGGGATTTTGTTTGATTCAATGATATGCGGCTGCACGTGGCTTCGCTCGCACGGTAATTCTAGCCTCAGTAATTCTTCAGAGTTTAACCTCACTCCATACCAAATTTCATGAAAATCTGTTCAGCCGTTAGTCGTTAAAAGGTAACAAACAGGCAGAGAGGCAGTTACTTTTGCATTTATAAATAAGTGTAATTTATGTAAGGTATTCCATGCGTAGAAAATTGCTAGTTACTATATTATTGTTAAGAGAAGAAACTGTTTTTTTTACTAAAAAAATTATAGTTTTTAGACTAATTGTTAATGTAAATATGATTGTGTATGTATATTGAACAGGCATAGATCCTGTTACCACAGCGCACTTACTGTTCCACTATGTAAACAATACGTAATATGTACGGCTGGTAAAATCAACTGGATCCACATGAATGATCTGTGTGATGCCCTTAGAAAATTTGCTGAAGCTCACTCACTATTCGTCCTTCATTCACATTTTTAATATTTTATTTATACTTGATTATTTTTCCGTATGAACCTCACCTAGTTCGATCGGCACCACTCTGAAGCTCTACATTCCATTTTGTAAAAAAGGATCAACGAAAAAAACGATAGAGGTCGTGTTTGTTGCCTGATTCTTCTAGGCTTGGGAACAGGCGTAGCTTCATCTAGTTTCTACGATACACAGATCACTGTATCTATTGATTTTATTGAAATTAAAACTTTTTGATTTTGATCCTGAATTTTTGTTCTTGTTTTTCTGTCCGAGACCCGGAAGGTCTCGGACAGAAAAACAAGAACAAAAATTTGCATATCATGCAAAATTTTCTTTCTTACTTCTAATTAAAATCATCATCATTTTATTAAATTTCACTAAGCATGTAAGTGTTTTTTTTATTGTTTTGCTGTCCCTACATAGTACCTACGCAAGTTTACGGCGTACAGTGAACGTCACTTTATTAGTACATTAACGACGCCATTGTAATAGTTCTTGCGATCAAATGCCTCTCGTGCTGACGGTACCAACATTATGTAATATTTGATTGCGTTTTTAGTGCAACGAAACAGGTATTGTTTTGATAAAAGTAATGCAGATTAGATTAAGTCGCTTTTTCTGTATTTTTCTTTTGTCTTTTGTGTAAGAGGGATGAGTTTGCAAGGCAGATTCTGCGGGGATTTTCACTAGAGATAGTGTTTTTTTCAGGAAATTAAATATACCTAAGTCGTTCTTTTCTTGGCTAGATTTTTGTAATTTCCGGACACACAAATTAAATACATCAATTTAATACATTTGTAACTAATTATTAAATATACAAGAAGTTCGACTTCAAGATCGCTAACTGAAATATCGGAATACCTAATGTTTACCTAATGTTTTATCAATGAAAAACGTCGAATTTCCAAAAACATATTGCAAATGATGTGTAGAATAACCCCCTTTCCGGGATAGTATACATATATAATAGCCGTGGTGGCCCCGGCTGAAGAATAGGCCCCTCCATATCTACCTATCCGCGGATGTCGTAAGAGGCGACCAAGGGAAAAAAGCTAGGGGATGGGCAGCAGCGTCCCTCATTTTAACAACGATAGCTCTAACTACGCTCGCCAACCCGTATGCCCAGCGTGGTGAGTATGGGCAAATCCGCCCACATGATAAGGAATTTGCTGTCTGTGGGAGTGTTCAGCAGTGGACGTCAAACGGCTGAAATGATGATGATACATATAATAAATCACGTTGTATAGGTACGTTTTTATCCATTAACTAAATAGGTTAATCATTAATGAGAGACACCACAAAGTTCCCACAGATAGAAAAACTTATTTCATTATGTTATGTCATTGTGAACTGAAGTTACTTTGAGAAATGGAACTATGCTTATTTGCTTGAATGCCACTAGTTCTTTCTTTGGCCTTACTGCATTAGGCCAGTGACCAGGTAGAGGTATGGTAGCCCTGTATATGGCAAATGACCGACAGAGTCAAAATTGTTTATTTCTATAAAATCACTAAGATCACTTTGTAACGTCATAGAAACTAGAGGAAGACTATCATCGCGACCAAGCCTAGAAGAATAAGTGATACAACCAGTGTGGTGAAAGGATTATAGTGCGCCTCTTAGAGGCTCCTTTCGTGCCTATGTCACATGTCTTCTAATGTTTAGTTTCTAGGACATGCCGGTTTCCTCACGATGTTTTCCTTCACCGTTTGAGTGCACATAAATTGTCCTTTAAAATCTACTCGTGGACTGACTGATAACTATAATTTAGCACAGAAAATACCTATTGTTGTAGATTTTTATGTAAATTCTTTTCTCTTTACAAAAGACTTAAACGCGCTCTTATAAACGTAGGATTATGAACTATCTTCAGACCGCGGTTTCGCTCACGTGGTACCCGAATCAAAGTATTATGTCACCGGTTTTTCACTACATCCATGCAAAACACTTTACATAGTACATACTTTTTGACAATTTAAGTTTAATAAATAAATAACACCCAACACTCACGTACATAGTCCTGACCCCACACTAGGATTCCCTGTGTAGGGTATTAGAAACTACGAGTACCATGTACCACAACACTCAGACCCGGAATAAATATTTGCAGATCATGCAAACATTTCCGCAGCGGGAATCGAACGCATCCCTTGCGTCTCTGACGGCCATTCGCCCGCTGCGCCACCGACGTCAAATAATGGTTACAAACCCGGCCTCAGAGCTCAGTTGGTAGTAACTCTGCCTTCTGCGCTAGAGGTCGCGGGTTCCATTCCCGCACTGGACAAATATTTGTGACTAACACAGATGTTTGTTCTGAGTCTTAAATATATATCTATTATGTATATCAGTCTCTGGTACCCATAGTACAGGCTATGCCTAGTTTGGGATCAGTTGACCGTGTGTGATATGTCCGGAATATGTTATTTATTTATTTATAAACCAAACAAAAGACTTTTGCAATTTTTTTATGCTGTTGAAAAATACCCTAGTTTGAAATCCCCCTTATTAAGTACTTGTCCAGTTCAAATACCTAAATAGTATACCACGGCACCCTACCTCCATTTAAGTGGTAGGACACACCTGTAATATAGATCTAGGTCTATAATAGTGGGGTATCGGCTTTAGGGCATCAACTATGTGTGTAGAGCATTTAAGGGGACGCAAAACACTCACAATTTTATTCAAACGGAAGTTTATTCTAAAGTCTTACTGCTACAACGATGAAGGAGTTGCCGCGAAAACAAGTTCTATTATTTAATGGTTCATCATTCATCATCATTTCAGCCGTACGACGTGCTGAACATGGCCTCCCCCACAGACAGAGAGCAAATTCCTTATCATGTGGGGGGATTTGCCCATACTCACCACGCTGGGCATGCGGGTTGGCGAGCGCAGTTAGAGCTATCGTTGTTAAAATGAGGGACGCTGCTGCCCATCCCCTAGCTTTTTTCCCTTAGTCGCCTCTTACGACATCCGCGGATAGGTAGATATGGAGGGGCCTATTCTTCAGCCGGGGCCACCACGGCCAAACTTAATGGTGATACCCAAATAAATCTGTAGTTTGCCATTATATTATTGAAATTATCACGATACAAAACTCCAGTTAAGTTCTTAACAAAGCAAATTCAAAAGCTACATAAAATTTTAAAAGCTCCTAAAACATGGTTTTTAAATCTTATATTGTTCAGCAACTTATGTCGCTGACTGAACCTACTTAACTTTTTGAAAACAAACAGGCGTTTATCGCGTAGGTACCTACTTATATATAAATACTGTAGGTACACTAGAGCCCCCTTAAGTTATCTAAACTGCCGACGACTATTCTCTAGTCTGTGTCATGGGGGACTACCACTATCATTAGGAATTGTCACGGTTCACTACACGAGGTGTAGTGGGTTCTAGGTATAGGGGGCACGGGACTTCTGTCTAATTTAGTAAGATTAGATTGGCTCTTATTTTTAGTTTTCAAATCATACAAGGTGATTCGTTATATATATACTACTAGCTTCCGCCCGCGGCTTCGCTCTCGTGGTACCAACATAAAAAGTATTCCAGACTATAATCTTTATCTGTATCAAATTTCATCAGAAATCCGTTCGGCCGTTTGGGCTTGATTGAACAACAAACATCCAAACATCCTCACAAACATTCTCATGTTATAATATTAGTAGTAAGTACCTAGGTACTATAATATTAGTAGTAAGTACCTAGGTACTATAATATTAGTAGTAAGTACCTAGGTACTATAATATTAGTAGTAGTATAGGATTATTAAACGCAAAAGAAGTTCGGCTTCAAAATTGCTACTAAAATAGCTGAGTCCTAGTAAGGGGTCATAGAATTTACCTCCTCAATATATTTATAAGTAAAGAATTCCTCAAATTTTAAGTAGAAATAATAATCTTTAAGTTTTTAATATACTTATGGAAGCAGAGTAATAATTTTAAACTAAAAACCGTAATTCCTGGAAGGTGCAAATGTATAAAACATTTTAACAGGTATGCTAAGTATTTGAAAAATAATTGCATATGAATTACAACGGTTTGTACTAACATCAAACCTGCTACTAAAATAAATTAATACTGGCAAGTGTCATCAACATCATCATCATCATGTTTGTTCTGTGTCTGGGTGTAAAATATATATCTATTATGTATATCAGTCTCTGGTACCCATAGCACAGGCTATGCCTAGTTTGGAATCAGCTAACCGTATGATAGGTCCGGAATATTTATTTATTAAAAAAAAAAAAACAATTTCAGCCGTAGGACGTCCACTGCTGAACATTGCCTCCCCTACAAAATGCAGTACGAATTCCTATCATATCGGGAATTTGCCCATTCTAACCACGCTGGGCGTGCGAGTTGGCGAGCACAGTTAGAACTGTCTTTATGAAAATAGGGGACGCTGCTGCTCAACCCCTAGATTTCCTTAGTCGCCTCTTATGACATCCACGGGTAGGTATGGAGGGGCCTATTCTTAAGCCGGGGCCACCACGACACATGACATCTATCATGACTGGCCTCATAGCTCAGTTGGTAGTAACTCCTTCTGCGCTAGAGGTCGCGGGTTCGATTCCCGCACAGGAAAAACCTTTGTGTGATCAACACAGATCTGTATCTGGGTGTTAAATTTTTATCTATTTTGTATATAAGTCTCTGGTACCCACAGTACAGGATATCCCTAGTTTGGGATCAGTTGACCGTGTGTGAGAATGTCCGGAATATTTATTTATTTATTATATTAATTCCTTTAAACTTATTGTACGAACAAAGCTGCAGTTTTCAGCTAGTATATTATTAAAATCCAATTGATTAGCTAAATAAACTAGAAGTAAGCTGTGGCTTGGCCGTGGTGGCGGCTAAAGAATAGGCCCCTCCATATCTACTTATCCGTGGATGTCGTAAGAGGCGACTAAGGGAAAAAGCTAGGGGATGGGCAGCAGTGTCCCTCATTTTAACAACGATAGCTCTAACTGCGCTCGCCAACCCGCAAGCCCAGCGTGGTGAGTATGGGCAAATCCCCCCACATGATAAGGAATTCGGTCTGTCTGTGGGGGAGGCCATGTTCAGCAGTGGACGTCTTACGGCTGAAATGATGATGATTCTGTAATTCTTTATTGCAATTTATAATGCGTGTAATACTTGTAAATGTTTCATGTATCTGTGTTATGATCTATGACCTCGGTGGCGTAGCGGGTGAGTGCCCGTCTGAGACGGAAGGGGTGCGGGTTTGATTCCCACTGCGTATTGTATGTTCCGGCTCGGGGTACCATGGTACTCTTAGTTTCTGATATAAACAGGAAATTCTAGTTTAGGCTCCGAGCTAGTAAGTGACTACACATACATAGTACATAAATAAACCTGTTTCCCAGAGGGGTAGGCAGAGTCCACGGCTTTCTACTTGCTACGATCCTGACATACCATTTACTATACATTTACATCATTCACACTCAGGTAAGTGATAATTGGGTGTTATTAAAAAATCTATCATCGTAGGTACTTACATATTGGTGAAGTATCTAGCAAGTATTTTTATTTTTATTTATTCCGGACAACAAACAATTACACTTAAAAATTACATAACAAATCTTATAGAATAGGTGGTTCTTAAAGTATAATCAGCCCCGTTGTCCACAAATTAGTAGTAGTAAGTAGTATGTATGTATGTACTTAGTAACCAGTATTTTAAGTCATAAATTCTCATGATTCTTAGGTTCAATATTCAATGTCTGGTTTCATTAACTTCAACGAAATCTATCTACTCAGAAATAATGAGGTACGTAATTAAATTTAATGAATTTCTTGTCATATTCTAGAATGACACTTTACTGTTAGAAGACCTAATGTAACCGTCGTTTCATGACAACAAAACGGTTAAATGTGTTAGTGAAATTTAAGCATAAAATAAAATAAGTACCTATTACCTTTTATAAATTACTTAAAGTAAAGTTAAATTCAATTTCTACGTTTGTAACAAATATGATTGTAACGACCTACGTTCGTAACAAACGTTTTTCGCCCGCGTGGCCCGAGCACGTATGATTCACCATAGCGTTACGCTTACGATACGATAATAAAAGTCAAATGTCATCAGAGTCAGTTTTTTTTTGGGAAAGTCACTAACAATAACAGTTTTCGTAAAACCTACCTTAATCACAATCTACCTACCTAAGTGGAACTTAAACAGTCAAACATTCATAGAACAACAACTACACTGTGAAAATGAACCCAATATCAATGCCGTAACGACCTACATCCCCTAGTCAAAAATATTCAGAACCTTACTCCTAAATACAATAAGGACTTTGGAACTCTGTGTTGTACTCGTGACACTGAAATTTCATCTTTATTAATGTCAGAACAAAGTCCTATTTGTATCAACGTGTGAATTATTGTTCGTATTTAACCAATATAAAAATGGCGTCACCTAAGTACCTATTTTTATTGGAGCAATGTTTAAAACAATGAGAGCGACGGTATATATTTATTTGTAGATGTACGTATGATTCGATTAACCATCTGTCAAATAACTGTCATGCTTGTTAGAAGTGTATTAACAGAGTGAAAGCTGATCGACTTTTTTTTTATAATTGTTAATTAGGCTACGGGATCCATTGTCAAAACTAGAATCACTTATCGGTACATAGTATGGCACATGACATAAAAATGTCATAGCATAAATATTGCACATCACATATTCATTTTCTTTTCTTTTAAGCTCACCTGGTTCGGTCTGCACCACACTGAAGCTCTACATTCCATTAAGTAAAAAAGGATAATCGAAAAAATTATAGGCACCAAGCGAGGAACAGACGTAGCATACATACACGCATACATACATAACATAATTTCTAAGACGCTTCAAAGTGATCCTAGTGATTTCATTTAAATAAACACCTTAGTCTTGCTTGACTTGATATAAGACCATTTTTATAATTTAGTCGATAACATGTTAAAACAACATGACCTCAGAAAAACATTTTCAAAGAAACGAAAACTCGTCATTCCACGCAAAGAAAGTTATACCACAAAAAAATAAAAACAACAAATTAAACTTGGAACTACCCTCATATTTTCCAACATGGCGACCGTGCGAAGGCGCGTTCATTCATTTCCATTCGACAGACGTCACGCAACCGATCCACCGGCAGATAACGAAACTTATGCTTTGGGGAAACAATCATTTAGTTTCAAATTGACGCTGGAAACGGAATCAGAAATGAAATGTGTGAAGGATCCTGTATTGGCAGGTCACAAAATGATATTATGTAATTGATTGGCACCATACTGAAGCTCTACTTTCCATATTGTGAAAAAGGATCATCGTCAAAACGATAGGCACGCACGCCATGTTTGTTGCCTGATTCTTCTAGGCTTGTTCGCGAGAAACAGGCATAGTTTCACCTAGTTTCCAAGTTTTCCTGTGTTAATAAAAATCTTATAATGGACAAATCCGTAGAAGAACCAATGTTACCGACACAGCTTTCAGAATTAGCAGGTTGAAGTGGCAGAGGGCCGGCCATATAGCTCGCAGAACCGACAACCGTTGCGGAGCAAAGGTTCTCGAGTGGCGACCACGAACCGGACGACGCAGTGTTGGAAGGCCCCCCGATGGACCGACGACATTGTTAAGGTTGCGGGAAGTCGGTGGACGGAAAAGGCTCAAGACCGTTCGTCATGGAACTCTTTGGGGGAGGCCTATGTTCAGCAGTGGACTTCATCAGGCTGATGATGATGATGATTATGAATGGACAATGAAATTGGCGATGCTAATATTCTTTTAATTTTGATTCGATATGTAATAAATAATTGACATTTGCTAACATAAAATATTAAGAGTACTGCAATAACGCGTAATTTCCTCGGTTTTGTTGTGTGCAATTAAAACATAAATTACCTAAACACAAAAATAAACCTCTCCATTTTTGGTAGCCATGAGAGATGTAAAGTTACCTCCAAAACTTAGGTATTCGAGGAAAGCATTATTCAAAGTGTTGCCCCAAAAAAAATAAGACTGTGTTTTGGGGATGTCATGATCAATCAAATCTGATTGTCGTTCGCACGCCGCCGCCATGCTCGAATCGAGAGCTTACGTCATGCGTCGTAGGCGTTTGTCACCAACAGGCCCTTTTTAAACAAAGCTATTATCAATCTTATTACATAGGTATAAGGGTCAACGTTTACATCAACTGTCAACGTCAAAATTTTCCCATAAATTTTTAGGTCAGTGCCAGTCAACATTCCATCACGTATGGAGGGATAAGGGTAATTATAATTCTGTAATGCTCACACCTCTAATACAAGCCGCTGTTGTACGCTAGCAATTTGCTTCCATGACATAATACTCTGCAAAAACTACATATCGCATCAAAATCATCCCTATACTGCATAGAGGCCATAACTCAAAGATAGTGCCGGTAACCTATGGGCGCTAAGCGATACTGGCCACAAAATATGTAATGACTACCTTTTGACGTCTTGAAAGCCGGTTCCAAAATTAAATGATACGTTTTAAAAATGGAATCGCTCAGTCCCGCCTTTTTTCCTTCGAGATAACCTTTAGTCCATTTGGGTTGCCATAAAGAAAAAATAAGAAACGTGCGTTTTAATTTTTTAAATGACATTCTTGTGGTTTTTTCGCGCTGGGAATCTTCTGCGAGTAATAAGTTTTCAAACGGTCGGTTCTGCGTCGTATGGGATTTGTTTCGCAATAACGTTATTTAATTTTGGTGGCGCATTGTCGTGGGTATTAGACATAAGTCAGCTTGTCAAAACTTTGACGAGTTCGAGCCCTGTTGCTAATTAAGCCCGCGGTTATTAATCGCTTGGTTATTTAAATCTCACTTAAGACGCCCGTGGGTTATCGTTTTTTACGATGCGGTTTCGAGATTAGCGTAGGTCAATTCCGAGAAGTAAAATATTAAATTGTCTCTTTTGCGGGAAGGTATGAGTGATCTGTTCAAATGCTACGGCAAAGCATTCGCCTCCTTACATAAGAGGTTTTATATAAAAAGGTCGAGGTTTTGGAGCGCAGTGCCTGGGGTCGACATAACCGGCACTTGTTTCTGACAGGGGAGGGGATGATGAACGCCACCCTTAGCCCCGTCTCCCTCTAACCCGGTCTTCGTCATCTGGCTCCGCACTCAAGGGGACCAGCACGATTCGTAACACTGAATAATGTATTTCAATAGTAATAATAACTATTAATAATACTGTGACTATTATGGTAGCATTGTTAGGTACCCGTGAGATACAGAAAAGTTTGGTATTATAAAACATGAACATTAAAGCGAGTAGGTAGCAATCATTCAGGTGTGTTTTTATGTATTCTTCAAATTTATTGTGGTAAATCAAGAGTCGTTAGGAGCGATGCACGTATCGAATTTTACTACCTCTCGGACCGAACGTAATACCACCGTAAAACTTAGAAAAATCTTTATATATTATACAGGGCTAACCGGCGCAGTTGAGGAGAGCGTCTGTGTGAACGCCTCTTGTTGGTGAGGCTGGTGTTTCAAACTAGCAGGGTGTCGCGCAACATTAGCGGGCGCTAGTCATAAATTCCGCTTCATTCATGATACACACGCCAGACGAACCCAAAGAATGCTCCATGCCTCAACCATAAATACTAATAAAACGGCCTCGTTACGGGGACAGTTCGAAAATCGGGCACACGACTTCTTAACGACACCTATTAGGGATCTTCTGTCTGGTCGATTTAATTGAAAAATTGTATCCAGAGCGCTGCAAGAGTTGTATCCGACTCCCGCGCCGGATGCGGGCCCAGACGTCCATTATTCCATTTGCTCATCCGCATGGGGACACGGGCGAGTGTAGCTGACACTTGCCACACTTGCCGTTCCGACGCGACCTGTGACACTACGCATAATCCCCTTGACGCACCTTCATCTGGCAACACTGTTCTATATTCGATATTTTAATTTCGAAGGGCCCGTTCTAATTTCGAATTTTCGAGAGAAGCGGCCACTCGCCCGCGTCTTGCTCCACCATCACCGCGTGAGAGCTGAGTCGTTCTCCAGTTTTTAAAATAGAACGCGTGAGCGATGTTCGACGTACGGATTCGGTCGATTTGCTGGCAGATTTATCGTTCGGAAAGTATCGAGGAGGAAGCGTTAACACTCGTTTTAAGGCCGCAGATGAAAGTTTTAGCTGCCATTCCGTTTTTAATTCAAACTTAAAGCAACAAACCGCGCCTCCGAGTCAGCTGATCGACCGACATTTACATCATAATATAGTTTTATCAGTCTTGTTTAATTATTTTGTATAGACCCAAATTGATTTTAAGAGACCATTAACCCCGTAGCCTGCGATTAAGTTCACAAATTGAATTTATCATTATTTCTGCGTAATATGAAACTCCGTCCGTCTTGAAATGTAAACAAGGAGGTCAATAGCTGGCCCATGAACCTCCGACAGCGACCTCTTATCGTCTGGTGCACTCTTCGGAGGGACATTTGACTCTCTCTGATTTCACGTAAATACGCGCTCGTTAAGATAACGATTTCCTCTCCACTCGACACGACGTCGCCATGTCTTTTTGCTTTTATTAAACGTATCAAAATATCTACTTAAAACTACTTAGAGGATTCCAGTGTCGCCAATAAAGACGAGATAAATACTTTAAATATCGAACGTTTTAAACGCTTGCATTGCTATTCAGGTAGGTACTTAATCAATTTCACGATTCGAAACTTTGGAAAGTACCCAGAAAGAAACGGCCAGTACCAATAGTCATCTAACCACAATTTCGAATTTCGAATCAACAGAACCAGTGTTGCCAACAAGCAGAAAGTCTGAAAAAAGGTCTCATCATAAATAACGTTGACATAAAGCCGCCCACGCGTGTCTTATTAACGCGTCTGTCCGTTTGTCCGTTCGTTACCTCTATTGTGGCTATGAATGCGAGATTAGCCACACCGACACTCGTGATTGACTATTTAGACTTCGAATTCTGTGAGTGACGCATTTTTGAACGAATGGAAAATCTCTTTTTGAATCATGTCTTTCTCGTGAGGCGATGTATCATGCCTAGCTCCGTCCTTTAGCGTTATTAAGATAAAAGCGTATATTTTTACCGTCAATGCCAACATGTCAGCGTCATTAGTGGCGACGGATAGTAGCAAGAATTTTTAATTTTGTCTAAAGAGTTTTATCAAGATTTACAAACGACGGGTTGATGTCGGCCACCGGCGGGACTCGTTCTTGGCAATAATTTGGTCATCGCCCCGGCGCCGGCGCGCAAGGTGACGGCGTCGTCGGGCCCACGAATACAACTCCGCTCAAAATAAAGTATCCACCAGATACAGATCTCCCGGCGACTCTAATCAAAGGTAGCATTTGGATCTTGGTAGTCGCAACCCGCCAACGGCGACCGTAGTCGCGAAGCACCGCTCTATGGGGATTAGTATGCAGCGCTTTCCGATGTAGGCGAATGTGTCGCGCCACCAGGGGGCATGGCCTGCTCGCGACTGCCGGACTCAACGCAACGCGCATTGGTGTCCAAGAAGACGAATGTTTAGTGGTACTTGGGGGTAAAAATACTCCTATTTACGATTCTCGACTCAAATACTCTAAAGACAATGTGGTTTATATAGAATTTGATGACTCCTCTTTTATTTTTTGATATTAAAATATTAAATAATACGAAGCACATGACCAATCGCAGTCTCTCTACTGCTTGCGACTCTTGCCGCGGCAGGTGCTATCTCGTTGTGCGCGTCAGGGCAGCGACAGAGTGTCGCAGCAGTCGGTCGCGACTACCAAGATCCGAATGCTACCTTCAGATAAACTACACTAATTACGCGCGACGTCGCACTATTCATCACACGAGAAAAGAGAAAATGAAACGCGCGCTAAATAGCCTAGTGATGGCCGGCGAGATTGTGATTTCAAACCTCGTTACCGTTCCCGAAAAAAACACCGATATTGAAAAAGGATTTAAAAGATTGAAAATTCGAAAAAAGAACGCCAATACAATGCTGCGTTCGAGCGCGCCCGGCTCCGCCGGCCGGCGAACGGGTTAGAGCCTCATTGTTCCAACCCTTCATGGTTACTGCTGACTCATCTCGCTTCGATTTATACTATTTAATCTATCTCTCGATTCTGTGGGCGTAATAGACGAATTATATCGTTTCGGGAGTCGCAGCAGTGAGATTTGTCGATCGTCGATAAAATTACACGTGTTACTACGACCGGTGGCGAAAGAAAAATGATACAATAATGCGAATGGGAAGCATATTTCGCTAGCGCTAAAATAAATGTTGCCAGACGATAATAAATTTGATTTACTACCATTATTTTAAGGTGCAAAGTTTTTTAGAGACATATCCTATCAGGAATTCACGGGGTGTGCGCCTAAAAAGGATGTCAGACGTTCGGTTACATAATAAACCCTCAAATTAGCGAGCGCGCGAATTAACGTTGAATCTAAACTGCGTAATTAAGGCGCGTCTACAGAGCCAATTCGAAAATGAACAGCGATATTCAAATTGAAAAAGGTACGCGCCGCGAATAAAACAATGAGGAGTAACCTGCCCTTGCCTCGAGTCGACTCGGACGCATCTAGACCGCGGCGCGAATTCAAACTCAAAAATGGAACGGATGAATTTAAATAACAAATTCGTGGGTGCGTTTGTAAAGCGTCGGACATCAGCGTCGAATTGATTCTGACGGCAGAATGGTGTAGTTTTTTTGTCGATTCTGTGACTCTAGCCGATATCCGCGAGTCCGGATAGTCTCCGACCGGTCTGTTTTAAATTTCTAAAAGCTCGCATAAAGTTACATAACTATGAGTATCGCGGGTCGAATATTCACACTTTTATGTAAAATCTGCGTCTCTGACTCTGAATAAATTTATCTAACGTCGTGTAGGTACACATTTATTAATGGTTTGGGAATTTACGTTTTTAATCAATTCCGTGTAGCACCATTAAGGCAGACCTACGATATCTCGATTTAACTAATCTACACCCACAACGACAAAAACGAGTGACGTATCGGAACTCGAGGAACCATAAAGTGGTGTTACGTCGAGTTGAAAAATCTCTATTTCTAATCACCGTATGGCATTAAAAAGGTAATGTCTTTGGACCGGTCTCTCGTGAATGTTTTATTATAATAATATATCATTTTGTCGTATATACTGTTATAGTTGGCTATAATATATCAAATGTAATTTATCTGGTCATTCGAGACGGCGACAGTCTTACATTTTAGAGCTTCTTTTCGACGCTAGCAGAAAAATGTCGCACAAATTTGAGATCTCCTCATACTATCTTTGTTAAATGTTGTTTAGGTGGTTGTGTAAGTTGCTAGTCGCAAAGATACCTAAAGTTCAAATTCTTGTAAAATTGTTCTAATACGCTTGCATAAACAACTTAAATGGCAATAAGACGTCAAGCTATTCTCTCGTTTATTATTGTGGCTTCTTTGCACGTAATAGTGTAAAGCTCTGCTTAAATAAATTCATCCATCAATTTAATTTCAGGGGATATGACGTCTATTCTTATCAAAAGAACTGAAACTACTTACCTATTACTCTAGTGGTTCATTAACTGATCTATTTTAGTGAGTCCGTATCACGAACCGTAGAGCCCAGGCCTATGTCATTTATCTATTCCAAATTCGAAATGGATCCACATTCGAAATTAGAAATGCGATAGGCGCGCCAGTTTTTAATTTGAGAATCAACGTTTCGTTTTCGAAGATTGTTCGCCTCGATAATTATTAGATTTTGAAACTTCCTCTTTATGAGAACTTTAAATTAGAGATTTTATGAGTTATTGAGTATCGACCAAATTAGTGAAATAACAAATTGGTGCTACGTTTTTAACTATACGATTTTAGTGATAGATGAACATGATGTCAAGATTTTTTAAATAGGTGCTTAAACTTATATTAAAGAAAGCATTTCAATCCAACACAAAGATATAATAAAACATATGTAGCTATTGATAATAATAAATATTCGTTTAAGTTGATCACTGGCATTAAACTAGCTTTAGTTTTTAGTGTTCATAAACAAACTGTTAATCATTTCACGGTAAATGAAAAAATATTAGTAGGTAACAACGATAAAATTATCGTAAGTGGAAACACTTAATTATATTTTACTATCTACGCTTCCTGCAACAGACTGTATTTTCACACCTAACGGCAGAACAGTTTTGCACCGTTGCCATCCTTAAAAATTAAAAAGAAAACTAATGTCACTAATGTCACCTTATCGTTTTCGTGCGGCAATAATGTCGGAGCATTTTTCAACACTTAAAACATAAAATCGAGTTGTTTTATCAAGAAATGTGAACAGAATTGCCTATACAATACTGGTATTATCTTTACTGCTGGAAGTAAGTGCCAATAATAAGTTTAATGTGCTGCGTACGAACGGTCGACGGTCGCAGCTCGCAGATTGGCGCCGTCTTAGAAAAAAAATGTTTTACGTAATGGCGGCTGGTTACGGAATCAAAGTTTTAATTCTGTACTGTTTAACGGTTTAAGTACCTACTTATTTTTATTATGCAAGTTATTATAATAAAGTTCGTATAGCATTGATTTTATGTATGCCAAAAAAATCGATCTGAAATTGATTTGTTTTTATTTTTTATTTATAAAAATCACAGTAGGTAATTATTTTATTCTCTTTTTGTGTACAATAGCATTGTTTAAAGTTGTTATTAGTACTTTTATCTACCTAAAAAATCGTGCTCGATGGACAGGCAACTTCGAATTCACCAAAAAAATTGTGAATACTATGTCTGCATTAAAAAAAAGATACAAAAAATGAAAAGTGGCTTCTTTAGTAGTTTTGTTATAGCTTCGAACTAAAATATATTTAACGATACCTATACTTTTTATATGCAATAAAAATCTGAATAAAACATGCTTTGCGTTATCAGTCCGTTAATCTCACCACTAAAGGGTCGCTAAAGAAGTTAAATATTTTTATTACCAATAAAATTTTGCAAACATCTTGAATTTGAATTAAATATGGAGGAAGTAGGTATTGGTTATCAATGAATTTACACCCACGACAAATCTTATTAGATTCAACATTACGTTTTAAAGAAATCTTCATATTTAAATTATTGTTGATAATACAAACATGTCATGATTTTTAAAAATATTACCTAAAGTGAAACAGCTGATCAGGGTTATTGACCTTTATTTTTTTTAAACTCGTTTCGCATAAAGTTTTATATCTTTGGAGAAATCAAAACATTTATGTAGGTTTCAGGGTTTGCGGTAATAAAATATTTTCACATGAATAAATGAGTTTGCGGATTATAATTATTTATTTCTCCGAAAAATAAGACTTGTTTTTTATGCTGATAAAAATTCTATAAACTGTTTAATAGTATTAAACGTAGAGTTATTACGTACTAGCTAGCGCCCGTGGCTTCGCTCACCGAAAAAAATGTGCGAAACAAGTAACAACCGAAATAAGTTTGACTGGCCTCATAGCTCGGTAATAACTCTGCCTTCTCCGCTAGAGGTCGCGGGTTCGATTACCGCACTGAACAAACATTTATGTGATTAACACAGATGTTGTTTCTGTGTCTGGGTGTAAAATATTTATCTATTACGATTACCAGTCTCTGGTACCCATAGTACAGGCTATGCCTAGTATGGGATCAGTTGACCGTGTGTGATATGTCCGGAATATTTATTTTATTATTTAATAAGATCTTTAAAGATTTTAATAGGTAACCATCATTATTTTGTGCGTAATGATGAGCCCAGCTGCCAGCTTTTTGTTTCTTTCCTAGATCTGTCAATTTTGTTCGCAAAGTACTCCGCTTCACTTTAAAGCCTATTTTCGATTGTACAAAAACTTGAATTAGCGGACGTAATTCCTAGAATTTGTACTTATTTTTAATAGACTTCATACATTTTTCATCCATTCTAGTTTAACTGTGTCAAAGGCGGCAAATAAATGGTCTGCTTATTGGCACATCTGCTGTTCTGTGAAAACTGTTTTTCATTATCTATTTGCGTAAAAATTGCTTCATTCTTATTTTGCTCATACAATTTTGATAAGTACTTTAAACTACAACTTTGTATCAATCCTACTAATATTATAAATGCGAAAGTTAGTGATGATGTTTGGATGTTAGTTGTTCAATCACGCCGTAACGGCTCAACCGATTTCGTTAAAACTTAATTCTAACACAGATTTTGAATCTATTGCAGATATCTTCGCTTGTAGTACTTATAAATTTAAGACATTACTCTATAATGAACTTCGCAATGAAGATCATCATGAATTAAATACGTCCTGATTGGTTGCAAACTCAATTATCATATTTATTCTCTCTTAACACTTCATAAGTAATCCTGATAACTTCTTTTTCTTTTATCATTATAAGCTTTCTCAGCATAGGATTCCCGTCATCTATTTCTTTTGTCACAGCAGTTAATAAAAATGTTTTTTTATGACGGGCCCTCTAGCTGGACTTTTTTGTTACTCTTATATACTAAGTTGTGGATAACGTTGTGGACTACATTATTAATAATTTGTTGCATATGAAATTATGAACCTACTACTCACTGTATCTTACATATATAATGTAGTTGTTTGTTGTTCCTAAATAAATAAATAAAATAAATAAATAAAAAAACTTGGAATAGTTATAGTTCTTTACCAAAGTAGCATAGGATACATTTTATGTAGGTACCACGCGAGCAAAGCCGCGGGCGGAAGCTAGTGCGTGTATATAATATCGAATAGTTAATTTACAGCAAACCTAGTTTTTTGAGTAAAAATAACAATACTGAATTTTTCTTCTCATTTTATAAGTTTTCAAATGATGCCACAATACAGATAAAGATGGTAGGTATAGTTAAGTTGAAAATTATAGACGTTGATGGTTGATGGACATCGTTTTTGAGTTTTTTCAGAGAAGGTACATTTTAAAAATTATGAAATGTATACAGCCTCTCGCAGGCGGCGCGGCAGTACGACTAAAATTTAAATTTTATTATTATCAAACTACATATTTTAGGTTATTAAATTATCCAAGTATTGGATAACTAATTTCATGTTCAAAGTATTTTCAGTTCACCGTTACGTCATATTTATTATCTATTAATTTCGCTGCCGAAAACCAACGCTATCAAAGATTATGGTTTATTATAGTGGACAAATTGGTATTCTTATCTGCCGTGTCATAAAATTTACAATACATCGTCGAAATGACCGTACAAGTATTTGGTAAACATTAGTTTAGTGTAATAACAAAAATACACGAAAATTACGTGCGCGTAGTAACGCAGACAAAAAGTGCATTCTTCTTCTTGTTGTGTCACTGATTCTTTCTTGGTCATCCAGTATTAGGTCAGTGACAGGGAGGCTTGTGAAAAGTGCATGAAATACTAGCTTGCGTTCAAGGCTTCGCTCGCGTGGTATCTTAATAAAAAGAAGCCTATATGCTACTCTAGGTAAAGAACTCTATCTATTCTAATAGTTTAATTGAAATTGGCTGTGCCGTAACGTAGTGAAACATCCTCACAAACATTTATAATATAAATAGGATAATTGTTAATACAATATTATATTGATATACTTATACTGCACTTGATATATTTTGATTTTAAACTTTTTGTGCAGGCTTAAATCGTCAGAGCATACCTTACCTTGTCTTAAGTTTATTTAGTTCGTATGTTATGTATTTTGAAAACCTTTTCACACATAAATTTGTTAAAAATATATTTCACTGTTTTAAAATTGAACAAAAGATGTAAAGCCTTTTCAGTAAATATATTATTTTTAATAAGTTTATCTATGATATTGCAAGATGACTTATCTTCATCAATTAAAACAAATTTCTTTTTTTATGCGCGATGCACACAAGAATATACTTATACAACTTTAACTTTTGCTAAAACTAAAAAAAATCACTTTTGAAAAAAGAAATATTTATTAGTGCGCTTCATATTTGTTTTATTTTGAATAATGGTAGGTAGTAGTTTTTATTATTAAAATAAATAGTTTCAAAACTTTGCTAGGTACAATGTCGCTCAAATTTAGTAGAATAGGTTATTTAAAGTTTCACGCCCAATAATTTCATATTTAGTTTAGTTTCTAGTTAACCAGTGCTACTTAAAAAGATGCCTAAATTAACTTTTGCAAATTCCGAAAGTTCATCCCTGCTTCATTTAATATAAAGTTTGTTTAAACTATATTTAATGAATACTTTGTTTAACGTTAAGTATTATCATGTTTTAAAGTAATAAAATGCATTTTACAACTGTGGGTAATTAATTGCCGTCGGATGATTTATTTTGGTTTCAAAGTGCACTAAACTAATCAGCTGTTTAAATTTAAATAGTATTTTGCATTAATTCTTCTAAGTGCTCGTTTTTTTTTGGCCTAAGTCAATATGTATCATTAAAAACATTATTGATATCATCTAGGTATGTATGACTGTAGACTATGTATGTTTTATGCTTATTAGTAATTTTTATTTTATAATTGAGTTCTGTTCATTTAGTTTCGCTTTACCTATTATACTCATTGCTTTTTTAAAACTAAATTTAGGTTTTTAGTATATTTTGCTGACGTTAGGTAATTGGCAAATTCCCATAGCTGAAGGAAATCTTTTTGATTGCTCTATACTCGTCGTAGCTCTAAGATCAATATTATTTTGCAAAACATTTTATAAAATCCCGCGCAGAGTCAATCTAAGTCTATAATTGTAATCACATGAAATTTCTTATTTAGGTTAATGCTATGCAGATGATTACTGATGATGATACTTACTTCACATTAATAATAAAAATGCAAAAGTTTTCAAAAAATCTGTCTTTCATTCAAAAATCTATTTATTACCTACACCTTTTCACGACTAAACGGCGGAACCAATTTTCATGTTATTTGGTATATACATAGCTTTAACCGAGAAAGAGACGGAAGTTACTGTATATCCGGGTAATGTGCGAGTGAAGACATCAGCTAGCGCTAGTTTGCTCATAAATAGAAGGATTAGATATTATGTCCCCTACACCAAAAACAATACCACCCTAAATCTTTAGAAAGCTGTCCCCGAGAATTCCGTTAGGGACATCTTTGTGGGACACAAAAACTTCTCTTTCATTGTCAATTGAATTTTATTGTTGGTTTCTGAGATGCACTCTTTTGTGTCAAACCGTGCGTTTAAAGCCGCTTGTAAAGCAGATTTCTGCGTCCCTCGGCCCTAAGAGAGCATCGCTCACAATGGACACCCCGCTGAATGCCATTTCATCCCATTTTATTGTTGTAAATTTCAAGCTTTGGTTCCTATTCCGTCAGGTGTCCAAAATATGGAGACTTATTCATTTATACGGCAATCAGATTTATTCACGGGCCGTTACCGTGTCTGCGGAAGACGTCACCTACTTGATTATCAGTAGGCATATTATGTTCATTAGCATTCACATCTTCTTTGTATATCTTTGTTTAACTGCTGCGATTCCACTTTGCTATTACATTATCTTCACATTTAATATTTCTATTGCATTCATTTCGTTTTCATTATCACTAGTAATGCGTCGGCGGTTGTTAGACGCATTGTAAACTTACATTACGTATTCATAACTTGTTCCATTTGTTATAACAACTTCCTCAGTGCCGAAACACGTATTATTACCGTCTTGTTCATCTCTACCTCTCTATTGCTATTTACTATTGTTTAAGTATGTCAATAGACATCGTGATTCTCTATATTTGGAGCTAAAACATTGATAGTTGTGTTTTCAGTACTGTTATCACTGTTATTACTTATATTATCAAGCGTCTTGTTGTCATTATCATCGAAATTAGATATATCGCTTAGGCTATCAGCTGTACTAGGGAATTAGTGTTGTGTGGGGGAAGTGTCGGTGCACGGTGGTAAAGCACCGGCTGCGTCGGTACGTACCCTAGGCTGAGCCATGAAAGCTCGGCCCGAGCCCGGGTGCAAGGCTCCGCTGGCCACCACGAACGTTTTTTGTCACGGGCCCAACCTAACACAACACACAAGCACGCGCACACATACACTATAAGACACCGTCACAGCGGCCCGCTAGCTCACTAGTGTCATAATGCACTCGCGACGGTTGCAAACTGAGGGTTTTGTAAGGGTTCGAACACGGGACGCGGCGTGGCCGAGCGAGGCGCGGGGAAGCGGGAGGCCCGACGCGCTCGGCAGTCTGACGGACACTGGCGCGGGCCGCGCCGGCAGGGCCGTCGCCGGGGCGTGGCGGCCGGCCCCCCAGACAGCCGCCAATCGCGCGCCGGCCGCTCCCTCCGCGCGCACACACCGCGCGCGCGCCTCGACACAGACGGTCGTGCGCGTTTTTTCTACGGTTTTTGCGGCAATTACATGAGTTTTCCTCTGTTCCGATTTTCTGTTCTGTACCTAATCAACATTGCCGAGGTCCCCTCGCACGGAACGCGGGGTAGGTATCGACGATGCTTAGGTACATGTGTATCGTCTAAGATGGAATGTTTTATATTTTTAGTCTTCTGGCTCTACTTTTCGTAGACGTACCTAACAATTACTACCTCATACCTAATACTACAATCAGCTGCTAAAGAATCGTAAATATTTTCAAAGGCTAACAAGTGTGACGGCCGTCAGCGCATCACGCATGCGCGGTGGCCGCGCGCCGTCAGGACGGCTGTACGCAAAAGTGTTTAATGTGAAAACTTTGTGACGGCGACAGTAACCCGCGCCCGGTCGTTTACATTACATTTTTAAACTTTAGCTCCCAACTTATGAACTATTACCTCAGCAATCCTTTCTGAATCAACTTTTCTTGATGATTCTTGATAATGTAGACAGCCAAAGAGTGGAACTCATTACCGGCTGTTTCCTACCCAATACCTATAATTCATTACCGGCGTCTATGTTTCCGAATACCTTTAATTTGGGTGTCTTCAAGACTAGGGTGAATAGGTTTCTTCTTGGCCAACGTGCTACACCGTAGACAACATCGTCACATCACTTACGTCGTACGTAGACAACATCAGGGGAGATTGTGGTCAAAAATTAGCCTATTTTGTATTTAAAAAAATTGCGTTTTTATAGATAGATAGATAACACTTTATTGATTACCACACAGAAATTACAGGGATAATATAACAATGGGCGGCCTTATCGCTAGCGATCTCTACCAGGCAACCTTTGGATGGACTGGAATGAAAAGATAAGAGGGCATAAAGACAAGTTAAGAGATAGGGATATCCTCTGACTGGATGTTCAATCAAAGTCAAAGTCAAATGGCGTTTATTTCAATAAAATCACTAGGATCACTTTGAAACGTCTTAGAAACTAGGTGAAGCTATGCCTGTTCCTCGCGACCAAGCCTAGAAGAATCAGGCAACAAACACGACTTGGTGCCTATTATTTTTTCGATGATCCTTTTTCATTATACAGGCCTCATAGCTCAGTTAGTAGTAACTCTGCCATCTGCGCTAGAGGTCGCGGGTTCGATCCCCGCACTGGACAAACATTTGTGTGATAAACACAGATGTTTGTTCTGGGTGTTAAATATTTATCTATTATATATATATCAGTCTCTGGTCACCATAGTACAGGCTATGCCTAGTTTGGGATCAGTTGGCCGTGTGAATATGTCCGGAATATTTATTTATTTATTTATTGCTTAGGCAATACACAGTCGTTGTGAGATGCTTCAAAATAAAATTTAACAGAAATTGCAATTAAATATGTCAGTCAGTGACGTCTGATGGCAGCGTGAGGGCAGTGAAAAAATATACTCCATTATCAATACCAGGGTTAGGTTACGTAGAGTCATCATCAGCCTGTAGAAGTCCACTACTGGTCATAGGCCTCCCCCAAAGAGTTCCACGACGAACGGTCTTGAGCCTCTTCCATCCACCGACTTCCCGCAACCGTCACAATGTCGTCGGTCCATCGGGCGGGGGGCTTTCCAACACTGCGTCGGCATCGCCCGCGCGCTACGTAGAGTAAGGATGTGAAAACTGCCTAAAAATATAATTGCAAGTATAACATGAAATATGCCTTTTTATTGCTGAGATTCATCATCATCATCATCATTTCAGCCGTACGAGGTCCACTGCTGAACATGGCCTCCCCCACAGACAGAGCGAATTCCTTATCATGTGGGGGGATTTGCCCATACTCACTACGCAGTTAGAGCTATCGTTGTTAAAATAGGAGACGCTGCTGCCCATCCCCTAGCTTTTTTCCCTTAGTCGCCTCTTACGACATCCGCGGATATGAGATATGGAGGGGCCTATTCTTCAGCCGGGGCCACCACGGCCAATCATCCAAGTGGCTGGGAAAATGTGGCCAAGAACGGCACGTGATAGGGAGGTTTGTAGATCCTTGGAGGAGGTTAATACCGCCAAAGGCGGTCCATATTAAAAATAAATTTATAATTATTTTATCTTTTATCATTAGTACTGTATATTTTTGTGTGGAAATAAAGCTCTTTTTATTTATAAAGTCCTACTTTATATGAAGTTTGATCGGTCAGTCCATCGGGTGCCTTCCAACATTGCGTCGTCAAAGGTTCTTATTACTAAACCTACAAAATCCGCATCATTTCTTTGCATTTTTCTGCCTGCGTCTGTTTTCCCGGATGAGTTATAATCTAGGAATCTTCAAATCTAGAGTGAATTAGGTCCTTCTGGTAAAGCGGGCTTCATCTTAGGCCACATCTCACTTGCAAAAGTGAGTTGGTGGTCAAACGCCTAACCATCATCAATAAACAAAATATATGTATATATATTTTGACCACAAGATCATTTCATTAAAACGATAAGTAATTATTTTCAAAGAGCCAACTGCACTATGCTTCTTTTAATCCTACGAAGAACAATGATTTATATATTCTAAGACCATTATCCTATATGGATTAACTCATAGCCCGCAGGCCTGACCGCCTAAGACAACGGCTTATTGACGGAAGAGAACAGAGGATGTGTCTTCTCTGGGGCCCAATTCTACTAATTCAATGGCTTCAAAATGACAATGGTTCAATGGCAAAATGGCCTTTGTCACTTTTGGTATTCTGCTATCACAGTCGTATATCAATGGCAGTCATTGAACCAATGAAATCAAATAAACGAAGGTGGCGACAATCGTAACTGAATGATAATGGTAACGACTGGCCTCATAGCTCAGTTGGTAACTCTGCCTTCTGCGCTAGAAGTCGCGGGTTCGATTCCCGCACTGGACAAACATTTGTGACTAACACAGATGTTTGTTCTGTGTCTGGGTGTTAAATATATATCTATTATGTATATCAGTCCCTGGTACTCATAGTACAGGCTATGCCTAGTTTGGGATCAGTTGACCGTGTGAATATGTCCGGAATATTTATTATTATTATTATTTATTAATTATCCCGAAAGGGGCTTTGGATGTAAATGTATATATAACCCGTTGAGTTCTGATTTGCAACTGATATATTAGGTAAATTTATGAAACATGTTAATTATAATCTACCTTACACAAGTTGAACATTGAGCGGCCACGAAGTGTCGACTCTACAATATTAGACTAGGTCAATACATTGGACGATACCTCGTACCTACAGGCTTAAAGAAGGAAAAATATTTAAAAACAAACGAAATTATTCAAATTAGTTATTTTTGGTCATTTTTTATCTATATAACTAACAAGATTGTAGCCGTAGCTTCGCTTGCGAGAAAACCTATATAAAAAGTAGCCTATATGCTATTCCAGGTAAAGAACTATCTATTCCCAGTTCCATCTTGCGTGATTGAACGACAAACATACAAACATCCTTAAAAACTTGCGCATTTATGGTTCGTATGTTTGGATGTTTGTTGTTCAATCACGCCGTAACAGCACCACCGATTACTTTGAAACTTGAAAATAAAGCTGACATAGAATTTTTCAATTATATAAAAAGACATTTGTTGCACAAAACTTATTACAACATTGACGAGGCTCTGGCTGATAAATATATATTTTCTGGTGACTGTGTTTAGTAATTAATTAGTTAATAGTTTTAAATATGACATGTTTTTTTCAATATGTTCATTCTTTATGAATTTTATTTATTTTTATTTCATTTCTTTGACCAGGATGGCTCGTCAATATAATGAAATGGCTAAAAATAATTTACAGTTAGATATATTTAGTTCAAAAATGTTAAGGATATCTTGTGTCCTAAAACACTAGATGTTCGTTAGGAAACATGTCACTCACTTTTGTTTACTGTTAATACTTTTGTTGTACGCACATAATTATTTATGTTACTACCTAGTTCTAATCTGTGTTTTATAATTATTATTTTTACTTTTGGTTGTAATGTGTTTGTGCGTCGAAATAAATAAATAAACTAAAATAAAATTTGCATTGCAATTGAACTATTTTGTTTTGACATATCTAAGTGCATGTAACATGTGTATAGAGGAAATAAATGATTATGATTATTATGATTGCAGCACTACCTTTCCTTGTAAATTCTGTATTATATTATATTTATGCATATATTTGTATATATATTTAGTTAACTATATATTTTTACAGGTAGGTATTTATTGTAGTAGTATTATAATGTATGTATGTTTATCTTCATTTTTAGGTGTTTTAATAGGTAACAGTATTTTTGTAATTTGTATATGTAAATGTTATTTACTATTAACCATATTTGTTTAGGTACACGAACCTCCCTCTATAATCACTTCTCTCTAGCCTCAAAGGTTTGCTGGAAGAAAACTCTTTTTAGGGTTAAGCTCGCCTTTGTACATACATTTCTTTTTTATTGCTGTAATCTGTGTTTTCTTGTGTACAATAAAGAATAAAGAATGATTGGAATAGATACATTTCTTCACCAAGAATAGCTTAAAGGCTACTTTTTATGTAGGTACCACGCGAGCGTAGCCGTGGGCCGAAGCTAGTATTTATATAAAGTGGATACCTAGTGCTGAGATGACAACTGATAAAGAGCAATGGAAGAAAAACACATTTATTATATCCGATTTCGATGAAATTTTGAAAAATACTTGACGTAATACTTGAGCTCTTTAGGGGGGGGGAGGGATTCGGCAGGCAACGCATTAGCAATGCTCTAGGTGTTGCTAATGTCAATAGGCGACGGTAACCACTTACCATCAGGAGGGCCGTAAGCAAGTTTGCCTCCGTATAACATAAAAAAACGTATGTCCGTATGTAAGGAGCAATTATAAGGCAATCCCTATAGGTAGAATAATGAATATAACTATACCTTTAAGGTAGACTTGGGTGAACCCGCAACTAAGGGCGTGGCTCAGGAGACATGCAGAGTGCGGGGGCAATTACAACTCCATCGCGCACTAATTATAGCCTCCCCTAGACTTTATAGCGAAGTTATTTTATGAAGAATGGTAGAGCATTTGTCGATGTGTTGACCGGACATCACCATCATCATCAATCAGTCAATTGCTGGACGGTCATGTCAAAGAAGCTTCGTAAATGTGCTCCAACTTCTTCTTGTCGTGTCACTGATTATTTCTTGGTCATCCTGTATTAATTAGTGACCAGGTTTTGGTATGTTGGCCCTGAAAAGAGTCTATGACCGTCGGTGAAAGAATCAGTGTAGTGAAAGGTTTAAAGTGCGCCTCTTAGAGGCTCCTTTCGTGCACATGTCACATGTTTTAGAATTCTTAGGTTCTAGGACATGCCGGTTTCCTCTCGATGTTTTCCTTCACCGTTTGAGAGCACTAGTATAGCGCACAAAATTTAACGAATGGAAAATCCATTGGTGCACGACTAAGATTCGAACCCACGACCTGTAGATCGGAAGGCGGGGTCACTACCATCACTCCACCCAACTCTGAAAATGAATAAAATGCCTAAACTCTATAATTTGTACGCATCGCATAATATAAATCGTCAAAAATTGACCATTTTTTTCCTTGCCACGTGCATGAGCTTTTAAGTTCCTCAACTCCCTTTTGGATGTACGAGAGTTTCCAATAAGATGAAATTGGAGTTTGCTACTACTAGCGCCATCTATGGACGAGTAGCGGAACTAAACAACTATGTTAGAAGGAGAACCCTGCGTAGTTTTATTTTATTATAATTACAATAAATGCATATTGTTATTTTGTGCGTGAATAGATATTATAAAAATGTTTTGTCGAAATAATATTCAAAAACGGTTTTTTTTCGTTCTTTTCAAGCCGGCTGATTTCTGTTTTTTGCCTGCTCTACAAAATAAACAAAAATAAATAGAGTCGAACAAATATTAATTTGTACGTAAAAATGCTTAGAATAATTAAAATAAATACCCTATGATTATGAACGTCGCATTGACAAGGTCTTCTTTTTGCCTTCGTTTGGAAGATGGTGAAGTTCCAAGTCCCGAAGGAATAGTCGGGATGGGAGAAATTATAAAGCAACAACGCACCATGTGTCGCTTGCATATGGTGGGCCAAGTTAGTGTGGAAGAGAATTTATGTCGGTAAAATCGACAAATAGTCAAATATTGTCTTAACATGGCGATATACTGTGTACAATCCTACTAATTCTATAAATGAGAAAGTTAGTGAGGATGTTTCGATATTTGTTGTTCAATCACGCCGTAACGGCTCAACCGATTTCGTTGAAACTTGGAATAGATAATGTTCTTTTCCTTGCATATAGGCTACTTTTTATGTAGGTACCACGCGAGCGAAGCTGCAGGCGGAAGCTAGTGCTTAATAATTTATTTTATTTGTTTTTTAAGGCGCTGTGTTCGGGGAGCCATAGGCAATTCATATAATTACGTAGGTACTTTTAAAATATTTTTTTAGGTACACATTTTTTTTTTATAAAGGGGCCATTTCATTCTGGGCCTGGTCCATGTACACTACATAGAAAAATTAGGAAAAAATAGGAGATTACAAGAAAAATACTATTTCATTAATTTGAAGACAAATGCGATGGTACAAGAATATTTCTTCTGGTAAGTTTTTTACTATGTGAACACTATTTGAAGGCCGCCATGTTGGTTTATAATTGGCGTTTGACATGACATTGACATATTTTTCATGTCATGTTGTTTGATTTGATGTTTTTGTTTTGTCAGATAAATGTAGGTTGTCAAAATGACATTTCACACACGCCCATCCGCCATATTTTTGTTGCGCTGTGTGTTGCTCTCTTTGTCGAAGAAAATATTAATGTACCTTAGAACGAAGTCAATTTAAATAAAATAACCAATTAAATACGTTTACTTTATTGCTTAGCCATATTTTAGAGTAGTGTACACAGTGCAGGCCCAGGCTCCATATATTGATGAAACGTCTCTTTTGTGATTTAAAAATAATCGGACTTTTATTTACACACACACAAGAAACAGTTGTGCTATCTAATTGCAAACGATCAATAAAGATTTCGAACAGACTTTTGCCTTTTTGGATGTCAATTTCCAATAAACTTTCCTTAGTGTGCTAAGCCCAGCCTTCGTCCTACAAGACGGGCCTGGGTCTTTTCAATGTTCTATGTATAGGGCTTGGGGTTCTGGAGAATTCGTGATGAGTGAAAAAAGGCTTTTCTATACATCTTTTGTTCGACTAGTTTCCGAGTAGATACGGCTTTGCTTCCGTGGCATCCTGTTCTTCTTCTTCCTGCCCTTGTCCCACATTATGTGGGGTCGGCACAACATGTTTTCTTCTTCTACTCTCTTCTGTTAGCCGTCATCTCCACCCTCACTTCTCTCTTACTCATGTCATCTTTAACACAATCTATCCATCTTTTCTTCGGCCTTCCTCTAGTCTTATATCCATCCACATTCATACCTAACACTCTTCTCGTTCCGTGGCATCCTGTTAAAAAGTCTTAATTTCTCAGTGATAGACAACTTTCTATAAGTTTTTTTTAGGCATCGGTTCTTCAGTACTAAATACGTTATTATTTTTAAAATATATTTTTGAATTGTCATATTTATGGTATGACCCCCAACATACAAATTTTACTTCTTTTTATTAATATCCATTAGTCTACAGAAGCCTCTGCCATACCAACGTACCCTCCAAAAATCCCGATGCTGAGTGATGCGTACGCGGAAAGGTCTAAGCCCAGATAATTATCTTTTTTTTACCTCAACTCTAATTCCCAATATTAATGAGTCAGATTTAGTTCAGGCATTTTTAATTAAAATCTAAAAATGGCAGCTCATTTCCGAGCGGTTTAAGATTGTTTGATTTGAATAATGTCGCATATGAATTGTACTTTAAGTAGGTAATAATACAAAACCGTGGTATATGCATACAACGTGTTCCGGAACTAGTACCTAGATAGTCTCAAAACTATCCTGAATTCTGATGTTTGGGACTATCCCTAAAGAGATTCCTTATTCTAAGTAACAATAAAAAAAACTCAATATTTTTTGTAACATTTTTCCGTTTTTTTTTAATATCAGTTTTTGTTATTATCTTTGTAACTAATTATTAAACGTAGAAGACGTTCGAAATCGAGAACGCTAACTAAACAGCGGTATAATTGAGTTTGATTGAGTACAAAACAACAGATTTTTGAATAGTGTTTTTTCAATGAAAAATATCGTATTTTCAATAGTCGTAGAACAAACTTCATTGCCGATTGGGTGTAAAATTAGAATAAGCCTCTTTCGGGATAGTACCTATACATTAAATAAAAATACAAATAATAAATATTCCGGACATATTCACACGGCCAACTGATCCCAAACTAGGCATAGCCTGTACTATGGTGACCAGAGACTGATATATAATAGATAAATATTTAACACCCAGACACAGAACAAACATCTGTGTTTATCACACAAATGTTTGTCCAGTGCAGGGATCGAACCCGCGACCTCTAGCGCAGAAGGCAGAGTTACTACTAACTGAGCTTTGAGGCCTGTCAAACATTTTATGAATCACCTTGTTGAAATAAATGTATATTTTAATTATATTAAAACAAGGCTGTATTATGAAACTGCATAATATTCGCTGTTGCAATTATTGTGGCCAAAGTTTATCATTTTTAATATATCAATATGATAATAAATAATAAATAGTATTTAAATAAGATTAGGTAACATAATAACTAACAGAATTAAAGATTTTTCTATAAGTTAACCGCACCAGTTTGACTTTTGATGTTGATCTTCACCGTTTTATTCCTAGAAGGCTATGACAGACAGACAAAACTACAAATTTGTTAGCCAACGCCTTGATGATCAACAAAGAAACATACTACACTCGCATCCGCCCGCGGCTTTGCTCGGTACCTATGAAAATGAAAAGTAGCCTATATGCTATTCCAGACTATATTACTATATACCTACTCTGTGCAAAATTTCATCCAAATCCGTTCGGCCGTTTGGGCGTGATTAAACCACAAACATCAAAACATCTATACATTCTCACAAACTTTCGCATTTATAATATTATGTATGATACGATAGGTACTTACTAAAATAATTTAGGCAATGTTGCCTACTTGTCTCCGTCTCAGTGTCTCCGTAGCTTAGTTGGTAGTAGAGCACCCCCCCCCCTATCTAGAGGAAGGTTGTGGGTTCAAATCCCGTCGGAGTTTCCGTTGGAATTTCGAGATATTATAAAAAAATACCGAAGTATTTTTGAAAATAAATTAACTCCCAACAGTCACTAACAATAGTTTTCAATAAAAACGGGATATTTACCATGATTTGTGAGTTTTTTTTTTCCTCGTTATAAATAAAATCATGGTAAATATCCAGTTTTTAGTGAAAATTATGTTCATAAACATGATATTTTCAAAAATTAAGTCACAAACAATGTCCAAACTAGGATTTTTCGTGTCGTGATAAAATTAAGGCTATTAAAAGCGAACTACTTAATTCCAAGCTACTGATACAATCTATTATAATGAATTGTCTACATCTTTTGATAAAAATAAGGAATAAATTCAATATTTTCTCTTACAACGCTATTGTGCAGTAAAAATGTCGTTAAATTTTTATGGCTTTAGTCATAAAATAGTTTTCACGTGTATACTAGCCTACGACCGCGTCTTCGCTCGCGTCGTATCTAGATAAAAATTAGCCTATATGCTATTCTAGGTAAAGACCTCTATTTATTTCAAGTCTCAACTAAATCGGTTGAGCCGTTACTGCGTGATTGAACCACAAACTTTCGCATTTATAATTAAACGTAAGATATTTAGATATGGTTTAATACATTTAAAGATACATATCTTATACATATATAATTAATACCTGCTATGTACTTGCCTAGTTAATAAGAATGAACCTACATAATATTACTTATCTGTGTCTGTGTTCTCATGTAAGTGACTCACTGTCTTTATGGGGATAAATGAATTTAAACCTAAACCTATATCGCGCAGCGTATCTATCCTAGACTCAAAAAAAAGTGGCGATTCATAAAAGCGGTTGAACTTTTTTTTTGGACATATCACACACGGTCAACTGATCCCAAACTAGGCATAGCCTGTACTATGTGTACCAGAGACTGATACACATAATAGATATATATTTAACACCAGACACAGAACAAACATCTGTGTTTATCACACAAATGTTTGTCCAGTGCGGGAATCGAACGCGACCTCTAGCTCAGAAGGCAGAGTTACTACCAACTGAGCTATGAGGCCAGTCTTGTTATTTTTTGTTGCAACAGAAATATTTTGAAAGCAACATATTTATGGGTTGCGAAGCCCGTCCTGTCGAGTAACGACACTAATCTATAACATTTGTGCAGAGGACACACATGGCTAGTCCCTATTCGGAGAAAAACGGATCTTTTAAGGGCTGGTATGGTCAGTTAGAGAACTGGAGAGATTCATCATGAATCAAATAAAATTAATTAATAAAAACCCGGTTATGTAAATCAATCTGCAATGTTAATCATAAAGTATTAAGAAAATAAAAGTTCAAGTTAGTAAAAGTCTTAACGACGCTTCCGACTGGTAGTGATCTGGATCAGTTGAGCTATCTATAGATCGTTTGTAACGGTCTTTAGATGGCTCAACTGTTTCTTGTGTATTTTGATTTTAATATATATAAACTTGTATTAGTTTTAAGTTTCTTTCTGTAAATAAATTTATATTTCCGTAAAAGTCTTGTATAAAGTTGTATATACGGCCCCTCCATTTCTACCCGTGGATGTCGTAAGAGGCGACTTAGGGAAACAAAGCTAGGGGATGGGCAGCAGCGTTCCCTATCAACAAGAGCTTTATCTGCGCTCGCCGACCCGCATGCCCAGCATGCCCAGGATGGACAAATCCCCCCAAATGATTGTTTCTGGTAATCTATAAATATTCTATAAATAAATATTCCGGACATATCACACACGGTCATCTGATCCCAAACTAGGCATAGCCTGTACTATGGGTACCAGAGACTGATATACATAATAGATATATATTTTACACCCAGACACAGAACAAACATCTGTGTTAATCACAAATGTTTGTCCAGTGCGGGGATCGAACCCGCGACCTCTAGCGCAGAAGGCAGAGTTATTAACAACTGAGCTATGAGGCCAGTCAACTCCAGTCCAGCCACTCAATCTATGGCTTATGTTCGGCAGTGGAAGTCCTATGGCTGAAATGACGATGAATGAAATTAAATGGTTGTTCATTGACACAACTTAAGTAGGTACATTATGATGCGCTATGAGCCGGTGATGATGATTGAATCATTTTGGCATATTCTCATAAGCGGCAATGGACCGATGACATTTTTAACGGGAAGTTGTTGGGTGTCAGAAGGCTCTTGACCGTTCGTTGCGGTAATCTTTGGAAGGTATATCCAGCAGTGGAATTTCAAAGGATGATGATGATGAGAGGTTTCAGGAACGTTGGTCAATGACTCCCAGTAAACAGGGCACACCCAGAAGGCATAAAAACTAGTACCACCACGTGTATGGCCTGTGGTAGCCATGTTGCCCCGCCCTTAAATTTGCATTTACGTAGCCCCACGCGTTGGGATAATGAGGGAATTAGGCCTATGTGGTTTCAACCTTTTTTAGTGCAACCTTTTTGAAGAATAGTATCTACGTTGGCGTTTTAATTTTTTTTTTAAGTGGAACTTTTTGATAGGCGTGTACTGGCAAAGTGATGTTTTGCCCACAATTTATTTTTTAAATCTAGTGTTCAATTTAATAATACTTTTTGTGTTAGAGTCTGTTGACTATGTTCTTAAAAACAAGGTGATTCATAACATGTATGCCATTTGACTGGCCTCATAGCTCAGTTGGTAGTAACTCTGCCTTCTGCGCTAGAGGTCGCGGGTTCGAATCCCGCACTGGACAAACATTTGTTACTAACACAGGTGTTTGTTCTGTGTCTGGGTAAATATATATCTATTATGTATATCAGTCTCTGGTACCCATAGTACAGGCTATGCCTAGTTTGAGATCAGTTGACCGTGTGTGATATGTCCGGAATTTATTTATTTATTTATCCCGAGAAGGATATTCTATCAACGTAAAGAAATAATATTAGCGAAAAGAATATCAATATTATAATTTTATTTTTACTTTATACGGCCATCTTTAGCGGTAACATTTTGAGATTTTGTTAAGACAAGCATCTAAGCATATAAAATTACCTACAATTACGCCGTGTTCATACGACGGACGTGTGATATGTCATCTAAAATGTATTTCAAAATGATCCTTAAAGAGTTAAGTTAACTGGATAAAGAATGAATTGTAATTTATTCATGATAATAATTGTCTATCATCATCATCATTTCAGCCGTACGACGTCCACTGCTGAACATGACCTCCCCCACAGACAGAGCGAGAGATAATTGTCTATATACAAGGTAATTCATAACATGTATACCATCCCGAAAGGGGGTTATTCTATCAACGGAAATAAATAATTTTAGCGAAAAAAAACATCAATATTTTTTTTTTTTTTCAAAAACTTTCTCAAATGAGCTGTTTTTGATATTTTTATAATCTTTAGAACTAATAACTAAACGTAGAAGAAGTTCGGAATCAAGATTGCTACCGAAAACAGCTGATTCATTGAGTTTGACCTGATTTGACTCCAAAACAGCTGATTTTTGCAGAGAGTATTTTCAATGACAAAATTTTCTATTTCCAAAAGTCGTAGAACAAACTTTATTGCCAATTGGGTGTAGAATAAGCCCCTTTCGGGATGGTATACATATTATGAATCACTTTGTATGTAGAACAAATAAGAAACAACCTGAATATACTAAACTAATCTAAATAACTATTTAGAAATACATTTTAGATGACATATGAGCAGTGAGCATGGTTTTTTACGCAATCGACCCTAGATTTCACGCACCATCATCTATTCACAATTTACTATCCTAAAAGCTCAAAAACGTATGGTCACATGTCGGGATTTTCAATTAATTCTAATGGCAACACATAATCGTAACAAAGTACAGGGTGTGCACTGTGTTCTAGGCGAGTTGTCTTTGATAGCGAATCAATAGATAACGTTTTTATATGATAGGTGAGTATGTGTCGTTCAAAGTAACATTGTTGTCGATTTGAGAGTAAATAAAAATTGCATTCATAGTCCACACTACTCGGGAATCGTACACTTTAATTTACAAAATGAAATTCGTTGTTTATTTATTTATTTATTAAATAGGATCGCCAACAGCACATGTATCAAACATTCAACAATATTAAGCTATGTAGACTAAGGACTGATACAATAGCCAAGCGAACACAGCATTGGTAGGGATAATTTTAACTTAGTAAAGAGTTTACAAACTTTAAAATAGAAAATAAGGTTATGGAGATTAATCTTACAGCTAGGATAATCTCGTTACAATAAACTAAAAGAGACATCAATATATGGAGCCTGGGCCTGCACTGTGTACACTACTCTAAAATGTGGCTAAGCAATAAAGTAAACTTATTTAATTGGTCATTTTATTTAAATTTACTTCGTTCTAAGGTACATTATGATTTTCTTCGACAAAGAGAGCAACACACCGCGCTACAAAAATATGGCGGATGGACGTGCGTGAAATGTCATTTTGACAACCTACATTTATCTGACAAAACAAAAACATCAAATGACATAAACCAACATGGCGGCCTTCAAATAGTGTTCACATAGTAAAACACTTACCACTTACACTACACTTACACTAACACTTACCAGAAGAACTATTCTTGTACCATCGCATTTGTCTTCAAATTAATGAAATTGTATTTTTCTTGCAATCTCCTATTTTTTCTATGTAGTGTACATGGACCAGGCCCAGAATGAAACGGCTCCTTTATACAAGATAAACTGTGTACTTAAAGACTACCTATAGAAGTGTTGTAACATTTTATGAGATCAATGTTTATGGTAAGGTTTTTTTTTTATTGAAATTAATATTGAATTTACTTTTTTATTATACGAGTATAATCATCATCATCAACATTTCAACCGAACGACGTCCACTGCTGAACATGGCCTCGCCCACAGACAGAGCAAATTCCTTATCATGTGGGGGGATTTGCCCATACTCACCACGCTGGGCATGCGGGTTGGCGAGCGCAGTTAGAGCTATCGTTGTTAAAATGAGGGACGCTGCTGCCCATCCCCTAGCTTTTTTCCCTTAGTCTTACGGCATCCGCGGATAGGTAGATATGGAGGGGCTTATTCTTCAGCCGGGGCCACCACGGCCACGAGTATAATATACAAATACAAATATTTATTGCATAAAAATATACGTTTACATAATGTGTTGCATTGATTCCTGCTTTAGTTTTCACTGTGTTGCAGGAAAGCATTTAGAGCGGCATCAGCCTAGTGGGTGGTTCCCCAACTAAACGGTGGTGGTGCTCAATTTAAGTGCGCATTAACACGTGCTGAAAACGTTGAAGGAAAACACCGTAAGGAATCCAGTAAGAATTCTCAAAGCGGCAATGGGTTTGCAACCTGTCACGTATGGAACACTTCAGCAAAATGTAGACGCGCCTCTGACTACCCTCTTTACACATCTTCAAGGCTTGAGGATAAAAGCCGCATTTCTTGATTATTTTATATGAACAATGTTTTCCATTGTAGGTCCTTAGAAAGCAAAAAAAATCAATTATTTTTTTTGCTTTCTAACAACAATTATTACGCACATACCCTCTAACCGCTAAAACCGCACGGCTCCGTTTTGTCTATGCCACCTTCAGACCACAGACAATTGATGGTTTTATAATTGACATGTCATCCAACGCCGCATCATTTTTTCTTTGCCTTTCTAGAGCACTCATTCGATCCATTGTTACAAAGTCTTAGTCAAATAATACATCGAAGAATTAATAATAATTTTCGATACTCTAAAATGGTGATTGATTACGATGACTAAGCTTTTCAAAGCTTTTTGAAATTCGAACACTTGTTCGGCACTTCGCGGTTAAAAAAAGAATATTGTCTATGAATAGGTTTTTTATGGTGTCGGTTTTGTCTATGGTTTAATGCATCGTTTATACATGCGAGATTTGTAGGTGTTATTCGTTGCAATGTGCTGTGTCATGTTACTTTGTCAGTTTAGCTATGGTTTTCTACGATGCGGTGTCCATCATTCAAGGCCGTAGCATTTTGTAGGTAGTAGTAAAATAGTTCTTCTTCTTGTCGTGTCACTGATCCTTTCATGGTCATCCTGTATTATGTTAGTGACCATGTTGAGGTATGGTGGCCTAAGACCGTCGATGAAAGAATCAGTGTTGTGAAAGGATTAAAGTGCGCCTCTAGATAGTAGTGTAGTAGTAAGATAGAAGTAGGTATAAGTAGTAGTAAAGATGATCGAGCGAGCGAAGCGATCGAAGATTTCAAACGGTGCCAACGCCGGCGGCGTTGGATATTAATTTGTTGGAGCATAACTTTCAGCATCATTATCAGCCCGATGAAATCCACTGCTGAACATGGGCTTCCCCCAGTCTGCCACGACGAAAAGCCGATTTCCCGCACCCTTCACAATGTCGTCGGTCCATGGGGTGGTGCGTCCAACACTGCGTTTGTGGTCACCATTCGAGAACCTTTTTTCCGCAACGGTTGTCGGTTCTACGAGTTAATGGCCGGCCCACTGCCACTAATTCTTGCTAATTCTGAGAAAAAATATTGAATAGACCTTCTAAAGAGACCTTCTTCTTTCTAGAGTACCTACCCGTGTGAGACGCAAGGGGTTCGATTGCCGCTGCGGGACAAATGTTTGCATGATCAGCAAATATTTGTTCCGGGTCTGGGTGTTGTGGTACCATGGTAGAGTACTCGTAGTTTCTGATACCCACGACATAGAGAATCCTCGTGGGGGGTAAGGACTATGTATGTGACTGTTGGGTGTCATTTATTTATTATTTCATCATTATCATTATTTCATCATTATCATTAGCCTGATGAAGTCCACTGCTGAACACAGGCCTCCCCCAAAGAGTGCCATGACGAACGGTCTTGAGCCTTTTCTATCCACCGACTTCACGCAACCTTCACAATGTCGTCGGCCCATTGGGTGGGGGGCCTTCCAACACTGCGTCGTCCGGTTCGTGGTCGCCACTCGAGAACCTATTATTAATAATAAATAAAAATAAAATTGCTTTTTAATAAAATGTAATTAACGGATAAAATGTAAGTTGAGTCTATCTAATATGTAATAAATATATATTGTCTATGTAATAAATATTCCGGACATAATAATATTATGCCCTGAATATTTATTTATTTCTTTATTATTTATTATTATTATCTAGACTCAAATTACATATTGTCTTTTTACACATGTCACATGTCTTCAAATTATTAGGTTCTAGGACATGCTATGCGCGCTGATACACACGCTTCAATCTTGAAGCGTGTGTATCATTTGACATGTGACATGTGCACGAATGGAGCCTCTAAGAGGCGCACTTTAACCCCTTCTCTATACTGATTCTTCCATCGACGGTCATAGGCCACCATACCTCAACCTGGTCACTGACCTAATAAAGGATGACCAAGAAAGAATCAGTGACACGACAAGAAGAATAAGATTTGATAGCGGTATCAGAACCGGTCTTCATTATCTTGTATCTGCGCAAACGCACCTCACTTTACTTTTATATAGCACACATATTTTTTCTTTCACAAGATGATTCGTGACATGGTACCATCCCGAAAGGGGGTTATTCTATCAACAGAAAGAAATAATATTAGCGAAAAAAACATATATATTTCTTTCTTTATTTCGTTATTATACACAGAAAACATACCGATAAATAACTAAGTAATACATGCATGTACAAAGGCAAAAAACAATTTTCATTCCGAAGCTTCAATATTTGTAAATCAAGTCGGATTAAAAAGACCTAAGCTGCTTGGCTTATTAAGTAGCTATTTTCTAATCAGTGACAACTGCGCGCCAATTTAGCCCGTAGCTTCACTACACTACAGAACAATTAATAGTATCTATAAAATAAATAAATATTCCGGACATATCACACACGGTCAACTGATCCCAAACTAAACATAGCCTGTACTATGGGTACCAGAGACTGATATAAATAATAGATATATATTTAACACCCAGACACAGAACAAACATCTGTGTTCATCACACAAACGTTTGTCCAGTGCGGGAATCGAAACCGCGACCTCTAGCGCAGAAGGCAGAGTTACTACCAACTGAGCTATGAGGCCTGTCATATACGACAAAGTTAATTATTCAACAATTGCAGCTGACTCGCTAGCGACTTAATAGCGTCAGAAACTACTGCTAGCCTCCAGGACCTTTACTTTTACAATGTAATACGTTATCGTGCCATCAAAACATGACTGCATTGCAACTACATGATCCCGACTCTGTTTCTTTGAGCTATTTATTTTTTAGTTGCCACAATTAACATGGCAATTAAACCCAAATTATTAAGATAAAAATTAGATAGGTATTTTTATTTATTTGATACCTACTCTTAAAAAAAAGTAACAAAATAGGTTGTAGGTATAATCATCTAAAAAAACCAAGAATAAATAAATAATAAATAAATAAATATTCCGGACATATCACACATTGTCAACTGATCCCAAACTAGGCATAGCCTGTACTATGGGTACCAGAGACTGATATACATAATAGATATATATTTAACACCCAGACACAGAACAAACATCTGTGCTAGTCACAAATGTTTGTCCAGTGCGGAAATCGAACCCGCGACCTCTAGCGCAGAAGGCAGAGTTACTACCAACTGAGCTATGAGGCCACTCAAGAAGAAAAATTATAGGATATCGAAACTTATGTAGGTACAATCGCCTGCACTAATATCACAATTTTCAATATTTTTGCTACAGATACTAAATATAAAGAGATACAGCAAATCTAGAAAAAATTGTACCTACCTAATCATCAACTTGTGTCATTTGTATTGTGGAATCATTTTGAAAAAATTGAAATACGTCCTAATGCTATCCTCCGACATCTGGGCAAAGGTCTCCCAAATCCATCAAACCAGGACCCTTTGATGTAACTTAATTCTCATTTTATTCACGCAATCGCCCCGCTGGTCAAAGAGCGAGCTGGCCACTGACCTGAAACAGATTAACCGAGAATAAACCAGTTATGCAGTGCACCGTGATTCATTAGTCATGCAGAGCAGATGATGATGATCGTTGGCACGTGCCTTGGCACCCCCTACACTATGGCATGGAACTACCTGTACCTACCCATAAAGCTGGGCATTGACGATCACTCAATTGCAGCAAAGTCAAAGGCTGCAGTAATGTTATGCTTGAACTAAGTCACTTGTAAAGTTGTAAAAGGATCATTAAAAAATTACCACGCCGTAATTCAACAAGATAGGTAGATTTCAATGAATATATTTATGACTGGCCTCATAGCTCAGTTGGTAGTAACTCTGCCTTCTGCGCTAGAGGTCGCGGGTTCGATTCCCGCACTCGACAAACATTTGTGACTAACACAGATGTTTGTTCTGTGTCTGGGTGTTAAATATATATCTATTATGTATATCAGTCTCTGGTACCCATAGTACAGGCTATGCCTAGTTTGGGATCAGTTGACCGTGTGTGATATGTCCGGAATATTTATTTATTTATTTATTTATGTAAATATTGAAGTTGTGAATGGAGTGGAGCAAAGTTTTGAACCACATACACGATCACTCCAATTGGCTTAGGTAAACTAAAATCGGGGATTGGTTAAAGAAACTTAAATACTAAGAGTGAAATGAACCGAAATTAATCTGAGTCTTCACGTTCACGGGCAGTTTGGCGAAACGTGAAACGGTGCCGCGCCGTGTAGGTATTATGGCACGTCCGGGACGTTCGTGAATATATCGTCCAAAATATGAATTGATGATTCGCCACTCACCATCAAATTCTTACTATAGGTACCTATATTGTGCCGTTAGGCGCAATAGAGTGATCGCCAGTGGCGAGCTTTACTATTTACAAGTTAAACTACTAGCTAGAGTCATTTTCACTAAAGAAGTCCCACGGTAATTAGCGGAACTAAATTGTCACTATTGCAAAATTCCGTTTCACGAAGACTATCGCGCCCCACGGGAATTCTTTCATGAAAAGAAAGAAAGAAAGAAAATACTTTTATTCGTAGCATCATTACATTAAACTTACCTTAAAATTACCAAACACCTTATGGTCTAGACTATACAAACTAAGACTAAGAAAAAAAAGAAAACTTAAATGCTACAAAATGGCGTCCGACTCAGCATTATGTTGTGATAGCCATTGAACATCACAACGCTGATCTTCCATCGGAACCAGAACCAAAACAGGACCAAAAGTACTCTACCCGCAGCTCCACTAACGCTGCATTCCTGTCTAAAAACTTTACAATACCATCACACCTTTTTAGTGCTGTTGTCGAAACAAGTGTAAAATATTAATGTCTAAAGAACTGTAAATCATCACAACTCTATTTTGTACATTTAAATAAACAAACATCAGTCATAAAACTTAACAAAAGACACTCCAAAATTTACCCGCAACGCCCATTTAGCAGATTTCGTAAGAGGATCAGTTTAATAATAATTTCTTCAGAAAGCCTATGGCCCATGTGGTCGTTGCCAACTTCGGATGAATTGAAAAAAAGACTATCCGCACATGACGCCTGTTCCAAATCCAAAATTCCCTTCAAAACGATCACACGCTGAGAAAGAAAAAAAAACTCAGCTTGATCTTTTCGATTTTTTGTAACCTGCCATTGTGAGAGCACCCGCGCCGGACCCTAGACTCTTTATTAACAAGATTTTGAATATTCCATTGTCGCTAACACTTTCTATGTTCGAAATTTAATTTTTTTCACCCGTAGTTTGGACATTTCGCTTGAATTATCGCCGGCCAGTTTTGTTAAAAGGTTTAAGACGCCGATTGCTCTTTTTTTTTCCATAAATGTCAGTGAATGGGTCGTTTTTGACGTGGGTGAGCGCGTTTATAATTGCTATCAGGTAGTTTCGAACTCGGAATCTGTAATATATGGATAATTAAAGGACGGCTTAAGGTGGAATTTTTGTCAAAGTTTATCGGCGTTTTGATTGAGGTTACGACTCTCGGCTGTTATGTTCTCTATGGTCCGTGAAGACGTTATCCGGGGACATAGGGCGGTAGCTTTATGGTCAGATATTAAAATATTCCAAATATAAAGTTTAATTTCCCAATCGAGAGTCGATTTGTCTTGCTAGATTATAAAAACATCGAATCTTCGTCGTTAATGCGTTGTGGCCCATAAAAATGGAATAGGTTCTATTCCTCATTGGATATTATTTTTAATGGTGGATGTTTTATAAAAGTTTTTACGGCTAATGACGCACTCATATTCGGGACTCTTACATAGAATTAACAGCTAAATAAGTAATAAAATATTTTAGTGCCGAATGATGTTTTTAAACTGATATTTGCCGCTTTGCTGATGGCCCTTCGTCCATCAAGATTCGTCATAATCACCTTCTATAGTTTGATGGTCGATCATAGACTAAGTTTCGGATGTCAAGTACCAATTTTATGAATAGCCAATAAATAAATGTTTGACTGTTGCTACTTAGCTTTGTGAAGCCAAGTGTTATTTTACAACCTTAGTATTTGCATTCGAATTGCTTTATTTTTAGTTGGTTAACACTTTTTTTAAAGATGGGCAGCAATGGTTTATGTTCAACAAAATAAAGCTTATTTAGTACTTATACAAAATAAGGAGTCGGTTTTTGAGGCTTTTCTCTAACTTATTAATGAGTAGGTACCTACCGGGTACCTATAGGTACCTACTTTTAACTTTGTTTTTATTTTCAGTAAGAAAACAAATCTAAAACGAGTAAGTAGGTAAGTATATATTTAATAAATAAATAATAAATAAATAAATATTCCGGACATATCACACACGGTCAACTGATTCCAAACTAGGCATAGCCTGTACTATGGGTACCAGAAACTGATATACATAATAGATTAATATATAACACCCAGACACAGAACAAACATCTGTGTTCATCACAGAAATGTTTGTCCAGAGCGGGAGTCGAACCCGCGACCTCTAGCGCAGAAGGCAGAGTTACTACCAAATGAGCTATGAGTCCAGTCGATATGCAATAGGTAATTAAATTTCTATGTACTTATTTATAAACAGAACGGTGGTCTACAATTCTACAATAAAGTTAGTAAATACTTGTAAAGACACAAAGCTATCTAAATTAATTGATTTATATATGTTTCAAGTTTCAAAATTTCACTTATTATTATTATGTGCGCCACCGTCCTCTTCTACTTTGTATATCCCGTCCATCCAAAGGTTGCCTGGTAGAGATCGCTTTTAGCGATAAGTCCGCCCTCTGTCACACTATTGTTAAGTTATTTTTTTTTTCCTTGATTGTGTATTTTCTTTTCGTGTACAATATAGTTATATTCTATTCTAAAGTTAATTCTACCAGTCATTCGCTACGAGTTTACAAACACTCAGATTTCTCTTCAGCCAAAACAAATGAACAGGCCGCAGCCATTCCAAACATTTCTATGCAAAATCCGGGACAAAGAAACCTATGCAAGTGGAAAAACAACAATAAAGGTGTAACAATGCATACTAATTAACTTGTGCCTGTAACGATGGCCATCTTGGAGAATTATTACACCATAAATTGAGCGTTTAAATTACTCTTTCATACGTCGAAAACTAATCGAACAGCACTAACTGCTCTGTCTCTTATTTCAAAAAGCAAAGACAATTCTTTTTTTCTGTCCGTGCTATTGCTACTGTGAGTGTTTAACTGTCAAATTTGAATTTGAAATTGGAACATGGCAGATTGATCGGGTTATCCTGCTGTTCTTATTTTAAATGATCAGATTTACATAAAGGGTATGAGTTTATTTAGCGTTTTAAATTGCCTATGTCACAGGCGGGCGGTGGAGCGATGGCCTACGAAGTGGGCCGAACATCGCATAATGGCGGAGAACTATATAATATGTCCAGCAGTGGACTTAGTGTGCTGATGATTATTATGATGATGACCTATTAGTTGTGTGTGGTATTTATGTAAGCTGAGATTTCGGTTTTTTTTCTAAATTCTCAGTACCTATTTTAGTTCCTAAATTTTAATAGTAGTTTTTTTTAAGTCGTGGTTTGGTCTGATAGAGTTGTGTAGATAGTGCATAGTACAGCACAGACTCACATCTTCATTTAACACAACAATACGTTGTAAACCTTACCGTTCCAATTATTTCTAATTGTCCGTTGTACTTTACGATCACATTCGTTTTAACGAGTCTCGTGCGGAAATTACTCATCTCGTCCGAAGATTGTTTATGCACGAATTACCATAAATAATGGAGCGAATGTCACTTCTGACGGTTGGTTAACATCTTATTTTCACGTGGCATTTGCAAAAAGTCCCTGGTATTAATTATACTGAAGCCAATATGTGCTACTTATCTATTGTTTATCTGATGCATGAAACATAATAGGTACTAATATTTCAAAGAAAACATAGACGTGGACTTCCTGCAGGCACATAGGTTTTTCTTTCTGCATAAATAAAGGCCTCTACATTATTTATGTACGCCAGATTAATTACGCTAGATGGTAAAAAACCTATGTTCCTAGCTATCACTCAAGCTTCAGCTACACGCATGTTGGTACAACTTGTTATTACGCAACTTAGCAACTATTACCTACAACCGATAAGTACAGCGATAGTTTTCTTGTGATTAAAATCTTATAATATATACAAAAGCTTTTATCATGTCACAAACATTCGAAATAAACAAACCTCATTATAGCAATACTCTTTGGTTAAAAAGGAGGGATTGAAAAGATGCCCAGATTTTGTTCCATTTTCGAATTCAAAATCAGAATTGTGTTGGACGATGCGCGCGTTCGGCGCAGCGGCTTCGTGCAAGCGCAGATAAATCTGGAGACAAGCCGACGCGACTCATGCTAAACTCCACCGCTATCTTAAATCTCGTTTGCCGTGTCTCACTTGTTTCACATCTTTATCAAAAACCAGCCTCAGTTTTAATAACAAACACACATTGTTTGCCGTCTAATCCCCACATCCTCGGTTTGTTGTCCGACGCCAGCCAAACGGTAGCTACGAAAATTATGACATACGGCTCTATCTTATCTATGGCCACTCTAGAACATATGCTCGGCGCCTAATGGAGTACTTACTAATTCAACACTTTCGTCCATAAAATCGGATTCATTTACGCGGCGGCGAGCGACGAGCTGTTCTGACACAGCGTGTGTCATTTTCGCGAATTACATGTTTTTTGTTTATATTTTATTGAAGGAAAACAAAGGTTCTTTTTTTCTTTTTTTTCAGAGGTTGGAAAACGGTTGGAAAGTGGCGGCCTGGTCACTAATTTCGCGCCCTTTCTCCCGTCACTCACACGTCACGACATCGTGAATGCAAAACTGCGAAGCTGGAATTAGCGAAGATCCGGGCGCGCCCGCACTCTGTAAATTGCCTCGATTCACTAAATACAGTTGTAAAATGTAATAAGAAAATAAAAGCCGATGATTTAGCCGGGTTTCGGAATTACGTGTGAAGGGCCGGCTATCTGAGTTTCAGCGCGGCTATCTGTCAACTTGACGTTAGCGTTTCACGCGCCAATTTTCGCGCTATCGATCGTGAAAACTTTTTTGACAATTAAATTAAATCTTTCATGAAAATTGAGATAAATTTTGTTGACGTAATCAAATAATTACGTACCTACAGGTTTTGTTTAGGTACCTAAGTATCCCAAAATCCTACTATCTTATTAAACCTAAATGCGTAAGATGAATAACGAATAGATGTTTTTACTCAATCACGCTAGAACGGCTGAACGCATCTAAATTCGGCTCACTGATAATTATAGTTTGGAATAGCACATAGGCTACTTTTTACCTTCGTAGGTACCACGACAGCAAAGCCGCGGGCGGTAGCTAGTAATAATATAAATTCCAAAGTTGTCATAATACCTAATTTGGATGTTTGTGGTTCAATCTCGACATAACGGCTCAACCGATTTCAGTGAAACAACAAAACAACGATCTCAACGAGAGGTTATTTGCATATTATGTAGACTACTTTTTATCTGGGTAAGTACTACGCGAGTGAAACCGTGGGCATGGGCTAGTAAATATAAAAAATTGTAAAGACATTTTTTTTGTTAGGTACCTACTCAATCGCGCCGTTAACACTTGAATTAAATATAGCATACTTAGAGAACGAATGGGGACCACGAATCGGGCAACGCAGTGTCGGAAGGCCCCCACCCAATGGATCGACGACTTTGTGAAAGTTGCGGGAAGTCAAGCGAGGTAGGGCACAGCGATATTTTCTAGGTCTTGGTTGGCGCAGCGCGCCTGGGAGGTACCTCCGCCTTACAGAAGATCGGGCATACCTCTTATTACCACATCATTGCTTAACATCAGGTGAGATTGGGGTCAAACGTTAGCCTATTTTGTATTTAAAAAAAAAAGGTGATAATTCGTGAGCCTATTTTTTTTTTTAATCTAAATAGGTACACAAGATTCTTATACGTGAATGTCTTTTCTTGGATAATTTAAAAGCTGTAATGAGCACTCAAATAAAAATGGTGGAAGGTGACAGTTTAAAATGAAACCTTTTCACTTACAGATAATTTACGTACCTCTGCGGTACACTCGGTAAGAATTTACTCCTGTTCTTTGTGACCGAGTTCTCAAAGTCAAAGTTAAAACTGTTTATTTCAATAAAATCACTAGGATCACTTTGAAACGTCCTAGAAATTAGGTGAAGCTACGTTTGTTCGCGACCAAGCCTAGAAGAACCGAGTGATTTTTTCGATGTTCCTTTTTCATTAAATGGAATGTAGAGCTTCAGTGTGGTGCCGAATGGAACCCGTTGGTGTCCTTAGCGTTAATAGAAAAACTCATTGATGCACTACAGGTTTAGAACCCACGATCTTTGGGTCGAAAGTCATCATCATTATCAGCCTGTAGAAGCCCACTGCTGGACCTGCCTCCTCAGAGACTGCCATGACGAACGGTCCTGAGCCTTTTCCATCCACCGACTTCCCGCAACCTTCACAATATCGTCGTTCCATTGGGTGGGGGACATCTTCCAACTCTACGTTGGCAAGTTCGTGGTCGCAATTCGATAACCTTAACACCCTTATAAACGGTTGTCGGTTCTGCGAGCTATATGGCCGGCCCACTGCCACTTCAACTTGTTAATTCTGAGAGCTATGTCGTTGACCTTGGTTCTTCTACGAATTTATTATACATATTATATCAAAAATGTAGGTACCTTCAAATGGCCAACTGTCATCTAGTTTCCAAAACTACCTTTGCCCATAGCTATATGTACCTACTAGTACTACGGTAGCACCTACCAACGAATTTAAGTTTTATTTTGATGATTTGTTGTGTACATATTTTACTCACGACAGCCATATCCGGAGGCCGGATAAGGCCTCAGCCGGAGCCCTAATTTACATTACTTACAATCAGATCCAACTTAACAAAGGCACTTAAATTTGAAAAATATATACCTACCCGATCTTATACCTAGATTTGTATTTGTTACTAGCTTCCGCCCGTGGTTTCGCTCGCGAGGTACCTACATAAGATGTAGCCTATATGCTTCTTCTTCTTCCTGCCCTTGTCCCAAACTATGTGGGGTCGGCACAACATGTTTTCTTCTTCCACTCTCTTCTGTTAGCCGTCATCTCCGCACTCACTTCTTTCTTACTCATGTCATCTTTAATACAATCCATCCATCTTTTCTTCGGCCTTCCTCTAGTCTTATATCCATCCACATTCATACCTAACGCTCTTCTCGTTACATGACTTTCATCCCTCCTCATGACATGCCCATACCATGCTAACCTATTACTTCTCAACTTTTCCGTCACTGGCGCTACTTTCAAACTTCCTCTGATGTACTCATTTCTTATTTTGTCCATTCTTGTCACTACACACATCCATCTCAACATTCGCATCTCTGCCGCATGCACTCTTCTTTCATCCGTCCCTTTGGTAGCCCAACACTCAGATCCATACATTACGACAGGCCTTATGATCGTCTTGTAAACTTTCCCCTTAAGTATAAGGGGCATTTTTAAGTTTAAGGGGCATGTAGCATATATGCTATTCTAGGTAAAGAACTCTATTTATTCCAAGTTTCAACGAAATCCGTAGAGCCGTCATGGCGTGATTGAACAACAAGCATCTAAACAACCAAACATCCTAACAAACTTTCGCAATTATAATATTAGTAGGATCGTCTTTTTATCGTTGAGAGCAGTGGTGGTGGAATGGTAGTGCCTTTCGATCCACAAGTCGTCAGTTCGAATCCCGGTCGTGCACCAATTAATTTTCCGTTCGGAAAATTTATGTGAGGAAACCGGCATGTTCTAGATCGTAAAAATTCGAAGACATGTGACATGTACGCGAAAAGAGCCTCTAAGAGGCTTTAATCCTTTCACTACACTGATTCTTTCACCAACTGTCGTAGGCCCTTTTCAGAGCCACCATAGCTCGACCTGGTCACTAGCCTAATACAGGATGACCAAGAAAGAATCAATGAATCAAGAAGCAACCATCTTTTTGCGTTCAGGTTTAACGTCAGTGGCTGACAAATCGCAGCACGATTAATTCAAAATATTTTCACAAGTCAAAGTCAAAGTCAAAAGGCATTTATTTCAATAAAATCACTAGGATCACTTTGAAACGTCTTAGAAACTAGGCGAAGCTATGCCTGTTCCTCGCGACCAAGCCTAGAAGAATCAGGCAACAAACACGGCTTGGTGCCTTTTTTTTTCGATGATCCTTTTTCATAATATTAACTATATTAACACACACTATATTATATCACAATATTAACTTATCAAAATCAAAAGATTACTGATGTTATTGCCTAACATATAACAGTTGCTATCGTATCGTAAGCGTAACGCTATCGTTAATTGTTCGTGCTTGGGGCACAGTTCTTCCTACTCGTAAGTACCTTTTGAGAGGAGGTAGGGCACAGCGAGATTTTCTCGTTCTGAATTGGAGCAGCCCGCCTGGTGAGGTACCTCCGCCTTACAGAAGATCGCAGCCAAATAACATTATTTGTTTCAAATAGTGTTGTGTTCCTGTGGTGAGTAGGGTTGCCAGAGCTCTTTAGGGGGGAAGGGGGTTCGGGGTCGGCAACGCGTGCGTGATGCCTCTGGTATTGCAAGCGCTCATAGGCTACGGTAACCGCTTACCATCAGGTGGGCCGTAAGCGTGTTTGCCACCTATGTTGTATAAAAAAATAAAAACCTATGCATTTATAAACATGACTTTCCTGTTACCATGCATTTGAGGCTGACTGTTTAACAATATATTTAGTCTGTAGATGCGGTGGCCATTTAAAAATAAATTAAACTCAAAATTAAGCTTCGATATCCCGTGAAATTACTTCTCTATATGAAATTGGTCTTAAATAACTGATATATCATTATTGTCGTTTTAAAACTAAAATTAGTAAAGGAGAATTATCATTCTTACAAGAATTCTGGTCGGCAAACTAATTTGAAAGTTGTCTAACTTTTTGTGGAGGATAATCAAACGTACTCAATTATTTTATTTCAAAAAAATATTTGATAAATCTAGCGAGCGAAGTGACCCAATATACGAGTATGTCAAATGTTGTATGTTTATTTGTTGAAGCATTACTTTTGAACGTCAATCCAATTTGCATTTGCGTGGACCAAAGGATTATAAATTCGGAAAATTTATGTGCACTATATGAGACGCAAGGGGTGCAGGTTTGATTCCCGCTGCGGACAAATGTTTGCATGATCTGCAAATATTTGTTCCTGGTCTGGGTGTTATGGTAATAAGTAGCGCCAGTGACTGAGAAGTAGAAGAGCAAAAGGTTGGCGTGGTATGGGCATGTCATGCGAAGGGAAGAATGCCATGTAGAAGAGTGTTAATTATGAATGTGGAAGGATATAAGGGAAGAGGTAGACCAAAGAAAAGATGGATAGATTGTGTGAAAGACGACATGAGTAAGAGGTAACGGCATTTCGAAGCATCCTGTAGTGTAGTGCGGGTTCAATTATCTAGCTAGATTAACTATGTAGCGGACATGTCGCCCACCTGTCAGGTAGCCATAATGGACTGGAGATAATGTTATTTGTAATGTCGACTTTTTTTAAAAAATAGGTGTAATCATATTTTTAGTAAATATGACTGACTGTCAACATATTTTGCTTCAAGGGCTATGTCCATAATCTGTAGGTGCTATCACCAAAAATTCCGCCTTACGACCCCTTTTTTTTGTTTTTTTTAAGGGGGAAAATGCCGTCGCATTTCCTTTCCGCCATGGGGGGTGGCGGAAAGGGGTATGTGGGGCTCGAACCCACTATAAAACCCCCCTGTGAGCAGTCCTGCGCCTGATAGGCCCGGATTTGCCTTAACCGGGCCTTGCCCGTGCCTTGCTCACTAAGGCCGCTCCTCAGACTTGTGGGGCCGTTAAGAAATAGGCGAAAAGGTCCGACCTTCCGCTGATGACCCCACTACAAAGGGAGGAGGCGGGCAAACTGCCTCCTCCTCTCCCCTGTTCTTCTGCGGCGTAGCACCGCATTGTGCGTGAAGTGATCAGTGCCTTGCTTGTGTATTTTTTTTTTTTATACTACTGAGGTGGCAAACAAGCATACGGCCCACCTGTTGGTAAGCGGTTACCGTAGCCTATGAGCGCTTGCAATACCAGAGGCATCCCCCCCCCCCCCTAAAGAGCTCTGGCAACCTTACTCATCGCAGGAACACAACACTATTTGAAACAAATAATGTTATTTGGCTGCGATCTTCTGTAAGGCGGAGCTGCTCCAATTCAGAACGAGAAAATCTCGCTGTGCCCTACCTCCTCCTAAATTAATTATGCGTAATATTTTTTGTAGTCTAACAATATGTTCTTATTGTTTTGGTCGTAAGTAGTAGCAACTGAACAACAGACACTCTTGCGGGTTCGCTCGCTAGGTGCCTAGATGAAGTAGCCTATGCCTTTTAATATGGGATTTAGCTAAAAGATTTTTTTCTTATAAAATACTAGGTTGGTATCCAAATATTTTTTTTTATCCGTATTTATTTTGTAATAGGGCTTCAATGGAACGCAGAGCTGGGATCTCTTAGTAGGTATTTAATTTTATAAAATAGGTAAATTATTTCGTTACGTTAAAGTTGTACCTACCTACAACTTTAGCTACACGGGTGGCGGAGTTTGAGAAGTCCCGTCCCCCCCCCCCCACCCGATGGACCGACGACATTGTGAAAGTTGCGGGAAGTCGGTGGATGGAAAATGCTCAAGGCTTTTCGTCATGGAGCTCTTTGGGGGAGGCCTATGCCCAGTAGTGGACTTCTACAGGCTGATGATGATAACATACCTATTAATAGGTATTATAAATGCGAAAGTTTGTTAAAAGGTGGGGTGTGAAGATGTTTATTAATCAATCACGCCGCAACCATTAGATAAACGGATCGGAATTAAATTTGGCATGTATCTAGATAATAGCCTGGAATAACATAGGAACAAGCATAGTTTCTAAGACGTTTGAAAGAAAGAAAAGAAAATACATTTATTTTGGACACACAAGATCTGGATCAGTTGAACTATCTATAGATCGTTTGTAACGGTCTTTAGATGGCTCAACTGTTTCTTGTGTATTTTGTGAATATTAACTTGTATGAGTTTTAAGTTTCTTTCTGTAAATAAAATATTTTGGAAAAAACACACAAGCACAGCACAAAATAATAAAAAAGACACTATGTACAGAATTAATGAATGAATGAATGAAAGATTTATTTTCCTTAAGACTACTACACATAAAATAACATAAAAATTAAAATTACGTACTAAATGATAAAGATATTGTGCGCAGCAGAGCTCGTGGAAAATATGGTTACAGGTTACAATACAGAAGGTAGGGAGGAAAAAAAGCAAAAGTAGGTAGGAAGTAACAAAACTAGGGTGTTCATAAGTCCGTGCCGAGGTGCATGCGTGAGCCAAAAAAGGTTCCATCTCAGCATTGATGCCGCACACGAAGTGTAGCGGCGCTGGTTTTCAGATGGTTCAGGCGTTTCAGACGTTTCAAAGTGATCCTAGTGATCTTATTGAAATAAACGCCTTTTTAATTATACTTTTGTACCTACTTATAGATACCTAGATAGATAAATAGAAAATTCTTTATTGCACATAAAAAACGTACAAAGGCGAACTTAATGCTAAAAAACATTAGGTACCTATCTTCCAGATACTTAAACTCTGTGTTTGTGGACAAAAGATGTGAAGGTAGTGCACTGTTGAGAACATAAAAACGAAAAGAAAAAGAAAATAAATAGACTTTTAATCGGGTACCACACGAGCGAAGCCTCCTAGTTCTGCATAACACTGCAAACAAATTCAGCGCTCTGATGAAGATAGCAACATTGTTTTTATTTCAAAGCATCAAAATTTCAACAACTCCTGAGGTTATCCGAGTATACAACGCCCACCTATGACGTACAACTATTTAGAAGATTTATCGCCCAATTCATATCGCCGCTACCAATAAATCCATCACAGAACCGCATCAAAATGTGTTAATTCACCATCGTAAATCTCCCACAGATTTACGTTATGTAAAAGGGGCATTTCAAAAAGTCGCTTTATGTGTTACCCCTCTCGCTAACGTGTTTCCGCTAAAGCGCTGCAGTAGCACTTTACAAGCCATAAACACGAACTGAAAAAAAAAAACATTTCCTTCAAAAATAGAATTCGAATTCCCGCGGTTTAATTGCGTTCCCGCCAATGAGCGAGCGGTGCGTGCGAGTGGGAAAACTGGAATTTTGAACGAGAAGGAATGACGTGGGACTGACGGCTCCGCCCCGTTAACAACATGGCGTATTTGTTGATTGGCGGTCTTTTGATCGGTGCCTCCCCGCGCCAGAGGTGACGTATCGAGGCAGCGCGGGAAACGCGTGGCGGAGGAAAATGCCGCTGTGACGGCCGATTGGCGCGGGGATAGCGCGGGAAAAGTTGCCGTGACCCTATTCCATTTTCAAAGTTTCTATTGTTCTTGGTTTATTTATTTTTAAATCTAGATGGAAACGTTTAGTAATGAATACCTTCATTATTCCTTTAATTAGTCACGATTCAAGAAATCTGCTAATCAATATGTACCGATATTTTTTTAAGTGTACCTAATAAAGTTATTGTTTACTCGGCCCTGTCACAATAAATACGTAAATCAATGAGTACATTTTAATTCTTATTTGTTGACAGTCAGTAGGTACGTTAAATAGTTTAATTCCTCATTTTGACAATTTGATTTAAACTGTCCCTTACATCGTATGCATCATTAAGCATTGGTCAAGCGCCTACGCATATCAGCGGCAAAATGACAAGTGACATGACAGCGCCTGTCAAAAATATTATGGCAATCATAGATACAACTTACAAGTTTGTGACATTCAGATATGTAACGAACCAACACCAAGCAACTAACTTAGGCTCGTATTCAGAGACAAGACTCGAGCATTGATCTGTACTTAAATCTCGATTTGAGGCGAGATTCTAATTCTTGAACAGTATTTAAGCAAAGATTCAAAGATCACAGTTCACCTGAGTAAATGCTTATTCTGAAACGTCAATCAGACGAAATCGGTGCTTGAGTTTAGATTTGATTTGACATTAATCAAATGACATTTTCGTTCCGTTACACGTACTTTGATGCATATTTATACTTCACTTTATTGTTCTATTCTATTTCCCCCCTGGCTGTTTGAATTTCTGCGTAAAACGGATCGAAAATTATAAATAAATCATAATGTAAACGAGAACATTTGAGTACAGATTTGAGACTCGATTCAGCTGAGAGTAGTTTAAGTACCGTTCTTGAATAAAAGCTATGTTTGAGAAGAGATTCAAAACTTAAGTAGAGTTCAGCTGATCTGTGATTAAATCTATGCTTGAGTCGTGTCTCTGAATACGAGCCTTAAAGTAGGTACCAAAACATTATTTGATAGACCCCATAGCTCAGTTGGTGCCTTCTGCGCTAGAGGTTGCGGGTTCGATTCCCGCACAGGATAAACATTTTTGTGATGAATACAGATGTTTGTTCAACATTTGTGTTAATCACACAAATATTTGCCCAGTGCGGGAATCGAACCCACGACCGCTACATTTATAAGAAAGCCCGATAATCATTACTTACTTACGGCTATAATGGCCGTTGTAAACACTCATGCAGAAGCGTCAGAAAGAGTTCAAGTGGCTGTTAACAAAATCCATGACTGGACAAAGAAATGGAGAATAAAGCTCAGCGAATCGAAATCGATTCACATCAATTTTACTAACAAGAAAGAGCAGTACCATATTAAACATAAGCTCATACCATATGAAAATACAGCCAAGTATCTGGGAATGAAGCTTGACGCGAAGCTACGCTGGAAAGCTCACGTCAAGAAGAAAAAAAATGAGTTAGAGCTACGCTACAAACAAATGTACTGGTTGCTTGGAAGGCAAGCAGCTCTATCAGTTCACAACAAAATCATATTACATAAACAAGTCTTGATGCCAGTATGGACCTATGGTATTCAGCTGTGGAGTTGTACCAAAAGTAACATCTCAATTATACAAAGATTTCAAAACAAAGTGCTGAGGAACATTGTGAATGCGCCCTGGTACATAAGAAACGAAGATCTCCACCGGGACCTTAACATAGACTTCGTCGACATAGTTATTAAAAAATACGCAGAAGCTCACGAACTTAGACTTCATCACCATGTGAACGTCGAGGCAATCCAGCTCCTCGACAACACAGACATAGTGAGACCACTCAAAAGAGCTAAGCCTTTTGAGTTAGTATGATGTAAAATAATAGTGAAATGTAGTGAAAGTGATAGTGCCTACTTATAAAGAACACAAGAACAAGGTGTCTTCCCCTTAACTAGAAACTGTAAGAAAAGTGCTATTGGACACATTCTTAGATATAATTTACCTTATAAAACTATGTTAAAGTAAAATTGCTCATTGGCCTACTTGGCTAGATTGCAATACTACTTAGGGTACAATATTTTGTAAACTAGGATTTAAAAAAAAAAAAAAAATTACTTACATGACTTCTTTTGTAGGTATCTTCATTCTTTCAGATTTATGTCATCCTAAGAAGTTCGGTTATAAAATAGGCTCAGGCCCGTTCACTGTGCCATTTTAAGAAAATATTTAGCAGAAGACATCTTCTACAGACTGTTTTTTCTTGTTTATGTACCTTCCTGTTAGTTTTTAATTCATATGATGATCGATGGCCCCTAAAGCAGTGTTTACAATGAACCTTGCACTGTTCAAGTGACAGCACATGTGCGCCACCTATGGCGAGGTATAAATCAATTGGCTCCTATTTTGACAGTTGACAGTTGCATGACACTTGAGCAGCGGGAGTTTCGCCTGTGTGGTCTTTACATAAGAATTAAATAAATAAATATTTCGTACATATTCACACGGTCAACTGATCCCAAACTAGGCATAACCTGTACTATGGGTACCAGAGACTGATATACATAATAGATATATATTTAACACCCAGACACAGAACAAACATCTGTGTTAGTCACAAATGTTTGTCTGGACAAACATTTGTGACTAACACAGATGTTTGTTCGCGGGTTCGATTCCCGCACTGGTGCGGGAATCGAACCTGCGACCTTTAGCGCAGAAGGCAGAGTTACTACCAACTGAGCTATGAGGCCAGTCAAAATTAGAAAATAAATAAATAATAAATAAATAAATATTTATTCATTACGTTAGTGCTAGGATTTACAGATTTACAGGATTTACAGGTGCTAAAATTGAAGGTGGTCGAGCCGAAAGTCGTGAGTTCGAATCCGGGGGGGCACCAATGGATATTTCTATTCGAACTTAGGGAGGACTGACGCGTAAACGTCGCGAGCAGTCGGTTGGCAAGGCTCAAGCCCGTTTATCGTGGCATTTTTGGGGGTGGCCTTTGTCCAGCAGTGGCCTTCTTCAGGCTGATGATGATGATGAACTCGTAAATGGGAGACTAATTAGCACTTAAATATTGTAAATGACATAGATACCTACTTATGTGTTGTTGTTTGTACTGTATGTTATCTGTGTTATGTCTACCTATCGTTAACCTTTATTCTATTGTTTTTTGTGTCTTCTGTCTGTGTTTTTCAAAATAAATTTATTTCATTTCATTTCATTTCATGTGAAGAATAACATAGTGAGGATATATCATCATCAGTCTGAGGAATCCACTGCTGGACATAGGCCACGAGGAATGGTCTTGAGCCTTTTCCATCCAGCGACTTCCCACAACCTTCACCTTGTCGTCCGACCATCGAGGGGCCTTTCAACACTTGGAGGAGTTAGGGCACAGCGATTTTTTTTTAATAGTGTTGTGTTCCTGCGGTGAGTAAGATTGCTAGAGCTTTTTAGGGGGCTCCCCCCCTTAAGGGGTTCGGCAACGCATTAGCAATGCTTCAGGTTTTGCTGATGTCAATAGGCGACGGTAACCACTTACCATCAGGGAGGCCGTAAGTCTGTTTGCCTCCGTATAACATAAAAAAAACACCGCGACATCCGGTTCCTGGTCCCCATTTGAGAACATTTACTCCCCAACGGTTGTCGGTTCTGCGAGCTATATGGCTTGCTCACTGCCACTTCAACTTGCTTATTTTGAGTTCTACGTCGGTGCACTTTGTTCTTCTACGGATTTCCTCATTTCGGATGTTATCACGTAGTGAAACTCCAAGCATAGCTCTCTCCATAGCCCGTTGCGCGACTTTGAGGTTGTATATGAGGCCTATAGTTAACGACCAAGTCTCAGTGCCATATGTCATCACTGGCAACACGCACTGATTGTAGACTTTCGTCTTGAGGCTCTGCGGTATCTGCGACGAGAAGATATACACGAAGTTTCTTAAATCCGAGTATGCCGGTGGGTGATTTGTAATATTTTATTTCAAATTGATCCTTAGGTGTGGTATCTACGTAATTAAGTCAATTTGAATGAATGAATGAATGAATGAATAAAAGATTTATTTTCCTTAAGACTACTACACATAAAAATTAAAATTACGTACTAAATGATAAAGATATTGTGCGCAGCAGAGCTCGTGGAAAATATGGTCTTCGCTCAGCATTGTGCTGGATACACACTGATGTGTGTACCCAGCGCTGGTTTTCAGCGGAGACCATAGTAGTCACGTCACGACCTTCTAGAGGTGCCTAAAAATAACAATTATGACTTATAATAATTACTTATAATGACTTATAATAATAATTTGCAGTTTCTTTGAGGGGTGAGCGATATCGTTGAGTTATGATGCTAATATTATAAACTAGCTTCCGCCCGCGGCTTCGCTCGCGTGGTACCTACATAAAAAGTTGCCTATATGCTATTCCAGACTATAATCTATCTCTGTACCAAATTTCATTCAAATCCGTTCGGCCGTTTAGCCGTGATTGAACCACAAACATCCTCACAAACTTTCGCATTTATAATATTAGTAGGAAGTAGGAAGGATAATAGGATAGGATGCGAAAGTTTGTAAGAAAAAAGAAAGAAAGAAAGAAAAAGAAAATAAATTTATTCAACACAGACTAAAGATTTTAAAATAGGTACACAGGTTCTTAGAAAATAATAAAAATAAAAAAGCAAAATTAACAAATAGGTACCTACTACCAAATAAAATAAAAAGGACAAAGATAATTTGTCTGCTTGTAGCATTAATTTTATTATCAAGAATTATTATTATAATAGATTTTAATTTTTTTTTATTTTTTATTTACCAAAATAAAATTTGATTTTTATTTGTGAGGATGTTTGTGGTTCAATCACGGCGTAACGGATCAACCGATTTCGTTGAAACTTGGAATAGATATAATTCTTTACCTAGAATAGCATATAGCCTGTATTTATGTTGGTGCCACGCGAGGAAAGCCACGGGCGCAAGCTGGTCTAGAATAAGGCCTTACTGGTCTGGATTATCGCTCGCCAACCCGCATGCCCAGCATGGTGAGTATGGGCAAACCCCCCCACATGATTAGTATTTAGCTCTGTCTGTGGGGGAGGCCATGTTCTGCAGTGGACGTCGTACGGCTGAAATGATGATGATGATCTGGATTATTCGTCCTCATGTCAACATTATACGATTTGTCCACAAACAGATAACATAATTCATTAATTAGACACGTCACGCAGGACAGCTGCGTTCCACTAATTGAAGAGCAACGTGTGAAATGCCCTATAGATTGCATCTTGACAGTTGTAGTTTATTTTAACACTAGCTTCAACCCACGGCTTTGCTTGCTTGGTACCTGGATAAAAAGAAGCCTATGCCACGTTCCGGGCCTTGAGAAAAATCATTTCGATCGCTTGCTATAATTACTAACTGCGCTTCCGAATGCAAGTGATCTGGATCAATTGAGCTATTTATAGATCGTATGTAACTAGGTATTGTAACTAGGTATATATATATATATTAAGTAGGTCTGACGTGCCCTGTAAAATGAAATTGCCCGCACACGAACATGCACACGCACACGCCCACACACACTTTTGATGGCTTTTTTTTTTTTTTTATATACCACTGAGGTGGCAAACAAGCTTACAGCCCACCTGTTGGTAAGCGGTTACTGTAGCCTATGAGCGCTTGCAATACCAGAGGCATCACGCACGCGTTGCCGACCCCGAACCCCCTCCCCCCCTAAAGAGCTCTGGCAACCTTACTCATCGCAGGAACACAACACTATTTGAAACAAATAATTTGGCTGCGATCTTCTGTAAGGCGGAGGTACCTCCCCAGGCGGGCTGCTCCAATTCAGAACGAGAAAAGTACTTAAGTACTTCCACTTACATAAGTTCGGAAAATCGGTCACCGCTATAACTACATCCAGATTGTGAAGCTGGCCGCGTGTTCGAAACTAGGGCTTAAGATAATACGCGGAAGACAGTCTCCGGAAGGAGGCTTCACTTTATAGTGTGGTGCAAGGGAAAACCGATTGGCGAGTAAATTATTATTTTTCTGTTGGATTTCGTAGCTCAAGTACCCTACCTAAATTGCACCCCAAGCATGAATTTAAGCACTTCAGCATTACGCTTACCGATATTCAATTAACTATTCAATAAGTAAATTAAGAGTAGCACAAGAAAGGAAAGAATGGAAAAGGTTGGAGGAGGCCTTTGCCGACTGGCAAACAGATCTAGGAAAGATAACAAAACAACAGATATTAGTTTAAATAGTTTATAAGTCCAGTGTTAGCTTTTAAATTTAAATTATTGTAAAGGGATTAGGGATCTGAATAAAAGGCTATATTATTATTATATTATTATTATTATTTTTATAAATTAAGATGCGACGTTTCAAAATATCGTGGCAGATTTTTTGGTTTGAAAATTATACATCTAAAACGGTCTCATTGATAAGTCAAGTAGATAATGCTTGCTTGTCGTGCCACTGTTCTTTCTTAGTCCTGTATTAGGTCAGTGACCAGATGTAGGTAAGGTGGTCCTGAAAAGGGCCTATGACAGTGAAAAAAATTGTGTAGTGGAAGAATTTATCCTTCCACTACACAATTTTTGCGTCTCAAAAGAGTGCGCCTCTTTATACGTGCATATGTCACATGGCTTCGAATTTTTAGGTTGTAGGACATGCCGGTTTTTCACGATGTGTTCCTTCGCCGTTTTATAGCGCATATAAGTGAAATGTATTCCTTCCCCAAATTTGTCATGTACGTTAATTTTTCATTTTTTGTTTTTAAACGAAAGCTAAAATAAAAGCAACAACTTTTGCGAGTTCATTGTAGCACTCAGAACGCGTTTAAATCTTTTGTATCAAAAAGTAGTGACTAATAAAACAAGACGACTGGTTTCACAGTTAATAATTAATTTTATTGGGAAGGTAACATCAGTGTGGGGTTTTAGTGATAAATAACATAATATTGCCATTTCTATTTTTTTTTTGCCATATTATAAGACTTATACTTGGTCGCTAACCGATGGCCACGAACACAAACTCGAAGTCGCGCAACGGGCTATGGAGAGAGCTATGCTCGGAGTTTCACTACGAGACATCGACCTTCAGATCGAAAGTCGATGTATGTAAATACAGTTAGTAGTAATTGCCTCCTTGGCGTTAGCAAGGATTTGATTCCAGCAAATTGAATCAATTTATAAAGCTTTTTGTAGGCTCGCTGTCTCTTATGCACTTGCTCCACATCAAAACTTGTTTTTTTGCGATGTGTTACGTACACGCCCGCGGCAGCTTTGCCGGTCTCAACATTCACAAAACGTCCCTTCTGCTTCTGCAGTGCTTCGTTCACATTTCTTTTCATCATCATCATCAGCCTGTAGACGTCCACTACTGGACATAGGCCTCCCCCAAAGAGTACCACGACGAACGGTCTTGAACCTTCTCCATCCACTGACATCCCGCAGCCTTTAATGTCGTCGGTCCATCAGGTGGGGGGCATCAAACACTTCGTCGCCCTGTTTGTGGTCGCCGTTTGAGAACCTTTACTCCCCAACGGTTGTTGGTTCTGCGAGCAATATGGCCTGCCCACTGCCACTTCAGGCCTATGTTCTTGAGGGACTAGTGGACGTCCTACGGCTGAAATGATAATGACCAGATGTGGGCAAGAAACTATGACTGTCATGGCATACACCACTCCCCAGCTCTTGAACTGTAGATACATGGTAATTCTTAATAAGTATGTTATCCCTAAAGAGGCTTATTCTACACCCACTTACTTGGCAATAAAGTTTGTTTTATGTCTTTGGTTGTTCGCACTAAAATACCATGCAAAAATTTGCTGTTTTGGGGTCAATGCGGTCAAACTCAATTAAGTATTTAGCCGAGATGTCAATCTTTCTGTTTAATGATTAGTTATAAAATTAATAAAGACATTATCTTTATTACGCTCAGAAATGAGCAAAAATGGCTTTGCACGAAGGGAGCATCTAAGAGGCGCACTTTAATCCTTTCACTACACTGATTCTTTCACCGACGGTCAGAGGCCCTTTTCAGGGTCACAATACCTCAACATGGTCATTTACCTAATCAGGGTGTCAAAGAAAGAATCAGTGACACGACAAGCAAGAAAGCAAGTTTTTGATTTGATATTATTTTAATTTTTTTAATAGTATAAGCCCATTTCGGGATAGTTTTACTAGTTACTAATTATCATTTTGTTGTTTTTTTTTATTATTCTTTATTGTACACAAGAAAACACAGATTACAGCAATAAAAAAAGAAAGGTATGTACAAAGGCGAGCTTAACCCTAAAAAGAGTTTTCTTCCAGCAAACCTTTGAGGCTAGAGAGAAGTGATTATAGAGGGAGGTTCGTGTACCTAAGCAAATATGGTTAATAATAAATAACATTAATTACTAAAATACTATTACCTATAAAACACCTGTTGTTAAGTATCTACTTAGATTAAAAAAAAACAATTGTCACAGAAACTTTCTATCGCCAATTACTTTAAAAAAAAAGTCCTGCACATATCGAGTCCAAAACAAAACTCCAAAAAATGAATCCACTATGCAATTACTTACCATAACAAACTGACAAACCTGGCAACATCGCTATGCAACCCACTCATTACCGTATTTCCTTACTCTTTTATTAAAATAGGTGTATAAAAGCGGTAATGTAAAACGGATTTGCTGCGCGTGTTATATCAAAAGTAAGAGTATAAGTGTGTTGGTGAAGGGGACCTATCACTGAATGGAAAGGCAGTACCACATTTCACCAACTATAAAACGCTCGTGGGGATCAGAAACCTCCACAGTCAACGTAGATACCACCATCCATACCATTCAACATGATCGCTTTTGTAAGTACTTAGTGACAAGTGATTAATCCACCTAAAGTTTCCAGTGACCAGTACCTAGTGACCGGAATACGTTGTGATTTTTGACATAAATTTGAACCTTGTCCTGTGATCTCAAAGAACTATTATCGATTTATCTGAATGAGCAATAAAACTCAATTTTTTTACATAAAAATTATATATTCTTATCATCGACTGGCCTCATAGCTCAGTTGGTAGTAACCCTGCCTTCTGCGCTAGAGGTCGCGGGTTCGATTCCCGCACTGGACAAACATTTGTGACTAACACAGATGTTTGTTCTGTGTCTGGGTGTTAAATATATATCTATTATGTATATCAGTCTCTGGTACCCATAGTACAGGCTATGCCTAGTTTGGGATCAGTTGACCGTGTGTGATATGTCCGGAATATTTATTTATTTATCTGTTTAAATTCTACAAAGCTCTACTGTAGCTGCAGCTCAGTGAACTTAGGGGTTAAAAAACAATTAATTTGTAATAAACATGAATAGAAATTAAAAAAAATGATACATCTCATAGTGATAAATATGATTTCAAATTGGTGATGAAAATGTGAATTGTTAAACATTAATGAATCGTGGTATCATCATCATCATCATTAAAGCCGTAGAACGTCCACTGTTGAACATAGGCTTTCCCATAGATTTCCAGCGCGACTGACCTTGTACGGCCTGCACCCAAACAATAATTTGGGGGGATTTGCCCATACTCGCCACGCTGGGCATGCGGGTTGGCGAGTGCCCATCCCCTAGCTTTTCTTCCCTGTGTCACCTCTAACGACATCCTAGGGTAGTGATGGAGCCTATGCTTTGGCCGGGGCCACCACGGCAATTGTAATATAATTATGTTAAATTACATACATAATTTCCAATCATTTTCTCATCAGATGTAGAGAAAGGATAAGATTATCATTACTATCATCAGCGATTCTGCAAGTTGCAATCATTATCTGCATTATGTAATGATTTGTAGAGTACGCAGTTTACGCGTGGTACCCGGATAAAAATAAATAAATAACACCCAACAGTAACATACATAATCCTGACCCCACACTTGGATTCCCTGTGTCGTGGGCATCGACTGGCCTCATAGCTCAGTTGGTAGTAACTCTGCCTTCTGCGCTAGAGGTCGCGGGTTCGATTCCCGCACTGGACAAACATTTGTGACTGAAATATATATCTATTATGTATATCAGTCTCTGGTACCCATAGTACAGGCTATGCCTAGTTTGGGATCAGTTGACCGTGTGAATATGTCCGGAATATTTATTTATTTTATTTATTTATCAGCAACTACGAGCACCATGGTACACAACACTCAGACCCGGAACAAATATTTGCAGATCATGAGCATTTGTCAGATCATTTGTCCTACGGCGGGTGTCGAAACCGCATCTTTGTGAAAATAGAAGATACTGCTGCCCATTCATAATTTGACTAGGTACCTCGGTGGCGTAACTGGCGATCGCCAGTCTGAGACGCAAGGGAAGCGGGTTCAATTCCCGCTGCAGCAGAAATGTTTGCATCATCATCATCATCAGCCTGTAGAAGTCCACTGCTGGACATAGGCCTCCCCCAAAGAGTTCCATGACGAACGGTCTTGAGCCTTCTCCATCCACCGACTTCCCGCAACCTTCACAATGTCGTCGGTCCATCGGGTGGGGGGCCTTCCCACACTGCGTCACCCGGTTCGTGGTCGCCATTCGAGAACTTTTACTCCCCAACGGTTGTCGGTTCTGCGAGCTATATGGCCTGTCCACTGCCACTTCAACTTGCTAATTCTGAGAGCTATGTCGGTGACCTTAGTTCTTCTACGGATTTCCTCATTTCGGATCTTATCACGTAGTGAAACTCCAAGCATAGCTCTCTCCATAGCCCAAGAAATGTTTGCATTATCTGCAAATATTAGTTTCAGGTCTGGGTGTTGTGACACCATGATACCCACGTCACAGGGAATCCTATAATATTGGCGTCCTGTAAATGAATAAAAGTTCCACCTGACGCTCTATAAATGATCTAGAATAGATGTAATAAGGCCTTGCTCGCTTTCTATTGGGTGTTTATTCGAAATTCCTCTTCCAGAAAACAGCAGCCATCCTTCTCCTGGCAGCGGCTGCCACCGCGCGCCCCTCCGACGAATGGGAGCCCGAGGGCCACTCGCACTCCGAACACACGAAGCCTTACCACGTCACCGTCATCAAGAAGATCGGAGTACCGATCCCTCACCCCGTGGCGGTGTCCGTGCCGCAGTATGTCAAGATACCCATACCGCAGCCCTACCCTGTGCACGTGACGGTGGAACAGCCTATACATGTCCCTGTTTACAAGGTAAGACTTTTCAGCCCTCGCTGTTCCCACGATTATGCTCACTAGGGTTAGTAAATCCTTTAAATGTTACTTCTTCAAGACTTAAAGACTAGGCTATGTAGTACTTAGTAATTTAACAGATTTTTAAAACCTAAAAAGCGAAAACTCTTTAAAAATCTCATTGCCAAAATATTACTATTGCCCACATTTTAAAGTAGTGAGTATTCCATACGTAATCATTTTAGGATGGCAATAAATTTAAAAAAAATCCCAAATTCGTGTTGAACTGTAAAATAATAGAAACGCTCAATGCAAAAAAAGTTATTTGTGTGAATTCAGCCTTTCGGCTGTGCAATAGATTTTCTTAGGAACTTAGATCGCCTCTACGCAGTCAAATGTCAAAATTGAAGTTTTTCTATAACCTAGACATATAACTTAAAACTCATAACTATCAACGAACGCACGAATTCCGTTAAGAATTTAACCGCTAATTCTTACCGCATACCATTAAACCGCATTTTCACTTGCAAGAGAAATTATGCAACTCCTTTCAACAATGTACATTTACGATCTCATATCACTGCCATTGTATTTTTAAGTGCTATCTGGCTTGATAATAACCGACTGCACCAATTTATTATGTAATGCAACTGGCCGCAACGAAAGTAAAAGCGACAGTCAGTAGAGCGTGCGGAAAAAAAAGTTCCCGCGTATTTGTGACAGATTACGTCAAATCGATTGATGATTGGAATGAGGCTGTAGGATTTTTTGTTAGCTGCCAGTATCGTCATCATAAAAAAGTTTCCGGCCTACTTACTACACTTTACTCTTGTTGTTGATCGTCTGCTCTACATTTTCGTTCCATTTGTTTTTTTTTTTTATTTATTTGGCTTATGCATTATTATCTATTTGGTTTTCGTTATACCTACGGCCCATTTAAAAATGATATGCAAACTCAGAACAAATCCAAATAAAGAACTGTTATTTCTAGCAGAGATCTCAGAGGGATGTCTACCATGCATGGTGAAATTCAATCATGAAGTTTCTTTCTATTTTAACACTTTTTTCTGTTGTTCAGGTGGTCCCGCATATAGTGGAAAAGCCTGTGCCGTACACGGTCGAGAAGCCCGTTCCCTATGAGGTCGAGAAGCCCTACCCCGTTGAGGTCGAGAAGAAGGTCGAGGTCCCAATCCCCAAGCCCTACCCCGTCCATGTTCCCGTCTACAAGCACATCTACCACCATAAAGGAGGCAAGCACTAAAGAGGATGCGTGTTGGTCAAAATAGGGAGTCAATGTGCCAAATATAGCTCATTCTGTGAGCTTCTTAGCATTTCTCGGGCGCCCATTGTAAATATAAAAAGTAAGACTAATGTAGATCTGACGGAGATGTTATTCCATCAGTATTGACTATGTACAGTTTATGTGATAATTTATTGTGTGAACAATTATTTTTTGTTGCTGTTTGCAATCGTTGTTGACTATTGTGTAATTGTTGTTGATATTTGTAGATATGTAATAAATACGATTTATGAAAAAAACTGTATTTTCTTACATTAATATTGTACCTTATGGCGTCATAATCCCATCAGTATAAAAGCCCATTTTCGCTGATTAAAAAAAACCGTACCTTAATTTCAGGCAGAATAAGCATCGCATTCTTTGCCAAGTGATAAAAAAAAACTTATAATTCAAATTGCAATTTCGAATTCGGAATCAATGTAGAGGTCGCGGGTTCGATCCCCGCACTGGGCAAACATTTGTGTGATAAACACAGATGTTTGTTCTGTGTCTGGGTGTTAAATATTTATCTATTATGTATATCAGTCTCTGGTGCCGACCCCACATGAAGTGGGATAAGGGCAGGGAGATGATGTATATCAGTCTCTGGTTCCCATAGTACAGGCTATGCCTAGTTTGGGATCAGTTGACCGTGTGAATACATCCGTAATATTTATTTATGTTTAATGTTCCGGATTTAAATTGCAGTTATTGCACATTACTTCTGGGTTGATTCATGTTTGTTTAATTTAATACTGTCAGCGACCCACATTACAATTTCCTACTTATATAACTTTTAATTTATACAATGTTTATAACTTTAAATCAATCTTGCAACGAGACAAGTCAACTTTCACTCGAGTTCAAGGCTCCGGTCGTCGACTCTTGCCTACCAATACCAGATCAGCTCACATCTTACAAACACATCGCGTTACATCGCGGTATCAGCTTGATATGAATTTATAATGATTGTGTCGACCCAGCATTGTATTGCGTGTGGAATGGTAGAGTCATGATTTTTGCATGTCTGGAAAATTAATGCAGTTCTTGATTCATCATTAATTTATGCTGTGTGTTAGTGTAACTGTGTGAAAATAAAAAGATTAGTAGTGCATGATATTAGCCTGATTTTACAGACTACCTACTTAATAAAGTAAAGTGTGTCGATTAGATTTTTTTTAAATAAGCCTTGTTTTTGCCTAGTGGGAGGAGGTAGAGCTCAGCGCTTCTCGCTCTAAATTGGAGCAGCCTGGCTGGTGAGGTACCTCCACCTTACAGAAGATCGCAGACAAATAACATTATTTCATTAAACAGTGAGGTTGCCAAAACTCTTTTCGGGGTCGGCAACGCGTGCGGGATGACTTTATTATTGCAAGCGTTCATAGGCTACGGTAACCACCACCACGGTTTGCCAACTCAGTTGTACAAAAAAATGGTTAGGTAGCTCGACTTTCGATCCGATGGTCGTGGGTTCGAACACGATCGTGCACCAATGAGGTTTTGCGCCACCCGCCCCTTTCACCGGCCAGACACTTTCTATATTACCTAATACAAAATTACAAAGTTTGTATTACAAATATTACAATCATTATGTACCTATTATGGTACAAGAAATTAGAAAATTCATGTTCCAAATTCAAATCTCACTATGTGCTGCCCACAGTAAAACGTCCAACAACAAAAAAGTGCTGATTCGCGCTCACTTGTGGAACAAAAAGTAATTTTAGAATAAGTAGATGGGATGAAAAAGATGTTTTTCGGCATACACTGCGGGCGGGCACACAGATTGCGTAAACCATTTTTTACATCAGATTTTTGAGCCCACTGTACGTGTCTGTTGTGTGTTGCACGTAAATTCGCATTATCTTTCGAAATTCAAATACGTTATTAATTTATATACAAAAAAGGTCAATCAATATAAAACCTGGGATACAAATGCACTGTGTAGGTGTAACACGTTGTCCGTCCCAGTAGTTATCATTGGTTCTGTGGCTCGGGGTCGATTAGGCCCCCCTGTGGTGTATGAGTCAGTTTTGTACCACTCAAGTTTAACCTTTTTTATTCCAAGAAATATAGGTATCTTTGTGCGTTTATAAAAAAATTAAAAGTTTAATAAAATTCAGTCTTTCATATATATTTTTTGTAGAAACTGTAAAAATTATTGATCAATGCAAAACTTGTAGAGGCTACTAGATAAAGGTATGTTAGGCTTTCTATATTTTATGTATATTATTAAATACCTACTTCTTAATTACAAGCTAACCAAGGTAACGTTATGTACGACTGACACGAAGATGGCTCATTATCTATGGACAAAAAGATTCTAGCTTTCGTGTATTGACAATTAATAAAAAAAAACAATAATCGGTGGCTTATTAAGTTATAATAGTTATAATTCGTGCGTAGCAATGTGTGACCTACATGCAATTTTTAGTGGAGGGGCATTATTTTGAAACTATCTGTGCTTAGATAGGTACCTAATTGTCCCAGTAATTATTATTATCCTAAGCCAATAATTATGAATTCCTAAACGGGGGATGATACGATTCCTCATTCGAAATTCGAATAAGAAATAATGACACCCAGAACAGAACGATTGGTTCCGCCCTTACGCCGTCAGGGGCGCTGCGGGCGCTCAACCTTTTCAGGGTTCCGTGTTCCATGCAGAAGGACAGAAGGAATCCGTTCGTTATTTTCTATTTTTTTTCTAGGTTTTCTTTTCCATTAGAAAAGGACAGGGTGAGAATTATCGACCCGATAATTCTCACCCTCAAAGCTAGTGAGTGAATAAGAAGAAGATGATATGAATAAGAGGATAAGTATAAGATAAGAGTTTTTATGTCAAGAAAACTCTAAGGATAGAGTTTTCTAGAGATAGAAAACTATAAAGATGGTAATTTGCATTCACAGTAACTGAATGCGGAAACATAGATTGCTAGCTACTTTGATTACCTACATCAAACACCGTGGTAAGTAGGTAGGTAGATAAGTGATAGGTAGATAAATGAATTGACAACTTCCGCGCAATCTTCTCACAATTAAACCTCTGTAATCGGTGACAGACTCTCTGGTCAATGACTTTTTAATGGTGATCCAAGTTATTGCACTCATGTTAGTGCCTCTACGACGTAATTCAGCCTTCAAATATCAAAAAATATGTTATACCTGCTTACTGGTTTTATTGTTGTAAACAATAATTCTTACATTTTTTTCTGTGGTTCCTCAATATTCTCAAGTATAGATCACCCTTGGCCATTAGAATATTTTTTTCCCTAACCACACCTGCCAGCCTCCCGCGGCGACGCCAGCGTCGGCCTTTCATGCCGACGGATTAATGCCAGCTTTGAGAATTAAAAAAAAGATAACCCAGCCGCAGGTCATGTCTTGTCGATGGTGAAATTATGTTCTGTTTTAGAAAAATTTACAGTTCTATTTTTGAAAATTATTTAGTTCTTAGTTCCTACATACTGTGATGATGAGCGCTTGATTGATAGATGTAATTTGATTTTAAACCGACTTCAAAAGAGAAATTCTCAATTCGGCTGTATTTTTATGTAGGCTTAGCGATACCTCTTTCAACAGTAAACCGATTTTTTTTAAAGAGTTTGTTACCTACCTTCCTCAATGTGGTCCCATATAAATTTAATCAATATCGGATACTTAAGTAGTTTTTGATAGTACCTAGTAAATAAACTAAATCTGCACCTATAATCTGCACAAGATATTTCAACATTTATTCATAACATTCATGATTCGAGCAGTTGTCTATAGAAATAATATAACATCATCATAATTCCACCCAAAGGACGCCCACCGATGGGCATAGGCCTGCCCCATAGATTTCCAGAGCGATCGATCTTATGCAGCAACCTTTACTAGGTAGTCTTTCCATCATGTGGGGGGCCGTCCTACGCTGCGCTTTCCGGTGCATGGTCTCCATCTTCACTCCAGAACTTTTCTGCCCCAGCGGCCGTCGGTTCTCCGAGCTATGTATCTTAAACACAGCCCCTTCATTTGCTAATCCTCTGGGCAATATCGGTGACTTTAGCTCGTCTACGGATCTCCTCATTCCTGATTCGATCTCGCAGAGAAACACCAAACAGAGCCTTCTCCATAGCTCGCTGAGCGATCTCTAGCATTCTTATGAAGCCCGCAGTAAGAGACCAAATCTCCGTGCGTGCCGTAGTTCATCACTGGACACTTAATAACACATATTTGACTAAGTATAAAATAGAACGATTTCTTAAAGGTAGGTTCAGGCTCTCTATAGTAGCGATCCCAACTGCGATGCATCTCTATCTAAGTGCTCTTGCTTAATAATAAATCTTCCATCCCATAATAGCTCTCTTAGATCTCATAAACACATTATTATAACAATAACTGTGGCATTTCTAAATTAATATCAAAATAAACAATATAAAAGCGTGCACGGCTGATCGCATCCGAGCGCTTTACGCGAGAAATATAAACAATGCAGGCACACCGTTGAAAAACGTGTTATTTTACGTATTAACAGCTCTAAAACAAGGGATTACAGCTTAAATTCTGACAAAACCACAATTTCGGGGTTTGTTGATTATAAACAAACCGCGTCGGTACGGTACAGTTTGCGCGCGGAATCTGGATAATTTCGCGCGCTCTGTCAACAAACATGGCCGCTGCTGCCAACTGCTGAAATGAATGTGTCGAAATATCGAATTAATTACGTCATCCGAACTGTACGATAAAGAAATAACAGTCAGGTAATGTACAGAAATGAATTTAGATAAACACTAACAGCAGTGAGTAGCAGATGCTTCCATAAAATTTTATTTTCCAATGGACTTGACTACATAACAGCAGCCATGAAAGGACAGTGGGCAGGCCATATAGCTCGTAGAACCGACAATCTTTGGGGAATAAAGGTTGACTGGCGACCACGGACCCGAAGATGCGATGTTGTTAGGCCCCCGATGGACGTTGTGGGAAGTCGGTGGATGGAGAAGGCTCAAGACCGTTCTTCGCGGCACTTTTTGGGAGGCCTATGTCTAACAGAGGCTTCTACATGCTGACGCTGAAAGCTACTTGTCTGCCTTTATTTGCAATAGGTCTCTACCCCATTTTTGATGATTTTTAAGTAGGTTTTTTTTTCGAAACTCAAATTGCCTGTATTTTGTAGATTCCCTTGAACTTTAATGAACACTATAGCCTATAGGTACTACCGTATGAATCCTTGTCTACAAAATAATGAAATACAAAGCATTCGGTTACACATGCAACGAACACAAATCGATCCTTATCAAACTCACTACCGCAATTTACAAATCTACGCCTCAAAACCGCAATAAAGGCAATTAGGCGACTACCCTCATTCACTTGCAATTTATCAACGGCATCGCCACTGGCGTCGCGTGCAGTGTGCGGTGCATGCCGCGCCTCGGCCACGCCTTGCTGCACTGGGCAATGCTCGCTGGCTTTTACAACCTGTGATGAATTGCAGCACATGTCAAAGTAGGGATGAGGGATAAGAGATTTCGTAAGGTGCCAGTAGAGTTTACTCTAGATAGAGTAGATACCTGCGTAATTCAGATTAATAAAATATAATGGTTCGCATGGATCTGAGATCTCGCGATGTGTGAGGGATGACTGGGAGTTGGCACCATGGTTTTTACACCCACTTGTGAGCGTGATCCACGTGTTTATGTGTGGAATCCGTAACAGTGGCTCTAGCGGACCATTACTGTCACACATTTTGTCCATAAAAAAACAATTAGAGCTCTTTAGGGGGCGAGGGATTCGGCAGACAACGCATTATCAATACTCTAGGCGTTGCTGATGTCAATAGGCGACGGTAATCACTTACCATAGGAGGGCCGTAAACCTGTTTCCCTACGTATAACATAAAAAAACACGTGTAACGCACTTGTTTCCACGCACGAGTGAGAGTGAATACATTTGTGCCAACTCCCACTCACCCCGCTGCTTAAAGTTGGTGCTTCGGTGATCGTTGAAGCACAAATAACATGAACCATGAAATTTGCATCTTTTGCATGTTATAAATAAATAATTTGAAACTCTACCAAATGAGAGTTGATGTTATATTCGATTTCAAATATTTTCACAGTGAAAAACCATAGGGCCTAGAATAGAATATAAATAAAAATCGTTTTGGAATGTATATTTTATTTTTATTTTATTTTATTAATGAAACAAAATCCACAGCTCTTAGATAATATGGTACAACATGACTAATTCACTTTACTTAAAGCCAATAAAGGATTAAATTTTTTTAGCTAATACATTTATTAATTACGACCGTCACTGATTAATAAATGTATTAGCTAAAAACGAAGCTCTTTCATTATGTCACCCCATTTTCATATAATTGTATTTTTTTTTTCTAAAAGTCGTCCTTTGGACCTTATGACTTATCTTAGCATCCCTATGGCTGATTTTGCACATATTCTTACCGGTAAATTTTGATAGTGCAACTTGTTGACCAACAAAATTCATGCAGTTGACGGCTCAAAAGTTTTATTCTAACAAACGAACACACGCCGCCGCTGATTCGCCCAAGATATTTGAGATTGCTTCGATCGCTTCGCTCGCCTGATCAATAAACAAACATAATAATCTTAAAACAATCTCCAAAAATAACCTAAATAACTTTGACAGAGATGTGGTTGCTCATCGACAAAGCCCATTAAATTGAAAAAAAAATAGCTAAACAAACAAACGAACGCGGTAGACATACCGGACTCCGAATATTTCGGAGATACCCATCTCTAATCGAACTTACCGATCAGCTGACCAATAACTATACAAAACAACCTAATTTTAGACCTTATGCTCTTGTAATAGAGGCCGTGATGTGATTGTTGAAATGCTCAAAATTCCTGGTGTCGAAGAAACGTCTCAATTCTTGTGTTATCTGGCATCACGGTCACGATGGGTGTGTTTTGATGTGGACACGACTGTGCTGCATGACATGGACTTACCTACCTACCCACCTAAGTAGTTGCAGTCGAAATTCAGCGTACCTAATAATAAAGTATAGGATTAAAGTATGAGAATATTGGTATAGTGGGCCGTGGTGGCCCCGGCTGTAGAATAGGCCCCTCCATATCTACTTAACCGTAGATGTAGTAAGAGGCTACTACGAGAAAAAAGCTAGGAGCTCACCACGGAACTAGTTTATTAGGTATCTACCTATATACAGCTCAAGCAAGACTAAATCCTATAATGAGTGCGTATTTTCAGTTATGACATAAAAGGCACTGAGACTTGGCTAACTATTGGCCTCTACACGAGTTCAAAGTCGCGCAACAGGCTATGGAGAGAGCTATGCTCGGAGTTTCACTGCGTGATAAAATCCGAAATGTGGGAATCCGTAGAACGAAGTCACCGTTATAGCTCTCAGAATTAGCAAGTTGAAGTGGCAGTGGGCAGGCCAACTACCAATATATCTTGGTTATCATCATCCACAGCCAAACTTCATCCACTGCTGGGTATAAGCTTCTCTTTGTCTCTGCCATTCTCCTCGTTCCCGATAGCCTCATCAAGTTGTGGCCCTCGATGCTTGACATATCGTCTACTCATCGAGCCACTGCTGGAAAACCGACGTTCCTGTATCCTATTCTTGTCACCATTCGTCACCACGCCTTGCCAGGCATGCCTCTACTCCATTCTATACATATTCTATAATAATCCAAACTTTTATTCCTAACATACTTATGGAACTAAAATTTCATTTATTTAACGTCAACACCAGGGTCTACAAACATCGAAGAAAAAGTCTGGGACACAGTGTTGCCAGTCGTGAAAGTACGAGCCACTATGAGTAGCCTTTTTTAGCTAAGAGAGGTCACTATTTCAAAAAACTTAAAAACTAAAAGTATATTTTATTGCTAGCAATACCAAGCAAAGTGACACAGTCAGCCATCCTGTCAATTTTAAAATTTTCAGAAATTAACTGTGAAAATGTCTGTCTTTTAAAAATGTGAATATTTCTATGCTTTTTCCACACTGCGTTTGTTGAGTTGATTTGATTATTCGCTCCTCCAAACCAGTCAGGAATCTTCGTCTTTGATTACTAATGATTTGTTTGAGATAGGACTCCTATGCATTGTGTGGTGTGTTTTAAACTTAAAGGAATCATGTCTTACTTGAAATGCTGTGTCCCTGGATGTTGGACTGGTGGATGAGACCAATGACCAAGGGGCTGGTGATTTCGGAAAAGGATCAGTATAACTATCGAACGAGGTAACGTGCCCAGTCTACTCAGTGGGCACACTGCCTGTTTTTGGTGCTCTGAACTCTCGTTTTCTAAGTAGAAAAAAGAGTTCTTTCCTAGAATTAATTTAACTAATAGGTACCTAATTTTTCAATCTTTTATAAATTATTGTGTTCATACATCTCCTTTTATGTGAATAAATAAACATGAAAAAGTTGATAATTTTTCTATTCTTTAGGTTATTTTAGACATAATTCTAAGCACATAATTAGTTTATGAAGGGTAAATAGGTAGGCGCTATCAAGAGTACTCAGGTACTCAGGAACTCTTAGAGGGAGGCCTATATTCAGCAGTGGACTTCTACAGGTTGATGATGATGATGATAAAGGAATGTTTTCAATATTTAATACAAGGCGGCGACACTGAGCTGCCCCCCCTACTGGGGGCAGAGATATACCTCTATTTCTAGTATATACAAAATTACTCTATGGTCAACACCTAATAATTATTCCGCATCTTCATTCAAACGTCAAACACCAAAGTCATAGACGAGCATTAGTCAAACTGTCAAACTATCACAGGCAACTGTCAATTAGTCATCCGAGCCCGCGGTAGCAGAATTAAAATTATAAAAAAAACTACCACAAAAGACGATGGCAATGATCTCGCTGATATATTGTGACAACGCAACGCTGTGATTTTGACAAACTACATCCCTAGTGACGTAATGTCGATTTCGATAATAGAGTTGGCGATTTAGACGATAATTAATCGACGTCGGAATTACGGACGCGAAGTCGTCCATCACTAGATAAGTAGCGGTTTAAAAAGAAATAAAACTGCAGACAACAATGCCGGCCCATTTGAATTGAATTCTTTGAAGTTCTGCCCAGATATCTATTCTGTTTCGCGTTGTTGAATGGCCGGTATAAATAAACAGAACGTTGATTTGCATGCGTATTTCTTAATTTAAATAGTTTTCATGGGAAGAGTCACCAAGAGATACAGCTGTTGATCTATCGGCGCCGGCGATCCAAATTTAAAATAAAATGCAATGTGTCGAGAATGAAAGATACTTCACCCACTGCTCCAGGTCATCGGTCATCGGGACGAGTCGGGCGGGAGTGCGCTATGGATAGGAATGACTTTATCTCCGACTCTACCGAAAAAATACTTAACATACCTACCTACTAATTATACTAAATCCTAACTACTTACTAATATTATAAATGCCAAAGTTTATGAGGATGTTTGTATGCTTGTGGTTTAATAACGCCGTAACGGCTCAACCGATTTCAAATAAACTTGGAATACTTAGAAAGAGTTCTTTACCTTGAATAGCATACCTACAGGCTACTTTTTATCTTGGAACCTCCAAGGAATCCAACGAATTTCCCTAAGTCGTAGAACAAACTTTATTGCTAATTGAGTGTAGAATAAGCCCCTTTCGAGATATTAATACAAATTATGAATCACCTTGTATAGGTTTCGTACTGACATGTATTATTTATTACCAATGTTTTTTACTGTAACATTGTTCCTTGGCAAATGCACAAGTCGTGCGAGCCACAAAAAAAAAAAAAAAAAAAAAAAAAAAAAACATTGTTCCTAGGCACCTTAAAAACTTTTTTCAAATGACATGGCGTGCGCAGCCAGCGTGCACCTGCAAATTAATTCAGTAGGTACCTAGCTGTTATGGAGTAGTAAGTACGCCTAGAGCCGTGTTGGCCTAGTTGGAGGTACCTCGACTTTCGATCCGTTGGTCGTAGGTTCCAAACCCGGTAGTGCACCAATGGATTTTTCTAAATCTCAGATCGGTGAAGTAAAAAAATATGAGAAAGCCCGCGATTACCTATTGGAGTCAGGACCTTCGGACCAAAGAGAATATAGGTATTATGTCAGCTCCACACGTATGGACTCAGTGGCGGCGTAAGGGGGGGGGCGGTTGGGGCGGTCCGCCCCGGGATGGCCCAAAGACTTTGTGAAAGTTGCGGGAAGTCGGTGGATGGGAAAGGCTCAAGACCTTTCGTCGCGGAACTCTGGGAGAGGCCTATGTACAGCACTGGACTTCTTCAGGCTGATGATAATGAAGCACGTTTACTATTTGTTTTTTTATTGGGGGGGGAGGGGGGGTGCTCAATAGGAAACCGCCCCGGGTTCCAAGCAATGCTACGCCGCCACTGTATGGACTCTAACGAAGTGGTTTTATTATTTGGTATTGGCCATGTCTTTCGAGGGTAGCGGTTCGTTAATCTATTCCTGTGGAAATGTCGAGTAGGTACCGAACTGTTTTTCGTTTAAAGTTTTAATCATCTTAGAAAGGTGTGCAAAATGTCTATTGGAGACAAAACATTCAAAGTAGGTATAGGGGTACAGACTAAGGAGTGTTTAATAATATAACCTTGACTTAAAACTATTATACATATTATATAAGCGATTTAAAGGATTAGACCATAAAAAGTAACGGTTCATAAAGTTACTGTCGGCCATATTGTAACGTGATAAAAGGGCGCGCACATTCGACAGACCAATTTGTCAGCGCTGGGCGTTCCGAACAGTAATTGGTGGCCACAGATGATAAAAAATACATTGTTTATACGAAATTTAAACAACGAACGCCCAAGTAATTTATTATATTCAAATAACAACAATGATGTATCTGGGTAGGGTAAATCTTGTAGTTCTTCTGATAACATTTTGATCTTGTAATCTTGCTCATTTAACTTGAGTTGCAGTTTCGTTTCGTATTTAAATCTATGGTTATCTACTAACTTATTATTTTTACTTAACTATTTCATTCATTTCTGTCCGTGGTAGGTAACTCTTTCTTCGTAGAAGCAGTTCAGACTGGATAAAGTCACAAAATGAATGTTTCACACTCAAAGGGTCACACTCAAGTCTCAGTGGATAAAGAAATGGGCCCGTCTGCAAGCGAAACAGTTTCAAAAGTGGTAATTTTTTGGTATTAGTACCTACCTGCTACTTGCCTACTTAGTTAAGTACTAATTTCTTCTTAACTTAGAGACTGTTCAGACTCCTTGTTGATACATTTTTTCACAAGCTCCAAGAAGGTAAACTTTTTAAGATATTGAGTTTTATTCTTATAAAATATTTTAAATTAGGAACGTGATATCAGCAGGCGACATCTAAGCCGCAGGATCAGCAGTAAATTACATTGAAACTGGAGCGGCGTCATTGTATGCAGATGTGCGACGTCTGCGACTCAACGGATTTGCATCAACCCTCCGCCATTTGCAAATAACCCACCTCGCAGCTACCCACCTAATTATGCCCCAAACGTAATACTGAACACGCCCATATCTTCCATATTTAATCGAAAGATACCATCGTGAAAAATGTCGCGCACTTCACGCGCCCTGTTTAAAATAATAATAGGTAGGTACTTTTATTCGCTACAAGCAGGTGGCTGGCCAAGCTTAAATCGGCCGGCCGCGTCGTTATCCGAAATCATTTTCAATAATAGAAACAATAGCCATCGCTATTCGCTACCAGCCATTGTTCAAATCACAATAGCGTCGCTCATTACTCAGTCCCTCGTTAACGCAACGAGACCCTCCGCGAAACACTAACTTTATCAGCCTCCCACGTCAAATATCTGCCGATCTCAAACTATATCTTCCTCGGCACAATCGACTCGAAATAAAAGCAAACCGCTCGACATGACTCCCAGTAGCCAGATGCGTATCGACGCTCCAAAAAACAACATTCGAAATGCGAATCGCCGACGATGATATGACGTTTCCCGCGTTCCTTTTTCGAAGTGCCCGCGAATTGTCAACCGTGGCATAGACAACGAGCACATTTGAATACTCGCAATTTAAATATAAAGGTCGGCATTCACGTGTCGTCGCCATACATCAACTGAGAAAGCTTTAAGTCTTCCGAGCGCTTTTCGGACACAAATAAGCGTCTGATGCTCGACGAGACGCAGTGCGTTTTAGTTAGACTGCTATGTTGGCCGGTGATCGCTATATGTTTCTATTTATGAGACGAGTGTGATGATGGCTCGGATACTTAAGGGGCTATTTCGCGAACGGGGAGCGAATGTATTAACTGCCGTGCGCACACCTCAACCTCATTCCCTCGACGCTTAGGTAAATGACGACCTCAACTGCCGCATTAAGATAATCATTTAAAATATTTTATAGCGTGTAAACGTCGATATTAAAGCGGGTAGACACCCACCACCGAGTCCGTACGGCCGGCAGATGCCATATTTCATTTGGCCACAATTACAACGATACGGGGCGCAACTCTTTGATATAACATTTCTTTTTCTTTATTGTAGTTAACTTATTAGGATTCTGTGGCATTAATGATGACAGATGAGTCGGGATATCGTGTTATCGGCTTAGGGTCAGAGTACATGTACATATCACAGCAAGCCTCAGCACTGTGTTGTGTGACTGTCACCCCTTCTAACGGGTTGATTGCGCGAAAGTTGATTACGCGATAATTAGTTAATTTCTACTCAAAACATATTTATGTTCGACCATAGTGTTTACACTTAGATAAGTAAGTGTCCTTTAGATCTATTTAATTGTATGTCTATGTAGGTATCTACATAACACGATATTTTATAAAATAAAAACAGTTAAATGAATGTAAAAGCAATAAGTAGGTAGCAAATTTGCATAATAAAACGATATTCACGCCTGGTGTCGTGTCCGAAGTTTGCTCTTTGTTAACAACAAACAATTAATGGCTCAAATTAAATTACTTATCAACTCTAATTTTTAACAATTTCCGTTTCTGAGAAGTTCACCAATGTCATGTTAATTAAATCAAATCATTTCTAACACTCCGCTACCAAAATTTACATATTTTTTTGTTTATCGAACGAAACCTACGTACGAGTGGTCATAGACAAATTAGAAAAGATCGAATCTTTCGAATTTGAATAGCGAAGGCTAACGGCGGAAACGCGTTGTTTTTACCGCGGTTTAATTTAATTTGAATTGGGAATGTCCAACGCGCGCGCCCCGCTGCGCTAACGAATGGCGTCAATACATCAAGTCGATGATATCTCTTTCAAGTTTTGAAAGAAACCCGTCTCGAGCAGCGAATTAATAAGTTGTGGGATTGAGAAAAAAGAAACAACACAATTGTAGTATAATTCGAACGGGTTAGAAATACATGGCATTTGGCATTGAAACGGAATATCGACGTTGAATATTATCTACCAGATAGCGATCATAGCTTGACCATACACAGCTGATAATAAATTGTAAGATAAGTGGGCACCTACTTAGATATAAGATATAGAGGATACTTAAAGATTTAGAGGTAGGTAAGTACGTAGTACTTAAGTAATAGATGACCATCTACATTATTTAATAATATCGCAGAATAAAGATTAGCCCCTACAGGCACTGCATTACATAATATTTTCGGTACTGTACTTACCTTTAGTCCCTAGGTAAGTATTATACTTAGTACCATACACTACAAGCACAGATAACAGAATACTATACCTACAAGCAAGCAAGTGGACGGGCGTCTATAAAGACGATCTTCAAAGTACCTACCTACCTTGCTTTGATTTAGGTTTAAAGAAATTTAATGTCAAAAATATAATTTTCCACCTCTAATTAACAAATACTTAGCCTTGTTTACATTGGATACTGAAAATGATGTAATGAGCAATGGTTTCAGTCCCATCATTACATGAGCAACACTCAAACCACTAGGTAAATAGTTTTAAACTTCCTCGTAGATCTAAAAACTATAGCAAAAGCAATTAACACACGATTATCTTTGCTATTAAATTGTAAATTCTTACTCCCTACGTACCTTCTCCTTTTACTTTTCTCACAGCAAAATCATTAGGAAATATTTTGCTATGTATTTTTTTATTCGAAATAACGTACCCCGAACTTGGAATCCGCTATACAGTGTCCACTCACAGATAATTAAAAAAAAACAAAAAAAATATTCCGGACATATCACACACGGTTAACTGATCCCAAACTAGGCATAGCCATGATATGGGTACCAGAGACTGATATACATAATATATTAATATTTAACACCCAGACACAGGACAAACATCTGTGTTCATCACACAAATGTTTGTCCAGAGCGGGAATCGAACCCGCGACCTCTAGCGCAGAAGGCAGAGTTACTACCAACTGAGCTATGAGGCCATTCAGTCGATCACAGAGAATCGAAACAATACAGCGCTCCTTCTCCAGGCATTTAGCATTCCTTTCCTTTCCCATAGTATTTCTCATAGATCCATATCCCACAAGGCTTATATTTTTTAATATGCATTCGTTATATTGTCGTCGTTAAATTCATGAACTATTTCTCCACAAAGCTTGATTGTAACAACATTCTCCAGTGTATTATAGGCTTAAATGTTCCTAACAGAAATCCAAGAAATCCCATCTGGAAAATCCTTAACGTGCCCTACTGCAATACTAATACAGGTTTGCGTGCCCCTGTGGTACTGTAACCAATATAACTTAATCAATCAACAAACTTCTAGCATAGATATCTTCAATGATAGAATCAGTTAAAATCAAAACTTAAGGTGCTGGAACATTTCCAGCAAGAACTTGATTCATAGCATCTAAATAACTGCTTGGCATTATAGTTATGACTATAGAGTCAAGACTAAGTAAATATTTACTAAAACTTACTTTAATAGTAAAGTAAATATTTACTAAAACTTACTTTAATAGTAAAGTAAGTTTTAGTAAATATTTACTTAGCTTTACCTAGGTTAGAATAACTTTGATCTCAAAAAATGTTACAACACTTCTATAGTCTTTAAGTACACAGTTTATCTTGTATTTAGTTTAGTTTATTGTAAATAAGAGATTATCCTAGCTGTAAGATTAATCTCCATAACCTTATTTTCTATTTTAAAGGAGCCATTTCATTCTGGGCCTGGTCCATGTACACTACATAGAAAAATTAGGAAAAACTAGGAGATTACAAGAAAAATACAATTTCATTAATTTGAAGAAAAATGCGATGGTACAAGAATAGTTTTTCTGGTAAGTTTTTTACTATGTGAACACTATTTGAAGGCCGCCATGTTGGTTTATAATTGGCGTTTGACATGACATTGACATATTTTTCATGTCATGTTGTTTGATTTGATGTTTTGGTTTTGTCAGATAAATGTAGGTTGTCAAAATGACATTTCACGCACGTCCATCCGCCATATTTTTGTAGCGCTGTGTTGCTCTCTTTGTCGAAGAAAATCTTAATGTACCTTAGAACGAAGTCAATTTAAATAAAATAACCAACTAAATACGTTTAATTTATTGCTGAGCCATATTTTGGAGTAGTGTACACAGTGCAGGCCCAGGCTCCATATATTGATGAAACGTCTCTTTTGTAAACTCTTTACTAAGTTAAAATTGTCCCAACCAATGCTGTGTTTGCCTGTTATTGGCAATAGCTAGTTGATCCAGTTGTTCCGTTGTAACATACAGTTGATCCCTTTTCAGAAGAACACACTGAACATAGCCGCGTGGCGAGTAGTCTTCTGAAAAGACAACTGTACCCCCAGCAAGTCCATCCGCGCTAGGGCGCTACTCTTTTTTTTTCTTGATCAATCTTGAACGATTCTTATTTTTTTACTGGCAGCATCGTTTCTGCTGTCAAAGTCAAACATGTATCTGATGCTGACAGTTATTTGGATTTTCGTTTCGATGACAGGTATGCAAACAACAAGTGTCGAGGAGGAGGTTCATCAAGAAATTATTCAATCCCCACCACCATCTGCAGCTTTCACCATGGTATTTGGGCTCAGGCATTATTTTATAGTACCCCCGTGATATGTGCCGTGCAGACCGGTGTCACATTGCTGTGTTTTCGACAGGGTACCGCTATGTTCGCGAGGTTCACCTTCTACCCCACATTACTCTACAATGTGCTCATGGAGAAGGCTACTTCCAGGAGGTGGTATGACAGGATGGACGATACAGTCATTCTCGGGGCCCTACCTTTCCAGAGTATGACAAAACAGGTAAATCTGTATGACTAAAGAGGTCGTTAGTGAAACCTGTGTTGCCCTAGTTTACAGATGATTTTGTGCGTTTTTTGAATGAAAATGTGCTATATCTCTTATAAGTCAGGGTAAATAAATTATTCTAGAAGCTCATTATGTATATTTAGATGGTATTTCATTCAGAAATTATTCCTCAGTTATTTATGCTAGTATTAAACAGAGTACAAAGTTTGTATATATCAATGTATGTTTGTCTAAAAGGTTTGTATAGCTTCAGATAACTGTAGGGTAAGTAGATACTATAGGTAGGTACTTACTAGAATGATTTCTAGTATAATACTTGTTGTTAGAATATGATCATTAAAATTATTTACTAATTTCTAGAAAGCAGTTTAGAAATAATTTAACTAACTAAAGATTTAAACTATTTGTTCAGACTTGTTCTAGTTAAAATAATCGTATAAGCTATAATAATAATAATAAACTGCCTATAATAATACTTATACAAGTTCTATCTTGTTTTAATTCATGTTACAGTTAAAAGAGGAAGAAAATATCAAAGGTGTGGTCTCAATGAATGAGACATACGAGCTGAAGCTTTTCTCCAATGATGCTGAGGTTAGTGGCTGAAATAATATTATCCTACTATAACAGTGAGGCCTCGGCTTAAGAGGGATATCTACCTACCTGTGGATGACGTAAGAAGAGACTAAGGGATATAAGGCAGCTGCATCCCATATTAGGATTTGTCCGGGGCAGGCAACGCATTAGCAGTGCTCCAGGTGCTCCAGATGTCAATAGGCGACGGTAACCGCTGACTACTATATGGGCAGTAGGCCTGTTTGCCTACATATAAAATTAAGATATATATACATAAGAAAAGGAAGTGATGCATGTGTTAAAAAAATGCTAAAAATCATCACATGATTAATGGACCCACCCTCTATAATGTTCTTTACAGTTGGTACTAGCTATTGGTACTAGCATTGTATAGGCCCAGTTCACTTCCAATTTCCATGTATAGGTAGGTACACATCTTATTATATCGATTCTATTCTATTTATTATCATAATCATTTATCTTGAGTTCATCAGTACACATGGTAATAGCATACACAAAGCTTAGTTATTCAAAACTGAGGAGTGTTTGTCTGTTCATGAATAAACTAAGAATCTACCTACCCAGCTAGACGATGACGCAAATTCGAGGATAAATCCTGTTATTGTGACCATAAATCATTGAGAATGTCAACCACCTAACCAAAATCAAAGTTAGTAGTATGGGGCATTTTTCTATGAGAACTTCCTAATTGAAACGCAAATGTAGCTGTGGTGGCCCTGGCTGAAGAATAGGCCCCTCCCTATCTACCTACCCGTAGATGTGTAGGCGACTAAGACTAAATAGTGTTGTGTTCCTGCGGTGAGTAAGGTTGCCAGTGCTCTTTAGGGGTGGGGGGGTTCGGTTCGGGGTCGGCAACGCGGGCGTGATGCCTCTGGTATTGCAATCGCTCATAGGTTACGGTAACCGCTTACCAACAGGTGGGCCGTACGCTTGTTTGCAACCTTAATTTAATAAAAAATAAAATAATAGAAAAAGCTAGCGGATGGGCAGTAGCGTCCCTGTTTTAACAACGATAGCTCTAACTGCGCTCGCCAACCCGCATGCCCAGCGTGAGTTTGGGCAAATTCCTCATGATAGGAATTCGCGCTGGAAATATGTGGGGGAGCAGTTCAGCAGGGGGACAATGCACAATACACCCCATCGCGGGACGTCAGTGCAGATCTTATTCCCCCATTTAGTATTAGAATTAGATGTGTGGGAGGCAACGTTCAGCAGTGGACGTCCTACGGCTGAAATAATAATATTGTTGTTCATTTTCAGAAATGGCGTCAGCACGGTGTTGAGTTTCTTCAGCTCGCTACCACGGACATCTTCGAGGCGCCCGACCAGGACAAATTATATGAAGGCGTCACATTTATTAATAGGTACCTACCCTACTTTTTTATGTTATACGGAGTGGTTACCGTCGCCTATTGACATCAGCAACACCTGGAGCATTGCTAATGCGTTGCCGGCCGAACCCCTCCCCCCTAAAGAGCTCTGGCAACCTTACTCACCGCAGGAACACAACGCTATTTGAAACAAATAATGTTGTTATGTTTTGAAGGTGCTCATTCATCATCATCATGTGCAGAGGGCAAACCATTCAGCTCGTAGAATCGAATGGCGACCACAAACCAGGCGACGCAGTCATAAAAGACCCGATGGACCGACGACATTGTGAAGCTTGCGAGAAGCCAGATGGAAAAAACTAAAGACCGTTTGTCATGGGCTCTTTGGTCTACAGGCTGATGATGATATTATAGGATCGTGTATGTTTTTTAATTTTCAGGGCCACTATACCTTTACCTGGTCACTCATCTAATACAGGATGACCAGGAAAGAATCAGTGACTCGACAAGCAAGCAAGCGTATATGTTGCTGCTGTTTTGTGAGAGGGATGAATGACCAATTTATTACATTAAAATATTTATTAGTAGTACTTTGTCAATTGTATGTTCGTTTAAATCCTACTAATATTATAAGGCTGTGGTGGCCCCGGCTAAAGAATAGGCCCCTCCATATCTTTATCCGCGGATGTCGTAAGAGGCGACTAAGGGAAAAAAGCTAGGGGATGGGCAGCAGCGTCCCTCATTTTAACAACGATACCTCTAACTGCGCTCGCCAACCCGCATGCCCAGCGTGGTGAGTATGGGCAAATCCCCCCACATGATAAGGAATTTGCTCTGTCTGTGGGGGAGGCCATATTCAGCAGTGGACTTCGTACGGCTGAAATGATGATGATGATGAATATTATAAATGCGAAAGTTTGTGACGATGTTTGGATGTTTGTTGTTCAATCACGCCGAAACCGCCGAACGGATTTGGATTAAATTTGGTACAGAGATAGATTATAGTCTGGAATAGCATATAGGCTATTTATGTATGTAGCACGCGAGCGAAGCCGCGGGCGGAAGCTAGTTACATATAGTAGCTAGTTTGGGATCAGTTGACCGTGTGTGATATGTCCGGAATATTTATTTATTATTTATTATAAATTTTAATTTGGTAGTGTAATTGGCAATCGCCGTCCTAATTAAAGTAAATAAATGAAATGAATAAATGATGTTTTTGTTGTAGATTCCTGCCAACTAGCAGTAAACTGACTGGGGTGCCACTAACAGGCTTGCAAGTGGACAGCGGTGCGGTTTACGTACACTGCAAGGCTGGGCGCACGCGCAGCGCTACGCTAGTAGGGTGCTACCTCATGATGGTAACTATTATTTATTTTTCTTTAAAACTGCAAGGCCAAGTAATTGAATCCCCCACAAAATGCTATCTTATCCTACTTCCTAACCTATCCTACTTCCTAGTAATACTACTAAGTATAACCCTACTAGGTTATACTATCCTACTTCGTAGTAATACTTATAATACAGTAAGTAGTTACCCTACTCCCTTCCCTAGTTATACTAGTAGGTATAACCCTACTAAGTAATCATATCCTACTTCAAATACTAGTAATCCTACTAGGTAATACTATCCTACTTCCTAGTATTACTAGTAATATTGTCAGGTAAACTTTTTTTACTAGTTTTTGTAAGGGTTTTTAAAAGTTGTTTTTGTATTTGCAGAAGAACGGCTGGTCCCCCGCCGAAGCGGTGGAGTACATGAGAACTCGACGGCCACACATTCTCCTACACACGAAGCAATGGGAAGCGCTCGATATATTCCACAGGACACACGTTAGGACGTAGCCTAAGTCGTAAACCTAGGACGTAAACCTTAGGGTTATAGCCTAGGACGTAAACCTAGGACGTAGTCTTGATGAGTACAGATTTGAATCGAAAAATAGAGGGGTTGTAGGGTCAACGCAGACAGAGTGGCGGCAAAGAAATGATGATTCAAAGGCCATGTCCATTAATGGTTTTTTATTCATCAATAAATCCAACCAACACAAATTGAATATATTCGGGTAGAGATCTCCAGACATTAAATTACAGAACAAAAAAAATTTTTAGGTGCCTCCAATTTTGAGAAGACCACTTTTCTATTTTCGCAGTAATTCGTACTTATGGTAGAATGTTTGCGGTCACCATAGCCTGCACAATATAAAGGCTCGCAGGCTACGACTTTGACATACCTATTTCTTTTGACGTCTGACAGTCGATCAGTGTTTGATAGACTTTTTTTTATCGCAATTTATGGCTATGGTGGCCGCAAACATTCTACCATAAGTACGAGTTTCTGCGAAAATTGAAAACTTGTTTTCTCAAAATTGGAGGCTTCTAAAAATTATTTTTTTATTTAGAAATTAAATATCTGGAGATCTCTACCCGAATATATTCAATTTGTGTTGATTGGATTTATTGATGAATAAAAAACCAAGCTCCATATAAAAAGTGGACAAATCCTTAGATTAAATTAATAGGTATAGCACTTACTTCTGTGATACAGTTCTCAAATCTGTACACATCACAAAGAAATCAGTCATTCTTATCTTAGGTAGAAAATTGTACAGGTGTACGATACAATACAAATTAAGGGATGAAACAGTCTTATATTACTTAAATTTAGTTGATTTAGTTAGAACACAAACAAATACTGTACATATTTTGCCTTATTTTTTCTATTTGCTTTTTATTATGGCTTTATAATACCATACTTATAATATGCATACTTATTTACAAAGTACCTCCCTTTTGTATTCTACTGACCAATGAAAAACAATATATTTATTGATGAAAATGATTAATGAAATAATACGACTTCATATATTCAATTATTCTTTTATTTTATAAATATAAAATAAAATAAAGCAATAAATTAAAACAAAGTCCATACTCGGTACTTCACAACTCTTACATCGAAATTAAATAAAAAATATCCAATTTATTGAAGTAAACAAAAATAATACTTATACAGAAAGACATAACCTCGCAATTTGTGTGTTTAAGTACATGACATTATCAATTTTTTTGTGTTGCCACGGATTTCAAAAATTAAAACCGGTTTCTAATAATGGATATTACGGCCTTTTATTACTACTTCTATAATAAAATCACAAGTAGGTAACCTATAGCTGAACAATTTACGATTTTATAGAACTTCATTGATGTATGAACTCGTCGCCAATAATACCAGAACTCTATTTCATGACAGAGTTCTTCACAACACTAAACCCACTATATTTTATATCTATTTCAAAACCATTGAATTTGATCAAAGTGTAAACTTCAGTACTGCTGTCATAAGTCTAGTACTTGGCTTCAAATCTTCACTATTTTACCAACTAATTCTACAAAATCCTCGTCGCCAATTCAAGCTCTCTGTTCAGACTTAATAGCCCAGATGTTTCTGATAGTGTTGGCAATACCAACATCGTGGCTGATGACGTAGAATAGGCCGCCTAGTGTCGCGATAGAGAGAAGATACACGAGGCCGATCGCAATTTTGGGGATGACAGGACCGAATATACTCGCGCGTACGTAGTCTACTGCTATGGCTTCTAAGCCCCTGTGGAAGAAAATTACGATGAATAAGTATTTAATATTGAATCTCAAGTTTTACTTATTATTATTATTATTAATATCTTTATTTCAGGCTACTTGACATATTACATAAACATGTGTAATATGCCATGGGCCATATTAATAAATACCTTACAGACTAACATACATATAATATTACTTACAGGACACTACAGCCTGGGACATGTTCAGATGGAGTAGGCTTGCCCAGCACCTATACCATCCTCTCAGCCTAGTCGGTCTTATCCACAGGAATTACATGATCAATACAAGCCGACTAAGCCGCGGGTTTCTTCATGATATTTCCCATCACCGTTCTGAGCACATTGAACTCTTAAGTCAATGCGCAAACTTACGAATAGATTTCTATTATACATTATTATATTAACAAGGTAAAGCGAGGCAAGCGTAGAGGTAAGATATTAGTACCTATTTAGTATTTACAGATCGCTTTGTACAGTTGCTACCTTTTATTATCATTTTCTCAACTTCTACATAATACTTTTTTCTATACCAGTGCATTAGGAGTTGTCTTTGGAAATATATGGGGAGGCTGTTCGTTTACAATATTTTCACATCGAATTCGGCTGAAGTATAGGTGCTATTCTCAAGAGGTGGATAAGAACATCAAATGCGCTGACTCTAATTCAACTCCAAACTACATTATAATCTGAAAGCTAATACGTTAATCATTTCGGGTTGGTATCAGGTAGTTTAAAAGGCAAATGGTCTCGGTAATAAATCTTCTAAAAATCATTTGGACAAATTAGCATCAAGTCAATAAAGTAATGTCTATGAAGCCGTCAAAAGAACATTTTGTTCTAGTGTTGTGTCAATTCGTCCTAACTACAAGTCTATTATTACTTTGCATAGCGATGAAATCGTCTATGAAGCAGTTCGTCTGTACGGCAATTTGCCTAAAGATCTAATCTATGTAGCAATTGTCATTTATTAGAAGTATTGTATGACTCTATCTTAGAAAATAAATCTCTTTTTGTAGCCATTGCAGATAATATGGTCTCTAGAGGATTTGATACACAGACAGCTAAGGGATAAGAGCAGGAAGATGATTCGGCAACTTTTCGGACAAATAACTAATATGTCAAGAACATACAACTCGAGATAACCGATGGGGAGTAAAGGTTCTCGAATGGCGACCTCGAACTGGGCGACGCAGTGTTGGAAGGCCCCCCACCCGATGGACCGATGACATTGTAAAGGTTGCGGGAAGTTGGTGGATGGAAAGGGCTCAAGACCGTTCGTCGTGGAACTCTTTGGGGGAGGCCTATGTCCAGCAGTGGACTTCTACAGATTGTTGATGATGATACAGCTCGAGACAGAAGGATTTTTAGACGGGTTGCTTCATAGACAGATTACTTTTGACACATTGCGAATTTATCCCGATGATGTTTGGACAAGTTGATGCCGAGACCATTTGTTGACTCATCATTTCTATGTATCCAAAAATCTACTGGAACCAAATAATAACCCTATGAAGGCTTCTGTTTCCTCATGTTCTTCCATATTCGCCAGAAGGCGCGGCAGATGCCCATATCGTTGAAGATCAGGTAGTACAGGCCTCCCGCCAACAGAACAGTGAAGGAATACGCCACGCCCATCAGCACCTTGGGCAGAACGGGACCCACGACCAGAACCCGGGCGTACTCCAGTATGCATGCCTCTAAGCCCCTGGGATGATGGAGGGAGGGAATGGAGATTGAAGCTTCTCTGACTCCTCGGTGGCGTAGCGGGCGTGTCTGAGACGCAAGGGGCGGGTTCGATTCCCACTGCGGGACAATGTTTGCATGATCTGCAAATATTATTTCCGGGTCTGGGTGTTGTGGTACCATGGTACTTGTAATTTCTGATACCCACGACTCAGGGAATCCTAGTATGGGGTCAGAACTATGTATTTGACTGTTAGGTGTGTACTGGTGAAGTGGTAGTGACCCCACCTTCCAATCTGTTGGTCGTGGGTTCGAATTCCGGTCGTTCATCAATGGATTTTCCATTCGGAAAATTTTAGAGCGCTAAACTATAAAAAACGACTGTTAGCCTGAGAGAACGAACGAGAGAACGTGTCTTAGGGGGATAGTCAAAGGCACGTCTAAACATTACCTTTGTCACACTTTGACCACATTTTGCAATATTCCATAATTAAGGAGGTTTTATTTAAAAAAAACCAATGGTGCACGACCGCGATTCGAACCCACGACCTTCGGATCGACCGACTATGTGCTAACTATGCCAACACGGCTCATTAGAGTATCAGACACTAGGTACTTAAATGGTACCAACTCAATGCATATCTTACCAGAATGTGTGAGCTGTGACGAGGATAGCCAGCAGTGAGTCGAACAGCTTGTTGGGCATCAGCAGTGCAACGGGGATGAGGGGCACCAGGGCTGCTGAGACCACCTTCTCGATCACCCACAGCTTGGAGTGGTCGTGGGCCTTCTCTGCTGAGAGGCACACACAGGACGTCCGGAATGTCCTTACCTGAAATAATGTTAAAATATTTCAAGGCAATGCTTGTAATTTCTCTCCACCCCATTTCTACCCACCAGTAAGGTAATACTATGATTGTAATTTTTTTAATTAAAATAATAATTGTAAGTGTAATTTTAAGACACAAATAAGGATAATATCCCCAGCATGATGTGTGCACAGATCTCCCGACCTATCAGACACCCAACTCTCATACATACCTCCCTGACTGAACACCACCCCCTTACATAGATCACAAACTAAAAGTATAATGGTGCCAAATATTTGCAGATCATGCAAGAATTTGTTCTGCTGCAGGGATTGAACCAAGGTTACAAGGATGCCTGTGATAACGGCATTCCCAGAGACTTGCTTGCTTGTCGGGTCAGTGGTTCTTTCTTGATCATCCCATATTAGGTCCATGACCAGGATGAGGTTGAGGTGGCCCTGAAAAGAGGCCTATGGACCATTAGTGAAAGAATCAGTGTAGTGAAAGGATTAAAGTGCGCCTCTTAGTACAGAGACTTACTGCATTGAGTAGAGGTGTGGTGGTAGCTTCCTTCAAGGCAAGGCTCCGGATGGGCAGAGCATCGGCAACCGGGCGCTGCAATGAAGGCTGCGTGGCCAGCTTCATCGCTTGCTGGCTGAATACTCTACTGCATGCTGGAATACACAGGGTCAGACATTCAGATTTCAAGAACCTATGTACCTTTCCAGGACAAGACTTATGGTCTCACTAATAAAAATCTGTCAAGAGATAAACAATGCCTTATTGCTTATCTCTTACTACTTAATTGGTTGGATGTGGGCCTGGTTCAGAGCATGTTGGCGGCACCGAACTCGGATGCAGCTACCTTTAAGGTTAAGGGTGTTATTTGATAGAAAACTTATTACATTTACCTCTATGTATAAACTAACCCACTTATTCATCCTACTAATATTATAAATGCGAAAGGTGTCACGATGTTTGTTATTCAATCAGGCCGTAACGGCTCCACCAATTTCTGTGAAACTTGGAATATAAAGAGTTCTTTACCTAGAATATATCTTAATTCAGAAATATTTATCCGAATTATATTCCCAATTCTAAGAGGTACATAACTACATAGGTACCTACCTATTTTAGTCAAAACCACTTTAATGTTGATACCTTGATACTGATAGAATGTTCATGAATTGTAGGTAATGTTTGTGTGAAGCGACATGAAGCAGTTTGGATATAATACGATTAATATTGTAGAATGTAGACTAATATAACTAGCTGTGGTATTTTTTGAGCATTAAAACTTCCGAATGGTGTTGGGAATCGTTTAGCAACAACTATTATGTAACTACAGTTTTCAGCAAACAAATATGATGCAAGTACGGTACCTGGACTACGCAGGAACATGGAGAAAGCCATGTTTAGAACTAAATAGCCGAGTAAATTTGGTAAATTTGATAAATTTCTACAAATGCAAACGCAGACAGCTGCTTTTCAAAATCCCCCAAAAACGAGATAGCTGAAACGTCAAAATGAAGTGAGAATTACTCTATGGAAGTGACTGACGTTTGCTTTGGATGAAATATAAAAAAATGCTTTGCTTCTTTTTTTTTAGTTTGTTTAGCTACGTATCAAGAGATGGCGCTAGTTGTTATAGAATTGTCCTGGTCAGGTGGAACCGCTACCCGTCAACAGATGGCGCGGCTCAGCCAGATTTTAATAATGTAACTTTATGAAAATGAATAATGCTATGATTTTATGAAATGACCTTGAGTTGAGACATAGATTAGGGAGCCAAGTACTCTACACCATGTCAAACGTAGACAGAGCACCATGTCAAATCAAAAAAATGCGAACAAGTTTTTTGTTTGGCTTCTCATCAAGTCATCTCTTGTTAAGTTATGCTGCAGTAAAGTTGGAAACCAGGTTTTTCGTAGAATGTCGCTTACAACTAAGTCTGAATGCAACCTTCTGATACGTAGCAAAAGCACATTCTTTTTTGAAAAAAAATATCCCTACAAAGAGAATGAAATTCCTATCACTCGCGGAATATTCCTACCTATTGAGTTCATTCATACCATATGCTGTGCGCTTATTGATACACTTGGGTTCCGTAGTGTCTCGGTCATGGTTGCAATAAAACGACATTATGCCTAAAATTATTATAATTAATTTAAACACATTAAACACATACAAGAAGACTACAGAATTAAGCATAGTAGCTAAGATTAGCCTTCTTCTTCGCCTGGACTTCTAGGATAGCGTCCATGAAGTCTTCGTGAGTGACTGCGGTGGCGGACCGCCTCAGGGCGATCATACCGGCCTCGACGCAGACCGCTTTACACTGCGCGCCGTTGAAGTCGTCCGTGGAACGGGACAGCTCTTCGAAGTTTACGTCGGGACTTACGTTCATTTTTCTATAAGAAATCAAATTATAAAATTATTAAAAATTGTGTGTACTAACACTATCCCGAAAGGCACTTATTTCTTCACACAATGGGCAATAAAGTTTGTTCAACGACTTTTGGAAATTCTTAATTTATCATTGAAAAAGCACTGTAATGAAGATGATTAAAATGATGGCACATATCAAAAAATCACAAACGATTTACGAGAAAAAACATTTCTTTTGATTCTCCATACAATGACACCATACAAAGACTGTGTACCTATTGAGAGTCAAAACTAAAGTTTTCAACTTTATCATCAGACCCTCCTCGTTACAATGAGAAAGCATGGGTTTTCAGTACAAAATATTTAGATAGTGCTACTAAATACTTTGTACTCTCTCATATGTAGGTATTTGAAAATAAATTCTCGTCATTACAAGGTGTAACTGTAACTAACCTTGAGTGAATCTGCATAATCCTAGCCCTGGCTTCTTCATTGGGGTGTGGGAACTCGATCTTCCTGTCCAGACGACCAGACCTGAGCAGGGCGGGGTCCAGGATATCCACTCTGTTGGTAGCTGCTATCACCTGGAAAAATCAGCAAAAGTGTTTTGTACTAGAACTTTAAAGCTTTTTCTTTCATGATTATTCAGGTAATTCACTAATCAATTTAAATACAACCATATTTTATTTTAACAAACATCAAACTTTTAATAATGTTATAGTTAATTGTCACCAGATTCAAAAAAGCTAGATTACTTTTAGAGAAGTTTTCTAACAATATTTAAAACTAATACAAGTTAATATAAAGTTTACAATATTTTGTGTTTATATCACCGACCTTCTGCCTGTAACATACCTTGATATCAGAGGTAGAGCTGAATCCATCTAGTTGATTCAAGAGCTCCAGCATAGTTCTCTGCACCTCACGATCTCCGGCCTTCTCTGAGTCAAACCGCTTGGTACCAATAGCGTCCAGCTCATCAATGAAGATGATAGCAGGGGCCTTCTCCTTGGCGAGGGCAAAGGCGTCACGCACCAGCTTAGCTCCATCACCTGGAATGAGGTGGAACAGTTTATTTCAGAAGCCAAGTTAACTTTTATTATTCCGCTGTATGCCTTCAGTTAAGATACTAGTTGCTCAGATCTTTGAGTAAGTTAATAGGGATAGTCAGCAATGCACAATACACCCCAACGCGGGACGTCAGTGCGGATCTTAATTCCCCCATTTAGAATTAGAATTAGAATTAGAGGGATAGTCAGACACGCACAAAACTTGTTGCTTTGACCTCAACTGCGGTGATTCCAGTTACTATTGTAAAATGTATCTTATGAAAATCTATTCTATCTCATCACTAGATCTGTGCTTATGCTGACAATAGGCTAATGCATGAAACAGTTTTTAACAGTCATTGGCTCTTCTCAGGGCCACTTTAGCTCAACCTGGTCTATAACCCAATAAAGGAGGACCAAGAAAGAACCAGCCACACATTATTGTCGATAAGAACTGTTAAATATAACAAAGTTTGCCTCTATGTGTATGTTGTGATACTTTTAAAGAAAAGAATGCAATTTAATCCAAGAACATTCTTGCAAGTAATCTTACCAATAAACATCTGTACAAGCTGAGGACCAGCCAGCTTCAGGAAGGTGGACTTGGTCTGTGCAGCGCAGGCCCTCGCAAGTAACGTCTTGCCGGTACCGGGAGGGCCGTACAGCAGCACTCCTTTGGGCGGGTGAATGCCAAGGTTCACAAACTTCTCCTTGTGGGTCATTGGCAGGACGACAGCTTCGATCAGCTCCTGCAATGTCATATTTAGGAAATACTAGTTTCCACTTCTGGCTATGCTCACAAAACTGGCCTATGAAAGTTATTTACTACAAGCCCAATTGAGTAACAAACATAAATCTTAAAATGTATCTTAAAAAAAATTGGATTTATATAATTAGTATTTCCTTTCTAATGGCATAAAAACAAATTCATTGTTGTTTCAATCTAAAAGAAATAAATGATAACATTAGGGCTTTTATATTTAGTTTAAAAGTAGTGCAAAAACAATATCTACACAAGTTTTGATAAACAAACCTGAATCTGTTTGTCCAGCCCACCAATATCTGAATACTGTTCTGTGGGTCTCTCGTCCACCTCCATAGCTTTGACACGAGCATCGTACTCCGCCGGCAAAGTCTCCAAGATTAGATAGGAGTCTTTGTTCACGCCTACTAGGTCACCAGGCTTCAATTTTTCAGCATCTACAAGACCAATGACAGGCAGAAAATAGGTTTGGCGAGTAGAGGTTTTTATGACGGCGCATTTGCCCTTTCGCTGAGAATCTAAGTCCACTACAGCACCGTCTTCTTCTTCTTCTTGGGGATCCACATCCAAAAGTTCGATAACGTTTGAGACAAGGTAAGGCAGCGTTTTGTTCACTTTGATCTTCTCAGTATTCTCTTTGATCTTATCGTTCTGTGCTTGCAGCTCGTGCGATATCCTCATGACTTCGCTTTTCATGATTTTGATCTCATTGTCGAGGAGACGAGTCCGGCTGATGATTTCTTCCGTTGGCATGCGGAGAACTTCCTCGCTGAGGGCTTCTTCTCCATCCTCCCAGATTGACTGGTCTTCAAGCGTAGCTGTGGCTGCGGCCATGATTATATTTAGATAAAACTATGGATTTATTTTGAGGAATTAGAAATTATCTCAAACAAAACACGAATCACCAAAATGAATTGTCATCCGGTTCTGGGTTACCCGCTAGATTACAAAAATTACCACTACTGACTACAAATTACGAAAAGCTGATGCTATAGATTTGAGTTTATTTACCATCACACACTGTACCAATCATTTTGGGGGTCGAGCTTTCTCACTGCACGCACATTATCAATATTATCCATCAGATCGAGCGATGATTGTGGTGGTTGATGGCCCAAATGCCCATACATTATTTAGTTTGCTGAAAGAAACTACTTAAAATAGTAGCTCTTGAAAACTGGCAGCATTAGATATTGCCATACTGCGAAGGAAGCTACCATTTTTGGGAAAATTTTCTATTTCTAGGATATTGTTATGGATTCGAATGAAAACATAATAAGGAAATAATATATTAATCTATCTACGTATACGTATTTGCGATAAAAAAAATGTTGTATTTGGAATCTATTTCTTATTAGCGTTATATTATCTTTCAGACTGATAGTAATGGAACAGTTGAGTGGTGTATTACTTGTACTTTTGGGAAAAAGGCATTCTTAAAATAGCAATAATTTTTGACTTTAACAATTTGTCAATGCCACATTGCCAAACCGGTGACAGCCAGCAGGCAGGCAGACACCGCGCGTGCGTGTGCCGAATTTGAAAGTTTTGAAACAATTTGTCAAAATTTTCGTGATTACTGAAAGATTTTGCAAATCAATTAAAAATATAGAAAAACAGAAATGTGAAATTATTTGTGTTACATACAAAGCACTTCGCCCGAAAATACCACTGGCGAAGAAAATCTGCATTAGAGTCGTAAGTAGCATAATTTTAATTTCAAAATCTGCAGTTGGTACTTCATTCAGATGTACAATTATTTTTATAGAAATGCCGCAATGCCGCATTGCTGCTCGATTTACGATTTATTGTGAGGTTATTCCAGTATGCAAAGCGCTATATAAACTAGAGTACATGATACTTTTTGTAAGTTTTTTGGAATAATTTCATCTACCTATTGTCATTCCTATTTTATAGGTATTTACACAACCTACACATCTACATTCTTTCCATTTTTATACCTGCTAGTTTATTAAGCCCTTTCTTTTCTACTAAAATCTCTACATTATATTTTTATAGGTATTATTAGTATTTTTTATTAGTATTTGGACTTACTAACAATTATAATTATTTCCTTAGATTATTTCGTTTTTGTTTATTTTACGCAACTTTGTGTAGAAATCTTAAGACCGCGGAAATCTAATTACCTACATTTTTATATAAATATACCTAATATTATTAAGTTTTTATTTATTTATGTTTTGAGGTGTTAATTTATTTTAATATTGTATGTGTCTTGCCTAATATATTTTTATTTCACTAATAGAGGAATGGAGCCCGAAGATGAGAGTGTGTCTCATTGTAGGAAAGCCCCAGGCGATATACCTAAAGTACACACAAAATGCAACCACAACCGTCCACATGCAAGGTTTATTCTTGTACAAATTCTACTTGTATTTATTTATTTTATCATATACAGTGGTGGTCATCTAATTAGAAACACCTACCTGGGTTTATATTTTTATTGCAAATTCCCTTTCGAACTAATTTTTAACGTATCATTGAGTGTTCCTACGTATTAAAATCGATGTATCGGATATTATATTGCATTGTTATACCATTTTAATAACAGAAAACAACGGTTGTTTTTCTAAAACTGAAAGTTATATTAATAACAAAATAAAAAACGAGATTCAATCCGGACAACTAATTAGAAACACCAAAAAAATCATTACTTAAATCATTTTTAATTTGAACAAAACCCCAATAGTTTTGAAAAATACTAAAAATACTACATCCTTAGACAATTAGTATTTGGTAGGGTAGCCTTTATTATCAATAACAGCTTTGCAGCGACGCGGCCTTGATTCAATCAATTTATAACAAGTTTCTACAGGAATACTTCTCCAAGCGTCTTCAAATGCACTGTAAGTCCATGAATATTAGTAACGTGTTTCTGCGATAGGTTGGTCTTTATAGTGTGCCACAAATTTTCTGTGGGATTTAAGTCCGGACTATTGGCAGGCCACTCTAATACTGTCACGGATTGTTCTGTAAGAAACGCTTTAACGCTGCGTGCTGTGTGCTTTGGGTCGTTGTCATGCTGAAATATCCAAGTTACTGGCAAATTTTCCTCGGAATATGGAATCATTGTCTCTTCCAAGATCTTTTTGTATTGATATTGATCCATTTGCCCTTCAATCTTTCTCACGGGACCAATCCCGTACCCTGAGAAACATCCTCACACCATTACATTTCCACCACCGTGCTTAACTGTCTTTTTAGTGTACTTGTTATTCAAAGCCTCGTTTATTGGTCGTGGTACATATCGTTTTCCATCGGAATTAATCAAATTAATTTTATTTTCATCTAAAAACAAAACTTTTTTCCATTGATGAATAGTCCAACTGCCATATTTGCGAGCGAATGCTAGACGATTTTCTCTATGTTGCCTGGTTAGTAGTGGTACTTTTCTAGCGATCCTTCCTAACAATTTTCCTTCAACCAACCGTCTACGAACTAGTTTAGTGGACACGTGTCGAGGATCGTCTTCTGAAAATACCTCTTTTCTTATAACATTGGATCCTTTAAAGGGGTCCGCCTTAGCTAATCGAAGCATAAGCCTGTCTTCTTGAACTGTAGTCTTCCTGGGCCGAAGTTTTCTTGGCACGTTATCTGATGTTCCGTGTAGTTTGAAATGTGCGAGGGCGTTAAATATCATCTTTACGGAACATTCCAAATAATCGGCGATCTTTCTGTAACTCCATTTTTGTTTTAAATGAAAATTCACTATAATTTTTCTCGTTGCTGCATCACAGCTCTTATTTTTACCCATTTTTAATAAAACAACAATAAATAGTAACTTTTCGTAATGAGTTAGAAATGGCGGCAATATTTACAATGTGATTGACAATTGTGAGAACTGTATTTCAGTTTAAAAAATCAAATTTCAAACCAAGTCATACAATGTTTCTAATTAGTTGTCCATTCTGCCAGTCCTAACGATATTGATACTTTTTGTTTCACTGATATTTATATTTATTGTCGTCTTGGTTGTCAAATATTATTGCTTGTAATTAAACTAGAGATATTAAAGTACATAGTAAAGAAGTGAAAAAAAAATACCCCCTATTAAATGCTATAATAATGTTAGTTACTTTATAAAAATGTCAGGTGACTAGGTGTTTCTAATTAGATGACCACCACTGTATCTTGGAATCCAAAATATCCTTCTAGTCCAAGAATAAAGATTTGGTTTGCCTAAGGACAAAAATGTTCAATTTATTTATCTTAATCTAAATCTAAGAATTAACAAAAATTGTTCTTAAAAGCTAAGCCAAAATCAAGTTCTGGATTTCCAGATTTTTTCTTATATCTCTTAATAATTTATTATAATAATTCATTTAGATTTTTTTATCTTACACCTTTATCCACATGCTATGCTTATCATAACACACACACAAAATCACACTCATACAAGCATGTTTGATCGTATCTCGGTTACACAGTGCACACTCCCCTCTATAAGGTGGGGTTCACATGGTCACCTGTGCTCATTGAACCATGCACTGTTTGTAACATTGTAACCAAGTACAACAATCAATACACCATTAGATCTGTAACTGATAGTCTTTTTGTCTTGTTATTAAATCGGGTCACATGGTAAAGTTTGCAACGCTTAGAGGTTGCAAGATATAAAAAAAAAAGATGCTGATTAGAATCTTACTAGATCAGTATTTCTTGCAATGTTACCTACATCCAGAGTTCCAGATTGAATAATTTGTCATTTATTACTACAATACACTGGAGGAGGTAGGGCACAGCGAGATTTTCTCGCTCTAATTTGGAGCAGCCTGCCTGGGAGGTACCTCCGCCTTACAGAAGATCGCAGCCACATAGCATTATTTGTTTCAAATAGTTTTGTGTTCCTGCGGTGAGTAAGTCGTCAACGGGTGTTAATTGGAAAAATCAGAATGAAGGAAATTGCTCTGTGCAATAATAAATTACTTTTATGCTATCCTAAGTACTAATATTATAGATGAGAAAGTTTTTGAGTATGTTTGTTTGTTTTGATGTTTGTTGTCCAATCACGCCGTATAGTGATTCTTTCTACGACGGTCCTAGGCCCTTTTCAGGGCCACCATACCGCAACCTAGTCACTGACCTAATTCAGGATGACCAAGAAAGTATCAGTGACAGGACAAGCAAGCAACTGTTAATATGGTCAGGCTTGCTCGGGGCGAGTATCGCACGCAGTCGCTCGCAAGCGTTCACCCGTGACGGACGTGTTTGCTGCCGCGCCAGCTGTTCCGCGCAGGCGAAGCCAGCGCTAGTAATTGTAGTGCACTGTTTACATTATCGACACCGCGGTACACCGGTGACTCAGTCCTTTCGCGCACGTGTTTCGGCTTTCGCGATGGGAAAGGTTTTCGTGTGAGTAATTTTAGAATTTGCTCCACTGTAACAAAATTATTCTTAAAATAAAACTATAATTTAATTTATTTTGACACAGCACATTATGATTGAAAAATGAAATAATCCCACTTCTGAGCATAGCTAAAACATACGCAATATGCAAATTTGCACTAAAAGATTAACGCGCCCGCAGACACAAGCCCTTGCGAAGGTTTAGCGTATTTCGCAAAGCGCTAACTGAATAGTGAGATTGTGGATAAGATGTTCAGACATCTGCTGTAATCTCATCCCAATATCTCCATATAGCCTCTATGGCTTGACAATAAACGCATGAACGATTTAAAATAACAAGATATTCAAAATGTTTCGAATCTGTAAAATCCCGAAAATGGAAATGAAAATGTCATATTTTTCTTATTGGGATATAGACAGACACCCAGACAGTTAGTGTAGTAGTTAAAAATAGTAAAAAACTTTTTTTCTGTTCGCTAGTCTGCTGTAGTCAAACTACGGAACCCATGTTTTCACTTGTCACTTTCGCGATCAAACCCCGTAGCGCAACAACACGCCATAATCGTGATTCGTAGGCCGAGTTCACACTACTCTAGCAATTAATTTTGTTATTTAGGTTAGGAGGATTAGGTTATAGATTTGTATCAAATAGTGTTGTGTTGTTCCTTCGGTGAGTAAGGTTGCCAGAGCTCTTTAGGGGGGAGGGGTTCGGCAGGCAACGTATTAGCAATGCTCCAGGTGTTGTTGATGTTAATAGGCGACGGTAACCACTTACCATCAGGAGGGCCGTAAGCCTGTTTGCCTCCGTATAACATAAAAAAAGGTACTTGACTAAAACACTGAAATTGCACACTTGACGACATCGATTAATACTTGCTTGTTGTGTCATTGATTCTTTCTTGGTCACCTATATTACCACTTACCTACCTGTCCATTGTAGGGACGGATGAATCAAAGTTATGTAAGTGCAGGTGACTTTACCTACTACCTAGATTGACTAGCTAGGAGAATACTGTCCTTCGCAAATCATCATCATCATCATTTCACCCGTACAACGTCCACTGCTGAACATGGCAACCCCCCACAGACAGAGCGAATTCCTTATCATGTGGAGGGATTTGCCTATAGGCACTCACCACGCTGGGCATGCGGGTTGGCGAGCGCTGTTAGAGCTATCGTTGTTCAAATGAGGGACGCTGCTGCCCTTCCCCTAGCTTTTAGGGTTCCGTACCTCATTTGGAAAAACGGAACCCTTATAAGATCACTTTTTTGTCCGTCTGTCAAGACCCTTTTTCTCAGAAACGGCTAAAGGTATCAACTTGAAATTTATACCACCTATTAAGGTCTGTGGGCTCTAACTCTAGCTTAATGCATTAAGAAGATATGGCAATGAATGTTTAATTAATGGCAAAAATTTCGAGGAGGAATTTCGAAGTATTTTAGGAAACGGTCAATGTGATACAATGACTACGTGAGCGACCGCAAATATAAGTTTGTAAATTTTTATTTTCCCCCGTGTTTGGATTGGCCTCACAGTTCAGTTGGTAGTAACTCTGCCTTCTGCGCTAGAGGTCGCGGATTCGATTCCTGCACTGGACAAGCATTTGTGTGATGAACACAGATGTTTGTTCTGTGTCTGGGTGTTAAATATTTATCTATTATGTATATCAGTCTCTGGTACCCATAGTACAGGCAATGCCTAGTTTGGGATCAGTTGACTATGTGTGATATGTCCGGAATATATTTATATTTATTTTCTGACTGGTTAATCTATTGGTGCACGACCGGGATTCGAACCCACGACCAATGGTACGGAAGCCTCGGGGCGCGAGTTCTCGCACTTGACCGTCTTTATTTTCCCTTAGTTGTCTCTGAGGACATCCACGGATAGGTAGATATGGAGGGGCCTATTCTTCAACCTTCGCAAATAATACAAGAATACATAATTATAATTAAATAAATAATAAATAAATAAATATTCCGAACATATTCACACGGTCAACTGATCCCAAACTAGGCATAGCCTGTACTATGGGTACCAGAGACTGATATACATAATAGATATATATTTAACACCCAGATACAGAACAAACATCTGTGTTCGTCACAAATGTTTGTCCAGTGCGGGAATCGAACCCGCGACCTCTAGCGCAGAAGGCAGAGTTACTACCAACTGAGCTATGAGGCCAGTCTATTCTATCGTTTGACAATTTGCTACTAAACGAAATAAAAAATTTCCCGGTCCCATAACTCAAAGGAAAAACATATCAGTTAGTCGAGACCCTTGTGATCATGCGGAGCAGCCGTCGATTAACCTGATTCATGCATCACCGTAGCACGTGCATGTCTTTTGATTGACGACGGGCTGCATCGTACCAGGCAAAGTGCGTGTCACTACAAGACAGGTTGCAATGTAAATTGAGCTTTATGCCTTCGTGTTAAGATTAGATATAATGGATACAAAAGTTTTGATACTTGAATGTACTGACTGCGGCTTAGGGGGGCTGTGTTTGGGGTATTTTGTAGTTCATTCAGTGGACATGGTGCGTGGTATTTTGACTAATCGAAATCAAAAGAAATACATTTCGTTTTCAATTCGTTTATGATGATAAAAATACCAAAAAAACCAGCAGATTTAAAGTTCAGGAAAAGTTCAGATAAATAAGTTATTGGAAATTTCGGACTCGGCCTGTTTTCAAGCGGTGTCGAAGAGAAACATTACGGTAGCAGTTACCGTTTCTTCTGTGGTGGTACCAGCCACGTAGTATCTGTGCTTGCATCTAAAAGTTATGACTGTCGGCACGAGATAACCCTTTTTGTTTGTTTTTACGGCAATTGGATGAAACTACGATACCCACACATAAGTGTAAGAATAAGTTACGAATAATATCATCATCATTTCAGCCGTACGGCGTCCACTGCTGAGCACGGCCTCCCCCACAGACAGAGCGAATTCCTATCATATGGGGGGATTTGCCCATACTCACCACGCTGGGCATGCGGCTTGGCGAGCGCAGTTAGAGCTATCGTTGTTAAAATGAGGGACGCTGCTGCCCATCCCCTAGCTTTTTCCCTTAGTCGCCTCTTACGACATCTGCGGATAGGTAGATATGGAGGGGCCTATTCTTTAGCCGGGGCCACCACGGCCGAAAAATACGAAAATTTACCCGATGAACTTCAGAAATCACTTTGCAGTGAATTATTGGATAGGCAATTTGTTTTCATAATTTTTTTACAGACTTCTAGCTTCCGCCCGCGGCTTCACTCGCGTGGTACCTAACGAGTACATAAAAAGTAGCCTATATGCAATTCTTGGTAAAGAACTTTATCTGTTGAATATTGATCTGGTGAATGTTACTTTTAAGCGAGTGGAATAGAAAATGTGGATTCAAATTGGTTCAAGAACGACATATATAAATCTAGACTATAATAAACGATAAGAAAACTATGAATCCTAGATTACTGAAATAAATAAATAAATAAATCTATTCCAAGTTTCAACGAAATCGCCGAGCATGAGCCGTTACGATTACGGTGTGATTGAACAACAAACATCCCCACAAACTTTCGCATTTATAATATTAGTAGGATAGGATACTAGGAATGAAGTTGGATAGTTAGTATGATGCAAAAATATATCCCTCAGCCTCAGGACCTGCGAATGTTGGTGGGCATCATCACAGGTCACTGTGAATTAAACCATCACCTGTACAAGACAGGGGCTACTGACAGCGGATTATATCGGGGCTGCCTACAGGGAGAAGAAACAGTAGAGCACGTAATTTTGCACTGTACAGCCACGGAAGAGGCCAGGACCACATCAGGTCTGCGGGCCGTGCTCGGAAGCGGCTCCCAGACACCGCCGCATACAGGGATACTGAGAGAATGTTACCAACGACCCAAAGTCCTGCTTCGCTATTTTAAGGAGCTGGGCTGGCTGGGGTAGGGTTAGCATAGGGGGACAATGCACAAAACACCCCACAGCGGGAAGTCAGTGCAGGTCTAACCACCCCCGATTAGAATTAGAATTAGATATCCCTCAGCCGGCCACTTGCCCGTCATGCCACCGATCAATATTCTATACAATGACGATAGTCAAACTCAGACTCAGACAAACTCACTACGTGATAAGATCCGAAATGAGGAAATTCGTAGAAGAACCAAGGTCACCGACATAGCTCTCAGAATTAGCAAGTTGAAGTGGCAGTGGGCAGGCCATATAGCTCGCAGAACCGATAACCGTTGGGGAGTAAAGGTTCTCGAATGGCGACCACAAACCGGGCGACGCAGAGTTGGAAGGCCCCCCACCCGATGGACCGACGACATTGTGAAGGTTGCGGGAAGTCGGTGGATGGAGAAGGCTCAAGACCGTTCGTCGTGGAACTCTTTAGGGGAGGCCTATGTCCAGCTGTGGACTTCTACAGGCTGATGATGATGACGATAGCCATAACCCGCCTAACGTTCCTACATGCAAAGTCAGTCGTGCCTTTTTGGACACTACTCATTATCAGTGATTTCATTCCTAATTCGAGCTGAGTGCGACAGTGGGGTCACGGGCAATAGCTTTTGTTGCAGTTCTATTTGCGGCTGTCTCGTCGCCAGCTGGTCGCGCTTTCCGTTTATTGCTAAAGAAAGGACACTAACATCCTCTTGCTAAAACAATCCTACCACAAACAGGGCATTGAACTAACGTAGTGACCAGTAAAGAAAAGTGACAAGAACGAACGAACTAAAACAATAACGATTTGCAAGGAACTTATCTTCTCATCACAGATACCGCAGAACCTCAAGGCGAAACTTTACGAACAGTGTTTGTTGCCAGTGATGACATATTATGTCACTGAGGCCGCTAACTATTGACCTATATACAACCTCAAAGTCGCGCAACGGGCTATGGAGAGAGTTATGCTCGGAGTTTCACTGCGTGATAAAATCCGAAATGAGGAAATCCGTAGAAGAACCAATGTCACCGACACTTCAGAATTAGCAAGTTGAAGTGACAGTGGGCAGGCCATATAGTTAGTAGAATTGACAACCATTGGGGTATTAAGTTTCACGAATGGTCACCACGAACCGAGCGACGCATTTTTGGTAGGACCTTATCATATCGCTGGTTACTTCTTGGTCACCCATGCCGACCATGAACTGCGATCGATACCTAATGAATCATTACTGAGCCACTTCCATGGCTATATAATTATCGATTGTGGTACGTTCGATATTGTCACAGGCGACATAAGGGATCTTAAACCGTGTCCTTCCATTATTCACATTTTACAAACCCTTCTAAAACAGCATGTAATTCAGTCGCCGGAAATCTTTATTGTTCCGATTCCAAATTACATCACGGGGAAATTCAGGATATTATTATCGTCGTAAAAACTTCCTACGAATTCGTCAGTGCGTGCACCCTTTCATACAAACTGTGTTTGTATTCTGCGGCTCGCGATCCTTGGTCCCATAGGAACTGCTAGGTGGTCTGTGCCAGGGGTCTCTCCCTTCGACACGTGAAGGAGGGATCGATATTCCTCAGCACGAAACCCTCTTCCCATTTTATAGCAATCCCGTAATTGGGACCGGCTGCGGAACGGGTAGGTCTGGCGTCTTTGTAATTTCGGCATTTTTGTTAGCGAAAAGTTTATGAATCTATTCTAAAGCCGTGTTCAAACGGCGAGAGATATAATGTCAAGCAAGATATATTATAATTTGACTCTATTATGTGTAAATAAATTCGATTTTGAGTTTAACATTTGGCTTGCAATATCGGAAGCCCCTAAAAGTCAAACACTCTTATTTTCTTTCTTATTGTTTATAAAATAAGCTCCTTTAACCTTGTAGGTATCTGAAAATTCGACCACTCACATCCATTACTATAAATACAACAGTAGTCAGCTGTTTTAAGTCCACGTTCTTTAGCTACATATTTAACGAGCCATGGCCGACTTTATTATCACTTTGGCTGGATATAATATTCATGACTTCCTTACTTAGTTACTTCACAGTAACTTGTAGTTACCCTTACTAGTGATTCGCCCCGAACTGAGAACTGGCGATGTCTTGTAAAAGGCAGAATTAAGATAAACTTTTAAAATCGCACCTTAAGCATGTTCTAACTAACAACCAATCTTACCTGAACCACGAAGTGATTGAAACTTAACCCAAATGGGAGCTCACGTTATACTGGTTTACAAATACTTACTATTTTCGTTGTATATCAAAAACTACATGGCCTAAAATTAAAATTAAAATCGTTTTGGAATGTATGAATAAAGCTCTTTCATAGGATAACCCACTTCATGTATTTGTATTACGTTTTTTTGAAAAAGCACTTTAGACCCCTGCATCTTAGCAACCTCATGGCCGATTTAACTCATATTCATACCAGCAAATCTTTATAGTAACCGTAAATCTTGACCGATTTAATTCCATGCAGAACAGATTGATGATGGGTCACGCTCTTACAAACAAACATTTACATTACTTTTTTACTTACTTTTATAATAATTAAATCGCCCCGTCAAACTCAGAATTGATTTTATTAAATAGATGTAAGGGTCACTTTTAATAAATGTTAGGAGACACCGACGTACCACGAATGAATATTCTTGTCGAGAGGAAGCCGGAAGCTTTTGCCATAAACCGCGAGTTATAAAAAGCTCATTATAAATCTGCCCGCATAGTACACTATAGGGTCTACCTAAAAGTGTTTAAGTCTTCTACTAATTTTCTACAATATCTTCTTCACACGGCTTCACTTAACATAAAACTACAACTGTTGCATTTCTCGCTACTCTAATCAGACAAGGGAATTTAAAATTGTGTAAATAGCTCCTCTGCATTTCCTTAGTCTCGTAGAGATTAGATAGTAGAGCCGTGTTGACTTAGTGGGAGATGCTTCTGCTTTCGTTCCGAAGGTCGTGTATTTGAATCCAAGTCGAGCACCGTCAGATTATTCTTTTCGAAAAATTATGTACGTACGAACACATGCTCAAAACTTTGAAGGAAAACATTGGGGATGGGGAATATTCATGGCATTGACTTGTCACGGTTGGCATAGCTTTTCTACATTAGATTAGTTGTAGGTTAGATAAGGTTGTCTGGAAGAAATCGTTGCTTGCGATAAGACCGCCGATTGTAGGACAAATTGTTATAGTGTTTTTATTATGTATAAGTACATGTCTTACATTGTGTCCTCAATAAAGCATCATATTATTATTATTGTGAAGCAACCAGAAAGTACCTATTCTTATAAGCGGCTGTGGGCTTGCAATCTGTGACGTATGAAATGTTACTGCTGGGCTTGGCACGTGCGGTATGTTTGGTTGTACCTCTGACTACCCTGCTTAAACATCTTCAAGGGCCTGAGCTTCTAAAGATCTGGAAGAGGGTCTAACAAGTTAAAGGACCTTACTTAAGTATGCGTTATCATCATCATCATGATGACATAGGCCCATTGCTGGCCTCATAGTTCAGTTGGTAGTAACTCTGCCTTCTGCTCTAGAGGTCGCGGGTTCGATTCCCGCACTGGACAAACATTTGTGACTAACACAGATGTTTGTTCTGTGTCTGGGTGTTAAATATATATCTATTATGTATATCAGTCTCTGGTACCCATAGTACAGGCTATGCCTAGTTTGGGATCAGTTGACCGTGTGTGATATGTCCGGAATATTTATTTATATATTATTTATAGACCTCCCCCATAGAGTGCCGTGACGAACGGTCTTGAGCCTTTTCCATCAACCTTCTCAATTTAGTTAATAAGCATACATATGCATTAGCCTCTCCGTAAGTAATGATTTGAATTTATCTACTTAATTTTTTCACAGCGAAGAAAAGTAGAAAGCTTTTAATTTCATCAGACTTCCCGCATACAAATCGGAATAGTAGGTACTCGTGACCGGAATACTTGAGTAGGGGTTTCCGAAGGTTATCGATCCAAAAGTCCCCAAAAATTCCCAAAACTTGTTTCATATCAGAGTAAGGACACGTTTACGTAAATATGATAGTAGGTAATCATATTTACGGTAATTTTAGTAGTGATGTGAAACACTGAACTTTTGAACCTGTACAAAATAATGTAATAACCAATAATATTTACTCGTTTTAGCATGTTAATATAAAGATAAATTAACTGGCTCAGAAATGCCAATTGAAATTTTGAAAACTCAGTCATCATCAGCCTGTAGAAGTCCACTGCTGGACATAGGCCTCCCCTAAAGAGTTCCACGACGAACGGTCTTGAGCCTTCTCCATCCACCGACTTCCCGCAACCTTCACAATGTCGTCGGTCCATCGGGTGGGGGGCCTTCCAACACTGCGTCGCCCGGTTCGTGGTCGCCATTCGAGAACCTTTACTCCCCAACGGTTATCGGTTCTGCGAGCTATATAGCCCGTTGAAAACTCAGTATCATAAGGAAACTATAGAGTCCCTAAAACGGACAAGACGGCACAAGCTGTCGGATAAAAAATGTTTAATGTCGAAGATATCCGACTGCGGCGCTAGGGGCACGAAATCTCACGTCGGAAATATACGACTCCGGCGGTGAATGGGTTGAAACAATAAACGGCCAGATTGTCCATGTTCAGCAGTGGACGTCGTACGGCTGAAATGATGATGATGAATCTAGGTTACATTTCATGGGTTTGGGACCCTCTTTTAGGTATAGATATACCTGTGTTAGAGGGTCTCGCTTAGCTTAGCTTTTAAATTTGAAGATAAATGCAATAAACGCTTAATTCTTTTAGTTTCTCTCGCCCCATGAATTATTTAACTTTATTAAATTTGCTCTAGATCTGACAATAGTTAGGTAACCACTAAAGCGGATTTTGTTCGTAAAACGTGGCTGACGCGGCTGGCCTTAATAATTGTAATTTCAGCTTGATTTTGTGGAGCAAAACGCTCTTTAAAGTTACTGGTAGTAGGTACATAATGTAGGAATTTATAAAAAAAATGTAACTGCCATTAAAAGGCTTGGCATTGACATTTAGCGTGTTAATTTAATGACATTAGGTCAGTGCTAACTATGGCATGTCGACATCGTAAAATTCGTTAATAAATTGACCGAGTTACTACCGATGCTGAATAGTATTTATTCTCGGTTGCGAACTTTAATATGGGACCCATATTCTAGATGCGGGACCCTACCACATCACTGATTCTTTCATCGACGGTCATAGGCCCTTTTCAGGGCCACCATACCTCAACCTAGTCACTGACCTAAGACAGGATGACCAAGAAGAATCAGTGACACAACAAGAAGAAAAAGACGTCTTATTGCCATTGCAATACGGGACATGTTCTATCTATGACATGTTCCGTCGGAACAGGCGTAGCTTCATCTAGTTTATACGACGTTTCAAAGTGATCCTAGTGATTTCATTGATATTAAACACGTTTTGACTAAGAACGAGAAGAGACTTAAGAGAGAGAGTATAGTAGGTAATGATAAACTTAGACGAATGATAAACCTAGTCAAACACAGGCTTCTCACGACTCAGGGTATCCTAGTGTGAGAGCTAGCAAGCAACGTGCTTACTTTTAATAAGTGCCTAGACTAAGCTTCCGTTATCATTGTACTCTACATTTTTTTTTGACAAATAAATGTTATTATTATTATTACTATTATTATTTGACGTTTTCACACTTAGGTTCGGCTTTTTTGTGACTTATACTATTTATTGTACCTATCATATTGGGGGGGGTTGGACCATAGACCCACCACGCTGGTCCAGTGCGGGTTGGTGGGTGGAGCGCCAGAGCCTCGTTCGTTGATCGGCAGGGTGTACCGCGTGCCGGTGAGGTTGGCTTGGGTTCCAGTTGGTGTTATTTGGAACCCCTTACACCCCTCTGCCCTTCTCAAGGTTGCGGGAAGTCGGTGGATGGAAAAGGCTCAAGACCGTTCGTCATGGAACTCTTTGGGGGAGGCCTATGTTCAGCAGTGGACTTCATCAGGCTGATGATGATGATGATGATACTATTTAATTGCTAACCGTAACGAACTCGAAGGTCTGTGAAACTTAAATCGTACTAAGTGATCGCCATAGCCTCGGAAAAAAACATTAATAGGATTGTTTTGTTGAAAATAGTGAAGGGTTCTGTCATGATCAGAGCACTGGTGGTAGTGGCCCCGCTTTCCGATCCACAGGTCATGGGCTCGAATCCCAATGCACTAATGGATTTTCCAACCGGAAAATCCGTACGCGGGGTCAGAAAATCCAAACGAAGTATTCCTATAGGTACTATACTTAGTTTTATTTGCGGGCGCTCAAGTAGTTTAGTAGTTTTATAACTTTGTCCCCTAATAATTCCACACGGAAATTGGGACTTTAAAGTTGCACAGCATTGAAAAGGACCTGCCTAGGTTCTGATACCTGAGAATGTACTCTGCCCCTTTGGAAACGCTATGCCATGGAATAAAATTGAAATTGGCGCTTAATCTACGAATTATAGTTTCGCGTGACTGTCACACTGAGCACCGAAATGTGGAAATTGTTTCGAACTGCCAAACTATCGTAAACCTGTTAAAGTTTGTCTTGAACACCGAGTAGAGGCTTGTGAACACGATGTTCTCACTAACTTGACGACCTCAGTGGCATAGCTTGTGCCCGTCTGAGACGCAAGCGGTGCGCGTTCCATTCCCGCTGCCCGCTGGGTGTTGTGGTACCATGATTAGGTGTTAATTAATTATTAGGTGTACCTGATGCACTAAAGCAGATTAATGCTTCCCAGTGCTACGTTAAAAAATAATAATAATAAGTTTCAATTTGAGGCGTGAGCTACGAGTATGTTGATCTGCGTTAATGGAGCTGTAATGTACGCGTTCCGAAAAATTGCATCTTTGAGGATTTCATCACAAATGACTAGAAACTCTGTAATCTTGGCAAGGTCAAGCGTTGTCCGACTGAATAAATCGACCACGAAGGCACGACCCATTGGTTTCCATTTACGGTCTACAATCGCCTATTCACCGACCATATGCTTGCTCATGTGTAATGCATCTAGTCGCTTGGCCGTAACGTTAATCCTCGGTTAATATAGTAGAGAACGCCGCTAGTGTGAAACGATAGATTGAGACCTACAGCCGAGGGCGGATCCAGGGGGGGTCATGGGGGTCATAACCCCCCTGTGAGCTGGGTATAAGTCGGCCACTGATAAGTCAAGTGTGGGTTGGTCCAGTCTGTCCTGACTGGACCTCGACTATTGTGACCCCCCTGACTCAAAGGCTGGATCCGCTCTTGCCTACAGCTTCTCTTTTTCCAGCCCCCGTACTCGTATGCGTCTCTGATCCTGGCTTTCTGGGACTTTATCATTCTAATAGCTGGACCCAGCACCCATTTCTCGAAAAAATAAAATTACAAATCGCCTAGAAACATCAGTTTCAGTTCTTTTATAAATCCCAGAGCTAGTGCAAACCACATAACGATAATCGTTTTCCTCATTCTTTTCCAGTCCACATGTATCACCAGAAACCGCAAATCCGTCTACATCGGGCCTCCAAACCGTAACAGAGCAAGACAGCATGAGAAAAAATGACGACGTTGCGAGGGAAAAAGACGAAGGGTCCGTCACCGACTGGATATCGGGCGGGCCCATGGGATCAAAAGGCGCAGTTCTGGTCTTCCGATCATGTGTCCTAGCCTCGAGAACGCCCTCAATGGAATCCACCACTAAAACCATCGGGAACAACACAGGAACGACTATTCTACTCAACAAGGCGAAGAATATGGCGCGGAGATTAGTTCCAGACCCGCATTCGTTCAGCGTGCGGCCGAAGAACATAATGCATGATGTTATGGAGACTTTTGGGAACAGCCAGAAGTTCTCCGGCCAAGCTTACGTGGTGAGGCACGTGTCCGAAGTGGAAATACCAGAGACGGTGTGTTTGGAAGAACAGGGGCACGAGACCGCACATAAGCGGGATATTGAAGATGTTTTGAACGATTTGAGCAAGATCACTCTTAAGAAACACCTGAATATTGAGAATACGACAGCTAATATCAAACCCCCTGAGGATCCGCCACCACCAAAAGGTAAGTTGTGAAACTAGATAAAATCTACGTGCCTCTGACCCTAAGGTCAGCGCCGACGGACGTAGTGGGCGAGTGCCCGGCTGAGACGCAAGGGGTGCGGGTTCGATTCCCGCTAAGGGACCAATGTTTGCATGATCTTCAAATATTTGTTCGGAGTCTGGGTTTTGTGATGGTACTCGTAGTTTCTGATACCCACGACACAGGGAATCCTAGTGTGGGGTCAGCACTATGTATGTGACTGTTCTGACTCTGAACTCTGAGTAAAAATCAGCTGGGTCAACTCAGTTCAAACTCAATTATTCAGCTGTTTTAGTTAGTAATCTTTTTTTTATAATTAGTAGTTGTAAAAAAGATAAAAAAAGCAAAAATCATTTTTAAAAGAAATTGAATCATTTCATATAATTTTTTCACGCTAATATTATTTCCTTTTTGTTGCTATAATAACCCCCTCTAGGGATGGTATACATGTTATGAATCACCTTCTATAGCGCTGACACGCTTGCATTAGAAAGGCGTCCCTATTCTTTAAAATAATTTGTTTCATTCCAGAACAAACCAAAGATGACAAGAAAGGCAAAAAGAGCAAAGGGAAGAGTAAAAAGAGCAAGCAAGCGCGGACCTCATCCCCCGTCCTAGACAGTGATGATTCAGAACACCTACTAGTCAAAGAAGTCGATAGTATTAAGGTGAGTGGCTTGGCTCCTGGCTATAAAGATGCTAAGCTATGACGAAGGTCTTTAAGCGGTTAAAAACTCCAGATAGCTGTGATCGACAACATTTTCGGATAGCTCTAACTCGTATATGAATGGATTCAGAAACTGATTTAGGTTGAAATCTTATGGGCCTCACAACAGGCAAGTTGTGGCCGTAGTGACACCATAGCTACATAAAATATGGGCCTCAAAGTGTTGTGAAAAAATAAGTGTCTTGTTATAAAACAATCAGCACCAGCCTGATGAAGTCCACTGCTGAACATAGGCCTCCCCCAAAGAGTGCCACGACGAACGGTCTTGAGCCTTCTCCATCCACCGACTTCCCGCAACCCTCACAATGTCGTCGGTCCATCGGGTGGGGGGCCTTCCAACACTGCGTCGTCCGGTTCGTGGTCGCCACTCTTCTCGAGTGGCGACGGCCTTAAAACAATAAAAAGATATATAAATGCAAAAGTTTGTGAGGATGTTTGTTCTTCAATCACGCCGCAACGGCTCAACCAATTTAATTGATACTAGGAATAGATAAAGTTCTTTACCTAGAATAGCATATAGGCTATGAAGGTGCCACGCGAGCGAAGCCGCGGGCGGAAGCTAGTAATATGATATTTATCAAAATATCATATATCTAGCTTCCGCTTAAGCTCATTAGAGCTTATTAGGAATAGATTAGCGGAATAGTTAGTAGGTACTACATATTTGTTTATCCTACATATATTATCTTAGAATGGGATAGTATTATGTTATCTGTGGAATGGACTTCCGAAAAATTACGACTGAATCAATAAACTAAAATATGACCCTTCAAAGCGTTAAGGGGGGGGGGGCGGGCAAGCTGCAGCTGAAAAATATTGAAAACTAGCTGGTGCCCGCAACTTCGTCTGCGCAGGATTAGTAGTCATATTTTGGACAATTCACACAATATCTTTATAAATTGTAGGCTATGTGTTATTCTGATGTATAAGCTATATTATGGTGAAGTTTCATTAAAATCCATTCAGTAGTAGGTTTTACGTGAAAGAGAAACAAACATCCATCCATCCATACTTACGAAAGTTTGTAAGCATGGATGGTTTGTAAGCGTTTATAATATTAGTAGGATAATCAAATTCCATATTATTCTTTCAGGTATTAGAAAGCAATCAAATGCCAGCCCGCATACTAAAAATCAGCTATAAACTAGTGAACACAGAAACGAAACTCCTCCACCGGCTACTGCAAGCCCACGGCCTTCAAGAAACAGTCCCGGAGTCCAAAGACTTCAACCTGATGTGGTCGGGACTGCATCCCAAGCCCGACGTGCTGAGGTCGCTGACCCCGTACCAACGCGTCAACCATTTCCCTAGGTAAGCTTAAACAATAATTATAAATAAATATTCCGGACATATCACACACGGTCAACTGATCCCAAACTAGGCATAGCCTGTACTATGGGTACCAGAGACTGATATATATAATAGATACATATTTTAACACCCAGACACAGAAAAAACATCTGTGTTTATCACACAAATGTTTGTCCAGCGCGGGGATCGAACCCGCGACCTCTAGCGCAGAAGTCAGAGTTACTGCCAACTAAGCTATGAGGCCAGTCAATAATGACACCCAACAGTCACATACATCCTGACCCCACGCTAGGATCCCGAGGAGAATGTTTTAAGATCATGCAAACATTTGTCCTGCAGCGAGAATCGAACCCGCACTCCTTGCATCTCAAGCGGGCGCTCGCCCGCTGTGCCACCGATGTCGACATATAGAATACTATCTGTTACTCGCGACTTCATTCGCATTCATAATAATTTTCATCCCCTACTTTACCCCTTTAGGGATAGTTTTGCGAAAATGCTGAAACACGTATTACTTTATTCTTACCAAAAGCCTAAATATGAATTTTCAGATCCCTAACTTGAATTATGGATTGCCCATACAAACTTTCAACCCCTATTTCACCCCATTAACATTATTTTTTAATCTTAAGACAAAAGATAGCCTATGTCCTTCCACAGGATTTAATCTATCTCCTTGCGAAATTTCATAACGATCCGTTCAGCCCTTTATTCGTGATGAGGTAACAAACAAACATAATATGGACACTATGGATGGTGTTTATTTGGGCAGTTAAAAAGCCTGTGTACCAAAATCATGACCAAGTGTACCAAAAGTACAAAAACATCATCATTCTGAAGAAGTACTGGACATAGGTCTCCCTCAAAGAGTGCCACGACGAACGGTCTTGAGCCTTTTCCATCCACCGACTTTCCGCACCTTCATCACTAATTGGGAGGCCTTCCAAGTTCTAAAACTGCCGTTCGCCCGGTTCGTACAAAAACAGGATTTCACTATATTTCTTAGGACCTTTGCGACATACTAAAATATATCCGCGAAATTTAATTCTATACGTATAAGAATAAGCCCCTTTCGGGATATCATACTAGTTACGGAACATGTTGTAGAAATTCTACTCCCATAAATTAAAGCACACATGCGTTCATCTTATAAATTACTAGCTACAGCCCGCGGCTTCGCTCTTGTGGTACCTACATAGAAAATAGCCTATATGCTATTCTAGGTAAAGAACTTTATCTATTCCAAGTTTCAACGAAATCGGTTGAGCCGTTACGGCGGGATTGAACAACAAACATCCAAACGTCTAAACATCCTCAAAAGTAGGAAGTATTTAGTTATAATATTAGTAGGATGAGCGACAGTTCGATTAAGCCCCTTCGTCCATGACGCTACGCAAAAGTGACGGAACTCATTAGAAACTAGAGTTGCGGACTGATTGAAAACTCTTGACTCGTCCACGACGCTACTGGAATTTCCTGAAACTCAGTCTCTCAGTACACGATTTTATGTAAACAAAGTTTTGAAAACGAAAATAATTAACATGACTAGTTATAATTCGAGCGATGACATGGAATTATTACTTCTCCAGTCACATAGACGTCAGAATCACTTATAATTACTGTTTATTCGTTCACGACCAGCATGTGAGTCGCCAGGTGACTAGTTACAAACGCGTTCCTTGTGAGTAGCGCCGTGGACGGACGCGCATTGAAATACTAGTGCTATCGCAGTCAGGCTACTCATATGTGACTACAGTTTCAGTCGCGTTCCTTTTGAGTCCCTCCGTGGACGAAGGGGCTAAGAGTACCAGTTCAGATTCACAATAAGGGCGCTGATAGTCAGTAGGTTTGGTGACAATATTGAAATGGCTTCTTTACGTAGGAACCACCTGGTCAAATGCCTACTAGACGCGCACGGAATGACGGAGGCGCATCCCGACGCGCCGGATTGGACGTTAATGTGGTCCGCCCCGCTCATACCCTTCGATGTACTCAGATCTGTTACCTACAATCAGAGGATTAATCACTTTCCGAGGTACATTCTGTTGAGGTTTTGTCTCCTTAATCACAGCATACCCGTACATAGAGTAATTTCTAAAACAAAATATTATTATCTTGAGTGTAGCCGGGTTATTTTGCGAAATACTAAAACTTATTTCACAATATGTTCCGTAACTAGTAAACGTAATTATCCGTATCCCGAAAAGGGCTTATCTATCAACAATATTTGAAGGCAAGGCCCTTTTCAGGGCCACCATACCTGGTCACTGACCTAATACAGGATGACCAGAAGACAAAGAAAAATATACTCAAGAACAAGATAAATATTAACGAAAAATACTAAAGGAGCCATTTCATTCTGGGCCTGGTCCATGTACACTACATAGAAAAATTAGGAAAAAAATAGGAGATTACAAGAAAAATACAATTTCATTAATTTGAAGACAAATGCGATGGTACAAGAATAGTTCTTCTGGTAAGTTTTTTACTATGTGAACACTATTTGAAGGCCGCCATGTTGGTTTATAATTGGCGTTTGACATGACAATGACATATTTTTCTTGTCATGTTGTTTGATTTGATGTTTTTTTTGTCTGATAAATGTAGGTTGTCAAAATGACATTTCACGCACGTCCATCCGCCATATTTTTGTAGCGCTGTGTGTTTCTGAAGAAAATCTTAATGTACCTTAGAAAGAAGTCAATTTAAATAAAATAACCAATTAAATACGTTAACTTTATTGTTTAGCCATATTTTAGAGTAGTGTACACAGTGCCTGCCCAGGCTCCATATATTGATGAAACGTCTCTTTTTCAACAAGTTTTTTTAGGAACTGTTTTAACCACCTGTTTTTGGTTTTTTCATCATCTTTTCAACTATTTAATTCGCTACGCAAAAGAATTAGAAGAATTAGAATTAGAAGCTAAATACATAAGTATCGAGTATTTTTTGTATTGCAATTTTCAAATTTTATCTTATATGTGTCTCAACGATCATCGAATCAGCAACTTTAACGACATCGCGAATATCTCAGTTCGGGGCGAAACACTAGTCTTAAACAGTTGACTCTTTCCACAGATCGTACGAGCTGACCCGCAAAGACAAACTCTTCAAGAACATAGAGAAGATGCAGTATTTCCGAGGACTGAAGCACTTCGACTTCATCCCCACCACCTTCCTGATGCCGGCGGAGTATAGGGAGCTGTGCTCCACCCACTATCGCACCAAGGGGCCTTGGATCGTGAAGCCCGCCGCTTCTAGTCGCGGCCGGGGGATCTACATAGTCAATACTGTGAGTTATAGTATAGTTTCTCCATTTCACGATGACATGTCTGGTGACTTTAAAGTCATTGATATAAGATTCAATACAATAACTTTATTTCAGGCAACAATAGAATAAAAAACAATCCTACGGCCCATATACATATACCTATACCTTTAAAGACTAGCGTACATAATAATATTAAAAAAAACACAATTAATTCAAATTGCAATGATTCAGGCACCTTCGTGAAATGGAATAACAAAAAAAAATTTAGAACTATTTAGTGCCTGCGTGGATTATAAGCTTAATTAGGCACTCATGTTGTGTATTATATAATCATGTTGATACTTGATAGTCAATACAGTGAGCAAACTACAAAAAACTATCTACAGCCCGCGGTTTCGCTTGTTCCTGGATTATATGTTTCAGTATTCAGAATCTCATTGTGTGTGAGCGAAGCGAGCAGCTTAAGTGTTTCAAAGTTCCAAGATAAGAATCCAAAAGAACAAAATTTAGATATAGCTAGCCGTTATAATATAAGTTGGGACAAGCTTTCGCCCGCGGCTTCGTTTGCCTGGTTCATTGATAAAAAATTGCCAGGTCGTGAACGAAATCCAAGATTCATTCAAAGATGGTTGAGAATTTCAATGTCTTACCTTTTGGTAATGGGTATATTAATAACAATTATTCAATAATCACTTGAATGAGCTGCATCACCTCTCGTCAATTAACTAAAACTAGCTTTAGTCATGCAGCCGGTTCGAAATCTGATTTTTTCTCCTGTTGGTAAGATACGATAAGATAATTTAAGATAAGATAATTTATTCATAAGATTGATAAGGTACACAAAAATTTACAGGTTAATGGTCATTTTTACATATAGGTAGATATTACATAGGAGCCTGAACTAGGTAATCCTGTGTTTCAGGCGAGAAGAACACATTTAATTATAAAATTATCAAAAAAATCACTAATTGAACAGCTTTTAGTTACTAGGTAGGTATAAAAACATTTATTATTAGAGTTATATTAGGTGATACCAACTCATATCACCTACTAAACTTACTTATTAAACTATATTTTAAACGATTATAAGATAAATAAATCTGAAATATCTACAGAGGTACTAGCATAAGTTATTTTATTACAACTAACAAATTCTCTGTATCATCGTAGGACATACTTAGTAAGGCATCCTTAATGGTTGTCTTACACTTGTTGTAGTTTAGGGGATAAATATTGACTAATGCATTTATAGGTGTATTTATAGGTGGCGCTTATGGCGCTTTAAGCCGATTGGAAGTGCCAAAGATTTTCACCCAGATAGGAAGTGGCTTGGTAGCTTAGCTAGGGTAAATCATCATTTGGAAAATTATGAAATAATAGCTTGCGCCCGCGGCTTCGCTCGCGTGGTACCTAAATAAAAAGCCTATATGCGATTCTCGGTAAAGAACTATACCTGTTCCAAGTTTCATCGAAATCGATTGAGCCGTCACGGCGTGTTTTTTTTTATGCTATACCGAGGCAAACAGGCTCACGGCCCACCTGATGGTAAGTGGTTACCGTCGACTATTGACATCAGCAACACCTGGAGCATTGCTAATGCGTTGCCTGCCGAACCCCTCCCCCCCTAAAGAGCTCTGGCAACCTTACTCACCGCAGGAACACAACACTATTTTGAACCACAAACATCCAATCATAACTTAAGTAGTTATAATATTAGTAGGATATATTGATTGATTGAGTAATTAAGATGGAAGGAAGTGTGTAGAGCATGTCTGAGTTACGCTGAGATGATTGATAGTGATATAGAGAACTAATCCTTATAGTTCAATTATTTAATGTTTTGTTTATTATTATAATTATTTCTGTTTTTATTTTTGTTAATTTGTTAACTCTGCCTTCTGCTCTAGACGTCGCGGGTTCGATTCCCGCACTGGACAAACATATACAATAGTGTTGTGTTCCTGCGGTGAGTAAGGTTGCCAGAACTCTTTAGGGGGGAAGGGGGTTCGGGGTCGGCAACGCGTGCGTGATGCCTCTGGTATTGCAAGCGCTCATAGGCTACGGTAACCGCAGGGTCGGGTGGGCAGTAAGCTTGTTTGCCAACTCTGTTGTATAAAAAAAATATATGTGAGAATAACACAGATGTTTGTTCTGTGTCTGGGTGTTAAATATATATCTATTATGTATATCAGTCTTTGGTACACATAGTACAGGCTATGCCTACTTTGGGATCAGTTGACCGTGTGTGATGAGGTCCGGAATAAAAAAATAATAATTTGTATATCACGGCGCATTGGTGCTAAATTTAAAGCTGTGTGTTGTTAACAATATGTTGATAAATAAATAAATATAATTATGTTACTGCAGGCGTCTATACTAATGTAATTTTGTATATAAATATGTTTTTTTTATGTTTCAGCCGGAGCAGATACCCAAAGGCGAGAACGTTGTGGTCGCCAAATACGTAGACAAACCTTTACTGATCGGAGGGCACAAATGCGACCTGCGCCTCTACGTATGCGTCACATCTATAGGTATCTATCACTATAACCTATTTTAGCAAAATACTTACATTACACACACCCAATAAAAAATATTGCGGTTTTTTACAATATCCCAAAAAAACCTCAGGCGGGACTCGAACCCGCTTCCTTCTTCATTATAGCTATTTGCGCTTCGAGCCAAAGAATTGCGATCTGACAGGCAGTCGATTCAGCGGCGCAGCGGTTTAGGCATATGTCCTAGATGCATTAACCGCTGCGTCACCGTGTCGTTCCTTGTCAGGTTTAATTTTTTTGGGATATATACGGGTAGAATTGCCAGAGTCGATAATTTTGGGATTTTATTAAACTTGGTGCTTATTTTTAGTCGTAACTGCATGCGATATGTCCTTGATATTTCATATAAAATTCGTTTCAAAATTATCTTTACTTCTACTGAATAAAGTCAATTTTGAGTTTGATATTTGAGGGCGTGTTAGCTCAACAATATCGCAAGCTCCATAACGTCAAACAATATGACAATATTCGTAGAAAATCTAATTTATGGCTATCGGATACAAAATTCATACAAAAGTAGGACGAATGGAAATTATATCATAGTTCATCTTTAATGTGTTTAATTAATAACATAATAGGAAGTATCTTCAAGATTATTATCCAAAACTTTATGCATAAGATAAAAGTATCAATTTTCGATGACATATCGCACACCGCTTGAACGAGGCTTAATTATTATTACAGACCCTCTACTGATCTACCTTTATGAAGAGGGCTTGGTGAGATTCGCTACCGTCAAGTATGATACTACCAATAAGAACCTGTGGAATCCTTGCATGCATCTATGCAACTATAGCATCAACAAGTACCACACGGATTATATCAAGTGAGTCACCATCGTCTGACGACCTCGGTGGGTTCGATTCTACAGTCCAGTTGCCGTGGTGACCCCGGCTGAAGAATAGGCCCCTCCATATCTACCTATCCGCGGATGTCGTAAGAGGCGATTTAGGGAAATAAGTTAGGGGATGGGCAGCAGCGTCCTTCATTTTAACAACTATAGCTCTAACTGCGCTCGCCAACCCGCATGCCCAGCGTAGTGAGTATGGGCAAATCCCCCCACATGATAAGGAATTCGCTCTGTCTGTGGGAGAGGCCATGTTCAGCAGTGGACGTCGTACGGCTGAAATGATGATGATGATTGTATTCTAATATTAAGTTATTTCAAACACAATTATAAAAAATTGTTAATGAATAAATGAAATGAAAAAATGTTTGTTCTTGGTCTGGGTGTTGTGTTGTGGTACCATGGTACTCGTAGTTTCTGATACCCACGACACGGAATCCTAGTGCGGGGTCAGGACTATGTATGTGACTGTTGGGTGGGTGTTATTTATTTATCAATAGATAACCTTTAACATAGACTTCGTCGACACAGTCATTAAAAAATATGCAGAAGCTCACGAACGTAGACTTCATCACCATGTGAACGTCGAGGCAATCCAGCTCCTCGACAACACAGACATAGTGAGAAGACTCAAAAGGACTAAGCCTTTTGAGTTGGTGTAGTTTAAAATAAAAAATAGTGAAATGTAGTGTAAGTGATAGTGACTACTTATAACAAAGTGTCTTCCCCTTAAATAGAAACTGTAAGAAAAGTTCTATTGGACACATTCTTAGTTATAATTTACTTTATAAAACTATGTCAAAGTCAAAATACTCATTAGCCTACTTGGCTAGATTGTAATAATATGTAGAGTATAATAAACACTGTAATCTAGGAATAACAAAAAAAAAAAAAAAATAATCCTTTATTGAACTTTGACTGGCCTCCGTTGGTAGTAACTCTGCCTTCTGCGCTAGAGGTCACGGGTTCGATTCCGATTGGACAAACATTTGTGCGATGAACACAGATTTTTGTCCTGTGTCTGGGTGTTAAATATTTATCTATTATGTATATCAGTCTCTGGTACCCATAGTACAGGCTATACCTAGTTTGGGATAACTTGAACGTGTGTGCTATGTCCGGAATATTTATTTATTTATATGTATACTTCAGCCGTATCTGAAGGAGGAGATAGGGCACACAGCGAGATTTTCTCGTTCTAAATTGGAGCAGCCCGCCTGGGGGGGAACCTCCGCCTTACAGAAGATACCAGCCAAATAACATTATTTGTTTCTAATAGTGTTGTGTTCCTGCGGTGAGTAAGATTGCCAGAGCTCTTGTATAAAAAAATATAAAAAAATACTTAATCAGAAGATGGAGACACGGACAGTCAGGGTTCTTTATTTTCAAATTTCGATACAAAACCCTAAATACAGTGTAAATGTTCTCTACTTTTCCAGATGCGACGACCCTAACGCAGGGAACATAGGACACAAGTGGACTCTGTCCGCCCTCCTGCGGCACTTGCGCAAGGCCGGACGCAACACCACCGCGCTGATGGCGGGAATCGAGGATCTGGTGATCAAGTCCATCTTATCATCAGCTCAGACCATCGCGGCGGCGGCCAGGGTCTTCGTGCCTAACTTCTTCAACTGTTTCGGTAAGGTTTAAGAGTAAATTTGGGTATAAATTGTCAGGAAGCTTTATAATCCAATATGGCTGCCCAAGATGGCGGCGCGCATTATTACTAATGTGATTGACCGACATTGAGAAACGACCAACAAACAAACACACTCTCGGTCTTTAACTGCAATATTAGTTAGGAGCCGCTTATGTATAATTTGAGCAAAACTAAGTGTTCCTAGCGTTTTAAGGGCAAATAAATGTATGACTAATAGCATCTGCCCGCGGCTTCGCTCGCGTAGTACCGGTATAAAATGTATTAAGTACACATATCAAAAAGCGTGTTAAAAGTATAGATAACCAACAGTAAAAAAAAGAGGCAGACATATTTTAATCGAGCCGATAAAGTGAGTGATTATGAATAAGGGTTCCTTTGTGGGGCTCGCTGCGCTCTCTATAAAGGTTAACTTTTGTTTCATTGTTTCAGAGCTATTTGGCTACGATATCTTGGTCGATGATATGTTGAAGCCGTGGCTGTTGGAAATCAACTTATCTCCGAGGTGCTTTAAAAATTTATGGAATACTTTTTTATTTTAAGATTATTGATCGAGCGAGCCTTCGAATATCTCTCGAATAAGTCAAAGTCAAAAGGCATTTATTTCAATAAAATCACTAGGATCACTTTGAAACGTCTTAGAGACTAGGTGAAGCTACGCCTGTTCCTCGCGACCAAGCCTAGAAGAATCAGGGAACAAACACGGCTTGGTGCCTATCATTTTTTTCGATGATCCTTAAACGGGCTGAATAACTTGAGTGAATCGGCATTGAATGTTTGTATGTTTATTTGTTAGAACTTAACTTTCGAACCGTCATCCTCTGCATGGAATTTAGTCGGTCAACAGGTTGTACTATCAAGATTTGCTGTTAAGAATATGAGAGAAATCAACCAAGGCTGCTAAGATATGGGGGTCCAAATGTTTTTTTTGGACTCCTAAAACGCTACTTATTCTAACTAATCACCATTAGGACCTCGGTTGCGCAGCGGGCGAGAGCTCGTCTTATTTTTTTAATTTTTTTTTTTAATTGGAGATGGTTAGGCGTTTGACCACCATCTCACTTTTTCAAGTGAGATGTGGCCTAAGATGGAGCACGCTTTACCAGAAGAAACTTATTCACTCTAGATTTGAATACTCCTAGATTGAGATACTCATCAGGGAAAACAGACGCTGGCAGATCGTTCCACTCTTTGCCAGACGCAAGGGTGCGGGTACGATTCCCACTGCGGGACATATGTGAAAATGTCCGGATCTGGGTGTTGTGGTACCATAGTTCTCGTAGTTTCTGATACCCACACGGCACAGGGAATCCTAGTCTTCTAGTCGTGCCACTGATTCTTTCTTGGTCATCCGTTCTTCAGTCAGTGACCAAGTTGAGGTGTGGTGGCCTAAAAAGGGCCTATTTTTTGTATTTTTTTTTTATTTATGTCAACCAAGGTTAACAGTAATGGATGGGATACAGCAGAATATAAGTATTGTAGGTAGTTAAGTTAACCTGTGCCTATGACCTAGTGTGGGGTCAGGACTATGTATGTGACTGTTGGCTGTTATTATTATTATTATTGAATGCGTTTATTACAGTTTAGCGTGCGAGTCGCCATTGGACGCGCGCGTGAAGTCGGCTCTGATAGCGGACACGCTGACGCTCGTGGGCTTACCCGCTATGCCGATGTGCAAGACGGAGCTGATGTCGGGGCAGAACACTAGTCTCAAGATGCGGATTGGAGCGGTAAATTCATAGTATATTTTAGTTTATGGAGTTTTTGTGGCTAATTATTTAACTATTTACTACGACCTCGATGGTGTAGCGAGTGCCCGTTTGAGACGCAAGGGTTGCAGTTTGACCTTGAATAATATATTAAATTAGCTTCCGCCCGTGGTTTCGCTCGCGTTACCTAGATAAAAAGTATCCTATATGCTACTCTAGGTATAGAACTCTATCTATTTCAATTTTCGTCAAAATTGATTGAGCCGTTACGGCGTGATAGAATCACAAATATCCAAACATTCTCACAAACTTTCGCATGAGTAATATACTAGCTTCCGCTCGCGGCTTCGCTCACGTGGTACCTACATAAAAAGTAGCTAATATGCTATACCAGACTATGATCTATCTCTGTGGCAAATTTCATCCAAATCCGTTCGGCTGTTTGGGCTAATTAAATCACAAACATTACACATCCTCACAAGCTTTCGCATTTATAATATTAGTGTAGGATAAGCGTCTAAAAACCACTAAGATTCTTGCTAAGTGCTAACACGAACCTACGACATTCTCCAACTTGCAGTGTCGCCGCGTCCACTCGGCGGAGAACGTGAGCGTCAGGAACCGAAGCACGAGCCAGTCTCCCCCCGCCCCCGCCCCCGCCCCCGCCCCCGGCACCGTGGGGGCGGTGGCCGGGGTGGCCCTGCCCACCGCCCTCACGGGGGAGGAGCTGCGGCTCGTGAGGGCGGTGAGGGCGCAGTACGCGCGCCGTGGGGGGTTCGTGAGGATCTTCCCCAGTCAGAACTCATGGCAGAAGTATTCGCAGTACTTAGGTGAGTGACGTTACTAGCTGGTGCCCGCGACTTCGTCTGCGCAGGATTAGTATTTCGAGTAAGCTAGTAGTCAAATTTTGGAAAATTCACACAATATCTTTATAAATTGTAGCCTATGTGTTATTCTGATGTATTAGATATATTATTGTGAAGTTTCATTAACATCCATTCAGTAGGTTTTACGTGGAAGAGTAACAAACATCCATCCATCCATACTTACAAACTTTTGCGTTTATAATATTCAAAGTCAAAGTCAAAGGTGTTTACCGGACCGGCACCTATGCTGAGATGGGACCTATTTGGCGCTCAACCACACAGAGGGGACTATGTCTTGGGACAATGTTCAAGAAAGATTGACTTTGCGGTATTAGAAATAGAAATAGAAAAATATTTATTTTGCGTCACAAATTAAACAAATGGAACAAATCAAATATAAGCTTAAAATCTAGACACAAAAACGGTCACCACTCAGCTGGTGCCGCATAGCACAGTGGAGCTGCTGCGGCGCTGGTTTTCAGTGGTGCCACAGAGCAATGACGCGGCAACTGCGATACACTCGCACATAATTTTTATTAGTAGTAATAGTACTCATATCAATAATGTTGTAAAGTTTCATACAGATCCGTCCATTAATTTCTGAGAGAGAGATTAGCCCGGACAAATAAAAAGACAGACAAAGTCTTACCGTGCAGAAAATTTGATTTCAACATTTTATTTATAATATCAATCAAACGAAAAAGAAGAATGTTTGGTTTTAATGTTTTATTATATACTAGCTTCCGCCCGCGGCTTCGCTCGCGTGGTACATATATGCTATATGCTATTCTAGGTAAAGAACTGTATCTATTCCAAGTTTCAACGAAATCGGTTGAGCCGTTACGGCGTGATTGAACAAACATCCTCACAAACTTTCGCATTTATAATATTAGTAGGATAGATAGATTACAGATAGAAATATAATTCCTTTAAACAGTTCCCACAAGGAGTCTCTACCCGGAAACTTTCTGCCCCAACATCTATCTCTCGTCCTGTTAACAATCTTTAGCGTTCTTCACAGATCCCTTTCTGCCCCAACATCTATCTCTCGTCCTGTTAACAATCTTTAGCGTTCTTCACAGATCCCTTTCTGCCCCAACATCTATCTCTCGTCCTGTTAATAATCTTCAGCGTTCCACAGATCCCGTGTCCGGTATCCCGGTGTGTTCGACATCGCTAAACAACAACATACCATACCAAGTGGTGACGCACAACTACAATCTTCTGGTGCACTCGCACGTGCTGCCACACTTCCAGCACGCTACAGCAGCGACCAGCCTTACTGACACTCCGCAGAGGTAACCACAGCATCATAGATAGATAGATAGACAACTCTTTATTCAGTTTGTTTGTTGATCTTACGAGGATTAGATTAGCGGAATAGAGTACTAGTATAGTATAATATTTTGTTAATTTTAATAATTACTAAACTAGCTTCCGCCCGCGGCTTCACGCGCGTGGTACCTCATCATCATCATCATTTCATCCACTGCTGAACATGGCCTCCCCCATAGACAGAGACAATTCCTAATCATGTGGGGGGATTTGCCCATCTAGCCCGGTGTAGCTGGCAGTGGTCGTAAGAGACCCACAGCATAAAAATCTGTAAAAAATTAAAAAAAAAAAAGCTTTAAAAATCCGTAAAAAAATTAAAAGGATTTGCCCATACTCACCACGCTGGGCATGCGGGTTGGCGAGTGGAATCAATTATAAAAAAAATGTGATCCTGTGGTGATTTTTCTTCATAAATGACATCTTCCAGTTTGTCTGGAAGAAATCGCACATAAAACCGTCCATTGTACGTTCGCAATTGTTTGTATTTTGATTATTTTTTAATGTGTTTTTGTTTACTGTGTGGTGTACGATAAGAATTCGTTTGGGCGACACTTTCTGCCGGTTAGTTTAGATTTAAATCACAAAGTAAACGAACAAATTCGCAAGTGTTTACAAATATAATTTGGTTTCCAGATTGAAACGGTACGAGGCCGTGACGATAACATCAACCGCCCCCGCCATATCGCTGGGCGAGCCGCCGTCGCAGCCGCAGCCGCAGCGCGACCCGCGCCGCGCGAAGGAGCTAGTCAAACGGCAGCTACTAGAAGGCATGAGACTCACGTAAGGAAACTCATATATTCCCCCACTCCATTTAGGCCCACATGGTTTAGGTGGTTACTAAAGTTGATCCGAAATGAGGAAATCCATAGAAGAACCAAGGTCAAGTCAAGTCAAAAGGCATTTATTTCAATAAAATCACTAGGATCACTTTGAAACGTCTTAGAAACTAGGTGAAGCTATGCCTGTTCCTCGCGACCAAGCCTAGAAGAACCGACACCGACATAGCTCTCAGAATTAGCATGTTGAAGTGGCAGTGGGCAGGCCATATAGCTCGCAGAACCGATAACCGTTGGGGAGTAAAGGTTCTCGAATGGCGACCACGAACCGGGCGACGCAGTGTTGGAAGGCCGCCCACCCGATGGACCGATTACATTGTAAAGGTTGCGGGAAGTCGGTGGATGGAAAGGGGGAGGCCTATGTCTAGCAGTGGACTTCTACAGGTTGTTGATGATGAAAGTTGACCGTGGTGTCGGTTCTGTTGTTGCATTTTCCTCAACTAACATATAATTTTTTCATATAATTTCCTCGCAATTTGAAAGTAGTAAAATATGTCATGGGGACACTTTTACAATCAAAAACAGGTTTTTTGTCAGGGCCACTTAGGCGAAATCGGAAACTGTGAGTAATGCAGATCTTATTTTTTTCAAAATCGAGGCCGTAACTCCTAACATCACTTTTCGATTACTCTTACGGTTTCCGATTTCGCCTGAGTGGCCATGAAAAAAAAACTCACCCTGTATACTACTACGATACTAAACGTGTTTTGTTGTTTTAGCATGGGCGAAGGGAGGAGAGCCTTCGGCCTGTACCTGACGCACGTGCTGAAGCGTCTGTCGGCGCCGCACAGCGAGTCCGCCGCGCGACACGCTGCGCTCGTGCTTCGCTTCCTGCGCCGCGCCTCCGCAGCGCTGCGCATGCCTTACAATGTACAGGTGAACTTATACTAAGCATGCTGCTAACATATTTCCGGCACCGTACACCGAGCTTCCGCAGCGCTGCGCATGCCTTACAATGTACAGGTGAACTTATACTAAGCATGCTGCTAACATATTGCCGGCACCGTACACCGAGCTTCCGCAGCGCTGCGCATGCCTTACAATGTACAGGTGAACTTATACTAAGCATGCTGCTAACATATTGCCGGCACCGTACACCGAGCTTCCGCAGCGCTGCGCATGCCTTACAATGTACAGGTGAACTTATACTAAGCATGCTGCTAACATATTGCCGGCACCGTACACCGAGCTTCCGCAGCGCTGCGCATGCCTTACAATGTACAGGTGAACTTATACTAAGCATGCTGCTAACATATTGCCGGCACCGTACACCGAGCTTCCGCAGCGCTGCGCATGCCTTACAATGTACAGGTGAACTTATACTAAGCATGCTGCTAACATATTGCCGGCACCGTACACCGAGCTTCCGCAGCGCTGCGCATGCCTTACAATGTACAGGTGAACTTATACTAAGCATGCTGCTAACATATTGCCGGCACCGTACACCGAGCTTCCGCAGCGCTGCGCATGCCTTACAATGTACAGGTGAACTTATACTAAGCATGCTGCTAACATATTGCCGGCACCGTACACCGAGCTTCCGCAGCGCTGCGCATGCCTTACAATGTACAGGTGAACTTATACTAAGCATGCTGCTAACATATTGCCGGCACCGTACACCGAGCTTCCGCAGCGCTGCGCATGCCTTACAATGTACAGGTGAACTTATACTAAGCATGCTGCTAACATATTTCCGGCACCGTACACCGAGCTTCCGCAGCGCTGCGCATGCCTTACAATGTACAGGTGAACTTATACTAAGCATGCTGCTAACATATTGCCGGCACCGTACACCGAGCTTCCGCAGCGCTGCGCATGCCTTACAATGTACAGGTGAACTTATACTAAGCATGCTGCTAACATATTGCCGGCACCGTACACCGAGCTTCCGCAGCGCTGCGCATGCCTTACAATGTACAGGTGAACTTATACTAAGCATGCTGCTAACATATTGCCGGCACCGTACACCGAGCTTCCGCAGCGCTGCGCATGCCTTACAATGTACAGGTGAACTTATACTAAGCATGCTGCTAACATATTGCCGGCACCGTACACCGAGCTTCCGCAGCGCTGCGCATGCCTTACAATGTACAGGTGAACTTATACTAAGCATGCTGCTAACATATTGCCGGCACCGTACACCGAGCTTCCGCAGCGCTGCGCATGCCTTACAATGTACAGGTGAACTTATACTAAGCATGCTGCTAACATATTGCCGGCACCGTACACCGAGCTTCCGCAGCGCTGCGCATGCCTTACAATGTACAGGTGAACTTATACTAAGCATGCTGCTAACATATTGCCGGCACCGTACACCGAGCTTCCGCAGCGCTGCGCATGCCTTACAATGTACAGGTGAACTTATACTAAGCATGCTGCTAACATATTGCCGGCACCGTACACCGAGCTTCCGCAGCGCTGCGCATGCCTTACAATGTACAGGTGAACTTATACTAAGCATGCTGCTAACATATTGCCGGCACCGTACACCGAGCTTCCGCAGCGCTGCGCATGCCTTACAATGTACAGGTGAACTTATACTAAGCATGCTGCTAACATATTGCCGGCACCGTACACCGAGCTTCCGCAGCGCTGCGCATGCCTTACAATGTACAGGTGAACTTATACTAAGCATGCTGCTAACATATTGCCGGCACCGTACACCGAGCTTCCGCAGCGCTGCGCATGCCTTACAATGTACAGGTGAACTTATACTAAGCATGCTGCTAACATATTGCCGGCACCGTACACCGAGCTTCCGCAGCGCTGCGCATGCCTTACAATGTACAGGTGAACTTATACTAAGCATGCTGCTAACATATTGCCGGCACCGTACACCGAGCTTCCGCAGCGCTGCGCATGCCTTACAATGTACAGGTGAACTTATACTAAGCATGCTGCTAACATATTGCCGGCACCGTACACCGAGCTTCCGCAGCGCTGCGCATGCCTTACAATGTACAGGTGAACTTATACTAAGCATGCTGCTAACATATTGCCGGCACCGTACACCGAGCTTCCGCAGCGCTGCGCATGCCTTACAATGTACAGGTGAACTTATACTAAGCATGCTGCTAACATATTTCCGGCACCGTACACCGAGCTTCCGCAGCGCTGCGCATGCCTTACAATGTACAGGTGAACTTATACTAAGCATGCTGCTAACATATTGCCGGCACCGTACACCGAGCTTCCGCAGCGCTGCGCATGCCTTACAATGTACAGGTGAACTTATACTAAGCATGCTGCTAACATATTGCCGGCACCGTACACCGAGCTTCCGCAGCGCTGCGCATGCCTTACAATGTACAGGTGAACTTATACTAAGCATGCTGCTAACATATTGCCGGCACCGTACACCGAGCTTCCGCAGCGCTGCGCATGCCTTACAATGTACAGGTGAACTTATACTAAGCATGCTGCTAACATATTGCCGGCACCGTACACCGAGCTTCCGCAGCGCTGCGCATGCCTTACAATGTACAGGTGAACTTATACTAAGCATGCTGCTAACATATTGCCGGCACCGTACACCGAGCTTCCGCAGCGCTGCGCATGCCTTACAATGTACAGGTGAACTTATACTAAGCATGCTGCTAACATATTGCCGGCACCGTACACCGAGCTTCCGCAGCGCTGCGCATGCCTTACAATGTACAGGTGAACTTATACTAAGCATGCTGCTAACATATTGCCGGCACCGTACACCGAGCTTCCGCAGCGCTGCGCATGCCTTACAATGTACAGGTGAACTTATACTAAGCATGCTGCTAACATATTGCCGGCACCGTACACCGAGCTTCCGCAGCGCTGCGCATGCCTTACAATGTACAGGTGAACTTATACTAAGCATGCTGCTAACATATTGCCTAGCTTTTTTCCCTTAGTCGCCTCTTACGACATATGGAGAGGCCTATTCGTCAGTCAGAGCCACCAAGGCGTTAATAAATACCATTGTATGTATTTTGTTTGTTTCAGGGTCCCCCAGCAAAGATGTGCGACAAGGACAGGTGCGCAGTCATAGCTAAGCAACTGAATGACTTTCTGTACATGTACTACAGAGAAACGGATCTGTACACCGACAGTGAAGACAAAGATGGATGCGTTTCTAACATCAACTTCGCGCAGTTTCTCTATTCCGCCAGGTAAGTGCTCTTGCTAGTTAGGGGTGACGGGTTCGGCAGGCAAAGCATAAGCAATGCTCCAGGTGTTGCTGATGTCAATAGGCGACGGTAACCACTTTCCATTCACGCGAGCCCTCCGCGTAATTAACAGCCTATGTGTCGCCGAGGATATTGATATATTCAATATGAGTTTGACGAAATTTGCAGATATGGTCATACGATTTTTGAGTATGACACAAAATATTGTATAGTTTAGTAATTAAGTAGATATTTTTGTAGGCTTTTCATTGCCGCTTTGGTGCAAACTGTCATGGCAATGTTAAATTTAATAAATAAATAAAATATAAAAATCAGGTGGGCCGTAAACCTGTTTGCCTCCGTATAACATAAAAAAAGTCCATATGGACGGAAATAGGTGTAGGTACCCACCTACACCTATTTCCGTCCTATGGACTTTTTTTAACATCATACTTAATTTACATAAGTATGTTGTCACAGCAGATTTTGGTTTTATCCTTACTATTTTCCTATGTGATATTGGTGGACGTACTTGTACCTACTTGTACATGGTGGCGGCCTCGCGATGTTTTCGATGATAAATTATCGAAATGTAAAATACATTGGTGCACGACCGGGATTCGAACCCACGACCTGTAGATCGGAAAGCGGCGCCACTACCACCCTTCCACCAGTGTTCTCAGTGTACTATTGACTATTGGCTACTTTTTATCTTCATAGGTACAACGCGAGCGAAGCCACGGGCGGAAGCTTTCAATCTGCATTCAATCTCTTTTCTTTCAACACTTTGTTTGTATGTATTTCTAGTGAGGCAGACTTGGAGGACGTTCTTCTGCTGCTGCTGAAGATGGAGAACTACCAGACCACATTCCTGGGGGACACCCGGAACCCGTTCTGCGTGGACCTGCCCTTCTCGAAGCTGACGGCCGAGGCGCCCGGCAGGCACACCCTGCTCAAGCACTTAGCGGCGCTGGCGCCCGTCAACACTAGAAAATACAGGTAATTTGTACCCGACTACAGTGCTAGGTCTACCCACTGATTCTTTCTTGGTCATCCTGAATTGGGTCAGTGATCAGGTTGAGGTATGGTGGACCTGAAAAGGGCCTGTGAAAGATCTAGTGTTTAGTTTCGTGCACATGTTACACTAGCTTCCGACCGCGATGTCGCTCGCGTGGTACCTACATAAAAAGTAGCCTATATGTTATTCTAGATAAATAACTCTATATATTCCAAGTTTCAACGAAATCGGTAGAGTCGTTACGGCGTGATTGAACAACAAACATCCAAACATCCTCACAAACTTTCGCATTAATAAATAAATAAATAAAATAAATAAATATTCCGGACATATTTACACGGTCAATTGATCCCAAACTAGGCATAGCCTGTACTATGGGTACCAGAGACTGATATACATAATAGATATATATTTAACACCCAGACACAGAACAAACATCTGTGTTATTCACACATATGTTTGTCCAGTGCGGGAATCGAATCCGCGACCTCTAGCGCAGAAGGCAGAGTTACTACCAACTGAGCTATGAGGCCAGTCGATAATTAAAATAACTGAATACTGAATCTTATAATCCAGGAACAAGCGAAACCGCGGGCTGTAGATAGTTTTTTGTAGTTTGCTCACTGTTTTGACTATCAAGTATCAACATGATATGAATATATAATATGATATACACAACATAAAAAAAGATAAGATAAAAAATGTTTATGTAATAGTCACAAATGTTTGTCCAGTGCGGGAATCGAACCCGCGACCTCTAGCGCAGAAGGCAGAGTTACTACTAACTGAGCTATGAGGCCTGATTAATAATATTCGTAGGATTATATCGATTTTTTTAAGTTCAAGAACATGCCGGTATCCTAACGATGTTTTTATTCACCGTTTTGTGTAACAAATAATCATATTCACGTCTAGACAGTTAGGGTGCTGCAACTTTTTGACGAAAGTGTACCTAATAGTGGGGCAATCAAATGAACAGCTGATCTGATGAATGAAAATTATTGAGTCAGTTCATTTGTTCACTGATCGTGGCGTATCACGAGTGTTGTGTCTGTCTACGGTATAATTGCGCTACGTTCGTTGCGTTATTTTAGGTGACTTTTTTTTATTCTTGCAGGCCGTCTTTGGACTCGCAGTCCCGCTCCGAGCCCTCGGAGCCCTCCCCCCAGGGCTCCGAGGGCTCGCCCCCCCTCTCCAACTCCGACGTGCTCCTCAAGGACTCCATGAAGGAGGAGAAGCCGCTGAACCAGGCCTTGAAGTACGCCAGGTCATAGCAGTGAGGACCATTACATAATACTGAAAATAATTATTGTTTTTTGAACTTTTACTGAGGCAAACAGGCTTACGGCCTTAGTAGCCAAGCCCGGTAAGCGGTTACCGTGGCCTATTGACAGCTGCAACACCTGGAGCATTACTAATTGCCTGCCTGAACACCTCTTCTAAAGAGTTCTGGCAACTTTACTCACCGCAGGAACACAACACTATGAGAAACAAATAGTTATTAAAATTCACTTAGCTCCCAATTTCAATAAAATTTGCTTAACATTATTATAATAACACCCAACAGTCACATACATAGTCCTGACCCCACACTAGGATTCCCTGTGTCACAAATCTACAGGGTGGAAAGTAGTAAGAGCAATGAATCAATGAACTGACTCATTGATTTTGATTCATCAGATCAGCTGTTCATTTTATTACCATTCAGTTTTCGCCAAAAAAAATGGCTACAACGTAACTGTCAAAACAATAATATGATTATTTGATAGACTAGCCTACTAATAATAAAAGCGAAAGTTTGTGAGGATGTTTAGATGTTTGTAGTTCAATCACGCCCAAACGGCCGAACGGATTTAGATGAAATTTGTTACAGAAATAGATCATAATCTGAAATAGAATAAAGTCTACTTTTTTTCTTCTTTTGTACCACGCTAGCGAAGCCGTGGGCGGAGGCTAGTAGTTCCTAAAGTTAGATTCAGTCTCCTAAGAACGCTTTTCTGTAGAAACGGTTCTAGTAGCTGCCCTTACCGCCCCAACTCAACTTTCCACCCTGTATATTGCCTATCTAGTCATACTCAATATCTATTCCAAATCTGATAAGCTGTTGCAGCGTCTATAGATGAAATATATATCAACTGAATGCTCTTTTAATAAAATCAACTCAGACGGAATTAGAATATTCCCTACTACACTTTTAAAAAAACGCGTTTACTTATTTGATGCGTATTATTTTGATTGTTTATTATTATACAAGGTGATTCATTCATAACCAACCATTCATAACCCAAAAGGGGATTGTTTTATCAACAAAATGATAGAAAAATATAAAAAAATATTTTATTTCAGTTCTCCCTCGATTTTTTTTTTAAATAGTTGTTTTTGGTCGTTGCATCATCTTAATAACTTCAAGTTTGCTAAACAGCTAATTGAGTTTGAACTGTATTGACCCCAAAACAGCAGATTTTTGCAAAGTGTTTATTCAAAAGTCTTAGAACAAACTTTATTGCCAATTGGGTGTAGAATAATCCCCTTCGGGATAGCATACATAGTAAGAATCATCTTGAGGAACAAACATTACTTATCCAGTAAACAATGTCTTGTCTAGACACAGACATTCATTTATTTTCAACTTAAACATGACTATGCCTTGAGCTAGGATTTTATCAAAGCCGCGGGTATTATGAAAACTTATGTACTTAAATATGTAGTTATGATAGAACGAGTGTGTTACCATAATGTTTTTACTCAGAATTATGTGAAATATTACTAAGTATTTATTTTACTAGCCACTTGCACTTACAAGAGTTATCAATGCCAGTGTATGATAATTTATCTATCGTACACTGGCATTGAAAGCCGGCAACTTGCACAATTCGTGCAACGATGCACAATCATGCGAGTCGCCCCAATTTTCACGAAATGTGTAAAAATTTAACGGTTTGCGATCTAGCATGCTAAGGCTCGTATTCAGAGACACGACTCAAGCATAGATTTAATCACAGATCAGCTGAACTCTACTTAAGTATTGAATCTCTTTTCAAACATACCTTTTATTCAAGAACGGTACTTAAACTATTCTCAGCTGAATCGAGTCTCAAATCTGTACTCAAATGTTCTCGTTTACATTTTGATTTATTTATAATTTTCGATCCGTTTTACGCAGAAATTCAAACAGCCAGGGTGGAAATAGAATAGAACAATAAAGTGAAGTATAAATATGCATCAAAGTACGTGTAACGAAACGAAAATGTCATTTGATTAATGTCAAATCAAATCTAAACTCAAGCACCGATTTCGTCTGATTGACGTTTCAGAATAAGCATTTACTCAGGTGAACTGTGATCATTGAATCTATACTTAAGCACTGTTCAAGAATTAGAATCTCGCCTCAAGTCGAGATTTAAGTACAGATCAATGCTCGAGTCTTGTCTCTGAATACGAGCCTAAGACTTGCAAAATGTAACTCATTGGCTTTCCCAATGGTACTAGAGTATTAAGACTCATCATCATCACCCTGCCCTTATCCCACTTAATGTGGGGTCAGCACAACAGGTTTTTCTCTTCCACTCCCCTCTATCAGCCGTCATATTCACTCCTTTCTTATTCATCCATCTTTTCTTTGGTCTTCCTCTTCCCTTATATCCTTCCACATTCATATCTAACACTCTTCTAGTCACGTAGCATTCTTCCCTCCGCATGACATGCCATGCCCACGCTAACCTTTTGCTCTTTAACTAGATTATTAAAGACTATGAATGTGTAAAAAAATAGGACTTGTTATCAATGCTGATTCTAGTAGGTGCAAGTGGGGGTTAGTTAGTGATCGTAGGACCGATTCTAGTCGATTTAGGTCACACCTAAAGGCTAACGCAGCCAAAGTATTAGGAAGCGCACAAGTTGGAATCTCATACAAATGAACAGTGGCGGATCCAGGATGTTGATGAAAGGGGCTCGAACCAGGCAGAGGGTAGGTTTTTTCAAGAATAACAAATCAAACCATTTATGTTACCAAAGACAATATAGTATAGACGAACCTCCTTGGATAACTTTTTGCAAATGATTCAAAGACCTTGACAGGTTGTTGCCTGCCAGTTACGTACTTTTATCTCGGTGAATGTACATCATTAAAGTGGATCAATTATCGATAAGTGATGAAAATTGAACAGTACGCAGTAAGAAAGAAGAATAATATAAAGATTAATTTAAGATTTGTCAGGGGTGGATCTAGATGCTTTTGGGGGGAGGGGCATGAGACCCTTAGTCCACTCCCTGGATCCGTTACTGCAAATGAAAGTTTTGTAGCAAATTGTTCTTCAGGAAAGATTTCAGCTTGTGATCTTAGTTTTAAATTATAGTTTCAAAACTCAGTTTATTTATAACAGTTCGTTTTTTTTTTATTATCTTGACACGTAGCATAGATAGCTAAATATTTAATGCAATGAAATTATATTTGCCTTATAGTTATGTGTTCAGCAACTTGAATTATAAATTAATTTATAAATCCTGTAAAAGTACTGGAAGCATTGTAAATTTTTAAAGAAATTGCGTAATCAGTTATTTTTAAAATTGAAGACAAATTATAAATAGGTATCGTAGGCCAAGACAACAGTAGGTAAACAAAAAATATACAGAAATTCAAAAAAAAGAGAAAAAGCGTAAAACCCAAACAAATAGAATTAACAGATTATAATGTAAAGATTTTCGAATCATCTAATCAATTTTACCGTCCATTTGTCTTATACTTCAGAGTAATAATGAGCAGACTCTATAGTCTGAATACTTATAAGCGCACCCTATGGAGCGCTTATAAGTATTAACCGTGAACCTGTGAGAAAAAAATAATTTTATCTCAACTAGGATCTCTTTCATGGTCTATAGTTATCTTGTATTGCTCTTATGAATCTCATAAATTTCTCGCATTTTTCTTTTTACTTATATTTGAAAGAATTATTGTAAGTTGTGAGATATGTATCTTGCTTCGAAAAGTATTTATTGTTTTAAATGTATTTTTTTAATAATATTGTATTATTAGTTTTAAGCAAAGTGATTTCTACAATATTTATTCATACAGAAGATTCCAAAGATACCGCTCTGAGCATTATTTTACTTTTATTTACATTTATTACTTAGTATTCAATTTTTGATATCCCAAAATATCTTTGACTCGGGCGGGAACCAAACATGCCCCTCGCCAGGGCAAGAATATAACAAGAATGCGCTTAGCTGGAGGGTCGCGCCTTCATTTCCCGCCTGAGTCAAAAGTTTTTGGTATATTATATTTTTTATAGTACCCATACCGTTATTCCGAATTATGATCTCTGAATTTATTTTATTTAGAACATCCAACTATAAATAATGGTTTGTAATGTGGCCTAACCCTCTTATTTATAACCAGCTTCCGCCCGCGGTTTCGCTTGCGTGGCACCTACCTAAAAAGTAGCCTATATGCTATTTTGTTTTCTGTTAGACAAGGACAGAGCGAGAGTTATCGAGGCGATATAGTGACTTATGCTACTAATATTATAAATGCGAATGTCTGTGAGGATGTTCGGTTGTTTGTGATTCAATCACGCCGTAACGGCTCAACCGATTTCGATAAAACTTAAAATTTTAGAGTTCTTTACCTAGTATAGCATAAAGGCTACTTTGTATCTAGATATCATACGAACGAAGCCGCGGGCACAAGCTATTAATGTTGAATATTATTGTTAATTTTATTCTGTGCCATAACCAAATCTAAGTGAATGAAAAGCTTGCTAGTACAAAGTGGGAAATAGTTAATTTCACTGGCAAATTTTAATATTGTGAAAATATATTTTGAATACGCTAAATACAATTTAAACATTCAAAATGTCTGTGTTTTAATCGTGACAATGGTTCCTCGAGATAACTAGGAAGGGCTCGTAGAGTTCGTATTTCCCATGTATAATAAGTACCTAGACTCCTTTTCCGCATGGGAATATTGATATAGGTAATTATATTGACTGGCCTCATAGCTCAGTTGACTGGCCTCATAGCTCAGTTGGTAGTAACTCTGCCTTCTGCGCTAGAGGTCGCGGGTTCGATTACCGCACTGGACAAACATTTGTGACTAACACAGATGTTTGTTCTGTGTCTGGGTGTTAAATATATATATATATATATATATATATTATGTATATTAGTCTCTGGTACCCATAGTACAGGCTATGCCTAGTTTGGGATCAGTTGACCGTGTGTGATATGTCCGGAATATTTATTTATTATATATATATATATATATATATATATTAATAAAGAACTTTATTTACAGAAAGAAACTTAAAACTAATACAAGTTAATATTTACAAAATACACAAGAAACAGTTGAGCCATCTAAAGACCGTTACAAACGATCTATAGATAGCTCAACTGATCCAGATCACTACCAGTCGGAAGCGTCCCCAAGTAAGTGTAAAGTGGGTATATTCTAGTGCCGACCAAAGGGATTTTTTTGTTTGTAAATTTTAATGGGGACGAACGGAAAAAACTTGACGTTGGTCCCCCAGTAGGGACGTGGGGACGAGCGGGAAGAACCCGACTCAAAGGTGTTCCATTATACGTGGGGGCGATCTGGCTAGATTTATAGCCAGCCTTACCCCTGCTAGAAGCACAGATGTTTCCTGGGGTCTTAGGATTCATCATCATCATTTCAGCCGTACGACGTCCACTGCTGAACATGGCCTCCCCCACAGACAGAGCGAATTCCTTATGATGTGGGGGGATTTGCCCATACTCACCACGCTGGGCATGCGGGTTGGCGAGCGCAGTTAGAGCTATCGTTGTTAAAATGAGGGACGCTGCTGCCCATCCCCTAGCTTTTTTCCCTTAGTCGCCTCTTACGACATCCGCGGATGGGTAGATATGGAGGGGCCTATTCTTCAGCCGGGGCCACCACGGCCACGGTCTTAGGATTGTTGAGGATATATTCCCGTTGAGACTTGCCTAATTCTTAGAACAACCTTTAGCATTAGCACAGTCATCAAATGGATGGGTGACGCTTCCGTGATTTGCCGGATATACGATGTCAAACGCATTTGCGGCCTAAAAACAACACCATCGAGTTGCCTCACTATTAATAGTTTTCGTGACTTTTGGAAGTATTAAATGAATAAGTGTGAATAATGTTGGTTCTGTTTTTTCTTTAACCAGGCTCTCTTCTTCTTTTTCCTGCCCTTGTCCCACATTATGTGGGGTCGGCACAACATGTTTTCTTCTTCCACTCTCTTCTGTTAGCCGTCATCTCCGCACTCACATCTTTCTTACTCATGTCATCTTTAATACAATCCATCCATCTTTTCTTCGGCCTTCCTCTAGTCTTATATCCATGCAAATTCATACCTAACGCTCTTCTCGTTATATGACTTTCATCCCTCCTCATGACATGCCCATACCATGCTAACCTATTACTTCTTTAACCAGGCTCTAATAGTAAAAAAATACTAGAAAAGTTTTTTACACATCTTTAATTCCATTTAAATTATAATTTATCGTCTATTTACAGTCTTTGAAATTAGATCCTATACATCACATTGATATTGGACTAAGATACTAGGAAAATACAGTCTAAAATGTATGAGAAGATTTCATCTTTCGTACAAAGAATGTATGAAAAGATTTTATCTTTCGTACAAAAATGTATGAAAGGATTTCATCTTTCGTACAAAAATGTATAAAAAGATGCAATTTATCACAATCTTAAAACATAGCTTACTGTATCCTTACTTCTAGATAAGTAGAAGATGTTTAGCGCTGTTCAAATAGGAATACGCGAATTTCGACATCGATGTTGTGGGAAGCGAATTCCGCCTAGCGGTACGCTGACAGGTATTTTTTATACCACTGAGGTGGCAAACAAGTATACGGCCCACCTGATGGTAAGTGGTTACCGTAGCCTATGAGCGCTTGCAATACCAGAGGCATCACGCACGCGTTGCCGAACCCGAACCCCCTCTTACGGTAACGCTGACAAGTATTCTTATGAAAAGAGACGTTTCATCAATATATGGAGCCTGGGCCTGCACTACTCTAAAATATGGCTAAGCAATAAAGTAAACTTATTTAATTGGTTATTTTATTTAAATTGACTTCGTTCTAAGGTACATTAAGATTTTATTCGACAAAGAGAGCAACACACAGTGCTACAAAAAAATGGCGGATGGACGTGCGTGAAATGTCATTTTGGCAAGCTGCATTTATCTGACAAAACAAAAACATCAAATCAAACAACATGACATGAAAACTATGTCAATGTCATGTCAAACGCCGATTATAAACCAACATGGCGGCCTTCAAATAGTGTTCACATAGTAAAAAACTTACCAGAAGAACTATTCTTGTACCATCGCATTTGTCTTCAAATTAATGAAATTGTATTTTTCTTGTAATCTCCTATATTTTCCTAATTTTTCTATGTAGTGTACATGGACCAGGCCCAGAATGAAATGGCTCCTTTGAAAATAATGGTCATAACCATGATAGTTTAAAAAAATATGGTGTTAATGATTTCACTTTTTAATTCACACGGGCATAAACAACTTCTATCTATCTGGGCATCAATTAATTGTCACATTATTTGGTTTGTACTCGACGTGGTCATTATGTGGTGAGTGGTAGCTAGTGGTTGTCCATGTACTGCATCTCGGACAGTAAAAGCACGGTGTTGGGGAGCGGTCGCGGCTGCGGCGAGAGGATGGTCAGCTTCTGCGTGTCCATGTCTACTGCTGTGCTGTGGTGGAAGGAAAATTGGTCATTATTAAAGAGAAAATAAGGTGTGGCTTAGAACAGAATCGGATTTACCGATCTGAGGGTCAAATTCGTATTTTGTGATGCGGACGTTTTGTTTTGTTTGACTAACAATGAATGTGTTAGGATACGAACACAATGAGTGTGTCTCTTAGATACTCGCACATACACAATAAGTGTATCATCATCATCATAAGCCTGAAGAAGTCCACTGCTGGACATAGGCCTCCCCAAAGAGTTCCATGACGAACAGTCTTGAGTCTTCTCCAATCACCGACTTCCCGCAACCTTCACAATGTCGTCGGTCCACCGGGTGGGGGGCCTTCCAACACTGCGTCGCCCGGTTCGTGGTCGCGATTCGAGAACTTTTACTCCCCAACGGTTGTCGGTTCTGCGAGCTATATGGCCTGCCCACTGCCACTTCAACTTGTTAATTCTGAGAGCTATGTCGGTGACCTTAGTTCTTCTACGGATTTCCTCATTTCGGATGTTATCACGTAGTGAAACTCCAAGCATAGCTCTCTCCATAGCCCGTTGCGCGACTTTGAGCATGTATATGAGGCCTATAGTTAACGACCAAGTCTCAGTGCCATAAGTCATCACTGGCAACACGCACTGATTGTAGACTTTCTTGAGGCTCTGCGGTATCTAACAAGTACAATAAGTTCATAAGATACGATAAAAGATGTATTTATTTATTTATTATTATAATGAGTGCGTTAAAAACCCGTACGCAATAAGTGTGTTAGACAGTCACGCGCAATTACTGTGAAATACTCGCACACAATGAGTATGTTAGATGCATAAGGGTCATTCCATGTAACAAGTGTTACATGTCGTACACATTTACGTTGCTTTTGAACAATGTTTTTAAAAGAAAGTATTTTATAGTTGGGCAACCATAAAATATGCTTTCTTTTAAAAACCACCCCTTACTCCACAGTTCCTTAAAATAGATCTTAATTTCAAATATTCTTCACCGGATTTCCTAAATTATACTCTAGGGCTCGTATTCAGAGACACGACTCAAGCATAGATTTAATCACAGATCAGCTGAACTCTACTTAAGTATTGAATCTCTTCTCAAACATAGCTTTTATTCAAGAACGGTACTTAAACTATTCTCAGCTGAATCGAGTCTCAAATCAAAAAAATCCTCCTAGAAATAAATAGGTTGATGCGGGTGTGTCAGATACTCACACGCAGACGATGCCCGCGAGGTTGGAGGTGAGCACGTCCGCGTCGGCGGCGGGCGCGAAGCTGACGGCGAGCAGGCGGTGCTGCAGCGCGGCCGACGGCCACACGCTCACCAGCTTCGTGAGCGCGTCCTCGCGCCGCATGCCCAGCGGCATGCACGAGTCGGGCAGCGACGGCGCGCCCACCTGCGCACGAACATCGCTCTTCTACGGTTCAATGGTTCTTTATTTTTTGGACATATCACACATTGTCAACTGATCCCAAACTAGGCATAGCCTGTACTATGGGTACCAGAGACTGATATAAATAATATATATACATTTAACACCCAGACACAGAACAAACATCTGTGTTAGTCACAAATGTTTGTCCAGTGCGGGAATCGAACCCGCGACCTCTAGCGCAGAAGGCAGAGTTACTACCAACTGAGCTATGAGGCCAGTCAATGTAATTTTATTGTGTTTATTTTAATTACAAATAAAGTAAATAAAATAAAATAAAGCAAGCAACTCATCCGCGTATAGTCCACCGATTGCGGATAACAGAAAAGAACATTTAAAAAAATACAACTGGTGGCACACAAGCATACGGCAAACCTATTGGTAAACGGTGACCGTAACCTATGAGCGCTTGCAATACCAGAGTTATATCATGCACGTGACCCCGAACCCTTCCCTCCCCATCCCCTTTTTTTATTTATTTATAATGGTTAAGCGTTTGGCCACCATCTCACTTTTACAAGTGAGATGTGGCCTAAGATGGAGCAGGCTTTCCCAGAATGAACTTATTGACCCTAGATTTGAAGACTCCCGGATTGTACTCTTCCGATTGTTCTTCTCTGTCGCAACCTTGTTACTCGAGCCGAAACAAACATTTGCATATCATATAAACATTTGTCGCGCAGTGGGAATCGAACCCGCACCCCTTGCGTGTCAGACGGGCACTCGCCCGCTGCGCCACCGAGGTCGTCAACATGCTAAAGATGCGATTTTAAAAATGTATCTTATACTAGCTTCCGCCTGCGGCTTCGCTTGTGTGGTACTTAGATAAAAAGTAGCAGCCTAGTAGTAGTATTAGCCTATATGCTATATCCTACTAATATTATAAATGCGAAAGTTTGTGAGGATGTTTGGATGTTTGTTGTTCAGTCACGCCGTAACGGCTCAACCGATTTCGTTGAAACTTGGAATATATGTATAACGTTCTTTACCTAGAGTAGCATATCGGGTACTTTTTAGGCGGAAGTAAGTATATAATATATAACAGTTACCAATTACCAACAGTTTCCAGGCAAGGCGTTAGTGTCCATAAATGTTGTTGAAGCATAAATATTATTTCAGAAACCTGGGACACGTAAAGTGAGAGGTAAACTCATACCTTGTAAATCTTGAGGTCACTGAACTTGACGTCGAAGGAGTGCGGGTAGTAAGGAGTCCGTTTCCCGTAGAAGTATTCGCGGATGCGCGCGTCACGCGCCTCCGTGCGCTGGGACGCTGAACGTTCCACCACCTGGAAATAATTATCAAATACATAATCATATAATTCTTAGATTTCATGAACGCTGCAAAATATATCTAAGGCTCGTATTCAGAGACACGACTCAAGCATAGATTTAATCACAGATCAGCTGAACTCTACTTAAGTATTGAATCTCTTCTCAAACATAGCTTTTATTCAAGAACGGTACATAAACTACTCTCAGCTGAATCGAGTCTCAAATCTGTACTCTGTTCTCGTTACATTTTGATTTATTTATAATTTTCGATCCGTTTTACGCAGAAATTCAAACAGCCAGGGTGGAAATAGAATATAACTATAAAGTGAAGTATAATATGCATCAAAGTAGGTACGTGTAACGGAATAAAAATGTCATTTGATTAATGTCAAATCAAATCTAAACTCAAGTACCGATTTCGGCTGATTGACGTTTCAGAATAAGCATTTACTCAGGTGAACTGTGATCATTGAATCTATACTTAAATACTGTTCAAGAATTAGAATCTCGCCTCAAATCGAGATTTAAGTACAGATCAATGCTCGAGTCTTGTCTCTGAATACGAGCCTAAGTGATCAAAACTGTTAGGGCCAGTTTTGACCACTTAAATATATTCTTGCAGCGGCAAAAACCTGTGTGATAGGTTTTTGCCTAGGTTAGGGCCAATTTTGACAATGAATAACACGTCACAGTGAAACACAAAACAACCACACTTCAGCCATCAGATAGGTACTAAAAACCTAGTAAGGCCTTATTACATATATTCTAGACTAGCTTCCGCCCGCGGATTCGCACGCGTTGTACCTCTGACGAAAAAAAATTCAGACTATACTAATTCAACCTATTCCAGACTACACTCACCGGCAAAAAATGTGTACCCAAAAATACGTTTTATTTTTTTTAAATGAAATACCGATTTTCCTTTTTTACTGGCTATGCTAATAAACTCATTTTAACGTAAAATTATTGACCAATTAGACTAAAACCTTTCTACCTAAACTATATCTTTTTCGAATTCGCGATAAGCGTTTGGGCCACATTTTCTGCCGGTGAGTGTAGGTACATCTATCTCTGTGCCAAATTTCATCCAGATCCGTTCAGCGTTTTCCTTCACCGTTGAGAACGTGTTAATGCGCACATAGTTTTTCGAATATAAAAATCTATTGGAGCAAGACCGGGGTTGGAACCTACGACCTACGTAAGTCGGAGATCCTCCCACTACGCCAATACGGACTAAGGGAACTGTCAAAATTTAATCATCATCATCATCAGCCTGTAGAAGTCCACTGGTGGACATAGGCCTGCCCCAAAGAGCTCCATGACGAACGGTCTTGAGCCTTCTCCATCCACCGACGTCCCGCAATTTTCGCAATGTCGTCGGTCCATCGAGTGAGGGGGCCTTCCAATAATGCGTCGATTGCATGACTGTAATCACGGATAAACAATTAGGAAACTTACCCCTCCACTCTTGGGCAGGTAGACGACTTTGACGAACTTGGGCATATCTCTCTTCAACTCATTGTAAAGTCTCTCGTTATCTAATACTAATATTACGTCCACCTGGAACACATAAGATAAAGATAAGATAATAATATACAATTTACAACCTGGACAACTGGTTCTTTTTTTTTTCCGGACAAAGCACCCACGCTCCACATGATCCCAAACTAGGCATAGCCTGTACTTTGGGTACCAGAGACTGATATACATAATAATAAATATTCAACACCCAGACACAGAACAAACATCTGTGTTCATCACACAAATGTTTGTCCAGTGCGGGAATCGAACCCGCGGCCTCTAGCGCAGAAGGCAGAGTTACTATCAACTGAGCTATGAGGCCAGTCATACCACGTTGATTTGAAAACTCAAAATCAACGTGGTGGTCGCCATTTGAGAACATTAACTCCCCAACGGTTATCGGTTCAGCGAGCTATATGGCCTATGTCGGTGACCTTGGTTCTTCTACGGATTTCCTTACCCTAATTAAATTATAATCTCAATTTATTTATCGTTTATTTGGAACTTAATGGCTGATGAACTATTTATTTTATTTTTATTTATTTGTTTATTGGTAATCAACAGCGTTTACTTAAATCTAGGCAAATACAAACTTGTAATAGATATAAGGCCAATAAAAGATTACCCCAATATTGTAAGTAAGGTTATAAGTTATTGAGGCAGGAGAAGTTGGTACAACCAGTGAGCTGAATAACTAAGTAGCAGTAGGCAGTCTAGGTATCTTATCTATAGAAGGTGTAGTTCATCGAGTAACAAAAGTCATCTAGTACTGTACTGTCATATAAGTCATAATTTATTTATCGTTTATTTGGAACTTAATGGCTGATGAACTATTTAAGAGCTTACCTCAAACGCTTGCGCTGCATGCGTCAATAATTTGTAACCGTCACCTTTGATCCACCCACACGTGTTTATGATGACTCCTGATGCTGATGCTGCAAGAATATTTCGCTTTATTAGCAACAACAAACAGTTGATACATTTCAATAATTTCTAAAATTTCAATAATTTCACTAATTTTTATTTCACAACAAACGTTACAGAACAAGATTTTATACATGTATCACTTATAAATTAAAACAATGCATGTGGGAAAACATAGATATCCAAACTAGGATAAACCTGTATGATGGCATACCTTTACCTTCCGCCGGACATATAAAATTAGTTATAAGTATTTATTTACTATCATTGCTTGCTTGTCGTGTCACTGATTCTTTCTAGGTCATCCTGTATTAGGTCAGTGACCAAGTTGAGGTATGGTGGCCCTGATAAGCACCCATGACCGTCGGTGAAAGAATCAGTGAAGTGGAAGGATGAAAGTGCGCCTCTTAGAGCCGCCTTTAACACAGATACAGGCCACGATACAGGCTCTGCCTAGTGTGGGGATCGTCAGATACATCTTAAATTGTTATACCTTCCTCTGCATAAATACACAACAAGCAAATTGTAAAATTATATGTTGTATTACAACATGTATAGTATTATATGTAGTTTACATAGAATTTTACAATTTGTAAAAAAGAATTTTGTAATAAAGAAAGTAAGAAAATAAATTTATTCAACACAGACTAAAGATATTTTAATCTGTATCATTTGTAAATTCTTGTTCTAAGCTTAGTTGTTCAGGCAGCAATAAATTATTGTCAATTTTTTTCATTATTTTTTTCGTTTCGTGCACATGACACATGTCTTCGAATTGTTAGGTTCTAGGACGTGCCGGTTTCCTCACGATGTTTTCCTTCACAGTTTGGGAGCACATAAGTTTTCCGACGGGAAATCCATTGGTGCACGACCGGATTCGAACCCACGATCGGAAGTCGGGACCACTACCACCACTCCAACAGTGCTCAAGGGAGCTGACATGGTCGGGCACACCGACAAAATTGATTAAAAAAACACGTTTCATAATGATTTATGGGATTACCTAATTTATTTTATTTATTTATCAACAATATACACACAGCTTTACAGATAGCACCAATGCGCCGTGATATACAAATTTTAACAAATTTTAAATAATAATAATAACACTGCAAGATAATAATTAAGAATAATAAAAACAGACATAATGATAATAATTTACAAAACATTAAATAGTTGATGAATAAGATTGAAGTCTACTAACGATTACCTTTCTTATTCCCCTCGCATTTTTCAGTGATAACCTCTGCAAGTCGCGACACTATGGTATTGTACAGTTCCAGGTTCTCACTGGGGCCCTTGTGCCCAAAGTGGTACACTAGAGGCGCTTGCTGGCTGAAGCCCTCTTCTATAGACGCTGGTCTTTCTACTAGTAAGGCACCTGTGGATATATAACAATCCTTATTATACAAGTGGTTCATGTGCCGACCCATATGAAGTGGGATAAGGGCACAGAGATGATGATACAACCTGATAATATCAGAAATAAAATAAAATTACAAGTAGCTAAAACTCGGACTAATTATGGTAAAAAAACAATACTATCAGAGGGAGCTACATTATTTAACAATTTACCAAACAACATAAAGGAATGTGAAAATTTGAATGCCTTTAAAAATAAACTTAAGTTACACATACATACTCTGTAACAATACATATCTATGCTTTCAATGCTTACCTATCTAATATTAAGTAACACTAAAATAAAAACATACCTATTTCATAATTACCTAAGTACCTACCTACTGGCTAATTTACTGTTTCGTTTTTCCAAATTGAATAATAATAATACATGTATTATTTAGTTGGTTAACACTTCATTTTTAATATTAATTAACTAGTTATAATTTAGGTTAGGTACCAGGCTAGAATTTTGTAAAACTTAGATATATTCGCTCATTATGTATCTCATTTTAAGTAAACTCTGTGTTTGTATGAGAATAAAGTTCTTTAAACCTAATATGTTAACTATCCCGAAGGGGGCTTATCCTACACCCGATTGGTAATAAAGTTTTGGAAATGAAAAAACACTATGCCTAAATCAAAAATCATTTTAGGGTCAAATAACAATGCAATTTCTTTTGCACCACAAAACTTCAAGAGGAATTGTTTGATTTGAATTGTTGATATGTACCTCAATAAGTTAATCAGATAGTGTAGATAATAATAAAGCTTTACATTATTTTAGAGAAAAACAGGTTTAGTATGGAAAACTCAAATGCACATGAAACCTTGAAAGATGAATTTTTATTGTATTGGATAAATTTTTCACACAGATGGTTCAAGCATAGGGTAGGCCCAATAGCTAGTCAATAATGCTGTTCACTCACCAATAGTACCAGGAACACTAATCTGCCCCTGTCCCACATCCAAGTCCACAAAAATTGGTCTTCTGCCCATCCTAACTGCATAGTTTAGTAGTATCTTAGTCAGTGTGGATTTCCCAACATCTCCGGGGCCAACTACCATTGTGACGGGGCCTCTTGTGTTCTCTGTCTCCGCTGCTACCCTCTGCTGTTCTAATGCAGCATGGACATTGAGGTATACCACCTGAAAATATAACAGCCAATAAACTACTTATCTCTTTAAAAATGTATGTTTATATTCAATTAAAATCGATTCAAAGCCATTCAAAAGGTATACATTTCAATTGAATCACAAGGATAATTTTGAAACTAGATGAAGCTAAGCCTGTTCCTTGCCTCCTATAACAGAAATGTGGATGAAGGAGGCCTTTGTCTGCGCAGGATTAATATTTCGAGTAGCTAGTAGTCAAATTTTGGACAACTCGCACAATATCTTTATAAATTGTAGCCTATGTGTAATTCTGATGTATAAGCTATATTATTTTGAAGTTTCATTAAAATCCATTCCGTAGTTTTTACGTGAAAGAGTAACAAACATCCATCCATCCATACTTACAAATTTCACGTTTATAATATTATAGTAGGATGGATATTACACCGACAACAGCTAAACTCTTAAATCATAGTGATATGGATATTACGAGTATGGAGTCTGTCTACGATATATGCGATTGCGCTACCTTCATTGTGAATTGGGCATAACATTTTGTGTTCATCCACTTAATTTTAGTTCGTTATTGAAGTTATAAGAGATTGATTAGTTCACTGACTGATCAGTTACAGCAGTAACGGTCTGAGTGTGACAACATTTTTAAGCATTGAATAAATTATTTGCTAGACTAGAGACTGTAGAGTGGCGAAAAAAATACTGAACTATAAGTTGGTTCATCTGGCAAGAATGCACATATTGATAGTGTATGAAGCCGTCTATAATTACAGAGTGTACGAAGCATGCTACATACCATAGGAGTCTCCTTAGCCACATAGCTAACCTCAGTCCGACCTCTCAACTCCACCGTACACCCGTGCCATGTGAAGACTGCCACTTTAGCACCCGTGTGGAACTCGTAAGGTTTACCCTTAACTAGTTCTGTGCCAAACAACTCCGCGTAACCACTCTTTATCTGCAAAATATGGTACATTTTTATAACCTCTGAATTAGGTTTCCACTATCAATTTCTGGAAACTTATGGATGTTTTGACAATTTATGGCCGCAAAGTCATGGAATTGATAGTAAAAGTACCTCTAAAACCACTTTTTCATTCTTAGATTCAACTTCGAAGCGAAGTTCTGAGTCGGGGTCAAGCTTGAACTCTTGCAATTGGACTTCAGTCATTTTAAGCCGAAAGGTAGCTGCTTGCACACAATGAATCAATAGCACACAAATAATCAATAGCAGGAAATTCAATTTTAATAAACAATTCAATAATTCACATTCAAAAACATTCGATGGACTTCAAATCATGGAACAAAACAAAATTAAACAAATTAAAAAAAAACTTGTTGCATTGCATTGCATTGATCAAAAGCTTTACCATTAGTTGCTAATTGCATGATTTGTATTGTCGTCTTTGTTTTACTCAGCACAGTATAGGCACATTAGAAAAGAGAGAAAACCATCCAAGTTATATGTTATGCTAAAAATGTGCGTAAAAAATGTATTAGCTTAGCCTCTGACTGCGGGCTAGAGAAGTGACGCACACAACACATCATCATTGACTTTGATTGATGACTTTGACAGTTCGATTAATTGCTGACCTAGATGATTGCGTTTCGCTCGCTGCATTTTTTTTGTATTGGAATGTAATCTAATAAATAAGTAACAAACTCAAACTCAAATCGAATCTAACTACTGGATAATTTGATTATACTGCCTATTGTGTAATAAGTAATGTTAATATTTTGGGTATCTACCATCTTACAAAAATAAAAAATATAAAAAAATGTAGCTGAAACAAAACGCCTCAAACGACAAAAGTTTTCAAAAACAAAAATCGTTTTGTTGTGAAATCGAAAAAGTAGTGTTTACTTTTTGTTTTGAAGTAGTAGTTTTACGTTGAATAGAAGTAATTTTATAATAATTTTACGGGTAAAATTATGGAGGATTCCTTTTTTGAATATCGTGATAAGTCTGCAGTGGACAGCGAGTCCGATTCCGAATTTATTGATAACAGTTTTGTAGCGGAAATACCAATGTCAACAAAAAAGAAAAACAATACTTTATTCATAGCTGAATCTGAAGAATCTACTGATGGTAAGAGGAAATTACTACGACGGCTGCTGGGGCTGAAAGGTTCTAGAGTACAGACGCAGAGTCACGCAGCAACGCGTACATGATGCTTCTAGTATTACAATCACTCATAGGCTACGGTAACCGCTTACCAACAGGTGGGCCGTATGCATGTTTGCCACCTTTGTTTTATAAAATAAAAATAAAAAAATTACTTTAGATAACCAACCAAACCAACCAGTACAATAATATTGTCCTTTGAAATATTTAAAAAAAAAACATGTTTTCCTTTTAAGAGAGTGATGCAGACCATACAACACACAATGTATCCAAGTCGGTGGTTAGACGCAGCAGTGTTGTTAATGCTCATGTTATATCCAGCAGTGATGAGGGTAAGTACCTACTCTGCAATCCACTGGGAATTAAATTGTACATTAAGCTGTAGGCACCAATTATCTAATGTAATGTGTCTGGGAGTTAGTACCCCCAGCATGTAGATCGAAATATAAACAAGTGGTTAAAACATTTGAAGCACATGTGGAGTAGCTGGTGACTGGGTTGAGGAATGGTGGCCCTCAAAAGGGCCTGACTGTACCAGTGCTTGCTGTAAAAAAAAATATATTCCACAAAACACTAATTTAAACTTTATGTAACAACTTACAGTTTGTGTTTGTTGCCTTGAGGTACCACAGTCAGTCAAACAGTTAAAAATTTTTATTATTAAATTTTTGTAGATGCTAGTAGTAAAGGTAGTATTAGAAGAAATGCAGACCCTGATGATAATGTAGTAGTGAGCTCCTCTGATGAAGCTGAAGGTTCTGATGAAGGTAAGAATAATATATGTATTTATACCCGCGGCTATGCTCGCGAGGTACCCGTATAAAAAGTTGCCTAATGTCACTCTCTTGTACTTAATTATATCCATGCTAAAAAACACTGTTGGATAACGAAGTTCCTTAAGAAATATTTAACATAAACTTCAATAAAATATGTTTTTTAATTCAATGTATAAACTCAACAGATGTGTCTCCCGAGTTAATACCAAAACGCCGACCTCCAGTAAGACCCAAGTCTATTGAATCAAATGATTCCATAATTGGGCGCAAGACTAAGAAACGCATGTTCTTAGTAGACTCAGACACAGACAATTCCATTGTTATTGAATACAATAGGCACAACAAAGTTACTTGCTTACAAGATACTCCGTTGAAAATTTACAAAAAAGTAATTGATAAAAGCAAGGATGCAGATAAAAGCATGGAATATGATAATGTTGATGATGAATCTGAGAAAGGTGATGCAAATTCGGACGTTGACGATGAATCTGAGAAAGATAATGCAAAATCTGACAATGACGAAGAATCTGAGAAAGATGATGCTAAATCTGACAATGACGATGATTCTGAAAATGATGATCAGAAATCTGACAGTGACCATGAATCTGAAAATGATGATCAGAAATCTGACAATGAAATCAATAACAGTAAAGCTATTGAAAGTGTAGTAGACGCTAGTGTAATTAATACAAGTAAACATAATGCATCTACAAAATCACAACAGAAGTCTGTGAGCAAAGTTAGCCATGAATTTGACCATGACTATTTTAGAAAGAGTGATGATGTCAATAAAGACGATAATAGCGAGGGTAATGAAAATTATGATGAAAGTGATAATGATGGCCCTGATGAAGATCTGATGGTGATGTCGCGGGCGACGCGTATGAGCATCATGGGTGTGATACCAAAGGATGATGAAAGTGATGACTCAGATTATATCCAATCTGATGAGGTAAATACATCAACCCCCAAAAGTAACTTTAAGCAGGGTCTCTTAATAACAAAAAGCCTATACAAGGTGATTCACAATATGTATACTATCTCGTAAGGGGCTTATTCTACACCCAATTTGCAATAAAGTTTGTTCTAAGACTTTTGGAAATTTGTAATTTTTCATAGAAAATATAAATATAGCTTTTTTTTTTTAAAAAACATTGAATTTTTGGGGATGATTGGGATGATTGGGGATGGGCAGCAGCGTCCCACATTTTAACAACAATAGCTCTAACTGCGCTCGCCAACCCGCAGCCCAGCGTGGTGAGTATGGGCATATGGGGATATGCCCATACTCACCACGCTGGGCTGGGGGGCCACATGATAAGGAATTTGCTCTATCTGTGGGGGAGGCCATGTTCAGCAGTGAACGTCGAACGGCTGAAATGATGATAAATATAAATAAATTATTTATATTATACCATTTTTTTTTCATTTTCGCTTTTCCTAGATCCCTTTTTAAAGTTGATGGCAAATACGACTAAATTTTCCGTTTCTTGAAAAAATACCAAAAAAACGTAAACTTATTGATCTTATTAATTTTTACGTCTTTTTAGAGCTCCCGCAAATCAAAAGACAGTATAGCGAACAGTTTGACGGACCTACCCGAAGTCAGCATTGCTCTCGACAAGACCCCAAGGAAATCAATCAATCCGGACAATCAATCCGAACCCGACGGAGACACCTCAAGACTGACATGTTCACCTTTCAGTAGCCCACTACACGACATCACAAACGAGCTGAACAAGTCAAGCCGAGACGATACTAAAGACAAAGCACCTGAAGTTATAGATTTAAGCAATGTGGACTATAATCCAGTGAAGAATAGGGTGCTAAATAAGTTAGCAAACGGTAGCGTTAAGGAGAATGTTTATGATGATGATGATGATGTGGCCATCATAGAAACTAAGTCGGAGATCATTGCACTGAGCAGTGATGATGAAGAGTCTGAGGTAAGATTATGCATTAGACTTTTTTTTACTAGCTTCCGCACGTTGCTTCGCTCGCGTGGCCATCATTAAAAGTAGCCTTTGCTATTCTAGGTAAATAACACTTTATATTCCAAGTTTCATCGAAATCAGTGTCCTGGTGGATCAAAACGTCTTGATCTGCAAATTTTGTTCCTGTGTTTTATGATGATGATTGTGGCCTTCATAGAAACTAAGTCTGAGGTCATTGCACTGAGCAGTGATGATGAAGATTTTAAGATTATTCATTCGACGACTTCGGTGGCGTGGTGGGTGTGTGCGCGGCTGTCACAAAAGGTGCGGGTTCTATCCAGTGGTGGTTCAAAATGTCTGTTCGTTTTTGGTTTTTTTTTTGTCTCGAAATATAACACAATTCGAATTATCCATTGTTGAACGATCGGGATAAGAACCTACGACCTACCTATCGAAAGCCAAGGTATCTCCCGCTAGGCCAACGCGGCTCAGGTGATTAAAAAATAAAAATTGTTTATTTGTGCTTATCTTTAGGTGGTAGGTACATTTGAAAGAAAAATAACATTATGGACTATGGACCTCCAAACTAAGTTAGAAACTTGTATTTTGGAGGCCAAGAATCCATTAGATTTATATTATAGATTTATTTTTATAACTTTATTTGTACCGGACAAATGAGGAGGGTAGTTTTGAAATAAATGCATACCGAGAATTCGCTGACGATTTCAGTTAGATCTCATTCAGAAACTAAAAAAACTTTTAAATGTGGTGAAAACTCGTAATAGTCTAATTATTTATATGTTCTTTACTTTGTTATGTTTTGTGCCTAATCACGCAACACTAATTATGTCGAAAACTTCATCTAAAACAACGAAAAACGTAAGTTCCGTGTTATTCAATTTTACAAATTTCGTTGTAACTTTTACTTTTGAATTGCAACTAACTGTTATTTGATGGACGGACTAATTACTATCCTACTAATATTATAAATGCGAAAGTTTGTGAGGATGTTTGTTGTTCAATCACGGCTTAACGGCTCAACCGATTTCGTTGTAACTTGAGATAGATAAAGTTCTTTACCTGCTAAAAGGCTACTTTTTATGTAGGTACAACGACAGCGAGGCCCGGGCGGAAGCTAGAAGCTATAACGTAGAATTTTCTTCAATTTTACTTTCCATGATCGAAGCAATCAACCCCCCGAATATGTAATTAGAATTAGAATTATTTATTTCAGTTAAAACAGCAAGGTAACAGTATATACCAAAGTGCCTACTGTCTAAAATTAAAACTTAAATGTACACTTAGCGAATTAAATATTTTACAAATGTTATCACTAAAGATGTCGACATGTTGGACCTCGTGTACATAGGCATTTAAAAGAGTGAGAGCTCTTAGCGTTGGCGCATTATGAGCGTGACAAGTTCGCGGCGTGTGGCGGCGTGTGTATAATGATGACGCTTTCAATGACCTGCCCACTAGCACTTTACCTTGCTGATTCTGACAGCTATGTCGGTGACCTTGGTTCTTATACGGATTTCCTCATTTCGGATCTTATCACGCAGTGAAAATCCGAGCAAACCTCTCTCCATAGCCCGTTGCGCGACTTTGATCTTCTGTATGAGGCCAATAGTTAGCGACCAAATCTCAGTGCCAAAGCACTAAACGGTGACGGAAAACACCTTGAGGAATCTAGCAAGTATTCTTATAAGCGGCGATGGGCTTGCAAACTTTCACGTTGTGACAAGCATGGGCATGTGCCAAAATGTTAAAACGTGCCTCTGACTAAACCCGTTAGACATCTTCAAGGATCTGATCACCTGTAGATCTGAGAGGTTGCCTACCATGCTTGGGGATAAAACTAGTGAGCCTATTTCCTATATAATCTTACTAAGTTACTAATGAATATTGCATATACTTGATATATAAACCAATTTTTTATTGCCAGCAAACTTGAACATTGATTATCTCGAAAACTACTTTTTCACACTTATCGGGTTTTTTCACTGCACCCTCGATATGTGCCTTTTGAATTTGAATTAATGTGTATATCTTTATCTCACAAGCAGGTGAAGATCGACAAAAAGTCCCCCCGTAGGACCCCGAAGTCTGAAAACCCCAAGGATGAGAAGCGGGAGGTGAAACCTCACGCAGACATAAAGCAGTACCTCACCCCCGCGAGCTACCCCAACCAGGTGGTGTACGTGAAGAAACATGTGCGGGAGAACGAGCTGAACAAACTCGCGATGCTGAAGGAGGACCTCAATAATGTCAGGGTGTGTATGGGTGTTCAAAGTGATTCTTCTAGGCTTGGTCGCGAAGAACAGGCGTGGCTTCACCTAGTTTCTAAGACGTTTCAAAACGATTCTAGTCTTCTTCTTGTCGTGTCACTGATTCTTTCTTGGTCATTTCCGTGTCAATGACCTAAGTCAGTGACCCGGAAACCATACCTCAACCGGGTGGTTGAGGTATGGTGGCCCTGAAAAGGGCCTATGACTTTCGATGAAAGAATCAGTGTAGTGAAAGGATTATAGTGCGCCTCTTAGATCCTCCTGCACGTCTTTGAATTTTTAGGTTCTAGGACATGCCGGTTTTCTCACGATGTTTTTTTTCACTACTGAAATGAAAATGAAATGAAAAATAGTTTATTACTGTGAAAAAAGGTTTTACGGAACATAAAGTATAAAAATTACAAACTAAACACAGTAAGTAGTAACTTATCATAGACCAATTTTAAACAAGCAGAAATATCTGTCAGTTTCCTCACTAGGCTTAGCCTGTATCGAGGAAACTTGAATAGGTAATAATCAAGATAGTTTTTAACGCTCAGGTGACACATGAAATAACTATTAATATAAAATTATAAACCATACAAATTAAGACTTAGTAGTAGTAGGAATATAAAGTTATTAAACTATATGTGTAACTAAATAAAATTCTAATAAACATTGGGTGTTATTTATTTATTATTTATTGTTTGCAGCTCCTGCTAGAACAGATGGACATGGACTCGCTCCCGGACGGAGGGTCTAAGCTGATAGAACGGCTCAGCGGGCTGGAGGCCGAGGTGCGCCGCCAAGGCACCCGAGTGGCCAACATGGTGGTCGAACCAGGTACCTTTGAAACCCACCCAACAAGATACAAGATTTTGTTGGTAAAAGTAAATTTTACAAGTCACATGCTATGCAAGTTAGGTACACCTAAAGGTTCCATGTACCACAATTTTAATAATATATTCTGTTTTGTACAATATATACGTAAAGAAGGTAATTAATATTACTCTCGATTAGGTACAGTGGTGGTCATCTAATTAGAAACACCTACCTGGGTTTATATTTTTATTGCAAATTCCCTTTCGAACTAATTTTTAACGTATCATTGAGTGTTCCTACGTATTAAAATCGATGTATCGGATATTATATTGCATTGTTATACCATTTTAATAACAGAAAACAACGGTGGTTTTTCTAAAACTGAAAGTTATATTAATAACAGAATAAAAAACGAGATACAAACCGGACAACTAATTAGAAACACCAAAAAAATCATTACTTAAATCATTTTTAATTTGAACAAAACCCCAATAGTTTTGAAAAATACTAAAAATACTACATCCTTAGACAATTAGTATTTGGTAGGGTAGCCTTTATTATCAATAACAGCTTTGCAGCGACGCGGCATTGATTCAATCAATTTATAACAAGTTTCTACAGGAATACTTCTCCAATCGTCTTCAAATGCACTGTTAAGTCCATGAATATTAGTAACGTGTTTCTGCGACAGGTTGGTCTTTATAGTGTGCCACAAATTTTCTATGGGATTTAAATCCGGACTATTGGCAGGCCACTCTAATACTGTCACGGATTGTTCTGTAAGAAACGCTTTAACGCTGCGTGCTGTGTGCTTTGGGTCGTTGTCATGCTGAAATATCCAAGTTACTGGCAAATTTTCCTCGGAATATGGAATCATTGTCTCTTCCAAGATCTTTTTGTATTGATATTGATCCATTTGCCCTTCAATCTTTCTCACGGGACCAATCCCGTACCCTGAGAAACATCCCCACACCATTACATTTCCACCACCGTGCTTAACTGTCTTTTTAGTGTACTTGTTATTCAAAGCCTCGTTTATTGGTCGTCGTACATATCGTTTTCCATCGGAATTAATCAAATTAATTTTAGTTTCATCTGAAAACAAAACTTTTTTCCATTGATGAATAGTCCAACTGCCATATTTGCGAGCGAATGCTAGACGATTTTCTCTATGTTGCCTGGTTAGTAGTGGTACTTTTCTAGCGATCCTTCCTAACAATTTTCCTTCAACCAACCGTCTACGAACTAGTTTAGTGGACACGTGTCGAAGATCGTCTTCTGAAAATACCTCTTTTCCTATAACATTGGATCCTTTAAAGGGGTCCGCCTTAGCTAATCGAAGCATAAGCCTGTCTTCTTGAACTGTAGTCTTCCTGGGCCGAAGTTTTCTTGGCACGTTATCTGATGTTCCGTGTAGTTTGAAATGTGCGAGGGCGTTAAATATCATCTTTACGGAACATTCCAAATAATCGGCGATCTTTCTGTAACTCCATTTTTGTTTAAAATGAAAATTCACTATAATTTTTCTCGTTGCTGCATCACAGCTCTTATTTTTACCCATTTTTAGTAAAACAACAATAAATAGTAACTTTTCGTAATGAGTTAGAAATGGCGGCAATATTTACAATGTGATTGACAATTGTGAGAACTGTATTTCAGTTTAAAAAATCAAATTTTGAACCAAGTCATACAATGTTTCTAATTAGTTGTCCATTCTGCCAGTCCTAACGATATTGATACTTTTTGTTTCACTGATATTTATTTTTATTGTCGTCTTGGTTGTCAAATATTATTGCTTGTAATTAAACTAGAGATATTAAAGTACATTGTAAAGTAGTGAAAACAAAATTACCTCCTATTAAATGCTATAATAATGTTAGTTACTTTATAAAAATGTCAGGTGACTAGGTGTTTCTAATTAGATGACCACCACTGTATATTTATTATATTATTCATTCAAAATAAATTAAAATTTTACTTGTTCTCACCTCTCTCAACTTGTTCGCAACAGTCATATACATAGTCCTGAGCTCACACTAGGATTCCCTGTGTCGTGGGTATCAGAAACTACGAGTACCATGGTACCACAACACCCAGACTAGGAACAAATAGTTGCAGATCATGCAAACATTTGTCCCGCAGCGGGAATCTAACCCGCACCCCTTGCGTCTCAGACTCAAACTCAATTAATCAGCTGTTTTAGGTAGCAATCTTGATTACGAACTTCTCTTCCGTTTAGTATTTAATTATAAAGATAAAAACAGTTAATTTGAGAAAGTTTGATCAGAACAATATTTTTGTTCGCTGATGTTATTTCTTTCTGTTTATAGAATAACCCCCTTTCGGGATGGTTCACATGTTATGAATCACCTAGTATTGGAAAACGCTTTCTACTATATTATCCTTCATAGTTTATTATTTTTATATTTAGATAGATACCTTGTATATGTTTTCAACAAATAAATATTACAGATGCACCAACCGCCCAAGATATTGCAAAGGACGGCTTCGAGAAGGGACTATCCTGGGAGGACTTACAAAAGGCGAGCAATGCTGTCCAGCCGAGGATGTTTGGCAAACAGGGTGAGTAACTTCACGTGTGACGAGATGCGATTTCAATCTCAAACGGTGAAGGAACAACGAGCACACTACCTTGGGACGCCGGGGACCACCAGGCCTGCGCCGGCATCAGCGGGCTGCTGGCATTCCTGGAGGACATCGGGTGGCTGGACTAGCAACCTCCACCCGTCACGCAAAAGGGACCCACCAGCCTACTTGCGGAAATCAGTCCACTAACCAAGTACCAAGTACGGTGATGGAAAACATCGTGAGGAAACCGGCATGTCCTAGAACCTAAAAATTCTAAAACATGTGACATGTGCACGAAAGGAGTCTCTAAGAGGCGCACTTTTAGTCTAATTTGTCAATAATTTTACGTTCTATGAGTTTATTAGCATAACCAGTAAAAAAGGAAATTCGATATTTAATTTTTTTTAACTGTACAACTTTTTGTTTTGGCCCATATTTTCTGCCGGTGAGTGTATGTGACTTACCGCAGCCTACAACCGTTAGGGAGTAAAGGTTCTCGAATGACGACCACGAACCGGGCGACGCAGTGTTGGAAGGCCCCCCACCCGATGGACCGACGACAATGTGAAGGTTGTGGGAAGTCGGTGGATGGAGAAGGCTCAAGACCGTTCGTCATGGAACTCTTTGGGGGAGGCCTATGTCCAGCAGTGGACTTCTACAGGCTGATGATGATGATGATGACCGCAGCCTAACCCTAAGTAACTTGATGGCCTCATAGCTCAGTTGGTCGTAACTCTGCCTTCAGCGCTAGAGGCCGTGGGTTCGATTCCCGCACTGGACAAACATTTGTGTGATTAACTCAGATGTTTGTTCTGTGTCTGGGTGTTAAATATGTATTATGTACTAGTGTACGCCCGCGGCTTTGCTCGCGTGGTATCTTGATAAAAAGGGGCAGTTTTGAAAAACCCTAAAATACGGATTTCATTATTTGCCTCTAAGAGTATTTGTACCAAGTTTCAGATAAATCTCTCCGTGCGTTAAGATTCTCCCATACAAACTTTAACATCTCATTACACCCTTTTAAGGGGTAGTTTTGAAAATCTAAAAATACAGTTTTTCCTTATTTCTATCATTTATTATTTTTAGTTGGTTTCAAATCTGTAGATTCAAGGAATATGATCTTTCATACAAACGTTTTAACCCCTTTTCACCCTCTTAGGAGTTGATATTTTAAAAATCTCTTCTTAGTGGATGTGTTTGGCATATAAGGCAGCTACTGTCCAAATTTCAGCTTTATAGCTTCAGCGGTTTGGGCTGTGCGTTGATCGTGGAATCAGGCCTTGTTCTTGTATCTATACAGATATCAGTGGTACTCTGGTACCCATAGTGCAGGCTATGCCTAGTTTGGGATCAGTTGACCGTATGTGATATGTCCGGAATATTTATTATTTATAACTGGCTCTTCCAGCGATGGCGACCCACATGGCGGAGAGGAACCTCATCATCGACCGGCTCCGAGACCTGCACGAGTCGCTCGCCTCTCGCCCCGCAGAGTCGACGCTGGCGACGTCGCCCCGCCTCATCGCCTCGGAGCTGATGCCGCACCAGCTGCACGCGCTCGCCTGGCTTAAGTGGCGCGAGACGCAGAGACCCTGCGCGGGAATACTGGGTAACTCGGGATATTTTTTATTTATATAAATCTTCTTCTTCCTGCCCTTGTCCCACATTATGTGGGGTCGGCACAACATGTTTTCTTCTTCCACTCTCTTCTGTTAGCCGTCATCTCCGCACTCACATCTTTCTTACTCATGTCATCTTTAATACAATCCATCCATCTTTTCTTCGGCCTTCCTCTAGTCTTATATCCATGCACATTCATACCTAACGCTCTTCTCGTTACATGACTTTCATCCCTCCTCATGACATGTCCATACCATGCTAACCTATTACTTCTCAACTTTTCCGTCACTGGCGCTACTTTCAAACTTCCTCTGATGTACTCATTTCTTATTTTGTCCATTCTTGTCACTCCATACATCCATCTCAACATTCGCATCTCTGCCGAATGCACTCTTCTTTTATCCGTCCCTTTGGTAGCCCAACACTCAGATCCATACATTACGACAGGCCTTATGATCTTTTATTTATATAAATACAGGGTGTAATAAGACAACTCCCGAATACTGAAGGTCTCATCTAAAGCTACCTAAGACATAGCTATATGAAATAGCTTTTGTCTGAAACTTGATTCACAAAAGAGAAAAAAAATAAGTTTATTAACGTGATTGACTGCCAGCAATGAACGTCGAACATGGCGGTAATGTCGCGGCCGGCAATGTCACCGCGGCAAATTGCGCTGCGCCACTTAGGTTAGGTACTAACTATCTACTAATCTTTATTCTGTGCTACAAAGTACACTGTTTCCGTTTTCGGGAGTAGTCTAATTACATCCTGTATAGAGATTATAATTAGATTACTATTCTTTTGAACCTCACCCAGTTCGATCGGCACCACACTGAAGCTTTAAATTCCATTTTGTGAAAAAGGATCATCGAAAAAAATGATTGGCACCAAGCCGTGTTTGTTGCCTGATTCTTGTAGGTTAGGTCGCGAGGAACAGGCGTAGCTTCACCTAGTTTCTAAGACGTTTCAAAGTGATCCTAGTGATTTTATTGAAATTTAAAAGTAAAAAAAATGCCATTTGACTTTATTTTTTGACTTTTATTTTAAAAAAAAAAAACAGTCTTCATATATTCTATAATAAATAAATAATAAATAAATTATCAGCTCCTGAAACCGAGATGCAATCAGGTGTAAGTAGCTACCACCGAGTGCATCTCCAGCTTTAATACTTTATTGCAAACAAATTAATACAATTGTACAAAAGGAGGGCTTAATGCTACAAGCATTTTTTACCAGCCAACTTCAAAGGTAAAAAAAAAAAGATCAGCGTGCTAACTAAAAGTAGGAAAAAAAAGCAGAACTCCAAACTTTCGCATTTAGAATATTAAATAGATGTTAGTTTTAATGTTATTGCTATGGGCCTAATTTGTTGCCTGAAATAAACATTCTTTTTTTTTTCTGACATAAAATTTGGCATATGACCACATTGTAACTGTAATGTTAAGTAATGGTTTGTTTCAGCTGACGATATGGGTCTCGGTAAGACGATCACCATGATATCTCTGATGGCGGACGACAAGGAGGGCAAGATCGATCACGACGACGAAGACGATGAGGACGGACCACCCGTGAAAGGAAAATGTAAGTATTTTATATATTTCTCTTTTTTTTGAACAGCCCTCATTGGACTTACCTCCGCCTTACAGACAGCGCCCTCACAGGGTCTATGTACCTACTTTAGCCTACAAAACAGCATCTAAGCTGACTATGTAAATTGAGCATGAATAAATTAATATGCATATTAGTAGGTAATACATTTTTCAAAAATCTACTTAGTCTCTATCTACTCTAATTTTTTTTTTACTTTTCCATAGTGACTTACATTGCCTTGTTCAACCTAGTAGATATTAAGAGACAAAAAAATATGTAGGTAGTACTATTCCGCAAATGCTGATGCACGCGTCTGCATTTTGTTGGGCTTAATAGAAATAGAATATACCAAAGTGCCTACTGTCTAAAATTAAAACTTAAATATACTCTTAGCGAATTAAATATTATACAAATGTTATCATTAAAGATGTCGACATGTTGGACCTCGTGTACATAGGCATTTAAAAGAGTGTACCTAAATCCAAGACACTTTTTTTTTAAATACTTAGTTTTTAAGATAATCGATATTTTCTTATATGTCGCTTACGTCGATTGCTTTCGAGCGCCTTCTAACGCTTGCTATCTCTTTCCGCATTCAATTATAGTACGTAGCTGTCACTTTCTTCACTCCGCCCACTCGACAGTTTATTATGATTTTTATTTATTATGATGCACAACACTATACGGTAATTTTACTTTCACTGGCACCATAAAATGTGACTGGCCTCATAGCTCAGTTGGTAGTAACTCTGCCTTCTGCGCGGGTTCGATTCCCGCACTGGACAAACATTTGTGACTAACACAGATGTTTGTTCTGTGTCTGGGTGTTAAATGTATATCTATTATGTATATCAGTCTCTGGTACCTATCATACAGGCTATTAACTCTGCCTTCTGCGCGGGTTCGATTCCCGCACTGGACAAACATTTGTGACTAACACAGATGTTTGTTCTGTGTCTGGGTGTTAAATGTATATCTATTATGTATATCAGTCTCTGGTACCTATCATACAGGCTATGCCTAGTTTGGGATCAGTTGACCGTGTGTAATATGTCCGGAATATTTATTTTATATTTATAACACAGGTTTTTGCCTAGTATGGGGCCAGTATCGTCAACTTGCTAAAAGCAGCATTCCAACTGCATACCTTTATATTCAGCATTAAAATATTCAAGTTCTACTACCTACTCATGATAAGTAGAGACTATTGCATAACAGTTGTAAACCTATAGTATAATTTTTATTGTAAACTTTAATGTGTCAAATAAATAAACTTTATTATTATTATTATTAAATAAACTTTATTCTCATAGCGCCTTAAATGTAATGTCTCTGACTGACTGGCCTCATAGCTCAGTTGGTAGTAACTCTGCCTTCTGCGCTAGAGGTCGCGGGTTCGATTCCCGCACTGGACAAACATTTGTGATTAACACAGATGTTTGTTCTGTGTCTGGGTGTTAAATATATATCTATTATGTATATCAATCTCTGGTACCCATAGTACAGGCTATGCCTAGTTTGGGATCAGTTGACAATGTGTGATATGTCCGGAATATTTATTATTATTAATGTCGGCAGTGGTCCGCGGGGGCACCCTCGTGGTCTGCCCGGCATCTCTCATCCAGCAGTGGGCGGGGGAGGTGAGCAAGCACTGCGCCCCGCACTCGATCTCGGTGTGTCTGCACCACGGCGCCGCGCGCGCCACGCAGCCGCACCGCCTCGCCACGTACGACCTCGTCGCCACCACATACAACATCCTGCAGAGGGACTGCGAAAAGGTACATCTCGGAATTTTTTGCAGGAGGGCACAGCGAGATTTTCTCGTTATAAATTGGAGCAGCCCACCTGGGGAGGTACCTCGGCCTTACAGAGGATCGCAGCCCAATAACATTATTTGTATCAAATAGTGTTGTGTTCCTGCGGTGAGTAAGGTTGCCAGAGCTCTTTAGCAGGGGGTTCGGGGTCGGCAACGCCAAAACTGGTATTGCAACCGCTCATAGGCTACGGTAACCGCTTACCCACAGGTGGGCCGTATGCTTGTTTGCCACCTCAGTTGTATAAAAAAAAAGGCTTACGGCCCTCTTTATGGTAACTTACCGTCGTCTATTGACATCAGCAGCACCTGGGGCATTGCTAATGCGTTGCCTGCTGAACCCCTCCCCCCCTAAAGAGCTCTGGCAACCTTACTCACCGCACACAACACTATTTGAAACAAATAATGTAATTTGGCTGCGATCTTCTGTAAGGCGGAAGTACCTTCCCAGGCGGGCTGCTCCAATTTATAACGAGAAAATCTCGCTGTTGCCTATCTCATATCCTTCTTCTTGTCGTATTACTGATTTTTTCTTGGGCATCCTGTCATTGGTGAGTGGCTAGGTTGAGGTATGGTGGCCCATAAAAGTGTGAAAAGGGCCTATGACCGTCGATGAATTACTGCTTACTAATAAAGCAAAGCAACTCAACCAATAAAATAAAAAATAAAAACTCTATAACTCACTTGTGAATAATAGAAATGAAAAAGTCACAGTTTGATTACAGGTATCGTTATGTGCCTAATTGTGGTGAAATAAGAGCCATTACATAGCTCTCAGAATTAGCAAGTTGAAGTGGCAGTGGGCAGGCCATATAGCTCGCAGAACTGATAACCGTTGGGGAGTAAAGGTTCTCGAATGGCGACCACGAACCGGGCAACGCAATGTTGGAAGGCCCCCCACCCGATGGACCGACGACATTGTGAAGTCGGTGCATCGAGAAGGCTCAAGACCGTTCGTCGTGGAACTCTTTAGGGGAGGCCTATGTCCAGCAGTGGACTTCTATAGGCTGATGATGATGATGATGATGAAGAGCCACTATTTGAGCAAGTAAATAAATAAATATAAATAAATATTCCGGACATATTACACACGGTCAACTGATCCCAAACTAGGCATAGCCTGTATGATGGGTACCAGAGACTGATATAAATAATAAATATATATTTAACACCCAGACACAGAACAAACATCTGTGTTAGTCACAAATGTTTGTCCAGTGCGGGAACCGAACCCGCGCCCTCTAGCGCAGAAGGCAGAGTTACTACCAACTGAGCTATGAGGCCAGTCGTGTTGTGTGTGTTGAAAAATAAATGAATTGTCCAGAACGGCGTGCTGATGCGCGTGCAGTGGCGGCGCGCGATCCTGGACGAGGCGCACATCGTGCGCAACCACAAGAGCGCGACGTCGGGCGCCGTGTGCGGGCTGCGCGCGCGCCGGCGCTGGTGCCTCACGGGCACGCCCGTGCAGAACAAGGACCTCGACCTGTTCGCGCTGCTCAAGTTCCTGCGCTGCTCGCCCTTCGACGACCTGCAGGTCAGGCCAGGACCACAGCGGGTCTGCGGGCCGTGCTCGGAAGCGGCTCCCAGACACCGCCGCATACAGGGATACTGCGAGAATGTTACCAACGACCCAAAGTCCTGCTTCGCTATTTTAAGGAGCTGGGCTGGCTGGGGTAGGGTTAGCATAGGGGGACAATGCACAAAACACCCCACAGCGGGAAGTCAGTGCAGGTCTAACCACCCCCGATTAGAATTAGAATTAGACCTGCAGGTGCGGCCCCAACGGGCACCCAAAACACCGGAACCCCATTCTTATCTTAACAAATCGAAGGCGCACGAAAGGAGCCTCTTGCTTGCTTTTCGTGTCACTAATTATTTCTTGGTCACCAGGTAGAGGTATGGTGCCCTAAAAAGGGCCTACGGCCGTGACGGTGAAGGAATCGCGAAAGGTCGCGAGGAACAGGCGTAGCTTCACCTAGTTTCTAAGACGTTTCAAAGTGATGCTAGTGATTTTATTGAAATAAACGCCTTTTGACTTTGACTTTCAATCAGTGAAGTCAAGGATTAAAGTGTGCCTCTTAGAGGTTCTTTCGAGAACATTTCTTCGAATTTTTAAGTTCTAGGACGGTTCATGATGTTTTCCTTTACCGTTTGAGAGCACTAGTATACGGTGTCCGCTGCTGCTCTTGAACGGTGTAGGAAAACACCGCGTGGGAACCGGCATGTTATGTTAAAAATTCTAAGGCGTGTTCACGAAAGAAGGCTCTAAAAGGCGCACTGTGACCTTTTCACCGCACAAAGCTCGCCCTTTGAACGCGGCTTCAGTCAGACACTCCCTCCAAGTAATTTTTATTGTACGTTTGGAAACTCGACTTATTTCCATGGGAAGTCCATCCAAAAATCAGCTGTTTTAAGTCAGTTCAAAAACATTTATGTAAAAAAATTGGGCTATTTAAAAATAAACACAAGCAAATCAAGATGTTATTAATGATAGCAAAATCCTCAACAGATGTGGAAGAAGTGGATTGACAACAAGAGCCAAGGCGGCCAGGAGCGTCTCAGCACCATAATGCGCTGCATCCTGCTGCGCAGGACCAAGGTGCAGCTGCAGCAGCGCGGCCAGCTCGCCTGCCTGCCCGCGCGCACTCCGCACCTCACTGAAGTCACCCTCAACCAGCAGGAGATGAACGTCTACCAGAAGGTTTCTATTATATTTTAAAGTGATCATCAGCATCATCATCATTTCAGCCGTACGACGTCCACAGCTGAACATGGCCTCCCCCACAGACAGAACGAATTCCTTATCATATGGGGGGATTTGCCCGTACTCACCTCCACCTTTATTATAAGCACTGGCAAAGAGTGGAACGATCTGCCAGCGTCTGTTTTCCCGGATGAGTACAATCTAGGAGTCTTCAAATCTAGAGTGAATAAGTTCCTTCTGGTAAAGCGTGCTCCATCTTAGGCCACATCTCACTTGCAAAAGTGAGATGGTGGTCAAACGCCTATCCATCTCCAATAAAAAAATAAAATATAAAATAAAAACCACGCTGGGCATGCGGGTTGGCGAGCGCAGTTAGAGCTATCGTTGTTAAAAGGAGGAATGCTGCTGCCCATCCCCTAGCTTTTTTCCCTTAGTCGCCTCTGAGGACATCCACGGATAGGTAGATATGGAGGGGCCTATTCTTCAGCCGGGGCCATCATGGCCTTTAAAGTGATAACCCACCCAGGGATGCTCGAACCAACTAAGCTACGGAGACAGTTCCTGTAGACGAAAAGCTACTTTTAGGAAGGTTGCGAGTTCAAATCCCGTCGGAGTCGAATTTTTGGGAAATTATAAAAAATATCAGAAAGTTTGCCTCTGTCGTATGTTTGTTGCTAAAAAAGAATATAATACAGTCCTGAGATTGTCATGACACTGCTTGGAGACCAAGCGTTTCTCATCGCTCACATCCTTGAATATGTCTATGGGGCACATGCCAACACTTTCCACTGTCTTAGGATTATGGCTCTTTAGTGTTCCTATAGATGGCGATGGCCTTGAAACGTTTCATGTATGGTTTTTTTTAAATGTTATACGGAGGCAAACAGGCTTACGGCCCACCTGATGGTAAGCGGTTAAATGTAAAATGTTGGGGATACATTTTACATTTAACCGCTTACCATCAGGTGGGCCGTAAGCCTGTTTGCCTCCGTATAACATTAAAAAAAAAACCATACATCCTGTTTAAAAGAGCTTATTCTATCAACATTATGAAAGATTAAAATTATAACTTATATCTGGTTTTCTAGTGTGATATTGAAAGGAGAGTGAATGCTGGAAACCAAGTGAATGGGGCATTACATGCCTTTATGAGCAGTCGGAAAGTGTCTATAAAGGCACGACTGGCTGTGCATGGAAGAGTGTTAGTGCCGACACTAATGTTTGGAAGTGAAAGTTGGGTATGGCAAAAAAAGAAACAAAGTTGGATAAATGCAGTGGAAATGAGAGCTTTGCGAAGTATGTGTGGAGTAACTTTGAAAGATAGAGTAAGAGACAGTGTGATAAAAGAGCGTTGTGGGGTGAAAGAAGACGTAGTGATTAGGATTGAGAAAGGTATGCTGAGATGGTTTCGTAATGTAGAGAGAATGAACGAAAGAAGATTGACGAAACAGGTGACCGTTGGAAGGGGTAGACCTCGGCGTACTTTTAGTGACCAAATCGGTGACGTTTTGGAAAAAGGCCAGGTCATGAGTACCCTAAACCGACGAGCATGTATGAGGAATGTGATGAGAGTGAATGAAGCAAAAGAGGTATGTCAGGATCGTAGCAAGTGGAAAACCGTGGTCTCTGCCAACCCCTCTGGGAAACAGGCGTGATTTTATGTATGTATGGTTTTCTAGCCATTACAAAATCATCAATCCATATTTGCTATTGTATCCTTGATTAGGTGTTGGTGTTGTCAAAATCCCTGTTCGCGCAATTCCTTCATCAGCGCGCTGAGAAGAACGCCGACACGACGAGTTTCGCTTCTAAGCAGCAAGACTCCGAGTACTACAAGATGCACAAGCGAATGATGGCGCTGCAAGGTAAACTGAGTTTTAAATTCAACGAGCTAGTACATAATTTCATTTATTAAAAAAAAAGTCACAACTATTTTACAAAATACAAAAGAACAACCGCTTAAAGAATACTTACTGGTAGTTGGCCTAGTGGGAAGTTCCCCGACTTTCGATCCGAAGGTCGTGGGTTCGAATTTCGAAGTTCGAATTCTGTCGTGGACAAAGGAAATTATAGTGAGGATATTTTTTTATACAACTAAGGTGGTTAACTAGCTTACATACAGCCCACCTGTTGGTGAGTGGTTACCGGAGCATATGAACGCTTGCAATACCAGAGGCATCACGCACGCGTTGCCGACAGTTACTGTGCTGCCATACTTTTTGACGAAAATGTATCTAAATTTGGCTACATTGTTACGCGTTTTGACACTAAGGAACTGACAAATCGTGAATCGAATTATTTGTTAGACTATAAATAAACAAATAAATATTCCAGGCATATTCACACGGTCAATTGATCCCAAACTAGGTATAGCCTGTACTATGGGTACCAGAGACTGCTATATATAACACAGAACAAACATCTGTGGTTATCACTCAAATGTTTGTCCAGTGCGGGGATCGAACCCGCGACCTGTAGAAAGCAGAAAGCGCAGAAAGCAGAGTTACTACTAACTGAGCTATGAGGCCAGTCGGTACTATAGTTAGTAATTATTCCATCTGATCCCAGGAGTGAAACCCGTCAAGTCCCACGAGATCCTGGTGCTGCTGCTGCGCCTGCGCCAGGTGTGCTGCCACTGCGGCCTCATCGCCGCCATGCTGGACGAGGAAACCGCTGCCCAGCCCGCAGACACCGCCTCCGAGGACCTGCTGCAGGAGCTGGACAAGCTGTCTCTGGATGACTCCCGGTCTCGGAGAAAAGTACGTAGATTTCGACACATTTTTATTACCCATTATTCAAGAAAGAATTAGTGACACAAGAAGAACAAGAAGCGAAAACCTGTTATTAGCTCTCCGATGCTATTCTAGTATTTAAGTTAATTATTTAGCTGTTTGTTTTCCTTTCAAGTAATAAATGAAAATTTTTTCAACACACTTGCTCATAAAGTGGCTCTAATTTCACCGCAATCAGGCACATAATGATACCTGTAATCAAACTGTGACTTTTTCATTGCTATTATTCTCAAACGTGTTATTTTATTGGTTGAGTGGCTTTGTTCTTAAAAAAGTTTCGATACAAAGAAGATCGTGCGCAAAAGTTAAAAAAAAACTCTTTTAGTCTATGGCCGATCGCCATTGTAAAATGCGCGCGCATAGGAAAACAGACTAATTTTTCCCGCCATTGCGAAAAAAAATAACAACTCATTTTTACAGTTATTTTTAGTATTATTTTATACTCAAGTGTGTTGAAAAACGTCATATGATACACGTGTGTATTGATGATTACCGTCCTCGGCTCTCTTAAGACCTCCTCAATGACGCCTCAGTGGTAATCACCAACGTTACACACTAGTACCATAATGTACTATTTCCATCAGAGTGGCAACAAACCGGAGGCGCATGATGAAGAGCCGCAGGAGTGCGCGACTGCGACGGAGGCCATCCGAGCGGTGCTGTCTCCCAACAACCCCGTGTTCCAGCTGCACCAACCCTCCTCCAAGATACAGGCCGTGATGGACTGCCTCAACCAGAACGTCTTCGCCAATAAAGGTAGTTAACTGGCAATCTGATTCAATATATTTTCATATGGCACTGAGACTTGGTCGCTAACCAATTCTAATTGGGGGTGTTTAGAACTGCACTGACTTCCCGCTGTGGGGTGGTTTGTGGTTGCTAACTATTGGCCTCATACAACGCTGCTGCCCCAACCCCTAGCTTTCCTTTAAATAAGAATAATAACTCTTGTATCATCATCAGCCTGTAGAAGTCCACTGCTAGACATAAGCCTCCCCAAAGGGTTCCACGAGGATCGCTCTTGAGTTTTCTCCATCCACCGAAATCCCTCAATTTTCACAATGTCATCAACACTGCCCACTGTGCTTGCCCACGTTAAATAGTTAGCCCTAAACAGCAAAAATTATATTCATTTCATCATACAGATTTTAAGTTTAATAATTTTAAGTTTATTAATTTCAATATTTATAAGTACCTACTTTAAGTTATTAATGTTAGCCTTTTTTTCAGCCTGAGATACAGGTTAACCTAGTTCAGGCATAGTGTAATTTTTTTTACCTTTAATTAGATAATAATCCGCAATGTAAATCCTAGCACTAAGGTAATGAATAAATATTTATTATTATTTATTAACACTGCACCCTCCGGATTTAAACTTTAATCCCCAACCGACAACCGTTGGGGAGTAAAGTTTAAATCCGGTCGTGTACCGCACGAGCGAAGCCGAGGGCAGCCACTAGCTAAATATAAAATAACGTACATTCCCCAGGTGATAAAGCCGTGGTGGTATCGCAGTGGACGTCAGTGCTGCGGCTGGTGGAGGCCGAGCTGAGCAAGCAGCGCATCCGCAGCGTCACCCTCAGCGGCAACGTGCCCGTGCCGGCGCGCCCCAGCCTCATCAGCGCCGTCAACGACCCCGACAGTAACGTCAAGGTAATCCAACTACCACCAGTTGGTCGAGCGAAGATCTCACAACGAACTTGGCTAATTTAACGTTGTATGTATTCACCATCATCAGGTCCTATCTGAACGCCTATATCTACCAGCTTCGTCGTAAAAAACAGGCGTAGCTTCACCTAGATTATCAAACCTTACAAAGTGATTATTGTAATAAAAAACCTTAGCTAGATAATGTAAAGACAGTTGCAAAAACAAACAAAATGATGGTTTCCAAATCTCTGTTCCCGTCGTTTGTATGATTTTAGTCCATTGCGCTCTTCTTATTTCATCAGTGGGGAACCGAAAATGCAGATTGAAATAAAATTTCCAACTACAATTTTACCTTCTAAAAATTAGTAAATTGTTTAATTTATTATAAGTAACAGAAAAATAATAATAATAACAGTTGTAAATTAAACTAAAATAATATTATGCTAGAAATGAACTCTGTTTTCTACGACTACGACTACAAGTAGAAAACAGAGTTCAGATCACCAACCACAGGCAGCGTGCCCAAAAGGCTGGCGACGTTACTTCGTTGGATCGCTATACTGATCCTTTGTCCGAGGTAAGCACCAGCCCTTCGGTCATTGGTCTACCTATAAAAAAATATAAAAAATATACCAAAAAATATTGCTAGGAAGCTATCTCTGGAAGTCTTGCATCAGCTGACGTCCATTCGCTAATTCGTTAGTCAGCCAATGTAGGTATAACGCTAACAGTTCTCGTAACCATACAACTAATGTACTTACTGTCTGGTTGCCGAGGCGTAGCGCTGGTGAAGCTGAGATAGGACCTTTTTGACCCATGCCACTGCAGCGTAGGCATTTCTCACCATAAGTAGATATCACCAGTTGGCACCCACTTGATCGGTGGGTTAGGCGCCTGCTTTTCTGTTAATGTGTAGTTTATTAAGTTATTAAGTTCACTGTTAGCCTACCTACCTACTAAGTGCCTAAGCTTTTTGTTTATAGTGATTGTTACCTACTGTTGTTTCTTCCGATTGCTTTTATTTCTGTCTGTGCTGTATTTGTGTGTGTCGAATAAATGATTTATCTATCTATCTATCATCATCAGCCTGATGAAGTCCACTGCTGAACATAGGCCTCCCCCAAAGAGTTCCGAAGTCCGAACGATGAAGTCGAACGGTCTTGAGCTTTTTCCATCCACCGACTTCCCGCAACCTTCACAATGTCGTCGGTCCATCGGGTGGGGGGCCTTCCAACACTGCGTCGTCTGGTTCGTGGTCGCCACTCGAGAACCTTTGTTCCCCAACGGTTGTCGGCTCTGCAAGCTATATGGCCGGCCCTCTGCCACTTCAACCTGCTAATTCTCGAAGCTATGTCGGTAACCTTGGTTCTTCTACGGATTTCCTCATTTCGGATTTTATCTCGCAGCGAAACTCCGAGCATAGCTCTCTCCATAGCCCGTTGAGCGACTTTGAGCTTGTGTATGAGGCCAATAGTTAGCAACAAGTCTCAGTGCCATATGTCATTACTGGCAACACGCACTGATTATAGACTTTCGTCTTGAGGCTCTGCGGTATATGCGATGAGAAGATATGACGAAGTTTCCCAAACGCTGCCCATCCGAGTTGGATTCGTCGGTTGACCTCTTTGTCGAAGTTGGACCTACCTAGTTGAATCGTCTGACCCAAATAGACATAGTGGTCTACAACTTGAATGGTATCGTTCCCAACATTTACCGGCATGGGTGCGACATGAGCATTGGACATGATATTTGTCTTGCTCATGTTCATTTTAAGACATACCTGTTGGGAGACGGTACTGAGGTATCTGAGCATAGCGCCAAGGTCCTCCAGCGATTCTGCCATTATGACTATATCATCGGTATGTATTCAATGGGTTCCAAATAACACCATTCGTAACCCAAGCCAACCTTACCAGCCCGTGGTACATGGTACACTCTGGCGCTCCACCCACCAACTGCGGTGGGTTATGGTCTAAACTCAAGCTACCTCTTACAAGGCCAATGTTATTATATGAAGCATTATTTGAATGCTGTCCGGTTCGTGGCTGCCATTCGAGAACCTTTAGTGCCGTGCTGTTGTCGGTTCTGCTAGCTATATGGCCTGCCCGATGCCACTTCAACTTGCTAATTCTTAGAGCTTTGTGGGTGTAATTGGTTCTTCTACAGATTTATTTCTGAATCGCTATTTCATCATCATTCCAGCCGTAGAAGTCCACTACTAACATCGGCCTCCCCCACAGATTTCCAGTACAACTTTCTATCATGTGGGAGGAAATCGCCCATACTCACCACGCTGGGCACGCGGGTTGGCGAGCGCAGTTAGAGCTATCGTTGTATTAATAGGGGATGCTGCTGCCCATCCCCTAGCTTTTTAGAGCAGAGTAATCTTAATTCTATACATATACATATAATGGCCGTGGTGGCCCCGGCTGAAGAATAGGCCCCTTCATATCTACCTATCCGCGGATGTCGTAAGAGGCGACTAAGGGAAAAAAGCTAGGGGATGGGCAGCAGCGTCCCTCATTTTTTAACAACGATAGCTCTAACTGCGTTCACCAACCCGCATGCCCAGCGTGGTGAGTATGGGCAAATCCCCCCACATGATAAGGAATTTACTCTGTCTGTGGGGGAGGCCATGTTCAGCAGTGGACGTCGTACGGCTGAAATGATGATGATGATGATATATATAATATTCATGATATTGGTATGTAGGTTTTGTAGTTTTAAACAAAATAGTTTTTATTTCACTTATTCACAAAGGTTGCCTGGTCGAGATCGCTTTTAGCGATAGGGCCGCCGATTGTCACACTAATTTTAAGTTTTTTTTCCTGTATTGTATAATTTTCTTTTGGTGTACAATAAAGTATATTCTATTCTTTGAGGCAGACAGGCTTACGGCCCTCCTGATGGTAAGTGGTTACCGTCGCCTATTGACATTAGGAACACCTGGAGCATTGCTAATGCGTTGCCTGCCGAACCCCTCCCCCCCCCCCCCCCCTAAAGAGCTATGGCAACCATACTCACCGCAGGAACACAACACTATTTGAAACTAATAATGTTATTTAGCTGCGATCTTCTGTAATTCTATTCCCCAGGTGATGTTATTATCACTGTGCGCGGGCGGAGTGGGCATCAACTTGTGCGGCGCGAACCACCTTCTGCTCCTCGACCCGCACTGGAACCCCCAGTTAGAAGAACAGGCCCAGGACAGGATCTACAGAGTGGGCCAGAAGAAGGATGTCCATATATACAGGTGAATATACACTGCTCCTACTATTCGTCCAAGAACCAAGCGGAGCTCGAAGTTTTTACTTTTGCGCACGATCTTTTTTGTATCGAAACTTGTTTTAAGAACAACGCAACTCAACCAATAAAATAACTCACGTTTGTGAATAATAGCAATGAAAAAGTCACAGTTTGATTACGTAGTATCATTATGTGCATAATTGCCGTGAAATTAGAGCCACTTTATGAGCTAGTGTGTTGAAGCCGCAGCCAAAAGCTAGTTTTATATAAAATATATATATTTTATGAATTCTGTAATACACCAGCTCCCTGTTGCATTGTAAAAGTGGATGCAATTAACGCAAACTGCTTATGTCATGTCCGCCAAATACCTATCGAGCGACGTAATACTTGTGCAAATAGTTGGCAGAGAATGTTATGCATTCACAATCCGTGCTAATTGAGTTGTTTTGTGCTAACAATGCTCTGGAATGCTGATGTCACTACGATTTCGGTAAATTTCGGAGATACAAGGTGATTCATAATATGTACGATATCCCGAAAGGGGCTTATTCTAGGCCGAATTGGTATTTCAGTTTGTTCTTATGGAAAAGAGACGTTTCATCAATCTATGGAGCCTGGGCCTGCACTGTGTAGACTACTCTAAAATATGGCTAAGCAATAAAGTAAACGTATTATATTGGTTATTTTATTTAAATTGACTTCGTTATAAGGTACATTAAGATTTTCTTCGACAAAGAGAGCAACACACAGCGCTATAAAAACATGGCGGATGGACGTGCGTGAAATGTCATTTTGACAACCTACATTTATCTGACAAAACAAACACATCAAATCAAACAACATGACATGAAAAATATGTCAATGTCATGTCAAACGCCAATTATAAACCAACATGGCGGCCTTCAAATAGTGTTCACATAGTAAAAAACTTACCAGAAGAACTATTCTTGTACCATCGCATTTGTCTTCAAATTAATGAAATTGTATTTTTCTTGTTATCTCCTATTTTTTCCTAATTTTTCTATGTAGTGTACATGGACCTGGCCCAGAATGAAATGGCTCCTTTTCTAAGAAAAAAACATAAAAAATCAGCTGTTTCAAAATCAGCGTTGGTGTCAAATTATTTCAAACTCAATTATTCAGCTGTTATAAGGTGAGGCCGAACTTCTCGTACTTTTCATAAAAATGATGATTTTGTTGAATGAATAAGCCTCTTTCGGGATAGTTTACATGTTATGAATCACCTTGTACTGGCCCGAGCACGAATAACTAACTATAGCTTTACGCTTATTATACAGTAGCAAATGTCAAGCATTTAGTTTCAAGCATCGCCGATGTCATTGGCTTTATCGTAAGCGTAACGCTACGTGAATTATTAGTGTTTGGGGCTTACAAAGCTTTATGTTATCCAGTTGTTATTATATTTCATATTTTGTAATCATTGATAGCAAACTACACAATCACAACAACACAAATTCACAGCTAGGTACCTGTTCCTACGCATTGTCGTTTGTACTCGTTCTGCTCGCTCTCGATCAGGTTTTGGCTGAAAATCAGTATTTTTGCTTTTAAGCAAAATATTTCACTGAGCCATAGCCTATTTGTCGTACTGCAGCACACGCAAACTTACCTACTCTAAGATACCTACTTTTAAAAAAATTGCTCTATTGATTATTTATACCTACCTATTGTATGTACTTTAGTTTAAAATTGTTTATCTATGTTAATTGTGTGTGTCTGTAGTGCCAAATAATTTTTTTATCTATCTATCAGTTGCGAGCATCTGCTCATATTATCGGGGGCTCTTACCTTGCGTTCCTAACAAGTTCTGGATTTGGCTGTTCTATGAGATGTAAAAATGTACTTTGTTTGACATAGATACTTGTTCTTTTCAGGTTCATGTGCGTGGGCACGGTGGAGCAGACAATCAGGAAGCTGCAGGAAGCCAAGCTGAAGCTAGCCGAGAACGTCCTCACCGGTGCTAAGAACAGTACAGCATCCACACTCTCCATTGAAGATCTGAAGATGCTGTTCAATATGGGGCAGACAGCATAAAATGCTACATTGAGTCTGTATCCAAGTGAAACGCAAGAGAGGCGAAGAAACTTAGAACTGTTAAAAGTGTAGTTCTTTGAATATTTCCTCAGTTATTTTGCGTCCTGATCAGAATGCCTAATTTACAAATTATCTAAAAAACAAAATGCCTAAAATGTGTGACAAAAATCTAAACAGAAAAGGACTAAATTTTTCAAACCTCGGTACTAATAAACTCGAAATGAATATTTTGAAGTCTGGATTGGATTATCATATATACAGGTGTATTGCATTACTATTCGCGTTTAAACGTTTTGTCTAAAACCATCTAACATTATACTTAATTTAAAATGGTCTGGATTTTAGGTATTTTGCTGTATAAATGTTTCATTAATTACAGTTGTGCACGAAAGGAGCCTTAAGAGGCGCACTTTAATCCTTTCACAACACTGATTCTTTCATCGACGGTCTTAGGCCACCATACCTCAACATGGTCACAAACATAATACAGGATGACCATGAAAGAATCAGTGACACGACAAGAAGAAGAAGAATTAATTACAGGCCTCATAGCTCAGTTGGTAGTAACTCTGCCTTCTACGCTAGAGGTCGCAGGTTCGATTCCCGCACTGGACAAATATTTATGAGATAAACACTGATATTTGTTCTGTGTCTGAGTGTTAAATATTTATCTATGTATTATGTATATCAGTCTCTGGTAGCCATAGCCTTTACTACTAGCCTTTACTGGTTTGGGATCAGTTGACCGTGTGTGATATGTCCGGAATATTTATTTATTTATTAATAAACTAAAATAAAAGTACGCGGTATTTAGGCATTTTTTTCATAGACGATTTGTAAATTAGGCTCTCTGATCAGAGCGTTAAGCGTTATTTTCGTTTAATTTGTTATGAACAGGGTCATTAAAATGTATGAAAATGACCGAAATAGAATCATGGAATATGTGCCATAACTATCATCAATTTATTTTAGACATGCTGTTTCGTAATATCATATTCCGAGATGTCAGTCAGTCCTAACTTCCACAAACTCAGTTTTCGACCGTGAAAAGTGAACATACCGTTGTTGTATGGTGCCACGAAAAGGGCGCCTACAAAAACCAGTAATCTATTCACTTTTCACGGTCGAGAAGTGATAAGTGATAACTCACTGACATCTTAGAATAGGGCCTCTGTAATATTTAATTATTTCAAGTAAATAGCGGCGGGACCAATTTAATTTTTATTTTCTGCAATTGTGATTATTTGAAGGAATTATTTTTAATTAGGTATTTCGTGAATAATTTAGTCATGCCATAACTAATTTATAAGTTGTATTATAATAAAAGCTGTTCGTTTATTCATGGTCGTTTGAATGGTTTTTTCCGAAACTAAACTTACACCGTCTTAAGATTATCTCTAAAATTCTTGTTTGTTGCTCTTGACCTAAATCTTGTTAGTACGAAGGTTACATACTGGGCAGGCCCTTTGATCCGAGAAAAGCTTTTGTTCATAACTACATACATATTATAAAACAAAATCCCGCGCCGCGTATGTCTGTCTGAACGCGATAAACTCAAATTACTCAACGGATTTTCATACAGTTTTCACTCATGGTCGGAGAGATATGCGGAAGGTTTAGGTGCATAATTCATTAAAGTTTTTGTGTAAATTGGCTGAAATATGACGATGATTGTTGGTGATGTCGCATGTCGGAAAAATATGGCGACTGGGAGCTTTACTAGGGTAAATGCTCTGCTATCCGTGCGAAACCGGTGTGGGTCGCTAGTAGGTTATTATCTATTACCGTTTTGTCTTTTTTATTTTTTTCGTTATTCATCAATCAACAAAGGAATCAATTCATATAGAGAAAAATTCATTTAAAAGTTGCAAACGCGAGTTAAAATTTTACCGGTTTCCCCGAAAAATACAAATTCCAGACTTCTAAGGAAAATAAAATAAATGCAGCTAACATTAGTCATTTTTTTTGTAGAAATTCGTGACGAAAAGTCATTCACCGGCGGAGACTCAACATGAAACTTCTAAAAATAAAATAGGATTCACGGCCACCAGAGGAGCGCGCCCGCGCAGGAATCAACCCAACTATTAGTATTGAATGCGGCAGCAGAACTATTACATACATTTCCTTGCATTTTACCAATTTTATTTTACATCAACTTTGCGATGAGCGTGAATTCGGATCCGCAGGTCACGAAGCGATTGTTCGCGATACTCGTGTTGATGATTGGACTAATGTGCGTTTTCGGAGGTGAGTGTTGTATTTACTAACAATAACATGCTGCTAATACCTAGGTACATACCGACTATCAAAGAGTTGTAGGTATCTACCTAATATCGGGCACACTATGATAGGAAGTTAATTGTTCATTAATAATTGAGAAGTGAAAGTGTTCCGCGTCCTGCGGACGTTGCCTTTCGAACTTTAGTAGGTTTGAATCCCGGTGTTCTATGTACATATGGTGTTTGTGAGATGGAAGGAGCTGGAGGAAGCCTTTACCGCTGAAAGCGTTCCTCACACATAAAACTAATTTGAAATATATTAGGTATATATTGCAACGTTATAGAATAAGAAAACATAGCATTTAGTTACACATAAATCAAAATGTCTAAGGTACGAATAAAGCTTTTAGTACCTAGGTATATTATTATTATGGTGTTTGTACCTACATGCAGTGCAGATGGTTAAAATAAAACTCCCTTCGATTTAACTAGTATCAAAGATATTAGAGTAGAAAATGGTTTTCTAATATTGTCTTTGCTAGTAGGTATATTATCCGGAAAGGGGGCTTGTTCTATCAACATAAAGGAAAAGTTTTACTAAAAATCTAGGTTTTTTTTCTGAACTGTTTCAAATCAGCTAAATTTGATATTATAATTTTTAAAAGCACGTTATATGAGCAAACTAAATTTGTGTGTGTAAATTTTGTTTACCTTGTTATAGCATACCCTCAGATGGTTGAAACCCCTTCCTTACAAACCAAAATTCTGGATACGCTACTGACTTTCAGGTAGCATAGCATATCGCACGGCCTAGACACAGATTCTAATTCTAATTCTAATCGGGGGTGGTTAGACCTGCACTGACTTCCCGCTGTGGGGTGTTTTGTGCATTGTCCCCCTATGCTAACCCTACCCCAGCCAGCCCATCTCCTTAAAACAGCGAAGCAGGACTGTGGGTCGTTGGTAACATTCTCTCAGTATCCCTGTATGCGGCGGTGTCTGGGAGCCGCTTCCGATCACGGCCCGCAGACCCGATGTGGTCCTGGCCTCTTCCGTGGCTACACAGTGCAAAATTACGTGCTCTACTGTTTCTTCTCCCTGTAGGCAGCCCCGACATAATCCACTGTCAGTAGCCCCTATCTTGTACAGGTGATGGTTTAATTCACAGTGACCTGTGATGATGCCCACCAACATTCGCAGGTCCTCGCGTTTCATCTTTATTATGGTGTTGGTGGACTTCTTGTCTGGGCCCGGGAGCATGACTTACAGATTAAGTTTGAATTTATAAATCATTCATTCCAGGCTATATGCTGGGCCGCAATGCGGGAAACGAAGGCAAGAGAAACCCAGATCTACTAACATACAACCTCACGGTTGCTGCGGACAACCTTTACAAGAAAGCGAAGCGAATACTTCCCAAGACAATTCACCACAACGATTCAGACAAAGTGAGGTCGACCCTCGTCGAAATATTCAACTGCACTTGCTGCAAGTGTCCGCACATTGATAAATACAACCTGGCGGAGTTCATCAAAATTTCCATTAATTTCCAAGTGTTGAAAGTTATGAAGGCAGTTCAGAACGCCTCATTGTACTTAGATACTTTAAGATGACATACACAGGCGTGTAGAGCATTCGCTTTACTATATTGTTGCCTACATTGAATTTGTTAAGGTTTTTTTATAGAGTTATTAAAACAGTAGGCTCCACCTCGACCTCCAGGACCTTTGGGGAATAGGTACATCTATCTAATAAATTTTTAGCTAAAAATAGAACTAGGTAAAGGCTATGAACTCTTGGAATAAAATGCATAGGGTATAGTATTATGTTATCTGTGGCCTAGGTACATAGAAATCATAGTTTCTATGCAGGTAGACACTTTATGTTATTTTTCACCTTATTCATTGGGTTATACATCCATACCCATGTAATTGATAAACAAAGTGATTCATCATATGTATATTATCCGGAAAGGGGCTTATTTTATTAACAACTAGCTGACCCGCCCGCAACTTCGCGTTTTCAAGTATGTATGTAAGTGGTAGGAACCTTGAATCTTGTCACTTCGTACACTTGTTCTTGATTTTCCGGCCCCTTGTTACGTGTGAGCCGCAGACTAGTAAGAGTACTAGTGTGAGCGGAAGCCTCAGAGCGCGAGCCCTAATCGCACTTGACTGCCTTTATTTCAAAATTGATTTCCTCGGTAAATACATAAAACAGAAGATGTGAAGGTAGCGTTTATCATATTGACATATTTTCCAGGTTTCTAGAACATTCACTAATAGGTATCAGTTAAGGTACCTATTTGTCTAAATCAATTTCAATTCAAAACGCATTGTCTTAAATGGAAGCATTCTAATAAATAGTTGTAAGTTCTTAACTTGCAATTTCACAAGCAATACTGATCGCCATAAAGATTCATTTCCATGGCCATTTTCATGGTATGTGGTTGGTCCAAGTTTCCCAACAAAACCTAAATAGCTAAAATACCCAGCTCATAGCAGGCAATCACTGCGGCTTCCTAATTTGTTACGAAACCTTTTTTTAATGAAAATGACGAATTGCTAAAAGTAATAGAAAACACTTTAGAAGGGCCTCGTTCGGGATAGCGTACCTACATATTATGAATCACCTTGTATTCTTAGTATCTACTGTTAGAACAACATTGTAATGTATAAATAAATTAAGAAATGACTGAACTAAATATTAATTGCTATTTCAATCTGCGTCTTCATAATGTTACCTTTTACCTTTATTGGTCTCAGTATCGATGTAATATAGGTACCTACCACAACAGGCTTACCTAATTGATTTGATTACCTATCCGTCTTGGCCCTAGGGTCGTAGCAAGTGGAAAGCCGTGGTCTCTGTCTACCCCTCTGGGAAATAGGCGTGATTTTATGTATATTATGTACTCTTGATAGGATGCTAGCATAGCATGGTCATAGCATAGGCCTAAGATAACATAGCCAGATTGAAACGGAAGAATTAAAAAAAAAGGGAAAATGGACCAATCAGAATCTAGAAATACGAAGCGCGTCTGGTAGACGATAATGTATCTATAGCCAGATATTATACAGCTCGGTAATACAAAGCCACGGTTGCCGCCATAAGCGCGTTCGTCCACGGAGCAACACAAAAGTGACGGAACTCGTTAGAAACTAGAGTTACGATACTAATTGGAACACTGACTCGTCCACGACGCTACTTGAATTTTCTGAAACTCAGTACACGATTTTATGTAAACAAAGTTTTGAAAACGAAAATAATTAACTTGACTAGTGATAATTCAAGCGACGACATAGAATTATTACTTCTCCACTCGCATAGACGTCAAAATCACTTATCATTACTTTTTTTTGTTCATTTTTCAACAGTTTCTCGAAACCAGTCGCCTGGCGACTAGCATGTCTAGTCGCCAGGTGACTAGTTACAAACGCGTTCCTTTTGAGTAGCGTTCGTGGACGGACCGCCATTGAAATACTACTGCTAGTAGCTACAACAGTCGGGCTACTCATAAGCGACTACAGTTTGTAACGCGATCCTTTTGAGTAGCTCCGTGGACGAATGGGCTAAGGCTCCACAATATCTACACGTGGCTATAATGCATAACCCCCGGTAATGCAAACTAGAGAAAGACAGATTTACATTCACATTCTGAATATTAGTGTGATTATTTATATTTACACGGCATGATATTAGGAAGCCACTTGGCTTAATCTGTATACTATCGGGTCGTACAATATCGAGACCCACGCGAATTTCTATAGAAATGTAGATCCGTTTACCGTTCCGTCAGTCAGTCAGTCAGTCAGTTACCGACTGACGTTTTATAAATCCCGCCCGGTGTCGATAAACGGCGAAGCGAACGAGACCGCCATTTTGTAGCGAAAATTGAGGTTGTTTGTGTGGTGCGCTAAAAGTGAAGTGGTTTTTTAATTTACCGGATGAAATATAACTAAAGCCTCAAAATGATGCCGGTAAGCGAACATTCCAGTCCCCCGTCCACGATAGAGGTTCATACATCGGCGCGGGTCTCACGTAATCTCGTAAACTTGCAGCAAACGAAAGTATTCATCGGCAGCCTGCCGCAGGGCTCCAAGCCCGAGGAGCTGAGGAAGCTGTTCGAGCGGTACGGCGTCGTCACCGAGTGCGACATCATGAACCGCTGCGGGTTCGTGCACATGCAGACCGAGGAGCAGGCGGCCACCGCCATCCGCAGCCTTCACAACTCCACCTTCAACGGCGCCGTCATCTCCGTGGAGCGCGGCCGCATCAAGGAGCGCGGCGCGCGCGGCGGCGCCGGCGGCGGGCGCGGGCGCGGCGGCGGCGGCCGCGGGGGCATGGGCGAGCGCCGCGGGGGCGGGGGGCCCGTGCGCGGGGGGCACCCGGCCGAGCGCCGCGACGCGCCCTACATGCGCGACGCGCGCCCCATGGGCCACATGCGGCCCGGGGCGGGCGGCATGCAGGGCATGGGCATGCGCAACGGCGGCATGGGCGCCGGGGGCTACGACCGGGGCGCCGACCGCGCGATGGGCGGCGGGTACGACGACCGGTACGGCGGCTACGGGGGCGAGGACCGCCGCGGCTTCGCGCTGATGGACGCGAGGGACCCGTACGCGGCGCCGGCGCCCATGTACCCCGACGAGCGCCGCGGGTACGGCGATGAGATGGCGCCCATGTACCCGGACGAGCGCCGCGCCCCCATGTACCCCGACGAGCGAGACATGATGGAGCGACGTCCCATGGGACGCGGTCACATGCCCTCCCACATGGCCGGGGGATACGACCGCCCGGCACCCCGAGCCGCACCCATGGGTAACGGAGACATGTTCAGCAGAAGATCACCCATGTGAGAATCCCTTTGATATCTTAACACTTCTCGAAGAATCATGTTTGGATGAAAAATCACATTCCATTCTCATCTTCAATTGGATTATTCTATCTTTCCAGGGACCGTGGTGGAGCAGGAGCCTCAGGATATGACAGAGATCCCTATGCACAGCAGTACCCTCCAATGGGACGGTAAGTTCTCTTTGAATGCCTACCTAAAATTGTATTATCTTCCTTCACTTTACAGCTGTCAAAGAGTAAATTATACTAAAGCAGAGTTCATATCATCCAAATAAATTGTATATCTTGCAACAGTGAACATGTACAATATTTCCTCATAAATAAATTCTACATAAATTACCACTAATGTGTTACGGACTTTGGATACTTTTATGTCATTACTGTTCCTTCAGTGTTTCATCCTCAGGCAGAACTCTAAACTGACTTGAAATACATATTGTACATAATGCGTTCTACATAAAATCTGATCAATAATTCTCCGACTTTGTATGAACCAGACCTAAGAAAAAAAAAACGTTTTAAATCACCTATTTGGTGTTCCTTGTCTTGTCAACATAATGTTAATTGAATGAAAAATTATATGGTAATTTTTTTGTTTACTCTTTGGCAGCTCTGATAATCTAAAAAAAATCTATGACTCATGTTCAGCAAATGCCATTGACTCCATGTCAAGTACTAATTGAAAATACCATGAGATCATAAATCCATTTTGACTACAATTCAGCTAATGCGTTCTTGGAATCTCACAGTGAGGTGTCCATTAACTGTGTCATCTAAGTTGCAAATATTACAATGTGGGACGCCTCTTAGGTTATAGTGGTTTTACGTGCGAATATTATCAAGCAGGATAACGTTAAAGCGATTGAAGTTGACGATTCATATTGATTGGGAATAGCGGTCGTTTTGATTCACTATGAACTAATAGGTGTCGGCACTGTATGTGACGCGTGCGTTTCTGAGAATGTTGTTTTGTACGTAGCGGCGGTGGGGCGCCGGCGCGGTCGGGCGGCATGGGCCCGCGACGCTACTAACGTCTCGCCACCACCACTAGCCGTAGCATAAGAACGTAGCGTTATCCACGTGACACGAACAAACCGTTGTCTCGCTCGCTAGCGGGCAGCGCGCGTGCCCAACCGCGGCGGCGACAACGTAAGCAAATCCGAGTGCAGTTTATTGTGAATCAATTTATAATTTTAAATAAATGACGATAATTCCAACGGATACGGTTTCATTTCACCCGCCGATATCGTCCAGCGACATTAACACTATCAGATCGTACCTTGACTTATGTAATTTTTTGCGCTGAGTCTTATTATAATGATTGTAATAAACGTAATTTTCTAAGCTGTATTTTATAAGATTAAAAAACTTCTTTTTTGTAGATAATTTTTTTGATTTCAACCCTGTTACTGAAACTCTGCATGATCGATCCTCTTCAGTCAGTTCTTGCTTTTCATTGCTTCTATGGTTGCGGGTATAGGTAGTTACGGTTTAGGACAACTACCTACCTAAAAGTATCGGCACAGTCGGAACAGTATTTCCAAGAAGATTGATACGGAAACCATAATTTGCATGCGAGGTAGCCGCATCAGCGCTCTTCGACTAATGGCTACTAGGTCTATCAACTATAACATTTGCTAGCTACCCTCCATTGCCTCAATCACTGTAGAACAGCAATAGACCAGCGAGCGTTACGAGTCGGTAGTCGAGTGATCCGCCGATGCGTAGATAACAGAGCACGCACTGTAGGACGTACGGCGTCTGCGCACGGCTCTGTAATCTGTGATGTCTAACGTTCGAGCGTCTTCGTGGAGCGCGAGCGAGTACTTTCAGATAGATATTAGCGGCAGAAGCGGCCGGCAACGATGATGCTAGTTCGACGTACGCTGTATGCGTTTAGGCGACGCCGCTGGAGCACGCAGGGATGCTAATTTTACAATCGTAAGTACGGCCAATAGACGCTAGCGGCGCGATTTTGCCACGAATCACCCACGTTCTAACTTTAAAATAAGTGCGCAATCAAACGCATCGGCCAATGAAAAGTTGACGAACGAATTGCGTTATCTCGATTAGCTAATTGGTTTAAAAACAACAATCTTTCCAATTTGCGAATAGTTGCGTACCTTAATTGGTTCAAACGTTCTCGGAGAAAAACTTCTCGTAAGCTAATCTGCGGCAATCAATCTTCAATAAGTTCATATTTTCAAATTATTGCATCAAAATCTCACGTCAATGAACATAAAAACGTCTGCAGCCATAGCTCTGCTATTCCTTTATTAATGTTTTGTAATGTTTAACAGGTATTGGGACGATGGTTGACCGCTCCTTGTCTGGAGGATGGAAAATCCGAAACGGAATTTTATTTGGTTTTTTGCTTGAGTTTGCACGCGCCTCGAAAGGGCTGATGGTCACTGGATGGAAAATAAAAGTGCTACATTTTGTATTTTCGATTTTCATTTGAAACAACACCGCACACCATCAGAAATTTGTGTCAGAAAAGTTTAATCAGCCAATGAGTAAAAGACATTCGGTTCGGCGACATTCTTCGCCAATCAGTGAACGTACGGTCCTTACATGCTCAGATTAGTTGATTAAATTTTTCTGACAGAAATTGCCGATTGTGTGCAAACTGCCTTAGGGATGCGTCAGGTTATAATGAACGAGTCAGTTTTTAACGACTTTATTTTAAAAAATAATTTTTATTCTTAAAATTATTTACAAGGAAGACTAAAATATTAATTAAGCCGTGTTCAAACGGCGTGCGAATATTTCACCAAAAATATGTTAAAAAATAATTTCAAAATGATTCTCACGTCTACTAATTAAAGCCAATTTTGAGTTTGTCATGATGGCGTACGATTTAGCTCGAAAAATGACAAATCGCACGCCGTTTGAATGCAGCTTTCATCATTCGTAATTTCTAAAGCTCTCATCACATTGAGGTAATAAAAAACGTTAAACGTAATACACACCAAACCCGCCAACACAACAATGAGTGAAGCTGCCAAAATGTTGCCGACTTAATGTCTGCGGGCTTTCGTATGTATTGCGCTTTACAAGAGATCTCTCGGTCACAACCAAAACATTGTGACAAGTTATGTAAACATACCTCATCTAAAAAATAGGACTCCATTCTTCTAACTACTGAAATGTCAGGGAAAAATCTCAAAATCAAAAACTATATTACATCTATTGAAATTATTCATTTATATAAAATCGCAGTTGTTGCTGCACGTTGCTAAAACAATCATATTATTTTAGTGCTAATAATAATGAGAATATGCACAAAAGGAGCCTCTAAGGCGCACTTTAATCCTTTCACTACACTGGTTCTATCACCGACGCCGACGGCCCTAGGCCCTTTTTAGGATCACCATACCTCAACCTACAACTGACCTAATACAGGATGACCAAGACAGAATCAGTGAGATTTTCTCCACACCTAACATTATGTACTCATCTTCTAGCAAGTCGTACGATATCGCAAGCCACTTAAAAGTCAAACTCAAAATAGACTTTATCCAGTAGAGATAAGGATAATTTAGAAATACATTTAGATGACATATCGCACATCGTTTGAACACGGGTTTAGATGGAGTTCTGTGTGGTGCAATTGTGTAAGCGTTCAAGCAATGAAGTTCGTAACTTTGATGGTAATTTTAACAATCTTAGAAACATTCAAAACGTTCCTTGACTGGCCTCATAGCTCAACTCTGCCTTCTGCGCTAGAGGTCGCGGGTTCGATTCCCGCACTGGACAAACATTTGTGTGATAAACACAGATGTTTGTTCTGTGTCTGGGTGTTAAATATATATCTGTTATGTATATCAGTCTCTGGTACCCGTAGTACAGGCTATGCCTAGTTTGGGATCAGTTGACAAGGTGTGATATGTCCGGAATATTTATTTATTTATTTAAACTTGACAAGGGAAAACTTCAGATGCCGCTAAAATTGATAAAATTCCATTACCATTTCGCTTACGCAATAGCACTGTAGCTCACTACATCTAGCAGATTTCTAGAATGATCTAAAGCTAGTTCTAGCATATTCTAGAAGGATCTAATTGTGCTGTATGTTCTGCGATGGGCTGGCTGTGTGCGCGTGACTCTTGGCGTATTTGACTGCGATCCGCATCGCGTCCTGTACCAGTTGCTCGCAGTTTATCAGGCTCACCTGGGGAACAAATAATCTATTGAATAAAATGCAGAAGACATGCCACGCTATAATGGTGTTAAGGAACCCAAGTTGTAGGAATAGGTACTTTCTCAAAAACTTGAAACCAATGTCAAATCAAAAAGTGTTTATTTCAATAAAATCACTAGGATCACTTTGAAACGTCTTAGAAACTAGGTGAAGCTAGGCCTGTTCCTCGCGACCAAGCCTAGAAGAGTCGGGCGACAGACACGGCGCGCGTGACGCGTTTTTTTCCGATGATCCTTTTTAACAAAATGGAATATAGAGCTTCAGTGTGTCTATCTATATTCAATTCAATTTGAGGAATTACAACATATTATGTAGGTACCTACTTATTCTTTATTGTACACAAGAAAAATACAGAAACAACAATTAAAAAGAAAGCTATGTACAAAGGCGAGCTTAACCCTAAAAAGAGTTTTCTTCCAGCAAACCTTTGAGGCTAGAGAGACGTGACCTTACTTAGAGCAGGCAACTTATAGTTAAAACTGTCCCAACTCAGCGTGTGCAGATTGCAATTACCTGCGCTGGTCTTCCGTATCTCACTTTTTTTTTAATTTATTTACTACTGGCTTCCGCCATAAATAGTAGCCTATATGCTATTCTAGGTAAAGAACTCTTTATATTCCAAGTTTCATCTAAATCGGTTGAGCCGTTCCGGCGTGATTGATTCACAAACATCTAAACACCCTCACAAACTTTCGCATTTATAATATTAGTAGTTACAGAAGATCGCAGTCAAATAACAGTATTTGTTTCCAATAGTGTTGTGTTCGTGCGGCGAGTAAGGTAGCCAGAGCTCTAGGAGGGGAGGGGTTCGGGGTAGGCAACGCATTAGCAATGCTCCAGGTGTTGCTGGCCCGCAATGTCAATAGGCGACGGTAACCGCTTACCATCAGGTGGGCCGTATAACATATTCATATTAATTTAATGCCAACATGCACATGGATACAGCTTAGGTGTAAAGGTAGCTTAAGTAAGTACATGTACCCTGAAGGGCGCTGCAAATGTCTTGTTTTACATACATTTAAATAATAATAATAATTGGTATTCAGCTCAGTTGGTAGTAACTCTGCCTTCTGCGCTAGAGGTCGCGGGTTCGATTCCCGCACATGACAAACATTTGTGACTAACACAGATGTTTGTTCTGTGTCTGGGTGTTAAATATATATCTATTATGTATATCAGTCTCTGGTACCCATAGTACAGGCTATGCCTAGTTTGAAATCAGTTGACCGTGTGAATATGTCAAAAAAAAATATACAATACAAATCATTTATTGGTAACTCCATAGTTACAAGTCGTGTATAGCAGGATTTACATAGTGTCTCACCTTAGTGGCGGTCATCTCCGCGTAGGTGGGTGGTGAGTGTCCCGGCCTGGCTGGCAGCATGGCCGCGCGGAACACCGGCAGGATGCAACCCAACCAGCGCTCCGCTGTGAAATCCCCCGTTATTACATCCTGTTGATGAGAATTACTATGAGGTGTGTACAATCAAGAACAATTTTTTTCGTCATTTTTAGGTTTATTTAAGTATGTGTATAACTTCGATTTCTTTTTATCTTTAGTATTCATCATCATCATCATCATCAGCCTGTAGAAGTCCACTGCTGGACTTTGGGGGAGGCCTATCTCCCCCAAAGAGTTCCATGACGAACGGTCTTGAGCCTTCTCCATCTACCTACTTCCCGCAACCTTCACAATGTCGTCGGTCCATCGGGTGGGGGCCTTCCAACGCTGCGTCGCCCAGTTCGTGGTCGCCATCATCCTTAGTATTACTAAATAAAAAAAACATTATTAGTTTAATATATAAATAAAAAGGGATTAGTAACTCAACAGTTTCCTCTCTTGTGTGCTACCTTCCCATCTGTCTACAATACGCAAACATTATTTGTACGATAATGCTTTTTAGCATTAAGTTCGCCTTTGTACCTTTGCAAAGACCTTCATTTCAAAAATAGTTTTTAAAGTTATGATTTTCGCGCGCTTTATGATACTATTAACCGGTTTGCAGCGGTAATTAACTACTACAGGTTATTATTATTATTAATAAAAAAATAGGTGAAAGATGAAATGAGTAAGAAAGGAGTGAATACTGATATGACGGCTGATAGAGGGGAGTGGAAGAGGAAAACATGTTGTGCCGACCCCACATGAAGTGGGATAAGGGCAGGGAGATGATGATAATAAAAAAATAGGGTTTGTAATTAACCGGTTAATCGCTGCTAACCTGTGGTATCCTACAGCCGGCTACGATGACGCCCCCGGCGCACCCCAGCAGCAGCACGGGCGCGGCGGTGGTGCCGGCGGCGAGCGCGCGCGACACGGCCGTCGCCCGCATGAGGTAGGAGCAGCGCAGGAAGTGCACCACGAAGCTTCGCCCGTCGCGCAGCGCTTCTGTCACCGCTTCTTGGACCTCCGCGTTGGCTACTGATCTGAAATTGTAAATGCACATAATTTAAATTATACATGTTCAAACGAATGAACATGTTTTTGTTTTAATATTAAAACCTTTGTTTTATATTTAGTTTAAAATGTAAGACCGTGCACCCTAAACCATATAACTACTAAAATAACACCTATTTGGTCGTAATTTAAATACTTACTTATAGGTAGGTAGTAATTTGGATTGTATAATATTAGTCACAACAGGCAAGCCAAGTCGACGGCTAAACATATAGAAACCTAGTTAAAACTCTGCAGTCACAGCATCTATATGCTGCGACTGCAATCAATAAGATTTAGGTTCTAATGATTTAGCACAAATCAAAAATCAAATTAGCTAGGAGAAGCCACTGGCTCTTGAAATACAGTTTAAAACTAGTTCAGGAGCCTATGGATACAAATAAGATTGTTAAATGTTTATTATGTCAATAAAAATATTTTTACTTTTACTTTAATTTACTTTAGATTGGTACCTACTTATGTGTTGTTGTTGTTACTGTGTGTTATCTGTGTTACATCGACCTATCTCCCTATCGTGAACCTTTTTATTCTATTGATTTTTGTGTCTGTGTTTGCCAAAATAAATTTATTTCATTCATTTCATTTCAAATTATAAAATTAATAAAACAAATAGATAAAGACAAAAGAGAAGTTTCATCAATATATAGAGCTTGGGCCTGCACTGTGTACACTACTGTAAAATATGGCTAAGCAATAAAGTAAACGTATTTAATTGGTTATTTTATTTAAATTGACTTCGTTCTAAGGTACATTAAGATTTTCTTCGACAAAGAGAGCAACACACAGCGCTACAAAAATATGGCGGATGGACGTGCGTGAAATGTCATTTTGCCAACCTACATTTATCTGACAAAACCAAAACATCAAATCAAACAACATGACATGAAAAATATGTCAATGTCATGTCAAACGCCAATTATAAACCAACAAATGTTAATGGCGGCCTTCAAATAGTGTTCACATAGTAAAAACTTACCAGAAGAACTATTCTTGTACCATCGCATTTGTTTTCAAATTAATGAAAATGTATTTTTCTTGTAATCTCCTATGTTTTCCTAATTTTTCTATGTAGTATTTCATGGACCAGGCCCAGAATGAAATGGCTCCTTTATACAGCTAATGATTGGCTCAGGACTACAAGGTGATTCATAATATCACGACTTTGACGACCTCGGTGGCGCAGTGGGCGAGTGCCCGTTTAAGACGCAAGGTTCGTTCGCGTTCGATGCCCGCTGCTTTCATGGACCAGGCCCAGAATGAAATGGCTCCTTTATACAGCTAATGATTGGCTCAGGACTACAAGGTGATTCATAATATCACGACTTTGACGACCTCGGTGGCGCAGTGGGCGAGTGCCCGTTTAAGACGCAAGGTTCGTTCGCGTTCGATGCCCGCTGCGGGACAATGTGTCACGCATGTTTGCATGATCCGCAAATATTTGTTCTGGGCCTGGGTGTGGTGGTACCATGGTCCATCCTAGGGGTCAGGACTACGTATGTGACTGTTGGGTGTTATTTATTTATAACTAGCTTCCGCCTGCAGCTTAGCTTGCGTCGTACCTTCATAAAAAGTAGCCTACATGCTATTCTAGGTATAGAACTTTATCTATGCCAAGTTTTGACAAAATCGGTTGAGCTGTTACGGCGTGATTGAACAACAAACATCCTCACAAACTTTCGCATTTATAATATTAGTAGGATTATAGTACTCACTGTAACGCCTCGTCGCCTAGGTCACCGCCTATACTGGGCGCTTTCAGCAAAGAGTCCAACAGATCAATACACTGTCCGTATTCTCCGTAGGGCGCGCCGCCTGTGCCACACAGTTCTGATAGTTGTTGCTTCATGTGCGTTACTTCCTGTTTCCGGCGCGACGGCTCCACTAGATGGATCACCTCGCTTAGCTTCTCCGCGCGGCAGAATAACTCTCTGGCCTGTAAAATAAAGAAACATTTGTTACTAAGTTAAAAAAAGCTAGCCATAGTTAAATAAAGCGCATATCAGTTATAATAATCTACTCCTAGATATTTACCCCCTGACTTCGAACAAATGCAAGATAAAATTGTTTGCGTGGCTCCAAGCGCTATCCTATGACGAAACTGAATCCTTATTGAGAGTTATCAAGTAATGCAGAATAACGGTGGGTAGCTGTGTGTTGGTAGACCACTGGTCACCCCGGGCTCTATAGACTGGCCGTGACGGTGCTCTGCCCGCACTCATGCACTCAATATACACACACACATACACACACGCACACACAACATACACACACACCCAACATACTCACACGCACTACACACACACTTACACTCTGTTAAATATGTCTAAATCTTGTAGAGGCAAAATCCTATAACTTACGTTTTTTATTATTTGTTTATTAATCTTAACATTAACTTTCTTTTGATTTTGATTTTTACCTAATTATTATTTGTATCCCTGTTAGGAACAAACTGATATTTGTCTAAGGAGGTGGGCGTTGGTAGCTGCGACACAGTTTAACAACTACTGCAGTTATCATCGTTTTTCCCCAATTCATTACTGTACCTATGATTAAGTTCCAAATAAAATTTTCCATTTTTTTTTTTTTTATTATTATTTAATAATCGATTAAAATTGATTCCCTCTTTCATTGCATTTTTATTTTATTTTTTATTTTATAAACCGGTTTATAGAGGTTAAGGTTTTGATGACGCCAGCAGCCTACCGAACGAAAACGACGTGTAACTGGTATATTTCGGTTATTAAATAAATAAATACAAATGAATTTATTTACCTAAAAGTTAACAATAAAGCAAAACAAGTTACTAGCGGTCCCCGCACTAGGAATAGCCTGTATCGTGGGAGGCCACATATAAACTTAGGCCAAGTAAACTAACCGGTTAATTGTACACTTGCCCTGAGTGATTGGCAGATTTGTGGCTTTACCTGAGATAAACTTATGAGTCCTCAAACGAGAAAGAATCACAAAATCGTGTTTCGTGTTGCTAAATTTTAAGTGCTCATTAACAAGCGCTTTAAACGGTGAAGGAAAACATCACGAGGAAACCAATAAGTATTATTATAAGCAGCAATGAGCCAGCAACCTGTCACGTATTGAATACTCACTAATGCAAAATGTCGGCATGTGCCAAAATATTCGGACATGCCTCATTATTGACATGTACTTTCCTAGGAGCCAAGCTTTCGTTTTTTCTATTGAATTTTTCTGAATATTTGTACGTCATGACAAATGACTACATCTGATGAATTTAAACAACTTTAAACTAATAAAAGTAAAGTGAAAAAGTTTTACGCGTAATACAGATATTACATTATTAAATGTACTATCTTATGTTAGTTCTGTTCGTACCCACGAACTGGGAAGAGAAAGCAAGGAAGGCCATTCCGAAGATGGGATGACGAGATAGTGCTAACTGCTGGGAGAGCATGGACGAGGACAGCACAAAATGGAAATATTTGGAAGGGGCCTTTGCCAGAGGGCACACAGATTGCGAAACATAGAAAACCAAACATAATATACATTATAAACCTAACTGAAACAATCTGAAAAGAGGCTAAAATAAAATAAAATAAATATATGTTAGTTCTGTGAACATGGTGGATGTTCACAGAAATAAATCTTTATCTTTAGCCAAGGATCTTTTTCATTATCAAGGATCAGAGCATCTGGAGGTCTTAAAGGTTGTCTACCATGCTTGGGGATAAAAGTATTGAGCATATTAATATATGAAATGGTTGACCTCGCTGGCCGCTGGGCCGGTGAGCGCGTGCAGTGCGGGCGCGCGGGTGCGGGCGCCGCGCACGAGCGTCACGCAGAACTCACGCAGCGCGCCCGTGCGGGCGGCGTGCGTGCCGCAGCATAGCTCCCTGAGGAACAACTGATATTGCGTTACGCATCACTACGCGAGCTACGATAGCGATCGGGGTCGGCAACGCGTGCTTGATGCCTCTGGTATTGCAAGCGTTCATAGGCTACGGTAACTACTAGGGGTTGCAGTTACATAGATTCTCAATTTCGAAACTGACGTATGAAATTGGCCTCATGAGTTTCGAAGTTTCGGAATTTCAAAACTGGATGTAGGATCGAAAAATTAAGAAAAGTAAGACTTTTTGTTCGATGTGGAAGTAAAAAAAGGGTACATATTTCCAAAAAAAAATCTTAGTACCCGCCGGAAAACGCACATTGAAGGCAAAATTTTGTTTTAAATGTACTATTTAATAGATTTCACTTCATTTTCACTTTTACCTAGCAGTTTCGAAATTTCGAAACTGGAAGCGTCAATTTCGAAATTGCAGAACATGGCAAAATGGTCCGAAATGTCGAAACTATGAAACTTCGAAATTTCGGAATACATCCCCTAGTAACTACTTACCAACAGGTGGGCCGTATGCTTATTTGCCACCATAGTAGTATGAATAAAACGTCAAATAAAGGTACGCGCAGACTAGCCCGAAACAGTCGCAGCGCACTCATGAAACGCAACGGATAGGAACTGCCGGTGGAATGCGTGCACGGTATTCGTATCTCGTGAGTTGACGTCGAAAAGCAACGGTGAAGGAAAACATCATGAGGACTGAGACGTAGATTGCGTCAATCAGCTCTGCACGAATTCATAGCCACTACAGTGCAGCATCCTTTAAGTGAGTAAAAAGTTCCACCTGGCGCTGTATGAATCATCTTGAATAGGCTTTACAAAGGCAATTTAATTGTTATGAGGTTTTGACTAGTGAAATTGATAAAATTCAACTAAAAAACTAATACTACACGGGAAATAATGAAAGGTTCTAGTTCGTCTGTCGTATTTTTTCATGCCTGATACGTTCATAGCACCGTAATAGTATGGTACGGGTAGGGGGCAAAGACCTTAAGGGGCATATTTAAGATAAAATAATCTGCATAAATACACACTTGGAAGGCAGCGGCGGTGGCGCAGTGACCAGTCGGAGTCCAGCGTCAGGGTACGTCTCCCCGGGGACAGTCAGCACGGAGTCCTCAAAAGAGAGTTGCACGCTGTCTGTAACTACAGTTTGTATCGGCACATTGGCGTTTATTGATTCCCTGTGGAGATAACTAGATTTTATAGCAAACAATTTCTGATTTCCTGGTCCTCGTGTCAGGTCATCATGGTTAGCGAACCAGACAAAAGGAAATCTGACTAAGGGTCAATGCCAGATGGAGAGGCACCGATTGCGACTCATTCGATAGAAAATAGGAACTATCGTATTACTTCGAGATACACCTGAAACCACAAAATCGCGCGCCCTTCGAACTCCTGAAGTCACAGGGAGTCACCCTGTGACTTCTTAATATTTTTGAAATAATCAGGGCTCAAAAATTTATAAAATTTGTTTTTAAAGACTTCTTTGTTAGAATTATTTATGTAAATAAACATTTTGTCTTTTGTCAATCTTGTTTTTTGCTAGCATAAGGTGTGTCACTTACCTGACTAACTCCTGAGCCTTCAAAACAATCTCCTGCGTCAGTTTATCGCCATAAACCGACAAATTCAAATACAGTCCCGTATCACTCGCACGCGAGCCAATTTGGCATACAACACTATTCGGCAGCACTTTACGCAAAGCTGCGTTCAGCAAATGCACTCCAGTATGATTCATCATGATTTTGCGTCTTCTATCACTATCTATTGCTAATATCACTTCACTGTTACACTTTATAAAGCTTTCACTCTCTTTCACTGAGAAAGTACCTTTATGAAACACGTAGTCTCGAATTTTGAATACACTATCAACTTTTAAGGTGACATTTTCGTTTAGCCGTATTACACCGGCATCGGCGGCTTGCCCGCCTTCTTCGCAGTAGAAGTTTGTGTCTTTTGTTACTAGATAATAAGTCCTATTTTCGCACGGTTTGGAGGAGTCTATGCATTGGCAATCATCATTCAAGATTGCTACTAAGTTCGTTTTTAACGGTTCGAAAGTAACATTGTTCCCTACAGTTTTATAAGCGTATTTATATTGATCGTTGGTGGATTTCACTCCATTTTTGATGAGGTTTTCTATAGCCTTATTAAACAGCTGTCCTCTGTTTGAACTTTGTTCTTTTAAGGCAGTTTTGTGTCTGGATTTGTGCTGTGTAAGAAGTCTACTGAACCCTTCTTTGTCTATAGTAAGGTTATTCAACTTAGCTATTCTTTGTATGATATCTTCTTGGAAGCCGTGCGTGTCATACAACTTGAAGACTAGTTCTCCCGGGATTACGGTTGATTCTTGTTTGTTCATTGTCTGCGAACAATAAAAGTTGAATTAATGTGATTATTGTAAATAGCTTTACAGGTAAATTCACAGAAATAAGTTAGGCAACTGGTCACTGGCCTAAAAATAACCATTCCAGTATTAAAAGCATTCGTAGTGCTTACCTCCTTGAACTCTCTATATCCTTGCACAAAGCCAGCCAGCTCCACATCCGCCAAGTTCTCAACTTCAGGATGTTTCAACGCCAATTCCTTCCATTTCTTAGCCATCTTAAACAAAGAAACAAACATCATTCTAAAAATCTTAATTCAGGTAACTTAACTATATTAAGGGGTTTATTCACCAGTCTGCAAAAGTAAATGATGTGGATATTTTGATGACCACTTGCGATAACTGATAAGATATTATAGATTCTATAAGTCCATGTGAACAGATTCGAGGCGTTTTAAGTTCGTATGGGTTCATTCTATTAACCGGTTAAGAACTAATTGATACATTCTTCGCGGCATAAACCGGTTTATAAATGTTTCGCTACTAACGAAGATGACGACAAGTATTAACCGGTTAATTGTAAACCAGCTCCGAGGCCTGTGTTTGATATTTCCATAGTCATTATTTTAATAACTCATTGTAGAATTTTCCAAATTAGATAATACTTTAAAATGAAGATCAAAGCGGGATATCAAATAAAACATATTACACTGTAAAACGATCTTATACCTGACTCCTCATTTTAGCATAAAGTTGCTCTTCATGCTCCAGGATCAGCTTCGCATCAGCCTCTTTGGAGACCAGCTCGGAATACGTGGGGCCGAGGATATGCGCCACTTCGGAGTACAGAGTGGACAGGAGATGAGGGTTTTGGAAAACATCAGCTGAGAGCTTGTAAGATTTACGCATTATTTGTTTTAGGTTGAGGCTGGAAAGAGATTAAAATGTTTAAGATTTTTCTTGATGAACCTCAAATGGTCTTATTGCTAAGTGACGATTTCCACCAGACTTTGGAAGAAATAATATCTATGCTATAAACAGAGTATGTTATGTTTTGATCTCATACCTAGCGGACGGAAAGACGCCATCAGCCAAACATACACTGATCATTCTCGCGTGATCAGCCAGTCGCCGGTACGCGCAATCCAAAATGGCGTCGTTAGCGTAGCTTCCACCGTACGGTGACACGCCTTTACTGTTCTGAAAGACATTTACATATTTATGTTCGGTTATAGCCAATAGATAGTAAACCAGAAAAAAACAGTATTGCTCTAAATACATTCTAGCTTAACCTTCATTATAACGGTTAATGGAAGGAGCAGTTTTTGAATGGAATTCATTCTATCAACCGGTTAAAACGAAATTGATTCACTTTATTTAAACGGTTAATGGAAGGAGCAATTGTTGAAATTCATTCTATTAACCGGTTAAAAACTTAATAGACTTGTGAGATGGTATACGATAATACCGTGAGAAATGATGTTTTGACTTTCGTATTATAATGATTATTTGTGACTAAACTAAACACTATCCTACCTTCTCAATAGCCTTAATAATCGGCTGGAACAAATCAGTGTCGTAGTTGGAAGGCACGCCTTGCAGTAAGGCCGCCATTCTTTCAAGACCCATGCCGGTATCCACGTAGCGACTGGTTAGAGGTTTCACAGTACCATCTGACTCCCTGTAGAAATATACAAATTACTAAACCATTCATACGATAAAAGTAGGTTGCCATTCCTTGCAGAGAAACACCAAGCATAGCCATAGTTTGCGGAGAAACCATGAGTTTTCTTATGAGGCCCACTTACCGGTTAAACTGAATAAACACAAGATTCCAAATCTCAGTGAGTGAGCCATTAGGGTTTATGTAATGTATCTCAGTGCATGGTCCACAGGGGCCAGACATGCCCATCTCCCAGAAATTATCCTTGGCACCGAGAGCTTTTAGTCTACTGGCAAGTACCCTGAAAAAAAAAGTTAGATTTTCAATGTTTAGGATTCCCCAATTGGTTTAAAATTTAAAGCTAGATTGCATTACTATCCCTTCATTATCAAATCAAATTTTAGGAGAAAAATATATTATAGGCTCACGACTTTTACCCACAAGAATGGTAGACATCCTCATAGATCCTTGAAAATGCCTAAGAGGGATAGTCAAATGCACGTCCGATCATTGGGTACATGCCCACATTTTCCAGTAATGAGTATTACCAAGGATAGTATAATCATACGTGTCGCAAGCCCGTCACTGCTTTAACAATACTTACGGGTTTCCTCACGATGTTATCCTTCACCGTATTAAGCATGAGAAAAAAATAAATAATTATATAGGTATTATATAAAAATTTCGAAGACCAGGAGCGAACCCACGATCTTCTGATCGAAAGTCGGGGAACCTCCCGCAAGACCAACAAGCAATTACAGAAATCAATAATATAATTTTACCCAATATTCTTCCAAATATCCCTGCACTCTCCGTCTTCCTGAAGGCCCATTCCAGTATCTCCTGCAAAATATGTCACCACCAGGTTTTCAGGCTTCAGTCGGTATGGACCAAGGAGTAGGTCCCAGGCCATTCGACATGCTTCTTTCTATAAAAGAACATATCACACGGTATGCAAGTTAATAATTTGTTTGGAATTGACTTGCATAAAATCACGCCTGTTTCCCAGAAGGGTAGGCAGAGACAAAAGCTGTCCACTTGCTGATGATCCTGACATACATCGTTGCTTCATTCACTCTCATAAAATGATACTAAGCCTAGTCATAACACTTGACTACTGAATTATGAAAAACAGAGATGGTTTTGATACAAACTGACCAATCACTTATCATTATTGTCCAATTTGCAGGATGACCAAATTGATCAATTCTTGCCAAGTAAAGGCAAGTATTGGTCAATTTGGCAAGTATTGGTAATTCAGTCTAAACAAACAATATGCATACAGACCAATCTAAGCTAGATTGATCATTAATGGTGTAGAATATAGACAGTCAATGGATTGTCAATTGACTCTAGCGCGGTTGCAACTCTATAAATATGGCTGAAACTGGAGAGCGGGGGCAGTTGAGTTTCGTTCGCCAACCAGGCAGGCAACACCTATATACAAGTGAAGTGTAAAGTAAATAAGTGATACTGTGTGTAAGTGTAAATGAGTATTCTTCAAATGGTATTCTGATAATGTACTCAAGAATGGATTACACAGATTTATTGATAGGTTTTCAATGATAACTGACAAAATCAACACTTGAGTCATGAATTCATGATTCACACTCTATCATGGCTCAAGTTCAGATTCAACTAATTATTTACAGAAATTTTAAAGTAACTGAATTATGTATGAAATTCATGTTATTGGCTAACTTTTTAGTAAAAAGGTTGACCAAAGCAATGGATGTCTAAACTAAATTCACCTTATAGTAATCTCCAAAAGACCAGTTACCCAACATTTCAAAGAAGGTATGATGTGTGCCATCTGTTCCAACCACATCGAGGTCATTGTGCTTGCCACCAACTCGTATGCACTTCTGAGAGTTAACAGCTCTCGGACATGGAGGCTGTACTTGACCGAGGAAAACTCCTTTGAACTGAAATGTACAACTCGTTTTTAACTTTTTATATCTATGTTTTGATGAACCTTAAAATAAAAATCTTATTCCCTTAAAATAAAGAGTCACATGTCTTCGAATTTTTAGGTTCTAGGACATGCCGGTTTGCTCACAATGTTTTACTTCACCGTTTAAGAGCACTAGCAAAGCGCACCTAAAATATTACGAATGGAAAATCCATTGGTCCACCTACAATCTGTGGACGGGACCACTGCCACCCCTCCACCAGCAATATCCAGGTTGCGCCTGCGGTTTAGAATAATATATAAATAGCGCTATAAAGTAGCTAAGGATGTCTTTCCTAAAATTCATTCAGCCATTGCGTAGCTGAGTGGTAACAAATATACAAAAACACAAACTGCTTTAGTATGAGAGTATAGGACATTGAAGGATATGTAGAACTTACCACTATTTTGAAAATAAGTGTCTGGAGATAATGTGTAGAGGTGTACCTAAATAATTTTTTCAGCATCATACTAAGTCTTACCTGATTCATGCCAGCATTCACAAATGGTACAGTAGGATCACAAAGGGGCACGACAGAGCTGGATTTCACGTGTTTGTGACCATGGCTTGCCTTGAAGTACTCTATGAAAGTACTTCTGATGGAGTTGCTGCCAGACTTGTACCGAAACCAAGGGTTTTTGTGGAGGACACCGCTCCGAACCGGTCTACGCAACATCGTCATTAGGTTATGTGATGTATCCGCAAAGAAAACAAGATAGTTTTACAAATTCGGTATTATAAATCAGCGCAGATTATGCTTTCTTTTCGTAGGACTCTCTCGCGTTTCTCTAGTTTTTTACGAAACAAATTATAATAAACAAATGGGCAAAAAACAAGCAGCGAGCTCAATTCCGTTCACCAATATAACAATTTAACAAACAGCCATTTAATTGCCATTGTCAATGTCACTTTTGAAGAAAACACTTTTTTTTTACGGGAAAACCGCACCAATTTCTTCGGAACAAACTGTTATTCAATTCAACGTCTCGTAATCGTAATAGTTGCTTAACAAAATAATTTTAGACTTGACATTCATAATTACTTGACTTTGGCAATATTGACTGTGATACAGCAGAAGCCATAAAAAGAAAGGAGAAAAAGAAGAAAAATCAGTGGAATGGATTATTTTTGTATTTACGGGAAACTACAACTTTATTATTTTTCCATTTGAAATTGAATAAATTTCAAATCCTCAACTACACGTAGCCACATTCTACATAACGACACTAATTTCTGTAGAGAAACGTGAACGGCACCGGTACACCTTCCTTACCTTCCTTACCTTAGCTGTTATCGAGGAGTGTTTCTAAGGACACGTAAGTGCTTATTACATCGGTCTGATGCAGTTTTTAATCTAGAAAATGCGGGGTTTTGAATTATTCACATTGTATCTCTGCCTGGCCCTGACGTCCTCCGAGCTGGTAGGGCCAGACGCTCAAACAGAGAAAGAGGAAAATGACAAGGAGAACGAAAAACTCGAGGAAAGAGAAGAGGCCGAACGAATGATTATAAAAAAAGCGATTGAGGATGAAAGAAACAAATTCGATCGCGAAACCTTGAAGGAGCTGGAGACAGCCCTCAATAAGGAGCTGGCTGAAGCTTTAAATAAAGAAATTTTGACATACAAAGAGTACGTGGAAACTCTTAAAAGCACCAAGGAGTTGATGGAAGGGGAAGATGCCAATAAAAGTAAGTTTTGTATCCTAATTGCCTCGTATATAAATAACCTTAGTGGAGTAGCGAGCGAGTGCCTCCGTGAGTCTGAGATGCACGGAGTGCAGGTTCAATTATCGCAGCGGGACAAATAGCTGTTCCTAGTATCTCAAGTTTTTAATCAAAACTAAACAATTAATTTTCCGGGCTATGTAGATGGGGTGTTATAAAAAGTCATAGTGTTATATTTGCATCCTTTTTCAGTAAATAATTTAAAACAAATGCAGTACACACTCAGGCTGCTGAAATCCACTCGCGCCAAGCCTCCAAAACCGACCTGGCTTCAGGATCGGAAAGCATCAGAAGTATCTGACCACCCTGATATTGAGGTAAAGTGTACAGAAAGAATAATCTTATTAACTCTTTGCTTGCTCAATTAATGAATTCTTCTTCTTGTTGTGTCACTGATTCTTTCTTAGTCTTCCTGTATTGGGTCTGTATCAGGTTAAGGTATGTTGTCCCTTAAAAAGGCCTATGACCGTTGATGAAATAATCAGTGTAGTGAAAGGATTAAATCACACAAAAAAAATCCCATTACAGATTTTGGAAATAGAAAACCCTCAACTTATTCTGGATAGTTTGCCGCCGGCCCCCGTAGAGGAGGAAGAGGAATTGACTCCTGAGTTGAAAGAAGGTAGGTTTTCTTATTACATTCAATAACATCAAAGACAATAAATAGGGTCATCATCATCATCAGCCCACATTAGTCCACTGCTAGACATAGGCCTCCCCCAATACACATTGCATTTGGAGGGTTTTGCCCATAATCGCCACGCTGGGCAGGCGGGTTGGCGATCGCAGGACACAGACTTTTGCGCCGCAGACGCTGCTGCCCATCAGCAGCCAGAAGATTTAGGTACTGTGTAAGATCAGGAAGGGCTATTCCGCCATCAACCGGTCGCCAGAGCCTCTTTTGCTATTCTGCAGGATGCACCACGTGCAGGCGAGGTTGGCTATTGGGACAGTAAGGGTGTTGTTTTGTCCCCATACACCCCATAAATAGGGTAGAATAATGGAATATCAGTTGCTGGAAAAATATGGACACAAAGGGCAAGAGACAGAGGAGGATGGCACGAGATGGAGGAGGCATTTATCTAGCAATGGATAGCCAAAATAGAAAAAAAAAAAAAAAGTACCCTAGGGTAATACGGCTAATAATAAAATGGAATATTGATTGTACTGATTTATAATGACATGTTTTATTGGTAATTATTATTACTAGTTTTTTTTTTAAATACTAAGGTGGTAAACAAGCATACGGCCCACCTGTTGGTAAGCGGTTACCGTAGCCTATGAGCAATTGCATTACCAGAGGCATCACGCCCACGTTGCCGACCCCAAACCCCCCCACCCCTAAAGAGCTCTGGCAACCTTACTCACCGCAGGAACACAACACTATTTGAAACAAACAATGTTATTTGGCTGCGATCTTCTGTAAGGCGGAGGTACCTCCCCAGGCGGGCTACTCCAATTTAGAACGAGAAAATCGCTCTGTGCACTACCTCCTCCAAAAGTCTCTAGCTGACTTTAGAAAATTTTGCTGAGAAGAATTTCTGTGACTTCCTTTGCTTATCTAGTTACCACGCGAACGAATCTAGATATATTGACTGGCCTCATAGCTCAGTTGGTAGTAACACTGCCTTCTGCGCTAGAGGTCGCGGGTTTGATTCCCGCACTGGACAAACATTTGTGACTAACGCAGATGTTTGTCTGTCTGGGTGTTAAATATATATCTATTATGTACATATATCAGTCTCTGGTACCCATAGTACAGGCTATGCCTAGTTTGGGATCAGTAGACCGTATGTGATATGTAGACATAGACATAGACATAGACAAACATTTATTCACAAACTTGGCACACAATACACGTCACAATAAAAGCAAGACATAGAGAGCGAAAAAATGAAACAAAGACAGAGAGGTAACACACAAAAACTTATAAAAAAGAACACGTGAAATGTTATTGTGCGGAATATCTTAACGTTATAAGCATATAAGCTTTATTATTATATTGCCAACCCGCATGCCCAGCGTGGTGAGTATGGGCAAATCCCCCCACATGATAAGGAATTCGCTGTCTGTGGGGGAGGCCATGTTCAGCAGTGGACGTCGTACGGCTGAAATGATGATGATGAAGCTTTATTAATCGCAAAGATGCGCAAGGTCCAGGTTTTTTTTAAATAAAACTCAAATGATTACATAGATTTGCTATCTTTTTTTTAATAATTATAACTACTGTTGCATTCCAGCGAAGTTCATTTACGAGACAGCTATAAAGAAGCTCCAACGGCGTACTCCAGACCTTCAGGAAACAATAGGTCATATCAAGCAAGCCGCTGATGCCGGCTACATCCCCGCTCAGATTAAACTGGCCTGGTCCCATGTGTTCGGGGAGGGAGTGTCGCTGGACCTGACGCGAGCTAAGGAGATCTTTGAACAGCTGGCGGAGAAAGGCAACGCAGAGGCTCATGCTGTAAGTGTCTTTTTTTATGATATACGGAGCCGAACAGGCTTACGGCCCTCCTGATGGTAAGTGGTTACCGTCGCTTACTGACATCAACAACACCTGGAGTAATGCGTTGCCTGCCGAACCTCTCCCTCCCTAGTTACTAGTTTTTTTTTTTATACAACAGGTGGTAAACAAGCATACGGCCCACCTGTTGGTAAGCGGTTACCGTAGCCCATAGGCTAGCGATTGCATTACCAGAGGCATAACGCACGCGTTGCCGACCCCGAACCCCCCACCCCTAAAGAGCTCTGACAACCTTACCGCAGGAACACAACACTATTATGTTGTTTCGCTGCGATCTTCTGTAAGGCGGAGGTACCGCTCCAGACGGGCTGCTCCAATTTAGAGCGAGAAAATCTCGCTGTACCCGACCTCCTCCAAAAGTCTCTAGCTGACTTTAGAAAATTTTACCTAGAAGAATTTCTGTGACTAGCTTTGCTTATCTGTATACCTAAGCTGATAAGGCCTTTCACATTCTAGTGACTATCTATAAGGGGTGATTCATATATATTCTACATCCAATTGGCAAAAAAGTTTTCTTACTAATTATTGAAAATTCGTAATTTTTCATTTAAAAAATACTATGGAAAAAATTGTTTTTTTTTTGCTCGAATTCTCGATTCGTCGAACCTCTCGTACGTTTATTATTAAGTAATAAAGAAAAAATTAGATTAAGCCCCTTCGTCCATGACGCTACGCAAAAGTGACGGAACTCATTAGAAACTAGAGTTGCGGACTGATTGAAAACTCTGACTCGTCCACGACGCTACTGGAATTTCCTGAAACTCAGTCACTCAGTACACGTTTTTATGTAAACAAAGTTTTGAAAACGAAAATAATTAACATGACTAGTGATAATTCGAGCGATGACATGGAATTATTACTTCTCCAGTCACATAGACGTCAGAATCACTTATAATTACTTTTTATTCGTTAATTTTTCAACAGTTTCTCGAAACCAGTCGCCTGGCGACCAGCATGTCGAGTCGCCAGGAGACTAGTTACAAACGCGTTCCTTTTGAGTAGCGCCGTGGACGGACGCGCATTGAAATACTAGTGCTATCGCAGTCAGGCTACTCATAAGTGACTACAGTTTCAGTCGCGTTCCTTTTGAGTCGCGCCGTGGACGAAGGGGCTAAAACGTACCTACGTAAGTTCGGAAGGATAATCTGAAAACAGTTTAAAAATTTGGTTATTTTCCCGCTAATATTTTTTTATTCTGTTGATATTCCCCAAATATTCCGTAACTAGTATACTAGTTAGGGAAAACGTTGTTTAAACACTTTTTTGTTTGATATTTTCGTGCGGATATTTTATTGTTCACTATTTACAGTTATAATAATACGTGTTATTTAAAACACGCGCCGTGGTTCACGATCACCATAAAAATGCATTAAAAGTAGGCACTTAAAAGAGGCAAGTAGTGAGAGGCTTATTCAGCATAATAACTACGGTACGGGCTATAATTATTTCTTTTTTAGCTTCGCCATTATCTCAGTTGAGCCCTGAGGTAGACTTCCTACTAATATTATAAATACGAAAGCTTGTGAGGATGTTTGGATGCCTGTGGTTCAATCACGCCGTAACGGCGCAACCGATTTTGATGAAACTTGGAATAGACAGAGTTATTATATAGGCTACTTTTACACAAACACATACGCTTACACACATACTACATACACATACACACATACCACATACACCTACACACATCCATTCATAACAACAAACACACACACAGGCATACACAATAGCAACTTCTTTCTTGAATTGTCTCTAAATTCCGTAATTTCTGATTGCTGTATGTATGTACCTTAGTCTAATTTAAAAATTAACTTTATCTACAAGTTAAATCTAACTGTTAACTACATACAGTACTTGTTTATGTCATAACTATAACCATTATATGGGAGAAGACACTGACTTCTGTTACACAGGTTATCTTACCTAGCTCAGGAGTCAGGGAATTCATACAATGTCTGTACTTATTACTTTATGTCAATAAACAATAAACAACAATAAACAATAGGCTACTTTTTATCTATGTACAACGCGAGCGAAGCCGCGAGCGCAAGCCTGTTCACATCTAAATACATTAATGATCGTTTTTCAATCGATGTTTCTAAAACTTTAGAAACTAGTCGGTAATTAGATCGAGTAGCATCACATTATAAAATCTTAAATTGATTGAACGTCGAATCCGTACGATCTTTATGACCGGGAGGCTTTTGCCCAGCAGTGGGATATAGCAGGCTAATGTTAGCTGGCCTCATAGCTCAGTTGGTAGTAACTCTGCCTTCTGCGCTGGAGGCCGCGGGTTTTCCGCACTGGACAAACATTTGTGTGATTAACACAGATGTTTGTTCTTTGTCTGGGTGTTAAATATGTATTATGTATATCAGTCTCTAGTACCCATAGTAAGAAAGAAAAAAAGAAAGAAAATACTTTTATTCGTAGCATTAACCTTAAAATTACTCAACACCTTATGGATTAAACTATACAAACTAAGACTAAGAAAGAGAAAGAAAGAAAACTTAAATGCTACGAAAAGGCGTCCGACTCAGCATTATGTTGTGATAGCCATTGAACATGGCCATCACAACGCTGATCTTCCGTCGGAACCAGAAACCAAACACGTCAACAACAGTACAAGCTATGCCTAGTTTGGGATCCGTTGACAGTGTGATATGTGTGGTAAAAGAACTTTATTCTCAAAAGAAATTGTTTATTTTTTTAATATGTCCGGAATATTAAAAAAAAATATATATGAATGTAATCAAAGTGCGACCACGGAAGACCAGCGCTTTGGTATGGTCTGCTCTGCCCTAGCACATGCTGAGTGGTGGCCATTTTTGTAACCATGAATTGCATTTTTTGTATTGTGTTATGTTAAGTCTGATTGTATCGGTAACAAAATAAACGAATTTCTATTCTTTTTTTTTTTTTTTATACAACTGAGTTGGCAAACACACATACGGCCCACCTGTTGGTAAGCGGTTACCGTAGCCTATGAGCGCTTGCAATACCAGAGGCATCACACACGCGTTGCCGACCCCGAACCCCCTTCCCCCTAAAGAGCTCTGGCAACCTTACTCACCGCAGGAACACAACACTATTTGAAACAAATAATGTTATTTGGCTGCGATATTCTGTAAGGCGGAGGTACCTCCCCAGGCGGGCTGCTCCAATTTAGAACGAGAAAGTCTCGCTATGCCCTACCTCCTCCAAAAATTCTACTAAAAATAATAAATACTATTCTATTCTAATTGTTTCAAGGGCATGGGTTTCCTTTACGCGTCCGGCATAGTGGTGCGGGTGTCGCAGCCGCGCGCTTTGGTGCACTACACGCTGGGTGCGCTGGGCGACAGTGCGTTCGCGCAGATGGCGCTCGCCTACCGACACTGGGCCGCCGTCTCCGTGCCCGGCAGCTGCCCCAAGGCGCTGGACCTCTACATGAAGGTGGCTGCTAAAGGTACCTCGAAGATCTTTAAGCCGAAGAACCTCCCAATGATTTTCGACCCCGAAATCGTGCTTAATATCCAGTTTTTAGTGAAAATTTCGTCATGGCACTCTTTAGGGGATGCCTATTTTCAGCAGTGGACTTCATCATGCTGATGATGAGTGAAAATTTTGGTAATCACTATCATCATCATCATCTCCTGCCCGTATCCCACATCATATGGGGTCGGCACAACATGTATTCTTCTTCCATTTCCCTCTATCAGTCGTCATCTTAACCTTATTGAATTATGAACTAGTAGGTATTATGCTATGAATTAAAATTAATCTTATAAAATGTTTGATATGTATAATAATAATCATTTAAAGGATAATGGTACACTATTGCATTAGGTGCTCCTGTAAAAATAGTGTAACTTTTCGTAAATAAATAAATAAATAAATGAATTATGACGTGTTGTTGAAGTCTCCATAAATCATGTCAGAATAGTTTTACCAGGGTAAGTCTACTAGGAAGTAAATTCTCATTAGTACAACCTAGTAAGACTTCTCGTATTATAAGGCGTCTGAATGGATTTTTGAAGTAATTTCAACTATTTTTCTTGAACTTTTTGCCCTGTTTTTAGTGGCCAGCGAGGTGACGTTCAGTGGTGGACCTGCAGTACTCCGCACGAGACTCGTAGACGAGGCTGAAGGGGGCGGAGCCCTGGACACAGACCTCATTGAGTACTACCAACTACTGGCTGAGAAAGGAGATGTGCAAGCTCAGGTGAGATTATATTATTTTTCCATTTATTTTTCACACTGAAGCTTTAAATTCCATTTTGTGAAAAAGGATCATCGAAAAAAATGATAAGCACCAAGCCGTGTTTGTTGCCTGATTCTTCTAGGCTTGGTCGCGAGGAACAGGCATAGCTTCACCTAGTTTCTAAGACGTTTCAAAGTGATCCTAGTGATTTTAATGAAATAAACGCCTTTTGACATTGACATTCCAAGGTGATTATTAATAAGGTTAATAAAAGGGTCAGTATAAAAATAAAACCACGCTACGGTTTCTTGCCTGTATCTTCTAGGCTTGGTCGCTAAGAGCAGGTGTAAATTCAACTAGATTTAAGACGTTTCAAAATGATTCATGCAATTTCCATGAATAAATTTAAATTGAATTGAATAAGTGTTAAGTATGTACCTATAGTATTTTTACACATAATTGGCAATAATGTTTTTTTTGTGGCTTTTGGAAGTTAAAATGTTGTTTTGGGGTCAAATCGGTTAGCTGTTTTTGTTTATGTATCTAAATACGAGTAGTTAAGTTCTTAGATGATGTTCCTCACTTTCAGGTTGGCCTAGGCCAGCTGCATTTCCAAGGAGGTCGCGGCGTGACCTTGGACCTCAACAAAGCCCTGCATTACTTCACTCAGGCCGCCAAAACGGGGAACGCGGTGGCTAATGCTTTCTTAGGAAAGGTGAGATGCATTCCCATTGAATTTTGTGCCATGTACCACAGAATATCATCATCATCATCAGCTTGTAGAAGTCCACTGCTGGACATAGGCCTCGCCCTGAGAGTTCCATGACGAACGGTCTTGAGCCTTCTCCATCCACTGACTTCCCGCAACCTTCACAGTGTAGTCGGTCCATCAGGTGGTGGGCCTTCCAATACTGCGTCGCCCGGTTCGTGGTCGCCATTCGAGAACCTTTACTCCCCAACGGTTGTCGGTTCTGCGAGCTATATGGCCTGCCCACTGCCACTTCAACTTGCTAATTCTGAGTGCTATGTCGGTGTGTGTGTATGTTCACCACAGAATATAAAAGTCATTTAAAGTAAGTAGATTTGCTTCTGTGTTAAAGACATATTTATTCATTTTCCAACGATTATACAGGTTGGAGAGAGCTATGCTAGGAGTTTCACTACGTGATAAGATCCGAAATGAGGAAATTCGTAGAAGAACCTAGGTCACCGACATAGCTCTCAGAATTAGCAAGTTGAAGTGGCAGTGGGCAGGCCATATAGCTCGCAGAACCGACAACCGTTGGGGAGTAAAGGTTCTCGAATGGCGACCACGAACCGGGCGACGCAGTATTGGAAGGACCGACGACATTGTGAAGGTTGCGGGAAGTCGGTGCATGGAGAAGGCTCATGACCGTTCGTCGTGGAACTCTTTAGGGGAGGCCTATGTCCAGCAGTGGACTTCTACAGGCTGATGATGAGATACAGGTTGATTCATCTAGACCCATCAGTAGGGGGATGTCAGAAACTATAAGAGATAATTTATCTTAAGAGCATAATGATGTCGATTTTGGGGTAAAATAAGTCCATTCATATATTTTAGAGGGAAAAGATAGTTTTCACACACAAAAATGTATTTTAAAAGTAATAGTATAAATGTTGATTTAAAATCTTGTGTCAACAATTGAAATAAAGTTCTAATCAGTGTTCTGAACGGTTTACAATTAATCGGTTAGTTACCGGTTTGTCAGTTTTTCGTCGGGCCGCAAGCTTCAAATCCTTTTTATAATACTTTACAAACCGGTTTAATGCTAAAGTTTCTTATATAAATAACTAGCTGGTGCCCTCGACTTCGTATGCGCAGGATTAGTATTTCGAGTAGCTAGTAGTCATATTTTGGACAATTCACACAATATCTTTATAAATTGTAGCCTATGTGTTATTCTGATGTATAAGCTATATTATTGTGAAGTTTCATTAAAATCCATTCAGTAGTTTTTACGTGAAAGAGTAACAAACATCCATCCATCCATACATACTTACTGTGGGGATCCTCTCCACATTTCTATTAGGTATTTTACCTACCTAAAAATAGTTTTAATTATTTATATAAAACCTACATACTACATTGAATACTGGCACCGCGACACTCACGCACACGTCAGTCGGATTGAATCGCGAGTAGACCTGTCATCGTTATTGTACCGCTCGATGCCTCCGGCTCTTGTGAATTACGTGTTTGCTTGTGAACTTTCTTGTTATTCCTTCTATTCTACGCTTGCTATCTACTCGGTGCCTCTCTCCTTCTGAACTATTAAATGTAGTGCTTGTGAATGTGTTGGAATTGAAAAAATATACTGTTAACCCTTTCTGGACTACTTATTCATACTTCCACCAACACCACCAACCCTTCGCCTACACTTACAAACTTTCGCATTTATTTACATTATTAGTAGGACTTTAGAAGGTTCTAGATGAATAATAACCTAAAAGATGTACGGTGTTTTAGATCTATTTGGAAGGTGGTGACGGTATCAAAGCAGACAACGAGACAGCACTGCGGTACTTCAAGAAAGCTGCCGAATTAAACAACCCCGTGGGACAAAGTGGACTAGGCCTTATGTATTTACAAGTAAGTAGTTTTTTTTTTTAAACGAATACAAGTTCATCATCATCATCATTTCAGCCGTTCAACGTCCACTGCTGAACATGGCCTCCCCCACAGACAGAGCAAATTCCTTATCGTGTGGGGGGATTTGCCCATACTCACCACGCTGGGCATGCGGGTTGGCGAGCGCAGTTAGAGCTATCGTTGTTAAAATGAGGGACGCTGCTGCCCATCCCCTAGCTTTTTTCCCTTAGTCGCCTCTTACGACATCCGCGGATAGGTAGATATGGAGGGGCCTATTCTTCAGCCGGGGCCACCACGGCCAATAAGAAGTACGGAAATACAAGTTAATATTTACAAAATACAGAAGAAACAGTTGAGCTATCTAAATACCGTTACAAATAAGCGATCTATAGATAGCTCAATTGATCCAAATAACTACCAGTCGGAAGCGTCCCCAAGACGCTGCTGGCGGAATTGACAATCTATTGGCGCAGAAAAATATATTGCAGTAGAAAAATCTATTGGCGCAGCTTGCCAGACGACTCGGTAGCCTCGGGTTCGAACCCCGCGGCGCCGGCGGGCAAATATTTTCATGATCTGCAAATATTAGTACCATAGCAGCACAATGGTTGAGTATCTATTTATTTATTTATTTATTTTTGGAAAACCATCGACACTGAGAAAAATATTCTGGAAACTTAAATATATAGCTTAAGGCCATTTAAAGGTCTTCACTGGTAGATACAAGTTGGATAACGGGCAGACAAAAAAAGAAGATAAGTTAATAAAATAAAGACGGCCAAGTGCTAGATCTCGCGCCCTGAGGGTTCCATACCATTGGTCGTGGGTTCGAATCCCGGTCGTGCACCAGTGTTCATGATCAGAAAATAAAAATTCTAAGTGAAGGAATTGACACACTTATATTTGCGGCCGCTCACGTATTAATTGTATGACATTGACCGCAAATATAACTTAGTTTCCTAAGAAACTTCGAAATACCTAAATTTTAGACTTTTCCCTTTAATTGTGTTATAATTGCATTCCAAATTTCAGAATTATGAGGTAACTGGAAGTACCCTAGAGGTTTTTCATTTTAGCCATTTCCATACAAAAATTATACATTCATATAATATGTATCTTTTTTATGCATTAAGCTAGAGCTTTTTATACGGCACCATAAGACCACAGACCTTAATAGGTGGTATAAATTTCAAGATGATACCTTTAGCCGTTTCTGAGAAAAATGGTCTTGACAGACGGACAGACAGACAGATGGAAAACAAAGTGATCCTATAAGGGTTCCGTTTTTCCAAATGAGGTATGGAACCCTAAAAACTAGCGTACGTCTTTGCTCGTGGTATTTTCATAACAAGGAGCAGTTTTGAAAAACCCTAAAGTCCGTATTTGATTATTTGACTTTATGAGTATGTGTACCAATTTTCAGATAAATCTCTCCAAGATTTAAGATAATCCGTAAGCATGATAGAAAATACATTTATTTATTATATTATTTTATTTTATTTTTATTTTATTTTATTTTTATTTTATTTTATTTTATTTATTAACAAAATCCACAGCTCTTAAAAAGAAAACATGTAAGCTTATAAATAAACTGACAGCCAATAACGGATTTACATTTTATATCTTATACCTAAAAACAGTCACCAAGTAACGGGCAGATAACGGGCAGACAAAAAAAGAAGATAAGTTAATAAAATAAAGACGGCCAAGTGCTAGATCTCGCGCCCTGAGGGTTCCATACCATTGGTCGTGGGTTCGAATCCCGGTCGTGCACCAGTGTTCATGATCAGAAAATAAAAATTCTAAGTGAAGGAATTGACACACTTATATTTGCGGCCGCTCACGTATTAATTGTATGACATTGACCGCAAATATAACTTAGTTTCCTAAGAAACTTCGAAATACCTAAATTTTAGACTTTTCCCTTTAATTGTGTTATAATTGCATTCCAAATTTCAGAATTATGAGGTAACTGGAAGTACCCTAGAGGTTTTTCATTTTAGCCATTTCCATACAAAAATTATACATTCATATAATATGTATCTTTTTTATGCATTAAGCTAGAGCTTTTTATACGGCACCATAAGACCACAGACCTTAATAGGTGGTATAAATTTCAAGATGATACCTTTAGCCGTTTCTGAGAAAAATGGTCTTGACAGACGGACAGACAGACAGATGGAAAACAAAGTGATCCTATAAGGGTTCCGTTTTTCCAAATGAGGTATGGAACCCTAAAAACTAGCGTACGTCTTTGCTCGTGGTATTTTCATAACAAGGAGCAGTTTTGAAAAACCCTAAAGTCCGTATTTGATTATTTGACTTTATGAGTATGTGTACCAATTTTCAGATAAATCTCTCCAAGATTTAAGATAATCCGTAAGCATGATAGAAAATACATTTATTTATTATATTATTTTATTTTATTTTTATTTTATTTTATTTTTATTTTATTTTATTTATTAACAAAATCCACAGCTCTTAAAAAGAAAACATGTAAGCTTATAAATAAACTGACAGCCAATAACGGATTTACATTTTATATCTTATACCTAAAAACAGTCACCAAGTATGTATTTATCATAAAATAATAATAGAAACTATAAAACAATAAAAACTCTAAAAGCTCCAAACAAGTATTAACCATATATAAATATTATCCATGCCTAACTACGTGCTCTGTGTATGTGTGTGTGTGTTTGTGTACGCGCGTGAGAGTTTGATTTTATCCCGACTGACCGACTGACTTACTTTATTAACAAAAACGATAATTATAGTTATCGCTATTTTTTCTTTATATAATATTAAGCTTAATTCGGGATTGTATAATAATTACGGAACACGTAGATCTAAAGGTATTAACTACACTATTAGAGTTCTGCTTAGCTACAACCTATTTTTTTCAGGGTCGAGGTGTGGAAAAAGACACAACCGTAGCGTTCAAATACTTCACTATGGCCGCCAACCAGGGATGGGTCGACGGGCAGCTGCATCTGGGATTCATGTATTTCAGTAAGTTTGTGTCTAATATTAATTTATCTGAAAACCAGCGCCGCTACACTTCGTGTGCGGCATCAATGCTGAGATGGAACCTTTTTTGGCTCACGCATGCATCGGCACGGACTAATGAATACCCTAGTTTTGTTACTTCCTACCTACTTTTGTTTTGTTTCTTCCCTACCTTTTGTATTGTAACCTGTACCTTGTGTCTTTTTTTATTTTTATTTTATTAGTTTGTGCTGTGCTTGTGTGTCCAAAATAAATGTTTTTTCTTTCTTCCTTTCTTTCTAATAATAATAAACACCCAACAATCACACACATAGTCCTGACCCCACACTAGGATCACATGTGTGGGTATCAGAAACTAGGAGTACCATGGTACCACAACACCCAGACCCGGGCCAAAAACTTGCAGCGCATCCAAACGTGGTTTCTGATACCCAAGACACAGGGAATCCTAGTCTCACGGTGACAGTGGGGGTCAGGGCTATGTATGTGACTGTTTGGATGTTATTTTTTATTTATTGGTCCAGAACACAAACCCTATAATTACCTATCTCTAGCCTCAAAGGTTTGCTGGAAGAAAACTCTTTTTAGGGTTAAGCTCGCCATTGTACATGTCCTTTCATTTCGTTTGTTTTTTCTTTATTCTTTATTTTACACAGAAAACACATACAAAAACAAACTAAATGAAAGGACATGTACAAAGGCGAGCTTAACCCTAAAAAGATTTTTGTATGTGGTTTCTATGTACAATAAAGAATAAAGATGCAGGACAAAGGAGCCGTTTCATCAGTCTATGGAGCCTGGGCCTGCACTGTGTACACTACTCTAAAATATTGATAAGCAATAAAGTAAACGTATTTAATTGGTTATTTTATTTAAATTGACTTCGTTCTAAGGTACATTATGATTTTCATCGATAAAGAGAGCAACACACAACGCTACAAAAATATGGCGGAAGTGTAATGTAAAATACTTAGTCGCGTTAGTTTAAGTTATTTTCTGAAATATCTACGTCTGATCGTACGTCATATAAGAACCACAGAAGATTTAGCTTGATCGTGACGGCGCCGCGCCGGCGCCAGCGGCGTCATCACATCTATCATCACTGAAGGAAGATACTCGAAGCCCTGACGTACACACAAAAACATCAAATCAAACAACATGTTATGAAAAATATGTCAATGTCATGTCAAACGTCAATTATAAACCAACATGGCGGCCTTCAAATAGTGTTCACATAGTCAAAAACTTTCCAGAAGAACTTCGTCTTGTACCATCGCATTTGTCTTCAAATTAATGAAACTGTATTTTTCTTGTAATCTCCTATTTTTTCCTAATTTTCCTATGTACTGTACATGGACCAGGCCCAGAATGAAACGACGCCTTTATTTATTTGTCCTGCAGCGGGAATCGAACCCGATCAGCAATCACTTTGATTTCTCTTTCCTGCCCCATTTCGAATTACCACCCTCTATATCTATGTTTTTTATTCTATTGTTGACTGAAATAAAGTTATTGTATTGTATATCTCCCGCAACAGGTGGCGTGGGAATCCGGCGCGACTTCAAGCAGGCGAACAAGTATTTCTCTCTGGCGTCGCAGAGCGGCCATGTTCTGGCGTTGTACCACCTGGCGCAAATGCACGCGCAGGGGCTAGGCGTTCTGCGCTCCTGCACCACTGCTGTCGAGGTAAATATTACTATTAGGGGCCTTACTTTGCTTATCTTTGACATTATTGATGTTTATTATTTCTATATATTTGTAAACAACTATCTAGCTATAAATAAATAAATAAAATAATAAATATTCCGGACATATTCGATTCCCGCACAGGACAAACATTTGTTTGATATACACAGATGTTTGTTCTGTGTCTGGGTATCTATTATGTATATCAGTCTCTGGTACCCATAGTACAGGCTATGCCTAGTTTGGGATCAGTTGACCGTGTGTGATATGATAATATATTTTTTTTAAAGTTATTTTGTATTAGGATTACACCATTGTTTGTACTACGTAAATAACATATTTCTATTCGTGGGAAACTGTAATTTTTTTTACACAACTAAATTGGCAAACAAGCGTACGGCCCACCTGTGTGTAATTGGTTACCGTAGCCTATGAACGCTTGCAATACCAGAGGCATGAAATTTTATTTTAAGGGGTCGGCAACACATTTCAATACGGTCTTTTTGAAGAACACTCTTTTGAAATTATAATGATTATAGGAATAATTATAATTGGCTCTCTCATCAACAACCTGTAGAAGTCCACTGCTGGACATAGGCCTCCCCCAAAGAGTTCCACGACGAACGGTCTTGAGCCCTTTCCATCCACCGACTTCCCGCAACCTTTACAATGTCATCGGTCCATCGGGTGGGGGGCCTTCCAACACAGCGTCGCCCGGTTCGTAGTCGCCATTCGAGAAACTTTACTCCCCAACGGCTATCGGTTAATTGGCTCTCTAAAGCTAAACAAATGTTCAATCGAATGGAACAAAGCTGTCGGTTCTCCAAAACATAAATAGATACGAATAAACACTCTTTGCGCTTGTCGTCAGCTGTTCAAGAACGTGTGCGAGCGCGGCGTGTGGGCGGCGCGGCTGATGTCCGCGCACGGCGCCTGGCGCGCGCGCGACGCCGACGCCGCCTGGCTGCAGTACCGCGCGCTCGCCGAGCGAGGCTACGAGGTGGCGCAGAGCAACGCCGCCTACCTCCTCGACATCGGTGAGTGTGCGAGCGCGGCCACGAGGTGGCGCAGAGCAACGCCGCCTACCTCCTCGACATCGGTGAGTGTGCGAGCGCGGCCACGAGGTGGCGCAGAGCAACGCCGCCTACCTCCTCGACATCGGTGAGTGTGCGAGCGCGGCCACGAGGTGGCGCAGAGCAACGCCGCCTACCTCCTCGACATCGGTGAGTGTGCGAGCGCGGCCACGAGGTGGCGCAGAGCAACGCCGCCTACCTCCTCGACATCGGTGAGTGTGCGAGCGCGGCCACGAGGTGGCGCAGAGCAACGCCGCCTACCTCCTCGACATCGGTGAGTGTGCGAGCGCGGCCACGAGGTGGCGCAGAGCAACGCCGCCTACCTCCTCGACATCGGTGAGTGTGCGAGCGCGGCCACGAGGTGGCGCAGAGCAACGCCGCCTACCTCCTCGACATCGGTGAGTGTGCGAGCGCGGCCACGAGGTGGCGCAGAGCAACGCCGCCTACCTCCTCGACATCGGTGAGTGTGCGAGCGCGGCCACGAGGTGGCGCAGAGCAACGCCGCCTACCTCCTCGACATCGGTGAGTGTGCGAGCGCGGCCACGAGGTGGCGCAGAGCAACGCCGCCTACCTCCTCGAAATCGGTGAGTGTGCGAGCGCGGCAAGCCCGGCAATCGCGGGGTAAGACCGGCAACCGCGGCAAGCGCAGCAAACGCGGTGAGTCCGGCAACTGTGGCAAACACGGCAAGCCCAGCAAGACCAAACAGAGAGATCGCGAGCAGGTGATCTCAGCAAGTCCTGGGTGTTAAATATTATGTATATTATATCAGTCTCAGGCACCCATAGTACATACAATTTGGGATCAGTTGACGGCGTGTGATATGTCCGGAACATTTATTAATTGTATTTCTTTAAAATAAAATAAATATTGTTTGCAGGCGAAGTGCGGCTGTTCCCCGAGTCGGAGCGGTACGCGCGCGCGCTGCAGCTGTGGGCGCGCGCCGCCACGCAGGGCTGCAGCGCCGCGCGCGTCAAGCTCGGGGACTACCACTACTACGGCCGCGGCACCGGCCCCGACCTCGAGGCCGCCGCGCACCACTACAGGTACCTACACTACTACGGCCGCGGCACCGGCCCCGACCTCGAGGCCGCCGCGCACCACTACAGGTACCTACACTACTACGGCCGCGGCACCGGCCCCGACCTCGAGGCCGCCGCGCACCACTACAGGTACCTACACTACTACGGCCGCGGCACCGGCCCCGACCTCGAGGCCGCCGCGCACCACTACAGGTACCTACACTACTACGGCCGCGGCACCGGCCCCGACCTCGAGGCCGCCGCGCACCACTACAGGTACCTACACTACTACGGCCGCGGCACCGGCCCCGACCTCGAGGCCGCCGCGCACCACTACAGGTACCTACACTACAGCTCAACATCATCAACCTTTATCACAGCTACTTAACAACTCAATATCATCATCAACATATTATATCACGGTACTAAACAACTTAACATAATCATCAACAAGCTCGGCGACTACCACTTCTACGGCCGCGGCACCGGCGCCGACCTCGAGGCCGCCGCGCATCACTACAGGTACCTACACTACAGCTCAACATCATCACCTTTATCACAGCTACTTATCAACACAACATCATCATCAACATATTATATCACAGGTACTAAACAACTTAACATCATCATAAACCTATATCACAGATAACAACTCAACATCATCATCAACATATTTTAATACGGTACTAAACAACTTAACATCATCATAAACCTATATCACAGATAACTTAACAACTCAACGTCATCATCAACATATTATAATACGGTACTAAACAACTTGACATAATCATCAACACATATCTCGGTACTCAACAACTCAACATCGTTATCAACCTTTATCACAGATACTAAATAACTCAATCGTCATCGACCTATATCACAGTACTAAACAACTCAACATCATCAACCTATAAAAGTCTACTGCTGTTTGTAAGTGTCAACCTTGACGCAACCCTGGGCCCATGCAATAACTCGTACAACGTGGTATCCTGAACGGGGTTTATTCAACAATATGCTTCATTGATCGAGCGAGCGAAGCGACGACGGCAACAGTGTATGCCACTTATAAACTCAAACTCAAAAGGTGTTTATTTCAATAAAATCACTAGGATCACTTTGAAACGTCTTAGAAGCTAGGTGAAGCTATGCCTGTTCCTCGCGACCAAGCCTAGAAAAATCAGGCAACAGACACGGCTTGGGGCCTATCATTTTTTTGATGATCCTTTTTTTTTTTTATTTGTTTTTTTCACAAAATAGAATTTAGTTTTAGTTTATTTTACATAATATAATATCCTTCTTGTATGTTACAGAATAGCATCAGAGCAGTTGCACAACGCACAGGCCACGTTTAACCTGGGCTACATGCACGAGCGGGGCCTAGGCCTCGCTAAGGACCTACATCTAGCCAAGCGATGCTATGACTTAGGTAAGATAAGTCTCTGGGGGAGGGGGGGGGGGGGGGGGCACAATAGGAATAAAATCTTTATTCTTTATTAGCTTTCGCCTCGCTCCCGTGGTACCTACATATAAAGTAGCCTATATGCTATACCAGACTGTAATCTGGAATAGCATATATCTGTGTGCCAAATTTCATCCAAATCCGTTCGGCCGTTTGGGCGTGATTGAACCACAAACATCCTCACAAACTTTCGCATTTATAATACTAGCTTCCGCCCGCGGCTTCGCTCTCGTGGGTAGGTACCATAAAAAGCCTATATGTTATTCTAGGTAAAGAACTATTTATATTCCAAGTTTCAACGAAATCGGTTGAGCCGTTACGGCGTGATTGAACAACAAACATCCTCACAGACTTTCGCATTTATATTAGTAGGATAATTTTAAAATTATAATTTTGTAGCTGCGGATACGTCGCCGGACGCGCGACTGCCGGCGGCTTTGGCGCTCGCTGCGCTCACGGCCGGCACCGCGCTGGACAGCTTGTATGTGGTCAGTATCTAAAGTCAATCTTCATCATCATCATTTCAGCCGTACGACGTCCACTGCTGAACATGGCCTCCCCCACAGACAGAGTAAATTCCTTATAGACATAGACAAACATTTATTCACAAACTTGGCACACAATACACGTCACAATAAAAGCAAGACATAGAGAGCGAAAAAATGAAACAAAGACAGAGAGGTAACACACAAAAACTTATAAAAAAGAACACTTATCATGTGGGGGTATTTGCCCACCACGCTGCGCATGCGGGTTGGCGAGCGCAGTTAGAGCTATCGTTGTTAAAGTGAGGGACGCTGCTGGCCATCCCCTAGCTTTTTTCCCTTAGTCGCCACTTACGACATCCGCGGATAGGTAGATATGGAGGGGCCTATTCTTCAGCCGGGGCCACCACGGCCATTCAATTCAAGTCAATCTTAATCACGTATTATTATAGTATTCATTTAGCTTCCGCCCGCGACTTCGCTCTTGTGGTACCTACATAAAAAGCCTATATGCTATTCTAGGTAAAGAACTTTACCTATTCCAAGTTTCAACGAAATCAGTTGAGCTGTTACGGCGTGATTGAACAACAAACATCCAAACATCCTCATAAACATTCGCATTTATAATATTAGTAGGATACTATCCCGAAAGGGGCTTATTCTACATCCAACTAAATCTAATAATTGACTGGCCTCATAGCTCAGTTGGTAGTAACTCTGCCTTCTGCGCTAGAGGTCGCGGGTTCGATTCCCGCACTGGACAAACATTTGTGACTAACACAGATGTTTGTTCTGTGTCTGGGTGTTAAATATATATCTATTATGTATATCAGTCTCTGGTACCCATAGTACAGACAGGCTATGCCTAGTTTTGGATCAGTTGACCGTGTGTGATTATTAATAAAAAAAATAAAAAATAAAAAAAAACTGGCAATAAAGGTTGTTTTTTATTCGTACTTTTAAACTACTTTTAAATTCGTAAATTTTCATTGAAAAACACTGTTTTGGGATCAAATCTGTTCAAACTTCAAGGATATTGAACTGAGTCAGCTGTTTTAGGTAGCAATTTTGATGCCAATAATAGAAAACTCTTTTTATTGTAAAAAAATTGATGTTTTTACTGGCTAATATTCTTTCTTTTGATAAAATAGCCTCATTTCGGGATGTTATAGTTTAAGCATAATAAGTTACGTTATACCTTTAAAAGTACACCACCTCACTTAAATCTTTAATTCAGTCTTTATTCCAGAGCCCACTTTCCTTCGTATTCCTGAACGACAAGAGTTTGATTGCGAACTGGGATGTTTACGCCATCACTTTGTTTGCGGGGTTGATCGCGCTGCTTGCTTACTGGCGGAGATTGCCTGAGGCGAGACCGCAGCAGCAGCAACCACAACCGCAACAGCAACCGCCACCGCAACCGCAGCAGCAACCACAATCGCCGCAGCAACCGCAACCACAGTCGCAGCAGCAACCGCAACCACAATCGCCGCAGCAACCGCAACCAGAATCGCAGCAACAACCACAACCGCAGCAGCAATGAAGCGGTATTGCGATTGCTTCAGCAGGCTGATAATGATGATGACTATCATATCGTAAGCGTAACGCTGTAGTGAATTCGTGCTTGGGGCACTAAGCTGGTGCGGTAACAGCTAAAGAACTTATTATAAAAATATATTTTCAAAGTGCCCGATTGTGAGTTATCCTACAGTGAAGTGGAATCCTACTAATATTATAAATGCGAAAGTTTGTGAGGATGTTTGTTGGTCAATCACGCCGTTACGGCTCAACCGATTTCGTTGAAACTTGGAATACATACAGTTCTTTACCTAGAATAGCATATATGTAGGTACCACGCGAGCGAAGCCTCAGACGGAAGCTAGTTTAGAATATTATGTAATAACTATACTTTGTAAGCCTCTTTTTGCACAGCGTGATGCTAACAATCTGATATTTATGTATTAAATTAAAAACTAGTACAATTATGTTGTTCAGTGTGTTTAAAATCTTAATTTTATTCCAACTACCGTCATTATCATTTCATTCACCCCTATTACTCTGTATTGTAGAGTGATAAGATCCGAAATGAGGAAATCCGTAGAAGAACCAAGGTCGACGACATAGCTCTCAGAATTAGCAAGTTGAAGTGGCAGTGGGCAGGCCATATAGCTCGCAGAACTGATAACCGTTGGGGAGTAAAGGTTCTCGAATGGCTGGAAAGGGCTCAAGACCGTTCGTCGTGGATCTCTTTGGGGGAGGCCTATGTCCAGTAGTGGACTTCTACAGGTTGTTGATGATGATGATTATGTATTAACAAAATTATTCATATTTATAAAATCACGCCTGTTTCTTAGAGTTGTAGGCAGAGACTACGGCTTTCCACTTGCTACGATCCATCTTTTGCTTCATTCACTCTCATCACATTCCTCATATATATGGTTTAGAGTACCCTTGACCTCAAACATTTATTTTTAAATAAATACTTGTGTTCATTTCTTTCATCCTGCCACATCTGTATATCTATCTATTGTAAATACTATAGTAAAATAAAACAATTAGTAAATTACGCGATTATTTTATTCTTAAGTAAAAGTACCTGCATACCTGTTTTTATGTACTATCTACATGTACATCTAATTCTACTAATATTATTATGGTTACAACAGACTGTGTAAACAAATTCATTAAATAAATTCAAGTAAAAACAATGTGTGCAAAGGAAAAAATCAAAACTGGCAAGGCATAACATTTGGTAATAGTTGGTAATTATTAAAAATAGCCGAGTCTCTCTTTCCTGTTCAAGGGAGAAGAAAATAATATTTTTGACCGACTTTTTCAGTACCTTCTCTGATCAAGATAAAAATTAAATAATAGCAATTGCTAATTGATAGAGTACTACCATAACAACTTTGGCCGTGGTGGCCCCGGCTGAAGAATAGGCCCCTCCATAACTACCTATTCACGGATGTCGTAAGAGGCGACTAAGGGAAAAAAGCTAGGGGATGGACAACAGCGTCCCTCTTTTTAACAACGATAGCTCTTGCTGCGCTCGCCAACCCGCATGCCCAGCGTGGTGAGTATGGGCAAATCCCCCCACATGATAAGGAGTTTGCTCTGTCTGTGGGGGAGACCATGTTCAGCAGTGGACGTTGAACGGCTGAAATGATGATGATTAACTTTGCTATAGCTAAACACTTCTTTCTGTAAATAAGAGTATTAACAGGTTCACTGTCATGGAACTCTGGGGAGGCCTATGTCCAGCAGTGGACTTCTACAGGCTGATGTTAACTTATGTATTCATTTTCTCAAGTTGCTCTATTTTCTTGGCGATGTCGTCAGCTGAGAACATGCAGTCATCTAGGTTTTCTTGCTTTATATCTGGGTCACGGTTTTTCTGTAAATGATAATATAAATATATATTTCGGTTGATTTTTTTTTTCATAGCAAGTTTTTATGATTTGCATTTGCCCAAAGACGGATAATACTAATGTTTTTAAGTGACTTAGGGCACAGCGAGGTACTTTCGCTCTTGATTGGAGCAGCCCGTCTGGGAGGTACCTCCGCCTGACAGAAAATCGAAGCCAAATAACATTATTGTTTCAAATAGTGTTGTGTTCCTGCGGTGAGTAATGTTGCCAGAGCAGTCGAGTTCGGGGTCAGCAACGTGTGCGTGATGCCTCTGGTATTGCAAGCGTTCATAGGCTACGGTAACCGATTACCAACAGGTGGGCCCTAAGCATGTAGAAGAATTTGGTGGTACTCACCCAAAACTGCGCATACTCCGGTGATATGGCCTCCAAATACGCTATCTTGTCTTCCATCTCCTTCAGTCTCTTGTAAATATCCTTAGAGACGGGTCCGATGTTGAGATAGCTCTCTATGTTGACGACTCGCTCAGCTATAGAAGAGGGGAGGCCTGTGTCGTTGGGGCTTACAGTCGGCGCGTGGTTTTTGACTGTTTGCGGGCCCCATTCGTTGTTGACTCTATGTACTGGAAATAAGGATGAAAATTGGTTCACTGGTGGTCGCCTATATACCGTAGGTACGTGTTTTAAGCTAACTGAAGTCCCAAAATTTTCAAAATCTTTGGGACTTTAGTTTGTTACAGCATCCCCGTAGGTATCTTTTTTTCACATACACCTGACTCCGCAATAGGATTCCTATGTACCACAACACCTAGACCCGGAACAAATATTTGCAGATCATGCAAATGTTTGTTCCGGGTCGGTTCAGCGGGAATCGAACCCACACTCCTTGCGTCTCAAACTAGCACTCGCCCGCTACGCCACCGAAGTCTTATCTAGGGGAAGGTTTGGAGTTCAAATCTAGTCAGGGTCGAAAATGTTTGGAAGTTATATATATTTATTTATAAATTGGAGATAAAAATCTGAAAATCTCTGAAATCTGTCTCGATTCTTAAAATCTCTGCCCCTCGACAGCTAAAATGCCATTTTGCAGTGTCTTTACAGTTTTTGCTTGCATCATATTTTAAGTATTATTTCATTATATAAGCATTAGGTACATATTTCATCAAGTGTAGCGTGTGCTGCCCTTAGATCATTTGTTGAAGCTCACATTTGTCTTCATTTTTTTCACATTTTTATAAGCTCTTATTTATTAAGGATTATAATTAGATTACTTTTCTCTTGAGCCTCACCTAGTTCGATCGGCACCACACTGAAGCTTTAAATTCCATTTTGTGAAAAAGGATCATCGAAAAAAATGATAGGCACCAAGCCGTGTTTGTTGCCTGATTCTTCTAGGCTTGGTCGCGAGGAACAGGCATAGCTTCACCTAGTTTCTAAGACGTTTCTAAGTGATCCTAGTGATTTTATTGAAATAAATGCCTTTTGACTTTGACTTTGACTTTGACTTCGACCAAGACGAGATTTGAACCCGCAACCTTCCCTTAGATACGACCCCGGTGGCGTTGCGTAAATTTTTTGGTTGGACTCTTCCTAGTAGACCTTTGATAAAAACATTTGATTTCTGGAAAGAAATCAACGCCACCGAAGTCGTATCTAAGGGATGGTTGCGGGTTCAAATCTCGTCTTAGTCAAAAATCAAATGTTTTTATCAAAGGTACCGGAACCGGTGTTTATAGTGATTGTAACTTACTGTTGTTTCTTCCGATTGTTTTTATCTCTGTCTGTGCTGTATTTGTGTGTGTCGAATAAATGATTTATCTATCTATCTATCTACCGGTACCTATAATAAAGTCTACCTTTCAAGTGACCCTTAGAATCGCTCCTCCTAACAAACTGGGTGCGAACTCTTGCGCAACTCTCCTCCACCTCACTCTCTCCCGCCGGGATGAAGTCGTGAATATTGTTCACGTTCACTTGCTCCCTCTTCCTCTGGATGAAGTTCTGTATCCTCTGCTGCAGCTCCTCGTTGGATACGTTTATCTGCACTAGGTTTGCGTCCACCGGGTTTTCTTCCTGCGTTGTTTTGATTTCTTGTTCACCTGTGGTTGAGATTTGGTACGTTATTCGTCGTCAACGGCGCGATATGTCGACTCGGTATCGGTATTATTTAGAGTATTAGAGTAGGGGAGGATCGCGAGTTCGAATCCCGCCAGAGTCGGAATTTTTTGGGGTATTATTAAAATCAGGGACTGAAAGCCGTAGAGGTTATAGGTACTGGTACCGTTAAAACATTTCGGTACCATTATGCTATACTGGTAGGGTATTACGGTACCGTTATTTCATTCCGGTAGATTTCGGTACCGAAATTTTGAGCCGCGGCTAGTTCGCTAGGACAGTCGCGCCGCGGTGGCGGCGTTTCATCAGTGAAAACCTTCATTTATTTCGGTTATAGGGACCGGTAGCGAAATAAACCGGAATGAACTGCGAAGCCAGATTTTCCGGTACCGTTATATTTATCGGTAGAGAAATATTCGGGTAGCCAGAATCTATCGGTATGACGTCATATCGTTATTTAAAGGTACCTTTTTATTCCGGTTATTCAGTCCCTGATCAAAATCTTAATATTGATAGTAGGTACTCGACAGGTTACCAATAGGTATGCCGAACTTAGTGCCCCAGGGCAATTATATAGCAATACGCTGATCCAGTTACTTATTATCAAAGATAATACAAGGTTATTCTTAATATGTATGCCATCCCGAAACGGGCTTATTCTACACCCAATTGGTAATCAAGTTTTACGACTTTTGTACTTTTCTACGAGATTTTCTCGCTCTAAATTGGAGCAGCCCGCCTGGGAGGTACCTCCGACTGACAGGTTATCGCAGCCAGTAACACTATTTGTTTCAAATAGTGTTGTGTTCCTGCGGTGAGTAAGGTTGCTAGAGCATAAGAGTTTGAATGCTAATCAAAGTTTGTATGAAAAATATTAATAAACCCGTGGTGTGCTATCCATTGGTAGAAAACATTGAAATAATCCTAAGAAATTCTGATGCCTTGTAGGTATGTGCTCGTAAGTATACCATTCGAATTCATTTTTTACAAACAATTTGTACCACCAACCTATATGTATAAGATTCTTATTCGCTTGTTGAAAATGAAGCATGATGTTAGGTTATTGAGAAATTAAAAAAAACTACAAATAATATAAAAGTTTTTATTTCTAGTAACAAGTATATTTAAACTTAACATACTACAAAATTGGTGTCCATTCTGATGTTGCACTTCTTAAAGTAACTTAATTTGACAGCGCTAAAATTATATCCATCCGCGTCGTTTCTATGTACTTAATAAGATAGAGAAGGCAACATTTTTTAGTTATCTCAAATAAAGTTAGTAAACAACAGAATGGAGACTATTCTGCAGATAAACGAAATAGGTAAATATATGTAACTTATCTTAAAACAACCTCTGATTTGTTCAACAAAAGAAACAAGTAATGTACGACGAAAATAGTGTACTTCATAACTAATAATAAATGGTTTTATATTATGCAATGTTTTTAACCTAAGCAGCGCAAAAAGATATACTATCTTCCGCCTGCGTCTTCACTCGCGCGGGACAAAAAGTAGCCTGTGCGGTCATTCCATTCCGTTCCAATGGTTGCGGCGTGATATAGTAACAAATATCTTTAAAACTTTCGCATTTATAACAATAAATAGCGTCCGCCCCGCAGCTTAATTTGTTAAATAAATATTATTATAAAATATTTAATATTATACTTTTATTTTTACAATCATTCGGCGAATTCCCAGCTTTTATAAATATCAGCATAACAACTAGTATTATGTACTTACTAAATTTTTTATAATATTTAAAAAGAGTTGCTCTTTATTGATCAATATAATGTCCACACAAAATATGCGACTGCTATCTGGGCAATTAACATTTTCATACAAACTTTGATACCTCATTTCACCTTTAGGGTACCGGAACCACAGAAAGATTTGATGACCAAGAAAGAATCAGTGACGCGACAAGAAGAAGAATTATCTACTATCTTCCCTAAAACGACGAAAGAAGACTGGGCAGAACTCAGTAATTTTCAGACAGTCAGACTGTCTGCCCATTAGCCCTGCGTTTACTCGACCACGCACATTCAACGTTCTCCTTCCAGACGCCGTCCGCTGAATCGTACACCTCCTTTTTCCAAATCGGCACGCTGCCCTTCAGCTGGTCGATGCAGTGCGACACAGCCTCGAGGGAGTCGGAGCGGTGAGGGGAGCTGATTGCGATCACTACTGAGGCTTCGCGACAGGGCACGTTACCCAATCTGAAACGAGAAATTAACTATATAATCTAGAAGTTGTAGTAAACTAGCGGCTGCCCGCGGCTACACTCGCGTGGTACACGGAAATCCTACTAATATTATAATAATAATATAATATAAATTTTATTTCAGGTAACTTAAGAATAGTACAGATGTTAAAAACTAAATTCTAGGACCCATAGAAATATATACCTTAACCTAAAATATATAAAAAACCTATTAATTAATTATTTAATTATTGCACACGTATATGCAACGACGTGTGACGTAACTGCCCAGTGGCGGCGCCTCCGGTGTCTCGTGGCAGGCGTCCAATGAACCTCCTGAATTTGACACCTTTAGGCCAGATCTCCCCACTCATGAAAATCGACAAGCGATCAGTAGGTACTCTCACCATAAAGGAATTAAAATTCACATTATAGCGAGACACCAACTTCTCCAACCATAAACCAGCTTCCGCCCGCGGCTTCGCTCGCATGGTACCCACATAAAAAGTAGCCTATATGCTATTCTAGGTAAATAACTTTATCTATTCCATGTTCCGACGACATCGGTTGAGCCGTTACGCCGTGATTGGACACAAACATCTAAACATCCTCACAAATTTTCGCATTTATAATATTAGTAGGAAGTAGGATGCGAAAGTTTGGATAGATGGAGGTTTGTTAATCACGCCAGAACGGCTGAACGGATCTGGATGACGCGTGACAGATTATAGTCTGGCTGGAATAGCACAAAGGCTACTTTTTATCCTCGTAGATAGCACGAGCACGAGCGTAGCCCCAGGCGGAAGCTAGTAATATCATAATAATATGTCTCTCCAGCTCTTCAAAATACAAGGTGACTCATATTATGTATACTTCCCCGAAAGGGGCTTATTTTATCAACAAAAAGAAAGAAAGAATGAAGTTTATTTTGTACTCACTCAAATTAAAAAAGAAAGAATAGCAGCAAAAAAACCCCGTAGTCGGTACGAAATTAATCTAAACTCATTCTTTTGGCGAGCTAGCGATAACTTTAATAAGCTGCGTAGGCGCATGGACTTTGACTTGTCCTGTACGAGTGTGCAGTCAGCTAAACTGCGACAAAGCTGAGAATTATTTTTTATTATTGTTGATTTTTAGTTTTTGTTATATTTTACCTGAGTATTATCATTTCTTATAGTTTAATCCTGGCGTAACTTATATGACGTGGTAGGACTGTGTTCAGAGTTAGTGTTATCCATAAGTTATTACCGATGTTGGGTTTCCTACAAATTAATAAAAAAGCTAAAGCTACTTTAGTTTTTTGTATCATCTGTATCATCATCATTTCAGCCGTACAACGTCCACTGCTGAACATGGCCTCCCCCACAGACAGAGCGGATTCCTATCATGTTTGCCCATACTCACCACGCTGGGCATGCGGGTTGGCGAGCGCAGTTAGAGCTATTGTTGTTAAAATGAGGGACGCTGCTGCCCATCCCCTAGATTTTTACCCTTAGTCGCCTCTTACGACATCCGCGGATATGTAGATATGGAGGGGCCTATTCTTCAGCCGGGGCCACCTCGGTCAATACTCATCTGTATACTCGTAAGTTATTATTCAACGTTCGGCATCAAGATTACTATCTAAAACTGCTGAATAGTTGAGTTTGCTTGAACTGATCTGACCTCACAAATCAAATGTATGTTTTATCAAGTATCTTGTGTTATTGCATAAGTTTGAATTTGTGTCAAGTTTTATCTATTACGCCACCACACGAATACGAAGACGAGTAAAAAGTAGTAAATAATTATTGGTATAGTTATAGTGATAAGCAGGGACTGAAAGCGGTAGAGGTTATAGGTACTGGTACCGTTAAAACATTTCGGTACCATTATGCTATATTGGTAGGGAATTACGGTACTGTTATTTCATACCGGTAGATTTCGGTACCGAAATTTTGAGCCGCGGCTATATCGCTAGGACAGTCGCGACGCGGTGGCGGGGTGGCGGGGTGGCGGCGTTTCATCAAAGTAAACCTTTATTTATTTCGGTTATAGGTACCGGTAGCGAAATAAACCGAAATGAACTGCGAAGCCAGATTTTCCGGTACCGTTATATTTATCGGTAGAGAAATATTCGGGTAACCGGAATTTATCGGTATGACGTCATATTGTTATTTAAAGGTACCTTAATATTCCGGTTAATCAGTCCCTGGTGATAAGGGACTCGGTTTGTGATTGTTTTTCTCGTATTAAGGAAAGACTGGCTAAGGTTTGCTATAGGAAGGCGTTCAATGAAACTGATTAGCGTGCATTTATTAATCTTTTAACTAAATAATACACTACACAGCTTCCCAATCATGATAATCATCAGCAGACGTTTTCAGCTTTATACAAGGTGATCCTACTTAAGTATATAAATTCGAAAGCTTGGATGGATATGCGTTACTCAATCACGCCTGAACGGCTGAACGGATGTTTTTATCCACGTATGTACGCACGCGAGCGAAGCCGCGGGCGGAAGCTAGTTACTACTATCCCGAAAGGTGTACTATTCTAAAGGGGTTTAAAAGCCATCTATCAATCATAAATTTATAAAAAACATCACCGCTAAGTCATCATCATCATCAGCCTGTATAAGTCCACTGCTGGACATAGGCCTCCCCCAAAGGGTTCCATGACGAACGGTCTTGAGCCTTCTCCATCCACCGACTTCCCGCAACCTTCACAATGTCGTCGGTCCATCGGGTGGGGGGCCTTGCAACACTGCGTCGCCAGGTTCGTGGTCGCCATTCGAGAACCTTTACTCTCCAACGGTTGTCGGTTCTGCGAGCTATATGGCCTGCCCACTGCCACTTCAACTTGCTAATTCTGAGAGCTATGTCGGTGACCTTAGTTCTTCTACGGATTTCCTCATTTCGGATCTTATCACCGCTAAGTACCGCCTGTCAATCAAACGAGTTACAAAAAGTTGGAACACCAGGTATGTGTAAAAAATTACCAGTTTGGTGCGCAAATTGGCATTTTATTGATTGACGGGGGGTTATCTTTTTATTGGCATGTTCACGACTGACGCTTATTTGTTTACTAGCTTCAGCCCGCGGCTTCGCTCGCGTGGTACCTTCATAAAAAGTAGCCTATATGCTATTCTAGGTAAACAACTCTATCTATTCCAAGTTTCAACGAAATCGGTGGAGCCGTTACGTCGTTATTAAACAACAAACATCCAAACATCCTCACAAACTTTCGCATTTATAATATTAGTAGGATAGAAGGATTTTTACTTCCTCCCTTACTCTATTGATGGAGGGAGCGAAGCGAGCTAAGATCTCACAAGCAACTTGGACGAATCGGCGATGTATAAATAAATATAAATAAATATTCCGGACATATCACACACGGTCAACTGATCCCAAACTAGGCATAGCCTGTACTATGGGTACCAGAGACTGATATACATAATAGATATATATTTAACATATATATTTTTATATTTACATACATATTGATATATATATTTACATATATATTGATATATATTTTTATTCTGTGTCAGGGACAGAACAAACATCTGTGTTCATCACACAAATGTTTGTCCAGTGCGGGAATCGAACCCGCGACCTTTAGCGCAGAAGGCAGAGTTACTACCAACTGAGCTATGAGACCTGTCTGTATGTTTGTATGTAGGGTCACAGATAACATAATACTATACTAGGTAGGGTATAACTTTCGTTTGATAGATTTTAGATATAGGCTTGGTAACGAGGGTCTATTGATGGAGCCAGAAGATGTATAGTGGAACTCTTGAGTGACAACTAGTAAACCGCGCGAGTTTGAGTTTGTTAGACGATGCATTCTTTTTAGTTTTTAGGGGTCCGTACCTCATTTGGAAAAACGAGACCCTTATAGGATCACTATGTTGTCCGTCCGTCTGTCTGTCTGTCAAGGCCCTTTTTCTCAGAAACGGCTAAAGGTATCAACTTTCTCTGACTGGTAAATCCACTGGTGCACGACACGATTCGAACCCACGACCAATGGTACGGAAGCCTAAGGGCGCGAGACCGCTTCTTCACTTGATTCACCGTCTTTATTTTAATCTACTTAATAATGCGTCTTATTTATAACGAAACACGATAAAAACCGGTCTTAGTAAACGAATGTGTATTTTGTATTGCCTGCTATTGTATGCTTGAATACACTATGATTACCATTTGCCAATTGCCATCGTACATGTTCTACTGGCTTGACGAAACAGGATATGTCCAATTTGTAGCTAGCGCTACGTACGTGTAAATGTAGTACTGAATTACAGCCCTTTCACACGGTAACATCCCGTTTTTTGCAGGTCCGGTTTTTTGCTGGATCCTGTTTAGTAGTGTAAGGCTCGTATTCAGAGACAAGACTCAAGCGTTGATCTGTACTTAAATCTCGATTTGAGTCGAGATTCTAATTCTTGAACAGTATTTATGTATAGATTCAATGATCACAGTTCACCTGAGTAAATGCTTATTCTGAAACTTCAATCAGAAGAAATCGGTGCTTGAGTTTAGATTTGATTAGACATTAATCAAATTACATTTTCGTTCCGTTACACGTACTTTGATGCATATTTACTGTTCACTTTATACTACACTGTGCACTTTATAGTTCTGTTCAATTTCCACCCTGGCTGTTTGAATTTCTGCGTAAAACAGATCGAAAATTATAAATAAATCAAAATGTAAACGAGAACATTTGAGTACAGATTTGAGACTCGATTCAGCTGAGAGTAGTTTAAGTACCGTTCTTGAATAAAAGCTATGTTTGAGAAGAGATTCAATACTTAAGTAGAGTTCAGCTGATCTGTGATTAAATCTGAGTTTGAGTCGTGTCTCTGAATACGAGCCTAAGTGCTTCAATACTATAATAATAATACTATAATCAGTGTTTTTGCTTTTAAGCAAATATTTCACTGAGCCATAGCCTATTTGTCGTACTGCACACGCAAACTTGCCTAGTCTAAGATACATACTTTTTAAAAATTGCTCTTTTGATTATTTATACCTACCTATTGTATGTACTTTAGTTTAAAATTGTTTATCTATGTTAATTGTGTGTGTCTGTAGTGCCAAATTTTATATATCTATCTACTTGCAGTCACACGAGTATCCTGTTTACAGGATCCTGCAAAAAACGGGATGTTGCCGTGTGAAAGGGCTGTTAATGAAATTATTTTCACTTGTGCACAAAAGGAGCGTATCACCTTGGACGCTTACGTCCAAGGAAGAGATTGAAAACCTCCTTGATGAAGGCATGGAGGTTTCGTTTTTATTCCAGAACGGAATGGAGGCATTGAATAGAACATAATTTTAATAAAAGGTGATTCATAATATGTGTGGTTCCCCGAAAGGGGCTTATTTTACACCCAATTGACAATACATTTATATCAAATAACAAATTACCATTTGAAATTAGAAATAAAATAAATAAAAATATTTCCTTTCCCAATAAATTTTAAAAGCTATAAACGGAGCATCCTATAAGTGGTAAGCGCACTCACACACGCGTAGCGATAGTAATGCATACTAACACCACCGCATTGGCTATTATGCTTCCACTCAACTCACCTGACGGGTTTTATTTTTTGCTGTGCCTATGCTCTAGATACATACTGTTAGCTGTTCTGTGACGGTGTTATCTTTACATGCGCTCGCTCTTCATAGAAAATAAGTAAAGATTGTTTACAATTTTTCTTACATTTAATATCGAGAACCTAATGTCTAGACAAACCTAACATAGGTTTAAGACATTTACTACAATTAATTTGTATTCCTTTTGTGTAGTAAATAAATATAAATACAAAAAAAAAAAAGTTGTTCTACATCTTTCAGAAATTCGCCATTTTTCACGAAAAAACGCAAAAATCTGCTGTTTTGGGGTCAAATCAGTTCAGTTGTTCGGGTGGAGGCTAGTTTATAATATGAGCAGAGGTTCATACCTGTGGTATATCGCTATTGCATGGACTGCGGGCCATTTCTGCCGTAGCTCGTCACATATAGACTTCATGGCTTTCAGTGCCATCGGCTCGTACGCCTCATATTCTAGTCTTAGTACCTGAAAAATCGTTTAATGTTACCGAGGAATACATATGCTATGACTGAGCGACTTCGAATGACGACCTCAGTAGCGCAGCAGGCGAGTCGCCCGTCTGAGACGCAAGGGTTGCCGCTGCGTGACAAATGTTTGCATGACCTGCAAATATTTGTTCCGGGTCTGGGTGTACCATGGTACTTAGTAGTTTCTGATACCCACGATACAGGGAATCCTAGTTTGGGGTTAGGACTGGTGTTTTAGATTATAATTTTTTGCTTTATTTAAACCCACATTTTGAGTAACTGTAAATGTAATCACTGTAAGTGTTTCTCACTCAATCATGTTGAATGACTTGCATTCATAATGGAGAATGTTTTTATTCTATTTGTGCCTTAGACAAATTCTATGATAACTAAAACCTAACGTAAAGTAAGGCCTCATTAAATCTACTTTAGAATATTTATACAGAGTCAGGTGGAACTTTTTAATCACTTACAGGACGCTGTAGTGTCTGGGACATGTCTAATGTTCTAGAAAGTAAATGTTTCATTGTTCACACCTGTGCAAATATGTTTGGCATAGACATACCAAAGCTATTAACATATTTGATAGCTTGCTAAACAAGTTTTATAAAATCTGTAAACTTATGTATGTATGGATTAAGAAAACTTCAACTCACCTTTTTACCTTCAAAATTATCTCTTGTTGTGCCAACAAACAATGATATTGCACCGCAACTATCATCGGACACAAGGTTGCTTATTTCATCCACAGACAACTTATCTACAGTCAACTTTAAGTGGTCCATACTAACCACCACTTATGGGAGGTATAACAGCAATACTATCCCTCTCTTTTATCTCGATATCTCTGCTCTTTTCGCACACTTCCTCGTTCTTCGCTAGAAGAATATTGTCTTTGATTTGTTCTAAGTTGTAGTTCTTAGTGATAATGTTAAGAAGCTGTGTGTAGCTTATTTTTGGCGGTAGTTGCATGTATGACTCTCTAGTGCCAGCTAGTTCCTTCGACCTAGCAAAGAATAATAATTTCACTGTGACACATGGCTCAATTTCCATAATTTAATCTGGAATAGAAAATTTTACTTCAATTTGAAGGACTAGTTGCTAGTTTCACTGATTCTTTCTTGGTCATGCATCAGGTCAGTGACCAAGTTGAGATATGGTGGCCCTGAAAAGGGCATATGGTCATCAGCGAATTAATCAGTGCGGTGAAAGGATTGAAGTGTACTTCTTAAAGACTCCTTGCGTGCACATGTCTCCGAAAAAAAAACAGTTTCTAATATATCTAGAGCCTTTTAAACACAAGTCCTCACGATGTTCCTTATCCTCCACCATTTGAGAGCACTAATATAGTGCTCATAAATTTTCCAAATGGAATATAAAATGATAAATAAAACCCAGGCACCAAAACAAAAGGAGTGAATACTGATATGACAGCTTATAGAGGTGAGTGGAAGAGAAATACATGTTGTACTGACCAACCCACGTGAAGTGGGATATGGGCAGGAAGATGATAAATTAAAACCCCAGTACAACCGCAATAGGTACATTAAATTAGCAAGAAGTGCATTTAATTAATTCAATATGTTAAGAAACAGGTTCTGTGATAGAATGTACATAATGTGAAAGTTATTAGAACCATTAGATAAGTTACTAGTTTTATTTTTAAATCTTAATAAAGTAATACCCACATAGATCCTAGTCGAACTACATATTAAATTAGTGTGCTTAAAAATAATGATTATTGCATCACCTCCGAGCAATTACCCGCCAGACACTGCGCACAACGCTACACACGTGCAATCTTTGGCACTGTTAAGAGTGGACTGTAAGAAATAACATACATAAAGTAGCAGACGATAGAACGAAACTCGTTTGGCATGTCAATTTCGTACAGAAGCACTGAACCATGCCGATTTGTAATTCTAAAGTAATTGCCTGTAAAATATGCATGTAATTTACGCATGAGAGATTACAAAGTACCAACGATTATGTAGTTTTTCGCAGAATTGTTGACAAAAATTGTAATTTTATTAGAGGTTAAATTGTAACCTTGACCAATTGTGCTTTTATAAGGAGAAACTTACTAGATTCATTGTAATGTAGTTTCTTCATAGTTTACATAATAGGTCTTGAATTAGACGCTGGAAAATTCACAACAACAAAAATAACACCAAAAACAAAATTGTTCCAACACAACACACACAGTCAACAAACACAATGTTTACAAAGTCAGTTTCACAGAGTTTCACTGAATGGTGAAACTGTCTGTCTTGGCTTAGACTAGCTTCATTGACGGTGGCGTGACTCCTTGCTTTGACCCTCTTAAGGATAATGTTTTTAAGTACATAACAATTCAAGTAAAAGGATTTAGGAAGTAACATAAAATAAAATGGACGTATTTTGTTTGTATTTTTTCTCTGGTTTGTATTTCGTTCGACTTCAATACTTTGCTCTGCTCGTGCTTCGTAAACAAACATTTGACATTGACAATTGACATTGACATATTAAAAAAATAGGGATGATCTCTATTGGAATTACATGGAAGCAATAAATCTTTATCAATCTTATTTCTTAGCTCTAGGAGTCTAATCAATCTGTGAACGAATTGCAATAAAACTGAACAAACAATAAACAAAGTTAATTTTGTAAAAATCGAAAAATATATTGGACAGGTACTTGTACATAGCATAGCTTTTTAGAGTTTAAGACCTAATTTTAAAATGTATTCTGACAAATTGTAAGTATGTTATGTTAGGTTGTGTGTTAGATTTTTCGATAATAATTTATTCTATGGTTTTTTTTATTGTCAAATGGTACATCTCTATACTTCTGATCTGACAGTGGCACATAATGTATGTGTGCGCGTGCGTCAGTTTGACTGACAGTTTAAATTAAAAAAGTTACCGGATTTCAAACGGTTTTCTTTCTGTGCGACGTGACGTGCGTTGTATTTTGTATTTGGTTGAACGGCTGCATCTTTTTGGCACGATTCCCTCGGACGCGCGTTACTTAAATGAACGTCGCACCGCATCCTATAAAAAGGTTAAAAATAGATCTCATGAGTTGCGTGTTCCCATCTCCGACATTTTTGTTTTCATGACATACATACCGCGTCGCTGCATTAGATCTGTATTAGAAATCAAAGTGAAACTCTCTGTAATCGGCTAACTGTAAACATTGAACTGATTTTTTATCGTCTCCAGATTGACGGTGTTCGATTGTGGAGTTTCGTTGTGACACTGCAGTGAGGACCACGAACCCGTGTGAAGTGTTGTGAATGTGTTGAAATGGCTCACCACGAGGAGCCGATGGATGTGGACTGCATGGACAGTGACTTTGACAATAAGGAGAACACATTCCACCACAGCAATGTCCTTCCCTGCACCGAGAAGGGGTATGAAGAATTGGATGTCTCCGAGCTCAACATGAAACTGAGGTACTCCATCACACCTGCAGCCTCTCCTATGTCGAAGAGCTATTCCGCTTATGTTGACAATAGAAACCTTGAAACTGATGATTCAATAAACTGCACCAATGAAAATGCCAATTTAACTCGCTCGCTCAACTCCACAATGACGAAGAATGACAGTGTAATCAAATCATTAAAAACTTTGCCATTAAAAACCATTTCAACTGAGCAGATTATTGATAACAGAGGTTCCATTCTAAGACAGTTGGACTCTACTACCACTGGGGATAGCAATGTGACTGTTACAATCAGTGAAGCTAATGATATCAATGAAAATTTATCATTGCCTAGTTCATCCTCCTCTGCAATGCACACTCCCGAAGCAACCTCACCGACTAATATTACTAAGAATGAAGAAGGGTCTCCAATTATCCGTGGTTTAAAATCGGTTTTCAATATGTTCCGTTCATCCCAGAGTCCTATACCACCTGTAGAGAATGATAACTCTGTAAAGCAAGAAAGATATCTGGATGAGACATACTGCGAGGATCCAAAGCCTCAAACCCTTGCATCAACACCAATATCAGCTCACAGAAGTAGAGATGGCAGTTTAAAGAGAAGCAGCCCGCTCAAAGACAGTATAGTCTTCAATGATGACATGGAGAAAGAACTTCAATGGAAAGATGATACAATACTCTTCAATGAAGAAAAAATACCTGTTCATAAATTATTCCTACCTCATAACAAACCAATCCCTATTGCTTCAGCACCTCCACAAAAAGACCAGAATCTTGCAGTGAATAACTTGGACTCAACAGTAGAGTTCATGGATACTTACCAGAACAATTCTATGAGGGATAACACTTTGACACATAATAACACAAATGCTGTGGAATCTGATGGTGAATTTGTGGATTGTGAGACTACATTCACTAAAAACGAAAATAAAAATATTGTAAGAAAAGAAGAAATTCAGAAAGATCCTTTATTATATGATGTTGCCGAAGAAATTGAAACTGAAGTGAATAAGAGTATCGAAAAAATAGAAAATGACATTAAAAATGAGTTAAACATACCACAAACTCTTGACATAATGAGAGAAATTGTAGTTGAAAATGTTTCTAAAACAAAGGAAACAGAAATCATTGCTGTAGAAAGCAAAGAAAATAAGAATATACTTTCAAGTGATCCTGAACGACTTGATGTTACCAGAGATATTGTTGAAAATATCACTATAGAAAATGAAAATTTATCAAGCAATAATGAAATTCTAAAAGAACCTTTTGATGATCTGAAAACACTTGATACTATAACAATGGAAACAATAAATAAAAATCTTTCTGACATCAATGAAAATCTAGGAACTGATTTTGAAATTCAAAAGAAGACTTCAGCAGATAATGTACAAACATTTGATGCAACCATGAAAACGAATGATGAAATGCTACCACATGAAAATATTTGTGGTCCACCAGAGTCCATCATTCCTGCTGTAGAAACACCGTCAGAATGTGTTGTTTCTTTACCACCTAAATCAATCGAAATATCAGTAGCAATTCCATTAGTTGGTGTGCAACAAAATGTACCACATGACAAAAGCTTACAAGAAGAAAAACTAATGAATGAGTCTGTTGTTACTGAAATTCAAAATGTATCAAATGAAATGAATCAGACAGAGATAATTATTGAAGTAGATAAAGCGAAGCCTGAAGGGGATATTATTATAACACATATTGAAAATGAAAAAATATTAGGTGGAGAAATCCGAAACGTAAGCGTTGATCCTGATTTTGAAAAAGTAACGAACATCGAATTTTCTGAACATGATAATAAAGATATACAAGTTCTCCAAGATAAAAGAGAAGATATTTACATAAAAACCGCCTATATAGAGCATAACTTAGTGGCTTATCCACCTGAAAATTCAGACAATATAAAAATCAATGTATCTCTATCATCAGGTCCGGAAAACAACATTCAAACTGATGAACAAGCGCAATCGCCAAATGATCGTGATGTTAAGCCTGCAGAAACATCTGAAGGTGTAATACATGCCCTATGTAATTTACTTGCTGAAGAACCAGCAAACATACCATTACCAGATAATGATGATTTCGACGTAGATTTGGAACCAAATGAAGATAGATTGGATATTACACAAACTATGCAACCTGATGTACTAGAAACTGTAAATGCTGAATCAAAAGTGGATGTTACTGAAACACTAAATAAAATCTTAGATGATACAAACATAAATGATAATGTGACTGGAGAAGGGCCACCAACATCAGAAATCCAAGATGCACTTGATGAGACTAATGATATTGTAAACAGCCTAACCGAAATGATCGGTGAATCCCAAAACAATACGATAATCCAGCCTGGGAATGTGTTTGATCTTTCCCAAAACGATCGAATGGAAGGCATTGAATTTACCGACGAAATACAAGTGTTGCCGGATTTAGTAAACCAAACTATACATAACATGAGTGTTGATTGTGAAATTGCACCTGAACATATTATGGTCCAGTCTCAGTCTGGACCCAGTACTGAAATGATTTGTCTTGCTGAAATGCATAGTTTACGAAATGCACCTGAAACGATTTCCGGCATAACTGAACAAAATAAATCGATATCTGAAACTTTTAATACATTAATGGTTAAAATTACAACAGAACAGAGTAACGAGCTTGTTAATGAAAACAAAGAACATACTGATATTATTGTTCCAATCGAAAATATTGACGTTGCGCCAGAAACAAATATTGAAGACACGAAAAATAACGAGGCTGAAAATTTACTCAATGAAAAAAAAGTTCTAGATGTAGATGTTTTACCAAATGCTGCAGTCAGCCAAGTTGTTGATGAAGAACTTGTACTCTCGGAAAATAATAGTCCTTATGTTTCGGTTATAGCTGAAACAGAACCAAAGGCTACTGAAGAAAGCTTTGAAAAAATTGATATCCCACTTAATACGAGTGAAGCTCCATCATCACCCCCTATAAGATCAAAAGGATACAATTTTAATTTTGATGAGATGGATGATCCTTTCGCAACTAAAGCTAAAATCAGAATATCTTCTCCTGCCACTCCTAGTAGTAAGACGATTGAACTAGATGGCGAGCACAAAATACAATTTGCATCGTCTAATAAAGTGGCTCCAAATCGTCGTAGATCACAGCCGCATGAAAGAAAAAGACCTGCTTTCAATAAAAAGAAGTTAAACACTACTTTTGACACAGGTAGTATTAGTTCTCCAAACAATGGAGCAAATGACCAGAATTCCGAGGGTGATTCAAAAAATGATTCTGTTTATACTGCAAAGAACACTACAATTACAATGGACAATAACAACGAAGTCGATAAAGAAGTAGCAATGATTCTGGCCTCTACTCAAGTATTAGACAATATGGTTGAAGATAATATTAATGCTCCTTCTGAAAATGATATTTCAAAGGTTCAATTGGAAGAAATGGTTACTCCTGCAACTGATATTACAGTTGAGATAAGTGCAGAGAATAAATCATCGATTGAATCAATGTCCACAGCAATAAGCGAAGTCAAAACTTCATCTTCGGAACAATCAACTTACTATTCTGCTGCTGCCTCTTCTAGCGATAGCTCCAATATGAGAAATGTATTCAATTTACCTGAAATTGACGATAAAAACTTTAACCCGTTTGCAACAAAGTCGAAAATGAGAAAATCTCCACCGATAGACTTAGAAACCGAAAATCCTTTTGCAATTAAAAGCAAAATAAGGTCTTCACCTGATTCTTCGATGGTGGTTTTACCAAATATTGAAAACACACAGCTATTAGCACAAAATATTGTACAAAAGGATGCTGAGGATAAAATTGACACAGAGCTTATGGAAAAGGACTCTTCTTATAACGTTAGTAATACTACATCATCATCAAAAGAGACTGACGACAAAAACACCACAGCACGCGAAGTGAATACAGAGGATGAAGATACGGAAGAAGGTCCTTTTCTTGAGGCTGAAGATGCCATTGACAAACTTTTAGGTATGGATAATGATGATATGATGCAGTTCAATGAAATACCGGTCCAGGCAACCGATGAAAATGCCGATGGCGGAGAGTTATTCATTGACGCTGAAGCTTTCGAATTTCTTCTAAATCAAAACAAAAGCAATGTGGTTGCTGACAGTGGGAAAGAAAGTTTATTCTTGAAATTCGATCCTTTGTTCGCCAAGAGAATATCATCAGATGGAGTACTTGCTGCGCTTAATAAAGTTCAGAAACGACAAAGTACTCCTACTAAACCAACCAGACCCTCTTTAAGGAACGAAGCATCTCCTATTGCTGGGCCTTCCACTGCCAATTCCACTTGCGATGAGGAAATAAATGTTACGGAAGACAGCATTGACGATCTGAATATCACTGTAGCAAAACCAATGATGGTTGTTACTCCAGCTGTGAATCCAGCTGTAACTCCAAGAAATAAAACCACCACTCCACCCAGACCAAACCGACGTTCTATCACATTCACTTCCCCTGCGATGGCTGTTATTGATAGACTTCTCTCTTTAAGCGGGCATAATAATTCTCTCTTTGGACAGGATACTACAATTACGCAAACAAGCAGAGAACATATCGAAGCTGATCTAGCGCTCACGCAACTTAGAGAGCTGTTAGCTGAAAAAGAAATAAGCGTTTACCAACTTCGATCCGAGAGCAAAGAATTAAAAGAAAGACTATCAACTATGGAAACCCAAGTTAAAATCCTTGAGGCAGACGGTCAAGAAAGGCTGAATAAGATAAACGAACTAAACGACCGTCTAGCCGAAAAAACAAAGGTCAATAAAAGCATGGCGGCTGTGGTCGAAGAATATGAGAGGACGATCGCCAGTTTGATAGCTGAGACTGAACAGGACAAAAAACGACACGCAGAAGAAAGAATTAGACTTATCAACGAGAGAGACGAGCAAACGGCCCATTTGACGAGCATGGAGGTGTCATTCAGCGATTTGCACAGCAAATACGAGAAGAGTAAGCAGGTGATCCTAAGTTGTAAAGCTAACGAAGAGACCTGCAAGAAGTCGATCAGAGATTTCGAGGAGAATCTTACGAAGATGCAGACAAATTACGAGCTGTTGAAACAGCATGCGACGTCGAAACTGAACCATGCTAATCAGGAGCTACAGAAAATGAATAAAGCCCATGAGTCTGAAGTACTCAAATTGAATGCAATGATCAAACGCAAAGAAATGCACATCACATCGTTAGAAGAAACTCTCGCGCAGAAAACCAAAGCGAATGAGGAACTGACTGCGATATGCGACGAACTGATCAACAAAGTCGGATGAACTAATTTTAGGCGTTCGTAAACATTTGCCTTGTATTCCGGTGTCTGTGATCTAGGCCGATGTTTCAGGACTTGTTGCTTTTGCGCTTATCTGACGATAAGTGGCATTAAGTTAGAACTAGTCTCTGTGAGGTTTGTGCCAAATTATAAATAGTGTTTATATTCTTGTGTACCCCAAGACTGCAAATTGTGATACATTGTAGTTGTGTTCAATCAAGCTCTGTTTTAACTCAATAATTGGTGTTTTTCAAACCTTCGATTAGTAAAGTCAAAATTATGCAGTAATTATTCGATAAGTTGCACAGTTTATGTTATGCTGGACATAATTAGACCGTGTTGTTTTAATTTCATGACAAATTAAACCGAATTGGGAAACCTTTTTTAAACAAATTGTTAGTTTATTGCTTTCATACTTACTGCATGCATACATATGCCATGTTATAATTCAGAAATATCTATTTTGTAAAAGTATTTTAAATTCTGATGTTTATGAGACAAGCAGGAGTGAGGGATTTAATATTTTTATAGACATTTTTAACTATATAAAATGGGTGTTTAGAAGAGACTTGCTCCAGTCAAATTATATTCTTTGAACTTGTTACTGAACGTAAATCTTCCGGAATTTTGGTATTATAGATTAGGTATGCATGTACTCCAGAATATATATTTTGATGAATATTTAGAATTTTTATCGTTAGGAAGTAAATTGACCTCAAGTTTTTGATACAAATATACGATTGCCTTTTATAATATCACGAGTGTTGCACTAGATTGTTGTGCCAACTTACCTATTCTTGTAAATTACAGTAGTTAGTTATTAGAGTTTAGTTAATAAAGTTATTGACATCTTTTTAGAGCTGTGTTTCTATTCATAGCATAAAAAACTTCACAGTCCATTATCCCGCAGTAATTTATGCGCACATTGATTTATTGTGTGGGCATTCTCACATTGTGCCAGGCTGTGCCACTGCTCCGCTGAAAAAAAGAGAAACTTACTAGGTAGCGTACGTTATCAAGCCTTTTTCGCTTAAGATTTCGAGCGAGGAGGTCCGCTGTCGGTTACCATGACAACCAGCGACAAACACTGCCAGACTGCCGTCAAAAGCGATTTTTATGATGCTCAGGATTACTCAGCGATGTATGACGAAACCGTTCCGGTGAGCGCTCACGAGATAGAGAGTCCTTCGAGCTCGCAGTCTAGTGACGAGGAGGTGGTGAGAGCCAACATGTCGAAGTTCAATCCTCCGGTGCGGCACACGGCTCGGCATGACTTCGATTCGGAGTCCGAGAGCGATTCGGAGCCGGATAAGTTTCTGAACAACGATTCTGTTGAGGATGAGGTGAGTTTTCTTTTGTACTTACTTACCTATTTATTGCTCATTTGTTTAAAAGGTCATACATCCTATCTGACTGGCCTCATAGCTCAGTTGGTAGTAACTCTGCCTTCTGCGCTAGAGGTCGCGGGTTCGATCCCCGCACTGGACAAACATTTGTGTGATGAACACAGATGTTTGTTCTGTGTCTGGGTGTTAAATATATATCTATTATGTATATCAGTCTCTGGTACTCATAGTACAGGCTATGCCTAGTTTGGGACCAGTTGACCGTGTGAATATGTCCGGAATATTTAATATTTATTTTATTTACTAATATTATAAATGCGAAAGTTTGTGAGGATGTTTGGATGTTTGTTATTCAAACACGCCGTAACGGCTCAACCGATTTCGATGAAACTTGGAATATAAAGAGTTCTTTACCTAGAATAGCATATAAATAAATAAATATTCCGGACATATTCACACGGCCAACTGATCCCAAACTAGGCATAGCCTGTACTATGGTGACCAGAGACTGATATATATAATAGATAAATATGTAACACCCAAACACAGAACAAACATCTGTGTTTATCACAATATTTGTCCAGTGCGGGGATCGAACCCGCGACCTCTAGCGCAGAAGGCAGAGTTACTACTAACTCAGCTATGAGGCCTGTCTATATAGGCTTTTTAAGTAGCACCACACGAGCGAAGCCGCGGGCGGAAGCTAGTTTATTATATCACAGGTACTATCATGTAGGTATGTGCAGGATTAAGGTACCTGCAGCCAAAAGATTTCAAAGCCGCTACGGTAAGTATAAAAAAATCTGGTTTTCTAAACAATGAATCTCCATAATTTAATAACAGTCACTTGTTTTTGTTAGATTACGCTCTAGCCTTGGTGGCCCCGGCTGAAGAATAGGCCCCTCCATATCTAACTACCCGTGGATATCGTAAGAGGTTACTATGGGAAAACCTAGGGGATTTCCAGCAACGACCCTTATTATAACGATAGCTCTAACTGCGCTCACTAATTCGCGTGCCCAGTGTGGTGAGTGCAAGTTCTCCCCACATGATAGGAAGCCGCTCTGGAAATCTGTGGGGGAGGCCTATGTTCAGCAGTGGACCTCCAACGGCTGAAATGATGGATGAGGTACGCTTACCTACACCCCAACATCATTCCCAATTTTACTACGCCAAACTATAAATAACCCATAGTTCCTAATGACTAATGAATGAATGAATGAAAATGAATGAAAATTAATTTATTGTACACCTTACAAATTGAAAAATACAAAATAAAACTAAAACTAAAGACCATAAATGTACAATGGGCGGTCTTATCGCTAAAAAAGCGATTTCTTCCAGACAACCTTTGGATGGAGTGAAGATAAAATTAGAGGAAGATTGGTCGGGGTGGACTTAAAAATATAAATAATGGAAACACTTTAAGCAACTGTGTCATCATCTTCCTGCCCTTATCCCACATCATGTGGGGTCGGCACAACATGTTTTTTTTTTTTTTATGTTATACGGAGGCAAACAGGCTTACGGCCCACCTGATGGTAAGCGGTTACCGTCGCCTATTGACATCTGCAACACCTGGAGCATTGCTAATGCGTTGCCTGCCCTGGAGAAATCTTTTTGTATTTTTCTTAAAGCTCTTCATGTTGTAGGTTAGCGGGAAAACCTCGGAAGGAAGCTCATTCCACAATTTGCACGTATGGGGTCTTCTTCCATTTCCCTCTATCAGTCGTCATCTCAACACTCACTCCTTTCTTCACCATATCCACTTTCACACAGTCAACTGTGTAACTTATTTAATGTTACTTATTCGCGTTTAGCGTACGCCAGTTTCTTCAGAAATCCTGAAACAAATTGCAGAGTTGCACGAAACATGCGAGACCATCATTTACTATTTCCATTTTACAACATTCTGTGCGCGTGGAATGTCTGTAGGCACTATGTATAGATAGCAGTATTGTTTTGAATTTACGATGCATTCGCCCTGTGATGTTGTGACGCCATCTGCTCCGTAAACGAGGAAGTCGATGTACAAATCCGAAAATAGATTAGACGAGGATACAGCCCTTTTTTCTCGAAGAAAGTTTCCACATTTGTTAGTTTTAAATATAACTTGTAGGCAGAGGTCTTTCCCGAAATGATTTCATAATTGAAATGAGTTTGGTAGATTTATTTATAGACTAGCGCCTGCCCGCGGCTTCGCTCGCAAGGTGCCCGGATTAAGTAGTCTATGACCTTCCTCAGGGTTTTAGCTTAAAGATTTTGTACCTATTTATAACACCATCCAAAAAAAAACTCACGGACACAATGAAAAAATTTTACACAGGCCGAGTTTTTTTTCAGGACCACTAAGGCGAAATCGGAAACCGTGAGAGTAATCGAAAAGTGATGTTAGGAGTTACGGGCTCGATTTAAAAAAAAATAAGATCAGCAGTAAAAAAAGTTGAAATTTAATTACAGTTTTTCATAAAATGAAGGTTTTCGGTTTATTTTTGCTATTTTGGGTTCTTTGTTTGTTAATATATGGTTGAAGTTCTTTGTTTGTAAATAATAGTTCAAGTTATGTTCCGACATAGCTAATGATAGCTATGTGAAAATTGATTTTATTTATTTAGTTAGATAATGTAGGTTTGATTTTAGGTCGATTGTTGAAGGAACTTCGTTGTCCTATTTTTTCTAGGAGGTAGCTTTTACAATAAGCTAGTTATTTACAGCTTTTAGCCAAAGAACATATAGATTTGTTATTTGTATAGTGCAATGCTTAGTCCCCAGACAGAAAGTCGCAGACTCAGCCTTCTGAGAAATCCGTGGAAGTGCAGAAGCCAGCCCCGAAGCTGTCGAAAGCAGCCAGCGGTGGCATGAAGTCAAAACCTCCTATGAAGCGAGACGATTCTTCTAATTCCGGTGAGTTTTATCATCAGCATTTAGAAGTCCATAGGCCTCCACAGAGTGCCATGACGAAAGGTCTTGAGCCTTTTCCATCAACCGATATCCCGTAACCTTGTTTATTTGTTTATTGGTAATCAACAGCGTTTACTTAAATCTAGGCAAATACAAACTTGTAATAGATATAAGGTCAATAAAAGATTACCCCAATTTTGTAAGTAAGGTTATAAGTTATTGAGGCAGGAGAAGTTGGTACAACCTGTGAGCTGAATAACTAAGTAGCAGTAGGCAGTCTAGGTATCTTATCTATAGAAGGTGTAGTTCATCGAGTAACAAAAGTCATCTAGTACTGTACTGTCATCTGTACCTTCACAATGTCGTCAGTCTATCCTTCCAACACCGCGTCACCCGGTTCGTGGTCAGCATTCGAGAACCTTTATTCCCCAACGGTTATCTGCGAGCTTATGGCCTGCCCACTGCAACTTCGAAGATAACACCTTTGTGAAAATAGGGGACTCTGCTGCCATAGCTTTTCTCCCTTTGTCGCCTCTTGTGACATCCACGGGTAGGTAATTATGGAGGGGCCTATTCTTCAGCCGAGGTCGTGTCACTGATTCTTTCTTTGGTCGTTCTTTCTGTAATTGACCAGATCGAGGTATGGTGGACCTAAAATGTTTTTGAGGACACCGAAATATATATATATATTTATATATTCCGGACATATCACACACGGTCAACTGATCCCAAACTAGGCATAGCCTGTATACTATGGGTACCAGAGACACAGATAACATAATACTAGATATACATAATACATATATATTTAACACTCAGACACAGAACAAGCATCTGTGTTAGTCACAAATGTTTGTCCAGAGCGGGAATCGAACCCGCGACCTCTAGCGCAGAAGGCAGAGTTACTACCAACTCAGCTATGATTAGTTTAGTGAAAGAATTAAAGTGCGCCTCTTTGAGTCTCCTTTCATACTGTAACATGCTGGAGGTACCTAAGTATTTATGTTTTTCAGAGACAGACAGCGGTGACATCGAAGCGGAAATCGGCGCAGGAGCGGGGAGCGGTCGTCGGCGGGGAGCAGGAGTGGTCATACCAGCAGAGGGGGCCTACGACCCGAAGCATTTCGCGGACCTCAAGGTGCCGCCAGAGATGGAGAACATCTTCCAGTACATCATGAAGTAAGTCTTCTAACTGTGGAGTGGTGGCAAAGAGATCAGATTTTTTTTTTATTTTTTATATAACTGAGGTGGCAAACAAGCATACGGCCCACCTGTTGGTAAGCGGTTACCGTAGCCTATACCAGCTAGCGTAGCGTAGCGCTTGCAATACCAGAGGCATCACGCACGCGTTGCCGACCCCTCCCCCCCCTAAAGAGCTCTGGCAAACTTACTCATCGGAGGAACACAACACTATTTGAAACAAATAGTGTTATTTGGCTGCGATCTTTTGTAAGGCGGATGTACCTCCCAGGCGGGCTGCTCCAATTCAGAACGAGAAAATCTCGCTGTGCCGTACCTCCTCCTTAAACCTCCCACCCTCCCTCCCTACCTCCTCCTCCGATCCACAGGTCGTGGGTTCAAATTCGTGCACCAATGGATTTTGGAACTAGTGCTTCACACGGTGAAGGAAAACATCGCGAGGGAACCGGCATGTCCTAGAACCTAAAATTTTTAAAACATCTGACATGTGCATGGAAGGAGCCACTAAGAGGCGCACTTTAATCCTTTCACTGCACTGATTCTTTCACCGACGTTCATAGGCCCGTTCAGGGCTACGATACCTCAACATCTAAATCCATAATATGGGTTCGGCTCGGTCGATCGATGTCATCGAATAAGGAGCATTCGATAGGAAAGAGCAATAGCTTTTTTTTTTTTTTTTTTTTTTCGAACGGATTTTTATGCTGTGGGTCTCTTACCTACTGCCAGCTACATCGGGCTAGGCGAGAGCAGAGGGCGCTACTGCCGAAAAAAGGTTAGGTTTTGGCAACGAGCGCAAGGGCACCACTTAGGTACGGACCTCGGCTTGGGCTGTTGCCAGAGGGAGGTTTTTTGAGGAGGCCATCACCCTGACGTGGTGGAAACGCAGGCATGAGCAATAGACTAGAGTGAGAACCCAATTCGTTATATCGAGCTAGACGTTAACGAGAGCTCGATTGTGAGGAACGAGGCAACTCGACGGGTTTTTGTGAAATATGTAGACTAAGCCCTCTTGTCGCTGCTGACCTAATACAGAATGATCGAGAAAGAATTACTACAAGTGACACGACAAGAAAGCATGGGCTATATTTTATTTTGATAAAAATTACTTTTCATTCCGAAAACTCAATATTAGTAAATCCGTTTTTTTTTTAAATTCCGTTGAAAAATAGTGACAATTACCTTATCAGCCCCTATTACCTACACAGGGATAGTGTAGCTTTCTTTTTAAATTTTAATTACTATCGGTTCAATAGTTCCAGAGATTACTTACTGTAGGGGGTAATTACTACTTATCGTAGGGGGTACATGCAAACAAACATAACAATTTTACCTCTTTATTAATAGTGTTGACCAGACAAAACATAATTTAAATTAGCAGTCATTGACCTCGAAGAAATTTTGGCATGATGACAAAATGCTACAGCGTTGTAGAATGGCAGGATCTCTATTGTGTACTTGGGTACAAATAGTAAAGTGTGTTATAAGATAATAATAATATAATAAAACGCGACAGTCGTAGTGACTGACCCCACACTAGGTTTCCCTGTGTCGTGGGTATCAGAAACTACGCTTACCATAGTACCACAACACGCAGACTCGTAACAAATATTTGTAGATCATGCAAACATTTGTCCTGCAGTCAATCGAACCCGCACCCCTTGCGTCTAAGAGGGCCACACGCCCGCTGCGCCAACGAGGTTTCTGGAATTCCAGTTAAGCCTTCGTTCGGTTGCTGCTATTTTACATAAACTTTAACCTTAGGGGTTGTGTGTCGGGAATTCCTTTCTGTGCACTCATACGTTACAACAGGAAGCTACCCTGCTCATACTCTTAGGATTTTGGTTAGGCGCTGCGTTGATTTCAAAGAGAATAAAACCACTACGTTTGATTGTCAGTCAGCAGTCAGTCAGTACCGTAAGAGTTAATAATGATGATGAATGGATGTCATACTTACTTTTGTTTTTTATTCGAAAGTGTAGAAAATAAAAAATGCATGTAAATATGTCTAAAGATTAATAAAAAATTGAAATTGAAATTGAAATTGAAATTGAAATTGAAATTGAAATTGAAATTGAAATTGAAATTGAAATTGTAGGTGGCCAGTGTCATCCTCAGTAGGTAAGCAAAACGCATAGAGGTTCATAACAAAAAAAAAGAGGTTGATATTAATCTTGTACATATTCAGGAATTTGAAGTCGGTTTTTAGTTTTTGTAAAAAATATCTTATTTTATTTCACACTGAGCGTTTAGTATAGTATGGAGATGACGAATGAAGTCTAACGCTAACTTTTGCATAAACGATTTGTCTAGCTGGGATGATTGATCGCAAAAATCGAAGCTTTGGAAATAGTTAATGTGAGAATAATTACTACCGCTGCTTGGCGCATCATCAAAGAATGTCTTGATTAGTGCCAATCACGGCTAGCCATTGCCAAAGACGATGTAGAGAGAGTTGGAGAAAACTTTGTCATTGCAATTATCTATACTTACATTTAATATTATACAAGGTGATTCAACAATATTCGATTAACGGGTTCGATTCCCGCGCTGGGCAAACATTTGTGTGATGAAAACAGGTGTTTGTTCTGTACCTGGATGTTAAATATTTATCTGTTATGTATATCAGTCTCAGGTAGGTTCCCATAGTACAGGCTATGCCTAGTTTGGGATCAGCTGACCGTGTGTGACATGTCCGGAAATAGCGAAATAAAAAAAACATGAGATTTTTCGTTTTTTTTTTCCAAAACTTTTTCTATTCGGCTCTTTCTGGTCTTTTTATAATCATTTTAACAAACTAGCAGCCGTCGAACTGTTAGACAAGACAGGACAGTGTGGGCAACGTTTGCCACCCACTGAAACCCTGTATTAAACAGATTTATTAATCATAGCCTTGAGCCAATTTGAATAAACAGTTTTGATTAATTCAATGGTACCTAATTCAGCGAATCCTATATGCAGTCGGAATAGAGTTTAAAATTGCGTGCAAATTGCAATAAATCTCAGACAGAAAAAATTGAAAGAATCAGTGTAGTGAAAGGATTACAGTGCGCCTCTTTGAGGCTCTTTTCGTGCACACAATATGTACTTTATCGCTCTTTTACTTAATCGCTTGTGACTTAAAATAGTCGGCGTAGACGTGACATAGAAGGTTTGTTCTGTATTCTGAGCATAGAAGCTACTGTTCCATGAAAAAAAACTTAGCCTTTCTACGAATAGAGTTCCACATCGCGTGCAAGTTGCTTTATAAGTACTTAAAAATGTGACCTAGCCCAACCGCGGATGTAATGCGAGACGAAACTGCACGACAGTAAAAACGAAACTATCGAGTTTCGTGTGTTGTGTTATTGATACTGCTTGGACACGCGATGCTGCAGTTATGTCGTCACCTCGCTCGTTAGTTACCCGATTACTTTAAGTCTGTAGAGGATTTTTGGCTTAGTCTTCTTTTTGTCGTGTCTGATCAAAGTCAAAGTCAAAGGGCATTTATTTCAATAAAATCACTAGGATCACTTTGAAACGTCTTAGAAACTAGGTGAAGATCTTTTCTTGGTTATCCTGGGGGCCAACCACGAACTCTTATAGCAATATTATAATAATATTACATTAAAATTTCGTACCATGACCTTCTTTAGGTAAGCTTACTTTAATATTGTAGAGATAAAGCAGTTTTGGTGACGTCACCATAAATTGTTCATTCAAAGCGTACCATGAGGTGTCCTTTGACAGAAAGTAATATTGTTTTTACGTCAAATCTAGCAATCATAAAAAAGTTGCTCTTTCGTAGCGGAAACAATATTGTTTCTCACATTGGAGCAAGTGAAACTATTTTATGTTTGAAAAATACATTCACATACATATTCAAAAGGTGTTTATTTCAATCAAATCACGAGGTGAAGAGTTCTGACGATGCAAAAATAAAACACACTTCTTGAACCACTTGAATTAAATAACAAAGATATCGTCGAAAACTTTTTAATAAACATAGCCGGCCGCCGCCGGCTCCACGTACGTAGTAGAGTGAAATTCTGGAAGCGAAGATAGTGCGCCGTAGTAGCAGTCAGCAGAGATGTAGTCCGGAGACGGTGCTGTGTTCATGAAAAACTATGTTGATGTTACTCGTAGTGGAGTGCGCGAAGAAACTCGTAAATGGCACGTGCAGTGACGGTGATGCGGTGATCTTCGTGGCTTCTCAAGCATGATCAAATCGCCCTTTGCAAAGCGATGTGTGATCATAATAAAATACTTGCTTCATGTATATGTGTTTCCTCTTGCTATTTCCGGTAATCCTGGTATTTGTTGTAAACAAGCAACATGGCAGTAGCTGCACCATGCAGGTACACATTTTTTCCTTGCGAAACTTACTTTCTGTTGGACATTTTATAAAATAAATATTCTATCTTTAATTTCACATAAAACTTTGAAGTTTTCGCGCGGGTACCATGGCGAAAGTTAGGGCACATTTACATTGAGTCAGTTACTGACTTCAAATTCACGACAGTCAGTAACCATGTAAATTGATATCGGTTCAACCCAGCAGGCTTAATATTTTGAAGTCAGTCCACCCACCACCAGCGCCAGCAGCGGCGGCGCTGACTTCGTATAATGACAAACAGTCAGACAAGTGCAGTCATTAGTTGGTCAACCAATGTCGAAAGTAGCCTGAAAATGGTGCGAAAGTTAAACGAGGACGAAAACTTAAAATTGTTTCAATTATATTGCGAATATGAAAGTCTAACGCAATATTAGCTATAGAATGAAAAAAATGTGTCCAAGAGCGTCACAAAATATTTCGTACCATAGAAAGACTTACTGAAACATACACAACTTACTGAACTTTATAAGCCATACGGGCAACATACACAAGGAATTAGATAATTACTACGACTGACTAGACATAATGTAAACAGTCAGTTTCGCTAGTCGTTACATCAGTCGCTGATTCCATCCATGTAAATATGCCTTTAGTTGTATTTTCTGTGTCAGACGTAAAAAAAACCGATCCGTTTCACGCAATGATGAAATAACCATTGAGGTTTATTTTATATTATTTTGTCAATTTAAGAAAATAGAAATAAAATTGTAACTTTCCCTTATTTAATTACGCATATCCATAACAAATGAAATAAATTTGTAATGAACTAACCGTTAGAAATAAAAAAACATACTTTCTTTCCATTCAACCTCTTTGGTTATAACTCTGTTTGTAAACGCGTATTTTGGAACGTGTTATAGCAAGTGCGAAAGTGACAACGCTATACAATATTTTGACGTACGTTGTATCTCGCTCTCTCTCATTGCAGTAATAGATTATCATTCGTTCTTTCACATCACTACGCAGGACTAAAACGTTAATGTTTTTAAAGGTCATGGTACGAATCGAAGTAATGTTGTAACAAGCTTGAAACAAAACGCTCCTGAAACGTGATGGTTTTCTATAAGCTTGTGGTAGGCCGCCTGGTCTGTGACGAGGTTGAGGTATGGTGGCCCTGAAAAGGGCCTATGACCGTAGGTGTAGGATGAGACGTCTACCTCTAGAGGATGTTCTAGGGGATTAAAGTCGTGAGCATTTGGTTCTGAACTAGGTATAAGGTATAAGAAAGACATTAAATAGGACTTCAAAAAGGTCGCATTGTACGTATTGCATTGAGGTGCAAACTCTTAGTAACCGAGCTATGCCTAATATAGTTCTTATTTGTGTCAAAAGAATGGTAACTATCGCACAGCTGTTTTGCAAAAATATTTTTTAGAGTGTTACAATACTCTAAACAATGTTGCTAAAAACCGTACTTCGCAATCTCTTACAGATACACTCCACAGAAGATAGACATAGAGTTCAAACTGCAACCGTTCGTGCCCGAGTACGTACCAGGAGTAGGTGATGCGGACGCCTTCCTCAAAGTGAGCACTCCGGCGTGCGACCCGCGAGCAAACGCGCTCACCGAGCGTGCTCACGAGCATATCGATAATCTGGGTAAGCAATTCGATAAACCGGGTGAGCATTATATTAAACTAGGTAAGCAGATAATAAACTAGGTGAGCATATTGATGAATTGATTGAGAGAGACGTAGGTATATCATTATAAAGGTTTTATAACACCTATCCCAAAAAAAATTACCCGCGATATTCCTCGCTTTGAAGAGCTCTTAGAGCTATATAAAAATCGTAGGTTTTAGGGTTCCGTACCTCATTTGGAAAAACGGAACCCTTATAGGATCACTTTGTTGTCCGTCTGTCTGTCTGTCCGTCTGTTAAGACCCTTTTTCTGAGAAACGGCTAAAGATATCAACTTGAAATTCATACCAACTATTGAGGTCTATGGGCTTATGGTGCCGTATAAAAATCAAAGCTAGAGCTTTGATTTTTATATATATATAGCTTAATGCATTAAAAAGATATAACAGTGAATGTATAATTCCACTTCCCAGTTACCTCACAGTTCTGAAATTTGGAATACTAGGAGCTTTTGTAACACAATTAATAGGAAAAGTCTGAAATTGAGGAATAGCGGAGTTTTTTAGGAAACAAAGTTATATTTGCGGTCAATGTCATACAATGACTACGTGAGCGACCGCAAATATAAGTTTGTCAATTCCTACACTTAGAATTTTTATTTTCTGACTACGAGTTTGGATTTTCTGACTGGTGTATCCATTGGTGCACGACCGGGATTCGAACCCACGACCAATGGTATGGAAGCCTCAGGGCGCGAGTTCTCGCACTTGACCGTCTTTATTTCCTTATCGAAACGAAACTAAGCATATCGTTAAACTCACCCAGTTTAACGATATGCTTAGTTTCGTGAACCAAACTCTTGAACTCGTTCTATATATCGATAGCACATATGCTCGCCTGGTTTATCAACACGATAAATAAATATTCTGGACATATTATCACACACGGTCAACTGATCCCAAACTAGGCATAGCCTGTACTATGGCCACCCATACCCAGACACAGAACAAACATCTGGTAATCGCACGAATGTTTGTCCAGTGCGGGAATCGAACCCGCGACCTCTAGCGCAGAAGGCAGAGTTACTACCAACTGAGCTATAAATCCGGCGAGCAAACAGTATACCTACATAACGCAATATCTACAATTTTTTCCAGGATTATCGGTGCTCGATGAGCCGTCAGCAGATCAGAGCGACTCAGCGTTACTACACTTACAATTGAGAGCTATTTCCAAGACAAATAGCGCTAAAACTACTGTTGTAAGTATCACATCTGTTTGTTGTTCGCTCTTAATATGCTAAAAGATAAATAAAAGCCCGTATGTACTGATAACGAAATTAGACCATCAACTCCACTTTTAGAAATGACGCAATCTCGTGAAACATACATTAATACAAACATATATTTACAAAATACAAAAGAAACAGTTGAGCTATCTAAATAATAATAATAATAAATATTCCGGACATATCACACATTGTCAACTGATCCCAAACTAGGCATAGCCTGTACTATGGGTACCAGAGACTGATATACATAATAGATATATATTTAACACCCAGACACAGAACAAACATCTGTGTTAGTCACAAATGTTTGTCCAGTGCGGGAATCGAACCCGCGACCGCAAGCGCAGAAGGCAGAGTTACTACCAACTGAGCTATGAGGCCAGTATCTAAAGACCGTTACCGATATATAACCGATCTATAGATAGCTCAATAGATCCAGATCACTACCAGTCGGAAGCAATAAAGTAGACATAGGCATTCATTTATTTGCTACTAAAACACACACATTTGCACAACATTTTAAAGCTAAACAATAACATCATAAGTATTTTTATAATAAAAAAAATAACATACAAACATAAACGCCGATTCGTCCAAGCAGTTTCAGACCACGCAGTGGAACTCCGAGCACTCTCGCTGTGCCTATAACAACGAATATATAATATTTTCTTCTTTCAGCTGGCAAAGAAGATAGAGAACGCCGAGAAGAACGGCAAAGCGATTGAACGATGGATCAAGGACGTCAGTGAGCTGCATTTGTCCAAGCCAGCACCAACTGTTACATATACAAAGTAAGTAAAAACTAAAAATAAATAAATTGGCTCACGAGTTAAATAAATCCCAAGACTGTAGAATCGAAGTATTCTACGTAGTAATAAGAAATAGTATAGAACGAATATTAACTCACTACCGTTTAATATGGGCTTGAAGTGCTCGGACATACCTCTGCCTACTCCCCTTAGAAATCTCCATCAGCAGGGCTGTTTTAAAACATAGGAAAGATTTCCGATCGGAAATGTCAGCTTTTCTCAACTTTATTTATGACTAGCTTCCGCCTGCGACTTCGCTCGCGTGGTTCGTAACCTACCTTCATAAAAAGTTGTCTATAATGCTATTCTATATAAAGGACTTTTATCTGTTCCAAGTTTTAATGAAATCTGTTGAGCCGTTACGGCCAGATTGCACCACAAACATTTAAACATCCTCACAAACTTTCGCATTTATAGTAGTAGTAGGAAGTTTTTTCCGTAGTCCGGTTGACCGGACAACTGAACCGGACTACGGGCAATGAGTCGAGTCGGAGTAGGATAGTAGGTAGCTATCCTACTAATATCTTAATTACATAAGTATGTTATTTCTAAATTTAGTTTAATTGTCACGCCTCACCATCTTTTTGCACGCCCAGGATGAAAATGCTTTTTAGCATTAAGTCCTGACACTAAGTTTAAGTGTGAAAGTAGAGAAGTGAGTGAAAGAAGTAAAATAAAATAAAAATTTGTCAGGATGTTTGTTGTTCAATCACGCCGTAACGGCTCAACCGATTCCGTTGAAGGATGAAATAAAAGGCTTTTTATTTCTTATTTTATATATGATTTTCAGCAAGATGCCGGACATCGACACCTTGATGGAGGAATGGCCGGAGTCGATGGAAGAGACGTTGAACTCTGTGGGCTTCCCGCCCGCCGCCCTCGATTGCTCGCTCTCGGAGTATTCCGCGCTGCTGTGCGGCCTCTTCGACATACCCAAGTGTGGCGACACCCCTTCTGATAGGTAAAGTAAAGTAAACGTAAAAAAGCCTTTATTTCCACTACATTGATACACAATTAATTACACATTTATGCGCTATTTCATTTATAAATTCCCTATTTTATGCGTCTGTAGCAGTCGCCTCTTTGGCGTAGGCCTCCCCTAAATCTTGCCACATGTCCCTATTTCTTGCTTTTCTCATCCAATCTTTTCCGCCTCTTTGTATAAATACGTCTCTCCACCTCTTTTTCTGTCGCCCTCGTTTTCTTTTGCCTTGTCGTGGGGTCCACTCCGTTACTTATCTCTTTCGTCTGATAGGTATGTCTTCATCAAATCAAATAGCCTTTATTAACAACCTTACAAACTAGTTTTACAAAATATTATGTTATATATCAATTAAAGATTGTTTTGCTTTTCAGCATAGGCCTCTCTCCTGTCTTCATACCCTGGCCTACAGCTATAGCATAGGCGTAGTTGGTATCGCATGCGAAAGTTTGCATGGATGCATGTTTGTGACTCAATCACGTGAGAATCAAGGTGAATGGATCTTGTTGAAATTTGGCACGGAAATAGATTATAGTCTGGAACATCTGTTATGTTATGTCTGGAAAATCCGTTGAAACTATAATCTATCTGACAGATTGGTTATAGTTTCGACGAGATTTTCTTCGTCTTAACTGGGCTCTTTGTGTAGGGGGAGGCTCATAGGTGTTCATAGGCTACGGTAACCACTTAACAACAGGTGGGCCGAATGCTTGATAGCCACCTTAGTTGTATAAAAAAGAAGTTGTATATTTCATCTGTCAAAGATTTTCGGCGCCACCATCATTCGTTGCATAGCGTTTCTAGGCGAAGACGCGGGTTCGTATCCCGCGAAAATTTCGGTATAATTTAGCAAATGTTATATTGACAGGCTGTTTCTTTGTCAAAAGGATTCAAGCGCTGCATCTACTCTTCAGCCTGTATAGCGCAGTGCGCAGTTCGCAACTTTACGCGGAACGACTGCGCGAGGCGGAGGGTGCTGCCGACTAGATATAAGTTGTCACTGGCCTCATAGCTCAGTTGGTAGTAACTCTGCCTTCTGCGCTAGAGGTCGCGTGTTTAATTCCCGCACTGGACAAACATTTGTGACTAACACAGATGTTTGTTCTGTGTCTGGGTGTTAAATATATATCTATTATGTATATCAGTATCTGGTACCCATAGTACAGGCTATGCGTAGTTTGGGATCAGTTGACCGTGTGTGATATGTCCGGAATATTTATTTATTATTTACATAGTTTTTTGAAATAAAGTCTGAAGAAAAGAAAATGTTTTAATCGGTCGTGACGCTGCAAGTTCTTTTGTCAACAAGTTTGCTTGAATGTGGCAGCTATTACGCCGTGTTCAAACGGCGTGCGATCTAACATTCGTTTCAGAATGATCATTACGATTAAGGTCAATTTTGAGTTTGACTTTTAGGAGCTTGCGATATCGTTGATTGAGCTATATCGTATATCCCCAAAAGTAAACTCAAAATTGATTTTGTTCAGTATAATAGGTATAGCTTTTTAATAGTATGAGTAGGTAAGGATCCTTTTTTATTTATGTGACAAATCAAGGACCAATCGCATGTCGTTTGAACATAGCTTCATGGCACCGTGAATTTCTTAATTAATCTAAGCCCGATTCCTGATTAGTAGGTACCTAGGTAGGAGCGGAAATAATACAACATTCATACTTTGGCAATTCTTATTTTATTTCAGAATTACGTTATAAACAAATACAATCCGCTCAAACAAACTTCATCAAAGTTCTATAGCCTCATAAACTGGCAGTAGGTACATTTCTGAGAGGAACGAAGGTACCAATAGTAAAACAAAATGTTAGGCTCCTTTACAACTAAGGGTGCAGTATACAGAGTGAGTTTTTTTTCAGGGCCACTTAGGCCAAATCGGAAACTGTGAGAGTCATCAAAAAGTGATGTTTGGAGATACGGGCTCGATTTTGAAAAAAATAAGATCTGCATAATTTTTTGTTTTTTTTTAATCATTAAAAAAAAATTTTTTTTGAGTATTTTTTTTTTGCATTTCTGTGTTCTATGTTTGATAATAAATAAATAAATGTATGATAACAATGTGTATAAAGTTGTTGGAACACCTTCAAAACTGCAAATTTATAAATTAGACCATATTTATTTATAACTCTACTATTTTTAATGCTGATCTTATTTTTTTCAAATCGTGCCCGTGACTCCTAACATCACTTTTCGATTACTCTTACGGTTTCCGATTTCGCCTAAGTGGCCCTGAAAAAAAACTCACCCTGTATACAACATGTTCCGTAACTAGTGTGGTGGCCGGAAAGGGTCCTTATTCTTAACACAAAAAAGACTTTCTACTTTTAAATGATAAACTATACAGCGTCAGATAGTACTTCTTATTTATTTACAAAAATGCTGTAGTGCCTGGGACATTTTTAGACCATTTTTAAGTTAAATCGGCCTTACCAATACAAATGAAACGCCCCCGTACTTGTTCGATTTTGTCCACGCTACGACGTAAGTTGACAGTCTCAAAGATTTATGGTTTAAATAATGCTGACATTGCTTATTGTGTGTAGAATAACCCCTTTTGGCTTACTTATACCTACATATTCCGGAACACCTTGTATGTAGTCATTGTAAGAGCCTGATGCCTATCTGTCCCAACTAAGTACATTCCTAACTTACTAGGTTGCACCTAGCGATGAATTTTATGTAAATTGACATCGCTAAGTTCGTCCTAGTGAGATAAGCTTGAACTTAGTCTAGACAAATGTAAGGCCTAAATGCAGCCCTAAAACAATCTGGTCAGTGGAGTGTAGAATTCCGGCTAAATGACAACATATCTCTTACTCACATAAGCATTTCAAGTATGGTAATACGTTTGTGTTATACCTAAATGGAGTTTTGATGATAAATGTGATGTAGTATTGCCATTCTCAAAACTTAATTGAATGTAGTCAAAGGTATGTCCAAACACCAGCAGGGCTATTTTATAACATCGGAAAGATGTCCGGAAACGTCAGCTTTTCTCAAAATATTTTTTATTTATTATTTCATAGTTGGAGAGACGTAATTCCGCGTAATAGATCAAATCATAGGTGATGTTCATTCCGAAATGGTTTGAGAGTTGCTAAGCTATTCTGTAAAAATTGGAACTCGAATTCACTCAAGTAATATAATCATAATTTCAGCAGTACAACGTCAACTGCTGAACATGGCCTCCCCCACAGACAGAGCGAATTCCTTATCATGTGGGGGGTGCCGTTGAGTAATATAATAATAAATATTCATCTTTACATGTAGGTAGATATTACATAGGAGCCTGAACTAGGTAATCCTATGTTTCAAGCGAGTGACAGAACCCACTTCGAAAGTCACGTCAGTGAGGCGCCACAGGCGTTTTCGAGTTCTACAGATTCACCTTTCGAGGTTCGAAATGTTTTTACAGAATGAGCCTGCTGGTTTGAGAAAGGCTGACGTTTCTAATTGGAAATCTTTCCCATGTTTTAAATAATAATAATATTTATTATTAAAACAGCCCTAGTCTGACTTTGAAAATGATAATTTTCAACATTCGTATTAGGTACTTTTCGCTGACTAGAAAATTAAAAACTGCAAAGGAGCCTAAGTACGAAAATAAATTCAATAACAATGAATTCTGTCACAATTATTGCGATTTTGGACGGTAAAATATTTCCAAAAAAGAATTATTCCCTAATTTTTTCTACTTTTTATTAATTTTACAGATTTTAATCCAGAATTGCGCATTATTAAACGTGTGTTAAGTAATGAGATCTAATTTTAGGGTACTAACTGGAAGACTACATTAAAGATAAAATAGGGTAAACGTACCAATTCATGGCCACCAAACCAATTATTTTAATCTCAAAGAAACACGCACAAAATGCATTTATTTTTAGGGCCTCCATTTCTTCCAATGACAAGTAAGAAAGAACCAGTGACAGAACAGATAAATGTTTTAGACTTCCGCATACCATTAGAAAACGTATGTGCAGCGCAGTTGTAACGACGGCCGCACCCTAATGCATACTCGCGTAACACTCCATACAAACTCAATTTTGAATAGGCAAGATGAAGAACTGGTAGATTTACCCTAACAATTCACAAAATGTTTCATACAAAAATATTCTGTTTACATCTAGAAATTCATATTTTAATACGTTTAGGATAAGCATTAATTTTGAAGATAATTTTAGCGTCCAATTTGTATAGGATCTTCCATCACGACCTTAGTTATAACTAGAAATCTAATGAATTAAGGCCTGTCTTCACATGCCACAGAAACAGCCGTAGACTGTTAAGGCCAAGCTACACATCACCGCATGTTTCAGCATCGCACTCAATTTTTGTTAATTTTAAATATATTTGCCACAAATTTATTATTTTATTTGCAAATTTATTATCTACTCTCATAGTAAAAGCCTGTTTTGTATTGTTGTCTAAATCTACTCAAGCTTAGCACGCGTGTAAAGGAACCGCGTAGCGCGATGATATGTAGTTTTACCCTCTGGAGTGGACAACTGGACATGCCTACACATTTACTCACTAACAATGCACATTTAATTTGACTTTTATCAAAATCTACGCTACAATTCACACATTATTCTATATTTACACAGCAATTTACTACTCTTATCACAGTTCCAATATTTGCACCCACACTTAAATAACTAAAACAAAAAAACAGACAATGCACAGTCCGGAAAAAAAGGAAATTTTGACAAACGGGGTAATTGTAGTCGAGTTTTCTTAAAAATATAAGGATCCCTTTACAATAGGGGTCAACGTAGACGAGTTTTCTTAAAATGTAAGGAACTTTTGACAATCGGGGTAATTGTAGACGGGTATTCAGCTTTCTTAGCTTTACAAGGTTCCTATTCCGAAGTCACATAGCTGAACCTAAACAAAAACTCATGAATCAGCGATTCAGCAGCGCCGGTCGGTGAAGGATGATAACTTTCCTAATTTTTTTTAAACCTTCATATTTAAAAAGGGAATTGTTAGATTAATATATTTAGCATAGAACAATTAATAAATAAAACATTGCACCTCCATATAATTATGGAAAAATAATACAAATTTCTAAAATATACAAGAATTAGAACTCAATTACTAGAACAAACAATATCGCTCGCCAACATCGACATGAAAATATCAAAAATAATATTACAATTTCATACAACAATCAACAACTATTGAAGGTGCAATAGAGTCTATTCTTATAACATACAAGAATATTTGTCTCATCTCTTGTAACGCGCAAGAACAAGATAGCCTGCGAGCTTTATCTCTACCTAACATATTGGGGAAAGTGCCCCCAGCATGAAAAACTTAATCCTTACTTTATAACCCCACTATAACTTATCACCAAAACACTTTTTTATTGCTCTCGTGATAAAATGTCATGTCTGTGTTAATTTGATGCACATTTTATCAAATATTAGGATATTTCAATTTCAGTTAATTCCAAAGATATAACATGGGGTAATTCACGCTAGGGGGACTGAGATGGCTGGATGTGAAAGCTATATGTCCGCAATGTCTTTTAAAAATGAATCATGCTAAATCACAAAATATTCTAGAGCATTTGTTTACCAACTCATATTAACGTTTCCACCCTTTCATGAAACTGATGAAACTTGGCAATATATCAGGGAGGAAATAGGGACGGATGTTACATGGAAAGCGCAAGTGTATAGATTCCAGCCCTTCTTTCCTCATAAGTGTGTTGGTGAACGCTGTCTAGGTTTAGTCACACGAACATTCTTCGAACATTTTTATCTAAACTATTATCGAAACATGACTATGTGAAAAGTGTTGCAACACTACTCGAATAATTTCTTAAATTACGCAATAACTCACTGAGTAATAGTTCATTATGTTGATTTTCTGTTTATGATTTATTCTGCATCCTGTGAAGAAAAAAAAAATCAATACTTGTGCGGTAATCAGCGCTAATTTAGCGGAGGCGAATGATTCCCTACACAATTGAAACTCAACCACATTTACATTTAGATAAGACTGAAATTACAAAATCACGCTCCAATCCACCGCCTGAGGCGTTTCGAGTCTGAGTAACCCACAGTTCATAATCATCATATTTCAGCCATTGGACGTCCAATGTTGAACAATCTGAACACAGCCCCCCCCACAGGCCGACCGACCTTGTACGGCCTGCACCCAAACAATCATTTGCACTAGTATAGCGCAATTTTTTTTTTCGCATGGAAAATCTCTTGCCACGGGGATTTTAGCCCAAGACCTGTGGATCGGAAGGCGGGGTCACTACCACCACTCCACTAGTGCTCTCCCTCTCTCTCTGCTTTCTGCTCTTACTTATATTCCGAACTCCTGTTTTAAAGCGGAGGTACCAACTACCCAGCTCTACGTCTCACGCGTTCACTACTGCGTGGAGACCAAGGCTGTGGAGGAGTACCTCAAAATGAAGACCGGACTTTCGCTGCGGGTCGAGAAGTTGGATTCTCGCCATAATGTGAGCTTCAATTCATTTATGGTGAGAGTTCCAACTGAACATCTATCGACCTACCTAAGCGCAGAGTTTTGGCCGAAGGGTGTCAAGTTCCGAAGGTTCACTGGCCGCCTGCAAGGGGACACCGCCGTGTACCGTCGTCAGCTGACACCCTGATTGCAACATCGACACGTCGCAGTAGTCACAATGTTTTAAATAATTAATAGGTATTTTATATATTTTAGGTTAAGGTATATATTTCTATGGGTCTTAGAATTAGTTTTTACCATCTGTACTATTCTTAAGTTACCTGAAATAAAATTTATATTATATTATTATTATTATTATTATATCAATGGAACTCGCAGTTAATGATAATGGAAGTCACAGTTAATGATAATGGAATTCACAGTTAATGCTAATGGAAATGACAGTTAATTCTAATGAAACTCACAGTTAATGATAATGGAACTCACAGTTAATGATAATGAAACTGACAGTTAATGCTAATGGAACTCACAGTTATTGCTAATGGAACTCACCGTTAATGATAATGGAAGTCACAGTTAATGATAATGGAACTCACAGTTAATGATAATGGAACTCACAGTTAATGATAATGGAACTGACAGTTAATGATAATGGAACTCACAGTTAATGATAATGGAACTCACAGTTAATGATAGTGGAACAGGTTGAACAGCCGCCGGTTGAACGGGAACCGCTGCTGCTTCAGCTCCGACATGGACTCGTCCTCGTTGCGGATGCAGAAGTACGATGAGATCACCGACCGGCAGATTGGACACTTATCTAGTTTTGCTGGAAGGAGAATTATATAATTAAAAATAATAAATATTCCGGACATACCACACACGGTCAACTGATCCTAAACTAGGCATAGCCTGTACTATGTGTACTTACCAGAGCCTGATAAACATAAGATATTGACGATATTGAGATAAGATATTGATATTTACTGTTTTTAACTATGACTCTAATCTTATATATAGGTATCTTAATTTGTAATAATAACGACATTGTTTTTTAATTTTAAAATTTTGGTATTTTTTAAAATTATTGTAATCCTACTATACTAAATAAAACATTTGCATGCTTGTGTAGCAAAAACATGTGCGCCCGCTTACTGCCTAAGAACAGCGATTATATTAAACTACCATGTTTTAGCAAATAAACTGATTTCATTTCATTTCATAATAGATAAATATTTTTAACAGTTTTAACACCCAGACACAGAACAAACATCTATAGTAAACTAGCTGTTACCGGCGAGGCGGCGACATAGTGTGCATTCATAATTTTAACCCCCTACTTTGCCCCATTTGGGAATGAAACACGTATTTCTCCAAGGCGGGACCACCACCGCCACTCCACTAGTGCTCTGTTCTAGATTGAATAAGCCCTTTTCGCGATAGTTGGTCTTGAATATTAGGTACTAGCTTCCGCCTGCGGCTTCGCTCGCGTGGTACCTATGAAAATAACACTATAATCTAGACTAAATAACAGAGTTTAATCTGTGCCAAATTTCCTAAAATCCGTTCGGCAATTTAGGCGTGATTGCACCACAAACATCTAAACATCCTCACAAACTTTCGCATTTATAAATTATTAGGATTATGACAGTTTCGGGTTTTATTTATTTATTTCAGTAGTCTAGGATTCACAGTTTACTTATCGTTTAATATAGGCTAGATGTATATATGTCGTACTTGAACCAATTTGAATCCACATTTTGTATTCCACTCGCTTAAAAGTAACATTGTGCGAGTATGCTACGTACCTAGGTTAACTATAGTGTAAGAAAATATATATAAGATACAGTAAGAAAAAAATAACTAATTACAACTACTACCTATACTATTATACTAATTACGAAATTAACAAAATATGATTTACCTAATCGCATGTGCATGTGTGTGTGTGTTTGTGTAGTGTACCGGAGCGGTGTCGTGTGTGTTTTTGTGGATAACCCACTAGTTACGGAACTCGTTGTATATTCTTTACTTCAATAGCAGGTCATGGTTAAAAATACATACATGGCTCCTCGTTAAGATGCAATACGCTCATTCTATTATGCAGTTCCACTCGGACGACCGAAACGGATCTTAGTTATATAATGCGCTCATTTCTTTACCGGTCACGTGCGCATTATCAAAAGGTCGGCTTCAAGGCGCAATGTACCGCTGACATTGGCAGCCGGCCATGGCAAGGTAAAAGCTTTAGAAGTAATGCAATAAAAGTTTGTATGAAATGGTGGCCAAGTCTGGTGAAGGAGTTTAAGAGCCTCCCAAGGCCTCCGTCGCGGGACCAATATCTTAATGTGCCTTTCGAAGCACAGAAGCGCTCAGCTGTGGCCACTAGCGGTCACCCATCCATTTGGTGACTGCGTGGAAGGTTGCTTAACCTAGCTGATAATTACTATGCAAGCTAAACGATGAGGGTTTATAAGGACTAACTAAGACTAAGGAATCAGACCAGGTAGGTGCTTATACGGTTGTTCTTCGATTTCGAGTTCGATTCTTTCTTGTGCTTAAGAGTCAGTAAAAAAAATATGTCACTCAAACGGTGATGGAAAACATCGAGAGGAAGTCAGCATGTCCGAGAACTTAAAAATTCGAAGACATGTGACATTTGCACGATAGGAGGCTCACTACATTAATACGGTTATAAATACTCGCCATTATTAACAACGTCTTCTCTCAGTTAGTTATTTATACGATTGATATTTATTTATCACTCTTTTCTGATATATTGTGGATGCAATTTTACAGTATTTTTGGCAAAGACGTCATTGCTTTCTTTCAGCCTAATTTCCCAAACAATACCCAAATATCGCGTAGCGCTACTGTAAACTATAGGTACTATGTCTTGCGTATTGACACCTAATAGGATGCAAGCGTGCATAGACTATAGAATATTTTATTGTCGTCATATCTTCTCGTCGCAGATACCGCAGAGTCTCAAGACGAAAGTCTACAATCAGTGCTTGTTGCCAGTGATGGCATAAGGCACTGAGACTTAGTCGCTAACTATTGGCCTCATAAACAAGCTCAAAGTTGCGCAACGGGCTACGGAGAGAGCTATGCTCGGAGTGTCACTACAAATCTAGAACTTGGCACCCATTTAGATATCAATTCTTTTGTCAGTTACGTCGACAACCACTCTTTTTATCATCTTATTAAATACCTAATTATTAAAACGTACGAGATGTTCAACATCAACATTGCTACCTAAAATGGATTAATAATAGAGTTTGACTGAACAGATTTGATCCCAAAACTATTTTTTGAACAGTTTTTTCAATGAAAAATTCGTAGAACAGAAGTTACTGCCAATTTATAACTTTATTTTACTTTATAACTACATACGTGCTAGCTTATTGTTATGTTCAAGCAACTTCATGTAACAGACTAACAACTTACCTACCAATGCAGTTTCATATTATAATACGCACTAATTTACGTAGGTAGCCTTTTGTAGGTAGCTAGGTATAAGGACAATTAATCAAGAACGTTTAGGTAGGTTATCTGATTTCATAACTTGTCTAACAATTTTATGATATTTTTGCATAGGTAGGCAAGTTATTGTTTAGGTAGATAACCTAAAATTATGTTAATATTGCGTATACAAGTCGAAAAGAGTTGGTGGCCGATTTAGATTCGCCCTACACTCCGAACTAGTTATTTAACTGTATCTCGGGAGGGTAGTATTCGTCTTCCTCGCGCAGTGCCAAGCAAAGATGCTTGACCTTGTTGCCATCATTTACACATAGTACATGTACATCAACCAGATTAAACAGATAAAAATCTTTTTTGGTAGAATCGGTGTGAATTTACTTTAAGAATTTTCTATTATTTAGGAACGGCGATAAATAAAATTCGGTGTAGAATAAGCCCCTTTCGGGATAGTAGGTACTTTTTTATACTTTTGAATCAACTGCTTTATTGTACACCAATATAAATTAAATTATGTGAAACAGCTTATTGTTAAGACCTATGTACAACCATGCTTCTAGCAAAATAAATCATTTCATTTCATAAAAATACAAACAAAACAGAAAAATAAGCTAAAGACCGATAATGTACAATAGGCGGTCTTATCGTTAAAAAGCGATCTCTTCCAGACAACCTTTGATGATGATGGATGTTCTACTTACGCAGGCAGCGCGCGCAGAGGCAGGCGTGACGGCACGGGAGTATAGCCCTCTCGAGCGGCGCCGCTGCGCACACGCAGCACAGCGCCTCGCCCGGCGCCGCATCGGCCGCATCAGAATCCGTGTAGCCGGACCCCGAGCCGCACTCGCCGCTCACGTACAGTTGCTGGAAACGATAGTACACTTGTTGTGAACACTGGTGTAGTGGTTAGGGACCCAATCGAAAAGTAGTCAATTCTAATCTCAGTCGTTCACTAATGGATTTTTGATCAAGCGAGCGAAGATCTCTCAAAGCACTTGGTCGAATTGAATAAATAAATATTCCGGACATATCACACATTGTCAACTGATCCCAAACTAGGCATAGCCTGTACTATGGGTACCAGAGACTGATATACATAATAGATATATATTTAACATCCAGACACAGAACAAACATCTGTGTTAGTCACAAATGTTTGTCCAGTGCGGGAATCGAACCCGCGACCTCTAGCGCAGAAGGCAGAGTTACTACCAACTGAGCTATGAGGCCAGTCATTGGCGTTGTATGTTTGTATGTTTATTTGTTAACTTTCGGACCGTCATCGTCAGCGTCGATCCAATCTGCACGGAATTTAGTAAATCGACAGGTAGTAAGCTGAATATTTGCTGGTAAGAATATTATTTTAATTGGAGTTCAACCTTTGGAAGTCATACGGAAGGATTATCCTACTTATCCTACGATGTGTGGAAGTTTGTGGTTCAATCAATCACGCCGTAACGGCTCAAATGATTTTGATGATACTTGCAATGGACATAGTTATTTACCTACAATAGCATATAGGCTAATTTAAATCTGGGTACCACACGAGCGAAGCCGCGGGCTCAAGCTTGTATATTATAAAGACGGTAGTTTGTGTTCAATCATGCCGTAACTGCTCAACCGATTTCGATAAAAATTGGAACAGACAGAGTTCTTTACCTAGAATATCGACTACTTGTTATGCAATAGTTAGTTATGAATACCTTCAAACAGGAGAGATGTCCGTTCGCCTGCTTCAAATACTGCGCTATGATCCCGCTGGGAAGGGGGCACTGATCGTCTCGGATGTGGATCACACTTACTAGCGCCACCTGGAATATTCAAAAAAGACTAATTTTAATGATAATGATAATCTTAATTTCTCTTTAGACATATTGCATGCACTTAGATTCGTCAGAAATATCCGGCTCCTCAGGCCGAAAAACTACTAGAATATACTAACAGCCCCTCGACTGTTAGTATATTTTTATCTCATCTGTATCTGTATCATCAGGCCAAATGGCAGCTACTCTAATATAAATACTATCTTCCAACGGACTTACCCTATCATCAGGCCGAATCGCTCCGAATACTCTTATACAAATTATATCTGCCTCTGGAGTTACCGTATCATCAGTCCGAATAGTAGCTCTAATAATATAAATACTACCTGTCCCTGAACTTACCGTATCATCAGACCAAATAGCTACTCTAATATAAATACTACCTGTCCCTGAACTTACCGTATCATCAGACCGAATAGAAAGAAAAGAAAAGAAAAAACATTTATTTTGGACACACAAGCACAGCACAAACTAATAAAAAAAAAAGAGACACAAGGTACAGGATACAATACAAAAGGTAGGGAGGAAACAAAACAAAAGTAGGTAGGAAGTAACAAAACTAGGGTATTCATTAGTCCGTGCCGATGCATGCGTGAGACAAAAAAGGTTCCATCTCAGCATTGATGCCGCACACGAAGTGTAGCGGCGCTGGTTTTCAGATGGAACCCTTTACGGCGACCTCACGATAGCGCACGAATAGCTGCTCTAATATACTAGCTGCCCCTGAACTTACCGTATCATCAGGCCAAATAGCTAATCTAATATATTAACTACCCTTGGGCTTACCGTATCATCAGGTCGCAGCTCGCCAGTATCTCTGACGTCTCGCGCCAGGATCACCACGAGGGGGTAGCAGGTTCGCGGCGGCGGCCCCAACTGAAGAGGCTCGTCTGTGGACAGCTTTAGGGGCGCTTCGTCGTGTGGTGCGTTTCTGAAATAGAAGTGCAAATCATTATTTATTCTAAGAAGTGTTTGTTTAACTTGCCATGTTTGTTTGCTTGGTACAAATATTGCAAACCGATTTTGAAATCCCGTAAGTTTGTTTATCTGGTTTCGATGGCAATACAATAAATCTGATTTGAAGTGCTATTGCGTAAGCGTAATGAGAATGAACTTCGCAATTTTGAGGATGATTTTATCAATCTTAGCGACATCAGAAATGTTCCAAATATGAAAAAGGTGAAATAAGTAAAAGTAGTGAAGTTTTACCTTGTCAAGTTATAAACGTTTTTGTTGTTGCTTAGATTGTTAAAATGATCCTCAAAGTTTCGAACTTCATTGCCATTTCGCTTACACAATAGCACCACGGATACTTAATGGAAAGGGAAGGTGGCCAATATAACTTTTTTCACTACTTAAAAATATTGTTTGGCCTCCCTTTAATCGGGTCGCGGTAACCATTACAAATTTAAAATGGTTATTTGTTGTAGGTTGGTTATTGTAGATTGTAGGTCAATTCTTTGGGAATTTCACTTCGTATAGCCTCGTAGCGATTTGGTAGCGCATCCTCGTATCTTGGGGAGATCGCGGGTTCGTGTCCCGTCTGAGTTGAAATCTTAAGGGATTATAGAAATCATGACAAAAAGAGTTTTTTTAGTTAGAATCTCGCAAGTTCTGCTAAAAGGCTTCGATGATCGTTCGCATCTTTAGCATGTTTTAACTTGGAACATACTAAAGATGCGATTTTTAAAGTTTATCTTAATTGTGCGTCAACGATCTTTGATACACCAACTTTTACCGGACATTGCGTGATCAGTTCGGGGCGAGCAACTAGTTTACTATTGCTTCAGGCAAAGAAACATAATAGGCTTTGTAAATTGCTACATATAGAAAGGCACATATTGGCTCATCCATCTGTAAGTAAATAGGTACTATGTATTGTAAAATACGGTCAGCGTACGTAGACACACTCATATAAATATTGACATACTGAATCGCTTTGTCTCCACACTTCAGTTGGCTTTGTCATGCATGACATATGAAATTAAATTAATATAAATAAATAATAATAAATAATAAATAAATATTCCGGACATATCACACACGGTCAACTGATCCCAAACTAGGCATAGCCTGTACTATGGGTACCAGAGACTGATATACATAATAGATATATATTTAACACCCAGACACAGAACAAACACCTGTGTTAGTCACAAATGTTTGTCCAGTGCGGGAATCGAACCCGCGACCTCTAGCGCAGAAGGCAGAGTTACTACCAACTGAGCTATGAGGCCAGTCGATACAATTAATATAATTTACGACAATATAATTTAAATGATATATTATTATAAAAAAATATACTATAAATTATAATTTGAATGCCTTTAAAAATAAACTTAAATTACACATACATACTCTGTAACAATACATACTATGCTTTCAATGCTTACCTATCTAATATTAAGTAACACTAAAAACATACCTTTTTCATAATTACCTAAGTACCTACCTACTGGCTAATTTACTGTTTCTTTTTTACAAATTGAATAATAATAATATGTACATGTATTATTTAGTTGGTTATCACTTCATTTTTAATGTTAATTAACTAGTTATAATTTAGGTTAGGTACCAGAGGCTAGAATATTGTAAAACTTAGATATAATCGCTCATTATGTATCTCATTTTAAGTAAACCCTGTGTTTGTATGAGAATAAAGTTCTTTAAACCTATATTATAATCTAAAAGGAAACTATAAGATTGTCTAACTAATATTACAATTGCGAAAGTTTGTGAGGATAGGAATAGGTAGAGTTCTTTACCTATAATGGCGTATAGACTACTTTCTATCTAGGTACTACGCGAGCATGAGAGGGGGTGAAATATATGTATATAAGGAGTAGGTAACCTAAAATTAGGAAGGTATGTAAGGTCAGTAATCATCATCAGCCTGTAGAAGTCCACTGCTGGACATAGGCCTCCCCCAAAGAGTTCCATGACGAACGGTCTTGAGCCTTCTCCATCCACCGACTTCCCGCAACCTTCCTACGAGGGGTGTAAGGGGTTCCAAATGACAACCCTCGGAACCCAAGCCAACCTCACCGGCACGTGGTACACCCTGCCGATCAGCTGACGAGTCTCTGGCGCTCCACCCACCAATCCGCACTGGATCAGCGTGGTGGGTTATGGTCCAATCCCCCCCTTATGATAAGGTCAGTAAAATCAAAGATAATATAGTAGAAATTTAGTAAAATATATCAAATAAAAATACGCTCACGACTTTTGTCCCCAAGAATGGTAGACAACTTCTCAGATTCCCAGGCGATCAGATTCTTGAAGATGTCTAAGCGGAGAGAATGTCTAATTATTTTCTTTATGTCAGAGGCATGTCCAAACATAGGGCAGAAGTGAGTATCCATACTTGACAAGACCTCTACCGCTTTAAGCACGTATTAGTACCTACTTAAATTTTCGAATAGAAAAGCTCATTGGTGCCAGATCGGGCTCGAACCCACGACCTTCAAATCGAAAGTCGGGGAAACTCCCACTAGGCTTTTTAAAATATATGCATAATTTAAATGGAAACTTCATGAAGATTATAATTTATATAAAGCGAACAATTAAAAATAACGACCGCATTTACATACAAAACAAAGCCAAAGGTAAGAAAATATAACAGAACAATTGAACAGTAATTATGATGACAGTATAAATGTTTACGAAGTAATTTTTATAAATTGTTATTCGTTTGACCTATCTCGCTCGGTCGATGGTAAGAACCTGGTCACTGACCTAATACAAGATGACCAAGAAAGAATCAGTGACACGACAAGCAAGCAAGCAAGATGGGAAGAAATCCCATAATAGGTATAATAAATGCTAAAGTTTGCAAAGGCGAGGATATGATTAATAAAAGTAAATTTTGAGTTTGACATTTGAGGGCATGCGATATCGCAAGCCCCTAAGAGTAAAACTCAAAGTTGACGTTATTTTGTAGACGTAGTCATATAGATCATTTTGAAATACATTTTGACATATCGCACGCTGACGCTGCTTTGTGGCTGCGCATGCTGTGAGGATGTTTTATATTTAGATGTTTGTGGTTTTATTTTATTTTATTAATGAAACAAAATCCACAGCTCTTAGATAATATGGTACAACTTAACTAATTCACTTTACTTAAAGCTAATAAAGGATTTTTTTTTTTAGTTAATACATTTATTAATTACGACCGTCACTGATTTGACACAAAACTAATATTATATATAAGTTTATGTGGTTTAATTGGGGCGCAACGGCTCAACCGATTTCGGCGCGCTATACTAGTGCTCTCAAACGGTGAAGGTGAGGCGCACTTTAATCCTTTCACTACACTGCACCATACCTCAACCTGGTCACTGACCTATTACAGGATGACCAAGAAATAATCAGAGACAACACGAACAAGCAACCACAACATTTAAAAATCTTTTAGGCGATGTATAAATGTCTACTAGTCAAAAAATTAAGTCTATCTTGACGAACACTAGGTATTTACCACATCCGCATCAGAAGACCGAGTAGTTTACAAGTGCTTACATTATGTAATTATTATTATGTTTATTAATTTAGAGGAGGAAGGGCACAGCGAGATTTTCTCGTTCTGAATTGGAGCAGCCCGCCTGGGAGGTACCTCCGCCTTACAGAAGATCGCAGCCAAATAACATTATTTGTTTTCAAATAGTGTTGTGTTTCTGCGATGAGTAAGGTTGCCAGAGCTCTTTAGGGGGAGGGGGGTTCGGGGTCGGCAACGCGTGCGTGATGCCTCTGGTATTGCAAGCGCTCATAGGCTACGGTAACTGCTTACCAACAGGTGGGCCGTATGCCTGTTTGCCACCTCAGTAGTATAAAAAAAATATATATATAATGATAAATGAATAATGTTTATGTAAGCACGCGTAGGTAACAGGTCAAGCAACTGACCCGTCCGCGTCAATGCTAAAACCTAACCTACCATAATCTATCAAATAGATTACTTATTTAAATGAACACTACTATGTAAACATTAATTATGTGAATGAGTTGCTATCGATGCAGGAAATGTAAACATTGTACGGAACAGTAGTCTAGTCATATTAGTATGAGAGATAATAAGCTGGAACTAAAGCTTAGAACACCAAACAACACTAACAGGGTTGTACTAACAAAGAAATTCCTGGAATTCCTCATCATATTCTGAAGAATTGAAGCCCCATATTATCAGAAACAATTATTTGGGGGGATTTGCCCATACTCGCCACGCTGGGCATGCGGGCGCAGATAAAGTTCTTATTGTCGATGATAGGGAGCGCTGCCAATGCCTTAGCTTTGTTTCCCTTAGTCGCCTCTTACGACAACCGCGGGATGGAGGGGCCTATTCTTCAGCCGGGGCCACCGCGGCCAATTCAAACCCTAAGCGAGTGCAATACAAATAATTGTATTCTAGGTGTTCTTCTTCTTCTTGTCGTGTCACTGATTCTTTCTTGGTCATCCCGTATTAGGTCGGTGACCAGGTTGAGGTATGGTGGCCCTGAAAAGGGCCTATGATCGTCGGTGAAAGAATCAGGTGAAATTGATGTTTTTAAATTATTAATCAAAAAAAATTCTAGGTGTAATGATCATTGAAGTTCTAAATTAATGTGTTTTTTACATATATTTAGGGTTATAACATTTCGCGAATTTATTTCAAGAACAAATAAATGTACGATTCGATACAGTACATAAAACAGGAACGGATATTTTCAGTCATTTAAACTATGTACAATGTTAGGCCGACGGCAATGGTTTTATCATCAGTTACCAACTGTTATGATATGTACCATGTACATGCATGGTTGCTCGATTGCTATGCTATACAACAGTTTTTACACAGTAATTGCGAAACCGTGTGCTGGCAACATCGGCTAGCACAGGCTGGCACTGGCAGCACAGGTTTTTTTTTATACAACTAAGGTGGCAGGTAAAGCTTAGGGCAAGCCTATGAACGCTTGCAATAACAGAGGTATCACGCACGCGTTGCCGACCCCGAACACATCACTATTTGAAACAAATAATGTTATTTGACTGCGATCTTCTGTAAGGCGGTGGCACCTCCCAGGCGGGCTGCTCTCCTCCTCATTCTGCATACTTTTTTGAAAATAGAAGAAAACAAGCTACGTGGAGTACATACATAAAACCACGCCTGTTTCCCAGAGGGGTAGGGCAGAGACCACAGCTGGCCTTTTTCCAAAACTTCATCGATTTGGTCACTGAACGTACGCCGAGGTCTCTCCTTTCAACAGTCCCATTCAGCAGAACCGACAACCATTGGGGAATAAAGGCAGGGACTGAATAACCGGAATATAAAGGTACCTTTAAATAACGATATGATGTCATACCGATAAATTCCGGTTACCCGAATATTTCTCTACCGATAAACATAACGGTACCGGAAAATTCATTTCATTTCATTTCGGTTTATTTCGCTACCGGAACCTATAACCGAAATAAGTAAAGGTTTATAAAGGTTTTCTTTGATGAAACGCCACCACCCCGCCACCGCGTCGCGACTGTCCTAGCGAACTAGCCGCGGCTCAAAATTTCGGTACCGAAATCTACCGGTATGAAATAACGGTACCGTAATGCCCCACCGGTATAGCATAATGGTACCGAAATGTTTTAACGGTACAAGTACCTATAAGCTCTACCGCTTTCAGTCCCTGAATAAAGGTTCTGGAATGGCGACCACGAACCGAGCGACGCAGTGTTAGAAGGCCCCCCACCCGAAGGAAGGGAAGTCGGTGGATGGAAAAGACTCAAGAACGATTTTCATGGAGCTCTTAGTGGCAGGCATATGTCCAGCAGTGGCCTTCTACAGGCTGGTGATGATGACTCTAATATAAGTAAAGGAATACGAGACGGTATATGCCAGCCTCTGAGGGACGTTGGCGAACGGAGAAATAGATAGCTTTGTAGACTACAAAGCCTATAATTTTGTTGGCAATCGTGCTTTTCAAACCGGAACATAGCAATCAGCAAATAAATGGAGAAATAGAATGGTTGAATAGTCCGAGGAAACTATAGCCGCAGGCACTAATAAGAAGCCACTTGGTAGAACGGACAATGCTATCTGTGTCTAGAAAGTTTTTGAATTTCCCATAACATGTTATTTTGCTTTTCATTTTAGTTCTGTGCCTGGATGTTAAATATATATCTATTATTTATATCAGTCACTGGTAGCCATAGTACAGGCTATGCCTAGTTTGGAATCCGTTGACCGTGTGTAATATGTCCGGAATATTTATTTATTAGTTCATAGTTTTTTATTAATAACATATACGAGTTACAGGTCAATAGGTAGCATGAATTATGTAATCAATACATAAAACAATCAATTCAAAATTTTAAAAAAAGAACAGACTAATGTCAAAGTCAAAACTAAAATTCAATTACATCATAATCACACACATTTTAAGTTCATAATATCATTATTATTATTAGTTAAGTTACAAAGAATTTGTACCGTTTAATTGAAATAAGCATTTACCTACTTACTTTAAAACACTACGTACAGTGAACCAGTTTGATTTGTAGGCCACACAACTATATGTTTTAACTAAAGTTTTGAAAAATACTTTCAAATAAAAACACTAGCCATAATTTAATCCTTAAGTGGCTGGTTAGGCACAAGTAAATCTCGCGACAAGCTTTTATGTCAGCCAAATTGTGTAATATAATAATTTGATTGATTTGATTTAATTTAAACTACTTCGTTCTTCTTTTTAGAGAATTTAAATAAAATATTTATTTTATTAAATTCCCAAGCGTGGTAGACAGAAAGCCTCTCAAAACTCAAACGTTTGAACTTCAAAACAACTAGATCATCCAAGATCGCCTTGGATGATATCACTTTGTTTGTATTGAAAAATTAGACCATCCATCGGGCATCGGAAATACGCAACGCTTCGAAAACCAATATAAAAAAAAAGAAATGCTAGTTTTATTGTTAGCTTAGCAGCCGACTTTATTACAGTAGGTACTTACCGCACGAGCGAAGCAACTGACGGAAGCAAGACTTCGATATAACTAATACGTTTCCTTTCAGGATACATTCGACTTCCAGTTCTGAGTCAGAAAATATGACCGACTGGTTCCTTAAAGCTTCGAATTCTAAAAGGTCACAACCTTTTGGACTGCGTTTCCGCAACCACAGCTTCACTACCAGTGAACCTACCACAATTATTTGACAACCTCGGTGGTGCAGCCGCCAAGTGCCCGTCTGAGACGCAAGGGGTGCGGGTTCGATTCCCACTGCGGGACAAATGTTTGCATGATCTGTAAATATTTGTTCCGGGTCTGGGTGTTGTGGTACCATGGTTCTCGTAGTTTCTGATACCCACGACACAGGGAATCCTAGTGTGGGGTCAGGACTATGTATGTGACTGTTGGGTGTTATTTATTTATTATTATTATTATTATACCGTCAATATAGCCTAGCCTCATAGCTCAGTAGGAACCTGCCCTCATAGCTCAGTTGCTAGTGACTCTGCCTTCTGCGCTAGAAGTCGCGGTTTTGATTCCCGCACTGGACAAACATTTGTGTGATTAACACACATGTTTGTTCTGTGTCTGGGTATTAAATATTTATCTATTATGTATATCAGTTTCTGCTACCCATAGTACAGGCTATGCCTAGTCTGGGATCAGTTGACCGTGTCTGATATGTCCGGAATATTTATTTAAATAAGATATTTTTTACAAAAACTAAATACCGACTTCAAATTCCTGAATATTTACAAGATTAATATCAACCTCTTTTTTTTGTTATCAAACTCTTTGCGTTTTGCTTACCTACTGAGGATGACACTGGCCACATACACTTTCGAATAAAAAACAAAAGTAAGTATGACATCCAGCTCCGTTACGGCTCTATTGTGTAAGGAATGATCCAAGGAAGTGTTCCTCTTACAAATTGAATTTATCGGTAGTTTTTTTAATGAAAGTCTGCTTTTATTTATTTTTAAGCGTGATTACCGTTAAAATAATGTATCAACCGTTATATTTATTCTGTGTTATTTGTTTACCTTTATTGATCGAGCGAGCGTAGAACACTCAAACAGCTTGCACGAATCGGCGTATATCTGTTCCTGAGCATTACTTTCTAAACAACAAATCCGATCTGCATGGAACTTAGTAGGACAACAGGTATTACTATTAAGCTTTGCTGCTACGAGTACCGTGGTACTACAATACCCAGACCCGGTAAAAATATTAGCATATCATGCAAACATTTCTCCCGCAGAAAGAATCGAACCCGCACTCCCTGCGTCTCAGGCGAGCATTCGCCCGCTGCGCAACCGATGTCGTAAAGCATTTTAGCTAATGTCGGGGCAGAAAGCTAGCTTTTGATAAAAGAATATACACATTCAAAACAGCAAGGAAACATTTCGGTACAATAGTGGTTTTTCGGTTATTACCATACTCCGCATTTGCAAATAAGGCAAGTAGGTATATTTTTTTATTTGGATTTAACGTATGCAGTCAGGAAACAATCTCCAAGCGACAATATTCCAAGAATAAAGTTCAACAACTTACCTAAACAACTTGCGAAAACGTTTAAAATACAATAAAATCAGCCATATGTGGCGCCCATGCTAAATCTGTCTGTAGGTATACAATGCAACGTGTTCCGCAACCAGTATAATGTCCCGAAAGTAGCTTATTCTATATACAAAAATAACAATATACATTTTTTTTATACAACTTAGGTGGCAAACAAGCATACGACCCACCTATTGGTAAGTGGTTACCGTAGCCTATGAACGCTTGCGATACCAGCATCACGCACGCGTTGCCAACCACAGCACACCAAATATCACTCAATGTGTGTCACTCAATGTGAGTCACTCAATGTTATTAGTTAAAAACAATTAAATCCCGAACTTTTTAACTGACTTAAAAAAGTAGGAGGTTCTCAAGGCGGATGTATTTTTTTTTTTTTTTGTGTATGTTTCTCGATATCTCCGCCAATACTAAACCGATTTTGATAATTATTTCGCTGGTATATAGAGTATGATCTCGAGATGGTCTCATATTACTTTAGTTCCTGAGGGATTGCTACTTGTCTCGTAAAACTTAAAGTCATCATCTCTTGAAATCACGACTTGCCGAATTTTTTTTTTGTCGACTGTTTTATGGTATGGTTATCCCCGCGACTTCGTTCGGTTGCTGCTATTTTTACATAAACTTTAACCTTAGGGGTTGTGTGTCGGGAATTCCTTGCTGTGCACCCATACGTTACAACAGGAACCCTGCAAATTTCATACCTACTCTTAGGACTTTTGGTTAGGCTCTGCGTTGATTGTCAAAGAGAATAAAGCCACCACGTTTTATTGTCTGTCAGTCAGTCAGTACCATATGAGTTATTATTTATGATGAATGAATGTCATACTTAGGTACTTTGGTCTTTTGTTCGAAAGTGTTGGTGGCCAGTGTCATCCTCAGTAGGTAAGCAAAACGCAAAGAGGTTGATAACAAAAAAAACAGGTTGGTATTAATCTTGTAAATATTCAGGAATTTGAAGTCGGTTTTCAGTTTTTGTAAAAAATATCTTATTAAAATTAGCTGTTTTTGGTCTTTCTATGATGTAAATAACTAGGTACAAGAAGTTCTACAACAAATAATTTCAATGAAAAATATTGAATTTCCAAAAGTCGAAGAACAAACTTCCTTCATCGCCAATTAAGATAGCCCCCTTCCGGTATAGCATACATATTACGAACCACTTTGTATATTACATTGGTAACATACCTCAGGAGTCATCCGATGACGGTAATGGCTACAGATGTAATTATCTCTGCCTCAGCAGAGTGAGAGTATAATTAAGTGAAATGACTCAAATGAAATCACAAGAACAGGAAGACTCCGACGGCATAATACAAGGTGATTCATGATATGTCATCATCATCATCAGCAACCTGTAGAAGTCCACTGCTGCCTTCCCCAAAGAGTTCCACGACGAACGGTATTGAGCCCTTTCCATCCACCGACTTCCCGCAACCTTTACAATGTCATCGGTCCATCGGGTAATAATATGTATGCCATCCCGAAAGGGGCTTATTCTACAACCAATTGGCAATAAAGTTTGTTCTACGACTTTTGGAAATTCTAAATTTTTCATTGAAAAAACTCTATGCGAAAATCAGCTGTTATGGGGTCAAATCAGGTCAAACTCAATGAATCAGTTGTTTTAGGCAGCAATCTTGATTCCGAACTTCTTGTACGTTTAGTTATTAGTTCTAAAGATTATAAAAATATCAAAAATAGCTAATTTGAGACACTTTGAGAAAAACAAGATTTGATAGAATACCTTGTATAAAATACGTCATCGATTACTTGGGTATTTTTAGATTGATTCACGATACTGTTATTAAAGGAAGTATGAAAGCATATTAATAATACATGTTTACTGGAACATATTTGATCGAGCGTAATTGATAACAACTAGGGCGAATCGGCGTTTTATATTTGTATGTATTTTTTTCGAGCATAACTGAAAAATGAAATGAAAATGAAAAATGTTTATTACAAAAACTTATTTAAAGTATCATTTAGTTGGTTCCAGCTCTTCTTGTTAGGTAGGTACCATAACAGTCATATTATTGTAACATACTTCCTACGTACAAAGGAGTAAGTACCCACCTAAATAAAAATAAATGACGGTAATCATACAGTTTAAGAACCACCTACCTCCCGTGCTAGTTAGAAACTGTGTTATCTATCGAACCTTCAATCCGATTTCCATGGAGTTTAGTAGGTCAACAGGTTATACTGTCAAGATTTAATGATAAGAATATGCGTTGCCGACCCCGAACCCCCTCCCCCCCTAAAGAGCTTTGGCAACCTTACTCATCGCAGGAACACAACACTATTTGAAACAAATAATGTTATTTGGCTGCGATCTTTTGTAAGGCGGAGGTACCTACCCAGGCGGGCTGCTCCAATTCAGAACGAGAAAATCTCGCTGTGCCCTAACTCCTCCTAAAGGTTCTATAGTGACGTACATATCAAACTGGTTGACTGTCAATCATACCTGGAGTAATGTAAAAAATGTTGGTGATTGTCCCTTTCTTGAAGGATTTGGCTGGTACCTACCTAAAGTAGCTAGGAAGAATAATTATTTGAACTGGTAGATCAGACGTCGAAAAGTGGGTAAATGGTACTATTTGATGAGCAAATATGGACAAATTTTGATGGCATAATTAGCAAGAGGACTATAATTTTGTATATCATTTTAGAGTTCCGCAATATATTACACGAAATATTTAGGAAAATAAGTCTCAAACTATTGAAGAAATTAAAATGACGATTCGGTTATTCGATTGTATGTTATATGCGCCCTCTGAAAACCCAAATGGCATACGGAATAAACCTCTTATTTATAATCAGTAATTAACTTTATCGGCTCGATAACTCTCGTTCTGTCCTTTTCTAACAGTAAACAAAAGAAAGAGGCGCAAGATACATTTATTGAGCCGATATTGTTAGTGAGTGATTATGAATAAATATAACAAGATATATTGAGCCGATATTGTTAGTAAATAAACATATTCAATAAAATCACAAGGATCGCATTATGTGATGTTTTATGTAAATTGAGAAAGAATCCAGATATTACAATATTTACGGCTAAAAGCTTTACTTTTTCATTTCCCAAGAGGGTGCTAGCTACTGCCGGGAACAATAGCTTTTGTTCTGACTTCGAGTAGTTTTTTACTTTTTTATTGACAACGTAGAGCTCTACTATTGTGCTAGTGGTTCTGCAATATATGAATTGCGGTGAAAGACTTTTGGTACGTCCTGAATAGAAACTTTCTCTATTCACAAAGTACTCTTAAAAATTTCAGTTAAAAAGGGGCATGTGCCTAATTATATTCCTCTGATTACTCCCTTGTACGATAAACTTCAAAGTCTACAATCAGTGCATGTTGTCATATATGACACATGGAACTGAGATATGGTCGCTTAATATAAGCCTCATACACAAGCTCAAAGTCGCGCAACGAGCTATAGAGGGGGCTATGCTCGGAGTTTCGAGAAAGCTAGCTTTAGTAAGTGGCCTTCTTAGAATATAATTAATTTCATACGGAACCACTGGAAGTCATGATAACAGCAATTCAAACACAACAGCTCACTCGGTCAATGTACTCAAGCCAAACATAATTATGTAGGTACGTACTTAGAGCAAAAACTGGGTGTTCCTAAAACCTCAATCGTATTGGCCATCCTCGTCAAAATAACATTCGTTTTGTTTCTTTTACTTAATCGAGCGAGCGAAGATATCTCAAACAACTTGGACGAATCGGCGTTGTATGTTAGTATGTTTATTTGTTAGAGTGAAAATTTCGAATCGTCAATCCTATCTTTATGGATTTTTTTTATACAACTGATGTGGCAAACAAGCATACGGCCCACCTGTTGGTAAGCGGTTACCGTGGCCTATGAGCGCTTGCAATACCAGAGGCATAAGGCACGCGTTGCCGACCCCGAACCCCCCTCCCCTAAAGAGCTCTGGCAACCTTACTCACCGCAGGAACACAACACTATTTGGAACAAATCATGTTATTTGGCTGCGATCTTCTGTAAGGCGGAGGTACCTCCCAGGCGGGCTGCTCCAATTATAACGAGAAAATCTCGCTGTGCCCTACCTATTCCAACATATTTACAACAGATTATACTATCAAGATTTTCCGGTAAGAGTATGAGTTAAATCGAACAAGGGGTTGCTAAGATATACGAATCCAAAATATGTTCGCTAAAACGATTTTATTTTTATTCCACGCTATTCGGTTTTTAGTGTGGAATAGATAAAGTTCTTTACCTAGAATATCATATAGGCTACTTTTTATGTAGGTACCACGTGAGCGAAACCGCGAGCGTAAACTAGTGAAATAATAATCAAAGATGTCAGCTCAGAATAAGGATGTCAGTCAGTATGCGTTAAAAAGATGACTAACTTAGAATCAAAACATCGTACATGATATTAAAATTTGCAGACATCAGGACAGCAGAACGAAAAATAACACGCAATTAATTTAAAATTAGTTACTTAGCGGTAGCCCAAGGCCAAATAAGCAATAAATCATTATTAATTTTATGGTTTATGATTACGTTTGGCCAATAAATCGATATATCAAAAGCCGTGAGCCGTTTGCCAAGAGGAAGGTTCCCCGACTTTCGATCTGAAGGTCGTGGGTTCGAACCCGCTCGTGAACCAATGAGTTTTTTTATTCGACAAGTATAATTGCGCAACATCGTAAGGAAACCAGTAAGTATGCTTAAAGCGGCGATGGGCTTGCAACCTGTCACGTATGGAATACTCACTACTGCATAATGTGGGTATGTACCAAATGTTTGGAAATGCCTCTGACTACCCCCCTTAGACACCTTCAAGGATCTGATCACTTGAAGATCGGAGAGGATGTCTCTCATTCTTGGGATAAAAGTCGTGAGCGAGTGAGTGACGTTATTATTTATATCCAAAAGACTAGTAGGTACTTAAAAATGTATGAAAATGGTACGGATGTTCATATTTTGTTTATCATTATTTGTTTGATTATACAATTTTACCAAAAAGCTCGTTTGTCGTGGAACTCTTTAGGGGAGGCCTATGGCCAGCAGTGGACTTCAACAGGCTGATTATGATGATGATGATCACCAAGAAAGCTAACCAGCCAGTCGACAATCTAAAATGCATAGATAGTACCAGAAATGGAATACTCATTAAATATTACATTAAAATTCAAAAGATATAAATTTATGTCAATATCTTAGCAATGTGGCTCCAAATTAATCTCTACCTTTTCGTAATTAATCATTCCACGCAAAACGGTAAAGGAAGCTGAGCAAAATGGGTGCCGCAATTACGAGCTAAGTGCTACCAAAAATGTCACATACTTTATTTAAAAGTTGGTTTGTTCTTTTATATTGTTTTATAAAAACATATTAATTGTACCAAAAACTGATGAATTTTAAGTCAAGACATATGAATGTATCGCTTTTGTATAATATACACACGATTGCATTTGCAAAAAGGACGTATATTTATTTTATGAATTAGCTTGTCAACACGAAGATTACGAAAAGCTTGCATACATGCATACAAACGTAAAAACATCAAAAAATTGTCTTAAAATGTTGCTTTTATACGCTGAAAAAGCCTCTGTTATGTGTGGCACACAAAACAGAAGCTGGTGGTAAATTTTGTTACGGGCCAGTACTCCTTCTCCTTTTATCCTGATTAAGTTTGTTGTACGATATTTGGAAATTCGCATATTTTTATTAAAAAAAAAACATTGTGAAATCAGCTGTGGTCACTGTCCCAATGACAGGATGACCAAGAAAGAATCAGTGACACGACAAGCAAGCAACTTAGTTTCTCAAGCCGCTAAACGCACAGTCTACCCAAAAAAAAACTATAAATATTCCGGACATACCACACACGGTCAACTGATCCCAAACTAGGCATAGCCTGTACTATGGGTACCAGAGACTGATATACTCGTACATAATAGATAAATATTTAACACCCAGACACAGAACAAACACTGTGTTAATCACACAAATGTTTGTCCAGTGCGGGGATCGAACGCGCAACCTCTAGCTCAGAAGGCAGAGCTACTACCAACTGAGCTATGAGGCCAGTCAACTATGGGTAAAACATTTGTCGATAGATTTATTTATCAACGTTCTGAACAGACTGTTTCAAGGCGCTTCATATTCATTAAAAGTTTAGCATGTAGGTTGGTTTACTGCATTTTCATTGATTTATTACTACGTCGGAATTTTCGCGAGATAACGGCCAATTTATATTGCCTTGAAAGAATTGCCTGTACAGTAATCCAGCCCGCAATAATGATAAGAATCTCACATAGCGGGTCGTTTTGCTGACCTAGTTTACAATTTTCTTGGGTCCGTGTATGAATAGTATATGAGATACTCGTACTACGCTAAAGTTATGCATAATGCCTTTAAGGATGCTCTACACCAGGTGATTCATAATAATGCTATCCCGAAAGGGGCCTATTCTACATCAAATTGGCAATAAAGTTTAAAAATTAAATATTCCGGACATATCACACACGGTCAACTGATCCCAAACTAGGCATAGCCTGTACTATGGGTACCAGAGACTGATATACATAATAGATCAATATTGAACACCCAGACACAGAACAAACATCTGTGTTAGTCACAAATGTTTGTCCAGAGCGGGAATCGAACCCGCGACCTCTAGCGTAGAAGGCAGGGTTACTACCAACTGAGCTATGAGCCAGTCGTTTGTTCTACGACTTTTGGAAATTAACATTTATAACCAACTCAAAGAGAAAATCTGCTGTTTTCTGGTCAAATCAGTTCAAACTTAATGAATCAGCTGTTTTAGGTATTTTGATGCCGAACTTATCGTACGCTTAGACTTCTTCTTCTTGTCGTGTCACTGATTCTTTCTTGGTCATCCTGTATTAGGTCAGTGACCAGGCTGAGGTATGGTGGCCCTGAAAAGGGCCTAAGGCTGTCGGTGAAAGAATCAGTGTAGTGAAAGGATTAAAGTGCGCCTCTTAGAGGCTCCTTTCGTACGCTTAGTTATAATGATGATAAATATACCAAAAACAGCAATTTTTTTTCGCTAATATTCTTTCTTTCTCTTGATAGAATAACCCCCTTCTGGGATCATGTTATGAATAACCTCGTATAAGCATCAGACGAAAGTTTCAGTAAGCACTTTACTTAGTGGTTATTTGACGGTGGAGCTATTACCCAGCTGAAAAATTAGAGGTTCGAGCACGTTTCTCACTGCTATGAAAAATAATAAACTTTCTGGTGGGTGTTGCGATACGGTGCTCAAACTGTCTGATGTTTACGACACAGGTAATCCTAGGGCCAGGCACTCAGGCAGGACTGCGGTTACTTGTGTGACTGCTGGTTAATAATATTATTGGAAAAATTGGATATCTTGGTAGAGTTGGATACTTAATTAGCAAAGTTGGACACTTAAGTTGGCAAAGTTGGATACTAACTTGGCAAAGTTGAATACTGGGCAAAGTAGGGCATACTTGGTAAAGTTGGATACTTACTTGGCAAAGTTCAAGTTGTCCGAAGCCAAGATTTCTCCTAAGGACCCCCACAGTGTCCTGTGCAGCTGCCGCACAGGCGCACCCCACCAGCTTGCGTGCCAATAGCGCACTGTAGACGACACGATGCATTCCACACCTGCAAATAAATATCTAGATTAAAATATGGCAGATAGTTACTGAAGTTTTTTTATTCTGATCTAGCTTCCACCCGCGATGTCTCTCCCATAGTACGAGCAAACCATGCGATTTAGTCGAATGTTTAGACGAACTCTGAATCAATCAGACTCAATCAGGCGTCTGAATCGCTTTCTTCAAATGACGTAACCACAAAAGTGAAAGGATTATCTTTTTAGACTCGTTTACCTTCACAATTAATTTTCTTTATCAATTAGAATGTGCATGTATCATATCATATCATATTCATTTATTGCCAACATGTACATGGATACAGCTGAGGTGTAAAGGTAGCTTAAGTAAGGACATGTACCCTGTAGGGCGCTGCAAATGTCTTGTTTTACATACATTTAAATAATAATAATAATTGGTAACTTATTCATTTAATGTCAAATAAAAGTATAGTATAAACAGAAACAGTCAGAAATAGCATTGGATAAAAACAATTCAGGTTAAGCTAGGTATCTATTTATGATGATGGAAGCCAGCAGGGTTCGGGTGCGAGGAGCCCTAGCTCTGCAGTACACAGGCCTCCATTGCACGGGGGTGTTCCTAATGTTCCGGGACATCCCTCTCCTCTTCAAGGGGAGGGTCGAAGGGTTCGCTTAAGGCGAATAATCACTGACAGGGCCGCGGTAGAATCCGAACGGGAACCCGTGACCTTGTCAAGTGCTAGTGCGCCGTTGAACCAGACATCGGACGATGACTGGTTCGACGATGCATTGGCACTAAGGGGAATGACGGAACAATCGATGGTTTTTTAGTCGGTATGCTGCTGGTTACTAGTGTCTCATTAGCACTAGTAGCCAGCGGAGAGCCCGACATACCCCTCCGCCTTTCCTCGAGACAGAGGGGATGCGTAATGCATTTTTCCATCGCTAAAAAAATAAAATAAACAGGTGTCTATTTATGATGTCGTCAGTCGTTTATTTATTACAATAGCTTATCAGATAGGAATTCTTCCACCGAGTAATAACATGTATGCTGTCTTTCAAGCCGCAGAACAGCAGCAATTGCAAAAAATCTCAACCTCCATCTACATACAGGTCTATGGCACAACTCATTTTAATTGCGTAACCCCAAAGGTCACAGACATTCTAACTGTCGACAAATCTAAGTGCAACAACATTGCGCGCGCGCTGATCTGTGCCAAACTCGTGTTGAGTTAATCACGTTTACACACTACTTCCCACGAGCGTTACCATGCCACGGCGCTGCGTAATGAGCGAGCATTTCACAATAGACTGATCGAGGACCAGTTCTTTCTTACGCGTAAAGCAACCGGACGGACGGATTCAAGACCACAGTGCAGCCGAGCTTTCTACTATTCTGTGTTCAAGACTATTTATTGATCGAGCGAGCGATATCTTAAATAACATGGATGAATAGGCAAAATGTTTATTTGTTAGAGCATACTCCCGTAGTCGGCACTAATTACAGGGAAAATACATTTATGTGGCGAGCAGGCCACAACTTCAATAAGCTGAGTAGGCACTTTGACTTAGACCTTCGTTGATGAGCATCAAGCATTTTAATTTATTACAGCCTAGATACTGATTCACATGCTTACTGTTTTAATATGTGCATTTGTGCATACAGAAAATGCCGTTTCCCTTTGTATACAATCACGCTTGACCAGTTATTGTTTACAACACGCATCTTACGCAATTTCAGGCCAATATAAGGATACATAAGGAAGACTAAGAAATAACAAGTGAGGACAGATGGTGCAACAACCTAGTAAGGTTTCTGAGCCGTTGGGTACAGAACAAGAACGGTCGCTTTGGTAATCTACCGGGATGGCCTATGTTCAGCAGTAGAGGAAAGATGCCTCTCTGAGGCGCACTTTAATCCTTTCACTACACTGATTCTTTCACCGACGGTCACCGCCTACCGAACCGGGCGACGCAGTATTGGAAGGCCCCCCGATGGACCGATGACATTGTAAAGGTTGCGGGAAGTCGGGCCTATGTCCAGCAGTGGACTTCTAAAGGTTGTTGTTGATGATGATGAAGAATGAAGTAAGAGAAACTGCATCGTAGGTATTAATCATCAAGATACAATAAAATAAATATATATATGCCCACGGCTTATATCCCCAAGCATGATAGACAACCTCTGAGATCTTCAGGCGATCAGATACTTGTAGATTTCTAAGGGGGATATGACAGTAAAGTATCTCATAGGAAATGCGAATCCTGCCATAGGAAGCGGAAAATCGTAGCGGAAGTAGGTACTACCTCTAAGCAAATGGAACTTTGAATACGCTGGCAACTAAACCACACCCTGTACCGCCTTATGAACATCATAAACCCTCGCTTTTAAAACTGGGTCAAAGACATAAAACGGAAATTTTTATAAGGACTAATCTTACCAGATGCTAACTTGGGTACTTTCACTACCCTGATTATGTCACCGATGGTCATAGACCCTTTTCAGGGCGACCATACTTTAGCCTGGTCACTGAACTTATACTGGATGACCAAGAAAGTGTTGTAACTCATTGTAAGACGTCAGGACACAAGGCAAGACTTTACGCTCCGATAATGTGAGTTCAATACCATCGCACTGAGAGAGCGTGAGTTCAGTCCAATAAAGTTCCAACAACAGGATATTAAATAATGCAACTTGAGCGTAGGACGGCCCCCTAGGGAAAGGTGACCTAATAAAGTTTGCTGGGAGCCGTTAGGTGCTGAACGAGATCGGTCTGATATCACAAAGTGATTCATAACATGAATACCATCCCGGAAGGGGGTTTTTCTATCAAAATTGAAAAACAATTTTTCAATTGAAGTTTTTTAATCGAATTTATAACTAATAATAATTATTAAACGTACGAAAACTGTGACATCAAGGTTACTACCTAAACAGCTGAACAATTGAATTTGATTGAACTGATTTGACGCGAAAACAGCTGATGTTTACATCGAGATTTTTCAATGAATAGTTACAAAATTGGTAGAACAATCTTTACAATTTGATGTATAATAAGAACCTTTCGGGATAGTATATGTGTATACATACGTATTATGAACTAGCGTACGCTCGCGTGGTATCTCGATAAAAAGGGGTAGTTTTGAAAAACCCTGAAATACGTATTTCATTATTTGACTCTAAGAGTATTTGTACTAAGTTTCAGATAAATATCTCCATGCGTTAAGATTCTCCCATACAAACTTTGACATCTCAGTAAACCCTTTTATGGGGTAGTTTTGAAAATCTATAAATACCATTTTTCTTTATTTCTATTATACATTACGTAAAGTTAGTTTCAAATCTGTAGCTTCAAAGAATACGATTTTTCATACAAACGTTTTAACCCCTTTTCACCCTCTTAGCAGATGATTTTATGAAAATCCCTCCTTAGTGGATGTGTTTGGCATATAAGGCAGCTACTGTCCAAATTTCAGCTTTATAGCTTCAGCGGTTTGGGCTGTGCGTTGATCGTGGAATCAGGCCTTGTTCATTACCGCACGCACACTAAGCACAGCACATCAGTAAACACTGAGAGTTCAATTACCGATTGTACTAAACATGCACTGAAATGCACCCGGTGTACTCGGGACGCACCCGGTGAACTTACTGCGGAAAAATTAGCTGTAGTAATGAAGCTTTACAGGTTAATCATCATCATCATCATTTTAGCCGTAGGACGTCCACTGCCGAACATAGACCTCCCCCATAGATTTCCAGAACCAATCATTTGGGGGGATTTGCCCATACTCGCCACGCTGGGCATGCGGGTTGGCGAGATAAAGCTATTGTTGACTGCCTATCATCTAGCTTTTTTCCTTAAGTCGCCTTTAGGACATCCACGGGTAGAAATGAAGGGGCTTATTCTACAGCCGAGGCCACCACGGCCTGAGGTAATTAAGCCATACTATGATTTATTATCGCATGTGGATTGTATGTGGTGCGATGGTCCACAAACACACACAGGAAATTGAGCCACAAACCTATGACTTAAATTCTATTTTGGGATGACACTTTGCGGAATAACTTGCACTTAACAGAACTCGAATACATATAAATAATAGGTACCTTGTCTTGAAAACGTGTACAGGATATTGGATCGTACAGCCAGGGTCTAAAGTCGATTTCGCGTCAGCTTCCCTTATAGTATAGTAGAGCTGATTCGGCGTACTCGCCGACTGGGGAATTAATAAAACCTAATAGTCTGCGGAATAATGCACTAAGGTTGGGAATCGTGGAAAATTGAATCATATTACTTTGTTTTAAGGTCGATCACGGGTTCAAGAATTGTTTCAGTATGATGAGTATGAAGCCATTCCGCTCTACCGTTGTATTGATCCTAGTTAGAGACAGGGAGGTATCAATTATAGTACCTACTAGGGGAGTAGTTACAGGCACGTCCATACATTTTGGCACATACCCACAAGAATAGTTACAGGTTTCCTCACGATGTATTCCTTCACCGTTACATGCACGTGCTAATGCGCATTTAATTTTTTCGAACAGGAAAACTCATTGGTACGGGCGTGTTCGAACCCGCGACCTTGGGATCGAAAGTCGGGTTACCTCCGACTGGGCCGACTCGTTTATTGGAGTATTCATAATCCAAGAGAATCCAAAAGTACTTAAGAATTCAGTAGGTAGATAGTTAGTAGGTAAACTTGGTACAACACAGCGAAAACCTTGTAGTTTAAACAATGCTGCCCAGTTTAGGAAGATCTTTATCCTTCACTTGACAAAAGGTTTCAATACACTAAAGGCCTTTGCCCACTACTCCGTACCATACTGTAATGTCCTATCAGGTATGATAAAGCACGACAGACATTACTACGCCCACTAGAACGTATCATTATATTCTCGTCGTGAATTCGTCGTGATGGAACGGTCTAGTGGACGTTGTTTCATAATAACTGCGCTATACTAGTTGTCTCAAACGGTGAAGGAAAATATCGTGAGAAAACCAGCAAGTCCAGAACCTTAAAATTCGAAGACATGTGACATGTGCACGAAAGAAGCCTAAAAGAGGCGCACTTTAATCTTTTCACTACACTGATTTGACCCTTTCGGGGCCACCATTCTACAACCTGGTCACTGACCTTAATACAGGTGACCAAAAAAGAATCAGTGACACGACAAGCAAGCAAGCATGGCATGGAACGTTGTAGTGGGAAAAGGTCTTAATAGTCAGATAAGTCATGCCTGCTAGTGGCTACGACCGGGGCGTTTTCCTGTTATTCGATGGGTCACGGTTGAGGCATTACAACATGGCGCAGATGTCCAGCCCATAATTACAATATTTAACAACTTTCCGATCATCATCAGCCTCAGGAAGCCTGCTAGACATAGGCCTGCTCCAAAGAGTGCCATGACGAACAGTCTTGAGCCTTCTCTATCCACCTTCCTGCAACCTTTACAATGTCGTCGGTCTATCTTGTCTCGCCCTAAAGGGTAGAAATCAGATCCCTGAAGATGTCTAAGGGTGGTTTTCAGAGCATGTCCGAAAATGGGCAAATGCCCACATTTTGCAGTAGGTATACCTAGTATTCCATACGTGACACGTTGCAAGCCCATCGCCGCTTTAAGAATACTTATTGGTTTCCTCACGATGTTTTACTTCACCGTTTTAAATAATAGCAATGGCATCAAACAATTACCTAACATAATCAATCACCGATTAAACGGTCGACTATATGCAATAAAGTGCAATAAACTGATAACAACTGATTATGTAGCTCCAAAACTCACGTTTGCTTTGAAACAATCACGAGATAGGTATGTTTATGTTGTGGTGAAAACGTTATCGAGATTTGTGGTGATAACTAGATAAGTACAGGTAGTATGTGATGAAATGGCAGATACCTACGCCCGCCTGCATTGCAGTATTGTAAATTTTGTAATTGAGCTTACAAATGTATGTGGAAATGTGGAGAAACCTTACGATTTCCAAGATAGTCGCTGTATTGGACGAAGGGGATTGTACGTTAGTTCTTTTCGTTGTGTCTATGCGAAGTTATTTATATGACTATCTACAGAGCGGCTGAGTTATCGACAGAACAGAATTTATAACACCCAGCAAACTTCAAACTTCAACTTCTATATTCATTGAAATCGAATGGATCAGTTTGAAACGTCTTAGATAGTCCTGACCCCCATACTAGGATTCCCTATGTCGTGGGTATCAGAAACTATGAGTACCATGTTCATTTGGTACCACAACACTCAGACCCGGAACAAATACCCGCTACGCCGCCGCTGCCAATATACCTATGGACAGGTGACTTTTCCCTGGCTTCAGAAATGTGAAAGCAGCAGTGAGAAATTAAGGAGCGAAGTCAGAGCGAACTTTAAAAACATTTGCTAAATATGCTTTCATTAGATCTACGATATAAATATGGTATGGGCATGTCATGAGGAGGGATGAAAGTTGTGTAACGAGAAGAGCGTTAGGTATGAATGTAGATTGATATAAGACTAAAGGCCAAAGAAAAGATGGATGACATGAGTAAGAAGGAAGTGAGTGCGGAGATGACGGCTAACAGAAGAGAGTGGAAGAAGAAAACATGTTGTGCCTACCCCACATAATGTGGGACAAGGGCAGGAAGAAGAAGAAAAGCTATCATCAGAAATACAGACCCTAAAGGACTTCTTTAAGATGCCTCTGGAAGGATAGTTGCTTACCATTATATCCTATAGGCGCATTCTCTCGCAGCTTGAATGTGAAGGGTATGTGGACCCTCTGCATCAGAAGCCGGGGGGGATCCATGGCTCGCCAAGCGTCTTCGCGGCTCTCGCCTACAATGCCAATCACTTCCATGTTCCTGTAAAGAGATTGAGTTTATTTAATGTGTCTTTTTGGCAACAAATATAAGAATCGTTCCGTCCTACTCCTCATCATCATATTATACAATTAATATTTGCATATCATGCAAAAATTTGCCCCAGAACTGACATTTTTACGTGCCCATGCGACTAGCAGAAACCCATCGAGGTGACCGTGAGAGCTTCAAGTAGCAATTACCACGACCTGGTCACTGTCTTAATGCACGATGACCAACAAAGAACCAGTGACAAAAGCAAGCAAGATTAAAACCACCGAAATATAAAAAGCCATATAATACTAAAGCTTGTAAGTAGGTAGTAATTTGTAAAGATTTCAACAAGAAATGGTTTTCTGTCAGTGTTTAGTTTAAAAAATTTAAGGCCGTTAACCCATCCATTGTGCAAGTACCCTTCAAATGTCAAACGATATAAATTTACATTCTCATTGTTACCATCTACTTACTTATGTATGTGGGTAACTATATTACAAGGTGATTCATGATATGTATGCTAACCCGGAAGGAGCTTATTCTACACCCAATTGGCAATAAAATGTGTTCCTCATATAGAGCTTGAGGGTGTGCTATATAGCTCAACTATAAAGCTATAGAGCACACCCTCGAATGTCAAACTCAAAACTGATTTTATTCAGTAGAGATAAAGATCATATTGCAACTAATTTGAAATGACATATCAAGGAGATATCGCATGCCGTTTGAACAAACATAGAGAACCTAATGTCTAGGCAGCCTAACATAGGTTTTGAGATATTACTAACTTTCATTTGTACCCCTTTTGTGTAATAAATAACACTAAATCATAAAATTACGTAATCCGTAACTTGAATGGGAGACTTTCTCCTCAGTCAGCCCACTGGCAAAATGGTGTGGAGACATTGAACTTAGCTAAATGGAAAGTCAGAAAGGTTGCTTGAGATTCAACCGACAACAAAGAAATAACCAAGGGTAAGGAAGCAAAATACATAAATGCAGTGAAGTGATATTCATGACGTTTCAAGGACGTAGGTAACTTGTAATAACTTACTACCTACTAGTCTATGGTGGTAATAATCGCTAGGTGACAATTTTGGTTACAACTCGTAGGCTCATATTAATAAGTTTTACTTAAAAGGTACCAGTGGTTTTTAACTATTATGTATACTACTTATCCGCTGGTAATGAATGGACCTAACTTAGATACACGCAATATTTAACGCAAGTTTTATTCCGGCTAATTCCTAACATACACTTTCTAATTAAACTTCAGTTTGATTGCAAATATGGTCACTCAATGAAGCTCCTTCATTATTCTAGCTAAAAGTGCTAAATGTCTAGTCAACATTTCAAGCTGTTTTATAGAGTGTCGCAGACATCTGCTAAGTTACCTAACTATTTCGCTAGACGCTGGATGAGTCACCCTAGCCATTCAAAGGAAATTTAAGTGCCTACTTAGGTACCCAACTATTGATAAACAAAATGAATTTCAAAAATGCTGTTTTGCTATTGGATAGATGAGTTTATTTATTTTTAAATTCAAGATTTAAAAAGCAGGTGTATGCCAATGGAAACAAGCGTATTATATTGCTGATTGTTATTATTCCTTCACTTCAAAGTTTAAGGCCATTTTGTAATTGTCAAAGGTAGTAAAAAGGTCAAGGTTTTGTAGGAACTAGGGTTCCTCTCCTACCCTATTCACTACACTACAGGTACAAATTTTGTATAATTATTGTCGTTTATCTGTAGATAGAATATAAATACACCGATAAATTTAATATACCCACCAGAAAAATATTGATCATCAGCATTTGTTACATAAACAAAAAGTACTTCAATTCCAATTTGCCTTTAACACCATTGAAAATTACCTACTACTTACTTATTTTTATTCTTTTTAAACAGGCCTTTTGCAGTGCTGAATTGAACTCAGAGCAGGCAATTGTACTAAGACAAGTGTAATTCCCAAACGGATGGGTTAAATTGCAGCTTTATTATTTTTTCACCTGTATTAATTTGCCCCATTATTATTTCCCACCTACCATGACGTCATTGCATTCAAATGCGCGCGTTCACACTTAACAAATTTTTAACTATAAATCTTTGAGACAGTCATCTTACGTCACAGCCTACACAAAGTTGCGAAGTTGATGGTACGGGGGCAAGTCTCAAACTTGGATATTGGAAAATAAACTTTCCCCTCTCATCACCATAAATCGATTAATCTCTGAATTCGTTACTAGAAAGCCTGTGGCAGGCTTGTCGTGTCACTGATTCTTTCTTGGTCATTCTGTATTAGGTTAGTGACCAGGTTGCGGTATGGTGGCCCTCAAAAGGGCCTTTGATCGTCGGAGAAGGAATCAGTGTAGTTAAAGGATTAAAGTGTGCCCCTTAAGAGGTACTTTCTGATTTTATGGTGACTAAAGATAAATGTCGCAGATACCGCAGAGCCTCAAGACGAAAGGCTACAATCAGATCGTGTTGCCAGTGATGACTTATGGCACTGAGACTTGGTCGTTAACTATAGGCCTCATACACAAACTCAAAGTCGCGCAACGGGCTATGGAGAGAGCTATGCTCGGAGTTTCACTACGTATAATATTCAAAATGAGGAAATCCGTAGAAGAACCAAGGTCAACGACATCATCATCATCATCAGCCTGTAGAAGTCCAATGCTGGACATAGGCCTCCCCCAAAGAGTTCCATGACGAACGGTCTTCTCCATCCACCGACTTCCCGCAACCTTCACAATGTCGTCGGTCCATCGGGTGGGGGGCCTTCCAACACTGCGTCGCCCGGTTCGTGGTCACCATTCGAGAAACTTTACTCCGCAACGGTTGTCGGTTCTGCGAGCTTTATGGCCTGCCCACTGCCACTTCAACTTGCTAATTCTGAGAGCTATGTCGGTAACCTTAGTTCTTCTACGGATTTCCTCATTTCTGGTCTTATCACGTAGTGAAACTCCAAGCATAGCTCTCTCCATAGCCCGTTGCGCGACTTTGAGCTTGTATAAGAGGCCTATAGTTAACGACCAAGTCTCAGTGACATAAGTCATCACTGGCAACACGCACTGATTGTAGACTTTCGTCTTGAGGCTCTGCGGTATCTGCGACGAGAATATATGACGAAGCTTCCCAAACGCTGCCCATCCGAGTTGGATTCGTCGGTTGACCTCTTTGTCGATGTTGGACCTACCTAGTTGAATCGTCTGACCCAAATAGACATAGTGGTCTACAACTTGAATGGTATCGTTCCCAACTTGTACCGGCATGGGTGCAACATGCCGCTCTCAGAATTAGCAAGTTGAAGTGGCAGTGGGCAGGCCATATAGCTCGCCTTAGGCCTTATTCACAGGAATGACATGGTCAATATGTGCGGAGCTGATTAAGCCGCGGGTGTTTGTCAGCGGTTTTCTTTCACCGTTTGTTGCACGTGTTAATGCGCACATTGGTACACGACCGGATTCGAACTCACGATCGTTGGATCAAAGGTCACGGAAGCACTACGCCAAAACGGCTCCAAATCAAATATTTATAAAATATATAAAACTCATAATAATTTACAAAACTACAAAAACTATTGTGTACCTTAAAAACCTAGTTTACAAATCTAGTAGGTAATTATTCACTTTTCATTGTATTATACTCATTAATGCACTATTTATGGGAATTTATTAATATTAATTAGCTAATAAGCATAATGACAATTTGAAATTGAAATTTAAATGCAAAATGTTAAAACAAGCGGTATTCGAACCCACATATATTCGCCTAGAATTGGCGATGCGCAGGTTTGAAAATTTTGGAATTTAAATTTAATGTCATCCCTAAGTGTTGCTTTCACTTAAAAATCAAGAAAATAATTGAATACTTTATGAAATAACCTAGGTAATATGAATTGGGCAGAAAGTCCTACTATGAGGCCAACTGCACCTAAGATAGGACCTTATACAGGGACTTATAAGGACTATAGGAACCTTTTTATGTGTGGTGGTGACCATGCTACAAAACCAGTGAATTAAATTTCATAATTCTTCAATTTCCATATTAGGTTAAAAAAACACTCTGATGTTACTCAATCAAACTTGACTTTGACATTATTAAAAAAATAATATGCATTTAATTTCTTCACTATGTATACCAGTTCGTTGTTGAATATATTTTATTGCAATTCTATTGACATTGATCTTTAAATATAATTTACATAACACATTCCAATTGGAAATCATAAATGAGTATAAGATTCTCAAAGGATTTGAAAAAAGAAAGAAAAGAAAGAAAGAAAAAGTTTTTATTTGTAACGGCGAATTGGGACAGAACGAAGCGACACACAGACAGTAAAAAAAAATATAAAGAAATTGAGAAAACAAAAATTCACTACAAAATAATACACTTACAAAACTAGGGGACAAAAAGCAATACACAAAAATAAAAATTACATGCATAATTTAGGAAATTAATAAATTCTAAATAGGTCTAAATTCTAAAGAGTGTGTGTCTCTCGCATCATCTGCGTGATGACGTCACAAAATGGTATCTGGCTCAGCATGATGTGGATTTGAAAGGTGATACTATGTTTAGTACAAAGAAGGTTTTTCCATCCAAAGGTTGTTTTGACTCGCGGTCGTGAAACAATGGATTGTTCTATTCAAAAAATGTAGGTCAATAACACATGCTTAAAAATGGTAAGCTCTCTGCTCTCTGCTAAACATGACTTTCATGTGGATAAAGCGGACTTAGCTGAGAGGATGGTATAGGTGCTGGTAAAAAGTTTCACCTGACGCTGTATCTAGAATAGACGTTAAAAGGCCTCACTTTCACTTACTTATTTATTAGACACTTTCCCCCACATCTTCACTTGCCTAGTACTCTGATAAAAAGTAGTATGTCTCAGTCTCATAAAGTAAACTAGCTTCCGCCCGCGGCTTCGCTCACGTGGTACCTTTCAAGATAAAAGCCTATACATATGCTATTCCAGACTATAATCTCTGTGCCAAATTTCATCCAAATCCGTTTGTTTAATAAGGATAAAAATGCATAAACCATGCTCTTCAGTGTTAGGTATTATAACATTTGCAGCTGAAGTGTTGATCATGGTCTTACAATAGGTAACTAATAAGATTTAGTTTTTAAAAATTTTTTTAGGTAATGATTTTTCATTTTAGTTTATTACTTAGTGAATGAAGCCAAAGAGGTATATCAGGATTGTAGCGAACGGAAAGCCGTTGCCTCTGGGAAACAGGCGTGATTTTATGTATGTATGTACATTAATAAACAAAAACAATTTGATTAGCATTAAATCAATTCATACAATTTAAATGAGTTGCAGAGCTTTTTGCATAGTTAAGGAGACCGTAAGTAATTTCTGCATAGTTAAGGACTTCGGAAGAAAGTTAAGATTATAAAAGTAACAAAGAAAGATGCAGGATATTTACAATTTAGTTTGTTTGAATTATTTATCTCTATCTCTCTGTAATACACACAATCTTATTCTTTACCAGCTATCAGATAAACAAGTGTTATCTGCTAGCTATTACATCCGTCCAAATAGTGTGTGTTTATTTAATTTATTCACAAAGTACTAGCAAATAAAATGTAAAAATATGGCGTGGTGCGCGAGTGCCCGGCTAAGGCGCTATTTGTTCCGGGTCTGGGTGTTATCATACCACAGTACTCATAGTTTCTGATGCCCTAAGGGAATCCTAGTGTAATGCAACTCACAGGTTCAGGAATATGACTACCAAAGTGACTGTCTTATGTTTACATTTTTTAACATCTAGGTACTACCTACTACTTGATAATAATATGAATTGATTAAAATTATCCCTGTCACTGTCTCTTATTATGTAACAGTCAGAGATGGCAATACTTTAAACATTGTTTATCTTTTACAGATTTTTTTTTAAGGCCACATAGATTTAGTACTAACCTGAGGAGAATAACCAGCATCATGAAGAGGGCTACCAAGGCGCCTATCATGATGAAGATATTTGGCAAATCCGCCAATGTCACCCCTGTGGACCCCATTATCACTTAGATATCAACACAAGCGAAACCACAAAATTAAAGAAATAGACATTGGTTCGCCCTGTATTCCAGTAGTAAGAACCAACTGCACTTTTTGACGACCTTCTAAGAAACGAGAACTTCTGCCAAAAGTGGAGTTGCACAATATTTTTTCGCAATAACACTAACTAAAATATTGGCACTGCGGGCAGCCCGGACGACCTACGCGTTATCATTTCGCACGGTCACAACAAAAACAACATCATTGATCGCGAGCGCAGCGGACAAAAGACGTGTGTGATTCAAGAACAACCACGACGCACGCACGCAACTTCACCTGAGAAATGTCAATTGACATTAACACAGTAGGAGAATGACAGTGACACTGACAGAACCAGCAAGCTGCCAGCTGATTCACGCGTTGCATGAAGAGCGAGAAAAACATATTTGAATAGAAAAAGATAAATTGATAATCATGCTGCAATGGTCAATTGTCAGATTAACGTTGGATGGAACATTTATTTTGGCGCAATAATTCGAATTTGTAAATCGATACAACGATATTAATCCATCTAGGAAAATAAAGTGAAAGTAAAAATGTGTACTCGATTGGTCAGAGACATTCTTTTTGATTTCAGATTTTTGAATCTGTCAAATTATTCAGGTTTTCTAAAAGGTAAACAGCGGCATCGTTTGTTGCATCGTAACAGTACCTACCTACTTAAATAAAAACTTGCTATTAAGGTTTTTTTTCAGTGGACGTACCTTGTGGATTAAGCTGAAATAAAAGTAGGTACTTACGTACTTACATTTCATTTTAGAAGGCCATGCAAACAAAGAGCACCATACTCCTGTGACTGTGAGTAAAGTTGACTTGTGTTTGACTTATATTCTCTTGGTAACTTCGTTCCAATTTCAAATACTTATCTATCATTTTATTCATTGAAATCGCAAGGATAATTGTAAAACGTCAGAATCTTGCCTAGGCCTACCTAATAATGCTGACATGATTCTGACGTTTTAAAAGTGATGAAAAGACGTGCTTGAGTACGGTTATAATTTATCATGCATGAAAGGAATTCATTGTGGTAGGTACTGAACAATTCGATTGTTAAAGCTTAGAATTACTACACATAATCTTAAGAACATGGTTTTTCTCTCCTGAATTGAAATTTTTTGAATCTATAATCTATCTACCTACCTGATGGCTTGTTGATATTTTACTGAGGAAGGTAGGTTGTGCGAGAGTTAAGCCCACCTACCTACTTACTATTAGGATTGCAGGTAGGTATTACCTACTGGAACCTAGGTATGTACCAACTCCTTATTTTTATTTCAAAGAAAAATACAGTTCTTAGGAATAACCCCAGCTCCCACTCTACCTCAGCCCTACCACCGCGGTTGTCATGTACACAGGCCGACACAAACTGTAAACAAAACTACGATCGATATTCCTTTGGACGTCAACTTACCTATAGCATTGCAGCATTGAGCAGAACAACATCTCCGCGTAAGCCGCGCTCTATTTCATAAAAAAAACGCGTGTTGAGGAATATTGGCGGGAATGCTCTCGAAATTCGTTCGCAAACGCGAATGAAGGACTCTGTTGTGTTGTACTATTCGATTTTCAAGCTGTTGAGCAACGTGGCGTCCTGCATGGAGAAATGGTTCGGTGATAAACGGCTGTGGTTATTCGGTAACAACCTGCCGCTCTTACCGAGAAGGTTGGTTATTCTTTCACGAGTTATTAGGTGTTGGTAGATACCTCGTTTATCTTCAAGGTCCTTTACAAGGGCTGTCAAGTTTCCCTAATGTCTATGTTCTGCTTCTGTCTTTTCGCCTTTACACAGAGCACCTTTTATCCGTGATGATCGCTTTGCACTCCAATATTTTTTCTAGATTCTGTAAATTACCTTGACCTCATAAAATTATGGTAAAGTATAACGTGTAAATTATTGAAAATAACATTAAGTTATTACTAAGTCAAATTACCAGTTTTAAAACAAAATGAAAGGAGATATCAATAGGTCCATCATATCGCCGTATATTATTCCAGCAAGGTGAGAGCTTCAATTTTTATGAGTTTCGTACAGTACAGTAAAATATCCTCCTAGAAACGACTGCTTTCTTCTGACGTAGCTTGCTACGAGTTTTCGTAGCTCTCGTAGCTTTCTTGAAGATCCTTGCTACGAAGTCGTAGCAGTCGTAGCATATCAGCTATTTAAGTCTCCTTTATACGTACGCGCAATACGGCGCGATAGATTGCGCACTATATGTATCACGTAGGAAAGAACGCGCGAAAGACTGCGCGCTTGGAGCGTGCAACATAAACAAGTACCGCGCTCTTTTACGCGCGCTTTACCTCGTGATGAGTGTGCAGTATAAAGCGGATGAACGAACGCAAACATGCACATCCTAGACGCTAGACCACTGATTTGATGATGATGGTGATTTATTTATTTTATTTTATTTATTAACAAAATCCACAGCTCAAAAAGAAAACATGTAAACTTATAACTAAACTGACAGCCAATAACGGATTTACATATTATATCTTATACCTAAAACAGTCACCGAGTATGTATTTATCATAAAATAATAATAGAAACTATAAAACATAAAAAACTCTAAAAGCTCCAAACAAGTATTATATAACCATATACAAATATTATCCATGCCTGATGTATAACTACGTGCTCTGTGTATGTGTGTGTGTGTTTGTATGCGCGCGTGAGTGTTTGATTTTATCCCGACTGACCCTCCATACTATCCTCATCGCGATCGTTGAGGACTTGAAGGACCTTCCGTTTGAACCCAAATTTGCTGGTTTGGAAAATATCAATGCCACTAAATATTTTATTATAATTTCTATGCAACCGACTAATTAGTGAATTTTGAGCATAGTTAGTAGAAGAGTGGGAGACAGCAAAAATATTTGTATGTCTTGTTCGCTTTCTTGGGACACAAAATTGTAAGCTTTTTGATGATAGCTCCGGACAGCAATGATGATGAGGTTATTCTGACGCTAGTTTTTTTCTTTGTGCAGGTCGCGTGCCAGCAGCCGCGCCATGGAGCGGTACGAGAAGCTCGCCAAACTCGGCGAGGGCTCGTACGGACTCGTGTACAAGTGCCGCAACCGAGACACGGGAGAGATAGTAGCGGTCAAGAAGTTTGTCGAGAACGAAGACGATCCCTTGATAAGGAAGATCGCGCTCAGAGAGATCAGGATGCTGAAGGTGCGTTTGGATTTTCAGAAAGTAATAATAATGGCCGTGGTGGCCCCGGCTGAAGAATAGGCCCCTCCATATCTACCTATCCGCGGATGTCGTAAGAGGCGACTAAGGGAAAAAAGCTAGGGGATGGGCAGCAGCGTCCCTCATTTTAACAACGATAGCTCTTACTGCGCTCACCAACCCGCATGCCCAGCGTGGTGAGTATGGGCAAATCCCCCCACTTGATAAGCAATTTGCTCTGTCTGTGGGGGAAGCCATGTTCAGCAGTGGACATCGAACGGCTGAAATGATGATGATGATGAATAATAATAAATATTTTTCGTCATACATACATTTATACATAAAACGTACGAGAAGCTCGGCGTCAAGATTGCTACCTAAAACAGCTGATTCCAGTGGCGGATTTGCAGTCTTGGTCGCTCTAGGCCCCATGCCATGTGCCGCCTCTTTCTCAGCACCCATCATTAGACTAGGTACATAATGAATTTACTTTATTGCCAACTTTATCTAAATAGAAATCAGAAATGAACTATAATAGCTACTAATTTGTTAATATATTCAGAGATAATGAGCTTTTCTACGACAATTTCTAAAAATTTTTCGTTACGATTTACCGCCCCTAATATCTAGCCGCCCTAGGCCCGGGCCTACTGGGCCTTAGGGCAAATCCGCCACTGGCTGATTCATTGTGTTTGAAGCGATTTGATACACCAAACCAACAATTCTTTTCTGACCCTAAAACAGCAAAACTTTAGGGTTTTAGGTTCAGAAAAGAATTGTTTAAAAGTCGTAGGATAAAAATTATGTAAACGTATTTTATATGACTCCGTATACCTTCTTCCTTCAAGCCATGCTTTGTAATTAAATCGATCAGCTAATAGGTAGTTGTCATATCGATTGGATAATACCTACCAGAGTAGGTAATTAATCGTCATCACTAAGTTACTTCTCTTCAATTCCTCATCGAATTCATTCTTATTCAAGGAGCGCTTTGAGTATCTTCATCATTCTCATAGGTACTCGTACTTTGCGCTCATCTGAGACCTTGGCTCTTAAAACTCCTGTACACTGTTCTACCTTCTATGAATACTCATTTACTGTACAAGCTGTCCGTCTATGGAATTCTCTCCCTCTTGATATTAGAGCTGCTAAATCTCTCCCTATTTTCAAAAAGCTATTGCTTAAACACTTTTTAAATGTTTCATTACAGTAAGTACCTAAATTTTGCCGACGCGCTTATTTAATTGAGTGGGTACATGCAAGTATTATTCTATTGTTTAATTATATATGTATTGGTTATCTAAGTGTCATATTTATTGTATTATTTATATATTTTTATATTATGCGTATGTATAATAATATTATGTATTCATATTTATATATTATATTTATTTTGTAAGTTCATATTTTCCTGTTTCCTTAGCACCACCGTCCTCTATCGTTCTCGTAAAATCCAGTCCATCCAAGGGTTGTCTGGAAGAGATCACTCTTAGTGATAAGACCGTCCATTGTATTCCACTATTATTACTTATATTTTGTCGAATTAATTGTGATGTGTTAAATTTTTATGTGGCTTACAATAAAGAGTTATCTATCTATCTATCTATTTTATCTCGCTGAATATTTGTTGTAGAACCTCAAACACCCGAATCTCGTGAACTTGCTCGAGGTGTTCCGGCGCAAGCGCAAGTTGCACCTCGTCTTCGAGTATTGTGACCACACGGTGCTGCACGAGCTGGAGAAATACCCTGCTGTGAGTAAATTCGAAGTATATTTATTGCTGAATTACATTTATAATGTTTTCAGAGATGACATTCAGAATATACCTACCTACTTGATGGGTGAGGCAGGCGCCTGCTTTTCTCTCTTGTGTCTACTGTTAGTGATCTGGACCAGTTGAGCTATCTATAGATCGCTTGTAACGGTATTCAGATGGCTCAGCTGTCTCTCTTGTGTATGTTGTATTGCTACTTGTATTCGTCTTTTTTTACTGTTAACCTACCTACCTACTAAGCTTTATTTTATTTTGTGTGATTGTTATCTGCTGTTGTTTCTTCTGTTTGCTTTTATCTCTGTCTGTGCTGTATTTGTGTGTGTGTCAAATAAACAATTTATCTATCTATCTATCTATCAACCTACCTGCCTCCCTAGTTCTTGAAATTAGGGTACCGTAGGTACTTCATTTGGAAAAAAAACGTACATATATTTATTGCTTCATTACATGTACAAAGTTTCCAATGACATCATTCAGAATATACTTACCTCCCTAACTGTTGTAATTGGGGCTTTGTACTTCATTTGCTAAAAACTGAACTTCGGATCACTGTGTTGTCCGTCTGTCTGGCTGTCTATCAAGACCCTTTTTGGCCATGTTTATTTTTTTGTATTTACACCTGGTAGGTATTTATTACCTAGGTTTAGTAGGTTCTAATTTATTCTAGATCTAGATCTAGAGTTGTATGAAGGCAGACATTTTTAAGGATAAAAATGGCCTTTATATGAGAGGAGGTAGGGCACAGCGAGATTTTCTCGTTCTGAATTGGAGCAGCCCGCCTGGGAGGTACCTCCGCCTTACAGAAGATCGCAGCCAAATAACATTATTTGTTTCAAATAGTGTTGTGTTCCTGTGGTGAGTAGGGTTGCCAGAGCTATTTAGGGGGGAAGGGGGTTCGGGGCGGCAACGCGTGCGTGATGCCTCTGGTATTGCAAGCGCTCATAGGCTACGGTAACCGCTTACCATCAGGTGGGCCGTAAGCTTGTTTGCCACCTCGGTTGTATAAAAAAAAATCATACAGCTCTTGCCAAAACTTCAGGTAGACAAATTACGAACAACATAAAATCGAATTTCGTTCGACCCTTGACATTTGCAGTGTTAACTCGATTTTTTACGTAACCCATCATTTTGGCTGAAAAATCGCGTGACGCTCTTTTACGTTCTTGGGTTGCTCTCATTAGCCGAGACCATGAACCTTGCTCGGTACCTTACATAGGCTGATAGTTTGCTGAAAAAAAATATAGGCTAAATAAATACCGAATCTTTTTTTACCATAGATAGGTTGTAAGTTAACTTAGTACATCTAAGATAACTTACAACCTATGCCTACAAGACGTGACAGGTTGCCCAACGCCGCTTTAAGAATACTCACTGGTTTTCTTACGATGTTTTCCTTCACAGTTTTAAATACGTCACGCGCACCTAAATTTTTTGAATAGGTTCTCATCTGTTTCTCCCACTAGGTCAATAAGTCAAAGTCAAAGTCAAAAGGCATTTATTTCAATAAAATCACTAGGATCACTTTGAAACGTCTTAGAAACTAGGATACTAATATGGATATTCACTAGTTTATTTTATTTATTTATTTGTTTATTTAGAATACAGTATAACATCTTAACAGGTTTTGACAAACGCAGACAGAAAGCACAAAAAGATAAAGATAGGGAAATAGGACAATAAAATTTTGGGTCAATTGTTATTGTATCGTAATTCAATTGTTGACAATGCAACTAATTATTTAAATAATATGTATTTATAGCATATTCAATTCTTTTTATTTTAAATATAATTTTATGGAACCAATACATTTTGTATCTGATGTTTTTGTATAGGGGTAAGATTGTAAATCAATAATTTTAACATTTTGTCTGACGAATCTAAGTACATGTAATATGCCTAAGGAGAAATAAAGTTTATCATTACCATTATCATGTGTCGGTATTTTCAAATGTATAGGGACCGGTGAGCTTGGCTTGTGTTCCAAAGATATCAGTTGGGGCCCCTTAATTTTATACCTATATTGTAGTCTTGTATAATGCAGAAATTTAGCTTGGATGTTGTCCGCAGGGCTGCCCAGAGCTCCTCTCGAAGCAGATAATCTGGCAGACCCTACAGGGGGTGGCGTACTGCCACCGGCACAACTGCATCCATCGCGACGTCAAGCCGGAGAATATTCTGCTGACAGGAGAAGGTGTCGTGAAACTCTGCGACTTCGGATTTGCCAGGATGATCAGTGAGTAATCTTTACACTCGTCAATCTTCACTTAAACTCTTCACACATGCTTCTTTGACTTGAAGCTGATCATTAGGATTTTTCTTTAACATAAACTCTTCACACACGCTTGCTTCTATGTCGTGACGCCGAACATTAGAAAATTAGGATTTTTCTTCAACATATACTCTTCACACTCTCTTGTTTTTTTGTCTTGACGCTGAACATTAGAATTTTTCTTTAATATTAGGTCCTTTATTATGTGTTATGGTTGAGGTATTGTGGTCCTGAAAAGGGCCAATGACCATTGCTGAAAGAACCAGTGTGCTAAAAGTATTAAAGTGCGACTCGTACAGGCTTTCATGAACATGGTATGTCGTAGCGAGATCCTAAACATTACGAAGACAGACAAGTGACAGTATAATGACATGTGCGCGAAAGGAACCTCTTACGAGACTTAAATCCTTTCACCACAATGTTTCTTTCATGAACGTCATTAGACCCTTCTCAGGGCCACCATGCCTCAAGTCTCAAGACATAATGTAGGATGACCGACGTATTTAAGCGAATAAACCATTTCTCTTGTCTACCATATCAATAATCCTTTCTTCCCATTATCCTATCCTGACTTCCCAATTCCCCACCAGGTGGCAGCTGTTCTTCCGAGTACTCTGTGCACACGATGATACCCTTCGGAGTGGACGTCCGGAGGAGGGCTAGTAACTATCACTATAGTTTCTCATTCATTAGTTTGTATTTCCCAAAATAAGTACTCGTATCTAAGTAGATTTAAAATCGATATTCCCCCGTACCATCTACTTTGCGATTTTGTTTCGGCGGTGACGTAAGTTGACAGATTCGTGTAAAATATTCCTGACACGCATTTGAATGGGAGTAAGACGTCATGTTATGGCCCTTAGGGAAAGAACGATTAGATTTGAGTTTGAACTAGCGTTGGTAATGTAAGTTCTAGCAGGCAATTTTCAGGCAGGGCAGTCGTCATTATAATATTAAAGTTTACCAAAGCGTTAGCAAGCCATTAAACTGTTTAGCTTACCTTATTTTCATACTTAACTAATGGTTGCAAACGCTAGTTCAAGCGTTTGTGAACTGTGGCCTTATTCGTTCTGTGCTGCGGGTTTTTTCCTTTTGTTACAAATAAACGTGTATATTAATGAGTTACTAGTGACCCTAGACCCTAGGTTACCACACATAGAAACACCACATTACATAGCGACGCGTATTAACCACTAAGTTTTGTGATATTGGCTCGCTCTGTGTGCTCTATCGGCTTTACAATGGTGAGTGTTCTGAGGAACTATTTGACCTCATACCCGCATCGAGGTTCTACCATCGGACCTCGCGTCACCGGAATAAGGCTCATCCACATCTCATCGACACGTGGGTATCTCGAACCACTAGCTTTACGAGATCCTTTCTCCCCCATACGTGCAAATTGTGGAATGAGCTTCCTTCCGAGGTTTTCCCGCTAACCTACAACATGAAGAGCTTTAAGAGAAATACAAAAATATTTCTCCAGGCAGGCAACGCATTAGCAATGCTCCAGGTGTTGCAGATGTCAATAGGCGACGGTAACCGCTTACCATCAGGTGGGCCGTAAGCCTGTTTGCCTCCGGATAACATAAAAAAAATATGTTATCTGCTTAGAAACACCGCTATGTCGTGTAGTCATGCCTCAGAATAAATTTTACCATGCGTAAGATCACCGCTTTATCATTTATAGACAAGCGTAGAAACACTGCTACGCTCTGTAGCCGCGTGTAGAAACACTGCTACGCTCTGTAGTCACGCGTAGAAACACCGCTACGTCGCGTAGCCCTACGTAGAAACACCGCTACGTCGCGTAGCCCTACGTAGAAACACCGCAACGTCGCGTCGGCGTCGGTCGCTTAGCCCAGTGGAGAAACACCACTCGCTACGTCGCTACACGTAGGGTTCGTATCTAATAACTACACATTTATTCATCATCATCATTATACATATAGCCTAACTTCGCCCATTGCGGGGTATAATAACGTCCCAATAGGTAAGAATAAAATGTATTAAACATATTCAACATTACGTGCTTAGAAATAAGTGGAAACATTTACAAACATATCTACAACTTATTAAAATAATTGTACACCGCATTCACATTACAAAGGGTTACCAAATTGACCTTCTGGTTGTCAGAAATAGAGTTCGGTTCATATTTTAACTTTCATGAACTTTAATAGGTAGGTTGTTAGGAGAGACCGATCATTGCTGTAAAATGCTTTTTGCCTATCAATTATTTAGTAAGATTTTTGTTGATACAATAAGCCCCTATCGGGCGGAACATGTTGTATACACCTAATAAGGACAGAACTTAAGTGTACATGTCAGTATAATAATTTATAAAATAACATTGAAAAAAATGTAGCCAACTCACCCTGTCCTCTATAAAATTATAGGGTAAATTCGATTTAGGTAGGCACTAAAATCGAACACTTATAATTCCGATTGTTTTAACGTTCCAAATGATTCATTTGAGACATTTATTGTAATTTTATGACTCATTTGTAATGACAATACTACACCATGCCTTTAGCTCGAACAAGACCATGCCAGATAATGACAAGTGCAAGCTACTAGCATGTGTAACGAGTTACTGCGAGTCGCTTATAGGATAGTACTTAGCATACTAGGAGATCGTAAGCCGTTAAATCTTTACCTCTTGCGATGGAGGATGCTCATGGCTGTCATGCATGGCACTTTACAAACAGTTTCAAGAAACTAGCATGATGATAGCTAGATTCTTATTAAAAAAAATGGTAGACATCCTCTCAGATATTCAGGCGATCAGATCTTTGAAGATGTATAAATGTGTAATTAGGAGCATGTCCGAAAATTTAGCTCGTGCCCAAATTTTGCACACGTTACAGGTAGCAAGCCCATCGCCGCTTGAACAATATTAACTGAATATTTTCTTAATAGTAAACAACAAAAATGGGAAATTACAAAGACTTATATAAATTAACCGACGTTGTAAGCTTGTAACTGATATTCATAGATGTATATCATTCATTGATGGCTGATTATCTGGCCAATTTCTACCTGTTAATGAATTGAGAGAAAATGTTTAGAAAGGTGCAAGCGGGGACAAAGTAAATGAACTAGCATGCTACTCGCATGTGTATCATTTCGACTGGCGCGCTAGTTCCTGGTATTGTGTAAGTGTATCACGGCCTTTAGACACAGCTTAAATTGATTACACTTAGTGTCACGAAATTAGAATAAATGCTCACTCAACACTGACACTTAATGGTAATGTGAGCAATCAGTTTTATAGGTAACCTTTATTATTTGATGCCTTTTATAAGTTAGAACCTTAGATCATATTATAATGATAGGTTAGAACTTTAATTTGAAAAACCACGCTATCGTGTCATGTGGTTAACTACCTAGTAATAAACTTCTAGACCAATCTAGAAAACTATTTTCATAAAAGTTGAAATACCTATGTAGGTACTGGCAAGTGCAAGCTACTAGCATGTGAAATGAATAGATGATAGAGAGAGAGTTAATGTGGGTACCTAGAATATTTCTGTCACAGTCAAAGTCAGGAGTTTATTTCAATAAAATCACTAGGATCACTTTGAACTGTATTAGAAACTCGGTGTAATATACCTACGTAGAATATTTTTAAAAAGCTGCGTCTTGTGCTTTTTTGGTGTGGCAGTCAAAAGCTCGGATCATCATCATCATCATTTCAGCCGCTCGACATCCACTGCTGAACATGGCCTCCCCACATCAGAGCAAATTCCGTATCATGTGGGGGGATTTGCCCATACTCACCACGCTGGGCATGCGGGTTGACGAGCGCAGTTTCAGCTATCGTTGTTAAAAAAATGAGGGATGCTGCTGCCCATCCCCTAGCTTTTTTCCCTTAGTCGCCTCTTACGACATCCGCGGATAGGTAGATATGGAGGGGCCTATGCTTTAGCTGGGGCCACCACGGCTTAAAAAGCTCGGATATCTGTAGGTAATTTAAAAAAATGCACCACACTATCGCAGGACAAAGTTTGCATGATCTGCAAATGTCAATTTGTTCCGGGTCTGGTTTTTGTGGGACCATCATAGTACTCGTAGTTTCTAATACAATACAATACAATACAATAACTTTATTTCAGGCAACAATAGAATAAAAAACAGATTATGGAATTTTTCTTATCCTACGGCCCATATAGATATATACCTTAAAGACTAACATACATATTAATATAAAAACAATTAATTGCCACGTAGAAACTGCGACGTGGGACGCGAATTGTCATGGGGAGTAGGTATCCGCCCGCGGAAGCGACGGAACACTACACCCTTCGGACAGAAATCTTCTTTTAATACCCACGACACGGAATCCTAGCGTGGGCTTAGATAGGACTATATATGTGACGGTTGGTTGTCCTACTAATGCTATAAATGCGAAAGTTTGTGGATGTTTGTGGTTCAATCACGCCGTAACGGCTCAACCGATTTCGATGAAACTTGGAATACATACTTTTTATCTAGGTACCACGCGAGCTAGTTTATATATTTTAACGTAAACTGTGCCGCAAACAAAGCCTGGCTATTTCTATCGCTTGGCGCTTCTAATGCTTGGTAGAGCGGCCTTTAATAAATCGCCTGATCTAGGTAAAGATATGCCTTTCCAGGTTTCCCCTTATCGTTAATCGGCCTTTTAGTTTGCTAAAACATTGTACCTAGAAAACATACTATAGATTCAGGTACCCTGTGGTTACTAGACAGTAGTAAATTATGGTGTAGCTATCAGCGGAGTAATAAATAAGGAAACTAAAGGTTTAGAAGTGGATCTTTTTACGATTTCACTTTTATGATTTGGTAAATTTTATTTTCAACATTGCGGTTGCGACGTTAATTTTGACTGGCCTCATAGCTCAGTTGGTAGTAACTCTGCCTTCTGCGCTAGAGGTCGCGGGTTCGATTCCCGCACTGGACAAACATTTGTGACTAACACAGATGTTTGTTCTGTGTCTGGGTGTTAAATATATATATATTATGTATATCAGTCTCTGGTACCCATAGTACAGGCTATGCCTAGTTTGGGATCAGTTGACCGTGTGAATATGTCCGGAATATTTTATTTTATTTTATTTATTTTATTTTTATTTTGTAAAGAACCTGTACCTAGGTTGGTACATAAAAAAAAAGTACTTTAACCATGAAAAGTGAATAGATTTCCCTTTTTGTACGGTGTCAATAAAAGGACGCCTACAAAAATCAGTAATCTATTAACTTTTCACGTTCGAAAAGTGAAAACTCACTGACTTTGCAGACTAATGCCTCTGTAATGTCTCAGTAGTCACCGGTGAGTGGTGAAAAGAGAATTAGCTTACCGTTTTTGTATAGTGTCACGAAAAACGCCCTTACAAAAACCATCAAGCTTTTCATTTTTCACGTTTCACGGTGGCAAGTGAGTACCTCACGAACATTACGGACTCTGGCTTCTGGCCATAAATGTCGTTTCCATAATTTTATCGATTAATTTAATTTAATAGACTTTGATTTCATAATTTCCTTTAAATAAGGTCATCTAATTGATAATCAAGTTTATTCGTAATTAGTATTCAATCTAGGGTCTACCCTACCATTACCTCGCTGAGGGCATTGACTTGTTAATGTCTGTTAATCGCTCTAGTTGAATTTAAACTAGAACTAGGTAGGTACCTAAACCAAGTAAGGTTGAAATGGCAGTGGGCAAGCCATAATAGCTCTCAGAACTGACAACCGTTGGGGAATGAAGGTTCTCGAATGGGGATTCCCAAGAATGATGGACATCCTCTCAGATCTCCAGGCGAGAAGATGTCATAGGGGGGTAGTCAGAGGCCTGTCCGAGTATTTGGCACATGCCTACTTTGTGCAGTAGGTAGTGTACTGAGATAAGACCAGAAGAATATTACAAATATCTAGAAAAAATATATCTTGAAGTCTATCTTAGTATTCCAGTAGATTTTTTTCTTTTAATTCATGCACGTCACATTTCAGTAATACTTATATCTTTCTTCGAATACATTAACGAGCGTAGGTACTTGGGTCAGTGAAATGCTGAAAATGCGGCAAAAGAATTTGTTTGCGGTGGTTATAAAACTTGGCATGAAGCTATGATTTGCTTTGCTTTCACAATTTTATTGTATTAGCATAACTACTGCTTTAAAAGACCTTTAATAACGGTTCCAGTTAGGTAATTTGATTAAACAGGGAGCTCGAATTTCATCGTGGACGATTGAGACCAAAACCAAAAACCAAATATTTAATCATAATGGAAAAATTCTACGAAAAAGGAACACGAAAAACACAATATAAGTATAACAAGCATCAACGTGAAACATTATTACCAGATACCAGAATTATAGAGCTCAGTCATGCCTTAAAATCACTTAAAACATTCCAGGGTTGAGTGAAATTAGGAGGAAAAAAGACTATAGATGAAAAGTACTCTTAACTAACTTATTTATTTTTTTATTTGTTATACAACAGAGGTGGCACACAAGCTTACGACCCACCTGATGGTAAGTGGTTACCGTAGCCTATGAGTGCTTGCAATACCAGAGGCATCACGCACGCGTTGCCGACCACGAACCCCCTTCCCCCCTAAAGAGCTCTGGCAACCTTACTCACCGCAGGAACACAACACTATTTGAAACAAATAATGTTATTTGGCTGCGATCTTCTGTAAGGCGAAAGTACCTTCCCAGGCAGGCTGCTCCAATTCAGAACGAGAAAATCTCGCTGTGCCCTACCTCCTCCTTATTCTTTAGTAACGGTAATGAAAACTACCATCTTCTAAGTCCCTGGACAATGTAAATATTTATCACTAGATTCCGCCCGCGGCTCCGCTTTTTCCAGACTATAATCTATCTCTGTGCCGATCCGTTCTGCCGATTCTGTTCTGAAAAGTGACGTCACATTATAGTCAGACAAGAAGTGCGCAGGTAATTATAAAAGCTTTCCTAGCCTCAGACATGCAGGGGTCCACCATGCCGCGAACCCACTGAAAATAAACCTCAAAGGCCTTGATAGTCTATTTATAAATACCGGATGTAGGGGTGGCGAAGGTGAGTCGCAAATACCTATAATAATATGTAGGTATGCTATACCGAAAGGGCTTATTCAACAACCAATTGGCAATAAAGTTCGCAGTACGACTTTTGTGCATTCGACATTTTTCATTGAAAAATACTATGCAATAGTTAATCAGCTGTTTTGGGGTCTAATCAGTTTCAGTATCAGTCAGCTGTTTTAGTTAATTTAGGTAGCACCAATCTCGATTTCAAAATATTTATTTTTAATAATTTAGTTATAAAATGATGTACGATGGGCTTGCAGGCTGTCACGAATGGAATATTCACTACTGAAAAATGTGGGCATGTGCCAAATTTTCAACCATGCCTCTGACTACCCCCCTTAGCAGCGAACAGCGAACTTTCCTTCGCTGGTTTGGCATGAATGTAAGAAATAGCCTTAAATAACATATAAGTAGGTTACTTTTAACCCGGGTACCACGTTAGCGAAGCCGCGGGCGGAAGCTAGTAAATAAAAATAGTAATTACGACTATTCGGACGGTTCTATTCTGACGTTATGTAGGTACTACCTCACATCTGTAGACAGGCCCACTTCAAGCGATTTTTTAGAAGGTTGTGTGTTCATTGCGTATAAACCGGCGCGCTGAGTTCAAATGCTACCATTACCACATTACTTACGAGTACAGTCCGATAGAAAGTCCAAATCAATCTGTTCTACCTAGCGAATGAGGTCATTGAACGCATAAATAAATATTCCGGACATATTCACACGGTCAACTGATCCCAAACTAGGCATAGCCTGTACTATGGGTACCAGAGACTGATATACATATAATAGATATATATTTAACACCCAGACACAGAACAAACATCTGTGTTAGTCACAAATGTTTGTCCAGTGCGGGAATCGAGCCCGCGACCTCTAGCGCAGAAGGCAGAGTTACTACTAACTGAGCTATGAGACCAGTCTGCAATAACATTCATTGCTAAGACCTCAGACAAATAAGAGAGTTGAATTCTTCGCCTACTTCGGCGACCCTTCATGAGGCCTTGAAAGCCAGTACAGCTTTGCATTATAGGAGCTTACAAGAGTATTTCGAAAAGGTTGCTTTGCCAGCGAGCTCGACACTATTGATCGACACATCTGTGGTGCAATATGGTAGTAACTATAGTACCTACTTACGTACTCATCTAACGAAATAAACCACGGTCTTCTTTTGGTTCATAGTCCGGTTGTACTGCATCGGCCGTGAGAGACCAATAACATAAAAATTCGAGCAAAAAAATGACCATCGAAATTGGCTACCAAAACAAGTTATGATAATATTATGACATTTTACTTTCTTATATTTAAGCAGTAGGTACCTATAGTCCTACTATTATCATAAATGCGAAAGTTTATGAGGATGTTTGTTGTTCAATCATACCGTTACGACTCAACCGATTTTGTTGAAACTTAGAATAGATAAATAAAGTTATTTTCCTAGAATAGCATAAACGCTACTTTTTAAATGTACCTACCTAGGTAACACGCGAACGAAGCCGCGGTCTGAATAGTATACATTATTTGGTTCAGGGGATCGAATACTTATTAATTCATAGAAATTTCCATAAAACAGCTATTTCCGAAGCGAACAAAAATTACGCACCGCATATTACCTGTACTAGGTATTGACCGAATTTCTCCAACCCCATGTTCAATTCGAATCGATATTTTTTGTGAGTTTACGTGTATTACAGTAAGCAAATCAAACAATACGAAGACATGCCACCGAGTCACCGACACATGCCACCCTTTCTTATTGTATGGGGTGATTTTGTTTACAATTGATGTTTAAAAGGGCAAAAGTGTCAGAAGTAATTTTAAAAAAATTTGGATCCGATTGAATATGGATGAAAGTTAGGGTGGGTTAATTTTATTGCTCCTCGTCAATCAGAGCTTAGCGTCAACAAAAACATTTTGAGAGTTTGTTAGGCCAAATATACAGGGTGATTCATAATATGTTCTATTCCATCCCAAAAGGGACGTAGGTATTGTATCCTCACGCTTTCCTCGAATCGAAAAATCTATTGGTTCGAAAGTCTAGATACTTCCCACTAGGCCAACATGGCTAACTTAAGATCGAATAACGTTTTGTTAAATCTTTCAAGGTCTTTTATAATGACAACCATTGTCGGTACGAATCAAGCTTGACCTTGGGACGGGTCAAGCCAATCGATATTCATACAATGTTCTATTGCGCCACTGGCTATACATGCATGACATAGCCAATGTTGTCACTAAGGTATTTTCCTTCCTCCGTAAGATTTATGTGATCCTAGTGATTATTATTGAAATAAAGTTCAAAGTAAATTTATGAATAACAATCATTACACGTCATTATAGTTGGTTGAACATAATAATAATTGAAAAATAATTTTAATAAATTTAATTGACTGGCCTCATAGCTCAGTTGGTAGTAACTCTGCCTTCTGCGCTAGAGGTCGCAGGTTCGATTTCCGCACTGGACAAACATTTGTGACTAACACAGATGTTTGTTCTGTGTCTGGGTGTTAAATATATATCTATTATGTATATCAGTCTCTGGTACCCATAGTACAGGCTATACCTAGTTTGGGATCAGTTGACCGTGTGAATATCTAATTCTAATTCTAATTCTAATCGGGGGTGGTTAGACCTGCACTGACTTCCCGCTGTGGGGTGTTTTGTGCATTGTCCCCCTATGCTAACCCTACCCCAGCCAGCCCAGCTCCTTAAAATAGCGAAGCAGGACTTTGGGTCGTTGGTAACATTCTCGCAGTATCCCTGTATGCAGCGGTGTCTGGGAGCCGCTTCCGAGCACGGCCCGCAGACCCGATGTGGTCCTGGCCTCTTCCGTGGCTGTACAGTGCAAAATTACGTGCTCTACTGTTTCTTCTCCCTGTAGGCAGCCCCGACATAATCCGCTGTCAGTAGCCCCTGTCTTGTACAGGTGATGGTTTAATTCACAGTGACCTGTGATGATGCCCACCAACATTCGCAGGTCCTCGCGTTTCATCTTTATTATGGTGTTGGTGGACTTCTTGTCTGGGCCCGGGAGCATGACTTTCGCCTGCTTACAGTCCTTTCTGCTTTCCCAGAGCTTCTGGTGCTCTTTTTCAAAGTGTTCTCTTAGTCTGTTTTTGATTTCCGCCGTTGGTGGATTTGATAGGCTCTTGTCCGCTTCTGTAGGAACAAGTTTTGCTCCTTCTTTTGCCAGGACGTCAGCCCTGTTGTTGCCAAGGTTTGTGCTATGGCTCTTTGTCCATTTGATGAGCACTCTATGATTCACACTTAGTTGTTGGAGTGCATTATGACATTCCAGTATCGATTTGGATCTGGTGTCTGGTCTTTGAAGAGCATTTATAAGTGCTGCACTATCTGTTGTGAAGATAAGTTGTTGTGTGCATGCTAGAGCTTTCCCTGTTTCCGGCACAGACTTTAATGATGTCAGTATATCTTTGGCCGCCAGATGTAGACCTATAGTTTCGGCTTGGAAAGCCGTGGTGGTTGTGTTGAGTGGCTGAGCCTTACATAGTCCTGTTTCAGGGCAGTAAAAGCCACAGCCCACCCCCGTTTTCTGTTTGGCTCCATCTGTGTATATGTGGTATGTGGGCAGCCCAGATGAAGAACTTGAGCTACCTTCGGGCTCCGAAGTCACCACTTCGTAAGATTTGTTGACCAAATAAGCAGTGGCGATTCTGTCCGTGCCTCGTAGGGCCTCCGGAATGACTTTTGTCGCCTTATCAAGTATCTTGCAATGATATGTTGTTCTGATGTCACCTTTCCATTGGTTAGTGGATTTTATTCTTAGTGCTGCTGCCATCGCTGTGTGAATATGTCCGGAATATTTATTTTATTATTTTATTTATTTTAAATAATACAAGTTAATTCCATACATTTTTGGATATTTCTTCTACCGTCATCGCTAATGGAATCGATAGAAAGTTACTAGCCCCTGTGATATGTTTTTGCGTGTAACTAATAAAGTTTTTTTCGTCAAACATGCCCAGGCCCCGGCGAGAGCTATACGGACTACGTGGCGACGAGGTGGTACCGAGCGCCAGAACTGCTGGTCGGAGACACCATGTATAGCACTCCAGTGGACGTCTGGGCTATTGGTGAGTAGCAAAATGACTCCTTTAATCAGCTGTTTTGAGGTCAAATCAGTTCAAAGTCAATGAATCAGCTGTTAGTAATTACTAGCTTCGCTTGCGTGGTAGGTATCCGATAAGAAGTAGCTTCCTATATATGCTATTCTAGGTAAAAAACTCTATCTATTCAAAGTTTCATCGAAATCGGTTGAGCGGTTACGGCGTAATTGAATAACAAACATCCTCACAAACTTTCGCATTTCTATTATAAGTAGTATCATAAAGATAAAAATACTAACAACAACTAATTTGAGAAAGTTTATAATATAATATATATTATAAACTTTTTTAGAAAAAATATTAGATTTTTTGCAAATACCTTCCTAGTCCTTCTTTTTATTGTTAGAACAACCCCCCCTTTCGGGATGGTAGGCATACATGTTATGAATCACCTTGTATTAGTCCAGTCAGTGAGTCAGGACAAGAGTTTAAATATGTATTGATTGATTAGTGTTTGAGCAAGCTTTTATAGGCGTTTTAAGAGAAATTGAAGTTGGATCAGGCATAATACCATGCTGTCAAGCTGTGAAATACCCTTCAACATTCCATCCTCGCTAGTGTATTGGTTATTCTAATTTATTTTTTGTAATACGTAGATATAGTTTATTTGTCTATTTTTTGTGTATATCCCAGGGAAATACGCAAAAAATAGCCAAATAAAATATGCCAAATAGCAAAGCTAGACAGCATGGAATTCTCATGCCTGATTTCCCTTTCCCCTGTGCACATGTCCCCACTAGGTACTTCATCATCATCATCATCATCAGCCTGTAGAAGTCGACTGCTGGACATAGGCCTCCCCTAAAGAGTTCCACGACGAACGGTCTTGAGCCTTCTCCATCCACCGACTTCCCGCAACCTTCACAATTTCGTCGGTCCATCGGGTGGGGGGCCTTCCAACATTGCGTCGCCTGGTTCGTGGTCGCCATTCGAGAACCTTTACTCCCCAACTAGGTACTTATAAAGGCTAAAAGGTGAAAAGTGGAAGAAAACTCTTTGTAGGGTTAATCTCGCCTTTGTGCCTGTTTGTTTTGTGTGTAGGTACAATAGAGGATTATATATTTTTTTAGGCCAAACATAGTCCACCGAAATATTCATATATTGATTGTAGGACCTACTTTTCGTAGTTCAAGCGCGTTGCGTGCGTGGGTAGTATTGTATGTATATCAAAGTTTAGCGTACCAAACTCAAGCCATTGTTTGTAGCCTGGCCTCAAAAACGCGAACCTTGCCTTTGTCGAAGTCTAGGTACACCTGTGTGGCTGGGTATGTACCTACCTTCTTCGTAAAGCCTTAAAAGTATCATCATACTCAGCCTGAAGATATGTCCACTGTTGGACAAATCTGACTTGACTGGCCTCTTAGCTCAGTTAGTAGTAACTCTGCCTTCTGCGCTAGAGGTCGCGGGTTCGATCCCCGCACTGGACAAACATTTGTGTGATAAACACAGATGTTTGTTCTGTGTCTGGGTGTTAAATATATATCTTTTATGTATATCAGTCTCTCGTACCCATAGTACAGGCTATGCCTAGTTTGGGATCAGTTGACCGTGTGAATATGTCCGGAATATTTATTTATTTATTTAATCCCCCCAGAGGGCCACATCCAACGGTATTGAGCCTTCTTCATCCTGTCTTCCCGCTACCCTCACAACGGCAGTCACCTGCATAGTCCTGACCCCACACTAGGATTACCTGTGTCGTGCGTGGGTATCAGAAACTACGAGTACCTTACCATGGTACCATGGCAAACATTTGTCCGGCAAGCGGGAATCGAACCCTCGCGTCTCGCGTCTCAGTCGGGCACTCGCCCGCTGCGCCACCGAGGTCCTAGAGGAGTCCTAGAGGAGTCCTAATGTGGGGTTAGGACTATGTATGTGACTTTTATTTATTTATTTTATTTATAACTAGATGCCTATGCTAGAGCGCTAAAGTCAATACTCTGTACGCCCAGGTTGCGTATTCGCGGAGCTCCTGTCCTCGGAAGCGCTCTGGCCAGGCAAGAGTGACCTTGACCAGCTCTACCTGATCAGGAAGACCCTGGGAGACCTTCTGCCGCGGCATATGACTATATTCTCACAGAACACTTTCTTTCAGGTAACAAGAGTATTCTCGATATTATATTAATTTAAAACTAGTAGAAACCTTCGCTTTGTTCCCGTGATGTTATTTTCATACAAACTCCATCTCCGCTGGGGGTGAAGTTATTCGAGAGTCGAGAAATTAGAAATTCTGTCTTAGTGCAGCTTTAAATTACAGGAAACTACCAACCCCCCAAATTTCATACTCCTAGGACTTCTTATTTAGGTAGTGCGTTGATTGAGTCAGTCTCCAGTTACATCTATACTTATTATTGACTAGCTTCCGCCCGCGGCTTCGCTCGCATGGTACCTTCATAAAAAGCCTATATGCTATAATAGGTTAAGAACTCTTTATATTCCAAGTTTCAACGAAATCGGTCAAGCCGTTACGGCGTGATTGAATAACAAACATCCACGCAAACTTTCGCATTTAGGTATAATATTACTAGGATAGTAGGATGATGCCCCACGCCCGTTTCCGCTTAATGTTGCAAACCCTACGCCCCCTACCCTTTTCTTTAAGGTCCCAGTAGACCTAACATAATATCATAGGATCTTAGGTGCTTAGAAATCTACTGATGATCTAGGCGATAATGATAAATCATGAGCATTTTCTTTTACCATTTCTTCAGGGTATGGAACTACCAGAACCGACGACGTTGGAACCTTTAGAAAGGAAGATACCACCAAGATACACTAACAATGATCTCGTTATAGACTTCTTGCAGGTAAACTATTCATCTACATAACTTTTTAACGGCTGAAAAACTGAGAGTTGTTGTATCTTTGATTATAACAAAAAATTCACTCCACTATTTCATTAGTACACAAACAGACAAAAAAATAACTTCTGAGACCTATTTAACTGCCCACGGAAGAAACATTGACATGAGAAACCATGCGAAATTCCCTTTACCAATTACCTTGTTAAACTTTCCAGAAATGTTTAGACAAAGACCCCATGATGAGGTGGACATGTGAGCAACTGCTGCGGCATCCGATCTTCGAGAACTTTCTCTTCACAGTGCCGCATTCAGACCACGAGGAGTATGAGAAGGCTAGACGGGCACAGGTTAGTTTCAAAATTTAGCACAAATTCTTCGAAACTCTCCTCACTTCAGCTATGCAACTGTTTCCTGCACGGCAGCATCGACAGTTTTAGCATGCTTTGCTGATATAACTATCACGCAAGATATTAATTGATCGGCAGCTTTTTCTATCTTCACGTCCTGCAAAGTACTGAAAGCTAGATTTCCAAGTCAAACATCGAAACCATAGCTTGTTAGCTTGTGCACGAAAGGAGCCTCTAAGAGGCGCACTTTAATCCTTTCGCCAACGGTCATAGGCCCTTTTCAGGGCCACCATCCCTCAACCTGGTCACTGACCAAATACAGAATGACCAAGGAAGAATCGGTGACACGACGCAAGCAACCATAGCTTGACACTATCACTTTACCACAGCATGAATTCATGGAGCGAGCGAACGAGAACACCTCCACAGTAGCACCAAGCGACACCACCACCGTCTCCTCTAAGGGGAAGGGCAAGAAATAACACATGGACTCAATGTCTTGGTTCGCTTCCAGTTAGACGGGTTCATGTTTTTTCTGAGGTGACGTGACGTTCAGCATTCTTACACTCCTTGTTGTCAAAAGTTCAGTATACATAGTTTTGGTGCAGTGTTTGGTCCTCCTCTATTTCGTATCCTTTTTTTTCTCATAGGATTGAAATAGAGACAAAGCTAAGCTTACCAGACTTTAGAATTACAAGGCTACAGTAGAGTCCATGCGAGTTTTAGGTAGAATTATCCCGTTAGAGGTTGCTCCACAGTTTATAGTTTACAAAACAATATGCACCACATGCTTTGATACATCTTTTCTGTAGATAGAACCATTGATTGATATATAAGTAACATCTCTGTAAAAGTTGTGAGTAATAACGCCGTCAAGGATGAGATTCACTAGTCAGAAGCTTAGGCTAATTTTAACTGTGGCTTAATCCAATGAACAAAAGAAAGATCCTTGTTTATATTGATGACTTTAGAAACCCATCGTTACCGGCGTTATCGCCACAGCGGTTACCATCGCTGTGTTGGTGTACACCAGCCTTAGTTCTGACTGTACATTATCTAGATTGCCCTGCCAAGAAATGCTATTAGACCACCCTTTTGTAATGTATGTGGTCGAGATTTGTGGAGTAGATAGTATGGTAGTTAGTGTGATTTCAAGGTGTTTCACCTGCATCTAATTATGCGGGTTAATTAAAGTTGCTTTAGTGTAGCTTGATAAAATTAACTTAATGGCTCGTTAAGGCAGCGAAGGTTTGGGATATTTAGCGTGAATTATGTGGTTTAAAGAAAGGTTTGGAGGTAACGAAACCCTACTGTCCTTCGGCGACAATGGTACCTCATTTCAATGTAATGTTTTCAAATTGTAATGTACCTATTCGTTCGTAGTCTTTGAGATTTCTCGGTCACCATGCGACAGGCCAGTAACCAATAAATGAAGGCTCTGGAAATTCATAAAAAGCATCTATGAAAAACTGTCTGGGATAAATCTGACAATCGAGATTTGACACAGTTCCCAGCTGAAACTTCGCATACTTGTCAAGTTCCGACGACAATACAATACCTACTATGGTGACAGCAAGCTGATCTGGATGTTGGAGTTAGAAGCTATTTCTCGGAACTCCTCAGCGAATAACAGTAAATTATCTGTGTTCAGGCCCATTTTAATCAGCTTGATGTTCCTATTAGTAATCCTTTCTCACCATCATCATTTCAGCCGTACGATGTCCACTGCTGAACATGGCACAGACAGAACAAATTCCTTATCATGTGGGGGGATTTGCCCATACTCACCACGTTGGGCATGCGGGTTGGCGGGCGCAGTTAGAACTATCGTTGTTAAAATGAGGGACGCTGCCGCCCATCCCCTAGCTTTTTTCCCTTAGTCGCCTCTTAGTCGAAATCCGCGGATAGGTAGATATGGAGGGGGACCATAATATTTAATACTTAGCCCCTTCGTCCACGGCGCGACTCAAAAGGAACGCGACTGAAACTGTAGTCACTTATGAGTAGCCTGACTGCGAGAGCACTAGTATTTCAATGCGCGTCCGTCCACGACACTACTCAAAAGGAACGCGTTTGTTACTAGTCACCTGGCGACTCGACATGCTGGTCGCCAGGCGACTGGTTTCGAGAAACTGTTGAAAAATGAACGAATAAACAGTAATTATAAGTGATTCTGATGTCTATGTGACTGGAGAAGTAATAATTCCATGTCATCGCTCGAATGATCACTAGTCATGTTAATTATTTTCGTTTTCAAAACTTTGTTTACATAAAATCGTGTACTGAGTGACTGAGTTTCAGGAAATTCCATTAGCGTCGTGGACGAGTCAGAGTTTCCAATCAGTCCGCAACTCTAGTTTCTCATGAGTTCCGTCACTTTTGCGTAGCGTCATGGACGAAGGGGCTTAGTTTTCAGCAAAACACTTTATTAAAATGTTCCAGGTGCAATCATCCCCAATGCTGCCAGCTCTGATAATCAACGAGCGCTCGCAGCCGAAGGGCAAGAAGCCGGGGGATTCGCGCAGCCACCTGCCTACCATATGACTAGCGCCGATCGGCCCGAGGCCGCCGCGGTACCAATGACGAATAAAAATTTATTTATTGAACTAGAAGTGGTTTTTCTGAACCCAAACTGCGTAGATACAATCATAAGGCCCATGGCCTTCTGTGCTAAACTAACACCTAGTCAATTTCTAATGACTGGTTTAGCTGTGTCATCATCATCATCAGCCTGATGAAGTCCACTGCTGAACATAGGCCTCCCCCAAAGAGTGCCATGACGAACGGTCTTGAGCCTTCTCCATCCACCGACTTCCCGCAACCTTCACAATATCGTCGGTCCATCGGGTGGGGGGCCTTCCAACACTGCGTCGTCCGGTTCGTGGTCGCCACACGAGAACCTTTGTTCCCCAACAGTTGCCTGTCGGTGAAAGAATCAGCGAAGTGAAAGGATTATAGTGCGCCTCTTAGAGGCTCCTTTCGTTAATTATTTATTTATTTATTTGATTATAGACAAGCAGCTTCCGCTGATGTGTCTACATCTCACAGTGTCGAAATTGAAAGTCTATTGTTATGCCGGTTCACTTTTTTGAGCACTGATGTATTGATTCGTAGCCAGTTGTCAAGCTTGTTTTTGAATGCATTGACAGAAGTGGCAGATTATTATATATTATTATAAATGCGAAAGTTTATAAGGATGTTTGGATGTTCGTTGTTCAATCACGCCATCCTAGCTGAACCAATTTCGTTGAAACTTGGAATTGATCTGTACCTAGAATAGCATATAGGATACTTTTATGTAGGTACCATATGCGAGCGAAGCTGCAGGCGGAAGCTAGTATTGAATAAAAGAATAGTTACTCAGACTATACAATTTTTATTTACTATTTTATCATTATATTATTGAGGATGTAACTAAATTAACTTACATGTAGTCTGTATCACCTTATAATTTATATTAATTACAGCTGTATTTACATCGGCCGATCCATTTCTTAATCCTTGTGTACTATCTGAAATAATACAAAGCAATTTATAATCTTGAATAGTTTTGTTTTAGGCTTATCTGGAAAAGAATCTATATTATAAACTAGCTTCTATTGCAGGTCAAAAACTACAACTATTCAGAGTTTCAACAAAATCAGTTCAGCTAAGATGATATGACAACCACAATACACAAACTTAAGCATATACCTAATAATACTAGTAGGATGAAGTATAGCATTATGAAGATATTTTGAGATAGAATCTCGTTAACTATTGATAAAAAATGATAAAAATGTTTATTTAAACTTATACAGGCTGTTTGGTACATAGTCTGTTATTATTTCTCGAAGATACAGAAGATTCAAGAGATATTGGTACTCCAACCCAATTCAATATAAAATGTTTGTAAGCAAACTGCCCATACTTAAACAATATGGTTTTGCTTAGTGTTTAATTTTGGTCAGAATTCATATTTGGCATCAATATGAAATCACTCCATTACTGACCAATTTCAAGATTCGGGATCTTTTCATGGGGCATGAGATGGGTTAAAAAAATCAATGCAAGCAATTTTTTTTTTTTTAATTTACAATTATTAGGATAGATATGACCTGTTTGTTTGCAAATATTTCAGTACAGGTATAAGTAAATAGGTACTTATTCTATGAAGTGAAGGTAGGTAGGAAGGTGGATAGGTACCTATTTCAGGATCGAAGCAGAGTTACATCCATCTTCTAGGTTTCCCTACCGGCAATAAGAGTGTATGAATAGATGGTAAGGCTTCCTTTTGTCATGCGAGGTTCAATGAATAGATGGTAAGGCTAGTAGCTAATCTTTAGTTCAATAGAAGGCTAGGACCTTCTGACAAGAATCTGAGATGGGTCTATTTGAGAGAAACGGTTATTGCTACGTACTGCTTAATTGATCGGCGGTTGGGAAACGGTATTTACCTTAGCAATTACTCCCGGCAGCTTATTACGGTCCTCCATTGGGACAAGATTTTCAACTGTTTGAAGTTTGTACCAGCCATAGTGAGCGCCAAACAGAACAGGCAGCATTACCACCATCACCACGTTTTTCGAGAAGAAATTGCGCGACATTTTAATCTGTGAGTGGGGTAAAGGGCTAGCCTGCCTGTTGATGTTGATTTATTTTCTTTTCTTCTTTTCTGGTTCTTTCGAGATTTCTGAAAATATCTGACAGACTGTCAAAAATCTGCCGCTCCTCCAAACAGTCAAGCAGACTTAGCAAGTGCCAGTGTCACCTCACCACGGTCTGCCAATGTCACTGGAAGAGTATTCCGAAACCATTTCACTGTTGCAGTTTTGGCTTAGCACTTGGAATTTCTATGAATTGATTGAACGGAATAGGTGTTTTTTCATTTGAAGTGATAAAATCGTGTAAATTTAAACAAGAAATCAAGCTCACAAGTCAAAATTCTTATAGCAAATAATCAATTTAGGATAGGTATATTATAAATAAAGTTGACGATTATACAGATCAATGAAATGAAGCTAGGAATATACGAACGCACACTCAAGAATGTGCGTACGTTTTCTTCTGCAAGCATAACAAGTATTTCAACCAATCAAATACCTTACTATTATTTGTTTGCAACATGAGCCAGTAGAAATATAGATAAAAAACATATGTGATAGGTGTCATTTTTATCTGTAACCTGAATCGCACCGCACATTTCAAAAACATGGTGGCAGCTCAGTGAAGTGGGTTATCCTTTTCACAAATAATAATCCAGAAGCTTATTTAGCAGGAGTGTTTGATACAATTTGTAAGTCCATCTAGACGATCTAATTTACATGTTACGCAAGTAGAAAGTACCTAACAGGTTCAAATTCTAGGTAAACACCGGACCAATAAGCTTCATACAAACTCGAGGATGACGTCCGAAGAAACCCAAGTATCTGATAACCTGAAGGGATGTTACGAGAATCTTATTGTAATCGACGTTGGCGCAAACTTGACTAACAAGAAATACGGCCGTGATCTCGATTCTGTTGTGCAAAGGGCGAAAGACGCAGGTTAGTCCAAATAGGAAGCACAGTTTAGGAATTAATGTTTTTAGTAAATGTAATCGCGTGTGGGACTGCAATGAATCAATCTTTACAATGCCTGTCACCGGTAGTGAGTAGCCGTCAGTATAATTTATTCATAGATTGCCTACTGAATTCATGTACGAATAAACATACCTACTTCTATGCATTTGTAATGCCTAAAAATTGCCCAAGTTACCAGATTGTTGATGTTACATAAATATATTGTTTCACCATCATCATCAGCCTGTAGAAGTCCACTGCTGGACATAGGCCTCCCTAAAGAGTTCCATGATGAACAATCTTGAGCCTTTTCCATCCACAATTCTCACCACCATCCAACAATATTATAGTCATCATCATCATCCACAGCCTGACTTCACCCACTGCAGGGTATAGGCCTCCCTTTGTATGTGCCATTCTCCTCTATCCTGTGCAATTATAGTCAACATAGAGTTAATTATAGCCTTAGCCATTGATCTCGTAACAATTATAATTGGCTTATGCAATGTAGTAATTCTAGTTTACTGGAAGTAATGTTTATACCGTTTACATAATAATTGAAATGCTAATGAAAAATATTTCTACGGTCATGAGGCATGACTAAACTTTAATTAAAAACATTACCCTCCTTCTGGGTAGTCAGGTAATGAATAAACATATATTTTTTTATATAAATCCAGCTTTGAGTATCTGTGTTGGCCGATTGGTAGATATCTTGACTTTCAATCCAAAGGTTGTCAGTTCAATCTAGCACTAATAAGTTTTCGCATTAACATGTGTTTCAAAAGGTGAAGAAAAACATCATGCGATAAACAGGAAGTATTTTTAAAAGCGGTGATGAGCTTGCAACCTGTTACAAATGGAATAGTCACTACCGAAAATGTGGCCATGTAATCGTTGCACTTGCCTCTGACTACCTCCTTAGACATCTTCAAGGATCTTATTGCCTGGAGATACAAAGAGATGTCTACCATGCTTGGGAATAGCAGCCATGCAATTTTTTTTAATTGCCGTCTTTTGCGCACAGCTTTCAGTCAAAAAGTATTCTATAGTTACTGGGATAGTGTAGCTTTCTATTAGTGGAATAATATGCATGTAGAAAACCTTCTGAATTCTTCCACAGGCGTCCAAAAGATCATGGTCACAGGCACATCAGTAAGGAACAGTAAGGAAGCTCTAAGGTTAACCCGCCTCTACCCCAGCACAATATACTCAACAGCAGGTATGTTCTATCATAATTACTACTGGCCCATATTGTCACATATTGCACTGCTGCGCTAATCCCTACCCCAATTCACGCCAAGAACTTATAAACTGCTAGCTTCCGCTGGCGGCTTCGCTCGCGTGGTACCTTTTGTACTCCACCTATTCCAAGTTTCAACAAAATTTGTTGAGGCATTACAGCGTGAAAAAACAACAAACATCTAAACATCCTCACAAACCTTCGCATTTATAATATTAGTAGGATTGAATTATCAGATACCTCAACCTGCTCACTGACCATAAAGCAGGATGACCAAAAAAAAACCAGTGACACGACGAGCAGGCTCATACAATCTTACTTTCAGGAGTCCACCCCCACGACGCGAAGTCAATGATAGAAGATGATATGTGGACGGAACTACACGATATAGCCAGTGCCCCGGAATGTGTGGCCGTGGGGGAGTGCGGTCTCAACTATAGCAAGGAGTTCTCCGAGCCACAGGCGCAGAGGGACGTGTTCAAACGACAGGTATGTACACCTCAGGAGCTAAAGGATAATATAATATCATTTTATAATAATAATGGCAATTCCGCCAGCGTCTTGGGGACGCTTCCGACTGGTAGTGATCTGGATCAGTTGAGCTATCTATAGATCGTTTGTCTTTAGATGGCTCAACTGTTTCTTGTGTATTTTGTAAATATTAACTTGTATTAGTTTTACGTTTCTTTCTGTAAATAAAGAATAAAATAATAATGATATCCATTCATGACATCTATGTATATAGATGTCATGAATGGATATGGATAGATCTATATATAGATGTATATAGATCTACCTCTATGTATACAGATCAGATTAGTATACATTATATATTATTAGTATACATAGATGTACCTACACTGTACCTACATAGGCTTGAAAGATCAATATATAGAGAATAAGGTTCATCGAAATAAAGACGGTCCTGTGCAACTCGCGCCCTGGCCCCCAATTCTACTAATTCAATGGCTTCAAAATGACAATGGTTCAATGGCAAAATGTCCACTTTTGACACTTTTGGTATTCTGCTAACACAGTCGTATTTCAATGGTAGTCATTGTGGAACCAATGTACCAATGAAACCAAAGAAACGAAGGTGGCAACAATCGTAACTGAATGATAATGGTGCGATCATTATCATTTTCATGTCATTGAATAAGTAGAATTGGGGGCCTGAGGGTTCCGTACCATTACACGGGATCAGAAAAGCGAAATTCCAAGTGTAGGGAGTGACAAACTTATATTTTGCGGTCGCTCAAGTAGTTCATTGAATGATATTGACCGCAAATATAAATTTGTTTCGTAATAATCCAATTTTATCTATTTTATTCCAAAAGATACACGATGAATCTAAACGGTTTCTAGTATAGACATCGCCTTGCGCATTCCAGCTATTTAGAGTGCCCATGAGTCACAGGCGCGGTCTTTATGCATGCAGTCATGACCTGTTTACTCACTTTATCTAGAACTAGCCGTACCCGCGCGGTTTCACTCGCCTGTATAGGTAAGTGAGAGCACTGGTGGAGAGGTGGTAATGACCCCGCCTTCCGATCCACAGGTCGTGGGTTCGAAACCTGTCGTGTCGTGTTTAGGAACTTTAATAAGTTTAAATCTGATTTGCAACAGTTTTTGCTGAAGGGATGCTTCTAATCGACGATTTTCTGAATCATAAAATCTGAAACTCTCATTAGGTATTAATTTAGATAAAAGAGACGTTTCATCAATATATGGAGCCTAGGCCTGCACTGTGTACACTACTCTGAAACATGGCTAAGCAATGAAGTAAACGTATTTAATTGGTTATTTTATTTAAATTGACTTCGTTCTTAGGTACATTAAGATTTTCTTCGACAAAGAGAGTAACACAGCGCTACAAAAATATGGCGGATGGACTTGCGTGAAATGTCATTTTGACAACCTACATTTATCTGACAAAACAAAAACATCAAATCAAACAACATGACATGAAAAATATGTCAATGTCATGTCAAACGCCAATTATTAACCAACATGGCGGCCTTCAAATAGTGTTTATATGGTAAAAAACTTACTAGAAGAACTATTCTTGTACCATCGCATTTGTCTTCAAATTAATGAAATTGTATTTTTCTTGTAATCTCCTATTTTTTCCTAATTTTTCTATGTAGTGTACATGGTCCAGGCCCAGAATGAAATGGCTCCTTTAATTTTACTATTGTGCTAAGTTTACATTGTGTTTTTATAATTTTATTTCCCCTTTCGTCATAATTAGTTTGTGTGTACATTTATATAGGTTAGTTCAGACACGATTGTATAATTTAAATTGAATAAATGAAATGAAATGCATCAAAGGATTTTCCATTCGGAAAATGTATGTGCGCTATGCTAGTGCTCTCAAACGGTGAAGCACAGCCCATTCACACGCAAACCAAGCAAACCATCTCATCACTACGTCTCAAATATTTATCCAATTAGGTATAGAGTAGTACCAGTCTCTCTGGCGCCGACCCAAACTATAAAGCTGCATCGGACATTGTCCAGTCCTTCCGACTTTACAACTCCAGGAGTTTATGCATCGTCTTAAAATAAACTGACGATTCTCACATATCCGTCGTTGCTTTGATTCTCGGCTTCCTCTGTTTCGTTTAATTTGAATACACCCGATGTTTTTTCTTTAAATGGACATGTTTATTTGTGTCTTACCGACGTTTCGGAGTCGTTTATTCGTATTTTTACTTACCTGTTTAACGTATTTAGGTGTGTTAATATTTCACTTGTCATGCTTCAGTAAATAACTCTACATATGTATATGTATACCATCCCGAAAGGGGGTTCTATCAACAAAAAGAATTAATATTAATGAAAAAAAACATCAATATTTTCATTTAATTTTTTTTCACGAACTTTCTCAAATTATCTGTTTATGGTATTTTTATCATCTTTAAAACTAAAACTTAAACGAAAGGGGGTTATTCTATCAACAAAAAGAAATAATATTAATGAAAAAAAAACATCAATATTTTCATTTAATTTTTTTTACGAACTTTCTCTAATTATCTGTTTTTGGTATTTTTATCATCTTTAAAACTAAAACTTAAAGGTACAAGAAGTTCGGAATCGACATTGCTACCTAAAACTGCTGATTTATTAAGTTTGACCTGATTTGACCCCAAAACAGCTGATTTTCGCATAGAGTTTTATCAGTGAAAATTGTCAAAATTCCAAAAGTCGTAGAACAAACTTTATTGCCAATTGGTTGTAGAATAAGCCCCTTTCGGGATGGAATACATATTATGAATCACCTTGTATTCATGAAAACATCACATACACGGAAATTCTAAAAAAACCTTAAAAAATATATTACACTCAACAGTCACATACCTACGTAGTTCTGCCTAAACTAGGATTCCCTGTGTCGTGGGTATCAGAAACTGCGAGTACCATGGTACCACAACATCCAGACCTGATATTTGAAGATCATGTAACGTTTGTGACGCAGCGGGAATCGAACCCGAATTCCTTGCGTCTCAGACGGCCACTCACCCGCTAAGCCAGCGAAGCCTGTTAGCCCTTTGGGTAGGTTATTTGTTTCAAACAACGCGTACGAGACTCGGGCGCGGTGTTGATAATGATTGCCCACAGCCAATCCTACAATATTAGAAATGAGAATTTGTGTGTCGACACCTGTTTGCTCGGCGCCAAGTAATCAAAGTCCATTTCAGCGATGGGTCATCTGTTCGAAAGTCGTAACTAAGCAGCGTTTGGCCATTTTTTTTTCTTCACTATTTGCACACATACATTTTTCTAACAAAAATTTCATTGGTGCTTGACTGGGATTCGAACCCGGATCAAAACTGGAGATATCTCCCACTAGGCTATCTTTCCATTTCAGAATGTGCACGAAAGGAGCCTCTAAGAGTCTACAGTGATTATTTCACCGACGGGCATAGACCCTTTTCAGGGCCACCATACCTCAACCTGGTCACTGACCTAATACAGGATGACCAAGAAAGAATCAATGTCAAGAATGTCGCACCTATGCCGGTAAATGTTGGGTACGATACCATTCAAGTTGTAGACCACTATGTCTATTTGGGTCAGACGATTCAACTAGGCAGGTCCAACTTCGACAAAGAGGTAAACCGACGAATCCAACTCGGATGGGCAGCGTTTGGGAAACTTCGTCATATCTTCTCGTCGCAGATACCGCAGAGCCTCAAGACAAAAGTCTACAATCAGTGCGTGTTGCCAGTGATGACATATGGCACTGAGACTTGGTCGCTAACTATTGGCCTTATACACAAGCTCAAAGTCGCCCAACGGGCTATGGAGAGAGCTATGCTCGGAGTTTCGCTGCGTGATAAAATCCGAAATGAGGAAATCCGTAGAAGAACTAGGTATCAGTTTAGTGTGCTAAACCATCTGATTCCAAAACTATTGTTGCAGGTCGAAATGGCATGCGAACTGCGCAAACCGCTCTTCGTCCACGAAAAGGAAGCCCAAGACGACCTTATAAAGATACTAGACGAGTTCACCCCCCGCCTACCCCCAGTCGTCATCCACTCCTTCACGGGCACCGTCGAACAAGGCCTGAAGTACATCGAAAAGGGATTCTATCTCGGCATCACAGGGTACATTTGTAAGGATAAATCTGACGGTGGGATACGCAGGCTGTTATCTGAAGGGATTTTGCCGTTGGATAAGTTGTTGGTTGAAACAGACTCGCCGTTCATGTACCCGAATATGAGGGCGTCCAAGCTTCCGCTGCACGTCAAGGATCATTTGACTGAGAGGTTAGTAGAATCAAATAAAATAGGTATACAAACTGATCCTACTAATATTATTAAGAGGATACAAAAATCATAATAAATTGTCGAGTGGGCGGAGTGAAGAAAGTGACAGCGCTATGTACTGTAATTGAATGCGGAAAGAGATAGCAAGCGTTAGAAGGCGCTCGAAAGTAATCGACGTAAGCGAAATATAAGAAAATATCGATTATCTCAAAAACTATCTATTTTTTTTTAAGTGGATTTAGTTAACCAATGCTATTGTTTGTCTAACAAAATATTTAGAAAAAAGTTATTTTTGTTAGATAGTCTCGAAAAAACTGTTGCAGAGGACCCAAATTTAAAAAAAATATCTATCGAGAAAAGTTTTACCAATCGCGTTTCTAAGCGAAATATAAGAAAATATCGATTATCTCAAAAACTATCTATTTTTTTTAAAGTGGATTTAGTTAACCAATGCTATTGTTTGTCTAACAAAATATTTAGAAAAAAGTTATTTTTGTTAGATAGTCTCGAAAAAACTGTTGCAGAGGACCCAAATTTAAAAAAAAAATCTATCGAGAAAAGTTTTACCAATCGCGTTTCTAAGCGAAATATAAGAAAATATCGATTATCTCAAAAACTATCTATTTTTTTTAAAGTGGATTTAGTTAACCAATGCTATTGTTTGTCTAACAAAATATTTAGAAAAAAGTTATTTTTGTTAGATAGTCTCGAAAAAACTGTTGCAGAGGACCCAAATTTAAAAAAAAAATCTATCGAGAAAAGTTTTACCAATCGCGTTTCTGTCTTGGATTTACGTAAATAAAATGCTCAAGTTATCTTTGTCATAAAAATCTAAACTGTGCGTTTTGCGGTTATTGAGAAAAAACAATTCAAAAATCATAAAATAATTAAACCCTCACCTTAATGCGAAAGTTTGTGAGGATGTTTGGATGTTATGATGTTTGTGGTTCAACCACTCCTTCCCTTATTTCTAAGTTTTTGCTTGTTTTGCTTTCTATACTTAAATTTCAATTTCAATTCTTTATTTGTGAAACACAGGTTAGGAGAGTTGTTAGTGTTACAGTTTAGTTGTGTGCGCTGTGATCTGCTCTAGGCGTACAAATGTTGTCTATAACATAGGTTATAAGTTATAACATAGGTTATACCTTAATACCTAACATGCTAGTCATTAAAATTATACATGCAAATTATTTTAATGTCGAATTTACTTATTTTTAGTTTTACCTTCTTTCTGTATGCGATTATAACAATATGTCTTACATCCCTGATCCTGCTACGTAAACATCTTTTGGGAACTGAACTAGACCATAACAGTGCTACCTAGCGTACTATACTTTAACATACAATTTTAGTTTTGTTCTTATTCTGTTTTGTTTATGAATAAATAAATAAATCACGGAACGGATTTGGATGAAATTCGGCACAGAGATAGATTATGGTCTGGAATAGCATATAGGCATGCTATGGAATAGCATATACCAACAACTTGTGGCATTTTGAACTGAACCGTGTACTAACCATCTTCATCTGTATTGTGGTATCATTTTGAAAATTTTGAAGTGTACTCACATTACTTTTTGGTGTTATTTATTTATTTATTGCTTACAAAAAGCATCTAACTTTATCTGTCACTGTCCTAAATACATAGATTAGGATGTCTGATTATGTTATCTCATTTATAAATTAATCTCAATATTCACATTATATTTTATGTATGTATTATGATGTATGTTAATAGTCCTGACCCCACACTAGGATTCCCTGTACAACAAGACCCAGACCTGCAACAACGCAGCGGGAATCGAATCCGCACCCCTTGTGTCTCAGGCGGGCACTCAACCGCCACGCCACCGAGGTCGTCGTCGTCTTTAAATAGCAAACGCGTAGCAAAACACGAATTACCCTACACTAATTATTTAGCTCCCCCAAGATCACACTTTTCATAACTTTACTCCATTTTTTTTTCAAGGAAGTTTCAAGGAAGTTGATTTATCGGATAATCCAAAGTCGGAAAACTTCGACAGTCACGCCGTGACGGCTCAACCTTAATGTTATACGGAGGCAAACAGGCTTACGGCCCTCCTGTTGTTAAGTGGTTACCGTCGCCTATTGACATCAGCAACACCTGGAGCATTGCTAATGCGTTGCCTGCCGAACCCCTCCCCCCTAAAGAGCTCTGGCAACCTTACTAACCGCAAATAGTATTGTGTTCCTGCGGTGAGTAAGGTTGCCAGAGCTCGTTAGGCGGAAGGGGGTTCGGGGTCGGCAAAGCGTGCGTGATGCCTCTTGGTACTACGGTACTACTGGCTACGGTAACCGCTTACCAACAGGCGGGCCGTATGATTGTTTGCCATCTCAGTTGTATAAAAAAAAAGGTACCTCCCAGGCGGAGGTACCTCTAATCTAGAGCGAGAAAATCTCGCTGTGCCCCACCTCCTCCTGAAATTTACCTAGAATAGCATTATAGGCTACTTTTTATCTCGGCTTGTATAAGATAAACTCATTATCGATGTACTTATTGCAGGTCAATGAACTTCGTGAACCGATACTGCACGTTCCAGCGCAACGAGCCGTGCGCTTTGCCGGCCATCGTCGAGCTGGTGGCCGGCTTCCTGGGCCAGAGCCCGGAGGACGTGGCCCTGGCTACCGCCTTCAACGCGCTCAAGCTATTCGGGCTCAGCCAGTAAGATGTACCACACGATCCGAGCAATACGAAACCTACACAATGACATTCTATTGCCAGTTAGCACCGACGTACGGCGAAGAGACAGGTGCACTGGACTATTGAAACTCAACCTTATTTTTTTATAGATACGGGTGAAATGACTGGCCTCATAGCTCAGTTGGTAGTAACTCTGCCTGCTGCGCTAGAGGTTGCCGGTTCGATTCCCGCACAGGACAAACCTTTGTGTGATGAATACAGATGTTTGTTCTGTGTCTGGGTGTTAAATATTTATCTATTATGTATATCAGTCTCTGGTACCCATAGTACAGGCTATGCCTAGTTTGGGATCAGTTGACCGTCTGTGATATGTCTGGAATATTTATTAAATCACATTTCACACACCGAAACTTGAAGCACTAGGCGCGCGCCTTTTATGATTTCGGCCGTATCGCAAATTAAATAAGGTTCATTTTCTATTTTTTTGCGCATCAGTCGCCTTTCCGCCACCTTTGGTGTTGATTCTATTGTATTATCCTAAACTAATTAGACAGATTTTTAAAAATGATAATGCACAATTGAAAAAAAAAAAATGACAATTGCGATTGTGTAGAGGTTGCCAGTTGGAATGATTGCTTGAATCGTGTTGTTTAGGGGAATGAGGGTTCCGTAGAAAAATTAAAGAAATTTGATGAGATTTTGTATCAAATCGACTGAAAACATTCAGTTGTCATTAGAAGTTTTACAACTATATTTCAGAAAAGGGTTTTTAGATTCAAGAGCCTATGCTTATTGCAATAAGATTTACAATTATATTGTCAGACAATGATTATTTTGACAAATTTGAATGGTTTCTTCGGCGTCATCCGAATAAATTTAAATTAAAATGATTAGAAAACTTAGCTCGAAAATTTTGAATACTCAATTCACAACTGCATTTCGATTAAAACGAATATGTGAATTTATGTTTATAGCAATCTTGAGGCTAGGGGCGTTAGGTCCGGCGCAAACCAGGCAAGAGCAAAATGCATTTATGTACAAAAATATAGACGGATTCTTTGTAGTGGCAATCCTAGAGGCAGCTAATGTCCCACTGCATTGAAATCTAAACTTTATTTACTGTAAAATAGAGTATATTTGTAAATACATAGCTCGGAGACAGGTTTGCGTCAGACCTCGAGTCACTGACGATTTTAAAAACGAAACAAAATTGTCCCAAATATGTCACAAACGCCCTATTTTAGTAGTAGTTATACTAACAATAATTCGTTTGTGTCTTGCCATCGTATAAGTTGCTAATAATTGCCTCTCTTTGTAAAATTGTATGCCAATATATTGACTGTGGATGTGTAACATGACATTCATTGAATAAAATGGACTTGTTTATTTTTGATTTTGCAAAATCAAAATGTTTTTTATGTTACAATTTAATGCTTTAAGTCCAAAAAAATGCCATTATTTACCACGTTATGTAAAGTTACAGCATAATATTTTGAGTAACGCAATATTTTTGTTTATATAATTATTTTTATGTTTAATTCGCTTGATTTGTAGCAAGTGTATCACTTTTCTTGCGGTGGCAATGATTTTTAGTCAATCTGATCTCAATGTCTGTGTAAATTATCAAACACCCTACTGCATTATTTTTGACAGCATATTCCAAAACGTGCATTTGTTAATAACGACAAACATTTACTAACAAATCTACGTTTTATTATTTATTTATGAAATAGAAATCTATTGCCACCGGATTCTTTATGCACGGTGTTAGGTGTATTTTCGAGCGCATTTCAGACGGGTTAAGAAACTTTGCCCTCTCTTTCACTTTAGAGAGGTCCGACTTTCTTTGTCCTTGTCTGATCTGCGCAGTTATCTAGCTCTGCGCAGAGCATTCCTTATCGAATTAATTTATGTTATCTCATCGAATATTGTAAATAAATGATTAAAAACGTAATAATAATATATTTTGTTATTCGCTGGTAGTCACAACGAAATCAAAGACTGCAAGTATTAACGTGAAACTTGACATGTTGATTATTACATTTGTAATGTATATTTTTACTTATTTAATCGTAATTTAGGAGTATTGTTATCGATTCCTTTATTTTTTGACAATCACTTTGTTTGTAGTTTGTAAGTTTACTGGATCCAATGCAAATTTTATAGAAATTACGGAAATAACCTGTGCCTTTTATATGAAGTATTTTATACAAATTTTTGAAATTACTTATTAGGCATCTATACTTGCCTCTAAATAACACTAAGAATATCCGGAATTCATGTATTTCCATATTGTCTATTGTAGGGACGTAATTTCTATTTCAGTGATTTCTATGCACAGGATCCAGTGTGCAATGGTAGTGCCTTCGAAGAAACGTCCTTTTGTGATACCAATATATTTCTAGATAGTACAGATATCTGTTTCAATATACAAATAAATAAAGCGATTTGAGTTTCATTTTTTAGATGTTATAATACCCAAGCTAAATGAAAATTATTGTTGATGCATTTGTTGCGTAGTCTGCGGTGACCCTAAGTTTAACAGATTCTTTTGTTAGGAGTCTTTGCTATTAGGACGATTTGTAGAAAAATAAAATAAAACATAATTATATAATCAATAATTTTATTGGATAAACATACACTATGCAATATTTACAATTTTGATAACTATGCCAACATAATGAATGCCTAAATGTTAGACAACTTTTACAGAACACAACACACGTCCCATTTTCACACATTCATACTAACATTTTGATTACAAAAACTTCATACTTTCTTGCAAAGGGACAGTCGAGACTTAATGATTTATACAACGTCAAGTAAAACTTTTCACTCTGGATCAGTAGCGCTACTGAGTAGTTCTATTGGTAGTACAAATGCTACAAACTTGTTTCTCTAGTACTACTACAAAAAATAAAAAGTTAATTCAAACGGATTTTGATACAGATTACAATGTTGAAGGCCTCGGTGGCGTGGCGCCGAGTACCCGACTGGCATACGAGAGGTGCGGGTTCGACTCCCGCAAATTGCATTTATTTTATAAAATTACACGGTGTTTTAACACCGCTAATGCGATAGCCACGATATAGTTCGAATTAAGCTGGCTTCGAAAATCTTTGGCAGATGGCTTATTTGTATCTGTTCAGCACCGCTAAAGTTTTACATTTGTTTTTTTGGTTATTTTGAATAGAATTTTAAAATTAAAGAGATGCAGGAACTAGCTTTTATCAAGTTTTCTAACGACCCCGGGCGGTGGTGACGTCAGCACTTTCTTCGACAGCCGCACTTGCCCGGAGACAGGGTCTCGCCCAAAGAACTTAACTTGGATCTCCGAACCCACGTCCAGACCGAGAACCGACGGATGCATTATCTGAAAATGAAGGATTTATGTAGGTTTAATACTGTTCAAACGTAACCTCGAACGGAATGTAGCCGCGTTAATTATCCATAAGACAAATAATAGTACATAAACTATTGGTTATTTATTCAGAAACAGAAAACCACCTGCCAACCTGACGTCAGTAATAGTGTAATATCTTTGCATTCTAAGAGGTACTTTTATTTTCATTACAGGTAGACAAATGGTAGATTCGACCCACATTTATTTCATACTGATTCGCAACAACACACCCGTGATTCTGATCCACACGAATAATTGAGTTTGGACCGATTTAACCCCAAAACAGCTGATTTTTAAAGTTCAATGAAAAATTATAAATTTCTTAAAGTCTTAGAACAAACTTTATTGCCAATTGGGTGTAGAATAAGTATTATACTAGTAACGGAACACTTAAAGAAATGGGTTACCTTTCTATGGTCCAACTGAGTGTTATGTACCAAAGCAGGCGCCATCCCCGGGTGCAACGTCACCATGACCCCGATGTCTTTGACCTCGACGACCTTGGCCTTGTATATGGCACCGAACTCGAGCTCCGGCGTGCGCTCGGCAGTGAGCCAGGATTCTATCCTCGCCCGCGCCTCGTCCATTGCCAGCTGGGATGGAGCGAATACACTGTATTTGTTCTCATCTATTGGTGTGATCTGAAAATAGATAGATAACTCTTTATTGTAAACCAAATAAAAACTTCATCATCATCATTTCAGCCGTACCTACGACGTCCACTGCTGAGCACGGCCTCCCCCACAGACAGAGTGAATTCCTATCATGTGGGGGGATTTGCCCATACTCACCATGCTGGGCATGCGGGTTGGCGAGCGCAGTTAGAGCTATCGTTGTTAAAATGAGGGACGCTGCTGCCCATCCCCAACCTTTTTGCCGTAGTCGCCTCTTACGACATCCGCGGATAGGTAGATATGGAGGGGCCTATTCTTTAGCCGGGGCCACCACGGCCGTATAAAAACTTAACACATCACAATTGAATCAATAAAATAATAGCTATCTAATAGTGGAATACAAAGGGAGGTCTTATCACTGAGAGTGATCTCTTCCAGACAACCAAAATAAGGTTTAATGAAAAACTAGCTTCCGTGCCCTGCTTCGCTCGCATGGTACCCGGATCAAAAATAGCCTATGGGGTCGATTCTGTTCTTGCATTATCTTGTACTAACTTAATTTGACAGAACTGACAATTTTACCTTCTCTTTTTGATTACATAGAATGAACAAGGAAGGCTATATACAATATTAGCCGTAAGCTGTAAAATTAAGTTAAGTGTACGAAAATGCAACAACGGAATCGACCAATAAGTTATTCCTATACAAAGTTATTCATAACATGTATACTATCCCAAAAGGTGGTTATTCTTTCAACGAAAAGAAAGAATATTAGCGAAACAAAACATCAATATTTGAAATATTTTTTTTCAAACTTTCTCTAATTAGCTGCTTTTGTCATTCTTCTCATAGTTATAACTAAACTGAAAAACTCTAAAAATATTATAAATTCTTATATTATAACATTGGGTGTAGAATAAGCCCCTTTTGGGATTTTACCTGTACGCCAGTTTCTACATAGAGTTTCTTTAGGTTGCTACCGCCAAGTCCAATTATCTTGGCTCTTTTGTGTGGTTCTATCTCCATTACTTCAATCACCGGCATGTTTTCCTTACGGCCCTCTCTGTAAATATAATATAAAAGAAGGTAAAAAAAAAGTTTTGCAACAAACAAGGCTGTCCTATTTGAGAGCGATTTATTAATACGGGCATGTGAACGGAGTTAGAACAATTGCATTTTAGGAGTAACCCAGCGGCCTTATTGTCTACGTGCGCTGCATGTCTGACAGTTACACAAGAAATTGACAGTTGATTTATGCAATGAGGCCTAGTGCTTTTCGTATCATTGGTTCTTTGTGGTCATCCTGCATTAAGGTCGGTAAGGTTCAGGTATGTTGGCCCTGAAAAGCCTGAAAAGAGCCAATGACTTTTGAAAGAACCAGTGCGGTGAAAGAGTTAAAGTGCACCTCATAGTCTTAGAGGCTCCTATAGTGCAAATTTTTCATTGTCTTCAAACTTTAAGATTCCAGCATATTCACTTTCAGATGACAAATCCATTAGTGTACAACCGAGATTAGAACGCACAACCGTTGGATAAAAGGCGGGGTCACTACCACCACTAGTGCTCAAGGCTTAGTAAACTAAACTGTACCTAGGAGGAGGTAGGGCACCGCGAGATTTTCTCGTTCTAAGTTGGAGCAGCCCGCCTGGAGAGGTACCTCCGCTTTACAGAAGATCGCAGCCAAATAACATTATTTGTTTCAAATAGTGTTGTGTTCCTGCGGTGATTAAGGTTGCCAGAGCTCTTTAGGGGGGAGGGGTTCGGCAGTCAACGCATTTGCAATGCTCCAGGTGTTGCTGATGCCAATAGGCGATGGTAACCACTTACCATCAGGAGGTCCGTAAGCCTGTTTGCCTACGTATATAACATTAAAAAAAACCACACCATGGTCAAGGCTAAGTAAGTAGTACTGTACCTAGGCTTGTCAATACACTGGTTCATGATATCGATAATCTTGCTTTTAGCGTCACACGCTTTCTGCACAGACTCCATAACGACTTTTAGTGGTAACCCCGACACTTTGATGTCGGCTTGCAGCGCGGTGATGCCTTTCTTGGTGCCGGCCACTTTGAAATCCATATCACCCATGTAGTCTTCTATGCCCTGAAAAAGATAATTACGTTTTACACACATAAAAAAAATGCCTTTTCTTTTTTTCCCGAAAATATCACACACGGTCAACTGTTCCCAAACTAGGCATAGCCTGTACTATGGGTACCAGAGACTGATATACATAACAGTATATATATATTTAACACCCAGACACAGAACAAACATCTGTGTTAGTCACAAGTGTTTGTCCAGTGCGGGAATCGAACCCGCGACCTCTAGCGTAGAAGGCAGAGTTACTACCAACTGAGCTATGAGGCCAGTCAAAAGGCCTTTAAATAGGTACAAATATTAAAACAGAGCAGGATACACAGAAAAAAATAATAAAAAGGCAAAGGGAGTAAATTTAGCATTTGCTGCATGCATTACACTTAAACTTAAGGGGAAAATTTACAAAACGGTCATAAGACCTGTCGTATTGTATGGATCTGAGTGTTGGGCTGCCAAAGGGACGGATGAAAGAAGATTGCACGCAGCGGAGATGAGAATGTTAAGGTGGATGTGTGGAGTGACTAGAATGGATAAGATAAGGAATGAGTATGTTAGAGGGAGTTTGAAAGTGGCGCCATTGACGGAAAAGCTGAGGAGTAATCGGTTAGCTTGGTATGGGCATGTCATGAGGAGGGAAGAATGTCATGTGACAAGAAGAGTGTTAGATATGAATGTGGATGGATGTAGGAGTAGAGGTAGGCCAAAGAAAAGATGGATGGACTGTGTGAAAGTGGATATGGTGAAGAAAGGAGTGAGTGCTGAGATGACGACTGATGACGACTGACTGAGAGGGAAATGGAAGAAGAATACATGTTGTGCCGACCCCACATGATGTGGGATAAGGGCAGGAAGATGATGATGCATGCATTACACATCCTACTATCCTACTAATATTAAAAATGCAAAAGTTTATGAGGATGTTTGGATGTTTGTTGTTCAATCACGCCGTAACCGCTCAACCAATTTCGTTGAAACTTGGAAAAGATAAAGTTCTATACCTAGAATAGCATACAGGCTTTTTATGTAGGTACTACGCGAGCGAAGCCGCGGACGGAAGTTAGTACATACATAAAATCACACCTATTTCCCAGAGGGGTAGGCAGAGATTAAGGCTTTCTACGCTACGATCCTGAAATACCTCTTTTGCTTCATTCACTCTCATCACATTCCTCATACAAGCCCGTTGGTTTTTTGACCTGGCCATTTTCCAAAACGTAACCTACTAACAGATTAATGAGTAACTCACGACCATTAAGGGCTCGGGCCACAACAGGCGCATTCTGTAAATACATTTCGAGCCCCGAAGATGTATTTACAGAATGTCTACGGTGTCTATCAAATTTCGTATTCTGTAAACTCGTTCGTATTCTATAAACTCGAAAACGCGTGTGGTGCCTCACTGACGTGACTTTCGAAGTGAGTTCTGTCACTTGAGTGAATTCGAGTTCGACTTCGAATTTTTATAGAATAGCAAACTCAAACTCAAAAGGTTTTTATTTCAATAAAATCACTAGGATCTCTTTGAAACGTCTTAGAAACTAGGTGAAGCTACGCCTGTTCCTCGCGACCAAGCCTAGAAGAATCAGGCAACAAACACGGTTTGGGGCCTATCATTTTTTGCGATGACCCTTTTTTTATAATTTAAATTGTTTTTTTTTCTCTGTTATGAAGTGGACTCACTAACAAATCAGTGAGTATTCTGTATTCGCCCATGTGTCCCTGGTCGTTGTGCCGGGACACCAGCCCGATGGCCACCCCGGCGGCCGGGGCGCTGACGCCCACACCCGCGTCCAGAAGCGCCAGCGAGCCGCCGCACACACTCGCCATTGAACTTGACCCTGGGAAAACAAACGCCATGTGATTTTTATTTGTATTTAGATAATTTTTTTTTTTAATAGTAATATTTCAATAAATTTACTAGGATCACTTTGAAACGTCTTAGAAACTAGGTGAAGCTATGCCTGTTCCTCGCGACCAAGCCTAGAAGAATCAGGCAACAAACACGGCTTGGTGCCTATCATTTTGTCGATGATCCTGGTGATGATTGTTAAGGTTGTAAACAAGCATACGGCCCGAATGTTGATAAGTGGTTACCGTAGCCTATGAACGCTTGCAATACCAGAGGCATCACTCGCGCGTTTCCGGATGTTTTCCTTCACGTACGAGAAGTTCGGCATCGAAATTGCTACCCAAAACAGCTGATTGAGTTTGAAATGTTTTCACTCCAAAACAGCAAATTTTGCATAGGTTTTTTTAATGAAAAATGACGAATTTACTAAAGTCGTATTACAAATTTAAGTGCTAACTGGGTGTAGAATGAACCCCTTTCGGGATAGCATACATATAATGAATCGTAAAAAAATACACACCCGGGATTCGAACCCGACCTATGGATAAGAAGGCGCCACTACGACCACTCCACCAGTGCTCTCTTGTAAAGTAAGTCCGATAGTAGACGTACCATTAGATTCCAGCACCTCAGCAGTCAGCCTGGTGGTATACCCCTGATGCGGCACTATGGGCATCAGGCCCTTCTCTGCTAGGGCTCCGTGTCCGGCCTCGCGCCGCCCGGCCGGGCCCGTGCGCCCGACTTCGCCGGTCGCGTACGATGGAAACTCGTAGTGTAGGAAGAAACTCTTCTCTTTAATACCGCTGAAAAAATAAGTTATATAAGCTTTGTGGTCTTAAGAAACCGGTTTACAAATAACCGGTTAGTAACCGTTATAACAAATACCAATAAGACAATAAACCGGTGTATAACGCGGTTACTAACCAGTTTATAAATAACCGGTATATACCAGTTGTATATACCCGTATTCTTATAATTGTGGTTCAGAGCGCGCGTTATCAAAACTTTATTGAAAACCTTTAAAAACTGATTAATTAACACATGCTTTAAACGGTGAGGGAAAACATAGTGAGGAAGCCAATTAGTATACTTTATTTTTTTATTTATTTATTCTTAAAAAATAGTTACGAAATATATATTATTTTAAAACATTCAAGTCAAGTCAAGTCAAGTCAAAAGGCATTTATTTCAATAAAATCACTAGGATCACTTTGAAACGTCTTAGAAACTAGGTGAAGCTATGCCTGTTCCTCGCGACCAAGCCTAGAAGAATCAGGCAACAAACACGGCTTGGTGCCTATCATTTTTTTCGATGATCCTTTTTCACAAAATGGAATTTAAAGCTTCAGTGTGGTTCCTCATAATAGGTATCTACTTATTATGAGGAAAAGCTTATAAGCGGCGATGGGCTTACAACCTGTCACGTATGGAATACTAAAGCAAGATGCGACTGATGCATCTGACTACCCCACTGAGAAATCGTCAGGATTTGAGCTCCTGGAGGGAGGATATCGACCATGAGCCTTCTGTTTTTATTTACACTTACCTCGTGAGCATAGTGAGCGGGTCCATTTTGAGTGCACTTTCCGGCGAGTCGAATGCGACTGTGCACAGCACCTGGGTTTGCCCGCGTTGGAACAACGCACTGCCGTGAAGTGGCTCGTATAATGATACCTGAAATACAAGGAGTAATATTAATCCTATACTACTAATGTTATAAATGCGAAAGTTTGTAAGGATGTTTGTGGTTCAATCAGGCCCAAACGGCCGAAATCATTTGGATAAAATTTGGTAGAGATAGATTATAGTCTGGAATAGCATTTATAGGCTACTTTTTATCTTCATAGGTACCACACAAGCGAGCGGTCTCCCGCTGCGCCACCGAGGGCATATAAAAATTGAAAGTTTTTTTTCACGTCTCACGGTGACAAGTGAGTAGCTCACGTATACGGTATGACGTCAGTGAAAGAATCAGTGTAGTGAAAGGATTTTAATCCTTTCACTACACTGATGACTGACTGACTGCACAAAGGGAGCCTCTAAGCCTTTAGTGTGCCTCTTTGAGGCTCCTTCCGTGCACATGTCACACGTCGTACATGCCAGTTTTTCTCACGATGTTTTCCTACACCGTTTGAGAGCGCACATAAATTTACCCGCCCCGAATTTGAAAAGAGGCTAAAATGAAATGAATGGTGGACATTCATTTCATTTTAGCCTCTTTTCAAATTCTTCCAGTTAAGATTTATAATATGTTCGGTTTTCTATATTTGGTCGCAATCTGTGTGCCTTCTGGCAAAGGCCTCCTCCAACTTTTTCCATGTATCTCTATTTTATGCTGTTCTTGTCCATGTTCTCCCAGCAATTAGTACTATCTCATCATCCCATCTTCGGAATGCCCTTCCTTGTTTTCTTTTTCCTGTTTGTGGGTACCCCTCTACCAGTTCTCTCTATATATGGAAATTGTACTGAAATTATGATGACTACCTGACAGGAGATGTCCCTTAGGTCATCAAGGTGCCTGCCGTCACACCGCACGTCCGTCTCAAAGATCATATCCCGGAATGTTTGCCTCAGGTGCGAGTTGAAGCAGTCTTGAAGCTGTGTGACTTCGGCTTGAGTGTCTCGCAGTTGGTTTAATACTGTCTGGCGGAGTGCGGAGACGGCGTTGTCACGTGACAGCTTGTCGTGAGTGTGGTCACTGTAAATTAAAAAAATATATATTATAACGTTATGAAAACTGAAAATTTTGTTATACTAAGTTATTCATAAATGTATAGCAATCCCAAAAGGTCTTTATCTATAGACAAAAATAAAGAATATTAGTTGGAAAAAAAAGGTAGGTAGGTTAGGTTAGGCCTTACAGAAGATCGCAACCAAATAACATTATTTGGTTTCCAGAGCTCTTTAGGGGGTTTAGGGTCATAGGCTACGGTAACCACTTACCAACAGGTGGGCCGTAAGCTTGTTTTTCAAATTAGTTGTAATAAAAAAAAAGGCTTGGTTATTTTTTTTTACGATCCTTTCACAGCTTTATTATTAATCGAGTTGGATATTTAGTCCCAGATTTTACCTCGCAGAACCGATAACCGTTGGGGAGTAAAGGTTCTCGAATGGCAACCACGAACCGGGCGACGCAGTGTTGGAAGGCCCCCCACCCAATGGACCGATGACGTTGTAAAGGTTGCGGGAAGTCAGTGGATGGAAAGGGTTCAAGACCGTTCGTCGTGGCACTCTTTGGGGGAGGCCTATGTCCAGCAGTGGACTTCTACAGGTTTGTTGTTGATGATGATGATGATGATATTTAGTCCCAAGCTTTTTTTGGCATCTAAGTAGTCGCAATTACGACGTAACTGAACAACATACATCCAAACAACCTCACAAACATTCGCATTCATAACATTAGTACGATAACATCCCGTGAACAATGTACCAAAATAGATATTTCAAATGAAATATATTTATTTGACACAACAAGTAGGCACAATACCGGCAGCTATATAACTATTTCTTTAAGCACTATGTAGTATAGAAATAACAGAGGTTTAGATAATTATAATAACAGTAGGTACTGATGCACCTTACAAATAAAAGATGCGCTATGAGCCAGACTAGAATAGCTGTGCCCCGGTTCATAACGCCCACCGTCCGACGGCTGGTAGGTATATATAATCATTGGTAGGGTTATGTCTTAAGTTAGGTAGGTACTGTGTTGTAGATACTTAAGTATATGTATGTATATATGTTGAGATGGATGTGTGGAGTGACTAGAATGGACCAGATACGGAATGAGTACATCAGAGGAAGTTTGAAAGTAGCGCCAGTGACTGAGAAGTTGAAGAGCAAAAGGTTAGCGTGGTATGGGCATGTCATGCGGAGGGAAGAATGTCATGTGACTAGAAGAGTTAAATATGAATGTGGAAGGATATAAGGGAAAAGGTAGACCAAAGAAAAGATGGATAGACTTTGTGAAAGATGACATGAGTAAGAAAGGAGTGAATACTGATATGACGGCTGATAGAGGGGAGTGGAAGAGAAAACCATGTGACGACCCCACATGAAGTGGGATAAGGGCAGGGAGATGATGATGATGTATATATGTTTATATCTTTACTATGTGTATCAGATTATGTGTTTATGTGTTTGAATCAGTTTATTTCGTGAATGAGATATTATAATATTAGGAGGAGGTAGGGCACAGCGAGATTTTCTCGTTCTGAATTGGAGCAGCCTGCCTGGGGAGGTACCTCCGCCTTACAGAAGATCGCAGCCAAATAACATTATTTGTTTCAAATAGTGTTGTGTTCCTGCGGTGAGTAAGGTTGCCAGAGCTCTTTAGGGGGGTTCGGGGTCGGCAACGCGTGCGTGATGCCTCTGGTATTGCAAGCGCTCATAGGCTACGGTAACCGCTTACCATCAGGTGGGCCGTAAGCTTGTTTGCCACCTCTGTTGTATAAAAAAATAAAAAATAATAAAAATGAGACTTTTTGATTTGTAATACCTACATAGGTTGATCGAATTAGATGATGGTGTATGTATCGATATAGATATAATAGGGTCTTACTACTTATTGGGATAGCGTCTTACTACTTATTATAGCTCTCAGAATTAGCAAGTTGAAGTGGCAGTGGGCAGGCCATATAGCTCGCAGAACCGATAACCGTTGGGGAGTAAAGGTTCTCGAATGGCGACCACGAACCGGGCGACGCAGTGTTGGAAGGCCCCCCACCCGATGGACCGACGACATTGTGAAGGTTGCGGGAAGTCGGTGGATGGAGAAGGCTCAAGACCGTTCGTCGTGGAACTCTTTGGGGGAGGCCTTTGTCCAGCAGTGGACTTCTACAGGCTGATGATGATGATGATGACTTATTGGAGACACTCACCCAAGAATTTCTCTAATCTTCATTGTAGAAAGTGTTTTCACAGAGTCAATGATGCTCTGGTCCAGCGGCGCCGGCGACTCGTACTCGCGTTTCATTCGACCATGCTTCTTCTGCAGAGTTTCGATGCCGCGGACTATGTGCTGGGCTTCTTTCGTACCTGTTTGGTTAATAATAGCGTTTTATTATACTTCTAGGCTTAGTCGCGGAACAGGCTTAGCTTCACCTAGTTTCTAAGAAGTTTCAAAGTGATCCTTTCCACGAAAGGAGCCTCTCTAATAATAATAAGTTCATTTATTTCAGACAGGTCCATACAGAAATACAATTTTAAAGAGCCAAAAAACAATAGTTACCTAACCTAACGCACATTAAACATAGAGGATCTGGAAGCCATATGTACGGCATTCCATTTCCGCACGACGGGACAGTCAACCCTGTCCAGTATTGTGACGAGGAGGCTATTGGGGCTAACTCGCACGCGGCGCATCAAGGAGGCAACTCGTTTCCGCATTATTGCGTGAAATCCATCTACACCTGATTCTGCACACATTCCTGACGCGCTACAGAAACGAGGCGAGCGTCTATGAGGCGCACTTTAATCCTTGCACTACACTGATTCATTCACCGACGGTCATAGGCCCTTTACAGGGCCATCATACATCAACCTGGTTACTGACCTAATACAGGATGACCAAGAAAGAATCAGCGACACGACAAGCAAGCAAGCCTATAGAAATATAGAATAATAAAATAAAGGCAAATAAAATATAAAATAATGACAGAAAAGTCAGTACCTAATGAGGTGTACATATAAAAATAGCCATCCCATTCGCGCAATAGAGGGTGACGGCAATACGTACAATCATGCGCGAGCGAAAGAGATAAGAAATATTCCTGTATGAAATTCTTTCTGCCCTGAGACACTTTCAAAGTAGATACAGAAACTGCTAAGAATTTAGATCTTAACTAAGGATTGAACTTACCTTACCTAATTTGATGGCCTTCAGCAGGTCCTGCTGCAGGATATCTTGGGCGCCACCTTCCAGCATCACCACCAGGTTGCCCTTAGTGGCAGTCACCACGAGGTCCAAACCCGACTTCTCCAAGTCTTTCCTAGTCGGGTTGATTACTATCTCATTGTCTATTAGGCCTAATCTGCAAAGAGAAATAACGATTGGATTTTACCAGGGACTGAATAATCGGAATATAAAGGTACCTTTAAATAACGATATGACGTCATATCGATAAATTCCGGTTACCCGAATATTTCTCTACCGATAAATATAACGGTACCGGAAAATCTGGCATCGCAGTTCATTTCAGTTTATTTTGCTACCGGTACCTATAACCGAAATAAATAAAGGTTTATAAAGGTTTTCTTTGATGAAATGCCGCCACTTCGCAACCGCGGCGCAACTGTCCTAGCGAACGAGCCGCGCCTCAAAATTTCGGTACCGTAATGCCCTACCGGTATAGCATAATTCTAATTCTAATCTGGGGTGGTTAGACCTGCACTGACTTCCCGCTGTGGGGTGTTTTGTGCATTGTCCCCCTATGCTAACCCTACCCCAGCCAGCCCAGCTCCTTAAAATAGCGAAGCAGGACTTTGGGTCGTTGGTAACATTCTCTCAGTATCCCTGTATGCGGCGGTGTCTGGGAGCCGCTTCCGAGCACGGCCCGCAGACCCGATGTGGTCCTGGCCTCTTCCGTGGCTGCACAGTGCAAAATTACGTGCTCTACTGTTTCTTCTCCCTGTAGGCAGCCCCGACATAATCCGCTGTCAGTAGCCCCTGTCTTGTACAGGTGATGGTTTAATTCACAGTGACCTGTGATGATGCCCACCAACATTCGCAGGTCCTCGCGTTTCATCATTTATAGCATAATGGTACCGAAATGTTTTAAAACGATCATAAGACCTGTCGTACTGTATGGATCTGAGTGTTGGGCAACCAAAGGGACGGATGAAAGAAGAGTGCATGCTGCGGAAATGAGAATGTTGAGATGGATGTGTGGAGTGACTAGAATGGACAAGATACGGAATGAGTACATCAGAGGAAGTTTGAAAGTAGCGCCAGTGACTGAGAAGTTGAAGAGCAAAAGGTTAGCGTGGTATGGGCATGTCATGCGGAGGGAAGAATGTCATGTAACTAGAAGAGCGTTAAATATGAATGTGGAAGGATATAAGGGAAGAGGTAGACCAAAGAAAAGATGGATAGACTGTGTGAAAGATGACATGAGTAAGAAAGGAGTGAATACTGATATGACGGCTGATAGAGGGGAGTGGAAGATTAAAACATGTTGTGCCGACCCCACATGAAGTGGGATAAGGGCAGGGAGATGATGATGATGTACCGAAATGTTTTAACGGTACTAGTACCTAAAGCCTCTACCGCTTTCAGTCCCTAGATTTTACTCAGTAGATTTCCTATGTGGGTTTTGGAAACACCCAGATCATATGAATAAACTAGCTTGCGCCCGCGGTTTCGCTTCGTGGTACCTAGATAAAAAGTAGCCTATATGTTATTCAAGGTAAAGAACTCCATCTATCCCAAGATTCATCGAAATCTATGGAGCCGTATGTGCGCGGCTGTCTTCAGCATGAAGAAACAGTGGAACACGTTGTACTACATTGCACTGCCACAAATGAAGCTAGGCTCAAAACAGGAATGCAGGAGCTGATCGGATCCTGCTCCTCTTCATCCACAGCATCAACGGGGATTCTCGAACGATGTTGCCACCAACCCAGGGTCCTTCTCCGTTACTTTAAGGAGTTGGGCTGGCTGGGGTGAGGTCAGCAGGGGGACAATGCACAATACACCCCAACGCGGGACGTCAGTGCAGATCTTATTCCCCCATTCAGAATTAGAATTAGAATTATGTGCGTGATTGAACCTCAAACATCTAAACATCCTCACAAACTTTCGCATTTATAATAGGTATTAGTAGGATAAATAAATTAACACCCAAAAGCCACATATATTGTTCTGACCCTACACTAGGGTACCACGCGAGCGAAGCCGCGTGCAGAAGCTAGTATTGTAATAAATATTGTCTCACCTAACAGAGCCCACTGGTCCGTTCCAGGGCACATCAGACAAGGCTAAAGCTGCACTTGCAGCATTGACCGCTACGGTCTCAGGTAAGTTAGTGCCATCGACAGCCAGCATGTTGCACACAATCTGAGTGTCGTAGCAGTAGTCTGAAGGGAAGAGGGGTCGGAGAGACCGGTCTATTAGACGGGATGTCAGGATTTCTCGTTCTGTTGGACCTGTAATGAGACAACAGAGAGGGTTAGTTAAGATGCCACTGATACATCACATAGAAACCAATTGTATGTTATGCATAACATTTTTACATTGCTCCGTCTTTGCATGAAAGAAAGACAAACCAACCAACAAACATACTCATGTCACATTACTATTATTCTTTTAAAAAATCACTTAAAATTCATCTATTAAATTCACAAGTCCAACTCCAAAGGTTGTGGGTTGACTTTGATAGTTAAGCTATTTAGAATAATAAAATTATAAACCTATATATTATATTGTTTAAGTGCTGTGTTACATGTCTTGTAAAATTCTGTTTTGTGTGTTAGTAGTTTAAGTAAGTTAGCTCATTTGTATAAGTAGTTTAAGAAATAAAAACATTATTATTATTATGTGCGAGTGTATCGCAGTTGCCGCGTCATTGCTCTGTGGCACCACAGAAAACCAGCGCCGCAGCAGCTCCACTGTGCTATGCGGCACCAGCTGAGTGGTGACCGTTTTTGTGTCTAGTTTAAAAACTAGACACAAAAACGGTCACCTTAAGCTTATACTTTATTTGTTCCATTTGTTTAATTTGTGATGCAAAATAAATATTTTTCTATTTCTATTTACATTGATAATATTTTTTATATTTTACATTTATTTTTTGTGTGATTCTCGTCAATCCACCCCAGGGTGGTTTAGGAAAAAAGAACAATAAGAAAAACTCAAAGGAACAGCCAAAAAATTGAAAAAATCAACGTAGATAATAATAATTGTGTATGGAAATTGCCACTTTAGATTACTGCAAAGGTGGCGTTCATTAGGTGGTACGAAGTTCACAGGGTCATCTAGTCAGCCATATAAAGTAGGAAGTCTTACCGAGTTCTCTCCTCAAGAAGTTAGTAGGAATCCTTCCAGCTGCAGCTGCCTTCTGCCTATAATCCACCACCAGGGGCAGGAATGAGCTGCTACTCTGCTTGGCTTTAGATACTACAGTAGAGAGAACACTGGTGTCTCCGTATGTGACCACACAGGCGCCATCTGCAAACCTTGCGTACCGCCCAGTGGAGAGTTTTAGTGATGTCCTGAAAAGGATTTGGAGTTTATTTCCTTGTTTGTGTTTGATCAGCCAGTCAGCTATAAGCAGTTTATTTAGTGTTCTCTTGGCATACTGGGCTCTACTCCACCGAGTAAAACACATTTAAGACTGTATTTCTTTCACTCAGTTCCAGGATGTTGTGGTGCTTAAGCTGCTTTTGTGGGTTTGGTTATACCTAGTAGCTTCACAGCCGGTAGGTTAGTGCTCAGAGCAAAATAGTTCTTGAAAAAAAAAAAAAAAGATTTTTATAGGGCTGCTTAATATACTTTTTTTCAAGTTCAAATAGCTGTCAATATTGTATTTAATTTCATAGGTAGCTGCGGGATGTTCTAATGTTATTCTGAACCTAAACTACTTGACTGGACTCCAAGTCGGTTCTGTGACTATTTCTGACTCTCAGGTCTGTCTAGGCTAGAACCCTGAGACAGTGGTCACTTTATTTACACAGCCAATTGTTTTGGCACTAGGATACAAATTCTAACCTTCAAACATAACCTCCAACTTACCCATTTGAGAACGGAATTTCTACATCACCAACACTAGATTGAGAGGAGAATAATCTGATGTAATTGCGAGCTTTCATTCGTATTTTGGAGAGGGTTATACGATTTCTGGGCAGCATTTTCACGAAGCTCAGTTTTCGGTAAAACTATGAAAAATTTTGTGTAACTTTTTCTACCCAATTAGCTGAAGACAAGTATGCACGGTCTTTATTTATGTTTAAATTGTAAGAAAATTACATCCACCCACGTTTCTCAGTTTATTGGAAAAAAGAAGATTGAAACTTTGAAAGAAGTGAAGTTATCAGAAAAACAAAACTCAAGCCGGATTAATTGATTTGTTTGATTGCACAGACTTATGGAGTACTGTATTTTATTGATTTGAATATTTTGAAGACAGTATTATTGTTTAATGGCCTCACGGGAGTGACATGTCATGTCACTATGTGACAAAACCCCCAAATAAGAAAATAAAGATTTAAAAAAAAAAAAATGCGATTATTTGCTATTTGTTTGCTTGCTTGCTGTTTGTAAAAATCAACGTAACTGACTTGACTTGGATTCGTAAACTTCTCGGTCTACGCTTTGAATAATTTGATTGACATTTATGTCGCCGTCAACGTCAATGAAACATACTCGTTTGTTGCTTCTTGCTATCGTTTTGTTTGCTTGCTTCCACCCACAGATTAGTTACACAGACTACTAAGAGTTGGATTAGTTAGATACAAGATAGTACTTTAGTATTCTACTTCCACCTTGTTTGTTTTGTTAACTAATTTTGCAGAATTTGCAGTATTTTCGAAATTATTGATGATTGGCTTTGTTTCTTCGTAAATCTATACTTAAATGTCACAAAAAACGACTAAAAAAGTTCAGGGGAATGATGCATTCCAGCGGATGAATTACTTGTATCAGGTTAGCTTAATTTACTCTTTAAATAACGTAATGTAGAGTTTTTATGGGCAGGGTAGTTAAATAAATAAATATTTTTAAATAAATATTTCAGACATAGCACGCACAGTCAACTGATCCCAAACTAGGCATAGCCTGTACTATGGGTACCAGTGACTGATATACATAATAGATAAATGTTTAACACCCAAACACAGAACAAACATCTGTGTTCATCACACAAATGTTTGTCCAGTGCGGGAATCGAACCCGCGACCTCTAGCGCAGAAGGCAGAGTTACTACCAACTGAGCTATGAGGCCAGTTGCTGCAATCTCATGTTTTGCTCCTGTAATACCCATGCCTTATGAGATGTGAGGCGCGTATCCTTAACGTTCGTTACTCAGCTAAGGGATAAAGTTAAGGGTCGGTTTACGAGACACCATACAAAAACGGCTAGCTATTCACAACAACAGTGCTCGACAACACGCGCCCAGTGTGGTGAGTATGGGCAAATATGTGGGGGAACCACATGATAGGAAGGCGCTTTGGAAATTTGTGGCGGCTTATGTTCAGCACTGGACGGTCTATGACCGAAATGATGATGATGAATTTGAGTTTTGATGACAGCATGTTTTTACAGATCAGCAAAGCTGTTGTAGACAAACATCCCGCTTTAGCATCTTACTATGGAAATCTGATAGTAAACATTGGCAAAAAAAATGTTTTGAGAGTGTGAGTATGCTTAATGCCCTATATTTATACTGCACTTGGTCCTGTAGGCCCCCACCCGATGGGCCGTCGACATAGTGATGGTTGTAGGAAGTTGGTGGATGGAAAAGGCTCAAGGCCATTCATCATGGCACTCTTTGGAGTAGTGGACTTCTTCAGGCTGATGATGATGGGGCTGCTGGCTGTGATCTAGGTATAGATAGTACCTCTTATTCATAATCTTTAGCGGGTGTTGGAAGGACCAACAAGGTTGTAAAGGTTGCGGGAAGTCGTTGGATGGAGAAGGCTCAAGACCATTCATCATGGCACTCTTTGGGGGAGGCCCATGTTCAGCAGTGGACTTCATTAGGCTGATGTTGATGATGAATCATAATCATTCACTTACTTCATCAGCCTAGTAATAATTTATTTTTTAATTTCCAGCCATCCAGAGGTGAAGCGGCAATTATGCAGAAAATGCAAGTGCATATTAGTGAACAATGTCTCAGCCAAGATGAAAATTAAGACTAAAAAGAAAACAAAGACTTTAGAATGGCTCTGCAAGACTTGCGGTACCAAAAGGAGTTTTCCTGCAGATAGAAATAAGGATCATAGAATTTGGATGGAGAAACCAGAGGCAGTGGTGGAAGTTATAAGTTGAATCCTGTAAGTTTTTATAAGTTTACTCGCATTACGCCTCACTACTCTTGAAGATAGACGCCTTCGCGGAGACCTCATCAAAACTTTTAAAATTATAACCAACAAGTACAATCTGCCAGATATTAAAGATATCTTCATAAGGAAAGATGATCAAAGACCTTCTCGTGGCCATCAACTTAAGCTAGCTCGTGCTCCTGCTAACCTACTTGCTGCATACCACTTCTTTAGCAACGGAGTAGTCCACAACTGGAACATGTTACCGGAAGATGTTGTTTCTGCTACTTCTGTCAATGCATTCAAAAACAAGCTCGACAACTGGCTACGAATCAATAAATCAGTGCTCAAAAAAGTGAACCAGACATGACAATAGACTTTCAATTTCGACACTGTGAGATGTAGACACATCAGCGGAAGCTGCTCGTCTTTAATCAAATAAATAAATAAATAAATAATAGTGTTTTAAAGTTTTTATCTGTGCTCTTTTCGCCAATTATTGGCTATTGTATCAGTCTTAAGTCCATAGTTTAGATCCTTGTGAATGTTTGATAGTCATGTGCTGTTGGCGATCCTACTTATAAATAAATTTTCAATAAAATGGAAGTAATATACTCTCGTCTTTTATTCCTAAGAAAACATCCTCTCAAATCTCCTTGAAGATGTCTAAAGGGCAGTCAGAGAAACGTCCAAACATTTGGAACATGCCCACATTTTGCAGTCGTGAGTATTCCATAAAATTCCACTAAGGTTGTAAACTAACCTGCGCCCGCGGCTTCGGTCGCATGTATAGAAGGTACCCTTTATACTATTCTAGGTAAAGAACTTTTTTTTTTATACTACTGAGGTGGCTAACAGCATACGGCCCACCTGCGGTTACCGTAACCTATGAGCGCTTACAATACCAGAGCATCACGCACGCGTTGCCGACCCCGAACCCCTCTACCTTAAGAGCTCTGGCAACCTTACCGCAGGAACACAACACTATTTTAAACAAATAATGTTATTTGGCGCAGCCATTATCTTCTGTAAGGCGGAGGAGAACTTTATATATTTCCAAGTTTCAAAGAAATCTGTTGAGCCGTTACGGCGTGATTGAACAACAAAAATCCTCACAAATGTTCGCATTTATAATATTAGTAGGTATGATAGTAGGATTAGTAGGATGTAAATGTGTAAAGATGAAAAAATAACACATTCTCAGACGATTACTTTTCATCCGAATAACACGCGAGCGAAGCCGCGGACGGAAGCTAGTTTACATTTTGTTCGTCTTTAGTTACACCCTTTTTTGTTCGTTTTCAGTTACAATGCAAACGTGCGCTGTTTGCGTAAGCTGGGTAAAACTTTTTCATTTGGAAAAACTGTTTTTCTGTTTTTGGGTCTGTTTTGGGGGCTAAAAACCGATGAACAACTTGTTCCGTAACTAGTATACTATCCTGAAAGTAGAAAAATATGGTGTCACGCAATGGGCCTTACAGAAACCGTAAAGTTTAACGACCTCGGTGGCGCAGCGGGCGAGTGCCCGTCGGGGTGCGGGTTCGATTCCCGCTGCGGAAATGTTTGCATGATCTGCAAATATTTGCTCCAGGTCTGGGTGTTGTGGTATCTACCACTCGGCCATATGGTTTTTGAGCTAGGTACAACGTAAATATGTAGTAACAATTGAGAACCAATATAATGTGAGCTCTCCTTTTGTAGTTGCAATGACTACGTAGTTCAGGTAAGATTGTATATTGGAAAGAACATGCTAAAGATGTGATTTTAAAAGTTCATGTAAATTGTGCCTCAATGACCGGACATCGCGATCTTAGCTCTGGGCTTACCACATTATTTAATGGAATAACAAAAACCCATCTGAATTAGATTAAAATCTAACTAATACACTCTTTTTGAAGACCGTACTATTGGAATTCCTAGTTTCGGGACTTGCGAAAGTCCCCTAAAAGCTACTTAAAAGTTTCCCCGATAAAATATCGAAATACTTCTACATTCGGAGCTCTGAACGAGGTTTTTATTTTACCTAAACCGAGCTGTCCTAAAGATTTTCCGATTCAGTCTTTTGGAGTTACAAAAAGCAACAAAACGTCTCTTGGGACTAGAATTAGTATTCTGCCTTCTTCTCACGCAGTTTTCCTTTAGTAGCTACTATAAGGTACTTGTAAGGGTCCTTTAGTAAGTAGCTTTTATTCTGTGCTCTTGCACGCTGGCAGGGCCGGCTTGAGGCAATGGGTGAATCTCACAAGGAGTATGTGTGCGTGTGAGGAACATTGTTATAAAGAGAGCGTTGTGGAGTGAAAGAAGACGTAGTGATGAGGATTGTGAAAGGTTTGCTTAGATGGTTTGGTCTTACGAAAGAAGAGGGAGAAAACCTGTGCTAAATGCAATGTAAATGGATTTTCTCGTTGTTCGTTTTTCCTATGTTGTAATGTAGGTATGTTATGCCTTCAAAACCAAGCTCACCGACAGCAAGTTGAAGTGGCAGTGGGCAGCTGGGCAGGCCATTGTTTTAGGTTGCAGAACTGACATGAGCTACCACGGCATGCTTATTAGGTGTTCATGTTTATTATTATTATTATTGTTTTAAAATGCATAATTAATACCTACCTGCGGATGATGGACAAAGGCCGCGAAATATATGAAGGAGGACTTTGAGGGGACAAAGTCTTGACGCCTTTTCATGTAGCAATAACTACTCGTCACTGCATAGATATATAGAAAAAACATATTTTTCCAATTGTTCAATTAAATTTCCTTCATTATTATCAGGCTGGGGCCTGCGCAGGCTGAGGCCCGGCTGGCAAACGCCACCTCCACTATATTATAGCCAGGTCGACGGTGCCTGCCTAAAGGGCGGATCCAACCTTTGAGTCAGGGGGTCACTTAGTCGAGGTCCAGTCAGGACAGGCCGGACCAACCCACACTTGACTTATCAGTGGTCGTTTTTTTTTTGTTTTTGTATTGTGTTATCTTAAGTTTGTTTGTATTGGTAACAAAATAAACGTTTTTCTATTCTATTCTATTTATGGTATAGTGAGCTTATGCTCACTGTACCAGTTATAAACAAAATCCAAAGGCGATTTCCTTTTAAGACGAAAGGCTAGTGCAAAATGAAATCGTAAATGCCTCAATATTTCCATATCGAAATGATTTCATAATATCGTTTACAGTTTCACAATAACTCGTAAATTTTACTGCAATTTATCACCACGATCGCACACAGCCATGGAAGCGAAATGAAGCTCATTTTATATCTAGTGGTATTAACATTTTATATAACTGCAACTGGCTCTTCAGTTTACAAAAATATCAAGGAAGATGTGCTATCATTCCTCAAGCGGTCGTACAATGAGAAAAAACCACGATTCGAAATTCAGACCAACAATGATTATACAGAAAGGGCCCCTAAGCGTGAACCGAACCTTTACCTTAAAGCAATGAGATTGAAGAAGCAAACCAAGAAAGAGTATGAAGCTCAGCAAAAAACTAAGAAAGAAATTAAGGCTAGAGAACAATCCAAACGCGAACAGGAAGCGAGACTGGGTGACACAAAAACCATCGGGAAAGAGCATTACCAACTCGACCCAGTTCTCAATTTCTTGAAGAGGAGAGACTTTAGGAAAGCTCTGCTGTCTTCGGATTCCGACTTGTCTTCGAGTTCCAGCTTGGAGATGCGGGACTGGCAAGAGGAGTGGAACGAGCATTGGGTGCAGAAGAAGTTTGAGGCGCTTAACATTACTAAACCAAAAGGGGATGTCGTTAATATGGTAGCTGCTAGTAAGTTCTCTAGTAATATGTTACGTACATACAATGTACAATGGGCCGTGGTGGCCCCGGCTAAAGAATAGGCCCCTCCATATCTCTATCCGCGGATGTCGTAAGAGGCGACTAAGGGAAAAAAGCTAAGGGATGGGCAGCAGCGTCCCTCATTTTAACAACGATAGCTCTAACTGCGCTCGCCAACCCGCATGCCCAGCGTGGTGAGTATGGGCAAATCCCCCACATGGTAAGGAATTCGCTCTGTCTGTGGGGGAGGCCATGTTCAGCAGTGGACGTCTTGCGGCTGAAATGATGATGATGATGATACAATGTTGAAAACTTATGATTCTTTGTCATAGTCATCATAAGCGATCGATGATAGACAAAATAAGGCATCTGAGGAAGTTTGAAAGTAGCGCCAGTGACGGAAAATATTTTTTATTTGATTCACTACTTTAAATATGCACATTTCATTGCTTTATTTAAATTGTGTGCTATAGACATTTACAGTGCAATTTCTAATAACAGTGAACACAGCATGCGATATGTGGACATTGCAATCTTAAAGACATTTATATATATAAAAATTTGGAAAAAAAGAAACAAAATAGTTACTAAAAGTTAATAAGAAAACAAAAATTTTAAATTTAACAAATTAACTAGTTAAAATTTTAAAGATGCTTAATTTTGCGGAAGCTAATGAGCCAGAAAAATTGTTATAGGATGTTCGAATTCCATTAGGTATAATAAGGAAACAGTACAGTGGAGAGTGTTTTATAATGAAAGGGTTTTAGTTTTTCATGTCACCTTTAGTTTTTCTTTTTAGAACGATTTTCACAATGAGGTAATAAGTATATTCATCATCAAAATTCAATATATGGTTTCTGTAGAATTCAACTTTTATGACGTTTTTTGTAGGACCGTGGGGCGTCTCATGTGGTGATCCAAACCAGCATGACATGCCATGGGGCTCCTGTATGCTCGCCATGGAGTGCGAAGCCGAGTATCGCATATACCGAGGCGACCACTTCTGTGGTCGTACCCAATTCGTCTGTTGCTCTCTTCAACTCACAAACTACGACATGTACCAAGGCATGGACTTGTCCTTTGCTGAATCAGGTCTATCCACTGATTCTGAGGAAAAGAGAAATCGAGGGAAAGGATCCAAGGAAAAAAACAGACGGGATAAAAAGCGGAGGAGGAGGCGGCTTAAGAAAGAAAGGTTGCGACGCAAACGGAAGATAAAGAAGAACATACAGAAGATAATAAGAGAGATGCGGAAGATATTGAACAGGGTGTACAGGAACGGGACAAATGCAAGGAAGAAGAAGACGAAACAGCTAAAGAAATACATCAAGGAACTGAAGACGAGGTACAAGAAGGACAGGCAATCGGTGAAGGATATACACGAAGAAGATTTGATAAAGATCGATGCCGTCCTTCAAGGCAAGCTGAGCCAGATCAGGAATGTCAACCAGGACTTCATGAAGAACAGCACTTTTAGAGATATAGTCGTTAATGGAACGACCAATAAGGCAGGCGCGAGGATGTTGGTTGAGGCTTACCCAGATCTCGCGGTTTACTTGGCCGATAAAACTAGAAGGGGCAATACTAGAAGGGACAACATTAGAAGGGACGACACTAGAAGAAGTGGAAGCAACCCCCTTGATTACGACATAGAATACGGATTGCTCTACTTCTGAGATTAAAGTCCAAAATCGATTGTAGTTTTTTTAATGCAACGCAGTTGGCAAACAAGCGTACGGCCCACCTATTGGTAAGTGGTTGCGGTAACTATGAACGCTTGCAATACAAGAGGCACACACGCGTTGCCGACCCCGAACCCCCCCACTCCTTAAGGAGCTCTAGCAACCTTACCGCAGGAACACAACACTATTTGCAACAAATAATGTTATTTGGCTGCGATCTTCTGTAAGGCGGACGCACCTCATCAGGCCGGCTGCTCTGTTAGAGCGATAGAGCGAGAAAATCTTGCTGTGCCCTACCTCGCATATTTCCATATAGGTAGTTTCCAATTTTATTAAGTTCTTGTTTTGCGATAGGTTACGATAATCGGTATTTGATAAGCGGTGGAAAATGTTGAGTGCATTTTTGCTTTTATAAAATTAAAAAAAAACCGGGCATAGCACACACGGTCATCTGATCCCAAACTAGGCATACCCTGTACTATGGGTACCAGAGACTGATATACATAATAGGTAAATATTTAACACCCAGACACAGGACAAACATCTGTGTTTATCACACAAATGTTTGTTTTGTAAACCCTTATCTCTTTGCAAACATCAAAAACGCTTCAAATTCAGGCAGAGTCAAATTCACCGTGGGTTCCGTTGTCATTAAAAACGTCAGAATACCACAATTTACCCGACTGCCGAGAAGGAAGGGTAATTTATTATGATATTTTTAGCTGAAAGATATAGATTTGTGATATTTTATTTTTATAGTAATAGCCCACACTAAAGAATTACTATACCTATGATTTTTTTTAATATCCTAGAAATTTCCGACGGAATTTGAACCGACAACCTTCAATACGGCTATGCTCTAACCAACTAAACCACCGAGCCACTTCCCGTCTATGTGAAAATCTTTGGACTTCCAATCGGCTTAAAGTACCGCCCTACTGCATAAGGCTGCTGCCAGCTCAAATACTTCTGGATCACGATGTTTTCCTTCACTGTTTTAAGCACGTGTTAATGCGCATTCAAATTTTTGCATAAATGCATGTCCGGGTTCGGACCAAGGACCTTCGGATCGAAAGTTAGGGAATTCCACTAGGCCAACACGGCATGCTTTTATAGAAAACCATTTTTCGTATCCGCAAAACTAAATTTTAGTTTATTTTTCGCAAGCGTCGTCCGAACCAGACAATAGAATGTCAATCAACGCTATTTTATTTAAATACGAGGCCACATACGAATTGCAAATTGTGATTTGTGTGAAAATGGAACCCTTTCATTTGATTTGTGTCATCCCTCTCGTATATCTGTATGATTTATTCCAACTTTTTTACATGCACTGCACGTGGTAAAGAATATACAGCAGTAGGTACTCTTTGGCACCTAAATTTTGAATTGGATTTTCAGATTGCACCTATTATGCACTAAATATTTGAATTCTCAGAATTCAGAAATTCGCTTTGTGTAAGCTGTAGACATACAAACGTGTTATGTCATGTTTAAATGAGAATCAGTATTACCTATGTCATGTTCAAGTGAGAATCTTGTAAGTACCTACCTATATCTGTATGATTAATTCCAACTTTTTATTTAACGTAGTACAGAATATATAGCAGTATTATGTCATATTCAAGTGAGCATCCCGTCGTGAGTCCCGTTGAAACCACAGGTCGTTGGTTCGAACCCGGTCGTGCACCAATAGATTTTCCATTCGGAAAAAGTATGCGCGCTGTGCTATACCTACTAGTGCTCTCAAACGGTGAAGGAAAACAACTTAAGGAAACCGGCATGTTTTAGAACCTAAAATGTGAAGAAGTGTGACATATACTCGAAAGTAGCCTCTAACAGGCGCACTTTAATCCTTTCACTACACTGGTTCTTTTACCAATAGTCATAGGCTCCTTTAGGGCCATCACACCTCAACATTGTCACTGACCAAGGAAGGAAGGAATGCAGGGTGACCAAGAAAAAACCAGTATACGACAAGCTACTAAACTTTTTAAAGTTGAACGTTTCCTCTATAACTCCCGCAGTCCTTATTGCCTATTATTAACGTTATACGAAAAGTCGTTGCTCTGATATTACGGCCCTTACGGGCACGATAAATCTCATCTATAGACCAATAGGTTCTCAAACTTATTTCGGATTTCACCCACCGCCCACTTTGAAGTCGTGTTCAAACGACGTGCGATAAGTCGACACCTAGTCGATATAAAGAGGTAAAATTTGTTTGTTTGTTTGGAGTATGGGGTCATCATCATCATCATCAGCCTGTAGAAGTCTACTGCTGGACATAGGCCTCCCCCAAAGAGTTCCATGACGAACGGTCTTGAGCCTTCTCCATCCACCTACTTTCCGCAACCTTCGTATGGAGTAAGGGGTAATCTTTGGAATTATCTACTGAACCAATTATAAAAATTGTTTAACTACACTCAAAATTGACCTTATTCCGTAGAGCTACAGATCAGTACGAAATAAATTGATACTTAGGTATCGCATGTCATTTGAAACGGACTGTGAGTATATAAATCTCCTCTTCTCTGATTTAAGAGCTGAAAAAAATCTAGAGCCCCTTAAATATTTAAACTTTCCAATTGCAGTAATGTAGGATGAATTTGATTCACTATAACGAGTTTGTTAATATTAGGCTCGAATTTTCTTAAAAACAGCCGTATGTTGCCGCGTCACCCCCAGTTTTGTATGTCAATTTCGCCTTAAGAGGATACAGAAATCATAATAAATTGTCGAGTGGGCGGAGTGAAGAAAGTGACAGCGCTATGTACTGTAATTGAATGCGGAAAGAGATAGCAAGCGTTAGAAGGCGCTCGAAAGTAATCGACTTTTTTTTTTTTTTTTTATACTACTGAAGTGGCAAACAAGCATACGGCCCACCTGTTGGTAAGCAGTTACCGTAGCCTATGAGCGCTTGCAATACCAGAGGCATCACGCACGCGTTGCCGACCCCGAACCCCCTCCCCCCCTAAAGAGCTCGACGTAAGCGAAATATCGATTATCTCATAAACTATCTAGTTTTTTAAAAAAATGTCTTGGATTTAGGTATCCAATGCTATTGTCTAACAAAATATTAAAAAAAAGTTATTTTTGTTAGATAGTCTCAGAGTATTTTCGAAAAAACTGTTGCAGAGGACTCTACTTTAAAAAATAAATCTATCGAGAAATGTTGTCCCAATCGCCTTTCTGTCTTGGATTTACGTAAATAAAATGCTCAAGTTATCTTTGTCATAAAAATCAAAACTGTGCGTTTTGCGGTTATTGAGAAAAAACAATTCAAAAATCATAAAATAATTAAACCCTCACCTTAATTTTGAATCAGTCATCACCCCCTAGACCGCTGCAACGCCCCACAATTTTTTATCCTAAAGGCCTTTAGCGGCCACAATGGGGCGTTATCGCCCAGTTTGAGAAATACTGTTCTAGACGTTGATGGGCGGAATTATCATGGAATGATTATTCTCGGGGCTTTTTATTATGGTTATTCTCGAGGAAGCCCTTTTTATGAATAATGTTGATTGGAAATTATTTTATGGCTCGAGTACACCGAAGATCCTTCCAATATTATAAGGCGTAAGTTTGTGAGGATGTTTGGATGTTTGTGGTTCAATCACGTCATAACGGCTCTACCGATTTCGTTGAAACTTGTAAGAGATAGAGTTCTTTATCTAGAATAATCATCATCATCATCATCATCATCAGCCTGTAGAAGTCCACTGCTGGACATAGGCCTCCCCCAAAGAGTTCCATGACGAACGGTTTTGAGCCTTCTCCATCCACCGACTTCCCGCAACCTTCACAATGTCGTCGGTCCATCGGGTGGGGAATCTAGAATAATGAGTTTTAGAATTAGCAAGTTGATGTGATAGTGGGCAGGCCATATAGCTCGCAGAACCGACAACCGTTAGCGACTAAAGGTTCTCGAATGGCGTCCACGAACCGGACGATGCCGTGTTGGAAGCTTGCGGGAAGTCGGTGGATGGAGAAGGCTCAAGATCTATGGTCAGTAGTGAACTTTATCAGTCTTATGATGAAGATGACGTGTGTAGAACAAGACCCTTGTCGGGATTGTATAGGTTAGGTACACATAATTGTATTTAAGGATAGGCAAGTTACGTCACGAATGATTCTGTAATAAATTAGTGAAACTTATTATCCAAACCCACATCAGCCTTTCAGTAGCCTAAACAAATAATAACTCGAAACGGATAGAGTTAAATTACCCAAAAGTAGATTAACTAAAAGTTACAATGGCTTAAATTATAAACCTTGTTTAACTAGTTACAAGCCATTACAAATTAAACCACAATATGTACCTACCTACGAGCATGTATGAGGAATGCGATGAGAGTGAATGTAGCAAAAGATGTAGCAAAAAACAGTTTAATGTCGTCGTTCCACATCTGTATAATGCACTCAGTAAAGTACACGAAATCAAAAATAAGGGTAACAACGAAATAAAAAAAGTAATACTTACTTGGCTAAACGAGTTTGATTATGATGGCGTTGAATCAATGCTTGCTAGCTTTTATTACTGATCTTATTTGTTTTATTTAACTATTATCTAAATTTCCTTTTAACTACCTAGTTAAAAGGAAATTTAGATATTTTTTTCATTATACCTATAATTTATACATATATATACTACTTATACTACTTATTAATATAATACTTACACAATTATAACACACACAAAGGAAACAGGATTTTACATACCCATTTTCACACTAAAAATAACACAACCATGAGAGAAAGAGAGAGAGTTAAGTTTTTAGTTTTAGTTATTTTTTTGTATTTTTTTGGTTTTCTGTTAGTTGCCTGTTTTTTTTCGTTTAAATTCAAAATGGTTTTTTTTTACTTTGAATTTTTACTTACTTTCCAATTTTTGCACTGAATATTATTTTTACTTTAGACATAATAATTTTAATTATAATTAACTAGGAGAAGCCACTGGCTCTTGAAATACAGTTTAAAACTAGTTCAGGAGCCTATGGATACAAATAAGATTGTTAAATGTTTATTATGTCAATTAAAATATTTTTACTTTTACTTTACTTTACTATGTATGGCCGGATCGTAGCAAGTGGAAAGCCGTGATCTCTGCCTACCCCTGTATCATATCGCTATTCAGCAATAAGATCGCCCATTGTATCACATAGTTTGGTTTATATTGTTTTTTAATGTTTGTACTTTTTATGGTGTGCATTATAGCATTTTCTATCTATCTGCCCCTCTGGGAAACAGGTGTGATTTTATGTAGGTATGTATCTATCAGGCGACCACGAACCGGGCGACGCAGTATTGGAAGGCCCCCACCCGATGCGGGAAGTCGGTGGATGGAAAAGCCTCAAGACCGTTCGTCATGGAACTCTTTGGGGGAGGCCTTTGTTCAGCAGTGGACTTCATCAGGCTGATGATGATGATGATGTAGGTATCTACCTACTGGAAAATCCTTGCTGAGACCTTTTCATATGAAGAAGAAAGTTTGTTTGATATGTGTCCCTTTTGCTGTAGCTCATCATTTATCTTTTGACATTTTTATAAGCTCTTATAATTTGATACCAGAATTTTTTCTTTCGGTTGGTTGTTCCTTATTCGATCGGTGTACCAAGCGGTGGCTATCATTGTTCTTCTAGGTTCTACCAAGTTTGGTCTAGTTCAGCTTCATCTAGTTTCTAAGACGTTTCAAAGTGATCCTATTGATTTTATTGTGACTGGCCTCATAGCTCAGTTGGTAGTAACTCTGCCTTCTGCGCTAGAGGGCGCGGGTTCGATTCCCGCACTGGACAAACATATGTGACTAACACAGAAGTTTGTTCTGTGTCTGGGTGTTAAATATATATCTATTATTTATATCAGTCTCTGGTACCCATCGTACAGGCTATGCCTAGTTTGGGATCAGTTGAACGTGTGTAATATGTCCGGAATATTTATTTATTGATTTTATTGAAATAAAACCTGGTTTTAAAACGTAAATACCTGTGCACCACTACTTCATGACGTCCTACCTAAATTCCTTAGCGTGAAAATTATAACGTAAAGTCAAATATGCCTATAAACCATCTTACTATATGACCTGTCATGGCTACGGAACCCACTATTCATATCTCACAGCAATATGGCTCACCTACGCAGTATATCTCCGCCCCGTAAAGTCATAAATCACCAAATACCTACCGGCCGGAGGCAGGGACGTATTTTGCGATTATCACTAGTGGTTCGCCCCGAACTGAGGTAAAAGTTGGTGCAGCGATGTCTTTGAAAATCGTATATTTTTGCATGTTTTAACCAATGTCTTATCTAACGTGAAATACGAATTCATGAGCTCACGTTATTTATGTAAGGTATCTTCTTATTATCTAAGGTATCTGGTATTTTGGTATTTTCGTTGTACCTATATCAAAAAAACATGGTTTTTGGGATACAAAAAAAAGCCTAGAATATAAATAAAAATTTGGTCTGCATGAACCTAACAATCATAATGAAAGCCACCCCACTTCATGCTGACTTCATGTACTCAGACGGATAGACAGACAGACAGACGGACAGCAAAGAGATCCGTTATTTCCAAATGAGGTATGGAACCCTAAAAAAAAAAGGCCCGCAAACGAGCCCGCTAAAAAAAATATACAATACAATACAATAACTTTATTTCAGGCAACAATAGAATAAAAAACAGATGGAATTGTTCTTATACTACGGCCCATATATAGATATATACCTTAAAGACTAACATACACAATAATAAACACAATTAATTGCCACGTAGAAACTGCGACGTGGGACGCGAATTGTCATTGGCAGTAGGTATCCGCCCGCGGAAGCGCCGGAACACAACACCCTGGAATAATATAAAAAAAAACACGAACGGAGGGCCTGTTTCACTCATGTTTTAAACGTATGGTCAGCGAGAACGAAAAGCACCAATATCCATGCTGAGCTGTGAAACACTAGTCGCCAGGTGACTAGTTACAAACTCGTTCCTTTTGAGTAGCGTCGTGGACGGACGCGCATTGAAATACTAGTACTACGACAGTCAGGCTACTCAGAAGTGACTACAGTTTCAATCGCTTTCCTTTTGAGTAGCTCCGTGGACGAGGGGCTTAAGAAGTAAAATCACGCAGAAGAGAAGAACTTCTATATTTATAATAAATAAATAAATAAATATTACCGACATATCACACACGGTCAACTGATCCCAAACTAGGCATAGCCTGTACTATGGGTACCAGAGACTGATATACATAATAGATATATATTTAACACCCAGACACAGAACAAACATCTCTGTTCATCACACAAATGTTTGTCCAGAGCGGGAATCGAACCCGCGACCTCTAGCGTACAAGGCAGAGTTACTACCAACTGAGCTATGAGGCCAGTCGTATATTCTTCTCTTCTGTTTTATTTTACTTCTCAAAGTAGGTACGCCTCTGTGCGATAGTTATCGGCTTAACGACACGCGGAAGCTGCCTGGCGCAGAATCAATAGGGCGCTCGGTGTAAGCCAACGCGGACTGTGCACTATTCTTACGGAAAATAGTGTAGGAGCAGTACATATCCTGCCTGACGAGACATTAGTCCACACTACATCGTGGTATTTCCACACTTCGCGTCCCATACAACCATCCATACTAACAATTCATTGTAACTCTGTTTGTTTGTTTTTTACCTCTAACGCCCGAATACTTACCTAACTTACAATTATTTTTTTTCGAACGGATTTGTATGCTGTGGGTCTCTTACGACACGGATCCGAATGAAATTTGGCAAGGTTTATATCCTGCGGAAGCCACAGGCTATCTTTTGTCTCAAAAAATAATTCTGAAGGGCCACCCCCTTCAATAGGGGTTGAAAAGTTTGTATCGTCAGTTAACTCCTGCACCATTGGCTCAGCTCCAGACTTTGCGTGACACATGGCCCAACATCTGATTACAACTTGCTGCGCAGTACCGTCTCTACGTTGTTTTTACGTTTTGTTCTAAGTACACGGGAAATTTTTCCTATAAGCGTTTCGTTTTTCCAATCGAAGTACGGAAAGACAGAAGTTCCCCTTCCTCTTGTTGTTTTTTTTTTTATTTTAAAAGGTAATATTAGCAAAAAAAACTTGTCGGGGAAATAATATAGGCGTGTAGCTTTCTCTATGGAGCCTCGGTCCATGGCCTCGGGTATTAAACCTTCCTCCACAAAAATGTTCCAGAATAATGTACCTTTCTCTATTGGTATAATTGGGTCCGGTCGAATATTTTTTTAAGCCCTCATTCTGACACGATGATATTATTAATGTCCTAGTCAGTCCACTTGCTAATTAATTATTTATGTCCTAGTCTAATACTTGCCCATGTATTTAAGTTAGCCCTAAATAGCATTTAAATTTAGCTTATAGGCTACAGATTTTAAGTTAATTAATTTGAATATTCATAAGTACCAACTTAAGTTATTAATTTTAGCCTTTTACCGCCTGAGACACAGGTTTTCCTAGTTCAGGCATCGTTTAATTTGTTACCCTTAATTAGATATTAATTCTCAATATTATTCGTAGCACTAAGGTAAAGATTTATTTATTTATTAACATCGCAATTCTGTCCAACTTTAAGCCTCGTCCAAACGGCGCGCGATATGTCATCTAAAATGTTGAAAATGTATTTCAAAATGATCCTTACGTCTACTGGTCAATTTTGAATTTGCAGATCATACAAAACATTTGTCCCGCGCGGAAATCGAACCCGCAACCCTTGCGTCTCAGACGGGTAATCACCCGCTGCGCCACCGAGGTCATCACTATGTAAGGATCATTTTACTGTACATTGCAGATGATCGCACGCAGTCTGGATACGGCTTTATTCATTGTTTGAAATTTCCACTCAAAATTCCAATGACGACGATTAAAAATACGAGGTTAGGGCTCATTATAATAAAATTCTCAAATTATGCATCGGATGGGCTCGTTCCAACAATGGCCGAGAAATTCATTACGACGAAATTACGTTAATAACATCCTGCCCAAATAATTGCCTGTAATTTTGTTTGCATTGCTACAAATAAATAATAAAATAAATCCTACTAGCCCTACTTCCTACTAGTATTATAAATGCGAAAGTTTGTGAGGATGTTTGGATGTTTGGATGTTTGTGGTTCAATCACGCCCAAACGGCCGAACCGATTTGGATGAAATTTGGAACAGAGATAGAATATAGTCTGGAATAGCATATAGGCTACTTTTTATGCAGGTACGACGCGAGCGAAGCCGCGGGCGGAAGCTAGTTCTTCATAAACGTGATGTATGACTGTGTTTCAAATTCCATTTTTTTTTACTTTATTTGTTTTGACACCTTACTTCGTTCGTTTTAATTATTTTTGACCATATTATTTGACTATTTAATTTATTGTTGACCGTGTTATTCCATTATTTATCGTATTATTTGCTGATTAATTATAATTTCTTATTATTTTTTGTTAATTTAATATTGTCTTAAATTAATGTAAATGAATAATAATAAATAAATATTCCGGACATATTCACACGGTCAACTGATCCCAAACTAGGCATAGCCTGTACTATGGGTACCAGAGACTGATATACATAATAGATATATATTTAACACCCAGACACAGAACAAACATCTGTGTTAGGCACAAATGTTTGTCCAGTGCGGGAATCGAACCCGCGACCTCTAGCGCAGAAAGCAGAGTTACTACCAACTGAGCTATGAGGCCAGTCTAGGACATAGACTAGGTACATAATGAATTTACTTTATTGCCAACTTTATAAAGGAAATCAGAAACGACGAAATTATCTGTTCGAAGCTGCATGTCTACTGTAGCTAGTATTAATAAGTCTATGGAGCAGCCTTTTAAATATTTAGGTACTTTGCATTTTATTTTTTTCCTGTTATCATCAGTGATTTTTTTGTCACGATTTGCCGCCCCTAATATCTGGCTGCCCTAGGCCCGGGCCTACTGAACCTTAGGGCAAATCCGCCACTGTGCGTGATAAAATCCCAATGAGGACCAATGAGGAGAACCAAGGTCACCGACATAGATTTCAGAATTAGCAAGTTAAAGTGGTAATGAGCAGACCTCGAATGGCGACCACGAACCGGGCGACGCAGTGTTGGAAGGCCGATGGACTGACGACATTGTGAAAGTTACTCAATACCTTTCGTCATGGAACTCTTTGGGGGTGTGGGGGGGGGGGGGGTTGGGCGGAGCTATGTCCAGCAGTGAATTTCTACAGGCTGATGATGAAGTTGATATAAATTGATATGACTGGAAATAAAGTTTAGAAATCAGAATTTGAATGGTTTTATATTCACGCGACTCCAATATTGCCCGTCTGAAAGTTGATAGCTTTATAACAGCCAGCTGTCGAAATTACAATGAGTTCAAACTTTGGTATTGAGGTCCAAAGTGTACCAGCCGCTATAATTGGGTTTCAGTTTAAAGAAATCGTATGTTCAAACGAAAAAATCTAGGTGCTTTCATGTTACAGCGAGTTTTTCTCGTTCTAAATCGGAGCAGCCCGCCTGGGAGGTACCTCCGCCTTACAGAAGATCGTAGCCAAATAACGTTATTTGTTTCAAATAGTGTTGTGTTCCTGCGTTGAGTAAGGTTGCCAGAGCTCTTTAGGGGGGTTCAGGGTCGGCATCGCTTGCGTGATGCCTCTGGTATCCGCTTACCAACAGGTCGTATGCTTGTTTGCCACCTCAGTTGTATAAATAAAAAGAAAAGTTGTTTGAAATAACTTATATCAGACTGGTGGAATCTTGCGTGACTTCCTTAGCTCTTGCTTGCTTGCCGTGTCACTGTTTCTTGGTTAACTTGGTAGACCAGTGAGCAGGTTGAGGTATGGTGGCCCTGGAAAGGATCTATGACCGTCGGTGAAAGAATCAGTGTAGTGAAAGGATTACAGTGCCTCTTAGAGGCTCCTTTCGAGCTTGTTCCTTTAGCTCTAAAGAATAAAGTCTAATTGCTTTCATGTTGTTTGGAACTACTGGACAAACTAGTGGAAACGCCCGTGGCTTTTTTCGTTCTCGTGAAGTGTTTTCATACAAACTTCCACCCCCACTGGGTTGAATTTTGGTAATAAATCATTGCCAGTTCGGATCTCAAGCCCACCATTCATAAAACTTTTTTAATAACGCTTCTGTTTTTCTTTCTTAATCAAATTCGATCAGTTGTGTTTTTAATAAGTTAAATTTATTCGGTTTGGTGATATATAAATTAAATATTTTTTTAGTGTATCTAGGTACTAATTCAAAGATTAAAGGTGTTTATTTTAATACAATCTCAAGGGCCTACTTTGAAATGTCTGAGAAAGCGAATTAGCATTGCCATCCAGCGTGGCAATTCCGCCAGCGTCTTGGGGACGCTTCCGACTGGTAGTGATCTGGATCAGTTGAGCTATCTATAGATCAATCATAGAATCCTAGTGTCTTGCTTGAGTATCAGAAACTACGAGTCGTTACCATGGTACCGCAGCATCCAGAGACACCTGATCGCCTGCGCTATCGACTGCATCATGGGAGCAGCTTGCTTCTAAGAGGTCTTCTTGACGCTCTACCATCTATAATCATGTCAAAACGCTCGAGGAAAATCGTCTCGACACGCTTGACATTAAACGCCAAATTCGTAAATCTAAGCCCTCCTACACATATACGTATAACATCGCAGGTCAACTCTACTGCCAACCATGTGATAGAGTTCTTAAAACTAAGTTTGGCCTAGCGAGCCACATCAGGGCTCACGCTAGGAATTAATTTATATCATAAACACATTATCTTATAACATTTATATCTTTAGTTGGGGTCGCCGTCATTGAAATCGATGAGGAGGACTATTATTATTATTATTTATTTATTTGAACGTAAATACATGGATACAGGATACAATTTAGAATACTGGAAATTGCAGAAGTATAGACTGTGTTGCAATTTCCAGTGCCCGACCTAGGGACTAAAAGAGATTTATACATTCCAAAATAAATAAAGTATGGAAATTAAACAAATAAAATAAAAAAAATAAAAATGCTTTATTTCAGACAACAATTAGTCCATAGATTTACGAGAGTAAATACACTAAAATATAAAATTAAAATAACATGAAATAGAAAAATATAAAGATAATCTGTACGTGAGATGAATAACGCTGAGTAATCAATCAAGGAAATAGGTTCCTTCATTGATTACCCTCCGCACAAAGCATCTCCAGAGTGGAGATAAAAGGCACTCTGCCACCGTATTAAGGATGCTGTTGCGACTGTCCCTTCAGCGACGCATCAGGGACACTGTTTTTTTTGCGCATAACCGCATGGAATCCATCCGTGTGGTGCTGCGCAAACATTCCCGACGCACTACAGAATCGAGGCAGTCGCAGCATCATCCTAAATAAAGGATATATAGATATACAGAAAGGAAAAAAAACAAAAATAAAATAAAAAATCTACAAGCTACATTTAAATACTTAAAGGGGAAAAAGGGAAATTGCTGAACTGGGTTTCTCCCTCACTTGATCCTGAAGATTGGATCTTCAGGATCAAGTGAGAGAGAGGTACATACTATACCGCAGCATCTAGACCCAGAATAAGTATTTGCAAATTTTTACCAACGTGGTGATCGAATCCGCACTTCTCTTCTCTCAGCCGGCAAGCGCCCGCCACTACAACAAGGTAGTCGAAAAATTATGGGAAACCCAAATAAAAGTAAACCGACATGATTTATCTTCCGAAGTTCTAAAGTGTTCAGTTGTTAAATCAATTTGCAAAGCAATTCGTTATTATGTTGGCCCTCACTAGCGCCGCGTCGCAATCTACAAAAAGCTGATCTGGTGTTATGATGATCGCACTCTCAGGCTCTCCCGCATACTCCCTACTTCCCGCTCCTCATACAAAATTGGCTCGTATAGACAAATGCAATAATAATAATAATAAAGATTTTTTTCAGACAACATAATCCAAGTGTTAGTAAGTTTACAATTAAGGGTTAGTAGTTCATAACTAAATTATATTTCGTTCACTGGGAGAGTTTCCACACCATAGGACATGCATAACTGTTCGCTATTTGTTTCAGGATGCTTTTGTTGCTCGCGCACACTCTGCTTAGTAATGAGGCAGTGTTTTTCCGCCAGATTACGTCAAATGAGTCCGTGCGCGCATCGGCGAACATGCCTAAAACTGCCTGAACTTAACATGCAATGCGGTGCGATGCTAGTGAGGGCTAACCTTTATTCGGTACTCGCTCATCGGCAGCCAGCGATCTGGAATAGGTTACGGAAATTAAAATCACCTTCGATTCAATCTCTCTTTCATTCGTTCAATCTCTATCTCTCTCGCTCTATTGGGATTCAATTGGGATCAATAAACCGATAAGTTCTTAGTTATCTTATTTTTGGACATGCTTTCAAAAACATCAAGTAGAATTTATCAAAATAAGAGCGAATTAACTCTTTTTATCCGACTGCCGAGAAAAAAGGAAGGGGTGATGTTTTTTCTGTTTCTGTAGAGTTTATCCCAGGCCGTTTATCCTGTGGAGAGAGCTATATTCGGAGTTCACTACGTGATAAGATCCAAAATGAGGAAATCCGTAGAAGAACCACGGTCACCGACGTAGCTCTCAGAATGACCAAGTTGAAGTGGCAGTGGGCAGGCCATCTAGCTCGCAGAACCGAAAACCGTTGGGGAGTAAAGGTTCTCGAATGGCAATCACGAACCGGGCGACGCGACATCCATTCGTGGGTAGCATACCACCTAGCCGCATTAATCTGTTTCCGAATATCTACAATCAGGGTGTAATCAAAAGAAGAGTGAATAGGTTCCTTAGGCAAACGTGCTATACCGTCGACCACATCGTCACTTATAGATATCTGTGGCGGAGTACTGGTCCAAAAAGATTAAATCCATCGACACGACAGAAGAAGAAGAATCGTCACTTAACATCAGATGAGATTGTGGCCAGACAAAAGCCTATTTTGTATAAAAAAATGCCCTAAAATAAGTAACATCAAGCAGGATCAACCCATCTACCGACCTAGCCTTGAGCCAATACTGCCAGCTTTCATTTCTTAAAATTGCAAGGGAAATTGGCAACGGAAAAATAAATTCCAATACTGAATTTCCTTGGGCATTGGTGCGAAGAGATAAGGCCGTTCTCCGCAAAAGTCAGGGCTGCATTAAGGATCCTAGTGACTTGCTAGACCAAGAATTTGCCCCTCCATCTACGTAATATTGTTTTAGTACATTTTTAATATTGTTATGCTGGGTAGGCAACTAAACATTTCTTTATTAGTCTAAAAATATTAAGCATTGTTAAGAAGAAAACAATAGAACACAAACCGAAATATCATGTATGAAGGAGCACAACTTTATAATAATCTATCTACCAACAGATACCTATTAACAAGCCAAATCAATAACAACATTAATAATTACCTACATCGGTTCTACATTACAAATAAAATAACCATTGACTAATGTATGATCATTCAATCAATTGCCACATTCTTAGCCCATCTTTAGAATTTACTTTATTGTTTGTTACCTTCTTGTAGAACCTACCTTCAAAAAACAAAGTTAGTAATTTTTGAACAATAGCTCATATAAGTGAATTATGTAATTCTTATAGGAAATATAGATATATAAATATAAATACAAATCTTTATTTCAGTCACGAATACACAGAAAATGTTGAGCTCTTAGCACTCAAACTAAGCGCAAGCTTGTATTTTAAGTGCCAAAACAAAAAGAAGAACCAAAACTTTTCTTCATTCACTGAATTTCCGCGACCTTCACAATATCGTCAGTCCATCGTTTCGGGGGACATTGTCCCTTAAACTTAATCACATAGAGTAGAGTAGAGTAATTTATTTAATCTAATTCTGGATCCTTCTGTTAGTTACTTTTGCATTATTATTACGCACACACACACACTCACACACACTACACATACAAACTATGTAAACATATTCCTAAATCCTAACTTTAACTTAACTCACTATAGACATAAATAATTAAACCAATGTAGGTACCTTATGTACCTTAATTCTACCTATCATATCTATTACTGCACTCATATCCTTTTAATTTCTTTACTTACTTAATTCTAACAAAGGGTTAGAGGTGTGTTAGAGGGTCTCGCTCTTCCGTAGTACATAGGTACTACGGAAGAGCGAGACCCTCTAACACAGGTATATCTATACTTAAAAGAGGGTCCATAAAATAAATATATATTAAAAAAAAGGGTTTATATTATATAAACACTTGATAACGTCAAAATAACCTTCTGAAACCTGAATAGGTCCCTGCCTCCACCGCAGCTATCTCTGTGGAATGTCCAATAAAAATGCGAACAGTTCGCACCAGCCCTTATTTCAGACGACGCTCTCTCAAGATAAGCAGGCGCAAACGTTATCGAGGGAATTATTAAATAGTATGGGCTGAGTAATTTGCTAATTTTTGCTGATATTTCAAGTTATTCGAGAAAACATGTTGAACAATCATGATTGATCATGATTGTACAACCTGTTACTTAAATTGAATTTCATTTTATATGTAGGTAGTATTTATTGGTAGCAAAATAAACCCTTTTTAAACGAATCGGCGTTGTATGTTTTATTGACCCTTTATTTCTATTCTGTTTTCAGCCGTTTATATCCCACTGCTGGGCAAATGCCTCCCCCATTCCCTCCAGACCTCCGATCCTGTGCAACGTCAACCCAGTCTACCAGAAATCGGTCGTCTTTGTCTAACCCGTCGCTGTCTCGTTTCGTAAAATGTTGTGTTACGTGTGTATAATTTATCCTAAAAGATGAAAAATAAATTTTATTAAGGTGGGAGATCAAAGATGGATCAAAATTGGATTTCAAAAAGATTTAAGATTGTGGTTTAATTTCTGTTTACGTCCGTATTTGAGGGGTAAATCCGGAAATTGGTATTTTCTATTTCCGCGGAGTATGTTCAGTTCAAAATACGGTATCGACGAGCACGGAACGATATCCTCGGTGTCTGCGTTTTCAGTTGAACTGTCGATTATAACGAAGATCTTTTTATGCCGTGATCAAACAGAATGCGATACCTGTGTTTTATCATTTATAATTCGTTTAAAATGAACTCTTTATGATGTTTTTCTTTTGTGTTGACAGAATTCACTTTTGTTATATTTTATAGCACACTAGTTGCGAAACACGTAGAGTTATAGAACAAAGTTCATAAAAAAATATTGGGTTTTTGTTTAGATTTTATAACGAAATTATTCACAACTAACTCGATAGCTCTCAAAGAGCTTTAGATAAGGTAGAATTATTACATCACATTGTTCCCTGTAGAACTCTAAAAGAGCGTCAAAGCGCCCGGAGCGAGGCGCCGAAACTCGGAACATTCGACAGAATTACCAGCACGCGATATGACTATTTGTTCGAATTTCACACATGAAAGAGTTCATCGCTTGTTTCGAATTGTTTTCCTTTCCTCCCTGTTTATATATATAAATAGACGTAGCCCTAAGTCACGCATTATGTAAGCAATATTAATATTATTGTACTTTTTTGTACTTTACGCCTTTTAAGTACTTTATCGGAGCACTCTATTAATCTATTGTATTATATCAATTACTTTAAACGGGAGCGGAAACTGCGATACAGTTTTTAATTTAACTAATGCATACTGTTTCTAAATTGTAAAATTTGTTCTTTGTTCGTAATAAAATTATTTGAATTATTTGATTTATGTTGGCTCATTTGAGTTTGGAGATTTTGGCATTTTATAAAAGTAACTGTATCTACGTGCCTCATATTATATATTTTTTTTAAATACCTCGTTCATTATTATATCTACCTGATAATGCTATATTTACATATGTATGTACGTTTATTGGTGTTCGTCTCGTCATGTCACAAGGTCCTGTCTGAAAACCAGCCCTTCACCGTACTTCCAAGTTTGGTGTAGCTTATGCTGAGACTAGAACCTATTTGTCCCATATAATGCACCCACCTACTATAATTTACATTCCTACCTACCTACCTAATTTGGTACTATAAAATATCAACCTATCCCTGCCAACTACTTATCTCTTTGTCTGATTTTTGTCTACTATTACTATTATTTTTATTTATTTATTTATATTCTCAATAAATTTAGTCTGTATGTTGCCTGGGTAGGTGCGTATTAAAATATTATATTCTTTTCTGCCAATTGTCTATGCCTGTAAAGTGAATGCTTATGGGACGAATAAATAGTTTTTCTTTCTTTTCTTTCTTTCTTTCTTTCATACGCACGACGTGCTTAACACGTTGAAAACATCGTTAGGAAACTATTTGAAGAGGGAATTGTTAAAAAATGCTGAAATTTCAGTCGACTTCTGAGATCTATTAAAAGCCGAATAGTGAAAAAATTAGGTTAATTCCTTTGCTTTCTCTTTATGATGTTAATTGATCCTGTTTTTTTTTTAATACAACTGAGATGGTTAACAAGCGTACAGCCCACCTGTTGGTAAGCGGTTACCGTAGCCTATGAGCGCTTGCAATACCAGAGGCATCACGCACGCGTTGCCGACCCCGAACCCCCTCCCCTCCTAAAGAGCTCTGGCAACCTTACTTATCGCAGGAACACAACACTATTTGAAACAAATAATGTTATTTGGCTGCGATATTCTGTAAGGTGGAGGTACCTCCCCAGGCGGGCTGCTCCAATTCAGAACGAGAAAATCTCACTGTGCCCTACCTCCTCCTCCTCCTCCTCCTGTTTCCCGAGAAGACAAAGTAAGGACCAATTGAGTTATGAGTGGGTACCTGCCTTACCAAATTTTACGATCAGAGATCTCAGTTCGAGGCGAACTGCTGATTTGAATTACCTAGCTATTATCATATCATATTCTGTAAGTAGGCTAGGTTATATGTTAAACTTTGCAACAAAGTGGCGCAACAAGCTATCACTAAGCAATAAATTCCGAAATGAGGATATCTGTAGAACGAATAGACATAGGTAGCTCTCAGAATAAGCAAGTTGAAGTGGGCAGAACCGACAACCGTTGGGGATAAAGGTTCACGAATGACGACCACGAACCAGACGATGCAGTATTGGAAGTCGGTGACACTCTTTGGGGGAGGCCTATTGGACTACTTCAGATGGTGATGATGATGATGCTGCTTGGCAACAAATCAACGGCAAGTTGGAGTTGTTATCTTGCTGCCTGCGGCAAATGTTTACGAACCAACATTGAACTCCTTTATGAGTTTCTAACTTGTTAGCTAAAATTGAATGTAGGTAGGTAAGTATATACGATGCAGTGTTGGAAGGCCCCCCACCCGATGGACCGATGACATTGTTAAGGTTGCGGGAAGTCGGTGGATGGAAAAGGCTCAAAACCGTCCGTCATGGAACTCTTTGGGGGTCATGGAGGCCTATGTTCAGCAGTGGACTTCATCAGACTGATGATGATGATGAGGTAAGTATTTATAATAAGAATTTAATTAAATACAAACGAAATAACTATGAGTTGACTAAATATTTTTGTATAAGAGGACTTGTATAATATAAAAAACACCAACCACAGGGAGCTACCAACCTAAGGGCTAGCAACGTTACCTCGTTGGATCGCTATATCGATCCTTTGTCCGAGGTAAGCACCAGCCCTTTGGTCATTGGTTGTTATGTTACTTTGCTCCAGGTCAAAAAAAGATCCAAAAAAGTTAAAATTATCTCTTTCTCTCTCTTATACCTACAATACGCTTCATCTACCTATGGCTTCATCGAAAAATCTACTGATTCTTTCTTGGTCATCTTGAAGTAAGTGACCTGCTCGGATATGGTGGTCATGTGAGGTATGGTTTTGACTGGCCTCATAGCTCAGTTGGTAGTAACTCTGCCTTCTGCGCTAGAGGTCGCGGGTTCGATCCCCGCACTGGACAAACATTTGTGACTAGACACAGATGTTTGTTCTGTGTCTGGGTGTTAAATATATATCTATTATGTATATCAGTCTCTGGTACCCATAGTACAGGCTATGCCTAGTTTGGGATCAGTTAACTGTGTGTGATAATGTCCGGAATATTTATTTATTTATTATGTAAAGGACCTATGAACGTCGGTGAAAGAATCAGTGTAGTGAAAGGATTAAAGTGCGCCTCTTAGGCTCCTTTCGTGCGCATGTCACATGTCTCCGACTTTTTAGGTTCTAGGACAGGCCTGTTTCCTCACGATGTTTTCCTTCACCGTTTGAGAGCCAGTGCTCCAATCTTATCTAATACCATTGGTGCACAACCGAACCCACGCCTGTGGATCGGAAGACGGGGCCACTACCACCACTCCAACAGTGCTCTCGGGCAGTAAAGGAGGCGGGCGAACAGACATTAACAACAACTTGACATTAATTTTAAAGAAATACTTAAGTTTGCTCGAACTCGCCGAGCAAATTAAAAATGCATTTGAGATGTTTACTCCCTCTTCTGCGCGTAAACATACGAAATTCAGTTTCGTTAGTTCACGCCTTTGCCGTAGCCTAGCGGCGGGTGGCTCATGTTTGCCGTACGGTTTTTATATTAAGGTTCTCTTCAACCCTCAAAGTCCTTATTAAGGGTTGAATACGAACACTGACTGACTGTGGTGGCCCCGGTTGAAGAATAGGCCCCTCCATATTAACCTACCCGTGGATGTCGTAAGTGGCGATTAAGCGAAAAAGATAGGGGATGGACAGTGGACAGCAGCGTCCCCTATTTTCACAAAGATAACTGTAGCTGCGCTCGCCAATCTGCGTGCCCAGCGTGGTGAGTATGGGCAAATTCCTCCTACATGATATGAATTCGCTCAGTAAATCTGTGGGGGAGGCCATCTTCAGACGTTCTCCGGCTGACTTGATGAAGAATACTGGGGTATTGGCCGTGATGGCCCCGGCTGAAGAATAGGCCCCTCCATATCTACCTATCTGCGGATGTCGTAAGAGGCGACTAAGGGAAAATAGCTAGGGGATGGGCAGCAGCGTCCCTCATTTTAACAACGATAGCTCTAACTGCGCTCGCCTATCCGCATGCCCAGCGTGGTGAGTATGGGAAAATCCCCCCACATGGTAGGAATTGCTGTCTGTGGGGGAGGCCATGTTCAGCAGTGGACGTCGTACGGCTGAAATGATGATGATGACTGGGGTATTCTTAGTCAACCCTGAATAAAGAACGAATGCTTACCACCTGGTGTTTTACTTAAACATTAATATAACTAACGACTATTGCTTCTCATCGTAGACCAAAATACTGGCCTATGTGTTTTCAATTACGAAGAAAAACAAGGCGTAAAATTAAGTGGTGTCATCAATTACAACTTCAGAGAACCACACGCGAACTATAAACCTACCAACATTCATTATAGATTTTTTATATATTACTTGTTTTATTTCTATATAGTTTTATTGTAGTTTGTTCTATTTTATATCTATTAGTTTTTTTATATTCTTAATACAATACAATAACTTTATTTCAGGCAACAATAGAATAAAAAACAGATGGAATTTTTCTTATACTACGGCCCATATAGATATATACCTTAAAGACTAACATACATAATAATAAACACAATTAATTGCCACGTAGAAACTGCGACGTGGGACGCGAATTGTCATTGGCAGTAGGTATCCGCCCGCGGAAGCGACGGAACACAACACCTAATAAATAAAATATAAATAAATATTCCGGACATATCACACGGTCACCTGATCCCAAACTAGGCATAGCCTGTACTATGGGTAATAAAAATAATATAATAATAAATAAAATCCCATTCCACTTCCCACTATACTATGGTGATTCAGTTTATATATATATATATATATATATATATATGTGGTGATCGGGTGCTATCCTGAAAGGGGCTTATTCTACACCCAATCATTATTGACAATAAAGTTCGTTCTACGATGTTTGGCAACTAAACAGTTTTTATTAAAAAACACTTTGCAAATATCTACTGTTTTGAGGTCAAATCAGTTAAACCTCAATTATTAGCGGGTTAAGGTAGCATTCGTGTGTCGAACTTATCGTACAAGTACGACTATCAATATGTATTATCTTAATAACTAATATACAAAGTACAAAAAAGATTTTAAAAAATTACGAGAAAACATTTTTTTTTTTTTAATGTTATACGGAGGCAAACAGGCTTACGGCCCACCTGATGCTAAGTGGTTACCGTCGCCTATTGACATCAGCAACACCTGGAGCATTGCTAATGCGTTGCCTGCTGAACCAGAGCTCTTTAGGGGAGGGGAGGCCCCACCCCTAAAGAGCTCTGGCAACCTTACTCACCGCAGGAACACAACACTGTTTGAAACGAATAATGTTATTTGGCTGCGATCTTCTGTAAGGCAAACATCTGACTCTGGTGCAGTACATGGTGCGCGTGTTGCGCGGGGAGCTGCACCACCCGACGGTACTGGCGGCGCTGCGGCTGCGCGCACCCAACGACTACTTGGGCCTCCGCCGCCGCCCCGCCATGCTGGAGGTACCCAGCTGTAGGACCAACCTACTTAAGTTTTCTCCCGTGTCACTCGCTATCTATTTACTCAATATTCTGTCCCAAAACAGTGTTGATGTGTTTTACCAAAACCTGCCGAAAGCCATGGAAATGGCACAGCTTGTCATTGAGACAAAATATATTAATTAGTATTGTTAATAAATTAAGTTAAGTAGGTACCTAGATATAACATCGCCTTAGGGCTTAATAAAAAAAACCTATTATGATGTTGTTATCTTAATAAATAAATGAAAACAAAATGAAATTTGCCATGTATGTAGGGGTCAAGAAACTCAAAAGCACACTCAAAACCTTCGTAGCACTTGTGTAGCACCCTCTACCAATCTCGTAGCATTTTTGTAAAATCTATGCAGCAATCACGTAGCGCACTTTTATCTTTCACAAAATTCACCTCAAATATAATCAAAACAGCTTAAAATCGTCAAAAACTAGTGTTAACCGTACCTACGAAGTTTTACAAACGCCAAGACTTTGCTGACTGCAAATTAATTAGCTGCTGTTGACTTGCAAGTGCATTTGACGGGGATAAATAGCTTCAGTTATTATAATGAAACTGTTCAAATAATGAAACAATACTGCGTCGCCCGGTTCGTGGTTGCCATTCGAGAACCTTTATTCCCCAACGTTTGTTGGTTCTGCGAGGTATTATTTATATTATTTATATGTAGGTATATTTTATAAAATAAAATAAAATATGAAATAAGTACTTAACAAACACTTTATTTCAACAATAATCATCAAAATAACATAATTAATCATAACAATTGTTTGGCGTGTTAAACACCAAAAAACAATAATATACAAAATTATCATGTCAAAACTAAATGTCTCAGGTCTGTGAGAGAATAGACAGAGAGCCAGCAAACATTTTGTTACCACATATAGAATACCAGAATTGATCTTATAGATTTTTAGTTTTGACACATCAATTAGATTTTATAGTAACCTAGTGGTTACTATAACACAGTTAAAGAATTACCTAGGTAATGAATGGTTTTGAAGTTATTGTAGTAAATAAGTTACATAGAATAAGAAAGATGAAATGTTAAGGTTATTCATCATATTTTATTTATTAGGCCAGAAGGAAGGTTTATAATGCAGTGAAAAAATATTTTTGGAAATTATTTCCTTAGTTTATGGCAAAATAGTATTTTCATAAAAAAAATAAAAGGAATTTGTTAATAATAAACATTGGATAACGTAGTTATAAAAAAAAAATATTAATATTTAATTCTTAATTAATTTATTAGTTTTTTCAAAATTGTACTTTGTTGAAATTATTTCATAAAATAATTAGTACGGACGGTTCAAACGATATATTAAACAATATAATTTCAACAACAAGGTACTTAGCATAATTTCAACTAGAATTATTATACGTACACAAGACATTTAACGAAATAAATTGTATTTATTGAGGATATTTCTGATTCAGCTTAGTATGTGCTCGTAGATATTCGCTACAAAATATAACATTCTTTGTACACTATCAGTTCGTAATGACTAGGTAGGTACATAGCATCATGATACACAGATTCTCACACGAACGACAATTAGATAGAAATATAAAAATTCATCAATAGCACTGTTTTACATTTTTTATGCTTTTATTTAATACCTGATTATCTTTTTTCTATTTTATTTCGATAAATTTATGCTTTTACAATGCCGCGGTGGCTCCGGCTGAAGAATAGACCCCTGCATATCTACCTAACCGTGGATGTCGTATGAGGCGACTAAGGGAAAAAAGCTAGGGGATCGGCAGCGGCGTCCTCTATTTTCATAAAATTAGCTCTAACGTCGCGCGCGAGCCCGCAAATCCTGTATGGTAAGTTTTTTTTTTATATGACTGAGGTAGCAAACAAGCATACTGCCCACCTGTTGGTAAGCGGTTACCGTAGCCTATGAGAGCTTGCAATACCAGAGGCATCACGCACGCGTTACTGACCCCGAACCCCCGCCCCCCTAAAGATCTCTGGCAACCTTACTCATCGCAGGAACACAATACAATTTGAAACAAATAATGTTATTTGGCTGCGATCTTCTGTAAGGCGGAGGTACCCAGGCGGGCTGCTCCAATTCAGAACTAGAAAATCTCGCTGTGCCCTACCTCGTCCTATAAGTATGGGCAAGTTCCCCCCTCATGATAGGAAATCACTCTGGAAACCTGTGGGGGAGGCAATGTCCAGTACCTAATAGTAATAGTAGTAGGTCCTACAGTTGAAATTATGACGTTTGTACAAACAGTGCTATTAGAAAACTATCTATAGGTAGATTTTATTACAATGATTAAAGGCTAAATTTAAGAAATTATAGCAAGAATGGCTTATTGTATACAAATTTATACTCTTAGTTTTGATCGCTTTTAAATTACTAGGTATAAGCTTCAAGAAAGGATAAATAATACAAAGGTGAAGATTGGACGACATATGGCGTGTTTTAGTAATATATAAATACTACAATAGAAAATCTACCTCTACTCGTATATTAGAAGAGAAGCATAAAAATTCTAGTAGTAAATAAATTCGAAAATAACATCATTGGTCCAATACAGGCAGAAACAGTTAGGAAATATGAGAATAGATACATACAAAGATAAAGATATCTAAGACTTAGAAGAAAGTGTAGGTTAACATTGGTAATAGGATTAAGAGCGAGTATTTTATTTTTAATAGTTACGAAGGATTAGGAAACTTTAAAGGGGATGCAAAAATATGCGTCGAATTTAAATTGATTTAGAGGAATATAATAAACAAGATATTTTCTAGAAAAAACACAAATCACAAAATCCTTCCCTTTTCCCAAAATATTTCACGGCTGAAGCCTAAAAAGGCATTTATTTAAATACAAATACATGCTAACATTATTGTAATACGGCAAAAAACGCAAGCTTTCTAAAAATAAATATTATTGACGCCTACTATCATTAATATCGGCAGTACCAAAACCAACCATTCTTGGTGTCACTGGTATAATCTAAACTCTATCAACACGATTATAAATTGCACCTAATTTAAGCCTTATCTAAGCTAAATCAACTGATCTTGTTATTATTTACAAAATAGCTCTACATTCTATTTTAATATTTACTTTAAACAGTTGATTAACCTCAATGTGGTAGTGATCTTATATTTTGAAATTCGTTGCATCGTTGTTTCAGAAAAAAAAAACATTATACATAAGAAATCAATATTTTAAGTTAAATTATGTGTAAATTAAAAAATATATTACAAAAATTAACAAAAATAATTTTAGAAACCATAATTTAAATATTAAAAGCCACATTAAAGCTTAAAACGTATTTCTTGGATCTACGCTTTCAACACTATTCAATTAAATAAATAAATCTTTTTTACATATCTTTGTTATTTGTAGCATTCACACCCGTTTTAACAAATTGTATTATAAGTTAATAAAACGAAACACAAATGCCTAAATAAGTAGAGGTTATACCATACGTTTACCATTCACATACGTCCTGGAGATAAAAAAGTGACTGTCCCCTAGACTATAACCAAGAAAGAATATCCCTTCGAATTCAAAAACCAGTGCGGCAATTACGTAACTTTGTTGCAATCACTTTCTATTTGAAACCAGAAAAAATCGGTATAAAAGCCAATCGATGGACTGACTATTGGGGCAATCTTTATAATGGGTCATCGGAAAGCCACCATATTTAACGGTCTCAATTAAAATTCAATTTAAAATATGATTGAAATTGATTGTAACAAAATTACGTAATTACCCCTCAGTTATAAAGTTGATTAAAATAAATTGACCCAGTGATATATCACCAAAATATACTTCAACCGAATTATTATAAAAAAACGTAATCCTTTCATAATATTTAATCATTTGCTTTACTCTAACTCTACTAATATAGAAGCATTTAAATTTTTATATTTTATATACCACAGCCTTCAAGGCCAACATTTATTATCAGCTTATTAGGAAAATCGAAACATGCGAAGAGGAAGAATGGAACATCGAAAGACGTCTAATTTGTACATTTGAGCACATTATTCAATATCTCCGAGTTTTACGCCTTACACTGTCCTCCTGAGCCACTAGCCTGCATTTTGCGCCTATTATGGCGCAGCGCCATAGTTTTCAGTCCCGTGAGTGTGGCCGTGGTGGCCCCGGTTGAAGAATAGGCCCCTCCATATCTACCTAGAGGCGACTAAGGGAAGATAGCTAGGGGATGAGCAGCAGCGTCCCTCATTTTAACAACGATAGCTCTAACTGCGCTCGCCAACCCGCATGCCCAGCGTGGTGAGTATGGGAAAATCTCCCCACATGATGAGGAATTCGCTCTGTCAGTGGGGGAGGCCATGTTCAGCAGTGGACGTTGAACGGCTGTAATGATGATGATGATGAGTGTACACGTGTTTTTTTTTAATCAGACACAGTGCCTGAAACATTAACTCATTTTGTCTTTATAAAAGCGTGTAAAAAAGGTCGATTTCCATCAGACGAGCGAATGCTCATTCTATCCTCCCCTCACTCTATTGAATTTGACAGGCCTTATAGCTCAGTTGGTAGTAGGTAACTCTGCCTTCTGCTCTAGAGGTCGCGGATTCGATTCCCGCACTGGACAAACATTTGTGTGATAAACACTGATGTTTGTTCTGTGTCTGGGTGTTAAATATTTATCTTTAATGTATATCAGTCTCTGGTACCCATAGTACAGGCTATGTCTGTGACTAGTGGGATCAGTTGACCGTGTGAGATATGTCCAAAATAGTGTGAACAGACGTAGAGCATTATTTCGTTGTATGCGTTCACAAAGAAAGAAAGAATAAAAAAGAATGAGAAAGAATGCTCTTGTTCTAAGCTCTAGCTCTATGTTCGTTTGGTTAAACCGGACCACACGTTCACGATTTCAGTCAGACTGTGAGACTCATTACCCTTCCGTAGTCGGGTGAAAATAGGGTTCAAAATGCAGACTAGCTGTTCGGGTAAACTCGTGAGCGTTTGCAAATAATTGAACAAAAATGACGATTTTATTAAAAGCGGTGTCAAATTCAGTTCAGGAAATTGCAACGACAGAATCAACACGATGCATTTTACAAGGTGATTCATAAAATGTGTAATAAATAAATATAATTTTTTTATTGAAAAAATCATCGTCAGTTTTCAAGATTGCTACAAAATTGATGTTTAATTTCTCGTAGGTTTACAGATTAGTTATAAAGAATACAAAGATCAAAAACAGTTTTGTTTCAGTTTGAAAAAGTTATTTTGCAAATATATTTAAATAGCCCCTTTTGGGACATTATGATATTATGAATAGCCTTGTATAAAATGTTTCTAAAAAATGCTGGATTATACAAATTGCTGGTAACATCTGTACAAATCCCGTGAAAATTCTCCTGAGTGTGAGTGTAAGGAACGTAACACTCAGACTAGGACCTCTGTCCTACTCTTTTGCTTCACAAAATACAAGAGAAAGATGCCTTCGTTTACTTTTGTTGGCAATAGTCCTACCTACGAGATACCTACAAAAAACCATCTCACCACACCCACACCAACACCTAGACCACCTACACATTAAATTATCTGTAGTATTTATACTGAATTTTTGTTGTCAGGGTAACTTTTATGAAATTGTCTGTTTATGTATTGTTGTAAAAGACTAGAATGGCGTGGGACACACTGTTAATGAATTTAGAAACATCTGTCAATAAGTTTTAGTGTTATAATCTGTTTTAGTTTGCGAACTTGGGTCCAACCACCGCGTGCCTAACAATAAATACCTAAGTTGGATGCAGATGCTATTCTGGACCAACAACTAATATTGACACTTGAATTTAAAGGACCTAGGATAAAGTACCAAAATTAGCTATGCGACATTTGAGGATCCATTCATCAAAGATCCATTTCTTTAAGTAAATGGGTGGCTTTATTTTTGGGGGACCTACCAGTTACTCTCACGTTAAAATGACATTAATGTTGTTGATTATGTGCCTTAGAAGCCTTGAATGACGTCATACGCTTCCAAAGTCGACATCGTAAGGTAAACCAGCCAGAGAGAGAACAGGAAGATGGAGGTGCATATCTTGATTCCTCGCGGGCCCCCAAGCTCTCCGCCGATGCTCTTCCGCCGTCGGAGCACGAGGACCAGGACTGCAATCGCAGCTTCGGAGCAGAACATCGTCACGCTAAAGGCTAGGCTGTTGAGAAAGGTTATTTTTAGTTTCTTTCATCTTATATTTGATCTTGGTGGCCCCAGCTGCAGAAGCTGCCTCGGATACTACCCGTGGATGTCGTAAGAGGCGACTAAGGGAAGAAAGCTAGGGGATCTAGGGGAAGCTAGGATAGAAAATACATTGGTGCTCGGTTTTTCTAATGATCGTGATTTTTTAAATTTATCTCTATTATAATTGTTCATTTAGTCCTTATATTTAATGAATGATGACATGTAATAATAACAATCTGTTAGATGCCCATGTTTAAAATTATTTTGTAAATTTTATTGTAAACTAGTACTAAGATTGTTAATAAAGGCTATTCTAATGAATCTTGAATCTTGACATGTAATAATGGTATTATGAATAAATTTTGTATTTCTGTATTTCTGCTCGATCGGGATTCAAACCCACGACCTGTGGATCGTCACATGAGGCCACTACCACCCAGTGGCGGATTCACCCTAAGGTCAAGTAGGCCCGGGCCTAGGGCGGCCAGTTATTAGGGGCGGCAAATCGTGACGAAAAATTTGTAGAAATTGTCGAAAAGCTCATCTCGGAATATATTTTAAAATTAGTAGCTATTATAGTTAATTAAATTTCTGATTTCGATTTAGATAAAGTTGGCAATAAAGTAAATTCATTATGTACCTAGTCTAACGATGGGTGCTGAGAAAGGGCCGGCACATGGCCTGGGGCCTAGAGCGGCCAAGACTGCAAATCCGCCACTGCTACCACCACTCCACCAGTGCTCCGATGTGCACATTTGTTAATTTTTATGATATATGGCAGAATAAACTTACTTCCCAGGATCTACCAGAAACCTCTGCCCCTTGCTCCAGTGGACGATGGCCGCCAGGGTCCAGGCAACGCCTATACCCAGGAACACGTTCACAGCGTTGGAGCCGGTCACGTTGCCGACGGATGCGTCCGCGTACTTGTCTTGGCACGCTGCTACTTTACTTGCAAATGTATCTGCATGAAAATATTGTTAGTTACTAGTGCTTTTTTTATTAAAAACAAGCTTACGGTCCACCTGTTGGTCAGTGGTTACCGTAGCCTATGAACGCTTGCATTCTGTCGGCAGACCCACAACCCGATGGACCGATGACAGCTGGTGGGTAATTGGAGGATGGAAAAGGCTCAAATTATGATTATTGTTTTTCAACTTGTCGTTGTTGTGGAATGAAGTCGAATGGCGTCTACGAGCCGAACGATGAAGTGTAGGAAAGAACCCGAAAGACTGAAAACATTTTGAAGGACTTATTTATTATATTATTATATTATATTTATTAAGAAATTAAAAAAAAATATTTATTTTTCCACCTGTGCATTGAATTACAGACAATGATTTAAACTAGGTCTTACAACTAAGCATTTAAAAGTAGGTGCATGCTTAATATAAAAACTATTGTTCTTATAAAAGCATAGCTTATTGTAAGAATAGCAGCTGGTTGGAATAGGTTTCTCAGGTTATAGTTTGTTCACTATCCTCCACCCTAAGAATATATCCTGTGTTGTGGGGTAGGCCTATGCCCAGTAGTGGCCTTCTTCAGACTGATGATTGAGATGAGCTTTTTGATTATAACTGAATATACTCACCTGGTATACTAGTCCCCAATGCCACGAACACGATAGCGGTGACGGAATCCTTGATCCCGAGCGTGCAGCCAAAGTGCGACGCCACGTCACCGATGACTGCCGTCACCAGGCCGATGCAGATAATTGACACGACGAAACACACGTAACCGCCGCCGATGTCTGCGTTGCAAAATATAATGAAGAGCGAGGTTTTATGTCAGTGAGCGTACTACACTCAACTTGGCCCCTGCGTGGAATGTGCTTCCCGCTCCCACCACAACGCACCGCCTACCGCTCTCACGCGTGAGAATGAGACAAAACATTACAGCGAGGTGCCCAGTTAACTTCTGCGTGTTGTATTCCTTAACAAATAGTCAGCCTCGCGCACAGGTTTTTGAAACCTATTTCAGGCATCAGTCTCTCTCGCAACAGGTTGACTAAACTAAGCTACAGTTGATACACTATCGCGATTAGATAGAATCTTCGTCGGGGACATCAGTTATGGTAGACACAGTGGCAGATTCAGCCGAGGATATCAAAAGGCGCAAATAAAATTAAATTAAAGAGAAATTAACGCAATTTAAAGAGTGGAACGATCTGCCAGCGTCTGTTTTCCCGGATGAGTACAATCTAGGAGTCTTCAAATCTAGAGTGAATAAGTTCTTTCTGGTAAAGCGTGCTCCATCTTAGGCCACACCTCACTTGCAAAAGTGAGATGGTGGTCAAACGCCTAACCATCACCAATAATAAAAAAAATATATATATATATATGTTAGTCTCCATAGGGCTTACATATCTTAAGCCTCTTGGGGTTGAAAGCCACTGGGTCCGTGGGCAAGCGGGGCCTTCCAGGATTTCAAAACATTATCTGACAAAGTGAGCTAACTATAGATTTACCTGTCGGAGGAACGAACGCGAAGATGATCTTCCAAAACACTGTGACCAAGTGAAGGATGTAATCTGAGCATGATGGTGGCTCGTCAGGATCATCTAAACATACAAAGATCATTAATTTAAAATGCATCCCATTTAAAAAAAAATCCCTCATTTCAGATGGGTGGGACTGGAAGTCTAGATACGAGAACGCTCTACCCAAGTGACGTAATGTTGCAGGTTTAAAAAAAAAATAACCCCGAAAAATACTAATTTAAAAAGTGCTTTTACAAAAAATCTTCGAACTTGTTTTCGGTTTTATTTTAGTTTTTAAAACTAAATTAATGTTCTTAGAATAGGCCCATTACGGAATGGTGGGAATCACCGTGTATAATTTAAAATGTATATAGGTACCTATTACCTTATATTATTGCATTATGGTGCCAAAAAATATTATGTTTTTAGATAAGTAGGTATCGTGACACTAAGTAATAGACAAATATAAAAGACACTAAATAATAAAAATTAAAAAAAATGTCCAAGTTCCGAAACTCCAGGAATCATGAGGCATGGCTTGCAGCCAAAATGTCCACTGAATTTTGCTAAATTTCAAGTTTCCTAAAAAACTGTAACTGTATTTTGAGGACCGTCATTTTTGTTCTGAAGGTGTGAAATCGTGATTTCAAGTCAATACTTGCATAAAAAAATTGAGAAGCATATAGCCATTTCTGCTTCTTTTTTTTAATCTATTAATTAATATAATATAACTGTTCATCCCAAAAATAAAGTACAGTTAGTCACATGTTTCAGTGATTACGTACATACATTTTTTTATGGTTAAAAAGGGGTTCGATGGGCTTGAAACGGGAAATATAAAATTCAGGTGCTTGTTTATCGTGTCACTGATTTTTCCTTGGTCATCCTGTATTAGGTCAGTGACAAGGTTGAGGTATGGTGCCCCTGAAAAGGGGCAATATCTGACGTCTGCATGTCCTCTTTTATGACGGCCGTTACATGTCGTTCACTTTTTCATAGGAAACCAGGAATGGAACGAATCGAGCTTTTTTCTAGGACATTTCATGTCTGATGGCGACGCCCTGACTAAGGTAGTTTGGAAATGCTGCTGCATTTCTGCAGTAAATTCTTTTAATGGAGAGGTAATAAAATTGTGTGGAATAATTCTACAATCAGGTATGACGGCAATCATGCTCGATTATACATAATATGTTGACATAAGTTGATTCATAATATGTAAAATATCCCGAAAGGGGCTTATACTCCAAAGCAATTAAGTTTTTTCTACAATGTTTGGAATTTCGATATTTTTAATTTTTCCCTATTTTGGGGTCAAATCAATTAAAATCCTAATTGGGTTTGAACTGATTTCAGCTGTTCTAGGTAACAATCTTGATGTCGAACATCTCGTAGGTTTGATAATTTTTTTTTACTAATACGATAAAAAGGCCAAAAACAGATCATTTGATAAAGTTCGGCAAAACATCTCAATTATTAATTCATTTTGTTGATAGAATAAGCCCTTAAGGGATAGTAATACGAATTATGATTTATATTGTCCGATATGTCCGATATGATGTCCTCGGGATAACACTCTATACACCACCGAAAGAATCATTAAAATCAGGTAAGAATTGGCGGATATATCGAGTTTATACCGTCTATTTGACAAACTTAATTTAATATTATATAAGATTGACATTAATGATAAATTTATATTTTTTTGAATTTGTAACTTATTATTTGTTATGTAATTTGTAATCTAATTAATATTGGTTTAAGTCTTTGTATTTATAATGTTTGTATGACCGATGTCAGAATCTAGTGATCTGTACTCTAAACCTCACCATCTATCAATGTACAATAAATGAACTATAAATGAATTATGAATTATTTTTAAACATCAGAAATTTGAGCATCTCCTCCTTTTTTTGAAGTCTTTTAAAAATAAACACGACAGCTTTTTTTTATGAAATTGATGTCAGTCTGATGTTAATGCAAGTGGAGTGAAAAAAATACTGACTAAGAATACCAGGGTTACCTGAGCTGGCAGTTAGTGCTTCTGTGAACTGCTCTTTCCACGACGATGTGCCTATAATAATCGACGCGTTGGCACGTTGGACTAGTTTGTCAACAGTGTTCTGAAACAATGAAAAAAATAGACTCAGACGGGATTCGAACCCGCAACCTTCCCGGTACGGGGATGTTCTAACCAACTAAGCAACCGAGTCACTGTATGAAAATCTTTGGAGCGCCGTAATTGCCATCTACAGAAGAAACAATAGGTTTCAACCTGCTCAATGACTAGACTGGACTAGGTTAGAGCATCCCCGTCTTTAGGGGAAGGTGGCGGGTTCACATCCCGTCTGAGACGAACATTTTTGGGAAATTATAAAAACGTAGTATTCTATTAGTGAGGGTTTTCATCATAAATGTCAAAATAAAAAATGTTTATTTGACGCTAGCGCAACTACAACATAAATAGTGCGAATGGATCCGAGGCCGCTACTACCTGCCGGTCTTACGGTCATTTTTTTGGTTATGGTAGCCCTAAAACAGCAGATATATTTCTTCCCGTTCTTTTAATTCGATTTTATTGTTTTTAGGCTTACGTAGCCCTTTCCGATTTCATCGCATAATAATAATTACAACTTAAAAAGTGATTTTATTGAAATAAACGCATTTTTCTTTTCACCTAGAGAAACACCAAGCATCATCAGGCTTACCTTAAACTCTTTGCTCTCCTTAACCCTGAGCTGAGCCCTGGTGATGTCTCCAGCTCTCGGCAGCCCCATCATCGCGACAACAGCCTCGTCTTCAGGCAGGGTCGCTAGGTGCGTGGCTTCGTTCGGACCAGGGGGATGGTTTATTTCATCGTCTGTGGTAAAAGAAGAATAATATTACACAACGATTTAATACATACATTCATAAGAGTGGATGAGGTAGGGCACAGCGAGATTTTCTCGTTCTAATTTGGAGCAGCCCGCCTGGAGGTACCTCCGCCTTACAGAATATAGCAATTTTTTTTTACTAATTCTGTTTAAGGATTTGATTTTAAGTAAATGAATTGTAATAAATACAATAATTACGCCCTTGTTCACTCGTAGATACTTTCAAAAATATCTGGGCCACTGGACAACTTGCACGAAATTTTGTGACGTGTGTCAGACTTGAGAAAAAACTTGGCGTAGCGTTCTGAATAGATCAGATAAGTTTAGCAACCTCCAGAGCGGTCATCAAGATGGGTGACCGCTAGTAGTAGTTAATAGCTGAGCGCTTCCGTGCTTCGGAGGGCCGCTAAGATGCCAGTCACTGGTAGGCCTTCGTGCGGCCTCCTCCACAGTATTTTCAACTCGCTTCTACGAACTTACCTATCGCAATACAACCAGCCCTCATCATCATCATCATTTCAGCCGCACGAAGTCCACTGCTGAACATGGCCTTCTCCACAGATAGAGCCAATTCCTTATCATGTGGGGGGATATGCCCATACTCATCACACTGGGCATGCGGGTTGGCGAGCGCAGTTAGAGCTATCGTTGTTAAAATGAGGGACGCAGCTAGCTTTTTTCCATTAGTCGCCTCTTACGACATCCGCGGATAGGTAGATATGGTGGGGCCTATTCTTCAGCCGGGGCCACCAGCCGTCAGTGAAGTAAAAACTTTGCTTATAGCCAAATTAGTTTCCAGTTTGTCGAGAAAATCAATACGAAAACATGTGAGGTCATCTGTGCCAGCCGTGACTATAATTTCAGTTACGGTAATGGCGTCCCGTCTGCAGGATATAACGTCACTACTTTCCTCCGAGTACAGTGTGTGACCGATGGACAAGGAGATAGTTTCTCGAAGACTTTGATCGCATCCGAGAATCTTCAGGCGAAAATTGCGTTTGTATATTATCGACGTTATATACCTAAGTTGTAGGATGTTTACTGCTGAACATAGGCCTCCCCCATAAATTTTCAGAGAGACCGATATTGTGCATTTTCTCTATTCTTTTATTACAGGGTCATACGAGCAGTGAGATCTTAATAACGTTCGTAATTAGTCTATACGATGTAATGAGCCTTTTTTTTTATACAGACATATTCACACGGTCAACTGATCCCAAACTAGGCATAAATAAATAAATAAATAAATATTCCGGACATATCACACACGGTCAACTAATCCCAAACTAGGCATAGCCTGTACTATTTTATTATTATTCATATTAATATTATTAATATCTTTATTTCAGGCTACTTGACATATTACACAAACATGTGTAATATGCCATGGCCCATATTAATAAATACCTTACAGACTTACATACATATAATATTAATATGGGTACCAGAGACTGATATACATAATTGATAAACATATTTAACACCCAGACACAGAACAAACATCTTTGTTTATCACACAAATGTTTGTCCAGTGCGGGGATCGAACCCGCGACCTCTAGCGCAGAAGGCAGAGTTACTACTAACTGAGCTATGATGCCAGTCAAAGCCTGTTATATCCGTATCCCAAGGTTGGACAAACGGAGGTCTTCCATTCTTCCGCTCACGATAGTAAAACAAAGTTATCGTGGCAATCTTTTGGGGAGGCCTATGTCCAGCAATGAACTTCGTCAGGCTGATCAGGGTGGGGGGCCTTCCTGTACTGCGTCGTCCAGTTCGTAAAACTATCTTCCAAACGGTTAACGGTTGACTAGCCTTATAGCTCAGTTGGTAGTAACTCTGCCTTCTGCGCTAGAGGTCGCGGGTTCGAATCCTGCACTGGACAAACGTTTGTGACTAACACAGATGTTTGTTCTGTGTCTGGGTGTTAAATATATATATATCTATTATGTATATCAGTCTCTGGTACCCATAGTACAGGCTATGCCTAGTTTGGGATCAGTTGACCGTGTGTGTTATGTCCGGAATATTTATTTATTTATTTAATTCCAACCTTCAGAATACAGCCATCTTATTTAGCATTCAGCAGCTCTTACTCTTGACGAATCGACGTCCGACGTGAAAAGTGAGCCACAGGGAGATTTAATGGCCCGCCCTTGGAAACCGAGCGCCTATCTATTCACTATAAAGTAGGGATAGAGGGTGTTTTATCTCTAAGATTTCTGGAAAAATGTGTGAAAGCTGAATTCCCTTTTCTTTCTTTATGTCTGGTGATATTCACTTAAAAATATGTTTTGAATTGCTACAAATGTATCGTAGATTTTATATTTTGGAAGCAAGGTTAACTTAAAGGTACAATTTCATACACCAAACCCATATTTCTCACTTGTGGTTAGAGCTAGATGCAGGTAGAAAAATCTAAGGAAAATCTAGACATACATTCATATACAATATTCAATGCCTTCAATTCCTCTGTTCCTCTATTTATAATTTATTCAATTCACTAAATAAAGAACACTAATTACAAACCCAATTGGAGCTTAGCCAGGGAAGATGCTATTTAGAAGCTGGTATTAATAAGTGTAGTGTGCTACAAGGTAATGTTGTTGGCTAATAATTGATATTAAATAGACACATAAATATATAGTACTATTCCGCTAATCTATTCCTCATAAGTTCAAACAAACTTAATAAGAATTCGACACGTGTTTCGCCTCTCTACGAGGCATCATCAAGAAGACTTGCTGTTCCCCCAGGTAACTCGAGACGTGTTGCCTCGCCAAGCACTGAAGTTCAGTGGTCCTACTTACTTACTTTCTGTTCAGTGACTGAACAGAAAGTAAGTAAGTAGTTTTCTTTCTGTTCAGTGCTCGGCGAGACAACACGTCTTGTAAATAATATTATGAATCACATTGTAGAAAAATTTACTAAATACTGAAAATTTGCTAAATTTAAACAAAATTGTAACGATGCTAAGTGAATGTGCCTACCTAAGTACAACGAAATACCCAAATGACTTTCGCAATGCAACGGAACATTTTGCATTCGAAAATGTTGATTACCTACTACAGTATTTCGAGAATACATACCTATATAATTAAATTGCAGGTATTTATGTCTTTGCTATACAATAAAGAGACCGTTTGCAGTCATAAGACCGCATTACGGTACCACGGATAATAAAGAATAAATTGCATTTGCTTTAGTAATTCCAGTTTTACTGGTGTCGTAAAACTAAACACTGAAACTAATTCAGAGCACTAGTGGACTTGCAGTAGTGATCCCGCCTTCCGATCCACATGTCTTGGGTTCGAAACCCGGTCATACACCGATGGATATACTAGTCTTCACAAACGGTGAAGGAAAACATTCGTAGACATACGACATGTGTACGAAAGGAGCCTTCAGTAGGCGCACTTTAATCCTTTCACTACACCGATGGTTAAAGGCCTTTTTCAGGACCACTTTACCTCAGACTGGTCACTGACCTGATTCAGGATGACCAAGAAAGAATCAGTGATACGACAAGCAAGCAAACACTGAAATTAGAGGTATCTATTCAATGTATTGCCATGGTTTACTCAGAATTGCTATAATAATTTTGATCTATTTTTGAGATAACTTCACAAGAAATTATTTTATTATGCATTGAATGTGTTGTGCAGATTTTTATCGCCAAATTCCAACCCTGTTTAAGCAAGAGCTTGCCAAAATTGGATTGCTTAGCGGGCTCAAAACGGCAGCAGGAGCCTGCGGCGTTCCGTATAAACTGCCAATGTAAAATGAGTCACGCAACGCAGCTTCAAAACAACATCGAGATTTTGGACCCGAGAGGTACTTCCGCCTTACAGGGTCGCAGCCAAATAACATTATTTGTTTCAAATAGTGTTGTTTTCCAGCGATGAGTTGCCAGAGCTCTTAAAGGGGTGGGGGGGGGGGGGTCGGGGTTGCCAATGATGCGTGATGCCTCTGGTATTGCAAGCGTTCTTAGGCTTCTGTAGTCACTTACCAACAGGCAATGCGTTTCTTATATATTTCGATGTATTTGACGTCTGCGTTTGTACGTTGCGTGTTGCTGCGATTAAACGCAGCAAAGATCGCGCTTTTAGGCTAAAAGGTTTAATTTGATAAGACTGAAATGATGATAATGATGATAAAATTTTTGACATTTGCATTTTTTTTTTGGATGCGGTACGGCACAGCGAGATTTTCTCGCTCTAAATTGGAGCAGCCCGCCTGCCCCTATTTGTTTCAAATAGTGTTGTGTTCCTGCAGTGAGTAAGGTTGCCAGAGCTCTTAGGGGGGGAGGGGTCCGGCAGGCAACGCATTAGCAATGCTCCAGGTGTTGCTGATGTCAATAGGCGACGGTAACCACTTACCATCAGGAGGGCCGTAAGCCTGTTTGCCTCAGAATAATGTGCGTAATGCGAATATTCTTGCTCGGGTCACAGGATTGACTGATATTTCTTGTAGGCTCGTAGTTTGTATAGGATTACCGGGATAGCCTCGTCTAAAGTGTTTAAGTGGACTCTTTATGTCGCTCGGAATTAATTCGGGAAGCCGTATTTAATTAAAAGCTGCTCAAATTTAACGAAATAATGTTTGTTTTGTAACAAGATACAGAGCTCAGGTTTTAGTAGAATTGTATTAAATAATTGTAGGTAAATTCTTTGTTACTACGGTAATAATTGTGGGTTTTCCAAAAATATTTCTCACAGAAAAAAATTGATCATAAATGAGAAATTATACAAGGTGCTTCATAATTATGTAGGTATTCCAAAAATGACATAATCTACACCTACTCGGTAATAAGATTTTTTCTACGGCGATTGGAAATTTGAGGTTTTTCATTGAAATGCAAATATCAGTTCAAACAAATGATGATTTTTTTGTTAATAGGAGCCCCTTTTGGCGTAGTATACGAGTTAAGGAACATTTTGTAGACTAGGTAAGTACCTTACCTAACTAAACTAACAAGTTAAGTACCATAGATTCAGTATACAATTATATTTCGTTTAAGTGTTATTAAACAAAAATATACCAACCCATCTAGGCCAGGCATTCCAGGCCGTGGTGGCCCCGGCTAAAGAATAGGCCCCTCCATATCGACTAAGGGAAAAAAGCTAGGGGATGGGCAGCAGCGTCCCTCATTTTAACAACGATAGCTCTAACTGCGCTCGCCAACCCGCATGCCCAGCGTGGTGAGTATGGGCAAATCCCCCCACATGATAAGGAATTTGCTCTGTCTGTGGGGGAGGCCATGTTCAGCAGTGGACATCGAACGGCTGAAATGATGATGATGATGATACCAACCCATCCAATTAAAAACATGTGCTATTTATCAGAAGGAACTAAAAAAAACATTTTCCCATAATTTTCACCAAACACTGGGTTTACAAAATTAAATTATTATTGACTATCCGGCACGCTCACGTCGGATTTGCGGGGCTTAATTGTGGAGTATGCGGGACTTTAGTGTGCGAACTCGGTAAACACATAAACGAGTTTTCTAGTTACCGTCGTAGCCGTGTCGGCTTAGTGGGAGGTACCTTGTTTTTCACTGCAAAGGTCATAGATTCGAACCCGGTCGTGCACCAACTATTTTTATCTCGTATATGTGGTTTAAATGGTGAAGGAATAGTTCGTGAGGAAACCAGTAAGTATTCTGCTACTACAAAACGTGGGTATGTGCCATATGTTGTATTTGGACGTGCCTCTGACTACCTCCATAAACACCTTCAAAGATCTGATCACCTGGAGATCTGAGAGTGATGTTTTAATATAGGTACCTCATATGATTGCTACTTTGGTCAGTGGATTTTGGACGAAATGAACGCCAAATAATTTGGTACATAGCACTAGCAAGTAGAAAAGATTGTTTAAAAAAATATACAGTATGATAAAACATAGCTGCGATAAAATCTACATTAGAAAAAATAATAAAAATGTACACAGATAATTCAAACAAACACAATAGTAAAATAAATCGCAAAACAAATGAATAAAATGCTTCTATTTAAATACGCTTAAAAGCGTATCGAAAAGAAAAGCTAACATGGTGACCATAAATCTATCACATAGCCATGGCAATCACACGCTAACATGGTGACCATAAATTTATCACATAACCATGGCAATCACACGCTAACATGATGACCATAAATTTATCACATAACCATGGCAATCACACGCTAACATGGTGACCATAAATTTATCACATAACCATGGCAATCACACGCTAACATGGTGACCATAAATTTATCACATAACCATGACAACTACGCAACACTTTTCGTTACGATTGTTGCATAACTAGCCCATACTCAAGCAGTAGACTTAGCAAAAACGCTGAAAAAATACAAAAAAGTAGCATAAAATAATAATATAGAGAAGAGAGCACTGTACCTATGTATATCAACGCTGGTAAAAGTTCTTACTTGGCCAAGGTTATAGAAGAAAAGCAACGTCCAGAAGAAAGCATAAAAAAAGAAGAAATAAACCAAATAAAATAAATAACTAAAAAATAATCTTACCTACTTATGTAATAAATGCGAAAGTTTGGATGATTGTTACTCGATCACGCCAGAACGGTTAAATAGATCTGGATGAAATTTAGTACAGAGATAGATTATAGTCTGTAATAGCACTTTTATCCTCGTATATAGGTACTAAATTCCATTAAGATCGAATTGACGATTCTAAAGTTTTGCTCTAACAAATAAACAACAGCGCCGACCATCCAAGTTGTTTGTGAGATCTTCGCTCGCTCGATCAATAAAAAAACCGCCATAATCTGTTTATGAATTCCAAAAACAGTGTACAATCGAGTGAAAAATGATTAAGTCAAAACACAAGCCGTGAAATGCAAACACGCAGGGGTAAACAGATTAAGGACCCATCGCACGCCGTAATTTCTTTTGGCAAAACAAAAATGTACCTACGCTTAAATAATTCAACAGGCGTGTTTGAATAACAAATTTTTAGTGTTTTAAGTCTCTTTCCTGCTTCTGCTTTGTTGGCTTCATTATTGTTTTTCACAAGGGATTTATCTATCTATTGTTTTATGTTTAGTATGATTGTTTTAATTATAATAAACCATTTTGTCATTAATTTAATTATGTTCTCCAAACGTTTTCTGTGTAACGAAAGCCATTAAGATCTTAAGCCTAAGTTTTAATCCTTTCGCTACACTGATTCCCTTTTCAGTGCCACCATACCTCAACCTGGTCAGTGACCTAATACAGGATGACAAAGAATGGATCAGAGACACCACAAGAAAGCCAGCAAGCTAAGTAAGACATTGAAAAAGGGTTTATTCAAATTAATTGTTAATTTCAAAGATAAATCTAGATTGAAAATGTGTTTGATTTGGGAACCCTACGCTAATACTAAAAAATATTGTTGGTTCGTCTTTCTTTCATTCGGCAATGGGTCGATGTGTTTTGCATGGATATAGTCAAAGAGCCGGAGAGTAGCATAGGTAGGTTTTTAGTGTTATTTCTATAAATAATGGAAAACATTTTTGAATGTTAAAAAAAGTTCTGAGCTAAATAGATATCTAATAATGCTTCTATTTAATAATTTTCCAAAACAGAAGTGTTTCTCCATCGCCTCAACTCGCCAATATTTTTCACTAAAAAGGGCCGCCTATAAAAATAAAGAATTCAGCAAATATCGGGCCGAGCGATACGTGGGTTCCGTACAAATGGTAAGTAATGTTGTTGCTGCAGATTCCTAGTTTATTGGAAATTGGCATATGCCCTTGACAATATGGCATTTGAAGAGGAGTAAATACAATCAACATCATCAGCCTGTAGAAGTCCACTGCTGGACATAGGCCCAAAAAGTTCCACGACGAACGATCTTGAGTCTTTTCCATCCACCAGTCTATCGGCAGAGGGGGAGCTCCACGCGGGCGATCTACTCGTATATGGCCTGCCTACTTCCACTTCAAATTGCTGATTTTGTGAGCTTGGTTCTTCCAAGGATTTCCTCATTCCGGATCTTAGCACGTAGTGAAACTCGGAGCACACATTGTGTGCTACAAAGCCTCAAGACGAAAGTCCACAATCAGTGCGTGTTGCCAGTGATGACTAATGGCACTGAGACTTGGTCATTAACTATTGGCCTCATACACAAACTCACAGTCGCGCAACAGGCTATGGCTATCCATACCGAATTACTCTTTCATTTCGAATGAATAAATAATCAAGAAGTAAGGAATGTAAGCAATAAAAAGCAATACCTACCTGGTCTCCTATAACAGCTCATTTAACGGTAAACCCTGAGACGCCATAAACCAACCACGACTTTAATAAAATCAGGTTTTCTGATAAAAATGACATAACCGGCTCTAACCGGTGGGAATCCGGATTCGTCCGGTCCGATCATAAAATTCCGGATACTTTATGCATACCAAACCTTCAATAAACTGGGATGGGACGGACGGTGAATTTTTATGTAAAGATTTTGAGAATTTACATGTTGGGTCAACGTATCTTTGCGTTTAAGGAATGGAAGATAAATTATTACATTGAAACCTAGCATAGATTTTTATCAAAAATTGTAATTTCTTGAGGCAGCAAACTAGATTATAATTTTTTTTATACTACAAATCAAAATTTCCTAAAAGAATCAGTGACACGACAATCAAGCAAGTAGAAGTAGACTACCCTCATAGCTCAGTTGGTAGTAACTCTGCCTTCTGCGCTAGAGGTCGCGCGTTGATTCCCGCACTGGACAAACATTTGTGTGATGAACACAGATGTTTGTTCTGTCTGGGTGTTAAATATTTATCTATTATGTATATCAGTCTCTGGTACCCATAGTACAGGCTATGCCTAGTTTGGGATCAGTTGACAGTGTGTGCTATGTCCGGAATATTTATTTAATATGTAGATACAAATTCATGTCATTAAAACATGATAAACTTGGTAATCAGTGTGTAATGCACCGTGTAGCTTCAGTGCTACGCGCGCTACGAACTGTGCTACGAAATCTCGTAGCGCTTCATAATACTGCTACGTAATATTAATATTATCTACATAATAAATAAATAAAATAAATATTCCGGACATATTACACACGGTCAACTGATCCCAAACTAGGCATAGCCTGTACTATGGGTACCAGAGACTGATATACATAATAGATATATATTTAACACCCAGACACAGAACAAACATCTGTGTTAGTCACAAATGTTTGTCCAGTGCGGGAATCGAACCCGCGCCCTCTAGCGCAGAAGGCAGAGTTACTTCCAACTGAGCTATTCAATTCAATTCAAGTATTTTATTTCAGCTTTCACTTACACCCTATTACAGCCATATAATTTTAAAATGGAAAACATAATTTAAATAACACACATAACTTAATAACTACCTACACACAGACACCGATTTATGTGCACTGCATCATCGGTACGAATGGTGCACCTGGGTGCAGCGCTTCATAAAGATGCAGTCTGTGTCCAGCCTCCCTGCTATAAGTTTCAGGTAGCTGTTGGAGCTGCCCCTCACGCGACGCATCAAGGATGACGTTCTCTTGCGGATGATCGCATAAAAGTCATCGACACGTGCGTCTGCGAACATCCCCGATGCGCTGCAAAAGTATGGCAGCCTCAACAACACCCTGAAACTATTATTATATTGGACTCGAAAAGCATTCCAGCAGGCCTTTGTAAAGTTATGAGGCCAGTCAAATACTTCGTAAGTATGCATTATTATTGTAATTTTATCTTTCTACTATTATGCCGCTTTAAGTATAATATTATTAATTTATTTCAGGTTCGCTCTTACCCTTGTTGTTAATCATTGAGCCTAAGTATTGAAATTCCTCAACAGTCTCGTAATCTTTCAGTGCGTTTGACAGGTGGATAGAGTCAAAACGATACACAATCATCAACTTAGTTTTCTTCTGGTTGATGGCGAGGCCCAGTCGTTCCTTCGGTTTTGAACTGTCTGGCACTTGACTTTAAGGAGAGGATAAAAATTTAGTGGAAAATGTACAAAATGGGAAAAAGACTTGGAATTAGGGTTTAATAACATTATTTCTTAAACAGCACAGAGTCTAGTCTACACTAATAAAGTTGTAAACCTAACAGCTTTGGGGAGTTTTTATTTCAGTACTGTATCAACTTAATTAATTAGTAATTACTTATAATCTTGATGTCGAACTTCTCGTACATTCTAATATAATAATAAGTTATTAAGAGATAAAATGATAAAAAGACCAAAAACTGCTGATGAGAAAAAATTCAGGGAAAAAGACAGGAAAAAAGTTTTTTACTAATATTATTTCTTTTTATTGATAGAATAAGTTCCTTTTCGGATAGTACACTAGTTACGGAACACGTTGTTAACTCACAATTACATAACAAAACTTATGTTGGCTTCGTATAATGCATAATTTATACCGATTATAATAAAATAGTTTTCGAGCCGGTTCACCTCATTATTTGCATAATCATATCAGATTTGGTTAACTTGATTTACGTGTAACTTTATGGTTGCCAATTTGTTTAATAAACAAAAAGTAATTTTTAGTATAACTAAGCTCCTGCGGCTTCATTTTTTACATACAACAAACCACGCTGCACCCTCTTTGGGGTTGAATTTTGAAAAATCCCTTAGTACACCCCTACGTACTAAGACAAATACCTACACCCTCCAAATTTCAAGTCTCTACGACCAGCGACGAGGCTGTAATGTAACATTTAGTTTCGATTTGATTGATATCAGAGCGTCTGAGCGAAGCGACGCGTGACCCGAGAGCTGGCTCTTATTTGGCCCAACGAATTAGCATTGCCATCCAGCGTGGCAATTCCGTCAGCGTCTTGGAGACGCTTCCGACTGGTAGTGCTCTGGATCAGTTGAGCTATCTATAGATCGTTCTGTCGGGTCTTTAGATGGCTCAACTGTTTCTTGTGTATTTTGTAAATATTAACTTGTATTAGTTTTATGTTTCTTTCTATAAATAAAGTTCACTTTATGAACGAAAAAAACGACTGACGATTTTCACGATAGTATCTAAAAGTTTCTTCTTCTTGTCTGTCACTGATTCCTTCTTGGTCATCCTGTATTATGTCAGTGATCAGGTTCAGGTATGGTGGCCCTGAAAAGGGCCTATGATCTACAAGTGTTGCGCATTGATGTTTCAAGTTGTATCAAAATATTACATATTGTATCATAACAGGTAACGCAGTGTAATGCTCGGTTCTCGTCCCTCACTGATGTAATTTAACGTTACATTACAGGCTAATGCTCTCGGTGAGGGAGCAACTTTATGAAAACAGAAGAATCAACAGGAGTGCTTCTGCGTTAATAAACAGTAGCTACAGTATACAAAATCAATCAAAGTCAAAAGGCATTTATTTCAATAAAATCACTAGGATCACTTTGAAACGTCTTAGAAACTAGGTGAAGCTACGCCTGTTCCTCGCGACCAAGCCTAGAAGAATCAGGCAACAAACACGGCTTGGTGCCTATCATTTTTTTCGATGATCCTTTTTCACAAAATGGAATTAATACCTACTTTATAAGATTATTTCTTCAAGGTACGCGTATTCGAGTACATTGGGGTTTTCTATTATTAGTTTTCAACCTAGACCTTCGTGGCTGAGCCACGAACTTAATTTATTTCGGTCTTAACTCTACGTCATAGCATTTCTATCTAGTGTCTAGGGTATGATCGTAGCATCGAAGATAATATTAAATTGTCTTTGGTAGTTTATGTATCGAGAATAATTTGAAAGGAGGAAAAAAATAGCGAGATTTTCTCGCCTTACAGAAGATCGCAGCCGAATAACATTAGTTGTTTCAAATAGTGTTGTGTATAATTGCAAATGTTTGTGAGGATGTTCGAATGTTTAGATATCTGTGGTTCAGTCACGCTATAGCAGCAGATACAGTTCCTTACCTAGAAAAGCATATAGCCTACTTTTTATCTAGGTACTAGACAGAGCGAAGTCATGGGCGCAAGCTAGTTGACTATAAAAATAAAGGAGAATGTCTATAAAATACGGTTTACTGACCCGAAAGTAAATGAGTGAGATAAACAGCTTACCTGGGAATTGTACAGCTACGGCCGCTCTGACATCCGGTAGGAATGTTTCAAACACCTCTGATAAGTTTCATGCAAAGAAATAAAGCTTATAATAAATATATAAATTGTCTAGTTTGGCGATGAGATGCAAACGACAAAATAATTACTATAAATATATTTTTTAATTCTTTCTTGGAAATCATTTTGAGCATGGCCTTGACTTTACTGTTTTAAATATTTTGCTGTGGCAAAAATATGAAAACAATGCGCTTTCTTATAGGATTGTAAATACCGGGATCGTGACTTTTTATACAGGAAATTTTACGAGAAAATTTACCTAACTGAGATAAATTCTGATATTATTTAAATTAATCTTTTTTAAAGATTAAAATTAAATACAAATAAAATAAAAAAAGCGCTAATTTAAATAATTTTGCTTCGTTATTATTATTCGCATCAAATCGCCAATATAGTTAAAAGCATATCTAAAATTGTGAAGATTGCGGGAAGTCGGTGGATGGAGAAGGCTCAAGACCGTTCGTCGTGGAACTCTTTAGGGGAGGCCTATGTCCAGCAGTGGACTTCTACAGGCTGATGATGATACCTTAAATTACATTAACTTACTAAAACACATAGGGAGAGGCCTATTCTTCAGCCGAGGTTACCACGGCAATATTTATTACATAGTGAAACTCCGAGCATAGCTTCACGGCACGGACAGTCTAGATTAATTACAGCAAATTCAATCCCAGCCAGACATTGTAGGTCACGCAAGTGTACGAGTACATGTATGACGGGACGGTTGTGCGTCGGTAGAATTGTTTAGGCGAATCTATTAGCAGTTGTTTTTTAAGCCCCGGTTTTAAAGAATGTAGCGTATCAGTGAACCAAGCACGAACAATTCAAGATAACGCTACGCTTACGATAATATACCTAGTTCAAGTAGTAAAGTCAAATATTAGCCAATTGTTCTAGGACCTATACAATCCGAAGACATTGTGACATGTGCACGAAAGGAGCCTCTAAGAGGCGCACTTTAATCCGTTCACTACATTGATTCTTTCACCGACGATCTTATGTCCTTTTCAGGGCAAACACACCTCAACCTGGACACTGATCTAATACAGGACGACCATGAAAGAACCAGTGAAACGACAAGCAAGCAAGCAAGCCAATGATTTAATGTTTGTAACTTGGCAAATGAGTTGTACATGCGATTTATTTTTCGACAAGATGTAAAACCTAAGTTTCTCAAATGGGTATGCCTCTATAACATAAAGAGACTGTCTACGAGTTCCAAAACTAGAATAAAAAATAAATAAATAAATATTCCGGACATATTCACACGGTCAACTGATCCCAAACTAGGCATAACCTGTACTATGGGTACCAGAGACTGATATACATAATATATATATATATTTAACACCCAGACACAGAACAAACATCTGTGTTAGTCAAAAATGTTTGTCCAGTGCGGGAATCGAGCCCGCGACCTCTAGCGCAGAAGGCAGAGTTACTACCAACTGAGCTATGAGGCCAGTCAATAATAATATAATATAAGAGAATAAGACCCTTTTGGCTATAAAAAGCCCAGAACACTCTGTTTAGAACAGTTTTTTCTTATATAAGAAATACTGACACAAATTGTTACTACTAATTTTTACGTCTAGCTAAAGGAACACTAAAAAAAATTTTAGTTTAAAAAATAGGTAGGTATATTTGTCTAATACTTTATAAGTATATACGCAGTTGCGCCCGTGGCTTCGCTCATTGGTACCTAGATAAAAGTAGCCTATATAGCTATTCTAGGTAAATAACTCCATTCCAAGTTTCATCGAAATCGGTTGAGCTGTTATGGCGTTATTGAACCACAAACATCTAAACATCCTCACAAACTTTCGCATTTATAATATAAGAAGAAGTAGGATAGGATATTATTATAGTAATACCCACACTAGGGGAATACCTACTATGGTTTTATAATATGCCCATTTTTTTAAAATCAGAATTAATTTGAACCTAGCATTCCCCTGGATGCTCTAACCGACCAAGTGGCTCGGTAGATTAGGGTTCAAATCCCGTTTGATACTTTTTTTTTTTTTTTTATTGATAATGGTAAGGCGTTTGGCCACCAACTCACTTTTGCAAGTGAGATGTGGCCTAAGATGGAGCACGCTTTCCCAGAGTGAACTTATTGACCCTAGATTTGAAGACCCCTAGATTGTACTCTTTCGGGAAAACAGACGCAGGCAGATCATTCCACTCTTTGGCAGTACTTATAATAAAAGTGGAGCAGAAACGTTTCGTTCGACACTGTGTTACAGATTATTATGGGATTTGATAAAAATCCTATGGGAAATTTGATATTTAAAGAATGCCAAGTATATTGTTCTGCGCCACCCCTTGGGCAAATCAAGAACAAGTTTAGATCGTGCTCAATGGCACATAATGGAGGAGGCCTTTGTCAAAGGACAACCTTACTAAAGGAATACCGGTGTCACATCGTAATTATAATCATAAGATATATGTAACCTAATATAGTTAACAGTAAATTATAATATGTAACATACCTAGTCATCATCATCATCAGCCTGATGAAGCCCACTGCTGAACATAGGCCTCCCCCAAAGAGTTCCATGACGAACGGTCTTGAGCCTTTTCCATCCACCGATTTCCCGCAACCTTAACAATGTCGTCGGTCCATCGGGTGGGGGGCCTTCCAACACTGTGTCGTCCGGTTCGTGGTCGCCACTCGAGAACCTTTGTTCCCCAACGGTTGTCGGTTCTGCGAGCTATATGGCCGGCCCACTGCTACTTCAACCTGCTAATTCTGAAAGCTATGTCGGTAACCTCGGTTCTTCTACGGATAACATACCTAGTAATATAATTTATTTAAGCGTGACCCGAGAGCTGTCTCTTATTTGGCCCAGCGAATTAGCATTGCCATCCAGCGTGGCAATTCCGCCAGCGTCTTGGGGACGCTTCCGACTGGTAGTGATCTGGATCAGTTGAGCTATCTATAGATCGTTTGGAACGGTCTTTAGATGACACAACTGTTTCTTGTGTATTTTGTAAATATTAACTTGCATTCGTTTTAAGTTTCTTTCTGTAAATAAAGTATTTTTTACTATACGTACAGTGCTCCTCCCCGGTCTCTTTCATCTCAACGGCAATGGGACGGGCCTTTGTGCGAGTTGACTCGGAATTGTCTGTTACAAACGTGTTCATGCTCCGCAGATCGTATGGTAGTGATCTGGATCAGTTGAGCTATATATAGATTGTTTGTAACGGTCTTTAGATGGCGCAACTGTTTCGTGTGTATTTTGTAAATATTAACTTGTATTAGTTTTAAGTTTCTTTCTGTAAATAAAGTATTATTTACTTTAAGTACATACGTGTAATCATAAGTACCAATTTATTGATGTGACTAGCAAATGAAGTATATGTCAGTGAATAAAGGCTGTTTTTATTTTATTTATATAAGTATATTCTAGCTAGAATATAAATAACACTTACCCCCAAGAAGCTCCGGCTCCCCAAGGTTCACGTAGAACAGCATATCCTTCTCATAGCTGTCTTCTTCAATAATATGGAGTGGAATGAATTTTCTGAAACAAAACAAATAATTCATTAGATTTGGTCTTGGTCATTCTCTGGTGTTACTTGACGCCTGTATAAATAATCTAGAATAGATGTTAAGAGGAGGTAGGGCACAGCGAGATTTTCTCGTTCTGAATTGGAGCAGCCCGCCTGGGGAGGTACCTCCGCCTTACAAAAGATCGCAGCCAAATAACATTATTTGTTTCAAATAGTGTTGTGTTCCTGCGGTGAGTAAGGTTGCCAGAGCTCTTTAGGGGGGAAGGGGGTTCGTGGTCGGCAACGCGTGCGTGATGCCTCTGGTATTGCAAGCACTCATAGGCTACGGTATCCGCTTACCATTAGGTGGGCCGTAAGCTTGTTTGCCACCTCTGTTATATAAAAAAAAAATAAGTAAAAATGTAATAAAGATTTGCTTTTTAGTTGCTTCAAGTCGTAGGCTTACTCATACTCTGACTGGCCTCATAGCTCAGTTGGTAGTAACTCTGCATTCTGCTCTAGAGGTCGCGGGCTCGATTCCCGCACTGGACAAACATTTGTGACTAACACAGATGTTTGTTCTGTGTCTGGGTGTTAAATATATATCTATTATGTATATCAGTCTCTGGTACCCATAGTACAGGCTATGCCTAGTTTGGGATCAGTTGACCGTATGTGATATGTCCGGCATATTTTTTTTTTCTCGAAGTTATAGCATGTTCAAAATTTCACTGTCTACGGAAGGTCTACGAAATATCTACGAGGTGTCTACGAAACCTCTACGAAATAGTCGTGCTATGCATACGTTCCACCTCTACATAATCAGTGTCATTGTCGCCGTGTGGCCTCAGATTGAATCATAAATCAAGAGGTGGGATGACGTGATAAATGCAGGGGATGTTTTATTTTTATTTATAAATTCATTTAAAAGGTGAAAGAAATCATCGTGAGAAAACCAGTATAAGAATATTAATAAGAGTTTGTTTATTTGACACACACACACACAGTAGAAAAATAGTAAAGTAACAAAAATAATATTACAATACAAATACACAAGTAATAGGATATTTTTTACGAAAACTGAAAACCGACTTCAAATTCCAGAATATTTATCATCCTCTTTTTTTTGTTATCAACCTCTTTGCGTTTTGCTTACCTACTGAGGATGACACTGGCCACCAACACTTTCGAATAAAAAACAAAAGTAAGTATGACATAATGGTTGTCATACTTACTTTTGTTTTTTCATCAATAATAACTCTTACGGTACTGACTGACTGACAATCAAACGTAGTGGTTTTATTCTCTTTGAAAATCAACGCAGAGCCTAACCAAAATCCTAAGAGTATGAAATTTGCAGGGTAGCGTAAGGTATGGGTGCACAGAAAGGAATTCCGAACACACAACCCCTAAGGTTAAAGTTTATGTAAAAATAGCAGCAACCGAACGAAGTCGCGGGGATTACCATAACATACCACCGTCGACAAAAAAAAATCGGCATGTCATGATTTCAAGAGATGATGACGTTTTTTTAAGTTTTACGGGACGAGTTGCAATCTCTCAGGAATTAAATTAATATAGGACCACCCCGGGAACATACTCTATACACCAGCGAAGTTTTCCCTTGTCAAGTTTGGAACGTTTTGAATGTGGCTAAGATTGTTAAAATTACCCTGAAAGTTAGATAGATAGATAGATAACTCTTTATTGATTACCACACAAGAAAAACTTTGAGAAACATGGCACACAAAAGGGTAAAACAATGGGCGGCCTTATCGCTGAAAGCGATATCTTCCAGGCAACCTTTGGATGGAACGAAACATAGCAGAGCTTCAATGGATGGCGGCGTACTTACAAAAGTATAAAATATACTCTACTATCTACTATAATACTCAATCCTAAAATAAAACTAAGAAAAATAAACACATTATACCTAGGTACATAACATCCGAATACATATAATACCTACGCTTAAATAAACTAATACATAATCTAAATCATATATATTTTAATATGAACAGGAGCGATGACATGACAAACAGATGATTACATCACGGTTGACAGATAGTGCTACTTCACTTTAAGTTACGATCTTCATTGCCATTACGCTTACACAATTGCACCACAGGTCCATGAATGATATGCCCTAGAATCTAAAAAAAACGAAGCCTTTGAACCATGTACACGAATGGAGCCTCTAAGAGGCGCACCTTAATCCTTTCTTTACGCAGGTTATTTTACCAAAGATCATTGACCCTGTTCAGGGCCGCCATACTTCAACCTCACAGGTCACTGACCTTAATGTAGGATGACCTAGAAAGAACCAATGAGATGACAAGTAAGCACCCTTCCAAAATTTGTCCGTAATCAGCGTTATGGAACGGTGTGATGAACTTGTGTGATGAAAGGATTAAAGTGCGTCCTCTTAGAGGCTCCTTTCCTTAGATTTTTTAGGTTCTAGGAAATGCAAGTTTCCTCAATTCGTAGTTTATGCAAAATCCAAGGTATTATATACCAAGTTCCTTAATTTTAATTCTATAAAATCAGTGTGGAGACTTGCTATAATTGACCCCACTGTGTTGTGAGTAACACAAACTTCTGTTTTCTTGCTCTGTGCTGGCTGATTGTTTCATTTTTTCTTTCATGCTTTACTTTTTGCTCTGTGCTGATATTTTGGGCAGATTTTTCATTGTTGTCTGTTTATGATCTCTCCTTCAATGTAAATTGTTATAAGCTCTGTCAAAAAACATGGGCTGTTTGGTTACAAATATTCCACATCAAATTTGGCTGAAGTATAAGTTAATATCTACAAATTAAATCAGTTAAGCGTAGCGTGTGCTACAAAATCAGTACCTACATTTGTGGCACTGCTACGAAAAAGTTACTAAATACAATATAACCACAAAATCACAATGGCTTCGTGGGTGAACCACTCATTAGGGTTAGGTGTGCCTTGGAGAATAGTTGAACCAAACTATAGTTTTTGATTCTACTAACATACTCTGACTTCTTCTGGTCGTGTCACCGATTCTTTCTTGGTCATCCTGTATTAGGTCAGTGACCAGGTTGAGGTATGGTGGCCCTGAAAAGGGTCTATGACCGTCGATGAAAGAATCAGTGAAGATCACTTACATAATCTACTCTTACTTGTAGAACTTTTTTTTTAAATCCCTTTTGAACCCCTGTGTCTTAGCAACCTTTGCCAATTAAACACATATTTTTACCAGCAAATCTTGATAGTAGACAGGATGTATGAAAAAGCGGCTTCCTTTTGACTTGATTATTTAGTTTGCAGTATTTCTGGCTGTATTTTTAACCATTATGACATTTTTGATTTTATTTTGATTTAATTTATTGACAATGTGTCTTAATTATTTGTAAGTATATTTTATTGTAACATTTGGGCGCTTTGGATCGTTCTGTAAGCCCATGTGTGTTTTTATAAATAAATAATAATAAAATTGGCCATTATGCGTCAGAACCTATTTCATAAGTCAATTTTCAATTATTTTCGGTGATAAATAATACTTTACTATTTCCAAAAACAATATCATTTATATTGTCAAAACAGCATAGTTACGATAAACCAGAGTTAATTCTCACTAAAAACGGAATATTTATTATGTATATGTTCCCCGATATTTCGGCACAGTTACATGCGCCATGATAGAATGGTGTAAACTGAAGACTTTGGATGGATCTTAATGTGATTGTTAGACGATCTGTCTACCCTCACTCTCACTCTTTTATTACTAGCGATACTACTACTACCACAAACCTTATCCCTCCCTCCCCCTTACGCCACCGGACAAGCAGACGCACGGGTAAATATCAGCCTTACCTGGTCGACATACCATCGTGTCGAACCAAACTGCTTCACTTTTATAACAGCTGTACTTATACAGATAACAGATAAAGAGTGGAACGATCTGCCTGCTTCTGTTTTCCCGAAAGAGTACAATCTGGAAGTCTTCAAATTTAGGGTCAATAAGTTCTGTCTGGGAAAGCGTGCTCCATCTTAGGCCACATCACACTTGCAAAAGTGAGTTGGTGGCCGAACGCTTATCATACTTAATAAAATAAAAAAACATGGTAATTATCCTGTTTTTAGTGAAAATTATATTCATAACCATGAATATTCATAACCAAAATTACTTCGAAAGTAAATTCATCGTCAAATAAACACTGTAAACAATGAACTAGCTGTATTTTCAGAAGCTGGGCCCATAGCCTGTTATAGATACAAGGACATCCCAATTACGTGTTCAAAGGCAAGCTGACCCTCGCTTCCGATCGCTCTAATGATCAAGATACCTTGAGTTTTTCATTATTTCGTATAACTTCAGCAACTAAAAGAATGCTTCATCTCAGAGGATTGTTTGAAGTTAATATTTAATGTCTCATGGATGCTAAGGACCGGAAAGCTAAGAGTAATACCTTTTACACTTAACGTTATTAAGGTCTACTTATTTAGTTAAGCTGAGTGGCTAGCGTTTTCCATGATACACATGAGTTATCACGTGAAGACAGAACGAATACTGAACGATTTTGCGCAACTTTAATCGTTTTGTGCACGCACTGATTATTATGGTAAGAAAGTGACGTAAATTTTTTTAAACGAGACATGCCGAAAGTTGAACTGGGCGCGCTTTGAACACACTGACTCATTCAAGCTGGCTGCATTCGATCAGCGTGTTTTAATTATCATATTTCTTTCATCTTCAATTTATTTTATTTATTTTTATTTGATGTTTACATTTATTGGATTAAAGTCAAACTCAGAACCGAGTGTCTCTCTCTTTAGAAAAGTAGGTAGTTAGTTTCACGGTTAACTCATTATTTCTCTCATACAGCCGTGTCTCTTAGTGAGTTCACACTCACCTCATACACCTGTTTCGATAATATTCTTTCGTTCATACTCTCTACATGACCAAACCTCCCTTTCACCTCAAGCATACCTTTCAAAATTCTCATCACTACGTCTTCTTTCGCTCCACACCGCTCTCTTATCGCACACTTCACTCTATATTTCAGTTACTCCACACACACTTCAAAGCAAATGAAAGGTAAATAAATGGAAATCGATAAAATCACACCCAGTAACAAATGCACGTACGAACACTTATCTAAAATTGCTTTAACCTCAGTTGATTGCTCGCTGTTCCTTGATCAACCATGTTCCCACTATAAAATATTAAGGAAACGACGTAATAACAGCCAGGGTAGTTGCTAGGATGCGTTTGCTGGGATTGGTAGCATGGGAGGAAAGTAAAGCAAAGGTTTCATTGTTCACACTTGGGTAAGTGCCGTTCCACGGGCGCGTCGGATTCCATACATTTTGTATGATTAGCTGTTTAGAGCTACAATCGATCTGTATACTCGTTGGGCTGCTATGAACGTGACGCCATTCCAGCGATCTTAGTCCTTCTTTGGACGTTAGGGTTATCCACGAGAGAGAGAGAAAGAGACGCGTTTGTGTTTAGTGACATAGATATCCGAGACAAGATGATTCATAATACGTAGGTATGCTTTCCCGAAAGGGGCTTAGCTACACTCAATTGGTAATAATGTTTGTTCTACGACTTTTGGAAATTCGATATTTTTAATTGTATAAACTCTTTGGAAAAATCAGTTCAACTCAATGAATCAGATTTTTTAGGTAGCAATTTTGATGCCGAACTTTCTTCTTCTTCTCGAGTCAAAGACTCCTTCAAACTCTAGTTGACCAATATGTAGCAACCTTTTTTTGGTTAAAGTTCTTTCTTTTTGTGGATAGAATAACCCCTGTTCGGGATGGTATACATTTATAAATAAATAAATATTCCGGACATAGCACATACGGTCAACTGATCCCAAACTAGGCATAGCCTGTACTATGGGTACCAGTGATTGATATACATAATAGATATATATTTAACACCCAGACACAGAACTAACATCTGTGTTCATCACACAAATGTTTGTCCAGTGCGAGAATCGAATCAACTTGTATACATACATATTATAAATCGCCTTGTAGAGCAGATAAGCAGCTTCAAAGTTCCCTTGTGACGGCCCTGCAGAAGCATTTTATAGGCCAAATTAAGCTTTATTTTCAGTGAACTATTTACGAGGCTGGCACAGAGCCAGGTCGTACGTCTTGTTGTCGCGTTGTCGTGTGTCATATAAATAATGATTTTCAGATACTCTTAGAATAGAAAGGAATTGGCTGATTGATATTTCAAAGGGAACATCGCTTCAGCTCGTATCTTAGAGCTATTAAAATAATAGGAGGAAGCGTAAATCTGTATTTTTGAAAGATTTAAGAGAGCGTATATACGATATGTATATCTGTGTTTCAGAGAGTTTTCTTATTATTGTTGCTGTTTTTGTCTTTGTTATTTTTTGTTTCATTTTATTTCATATTTTAATCTATTTCAATACAATTATTTTTCTGACGTTTCTTCCTACGTTTTTGACATCTAATTATAATTTTCTATTTTGTGTAATTTAATATCATAATAGGCCGTGGTGGCCCCGGCTAAAGAATAGGCCCCTCCATATCTCTATCCGCGGATGTCGTAAGAGCTAGGGAAAAGCTAGGGCAGGCTGCTCCAATTCAGAACGAGAAAATCTCGCTATGCTTTACCTCCTCCTAAAACCTAGTTTCTAAGACGTTTCAAAGTGATCCCAGTGGTTTTATTGAAATATAAACACCTTTTGATTTGATTTGATTTGGAGGAGGTAGGGCATAGTGAGATTCTCTCGCTCTAAATTGTAGCAGCACGTCTGGAGATGAACCTGGCCAGAAGATCGCAGCCAAATAACATTATTTGTTTCAAATAGTGTTGTGTTCCTGCAGTGAGTAAGGTTGCCAGAGCTCTTTAGGGGGGAGGGGTTCGGCAGGCAACGCATTAGCAATGCTCCAGGTGTTGCTGATGTCAATAGGCGACGGCAACGACTTATCATCAGGAGGGCCGTAAGCCTGTTTGCCTTCGTATAACTTAAAAAAAAATCTGTCTCACAAGGAATCGACACTACTGCGGCCGTCACAGCTAACATTATTATTGTTGTTATTATGAAACAGTTAACCTATATTCAGATCTTCTAATAGAACGACCGGTCTCTCGACATAAACAGTTCTGTCGCCATAAAACTTGTTGTTAATGGTTTTAAATCGTTTGTTGTTAGCCCTTTTAAAATTTCACAGCCAAACCGTGTTCAAATGGTGTGCGATGTGTTATATAAAATTTATTTTAAAATTATCCTGACGGAGTTTGACTTTGTTCAGCTATATCGTATACCCTCAAAATTAAATGTCTAACCCAAAATAAGTCGGTGGATGGAAAAGGCTCAAGACCGTTCGTCGTGGAACTCTTTGGGAGAGGCCTTTGTCCGGCAGTGGACTTCTACAGGTTGTTGATGATGATGATGATCTCTTTGGGAGCTAGCACAAGTTACCAGATAAAATGACTAATTATCCTTCTTGGTAGGCTTTCAAAATGATCCTAGTGATTTTATTGAAATAAACGCCTTTTGACTTTGACTTTGACTTTTCTACTATTACACTGGTATTCTAAGTTGACTCATCTTTTCGCCTAAAAATACACTTTTCAGGCTAACCCCTAGTTTATTCCGGTATCTACTTTACCGTCTTGGACTAAATATTTCAGAAAGCTGTGAACGAAGGTCGCGTGGATCGATGAACAATGTGTCTACCTACTAACTCACGTGTTAAGGTAGTTTGTGCAATGTCTTGCCAAGGTTTTTATGACCACGCAAGTAGATTAAATAAGTACGTAGAAAACAATCTTGTTTTTCGTTATTTCTGTTTTGCTTGCTATCACGTTGTCCTGTATAGCCCGAAGCCCCCTAAGTGGGCCGTCTGAATGTACGTATTTTTATATAAAATAAAATAAAAATAACACCTAACAGTCACATACATTGTCCTGACCCCACATTAGGATTCCCTGTGTCGTGGGTATCACGGTACACCCAAAACCGGAATGAATATTTGCAGATCATGTCCCGCCGCGGGAATCGAACACGCACCACTTGCGTCTCAGACGAGCACTTCTCCTGTTAACTGCTCTTGAAATAGTAACCATTATAAAGTGTCAGTAGCAGCCAGCCTGCTTCTAGCAGGCTAATTTTGATTTTATTCAAACGCAAATTGGGATCAAGGAAAGGCGATAAATCTCTTTTCCAGTAAATCGTGCGACAAAAAAGAGCAAAAGGCAATTTAAAAAGAAGCGCAAGTCAGCGCAAGGCTCTTAACCATTTGTCAAATGTCAGTGGCAAAAAGTTTCTTGGCCTTGGTCCGGTATAGAGTAAAAGGGAGGGATGAACGAAAAGCGTTTACCTGATTTAGGCTCGTATTCAGAGACACGACTCAAACTTAGATTTAATCACAGATCAGCTGAACTCTACTTAAGTATTGAATCTCTTCTCAAACATAGCTTTTATTCAAGAACGGTACTTAAACTATTCTCAGCTGAATCGAGTCTCAAATCTGTACTCAAATGTTCTCGTTTACATTTTGATTTATTTATAATTTTCGATCCATTTTACGCAGAAATTCAAACAGCCAGGGTGGAAATAGAATAGAACAATAAAGTGAAGTATAAATATGCATCAAAGTACGTGTAACGGAACGAAAATGTCATTTGATTAATGTCAAATGAAATCTAAATTCAAGCACCGATTTCGTCTGATTGACGTTTCAGAATAAGCATTTACTCAGGTGAACTGTGATCATTGAATCTATACTTAAGTACTGTTCAAGAATTAGAATCTCGACTCAAATCGAGATTTAAGTACAGATCAATGCTTGAGTCTTGTCTCTGAATACGAGCCTAAGTATTGTCATTTTAAAGCCCTTTTTCTACTACCGTGCTGCTAACTGTGCTATGAATATATCAGACACGTAACTGACTCGGCCAGACACTACTCTTAAGCCCAGGAATTAGCAAGATGAAGTGGCAATGGGAAGGCCATATAGCTCGCAGAACTGACAACCGTTGTAGATTATAAAGGTTATCGAATGGCGACCACGAACCGGAAGACGCGTTATGACACACGACACGTATAGTAATTTAAAACGCATTGTGCATGGTCTCTTAATCCTCAAGCGGACACCCATCCATTTGGTGACCGCGCTGAAGGTTGCTTAACTTTTCTGAAATATGAAGAACGACTATGCAATCTACGAACAATCGCTTCAAAAGAACACTAAAACCTAAAACCTATACCGGTTTATTATGAAACTGGGTTTAGACTAGGACTAACTAAACCCTGGTTTTGTGACGTGTTATTTCATACAGTTGTTTTATGTCACAATGTCAAATATATGAAATGACACGTCACAAAACCAGGGTTTAGTTAGTCTTCATCTAAACCCAGTTTCATAATAATAATAATAATGCATTATTTCGTTTTCTTAGGCTCGTATTCAGAGACAAGACTCGAGCATTGATCTGTACTTAAATCTCGATTTGAGGCGAGATTCTAATTCTTGAACAGTATTTAAGTAAAGATTCAATGATCACAGTTCACCTGAGTAAATGCTTATTCTGAAACGTCAATCAGACGAAATCGGTGCTTGAGTTTAGATTTGATTTGACATTAATCAAATGACATTTTCGTTCCGTTACACGTACTTTGATGCATATTTATACTTCACTTTATTTTTCTATTCTATTTCCCCCCTGGCTGTTTGAATTTCTGCGTAAAACGGATCGAAAATTATAAATAAATCAAAATGTAAACGAGAACATTTGAGTACAGATTTGAGACTCGATTCAGCTGAGAATAGTTTAAGTACCGTTCTTGAATAAAAGCTATGTTTGAGAAGAGATTCAATACTTAAGTAGAGTTAGCTGATCTGTGTTTAAATCTATGCTTGAGTCGTGTCTCTGAATACGAGCCCTAGTCATTAGTAAAGTGCTTAACCTTAATAATAACAGATAAGTTTTGCACTAAATAACGATTTTCAGTTGAAATATGTATTTTCATGGAATTTTCTCTATTTAGGGTAATATATTCTACTGTAAACACAAAAGCTTTCACCGAGAAAAAAAAGTTGTTTGATCGACGCTACTAAGAACTAAACGGTGTAGATTTGTCTTTCTTGGGTTGGTTTGCTCCCTGAAACGATGACCGTCAAATGCCGACTGGAAAAAATGAAAAAAATTTCAAACGTTCCTAATTTAAGGGGGTAAATTGAAAAACAGCGTTGCATGCAATGCATGCAGCAAATGCTGAATTTACTCCCTTTGCCTTTTTATGATTATTTTTTTGTGTATCCTGCTCTTTTTCTAATATTTTTTCTTTTTAAAGGCAATAAATGATTTTTGTATTTGTATTTGTATTTATTTTTAAAACTTAAAAATGCCTTGCCTTTATGATGTTGAAAAAATTATTGAAATTAGGTACAATCGATACAGAGTAGGTAATCGGTTGTAGTATCGGTTAAAGAATCAGTGTAGTAAAAGGATTAAGGTGCGCCTCTCACAGGCTCCTTTCATGATCAATAGGTTATAATTGATATAATTTTAATATTTTTTTTTGAAAAACAAGGTTCAATTACAGGCTCGTATTTGGCCCAGCGAATTAGCAGTGCCATCCAGCATGGCAATTCCGCCAGCGTCTTGGGGACGCTTCCGACTGGTAGTGATCTGGATCAGTTGAGCTATCTATAGATCGTTTGTAACGGTCTTTAGATGGCTCAACTGTTTCTAGTGTATTTTGTAAATATTAACTTGTATTAGTTTTAGGTTTCTTTCTGTTAATAAAGTAATTATAATTGTTTAGTAGCATTATTTTTTAATGTACGTACCGTGCTCTTTGTAAAGCGGGCTTTTTTACATACAGTTTTTTTTTGTTATGGTACTTAGCTTACATCTTATTAATAGTTATCGGGGGGCACTAAACTCCGAATTACGATCGTAAAATGACGGTAGCGGTTTTTTAAGAAATCGTAACTTCGCAGCGTAGAGAAGCCCCGTCTATTGTCTTGCAACGTTCCTTTTAACGGTACACATCGGGGTTTACTTTAAAAGAACCGTCTGTCTTGCTTACAAAATGATTTACAGAGTTTTATAAACGGGGTGAGGTTTTAAAGACCTTTCTTCAAGAAGTCTTTATTTATTTATAAAAGAACTAGCTTCCGGCCGCGGCTTTGCTCGCGTGGTACCTAAATAAAAAGTAGCCTGAAGTATAATTCTATTTCCTTTGAAATGTAGGATAACAGTGAATTTACTGAACATAAGAACTTAGACTTGGCAATAAACGATGCAATATTTCAAAGAGTTGAAGAATGCTTGTGTTACCGAGGGATTTGGTAAGATTTAACTACACGGAAAGTGATTTAACGGATTTTTTAAATATTTTTTAATATTCCGGACATATCACACATTGTCAACTGATCCCAAACTAGGCATAGCCTGTACTATGGGTACCAGAGACTGATATACATAATAGATATATATTAAACACCCAGACACAGAACAAACATCTGTGTTCATCACACAGATGTTTGTCCAGTGCGGGAATCGAACCCGCAACCTCTAGCGCAGAAGGCAGAGTTACTACCAACTGAGCTATGAGGCCAGTCAACTACCAAACTAGATTTAACTACCGTGTAGTTAAATCTTACCCTGGTATTTTACTACCAACTGACCTCATAGCTCAGTTGGTAGTAACTGCTTTCTGCGCTAGAGGTCGCGGGTTCGATTCCCGCACTAGACAAAAATTTGTGTGATGAACACAGATGTTTGTTCTGTGTCTGGGTGTTAAATATTTATCTATTATGTATATCAGTCTCTGGGACCCATAGTACAGGCTATGCCTAGTTTGGGATCAGTTAAAGATAAATTTATTTCGGTAACAAACTTCACTTATGCTAATGTACATCAGGTTTTGTATAAAATGTGATCGTTGGACCTGGTTGGAAAACATAGGTACCCAAACTAGGAGATCCTGTAAGATGGCGTACCTATGCCCCCGCCGGAACCGGTTGGACAGTAAAGCTAAATAGAAATTGATTATGTGTACGTCTACAGGTAAAACAAGTTTAATATAATAAATAAATGTAAGTAGTTAGTTGACCGTGTGTGATATGTCTTGAAGAGCTCAGTGGTGTAACAGGCGAAAATCCGTCTGAGACTCAAGGGGTGCGGGGCCGATCCCCGCTGTGCGACAAATGTATGTATCAACTGCAAATATTTATTCGAGTTACTACGGTACTCGTAGTTTCTGATACCCACGACACAGGGAATCCTAGTGTAGGGTCAGGTAGGATTATGTGAAGGTTGCGAGTAAAAACACTGTAAACTCATTAAACATTAGTAATTAATAGTGGGTCGAGTTTGTATGAAAATAGCATCACGTGAACGAAGTCACGGGGCTTTCCACTAGTTCCAGATATTAATAACACACACAAGTGATACGTGCTCAAGGCCTCAGACATGAGATTTATGGGATTATTACGAGGAGTTAAGAAGGGGGAGTTATCGTGATGTTAAGAATAGGCTTTAGGTGGTAATAAACTTTGTCATTACAATCTACCCACCCGATGGACCGACGACGTTGTGAAGGTTGCAGGAAGCCGGTGGATGGAGTAGGCTCAAGACCGTTCGTCATAGAACTCTTTGGGGGAGGCCTATGTCCAGCAGTGGACTTCTACAGGCTGATGATGATGATTACAATGTAATGGGAGCTATAGGCTTTACAAATATATAGCTATAGGTTTCTCTCTGTATTGAAGAAAGCGACACGTAACTAGGACTACGTGTAGGGGCTTTAGTATTGAAATACTCTTAATTTATTTCACTGGTGTCAGTGTATGCACGCGACGCGCCCTCTCTCCTCAACCGCTCACGATTCAGTGCCGAGCGCGCTGCGCCCAGACACTACACTACGCATTCCAATTCAAAAGGTGTTTATTTCAATAAATCACAAGGATCACTTGGAAACGTCTTAGAAACTAGCGAAGCTACGCCTGTTCCTCGCGACCAAGCCTAGAAGAATCAGGCAATAAACACGGTGCCTATAATTATTCTCGATGATCCTTTTTCACAAAATGTAATGGAAGGCCACTATAGAACCTTTTCAATCTAGTTTCAGTGGCGCGGATTCACGATGATTTTGATAACCCAAAAAAAATATTATATTAATTCAAATCTATCTATAATCATCTCCTTGATAAAATGATACAATATGAGCAATTGTTTTCTTATTTACAATATTTTATTGGTATGCATATGTATTTATTATGGTATCTATATATTTATGTATTGAACTTATTTATTTTTAAACTAGTATGTATTAAAAATCCTATTTCTCTCAAAGTTTTAGTGAGTAATTAGCATCATAACTCCTTTTATTTTCGTTTTTATGATCTCAATTGTTCCCTCTCCTGTGCACTACCTTCACATCTTCTGTCCACAAACACAAAGGTTATCTGGAAGATAATGCTTTTTAGCATTAAGTTCGCCTTATACTATTTTTATGTGCAATAAAGAATTTTTCTATCTATCTATCTTTATTACAGAAAATGATAACACAGGCTAAGGTGAAGGTAGAAGATTTTAACCTTATAAATACTCTGCGCGAGCCCAAAATATATTTTATTAATATAACGACGAAACGCTCACGGACCATTACCTGCCCGTAAAGTATTTCGGTAATCGGTAGTAAACACGCGGAGGTAGTCATAATGTTGCCTAGGGATGGAGAGCCTTATTGCTAATAAAGTAAGGAATAATATATTTACTCTAATGAAATAGATACAGTAATATTGGGATTCAAATTTCATCTTTCAATGAGGTTACCAAAGGCCCTTAGTACAATGCTTGCTTGTCTAGAGAGCAGGTGAGGTATGGTCGTCCTGAAAAGGGCCTATGAGCATGTACATAAAACTGCGAATCGGCGCGATGCGAATTCATAATTCGCCGTGCGAGCTCGTAGATTTTACGATGTGACGTCGCATCGCAGTTTTGTGTACAAGCTCTATGACCGTCGGGGAAAGAATCAGTGTAGTGAAAGGATTGGAGTCTTAGCAAGGATAATATGGTAGAAAGAGTGCTCTTAGAGGCTTATTTCGGGCACATGCACATGTCACATATCTTCGATGTTTTAGGTTCTAGGACATACCGGTCGCCTCGCGGTACTTTCCTTCGCCGCATAAATTTCTGAATGCAAGATCCATAAATGCACGACCTGTGGATCGGAAAGGGGGGCCGCTACCACCACTCCACCAGAAAAAGTGTAAATACGAACGTGTGATTGTTTATAATCATAATCATAATCATTTATTTTCCTCTATACACATGTTATATGCACTTAGATATGTCAAAAATAATATAGTAGTTACATTGCTATGCAAATAAAATAAATTCATAAGGAATGTATAAAATAAATTCAAAAAAAATAAAATAAATTACACATGTCATAAAGAAACCTATAAATTAAAAATTACAATTCAGTCACCACAAAATATAAATTTATCAGCCAAAGCCTCGTCAATGCTGTAGTAACTCTTGAGCAACAAATGTCTTTTTATATAATAAAAAAATTCAATGTCAGGTTTATTTCTAATGTCATTAGGAATTTTATTATACAATTTTATGGACATACACACAAAGCTATTTAAAGTTTTTGTCAGTTTAACATTAGGCGCTACAATATTTTCCTTATTTCTAGTATTATATCCATGAGATTCGAATTTAGATGTCATGTTACTTAGATTTTCTCGTATATAAACAATATTTTGATGAATATATTCACCAACCATGGTCATAATGTTCAACTCTCTGAACCTATCTCTACAGGAGTCTCTATACTTTAAACCTAAGATATATCTAACAGAGCGTTTCTGAAGTATAAATATTTTATTTGACTTGTTTGTTGGTCGGTGAGCTTTTTGTGTACGAGAGCAAAGCTGCGAGCGAAAACTATTTGTTTTATATAAAAAGAGATTATTAATGCACTCTTTTCACACGTTCTTGAACTCCACCCTCTGCCAAGCTTTAGTTAGACAAAAAACTACGAAAATAGTACGTTTCTTGAAATGGTGCTGTAAAAGAAACATGTGGATCTAAAACTCGAGTGGCGCCCGTCGGCCTCGTCGCGTAAACTCTGTATAAACGGTGAAAACGAGCCTTTGTTAAGGGGTAGCTTTTGGACATAAAACATATGGAATATCATATTACTTTTCTTAAAAAAAAAAAAACAGTTTTGTATCTTCTAGAGCGCTTTTGAACTAGCGTTTTTTTGTGCGTATATCAACAGTCGTTTTGGCACCAAATACAAAGATATGTTATGGGCGCTACGAGAAATAAATACTATTGAAAATCATAAGTGAGCGCGGTCCGTCTAAATTACCAACGCACTGCGTGTTATTATTTTTTCTGTCACAAATAAATGTCTTTTCTTTCTTTCTTTCTTTCTGTTTCAGCACCACTATGTACTACCAAGTCTACCAATATAGCCCGCAATAAATTTCTTTATTTAATAATATACCTACATACTTATTATTTTATATAATATCTACTATGTTCCTACTTATAATATATAATATAACTATCCATTTATTAATACATACCTACTATAAATATTATGTTTATTGATGTTCGTCACGTCACGTCGCCTAGGCCCCGTCTGAAAACCAGCGCCGCACCGTACATATTATGTTTGGTGCAGCTTTATGATGAGACGGGACCCATTTGCCCCACACAACGCATACCTACTCAACCTATCTACCGCCTCACCTACCTACATGTTTTTGTTTTTCTTATTGTGTTTTTTTTTGTATTACTAGGTTTAAGTTTTTTTTATCTTTCGTTGTATCTTCCTACCTACCTACCTACCTACTTACTGCGTTGTGGGTCAAATAAATAAATTTTCTTTCTTTCTTACAAGTTGAGAGATGTGTTCGAACGGCGTGCGATAAGTCATGTAAAATGCGTTTGAAACTAATTTAAAAATGATCCTTATGTCTGCAAATTAAAGTTGATTTTGAGTTTGGCATTTGAGTGCGTGCGATATTAGCTCAACGACAGCGCAAGCCTCTAGTATTCAGTATTAATTGCATTTATTCATTGATTATTTATTTATTCATTTATTCATAGGAGGAGGTAGGGCACAGCGAGATTTTCTCGTTCTGAATTGGAGGTACCTCCGCCTTACAGAAGATCGCAACCAAATAACATTATTTGTTTCAAATAGTGTTGTGTTCCTGCGATGAGTAAGGTTGCCAGAGCTCTTTAGGGGGGAGAGGGTTCGAGGTCGGCAACGCGTGCGTGATACCTTTGGTGTTGCAAGCGCTCATAGGCTACGGTAACCGCTTACCAACAGGTGGGCCGTATGCTTGTTTGCCACCTCAGTAGTATAAAAAAAAAAAAAAAAATTGAAATCTAATGGATTATTTTGAAACGTCTTCCTAAAAGTCAAACTTTAAATTGACTATATTCAGTAGACGTAGCCATAATTTAAATGCATGCTATATAGCACGCTGTTTGAATACGGCTTGAAATGTGAAATGTACGAGCAATGCACCACCGCATCCGAAAAGAATTTCTCAAAATCCTTTCCCATTGTGAGGATGACAGCCTTTGTAGAAGAAGATCCGATATTTTCAAGCACATTTGAATGGAGCAGTTAGATCAGTATCTGATAACCGTGCATTTTGCGAAGGATACCACGTACACCATCATCATCATCATTTCAGCCGTCGGACGTCTACCGCTGAACATAGGCCTCCCCGATAGATTTACAAAGCGATCGATCATGTAACGACCGCTCCCAGCAACCAAGTCGGCTTTCTTCCGTCATCTATATCCTAATAGATATCTTAATTGGTATTTTTAAAGTAGCTGTTAAGTATAGGTGTTTACTATCACTGAAAATTATGCTGTCCTACCTTAAGGGTGTATGTTGTTTGAAATGATCTGCTGCTGCATCTTGCTTTGCTTGCGTAAATGCCTAATCATAAGAGTTTCTGTTTTGTTCAACAATTGTTTTTATTGTTTTTGGTTGCAATAGAACAACAGACTATATAATCAAAGTCCTAAAATAAATATTTCACCCTTAAAGGATCACAGTGAATAAAGAAATAGGCTAGACAGGCTTACTTGCAAGTGGTAAAAAAAAGTTGGCTGTGTGCAAGCGATACAGTTTCAAGTAATAGTTATTTCGGTTGTGCTTCCTGTAGCCCTGTTTTTAGTATGCATACCCTTAACCTAGCTTTCAAAGCGACTAGCGCCTATTTGCAGACGCTCGAAGCGCCGAGCCACTTCCCATCCCACTTAAAACGAGGAGGGATCTATTCGTACAACTATTTAAAATTTTTGAAGAACTTTTAGTTTTTGTGAACACTGTTATCCATAAAACATGAGTGGAGCGGAGGGCTTATTTGGTTAATGATGTTTTGATTCGATCTATCCACACATCATCATCATCATCAGTCTGTAGAAGTCTGGCTGGGCATAGGCCAGAGTTCCACAACGAACGATCTTGAGCCTTTTCCATCCACCGACTTCCCGCAACTTTCACGATGTCGTCGGTCAATCGCCTTCTAACACCGCGTCGCCCGGTTCGTGGTCGCCATTCGAGAACCTTAGTCAAAGAGTCCTGTTTCTGTAGTATACCCAAAAATTTACTAAGTATAGTATGTGTAAAGTTTACAGTCTTTCGTCTTAAACAATAATTTGCGATGCTCGAAAAGAGTGAATAAGTTTATAAGTGCCATATTCATAGCTTTAAGACCTCTCTGTAACACTTATTTCTGCAAATAAACATCTTGAATCTTGAACCTTTATACCCCATCGGTTGTCGGTTCTGCTAGCTATATGGCCTGCCCACTGTCACTTCAACTTGCTAATTCTGAGAGCTATGTCGGTGATCTTTGTTCTCTACGGATTTCCTCATTTTGGATTTTATCACGTAGCGAAACTCCGAGCATAGCTCTCTCGATAGCCCTCTCTATAGTTGCGCGACTTTGAGTTTGTGTATGAGGCCAATAGTTAGCGACTAAGTGCCCTAGGTTAGCCACACCAACATATTTAAAACCATAAATGTAGCATTTTAAAATGTCGCAATATGATCCTTCCTACTATAACGAAGTAATACACTTCGGGATTCCTATCTTAAAGCTGCGCTAACGAAATTTCAACTTGTACAGATACCAGCTAAGTTTTAACTAAGTTTTAAGTGTTGTTCGCGAGTGGTTGGGTCTCACGGACGAGCCTTGACTTGATTAAATGTTCTAAATCAATACCGAAACCGTAGATCCCTGGTTTCTAAGATACGGCTTCCTGTATACAACGTTTGCCGCAACTAGTATACCATTCCGAAAATGACTCATTCTATCAACAAAGATTTTATTTCGAACTTTTTCAAAGCAGCTGTTTTTGGTCTTTTTATCATTGTTGGATAGTGTTTTTTCAGTGAAAACTGTCGAATTTCCAAAAGTCGTAGAGCAAACTTTATTGCCATATTGGGTTTAGAATAAGTTCCTTCGGCATAGTATCTATACATATTTTAAATCACCTGTGTGTTGTTCCCAATATAGAAACGACAGTCCAAAAAAAAAGTATTGAACGGTTGGAGTTGGAGTTGATTTATTGACCAATCACGTTCAAGTAAGAATTTAACTGTATTGGCTTTTGTCAAATCCTTGTACGTGATTGGCTAATGTTCCTGTTCTATTTATCAGACCCCCAGATTTTATATGACGTAAGATTGGGACCACCGCTTTTTAGAAAACAGAACCTTAAATGATCCTAATAAAGGGTTGAATACTTTGGAAAGCCGCTTTGTATTCAATAAATGTATCTAATACAAACAATTTAAAAAGCTTTTGTTTCATTTTAGTTTATTAAAGTTTTATAAATTAAGAATTCAATTAGAACAACGTGGGAAAACGGGGCCCTCCGGGTTTTCAAAAAGATATCAGGGCGTCTGATCGAAGCGACGCGTGACCCGAGAGCTGGCTCTTATTTGGCCCAGCGAATTAGCATTGTCATCCAGCGTGGCAATTCCGCCAGCGTCTTGGGGACGCTTCCGACTGGTAGTGATCTGGATCAGTTGAGCTATCTATAGATCGTTTGTAACGGTCTTTAGATAGCTCAACTGTTTCTTGTGTATTTTGTAAATATTAACTTGTATTAGTTTTAAGTTTCTTTCTGTAAATAAAGTTTATTAGAACACAAATAATAAACTAAAGAATCGATATAAATTTATGATCTGGCTTTGACTTTTGCCAGAGCTAGCGTGATTTGTTCATGGCGCACAGTTGGTACAACGGTGTTGATTCTAGGCGAAGATGCGGGTCCGAATCCCGCTGTTTTGAACATTTTGGGTAGCATTTAAATTTCAATAAAGAAAGAAAATTGCAACTAATCTGTAGGTATATATAAAAGAACAAGGCCTGATTCCACGATCAACGCACAGCCCAAACCGCTGAAGCTATAAAGCTGAAATTTGGACAGTAGCTGCCTTATATGCCAAACACGTCAACTAAGAAGGGATTTTCAAAACATCAACCCCTAAGTGGGTGAAAAGGGGTTAAAGAAAAGTCGTATTCCTTGAACCTACAGATTTGAAACTAACTGAAAATAATGTATGATAGAAATAAGGAAAAACTGAAAACAATACATTAAAAGGGTGTAATGAGATATCAAAGTTTGTATGGGAGAATCTTAACGCATGGAGAGATTTATCTGAAACTTGGTATGAATACTCATAAAGTCAAATAATGAAATACGGACTTTAGGGTTTTTCAAAACTGCACCGTTTTTTTTTTTTTTATTGGTGATGGTTAGGCGTTTGACCACCATCTTACTTTTGCAAGTGAGATGTGGCCTAAGATGGAGCACGCTTTACCAGAAGGAACTTATTCACTCTAGATTTGAAGACTCCTAGATTGTTTTATCCGGGAAAACAGACGCTGGCAGATCGTTCCACTCTTTGCCAGTGCTTATAATAAAGGTGGAGCAGAAACGTTTGGTCCGACACTGTGAACCTTTTTATGAAGATACCACGTGAGCAAAGCCGCGGGCGTACGCTAGTATACTACAATGGCGAGGGTAACTCTCTTTTAATATCGCATCCCATTCGGGATGGTATAAATGTTATGGATCACCTTGTATAAGAATACACTGTGGTCGCGTGAGGTCACTAAAACCATCAAATGCGGCCATAAAATGGGCCAGTGATTAGTGACGGTAACCGAAATTGGCCAGCCAATTAGTTCCAATTCCACACGATCGCTCGTGGCTATCGGTGGTTCGTAAAGCTATTTTTATCTAATGAGGCTAAAATAAGAATTTATTTTCTTAATATTTTATAGCGCGCCTTGGTAAAAAACCGAAAACATAAAATCGTTTTAATAGTAGGTAACAACCAAGTCACATACATAGCCCCCACCCTAGACACGATCCCTGTGTCTTGGGTATCAGAAACTATGAACTAATAAGGAATAAAAAGTGTTTTTTCTTAACTAAAAAAATGAAATTTATTGCTTACCTACATCATACGTTTGCATTGTTTACAGATACATTATATTAATTATACATTGTATACAGTTATATACATTATATTAATTGTTAATTATAAATTGTATACATATAAAGCAAAATACTTTATTTACAGAAAGAAACTTAAAACTAATACAAGTTAATATTTACAAAATACACAAGAAACAGTTGAGTCATCTAAAGACCGTAAAAAAAACCATATAACAGACATTTTCAGCTAATATTGATTGGGCACTACAATATTTATTACCTACATCCAAACTATCTGCCAGCCCGGCATGCGCCGAATAAAATTAATCACCGCGATTGCCATTAGGTCGAAAGTTGTTTGTCATCCGCAGTTAACTAGCACAGTAAACTTTTACAAGCAGAAATAACACTTTGAGCCTGGTTTTGGTAAGACAGCGAGACTTTCCGCGATTTTGTAATTCTGAGAATAATGGACATGTTGCGTGTGATTACCCTCGTTTGACATCGTCAAGGATCTGCTCAAAATTCAAATTCAAAAGGTGTTTGTTTCAATAAAATCACTAGGTTCACTTTGTAACGTCATATAAACTAGGTGAAGCTACGCGTGTGACCATGCCTAGAAGAATCAGGCAACAAACACGGCCCTGTCTGGAGATCTGAGAGATTGTCTACCATGCTTTGTGATTACAGTTTTTGGAGGAGGTAGGGCATAGCGAGATTTTCTCGTTCTAAATTGGAGCAGCCCGCCTGGGAAGGTACCTCCGCCTTACAGAAGATCGCAGCCAAATAACATTATTTGTTTCAAATAGTGTTGTGTTCCTGCGGTGAATAAGGTTGCCAGAGCTCTTTAGGGGGAAGGGGGTTCGGGGTTGGCAACGCGTGCGTGATGCCTCTGGTATTGCAAGCGCTCATAGGCTACGGTAACCGCTTACCAACAGATGGGCCGTATGCTTGTTTGCCACCTCAGTTGTACAAAAAAAAAACAGTCTTGAGCCTATTTCTATATATTTTTACACAAACCATCAGACCACTGTGACCTATCAAAAAAGAAAACCACCAAAAACCACACTGAAATTCACATTTTTATCCCCAGTTGAGTGTCACAACTGCTCGTAAATTTTTCTATGTCGTGGGGGTGAAACCACCCTCTGTATTTGTAGGGCAGGGTGGGAAGGGTTAATGTCGTTTACCAGCTATCCTGGGTAACTCGGTTATCGGGACACCTTGCTGATCGTTCAAAACTAAATTATGGTGATCGGTTTTAACTCCTATACATTTTTAGTGTGAACTTTATGAGGCAAAAATACAAGTGTTTTATTTTCTTTATCTTAAGTAACATAGTTTTAAGATAATTTTCTTTTTTTATCACCTTGTTAAATTCTATACCTATAATGGATGTTAATCTTTGACAATCTATTAGATACAGATAACTTAATTGGTATTGGTAGGTAAGTTGTTAGTCTGTTACATTAAGTTGCTTGAACATAACAATAAGCTTGCACGTATGTAGTTGGTAGCAACATATAAAGCTTTTATGTTAGTGGTTTATAAGATTTTATGGAAATAAATAAAGTTATAAATTAATGCATGCTTTAATTGAATGTGTTGTATATAATTAAAATGTTGTTATTTGATATGTCTGTACGCCCAAGTGGCTGAACCTAGCGATCTAGACTTGTCCTGTGAACTGACTGTTAATGTACCTGATTCACAAACAATAAATGAATTACTGAATTACTAAATTTAATTGTTTAGTTTTGTTTTTTGTATGAGTTTGAGAGTGGGCGTAGATAAGTAAAGGTTTAGGTGTGTCGATGTAGTAAATACTAGGTTACTACTAAACCTTATATTATTGTTTTTGGTACTACTGTATGAGTGTATATGCTTGAGTGGGTGGTTGTGGTTGGGCAAGCCTTGCCAAAAACCAAATGTTTTCAATAAGGCTCGTAGTACACAACAATGTCACAGGACGTTACGATAAGGTCAAGAGTGACGTAGTGACGTCATCACGTTATTACCCCCGACGCCATGTGTTACTGGGTTCTCAATGTCAAGCTTAATTATTTTGGTCGTTATGTTCATTGGCTTTAAGGTGATGAAGCAGCCAATTCTACTAATTCAATGGATTCAAAATGACAATGGTCCAATGGCAAAAAGACAACTTTTGACACTTTGAACATTTAGGGTTGCGCACTACTACGGCTGCATTAAGAAAACCAAGCGTTCTTTATGTTCCTCTAGTCAGGACAAATTACAGGCAAAATGCATTTTTGATTAGAGCTAGCGGTTCGTTCAACTCCTTGGCTAAAGCTAACATTGATGTCGACCTATTCAACACTACAACGAGTAAGCTTAAACGCTTACTCAATGACAACTTCTATGGTAATGGTACTGATTAACTTTTGTGTGTGTGTGTATTGCTTTCTGTCGTCTATCGTTACTTTATATACCTACCCATCCCCTGCTATCTGCGGAAACTTATAATTGGCCATCAGTGCACATGTAGTATCACTACTGCATGGTTTGTGTAATTATTTATCTAATGTGTCCACCTAGCTGTTAGTTTTCCAAAAATGTCTAAAATAAAATAAAATAATAAAAATTTTGGTATTCTACTATCACATTTGTATTTCAATGGCAGTCATTGTGGACCCAATGGACCAATGAAATCGAAGAAACGAAGGTGGCGACAATCGTAACTGAATGATAATGGTGCGATCATTATCATGCGATTATCATTTTCAAGTCATTGAATTAGTAGAATTGGGGGCCTGATTCTATTAAATTATTTATTGCAAAAATATTCGCAATCCATTTCGTTTTTTAAAAAAGGTGATTCATAGAATGTATACTATCCTGAAATTTTCTTGTATTAACATTAAAGATACGAGCGAATATCAACAGAGCTACCTGCCATTTATAAACATCTTATTTATGACAACAAAATTGAGTGATAGGCGTCAAAGGACCGATTCTTCATTATAATGTATTATAAAAAGGCGTAAATTCACTTTATTTTGCTTATCTTTTTCCTAGCTCGTAATGTCTCCATTAAGGATCCATTTTCTGAATTGCGTTGTTGCGCTGAATTTTTAACGCAAAACAGATCTTATTACCTTGGAAAATGGGAGTGTAATGGCGTGAAAATGCATTTGCTCGTATGAGATAGAGTTTTGCGCGTGGAATAAGATGCGTGTTTTTCGCACGGGTGCGACGCAATCTGAAGGAAGATGTTATGATACCTTGAAGGTATGAAATACCTTTTATAAGGTTACGCAATAAAGAGAATAATACTGTACTCCGTTTTGTACAGAAAATACGTGATTTCATTCTACATTTTTGTCTGTAAGTGCTCATAAACGGACAGTTGGATGGATCCATGCCATTTGATATCTAGATTTTACGATAGGTAGGGCACAGCGAGATTTTCTCGCTCTAAATTGGAGCAGCCCGCCTGGGGAGGTACCTCCGCCTTACAGAAGATCGCAGCCAAATAACATTATTTGTTTCAAATAGTGTTGTGTTCTTGCGGTGAGTAAGGTTGCCAGAGCTCTTTAGGGGGGGAGGGGTTCGGCAGGCAACGCATTAGCAATGCTCCAGGTGTTGCTGATGTCAATAGGCGACGGTAACCACTTACCATCAGGTGTGCCGTAAGCATGTTTGCCTTCGTATAACATAAAAAAAAAAAACTAAAGATTACGAAGCACTGATTACATTTAAAATTGCCCGTATAAGAACAAACATCTTTATGCCAAATTCTATTACTCTGTTTTCAATGTTAATGCTGTTTTGAACACCTAGGCCACACGTTAAATGTAGTTCATCATCATTATCATCAGCCTGTTGAAGTCTGACGTCTTCTACAGATTTCCTCATTTCGGATTTTATCACGCAGGGAAACTTCTAGCTCTCTCGATAGCTCTACATGAAGTTATAGTGGTTTTATAGACTTTCCCTGTCTTTAGTGGAAAAAATCTGTTAAATTCCCGTACGGGAAACGAATGTCAGTAAATTGTTATCAAAAAGCATCGTTACCAAAATAATCATATACTCCAGAGTATATGATTATTTTGGTTCTCACATAATGATACACTTTAAGTAAAACAAGGAGCTCTATCACGTTGTTTTAAGACTCATTATGGTTCAGATAAAAGCAGTTATTCTTGTTAAAAACAGCAATCACATAATTTTGTAAGAAATACAGTTTTTTACCAAATTTCGCTTTGAATTTGATATTTCATAGCTCAGTTGGTAGTAATTCTGCCTTCTGCGCTAGAGGTCGCGGGTTCGATTCCCGTACTGGACTCCCTTGTTCTGTGTCTGGGTGTTAAATATTTATCTATTATGTATATCAGTCTCTGGTGGCCATAGTACAGGCTATGCCTAGTTTGGGATCAGTTGACCTTGTGTGCTATGTCCGGAATATATATATATATATTTTGCAGACTCTGTGTCACTAAATGAACCATTTTGAATGGAAAAGGAGCTTAATCACGCTGTTATAAGACTCATTACAATTCGGATGCAAGCAAGCAAGATGTAAGATTATTGGGGTAACTAAACGGCAGTCATATTTTGTCAAAATAAATTAAACCATTACGCGTCGAATTTAGACCTCAATTTCGAGTACATGTCTACCGACTGTTGCCTAGTTGGTAAAACTGAAAATGTGATATGACAACGCTGTTAATTATTCTCTGGCTCAGGGCAGTTCCGAGCGATTATGACCACGATAGTCACAAAATACGTGACATCGTAAACAGCGGTAACTAGGGGGTTGGATCGTGACGTCACCAACGTGACGTGTTCTGGTGAGCACGCAGCTTTATAACCCAATTTTTTATAGAATAAATATATATACAAGGTTATTCATTATTGCACTTTCCCAAAGGGGGCCGCTGTTTTGGGATCAAATCAGTTAAAGAAAGAAAAGAAAGAAAGAAAGAAAGATTTTTATTTTCCTTAAGAACTACTACACATAAAATAAAAATAAAATAGAAGAAATTAAATGCTTAATGATAGAAGATATTGTGCGCAGCAGAGCTCTTGGAAAACATGGCCTCCGCTCAGCATTGTGCTGGTTAAACCTCAATTAGTCAGCTGTTTTAGGTAGTAACTTAATAATTGGTTACAAAGTTGATTAAAAGCCCCAAAATAGCTGTGACAATATAAATAATGCACGTAATCATCTTCTTCAGTAGTAATGCTAAATAATACACAGTTTATAACTTTTGCAGTGTCACAGTTTCATTTCGTAATTTGTACATTTTGTTTGTGTTCTGAATAAAAAGTACTTGAAAATAAATGCTAAATAATACTCAGTTGGTTACTTATATCTCGTTAACTGCTCGTAGAGGCTTACGTAGAACCTAGCGTAGAGGGTCGTAGAGGCTTAGGTAGAACTTAGCGTAGAGGTTCGTAGAGGCTTGCAGAGAAGCCTACAACTTCCTAACTAGTGCTACGCTTGTGCTGCTCGTTTGTACGGAGTCGTTAAAAGTTTTGTATTCAGAATAAAGTTATACTAAATGGACTAAATGGCCAAATTATACGTTGTTTTTTGTTATTCAAACGATTAAGGCAAGCTTGCAGCTTTATTTTGAATTTCTTTCATCTTGTCATTCACTGATTCTTTCTTGGTCATCCTGTATTAGATCGGTGACCTATGAGTGAAAGATCAGTGTGGTGAAAGGATTATAGTGCGCCTCTTAGATGCTCCTTTCGTGCACATTTCCTTGAAATCCGGGCTATAAGCTATTTTTCCGTTCTTATCTCCGTTCGTCGTATCACTGGTTGTTTATTTATCACCCCGCGTTATGCCAGTCATCGGCTAACTCCTAATTATGTTCTATGATTACAACTTGCAAATTTTTATATGAGGCTGGTTTAAATACGATTTCAAAATTTCAGAACAAATGCTTAACAAGAGTTTCAGAACAAACCCATTGAAAATATACTGAGTGGTTGAAAAATTGGGTAAAAACAACCTTTTCCTGTCCTGTCTCAACGAAATCTTTTGAAACTTGAAAAGGTACCACCGAATCTCCAAGTCACTACGCGTTCTACTGATTTGAGATCTAAGTGAACTTTTCCATCAATTCCCAAAGCTGCGTTCAAACGGATGCGACAAAGCGACTGGAAACTATAGACAGCAACTGTGAAATTTATATTTTGCTATAGTCATATTGAGCGTAAGGAAGTCAACCGCTGGTCATAGACCAAAGAGTGCTAAGTGAAGAGACTAATAAAATATTATGCGCTGTGACGGGTAGTGTTGTAAAGTGTGCAGGTAGGTAAATTTGAACAGTATTATCCACTTTAACACGTTATTCTTTCGATACAATACTATTCTTTACATAAGAACATACAGATAACAGTAATTAAAAAGAAATGTATGTACAAAGGCGTGCTGAACCCTAAAAAGAGTTCTCTTCCAGCAAACCTATCCCATCTTTGTCCCCTTAAATTTCCGATAAAGTGTTACAAGTTTCAAATATACTTTTTTGCATATTTTTTTTTTTTTATATAAACTTTTTAAAACTATTGAGTATTTTTTGACACTGACATTGTTTTATTGGCGACGTGTGCTAAAGCTTCGCACTTACGTTCTCGCGTCCGTTTGGCCCTAGCTTTATAAGACCTATTCTGAAGTCCGAAGAATAACAAAAAACTTTAGCGGCTCCGAAATGGGGATAAAATAAAAGTTCCTCAGTTATTGATATCGCTCCGTAACTCTTCACGGCGTATTAAAAGAATTGCGTGTAAGGAATTTTAACCAAAAACATCAAAAGAAATGATATCGCATCACCATTTGATAACAATAAGGCACATTCATTTTCCGAATGCAAAATCCATTGGTTCACGAAGTCTGTGGATGGAAAAGTTTCAGGTCCGTTAGTCATGGTACTTTTTTGGGGAGGCCTATGTCCAGCAGCGGACTTCTACAGGTTGATGATAGCTAGAACTATAGAAGCATAGAACATTTTGATTGACAACGCGCGCTGCACCGCTCCCGAAATAAAATCAGTTGTTACGCCACACTACTGTGTGACTGTGACCCCAATAGTAGCAATACTAGTGGTTCGCCCCGAACTGAGATCTCGCGATGTCTGGTAAAAGTTGGTGCTTTGAAGATCCACGTCACCTAACTCGTGGTTGACGCGGTCGTCTTATGACGGCCCCGCGTTATAGGAAACCATGGCTTAGCAGCAGCACAAGGCTGTCTCCGTCGGCACATTAACTAATTGAGTTAACGGAGCTATGGCAGGTCGATACGGGCATGTGTCGCTTTAATCAGCTCGCACAGTGAAATGAACTTTGTATCGCTGAACTCAGATTCAATAATACATTATCGGAATTGCAAGTCGATTGGATTGGATTAGAGCCAAGCTTGCTACACCATAAGTGGCCAATTCTGACTGCTGCATGGAAGGCGCTAAGGGAAGTTCCTACCACCAAAGTATCGAGACCTATTCACATGAGTAGTACTCAAATCATTATTCGATACTATTGAAATGTGTACTGCGAGGCGGCCCGGTAGTTCAGGACTTTATCAAGCGAGCGAAGCAAGCAAAGAAGTTGTTTTGTAATTTTTTTTCGATGATCCTTTTTAGGAAGTGAAATCTAGAGCTTCAGTGGGGTGCCGATCGAACAAGGTGAGGCTTAGAAAAACCGTCCTTAGTCAGAACCAAATTACCCGCACAATTTTACAACGCCACTTAAAATGTACCACCCGTCGAACATACCGTAGGTACATCGTATCAAGTGGACCACGGGGTCTCTGCCTAAACTTCCGGGAAACAGGCTTATTGACTGGCCTCATAGCTCAGTTGGTAGTAACTCTGCCTTCTGCGCTAGAGGTCGCGGGTTCTATTCCCGCACTGGACAAACATTTGTGACTAACACAGATGTTAGTTCTGTGTCTGGGTGTTAAATATATATCTATTATGTATATCAGTCTCTGGTACCCATAGTACAGGCTTTGCCTAGTTTGGGATCAGTTGACCGTGTGTGATAAGTCCGGAATATTTATTTATATTTATTTTTTATTTTACTAGCTTCCACCCGTGGCTTCGCTCGCGTGATTCCCGGATAGTAGCTTATATGGTATTAAAAGCTGTTTACTTCATAATAATTGAGTTTGGTCTAATAGGATTCCAAAACAGCGTGATTTTGCATAGTGTTTTTTCAATGAAAAATTACTAATTTCTAAAAGTCGTAGAACAAACTTGATTTCAGCTGTTGAATAAGTCATTCGGTGAGTAAGGTTGCCAGAGCACTTAAAGGGGGAGAGCCAATAGACTTGTGGTAGTTAGTTCTATAAAAAAATAACATCTTAGGTAGGTCACACCCGTCATAGGTACTTTTTTAAAACTTTCGCATTTATAGTGGGGTGTATTAACTTCACAGTTAGAGAAAAATAATATCACAGTAAACATTTTACAGTTTCTGTAAAGGTGTCATTAAAACACATGACATGTAAAACGCGTAACTTTGTAACGGATGGTGCGTGTTATTTCATTTCAAGTTGAGAGTTACTGAAATGGAGTTGGAAATTAGATTATTAGATGGGAATTACCGCTTGGAGCTTGAAGTTATCATACAAAGTTTTGGAACCGATGGTAGTTACATAATTGTTTTGGTTCAGTCTATTTATATAGAGATTTTTTTTTATGTTATACGGAGGCAAACATGCTTACGGCCCACCAGATGGTAAATGGTAGCCTATTGACATCAGCAATACCTGGAGCATTGCTCCCCCTAAAGAGCTCTGGCAACCTTACTCACCGCAGGAACACAACACTATTTGAAACAAATAATGTTATTTGGCTGCGATCTTCTGTAAGGCGGAGGTACCTCCCCAGGCGGTCTGCTCCAATTTAGAGCGAGAAAACCTCGCTATGCCCTACCTCCTCACAAAATGTTCGAGACAGACTTTTGAGTATAGCTTTGATTTAATTGGCGAATGGTGTCGTCCAACACACACGTCCTTGCTGACGGTCGTTCCACGAAGGCCAAAAGTGTATAAGTAAAGTATTCTTCTAAATTACTTTTGTGTTTTTTTATCTATTTCATCTAAGAAACAGATTATGGAGAACATCGTAAAGAAACCCGTACAGACGTTTTGATCATATTTCTGAGAGGATGTATTTGATGGTGGTCGGCACGCCTACTGCAAAAGTCGTGGGTTTGAATCCTGTGTTCAAACTGTGAAGGGGCGAAAAAGATAGTCTCTGCGAGGAAGAGGAAGAGGCAACTACGTAGGTATAAAATTATGACATCATTCGGCACAGAGATGTTTATTGAGTTCAAGGAGTTAGAGTTTCAAAATAAATCTAGAAGGAACATTAAACTTACGTAAATTATTAAGTTATCTGACCTCATTGTGAGTACCACCAGTACCTACCAGTTATAAAAAATGAAAAAATGACAATTTGTTAAGAATAACCCTAAGTTCTTCGATTCTGAAGCCGCGGTCAAACGGCGCGTGAGTGCGATATGTTATTGGAAATTCGTTATAAAATTACCCTTACGTCGGCGTCGACTTAATTAAGTCCATTTTGAGTTTGATTTGGAACTTAGTCTGATCATCATTTACTTCTGAATATTGACTGTACCACGAAAGTGAAGCCGCGGGCTGAAGTAAGTTAGTCATAATGTGAATAAATAAGTATAAATATTCAATGTAGCCATTTTCGTGGAATTACTTTGTTTACGGTTTGGCTAATTCCGTGGAACGTAGCGTAAACACGTTGAGGGATCTACATAATCTTAGAGAAATGTTTTTACTATACAGTCATCGACAAAAATGTCTTCGCAAAATGATTAAAGAATTTCAATAAGGCGGCTAAGCTTTCCAAACTAAGGGTTTTTAGTAAGACTTACGCAATAAGGGGCAGTATAGTGCAAACGAAAAGTGACCAAAAAATAAACAGTGCTGTCAAAAATCGCTGACTGTATTATACGGGTTTATCGTGCAGGCTTTGCTAACAATGTTCCTTAAATATTTGCACGGAATAAAGATTAGTACCAAAAAGGTCGGGTTGGGTTCACTTGATTAAGAATTGGTTTATAACTTAATTAGCTGTGAAAACAACACGTGCAGATTGATAAAATAAATATAAATATAACACCCAACTCACCCAACAGTCACATACATAGTCCGGACACACAGACTTAGGTACCTACTTAATTCTAAGGTTGTGTTTCTTGTGTCATTGGTCTTTTCTACGTGTCAAATAAATAATATTCTATTCTATAAAGTAATTCAATTCAATTCAATTTATTAAGGTTGTTCACCATAATTGTTAGTACATTTACCTATATACTGTGTTAGTAATCATAAAAACAGATTTCAATTATTCATGTCATATTAATATAACATACAAACAAATACATTCAAACAAATTTATTACTACATATATTAAGTAGAATGTTTGAAATATTTGTTGAAATAGAAAGAAACATAATAAGAAAGAGGGAAGTAACGAAAGGTCCCAAGGCAAAATTCTAAAATAATACGCAGAGTATATTTGTAAGATCGGTATAAGAATCACGTATTAAATGCAATTTACCAAACAATCGGAGCACAAAATCTTGAAACTTGGTTAGACGAATGAAAAAATGTACGCATAATTCTCCATTGGTTTTGCGTACGTACGTGAGGGCCTGTGGCCCAAGCACAAATCATTCACCATAGCGTTACGCTAACGATACGATAGCAAACGTCTAATTTTGACCAAAAAAAAAAGTTTCTTGCGTCGCCGTAGTAATTGACTTTTACTATAGTATGGTAACCGTAACGCTATTGTAGGTACCTAGGTACCATTATAAAAATGTAAAAGCTAAGAGTCTTCTTCTTCTTCTTCTTCCTGCCCTTATCCCACATTATGTGGGGTCGGCACAACATGTTTTCTTCTTCCACTCTCTTCTGTTAGCCGTCATCTCCGCACTCACATCTTTCTTACTCATGTCATCTTTAATACAATCCATCCATCTTTTCTTCGGCCTTCCTCTAGTCTTATATCCATCTACATTCATACCTACCGCTCTTCTCGTTACATGACTTTCATCCCTCCTCATGACATGCCCATACTATGCTAACCTATTACTTCTCAACTTTTCCGTAAAGAGTAAAAAGAAAAATTTTAAAAGAAAAAAAAAACAGTCTAAGATATTACTAGGTAGGTACACAAGTAGCCTTCCTCTTAGAAATTACGTAGTTTAAGGATTTTACACACTACGACGGATCATAAAAACAAAAAAACATTATTTGTTTATATTAATATGAAACAATGCCCACTAGAACGTTCCGTCCCCAAACAACACCGTAGTGGGCCATGACCGGACCATCGACAGCGAATTCACGACGAGAATATAATGACACGTTCAAGTGGGCACAATAGGGCCGAGTCAAATACGTGTCTGATACGTTCATAGCACGGCCATGGTATGAAACGTTGTAGAGTGCAAAGGCCTTTATGCATAACAAGAGCCTACTTACTTTGTATTCCTTGTGAAATGTTCGGGAAAGTTGAAATTATACAGATCTTGAACTTGAGGTTCTTGTCACGTCTTTGTATGACAATTTGAAAGACGTGTGTATTAAAGTCAGAGCTCCTGGAGTCATTTTATAAAATAATAATATTACAGTGCGATTTACATAATTTAAACGTTAATTCGTTTTTATTATGGTTGGTATTCACGAAATAATCTTGTAACTACGTCGAATTGTCCCTAAGCCCTCGGTGAATAACTATCCAAGGGAGGTTAATTGGAAAACACCTATATGCAATGCAGCAAATACCGAATTTATAAAAAAAAAACAAATGCTTGCCTTTTTTATATACAAGGTGATTCATAATATGTATGCCATCCCGAAAGGGGCTTATTCTACACCCAATTGGCAATAATGTTTATTCTACGACTGTTGGAAATTCGACATTATTCATTGAAAAAAACTCTTTGCGAAAATTAGCTATTTTGGGGTCAAATCAGGTCAAACTCAATTAATCAGCTGTTTTAGGTAGCAATCTTGATTCCGAAATTCTTGTAATTTTAGTTATTAGTTCTAAGGATGATAAAAATACCACAATCGGTAAATTGAGAAAGTATAGAAAAAAAAAAAACGTTTTTTTTCGTTAATGTTATTTCTTCACGTTGATAGAATATCCCCCCTTTCGGGATGGTATACATGTTATGAATCACCTTGTATGATAGCATTAAAGAAAACAACGTTTTAACTGCTTTTCAAGCTCGCCATAAAATGTTTAATCCTCGGCACAAACAAAAGATTTAACACTAACCCACAACCTTAGAGTCGGAAGTCAAAGACAAAAGGTGTTCATTTCAATAAAATCGTTTACTTTGAAACGTCTTAGAAACTAGGTGAAGTTACGCCTGTTCCTCGCGACCTAGAAGAATCAGGCAACAAACACGGCTTGGTGCCTATCATTTTTTTCGATATCCTTTTCACAAAATGGAATGTAGAGCTTCAGTGTGGTGCTGAAGGCCATCCTTATTTATTTATTTTATTTATTCATACTTCCACACTTAAACTTAGTGCTAGGAGGACTTAATGCTAAAGCATTTTCTACCAGTCATCCTGGGCGTACAAAAAGATGGTGAGGCGTGACAATTAAACTAAACTTAGAATTAACTTACTTAAATAGTTTACCGGGGGGGGGCTTGGTGGCCCCGGAGGCCGTGGTGGCCTTGGCTAAATAGGCCCCTCCATATCTCTATCCGCGGATGTCGTAAGAGGCGACTAAGGGAAAAAAGCTAGGGGATGGGCAGCAGCGTCCTTTATTTTAACAACCATAGCTCTAACTGCGCTCGCCAACCCGCATGCCCAGCGTGGTGAGTATGGGCAAATCCCTTCACATGATAAGGAATTTGCTCTGTCTGTGGGGGAGGCCATGTTCAGCAGTGGACATCGAACGGCTGAAATGATGATGATGAAATAGTTTACATCCTTGCCTCCACTACACCACAGAGGTTTTGTTTCCGAGTCAGAATTAATGTCTATTAAGCAAAAACCGCCTCAAGTTACCTCATTAGCAAACTCCGAGATTTTATGACAGTATTATTCGGTCTTACAAATAAGCCATTTTCAATGCGCAACGTTGGCTCCAAGTTTTCCTTATTAGCTCGTTGATGATTCTTTGAAACAGAGAAGCAGGTTAAGGTATAAGGTTTTTTTATACCACCTGCTCGTCAATGGCATATTATGTCATTCAAACCTTTCCTAAAGTAAGTCATTACAGCCCTACGGTCTAGCCGGGTCATAATGTTGTACTGGATTTCATTATTTCCCATGGGACATAGTGTGATTTGAATTTGGAATGCAACCCATGTAGTCGTGCTTGATCGAGGTTGATTTCAAAAATGTTTGGGTGCAATGAGATTTTATTCTAATAAGGCTGTATGTTATCATTTTCTTTGCACAGCCTACAAATTAAAAAAAAAGAAAAACCTGAAAACTTTTTACGAAATTCATTTTCACCCGCGCTCGAAGAAGGATTTATTCGAATGTCGAACTGACCTCTACAGAATAGACCACAAAAAAAAGGCGCCAAGCGCTCAAACTGCTGTGCTGTTATCTACACCGAAATTCAGTTTCGATTCGAATAAACTTCTAAAAAAATGTCAAGTGACGACGACAGTGATTTTGATTCGACTCCAGAATGCATACAATCTGAAGCCTCCGGTATAGTTGGAAATTTACTTTCAGAAAAATCATTTCTTTCTACTTAACAGTCATTGTTTTCAATTGCCTCGCAGAAAGTATAAAAAGTAGAGTATGCATCCCGGGCTTATATGTGTATTTGTCTTGGGTGATCTTGAACCCCTCGTACTCAGGATTCTTGCCTTAACTCCCTCGCTCCGCTCGGGAGTTAACCATAGAATCCCTCGTTCTAATCTCCTCGGTTTAATATAGCGCCCGAGACATAATACCCTACTTTAAGCCCTTGTTGCATAATCTACTATTGTGTTTCTAGCAACGACATTCGTTGTAGTGTCTTTGGCACCAAAGTTTTATTACGCTATTCAATAAATAAAATTGAATTTATAATGGACTTAAATTATGTTTGAATGTGAATGGATATAGGAGTTGAGGAAGGCCAAAGAATGAATGTGTGAACATGGATAATAAAGGACTTAGTGCTGAGATGACAGCTGACAGAAGAGCGTAGAAATATGCTGTGCCCCATTTAATGAGGGACAAGAGTAGCAAGATGATGATATTGTTCTCATTATTATTCCATTCAGGTAACTTTGCCTAATTCAAATTGAGTTCTAACTTTCCATTAAAAATAATCCAGAAAAATATATCTCGCTCTATTTTCTTCGTGAACTTGACTTTAATATAATTCAAGATCTTAATGAAGTTTCACATAATTCCAATAAACTGAGTCAGCTCCAAGTTACAGAAAATTAATGCAAAGAGACTAAAACTGACTTTAATCACGAAAATTCCCAAGGAAGTATAAGTATCCAAGTAAATTCAAGTAACCAAATTATAATTCACGTAGGTATAAGGCTAACTTAAACCAGCGTGCTTTATAATTATGGTAGAAAACATAGCGTTTACTGAGAAGCTGCCCGTGGCCTTTTAGTTATTAGGTACTAACCCTTGGCCGTGGTGGCCCCAACTGATGAATAGGCCCCTCCATATCTACCTATCCTACCTATCATATCTATACCTTTATGTCGTAAGAGGTGACTAAGGGAAAAAAGCTAGGGGATGGGCAGCAGCGTCCCTCATTTTAACAACGATAGCTCTAACTGCGCTCGCCAACCCGCATGCCCAGCGTGGTGAGTATGGGCAAATTCCCCCTACATGATAAAATAAAATAAAAGGGCATTTATTCACCAAGAATATCCTACACACAGTTATAGAGATACAATTGGTAATTTACAAGTTTTGGTATGTATGTAGGTGGTGAAATGGTCGAGGGCTCAGCTACGCTGCTTTTCAGCCTCGCCATAAAATGTCTGCTGTCGTCACAGCAGGTTTGATCCTCGGAAGCCATCAGCCGCTATCAGGCGATGAAGAGAAGGGCTGAGAGCTAAGCGATGAAGATAAGGAATTTGCTCTGTCTGTGGGGGAGGCCATGTTCAGCAGTGGACGTCGAACGGCTGAAATGATGAACCCTTTATCTTAAACTTACTATTACTTTTAGATCATGTACACGCACACACACATACACTACTACTACTACTACACACACACACACTCACACACGCAGTCTTCACTACTATTATTTTTTATTCTTATAATGTGCCAAGGTACTATTAGTGGTAAGAAATCTTCTTTTTTTTGTTTTCTATTTCACAAACTCGTTATTAATAATTAAGCTTGTTTATAGCAGTTACTTATAACTAATTTATTATGTCCGGCGGAAGGTAAAGGTATGCCATCATACAGGTTTATCCTAGTTTGGATATCTATGTTTTCCCACATCATCATCATCATCAGCCTGTTGAAGTCCACTGCTGAACATAGGCCTCCCCCAAAGAGTTCCACGACGAACGGTCTTGAGCCTTTTCCATCCACCGACTTCCTGTAACCTTAACAATGTCGTCGGTCCATCGGGTGGGGGGCCTTCCAACACTGCGTCGTCCGGTTCGTGGTCGCCACTCGAGAACCTTTGTTCCCCAACGGTTGTCGGTTCTGCGAGCTATATAGCCGGCCCACTGCCACTTCAACCTGCTAATTCTGAAAACTATGTCGGTAACCTTGGTTCTTCTACGGATTTCCTCATTTCGGATTTTATCACGCAGCGAAACTCCGAGCATAGCTCTCTCCATAGCCCGTTGGGCGACTTTGAGCTTGTGTATAAGGCCAATAGTTAGCGACCGACGTTTTCCCACATGCATTGTTTTAATTTATAAGTGATATACATGTATAAAATTTGCTCTGTAACGTTTGTTGAGAAATAAAAAAAAAAAATATTATTGAAATGTTGTCTGAATAAAAATCTTTATCCATATTATTTTTATAATTAAAGGCTGCTTTCGTGCACATTCAGTGGGAACCCTAGCAGATGACATGCGACTGATTACGACTCATTCTACTCGTAATAATGTACAAGGTTGTCATCTGCAGTAAATAGGAACTGGATCATTTGCCCGTATTTTCCTACCTACATGCTACACGGGTTAACACTGTTGGAAAATAAGCTCTCTATGCAAATAATAAGGTGCATTTTAGTGTGGACTAAGAAGAATTTCGAAATGGTAGTAGGTCTTTTGGTGTCACCTCGGTCATAAGCTAACCTCGGTATTCTTCCTACGTTCCTACCAGTTACTTATTTCTTGTTTAACAATCTGCAATATAATTATTTTATGGCACATTGTTTCGCTACATCCTATAGTTACTATAGTACATACCTATAGTCAGACTTCGGAACACTAAAATCTGTATATCTAACTATAGGTACTATTACGAATGCGATAGTTCGGATGGATGGATGTTTGTTACTCAATCACACCGTGAAGGCTCAACCGATTTCTATGAAACTTGGACTAGATAAGGTTATATAATTAGAATAGCATATGGGCTACTTTTTATCTAGCTACCACGTGAGCGAAACCGCGGGCTTAAGCTAGTATTTTATAAGTAATAGATGAAGCGTTCATATCTCCTCAAGCATCACTGTTCTAATTTAGTGTACCAAAAATAAAACCAGCGATACAACAGATTAAATAAAGCCATCCAGGCTTTCGGAGGCTATGGCACAGAATAAATTTTATAATAAAGTAAGGAAGCTAGTTTTGATGGCGAATGCAGTTTTTTCTTCAGGATTCCTAATAAAGCAGCTTTCGTTATATAGCGGATGTCATAAAACGGCTGTAGAAGAAACCGGTAGAAATAAAAAATACAGAAAGACAGGGTAAAATACGGAAGATTTGCCCTAGGGCCTTTACATCGCGCGCGCGAGGCGCTTCGGGCCGAACAGTGTGATTTTGTGATTTCAGTCGTAACTTAAGGTAAATAAAATTGAGTTTCAAAAATTTAGCAGATCAGTCGCGCCGATTCTGTTCACCGGCGCTGATTCAAAGCAAGGATAATAAAATTTCTATCCGATAATTGTCTTTGTCCAAAGTCACCGAAATTATACACAATTGATTCAATTGATGACTGTCGTTTTCGGAAACCTGTAATGACATGATTTATGTCCGCCGCGTGTCACCGCTATCATCATCATCATCAGCCTAGTAGAAGCCGGCTGCTGGACATAGGCCTCCCTCAAAGAGTTCCATGATGGTCTTGAGCCTTTTCCATCTACCGACTTCCCGCAACTTTAACAATGTCATCGGTCCATCAGGGGAACTTTCCAAGACTGCGTCAGTTCGTAACTTCCAATGCCGCGGCGCCGCTATGTTACGTAGCTCAAATGACGTCGTCGCTACAAAAACTTGGTTTTACTTGGAATATCTGTTTCTCCATTTCGTGCTAGATTGTACTTTGATAAGCAATACCTACTACAAAGTAGTATTACGGCTGTGGCGGTCACGCGATTCACAGCTTTATTTCTTAGAAATACGGGTAATTGATAAAGAAATTATGTGATTGATAAGTCCGGCAACAGCTAATGATATAGCTACTATGGAAAGGACGGAATTACGGGAAACTCTTACCTAATAGTCTTCCAATTTCTCAAGGTAGAGTATAGCAGGTACATCAACTTAAAAAAAAATCTGGGCAATGTGCTTCTTTAACAAAGTCTCTTATGCAACGTGGTAAAGTTAACATATAGCAAACTAAAAAAACCATTAAATATTCTGCGGGAAAAGAGTTTGCATGATGATGAAAAGGTCTGTGTTGTGGTACTATGGTATCTACTCTTAGTTTCTGATACCCACGACACATGGAATCCTAGTGTGGGGTCAGGACTACGTACGCATGTGACTGTTGGGTGTTTGAAGTGATTTTGAAGCACTAAACTAGCAAAATGAATAAGTAAAATAATTACTCGAATTTGGGGAAAAAGAAATTTATGATAAAATGTTCAAAGGGCGCAAGAGTATTTGTCAGTACTGTAAGTAGCCCTGGGAAATATATTTCACCGTTTGATCGTAAACAATATTGCGGGGGATCACAAAGGGTCACAAAGGCCACAAAGGTCACAAAGGTCTAAGAAACTGCGACTTTCTAAACTGTAGAAAAGGGATTTATGAATGTAGTTTTTTTTTATATCTAAAACAGGGTTACAGGTCTTGAGCGGTTTCCATCTTTTATTAATGTTATATGGTGGCAAACAGGCTTACGGCCCTCCTGATGGTGAGTCGTTACCGTCGCCTATTGAAATCAGCAACACCTGGAGCATTGCTAATGCGTTGCCTGCCGAACCCCTCCCCCTAAAAAGCTATGGCAACCTTACTCACCGCAGGAACACAACACTATTATGTTATTTGGCTGCGATCTTCTGTAAGGCGCAGGTACATCTCCAGGCGGGCTGTCCAATTTAGAGCGAGTCTCGGCCCTACCTCCTTCAAACACCTCCATCCTCCATCTACAGACTCCTCGAATATTTATCAAAGTCGTCGGTCGATCGTTAATAACAATAAAATAAAACAGACGCATACCGCATTTCTATTCTTATAATATCCAGGTTAATCTCTAGTTTGCTTCTTGGACAACAAAACCAAGTCGTTATTCCTCCTCAAGTAAAACGAAAAACTTTTCATCGCACAAAAAATGCCGGCCGCAGCTGTGTAATCTGCGTATCTCTAAATCCCTGAAGAAGATGCTATTTCAGGGATTTCCTGAAAGTCTTCAACAAAATGTGGCCTTAATCCCCACTCCGCAAACATACGCCTTTCACCAAGAAGCCTCACCAGTGAAATTGAACTACAATAACTTTTTAACGACACAGCTTTCAGAATTAGGAAGTTGAAGTTGCAGTGGGCCGACCATATAGCTCGCAGAACCGACAACTGTAGGGGATATAGTTAACCCGTTTAGCGGATCAAAAATTATTCAAATTATACACAACGCGGTGACCGTATAATATTTATGTCAAAATCTAACAAACATAAAAAAATAGGCTCGCGACTTTTATTCCCAAGCATGGTAGGAGGAGGTAGGGCACAGCGAGATTTTCTCGTTCTGAATTGGAGCAGCCCGCCTGGGGAGGTACCTCCGCCTTACAAAAGATCGCAGCCAAATAACATTATTTGTTTCAAATAGTGTTGTGTTCCTGCGATGAGTAAGGTTGCCAGAGCTCTTTAGGGGAGGAGGGGGTTCGGGGTCGGCAACGCGTGCGTGATGCTTCTGGTATTGCAAGCGCTCATAGGCTACGGTAACCGCTTACCAACAGGTGGGCCGTATGCCGGTTTGCCACTTCAGTAGTATAAAAAAAAAAAAAAAAAAAGGCAGACAAGCTCTTAGATTTCCAGGCGATCAGTCCATGAAGATGTCTAAGGGGGGTAGTCAGGGGCATGACACATTTTGAATCATTTTTCAATAGTGTGTATTCCATATACCATCCATTTAGTGACCACGCTGAACGTTGCTTAACTTAGCCAATCTATTGCGACTATAGGTATTTGGACCGGCAGATTACTTTTTTTTATATTAAATTGGATGTGGTTTTATTTCCAATGTTATAGTTGCGAGTCATCAGTCCATGAAGATGTCTAAGGGGGGTAGTCAGGGGCATGTCCAAACATCTTGGTACAGGCCATCATTTTGCAATAGTGTGTATTCCATATACCATCCATTTAGTGACCACGCTGAATGTTGCTTAACTTAGCCAATCTATTGCGACTATAGGTATTTGAACCGGCAGACTACTTTTTTTATATTAAATTGGATGTGGTTTGATTTCCAATGTTGCGAGTCCATTTCTGTGTTTACGGTGCGCGGGGCGTCATGATCTAATATCGCATGAGGAACGGGCGGAACCCGCAGGGAATGGTCTGAGTGAAGAGGTTTACTTACAGGCAAGAGGGCGTTTAAATCCTGAGTTGTTAATTTGAAGACATACTCAAGAAAATTACTAAAAGCCTCATTGAAAGTGGAAATGTTAACAAAAAAATTGTTCTCAATGTCTCTTCGCGTTCAGATTCTTCGTTTCACCATCTTCGTATTGACGCCCTCTCTGCCATTCGATTTTACTCTCTACCTCATCGGAATAAGGACGTTTGCATTGCGTACTCGAAACTAATTACAGTGAGTGTAATAAGGCCCTTATTTACCGCGACTGTTGATAATCTGTGGAGCTTCTGGGAGATATTACGTTGGTTTCATTATGCTGATGCTTTGAGTTTGCTAAAAGCTGCTACCTTCATATAGCAGCCACCATGTAGCGGTGACCGTGATGAATGTAATATACCTAAATAGTGGTGGCGAGCAAACGCCGCTAGAATATTTATTAAGAATAATAGACTAATCTAGGTTTTTTTTTATACAACTAAGGTGGCAAACAAGCTTACGTCCCACCTGTTGTTTAAATACAAGGTAGCGGGAAGTAGGTGGATGGAAAAGTCTCAAAGACCGTTCGTCGAGGAACTCTTTGGGGGGGGGGCCTATGAGACTATGTCCAGCAGTTGACTTTAACAGGCTGATGATGATGATGAAGAAATACTTAGTAAAGATGCGGTGCGTCTTTCATTCGTTTAAATATAATGATTATTTATCGTACACACATGTAAATAAGAGATTGTTTATCGTACCTACTTATGTGCAATATACATTTAGTCACTGTGCTTACTTTTATTAATGTTATTTTGCGGGCTGCTCCAATTTAGAGCGAGAAAATCTTGCTATGCCCTGCCTACTCCCAAAAGAAAAGATATTATGCTTATTATGAATCACCTTGTATACAGAATGTGTCCCATTTTGATAATATATTGCCATACCTTTTTGTTCACATTTTTATAAGCTCTTATTTATTAGGGATTATAATTAGATTACTTTTCTTTTGAGCCTCACCTAGTTCGATCGGCACCACACTGAAGCTTTAAATTCCATTTTGTGAAAAGGGATCATCGAAAAAAATGATAGGCACCAAGCCGTGTTTGTTGCCTGATTCTTCTAGGCTTGGTCGCGGGGAACAGGCATAGCTTCACCTAGTTTCTAAGACGTTTCAAAGTGATCCTAGTGATTTTATTGAAATAAAGGCCTTTTGACTTTGACATAAAAGGTAGACATCGTTTATTTTATTGTTTTCGCTTCTCGCTCAAGAGAATATTCATGGTAATTTATGACACCATTTATGAGTTGATTAAACTCCGCAGTGGAATATTTCCCATGTATTTTATGGGGCGAAAGACGGTGCATGAACTTCATTTTCTTGAAAGATTATTTATTTATTTAAGCCTTTTTATTTTCCATATTAAATATAATTATTTATAGTATTTTTTACATAATGTTCATTTTATTTCCCTTAATTTAATTCTGTATAATCGTCAATTATTATTATTATTTTCATTAGTAATTTTTTTTTATGTTATACGGAGGCAAACTGGCTTACGGCCCTCCTGATGGTAAGTGGTTACCGTCGCCTATTAACATTAGCAACACCTGGAGCATTGCTAATGCGTTGCCTGCCGAACCCCTCCCCCCCCTAAAGAGCTCTGGCAACCTTACTCACCGCAGGAACACAACACTATTTGAAACAAATAATGTTATTTGGCTGCGATCTTCTGTAAGGCGGAGGTACCTCTCCAGGCGGGCTGCTCCAATTTAGAGCGAGAAAATCTCGCTGTTCCCTACCTCCTCCATAAAAGGTATTATTTCGAATTATTCAGTTGTTAAGTTTATGGAGGGCGCCCATTTGCGGGCAAAGGCCTCCTCCAACTGTTGCCAGTTTTGTCTTTGCTGGGCTAGTCTAGTTCTTGAAAGATTACGTTCCTATATATATAATAAATTATTGACTGAGCAAACGAAGATCTCTCAAACAACTTGGATGAATCGGCGCTGTATGTTTGTGTGTATATTTGATAAAGCATAACTTTCGAACCGTCGATCCGATCTGCACGGAATTTAGAAGGCCAATAGGTTAAACTATTAAGGTTTGCTGGTGAGAATATGAGTTAAATCGGCCAAGGGGTTGAACAGATATTTATATATATATCGCAGGTGATACAATCCAGTCTTCAAAATAGACAAAGAATATTAAAAAGAAAGAAAATAAAAAGTTTTATTCAGCACCTCAGTAGTACTATTTGTTATTATGTAGTGATGTACGGATATTTTATCGGGAAAACTTTACAAAAGAGCCAAATTCGAGGTAAATGATTGTAAACAAACCGCCCATGTGTTGCTTGGCGTTGATTTATGAACAGAATGTACATTTGTTGTCCATTTGTGTCGATTGACTCCTTCCATGTAGATTGATATCAATTCTTTAAATAAAACAAATCTTTTATAGAGTAGAGCTTTTATAGGTACATACATTTCAAATTGAATTTGGCTTTGGCTACAAACTCTTGCATACAAATCTATTAAAAAAACATTTTAGCTTGTCTCTGTTCTGGGTTATCTCTAGTATCATCTACGTGATGACGTTACAAATAATGTCCAGCTCAGCATGATGCTGCGTTTAATAACGCAACGCTGATCTTCCGCGGCAATCAGGTGTTTCTATTAGGGTTTAAAATATCTTCCTATCCGATTTTTATACATTTATTTATGAACGCTTTTTCCTTCAATAGGTAGGTGTTATGACCAGCACCAGGTGGGTTTGGAATATGAACATAAATTATTATCGCATAAAAATCGTGATGAAATAGAGATCTGAATTTTATTACCTACTCGTAATAAAAATGTAGATACCTTGAGTAGCCGCGAGCAAGCTATTGCAGAGTTGCAAAAAACTCTTGTACCCCGAAATGGGTTATTCTGATGATAATAGTCATCATAGTAATTTATTGATAATAATTATTATAAGTCAATTTGACCATAATTCTTTTTCTACTAAAAGTATCATACATTCATAATTAATTTAAAAAAACACAGATGTTTGTTCTGAGTCTGGGTGTTAAATATATATCTATTATGAATATCAGTCTCTGGTAACCATAGTACAGGCAATGCCTAGTTTGGGATCAGTTGAATATGTCCGGAATATTTATTCATTTATTCAATTACAATGTCAAATATAAATATAATTAAAATTTCATAAACTAATAAGAAAAAAAAAATTATATGATACTATGATGATTCTGATGATATAACAACTATATACGCGGGTGTATAGTTGTTTTATCTAATAAGGGGATATGGAGAGAGCTATGCTAGGAGTTTCACTACGTGATAAGATCCGAAATGAGGAAATTCGTAGAAGAACCAAGGTTACCGACATAGCTCTCAGAATTAGCAAGTTGAAGTGGCAGTGGGCAGGTCATATAGCTCGCAGAACCGATAACCGTTAGGGAGTAAAGGTTCTCGAATGGCGACCACGAACCGGGCGACGCAGTGTTGGAAGGTCCCCACCCGATGGACCGACGACAATGTGAAGGTTGCGGGAAGTCCGTGGATGGAGAAGGCTCAAGACCGTTCGTCGTGGAACTCTTTAGGGGAGGCCTATGTCAAGCAGTGGACTTCTACAGGCTGATGATTATGATGATGATCTAATAAGGAGAGTGCGATGTGCATCGTGATATTTTATTCACGGCACGTTCACGGTATTATACGAGCACACAGTCTGCGTCTGCTGCTTGCTCGATGTGCAATTGTAAAGCCTTTTCAAATAGCGATCAATGTTTTATCAAATTCTCAAAATGCAGTTGGGTTTTATAAGCTTTGATTTAACTTTTAAGAGGAGGTAGGGCACAGCGAGATTTTCTCGTTCTAAATTGGAGCAGCCCGCCTGGGGAGGTTCTTCCGCCTTACAGAAGATCGCAGCCAAACAACATTATTTGTTTCAAATAGTGTTGTGTTCCTGCGGTGAGTAAGGTTGCCAGAGCTCTTTAGGGGGAGGGGGGTTCGGGGTCGGCAACGCGTGCGTGATGCCTCTGGTATTGGAAGCGCTCATAGGCTACGGTAACCGCTTACAACGGGTGGGCCGTAGGATTGTTTGCCATCTCAGTTGTATAAAAAATAATAATAATAATAACTTACTGATTTAATTTAGGTCATCATTTCATTATATACTAAGGTCATCTTCCATCAGTCTAACTTACTACGTACGTATCATGCGCTGCCATAAAAACGCAATTCTACCCACATACAAAAAGGTTCCCAGAAACAAGGTGACGACCGTTGAGTCAATATTGACTGTTCGTGACATCGGGTGATCTAGGGTTCCGCACGTGGAGGCATGTGTTTGTACTTGTGACCAACTGTCATTGGAATTGGCTGTCAATTGAATTTACTTGTGGGTGTGCTAGGTGACGTTGGGTAAATATTTTTACAGAGGTGTTTTTATACAGTTGAAAAATTACAAGAGATAAGATATTTTTTACAAAAACTAAAAACCGACTTCAAATTCCTAAATATTTAAAAGATTAATACCAACCCTTTTTTTTTTTGTTATCAACCTCTTTGCGTTTTGCTTACCTACTGAGGATGACACCTGCCAACAACACATTCGAACAAAAAACCAAAGTAAGTATGACATTCATTCATCATAAAATAATAACTCATATGGTACTGACTGACTGACAGACAGTACCAGCAGGAGGTAGGGCACAGCGAGATTTTCTCGCTCTAATTTGGAGCAGCCCGCCTGGGGAGGTACCTCCGCCTTACTGAAGATCGCAGCCAAATAACATTATTTGTTTCAAATAGTGCTGTGTTCCTGCGGTTTGTAAGGTTGCCAGAGCTCTTTAGGGGGGGAGGGGTTCGGCAGGCAACGCATTAGCAATGCTCCACGTGTTGCTGATGTCAAAAGGCGACGGTAACCATTTACCATCAGGAGGGCCGTAAGCCTGTTTGCCTCCGTATAACATAAAACGTTGCGGTTTTATTCTCTTTGACAATTAACGCAGAGCCTAACCTCAAGTCCTAAGAGTATAAAATGTGCAGGGTAGCTTCCTGTTGCAACGTATGGGTGCACAGAAAGGAATTCCCGACACACAACCCCTAAGTTTAAAGTTTATGTAAAAATAGCAGCAACCGAACGAAGACGCGGTAATAACTATACCATACCACCGTCGACAAAAAGAAATTTCGGCAAGTCGTGATTTCAAGGGATGATGAAGCATTTTTAAGATTTACGGGACAAGTAGCAATCCCTCAGGAATTAAATCAATATGGGATCACCCCGGGATCATACTCTATACACCAGCGACAGAATCATCAAAATCGGGTTACTATTGGCGGAGATATCGAGTAACATACACACAAAAAAAAAAAAAAAATACAGCCGACTTGAGAACCTCCTCCTTTTGGAAGTCGGTTAAAAAGGGTTTTGATTAAGACTATACAAAACAGAAGAGGAAAAATGATTGGACATATTAAACGACATGACAGCTTCCTAGAGAACATCATTGAAGGAAAGGTACATGAGCCACATAAAAGAGAAGACTGCCGTCATGTCGTTTAAGAAAGTAAAGGAAATCTGCGGGGGAGGCTATGTTTAGTAATGGACATCCTACGGCTGAAATGATGATGATGAAGAATATAAGGGTAAGAAAGTAAAATCGGAACTCCAAAGTTCCATAGTAGGGCAATTAAAAAAATAATCAAGTCATGTTGGCAACTGAACGGGCCGCTTTTGACTATGCATCAGCAGCCAGTGAACAATTAAGTGTGAGTTGTATGGAGTGGAAAGGGTTCCGTGAAGTTTTGTAGAGTAATGTAAAGGCTCATACACGTGTGAAAAATCCGTTTAATAATAAATATTATGATCTACATCACAAACAGCAAAATGGAATACTGGAATACTAACTACTGTAAAATGTTAGGATATGCCTCTGACATCTTCAAGGATCCGATCCAGGGGGTAACAACATGTATATATTTGCTTTATCTCGGTTTATCTCTGATAAAAAAATCATTTGAATACAAAAAACTTTTCTAAATTAATTTATTAATTCTATGTACGTTATAAAAGTATTTCAACGTTAGTTCAAAGATTAGGACGTTACCATTTTGTACACGAAAGAGATAAAGTAGGAAAATTAACTTTTGTAAAATTGCTTTGGGCCCTGGGAGCACGATTACATGTGGAACTAAATTTAAACTTACGACCATCGCACGGGCGTTTGTCGTAAATACCAACGGAACCCTGACACTACAAAATAGAACCCTAATGAGATGCCTGTGGATGGGATAAAAATGCGAGCACAATAAAAGGTTGTCTGGTATAGATCGCTATTCAGCGATAAGACATTTATTACATTGTTTAGTTTTTATTGTTTTATTTTTACTGTTTTTACTTTAATGGTGTGCGATAAAGTATTTTATATTTATCTCATCATCATCATCAGCCTGTAGACGTCTACTGCTGGACTTAGGCCTCTTCCAAAGCGTTCCACGATGAACGGTCTTGAGCCTTTTCTATCCACTGAGAAAAACAGTTTTTTTAGGTTTTGCTCAGAGTCGATCACCAAGCAAATGAGGTCATCAAAATCTAACAGTTTTTTAGCGGCCGCAAGAAACCAATTCTTTGTTAGCATCTACGTATAATCAGGTTCGAGGTGTAACAGCCATTCAACTCAAGCCTTGATATTCCTATGAATTTATAAAACAAAATAAATGAGCTCAATTTGTAGGAACGACAACGACCACCTTTTACGGAGGAACATTTTATCTGGATGTCCAGACCAAATTTGAATTCTAAGAATTGTATAACTTAGTAGGTGTTTATATAAAAATATATTTAATAACAATTTATAAATATTTTATCAATAATATATTATATTTATTGAAATGTATAAAAATATTGTTAGTGTTTAAAGAAAAAAAGACTCCCAGATTGTACTCTTTCGGGAAAACAGACGCAGGCAGATCATTCCACTCTTTGGCAATACTTATAATAAATCTCGTTCTTTTACCGTTCGTACCTGTCTATTGGTTCGTATATCTAAGCGCGCTCTGTTATATATTATTCCTCAGACTCAGCAGTTCTGATATTGCATTCCGTATGCAAAGGACTTTTCTTTGGAAAAACTCTGCGTATTTTTATTCCATCCTAGATTCCATGCCGACGATATTGGGTTATGTATTTGAATAAACTAGTGGTTCTGAGTTCGCAATGTCTGGTAAAAGATGGTGTTTCGATCATCATTGAGGCACGCACTATTAAGATTAACTTTGAAAATCGATAGAGCATGTTCTAACTAATAAACAGTCTGAACTGAACTAGAATAGAATAGAAAAGAAAAATATTTATTCAAATCATCATGTACACTGCAAGAATTGCACTAAACCAACTACAAAGTCCAGTGGCGGATTTGCCCTAAGGCCTAGTAGGCCCGGGCCTAGGGTGGCCAGATATTTGGGACGGCAAATCGTGACCAAAAATTTGTAGAAATTGTCGTAGAAAATCATCATCTCGGAATATATTTACAAATTAGTAGCCATTATAGTTAATTCAATTTATGATTTTGATTTAGATAAAGTTGACAATAAAGTACATTCATTAAGTACCTAATGATGGGTGCTGAGAAAGGGGCGGCACATGGCCTGGAGCCTAGAGCGCCCAAGACTGCAAATCCGCCACTGACGACGTCAGTGAAACTTTACTAAATGGACGTTCACGTTATAATATTGGGTATATATGCTCTAACAAAGAATAGGCCCCTCCATTACTACCCGTGGATGACATCGTGAGGAAACGGCATGTCCTAGAACCTAAAAAATCTAAGATATGTGTCATGTGCATGAAAAGTCCTTAATCCTTTCACTACACTGATTCTTTCACCGACAGTCACAGGCACGGTGGAAAGTTTGAAGGCCACCATACCTCAACCTGGTCAATGATCTAATACAGGATGACCAAGAAAGAATCAGTGACACGACAAGCAAGCAAGAAGTAGACCTTTCTAATGAGACCATTCATTTATATCCAGCAGATTGCTCGATATGCGAAAACCCTTTACCAATCCAATTACTGAATAGGTGGATAACTTAGCGTGGAGCTACTACCGTGAAGGAATTCCACTCGACCTGACCCCTTATTCACTAAAAACCCGTGCTAGAATCGCGATAAAAGTACGATAAAAGCGCGATAAAACGGCGCGCGATATTATATGATTTAAAATTTTCAAAAATTCTAAAGTAATCTTTGTCAATTTTGAATTAATTTCAGATTAAATAAGAGTATATCGCAAATTTAAAACTCAAAATTGGCCTTATTCAGTAGAGGTAAGGATCGTTTTGAAACGAATTTGGTTAAAAGATCGCAGACATTCGAACGCGGTTTAAAACTTTCTCAACTGTCAAAATTAAGTCTCTGGTATGTTCATGGTGTTAGATAAAGTTAATGATAAGTTAGTGACTGATTTTGGATAAGAGGGTAAGGCTATACAATTATAAAGAGGTAAAATTAGATACTTAGTCACACATTGTTTTTTGAAATGTTACGTCATTTAGGATTTATCCTGGTTGAACTTACACAATCTCCTCTCTGATCATCTTTGCATAAAGATCCCACATAATAATGAGAGTCGGGATGAAAAAGCTCTGAAATCTAAATTAATTACTGTTAGGCTGACTTTTTTCCATAGCGTTGGCAATTTTCACAGTATGATAACCGCTCAGCACGTTAGCACCGTTCGTGCTTTAAGCGTGACTTCTTAGTGAATTAGGGGCCACCGTCAGATGAATGTCCGTAGATGGAGGAATTAATTCGTGTAATTCTACGGACGAGTTCTAGTACGATAGCCCGTTGCAGAACCGATATAGTTTAATTGGATTTCTTTATTTATTTTGACAGAGCTTCCGCCCGCGGCTTTGCTTGCGTGGTACCCATGTAAAAAGAAGCCTATATTGTAGAGTTCCAGATTGGGTTCCAAAATGAGGTAAAAAACATATATAATAACACAAATACACAATACACTGACGTTCATAGGCCCTTTTCAGGGCTACCATACCTCAACTTGGACTGATCTAATACCGGATGACCAAGAAAGAATCATTGACACGACAAGCAAGCAAGCGTATGAAAGAGCTTTATTTATATATTCTTAAATGTTTTTTTTAATGATGAAACAACGAAAAAACGTAGCTGGCGTAGCTTCACCTTGTTTCTATGTAATTTGAAAGTGATCCTAGTGATTTTATTGTAGGTAATTAACACCTTTTGAAATAAACATTGTATGAAACTATCGAATCATTATCAGCCCTGTCAGAGATTACCTACTCCAGGGGCAACCGCAGAATCACTAAGTTTGTAATGGAATTGCCAAGATGAACCATTTGCTGTTAGGTAAATTACCCTGTTAGGTAGATTTTGCTCCAGATTTCATCGGTTAAAAATTTAATGGAATTTAGTAAGTGGAAGACGCTTCTAAGGTTCTTCAATTGCAAAAAAAAAACACTGGGTACCACGTAAGCGAAGCTGCGGGCCGAAGCCAGTACTATCCTCTATTGATTGAGCGATTCAAGGGAGTCTCTGAATCATCTTCGAACCTTTTTTGAACCGATCTGCATGAAATAGGTGAATCGATAGGTTGTACTATCAAAATTTGCTTGTAAGAATATGAGTCAAATCAGCCAAAGGACTGTCCAAAAGAGACTATACTAAAAAGTTTTTGTAAAAACATTAAATTGGGTGTTATTTGGAAGAGCATTGTTCATATTCCAAAATGATTTTTGTTTATATTATGATTAAATTTAAGAGCTTAGTTCTTGTTGGGGTGTGATGATCAAAACTAATATCTAAATTCGGTTTTTTTTTGTTTTTTTTTTTTTTTTTTATACGGAGGCAAACATTCCTACGGCCCACCTGATGCTAAGTGGTTACCGTCGCCTATTGACATCAGCAACACCTGGAGCATTGCTAATGCGTTGCCTGCCGAACCCCTGAAGAGCTCTGGCAACCTTACTCACCGCAGGAACACAACACTATTTGAAACAAATCATGTTATTTGGCTGTGATCTTCTGTAAGGAGGTACCTCCCCAGACGGGCTGCTCCAATTAAGAGCGTGAAAACCTCGTTGTGCCCTACCTCCTCCAAAAAAGCTATTCTAAGATGTGAAGATGTTACCAGTCACTCCGTAACCAACCACAGAACGGATTGGAATGAAGTAAATAGCCTCGAAAGATTTTTATCAGGGTGCCACGCGAGCGAAGCCGGGACAGGAAGCTAGTTCAGAATATTTAACAGAGCTCCTGCATTAATGTATGTTAAACATTCCGGTAATTAATTCAACGACCTTGGTAATGGCTTTTGATGTACAGTTTTTCTTTTACATATTTTTTTGTGGGGAAATGTCTCTTTGTTTTGTCGCATAATTTCAATGCAAAGAGATTTTTAGTTTTCATTTCATTTTATTTTGTCATTTGGTACATAGTTCATATTTCATTTATTAATTCATGTGCTATGTACTTAATACTTACATACCTAATATTTGAGTATTTGAGCCTTTTGGGGTTGAGTTGGGTCCGTAAGGAAACGGGGCCCTCCGGGTTTTAAAAAAAATATCAGGACGTCTGATCGAAGAGACGCGTGAGCTGGCTCTTATATGGCCCAGCGAATTAGCATTGCCATCCAGCGTGGCAATTCCACCAGCGTCTTGGGGACGCTTCCGACTGGTAGTGATCTGGATCAGTTGCTATCTATAGATCGTTTGTAACAGACTTTAGAAGGCTCAACTGTTTCTTGTGTATTTTGTAAATATTAACTTGTATTAGTTTTAAGTTTCTTTCTGTAAATAAAATACTTACATAGCATGTGCATTGTAATAATACACTTTGGAACACTTAGTTACGTCAATAATAAATTAACCCTAAACACCATTAATTAATATTGATAGAAACAGTCAGGTATCAGGCTTTTATGTCAAATCATTAGCTTACTTAGTAAATAATCTGTGATGTAGGTACTGAATTTAGTGATATCATACTGCCATGGCCGTGGTGGCCCCGGCTAAAGAATAGGCTCCTCCATATCTCTATCCGCGGATGTCGTAAGAGGCAACTAAGGGAAAAAAGCTAGGGGATGGGCAGCAGCGTCCCTCATTTTAACAACGATAGCTCTAACTGCGCTCGCCAACCCGCATGCCCAGCGTGGTGAGTATGGGCAAATCCCCCCACATGGTAAGGAATTTGTCCTGTCTGTGGGGGAGGCCATGTTCAGCAGTGGACGTCTTACGGCTGAATTGATGATGAATGATGATACTGCCTTATTCTCTCGTCGCAGAGACCGCAGAGCTTCAAAGCGAAAGTATACGATCAGTGCGAGTGATGACATATGGCACTGAGGCTTGGTCTTAGTGAAAGACATGGTCAAAACGCACGGAGCTGACTGAGCCACGGTTTTCCTAGCGATGTATCCTTCACTGCTTGGTGCATATATGATACAAACCGACATACTACAACGAAGGTCAAGGTACCTCCCACTATGCCAGGGTTTCTTAAACTTTGTGCCACTTTCAGAATTTTTTAAATACCACGGTCCCCCTCAGGCCAATAATATTGTGGAAAAAAAAACTCGCACGCTTAATTTCGCCAAGATCTTTTGCATGAAATTCAGCTCTCAACACTTATTTAGATCTCATGTCAATTAAGAATTAATTTGAGCTTCTGCGGACCCCTGTCACACTTATTACGAACCCCTGGGGGTCCGTGGACCCCACTTTAAGAAACCCTGCACTATGCCAATACGACGCTATTATTAGTTTCTACCAAATAGTAAGCAAATGTAGGTAAACGTGATGTTTGACCATTAAACTTTGTTAGTATTTGGAGACCAGTGCAATATAAAAAACAAACCTAGAATTTTGTGAATAAACATCTATAATTTAACAAATAATTTAGATCCTTGAAAATTTTAATGGGGATACTCACAGGCATGTCCAATGCTTTTACTCTAATTTATTTTCAGCCGAATCGATCGCATTTGAATTGGCTCAGAGCCGGTATAATCAGCTCATAAATAAATGCCTTGTGAAGTCTTTATCGATTGGTATATTTTAAGCTGCATGGGTGATCAGAACTATAGCATACGAGTTGCAGTATTTAGTTACATGACAAAATTGCATACTTGCTTGTCGTGACCAAGAAAGAATCAGTGATACGACAGTCGGTGAAAGAATCAATGTAGTGAAAAGATTAAAGTGTGCCTCTTAGAGGCTCCTTTCGTGTACATGTCACATGTCTTTGAATTTTTAGGTTTTGGGATGTGCCGGTTTCCTCACGATGTTTTACTTAAAAAATTCGAAAATAGTCCCTTGAAATCTCTTTCCCATTTCGCTTACGCAACAGCACTGCTGACCATTAGAAGTACCATTTTGGAGGAGGTAGGGCACAGCGAGATTTTCTCGTTCTAAATTGGAGCAGCCCACCTGGAGGTACCTCCGCCTTACAGAAGATCGCAGCTAAATTGCATTATTTGATTCAAATAGTGTTGTGTTCCGGGGACGGCAACGCGTGCGTGATGCCTCTGCCTCTTGCCAGCGTCTTGCCTCTATTGCAAGTGTTCATAGGCTACGCTAACCGCGTATGCAAGGGTGTATGCTTGTTTGCAACCTTAGTTGTAATAAAAAAAAACCTATGGTAGGTACTTACGACAGCGGAAGTATTTAAGGGGATTTAAATACCCTGCTCCAAAAATAGGGCATTTGTGCGGTTTCGAAGCCACAGTAATGCCACAGAATAAACAGCAGGCAGTGCGTAGATTGGTCTTCGATTACTCGCGGTCGAACGGACTATGCGGTCAAATGGCACACTCACACTAATGCAGTACTATTGTAGCACCGGTTCACGACGTAGCCGATGCGCGTGAGGCCGTCGAAGTGATAACCGCATCGCATGAGTCCATAGAAAACAGTCACGTGTGGTATTGAATCCATAAATACAGTGCCTTATTTTGGTTTTGAGCATAACATAAATTAAATAGAGCATAACTAAAATGTTAAGTTTTATTTACTATTAAGTACTTACCCTAATTATAAGTTCTATTATATGTTACTAACAAATTATGGATCCACGTAGTCTGCTTTTTTTTATTTTTTTTATAAATGTGGCGTTCCTAATTATTGCATCATCGCGAAATATGGCAAAACAGAAATGCATCGCTGATTTTTTACCAAGGGTTCCGTTGGGTTCCGTTATAATCAGTTTCGGTGTAACCCGCTAAATAGTGTTACGAATCCACCCGATCCCTAATCCACTACGTGTTCCGTAACTAGTATACCGTCCCGAAAAGGGCTTTATTATGTCAACCAACATACAGAAAAACCTTAAGCGAAAAGTAATTCCTTTTTTTTTAAATTTTTTTCAATCCTTCTTCTTGTCGTGTAACTGATTCTTTCTTGGTCATCTTGTATTAGGTCAGTGACCAGGTTGAGGTTTGGTGGCCTTAATAAGGGACAATGACCGTCCGTGAAAGAATCAGTGTAGTGAAAGGATTAAAGTGCGCCTCTTAGAGGCTCCTTTCGTGCACTAATCCTGATTTTGGTCTTTTTACCGACTTTTTATCTAATTATTAAACTTACGACAAGTTCAACATCAATATTGCTAGGTACCTAAAATAGCTAAACGATCGAGTTTGAATTGATTTGACCCTAAAACAGCAAATTCTTGGAATGTTTTTTCAATGAAAAATGACGCACCTATTTCCAAATAAAGATACTATGTATCACTTTGTTTAATGGAACGAAGCAACCAAAAAGCGATTCGCTAGTGATTCGATGACGCCAGAAACTGATGCTAAATCCCTATCCTTTGCCAATGCTATTGTATAATCGGGTTAAGATAATCTGAGGGTTTGTCGCCTTTTAGAAGGTCGTTTAATTGGATAAGTTTTATCAAGGAATTAAGGTTCTTTATGACGCCCAGTGGTCACCACGATGTTTATTTGCAACTCCGCATGGCTGAGACGCAAGAGCGCGGATTCGACCCCCGCGGGGGGACAAATATTCGCATGATCATCATTCCAGACGTTGGAAGTCCACTGCTGAACGTAAACCTCCCGAAGAGTGCCACGACGAACGGTCTTAAGCGATCACCATCCACCTTCATGGCCTGCCCACTGCCACTTCAACATGCTACTTTAGAAGCAGATCAAGTTCTGTTTAGGTTTTAAGAACATCACAAAGGATATTTTTAGAATTTAATTTCTAGAATTTATTAATTCATTTTGCACTACCGGTATTTGAACCCGGGATGCGGATGGAAAGTCAAGGTTCCTCCCACTGGGTCAACACGGCATAACAATATTTTATATTTTTCGATATTGTGTTACCCGTGTATACGTACCTACTAGTAATTATTCTGTGCCACAACTCCACAGTTCCGATAAGCCGAGAAATTAGAAAACTTTCCTTGATCCCAGCCTATTACGCGGTAAATACGTTGAAGGGTGTAATGCCCATGTACCAACTATTGCTTCACAACGGAACATCTTAAAACTTCATCAAGCAAGGTGGCGCGTCTTTGCCAGTAGCAATGTTGAATGTTCTTAACTAGTGGTTCGCCCCGAACTGAGATGTCACGATGTCAGATAAAAGCTGATGCTTCAATGACTGGCCCCATAGCTCAGTTAGTAGTAACTCTGCCTTCTGCGCTAGAGGTCGCGGGTTCGATCCCCGCACTGGACAAACATTAGTGTGATGAACACAGATGTTTGTTCTGTGTCTGGGTGTTAAATACTTATCTATTATATATATCAGTCTCTGGTACCCATAGTACAGGCTATGCCTAGTTTGGGATCAGTTGACCGTGTGAATATGTCCAGAATAAAAAAAAAATGGTCCCCCAACGACCATTTTTTTTTATACAATCTTAAATAAACTATCTAAGGGTACAATTAAGATAAACTTTGAGCATAGCACTCTATCTAATTACCAATCTTATCTGAACTATGATATCATTGAAACTTTACCAAATGGAAGCTCACGTTATTTGGGATTTCCAATATTCATTTTTCATTGTATCCCAAAGCCATAAGGCCTAGATTACTACCTCGGTGGCGCAGCGGGCGTGTGCTCGTCTGAGACGCAAGGCGGGTTTGATACTCGCTGCGGGACAAATCATGCATGATTTGAAAATATTAGTTCCGGGTCTGGGTGTTGCGGTACTCGTAGTTTCTGATAACCACGACTCAGGGAATCCTAGTGTAGGTTCAGGACTATCATATATCACTGTGGGTGTTATTTATTTATTATTAGATGTATGAACTAAATTGAACTAAGTTTTTTCATCGTGACGCCACACTTGATGTATTTGTATTACGTAATTCTTAAAAACCTCCTTTTAGATCCCTTAATCGTGCAAACCCCTTGGCCGATTTAACTCATATTCCTAGCAGCAATAATAGCTGTTAACCTACAAAATTCAGATCGGATTGTCGGTTCGAAAGTTATGCTCTAACAAATAAACATACAAAATCGATTCGTCCAAGTTGATTGAGAGATTTTCGATGGCTTCGCTCGCTCGATCAATAACTAATCCGTGTACTGCGGCAAGTCCATAGAAGGTATGTTAGTATTATAGCAGCTGTGCCCAAGGTTCACACCACAATAATAAAATATGTTACGGTACATAGAAGTGCTACTCAAACTAAATTCAAACATTTGTCAGTTTTTAATTGTAAAGTGTAAAAAAAGTCTTACTTGGTTTTCGATTAATACATAAACATCAATTTGGGATTGTATATCGGCCGGAGGGTAAGTAAGATTCCATCTGTTGTTATTCTATTGTTTGCTTGAAATAAAGTTATTGTAGGTATTGTATTGATAATAAGGTTGATAAATAACGAATTTCACATCTCTTGGGTTAAATACTATGCTTAGTGGCAAAACCCTCTAGTGACTATAAAGTGAACTGTGGCTAAGGGTCGCGTCTCGGATCACGTCCAACCGATCGTACTTGAAGTTTGGTTTAGTCAAGGTTCGGTAAAAAAGGTTTTTTGAAAGAGTTTATTACGAAAATGATAGAGCACGTAGTACTTTAACGGTTTAGGGATAGAAAATCTTATTTTTAACCGACTTTTAAAAAACGAGGAGGTTCTCAACTCGTCTGTATACAAGTTGATTCATAAGTATTTATACCTACTATCCCAAAAGGAATTCCATTAATATATTATGCTTAAATCGCTAGATTTGTAACGTTGTCGCTCATCGTCCGTGATTCTTTTACCGTAAAAAGATTTCCTAGTTTTATTTTAGTCCGCTTCGCTTTGTTTTTATTGCAACATCGTGAATCGTAGAAAACGTGATACTAGGTAGATTCTCCATTTATGTAAACATTTCTCTATTACTCAACCTGAAAAAATCTTCATTTTATTCCTTCATTTGTTCTTTTTATTATGATTTTTATACATAAACAATTATATTCAAATCTTTACTGGCCTTTTTAAAAGCCACAATTACGATGACGAACCCAAAAGTTTCCTTATAATATGGAGCGTATTATTTAAATTTAATGTTCTGAAACACATTAATTTAAACAGAAGAACATAAATACACCAGAGACATAGATAAAGCAGGTACTCACTCAGTTTCGTTGTTCTCGAAGACAATATGCCCTTGGGCTGGTTCGTACTGGCTGCCGCCCTTCGCCGTCCCATCTTCCGTCCAGTACGGTATCCTGACCTTGCCCCTAGCGCCGGCGGTCCTCACCACACGCAGCTCATAAGTCCCCACTGACTCCGTCAACTCAAAGTCTCTCTGCGGGAACGCAAACACACCGGAATGATCATCATCGAGAATCACCACAGTGGCTGTTGAAGGAGAAGCTATTGTCGCTCCCCTCGGAGACGTCAGCCTCACATAAAAATGCTCATCTTCCTCAAAAACGTCGTCATCAATGACTTGTACGGTGAACGTCTTTTCTGTCTCCCCGGGTCTGAAGACTAAAGTCCCTTGAGCGGTGACGTAGTCTGAGCCAGCTTCAGCGGTTCCGTCTTCAGTTGTGTATTGAACAGCAATCTCCCCACTCAAATCACCAGCACGAACCACTCTGACTTCAAAAGATCCACAATTTTCAAATACAGTGTAATGTGGTGGGTCGAATCTAACATTCGGGCCGCGAGGTTCCAGTGATATGGCACCTGAATCGCGTCTTTGTAGTTCTGCCTTCACCTCGCTTAAATCACTCTGAGCTCTTTCTGATATTTTCCTCGAGAAGTCTCCACCACCAGTCATCTTTCTAGTCGCAGCCACTCTATAAAAAGCTCTAGACTTTGGACCACGTGACATCAAGGTCTCCAATGCCATCCGTTCGACCGTTTCAAGATCCTCTTCTGGATGCTGTCTGCGTAGCTCTCTCAGTGCTGCTACATATTCTCTTCTTGACTTTTCAACTTCCCTGCCTTCTTCATCATCCGATGCGAAATCGTCGCCACTTGGCTTCAAAGCCATCTCAACTGATCCATCGCCCTCACCTTCCACTATAACCCCTCTCTCATTCACTCGGTATCCTTTCTTCAAATACTTATACACTAGAAGACGTCGGTCGGCGATGTATGCCGTCATTACGGTCGCTGGGAAGAACAAAAATGTTACAAGTCCCTCCCAAACCTCGACTTCGTTGGGTGAAATTACGGCAAGGATGAGGTAGAGCCATACGTAGGCGAATATTGACCACGTCGCCGTCACTAGAAACACTCGAAGGTGCTTGATTTTTCTCACCTCTCCATCTGGTATCACCCATACACAGATTGCCATAATCACAAACAGGTTATAAGCGGCCGACCCTACGATGGTTCCGGGTCCCAAATCGCCGGCTTCAAAATTCTTCCCAGCTATTTCAATTACCGACAGCAAAATTTCAGGTGCACTTGACCCTAAAGCCATGAGCGTCAAGTTGGCAACGGTTTCATTCCAAACACGTACGACGATGATCTGTTCGCTGCCGTTCCGTCGCACGCGCACCTCCTTCTCTTGAGACGTGATAACTTCGATCGCTGCCATGAACCGGTCGGAGACGATCGAGACGCCGATGAAGAGGTACATGAGGCAAACGAAATACACCAGCCCGCGAATGGTGATCTCCAAAGTTGGGACATCTTCGAGGGGCTTCCAGGTGGGGAGCATCAGGCCGTCCGAGCACTGGAGCACATGGTGCGGGGTGGCGTTGCGCGGGGAGCGCTCGGGCTCAGCGCGCGCCACCACGCAGCAAGCCGCGAGCGCGGCGAGCGCGGGCCGCATGCCGCGTTACCTGACGTGCCCCATCCGCGGCGACCGGCGCTGCACGAGGCCGGCGCCCGACTGAGCGTCGCGACGCGCCTCACGCCTCGCCCCGCTTTCCCCTTGTTTCCGTGTTCAAGCTTTCGGGCATTTCGGCTACTGGCAAAGACGCGCCACCTTGCTTGATGAAGTTTTATTGGCGCTGCGGACTGTAAAGTTGGTCGTAGCCGTAGCCATTCGCCCGCATGGGCAAAAAAGCTATTAAGTATATAGCTTCCAGCCGCTCGCCCGCTGAACTTATTAAAACAAACTTCTGAAACCGCGGAAGTATTCACAGTTCACACGCATTTCAGCTTCGGTGGAGAGAAATTTCAGTAAGTTTTAAAGTAGGGTTGGTTCGTTGTAACTTGCGCCATTATTGTTGAGGTTTCAAGACGATTAGTCCCCCAGTTGCAAGTGGTACACGCATTCTTAGGCTCGTATCTTTAATCGTAGTGAGTGGAGTTTTGAGGGAAATTTTGACAAAAACATCCAAATTTTACAGCTTATTGAAATTAATGCAAAGCTACTGTTAGTGTGAGTGGAGTGACAACATACTAAAATCTAAGAATACAAGTGTTAGGCACGCGATAATTTAATGACCGTCGCTTGAGCTCACCTAAGCTGTTTAGAAGTTTATACTATAAATCGATAGCTACAATAGTTATACTATAGTATTTTCTTATCCAACTTTCAAACGTTTGAACACCAATTTTAGCCACAGCTATTCATTAATGTGAAAACATTAGGGACCTATTCATCATTGCGAAATTATTGGAGCTTTATATAGTGACTCATTCAGAGACTACTTTTCATCGACGTGATTCAGCGTAGTTTTGGGAAAATTTATTTCAATTTTTATACGGCACGTATCGTATTTTGTAAAACAAATTCAACTTAGATATCTGCTGCATTCCCTAAAGAGAAGGAAAAGGAGAAAAAAGTTCGATAACATTCTTTGATAGAAGTTTTATAACCACATTAAGTTTTATAAACTTTGGCTGTAGGTATTTAATTTTAATATTTAGTAATTTCGTATATAAAATAATTGACCAAAATTGCTTGCTAACCTAACCAGGACTTCTTAAATTAGTTACGCGCCTTAAAATAACTGTTTTATGGTGCTCCGAAGCCATTACGCGCGTATAATATTTCACTCAAAAATCTGATTTCTCAAGAGTAAAATCTAGAATTTCCATTCCATTACCGGCAGTGAACTCGAACATAATTAGGCCGTCATCATCGTCACGAACGCTGGCCGTAATGGATTGCAAACAATATCTTATTTGCCGCGCTGAGTGCTCGGTAAACCTGTAGATAAAATCTGCGGTTGACGCTTATGAAGGGAGTTCATTCCGGAGTAATTTATGGTTAGTCTTTATTTTTAAAGAAGTTGATTAGTTCATTCGTCTCTATTATTGTTAGCATTAGGTGATAACTGGTGGTCCTAAAGATAACCACTTCATTATTATTCAAAAAGTGTTACAAAAAATATGGCCAGTCAAAGTCAAAAGGTATTTATTTCAATAAAATCACTAGGATCACTTTGATACATCTTAGAAGGTAAAACTACGCCTGTTCCTCGCGACCTTGTTGCCTGATTCTTCTAGGCTTGGTCGCGAGGAACAGGCATAGCTTCACCTAGTTTCTAATACGTTTCAAAGTGATCCTAGTGATTTTATTGAAATAAAAGCTTATTTTATTGACTTTGACTTTGACCAAGCCTAGAAGAATAAGGCAATTAACACGGCTTTGTATCTATCATATTTTGAGATGATCATTTTCACGAAATGGAATTTGGAGCTTCAGCGTAGTGCCGATTGTAATGTGTAGCTGGAATGGGAAAACAATGTGTGTACTGTTACATAAAATACGGATACTACTTAAGGGGAACCATATAGCTAGACCTTAAAAAACCTACCTTGCCCTTTTTTACCTACCTATTTTGCCCGTAAAACTAGTGAATGCATTTTTTTGGGTTTTCTAATCCTTTTGATTAGACAACCTAACCTTAGATCCTTTTGAAAGAGAGAGATTAGTGTCACTTATGTATTTTTAAAAATAGTGTAAATATTTACTTATATTAATTTTTGTCTTTGTAATACCTACATTAATTTTATGAGTATATATCACTACTATTAAAATGCGAAAGTTGGAATAGATATAGTTCTTTCGAGCAAAGCCGCGGGCCTAAACTAGTTTTTAATAATTCCGTACTAGCCAGTCAATTCCGTACTAGCTAGTGAGTAAAGTAATAAAATCATTTCCTATTTTCTTAACATATGAGGGATGTAAACAAATGATGCATCGTTCATAAAACCTTATAAAGAGGACATTGTCTAAACCTAATAGCCGAACCATAACGACTGACGTATTTATCTCGCCTATTTCCGCCCCGTAATTTTACTACCGGCCCTAAAGTCTTTCAGCAAGACCCCAATAAACGGGAAACTAGGCCAAAATTGCTGCTCAGCCAAAAACCTTTGCATGGAAGACGTTGTAGTAATAACCTCTGCGGTTTTACTCATCGATTTGTGCAAATACGTGGAACTGTGAAATCTTGTTTTCTAAAATAATGGTATTTGGTTTATGCATGGATTTGACACAAATAATAGACCACCATATTTTTCTGTAAGGTAAAATGTAAAGCTCCAGATGCTTCAAAGAAAATATAATAAATTACATAAAACGAGCCTTTATTTCTGCTATTTATAACTAAATTACATTACTAAATTCTTCTTATCCTTGGCGTCTTCCCCCATTTTTCCTTCTAAAATTCTATATTCCTGGCCTTTGTCATCCAATTTAATCCGACTTTTCCTATGAAAATATCTTCCCATCTTTTTCCTCATCTCTTGTTTCGTTTTTTGGTATCACTCTGTTATTCGTTTAGCCCATCGACTGTTCTCCATCGTACACATGTCATGTCCTGCCCCAAGACAAAGAAAATATAAAAAAATCTAATAAAGGGAAGGCAAAGTCAAAGCCGAAGCCGAAGCCGAAGCCGAAGCCGAAGCCGAAGCCGAAGCCGATCAAAGTCCTAAATATCTACCGGGATAAAGGATAGACGAACGTCTGAATAAAATAAGTTTCACATTACAGGATTTAGTTCACTTAGGAAATTAAGGAAAATCAAGCCTCTACACAGTAAATAATAGTACAAACCTCTACCTCTACCTCTAGTAAGCCTCTGTCACACAGCTTTTTAGCTGCTGAAACTATTTTTTTTTATGTTATACGGAGGCAAAACAGCTTTACGGCCTTCCTGATGGTACCGATAACCGTTGGGTTGTAAAGGTTCTCGAATGGCGACCACGAACCGGGCGACGCAGTGTTGGAAGTCCCCCCACCCGATGGACCGACGACATTGTGAAGGTTGCGGGAAGTCGGTGGATGGAGAAGGCTCAAGACCGTTCGTCGTGGAACTCTTTAGGGGAGGCCTATGTCCAGCAATGGACTTCTATAGGCTGATGATGATGGTAAGTGGTTACCGTCGCCTATTGACATCAGCAACACCTGGCACCTGAGCATTGCTAATGCGTTGCCTGCACCCCTCCCCCCTTATGAGCTCTGGCAACCTTACTCACCGAAGTAACAAAACACTATTTGAAACAAATAATGTTATTTGGATGCGATCTTCTGTTAGGCGGAGGTACCTCCCCAGGCGGGCTGCTCCAATTTAGAGCGAGAAAATCTCGCTGTGCCGTACCTGTATCACATATAAGTGACATAGGCTGCCCGGTACGTGCAGTCAACAAGGGCCCTTTCAAGTGGCTTCATAACACGTACGGAACACCTACAAGGTCGAGAGATGTGTTGTTACGTTGGGGATAAGGTTTCCTTCAAAGCGGCGAGTGTAATAACACGGCCATAAAGGCGGGGATTGTAATTTTCAAGCATAGAAAAACAATTGATATATTCCCAACCACCCCACTAACTGCACCATTAGTGGGGTGGTAGCGAATTTTTATTCTCAACGACCAAAGTGATCCTATAAGGGTTCTGTTTTTTCCAAAGGAGGTTCAGAACCCTTAAAACTGTCAAGCCAACTGTGATGCCCTAACCTAAGCTAGAACTGACTGACTTGACTGGCCTCATAGCTCAGTTGGTAGTAACTCTGCCTTCTGCGCTAGAGGTCGCGGGTTCGATTCCCGCACTGGACAAACATTTGTGACTAACACAGATGTTTGTTCTGTGTCTGGGTGTTAAATATATATCTATTATGTATATCAGTCTCTGGTACCCATAGTACAGGCTATGCCTAGTTTGGGATCAGTTGATCGTGTGTGATATGTCCGGAATATTTATTTTATATTTATTTAGAAGTTTTAAACAGAACTGCGTTTTCATGTCATGTAAAATTTATAATCACTTACCCAAATCAATATTAGAGAACAAAGGTTTTATGTTTAACAGGGTTTTAAAGAATTGGCTCATAGTTCATAGTTTTTATTCCATGAATGCCAATGAATTTTTGACATGCAAATTTTAATTTTATTTTCTTAATGTGTATTTTTGACTTTTTTTATTGACATATAATTACTATTCAATATTTATACGTCATGACAAATGGCTGAATATGATGAACAATATAAATATAAACTCCTGTACACTACATACCATGTTCACAGCAAATAAATATTTTATCTTTAGAAACTAACTAACCAATCATTCTAATTCATTTTTGAGAACATACGCACCGTTTGGCCCATAGTACTCCACTCTAAGTAAGTCCGTCATTATAAAGATAAACTTTTTTTGGGAAACCAGAGTTTAGAGGTAGAAATTTTATGCGAGAAACTCTTAATAAAACTGTTTATGGCATCCTGTGGGGAATTTATTTTTGGGTCATGGAGGATACGTATTCTGTTGAGATTAAAATCCTTTTCTTTCCTTGACTAGCTTTGCCGTAAACAATATAATGTATCTGACAACAATGTTAAATTATCTTGTCATACAGTTAAGTTGTGTTCAAATGGTGTGCGATATGTCATCCCTTTTTGTAATACAACTAAGGTGGCAAACTAGCTTCCGGCCGACCTGTTCAATATCTTATTTGACATACACAGAAATAAGATATTTTTTACAAAAACTAAAAACCGACTTCAAGTTCCTGAATATTTACAAGATCAATATCAAGCTCTTTTTTTTGTTATCAACCTCTGTGTTTTGCTTACCTACTGAGGATGACACTGGCCACCTAATGGTACTGACTGACTGACTGTCAATCAAACGTAGTGGTTTTATTCTCTTTGAAAATCAACGCAGAGCCTAACCAAAATCCTAAGAGTATGAAATTTGCAGGGTAGCGTAACGTATGGGTGCACAGAAAGGAATTCCCGGCACACAACCCCTAAGTTTAATAAGTTTATGTAAAAATAGCAGCAACCGAAAGAAGTAGCGGGAATTACCATACCATACCACCACCAGAAAAAAATTCGGCAAGTCGTGATTTCAAGAGATGATGACGTTTTTTTAAGTTTTACGGGACAAGTTGCAATCCCTCAGGAATTAAATTAAAATGGGACCACCCCGGGATCATACTCTATACACCACCACCAATCATCAAAATTGGGTCACTATTGGCGGAGATATCGTGTAACATACACACAAAAAAAATAAAAAAAATACAGCCGACTTGAGAACCTCCTCCTTTTGGAAGTCGGTTAAAAACATAGAATGGACATAGAACATACAAGGTTGGTGATCGGTTACCGTAGCCTATGTACGCTTGTAAAATTAGAGGCATCACGAACGCATTGCCGACTCCGAACCCCCCTCCCCATAAAGAGCTCTGGCAAACTTACCGCAGGAACACAATCCTATTTGAAACAAATATAATTATTTGGCTGCGATCTTCTGTAAGGTGGAGGTACCTGTAAAGGTGGGCTGCTCTAATTTAGAGCGATAAAATCTCGCTGTGCCTTACATCGCATAATAAGATTAATTGAACCCGTATCTACATAACTTAGGCTAGACATGCAGTCCCCAGAGTTAAGTATAGATAGGTACTTTTATGATTAAGGTCCCGCCTGGTTCCACTTCTCGTTGGTATTTAGCGCAATAGGGCGATTACCCTAACTACTCTACTTTCCTAAACCTGTACCTTTTTTCTTATTTTTTTTATATAATATTTTTTTCTTTGCCTGTGTTTTTTCTTTATGTGTTTTTTTTTGTTGTTTTTGTTTTGTCAACATTTTTGTTGTTATTAATATTATTTTTTCTGTGTGTCTCATTGTTGTATTGTCGTCACAAATAAATGTCTTTTCTTTCATTATTTCTTTCTAAAAAAGCCGTATTGGCCTAGTGGGAGGTAGTTCGACTTTCAAATTACCAGACATCGCAAGGCTCGGGGCAAACTGCTAGTTTTATTTTACCCCACTATTTATATCAGCCAACAGTTGGTAGAGTCAGGCTGCAGAGGATGATAATTATTATTGTCTTTATACCCACACTATACAATTTTTTATGATATCATAGACGATTAGCAAAGAATAAGGCCAACGGAAGTACGGGCGCTCTGGTCGCCGGACCGGAAGTAAGATAGCAAACATGGCAGCGGCGGCGGTACGCTAGAACTGTCTAGAATAAAGGATGACTGGGATGAAAATACTAGTGGAGATAAATGCTTAGGGCTTCCACGAAACAAATAAGAACAAACGAACAAAGATTATCTCGGATGCATACCTAAGACTCTTGTTTTGATATTTACCTTGTATTGTGTTATCAGTCGATACCCTAAATCATCATCATCATTTCAGCCGTACGACGTCCACTGCTGAACATGGTCTCCCCCACAGACAGAGCGAATTCCTTATCATGTGGGGGGATATGCCCATACTTACCACGCTGGGCATGCGGGTTGGCGAGCGCAGTTAGAGCTATCGTTGTTAGAATAAGGGACGCTGCTGCCCATCCCCTAGCTTTTTTCCCTTAGTCGCCTCTTACGACATCCACGGATCGGTAGATATGGAGGGGCCTATTCTTCAGCCGGGGCCACCACGGCCCTACATAAATAAATAAAATAAACTTATTTCCGTGTGAGTAGAGTAAAAACTATAAATACCGACTGAAAATACAGGGGTTGAATGATACGACAGTAGTCATACTCCTAGCATCTTAGCTTTTTACGACAGAACTATATTTTCATCGTTTCCTGCTTGGTAGAGCTGTGGAGCTTTTGACTATAAAAACGAGGGACCTTCGTTAAACGGTTTGAACAAAATGAAATGAAATGAAAAAATATTTATTTACTGCATAAACACACAATTTTAAATAATTTAACATTTTACCTAACGCCAAATATTGCCTAAGTAAGCCGACATTCGATCTGCAGCTTGGCAATAAAACACAAGTTATGATATTCCTAATCAAGAGGAACTGAACCCGCGCTCACTAATTACGGGGATGCGCTATCTGCTGTACCACCGAGTACCGCCTGGGTGAAATTCTTGGAAAAAATATATATAATGGCTGATAATTGTGCTCGATTTTGAACTCAATGCTTTAAGCAAGGCTTAAGTTAGATAATAAGGCTGTGAACAATCACCCCTTCATCTGCTTTTACGACGATCATCAAAATGTCTTACGATTAATGTCCGCTAAGCGCAGGAGTCAGCCGCCATTTTGATTCTGTTGTAGTGTGTTAGTAAAACAGCAACGGATATACTTGTGTTTTTTATACCTACACGGGTATGCAAGAGCTGGAGCATAACATAGCCTATTTAATTTTAAGTTACCGGGAGAGTAAAGCCGCGGGCGTAAGCTAGGTACTAGTTTATCGTTGTTTAAAAGCCAACTTGGTTTCCAGGAATCATTGTAAAAAACCATTGCTCTGTCAATGAGTTGAGATTGATTGGATGTTGTTCTCACCTTAATAAAGTTAAGTTTTAGAATGCGCTGCGCTATCACGCTAGCGTGAATCTATCATCAGAAATTGATGCTAGGTATCAGGGTACATTTTAGGTACGAAAACTCTTGAACTCCTTTTTCCCAAATTATGGTGCTAAAGTACCTCCGCTCTCGTGTTCTAAAACGTCGCCCGTAAAATACTGTCTCTCAGGATTTATTTCGTAAAGTAATTAGTGAGAGTGACTCCGTGACTAAAAGTTTACAGCTGTAGGAGTTTCTCAGCTTCAATCAGAGGATCATGCCATACTAAGTACCATTAAGTCTCGAGCATCAAAATCGAAAACGTGATCGAAATTGCCAAAGAAATTGGAATTCTTAAATATCCTACTATGTATATTGTAAATTGTATTTATTTTGTAATCATTGATAGCAAACTACACAATCACAACAACACAAATTCACAGCTAGGTACCTACGCATTGTTCGTTTGTACTCGTTCTGCTCGCTCTCGATCAGGTTTTGGCTGAAAATCAGTGTTTTTGCTTTTAAGCAAAATATTTCACTGAGCCATAGCCTATTTGTCGTACTGCAGCACACGCAAACTTGCCTACTCTAAGATACCTACTTTTTTTTAAATTGCTCTATTGATTATTTATACCTACCTATTATATGTACTTTAGTTTAAAATTGTTTATCTATGTTAATTGTGTGTGTCTGTAGTGCCAAATAATTATCTAAATTCAAAGCTTACCTATTTATAAATAAATACTTAAAGTTATCAAAAGCTCCTAAAAGTCGAGCTAAAATAACTTTATTTGGAAGACACAAGGATAATTTTAAAGCGTTTTAGGAGTACTTTGAATTTCGATCCAAAGGTCGTTTTGAATCCCAGTCTATGAATTTATGTGCTCATTATCATGTACTTAAGGTAGAGAAGGAAAACATCGAATGAAAACTTTCGACTAATACGTATTGACCAGCCTGGCTATTGCGTCAGCAAAATGGTAATGAAGATCACAATTTTAGGGATGATTTTATCAATTTTAGCTACATCTCAAGTTTTTCAAACATGAAAAGAAAGAAGCTAAGGTCTTGAAGTTTTCCCTTGTCAAGTTTGGAATCTTTTAAATAAATTATAAATAAATAAATATTCCGGACATATTAAACACGGTCAACTGATCCCAAACTAGGCATAGCCTGTACTATGGGTACCAGACTGATATACATAATAGATATATGTTTAACAGCCAGACACAGAAAAAACATCTGTGAATCACACAAATGTTTGTCCAGTGCGGGAATCGAACCCGCGACCTCTAGCACAGAAAGCAGAGAAGGCCTTACTGAGAAGTACAAACTGAGCTATGACTGGCCTCATAGCTTGGTAGTAACTCTGCCTGTAATTTTTAAGGGTAGGTAATTTTAACAATCTTAGCAGTCAATCTTGCTAAGATTGTTAAAATTACCCTAAAAGTTACGATCTTCATTGCCATTACGCTTACACAATTGCACCACAGGTCCTTCTTGGAGATAAAGCTGAATAAGGCTGAGAGGGTGAAATAGGTGCCGGGTACTCCATCTAAATATGCCCCAGGCACTACAAGGTCTCACCTACCTATAAGAACTTCCCGAAAGATTCTAGACCGGGCTATAATATTTTTATTATATTCAGGGTCAATACGGTCTCACGAAGCAGAACAAAAACTAAAAGGCATGCTACAAAATACAAAACTGCCTACTGATGCATTAAAGCTATCACAGCTACTGATGCATAAAAGCTACATCCTCACTCAATTTTAAGCTGTATTAGTACAATACTCAAGACTGATTATCCTTGGACAAGCTAAACTTATAAGGCTTCGTGCACAACACACCCTTAATTACTAGCTGCCGTCGATAGCGGAGTGGCGATAAGTGGGGCACTTCCGCGTACCCCGCCGCGATAAACTAACAGTGCTCAGCTGTAGTGCATTGTATATACGGGTTTATAGTGTGTGGTATAAATAAAGATAAGGTAAGGTATACTCACTTAGATAGTACTAGCGAAGCGCTCGTGGTTTTGATTCATCATCATCAGCCAAAGTCAAAAGGCATTTATTTCAATAAAATCACTAGGATCACTTTGAAACGTCTTAGAAACTAGGTGAAGCTATGCCTGTTCCTCGCGACCAAGCCTAGAAGAATCAGGCAACAAACACGGCTTGGTGCCTATGTGGAAGTCACATAGGCCTCCCCCAAAGAGTTCCTTGACGAATGGTCTTGAGCTTTCTCCATCCACCAACTTCCCTTAACTTTCAAAATGTCGTCGGTCCATCGATCCGGGCCTTCCAACACTGGTTTGTTTAGACGTTCTTAATTCATAAGCAGTCTCTGTTTTTATAAGGTGAAAGACCACTACGAAAGATGTATGACAGAGCAGAGAACGTTATCCGAATCACCAAATATCGATTTGTGCTTGCTTGTGTCCCCTTTTTTTAATACAACTGATGTGGAAAACAAGCATACGGACCACCTGTTGGTAAGCGGTTACCGTAGCCTATGAGCGCTTGCAATACCAGAGGCATCACGCACTCCCCCCTCCCCCCTAAAGAGCTCTGGCAACCTTACTCACCGCTCGAACATAACACTATTTGAAACAAATAATGTTAATAAGCTGCGATCTTCCGTAAGGCGGAGGTACCCCCCCTCAGGCAGGCTGCTCCAATTTAGAACGAGAAAATCTCGCTGTGCCCTACCTCCTCCAAAAGTATTCCCTGATACTTTCTTGATCATCATGTATTAGGTCAGTGCCCAGGTTGAGGTATGGTGGCCTTTGAAAAGGTCATATGACCGTCGGTGAAAGAATCAGTGTAGTGAAAGTATTAAAGTGCGCCTCTTAGGTGCTCCTTTCGTGCACATGTCACCATGTCTTCAATGTTTTAGGACTCATGCCGGTTTCCTCACGATGGTTGCCTTCACCGTTTGAGAGCACTAATATACCTTTAGTCTACCAAGAAAGAATCATTGACACGACATGCAAGCATCTACAATAAAGTTGTGTAGTTTCTGATATCCACGATACAGAGAACCCTTGCGGGTCAAGCCTAGCATGCGACCGTTAAGCAATTTAGATTAGAGTCGCATTTGCTGGCTGTCGCATGTCGCCTTGAATGGATACTGTAATTGTCGCTATGCTTGGAACGCTGTCTTTAGTTATTCTAACACAATAAAGCTATGCTATCTGTCATTTCCACACACGCCAAGTTAGGTTTGAGAAGAGAGAACTTATGTAGAGAAACCACAGCCACACCGCTACGGGATTTAGAATAGAATAGAATATAAAAACGTTTATTTTGTTACCAACAAAATCAGACTTAACATAACACAATATAAAAATGAAATTGGACCCGCACCCGCACTGGACAAACATTTGCGTGATAAACACAGATGTTTGTTCTGTGTCTGGGTGTTAAATATTTATCTATTATATTTAGAGATCAGTATCTGGTACCCATAGTACAGACTATGCCTAGTTTGGGATCAGTTGACCGTGTGAATATGTCTGGAATATTTATTTATTTAAATTCAATTTCATGGTAACAAAAATCGACCACCTTTTTATATTGTGTTATGTTAATTCTGATTTTGTTGGTAACAAAATCAGACTTAACATAACACAATATAAAAATGAAATTGGACCCGCAACCCGCACTGGACAAACATTTGCGTGATAAACACAGATGTTTGTTCTGTGTCTGGGTGTTAAATATTTATCTATTATATTTAGAGATCAGTATCTGGTACCCATAGTACAGACTATGCCTAGTTTGGGATCAGTTGACCGTGTGAATATGTCCGGAATATTTATTTATTTAAATTCAATTTCATGGTAACAAAAATCGACCACCTTTTTATATTGTGTTATGTTAATTCTGATTTTGTTGGTAACAAAATCAGACTTAACATAACACAATATAAAAATGAAATTGGACCCGCAACCCGCACTGGACAAACATTTGCGTGATAAACACAGATGTTTGTTCTGTGTCTGGGTGTTAAATATTTATCTATTATATTTAGAGATCAGTATCATCATCATCAGCCTGTAGAATTCCACTGCTGGACATCATCATCATTTCAGCCGTTCGATGTCCACTGCTGAACATGGCCCCCACAGACAGAGCGAATTCCTTATCATGTAGGGGGATTTGCCCATACTCACCACGCTGGGCATGCGGGTTGGCGAGCGCAAGTAAAGCTATCGTTGTTAAAATGAGGGACGCTGCTGCCCATCCCCTAGCTTTTTTCCCTTAGTCGCCTCTTACGACATCCGCGGATAGAGATATGGAGGGGCCTATTCTTTAGCCGGGGCCACCACGGCCTATTTTTTTCTTTTTCATTATTCTTTCTGCTGGACATAGGCCTCTCCAAAAGAGTTCCACGACGAACGGTCTTGAGCCTTCTCCATCCACCGACTTCCCGCAACCTTTACAATGTCGTCGGTCCATCGGGGTCTTCCAACTTTTACTTATGGCCTGCCCACTGCCACTTCAACTTGCTATTTCTGTTAGCTATGTCGGTGACCTTGGTTCTTCTACGTTCTTACACGTTGTTTACCTCAAGAGTATTATAATTTCGCGGGCCCCATTACCTTTTTATTTCGAACCGAAGTACATATCTAAATTAGCCACATATGTGGAAGTTTACGTGTAAGCGCCACACCTGACAATAATGTTTTATAGCCTCCGGATGCTGCGGTTAGCCATTTTCCAACGCACGTGTACAGACCACAAATTTCACAGCTCGAGAAATCGGTGGAATTTTAGTTAAACAAAAGTGGTATGTTTGGCTTGTTAGCGAGTGGAATACATGGAGTGGGAGAGCAGCAGGCAATGAGATTTTTTAGCGAGTAGAATACTGTGGACAGTTTGAGTTTTTAACGAATTGAGGATTGTGTAGATGCCTGGTGGATGAGCGGTGGGCATATACTGGATAACATAAATGTTTACATTACGGGCATGTAGGCTAACACTGTTAACGCACGGTAGTGCAAGTACGCAATACGTGTCAGTCATTGTCAAACAAACGCAGAAAGCCACTCTAATTCTCCTCATAGCTCAGTTGGTAGTAACTCTACCTTCTGCGCTAGAGGTACCCATAGTACAGTAGTACAGTAGTAGGCTATGCCTAGTTTGGGATCAGTTGACTGTGTGTGATATGTCCGAGAAAAAAAAAGTTCCTATTCTGTGGTCAGCCCTCCACCCGATGGACCGATGATATTGTGAAAATTGCGGGAAGTCAGTGGGTGGAAAAGGCTCAAGACTGTTCGTCATGGCAATCTGGATGAGGCTAGCAGTCTGTCCAGTATTGGACAGGCTGGTGATGGTTCTATGGTATGATGCTTGTGAGTGTAGTGAATTTGAGCTGGTGTATTAGGCCAATAGTTAGCGACCAAGTCTCAGTGCCATATGTCATCACTGGCAACGCGCATTTAGACTTTCGTCTTGAGGCTCTACGGTATCTGCGACGAGAATATATGACGAAGTGCTCCAAACGCTGCCCATCCGAGTTGGATTCGTCGGTTGACCAAGATGAGTGAGAATTAGACATCAGTGTATGTGACCTATTTAATGAAATAGTCAAATAATAAATAAAAATAATGGTGTGAGCTAATTTACAGCTAAACATGTATGGTTCGTCTATAAATTATGTTTCTCAGGCAAATATGCTTTAGGTATACAAAAGCATGCGTCCTCATAACTCATTTTGGTCTCATTACACAAACATAAGTAACATGAAGGCTCCCCGGGGAAATAACTTGAGGTCTTAGGTACCTACAAAATAATTGGACTTGAGATGTAGTGCCTAGTCATTTTACTCGTACCTTTGTAGGCTTTGTACCCTGGTATTTTAAGTCGTTAGAGCGTGTAATAAGTACGCCAGATTAGCACCTCAACCCTTAGGTTAGGTTGTAGATTTTCCACGCTCAAAAAGTACCTAATTTATGAATTATCGAATCTTGTCCCGTATCCTCGAAATATAATTATTTTGATGGAACTTGAATCCTCCATCCAATTTGGCATTGGCTCAACGTAAATCAATTACATCGGGAATAACCAGATAAGTAAAAATAATTTTCCTCGTTCTCCCACCCGGTTAGACAATAAACATTGCTATATTTATTTATATTTAGTCCCTGACTCTAGATGTGGTGTAGTTATTTAAGTTTGATATTATATGTATGTTAGTCTGTAAGGTATTTATTAATATGGACCATGGCATGTTACACATTTTTGTGTAATGTGTCAAGTAGCCTGAAATAAAGATATTATTATTACATTTATCTATGCTTTATCCTTGGATACTTCCCCATTGCTCTTTCCTCAGGTACTTCAAACTGCAATTACGCTCGTTCCAACAACAACGGAATGGCGCCATGTTTTCGGTACCTAGTTTGTCACGGCCCAGAGCCCGCGGTCCGTGGGCGAGAACGAGCAACTGCTAATGCGCGGGTACATTTGTTTAATACGCCACACACGATATAGTAGATATATAGCAGCATCACAACATCCCTACACACTCTAGTCACGCGACTACATATACCTATTACAATTATTATGTGCCTTTTTTTTTTATACAACAGAGGTGGCAAACAAACTTACGGCCCACCTGATGGTAAGCGGTTACCGTAGCCTATGAGCGCTTGCAATACCAGAGGCATCACGCACGCGTTGCCGACCCTGAACCCCCTTCCCCCCTAAAGAGCTCTGGCAACCTTACTCACCGCAGGAACACAACACTATTTGAAACAAATAATGTTATTTGGCTGCGATCTTCTGTAAGGCGGAGGCACCTCCCCAGGCAGGCTGCTCCAATTCAGAACGAGAAAATCTCGCTGTGCCCTACCTCCTCCTAAAACAAAGATACCTTACGATACATTTATCTATGTTCGAAACTCATGTTTAGCCGTATGAAAATTTAACAATATAAGATAGGCTATTCTTGTGTGAGCAAATTAAGAGGAGCCGATCAAATCTGACAGCATTTCAGATTTAATGAGAAAAGATGTCTCAACTGTTTCTTGTGTATTTTGTAAATATTAACTTGTATTAGTTTTAAGTTTCTTTGTGTAAATAATGAGAAAAGAGAATAATAAAAATAATGTAGGCAAAGGCAAAATCAAAGGTGTTTATTTCAATAAAATCGCAAAGTTCACTTGAAACGGCTTAGGAACTAGTTGAAGCTAAGCTTGTCACTCGCGGATAAGGTAAAAAAATTTGGCAATAATGACGGTTTGGCGCCCATAATTTTTGAGATGATCCTTTTCACAAGGAATATACTAAGGAGGGCTAAGAAAATACAAAAAATACCTATGCGATGTTAGTAATGACAGTGTGAGTGGGTGAAAAATACACTCGTATAAAGACATAATATGTATGATTTATTCTATTGAGATTTATTGCATATAGATATATACTACTATACTATATATACGTACTAGTATAGATTTTTGACGAATTCTCACTTGCTCCGAATTTGTATCTACTTGCTGCTTTTTGGAATATTATCTTATTTATTCAATTCAATTCAATTCATTTGTTGACAATTTCGTTATAACATATAAAATAGGCATGTCAGGTTTACAGTAATTACAGTTCTTTACAAGTAACGTTCATATAATTTTACAAAGATTTTAGATTTTAATAGGTAATTTATAGTTTCTACTCCACATGCAAATCAGAAAATGAAACATTAAAATATTCCGCGACATAATTAAAACAAAACCAGTAAATAAAGAAACGAGGGCATTGAGTCAAGAATGACAGTACAAAAGGAAAAGAGAAAATCAACGATTAAGAGGATCAAAGACTCATAAAATCTAGGGCAGTAAGAAAACATTTATTTGAAGGACGTCTTTGTTTTAGTTGATATTCTGTTTAATCATAGGCTTACAGTGTCACAGCGTAAAAGCTGGCCGGTTTTGTGAAATGGCTTTATACACTAGGGCTTACAGTTGTTTGGGAAGCCTCTGTGGTTTCTGTTTTTGACCCTGAAAAGTTAGCATATACCTAAATTAAGGCGTTCAAAATGCTGGTTTTTCAGATGTTGCATGAATCACCGATTCGATTTTTTTCAAAGAACGGCTGTTACTTATACTGGAAACGTTGTAGGTAGCTATTAGGTTAAGGTCTAATAATCATAAAAAATATACTTTTAATAATTATCATTAACATGAGAATTCACAGAAAAGATAAGTTGTAAAATTGTATTATACAATGAATTAATCATCATCATCTTTAGCCTGTAGAAGTTTACTGCTGGACATAGACCTCCCAAAAGGTTCCACGATGGTCTTGAGCCTTTTCCATCCACCGACTTCCCGCATCCTTCAAAATGTAGTCGGTCCTTCGGGGGGCCTTTCAACATTGCGTCGGCGTCGCCCGGTTCGTGGTGGCTATTTAGAACCTTTACTCCCTAACGATTGTCAGTTATTCGAGCTATATGACCTGTCCACTGTCAATTCTACTTGCTAATTCTAAGCAATTTTATTCTCTTAGGCTCGTATTCAGAGACAAGACTCGAGCATTGATCTGCACTTAAATCTCGATTTGAGGCGAGATTCTAATTCTTGAACAGTATTTAAGGCTCGTATTCAGAGACAAAACTCAAGCGTTGATCTGTACTTAAATCTCGATTTGAGTCGAGATTCTAATTCTTGAACAGTATTTAAGTATAGATTCAATGATCACAGTTCACCTGAGTAAATGCTTATTCCGAAACGTCAATCAGACGAAATCGGTACTTAAATCTAGATTTGATTTGACATTATTCAAAGGAAAATGAGATCTACACTCAAGCGTGCTCCGGACCACACTTAAATATAGATTTTGTTGTATTTGGTGCAAAAAAAAGCAATAAAGAAGTAAATATTTGAAGATAATATGGATATTTTGTTAAGTTTATTGTGGTATACGAATAAAGAGTTATCTATTTTCAATGAAACGACGAAATCAAATAAGTTCAAAATCCAATGCGTAATATGGAACGCTGACGATCCCTTCGCATTGGAAGTAGTGAGTTTATGGAAGAAGTAGTGAGTTTATGGAAAAGAACCAGATTCTCCAGAGGTTTCGTGAAAAATATAAACCAGCGCCAACGCCCTATCAGCAGAGGCCTACCCGTAATGATGGCACTGCAAGTTTTGGTGTGTTTGCGATATTACGCTACTGCATCATTTCAGGTAATAAGGTTACCTACCTACCTCACCTTACATAGGTACACCTTCCACTAAGTACTAACAAACAATGTTACTTTGTAATTTCAGCTGGTCATGGAGATCTACTTCACATTTCTATCCTAGCTAACGAGGAACTGCCGGAATACCACGATATTGAGCAATACCCTCATCATACGAACCGGGCAGTGATAGATAGGGTAACAGACAGACAAGAGTTATTCTCGCATTTACAATAGAAATTATAAAGTAGGTATGTAAATAGGTACATTATAAAAATATAGACAAGTTTACTAGGTATTTTATTAAAAAAAATTAAATGTGTTACAGACAATCTTTTATTTCCTACCATTTAATAAGAATTCACAAAATCACGATTCCCGATATTATCATCCTGCGGGACAATGTTTGCATGATCTGCATACTTGTTCTGGGTCTGGGTGTTGTGGTACCATGGTACTCGTGGTTTATGTGATACCCACGACACAGGGAATCCTTGTTAGGGGTATTATTTTTCAAATTAATCCAACCACCAAAACTATTCATAATTACACAAGTTTTGTAAAATAAATTGAGAGCACAACATCACTTTGACTTTGACATTTTCTTTGAGCAGCGTTCCGTTACACGTAATTTGATAATAGTTATACTTCACTTTATTGGAAGCTCTATCATATTCCCAGCCTGGCTATTAAAATTTATGCGTAAAACGGATCGAAAATTGTAAATAAATCAAAATGTAAACGAGAACAGGCTGAATCACATGAGTACAGATTTGAAACTCGATTCAGCTGAGAGTAGTTTAAGTACCGTTCATGAATAAAAGCTTTGTTTGAGAAGAGATTCAATACTTAAATAGAGTTCAGCTGATCTGTGATTAAATCTATGCTTGAGTCGTGTCTCTGAATACGAGCCTAAGTATAGATTCAATGATCACAGTTCACCTGAGTAAATGCTTATTCTGAAACGTCAATCAGACGAAATCGGTGCTTGAATTTAGATTTGATTTGAAATTATCGTTCCGTTACACGTACTTTGATGCATATTTATACTTCACTTTATTGTTCTATTCTATTTCCACCCTGGCTGTTTGAATTTCTGCGTAAAACGGATCGAAAATTATAAATAAATCAAAATGTAAACGAGAACATTTGAGTACAGATTTGAGACTCGATTCAGCTGAGAATAGTTTAAGTACCGTTCTTGAATAAAAGCTATGTTTGAGAAGAGATTCAATACTTAAGTAGAGTTCAGCTGATCTGTGATTAAATCTATGCTTGAGTCATGTCTCTGAATACGAGCCTTAAACAACAAAATATGACTAAATACTAAGCTAAATTCATAAAACATTAATCTTTTAATAAATAAGCCAAGGCCGCCTTAACGACGAACCAATGATGTTGATGAAAGCTAAGCACAGAATAACATTTATCTGAGAGGATTCGTTTCGTTCCATTACCCATTCAATGGCCCGCTAAAAGACCTGTTAAAATAAACAGTCAGTGAAAATATCGATGAAATTTAATTCGGAAGCGAAAACACACCTATAAGCTCTCACAATAGCCTTTTAAATTACTATAATGAAACCCTGTCTCTGTGACAAGCGGCATATATATATTATTTTAGCAGATCCGGACTTTTCAACGCTGTACACCTTTTTAATTAATTTATGGGATAAGCAAAATCTGTAGATAGATAGATAAACTCTTTATTGTACACAGAGATAGATATTAACAAAAGAGAGAAACAAAAAAAATATTACGTACAATGGGCGGCCTTATCGCTAAAAGCGATCTCTTCCAGACAACCTTTGGATGGACAGGATAAACAGATCAAATAAGACGGAGGTGTACAAAAAGATTAACACTACAATACGTACTATAAAAATAATATTAATATACTAATACATAAAACCTAAATATTACCTAACTATTTGTAAATATATAATATAGAGAGAGATAAGATTATACTGTTAGTTCAAAGACAAGGACAAGTAGTGATCATACACCATAGTTTTAAAAATATTTAGGGATTTAGCAGATCGAATACGGAGAGGTAAAGAGTTCCATAATCGTACATCTGTATATATAAAAGAACAAGGCCTGATTCCACGATCAACGCATAGCCCAAACCGCTGAAGCTATAAAGCTGAAAGGACATGGGAAATCGTGGGCCCCAACCTGCAGTTATTTGATGAGTTAATTAATTCATTTTGTTAATTTAAAGTAGTAGTTTTAGTCATGAAAAGCTCTAAAGCAGTGGAGTTATATTAAACGCTGAAAATAGTCATTTCCGTGTTATGTTTATGCTACCTTCTTACTACGAACGCTTTTCTTCGATTGGTATAGTGCAGCGAAACAAAACCCTACCCGCAATCAATTGTTTTTGACTGTCACAATAAACCATTGTCATTTGTGACTTGCAGATTCAGTTTCAGTTTTTAGCACAGAGTACTTTTGTATATATACCGGTTTTTAGTTTTTGAGTAAAAAATGGAAATTCTTAAATGCCAATTGCACTATTGCTTGAGGCTCAAGATTTCGACGATTCCTGGTACAAGACCAGCCACCGGTAATCCTTAATACTGTCACGTCTTGGTTAACCTCATCAGGTAAGTTTCTACATTTTCCTAAGTAATATTATTTTACGATTCATGAAACCTCGCAGAACCGATAACCGTTGGGGAGTAAAGGTTCTCGAATGGCGACCACGAACCGGGCGACGCTGTGTTGGAGGCCCCCCCGATGGACCGATGACATTGTAAAGGTTGCGGGAAGTCGGTGGATAGAAAGGGCTCAAGACCGTTCGTCGTGGAACTCTTTGGGGGAGGCCTATGTCCAGCAGTGGACTTCTACAGGTTGTTGATGATGAAGCCTCAGGAGCTCCACACATCGAAAACGGTACGATGCAGAAAGAGCGCCGCGCTATTTGTTTAAAAGTTAAATGGCGACGCAACGCCCTGCCGTGTCTCTCCTTGTTTGGTGTGCATCATGTGTATGCATTCTCCTAAAGATGCATCATATAAAATTCGGCAGCCGCAAAAAGAAGCATAACTAGTCGTACGAAAGTCTGAAAGGGGTTGCTAATAATGTAACTTTTTTATCAGTAGGTATATTTTAAATGAGGTACCTAACTACAATGACAATAACTAATATTTTTACAGATATTACAAAAATGACATTGGTGCAAAAGGTTCCTGCGGAACAAGCTGCCGTTAGACGGTTTGAACATCGAAGAGTGTGCCGTGGATGTGGTTCTTAGGTCTTACGAGCAAGATCGCATGTTATTAACACTCCAGAAGGGGCTATGGTTATCAAATCCCAACAGTGAATGGAAAAAAATTGATAGTGAAAAAGTTGTTGAATGCTGTAGGTATATTTTGTTTATATAGGTAAAGATTGATTTTTGTGTATTATTCAAGTAGTATTTTTTTTATTTCATGGTTTATCAATAATATAACAGTTAATTAAATACCATTGGTTACTGCTAATCTGAAATAAAAATTGTATGTTTATTCATTTTTTTTATTTGGGTTTAATAGGTAATATCAGAGTATCATCCTTGGTACTATTTAATTACCATAATATAGGTACATATTGAATATGAAAAGACTTTTACATGGTAGACATCCTCCGATCTGAAAAGATCCAGGCGTACAGGATTCAGTAATATCCTCCCTTTTCACGTAGATCTGTCAGTATTTTAAACTAATAACAATATAGAATTGAAAATAAATATTACATTTCGTACACTGTCAACCAGGTATTTTAAAAAACTTTAACGACCTATATCTCTTTACTCCGGCTGCTTTACAATAAAAGCCGCATATATTTGAAATCTACACTATTAGCACAGTGTAAAACTGAAAGTTTCATTAATGCAGGATTAAAAAAAATCGGGGCCCTGGCTCCATACAAATTTGCCCAATCTCCTTTGGACAGTAGCTGCCTTATATGCCAAACACATCCACTAAGGAGGGATTTTCACTACCCCTTAACAGGTTGTAATGAGATGTCAAAGTTTGTATGGGAGAATCTTAACGCGTGGAGAGATTTATCTGAACTTGGTAAAAATACTTATAAAGTCTAATAATGAAATTCGTATTTAAGGGTTTTTCAAAACTGCCCCTTTTTATCAAGATACCACTCGAGCAAAGCCGCGGGCGTACGCTAGTAATTTCTATATTTACAAATAAAGATCAAAAAATACAACGATCTTAGGACCTGTCGTTTTGTATGAACCTGAGTGTTAGGCTACCAATGGTACGGATGAATGAACATTGCACGCAGCGGAGAGATTATAAAATGGATGTGTGGAGTGATGAGAATAGATAAGTTATAAAATGAGTATTTAAGAGGAAGATTAAAAGTGAAAAGCAGTGGAGTAGGACGGAATAGGTAAGTGAGGTATGGGCATGTTATAAGAAGAGAAGAATGTCATGTGACGAGAAGAGTGTTAGATATGAATATAAGATTGTTGAGCAGGATAATACCACAACATAATCGACACGAACGTAGCATGTACATCCTGTCGATAAGGCAGCTATCGAGCGGTCCGGAATAGCCGGCTTTTCGGTCTCACAAACCCTATGTCCAATCATAAAGGAACATAGCACACCCATTTACCAGACATGTCACAACTGGAATACCTCAGTGATTTATCTCGAAATAACATGTACGTTACTCTTCCTACGGCCATAATCCTGGCGATCTGCCAAATCCTAGATTCAACTTATACAGAGCGCAAACGAGAGCTGGTTAACTATCTTTAAAGGCAATCACGCACGCCATTTTATTTACCACACATCGATAAACTAATATTCTGTGTCTAATACTCGGAACAAAATATCCGTTTGAATCCGATCAATGAATTTCTTATTCGAAAAACGATAGCAATGTGCGCTCAAATGGTGAAGAAAAACATCATTAGGCTATGTGTTATGAGAGATCATATTTTTATGTTGCGGATGACCATTAAGAATAAAGAAGAAAAAATTAGTTAGCCAAATGTTTTACTCAAAGCTGTGACTTGTACTCTGGAGATAAGTCCTCAGGTTCATGTGTTCAAAGCCTTATTTTGAAGCATTAAAGCTATTTTTCGCCTGACTGAACTATGCTTTAAAACTAAAATGTACATTCGATGAGACGTAACTCCATAAAAGAAAGCACTGAAATATAAATATATTGCTGTTTCACTCATTGCAGTGTAGCTCAGGTTTCTTGGCTTTGCGTACGGTTTATGAAGATCAACCAACAAAACGGTACCTAGCGGTTTTTTTATGGCTTATGACCCACCTGATGGTAAGCGGTTATCGTCGCCTATTGATATCTGCAACACCTGGAGCATTGCTAATGCGTTGCCTGCCCTGGACATTTTTTTTTATATTTTTCTTGAAGCTCTTCATGTTGTAGGTATTTGTAAAATTAATCAATCGTACCTACCTATGCCTTTTCCACTAGCTCTAATTGATCGAGCGAGCGAAGTCAGCGAAGATCTCTCAAACAGGTAGTTTGACTTCTCGGACGAATCGGAGTTTTATGTTTGTAGGTTTATTTGTTAGAGCACAAATTTCGAACCGTCCATTCGATCTGCATGGAATTTGATCTACAGATTGTAGATACTTTATTTACAGAAAGAAACTTAAAACGAATACAAGTTAATATATACAAAATACACAAGAAACAGTTGAGCCATCTAAAGACCGTTACAAACAATCTATAGATAGCTCAACTGATCCAGATCACTACCATTCGGAAGCGTCCTCAAGACGCTGGCGATTGTAGATTATGTAGCTGAATATTTTAATGAATATAACTGAGTTTTAAACCGAAAACAGCTCCTTTATTTGTAAAATTAATCAATTGTTAGAGCACAACTTTCGAACCGTCCATTCGATCTGCATGGAATTTGATCCACATATTGTAGATACTTTATTTACAGAAAGAAACTTAAAACTAATACAAATTAATATTTACAAAATACACAAGAAACAGTTGACACAAGACCTAGTTTTGTCCTGGACAAGTTTGACCATGCAGAGAGGTATCGGTACTGGGCCTACAGGCACTATAGCGTCCTTAAGTGAGTTAAACGTTCCACCTAAAGCTGTATAAATGATCTAGAATAGATGTTATAAGGCTTACTCTCCTGAATTCAAGCCGTTAGGGGACGTTTCTAACATCAAGTATCGATATCCTCTTTGTTCAGTGCTGAAAATGCACTTCAATAAGAGCGAGGACAAAATGCATTAGTTTAGCGGAACGTGAAGAATAGTAGATTATGCAACAAGGGCTTAAAGTAGTGTATTATGTCAAGGGCGCTATATTGAACCCCGAGAACGAAGGATTCTATGGTTAACTCCTGAGCGGAGCGAGGGAGTTCAGGCAAGAATCCTGAGTACGAGGGGTTCAAGATCGCCCAAGACAAATACACATTTAAGCCCGCGATGCATACTCTACTTTTTATACTTTCTGCGAGGCAATTGAAAACAATAACTGTTAAGTAGAATGAAATGATTTTTTTGGAAGTAAGTTTCCAACTATACCGGATGCTTCAGATTGCATTCTGGAGTCGAATCATAATCACTGTCGTCGTCACTTGACATTTTTTAGAAGTTTATTTGAATCGAAACTGAATTTCGGTGTAGATAACAGCACAGCAGTATGAGCGCTTGGCGCCTTTTTTTTTTGTAGTCTATTCTGTAGTGGTCAGTTCGACATTCGAATAAATCCTTCTTCGTGCGCGGGTGAAAATGAATTTCGTAAAAAGTTTTCATGTTTTTCTTTTTTTTTATTTGTAGGCAGTGCAAAGAAAATGTTAACATACAGCCTAATTAGAATAAAATCTCATTGCACCCAAACATTTTTGAAACCAACCTCGATCAAGCACAGCTACATGGGTTGCATTCCAAATTCAAATCACATTATGTCCCATGGGAAATAATGAAATTCAGTACAACATTATGACCCGGCTAGACCGTAGGGCTGTAATGACTTACTTTAGGAAAGGTTTGCATGACACATAATATGCCATTGACGAGCAGGTAGTATAAAAAATGTAAAATAAACTTTATGGTTGTGGGACTATGTGTTGATTCTGTTTGTGTATTTTCCTATACTAACCAAATTATTCAGCGCTAAAATCATAACCATCCTTGTCGTTCTGATGTAATATGAAAGAGACGCAAGCATCATAAGCGCTGTAAAATTAAGTTAGGATGAATGCAACAACAGAATCGACTCCTATGAACAGGTTCAAGATTCAAGATTAAAATAGCCTTAATTAACAATCTTAGTACTAGTTTACAATAAAATAATTAAAATACTTTTTTATACTACCTGCTCGTCAATGGCATATTATGTGTCATGCAAAGCTTTCCTAAAGTAAGTCATTACAGCCCTACGGTCTAGCCGGGTCATAATGTTGTACTGGATTTCATTATTTCCCGTGGGACATAATGTGATTTGAATTTGGAATGCAACCCATGTAGTCGTGCTTGATCGAGGTTGATTTCAAAAATGTTTGGGTGCAATGAGATTTTATTCTAATTAGGCTGTATGTTAACATTTTCTTTGCAGTGCCTACAAATTAAAAAAAAGAAAAGCATGAAAACTTTTTATGAAATTCATTTTCACCCGCGCACGAAGAAGGATTTATTCGAATGTCGAACTGACCACTACAGAATAGACTACAAAAAAATAAAAAAAGGCGCCAAGCGCTCAAACTGCTGTGCTGTTATCTACACCGAAATTCAGTTTCGATTCAAATAAACTTCTAAAAAATATCAAGTGATGACGACAGTGATTTTGATTCGACTCCAGAATGCATACAATTTGAAGCCTCTGGTATAGTTGGAAACTTACTTCCAGAAAAATCATTTCTGTCTACTTAAGTCATTGTTTTCAATTGCCTCGCAGAAAGTATAAAAAGTAGAGTATGCATCGCGGGCTTAAATGTGTATTTGTCTTGGGCGATCTTGAACCCCTCGTACTCAGGATTCTTGCCTTAACTCCCTCGCTCCGCTCAGGAGTTAACCATAGAATCCCTCGTTCTCGAGGTTCAATATAGCGCCCTTGACATAATACACTACTTTAAGCCCTTGTTGCATAATCTACTATTAAACATCGGCATCTAACAGATTGTTTTGCTTTTCAGCATAGGCCTCCCCCAGAGTTTTCCATAGCTCACGATGTTGAGTTGTCCTCCTCCACGTCACGCCTGCTGTAGCTTTGAAGTCATCTTCCCATCTTCCAAATGGTCTTCCTCTTTTCCTCTTCTCTTCCCTAGGATACCATTCTGTTAAATCTCTGGCCTATTTCTCCTTTTTACTTCTGATAATATGACCTGCCCACTTCCATTTTAGTTTTCGTATTGTGTCAGTGACATCTGCAATATTTGTTTTTTTTCCTTATTAGTTTAAGATTTACATTGACTCTTCTTTTTATATTTAACATGCTTCGTTCAATATTGTATTGAAATGTTTCTAATCTCTTTATGTTTACTTTCGTTGGAGGCCATGTACGGGTTATAAAACTATAAATAAATAAGACTTTACTGATTACATAGTTGGGGTCTTGCTCCGCACTCATAAAAAAGTGGGTTATAAACATCCAAGAACAGCCTCAAGAAACTGCTTAAATTTCAGCTTACGGCCCACCTGTTGGTAAGTGATTACCGTAGCCTATGAACGCTTGCAATACCAGAGGCATCAAGCACGCGTTGTCGACCCCGAACCCTCTCCAAAAAGAGCTCTGGCAACTTTACTCACCGCTGGAAGACAACACTATTTGAAACAAATAATGTTAATTGGGCTGCGATCTTCTGTGAGGCGGAGGTACCTCGCAGAACAATCTTTTAGAACAACTAACTGTGCCCCGAGGCACGGGTTTTCACACTAGTTCATACATTTTTAATAATACTGGTCTTAGAAGTTTAGTCGGTACCTCCTTTAGGCTTAGAATCTCTTTGATATGAATTTTCTGTCTTTGGTATACGTCAAAAAATCTTTCGCGGTTATTGAGAAGTCAAGTTGTTTTGCTACATAATTACAAAATGAAAAAATAACATAAAAAACCAACTCTAAAATAATCATAGCCTGCGAAGGCATTGTTTTAAATTGGAATATATTATCTTACACACATACTATCTGAAATATCATCAAAACCGGTAACTTTTCACTTTGTCTCTCGATTTTATTCAATCGAATCAGATTTTTGTGTTCCTTTTTATGATTAATTCATCAGAGTCAATTTAATTCGCTACGCTACGTCGAGTACCTGTTATATATTACCATTTCTACTATATCTTTGCTATTACTAATAGTAGATTTTCAAGTTATGTTCGCTTATTAATCTTCCAGTCAATGAAGCAAATCTCCAATAACTACTAACCTTGAATCAGTATAAATAAATATCCGGTTCCATGTTATCTAAACATGATTAGATCAAGACAGCCAGTCCGTCATGTATCGTTCGATAGTCTGCCTCCTACTGTGTATTCTCGTGAGCGAAGTGATCAGTTTCCAAGATGTGGAGATAGATTCTGGAGTGGTGAGGGGTTATACGGCGGAAGATGGGGATTATTTGGCGTATTTGGGGATCCCGTACGCAATTCCGCCTCTGGGGAATCGGAGATTTAAGGCAAAATACTTTTTTGTTCATAATGGTTTCGTATTCTTGTGTTCTATTCAGGCTACCAAACCAACAAGTTTTTTGTCTATATTGTTATTTTATCAATCTATCTTTTTGCCTGCTGTGCCTGATGTCTTATACCTACCTAATATTGATAAATTCTGGGCTGTACATCAATAAATATTCATGATTCACAAATTTTGTCACCAATTAGTAAAATGTCCTTGAACGAGAAACAGAGTTTATGTACGAGACCGTACGCGAACCTCGAGAGGATGTTGATTGATAGCCAGATTAGACGATACGAAGAGAATTTATTAACTGTACTTTGAAGCTATGCGCTAGAGATGATGATGATGATTATTGATGAGAGTGGACCGAACGCTATCCGTAGATGCACTGGCTAGGCCAAAATGGCTAGATTGCTAATATGCTCAATTGTTCGATGTGCATCGAACAGTTTAACACATCCTAAATTGATATTATTCTCTACCATAGATATATATTTTCTGTAAACACCTTATGTTCACCTATTTATCTTCTACGGAGCAGTATGTATACATTGCAATTTCTAATGCTGATACAATTTATTACTTTTCAAAAACATTGCAGGCTCCATTACCCCCTCCAATATGGGACAACGTATTCAACGCAAATCGTACAGTACAATGTCCGCAAAACGGCAAAGGAGATGAAGATTGCCTTGTAGTCAACGTGTTTACCCCAATAAGAATCTTCGATGGACCTTTGCCGGTTTTGGTCTACATCCATGGAGGGTCCTTCCTCATGGGTTCGGGACAGACGAAGGGTGTTGAACCATTGATAAAACAGAACATTATAGTAGTAACTATAAACTATAGACTAGGAGCTCTAGGGTTTTTATGTCTTGGAGTTGACGAAGCCCCTGGGAACGCTGGCTTGAAAGACCAAGTCGCAGCTCTCAAATGGGTTAGCAGAAACATAGGGCAATTTGGGGGTGATCCAAACAAGGTGACAGTGTACGGCATGAGCGCTGGTGGAGCTTCTGTGGATTTCCTAGTACTTTCGTCTATGCCAAAAGGTCTTTTTCACAAAGCTATTATTGAATCAGGGATAGCAACAGCTGTGTGGTCTGTAGACGCGCAACCAATAAAAACAGCATCAGATTTTGCTAAAGCCCTTGGCTTCACAAAGAAGAATTTGTATATGTTGGTTGATTTATTCAGAAGATTACCAGCTAAACAATTGAGTGCTGCCAACATCGAGTACTACCAGAACCTAACTGACGGGACTTTTGGTTTTGTGCCGTGTCTTGAGAAGAAACTGTCTGGAATCGCACCATTTATAACTCAATCTCCTCACAATATCATCAAAAGGAAGGCATTTAACAAGGTTCCTATGATGTTTATATTTGCCGATCTTGAAGGGCTATACCTAAGAAGTTCTGACTACTACGAGCTAAACTATAAAGAACGGATGGAGGAAAGCTTTAAAGACTTTATGCTGGCTGATCTAATTTTCGATACAGAGGAGATACGAGACCAGATAGCTGAAAATGTGAGATACTTCTACTTTGGCAACAAAACGATCGGAGATAACTCTTTGCTGGAGTACCTGGATTACTTCGGAGATACTCTTGTTATGCACGGTCTTTTGAATTCGCTTGTTAATTACGCCAAAGATGACAATACAGTATATTTGATGGAGTTTGCTTACAAGGGTAGCCTGGGAAGCCATGAAAAGTTTTACGAGCATATAAATATGGCTGGCCATGGCGACGCAATCAAACACGTTATTCTCAACAAAAAAGCCGAAGATAAGGATGATAAAATTGCTGTTGATAGAATGGCAAAGATCGTGTCGAACTTTGTTAAGTTTTCGTAAGTGGCAACAGGCTTTTTATTTAAATCATTATAAAGAACAAACGAATTACTTACGGGTAATTCTTAAGAGCTCATGCAAGAATGTTATGTTAGTTTTCCACGATGTTTTCGTTCACTGTTTTTCAGGACCTAGTAAAAAGTATAGTTACCTGCATAGACCTTTGTGATCTGCATCCAGAAATATCGTAAAGAAAACGTCTTGGCCCATTGATCAGCTTTATTCTTTGACAGGCCTCATAGCTCAGTTGGTAGTAACTCTGCCTTCTGCGTTAGAGGTCGCGGGTTCGATCCCCGCATTGGACAAACATTTGTGTGATAAACACAGATGTTTGTTCTGTGTCTGGGTGTTAAATATTTATTAAGTATGTATATCAGTCTCTGGTACCCATAGCACAGGCTATGCCTAGTTTGGGATCAGTTGACCGTGTCAATATGTCCGGAATATTATTATATTAATATTATTCCTCTGATTCACCATTGTTCGGTTCATAATAGCAGTCATCATCATCAGCCAGGAATAAGTCCACTGAGACATGACATTTTGGAATCTTAACTCATTTAAAATTCCATCAGCACTCAATGGATATGTGAGCACTGCTGGTAGTCGTGGTATGGTGGGGTAGCGAATTCCGGTCGTGCTCTAACTCTACTCAGGGTTACCATACCTGAATCTGGTCACCGACCTAATGCAGTATGACCAAAAAATAACCAGTGACACGACAAATAAGGACTCATCTCAAATTCCTTTTCAGAAACCCCATACCAACAAGAAGTGAGCTGCTGCCGCTCCACTGGCCAGCTGTAGCACCCGAACAAGTGACCTACCTCCGCTTCGACCGCGATCTGCAGGTCTTCGAGGAGCCGCATTGGGAGAGGAAAGGGTTCTGGGATCGGCTTTACGAAGCGTATAGACGGGATCTGAAGCCGGTTGATACTGGGATGCTGTAAGTCTCCAGGTTTCTATGAAATTCTTCTATTCTTCTTCTTCTACTAGGGAATTATATTTATTTGTTTATTTATTTATTTGAATGTCGGATGTGTTTACCTAAAATAAAACAACTTCAAACGCAAAATACGATTTTTATGGTAATTGTTATAAAAAAGGCATTTCTATTCTTCAACTTTCATCTTTTGGCTTGAAACTTTGCAAACTTTTTTACTAACAATTACGCGTGTCATCGATTTCTAATAAACCAAAGATCTGAAAAAAAATTGTTTGAGTAGGTACTATGACTCCGCGCGTGTGGAACGGCGCAGGTATAGCTAGTCTTTACATAGGATAATGATTAGTATAAGTATTTTTACTTACCAATAAAATTTTAAACCAAGATACGTGGACCTTATCCGATCCCTAAACCCAGAAACGAGTACTTAAAGCTTAGCGGCATTGGACTGCGCCACAAATATCTGGCTCGCGATATATCTCGGTACCTGATCCAATTAGCGGGATTAATGACCGCAGTTACCAGCTTTGTACTGTTCCAAAGGGAGTTTGTACACATGTGTTGCAGATTTTAAAGGACTTTACGGATTTCAGATGGTAAAGTTAGAGGTTACTCTTCAGCTAGCATCAACTTATTATAAGGTTTTGTTTAGGCGGTGACTAAGTTGACAGTCCCAACGGTGTACGATTAGTGTTCAAAATCGTGTCAAATAGTGCATTCATCTGACTTGTACGAGTATCTACGGAAAATTCCAAAATAAATATAAGCAATTTTGAAAGCATTTTTTTTTAAACAACAATAAATTTAAATAATTATAAATTAATAAATTAATTATAAATACTATCTTTGGTATTCTTACCAAAGATAGTATTTAGATAGTATAGTATAGTGTAGTGAGATAGTAGTGTAGTTAGATAGTATAGTGTTTTGAATAAACAGTTTTTGAACTGGCACTTGCTAGGTTTCAAACCCGCGAAACCACAAGCGTCAGAACAAAATGTCCCACTTTTCAGCATTATCTGGTCACACTACTAATCCCGGCCATACGTTGTGTTGTCTAAAACCTGCTGTGCTCACGTCTGCCTACCCCTTTAACGCGGTTTTATGGGCTCATCTTGATTGGGACAGATGGTAGGATAACCGCTGTAATTGGATGCTGTATTATTTTAACCCTTTAACCCTTAAAAAAATATCACCGACCGAGTAAAAAACTAAATTAAATGAATGTGTACGTTTCATTCGTTTTTATTTCGCTGATTTTTTTTTATACAACTAAGTTGGCAAACAACCATACGGCCCACCTGTTGGTAAGCGGTTACCGTAGCCTATGAGCGATTGTAATACCAGAGGCATCACGCACGCGTTGCCGACAACGAACCCCCCCACCCCTAAATAGCTCTGGCAACCTTTCTCACCGCAGGAACACAACACTATTTGAAACAAATAATGTTATTTGACTGCCATCTACTGTAAAGTTCTTTCTAGGTCACCACTGCCCACTGTCGCTTCAACTTATTAATTCTGAGAGCTATGTCAGTGACCTTGGTTCAAGGGATTTCCTCATTACGGATTATATTTCGTTTATCTTTTCTTCTCGTCGCAGATACCGCAGAGTCTCAAGACGAAAGTCTACAAAATTAGTGCATGTTGCTAGTTATGACATAAATGGCATCGAAATATTTAAAAAAAATGAAAATATTTATTTGCAGCAACACGTACAATCTTAAACTTAAACTATGTGTACTACCTACCAATAACACATAAAAACTGAACAAATAAAGTAGGTACATTATAACAATAAACATACTTGTGTTGCTGAAGGGAAATAAAGGTTCCGGTTACCACGATACAGAAAAAATCTGTATCGTGAGTATCTATACGATTAACAGTGGGATGTACGGCCTCGGTTCGTATACCTAACTACTGTGATACTTAAATGGAAATACGACCTTATAAAGGTTGCTCTTCTTCTTCTATCGTATCAGTGTTTCAATCTTTCTTCTCAACCTATATTCTATCCTATAAATTTAAATGCGTTTCGCCCAGTAGGAGGCCACTTTTATTCCGGCATCGGTAGCTTGAAGGTCCCCCTGGGTGCAGCTGGTAGGGCAGAGGGGGCATGAAGTCAGGTGGGCCATATTCTGAGTAGGAGCTCCACATTCACAATGGCTTAGGGTTGGGTCCCTGAACCCCCATTTAAATAAGGGTTGCTGGGAGCCGTGGGGTGCATGCCACACAAGATCAGTCGCTCTGAGAGTCTATGGGCGAGGAATTTCAGCAGTTGACGTCCCACGACTGATATGATGATGATCATGATGTGGTCGATCCGTTTAATTTATGGACCAAATAAATTATACTTATCTTATTGGAGCGTCGCCGTCGTACTAGTAGCTAGAAGGATAGGTAACTGTCATAAATTTATTTTTTAATAATGTTGTAGGTTTTTGTGTTGCTCATTACAATATGTATAACTTTTTGCAAGCTCTTACAAAGGTTCACTTCATCCTGTTTATTAAAAAAGTTTTGTTCCAGCGTTAGGTATGTTCCTAGAAATGAAATAATGAACAAACTTTACCCTTCCAGAAGTCGAAACGGGAGACGAACCGTAATATAAACTCGCTGAATATTTTTGCCTAAGTTGCTTTTTTGTCATTTCAGTGATTCTTTCTTGGTCATCCTTTATTAGGTAAGTGACCAGATATATATATATACTAAGGAAAACTACCTTAAGGGTTAAGGTGGCACCTCCACCTTAACCAGGTGAAAAAATCATCATCCAAGACGCAAACGCAAAATAATGTTTGTTAATACACACTCAGCATCATCATCAGCCAGTAGAAGCTCATTGCTGGCCATAAGCCTCCCTCAAATAGTTCCATGACGAACGGTCTTGAACAAATATACACACTAAAACAAAAGTAAAAAATACAAAATCATCCCGTCCAGTGGTCAAGTTTTGAGACCGCACAAATTCTTAAGGGTAGCGCTTTGTTTGACCTATCCCGTTTACAATTGTCTTAGACTTTATTTTTACTTAGTGAAAAGGAAAATACGAGAAATTATTTAAGGGAAACTTAACTACTGTTGTTTAATATGTTCTGTATATTTTTATAAGAAAAGTTATCCCATCAAAATGTAGCGCTAACTTTTATGATATCTTAGTGGTGCGTGTATAATAAATAATAATATATATACATAATTATGAATCAAATTGTAAGGGTGCAGTTGAGAAGAAGCGGATCTTTTTTTATAAATAACAGCCAACGGTTACATCATCCTGATCACTAGGATCAGCCTATAAATGTCCACTGCTGGACATAGGACACCCCAAAGAGTTAAATCACGAACGGTTTGAGCCTTCCCATCCACCGACTTCCCGCAACGTTCCCAATTTCCTCGGGCCATCGGGTGGGGGGCCTTCCAACACTGCGTCGTGAACCGCGAAACATTCGATTTTTTTCCATTTTCTTTCACTATGCACGCCTTGTTTATGTTTAACCAAAGGATTGCCGAATGGTAATTCGCGAATACCATCAAAAATAATATGTATTTCATAACTGGCCTTCAAGATGGCTGCCGGAAATGACGGTCCGTTGCCTTTAGTATCGATTTCGCTGAAATTCAGTAGTATTTGCCGTCGATTTGTGAGTAGTTATAAATATAGTTAAGGAAGATATAATAAATTTGGTTGATTCCTTTTATACTAGCTTCCGCTCGCGGCTTTTTTATTATGGCAGACGAATAAAAAGCTGAAAAAAACAGCTTTTAGGTCCCAAACTATATCTATTTAAATTTTAATGTCAATAGGTTCCGTTCTAAGACTAACTCAGTATTACAAGATTTACAAAGCATCCTAACATAACATAATTATAAAATTATTATTTTAGATAAAGGTATTATATTTTCAAATAGAATTTAGTGAGTAAAGACTTTATTTACAGAAAGAAACTTAAAACTAATACAAGTTAATATTTACAAAATACATAAGAAACAGTTGAGCCATCTAAAGACCGTTACAAACGATCTATAGATAGCTCAACTGATCCAGATCACTACCAGTTGGAAGCGTCCCCAAGACGCTGGCGGAATTGCCGGAATTTAGTTCAGTTATGTGAAGAAAAATACTGAAATATACACCCTTCGATTTTTTTCAATCGGTTAAAGGTCAGCTTACTGTGGACCGGAACGGAGTGGCGAAGAATCACGAAACACAGCTTCGCAAACGCGCATAACTTCGCAAGCGCGAGGCGCTTCGAGCCTTACAGTGAGACTTTGTGCTGTACAAGCAGTGTTTGTTGCCTGATTCTTCTCTTCTTCTTCCTAGGCTTGGTCGCGAGGAACAAGCATAGCTTCACCTAGTTCCTAAGACGTTTCAAAGTGATTTCTAGTGATTTTATTGAAATAAACGCCTTTTGAATTTGACTTTGTGATTTGAACCATAATACAATTACACTTTAGTAGATACGTATAATATAAGTTCGAGTGATTTCCATTTGACTGGCCTCATAGCTCAGTTGGTAGTAACTCTGCCTTCTACGCTAGAGGTCGCGGGTTCGATCCCCGCACTGGACAAACATTTGTGTGATGAACACAGATGTTTGTTCTGTGTCTGGGTGTTAAATATATATCTATTATGTATATCAGTCTCTGGTACTCATAGTACAGGCTATGCCTAGTTTGGGATCAGTTGACCGTGTGAATATGTCCGGAATATTTATTATTATTATTTATTATTATTTGTTTAGCAACGTATCGCTTCGCCGTCAGCGCTGACCGTTAATAGTAAATTATAACAAACAAAACCTGTCTTAAAACTTAAGGTAGCTTTTTGTATTGGTATTTTAAGCTTGTTTCAAATCGAAATATCCATTTTCTCCTTCACAAAATCCAACCTTTTCCAGGCTTTGCATTAATGAGCCGCATCTAGGGAGATGTAGGTTGGGGATGATTGTGATCACAAAATTGGTTTCATCGAAAACATCGCGGGGAAACCAGTTAGTATTCTCATTTATGCGGCTATGGGCAACCTATCATGAAATACTCATAAAGTACTACAAAATGTGGACAAGTACCAAAATCTTTGGACGTGCCTCTCTTAAGCATCTTCAATAATCTGATCGTCTGGAGATCTGAGAGGTTGTCTACCATGCCAGGGGATTAACGTAGTGAGGCATTTATTTTTATATCAAAAATACTTAATACTACGGTCTACTTTCAAACATCGTTACTTTGATAACTACAGGGACAAGCCCTAAGTCAGTGGTACAATTACCCACTACTATGGCCTGGCTACGTCCCTCTCCGTAGGTGCGGCAGTAATCTGATTATAGCAATAACTCAGGTTGCGCCCCTACCCTTAATAACAACCCTTAAAACCAATAGGCTGTATCGCAAACTTCAGCAGTAAAGCCATAAAAGTTGGATAGGATTTTTGCAGACGCTTAGTTTTTATCGGTCTCTGAAAGATACTCTCGATTTCAATAATGTTACACTTGAGATAGTTAATTGATCCACGCGTGGCTTTGCGGAAGTCCGATTGCAGATGTCTGTCTGTCTGTCCGTCTGTCCGTCTGTCCGTCTGTCCGTCTGTCCGTCTGTCCATCTGTCCGTCTGTCCGTCTGTCCGTCTGTCCGTCTGTCCGTTTGTCAAGACCTTTTTATCAGAAACGGCTAAAGGTATCAACTGGATGATGATGAATGAACAATGATGAATGTGGAAGGATATAAGGGAAGAGGTAGACCAAAGAAAAGATGGATTGAAAGAAGACATGAGTAAGAAAGGAGTGAATACTGATATGACGGCTGATAGAGGGGAGTGGAAGAGAAAAACATGTTGTGCCGACCCCACATGAAGTGGGATAAGAGCAGGGAGATGATGATGGCTAAAGGTATCAACTTGAAATTTATACCACCTATTAAGGTCTGTCGGCTTATCGTGCCGTATTAATATCAAAGCTTAATGCATCAAAAAGATATGGCAATGAATGTATAATTTTTGTATGTAAATGGCAAAAATGAAAAACCTCTAGGGTACTTCCAGTTACCTCACAATGCTGAAATTTGGAATGCTAGGAGCTTTTGTAACACAGTTAAAGGGAAAAGTCTGAAATTGAGGAATTTCGAAGTTTTTTAGGACACAAAGTTATATTTGCGGTCAATGTCGTACAATGACTACGTGAGCGACCGCAAATATAAGTTTGTCAATTATATTTTCTTACCCCGTGTTTGGATTTTCTGACTGGTAAATCCATTGGTACATGACCGGGATTCGAACCCACGACCAATGGTACGGAAGCTTCAGGGCGCGAGTTCTCGCACTTGAACGTCTTAATTTTCTTGTTATGATGTTTTTCAATCCTAACAATATACAGAATACCGCGAGATCTCAGTTCGGAGCAAACTAAAGGTGCGTCCACATTTGTGTCATTTCAACGCGCCGTGGCTCCGTGACCGTGACAGAAAGGCGTGACAAAAACATGGTGTGGACGGATTTTGACACGCGGACATGTCACAAGAGCTATTGCCACGCAGCGATCCACTCAGAGGCCCACCAACGAAAGCAAGAACATTTCGCCGTGACTGGTCCACACTTAGCGTAGCAAGTACCGTAACATGTTACGGAGCTACGGCACGTTGAAATGTCACAAATGTGGGCCCACCTTTATAGTCAAAACGTGCTGGCTCTAAATAGGAGTACATAAAACTTAGGTTATAGGTAACCAAACTTGGCCAATTGCAGTAGAGTACACTACCGTCATAGTCGATTCCCGGAGCGTTCGTAGAGCCAATTTTCGTAGCATTCGTAAAGTTTGCGTAGCGCTTGTAGCACGTTTAGGGTGTATTCATCCTAACTCAGGTTCAGTTTTGTAGCTATTTAGTTTATTGATCGAGCGAACGAAGCGAGCGAAGGTCTCTCAAAGAACTTGGACGAATCATCGAAGCACCAACTTCACCAGACATCGTAAGGTCTCAGTGGGGACTAGTCTTAGCTAGACTAAACCGACTAAATAATTGGTTGGTTAGTTGAATTTATTTTTATATTTGGCCGATTATTTGACTAAGCAAATCTCCACATATAAATTTTATCACTAAGATTCTGCTAATGTTTAATATTTTGATATACCTGATAACTGTCTGTTTCTATCAATATTAACTAATACGTATAAGGTTAATGTTCAAATGATTGACGTAACTAAGTGTTCCATAGTGTACCAATGGTTGAATAAATATAAAATGAAATGAAATGAAACATATAAATTCCACATCGTGTTTTGAGATTCCCGGCTAGTTTGAAGAGTCTCTTGACATTTCATAAATTAACGCTCTGTGCCAAGAGTATTTTCAAAATGGCCGCCATCGCTGTTTTGTAATTTAATTTTCTGTTTGGGGAATTAACAATGGCTTGCTGTGGGTAAAGTTGAATGAAACCAGGTAAACCAAAAATATTCTTCGACACCGCATTGCATAACTGTTTTTGACAGCTTTGTTGCAGATAATTATTATGTTCTAGGGCATTGAGTTGTTTTCTAGGGAGTCTGTCGCAAAAGTATTCAAGAGTACGCACAACGTCTGCAAAAATATATGGTTCGGGTCTGTGTATTGCGGTACCATAATACTCGTAGTTTCTGATACCTACGACACAGGGAATCCTATTCATATTCATTTATTGCCAACATGTACATGGATACAGCTTAGGTGTAACGGTAGCTTAAGTAAGTACATGTACCCTGTAGGGCGCTGCAAATGTCTTGTTTAACATACCAGTATAGTATAAACAGTCAGAAATAGCATTGGATAAAAACAATTCAGGTTAAGCTAGGTATGTATTTATGATGCCGTCAGTCGTTTATTTATTACAAAAGCTTATCAGATAGGAATTCTTCCACCGAGTAATAGCATTTATTTAAGAGTAGATTTTTTATTTTTTTATGGAATACGGAGTCTTTTAGCTCTTTTTTAATAATGTCAGGAATTTTATTGTAGATATTTATTGACCTAAATTCAGGATTTTGTCGAGTATTTTTAGTTTTGAAAAAGGTAGTATTAACTGGTCCTTATTACGTCTTTTGTAGTTACTATTGTTTTCTTGTTTGGAGACAAAGAAATGTCTGTATTTTCTTTCTTCCTAGTGTGGGGTCAGGACTATGTATATGACTGTTAGTTGTTATTTATTTACAACATCGATATCTATAGCATGCCTAACTTACTACTATTATAAATGCGAAAGTTTGGATGGATGGGTGTTTGTTACCCAATCACGCCAGAACGGCTCAACCCATTTTTCACTTCTTATCTAGGTACAATGTGAGCAAAACCGCGGGCGCAAGCTTACTTAGGATAAAGTGTTAGACTAAGCATTTTCAAAGAAAGGCGTTTTCTTTCCACGCTCAACTCTTTTGAGTTAAGAAAAAGAAAAAGTTTGAAAAAGTTCGGACGTCCCGTTTCTCCTGGCCACTTGCCAGATCAGAGTAACTTTGGACAAACATAAAACTTTGCGGACTTGACTTTGTTGCAAATTGGCTTGCACAGGTATCCACAGCTAAGTTAGACGAACCTTTATAAAAGTCAATGTTATTTTCTTATAATTTTTATTGTGGTTGGGATCGGTTCGCCGACAAGAGTTGGGGAATAAAGGTTCTTGAATGGCGTCCATGAAAGAACGACGCAGTGACATCATTACCATAAGTCTAATTATGTCCACTGCTGAATATAGGCCTCCCCCAAAGCAGTTCCTCCGAAAAACAAACTAAAAATTGTAAGCTATGTGAACTTGGCACCCGACTTTGGAAAATCAAACTTTTTTTTTTTTATTCTCGTTGAGTTTCGTTTGTAGTTGATTGTAGTGAAATTATTTTCGTTTGTAGTAGCTCTGAAAAAAGTTAGGGGACTTTGAAAAAAAACTCTTTGATTTTAAAATATTTCATCCGCGTCTATGGAAAATCAAACTTTTTAATTTTGATTCCTATAGTACTTCGATTGTAGTTGATTGTAGTGAAATTATTTTCGTTTGTAGTAGCTCCAAAAAAAAAATAGGGGACTTTGAAAAAAAAACTCTTTGATTTTAAAATATTTCATCCGCGTCTATGGAAAATCAAACTTTTTGTGGTTGATTCCTATAGTACTTCGGTTGTAGTTGATTGTAGTGAAATTATTTTTGTTTGTAGTAGCTCTTAAAGAAAGTTAGGGGACTTTGAAAAAAAAATTCATCCGCGTCTATGGAAAATCAAACTGTTTTTTGTTAATTCCTATTGTACTTCGATTGTAGTTGATTGTAGTGAAATTATTTTCGTTTGTAGTAGCTCTAAAAAAAAGTTAGGGGACTTTGAAAAAAAAACTCTTTGTTTTTAAAATATTTCATCCGCGTCTATGGAAAATCAAACTTTTTGATGTTGATTCCTATAGTACTTCGATTGTAGTTGATTGAAGTGAAATTATTTTCGTTTGTAGTAGCTCTGAAAAAAAGTTAGGGGACTTTGAAAAAAAAACTCTTTGATTTTAAAATATTTCATCCGCGTCTATGGAAAATCAAACTTTTTGTTGTTGATTCCTATAGTACTTCAATTGTAGTTGATTGTAGTGAAATTATTTTCGTTTGTAGTAGCTCTGAAAAAAAGTTAGGGGACTTTGAAAAAAAAACTCTTTGATTTTAAAATATTTCATCCGCGTCTATGGAAAATCAAACTTTTTGTTGTTGATTCCTATAGTACTTCGGTTGTAGTTGATTGTAGTGAAATTATTTTTGTTTGAAGTAGCTCTTAAAAAAAGTTAGTTTTTTTTTCAGTCTTCTAACTTTTTTTTAGAGCTACTACAAACGAAAATAATTTCACTACAATCAACTACAATCGAAGTACTATAGGAATCAACAAAAAACAGTTTGATTTTCCATAGAAGCGGATGATTTTTTTTTTCAAAGTCCCCTTACTTTTTTTAAGAGCTACTACAAACAAAAATAATTTCACTACAATCAACTACAACCAAAGTACTATAGGAATCAACAACAAAAAGTTTGATTTTCCATAGACGCGGATGAAATATTTTAAAATCAAAGAGTTTTTTTTCAAAGTCCCCTAACTTTTTTTTGGAGCTACTACAAACAAAAATAATTTCACTACAATCAACTACAATCGAAGTACTATAGGAATCAACAAAAAACAGTTTGATTTTCCATAGACGCGGATGATTTTTTTTTTCAAAGTCCCCTAACTTTTTTTAAGAGCTACTACAAACAAAAATAATTTCACTACAACCAAAGTACTATAGGAATCAACAACAAAAAGTTTGATTTTCCATAGACGCGGATGAAATATTTTAAAATCAAAGAGTTTTTTTTTCAAAGTCCCTTACTTTTTTTTGGAGCTACTACAAACGAAAATAATTTCACTACAATCAACTACAATTGAAATACTATAGGAATAAACAATAAAAAGTTTGATTTTCCATAGACGCGGATGATTTTTTTTTTCAAAGTCCCCTTACTTTTTTTAAGAGCTACTACAAACAAAAATAATTTCACTACAATCAACTACAACCGAAGTACTATAGGAATCAACAACAAAAAGTTTGATTTTCCATAGACGCGGATGAAATATTTTAAAATCAAAGAGTTTTTTTTTCAAAGTCCCCTAACTTTTTTTTGGAGCTACTACAAACAAAAATAATTTCACTACAATCAACTACAATCGAAGTACTATAGGAATCAACAAAAAACAGTTTGATTTTCCATAGACGCGGATGATTTTTTTTTTCAAAGTCCCCTAACTTTTTTTAAGAGCTACTACAAACAAAAATAATTTCACTACAATCAACTACAACCGAAGTACTATAGAAATCAACAACAAAAAGTTTTATTTTCCATAGACGCGGATGAAATATTTTAAAATCAAAGAGTTTTTTTTTTCAAAGTCCCCTAACTTTTTTACAGAGCTACTACAAACGAAAATAATTTCACTACAATCAACTACAAACGAAACTTAACGAGAATAAAAAAAAAAAGTTTGATTTTCCAAAGTCGGGTGCCAAGTTCACATAGCTAAAATTGTAGCCTATGTCACCCAAACAAAAATAGCGAATCGATTCACACCTCATTCATCCAAATCGGATGAGTAGTAGAAAAATACGGAAATATAAGCTTACATTCTAAAACATAAACTTCCTTTTGGCTTTGCCGTAGTCGGGTAAAAAAAATGGTGAAGAAAAGTGTCAAATAACGAAGGAACGTGAAGATAGAGCGCGTAAAACTATTCTCATTCGGAACAATGGCCTTACATCAGTCCTTTTTTGTCCCGTTACAAAAGAGTGACGATTCGTCCCGCCATCCGTCAGAAAGAGGATCCGCGTCGATTTATATCCGGGACAAATTGAGTTTCTTCATTCCGACGGGGCTGAGAACGTAGCGAAACTGTTACGGAATCACAAATTATGAAGCTGTTAGCATTGTTCATACATTACATTTGCCTTATACACGCTCAAAGTCGCGCAACGAGTTATGGAGAGACCTATCCTCGGAATTTCACTACGTGAGTATATATTATAAAATTTTCTTCTGAAAAAAATAATTTTATATAATATATGCCGATATTTAATGTACAAATGAACCTATTTTTAAAGTTTCCTAAGCTGTTCCTCCATATCTTCCTACCCGTGGATGTCGTAAAGGGCAACTAAAAGAAAAATACAGGGAATGGGCAGCAGCGTATCTTTCAGAAAGATAGCTCTAACTGCGCTCGCCAACCCGCATGCCCAGCGTGGTGAGTTTTGGGCAAATTCCCACATAATAGGTATCCGCTCTGGAAATCTATGGGGAACGCAATGTTCAGCAGTGGACGTCCTACGGCTGAAATGATGAGAACCTTACATCTTACATGGCTATGACAAAATTACGTTCTCAGTCATCAAAGTTGGTAGGTACCCTGGGTACCTCAGCGTGAAATACTCTAATTGGTGCAAATTATAAATTGAATTTTGTCTGGGAAACTCGCTCAGCGGACGCGCCAAGGATTTTTTCTTATTTTTCGCTTTATTCGACATTAGCTTCTGATGAAAAATGGAGCGCTAGCTAATTATATGAATATCAATTTTCCTTCAGAAAATACGTCGGGTGATTTCGATTCAAACAATATTATTTTATACCATTATTATTATCTGACAACCACGATGTCGCGAGTGCCTGTCTGAGACGCAAGGGGCGTGGGTTCGACTCCCGCTGCGGGACAAACCCACGTCACAGGGAATCCTAGTGTGGGGTCAGGACTATGTATGTGAGAGTTGTGTTATTTATTTATTTTATATCTAAAGAGCAATGGTGGAATGGTGGTAGTGACGTCCGCCTTCCCATCCACAGGTTCGAATCCCGGTCGTACGGCAACGGATTTTCCATACGAAAATTGATGTGCGCCTCCTTCATCATCATCATCATCAGCCCACATTAGTCCACTGCTAGACATAGGCCTCCAATACATGCCACTGAGCCCGGTGTTCGGCCCTCCTCATCCACTTACTGCCCGCCGCCTTTCGTAGGTCATCGCTCCACCTAGCCGGGGGGCGCCCCACGCTACGTTTACCCAGACGTGGTGTCCACTCAAGAACTCGTTTACCCTAACGGTTGTCGGTTCTTCGGCATATATGACTAGCCCACTGCCACTTCAGCTTGCTAATTCTCTGGGCTATAGTTCTCAAAGCACCTCCTTACATCTACCGAATAAAGACATTTTTTGACTGGCCTCATAGCTCAGTTGGTAGTTACTCTGCCTTCTGCGCTAGAGGTCGCGGGTTCGATTCCCGCACTGGACAAACATTTGTGACTAACACAGATGTTTGTTCTGTGTCTGGGTGTTAAATATATATCTATTATGTATATCAGTCTCTGGTACCCATAGTACAGGCTATGCCTAGTTTGGGATCAGTTGACCGAGTGAATATGTCCGGAAATAAAAAAAAAAAAAAAATTGAGTATGACTTTTAGGGGCTTGTGATAATTATCGTTGAACTATATCGTACGCCCTCAAATGTCAAACTCAAAATTTACTTTCATTAGTAGACGTAAGGATCATTATATAATAATTTATTTTATACAGAATTAGGTGATAATATATTGCACGCCATTTTAACACGGCTCTTGCCGCAGATATAGTTCTGGGGAGTGTCAGCACTATTTTACACAAATTTGAACCATAAATCTTTGATACTGTCAACTTACGTCACCGCCTAATATCGCAAAGTTAACGTTACGAAAATACGTCCGGAATAAGAAAATTCGTAAAAGAACCAAGGTCACCGACATAGCTCTCAGAATTAGCAAGTTGAAGTGGCAGTGGGCAGGCCATATAGCTCGCAGAACCGATAACCGTTGGGGACCGACGATATTGTGAAGGTTGCGGGAAGTCGGTGGATGGAGAAGGCTCAAGACCGTTCGTCGTGGAACTCTTTAGGGGAGGCCTATGTCCAGCAGTGGCCTTCTACAGGCTGATGATGATGATGATGATGAATATCACGAAGCCTAGGCAGATAAGAAAATATGACATGGATTGTGGTTCAATACCAGATTCAACGCGCTGAAACATCTTTGTACCACTGTAATTCAACCACTCTAGGTTTTATTTTAAGCGTCACATACTGACTTATGTTCGCTCCAAAATGAAGCCACATTCAAAGTGAAACTACCATTTAAATAGAAGGCAGGCATTCACGCTGAAAGCGGTTTTCATGCCTTTTATGAAACCCCGGGGTCAATGGATAGGGATGGTCTGTTCAATGGGAATCTATGGCTTCATTTTGCACTGACCTTTTCTTGCTAATGCTTTGGGTACGTAGGTAGTTTATCTTTATTGAATTATCTTGAATTTCAATGGCATTTGATTTATTAAGATCGCTTTGAATCGATTTATGTCGGGTTCCTTTATTATAATGATCGGTAGATATCGGTAGTCTAATGTACGAAAAGAAAGAAAGAAAAAACTTTTAATTGTAACTACACACAATGTTAGTAGCAGATTCTGTTTAGGCTTAAGTTATAAGAGTCTATGGTATGGCACTAAATATGAGTTACTTGAGCCTAAATGACAATGGCGGTTAATATGTATAGGGATGTGGTTGCAAACTGGGATAACGACTCATCATAATGCGCCGCAGACTTGCGAGTAAGTAGCGCGCTGATCTTCCGTCGTCTCCCACATCAGTAACAGATAGCTTCGATATAAAACTGATGCTAAACTATTTTTAAATATATGATTACCTAATAGGTTGAACACTACCTAAAAAAAGCAAAATTAGCTTCAACACCCGAGCTACACTTAATTCCACGATACAACTCATAAACATCAGCCTGACGTGAGTAGCACGACGAATGGTCTTGAGCCTTCTTTACTTAGCGACTTCCCGCAACCTTGACAATATCGTCGATCCATCGGGTGATCGACCTTCCAACACTGCGTTGCGTACTACCACAGACAACGAGTACCGAAAGCTTTTCTAATGATTTTTTTATAACCCAAAAATTCGACTCCGATGGGATTTGAACCCAGAGCATCTTCGTATCTAGGAGAAGGTTGCGGGTTCAAATCCCGTAGGAGTCGAATTTTTGGGATATTATAAAAAATCATCGTATTCCTTTAGTGTGTTATGTTATCTGTGGTGTGGGTTATCACTTTAAAATAATAATAGATCTTTTCTATTATTTACTTCTACTTTTAATCGTTCGCTAACACTGGTTAAGGATACAAAATAGTTTCACAACAAGTCCTTACTTAATGTTGAATTTTGAGGCTCGATGAAAATGATCAAGTTTCTGCTGACGCAGATCTCATCAATCAAAGTTGCGCCAGAGCTGAGTTGGCGCTGTTGGGTCCAAACTCAACATAATTTTACATGGTTTCTGAACGTTTAGAGACTAAACCATTATAGAACGTGTTTTTTTTATACAACTAAGCTGGCATTGGCAGGGCCTGATGGACCGACGACATTGTGAAGGTTGTACAATTGTATTGTTATTATAAATGTCCATTCATTAAGTTTGTTTTGTTTGTATTTTCTGTGTACAATAAAGATTATAGAATAAAGGTTGGGGGGAAGTCGGTGGATGGAAAAGGCTTAAGACCGTTTGTCGTGGAACTCTTTGGGGGAGGCCTATGTCCAGGAGTGGACCTCTACAGGCTGATGATGATGAAGCTGGCAAACGCGCATACGACCTGTTGATAAATATGTTTATTTTTTTGGACTTGTCACGTAGTTTATGCATAGGCATAGCTTCGCCTAGTTTCTAAGACGTTTCAAAGTGATCCTAGTGATTTTATTGAATTAAAAGCCTTTAATACTAAGACATCAATATTACTACATGAGAAACTTAAAACTAATACAAGTTAATATTTACAAAATACACAAGAAACAGTTGAGCCATCTAAAGACCGTTACAAACGATCTATAGATAGCTCAACTGATCCAGATCACTACCAGTCGGAAGCGTCCCCAAGACGCTGGCGGAATTGCCACGCTGGATGGCAATGCTAATGCGCTGGGCCAAATAAGAGCCAGCTCTCGGGTCACGCGTCGCTTCGATCAGACGTCCTGATATCTTTGACTTAAACTTTTACTTTCAAAAATCACAAAGGTGTAATAACTTACCCAAGAATAAAAAAATAAATAAGCTCACGTACAGTCGTGAAAAGCATTAAAAACGAACACAAAACGCAAGTGAAATAAAACCCACAGGGCGCGAGTTCTCGCATATGACCGTCTTTATTTATTCTCAAAGTCAGTGAACTGGTGCTTACCTCTCGCTCTTCCGCACTCTGAGGCTCGTATTCAGAGACACGACTCAAGCATAGATTTAATCACAGATCAGATGAACTCAACTTAAGTATTGAATCTCTTCTCAAACATAGCTTTTATTCAAGAACGGTACTTAAACTACTCTCAGCTGAATCGAGTCTCAAAGATGTACTCAAATGTTCTCGTTTACATTTTGATTTTTTTATAATTTTCGATCCGTTTTACGCAGAAATTCAAACAGCCAGGGTGGAAATAGAACAGAACTATAAAGTGAAGTATAAATATGCATCAAAGTACGTGTAACGGAACGAAAATGTCATTTGATTAATGTCTAATCAAATCTAAAATTAAGCACCGATTTCGTCTGATTGACGTTTCAGAATAAGCATTTACTCCGGTGAACTGTGATCATTGAATCTATATTTAAATACTGTTCAAGAATTAGAATCTCGCCTCAAATCGAGATTTAAGTACAGATCAATGCTTGAGTCTTGTCTCTGAATACGAGCCTGAGATAGCCAACACAGCAAGTAACTACGTTCATATTACGCCCATTTTTGAAGCTTTTAGCGGAGTTTTGCTAACAATGAGTTTTATTCAGAAAGTTTCACATCCATTAGTGGGATCCACTCCGTATTTATGCTTTTTGCACGCTTTGACGGTGGCTGAGTATCTACATAAAATTTCACAGTAGGTCAACTCTACACAATTTACTGTTTTACAGAATATTAGGGTCCTGGCCACAACCATGATGTCTTGTTATTCAAATGCAAGCGTACACAACCTAACATTATTTGCTCCAACTAGTGTTGTGCTCCTGCGGTGAGTAAGGTTGCCTGAGTTCTGTAAGGAGGGGGGTTCGGGGTTGGCAACGCGTGCGTGACGCCTCTCTATTGCAAGCGTTCATAGGCTACGGAACCACTTGGTGTTGGTACACCAACCGGTGGGCCGCAAGCTTGTTTGCCTAAATTGTATAAAATAAAAGCGTGTCAGCACTGTTTTACACGAATTTGATCCTTAAATCTTTGAGATTGTCAACTTACGTCACCGCCTAAACAAAATATCTAAGTTGATGGTACGGGGTCTGGCATTTTACCTACGGTATTAGTAGTATACACGGTGTTTCGTAATATGTATACTGAGCCGAAAGGGGCTCATTCTACAGCCATTAACCAATATCATTTGTTCTACGATTCTTAAAACTTTAACTTAAAACATTTTTCACACAAACCCAATATGAGAGGTGTTTTAGGTAGCAATATTGATGTCGAACTTCCGAAGACAAAAAATACCAAAAAAAATATGTTATTATTTTTTTAAAGCTAACATTATTTTTATTTTATTATAGAATTAGCTCCTTTCAGGATAGCATATTGGGTGAGGAACAATTTAAAAATGAATTTTATATATATATGAACGTACACCTCTACTCACAGAGTTACAAATAGCAGATGAAGTCTAAGACCTTACTGTGTCCTAATTTACGTGTGATCAACCGAATAGAATGCCTCAATGGGGTGCTACACGGAAGGGTAACTAAATTTGGTGCCAATCCCGCACCGTTGTGGTATGTCGCTTGTTAGTGTTGTACCGCACCCCTGATGAATATCTTACGCTACAACCCTGGTTTCTTATGGTACGGTGACCGTCATATTACTGCCTATAGTCGAGTTCAAATAGTGTCAGCTAATAAGGTGATATTCTATTGAGGGGAGTTGATACGTTGAACTGCTTTATGGTATACTTATAAATTTGTTAAAGTTAAATAAAATAAATAAAAAATAAAATAGTTTAATAATTATTTTTTTTGACATATCACTTACTGTAAACTGATCCCAAAACTCGAGCGTATAAGTAAACAAAGTGAAGCGGTGAATGAAGCCAAATACCTATTTGACTAAACACATTTAAAGTTTTACTTTAGATGACTATTTGACTTGACACACCTTTGTCATGTCAGGAGGATCGTAGCAATTGTAAATCCGAGGTTTCTGCCTAACGCTACAGGAAACAGGCGTGATACTAAGTATTTGTGTCATAGAAGTTATTGGCGTTTGCCGTGCTGAAACTTATTAGCGGCCAGTATATTTCGGTCGCCGGTTTCTTGGAAAACTAAAGCTAAACCGCGTACATACATGTGGTTGAAGGAACCACCAACTACTCTTGTTGATAGACATCTTACGTAAGGTACCTAGATGCTCATTACATAGATTAAATAGCAACTGGGAACTTCGTACCCTTAGCCGTTCCAGAAGCTCACTCAAGAATGATTTTTTAAAGTAATTTCAATGAAACCCCTATCGTGAAGAGTGTGGTGATGTAGTGAAGTTACTATGGTAACCACGGTAACAACACTACACATCTCGATACAGGTACTTATATTATATTATTATATTTATTATTATTATTATCTCAAAAGGTGTTTATTTCAATAAAATCACTAGGATCCCTTTGAAACATCGTGATTCTAAGCCGGTTCCTCGCGATCAAGCCTAGAAGAATCAGGCAACAAACATGGCTTGATGCCCATCATTTTGCATTTTTCTAATGAAAATAGAATGTAGCACTTTAAGGTAATGCCGATTGTACAAGGGGAGTCTCAAAGAAAAAAAAATACTTACAAAATAAAGGCTTATAAAATTGTCAAAAACTAAAAATGTTGAGCTTCAGAAATAACAAGACTTTTATGTCATAAACAAGAGAAAACAAAGACACGTCCACGCCAAAGCTGCGAGGAAAACGGCGAATTAGTTCGAAAGGCAATTTAATCATGGCGGAAAGCCGGGACATCACACATGTGGCGTTCCATCTTTGTCTGTAATGAAAGCGGTATTTTATGAAAGGCCGGTTCAGGTTCATCATTTTCTTTTCCTGCTCATTTTTCATGCATGTTGTTAGGCCACGTTCAGAAGGCGTGCGATATGTCTTTCAAAATGCTCCTTACTTCTACTGGATAATAATATAGTCAATTTTGAGTATGACTTTAGGAGCTTGCGATTAGGTCTTGTATAGAGGTTTATTGATTAGGTCTTGTATAGAGGTTTATTGATTAGGTCTTGTATAGAGGTTTATTGATTAGGTCTTGTATAAAGGTTTATTGATTAGGTCTTGTATAGAGGTTTATTGATTAGGTCTTGTATAGAGGTTGATTGATTTGTAGAAAAGTGCACAAACATTGCAAGCGTACATAGGCTACGGTAACCACTTACCAACAGGTGGGACGTATGCTTGTTTGCTACCTTAGTTGTATAAAAAAAAAACTATTTAGGTAGGGGACAGCGAGATTTCTCTAAAAAAATCCGTAGTTATTTGGCCTTAAACTTTGATGAAAACAACCCACAAAGATGTACACAGTCATTGAGAGAAATGCCTTGTTCACTGTTTCAAAGGAAGCTGAGAACGCTGCTCATAATTAAATATATAGTTACTATACCATTGACGAATTCATGAAAGATAACAATATAGTGTAAATAGTTGACATATAATATCCATTTTTTTTGACAAGGCTTATATAATCTTTAATTGTTGTGTGTCAAGTCTCTAATTGTTTTAATATTTTAATTAGTTCATAATGACATTCTTTTTCTTCTATTTTTTATTATTATTTGTTTTTTTTTTAATTATTATGATTGTAAATTAAATATTGCATGCCAAGATATAGGTAGCATACATTGATTCAATAGTATACATATAGTAATTGACATCTTTATGACATGTATTTCAAGCAATAAATTACACTTTGACTTTGACTTTGAGACTGTCAACTTACGTCACTGCCTAAGCAAAATAGCAAGGTTGGTGGCACGAGGCAGAAGCACAATTAATCATCCATCGTCTCTCGGACTGCCAATTTCACCTAAAACTAAGTCCATTGAATCCCGCACCCAATGTCCAGAGACAATCCATCACCTCGCCATGTAGAAACTTATCACACTAGCGATTTTCAAAAACGTTTGCAGTGAGCTGAGCGCGCAACGAGTAGAGCCTTGATCATGATGTGATGCCATTTTGACAAGGTTCTATTGGTGATAATATATATACTAATTTGCATTTTTAATTAAAAATAACAAGGCCATCGACATAGCTCTTTGACCTTGGTTCTTCTACGGATTTCCTTTTTTCAGGTAGAGATGCCTATTCTTCAGTTTGGGCCACCAAAGCCAAACAATAGAATATGCCAGTAACGATAGCAATGTACCTTATCGACCCAGTGAGAACGCAGCGTCACAAACTGCCTCGCTAGAAACACACAAATCGCTAGCGATTATTGTTGTGGGACACTAGTGTGGCAAGCCCCAACAATAACAGCAAACGCAATAACATAAGGGCTTATTAGTCCCATTCATCATCCTGTGACATAAACTGGGACAATAGGCCCAGCTTGCCCATCTACCAATAATATAAGTTATTATTGGATGGTATTGTACATCTGTGGGATAGACGAGGATAATTAAGATTTGGGTCAGTTATCGAGTAAGCATCAGTACCCATCGCGTTCATAAATACACTAGCCAAGTGTAAACTTGGGCCGAGGGCGAGGGTTCCATACAATAATAAAAGTTACGGAATATATATTAAGAACACAATTAGGTATTCAGTTGAACTTTCTGGGAAATTGTACTCATTATTCTTTATTGTACACAAGAAAACACAGATAACAGCAATAAAAAAGAAAGGTATGTACAAAGGCGAGCTTAACCCTAAAAAGAGTTTTCTTCCAGAAAACCTTTGAGGCTAGAGAGAAGTGATTATAGAGGGAGGTTCGTGTACCTAAACAAATATTGTTAATAGTAAATAACATTAATTACAAAAATACTATTACCGTTAAAACACCTAAAAATTAAGATAAACATACATACATTATAATACTACTACAATAAATACCTACCTGTAAAAATATATAGAATAAAAGAAATATATATATTATATATATATATATGCATAAATATAATATAATACAGAATTTACAAGGAAAGGTAGTGCTCTTTTACTTTTCTCTTGAAGACATTGACAGATGGACTATCACGAATTACATGAGGGAGAGCATTCCATAACTTCACCGCCAGGACGGTAAAGGAGCCGCCATAACGACTGGTAGAATGAGGGGGGGTTTTTAAAAGAAGGGATACAGTTGATCTGCACGACTCACCACGTGGGACAAAAAATTCAAAACGCTCACAAAGGTAAGGAGGAGAAATAGGACTGTGCAAAGTTTTAAAGAGTAAGAATATGCAGGTCACGACGACGAATTGTACCTAAAATTCCAAATTTCAAACCAATAGCACTGACAGTTAGCAACCTAAAGTGCGGACTGACAGACATATGGTGGGTACACATGTACGTATGCGCGATGAGCATGTTTCATCCGAGCATGACTATCTACAAACATGCTCGACCCTGCGTCTTCACGTAAAAGCTTGCTCGAAGAACATGTTTAGTGCGCGTTGAAACTCTTCGAGCAATGGACGATTCGTTGTTGTGTTTGGTGGGCATCGCCTGCTACATTAACTGTCAGTTTTTTTTTACTCTGTTTTTGTCAATATTAGGTTCAACAGTTTAGCACAATAAAATTAAACGTTTATATGCTGCGTTTCTTTAACCCTTATCACTATATTCTTTTAACGTAGTTTTCCACAAGAACTCTTCCTCCTGATACATATTTATAAATTGTTCCACAAAATCCCGAGAAAATGAACGAAAGTCCGACATTTTAACAGCGCACTCGCACCCTCTTCACAAAAATATCAATCACGACTAACATGCTCGACTTAGCGGCTACATGTACAAACATGTTTGCATCGAACATCGAGCAAGAATTATGGACGTTTGAATCTTGTTCAAATCGAACATTTTGGTTGGCTTCGAGCATTTGTCTTGAGACTTGCATGGTACACACGTTCGTACTTGCTCGAGATCGAGCAAGTTTATCGAGCAAGTACGTACGTGTGTACCCACTAATACAGACAACGTTGTCTCATCATAAAGCATTCGTTGTAACTTTTGGCAAAGAAAAATAAGCAAAATTTTAGTAGGTATATTTTCAGTCAGTTATTTTTTTTTAATAAACAACTTAGTTGGCAAACCAGCTTACGGACCACCTGTTGGTAAGTAGTTACTGCAACGCAAAGAACCTACTATGGTCCATAACTTTGTATACCAATGTTACATACAATTTCTCGTTTCAATTCAAAATAGAACCATTGAAAAACTCCAATTGTTAATCTACTTGACCGTTCCTAGACCGAAACCATTTGAACAAAAAGCGGGATGCCCATGGACTGACGTGTTCATCGACAAAGTTAACACGCCATTTTGAATCTTACCACCATCCTTTATAGTTGAAAACGCTTAAACGGGATTTAATTGTGTTGGTAAATCAGAACTTTTCAAGTGAACCGGACCGTGAAGGCTTTTCAGGTGGTCAACGAAATGGTCATTGAATTTACATGTTTGCCTAAACTGTTCTAACTAAAGAAAGGCTTTAACAACATCAAACGAAAATTATGCTCGTACTTGTGTCGAAATGAATTCCGTTTTATTACCACATAGCGACACCTATCCAATAAAACGATACACGCAGCATTTCCCAAACATTTATTCAAAGCTATATTATATTCACCTATGTGTAGGTCTGTTTATATGAGGCGATAACGGCTACGACACGGCAACGACTTGGAGAAGGTAGGACACAGCGAGATTTACTCGTTCTAAATTGGAGCAGCCCGCCTGGAGAGGTACCTCCGCCTTACAGAAGATGGCAGCCAAATAACATTATTTGTTTCAAATAGTGTTGTGCTCCTGCAGTGAGTAAGGATGCCAGAGCTCTTTAGGAGAGAGGGGTTGGGGGTCGGCAACGCGTGCGTGATGCCTCTGGTATTGCAATCGCTCATAGGCTACGGTAATCGCTTACCAACAGGTGAGTATGCTTGCTTGCCACCTTAGTGGAACAAAAAAAAACGACCCTTTAAATCTCTACAGTCTACGGCATAGTAGTGCTACGTTCTACACGGGCTACGAAGCGCCTACGCCACATTATAGATGAATAGCTAGTTACTTTAATCGAGCGAGCGTAGACCTCTCAAAGAACTTGGACGAATCAGCATTGTATATATTTCTACTATATTATCTTTGATTGTAGAGTCCTTTTCACGAAAGAAGTCCCTTAGAGGGGGCGCTGTAGTCTTCGTACAACGGAATTTTACCATTGTAACTTTTTAGTTCCGCCAATTTCCGCGGGACTTATTTCAAGAAAAGGACTCTACCTACGAGTATGTAAACTACTTTCGAACCGTAAATCCGATCTGCATGGAATTTAGTAGGTCAACCGGTTGTACTACAAGATTTGTTAAATTGGCCAAGGTTTTACCAAGATAAAAGGATCCTAAATGGGGTTCTAAAAAAAGTTATACAAATATTTACATGAAGTGGGGCGGCATTATGAAATATCTTCGTTCATACATTCAAAACCTATATTTGTTCTAGGCTAGTTTTTTGTGTTGCAATAAAAACAAAGCACAGGTCCCATCTTGCATGGAGTATTGCTGCCATCTATGGGATGGCTCGGCTAAATACCAGCTTGAAGCTTGCCCTCGATTCAATTGAGCGACTCGCTGTTAGGCTCATAGGAGATGACTCGCTTGTGGAGTCCAATCTACAGAGCCTTGAACACAGACGGCGTGTGGCCAGACTGTCAGTTTCTACAAGTACCACTTTGGTGACTGTGCGCAGGATTTACATGACCTCATCCCTCCCTCCCCCTTCTACTACCGGACAAGCAGACGCACAGGTAATTACCACCCTTACCTGGTCGACATACCAAAATGTCAAAATGTCAAATGTCAAGTGAGATGGTGGTCAAACGCCTAACCATCTCCAATAAATATATATATATTTATATATATATAACGCGAGCTCACATTGTTATACTTAGTTTTAATATAATTATAAATATTTCGGACATATCACACAAGGTCAACTGATCCCAAACTAGGCATAACCTGTACTATGGGTACCAGAGACTGATATACATAATGGATAAATATTTAACACCCAGACAGAACAAACATCTGTAATGACGTCGTAGTTCTGGTAAGATTGGTTATTTAGTAGTTAGAACTTGCTAAAGATGATATTTCCAAAGTTTATGCCGGAAGTCGGTGGATGGAGAAGACTCAAGACTTAAGAGCTCACAATGTCGACCATCGAGTGATGGCCTTCTACACTCCGTCGTCTGTTTCGTGGTAACTAGTTACACCACAACACTTCACGATACGCTTTAGCATAGTAATGAGACTCGCTGCCCGCGACCAAGGCTCGCGTTGTTTTCCTTGTCATGTTCCATGTCATGTTTTACGAGAGGTAGGGCACAGCGAGATTTTCTCGCTCTAAATTGGAGCAGCCCGCCTGGGGAGGTACCTCCGCCTTACAGAAGATCGCAGCCAAATAACATTATTTGTTTCAAATAGTGTTGTGTTCCTGCGGTGAGTAAGGTTGCCAGAGCTCCTTAGGGGGGGAGGGGTTCGGCAGGCAACGCATTAGCAATGCGCCAGGTGTTGCTGATGTCAATAGGCGACGGTAACCACTTACCATCAGGTGGGCCGTAAGCCTGTTTGCCACCGTATAACATTAAAAAAAAAAATGTTTCCTAAAAATGATTACCTAGCATTATTATTTTTTTAAGACACACCATCGTGCCCCGTCTCTAATCTTTTCAGTCCAGTCCATCCTAAGGTTGCCTGGCAGAGATCGCTTTTAGTGATAAGGCCGCCCATTGTATTGCCTTGTATATGTGATCTCATGTATTATTTCCGTGTGGTGATCAATAAAGTGTTATCTATCTTCTATCTAATTGTAGTTTTATGTACGCCGCCCGTCCTCAGGTTTTCTAATCTGTCCTGTCCATCCAAAGGTTGCCCGGAAGAGATCGCTTTTAGCGATAAGGCCGCCCCAATGGGCGGCCTTATTTGCAACCTTTGTTGCAGCATTACAATTAATGCTTACCTATTTGTATTAAATAAATTAAATAAATAAATATTCCGGACATATCACACACGGTCAACTGATCCCAAACTAGGCATAGCCTGTACTATGGGTACCAGAGACTGATATACATAATAGATATATATTTAACACCCAGACACAGAACAAACATCTGTGTTAGTCACAAATGTTTGTCCAGTGCGGGAATCGAACCCGCGACCTCTAGCGCAGAAGGCAGAGTTACTACCAATTGAGCTATGAGGCCAGTCATCAGTATCATTTTATGTTTTTTTGTTTCTTTTTGGTGTAGGTACCATTATGATATAATCTATCTATCTATCATGTCGTCTCGTTGACGTGTCGTACAGAGTTAAACCCTCCAAGGACATCTTGTAGTGAACAGCGCCGGGAGCTCCAATTTATGGCCAGTTTCATCCGGCATGAGTTTATATTATTTCGGGCCCTTCTCGCCTAGATACAGTGGCTGGGCGATTTTCATGTTTTTGTGACGACGTAGAAAGGTAGGGTTGATAACTTTTGCGCAGACAGGTTGCCGGAAATGGGTGAAAAGGAAAGCTTGGCTTTTTCACTTGGAAACACTGATTAAGTCATGTTAGGTATGGATCTTGGTATACTTAATGTCGTGATGTTATGAGTTCTGAAGGATTGCAACTTATCCCGTAAAACTTAAACAAAGTCATCATCTCTTGAAATCACGACTTGCCGAATTTTTTTTTTGTCGACTGTGGTATGGTATGGTAATTCCCGCGACTTCGTTCGGTTGCTGCTATTTTTACATAAACTTTAAACTTAGGGGTTGTGTGTCGGGAATTCCTTTCTGTGCACCCATACGTTACGCTACCCTGCTAATTTCATACTCTTAGGATTTTGGTTAGGCTCTGCGTTGATTTTCAAAGAGAATAAAACCACTACGTTTGATTGACAGTCAGTCAGTACCGTAAGAGTTATTACATATTATTGATGATGTCATACTTACTTTTGTTTATTCGAAAGTTTAGGTGGCCAGTGTCATCCTCAGTAGGTAAGCAAAACGCAAAGAGGTTGTTAACAAAAAAAAGAGGTTGATATTGAAGATCAATAAAGTAAAGTAAATATTCAGGAATTTGAAGTCGGTTTTATGTTTTTGTAAAAAAAATCTTATAACGTAGGTACTTATCTCAGACGCAGGCCTCAGAAACTACGTATTTTGCCGCACTTTGCGAGGTGCAAGTGCTTATCTACAAGGTGGATAATAATATGTATGCAATCTTGAAAGGGGCTTATTATTTAATTATCACTGAATTGGCAATAACACGACTTTTAAAAAATCATTGTTAATAAAGACTGAAAAAATCAGCAGTAAATCAGTTAATTTCAATTTTCGTTAAATATATATTTTTTTTGTTTACGTAATAAGACCCCTTTTAGGATAGTATCACCTTCTACGGATAGGTAGGTACTTACCTAGTCAAGTCTAACTACCTTGTTTTTTCAAGAATTCTTAGATCAATGACCCAAACTTTATATAAAGAGTCTGCCTACCTAGATAGGTAATAGGTATCTATTAGTAGGCACCACCCTCGGCACCTATCAAGGTACCTTGCCCAATGAAAATTCCTTGCACGTAAGCGCTTGCAAATAGGTGGTACTACTTACAAATTCACAATAGGTACCCATTCTACCTCGAGAGAAATCGCCGCGCGACAACCAGACGATTTATCCATCCTTTGTGAAGCTTTGTTTGTGCTCCTATTGTTTGGTTCCTAATTGACTGTTATTGTGGGGAACTTAGTGCGCTTTTTGTTTTCGAGTTACCTAACTTACTTAACATAATACAAGGTGATTCATAATATGTATGCCATTCCGAAAGGTGTTTATTCTACAACCAATTGGCAATTGTTTGTTCTACAACTTTTGGAAATTCGACAATTTTTATTGAAAAAACTCTATGCGAAAACCAGCTGTTTTGTGGTCAAATCAGGTCAAACCAAGTATAATATAGTATTATAAAATTGTCTTTGTTCAAACTCAATGAATCGCTGTTTTAGGTAGCAATCTTGATTCTGAACTTCTTGTACGTTTAGTTATTAGTTCATAAGATGATAAAAATACCAAAAACAGCTGACATGATAAAATTGAGAAAAAATATATAAAAATATTGATTTTTTTTTGCTAATATTATTTCTATTTGTTGGTAGAATAACCCCCTATCGGGATGATATAGGTACATGTTATGAATCACCTTGTAGGTATACCTACCATTGGTGTAAGCATATAATTATACAAGCTCACCCGACCGTGACTTCGTGACAAGCGTGAAATAAATAAATACAACTATTTATTTATTTACCTATTTATTTATGTATTGGAAAACCAACAGCTTAATAATCTAAGTACCTAAACACCAGTGTACATAAAAGATAGCCAATAACAGGTTTTCACGTTTAAAAACATGGTAGAAACAATAACAACTTAGAACAACTATTTGAGCAGTTTATCAATTACACTCATTTATTTATCTCCAAAGGCAATGCACCTTATAACAAAATAAACATCTACCTAATCGTAAGTACGAGTAAAAAATTAAATAATATTCAAACGTAGAAAGTCTAAGTAGGTAACTAACTACTTACGTTATTACAAAACAACGAAATAAAATATTTTATTTTTCCATTATTTACTGTCTGAGATCTCTACTTTATCCTTATAATGGTCGTAGGTACCTACCTAATAATTCGAATTTTCTACCTAATTGGCAAAAGAGACGTTTCATCAATATATGGAGCCTGGGCCTGCACTGTGTACACTTATCTAAAATATGGCTAAGCAATAAAGTAAACGTATTTTATTGGTTATTTTATTGTAATTAACTTCATTCTAAAGTACATTAAGATTTTCTTCGACAAAGAGAGCAACACAAAGCGCTACAAAAATATGGCGGATGGACGTACGTGAAATGTCATTTTGACAACCTACATTTATCTGACAAAACATCAAATCAAACAACATGTCATGAAAAATATGTCAATGTCATGTCAAACGCCAATTATAAACCAACATGGCGGCCTTCAAATAGTGTTCACATAGTAAAAAACTTACCAGAAGAACTATTCTTGTACCATCGCATTTGACTTCAAATTAATGAAATTGTATTTTTCTTGTAATCTCCTATTTTTTCCTAATTTTTCTATGTAGTGTACATGGACCAGGCCCAGAATGAAATGGCTCCTTTGTTCTGTGACTTTGTGAGGGAACCTGCGACAAAGTGTAGATAGGTTTTAACCAAATCCAATCCACAAGGTACATTTTCAGACATTCCTGACTAAATATTTTTTTAACCAGCCTCACTCTACTCTCTACTCATTAGCAGCTCTACTAAAAGACATAAGAGGAGCAAGTGTAAGATGAACAGGTGGTATTGAGGGTGCACCAGCTAGCGCCTTGTCCACCGCGTTGCACTTCGGCGCCGTCACCAGGAGGCAGGTGATGATGGAGAGCATCATGGCGATGAGGGACCAGAACATTATGATGAGGAAGAAGCGGGATCGGCGCCAGGTGACCTCGTGACGGTAACGCAGAACTTCTTCGTAGGATAATTCTCTGAAAAAGTATATGCATTATAAAAGTAAGGACTGTTAGATTGTTTGACTTTCTGGAAAACGCAAGGAAGCTTTTAAATATAGTGTATGGTTATATATACAGTATAGTTTTTAGTCAAGTTAAACAATCTGTCGCACGCCAACCTCCTGTTTCTACCCAATCAGGCTGGCTGGTAGATAATGCCTTGGCATTAAGCCCACCTTTTGTACATTGTTTTTTGTGTGCATTAAAGATTAAATAAAAAGCTTATTTATTAGCTTTTAGAAGATTTAAAGTATTCACAAAGAATAGTTTAATAAAAAAGACTACGTAAACCTACTACGCGTACCTACAATAGCCGCATGGCCTGGCCCCCAATTCTACTAATTCAATGACTTGAAAATGATAATCGCATGATAATGATCGCATCATTACCGTTCAGTTACGATTGTCACCACCTTCGTTTCTTTGACTTCATTGGTCCATTGGTTCTTGAATAAATGAATAATAATAATAATTAGTCGAATTGGGGGCCTGATCTCGCTCTGCCCCTCGACAGCTAAGTTGTCATTTTGAAAAGTCTGTATCTAAATGCTTTCTTTGAAACGTCAGAAACAAGGAAAAGCTTTGCCTGCCTCCTAGCGACCAAGCCTAGAAGAATCAAGCTGCAAACACGTCTTGATCTATAATTCCTATGATGATTTTCACAAAATCGAACTTCAGTAGGTACGGTAGCGGATAGTGACCCCACGCACAAACTATAAGGTCGTTGGTTTGAATCGTTCAGAATCTAAGCTTATATAGATAGATACATTGTTAGCCGACCTCTGTGGCGCAGCGGGCGAGTGCCCGGCTGAGACGCAAGGGGTGCGAAGGGGTACGATTCCCGCTGCGGGACAAATGTTTGCATAATCTGCAAATATTTGTTCCGGGTCTGGGTGTTATGGTACCATGCTGTTACTCGTAGATTCTGATACCCACGACACAAGGAGTCCTAGTGTACGGTCTAGCAGGACTGTGAAGGTAAACAAACCTGATTCTTTTTCGATTCAAATTCGGGCTCACTGGGCTCAGAAGCGGCTGTTTCTCAGGATCCATCACAACACTTCACTTATAAATTCTTAAAATAAATAATTTTGAATCACATAAAATTCTTATAGTAACAATTTATTTATCAACTTCACTAAAAAAGCTCGTAAATGTGTTACATGTAACTTAATTTAATTTCCCCAGCTCGTTTTGTTTTATCCACAATTCCACTTTTGTACTGTTTTAATCACATTACCTATATGCGTCTGAGTAGCGGCTCAGACGAGTGTTGACGACTGACCGTATTGACCCGAGATAACAGATTGCAAATAGATGATTTACTAATGTACAGTCAGCCAGTTTGATTTGTAGCCTACTGTAGCACCTTATCACACTAAATACCTATACGGCGCAACGCGTCATCGCGGGATTTGCGAGATAAATTATTACGATATGGGGTTGACCTAAATAAGTCAGACAATTCCGATCACTACAATAGGGGTTTCGACCAATACGTTCAAATAAAAACTCTCTTTATGTAGCGATAATATATCAAGCTGTTGACCAAATTAACTAAATCTTTACAATAAAAAGCGAAAGTGTTTGTAGGAACGAAACGGTGTTGAAAGGAACAACGGATAGACGTGATTTTTTGCATAGATAAGTGCCGGAGAGTGACATTAGGCAACTTTTTACGCGAGCTAAGCCGCGGGCGGAAACTGGGGCATAATCAAAGTAGGTGAAAATTATAACAATTTAAAGATCAATCGACAAGTAAACGATGTATAATAAACATTTCAAACTAGTTGACTGTACATTTGAAAATATAGTTATAAATTTAATTTTACGTCAATTGCGATGTCTGTAATTGATGGGGAGGCCTTTGCCCAGCAGTGAGACACTTACGGCTAAAAATAGAATAGGTATCGAGGTCTATTAGGCTGGAAAATGTTATCGCGTTTTTATTTTTTTTCTTTGTGTGGCTATCGTGGTACTACGACCACAGCTGGCCCCCATTTCTACGAATTCAATGACTTGAAAATGATATTCGCATGATAATGATCGCACCATTATCATTCAGTTACGATTGTCGCCACCTTCGTTTCTTTGATTTCATTGGTTCCACAATGATGAGTTGATATACGACTGTGATAGCAGATTACACAAAATTGACAAAAGTGGCCATTTTGCCATTGAACCATTGTCATTTTGAAGCCATTGAATTAGTAGAATTAGGCCCCTGTACTATTGAGATCGCCTCTTGTTATTTAGGTAGCCCCTTTACAGGGCGTTCAATGCAGGGACTGAATAACCGGAATTTATAGGTACCCATAACGATATGACGTCATACCGATAAATTCCGGTTACCCGAATATTTCTCTACCGATAAATATAAGGTACCGGACAATCTGGCTTCGCAGTTCATTTCGGTTTATTTCGTTACCGGTACAGTATAGTATTATGTTATCTGTGCCGGTACCTATAACCGAATAAAATAAAGGTTTTCTTTGATGAAACGCCGCCACCCCGCCACCGCGGCGCGACTGTCCTAGCGAACTAGCCGCGGCTCAAAATTTCGGTACCGAAATCTACCGGTAGGAAATAACGGTACCGTAATGCCCTACCGGTATAGCATAATGGTACCGAAATGTTTTAACGGTGCCAGTACCTATAACCTCTACCGCTTTCAGTCCCTGGTTCAAAGTTCACCGCAAAGCAGCTGCTTAGAACTGAAAGATTTTCTTTGGGGTGAGTTCCTTTATCTCCATCGGACTGATCTGACTATCGCATTAGATTCGCGTCTGATCTGGGTGTTATGATACCACGATACAGCGCAATGTCTGCCTTGCTGCCTTACATGCCTTACATGTCTGCCTTACATTTAGAAAAAATACAATTAATAATCACGGTATTTTTCAATATAATTTGTTTATTACAAAAACAGGTTAATTTAAACTTAACAATATCATTTAAGGAACTTGTTAATTACAACATTAGAAGTAAACAATTGTCTTTTGAAGGTGTCTGTTGTATACGAAATTAAAAATATGATTTTTACAGTCAATCATTAGCTTAGGTATTCATTACATGATTTATTTTGTCTGTTTAAAAAAATAAATATCCTCTTTTTGGCATTTATTAAAACAATAATACTTCTTACTCGGCTGAAGAATAGGTCCCCTCCATTACTACCCATGGATGTCGTAAGAGGGACTAAGGAATAAAGGTCCCAGTCGTGCTGGAAATCCATGAAGGAGGCCTATGTTCAGTAGTGGACGTCCTACGGTTATAATAATGATGATAACTAATATTATAAATACGAAAGTTTGTACAGATGTGAAGCAGAAGAAAGAAGAAGAAGATGATGAAGATGCTCTTTCACCAATTACTGAACGGATTGAAATGGAATTTGGCATGTATGTAGTCAATAGCCTGGAATAACATAAAGGCTACTTTAATGCGTACTGCGTAAAAATAACGTTTAACTCAAAACAGCGTCTAGCCAAAGGTCTAATTACACTACCATCGCGAAAACTTACTGTCATAGTATAAGTAAGGATGAGTACCTAGGTAAGGTACTTATCCATTAGGGGGCATCCATAAATTACGTGATGATGAACGAAGGGGGGGAGGGGGTCGAGTCAAATCTCATCTAATCTTACGTTGGAGAGAGGGGGGTCTCGGCAATTATCACGCAATTTTTTTTCTGATTGCAACAAAAAAAAACTACTATTTTGGTCCATTTAATCCAGATTGTACATGCTTAAGATTTAATCTTAAGCGTAATCGTAATACGATTAAGATCATTCACTAATTCGTTCGAAAGAAAATAATTTCATTCATACTTCGACGTTATACATCTACTGACTGTCAAACCACCATATTTGTTTTAAACCAAATAGCTCAATTTAATCTGAATTTACGGTAGTGTAGCCCGTCCTTTGTTTTCGCGCCACTGTCAGCCGAACACGCGACTCGTTGAACGTGAGCGTACGAGCTGAGTGGCAGCAACTTTTAACAATAACAATCCAACGCGTTTACGTAATTTCAATTTTTCAATTTATTCATCTTTTGACATATTTACATGTGCTTAGATAGGTCAGAACAGAGCAGATACATTTTTTTTACTTACATAGTAATTATGTAGACAAACAAAATAATAACATTTAAACACAAGACAAGACAAAAAAAATATACACAGCACAGATTAAACGTACACAGCTGAGAGATTGACTTTGACATTATGTAAATCATGAATGAATGAATGATCGATTGATCGTTCGTACACAAACAAAAAGAAAACAAATTGGTGTTACCAACTTGAGAATTCAAATTTAGTCACAATTTAGTGCGTAAGAAACCCACATTTTGAAAAATCTCACGTCAGATTGGGGATGGGAGAGGGGGTTGAATAAAATCTCACGACATCTCACGAGGCCCCCCCTGGAGGGACAGAAATTAAAAAAAAAACACCTCACGTAATTTATGTACACCCCCTTATGTATGTGCAAGTTTAAGACAGTGCAATTAAACATCTTTATCTTATTCGGGTACCATGCGAGCGAAGCCGCGAACGGTCGTTAGTATCTCATAATTCAACATCGGAGATGTAAATGCGTTACCAAACGTCACAAAAAGACCGTTGGATACCGTCCTACCTATCTAGCGATACTTCTTTAGGACCTCAAAAGAACAAGTAACAGATATATCAAGTGATGAGCCGACACAGTGAGTCAGGTATGGAATAAAGCGCGTAAAGTTGAACTTCGTCAGCGGACCGTATGGAGATATTCTGCTTGACGATGTTCGAGAGTTCTTTCATAGCTTCTTCTAGAATGTTCTGGCGTTTCGGGTATCTGGGGAAAATGACGAAAGATTAAAAAAATAACACCCGACAGTCTCATATAATATAAGGTCCTGACCCCCTAAGATCCCCTGTGTCATGGGTATCAGAAACTACGAGAACCATGACATGCCGGAACAAATATTTGCAGATCATTCAAACATTTGCCCAGCAGCGGGAATCGAACCCCTTGCGAACCATTTACCCATCCGCGGATGTCGTAAGAGGCGACTAAGGGAAAAAAGCTGGGGGATGGGCAGCAGCGTCCCCCATTTTAACAACGATAGTTCTAACTGCGCTCGCCAACCCGCATGCCCAGCGTGGTGAGTATGGGCTAATCCCCCAACATGATAAGGAATTTGCTCTGTCTGTGGGGGAGGCCATGTTCAGCAGTGGACGTCGAACGGCTGAAATTATGATGATGATGAATGACTTTTAACAAATGAAGATGTGTTGTTTAAAAAATGACGATAAGTGTAATACTCACTCGAGCGCGGTGTCGCGCGCAGCATTAGGAAAGTCCTGCGAGTGTGCGTGTAACGGAGCGGCGAGGTGCGAGCTCAGCATGCGGACGCACTCTCACACGGCCCAGTACTGGCTGGAGGCCGAAGGTTACTAGAGTGGATGTGATTTAAATAATGACGATGAGTGTAATACTCACTCGAGCGCGGTGTCGCGCGCAGCATTAGGCAGGTCCTGCGAGTGCGCGTGTAACGGAGCGGCGAGGTGCGAGCTCAGCATGCGGACGCACTCTCACGCGGCCCAGTACTGGCTGGAGGCCGAAGGTTACTAGAGTGGATGTGATTTAAATAATGACGATGAGTGTAATACTCACTCGAGCGCGGTGTCGCGCGCAGCATTAGGCAGGTCCTGCGAGTGCGCGTGTAACGGAGCGGCGAGGTGCGAGCTCAGCATGCGAACGCACGCGGACTCACACGCCAGCGCGACAACGCACACTCTCACGCGGCCCAGTACTGGCTGGAGGCCGAGGGTGACTAGAGTGGATGTGATTTGGGTGTTTATCTGTTGAAAGAACAATTTAATTAAATAAAAATCCTCAAATAGTACGGAGGTTTTGTCCTTAACATGAGGACAAATAGGGTAATTTAGTTATTGATCTTGCAACACAGTAAATCACGTCATTTTCGCATAATTTATTACCGGATTGAATCTGGATCAGAACTAAGCACTGTTTGTGCTAGATTAAGCTTTATCGGTTGTAATCAGGATTATGAATTCATCAAATAAAATAAAATACTTTTTACTTCATAAATACATTTTATCAAAATAAAAAACTAAGATTTATTATCAGACACTAACATTATCGGCTCAATAGCTCTCGCTCTGTCTTTTTCTAACAGAAAGAGGCGAACATACTTTTGTGAACTTTTATAATGAATAAAGTGATTAGTCTCAATCGATTCTATTTTCATCAGGAAAACTTTACCGAAGGTAACTTACGAAGTAAAATCGCAAGATTTTGCAAACATTCCTCAAAACATTTACCATTAATTATTCTATGGAGTTTGGTTAGAGCCCTTATTACCTGAGTTTCACAGGAGCGTTTAGAGTTTTTGGTCATCTTATCACTGGCGGTGATGAAAGTCACTGATATTATAGGACTGTTCGGTTTCTCGCACTCGCTCCAACTCACTGATCGATTGTTTGAACCTGTGGGGAAAATGTTATTAAAATTTCAACTCTATAATATTGCAATAGAGTCGTAAACAGCGGAATCTTTTGAGACCAACGAATGAATAGGGAAAATGCCTTTGAAATTTCAGCTCTATGCCAAATATGTATAGTGTAGTATACTATAACCAATCGCCGGAGTTTTACTGCGTGATAAAAACCGGAATGACCGACAACCGTTGTGGAATAAAGGTTCTCGAATGGCGACCACGAACCGTGCGACGCAGTGGCCCCCCACCTGATGGACCGACGACATTGTGAAGGTTGCAGGTCGGTGGTTGGAAAAGGTCCAAGACCGTTTGTCATGGAACTCTTTGGGGGAGGCCTATGTCCAGCAGTGGACTTCCACAGGCTGATGATGATTCACAAATTAAGTCGAACAATATGACGTTTAGGTCTTATTTTGATTGTTTCTTACCTTCGGGATATCTAGAATTATCCGGATTGAGTTGTTGCTTTATAAAGTCCAGCACATCGATGTACGCCACTTTGTGTTCTCGTACTCTTAAAAATAAAATAAAAATCTCAATGGAATATTCGACTTTACTCGCATGGCATAAGATACTTATTTGTGTGATCGTTACCGAGCAATAGCGGACTAAAAGTAAAACTGATTACGTATGCTAATTTTAATGCTAATACGAATGGGAATCTAATCCGGAAGGAAATAAGAGTGATTCTTGCATAAACGACTAGTAAACTGTATGACGAAGCCTTATTCTTCATTTTTAACCATATGAGCTTAAAAATAAGGGTCAGAAATTCACACCCATGCTTGGTAGACATCCTCTCAATCGCCAGGCGATCAGATCCAAGATGTCTAAGGGGGTAGTCAGAGGCGCGTCCAAACATTACATCTGGCCCATGCCCACATTTTGCCATCCATCAGTAATGAGTATAGTACAAGCCAATCGACCAAACGTCGATCGATTTGGTGTGGTAGCACTCATCGACCGTTACCCGTAGATCAGCCAAAGCTACCACACAACAAATCTATGTTGGTATCTGTTGGTGTGGTCCTTAAACTACCTAATTAGACATATCCAAGGATCAGGTCGCCTGGAGATTTTGGAGGAGGTAGGGCACAGCGAGATTTTCTCGTTCTAAATTGGAGCAGCCCGCCTGGTGAGGTACCTCCGCCTTACAGAAGATCGCAGCCAAATAGCATTATTTGTTTCAAATAGTGTTGTGTTCCTGCGGTGAGTTAGGTTGCCAGAGCTCTTTAGGGGGCGGGAGGGGTTTCAGGGTCAGCAACGCGTGCGTGATGCCTCTGGTATTGCAAACGCTTATAGGCGACGGTAACCGCTTGCCAACAGGTGTGCCGTATGCTTGTCTACCACATCATCGTTTCAGCCGTTCGACATCCACTGCTGAACATGGCCTTGTTGCTCTGTCTGTGGGGGCACAGACAGAGCAAATTCCATAACATGTGGGGGGATTTGCCCATACTCACCACGCTGGGCATGCGGGTTGGCGAGCGCAGTGAGAGCTATCGTTGTTAAAATGAGGGACGCTGCTGCCCATCCCCTAGCTTTTTTCCCTTAGTCGCCTCTTACGACATCCGCGGATAGGTAGATATGGAGGGGCCTATTCTTCAGCCGGGGCCACCACGGCCAGTTTACCACATTAGTTGTATAAAAAAATCTAGACATGTCTCCTTGTATGGGGAAACCAGTCGTAGATCATTTTTTTTATTTACCTGTGTTTATCATCACAGATCGCTCTCATGCAAGCGTCGTCCTGGGTCAGCACAATACAGGGACGGCTTATTTCGTGCGTGTCCAGGCCGTGGGACGGCCACACCTCGCAGATATATCCATTGGCCCACAGTTCTGGCGCCAACTGGGCCCGCTTCGCAGCGGCCAGGCCGTCGCGGCCGTTCCCCGCTGTGCCCCAAACGCATATGCAGATTACGGTTGACTGTGGATGAAATACAACTTTATTGCTAGCCATCGATTTAATTTCTTGTTTTCTTATTCATAATCAGTCACTAAACTTAGAAAAAAAAAGAGTTAGAAGACGATTTAATGAGATTACTATTTTTAATAGATTTCTCCGCGACACAAAAAATAATGTTTATGAGATAAACGCGTGCACCATAGGTCTGTTTTTTATGACTCGTAAGTTCTAGTAACACACTCGTCGCGCGTAGGATAGCGTACGAATATCCTCTCCACATTGCCACGACGATCTGGTCATCGCAGGTAAACATTGCGTGGGAGGCTTGTGATTGCAGACGATAACTGTGTTTCTATTGCATAGTTTTTCATATAAAATCAAGAGTCCAGACATAATAACGCATCGCATGCGTTGCGTACCAGTGTGTCTCTCGCTTAAACTTTCCTATGGAAAGCCTACCCCTCTGGGAAATACGCGTGATTTTATGTATGTGTGTATGTACCCCTTTTAGTTACTAATGATACGAACCTCTGAGATATCTCTCTTTCCCGGCGCCGGAAGCGCGTCCATTTTCTTCAAGATGGCCGCCATCCGTTCCAGTGACATTGAGAAACCGACGGAACAGGACTTCAGCTCAGAATTGTCCTGATCCTTTTCTGTACGGGCCACCTTCCAAAACTCTTCTACTAAAGCGTCGTATCTGGCAAATACAAAACTCTAAATATATAATTATTATTAAGTTTTTATGGTGTGTTTAAAGCTTATTATGTATAGTGTATTTATATATTATTATGAAACACCTTGTACTACATGCAGAAGATAACTTGGCACCTGCGTGGAATGTGCTTCCCGCTCCCACCACACCTCACCGCCTAACGCTCTCGCGAGTGAGAATGAGACAAAACATTACAGCGAGGTGCCTAGTTAACTACTGCGTGTTGTATAGTGTATAGGAACGGAAAACACAGTTAGATACTTATAAAGGGCAAGAAACAAATGAAAACTTTGACAAAGCCTCAATCAACTTTGCGATTTTGTTAAGGCGGTCACATAAGAAATAAATAAATATTCCGGACATATTCACACGATCAACTGATCCCAAACTAGGCAAACTAGGCCTGTACTATGGGTACCAGAGACTGATATACATAATAGATATATATTAAACACCCAGACACAGAACAAACATCTGTGTTAGTCACAAATGTTTGTCCAGTGCGGGAATCGAACCCGCGACCTCTAGCGCAGAAGGCAGAGTTACTACCAACTGAGCTATGAGGCCAGTCACGTTGTCAAGTTGACAATCCTAAAGATTTATGGTTCAAATTAATTTAAAATATTGCTAACTCGCTCGAATGGCAATAAGACTCAAGGTAGGGCCCAAAAAGTGAAACTGTAGCACGGTCAACGCCAAATAGATCCCGGATGATTTTGTTATTGAAAAACGTACCTTCCACCTCTAGCAATAAGGTCCCCGGAGCGATGTTTCGCTTTCAGCTTCTCAGTATCTCTTGCAACACACATCTGCCAGAAAACGCCGATGTGTTGCGTCGCGTTGCTCGCTAAAAATGGCGCCACTGTTATTGGACACTGAAATCAAGAAAAAATATTACATTAGATCAAAACTAGGTAATAATGTATACTTTGTTTGGTCTGTTATCCTAATGTGTAGCGGCATTATGCTGAGACCATGCCTGTTTTGGCTCACACACACGGGAGACTAATTAGCACTTAAATATTGTAAATGACATAGATACTTACTTATGTGTTGTTGTTTGTACTGTATGTTATCTGTGTTATGTCTACCTATCTCCCTATCGTTAATCTTTTATTCTATTGTTTTTTGTGTCTTCTGTCTGTGTTTGTCAAAATAAATTTATTTCATTTCATTTCATTACTTTGCAAAAAGGGGCTTATTTTACACCTAATTGGCAATGACTTTTGTTTTACTACTATTGGAAATTTTACACTGAATAAAAAACACTGCATAAATATGCTGTTTTGGTGTCAAATCGGTTCAAACTCAATTATCCAGCTGTTTTAGGTAGCAACCTTGATGTTGAACTTCTCACGCGGGGTGGCGAGCGCAGTTAGAGCTATCTTTGTGAAAATAGGGGACGCTGCTGCCTATCCCCTAGATTTTTTACCTTAGTCGCCTTTTATGATATCCACGGGTATCCATTTCAGCCCCACCAAGCCAAAAAGGCATATATTGTACCAATAGCGTCTAACTTCTTCTTCTTCTTTTCGTGTCACTAATTCTTTCTTGGTCATCCTGTGATAGGTCTATGACCACGTTGAGGTACTAAATGATAGTACTCGTAGATAGTTGTTGGGGTCATGTAGAGAGGATGAACGAAGGAAGATTGACGAAACAGGTGTATAAGACGAGTGTGAATTGGACCGTTGGAAGGGGAATACCTAGGTGTACGTTTAGTGACCTAATCGGGGTGATTATTTTTTTTACCGGGGTAGGTAGGGCACAGCGAGATTTTCCCGCTCTAAATTAGAGCAGCCCGCCTTGGGTACCTCCGCCTTACAGAAGATCGCGACCAAATAACATTATTTGTTTCAAATAGTGTTGTGTTCCTGCGGTGAGTAAGGTTGCCAGAGCTTATAGGGGGGGAGGGGTTTGGCAGGCAACGCATTAGCAATGCTCCAGGTGTTGCTGATGTCAATAGGCGACGGTAACCAATTACCATCAGGAGGGCCGTAAGCCTGTTTGCCTCCGTATAACATTTAAAAAAATCGGTGACGTTTTAGAAAAAGGTCAGGTCAAGAGTACCCTAAACCTACGAGCATGCATAAGGAATGTGATGAGAGTCAATGAAACAAAAGAGGTTTGTCGGGATCTTAGCAAGTGGAAAGCCGTGGTCTCTCCCTAACCATCTGGGAAACAGGCGTGATTTTAAGTATGTATATGATAGTAGATACATACATTACAGCCCAATGCCTTAGCGTTCCTATAAACAGCTTCTAGTTGGTGTATGGCGTGAGTAACCCTTTTCCCCCACTTGGCTTGCTTCACCAGCGGCGTGACTATCTCCTTCAGCTCGTGCACGGGCACGTCCAACTCCATCAGGCGCAGCAGGTTGGATATGTCGCGGTTGGTTATACACAGCGAGGTCAGGTGTGTCTGAAGTTGTAGGTTTGTTATGCGACCTGTGAAATTTAAAAAAAGTTTCTTTAACGAAGCTGTCTGCCAAAACTTTGTCTAGTAAAATGCAAAATAAATAAACTCACAAAAAATTTGGTACATATACAACGTGATTTGTAATATGTAATCTTGGCGTGCTTATGCATCGCAAGGGGCGGGGCTTATCTTTTTCAAATTAGCTGTTTTTTATGGTCTTTATAGGTAATTTTTTGGCCTCATAGCTCAGTTAGTAGTAACTCTGCCTTCTGCGCTAGAGGTCGCGGGTTCGATCCCCGCACTGGACAAACATTTGTGTGATAAACACAGATGTTTGTTCTGTGTCTGGGTGTTAAATATATATCTGTTATGTATATCAGTCTCTGGTACCCATAGTACAGGCTGTGCCTAGTTTGAGATCAGTTGGCCGTGTAAATATTTCTGGAATATTTATTATTATTATTAGTTATTAGTTTTATTATAATTATTAAACGTAAGAGAAGTTCATCATCAAAATAACTACCTAAAACAGATGAAAGTTTTTTCAATGAAAAATGTCGAATTTTCACGTAGAACAAACTTTATTACTAATTGGGTGTAGAATAAGCCCGTTCGGGATACCATACATATTATGAATCACTTTGTATAGTTATGGGCTGAAAATTCGTTGTTGGATATACGGCATATTCGGCAGGCTTACCGAACATTCGTAAGCCTTATATTCGTGTTCGTTAAAACTCGATTCGGCCCATCACAAATAATGTTATGATGATGGTGATGATGATAATCAAGATGGTGGTATCTCACCAAGACTGACGTCGACAAGTACAGGGTAGATGTCTGCATGTTTGTCTGTTGACACACCGCAAGCGAGCAGCAATGTTCGCAGAAGCTCGCTATGGTTTAGTTGAAGGGACACTTTAAGCGAACATTCGGACGCTGCTCGGCTTGCTACCACCAGAAGTTCAGCGTCTAACCATAGAGAATCTGAAACAAGTTGATTTTTGACATAAAAAAAACTCGCAATATCCGCCATCTTGAATCATCATCATCATCATCCACCTGATGAAGTCTACTGCTGAACATAGGCCTCCCCCAAAGAGTGCCATGCCGAACGGTCTTGAGCCTTCTCCATCCACCGAATTCCCGCAACCTTCACAATGTCGTCGGTCCATCGGGTGTGGGGATTTCCAGAGGGACGTCCGGTTCGTGATCGCCACTCGAGAACGTTCTTGAATCAATCGCCATTTTGAATTTAAGGTACAGATACAATTTATTTATATCAGTCATGAGTACACAGAAAATCATGAACCCTTGGCACTCAAACTAAGCGCCAGCTTGTATTTTTAGGCATCGATTTATGTCCGAATAAGAATAGCCTAAGTTTACGTCATTCGATGCTATTTACTACATCTGTATATGCCAAATTTCATTCCAAATTCTAATTCGTTCAGTACCCCGAGCACGAATAACTCACGATAGAGTTACGCTTACGGTATGACAGCGTAGCGGTATGTCAAATATAACCCAATCAAAATTAACTACTTGAATTCCCTGTATCGTGGGTATCAGTACTACGGGTACCATGGTAGCACAACACCCAGACCTGAATATTCGCAGGACATACAAATATTTTTTACAGCAGCGGGAATCGAACACGCACCCTCGTACAAGACTGGCACTCTCCCACTACGCCACCGAGTTCGTAAATATTTTACCAGTTTTGGGCGTGACGATGTCGAAAGCGCACTCCAAAATCTCCCTCGGATGGAATCCCTGCACGTGCCTCTCTCTGTAGACTCTGTCGATGCAGTATCTGCGCATGTTCTTTATATCAGCATACGCTGTGTGTCTGTGAACAAGAGAGGGTAAAATTTACGGATATTCGCAGACTATTTGTCTCTGGTACCCATAATACAGGCTATGCCTAGTTTGGGATCAGTTGACCGTGTGAATATGTCCGGAATATTTATTTATATTTATTTATTTATTTGTATTACCATGCTTGAAATTTTGCAAGGTAATACGTCTAGCTTGCGCCCGCGTCTTTGCTCGCGGAGTACCTACAAAAAAGTAGCCTATATACTATTTCAGGTAAAGAAGTCTTTTTATTCCTAGTTTCATTTAAATCGGTTTTACCTTTACGGCGTGATTGAACCACAAACATCCTCACAAACTTTCGCATTTATACTATTCATCATCATCATCATCAGCCTGATGAAGTCCACTGCTGAACATAGGCCTCCCCCAATGAGTGCCACGACGAACGGTCTTGAGCCTTCTCCATCCACCGACTTCCCGAAACCCTCACAATGTCGTCGGTCCACATGGTCAACCGACGAATCCAACTCGGATGGGCAGCGTTTGGGAAACTTCGTCATATCTTCTCGTCACAGATACCGCAGAGCCTCAAGACGAAAGTCTACAATCAGTACGTGTTGCCAGTGATGACATATGGCACTGAGACTTGGCCTCATACACAAGCTCAAAGTCGCTCAACGGGCTATGGAGAGAGGTATGCTCGGAGTTTCGCTGCGTGATAGAATCCGAAATGAGGAAATCCGTAGAAGAACCAAGGTCACCGATATAGCTTTCAGAATTAGCAGGTTGAAGTGGCAGTGGGCCGGCCATATAGCTCGCAGAACCGATAACCTTTGGGGAACAAAGGTTCTCGAGTGGCGACCACGAACCGGACGACGCAGTGTTGGAAGGCGACGACATTTATACTATTAGTAGGATTGGATTATTAAACGAATAGTTCGACATCAAGATTGCTTCCTAAACAGCGAAATTATTGAGTTCGAACTGATTTGACCCGACCCTAGATTTTTTGTTTTGTTTGAAATGAAAAATGACGAATTTCCAATAGTCGTAGAACAAACTTTTTGCCAATTGGGTGAAGAATAAGCCTCTTTCTGGATACTATACTAGTGAATCACTGAATGAATCACCAGTTCGTATAATATGCTTGCATCCTTATGAAAAATATTTCTCTCACATTCTAAAACGTACGTAAACGTACGTGTACGTAGGTATACTTACTAAGGAGAACTGTACGCGCTTTAGACAAGCCCATATGGGCTTTTTAAGTGTGTATCAAACATGTTTTATACTTTCTTAAAAAAAAAAAACAATAATACCATTAGCACCGTCTAGTTCACACAAACTCACCTTGCAAACGGCAGTCTCAGATCATGCGGCAAATGGCATACGGAACCGGAAGCTGTCATCACTTTGACAGCATTCGGGTACTGGTCCCAGGCTTTCGCGCGCGGAGTCAGTAACGGCGGAGAGAATTCTGTGGCACCGTGACTTCGAAATACCTGAAAATACAATAATTAAAAAAGAAATTATTCTTTGAATAATTTCTCATCGTCACAAATATTTTTTTTAACTTTTTTTTTTATTTATTTATTTATTAGGATAACAACATCATTACAGGTTTTTTTTATTAAGCCCTAAGGCGATGTTATATCTAGGTACCTACTTAACTTAATTTATTAACAATACTAATTAATATATTTGTCTCAACGACAAGCTATTATATTAAGCTATTATTGCAGCGGTAAAATTTGTTTGTTTGCATGTAGGGGGTACTTTATGGAACTACTGAACCGATTCTAAAAAATATTTCACTAATAGTACGCTACACTATCCCTGTGTAATATAGGCGATATTTTATTTTGATCAAAATAATTTTTAATTCTGAAAACTCAATATAGAGCAAACCTTTATTATAGCATTTTTACGTTTGAAAGATGATCCAATGGCTTGATTCTCATCTAATCTGTGGTCAACTTCTGGTCTATGGATGTAGAAATCTCTAGTATGCCCTAGCTCCTATTTGCAAAGCGTAAGGTTCAAAATGGCTCAAACATTAATGACAACGTCTTTTATGCTTGACAGTAGATCAAACGGCTTGATTCCAATCTCACAATGGTATGTATAGTCCTCAGCTGTGGTCAACTTCTGGTCTAAACACGAAGCTTCTAATCTCTGGTATCTCCTAGCTTTTATTTGTAACAACATAAGGTTCAAAATAGCACAAACCTTTATGACAGCATCTTTAATGTACGACAGAAGATCCAATGGCTTGGTTCTCATCTCATTATGGTACGTGTAGTCCTCAGCTGTGGTCAACTTCTGGTCTAAGCACGCAGCTATAAGTCTCTGGTATCCCCTGGCACCTCTATCGCTTAGCGCGTGGGACAGCAGCCCGGATAGGGCGCCTTCAGGCACGGGGCGAGGAACATGCTCGCTCGCTAGTAGTTCGGCGCAAGTAGGACGTAGGCTTGGCTCGTGGTTTAGTAGCCATCTGAAAATATCTGTTAGCGTGATGAAATCGTCGCTTGTCGTTCTAGTATTGCCCTAAAATAAAACTAGTTTAGACAATTTAGAACGACACTTTTATATTTTCGCGTGACACTTTAGCGAGTTACTTTAGTGCGACACTTTAGTGCGACACTTTAGTGTAACACTTCAGTGGGACCCTTCAGTCCAACAGTCTAATCTAACAGTTTAGCGTTGCACTTTAATGCGACACTTTAGTGTGATATTTTTGTGAAATATTTTAGCGCGACGCTGTAGTGTCAACCTTTACGGGAACTTTAGCGTGATACTTTGTGACACTTTAGTACGACACTTCAGTGCAACAGTGTAATGCGATCGTTTCATCATCTTCCTGCCCTTATCCCACCTTATGCACCATGCCCATACAAAGCTAACCGATTACTCCTCAGCTTTCCGTCACTGGCGCCACATTCAAACTTCCTCTTACATACTCATTCCTTATCTTATCTTAGTTTATTGTGATAATTTAATGCGACATTCTAGTGTGACAATTTAGTGCGATTCTCTAGTGACACTTTAAAGTTAGTTTGCATTTTAGTTGGACACTAGCGTTACTTTTTGATACTTTAATGATACACTTTAGCTAGCTAGACTCACCTGACCACGTGTATCTGCTTGCTATTCTCAACGGTATCAAACCGCTCGTTCACCGCTACGGCGGCGGACCGCAGCTCCGTCAGCACCGCCAGCCGCTCCATAGCGGTGGCCAGTGGATGGAACATCTCGAAGAGGATTATCCCGAGGGAGTAAATGTCCACTTTCTGATTGTAGATCACTTTCGACGAAGATTGGAGGAGCTCGGGCGCCACGTAGAGGGCTGTGCCGATCTGAAAAAATAAAAATCTTGTTAATTGATTTTGGTGCTCTATCTTATTTTGTCCAAGCTGGGCAAAGGTCTCCCTCAAAATTTCCCACTCATCTTTGAACTATTCATATAGATCAATAATCCTGTACGTTACGGTAATCTTACGTTACTGACTGACTGACTGTCAATTTTTTACAATTTTTTGGCTACCTATGTTTTCCAACCAGGTCCACCAATCACATTTTATACATAACCTGATGTACATTAGCATAAGTGAAGTTTGTTACCAAAATAAATTTATCTTTATCTTATATACATCTAAGTTGGCAAAGCAGCATACGGCCCATCTGTTAAGTGGTGGCATCACGCTTGCGTTGCCGACCTCTAACCCAGGCCGGCCCAGGCGACACAATTTGAGACAAATAATGTTATTTGGCTGCGATCTTCTGCAAGGCGGAGGTACCTCCCCAGGCAGGCTACTCTTCTCTCTACAATTTAAAGCGAGAAAAACTCGCTGTCTCTTAACTCCTCCTTTGCTAAATCGATTCTATATTCGATTCTATATTCTATATATGCATTTTAAGAATAGCCCTTGCATATTATTTATTAACTTACTTGGCCAGTGAGTGATCCTCCAATTTCTTCTTGCGGTTTAGACTTATCTGAAAAAGTGAACATCTTTACTTACTTTCAGATGATAACCTGAGCGTAGTCTCTGAACTATACAACGTATTATCTGTTTCGCTCTAACATATGAGGCGTTATGTTATACAAGGTATGTGATTCATAATATGTAAGCCATCCCGAAAGGGGCTTATTTTCGACCAATTGGCAATAAAGTTTGTTCTACGACTTCTGCAACTTCGAAATTTTTCATTGAAAAAACACTATGCGAAAATCAGCTGTTTTGGGGTCAAATCAGGTCAAACTCAATAAATCTGCTGTTTTAGGAAGCAATCTTGATTCCGAACTTCTTGTACGTTTAGTTACTAGATCTAAAGATGATAAAAATACCAAAAAAGGATGATTTGAGTAAGTTTGGGAAAAAAAAAAAAGATAATATTGATGCTTTATGCTTTATTGACGACACAATGTAAGACATGTACTTATACATAATATAAACACTATAACAATGTGTCCTACAATCGGCGGTCTTATCGCAAGCAGCGATTTCTTCCAGACAACCTTATCTAACCTACAACTAATCTAATGTAGAAAAGCTATGCCCGAACCGTGCCAACATGTGATGTTTTTTTTGCTAATATTATTTCTTTTTCTTGATATAATAACCCCCTTTCGGGATGGTATACATGTTATGAATCACCTTGTAGGGGCTATATTCTAAAGTTGTGCTCAAATAATAAACATACAAAATTCGATGGGAGATCATCGCTCGCTTCCTCTCGATCAAGAAAAACAACATTCTGCTTTGAAGAATCAACTTACCTTCAGCCGGCAATCCCGTGAAGGCCTTAGTAGCAAGTCCGAAGTCACCTATCTTCACATGGTCGTTCGAATCCAGGAAGATATTGACCGGCTTTAGATCTCTGTGGATCATACCGCGTTGGTGCACGTGCGCAAGCCCTTCGACGATTTCCCTGAAGAGGCGCCACGCTCTGAAGTGCTCTTGGTACAGACCTTTATCTATGGCTTGCCTGCAAAAAATTTACAAGAAAATGTTTACTTATTCAAGTTATTGACCCTTTGTCCAGCAGTGGGACATGAGTGTATCATTATCATCAGTCTGAGGAAGTGCGCTACTGAACAAAGGCCTCCACAGATATTCATCGGTTCATCGGATGGGGGTCCTTTCACTCTGTATCTTGTGCATGAGAGGAGCCTCTAAGAGGCGCACATTAATCCTTTCACTAGATTGGTTCTTTCATCGACGGTCATAAGCCCGTTTCAGGGCACCATACCTCAACCTGGTAACTTACCTTTATGTAATATTTACCTTTATGATGACCAAGAAAGTACCAGTGACAGTATTTATAATGTAGTGAAACTCCGAGCATAGCTCTCTCCATTACCCGTTGCGCGACTTTGAGCTTGTGTATGAAGGCAATAATTAGCGACCAAGTCTCAGTTTTCACTTTATGATGATTCGTTTTTTAGCCTTATTCTAGAATCTTGTTCAAATTCATTGCAATTTAGCAGCTTATTCTGCCTACCTTAGAGTATGTTTTTCACAGAACTCCATCTGTATGTATAGCTCCTGGTACAGCCTTTCTGATCTGGGTCTTGAGTCTACAGCATCTTCTGATGGAATTGTCTGTGATTGATTGTTAGAATCTTGCTCGAATTCAATACACTCGCTTGACTCTTCGTCTTCTGGACTGGAAACAAAAGTTAAAGTCAAAGTTATAAGATCAGCAAATGTCCGACCCTTTACAAGAGGTCAGAAAATCAAAATTCCAAGTGTGGGAAGTGACAAACTTATATTTTGCGGTCGCTCACGTAGTTCATTGTATGATATTGACCGCAAATATAAATTTGTCTCGTAATAATCTAATTTGAGGAGTAAAATATCAAAATTATTCAATTTTTGTTTTTTTTTTCCTTTATTTGTGTCATAAAAGCATTCCAAATTTCAGAATTGTGAGGTAACTGTGAGTAGGTGCCATAGAGGTTTTTATTTTTGACATTTCATAAAAAAATGAGACATTCATTGCCCTATCATTTTAATGCATTGAGAACTTTGATGTTTTACCGGCACTTTAAGCTCACAGACCTTAATAATTGGTAAACATTTCAAAATGTTATCTTTAGCCGTTTCTGTTCAAAAGGGTCTTGACAGACAGACGGACCCACAGACAGGCAGATGGACAACAAAGTGATCTTATAAGGGTTCCGTTTTTATCCATAAAAATGACGTTGACCATGACGGTGACGGTAGGTAGGTAGCAGCTCATACGTTACTAACTGACAATCACTTACAAGAAAATAGGTGGAAATGGTCTAGGTAGGTAAATACAGAAACATCTGGTCTCTGAATAAAACTCACCTTACAATTTGGAACCACGGATCCTGTTCATCATCATCGTCATCCTCGCTGTCGGAAGAAGCGTCTTTCTGCACCGGTTTTTCAGACATTGACCATTCCACCTTCACACCCGCTAGTTTTGCTACAACGCCATCTAAGCTGTGGAATAATAAAATTGTTTGAATTTTTATTTATTTATTTATTTGGACAAACATTACACATTACAAGCATACAATATAATACTTATTAACAAAGTAGTTTTGATCTGGCTTGAAACGTAACTCACGTGCGTACTGCTAAAACAATATAAGAGCATGAAGCGGACAAAAAGCGTTGGGAGAACTTAACTTATCGAGAATAATATAATATAAAACAAGATTAAACAAAATCAGAAACATACATAAAAATCGAAGATTACCTATAAACCTGGACACCGCCGGAAGCATCAGGGATGCCATTAAAATGGAGGATGTCTTTCAAAGTTTTAACAATTTTATTTAATTTAGAGTTAAAAATATCTAGCTCAATATTCATCTTTACTATTTCATTATACTGCCGAGACATTCTAGTAAGTGGGTTATAATTAGATTAGGTTATTAGATTAGATCTCCGCGCACTAAATTTAATATTGTATAGGAATCTTCTTGACTGAATTATACGGAACAAGTCGAGATCATCATCATCATCATTTCAGCCGTATGACGTCCACTCCTGAACATTGCCTCCCCCACAGACAGAGCGAATTCCTTATCATGTGGGGGGATATAGACATACTCACCACGCTGGGCACGCGGGTTGGCGAGCGCAGTTAGAGCTATCGTGGTTAAAATAAGGGTCGCTGCTGCCCGTCCCCTAGCTATTTTTCCCTTAGCCGCCTCTTTATTCTTATAAAGCTACAAAGAATATGAATAACTAGCGTAAGCCCGCGGCTTTGCTCGCGTGGTATCTTGACAAAAAGGGGCAGTTTTGAAAAACCCTAAAGTCCTTATTTCATTATTTGACTTTATGAGTATTTGTACCAAGTTTCAGATTTATGAATAATGATGATGGCAAAAGGGGACCCTTACCTGTCACCGGGTTTCTTCATAGAGGGACTTTTTGTGCCAACGTTCTCTTCAAACTGCTCAAAGGTAGATTCTATCCATGCGTTGTAGTACCTCACCACGTTCTCGTGGTTCAGTCTTGAGAGCAATTTCACCTCGCGAGTTATTTTCTTGTTTAGGTTCACGCTCTCCGGGTTCAGTTTGATGCGTTTGATCGCGTAGAAGCCGCCGTCTAGCTTGTTTTTAACCTGAAATTGCATTTTTTTATTATAATTGAGTAGCTAGTAGTCATATTTTGGACAATTCACACAATATCTTCATAAATTGTAGCCTATGTGTTATTCCGATGTATAAGCTATATTATTGTGAAGTTTCATTAAAATCCATTCAGTAGTTTTTACGTGAAAGAGTAACAAACATCCATCCATCCTTCCGTCTATACTTACAAACTATCGCGTTTATAATATTAGTAGGATGACACGGACACTTGGTAATGATTAAGCCAAGTCATCATCAATATACAACGTGTTTTAACTAATTGGTATAGTATATGAAAAGGGACTTATTCTTTCAATAAAATAAATAATATTGATATAGAACAGATTTTTATTATCCAAACTTTACAACAACAAATCAGTTGTTGTTGGTCATTTTATCATTTTTCTATCAACACTAACAAAACCAGAGGCAACACGCACGCGATGCCGACCCCGACCCCCTATAGTATCTTAATGTCAACTGAATTTTGAAAGTGAGATAAATAGCTGATCGATTTATTGAAATTACCTTCAAAACGTCCCCAAAAGCACCTTTTCCGAGCCACGTCAGCACTTCAAACTCGGCGTGCAGCCGCGAATGGCCGTTTGTGGCCGGAACACTCTGTGGAATCTTCTTCACTGATTCACCATCCTGAAACAAACAATTTCATCCACATTAGTGGGGAGCCTTGTCTTGAAAGCTCGATATTGTAAGCTTTTATTTGACACTTGCTTGCGCCCACGGCTTCGCTCGCTAGTAGTAGCCTATATCCTATTCTAACTTTATTTATTCTAAGTTTTAACAAAATCGGTTGAGCCGTTACGGCATAATTGAACATCAAACATCCAAACATTCCTCACAAACTTTCGCATTTATAATATCAGCAGGATACTTATTGCAGTCAAAAAATATGCGGGTTCCCGCTGGTTCGAAAATTTTGGGTATTATTTAAATTGAATACTGATGAATAACAAATGACGTTTGTTGATTGGCGATTACTTTCTAAAACAATAAATTTAAATACTATAAACTTTCTTCATTCATCATCATCATTTCAGCCGTAGGACGTCCACTGCTGAACATAAGCCTCCTCCAAATATTACCAGAAACAATCATTTGGGGGGATTCGCCCATACTCGCCACGCTGAGCATGCGGGTTGGGGAGCGCAGATATAGCTCTTGTTGTTGACAGGGAACGCTGCTGCCCATCCCCTAGCTTTGTTTCCCTTAGTCGCCTCTTACGACATCCACGGGTAGAAATGGAAGGGCCTATTCTTCAGCCGGGGCCACCGCGGCAACTTAACACTTTCTTCACTACTAAGCTATAAATGATATCAATGTTTCCTACCCACCTAGTTTATAAAACGTTACAGTCCTAGTGATTTTATTGAAATAAAAACCTTTGACTTACACACCTCGGAACCACTGCCGACGTCATCGATCTTAGTGCTGGGTTCCTTGGCGAACGTGTCCAGAAGGAACACGTGGTTGGAGAGCTGATCTGCCGACCATTGGGACTGCTCATCTTCTGTTAAGCATCTGAAATACAATGTTGCTTTTATTTGACTTGTTTATTTAAAAAAAGGAGTCTCTAGGTCATCATCATCATTCCAGCCGTTTTAAGTCCACTGCTGAACATCGGCCTCCCCCACATTTTTTATTTTTGATGCAACAGAGGTGGTAATCAATCTTACGGCCCACCTGATGGTAAGCGGTTACCGTAGCCTATGAGCGCTTGCAATACCAGAGGCATCACGCACGCGTTGCCGACCCCGAACCCCCTTCCCCCCTAAAGAGCTCTGGCAACCTTACTCACCGCAGGAACACAACACTATTTGAAACAAATAATGTTATTTGGGTGCGATCTTCTGTAAGGCGGAGGTACCTCCCCAGGCAGGCTACTCCAATTCAGAACGAGAAAATCTCGCTGTGCCCTACCTCCTCCTAACAAAAATAAAATTTCCGGGGTGACTTCATATCATGTGGGGGGAATTTGCCCATACTCCCCACGCTGGGCACGCGGGTTTGTGAGCGCAGTTAGAGCTATCTTTGTGAAAATAGACTTTGTGTAAACCTATTCTAAGAAGCAAAAGAGGTATGTCAGGATCGTAGCAAGTGGAAAACCATGGTCTCTGCCTACCCCTCTGGGAAACAGGCGTGATTTTATGTATGTATGTATGTATTCTAAGATATTTATTAGACACACAAATATGAAGTACTACTTCGCTAATCTCAATCAGAAAGTCGTCTTTCTGTTCAGTGAACGGCGAGTCAACACGTCTAGGAGCTACCAGCGCACAGCAAGTCAATTCTTCCTGATGATGCCTTATAAACAGGCGAAACACGTGTCGAATTCTTATTAAGTTTGTTTGTTGAACTTATGAGAAATAGATTAGCGGAATAGTGCTACATATTTGTGTGTATATTTAATATCTTACAATAGGCTTACGCAAAGTCACGCCTGAATTCTAATTGATTCCGGCGTGACTTTGGGTAAGTAGTTAATACTTAGGTATTTTTTTTTAAATCATATACGGAGGCAAACAGGCTTACGGCCCACCTGATGGAAAGCGCATACCGTCGCCTATTGACATCTGCAACACTTGGAACATTGCTAATGCGTTGCCTGCCCTGGAGAAATCTTTTTGTATTTGTCTTGAAGCTCTTCATGTTGTAGGTTAGTGGGAAAGCCTCGGAAGGCAGCTCATTCTACAATTTGCACATATGGGGGAGAAAGGATCTCGTAAAGCGAGTGGTTCGAGATAACCACGTGTCGATGAGGTGTGGATGAGCCTTATTCCGGTGACGCGAGTGTAATTACTTAAATATTGTCCTTAAGGTCTGACACAAAGCTTCGAACTCGTCACCTTACCTTGCAAAGAAATCCTTCGCCGAGCTGGGGAGATCGGCGGGTATCTCTAGATAGGATCTCTCTGACATCACTATGGACAGCAGCAGTTGGCCCGTACTGTAGATATCTTGCGACGCTGTCTGCCTGTTCAAAATTGCAAGAAAGGGATCACGGATATCAATGTTTGACTATCCTAAAATTCACAGGACAAATGGGTACATCTGTTCAAATTTCAAAATATTCATTGCATTCGCATGGATCATTCGGAAATGTCTTAAATCTAGTTGAATTTACGCCTGTTCTTTGCGACTAAGCCTAGAAGATACAGGCAAGAAACCATGGCTTTATTTTTAAATGATCCTTTTAAACTTTATATCAAGTACTAGCTTCCGCCAGCGGCTTCGCTCGCGTGGTACCTACATAAAAAGTAGCCTATATGCTATGCTATGGTAGGTAAAGGACTCTATATATTCCAAGTTTCAACGCAATCGGTTGAGCCATTTGTCTATCATTAATACCAAACCGGGGGTAAGGGGTTCCATTAACAACTTACGGAACCCAAGCCAACCTCACCGGCTCGTGGTACACCCTGCCGTTCAGCGAACGAGGCTCTGTCGTCCCACCCACCAACCCGCACTGGACCAGCGTGGTGGGTTATGGTCCAACCCCCCCCATATGATAGGCACAAAGAAAAGACGGCCCCCAGTCCCCGGCAGCTCCGCTATTCCTGGCACTGGTAGCAGCCACGGTAACGGCGGAGCAGGGGGTGCTAAGAATCCCCGGCAGAGGCCCAGCTACCAAACCCCACGAACCCTGGACCTGGTAACTTTCAACGCACGGACGTTGAGGACCGACGAGAAGTTGATTGAGCTGGAAGAAGTAGTAAGTAAGTTGCGCTGGGATATCATAGGATTATCAGAAGTCCGAAGGGAGGGGGAGGACACGATAATCCTGAATTCCGGCAACTTATTCTACTACCGGGAGGGAGATCAGCTATCCCAACACGGTATCGGGTTTCTCGTCCATAAGTCCCTCGTCAACAATATTGTAAAGATAGTGAGCGTTTCGAGCAGGGTGGCATACCTTATACTCAGAATCACCGAACGGTATTCGCTGAAGGTCATACAGGTATACGCCCCACACTCAAAACGCTCAGACGATGAAGTGGAGGCTATGTATGATGACATTTCAAATGCCATGCATGCCTCGAAAACACACTTTACAGTTGTGATGGGGGACTTCAACGCGCGGCTAGGCACGAGGAACGGCGATGAACTGAAAGTGGGGCAATTTGGATTCGGACAGCGAAACCAAAGGGGTCAGCGTTTGGTCGACTTCATGGAGAAGGAGGGACTCTTTGCGATGAACTCTTTCTTCAAGAAGCGATCGTCCAGAAAATGGACGTGGCTGCACCCCGGCGGTTATAAAAGCGAGATAGATTTCATCATGACGACCAAGAAGCAAATATTCAATGACGTCTCTGTGATCAACAGGGTCAAAACCGGCAGTGATCACCGTATGGTTAGAGGCTCATTGAATATCAACATTAAGCTGGAAAGGTCTCGTCTGATGAAATCTACTCTTCGCCCAAGTCCTGTCCAAATTCAAAACCCCGAGAGCTTTCAGTTAGAACTCCAAAATCGCTTCCAAAGCCTGGCTGAATGCGAAACAGTGGACGAGCTGAACAACGGGCTAGTGGAAATTGTCCAAGCGGTTGGGTCGGAGTTCTTTAAGACCCACCGTAAAAATAGAACCCAGAAACTCTCTGAGCACACTCTAAAACTCATGGTTGAGCGAAACGAAATGAGACTGCATTCTTCAGTGGACAGGTCGAAATACGGCGTGCTCAATAGGCAGATCTCTAAGTCCATGCGACACGATTTGCGCCTTTTTAATACAGCTTGTATTAAACGCGCCATAGAGCGCAATAAAGGCTCGAAAGTGTTCGCAAAAGATCTGTCTATTGGACAAAGTCAGTTGACGAAACTGAAGACTGATAGCGGCAATATCGTCTCGTCGAAGCCTGAGATTTTACGAGAGCTCGAGAAGTTCTATGGACAACTGTACACCTCATCGCAAAGTCCTGCTCCAAGCACGGCAAGCGATGCAAGAGCCCGTCTGACCCGGCACTATACCGAAGACATCCCGGACGTCAGCCTATACGAGATCCGGACGGCCCTCAAACAGCTTAAGAACAATAAGGCACCGGGGGAGGACGGAATAACGTCAGAGCTTCTGAAAGCGGGTGGAACACCGATACTTAAAGTCCTTCAGAGGTTAATTTAATTCCGTCATCCTCGAAGGTACAACGCCTGAGGCGTGGAACAGGAGCGTGGTGGTACTGTTTTTCAAGAAAGGTGACAACACCCTCTTGAAGAACTATAGGCCCATCTCGCTGCTGAGCCATGTCTATTAGCTGTTTTCGAGAGTTGTCACTAACCGGCTCGCCCGTAGGTTTGACGACTTCCAGCCTCCCGAACAAGCCGGGTTCCGCAAAGGCTTTAGTACCGTAGACCACATCCACACGCTTCGGCAGATTATACAGAAGACCGAAGAGTATAATCGGCCATTATGTCTAGCGTTTGTGGACTACGAGAAAGCCTTCGATTCAGTCGAGACCTGGGCAGTGTTACGGTCACTACAGCGGTGCCAGATCGACTACCGGTATATCGAAGTGTTGAAGTGTTTGTACAGCAAGGCCACCATGTCTATCCGACTCCAGGACCAGAGCACAAATCCTATCCAATTGCAAAAAGGGGTGAGACAGGGAGACGTTATTTCTCCGAAACTGTTCACCTCTGCATTGGAGGATGTTTTTAAGCTTCTGCACTGGGAAGGACATGGCATCAACATCAATGGCGAATACATCACTCACCTTCGATTCGCCGATGATATAGTCATAATGGCAGAATCGCTGGAGGACCTTGGCGCAATGCTCAGAGACCTCAGTAACGTTTCTCAACAGGTGGGTCTTAAAATGAACATGGGCAAGACTAATATCATGTCCAATGCTCATGTTGCACCCATGCCGGTACAAGTTGGGAACGATACCATTCAAGTTGTAGACCACTATGTCTATTTGGGTCAGACGATTCAACTAGGTAGGTCCAACTTCGACAAAGAGGTCAACCGACGAATCCAACTCGGATGGGCAGCGTTTGGGAAACTTCGTCACATCTTCTCGTCGCAGATACCGCAGAGCCTCAAGACGAAAGTCTACAATCAGTGCGTGTTGCCAGTGATGACTTATGGCACTGAGACTTGGTCGTTAACTATAGGCCTCATATACAAGCTCAAAGTCGCGCAGCGTGCTATGGAGAGAGCTATGCTCGGAGTTTCACTACGTGATAAGATCCGAAATGAGGAAATCCGTAGAAGAACGAAGGTCACCGACATAGCTCTCAGAATTAGCAAGTTGAAGTGGCAGTGGGCAGGCCATATAGCTCGCAGAACCGATAACCGTTGGGGAGTAAAGGTTCTCGAATGGCGACCACGAACCGGGCGACGCAGTGTTGGAAGGCCCCCCACCCGATGGACCGATGACATTCTAAAGGTTGCGGGAAGTCGGTGGATGGAAAGGGCTCAAGACCGTTCGTCGTGGAACTCTTTGGGGGAGGCCTATGTCCAGCAGTGGACTTCTACAGGTTGTTGATGATGATGAATACCAAACCGGCTCTTAGTATGATGCTAAAGCATGCTATACTATATAGCTTGACCTGGTGTAGAGCTGTTTCGCACCAAATTTTTCGCACCACAAGCTAAAAGTAATAATTACTTATCAATACTTAAGTTCACCCACCACTCACCTGTCACAATAGCTGTCACCATCCACCATCTCCATCAGCCTTGAATCCAAAGCCGCCCCCACCAACTTAACCGCCCCGGTGTCATCAATAAACACATTCTCACTTCTAACATCCCTGTGCACAACCCCAGCACTGTGCAGCTCCTTGAGCGCCCTTAATACGCCCACGCCAACATGCCTTAGCAGTCTTAAGCCTTCGAACTGGTCACTGTAGAGTTTCATGCGCGTTTTTATGAATTTAAGTGAGGACCCGAGTACGAAATTTCGGAAAAGATACACGCACTGTCTTGTACTTCGTTTGTTCACTTCCTTGCACATTTCTAAAGCTATGTACGGGACTAGAGAGGATTGCTTCAGCCTGGATATGGTTTTGTGGTCGGCTTGTAGGGCGGTTAGTTGACGGTTGCGGGTTTGGAAGTCGCATACGGGGGGTACTATCCACTTTTTCGTGATGAGGCGCTCGCCCGTTTCGTCGTCGATCGCCAGGTAGGTTGTGGAGCCGTTTGTTGAGTGCCCTGAAAGAAACAGATAATAGTGAGATATAGAAAAAGTATCATTTGGTATCATTAAAAAAAATCGGAAGAAAACTTTTAAAAACTGTCCTGATGATGAAAAGAAGCAAAGTTAGCTGTAAAATGTTTGTAAACAAACGGTTTAAAATTTAGGGTTTTGATAATTTTTATAAAATAAATAATAGGTACGTACAAAATTTAAACTAAAATAATCTAGCTTTTTAAAATAAAGCCGTGTTCAAACAGCGTGCGATATGCCATCTGAAATTATTTCAAAATGATCCTTATTAAGGGGCTTGTGATATCAAACACCCTCAAATCTAAAACTCAAAATTGACTTTCAACAGTAGACATATGGGTCATTTTGAAACAAATTTTAAACATATTAAGATGACATATCGCACGCTGTTTGAACACGGCTTAAAATGGACAAACAAACCAAAATCTGATTTTTGATGTACTAAAGCATCTCACCTAGACAATTTCCAATGTAGACTTTCTTGTTGTTCCTCTGCGTGACCCTCAGGACTTGAACTCCTCTGCCGTCGCAAGTGCACGGAATTTCTGTTGTAGTTCGCGACAGTTTGGCTGGAGACATCTTATCATCTGCATAGCTGGAACATAACCAATCATTTGTACTTAGAGTGTGCAAGAGCAAAATAATACTGTAAGCAGGCGAAAGTCACGCTCCTGGGCCCAGACATGAAATCCACCAACACTATAACAAAGATGAAACGCGAGGACCTGCGAATGTTGCTGGGCATCATCAAAGGTCACTGTGACCTAAACCATCACCTGTACAAGACAGGCAGGGGCTACTGGCTTACTGGCTACGGGCTTGGCTTGAGCACCTGGGCCCACCCCCTGGATCCGCTACTGCCCATCACCCTGAGACATAATAATAATACTAGACCCGAGCTGTTTAAATTAAACATAAACAAATAATAACACCCAACAGTCACGTACATAGTCCTGACCCCACACTTGGCGGCACTATCTCCTGTGTCGTGGGTATCAGAAACTACGAGTACCATGGTACCACAACACCCAGAACCGGAACAAATATTTGCAGATCATGCAAACATTTGTCTTAATAAGCACATTTTAAACTGAATGAAATGAAAATGAAATGAGGCATCTGGGCAAGCACATCCTCAGCCCAATGCAGCTAAAGGAACTCACCCCAAAGAAAATCCAACAGTTCTTAACAGCTGGGCTTTGCAGTGAACTTTGAACGTCATGCAAAGGGTACAAGTAACAACAGGCGTAACCATAGTCACATAAAGTAAATAAATAAAGAAATAAAACATTTTTCCCGCAGCGGTAATCGAACCCGCACCCCTTGCGTCTCAGATGGGCAGTCGCCCACTACGCCACTGAGGTCGTCATTAAAAAGTCTATAGTCTTTGTATGTAGTCACATGCACACTCAAGCACCACACTAACACACTCTCTCTCGCAGACACACTTATACACACACATATATACACCACATATACACATTGACACACACACACACACACACACATATATAATATTAGTTTGGTGTCAAATCAGTGACGGTCGTAATTAGTAAATGTATTAGCTAAAAAAATTAAATCCTTTATTGGCTTTAAGTAAAGTGAATTAGTCAAGTTGTACCATATACCTACGAGCTGTGGACTTTGTTTCATAAACAAAAAAAAAAAAAAATAGTTACTTACTAGACTAGTTCAGGCGCGTCGCCCTGCCCGTCCGCACTGCCCTCCTGACTGACGCTGGATCTGTGCACGCGTTGTCTGCCCGCGACACGCAGCATTTCCTGCCGACGCTGTATTTCGTCCTTTATTTTCTGACGCTGAAATCAAACAAACCCGGCTTAGCGTAGTTTTTGAACACCCTTAAAACGTTAGCCTAGTACCCAATAAATGATATTCCATTCGATGCCTTATTTTTGTTCAAAACTTTTCTACAGATAATAACGATATAACATTGAGAACCTAATGTCTAGATAAACCTAACATAGGTTTTAAGACTTAAATAAATTAAAATAAATAAAATAAAATATTTATTTATTTAGAAGAAGACAGTTTATCATCAGGTTTTTTTTATCCCTAAGGCGATGCTATATGTTAGTAGTAGGTACATTATAATAAGTACAATTAGATAGGTACTATCTAAAAATTTCATTTTATTTTAATAGTGGGAGGTACTTTCGATTCGTAGGTCGCGTGTTTTAATCCACGGGCAGGTAGATCTAAAGGGGCATATTATGTGGTGAAAGGGTCAAGGTGCCAATAACTAAATGAATTTTTTTTCGGACTTATTTTTATGCTGTTGGTCTCTTACGACCATTGCCAGCGAAACCGGTCTATGGCGAGGCGCTGCGGCCGAGAAAAATCTACGTGAACTAAAAAATCACTTTTTGACTGGCCTCATAGCTCAGTTGGTAGTAACTCTGCCTTCTGCGTTAGAGGTTGCGGGTTCGATTCCCGCACTGGACAAACATTTGTGTGTTAACACAGATGTTTGTTCTGTGTCTGGCGGATAAATATTATTCTATTATGTATAATTACCAGTCTATAGTACCCATAGTACAGGCTGTGCCTAGTTTGGGGGATTAGTTGACCGTGTGTGATATGTCCGGAATATATATTATTTTATTTATTATATCTTACTTCTTCATTCTCTTTCGCTTGGCTCTCATGAAGCTTCATCTGTTCCATTTCGTTCTTCTGCTTCAACATCTCTTCGTAGAATGACAGGGTTGGCTTGTTGTGGTCATGTAGGAATTGCTGTAATTAGGTGCATTATTAAGTTTTTTTTAGATTTTAGGAAAACTTACAGCTTTAATCATTTCACTACCCAGCAACTTAGCTTTTTTTGTTAAGTTAATTTTTTTATAAGACATGTACACCTATTCTTAGTCCTTACTATACTTGGGACCTACCTTTATTTAGTAGGTACACCAATATCATTTTTGCCATGATGAATATTTGTGACGTAAAATAAACGTTAATATTCTTATTCTATTCTTAATTTTTTAATTTACCTGTGCATGTGTGGCCAGTTGAAAGATCATTACTTCTCCACATAGACTGTCAGATAACGCTTCTAACTCAATGAGTAATTTTCTTGTGTTCTCAGTTGACAGCCCATGTATTTTGTGAATAGACATTTTTGGAGGACTGTAAAATAGATAAATTAATAATGTAAATTCATCAGTGGTAGTGAGCGGGGAACCAACGGCTGTTGGGGCAGAAAGGTACTAGAGTGAAGACTAGCTGCCTACAGGGAGAAGAAACTGTAGAGCACGCAATTTTGCACTGTGCAGCCACGGAAGCGGCCAGGGCCACTTCGGGTCTGCGGGCCGTGCTCAGAAGCGGCTCCCAGACACCGCCATACAGGGATACTGAGTAAGTGTTACCAACAACCCAAAGTCCTGCTTCGATATTTTAAGGAGCTGGGCTGGCTGGCGCTGGCTGGGGTAGGCTTAGCACTGGGGGACAATTCACAAAACATCCCACGGCGGGAAGTCAGTGCAGGACTAAACCTCAACCACGCACCAAAAAGCGCAGCGTAGGACGGCCCCCCATTAGACAGATCATAATAATGTTGCTGGGAGGCTGTGGATGCAGGCTGCAAAAGATTGGTCACCTCTGGAAATCTATGCATGAGGCATAATATATCCAGCATTGGATAATTATCTTACATATGAAATGATGATGATGATGATAAAATTCATCAAGTTTGTAAGGATAATTCAATACTATCCTTGTGATAAAAATAAATCAAATGAAAACATTGTAGATAGGTATATTTGTTGATGGCTGAAGAGATGGGGGACCTCTAGTGGCATTAAAAACTTAATGCTTCCATTGCTGCTTGAAAGAAAGACAAACTAAACAACTAACAAACTAAATTTTGCATTTATATTATTAGTAAGGATACTCACTTATCTGGATAATTTGCACAACACTTGAAACGCAGCGTGACGGAGCAATGAATGCCCTGGATATCAGAGTTGTGTAGCGGGTTCAGTGTCAGCATCAGATCCAGGGGTCTCCACACTTTCCATGCAATAGTTTCTCTGTTATCCGCAACCGCTTCTCCAAATATCGCCTGGAAAGATACACATCATCATTTTTGTTTTGTAAGTTTTATCTGCGATCAGGTGTGGGTTGGTTTGGTATGGGGCAGACTAACACTCCTGCACTCTCTACAGTAGGCACTCTTCTTTGCTTTCAGTCATTGAGCTGAATGACATCTTACCTCCTGAGTATGCGGGTGTTGTGAGTAGCTGTGCTAGTTGATTAGGATCATCTTTAATCATAATCATAGCCGGACTCTTAGGCAGATAATTCAATTGATTAAAGTCATTCAGAGATTCAGACTCTTTATTTATTACAAAACATACAGCTATGAGCCAAAACATTGTGTGATATAGACAATTCTACAATAATTACATATAACGGATAGGACATCGAAAATAAAATAAAAAAACTAAGAAAGAAAACGAATACAAAAGAGAAAAATTATAAAGCTTCATATGAAATATGTACATCTACATCTGGTTCGTGGGCTATCATTGTGTTGAGCAATCTTCCCTCGTTATTGAAAGTTGGAGGATCTAGCTTCTCTTCAACCTTTTCATGTTGGTTGGTTCTATACCAGAGCTCTGGGTTGAGTTGGTTAAGATAGCCCAAGTAGCTTTCTCCTCTGTGCTGTGCTTAGGTGGTGCTTGGGCTAAAGCAGGGAGGATTTAGTTTTGGGCATGTTGGATGATGGTGCAGTGGGATTTGTGCCCCATAACTTTACCCCATTATATACAGGTTTGAGGAATGTGAGTAATAAGTTGCTTGTTTTCTGTCAGGATAGTATAGTATCTGGGTAACGCAATAACATATATTTATTGCGTTACCCAGATACTATTTATTAAGTCTAAAAACGTCTAAAAAAGTCTGTTAACAATAGTTTCCAAATTCCAATCCAACGTATTGCTAAGCTGTTTCTACATAAAATTTATACGTCAGGTGGAACTAACTACTCACCTAAAGGACGCTGTAGCGCCTGGGACACGTTAAGATGAAGAACTGGGCCTAAATTATCATTTAATAATAGCTTTGAGCATGTAAACAAAAATAGTAATTTAACCTGTAATGCGGCCAACTCGTTGTCTTGCCTTTCCTCTTTAGTTTCATCACACATTTTGACGCACAATCACATGAAACGTGGATAAAGATCGCCTCACAATTCCCTTCTGGAACTGGAAACTGGAAAGACAGACACTATCTGTACTTTGTCAGGCAAATAGCAAGATCAGCAAATTCTGTTTTATTTACGCCGTGCGCCGCGCGCCGGCCGCCTCCTCCTCCTTCCTTCCTGCCCCCTGCCTCACCACTTCACCAGTGCTGCCAACACAGAAATTTGATTTTTCCCCGGACTTAGTAAAAAATACCTTGGATATTCAAAAATATTTAGTAAAGTTTTCCCTTAAAAATCGTAAAGAATATTCAAACTTTTTTGCAAAATCAAACTACATAAAAAAAAATATTGAATACCCTGAGCACCAAGAAATACCCTGAATTTAGGGGAAAATTTTGGGTCGCTCTTTCTCTCTCTATGTCTCTCTCTCTCTTTATAAAACACTGAAAACTTCTAAGCACCTTCGTCCACGGCGCGACTCAACGCGACTGAAACTGTAGTCACTTATGAGTAGCCTGACTGCGATAGCACTAGTAGTTCAATGCGTGTCCGTCCACGACGCTACTCAAAAGGAACGCGTTTGTAACTAGTCTCCTGGCGACTCGACATGCTGGTCGCCAGGCGTCTGGTTTCGAGAAACTGTTGAAAAATGAACGAATAATAAGTAATTATATGTGATTCTGACGTCTATGTGATCTGGAGAAGTAATAATTCCATGGCATCGCTCGAATTATCACTAGTCATGTAAATTATTTTCGTTTTCAAAACTTTGTTTACATAAAATCGTGTACTGAGTGACTGAGTTTTAGAAAATTCCAGTAGCGTCGTGGACGAGTCAGAGTTTCCAATCAGTCCGCAACTCTAGTTTCTAATGAGTCCGTCACTTTTGCGTAGCGTCATGGACGAGGGGCTAACATCACGCTGACAGTTCACCTTTTACATATATGCGATGCAAACAACAATGATGCCTTAAAATACTAATTAAGGTCTGATTAGTCGTCCAAATTAAAAAAACCTAAATTATGATTGAATTATTAGTAATTTTATTAGTAATCTCTAATATAAATAAGTTTTTTGGGTAGTTAGTTTGGACGCTAAAATAAATGGCTAAGCCCCTTCGTCCACGGCGCGACTCAAAAGGAACGCGACTGAAACTGTAGTCACATAAGAGTAGCCTGACTGCGATAGCACTAGTATTTCAATGCGCGTCCGTCCACGGCGCTACTCAAAAGGAACGCGTTTGTAACTAGTCTCCTGGCGACTCGACATGCTGGTCGCCAGGCGACTGGTTTCGAGAAACTGTTGAAAAATGAACGAATAAAAAGTAATTAGAAGTGTTTCTGACGTCTATGTGACTGGAGAAGTAATAATTCCATGTCATTGCTCGAATTATCACTAGTCATGTTAAATTATTTTCGTTTTCAAAACGTTGTTTACATAAAATCGTGTACTGAGTAACTGAGTTTCAGGAAATTCCAGTAGCGTCGTGGACGAGTCAGAGTTTCCAATCAGTCCGCAACTCTAGTTTCTAATGAGTTCCGTCACTTTTGCGTAGCGTCATGGACGAAGGGGCTAAAGATGCTTTTCATCGAAAAGCGGTTGGCCACCAACATTAACCTAAAGGATGACGCAAGTACTACTTCTTACCAATTTATATTTGTATTAATATTGGTTGGGGTTTCTGCAGAAATAAGTATAGGTAATAATGTCTATTTACTCATTTGGATGTAATGAACTCATGAGTTACGGTTGAGATTGCATCACCAAGCAAGAAAAGATTAATTGTCGTTTGTCGAAATAAAATAGTAAATTGTTATTAAAGTAGTATTTATTTATTTATTTTAATCTTTATTGCACACAAAGAAAACAATGTACAAAAGGTGGGCTTAATGCCAAGGCATTATCTACCAGCCAGCCTGATTGGGTAGAAACAGGAGGTTGGCGTGCGACAGATTGTTTAACTTAACTAAAAACTATACTATGTATAACCATACACTATATTTAAATATGTATATATATACATATATACATATTTATATCATATATATATATGTGTATATATATATGACCTACTTGAAAGTGTTCAGAGGAGAGCAACCAAGATACCACAGGCTCTACGACGCAAATCATATGAGGAAAGACTACTCGCATTACGCCTTACTACTCTTGAAGATAGACGCCTTCGCGGAGACCTCATCGAAACTTTTAAAATTATAACCAATAAGTACAATCTGCCAGATATTAAAGATATCTTCATAAGGAAAGATGATCAAAGACCTTCTCGTGGCCATCAACTTAAGCTAGCTCGTGCTCCTGCTAACCTACTTGCTGCGTACCACTTCTTTAGCAACAGAGTAGTGCACAACTGGAACATGTTACCGGAAGAAGTTGTTTCTGCTACTTCTGTCAATGCATTCAAAAACAAGCTCGACAACTGGCTACGAATCAATAAATCAGTGCTCAAAAAAGTGAACCAGACATGACAATAGACTTTCAATTTCGACACTGTGAGATGTAGACACATCAGCGGAAGCTGCTCGTCTATAATAAAATAAATAAAATAAATATATAGTATGATTATATGTATATAGATATATATATAGTATGATTATATGTATATATATATAGTATTGATGTTGGGTGACAGTTTTTTAGACAGAGATTGCAGTGATGGCCTTACTTTTGACATAGAAATAGTAGAAATGTTAATGTTTTTTGAAAGTAGGACCCAAAAGCATAGAGGCCGCTACAAAAGCGGCTCCTTACTCTATGCCCAAACAGAGCTATGAAATTCTAATTTAGATGATAGACGGGAACTTTCAAACTGATGTTGTGCTCTCAATTTAATTTACAAAACAAGTGTACACTTAATTATTAACATCCTACTAATATTTTAAATGCGAAAGTTTGTGAGGATGTTTGGATGATTGCGTGTGTGGTGACTTATCGGGATAGCGTGAACAGGTTCTTAAATATCATCATAATGTACTTTATTGATTTCATTTAGCGTGGACAATTATTGAAGCAAATCTCAGGAAACTCGAGACGATTTGTCGAAATGTCCACCAGCATAGGACCGATGATATCTGTGCACCATTGTCTGACAGAATTGCCATTGAGGCTTGGCTGGTACTGAAACAAAATGGAAATAATAAATTATTTTGATCTAAATATCCTACCTACCTATGTAGTAGATAGGTACCTAGGTAGATACCTACATAAAAAAAACTCTTTATTTTATTGTAGGTAACTACACCACACGGTAAGCGAAAACATAAAAAAGCTAAAAATAAATGCGAACGTACAATAGTCTTATCGCTACGAGCGATCTCTTCCAGACAACCTTTGCACAGATAGGAATAAACGACGCCGCTAAACGGGCTGCTGGAGTAGGTTTCTTTACATCTAGTAGGTAGGTACAATATACTACCACTACAATACACTACCACTCTACAACGTGTTTGGTAATAGTTACCATCCCGAAAAAAGCCTATTAACAAACTAAAATATATTTTTTTGTGCTATCATCATCATCAACAACCTGTAGAAGTCCACTGCTGGACATAGGCCTCACAAGAGTTCCACGACGAACGGTCTTGAGCCTTTTCCATCCAACGATGTCCCGCCACCTTTACAATGTCATCGGTCCATTTTTTGTGTAAATATGTCTAAATCCAATCTATGTCCCCATAAACCAATACGCGCTTGTATGACTGTTAATCCATCCGTACAAGCAGTAGCAGGATACGGGCGCGCGGGAGGTTGGGACTTTGGGAGTGAGTTTTTGGAGTAGGTAGGGCACAGCGAGATTTTCTCGTTCTAAATTGGAGCAGCCCGCCTGGGGAGGTACCTCCCAGTGTTGCCAGCCGGGTCTTGTACAAAGTTACCGGAAATTCATAAAAAAGTAACCTTTTTGTGTGAAAAATAACCTTTTTTATTTTTTCTAGTCTGTAGTAAGATTAAAAATTGCCAGACTTGTTTTTTAGGAGTTGCACTTACTGCCATACGAACGAAGTTTTGCGTTAGCCAACATTGTGTTCAGTTTCATGATATTTTAATTAAAAATGAAATCACACAAAAGTAACCTTTCGAGTAATATTGTAACCTAGAGGTAACCTGAAGGAGGTAAAAATCACCTAAAAGGTTACAAAGGTAACCTTCTGGCAACGCTGGTACCTCCACCTTACAGAAGATCGCAGCCAAATAACATTATTTGTTTTAAATAGTGTTGTGTTCCTGGGGTAAGGTTGCCAGAGCTCTTTAGGGGGGATGGGGGAGGGGTCGGCAACGCGTGCGTGATGCCTCTGGTATTGCAAGCGCTCATGGGCTACGGTAACCGCTTACCAGCAGGTGGGCCGAATGCTTGTTTGCCACCTCAGTTGTATAAAAAAAAAGAGTTATCGGAACACTAACCCGCCTTGAAAGAACTTCTGTCAAGTTATTAGCTGGCAAGTAGATCATCCTGATCCCAGTTCCAGCTGAGACAGAGATCGAGGTAGGGGATGACGTCATCTCCTTCGTCAGCAGGTTTCTCGTCACCTGCAACAAAGTGTTAGTATTTTGAGAATCTTGCGAATCCGCTGAATCTGTGGATATGCCTACATATTCCTACTATCCAACGAATATACTATCCAACTATAATGCGAAAGTTTGTGAGGATGTTTGGATGTTTGTGGCATAATCACGCCGTAACGGTTCAAACGATGAAATCTAGAATAGCTTAAACTTAGGCTAATTTTTATTTAGGTACCATGCGAGCGAAACCGCGGGCTTCAGCTAGTATTTATAATAATTGTCTTGTGCTTGGGAAATAAAGTCGGGAGCCTATATTTTATCACAATTATTAAGTAATTACCTAATGTTAAAGATGCACGTCTGCGTGGTATGGACATGGGATGCGGAGGGAAGAATGTCATGTGATATTATGTCCGGAATATTAAAAAAAAATTAAAAGAAAAGATGGATAGATTGTGTGAAAGACGACATGAGTAAGAAGGAGTGAATACCGACACACATGACGACTGATACTTATGGTCCTTGTAATGTACGTACGGATAAAAAAAAATTTGCCAACACCCTATGAATTGGGATAAGGGAGATGATGAATGATAAAGATGCTAAAGACATCACGAGATCTCAGCTCGGGGCGAACTACTAGTTTTAATTGTATTACCTCCAACTGCAGTTGGATAAGCGTATGTGTGTAGTGCGATGTGTAACGCTGCTGCGGCGCATGAGGCGGCTCCACATTTTCCAGCTCAACTAGCACGTCGAAGCCGATCCTTACGTCACGCATGTTGAGGCGCCCTCGGACGGTCGCGAGCGGAACCGAGACGCCATCCACTGAAAGTTAGGACTGTGGTTGCGTGTCTGTCACTGATTCTTTCGTGGTCATCCTGTATTAAGGTCAGTGACTAAGTTGAGGTATATAGGTCGGTGGAAGAATCAGTGTAGTGAAAGGATTAGAGTAAAGTGTGGTTTTTTTTTTTATGTTATACGGAGGCAAACAGGCTTACGGCCCTCCTGATGGTAAGTGGTTACCGTCGCCTATTGACATTAGCAACACCTGGAGCATTGCTAATGCGTTGCCTGCCGAACCCCTCCCCCCCCCTAAAGAGCTCTGGCAACCTTACACACCGCAGGAACACAACACTATTTGAAACAAATAATGTTATTTGGCTGCGATCTTCTGTAAGGCGGAGGTACCTCCCCAGGCCCAGGCGGGCTGCTCCAATTTCGAACGAGAAAATCTCGCTGTGCCCTACCTCCTCGATTTTCGTGCACATGTCAATTATTTATTTATTTAATCTCAAATGCACACAAAAAAAAATGTACAAAAGGTGGGCTTAATGCCAAGGCATTATTAATGATGTCTTCGAATTTTCGGAAAGGGGATTATTCTACACCCAATTGGCATTAAAAAAAAATCTACAACGTTTAACTTCTTTACGACCACACGTCACGACCACTGAAGGCTTATAACTTGGCTTGGTCGCGACTAATAGGCGTACTTACCTAAAATCAACAACATTTAAGACGTTTTAAAAATTATCCATGCGAATTGCGAATTCAATGAACAAATGAATAACGTTATAAATATAAATATCTTTGAAGTTTGACCAGGGCGGTTCCAGCCTTCGAGTCAGGGGTGTCACATAGTCGAGGGCTCACTCACAGGCCCGTGGTATACCTTGCCGATTACAAAACGAGACTGGCGCTCTACTTACCAACCAACCGACCAGCCCAGGGGCGGAGGTCATGACCCCCATGACCCCCTCCCCCAGATCCATCCTTGAGTTTGACTAAAATTACTAATAAGTGTATTTAGTTGTAAGTAATACCTGCTCTCAACGTGATAAGCTGCTCAAAATTAGTGACATCCAGCGCCTGGATGGAGACGACGAAGCCGTTGGAGTACGTCACTGTCCCGTTGACAAGCCAGTGGTATAGCTGCTCACTGAATAATAATTAAATAAAACATTTTAATATCCCCAAGGCGCATGTCTTACATATAAGTAACTAGCTTCCGCAGCACTAAAAAGAAAGATGTACACAGCAAAAACAAGACAATTTTGTACCTAACCATCAACTTGTGCTATTTTTTATTAAACCGTGGATTTACCATCTTCAACTGTGTTGTGGCATAATTTTGAAAATTATGAAATGCATACATCTTATTGCAGGCGACTATACATGCCGGTCCCCTAATTTGTGATTGACCCCAAAACAGCTGGATTTTTCAATGAAAAATGTCGAATTTCCAAAAGTCGTAGAGCAAACTTTATTGATAAATGGGTTTAGAATCGCCCCTTCCAGGTTAGCATACATTTATGAATCACCTTGTACCTTTACGTTGGGTAGGTAGATACCTACCTTAGATAATATTATCTAAGGATTCTAAGGTAGATACCAAAGTATAAAGGAGCTTACTTAAGACTTTGCGAGTACTCGTTGACCTTCAAATTGCACCATTCCAACTTCTCCAAATCATACGCCATCTCCTGCACTAACTTGCTGAAGTATCCTGACGGATTTGGAATCTGGCCTCTGGTCACTGAAATATAGTTTACCTATTATGAGGAATCATTTTGGAAGAAGCCACCACTCTCAACTTTTGTCATCTTTCCAATCAAGCCATATTTTCTTTGGCCTTGCTCTAACTAAGTACTCCTATAGTTGAATTAGGTGGACGGCCAGTAGAACTAAATAATTTGATTCTTTGAATTTTGTTCTATTGTAGAATTTATAGTTCTTCAAGAAGAACTAGTTGGATTAACCATAAGCCGCGTATGGAGAGAGCTATACTCGGAGCTATTTTCACTGATAAATTCGAAATTAGGATATCCGTAGAAGAACCAAGGTCAACAACATAGATTTGAGAATTAGCAAGTTGAAGTGGCAGGGGGTAGGCTATATAGCTCACAGACGCAAAACCGAAAACGGTTGGGGAATAAAGGTTCTCGAATGGCAACCATGAATACGTAGCTACGTAGTTTTGGACGGCGCGGCCCGATGGACCGACGACATTGTGAAAGTTGCGGGAAGTCGCTGGAATGAAAAGGCTCAAGACCGTTCTTTATGGAACTCTTTGAGGGAGGCCTATGTCCAGCAGTGGACTTTTCAGGCAGATGATGATGATGATGCAAAGTGCGTTATCGTTGCCTTAAAATAGTTAAGTAAATGGTTGACTCACCCCAGTTCACTTGACTAAAAACAAACCCCAAGTTAAGCATCAACACTAGCAAAAAACGCAACATTTTAGTATAATACTTTTCAACAATTTCAAATCAAAGAAATTAGCATCTGACTTTGAAAGGATATCTTGCGGAGAAATACATAATTGTATTGGCTACTAAATTAATTGATAAGATATAACATCATACTTTGTAATAAGACCTATAATTTATACCTAATCAATCTCCTAAATGTAAATTATCATCGATAAGTACCTACCTAGTGCTCGTTTTGTAATACAGGAGGTACTTAGTTAGTATTCTAGTACTGGGGACTATACTTTTAGATAGGGCGTCAATTCTGTTGTTGCATTTCCCTACTCTAACTAAATCTAACAGTGGTATAATTAAGTACCTATAGCCATGTCTTTTCGAAGTACGAAAGATACTGCAATAATGAGTGCTGACAATTTAAATTAGTTTATTGTAACAAAAGAATCGACGCCATTTAAACCAACTTCAAAAAAGGAGGAGCATATACATACGGCGACTATGTATTTACATAGTCTCCGTATTTATATGCACCTCCTTTTTTGAAGTTACGGCGACTATGTATTTATATAGTCGCCGTATTTATATGCTCCTAAGGTAAATAATGGCGTCGATGGGGGCCACCCTCCCTATCATTCAATTAAAAAAACAAATGTATTAAAAAATCATCCACAAGAAATTGTCGTTATTCCAAAAGATGATGACATAATTAAGTAGTAGTAATCGGTGTACGTACGTATATATTTATTTTTTTAAATGTACGTACGTACACCGATTACTGTCACCCTGTCACCTTGAGTGCGCAAAATGACGTGAGTTTGCGCATGCGCAGGTATGCCAACTACCATTAGGTTTTGGAGCGTAGCGGCTCCCATATCAACGTGACATATTATACAAACATATGTGTATAAATACCAATGTCCCATACGAACTTACGCACAATAACAACTTGTCAGAGTCAGGCAGGGTAAAGGATAATGAATGGCCCCAAAGAGTTTTATTCTATTGACACTTCTTTGAAAGCGTCTTTTAATAAATTAAAAAAATATATCATTCAAGTCTACGGCGTAGAGGGTCTACGAAATCGGATCAGTTGCGTGCAAGTTACAATGAAAATTCATTATTATGGTGTAAGTGAAGTGGTGTAATCATCATCATAATCATCAGCCTCTAGAAGTCCACTGCTGGACATAGGCCTCCCCCAAAGAGTTCCATGTCGAACGGTCTTGAGCCTTCTCCATCCACCCACTTCCCGCAACCTTCACAATGTCCATCGGGTGGGGGGCCTTCCAACACTGCGTCGCCCGGTGGAGTGGTGCAATATAAAGTTTAATTTCTAAAATAAACTATGATAATAATTTTCTACAAGTTTATTTCAAGAAGCCTTCCTAACCAAAAGGTTCAGATTGTCTTAAGATCGGAAAACATTCCGATGTTTAAAAATATTCCTGCAGACCGCACAAAATCGGTTCCATTAGAATTCGATGGCTTAAGTTTCTTGGGCTCAAAAATTATGATGTCTTATGATAATTTAGTTAGACAACAGGGCAATCGTAACAGATTGTTGGGAGCTCCGCATGTGTGGCAATTTCAGTGGTTATTGGCACGAACACATCGGGTCCCCAGGCCATGATGCCTGCTGCAGTATCCTCCGAGTTAAACTGGAAACAGAAAAATTCAAAAGATGTTTATCATCATTCCAGCCGTTTGAATTCCACTGCTGAATATCGGCCTCTACCATAGATTTCCGGAGCGAGTTCCTGTCATGTGGTAGGAATTTGCCCATGCTCACCACGCTGTGCACGCTGGTTGGCGAGCGCAGTTATAAGCTATCGTTGTTTTAATAGGGGACACTGCTGCCAATCCCCTAGCTTTTTTCCCTTAGTCGCCTCTTACGACATCCACGGGTCGGTGATAAGGAGGGGCCGGCGGCCTTCAGCCGGGGCAACCACGGCCAAAAGGTTTATATTTCAATAAAATCACTAGGATCACTTATAATTGTCTTAGAAACTAAGTGAAGTCATCCACATGGAGTAACTGGACTGTAAACGTGTTATGAGGCAAGTTCATAGAACCTAACGATTCTAAGATATGTGACTTGTGCACAAAATGAGAGGCTCACTTAACCAACAGTCATTGGCTCTTATCAGGGCCGCAATACATCAACTGCGATGCGATGCTATGATAACTAAGAAAGAGCCAGTGACGTAACAAGCATGAACAAACTTACCAAAGCCGTGAGGACATCGCTGGTCGTATCCTTGGGAAAGATGTCCGGAAGTATGTGAGTGACCCTAGGGACTGTTGCGACAGCTGTAACACTATCTATGTTTTCATTTTCGATGCTATAGAATATCTGGAATGTAGAGTCACTGGTGAGTGGTGGCACCACAAACTAACATAAGTTTAGTAAAATACGAACGATCTTATTCTGTCCTCACTTAAGTCCAAAGTAGGGTAAACCTTGGAGAAGAGCGTGAAGATGACATGTCTTCACGCCCTTATTTCACTTTATGGGAGGTCGGCACAACATGTTTCTCTTCCACTCACCTCTATCAACCGTCATGCCAGTATTCACTTCTTTATTACTCATTTCGTCTTTCACACGTGCCATCCATCTTTTCCTTGGTCTACCGCTTCCCTTATTATCCTTCTAAAACTCTTCTCGTCCCATGACATTCTTCCCTCCGCATGACATACCCATGTGGTATGGGCAGTGTCAGAACGTATGATTGAACGTGATTTTAGTGAAGATTAGTAGCTTCTTACCATCAAAATAGTATCTCGTTTTGGTACCTAGGTCGGTAGTTGTTCATCATGTAAAACCAACTTACGTTAAATGCGAAGCTGATCAAGGGGTGGCTAAAGATCGCAGTATATCTATGATTTCCATCCACCATCTCCGCTATGACGTCATACCCGACCGCCAGGTCCGTGAACCGCAGCGTCCCTCGCAAAGCAACAGTACCAGCCTGCTGGGTGGTGTTCCATGTCCAGACTTGCTGGACGCTGGACTGGAGGATGTCCACTTGCTGGACAGAGAGTAGGAAACCGTTGGTGTAGGTGACTGTCCCTTCGTAGTGACGGTCGATCACTGTTTCGCTGAAATCAACGTAGGTTCAACCTGGTCACTGACCTAATACAGGATGACCAAGAAAGAAGTGAGCAAATCCCACCGAATGATTTTGTGGGTGCATGCCCTACAAGGACGATCGCGCTGGAAATCTATGTGAGAGGCCTAAGTTCAGCAGTGAAATGAAATGAAATCAGTTTATTTGCTAAAACATCAAGCATGCAAATGTTTTATGTAGTATAGTAGGATTACAATAATTAATAAATACGAAATTATAAAATTAAACACAATATCATTATGATTATGATTATGAACCTAAAAGATTAGATAGTTAAAAACAGTCAAGTGGACGTCTTACGGCTGAAAAGATGATGATTTGCTACCTAACCTAACTTCCTACACACAGAGTCCAAGTGTTGTGCGGTGACCTAGACCTTGCACCCTCAAAAAACAGACGAATTTTCCACTGGAACCGCTATAGGAATGCGGGCGCAAGTCGTTTAGCCAACTTTGTCCTACTACAACTACCAAGAGACTGGCGCTCAAAACCATGACCTCAGCAGCTACGAGGTGCTTGTTTTTTAAAACTAAACTTACTTCATATGAATTACGAAGTCAGGCAACTTCAAGTTGCACCATTCTCTGTGTTCCAACTCACTGACAGTTTTCTGTAGCACATTTGTGATGTAGCCTACGTGGTTGACCACCCGGACATTATTAACTGAAATAATTTGTAATTGTTATATTAACATTTTATGATATGAATGTGGATGGATGTAGGAGTAGAGGTAGGCCAAAGAAAAGATGGATGGACTGTGTGAAAGTGGATATGGTGAAAAAAGGAGTGAGTGTTGAGATGACGACTGATAGAGGGAAATGGAAGAAGTATACATGTTGTGCCGACCCCACATGATGTGGGATAAAGGCAGGCAGATGATGATGATGAATTTGTAATTGTCTATTAATTATAAGGCCTTGGAGTCCTCGGCTGAAGAATAGGCCCCTCTATATCTACCTACCCGTTGCTGTCGTAAGAGGCGACTAAGGGAAAAAAGTTAGGATAGGCAGCAGCGTCGCCTGTCACAAAGATATCTATAACTGTGTTCGTCAACCCACGTGCCCAGCGTGGTGAGTAAAGGCAAATCCCCCCAGAAGACCGGAATTAACTCTGGAAATCTGTGGGGGATGCCAGGCTCGGTAGTACGTCCTACCAGCTGAGGTGATGTTGATTAGTTACAAACGTTTCAATACTACTCGTAACTTAGCATTCTGGGTTTAATTATTGAAGTTTTAATCAAAACTGAGTTTGTGGTGGACTTGAAAAGGACCAATGACAATTTGAGGAAAAATCAGCAACCTTTATTACCCACTGAATACTGAATACTTACCTATAAGTAAAACAAAGCCACTTGGTTTCACACAATTTATGTTATCTAAACTACTTCTTACCATTAAATTATCATACATACCCGTTTGAGAACATGCTAAACAAAACACTAAAATCAACACTAAAACCTGCTTCATTGTTCCTGGTTATAATACCGATCTCATAAAATAAATATTTATACATTCCAACTGAAAAGGTTAAGATTATTGTATAATTTTATTGTGACGAAGAGAAGATAGTATTTTCTTTATCGAGTAAATGTGGAGATAAGATAAATCAGGGTTATGAATGATTAAAACAATGATTTATGACTGGACAAAGTTGCAAGGCAATTGATAGGTCATCTGGGCTTATTAAATGGTAATGTTTGATAATAATATTTATATAGACTTTTGAATTTTAATGTATTATTATAATAACGACGAAGTCGAAAGACGGAGCATAGACGTAGTGTAGGCATAGGCCTACACTACGTCTATGCTTCGTCAACGCTTCTGATATGCTCCGTCTACGATACGTCCAAGCATTGTCTACGCTACGTGTACTGCATTAAATCTCTACCATTTTACTCTGTGCCCCAAAATGGACATAAATATAATGACATCGACAATGACAGGCGATGGTAGATTTTGATTGGCTAATATTTGACGTTTGCTATCATAACATAAGCGTAACGCTAGGTATCGTATACATAATATTCGTGCTCAGGCCACTGATTTGGGTGCCACTGAAAATCAGCGCTGCATCGGCCACTGGGCTGATGCAGCAAATGCTGAGTGGCAACCTTTTTTTCGTCACTTTGGATACTTATTTTGTCAGTAGTATAAGTTTTTAAAATTATTATCTCTTTATGTGACGGGAAATAAATTATTTTCTTTCTTTCTTTCTTTCTTTCTTTCTTTGATGTCAATTGTCAAGCAATCAAACCGCTTAAATACAATAAATTAGAACAAAAGCTTTCTCGTTTACCTGTATATCTACACATAGGTACTGTGGTAGGTAGGTATTGTGATCATAAAATGCCCGTTTCCCTTTCATGAACAAACATCTATAAATCTTACTTGATACCTGCACCGTTTGCCCTCTACAAGCAATTTTTCAAAACGTCCGGTTTTCGACGTCAAAAATTTTAAAGGTTGACCTCGAATAAATCACCGGTTCCAGTGACTCGGTCAGCTTTTGGCACAGTTGTTGTACACTTGCTAGAAAAAAATAGTCGCCACAAATAAATAATCATTAAAATTTCATAAATATTTCTAATTAATATCCAACATTACCTTGATTACGAAGTCTTTTTTAGAACCTTTACCAAAATGGGATTTGACGAAAATATTATAGTAATATAGATTACTATAATATTTTCGTCAAATCCCAAAAACGACATGACGTACAATAAAAAAAAATCGTTTTGGAATGTATGAACATAAATTATTTCATATGACACCCCACTTCATGCATTTGTGTTATGAATCTTTTTTTAAACCCACTTTTGGACCACTATATTTTAGCAATCCCTTGGCCGTTGTAACTCATGTTCTTGCCAGCAAATTTTGATAGTGCAACCTGTTGAATTACTAAATTCCATGTAGATGGTTTGACAGTTCGAAAGTTATGCTCTAACAAATAAACATACAACGCCGATTTGTCCAAATTTAGGGATCGATTTGCTCGCTCGATTAATACTGATACTGAAAAGAAGGGGGCAACTTAATCTGAACTCAGAGTAGGTACCATTAGAACATCCGAACACGATTTGCTAGTGTGAAAAATAAAGTTATGGAATTAGTTTTTTGTCCAGCAGTGTAATCGAGCGAGGACGTGCTGACATGAAAAGGTCCGTACTTTTAGGGAGCTAAGTTCATATAATGTTTGGAACGGCTGCCTTTGTATTATCGTTCGTATGGATTATCACTATCGATAAACGCAGTTTTGTCATATCACTGGCAGCTGAGTATACGTACTATACAAGGTGATTAATACTATGAAGGTATACTACTACCCGAAAGAGGCTTATTCTGCACCCAAGCAGTAATGTTTGTTCTACGACTTTTGGAAATTCGACATTTTTCATTGAACATTTCAAACTTAACTAAAAATTCTTATCAAAAAATATCCTATAATTAAGATGACAAAAAACCTTAGGGCGCAAAAGGCCAACTCGATTATTAATAAAGTTGTAAAAGGGTCATTTAAAAAAATAACCAAGCCTTGGTTTCTTGCCTGTTATCTCTAGGCTTGGTCGCGAAGAACAGGCGTAAATTTAACTAGATTTATGATGTTTCAAAATGAACCATGCGATTCCAAATATTCCACAGCGGGAATCGAACCCGCACCCCTTGCGTTTCAGACGGAAACCCTTTGCGTTTCAGACGGGCACTCGCCCACTTCGCCACCGAGGATGAGGTTTTTTTTTATACAACTAAGGTAGCAAACAAGCATACGGGCCATCTGTTGGTAAGTGGTTACCGTAGCCTATGAACTCTTGCAATACCAGATTCATCACGCACGCAAATGAAAAAATATTGAAGTTTGAAGTTTGATAACTTGACATAACGCCTCCAAAAATGTTGAAACACATTTTCACTCTCTAATCTAAACCCAAAAGGTCGTAGATATTAGGTACCTACTTTCAGTAAAGAAAAGCAGTGGTAAAGATTCTATCAGCTAACTATAACCTTGTTAAGGGTAATGTGCAAAAGCCAATCAGCTTAGCATTTAGATTGCCATAGGTCGTTATCTAAGTAATGGAATAGGTGCTTTAATAATCAAGAAACAATGAAGGGTTAAAGACGTGACTCAAAGAGGCTTGTGTAATCGAGGACGGGTTGAAATTAGGACCTGACTGGCATGGGTAGCATTATGCGAGATACCTCCGCCTTACAAAAGATCGCAGCCAAATAACATTATTTGTTTCAAATAGTGTTGTGTTCCTGCGGTGATAAAGGTTGCCAGAGCTCTTTAAGGGGAGGGTTCGGGGTTGGCAACGCGTGCGTTTTCTTTATTCTTTATTGTACACAGAAAACACAGTCATACAAAACTGGTATTGCAAGCGTTCATAGGCTACAGTTACCACTTACCAACGGGTGAGCCGTAAGCTTGTTTGCCACCTTAGTTGTATATAAACAAAAAAACGAAACTAACCATCTTCGCTTACTACTGCATTTTGACATAGCACACTAATAATTATTAACTATATAGCTTCCGCCCGCGGCTTTGCTCGCGTGGTACCTAAATAAAAAGCCTAGAATAGCCTATACGCTAGGTAAAGAACTTTATTTAGTCATTTATTTAATTAATTAGAAAGGCGATTGTCAATAATACTAATTATTCATAATTTATAAACATAAAATTAAAAACCATAAAACAAAACTGACATAAAATAATTAAATTAAAAATCACAATTAGAATTAAAGAAAGTCAAAATAAAAATTATTCATTAAAATTATTATTATTCATTCATCCCTATCACAATACAGAAGACAAACTGACATAAGGTCCATCCATTCAATTATTTATGTAGTCCAAGTTTCAACGAAATCGGTTGAGCTGTTACGACGGCGCCGGCGTGATTGAACAACAAACATTCAAACATCCTCACAAACTTGCGTAAGTATTTATAATAATTCTGACACCTGTTCAAATATAAAATAGATTATTTGAACTATAACGCTGACACCTCTTCAAATATTGTAACAATTTACAAACTTCTGCAAGATGTTATTTTTTTGGCAATTATGTATGTATGGTAGGTAGGCTAAGTCATCCTACCTATCCAAGTTATCATCATCATCATCATTTCAGCCGTACGACGTCCACTGCTGAACATGGCCTCCCCCACAGACAGAGCGAATTCCTATCATGTGGGGGGATTTGCCCATACTTACCACGCAGGGCATGCGGGTTGGCGAGCGCAGTTAGAGCTATCGTTGTTAAAATGAGGGACGCTGCTGCTCATCCCCTAGCTTTTTTCCCTTAGTCGCCTCTTACGACATCCGCTTATAGGTAGATATGGAGGGGCCTATTCTTTAGCAGGGGCCACCACGGCATATTCTTTAGCCGGTAAGTTATTATACCAATTATTATCTATTATTTTTTTGTTCAGATATTAAATGTCTGGAGATCTCTACCCGAATATATTGAATTTGTGTTGATTGGATTTATTGATGACTTAAAAAACCATTAATGGACATGGCCTTTCATAAAGACTAAAAAAAATCGTAAGTTTGATTTTAGACGATCATTAGATTGGTCTAAACGTTGTAGATAGGTCCAAGTGTAGTAGGTAGGTACCCAATTAACAAAGGCGCATGCAGATTTTTTCACATAAAAAAAGGTAATTTGTTAAAGTTCAGGAAAGAATATGGGGATTTATTTATTTATTTTACAAAACCCACAGCCTCAGTCTAATATACAATAAAAATTACATGCTAATTTTTCCGACCAGTAATGGATTTTTTTTTTAGAAAAAAGAAAATATTTAAACTGACATTCTATGCGAAATGTACATAATTTTAGTCCTCCTCCATAAACTTTAATACATCTCGTTTAAAAGTTCTTTTAGCATTATGAAATATATCAATTGAATAGGATTTCTTATTATATGTTCTTTGAAGTCGATTTACTATAGAGTTTTGCGCATAGTTTGTGGATTTTTCCGTTAATATGCTTTCTTTTTGTTGGTAGAATAAATAAGTACCTTTCGGCTATACCCATTATCACATTTTATATTGCTTAGCAAGCACGTACACAAACTATAAGCGTCAGCGTGCCAGGATGGCGGATAAAAGCCAGGGACTGAATAACCAGAATATAAAGGTACCTTTAAATAACGATATGACGCCATACCGATAAATATAACGGTACCGGAAAATCTGGCTTCGCAGTTCATTTCGGTTATTTTTGCTACCGGTACCTATAACCGAAATAAATTAAGGTTCCTAAAGGTTTTCTTTGATGAAACGACGCCGCCACCCCGCCACCGCGGCGCGACTGTACGAACGAACTAGCCGCGGCTCAAAATTTCGGTACCGAAATCTGCCGGTATGAAATAACGGTACCGTAATACCCTACCGGTATAGCATTATGGTACCGAAATGTTTTAACGGTACCAGTACTTATTACCTCTACCGCTTTTAGTCCCTGATAAAAGCTCTCCTATGACGAGCTCTTCTATGACTTGACCCATACCAAGTCCAGGTGACAGAGGACCGTGCAAATCGACACATTTTGACAGCTGTCCGCGTTAACTGACAGAAGGTTCAGAGGTTCCACTCGACAACGGTTAAACCTTAGGATGACTTAACGTGACAACGGTTTAGCGTGAAACTGGGTTTAAATGCTTATGATGGAGTTTGCTGATTAACAATCTTTATTATCAAATCAAATGAAATAAATAATAAATATTCCGGGCATATCACACACGGTCAGCTGATCCCAAACTAGGAATAGCCTGTATGGGTACCAGAGACTGATTTACTTAATAGATAACTATTTAACACCTAGACACAGAACAAACATATGTGTTGATCACACAAATGTTTGTCCAGTCCGGAAATCGAACCCGCGACCTCTAGCGCATAAAGCAGAGCTACTACCAACTTAGCTATGAGGCCTGTCAAAAATAAAAGGTGTTTATTTGAATAAAATCACTAGGATCACTTTGAAACGTCTTAGAAACCAGGTGAAGCTATGCCTGTTCCTCGCGACCAAGCCTCGGCTATCTTCGGTACAATTTAGGCTCCTCTCTATCCATAAGTTGTCTGGAAGAGATCGCTTTCATAGCGATAAGACCGCCTTTTAAACAGGTACATATTAAAAATGTATATTTATCATACCTACCAACCATACATTTAGGTAACTACAAAAGCAACAGGGCATAATTTAAACTAGTTTTACTTAAACTGCCTTTTATTATGAAGCCTAGCCGGTTTTGCCAGTTATAGCAGTCGTATCGAGTTATTTACTTTGCAATTTATAAGAAGGTACCTATTTATCAGGAGCTGGGGTGCAATTGTGTAAGCGTAATGGCAATGAAGATCGTAACTTTGAGAGTAATTTTAACAATCTTAGCAAGATTCAAAACATTCCAAACTTGACAAGGGAAAATTTCAAGACCTTAGCTTCTTCCTTTTCATGTTTGATATACTTCTGAAGTCGCTAAAATTTATAAAATCATCCCTAAAATTGCGATCTTCATTACCATTTTGCTTACGCAATAGCCTGGCCGGTCCATAGTTTGAGTATTTACTAACATCCTATCCATCCTAGACCTAAGTCTAAGACTAATCTCGCGAGCATACCTAGCATGTTGTCTGAGCAGTGGTGGAGTGTTGGTAGTGGTCCCGCCCTTCGATTCACAGGTCGTGGCTTCGAATCTCTATCGTGCACCAATGGATTTTCCTTTCGGAAAATGTATGTGGGATATACTAGTTCTCTCAAACGGTCAAGAAACCAGCATGTTTTAGGAGGAGGTAGGGCACAGCGAGATTTTCTCGTTCTGAATTGGAGCAGCCCGCCTGGGGAGGTACCTCCGCCGTACAGAAGATCGCAGCCAAATAACATTATTTGTTTCAAATAGTGTTGTGTTCCTGCGATGAGTAAGGTTGCCAGAGCTCTTTAGGGGGGGAGGTGGTTCGGGGTCGGCAACGCGTGCGTGATGCCTCTGGTATTGCAAGCGCTCATAGGCTACGGTACTAGCCTACGGCACCAACAGGTGGGCTGTATGCTAGTTTGCCACCTAAGTGGCATAAAAAAAAAATGTCCTAGATACTAAACTACGAAAACATGTGACATGTGCACGAAAGGAGCTTCTGAGGGGCGCACTTTAATCCTATCACTACATTGATTTTTTCACCGACGACCATAGGCCCTTTTCAGGGCCACCATACCTCAGCCTGGTCACTGACCTATTACAGAATGACCAAGAAATAATCAAGAAAAAGATAAGAAGATTACTACTTCTTCATCATAGCAAAACCTACCTCTTCTGTTATTTACGAGAATAACTTTTGTTTCCGTAACTACCAGACCAACCAAGGCCAAGCCAATGCTAGAACAGGTTTGCAAGATATCTAGGTATTTCCTGTCGCAAAAAAAATATACAGAAAAACAAATAATGTTTTCTTATGGACTTCCGAGTATGTTTATTTATTTATTTCAGTAATCTAGGATTCACAGTTTACTTATCGTTTAATATAGGCTAGATGTATATATGTCGTACTTGAACCAATTTGAATCCACATTTTGTATTCCACTCGCTTAAAAGTAACATTGTGCGAGTATGCTACGTACCTAGGTTAACTATAGTGTAAGAAAATATATATAAAAATACAGTTAGAAAAAAAAAAACTAATTATAACTACTACCTATACGATTATACTAATTACGAAATTAACAAAATATGATTTACCTATTCGCATAAATGTGCATGTGTGTGTGTGTGTGTGTTTTTGTGGAGTGTGTGATGTATAGTGTGTACCTAGTGTGTATCTACCTAGCCGCTGATAAAAAGCTTTAGCAAGTACAAAACGGGTGCAGGTGCAACGTGCAGTGGGTGCATGTTGGAAAATTTTGACGCAAGAGGGTATCCTACTTACTAATAATACACATATTTTAAATGCGACCAAATCGGTGACGTTTTGGAAAAAGGCCAGGTCAAGAGTACCCGAAACCAATAATAATATAATCAATCTATAATCAGGTGAGCCGTAAGCCTGTTTGCCTCAGTATAACACAAAAAAAAAAAAAAACGCTGAGCATGTATGAGGAATGTAATGAGAGTGAATGAAGCAAAAGAGGTAGGTATGTCAGGATTGTAGCAAGTGCAAAGCTGTGGTCTCTGCCTACCCCTCTGGGAAATAGGCGTGATTTTATGTATGTATGTATAAATGCGAAAGTTTGGCTAGATGGATGAATGGATGTTTGTTACTCAATCACGCCAGAACGGATGAACGGATCTGGATGAAAGGAGCCATTTCATTCTGGGCCTGGTCCATGTACACTACATAGAAAAATTAGGAATAAATAGGAGATTACAAGAAAAATACAATTTCATTAATTTGAAGACAAATGCGATGGTACAAGAATAGTTCTTCTGGTAAGTTTTTTACTATGTGAACACTATTTGAAGGCCGCCATGTTGGTTTATAATTGGCGTTTGACATGACATTGACATATTTTTTATGTCATGTTGTTTGATTTGATGTTTTTGTTTTTGTCAGATAAATGTAGGTTGTCAAAATGACATTTCACGCACGTCCATTGCCATATTTTTGTGGCGCTGTGTGTTGCTCTCTTTGTCGAAGAAAATCTTAATGTACCGTAGAACGAAGTCAATTTAAATAAAATAACCAATTAAATACGTTTACTTTATTGCTTAGCTATGTTTCAGAGTAGTGTACACAGTGCAGGCCCAGGCTCCATATATTGATGAAACGTCTCTTTTGGCACACTGACAGATTATAATCTGGAATAGCACATAGGCTACTTTTTATCGTAGGCACCACGCGAGCGAAGCCGTGGGCGAAAGCTAATGACTGATTGTATAAAATATCGATAGGCGGTTAGGTACTATCAGCAAAAAGAAAAAAAAAAATTATGTTATGGTGTTATCGCTAATATTCTTTGTTTTTGTTGATAGAATAACATCCTTTCGGAATGGTATACAAATTGTGAATCAACTTGTATGTTCATCATTATCATAATCGGCCTAATGAAGCCCACTGCTGGAAATAGGCTTTACTCAAAGAGTGCCATGACCAACGGTCTAGAGCCTTCTCCATCCACCGACTTCCCGCAACCTTCACAATGCCGTTCCATAGGGCGGGGGCGTTCCAACACTGCGTCGTCCGGTTCGTGGTCGCCATTCGAGAACCTTCATTTCCTAACGGTTGTCGGTTCTGCGAGCTATATGGACTGCCCATTGCCACTTCAACTTGCTAATTCTCTGCTGTATCAGTGACCTTGGTTCTTCGACAGATTTTAACACGTAGTGAAACTCCGAGCGCAGGTCTCTCATTAGCCCGTTACGCGACTATGCGCTTGTTAGCTTCCAAAGTCTCAGTAAATCTGCAAGGTCTGTAAAAATAGACAAGTTTTTATTTAAAAATACAGCTTTGTCATGGAGGAACGTTTTAAAATAAGAACAATTTAACTCAAATATTCCTAATTTTATTCTCTTTGGTGAAAAGATTTTGGCCTGCCCTAGACAAATCGTTAGCAGTCTAGTCGGCGGCGCGTGAAGTCGTGTTGACTTAGTGGGAGGTTTCCCAACTTTCGATTCGAAGGCCTTGGGCAAATGACATTTAAACATTCTTAGACTAGCGATGGGCTTTGAAATATTCACTAAATAGAATAGAATTTTATTCATGCCAAACGTGTTATATTGTTACGCTGTTATAGGTACTTTAAAACATATAAAAACTTTTGTAGTTGAGGTTTCATCAAAAACCACGCTAAATATATACTGCAAAATATGGGCATGAGCCAAATGTTTGGAAGTGACTCTGATTACCGCCTTCGACATTTTCAAGGATCCGTTTACCTGAAGATCTGAGCGGATGGATGTCTACCATTCTTGGGGATAGCCGTGAGCCTGTTTATTTTAATTTTTATTATTTGCTCGCGTGATTCCTTAAGTCTATGTATAGATGACTCTTGCTAGACCTATTTTTTTCTTCATCATTTTAGGGTTATGGTGCCTTATAAAAATCAAGTTTCTAGCTCAATGGATTAAAAAGATATGGCAATTTTCGTATTGAAATGGCAAAAATAAAAAACCTCTAGGGTACTTCCAGTTACCTACCTCACGATTCTGAGATTTGGAATGCTAAGATCTTTTGTGATATAATTTAGGTATAGGAAAAAGTCTAAAATTAAAAGGCATAGGTAAGCGTTCCTTTGGTAATGCTAAGTCATCGCCAACCTTTGGCTAGTGCTCTGAGTGAACGCTAGCTGATCGCATGGTCAAATGTCTACAAGCGGACTAAATAGGACAAAAGAGTCAAGCTTTATCAACCATCTTAAAATAGCCAGATTTAAATAACAGTGCGAAAAACCCAGCCGCGGTGTCCTTCGACCGGTTTTGGTTTCTGCTATGTACCTACTTAAGTATATAATTTATACCTTCATTTAATTTGCCAGAGTCTGTGCATCCTGCAGGGCGGTCGGTCGTTTACGTGTGCGATTGTAGCAGTAAAGATGAATATTATACATATTTTTGGATTCGTTTTGTTTGTGACGGCACTCGTTTCAGCGTCTCCGTCAGAGCAATGTGAAGGTGAGGAATTTTAAGTCAATCTATAAAACAGCAATTTTCAAGCAGTGTGTGTGTTATAAGTGATAATGTCCTTGATATCCTACTATAAATGCGAAAGTTTCTGAGGATGTTTGGATGTTTGTTGTTCAATCAAGACGTAACGGCTCAGCCGTTTCGTGCATAGACATAAGCCCCTTGTATTGATATTTACCTACATTGTATTGTGTAATCACTGCTGGATACCTTAAATAAATAAAATAAAAATTAAAATAGTGATGGCGATTCGTCAGGTCCCCATTTCAGACCTCCACGTCAGACCTGACGTGGTGGTGAAGGTCTCCATTTGATTTCCGTGGTAGGACTCATAGAACAGCCGAACCTACCTACCTAACTTACGCTGTCCCTGTCTCACTTTTTTATTTTTATTTTATTTTTATACAACTGAGATGGCAAACCAGCATACGGCCCACCTGATGGTAAACGGTTACCGTAGCCTATGAGCGCTTGCAATACCAGAGGCATCACGAACGCGTTGCCGACCCCGAACCCCCCTACCCCCCTAAAGAGCTCTGGCAACCTTACTCACCGCAGGAACACAACACTATTTGAAACAAATAATGTTATTTGGCTGCGATCTTCTGTAAGGCGAAGGTACCTCCCCAGGCGGGCTGCTCCAATTCAGAACAAGAAAATCTCGCTGTGCCCTACCTCCTCCAAAAATACACTTCAAGGCAGACTTCTTTACAATAGACCTGAACCCAAATTATGATTCTGGATATCGGGGTACCGTGGGTATTCTGATACCGCAATGCCACAACACCCAGGCTTGGAGATAGGAACATATTTGCAGACGCATGCACTTTCTTTTCCTGAAAACACCGAAGCCCTTATACGCCTCATTGGCCAGTCGCCCACCATAACAGAACCGGGTCGGATATTCTTTGTAATGAATCACAGTGCAATTGCATAGGTACCTGCATCACGGTCATAATGGACGTATTATTGGCACGTGTAGGTAAACGAGTTTTTGCAGTCATATTAATTGTTTTTTTCCACGATCATTAAAGTAAGCTACAATACAAAATGACGCCATGAGGCGCAATTGGCAATCATGCAAAAATAGAACGTCTATAAAACGACCGTTTTTTTATAAGAACTATGGTGCCCGCAGTGGCACTGTGTTAACATTTAACAAATTATTACTGGCATATTGTACACCCAATTGGATAGTTTTATTTAACCACATTAAATTATTTAAAATTACACACTTAAACATACTATATACATACTATAAAATCAAATAATAAAGTAGAAACTAATGAAACAAATAATTTTGGTCATGCCGCAATGTGCCAAGAGCACTGGCAGCATTCCCGCGTTGAATTTCCAAATAAATTCTTTGTGCAAGGAATGAGCCAGCTCTCTTATCACCGGCGGCGTCGACCAAAGTCAAAGTCACCCAATTGGCACTAAAGTTTGTTCTACGACTTTTGGAAATTCAACATTATTTATTGAAAACACTGCAAAAATCAGCTGTTTCTTGGTAAAATCAATTCAAACTCAATTATTCGGCTATTTTAGGTAGTAATCTTGATGTTGAACTACTCGTATGTTTAATAGGTATTACCTACTTCTATAGATGAAAAAAATAGCAATTTTGAAAAAGTTCGAGAAATAATCTTTAAAAAACCGCTAATGTTTCACTATCACTTTTCGGGATGGAATAAATTTTATTAATCACTTTGTTTAACAGTTGTTGGTCGTGGTGGCCACGGCTGAAGAATAGGCCCCTCCATATCTCCTAACCGTGGATGTCGTAAGAGCTGACTAAGGGAAATCTGTTGCGGAGGCGATGTTTAGCTGTCTTCAAACGGCTGGAATGATGATGATTATTGTATATCAGTTAGGCTATAGTTATTTCTATCTTTCAGGTGAACAATTCGAAGGCCTTCAAGAGAGGATCCAGGTTATGCCATGTGGTGAGAAGAAGTGCAAGCTGCATAAGGAGCAAAATATCACGGTCATTTTCAAGTTTAAACCAGGCAAGTTATATTCCCGTCATCAAAACGTAATTTTAATGTTTTTTGGAGAAATACATATTAATTACGAGCTGTACCCGCGTAAAGTAGAGTCAGGTAGAGAATAGAGAAATATAGAGAAGTGAGATACACGCCTTTAACTTTTTTCTAACTCAAACATCAATCATTTTTTCACATCTTTCAACGTGGATATTTGAAAATTGCAGACACCAGTATCTCATTAATTGTTATAAAACATGTAATATAAAAAGTTAGCAAAGTTTAAAAATCAATATGTGCATTAAACATATTTTTTCATACAAACTTTGAACCTCTTTATCCCCTCCTCAAGGGGGTGTAGCGCAATATAACGTATGTAACAATTTAGACATAATAAGAGTTTATTTACAGAAAGAAAACTTAAAACTAATACAAGTTAATATTTACAAAATACACAAGAAACAGTTGAGCCATCTAAAGACCGTTACAAACGATCTATAGATAGCTCAACTGATCCAGATCACTACCAGTCGGAAGCGTCCCCAAGACGCTGGCGGAATTGCCACGCTGGATGACAATGCTAATTCGCTGGGCCAAATAAGAGCCAGCTCTCGGGTCACGCGTCGCTTCGATCAGACGTCCTGATATCTTTTTGAAAACCTTCAAAAAAAATTTAGACTATAAATAACTTTTTAAAGTTTCTTTAAGATCCGGACAAATTAATCGACATACAGACAGACAGTCTTCCGAAAAAAAAAAGAGGAAAAAATTGCTATGTATCTGTCTTTTCAAGCCCGTTTAGGGATGATAAACATATTATGAATCTCTGTTTATAGTTTATTAAAAGTTTTATAAAAAGGCGCGCCGGCGCCGTCGTCATAGTCATATTATTTATTCACCTTTGGAACACTGGGAACACTTGGTTTTGTTAATTACATCAAGTTTTAGCAGCTGTACATAGGCCTTGTCAATAATATGTTGTAATATAATAATAATAATTGCCAATAAAACATGTCATTATAAATCAGTAGGTACAATCAAACAAATCAAACGAAAAATTAAAACATAAATCTAATAAAATGTCAAATAAGTATTGCCATGTCATAACTTCACGTCCACGGCGCTTCTCAAAAGTGACTGAACTGGTTAGAAACTAGAGTTACCAACTGATTGGAAACGCCGAGTCGTACACGGCGCTACTTGAATTTCTTGAAACTCTGACTGAGTAGAGTCAGTAGGTTTTATGTATCTACCTAAACAACGTTTTGAAAACAAAAATAGTCAAAGTATAGTGATAATTCAAGCGATGACAAGGAATTATTACTTCTCCACTGGCATAGACGACAGAATCCCTTATTTACAGTCAGAATTACGTATAACAGTGAGCAGCATGTCGGGTTGCGAGGTAATCGTTACGTTACTGACTCGGTCAAAATCAACGCAAAGCATCGTTGAAAGGTGCGAAAGATATCCTTGAAATTAACATTTTTAAAAAATGCGACTAAAAGAGTGTTAAATATGAATGTGGAAGGATATAAGGGAAGAGGTAGACCAAAGAAAAGATGGATAGATTGTGTGAAAGATGACATGAGTAAGAAAGGAGTGAATACTGATATGACGGCTGATAGAGGGGAATGGAAGAGAAAAACATGTTGTGCCGACCCCACATGAAGTGGGATAAGGGCAGGGAGATGATGATAACACTTGAGAACCTCTTCCTTTTTGAAGTCGGTTAATAAATAAAACCACACGTAAATAATTATGTCTTCCTGTCTCAGTCAGCCTACTAACATTATTATTTATGATAAATTTTCGTTACAGGTTTTGAAGTGAAGAGTCTATCGAATGAGGTTTATGGTATCATAGCCGCCATTTCTTTACCATTCATCGGTGTCCATGGTACCGACGCGTGCTCCAACATCATCCACGCAGACGACAAAACACCAGCGCCCTGCCCACTCGAACCAAACAAGGAGTACATTTACACCAATGTGTTTTACGTAGAGCCTTTCTACCCTGAGATCGCTCTGAAGGTGTGGTGGAGTCTTACTGACGGAGACAAGAAAGTGATATGCTTCAAAATACCGGCAGCAATTGTGAAAAAGAAGAAAGCGTAATACAAAAATGTTGTGGTTCGATGGGGCTAGAACCTACGACCTCTTTAATGCTTGATACTTTACATAGCGGTAGCGGTTTCAAATGTCATTTGATTTCAATTTGTGCAGCATTTATTTTAGCAATTTTAAGACTTGTGATCAGCTTAAAACAATGTGATGTGACTGATCTGAAATTGTTATGTAGCTAAATTAATTAATGTGATGTTACATATTTAATAAAAAGTACATACTATTAAAGTAAGTATCTACCGATCTATTATTTTTACCGTAAACATTATTTTAACAATATTTGTTATTTTTCCATAGTATAATTAAAATGTAGAAAATCTTTTGAGAATATATAAAATATATGTCTGGCATCCTACGGTAATTCCTAGAAACCTGCAAGGAAAATTGCTTCTTATATAGCACAGGTACGTAGTAGGTATGTATTTACTTGTCCAATATTTTATGACAATAAATAGCTTTTTTTTTTGTTTTTTTTGTTATGAATCACCTTGTATGACCATTGCGAAAAGCTCTATGCAATAGGTAACCAACTGTTTTGGAGTCAAATCAGTTCAAACTCAATAATTAAGCTGTTTTAGATAGTACCTACTTAATCTGGATGTAGAGCTTCGCGTACGTTTAATAATAAGATATAAAGACGATAGAAAGACCAAAAACAGCAAAAAAAAAAGCTACAAAAAACTAGTTTTTTTTTTTCGCAGATATTTTTTTTTGTTGATAGAATAAGCTTCTTTCGAGATAGTATACAATGTTTTGAATCACTTTGCACAATTATAGGCTGGTAGGTAAATATATATATTTACAATATAGCTTTAAAATTTAATTACATCCATCAATATGCAACACGGAAACGGATTATGCACGGGATTCAATCAAAATTCGTGGCATCGCTTGTGAATATTTATCAGTAAACTGATAGTGAGCGATACAGCATTCTCTCATTTATGACAGTGAGTTGAATCCTTACAACTCAGAAAGTTTTACTTATAAAATTAAGGCAAGTTTGACGGCCTCGGTGGCGCAGCGGGCGAGTGTCCTTCTGAGACGCTGCGGGACAAATGTTTGCAAATATTTGTTCAGGGTCTGGGTGTTATTGTGATACCATGGTACTCGTAGTTTCTGATACCCACGACACAGGTAATCCTAGTGTGGGCCAGGAAGGTATGATTTGACAGTTGGGTGTAAAAAAAAGGTTGCCTGCGGTGGAATACTGGAGATACCTGGAGTGGTACCTCCGCTTTACAGAAGATCGCAGCCAAATAACATTATTTGTTTCAAATAGTGTTGCGTTCCTGCGGTGAGTAAGGTTGCCAGAGCTCTTTTAAGGGGGGAGGGGTACGACAGGCAACGCATTAGCAATGCTCCAGGTGTTGCTGATGTCAATAGGCGACGGTAACCACTTACCATCAAGAAGGCAGTAAGCCTGTTTGCCTCCGTATAACATAAAAAAAATATATCAGAAACGTTTTCTATCATTTTTGGGGCTGCGCAGTCACCCCACACGTATTGAATATGTCTTTTCTGTTGATAAGACCAACTAGGCTTAGAGGATGGTATAGGTACTGGGCTAGCCTATATTTATCTGACAACAGCATCCGGTGACCTTGGTTCTTTGACGGATTTCCTGATTTTTCTAACACGCAGTGAAATTCCGAGCATAGCTCTCCATAGCCTGTTGCGTGACTTTGAACTTGTGTATGAGGTCAATAGTTAGCGACCAAGTCTCAGTGTCGACATCACTGGTATCACGCACTGATTGAAGACTTTCGTCTTGAGGCTCTGCGTTATCTGCAATAAGAAGTTATGACGAAGTTACCCAAACGCTGCCTAAGCCTATCTATTCTTATATCATCTAGAATAGATGAATTAGGGTAATTTTTTGTTAGCACAAGGTGATTCATAATATATTCATATATTGTTAATAATATTATTCATAACATGTAACCCCCTTTCGGGATGATATACATGTTATGAATCACCTTGTATGAGGATATGGTGGTGCCAAAATAAGCCAAGCAAAGCAGGTGTTTTACTTTTCCATTTTTTATTTCTTTATTGTTATCAGGTATACTTAAAAAAAACATGTTATTAGTTACTATTGTTTTGTTTGTTGTTCGTAATACGTTAGTACTTTTAAAAAGTCTAATCCAAAATCCCTAACGAGAATACTTGAAAACTTCGCCAGCAGATGTCACCAGCGGGTGTCTAGACTCTAGACAATCCGAGGAGTCTGCGAAACTTTTGTTCTCTTTGCAACTACACTCCGTTTCAAATGTGACTTATCGAAAAACTGTTTTGCGCCCCTGCCGCAGGTGTTACCATATTTGAGGTTTTTGGTTCAAAAGTTAGAAAATAACAAAGAAAGTTCAGAAATAATTTGGTCTTCTTTTACCCTATTTAATTGTTATTATAACTTCTCTCGGTAGGGTCACCAATTTAGTAGTACATAACGCTGAATGGTTTCTAAAAACGGTGGCTTCTCTTTTGGAATAAACTCTAGGCGATAATCGCTTACCGTTTCTTAGTAGACACCCTAACAACATAATAAAAGAAATAAATTTCCAACACTTGCACTCCGTCTCTCAAAGACACGCACGCACGACACTTAAGGCCCTTTTACCCTTTCAAATTAATGTTTTAATAAGAAAAAAGGATCTCAGTGCCTTAATGAAAAGCCTCGAGGGCCTCAAAGTCTTTCAGGTAGTTAGTCAAAGGAAATTCAATATTGTACTAACGGGTTGCTGAAAGCTGGTTTAATGGTAAGCAGTGGCCCAATAGCGAAACGTTACGCTAACTAAAAAAACAATTTTAAATTAATAAAATCAGGTACATAATAATTATTGCGAAGTTGCATTGTTTTTTTATGTTTAACGGTTTATTTCAGTTACATGACTTTAGTTAGGTATTTATATTATGTCCATTTAACAACAGTCATAAATGGTCGTAAACGTGGAGTAGATAAATAACTTGTTTGACCTAATCCTTGAACCTGTCACCCACGTCATTTTATACACATAAAATAGCGGTAAAGTTTTGTATGTAAAGTGCGAGTAAAGCCAGGTAAACTAATAGTCTGATAATAACTGTCGTTCGTCGAAATATCATTTTAGGATTTATGTTTTTATTATGAGACAATTAAAACTCCGCCGTGAAATTAATATTCTGTCATTTGGAGTATTCTTTCGCTTCACTCACGCGATCTTAAAAACATACGTTCACTTCAAAATTATTTTATGAAAATTTACATTACTAATTACATTAATACTGTCGTCGAAAATTCATTTGGGATATTATGTTTTTAATATGGGACAATTAAAACTCCGCCGTGAAATTAATATCTGTCTTACCAAATTTAATTAAAACATAAGTAGGTAGGTATAGCCAAGTCCCTGAATTTTGTTAATAACTGACGACAAGATTTCCCAAGTGTTGGTGTGTGCCAGGTTTTGGGCTAATAAGAAACATTATATTCTTCAAGAAATTTCACACAAACTTAGATTGTTCTCTTGGCTTGTGTTCGTACGCGTAATTCACGTAATCATTTCAGCTGTAGGACCTCCACTGCTGTACACGGCTTCCCACTCAGATATCCAGAGCGAACTCCTATCATTTGGGGGGATTTGCCCATTCACCACGATGGGCAGTGGGCACGCGGATTAGCGAGCGCAGTTAGAGCAAATAATAATAATAATATATTCTTTATTACCAGACACAAGATCCATATCAAATACCTACTTAAAATTACTACTTAAACCTAAAAATACAAAAATAAAATAAAATATACAGAATGAGGTAGATATATAGAGTACCTAGGTCAGAAAAAAAAAAGTCAAAATATTCTATGAAAATAGAAGAAGGAGGTAGGGCACAGCGAGATTTTCTCGTTCTGAATTGGAGCAGCACGCCTGGGGAGGTACCTCCGCCTAACAGAAGATCGTAGCCAAATAACATTATTTGTTTCAAATAGTGTTGTGTTCCTGCGATGAGTAAGGTTGCCAGAGCTCTTTAGGGGGGGAGGGGGTTCGGGGTCGGCAACGCGTGCGTGATGCCTCTGGTATTGCAAGCGCTCATAGGCTACGGTAACCGCTTACCAACAGGTGGGACGTATGCCTGTTTGCCACTTCAGTAGTATAAAAAACAAAAAAGAAGACGCTGCTTATCCCCCAGTTTCTTTCCCTTAGTCGCCTCTTACGACATCCACAGGTAGGTCGATAAGGAAGGGCCTATTCTTCAGCCAAAGCCGTTGCGTGATGTCTGGTTAATGTTGGTGCTACGATGATTGTTGAGGCACAAATAAGATGTTGTCATTTGTGTTCTCATTGTTTGTTTCTATGGCCGTTCTTGTTTTTAACCGACTTCATAAAGTAGGAGGTTCTCAAGTCGGCTGTATTTGTTTTTTTTTGTGCGTATGTTACTTGATGACTCCGCCAATAATAAACCGATTTTGATAATTCTTTCGCTGGTGTATAGAGTATGATCCCGGGGTGGTCCTTTCTGTGCACTCATACGTTACAACAGGAAGCTACCCTGCAAATTTCATAATCTTAGGATTTTGGTTAGGCTCTGCGTTGATTTTCAAAGAGAATAAAACCACTACGTTTGATTGTCATTCAGTCAGTCAGTACAGTAAGAGTTATTAATGATGATGAATGGATGTCATAGCTACTTTTGTTTTTTATTCGAAAGTGTATGTGCCCAGTGTAATTCTCAGTAGGTAAGCAAAACGCAAAGAGGTTGATAACAAAAAAAAGACGTTGATATTAAACTTGTTAATATTCAGGAATTTGAAGTCGGTTTTTAGTTTTAGTAAAAAATATCTTATTTGTATTTCAAATAAACGTTTTCTATTCTATTCTAAGTATTTGAATGGCAGAGTGATTTTCTTTCAACATTATTGATTGAATTTCCCCAATAACGTGCGAAAATGGACCCACACACCGTAAAACACCCAAGTACCATAGCCGTATTGTATTGTGCTTGACAGTTGTGAAATTGAATGCTTTTAAAGAGGCATCCTTCAACCCCCGTCCCTTCCAAACAAGTGTTATTTAATTTTGATTCGCCATTGTGGTGGTAATTTTGACGTGGGTGCCGATAATGGACGAGTTCGATGAACAAGTGGGTTTTGATGTGTGAGTTTGGCTTACACAATGATGATGCGTTCAAACAGTGAGCTATCGCTATGATGATGACGCTATGACGCTAAATTAATGGCATATCTGCCATCAATTTCAAGCCTAGCGTGGCTTCGATAGCATGGTATCAAGATAAATAAAATAATGATTAAAAAAAATATATATAGATATATATTTTGGTTATTTTATAATATTTGTAAGTATGAAGTATTTTATAATATTTGTAAGAATGTTGAGATGGATGTGTGGAGTGACTAGAATGGACAAGATACGGAATGAGTACATCAGAGGAAGTTTGAAAGTAGCGCCAGTGACTGAGAAGTTGAAGAGCAAAATGTTAGCGTGGTATGGGCATGTCATGCGGAGGGAAGAATGCCAAGTGACTAGAAGAGCGTTAAATATGAATGTGGAAGGATATAAGGGAAGAGGTAGACCAAAGAAAAGATGGATAGACTGTGTGAAAGATGACATGAGTAAGAAAGGAGTGAATACTGATATGACGGCTGATAGAGGCGAGTGGAAGAGAAAAACATTTTGTGCCGACCCCACATGAAGTGGGATAAGGGCAGGGAGATGATGATATAATATTTGTTAGTAATCTATAAATGTAAGAGTAGTAGTAGACGAGGTACTCAATAATTGAGTACCTACCTCGACATTCGTCGTAGGTTCAAAATCCCGGATGTGCATACGAATGGATTTTTATATTTGAAAATACTATTTGGCATTAACACGTGCTCAGAACGGCGAAGGAAAACATCGTGAGGAAACCCGCGGCTTTGTCATCACCATACGTATTGACCAAGACGTGCGTATTTAAGAGGAGGTAGGGCATAGCGAGATTTTCTCGTTCTGAATTGGAGCAGCCCGCCTGGGGAGGTACCTCCGCCTTACAGAAGATCGCAGCCAAATAACATTATTTGTTTCAAATAGTGTTGTGTTCCTGCGGTGAGTAAGGTTGCCAGAGCTCTTTAGGGGGGAAGGGGGTTCGGGGTCGGCAACGCGTGCGTGATGCCTCTGGTATTGCAAGCGCTCATAGGCTACGGTAACCGCTTACCATCAGGTGGGCCGTAAGCCTGTTTGCCACCTCTGTTGTATAAAAAAAAAAAAAACAACCACGTCTTGCCTGTGGACAGGGTTGACTAGGCTGAGAGGATGGTATAGGTAGATTATAATAGGCTGGGCAAGCCTAGGTACTCCATCTAAACATGTCCCAGGCACTACAGCGTCCTGTAAGTAAATAAAAAAGTTCCACCTGACGCTGTTTATATAATCTAGAGTAGATTTAATGAAGCCTTTATAAGAAATTTATAATACAGTAGAAGTTATTGTTGTTATTTTCCTTGTTATTAAATTTTTTTAATTTATTCTTCATTGCGTCTAATTATTTTCTTGACATTCTTGCGTTATTTTACGGTGTGTTAGGTACACACCGTAAAATAACGCAAGAATGTCAAGTTGCAGTATAATAATTTAATTATAAATGGTGTGATGTGTGCCGCAGCAGCAAAATGGCCTCGGCTCAGCATTACTTTTCAATTCAATTTATTTTATTTCGGTTTTTCACATTTATGCCTACTGTTTTAGCAACAGACGCTAGTACCTATTCTGCCGAAATTGTTATCTACTCTCAGTCATTCAATCCTGTGGGAACAGATTAATTAAGAACATAAATGTTAGAATAATCAGGAATAAGATTTAGAAATATTAAAATTAAATAAATTCAAAGTTGAGTGTAAAAAAAAACACAAAAAAACGTATTATCTAACTTCAATCGCCTGTTTAAATTGAAGCCATTAACTTAACCTTATCATGGTAATACTTTTTTTAAACAACATTAAACAATGTTTACCCCCCCGTTGTCGCGTTTCGCCTGAGATTACAAAGAGGGTAGCACAGATTAAAAAGACACAACACGCCCTCCGCAAGGAATAGGGGTGGCGTATTCCGGTATTTCAAATCGTTTTTACATCGCTATGGCATTCTTAACCTTAACATTAATTTTTATTTTTATTTCAAACCGATCGTGCAAATATTTCTCCTGCAGCAGGAATCGAGCCCGGACTCCCTACGTCTCAGACGGGCACACGGCCGCTATGCCAACAAGTAGATTTAAGTAGTTTGCACTCAAGTATTTGTGTCACCCCCGACCATTTCCTCAAACCTTCTCCATCCAAAGGTTGTCTGGAAGAGATTGCTTCTAAGCTATGAGAACGCCCATTGTGCGTTTAATCTTTTTTTTTGGTGGTGGCAAACAAGCATACGGCCCACCTGTTGGTAAGCGGTTACCGTAGCCTATGAACGCCTGCAATAACAGAAGCATCACGCACGCGCCCACGTCCAGGAACAGGCATAGCTTCACCTAGTTTCTAAGACGTTTCAAAGTGATCCTAGTGATTTTATTGAAATAAACGCCTTTTGACTTTGACTTTGACCCCTTACCCATAAAGAGCAATATTTATTGCGTGTTTAATGTCTTGTTTTTTATCTTTTATTTTATTTTGGTCAAAAGTTAAATATTTTCATTCATTAATTCAAAGAGCCTTCCTCCCCAGAATAACCCTCTAACGGCGATTGAGGTTCGAAGGTGCCAAGGGGTGTTTTAAAGGAAAACTGATTTATAGGTTAGAAATAGAAATTTTCCGCCACCCGTGTTGAGCCACAGATGAGCCGTATTAACAAACATGAAATCATCATTATTATGATCATCGTCAGCCTGTAGAAGTCCACTGCCTGCCTCAAAGAGTTCGATGACGAACGGTCTTAAGCTTTTTCCATTCACTGACCTTCCAAAAACAGATAGTTTGAGAAAGTTTGGGTAAAAAAATTAAAAACTATAATTTAAAATATTGTTAACTAGCTTCCAGCCGCGGCTTCGCTCGCGTAGTACCTGCATCAAAACTAACAGATGGCAAGGTGGATTTTGAGGTAGACGATATCGTTGGGATATGAAATTTCAAAGATTTTAGGACCATATTTAGGTTATATCATGTTTATTTATTTCTCTTGTGTTTTCGAATTTTTAATTATTAATAGGATTAATATTCTAAATTTTTAATTAAAAATACACACTTAAATACACTACAAACATTAAACTATAAAATCAAATAATTAAAAAATATAATAAAAAGTAATGAAACAAATAATTTTTGTCACGCGGCAATGTGCCAATTGTTTGGCAATTCAACGCGGGAATGCAGCCGGCATTCCCGCGTTGAATTGCCAAACAAATTCTTTGTGTAAGGAATGAGCCAGCTCTCTTAACACCGGCGGCGTCGACCAAAGTTGGTGTAATATTTTTTATGAACTTTCTGGTACCTGGGCCCCATTGTCCAAAGGTTTCTACACCAAGCGGCGTAAATATTTAGTCACTGGAGAGGACTGAATAATAGTACCATTTTCAAAATGGTCCTATTTTTATATGACAGAATCATCGTTAACCGTTTGAACGCGGCTTTGTTCGTGAATACGGCGGTTCTATGTCTGAGCCGCGGTTAGATATTGATAATTGCACAGTCATCCGACTGAGGATCTGGGGGAGTTCAGATTTATGTTGGGGGAAGTTATTGCGGAAATTTTTGCGATTCCTTCTGGGTGTCAGTGTCCGAAAACTTTTGGCAACGGAAAATTAATTTTCAACTTACTTAAAATACGAAGTTAGAAAAAAAGAAAGAAAATACATTTATTTTGGACACACAAGCACAGCACAAACTAGTAAAAAAGACACTAGGTACAGGTTACGATACAAAAGGTAGGGAGGAAACAAAACAAAAGTAGGTAGGAAGTAACAAAACTAGGGTATTCATTAGTCCGTGCCGAGGTGCACAGCATTGATGCCGCACACGAAGTGTAGCGGCGCTGGTTTTCAGATGCTGGTTTGCAGAAGTTAGCAGCTAATTAAGTTGTGTTTGCTTTTATTCCATTAAATCTTGTAATTTATACCTACAGTAGAAACGCAAATTCTTTTGCCTGAAATTTTAACAAATCAGCCATTGTTGCATACGTATAATTAAATAAAATCATTTATTTCAGGCATCAAATAATTGTAAAACAAATGTTGGCCCATAGATAAATACCTTAATGACTAACATACATATAAAAAATATACCTAACAAATACTTAAGTCTAAATTCTTTTAGTCTCTTAATTTTTGTATTGAGTTTCACAAGTTAAGTAATTCGCTCTGTAAAATAAATTAAGCCAAGTTCAATTCTATTCTTATTTAAGTTTTATGAACGTACTATTAGCGTAAGCGTATACTTACTAAGGATAATCGTATGCGCTTTAGACTAGCCCATATGGGCTTTTTAAGTGTGTATTTAATATTTTTTATACTTTCTTAATAAACAAACAAATAAATAAATAAATAAATAAAAAATGTACCAGTTAACATACCTACTTATACAAGGTATTCAAACCTAGATATCTACAGACAAGAAACCGCGGCTTGGTATTTTTTAAAGATCCTTTCATTCTTTTTATGCATAAAATAACATCATCATTATCAACCTGTAAAACTCCTCAAAATAATTTCATGACGATCGACTTTGAGTTTTTTCCATCCACCGACAACCTTTACAATGTCGTCGGTCTAACGGTCGCCCGGTTCGTGGTCGCCATTAGGGAACCTTTATTCCCATAAAATATATTTAGAATATAGTTTAAATAAAATAGTTAGTTTCTAAGGGAAAAAAGCTAGGGGATGGGCAGCAGCGTCCTCTATTATAACAAAAATAGCTCACCAACCCGCGTGCCTAGAGTGGTGAATATGGGCAATTTCCCCCCACATGATAGGAAGTCGCTCTGGAAATCTGTGGGGGAGGCCGATGTTCAGCAGTGGACTTTATTACGGCTGGAACGATGATGATAGTTTAATCTAAAACACAACAGGTGCCGAGGTTGTCCCACTAACCTACAACATGAAGAGCTTCAAGAAAAATACAAAAAGATTTCTCTAGGGCAGGCAACGCATCAGCAATGCTCCAGGTGTTGCGGATGTCAATAGGCGACGGTAACCGCTTACCATCAGGTGGGCCGTAAGCCTTTTTGCCACCGTATAAAATAAAAAAACCAACATGAAATGTAAAATCCGTCTTAGAATCAAGGTCACCGACATAGCACTCAGAATTAGCAAGTTGAAGTGGCAGTGGGCAGGCCGTATAGCTCGCAGAACCGACAACCGTTGGGGAGTAAAGGTTCTCGAATGGCGACCACGAACCGGGCGATGCAGTGTTAGAAGGCCCCCCACCCGATAGACCCATGACATTGTAAAGGTTGCGGGAAGTCGGTGGATGGAAAAGGCTCAAGACCGTTCGTCGTGGAACTCTTTGGGGGAGGCCTATGTCCAGTAGTGGACTTCTACAGGTTGTTAAAGATGATGATGACATGAAAAGTGCGAAAAATTATCTTAAGAAGTTGCTAATTGTTTATATAGGTGGTAGCCAGTTGGTGATGCTAGTGCACCTACTTATATACAAGGTTAGTCGATCTCATAAGATTCAGCCAGGCAATAATAACAGTATGACGTGGAACGTCGGCTATGCCGCTACGATTTGCATAGCGAGACGACAGAATGCGGTGTTGAGTAGATAAAACGTACAGGATGTTCTGTAAATAACGTTTAAGTTCCACTGTAACTTAAACAGTTTTATTTCCGTATACGTACGATTATTTAAAATTACAATGTGCTTCATAATAATATGTTTGCTATTTCGAACGGGGCTTATTCTAAACACAATAATATTTGTTCTAAGACTTTAGTAAATTCGACATTTATCATTAAAAATCTCTATGCAAAAGTGCAAAAATCATCTGTTTCTGGGACAAATCAGTTCAAACTCAATGAATCAGCTGTTCTAGGTAGAAATATTGATGCCGAACTTCTCATACGTTAGTAATTAGTTTTATAGATGATAAAAATCACAAAAACAGCCTCATAACCCTCTTTCGGCATGCTAAACATCTTATGAATCACCTTGTTATGAGTCTTAAGAACATCCTGTACTATATGCCTCCAGGCATGTCCCGGTACCTACGTCAATATCGGATGCCGAACGTCAACGCGACGTTGTGGACGTGGCGATGAGCGCTTTGCATTCCTTCATCGAGGGGTTGACTGGAGCTGGCATTCTGATACCCTGTGGTATGAATAGGTGCTGCAGGTACCTACTTATTGTTTTGCACACTTTAAATTGCCATGAGGTACAGTCAACTTCAAAAAAAATCTAGACAATCCTGAAACAAGTCATGAAAGTTCTCTTGTATTCTCCTCCCTTTGAAATTTGTTACATCCAATCGAGAAAAATATAAAAATGTGATTTGAAATATTTCAAAATATGTTATCTAAATAACAACTACACATGTAACCGCTGAGCACATGCTCAGCGGTCAATAACCATTAGTGAAGAAAATTTAGGTTTTTCTTGAACACATACAATTAGGTACCTACTCGAAGTGGCTTTTCTTTCCATAAATCTAGCTACTAACTTCATGAAAATACCCTCTAAACGTTTTACCGGCTATTTCATCTTTACTTAAGTTTATAGTAATTTTTTATTTACATAAAGAAAATTAAATACTTTTACGAAATACACAAGAAACAGTTGACCGGTGCAAACGGTCTATAGGTAGATCCAGATCACTACCAGTTAGGCAAACCACCTGCCAGATGATTGGACGATCATTCAGTAATGAGAAACAAGTGTTCTTGCCAGCTATAGGTAATGATCCCAGACCTCAACACTAATAATAAACTTCCTGCTGTACAAAAACATAAGAAATCAGAATATTATTTTTCCACTGTAGCCGGAACTTATTCACAGGATAGACAGACAGACACCATTCCAAACGTCTGAAACACTCCCTTCCAATCGAAGGCTTATAAAAAATCTAAAGGTTAGATATTTAACCCCTATGCAGATACTTCCTCGTTTTGTGGTTCAAGTCAAAAGCAGTTTATAAAAGATTAGCTTCATACCCTACCTTTATTTCTCTTAGCCGTATATTACAACATCCACGTGTAGTAATGGCCGCTATGGCACGCCTATTCTAAATCAGTATCCATCAAAAAACATTAGACAGATACAAGGTGATTCATAACATGTGTACCATCCCGAAAGGGGGTTATTCCATCAAGAAAAAGAAATAATTTTAGCGAAAAAAAACATCAATATGTTCATTAAATTTTTTTCCCCAAACTTTCTTAGATTAGCTTAGCTTAGGTTAGGTTTTGGTATTTTTATCATCTTTAGAACGAATAATTCAACGTACAAGAATTTCAGCATCAAGATTGCTACCTAAAACAGCTGACCTCTCTGTAACACTTATTTCTGCAAATAAACATATTGAATCAAATTCATTGAGTTTGACCTGATTTGACCCCAAAACAGCAGATTTTCGCATAGAGTTTTTCCAAAGAAAAATTTCGAATTTCCAAAAGTCGTAGAACAAACTTTATTGCCAATTGGGTGCAGAATAAGCCCCTTTCGGTATGGCAAACATATTATGAATCACCTTGTATAACCAGCATTTCAATGCTGAGTATAATGTTGAATGTAAACGTTTCTTGTAGGTGAAGAAAATTATGATGTTTTTTATAGCTAAAATTCGCTTTTACTTGTGACTTGTGAGGGGTTCACACTGTGACTGACACTTCTAAACAAGAGCCCCCATTCCTTTGTGAATCGCGATTCCGAACGTTGCACGTAGTATTGAAAATATTTTTTCGCCCCAAGGGGTAGCCTTATTTGGAATAGAAAATGCACCCTCCAACGATTTCCTTCTGTATCGGGGATTTGGTGAGATTTTGCGCGAAAAATACCAAAATAAAATAATACGGTAAAACTCGTTTTACTGACTCTAATCTCGCTTTTGAGAGACATAACAAATAATGCGTTTTTTAGCCCCTTTATAAACTTGACGAGAGAGCTAGAGCCTGGATGTTACTAATCAGCTCAAAAAATTAAGAAAAAAAATAGGCACACGATTTTTATCCCCACGCATGTAAGACAACCTCTCGACCTCCAGGCGATTACATCATTTAAGGTTTCTTAAATAGGGTAGTCTGTGGCACATCCAAATATTTTTGCTACATTTTGCAGTAGTATTCCATAAGTGACAGGTTGCTAACCCATGACTGCTTTCCTCACGATGTTTTCCTTAACATTTTTAAGCACGTGTTAATAAACACTTAAACTTTTCAATTGGCAAAACTCATTGGTGCACGATTGGATTTGAATCCACGATCTTCGTATTAAAAGTCAGGGTACCTTCCACTAGAACAACACTGCCTAAATAGCCTTAGAAATAACCACCTATTCGTTAATCAAATATTTTTTGAAGAAATCCTCGAACTTCCTACCCTCTGGATATCTTCAAGAATCTATGTTCTTGTTTTGAGAGTGCTTATTTCTTTTCCCGAACAAGCCGGGTTCCGCAAAGGCTTTAGTACCCTAGACCACATCCACACGCTTCGGCAGATTATACAGAAGACCGAAGAGTATAATCGGCCATTATGTCTAGCGTTTGTGGACTTCGAGAAAGCCTTTGATTCAGTCGAGACCTGGGCAGTGTTACGGTCACTACAGCAGCGGTGCGCGCAACAGACTATGGAGAGAGCTATGCTTGGAGTTTCACTACGTGATAAGATCAGAAATGAGGAAATCCAAAGAAGAACTAAGGTCACCAACATAGCTTTTAGAATTAGCAAGTTGAAGTGGCAGTGGGCAGGCCATATAGCTCGCAGAACCGACAACCGTTGGGGAGTAAAGGTTCTCGAATGGGGACCACGAACCGGGCAGAGTAGGAAGGCCCCTCACCCGATGGACCGACGACATTGTGAAGGTTGCGGGAAGTCGGTGGATGGAGAAGGCTCAAGACCGTTCGTCGTGGAACTCTTTGGGGAAGGCCTATGTCCAGCAGTGGACTTCTACAGGCTGATGATGATGATGATTTTTAAAACTATCACAATATTATTTTAGTTTTTATCCTTTTCGATAAAAAAAACTGATTTCTTTGAAACTCTATCAAATGTCATCTCACTAATAAAAAGAGTTTTAATAGTATTTATAACTATTTATTTCTAAACTTTCAAGTAAAAGTTTAATATTATATTTTTAAGTACTCTTTTTTGTAGTACTCTGTTTTAGTGAACTGTATGTTCTTTCTGAGTACTGTTGAATAAAGTTTTTTAAACCGAACTTCAACTTATTTTGCATCAGAAGCTTGTACCACAGGTTTGTGTGCAGGTGGAGTATCTGTCTTTGCTTTTTGTTCAGGCGCATTTGCTTTTGGAGGGGTTTTCTTCTCATTAGTGGATGGAGCAGGCACTACAGGAATTTTCTTCTCATCGGTAGGTGGAGTCTTCTTATCAGCAGATGAAGCCTTTTCTTCAGTAGATGGAGTCTTTTCATCAGTAGATGGAGCCTTCTCATTGGTAGATGAAGCCACCTTTTCTGCTTTAGCTGCTACTGGCGGAGCAGATTCTGCTTTCTCTTCTGGTTTGGCAGACTTTGCTACTGTAGGCTTGTAACTCGCCGGGTCAGGAGCAGTAGGGTTCCAGTAATTCTTTTGGTAAACTTTGTCCCAGAACTTGTATGAGTCTGCGAAAAGATTCTTCTTATTTACCAGATCGTAGCCGATGTCTAAGTGATTTGGTTGTTCGTTTGTGTATTTCTGCCATTTTGTTTTGAGGAGTACACTTTCAAAAGCGGTGGGATCTCTGAAAATAAAAAACAAACAACTTAACCCTGCTATTATTATAAATGCGGAAGTTTGTGAGGATGTTTGGATGTTTGTTATTCAATCACGCCGTAACGGCTTAAACGATTTCGATGAAACTTGGAATATAAAGATTTCTTTACCTAGAATAGCATATAGACTACTTTATAGTAATATGAAGGTTGGTACCACGTGTGCGAAGCTGCGGGCGAAAGCTAGTAGAGTCATCAATAACAGAATAATCAGAAATTTAGGGCAAAGACTAAAAAAATATTATGAAGCGTTCCTCGTTGCACTGATCGTTTACTAAGGTACTTCAATATTATTAGGCTTTCATGATTTTATATTGTCAATAATGGTTATGAAACAAAATAAATGATGTGTTTCGGAATGGTAAAATATTTTTGCTTGTCCATTCTCATAAGTACCTATGTTTAAAATACTTACCCATATTTTACGTAGTCTGTCCACATAAACACCATCCTATCACTGTGATCCATGTCTGTGAAATTCCTCGTCCAATCATAGAAGTCTAGAACATAAGCACTCGCGTCTCTGTGACTTGCCCCAAATATCTTATCCGCATAAGAATGATGAGTATTAAGCTTGCCGACGTAAGTAAACTCATACAGATAGATGGGATTTCTAGTTGCATGTAACTTAGCAGCTCTCATCAGACCATACTTGAACATAGAGTCCGAGAAGTAATCGACATATCCCTGCAACGTATCGTGAGATACCTCTTCGCCTTTGAAGTACTTCTGTTTAACTTCCTTTATAAAAGAATCCCTTTCTTTATCATTCGCAAACTTTAAATCAGCGGGGAGGAAGTCAGCAAAGTTTTCATTCATCATTTCACTCCAGCTTTCAAACTGACTTGTACGACTGATGCCTTCCATGTTGCCGAATCCAGCGAAAACATCGAACTTCGCATAGTTCCCCTTCTTCAGGATATCGTAAGGTGATTCAGTTAAAAGAGCACCAGGGAGATTCGGGTTTTCGATACAAGGAGCAAAACCAAACGTACTGTTTTTCAAGAAGAAGTTCCTACTTGCAGCTTGCAGTGGTTGGAGATCTGACTCAAGGAAAAATTCTTCCAAGTCCTTGATGGTGCCACTGTCTTCAAAACCAGCAGCTTTAGCAATATTCCGTGCAGTGTTGATAGGATCTCTGTTCACAGCAAATGGCATAAGAGCTGAGCCACTGTCAAGCATCAATCTCTGAAATAGTCCATCAGCTTCCTTGGTCAAAGATACTAGCTCCGCTAAGGCAGCTCCTACGCTGAATCCAGCAAGCGTTACTTTGTTTGGATCTCCTCCAAAACTCTTGATATGCTTATTTATCCATTTTAGACCAGCCACCAAGTCTTTCAACCCCGCATTGCCTGGAATACTTTCTGTGCCAAGACAAGCGAAACCTGGCGCTCCTAGTCTATAGTTCAGTGCTACAACGATGACATCTTGTTGAGCAACCTTATGGTATTTGGTCATACTTGCACTGCCGCCAGCGAACGCTCCACTATGGATGAAAACCACAACAGGAACCAGGTTGGTTTCAGTTGCTACTTTAGGAACCATGAGGTGGGCAACCAAGCAGTCTTCTTCACCAGCGAGAAATTCATCTTCACTGCTTGGTTCATCGCCCGCAAAGTACACTTGCTGACAAAGCAGGATCATTTTGTTGGCCTTCATCGTTTTTTCCCATGGTGCTGGTGGTAGCGGTCCCTGAAATAAGTTGTAAGTACATAAGTTATTGGCGTTCATGAATCTTTATAATAATAATAATATTTATTTCTCTAACAAAAGGGTTAAACTTAATTGCGCAGGGCTCCGTTTTTCACCGACTTTAAAAAAGGAGGTGGTTTTCAAATCTACTGTTGTATGTTATTCGAAACCTTCGCCAATAGTTAGCCGTCATTTCATCCTGTCACGTCTGTATCTTATAGGCTTGATCGCTAAGAAAAGGCGTAAATTCAAATAGATTTTAAATCTTGTCATGATTTTGATGAATAAATAATATCAATTAAATTATATTCCGCCAGCGTCTTGGGGACGCTTCCGACTGGTAGTGATCTGGATCAGTTGATCTATCTATAGCGGTCTTTAGATGTCTCAACTGTTTCTTGTGTATTTCCCTACCTTAACACTGGTGTGAAGGTTCAGTGTGAAGGTGGGTCGCGAACCATATTGACTTGTATTAGTTTTAAGTTTCTTTCTGTAAATTAAATAACTAATGTTTAAGTTTGAAGAAGCATGAAAAGCAATGACTCACCTTATACCTATCTCTCCCTTTCGGCGCCGAAGCGTACGGGACTCCGAAAAATTCGTGGAACTCCCCATCCCAATACTTCAACCCCTTCACTTTCCCCAACCCTTCCAGGTCCACCACCCTATACTCCTTCTTTTTCAGCCCATAAACCCCTAGAACAACAAATAGACAGAGCGTTAGCAGTCGCAACATTCTTGATGCAATAAAAATCCGTTCTGAATTGTTTATCAGTAGCCGTTTGCAATGTTGATAGCGCAGATAATGTTATGTAAGGTAAGTTTAATCTAATTAGGTAAAGCCACGTAATTTTAGTAATGATTATCAGCTTCGTCGTTACCTGATTAATCTATTTTTTAACCGACGTCTTAAAAAAGGAGGAGTTGTGAATTCGGTATAGCGTGTTTCCATTGTACGCTAATTTGCAAATAAAATCATGTTTTGTATATTTCACAAATCATGCTCTACGGTGGGCTTGCTTGTAGGATGTGCCTTAGGTAACGTTTGGACTTAACTCTGACGACCCGTCCAAGCATAAGCGAGTATCTATAGCATAGCATTCAAAATGTCGTAATTATGAAGTTACTGTACTATTTTAGCCGTTTCTATACAAAAATTAGACATTCAGTGATTCAGTCAGACATCCATATCTTTGGACCTATATATTTTTTTATAAATTTAAAGTTGATTCCTTTAGCAGTTCCCAAGAAAAAGGGGTCTTGAAAAATAGACAGACAAACCAACAAACATACGGACAACAAATCTACAAGGGTGCCGTTTCTTCTTGTTTAGGAACGGGACCCTTAAAATACCAATGACTTCTCAGAGCTGTTACACTAAGTAGAACTTTAAGCAACGAAAAAGAAGTTAAGTACAGACTTAAAATAGTCCGCTAAACCTAATCGTCTCTAATGGAACACCTTTAAGAGGGAATAATATCCAAGAGACAAAGCAGCAATCCGAAAATGAATTACACTTGCACTCGACTGTACCAGTACCAACACAGAATAACCAGCAGTTAGTAATGAACTGGCACAGAATAAACAATAGCTATTTTTGTACTGGAGTATTAGGTAACACCTTGGGCTATGGAAAAAGGTATGCTTGGAGTTTCACTACAAGATCAAATCCGAAGCGAGGAAATCCGTAGACTATCCAAAGTCATCGTAATAGCAAGTTGAAATAAATAAATAAATAACACGCAAAAATCCTATCCTAATATTATAAACGAGGAAGTTTGTGAGGATGTTTGGATGTTTGTGGTTCAATCACACCCAAACTGCCAAACTTATTTGGATTACATTTGGCACAGAGATAGAATAATCTATCTAGACTATAAAGTCTGGAATAGCATATAGGCAACTTTTTATCTTCATAGGTACCACGAGCGAAGCCTTGGGCGGAAGCTAGTATAATATAGTCGTGAGCCCACGCAAGGATTCCCTGTGTCGTGGTTATCAGAAACAACGAGAACCAAGGTACCACAACACCCAGACCCGGAACAAATATTGTCCCGCAGATCATGCAAACATTTGTCCCGCAGCGGGAATCGAACATCTTGCGTCACAGACACCCGTCTGTGTCTGTTTACCCACTCGCCTCGAATGTCAGAGTGCCTCCCACTAGGCCAACACGGTATTCTCGGCTGATTATAATGGCAGAGCTTGAGTACCTATGAGCACTTTCCTGGCAAAGACAGAGGTACAACCTCAACACAAATATTACTGGAGTAGACAGCGAACTGCGAAAGAGAAAACATATTTTATGCACAAGTCTACATGAAAACCTACTAAACCAAATGTATTCCGCATAAAGAGCCGTGACGGGCACCATTTCAATGTACGACACGACTCTGATGTTTCGATGCTTCAAGAGCACTGGTAGAGTATTTGTTAATATATTTTGCACCGCCTTCCGATCCACAGGTCGTGAGTCCGAACCCGGTCGTGCACTAATAGATTTCCCATAAAAATGTATATGAGCTATACTAATGCTGTTAAACGGTGAAGGAAAACATCGTGAGGAAAACGGCATGTACCTGAAAATTACAAGACATGTGCACGAAAGGAGCCTCTAAGAGGCGCACTTTCATCACCATCACCACACTGATTCTTACACCGACGGTCATAGGCTCTTTTCAGGGCCACCATACCTCAACCTGGTCACTGACCTAATACAGGATGACCAAGAAAGAATCAGTGACACGATGCAGGCAATGTACCTTTGATACCTCTTGTCGCTGCGACACAGTAGTGGAGAGAGAGTTCCCGCCAGCCAGCAATCAACTCTTTTATCACACACATATACACGGAATCTATGTATATCTATTTTTCGTTTCTTGAATGAGAAAATAGTGGATAACTAATCGTTTACTCTTCGGCGGTGGGACAAATGCTTAAGGTGACGGTTTAATTGTTTTATGATTTTTGAATTGTTTTTTCTCAATGACCGCAAAACGCACAGTTTTGAGTTTTATGAAAAAAATAACTTGAGCATTTTATTAACGTAAATCTAAGACAGAAACGCGATTGGTAAAACTTTTCTCGATAGATTTATTTTTTAAAGTTGGGTCCTCTGCAACATTTTTTTCGAAAATATTCTGAGACTATCTAACAAAAATAACTTTTTTAAAATATTTTGTCAGACAATAGCATTGGGTACCTAAATCCAAGACACTTTAAAAAAAATGGATAGTTTTTAAGATAATCGATATTTTCTTATATTTCGCTTACGTCGATTACTTTCGAGCGCCTTCTAACGCTTGCTATCTCTTTCCGCATTCAATTATAGTACATAGCGCTGTCACTTTCTTCACTCCGCCTACTCGACATTTTATTTTGATTTGTGAAGCGCCTTAAAGCCGTGTTTAAACGGCGTGCAATATGTCTATAACATTCATTTCAAAATTATTCTTACGTCTGCAATAAAAGTCAAAGTTTGACTTTTCCCCGCAGTAGTGTGTTCACTGTACGTACAGTCTGCGGGTGTAAATGACGTTCCAAACAGCACTTGCACGCCGGACACAAGAGGTGCGCCCACATTGGATATCATGGTAATATATTTTGCACGGGGCTCGTGCTCGTGCCTCGACGATTTTCCGACAAGTTCTTCTGTTTATGATATTTTTATGATGTTCTTCAATATTTTGGTGTTCCGCAGTGCAGCCCGAAGTTTTTACAGATGGAAAGTTCCAAATGAAGTTGCAATTAGGGAGGACAGAGGAGTTTGCATAAATGCCTACTCTTATAAACCAAGGTAATTTTCAGAATTTACCAAAGCGGCTCATTAAAATGAAACGTTTTTTCAGGCTCGTATTTCCTCTTAGTCGTTCAAATTTTTCACTCATAGACATTCCTATCTTTAATAACATTTTTAACTCCTCAAAACCCACAAACGCAGTTAAAAATGAGGCTAATAATCTAGAAAACCTAAAAAAAAATCTTTGAAAATAATGTCAGTCTGATTTCAATTAAAAATATTTCTAGGAGATAACAATAACGATATTATGCATATTATGAATGTTGAAAAAAGTAGAAGTGTCCCATATACATACATACATACATAAAATCACGCCTATTTCCCAGAGGGGTAGGCAGAAATCACGGCTTTCCACTTGCTACGATCCTGACATACCTCTTTTGCTTCATTCACTCTTATCACATTCCTCATACACGCTCGTCGGTTTATAGTACTCTTGACCTGGCCTTTTTCCCAAACGTCACCAATTTGGTCACTAAACGTACGCCTAGGTCTTCCCCTTCCAACGGTCCTATTCACACTCCCCTTATACACCACATAAGTAAGTTTAACCTGCATCGGGAAACCGAACTGGAATTTCCTCTTACAAAATTTTCCACAGGTTGCCTTAGATGTATTCCTAGTTCAGGGCAGCCGCTGGAATTGGTTTATGTGAGACTGTGTTAGCTCTAGGAACTACTGGGTTCTAGACTAGAATGCGTATAGGAGTTTAGCTACAGAACCTATAGAGAGCACTGGGGGAGTGGTGGACGTACTGTCGGATGCAAATGTCATTGTTTTTAATCCCGGTAAGCACCTACAACATAGAATACTTATTGGCGAAAACATCGGATTTTTTCACCGAACTTAATCAAATTAGTTGTTTCTGGCCTGTGCTGGTCCATTGCGGGTGGAGCGCCAGAGTCGCTTTTGTTTATCGGTAGGGTGCACTACGATCGGCACTGGTTATTTGGACCCCTCATGGACATTGGACATTGGTGTGTGGACTAGTCTCCGCAACTAGGCCGCAGGTGGGCCCCTTTTGCGTGTCGGGTGGAGGTTGCTAATCTAGCCACCCGATATCCTCCAGGAAGGCTAGCAGCTCGCTGATGCCGGCGCAGGCCTCCCTGGGCGTCCCCGGTGTCCCAAGGTATTGTAAGCGTTGAGACGCCACGCTGCTGCACTCCAGGAGCACGTGTGCGGCTGTCTCATCTGCATCCATGCATCCCCTGCATAGGGGACTGTCTGTAACACCCAAGGTAAATAGGTGTTTGTTAAGTGAGCAGTGTCCCGTGACAACTCCGACTACTCGTTGGAGTTTGTCACGCTTCAGGCTTAGGAGTTTTCGGGAGTATCTCGGGTTTAAAACCGGGAAGGACCTTTAATTTGGACCCCTCACACTCCTTATATAAAGAGGTAAAGCAAAAAGTTAAAGCGCCTTAGTAAAAAATATAGCATCTCTTTAGAAAACTTGCCTCATTTATGTAACACATGTCGCAGGAGTCGGAACGTAGTAAGTTACATTCTCACTAGCTTCAGCCCACGTCTACGCTCGCGTGGTATCTATATAAAAAGTAGCCTATTATGCTATTCTTGGTAAAGAACTTATCTACTTATTCCAAGTTTCAACGAAATCGGTTGAGCCGTTACGGCGTGATTGAATAACAAACATCCAAACATCCTCACAAACTTTCGCATTTTTAATATATGTAGGGGGAGCCGGCAACGCGCGCGTGTAGCCTTTGGTATCATTAGCTACGGAAACCACTCCATAGGGGGCTTTGTAAGCCACTTTGATAAAAAAAAACGTCCAGTGGCTGAATACTTTATTAAGAGGTAACTTTGACTAGGTCTATGTTTAGTTCGTTTATTGTTTACGTAATTTGCGCCTGAATGCGGTCTCAGTCTGGGCAAGTCGGAAATTTCCAACTTTGCCTTTAATTCGTTCTGTTGAAAAACAGCTTGTGTGAAATAAATTAGCACCTTTTTATCAAAGTTTTGTGCAAGAAAGGAGCCTCTAAGAGGCGCACTTTAATCCTTTCACTACACTGATTCTTTCATCGACGGTCATAGGCCCTTTTCAGGGACACCATACCTCAACATTGGTCATTGACCAAAGACAGGATGACCAAGAAAGAATCAGTGACACGACAAGAAAAGAAAGATCAAAGTTTTGAACAACTTTTCTATGTTTTTGTAAACTTGTAATAAAACTTGAAGCTACGAAACCAAAAAAGTTATGAAAACTGTCACTCTTCTCATTCTAGTTATTTCTTCTAATTGGAAAAGTTTTTTTGTTTTTAAATACAACAATGCCCGTCTGAGACACAAGGAGCGCGGATTCGATTCCCGCTGTGGGATAAATGATTGCATGATCTGCAAATATTTGTTCAGGGTCTGGGCGTAGTAGTACCATGGTCTCGTAGTTTCTGATAACCACGACACAGGGAATACTAGTATAAGAAAGAAAGAAAGAAAGAAAATAATTTATTTCCCGTCACATACAGAGATAATAATTAAAAACTTATACTACTGACAAAATAAGTATCCAAAGTGACGAAAAAAAGGTTGCCACCAAGTATGGGGTCAGGACAATGTAGGTGACTGAGTAAGTAGGCATTCTGGCTGTGGCCGGTTGTCAAAATGTGATGGTGGTATCCTCGTCCTACGGTTACTGTCAAGAACCAGTATAAGGTAACAATTACCTCTCTTTGTTTAGTTTATGATGAAGAGTCTTTATGACTAGAGGTCGTCATCTCTCACAGCTTATACAATTGGTGCAAAAAGACCACCTTACCAAACAAACCCGGCGTCACGGCTAATTTACTCCCACTCCTGAGCTTGATGAAGCAATTCAACCGATTCATCTCTAGAGGTATGACTGATAGCAGAAATTACATTCAAATACGGATTAAAATTAAAAAAATATCAGAGTTTTAGGTCGAAATTTATCCAAGCCCGTTCTAATTGGTCGAAACTGTAATTTCCCGGAGGACTGAGTGGTGTAAGTTATAACGTTTCGAGTCTGAAATAAAAATATAAACAAACATCTAAGTGCATAATATTGGGCGTAAAAAATACGCTTGTGCGGCGAATTTTACAAGACATCGCGAGATCTCAGTTCGGGCACAGATAATATTATACTAGTAGTTCGGGCAAACTGCTACACTCACCGGCAGAAAATGGGGCCAGAATAAAACGGTTTTTTTACTGGTTATGCTAATAAACAACTTTATTTACAGAAAGAAACTTAAAACTAATACAAGTTAATATTTACAAAATACACAAGAAACAGTTGAGCCATCTAAAGACCGTTACAAACGATCTATAGATAGCTCAACTGATCCAGATCACTACCAGTCGAAAGCGTCCCCAAGACGCTGGCGGAATGGCCACGCTGGATGGCAATGCTAATTCGCTGGGCCAAATAAGAGCCAGCTCTCGGGTCACGCGTCGCTTCGATCAGACGTCCTGATATTTTTTTGAAAACCCCGAGGGCCCCGTTTCCCCATGGACCCAGGGTCTCAACCCCAAAAGGCTCAAATATGTAAGCCCTATCAAGACTAACATATTTGCGCCTTTTGAGATCCTCGGCCGAATCTGCCGCCGCACCCGCCCTAACTGATGTCCCCGGAAGATGTGTGCGCGCTAGTGTATCAACACAAGTAGCGTCCCACACCATAGGCCTACCTTTCTCCCAAGGGACCATAATAAACTAATTTTAACGTAAAATTATTTGAAATGAGACTAAAACCTTTCTTACCGAAACTACGCTAGCTAGCGTTTTGCGTTCGCTAGGATCTCATAACTCGGACCACAAACCCGATGATAATAATTCTCTAACCGTCTGAGTTATTTGCTAATGAGCGCCGGCAATGGGGTTGCTTTTGATTACCGTTCACCGTTCCAGCTTTAATTGATTGTCTTCAGTATCCATTACGAATCGGTTGCTTAAGAAAATAACTAGGTGAGGGAAAATTTACTTAATTTATGTTTTAGGTTATGCCAAATTTTAAGTCCTAAAAACTGGGAGGTAGTTGTTTACCTGCACTAAGATCTTTACATATCATAGCCCTTCTAACGCCAATGAACCTGATACGGGAAAAAAAAATTGGCATCTTTGCCATCAACCCTAAATGGGCGCAAAGATAAGTGGTCTAGAAATCGACTAAAAACTATTTATTGTTCTCTGTGGCAAATCATTCTCTGAGTCCCAGCTCTATCAGAAAAGACAAAGCAAGGTATATAAATTTAAATCTACCTTTTCATCTTCTCGGATCAAGCAAAATAAAATAAACAAAATCAGTCACTCAATGGTCGGTTCCGCGCATCTTTGTGATTACAAAAAAAGAGTTTTATGAATAGAAAAGTGTTTGAAAGAGTAATAAAATTAAAAAAAAATAAGTATTTCTTCATTTTAAAACATATTTATGCGATTTATAATGCTTTCAGCTGTAATTTAAAGCTTAATTTGGTGGGCAGTGGAGCGCGACGTAACAAATATTTTGATTTTTTCATAGTTTTATGACTTGTCTCCTTGTACATTCAACCAAAATAACTAATTTATTACTCCATTGAACATAATTAAACATTCCAGAACTCACAAATACCAAAATTTGGCAAAAACAAACAATAACCAACCCGCAGCGGGTGCTTGGCACTCGTACTATTTCGGGTCAACAAGGTTCAACATTTGATTTGGAACTAGTATGGACATGACTTTCATGATTCGCTCCAATTACCGAATTACGATTTTACTATTAATAATCCTTTTTTTTCAAGTTTTATTTAAGAACTTTTCTATTTGTAACATAAACGTTAACTATTGTTAACTTAATCAAAGTATTTCATATAATTTCTATAATCGTCTACGGAAATTCTCTCTGTCTCACAAAGGCGTATCCATGTTTTTGACAACGCTAGGTACCATGGCGGATACCTTCACGTGTCGATTTACAGTGTTTACAAGTGGGTCGTATACAAAAAATCTCAATGGGATGCTTTGAGGCAATGATTGTTATCGTTAGCCGTATTATTTTAGGATAAGAATAACTGTAAACATTGTATGATAGAGCAACAGTTTTTTTACTACATGCTGTAGCGCGTAAGTTACTAATTTGGCAAGATATGGCAATCGGTTTTCTTTTCAGTATTTTTAAAATATTTTATGGTATTTTCGTGTATATTTTTGCATGTTACTCATAAAAAATATATAATTTGTTTGCAAAGACCAATTAAAGTGTGCTTTTAATGATTTTTAGTGTTTAAAAAAATTCTGAAAGTACGGCAATTTTTCAGTATGTTTCTATTGTCGGTGGTTCGCCGCGCTTGACTAAATCTAAAAAGGTTTTTTAATTTTGTATGTACACCTATATAAAATGTTATTTATATGTATTCCTGTGACTGTAGATAAGTTGAGAATAGATAAAAAACATAAATAAAGTTAGTATGTTAGTAAAATAAACCAATTTGAATTGCTCAACTGGTGTCTCTATTGTTTTCACCTGTAGTCTACTCCTACTTGGTAAATTTATTTAAAAACTAAATAACGCCAAAAAGTAGGGAATTTCAAAAGGAAACAAAAAATATACAATTGTTGGTATGTGTAATGAACAAAAGAGCTCTAAATATTAGTTTTCTGTGACAGGGTGAAATATAATTTTGCAAATTTGGGGGCCATTTTGCAACAATGGCACACGTGCCGCCCTCTCAAAATCAGGGTGGCGCTAGAAGGGATAGTATTCAAAATGATGCCAAAGTAAAACACTAAAGATTTGCAAGAACTCAAAATATATCCGACTTATATTATAAATGCGAAGCTTTGGATGAATTCTGAAATAGACCTAGATAAAGACTCCTTTTTATCAAAGTGACATGCGAGCGAAGCCGCGGGCGCAAGCTAGCAAACTATCAACTTGAGCCATTTTCACCTTAACTATGTATCTACCATCACCATCTGTATTGTGGCATGGTTATTAAAATTATCATTATTCGACCTCATAATATTGATCTCATTAGTCGACCCTCCACCTTCGGATCGAAAGTCGGGGAACCTCACACTAGGCTTAGGTACATTTTTTTTTTATAATTACTGATCAAGACTCAAGCGATGCCGTAGATATAAACCGGTTTCAAGTATGTAATTAAAACTTAGTAAGTGGATTGACTGATTAACATAAAGTAGGTACTTAAAGATAGCCTTAGTGTATAAATAAAACCATAAAAACAATATTTTCATAATACACACCAGCAGTGTTTCTCATACGATAAGATAGTATAGGTCACGTCTAGGTCGTATAGGTCACGTGTAAAAAGAACCGCCAGCGTTCTTTTTACACGACGTGACCTATAGTGAAGGAGAAAATGTCGAATAATCTTAGCCCTTTTTTTAACTTTTTGTGGCTATGGTGTCACTGCGGCCACAACTGCACTATTGTGATCGCCACTTTATTTGTGGAGCCCCTTGACGTAAGACATTAGTCATTTATTTATTGAAATCGCATGGATCATTTTGACTGTTCTTTGCAACCAAGCCTAGAGCTAGGGGATAGGCAGTAGCGCTCTCTATCAGCAATAGCTTTAGCTGCGCTCGTGAACCAGATGCCCAGCGTGGCGTGTATGGGCAAATCCCCCCAAACGATTGTTTAGGTGCAGGCCGTACAAGGTCGGTTGCGCTGAAAACCTACTGGTGAGGCTTATTTTCAGTAGTGGACGTCCTATGGCTGAGATGATGGTTTTTTTATTTTTTTTATATTTAAGATCTTTATTAAACGAAGTAATACAAAATATACCTAAACACAGTCTAGAGTACATTATAACATAACATTTTGATTAAGTAACTCGAAAGGCTGCACAACGCCTTTATGAGTTTTTTGACAAAATATATATTTATGAAAGTGCTACTTTATAAATCTAACGTAAAAAATGCTTTTATTGTTTATTAGCATTATTTTAAATTTAGGAAGTATGTGCTCTTTGTAAGCGCGCATTTTTAAAGGTGTACATAGTTTATTTTTATTTTTAAAAATGATGGTGATGATAAAACTAGTTAGAGGCAGAGTTACTACCAACTGAGCTATGATAGTCGATTGTTTCCAACCAATATTTTCCTGTTCAGCGCCAGGGAACTTACTTTTACCTAGTTCACTGTAAGGTTATTCCCCTGAGCATACCTACATACAGATGCTTAAGTACACGGAATATAAATAAGCATTACCATTTACCGACGAGTACCGTTTAGCGAAACAGCGTGACCACGAGTGTTTAGAAATACAATATTTAAAATTCGTCATTGTTAATTTGAAAATGAAGCATCTGTTGATAATAGCCAGTTTGTTTGTGTGCGCTTTAACTACAGGGATTCCTATTGGTAAGTTATCTATTATCTACTAGCCTCCGCCCGCGGCTTTGCTAGCGTGGTACCTACATCAAAAGTAGCCTTTAAGCTATTCTAGGTAAATAACTTTATCTATTCCAAGTTTCAACGAAATTGTTTGAGCCGTTATGGCGTACTATACCATCCTTTTAATATTATAAATGCCAAAGTTTGAGAGGATGTTTTGATATTTGAAAGATAAAAAGAAAACTTGTTTGGATATTTGTGGTTCAATCAATCCGTAATAGCAGAACTGATTTCGATGAAACTTGGAATATATATAGTTCTTTACCTAGAATAGCATTTAGGCTTTAGGCAACTTTTTATCTAGGTACCTACTTTTTTCGTGAAAATTCAACAAGCAGTCAGTGAGACAGAGACACAGAGAGACTAACGCCCGAATACTGTAACGTCACTTAACTATTTGAGATGGTCTCAATTATTTGAGACGCCGTTATCGTTCAGAATTTTATACTCAAACATCAATTAGATCATTTCAGTATTCGGGCGAAAGAGACAGAGTTACCTTCACAATTACAATAAACTGTTATTTTTCAGCGAAATGCCCAGAAGGAGAGCATTCGGTTCTCTACTGCCCACAGAAGGCCGAGCCGTCATGTGACAACCCTACGGTCCACGACCTTGTACCCAAGCGAGGACCGTGCGGCGTCCCACAGTGCTTCTGCAATGTTCCGACTGTGAGGAATGTGAAGACTGGCAAGTGTGTGAACATTAAGGATTGCTAAGGAGTGAGGACCTAGTTAGTCAGAAGAATCGCACCTACTTTATACACGGTGTCTAGTATGCCGACAGGGGCTTATTCTACATCCAATAAATATAGGCATAACTTTTGATCTTTTGGAAATTAAAATTTTTGATTAAAAAAATCTGCTCTTGATGACTTTCTCGTACGTTTAGTAATTATTTATAAGATTCATATAATATCCCAAAAAAATATATGCACACGGGATTTAAGCCTTCCTCTAGATACGCATATTATATAGAGCATCCCCCTAAACAACTAACCTAACTAGGATGCGGCCCACCCACGTGGCTCCATAACCCTATCAAACATACGTTTTAAGGTCTCCTCTGCCTGTAATTTGATCGGCTAAGTACCTCATCCTTTAAACCGGAACACAGCATTGCAAACCTTATGGTGCAAGTCAATGGTGCATACGGTACAACGGGGTGGTGGCATAATTTATAGGCATTTTGACAGTTTATCCCGAACGGAGACTGCACAAATGAGCTTTCTTAGGTTTTTGATACCTAAAAAGCTACACAGGAGCTTATCAGCGGTGTCATAGAACTGGCAATTTAAGATCTCAAATAAAAAGTTGTGCATTTCACAGCCGCGCTTACCCTCTACCCCTGGAGGGTAGCACAAAAGGTGGGTATCAACTTTATAGCCCGCCGTAAACGCGGAATGTAAACAAACGAGATAAGTTTTACTCTTTGTGTTTTTGTGCCTATTTTCTAAGCTTTTTATAATTGAAACGTGTAGCTGTAAGGATTTATACAGGGTGTAGAGAGGTCCCGACTACAAGTAAAGCTACCTGTAATAGCGACGCGTGACCCGAGAGCTGGCTCCTATTTGGCTCAACGGATCAGCACTGCCATCCAGCGCAGTGATCTTGATCAATTGAGCTGTCTATAGATCGTTTGCAATATTCTAGCAGATAGAGCTCAACTTTTTTATGTTTTATATCTAAGAAAAAGACTTATGACTTTTTCATTTCTAATATTAATTTATAAATATAAAAATAAACCAAATTGTGTCCGTACGTATAGAGGTTTGTCCGTGTTTGACAAACGGACAGACAGTTAAAATTGTAGTTTAATTGTTAATTCGTTTTGCTATTTACCTTTGGAACCCTAAAACATTTTATAGTTCAACTGGGGTTATAGTACGGGTTTTAATTAAAGAAGGAAATGAATTTGTTAAAGAGGAAAGGGTGGACGAGGATTATTTCAAAAACTGCCAAAAGCCTGGTGTTTTTATTTATTAATAAAAAGACATTGCCTATGATGATTCGTGGAAGTTTTAGTATATTCTACGTATAAAAACTAATAGCATAACTACGGCACGGCTTTGCTCGCGTAGTCCGTACTTATCAAGTAGGTATTTTATGTACAGTAGCTACACTAAAATGTTTACATATTTTTCAAAATGATTTCGCAGTACTTAATATTAATTTACTTAGGAATTGCGTTGGCACGTTTCGTAGTTTTCTTACAGTTGCTCTAAAGTTCAATTTAAGTCTTTATTTTTAAAACGAAATATTGTATACCTACCTATGTCAAAATACAGATAAATATTGTAGGTATCACAGTAGAGTTTAAAATGGCACGAGTTGATGGCTAGATCCATAGTTTTTGAGGTTTTGCAGTGTGTGCAAAAACTCTACTGTGATACCTACAATATTTAGGTAGGTATCTGTATTTTGACGTATACAATATTTCGTTTCACAAATAAAGATTGAATTGAACCACTTTATAGCAACTGAATGTAAGCAACATGACGTGCCAACGCAATTCCTAAGTAGATTAAAATTTACGGAGTATAAAACAAATAATCCTAAAGCATATCAAACGAAGCATCATAAACAGTAGCAGTGTAAATGCGCCAGAAGTGGCCAAACTGGCGTTATTGCCATCCGGTCCGTAGGGGCGTTTATTAAATTTAATATCTCAAGCGCAATTCATATTATTACCACTATAAATAGTCACTTAATATTGGAGTTCTGATTATGTTTTGCTTGGCTTACCTACTCGCATTTAAGTAACGTTTAGGAGAGAGATTCTCGCCTCAAAAGTGCGATTTATACAAGGCGACACAATTATTTTGGACTAAATCAGTGACGTTTTGGGAAAAAACAGAGGGCCTATTCACGAAAATTCAATATTGCCCCGTACTATAAACTTCGTGATTTAGTTTAGGCGGCTTTGTTGACAGTTTTGAAGTTTTACGCCGTGTTCATACGAAGTGCGATATGTCATTAAAATTTATTTCAAAATGATCCTTAACTCTACTGGATAAAGTCAATTTTGAATTTGACTTTTAGGGGGCATGCGGTATCGTACGCCCTCAAATGTCAAATTGAGTGACCAACAATTTCTAAAAGTAAAGTAAAGTTTATTGATTATTTATTGATTGAAAACCAAAGTTAACAAAATCTGTACAAGCCCTGGCTCCTGAACTAGCGTGAGCTGCATGTCAGGAGTCAGTTCCTTCCCATTAAGATGTATAAAGGTAATTACAATGGTCGTAAAGAAAAGTAACAAATACTAAGAAACTAGTTCTAAGTAGGTAGGTTAAATATGTATGTTTGTGTGTGAGTATGTGCGTGTGTGTATGTGTGTGTTTATATGTTGAGTTAGGGTGTGTTCATGAGCAAGGCGGTGGGGTTGTGTGTGTGTGTGTGTGTGTAAGAGCTATGTGCAAGCAGAGTTGTTATTGCAATAGCCACACTTCAAACAATTTTCACATAATTATGTAATATGTATATCTATTGTATACACAGCTTAGAAGTAGGTACGTTAGGAAGTAATACAAGCTCCTTATTTAACAAATCGATCGAATAGCAATGCAATTCCGAGGCGATAAATCTTCAGATTTTCATTTTCCTTTGGGAAATAAGGAACCTCCTTGTTTGGCTTCACGGCTGACACAACTAAATTGGCTTGAATTTGTATTTGAATTATGACTTCGAAGGCTGCTTGAAGTGGCTTCAAGCTATGATTTTGCAATTTATTGAAGAATTCTCTATTGTTAGTATCTAAGTAAAAGTGTAGATTCAACTAGGTAGGTCCAACTTCGACAAAGAGGTCAACCGACGAATACAACTCGGATGGGCAGCGTTTGGGAAACTTCGTCATATCTTCTCGTCGGAGATACCGCAGAGCCTCAAGACGAAAGTCTACAATCAGTGCGTGTTGCCAGTGATGACATATGGCACTGAGACTTGGTCGTTAACTATTGGCCTCATACACAAGCTCAAAGTTGCACAACGGGCTATGGAGAGAGCTATGCTAGGAGTTTCACTACGTGATAAGATCCGAAATGAGGAAATTCGTAGAAGAACCAAGGTTACCGACATAGCTCTCAGAATTAGCAAGTTGAAGTGGCAGTGGGCAGGCCATATAGCTCGCAGAACCGATAACCGTTGGGGAGTAAAGGTTCTCGAATGGCGACCACGAACCGGGCGACGCAGTGTTGGAAGGCCCCCCACCCGATGGACCGACGACATTGTGAAGGTTGCGGGAAGTCGGTGGATGGAGAAGGCTCAAGACCGTTCGTCGTGGAACTCTTTAGGGGAGGCCTATGTCCAGCAGTGGACTTCTACAGGCTGATGATGAAGTAAAAGTGTGTGTTAAGTCAATAACCTGACTTAGAAATAGAAGTGATTTGGAACAATGCGTGTGGAAACTTCATGGTGGGTGGTAGACTTAATTTTTTTTTAATTCCTGACATGACATGTCACACACGGTCAACTGATCACAAACCAGGCATAGCCTGTACTATGGCTAATAAGTCATCTATCTACTTTCAAGGAGCAGATATCTTTCTTCCACTTCACTTGATAGTTTGAGGAATAAATTGCTGATAATGATCCTTCGAATTACTCTAAAGTTTTTCAATATCCGTGCCCTAAATCATCCCTCACATATATATATATATATCTTATAAAATAGTTGAAGCTACATCTGTTCCTCTCGACCAAGTGTAGAAACATTGATTGATGGCTTCAGTGGCATGTTGGGATGCAAAAGGTTCGATTTCCGCTTCAGGTCAGGTTTCGACTTGCTACGACACAGAGAATCCTAGTGTTTTTTTTTATGTTATACGGAGGCAAACAGGCTCACAGCCCACCTGATGGTAAGCGGTTACGGTCGCCTATTGATATCTGCAACACCTGGAGAATTGCTAATGCGTTGCCTGCCCTGGAGAAATCTTTTTGTATTTTTCTTAAAGCTCTTCATGTTGTATGTTAGTGGGAAAACCTCGGAAGGAACAGAACTCAGAACTTAAAGGACTGTGGGACTCAAACCACCTCGGCTTAGAACCGGCGATGCGTCAGCCAATATGGCAATAGTTCGAGACGACCAGGTTCGGAGTGGTTCCTGTGCATGTCATATTACGATCGAAAGCAATCTCTCAGATCCACAGCTATAAATAAATCCTCACTAGCCGTCGACATCTCAAGCGATGGCACACCAATTTAGATCTAAAGTGTACACACGGGGTCTTATTTCGGAACTAGCTTCCATCCGTCGCTTCGCTCGCGTGGTGCCCGGATAGAAATAAGCTATCCGGGTACCACGCCTAGCTTATATGTTATTCAATTTACTACATACATGCCATATGTTATGCCAATCCGTTCAGTGGTTGCGTCGTGAAAGTGTAACAAACATCTTCACGTATTTACAAACGTTCGCGCATAATATTAGTGGGAAGTGAGATAGGCGTCTAGACATATTATAATAATAAAAAAAAAAAAAAAAATATTCCGGTCTTTATTACACACGGTCAACTGATCCCAAACTAGGCATAGCCTGTACTATGGGTACCAGAGACTGATATACACAATAGATATATATTTAACACCCAGACACAGAACAAACATCTGTGAATCACTCAAATGTTTGTCCAGAGCGGGAATCGAACCCGCGACCTCTAGCGCAGAAGGCAGAATTACTACCAACTGAGCTATGAGGCCAGTCATTATCTGCCGTTATTATGCAGAAAACCGAATCGTCAAGGAAATATAAAGTTCGTGAAACTGAAACCGGTTTTTGAGATCTTTGAATAAGGGGGAAAGATGTTCCACAGAAGGTGCATCACCGCATACGGAATGTATGCACGGAAAGGGTGGTTGTTGCTAGCTTGTGTCACTGCTTCTTTTTTGGTGTTGACCAGGTTGAGGTATGGTTGTCCTAAAAAGGACCTATGACCGTCGGTGAAAGTATCAGTGTAGTGAAAGGATAAAAGTGCGCCTATAAGAGGCTGTTTCGTGCACATGTGACATGTCTTAGATTTTTAGGTTCTAGGACACGCCAGTTTCCTCTCGATGTTTTCCTTCACCATTTGAGAGCACTAGTATAGCGTACCTACATAAATTTTCCAAATGGAATATCTTCTGGTGCACGACTGGGATTCGAACCTACGACCTTTGCATCGGAAGGCAGAGCATGTTCTCCAAAAATTAGACTACCTACTTATACATTTTAATAAAATTTCTTTCTTTTTCCCGTGAACGCAACACTATCCCGTATCACCACAAACGAGCCTGTTTGATTTGACAAATTGCATCCTTTGTTGGCACCAAACTGTCGATAACCCCGCACTATTTGTACTTCCCGCTAAGCGGTTCTTCTTCAACTCGACGGAACCCTGTTTTTGTAGAGTTTTCCGAGAAAAGGTTTTTCGTCCCTGCCCTTTTGTGAGCCTAAATCACAGGTTTCGGGTGGATGCCTTTGTGAGAGAGATATAAACGTCTCGGACCGGCGCTAGTTAATCAACAACAGTGGTACTCTCCGTGGCCAGGTGGTCCCAGCTGAAGAATAGGCAGGTGCCTAGAGGTCATATCTATATGGATGACATAATAGGCAACTAAGGGAAAAAAAAGTTGAAGTGGCAGTGGGCAGGCCATATAGCTTGCAGAACCGATAACCGTTGGGGAGTAAAGGTTCTCGAATGGCGACCACGAACCGGGCGACGCAGTGATGGAAGGCCCCCGACCCGATGGACCGACGACATTGTGAAGGTTGCGGGAAGTCGGTGGATGGAGTAGGCTCAAGACCGTTCGTCGTGGAACTCTTTAGGGGAGGCCTATGTCCAGCAGTGGACTTCTACAGGCTGATGATGAAGGGAAAAAAAGCAAGGGGATGGGCAGCAGCATTCCTTTTTTTAACAACAATAGCTTTTACTGCGTTCGCTAACCCGCGTGGTGAGTGTGGGCGAATTCCTCGAATTCAGAAAAACCAAGGTCACTGACATAGCGCTCAGAATTAGCAAGTTGAAGATGCCTCTGCCACTTGAGGCACAGTTGACGACCACGAACCGGGCGACGCCAGTGTTGGAAGGCCCTCCATCCGATTGATCGATGATATTGTTGCGGGAAGTCAGTGGATGGTAAAGGCTCAAGACCGTTCGTTATGGAACTCTTTGAAGGAGGCCTACAGGGGCGTAGCTACCGCCGTATCTGCCATATCAATTATACGGGGCCCCCGGGGCCCAAGCCGTGTTTGTTGCCTGATTCTTCTAGGCTTGGTAGCGAGGAACAGGCATAGCTTCACCTAGTTTCTAATACGTTTCAAAGTGATCCTAGTGATTTTATTGAAATAAATGCCTTTTGACTTTTGACTTTTAATAAATCAGTTTGCCGAATAAAAGGCAAGGAGATTGTATATTTAATTTGAATTGTTTGTAAAAATTTAGGAAAAAGTGACAGATAGATTACGATGAATAAATATATTTTTTTTCTTTTGTGTGATATCTTTACCCTTCTTATGGGCCCCCAAACGCTACGCCACTGGAGGCAGCAGTGGACTGCTACAGGCTGATGATGTTGGAAACTAGCCTATACCAATTCTTAAGCAGCGTTAACCGAAGCAAATTCTAGAATTTAATTACATTCAGCTCGTAAATATCTCACAGTCAGAACAGTTAGTTAACTTCAAGGAAAGGTGTTTAACTCGCGATTTCCACTTGAATTTATACGATCTCGGTTTAGTTAAGAATGAGAAAGCGCGCGTTCTTAATTGTTTGCGGATGCTTGACTGAAGCACAATGCATTGTTTAAAATACTAGCTTCTGCTCGCAGCTTTGGTTGCATGCTCCATGGCTAAAAAATCCTTTATAAAACCCAAAGTCAAAAGGCGTTTATTTCAATAAAATCACTAGGATCACTCCATGTCACGTACTATATCTATTCTAAATTGCGTTTAGATCGGTTCAGCCGTTATGGAATAATGAGTCACAAACAAACATTCTTTTACTTTATGTGCTCATTATGAATGCATAATATACACAATGTCTACACTCCTAAAGAGTCAAAAACTTCTGAATCTACCCGAAATACCCGAACAAAACTATTGAAATACAAACGTATTTAGTTGAAAACTAAGGCTCGTATTCAGAGACAAGACTCGAGCATTGATCTGTACTTAAATCTCGATTTGAGGCGAGATTCTAATTCTTGAACAGTATTTATGTATAGATTCAATGATCACAGTTCACCTGAGTAAATGCTTATTCTGAAACGTCAATCAGACGAAATCGGTGCTTGAGTTTAGATTTGATTAGACATTAATCAAATGACATTTTCGTTCCGTTACACGTACTTTGATGCATATTTATACTTAAATTTATAGTTCTGTTCTATTTCCACCTTGGCTGTTTGAATTTCTGCGTAAAACGGATCGAAAATTATAAATAAATCAAAACGTAAACGAGAACATTTGAGTACAGATTTGAGACTCGATTCAGCTGAGAGTAGTTTAAGTACCGTTCTTGAATAAAAGGTATGTTTGAGAAGAGATTCAAGAGATGAGTAGAGTTCAGCTGATCTGTGATTAAATCTAAGTTTGAGTCGTGTCTCTGAATACGAGCCTGAGCATATGAACTGAATGTATCCGAATCTCATTCACAGTAGGTATTATTATACATATCCACTCAACTCAAAACCAATACGACCCAAAGACTCAAAGCCATCTACACCCTTTCGAAAATCTTGTGAATCCACCACTCTAGGAAAATTATGTTTAAAAGGATAAAGGAGCTTGACGCTACATCCGCATTCATACAAACGTTGTCACATTTTTTTCTGAAACCATTCAATTTATTCAATTGTCTGTGAGAAAAACATAGATTTTGTATTTATACGTACGTAGTGGGCGAGTGGCTGTCAATTATAGCGTTCTTTTTACTTGTTATCTTTACTGTATTTTTTTATATTTTGTTATAATATATACCTATGACGTCACCCTATTTAAGGCCTTGCCTGTTAACCAGCACTGCTTTGCATGTCACTTTGTCATGTAAAGCAGCAAAAAGCTGAGCCAGAATCTGTTTGTTTGCACTCGACACAGACCGAGACCGGTTGGCTGCTGCCTACCTTTAGGTGTATGTGTCTATTATGTCATTTTTGTTTTTACTCGTTGTGTGTTTCTATAACCATTCTGTGATTTTTTGTGTATGTCAAATATTTTTTTCTATTCTATTCTATTATCTAGAGAGGAAATACAACAACAACGTTGGCCTACGTTTGTTGTTTGGAAAGTGCGTTTTTTACTCGCTTATACTCTTAATCCCCTATCCTCTTTAAAGGGGTTTCCAAGGAATCGAGTTAAGTAAACGCTCAGCGTGCGTTAAAAGCATTAAACTTTTTGTTACCTACCCTCAGAGGCAGTCAAATTGGGCGTGAACTGCGTAAGGGAACGTTGACACGGATGTGGGAACTTGTGGAGGTGGAACTGGGATTTTTTTTATTTTTCAGTTTGAAAAATGCTCACTTTTATCCCTAAGAATGGTAGGAAAGTTCTCAAATCTCCGCGCAATCAGATCCTTGTAGATATCCAAGGGGGTAGTGAGAACCACGTCCAAACATTTTGACACAATGCCCACGTTTTGCAGTAGCGAGTATTCCATACGATAAAGGTTGGTACAATTTTTTCAAACAATAAATAACACCCAACAGACACGTGCATAGTCCTGACTCCACACTAGGATTCCCTGTGTCATGGGTATCAGAAACTACAAGTACCATGGTACCACAACACCCAGACTAAAATTTATCCCACAGCGGGAACCGAGCCCGTATCCCTTGTGTCTCAGCAAGCACTCGCTCGCTGCGCCACCGAGGTCGTCAGCTACGGCAGTGACTTTGGTTCTTCCACGCATTAAGCTGCAACCGAATGTGTATCGCAACTTTTCTTATAATAACGCATCCATTTTAACCTCAATTCTTGTACAAGACCCACCAATGTGGAAAATAATAAAAGAGATTCGGCGTAAATAAGTTTCGTAACCTTTGTAGCTGTCTCTAAGCGTTTTATACGCACAGTTAACATGCTGTAATGTTATCAACCTTAAGTTGTTAAAGATAAGGTTGAAGAAAAGCATTTTTGGTCACCTACAATCATTATTTCCTCAAGCTTTCCTTAGATTTGGTGGAGTAAATAATTTATTTATATTTCGGATACTTTGGATAATGAGATGAGTGTGAATATGAAGGTTTTTGTAAAAAGTGTTTTCTATCATATTGATAGAAAACACTTTTTTTCGGTGTAATCACCGAAGCTGTTTTTAATTAAAGGAAATTGAAAATCGTTATACCTAATATGGAGATTGGACCAAATTTATTTTGACCAAAAATTTAAATTAACTTTTTACTTTTATCCCCAAGAATGGCTTTCAGATCTCTAGGCGATCAGATCTTTGAAGATAGGGGATAGAGGTTGTCAGAGGCACGTCCAAACAATAGGCACAAGCCCAAATATTTGTAAACAGTCAAGGTGGTAAACAAGACAGCCCACCTGCTGGGCTGGTATGTGGTTTGTATATTTTGGTAGGTAAACATAATTAAAGAGCGTCTTTGGACGCGACATAAATTTATTTTGATAATTCGTTAAAGATGAAAGTTTTCCGTTTAGAAGTATTTAATTTAGCACCCTAAAAATATAACAATGAAGCTAAAATTCATTTTACAAACTCACAACGTTCATTACCTCGACACCCAATTTATGAATCGAACGTCTTGCTGAAAATCAAATCAGCCAATCACGGGTGGTCTCGCAAATACGTCATCAATCATGGCGGACAAAATTTCAAAGGCAATCTTTATTTCTAAGAGATTTATACTTTTCTAAGAATATCAATGAAAATTTAAATGGCTAACAGACCGGAGTTTAAATTAATGAATGATTTTGACACTTGCTAGTGGATCATATTTCCATACAGTTTTATTTCAAAAGAAAACGAACCGTAGGTACGTATCATATAAAATTTAAAAACATTTTCTTCAAAGTCATCATTAATTTATTAAAAATCAAATTAAATAAAGCCTGAGATGTCACAGATTATTTAATTTAACCTTTTAGTTTTTCTTTGTGACGTTTTTTTAAAATTTCAGCCATTAATTTTTAACAACTGCCGATTACGTTTACATCTCCCCCGAATGAACGAGGTCAGTGCGTAAATTTTTTATGTTACTTTTAAGAGGTACTTCGAAATACGTCGTTACAGCCCAGGGTGGTAAGCTAGTTCACTCTATAAATTAATCATTTAATTAATTTTTGCATTAAAAATGTTAGCGGTATTAAAAATAAACAAAGGTAAGATCATTTTATTAAAACAATTTGACGTAGTAGCTAGGTACTCGATTTCCGAACGAAAAACAAAAGAAAACAACGAGAAACATCATGACGGGCTGGCCATTCGAACCATAGAGTATTTTAAGAGCAATTATAATTAACAATTGAAGAAGTGTGAGAATAAAAGTTAGTTGTATATCTAAATTATTTTTAATAAACACAAACAAGCAACAAGCCGCGGATGTATGATGAATAAAGTGATCCAGATGTTTTCCATCGTCTGTCTGAAGTCTGAATGATGCCAGTTTATGGCGACCATTTTGCTTATTGAATATTTTAAAATGCCTGCAGTTTGTAGGGTCCGTTGCTGAATGCGTTTGGGGCGGGAAATAATAAAATATTAATGCGTAGGTATTGCGTTTCAAGTTAGAGCGACTGCGATGAACTAAAAGGCCGCTTCAAGCTAAAGCACTAAAGGATTTACTACCCCCCGAGCGGAGCCGCGGTCGCTAGCTAAGATAATTATAAGGAATCTCTGGTTCGATCTACCTCTTCAAGAAATAACTTTGTACAAATAATAACAATTAAAATAAACTTAGTAAAATAAAAATTAAACATGAAACTAATGAGATAAAAAACAACTTAAAAATAGCGAATGTCACGCCAAAAAATCTTTATATATTTATATAAATATCGTTTATTATATTTTTTATAGTTTTCAGCCTGCATGCAGGCGTGAAAATATTAATTCTTGTCATTATTTAATTATAATTATACCTAATCAAAATTACAAAATGTCATCATCATCATCCTCGTCTGCCTGTAGAAGTCCACTGCTGGACATAGGCCTCCCCCAAAGAATTTCATGACAAACGGTCTTGAGCGTTCTCCATCCACCGACTTCCTGCAACCTCCACAATGTCGTCGGTCCATCGGATGGGGGGCCTTCCAACACTGCGTCGCCCGGTTCGTGGTCAAAATGTACAATTGTCAAAAGAATATAAAAACATTTACAGAGGTGCCAAAGAGTTAGGTACGTTAGAACAGTCGGTGGCAACTGATATTGAAAAAATAGTTCATTATTCTGTGTGTTGATAAACATCGATTTGTAAGCGACACGTGCCTGTTATTTCCGCCCATGTTTACCCAAACGTATATAAAAACGTTACCAATATGCGTTTTTCGAACCGCGGCTGTAATTCTCATGGATTTCGCATTTTAATATCAATGTTGTCGTTCGATGGAGTTTTCGTCATTCCAAGAAAAGTCCACTTGCGTTTTCTCTAACAGTCAATTGTCCAGGTTTATTGTCTACTTCCACCATCATTAGAGCCCTCAATATTATCACCATAATATTCATTTTAATTGGAAATTCGCCGGTAGGAAGGTACCTAAAGTTCCAACTCAGTCGGACATCGTGAATTGTTTCAATGGCTTACGAGATTTGCACCATACCTACAAGGCATTGTCACGTTAATTTTACAAAAGTAAATAACACTCGACACTTTTCTTAAAATAATCATTTCAGGATCTTAAGCTTTCTTAAAACAAAACCGCATCGAAGTCGGAGCATCCGTTATGAGACATTCATACACACAAGCCTTAAACTTATAAAACTCCCTCATATTTGGAGGCAAAAAATTTAACCAGGTATGAAACTACTAATATAAAACTGTAGAAACTAAAAAACCTAGTAGAAAGGTATATGAAAATGCCTCACATTGAAGCAGCATTCATGGAATCTATAAATTTATTTTTAGTATAGCAAGAGAGATTCAAAAACACTGTAAAAAAGTACCTAGGCGTTTTACAAAATGGCGGATTTCGCAACTACCACTTCGTCATTTTCATATCCGCCATTATGCAAACTAAATTCAATTATTCGTACGCATTTTAATATTGCATATTATTGCAGATTGGCTTTAAAATATTGTTTTATCCCTGGATTTTCATGCAAATTCTCTGAGACCCCAGTGAGGGTAATTTTAAAGCAAGGGGGTAAATTGACGGTAATTTTCCTTTACGTGAGTAATCTAGTTTCTAGCCTCGTAGATGCGATTCTCGAAAGGATATAAAAAAATACGATGATCGCATGTCGTGTTTTTGATCTCTCTCTCGTTGATGATGGTGATGATAATGATTATGAGGATCCTGATGATGATGGTATGATGATGATGCTCAAGAATAAATATGTCAGGTACACGATGTCTCAACAAAAGGAACAAAGTCAATGATCGATTTAGTTTGAATAGTTTGGCCAACAAATCGTCTGGTTGACTGTTCTTGCTGCCACCTCAGCGTGAAGACGGACAAACAGGACACATTATTTCCCGAGAGAGAGCGCTCATAAGTCGCCCGTCGTGTTTACAAAACCACACTGTATGTCTCGCACCTTCTTAAGATGTTTTTCTAGAGATATTCTAAAGCCTTTACCTGTGACACGCAAGGAGAAATATTCTTAGTTAGGTACAATAAGTATGTAATAACAAAAAATAAACTAGTAGTTCGCCCGAAAGGTGAAACTCATGTAACGAGAAGAGCGTTAGGTATGAATGTGGATGGATATAAGACTAGAGGAAGGCCGAAGAAAAGATGGATGAATAAGAAAGAAGTGAGTGCGGAGATGGTGGCTAACAGAAGAGAGTGGAAGAAGAAAACATGTCGTGCCGACCCCACATAATGTGGGACAAGGGCAGGAAGAAGAAGGCACAATTAAAATAAATTCCAACTCATCCTTTTATCAGAATAAAATTATTTTCATAACTGCATCAGCGATTCTATTTTTTAACTTTCACTCAACGTGTTATCGAATTTTATCAATATTTTCTCTAAGACAATTTTCCATGATGAAAGGTCAAACTGATATCGAGCAAAAATTCAACAAGAACAAAATCTGCACCTAGAATTTCTTGACAAACAAAAGGTTCAAGGCCCTTATAACAATGCTCCTCAATATAATTCAACCCTAAAATAAGGAAAAGGCTGCCCACGGAACTCATTCCCGACGTCATACCGTACTAGAAAAGAAATGGAATTTTAGAGCTGTTCACTAAAATGCTTTCCTAGAACTTGGACAATGTTGATGCGGCACTATAATAAAGCCATTTTGAAAAAAAAAAACCAACCCGCCAAGCGCATTTTGGTCACAGGGAACATGCAAACCAGGCGAGAGTTTAACCTTTATTTCCACAGCCTACACTGCATTTTAACTTTGCAGCTTCTGTCAATTTGTGTTTTTAGTAAACGAGTTACGGGTTTGGTTTGCAAACGAACTTAAAAATAAAAAAAAAAACATGTAAATGATGTATAAAATATAAAAAAATAAAATCAGAATCATCATCATCATCATCAGCCTGATGAAGTCCACTGCTGAACATAGGCCTCACCCAAAGAGTGCCATGACGAACGGGCTTGAGCCTTTAAATACCTCCTTAAAATCAGAATAATCAGAGATATAATGTCATGGAATATTATTTTTTTCAAAAATTAACGTTACTTCTTTGTTGAGAAAATATCCTTTAAATCTAGGCAGTTGACTCTTATTCTACTTTTAATTGCAAATTCGATTGCAATAGGTTTAACACCGGTATCAGAAAGCGAAGCGTAGGGCGGCCCCCCACTATGAGAAGACCAGGCTAAGAATTTAGCAGTGGACATCCTGTGGCTGATATGATGATGATGATTATGATGATGAGGGCTAGCGATTTAGTGATACACACTCCATCAGGCATCGTTGTAATCCTAATTAATCCGAACAATGGGGTCATGTGGCCCAGTTCGTGCTTGATAGAGGTGCTAGGTTAAGCCCCCGTAATCATAAACGACATTAAAGTTTACAAGGTGATTCATGATATGCATACCATCCCGAAAGGGTCGTATATTATAAACAAAAAGAAAGAATATTGGCGGAAAAAAGAACATAATATTAAAATATTTTTGGTTTCTGTTTTTTTGGGCCATATATTTTTGGTCTGTATATGTAATTATTTTTACAAATGTATTCAAAACCACTGTTTAATAATGGCACCGAGTGATCCCATATCTACTAAACTTATAACAAATTAAGGTAATTTTTTTTTTAAATGATTTTTGAATTGTTTTTTCTCAATAACCACAAAACGCACAGTTTTGATTTTTATGACAAAGATAATTTGAGCATTTTATTTACGTAAATCCAAGACAGAAACCGCGATTGGTAAATTTTTTCTCGATAGATTTATTTTTTAAAGTTGGGTCCTCTGCAACAGTTTTTTCGAAAATACTCTGAGACTATCTAACAAAAATAACTTTTTTTAAAATATTATGTTAGACAATAGCATTGGGTACCTAAATCCAAGACCTTTTAAAAAAAAATAGATAGTTTTTAAGATAATCGATATTTTCTCATATGTCGCTTACGTCGATTACTTTCGAGCGCCTTCTAACGCTTGCTATCTCTTTCCGCATTCAATTTTAGTACATAGCGCTGTCACTTTCTTTACTCCGCCCACTCGACAATTTATTATGATTTTTGTATCCTCTTAACAAATAATCTTAGCTAAGGAAACCTACGTAGTTAACTAACATAAAAACTTACGAGTAGTCTGTAATAATAAGATACAGAATAAAGTCAATTTTGCATGCTTTATGTGAAACGCAGCCAGCCAACGCCATTGTCAAAAATATTTAAGAAATGCCACATCCAAGATTTTTATAGGTACGCCGTTTCTCCACAATTTCATTTTCACTCAAAAGAATTCTCAACAAAATGAGAACTACAGCGCCGCCTGTTGTCCGACAAATGTGTCCGTGAATACATTTACAAACAAAAATACCTACGGAAATTGTATAATGTAGAATATAGAGAACATTTAGTAAGCTATTAGTAGTATATTTTTCACTGCCCTCTGACTAATACAGCTCTTTAGGTTCTCTCTTAGGGTTCGGGCAGGCAACGCATTAGCAATGCTCCAGGTGTTGCTGATGTCAATAGGCGACGGTAACCGCTTAGCATCAGGTGGGCCGAAAGCCATTTTACCTCTGTATAACATTAACAAAAATATCATCATCATCGTCTTGAGCATTTCCATCCACCTACTTCCGCAACCTTTAAAGTTTTGTTGATCCACTGCGTGGTCGAGCATAGCTCTCTCCATAGCCCATGTACCTTAGAGCGTGCTCTTGCCGTGGTGGCCCCGGCTGAAGAATAGGCCCCTCTATCTCCCTACCCGTTGATGTCGTATGAGGTGACTAAAGGGAAAAAGCTAGGAGAAGGGCAGAAATTTCTATTTTTACAAAGATGCCGCATGCCCAGTGTGGTGGGTGTGGGCAAATTGGCCCCATATGATAGGCATTCGCTCTGAGAATCTGTGGGGGAGGCAAAGTTCATCAGTGGGTGTCCTACGGCGTAAATGATGATGAGGCCAATAGTTAGCGACTAAGTCTCAGAGCCATTATGTCAACACACAAGATCGGTCGTTCTGGAAATCTATGGCGGAGACAGGTTCAGCATTCGACGTCCTACGGCTATAGTTACTAGTCTCTAGTAACGCTTCTCTGTTATAGTAAGTTTTTTTTTAGTTGTGGAAATTTAAAAATAACCTAAGTAGCTACAACAAAAACTTTCCACGATAAAGATTTCAGACTTCATCAGCCAAAAGGGCTTGTCCTACATTTTGAACATCCAATCAAAGAAAATGGTAATAAATCAAAACGATGCTAAATTCAATCACTCGCGATGACAAATGGGTTTCAGTCAAATCAATCTTCCACCTTTTAAATTAAACCTTGAACCGTGTTGGATAGAGTCTAAAGTAGGCTGTGAATTTTCAGAAAATCAGTTTATTTTAGAATTGTTACCAAATGAGTGATTTGTTAGTCAGGATTATTGATGGCGGAGTTTAGTGGGACAAGTGGTTTGATGACGTCACAATGCATCACAGTGTACGTGACATAATGGGGATGGTAGGTTTTTGAATTGAATAAACGTTTAAAATATAACTACCTAATGTTTTTGCTCAGAATATGATGCTTCCACACTAAGTGCTTGCTTGCTTGTCGTGTCACTGATTATTTCTTGGTCATCCTGTATTATGTCAGTGACTAGGTTGAGGTATGTTGGCCCTGAAACTGGCCTATGACTGTCGGTGAACGAATCAGTGTAGTGAAAGGAGTGCATCTTAGAGGCTCCTTTCGTGGACATGTCACATGTCTTCGATTTTTTAGGTACTAGAACATGCCGGTTACCTCAACTCAAATTCGCGTAAATTATTTAAAAAAAACCTATAATTTAAACTACATTACCTACAGAAAAAAATCGTTTAATCTTTTTTAGTGAAAGTTTTAGAACACTTTTAGAAGTCTGTACTAATTTATTATATATTTATGGAGTTTATTCATAATTGTCACATGACGGGAATTCAAACCTACGACCAGGGCCTATAACCAAAGTGTTCTGGATGGACTCTGAACAGCAAACAATCTTTCTTTAAAACTCTAATTGATAAATTACCACGGAACTTGTCATCCCCACTCCCCCTTAATTAACTTAAGCCAATGAATCAATTAATTTGCAATTAACTTCCTATCCGAATTATAAAAAGTTTCAATTTGTTTGGATTACGAAGGGGAATTAATTTGCCCGTCAGGAAAAATGTGCATAGTTCAACTTTGAGAACTGATGTCGGGAATTTTCCCGGATTTTTGTATAGCAAGATTGATTGGTTCGTGATTTTTGTTTAATATTTGGAATCAAGTTTTTTTTCATATTAATGTGAAATTCATAATCTTGACTTTTTTAATAATATAATATGTATGACATGATAATAAATTGCTATGTTTACTATATTTTAAAGGTGTAAAATTCAAATTGTTATAGACATGTATTATTCTAATTTTGTAAAACAACATTTGCATGCTAGTTCATAGTAAAATGTGCTGATATCATTATTATAATGTAAAAGAACTGCTGTAACCACATTTTCGCAAATAAACAAATAAATAAATAAATAAAATATACTTTAGTATATTATTAGGAAGAGGTAGGGCACAGCGAGATTTTCTCGCTCCAAATTGAGGAGCGGTACCTCCGCCTTACAGAAGATCGCAGCCAGGAAACATTAATTTTGTTTCAAATAGTGTTGTGTTCCTGCGATGAGTAAGGTTGCCAGAGCCCTTTAGGGGGGGGGAGGGGTTTGGCAGTCAACGCATCAGCAATGCTCCAGGTGCCGATGTCAATAGGCGACGGTAACCACTTATCATCAGGAGGGCCGTAAGTCGGTTTGCCTCCATATAACATAAAAAAATACGGGAATTTTGTGCCTTTTAAAACTGATAATAAATACAATAGGTTTCTTTATGATAAAGATCCGTATAGCTTTGTTCGTAGAGGTGCCTCGTTCGTGCCTGTTGTATGCTACGCTATGTAGCATCGCTACGAGCTGCTACGACACGCGTAGCCCCACCTCTACGTTTTTATATTATACCGACTTCAAAAAAAGAGAACGACCATTATGCGGCTATGTTTTTTCTTTACTTCTTTCATTACTCTATGTTTATTTTTGGCACTTCTAATAGTTATGCGATAAACTAATTACCTAATTGATCAACTCAAAAATATTTTTTTTAATCGTTTATATACCAGTGAACTTGAAGAATTTGTTTGAAATAGCATCTTAAAACCACTTCAGTGCAGGCGCTTCAGCAAATATACCTATACCTACATAAAAATTATAAGCATAACGACAAAAAAAATAAAAAAATATTGTAAGTACCTACCGTCTTTGAACGAAACGGAGCAACAAAGTGAAACTGAGGATGTATGTTGTCCATTTAACAAAGTTATTATTATTATTTTATGTCATACAGGCAAACAGGCTTACAGCCCTTCTGATGGTAAGTGGTTAACGTCGCCTATTGACATCAGCAACACCTGTAGCATTGCTAATGCGTTGCCAGCCGAACCTCCTCCCCCCTTAAAGAGCTCTGGCAACCTTACTCACCGCAGGAACACAACACTATTTGAAACAAATAATGTTATTTGGCTGCTATCTTCTGTAAGGCGGAGGCGGGCTGCTCCAATTTAGAGCGAGATATTAATATTGTTTTTGAAAACAAGTAAAGAAGTTTACGTAATAACTCTCTACTTACTCCGTAGAGTTACAATAAAGAGATAACAATGCAATACCTTAATGCACCAATCAGCAATACAACTGAAATACAATTTTCCGCTACATTAAACAGGAACGGATTATCCCTACTATCGTTTTATTGTGACAGAGGAAAAAATATGACCCGTTCAAAGTGGGCAAGCAGCTGGCATGGGGCGGTCTCTGCTAGCTACTTGATGGCCTGCCTCGATGTAATGTGCATGTGAAGGTGAGGGCATAGGATTGTTAGAAGCCATAATTGATTTTGGATATTGGAGCTGTTGTTCAAACAGAACGTAAGAACGACACGGGAAATGGCGCCGACGCATATCATATTATAATGTACACTGTAATAAAAATTATGTATCAAAAGTGTAAATTACCTTAAAGTTAATATTTTTCACGTTGGTATTTCTGAAAGAGGTAAGACTTCAGTCTTGATGTCACACAGAAGAAGATATAATCATCTAGATTAAATGTAAATTGCTTTGTTTTTCTATCCTCTAGACTAGAGAAGTAGGCCGTGGTGGCCCCGGCTAAAGAATAGGACCCTCCATATCTACCTATGCGAGGATGTCGTAAGAGGCGACTAAGCGGAAAAAGCTAGGGGATGGGCAGCAGCGTCCCTCATTTTAACAACGATAGCTCTAACTGCGCTCGCCAACCCGCATGCCCAGCGTGGTGAGTATTGGCAAATCCCCCCACATGATAAGGAGTTTGCTTTGTCTGTGGGGGAGGCCATGTTCAGCAGTGGACGTCGAACGGCTGAAATGATGATGATGATGATGGTGAGACTAGATAAAATATTCGGCTGGAACAATTACTAGTCAAGTCAAGTAAATATTCATGTTAGTAGGTCAAAGTAACTGTACTAATTTGAACAACCCATAATAGCAGAATAAAGTTATTTCAATTTATCAGCAATATCAGGATAATGTTATTGGTAAATAGTTAAGCCGCCATGAAATTATATTCATCTCTGCATAGTTAGATGAATTTCATCCTATCTTGTTATATTAGAATTTATCAATAGTTTTCGTACGGGGTAGGAAAAAAAGAGCACTGAAAAGTGCAAATTGAAAATTGTGATGAATACGTATTTACAGGAAAAAGCAGCTAAAACAAAAGAAAAACATTAGTATCATTAGTATCATTAGTATCATTTTTTTGTCAGTTTTTTTTTTTTAATATTTCGTGCTAGCAATTTACTGGTATGAGCTTTATAACGGTTGAAATAATACGATTACAGCATCTTATTAAAACCTGTAGTAGTTTATGTCAAACAGACAGATTGCATATTCAACTTGTTTCATTTTTGTGATGCGAAAGAGGTGTGATTATAACAAATCAAGTGGAAATCCGTAGTATCTGCCTATAGCTCAGTTGGTAGTAACTCTGCCTTCTGCGCTAGAGGTCGCGGGTTCGATTCCCGCACTGGACAAACATTTGTGACTAACACAGATGTTTGTTCTGTGTCTGGGTGTTAAATATATATCTATTATGTATATCAGTCTCTGGTACCCATAGTACAGGCTATGCCTAGTTTGGGATCAGTTGACAATGTGTGATATGTCCGGAATATTTATTTATTTATTTATCCATAAAGGAAACAGGCGAAGTTCTATGTAGGAAAGTCTGAAAGAGATTTCTATATAGTAAAAGTAGCGTAAAAAGCAAAACAATTTATCTCTTCATCGCTTCAACACCGACCGTGTCGAGTCCCACAGGGTCTGAGTTCCGAACCATTAACTTTAAAGAATTGATGGGAAACACGTTTTGCTTGTATTTGTAGGATGAGGCATCAATATGTCAGAATCAGTTACCAATTTTGTGCAATTCATTATTTTGCACAGAATATAGCGCCTTTTAAAGGCAGAATAACTTTATGTTATAAAAAAACCTTTCTAATCCTGGTAAGCCTCTGCCCAATACCATATCATCATAATTATTATTTTAGTCGTAGGATGTCCCCTGCTGAACATTGCCTCAGCCACAGATTTCCAGAGTGAATTCCTATGATGTGGGGGGAATATGCCCATATTCAACACGATGGGCATGAGGGTTGGTGAGCGCAAAGCTATCTTTTTGAAAATAGGGAAAGCTGTTGCTCATCCCCTAGATAATTGCCTTAGTCACCTACGGATAGGTAGATAAGCTAAGGTAGAGGTGACTTACGCAAAAAAGCTAGGGGATGAGAAGTAGCGCCCCCTATTTTAACAAAAGATAACTCTAACTGCGCTAGCCAAACCGCGTGCCCAGTATGGTGGGTATGGGCAAATTCCCCCCACATGATAGCAAATCGCTCTGAAAATTTGTGGCTGAGGCCTATTTTCAGCAGTGGACATCCTACGGCTGAAATTATGAATGTAAAACTTAACAAATAAAGCAATAAACAAACCTAATTTAAAAGCCTGCCATAGAGCGTCAAAATCGTTTACAATTTCTACTACAATTTGCAAAGTGACCGAACTGACTTGGAATTTATTATTTACGGCAATAACGCTGAGTGGGGTCACATTGCAAAATGCAATGTTCTATTGTTACTGAAACCGAGCCTTAGACAAACTGTGCATACTGTAGTGTACCGTTAGTCCTGTCGCATTACACTATGAATGAGTTTTGTCTATTGTAACTCTACCTATGGCCGTGGTGGCCCCGGCTGAAGAAAAGGCCCCTCCATATCTACCTATCCGCGGATATCGTAAGAGGCGACTAAGAGATGGGAAGGGAGCTAATGGATGGGCAGCAGTGTCCCTCATTTTAACAACGATAGCTCTAACTGCGCTCGCCAACCCGCATTCCCAGCGTGGTGAGTATGGGCAAATCCCCCTACATGATAAGGAATTCGCTCTGTCTGTGGGGGAGGCCATGTTCAGCAGTGGACGTCATACGGCTGAAATGATGATGATGATGAACCCTATCTTTGTCATTATGTTATGAAAGTAGCTGGAAGTCGGTGGACGGAGAAGGCTCAAACTGTTGGAAGAGGCAATTTCTGGGGAGGCCTATGTCAATCCAGTCCTTTTAACAATCCACTGGGGTCAGTGGATTGTTAAAAGCGCTTTTCTTCTTACCAGCAAATTTTGTTAGTACAACCTGTTGACCTACTAAATTTTTTGCAGATCGATTTGAAGGAATTCGAAAGATATGCTCTAATAATATATTTTTTATACAACTAAGGTGGCAAACATTCGTTCGCGACACCTGTTGGTAAGTGGTTACCGGAGCTTATGAACGCTTGCAATACCAGAGGCATCACGCACGCACTGCCGACCCTGACCATACCCCCCAAAATGTACATACAAGCATACAACGCTGATTCGTCTAAGTTTGCTTGAGATATCGTCGCTGGCTTCGTTCGCTCGATCAATAATTTGAATTTCGGCTTCTCGACGAGTAGCATCTCGTGTGGGTTTGAAAGAGGCTCTTCGTAGAAAACGTCAAATAACGGTCACCGTTTCTTAGGAACGTTAACATTCTATTTCCGCCCCGTTATAACTCAAGATCTAGACACTTGGTGACAGGTCGTCCGGGGCAGATGGGACCCGAATTGGACCATAAATTCCTACCATTGATGCTGGATTCACTTGGATGTTTGCCCCAACGCACGCACGGCATGTGCATCAAAACATTCCTAAATATTTTGACCCACACTGTACTATCTCTGAACAAGTAGCACGACATTATCACATCATCACAGGCAAATAGACGAGAACAGCGAACTTCTGTTGTTGAATCCCGCTAATTCCTCGTCGACACATCCCGCTTTAACTTGCACGCGTGCTGAGATTGAGAGGCTGGTTGGTGCAAGTAAAAAGCGAAGCGAAGCCTTTTTTAGCAATAGCAAAAATCTACTATATAATGAAACTAAGTTCGATAACTACGAAATACGAACGAAAAACATACGAATGTGACAATATATCTAAAAAAAACTAACTTTTTAATTTTTATTACAAGAATGCTAATTAAACTTTGTTTCTACAAATTCTCAACTGATGGAAATCTGAACTGATGGAAGAGTTCGAAGATCACGGCAGGTTACGGTTTTGGTAGGTGATGGAAGTTCTAGTGGGTATTGTTTCATTATTAATTTAGGTACACTTATAGATATTTTTTTTGCATGAGCCGATCGATACGGTTACGTTCTTATTGGGTAAAATTCTTTCAAATTGGGCCGAGCATAATCGCGCACCTTATGTTGGTACGATGCAAACTTTGGTAGCAGTGTCGCCTAAATTATCGGCGCCTTGTACCAAGGGGGACTTAGGGGACTACAGGGGGTCTAAAGGGGGGTAAAGATGGCAAACTTTCGCCAGCTGTTTTGTGATATGACAAGTGGAAGTTACCCGTCGATATTGAACTGTTTTCTTCGGTATTGCTATTATATTGAGTTGTTTTTGGGAGTTAGATTCTCTGACGAATGTCTTGTTTAGTGTCAACGTTCAATATTACGGCTGTTTTCTTGTACATTGCTCAGGTTCTTGGAGAAGTTATAATAAAGTTAAGTAAAGCTGCTTTTCTATTTTCTCCGCATATTTTTATTGAGGCGCAGACTTGATTAGTGCAAATTCGATTCGTTTGAACTTCGATGAAATTAAATAAGAAAAAAATAGATTCTATATCCGTTTCATTGCCAGGCACCTATCCCATAATTGTTATAAATGTAAAAGTTTGTAAATATGTGAAAATGTGAGCATATTATGTTAGTTACTCTTTCACGCCACAACCGCCGAAAGGATCATTGGAGATTGCCAAAAAAGAGAGTTCTACGACTTTTGGGAACCCAACATTTATCATTGAAAAACTCAATGCAAATCATCTTCAAATCAGTTGCGACTCAATTATTCAGCTGTTTTAAGTAGTAATCTCTATTCGAACTTCTCATAAGTATAATACTTAATTACATAAACAGAGAAAAAGAAAAAAAGACAAAATTAGCATTTGAAAAAGTAAGGGAAAAATAATAATTTCAATATTTTCTTTTTCTTGCTTATATTCTTTATTTATGTTGATAAAATAAGCCCCTTTCAGGATGGTATACGTAGTATGTAAATTGTAAATGGGGGGTAGTCAAAGGCTCGTCCAAACATAATAAGTAGCATATGTCTATATTTTCCAAGAACTATTGGCGGTAATAGCTTATTTTTTTCGAAATGACAAGAAAATCATCTGATTTTCCATTCCAAACATCAAAAGGGGGTAAGCTACTTTTTGAGAGGGGAGACTACTAATGAGTTTCCCCCTCATTTATAATTCCCCCGTGAAGCAACGTGTGTTAATATTCAGACAGTCAAATACGATGCGAGCTTGCTTCATTAGTTGAGGCATAGGATATGCCGTGACTGTACCTGCGTTTGGGATTTTATCAAATTCCACGACTAGACCCTGTTACATCAGTAACAAATATTTATGATTAACATTTTTATAAAATAGGGCTGATACGCTCGCTTTTGTGTAAGCTTCAAGCGGTATTCGAACAGTGTGCGATATGTCACCTAATATATTATGTTTAAATGTATAATTCATCCTTACATGTACTTCTCAATTAGACTTTTGAGGGCCTACGATAAAGCTCAATGATATCGTAAGCCCTTCAAAGTCAAACTAAAATTGACTTTATTCGGTAGTAGGCTTTGGATCATTTTGAAATATATTTCATTTGACAAAGCGCACGCCGTTTGAACACGGCTTAAGGCCGCTTATTCTGAATTTACCAGCTTTGTTGATAGCCTTTATTTTGACTGTTTATATTTGACATTTTTATTAATTATAATGAATGTGACTGAAATGTTATAATTTTAATTATAATTATTACTGTAATTGGTTTTGCAGTACTAGTTAAATAAATAAATTAAATTAAATAGTTCAATCATTTGACAGCCATTGCTATGAAAATTAACAGTCTTACGGTGAAGAAATTTTCGCCGAGCTTGGTTTATCATCATCATCAGCCTATAGACGTCCATTGCTAGACATAGGCCTCCACAGAGTTCCATAACGAACGGTCTTGAGCCTTTTCCATACCCGACTTGCCGTAACTTTAACAATATTGTATAGACCGACGACCGACATTGTCTGGCCTTCCAGCACTGCTTGGTTACTCCCATATAAACTGACTGACAGACAAAGGCGCAGACCAAATCGAACAACGATAAACAATTAATATACCTAACAGTCGATATTGTATTCTGTACCAATCGTCCACTAACAGAGGTAGGTTATTAGCACCGGTTTCTAACGATATAGACGATATAGAATTAATTGCGAATTGCGATTAATTCTATATCACCTATATCGAATTAAATTGCGAAGTTTCTTCAGATGTTTGGATGTTTGTGGTTCAATCACGCCGTAAAGGTTCAACCGATTTCGATGAAACTTGAAACAATAAGAGTTATTTATATATATATATATATATATATATATATATATATATATATATATGCATATAGCCTGATAAACAGCGAATAATTGAGTCTGAAGTCAGTGCGTGTTGCCAGTGATGACTTATGCCACTGAGACTTGGTCGTTAACTATAGGCCTCATATACAAGCTCAAAGTCGCGCAGCGGGCTATGGAGAGAGCTATGCTTGGAGTTTCACTACGTGATAAGATCCGAAATGAGGAAATCCGTAGAAGAACTAAGGCCACCGACATAGCTCTCAGAATTTGCAAGTTGAAGTGGCAGTGTGCGGGCCATATAGCTCGCACAACCGTTGGGGAGTAAAGGTTCTCGAATGGCGACCACGAACCGGGCGACGCAGTTTGGAAGGCCCCCCACCCGATGGACCGACGACATTGTGAAGGTTGTGGGAAGTCGGTGGATGGTCTACAGGCTGATGATGATGAATTGAGTCTGAACTTATGTATTTGACAAAATAGATGATTTTTGTATAGGGTGTTTTCAATGAAAATTGTTGAAATTTTGGAAATCGAAGGACAAACTTTATTGCCTATTGTATGTAGAATGAACCCTTTTTGGGATATTAAACATGTAATTAATCGCCTTGTATAATAAGACTGTTAATTCATATTATGTGCCATTGCAAAAAAACTTTTAATAGGAAACAGAACTGTTTTAAGCGTTCCGTCTCCAAAAGTTTAACGGAACTCTGATGGTGGAACTTCGTTTTCTGTTGCGCCAGAATTGGTACCAACTCAGGTTTTCCATAAACTATTTTTATTAGTTTATTGTTTACTTGACTAATTTAAATTTTCTTTCTGCAAATAAATTTACTTTTTTCAAAGTCAGAGGTTTTGATTTCAATAAAATCACTAGGACCACTTTAAAACGTCTTAGAAACTAGGTGAAGCTATGCCTGTTCCTCGCGAAACAGGCCTGGTATTAATTTTATTGACAACTAAGGTTGCATCCCAGTATACGGCCCAGCTGCCCCCCCATCCCGTTAAAGAGCTCTGGCCACCTTACTCACTGCAGAAAGAAACACAACACTATTTGACACAAATAATGCTTATTTGGCTGAGATTTACTGTAAGGCGGAGGTACCAGGCGAGCTGTCTAAATTAGAGCGAGACAATGTCACTGTGCTCTGCCTCCGAAGAAAAACGAATGCTTAAGGCCTACTCTCACAACTACTAACAAGATCGATGCCAATCAGTTATTATTTGAACACCGAATTAGGATTATCTATAATGCTGTTAGGACTTAGGAGATCTCCTGGGATCTGGGGATTTTTATCTAATAAAAGCTAATATTTTCACAGGAGATAAATTATAATTTTGTATTTTTTCATAATATTTCGTGAAATAAAAAATGAATGGTAGACATCACAGAGCTCCAGGCAATCAGGACCTTGAAGATGTCTAAAGGGGGTTGTCAGAGGCATGTCCGAACATTTGGCACAAGCCAACATTTTTTGCAGTACGGAATACTCACTTTGCGTAAGTACCCCAACGCAGCTGATTTTTATGTAAGGATTTTTCAATAGTCATAGAATAAACTTTATGCCAATTGGGTGAAGACAGCCTCTTTCAGTATATCATTTATTCACGAACACCCCCAGTCTCCTGGGACGGGGCCCACAATAGGCGCACTTGTCAGCCCCTATAATGATCGCATTTGTTCTTTGTGCTGCGGGGTTGGGGATGAATCAGAGGGATTGGTGTCACGTACTTACCTGTAGGTAGGCAAGTATAGCCATAGTTATACAGTTCTGTAGATAGATTTAAATAAAAGGTATAAAAAAACTATGTTTGAAAATCCTAACATTTTGTTACATTTATAGGAGACTTTTAGCCCCAAGAATGGTAGAATGATAGTCTTCTCTGATCTGCAGGCATTGGGGACCCGGCGACAATATCTGGGCTTACAAATATGTCCGGAATATTTATTTATTTATTTTCAATGTAAATTGTGGAAGTACGCTACACAAACTTTATTTCTAATTGGCCCTTTCAGGAATACATTAAAATTAAATTAATTAAATTTAAAAATGTTTATTTCAGCAACTTATAAATTGGTACAATCAGGGTTTGGAGTCTCCTTTTAAGCAAATGTTTGCTTGTATTTGGAGATACCGCTCTTCAATAGCCATTTTCGTAACTTTTATAAGTAGGTAGAGCTTAAAGTAAAAACCATTTATGAAATATTATTTAATACATACTTTAAATCACTTTGTATTCTACAACCAAAAGTTTTTACTCCGTTCTTTCGTAGACAAAACCGTTTACGAGAGTGCTCTATAATACAAGAAAGCGTTTATATGTATTTCTTGTGATATTGTATTATATAATTATTTCGATGGTTTATTTACCGTGGAGTGGCTTTATCAAAATGTCAATAATTTGCCTTTCTCTAAACTATTTACCTACCTACCAGCCAAGCTCTCCATTAAACATCTTATAGCAAAACCGTGTTATGTTAATAAATTATATCAAAGCGTAACACACCCCTTTAGACTTAAGAATTAACCTTAATAGCGCCGCATCACTACCAATACAAACATCTGACTTTGCATGGAGAGCCAGCCGCATGCGGGAGTGTCTAATGAATGATACAGTCGTCATGACAATTAATAACGAACTGTAAAAATCTTGATAAAATAATCTGCTTGCGTGTCGCAGCGCTAGTCAGGTCTACTCCTTTCCCCCCTTTTTAACTAACCCTTCGGAAAGTCATTGTTATGTCAACCCTTTCCTATAAATATTTATTAGCTTGGGTCATAATAAAATAGTTCCTAATTTATTTAACGGGAATATGTTTTTATTTCTTAAAAATTTCGGGCCTACCCAAATCAGAGGCTTCCCGGCCTAACTCCCTTTATTAGGCTCTGAGAGTTAGGCACTTACCAAATATTATGGAATTCTACCCCATTTTATTAACTCGAAAAGTACGTTCTCGGCTTTTTTAGGCCAATAAAACAGTGATTGAGATTCCTCGTCTAATTTCAACAGCCATTATGCCTTCCCCAGACTATCTGCGGAGAGGATTTATGATAATGTCCTATCCAAAGTCGCTCTAACAAGAAAGTAAGCTGTTTGGCGGTCTGTTTGTAAAATATTTTCTTTAATTTAAACTAGGTGAAGCTATGCCTGTTCCTCGCGAACAGGCATAGAATTAATTTTATTACTAAATCTGAGAAAAGAATTAGTTTTTTTTTTAAATAAATAAATATTCCGGACATATTCACACGGTCAACTGATCCCAAACTAGGCATAGCCTGTACTATGGGAACCAGAGACTGATATATATAATAGATAAATATTTAACACCCAGACACAGAACAAACATCTGTGCTTATCACACAAATGTTTGTCCAGTGCGGATCGAACCCGCGACCTCTAGCGCAGAAGGCAGAGTTACTACTAACTGAGCTATGAGGCCAGTCTGTCAAAATGTTTAGACATGCCTTTGGCAACCCCCCTGTTGAAGGATCATGTTTAAGGATCTAATCAACATCAGATTTGAGAGGATGTCTACCATATTTGGGAATAAAAGTCGCGAAATAATTCTTTTTTTATATTTTTCTCTCTCCCTTCCTTGTCTCTCTAATTGTTTGTTTGTCTGTTCGGTGCGGTACAAATTTTGCAATGAATTATTAAACAACTTCCAGATCAGCTACAGGTTTGTTTGATTAGAAAGCTACCGACAAACTACGCTAAGGAATGAATTACGCATAATATCTCGAACAAGGGCATAAGCCCACAGACTGACTAACTGATTGCTATTATACAGAAAAGTTAGGTCTAGCGAAAGTGACTCTGTCTCTCTGTTTGTTTGTAACGATTTCACGATGAAATGGCTCTTGAAATCTTGATGAAATTCAGTATGGAAATAGCCTAAAAGCAGGTTAGCCATTAGTGGTACATAAGCCCTGCATTAGACCAAGTTTAATAAGTTTAACCCGAGTGAAGTCAGCTGCAACGACAGTATAACATAATTATCTAAACCATGCCATTCCCGGTTAAGTTGACACCCTGATTCAGGAGTCGTTATCGGCTGAATGGAAATTATATGGTTCTTCAGCCATCTTGCGGAGCTAGGTTACTAAAATAATTTAAGATCTTGGATGTCATAATATGAAATAACTTTCCAAAAATAAGTTTATTATTCTTAAAATTAAAGTAAAGATTTCGAACGCATACTTAAATTCGAATAGAAAACCTCATTCGTGCACGACCGGGTTCAAAACCACGAGCTTCGGATCTTAAGTAGGGAAACCTTCCACTAGGCCAATACGGCTTACCTACAAGTCCTATTATATAATAGCCTATTCAAGGTGGCGAGTGGGGGCGATGGGTGGCAATAAATATGGTAATCTCTTCGTTTCTTAAATTCTATTTTAATAACGGGAAAGTAAGTGGTTGAGCTATTTCTCGTCGCTTAAGTTTCTTTCAAACTATGATGTGCGGTTTGGGAGGTCCAAGCTTCGTTCTAATTTTGACTATATCGTGAATATGAACTTACGTATTTTACAAAATTTCAGCTTGTTTGTGACGCTAACCAATCGCTATTTACGACATAAGAGCTTCAGGAGAGCAACCCCCTTTTGTCCCCACTATTTGTCACGAAGTATCCACACATACACATAACAGGAGCCTGAAACTTGTGAGCACTCGGCATTGTTCTGCTAATTTACAAGACATCACTTTATAAACTTGAGCGAGTGTGTTGGTAGCGTTCATTTGCATTTTCGTTTTAGGACAGAGACACACTTTCGGGCACAGTCTAAACCTTCGCGATGAAAACCTAATCATAAAGTCAAAGTCAAAGTCAAAAGGCATTTATTTCAATAAAATCACTAGGATCACTTTGAAACGTCTTAGAAACTAGGTGAAGCTATGCCTGTTCCTCGCGACCAAGCCTAGAAGAATCAGGCAACAAACACGGCTTGGTGCCTATCTTTTTCGATGATCCTTTTTCACAAAATGGAATTTAAAGCAGTGTAATGCCGATCGAACTAGGTGAGGCTCAAAAGAAAAGTAATCTAATTATAATCCTTAATAAATAAGAGCTTATAAAAATGTGAAAAAAAGCAGACAAATGTGAGCTTCAACAAATGATCTAAGGGCAGCACACGCTACACTTGATGAAATAATGTACCTAATGCTTATATAAAATTAAATAATACTTAAAATATGATGCAAGCAAAAACTGTAAAGACACTGCAAAATTGCATTGTAACTGTTGGTAAGCGGTTACCGTAGCCTATGAGTGATTGCAATACCAGAGGCATCACGCACGCGTTGCCGACCCCCAACCCACCCTCCCCTAGAGAGCTCTGGCATCCTTACTCACTGCAGGAACACAACACTATTTGAAACAAATAATGTTATTTGGCTGCGATCTTCTGTAAGGCGGAGGTACCTCCCCAGGCGGGCTGCTACAATTTATAACGAGAAAATCTCGCTATGCCCTACCTCCTCCGCTGTCTTTAGCAGGTTTTAACTAATATCCAAGATTACTGAACTACAAAGTCTTTGAAACTTTACCAAACGGGAGTTCGTGTGATATTGGTTTATTACATGTTAAAATTTTGTTGTAACTTAAAATCAATGGCCTGGATTTTAAATCGTTTCTAGGATGTATGAATAAAGTTCTTTTATATCACAATGCCACTATACAGGGCGTCCCAAACTTATGGGACATGAAGGGGAAGTACCTTAAATATCGTAGATAGGGTATTTTGCTGAAAGAAGACTTTATGTTACTTTTAAAAGTTAGTAATTCTGCATTCATAGATTTTCTAAAAAATACTTGCTTCGTCTGGGAATCGAACCGACTCAAATGTCAAAAAAAAATCATCCTACTTCTATGATGCCAATCGAAAGAATAGCTAAAAAATAATAACTTTGCTTAAGTAACATAGTATTTTAAAAGAAAGGAACAACGTAAAATGATTGAGACAAATTTTTCAAACACGTTTTATTTAGGATTTTTTAGGATATGTAAAGAGAATACCATAATGTTTACCATATGTCCACTTAACTTAGAAAATTAAGAAATCTTAAAATTTATGTTAGGAATCCTAAAACAACGTAAGACAAGAGGGATCACATTTTGAGCATTTAATTAATTAATTTACAAAAATACTTACTTAATTGACTACGGCACTTTCATGTATGTTTTTAATTTGATTAAAATGATTAATTTCATGTTGTTCCTTTTTTTAAAAATACTATGTCACTCAAGCAAAGTTATTATTTTTTAGCTATTCTTTCGATTGGCATCATAGAAGTAGGATGATTTTTTTTTTTACATTTAAGTCGGTTCGATTCCCAGACGAAGCAAGTATTTTTTAGAAAATCTATGAATGCAGAATTACTAACTTTTAAAAGTAACATAAAGTCTTCTTTCAGCAAAATTCCCTATCTACGATATTTAAGGTACTTCCCCTTCATGTCCCATAAGTTTGGGACGCCCTGTATGTATTTGTGTAACTTTAAAAAAGTACCGGATAGATTTATAAATAAATATTTTATACATAGTTAGGTATAGATGGCGGTTATTTGGTAACCATACTTCATTCTTCTTTCATGATGGAATTGACAAAATGCATGATTATTTTAGGAGGAGGTAGGGCATAGCGAGATTTTCTCGTTCTAAATTGGAGCAGCCCACCTGGGAGGTACCTCCGCCTTACAAAAGATCGCAGCCAAATAACATTATTTGTTTCAAATAGTGTTGTGTTCCTGCGGTGAGTAAGGTTGCCAGAGCTCTTTAGGGGGAGGGGGGTTCGGGGTCGGCAACGCGTGCGTGATGCCTCTGGTATTGCAAGCGCTCATAGGCTACGGTAACCGCTTACGTTGGTAAGCGGTTACCGTAGCCTAGCGTAGGTAGCGTAGGTGGGCCGTATGTTTGTTTATAACCTCAGTTGTATAAAAAAAAAAAAACAAATGAAATTGAAAATCAGCCAAGTCAGTGTTTTGTAGTATGAGCTCACTTTTAAGCTCTCGTGTGCAAACACCTTTAAACAGAAGGAATGCCTTAAACTTGGGGAGTAATTCAGGAAAGTTGTAAAGTAGTTTTTAAGTATATCGCTTATTGTGTACATGCTTTGTTCCGAGTTCCAATTAATGGCGCTTTTGTTAATGGTTTGTTTCTGTTTCTGCGCTGAATTAAATAGCTATTCTATTCTATGTACTGCAGTACAGTCAATCCTATTTTTTATCCATTAGGGAAATTTTAGGATGAGCTCGACCGATTTCTGATAGACTGGGTTGACGTTGCACAGGATCGTGAAGTGTGGAGGGAATGGGGGGAGGCCTTTGCCCAGCAGTGGGATAAAAACGGCTGAAAATATAATAGAAATAGGAAAATTTTAGTAAAGGCTTATGACTGACCTGCGTGGAAGATGTCCACTCAGAGTATCCAGATGCTCTGATCCTTGAAGGGTAGGCTCTAAGAAGGGTAGACAGAGGCACGACCAAACATTACATTTTGCTTATGTAATCACTCCATTACATGAGAGGTTGCAAGCCCATTGCTGCATACAAGAATACTGGTAACCTCACGATGTTTTCCTTCGCCATTTTGAGCATATTGTTAAATGCTTACAAAAAAGCCCATTCACTACTTACAGGTCCTGGGGGTATTGTGACTCTCTGTTCTGTGGTCATTAACCCTACCCAGTGTTACCAAAAAAGAATCACTGACATGCTAGACAAATAAGCCGGAGAGCTCCATTAAGTTTAGATACAGCGATGTCATGATGATGAAAGGATTCCAGCGTTCATGCGTTCACATGTTTAGTGCTTCGACAATACATGTAACGTAAAAACGCAATGTATTCTAACTTGAACGTTAAACATACTTATTTATTATGACTCATAATATGTTCAACTTAGTTCTTAATAAGAACTGCAGACATGACCTTCCAACTACAGGGCGTATAAAGTTATTTATTTTATTTATATAATACGAAAAAGGAATACAAATGAATGTTAGTAAATGTTTTTAAACCTATGTTAGGTTTGTCTAGACATAAGGTTCTCGATGTTAAATGGAATCTTAGAAAAATTGTAAACAATCATTTGGGTTTTTACTTAAATTTTATGAAAAAAACTGCATTGCATCAAATATTGTCCTTGCAAAAAGCTAGTTTAAACGTTGATAATTTTTTGTGCAGGTTTTTCTACGCAGTCGTTATTTATGACCGACATAGGACGGTCTCTATTACTAAGCTTCACGTGCACTATAAAACATTCAGGCAGCAATACCGAAATTTATAGACTGCCAACTAGCAGTGAAACTATCCCAAACTTCATCCCCAAAGAATATTTTATAAGCGCAATACACAGGTTTCATGGGACATACAGAGTGAACGTTGGTTTGTAACAAGAAAACCTATTTATCCCCTACTGATACATAATATCATTGCGCGTCTGAGGCACTGCAGGTTTTCAGGTACCTATATTTAATTATATTGAGGAACATTTTACTGCTCGTATTGTAATAAAACCTTTCTTAAATTGTTAATAAATTTGGTTCATACAAGATTTAGATTTTTGTTTCATCGATAATAATGTTGTACCTATGTCTAACAAAATAAAGACAAAAGAAAATGTGAATAAAATGGCGAAGGATATTTCTGGAAAAAAATTGTACAAAAATGCCCTTTTGCTTATGCATTGAGAGCCGGCAGGGGATTTCTGGACAAAAAGTCCAAAAATGCCCTTCGCAGGGCATTCTCGCAGGGGATTTCTGGAATAATCCCTTTTGGTATGCTTTGCGTATTATGGATCACCTTGCATAAGAACTGTGTAATATTTTTTACTACATCGTAGGTATGGTTTAGCAATCGGGTGCTATTTTTTTTAAGTTAATTTTCCAAAAATTGTATTATAACAAATGTTTACTGTCTCAAGGGAACCTGCGTGCCATATTTCAATTGTATAGGCTTAACAGATAAAAAATTCCCATACAAACTTTCATCCCCTCTTAACACACACAGAGGGTTGTTTTAAAAAAAAAACTTATATCGGTATTTTATTATTTCTAACTATCTACCTGATAACCGATTTTGATGTCTCCAACTTCAAAAACATGGAACTTACATACATACTTTCAACCCCTATTTCACCCCTTTAGGAGTTCAATTTTCCAAAATCCGTTCTTAGTGCGCGCCTACATCCTATAATGCATAAGAACTGTATAATATTTTTTACTACATCGTAGGTATGGTTTAGCAATTTTCGAGTTTCCATCCGTGCATACGCATGAATAAACTCCTATCTTTAGATACTTTTATGCTCAGTATCCTTGCCCTCAGTGTGTCCCATGCAGCGTTGTTTGCCCGATGCATTGTTGCCCATTGTTGCGCCCCCCGGGGCAACAAGTTCGGACAAACAGTTTACACCGAGCTGAATCCCTGAGCACTCTCGTGCTTTTCAAATTATTGGCGGTGCGGAGCTTGTTTTGTTTCCATAGAATAAGAAATTAACTCGCGTTTATTGGGAAAGCTCTGACAGGGAACTTGCATAGATTCATCATCATCATCATTTCAGCTGTACGACTTCCACTGCTGAACATAGCCTCCCCCACAGTCATATTTGTTTTACAAAAACGAGCAATACGTGCCATTTATAAAATGAAGTCAAGGGATGTTAGAAGATTTAAAGTGTACATAAAGAATAATCTTATTAAGAAAGCGTACTATAAACTAAATGATTATATAAATGATAAAACCGCATGGCCTGAAGTCGCTCTGCCCCTCGACAGCTAAAATGCCTTTTTGCAGTGTCTTTACAGTTTTTGCTTGCATCATATTTTAAGTATTATTCAATTTTATATAAGCATTAGGTACATATTTCATCAAGTGTAGCGTGTGCTGCCCTTAGATCATTTGTTGAACCAAGCGGTGTTTGTTGCCTGATTCTTCTAGGCTTGGTCGCGAGAACAGGCATAGGTTCACCTAGTTTCTAAGACGTTTCAAAGTGATCCTAGTGATTTTATTAAAATAAATGCCATTTGACTTGACTTTTGATACTCACCACGTGGGGCATGCGGGTTGGCGAGCGCAGTTAGAGCTATCGTTGTTAAAATGAGGGACGCTGCCCATCCCCTAGCTTTTTTCCCTTAGTCGCCTCTTACGACATCCGCGGATAGGTTGATATGGAGGGGCCTTTTCTTCAGCCGGGGCTACCACGGCATAGATTAGTAAGTATAGTATTATATTATCTGTGGTAATGCTTCATCATCATCATCATCAGCCTGTAGAAGTCCACTGCTGGACATAGGCCTCCCCCAAAGAGTTCCATGACGAACGGTCTTGAGCCTTCTCCATCCACCGACTTCCCGCAACCTTCACATTGTCGTCGGTCCATCGGGTGGGGGGCCTTCCAACACTGCGTCGCCCGGTTCGTGGTCGCCATTCGAGAACCTTTACTCCCCAACGGTTGTCGGTTCTGCGAGCTATATGGCCTGCCCACTGCCACTTCAACTTGCTAATTCTGCTAATTGTGGTAATGCTTATTTGCGATAAAATCGGGCGTTGTGACCTTGGTGGCGCAGTGGGCGAGTGCCCGTCCAAGACGGAACGGGTGCCTTGACAAATGTTTTTATGATCTGCAACTACCAATTTTTTTTGGGTCTGGGTGTTATGGTATCATGGTACTCGTAGTTTCTGATACCGACGACACAGAGAATCCTAGTGTGGGGTCAGGACTATGTATGTGACTGTTGGTTGTTATTTATTAAGAAGATACAAAAATCATAATAAATTGTCGAGTGGGCGGAGTGAAGAAAGTGACAGCGCTATGTACTGTAATTGAATGCGGAAAGAGATAGCAAGCGTTAGAAGGCGCTCGAAAGTAATCGACGTAAGCGAAATATAAGAAAATAGGTATCGATTATCTCAAAAACTATCTATTTTTTTAAAGTGTCTTTTTTTTTAAAGTTATTTTTGTTAGATAGTCTCAGAGTATTTTCGAAAAAAACTGTTGCAGAGGACACAACTTTAAAAAATTAATCTATCGAGAAAAGTTTTACCAATCGCGTTTCTGTCTTGGATTTACGTAAATAAAATGCTCAAATTATCTTTGTCATAAAAATCAAAACTGTGCGTTTTGCGGTTATTGAGAAAAAAACAATTCAAAAATCATAAAATAATTAAACCCTCACCTTAATAATCAGTTACTATCTTTATCAGCTCGATAACTCTTGCCCTGTCTTTCTAACAGTAGACAAAAGAAGGAGTCGTACATTATTCTAACGATCCGATAACGTTAGTGGGTGATTAAGAATAAGGGGGCTATATTTTCTATCTATTTGGGGTATCTTACTACTATTATAAATTAGAAAGTTTGGATGGATGGATGTTTGTTACTCAATGAACGGCTGAACTGATTGAACTGATCGACGAAACTTGGAATAAATAATATAATTTATTATTTGTTTCAAATAGTGTTGTGTTCCTGCGATGAGTAAGGTTGCCAGAGCTCTTTAGGGGGGGGGGGGGGGGGGGAGGGGGTTCGGGGTCGGCAACGCGTGCGTGATGCCTCTGGTATTGCAAGCTACGCTAGGCTACGGTAACCGCTTACCAACAGGGCCGTATGCTTGTTTGCCATCTCAGTTGTAAAAAATAATAATAATAATAGATAGTATAATATAGGTGGTATACATTTTATTTCAGGTAACTTAAGAATAGTACAGATGATAAAAACTATAATATATTACTACTACTAAACTATAATATATAGATAGGTAGAGTTATTTACCTAGAATAGCTTAAAGGCTACTTTTTATCTAGGTACCATGCGACCGAAAACACGGGTGCGAGCTAGTAACTTATAATAGATTGTCTTAGGTAATCTCGGTAATAACAAAGCGCCTTTACAGTATTTAAGAGCAATCTACCTCGAATTTGCTTACTCCGTCTTTTAAGGCGAGTTCGACGGAACCCCTTTGTGAAATGGCATAGTCTCTACACTATTTGAGTGGTTACCACGAGGTGTGCGAACATGATACAAAAATATTGAATTATTTATTTACTTGATCGATATCAACACTAATGCTATCCTATTAATATAAATGCAAAAGTTTTCTGAGGAGACGTATTGATGTTTGGTTGTGGTTCAATCGCGCCCAAACGGCCGAATAGATTTCGATAAAATTTGGCACAGAGATAGATTAAAAACTTTGTGATCGATCGTATCGCTTTTTCACACGAGTTTGAACCATCAATCTTTGAGACTGTCAACTTATGTCACCGCCTTAACAAATTTTTAAAGTACAATCTGATGGTACAAAATATTGAATTTAAGTAAATAAAGATTACGCCTGCTATTCAAATAGATTCAAGACATTTCAAAATGATCTTTAACACCCAACAGTAACATACATACATAGTCCTGAACCCACACTAGTTTTCCCAGTGTCGTGATTATCAGAAACTACGAGTACCATGGTACCAGTTTTTTTAAAGGCCCGCAAAAGAAAAAAAAGTTTTTTTAAATAAGCCGGCTCATTTTCCGCCCATAACACTCAACGGTGCGGCTCTGAAGGTAGTAGATAGGTATAAATACCTTGGATCATTCGTAAAAAAGTCGCCTCCCTCTTCCAGCGTACGCGGGTTAGTGGCAATGGCATCCTGCAGATGATTATTTCACGTCTGGACTGTCCCATCCAAAACAAATGGATGAAAATACTAATGAGGTCTGAGTCCATATAACCAGGTAGAGTATTGCTAATAATTTTTTATTATTTTATATTATAAATGTTAATTTTAATTATTTATATTTCATTATTTAGATTTTATTGTGACATTTTATATTTAATTATGGATATATTATCTGAAATAAATTAGTTAATAATAAATAAAATGTGGTTAAGTTCAGAGTCTCAGATGAAGTGCTCAGATACCGTGTTAGCGTCTATAACGATCTTCTTTTGATGGCACCCTGCTCTTCGCGCCTCTAATCTGCAACCCTATTTCGGCTGGCTAAATAGTTTGTAGATGTAGGTGTAAAGTAGCTCTAGTATAAGTACCTATCCAGTTCTCGTTTCACCAACGTGTTTGGGATACCGTACAAGTTTTCCGTAACTAGTAAAACATCCCGTGAGGGGCTTATTCTAACAGAAAAAAATATATAAAAAAAGTTTTCGGGTTCTTTTCCCAATACTTTTCAAATCACCTAATTTTGGCATTTTTATACATAGTAGTTTATGCATAGTATTATATTAAACATAGTAAAAATCCGACTAATTGTGTTTAAACTTATTTGATGCCAAAACAACTGAGCTTTGCAAAGTGATTAGTCAAAGAAAAATATTGTCAATATGCTCATAAAGTGAGCTGAAGTTTTATTTAACTTGCAATTGAAGTTAGTTTACTTTGACTCAGTTCGGTAAAAAGCATGCCTGTTATGTTTCCGTTTTCTGGCCTATCATAAACCTCTTTTGACTGCGCAGTTGGGTAAAAGGCTACAGAGAACTCCTATTAGTTCGATGCGGGTACTCCATACGCCAAACATTTAACTTAAAAGTTATCGTCAAGCGAATAATCCTGAACAACCTACGCCCTTCGAGCAGGGCGGGATTTAGTTTCAAAAAACGCAAATAAACTTGACGACTTAGCAAGGGGTGCGAGTTTCGATTCCCGCTGCAGGACAAATGTTTGCATGATCTGCAAATATTTGTTGCGGGTCTGGGTTGTGGTACCAGAGTACTCGTAGTTCCTGATACCCACCACACCCTCTGTGGTGGGTATCAGGAACTTATATCGACATCAATACTGCTACCTACCTAAAACAGCTGAATCATTGAGATATTTATAATTGATTTGAACCCAAAAACAGTTTTTGCTTAGTTTTTTTTTTATCAAAAATGTTGAATTTCCAAGGTGTTAAACACACTATATTGCCAATTGGATGTGGAATAAGCCCCTTTTGGGATAGTGTAGATATTATATGTATCACCTTTTATATTGATTATAATAATAATAATATTCCGGACATATCACACATTGTCAATTGTTCCCAAACTAGGCATAGCCGGTACTATGGGTACCAAAGACTGATATACATAATAGATATATATTTAACACCCAGACACAGAACAAACATCTGTGTTAGTCACAAATGTTTGTCCAGTGCGGGAATCGAACCCGCGACCTCTAGCGCAGAAGGCAGAGTTACTACCAACTGAGCTATGAGTCCAGTGAGATTGAATGCTTCTTTCACAATTTGTAATCTCGCTAGATTTATTAAAAACTAACAGTAGGTATTTACATTTATCCGAAGACTTACACGTATCACTTAGGTACCAACTGAACGCGGCTTGACTTGGATCTGACCCTGTCCGCCTGCAGAAACTTCAGCCGGAAATTCTGAGGAGGCTTTACATAATTCTCTCGTTTCTATGCCCATTCGATACAGACATATGTAATACTTCAGTTTATACATGTATAATGTATATAGAAATTGTTATGATTGTGTACAAGGAAGATTTTTTTTCTTAAGAAATAGACTGTCAAATGACGACCGTAACGTAAAACCGTAGACAAATTTTTGTATTTAAATGGCAGTAATGAAAGCCTAGTGTGAGCCCCAATTCTGAAATTTGGTTTTCAATTGGATGGAATTTAGTTCTAGGAGCCTTTGAGACACAAAGTATATTGGAAGAACTCTAAAATTCTGAATTTTGACTTTTTCTTCTTCAAATGGGCCCTTCAAATGGGCCTAGTAGGAAAAATTATGTAGCTAAAATTTTTCAAACAATTTACGGATTGAAAATTTTCAGAGCCATCATACCTAAACCTGGTCACTGTCCTAATACAGGTGACCAAGAAAGAATCAGGCAAACGACAATCAAGCATTTTGAAGACTTTTAAAAGTCGTCGTGTGCTTAGGCTTTAAAATACAATTCCTGCGAACGAGATATCTATGCACCCCTTTTGCGTTAACGTTGAATTCATTTCGGTCTTTAGTACTCTTGACAATGTTTCTGAGGACCAAGACCATAATGTTCGTGAGTTACTCACTTGTCACTGTGAGACTTGAATTGCTTGACGGTTTTTGTAGGGGCGCTTTTCGTGACACCATACAAAAACGGTCCCTAGTAGTTTAGAGTTGAGTTCTTTCTCACTTTTCACTTTTCGACGTGAAAAGTGTATGGATTAGCATTTTTATGGAGTTACGAAAAGGGGAAATCATCGATCTAATATCAGTTCAGTGCTAAAAGTAAGTTTCTCTGACTGACCTGGTCGGTTAGTAGCACGTCTTGGGACTTCCTATATAAATCATAAACGCGAAAACTTGTAAAGATAGGTATGAGTAAGGAAGTGAAGATTTTTGTAATGTACACTTTCACGCCGCAACCGCTAAACGGATTGGAATGAAATTTGGCATGTACCTAGATAGCCTGAAATAACATTATACAACAAATAACACTATCGAGCACCACGCGAGTGAAACCTCTTGTAGAAATCTGATGTCTGATTAGTTTGTGCTGTGCTCGTGTGTCTAAAGAAAATAAATAACGCCTAAAACTATTAGAAAAATTGGATAGTTGCCAATAAAACTTTAAATAAACTATCTCCTTTAAAACTCTCGATGCACTCAAGAGGAAATCCTTAAATAATAGACTATAAGCTGCTTAGTACAGCAAAGGACAGGTGCAGTGGGGAATTGCCGCGGCTGTGTCTACTGTAGGTACTGTGAAGGTAGCTATATTGTTAAGATGTGTATCTATAGGTATAAATTTATTGCTGTAAAAATCTGGTTTGCTTGCTTGCTTGCTTGTCGTGTCACTGATTCTTTCTTGGTCACCTATATTAGGGCAGTGACCAGGTTTAGGTATGATGGCTCTGAAAATCTTTAATCCGTAAATTGTTAGGTGACCAGGCCCAGGTTGAAGTGGGTTGCTGAAAACTGCGATCATTATAATCGTACTCAATCTTTGATTAGCAGGAATTTCAGAAACTACGAGTACCATGTGGTACAACAACACCCAGACCCGCAGCAAATATTTGCAGTTTATGCAAATTTGTCCCGCAGCGGGACAAAAATTAGACATTCCTTGCCATAGGATGTAATGCATTGAGTTTTTTTACTTCACTATAAGCTCACAGACATTTTATGCTGTTTAGATGTAAACTTGATACCCTTTAGCCCTTCCTAAAAAAGGGTCTTTACAGACAGACAGACGCACTAGTCTGAGATGCAAGGAGTGCGATTCGATTCCCGCTGCGGTACAGGTTTAAGACATGAGAACCCTAAAAATCTACATAATTAAGTAACAAGTAGAAACAATTTACTTAGTTTCTATTCATTCAGTAAGTTCAACGCCCGGATTGAATTGTACTTTGTTCTCTAAAAGCACTGGTATACATTGCCAAGCTCATCAAATCTTAGTGCGGAGTTAAACAAATTAGGCACTCGTAATAAGATTTGGAGAACAAATATTCCCCAGCGAGGCATTACTTAGGGGGGTGTTATCAGTGTTTGAACAGCACATACAATGCGAGTAATTGTGCCAGTGCCGTAGCTCAAGCTAAATAGTCGCAACACTCCGCAAAATAAATTAAACGTGGTTGTCTACGGAAATTACGTCTGGCGCTGACATGGCGCGGCCGTATGCTGGCCTTATGGGAGAGCAAAAAGAAAAACGTTATTTAACATGATTTATAGAAATTTAAATTAAATTTAAAATTGTGTCTAATGGTTGATAGCGAAATCAGGAGTGAGTGACGATGGGTCGCGGGGCGAAGCGTCCGGTGTCTGGCAATGAGGTGCAGCCACGTTGTTCTGCGTCGGCGCCTCGTGTTTGTGCGTGCATTTTGCAATCAGTATATAATTGCAACTCGGCGGATACCATGTGTAACACTGTGTACAATGTGTAACACGCTCTAGCAATGCCATCTTTACAAATATGTTGTATTAAAGACTAGAACGGCAAGAGGCCAGGTCCACCTCAGCGCCAGATGCTTTTTCTATGTGACTTGGGCCCTAAAGCTTCATCAGTAAACATGCAGTTGAATGCTTTGTTCAGCGCTAATATTTCGCTGCAAATTCGAATGCGCATATGAGTCGGGGATCGACCATCGTCTATCCATAATGACTGTCAATCGTCTGTCGACGGCAGACCAACGGTGAGCACTGACGACGATGAGCGTAGCTTTATAACTGAAAATGTTCTATACGACTACAGTGCCCGTCAATGAACTACGCGCGTATGGAAAATTTTAGACTGAAACGCATCCCGTCAGCACTGATTGTACGCGCTAAACATCGGTAGAGCAATATTTGAGCCCTTGAAAAATCAGACTTCAAACCAGCAGTATCTCTCTGGCTATGTTGTTTAGGACAATAAAAACATTATGCGAATTATTTGTCGTTATTTGGAATTTATGAGGTAATTTGTTAGATGATTAATTTGCTCTGAGTGGGTTAAATTCCACTAGCTATTTCAAAAGTATTTGATAAATATGGCCTAAAATCAACCCTTCATCATCATCATCAATTCAGCTTCAGGACGTCCACTTATTCACTCACACTCCCAGAAACATTTATTAGATCGTCTTTCTATCTAGCCGGGGGCCGTCCTACGCTGCGTTTTCCGATGTGGCCTCCACGCTAGAACCCTTCTACTCCAACCCCTTGTAAAGCAAGTATTGCTCGCCACGATGGTTCTTTCAACAACTAATTGGTTCTGAAAGAGAAGGGCAAAGTCACTAGCCCATCGGGATGGCCAAACAAAAATTAGTGCCACAACAATCAAGCAAGCAATCATTTTATTTGAAGTCATTGACAAAATTGAGGTGTGGTACCCTTAAAAAGGCCTTGTAGTCGTTGATGACATACCAATGTGTTAGAAAAACGTAACTTTATCATCGTCATCAGCCTATAGAAGTCCACTGTTGGACAAATGCCTCCCCCAAAGAGTTTAATAACGAATAGTCTTGTGCCTTTTCCTACCACCGACTTACTTGGTCAAAATTGGATCAAATAGACAAATCCCTTTCTGCACGTCATATAATCTTAGCCGTTTTTGAGCGAACTCATTTTAGAAAATCCATAGTTTGTACTTAATTCATATTCTCTTTCCTTTAATCACATTATAGTCAAGGAATGCAAATCTAACCAAGTTTAGGAACGTTACGGTATAAGCCGCACGGGAACCCGACTACACGAAACACCTGTCTGAAGTTCATTTTAATTTAAACCTATTTAATTTGATTAAGGCTAACTTTAAGAAGATTACTCGTAAAATTTTCAGAATAGTACAGTCATGATTTTTTTTAAACGCTGCTTTTTGCTATTGTTTGCTAAAATGTTTAATCAGCGTTCCCGCACTATTAAACAATATTCAAGTTTGTCCATTGCAGGTGTCGTTACCAAACTTATATTAAAACTGAAATTTTAGCTGTGCATCGTAAAAATGGTGCCAAACAAGATTTTGTTTCAGCTGGATGGATGCCATGGTACCTACTCGGTTCTCATTCCCACGATAAAGAATTTCCTAGTAGGTACTTATTTCTTCGATGGTACGGGAATTCACCTAAATTTAATTAAAAAAAAATCAAATACAGTGTGAGTAATAACATAAACTCGACATAAATATAATGACGCTTTTTTTAGATTCCTTTTCACAAAATAGCTCCGTCAGGGGGAAGGGGTGCTGTAGTCTTCGTTTAACGGAATTTTGAAATAGTTTTAAGAAGCCGTGGTGGCCTTGGCTGAAGAATAGGCCTCTCCACATACCCGTGGATATTGTAAGAAGCGACTAAGGGGAAAAGCGTAGGCGTAGGTATTTCCACAAGTAATTTGTTACTACCACTACAATATTAAATTTTGTATTACCAACGTGAAGCATTAACGAATATGAATACCTATATCTATATTTCAGCGACTCACGCTTGTAGGCTGTTCAAAATATTTCAATTACTTTAGCTTTTCTTCGATAAAATCAAACCAAACTTCCTTCGCTTGCTACGCGTATTTTCTGCTATAAATTGAATTGTTCTAAGAGGCCCCCTAAGCCTTCCAGTTCAATCTTTGGGCTGCAAAGTGGGTTAGACTTAAAACTTGCGAGGTGCTCTCGATGGGCGCCATCATAATTTCCAGTAAAAGCCTCGTCAGAACGGTCCAATAGATCCGCACTGACGTTTTGTTGAGATGTACGAATATCTGGATGAGGCGTAATTTTTCAAGTGTCACTGATTTCTAAAAGATAAACTTGTATGAGTGCTTGTAGCAATATATTATCAGGCTATGTAGGATACGTTAAGGCATCATTTCTGGTAGAACTTTTCCCTGTAATTACCTTGAGAAAAGAGATCTCTAGATAATACTGACACCCTTTTAGGGCATAGCGAGAGTTTCTCGTTCTAAATTATGCAGCCCGCCTGGGGAGGTACCTCCGCCTTACAGAAGATCGCAGCCAAATAACATTATTTGTTTCAAATAGTGTTGTGTTCCTGCGGTGAGTAAGGTTGCCAGAGCTCTTTAGGAGGAGGGGGGTTCGGGGTCGGCAACGCGTGCGTGATGCCTCTGGTATTGCAAGCGCTCATAGGCTACGGTAACCGCTTGCCAACGAGTGGGCCATAGGCTTGTTTGCCATCTCAGTTGTATTCAAAAAACCTGAAAATATGCAATGGCAATAAGACGTTAAGTAAGGGCTTCCCTGAACTCTATATGCTCAGGCAACTGACATGTAGGATATTGAATGTTATTTTTTAGCAAATCGAGAGCGCACGTATCTTGCGCATATGTCTGAACGCGGCCTCATGATTTACGATACTAGGCATTAGTCATTGTCATAGAAGGGGCTCATATTGTTAGATTTTAGTAGCTCCTCTCGTAAAAAAATCCGTAAAATCGCCTTCATATGTGGCGTGTCAAGGGTTATCATGCATTCTTTACGGGCTTTTTTTAAACAGTTTCAAAAGTTATGCTAAAAGCCAGATCCAACATTTTACGCATCCTGATACCAAGAGACAATCAAGTTTTTAGAGGCAAAGTGTCCTGTCGATCGTGCCCCTCCATTGTGCTATTAAGGCCCGTTAATTTGTCACAAGCTGACACTTATTTACTTTGATTTCGTAATAAATTCTCTTTTATTTTAATGCCCTTTAAAATTGACCTTTTGTTTTGGCGAAGGACAGAGCCGCTCCTTGACTTTTTGCCAATATTTCAAGTGTAGAGTTCGCGCAATGAGCGAAGACCCATTTTGTCTAGAAGAACTCTAGGCAGTATTGGCCACGCAAAGATTAATTGAAAATATTCTCTATCAGTCTATTCATTAACCATCCAAAGTCATACTCAACATAAGATCAAACTACTTCAGTGTTTTTATTGAGTTGTACTTACCTGGATTGGTTTTGTTTTTTTTTTTTTTTATATTCCGGACATATCGCACACGGTCCACTGATCCTAAACTAGGCATAGCCTGTACTATGGGTACCAGTGACTGATATACATAATAGATAAATATTTAACACCCAGACACAGAACAAACATCTTTGTTCATCACACAAATGTTTGTCCAGTGCGGGAATCGAACCCGCGACCTCTAGCGCAGAAGGCAGTTTTTTTTTTTTTTTTTTTTCGAACGGATTTATATGCTGTGGATCTCTTATGACCACTGCCAGCTACACCGGGCTAGTCAGAGGCAGAGTTACTACCAACTGAGCTATGAGGCCAGTCAACCTTTTTTAAAGGTTACCCTTTTTTATTTTACAAGATGGGCTTAGAAAATATTTTTGGTTCTAAGCTGTGGTAGAGACTATTATGTGGAGCAGTGTGTGACCAGCAAAGAGAGGATACCCTTATTTTTCTTCTTGTATTAATAATATCCAGCGTGCTGCGTGGTGGTGAGTATGGGCAAATCCCCCCAAATGATAAGGAGTTTGCTCTGTCTGTGGGAGAGGCCATGTTCAGCAGTGGACGTCGAACGGCTGAAATGATGATGATGATTAATAATATGCCTTAGGTAGAAATTATCTTTCAAAATCGGAATGAGAGATATTCGAGGTTTCCAAAAACAATAGGCTATGGGCCCAGAAACCTCAATTAAATTATTACCGGCAATACATTATCGAACAAAGGAAGTGTTGTGCGTACGGAACCGATTCCGTTTTATAATTGATGGCTGCGGTCGATTCGCCATTTGTAAGAGCCTTACACATTTGTGTCTCTGTGAAGGGTAAATTCTGCTTGGTCCTTCATTTAACAAGTGAGCTAACTGGAATACGCAGCGTGGAAAGGCCCCTGCAGATGTACCGACGACATTGTGTCAGTCGCATAAATGAAGTGAAGTTAAGTTGAATCAAAATCGTTCGCCACGATGAGTTATGCTGGTTATGGAGGCTAAGTTCCAAAACTCATTATAACAAGATATGAGAAAATAGTTAATTAAAATTGTGTAGCTATATAGCTTTACCCAAAACGAGCTCGTAAAGTTTTATGTAAAATTTAAAAAAAATGGAAATTTACAGTTTGCGTTTCTACAAGGTGATTCAAAACATGTATACCATCCCGAAAGGGGGTTATTCTATCAACAAAAAGAAATAATATTAGCGAAAAAAAACATCAATATTTTCATTTTATTTTTTTGATTTTTTTTCACAAACTTTCTCAAATTAGTTGTTTTTTGTATTTTTATCATCTTTAAAACTAATACCTAAACGAACAAGAGGTTCGGAATCAAGATTTCTACCTAAAACAGCTGATTTTCGCATAGAGTTTTTTCAATGAAAAATGTCGAATTTCCAAAAGTCGTAGAACAAACTTTATTGCTAATTGCTTTTAGAATAATCCCCTTTCGGGATGGAATACATATTATGAATCACCTTGTATAGATCTGACATGCTTGGCTAACCCTGTTGCATTAGAATAGCAATAAAATCCAAGGCTCCTACAATTGCTTTTAAATTGCAATCTAATCCAAATGCAATAAGAGGCCTAAGTGGAACAGACCTACGGAACAGTCTGAGGCAACCGCAACCCAGCGAAATTAATTGCGGACCCCCAATACCCGCAGCTAAGATATTGTCAAACGAATTACTTTATAACGAGATTGCTGGTTTAGAGGTGGATTGTTTGCGCGGGGTTGTTTAATTTGTTAGGAATAAAGCGGGATTGACTGTGTGAACTGAGCCTAATCAGTCAGATATTGATGGAAAATTTACGTGTGCAGAAAGCTAATGTAATAGTTTACTAAGAACGTAGATATAAAGATAGATTAATACTTTTGTACACAAGGAATAGAAAGAAAAGAAAGATCATTTATTTGTCCCCAAAAACAACAGATAAAAAGACAAATGTATAAAAAAAATTACAGCAAATATACAGGGCGTCCCAAACTTATGGGACATGAAGGGGAAATACCTTAAATATCGTAGATAGGGTATTTTGCTGAAAGAAGACTTTATGTTACTTTTAAAAGTTAGTAATTCTGCATTCATAGATTTTCTAAATAATACTTGCTTTGTCTGGGAATCGAACCGAGTTAAATGTCCAAAAAAAATTATCCTACTTCTATGATGCCAATCGAAAGAATAGCTAAAAAATAATAACTTTGCTTAAGTAACATAGTATTTAAAAAAAAAGGAACAACATGAAATTAATCATTTTAATCAAATTAAAAACATACATGAAAGTGCCGTAGTCAATTAAGTAAGTATTTTTGTAAATTAATTCGCACACACTGTTCCATTTTCAAATTTAAGAACAACATTTAAAAATATTAGTTCTTTTTAAAAATATTAAAGTATGCGTTCAAACAAACGCTCTTATAAACTGTTCCATTTTCAAATTTAACAACAACATTGGTGTCGATTCTGTTGTTTTAGGATTCCTAACATAAATTTTAAGATTTCTTAATTTTCTAAGTTAAGTGGACCTAAACATTATGGTATTCTCCTTACATATCCTAAAAAATCCTAAATAAAACGTGTTTGTAAAATTTGACTCCATCATTTTACGTTGTTCCTTTCTTTTAAAATACTATGTTACTTAAGCAAAGTTATTATTTTTTAGCTATTCTTTCGATTGGCATCATAGAAGTAGGATGATTTTTTTTTGACATATAAGTCGGTTCGATTCCCAGACGAAGCAAGTATTTTTTAGAAAATCTACGAATGCAGAATTACTGACTTTTAAAAGTAACATAAAGTCTTCTTTCAGCAAAATACCCTATCTACGATATTTAAGGTACTTCCCCTTCATGTCCCATAAGTTAGGGACGCCCTGTATACAAAATAAGTAAAAATAAAAAGAAAAATAAAAACATGATGGCCAAAAAGGTCCCTATCTCAGCATAAGCTGCACCAAACCAGTGAATGGTATGGTACAGCGCTGGTTTTCAGACGGGACCTGTAGTGAGATCACGAGAATCAGCTGACACACAGCATTCAATTATATATTAATGTGGCAACAGATTTATAAAACAGGTAGGTAGGTAAGTAGTAAGATTACTTATTAAATCTATAACAAACTTCATCATCATCATTGCAGCCATAGGGAGTCCACTGCTGAACATAGGCCTCTCCCATAGATTTCCAGCGCGATCAACCTTGTACAGCCTGCACCCAAAGTAGATAGATAAAGACTAACAGAAACTTAGTCCTTATCAACAATAACTTTAACTTGCCAACCAGCATGCTCAGCGTAGTATGGGCAAATCCCCCCAAATGATTGCTTGGGTGCACTCCGCACAAGATCGGTCGCGCTGGAAATCTATGAGGGAGGCCTATGTTCAGCAGTGGACGTTCTAGGGCTGAAATGATGATGATAATGTCAAGTATCTATTATAACAGAATCTACGCAACTAATACCCATAACATCTTCTCGACAGTATTCCCCAATATCCAACAGTAAAAATACAATGGAGTGCTAGAAAATAAAAATAAACTGAACACGAGGCGACAAGCCGGAGGCTTCCAAGGATTTCGCGTAATAAAAGTAAAATAAAATGCCCGCGCCATATTGTATTAGCTATTTGGGGAACACAAGGGTACAATTTTGTTTGAGTTTCCTCGATCGACCTATTTTTGACTTGATATGATTATTTAATATGAATGAATGAATGAAAGTTTTTATTTACCTTACGAACTACTACATACACAATAAAATTAAAATTAAATGCTACATAACAAAAATATTGTGCGCAGCAGAGTTCGTGGAAAACATGGCCACCGCTCAGCATTGTGCTGGATACACACTGATGTGTGCACCCAGCGCTGGTTTTCAGCGGTAACCATTACGGTCACGTCACGACCCTCTAGAGTTGCCTAAAAATATCATTTATGACATATAATATGCTTTAAAAGATACATGTTTATAAATTTAAATACTTACTTATAATTTAATATAATCATTCATCCATTCATTCATAATTTATTAAATATAATGGAATGACCCACCTGCCCCTTGACTCAGCCTACGATTCACCTTACGATTCGACTAACTTGCTTGCTTGCTTGTCAAGTCACTGATTATTTCTTGGTCATCCTCCATTGTCAGTGACCTGGTTGAGATATAGTGGCCCTGAACAGGGCCTATGACGGTCGGTGAAAGAATCAGTGTAGTGCAAGTATTCAAGTGCGCCTCTTAGGCGGCTCGTATTCAGAGACAAGACTCGAGCATTGATCTGTACTTAAATCTCGATTTGGGGCGAGATTCTAATTCTTGAACAGTACTTATGTATAGATTCAATGATCACAGTTCACCTGAGTAAATGCTTATTCTGAAACGACAATCAGACGAAATCGGTGCTTGAGTTTAGATTTGATTTGACATTAATCAAATGACATTTTCGTTCCGTTACACGAACTTTGATGCATATTTATACTTCACTTTATTGTTCTATTCTATTTCCACCGTGGCTGTTTGAATTTCTGCGTAACGGATCGAAAATTATAAATAAATCAAAATGTAAACGAGAACATTTGAGTACAGATTTGAGACTCGACTCAGCTGAGAATAGTTTAAGTACCGTTCTTGAATAAAAGCTATGTTTGGGCAGAGATTCAATACTTAAATAGAGTTCAGCTGATCTGTGATTAAATCTATGCATGAGTCGTGTCTCTGAATACGAGCCTTAGAGGCTCCTTTCGCGCACTTGTCACAAGCCTTCGAATTTTAAGTTCTAGGACCAGCCGGTTTACTCACGATGATTTCATGGTTTGAGAGCACTAGTATAACGCACATTAATTTTCCAATTGAAGATTCATTGGTGCACGACCGGAATTCAACCTGTGAATCAGGGCCACTACCTCCGCCTATATTTTAGCCCCTTGGCCGATTTAACTCATATTCTTAACAGCAAATTTTGATAGTAAAACCTTTTGACCTTATTCTCATGCAGATCAGATTGTGTTGGTTTTGAAAGTTATGCTCTAACAAACAAACATACAGTCATACAACGCAGATTCATCCAAGTTGTTTGAGAGATCTTAGAAGAGTTCTTCGAATAACTTTTATAAGTGTAGGTACTTTAATTGAATACTTTCGATACAATCTAAATAAAAGCTTTGGCAAAACTAAATAAAGACGGTCAAGTGCGAGAACTCGTGCCCTGAGGCTTTCGTACCATTGGTCGTGGGTTCGAATCCCGGTCGTGCACCAATGGATTTCTAAAAATTAATAAAAAATCGTAGTTTAGGAAAGACAATCTTATATTTGCGGTTAGTCACGTAGTCATTGTATGACATTGACCGCAAATATAACTTTGTTTCCTAAAAAAACTTTGAAATTCCTCAATTTCAGACTTTTCCCTTTCCTTGTGTTACAAAAACTCCTAGCATTCCAAATTTCAGAATTGTGAGGTAACTGGAAGTACCCTAGAGGTTTATGATTTTTGCCATTTCCATACAAAAATTATACATTCATCGCCATATCTTTTTAATGCATTAAGCTAGAGCTTTGATTTTTTTACGGCACCATAAGCCCACAGACCTTAATAGGTTGTATAAATTTAAAGATGATACCTTTAGCCGTTTCTGAGAAAAAGGGTCTTGACCGACGGACAGACAGACAGACAGACCGACAGACGGACAACAAAGTGATCCTATATATGAAATACGGCTTTTTAGGGTTCCGTACCTTATTTGAAAAAACGGAACCCTAAAAAGCCGTATTTCACCGTTATTTGAACCCGATCAGAATTTAAACAAAGCGACGTACGTGAAATAAATCGAATTTAAGCGTCCCAATGTTTGCAGAACAATATTTTATTTTTACGACATATTTTTAGGGTTCCAAAGCCAAATGGCGAAAACGGTAAGCTGCGTATTTCTCATGGCTTTTGTGTATCGTTCTCGCTTTGTGCAACAAAACCCCGATTGCAAATGCTTCCAGAGTTATGTGCGTCTGATCACAACATGATGAAACTCACAATTTAATTAATAATCGAAAGTATTAATTACCATGACATATGTTTTTTAAAAATAAATTAAAATGTCAGTCAGTCAAATCAAAATTTGTATTCTTTCAAATTACAAAGATCGTTGTGAAACGTTCTAATTTCTAGTTTAATTGAAGCCTGTTTTGTGACTAAGTGGAAGTTCATTTGGAATTAGCCCAATACTTGAAAATGCCAAAAAAATATTAGTCTAATTAACTTTCAAGTAACAATTTACTACTAATGACTTTCATTTCAATAGTTGATTCGAAAACAAGACCCTCACTATGTTTGGTCTGACACGGTTTTGGCCCGATTTATTATATTATATTGATGCAATTTTATTTCCGTATGTCCGCGTTCAGTCTCAATAGAGATTTATATGTTTGAACGAATTTTGAATGAAATGATTTTAGTTTATTCTAATAGTACAAAACTTTTATGTCATCAATTTCAACAACTTAAATATTTTTCTAGAAATATAGAGTCACTGTACACCGACTTATGTTCCCAAATGCTCGGGCCTCATTGTCAGAGCCGATTAAGCACGATAGGGGCCTCTAAACGGCGCACTTTAATACTTTCACTACACTGATGGTAATAGGCTCTTCAGGGCCACCATACCTCAACCTGGTCACAGACCTAATACAGGATGACCAAGAAACAAATCAGTGACCCGACAAAAAACAAATTTCGTTGACTAAAAGTTCCACCTGATACTGTATACATCATCTAGAATAGATGTATTAAGGCCTTGCATAAAGAGATATCGCGTAATTGTGACTTCGGACAAAAAGTGCTCGTGCTAAAATTATCGCGCAGTCGACATTCACACTTTCGTAGGTAACCCTATAATGCTTGGGGGCAAACATAAATGTCCCTATCAAAAGTTTGCGCCCTTTACTCCATCCCAGACGCCATAGTAAAGCGATGGAGGTTAGAACAGAATAATGGGGCATAATCGAGTTGAGCTTACGTCGCGTCGCCAATGGCCCTGATTGAGTTCGGTAACGACGTTACAGCGAGTCTGATGAACTTTGGAGGGCTTTGAAGTGCGTAGTGACAGGTGGCGAGCGAAGGCGGTAAGTTAATGTTTTGGTCTAGGCTGTATTAAACTAGTGTTTCGCCCGAAACTGAGATCTTGCAATGTCTGGTGGATGCAATAATATGGGACAATTGAGATAATCATGAGAGAAAAGTCATGGAAACTCTAATAAACATTGTTGAAACTGGATTTCCAAATTTTACTATTCTCGTCGTATCTCAAAAACCACACATGAAAGCCTAAAATTAAAATCAAAATCGTGTGAAATATTATGAACAAAGCTCTTTCACATGGCACCTCATCTCAGATATTGATGTTAAATTTATTTTTACCCACATTTTGGTCACTCTATCTTATTAATATAACGACCTCTAGGCTGGTTTGATTTATATTCTAACAAGAAAATTATAAAATAATCTGGCCAAACATTCTTAGTTATGTGACATGTGCACAAAGAGGCTCTAAAAGGCGCACATTAATTCATCCACCACACTGGTTTTCCATCAACGTTCATTGGCCCTTTTCATGGCAAACATATCAACCTTCTCACTAACCTTTGCAGGATGACCAAGAAAAAGCCAATGACACGATAACCAAGGAATATATAAAAAGTTAACATTTCCCTTAGACCACACGGTCGATGGTTGAAGCGACATCGTCTGCAATGTGAACAAAGGTGAATCTAGCGAACCCAGCGACTCCGCAATGATTCTATTAAAATAAGTTTGAACGTATTAGTGGAATTATAGTGCAGGCGTTTTTGTAATGACGCAATGTTTTGATTTTAACCGACCTCAAATAAGGAGAAGGTTATAAATTCGGAGCTTATGTATATACCACTAGGTAAAAAATACTTCGCTTCGCCTCAAACTGATGTCTTGCAATGACCAGTAAAGTTGGCGCTTCGATAACCGTTCTTGAAAATCGCACCTTTGGCATGTTTTATATTATACATAACCAATCTGAAACCTGAACTAAGAAGTTTTTCAAACTCTACCAAAAGAGAGCCAACGTTATATTGGTTTTCTAAAGTCTTCACTCGCTTTGGTAGCGTGATATTCAAGTAGTAAGGCGTGGTAGTAAAGTAGCCCATAATGTTTTGGAATAACATACATTCATTCCATTTACTACATACATTAATTGCGTTTAGTGAATGCAGCGTGAACGAGTAACAATTATCTTCGCGATTACGTCTTTACAAACATTCGCATTTTTATTATGAGTATATTTTAAACCGACTTCAAAAGGAGTAGGTTCTCAAGTCGGCTGTATTTTTTTTTTGTGTGTATTTTACTCGATATCTCCGCCAATACTAAACCGATTTTGATAATTCTTTCGCTGGTGTATAAAATATGAACCCGGGGTCGTCCCATATTAATTTAATTCCTGAGGGATTGCTACTTGTCCCGTAAAACTTAAAAAAACGTCATCATCTCTTGAAATCACGACTTGCCGAATTTTTTTTTTGTCGACTGTGGTATGGTATGGGTATCCCCGCGACTTCGTTCGGTTGCTGCTATTTTTACATAAACTTTAACCTTAAGGGTTGTGTGTCGGGAATTCCTTTCTGTGCACCCATACGTTACAACAGAAATGTCATACCTACTCTTAGGACTTTTGGTTAGGCTCTGCGTTGATTGTCAAAGAGAATAAAACCACTACGTTTTATTGTCTGTCAGTCAGTCAGTACCATAAGTTATTATTTATGATGAATGAATGTCATACTTACTTCGGTTTTTTTGTTCCAAAGTGTTGGTGGCAGGTGTCATCCTCAGTAGGTAAGCAAAACGCAAAGAGGATGATAACATAAAAAAGAGGTTGGTATTAATCTTGTAAATATTCAGGAATTTGAAGTCGGTTTTCAGTTTTTGTAAAAAATATCTTATTAACGGAATAACTCCGAGGGGTATGCAATAAAAATAAAATTTGTGAGATTGTCAGTTTTCCATAGCAATTGTCTTATAAAATCACATCATCACTTGACTTTGATACAACACGCCATTCTCTAACTAAACACACAATTCCGTACATTCCTAATAACGCCACCCTACAAGGGATCCGAATCAACCATTCCGTATTTGTCCCTCCGTGTTTGCAACCAAAATATTGTCCTACCCTCTGAATATTAACTATGGATCCCTTATATTTAGTGGCCCCTAAATTATTCCAATCTGTGCATATTGACCGGCCGAATATGGAATGCATGACCAATGTAAGGAGAGCTTAGCTTATTGTAACTTAAGGTGCGGCCGGGTATTCTTCTAAGGCTCGTATTATTCCATATTTTTGGGTTTATGACTGACTACACTGGTCCTTCTAGTTAAAGAACTCTATAGGTTTTAAACTTTACCTATTCACACCTACTTCTTGCAAAACGAACGCGGGCGAGCGACTACCACTACATAGAATAACTAAGTTTTTCAATAACCATTTCATGGAAGTTGAATTTTTTGCAAGCTCACCCGCCTCGTTTAGGAAAGCAATTAACCAGATTATCATGTCTGGTTTTTTGAGTTTGGGTTGAGGTAGCAATATACCAAGACAAGTGTACTCTTAGAATATTTTTATTTCAACTTAAGCCTAAACTTAAAATAATGTGAATGATGTGTTCACATTCTCACTATATTATGTTAGCCTATCGTCAAACATTGTAGTCTTAAATATACCTACTAATATGGCACACTCTTACACAACGCCCTTTTTAAGTATACCCTAATTTGTGGACAACGGGGCTGATTATACTTTAAGAACCACCCATTCTATAAGATTTTTTTATATAATTTTTAAGAGTAATGGTTTGTCCTGAATAAATAAATAAAAATAAAATAAAAATAGGTATTCCAGTTTCAACGAAATCGGTTGAGCTGTTACGGCGTATAAAATGTAATATATTTGTCGATAACCCATTTTGTTCGGTGTCAATTAATCGAGAGTACATACATCTCAGCGATGGGTTATCTGTTCAAAAGACACACTTTAGCGAAATATAAATAAAATAATAAATAAATAGAATAGAAGATATTTATTCTGACCCACCCGCAACTTTCGGTAATTTGTCCGCGTGTTCAAGTATGTTCCTATTTTGACTCTTGTCACTTCGTAAACTTAATATCTTGATTTTCCGACCCCGTGTTACGTATAAATAAATAAATAAATAAATATTCCGGACATATTCACACGGTCAACTGATCCCATACTAGGCATAGCCGACAGAGACTGATTATATAATAGATAAATATTTAACACCCAGACACAGAACAAACATCTGTGATTATCACACAAATGTTTGTCCAGTGCGGGGATTGAACCCGCGACCTCTAGCGCAGAAGGCAGAGTTACTACTAACTGAGATATGAGGCCAGTCAAATGTATGTACCGAATCTCAAAACGCGAGCCTTACTCGCATTGACCGTCTATATTTCAAAATGATTTTTCTCCTAAAAATGAAATGTAGAACCTCGGTAAATTATTCTGTTTAGCCACGGTCTAAATTAGTGCTCATTTGTCACAGTTTAGAAAATAGTAACTAAGTACTAGTACTCTTACAGGCGAGGCCTATTTTTTTTCACTGTCATGGAATAATCCTTCACAAGTATTTTTGTGTCGTGACGTCACAACGTTACTGTTTTGCCCTAAACGGGGCAAACTAATAAACTAACTTTGACATAAATCAGTGTTATCATTAATTCATTAAGTTACTACGAAGATGGAGTGCCTAAATTAATCATCATACGGACAAATTAATAGAGTCGTGATGGGCCTTTCAAGCCACATAATATTATATAACTTAATTATAGATATCATCCGTGGTGGCCCCGGCTGAAGAATAGGCCCCTCCATATCTACCTATCCGCGGATGTCGTAAGAGGCGACTAAGGGAAACAAGCTAGGGGATGGGCAGCAGCGTCCCTCATTTTAACAACGATAGCTCTAACTGCGCTCGCCAACCCGCATGCCCAGCGTGGTGAGTATTGGCAAATCCCCCCACATGTAAGGAATTCGCTCTGTCTGTGGGGGAGGCCATGTTCAGCAGTGGACGTCGTACGGCTGAAATGATGATGATGATAGATATCATTGTAATATTGTTTAGTGGCCTTACGGGAGTAACATAGTCACTCTGTGACAAAACCCACAAATAAAGAAAATAAAGATTAAAAAAGTCTATAGTACCTACTGTACCTACCAATTGAATAATTGTAAGCGCTTTAAAGATAAGCGTATTTTTGGTGCGCGTTAGCTCGTTTATGTAGTCAAGTGCTATGATGCGCGTTGTTTTATATACTTAAAAAAACGAGAAGGTTCTCAATTCGGCGGCAATGATTTTTTTATGTATGTACACTGATTACCGCAATGGCTGGTCCGAATTGATGTTTTTTTTCGTGTAAAAGCGCTGGCATTTGGTATTAAAGCGCGTCACACACGGCAGCTATAATGTAAAAATGTATATTATAGCACGATACATCTCATTACAGACTGCAGACTTCGCGGAGGTAATAACGGCATCCTTAACGCGATTGCCGAAAAATTTGATTGTTCTCTAGTGGGGAAACTCATACAGAGGACTAAATCACTTTTAGTTATAAGGTACTAACTTTATTTTGATATTTATTTTGTTTTTTAATTTTTGAATATTGTATTAACTAACATTGTGGACCCTGTTGTCTTGAATAATAAAATAAATAATTACTTCTTTCCATAGAAACCGTCAGGAGACCACACACGGCAGCTATAATGTATCTTTTTACATCTTTGTATCTCTTGTCAGTTTCTATGGAAAGATGTAATGAGATCTATCGTGCTATGATATACATTTTTACATTATAGCTGCCGTGTGTGAAAGGCTTAAGACGTCATGATACTCAACTGTAATATTTTCACTGTTACGAAAAATTTGAACCTGCCTAAAATATTATGCTCAATATTGAACAGTTCTACACTAGCACGCTCACATCTTCCGGGGACATCAGTTAGTACGGGTGCGGCGGCAGATTCGCCCGAGGATCTCAAAAGGCGCAAATACGTTAGTCTTGATAGGGCTTACGTCTTAGAGCCTTTTGGGGTTGAGACCCTGGGTCCGTGGGGAAACGGGGCCCTCCGGGTTTTCAAAAAGATATCAGGGCGTCTGATCGAAGCGACGCGTGACCCGAGAGCTGGCTCTTATTTGGCCCAGCGAATTAGTATTGCCATCCAGCGTGGCAATTCTGCCAGCGTCTTGGGGACGCTTCCGACTGGTAGTGATCTGGATCAGTTGAGCTATCTATAGATCGTTTGTAACGGTCTTTAGATAGGTCAACTGTTTCTTGTGTATTTTGTAAATATTAACTTATATTAGTTTTAAGTTTATTTCTGTAAATACACACGCTTGAACTATCAATCTCCTTTAACCAGGGTGAATCCAACCATAACTGTAATTTAATCACGTCATCCCCTTTCCACTAATGAAGGTATTACATGAGTAGAATGAACTTCTTGGAGGTTCGCAGATTAATTTCGTGTGAAGTTAAAGTTCTTAATAATTCATTAATTGATCCTATTGAGATCTCCGAGTATAATCGGACGAATCAGCATTGTTTGTAATTATAAAATAAATAATACCCAGCAGTCACATACAATAGTTCTGATCACACATTATGATGCCTTGTGTCGTGGTGGGTATCAGATACAACGAGTACCACAATATCCAGACTGAGAACAAATATTTGCAGATCATGCAAACATTTTGCAAGAAGAGCGAAACTACCCACTATGATTGATTTTTTTTTCTTTCTTCAATTTCGTATTTATTGTGTGATTTTTATTGTATCTTACTAGATTTCATTCTTATTTGTAGAATATTCATATATTAACGCTGTAAGGCACACTAGTGTTACGTTATCTTTAAGTTTTCTCTGAAAGTGAATTATTTAATTCTTAAGAGAAATAAATATCTTCAACCGTATTTTGTCCCGCAGCGGGAATCGAACCCCTTGGGTCTCAGACGGACACTTGCCTACTGCGCCAGGTCGATTATGCCTCACTTGCCCTGATATTTCTTTACCTGATTTCTTCCAAACATTTTTTTATTTATTCAAAAACCAAATGAGCAATGATTTGCTGATACCTCTAAATTTCGCAAGATAGAAAATACTAAAAGAAAAATTACATAATAATAACTACTAGCTCTACTAACTTGAAAACTAAGGAAACTGTGCCAAATCGTCTTGCAAGAAGTATAACATAAAAATAAACGAACATTGGTGTCGATTCTATTGTTGCATTAGGTAATAAATGCAATATAAGTATAAATAAATAAAATAAAATAATCTAAACGAATCTTGTTTTACAGCTAAAAATGTTGCCATCTCATTCTCATTGATTGAAACGACAAGGTTAACTAATTTTAGCTCTGTCAAAGTTAGTTTAGGAAAATGCACCAGCAGAATCGAGACCACTGTCTAACCCCCAGACTAAAATAAGGAGCGCACCCTACCCTATTCATTTTCCAGCACCATTAAGAAAATCACCCTTATTTTTATGAACCAAGCATGATAATCAACAATCTTTTGATTCCTTTATACCTTGTCATATCGATCGAGATTTCTCACCCTATAAAGTAGGTGTCATGAGGGGTGCAATTTACAAAATGTTCCCCTTTTGTGTGAGGGTTTTCCCGTGATGGGGTTGTGTTGGGAAGTGACGTCGTCAGTGCGATAACCATAATTTTTCTTATGAATAGAACGGCAGGAACGTAAAAGAATCAATCTGTTTAAATATTTCCTTTGCCTGTTCAAATAAATTTAACAAAGGGCTTATCATTATTAGTGCTGTTATATGGGCCATTACATTTCGATGCATAATTTTTTTCAATAAGATAGTTTCTTCTTTTCACCCGGAGGATGTCTTCAACGCGACTTCCTATCATGTTGGGAGAATTTGCCCATACTCACCACGCTGGGCACCAGTGTTGGCGAGTGCAGGTAGAGCTATAGTTATTAAAATAAGGGACGCTACTGCCCATCCCATAGCTTTTTTCACTTAGTCGCTTCTTACGACATCCACGGGTAGATAGATATGGAGGGGCCTATTCTTCAGCCGTTGCCACCACGGCATGGAAGCGTACATATTTTAACTAAATCAGTTTTTGGTGCCATGTGAGTCAGGAGGTTAGTCAGAAGTTTAAACAGGAAGTAGGGCACAGCGAGATTTTCTCGTTCTAATTTGGAGCAGCCCGCCTGGGGAGGCACCTCCGCCTTACAGAAGATTGCAGCCAAACAACATTATTTGTTTCAAATAGTGTTGTGTTCCTGCGGTGAGTAAGGGAGGGGTCGGCAACGCGTGCGTGATACCTCTGGTATTGCAAGCGCTCATAGGCTACGGTAACCGCTTACCAACAGGTGGGCCGTAAGCTTGTGAGCCAACTCAGTTGTATAAAAAAAAAAAAAAAGTCACCTTTAGTGTGTCAGTCATGATAATGAATTTAACGCAAGCAGATAGGTACTATTCAGACTCGCTAATTCGCTATGGACATGATAACGTCAGGTATTTTGCTAAGCTCACGGTTTCAACAAATGCTAGGCGTGTGGCCAGACTGTCAGTGTTCTACAAGTACCACTTTGGTGACTGTACGCAGGATTTGCATGACCTCATCCCTCCCTCCCCCTTCCACTACCGGACAAGCAGACGCACAGGTAATTACCACCCTTACCTGGTCGACATACCAACCGAACCAAACGTTTCTGCTCCACCTTTATTATAAGCACTGGCAAAGAGTGGAACGATCTGCCAGCGTCTGTTTTCCCGGATGAGTACAATCTAGGAGTCTTCAAATCTAGAGTGAATAAGTTCCTTCTGGTAAAGCGTGCTCCATCTTAGGCCACATCTCACTTACAAAAGTGAGATGGTGGTCAAAAGCCTTACCATCACCAATAAAAAAAAAAGGCTCGATTAAATGCTCTTATATCAGGTTCACATTCATACCCATAAAGATACGGTTCACAGTTTTTTGTCACAGCTAGGGAAAAGTTATCAAATGCACCAGACTGAACTTTCCATTACATTTAAATAGTTTTTCACAATCAACGCAATCATCGGTGCAGCCATTGAGACCGCAAAATAATCGAATGGTTTTGTTCAATACCTATAGCGTGGCAAACCCAAATACAAGTTAGCAAATTGGCCTCGATGGCGCAGCGAGTGAGTGCCCTTCTGAGACGCAAGGAGTGTTCGATTCCCGCTACGGGACAAATGCTTGCATGATCTGCAAATTTTCTTCCGGGTCTGGGTGTTGTAGTACCACGGTACCATGGTACCTCGGCGTACGTTTAGTGACCAAGTCGGTAACGTTTTGGAAAAAGGTCAGATCCGGTACCCTAAACCGACGAGCATGCATGAGGAATGTGATGAGAGTGAATGAAGCAAAAGAGGTATAGGTCAGGATCGTAGCAAGTGGAAAGCCGTAGTCTCTGCCTACCCCCACTGGGAAACAGACGTGTTTTTATGTATGTATGTACCACCATCTAACACGGTTCCCCAATAAATAACAACCAACTCCACTTTTATTTAACCGACCGTATCGAAACGGACATTCATGTAATTGTTTTCCATTCCACAGTAATTGACTTGCGGTGAATGCCGATAAATGTTTTTTGCATTTAAAGCCTTGGCTACACAGGGTGCGGGTCGGGTAGGTACTATTTAAGTCAACTCGTCTTATAAAAAATGCGAGCTCTACGCTAGGTACTACATGAGTCCTGCACTTAATGATGGGAGATAACAGTAGATAAGTTCGATCGAGTAGATAAGATCGATATTGTGGCTAGCTTTGTGTAGTAACTGAGTTTTTATTATTCTATTGCTAGTTTACTATACAGCACATTATCGTCAAAAAGGGAGGGTCTTCTATAGTTGTTTGATGTATGTCTGTATGTCGGTACTTTGTGTTACACTTGTTATTACTTTATTTTAAGGCACTTTTTATCTTATTTGTATTCTTAAGGATTTCTTCAAATTGCATCTTAGACAAATCTCACAAGGTTTTTTAGATGTATAAAAATTATTCTTTGTACAACATTAATAACAAACAAAAAAAAATTAAATTGTGCAGTCTGCCATCGTAAGACGGCACATTTTCAACCTTAAATGTGCCACTAAACAAACTGGTTTGCTAGGAGCTATAACAGCATTAGAAATCCTAACTGCCTTACTCATATTATAAATGCCGAAGCGTTTTTTTTCAGGAACTGAACAACAAATACCTACTGTGGTTTTTTAAAGAATGTTCAAAAAAATTGACACATCCCATTTTGCGCACAAACTTAAAGTGGAATATTCGCAAAAGAAGATGTTGCTTTGGAGAATATTTCTGCTCTGCTTTTTGAAGAACATTCCATATATCTGCATTGACGATAATCTATCTACGCTCAACTCTTTTATTATATTTTTAGGAGTACTTAGGTATTAAGTTGGTAGATAACTTAGTATTTTTTACTCTACGGAAAACTTTCAAGTAGCTTTACAATTCCCACCCGCCTTACGCCTACCCTGCAATCTGTGTGACTGGGGCATTAATCGGTGAATATTCTGAAAACCTGGTGATAATTTTTGTCCTAGCGTGGCTAGTATCATATAAACTGTGGCAACTTGATTGTTTGGACATCACTGATTAATGAGATAGTGGATTTTATTATAAAAGGCTTTATCCAAGATCCAGATCTACGGCCGGTAGAACCTATCAGGATACATTGGTTTTGGCAAACGTTTGATTACTGCAATTTTATCCGCAGCTCAAATTAAAGTACCTAAATATGTTTATTTTTATATCTGAAAATAGACACGTTTCACAATGCATTTATATGGATAGAAGCATTGGAAAACGAATTGTTTGTTTGTTTGTAACCTTTTGACAACTAAACGACTGAACCTTTTGTCTCAAAAAAATAATGTTGAAGGGGTTGAAAGTTTGTATGGGCAATCCATAATAACTCAAGTTAGGAATCTGAAAATTAATATTAAGGTTTTTGGTCAGAAATAAAGACAGACATAAATGGTTTCAACATTTTTGCTGAATAATCCCGTTTTGGCAAAGTAAGTGGTTAAAATTATGAGGTATGTACTAGCTTTCATATAAATGCGGATGAAGTCGCGGGTAACAGTTAAATATAAATGCGTTTTGAAACTTAAACCCCTTATAAAATAATAAAAAATCGCGTATCAAAATAAACAGATAAAACATTTCTTTGAGAGCCTTTCAAGCGTCGGAAAAAACTGGGGAGTCCTTTTGAAAGCATTCAATGCGAGGTGTTGAGAAATGAGCACACCTTTGAGTCGGCACCTTAAGCCGAGTGGAAAGGAAACGAAAAAACATCTTACTGTGTCGAGTGCTTTGCTTAGACGATGATTTCGCTCGGACCGTTTTTCAGCGTGAAAATTATAATCATACTGTGTAATATCAATAAAAACTTCAGTTACCTTCGTAAACTTCAAAGAAAAAATAAAATAAGCATTTTAAATTTAATTAGGTACAGTATTGGCCGTGGTGGCCCCGGCTGAAGAATAGGCTCCTCCATATTTTACCCATAAGTACTTAACAAACTCAATGAACTCAACCATTACTAACATATTATCGTCCATCTGCCTCCGACGAGTACTTGAGTATTATGGGCAATATGGGTAGTATTATATAGCAAGAAAACGGAGTGACATCAGTGTAAAAGCTCGTGATTACCGGGAAGAGACCACGAGGCCGAAGTCCAGATCCAGATAACTGCGGCCAGATCCTCAACAGGCTTGATTCCAAGTTTCACAAAGCCATCAATCTCTCCGTTAACAGACACTGTAGGCGCAGTAAGGATAGCAGTCAAGGATAAAGTCATCCATGGATGGGATCAGCATTGAGAAAAACGACTCAGAGACAGAGAGAGATCTTAACCATGGATATCTTAAGTGGCTAATAGCTCAAACTGCCCTCGCCAGCCCGCGTGCCCAGCGTGGTAAGTATGGGCAATTTCCTCCAACATGACAGGAAGTCGCTCTGGGGGGAGGCCTATGTTCAGCAGTAAAAAATCCTACAGCTGAAATGATAATGATGACTTGTGGAAAAAAACTCACTTGTCGAGCGCGTCGTATCTTCGGGGCGAGAAGCTCTCTTTTTATACGAGGCTCCAAGAACGGTCAACTCGAATTAAGTAATTTTGCACACTGCCTTTTTAGAACAAAAGTGAGATTTCCTACTCTGTAACACAATTTAGCGTCTTAGCACGGATCGTATTCGGGGGGGTTTTAAAATGTTTAAATAAAGTACCACCTAAAGCACGAGTGGGTACTTAAGCTCTTCGAGACATTTTCCTTTTACTATCTTCGTGGCTTAAATATGGCGACATTGTATTAAGACGGTCTTCGCTCACACCAAAATGTCTGTGCTTAGAGACACTGATGTTTTATTAAAAACATAAAACGGAGGATATACAAGATGATTCATATTATGTATACCATCTGGCTGCTCACCGATTCTTTCTTGGTCTTCCTATATTGGGTCAATGTCCAGGTTTAGGTATGGTGGCCCTGAAAAGAGCCTATATATAACCGTCTCGTCGGTGAAAGAATCAGCGTAGTGAAAGATTATACTGAGCTTCTTAGAGGATCCTTTAGTACCTACAAATTTAATGTCTTTTTAGGTTCTAGGACATGCCGGTTTTCTCACGATCGATGTTTTGAAATCACTAGTATAGCGCACATACTTGACTGGCCTCATAGCTCAGTTCGTAGTAACTCTGCCTTCTGCGCTAGAGGTCGCGGGCTCGATTCCCGCACTGAACAAACATTTGTGTGATTAACACAGATGTTTGTTCTGTGTCTGGGTGTTAAATATGTATCTATTATGTATATCAGTCTCTGGTACCCATAATACAGGCTAGTTTTTGATCAGTTGACCGTGTGTGATATGTCCAGAATATTTATTTATTTATACATTTTCCGAGTTGAAAATCCATTGGTGCATGACGGGATTCAAACCAACCTGTGGATCAGGAGGCGAGGCTGTTACTACAACTCCACTACTAGTTATCTCGTTGACACAACAAGCAAGAAAGTTCGTAAGAGCCTGACAATAACTTTTGTCACGGAGTCATTAGCCGAAGGTTTTTGTCCGATATCACCCTGTCCATCCAGTAGAAGTCCACTGCTGGATATAGGGTCCACAGGCTGACGACGATGAGTTGATTATTTCATTTTTAAATTGATTAGTCAGCTTGCTAATGCCTTTGCTAAATGGAAAAAAAAGATGAGGGTCAAATATTAAGGTACTCGAATTACAGGTATTGACCATTTACCGCTGTGGATTTTTATTCAGTAATAAAATAAAAAACTACTGGTAATTTCTCCGCATTAGTCTGGGATTTAAAAAGTAAGTGCCAGTACTTGACAATTGATTGCAATAGTTTGAATCACAATAGAACTACTCAACATAACAAGTGAGAATTGTATTCCCATTTGTTTTGTGGACAGAACTAATCAGAAAAAAAATCCCAACAGTTCTGTCAACAGAACTGGTGGGAGTAAACGGTGTTGACTTAGGTATATCTCTACTTTTCTTACAAGGCATAATAAATTAATAATTTAAGCAACTGTGTAACCGTCGGGTAGGACACGCGGCCCCCGTGGGAAATCTGCCGCCAGACGCGAGACTGCTTATCGTCCCGTTTGTCGAGAAGCGTTGGCTGTAATTTAGCGGTGTTCTCGTTTTTCAACCGTCGAGGAACGTGTTGACGAATAGTACCCACTATCGAAAAATGACACGTGCGTCTCTACTTTATGATAATCAAAGTCAAAGTCAAATTCAAAAGGTATTAATTTCAATAAAATCAGTAGGATCACTTTGAAACGTCTTAGAAACTAGGTGAAGCTATGCCTGTTCCTCGCAACGAAGCCTAGAAGAATCAGGCAACAAACACGGCTTGGTGCCTATAATTTTTTTGATGATCTTTTTTCACAAAATTGAATTTAAAGCTTCAGTGTGGTGACGATCGAACTAGGTGAGGCTCAAAAGAAAAGTAATCTAATTATAATCCCTAATAAATAAGAGCTTATAAAAATGTGAAAAAAAAAGAAGACAAATGTGAGCTTCAACAAATGTTCTAAGGGCAGCACACGCTACACTTGATGAAATATGTACCTAATGCCTTATACCTTAAAATAATTAATCCTTTTAATCCTGTAGAAGACACTACCAGAAGCAAACGAGATACAAAACCATTTGAAAGACTCAAACTTAAATATTCATTTAATCATTAAAATCGTAAGGATAATTTTAAAATGTCTGAAATAAAGAATCCCCAAACATCAATTCTTGCTTGACGTGTCACTGATTCTTTCTTGGTCATCCTATATTAGGTCCGTGACCAGGTTGCCCTGAAAAGAGCCGCAGCCAGAGAATCAGTGAAGTGAAAGGATTAAAGTGCGCCTCTTAGATGCTCTCTTCGTGCACATTTCACATGTCTTTGAATTTTTAAGTTCTAGGACATGCCAGTGTTTCCGGTCCTCGCGATGTTTTCCTACACCGTTTGAGAGCACTAGTATAGTGCACACAAATTTTCTGAGTAGAAAACCAATTGGTGCACGTCCAGGATTTGAACCCGCGACTTGTGGATCGGAAAATATTTTCATTTTGTTCGGCTACTATTCATCATCATAATTTCATCCGTACGACGTCCACTGATGAACATGGCCTCCCCCACAGACAGAGCAAATTCCTTATCATGTGGGGGGATTTGCCCATACTCACCACGCTGGGCATGCGGGTTGGCGAGCGCAGTTAGTGCTATCGTCGTTAAAATGAGGGACGCTGCTGCCCATCCCCTAGCTTTTTTTCCTTAGTCGGCTACTATTAGAAATTTGCTATCCTATCGTAAGCTGTATCGTGAATTCTTCGTGCTCGGGCCACAGTGGTCAATGATTTGGCTAAATTATGGCCGTTACTACGTTCACCGTTTCTAAGCAAATCAAGGCTTTATCGTCTTAGAGGGACTAAGCGTTTTGTTGTATCTATCGTTTATTTTATGTCTACATTATTGTCTATCTGAAGCTAAAGACAGTACCTACCTACCTATTGTCGCCAACTCTATAATTCAGTTGAATAAAACAACATTTTTGATTTTTAGTTAAGCTCAGATAATGTTGTTCGAACAAGAACCAATGCCACCGACAATACCTTTCAGAAATAGCAGTGGGTAGGCCATATATCTGGCAGAACCTAAAACCGCTGTGGGATAAAGGTTCTCGAATGGTCACCACGAACCGAATGACGCGCAGTTTTTGAAAGACGGACCGACGGATTTCCGGTTGCGGAAAGTCGGTGGATGGAAAAGCCAAGTCCTTTCTTCGTGGTACTCTTTGGGGGAGGCCTGTCCAACAGTGGACTTCTACAGGCTGATGATGATGATGATGATGACACTGAACTCGGTAAACATAAATAGAATCCTACTAACGTTTTCTATCTGTTTCCTAATTTTTCTAGGCATGTTCGCGAGGAACAGGCGTAGCTTCACTTAGTTTCTATTCTAAGACCTATTTAATTTCTTATTCATCTTAGTATACTGTCTTTTTTTTTTTATTAAATCTTATTTTGTAATTTGTAATGTTGTTACAAATAAACACATTTTCATTTAATTTTCATTTTTACACACCTTTTTCTCTTTCTCTGTCTTTTTGTCGTATGACTGCAAAAGCTACTCCCACTGAAAAGTTTGGCGTACAGCCAAACCGAGTCCATGATCCAAACTCTTGATGGTAGTATGTTTTAACTGAAATCTAGTTTGATAAAACGCAGATGTACTCATGTAGAGATAATACTTTAAGAAAGAGCAGTGGTCCTCCCCACCGACCGTCTAGCGGTAGATTTCCCGAGGGGTCCTGTGTCCTGGTCGGTTACACGGTTGAATAACTAATTGTACTGCCTGTAGCATTGAATTTTTCCATTTATTTGAGACCTGTAGGGGTCCGCACGAGTTTGGTCATATTTAAATGATTGCTACGTCTAAACTTACACAAATATAAACATTTAGGAATCGCTGGCACTCTTCTAATTATTTAGTACTAGCTTCCGCCTGCCGCTTCGCTCGTGTGGTACCTTCATAAAGCTTAACCTTTATGCTATTCAAGGTAGAGAACTTTATTATTATAAGTTTCAACGAAATCGGTTGAGTCGTTACGATGAGATTGAACAACAAACATCTAAACATCCTCACAAACTTTCGCATTAATAATATTAGTAGGATATTTCATTAGTTTGATCATCGTGATGACTTGGATTGGAGCTATGGTTTCAGTCGATGCGATGCGTATTAGTAGTAGTAGTATAGTACATATTATGTTATCTGTGGTAGTAGTTAGAAAAACCAGCCTCCGCTTGCACGTGTTACCCGGATAAAAAGTAGCCTATGTCACTCTCCTGCTCCACTCTTTTTTTTAAAGTGTCATAAGCCTACTTTTCCGTTAGGTAGGTGTTTCAAGTATTTTTATAGTATTTTTATTCAGAACACAAACAAATTGCACAAATTACAAAATGAAACGATGATACTGCAACAGTTATAAACTGTGTAGCTTAACTCAAGCCATCAAAAAATCACTTAAATCTGTAGTACTTTTGCGTTTTTATTATTAGATAGTAATTATTTCATTCTAGCTTGCTCATAAAGGCTTTCAAAAATATTTAATATGTTACGTACACAAGATTTAACGACCTACAAGTGGTAGAATAAAGGCACTGACATCAGAAAAAAGCCGTCGACTTAAACCAGCCCTCAATCATTGTTTACTTAAATTTCCATGATTAAGTACAAGCATCGTTATTTATTTTTAAGTAAACAGTAGGTACTTGTTTCGATTTATTTTGCAAACTCGTTCCCTCACGCAAAAAGGAAACAAAGTAGGTACATAATGATTTGTGTAGCGATTGCAGAGTTATTGATTTCTTAATCGTAGAATTAGCTCTCAGAATTAGTAAGTTGAAGTGGCAGTGGGCAGGCCATATAGCTCGCAGAACCGACAACCGTTGGGGAGTAAAGGTTCTCGAATGGCGACCACGAACCGGGCGACGCAGTGTTGGAAGGCCCCCCACCCGATGGACCGACGACATTGTGAAGGTTGCGGGAAGTCGGTGGATGGAGAAGGCTCAAGACCGTTCGTCATGGAACTCTTTGGGGGAGGCCTATGTCCAGCAGTGGACTTCTACAGGCTGATGATGATGATGAGTCGTAGAATTGTGTTTTTTAAACACTACCTTACTTATGACAAAAGCCTTGACCCCCACTAGATCGCTTGGTACCTACCTGGTGGTTATTGTGTAATCGGCTTTAAATATCAAATTCTCAATGAGTAACTCTCAAAACAGAACGTGAGTGTGTCAAATGAACTCAATTCCAATTTTTTACAAATAGCTGCTGCCGTTTAAATAATAAGGCTATTCGTGGTCAATACCTTTAATTGTAATTGGTGGCCCCGGCTGGAGAATAGGAACCTCCATATCTATCTATCCGTGCAAGTCTTAAGAGGCGAGTAAGTGAAATAAGGACGGTCATGTGCGAGAACTCGCACCCTGAGGTTTTCGTACCAACCATAGCACGGGATCAGACAGACAGACAGGCAACAAAGTGATCCTATAAGGTTCCGTTTTCTTCCAAATGAGGTACGGAATCCTAAAAGGCTAGGGGATGGGCAGCAGTGTCTCTTATTTTCACAAAGGTTATGGTTGTTAAAACTGGGGACGCTGCTGCCCGTCCCCTAGTATTTTTGTCTCTTACGACATCTATCGATATGAGGGGCCTATTCTTCAGTAGGGGCCACCACGGCAATTTTTATTAATACGAAGAGGAAATCAAGGTAAGCTAATGTTTCTTATTGAAAAAACATTATTATCTTGTTTACCAACGCTACACGGATCCCACCCAGATCATGGCGGAATGTAAAAAGTGGTCGAGCCGGGCCGGAGTCGACCGATCCGCGGGAATTATCTCAAATGAAGACATTATCCTGCCGAGGCGTGCGCGAGCGCAGCCTACGTGATCTTTTTGCCGCCATTATGCTTAGCACAGGGTTGTCGCGCAAAAAACCTAAAATTTTAAATTGTTACAGTTAATACAAGGTCTTTAAAAGACAAAAGTCGCACTATTGGCTGTGACAAAAAGGTATTTGAAGCTTGCAATGGACTTGAAGGCGAAATAAACTACTATTATTGCCATGCTTGCTTGCTTGTCGTTTAGTTCTGTATTAGGTCACTGACCAGGTTGAGGCATGGTGGCCCTGAAAAGGGCATGTGACTGTTCGTGAAGGAGTGTAGTAGTAAAAGGATTAAACTGCGCCTCTAAGAGGCTGCTTTCATGCACTATTGCCATAATCATGAGAATCTATAATACAGGCTCCAAACTTCTAAAACATGGACAATTAAGACATCTTTACTGATGTAGTGTTGGGTGACCAACACAGTTTTCAAATTTTTTTACGAACTCATTTAAGCTTCCCTGACATTTATCTAATTTTCCAGAAAGAGTAGACCCTGGCAACTGTGGTTTAAGGGCAAAGTTGAAGGATTGTCTTACATTTCTGCTTTTTGTGCTTGGTTTATAGCATGGGTTTTCAACAATTTTTAGTGCAAGGGCCAATATCTCATTTTTTATCGTCCGAAGGGCCGCAATGGCTCAATCTCCTACTTTTTTGAAGTTTGTTAAAAAACTAGATTACAATGAACCAGGAGAATAAAATACATCATATAACACACATAAATTAAAATAAAATACCATTTCAATAAGAAATCTTAGAATTAGGTACAAGAACAAAAGAAAGCAATTATTAGCAATTATTATTGAACAAACTTTATTAGGGCTAAAAAGGCGACATCTCAATTATCTAAACTGTTTGTACGGAAACGTGGCGTTTTTTTCTCTTCTTTTTCGAGTGGCCACCTATCAAAAATGTGATTAATTAGAATAGGTACAAACTATTATTTATAGTTTTATATATAGCCTAAAAAATATTTCGCCCACACAAGAAATGACCCGGCATTATATGGCTAGCGGGCCGAGGGTTAAAACCTGTGCTTTATGGGAATATTTGCATTGTGAATTGATACTAAAGCTTTTTAAAAGAGCTCCATTATTAAAGAGTTGAAAGATGGGTGTTTTCGTAGCTAAGGCAATACTTCTGTTTTTTGGTCGTGGTGGCCCCGGCTGAAGAATAGGCCCCTCCATATCAACCTATCCGAGGATGTCGTAAGAGGCGACTAAGGGAAAAAAGCTAGGGGATGGGCATCAGCGTCTCTCATTTTAACAACGATAGCTCTAACTGCGCTTGCCAACCCGCATGCCCAGCGTGGTGAGTATGGGCAAATCCCCCCACATGATAAGGAATTCGCTCTGTCTGTGGGGGAGGCCATGTTTAGCAGTGGACGTCGAACGGTTGAAATGATGATGATGATGATGAGATAAAGTCATAAGGTTATATTTTTTAACCAAAATATACAATGAGAATCATTATATGTGTTCTATGCCGAAAGGGTTTAGGAGGAGGTAGGGCACAGCGAGATTTTCTCGTTCTGAATTGGAGCAGCTCGCCTGGGGAGGTACCTCCGCCTTACAGAAGATCGCAGACAAATAACATTATTTGTTTCAAATAGTGTTGTTCCTGCGGTGAGTAAGGTTGCTAGAGCTCTTTAGGGGGGAGGGGGTTCGGGGTCGGCAACGCGTGTGTGATGCCTCTGGTATTGCAAGCGCTCTTAGGCTACGGTAACCGCTTACCATCGGGTGGGCCGTAAGCTTGTTTGCCAACTCTGTTGTATAAAAAAATAATAATAATAATAATAGATAGTATAATATAGGTAGTATACATTTTATTTCAGGTAACTTAAGAATAGTACAGATGATAAAAACTATAATACATTACTACTACTAAACTATAATATATAGATAGGTAGAGTTATTTACCTAGAATAGCTTAAAGGCTACTTTTTAAAAAAGGAACTCTTTGGCAATCAATTTTGTTATGCGACTTCTAGGAATTCGAAATTTTTCATTTAAAAAACATACTAGGATTACCTTCTCATATTTTAAACCTATTTAAAACTGGTATACCAAAACCGGTCACGTAAGTTCATCATCAACTCGATGATTATTATTTTACACTCCCAATCAGCTGTAATTGTGAGAATTATCGGTAATGAGTACGAAACAGCTCTGATAACGGTCTGTTTCATGATTACCCATTAACTGTATTTTATACTGGTGCTGTTGTAAAATAGAATGGTCTAATTATCTATGTCAGCTGATGCTCGTGATATCACTACAGGTCCCGTCTGAAACCAACGCTGGACCGTACCATTCACTGGTATGGTGCAGCTTATGCTGAGATAGGGACCTTTTTGGCCCCATACAACAGTCACCTCTTATATTCTCTTATATTATCTCTGGCAACCTTACTCACCGCAGGAATACAACACTGTTTGAAACAAATAATGTTATTTGGCTGCGATCTTCTGTAAGGCGGAGGTACCTCCCCAGGCAGGCTGCTCCAATTCAGAACTTGTAAACTTGCTTTATTTTTATTTTTCTTATTTTTTAAACTTTTGTCTTTTCAACTGTTGTTCTTGGGGACAAATAAATGATCTTTCTTTCTTTCTAATCTTTCTAATAAACGTCTCTCAAAATCGCAGCAACTGGTCGAGTGGGTAGTGGCCCCCAGCCTTCGAATCCCGATCCAAATCCAATCCGTGGGGACTTTCCACTCGGAGAGTCATCATCATCATCAGCCCACATTAGTCCACTGCTGGACATAGGCCTCTCCCAATGCACGCCACTGAGCCCGGTGTTCGGCCCTTCTCATCCACTTACTGCCCGCCGCCTTTCGTAGGTCATCGCTGCACCTAGCCGGGCCCCACACTTCGTTTACCTAGACGTGGTCTCCACTCAAGAACTCGTTTACCCCAGCGGTTGTCGGTTCTTTGGCATATATGACCAGCCCACTGCCACTTCAGTTTGCTTATTCTCTGGCCTATGTCGATGACTTTAGTTCTCTGTCGGATAATCTCGGAGAACATGTGTGCTATAATAGAGCTTTCAAACGGTGAAGAAAAACACCGTGAGGAAACCGGCATTTCCTAGAAACTTGAAAATTCGAAGATATGTGATATGTGCACAATAAGAGGCGCACTTTAATCCTTTCTCTACACTGATTCTTTCACCGACCGTCATAGGCCTATTTCAGGGCCACCATACCGCAACCTGGTCACTAGCCTAATACAGAATGACCAAGAAACAATCAGTGACATAACAAGCAAGCACTAAAAACAGAATAATTCCTGTCATCGAGCCTATTTCTCATTATTTTGTCTAACAGCCAGACAAAAACCCTCTTACCTACATGCTCATTTAGTAATCGTTTACTACTAAAAAAGTGGTTTAATGTGACTTTTTGCCAGCGTTCTACATCGTAAGGCCTACATTCTATAACATACACTGCAAGGATCTAAAGAAGCTAGCCCACTTTATTATAGCTATGTTTTATCGTTTCCATTAGTTTTAAGCACTACGATAAACCGGTGACGCTTATCGAAATGGTTGCATTTAAAATGAAATTAAAAAAATATATATTTAAAAGGAAGTTAATAGATAATCAAAGTATTTTACCACAAGCAATGGGCAATCATTAAATAAACCAAATAAAATAGATATTCCGGACATATCACACACGGTCAACTGATCCTGGGTAGAGACTGACATACATAATAGATATATATTTAGCAACCAATTTAGTTTAACCCACCTTTACTATTTTAGTAACTTATATAAAATAGGTTGGTAGGTACAAAAAGAAAGTGGAAAATGTTGAGAGGGCTTAAAAAAAAAATCTATTGAACATCGGTCTTCACACTAGGCCAAGCCTGTATCGTGAAGACGTTTTCCTTCACGACGTTTAAAGATATGAGATTACATATGATTTTGAACTAATCAATTTCTTTATTCATTGTAAAAGTAAAAGTATTTATTGTGAAGTGTGAAGTGATGTAGCTCAATCCAAGCTACGCTAGTCCAAGCCACATAAAGAACCCTCGCAAAAACGCCTCGATGAGCTATTAAGCTGCAAGCTCGTTAGGACAAAGGCATGCGCCTCGCTATCGCCACCTATCTGATACTTTGAGCTGAGATAGTGTATAGCAAGATGTCCCACTATGCTATCTTACTTTCTACTAATATTATAAATGCGAAATTTTGAGCGAATCAACCGATTTCGTTGAAACTCGGAACAGATAAAGTTCTTTACCTAGAAAAGCATATAGGCTTCTTTTTATGTAGGTATCACGCATTAGAAGCCGCGTGTGGAAGCCAGTACTTTATTAACGCAAAAAATGATTCATAATTTATTACGAAATCATTAGGGCACTTTCGCCACTTTTTCCTACAAATTTCGCCTCCCCAATGTAAAAAAATTAATATTCCTTTTTAGAGACGTTGTCTTTAAGTTTTGATTTAAAAAAATCTAGAATTCTGCCTCTCTATCTCGTCTTTCGTCGATCATCTCTCTGTTTCTCCGTCTCACCGTCCTATGGAGAGACCCTTAGCTCTGACAAAGACATCCACTAGTTTTGTAAGTATAAATTGCTGTGATACTAGACTTTAGACAGTACTCAGGGCCTTAAGACCTACGCTATAGCCTGTAATACGATATATTCTGTAGTATAACACCAATCTATAGTCAGGTAAAAAGATAATTCTGCAAGATAAGTTGCATCTCTTTATAACAGGCATCACTTAAACTAACGGAACACCATCAAAGTTACTCAAGAATATAATAGCTTTCGTTGACGATTAATACACTAAGAGAATTATAGAGCTGACAGTCATTTTATTCTTATGAGCGAGCCAGGGTGCACCGACAGCACCGGCACCAACACCGACAAGAGTTGGGGAGTAAAGGTTCTCGGATGGCGACCACGAACCGGGCGACGCGACGCAGTGTTGGAAGGCACCCCACCCAATGGACTGACGACATTGTGAAGGTTGCGGGAAGTCGGTGGATGGCTCAAGACCGTTCGTCATGGAACTCTTTGGGGGAGGCCTATGTTCAGCAGTGGACTTCTACAGGCTGATGATGATGATAGCTGCCTTTACACGCTTTACCGCGAGATTGACATTGTAAGCGATTGGAGCGATTTTGTGATTTCAGCCGTATCTATAAGTAAGTAAGTTTTAATGAAGTTTAATTTTACCCGCGTTTGCACCAACCTGAGTGACTGGACATCCTGATAAAAAAAAACCGTATTTGATGTATTTAAAGTAGATGTTCTATCTATAGTATACCCATAGATAAGACTTCGGAATATCATTGACTGGGGCAAGTCTTATCATCACATTAACTTTTTTACAGTTTTTAGTTCATAGGTAATTATAGATTACGGAAAGTATATTTGCTCGTTTGGTGAATATTATTGCCGGCTCTATTAATACGAAGCTCCACATCAGTACCCGCTTAGTCTACACATATGCAAGTCTTATTTACTTAAGTAGGAGCTTTTCCTCGAGGAAATTGCTTCAAACTGAGCCGGGGGCGGTCGCGTGATAACTGCCACTTAAGCGTTCGCGTTTCTGTTACAACCATGTTACGAACCTACTTTATGTATATTTTAAGTAGGTATAGGTACATTCAACGAATTGTGTACTGTTTTACGTGTAACCGTAATTTGGTTGTATAGGCAAACTTGAGCAAGCGGTTACTAACGAATTCTTTATTTGTTACTAGCTTCTGCCCGCCGCTTTGCTCGCATGGCACCTACATAAAAAACCTAATGCTATTCTAGGTAGGTAAAGAACTTTATCTATTCCAAGTTTCAACGAAATCGGTTGAGCCGTTACGGCGTGATTGAACAACAAACATCCATAGGTACATCACTGACTGGCCTCATAGCTCAGTTGGTAGTAACTTCTGCGCTAGAGGTCGCGGGTTCGATTCCCGCACTGGACAAACATTTGTGACTAACACAGATGTTTGTTCTGTGTCTGGGTGTTAAATATTAATCTATTATGTATATCAGTCTCTGGTACCCATAGTACAGGCTATGCCTAGTTTGGGATCAGTTGACCGTGTGAATATGTCCGGAATATTTATATTTATTTATTTATTTTTATACATCGAGACATACAAACTTTCGCATTTATAAAATAAGTATAAAGTAGGATAAGATTGATATTACGGAGTTCTATTTATAGGCATCACCATCATCATGGTGGCCACTTCTTGATCCAATCTTGAATAAAGGCCGCACGCTCGATGAATTATCCAAAGACGAGATCCAACCCATTGATTTTGCATACGTTTCCAGTAGTTTCCGTCGACAGTGAACACCGGGCCTTCGAATCTCTCGCACACGATCTACGTGCAAATTAAACCAATAAATTGCCAATAATATGTACTTACACGTTCTCAAAGTAATAAAGTTGCGATCGTTGAAATGCATCAAATAAACTTTTAATAAGATTTGAAAACGGCCGGTTGTCTGAACTCACACCAAGAACATTAGCCGTTAAGGTAAGACTACACTCCTCATAAAATCACTTAATCTGTTTTTGCTTCGAACTTACAATAATTTTCAAAACTTCATATTCACCACTACTAGCAAGGCGTTTATGTTAGAATACATAAACGCCTTGCTGCATTGTATTTTACAGCATCAGGTGGTACTTTTTTACACGAAAATACAGCACGCTATGTTTTCTAGCACCGATACCATCCTCTTACTTAAAAATTCCATTGGTCGAAGACCGGGATTCAATCTCACGACCGGTCGAGAGTCGAGGTACCTCTCACTAGGTGACATCTAGTAGAGGAGGAAGAACATCCTTACAGACATTCGCAATCTTTCGCATTCATAATCTAAGCCTAATCTACGGATGTAGGATAATTCTAAGACGGACTACAAAAGCTGCTTTTTAAGCCGCTGATGTGTAATAAGCTTTGAAGCCCATCCTATCATTACCAGCAACTGTAGCCAGCAATCACTAGCAATTATCTATTTTTTATCCCTAGACGTGATTGAGCAATAACGTTACAAGCTATAAAAGTAGCTTAGCAACTTTGTTATCGGTACATAGGTGAAGTTAGTTAGGTAGGTACAGAGGTTTTTCATCATCTACAACATTATCATATTAGCCGTAGGACGTCCGTTGCTGCAGATAGGCCTCTCCCAAAAACTGCCAGAGCAACCGATTTTATGTGGGTCTTCTTCTGGTCGTGTCACTGATTCTTTCTTGGTCATCCAGTATTAGGTAGCGGTATGGTGGCCCTGAAAAGGGCCTATGACCGTCGATGAAAGAGTCAGTGTAGTGAAAGGATTAAAGTGCGCCTCTTAGAGGCTCTTTTCGTGCACAAGAGGAGTAAATTAAGTAAATAAAATTGCAGTAAAGAGTTTGGTTTGGCAAAGTTCGGTAATCGTTCTGTGTTCTATATACCTTTGAAAATAATAATCATCATCATCATCAGCTTAAAGAGGTCCAATGCTGAACAAAGGCCTCAAAGAGTCACAACGAATGGTCTTCAGCCTTCTCTATCGACCGACTTTTCACCAACACTGCGTCGCCCGGTTCGTTGTCGCCATTCGAGAACCTCAACGATGATTTTCCTAAATAATTTACCTCATGCGTGAACCCCGATACTAATAAATAAAGTACAACACGTATCATTTAAAACGGTTTTCACGCCAACACACAGATAATTTAGTAAAAACACGTTTATCCGACCGTGACGATACGCCGTTGCTTGGGCGACCGTGTTTATTCGATGAAATATTCGAGTACAGTCAATGGGCTGCGGTGGATACATAAAAAATGTTAAAGTAATGAATAAGGATTCCATTCATTGCCCTATGAAATACGCAAGGAATAGTTAGTCACCTTCAAACTCTAGTAAGTAAATAAATTTAATGACTGAGTTAAGGATGGATTACCAATGTAATTTTGTATTCGAACATTATAAATAGTGCAACTTCGATTAGTGCGTAGTTGTCTAAAGTGGTTTTTTAGCTTGCCTCAGTCTTTTAGTGAAGGTTGCTAAGGAGACAGGTTTATTCAATACTTGAATAGAAACAGATTCTTGGAGTGTTTTGTGTGACAGTATATCTGATAATACTGTTTGAGCTGAAAAATTCGTGTTTTTCAAGAATATTGTGGAGCTCTAGTGTATGCAAATATTGTTTTATCTAGGAATTCAATTTTGGAAATAGATTTCAGAAAAGCCAAACAATGTTGGTACGGGAATATTTGTCGATCGAGAGTTCAATTTCGTTTTTTTTTTGTTTTATAGTCAGTGAAATTAAGTTGTTATTAAGCCTTTTTATATCTATTCTACAAGGTGATTCATAACATATTGTATACTATCATGAAAGGGCATAATATAAAACAAAATTAAACTTAGTGGAAAATAATATATTTTTTATTCAGATTTTTCCGAATATTTTCGGTATTCTTATTTCCTTTGTAACTTATAAAAGTAAATGAGGGGAAAAAATGGCAAACAAAACCTACAACGACTTGATAGTCGAAACATCAGAGCTAATTGGAGAAGCTACGCAAGTAGACGAAGCCATCTACGAAGGAGGCGCCGCTGAGCGAACAACCCTTGGACCAATACTCCTAGAACTCCGAGTCAGATACACAGTGCTTCTACAAAAGCTTGACAACGTGTATGATCAGCTGTTGCAGCCACAAAAGCGCTTGATTGTAAAAAGGTTGCTGGAAGCTTGTTTGGGGCGGCTGATTGAAATAAAGTATGAACTCGTGGAGATGTATATGACGGATTATACGTTCGATGATGATGAGGTAATTATAGGCAATTTCCGAAAGAAAATAATGTTTAACCTCTAGGGTGTCGAAATTAAAGACACAATAGAAAGTCTGATCTGGCTTAAATCCGTGAGAAAGCAGATATGAGATAATATATTGCATATATTGCGTCATGTTACTAACAGCAAAGTTTACTCATAAGGTTCCTTTTTAATGGTGTTGGAATATATCCTTACAAAGTATTGGAAAGCAAAAAAGTTTGCTTGTAACTGTTAGTATATTTATGGTATAGTAATGGAAACATGTTAGTATATTTTCAAAATAATACAGGAAATACAGTTGTTAGTGGTATTTTTTGGAGTGTAATTTTATTTTTATTTTATTTTATTAATGAAACAAAATCCACAGCTCTTAGGTATATGGTACAACTTAACTAATTCACTTTACTTAAAGCCAATAAAGGGTTTAATTTTTTAGCTAATACATTTACTAATTACGATCGTCACTGATTCGTCACAAAACTAATATTGATATAATAAGGATATAAGTCCTTAGTATGTCCGTTATTAGTTACCTAAAAATTTTTTAATTCGAAATAAGACAAAAAAATAATAATTTAACAGGCCCTGACAAAGCTGCAAGTAACACCATTCGAAGCAGAGCCATGCATTCCTCAATTTTTTATAAGAGAAAGAGCAGACGAGATCGATAGCCGCCGGAGTTTTGTCATGGGGACCCTGAGGAAGTTAGGCCATGAGCCTGTGAAAGCGCAACCACTGGTTCTGACCGAACAGCAAGCGGTGTTGATAATACAGAGCCACGAAAGAGCCCGTCAAGGAAGATTGAGGTAAGTTAAGAAAATAGTTTCCATCATTATAAGCAATTATAACGATGGCTACAAATGCGGCAATTACTAAACTGTTTATCATTTTAGGGGGCAGTTTATGAAAGAGATCCGTCTACTAAAGGAAAAAGGCCGGGATCAGAAAGGAGAAATGTCTCCAGCAGCAGCAACAGCAATCCAAAAAGTGTGGAGAGGTTTTATCGCAAGGCGAGCAACTAAGAAGAGAAAACAAGAGGAACAACTTTTGATTGGTATGGTTCTTCCTCCTTTTAAGGAATCGGAGAAATTAAAGAAGGCTGAGGAAGTAAGTACTAAACACAAATTGATTTTTAATGAATTGGTGTCAGATTTATTCAATGTTAACTTATATTTTTACTTATGTTTAGGTAAAAGACTATCGACGGTCTCTACAAAAGGAAAGGGAAGATGAATTTCAAGTAGCCCTAGTAACTTTAGAAGAACAGCTCAGAGCTCAAAACACAGTCAAAATCAATGAGCAAATAGGAGATGAACTAAGGCGATGGATAAGAGAATATTATGACAGGACTGAAAGAATGCCTGAAATCCCTTCCGAGGAAAGTGGTGGGAGCAGAGCTATGTACAGTAGACAAGGTAAAAAAAACATTCTTATGAAATAAGGTCATGCTTAATAAGGTTAGATATTACTAGAAGAGAAAAAGCAACAAACTAAGTAGTAATATAAAAAAGGGTTTGAACAGTGTGACGTAAAACATTACAAATTTATGTTTTTAGGTTCAGGAGCCGATGGAAGTATGCTCAGCAAATCTCCAGTGTCTTCAAAGGATTCTAAAAGAAGTAAGGACAGTAAAGACAAAAAAAGCAGTAAAGATCAAGAGGAAAACGAAAAAAATAAAGATGAAGGCGAAGATTTGACTATTTACAAATGCAACAAGTCAGCGTTTTTGGAGGACATGGTCAATTCTAATGAAGAGTAAGTTATAAAACACAATGTTGAAGTAGTGGACTGTGGAACTAAAGCGTTAGACAATTACATTTATTTCACATTTTTTTTAGATTTGAAGATATTTGGAAATTCAAGGACGACCCTGATAATTTACACGAAAGATACTACAAATACATGATAGAAAGTGAGAAAATGGCAAAATTAGAGCAGGAAATACGAAACATTGTTGATGAGCAGATGAGAAGTGAGCTGGAACTTTTACAAGCCGCTTACGATAAAGATAAAGCTATAAAAGGAAAAAAATCGAAGAAACCACAGAAAAAAGTGAGTACTCAATATAATACACAATTAAATGTTGAATTTACATCAGTTACTTATATTTGTAAAATATATCAGAATAAACTATTTCGAAATAATGAAGCAATTCGCTAATCTTATATTAAATTTACAGACACGACGTAAAAAAGATAAAAAGAAGAAAGAAAAAGACCTCACACCAGATCGTACAACCGAGTCCCTATTTGAAGAATTGGTATCAAATGGCATCATAAAGCCCTATCCACTCGTCAAGATAGATGAGTTCATTGGAGAGAAATGTTATGTTGGCTCTGCTTGGAGGAATGAGGGACTAGATGCTTCCCCTTGTTTAGGGGATATTCGACAGCTGGTGAAGGAGTATTGCATTCTTCCATTAGGTTCAGAACATGTTAGGAACAGTGCCCCGTTGATAAGATCTGTTCTTATCTCAGGTAGATCCTATTTTTTAAGCATTTTTTTTAAATTATAATTTAAGCAAGAATTTGTATGGTTTCTAGCTACGAGATTTAAAACGAATGTGATTAAAAGTCTAAACCTAATAAGGCTTTACTTTTTATAGTAGTTTCTTTTGCGATTGAGACGTACTTTTAACGATGTACTCTCAGCGAAAAGGAAAAACATTGTTTTACCCGATTGTAATACTATCATTGTATTCTTTCTTGTGCAGTAATCAATAAGGAGTATTCTATCTATCTATGTTCCACAGTGATATCTATTTATCATTGAATATGGCATTTAAAACCAATGCTTTATTTTATGTTCCTAGGATCACCAGGGAGTGGAAAGAAGATGCTAGTCCACGCAGTTTGTACAGAACTTGGAGCTATGCTCTTCGATCTAACACCAGCAAACATAGTCGGCAAGTACCCAGGAAAGACAGGGTTAATCATGCTGCTACACTTGGTGATGAAGGTATCCCGACTTCTCCAGCCATCAGTCATTTGGATGGACGAAGCTGATAAGCCGTTTGTGAAAAAGATTCCTAAGACCGATAAGACGGATCCGAAGAGACTTAAGAAGGATTTGGTGAAAATTATAAAAGGTAAATTGTCTTTTGAAAATATACCTAGATTAAAATATCATTAAATCATAAAAATGAAGGAATTAATTCATGATTATTTTACTAACTTCATTGATCACCTGATTACTTTCATATTACACAGGAATAACTAACGAAGAACGCGTTATATTCATCGGCACATCTCGCAGCCCTTGGGATGCAGAACAAAAGCTCCTTTTCCAGTGTTACCAGAAACTCATCCACATACCAACTCCCGACTATGGTAGTGTTTCGTTGATGTGGCAGATGATGCTGCACAGAGCTCATGCGTTGTCTCCGAGACTGGAGATCTCGTGCCTGGCTAGGGTGTCGGATTCCTATACAATTGGTAATAAACTTTAGTATTTCTTAGTTAAACCAAGAGTAAAGCTGAGGTGCTCGAAGTTAGTATAATTATAATTTATATAACGAAACTTATTATGTTCTTCATCATCCACAGCCTCACTTCACCCTATGCTGGGTATAGGTCTCTCTAAGTTAGTATAATTCACCATCATCCTGAAGAAATTAAATTCAGAGTCCCTAGTCCGTAATTTTCGTGAGATAATCACTTGTCACTGGTGAAAAAAGTGAATAGCTTACCGTGAATAGGCCTCAGGAGTGGTCTACGTCTTGGTTTAAATCGTCGACCCATCTCGCCAAAAGACGTCAGAAGCTTCTGTAACCAACCCTCGGCCGGGTTCAGTTGTTTTTTTATCTTGGTCCACCTCACCTCTTCTTGCAGTGTGTCTTAGACAACTCCAATTAATAACATACCTAGCAATTATACCAATTTATTGCAAGCGATGCGCACAACACGAGTTACATTAGTTCGTGAAAATTGTTTTGAAATATAATTTCTACATACAGTTTCAGCTTTCTCCGTCTAGGTACTGCCTTCTTAGTCTCAGAAAAGATAACAACGTCCTTTCAGGTACACTCCTGGCAGCATTAGATGCTGTGCTGACCACAAAAAGAAGACTCCAGCTTAAGATCCGTGTTCTCACAGCCCATGAGGTGGCGGTTCAGCTCAGCTCCAGGGAACCTGTTTTTGCTGAACATGTAAGTCTTTTTATTTTTATGAATATTTCTGCAAAATCACGGACGTAACTTTATCAAACATCATACTTATCATCGCCCTAAAAAATGTAGCGAACGGATAACTAAGTAGAAGTTGATCTAGTTAATATTTTATTGAAATGAAAGTACCGGTAATTTTCATGAAAAGGCTGTATCTAAGAAAGTGTATTATTTATGGGCATTTACAGATTTATTTTAAAGGGAGGTTTTTAAACGTTTATTCCTTTAAAGAAAAAGAAAGATTTGAATGTTTTTGAAAAAAATGCCTACCCCTCTGTGAAACAGGCGTGTTTTATGTATGTATTCATGTATGTTTCTATTTTTATTTACGTAGTTAGTGGCAGCACGCGGCTTTGCTCACGTCAACAACACACAAACATCCTATTTCCTTCCATAAGGCTTACGCTATAACCATTTCAAATTTCATTAAGATCGGTGCAGCGCGTAAGCGGCAAAAAAACGTCACAAACAGATGAGACAGAGACATTGTTACATTTGCATTTATAATAATAAACGAAACGAAACTATACGTTTCTGCTCCACTTTTATTATAAGTACTGGCAAAGAGTGGAACGATCTGCCTGCGTCTGTTTTCCCAGATGAGTACAATCTAGGAAACTTAAAATCTAGAGTGAATAAGTTCCTTCTGGTAAAGCGTCCATCACCAATAAAATAATAATAATATTAGATTACTGTAATTAGATTGTTTTCTTCTAGGACGCTGCTGCAGAGACATGGTGGTCTAAGACTCCTCAGGAGAAGAAACGGCAGAAGGTCATACAGAGACTTGAAGAGTTAGCTCAAGAGGCCGAAGAAAAGGCAGCTGCTAACAAATCTTAGAAAAAAAAACATTTCTAAGGCAGCGTCCACATTGACAAACACGCCCCTCGCACGCAGTTACTGCAAAAAACTTGCGAGCTACAAACTGGCGAGCTACTGTTCGTAAAGAGTAATATGGACGCACCCTAAGGTTTTAAGTTACTTATTTAAAGTTTAAGCAAAAGTGTGCGTGAAATAATGGCATATTCTTGATTTGCATCATTATTTTGTAGCCCAGATCAAAGTCACAAAATCTCCAACTATCCATACATTATTCATTTATTTATTCATAATCATCATCTATCTACAGCTTGACTTCACCCACTGCAGGGTAGTAGGTAGTAGGCATAGAACATACAAGGGGAGTTGTATGATCCATTCATAGTTCATAGTTATTTATTGGTAAAAACAGATACAAGTCAAATTAACACAGTATACATAGTCAGTAGATAGGTAAATACTACCTACTTAAGTTACTTATTTGCGTACCTACGCCAAAAGCGTACTTACATAATATATTTTACCTAATACAATTTGAGTCATACAATTTGAATGTAAATAAATTTAGTCAATAAAATGTCAGATTGAAATAAATAGTAAGTACCTATTAAACTAATTATTCATAACATAAGCATAGTTGTCAATTAAAATTAGATTTAGTTATTATAGTGGGGTATTGCCATTAGCTTATGTGCATTTCGCGTGTTATATCTGTGACCCTCTCCAAGTGTGGTCATAGACTCTAAGTTATCCCTAGCATACATCGCAGTCTGAAGTATGACCATCGCAGGCACTGTGAGATCTTTAGCGATTTAAAATAGGGCCTTGCGGATGTCTCTCGTGATACTCGCACAATCGCTCTCACTGCTCTCTTTTGCATTCTGAAAACGTGCTCCCAATCAGCAGCGCGTCCAAAGAGCTCGATGCCATACTGTAGCAGTGAGTGAACTGATGCGAAATAGCAGCTCCTGACCATCTGCTGAAACTAGGATCGCTTTAACACGGCGCACACAGCGCAAAGCAGGCACGGTCCACTCTCTCGCATAAGCCCTCGATGTGGTGCTCCCAGGTCAGCCCGCTGTCCAACTGAAAGCCAAGAAAATTGGTTATACTCACCTGTACGATGTGCTGGCATTCTCCTCTATCCTGTGCAATCCTCATCCAGTTGCGGCCCGCGATGCTTGCGATATCGTCTGCCCACCTCGCTGCTGAACGACCGACGTTATTTTTAATATCAATTAATGAATATTATAATATTTATTTACTACGTATTTATTTATTAATATCAATAAATGAATATTATAAAATTCATTTATTACTTATCCACGCGAAAAACACATTGAACTAAGTTTGCAATCCAACTTTTCACTTAGCATTTTGCAAAAATTCAAAAGGATACCATCAGAAATATTTTACTGGAAAATAATAAAACACTCCTTCCTTAAACTTGTAATACTTCGGAGAATCTGCGAGGAAGTTAAAGAGGTACTTTCGGAAAAGATGAACCAACTGCTTCGTTCTCACGGATATTTTGAAGGGTACACGAATTTAGAGTATATATTCGATAGGGAATCGTGTAGTGAAAACGTTCGGATTTTTATAATTATGTAATAAGTGTATTTTTATATAATACTAGGTTCCGAGCGCCGCTTCGCTCGCGTGATTCCTAAATAAAAAGTCTATACTGACCTATGATATTCTAGGTAAAGTACTATTTATATTCAGATTCAGATTCATTTATTGCGAAAATGGGTTACAAAAAGATGTCAAATAAAAATAAATCTGCCACAGTCAGCTTCTGACTATGGCATCAATTATGGAATCAATAGGCTTTTTTATTTTATTTATAGTCAGCTTCAGAGCATGCAATACAATTAGGTACAAAATAAAAATAGAAATAAATTATAATATTTAACAAATTTTAGTAGAAACGAGTCGCAAAATTACTGATATAAAATAAAATAAAATTTTAAAAGTCAATAAAATACAAAAAGTCAATTATATTAAAATTTATCATTCAAGAAGTCATAAAAACTATAATATACTTTTCATATTCCAAGTTTCAACGGCGTGATTTATCTTTTTACATTAGGTAGGTATCTTTCTATAAGTGAAATACATAGAACGTATTCTATATCATCATCATCATCATCAGCCTGATGAAGTCCACTGCTGAACATAGGCCTCCCCCAAAGAGTTCCATGACGAACGGTCTTGAGCCTTTTCCATCCACCGACTTCCCGCAACCTTAACAATGTCGTCGGTCCATCGGGTGGGGGGCCTTCCAACACTGCGTCGTCCGGTTCGTGGTCGCCACTCGAGAACCTTTGTTCCCCAACGGTTGTCGTATTCTATATTCATTCACATATTCAATTGGATTTACGCATATTTGTTACTTTATTTCGGTTTGCAGAGAATGCAGGCTTTCCACAACAAAGAAAAACATTAAAAGCCCGTCGAAACCAATACCTCTCTAAAAGCGAGCTGCAAACCAAATCACTTTCGAAAAAACCTGTTCTGTTTTCCATTCGACAAAGGAAAAACCCCTCAAAGGGTAAGAACGGTACAAAAATCTGCGTTAGCTAGTTTGTTAGCTCGCCTTTGTGAATAAACTGCGAATTTTCCACTCTTTTTGAACTGCAAAATTCTTTGAGAATTTGTTATTCTAAGTTGTAATGTTAGTCTGCATTTCTTTCACTTTCAAAACTATTTAAATAAGTCTTTTATATCTTTCATAATTCGAAAATTGTGTGATTAGGTATTTGAAACCTACTTATTGCATTTTAGACTCAAATCAACGTTTATTTGACAAATTCTCATCATCAGCCTGTAGAAGTCATAAGCCTCCCCGAAAAGTTCCATGACGAATGGTCTTGAACGACTTCTTGCAACGTTAGCCGGTTTGTGATTGCCATTTATTTAAGATCTAAGACGTATTCATCCTAGTCATCATCAGCATTTCAGCCGTAGAACGTCCACTGCTGAACATACTCCTCCCCATAGACTTCTAGCACGACCGTCCTTGCATTCAAACAATAATTTGCAGGGACTTACCCATACCATGACACGCTGGGCATGCGGGTTGACTATCGCAGATAAGGCTATTGTTGATAAGGCTAGCTACTGCCCATCACTTTGCTTTTTCTTTTTTTCCCTTAATCGTCTCTTATGACATGGCCACGGGGATCACAAGCGTTGACACTCACGTAAACCCATGGAAATGTAGTGCTATTGAATTGAGTTATTGAAACCAAATGCTAAATAAAAGGCAATTACATTGTTTAATATAAGTACAATATGGTCAAGTGTACTCGTAGGGAGGAAGCACTAACTTGCCGTAACACAGTTTTTTTAACTAGCACGGAAGTTAGGGTTTTTAAACTACATGAACGCCAACTAACACTACTTTATCTTTATCTTTGAATGAAGCAGAAGCTAGGTAGTACAGTTTTAATGATCTTATGCAACACAACCATATAAGTTATAGTGAAATTGAATTCTACAAACATGGCCGTTATCTACATTTTAGTTCCCATTGTACAGTAATCAAAACATCTAAATAGCAAACCTCAAAATCGACAGGTGATTCCCATTACGGCGGCGTTCACATTCGATTTGGCAAGACGTGGTCAAACCGAACCAGCCAGGCCTATGAATATTCTATGTGCTCACCGACGGCTTAACCTGCGTTGTTTATCCCAATTGTACTGTAGGCCCTAAACGGTCTGCTGTGCTGCTCTTGTTAATGTTGGGGCAATAGACACAGACGGTTCCGTCTGATCACGTTTTAGAAACATTAACAAAAAAATAAGTAGCTGTACTGGGGCGGCGCGGATTTACTCCCGTGGAGTCACAGTATTGAGAGAGGAGATTACGCCTTTTACTTTTGTTCTAACTCAAAAATCAATCATTTTTGTGATTTATTCATGAATGCCCGTGCATGAATAATTGTAGCCAAGTGTGCTTCAAGTACTAATAATTCACGATAGCTTTACGTTTACGATACGATAGATCGGCGATGCCAAAAATCTTTCAACTTTTATTGGCGAAAATTTGTCATTTGTTATTGTATCGTAAGCGTAACGCTATCGTTAATGATGCGTACTTGAAGCGCAGTTGTAGTTTATATTGGATCGAATAAATTTTCATTAACAGGAAGTAAAGTTGTTCGTTAAACTCGAATTGGCGAATTGGCGAACACAGACCTCATATCGCATGAATTTTAGATTCACCGCCCGCGGTGCTCTTCGATTGCTCACGTTAATTTGCGCTGTGCGAATGAGATAATACAGATTTTGTGTTCATAATTCAAATCAGTTTAGCGGACCTAAGCTGAAGGGTTGCTAACGATGTTGGGGCTATCATCTAAAATACTAGTCCCACTATGGCGTCCTGAAAATATTGCCAAGGGTATAAAATTGCCATGACGACCTACATACTTAATAAAGGTTTGGCTTCGAAAAACTTTATAATTCGATCGAAGAATTTTATTTAAAAAATAGGCTCACTACTTTTATCCCCAAGCATGGTAGACAACCTCTCAGATCTCCGGGCGATCAAAACCTTGAAGATATCTAAGGGTAGGCAGAAGCACGTCCAAAAACTTTGGGGCCGGCCTACATTTTAGTAGTGAGTATTCCATACGTGACATGCATGTTGCTAGCGCATCGCTTGCGCCATTTTATATTTACTCTCGCTCCCATACCGAAATATGGTTTTTATCTATGATACCGTCATTACATGGCAACTTACGCTTCCTGTCCCTAAAGTACCAAAGTAATCTAAATTCACATAAACTCACCATGTCATATTGTATTTTATCTAGTCCACGCCTCGCCAGCCATAATAATTCCCTATTACGCTCCGTAATCCGTTACTGGGTCCTCTATATCGCCGCTTATCCTGTCAGCCAGCAGGTGGGGTCGAAATTTTATGAGATCCCACTTACGGTCTTGGTTTGAGTACTTTGGCTTCTGTTGCGCGGTAGGGACGGGATGAGTGTTATCGTATCGATATCGACGTCGACACTGCATACTCACACCTAGAACTAAATAAGCTCACGAATGTCATTTGCGATCATATTAAAGAGTCTTAGCTGGAAACAAAGCAAGATCTTAGCCAACATTTGATTGCTTGCTTGTCGTGTCACTGATTCTTTCTTGGCCATCCTGTGTGAGGTCAGTTTTAGATTCTAGGACATGCCGGTTTCCTCAAGCTCACCGCTTCAGAGCACTAGTTCCTATACCTAAAGCGCACATACATTTTTACAAATGAAAATTGGTGTATGACCGGGTCTCGAACCCACAACCTGCGGGTCGGAAGCCGGAGCCACTACCACTACCCCATCAGTGCTTTTACATACGCTAGGCCACACGAATGATAGCAAAACCTACGTAAGGAAATGTTTAACCAAGGATTTTTCTAAACAACAGATATAGTGATACCAATTTACGTAGCAGAATAGAGGGTGTTGGTGTGGTGTAGATGATAAATGACAGTGACACCTAGGCTGGCACTTCATTTCGTTACTCCATGGCATCCGTAAAAATGACTACGGCTTATGGGATCCCGGGACTCGCGGTAAATTGACTGAATGAAGATGATTTATTGTGGTAGCTTTTTGGTTTACAAACATTGTTTTCTTTGTGAGACTGATGCTAGAGGTGAGGTCTCGCTCAATAGAAAAACGTTACAGCCGTAGCTTTTTATTGGAAAATGAATCAGAATAAAACGTACAGTACCAATACCTATCAATTTAATTTATACTTAACAGGCAGCCCGAGGTACCTCCGCCTTACAGAAGATCGCAGCCAAATAGCATTATTTGTTTCAAATAGTGTTGTGTTCCTGCTGTGAGTAAGGTTGCCAGAGCTCTTTAGGGGGAGGGGGTTAGGGGTCGTAGGCTACGGTAACCGCTTTCCAACAGGAGGCCGTATGCTTGTTTGCCAATTCAGTTATATAAAAAAAAATGTGTTTCGCCACGAACTGAGATCTAGCGGTGTCTGGTAGCGTTGAAGCGAAATTAGGATAAACTTTCAAAATTTCACCTTTTGAATTTTAACTAATATCCAATCCTACCTGAACTACGAAGTGATTGAAACTTAACTGAGAGTTGTGTTATTATTATTGTCGCTGTTTTTGTCTTTGTTTTATTTTATTTTTTATTTTAATCTATTTCAATTTAATGTTTATACCTATTACAATTATTTTTCTGACATTCCTTTCTATGTTCTTGACATCAAATTATTATTTTCTATTTTGTGTTATTTAATATCTTAATTTATAATATTCATATTGTTAATGTAGGTGCCTATTATTTTATGTATAATAATTAGTGTAATTGATCATGTAGCCGTGCTAATTATAATAATAATAAATAAATAAATTAACATAATGGGAGTTGACGTTATCATCATCATCATCATTATTTCAGCCGTCCGACGTCCACAGCTGAACATGGCCTCCCCCACAGACAGAGTAAATTCCTTATCATGTGGGGGGATTTGCCCATACTCACCACGCTGGGCATGCGGGTTGGCGAGCGCAGTTAGAGCTATCGTTGTTAAAATGAGGGAAGCTGCTGCCCATCCCCTAGCTTTTTTCCCTTAGTCGCCTCTTACGACATCCGCGGATAGGTAGATATGGAGGGGCCTATTCTTTAGCCGGGGCCACCACGGCAGTCTTGAGCCTATTTCATTTAATATATTGCTTTTTATCCTGGTAACGCATCCACGCAAGCGAAGCCGCGTGTGGTAGGTAGTTTATAATACAGATCATTTTCAGAAACAGCTACGTTTGTTTTGATCTTAGGGTGAGACACTAAACTACAAGAGCAAAAAAAATTGATCGTGGTGTACCTACTCTTTCAAATGTTTTTGGTATTTTTTTGCGAGAAATGATTTACACTTTGTGTTTTGCAAAGAATATGTTTTGCACGATAAATCAGATACGCGCGTTGTGAGACACGTCGTAAATAAAGAAATTCGTCTGTTTATTTGAATAAAACATTTTCAATAAACTTGAGCAACAAAACGGCAATTTCTAAAGGATCTCCTCACAGACCATTGAGGTATTAATTATTCATTCATTGATCCATTCAGGACAGGCTTTATTGTTTGATGTTGTCGTGACATCAAAATATCATATAAATCTATTAATATCGGCTGAAGATAAGGCCCCTCCATTTCTACGCATGGTTGTCGTAAGAAACGACTAAGGGAAAAAAACTAGGGATGGGCAGCAGCGTTCCCTATCAACAATAGTTTTATCTGCAAATGATCTAAGCCTACCTATACATAACATTGTTTATACTTAGATACTACCTAGGTACCTAACTAATGTAATGCAACTGTTCTGTTTTTGTTTGGACTTTTTTATATTTTTTGTTGTCAACAGACATACCTACATATTTAATTCTAGTACTACTGATTGGCATTGTTTAAGTGTTCCTATGCGGACCACAGAAAAGAGGGGACTCTTCTAACACAGGCTATTGCAACTTAAAAGTAGAGTTCCCAAACCATGTAACACAACACCTTGTTTGGAACAATAAACAATATTTAGATTTTTTTTTTTTATTTTGATCTGCGCTCTCGCTGCGAGTATGGTAAATGATTGTTTGAGTGCAGGTCGGGTCGTTCGGCCTATGTTCAGTAGTGTACATCCTACGGCTGAAATGATGATGATGATTTTATTTTTATTTATTTATTTAGGAACAACAAACAACTACATTATATATGTAAGATACAGTGAGTAGTAGGTACATAATTTCATATGCAACAAATTATTAATAATGTAGTCCACAACGTTATCCACAACTTAGTATATAAGAGTAACAAAAAGGGCCAGCTAGAGGGCCCATCATAAAAAAACATTTTTAGTATCTGCTGTGAGAAAATAAATAGACGACGGGAATCCTATGCTAAGAAAGCTTATAATGATAAAAGAAAAAGAAGTTATCAGGATTACTTATGAAGATGATGGAGGGTTTATAACGACACTAAACAGCTCATCAAGTCGAGACGATATTTGGCTCTTCGACATGCAATGATCTTATATACCTACTTTAACATTTTTATCTCTTTTCTAGAACCGCATCTTCAAGGAGAGAAATAATCTTCATCTAATTCTAAGCAAAGCTTTAGACAACATGTCACTTTTCATTAGGCTAGTTCGGTTTACAGCTGTTATAAATAAAACATACAAGAGTAGATCAATTATTAACAAAAATAAAAAATAATAATAAAATAAATAAATATTCTGGACATATTCACACGGTCAACTGATCCCAAACTAGGCATAGCCTGTACTATGAGTACCAGAGACTGATATACATAATAGATATATATTTAACACCCAGACACAGAACAAACATCTGTGTTCATCACACAAATGTTTGTCCAGTGCGGGGATCGAACCCGCGACCTCTAGCGCAGAAGGCAGAGTTACTACCAACTGAGCTATGAGGCCAGTCAATTTAATTATTAACCAGTTGGTTCTAAGAAGGGTTGTATCGGATCAATGTCAACGGCCACCTTTTCACGTGTAAATGACTACCGTTGTTATGCTCGTCAGTTTGTTTGTTTGTCATGTCATGTCTTTCTTGGTCATTTTCAATAAGTTGAAAATCAAGTTGAGGTATCGTGGCCCAACTCAACGCAGTTTGGTGATACTAGTAAAAGATAAGTGCGCCTAGCACAGGTTCCTTTCTTGCGTCACTGCATCACTGCAAATGCGATTGCCACATTTTTTTTTTTTTTTTTATACAACTGACGTGGAAAACAAGCGTACGGCCCACCTGTTGGTAAGCGGTTATGAGCGATTGCAATACCAGAGGCATCACGCACGCGTTGCCGACCCCGAACCCCCCCCCCCCCCCCCCCCACCCCTAAAGAGCTCTGGCAACCTATTTGAAACAAATAATTTTATTTGGCTGCGATCTTCTGTCCCAGGCGGGCTGCTCCAATTCAGAACGAAAAAATCTCGATGTGCCCTACCTCCTCCAAAAATATTAACCGTATTCAATTTTTTCACTCCCCTACATTATTAATTCTACATCATTTTCTTCGCAAAAGTTTTATTTTTTGAAACTTCTACTTGAGTTTTTATCCGTTCTGGCGTGATTGAGTAACAAACATCCATCCATATAAACTTATATATATATATATATATATATATCTATCCTATATAGTAGTTCAATTAGTAGGATAGAATACTTACAATAAATTGGATAATAGTCTCTTGAGTATTAGTATTATTCCCAAATATTATTCCCAAACTGGCATACGGTTTATTTACTGTCTGCGCAAGTATGACCATGTAAGCAACTACCGAAACAAACTTAGATGACTCCCCATCCGAGATCGCAGGAATCTGCGAATCCTTTGCATCCTTTTCTCAGTTCTCAAAGATCCTTCTTCCCCTGAATATCTAAAATCTCGTTTCCGATTACGGTGTGATACGCATGACAAACCTCTTAGATCGTCTGAAAACCTCCTCCTTGATACTCCTGAGCATAGCACTTGTTTTCGTGGCAACTCCTTCTCCGTTGTAGCAGTAAGACTTTGGTATAAACTTCCGTATTATATCATAGGCTGTGGTGGCCCCGGCTAAAGAATAGGCCCCTCCATATCTCTATCCGCGGATGTCGTAAGAGGCGACTAAGGGAAAAAAGCTAGGGGATGGGCAGCAGCGTCCCTCATTTTAACAACGATAGCTCTAACTGCGCTCGCCAACCCGCATGCCCAGCGTGGTGAGTATGGGCAAATCCCCCCACATGATAAGGAATTTGCTCTGTCTGTGGGGGAGGCCATGTTCAGCAGTGGACGTCGTACGGCTGAAATGATGATGATGATGATGATTATATCATAAAAGTTGACTCCAAAAATTCATTTAAACGATTAACTCGTGAACATTTTCTTAAGAACATCTAGCATCTACACTACATGTTAATAAAACACTGTTTTGTACTATCTGTTAATCTATTAGAGTGTATTATATATATACATATATAAATATAGTGTATGTTTATATATAGTATAGTTTTTAGTTGGCATTAAGCCCACCTTTTGTACATTGTTTTTTGTGTGCAATAAAGATTAAATAAATAAATATGTAAGTAGGTACTGATCCTTGAAAACCAAACATGATATCTACCAAAACAAAGGGAATTCATTTATTTCGCATAATTTGAATGATAGAGAGATTTCTAATTAAAATGGGGTCCTTTGATACCCGAACCCGGCACTTGAAATAGTTAAAGGGTAGATTTCGTAAATTATTTGAAAGCGTATTTGCCACTGAATGTGATAAATAAATACTAAGAAGGTAAAAAGTACATAAACAGAAAACATAGGACTCAAAAAATTTTTACCTAATTCTACCCTACCTTTTACGATTATAGCAGGTCCGATGGTTATCACTTGGTTAAGCATCAAGCTGATTAAAATAAAGCAAAACATTGGTTCTTAATTTAATGATCATTATCATCATCATCAGCTTGAAGTCCACTACCGGACAAAGGCCTCCCCAAAGAGCCACGACGAACGGTCTTGAGCCTTCTCCATCCAGCTACTTCCCGCAACTTTCACAATGACGTCGACTCGGGGTGCCTTCCAACACTACGTCGTCCGGTTCGTGAGTTAACTTACTACTTGGTATGGCACTAAGGAGTTCTAAAACCTCTATTGACTCCATCGAACCGTCCATTGTCGCGAGGAACAGGCGTAGCTTCACCTAGTTCCTTAGACGTTACAAACTGATCCTAGTGATTTTTTATTTTGTTTCAATTTGTGTTGTGTTCCTGCGGTGAGATAGGTTGCCAGAGCTCTTTAGGGGGGAAGGGGGTTCGGGGTCGGCAACGCGTGCGTGATGCCTCTGGTATTGCAAGCGCTCATAGGCTACGGTAACCGCTTACCATCAGGTGGGCCGTAAGTTTGTTTGCCACGTCAGTAGTATAAAAAAAAAAAAAACTTGAAATTAAGCCTTTTTGACTTTGACTTTAGCTTTGAACCATTTAGAACAGGCTGGTTGCAGTTCTGACCCTATAGCAAACTAAAACTCAATTATAAAGATTATTTCCCAAACAAAATGTATTCTCCCTCTGCTAATCTAAACTACTCTTTAGCTGCATGTCCCTAAGGATTCCTAACCCTATGTGTATTATATATTGGGCGTTTTTGATGCGAGCTCAGCCATGACCAAGACAGAATCAGTGACACGACAATAAGAAGAACCAGATATCGAGATCTCAGTTCGTGGGCAAAACACTAGCAGGTAAAATAAATATAATACGTGAATCCTTCAAAAAGTGCTTATTGCTCACAACAAAATTCGGTTTAAAGAACTGTATTAACGGTACTCTTCTTAATATTAAAAACATACAGTTCAATTGTTCACTTCACACAAATTAGGTATAGGTAGGTATGTATAGGGAAACTTATCAAAGGAACGAAACCCAAAACCCGATGTCCAGTACAAATTAGTCTTCTCAGTCTGCGATATTGTATCTACTGACTAGCAATCAGTTCGGTGCAATTACGTCAAAGGCTTTGAACATTACCTGGAATTCGTACGGACACATTGTGAGCCATTGGGCATGCGACTAGACTATTCAAACGTTCGTCGGACAGGCCATGCTTCGTCCAAAGAGATTATACTTCTTTCAAAATGTTTCATGATGAGCGTTTCTGCGTGAGTGTATCCCGAGTACAACCAGTGTGCCAGTCATCTAAGATTTATTACATAATTTCGTTTTAATAAAAAAAACTGTCATCAAGCACCGGTGAGAACCTGTGGTGCGAAACAGCGCTACAACAAGGAAAGGGTACTTTTTGGCCATCAGCGAACAACTGTTTTTTTTTTTAAACACTTTCTTATATTGGGGACTTTCAGGGTAATTAAATGCACGTCAGTCATGAAAATAAATTTTATGACGCACACATGCGCAGGTCATTCCATGGTCATGTGACATATTTTGACTGACTGAATTTAATGTGTCATTTCCTGATCCACTGATGAAGCATAGACCTCTCCCCTATGTTTTCAGAGATTTTCACCAAGGCTTCCAGCAAAATATACGGTTTCAAATTTAAAAATAAATGTTTAGGAAAGTCAGCTTTGTGCTTGGTGTTACCAAAATGCATTACATTTCAAACAATTGATTGTGAAGAAGTGTATTGATAATTGATTTTTTTTCAGTATACTTGTCTTTGAGCCGTTTTAAAAATAAATAAAAACTTTTCCTATCTGTTTTAATAAAGCTTTGACTTAAATAAGTCAGTATTATTTTAATCTATCAGACAGAATAACACATTTTTTACTCAATTCAATTTGTATTTTCTTAACAAAACCCAGATATTAAAGTCCAGAGATTTATCTCACCAGCTGAGACCGTAAATACGAAGATGCTGCTGATTTAATAGCCCCAGTGCAATTAAGGAAAGCCGTTTAGACGAAAATTTATTTGAGTAGTGAAATGAAAAATTCTACGGTAAATTAGCAAAGAAGAGATTATGACGAATGGTCTTAAATACGAGAGTGTGTGAGGCGGCTTGGCGCCAATGTTTGAGTTTTTGTGAAAAGAAAACGAACTTGCCTCGTACAAACTTTTCGATTTTGTTTAGGCAATGACGTAAGTTCACAAAGATTTATGTTTCACTAGCTTTGCTCGCGTGGTACCTACATAAAAAGTAACCTATTATTCTAGGTAAAGAACTCTATATATTCCAAATTTCATCGAAATCGGTTGAGCCATTACGGCGTTATTGAATAATAAACATCAAACATCCTCACAAACTTTCGCATTTATAATATTTGTAGGATAAGATAATAAGGTGAAAGAATCAGTTGATATAGGTAATAATATTAATAAAAAGCTTTTATTTTCTATAAAATTATCTGATACACAGTTATAATCTAGTAAGAAGATATAAATTTTAAAATTTATGGAAAATTGTACCACACGTAGGCCTAGTTCCCCGTTATGTGTTGTTGTTGTTGTTTATTATATACTAAAAGGATTAAAGTGCGACTCGTAGAGGCTCCTGTCGTGCACATGTCCCATGTGAGTTTTTAGGTTCGAAGACATTCCAGTTTCCTCACGATATTTTTCTTCACCGTTTGAGAGCACTAAAATAGCGCACATAAACTTTCCGAATGTTTTTTTTTTATTTTTTTTATTTTTTTTTTATGTTTTACCGAGGCAAACAGGCTTACGGCCCTCCTGATGGTAAGTGGTTACCGTCGCCTATTGACATTAGCAACACCTGGAGCATTGCTAATGCGTTGCCCGCCGAACCCCTCCCCCCACCCTAAAGAGCTCTGGCAACCTTACTCACCGCAGGAACACAACACTATTTGAAACAAATAATGTTATTTGGCTGCGATCTTCTGTAAGGCGGAGGTACCTCCCCAGGCTGCTCCAATTTAGAACGAGAAAATCTCGCTGTGCCCTACCTCCTCCTAAAATAAAAAAAACCAATAAAATGTAAAATCCATAGGTACATTCGGATTCGAACCCTCGACCTACATCGCAAAGCGGGGGCCGCAACCACTCCACCAGTGCTCCCAGTTGATAAATCCCCATCGACCTACATAATCTGGGAATACTCATTGCACTGTCAGTAGTCCATCAGAGACATTAGTCTGCCAGCGCTGCGTGTGACATGGTTCCTTTCACGTTAAAAGCATAATTTACCGGTACTTATAAATCGATATCTACTTACTCGGAGACACTGCTCTGACTTTGATTCAATGCTTTTCGCACAGTTCTATTGACATTGAGAAGTGTAAGAAAATAAAATATTATATTAGTTCAGACTATAGGTATATTAAAACTTTATGAAATTATCAATTTATTTGGATTGTTGGTAAAATTGGAGTAAATGACTAATTTATATAGCAATTTTTGCACTCCACTCTCAGATTATTACTTCCATGGCAATTTTGACATAGCTGATTCTTTATTCCCTCACAATTTCCCTTACTACACACATATTTTAGCTATTATCTCTTAGTCGCCTCTTACGACATCCACTGGTAGAAATAAAGAGATTATTCTTCAGGCAAATCCCCCAAAATTATTGTTACTGTAAATGTAAGGAGGAATTGTTATCAGCAGTGGACGTCCGACGGCTGAAATGAACATATTTTTTAATAGCGGTCCTAGGAGGTTCAGTTAGCTGTAGCCTGCTTCTCTCATAAATGCGTCCTCTGGCCTGCAAACGCTACGTTCAACACATCCACGTATGTTGTGCCTCCAATTAGCTCTGTGTCAAAGCCACTCGTAGATTTGGCCTTTTGTGTTTCAGTTTCACCATTCTTGCTGGATTCCTTTTGAACAGCATTTCCATTTTGGGTATTAAAATTTGTTAGTAACATTTTAAGCGTGAATTAAATGAATAAACACGGCCCAGCAGTCACATAGGCCCGTATCTTTGAACTAACGTTGAGTGGAATCTTATGTTAGGCCTTATAGATTTTTTCATAAGACAAAACAATGCTTGCATGTCGTGTCACTGATTCTTTCTTGGTCATCTCTAATAGGTGACATGTCTTCGAGATTTCAGGTTCTAGGTCATGCCGGTTTCCTCATGATGTTTTCCTTGACCGTTTGAAAGCACTAGTATAGTGCATATACTTTTTACAAATGGAAAATCCATTCCTGCACAACTCGACCACAACTCCGTCAGTGCTCATGAACAAAGCAATAAAACACAGCCAATGGAAAATATAAAGACGATTGCAAAAAGAGTAGGAATCCAACATAAAATTGTCCAAATCATGATGTGACAAAAAGATTTTCCACAATCAAACTTTTTCCATTTTCGGTGAGAGTACAGCTTTGGGCGTCAAGCATCGTACAAAGAATAGTGAAGTCAGAGATGGTAAAAATAGTAAAAATAGCAACAAAGAAAGCGATTTCATTCAAAAAAATCAAATACACTTGTGGTAGTGGCCCCACCTTCCGATTTACAGGTCCTGGGTTCGAATGCCGGTCATGCACAAATGGATTTTCCATTCGGAAAATTTATGCGCGCTATTAGCATGTCGCAGTAGGCAGGCCATATAGCTCGCAGAACCGACAACGATTGGGTAATAGAGGTTATTAGATGGCTACCACGAACTAGGAGATAAGACGCAGTGTTGGAAGGTCTCCGATGGACCGAAGGCTTTGTGAAAATTGGAAGTCGTTGGATGTAAAAGGCTTAGGACCTTTTGTCACGGAACTCCTTGGGGCGGCCTATGTCCAACAGTGGTCCATTTATTTTTTTACTAATTCTCTTTTGGTCAACCTGTATTAGGTTAGTGGCCAGGTTGACGTATGGTGGCCCTGAAAAGGGCCTATGACCGTCGGTGAAAGAACAGTAAAGGTACAGGATGATGGTGATACGTTATACCCAACGTACCTATACCTACTTATTTTTGTTTTATGGTGATACACGATAAACGCAACGTACATCTTTTTATGTTTCACGTATATTTTTGTAGGCACTTTTCTCATCCCGCTCAACGGAGTGTCCGTCTCAACAACGTCCGGAGGCCTTCAATGCTTGTTTGAAAATACCTGAAAAGTTTTGAGTGATGGCGCTCTACACATTTCGCTTTTATGAAGTTGCTTCAAGCGAGAGTTTCAAATACTTAATGTTTTAGGCTGAGAGCACAGTCATCGCTTTGTAACGAGTTCTCGAATAATGGTTCATAGAATTTGATGTATTTTCGGAACTCTTTAAGTATTTTCAGGCTCACCCTGGCATTCTAAGTGGTGTGTTTTTCACTCCCCGCTGACATCAGACAGAGATTATTTACATCACAACTGCAGTCCAAACTGAATTAACGTTGAATTAACGATTTCAACGTTATCGTTAGCAATTCAATAACGTCCGAACTGATGCTTAAGGCTCTGAGCACAGGCCCTGAGAGCAAACAAAATGATTGTGGCCGACAAACAGAAAGAGGCTGGTGGTTTGTGACTCCTACTAAGGTGACGCTAATGACGTTTTTAGGGTTTCGTACCTCATTTGGAAAAAACCCCTTGAAGGATCACTTCGTTGTCTGTCTGTCTGTCCGTATTTCTGTCAAGACCCTTTTTCCTCAGAAACGGCCAAAGGTATCAACTTGAAATTCAAACCAACTATTAGGGTTTATGAGTTTATAGTTCCGTATAAAAATCAAGTTTTTAGCTCAATTCATGATATGGCAATGAATGTTTTGCATTATTATTAAACCTCCAGGGTTTTTACCCCTAAAATTGGATTGCGAAGTTTGTAGGAAAATGTGGCTGAAACTCAAAATGGGCTCTAACGATTTCGACATAATTTACGTATTGTTGGTTTTTACGTGCTTGGAATTTTGCTTTTCTGTTCCCATGTAGGTAATGGTACGGAAGCTTCAGGGCGCGATTTCTCGCACATGACCGTGTTTATTTGGCTGTGAAGTGGAACACTCTTACCCATTCTCAATTAAATAGTCGTATAATTCATAGTAGGGGCAAGCATCAAGCATACATTTTCTAGCCACTGTTTAGAAAATGTTGCTGGATTTCCATTTCGAATGCTTCTTCCGTTTGAGATAGCCCACCTCTATAAACAGCTCTCGAAGTAAAATAAACCTTAACACTCCGACTTCAAGTTTAATATAGTTTATGTATATTCGGAATACAGGCATTAATAAATTACAGATTTTTGTTGATAGGAATTGAGCTCTAACGTGCTGAATGTAGGTTACGGTTTTGATCGCGTTTGTTGCATAGATTCAAAAATAGTGCTTAAACATGTATATTCTAGTGCCACTCTTTGAGTGGTACCTCCGTTCGTTACTTAGCGCTATCATTTCGTCTGTGTTTGACCTAAGTATTTCAGAATATTTGAATATTTGAATATTTTGCTATTTGAATATTGAAAGCAAAAAATCGGTAAATTTGTAGAAATGGGATCACTTTGAAAATTTTAATGATAAATAACGTTAAAAGGCTGTTGTACCGATGACGACATTGTAAATGTTACGGGAAGTCGGTGAATGGAGAAGGTTACAGACCGATCGTCGTGGCACTTTTTGGGGGAGGCCTATGTCCAACAGTGGATTTCTATTAGGCTGATGATGACAATCAAAAAAACCACTTGTGGCATTCCCGAGTATTTTTTAACCGACTTCAAAAAGGAGGAGGTTCTCAAGTCTGTTTTGTTTGTGTGTATTTTACTCGATATCTTCGCCAATACTAAACAAATTTTGAAAATTCTTTCGCTGGTGTATAGACTATGATCCCGGGGTGGTCCCATATTAATTTAATTCCTGAGTGATTGCTACTTGTCCCGTAAAACTGAAAAAAAGACATCATCTCTTGAAATCACGACTTGCCTGCACTTTTTTTGTCGACGGTGGTATGGTATGGTTATCCCCGCGACTTCGTTCGATTGCTGCTATTTTTACATAAACTTTAATCTTAGGGGTTGTGTGTCGGGAATTCCTTTCTGTGCACTCATACGTTACAACAGGAAGCAACCCTGCAAATTTCATACTCTTAGGATTTTGATTTTCAAAGGGAATAAAACCACTACGTTTTGATGTCAGTCAGTTAGTCAGTACCGTAAGAGTTATTATTGACGATGAATGGATGTCATAGTTACTTTTGTTTTTTATTCGAAAGTGTAGGTGGCCAGTGTCATCCACAGTAGGTAAGCAAAAGGCAAAGAGGTTGATAACAAAAAAATGAGGTTGATAATAATCTTGTAAATATTCAGGAATTTGAAGTCGGTTTTTAGTCTTTTTAATAAATATCTTATTCTAGATGATGGTCTAATCACATGAACGTCATGAAGTTTCAATTATACATAAAAACAAAGTGTACACTTAAAAGAAAAGGCCCAAAAATGCAGTAATTCTGTCAGACTCTCGAAAGGCCCAATTAAAAAAACCAAAATGAATTAACAAAAGCTATTAATCAAAGTTGGTACTTTTAAAAAACGGTTCAAACACCACAACTTTCCCCTAATGGGCCAATAAAAGCGTAATGTCCCATTCAATATTGGTGCACGGCAGTAAAATGCATGTGTTGTTGATCTACCATTATCCTTGGATTTCGAGTCGAGGCTGTTGGGAATGATTGTTCAATTGTTCCATTGCAAACATTTTCAGCTATAAATCCAAGCCAAAATATGGGCAAGTACGAGTGAGACTCACGCATCGTGACGTGCCTTTGAAATTGATGCGCTCAAAACGGTGGAGTAAAACATCGCGAGGAAACTATTCAAATTGTTTTGACCGCAAAAGAACTATTATTTGCGTAGTGTTTAGTTTTGAAAAATGCCGATGATTCCCAACTGAACGACTCGACTGACCTCATAGCTCAGTTGGTAGTAACTCTGCCTTCTGCGCTAGAGGTCGCGGGTTCGATTCCCGCACTGGACAAACATTTGTGACTAACACAGATGTTTGTTCTGTGTCTGGGTGTTAAATATATATCTATTATGTATGTCAGTCTCTGGTACCCATAGTACAGGCTATGCCTAGTTTGGGAACAGTTGATCGTGTGTGATATGTCCGGAATATAAATAAAATAAAAAATGGGTTTAGAATAAGCCTTTTTCGGGATAGTACACATATTATGAATCACCTTGTAGACTAATTTTCAATTTCACCCCAAACACTCCAGTTAGCTAAACAAAACAATCACGCCGAGTGCCTAAAATCCTTACCCCGTTAAACCTACACCTAGCCCTCGGTGACACGTCTGGCGCAGGTGCAACGTGATAACTTGATCACGCTAAGCCTCTTCTGTGCGGTGGCTACGTGACCAGCCGGACTGTGCAAATTTTGTAGTATTGCACACTTATTTTCTGCGAGGATCGTTCAGCAGTGGACGTCCTACGGCTGAAATGATGAAATATTATAAATGCGAATGTTTGGATCGATGGATGGATATTGGTTACTCAATCACGCCAGAACGGCTGAACGGATCTGGATCAAATTCGATACAGACATAGATTATAGCGTGGAAGAGCACATAGATACATAGCTGCTTTTTATCCTCGTCGTTGGCACCACGCAAGCGAAGCCGCGGGTGGCAGCTAGTGATGAATACATTGAATGCTTGTTGGTCGATTCGTCAAAATGTAATAAAGATGTGATAAAAATTGCCCGAATGAGCAATTTTAATATCCCGTGTAGGAGTTCAAACGAAGATGTCAAACCATGACCTCTTAAAACAAAAGAATTCACGTTCATCCAAGCAATATTGCTTTTTAATCTCATAATGCCAACAAGTCGACCATAAAACGTTCCTGCCGAACAAAAAATGACTTCCGCACATAATTTAAGCCACCACCCCAAAACAGTAGGTAATTTCGATTTCACAGTAGGTATTTCACACCCCAGGGAGAGATTTGAGCTCGAATTGTTACTTTCATGAAAAATACGCAAAATGGGGCTAGCATATTTTTATACTGTAGTGATATTCAAAGCTGTGTGCCAGAAAATATCAAAAAGTCATAAACAGATCTAAAAAAGTCTAAAAAACTTTTATACTCAATCCACAATAATGTTTTTTACGAGTATGTTAAAAATAAATTTCGAGTTGTAAAGCAATCTTTCATTACCAGCCTGTAGAATTTCACTGCTGGACATAGGCTTCCCCCAAAGAGTTCCACGTCAAACGATCTTGAAGCTTTTCCATCCACTCACTTCCCGCAACCTTCCTAAGAGGCTGACTTCAATCATTTTACTTCACAGATTCTTTCACCGACGTGCATAGGCCCTTGTCAGGGCTACTATACACTACCTGGTCACTGACCTAATACAAGATGACCAAGAAAGAATCAGTGACGCGAGAAGTTATTATTTATAACTGAAATTGTCGTTATTCACCTAGGACTTCATTTATGCGTCGTCGAACGATTCCGTTTTACTTTTTGGTAACGGAACCCTAAAATCAGCTTTTACGTGTAAAGTGACAATACCTACGCCTGTGCCTAAATAGATTATAATTTAATAAATCATCATCATCATCAGCCTGATGAAGTCCACTGCTGAACAAATAGGCCTCCCCCAAAGAGTTCCATGACGAACGGTCTTGAGCCTTTTCCATCCACCGACTTCCCGCAACCTTAACAATGTCGTCGGTCCATCGGTTCTGCGAGCTATATGGCCGGCCCACTGCCACTTCAACCTGCTAATTCTGAAAGCTATGTCGGTAACCTTGGTTCTTCTACGGATTTCCTCATTTCGGATTTTATCACGCAGCGAAACTCCGAGCATAGCTCTCTCCATAGCCCGTTGGGCGACTTTGAGCTTGTGTATAAGGCCAATAGTTAGCGACCAAGTCTCACTGCCATATGTCATCACTGGCAACACGCACTGATTGTAGACTTCCGTCTTGAGGCTCTGCGGTATCTGCGTAAATCATAAATAAATAAACATAAATTAACACAATGTTATTTAGGAAAGTACACCGTAAGCTCTGGTAAAAAATAATGCAATGCGAGAGAACGCTTAGTCGCCGGAAGTACCTGAAAATGGTAGCGTTTCCGGCACTTACACGGCACCGGCTCGAATTAACAGGTAAGGCAATAAATTATGACTTGGTCTCGTGCTCTCGTCTTGGAGTTATGGCAGTAGTTTTTAATTGTTAATGACCGGCCATGTTGGTTTTGGGACTGAGAATATGTTTGGCTTTGCTTAAATTGAAAGCTGAGCAATGTTTACCAATTTAGTTTATGAATTTCCCTTTCACCACACTGGTTCCCTCTAAGATAACTCCTCTTTCTCGCGGACGGGTTTTTAAGTTGTTGGTCTCTTAAGACCGTTGCAACGGAACCGAACTATGCCAAGTGCAGAGGGCGCTGCGGCCGAGACTTAGGTTGGGGTAACGAGCTCAAAGGCACCACTTTGGTATGGACCTTGGTTTGGGCAATTGCAAATTCATGATTTTTTTCTAAACCCCCGTTTGGACCTCTATAACTTAGTAGCCTTTGGCCGATTTATCTCATTTCTTATAAGTCAATTTCGATTGTATAACATGTTGACCTACTAAACTCTATGCAAAAAGGATTGACGGTTCGAAAGTTATGATCTGAGTGTTGGGCAACCAAAGGGACGGATGAAAGAAGAGTGCATGCTGCGGAAATGAGAATGTTGAGATGGATGTGTGGAGTGACTAGAATGGACAAGATACGGAATGAGTACATCAGAGGAAGTTTGAAAGTAGCGCCAGTGACTGAGAAGTTGAAGAGCAAAAGGTTAGCGTGGTATGGTCATGTCATGCGGAGGGAAGAATGCCATGTGACTAGAAGAGTGTTAAATATGAATGTGGAAGGATATAAGGGGAGAGGTAGACCAAAGAAAAGATGGATAGATTGTGTGAAAGACGACATGAGTAAGAAAGGAGTGAATACTGATTTGACGGCTGATAGAGGGGAGTGGAAGAGAAAAACATGTTGTGCCGACCCCACTTGAAGTGGGATAAGGGCAGGGAGATGATGATGGTTCGAAAGTTATGCTCTAACATATAAACATACAAACATACGTCGATTCGTCCACGCTGTTTGAGAGATCTTTGATCGCTTCGCTCGCTCGATCAATAATATTTCCAATAATGACACAATACTAACATTTTAGCATTTTGAAGTGTTCAAACATTTTTAAAATGTCGATTGACAGGCATTACGAATTAATTAATTATATTTATTTTCTATCGAATGTCAAGTTCTCGACTCAGAATGGCACCAATATATCTAGAAAATAGACTTTATTAACAATAGACGCTGCCACCAAAAAATCTATTCAGAAATCTGTAGTACCATCCAAAACAAAATTAGCCCAGACAGGCTCCACTTTAAGTAGGCCTGTTAATCAAACCTAGTTACAAATGGAGTGATTTGCGAAAAAGATTTTTATTCGTAACAAAGAAGAGCCGAAAAGGTATCCAGATTAATTATTGACCCACCTTAAACAAGATTAGCCCATCGTTCTTCAAGAACCTTACTAAGATAGGCCAGACAAAAGTGCTCTCTAGAATGGTCTAAGGCAATTGAATTTTTACGATACTTTTCATACAAATACAATACAAATACAAATATTTTTATTTCAGTAAACTTAATCTAGGTTACATTTCATGGGTTTGGGACCCTCTTTTAAGTATAGATATACCTGTGTTAGAGGGTCTCGCTCTTCCGTAGTACATAATTGTTAGAATTAAGTAAGTAAAGAAATTTAAAGGAAATTTATGTCTATAGTAAGTTAAGTTAAAGTTAGGATTTAGGAATAAGTTTAAATAGTTTGTATGTGTAGTGTCTGTGTGTTTGTGTACGCCTGATCACTAGTCTACTATGAGAATGGGTATTTGGGGAGTACATTTTCATGATTTATGGCTAAATGTATGTACTTGTAGAGTTAATAATCTGTTCGATAATATAAACTTATTTTCAGTTTGCTACGTTTTTCAGAACATAGCACTGTAGGTATTTTTAGTAAACAACAGCATTGGCCTGAAAAGTCAACCAATGTTGAAGTTAGGCCTGCCCAGAAGAGTTTCATGACGACCGGTCATGAGCCTTAGTTCCATGAAGTCATTCTTTACCTTCTACATGTCGGACATCCATTGTGCCTGCCTACATGGCGTTGTTTGGTTCGCGGTCGTTGTTCGTTCTACTATAATATTATTAATAATCAGAACCGACAACCGTTGAGGAACAAATAGTGCTCGAATAGCGACTACGAACCAAACGACGAAGTGTTGGAAGGGCCACCACCCGAATACCTGATGATATTGTGAAGGTTGTGGGAAGTCGGTTGATGTAGACGGTTCAAGAACATTCGTACTGGCATTCTTTGGGGTATGCCTATGTCCAGCAGTGGACTTCCTTAAGGTGTTTTTTTTTTCTGTTAGAGCATGGTGGCTGCGACCGAGTTCGGTGCCGCCAACATGCTCTGAAACAAGCCCACATCCAACCAATTAACTTGTAGGACGCTTCCTACCTCCTCCCTCATAGATGCGCTCCGGGCGCATTCCATCAGTAGGTGGTAAACATCCTCTCTAACCTGGCATGTTTCGCAGTTCGGGTTCGGGACTAGTCTCAAGCTGATGATAATGATCACGTATAGCACTTTAAATGTTAGTCAAAATATAACAAGACTTAAAGTGCCGTCCATTAAGCTTTGATTTTAACCGGTTTAAACCTGATTTTGAGAATTAGCTTTTAAAGCAAAAGCCAAACTAAGTTTGTGAAAGCATTAGCGGATGAATATGTTCGGTGATTTCAAACTAAATTACCCACGGTAATCATATTTTTAATAAACATACCCAACAAACAAAACGGGTCAGATGTGACTGTTGGATGTTATCCAACAGTCACATCTGACCCGGCAGGATTCGGCAGGAGCAAAGCTCAGGACAGTTCATTATAATATTATAAATCCTTCGAGAAAAAAAGCTGTAAAATGCGGCCATGTTTTAAACAAAAAGCTGAGCAAACAAACTCCAAGACAAGATGGATGGCATAAGAGGTCAGATTGCTGACATGGAACCTCACTCGCCGACCGGAAGTCGAGGAAATGGTGGCGGCTTCCGGCCTGGGGTAGGAATCAGCAAGGCATACATTTTTACTTGTAGGTTTCAAACGAAGTTCATAAGTATCATTAGGAAAATAATTATGAGATAATCATTATTTATATTAATCATTCATTAAATTGTCAGGTCAATGTAAAAATTAATATTCTTTTTATAATTTTTTTTTAATATTTTTTTAGTTTGTGTGAAGGTTGAAGTGACTGTACCATGTTGGGCGCCAATATCCTTTTACATATATAATGAAATTCGTGATATTTTTTTTGGGTAGTGAAATCTTAATGAATAATTAATTTCTCTATTTTTATTTAAGTTGGGCGCAAGCTGCACAAAATTGATCGCTCTTGGGGGAGTCCTAAGTTTAGCAATGGACATCCTACGGCTGAAATGATGATGCTGATTACTTCACTTGTAAACTGCAACTGACAAACACTTTATTTCACCGCAAGTGTACTCGGTTGAATACAAACAGGCGTACGCTGCGGTGCACGCGTTAATCCATGAGCCATCATCGAGCGAGACAATCTGGAAGCCGGCCAGATCCATTATCTTGTTACATTGTTCTGATGCTATCAAGTGTACCTAGTATTTCGGTGCTTGTTAACTGCATTTTTAGATGTTTTCAAAGTTAAGGATGATTAACTGGTACCAAATCGTGTCAGCGGCTTTCAGACTCAATCTTCAAAAAGTTTTTGGGTTCCATTGCAAAATAAATAGCATTAACTACATAACATCATCATCATCATTCCAGCCGTTTTAAGTACACTGCTGAACATCCGCCTGTCCCACAGATTTCCGGAGTGACTTACTATCATGTAGGGGAATTTGCCCATACTCTTACCCCTACCCCTTTGAATTTTTTGAGAGGAGGTAGGGCACAGCGAGATTTTCTCGTTCTGAATTGGAGCAGCCCGCCTGGGAGGGTACCTCCGCCTTACAGAAGATCGCAGCCAAATAACATTATTTGTTTCAAATAGTGTTGTGTTCTAGTGGTGAGTATGGTTGCCAGAGCTCTTTAGGGGGGAAGGGGGTTCGGGGTCGGCAACGCGTGCGTGATGCCTCTGGTATTGCAAGCGCTTATAGGCTACGGTAACCGCTTACCATCAGGTGGGCCGTAAGCTTGTTTGCCACCTCTGTTGTATAAAAAAAAAAAAAAAACTCACCAAGCTGAGCAGGCGGGTTGGCCAGCGCAGTTAGAGCTATCTGTGAAAACAGTGAAAACAGGGGACGCTGCTGCCTACCCCTAGCTTTTTTCCCTAGTAGGAGATAATAAAAGGGAGGGGCCTAGTAAGTAATTTGATTAGCCGTGTAACTAGCCACTATATAGACAATGAATTTTGAATAATTTAATATTCTAAATAAATAACACCCAACAGTCACATAGTCCTGACCCCACACTAGGACTCCCTGTGGGTATCAGAAACTACGAGTACCATGGTACCAAAACACACAGACCCGGAATAAATACTTGCAGATAATGCAAAAATTTGTCCAAGTGATCCTAGTGATTTTATTGAAATAAACATCATTTGATTTGACACCTTACTCACTAAGCTCCAGAACCGACCGTTTTCCGTCTTTAATAAAACCTCGATTACACGTCTCGCTGCGCTGTAATATTGTTGCAAAAATGCGACAAAGAATTTGCGGACTAAAGAGGATAAATCATTTTTCAGGTGAAATACGATCACATAAAAGCGTTTCCGAAAGCAATTAGTTCCTGTTACGACCGCAGTTGAGGGAAACAAAAAAATACATAGTATACACTGTGTAGAGAAACGCAACTTTTTTTTTCAACTAACAATTGCAACGACTACATATAAATTAACAATGGTATTAACAAAAAAACAATATGTGCGATAGTAATTTTTAATAAAAACAATCTGAATATATAATCGGTTTTTTCTAATACTTTGAGCGGAGTGAGAACAGGTAATTGCAATTTTTTAAAGTCCTTTTCAGAGATGAGACGAGACGTGATGGAATATTGGGAGTGTTTAACAACTTACAAAATAAACCAGCCGTGGTTTTTTGCCTGTGCCATCTAGGCTTGGTCGCGAAGAACAAGCGTAAATTCTACTAGATTTCAAAATTATCCTCCTCCCAAATAAAATATCATTATTATCATACATTTTAATCTATCTCATTTTCCGCCGCGTTTTCGATAAACTGTGCGTAACAGACTTAATAAAAATAAATATTGTATCGAACGTACAGGGTTTACGACATGGCCACGATAATTTAATATCGCTCCGTAGATTAGGTATTTATTTAGGTACTTACCATTATGTTGGGTGGCCACTTTACGGTTATGTGTATTGAAACTGAACTAAACAGTTTGACTGATAAGAAAATTGTTGATTATTTTTTTCCAATAAAGAAAATGGTTGGCCATTAGAATTCGACAGCAAAGAAGGTACATAATGCATAAAAAAGATCAAATCGTGTAGGTAGCGAGATTTGAAGCTTATAGAAAGCTCAATGTATGACATATAAAATTACATACATAAAATCACGCCTAAATTAGGAAACCCCAGAGGGGGTAGGCTTTCCACTTGCTACGATCCTGACATACCTCTTTTGCTTCATTTACTCTCATCGCATTGCACATGCATACTCATCGGTCCTCTTGACCGGGCCTATTTTTTATATTACAAGTATTTCCTGCTATCTTTAACACTAACTGTAGCCACAGTAGTATTTAATCAATTTTCTGGCAACATCATCAATATAGGATGGTAGTACATACAATTTATGGTATGGCCAAGATTAGGTGTCTATACACAGTACATATTTATTTAGTACCAATACTGTGAGCTCACTTTACGATTATGGCAACCTATTGACGCGATATATTAGCTACATGGACGGCTATCGATATTAATTTAGTGTGAAATTGTGCTTAAAGATTGCTGAACAGTAGATGAGTATCCTACCTACTTCCTACTATCCTACTAATATTATAAATGCGAAAGTTTGTGAGGATCAACCTCGTCACTCTCCTTATACAGAATGACCAAGAAATAATCAATGAGACGACAAAAAAGTAATCTACGTTCAACTTTACTTTCATATATTATTTTAACAATACAACAAATAATAATACATCTGATTTTCCACAAACTAAAAACCTAATCACAGTTTCTAACTATGCTTTCAAGCTAACTCAATTTCAGCTATGTAATTCTCTCGGCCGGTAATTCCTACATAATTCTCACGTTTCACTCATGAATTAAAACTTGTCCCTGGCTGAGGCATGCGGGGGCATGTGTTAGGAATTTTGCAGGAATTCAATAAAGCTCATAAGAGCTGGTCTTTCCACGCGATGTTCATTTGGGGAGCGGGCCCAGATAGAGCGGGTAATAAATACAAGCATTGCGGATGATCAGCAGAAAGTCACCCAATAAAATACTTATCTATAATAAATAAAAATACTTTAATATTAATCGATGATTAATATTAAAGACTGATTGACTGGCCTCATAGCTCAGTTGGTAGTAACTCTGCTTTCTGCGCTAGAGGTCGCGGGTTCGATCCCCGCACTGGACAAACATTTGTGTGATGAACACAGATGTTTGTTCTGTGTCTGGGTGTTAAATATATATCTATTATATTATGCATATCAGTCACTGGTACCCATAGTACAGGCTATGCCTAGTTTTGGGATCTGTTGACCGTGTGAAATGTCCAGAATATTTATTTATTTATTATAATTTTGTACTTTAATTATTCTAATAAACTGATGTGCTATTCGTTCCGAAACAGTGTCGTAAAAACAACCTAAGTGCCTGGAAGAGTGCGGCTTGCTCTAGATTGGATTGATTTTGATTGTGCCAACGCTCACCGCTAATATGACAGACGCTATCTGCAGTATGGCCCCACCCAAATGGGTAGGTGCTAAGGATGCACTTAATTTCTACAGTCTTAAAAGCTGAATAGATGAGACCTGATATTGACAAAAGTATCAACGTTCACTATAACAGGAAATCGTTTATCGTCTACACCATCACCTCACCCTAGTGGGCATTTTAAATAACTGCAATACATGTATTTTCTTTTTAAATACCAAAAGAATGAAATAATAGAAGGAGAGTTATGCACAACGAAATTAAAATTGAGAAATTAAATTTTCTTTATACACTTTCTACCGGTTAACCGTGGTCGGCCATTTTTATAAACAACATAATATATTTATTTAATTAATAATCGGATTAATACTTTGCAGTGTACAATAATAAGCTCAATACAGGATAACTAAGAAAGGATCAGTGACCCCACAAGCAGGCAAGCACCCTGGTCAAAAACAATTGACTGGCCTCATAGCTCAGTTGGTAGTAACTCTGCCTTCTGCGCTAGAGGTCGCGGGTTCGATTCCCGCACTGGACAAACATTTGTGACTAACACAGATGTTTGTTCTGTGTCTGGGTGTTAAATATATATCTATTATGTATATCAGTCTTTGGTACCCATAGGACAGGCTATGCCTAGTTTGGGATCAGTTGACCGTGTGTGATATGTCCGGAATATTTATTATTATTATTTATTATTATTAATTAAGTGACACGGTAAGGTACAAAAGTATTATGAAAAACAATATCCAAAACAAATAATATTATAGAAAGAAATGAAATTGCAATATAATGCCGTTAAATGCTTTTAATCCGCGAATAGATTACGGAAAATGTATTTCGGAAGTCTATTTATCTTGATTTTACTCGAACATACCAAGTAATGAACATAAAGCGATTTTATTTCTTATAAATAATCAATCTCCGACCCATAGCGTCAAGCTGTATTCAAACGATATGTGTGACAACTGATATGTCATCTAAAATTCGTTTCAAAATGATCCTTAGGTACCTGAAAAAAGTTAATTTTGAGTTTTAACATTTGGGGGTGTGCGATATAGCTCAAAGATATCGTACTACTAATATTTTAAATACAGAGGTTTGTGAGAATGTTTGCATGTTTGGATGTTTGCGATTCAATCACGACGTCGTTTCAACCTGTATCTAAGGATAGTTTTTATCTAGGAACCACGCGAGCGAAGCTATGGCCGCAAGCTACTGAGAAATAAATATTGTTTGAACTTGTAAAAATGGGCTCTATGTAAAAGACTTATGTTCTGGCGCAATCTCAATAAAATCAAAAAGCTTTTGACTTAGACCATGAACCAACCCCACGTGATAATTTTATTTCCGTTCCACCCCAAAATCTACGATTATTCAAGGATTTACGTACACGAATACAGGGTGTTCACTGTCGACCTTAATTTGAAAATATGTGGTTTAATTGCCTGAATGGGGCCACAGCTTGTAGAAGCTAGCTCGATCACTGTACTTTTTCTAGGGTTGTCCGGGTACCAAGCGGTTGACCGAAGCAAACGAGGTAAAAATAAAATAAATAGTGTCACCACTGATGTCGCCAAATAGGTAATAAGTTATACATAATTGTTGTTGTTTATTGGGTAACAGAAAAATAATAATAATAACAGTTGTAAATTAAACTAAAATAGTATTATACTAGAAATGAACTCTGTTTTCTACGACTACGACTACAAGTAGAAAACAGAGTTCAGATCACCAACCACAGGCAGCGTGCCCAAAAGGCTGGCGACGTTACCTCGTTGGATCGCTATACTGATCCTTTGTCCGAGGTAATATCAGTGGCGCCTTCTTTTATAATGGTATGAGAAGTAGCAAATATGAATGTGGAAGGATACAAGTGGAAAGGTCAACTAAACAAAAAAATTATGGATTGTATGAAAGGTGACATCGCGACATGAGTAAAAAAGGAGTGAATACTGACATGACGGCTGATAGAGGTGATTAGAGGAGAAAAACAGTTTGTGCCGACCCCACATGAAGTGGGATAAGGACAGGGAGATGATGTTGAGAAGAAGCAAATCCAATCAAATAGTAGATATTTTATTGATTGAAATCACACAGGTAACTAGGTAGGTGAATTTGTGGTCCTCGCGATCAATAAGACGATAAGTTTCCAAGTAATGTTTCCAGTCTTCTTATCTCTATGAAGTTTCCGATTGCAAATTCAGTTCACTAGGCATCATCATCATCATCATCATCATCATCAGCCTGTAGAAGTCCACTGCTGAACAAATAGGTCTCCCCCAAAGAGTTCCATGACGAACGGCGAACGGTCTTGAGCCTTCTCCATCCACCGACTTCCCGCAACCTTCACAATGTCGTCGGTCCATCGGGTGGGGGGCCCTCCAACACTGCGACGCCCGGTTCGTAGGCATCATAGTTTTGTAAATAAAACTAGTTTGAAGTAGATTTCTTAATGTTTTTTTGCCTTTTTACTTTCCAAAATAGGATGAAACTTTATGTTCAGCATGACTGGAGTAACTGTTTTCGCATAAGCTATGGTAGAGGTCCAGCGATAAATTCGAGGACTGTAGCAGGCTTTATGTCATCCATTTTAGCTCTGATGAAGAATAATTGCTTATTGGATTATAGCTTAGATGGTCTAGGAATTTGGGCAGTTTGCAAAGACAACAAACTCATGCTGGTAAACTTTTTTTTTTGAAAATAAAACTACTTCAAAGAGTAGTTTAATTTTGGCCCCAAAAGTCTTACTCATTACATTAACTTTGCAAGTTTGTTAAGGTGTTGACGTAAATTGACACCCTCAAATATTTATGGTTCAAATTCGTATAAAATAGCTACGTTAGACTATTTAGTGGTATCAGCGTGATACCACTAATAGTCTGCGAGTAGAACGGCTGACAAGTTCGGATAGATAGACAGACGGACTGACAGACGGACAGTGGAGTCACGGTGAAATCTTTAAGTGGATGCCAAAATTGAACCAGCTATGAGTTGAGTACTCGATAGTTTTAAATCACCGTCATCATTATAATCAGCCTGAAGAAGTCCACTGCTGGATATCGGCCTCCCCCACAGATTTCCGGAGTGACTTCCTATCATGTAGGGAAAAATAATTTACCCATACTCACCACGCTAGACACGCGGGTTGGCGAGCGCAATGGGAGCTATCTTTGTGAAAAAAGGCTACGCTGCTGCCCATCCCCTAGCTTTTTTATATGGAGATATGGAGGGGCCTATTCTTCAGACGGGGCCACCACGGTATGTTACTATATTGCCTAAAATAAAGAAGTCACTGACTAGATAACTTCCTCCTTTTTTGAAGTTGGTTGTGTAATTGGGTGCATGTTGACACTTTTGCAAGCCCGCGCGTGCAGCCATCGTCACACGAAACTTTAAGGCTAGTGCGCAACTCGTGCTTATCATCGCCTATCACGTGACTAACACACGTGGGTTTAGGATTGCCCGGCATTCAGTTAAGTTCATTTTGTTGCGTCTTAAAGTTTTAATTAGCGATTTTTATGGCAGAAAATATTGATTCAACGTCGTTTTATGAGATAGTAAAATAACTTCAAAACTCATAACTTCGGTTCACACCAAAACACTTTGATATCAATTATACGGCATGCATTACTTGATTTACGATATAAATAATTAATTTAGAGAACTTTAAGTTTTATGGCAGGTTGTAAAATGACGGCTACTGCTTACCTTCATCATCAGCCTGTAGAAGTCCACTGCTGGACATATGCCTCCCCTAAAGAGTTCCACGACGAACGGTCTTGAGCCTTCTCCATCCACCGATTTCCCGCAACCTTCACAATGTAGTCGGTCCATCGGGGGCCTTCCAACACTGCGTCGCCCGGTTCGTGGTCGCCATTCGAGAACCTTTACTCCCCAACCCTACCTACGCTTACCTTATCATGTTATAAACGTACAGTCAAGAAGTAAGATTTTTGGGCCACTACAAGGTGATTCATAATATGTATGCCATCCCGAAAGGGGCTTATTCTACACCCAATTGGCAATAATGTTTGTTCTACGACTTTTGGAAATTGGTAATTTTTCATTGAAAAAACTCTATGCGAAAATCAGCTGTTAAAGCTGGGGTCAAATCAGGTCAAACTCAATGAATCAGCCGTTTTCGGTAGCAATCTTGATTCCGAACTTCTTGTACGTATAGTTAACAGCTCATTTGAGAAAGTTTTTGAAAGAAATAATAAAAAAAAACATTTAAATATTGATGTTTTTTTTCGCTAAAATTATTTCATTTCGTTGATAGAATAACCCCCTTTCGGGATGGTATACATGTTATGAGTCACCTTGTATAGAACCTTTACAAACGCAATTGGTCATTGACGTCATTCCTTTTCGTTGAGTCCCATTACTTGTCGATCAATCTTTACAGATATCCTTACCTCTACAAAATGAGCCTTACTGAATAAAGTCAGTTTTGAGTTTGATTTTTAGGGGCTTGCGATATCATTGAGCTAAAATGTACACCCTCAAATGTCAAAGCAGATGTAAAGATCAGTTTAAAATACCTACATTTTAATCATAATATATTAGTTGACATATCGCGGGCCGTTTGAACACGGCTTGAAGTGATGTAATTCCACATAGCCGCATAGCATAGCACACATACCAGGTACTTTCACATAGCAGGTACTTCTTACTTACTTGTAGCGTCACTGGTTCTTTCTTGCTCATACTGGATTTATCTAGATGTTTGGAACAGATATAGAATAAATGCTGGAATTAAAAATAGGGTACTTTTTATCCTCGTAGATACAACGCGAGCGAAGCCGCGGGTATAAATACTTTAAGGAGGAGGTAGGGCACAGCGAGATTTTCTCGCTCTAAATCGGAGCAGCCCGCCTGGAGAGGTACCTCCGCCTTACAGAAGATCGCAGCCAAATAACATTATTTGTTTCAAATAGTGTTGTGTTCCTGCGGTGAGTAAGGTTGCCAGAGGGTTGGGTTCGGCAGGCAACGCATTAGCAATGCTCCAGGTGTTGCTGATGGTGATGCTGCAATAGGCGATGATGGTTACCACATACCATCAGGAGGGCCGTAAGAATATTTGCCTCCGTATAACATTAAAAAATATATATTCTTCAACATAATGTAATTATGATCTCATGTTATAACTCTCTCGCCATACAGTAGCTACTTTCTACCTGCCTCGTAGTCTATAATTTCTGACTACAAATCACGCCTACATAATAATTTATAGCGGCCTGTGAATGTATAGATGATAGTTTAATTATATTGTCTATTAATAAAATGTCGACATGTTAATTTTATGAGTGGGTGTGGTGCGTCTTTTGTCCGTCATGTACCTTCTTATTGTTTTTGTTTGTTTCCGCGTCTCATAAGTAGAGGTAGGGCACAGCTAGATTTTCGCTCTAAAATGGAGCAGCCCGCCTAGAGAGGTACCTCTGCATCCGTCTGAAAATTCATATTATTTAGGCTTTTGGTCAGAAATAAATACTTAAATTATAAAAAATAAATTTTCCGGACATATCACACACGGTCACCTGATCCCAAACTAGGCATAGTCTGTACTATGGGTACCAGAGACTGATATACATAGTAGATAAATATTTAACACCCAGAATTAGAACAAACATCTGTTTTCATCACACAAATGTTGACCTCTAGCGCAGAAGGCTGAGTTATGAGACCAGTCGATAATAAAGAAATAAGTGTTTCAGCATTTTCGCAAAATCATTCCTAAAGGGGGCAAAGTAGGGGGTGAAAATTATTATGAATGCGGACAAAGTCGCGGGTTACAGCGAGTTATCTATATTTAACTAGCGCTCAGCACAAAGGGGCACTTAATGCTATGCGACTGTATCTTTGTGCATCACGTTATCAAAGAAAATTATTTACCGTTCTTTGTACCTTGTTAAATTCTAAAAATAAAACTAAATAAAGCCGTGTTCAAACGCCATGTCTTTGATATGCCAGGCTATTGCGTAAGCGGAATGGTAATGAAAATCGCAATTTTAGCGACATCTGAAGTTTTTCAAACATGAAAATGAAGAAGCTAAGGTCTTGAAGTTTTCCCTTGTCAAGTTTGGAACGTTTAGAATGTTGCTTAGTTTGTTAAATTACCCTCAAAGTTACGAACTTCATTGCCATTACGCATGCGCAATTGCACCACTCCTCTTATAAAATCCGTTTCTCTACTTGCCTCTACTGATCAAAGTCAATTTTGAGTTCGACATTTAATTTTGAGGCTGTGAAAATACACTCCAGTTCGTTTTATTTTGAAGTCTCGATGGCGTATTGGGCGAGTGCCAGTCTCACGCAAGGGTTCGATTCCGCTGCGGGACAAATGTTTGCATGATCAGAAAATTTCGGTTCCGGGTCTGGGTGTTGCGGTACCATGATACTCGTAGTTTCTGATACCCACGACACAGGGAATCCTAGTGTGGGCTCAGTACTACGTATGTGACGGTTGGGTGTTATTTATTTAAAATAAATCATGGTCAAATCAGAAACAACATTTTGGAATGTGCAGCTTTATGCTGAGACGGGACCCATTTGCCCCACACTCACTTGTCTGTGCCTACAACTACATAGGTACCTAAGCTTTTATGTGTTTAGGTATGTTTTGTTTTGTGTTTAATTTTTGAATGTTTAGTATGCGTTGTGGAGCTAATAAACATGTTTTCTTTCTTTCTTTCTTTTCTTTCTTTCATATTTGAGCCTTTTGGGGTTGAAACCCTGGGACCGTGGGGAAACGGGGCCCTCCGGGTTTTCAAAAAGATATCAGGGCGTCTGATCGAAGCGACGCGTGACCCGAGAGCTGGCTCCTATTTGGCCCAACGGATAAGTATTGCCATCCAACGTGGCAATTCCGCCAGCGTCTTGGGGACGCTTACGACTGGTAGTGATCTGGATCAATTGAGCTATCTATAGATCGTCGTTTAGGGGTTTTAAGATAGCTCAACTGGGTTTTGTGTATTTTGTCAACATTAACTTGTATTAGTTTTAATTTTCTTTCTGTAAATAAAGATGTTTATATAGCATGCATAAATAGCTAAAAACACCTTACTCCATTGAGTAACAAAGTAAAAGATTTCCATATTTGCCTCGTTGAATATTTTAGTGCACTCGTGTCTCGTCTCAGCTATCAGTTCAGTCGTTGGATATTTAATGTTGCTTGAGTATTTCGTTTTAGGAGCCTGATTTTGGATTTTTGTTTCACATGAAGGTGTTCTAAATTTCTGTTGTGTAACTGACTGACTGACAGAAAACGAAGAGCCTAATCCGTTGGTTCTAGAGACTTGAAACTTGGAGGGTGTGTGCATGTTAGTATGTAGGGGTGTACTAACAAAGGAATTCTTGATATTTATCCACGAAGGGGATGAAGCAGGGGCAACTTTAAAAAAAAATCACGTGAACCAAGTCGCAGGGGCTCTTACTAGTTCACAATAATATGTGTACTATTCCGAAAGTTACTTACTCTACCCCAAATCAGCTGTTTTGGGGTCAAATCACTTCAAACTCAATTCAGATGTTCACGATGTCAACCTTCGATTGACAAAACGAGAACTCAAAAAGAAAACGAAAACGATTTGAAAAAGGTCGTTTACATGTTTTCGAAATATAAGAGAATAATAGACTAAGCCCCTTTTGCTAGAGTAAACTAGTTATGAAATACTTTGCATACAACTCTCGAAAGGGGTGATTTGCAATATTTGAAAGAAAGAGAAAGAAAATTTGTGTGTTTGGTACAATCTTTATACACTCAATATTCGCTAGCTGTAGTACTCCTCTATAGCTATAGCTAGCGAACATCCAAACATCCTCACAAACTTTCGCATTTATAATAGGTATTAGTAGGATAGTAAGATTTTGGTAGGTAGATATAAACTTTATAAACTAAGAAACACTAGAAAACAACGAACGAAACATGTTATCAACTAGAATTTTCTGCATGCCATTTCAAATGAAATCTCGGAAAATGCGAGGAAAATAGGCAAACTTTACCGCATTTAATATTACTATGCAAAATTAAAATAAATGTTTTGCTAGCAATTTATGCTACATGTGTGCCGCCGCCGCCGTTTCTAAGGACGTGCAGTGCGTAGGGTTGTGCATTGTAAGTACGTAGTGCATATCGATGTTTAAATCATGGACTGAATAACCGGAATATAAAGGTACCTTTAAATAACGATATGACGTCATACCGATAAATTACCGGTTACCCGAATATTTCTCTACCGATAAATATAACGGTACCGGAAAATCTGGCTTCGCAGTTGTTCGGTTTATTTCGCTACCGGTACCTATAACCGAAATAAATAAAGGTTTACTTTGATGAAACGCCGCCACCCCGTCACCGCGGCGCGACTGACCTAGCGAACTAGCCGCGGCTCAAAACTTCGGTACCGAAAAATACAGGTATGAAATAACGGTACCGTAATGCCCTACCGGTATAGCATAATGGTACCGAAATGTTTTAACAGTACCAGTACCTATAACCTCTACCGCTCTTTAAATTCATTGTTATGAACGAAATAACTGTGTTTTATAGTAAAATCATGAAATATTTTTTTTAATTTATAGTGTAGTATTAAGTGTAATACTAGTAATTTGTTGTTTAGTGTAAACTTAGAATAGTGATATGACTAAAATACTGCGGTGACTTGTATCCTACTAATTCTATAATAGTGAAAGTTTGTATGGATGGATGGATGTTTGTTACTTAATCACGCCAGAACGGCTGAAAGGATCTGAATAAAATTTGGCACAGATATAGATTATAGTCTGGTATAGATCATATGCTACTTTCTATCCTCCTCGTAGGTACCACGCAAGCGAAGCTGCATGCGGAAGCTAGTTTACATATAAAAAGTTAAATGCTCGTATGGTTAATTACTTACCTTACCTTATCTAAGGATTTTATTTTATTTTTGACGACTACGGTGGCGCAGCGGGCGAGTGCCCGCTTGGATGGAATGTTGTCGGGTCCAATTCCCGCTGCCGGACAAATGTTTGCATGATCTGCAAATATTTGTTCCGGGTCTGGGTGTTGTGGAACCATTGTTAACCATTTTAGTTTAGTACCATTTTTGGGAAGGAACTGACTCCTACAGGTAACCCTAGTTTAGGAGTCAGGGCTTCATTTTGTTTTGTACATTGGTTTACTCAATAAATGTTTTATTATTATTCACATATATTTAATTAAAATCTCATTTATAAAATACATTTTTTACTACAAAAGTACATCTTAATATCAAAAAAGAATATATTATTATTATTATGGTACATGTAGTTTCTGATACCCACGCCAGGATTTCTAGTGTGGGTTCAGTATGTATGTGACTGTTGGGTGTTTTTTTATTATTATATGAATAATTAAAGTAAGTGACATAGGTACTTACTTTGTTCATATTATTTGATATCCCAAGACTAATTAGCTAATAGCTTATCATACTAGAAATTGATTGGCCAACAACAACAAAGATCTACCGGCTTAGTAGTGTGTTCACCACATGACGTAGTGTAGGCTGGTTGTGATTTTTGGCCGTTACGTTGCCATGAAGAACTGATATTAAAGACTTGTCGTCGTAGTCATATGGCGTTCACTGCTAAAATACAGTCATCATTTTGTAATGTTTAATGCTTCTTAGGAAGCAAGACTTTTCATTAGCCTTTACGCGTTCAAAATACATTTTAGATTCGGAGTTTCAAGCTCATAAAATACATTGTAGGCTTCACATTTCATCAAAATTCATGTTGATATGAAATTCACATAAAAACACCTATAAACGTATACGTAACGTAACGTTCATTACGTTTTATAACGTCGTAACGTATCAACGCTTGCTCGGGGGAAATTACGCCAAGTTTACGGCGAGCTCGTTACAACTTAGAATCGTTAGTTCGAAATTTAGGTTCAGTTAATGGGGTGCTAGTAACAAAGACAAGTTACTAAAGGGCTTATCACATTTACTTCATTGAATAAAGCTTTAAGAATTCAATTTTATCCCATGTTTTAATTTTTTTAGTAAAAACATAAAAAAACTACTTCTATGAAGATTCTATAATAGGACATTACTGTAGTTTTTCCGTGCATGCGCGAACTCACTTCATTTTGCAAGTGTCATCCTGAGTTCGCTCAGGATGACACTGACAATAATCCGAACTTTCAATTAAAAAAAATATATATATAAGTATTACAAAATATGTCACAGTCACTTATATGTAGTCGAGTCTCATACCCTCAAATGATCAACTTAAAATTTATTTGAAAGGAGCCATTTCATTCTGGGCCTGGTCCATGTACACTACATAGAAAAATTAGGAAAAAATAGGAGATTACAAGAAAAATACAATTTCATTAATTTGAAGACAAATGCGATGGTACAAGAATAGTTCTTCTGGTAAGTTTTTTACTATGGGAACACTTTTTGAAGGCCGCCATGTTGGTTAATAATTGGCGTTTGACATGACATTGATATATTTTTCATGTCATGTTGTTTGATTTGATGTTTTTGTTGTTTTTCACGCACGTCCATCCGCCATATTTTTGTAGCGCTGTGTGTTGCTCTCTTTGTCGAAGAAAATCTTAATGTACCTTAGAACGAAGTCAATTTAAATAAAATAACCAATTAAATACGTTTACTATATTGCTTAGCCATAATTTAGAGTAGTGTACACAGTGCAGGCCCAGGCTCCATATATTGATGAAACGTCTCTTTTTTATAATTATTTTTAAACGTATCTAAGATGATTTCGAACGCCGTTTGAAGACTGTTTATAACATGAAAATACTGGTGACTGGCGCTAGTTAATAACCTTACGTAAACCTCCCTTTATTGGAAAGCAGCTAGTGTTGTGAAAATTAGGTATTCACTAATTGAATTGAATTTAGATGGCTTGAACAAGTTGTGGTCTCTTGAAATCGATTAGAAACTCAAACAGGTAGGTAGTAATTAATGGTCCTTGAAAAGTTTAGACTTTGTGTTGATTTAGATCATTTTTGCAAAGCTTTAGTTTAACACCAAGGACGTGCGTCATTTAACTAAGTCACAGTAAAGATAGAAACAAACAAACAAATTTTACCTCTTTATGATACTATTAGTGTAGAAATGTAGATTTATATAGCACTAGCTTCCGCCCGCGGCTTCCCTCGCGTGGCAGTACCTACATAAAAAGCTTATATGCTTTTCTAGATAAATCTATATATAAAAAGGAGTAGTCCACTCACTTAATCACTCACTCACTGACAGACTCATCACGAAAGCTCGGAAACTACTAGGCTGAGGAGTCTGAAATTTGACACAGACATTTTTTAAAAGGTGTTACCGTGCAATAAGAACGGATTTTGGAAAAAGCAACTCCTGAAGGGGTGAAATGGGGGTTGAAAGTTTGTATGAAAGTCCTATGTTTTTGAAGTTAGACACATCAAAATTAGTTATCAGGTAAATGGTTCAAAATAAAAAAATACCTTTATAAGGTTTTTTGAAAACCAACCCTCAGGGTGTATCAATAGGGGATGAAAGTTTGTATGGGAAGTCTTATGTTTTTGAAGTTAGGGACATCAAAATCGGTTATCAGGTAAATAGTTCAAAATAATAAAAAATCGATACAATTTTTTTTTTAAAACAACCCTCATGGTTTTTAAATAGGGGATGAAAGTTTATATGGGATTTTTTTATCTATTAAGCCAATACAATTGAAATTTGGCACGCAGGTTACTTATAGAGAGTTAACATTTGTTTTTTACGAAAAATTACCCACGAAGTGTATGTCTCAAATGGGGGTCGAAAGTCCTTTTTTTTCAAGTTAGAGACATAAAAATCGGTTTTAATGTCACATAATAACAAAAAAATTAAGGCGTGCCCATTACGGTGACGGTGAAGGTGACGGTGACGGTAAAGGGACGGTGATGGGACTGTGACGGGATAGTGACGGGACAGTGACTGGATTGTGATGGGACGGTGACTGGACGGTGACGGGATGGTGATGGTAAGTAGAAGCCTTATGAAGTTGGGAAATAGCTGCATAATAAGTGTTAGTACCTTGGCATGGATAATGGAAAATAATCTAGGTAGGTATAAATAAACAAACGCGGACGAAGTCGCGAGCGGGACAACTAGTAACTCTATATATTCCCAGCCATTACGGCGTGATTAAACAACAAACATCTAATCATAATCACAAGCTTTCGCATTTATAATATTAGCAGGATAGGATAGTAAGTAGGACTGCGTCCCTATCGGCACTACCCGTATCGAGCGCCAGAATTTACAAACAAGAGATAATGTCAAACGGGCTAGTTCACCGCGTACACTAGCTCGCTATAAATCCCTAAAATATTATTCTCATCATAAATCATCGATATCATTATCGACATCCCAACACTACGCACCTTGCAACTACGTGAGCCAACACTAGCAGGCGTTGCGTACGTGATACGTACCTACTAGAAGGGCGGAGGAAAACATTGCGAAGAAACATACTGTCCCAGAACCGAAAATTATGGAAAGATGATCCAATTTCATAAACCATCCGACATAAGAGAATGGGAGAAAAACTGCTACTCTTATAATACGAGTACATAAAACAAGTACCTAATCACTGATTTTATCTTCAGCCGTAGGTATTCAATTTGCGTGCGATATGTTTTAAATTTATTTGATAAGGATGCTTACCCTGGTGAAAGTAAATTTTGAGTTTGACATTTGAACGATATTGCTAAACTATATAGCTCGCCCCGAAAAGTCAAACTCAAAATTGACTTTATTCGGTTCGGTAAACGACGAAAGATCATTATAATTTGAAAATAAAAGAGACGTTTCATCAATATATGGAGCCTGGGCCTGCACCGTGTACACTACTCTAAAATATGGCTAAGCAATCAAGTAAACGTATTTAATTGGTTATTTTATTTAAATTGACTTTGTTCTAAGGTACATTAAGATTTTCTTCGACAAAGATAGCAACACACAGTGCTACAAAAATATGGCGGATGGATGTGCGTGAAATGTCATTTTGACAACCTACATGGTTGTAACAATGACATGTTTTTATTTAGCTTCGTTGTTTTGTATACGTTCTGTGTTGTTTATCATCCATCCATCTAACGCATCCATATACTCCACAAAGCGAAGTGTAATGTAAAATACTTAGTTGCGTTAGTATAAATTATTTTCTGAAATATCTACGTCTGATTATCCTACTGAAGCCGGGTCAACACAGAAGCAATCAATCCAAGTCAATCAAACAGGTCGCAAAAATAAACAACTTACTAGAACGCACACTACGCATAGTAAAAAACTTACTAGAAGAACTTTTCTTGTACCATCGCATTTGTCTTCAAATTAATAAAATTGTATTTTTCATGTAATCTCCTATTTTTTCCTAATTTTTCTATGTAGTTTACATGGACCAGGCCCAGAATGAAACGACTTCTTTCAGATGACATATCGCACGTATGTTGTACCTAAGTAGTTAAAATTCGGGTAAATTAGTTCTGTTAGGCTTGCATTTGAATGGCGATTGGTAGGAACTGGTATTTTTGAGAGAAGACATTTTGATTGTTCTTGAACCTTAATACAAACTGTTAACATAGTTCAAGTAACTCCTAACCCAAGAGAATGAGTGGCCACAACTTCTTGGATAGTCGGGACCCGTTTAATTAGCGCTATGCCATAGGGAATTCAACTTGTAAACTAAGTAAATCAAGTGTTGGAGAATCTATCGATATTGGCTATTAATTTCATCAGCATCCAAGTAATTCAACTCTATTTCTGAAACCAACGCTACAACGGCCAATGGGCTGCTGCACCAAATGCTGAGTGGTGACCTTTTTTTTCATCACATCTATAACCTGGCCGTGGTGGCACTGGCTGAAGAATAGGTCCCTCCATATCTACATATCCACGGATGTCGTAAGAGGCGACTAAGGGAAAAACCTAGTGGATGGGCAGCAACGTCCCTCATTTTAACAACGATAGCTCTAACTGCGCTCGCCAACCCGCATGCCCCGCGTGGTGAGTTTGTGCAAAATTAAATCCCTCCACAAGATAAGGAATTTGCTCTGTCTGTGGGGGAAGCAATGTTCAGCAGTGGACGTCGTACGGCTGAAATGATGATGATGATACATCTAAAGTCACTTATGAATAATATAAGTTTTAATATTCTTATTTTTTTTACTTTAAGGTGAGGGTTAAAATTCTTTTATGATTTTTGAATTGTTTTTCTCAATAACCGCAAAACGCACAATTTTTAATTTTATGACAAAGATAACTTGAGCATTTTATTTACCTAAATCCAAGACAGAAACGCGATTGGTAAAACTTTTCTCGATAAATTAATTTTTCAACTTTAAAAAATAAATCTATCGAGAAATGTTTTAAAGGTCCTCCGCAACAGTTTTTTTGAAAATACTCTGAGACTATCTAACAAAAAGACTTTTTTTTAAATTGCATTGGTTACCTAAATCCAAGACACTTTTATAAAAAAAATACATAGTTTTTAAGATAATCGATATTTTCTTATAATTATGTCGCTTACGTCGATTACCTACTTTCGAGCGCCTTCTTACGCTTGCTATCTCTTTCCGCATTTAATTATAGTACATAGCGCTGTCACTTTCTCCACTCTGCCTACTCGACAGTTTATTTTGATATCTGTATCGCTTTAAGTGGCGAGAAATAAATTATATTCTTTCTTTTTCAATATATTAAATCGACAAACAACCAACTGTTACTATTCCGCTAACCTATTCCTCATATTCCTCGCTGCCTTATGGCTTACAACCTGTAACATTTGGAGTATCAACTATTCAAAAAGAGAGCCTGCGCCAAATGTTCAGACTTGCCTCTGACTACCCCATAGGCAAGTTCAGGGATCTAATCGCCTGGTAATCGGAGAGGGTTGCCTTTTATCCTTTTGAACCTTGGACATGTCTAAAGGGGTAGTCAGAGGTATGTCCGAACATTTGGCACATGCCTATATTTTGGGGTAGTGAGTATGAGTGACAGGTTGCAAGCACATTGCCGCTTTTAGAATACTGTTTTCCCTACAATTTTTTTCTTAATCACCTATACATTGTGTCAATGCGCACTTAAATTTTTTAGATATGTATCGTATAGAAAATCTTATTGGTAGGAAAGAATACGCTCGGGTCCGAACCCACGAACATCGGATCGAAAGCCTGGGAAACTCCCTCTAGGCCAACACGGCTAGGTACTTGATTTATAAAATGCTTTAAAAACTTTGAAAAGACACGAGCAAAACTATCAACACTATCGATATTCGATATCTAAAAATCACATCTGACCCACTTCAGGCGGGAATAGAAAATTCGAAATTCAAAATGCAACCGTCTCCGGAAATGAATCCGTTGGCGGGAGTCTGTCGTGATACGGATCTGATGGAGCTCCGTCCGACATCCGGTCGGTTCCCGCTTTTATGGCTTCCAATTTCAAATCGGCCGCCCGTGCGGTGTGAGATTCGATTTTCAAAAATCGGACATTTTGTTTCTTCCTTCGTTTTGTTAATTTTGTATGAGCGAATTAGCTTTGTTGTGTAGGCTTGTTAATGCGCGGTCTAGAAGGATCGCTCTCTAACTGAACTAACTACTTGTTCAGTAGTACTTCTACTATACAAGGTGACTCATAACATGTATACCATCCCGAAAGGGGGTTATTCTATCAACAAAAAGAAAGAACTTTAGCGAAAAAAGACATCAATATTTAGCAAAAATGTTTTAATTACTTGGTTTTTTTTTAATACTTCTTTAATTACCTAGGTACTTACCTGTTTTTTGCATTTTTATAATCTTTATAGGTAACTAATTACTAACTTACTCAACTTACTTACCACAAGGCTACCGGCTCAATTTACTTACAAAATGCCATGTACCGAGAATATTACTGCCAAGAATGTACAGTCTCTCGCAAAATTATAGTCAGCATAACCTACGATACATTTGCCAATAACACGGTCACATACAAAAGTACAGTCGCGTAAACAACTGCAATGTGCCAGGTTCGTACATTCTGCTGTCGAACGTTAGTACACTCCGGCTGGCAATAGATTCAGATACTTGAAGGCACGGTATAGATAACAAGCAGTAAGGACACTTATTGTGCGCCATCATATTTTTTTCCATGAAACATGATTGTACTAAGTAAGTACCTACCTGCTTAATGCAAGTAAAATATACTTGTGAAAAAAGTGATTGAGTTATGTTTCAGTTCCGTAGTGTGTAGTCCGTCTATGTAAAAAAACTGCATCGTTCTATTGAATAGGTAACTACCAACATTTTTTTGAACATAATTTAAATACCTACCATTTGAATATCAAAATTTAAGCACGCGGGAATTAAGAAGTGTTACAAAATATTCGGAAACTTAATAGAGCTACTCTATCTGTCTGTGAACGACAGCTGTGTGTCCAGAAAGATAATTCAGAGCAAAGGTATTGAAAACACTTACTTAAAACAATAATTTCATCAAATTTTGGAAACAATCGCTTATGTTAAGAGTCATCTTCATCATCATCAGCCCGAGGAAGTCGACTGCTGGATATACGCCTTCCCCAAAGAGTGCCACGACGAACGGACTTCCCCATCCACCGACTTCCCGCAACTAACTCAATTTTGTATGTTTGTATCTCTACATGTTAGATGTCATCTGTCATTGTCAGTTGTCAAATAGGAAATAGCGTATTATGTGAAGATTGTAGATACTTTCATAAATTCTAGTAACACATACTGTCTGATATCTTTATTGTGTAGGTATGTTAACGTATTTACTATCTAGTGACAGAGGCCAACTGTGAAGGATGAACCTATCGTATTATGTACCTGCACAGCACATACCACATTATTATATCGTCCACAAATTCCGTCTTGTCGCAACGACGCCTCGTACCGTAATGACCACCTGCGCCCTAGCATCAAATCAAATGAGCAACTTTTAATAATGGTACTTAAGAACAAGACTAATTAAACAGTACCAGCTTACCCGCGGTATCCAGCTCTCGTGGGATCCGGTTTTTTTTATACAAATTAGTTGGCAAACAAGCTTACCTGTTGGTACGCCGCTTACCGTAGCATAGGCGCATGCGTGATGCCTCTAGTATTGCAAGTGTTTACAGGAACGCTTGCAATAACAGAGGCATCACGCACGCGTTGCCGACCCAGAACCCTGGCAACCTTACTCACCGCAGGAACACAACACTATTTGAAACAATAAATGTTATTTGGCTACGATCATAATGTAAGGCGTAGGTACCTCCAATTAAGAGCGAGAAAATGTCGCAGTGGCCTACCTCACTTGAAAATCTAAACTATTACTTGAAATCTATCTTGTGTCATACATGTTTATGTTTCCGTAATCGGTTTTAAGTTTTAACATTTATTTAATTTTTTCGGGAGTTGGAAACCCCCAACTCAATGACCACACAGGTAATTGAAGAGTGCTTTCGACACACTTACCGTGCAGTACTTGCGACTAAGGCTCTAGGAAATTAGATTAAGGCGCCTCTGTGCAAGGCTTTCACGGTGGAGTGGGGTGGCAATACAGGCTTATTACCAGACATCCCCGGCAAATAAAAGAAGAAAAAAAAATTAAAGTAGCTATATCATTTTCACCTAGGTAAGGTAAATAAAATTGTATTTACAGAAAGAAACTTAAAACTAATACAAGTTAATATTTACAAAATACAAAAGAAACAGTTGAGCCATCTAAAGACCGTTACAAACGATCTATAGATAGCTCAACTGATCCAGATCACTACCAGTCGGAAGCGTCCCCAAGACGCTGGCGGAATTGCCACGCTGGATGGCGATGCTAATTCGCTGGGCCAAATAAGAGCCAGCTCTCGGGTCACGCGTTGCTTCGATCAGACGTCCTGATATCTTTTTGAAAACCCGGAGGGCCCCGTTTCCCCACGGACCCAGGGTCTCAACCCCAAAAGGCTCAAATATGTAAGCCTTATCAAGACTATTTGCGCCTTTTGAGATCCTCGGCCGAATCTGCCGCCGCACCCTAGGTAAGGTAAACAGTTGAAGTACTAAAACGAGTAGAGGAGAAAATGATTTTGATTAAGATCTTATAAAACAGAAGAAGTAAAATGATTGAACATCTTATACGACATGGTACATGACGTAAAATAAAACCACTGAAAGAATACTTACTGGTTTTCTCACGATGTTTTCCCTCACCGTTTTTAGCACAGGTTATTGTGCACTTAATAATTTTCGATAGTAAAAACCCATTGGTGTACAACCAGGTTCAAACCCACCTTCGGATCGAAAGCAAATGCAAGCAATCAACTGATTGAATTATGATGATCTTAAAAACTATAGGTAAGTAGGTAGGTAGATACTAAGGAATGATTAGTGCAGAATACATCTGATGAAACTACGATATCAATAAATTGAAAAAAAAAAACACACAGCTAAACTATCGATGAAATCATTTTGAAAAAAGAACATTCATACAATACAGAATGCTGCGAATAAACAATATGGCGGACGTGCGTGATTTACGCGCGGTGGGATATTGTTGAAATTCGCGTCGATAGCGCTTTTGTTTTGCCGTCTGGCTTCTTATCGCCTGCTAGGGATGGGACTATCTATTAAATTACAGTTAAAAATATTGTAAAGTCTGTAATTCCCGAGCATGGTAGACTATCAGTCTTCAGGTATTACGGAAGTTGAAAATATCCAAGTGAGGTGGTCAGAGTCACAGTACTAATTTTGGCCCGTGCCGACGTAACATTATTTGTTTCAAAAAGTGCTATGTTCCTGCGATGAGTAAGGTTGCCCGAGCTGGGGGTGCGGGGTCTCTGGTATTGCAAGTGTTCATAGGCTACGGTAATCACTGAAACGGTTAACACCAACAGGTGGGCCCTATGATATGTTTGCCAACTAAGTTGAGATATAAGATATTTTTACAAAAACTTAAAACCGACTTCAAATTCCTGAATATTTACAATATTAATATAAACCTCTTTTTTTGTATTCAACCTCTTTGCGTTTTGCTTACCAACTAAGGATGACACTGGCCACCTACACTTTCGAATAAAAAACAAAAGTAAGTATGAGATCCATGCATCATCAATAGGTAATAATTGTTACGGTACTGACTGACTGACTGACTGACAATCAAACGTAGTGGTTTTATTCTCTTTGAAAATCAACGCAGAGCCTAACCAAAATCCTAAGAGTATGAAATTTGCAGGGTAGCTTCCTGTTGTAACGTATGGGTGCACAGAAAAGAATTCCCGAAACACAACCCTTGAGGTTAAAGTTTATGTAATAAGATATTTTTTTTCAAAAACTAAAAACCGACTTCAGTTTCCTGAATATTTACAAGATCAATATCAACCTCTTTTTTTTTGTCATCAACCTCTTTGCGTTTTGCTTACCTACTGAGGATGACACTGGCCACCTAAACTTTCGAATAAGAACCAAAGTAAGTATGACATCCATTCATCATCAATAATAAGTACGAAGTCTTACGGTACTGACTGACTGACTGTCAATCAAACGTAGTGGTTTTATTCTCTTTGAAAATCAACGCAGAGTCTAACCAAAATCCTAAGAGTATGAAATTTGCAGGGTAGCGTAACGTATGGGTACACAGAAAGGAATTCCCGACCCACAGCCCCTAAGTTTAAAGTTTATGTAAAAATAGCAGCAACCGAACGAAGTCGCGGGGATAACCATACCATGCTACAGTCAACAAAAAAAATTTCGGCAAGTCGTGATTTCAAGAGATGATGACGTTTTTTTAAGTTTTACGGGACAAGTTGCAATCCCTCAGGAATCAAATTAAAATGGGACCACCCCGGGATCATACTCTATACACAAACGAAAGAATTACCAAAATCGGTTTAGTATTGGCGGATATATCGAGTAACATACACACAAAAAAAAAAGAACCTCCTCCTTATTGAAGTCGGTTAAAAAGATGGCAGAACTTCACCGGACGAACTCTCCTTTCTCTCTATCTCTCTCATTGGTTAAGTAGATATTGAATAAAAATTCCCATCCCTATCCACGGCCGCCGTATCCGCATAGTGCTTCGAAAAGGCAAAATATTAAACGTATTCTGATCCAGTATCGCACAGATGGTTTATGGGGTTCAGGATCATAATCCATTTATGATCTATGGTTTGCGAATGTTCGCCAGCTCTGTAGTAGTTGCAAGGGACAGCGCAGACGGATGGAGTGGTGGTAAAGGGACCTATTCGCTTATTAATTGAAACTTTACCTTTACTACCTTTAGATACGGCTTGAATCTCAAAATCACTGCAAGCTCGGTGGAAAACGAATCAGCCATTTCGTACCTAACTATACAGTTAGCAACGGATAGCTTGGTATTTGTAAATATCTATAAGCCATTATCAAAAGCTCATTTTGGCAGTTTGTTTTAAAGAAGGTTAAAAATTCAATTTTATAAAGCTTCTTTTCATTGCAATTTCCACCCACTCAGTTTAAAATTCTTTTATATATTAGACACCAGCGACATTAATTAAAATAAACCACTTTTTCGCGCAAAAATATCAGTTGGACTGTAACTAGGGATTCAGGCGGGGGCTTAAACAACAAGTACAAAAACACAGCTAGTTCAGTCTAAACATCGAGTAGATTGGCGAACTAGGTGGCGCGGCAGACGAGTGTCCGGCTGACCCAAGAGGCGCGGTTTCAATCCCCGCAGCGATACAAATAAAAATAAAGTACATGGTGCGCGTGTTGCGCGGGGAGCTGCACCACCCGACGGTACTGGCGGCGCTGCGGCTGCGCGCGCCCAACGACTACTTGGGCCTCCGCCGCCGCCCCGCCATGCTGGAGGTACCCAGCTGTAGGACCAACCTACTTAAGTTTTCTCCCGTGTCACTCGCTATCTATTTACTCAATATTCTGTCCCAAAACAGTGTAGATGTGTTTTACCAAAACCGGCCGAAAGCCATGGAAATGGCACAGCTTGTCATTGAGACAAAATATATTAATTAGTATTGTTAATAAATTAAGTTAAGTAGGTACCTAGATATAACATCGCCTTAGGGCTTAATAAAAAAACCTGTTATGATGTTGTTGTCTTAATAAATAAATAAATAAATAAATGCTGCGGGCACATTAGCACAGGGAATCCCAGTGAGGACTATGTACATTGAGATTGTTATTTATTTATTCTCTAAAAAACACCCAAAATACATTACCAGTCCCGAGCCAGTAAGCACGATGGTACCACAACACCTTGACCGAAGCGAATATAAAACCAGCACCACATCAGAGGAAGTGTTGCTTGACCAAAGCAAACTTTAAAAACATTAAAGTTAAAAGGCTTTGTTCGCACTTGCGTCGATATTTTAGGGTTGTATCTAAGGGCTATAGTGTAATGAAGATGCTGCGCCACAACTCTAGAGTTCGCGGAGCATTTGCTAATGTAGACGCTCCCTTTATTTGCCGGTGTGAAAACCAGAGCCCTATTACGGGGTTAAAACGATTCATTTTTTCGCTCTTAAAATTTTCCGCCTCCATAAGCCAGGTGGCTCGGTAACGATGCTTACAGCTAACAATGACGTCATAAAATGAAGCCAAGCCATAATATCCTTAAAGGTTTCGTCACACCTGAACTGTATCTACTGTCAATTCGATTTGCCTTGCTTGCTTGTGAGCGAAAATAAACCTAAAATACTTAGTCTAGGACTATAACATATCTTACAAAATCAGCCGTGGTAGTGGTGGCCCCGGCTGAAGAATAGGCCCCTCCATATCTCCCATGGATGTCGTGAGAGGTGACTAAGGGTAAAAAGCTATAGGATGGGCAGCCACGTCAATTTTAACTACGATAGCTCTAACTGCGCTCGCCAACCCGCATCATGTTCAGCAGTGGACTTCAAACGACAAGAATGATGATATCATTCATCATCATTTCAGCCGTTCGACGTCCACTGCTGAACATGGCCTCCCCCACAGACAGAGCAAATTCCTTATCATGTGGGGGGATTTGCCCATACTCACCACGCTGGGCATGCGGGTTGGCGAGCGCAGTTAGAGCTATCGATGTTAAAATGAGGGACGCTGCTGCCCATCCCCTAGCTTTTTTCCCTTAGTCGCCTCTTACGACATCTGCGGATAGGTAGATATGGAGGGGCCTATTCTTCAGCCGGGGCCACCACGGCTGATAATCTGCTGATAATATATGATATCATTATCTTGGCTTAATTCTCCTACTCTACTAATTCTAATGAGTAGTGGTTAAATAGATCGCAAAAAAAACAACTTTTCCAAACATAGCATTGCATGAGGTCCTGAAATGAGAGGGAGAGAGATTATTTACGATTGAATGAATAAATAAATATCCATTTTCCAGCAAAATTAAATTAGTAAAGCCACAGACATGACATCGCATCGAACCATCGGACGCAGAGCAATATTATCAGGTTATCAATTTCAGTACACGGGCAGCGTGTATTGCGTCGCGAGAACAACCGATAGAGAGTGTTGCGATAGCGGAACATGCATGGTGCAGTGTACAGGAGCCAGCGATTTGCTGAAAAACGATCCCTCTTACCTTTTTCTGACTTCTTAATATCTAAGGTAGAGATAAGCTACCTACAATAAATCGAAATATATGAATACATTTTTGTTGTTTCCTTTGACTCCTATCTGAGAAAAAATGAGTTTTTAATGTATTGTCATCCAGCAATGCACATCAAACTTTAAGTAATACAGCGCAAATTAAATGAATATTATGATTACGACACCTGTTTCATTTTTTGGGTAGTCTGATTACACTCTTTCACAAAAACAACGTTTAGTTGTATCTGTAACCGTCTAGAGTCATGCGAGTTGAAATCTGTGATCACTCTGGAGTCGTCTTCAAAAACCTTCAATATGTGCTTGTTATGTCTTATACATAAAGCTCATTTTAAAATGATCCTTATTAAATTTAATGAACAAAGACAATTTTGAGTTTAACATTTTGTGGATGTGTGATATAAATCAACGCATGCTCATAAGAGCTAAACTCAAAAATTGCATTTATTCCGAAGAAGTAACGATCATTTAGAAATACATTTTGGACTACATATCGGACACCGTTTGAACACGGCTTGATTGTAGTCAGCAATTGTAATTAAATATAAGTTTGAAGTATGTATGAGTGATATCAAACTACAGCATTATAAGAATATGGGTATCGATAAATAAATAAATATTACGGACATATTCACACGGTCAACTGATCCCAAACTAGGCATAGCCTGTACTATGGGTATCAGAGACTGATATACATAATAGATAAATATTTAACACCCAGACACAGAACAAACATCTGTGTTTATCACACAAATGTTTGTCCAGTGCGGATGTCTTCAACACGCCGAAATCAACTTGGCACCTGCGTGAAATGTGCTCCCCTCCCACCACACCCCACCGCCTACCGCTTTTGCGAGTAAGAATGAGACAAAACATTACAGCGAGGTGCCTAGTTTCTTCGTGTTGTTCATCGCTGCCCATATTCTGGGCCTGGTTGCGTGAGTTTGCAAGCTAGAGTTACTTTCATCTCTCTGAAGGACTTTAACTTGCGACAAACATTATCGCGATACGCGAGACAATAGCCCATTCCGGACCCAGCGGCTCCACGATGAGCCGAACGCTGATTAAGTGGTGCCTTGCTGATCGTAAATTATTCTGTTTTAAAGTAGTATTGTTGGATATCACTACCCTCTTCACACACTTCAACGGCAAGGGGCCGCGGCTGAGTGGAAAATTACTACTTTTCAGGCAATCCGCAAATATAATCAGTTCTGGCCTTTCGACGTCAGAGCCGTGCCGTGGCTGCACTCAATACTATGGGTATTTGACACCCAGACACAGAACAAACATCTGTGTTAGTCACAAATGTTTGTCCAGTGCGGGAGTCGAAACCGCGACCTCTAGCGCAATCAATGCAAAAACTTATTCCTGTCATTATAAAAGATATCATCATCATCATTTCAGCTATAGGATGTCGTCCCCTGCTGAACATACCGGTCTCCCCCACTGATTTTCAGAGCGACTCCCTAACTTGTGGGGGGAATTTTCCCTAAATTAAATTTGCCTGTATAACTTATTGCTAAACAATGTTTATATTTTACAGGGTTCAAACATATGCTTATATGGGGTTGATTGTGCAAATTAATTACCAAGAAACTCGGCCCCGCGGAGCGCAGTTATAGTCTTAAGAATTTGACGGAAAAAGCGATCGGTGCTAAAAAAGACGTGGGCCTGCTACCTCTGATCAGAACAAGAAATTCCATCTTAGAGTCCATTCCCACAGGTTCGATCGATGTATCGGAACTATTGCTAGACCAAGGCCTTGATTTATGCGTTGACGGACGACACGCCGGTGCACGGCGATAAATATAATTGTGCCGCGGTGACCCACCCATGTAGCAAGTGTATAAGGCTCTCTACAGAAGAATTGTGATCTCTTGTAGTGCGCCTGTGTATAATATCGTTCATTACTTGCTTGTCACTGATTCTTTCTTGGTTGTCCTGTCCATTTACCAGCAAATCTTGTTAGTATACGTAAGATACTACCTGTTGACTTCTAAATTCCACGCAGATCGAATTGATGGTTCAAAAGTTATGCTCTAACATATAAACATACAACGCCGGTTCGCCCATGTTGTTATATGGCAATAATTATGGCGTTATCCTTTAGCATAGCCATCATCATTATCATAATTTCAGCCGTTCGACGTCCACTGCTGAACATGGCCTCCCCCACAGACAGAGCAAGTTCCTTATCATGTGGGGGGATGTGCCCATACTCACCACGCTGGGCATGCGGGTTGGCGAGAGCAGTTAGAGCTATCGTTGTTAAAATGAGGGACGCTGCTGTCCATCCTCTAGCTTTTTTCCCTTAGTCGCCTCTTACGACATCCGCGGATAGGTAGATATGGAGAGGCATATTCTTCAGCCGGGGCCACCACATCCATAGCATAGTACGATAACTTAAATACCTACTTGCTTTAATAATTCAATAATACTCGTATATCACAAAGTTGGAATGGTAGGCAAAATAGCAGCATCTTTTGTCAGTATGTCCTAGGCTTAACAACCAGTTGTTCTACGAGCAACGATGCAGGAAGACGGCTACATCAAGCAAAAGCGGTCCACAGGTCTTGCAAAATCTCGAAATCGCAAGAAATTTCAAACGATATTCTATTCTACGACTAAGGTTCTCATCAACATTAGAAAACTGATAAAATAACTTTGATGTTTCAGTTTTTTATTTAAATTATTGATAGGTAGGTATACCGCTTTCCTGAACATAATACTTAAGACTCTCGCCACGTTCTTCTTATCCCAAAAAAAAATTGAGCTGAAATCCGGGCTAGTACCCATTTGATCGTTGTAAGTGGTGTTGTGGTATCTGATACCCACGACACAGGGAATCCGGTCAGGACTATGTATGTGACTGTTGGGTGTTATCTATGTATATATAGAATGAGAGGGTTCTTAATGATCGTAATTAACGTCCCTTACATTTATACAGGATTAACTGCAGAAATTATTACAGCTAGTCCAATTATGCACCATCATATTTCTTACTCCAGACAGATAACCCAAAAATCAAATTGAATTCTTGCACCACTTGGTAATCTGATAACCTGATTAAGTACAAGATACAGTATCAGAGATTGTTAAAACTATATAAAAAGATATCACAAATAATCAATACTGATTAAACAATTAAATACTGTGAAATTCGGTGGTAAAATGAACCTAACTTATTTAGTTGTCTTTTTAGCTGCTGTCATTGTCACTTCAGCAAAAAGCTATGATGGATACAAAGTATATAAAGTCGATATTCGAACTGAATACGACTTGAATGTAGTAAAAGATGTTCAAAGTCAAAACATTGGTGAATTCTGGGAGGACCATTTTGATGTGACCCATGTCGTCAAAATCATGGTTAACCCTGAAAAACAGTCACAGTTTTTGGAAGTCTTTAAAACAGCTGGAGTAGAGGTGGTGGAAGTCATAGGAGACTTGCAAAGGTATGTTTTTACTAATCATCATCATCATCAGCCGCAGGACGTCCACTGCTAAAGATATGCCCAAAAAAGCGCCGTGACAAACGATCTTGAGCTTTCTCCATCCACCGACTTACCGCAAACTTTGAAATGTCGTCGGTCCGTCGGGTGGACTGGACGACGCAGTGTTGTAGGGCCCTACAATACTGAGTAGTCCGTGTCGCTATTCGGAACCTTAATTCCCCATCGGTTCGGTCGGTTCTGCAAAGCTATATGGTCGGCCGGCCCACTTTAACTTTCTGTCTGTGACCTTGGTTCTTCTACGAATTTCGTCATTTCGAATTGTATCACGCGTGTGCAGTGGCTATGCTTGATAGCTCTATCCATAGCCCGTTGCGCGACTTTGAGCTTGTGTATGAGGCCAATTAGTTAGCGACCAAGTCTCAGTGCCATTATGGCATCACTGGAAACACTAAAAATAAATCTCTGAAATTACAGACAAATTAGAAACATGCACTCATAATGTTTTCAGGTTGATAGCCGAGCAAATGAGACCAGCCAACATTCGGACCACGGACTCTTTACTGTCACTCAACTGGAACCAGTACCATAGCCTCGAAGAAATATACGCCTGGTTAGACGAGCTCGCTACAACGTACCCTAGCATAGTCACCACCGTATCGTTGGGAAGATCATTTGAAAACAGGGAAATTAAGGTAAACAAAGGTAGTCCAGGGAATCTGTGACATTTTCCTCCAGCACCACACTTTGAAAGCTTCTATGCGGCTTTCCTAGGTCCATGTTTCTGTTCCGTAATTAAAAATGGAGAAGACTAGAGTATTAACAATTGTAACTTTAGTATTACGACATGCGCCTTCTTATACTAGACTAGAAAATAGTTTATTGAACAAAAATATACTAAGCTATTTTCTTTAAAGGGTGTCATCATTAACTACAAACAGAACACAACTCTCATTGGAATGCTTGAAGGAACTCTTCACGCTAGAGAATGGATTTCAGCAGCTACCGTGACCTGGATCATAAAAGAGTTCTTGACCAGCACTAACCCTGAAGTCAGGGCTCTTGCTGAGAACTTTGAATGGCATATCTTCCCTGTTGTGAATCCTGATGGGTATACTTACACCTTTACTACTGTAAGTATTGGCAAATATTGATTATTATTAATCCTTATTTAGTAACGTGATATAAAAGTCTATATATAACAAGACAAAAAGAAACATTCTGTCTAGTTCGTTTTATTAGGTGTAGTTTAGGTATATTAGGGAAGACTGGGGTCAATTGGAACACGGGTGTACCCAGTCTACCCTACTTACTGTACAAAATTACACCATCAATGATTTACCTAATTAGATTTGATAATGACCAAAGACATACAACCTTCTACATATGTTTGTAGAATCGCATGTGGAGAAAAAACAGAAGCGTTGACAGCTTCAAGTCTTGCGGAGGAGTTGATGATGACATGAGCAACGGCGTTGACCTCAATAGAAACTTTGATTTTATGTGGATGGGTAAGTGCTTCTTCTCCAACATCATCAGCAATAAGAATAGAAGTAAGGAGTGGCACTGGACAAAACCACGCATAATCAGAGTATAGCCCTTCTACCGAAGCCTCGGAACGAGGACTGGAATAGGGCTGCTCGAATTATAAAACCGAACCAGGAAAGGTGGGCCGTCAGCTCCTTCAAACCGCATAAAGCATGTGGAGAGGATGGAATACTGCCAATACTTTTACAAAAGGGAGTCGACATCCTCTCAGAGCGAACCTCGCCTCGCCACGTGCCAGAACAATGGGCAAATGTCAAAGTCATCTTTATACCTAAGGCTGGTAAGAAGGACTATAGCCAGCCAAAGTCCTTCAGACCAATTATCTCCCATCCACCATGCCTACTGCAAAAGTAAATCCACAGAGACAGCTCTCAGTAGCCTCATAGACAGAGTGGAAAGGGCTATGGAGGACAAGGAAATTGCCCTTTGTGCATTTCTTGATATTGAAGGGGCTTTTGATAACTCGCCTACCTATCTGCTGGTTAATGGGCTAATAAGAAAGAATGTCGACCCCACGATCATCAGATCGATAGTGGCAATGCTCACTCACAGAGGAGCAAGACTAAACCTTCACCATACGACTATCCAGATATCCACTGCTAGGGGCTGCCCACAAGGCGGAGTCCTTTCGCCTATTTTATGGACCCTTGCAGTGAATCATCTCCTGTTCAGACTGGCAGATCTCCAAATCAATGCGCAGGGTTATGGAAAGGAAAAAACGCCTCTATATTCCAGGCAGAGGTTTTTGCCATTCTTGAATGTGGCACGCGGGAATCGATGGTAACGAATTTGCCGACGAAATTGCGTGCGCCGGGGCAAATAGTACAATGGTAGGCCCTGAGCCTTTCTGCGGCGTATTAAAAAGCCTGGCTCATAGAAGCCTCTTACTTTCGTGCTTCGAAGAATCAATCAAACTCTGGACTAACTCCTCGGGCATGAACCAGAGTGGTTCAAGTCACTTTTAAAAGTCGATAAACAGTACACCAACCGTATCCTAGCGCTAAATAAAAGCAACCTTCGCATTATTGTTAGAGCCTTAACTGGACACTGTTGTCTTAATAAGCACATGTTTAAACTAAGGCTACGCGACACACAAACCTGCAGGCTATGCAGGCTGCTGGGCTTTGCGGTGAACTTTGAAAGCCCTGTAAAGGGGCTTCACAAATAAAGTGGCGATCACAATAGGCCAGTGGCCGCAGTGATACCATAGCCACATAAAGAAAAAAAAAGAAAGGAGTGGAGTACACTCATTGGAATTGCTTACTACAATTGTTGCTTACTACGGAACTTCCTTTGAAGTTTGCCTTCAAAATTTCAATTGAAGATACTAGCCTCAGTAAAGTTTCATAAGTGTCTTGTTATAATTTTCCAGTTGTTGGAGCATCCGACGACCCATGCACCAACGTCTATGCTGGTCCCACTCCAGCATCTGAACCCGAGACCAAAGCCATCGCAGAATATGCACTAAGCCTAAGCAATAAAGGCCAGCTTATGTACTACATTGCTTTCCATTCGTACACGCAGCTGATCATTGTACCATACAGCCACTTGGAGAGGAGCACTGATGACGGCCGACCAGAAAACTACGGGGACATGGTCAGTTGGATTGATTTGATATATCTCCTCAGTTCAGCTAGGCTTCTCGCTGGTAATAATTATAACGAACTGATACTTACCAGAGGAAAGATGATGAATTTCCTTGAATGAATGCATTCAGTTTCGCAATATCTTTCGCAAAGAAGCAAACATTTTTGATAAGTTTTTATATTAGTTATTTTTCTTTTCAATTCTAGTATGAAATCGCTCAACGAGGAAGACTAGCTATTCTTGAGAGTTCCGGAAAAAACTACAGAGTTGGAATATCAGCTGAGGTTATGTGTAAGTGTTTTCAAGATCTATCTAGATGCCAATGCTTAAACTCATCATTTACAAGTCAACGTTTAAGAGCACTGTCGAGTGGTGGTAACCTTGAGCGACCCAAAGGTTGTGACTTCGAATCCCGGTCATGTACTAATAGATTTTCATTTTCGGAAAATGTATGGACGCAATACCAATGCTCTCAAACGATGAAGGTAACATCGTGAGGAAACCGACATGTCCTAGAACTTAACATGACATGTGTTAAATTCATAAAAAGAGCAAGTCTGTAGAAGAAACATAGATAATAACAACACACAACAGTCACATACATAGACCAACAACACTTTCTTGTATCGTCGGTAACAGAAACTAGGTACTATGGTACCACAACACCCAGACCTGGAATAAATAGTTGCAGATGATGCAAGCCTTTGTTCCGCTGTGGGAATCGAATCCTCACCGAATTTGTCAAACGAACGTCAAATAAAACAATTATTTCCGTCGTTTCAGACCCAATGAGTGGAACCAGCTTCGACTGGGTGAAAAACAATACTGACGTGCCAATCTGCTACTTGTTCGAACTCAGAGACCTTGGAGAGTTTGGATTCCTTCTGAACAGAGAACAAATCATTCCAACTGGGATCGAGATCGTGGACGCATTGATCGAAATGCATAAGACTGCTACCGAAATCGGATATTATCATATAGATGTCGAAAGCTCTGCTGCTGTGAAGGTCGTTTCTATGGTCATTGTGCTTTTTAGTACTATGACAGCACTGTTTTATTAAAGTCACGGCTACTAATGTAAATAGGATTGTATATTTTTATTTATTGCATTATTTTTAGCAACCATCTACACAATTATGTGCCCAGCTATTAGAAGATTCGTTTTCTTATTTTATTAAACTTAATAATGTTCAAACTGAAATAATACTGTCTGAATTTTAGAACCCATGTACCGCTAGAGAAATATAATCTTGGCAATATATTGTAGCGTAGGTTATATAATAATCTATATTAATATGAATAAAAAACAATCAGTGTAAACGATAATTTGAATCACACGAAATAAAAATATGTTTTGAGAAGAAAAATGATAACGCGTACAAATTAATACTTCAATACTTTACCAAACTGTCGCAATACTTGGAGAAAATCGATCAAAGTATTTTAGTGTTATCAAGTTCGCCAAAACGTGTACTGCGTAGCCAACGTAGGCTCTTATCTATTTTTTGTGATAAAAGATAAATTATTATTATCCACATACCGACTTAAGATTAAAAATGTATATCATTTAAGCCTACGGTAATCCATTTTAAATAACTTACTAATGAAGTTTAATTGACATTCTATAACGTAGCCAGTCACAATGAATTTCAAAGACCTGCTCTTAGTTTTTGCTCTTTTAGCGTCAGTGAACGCCGAATACAAAAGTTATAAAAACTACAAAGTGTACAAAACAGTTCCTGGGTCAGAGAAAGAAGTGGAGCTCTTCAAAGAGTTAGGAAGAACAGGATGGTCCTTCTGGAGTGATACGATCTCCGTCGGTGGTGATATTCGGGTGATGGTAGCTCCAGAGAGGCAGAAAGAGTATGAAGAGATACTGTCTAAAGCTGGAGTATCCAGTCATGTTTTAATACAAGACGTTCAAAAGTAAGTACTTTTTAATTTTGTTACTCTATGATCTGAAAAGCATTTGTCTGATTAAGTATATTATTAGATTTATGACAAGAAATAAGGTCTCCCCACCTGCACCTGGGAAGAACTAAATGAGGCGACAGATAGGGCTATCGAGGTTGCTACATATTGGTCGAGTAGAGTTTGAAGGAGTCCTTGGCTCGACAAGATTCCGCTTTAAAGAAATGTGTAAACGTTACTTTCAGACTCATAGATGATCAGCTAAGCAGACCAGCAGACGTAAGCCGTCAAATCGGTGAATACGCATGGAACTACTATCAAAACTTAGACGAAATCAACGCCTGGCTTGATGATGTAGCTGCAAAACACCCCGATGTAGTCACAATAGTTACTATCGGACAATCTGTTGAAGGCAGAGACATAAAAGGAGTTGAGATAGACTTTAAGAAACATGAGACTCCAAATATAGGTATGATTGAAGGTGGAATCCATGCAAGAGAATGGATCTCACCGGCAACTGTGACATGGATTATCAAAGAATTCTTGGAGAGCAATGACCCTGATGTAAGGTTTTTGGCAGAGAACATTGTGTGGCACATTTTTCCTGTTGTAAATCCCGATGGCTATGAATATACTTTTACTCATGTAAGTACCTACCTCACACGATTTTCAAATTTGATCACCTCCTATCATAATTTAACACCTTTGTCATCTGGATAACGGATGAAGTACCAGAACATATACAACGAAATCTAAATCATGTAAAATCTTCATGTCAAAACAATCCATAGATGCAGATGTCAATAGGCAACGGTAATCACTTACCATTATGTAAGCCTGGTTACCTCCGTAATAAAAAACAATAGGTTTCACATTTTTTTAAGATAATGTTTTGAACTTATACTGTTTTTGATAAAACAGAACAGGATGTGGAGGAAAAACAGAAGCACAGCTAATTACACCTCCTGCGCCCAGTGGAACCTGGACTCGGATCTCAGCAATGGAATTGACCTGAACAGAAACTTTGGCTTCCTATGGATGAGTAAGTCAATTTTATGTGCGTCTATGCCAATATGCAACTCTATCGACGAGGTTTTCAAGTCACTGAGAGATTATAGCATGGCTAAGATATTTACCAAACAAAATTACTAATTACTTGTCTAGAATGCTCGCGATGTTCAGAACGACTAACATCACAAAAATAAAACTGGAAACCGAACCATTTTTCCACATTTTGGCTCAAATCAAATCCATAATGACATCCCTAATCATATTATTTTTATCTACCCGTATCCTTTCATATCTAAAAAAAACCCATATTTTTGTGTTATCTCGACACACATTTCAGGATTGTACACAAACGGAATTGTTCAACCTAACTCAGAGATCTGGTCGGCTTAGCTCACTCGATCAAATTAATGTTTGCAGCAACTGGAGCATCGCAAAACCCCTGCGCGGAAACCTTTGCCGGCCCAGTGGCGTTCTCTGAAAACGAGGCTATGGCCATCGCCAATCACGTGTCTGTGTTACAACAGCAAGGCAACCTAGTCTACTACTTTGCGTTCCACTCATTCTCTCAAATGGTGCTGGTACCGTACAGCCATGTGGGAGGTGCTAATGTACTGGAGGCTCATAATTATGCGGATATGGTATGTTATTTATAATAATTCAATCTTAATGTCATGAGGAGGGATGAAAATGATCTAACGAGAAGAGCATTGGGTATGAATGTGGATGGATAAAATAGTAGAGGAAGGCCAAATAAAAGATGGATGGACTGTATTAAAGATGACATGAGTAAGAAAGAAATGAGTGCGGAGATGACAGAATCCGTAATGTTCGTGAGCTACTCACTGGTCACCGTGAGAGCTTGATGGTTTTTGTAGGGGCACTTCTTGATACCTTACAAAAACGGAAAGCTATTCACTTTTTACGTCTCACGGTGGCAAGTGAGTAGCTCACGAACATTACGGACTCGGACCTAGCATGCTAATAAAGCTACACTTCAATGTCAATCAATCACAGTTCAAAAGACATGACATTTTATGCCCTCTATCTGCAGTTTATCGGCGTCAATTTAAAAGATATCATGATTAATTTTGCTGTATCACTTTTAATACATTTATAGGCATTTAAAATTAACAATAATATGTTTTCAGTATGAAATCGCTATCAAAGGGATGGACAAGTTGAAAGCAAAACATGGAACCAATTACGTTGTTGGAACTTCAGTCGATATTCTTTGTGAGTAAAAACTGAGCTTTTTACTTTAAAATAACTGTTTGTCATAGTATCGATTGTTTAAATAAATTTGTTTCTGTCTTTCACATTTCAATCTAAGCCTCCGCGGTATATACTTTTTAGTTTTGACACACTTAAAGGACACCTACATGAAATAAACTAATTAAACTGGCCTACTAGAAGAGAAGTGAGTTAAAAAAAAAAGCAAACGTGCTTGCAACCTGTCACGTATAATACTCACTACTGCAAAATGAAGACAATTGCTATATGTAATTTTTGGATGTGCCTCTGACTTCCCCCCTTCGACATCTTCAAGGATCTGATTGTCTGGAGATCTGAGTCTACCATGCTTGGGGATAAAAGTCGAGAGCTTATCTATCTATCTATGTTTAAATAACTTGTAACTTTTCAGATGCAGTAAGCGGCTCAAGCTTCGATTGGGTCCATGGTTCAGCCGGGGTTCCTATCGTCTACTTGTTTGAACTCCGTGACGTTGGAGAATACGGCTTCCTTCTGCCCAGAGAACTGATTATTCCAAACAACGAAGAGATCATGGCTGCTCTAATTGAGATGGACAAGGTTACCAGACAGATGGGGTATTATAGTGTGAGCGGTTCAACCAGATTTGGACTGAGTGCGGTGTTTTTAGTTTTAACCATGCTGTTGTTAGTTAAATGATAATATTAAGACCTATTATTTATTATCTATTTATTTTGAAGACAAAATATAGCTTAAACAATTTAATATAATAACACAAAAAAATACTCGTAGTTAATCTATTTATAGACCATGATTTGCAAACGATGAAAAGGTAGCTCAACTAATCCAGATCATATTTGGAAGCATCCCCATGTTACTGGTGGCTTGATAATTTAACATGCTTTGAGATTTGTTTCAGTAATATAAAGCTAAGATGTAACCAGTTATTTCTAGAATAATATAAAGTCAAAGTTAAGTGTTTTATTTACTTACATAATTGTTTATATTTTTGAAAGCGCAGTGTAGGACGTCTTCCTACTAGATGAACAGACGATTAATGAACCGCCAGGTGCCGCACAAGATCGGTCGCTCTGGAAATGTATGGAGGAGGCCTATGTTCATCAGTGGATTTCTTGCTACTAAAATGATGATGATGATGACAATGATTTATTGTTAGGAAATATTGTCTTTTTTGGGAGTATTCGATGATACCGTTATAATAGCAGGTCGTATATACTGTCACAAGATGAGAAAGGCTTGCACATTAGAGCCCTCAGGTGAATAACATGAAAATCTTGAGACCGTTATCAATATCTTGAGAATAATAACTTACATGGATCAAATTATAAAACTTATCGATCTCATAATAAAGGTTTATGGCGTGATTGTATATCTTTATAGTCTAGCTCATGGTCATCAGTTTTAAAGTCATCAATAGTTTTGGAAACGCCGATGGTGATCCATTTTTCAGCCAAACTCACTGAAACATACACGTTAAAAATGATAGTGAAAACGTTAGCCCTACTGTGTCTAGTAGCAGTAGCGTCAGCGGCCAAAAGTTATGATCATTTTAAAGTATACAACGTTATTCCGACATCGGAAGTGCAAGTGCAGATGCTGGAGGACTTGAAGAAAGAAGGCTATGAGTTTTGGACGGAGTACTTGACTGTTGGTAATGATGCAAGAGTCATGGTATCGCCAGCGCAGAATGAAGAATTTGTGAACTATGCAAGAAGTGCTGGTTTTAATGTTACTGTGTCTGTTGCTAATGTGCAATCGTAAGTACTGAGAAATATAATTAGGTAGTAGCTACTTAAATTAGTTGTTAGAAATAATATGGCTTAAACTTCTGAACGAAATAGGTCAAACTATTATATCCAAGCATGTTAGACATCTGACAAGATGACTAAGGGGCTAGCCAGAGACACGTCTTAACATATTTATCACAGGCCCACATTTTTCAGTATATACTTATTAAGCATAAGCACAATACATGACTGATTGCAAGGCCATCATAAGAATACTAAACGGTTTCCTCATTATGCTCTTCTTTACCGTTTTTTTAAACAAAAGAATCCATTGACCTTAGGAATTCAAACTCACGACCTCGGATTGAAAGTCGAGTTCTACTAGGCCAACAAGTCGTTGTCTTCGGTAAAAGTAAGGAAGTTAAAGCTACAACCATTTTTTTGATATGTCATAATTCAAGAACATACATTTTTATGCAAAGTAAATTTCAGACTCATTGATGCACAAAAGATCCCAGCCAACATTGACCGTTCTACTACCCTTGGTTCTTTCAACTGGATCCAATACCACACTCTTGATGAAATCCACGCCTGGCTCGATGAGCTAGTCGAACTTTACCCTGGTATTGTCACTACTGTCAACATCGGTAGCTCATACGAAGGCCGCATACTAAAGGGAGTTATCATAGATTTCAAAGCCGGAGAAAGAGAAGGCACTCCTCTTGTTGGCATGATCGAAGGTGGAATTCACTCAAGAGAATGGATATCTCCAGCTACAGTGACGTGGATTATCAAAGAGTTCTTGACTAGTGATGATCCTGATGTCAGGATCATGGCTGAATCATTCATTTGGCATATCATTCCGGTTACCAATCCTGACGGATATGTTTATACGTTTGATGGTGTAAGTATAGTTGGCATAATGCGAAATATGGATAGGATTAACCTAGTTCAAGACTTTTAATAATAGCAAAATTTAGAAAAAGGGTGGTAAAAGGGCTGCTAATGATTATGAAAGTGAAAGGAAAATAATTAACTATATTATGGTGTAAGGGGTTCCGAATAATACCTTCAACCCGCACTGGACCAGCATCATGGTGTGTTATTTTTAACCCCCCCACTCCTGTGCTGTTTGTCATGACACGTTTTAGTGGAGGCCTATATCCAGCAGTGGACTTCTACAGGCTGATGATGATGATGTTGAGTGTGGTTTATGATTGGGATTGTAACTTCCAGGATCGTATGTGGAGAAAGAACAGGAACCCAGCGAACTACATCGTTTGTAACTCGGGCGACACTGACCTCGGAAATGGAATCGATCTGAATAGAAACTTTGACTTCTTGTGGATGAGTGAGTTACACAAACAGATCTAAGAGAACATACGTTGATGATCTTTTTATTTATAAAACGTGTGGTATCTTTAAACTTTAATGCTATCTAAACGAAGGAGCGGGATTTTGAACAGATGCCATGGTACATTATGACGCTGTTCCAGCTGTAAGAACTGGTGTATTTCATTCCATGTTTTTCATTCCATGGCGTAGTTAGTATGGCATTGTCGATTGTAGACGAAGTTGCAGGTTTGAATCCCGCTGGTTCATGAATTTTAATAAGTGTTACCATTACCTATAGCATTTAGCTGAGCTTAAAGTAATAAATCTTGTTGATTATCAAAGCGATTTTTTCTCATAGCCGTCGGAGCATCAGCTCAACCGTGCAGCCAAACATACGCCGGTCCAGTCCCGGCTTCCGAACGCGAAGCCCAGGCCGTTTCCACCTATGTCTTGAACCTGAAGCGAACTGGAAACCTGCTGTACTACTTCGCCTTCCACTCATATTCTCAATTGATCCTGATTCCCTTCAGCCACGTTGAGGGCCAAGATGTTTTGCAAGTGTCCAACTATGCTGATTTGGTAAGCTACCTCGTTTCATGCTGTATTCATGACCTCTAACTATATTTCAACAATAATTTTATTTTCAGTTGATTATAGTTATTATTAAGTTAGTTCTACCAACGAAAAGAAAAAAAAATCTGCTATATTATCTTTGGTTATACTGTTGATTATAATATAATAAATATTCCGGACATATTCACACGGTCAACTGATCCCAAACTAGGCATAGCCTGCACTATGGGTACCAGAGACTGATATACATAATAGATATATATTTAACACCCAGATACAGAATAAACATCTGTGTTGGTCACAAATGTTTGTCCAGTGCGGGAATCGAACCCGCGACCTCTAGCGCAGAAGGCAGAGTTACTACTAACTGAGCTATGAGGCCTTTCATTCATTGTTTATATTAATTATGTTTATAAGTTCACCCAGACTTTAATCCTCTAATCTTATTTTCTGGAAGATATTGCTTTTTAGCGATAAGACCGCTCATTAAAAAAAATATACAGTGTTGTTATTATTTGGTGAACAATAAAGCATTTTCATAAATTCATTCAAACAACATAATAAGGCAGCAAAGAGAACCAATATTCACTGTAAAGTCAAGGTCAACGGCGTGCTATATAATCATCCAAAATATGTTTACTATTTATTTCCGAATGATCCTTACGTCCAATAATTAAAGTCAATTTTTAGATTGACATTAATTTATGGTGTGTGTCAAGGGTAGTTCAAGGGTATCACAGGACCATAGAAGTCAAACTCAGTATTGACATAATTCAGTTGACGTAAGGATCATTAAAAACTAATTTTAGATGGCATATAGCCGTTTGAACACGGCCTACGTGTTTTTTTACCCGACTGCCGAGAAAGAAGGAGGATATTGTTTTTGAGGCTGTTTCTTTTTCGCAGTACGAAATCGCTGCTCGTGGAGCCGATAAGTTGGAAGCAACTCACGGAACACCATACCAAGTAGGCACGTCTAAAGCAATCTTGTGTAAGTGCTATAACTATTACTAAATCATTTTTCATGCTTGCTTGTCGTTTGTCGTGTCACTGATTCTTTCTTGTTCATACTGACTGGGTCATTGCGACCAGTGGTGCAACTGTGTATACGTAATGGCAATGAAGATCGCAACTATGATGGTAATTTTAACAATCATCGTTCCAAACGTGACAAGGGAAAACTTCAAGATCTTAGCTTCCTCCTTTTTATGTTTGAAAAACTTCAGATGTCGCTAAAATTGATAAAATCATCTTCAAAATTGCGAATATCATTACCATTTGGCTTACGCAATAGCACCCCTGGTTGAGGTATGGTGGCCCTGAAAAGGGCCTATGACCGTCGATGAAAGAATCAGTGTAGTCAGAGGCTCCTTTCGTGCACATGTCTTCGCATTTTTAGATTCTAGTAAATGATATTACCTCACGATGTTTCCCTGCACCGTTTGAGAAAACTAGTATAGCGCACATAATTTTTTCGAATGTATATAGGTATGTATTGTTGTTATTTACCTATGTGGGCCTTATGAATGTTACCCACTTAGTTTAAAATAAAAACATTGAATTTATATGTAATTTTGACGCATTAAAAAATCTTTGTTACCATTTCTTGACCTCAAAATTTTCATAACTATTCTGTGGTACCCATGCCATCATTGAAAACAAGCTTATTTTCACAGATGAAGTCAGTGGCTCCAGTATGGACTGGGTGAAAGGAGTGGCAGAAGTACCCCTCACGTTCCTCTTCGAGCTCCGAGACACAGGTGCCTTCGGGTTTTTACTTCCCACTGAACAGATTATCCCTAACAATGAAGAGATCATGGCTTGTCTGGTCGAGATGGACAGAACTTCAAGAATGCTGGGCTACTACTATTCTGGAAGTAATAGCGTTATTGCTTCGATTATGTCGTTGGTCATGAGCATCGCGTTCTTGATTTTGTTGAGATAAATAAATTTTGCGTTTTAATGTTATTATTCTTTACGTATTTTATTTTAAATAATATATTTTGCGTACGAGAACCTTATGGAATAACTTAGTGACTATGCACTTAATATTTTTCTAAATATATATATATATATATTTTATGATCAATACAAGATGATTCATAACATGTATACCATCCCGAAAGGGGGTTATTCTATCAAAGAAAAGAAATACTATTAGCGAAAATAACATCAATATTTTCATTTTAATTTTTTTCTCTAACTTACTCTAATTACTTTTTTTGGTATTTTTATCATCTTTATAACTAATCGTACTAGAAGTTCGGAATCAAGATTGCTACCTAAAACAGCTGATTCATTGAGTGTGACCTGATTTGACCCCAAAACAGCTGATTTTCGCATAGAGTTTTTTCAATGAAAAGTGTCGAATTTCCAAAAGTCGTAGAACAAACTTTATTGCCAATTGGGTGCAGAATAAGCCCCTTCCGGGATGGCATTGTATAATATGAGATATGTATTGGGGAGAGGCGATGCTGATACGAAGTGTGCTTTAACTATTAATCATCATTTCTGTGAGTGAAAAAAAAAAGTTCACTAAGTAAAGTCTAAAAATCACAAAGAGTACGGTTGTCTCTTCTTTATTTCAAGATGTTGACAACACGTGAAAATATTTAGATGAATCGAAAATATTCAAAGCACATATTTCATGCACAGGCATCACTCAAAAGAGGGTTATCCGATTTATGCAATTTAAAAATAAACCACCCCTCGGCACGCTACGAAAGGTAAATAATAATAAATTACCACACCCTATGACAATTCTAACGCGTCATTGAAATCAAATGTCACATGACAACCACAAATCATAATAGCAAGGACATAAGATGGATGGAGCAGCATTATAGCATAGCTTGATTGATAATTTACAGTCTAGACGCCATAGACCCAAGAAGGCATGAAAGTCAAGGCCATACAAAGTGATTCATAAATGTATATCTACTATGCCGAATCGCTTATTTTTATTGCTAGCTGCTATTTTTACATAAACTTTAAACTTAGGGGTTGTGTGTCGGGAATTCCTTTCTGTGCACCCATACGTTACGGTACCCTGCAAATTTCATACTCTTAGGATTTTGGTTAGGCTCTGCGTTGATTTTCAAAGAGAATAAAACCACTACGTTTGATTGATAGTCAGTCAGTCAGTACCGTAAGACTTCGTACTTATTATTGATGATGAATGGATGTCATACTTACTTGTGTTTTTTATTCAAAAGTTTAGGTGACCAGTGTCATCCTCAGTAGATAAGCAAAACGCAAAGAGGATGATAACAAAAAAAAAGAGATTCATATTGATCTTGTAAATATTTAGGAATTTGTAGTCGGTTTTTAGTTTTTGTAAAAAATATCTTAATTGCACTATAGATAGTTATATGAGACGAAATTGAATAAATTCCCTATTCAGAGTTTAATTACACCAATTCATCAAGCTGCCTGAATATGCTGTGTCAGCTTGATGAATGTTCTCTTAAAACATAACAATTATAAATAGACTTACATTTTTTTTTCAATTTCTTTAGTAACTTTTAAACTAATATAAAAGGCAATTTTGACCCATTAGGACCTATATTATTAGTCTTAATGTAATTCAAATGCAAGCCTATCAGCACTATTTTACACGAATTGGAACCCTAAATATTTGAGACTGACAACTTACTGCTTACGTTTTTTACGTTTGAAGTCTAGGCCAGAACGTTCGTTGGGATTGAGTATAGTTTTAGGTAGTTGTCTTATATATTGTATTTTGTCACGAATTAAATACAGACTCATTACAGACCAGAATAGATGATAAATAAAAAAAAAATATTTTGATTTTTTCACCTTTTGTAGCCAACAATATTTTTGTAATATTAGGCGTCTCCAATCATTTCTTTTTAACTGAAGCAGTGTATTCGATTTATATGATAATACAACAGATAATCATGTAATGACCCCTTTATTGGTTTCTTTTCAAACCTTGCGTATAATTAAATTGTTTACAGACATTCAGATATTGCTCTTTCATGTGTTTCTAAATAAACATACTTATTTAATTAGGAATGAACAATGTTTCCTTATCTTCCCCTACCCACTAGTAAGACGCCCCAATAAGTTGCTGGTAGCCGTTAGGTTTAGGCTACATACGATCATCACTCATCGTCATTATCAATAAGTAAACTGTCTTGTTGGTAGCCGTCCCAGTTTCAAACCTGCGACTTCTTGATTTAAAAGTAGAAAATCTTGATTTGTTTGATCTTAGACGTCCATTCATGTGAACTAGAATCCTTTTGTATGCTTCAACAATCGTGTATTTAATTGAGAAAAACTATAAAGACTCAAACCCACTACAAAAAAGTCATTACGATTAAACTTTCTCCCGTATTTTAAAATCACATTATCCCCCATTTTATGTGACCCATACATGCCCATACATAACCGTCAACTGTAGATTTTTAATTGACTGCATCCAAATTACTTGATCTCGTTTTGTTTTTAAGTTTAATGCTCTGAGAGGTCTCTATAAAATGGTTACTAGTGTCATTATAAATAGTTTTATAGTCCCGTTTAAGTCAAAAAATATTATAATACCCATAAACAACAGCCAGTCTCGTTTATTGAAGCTTTAAAATTTTATTCTCAAATGGGTTTCGTAGTTATTTCTGTTAAAAAGGAAGGTGATTTGTAATAATTAGTGGGATACTGTGAGGTATGATATTATAGAGCGCGCATAAAACTATACTAGGAGCCGAGTCAGCAGACTAGATTTAATCTGATTATATTTTCAGATCAAACAAAACAAAAAGGTCTTATTGCCTGGAGAGAAAACTAGTCGTAAGCCTATATAAAAAAAAAGACAACCAAATATAATGCCGAAATTGATTCATACAATGTATTTTCAGATCAGTTTTCTAGTAATAACGTAGTGCATAAATTCTCTTGGTTTTATAGTAAGGAGTTCAAAAATTATTGACTTATAGCTTGCGCTCGCGGCTTTACTCACGTAGTATCTAGATAAAAAGTAACTATTCTAGGTAAAGAACTTTATCTATTCCAAGTTTGATCAAAATCGGTCGAGCCGTTAAGGTGTGATTGAACCACAAAGAAACATCCAAATATCTTCACAAACTTACAAATTTTCATTTATATAGTAGGATGCACACGTCTTCGTCTATGTCGGTTGTAAAAAATAACAATGAACGTATTTAGTGCCTACGGTTTATATCGTAGTGGTATGGTCGCTCTGTAGTAAAGGTTTCTCTACTCCAAGGTAAAAGTCAAAGAGTTGGTTATTTTGTCACCGGATCTCGTATGTGGTTTTATTTGAGTGGTTTATTATGATTGACGATGATTTTAACGGGGAAAATGGCGGTGTTTTACGAGTTGGGAAGGAGTTATTTAGCGAGGAAAGAATTGTTGTGATGGGAGTTTCAATAGCATTTTCCGGAGTGGGAATAATAAAATAGAACTAGATGGGTTCTACAAAACTCAATTTCTATAATTTTACATATTTTTCAGAGGGGAAGGTTTTCTACTTGCTACGATCCGCTGAGGTCTTCCCTTTCCGTCGGTCCCACCCTTGAAAGGCGAAGACCTAGGCGTACGTTATTATTGACAAAATCAGTCACATTTGAAAAAAAAGGCTGGATTAGGGTTAGCTTTTACTAACGAGCATGCATGAATGCGATGAGAGTGAATAAACAAAAGAGGTAGAGGTACGTCAGGATCCTACGATCCTGAAGTACCTCTTTAGAGTAAAACCTTCCCCTCACACGAGCTCACACTCGCCTTAGAAACCTGTTTCGTCAATCTTCTTTCCATTATCCTCATGTCTACATACATAATTTTATCATTACCTAGCTTGCATACAGTGTTTGGGAAACTTCGTCATATCTTCTCGTCGCAGATACCGCAGAGCCTCAAGACGAAAACTACAATACAATCAGTGCGTGTTGCCAGTGATGACTTATGGCACTGAGACTTGGTCGTTAACTATAGGCCTCATATACAAGCTCAAAGTCGTGGCACGGGCTATGGAGAGAGCTACTCGTATTCTCGGAGTTTGACTACGTGTTAAGATCCGAAATGAGGAAATCCGTAGAAGAACCAAGGTCACCGACATAGCTCTCAGAATTAGCAAGTTGAAGTGTCAGTGGGCAGGCCATATAGCTCGCAGAACCGATAACGAGTAAAGGTTCTCGAATGGTGACCACGAACCGGGTGACGCAGTGTTGGAAGGCCCCCCACCCGATGGACCGATGACATTGTAAAGGTTGCGGGAAGTCGGTGGATGGAAAGGGCTCAAGACCGTTCGTCGTGGAACTCTTTGGGGGAGGCCTATGTCCAGCAGTGGACTTCTATAGGTTGTTGATGGTGACGATTGATGATGATACAGTGTTTAACACGTGTCGGGTGAATCCAGCAATACCGTGCTGCCGGCACCGGCCCGACCGCTCGCGGCTGAGTTGAAGTTTCAAGCCGGTATTCAAACAAACCCACACAGCACGTGTGCATATTCACGTGCGTAGTGTAACCCCATTATGATCCCTGTGTCGTACTGCTTAAGCCACGATACCACAAGAGCCAAAATCAGGGTTAATATTTACAGTCATTGCAAACAGCCTTGCCACGCCACTGAAATCATCACGAATTCTACTTACTTCAGCATCATAAATTGTGATGTCTACAAACCCAATCTATTCTTACCCGACCGCTAACCAGGAGGTGTGAACGAAACATAAATTTATCAAAACGTCTTCGTCCCAATGTGTTGAGTGAACCCCCATTTTGGAGACTCCGTAACTTATTGACACTTCCCGCCCATCTCAATACTCGGCTTAGGGTTCGTTTGCGGTAGAGATGATTGCGATTTTAGGGTCTTGCAAAAGCTTAAGATTATAAAGGCGACTTGTTTCCAGCATCATTCACCAAAGCGGAGCGGAGCGAGGCCAAGATTATATAAAAATCTACCAATCGTATTGCGTGTAGATGACGTGTTGCTATTTGACACGAAAGGTGCTCCCTCACCGAGAGCATTTGCCTGTAATGTAATATTTAGACTAGATTTTGCGCGGGGGAGCACAAGATCTAATGTAAAATGTTACGTTACATGCGAATGCGTCCGGTGAGGGAGCACTTTAATGGCTTCTGCATCTTCAGCCCTGCACCTCTCTGATCTCAGGATTTGCCTGCAACTCCAACGATATCTTCGACCCAACGCGCTATCGAAATACCCAGATTAATTCGCTCTCCATCGAAGACATTATTATCTTTTTCATTTGAAGATTGAGAAATCAAATAATCGCTTATCGCTCCGCTCATCGCTCCTCTCACAAACGACAAACGGGACGAAATAGAGCGATTTAAACTTTTTCCCCGGATTCTGTGCCGTCTGGGGACCCATAAAATGGCGCTTCGCAGTAATTAGGAGAAAGTTGTGACTTCCAGTTACATTTTCGTGACGTTCAGCGGCGTTTTTTTGTGGCATTCCACGAATCTTTTCGGCTGTTTTCGATCCTGTTAATTAGTTTGGTAAATTAGTGGCAATCGTTAGTTCAAAGGAGATTTTGGTGAGAATTGGTAGAATTTTAGCTTGTGTATTTGAAGTGATGGGGACGAAGATAAATGATTACACGTTAAATAGTTTTGCAACTGTAATTATAAGCAGGCATATTTCCCTAGGAAGAAATCGTTTTCTTTGGCAGTTTGCATTCCAAAGTTCAGAGGAAAAATACCACGCTGGACTTTTTTATAAATCATATATGGGAAACAGGCATACGTCCTTCCAACGTAAGTAGGTAGGCTACTACTATTATAAATGCGCAAGTTTGGATAATTGTAACTCTTTCACGCTGCAACCACTGAACGGATTGATATGAAATATGGTATGTATGTAATAAATTATCTAGGAGGCTGGTGGATGAGACCAATGACCGAAGGGCTGGTGCTTACCTCGGACAAAGGATCAGTATAGCGATCCAACGAGGTAACGTCGCCAGCCTTTTGGGCACGCTGCCTGTGGTTGGTGATCTGAACTCTGTTTTCTACTTGTAGTCGTAGTCGTAGAAAACAGAGTTTATTTCTAGTATAATATTATTTTAGTTTAATTTACAACTGTTATTATTATTATTTTTCTGTTACTTATGTATTAAATTATCTGATAACAAATATTATAAGCTTTTATTATTTATCCGGGCACGACGCGAAGTCCGCATAGGAAACCGCTAGTAACAAATAAATAAATTGCTCTGGCTCTATTTCCACTAAACCAAGTAATCTTGCCGAATAGTTTTAAATTAATAATGAACCTGAACAATGTATTTTACCACAGGAAGTAGGAGAAACTCCGCGGATTTAAACTGAACTTTTGGAATCTAAATTGTTTGCGGTCAAACAAGTTTCTTGATTTCAATAGATTCTGATTCTAAGTGTTATTTACAAACTAGATAATTGTTCGATGCTTCGTTGAATATTTTTATAAAGTATCTAAGCAACTCAGGCGTTCTTTCATCATCATCTGGGAACCCCCTGAAATACATAAACTCACTCACACACACACGTATTATGCTCATTATTCTATATATTAACTTTTTTCTTTTGTTTCTTCATAGGTACAACTTATAAATATTAATTAGACAAGCAATTAATTGAAAACCTGTATGTGTTATTTATAAGTTACTGAAATAAATATTTTGTATTTTTGTATCTTCTTGATCTTTACCCACTTCATGTGGGGTAGATTTTTTATTTTTACAATTACCTCTATCAGCTATCATATCAGTATGCACTAGTTCCTTACTCAATTTATTCATATTAGCAGGTTTAACAAAGTTCACACAATATGTTCAAATGTAAAACACAAGCAATAATACAAATTGTTAAGAAATTTTCTGAACCAAATTTTGTTCAAAACATGGCAAAATCCTGAAGAAGATCTGCCATTTATAGATTTATCCCAAAACATAGCACCCGCACCTATGATTTTTTTGCCTCATTTCTTTATCCGGAGCCGGAAGCTGGAACCGTCAAAGAAACAAAACCAAACACCGACTGTTATTATTCTGTGACAGTGGATAATTGATGGGGAAACGACGTACCATTTCGTCAGCTGTCCGCCACCGATGACACTTGAGATGACGTTCCGTGAATGGTTTTTACGGTTAACGATTTTTGTAGATCGTGTACTTGAATGCTCTATGTGATTGTGCTGATGACTTTTTAGTTGCTGCAATGTAAACAGGCGCTTAGTACAAACGGTGTGAAAACCGAGAAAATAGGTAAATTTAAACGTGCCTATCTACCTACCACCGACTACCCTTACTGTGCATCACGCCCCGCGCCGAGGAAAATCGGAGCAGTCTGAGCTAGATGTAAAGCACGGTAGGTAGTCCTAATACTAGTAAGATTTGGAAAGTTGAAGGGCAATCTGTTAGCGTAGCAAGGGGGTTTCATGTGGAGAAAAAAATGTCGTGTAACGAAAAGTGTGGTTAAAATAAACGTCGAAGGAATTGGGAAAAGATAGACCAAAGAAAAGGTGAATGGATTATGTGCAAGACAAAATGAGTAATAAAGGAGTAAATACTGAGATGAAGCCGATAGAGATGAGTGGAAGGAAAATGTGTGCCGACCCCACATGAAGTGGGATGCTAAGGTACGTATGCATCATCGTAATATGAAATCGGATCGTGCGCATTAAAAATGTGATTATGAAAACCTGTAACGGCTGCTTTCTATTTGCTGCTCGTTTTGAAAGCTTTTAAGTTTAGTTTATTATTTTAGTGATCGTTTTACAAATGTCCGTTTATTTGTCATAAAAATGTTACAATTAATACAACGTGTTCTGTAACTAGTATCCTATTTCGAAAGTGGCTTATTCTATGAACACAAAGTTTAACAGTGTTTTTTTTTCAAATTGTTCGAATCAGACTATTCTGACAAACACAGAAGACACAAAAATACAATGGAATAAAGATAATGCTACGATGGTATGGCACGTAGGTACTTACAAATACCCAGCTATGTAGCAGCACTTAATAAATAGTATATAGTTAAAAAGGTACCTACCTACCTACACAGAACATTTTTATTCAGAAGTTTTTCAGTCGGCCGGCACGTCTCAAGTCAAGTAAAATAATATACACCTACCTATTTATTATAAAACCCTGAGGTTTTATAATAAGTAGGGATTGTCAGTGCTCTCAACATCAGATTATATCTTAGCAATACCAAACTAACTAAATAGGTATTCTCAAACAAACTAGTTCCCACCAAAACATTACCAACGAGTGTATGATTGTCCCAAAACACATCAACTCCATTAGCGAGTCATGTCAAGTCACCATCCCATTGACAGATGATGCCATTTCGGCCGGGAATCGAACCCGGGACCGAGGGAGTGCGGCTAACGATCCTTATGATTTATTACTGTCATTACTACCGAGCAGAACCGAAGGGCGAAGTATGCCAAAATCAATTCAAACAACTTCCAGTCTAACTCCCTTGGTGCAAAGATGATTTTTGGGTGCCAGGTGAAATGGATTTGAGACTTTTTGGTGTTGGTAGGAAATAGAAAAGACCTTTTGTAGGTAATAATTGCGTTTTTGAATTCCTAACAATATATGTGGGGGAGAGATCTAATAATGTTTGTATTGAGGCGTTAGTGGCTTCCATTTTTCGCTACTTATGTCTAACCACTTACTTCACTCACTTAAATACCAAAAATCTTAACTAATCAAGACCACTTACTTCAATCACTTAATACAGAACTTATCAAGCAACCGAAGTTGGTTAGAGCATTTCCGTATCTAGGAGAAGGTTTAGGGTTCAAATCCCGTCTGAGGCAATTTTTTTTGGGATATTATAAAAAACATTCCCTTAGTGTAAGTTATACTTCAGGTCTCGTCCGAAGACCATTTTTACTTGCAGCATTACGAGTTATGGTGCTATCTCCGTCACACTTCAGATCCAGATACTAAAATACTAAAACACAATACATCTCCTGTCTCACTCTCATGGGCCCGCGCTCCGGTCGGTCGGGAACGTGCCTGCAACTGGTCATTACTTGTTTTTGTGTTATCGAAGTCGCACAAAAAATTTTTATTTTCTCCGAAAAGTTCTTTTTTAGGTAAATTTATGATGGGTAAAAGAAAGCATTCGCAACGTGATGAAAGTGATTATCGAAGTTTAAGGAAAAAAGTGAAAAAACTTGAGCGCAAACTCGAAAAATGCAGAAGACCGAGTAGCTCATCCTCTTCGGATACGGACCCACCTCGGCGTGAAGGTTCCTCATATCATGAGACGACAATAAATTATGACGATGAAAGCAATGATGATTTTCAGAACGTACAAGGTAATCAATTTGATCAATTTTTATCAAGGTAATTTATTCCAGTACTCTTTTCGCGGTCATATTTGACTACCCACATTTCGAAAAAATATTCGACATAATCCAGGTCTTGTGTTCAGATCTAATATAAAACTAGGTAGTTTTATCGTCTTTGGCTATGTACCTCAATAAGATCTCGCTTGTTTATCATGTCGAGAGTGCGTATTATTTTATCCACGTATATCGTGTTGAGCGTACCTTTCGATACGAAATAATAGCACCTTCTAACATTTTCTAACATAATTTCGCGTAAATCGCGTTGAGTGTAACAATGTAATGCCGATTATATGCTCGCATGTATATCATGTCGAGAGTGCGTATTATTTTCTTCACGTATATCGTGTTGACCGTATCTTTCGATACAGAATAATCGTACCTTTTTGTTTAAATCATTCCGCGTATATCGCGTTGAGTGTAATGGTATAGGTATCTATCGATACCTTCAGACTCGCATGTTTATCATGTCGAGAGTACGTATTATTTTCTTCACGTATATCGTGTTGATCGTATCTGCCGATACAAATAATCGTACCGCCATTTCTCCACGTAAATCGTGTTGAGATAATAATAGATACCTACTGTTCGTATCATATCATCAAGATTTATCCGCATCAAGTTTGAACTTGCCTACGCGTAGGTGTATTATATATTGGGTAGATCCCTCTATGTTTTTTATGTTCTTACAGATGAAGATGTACCTCACGAAGAGGGTGAATTAATAGAAATGGATGGATTAGAGCCGTTAATATCGTCGGACTTATCGACTGTTCAAGAAAAAGTGGAGGAGATTCTTGACCCAGAAATATTAATGATATTAGGTGAAGATCCTTCAGCACAGAAGGAACATGGTGATGACTTGCATAAAGATATTGCTGCCCGGTGGTCACATATTTTAACAAATGGGTTGTCTAAAGAAATAAAGTCGGATATTTTGAAACAGTACTTGCCAGCTGAAAACTGTGCCAACATGAAGGCACCCAAGCTCAATTTAGAGATAGAAGCGGCGTTATCGCCCTTAAATGTAAAGAAGGACATCTTCAGTCAAAGTAAACAAAATCAGTTGTCTAGCTGCTTATCTGCGATTGGAATCGCACTAAATTGGGCCTTGTCATCATCTAAGGACACATTACCTCATGCTCAAAAAATCATAAAACCCTTGAGCGACGCTGGACGTCTACTTTGTGACAGTCATTATCGAGAGTCGCAATCAAGACGTTATGCGATTATAAACAGCCTTAACAAAAAGACCCAAGATGCTGTTAGAAATACGAAACTCGATGAAACCTTATTCGGCGCCAACCTTGCAGAGCATTTGAAATCATCAAAGGCTATTTCCCAGTCGGGTGCGGAGATGAAATACAGCGCAGTACAGCGCGCTCCTTTCAAACCTCCACCTCCCAGAAAAACTCAACGGGGAGCTTTAAACTTGAGGGGGATGTCGCGACCAGCAGCCGGCGAGCCGCGTCAGAATCCCAGTTCCCGGAAACCGGCAGCAGCCCCGCGGGATCAACGCCGGGAATCTTACCGCCGGAGCTACTCAGCGCGCCAGAGGTCCACGAGGCGTTGAATACATCATCGCAGGTACCTATCGCAGGCAGACTGCAATTTTTCTATGACCAGTGGTGCAAAATAACTGATGATCCTGTAGTATTGTCCTGGGTTCGAGGATACAGCATACCATTTATAAGTGAGCCCGTACAAATCACACCTCCTCGAAATTCAAGCAAATCTACTTCTGAAATAAAAATAATAGATGATTGCATTAAAACATTGCTACGATCAGATTTTATATCAACTTGTGTACCTTGTGAAGGCCAATTTTTATCACCCATTTTCACGGTACCAAAACCAAATGGCAAACATCGCTTTATTTTGAACCTTAAACACCTTAATAAGTTTGTTCAGCTTGAGCATTTTAAAATGGAAGATTTTAGAACTGCTTTGAAATTACTGAGTCAAAATCATTTTATGGCAACGTTAGATTTACAGGACGCCTATTTTTTGATTTCTATCGACCAAAATCATAGAAAAAAGCTACGTTTTGAGTGGAAATCTCAGCTTTATCAATTTAACGTGTTATGTTTCGGCTTATGTACGGCACCTTTTGTGTTTACCAAACTACTGAAACCAGTCCTACAGTATTTACGCTCACAAGGTCTTATTTCAGTTAATTATTTAGACGATTTTTTACTAATAGGACAAACGTACGATGAATGTGTTAACAATATCAGTACAACAATGAATGCTTTAGAATCGTTAGGTTTTGTTATAAACTTTAATAAAAGCCAAATAACGCCGAAAATGAAATGTAAATTCCTAGGATTTATTTTCAACACGAAAGACATGACTCTTTATCTTCCTGAAGAGAAGAAACAGCGCATCCTTCATAAAACTACAGTGTTTTTAAAACTCAAAACCTGTACTATACGCTACTTTGCCGAATTTATAGGTCTGTTGACATCCGCATGCCCTGCCGTTAAATATGGATGGATGTATACCAAGTTATTCGAAAGGCATAAATTTTTAGCCTTAGGAAACTCTGTTAACTATAACAAGAAAATGATCGTACCTAAATCTTTAAAACATGACTTAGAATGGTGGAAACATAATATTTTAAGCTCAAAGACTCACATTGCCAATAATCATTACTGCCTTGAAATATACAGTGACGCGTCCACTACAGGTTGGGGCGTCGCTTGCGGAAGCCGTAGTTCAAACGGTTATTGGACAGAATCAGAACTCTCTTCGCATATCAATATGTTAGAACTGAAAGCCGCTTTTTACGGCTTAAAGATTTTTGCTTCCGAACGTTCCGACTGTGATATTTTATTAAGGATTGATAATACAACGGCAATCTGTTACATCAATCGTATGGGCGGTATACAGCACACACATTTGAATGATTTAGCTCGTACTATTTGGCAGTGGTGTGAGCTTAGGAACATGAATATATTTGCATCTTATATAAAATCTTCTGATAACATAATTGCTGATAGAGAATCCCGAAAAATAATTATAGACACGGAATGGGAACTTGCAAATTACGCATTTACTGAAATTACCAATCATTTGGGTACACCTATGTTTGATCTTTTTGCCAGCTCCCAAAACTATAAATGTTCAAGATATGCATCATGGAAACTTGATCCTTATTCTGAAATAGTTGACGCTTTTACTTTTACCTGGAAAAATCTATATTTTTACGCCTTTCCTCCATTTAGCTTGATAACAAAAGTTTTGCAAAAGATTATTACAGACAAAGCGGAAGGTATTTTAGTTGTACCTTTTTGGCGATCGCAACCTTGGTTTCCGCTGTGGACCAAACTAATAGTATCTGAAAAAATCTTTTTTGGGCCTGATAAACACTTGTTGCATTCCCCTTTCAGAACTTGCCACCCGCTTTACGCAGACCTTGTCCTGGTGGCGGCGAAATTATCAGGCAAGCGATGATAGCTCGAGGTATTCCGGAGGCGTCTTTGAGTATTCTAATGGCATCTTTTGCAGAAAAAACGCTCAGTCAATATAGTTCTTCTATAAAATCATGGTGGACCTATTGTGAAAATAACGGTTATGATATTTTCAATGCGACAAATACCCAAGTGATTTCATTTCTTACTGAAAAATTTGAAGAAGGATCTAGTTATAGCTCATTAAATACACATCGTTCCGCTTTGTCCACTGTATTAGGAACAAGAGTAACTTTAGACGAAAACATCCACAGATTTTTAAGAGGTGTATATAGGTTGAAACCACCAAAACCTAAATATGCTATCACTTGGGATACCAATAAAGTATTAAGTTATGTCTCTGATTTATATCCCTATACGGATATTACACTGGAAGATTTATCTTATAAAACAATATCTTTACTTGCCATAGCCTCTGCACAGAGAATGCAGACATTAAGTTTGATAAAATTAAATAATATAAGTGTGGAAAATAATATGATTGTAATTAAAATACCTGATTTAATCAAAACATCTAGACCTGGGGCCGTCCAACCACTAATCAGGCTGCCTTTTATCCGCGAGAATCCATCGATATGTCCTGCCACAGTTTTGCAAGCGTATATTGGTAAGACTTCAGCTTTACGCCGCGGTAATTCAGACGATCACCTTTTTATAAGCCTGAGAAAACCTCATAAAAAGATTTGCTCACAAACTCTCGGTCACTGGGTTAAAAGAGTTTTATCAGATAGTGGTATTGATATATCGCTATTCGGAGCGCACAGCACTCGGCACGCATCCACATCCGCCGCGCACAGGCTGGGCGTAAACCTGGAAGTGGTTCGGAAGGCCGCGGGTTGGAGTGACTCTTCCAATGTTTTCTTAAAATATTATAATAGAGAAATTATTAATCCTGTAAATAATGATTTCGCTGAAGCTATATTTAAAAATATGTAATTCATTGATTTTTTAGTATTAGTCTTAATCAGGTACGCTTATTGTATTAACAGTTTTGTTAAGATGGTGATAAATGTATCATGATAAGGCATACTGAAAATAACACATATATATTGAATAATTACGCACATACTTCGTGTATTTTATTTTTCTTAGATTCCAAGAGAATAAGAAACTTACTCTAAACATCTGCAAGTAAAAATGGTCTTCGGACGAGACCTGAAGTATAATTAAGAATCAAACGAACTTACCTAGTGATGTTTTGATTCCAATTATACGAAGGTCTCGTCCGAAGACCATTACAATCCCACCCTTCCCAATGTACTTAGGTACTTACCCTTATGAGAGGTTACGAAAAAGTAAAATACACGTAGCTAAAGCAGGTGTACAATTCTCTGAAAGTAATGACCAGTTGCAGGCACGTTCCCGACCGACCGGAGCGCGGGCCCATGAGAGTGAGACAGGAGATGTATTGTGTTTTAGTATTTTAGTATCTGGATCTGAAGTGTGACGGAGATAGCACCATAACTCGTAATGCTGCAAGTAAAAATGGTCTTCGGACGAGACCTTCGTATAATTGGAATCAAAACATCACTAGGTAAGTTCGTTTGATTCTTAATTATCACTGTAGTTTCTTAGTTGATATCGTGTCACTTATTCTTTCTTAGTCATCCTGTATTAGGTCAGTAACCAACTTGAGGTATAGTGGCCCTGAAAAGGACCTATGACCGTCGGTGAAAAAATCAGTGTAGTGAAAGGGTTAAAATGCGCCTCTTAGAGCCTCTTTTCGAGCAAATGAATTCTCAGGTCTTCGAATTTTCCGGTGCTAAGACATGCCGGTTTCGTCACGTGCACTGTTTTCGAGATCGGAAGGCAGGGCCACTACAACCACTATACCAGTGCTCACTATAAAAACAAAATAATCAAATAGGCTAAAGTTTAGACCCCTGAAATTGAATAATCAGAACTATTTACCATAAACTTTGTACAATGATGGTCCAACAAAAGGTGACGCCCAAACAAAACAGTGGAAGTTTCGCAACAATTGTAACTTCGCGCCACTGTACCTTATTATATTCTCAGTTGTACCACAAGTTTGCGAAGTTTGTCTTCTATTATCATGGAAAACATTGATAGTAAAAACTTATACTTGAAGTTACAAGTGTATTGTGTGTTACTGCTTGGAGAAACCACCAAATGCTACAGAATAACTTTGATCTTATGAAATTAAGGTTTTTTATAGATCTCATAGAGTTGTATGAAGATTGCACGCGGTGGAGATGGGAATATGATTTGGTGTGACGAGAAAGAATAGGATTAGGAATGAGCATACAAGGTGAATCATATTGAGTATGCTATCCTTCTACACCAAATTGCCAATAAAGTTTGTTCAACGATTATCGTAAATTCGACATTGTGCATTGAAAAAACTACATATGCAAAAATTTGCTGTTTCGCGTTCAAATCAGTTCAAACTCATTATAAGCTGTTTTAAGTAGCGATCTTGATGCTGAACTTCTCGTTCGTTACAAAAACAGCTAATTTGAGAAAATTTGGGAAACAACAATCTGGAAAAAAAGGTATTTTTTGTTCGTTTATTTTTTTATTTTTTAGAGAGAGATTGAATGTGGTGTGTCTATGAGGATGTCTTAGGATGACCATTTTTGGGGATAAAAGTCGGCAGCAAATTATTGTTTTTCTATTTTGACATCGATTGCGTAGCGGGTGAGTGCCCGGCTGAGCCGTAAGGGGTGTGGGTTCGATTCCCGCTTCTGGACAAATGTTTGCTGCAAATGAGCTGCAAATATTTGTTCCAGGTCTGGTTGTTGTGGTACCATTGTTGTTGGGTGTTATTTATGATGAAAGAAATAAAGGTCACAAAGGATTTATTTAAGTGATGTTTCTCTTACTTCTTTGGTCAGTATCACCAAAAATTCCGCCTTACCACCCTAAGGGTGTATTTTGCGTGCAGGGATCTGTGCCTTGCTTGCGTTAATGCGTAATCGTAAAAAGTACCGTTTTCGTCTAACAATATGTTCGTATTGTTTCGGTTGCAACTGAACAACAGACTGGGTAATCAAAGTCATAAAATGAATGGTTCACCCTCAAAGGACCACAATAAATAAAAAGATGGGCCGGACAGGCTTACTTAGCCATATGCAAGCGAAACAGTTTCAAAATTGGTAAGGCGGAAATTTTGGTGATAGTACCTACAATATTAACCTGATAAAAATAATTTGATAAAATAATATCTACAAGGCTTAGACTCTAACATTATAAAACGTAAAGCACATTATTCTGATTAGATTTTCATTGATAGCACGTAATAATCATTCATTAGTTAAGGGATTATGGGATTTAAGATTATCCTCATATTCAGTTACGTAGACAAAATATTCTAATAGAATGAATAGAGTTAGGTCAATCTATATAAATAAAATGAAATGCTTGGTTGTAAGCTCACTTGAGGATGACTGAACCGATTTTTTCTCTATTTAGTTATTTAGGCTATTTAGTTATAAATAATTTCACACTATCACAAAGATAATACAAAATTTCTATACAAAATTGTTTACTAAAGTTGTTGTCACAATTAATTACAAGTTACAAACTCTCGAACATTACAAAATTGTTGAAGGTAATTTTAGAAGTTTTATTATAATTTAAACTTCGTTATTTTCGAGCGGTCGCGTAAATTAGGGCTTTATTGCCCTATTTTAGAGCCCTGTACTTTTTATAACAGCTGTAACCCGCGACTTCGTTCGCGTTGAAATTTTGATGTGTATAACTATGTGAGAAATAAAGGCCTGATCAAAATAAGTGCAATGCTGTTGATGCATTTTTCCGGGTCATTAAAGTTCTCTGACCCCTTGACTACCACTCTGAGACTACATATAGTCTATAACTGTCAAAATTTGATCCAGATCCGTTTAACCGTTCTGTCGTGATTGAGTAACAAACATCCATCGATCCAAACTTTCGCATTTATAATAGTATATATAATAGTAGTAGGTAAGATATATAGTTTTTATTCGGTAACTTATACCTTCTTCATCTCCCACCCTATCCCATCCACTCACCTACATTCGCTTATTCTCATACTTTAAACACTTGCAAGTCATACACCCGTTATGTTAATAGATCATCATAATATTGGCATAAAAGATGACGAGAAGGTCAAGAGTCCTTTTCACGAAAGAAGTCCCTTAGGCACTGTCATCATCATCATTTCAGCCGTACGACGTCCACTGCTGAACATGGCCTCCCCCACAGACAGAGTGAATTCCTTATCATGTGGGGGGATTTGCCCATACTCACAACGCTGGGCATGCGGGTTGGTGAGCGCAGTTAGAGCTTAGGTACTGTAGTCTTCGTATAAGGGAATTTTCCCATTGTATCTTTTCAGTTTTGCCGATTTCCGCGGGACTTCTTTCATGAAAAGGACTCTATGAAAGGTGATTCATATTATCTCGAAAGGGGCTATTCTACACCCAATTGGGAATAAAGTTTGTTCTACGACTATTGCAAATTCGTCATTTTTGAACCCTATGCAAAAATCAGCTGTTTTGGGATCAAATCAGTTCAAACTTCATGAATCAGCTGTTTTAGGTACCTAGCAATCTTGATGCCGATTTTCTGGTACGTTTATGAATAACATAAAAATAATATGTTAATAATTACCAAAAACAACTTATTTGAGAAAGATTGAGAAAACAAATTGACAAAAAAAAAAAAGTATTTTTTCGCTAATATTCTTTCTTTTTGTTCATAAAATAACCCCATTTAAGGATGGTATACTGTTATGAATCACCTTGTGTTGACACTTATTATAAAACTCGTCAAAAAGGTTGCTGTATGTTACAGAACCTTAAAATAAATTTCGCTGAACCGTTTCCGAATGATTAAATATTTGTCACACACTGAACTGTCACACCCATATATGATACGCATCAGCTACTAACACGCTAACTAAAATTATAATTCTATGACTTGGCGAATGTTACAGGATTTGTCCCAATTCGGCAGTTCCACAGAATCTGAAGTAATTTGAATGGCCTGCTTTTCGTTGGTTCAAAACCAAAATGTCATCATACCAAAGACTGACACGTATCAGTTTGTGGCAAGATGAAAATGATTGTTGTCAAATTATTTATTACTAACCTCCTAAATGAAAACATGAATCATTTGTAATATTATTTATAATAATCAGGGTGAGTTTTTTTCAGGGCCACTTAGACGAAATCGGAAACTGTGAGTGTAATCGAAAAGTGATGTTAAGAGTTACGGGCCCGATTTCGAAAAAAATAAGATCTGCATAAAAAAAAGTAATTATTATAATTTTTTTTTTGCATTTCTGTGTTCTATGATATATATATATATATATAATAAATAAATAAAAGTAAGATACCAATGTGTATAAAGTTGTTGGAACACCTTCAAAACGGAAAATTAATATATTTGATAATATTTATTTATAGAAGGTTTATTATTTCGGTCGGACTAAGTGCAAGTAAAGCAATTAATTATTAAATAATAACTTTCGGTAAATAGATATTGTTGAATTTACAAATTTATAATTTTTAAGGTGTTCCAACAACTTTAGATACATAGTTATCTAAAAAAACTCATACACACTATAGGGAGTGATGGATATAAAAAAATAAGGTTTTATTGTGATAGTAATCTTTTTCTGTTATTAAAATATTCTACAAATAGGTAGTTTTTTCCATAATAATTGAGGAAACAACTAAATCTCCAAGTGAATTTATTGGAACATGTTTTTTTTTTTGTTATTCCTAAAGTATAACTGTAGGTCTGTATTTTATGAGATAGATTATTGATGAAGATCTTTAAAAATACGGAACGAAAGTACACAAATATAAAATTAATTTTAAAAACGTCGAAATAATAAAATTATTTTGACCAACCCGTACAAGACGCAGTGCAAACGGGACATGTCCGTTTCACCAAACAACGTCACGTGGTGGGGCGCTACTGACATGACATATTAGGCTTATTCATCACATCTCACATCGCATTGTTTTAGTTGATTACCCGTGTGTCCGCACCCTTAAATGTGAGATATGGTTCATTGTTAGTTCAAAATAAAATACTTAATTAAAATTGTGACTAGTACTTATTATTCACGAATGTAATAACATGCCATTCAAGCTTGCTTGTCGTGTCACTGATTCTTTCTTGGTCATTCTGTATTAGGTCAGTGACCAGGTTGAGGTATGGTGGCCCTGAAAATAGCTAATGGCCGTCGGTGTAGAATCAGTGCAGTGAAAGTATAAAAGTGTGCCAGTGTGTGTGGATCCAACCAAATGCTATGATATGTCAGAGTAACAATTCCTGGGATAACTCCCTGGAAATAGGCTTACTCTAGAGTAATAAGTCATTTTATTCTATGGATAAGACTTATTCTAGATTGGTCGAATCCACCCTTAGAGGCTCCTTACGTGCACACGTAACTGTCTTCAAATTTTTAGATTCTAGGTAAAATAAGTTCTTAGACAAGCCGGTATCCTCACGATGCTATCCTTCACCGTTTGAGTGCACCAGTACAGCGCATATAAATTTCCCGAATGCAAAAGCCATTGTTGTACGACCGGGATTCGAGCCCACGACCTGTGGATCGGAAGGCGGCCAGCTTAAATTCAGAGCTAGAAATTATCGCTGTGCCCTCATCATCATCAGCCTGTAGATGTCCACTGCTGGACAAAGGCCTTCTCCAGAGAGTTCCAAGACGGACGGTGTTAAGCCTTTTCCATCCACCGCAACATTCACAATGTCGTCGGGGGGCCTTCCAACACTGCGTCACCCGGTTCGTGGTCGCCATTCGAGAACCTTTACTCCCAACTGCTGTGCCCTGCAAATAAGCTGCAAAATGTTTATAGGTATGTAAGTTATGTAGGTATGTATGTTTAAGACTGAATAGTCACATCTTCATTCTCAACATTGAAATTTATGCTACGTTGATTACAAAGTTTTTCTTTCAGACAAAAAAGGATTTATACTATTCCTTGTCGGAGCTTAAGTTTACTTTTAATGAGCAAAACTTCTGTGCGGACTGCTACGTAAATCTCTAGGAAGGTTCACACGGCGCAGCGATGCAGTTATTACCCACCTACGGAAAACTGTATTTGTTATCAAACTATAGAGCTTGATAAAAATATTGCTATAATTATATTTGTCTAGGAAAATTCATGCTTTTGCGTAGTCGGATTTTCTTTATAATATATGTATCTAGTATACAAAAAGGTTTTATCGCTGCGTTGTTTCTGCCTAATGCAGCATGTGTGGCCAGTTAAACAGTTTTTTATCACTTACATCAATAATCATTCTAACCATGGCATCTTTAGTTGAGTGGATTTTATCACTTGCCTCACTGGCATCAGACTGATATTGTTTACATAGCAATTGAATTATAGTTACAGTTACAGTAGTTACCTCCCATCTTTGTATAACTATGTGAACAGTGGCCTTAAAGCTTAAATTGAAGGGGAAAAAACTGCGTTGCTGTATGAACGAAGCCTTCGTTTAATTAAATTATATCTTCGAGTTAATTTAATTAATGTACTGATTTATCTTCACGGAACTACGAGTAGTTTCTGTTTTCATTCTCATCTGTTTACAAACTTGGGATTTAGTTTATAAAGGGACGGGAGACATTATCAAATTAAATTAGCTCGACTTGCACCTCTCTCCTATAAGATTATTTCCTTTCAATCCAAGGATATTAGTTTGTAGAACCGACAACCGTTGGGAATTAGGGGTTCTCGAATGGCGACTGTGAACCGGACTACGGAGTTTTTGAAGATTGAGTGACGATATTTTGCTTTATGCGAGGTAGAGTACAGCAAGGTTTTCTTTTTCTAAATTGAAGTAGCCCGCCTGGGGAGGTACCCCATATGTACAGAAAAATTGTGAATGCTGCGGAATATCGATGGATGGAGAAGGATAAAAAAAAGTCATGAGACTATGAGATTAGTGGCGCAGCGTGTGAGTATCCGTCTAAGACGCAAGGAGTGCGGGCTCGATTCCCACTTCGGGACCAATATTTTCAAGATCGTGCGCTATGCATTCTTTGGGGAGGCCTATGTTGCAGCAATGAACTTACTCAGGCTATGATGACCTAAAAATATCTAATGTTACTTTTTTCTTTGTTATTATCTCCAAAAAATGCCCCTAATAGGGATAACGAGGTAAGTTTAGAAGCTCTCCCGACAAAATAGCCGAACAAATCATCTTCAAATTATGCAAATTGTAACATCACACCAAAACAAGTAGCTATCAAATTATAACGGCTTATTTGATATTTTTCATGATATTTAATGGAAGAGAAGAGGAAATTTATAGCTCGACAATAAATCCGCGGCAATTGGGATACACGCCCTGCCACTTAGGGATTGGGTTTCTGTTCGGAGGGAAAATTCACTATGGAGCATGCAATCAAACAAACATGACGCACTTTTTTTTTTATACAACTGAAGTGGCAAACAAGCATACGGCCCACCTGTTGGTAAGCGGTTACCGTAGCCTATGAGCGTTTGCAATACTAGAGGCATCACCCACGCGTTGCCTACCCCGAACCCCCTCCTCCCTAAAGAGCTCTGGCAACCTTAAACCACAGGAACACAACACTATTTGAAACAAATAATGTTATTTGGCGATCTTCTGTAAGGAGCCAACGGCAGGGTTCGGGCTCAGCAATGCGTGCGTGATGCCTCGCTCTGGTATTGCAATCGCTCATAGGCTACGGTAACCGCTTACCAACAGGTAGGCCGAATACGTGTTTACCAACTTAGTTGTATAAAAAAAAATATCTGGGTGGAAGTAAGCATTCAAATACGGTCATGAAAATTAAAGACATGAAATTCGAGCATAGTGGGCAATATCTCAGACCACAGCCAGCCCTACATCATTTCTCTAAGTTATAAACTCAACGTATTGGCCTAGTGGGAGGTTCCCCGACTTTGAATCCGAAGGTAGCCGGTACCTACTTACGGGCTACGATACAGGAAATCCTAGTGCGGTCAGGACTAGTATGTGACTGTTGGGTGTAACTTTTTTTTTTAATTATGGTTCATACTATATTTGTAAAAGGTGCTATGTTATTTTTATCATCTCTTCGGTATTTGTAGATACTCGCATATTCAGAGGAGAAAATGATGTTACGAATTGCCATATTTTATGATGATTCCTTTTTTCACGAAACAGGTTTAGGTTTTTTATAGACTATTTTGACTGGAAGCAGAAATACCTCGCAAATTATGGGTTTATTTTATATAAATTCGTTAAATTATAAAATTGCTCTATGTATGAAATATCTATTTGGTAATTTTGCTTATGGGTCATTAGTCTCTGTTGGAAATAGGCCTCCCCCAAAGAGTTCCATGACGAAAGGTCTTGAGCCTTTTCCATGCATCGACTTGCCGAAAATTAAAAAATGGCGTCGGTCCCTTGATGGGGGGCTTTCCAACACTCCGTCACCCGGTTCATGCGTCATGCATCTAATAACAGCAATAATGTTTTGCTAATAGGTCATCGTGATGTACATTCTCCTGCACTAAGATGTAAACATTTCATAATTTTCATAATCATGCCACCATACAGATGGAGATGGTAGTTACACAGTAAAGTTGAAAATAGCACAAGTTAATGATTAGGTACATAATTTGTCTGTGTGCATACTCATTTTTGGTAGATACCTAATGTGGCATCATTTTAAAATTATTAAATGTACTCGTATACATCTTATAAGGAAATCGGTAGAAAACCCGGTAGAAATCGGTAGAGAACCCTAAGAATTAGAAAGTTTTAGAAGAATTTATTAGATTATGTAAATTTTATATTTTTAATTTATTATGTATATGTATTTATTGGTTGGTTCGTGAGGTCACCCGTCAGGTTTGGTCTGCAAACCAGCGCCGCTGCATGTTATCCTAATGTGAAGCGGCATTATGCTGAGACCATGCCTGTTTTGGCTCACACACACGGGAGACTAATTAGCACTTAAATATTGTAAATGACATAGATACCTACTTATGTGTTGTTGTTTGTACTGTATGTTATCTGTGTTATGTCTACCTATCTCCCTATCGTTAACCTTTATTCTATTGTCCTTTGTGTCTTCTGTCTGTGTTTGTCAAAATAAATTTATTTCATTTCAAAGTTGAAGTGGCAGTGGGCAGGCCATATAGCACGCAGAACCGACACGAAAACCGTTGGGGAGTAAAGGTTCTCGAATGGCGACCACGAAACAGGCGACGCAGTGTCGTCGGTTCATCGGGCCCCCTTCCCGATGGACCGACGACACTGCGAAGGTTGCAGGAAGTCGGTGGATGGAGAAAGCTCAAGACCGTTCGTCATGGAACTCTTTGGGGGAAGCCTTTATACAGCAGTGGACTTCTGCAGGATGATGATAATGATGATACATCTTATTGTAGGCGACTGTACATAGCTAGGAACGAATGGTTTTTCCCCCACAGATGGTGAACCTTAATTTTCTGATCCATCTAACCGAGGACCTGTTACCGCGGTCGCAGGTCAGCCATTCTTTAATAATGGTTAGGATTTATGGTCGTTTCATAAATCAGGGAGACATTTTGAATTTACTTACACTGGTTGGGCATGGGAAGGCGCTGTAACTTATGTTGAACTGATTCGTATAAAGAGTCTTTATTTTCATTAAATCTTCCTTCATAGGCATAGCCATAGATAAAGGAGCTACGCTCTGGCATAGCTGAACGCATTCAACCATAGAGTAATTTTGTATATACCAGCATTCAACAAAGAAGTTTTTCATTGTCAAAATATGTCTAATTGCGAGGAAAAACAGCGACAAATTCAAAATAAAAATCAAATCCATTTAAGAAAATGAATGCAAAAATTCTTGCTATAATTTTAATATTCGTCGCCAACTTCCGACTATGCCAGAGCCGGCAGTATACCAACTTCTCACTATACAGCGTAGTGCCTATGGAACTGGACCATTTGAAGTTCTTGCAGAACCTGGATGTTCAGAAGTATGTGGACATGGTGTTTTGGAAGAAACCTTACAAGCTGTATGAGGATGTGCAGTTCATTGTGAACCCCCGGGACCAAGGCCTGTTTCTGGAGAGGGCTCGGCATTTCAGAATGGACGTGGACTTGCAGCTGGAAAATGTTCAAACGTGAGTAATTTGGTTTTTTCATCAAAGGTCAAAGGCTTATTTCGGGGCCACCATAGACTAAGCACATCTGGTTACAGAACAACTGCAGGATAACCATCAAAGTACCAGTGACACGAAGCAAGCAAGTAACTTTGTATTCTTTCGCTCTTTATAAGCTTGCAACTATATTCTTTCTAGTTCTGTAGCAGATTTTCAGATCAGATATACTCAAATCCTTGAAGTTGTCTGTGAAAATGTTTAGTTAAGTATTTAGGATCATCGACGACGGTCAATGTAGTGGCAAAGTTCGGTAAACACTTGAAGCCAAAATCACAAAATTACGGTCCTGACCACCACGCACGCGCGATGTGCTCCGAGCTACTCAGTGTAGTTTTGCGATTCTAAGATTTTAAGAATATTAATCTAATATTAAATTGTGACGTGTCAGTTATTACATTGATTCCAGAGCATTTGACTCCCAAATAATCCAAAGATACCAACGTTTGCAAGAAGAAACCTACACCTGGGACACTTACCACACTGTAGACGACATTTACCAATGGTTGTCCGATTTGGCATTGAATTATCCGAAAATAGTCGAATTAGACTCCATTGGAAAGTCCGCTGAGGGTAGAAATATTTACGCTATAGGCATCAAAAGACCAGAAGCAAAAGAAAGGGTATTAGTAGAAGGTGGGGTGCATGGAAATGAGTGGATTTCTGCAGAGCTCGTGACCTATTTGATCCATCAACTGATCCATGCAAATGCCACGAAGAACAGCAATTTTTATAATGCAGCTAAGATGTATTATTGGTATCTGGTGCCCGTTCTTAATCCTGATGGGTATGAATATAGCCAAAAAGAGGTTAGTGCTAAAGTAGTAAGTAGTAAAGGCACTCCTTTTCATTGTGTTGTCTTGTTAGAGAGCACTGGTGTGTTATGTGCGTTAAACTAGTGCTCACAAACGGTGAAGCAAAATCTTGAGGAAACCGGCATGTTATAAAACCAAAAAATCTAAGACTTACAGAACAAAAATCGAGAATATGACAGTGTAGAGCTTCTAAAAGGCACCCTTTAGTCCTTTTACCACCGACGATCATAGGCCTTTTTCAGGGCAACCATGCCTGAGCCTAATCACGGACCTAATGCGGGATGACCGGGAAAAAATCTGTGACACGACAAAAACATCAACAATCATTGTGTTAGGGGCTCCTTGTGAAGGAGTTCTTGCGAAAAATTACTACGCATCATATTATTTATTACTGTCCCCAAGCAGTTATTCTTGTCTTGCAGTGGGCACAATGTAATGCCTCACAAGACACGTCTTGGTGAACATACCCTGCAAAGCCATGCAATTCTTTAAACCAGAGTTTACCACTTAACGCTAGCTTGGACATCGGGTTGTCCCGCCACTCTCAAAACGATGATGATTCCTATTTCAGTGGACCGCTAATAAGCATTCTCTCATACAGGATCGCCTATGGAGGAAGAACAGAAGAAACGTTGGAAGTGCCTATGGTGTTGATTTGAATAGGAATTTCGATTATAGTTTTGGGAGTAAGTTTTTATTGAAGACCCCATGGTTTGAGTCGCAATAAGACGATATGGTAAGTTCCAATGCCTTAAGATTTTTTGCGGCTTTTAAATAATTGTTTACGTTTATTTACTTAGAATATAGTACAAGCACTGATCCGGCAAATGACAACTACTGTGGTCCGAATGCGTTCTCTGAACCGGAAACAAAAGCTTTTGCGAATTATGTCATGAAGAAGGGAGACAACCTGAAATATTTCTTCTCTTTTCACTCTTACGGACAGAAAATTATCATACCTTATGCTGACAGGGTCATGCATGTGGATAATTATGGAGAGATGGTTAGATTGTTTTTTTATTAATGACTAGCTTCCACTCGTGGATTCCATTGCATGGTTGCTGGATAAAAAGTAGGCTGTATGTTATTGTAGGCTATTTAGTTCGGTAGTTGAGGCGTACACGAGTAAAATAGATCCTTACTACGTCTTTGCAAAACTTATCGTCATATTTATATATTTCACTAAAAAGTTAAGCTTTTTTAAGAGTGGGTTATCACAATCAATGACGCTTGAAATATAGTAAACGCGATGGTCAGCGTTGGCGATATGAATTAACACATATGATCAGCCTTGTCTACCTCATAAGATTTAGGGCAAAATAGTAGACAAAGTTATAATCAATAATCAATCAATATTCCGGACATATCACACATTGTCAACTGATCCCAAACTAGGCATAGCCTGTACTATGGGTACCAGAGACTGATATACATAATAGATATATATTTAACACCCAGCCACAGAACAAACATCTGTGTTAGTCACAAATGTTTGTCCAGTGCGGGAATCGAACCCGCGACCTCTAGCGCAGAAGGCAGAGTTACTACCAACTGAGCTATAAGGCCAGTCATAATATATATCAACATCAATTCTTTAGTTAGCAAGATTTAAAAATATCGCAAATAGTACATGAATGTAAATAAAATGGCTGTCAGAACTTAACTTCCAGTCAGCAACAAGAATGTTCTGCAACGCCAAAAATCCAAGTAAGTTTTATTTGCAGGAGAATTACGGCAAACAAGCAATATTGAAAATGTATAAATTAAATGGCGTCAAATACAGTGTTGGCACCACTTACGATACGCTCGGTAAGTGCTAACTTAACCCTTATTTTGTTGCTTTTAGAACTGAGTTTGGAGTGTGTCAACATGTTTTTCAATATGTCTCTGTATAAATTATGTATTTTGTTTGATGTAGGTTTAAAGATTTCCGGTACCAGCGCCAGTTGGGTGAAGAAAAATTACAAAGTGAAGTGAGTTCGTTTCTTTTACTAGACTCAATACAATACGTGTTACTTACGAGTACTTTGACAATATGCCAGTTAGTAGGTATGTAGTAATTTTAAAACCAGTGTGGGTCGGGATAAAACCGACGGCCGTTAGGCAGAAAGGTTTTCGGTTCGGAAACACGCACCGAAAAGCGCAGAAGCATGCTATTACATTGCTGAGAGCCACTGGGTGCAGGCCACACAAGACTAGCCACTATGCTGGACATAGGATCTATGCGGGGGCCTATGTTTAGCAGTGGACGTCACATGGCTGATATAATGATAAAAAATGTGTTTATTTGATTATAATTTTCATCAGATATGTCTTCACCTTCCTACTTCGCGACAACGGTACCTTTGGATACGCGCTACCTTCGGACCAGATCATCCCCACCTGCGAGGAAGCTCTTGCCGGTCTGTTGGAGATCATGACCGCAAGGCCAAGGAGGCTGAGGTCCAATAACTTGTACATTTTCAGTTCTGCAGGTCGTGTGACGGATGAAATTTCAAGAGTTGTTTTTCTCATTGTTATGGGTACATGGTGCGTTTAAATATTTCATTTTTATTTTGTGTTTTATTAACTAATCATTAAGGTCACTGCTTTATGCTTCGTGATTTATTCCCGACTCTTATTTTTAAAATACGATCCGTATTTGCTACGGGGACGGAAATAATTGAGAAACGCAAAATACCACTTGTTGTCGGTAGTAGTAACTATCGGTTTAATAAATATGGGCTGAGCATAAAATAACGCGCAGTAAACGACTATGTACATTTGCACACATTGTACACTTTCATGCGCAGAGGTGCCGATTCCAAATTTCAAGCCGATTGAAGCTTTATAATATGCGAAATGGTTATTATGGATCTATGCCAAAGAACCGCAGCCTGACCCTTGAGTTTAGTAGGTCTTAATAGTTATGATGGACTTAAGACATTGCAAGTTGGTGGGCAGCCAAGGCATAACCCGCACAATGTATTCTACGAGATTGTCAACAAGAACGTAGTACTTATATTATCTCTATGGTTGCTAGATAACTAACTAAGCTGATTATATTAATTGGTTTGAATTTTTTATGAAACTAACAAACGGAGGTATACGCAAATTAAACACCTATAAAACATTCTAATCTTCATACATTTCATGATCTAGAGTCTGAAAGGAGCCGTTTCATCAGTCTATGGAGCCTGGGCCTGCACTGTGTACACTACTCTAAAATATTGCTAAGCAATAAACTAAACGTATTTAATTGGTTATTTTATTTAAATTGACTTCGTTCTAAGGTACATTATAATTTTCTTCGACAAAGAGAGCAACACACAGCGCTACAAAAATATGGCGGATGGACGTGCGTGAGATGTCATTTTGACAACCTACATTTATCTATGTCATTTTGACAACCTACATTTATCTGTTGACATGTTTTTGTTTAGCTTCGTTGTTTTGTCTAAATACTGTGTTGTTTAACATCCATTCATCTGACGCATCTTTACACTCCACAAAGCGAAGTGTAATGTAAAATACTTAGTTGCGTTAGTTTAAGTTATTTTCTGAAATATCTACGTCTGATCGTACGTCATATAAGAACTACAGAAGACTCGTAACTACAGAAGATTGAGCTTGATCGTGACGGCGCTGCGCCGGCGCCAGCGGCGTCATCACATCTATCATCACTGAAGGAAGATACTCGATGCCCTGACGTACACACAAAAACATCAAATCAAACAACATGACATGAAAAATATGTCAATGTCATGTCAAACGTCAATTATAAACCAACATGGCGGCCTTGAAATAGTGTTCACATAGTCAAAAACTTTCCAGAATAACTTGTCTTGTACCATCGCATTTGTCTTCAAATTAATGAAACTGTATTTTTCTTGTAATCTCCTATTTTTTCCTAATTTTCCTATGTAGTGTACATGGACCAGGCCCAGAATGAAACGACTCCTTTTAGCTTTAGATGGAATGGTGGAAGTTGTTAGAAAAGTAACAAAAGAAGCTTAGAATTATTTTAGTGGTTTTTAAGCAACTCAATATGAATAACAAGCCGAAGTGGCTTATTCTACTCACAGTAGGTGAACCGTTTTGTTCTATGACTTTGAATTAAAAAAAAATGAAAAGTGTAATTGGCCTGCATCATAATGAGGGCCAATTACACTTACAATGTAAAAAAAATGAACAATATCTATGACCGTGATGAACGAATCAGTGTAGTGAAAGGTATAGAGGCTCCTTTCTTGTAATTTCATGTTGACACAATACCATAGTTTTTGACTTAGTGCTTATATTCTCATTTTTCTGTCAAACTCCTAGTTTGACAGAAAAACTGGATTATGAAAATGCGAAATCAATGTGGTTTCGATATCAACAAAAATACATTTACACAATGATTTTTAAACTGATCATAACCATAATTCTTGGAACATATTATATCTGTGAGGCTAAGAGGTATGATAATTACACGCTCTTTAGAGGCATACCAGTGGAGGATAGTCACTTGGACTTTCTTCGTAATCTTTCCTCTACTTACGATGTTAACTTTTGGAGGATGCCAGGGTATCTTCGGATGCCGGTAGACTTTTTAATAGGACCTGATCAAAAGGAGTTGTTCTTGATCGAAGCGAATAAAAGAGGAATTTATTTGACCACACTCATGACTGATATTCAAAGGTAAGTCTTGAATTTCTTTATTATAACTATTAAATTACCTTAAAATAAATTTTCTCAGTGTCATTATATTCGTGCTACTAGTTATTTCTAATTTATCCATCATTTGGAAAGTCATCATTATTATTATCATAATTTAGGCCTTAAGACCCATTGCTAAAGAGTATAATATTCTGAGCTTCTGATAACAGATTATGATATTTAGAACCAGATACCTTTACAGAACAGTTAAACCACTATTTTGTGGGTACTAACATACTGCTGTTGTTTATGATATTGTATTTGTCTTTCAGTGCGTTTGATAAACAAACAGTAAAATCATACACAAGAAAACAGATGGAAACGTTTGGCTGGAGTGACTTTTATAGGACCAAGGACATTCATAATTGGCTGCATGACATGGCAAAGGAGTTTCCAAATCAAGTGCACGTTTTTAGCATTGGAAAATCGCATGAGAACCGAGATATTATGGCTGTGAGGGTCATTCTAAAGGGCTCTTTACTCAGGCATGTTATAATTTGTTGTGTTACCAATTGTTTTCCTGACAATGGACTTTTTAAAATACATATGCCTGTAGAGATTTAGATTTAGATAAACTTTAAATCTCTACAGGCATAGTTGTAGTAAAAAATGCTTATTTTACTCTGACATATTCAATAAGTTGCCCAATACTCCTTTATATAATCAGAAATCCACAAAAGAGTGTATTTTTTGGTTTTCATTTTCTCTATTCATATATATCCTATTCAGGTCAAAAGTGATCATAGAAGGTGGAATCCACGCCAGGGAATGGATCTCGCCTGCCTTTGTCACCTACATGCTGCATCGGATAGTATACTCCTCACAGTCACCAGACAAGACCCTCAGGAATATAGCAATGACGTACGAATGGTACTTCATACCAGTTTTGAACCCTGATGGATATGAGTACACTATGAATAAGGTTAATTCCGATTTTCACAAAGAAAGTCTTTATACGAATGTCATGATTTTAATTATTTATTCTTATCAATGTATTCAATGATAATAAGTCAATGTATTCTTTTTGATAACCAATAGGCGCGCTGACCAATAGGAGCGCCAACTAATAGGAGTGTAGCACTGTTGTTTTGTGAAAAAGTTTTAGGAAGGGTGGCGAGGACTCGGCCGTTCGGGTTCGGGGTCAGCAACGCATGCGTGATGCCTCTGACATAGCAAGCGTTCATAGACTACGGTAGCCACATACCAACTGGTGGACCGTAAGCTTGTTTGCCATATTAGTTGTATAAAAAAAAATACATTCTACCTACAGATTTGAAAATGCATATTTTTATGTTTCAGGATCGGAATTGGAGAAAGAACCGCAATGGATCAGGAGTTGATTTGAACAGAAACTTTGGGTACGGCTTTGGATGTAAGTTCAGCTAATGTCTAAATTAAATGTACTTATTTATTAAAATCTCGATAGAGTAGGCTTATTCTAGGTACATTGGCATACAATACTACGTTACCTGTGAAATTGAATTAAGCAGTATCTACGTAATGACATACATTACCAGTTAGGTAATTAGTTAGATAATGTCTTAAGATTTTGAATCACTAATGAAACATCGTATCGTTTCTCGTTTCTTCTAAGAACAGGCTGCCAGCACCAGTCCTTATCAGTTGCTTACCGCTACACAAGTGCTCTCAAACGGCATGTACCAGAACCTAAAAATTTGAAGACAAGTGACATGTGTACGAAACTAATCTCTAAGATGCGCACTTTTATCGTTTAACCATATTAATTCTTTCACCAATGGTCATTGGCCCTTTCCTGGACCTAAATCTACTGACAAACTTTAATGCATGATGACTAATGATGAACCAGTGACGCGACAAGCAACCAAGCTATAATTAAGCTTATTTCAACAGCTGAAGGTGTCAGTTTCAGCAGAAACTCTGAAGTTTACTGCGGCGAACAGGCGTTTTCTGAAAAGGAAAGTATGGCAATGGGCAAATTCATCAGATCGAAGAGTAATAATTTGGAGTATTACATAAGTTTTCATTCATATGGCCAGTACTTGATCATACCTTACGCTCACTCGACGGAACACTTGGAAAATTTCGATGAAATGGTGAGTCCCAATTCTGCTCCATCATCATCCCAAAAAGTCCATTGCAAAGATTGAGGTTTACAATTTTTCTTTGAATTTTCCCGACATATCACGTACGCTCAACTGATCCCAAACTGGGCATAGCTGTGAACCAGAGCCTGATATACATAATAGTGTGTTAACCAAACCCGCGACCTCTAGCGCAGAAGGCAGAGTTACTACCAAAGTACCAACTGAGCTATGAGTCAGTCTAAAATGAGCTTTATGCGAAGTATAATTAAATAAAAATTCCAGAAAGAGATGGCATTGAGAGCGGCAGCTAAAATTAAAACTTTTTACAATACAAGATACTCAGTTGGCACGGCCTATGACACTGTGGGTAAGTGATACATTGTATTCCTTTTAGGGTTCCGTACCTCATTTGGAAAAACGGAACCCTTATAAGATCACTTTGTTGTCCGTCTGTCTGTCTGTCTGCCAAGACCCTTTTTGTCAGAAACGGCTAAAGGTATCAACTTGAAATTTATACCACCTATAAAGGTATGTAGGCTTATGTTGCCGTATAAAAATCAAAGCTCTAGCTTAATGCATCAAAAATATATGGCAATGAATGTATAATTTTTGTATGGAAATGGCAAAAATGAAAAAAACTCTAGGGTACTTCCAGGTACCTCACAATGCTGAAATTTGGAATGCTAGGAGCTTTTGTAACACAATTAATGGAAAAGTCTGAAATTGAGGAATTTTGAAGTGTTTTAGGAAACAAAGTTATATTTGCGGTCAATGTCATACAATGACTACGTGAGCGACCGCAAATATAAGTTTGTCAATTTTATTTTCTAACCCCGTGTTTGGATTTTCTGACTGTTCCATCCGTGCATGACCGGGATTTGAACCCACGTTGAGTTCTCACACTTGACCGTCTTTATAAATACTAATAATAAAGATAGAGCGAGCGAAGTGAGTGAAGATCTTTATAACAACTTGGACGAATCGACGTTGTATGTTTGTTAGAGCATTGCTTTAGAACCGTGAATCCGACCTGCATGGAATTAAATAGATCAACAGGTACAATAACAAGATTTGCTGGTGAGACTATGATTTAGATAAAAAAAATTTGGGATACAATTGGGAAACGAAAAGGCAGGAGGAGGTAGGGCACAGCGAGATTTTCTCGTTCTGAATTGGAGCAGCCCACCTGGGGAGGTACCTTACAGAAGATCGCAGCCAAATAACATTATTTGTTTCAAATAGTGTTGTGTTCCTGCGATGAGTAAGGTTGCCAGAGCTCTTTAGGGGGGGGGAGGGGGTTCGGGGTCGGCAACGCGTGCGTGATGCCTCTGGTGTTGCAAGCGCTCATAGGCTACGGTAGCCGCTTACCAACAGATGGGCCGTATGCTTGTTTGCCATCTCAGGTGTATAAATAAAAAAAAATAAAAAAAGGCAGGCCCTTAATCATTAATTTCGCGATCCACTCCTAATCTTTATAATCTAAAATGTCAATCTGCACATAAAGACACACCACACTTACTGTATCTACTTGAGCTTACTTTCCGTTTCAGGGTATAAAGTTAGTGGAGCTAGTACCTGTTGGGCCAAGAAGTCATTTAGTATACCGTAAGTACTAAAACATTCGTACTTTGAAACCATTAAAAGTACTCGTTTAAAAAAAAAAACAGAGTTTTTTTTTATAGGATAATGTTGCAGCTGGTTGTTGCTCTATTAGAATTGAATAGGCCGGCTAAAGAATATGTCCTCAATTATTTTCTACCGTGGCGTAGTTGTCGTAAGAGGCTACTAAGGGAAAAAAGCTTAGGGATATTAGCAGCATTATAGAGCAGATAGTAGAGCTATAGAACAATAGCTCTAACTGCGCTTGCCAAGCCGCTTGCCCAGCGTGGTGAGTAGGAATGGGCAATTTCTCCCACGTGATAGAAAATCGCTCTGGAAATCTGAAGGAGAGGCCGATGTTCAGCAGTGGACTTCCAACGGCTGATGATGGTGATGTAGCAAATAGCATTGTCCGTGTACCCGTATAACCCTTACAACCAACAATCGTAGCTCGCTTGTTTGTTTTATCATCATCATCAGCCTGATGAAGTCCACTGCTGAACATAGGCCTCCCCAAAGAGTGCCACGACGAACGGTCTTGAGCCTTGTCCATCCACCGACTTCCCTTAACCCTCACAATGTCGTCGATCCATCGGGTGGGGGGCCTTCCAACAATGCGTCTTCCGGTTCGCGGTCGTCACTCGAGAACCTTTGTTCCCCAACGGTTATAGGTTCTGCGAGTTATATGGCCGGCCCACTGCCACTTCAACCTGCTAATTCTGAAAGCTATATCGGTGACCTTGGTTCTTCTACGGATTTCCTCATTTTGGATTCTATCACGCAGCGAAACTCCGAGCATAGCTCTTTCCATAGCCCGTTAAGCGACTTCAGTAGTTTAGTAGCTTGTTTGTTTAGTTAGAGTAAATCAGTTAGAGAAGCAAAGCATGTAATAAAAAAGTGGTTGGATACTTTGACGTACTCCAATACAGAAGATATCCTGAATATTGTTACATAAATTAGGTACCTACACATAGTTTATTAATAGCATAAGACACACTACCTCATGTATGTACCTTACCTTATTTTGTATTTACTTGTTTTTAATTTAGCCCGAGGCATTAAACCAATACTTGTGTAATTCTTTTCAAAGGCCTTCACGATACAGGCTTGGCCTAGTGTGAAGACCGCTGTTTAACTGCTTTCTACGTCATAAGCCCTCTCAAAATTTTGCACCTTCATTTCGTACTTACCAACCTATCTAATAATTACTTTAAGTTTATAAAACTTAAAAATGTAAAGGTGTCATTTGTTGCTAAATAAAATGTTTTAGCATTTTTTAGCGCAGTTAAAGCTATCGTTGTTAAAATGAGAGACGCTGCTGCCCATCTCCTAGTTTTTTTCCCTTAGTCGCCTCTTACGACATCTGCGGATAGGTAGATATGCAGGGGCCTATTCTTCATGACCGTAGTGGGGTCATCATTAGAGTTAAATCTTCCAAATGCTAGTTGAAAAAATCTAGATCAGGACCCATGAATAGGCACGTCCAAACATTACCTGTAACCTAACATCAAAACTGTTCTTTATCAGATACTGCACGACCATCGAGCTTCGCGATCAGGGTAACTATGGCTTTGCCCTGCCTCCCGAAGATATCATACCCACCTGTCAGGAGACACTTGCAGGAATTCTCGTACTGCTGCAGCCTAAGTTCAAGGATTTTAAGCACATGAAACATGAATATACGTATACACTAGATGTAGACTCTAGTCAGGCACAAATATATTTGGGCAAAATTGTGATCATTTTTAATGTGATATTGTTTATTCAAATGTAGAATAAAGAAAAGGTTTGTTTCAATTCCTGAAAGGGGCTTATTATAAACGCAATTGGAAGTATAGTTTGTTCTACGGCTTTTGGAAATTCGAAGTTTTTCACTGAAATGAAATGAAAATAGCGTAAGCTCTTAAAGTCAAGATCGAAATAAACTTCATTTGGTAGACATAACGATCATTTTAAAATAAATTAGTAATGACATATCGCACGCCATTCGACCACGGCTTGAAACGAATCACCTTATATATCAAACTTTTAACTGAAACACCTCTTTAATTTCCCTAATACGCTCATTCCCACAAAACATGAATCCAGCCCACAATAAATTGAATACTACCGACCAAAATGATGTTATCAAAGGTGGTAATATGACTAATGATGCACATAATCGCCAAGCCGTCACGACAAATCGTCGGATCACGTGCCTAACTGTCATTTATTTTGGCAACATCCCCCAGTTTCCCTTGACCCATCAAGTTTTGAGAAATCACTGAAGGTACAGCTCAAGTTATGCTAGACATTGGACTATTAGGTTCAGTAAATGAGTAGCGCTCGGTTATGGATTAGTATCAACTTTATCACCTGGTAATACGATCTGGTTTGGTTTAACTCTGGTTAACAATTAGGGATTAGGGCGTAGCGACGTCTTTGTATTGAAATTAATTAGTCATTTCTTAATTTGGGTTCTTGCCTTATTTAGATGCTATTCCGCTAATTAGATAATTTAGCTTATTCATTTTGTCTCATTCGAACCTTTTTTAGTTTTATTTTCCAAACCAGTAGGTATTATCGAAATACTGATTGTAGAAAGTCTACAATCAGTGCGTACGTTTAATAATTAGTTACAAATATAGCTGATTTGAAAAAGTTCTGAAAAATCTACTTTTTTTTTTTCATCGAAGTATTGATTTTTTTTTTCAGTTACATGTTGTACACCTGAATGTTAGCTTGGAATGAGATGGATTACGGACCTTATAAAGTAATAAAGTTAAAAAGTTAACCACCACAATGACGGACTTCACACATATCTTAAAATGATTCCGTCTTTCTCTTTGAGTTACGGAACTTTAAAACAAAACTACAGGTGTATCTTCAGCAAACACCCAGATTAGTCGAACACTCGAATTCCACTTAAAAGCATCCCCCAAAAGACGCCCCCGTGTCCCAGTTAATTCGTCTAAGGTTGGAACGAAGCCAGCAGTGGTCCGGTGGATCCGGCAACTGAATTAAGAATATGATAATCTGAAGATTGAGCGTACTCTTCAGTAAGTTTGTGTGCGTTAGAAGCTAACTCAACGAAATGAGTAGAATGGCCTCTTGATTCAATAGACTGAACTGGGGACACTGGCGGGCACAGGAAATCAGTTAAGGAGACGGCTCCGGAACGTACTTCATGCCATCTTGGGGAGGTCTGATAAGTAGTTTAACATTATCATTTCAGCCGTAGGAACATAGGCCTCCCGTCTACTGCTGAGCATAGGCCTCTCCCACACACTCCCAGAGTGACTTCCTGTCATGTAAGAAGAAATTGCCCATACCATACGCTGGGCATCCTGGTAAGCGAGCACAGTTAGATCAGTTGTTCATATAGGTAGTGGACGCTACTGCTCGTCCCCTAGCTTTCTCTTAGTCGCCTCTTACAACATCCACGGGTAGGGGATATGGCGGTGTCTATTCTTTTAGGGACACCACGGCAAACCAAATGAGTGAAACCTTTAGACCTGCACCATGGATTGCCGAAAGATATAGCTATGGTCAATAGCTAATCGCGCCTTTAACTAAGTGACACTGAACATTCGTTATGTAAACTTATTGCGTAAGATTTTCATTGATATTTTAGCTTAATTAAACCATAGCAGAACAGCACAAAAACCATTTACAAAAGTAGGTTAAATAAATTGAGCTAAATACTCGATGTCGCATAGAGGCAGCCTAGTAAAAGGCCACATTTAGGTTGAAAGTCGGTTATCTGTTCTTATTTCGTTCGGTGTCACTGGTTTTTTCAAAGTCAACTGCTTCCATGATAAAAATTTAAATATGGTGGTGCTGGAATATGACTCCTGGTGGATCTTTTTAACCCACAGGACACTAGTACCTGGGACCTGTCTGGATGGAGTAAGATTTCCCAGCACCATCGTCTCAGCTTAGTCGGCCTTAATCTCAGGAAAGGCACGGTCAAAACGTGCGGAGCTGAACCATCCGCGCCAATCCGCGGGTTTCATAACGATGTTTTCCTTCACTGTATTCAACACGTGTTAAAGTGCACATTTTTCGAATAGATTTACATACTAGCTGCCGCCCGCGGCTTCGCTCGCGTGGAACCTAAATAAAAAGTAGTTTATAAATGGTACTCTAGGTAAATAACTACTTATGTTCCAAGTTTCTTCGAAATCGGTTGAGCTACCGCGTGATTGAATAACAAACATCCAAACATCCTCACGAACTTTCGCATTTATAATATTAGTAGGATAAACAAGGCACGGTTGAGACAAAAAAAATATCCAGATCACTACTAGAAGTAGAAATCATTTATTCACACAAACTGTACACAACAACAAGAACAAAAGACAACACACAAATACAAAAACCATAGAGGTGGACAGAAAGAGAGAAAACAAGTGTGTGGAAAGTGGAAAGCGCTGCCATGTACAGTAAGTATGAAAAGCGCTGAGCTCAGCATGTGCTGTCGAAAGCATTCCCAAGGCGCTGGTGGCGTTGGATGCTGAATAGGAGACAGCTGTTGGGTCGCACGTAGCTTTGACCAGACGATCTAATATTACATATTTCCAAAACTCTGAAGGCCCTGCTTTCCAAAAGAATTAAAATAAATAAAAAATAAATAAATATTCCGGACATATCACACACGGTCAACTGATCCCAAACTAGGCATAGCCTGTACTATGGGTACCAGAGACTGATATACATAATAGATAAATATTTAACACCCAGACACAGAACAAACATCTGTGTTAGTCACAAATGTTTGTCCAGTGCGGGAATCGAACCCACGATCTCTAGCGCAGAAGGCAGAGTTACTACCACTGATCTATGCGGCCAGTCATTATTCTGATATTTTTTGACCTTTGCCGGGAAACCAAGTTTTGTCAATTTTATAAGCGCTGGCATGCTTTCTTTGTGGTTCCAGCTATAGCGAAGGGCCACTCTAGCCTTGGCAAGAATTCCGCTGTATCTTTAAAATTTCTGCTTAATCCTCGAGTAGTCTGAAGTGATTATTAAAGTTAACGAGTGTTGCTTTGTTCGCTGTGGGATTGCTGGAGCTCAAGAGATTTGGAGAAATTATTTCTGTCGTTGAAAGGATCGCTGTGAAACTAGTTTTTACTCCACAGCTAGCGAAAGCTTTGCGCAATGTATTTCACGACTGTTTTATAAGACAGATAACTCTGGTAAGTCAGTAGTTCTTATAGACAAGAACTACTGACTTACCCGAGTTATCAAAAACTGTGTCCAGTTAGTTGTGCAGATAGGCCAATCAACTTGGCTTTGCCAACGAATACCAGTAGCTGCAAGTAAGGTTAATCAAAAAGGAACCGTCTTATCAATTTAGCTCCATATTTCTTTTTATGTAATATGCGTAAAGCCATCGAAGGGTGATAACAAACCGGACGACACCATGCTGGAGAGCCACCCACCCGATGGACCGACGACACTATGAAGGTTGCGGTAAGTCGGTGGATGGAGAAGGCTCCAGGCCGCTCGTCGTGGCACTCTTTATTATTTTACTGAATATAGGCCTCCCCGTAAGTAACATACATGGTAGAGAACACTGATAATAATAGGATTGGTCAGTCAATGTTATAGTTTAAGTGTACTTTAGGCGTAACAAAAACAAAGCCTACAAAAATTAAAACTAACCAACCGATAGACTAGGGCGCAATTGGACCTTCGCAAAATTTACCTGAACGATTACGAATAGGCTAGCCTAATAGGTTATTAGGTTAGCAGTTTACCAACAAATACAGAAACCTTGGGCCTGAAGTAGCACTAAGTTTCTGCCCAGAACAAAACATTACAAGCGCAAATACGCTTGCCCAATTAAAGCTACAACTGGCCCACTGCCAATGGACGCTCAAAACAACCGTTTGCAAGCCCTTGGGTCTCATAGGCGTAGCGGAGGGAACCAAAGATATGAAACTATGTCTCAAAACTATAAATCTGGGTCTTTTCAAGGCACGAGTGTACAAGTGCATACATTTGCTTAATTTAAAAATTAAGACAAGTAGGTACATCTTCCTGTACTTGGATATAATATTTTATTATTAGATCTTTGAAAGTTTAGGTAAACAAGTACAATATAATGAAAATTAAAAAGTAATATAGACTAAGGGTGGATTCGACCAAACTAGTATAAGTCTTATCCATAGAATAAAATGACTTTAATTACTCTAGAGTCAGCCTGTTTTCCGGGAGTTATCCCAGAGATTGTTACTCTGGCATAACATAGCGTTTGGTCGAATCAACCTACCTTTTTTCACTTAGTCGCCTCTTACGACATCCGCGGATAGGTAGATATGGAGGGGCCTATTCTTCAGCCGGGGCCACCACGGCCACTTATACTATTAATACAAATTATATTCAGGATATCTTCTGTATTAGAGTTATATTTGTCCGCTTCCGCTCGTTCACTGTGTTCAAGACTTTAGTTTGGACTGCATCGAAATGAATTAATGCGCCATTTGATGGATTGCAATGCGGTGCTCGCTGGAAACATTGTTCAATTGCATTGATCGTTTAATAGCATTAGCCATGTTTGAAAGAAACAGCTTGGTATGTTTAATAAATAAATAACACCCAACAGTCACTTACATAGTCCTAACCCTGTACTAGGGTTCCCTATGTCGTTGGTATCAGAAACTACGAGTACCATGGTACCACAACACCCAAAACAAATATTTGCCGATCATACATGCCGATCATAGCTCATCATCATCATCATCATCAACAACCTGTAGAAGTCCACTGCTGGACATAGGCCTCCCCCAAAGAGTTCCACGACGAACGGTCTTGAGCCCTTTCCATCCACCGACTTCCCGCAACCTTTAGAATGTCATCGGTCCATCGGGTGGGGGGCCTTCCAACACTGCGTCGCCCGGTTCGTGGTCGCCATTCGAGAACCATTACTCCCCAACGGTTATCGGTTCTGCGAGCTATATGGCCTGCCCACTGCCACTTCAACTTGCTAATTCTGAGAGCTATGTCGGTGACCTTCGTTCTTCTACGGATTTCCTCATTTCGGATCTTATCACGTAGTGAAACTCCGAGCATAGCTCTCTCCATAGCACGCTGCGCGACTTTGAGCTTGTATATGAGGCCTATAGTTAACGACCAAGTCTCAGTGCCATAAGTCATCACTGGCAACACGCACTGATTGTAGACTTTCGTCTTGAGGCTCTGCGGTATCTGCGACGAGAAGATGTGACGAAGTTTCCCAAACGCTGCCCATCCGAGTTGGATTCGTCGGTTGACCTCTTTGTCGAAGTTGGACCTACCTAGTTGAATCGTCTGACCCAAATAGACATAGTGGTCTACAACTTGAATGGTATCGTTCCCAACTTGTACCGGCATGGGTGCAACATGAGCATTGGACATGATATTAGTCTTGCCCATGTTCATTTTAAGACCCACCTGTTGAGAAACGTTACTGAGGTCTCTGAGCATTGCGCCAAGGTCCTCCAGCGATTCTGCCATTATGACTATATCATCGGCGAATCGAAGGTGAGTGATGTATTCGCCATTGATGTTGATGCCATGTCCTTCCCAGTGCAGAAGCTTAAAAACATCCTCCAATGCAGAGGTGAACAGTTTCGGAGAAATAACGTCTCCCTGTCTCACCCCTTTTTGCAATTGGATAGGATTTGTGCTCTGGTCCTGGAGTCGGATAGACATGGTGGCCTTGCTGTACAAACACTTCAACACTTCGATATACCGGTAGTCGATCTGGCACCGCTGTAGTGACCGTAACACTGCCCAGGTCTCGACTGAATCGAAGGCTTTCTCGTAGTCCACAAACGCTAGACATAATGGCCGATTATACTCTTCGGTCTTCTGTATAATCTGCCGAAGCATGTGGATGTGGTCTACGGTACTAAAGCCTTTGCGGAACCCGGCTTGTTCGGGAGGCTGGAAGTCGTCAAACCTACGGGCGAGCCGGTTAGTGACAACTCTCGAAAACAGCTTATAGACATGGCTCAGCAGCGAGATGGGCCTATAATTCTTCAAGAGGGTGTTGTCACCTTTCTTGAAAAACAGTACCACCACGCTCCTGTTCCACGCCTCAGGCGTTGTACCTTCGAGGATGACGGAATTAAATAGCTTCTGAAGGACTTTAAGTATCGGTGTTCCACCCGCTTTCAGAAGCTCTGACGTTATTCCGTCCTCCCCCGGTGCCTTATTGTTCTTAAGCTGTTTGAGGGCCGTCCGGATCTCGTATAGGCTGACGTCCGGGATGTCTTCGGTATAGTGCCGGGTCAGACGGGCTCTTGCATCGCTTGCCGTGCTTGGAGCAGGACTTTGCGATGAGGTGTACAGTTGTCCATAGAACTTCTCGAGCTCTCGTAAAATCTCAGGCTTCGACGAGACGATATTGCCGCTATCAGTCTTCAGTTTCGTCAACTGACTTTGTCCAATAGACAGATCTTTTGCGAACACTTTCGAGTCTTTATTGCGCTCTATGGCGCGTTTAATACAAGCTGTATTAAAAAGGCGCAAATCGTGTCGCATGGACTTAGAGATCTGCCTATTGAGCACGCCGTATTTCGACCTGTCCACTGAAGAATGCAGTCTCATTTCGTTTCGCTCAACCATGAGTTTTAGAGTGTGCTCAGAGAGTTTCTGGGTTCTATTTTTACGGTGGGTCTTAAAGAACTCCGACCCAACCGCTTGGACAATTTCCACTAGCCCGTTGTTCAGCTCGTCCACTGTTTCGCATTCAGCCAGGCTTTGGAAGCGATTTTGGAGTTCTAACTGAAAGCTCTCGGGGTTTTGAATTTGGACAGGACTTGGGCGAAGAGTAGATTTCATCAGACGAGACCTTTCCAGCTTAATGTTGATATTCAATGAGCCTCTAACCATACGGTGATCACTGCCGGTTTTGACCCTGTTGATCACAGAGACGTCATTGAATATTTGCTTCTTGGTCGTCATGATGAAATCTATCTCGCTTTTATAACCGCCGGGGTGCAGCCACGTCCATTTTCTGGACGATCGCTTCTTGAAGAAAGAGTTCAACGCAAAGAGTCCCTCCTTCTCCATGAAGTCGACCAAACGCTGACCCCTTTGGTTTCGCTGTCCGAATCCAAATTGCCCCACTTTCAGTTCATCGCCGTTCCTCTTGCCTAGCCGCGCGTTGAAGTCCCCCATCACAACTGTAAAGTGTGTTTTCGAGGCATGCATGGCATTTGAAATGTCATCATACATAGCCTCCACTTCATCGTCTGAGCGTTTTGAGTGTGGGGCGTATACCTGTATGACCTTCAGCGAATACCGTTCGGTGATTCTGAGTATAAGGTATGCCACCCTGCTCGAAACGCTCACTATCTTTACAATATTGTTGACGAGGGACTTATGGACGAGAAACCCGATACCGTGTTGGGATAGCTGATCTCCCTCCCGGTAGTAGAATAAGTTGCCGGAATTCAGGATTATCGTGTCCTCCCCCTCTCTTCGGACTTCTGATAATCCTATGATATCCCAGCGCAACTTACTTACTACTTCTTCCAGCTCAATCAACTTCTCGTCGGTCCTCAACGTCCGTGCGTTGAAAGTTACCAGGTCCAGGGTTCGTGGGGTTTGGTAGCTGGGCCTCTGCCGGGGATTCTTAGCACCCCCTGCTCCGCCGTTACCGTGGCTGCTACCAGTGCCAGGAATAGCGGAGCTGCCGGGGACTGGGGGCCGTCTTTTCTTTGTGCCTATCATATGGGGGGGGTTGGACCATGACCCACCACGCTGGTCCAGTGCGGGTTGGTGGGTGGGACGACAGAGCCTCGTTCGCTGAACGGCAGGGTGTACCACGAGCCGGTGAGGTTGGCTTGGGTTCCGTAAGTTGTTAATGGAACCCCTTACACCCTAACCGATCATAGCTCAGTTGGTAGTAACTCTGCCTTCTGCGCTAGAGGTCGCGGGATCGATTCCCGCACTGGACAAATATTTGTGTGACTAACACAGATGTTTGTTCTGTGTAATAAGTATATCAGTCTCTGGTACCCATAGTACAGGCTATGTCTAGTTTGGGATCAGTTCACCATGTGATTATGTCCGGAGTATTTATTATTATACAAAAATTAGTCCTGCAGCGTGAATCGAACCCGCACCCCTTGCATCTCAGACGAGACCGTCGAATAGTTTAGTACAGATCATCTCCATCCGTGACTTGGCTGAATGAAACTCAATACTTCGATTGTTCTTTCATGTCATTGGTTCTCTCTTGGATCTTTGACTACGTAGATGTATCTGAATGTTGGCAACCGATGCTGATAGGTATTTAAGATGACAAAGCGCACCTCGCAAAGGCTTATTATACAGATGATATATTGTCGTTTCAAATTCTCACGAAATTTTCATTTGCTGTAAAGACTTCCTCATCCTATTGATATCTATTGATGATACCTGGCAATGATTTGTACTACTAGTACCACTAATCGTACAACTGGCACTTCATACACACAGCGGCATCGTTTGGCGAAGAAGCTTGACAACAGCGGCAAACAAACAATACGGCAAATTTCGCGTGTAATCGGAACAGATCTATAGCAAAATTTTCGTCATAGGATTTTTTGGGTTTAACTAGCTGTTTCTAAATGACCTACACTTTTAGCAGGGCCGTTTAATTTGGGTATTAACGCTTAATAAGGCATTCGTGCGATGCAGCATTGCCGTGGATTTTCCCACGAAATTACTAGATAGAAAGGACACATTTTGGCACGATCTGCAAATATTTGTTCGGGGTCTGTGTGTTGTGGTACCACGGTACTCGAAGTGTCGATACCCACGACACAGGGAATCCTAGTGTGGGGTCAGGACTATGTAGATAGATAGATAGATAGAAAATGCTTTATTGCACACCATAAAAAGTACAAACATTAACAAAAAACAATAAAAACTAAACTATGTATGTATCTGTTGGGTTTTATTTATGTTATTTATTATCTTACGCTTTTCCCAAATCTGACGGTTGGCTACCTTCATCATCCAGTAACGGCCACCATGTGCATACGTAGTCTACCCATCGCTTTAGAGACCGGCCACGGTGTCTGTTGCCACCATTCAAAGATCCTTCTCATCCTCGATATTGCTCTATTCTTGTGATATCACCCGCTACCCTCAACAAAAGCCGTGGTCACGATCCGAAGTACCTGACTTTTATTACCCATTTACATGTGTAACTTTTTGGTGAATAAATTGTCGCAACAAAAGCGTACAAAAACGTAAGTGTAAATTACACAGCGCATATATCACTCGCGACAATAATACGGTTGACTTCATCTTCGAATAATTTCCTTTGTTTCTTGCAGTCGGCGTGTGCCGATTTTTACACTGGTGCAAGTCACAAGTTACCACCTAACAACAAAAAGATATTATACACGGTAATTCATAACATCTATATCATCCCGAAAGGACTATTAGCAAAAATAGGTTATCTTTGCGAAAAAAAAAAAACAGAAATAAACAAAATAAGATTGAGGCGATTTGACTCCAAAACAGCTGATGTTCACTAAGAGTGTTTTCAAGGAAAAATAACGAATTACCTAGTCGTAGAGCAAACTTTCGGGCCTCTTTCGGGATGGCATACCTACATAATTTATGAATCACCTTGTATACCTTGACTAATAATTATTTAGTAATTCCATTAATCTATCCATCATAAGCTCAACAAACTGCAAACGCATTCACGTCCCATATTGGATCAAAAAATATGAAATTTTCAAATTACTTTTTATTTATGTTATAATTAAGTTAAGCCAAACAAAAACATGCTACAAATTAAAAAAAAACGTATCTCCGACGAACAGTAAGGAGTGTTTACGCTGTCTCTCGTACATTACCCCACATCACCAGCCGTTCATCACCGCGTGTCGTTAGGGGCAGGAGGTGGCCCCATAAATCAGGCGCGTCTACGCAGCCTGCATCGAGTAATAAATGAGATCACTAAGATTGTTTAGCAATTCTTAGTCCTTAGATGTTCTAGTCGGTTGGACATGAGAATATGAGCATACAAGTACTTTTCACTGAGTCTTTTTTTTATTTTACATGTGGCTGTCAGAAGCAGCTTTATATTTGAAGTGGCCAGCAAGATAAGTTAGGCTATTTCTAGTAACGCGAAGATGTGTAAAATCAATGAACCACACTTTGGCAGGACGTGGTGGCATTTTGATGCGAATTTACTGGTTGATTTTCAAATCATCACTCACCAAAGCAGAGCGGAGAGGAGAGTGTATTCTGATAATGGTACCAACCTGCGCGGCGCCGATACTGAGCTGAGAAAATCCTTCCAAGAACTGGATCAAAGCAGCATAAAGGAAGAGATGACGAACCGCGGGGTGGCCTGGTCCTTTTCGTCACCAGTCAGTCCACATAAAGGAGGTGCGTGGGAACGACTGATACGAAGTGTCAAGACAGCACTAAAAATCACCCTAAAAGAAAGAGCACCTAAGGAGGAGACCCTGATAACTCTTCTCGCTGAGGTTGAGAATATGGTAAACAGCAGACCATTGACTCACGTGAGCGTCGATCCAAACCATATGGAAGCCCTGACCCCGAATCATTTCTTGATTGGTTCTTCTTCGTACTTACCTGTACCAGGAATATTTGATGACGGTGACCTGTACCTGAAAAAGATGTGGCGAACAGCACAGAGGCTCGCAGACTTGTTCTGGCAACGCTGGGTCAAAGAAGTATTGCCCGATCTTTTGCCTAGGCAAAAATGGTACGAGGAAGGAGGCAACTTGAAACCTGGAGACTTGGTGATCATGATAGACCCAAACTTACCTAGAAACACTTGGCCGAAAGGTATCGTGGAGAGAGTATCGGCACATGTTAGTAGAAGGCATTTGCTATCGTGTTTTAACAATTATACAGTTTTGAATTTGCACCTGAATTTGGCTAGTTCTATCAACCATAACAGCATCAAGGCATTAGGGCGGCCGCACACAATCGTTAACACAACCCTAATGCGTACCAAATATGTGCAAGGACCGCAAATTATGAATGTTTTGCTCTACAAATACTGCTAAACGTTTTCACAGTGTTGGTAGAACCAAGCAGTAGAATAACTTGGAAGTGAACACTAAAGGTGCGCACTTATGAACCGTCCAATAGTCCAAATGGAATGGCCACTTTCCAAAATATAAGTCAAAGTAAAGACGAAAACAAAAGACAAATTCGCAGCAAGTCTATATAGTTATCGGTCTATGAAGCAAACTCAAGAAAAATAATTTTATATAAAAAATATTCTGGACATGCGAGTGGGCTAAATGGCAGGCCACATTATTAATAAACCCTGTCTATGTACTCGTATTATAACACTTTGTATATAACACCTAAATATTAAATTGCCTATAACTTAGCTCACTTAGCCAGGTAAACTTTACATCCCTTAATTTTTATTAAAATATTGGGTACTCTTGGGAATGAGTGATTCTTCTGATTGTAGTCAGCAACTGTGCTAGTGCAAAATGTATTGCTGCGTTTCCGTTCGGATTGCGTTATTTTAGTTCGCGTCGAATCCTGCGGTAATAATAATGCGGTAAATTTAACTTCATTGCGGTTTCGGGTGATGCAGACGAGCGATTTCGTGGTTTTTTTATTTCTAATCACAGCTAGTTTTAATTATTCGAGAACATAAAATCGCTATAAAATTGCATAATGTTTGTTTGTTTTATCATTTATACTTAAAGTTAATAATTAGGTAGGTAGATTATTTAAACATCCGATTTTTTTGTTGTTTTTGTGTAATTTATTGAAAACATTATAGACAACTTCTCAGATAAATGTAAATCAAAATGCAAAAGCATGCAGGAAGTAGTCAGCAAACATCCAAAAAAATTTAATCATAGGATGTTTCGATGATAGCTAAATCTCACTATCTTAAATCTTTCAACTTTGCGACGGCTTTGGCTTCGTTCGCGCGGTACCTACGAAAGTAAAAAGTAGTAACAGTCAATATGACATTTCAGGCTATAATCTATCTCTGTGCCAAATTTCATTCAGATCCGTTTAGTCGTTCTGGCGTGATTGAGGAACAAACATCCATCTATCCAATCTTTCGCATTTATTTTATAATTAGTAGTAAAAATCAGTTGTTCTGGAAATATGTGGACAGCAGTGTGGTTCAGCAGTGGAATTCATATTATTTCGGTTAGAGTGATGATGATGTAGTATAAAATTACCAGAACTTATCAGTCGCCAGTCTGCAAATTCACTACGTCACAATGAAAAGTAAACATTCTGTCGCGATGCGACCGGCAAGACAAACGACGCGACCGCGACCATTTATCACAATTAGCGGTGACCACGAGACAGTGTCGCCCGTGTGGAACGGTCTTTATTTCTGCGTATTGGTTCTGTGTAGATATCTTCATAAAAATAGGGTAGCAGCTTTTTTATATAATCAAAAGAGTTAATTTGTCGTTTGTTAGATGACGGTGACGATGACGGTTTCGTGTCACTGAACTAATAATATGATGTTAAACATCCAGTGTATTTTGATTTTAGACAAGGCAGCTTTAACATTTTTACACCCGACTAAAAATATCTATGTTTGAGACCTTAGTGTGTTTGTATGTCTGTGGCGTCGTTGATCCAAAAACTGTTTTTAATCAGATTATTTATAATATGAAAGCTTAGATAAAGTATGAAAGCTATGTACTTGATGATGGACTCCGATTTTTGAATTTTGCAAAAATTCACTTGGTAGTCTTAGTACTTACCTACCTACTTAAATTATAACTATAAGCAAGTCAACAAGAAGAATGTTTTGTTTTTAAACAAATTTTTGCCAACAATATTCAGTAACAATTTAATAACATGTTCAATATTTTGGTAGGTACAGTAATCATTTGCAAATAGGTAGTTAGATTATATCAAATTAATATGCTATTTTCAAACGTCTAACATGTCTGTGCTAATTTCCGTTTTTAAATAAACTAGAAAATAAACATGACGGACTCACCACACGTCAAAATGTCACGGGTTAAAAATGAACTGTTAAAAGTTAAACTCAGCACCGATCCGCGACTAATTACCTTCGAGGGAAAAACCATCGGTCTTCGACTGAAACTCTCTTAGTACAAAGTTTATACTCGTCGTGCCACTTGTTCTTTTCTAAGCACCTGGCAGGGAGACCTATATAAGTCAGTGGCCAGATCAGTCTGGTGGCCCTAAAAGGGCCAATTTCCGTACGTGAAAGAACCATTGTGGTTAAATGATTAATGTGGTAGGTAGGTACTAGTACTTATTATTCATGCATTGGCAAACTAAATCGTGTTGAGATAAATAAATACCTATTCCTAAATATTCCCGACATATCTATCGGTCAACTGATCCCATAGAGGTACGAGTTTCGTTTTGGATTCAACCTCTTTGCTTTTTCGCGAAACGTATACGTAAGGATCATTTTGAAATACATTTTAAACATGTATCGCACGCCGTTTGAAAACGGCTTCAGAAAAGTACATGATTATGTTCGAGAGTTACCAACACCGATAGTTGTTTCACGTGATCAATCTTGTGAATTCGCGGCTTCGGCTGCAACAAATTGTCATTGCAACCGCCGTGTGACGCCGGCTTAATTGCTGATGAGTATTAACGGATTTATATGCGCGAATATATGTATGTACTTTAGTAAAAAATAACATAATATAATAATAATAACACCCAACCGCCACAAACATATCCCTGTGGGTATCAGAAACTACGAGTACCATGGTATATTTGCAGATCATGCAGAAATTTGTCCCGCAGCGGGAATCGAACTCGCACCCTTGCGTCTCAGCCGGGCAGTCGCCCGCTACGCTACCGAAGTCGTCATATTTTTTGATTTCGCTTTTATGACTCACGATTCGTGGGATGACCCCATTGGGAACAACGTAGAGATACATTTCTAAACAATAAATCGTAGCGAAATTCGAAAGCAATGAATGTGTTAATGAGACAGTATACAAGTAATTCATATTATTATTATGTATACTAACTCGACAGGGGCTTACTCTCCCAATCGACAATAAAGTTTGTTTTACGACTTTTGAAAATTCGAAAATTTTCGTTGAAAAACACTATTCAAAAATCTGCTAGTTTGGAAGTGAAATCAGTTCCAACTCAATTATTCAGCTATTTTGGGTAGCAATCTAGATGTCGAACTTCTTATAAATTAAATAATTACTTATACCTAGAGGTGACCAAAAGACTAAAACCCCATGATTTAAAAAAAATCGCAAATATTTTATTATTCTTTATAGAATAAGCCCTTTTCAGCAGGGACTGAAAGCGGTAGAAGAAGACGGTACCATTATGATATACCGGTAGGGCATTACGGTACCGTTATTTCATACAGGTAGATTTTGGTACCGAAATTTTGAGCCGCGGCTAGTTCGTTAAGACAGTCGCGCCGCGGTGGTGGGGTGGCAGCGTTTCATCAAAGAAAACCTTTATTTATTTCGGTTATAGGTACCGGTATCGAAATAAACCAAAATGAACTGCGAAGCCAGATTTTCCGGTACCGTTATATTTATCGGTAGAGAAATATTCGGGTAACCGGAATTTATCGGTATGACGTCATGTCGTTTTTTAAAGGTACCTTTATATTCCGGTTATTCAGTCCCTGCTTTTCAGGATAGGATACTAATTATGGATCGCGTTGTAGTTAATGAAGTCAATGGCTTTTGTGATTTTGATAGTGCAAGTACGCCATCCGATCGTCAGTAGGTTCCAGTAGGGGTTCAAAAACTTCTACAATAATGTATTTGACTATGTATTTTAATTCAATTCATTAAGAGAAGGCGTAACAATGACTAGTAATTATTGTGTCCAGTCTCTACTTAGATTATTTGATTAAATTTACAAGGAATCAGAAGGATTAAAAATTAAAATCGATATGTAAGAAATTATCTTTAACTATTGATTAGGAGCATGCTTTGATTAGATAAGTAATGGCCAATATTTCTAGAAATACAAGCAATAATAAACATTATATTAGTAACGATAAAGTTTATAACGAATTCATTCTAGATATAATGAATTGAAAAATTATAGATTAGACAAGCATTAGAACAATTGTTATTTACAACATATCAGTCTCTTACTAAACGTAAAGTAAATATTAATTAAATAAACCAAAATGTGGCTTAAGCTTTTGTTACTAGGAGTTCTCAGTATAGTTTCATCAGAAAAAGTAAGATACGATAACTATGCATTGTACAAAGTGCACACACAAAGTGAGGAACACGTGACCTTCCTAAAAACCTTGCAAGAAACAGATGATCTGGACTTCTGGAAGCCAGCAAGCAATACTGGTGACTATGCGAGCGTGGTGTCTCCTCCAGAGAAGAGAGAACAGTTTGAGCGTTCTTTGAAAGAGAGGAGCATCTATTCTGAGGTTATGCTGGAGAATATACAAGAGTAAGTTTATTATCTCTCATTATATTATACTAGAAGAAGCCTAGAAGAACTTTACGACTTGTGCCACATATCACGGGAGACAAATTAGCACTGTAATATTAAATAGGTTCATACATTAAGCTGTTGTTGTTTGCTTGAATACATTTTTCATGCAGGTACACTCACACAGCTACGTTTTTTATTTTATAATAGTGATTTAGATAGGACCTACCTACGTATCGTCAGCTAGTCAATCAGTCACAAAAGTTTTATGGTTAATAATCATAATTATCTTACGATGTGGTACGATTTCTTCGCAGAGCATTTGACGCGCAACTCTACAGTAGAAGAAAGCGAGATGCTAACTCATTGTACTGGACCAACTACCAAACTCAGGAGGAAATTAATGAGTGGTTCGAACACCTGGCTAGTGTGCACAGTGATATCGTGACTGTAGTACATGCTGGAGCTTCTTTTGAAGGTACTTAATACTTCAGCAAATTCAATGTGAAACTGTGTGTTGGTGCCTAGTGGTGCTTGGTGTTGATTTTGAGGACAAATTTTTGTATGCTTTGTCAAATCAACAACAACAAGATAATTTTAGGTTTGGTATGAGTGGTTTGTTCACAATTTTCCACATCGATTTTGGCTTTAAGTATAGTTGCAGAATTAGGCAAGAGTTTAGTTCCTATATCCTGTTGATCTGAGTGTAGGCTATCTACAATAAATAACGTTTGAATATACTTACTGACCATCTAAAAGTAATCATAAGTAACAGGTTGAGGAAAAACCTCCAAACTTTTCATTGAAATAGAATGAATACTTTTGAAAGGTCTTTAATACCATTCAAAATTATTCATATTAGTTGAACTAAAGCCTGTTCTTCGCGACCAAGCCTAGAAGATACAGACAAAAAACCACGGCGTGGTTATTTTTATTAACGATCCTTTTAGAACTTTATGAATAATGGAGTTGGTCCCAAGCTTTTTGTCATCTAAATAGTTTCATATTTTGTAATAAGATTTTTTACTGAGTTTTCGTTTAGTCAAGTTTTTAAAAACTTAGACCATATAACGGTATACTATACAACTTTTATTTTTCTACCAAATAAAATATCTAAACTTTCACCAGGCAGAAACATAACTGGTATAAAAATCGCCAGAGGCAGCCCCAATCGTGCCTTCTTCCTCGAAGGTGGTCAAGTCGCTGCTGATTGGCTGTCTCCTACTGTTCTGACTTACTTAGTTGATCAGCTAGTAAAAGGAGAGGACCCTGAAGCAAGGAGGGCTTCTGAGGAGTTTGAATGGCACATCTTCCCAGTTGTCAACCCTGATGGATTTAAATTCTCTCAGGATTCCGTAAGTTTATCAGTTAGATTAATAGTAGATGGTTATTTCGATGCCAAATACCGGTGATATTAGTTAGTCACTAGAAATATCATTTCTTCTAAAAACTTTTTCACATTATTTGCAAAGGGCTTAAATTAAATCTTCAGCATCTAACATTTGAAATACATAAGAAACGTAATGTTGCAATATTGTTTGTCTTATTTCAGGTAAGAATTTGGATGAAGAACCGAAGACCTATCTCCGCATCAGCTATTGGTGTTGATCTATATAAGAACTGGAACTCGCAATGGGGAGGTAATATTTTAGTATCCTATCATAATGTGTTTCGAAATGTCATCATTATTGTTAACATCATCTACAGTGATAGCCTTTTGCATTTTCTGATTTATACTCTAATATGAGCTTTCTTTACATATTATCTACTCAAAGAAACCTTCACCTAAGGCTTTTTAAGGGGTTGGCAACACGTGCGTGATGCCTCTGGTATTGCAAGTGTTCATAGGCTACGGTAACCACTTACCAAAAGGTGAGCCGTATGCTTGTTTGCCCACTTAGTTGTATAAAAAACAAGTTAACAATCAGTTTGAGGTATTTTTAACCTAACTTATATTTTATTCATTTTATCGTTGGTATCCTTTCAGTAAGTGGTGGCAGCCACACACCATCAGCTGATAACTACATCGGCATCGGACCCTTCTCCGAAGTAGAGACCAGGCAGCTCTCCAGATACATAGACTCCATTGGCTCTAGACTCACCGGGTTTCTGTCACTCAGGTCCTTTGGACAACGCCTGGTCTTGCCTTTCGCTCATACTACTGACCATCTGTACAACTACGATGAAATGGTAAGAATTAGCAAAATCAAGTCGAATAAGGAGAACAAAAGTGCCTTGTGCAGTTGTTGTGCTAAGTCCGTCCAGATGGAAAGTACCGCCTTTCCTGTTAATTCTGCCACCGCGATTTGCAAAGCGGTGTTTTGGTTTTGAAAGAGTTAGGTGGTGAAATTACAAGCCCTTGTCCATTATCAACGATGTCTCAAGGTTAAAAATGCAATGCAATACCACGTGGACCGCATCCACAGTAGTATTTTTCCCCTTGCATCAAAGACAAGCCTCTCTTGGTTTTTTAGATGTAATCAACCTTTTTTGTAACTATTTTTTAAGAATAAATAAACATTGCAGCTCTATTGTGTAGATATTACCGCATACGATTAGGTGGGCCATCTCCCAGCCCATTAAATTGCAAAGAATTAGAGGTGAAAAGTAATGGAATTATAACTTATCTTTCTTTAGGTCACCATCGGGAGAAGAGCAATGGGATCTTTGTCTGTCAAGTACAACACTCAGTACGTCGTTGGTACATCCAAGGAAGTTTCTGGTAAGATTTGTTAAGTAAAAAATGTAAATTGAACATGATATTCAGCCGATGCCAATACAGTAGGTTGGCTTCAACTTCTCTACCCGATTTCCTATTAAAATTAAAATTAGTTCATTGATTTTTTAAAAGTTCCATACGTGACAGATTGCAAGCCATAGCCTTTTATGATAATACTAGCTACGCAAGTGACTGCGTTCGTATGGTACCCGGATAATAAGCGATCTGAATCACTATCCGGCTATTTTACTATGTCCATGCAAAATTACATTCTACATTGAACACGCTTCCTAAATATGAAGACTGTTTCCTTCACCGTTTTGAAGAAGTGTACACCAATTACATTACCATCTAGTAATGGGAAACAGTTTATTAGTTTTTAAATTTTATTATAGATGGTGCCACCGGCTCGATAGTAGACTGGGCAAAGCACCGCTATAATCCCCCCATCGCCGCTACTTACTTCCTACGAGATAATGGTCAATGGGGCTATACACTTCCCGTGGCCCAGGTACAACCAACCTGTGAGGAGACCTACGACTCTTTGATGGCTATTCTAAGGGAAGCTAGATTTATTAATGTTATTTAGGTTACTAGAAGTTGTCAATAAACTTTTTATCCGAACAATTTTTTGTGTCTTTTTGATCTTGAAGCCGTTTTCAAATGCCTTTGATTTGTCATCTAAAATTTATTTTGAAATATAACAAAGCGGACATTGCTCAGCTGAGACGCAAGGGGTGCAACTTCGATCCTGATGGTGGGACAAATGTTTGCATGATCTGCAAATATTTGTGCAGCGGGACTATTGTCGTTTCTGATACTGAATTTTCATAGTTTGCGGTCAGGACTATGTATATTATGTATGCATATGGCTGTGGGCTGTTTATTTATTTATTCACTAATATTCTACATTTTACGACCGTTGGTTCTCGTTATTATAATTTATTATGTCGATTTTATAAGAGTATTACCTTTCAGAAAGCTATCTGAGTGTGTTAAAAGCCTATAAAACAATAATGTACATAGAAGTATTTATCAATTGTTCTAATTAATTTACAACACGATACCAATAAAGTTTATAACTCTTTATCTACCTTTAAACTTAACCTTATATAAAACTATTATTTTCAAAGTATCAGTCCATGTAAGTGGTCAAAAATGCTGCCGAAATTAATTCCCTTACTTTTGTTGGCTACTGTAGTAGCTGGCACATTCCGATTCGATAACTATACCCTATACAAGGTATTGCCTAATAGTGAAGAGCATGTGAATGCACTTCGGGATTTACACGACAGCGACAGTCGCTTTGACTTCTGGAGCGATCCGATGCCATCCAGTGAGTCCGTTAGTGTACTGTCGAGTCCAGGCGACAAGAGTGCTTTGGAGGAGTATTTAAAGAGCCATGGAATTGGTTTTAGTGTCTCGTTCGCCAACATCCAGGAGTAAGTATTTTTGATATTTTTACGACGCTTTTATAATCATCAAGTTGAAGTGTCACTGGGTAGGTCAAGCTTGCAGAACCGACAACGTTGAAGAATAGAGGTTTTCCAATGGCAACCACAAACAAGACGACGCAGAGAAGGACCCCCCACCACATGAACCGAAAAAATTGTGAAAGTTGCAGGAAGGTTGCTCTTTGGAGGAAACCTATGGTAGCCAGCAGTAGACTTCTCCAGGCCGATGATGAAGTGCTGGAATGATTTATAACGACGCAATTATTCCAGCATTTCTAGACTGAAAAGATGTTTTATACAATTGTGTGCCCCTGCTATCAAAATATACGCTTACTTACAGAACTAAAAGTTAAACTTTTGTATTTCAGGATCATAGACACGCAAACAGTCAAACCTTATAATCGTGGTGACCTCAAAAGCATGTCCTTTGATGCATACCACACGAACGCACAAATCAACGCCTGGATTGATGACCTTGCCACTACCTACGCTGATATAGTCACACCCTTGGTTGGCGGAGTATCATACGAGGGCAGGGAAATTAGAGGCCTGAAAATATCGCATGGAGCTGGTAAGAAGAGCATTTTCATCGAAGGTGGTATTCATTCAAGGGAGTGGATATCTCCAGCGACTGTTACTTACATGATCAATGAGCTGCTGACAAGTGAAGATGAATGGACACAAGCTGTTGTAAGGGAATTCGACTGGTACATCTTTCCCGTGACAAATCCTGACGGTTATATTTGGACGCATGAAGAGGTAAGTATTTGAAAACTTATAGGAAATTTCGGATATGTATAGTGAACGCCCCAAGCCGATAAACCGAAGACATTGTTAAAGTAGCGGGATGTCAGTGGATGGAATGGCTCAAAACCGTTCATCATTGAACTAATCGGAAGGCCTATTTCCAGCAGTGGACATCTATAAGCTTATGACGATTATAGTAGTAAGCGATCATATTGTACATCCTAAGGGCTGATTTTTCTATGATTTTTCAAAATCTAAATACCTACGTATTTACATGAAAATCATCTATAAAAATCTGGGTATAAAAACAGAACTCAATAAGTCATGTAACAATATTAATGTAAATTCATGTTGGCCTTGTGGAAGGTTTTTAATCCGAAGGTCGTGGGCTCCAACCCGGTCGGGCACCAATGAGATTTTCAAAACAAAAAACTTAATTCCGCATAATACGTGCTTAAAATGATAAAGAACATCGTGAGGCAACCAGTAAGTATTCTAAAAACGGCGATGGCCTTACAACCTGTCACGTATGGAGTACTTACTACCGCAAAATGTGGGCATGAGGTAAATTTTCGGTCATGCCTCTGACTACCTCTTAAACTTCTATCATTCGTGGTGATAAAATGTCGTGAGGCTATTTTATGTCCATTTCAACGACCAACGCAGATATCCAATTCACTGGAATACATTTTTTTGTGACAGAACCCTCTTTGTATACTACACCACAATTTACACACAACTGATATAAAATGACTGATTTTCAGTTCAGACTGTGGCGTAAGAACAGACGTCCTGTTGGTGACGCAGTTGGAATTGATCTGAATCGTAATTGGAACAGCAACTGGATGGGTAAGAACTTATAGAAGTATATTTATAGACAAAACTTAATGAGCAAACAAAAAAACATAGCTATAATCATACAGTTTTGATAACTTTTGGGTAATAGCTTTGTTAACAGTAAAAAAAAATCTTATAAATCGTACTAGCTGATGTATAAAAAAAGTTGTTGCCGAATCGATAACCTTTTTTGAAGGCGGTTAAAACTAACCATGAATATTTATATTGTGAGTCATCGCCTAATAGGTGGTACCGACATACCTTGACTTTCCATACGAAAGTCGTGGGCTCAAACCCGGCTGGTTCACCACATACAGTTTTTTTTTTATGAAAAATATTACGTTATTATCGTTGATGGTTTGTCATAGGGATTTTGTAATATTAGTACCTAAGTAAGGATAGTATTTCAATTCTTGGTAACTTATTTCAGTGATTGGAGCCAGTCAAAACCCTGTAACAGAAACTTACGCTGGCCTTGGACCGTTCTCGGAGCCAGAGACCAGGTCTTTGTCCGAATTTATCAGATCCGTTGGAGATAACATCGAGTTGTACCTGTCTTTCCACTCTGCTGGTCAGCTACTTCTGATACCGTATGGGAATACCACGGATCCTTTGAGTAACTATTATGATGCGGTAAGATCCTTTTCTTTTACCGATAGGTTGTGGTGGCCCCGGCTGAAGAATAGGCTCCTCCATTTCTACCCGTGGATATTTAAAGAGGCGACTAACGAAACAAAGCTAGGGGATGGGCAGCAGCGTTCCCTATCAACAATAGCTTTATCTGCGCTCTTAACCCGCTTGCACAACGTGGCGAGTATGGGCATATCGCACCAATTATTTATTTGGATACTAACCGTACATGGTTCTTCGCGCTGGAAATCTATGGGTAAAGCCAACCTCCATAGAGTTCCAGAGGGACTGATCTTATGCAGCCTGCACCCAACCACTCCCAGCAACCTTTATTACGTCGTTGGTGATAAAGGTCTGCTTAAGTGTCATGATGGGAACATCATGACACTTAAGCAGACGTTGGTAAATGACATTCCATTATAGTTTAGCAGTCATTACAAATAACTATTTTATGAAACACGAGACAAACGTCAGTATTCATATTTTCAGGCCAAAAAATAGAATGCCTTGCTGAAATGTCCAACCAATGGAAACATGCTCACCCAGCGGAAACTTACAACAAAGTATTTTTTTCAGATGCATATTGGCAGACGGGCTATGGGCGCTCTCTCGGTCAGATACGGCACTCAGTACGTTACTGGGAATATTGCTGAAGCTATTTGTAAGTTTAAGAGAATAACAGACAACCATGCTTTTTAGTTTTATAAAAATAAAACGAAAATTAGATACACCCAACAGTTACATACGTAGTCCTGACCGCATACTAGGATTCCCTATGTCGTGGGTATATATAATGGTACCACAACACCCAGACCCGGAACAAATACTTGCAGATCATGCAAACATTCCGCAACTTCTCTATGATGAGCTAAAATGGTAAAATCTTTAATATATTATGAGTCCATTTCATCTCTCCACCGTAACCGTGGTCTTCCACGTAGTGGTGGTCCTCACCTCCACAGCTCATTCTACATGCGGCATCTACAAATCCAACAAAAAAAAACTTTTATTTTCTAGACCACGCTGCAGGTACCAGCATCGACTGGGTGAAAGACGAGCTAAATACACCCCTAGTCTTCTGCTACGAACTCCGCGACAGAGGAGAGTACCATTTCCTTCTACCCCCAGAACAGATCATACCAACAGGTCAGGAAACCTGGGACTCTATACTAGAGATGATCCATCAGGCCAAAAGATTTGGGTACATGAATGGAGGATCTGGCTTGCAAGCATCGGTTCTGATGATAGTTTTGGCGATGATCGGCTATGTTTTGAATGTACAAAACTGATTATGAATAAAATTCTTTGAATAAATTGTCAATACCTAACAAGTTTGGAAAAACGCTACTAAAACTTTGAAATATGTACTTTTTTCCCGCTACTATGGAACACTGAATGGACAAATGTGCAACATACCTATAACTGAGCACGTTTCAAAAATACAAATACATACATAGATAGATAGATAGATAGATAGAAAACATTTATTCAGCCACCACAAAAAAAAAAGAAAAAAAAATATTACTTACAGAGCTAACAAAAAACACTTCTTAACTAAACAAGAGATAAAGTATTACTATTGTTAAAAATAAAAGATATTTAAAGAAAAAATTATTAAAAAGAGACATTAATAATAAATACATTGTTCAGGGCGTGGTGGAGAAAGGGAACTCAGCTCAGCATAATGCTACAGCTAATGCCGTAGCGCTGGTTTTCTGCTGAGCCCCAGTTTGAATTCACGGACGTCTTGACTTGAATCAGGGTAGTCAGACCGTACAAAAGTTCCAAATTACAAATAAAAATTAAAAAAAAACGTTACATGCACACTTAAGATACTGACAAAATATTTAAAAATAATAACGATGAGCCCAAGACAGGAGGGAGAGGTAGAGCTGGAGATTAAAAGTATTGCCTCTACTATGCCAACCAGGGTTGGTTATCTTGTTTTAAAAAAATATGCATTTTTAGTTTTGCTTTAAACAGATTAACATTAATTATACTTCGTAAAGGTGGGGGAATGTTATTCCAACACTTAGTAGAGGCATAGCAGAAGCTGCCTCGGAAGGCTACAGAACCGTGTAGGGGTATTGCCAGGAGGAAGTTGGAAGCAGCTCTTGTGTTGTTTCTATTCCCGTCATGGAACCACTTCAATTTGCTGAATAAATACTCTGGTTTACGACTCTTTATAACTCCAAATAAAAGAACTACAAAGTGAAGGTATCGTCTCCAAGACATTTTTAGAAGCTTAGCCTTGTTTATAAAAGGCGTAACATGTGCCCTAGGGGGTATCGTAAAACAAAACCTAGCACAAGCGTTTTGGACGCGTTGAATGAGTTTTTCAGTTCTGGCATACAGCCGCGGCCATACACGGTATCCGCGTAATTTAATTAAGACAGGACGAGTGATTCACATAGATAAAATTACGCCTATTTTCCAGAGGGGTAGGCAGAGTCCACGGCCTTCCACTTGCTACGATCCTGACATACCTCTTTCGCTTCATTCACTCTCATCACATTCCTCATACATGCTCGTCGGTTTAGGGTACTCTTGACCTGGCCTTTGTCCAAAACGTCACCGATTTGGTCGCTAACCGTACGCCTAGGTCGTCCCCTTCCAACTGTTCCATTCACACTCGCCTTATACACCTGTTTCGTCAATCTTCTTTCGTTCATCCTCTCTACATGACCAAACCATCTCAGCATACCTTTCTCAATCCTCATAACTACATCTTCTTTCACTCCACAACGTTCTTTTATCACACTGTTCCAAAAATAAATGACAATATTAGTTTTTTAGGTAATACTTAGCTTACCTTTGACTACCCTCTAACATTTTAAGGAATCTGAGTAGGTAGTACCTTTACCATAGTCTTAGTATTTTATTTCCATTTTGCAAGACCAAAAAGCGTTTTTGGTATAAGGGTATGTTCTAGAAAAACAGTGTTTTAAAAGATTTTTTAAAGTTCATCTGAAGGTCAATTAAATTATCTAGCCGAGTATGGTTTCAATTTATAGTTTAAACGTTGACCAAACTAACTGAAATAAATTCAGATTGAAATCGATTCATTGAACTACAGAAAATTCAATGCTGACACAAAATAAAATGAAATTTCCAGTTCATTGTGTTTTATAAAAGACGAAATACACGAAATTTATAAAACAACATTTATTACAAACAAAGCTGGTTAGAACCTGCTAGAGCAGGCTCACAATCTTTTTGACATTTGATGAATCTGCTCGCCTTATATTTCTGCTTAGCTAGATATTTCAACCAGTGTAGCGTGTGCTGCCCTTAGGAAATACTCTGGATCTCAACTATTATTATTATTATTTAAAGCTTTTTTCGCATTTATAAGCTCTACGTTATATAATTAAAGGATCATTGAAACATTATATAGGTACGTGTTTGTTGCCTGACTCATCTAGGCTTGGTCGCGAGGAGCAAGCTTAGCTTCACCTAGTGTCTAAGACGTTTCAAAGCAATCCTAGTGATTTTTGAAATAAACAGCTTCTGACTTTGAAATGCATATTCCTGCGGGAAAAAAGTTAGCACATATTGATACAAGTCTGTTAATTAAAGATTCACACTCGGACCTCTCGTCTGGGCTGCGGTTTACTTTGAATTTTTTTTAAGAAAAGGAAAAAAAATCTTTTTTATGGTATGTAATGTACCAACATTATACGAGTACCTACCTACATTTTCAGGTACAAACTCTTTAAATACGTTTAATTATAATCGGAGAGGTATAACCAATAAAAAATAGATAAACCTGCTTACTAAATAAATGTGGCCATAAAAGCGAAGCATTTAACTATTAAACGAGCTGTGGTCGCGGCTTTTCAAATTAATTATTCACCTGTACATTAACGGTTTAAAAATTTTCATTATTTATTTATTAATAATCGTATCTGATTATTTCGCTATCTTTACATTAGCATTATTACCACGGCGTAGCTTGCCTAGTCATTCTCAAGTTCACAAAAGATGGGTGACCGCTAGTGGCATGAGCAGATAAACGCTTTCGTGCTTCGTAGAGAACGTTTTGGATACTCCGAGCTTAGCTCTCCATAGGGCGTCGGATTCAGCGACCTTACATAGTGTACTTTGGATACAGTATATAAATTAAAATGACTGTCCTTCATTCACATTAAAGTCGAACATAATCATTATAATTTCGATCAAGTCCAGTTTAGTCTAGCTTTTATCATTATCGATAGATGCCATAAAATTTATGACCACTGTATGGTTTTATTATACCTACCTTGTTTATTATTATTTATTGACATAATTTTATTATAACAATTTCTTAGCTGAATAATCTAATCATTTTATTAAAGACACGCGACAGATACAGTACAAAATAATAGGTAGAAATTAAAAAAAAACAGTTGTAGAACTTAAATAATGAAGATGTTTAAATATTCATGTATTTTGATATATTTTGTCCTACCATGTGTATTTGGAAAGTTTAGATTTGATAATTACACGTTATACAAAATTCTACCAAAAAGTGTCGAGCAAGTGAAGTTGCTGCAAGATCTCCAGGATCATGATCTTCGATATGACTTTTGGAGTGATCCAATACCGTCAGCTGAGTTCGTTAATATTCTTTCAAGTCCTGAAAATAAAAGAGATTTGGAAAATTTGCTAAATGGAAATGAAATCAAATTTGAAATTTCAATGTCCAACATTCAAGAGTGAGTATATCCTATTTGTCACATAATTTCTAGGAGCAATTGCAATAATTTATAAACTTCTAAATTGAATGAGAAATTGTAACAAACAATTTTGCGTAAGCCTTTCTACAAAATATTTTTAATAGATTTAATGAATAACCATCTGCTAATCAGTCATCTAATAATCATCTCTTAACTTGACGCAAAGGGGTCAAGAAAGACAACACAGGTTAATACATAACTTGCTGATGACATTAATTCGTATTGTAGAGCTATTGACAAGGAAACAGTCAAGACCTACACTCGAGGAAACATCAGAAGCATGACCTGGGATGCCTACTACGCTAACGATCAAATCAACGCCTGGATCGACGACCTAGCAGCTACTTTCTCTGACACAGTCACCACTTTAGTAGGCGGGACCTCTTACGAAGGACGTCCAATCAAAGGCTTGAAAATATCCCACGGAGAAGGAAAGCGAGTGATTTTCATTGAAGGTGGCATTCATTCTAGAGAATGGATCTCTCCTGCGACTGTATGTTTCATCATAAACGAGTTGCTGACCAATGATGACGAAGAGATTGTGGCAGCTGCCAGAAGTTTTGATTGGTACATTTTTCCAGTAACCAATCCCGATGGATATGTCTGGACTCATGATGAAGTAAGAAAATGATGAAGCAAAATTGTACAAAACAAGTTGACAAAGCTATGCTGAAAAGATCCTATAGCTAAGTGTTAGATTTTCAATCTCTCTTAGATTTGAAGATACATTAGTTATTTTTATTTTTTCCAGTTCAGAATGTGGCGTAAAAACCGACGTCCTGTTGGCAATAATATTGGTATCGACCTAAACAGAAATTGGAATAATAACTGGCTGGGTAACTATTATTTTCACAACGGCTCAAATCCAGATTCCAAAACTATCTAGCTATAAGTATCATCAACATTTTTTTATATTGTTTTCCTTGACGCAAAATGAAAAATATACATTTTCAGTTGCCGGAGCCAGTGTCAACCCTGCAACCGACACATACGCTGGCCCAGGGCCTTTCTCAGAGCCGGAGACACGAGAATTATCTACGTTCATCAGATCGATTGGAGACAGAATCGATATTTACCTATCATTCCATTCCTTCAGTCAGCTGTTGATGGTACCGTTTGGAAACTCTACGGAACCTGCAGCAAATTATGACGAAGCTGTAAGTTCTTTTCACATATAAATCGAACAATCGGCTATGTAAATCTGATTATAAAAAATATTTCGAATCAGTTGGAATAGGTTAGTTTGAGGAGCCCTTGAACCGAAATTTTATCTTCATATACCTGGTACAGGAGATTTTGGGCACAACAAGTCACCATTGCCAATCACCAATGCAGTAAGACATAAAATGTCTATTCACACCTGATATATAATTTCCTAGTCATTTTGAAGCATGGTACAAAGTATATGTAGGTACTCGATTGATTTTTTTCAGGTTAATATCGGAAGGCGTGCTATGGGGGCACTCTCTGTAAGATATGGAACTCAATTCGTGACGGGAAATATTGCTGAAGCTATTTGTAAGTGGCTGCTTTATGTATTTCATCACAGATCCAGATAAGTAGGTAACTGAAGGTTGACAAACCTAAGTTCATACTTACGTTATTTTGAGTGATTTGCAGACAATATAGGTGTTCCGGAGAGAGTAGCGTAGCAAAGAAGCCTATAATACTGAAATTATGTAGATTGGAAGATATAATTGCCCTCAAATAAATTGATTTTCATCGTGCATGGAGTTTCTGTCACAAATATACATAATTATCATCTTCTCAGATCAAGCCACCGGCGGCAGCGTCGATTGGGTCAAGGAACAACTAAAGGTTCCTCTGGTCTACTGTTACGAGCTTCGTGATAGAGGTGCTGTTGGTATGCTTCTGCCTCCCGAAGAAATCCGACCGAGTGGTCTGGAGACGATGGATTCTGTACTGGAAATTATCCATCAGGCGAAGAGATTTGGAGTTATCAACGGCGGTAAAGCGTTGGTAGCGTCGGTTTTGTTGATAAATGTGGTTATGTTCGCTTTTATTTTGTAGAATTATATACCTTGTACTATATAAAAATGTTATTTCTCTCCCAGTTGGCATTTAAAAAAAAATTATTAGACTGTTAAAAAGTTCATGTTACATATTTCTAAAAAAAATGCATAAAGCATAGGCAAATAGGTACCTACTAGGCCCGAATTATAAGTTAAGTAAGTAAGTAAAGAGGTAGGAGGCATGCATAATTTAAAAAAAAAATTGCAAGTATTGTCAGTTAGTTTATTTTTAAAATAATATTATCTCTAAAAGTGTATTTTGTTTTTTAATAAAATCCCCTAATTAATTTATGTATCAACAATTTCCGTATCTACCACATACCTAACTGGTGTCTTATTTTGGTACAACAAATCTAGTATCGTAAAAGATTTTTTTTAATACACGAGTTTCAATGTCATTTTACATTATTGTTACAAGATCTACGCTGTGAAGCAATATTAACTACAGGCTATTGGGCGAATAAAGATAGTAAAGATAATGCCGATAAAAACATTATCAATTTTATGTCACTTTAACGCACCTACCGGACTCAATATGGTACTTTAGTTTCCACTACAAACACGAAATCAGAGATTTGTTGAAATGTTAAAAATTTTAATAGTATTTTTGGTAATGGTCCTAACATGTATGGCTGAAAAACGAAGATTTGACAATTACACTCTGTACAAAATTGAACCAAAAAATGCTGCTCATGTAGAACTGCTCCTAAATTTACAAAACACCGATTTTCGCTATGATTTCTGGAGTGAACCAAAGCCGTCCAAAGAATTCGTCAACATTTTATCAAGTCCTGAATACAAAGGGGATTTGGAAGGTTTACTCAATGGAAATGGAATAAAATTTGAAATTACAATGTCAAATATTCAAGAGTGAGTATTTTCTTTTCGTAGTATTTAAAATTTAGTTTATATTCTATGAGAGTTTTCTAGTATTTTGTAAACTTGACTATGTAAATGCCATTCGCAAAAGCCATATTCAATCTCATACTCAAACTTTTTTTACAACCAGACCTTTTATTATAAAAGCGTTCACCCAATCAAAATATCAAGGCCTTTAACCAACAACGGTCTTCTCATTCTGATAACGAAGATTATGCGCCTTAAATTCAGTCCAAACCCGCATCACCTCATCACACAAGTCTAGCTGTATCAATGAGTAATTAAATCCTTTCAGTGCCATTGAGAAGGAGTCACGCAAGACATACACAAGGGGTAATCCCAGAACAATGACATGGGAAGCGTACTACACCAACGACCAAATCAACGATTGGATGGATGATTTAGTTGAAACTTACCCTGAAATAGTCACCAAAGTAGAAATAGGGATCTCATTTGAAGGCCGTCCATTAAGAGGGTTAAAGATTTCCTACGACCGTACTGAGGGAAAAAGGGTCATCTTCCTCGAAGGAGGTATTCACAGTAGGGAATGGATTTCTCCCGCTACTGTTTGCTTTATCACCAATGAGCTGCTCACCAGTGATGATGAGGAGACGAAGGCCGCTGCTAGAGACTATGACTGGTACATCTTCCCAGTTACCAACCCTGATGGATACGTGTATACTCATGAGTCTGTAAGAACTATTTACATCTCTACACCTTGGTAAAATTTCAATAATTGAGCTTGTATAAGAATCGAACAATACTATCGAACTAAGAACTAGTGGAGCATGATGTTGATAGACTTTATCAAACTGACAAAGTTTTTACCGAAAAATTTCATGGAAAATTGTTTGAGTGACGACTTAGAATACCAGGGTAAATTGAGTTTTCCTAAACTCGTTTCATATCTAATTGTATGCCTCTTTAAATTTCAGAACAGGATGTGGCGCAAGAACAGGCGTCCTTTTGGCGACAACTTTGGCGTCGACCTTAACAGGAACTGGAATAATAACTGGTTCGGTAAGAATGCCTACTTCTATATACGGTTATTAAAAGTTAGCACCTCACTCACTGACAGTCTCATCACGAAAGCTCAGAAACTACTGAGCCGAGGAGTCTGAAATTTGGCACAGACATTCTTTAAAAGATGTTACCGTGCAATAAGAACGGATTTTGGAAAATTCAACTCTTAAAGGGGTGAAATGGGGGTTGAAAGGTTCTTAGATGTTTTTCAAGTTAGAGACATAAAAATCGGTATTTATGTCACATAATAACAATAAAAATAAGACGTGACCATGACGATGAAGGTGACGGTGACGGGACGGTGATGGGACTGTGACGTGACGGTGACGGGACAGTGACTGGACGGTGACTGGACGGTGACGGGATGGTGATGTAGGAAGACCCCTTATGAAGTTGGGAAATAGCTGCATAATAAGTGTTAGTACTTTGGCAAGGATAATGGAAAATAGTCTAGGTAAATAAAAAAACAAATAAATAAATAAACAAACGCGGACGAAGTCGCGAGCGGGACCACTAGTGTACTTATAACCCAAAAAGTGCTCGACAGATGGCTAGCCACACCGGTGAGCGCTGACGTCTGTCGATATGAACGAAAAATTAGAGCCAACTCAAAAGCCGAGCCGATCGGGAAAAACGGTTGAGCTAATTTCAAACTGATTTTTTTTCATTTGAAATTGAGCTAATTTTGTTCAAATGAATAAATTTTAATGTTTTTGTATACGTCATGTTGACTGTGACGCAAAATAATTAAATTTTAAAAACATTTTGTCACCTTCACAACCTACTCTGAGCACGTATCGTCAATGTTGTACGCGCTCACTGTCGTCGGTCGTACCCTGTTTGGGCCCGTACTAGATTTTCTTTTTTACAGATTTTGTATAGCACACACCTTGTATCTTTGCAGTTGTTGGTGCCAGCGCCAACCCAGCTTCTGATGTCTACGCGGGCCCCGGACCGTTCTCCGAGCCGGAGACTCTATATCTGTCCAGGTTCATCAGCTCGATTGGAGATAATATCGACATATACCTGACCTTCCATTCCTATGGTCAGATGCTAATAATTCCATTTGGGAACACCACGGACCATCTAGCGAATTATAACGACGCCGTAAGATATAATTTAAATTTTGTTTTTTTTTCGTTTTAAAATATTTTTTAATTACAATAATGATCATTTTTTTAAGCTTAATGTTGGACGTCGAGCTATGGGGGCCCTCTCTGTAAGATATGGAACTAAGTTTGTCACTGGAAATAGTGGTGAAGTTATCTGTGAGTAGCCTTTAATATCACTACCATAGCTCTCAGAATTAGCAAGTTGAAGTGGCCGTGGGCAGGCCATTAATATGGCTTGTAGAACAGACAATCGTTGGGATTAAAGTATATTGAATGGTTAAGTATGGAAAGATCCCCATTCAGTGGTCAGGTAACATTTTGAAAGTCGCGGAAAGACTGTGGGTGTAGAAGGCTGTATGTCCGTTCGTCGTGGCACTCGTTGGGGGAGGCAGGAGGGAGGTTCGACAGTGAAATTCTTCAGGTTGATGATGATAATGGTGATATTGTTAAGGTCGTAAGCTTTTGTATGAACTACTAGCCTACCGTGATGGCATCTTTGATAAGGGCTGAAAATGTAAATTTAAACGCCCACAACATAGCGCTTATAATGGCTGCAAGGTCCGAAATTAACAAAAATGCAACTTTTTATGATTGCTACGTCAAAACCAATCAAAAATTCTTGATCTCTATGGACGTGAATGAAAAAGTTTTATCAAACCTTTAGATTTTTAAAAATCGAGGGGTCATGACTACGTCAAGAATTAAGAGTCCATAGAGACCTTAGGGAGTTCTGCCATACTTTGGGATAACATCTCCTTATTTCAGACTTAGCCAGTGGAGCAGCTGACGACTGGGTGAAGGAACGCATCAAGGTTCCTCTCGTCTACTGCTACGAGCTCCGAGATGACTTCACGGGCTCTTACGGCTTCCTCCTCCCCGAAGACCAGATCCGACCAACTGGAGAAGAGACCATGGACTCGGTGTTGGAAATAATCCACCAGGGAAGGAGACTGGGGGTGATTGATGGACCTCGAATGAGTGGTGCTAGTGGATTGAGGATCTCGTCTCTTATGATGTTTTTTGTGATGATAGCTAGAATTTAGAAGAAACTGATTTTTTTAATAATTATTATGACAATGGGCGGTCTTATCGCTAAAAGCGATCTCTTCTAAGCAACATTTCGATAAACATGACTTATTTATATAAAGAAAAAGAACTTTCTTATTAAGTATAAATTTTATAATAAAAAGAGAATTTGCCCAATTGATAAGTACCTACTTAAATAATGTACCTGAAGCAAAAAATGTTTTATTGATAACTTGTCTTTTAAGCCATAATACCATAATGAATTATGATTATTATCATAATTTAGAATTATCCCGTTTGCAAATTATGATAAGGTTCAGATAAATTTAAATCGTTTAGGATTATTCTTGAATCACGAAGTTACTCTATTACTAGCCACATGAGTACGATTTCATGCAAATAAACATGGTTTCATGCGAATATATAGATATATATGTGGATAGCCACAGTCATTCTTATGTATGCTATCCCGAAAGGGGCTTAGTGTTCACCCTATTGGCGAAATTTAAAGTGAATAAAATTGTATGCAAAAATTTTTTTGTTAGGGTCGAATCAGTTCAATCTCAATTAATCTGCTGTTTTAGATAGAAATATTTATGATGAACTTCTCATACGCTTAATAATTAAAACTATAAAATATATACTCTGCCTTCTGCGCTAGAGGTAGCGGGTTCGATTCCCGCACTAGACAAACATTTGTGACTAACACAGATGTTTGTTCTGTGTCTGGGTGTTAAATATATATCTATTATGTATGTCAGTCTCTGGTAGCTATAGTACAGGCTATGCCTAGTTTGGGATCAGTTGACCGTGTGTGATATGTCTGGAATATTTATTATTTATATGATAAAAAGACCAGAAATAGTTGATTCGAAAAAGTTCGGGAAAGAAATCTGTGTTTTTTATTTGTTTATTTTTTTTATACAATATGCCTCTTTCGGGATAATATAGGTAAATATTTTGAATCTACTTGAATAACGCAGCTTCGCAAATTATGGTTGTAGTAAATAATTTATCGAATAGAATATCATCGTCATCAGCCTCAAGAAATCCAGGGGAGGGATAAAGATCTTGAGCCTTATTACTTATTAGAAAGATTATACTTTTTTTCCACGAAAAACATTCTTCCCCAAGCTATCTAACACAAACCTTAACAATTTTCAGCACCTAAAGCCATTACAATCTTCCGCCCCATTCAGCTAATAAAGGTTTCTAAAGGCGCCTCTACACTATCGGCATCCGTTATATATGCGTAAAGGGTACGGGACGAGAGTTTTAATAGGAAATTTTATGAAGATTTGTCTTAGTTTAGGCACTCAGATTTATGTGGTCATTCGATATGACGAAAGTTTGCAAAAAATGTGCCCAATGTTATTCGGACTAATTTGTCTAATTTAAGTCAAGTCAAATTAATGTGTATAATTCAATAAAATCACTATTATCGCTTTGAAACGTCTTTGAAGATATGTAAAGTATGTTAATCGAGACCAAGCCTAGAAGAATCAGACAACAAGCACGGCCTTATTACTTAGAGATAGGAAATTGTTGCTGAAATTGAGCATATTTTTCATAAGTTATTTGCTTGACAAATACATTGAATAAAACAAAAACGAACCCTATGATATTAATATGTACCTAAAGTTTTGTTTGTTGTCTTTTTTCTTATCAATCATTAGTGAAAAACCTTAATAAATTTTGCCCTATATACTAAATAGTAGCCATACTTGCGTCCAGTGGATAATCATCCTTGGTACCACGTTCCCGCTATACGCTTATAAATTTCACCACACAAAGGTCGGTGGAATCCGTGCACAGTTCCTAGTTGCCCGGGGCGCGCGCTCAAAGAGCTGCGATCGCGATAACCACGACACGGGACTCGGACCTGTGGATAGTTTCATACAGTAGCTCTGAATCATGTACTTCTATAATTCCATTAAAGTTTAAAAATAAAAAAGTAGCTACGCAGTTGAGCACATACCCCGTATATGCTCAACTGCGAAATGACTGGTGACCCCAAGCCCTTAACACTGGTTTTGGGATTGGTCCCTAAACCCTCATTTAATGAATTTTTCTCTGCAGCCGACTTCTGAACGAAGTCACACATATTATGCAGGTTCTGCTTAAAGAGTTAGAGAAGAAGGTAGTAAAAGTGACATATGCGTACAAAACATTGTGGAACACGCATTGAGAACAATTTAGGGTTCAAATTCAAGGGTGCCGATCGTACCGTACTCCGTTTCCAGTTTAAATACTTTCTATTGAAGTCTTGGCAAAGCTAGGGGATGGGCAGCAGCGTCCTTCATTTTAAAAACGATAGCTCTAACTGCGCTCGCCAACCCGCATGCCCAGCGTGGTGAGTATGGGCAAAACCCCCCCACATGATAAGGAATTTGCTCTGTCTGTGTTCAGCAGTGAACGTCGTACGGCTGAAATGATGATGATGATGAAGTCTTGGCTTCATCTCGCACGACGCCGTCCGCTATCCGCTGACCGTCCTCTCATATAGCCTAATGGCCGGCGGCTGATCTTCACATGGTGTTTACAGCAGTCTCAGTCAATACCACCCTTGGTTTTAATCTCATGGTATTTACTTGGTCCTTTTCTAATAATGCACTATTGTGAACAAAGAGTTTTTATTTTGTTGACTCAATGCGTTTGGCCCAATAATGTATTATGTACGGAGCTTATCAGTAAACATATAAACCGTAGCCGGCTAGGAGCCATGTTGACCTAGAGGGAGGATCCCCGACTTTCGATCCGAATGTCGTGGGCTCGAACCCGGAAGTGCATCAATTAAATAAAATAAATATAAATAAAACTCAAAAACAGCGTTGGTCTTGTAACCCGTCACGTATGGATTACTACGGCAAAATGTGGGCTCTGATTACCCCCCTAAGACATCATCAAGGATCAGATTGCCTGGAGATACAAGAGGATTTCTACCATCTAAAGGTAGTGGACCGAAAATTGGGGCAACTCCCACTAGGTCAACGCAGCTTCTATAACCTACTATAATAATTATAAACGCGAAAGTTTGTGAGGATGTTTGTAAGTTTGTGGTTCAATCACGACGTAACGGCTTAACCGATTTCGATACAACTTGGTATAGATAAAGTTATTTACCTAGAATAGCATATAGGCTACTTTTATCTAAGTCGTAGTTGTAAGCGAGGGAAGCCACGGGCGCAAGCTAGTATATCTATATATCTTAGAGAATTGTTCACTATACTGTTTGTTCTCTTGGGCCAAGCCATCAACCTACGAACGAACACACACACACCTATTAAATTAGAACATGAACTTGAAGCGTACAAACACAATATATGAAGCTTTAATCAGCGTCCATTTACTCAAAGCTTAGCTTGCTTTGAGTTCTGAGTCCAAACACATTCTGTGGTTTATAAGAGAATACTGAGTAGGTACCTTTCCAATAAAACGTGTTCTGTGCTTGCTTGTTGTCACTAATTCTTTCTTGGTCATCCTGTATTAGGTCAGTGAACAGGTTGAGGTATGGTGGCTCTGAAAGCTGCCTATGACCGTCGGTGAAAGAATCAGTTTAGTGAAAGGATTAAAGTGCGCCTCTTAGAGGCTCCTCTCGTGCATGTCACATGTCTTCGACTTTTTAGGTTCTAGGATATTCCAGTATTCTTCGACGTTTCAGATCACTTGTATAGCGCACATACATTTTCCGCATGGAAAATACATTCAAGATTTCGCCATCAAGACCTAAACAGCTGGGGCCCAATTCTACAATTCAATGGCTTCAAAATGGCAATGGTTTAATGGCAAAATGGCCACTTGTGACACTTTTGGTATTCTGATATCACAGTCGTTTATCAATGGCAGTCATTGTGACACCAATTGACCAATGAAATCAAAGATACGAACGTGGCTTCAATAGTAACTTGAGAGGAGGAAGGGCACAGCGAGATTTTCTCGTTCTGAATTGGAGCAGCCCGCCTGGGGAGGTACCTCCGCCTTACAGAAGATCGCAGCCAAATAACATTATTTGTTTTCAAATAGTGTTGTGTTCCTGCGATGAGTAAGGTTGCCAGAGCTCTTTAGGGGGAGGGGGGTTCGGGGTCGGCAACGCGTGCGTGATGCCCCTGGTATTGCAAGCGCTCATAGGCTACGGTAACCGCTTACCAACAGGTGGGCCGTATGAATGTTTGCCACCTAAGATGTATAAAAAAAAAAAAAAAAAAAAAGTAACTGAATGGTAATGGTGCGATCATTATAATTTTCAAGTCATAGAATTAGTAGAATTGGGGGTCTGATTATTTGAGTTTGAAATGATTTGATCCCAAAACAGCTGCGAATGAGAATTTATGTTTGTATATACCAAACTGAGCCGGTAATGCGGCACTCCAGACACGTTCATCTTTTAATTACCTACAAGCTTCCGCCCGCGGCTTCGCGTGGTACCTACCTACATTAAAAGAAGCCTATTTTTTATATTCCAAGTTTCAACGAAATCGGTTGAGCCGTTACGGCGTGATTGAATAACAAACATCTAAACATAAGCTGAAGCCCTGGCTGAAGAATAGGCTCCTCCATATCTAGCTATCCACGGATGTCGTAAGAGGTGACTAAGGGAAAAAAGCAAGGGGATGGGCAGCAGCGTCCCTCATTTTAACAACGATAGCTCTAACTGCGCTCGCCAACCCGCATGCCCAGCAGCGTGGTGAGTATGGGCAAATCCCCCCACATGATAAGGAATTCGCTTTCTGTGGGGGAGGCCATGGTCAGCAGTGGACGTCGTAAGGCTGAAATGATGAAACATCCTCACAAACTTTTGAATTTATAATATTAGTAGGATAGGATGAAAGCTTATGGTGCTTAGCTACGCTGATTGTTGCATAGTATTTTTTCTATGAAAAATTATGAATTTCCAAAAGTCATAGAACAAATTTTACTACCTTTGGTGTACGATAATCCCCTTTTCGGGTTGTATAAAATGTTGGATCTTATCTGTTAATGTAAACTCTTACATGATAATAAATAAATAAATAAATAAATAATTTATTCATAAGATTGATAAGGTACACAAAAATTTACAGGTTAATGGTCATTTTGACATATAGTTAGATATTACATAGGAGCCTGAACTAGGTAATCCTGTGTTTCAGGCGAGAAGAACACATTTAATTACAAAATTATCAAAAAATCACTAATTGAACAGCTTTTAGTTACTAGGTAGGTATAAAAACATTTATAATTAGAGTTATATTAGGTGATACCAACTCATATCACTGTCAACTTGAATGTGAAGTGTGACATGTTTGTCTTACTCTTAACTATATCTCTCTCTCTCTTTCGCTGGCGCCAAAAGTGTTAACTGTTTCCTCTGTTACAATATACGAGTTAATATGTCCGGAATATTTAAATAGACAAACCCCATAATCATATTTTAATCACTCACTAACTTTATGGGCTCGATAAAAGTATGTCCGTCTTTCTTTTGTTTACTGTTAGAAAAGGACAGGGCGATAGTTATCGAGCTGATAAAGTTAGAGAGTGATAATGTAAGAGTACGGTGTTCCTGAACATGCATCGCAATGTAGAAAGTGGTGTTTTGTATAGTTAGTGTAAAGCTGACGCACTCTTCATCAAACAAAGGTTAGCATTATTTGTTTCAAATAGTGTTGTGTTCCTGCGATGAGTAAGGTTGCCAGAGCTCTTTAGGGGTGGGGGGGTTCGGGGTCGGCAACGCGTGCGTGATGCCTCTGGTATTGCAATCGCTCATAGGCTACGGTAACCGCTTACCAACAGGTGAGCCGTATGCTTGTTTGCCACCTCAGTTGTATAAAAAAAAAAAAAAAAAAAAAAATTAAACTTTAAATCCAATTTTATTATTCTCTATTTCACCAGACACAAAGTCCAGCGAACCGCAAACATGTGTATAAGTAGATATAGATAAAGCAAACAAAACACTAGTTCAGTTATTAAACAAAATGGTTTCAGAAGCACTCGACGATAATGGATTTGCTGAAAATTAATTATATTCACCATTCCCACCCGTATATTTAGAGTTTTTGATGTGTGAAATTCAAACGATCTATACTTTCGACTGATTTTCAGTTCTATCACTTTTAACATAAGGCTTATTTTTATGTGGAGTTGATAGCTCAGTAGCCCTACCATACATTTTCACAGTTATCTCCTCGTAACGTGTATCTTGTTGTGTAATTTTCAGGTAATTACACACCTTTACCTTGGTTTCTTGAGAAGATGTGATCATTATACAAGGTCGAAAACAGAAGGTACAAATAAAGCTTTTGTTAGCATAATCAAGCTTTCAGAAAAGGATTGCTTCATATCTTGTTTTTTTTATACATCTAAGTGGTTAAGGCATGTACGCTTGCAATACCAGAGGCAACACGCACGCGTTGCCGAGTTCGGTTCTCGCTGCGGGACAAATGTTATAAAACTCAAAATAATAAACAGAGGTTTCACAAAAAAAAGGCCTATCGTGAGTAAGTCAAAGTCAAAGTCAAAGTCAAAGTCAAAGTCAAAGTCAAAGTCAAAGTCAAAATATAATTTATTGCTTGAAATACATGTCATAAAGATGTCAATTACTATATACTATTGAATCAATGTATTCTACCTATATCTAGGCATGCAATATTTAATTTACAATCTTAATAAAATTTAATTAAAAAAACAAATAATAATAAAAAATAGAAGAAATTAAAATATTAAAAACAATTAGAGACTAGACACACAACAACTAAAGATTATATAAGCCTTGTATTGCCTTGATTACGTAAGCTATCGTGAGTTGACTAGGTAGTAGTAATAAACATTTTGAAAACGGTTCCACGTCTCACACTGATTCGCGATCGTGAATGCAAGAGGATTGAAGCTCGCAGTAGCTCATACTCACTCTGATGATGATTCTGTAGACGAATCAGCGAGCTAGTGACCTTGGTTTTTCTACGACATTCACTACGACATTATTTAGAAAGAAAGAAAGAAAATACATTTAATTTGAACACACAAGCACAGCACAAACTAATAAAAAAAGACACAAGGTACAAGTTACAATACAAAAGTTAGGGAGGAAACAAAACAAAAGTAGGTAGGAAGTAACAAAACTAGGGTATTCATTAGTCCGTGCCGAGGTGCGTGCGTGAGCCAAAAAAGGTTCCATCTCAGCATTGATGCCGCACACGAAGTGTAGCGGAGCTGGTTTTCAGATGGAACCCTTTACGGCGACCTCACGATCGCAGTGTGCTTTATTGCTCGCGTTTTTCAGTCGATGTCGGTAGGTACGTAGGAGTGGTAGATCAAAAATAAATAAAATAAGAGTAAGTAGAACTACAAGTAGAAGTATATAGGTAGGTAAGTAGGTATACAAATAGAAATATTAAGTAGTACTTAGGTACGCAGGTTTAATTTACGAAAAACAGATAAACAAGTAAGGTGAAGTAGGTAGGTAGCTAGGTAAATAGGTTCAGTCAGCATTTAGAAGTGAGTAAAACCCGTTTGTCAGAATGTCGAATAAAATTTGCCCAAATCGTTGGTAGTGCTCAATCGAATTCATGTTTCGACATGCAAGCGACCATTCGCGAACTGCGGTTTCCAATAAATTTGCTCTAGTGTTCCGTACATATTTTATTGTAGCTTTGTTTGCGGTAACTGTTGAGTACCCTAGGCCACCATGGCTCAGCTTGTATCACTTAAATTTTCAGACTAACTCTTAAAACGTTACGATATGTGCTAGGACGCTCGAATGCGATACTCTCTGTCTTTGTTACTTTTTAAATCAGTGGCTTCCGCCCGCGTCTTCACTTTCATGGTACCCGGATAAGAAGTAGCTTATCTCATTTTCATACAAATAATTACATAAATCTGTTGCTCCATTGCTGCGTGGAAGAGGGACAAAAACCAATCATCAAACAACACGCTTCATCATCATCATCATCAGCCTGTAGAAGTCCACTGCTGGACATAGGCCTCCCCCAAAAGAGTTCCATGAGGAACGGTCTTGAGCCTTCTCCATCCACCGACTTCCCGCAACCTTCACAATGTCGTCGGTCCATCGGGTGGGGGCCTTCCAACACTGCGTCGCCCGGTTCGTGGTCGCCATTCGAGAACCTTTACTCCCCGTTGGGGAGTAAAGGTTCTCGAATGTCGTCGGTTGTCGGTTCTGCGAGCTATATGGCCTGCCCACTGCCACTTCAACTTGCTAATTCTGAGAGCTATGTCGGTGACCTTGGTTCTTCTACGGATTTCCTCATTTCGGATCTTATCACGTACTGAAACTCCGAGCATAGCTCTCTCCAACAACAACACACTCTAACAACACGCTTTGGCTTATAAAATAGGTTTCAGTTTAATTGACATGCTCAGATACTGGAAGATGTCAAAAGGTCAAGCATGTACAAACATTATATTAGTTATGGACATGTCCTGTCCACATTTTGCTGTAGAGAGAAGGTATTCCATACGAGACAGTTTGCAAGCCCGTCACCGCTTTCAATAATACTATCAGGTTTCCTCACAAAGTTTTCCTCGCCCTTCGAATAGAAAAATCTATTAGTGCAAAACCAGGATTCGAATCTACGTCTTGTCCTCTGTGTTTTCTCCTCTTACGACTATACTAATTATATCTCATAACAATCTGCTTCCATGATCCATATAAAAGATTACTTCCTATCCTAGTAAATGTTTTTTCGTTGGAACTCGAGGTCTATCGAGCTAGCTATCTAAAAAAGATTTTTCCATGTAAGCGGAATTTGAATTTCCGCTTATTTGGAATAGAGTAGATATTAATGTTACAGTGAAACTGTTGCGTGTTAGTAGGTACTATTCATTATGTACGGTCCAAATATGGTACGTTGTTTGTTCAGTTTTTGCGGGGACATTGCAAATTGAATTTTGTCCGTAGTTCCACTGTTTTGTGTCCTTCGAACTATGTAGTAAAATTGTTTTCGCTGAACATTTTTGTGCTCTTTAATCATCGTAATTTTAAAAATAAAGCTGCATACATTTATTGTGAGAAAAACAAAAAAAAATTTTCATTCTTTCCGTTAATAAAAATTCAATAAAAATTTACTAGTGCTAGTGCGTTAGTTGCGCTCTCAAACGGTGCAGGAAAACATATAGAGGGAACCGGCATTTCCTAGAACCTAAAAAGTCGAAGACACGTGACATGTGCACGAAAGTAGCTTCGAAATGGCGCAATGAAATCCTTTCACTACACTGATTCTTTCACCGACGACAATCATAGGCCCTTTCCAGGGCCACCATACCTCAACATAGTCACTGACGACCATGAAAGAATTAGTGACACGACAAGAAGGACCTAGGAAGTTCCTTCGAAGTTGTGCACGAAAAGGGCCTTTAAGAGGCACACTGTTAATCCTTTCACTACACTGATTCTTTCATTCACGGTTATAGGCCCTTTTCAGGGCCACCATACCTAAACCTGGTCACAGTCTAATACAGGATGACCAAGACAGTATCAGTGACACGACTAGAAGAAGAAGGAAGTTTCTAGTAGCTTAGAACGGACACTTTAGAAGTTAAAACATCTTTCAAACTTGCTTTTTTATACTCCAGACAAAACATTCATCCTTTTAATTCCGCGTTCGTCCAAATATCATGATATGCACAAAAACAGCTGACTCACGACAGAATAGTACAGATGTTTAGCCGATAATTTATTAATGGTAGCTACGAGGTTCCTTTTAATATAGAAAGTGGTCATCAATATTGTATGTCTGGCTGAGCAAGATCAAATAAAATAGACACAAAAGGCTAAATTTATAAGTACATGGTAGCATGGAAGTTTTTCTCAAACGGAATTTGCACAAAAAGAGCCTTTCTACTCATTAAAATACCAAAAGAGATACAATTTAATGACAAAACTGATAGGTTACCTAAGAAATAGAAATAAAAATATCATAGCTTGAAATTGCCATGGTCAAATCTTACTATAAAAAAACTACTTATAGAGGTAGGCCAAAGAAAAGATGGATGGACTGGTGTGAAAGTGGATATGGGTAAGTAAGGAGTGAGTACTAAGATGAAGACTGATGACGACTGATAGTGGGAAATGGAATGGAAGAAGAATACATGTACCGTCCCCATATGATTTAGGGGTCTTCTAGCTGATATTATTTCGTTTCCGATACACACGTGAAGCCAAATGAATCCACAGGTCAGGACCCTTATAAAAACAGGCGTGAAAAAAAACATTAACGCTGAGCATATCAACATATCGATCAATTACGAACGAAATGAGAGCGTTTCTTATCAATAATGGATCAATCACTCTGTAGTCCGTTTAGAATGAATTGGTGCCTTGAAGAGTTTATCCCCGTATTTTCACTCCACACAGACATTATTTCCATCGCAATTGGCTTGTGAAACTTTCCCTCTAAAACTCTCAGGATTTCACTCAAATTTGCACACAAAATGAACCTCTTGTTAGTGTCTTTTCTTGATAGTACTACTAAATTTCATGAAGATCAGAGAGGCTGTTCGAAAGTTATGCTTTACCAAATATATATACAACATACAACGCCGATTTGTCCAAGTTGTTTGAGAGATCTGCCAGCATCTGTTTTCCCGGATGAGTACAATCTAGGAGTCTTCAAATCTAGAGTGAATAAGTTCCTTCTGGTAAAGCGTGCTCCATCTTAGGCCACATCTCACTTGCAAAAGTGAGCTGGTGGTCAAACGCCTAACCATCTCAAATAAAAAAAAAAAAAGATCTTCGCTCGATTCGCTTGCTCGATCAATGTTTTTTCACGTTGGCGTTGTCTAAGTGCCACAATGGTTTGACTTACAAGAACTATATAAAGATGTAGGTTGTATGTATAGGATGGACTATCCTAACCAGTAACCCTGATAATACGGGGCTAGGTTCTGAAATGTTGTAAGTCACGATATTTGTAATGGGCGCATTTGTAAAAAAAATATTGAATTGGAAGCTGACGAGGTCAGGGTTTCGTTAGAAATGTGAGCAGACATTATCTCTTAGTTTTAGTATAGTCCCAAACATCCGAAAATCCAAATCCAAAAATCCAAAAATCCGATTAAACATTCTGCCTATTGTTTTCATTTGAAACGACCTAATACGGAGACATAAGGCCCTCCATGACGTCTTATTGCCCTTCAAATGCGAGAGTTTCAGCGCAATTTTACTCGAATTTGACCATAAATCTATGAGAGGGTCATCTTACGTCACTGCCTAAAGAAAATCACCAAGTTGATATCCCCGTACCAAACCGACGGTTTTCAGGAATATTTTATCCAAACTCTCGTATTCATAATACTAGCATGCGCCCGCGGTTTGCTCGCATGGTACCTTAATAAAAGTATCGTATATGCTATTCCAGACTATAATCTATCTCTGTGCCTAATTTCATCTAGATCCGTTCAGCCGTTCTGGCGTGAATGAGTAACATCAACGCATCCAAACTTTCGCATTTAGGTATAACTAGCTTCCGCCCACGGCTTCGCTCGCATAGTAACTACATAAAAAGTAGCCTATACGCTATTCCAGGTAAAGAACTATTTGTATTTCAAGTTTAAACGCAATCGGTTGATTCGTTACGACGTGATTGAATGACAAACATCCAAACATCTAAACATCCAGACATCCTCACAAACTTTCACATTTATAGTATTAGTAGGATAAGTAGGATAATAAGATTAGTAGAATAAAAATGTGAGCAGCAAGTCTACTTGTAAAAGAAAAATTAAAAAAAACCAATTCTATCAAACCTGACTAACAACAATACAATGAATAAACAAAATCATTCACACAGTTTAATCAATCGCACGGCCGGCTACACTATCTAATACATTGCGTTCTATTGACTGACCAATAGCTATTTCTGTAGTTTTTATATTTACATGCACAGCAATATCTTTTTATTTATTTATTTGGGTATATCTTCTTCATACTACTTTATTACAAAATAGAAGAATAACCGAGGATATTGTTCACCATGGTATAGATGGAATGTTCTGGAATGAGGTGCATCGACAAGATATGAAAGTCCGAGGACCGGATAGACCCTCGAATTAATTTATAATTTAATTTAACAAAAGGCCTGCTTTTCACTACACTCAGACCGATCCCAACGCGGGAATCAATCTCGCACCGCTTAAGTGTCAGCCGAGCACACACCCGCCACGACCCATATCAGTCATCAGTTCAATTCAATTCATTTATTTCTCTCCATAGGCATAAATACACTTAGAAAATTCAAAACATAATAAAATAAACATGTAATGGTAAATACAAATAAAAAATGTATACAATGTCAAGAACTTAAAATAATTACACTGTCAGGAAATAATAATAATCAAATACATAAAATGTCTAAAAAAGTAACTATATACACGTTATTACAAATAAAAAATGTATACAATGACAAGAACTTAAAATAATTACACAGTCAAGAAATAATAATAATCAAATATGTACAGAAAATGTCTAAAAAGTACTACATACGTTATTACAAACTAGCAGAGTAATTTACAATATTATCTTTTTCCATTCTTTCCTCTCTAAGATGAATTCATCAATGCTATATATAGTATGCCTTTTGATTTAAGGTTTTTTTGATAAATGTCCTAAAAGCTCTGTCATTCAAATTGACCACAGAATCAGGTAAAATATTATAGAACCTGACACAGTTCATGTAAAAGAATTATTTACTTTTCCTAACCTGTTTTTAGGTAAGACAAGCTTCAGTTCAGACAGACATCCACTGCTGAACATAGGCCTCCCTCATGGGGAATTTGCCCATACTCACCAAGCTGGGCACGCGGGTTGGCAAGCGCAGTTGGAACTATGGTTGTTAAAATAGGGAACGCTGCCATCTCCTAGCTTTTTTTCCTTAGTCGCCTCCTACGACATCCACGGGGAGGTAAGAATGGCTATTCTTCAGCCGGGGCATCACGACCACGCCACTAAGATCTTCCAATTATAGTTACCTACAGTTTTTTCCAAAAATAAACTGAACAAGTACAATCATCAAAAAAAAACTACAAAATCATTTGGTCTAAATAGTGGTACTCTAAAATAGCGCAATCATTATTTGTTTGTTCCACCTCATTAAGTACCACCAAATAGTTCCCACAAACCATTTTAGTATTAAACAATACTATTGTTACTAGAATACTATCCCGCAAGGGGCATATTAAATAAAGAATATAAAAATTTACATGAGAATAAAAACTTTTTTATTTTTTTTTCCCGAAATTTTTCAAAACACCTGTTTTGGTCTTATAACTACGTACCTAATAAAGCTTTCATAGACTATAATTTCATTATTAGGCAATAAGTTTGTTAACAGCTTATTTGTATTATAAAAAAAAACTAACTCTTCGAGCGTAGTACAACATAGAAATAGAAATAGAAAAATCATTTATTGACCATAATTAAAGAGGAACAAGTTAAATGAGGCCCTGTCCCCTGGAAAAACGTGAGCTGTGGCCCAGGAAAAAGTTCTCTCCCAATTGACATTGGAACATTATGGTAACTTAAAAATTGTGGCAGTTAACATTAAGGTAAGTGGTAGTGACAAAGTTGATAAAATATAAATATGAGTGAAATTTAGTTTTGGTGTGTGTGTGTGTATATTTCGGAGTGAGTGTGATGGGATCTGCTGATGCACCAGTCTCTTAAGAGTCTGGGTAACAGGAGATACCCATATATTAAATTCGGACGCGGGTTGTGTGTGGGTGAGTGGTTGTGTGTGTAGGTGTGTGTGGGTGTGTATGGGTGTGTAGGTGTGTGTAGGTGGGTGTGTTAGAGATGTATAGAAACCTACTTAAGTAGGTCTTCTATACCTGCATAAAAGGATTCATAAATGGATTCACAGATCTCTACTAACAGCTTACTTTCTGGTACTTACGGTTCTAAAATTACCTTTGTGGAACAGTAGGTCACAACATTTAAAAACTCATCGCTCAATCAAAACCCACTTAGATATCATGCTACATTATTAACCCTCCACCGATTCCTAACCAAAGCTTCGCTTATTCAATAAACAAAGCCACGTTGAGCAATCCAAAGGTCACGGTCCCCTCAATTCAATTATTTAATCATTACGGTCGAACAAAGTACTCTCAATTATAATCACATTTTGTTTTTGATAGTTTAAAGCTTGATAGTTTAGAATAGAATCAAAAAATTGGTTTGAAAGTAGAGCACGGAGGATTAAGAATTGGATAAGGCATTTTAGTGACACTGCAATTTTAAACTTGTCCTGTACATTCAGTTTTTTTGTCAATTTTCGGACAGCCTTGATCAATATTAGAATATTTGTGTTTCTGATACCTGAATGCATTATGCTGTCAGCTGAATCTAATAGTTTTTTTTTTGATTGCTTTGTATAGGTGTTGTTTCATCAAGTGTAGCGTGTGCTGCCCTTAGATCATTTGTTGAAGCTCACATTTGTCTTCTTTTTTTTCACATTTTTATAAGCTCTTTTTTATTAAGGATTATAATTAGATTACTTTTCTTTTGAGCCTCACCTAGTTCGATCGGCACCACACTGAAGCTTTAAATTCCATTTTGTGAAAAAGGATCATCGAAAAAAATAATAGGCACCAAGCCGTGTTTGTTGCCTGATTCTTCTAGGCTTGGTCGCGAGGAACAGGCATAGCTTCACCTAGTTTCTAAGACGTTTCAAAATGATCCTAGTGATTTTATTGAAATAAATGCCTTTTGACTTTGACTTTGACTTTGTTTTGCTAATCGCTGACAAATGTCCAAATGTCAAACCTTATAGTAACAAAATACAGAAACAGCCTTTATAGGCTAAGTTAAGAAATAAGATCTCGGGCATTAGTAAAATTATTAAGGGCAGTTATACAATACATTTTAGGTTTCTGAAGGGATCTTTCAATACACAGTAATAGTACATCTTTTGAACTTCAATAATCTCACTCCAAAAACAAATCTTCAATATATAATAACGTGTAAAGCCTCTGTAGTCCATATGCTCGAATAATTCAAGCGTTACGCTTAAGATACAATTGCAAACACTAAATATTTAGCTGGGTACACTTTAATGGCAGCCCTAAAAAATTAAATGATTTCAAGCATCGCCGATGTCATTGACTAATTACTATCGTTTCGTATGCGTAGAGCTATCGTAAATCATTCGTGCTTGGGGTACAGATGGGATGATTGTCAGCATGCTATGTTATTTCGTACCGTAAGTTGAACCGAGCTATTGCTGTATCCAAGACTAATATTTGATTTTTATTAGCGTATCGTATGCGTAACGCTATCGTGGGTTATTCGTGCTTGGGGCAAAGATGGCGCGATGGTCAGCGTGCTTCGTTATTTCATTCCGAGTGGTAAGTTGTACCAAACTGTTGCCGCATCCAAACAATATATTTTTTACTAAAAATCCTGGTAGATACCCGCACAATAGATTTTTCTTTGTAAGAAGCCACTCAACTTCGTATTTGTGTAACTGACGTCCGTTTTACCAAGGTTTTACCAGGTTTTCGCTTAAGAGGATACAAAAATCATAATAAATTGTCGAGTGGGCTTAAAGTCTCTTGGATTTAGGTACCCGATGCTATTGTCTAACAAAATATTTTAAAAAAAGTTATTTTTGTAAGATAGTCTCAGAGCATTTTCGAAAAAACTGTTGCAGAGGACCCAACTTTAAAAAATAAATCTATCGAGAAAAGTTTTACCAATCGCGTTTCTGTCTTGGATTTACGTAAATAAAATGCTTTAGTTATCTTTGTCATAAAATCAAAACTGTGCGTTTTGCGGTTATTGAGAAAAAACAATTCAAAAAACAAAATAGTTAAACCCTCACCTTAAATGCTGACCTTTTGTATGCTGGCAGCTGAATTCGCTCGAACTGTCACGCAAGCGGCAGTCCAAGCTTTTCATTCGGTTTATATGTTCGTTCATGTAGCATGAGCCGTTTTGGCCTAGTAGTAGGTAAATAAATAACACCCACCCAACAGTCAAATACATAGTCCTGACCCCACACTAGGACTCCTTGTGCCGTGGGTATCAGAAACTACGAGCACCATGTTACCACAACACCAAAACACGACTCAAATATTTGCAGATCATGCAAACATTAGTCCCGCAGCGGGAATCAAACCCGCACCCCATGCGTCTCAGACGGGCACTCACCCGCTACGCCACTGAGGTCGTCAAAAGGTAAAGGTACCTTGACTTTCAATCCAAAGGTGTTTAGGTGCTAATGCCAGTCATGTGTGTGCGCTTTAACAGGTGTCCAAAACGGTGAAGGAAAACATCGTGATGAAAACCGCGGCTTAGTCAGCTCCACACTATTGACCATGTCTTTGCTGTGGATAAGGCCAACTTGACTGAGAGAATGGTATAGGTTCTGGGCTAACCAATCATAACCATTTAAACATGTCCCAGGCACTGAGCGCCTTGTAGGTAAGTATAAAGTTCCACCTGACGCTGTTTAGATCTAGATGCAATAAGGTCTAACAACAATATCCAGCATATTATAGCAGCCCACTTATATTATACATATACATTGACCTTAATCAGTCATTCTTGTTTTTTTTTTTGAAGTTTTTCCCCTTTCGTGATGGCTATGGCATCTAGGCCTTACCACCAAGTCTTACGCAGTCATTCTTGAATTGATTTTCCGCTGTTAATTATCACTGACACATTTGAATATCCGATATTCGCAAAACTGTCAGAAACGTCATAACTTGAGAAATATCTAGGCCACTGCCCGTACCATCAATATGCGATTTTGTTTAGGCGATGAGTTGAATCGTAGATTTTTGTTCCATGTGTAAAATATTGCTAATACGCGTGGAGAGCACTGGTGGAGTGGTGATAGTTATCCCACCTTCCATCCAATGGTCGTGGGTTCAATTTCGGGGTCGAATGGATTTTCCATTAAAAAAAGGTCTTGGGTTCGATTCCCGGTCGTGCACCAATGGATTTTCCAATAAAAAAAATATGTTCTGTACTCAAAATATCGTGAGGAAACCGGCATGTCCTAGAATCTAGACTAAAAAACATGACTTGTGACATATGCACGAAAAGGGCCGCCTATCAGACGCATATTAATCCTTTCACTACAATGACTAATTCATAGACGTTCGTAGGCCCTTTTCAGGGCCATCTGGTCACTTACCTAATACAGGACCAAGAAAGAATCAGTGACACTACAAGCAAGCAATGTCTGTAAGGGGCCAGTAATTTTTTTTTTTTTTATACAACTGAGGTGGCAAACAAGAATACGGCCCACCTGTTGGTAAGCGGTTACCGTAGCCTATGAGCGCTTGCAATACCAGAGGCATAACGCACGCGTTGCCGACCCCGAACCCCCCTCCCCTAAAGCTCTGGCAACCTTACTCACCGCAGGAAAACAACACTATTTGAAACAAATAATGTTATTTGGCTGCGATCTTCTGTAAGGCGGAGGTACCCTTCCAGGCGGGCTGCTCCGGTTTAGAACGAGAAAATCTCAATGTGCCCTACCTCCTCCAAAGATGTCATGGTGTGAGCCCTAGGCTCTATACCATCAGCTTTGCAATTTTGATTGGGTGGCGACCTAAGTTTTACTGAGTACCTACTGACACGCTTGCATTTGAATGGCAATAAGAGGTCATGGTAGGACCCACTGTCCTATATTCAATTACACAGTTAGGCCAATATGCCGCCCCAGGCGCTTCGTACCCATCTCGAAATTGGCTATGTTCATCTTAGCATTTATCAATCAACATTGCTCTCTATCCCGTAACGATGTAGGTGTACATTTGCCTGACGTGGATAAGTCTTTGAGGTCGTATGCCATTGATTGGACAGCCAAACCTTGCTTACCAATTACTTAAAGTAAGTGATTGTCTTATGCACGGGTTGATGCAAATTTTGTGGTGACAATCCACTTGTGATGTTGTTTACTAGAGTTCAACTGAATGTTCGCGGGGAACTTTTAAACCTTGAACTTAGTCGCTGCAGGATTAACCCTAAAAATCCAGTGTTTAAGACGATTTGTGGGAAAACCTTTACAGGTTACAGTAAAAAATCCTAAAAAGTATATTCAGGCGAAACTACATGGTGATGTTGTTGCTTCAAAGTTATATGGAGTGGACTGCCCTAAATAAAAAGATTTATGTTGCTCCCGATCTGGCTGCCCTTTAGCGCGGTGGTATCGGCTAAAGAATAGGCCCCTCCATATCAACGTATCCGTGGATGTCGTTTGAGTTACCTTAGGGAAAAAAGCTAGGAGATGGGCAGCAGCGTCCCCTATTTAACAACGATAGCTCTAAATGCGCTCGCCAAACTGTGTGCCCAGCGTGGTGAGTGTGGGCTTATTTCTCTCACATGATAGGAAGTCGTTCTGGAAATCTGTAGAGGAGGCCAATGTTCAGCAGTGGACATCCTACGGCTGAAATTATGATATCGCTTCCAGCGCCTTAGAAATAAAATACAATTATTTTGATCCTCAAAAACAGAATATGATGAATATGGTGGTGATGAACAAGGCCTAAAGATTTTCGGAGCAATCGATATTGTGCGGCCTGCACTCTAGTAAGTTTTGTTATGACAATAATAGTCTCTTAAACGGTATTACCAAAGCACATTCCGGTTCATGTTACCAACAATAGTTTACGTTTAAGGAACCCCTACCAACAAAACATTATACCCATAAAGCACCACACCCAGAGCATTAGCCATAAATCTGGCAAAATCATTCCGTTGAGCCCTTCCGTTTGGACGCTCCGCTCGATAGCGTTCTATGGCAAATATTCAGCGCATTAGCATATGAATGGTAAAGGCTAGAAAAGGCCCCCAGGTGGTGTGTCCGGGCCGGAAATAGGCTCTAGTGCTGTGAACTGGGAACGTAACACGCGATGCGTATTTTTGGGATTTGTTTTGGATAGTGTTTAAAAATATGATGTTTATTGAACTAGGGTGGAAGCGTAGGCTTGAATTGTCAACTTTCAATGAACCAAAATACAAGCTGATTCATAATATGTCATATACAAGGGGCATTGCAAAATCTACTGTTTTTGGGGTCAGATTAATTCAAACTCAATTAGATCTGCTATTTTAAGTAGAAAAACCAAACCGGACTTCTCGTACGTGTATTATTAACAAATAACAAAAATAAAAACAAATAAAAATAACAAATAAAATAACAAAAACAGCTAATTTGAGGAAGTTTGGAGGCGTTCCACGAAACGCCCATTTTCATCAGCTGATTTTACAAAAGATTGTTTTGATATATAAAAAACTGTATATATATTATATTTTAAAGTTAGTAGGTTATTTCTTGGTCGTTCTGTTCATCCATCATTCACTAACTTGCACCAAACGGCTACAAATAGAAAGAACATGCTCGGCACGTCTACTATGAACGGCGCGACTCCGTTGATTTTTCTTTTCTTTTTGCAATATCGACTCCCCGAAATCATGACCGTCATAATGACGGCTGTTATGTAGCGGTGATTTAATAAAATAAAGTTCATTAAATTTAAATCTGTTATTGGATGTAAGTTTCGTTATATTTTACATGTTTTCGTTTTTAAGAGCGAATTGTGGATTTTTTATAAATCATTACTGTCTCTTTTTTTTTACATTCAACAACTGCCCCGTACCATCTTTGAGGTTTTATTTAGGCGTTTGCGTAAGTTGACAGTCCTAAAAATTTATCGTCCATATTTTTGTAAAATACTGCCGACAAGTTCGCATTTTAATGGTAATAAAACGTCGAGAGGGTGTCTACCATTCATAAAAACAAAGTCGTGAGCCTTATGATGAGTGAACTGTTCAATGATAATGAAATAAATTTATTTATTTATTTAGAATACAGTATAACATCTTAACAGGTTTTTTTTATACCTAAGGCGATGCTAAATTGTTTTCATTTTTATCTTTTCTGCTTTGCGCCTGTAAAATAACGGTTACCGCTTCTAGAAAACCGTTTATGTAACGGTAGTTTTACTCCTGCAATGATAGATAGAGGCGATTCTTTTATTAGGAGGTGGCTGAATTCTTTATCTGGCTTCTTTTGTTGCGGTATCAGAGTGGATGGCTGGCAGCCAGCATCAGTTAAGACGGTTTTGAATTGCTAGTGAGCCCCTCGCGGTGAGCACCATCTGTCCGCAAGGGCGAATTTTGTAAAACTTGAGTGATTTACAATGTGCTTTCTATAAGGTTGCCGAAAAGATTATACCTAAGTTTTTCTGTGCCATCTTCCCCGTTAAACGCAAATGCCGGAGCTGCAGTAAAGATTCATTTTTCCATCTGTTTTCTTATTTTTTTCATCCAATCTTCCAACACCCAAACTGGTGCTAACCATGGTTTATTTCCGAGAATCGCTGGATTGAGTTCGATTGAGCCGGAAATAGGGTTTGTTTTGTGAGTTTTAAAAGTTCGATTACTCTATTTTATGGGTTTTCTAGCTTCCGCCGTTGAGTAGCGTTGCTTTTTGGGGCTCGCACCTCACAATGTAAAAAGGATCCATTCGATAACTTTATTGTCCATCTGTCTGTAAGTTATATTCATATAGTTCATAATTTTTCATAGTTTTTGAAGATCGCAGCCAAATAACATTATTTGTTTCAAAAAGTGTTGTGTTCCTGCGGTGAGTAAGGTTGCCAGAGCTCTTTAGGGGAAGGGGGTTCGGGGCCGGCAACGCGTGCGTGATGCCTCTGGTATTGCAAGTGCTCATAGGCTACGGTAACCGCTTACCAACAGGTGGGCCGTATGCTTGTTTGCCACCTCAGTTGTATAAAAAATAATAATAATAATATGCCGAGCTTTTTTTTTAAGAAACTACCTGAGTTTTTTATTTATCGTAGCACTATTGGAGTGGTTCTAGTGGCCCCGCCTTCCGACCTACAGGTCGTGGGTTCGAATCCCGGTCGTATACCAATAGATTTTCCGTTCGGAAAATGTACATAGGTGAAGGAAAACATCGTGTCTAATAGAACCTAAAAATTTGAACACATGACGTGATAATTATGTGCACGAAAGAAACCTATGTATTTTACCTAGGTATTTTCTTTCTTTCTTTCTTTTCTTTCTTTCAAACCTAGAAGCGCACTTTAATCCTTTCACTACACTGATTATTTCACCGACGGTTATAGGCCCTTTTCAGGGCCACCATAACTCAACCTGGTCACTGACCGAATACAGGATGACCAAGAAAAAACAAACAAGCATCGTAGGCGTAACTGTGGTAAGGAAACAAGTTTTTATTTTGCCATAATATGAAATCTGTATCGTTTGCCATTATTCAGAAAACATCGCTTCGAAATTACTTAAAAAATGGTGACGTGTATTTGCAACAGGTAGCAATATATTCCGGACTTTAGAGTACTCAAATATTAAGACTCATTCAGACTCCCAAGAACGGATATTTCGAGCGTTATTTCGAGCGGCATGATGATTTATTTTTATTTTTCATTAAAAACATATAAACAAGTATCGCGCCTTCTTATTGTCTCATAAACGTCTGTGTCCCCTACCTGAAGACCCTGGTGTGTGGTTAATCCTGGTATTTACATAGCGTGCGAGTGTGGAGAGCTTATAGGGAAATACGAGTTACGACTAGAGATGCCTCAGTACCCACTTAGAGATACTCAGAAAGTCCGAATAAGTTTATCATACTGAGATTCGAAGTTCGGAGTTGTATTATTACACGTATCAGTTCGGCATAGTGGGAGGTTTCTCGATTTTCAACCCGAATGTCGCGAGTTCGAATCCGGGCGTGCATCAATGAGTTTCACTATTCGAAAAATTAAGCGAAATTAAAATTTAATAATTTTTTTCATTTTCATGTATAATTTTTTTTAGCAAGGAAAAACAATTTACTTAGCGCAATGTACAATTTATAGTTGGTATGACTAATTGGGTGTTTATCGCGTAGTTACCTTATTTTATTTTTTCAACACAGTCGAAACGTCGGGAAAATATAAAATAATGTCCCTACGAAATAAATACCCGTTTGTTTTCAATTAGTCATGTATACTTATTGCGAAAGTTTGAAAAATATTATAGTTGGTACTTAAAAAATCATTTACCTAAACGTATTTTTGTGATTTCGAAAATCTACTATTAGTAATTGTTCGGACCGTTTTAAAAGTCTTAAAAGAGCACAACTCTATTGATGTCTTCAATGGCATGATAATCCAGAGAATATGCCCTATATATGGAGAGGCGACACAAATAACTAATATTACACAAATACGGCAGTGGGTAATCCGCTTTACATTAAGGATACATCTACACTATTTTTGACATGAACTTACAGTTTTTGTGAATCTATTCCGAAATCCAGACACGGTCTCTACAATTATCATCCCAGCGGGATTCAAACCCGCATCAAACGAAATGATCGCATTGAATGCGCATCTCATCTTTAAATAAGTATAAAGTCATTTACTCAAACTAACACTAAAGCTCTAGTTAAACTATCAATAAACAGCCGGTCAATGGTTTGACCACAAGTCTTACTTAGTTTTCTACAATAAGAAACACTATTTCTTATAGAGTCGAGCAATTCAAGCGTTATTTGCGCTAAACGCTACATCGCTATTCATTACGCGCTGAGGGCGCACTCATTTATCGGCGCGATAAAATAAATCAGCCCAGTTTAGACGCGGCGACATTTACGTGCAGTTGTCACGTCGTTGCGGTAAGGCTGACTGTTGACTTACAATTTTCCAAGCTTTTTATTTAACTACTCAGGCATGTATTTACAGAAAAAACATTCAAACGAATAAAAAATATATGATTAAGACCTAACTATTTAACAAAATACGAAAGAAATCGTTTAGTTATTTAAATACCGTCGTTACTAACGATCGTTTTGATCGATCTCAATTGATCCAGACCATTACAACTCGGAAGCGTCCCCAAGACGCTGGCGGGATTGCCACGCTGGATTGCAATGCTGAACTTATTTTTTATTTGCAAAATACATCATGCGGCAACGTCCTGGCGTTGAGCATCTTTCTAAATCTAAAAAAACTAACTAATTCTAAAAAATACTGGTATCTTACCTAAAATTAGCACGAAATAAAACATACAACAACAACAAATTTATTTGCTTGAACCTAATGCAGGTTCTATAGGTATAAAAATAATACATACCTAGCACGATAAATAAAAGTTTATAAATGTGCAGTCCCAAGTGTGCAACTCGCCTTATAGTAATCTCGGCTCAAAATAGAACCGTTTCCAAGATTGTTGGGAGTCAGATAAATTATTGGGATGTTCAACGAAACTATGTTAACTATTATTTTGGTACTCTATATTTCGTTAATTTTAATGGTTACTGTCTTGTTTTCGTGCCAAGCGACTGTTTGCAGAATTGTAATGAGCTTCGAGAACAACTTTCAGTTGAATTACACATGTCATTGTACTCTTTGGGGAGGCCTATGTTCAGCAGTGGACTACATCAGGCTGATGATGATGATGATGATACATATGTCATTACAGATGTAGCGTATTTTCAACGCTTTTTAAACTTGTTTTCCTAAGCTGTGGCCCGAGCACGAATAATTCACGATAGCGTTACGCTTACGATGCGATAGTAAATGTCAAATATGAGCCAATCAAAATTCAAAGATTTCGAGCATGGGCGATGTTATTAGTTAAGATTTGACTTTTGCTACCGTATCGTAAGCGTAACGCTATAGTGAGTTATTCATGCTTGGGGCATAGGTAAATGCGCGTCTGCGTGACTGTGACTGCAAAAACTTTACCTAGGTACCTAGGTTAGAATAACTTTGATCTCATAAAATGTTACAACACTTCTACAGATAGTCTTTAAGTACACAGTTTATCTTGTATAAATTTAGTTTATTGTAACGTGATTATCCTAGCTGTAAGATTAATCTCCATAAACTTATTTTCTATTTTAAAGTTTGTAAACTCTTTATAGGTTAAAATTGTCCCTACCAATGCTGTGTTCGCCTGTTATTGGCTATTGTATCAGTCCTTAGTCTACATAGCTTAATATTGTTGAATGTTTGATATATGTGCTGTTGGCGATCCTATTTAATAAATAAAAAAAAAATGAGTCAAATTACACGCCATCTGGACGCTTAGTCGAGATCAATTTCAATTTTCCATGTCATGATTTCGCTTACGTTCATATTACTTAGGACCTGTGTGGCATCATTAGTATTATATAAAAAAATAAAACGGTTCAAAATCTATTAACTTTAAATAAATACGAGTAACTGTCACTCTAGCTAGAGATCACTCAATAATCAGCGAAAATACTTAAAGATAAGCACTCGGACAGGGAGCGACGCGCCCGTTGGCATCTCAATCGTTTGAAGAATAGGATGAACTGGCTTTGGATGAGGCATTTATTTCAGTTTTTCACTTCAAGCAGCTTAATCACGACAAATTAAATAAAGGCGTTGTCCACTTTTTATATAGAGCTTGGTTTTTTATACATCAATAAATCCAATCAACACAAATTGAATATATTCGAGTAGAGATCTCCAGATATTTAATTTCTGAACAAAAAAAAAAAATTATAGAAGCCCCCAATTTTGAGAAAACCATTTTTCAATTTTCGCAGAAACTCGTACTTATGGTAGAATTTTATATGGAGCTTGGTTTTTTATACATCAATAAATCCAATCAACAAAAATTGAATATATTCGAGTAGAGATCTCCAGATATTTAATTTCTGAACAAAAAAAAAATTTATAGAAGCCCCCAATTTTGAGAAAACTATTTTTCAATTTTCGCAGAAACTCGTACTTATGGTAGAATGTTTTCGGCCACCATAGCCACAAATTGCAATAAAAAAAGTCAATCAAACACTGATCGACTATCAGACGTCAAAAGAAATAGGTATGTCAAAGTCGTAGCCTGCAATATAAGCCCACGTCAACGTAGCAGGAACATTGAAATTAGACAAGAGCATTCTGGACTCCTGACCATGCCATCATTGACATCGTCTTTGTATGAAATTTACTACCAATTCAGTTACGACAGGTCCAGTCACGATTAATTCACGAAAGCGTTACACTAACGATACGATCGCAAATGTAAAATATAAGCCAATCAAAATTAAATGATTTCAGACGTCGCCGATGTCATTAGCTAATAAATACTATATTAAATACAACACGAGTACAACACCTAGAACTGGAACAAATACGGGAGCTCTTTAGGGTTCGGCAGGCAACGCATTAGCAATGCTCCAGGTGTTGCTGATGTCAATAGGTGACGGTAACCACTTACCATCAGGAGGGCCGTAAGCCTGTTTACCTCCGTATAACATAAAAAAATATACTTGTAGATGCATACATTATGGCCATCAAAAACCAAAATCACTGTCTCACATATCACAGCCGTATCACGCTCAAAACATAAATTGGTACCACATCAATAAATCCTTTCTTACATTCAAACATCAACGGTAGCGATCTTCAGCTGGTAGATTTGCATAAGATCTTAAAACAACAATCAATTGAACTCCAATATTTCACTCTCGGAGCAAGAGTGACACTTCTAGTGAAAATATTTATTTAAATTTCAATGCGAATACATTTGCTGAAAGTTTATGCTTAGCTGCAATGAGATTTTAAACGTTGGTTTGTGAAAATTTTAAACCATTTTTGTAAAAAATAAATGTGCCTATGACTTCTACTCCCAAGCATGGTAGACAGCCTCTCAAATGATCAGGCGATCAGATTCTTGAAGATATCTAAAGGGGTTAGTCAGAGGCACGTCCAAACTTTATGGAATATGTTCCATTCGTTCTATACGTGATAGGATGCATGACCATCGCAGCTTATATAACAATACTAAAAGCTTTCATAACGATGTTTTCAAAGCACGTGTTAATTAATGTGCACTAAATTTTGCGAACTGAAAAGCTCACTGGTTTACGACCGGGTTCAAACCCACGACACAACACGGCTTACTCAAAAGTAAGGGCACCTCGCACTAGGCCACCACGGATTACAAAGGAAGATAGGTTACTTTTTAGCCGGTACCGCACAAGCGAAGCCGCGGGCATCTGTGAACACAAAGCTCAGCCAATAAACAACTTTCTTTTAAGCTTTTTGAACTGGAATCCAGCGTAAGCTCAAGACACAATATCCATTAACAATATTACACGGTTCGTGCCTGCACGCCATTTTGCGTGTTGTGTCTTCTAATAAGATCTAACATTCGTGCGCTGATTGAAACGGATCTTACATCTGCTTTGCTTTTGCTTGGGTTTATGATGAAAAAAGAAAAGAGAGACGTAAGAGGCGACTAAGGGAAAAAAGCTAGGGGATGGGCAGCATCGTCCCTCATTTTAACAAAGATAGATCTAACTGCGCTCGCCAACCCGCATGCCCAGCGTGGTGAGTATGGGCAAATCCACATGATAAGGAATTCGCTCTGTCTGTGTGGGAGGTCATGTTCAGCAGTGGACGTCGTACGGCTGAAATGATGATGATGATGATGAAAAACGATTTAATAATAATAATAATGTAGCCTTTTATTCAGATCCCTAATCCTGTTGTTTTGTTATCTTTCCTAGATCTGTTTGCCAGTCGGCAAAGGCCTCCTCCAACCTTTTCCATTCTTTCCTTTCTGCACAAGAAAGGAAAGAATGGAAAAGGTTGGTACTCTGTTCCACATGACTCCTGCTACTTGTCTGATGTCGTCATCCCACCTTTTGTGCGGTCTGCCTCTCTGCTTTTTGCAAAACGATTTACCTACTCAATTTCAATTTAAAAAGTTCTTTATTTAATAAAATAACAACCTTAATTAGTACTATTCCTGTGTAGATTTAATCCTAGAACGTTACAATCATACGTGTTTATAAACGTTTATTAAGCTTAAAGCTTCTCAAAACTTATTATGGAAAAATAACTAGTTCAAATTACGAAACATAAAATTTTGGTTTAATTTTTCATATAGCTATTTATAAGATTATGCTAGCTTTATTTATTATTTACCTGATTTACCTACTATATCATTTGACAAACACAATAAAAGAAAAAGAAATGACAAATAAAGCTAATTCTAGGAATGAACTTTGTGTTCTACGACTACAAGTAGAAATCAGAGCTCAGAAAACCAGCCACAGGCAGTGTGCCCAAAACGCTGGCGACGTTACATCGTTGGATCGCTATAGTGATCCTCTGTCCGAGGTAAGCACCTGCCTCAACCACCAGCCTCTAAGGTGAAAATAAAGCTGTCTTGGTGGTCCTAGTGGGTCCCGACTTTCGATTGGGTTCGAACCGTCGAGATGAGATGAGTTTTGCATAGCATTTTTTCTATGAAAAATGTCGAATTTCTAAAAGTCGTAGAACAAACTTTATTGCTAACTGGGTATCTCCCTCGGGATAGTGTGCATATTATGCATCACTTTTTAGACATCCACTGATAGAATAGATAGCATAGAAGTCCACTGTTGGACATAGGCCTCCCCAAAGAGTTCCACGACAAACGGTCTTGCTTTTTACATCCACCAACTTAACTTCCCGCAACCTTCATCTCCAAGACATAAACCAGTAAATTATTATAATTTACGAATGTCTATTAATTATGGATTTCTGGTTAATTAGCTCACTACACCAGGTTGATTTAGGTGTAGGTATAGTTCAGTCATCTATGGTTTGTAACTAGATCGCGCGATTATAGTTAATTAAATGTTGGCATATATTATCAAGTAACTTTAATTACCGATGATGATCAAATAATTAAATTTACCTACTGAAAATACTTATTTAAACATTATGATCATACCACATTAGTAGTATAAAATGTATACTACTAATGTGGCAAACAAGCTTACAGGCCACCCGTTGGTAAGTGGTTACCGTAGCCCATGAACGCTTGCAATACTAGAGGCATTACGAGCGCGTTGCAAAACAAAATGGCAAAAGACTCAAATTCAATTATGTTACATACACCGTTTTCAATCGGAGCGACGACATAAATTCATTATAAACTTCCCTCGGTTACAACATGCTAATAAACTATGCCTGTCATTTTGAGGTGAGGCAAAAATGTGTATGTAAAACAATTTGAGAGGAGGTATTTGGAGAAGCTATTTTAGCAACAACGGCGGATATAATTAAACCGCAAAATGTATGTTTATCATCATCACCAGATCATCACCATTCTATTATAGTCCACTGCTTGACACAGGCCTACCGCAAAAAGTGTCATGACGAACGGTCTTTTCCTTGAAGATTTGCAGTTTACAGTGTATGCAAAGAAAAAGAGGTTGTTTTACTTGTAACAAAATTGCATATTGTTGCTTGGCCAATATAATAACGTCTTCAAATTTCACTATTCTTAGTTATACTCACTATTTGTACAAGTAACCATGAAGTGAATTCCCGACAATTTGTCAATTTGCATCTCCAGATTTGCAAAAGACTTCAATCTGCAGATAAAGTCAGAAAAGGACGATTAACCACTGATGCATCATCTATAGAGTTGTCACGGCATCCAATGCATACCAATTTATTCGTACCGCAACTGATTTTCAACTGTATCTTTTGAACACTAAAGCTCAACATCCTCAGAGGGATGAAGCTCAGCTTGATAGTATCGAAGTGGCTGAACTTTAAGTATACAGAGATAAGGTTGATATCGGCACTGATTTGAGAGCAAGCAATGATTTAGCATAGCTTCTTGAAACGGCAGCTATCGATCATGGCGACGGAGCCCTATTAACAGATATTTTAAATGAAAACAATGAATGGTAATGGGTTTTTCCTGTTGGATAAAAGTAGAAATGCTAAAAGACTTTAGTTGCGTTATTTTCGCTTACATATACTACGAATGGAAAATTCGGCCGTGGTGGCCCCAGCTGAGGAATAGGCTCCATATCTATCCACCCATGGATTTCGTAAGAGCTGACTAAGGGAAATCAGCTAGGGGATGGGGATGGGACAGCAGTATACCACAATAACAACGATGGCTCTATCTACGCTACGCCAACCCGCGTGCCCAGCTCAGCGTGGTGAGTATGGGCAAATCCCCCCGTTGTACTAATAATTGGCCGTGGTGGCCCCGGCTGAAGAATAGGCCCGTCCATATCTACCTATCCGCGGATGTCGTAAGAGGCGACTAAGGGAAAAAAGCTAGGGGATGGGCAGCAGCGTCCCTCATTTTAACAACGATAGCTCTAACTGCGCTCACCAACCCGCATGCCCAGCGTTGTGAGTATGGGCAAATCCCCCCACATGATAAGGAATTTGCTATGACTGTGGGGGAGGCCATGTTCAGCAGTGGATGTGGAACGGCTGAAATGATGACTAATAATATTTTAAATGCAAAGTTTGTGAGGATTTCGAGAATGATAGAGAAAGATAGAGTTATTTACCTAGAATAGGACAAAGGCTAATTCGAACCCGCGCGTGGAAGCTGGACGATCATAAAATCTTTATTTGTTTGCAGTTTTCTATTTCGAATACAAACAACAGTTGCCAATACAAAACTGCAAACGAGCATTCATCTGTCAAAGTTGCCAAGCCACGATGAAGTGTCTATTCCACTCTATCCATAGTTACTGGCCTCTACTCACGTTGCCGCGTCATTGATTCATGATTTATGAGGACCACCCTTGCAACCACTACTTCGTGTAGTGATGGCTGGAGTAATAAGGTCTAGTAGCCTGTAGCTACAGGCTTGCTAACAGGTGAGTACTTTGACGTTTTCATATCTATGATGAATCCTTCATCATGCTGTACTATCTTATCTTAGGAGGAGGTAGGGCACAGCGAGATTTTCTCGTTCTGAATTGGAGCAGCCTGCCTGGGGAGGTACCTCCGCTCTACAGAAAACAAACTTGCCTAATCTAAGATACCTACTTAAAAAAAATTGCTCTTTTGATTATTTATACCCACCTATTGTATGTACTTTGGTTTTAAATTGTTTATCTATGTTAATTGTGTGTGTCTGTAGTGCCAAATATTTTTTTTATCTATCTATCTATCTACAGAAGATCGCAGCCAAATAACATTATTTGTTTCAAATAGTGTTGTGTTCCTGCGGTGAGTAAGGTTGCCAGAGCTCTTTAGGGGGGAGGGGGTTCGGGGTCGGCAACGCGTGCGTGATGCCTCTGGTATTGCAAACGCTCATTGGCTACGGTAACCGCTTACCATCAGGTGGGCCGTAAGCTTGATTGCCACCTCTGTTGTATACATTTTATACTACTAATGTGGCAAACATTGTTGAACTGATTGTTTAAAAAAAAAAAAAAAAAAAATTGAGGTCTAGTTGCTCGGAAATGAAAACAAAGACATGGACTTACGACTGCATCTCCAAGCATGGTAAATATGGTATGGTATGCTATGGTATGGTGATATCTTCTTAAATCTTCATGGCATGGTGAAGCAACTTCCACTGTCAGTGCTCTCAGAGAGATATCATCATCATCAGCCTGTTGTTGCTGCTAGACATACGCCCCCAAAGAGTTCCATGACAAAGAAAGCCTTTTTCATCCACCGACTTTCCGCAACTCAATATCGTCGGTCCTTCAGGTGTTCAACACTGCGTCGTCCGGTTCGTGGTCGCTATTCGAGAACTTTTTTCCCCAACGGTTGTCGGTTCTGCGAACTATATTGCCTGCCCACTGCCACTTCAACTTGCTAATTCAGAGAGATATATCGATGACCTTGTTTCTTCTACATCATTCCTAATTTCAGATTATATCACGCAGTGAAACTCCGAGCATAGCTCACTCCATAGCCCGTTGCGCGACTTTGAACTTGTTTATGAGGCCAATAGATAACGACCAAGTCTCGGTGCCATAATGTCGTCACTGGCAATACGCACTGACTGTAGACTTTCGACCTGAGGGTCTGCGGTATCTGCAACGAGAAGATTATGACTATGTTTCCCGATTTGGATTGGTCCAACTTCCCGATTGGTAGTAGGTCCAACTTCAACAAAGAAGTCAACATCTTTGTTGAAGTTGGACCTACTAAGCTGAATCGTCTGACCCAAATAATATACATACCTAGTAGTATACAACTTGAATGGTATCGTTCCTAGCATGTACCGTAAGAAAGGTAGTTCGAACTAATATGCCACAGTAGTTTAGATAGAGTTCCATTTAGTAAATGCTTAGTAATCAATTTATGATTTATGACTGCATCGTTGCCTTTGCCAATAATTACTTCGCTAGAGTGATGATCTAGGCATGAAAGCCTTGATTTTCTAAAGGAATGGGGACCGCTATGTTAAAGTCATAATGCAACAATATTCGTGATTTTCACTCTCTATTTTCTGTTTTTTGTGACGACATAGTTTCAAGAACCCGTAAAAATATAACAGGGACTAAAGGTCAGCTGAGTAACAAACATTTCATTTAATTTCATTTTTATTCAACCATTGGTACACTATGGAACACTTAGTTACGTCAATCATTTAGTTGAACATTAACCTTATACATAATTAATTAATATTGATAGAAACAGACAGGTATCAGGTATATCAAAACATTATACACACAGACTAGGAATACTACGTACTATGTCTACGCTTTGTGATGTAGGTGGTAATTGACGTCGTATAATTAACGAAACCACTTTTTAGGAAACTGTAGCTTAACTGGTTAATATCGATCTCCAACAAGCATCCGGAAAGATTATCTAACGAGTTGCAAGAACTAATAACTCGAGACTTGAAGCCCCTTAAATTGAAGTGTTTTTTTTTTGTATTTTAATTTTCCCCGCTACAACTAAGAATACCTACGAGATAAACGTTGTATGAAAAACTGAAAGTCTTTTTTCATCATTATCATCATCAAAAAATGTAGAAGTCCACTGCTGGACATAGGCCTCCCCAAAGAGTTCCACGATGAACGGTCTTGAGCCTTTTCCGTCCACCGACTTCCCCCAACCTTTACAAGTTGTTTAGTCTTCAATACCTACTATTTTTAATTTATTCAGTGAGTAAAAATGTACATCAGCTTGCGCTTATTATTTAGGACTAAGACTTTTTCTTGCTGTAATAACCATGTACGGTACATAAAGGTAATAATAAGTCAAAAATAATAAAACCCTTCCACATGCTGTCGAAATAAACCGCATCTCTAAATTTACAAAAGCCTTTCCAAATAAATCCAATGCCTCAACAATACCAACATTCACGTAATAAATCTAGGTGTAGCTATCCTATTGAATCTACATAAGCCACTTGTCACCAAAACAATAACCAGTGATTACTATTAACCATCAATAAGCAGAATTACGTGCAAATTGTGGAATGAGCTTCCTTCCGAGGTTTTCCCGCTAACCTACGACATGAAGAGCTTTAAGAAATATACAAAATTCTCTTAAGAAATATACAAAAAGATTTCTCAAGGGCAGGCAACGCATTAGCAATGCTCCAGGTGTTGCAAATGTCAATCGGCGACGGTAACCGCTTACCATCAGGTGGGCCGTAAGCCAGTTTGCCTCCGTATAACATAAAAAATTGGTTATTTACATAACCCAGTCTTAGGTAAATACTAACATTTTTATATTATCCTAAAAATGCCACACAGGCGGGATTTGAACCCGCGACCCTCCGCTAGTTACAGGGATGCTCTAAACGGAGTCCACATCTCACCTGACGAAAATCTTCGGGCAGTTCTTCGGCTCGAAGAGCCGACAGCTCCACCTATAGAGATTTATCCAGTTCATCTAACTCAACAGATAATAGTGGCCCCTCTCTCCGATCCACAGGTCGTGGATTCAAATCCCGGTCGTGCACCAGTCGTGGTCATGAAGACATATGACTTGTCACGCTCATAATGCGCCAACGCTAAGAGCTCTCACTATTTTAAATGCCTATGTACACGAGGTCCAACATGTCGACATCTTTAATGATAACATTTATAAGAGATTCGCTAAGAGTATATTTAAGTTTTAATTTTAGACAGTAGGCACTTTGGTATATACTGAAAGCTTGCTGTTTTAACTGAAATAAATAATTCTAATTCTAATGTGTACGAAAGGAACCACTTTAATCCTTTCAATACAGTCATTCTTTCACCGACAGTCATATAGGCCTTGACAAGGGCCACCCACACCTCAACCTGGTCACTAACCTAATACAGGATGACCAAAAAAGAATCAGTGACACGATAAGCAGGGAGGCCTGCGCCGGCATCAGCGAGCTGCTGGCTTTCCTGGAGGACATTGGGTGGCTAGATTAGCAGCCTCCACCCGTCACGCAAAAAGGGCCCACCTGCGGCCTAGTTGCGGAAACAAGTCCACACACCAAGTACCACGATAAGCAACACATTTTAAACAGTAGGTTAACGTGTTGGTGAACACTAGCCTTAGAATTGCAAGTTCAGACCTAAATTTTACACCTAATTTAAAATTCCAAGCATGTATTGTCGCCTATCCTGCATCTTCTGTATAGTACCTCCAGTATAATATGACCTGCAGAAGTAGAGTTTTGTAGCCAGCTTCCATAAAAAGGAAGGTCTTGGTATGATGGTTACTAGACAGTAATATGTTTAGGAGCATCTGGTAGCCTAATAAGGCGAATGCGTAGGCTCTAGTTGAGACCCCTGATTCTAAACTCCTTGTTTCGGCTTTCTCAGCAAACTTTCATTGTATCATTCGATATACAAAGGAGACTGGACTGGCTTCACTGTACCCCAGGCACGAATAATACACGATAACATTACTCTTACGATACAAAGGTAGGTAAAAGTCAAATATTGGCAAATGACGTCGGCAATGCTTGTAATCTTATAATTTTGATTGGCTAATAATGGACATTTGCAAACGTAACGTAAGCACTTTCGTCAAAAAAAAGTCGTTTATAGCTATACCGCGGGCACTTTATAACTATTTTTCCGTAGTTAGCCGTATCGGCTGATCTAAAATCAGTGATGCCGTGGTATTGAAGATTAGTTTTCAGAACATATTGTTATGGGAAATGAAATTCCTCGAGTTTTCGTTCAATTGCCCGTAAGTTAGCGTGTTTTACATGAATTGGTTCATTTGAGAAGTGCGTGAAATAGATTAGGAATCAAAGTTACTTCTCAGTTACTAAGGAATCCATAACCCTGGTTTTGTATCAAAAATACATATCAGATACTAAGGAATCAGTAAACCTGGGACTTGTTCCTTAAAGTGCTCAAGTGTGAATGAAACCAAAGCTCAGATTATTGACAGGTTTTTACAATATCTTGAGTGTCAATTCACGCTTGATCTAGTCAATCTCCGGCTGAAATCTCAATAGTGAATCACCCCGACATTGTGAAAATTGGGGAAAGTCAGTGGATGGATAAGGCTCAAAACCGTTTGTCATAGAACTATTTGGTGGTCTCACCAGTGGACTTCTACAGGCTGATAATGATAATGATGAAATGGTATTAAGACTAGGTGATTCATAATACGTATGCCATCCCGAAAAGGGTTTATTTAAGGGACCTGAACCCAATTTTTTTTTTTAATATAACATATCACACACGGTCAACTGATCCCAAACTAGGCATAGCCTGTACTATGGGTACCAGAGACTAATATACATAATATATATATATATTTAACACCCAGACATAGAACAAACATCTGTGTTAGTCACAAATGTTTGTCCAGTGCGGGAATCGAACCCGCGACCTCTAGCGCAGAAGGCAGAGTTACTACCAACTGAGCTATAAGGCCAGTCAATTGGCAATAAAGTTTGTACTACGACTTATGAATCAACTTGTTTATGTCGCGGAGGACATAATCATAATGAACAGGCATAGCTTCACCTAGTTTTTAAAACGTTTCAAAGTGATCCTAGTGATTTTATTGAAATAAATGCCTTTTGACTTTGACTTTGACATCATCATTACGATTGTCATACAAAATTTTACGTATCTCAGGAACCGAAGTTTTATCTAAAGGCGGCGCATGCTGGGCTTAATCCAAGCATTTCTCACGCGCGCAAAACGAAATAAACGCTATCGCTCCGGTCGGCGCGGTACGCTCGCGTTTATTTTTTGACAAGTGCCATCGATACTCACCGATGCCATTGTTCTGGCTCCGCCGTCATTGCTTGTTACAATTCAGCGGGCTACAGTGGTTGCAAAAAACTCGTCGCGTTGTTGTAGTTAAAATTTTAAAATCAAACTTAATGGTAATAAGGAAAAAGTTTGTGAGAAATTATTGGCTTGATCAACGTTGCGTCTTGGTTAAGGTAGCATAAATATTGAAATCATCCTACTGTCCTGGACCCACAGTAGGATTCTCTAGGGAACTCGCCCGTACGCCATATTATATCTACATATCTACATTATATTGTCCAGTGCCCTAATGCGGTTGAGTTTAAGTAGGTAAAAATTTAGTAATTTTCATGAACAAACTCGTAGCAAATAAAATCATTTGCAACTACTGTAGAACAAACAAAATCTCCGCCAATGGCGATCGCGAATTCGACGGAATATATTTTGACGTGTTCGAATTTCGAAAAAGTTTTCTTTTTTTTTCGTTGCCGCGCACGGGCGAGGACAATGCGGTCTGGGGCGTAACGAATAACTTGATTTATAAAAACGCGTGTGTGCCGCCGGCCTTATAATCAATACCTATGACTTATAAATAAATGTAGAGACGATGTGAACATTAATATTATGAATTAAAGCCAGTTTTTTGATCAAGCGAGCGAATATCTCTCAAACAAGTTGGACGAATCGGCATTGTATGTTTATTTGTATTTAATTAATAAATACAAATAAACATACAATGCCGAAAAGCAAAGCTTTCAAATCTTCAGTCATATCTGCATGGAATTGAGTAGGTTCTACTATCTACATTTTCTGGTAAGAATATGAGTTAAAATGGCTAAGAGGTTGTTAAGATATAGGGGTATATAAGTTATAGAAAAGGAATTTAAAAATTTAACACAAATACGTGAAGTGGTTAATGGAAAGAACTTTGTTCCCATGCGGTTTTTATTCCAGGCCATAATATGACATGTGCACGAATGGTGATTCTTTCATCGTCGGTCATAATAATAATAATAAATATTCCGTACATATCACACACGATCCCAAACTAGGCATAGCCTGTACTATAGGTACCAGAGACTGATATACATAATAGATATATATATATATTTAACACCCAGACACAGAACAAACATCTGTGTTAGTCACAAATGTTTGTCCAGTGCGGTAATCGAACCCGCGACCTCTAGCGCAGAAGGCAGAGTTACTACCAACTGAGCTATGAGGCCATAAGCCCTTATCTGGGCCCCCATACCTCAACCTGGTCACTGATCTAATATAGAATGACCAAGAGGATTCAGTAACGCGCAGAGTAAGAAAGTACCTAGTTTTCTTCACCAGATATTCCTTTAGAGAAATGTAACGATTTCTCCGCATCTCTTATACAGTCTCGCGAAATTGGTAAACACTGAGTGTTGAATACAAAGGTAGCATTATAAATTTAAAGCGGCCGGCTTGTTAAAATATCAAGTTTGTGATCTTGTTCGTTTGTTTGAGACAAAGAGGGAAGTTTGCTTTGCTTTTTTTTCATGGTCTAAAATAAATGTGTGCCTACTTTGCGGAAAGGATAATGTATCTTCTGATACTACTTATACCCACGTAACTACCTAATATATTAAACACTTTTATTTTCGTGTTATTTAATTTAATTATATTTACCTATTCTAATTATTATAGCTTTATTTACAGAAAGAAACTTAAAACTAATACAAGTTAACATTTACAAAATACACAAGGAACAGTTGAGCCATCTAAAGACCGTCATTATTATTGTGTCAAATTGCCTTAGCTTTAAATACACAAAAAAAATAGGTACCTACTAAAAATTATCATCAAATATTATGCACTACCTACATCCTACTTCCTACTAATTTCTTCCTATTATAAATGCGAAAGTTTGTGAGGATGTTTAGATGTTTGTTATTCAATCACGCCGTAACGGCTCAACCGATTTCGATGAAACTTGGAATAGATAGAGTTCTATATCTAGAATAGCATACCTATAGGCTTTTATTTAAGTACCATGTGCAAGCTAGTTTACGATGTTCATCATTTCAAAAGGCTTAAAAAGCTACCTAAAACCTTTAAAAAAAATACTTTCTTCATACCTTGAATAATGCCGATAAAATTTAACCAAATGTAAGGCAATAGTCTTTTAAAAGTCACAAATAAAAAGTGATTGAAATTCAGAATAAGTTTGATATTGAATAATGATGAATAAATCGACGTATGCTCATTTGATTCGTTTAAGGTCACAGACCTTTATTTTTCAAGTCCTAGTTTTATTTTAGCGGATACGATGAAGGATATCTGTGTTTCTGTAGCGTTGGGAGAGCAATTTAAATTAAAAACTCATCATTTAAAGCTCATACTCAACTTGCTTGGCATGCGGGTTGGAGAGCGCAGTTAGAGCTATGAGGGACGCTGCTGCCCATCCCCTACCTTTTTTCCCTTAGTCGCCTCTTACGACATCCGCGGATAGATAGATATGGAGGGGTCTATTCATCAGCCGGGGCCACCACGGCCTACCTGCTGAACATAAGCCTCTCCCAAAGATTTACAGAGCGATTGACCTTGTACGGCCTGCACCTCGGCTCCTAGCAACTTTTGTAGGCACGTCTTTTCTTTTAGTGGGGGGGAGGGGCCCTCTACTGCGTTTTCCTTTCTGCCTCGACGACGACGTGGCGGGGGCACAGGCGGGCGGACGAAGCCGTACTGTACCTTTTCTCGAAGCGTTGTATTGCTACGTAAAATTTTTAAAATGACGCCACAATGTGAAAACAATTGACAATCTGATGGAACAAATTGTATTCCACGGCTAAAGAGTTCCATTTTCAAATGTAGTAATAACTTTTTAAATATTGTTTATGTAAATGGCCAATACCGGAATCTTTTTTTGTGTGTATTGAGTAAAATTCGGTTTGTTATAAAACTTTCATTAGGGTCGCCCTAAAGTCTTTGAAAATACTACATAGTTAAGTTAACTAAAATAATCGGTCACTTACAGCACCAATTATAATCTTTTCTTCTGTCTGTACTCGGCACGCGGTGGGCCGAAATGGTATAATGAAAACCGGTCCGGCCCACCAATGCGTATTCAATGCCCCTGCGAAACGCAATAACATATGCTTACTACAAAAAACTATTTACAACCTCACAAGTTTCTGCATTAATTCCGACAAGACTCACACTATTACAACCCCTAAAATCATCACAAGAGAATCTAGACTTCCTTGCGCGATTATAACGAAAGTAGCTGTGCCTGCAGCATCAATGATGGTATCTTCATCATGTTTGTAGGCGATTGTGGACTTTTTTGCGTGATGAATAGGGATTAAAATGCAGTAAGGTATTGTTCAGGAATGCTCGTTAAAGAACTTATCGCAGATTTGAGTTATGAAACCTATACGGGTTTAGTTTCAGCGTCTGAGCTTTTGTTGTGAATGTATAGCACCTACCTATAGCTATACAGCACAGACATCATTATAGTTAGGCACTATGATGATCGTCTAGAATAATGGTAAAATAGGTAGGTAGTTGTTTTAAAGAATGCAGAAAATGTCCATCAATACTGATAGACTTAGGTATTCGTTTGTAGGGGATCTCTGCAACTACGGAGGACCCAGTCCGTAATTTTTTTTAATGTTTTATTTATTAACAAGGGTTTAATCAAATTATTGATATAATATTCAACCCTCAAAAAGGCACTTATACCAAACGAAATGTTACCTATTTTCTACGTCTGATGTGAGTAACAGTACACAGTTTGACTTTGACTTCACTAAAATGACCAAAAATAGCTATTTGGTCCTTTTAGAGAAATCAAAGTCAAAAGGTATTGTTTTTCTATAACATGATACATCCCTTTCAGGATAGTATACAAGTAACGGGACACGTTTTATAATATCACTGTGCTGACGAGAAACAGTAGACACATGAATTACTACAGTAATCTAGTCATAATAGGCCGTACGTCTTGTCACTGCATTGCGTGTATTGTTCAGCCGGTTACAATAGGTAGCAGATTCATTATACAGCATTGGTCTTGCCTATTACACGCCAAAGAGCACAGATAAGAAAAAGGGCTTACGAATGTCATACCCAAGCATTGTAGACATATTTTGGTGTATCCTATTCTATGTAGTCAGTTTAAGAACATAAAAAGAAGAGAGAACTAAGATAATTTACGAACTAAAAAAATCGGCTTCATCCCTGATGGACACTGTTTTGCTGAAATACGATTCCAAAAAGGTACCTAATAAAAAAATCCCGCAAAGACATACTTAAGTGAAATGTATAGTTTGAAAAAAAAACTATTGGTCAGTTTAAAAAATGACATCAAAGCACTAGGTAGGCAAAAAAGGTTTATAATAATTTTATTTATTTTTTATTTTTTATGTGATCTGGATCAGTTGAGCTATCTATAGATTGTTTGTAACGAGCGTCTTTAGATGGCTCAACTGTTTCTTGTGTATTTTGTAAATATTAACTTGTATTAGTTTTAAGTTTCTTTCTGTAAATAAAATTTCACCTGATTTTATTTAATAAACAACAAACATATTGTTTTTCTTTTATTTGTTAATTCGTAATGCACGCAGAGACGAAAAACATCTTATTACAAATAAAACTTACTGATTTCATTACCGAACGCTGGAAGACGCGTGAGTAAAACTTTAATTTCAACCTTCGTAAATTCATGCATAACATTTTTTTCACTTTGCAATACTTCTTGTGCTTTTAGCGCGGATTGCTAGGATGTTTTTGGGAATAGCTTTCAAGCTGCAACAGTGCATCAACAATGTAGTATGTACCTACTCAATTTAAGATCCTATCCACCAATACTCCAGCTCGATATCGATTATGTATTTGGTTTTGATTCGATTACGCTACCTCGATGCATCACTCGAAAATTCGAGTGGATTAGTGCCAAACCAGCGCTCAACGAAAATTGGACCTACAATTTTCGTATTAAAGATACTGATATGTTTTTTTACTTCAGTTCGAATAGAGATTATGCAAAGAAAACTTACAGTTGACCGTTCTTCTCTTAATAAGCCACAATAGAACATTAGAGTGGGCATCCTTTTCACACAAATAACCCAAAATATATACGACGTGGACGGCTGAAGAACAAGACCCTCCGTAAGAGTCAACTACGGAAAAAAGCTAGAGGATGGGCGGTACCGTCCCCTATTTTAACAATGATAGTACGAACAAATTCCCCCCCAAATATGAAAGGAAGGTTTTTTTTTTCATACAAGTGGCAAACATGCTTACGGCCCACCTGTTAGTAAGCGGTTACCGTAGCCTATGAGCGATTGCAATACCAGAGGCATCACGCACGCGTTGTCGACCCCGAACCCCCCACCCCTAAAGAGCTCTGGCAACCTTCCTCATCGCAGGAACACAACACTATTTGAAACAAATAATGTTATTTGGCTGCGATCTTCTGTAAGGCGGAGGTACCTCCCAAGGCGGGCTGCTCTAATTCAGAACGAGATAATCTCGCTGTGCCCTACCTCCTCCTAAAATCTCTGTGCTCTGGAAATCTGTATGGGAGGCCTATGTTTAGTAATAGACGTTCAATGGCTGAAATTAAGTTGTAATAAGAACCTAAATTATTCCCATTGTACACATAACTTCGCACAGTATCCTTTGTACAGTACGCTTTATGCACTGAGGCAATTCTAGTAACTAATTTATCTACTATAATTTACATCTCAAGACGGTCTTCACTCGCAAGCAATTATAGTAAAGTGTATCGAGACACAGGAGCCGCAGTATCGAGTATAAATTCGGCTCGGATTCGATTACCGCTATCTCGATGCATCGCTCGTAAGATAATCGCGGGGAGGACGGTACAAAGCCTGAGATACGCCTGAGTTACCGTTAATAAAATACCTCGTATGTTTTGGGTTAGGCTCTGGTTCTATAGAAGCGACGGTCACAGAAACATGTACTTTCTGGAAACTTGTAGTAATTAATGAAAATTATGTGGAAACTTTTAATATATTTTATACAAGGTAATTCTTAATAATGTATGCTCATCAGAAATATGGCAATAAAGTTTATTGTCTATTGGAAACTGATTTTTTGTTATTGAAAAATCTTTTGGCAAATATCAGCTGTTAGGGACAATCAGTTCAGATGTTGACGAAAAGTAGCAATACTTCCTCTGCCCATGAATTTCTGCGTCAGTCATTCATTCCGTGGTGTAGTTGGTATCGCATTGCCGATTCTAGGCGAAGATGCAGGATCTAATCCCGCTCGATCGAAAATGTTGAGTATCATTTTAATTTAATATGTGAATGGTCATAAGCAGGTACCCTCGCATTATCTCGTTCAAAATACTTCCAATCCTAATTTGGAATATAACAATGTTATTATTCGTTACATTCAGCTAAGGCAAAAACTCGTATTCTACAAAATGGTGTACCTCGTGGTCAAAGCAGAATAAACACTTATCTTCCAAAGTCTAAATCCACCTTTGTTCCGTGTGCCTTTTTAGGCCAGAACCCAACTAGGGCGAATTCTTCCATCTCTAGGGCTTAGGGCTATGTAGTAGACTCTAGAGCACCTACGATTTTATTTAAAAGCGTTGTGGTTAGAGTAGTGATGTGGTTGATGTCGAATTCCATATGAATTACGTCGGAAAATCCTACTGCAATAGATTTTCCGCCCAGCTCAGCCAGCTCTAAAACCATTTTGGAATGAACATCACCGATGCTTTTATCTGTTGTTTTAGAGCTGGGTAGAGAAAAGCGGAAATTTCCGATCGGAAGTCCTTCCGATGTTTTAAAATAGCCTTGCAGATGACATACATCGTCCGACCAAAAAGAGAAGGCCTCAATTATCCACGTATCCACATTCAATGTATCCACAAGTCTTTTCAAATGTTACCAAAGATGATGTGCCTAAAGTCTGTCAAAATCTGAATTAAATCATTCGTTCAGTAGTTATGGAGAAGATCGTGCACTGAAAGACGCGGTGGGGATTTTGTTTTATACTATTTAGTAGGGTTAAATGTTTGCGTTTAAAGCATAGGTCATTGCAGCGTCAGCGACGCGACGTTGCTGTCTGAAAAGCGGTCATTTGTAAGTTCGTAGGTATCAAAATAGACGATGCGTCGTTTATCATATCATTTATCTTTAAATAAATCCATGTTCACGTTTTGAGGCACTCCGCAGCGTTGGACAAGCACAATGCAGCTGGAGTAAATGCCAGCTTCCCACTTCACCGCGCGTGCACCTCATCTCTGACACATGCTTAACCGGAACAACATAGGTATCCTTCTAAACCTTTTTCACAAAAACAAGTCTAATGAGACACAGCATAAAGCTTACTGCAGCGTTGTGCGTTCCGATCCAAAGACCAATGCTTAAGTTACTGTTGTAGTTTCAATGAAAATCATATGATGTTCCGTATCCATAATTTGGATCCAGTTTTTGAAGGATCACATCACTATTAGAAACCGCTCGATATGTAAATGTCCTAACCTAATGTCTGGGAGTGTTGTATGTACGTTCTTACAAGTCTGAGAATACCTTAATCTGTTACCCTTCTGTAGTTTGAATTTATTTACCTTAAGATTGGATAAGGCGGTAATTTGAGTGCGTGTTATTGTTGATGTGCCATTTGCTCTTTCAGCTTAGATGTCTCTTATGTCTTAGCATTGCATGCATATGGCATTGAGACTTACATTGGCCGCATACACAAGCTCTTAGTCGCACAAAGGGAGGAGCTACATCATCATCATCATCAGTCTGTAGAAGTCCACTGCTGGACATAACCCTCCCCCAAAGAGTTCCACGACGAACGGTCTTGGAGCCTTTTCCGTCGACCGACTTCCGCGCCACTTCTCGGATGTTCATTACCTGATAAAATCAGTAATGAGGATATCTGTACTATTATTAAGGTCACAGACATACCTAACTCTCAAAATAAGCAAGTTGAAGTGGTAGAGGGCAGGTCAGTGTCAACCGTTGGGAAATAAAGGTTTTGAAATGGCGACCATAAGCCGGGCGATACATTGTAGGATGTTTAATTTTGACAGATGTTTAATTGAACTCAGTTGGTAGTAACTCTGCCTTCTGCCCTAGAGGTCGCGGGTTCGATTCCCGCACTGGACAAACATTTGTGACTAACACAGATGTTTGTTCTGTGTCTGGGTGTTAAATATGTATCTATTATGATTATCAGTCTCTGGTACCCATAGTACAGACCATGTCTAGTTTGGGATCAGTTAACCGTGTGTGATATGTCCGGAAAATTTATTTATTTATTCTAATATTTTTACACTCCATATATAATTTCGCAGAAATTATTGACAAACTTGTATTTTTTTAATCTCCTAAAATTCGCTCACAACGATTTGAGATCCAAGCTTAAGTAATTATTTCGTAAACGTTAAAATAAATACTCACCTCAATAAAGCGAGGTATTTATCGCCAAAACAAACACAAAACAAATCAATTCTCTTAATACGAGTTAACAAGATGGCTTAATTAAAAAACCTGAATGGGAGAATAAATTTCCGATTCTCGTTTTGAAACCAAGGATTCGATTTAATGGGGCCGATTTTTAATGTACCTTGGAGTGGATATAAAATTTATATTTTCCTGGGTTTAGTACTGAAAATAATTTCAATCTGATGACAGTGTTGGAGTGAAAATAGACACTCAATAAAAATGGGATTTATATGTTATGAAACGTTTTAAATTTTGATATTTAAAATTACTTTTAAAGTCTTCAAATTCAGATTTTCTTCAAAAAGTTTCAGTGCGTACTTTCTAATGTGTTGGTCACATACAGCTTTTTACAACTGCTTGGTAAAGAATCTGGGTATCAAATAGAAACAGATATTTTAGTACAATCATCATCATCATCACCATTTCAGTCGTACAACGTCCACTGCTGAACATGGCCTCCCCCACAGACAGAGCGAATTCCTATCATGTGGGGTGATTTGCCCATACTCACCACGCTGGGCATGCGTGTTGGCGAGCGCAGTTAGAGCTATCGTTGTTAAAATGAGGGACGCTGCTGCCCATCCCCTAGCTTTTTTCCCTTAGTCGCCTCTTACGACATCCGCGGATAGGTAGAGGTAGAGGTTAGTACAATAGTTTTACAAAAAAAACGTGAGTATAGAATATATATACCTAATAGAAAAAAGGAGTTATTCAAAAATGGCTTATATGCATCTCTAGATGGTGAATAAAATATTTATATACCATATTTGTTGGCGATAAGCAGACTGACTGACCAGTAATGCAAATCCCATAACAGAAACTAAGGCATCACTCAGCAGGATACCATAAAAATTAAATCACCAAAACTGAGTCTTCAAATACGCTCCTGGTTTAATTAGCGCCGTTACGCATTGAGCGTTTCCTCGCGATTATATATTCCTTTTTTTTACTCATAAGTTTTATTTCCTTTTATTACAATTGAACGCGCTCAAGAAACTTCGCGCGCATTAATTAAAGTCATTCAATAGCAATGTGCTATCAGTGGACATTTTTTTTCTTTATGTGGCTATGATGTAACTACGGCCACAACTGGCCTATTTTGATCGCCACTTGTTTGAGATGACGTATACATTGATTACAAGCCGCACACGATCTAAATCGCCCAATCTGTAATGGCACAGCCTGCAGTGCCTCGATGCTTGTTATGCTGAACTGTGAAAAAGGTCTCATTAGCATCGATTTAGGTCCGTTAAACGTCTTAATTTGAATCTGCGAGCGATTGGATCCCGTAAAAAAAGATTGAGATTTAATCAGGTGACTGTAATGTGGGTAGTAAGTTAAGAGCTAAGTGGATGAACTTTTTAATGCCGTGCAATACAATACTTTATTAATTAATTAGCAAGTTGAAGTGGCAGCGGGCCGGCCATATAGCTCGCAGAACCAATAACCGTTGGGGAACAAAGGTTTTCGGTCGACCACGAACCGGACGACGCAGTGTTGGAAGGCCACCAACCGATGGACCGACGACATTGTGAGGGTTGCGGGAAGTCGGTGGATAGAGAAGGCACAAGACCGTTCGTCGTGGCACTCTTTGGGGGAGGCCTATGTTCAGCAGTGGACTTCATCAGGCTGATGATGATGATGATTCATTCAAAAGACAAATCTGCGCCGAAGACTTACGTAATGCTGATAATGACTTTTGAACGTGCCCTCTAAAGCAGAAAGCGCTCAGTAAATGTCACTATCGGTCACCCATCTAATTGGTGATCGCGCTGAACTTTGCTTAACTTTCTGATCTATTTCGATAAACTACAACAGCTATTTTAATGATTTAGTAATGCGAAAGTTTATGAGGATGTTTGGATGACTATGGTTCAATCACGCCGTAACGGCTCAACCAATTTCGGTGGAACTTTGACTAGAGAGTTATATATCTAGCAAATCAATAGGCTACTTTTTACTTAACACCCTTCGGGTCAAAAGTCGTGAGCGTATTTCTTTTTTTTATAAAAATGTGGAAGAGACAAGGTGTACCTCACCAAACTGGGAGTTATTATATAAAAATTTCTTCTAACTCCTAAGGGGACCAATTAATTAGAGAATGGCCATCACGATAGCAAGTTGCTATTAATCAGATAGCGATCGGTCAGATAGGAGACGTTGAAACACCGGCTTCTACACAATGCAGCTATAATTCATCCTGCTTTGCGTCCTCGGGCAGTGTAATATTTGTCACTGCTGGGCTTGATAATATCTAAAGATTTACCTCCATCACATACACAAGCATACACAAAAAACACAGTTTTTCAAACAAAAAAAACAGTTGCGTGACTAGCAGTGTTCAAACGGTGTGCGATATTTTATCTGAAAAGTACCATAGTACCACAACACCCGGACCCAGAAAAAATATTTGCAGATCATGTAAACATTTGTCCCGCTGCGGGAATTGAACCCCTTGCGTCTCAAACGGGCACTCGCGCGCTACGCGACCAAGGTCGTATTGTTTGACCTCAGAATAGAAACTAGCTACATTACCTCCCAAATAATCGATCGTTTTTCAGAAAACCGCAACTTCTTCTTGTCGTGTCACTGATTCTTTCTTGGTCATCCTGTCTGTGGTCAGTGACCAGGTTGAGGTATGGTGGCCCTGAAAAGGACCTATGACCGTTGATGACAGAATCAGTGTAGTGAAAGGATTAAAGTGCACCTCTTAGAGGCTCCCTTCGTGCACATGTCACATGTCATCGAAGTTTTAGGTTCTAGGACATGCGGGTTTCCTCACGATGTTTTCCATCACCGTTTGAGAGCACTAGCACATACATTTTCCGAATGGAAAATCCTTTGGTGCCCGACAGGTTTCGAACTCACGACCTGTGGATCGGAAGGCGGGGCCACTAAGATCCCTCCACCAGTATTCTTACTTAAACAACCGCCTGGGGAGGTACCTCCGCCTTACAGAAGATCGCAGCCAAATAACATTATTTGTTTCAAATTGTGTTGTGTTCCTGCGGTGAGTAAGGTTGCCAGAGCTCTTTAGGGGGGAAGGGGGTTCGGGGTCGGCAACGCGTGCGTGATGCCTCTGGTATTGCAAGCGCTCATAGGCTACGGTAACCGCTTACCATCAGGTGGGCCGTAAGCTTGTTTGCCACCTCTGTTGTATAAAAAAAAAAAACAAAACCGTAACAAAACTTTGGAACTAATGATTGGAAATCCACATCGTATCGGAACTCCTGATTTGTCAATTTCGCAAACGCAATAAAATAACTTTCGCCAAACAATCCCAGCAACAATTTTCAATCAGTGTTAGCCTTAGTTTTCAACAATGCGATGAGCATCACATGACGACTGTAAAAGGCTGGCTGACTCATAATCCCGGCACCACTTCGGCATCGCCTCGCCCCGAAGCAAATGCTGTCTACTAACATGATCCCGATAAAATAATAATCTTCTTCTGGTCGTGTCACTGATTCTTTCATGGTCATCCTGTATTATGTTAGTTACCATGTTGAGGTTAGGTGGCCTAAGACCGTCGATGAAAGAATCAGTGTAGTGAAAGGATTACAGTGCGCCTTTTTGAGGCTCCTTTTGTGCACAATAATAATAATAATATGTTCCCTTTGAGTAGAATTATGTAGATAGGCAGTGGCCGTAGTGGCCCCGGTTGAAGAATAGGCCCCTCCATATCTACCTATCCGCGGATGTCGTAAGAGGCGACTAAGGGAAAAAAGCTAGGGGATGGGCAGCAGCGTCCTTCATTTTAACAACGATAGCTCTAACTACGCTCGCCAACCCGCATGCCCAGCGTGGTGAGTATGGGCATATCCCCCCACATGATAAGGAATTCGCTCTGTCTTTGGAGGAGGCCATGTTCAGCAGTGGACGTCGTACGGCTGAAATGAAATGATGATGTAGATAGGAGTGAATAATGATATGACAATATATCAAAAAGAGTCAGAGCAAAACATATTGTGACCCCACATGAAGTGGGATAAGGGCAGGGAGATGATGATGATGATGAGTAGAATTATGATCTGATGGAAATCTATGGGGAGGACCATTTTCATCAGTGGACGTCCTACGGCTTAGATAGCGATGATGATGAGATCCATCAGATGATGATGGAGAAGAAAGCTGGAGAACATCAAAACTTCTTGATTAATAGTAGGTAAACTGGCTACAATTGGGCTCATTTTTATCAGCTTGTGATATAAATAACTAAGAAAACGATCTTGTCCGCAATGTTTTTAGTAAAACCCTTGTAGGGTTCAATGAGAATTCAGTTCGTTAGTACCAATGTGCAAGTAGAGAGGTTAAAATTAATTAGTACATACTTCAAAGAAAAGTAAATCAACTTGTAATGGCTGCCAGATTACGGTCGCCGTTTCTAAGGAACCAGAGCTGAAGAAAAGTTCGCGGGTATCGGAAAAATGAAAAAGGGCCGTGGTCCTCATAGTTTATCGGAATTCTGACTGATATATTAAAATATCTGTCTATATAACTGATAAAATATTCACTTGCTCAAAACAGTGTTGGTAGGTAACATCAAAAGGAAATTCGTGACTTAGGTCAACTCTACAATTGACCAGTCTTTCCTTTGAGACAAAATGGACTGAGAGTAGTTTTGTACGAGTATAAGTAGAATTGTTACCACTAGGCCAACACAACTATATTACCAAATAAATATCAATACCAGGATCCATAGTTGAAACGAACTATCAAAGGAAGTGCGTATCTGAATGCTACCTAAAACTTGCATTTTCTAATTTGCGGTGAACGTCATGTGTAACTTACACATGTCAGTTAACTGGCATTCCAGTTTCTAAGAACGCTTTATGAAGTGCCATGTCAGCCAAGCGAGTCTCCTTCCTCAAAGGGTAACTTAACGATAAGGGTAATTTAACGGCTGGCGACCTCCTAGCATGCTAAGTATTGGCAAGCAACCGACTAGCGACCTCCTAGCATGCTTAGTATTGCCAAGTGCCCGACTAGCGACCTCCTTGAAGGTATTTTACTCTTTAGATGTGATATTTAGGCATTTTAATTTGGAATATCGCTATCGGCCTTACCTTACACTTCAATAGGAAGGTAGCAGTATCAACAGAAACCAGGGTCTAAACAGGTTTCGGCCAGCATCATAGATTTATTCAACGGCATGGACCTTACAATAAAGATATAAATCAACTTGATCACTGAATAAAATCGCCTATCTCGCTTTATCTGGAAGGCTCCTTCATATTATACGCTTACGGTTATGATACAGGATGCTTTTATTCGATATTAAATTGATTTTATCAATTGTTCATGCAGCTAAGCCGTGATGGTCTGGTGGGAGTTATCCGACGCGAAAATTGGAATTTAGAACCCGGTCATGCACCTATGAAATTTTCTATTCGAAAAAAAATAAGGGAGCATGAATACTTGCTAAAAACGGTCACGGATCGTGAGGAAACCGTGAGGATAATTTCAAGATTTTCAGTATCTTTTTCGCTATCAGTTAATTAGATGTCGCTAGCGCAGATCTGTCTACGTGGTAGGCAGTTAGTTGAGTATTTTATACAACAAACTATGAGTTAGTTGTATAAAAAACAACGAAAATAAGACTGGTTTTGTACGTGAACACATAAAATATTTAATAGAAACTAATAGCGTGTGTGCTAGGAACGTCCAACTTCGAAACAAACACGACCTGACCACAAAACGTTCAGAATCAAAAACTACAAACTAGCTGACCGCAATTTTACCTGCATTTTGCATAAAACACGCTCAATAGTCTATTCACATCACCCCTACAGCCAGTGTAAAGAAATATAAGATGTACACAGTTAACTGTTTCAAAACAAGCTTTAATAATAGCTTCGGCCCTAGAAATAAATAGGAAAATAACTCCCTACTATATTCCAAAAAATGCGTACCGAATGGTACAATATGATTGACCTGCCCAGTATCAGTAGTCCGATGATCGGACTTCTGAGCCTTTTAGTTCGATGTTAAATTAAACAACTACCTAAGCAGTTTACGTTCCCTATGTTAGAAAAAAAAATGCGTAGGTACAAAAAGCAATTGAAGTAACGCTGAAAATACTTTTTTGTGGAGAAAGAATATTTTTTGTGATGTAGTTGTATTTGCTCCATGGTAGTGCATGGTCTGAATGCTAATAATTCTTATTTTAAAAGTTACTATGCAGGTTTTTATTAAGTTGAATTACTTGTTCACGTTAGATACTACGCCCGGCCACACCGGCTAGCCAACTAATAACAATAAATTTTTCAAACGTCCTGTATAACGAGATGCCCAGGGCGCAAGTCAGCGTAGCGGTCCGGTGAGGTGTTATTTTTGATGTAATAACAGTGAAGTTACACAACTGAAGCTTCCATTGTTCTACGTTTAAGATTTTTTTAAGATTTCTGCTACTTTATAAAATATTCTATACAGGTGTCGAAATATAGAGGAACAAATAAACTCATCGTTGTAATTATCCCGTTCTTAGTAAAAATTTAGGTGATGTATTATAACGTATACCACCCCGAAAGGTAGGTCGTGTGGGAGTTAGGCCTCATTTATTTTTATTAATCCTTATTCACTAGCTGATTTTTCTACCGTTTTCTAGAAAGTTACACCTTCTAGAAAACCTAGCTAGACCTAGAAGTTCATTGTATTGTTCCTGTAACTGTTCAAGAAGCTTGTCAATAAATGAATTAGTATTCCTAATCTTATTCATCTTATGTATCAGAAACTAAAAGTACCGTTATACCACTTGAATATAGGATTTTTATTTGAATGCAACTTCTTTGTGGTAGGCTCCACAAAACCCAGAAAATGTATATTTATTTTTAGCTTCAGCCGGTTTACCTTGTAAGTAACATTTTCATAATTAACTTAAGTATATTATAAGCAAATATAAAGTCAAGTCAAATGAAAAACATTTTGTAATTACGCCCCCATCAAGCTGACCTTACTTGGTAATTTTTAAGGGTGATTTCAAGGGTTGAACCCGAATCGTTTGTGACCGCGAAAAGCTCACTTTCGGGAATCCCATTTAAATCGCTTTGGTCTTATAAAAACGGCTACCGTCTTCTGACAACCTTAATCACACAATACCAATATTATAAATACGAAAGTTTGTGAAGATGTTTGTTACGGCGTGATTGCCGTAACCGTAATTGAAAGGATTGGAATGTTTGTCATGTTATGTTGAAAATATCATGGAATAACATTAAAGGTTACTTTTTATCGGGCTTCATGCGAGCGAAGCCGAGGCGGAAACTAGTGAATTGTAAACGAGAAAGTAACTCTGGCACTTTATCTGTCTTTATGATACATTTTCATGACTAAATACCTCAACTAGCTTTGATGAAAGGCATGGAGATAGCGAAAGGACGTAAGCCGACTTGTTATTCCGGTACCACGCAAGTAAATTCGCTGGCAGTAGCGAGTCTTTCATACCGATCATCATAACAGCTGAAGGATGTCAACGGCTGAACATAGGCCTCAGAGTCACTGAACTTATATGGCCTTCACCAAACGGTTTTAAAATCTTCTGTCCGACGCATTACGGAAGCAATTTTATGTTAGTGACTTCTTAGGAAGTCTGGGCTTTAATATAGCCCTGCTCAAACTCGTCTGTTCGGTTGGATGGCATCTTTTGGGCACAATTTTGTTGTTCTGTAAGGTAAGGCCTACTGTACAATTAAGTATTCACCTATTAAGAAATTAGGTGGTTACTTTTAGCAGTAGATAATAAAAGGTTCCATTTTAATCTTACAAATTATAAAAGATCCACACACTAAAGTATAATTATATGACAAAGCTTCCTGAAGTTTGTAAACCTGACATGACCTGAAAGGGCTTTAGGTGTTTTCGATATGGTCACGGCACACTGATCACATTGATCATCTTCATCGCAGCTGCTAAAAAGTCCATCGGCCTCCTCCACAGATTCCAGAGCAACTTCCTAGTGGAGAATCATGTGAGAGAAAATTGCCCATACTCACCACGCTGGGCACGCGGGTTGATGAACGCAGTCAGAGCTATCTTTATTATAATAGGGGTTCGCTGCTGGCCATACCCTAGATATTTTCCTAAGACGGTCGCTTAAAATGACATCCACGGGTAGGAGATAATTATGGAGGAGCCTATTCTTCAGCCGGGGTAACTATGACGCACTACAGTAGTAATGAAACGGCATAAATAACACATAGTCCGGAGGATTTCATGTGTCGTAGATGTCAGAACCATGGTACCACAACACTGAAACAAATATTTGCAGGGTATCGAACCCGCACCCAGCCAGCAAGGTCGTCAAAAAATAAATTATAGTAAGTAATGAAACCGTTGGGGAATAAAGTTTTTCGAATGGCAACGACCGACCGGATGACGCGGAGGCCTCCCGATGGACTGACGATATAGTTACTCGTATAAATGAAAACATTGAACTTTGTCTGAGACGCAAGGGGTGCGGGTTCATTTCCCGCTGCGGGATAAATGTTTGCATGGTCTGCAGATATTAGTTCCAGGTCAGGAGTACGATACTGGAAATCCTAGTGTGGGGTCAAGAATATGTATGAGACTGTTGGGTCCTATTATTATTATTATGCCTCTTTTAAATGTCGTTATGAACACCGCCTTACGGCCTTTGGGCAGGCCTATTCAAATAGGTTCAGCCAAAACAAGTACGACCTGTAAAGTCACTTTATTTATTTGTATCGCTATAGAGCCTTTTATTTCTACATTTATTACGTGCAGCTGAATTGTGAAAGTAAATTCATCGTTCAAGTTATTAGTTAGACTTGCTCCTTGGTTCTTAAACGTAGGTAAGCAAAATTGAAACCGTTGAAGATGATTTCAATATTATGTATACTATCCCGAAATGTGTTTATTCTTCAACCAATAAAAAATTCGGACAGACTCTCGGACGGAAGTTCGATATTCTTTATTGAACAAGCACTGACAAAAATCAGCTGTTTTCAGGTCAAATCAGTTCAAACTCAATTAAAAAAATTAAGATGATAAACAACAACAAAAAAGCAGATGTGAAAACTTCGGGAATATTAAAAAAATATGAAATTTTTCTGTTTTTTTCTTTTGTCCCTGTCCCTTTCGATTATGAATCAACTTGTATATGCGATTTAGGAACCTATAGATAGATATTAGATTCATGAAACTATGTGTTGCTGTTTGTAGAGCACTGATGGTGTAGTGCTTAGCTTACCACTCTATTCTAAGATCGAGGATTTTTATGTCAGCTGGGCACCATAAGTACACCATACGGTAAAGGAAAATGTTACGGGGAGTATCATCCAAAGTAAGGCGTGTCACATACATATTCATGAATATTATAAATTCAGAAAAATTATTTAGGTTTCGTTTTATATATATTACCCCTTTCTAAAAGAATATAATAGGTATAAAAAGACTATGAAAAAATGTGATAAAAAAGACGATGAAAAAATGTGATAAGTACAAGTTTCAGAAAAACTGTAATAACCAACTTGATTAGGTACGTCGTAGAGGTACTAGGAAATACGTCTTAGGGACAATGCCAATTCGCTAAAATAAATAGAAACCTGGCCATCAAGGAATCGTTTTAAAATCATTCATCATACGAGCATGATTTTCTATTTCCTCCAAAGATATATTTTGTTCAGGCCTTTGTGCGTCCCTTAATGGCACAGACTTGCTGAGTCAGCGTCTTTCTATGAAATGATAAATATCGGATGGTTTGTTTGAGTGTTTGTGGCGGTTACAAATTGTACTGAATTTTAGAAAAGGTATTTTTATAGGTCATCATTATCATCGTCTCTCTGCCCATCAATGCCCATATCCCACTTCGCATGGGGTTGGCACAACATGTCTTCCACTCTCCTCGATCAGCCGTCATGACAGTATTCAATCCTATCTTTCTCATGTCATCTTTCACACAATCCATCCATCCTTTTTTTGGTCTACCCCTTCTCTTATATCCTACCACATTCACATTTACCACTCCTCTCATCACATGACATTCTTCCCTCCGCGTGAAATGACCATACCACGCTAACCTGTTACTCCTCAACATCTCAGTCACTGACGCATATGGATCCGTGTTTATGAAGACTGGCATATATGATGGCATTTAAAACAAAATAAAAATTGGAATCAATGTTACATACCTTTTCATTAAAATTCTTTCAAAATGTCGTTTGAATGTGTTTATCTTTGTAAAATGATATTTTTGGACACTAAAAAATATGTCTGTAAACACGTTTTTTTAAATATTTTACTCTTATGAACGAAAAACTCATTCTGCTTGTTTGCATAATCGAATTTCGCATGAGCATAAGCGCAGCCGTCAGAACAAAATACACAGAGAAGGCAATGAAAAATAAATCTGTATTTTCTGGACGTTTATTCTCAAGTGCAAAGGGTTCAAATTCGCACAGTGGTTTTAATAAATGCCCATTCAGAACCCACGCATTTCAAGAATGAGATCATCAAGCGGTCAGTACAAAAGGCATTATGGGCCAGTGTTTAAGCTATCGTGTGAAATCTTATAATTTCAAGTGTCCCTTGGGACTCCGGACGGGTCAAATACAGGGAGAATAGAAAAGCTAGTTTAGTTTGTACTAGGTAATGATAGCTTTCCTATAAAAAGTAAAATAACATTATTTGTTTCAGATAGTGTTGTGTTCTTGCGGTGAGGTTAGGTTGCCAGATCTATTTAAGGGGTGGAGGATTCGCAAACGTTCATAGGCTACGGTAACCACTTAGGTGGGCCGTAGGTTTGTTACCAACTAAGTTGTAATAAAAAATAAGTTTTATGAGTTTTTACCCGTCCTGCACGTAATGTTTAGTTCGTGTTCTGTGACGCATACTAATTTATAACAATGTTAGTTTGTTTCTATGGAAATTCAAATTGTTTATTTCAAAAATCATTTAAATCACTTCGAAACATCTAAGAATAACGTGAAGCTACGCATGTTCCTCACCACCAAGGATAAAATAATCACGGAACAAACACGGCACGGTATCATATTTTTTACCCGACTGCCGAGAAGGAGTTTTTGGAGGAGGTAGAGCACATCGAGATTTAATTTGGAGCAGCCCGCCTGGGGAGGTACCTCTACCTTAAGAAGATCGCAGCCAAATAACATTATTTGTTTCAAATAGTGTTGTGTTCCTGCGGTGAGTAAGGTTTCCAGAGCTCTCTAGGGGGGAGGGGGGAGGGATTGGCAACGCGTGCGCGATGCCTCCGGTATTGCAAGCGCTCATAGGCTACGGTAACCACTTACCCGCTGGTGGGCCGTAAGCCTGTTTGCCACCTCAGTTGTATAAAAAAAGGAAGACGGGTAATGCTTTTAGATAATGCCATTTTCATACAATTGAAACTTTCCGCTGGCGTATACGCTAACAGAAAATGGATCTTGTCCAGGCCCCAGAGCGGCACCTAACCAAGACCGATCTATACGAGCAATTTATGCAGCAAGTGAACCGCTGTCTCTAAAGTGTCCTATAGTGGTTAAATCGTCTGTTTATAGCTGTGGGCAGAGGAATATGCGAATGCATCAAGGCGACAGTTAGCACCGCAGTGGTTATACTAACAAAGGGCAGCAAAAGGACAGTTAAAGATATTAATATCTAGATGTCGCATCTTAGTTATGTGGAAGGCGTTCAGCAACATAGCACAAGTGGGGTTTTTTACCGTGCAAAAGTCAAATATTGATCTCAGATTAGAAACGATAATGACGACCTCGGTGGCTCTGTGTGTGAGCACCAGGTAGAGCCGCATAGATTGCGGGTTTGATTCCCGTCGCGGGAAAAATGTCTGCATCCTCTGCAAATATTTTTTCCATTTCTGGGTATTGTGGTGACGTCATTTCTGATACCCACGACACAGGGAATCATAATGTGCGGTCATGTTATCTTAAATTTATTTATAAACGGTTCTTTTGTCTTCTGAATATAAAGTCGATTTTTATTTTTAAAGGCTTGCTACACTATCAAATGTCAAAACCATTTTTTTATTTTTTTCAGTTTTTGTATCTTCAAAAGATATCAGGGCATCTGATCGAAGCGACGCGTGACCGGAGAGCTGGCTCTTATTTGGCCCAGTGAATTAGCATTGCCATCCAGCGTGGCAATTCCGCCAGCGTCTTGGGGACGCTTCCGACTGGTAGTGATCTGGATCAGTTGAGCTATCTATAGATCGTTTGTAACGGTCTTAAGATAGCGCAACTGTTTCTTGTGTATTTTGTAAATATTAGTTTTAAGTTTATTTCTGTAAATAAGGACATAAAAACTCAAAATTTACTTTTATCAATGAATTTAAGGATCATTTCGAAAATATTTTTTTATGACATAATATGCCGTTCAAACACAGCTTATCTATTTTAAGATTTTTATAATAAGTCTAATGTAAAAAAGAAAATAGATGAGCTATGTAAATGTAACTTTTATTTTGTTCAAACAATTTCCGACATCTGCACACGTAAAATCTTTATTGAACTTCTCAAAATAGCGTCAAATGATACTACCATTTCCAGGGTCTCTAAATCAATAGGATTGTTTGATCCCCAACAAAAGATTTCCACATTACTGCTAAGGAGGCTTCCGAGGCCTTATCCGGAAGCCACTTGTAATGTAAATACGGCATTGTGTGGTATCCGTGAAAATGGCGTCTGCTCCACTGGGCCCGAAATGATTGTAGGTAAATAATGACGCTCACCTACGTATTGACGTCTTATGGCCACGTTCAAACGGCGTGCGATGATATTTAAATTTATTTCATAATGATCTTAAAGTCGGCTATATAAGTAAATGATCTCAAACCAGATATAGTACTCTTACCTAAGTCAATTTTGTGTTTCACTTTTTGGAGCTTGCGATGAGAGAAGTAAAGCGTTGAGCTAAACAGCTTGCCCTCAATGTCAAACTCAAAATTGTCTTTTATGCTTGCTTGTCGTGTCACTGATTCTGTCTTGATCATCCTGTATTAGGTCAGTGACTTAGTTAAGGTATGGTGGTCCTGAAAAGGGGCTATGTCTTTCGGTGAAAGAAACAGTGTAAGGAAAGGGTGAGAAGGCGCCTCTCAGAGGCTTCTTTTGTGCGCTATACTTGAGTAAGGATCATTTTGAAACAAAATAAAGACGTATTTTAGATATCATATCGCCGCCATTTGAACGCGGCTACAAGGTTATTTTGTTTCGCTGTGGCGGTAGGCAGGGCTCGGTGGAAAATACTGAGGGGGCTGTTTATCTGACAACCTTGGTGGCGTGACGGTTGAGAGCCCGGCTGTGAAGCAAAAGGTACGAGACAAATGGTGCATGATCACATGGTACTCGTAGTTTCAGATACCCAGGACACAGGTCATCTTAGTGTGGGTTAGATAGGATCATGCATGAGAGAAGTAAAGAAAAATTAAAAACACACTAGACACTTTTGATGTGTGTACAATATCGTAGAAGAAGTTCACCGACATAGTTCTCACAATAACATTAGCGAGTTGAAGTGGCAGCGGCCATGCCTTATAGCTCCCAGAACCGACACCGTTGGGGAATAAAGTTTCTCGAATAACGAACCTGAAACGGGCGACGCAGCGTCAGGAGGCCCCCTGCCCGATGGACCGACAACAACGTGAACGTTGCGGGGAGTTGGTGGATGGAGAAGGCTCAAGACCGTTTGTCATTGCTCTCTTTGGGAGAGGCCTATGTTCAGCAGTGGAATGTATGAATGTATCAGACGATGATGAAGAATTCGTTCTTTCAATTGTTTAAAAATGATTTCAATGCTAGAAAAAAAAGCATGATTTCAATGACGGGTTTACGAAGAGCTTATACACTCTGAAAACCACCTAGTGATTTGAACGGCCCTCATTGTTTTAACCCCGTATTTGGATGCTAATAAGCAATAATGTGTCAACCCACAAAAAGTGAATTCAATGATGCAGAACGCTTCTTTTGCAGTCATAGAACGTTTTTGAATATAATAACTTGATTGAATGGGTTGAATAGTTACTAAAAATAATTATGAAAAAAACTACCAACACATTAGTACAAAGCCCTAATATATAAGCTAAGCCCACATTTGCATCTCAAACAGTAACAGAGTACAGGATAAGAACGCCCCGGCATTGTCTGAAGCGCGTGCAAAATCGGTCATCTGCAATTAGACCGCGGACACACAAGAGTTATTGGCGTGTAAATCACCGGCGACAGTGTATCCTCGCCTTAGGGTATTACCTCTGGACTGGTTTACAGGCAAGTGTTGGTCGATTTATTTAAATTATTTCCTTCTGATAAATTACATGACACTGTTATGCTATAAGTACTACCTACTGAGATAGCTGAGATACTTTTGCTTTTTGCTGGCCAGCTTGCATATAATATTTTGGTAACAATAGAGGATCTGTGTCTATTTTGGGTAAAGGTATTCTATCTAGGTTTTCAGTGTCATTGGTTATTACAAAACTTACTTGCTGGCCGAAGTACCTACCTCCTAGGGTTATGGTAACTTTTATAATAAAAAAGCTGGTTGCTAAGAGTACATTTTGGTATCGCACTTTGACTGATTCTGTGGTTGATTCTTCTGGGCTTTGTCGCGAGGAACAGGCGTAGCTTCACCTAGTTTCTAAGACGTTCCGAAGTGATTTTATTGAAATAAACACATTTTGATTTGATTTGATATTGCGAGTATAGATGAAATTCTTATAATAACCTTTACCAAAATATCAATAATTAGGTATATCTAACCATCATTAGCAGTCATAGCTTGCTGTGATGGCCTCGGCTAAAGAATAGGCTTCCTATTACTACCCGTGGATTTCGTAAGAGGTGACTACAGGAAAAAAAGCAATGACATAGGCAGCAGTGTTACCTATGCGCTCGCCAACCCGCATGCCCAGCGTGACGAGTATGGGCAAATCCCCCCAAATGATTGTTTGGGTGCAGGCCGTACAAGGTCAGTCGCGCTGGAAATCTATGGCGGCCTGTGTTCAGTAGTATATATATATATATATAAATATAGAAATCATTTATTTCAGACAATTAACATAGTCCATATCACACATATTATTTATAATTATTATTCACATGCAGAACTGGAAGGTAAGTAGGCAGAGTAGGTGGAATCTACTTCAGGTACTGCGCATGTACCGCAATGGTTTAGGTACTCACAGTCGAACCTGGTTGACAACACATTCAGTATGCTGTTGGAGCTGGCCCTGATTCTGCGCCCCAGGGATGAGCACTGCTTGCGCATGGTGCTGTAGAAACAGTCCACACGCGCTTCGGCGAACATCCCCGACGCGCTGCAGAACTGGGGCAGCCCCACGAGCACCTTGAATGCGTTATTATACTGAACACGATTGTAGTGATTGATAGTAGTGATTGTCCTACGGCTCAAATTATGATGATGACGACCACGCATAATTGTCGCGGTGAGGGCAACGGAATACTTGTACTATACCAATTACTGGGCATATTTGTGAGACAAACTTCAAATTCCTCTCAACAAGTTTTCAAGAAAAATGCTTCGCTAAAGTTTAATCTTATTAACGCGTCCCGTGAAGTATATAGCACTTTTGTCTGCAACTGTACGTGACGAAATCAGTCTACAATTTCAGCACTCAGGTAGCGAGAAACACAGAAATGAGCTGTAAATATTCTTTGTTGACGGCTTAAAGGGCCTTCTTTCCGTAGCGAGTTTTTCATACAATCGTAGTATATTTTTAAGAGCTTGTTCTTCCATTGGCTCTCCTATTGGAAAGAGCATTTTATGATTATCTGAATTCTGTCTAATCATTATTTTTCTAAGGCAGCTGACAAGAGGTCGCGATAAACAGGCATGGAACCCCCTAGTTTCTAAAACGTTTCCAACAACATACCAACATTTTTTTTGGACATATTATCACACACGTTCAACTGATCCCAAACTAGGCATAGCCTGTACTGTAAGTACCAGAGACTGATATACATAATAGATAAAAATTATAGTTATAAAGTATAAACCTCTCAGAAACTAACAGCCGAGGCCAAAACGTTTAAGAGCTAGTAGACATAAATTAATTACATAACACATCACATCACATACATACATATTTTAACATTTTACGAATTTTTATAACTAGGGAGTTATTACCATCTGAGCTATGAGGCCAGTCGTTTCAAAGTGATCTTAGTGATTTTATTGAAATAAACACCTTTTTGCTTTGCCACTTACAAAAATAAGGCTTTGTCCTCATTGGACCACAGCAGTAATCCAGTTAGCCTGACTTTGGTCCCACTGAGACTCGACTATCCCAGGTTATAAATAATTAATAGCGTGTGACTCATTACAGGACCTTTCATTAGTACGTATTATCGCTTGAATTGGGTTGGTTGAAGCGGTCTCTTAATCAGTGGTTGCTATTGAATGAAGTAGGAAGGAAATCGTTTTATTTTTACATTGCTTGCTTGCTTGGTATGTAATATGGTTTTTCTTAATCAAGCAGCATTAGATCAGGTATAAAAGTGCTATGGTTTTCTAAATCAGCTGTTTTTGAGTACTTTTTTTTCATTTTCAATAATACTAATAACCATTTATTTCAGGCAACATTAGTCTAGTACAGGATATTAAATACTTAAAAACTACGGCCTATATAAAAATATACTCGTACCTTAGGTCTAACATACATAAATATAAACCTATGTACTACCACGTAGCATCGGCGACGTGTGAAACGTCATACGTGCTGCGACCGGTAATCGTCCATGAAAACGTCGGAACAGCACATTCTGCAGCCAGAATTCTTCCTTAGTGAAGGTCAAAATATTTTCAGTTGGAACACACATCACAAATGAATTGAAATCATTATGACGCGACTCAACCCGTCGACCCTCACCAAGATGTTGTTGTTGTTCACCACCAACCATGCTTCACCATTCCACCTTCGTGGAATGGTGAAGCATTGACACGTAAATCAACGTCGTAGGCACTATTTTTATAACTAACTATTTAACGTACGAGAAGTAGGTATAAGCGCCAAAGAAACCGCTGAATTTAGCACATAAGTTTGCTATACAAACGCACTCGACTTTTTTAAGTTTTTTCAGCTTCGTTTTGACCGCTGTTTATAACCGCGCGATTATAAAGTAATCGTATCTATTATATAAAGGAGTATTACACTCACTGATTGGTTCATCACGAAAGCTCGGAAACTACTGGGCCAAGGAGTCTGAAATTTGGCACAGGCACTCAAAAAAGGGTGTAGGCACTAGGAACGGATTTTACAAAATTCTACTCCAGAAGGGGTGAAATAGGGGTTGAAAGTTTGTATGTAAGTCCCATGTTTTTGAAGTTGGAGACATAAAATTCGAGTTTTAGGTAAATTGACAAAAATAAAAAATTCTATTATTTGCATTTTTTTGAAAAACAGCCTTTAGGGTGTGGTAATAGGGGATGAAAGTTTATATGGGAAGTCCTATGTTTTTGAAGTTAGAGACATCAAAATCTACATAAAAGTTTTTTTTAAACCACCCTCAGTTGTTAATATAGGGGAGGAAAGTCAACATGGGAACTCTTTATCTGTTAAGCCTATACAATTGAAATTTGGCATGCAGATTTCAGGTTCCCTATAGACAGTTAACATTTGTTATAATATAATTTTTGGAAAATTCACCCCCGAAGGGGATGAAACGGGGGTTGAAAGCTTCGTTGAAAATCCCATGATTTTCAAGTTAGAGACATAAAAATCAGTATTCAGGTAAGAAGTTCAAAATAAATCAATACCAATACAAGTTTTTTTTGATAAACAACCCTCAGGGTGGATAAATAGGGGATGAAAGTTTATATGGGTGTTTTTTTATCTTTTAAGACTATGCAATTGAAATTTGGCACGCAGGTTCCTTATAGAGAATAAACATTTGCTAAGTAAGAATTTTATGAAAATTCAACCCCCAAAAGAATTAAATGGGGGTTGAAAGGTTCTTTAAAAGCCCCATGTTTTTTAAGTTAGACATGAAAATTGGGTTAATAGTTTTAAATAATAAATACAATACACGTATACGGATGGTGATGGGATGGTGACAGGACTGTGACGGGACGGGGACGGGACTGTGACGGGATGGGGATGGAACGGTGATGGTGGTGAAGGCGCCGGGACGGTGATGGTAGGTAGAAATAGGTAAGTAGCTGCATGATAAGTGTTAGTACTTTGACAAGGATAATGGTTTTTTTTTTTTTCGGTATTTTGTGCTGTGTGTCTCTTACGACCACTTCCAGCTACACCGTGCTAGAGATAATGGGTAATAGTCTAGGTAGGTATATACAAACGCGGACGAAGTAGTGAGCGGGACAGCTAGTGTTATTATATAAAATTAAGCAAAACGTCAGCCGCAGTGAGTTGCATGCAGTTTTGCGTTTTCAGCTATTCCTACCGCCCGCGTTTAATCGCAGTGCGTGTTAAGCCTTACTATAGTTCGTAAACTTTCAGTTTCAATTTATGTTGGTCTCTTATTCCGCCTCAGCTTCTGCTCTACACCGTAGCCAAAGATACCGTCGGAAGTTCGTTGTTTATGGGCGCCACTGTCCACGCATAGGCCGCACTGATATTGCAACTAAACGACTGAATAACTATTGTTTACACCGCTTTCATATCTACTGCGTGGGTTTAATTTGTCACGCTTGCACTTTTTATTGTTTTATTCATTGGAATTTAAGTGTGTTCTGTACCTTGGACTGGGAAAAAATATGGCTACAATAATTTCAATAAAATATTCAAAAATAAAATGAAATAGGCTCACCAATTTTATCCCCAAGCATTGTAGTTAACCTCTCAGATCTTCAGGCAATCAGATTCTTAAAGATGTCTAAGGGGGGTTGTCAGAGGCACGTCCAAACGTTTTGATATCTGCCCACATTTTGGCGGTACCTAGTGAGTATTTCATACGTTGGCCACCATCACGGCTTAAAAGAATACTTACAGGTTTTCTAAAGATTTCCTTCACCGTTTATAACGGTGAGCATGAGTATGTAAAATATAAAACAAAAAAATACTTTTGTTTTAAATGTTCAATTTTGAAAAAAGATAAATTTATTTGCAAGAGAAATTTTTTATATTATAATTTCGGAAATAGCTGCTTCTTGCTGTCTAGCAGTGAAACATAGTTGGATTTACTGACTGAAAACTAATCACCTACTCTATTTCTATCTGTCGTAGAGTTCGGTTACGAAGAACCTCTTGATTCGTAGCTGAGCTCTTGTCCACCACCGAGGCCACTGACACAACAGGAGCCTATTTCAAAATGTTCCACTTCCCACCGTTCATGCAAATAAAACCAAAGCTCATTACAGCCTTTTATTAGTACACGCTACAGTTGTGGTAATACGGAATAAAGTGAATAAGTAAGAGCAGTAAAATCGGGATTTCGCGCACGACCCGGCACATTCGTGCAAACATCTCCGAGCACGGCAAAGCGTGGGTGGTAAGGTGCGGTTATAGTGCTAGAATGAAAGACTGAGAGTAAATCCATACGCATGTTTCTTGGCTGCATCTATAAATGCCACCCAATATTATCTAACCATCGTTATTCGAACCCAAATCTCCGTCTTGAACCAGTGATGCAGTACCAACTGCGCTATTATAGATCGAATGACACCGGCTTCGAAAATCTTGGGCACATGAGATATATTTATAGGTTAAGCGCCATTTTCTTCTTCTTCCTGCCCTTGTCCCATATTACGTGGGGTCGGCACAACATGTTTTCCTCTTCCACTCCTCTCTTCTGTTAGCCGTCAACTTCGCACTCATTGCTTTCTTATTAATTACAGTCCATCCATATTTTCTTTGGCCTTCCACTTCCACACTAGCGCAATCTACAGGATTTAATTAGGTGCTCCATATCTACTACTCAATTAATCATTGACTAGAGATGCTTTTGACACTCTTTACTCCATAATTGTTGTCACCTTGTCGTTCTATGAATAATAGTTCTTCCAAATCGCTATAACTCTGCCAAAACCCGTTTTAAGTTTCATTCCTTGTTCTAACACTTTGTAGATTATGGTCAAGAATTTTATTGCGGTACTTGAAAACGCTCTAAATTTTTTCTCGCACCAACACCTTGGTATTAAATTTTTGTTTATATCGTGTAGGGTATCCATGAACGAATAAAAAAGTTAAAGTTTGGACTTGCTGTTATTCCGACAATTGCTTGTTTCTCTTGTCACTTTTTCTTTCTTGGTCATCCTGTTTTAGTTCAGTAACCAGGTTGAGTTATGGTGGCCCTGAAAAGGGGCCTAGAACCGTCGGTGAACGAATCAGTGTAGTGAGAGGTAAGTGCTTTGAACTTTTAGATTCTAGGACATGCCGGTTTCCTCTCGATGTTTTCATTCACCATTTTTAGCGCACTAGTACAGTGCACATGTATTTTCCGAATGGAAATTACATTGGTGCACGACCGGGATTCGAACCCCCGTCCTATGAATCTTGTGAATAAAGTTAATTTAAGTTTCAAGTATAGATGCTTGCGATAATTATTGTTGAGCTATTATATCGCACGCCCTCAAATGTCAAACTCAAAATTGACTTGTTTCAGTAGATGGCAGGACTTTGAAACATATTTTATCATCAACCTGTAGAAGTCCACTGCTGGATATAGGCCTCCCCCAAAGAGTCATCATCATCATTTCAGCCGCACGAGGTCCACTGCTGAACATGGCCTCCCCCACAGACAGGGCAAATTCCTTATCATGTGGGGGGATTTGCCCATACTCACCACGCTGGGCATGCGGGTTAGCGAGCGCAGTTAGAGCTATCGTTGTTAAAATAAATAAATATTCCGGACATTTCACACTCAGTCAACTGATCCCAAACTAGGCATAGCCTGTACTATAGGTACCAGAGACTGATATACATTTCAGCCGGGGCCACCACGGCCCCAAAGAGTAATTAAGATTAATTTTACAAGTATGACAAATCAAGCATATATCGTTTGAAGACGGATTTCGACTAATTTCTGTAGAAGAGCAGTGAAAAAATATAACGCACAAACACGTTAAAATCTCACACATGTTCTTCTCATTAATAATTTGAACGCCTTGCAATAAAGCCTTTCGAAGCCCTCCGAGCCAGTCTACGAATGTTATATTGTATCGGAATCACCTCTTTAGTAACTCCTGCTACCTTTATGAGATACGAAGATTATCCTGTTCTTTATAGTAGGAACACAGATGTTGTTTAATATAGAAATGGTATGACTAAAGTATCACAAAGGTATGAAGAAACACGAAAATAAGGTCGCATGGTCTCATTTTTGATGTCTCTGTAAGTTGTAATGGAACTTGTTCTTTCAAGGCCACCTGCGATTTATCAGCCTAAAATTTACCTTGTAACTAATGAATACTAGTGGTATAACCTCAGTGTGTTCCTACTTGTTACAATGTCATGGAGTTTTCGATACACATATTTTGTCATGTTATGTTAAGCAGCATGGAAGTCCCAAAGATTTTCAAAAAGAAGGGAAGTGGCTCGGTAGCTTAGTTGTTTAGAGCAACACCGTATCTAGGAGAAGGTGGCGGATTCTAATTCTGTCTGAGTAATTTTTTTTGGGATACTGTAATAATCAAAGACATTTCAGTTTACTACCTTTGTTTTCTATTTTGTTTGACGAAAAAGGATCAAATTTCAATCAATTGTGTGCAAAGAAATGTGTATGGGATTCGAACCTAGGTTTAGAAGGCGGGATCGCTCGCTACCACTAGGTAGGTGGTAGGGTAGTCCCTACCAGTCAACACCCAAGCATGTATCAGATCTCCACGCGATTTGATCCTTCAAAATGTTCAAGCAATCCTTTTTTTATTGATATTAGTGATTTTCCCGCGGTTTTGTTCGCGTGGAGCTACCAGATTTTGCATATTATATAACGGTTGATTGTCTGAAAATCTTTTCCCTGCCAACAGGAAGCCACCTTCTAAGTTTCATACCCGTATGGTATAGGCTGTGCGTTGAATGTCAGTCAGTCAGTAACGTTAGTCACGTAACGTAACTATAAACCTTGGATAATATAAAAAAGTACTTAAGCTTAATATTATCAGAATAAGGTAATACAGTGGTGTCTGAACGCATAAAGTGTGGATTTTGCGTCTTAAGTTTCCAGATCGTAGGATTTAGTAGACTTCTCGTCGGCAATATTTTTTCTAACAGTAAGCGTTTTATTCCTACCCATTATTTTATGTTCATTTTTATAAAGTTATTTTTGGTGTCCTGTTGGTAAGAAAAATTCCACCTGTCGCTGTTTTTTTTTCAAATAATTAGATATAATGTTACATTATGGGGTTGAATAGAAAAAACTCTTGTCTAGGCTTCTTGGCTAGGCTAGTTCGATCGGCACCCACTGAAGCTCTACATTACATTTTGTGAAAAAGGATTATCGAATAAAATGATAGGCACCAAGCCGTGCTTGTTGCCTGATTCTTCTAGGCTTAGGAACAGGCGTAGTTTCACCTAGTTTCTAAGACGTTTCAAAGTGATCCTAGTGATTTTATTGAAATAAACGCCTTTTGACTTTGACTTGACTTTGCTTATTAACTATCCGAAAAGTGTGCTTAGGTATGTAATTAATAAAACATTCTGAAGATATCAAAATCAATAGGCTACGGATTTAATTAGAATACCAATGAAGTGTGTGCAGCAAATCGCGCAGTAACAATTAATCATCCAATAAACCACTGTACTGTAGGTACAATTAAAAAAGTCGGTCCAAAATATATCACTAATCGCAATCGTACAAAGCGATACATCTGCCCACATAAAACAATTATCTCAATTCCAAACCAATTTATCATAAAATTGCTTTATCGTCGTACTAACAATTAAATAAAATTGCCCGCAATTCGGGTCAGTTAAGTTATCAATTCATTAATAGTCCAAAATGATAGGTCTAACTCGCCGCCGGGGATCAACGGCGTCTTGCGGCCGAATGCAACCCAACCTGCATAGACGGAACCCGATGCAGCCCTTTCCACCCCACCTGTGCACCCATCCCTTTCTATTCAGAACAGCATCTCTCCCATCTCGTTTGCACCTCAAAATTTCACTCGGCCGTTTACGTTCATGCTCGGATGCAAGCCGGTGTTCTCGGCTAAACATCATTTTCAGTCAGTCGCTTCCCGGCCGGCGAAGGAGACGTGTCGCTGCGCCCGTCGTCTGCGCGTACGAAACATCGCGGTGCATCCTGTTTGTATAGGGATGTTTGTCCCCAGATAGCGCGCCCTACAAACCCTATCAAGGATTCGATAGTGCCGTGACTTAGTGCGTTCGCAGTGAAAGTGCTACAGTTTGATGGTCAGTTTTGATGTTGCAACTACCGGATGTAGCTAATGCAGTGAGATCTGTTTGATTGGCAAAAGTAAACATGAACATGACAGATGTAAATATTAGAGCAATGTTGCCGGCTCGGCTGATGGCTGGAAACGTTTTAATGGAACAAGTTAACGCATAAATGGCAACAGAGCGGAAACGTGAAAATGATTTGGTTTCAGCGAAATGCTATTAGCTCGGTAATAATAGTGAATGGAAGATTATGAACTGTTTCTTGAAATTCAAAATGCGCTGAATACTGAAACTTGAAACATGCTAGACTGAGCAGTTCCAATAATAATTGTAGATGATAGATTAGGGCAAGTTATTTATGTTCATTCATTGATGGTAATCTCAAATTGATTATAAAGGAAATCATCAGAGATGCTATCGGTGTGTTTTAATTCATTAAACATGTGGGTGGAATAAAAGCCAACAATGATAGAGCAGTTTTTTGTGTTATGCCTAACAAAACAATTCATTATGACAATAGCGAGTATTGTTTGAAAATTTTCAAATTAATTTATTTGAATAATACAGTGGGCGAACAATACAAACACAAATTGATGGGAGCAGTATGTTGTAGCAAATCGTTTTTGTAAAGCAGCTAGGATATTTTTTCTAGTAAGAAAGAAAAGGAAAATTGATGGTTTGATGTAAAAGTTGAATAAAAGATACAAATAAGGTTGAAAATATACAAAATAGACGATCTTACTTAGTAGCTACAGTAATTTTTGTCAAAAACTGACCAAAAAACTGAAAATTTTATATTATTGCAGATTAAATTCGAGGATTATTAACTACAAAAAACTTTAATTATAATCTAAAAACTTATATTGAAATTATTGTGAATAAAAGTGACATATAACTGGGAAAATTGTGGAAAAGTTGGCTTGTCTAAGGAATATAACATCATACCACGTAAGTCTCTTTAGGTACATAAAGTACATTCATAATGGACATTTCACTTTTTCTTGATATCACAATATATTATTTCTTATTTCTATTATGTAAGAAACTTCTTCCAGAAAATCTGCCGTAATATTTTTGCTAATATTGTATTTTATAAATTATTGTTAGGTACATTACATTGCATTCTTGAAGGGAACTTTTAGTTGCTGATAATATTATTTTATGGTTTTCACTGATTCTTTCTTGTTCATACTGTATTATGTCAGTGACCAGTTTCATATATGGTGGCCCTGAAAAGGGCCGTCGGTGAAAGAATCAGTGGAGGGAAAGAATTAAAGTGCGCCTCTTAGAGGCTTTCTCTTTGAGTGCACTAGTATAGCACACTTAAATGTTCGAATGGAAAATCACTTGGTGCACGACCGGGATTCGAAACCACGACCTGTGGATCGGAAGGATCGGGGTTATCACAACACTACCAGTGCTAACATTTCATAATTTTCAGGACAATGCCACAGAACTAGAAAACTAAGTATACCTATGTATGTACACCCCAAAAATTATATTCCTAACAAGCCCATCAATAGTACAAGCGACTGTACCTACCTACACAATAGTGTTAAATCAATTTGATAAAATCTCTCTTTCAGAAATTTATTCTTTATTGTACACAGAAAACACATACAAAAAACAAACTAAATGAAAGGACATGTACAAAGGCGAGCTTAACCCTAAAAAGAGTTTTCTTCCAGCAAACAACTGAAAGAACACTATCTGTCCTTATAAGTTTGTTATATATATGTTCTGTATGTATTTATTTTATTAAGTATATTTAAAATAATATATGTATTTTATAGTATTGCATGTTTTGGTTTCTTTTATTTATTTATTTTGTAAACATTTTCTTTTATTTGTATATTTCCCTTTTTATTGTTGTGCACATGTACCCACTACTTTTATCAGCTCTCTCTAGCCTCAAAGGTTTGCTGGAAGAAAACTCTTTGTAGGGTTAAGCTCGCCTTTGTACATGCCTGCATTTTTATGTTTTATATCTGTATGTTTTCTGTGTACAATAAAGAATTAAAGAATTAAACCTTTGAGGCTAGAGATAGGTGGTTATAGAGGTAGGGTTCGTGTACAAGACCAATGAATAAAAAAATAAAAATAGTAGATGTATAAACAAACTATTCTAACAAAATATACTTATATTAGATACCTAAATATAAACTTATCACTATGAACAAACTACTTATATAATAATCTTGTGAAACAATAAAACAAATATACAAAAATATATATAATTTAAATATCCACGTACTTACAGAGATAGAAAATGCTCTTTTGCTTTCCTCTTAAAAACATTAACCGAATTTATTCAGATTATTCTCTATCTTTTGAAATATAAAAGACGTTCATTCTCTTTCATAGAACAATTCTGTTACAAATGTGGTAGTTGAGTACTTACAGATCACGCTTGACCGATATTCTATGCTTGATGGATTCACGATCTTGACTGGCAGTAGAACAGTTGTACAATTCAGTTCTCAAAGGTGAGATGCCTGTGGCTATTTCGAACCCTTAGCATCAGTTTCTAGCGTTACAGTCATCACTTGCAAATGCGTCAAACAAATTATTATATAAAAAATCTATATTATAAATGCGAAAGTTTGACGATGCTTGGATGTTTTAGGTTCAGTTACGGCGTAGCGGTTCAACAGATTTCGATGACACTTGGAACAGATAGAGTTATTTTCTTAAAATAATATGCTTTTTATCTAGGTACCACGTGAGCACGGGCGTAAGCTTTTTATTTTTGTCCCTATTGGACCCTTATCTTAACAACCCCTTAGACCATTTAACTTATATTAATTCCATGCAGTTCATATTGATAGTTCGAAAGTTATGCTCTAACAAATATACCTACATACAAACATACAACACAGATTCGTCCAAGTTGTTTAATAGATTAGCTCGGTTCACTTGCTCGATCAATTATTGTTTCATTCAGAAGAACCACTCAAATACCTAATAGAACCGGCCATCTTGAAAAGAAAAGTACAAAGTTTTAAAAAGGGAACATATAAAAATGCTGTATCGGCTTCTTTTCATTAAAGATCATTAGAGTTTCGAGGATGAAAAATGAAAAATAAATAACAGCTTCATTGTGGCCGTCTACCGGATTTTTTCTCTAGTAAACTTTGTTAATTATTTTGATAGGATCGTTGAGACTTTCCTTTGAATTTTCTTTTGGACTTTCGCCTCGACTGTTTACATTCGCGTCTAGATTATGTTTCTTTTTACATTAATTTAGGATATCCGTGTCATCTTTCAAAGAATATTATTTTACATGCAAATTTTTTGTATAGAGGTAACTTTTCCAAAGATTTTTAAGAAACCCCAAAATTTTCTGACTCTGATGGGATAATTATTGGACGATAATTTTAGATTTCAGGACAATGCAACAACAGAATCGAAACCAATATCCACTACACATGGAACTTCCAATTATTGAAATTCGCATCAGGATTGCACAAAATAGAACTCAATAAATTTCGCTACGATCGCAGGCCTCATTATTCATTTGATATACGATTTAAACTCTAACCGACTAGTAATCGGACCCAATCTGACCAAGTTAGAAATAAGTAACTTAATGTTATTCAAAACGTGTCGCTACATTTATCCTATCCCGAAGATCTGGCACGACTTACGGACAGCAAGCTTACTCCACATAAATCCGAGCCGTATTCAAAGTAATAGCTGGGAAGGATCTCCTTGAAAATTCTGAACCGTAAAAAGTTTGAGAAAGATTTAGAGTGGTTGAATGTATGCGTGGATAAAGTTTTAGATGTGGGGAGAATATCAAAAGACGCAAAGCGGTGTTTGAGGCGTGGTGATAATTATGTGAACCTGTCGCAGTGAAGGAAGGCACCCCATCCGATGGAAATTGAGACCTTTGTGACTGTGGTAGTTAGCATCACTTCAATTGATGATTGGATCGCCAGTGAATCCGCTGCTTTCACAATTATCAACAAGGATCTGATCGCCTGGACACCTGAATGTATACCATTCTATAAGATAACTTTGTTGATCAACCAAAAGACACGGTTGGCTTTGCTAAGGTCATTTATACGGCAGAAAGGACATTTGCTCTGTTACTAGAACTAGTTATTCTGTGCAATCGCCGCTTGAAATAGATAATGCATGTGTCCGAGATAATGAAGTGAATTAAACTCTTAATGAATGCAGTAATTAGATAGATTCGCGACACGATTGGTTTGTGAGGACTGCTGATAATGCAATAGATCTTTATTTCATGATGTTATAAAAAATCATTTTGAACGAAATATAAGTAATAATAAAATTTGGCATGACTATCCCTGGTATTCTTTGTCGTAAATACGTTTTCACTCGACTCTATCACAATTTTTTCTCTAATTCTATATTCTTTATTCTCTATTCTAATTCTTCTACAAATCTGTCAAAAGAGCCATTTCATTCTGGGCCTGGTCCATGTACAGTATATAGCAAAATTAGGATAAAATAGGAGATTACAAGAAAAATACAATTGTATTAATTTGAAGACAAATGCGATGGTACAAGAATAGTTCTTCTGGTAAGTTTTTTACTATGTGTTTTTTAATATTTAAAGGCCGCCATGTTGGTTTATAATTGGCGTTTGACATGACATTGACATATTTTTAATGTCATGTTGTCTGATCTGATGTTTTTGTTTTGTCAGATAAATGTAGGTTGTCAAAATGACATTTCACGCATGTCCATCCACCATATTTTTGTAGCGCTGTGTGTTGCTCTCTTTGTCGAAGAAAATCTTAATGTACCTTAGAACGAAGTCAATTTAAATAAAATAATCAATTAAATACGTTGACTTTATTGCTTAGCCATATTGTAGAGTAGTGTACACAGTGCAGGCCCAGGCTCCATATATTGATGAAACGTCTCTTTTGAGTCCTTTTTTTAACTCTCCGTGAATACTAATTTGTGCTGATATACGAAAAAAGCGTATTGGCTTAGTGGGGGGCCCTCTCGCCTTTCGATCTAGGTCCTAAGTTCAAATCCCTGTCGCGCACCAATTGTTTTTTTCTATTCGAAATAGGGGTTGGTATTAACATTTGCTTATAACAGTGAAGGAAAACATCGTGAGGAAGCCCGCGGCTTTATCAACGCCGCAGATCCACTTGAATGAAACTAAATCACGTAGAATGAAGGAATAGTTGTTAAAGATGTTACAAAATAAAATAAATAAATAAATATTCCGGACATTTCACACACGGTCAACTGATCCCAAACTAGGCATAGCCTGTACTATGGGTACTAGAGACTGATATACTTAATAGATATATATTTTAACACCCAGACACAGAACAAACATCTGTGTTAGTTACAAATGTTTGTCCAGTGCGGGAATCGAACCCGCAACCTCTACCGCAGAAGGCAGAGTTACTACCAACTGAGCTATGAGGTCAGCTATGAGTTACACCAATTAATTTATCACTAGTCGTTTCAATAGTAATTTTTTGTTTGATTTATTTTTATAAATTGGAAACCAAAAAAGCTACCTCCGAATGAATGTTTCAACAAAACATCAATTTTACAAATCACTATTTTACCCATAAAAATATCACCGGCATTTTGTTACAAAAATACTTTTGTAGTTTTATACAAACAGAGCACAGCCAATATTTGAAATATCCGGTCATAAAACATTTTATACACATCAATATCAAACTGATGGTGTTTACAAACTTTTCAAAAACGTTTAATATAAACTGAAATTTTCACTTTGAAACTATTTTGGACTGTTTGATCTCATCGCCGTCGTTCTACTAATGGATCATCATAACGCATTATGGGTTTAATGTTGAGGTGTTTTTAATGGCTGAGCTATCTCGAGCTATAAAAGGTTTGGTTTTAATAGTTGAGCTTAAATTTCAATGATTACTAAAATTTTCGAAACTGCGGATTTGTACCTGCATCTTTGCCTAGAATCGGTTATGCGATTGTAGGTTTGACTTTAAAATGAATATCAAGAAGGGAAAAAATAATAAGTTAATGAGGTTATTTTAATCGTAGAAACCCAGTCTTATTCAATATTACTTAATACCCAACAGTCATATAAATAGTCCTGACCCCGCATTAGGATTCACTGTGTCGTGGGTATCAGAAACTACGAGTAACATGCACCCGTGGTACAACTGTGATGTCCAACTGGTTCTACTACGGAGAAGTAAAGTTACCCACGGTTCAACTGGTTGTTCTATGGGGAAATATCTTTACCAATGGTTCAACTCGAGTGAGTTGTTCTTTCCTTAGTCCAACTAGTTGTACTACTGGGAATTGAATGTATCTATGGAACAACTACTGGTAATAAATAGGAAAAGGTTATCTATCAATGCCGAAGTGCAATGCAATTACCTCTTTTGATTAATTGTCTATTGATGATTAAAACGTTGATATTGACGCGTGAATATTTCTCGTTTTCACACGATACCAAAGTAAAATGTCGGAAAATTGGTAACGCAAACCCAGACCCGTAATAAATAATTGCAGATCGTGCAAATATTTGCCCCGCAGTGGATTCGAACCGGCATCATTTGCGACTTAGACGGGCACTCACCCATTATGCTACCGAGGTCGTAAGTCGAGGTTGATTTTGATGAAACTTGAAACAGATAAAGTTCTTTACTAAGAATAGAATATAGGCTACTTTTTTTATAAGGTAAACCGCGATCAAAGAAGAGAAGCCTCGGCCGCAAGCTAGTGATATTAGTAATACGAATGTGTTTGAGGATGTTTGGCTGTATGTAATTCACGCCGTAAATAGATTTCGATGAAACTTAGAATAAATAGAGTTCTTTACTTAGAATATCATATCGGCAACTTTTTATCACGTGAGCGAGCTAGTTGCGTACAAATAAGATGACCAGAAAACTACCGACTGACTCATCCATCTGGCTATAAAGTGGTAAAGCCTGCCTTTTACAACGCCAATAGAATCCAGGACACTAAACATCACGATCAAAATACTCATGTCCAAGCCCGCCCAACTTACAATTTATGATACACAAGATGGTACTATTTTTATCACGGAACTTACCAGGCATTATTTTTAACGATTAGGAGTTATTTTTATGTCACGAACAGACATCTTAAAGTTTCACGCTGCCACACTCACGGTACCCTAACAATTTAAGCCTTGCTTGCTTGCTTGTCGTGTCACTGGATCTTTCTTGATCATCCTGTATTAGGTCAGTGACCAGGTTGAGGTATGGGGGCCCTGAAAAGGACCTATTACCGTCAGTGATAGAATCAGTGTAGTGAAACGAAAGTGCGCATGAAAGGCTCGGAACGTCTTAGAATTTTTAATGCGTTTCAGGATATGCCTGTTTCCTCACGATGTTTTCCTGCACCGTTTGAGAGGACTAGTATAGAGCATGGAATATAAAGAGTTAATTACCTAGAATAGCAAATAGGCTTCTTATGTAGGTACCAAGCGAGCAAAGCAGCGGGTGGAAGCTAGTATGACATAATAATAAAATAAAAATAAAAAAGCCTTTTATTTCTACTACTTAATAAACTAACATATCTTTCGAATTGTTTCGAATTGTTGTCTTTTTTATATTTTGCATGTTTAGTTTATATTATCTATTATCTCTTTATTATCTTAGATCAAGACGATTACCAATAAATGCTTATGACTTATGACAATCATAAGACCTGTCGTAATGTATGGATCTGAGTGTTGGGCTACCAAAGGGACGGATGAAAGAAGAGTGCATGCGGCGGAGATGCGAATACTGAGATGAATGTGTGGAGTGACGAGAATGGACAAAATAAGAAATGAGTACATCAGAGGAAGTTTGAAAGTAGCGCCAGTGACGGAAAAGTTGAGAAGTAATAGGTTAGCATGGTATGGGCATGTCATGAGGAGGGATGAAAGTCATGTAACGAGAAGAGTGTTAGGTATGAATGTGGATGGATATAAGACTAGAGGAAGGCCGAAGAAAAGATGGATGGATTGTGTTAAAGATGGCATGAGTAAGAGAGAAGTGAGTGCGGAGATGACGGCTAACAGAAGAGAGTGGAAGAAGAAAACATGTTGTGCCGACCCCACATAATGTGGGACAAGGGCAGGAAGAAGAAGAAGAAGTTTATATTATCTAATTTTGATTTAATTTATATTGTTATTACAAAATTGCACGCCTGAACAGGCAGAATACATTGCTACTTTTATAAAATGTATAACACCTATAACACATGTATTTCAGGCAATAAAAAGTATGATTTATCAAATTGAACTAAACTTGTTCACTTAATATTAACTTCGCTGTCTACCCTAGTATGACATAATATTAACATTTTATTGGAAGTGATGTCGCTGGGTATGGACAATAAACTGTTCTAGTCCGGTGCTCAACTTCCGTTCGAAGAAAACAGATCATACCAATGATTTATTACACAAATATTCAACAAAATTTGTCGGAAAGCACTTTTTATTGCTTAATCTTTGGTTTCCAGAAGATGTGACTATCTCATTGACGGCTGTCATATAGCGGAGACACGCCCGCGGAATTCAAACGATGATAGATATATCTCTATACTATTTATAATGATTATGTAACCCGCTTATACCTAATCCCTCGGTGACCATCTATTCGAGGGGGGTAAATTGAAAACCAGCGATGCATGCAATGCATGCAGCAAATGCTGAATTTACTCCCTTTGCCTTTTTATTATTATTTTTTTGTGTATCCTGCTCTCTTTTTGTACCAATTTAAAGGCAATAAATGTTTTTTTTTATCTCTTATTCTCTTCTAATTGCCTAAAAATGACTCGATTATAGGAACAGTCACCTCTAATAAGATGTATTTCATAATTTCCGTGTGTACGTTTAGTACTGTGGCAATATTTTAAAATTATGAAAGGCATACATCTTATTAGCGGTGGCTCTACAATCCAATAATTTTAAGATACCGACGTGCTTTCAGTATATTAGCTATTGGGATCCAAAAGGTATTTAAAAAAAATGTGGTTTCGGATCTGTGCAGACAGGCACCCAGAATTTGACTTAATAAAACTGCAATGATGTCGTAAAATTCGAGTCGAGTCCCGTACTTCCGTCGGTACATATTTTATTAAAAAAGTTTCCCCATCTTGTCACCACAGTTGACGTCGCAAGTTTGTCCGTGGCAATTCCGACTTATATTAAAATATATTTCGACACCAAATCACAGATGAATTAGCAGCAATGGGTACGGACGTTTCACTCTCGATACGAAAACTGGATATTATATAAATCTTTTGGAGGAGGTAGGGCATAGCGAGACTTTCTCGTTCTAAATTGGAGCAGCCCGCCGAGGTACCTCCGCCTTACATAATATCGCAGCCAAATAACATTATTTGTTTCAAATAGTGTTGTTTTCCTGCGGTGAGTAAGGTTGCCAGAGCTCTTTAGGGGGAAGGGGCTTCGGGGTCGGCAATGCGTGTGTGATGCCTCTGGTATTGCAAGCGCTCATAGGCTACGGTAACCGCTTACCAACAGGTGGGCCGTCAGTTTGTTTGCCAACTCAGTTGTATAAAAAAAAAAAAAAAAAAAACTGTGGCATGTAGGAAACACTATTGAATTCAAACACTAGAGTGTCAGGGTTCAATTTAATTTAACAAAGTAACAAATCATGCTTGCACAAGGGCTATTTCACTCTCAATGTGAAAACTGACACTTTACAAATGTATGGCACATAATTTATGTGATATGGTAAATAAAAATGATCCTAAAACGAGCGTGTTAGAGTTTAATTTCATTTAACAAAGAAACTTAAATCAAGCTTTCTGACTGGCCATTTCAAAATTCGTGAAACAATCGCCATATTGAATCTAAACAAAGCGCAATAGGGGTCGTTTTACATTGCAAGCTGATTTAGCTGATAAAACGGCCAACGACGACACTGTGAAGTATGAAAAGTGTCAATATAAAGACGGAGAAAAAATACTCCCGATGTTGATTCATTAAACGCTGGAAGTTTTGAGTAAAGCTGTTTCGAACTTGGGGTTGAAACTTGGGAAATTACTCGTCCATCTTCGTAATAATACGGCGAAACTTGGTACAGACAATGTACTACCAGCTTTAAATGTAATCATGTGTTAGCGGTTCAGGACCAAACTTTTATTATATGAACATTTATGATATACTTTTCTGGGGATTCTCTAATGCGCTGAAAATTGCACGAAGCATTTGTTTACAAAGTTTTTAACAGGACATCTAGGAAATAAAGCCAGTGAGGTTATTATATATTATACTTTTAAGAGGAGGTAGGGCACAGCGAGATTTTCTCGTTCTGAATTGGATCAGCCCGCCTGGGAGGTACCTCCGCCTTACAGAAGATCGCAGCCAAATAACATTATTTGTTTCAAATAGTGTTGTGTTCCTGCGGTGAGTAAGGTTGTCAGAGCTCTTAAGCTTGTTTGACACATCAGATGTATAAAAAAAAAAAAAATCTCATTTTTATGCTAGTTGTATGTTTTCTTTCAAGGTGATTCATAATTATGTTTACTATCCCGAAAGGAGCTTAATCTACACCCAATCGGAAAAAAACGTGTTATTGTGCTCTTAAATTTGTCGAATAGAAAAACTCATTGTTGCACGACTGGGCTCGAACCCACGGCCTTTGGATTGAAAGTCGGGGAACCTCCCACTGGGGCTACAGGACCACAGTAAGGTAAAGCCAGAGAATAAATGATGGAGTGCCCTGTGCGCTCGCCTAGCCCGGTGTAGCTGGCAGGGTCGTAAGAGAAGCACAGCATAAAAATCCGTTCGAAAAAATAATAATAATAACACCCAATAGTCACATACATAGTCCTGACCCCACACTAGGATTCCGTGTCGTCGGTATCAGAAACTACGAGGTCCACAACACTCAGACCCGGAACAAATATTTGCAGATCATGCAAATAAATAAATAAATAAATAAATATTCCGGACATATCACACATGGTCAACTGATCCCAAACTAGGCATAGCCTGTAATATGGGTACCAGAGACTGATATATATAATAGATAAATATAAATATTTAACACCCAGACACAGAACAAACATCTGTGTCTATCACAAATGTTTGTCCAGTGCGGGGATCGAACCCGCGACCTGTAGCGCAGAAGGCAGAGCTACTACCAACTGAGCTATGAGGGCAGTCATATAAATATAAATATTTATTCTGCAGCGAGAATCGAACCCTTGCGTCTCGGACGGGCACTCGCCCGCTGCGCCACCGAGGTCATCCGAGGCGCCACAGAACTCTTTGAAATAAACAACGAACCGGAAGGAGCTCGTAGGACGCCTTTCACTCACTATTTATTGAGAAGCCTTTTCATCAGGCTACACGCTAATGAGGGCGTTAATGGATACTTCCGCAATGCCTTCGTTTACGTACAACATAGCCTTTAATTTGGTTCTGTTTCTGTGTTTTGTTTGAGGCTTTTTGTTGACTGCTTTCTGATTTGGTGCTCAAGGAAAATTGTGATTCAAGACTGGCCTTATAGCACAGTTGGTAGTAACTCTGCCTTCTGCGCTAGAGGTCGCGGGTTCGATTCCCGCACTGGACAAACATTTGTGACTAACACAGATGTTTCTTCTGTGTCTGGATGTTAAATATACATCTATTATGTATATCATTCTCTGGTACCCATAGTACAGGCTATGCCTAGTTTAGGATCAGTTGACAATGTGTGATATGTCCGGAATATTTATTTAAAAATATTTATTTAAAAAAAGTATAGGTTTTATGACTTTTGGTCATAAAATCTATTCTTCTTCTTCTCGAGTCAAGTACTCTTTCAAACTCTACTCGACCAATATGTAGCAACCGCGATGGCCCTTTCCGTTGCCTCATATCGGATAAAATCTATGCTTGATAGCTTCTCATGGTAGATATCACAGAAACTTTTAGAGTCAAAAGTCTACAATTAGTGCGGGTTGCCAGTGATGATGATGTTATGGCACTGAGACTTCGCTAATTGTTGGCCGCATAGATAAGCTCAAAGTCGCGCAACGGGATATGGAGAGAGCTATGCTCGGAGTTTCACTACGTGTTTAAATACCTACTACAGAAATGAATAGAAAAGAGAAATACAATAAAACTAACCAATAATTTATAGAAATGGGTTGCAGTTCAGACCTTCTAGCATAACAGCCCTTATTCCAATTGATACTTAAAAATAACTAACAACACTAGCAATACGTGTGTGTACTAGCAATACGTAATAAAATCAGTCTACCTCACTATACAGTTGTTTTAATTGAATATAGGTTCCGAGAACCACCCTGTGGAGATTCCACCAGGTCTAAGTCCTGAAAATGGACCAGCTCTTGGTCATGATACTGACATTACGCCGACATGTACTTGCCACTCATTTGTTATTGATACTACGAGTTTCTACACATTGCACCGGAAACTTTTAGATGTTGAAATTACTTGAATTTATCACCGTATTCATGATTTGTCTTTCAAATAAAGTATTGTTTCTATAACATCAAAGATACGCCGCAAGGTTTCAGGTCTCCCAATCCATCCTTTGTTATCTTCAATTTATTGCGTACAGCGGAATTCTTATTATTGTCTCGATAGAAACCCTTTGATCATTAGTTTTAAATTAAGCTTGTCTGCATTTGAAGCCTTGTGTATTTCAAATTGAACTGGAGATTATTTTGACCTGAAATGATTTCAGTTTTCGTTGACGTTAGATCAGTTTGTCAAAAGGTTAAATTCCCCAATGGATTAAGTATTTTGGTGGTTGAATAAAAATATATATACCTACCATATTTTGGCATTATGCAAGGGAAAGTACAATTAGTGTGTGTTGCCAGTGATGATAGGTGGCACTAAGGCTCGTATTCAGAGACAAGACTCAAGCATTGATCTGTACTTAAATCTCGATTTGAGTCGAGATTCTAATTCTTGAACAGTACTTATGTATAGATTCAATGATCACAGTTCACCTGAGTAAATGCTTATTCTGAAACGTCAATCAGACGAAATCGGTGCTTGAGTTTAGATTTGATTTGACATTAATTAAATGACATTTTCGTTCCGTTACACGTACTTTGATGCATATTTATACTTAACTTTATTGTTCTATTCTATTTCCACCCTGGCTGTTTGAATTTCTGCGTAAAACGGATCGAAAATTATAAATAAATCAAAATGTAAACGAGAACATTTGAGTACAGATTTGAGACTCGATTCAGCTGAGAATAGTTTAAGTACCGTTCTTGAATAAAAGCTATGTTTGAGAAGAGATTCAAAACTTAAGTAGAGTTCAGCTGATCTGTGGTTAAATCTATGCTTGAGTCGTGTCTCTGAATACGAGCCTAAGACTTGGTCGCTAGCTATTTGGCCACATACACAAGCTCAAAGTCGCGCAACTGGCTATGGAGAGAGTGATAAAATCCGAAATGAGGAAAGAAGCCCTTTTTGGGATGGTATAATTATTATAGATTACTTGTATTAGAAAATCATTATGAATAATAAATAAGCAAAATGTAAATAATCATCTTATTTTTAAATACAGAAAATGAGTTTTTGTAAAAAAACTTTTGTACGAAGGAGTCCTTTAACGAGTGTACCTACTTAATTATAAAACTTTGTAAAGCTACTTTTACACACGTTGAATTTCTACAATGGATGTTCAGACATTCGTCGTACTCATGATACGAGTACTGTTAACTTAATTAGAATTTCCCACGTGAATATACACAAGTAATTCGTAATAGGCTCAGATTCTTGCGTGAGCAATTACAAGAATTGCGTTCAGTTTTACGGAAACATTCGCTGGAAATTCTGAACATTATTTCTTTGTGTATTTTTCTTATAAATGACGATGTATTTTTTTTTAAGACATTCCTGTGGTTTTTCTTCATCTTCAAGTAGCGTGATTAAAACATTTGGTTTTTTTTCTGATTTTTGTTCAGAGAATGATATTTATATTTACTGATTACCTCATCGCACACATAAAGTAAATTGTAGGTACGTTGTGCTTTCAATAGAACTGCGTTTTCACAATAATATCCAGCGACATTTTTTTTTTTTTATACATCTAAGGTGGCAAACAAGCGTACGGCCCACCTGTTGGTAAGCGGTTACCGTAGCCTATGAGCGATTGCAATACCAGAGGCATCACGCCCGCGTTGCCGACCCCGAACCCCCCCCACCCCTAAAGAGCTCTGGCAACCTTACTCACCGCAGGAACACAACACTATTTGAAACAAATAATGTTATTTGGCTGCGATCTTTTGTAAGGTGGAGGTACCTCCCCAGGCGGGCTGCTCTAATTCAGAACGAGAAAATCTCGCTGTGCCCTACCTCCTCCCAAAACAGACATGTCGCCAGGCATGTCGTGCGACTTTGCCGGACATCTTGCGAGATTTTGACGTCCAAACATGTTTGTACGATGTTGGGCGACTCGTATACCGGGTGATTTGTTCCCTAGTGAATACTTTTTATGTAAAGTTGACAAAACGGTTTCTAGCCTGCCAGCACTATGTGCAATCTTTCTTTTGTTCTCTATAGTTTCTTTATTTGTTTTTCAACACAATTTTATTCCAGCCATAATAAAGTACAATCTTTCATCTTGTACAACCATAAACCAATTCTCAAGTTTCATTAGCAACTTTTATGCGGACGATAACAACCGACAACAGAATTTTCGAGTCCGTTATAGTTCTACTAGTTGAGACCGCGACTTTGTTCGTGTGAATTTACTTCTTATAACCAGATTTCGATTCTATTTTTAGTGAATAAACCATTTTTTGCTGTTCCTTTGTAAGTGCAACATTTTAAATTATATTGTAATTAAACTCATATTCTGGTATAACGTCCAAGCGGCGAGAATCGTGGCATACGATTTGCTGCTTTTCAATGAAAAACTGCCAAAAAAATCTATGCTTGAGCACTTATCGGCACTTTGGAATAGACATTTCAATTTTTTTTGTTTGTTTTTGGTTTGATGTCATTCTGACTGGACTAAATGAATACCCAGATTGGACTAATTTTAGTTTTTTGACATTAGTATGTACCTTAGGAAACATTTCTGGGACCTGTATGACTCTATTTCGTTGTTATTCAGGCAGTCAGTAACGCAATAATTGAACATAGATTTTTTTAATCACTGGGTTTCGTAACTTTTATCGACTTTTGATTGAACAACAGTTTGTTGAATTGATATAGCTAATTTGTTTAATCGACTATTGATTTTAATTGGTTACAATTTGGATTTCCGCACCGAATATGGGAAACGTTGAGAGAGTCAGATTCCAAGACTTATTTTTCTACGTGTTCCGTAATTATTAAGTATACAAACCCGAAAGGGCCTATCAACATAGAGAAAAAAAATATTCAAATTATTTGTTTTTGTCCACCTTTATAACGAGTTATTAAACATCTTTATATATTATTTGAGTTTGAATTGATTTGACTCTAAAACGGCTCGTTTTTGTAGATACCTTTAGTGTTTTTTCAATGAAAAATGTCGAATTCCCAGAAGTTTTAGAAGAATGTTTATTTCCTATTAGTTGTAGAATAAGCCCCTATGCAATAGTAGGTATAATATACATACAATAATCTCTTATTGACTTTTACGTATAAACCGGTCTATAGTCGTATCTAGGCTTCGACTGATGCATATGGGCGGCCTTAAAACTCCGTCACTTTACCGAGTACTTACTATTACTCCGGGTTTGTTTATAACAGAATAAACAGAATAAACATATTTATTGGTACTTTTAAAATACACGTCACTAAAATACATTGTCTTTTAAAAACATTGAGTAGGTACCTACTCAGGAACATTTATATTCATTGAGGAAATCCTCTATTTTATATACGACTATCTAGCTCATCACCGTCATCATCATCTCCCCTACAAGCGATTTTTTAGCTGTACTACTGAATTAGTAGCTTGAACTTCTAATAAATCGTCGATTTCACAAGTTAGTTTTTTTTATGATAATCGTATTTCCTTTTCTCTTCTTTATCGAATCAATCTTTGGTTTTACTAACATTTTTACTAAACACAAACATCCTACATTCATTATCACTTGTAAATGCAATCAATTCACAGCTTCTCTCGAAATTGTGTACACTCAAACACTTACTACGCAGATTGTTTCGGAACTTAAACTTAGAGATTTTTTAAAGACCGTTCGTCGGGCCCTCTTTGGGGGATGATGAAAATGATTCTTCTTCTTGTAATTTCACTGGATTTTTTCTTGGTCATCATGCATTAGGTCTGTGTCCATGTTCAGGTATGGTGGCCCTAAAAAGGGCCTTTTACCGTCGGTGAAAGAATCAGTGTGGTGAAAGGGTGAACGTACACCTTTCAAGTAGCTGAAGATGAAGATTATCAAACTACCTAACGATTAGAAAGAAAAGTTGCGCTTCTAAATTATCTATTGAATAACTAACTGATAGAGTGGGTAAAGGCTAGACTTATAAATTCCATTAGCTATCGCTGGCACTAATGAACGGCCATTAAACTGCCATTAACAGAGCATAATTTGCATTAAAGGTACCTTTGTTGCCAGGTTGTTGATGCACTTGGAAATAAACATAAAAGATTGGTTGGAACATCGCATTTAGCGAAATTTTCTATTGAATTTTTATATGAGAGCTTTTTTCAGCAGAGGTACCTATCGTTCATACATGTTATTATTAAACATGACCTTACTATACTGATGAAGAAAACGTATTGTTATTAAACAGGCAGGTAAAGTAGTTAATAAAGATTCTTGTGGCTCTGAAGTTTGGCTCTAGAAGAAAATATCGTGAGAAATCTGTTATACCTACAGTGAACCGTTCGCACAGACTAACTTCAGAGCCACAAACATCTGCCATATGTGCCGTTGTGTTGTGACTTTAACTTTGACATTGACTTTTACTGACTTATAAGACCTACTTAAAATACGAAAGTTTGTAGGTAAGAATGTGAAGATGTTTGTTACTAAATCACGACATAACCACTAAATTGGAATCTATTACTCGTATATGGTAAATAGCCTGGAATCATATACGTAAGCAGTTCTTAATAAATCCGCTGCGTTAAGCAACCTTCAGCGCGGTCACCACCTCTTCTGGCATTAACAGCTGAGTACTTCCGTGCTTTATAGGCTATCAAATTTCGGAAGCCTTTGTCTCTCAAACTATGTCACCATAATTGGTCACTAGCTCATACAAACTTACTCGTTACCAATAGATGCACTCAAAGCATATTTACCTGTCTGTACACTTTAGCTGCATCAGATATCACGTAAAACTTCAACACTTTCTGTTCCAACTTTGGTCTCCATCACTGAAACTTTAAGCCACTTCGATAAAAATTGAATTTCAATCCGCTCGAACGGCGGCCATTATCATAATGCTAGTTGTAGTACTTTGCGACTGTTAGGATAGTAGTATGATGTGTAACTTTTTCCAGCTAAGTGCATAGGCGTGCTCAGCTTAATATGCTCGTTGAAATTCATTGATGTTGATTGTGTTGTTGCATTATCCTAAATTACCTGAAAGTTTCCGTTAGTTTATGTTAATGCAACACCAGAATCCACGCCATGGAGCTGAAAAAGCTTAGGCAAATAATATAAAATATTATTAATAAGTCTTGTTTTAAATATTATACCTGCCTGACAGAACTGGCTTGACATGGCTTATTCATTAAAGATAGACAGTTCATCGATCACCTCACAAAAAAACAATACACCGATAGATCAATTACAGTCAAAAGTGCAAAACAATAAGATTTATCGCTGAGAGCGATATCTTCCGGAGGTAGTACTACGTTTTGATTCTTCTAGGCTTTGTCGCAAGGAACTGTCGCAGCTTTTTAAGACGTTTTAAAGTGATCCTAGTGATTTTATTGAAATGACTTTGATTTTATTATTACTGATCTCTGAAGAAATCTAAAATACAGCAAAACTTTGGCATCTAAGAGTTATGCACGCGACTACTGTTATATCGTGTGAGTTTTCGCTTGATGCTCCTATTTATAAATCCATTGAAGCCATAATGCAGCCATCGTTTCGTATATACTTTTAACAAAAAGTCTTTTCAGTAGGTACTTTTTCTCTCGCTGCCATAAGGGGTTGGATAAATAACACAAAAATGTTCACAGTACATACGTGTGTGATCCGTTCAATTTTCTCACAAGATCTTCCTAAGTCTTCCACTTTGGAGACTGCAAGAAAATCTTGGTAATCACCAAATTGACTACCAAATGCAATCGGGATAATAGAAAGACCGTCATAATACGTATTGTTATCGACTCTCACGAAGATGGTTTTACAGTTGCTGATAAGATTCCGATACGGTTAGAAAAAAAAGAAACAGGCTTACGACTGTTCCTGATCCTTGAAGATTTCTAAGGGCAGTCAGAGACAAGTCCAAACATTACTGGTATAACAGGCACATGTTCTCATTTTGCAGTGGGTATACCATACGGGACATTTTGCAAGCCAATCACCGCTTATAAGAATAGGTACTTACTGGAATCCTCACGATTTTTTCCTTCACCATCTTAATTTTTTTGAATAGAATACTCATTAGTTCGCAACTGGGTCTGAACCCACGACCTTTGGATTGAAAGTCGGGGTGAAAGTTCCACAAGGCCAACATGACTCCAGTACGGCCAAAAGGATTGCTAAAACCCTTTACATGGCACAAATTTTCCAGTTAGAAAGATAAACGAGTTAAATTGATTGAAGGACACCTTTTAGATTTTATAAGTTAAAAGATAAAGCTAAAAGTTTATTTATTTTTAAATTTACGAAATCGTTTAGAAATATTTTCTACACTAGTCTTAAAAATAGGGATGTCAAGAAACTGCAGAAAGCTAGATGAATTTCACTAAAATCCATCTCTAAATCTTTTATCTCTGAAATTCTAGAAAAATCTACGTTCTGCAGTAAAAGTTAAGGCGAACCGTAATGGTACTTTAGAATGAGCGGTATCTACTCGTACCTCAGGCGAGTACGTACTTGAAGCACTATAAATCTCTACTTACAAAACATTGAGATATTTGCCTTCAGCTTTGTATAAAGGATGATAATAATAGAGCCAGTAATTTCCAAAACTTTTATGATATAAACTTGATCATTGTAATTTAATTTTATGATGTTTATTCATAATACTCTTCTTCGTCCTCACCACCTTTTGACCTTTTGACTCATTATCAGACTAGGTGATGTAACTGAAGGAAATACAGCATGTACCTTCCTTACGCCGTTTGAAGTCAACTGCTGAACATCGGCCTCCCCCTCCCCCAGATTACCGGAGTGACTTCCTATCATGTGGGGGAAATTTGCCCATACTCACCACGCTGGGCGGGTTAGCGAGCACAGTTAGAGCTAAATTTGTGAAAATAGGGTACGCTGCTGCCCTAGCTTTTTCCCTTAGTCACCTCTTACGACATCCACGGGTAGGAGATATAAAGGGGCCTTTTCTTCAGTTGTGGCCACCACGGCCAATGATCATATCACAACAATATCGTATCGGCTACTACAAAACCCCTCGATACCTAATGTGAGGACTCGATAAAGCGAAAACGTATCGATAAACCTCTTGAGCCATTTCTGCTTCCCCTCGCTTCATCCGCCCCGCCGTATACGGAATAACCTATAAAGTAAATTGCGCACATCCTTATCTACTTCAATGTGGTCGTCGACACTCGAGCATTAGATCGGGTAGAACTGTCTGTAACTGAATTTTTCTTCAAGTAAAAAAAGTATTTATATAAACAGAGATAATTAAAACGAATATTTACAAAATACACAAGAAACAGTCGAATTGCGAATTATTCTAAATGCGAAAGTTTGTGAGGATGTTTGTTGTTCAATCACGCCGTAACGGCTCAACCGATTTCGTTGAAACCTGAAATATAAAGAGTGAAAACGAAGTGAAGTGTTATAAGGGCAAGGAGATAATGACAAGAAACAGTTTAGCTATTTATAGACCGTTACAAACGATTTATAGATAGCTTAATTTATCCAGATCACTACCAGTCAGAAGCGTGTCTCCAAGACGCTGCCGGCATCGCCACACTGGATGGCAATGCTAATCCGTTGGGCCAAATGGGAGTCGCGTCGCTTAGATCATCTTTTTATGAAATTATTAATCGTACTACTGAACTGATTTTCGCATAGGGTTATATCATTAACTTAAAATCATTTAATGTGAATAAAAAATTTTGACTTTGCAGCGGATAGCAAATAAAGCAGGCATTTTTTGCACCTATTTGTTTTTAAAGAATCCTAATAATTATTACTCCTATTTGATCTTAGTCCACTGAATCACACTGATTATCTTAGTAAGTTTTTCATGAATCCTAATTATTCCTATTTCATCTAATTCCACTGCACTGAATAACAAACAAGCAATAGATTTATCTAACAATTAGATAAGATAAGATAAGATAATTTATTCATAAGATTGATAAGGTACACAAAAATTTACAGGTTAATGGTCATTTTTACATATAGGTAGATATTACATAGGAGCCTGAACTAGGTTATCCTGTGTTTCAGGCGAGAAGAACACATTTAATTATAAAATTATCAAAAAAATCACTAATTGAACAGCTTTTAGTTACTAGGTAGGTATAAAAACATTTATTATTAGAGTTATATTAGGTGATACCAACTCATATCACCTACTAAACTTACTTATTAAACTATATTTTAAACGATTATAAGATAAATAAATCTGAAATATCTACAGAGGTACTAGCATAAGTTATTTTATTACAACTAACAAATTCTCTGTATCATCGTAGGACATACTTAGTAAGGCATTAGATGACATTGTATGACCTTTCTGCGTTTACATAATTCTACTACAATCTCGCGAGCTAAGTTATGAATTTTCAATACGACCTCGAAGGTGAAATTTGGTTACATTAACATTTATATGGTAGGTAACTGCGTACCTATTTGTACATGTTGGTACCTGCCTCTTAGATCCCGGAAGCCTTCATAGATTATGTAATAGCTACCACTTCTTATTGAATTTCTTTATTATACAGGTGTCTGTTGATAACGATTTGATCGTGAGCTTGGAATTGGTTTTATATATTATGTAAGGATTTCTATCATATTGGTAGTTTGATTGTCAAATAATTGGTTATAGTTATGTAAGTATACAAAAATCAGCCAAAACTCTTTCGAACTCATCCCGATACTATTATACAATACCTACAACTTCTACGGGATATGTAAGCCTAGTGGGAGGATCCGACTTTCAATCCAAAGGTCGTGTGTTTGAACCCTGTCGTGCACCAATGAGTTTTTCAATTCGAAAAATTTAAGTGCGCTTTAACACCTGCATAAAGCGATGGAAGAAAACACCGAGAGGAAACCAGTAAGTATTTTTGAAGCGGCGATGGGCTTGCAACCTTTCACGTATGGAATACCCACTATGTGGGTTTGTGCCAAATGTTCGGACATGCCTCTGACTACCCCCCGTCGTGAGTCTATTATATTTTTTTTATGCAGGCTCCTCAGTTCTCTTCTCTATTGTCCTCTGTGTACCCAAGAATGAACCAGTATAACAATGAGTGAATAAAACTTCTGTTACTAATTCGACAAGATAAACATTCCAAGTTGTGTTTTTAGTTATTAGTATAATTTCATGTTTGTTTTCCAATACTATAAATCTGTAAATATTTTCAAAATCTTTTTAGTTGTCTGCATGGACACAATCCCTATGAAAAAGACAAACGATTTGCCGACACTTCGCCATAAATCTCTGTATGGCAATCGCTATAAAGAGGCTCAGTGATGCGTCGATGAGGCGTTGAGAGTTACCATAATCGGACTTCCTTACGAATTTATATTTTTAAAGTGGAATGTCGTGGATGTTCATTTTGGTAAGCGCTTATGCGAATTAAAACGTTAAAAAGAAAAAAAATGCCCACGACTGAGAGTTTTCTATTTAACATTTCCCCGAGCAAGGTAGATATCTAATTAGATACCAGTTCATCATCATTCAGCCGTAGGAAATCCACTGCTAACCATGGTTTCGCTGTAAGATGCACCCAAAAGCTTCTAGCAACCTATAATATGTCGTCTCTCCAAATACAATGGCTCCCCACTTTTTAGTGGGGAGCTTCCTACGCTGCGCTTTCTGATGCCAGGTCTCAACTCAAGAAGCTTTCTGCCCTATCGGCTGCCAGTTTTCCGAGCTATGCTATACTGCTACTTCAACATTTAATGTACACTATTTAACGTACCTATATACGTTACAATCTTGCCAATCGTTTGGGCTATATCAGTGACTTTAGTTTGTCATCGAATCTACTCATTTCTAGTTGCTTATAAACACCAAGCATTGATGATTTCTATTTATCTTTATGAAAGGGGGAAATATTTGCTACTTTAGGCATTTGTAAGTCAAAAAGTTTAGCCATTATAGCTCAAAGATGTTGCAGAAGAAATATCTCTGTTAGCCCGTGATGGAGTACCAAATTTTCACTGTTCACAGTTTTTTTCTGGACTTAATTAAAGAGATGCGAGAAGGATGATGACTTTGTTATAGCCGCAAAGTTATTTGACTTATCATGCTTATTATTTTACTTTGCTGAAATCTTAAGGAAAACTTACAAATGAAAGACATTGCTCACGGTGGCTGGTTCGGAAAAGGAGCCATCCTTCAACCATCATGACTTGATCCCGGATGGTTCGTTGAACTTAATTTTAATAAGCCATTAATCCGAAACCAGGTACATGCTGGAGGCTCAACGTGAACTGGTTAAGAGATGATTATCAGACCATCTTTAATTGAAACCTGATATCTAGTCTGTTTCTGCGATGAGATTCAACTCATTTACGTAGGCGATGGAATTTTGTTATGGGCAAAGGTTTTCTAAGGAACAGTGATCGCCATAAGACGGCAGTAATAGCAGGTTCGTGGCTGACGTTAGTTTCTTTGACGAGAGATCGGAATCGCTGTCGTGATTGGTAGATAATGACGTCGTAATAACGGCCACTGTATGTAAGGAAACCAGAACTTAAACAGATTGAAATTTACTATTAATGTTTTAATTTTAATTGCGGCATAACTTGTGGTACCTAATTAGTGGTATCACATATCAAAAGGATGGTTCAGCTTTATGAGAAGACATAATATTCAAAATTGATGCACCAAGAGTCATCTAAAATTGATCATTGGACTAATTCTGGTTTCACCAATGGAGGCAAGATCTTAGTAAATTGGTACTAACTAAACATTGATTGATTTTGAAGGCCTAGTTTACATTACACATAATATACAAGCTGATTCAGATCATGTATGGTTCATGGCATTCATGGCATTCGTCGTATGGTTGAGTCCTATAACACAGATTTTGAATCTATTGCAGATATCTTCGCTTGTAGTACTTATAAATTTAAGACATTACTCAATAATGAACTTCGCAATTAAGATCATCATGAATTAAATACGTTCTGATTGGTTGCAAACTCAATTATTATATTTATTTTCTCTTAACACTTCATACTTATGAATATATCCTGATAACTTCTTTTTCTTTTATCATTATAAGCTTTCTCAGCATAGGATTCCCGTCATCTATTTCTTTTGTCACAGCAGATAATAAAAATGTTTTTTTATGACGGGCCCTCTAGCTGGACTTTTTTGTTACTCTTATATACTAAGTTGTGGGTAACGTTGTGGACTACATTATTAATAATTTGTTGCATATGAAATTATGTACCTACTACTCACTGTATCTTACATATATAATGTAGTTGTTTGTTGTTCCTAAATAAATAAATAAATAAATAAAAAAATAAAAATGTATGCTATCCCGAAAGGGGCTAATTCTATCGGCTTGTCATTTTTCATTGAAAATACACTGAAAAGTCAGCTGTTTTGGGGATAACTAAGTTAGATCTTTCAGTTGTGTTAGGAAGTAATCTTGTTTGAAAACTTCTCGTACGTTTATTTAATTCGTAGAAATACCAAAAAGTGATTGGAAAACTTTACAAGAAAAATCTGGGAAAAAAAGTAATGGCATTAATTTGGATACTATTGATTATCTTTTTAATAAAATAGTTCCTTCCGGGATAGTGTACTAGTTACGAAAGACGTTGCAGATAAGTTAGGGCAATAACATGCTACATCACAGAATGTCACGTCAAACATGGATATCCACATGGAATTAAAGTTAGGTACTGGAAGCCCTAATTATGATAAAAAAAAATATTCCGCAAATGATTTTTTTAAAATCATAAATGTTGCATGGCTTTTCCGGATGCTTGCGATTTGTATCAAAATATTCAATTCCTTGTAGTTAGTTACTATCAAAATTTGCTGGTAAAAAAAAGAGTAAAATATTTTTTTCCCCTGAATCAAAAGGACTGTTTATGGAAGGGCGTACCTAGTTTATGTACATTCTGATTATTTTTTTTAATTATTCTAAAAGCTGGAAAACTAATTTAACGCGAGCTGTCATTTGTAAGAGTTACAATGAATTAGCAGTTCAGTTTTAAGATTGGGTAAGAAGTAAATTATCATTTCATGAAAGTCGTTGTTTTGAGTACAAGTTATTACAACTATTTTATAACATATAAAAGAAACCGTTTAGCTAGGTATTTAAAGACCGTTGCAAACGATGTAAAGATAGCTCAATTGATCCAGACTATCAGTCGCAAGCGTCCCCAAGACGCTGGCTGCTTTGCCACGATGAATACCAAAGTTGATCTGTTACGCCAAATAGGAGCCAGGTGCCTTGATATAGTTTAAAACCCCGCTTCCAGATGGACCCAGGTTCTTATTTTATTTAGCCACTTCCACAATTTTCCACATACATCCATGTAGAATCGTGACGGCTCAACACACGCTGCCGCCGCTTCTGGCAATCGAGCGGATTTTATAATGGCCCATGAAATTACGGAGGTACCTACATCTTCGTTTCCACCGCACGCTCGATTAGGACACATCTAGACGTGGTACCTCCATGGTGTTTTTGTTTTGATTATACAAGGTGATTCATAAACATCAAAGAAGCGGAAAAATCGGTCTTAGCAGATAGACAGACAACAAAGTGATTCTTTATGAGTCCCGTTTTTTCCAAACGGAATGACGGATGTACGGAACCCTTAAAATGAGTTTATTGTAAGTCGTCTTTGTGTGCTAATTGAGAATGTGAATGAGAAAGATCGCAACTTATGATTTTCAGAAATATCTTCGTTCATCTTATAAGATCCTATAAGAAGTTATGAATTTATAAAATCTTTTGTTCACTATAATTTATTACAAATAAGAACTCATTATTGGTTATTGATAAAGTTTCTTGAGAAATTTTATATAACAAAATCAGAATGAAAAATCACTAATGTCTACGTATTTCTAGGCAGAACACTTACATAGCTTCCGCCCGCGGCTTCGCTCGCTTAGTTCCAGGATAAAAAAGCCGATTATGTTATTATGTTATTTACTATTTACGAGGGATGAGATATTGCTTGAGGGCCTGAATTACACCTCAGTTTGGGACAAACTTCTAATTGGGATTTGAACCCGCAACCTTCCGCTAAATACGGGGATGCCAACCAACTAAGCTACCGAGATACTTCTCGTGTGAGCGAAAAACTTCTAGTCATCCAAACGGCTGAAAGCGCAGTAAGGATATTATAAAAATCATAGCATTGTAATCATTGAACCCTTAGTCCTTATACCTTACCTAAAATATATAAATACCTTATATAAAATAAAAATATAAACTTCTAATTACTTTATGATTCCGATAACATCGTTGAACTATAGGTAAGTATCGTATTTCTATCTCAAATTTACTTTTTTAAGTGGATAATAGGGATCCTTCCAAAATACATTCTAGATGACATCGCTCATAGATGCAGACACACATTACTTACATATATAATTGCAATTTCCCACTTGTGTTCAAGAATTCTCTTTCATCTAAATGCAATTAGCTTTCATTACTCAAAGAATTCAATGTTTAAATTCATGACGTCATATTGGATATTTTATTTTCGTTCCTTTTATTCTTTGTAAGCTCACTTTGGAAGAGAGTGTTAATTCAATTAATATCGATTTCGGTCTTTGAAGTTTAATTTATTCTTGGATCTTGGTTGATTTGATCCCGTAAACGTTTTTCATTTGGATAAACAATTTTAGATTATATTTGTAGAGTGAAGGTAATGTTAAGGTCCCGTCTAAAACAAAGTAAAATAATAGGATCAATCTTGTGCATGAAAAGAGCCTCTAAGAGGCGAACTTTTATCCTTTCACTACATTGATTCTTTCACCGCTGGTCATAGGCCCTTTTCAGAGCCACTATACCTCAACCTGGTCTCTGACCTAATACAGAATAACCAAGAAAGAATAAGTGACACGACAAGCAAGCAATCAATTCTTATATTCCTAAGAATGGTAGACATCCTCTATCAATAAATTACTATTATGACTTTTTTTATGTTATACGGAGGCAAACAGGCTTACTGCCCTCCTGTTGGTAAGTGGTTACCATCGCCTATTGACATCAGCAACACCTTGAGCATTGCTAATGTGTTACCTGCCGAACCCTTCCCCCCCTAAAGAGTTCTGGCAACCTTACTATTTGAAATAAATATAATAAATAAATATTCCGGACATATTCACACGGTCATACTACATACATAGGCGTAGCCTGTACTATGGGTACCAGAGACTGATATATTCAATAGATAAATATATAACATCCAGACACAGAACAAACATCTGTGAATCACACAAATGTTTGTCCAGTGCGGGAATCGAACCCGCGACCTCTAGCGCAGAAGGCAGAGTTACTACTAACTGAGCTATGAGGCCAGTCAACAAATAATGTTATTTGGCTGCGATCTTCTATAAGGCGGAGGTGCTCTTTAGGGGGGAGGGGTTCGGCAGGCAACGCATTATCAATGCTCCAGGTGTTGCTAATGTCAATAGGCGACGGTAACCACTTACCATCAGGAGGGCCGTAAGCCTGTTTGCCTCCGTATAACATAAAAAAAAACTCCCAGGTTGCAAGCCCGTCGCCGCTTGAACTATACGTTTTATAAAAATGGTAAGAAATCTAACATTATGAACATAAACAAACTCTACAGCGCCAGAGGCTATGTGTTGAAGAATAAGCTGTAACAGAAAATCAGTCGACGTGTATTTTACACAGGAGCAGTATTTCTGTGTAAAATACACTTCGACTGATTTTCTGATCATTTTAATTAAAAAAGATACGAGGTATAAAATCTTCTGTTTGAATTTTCATCTGGAATGACCAGTATATTAAAGTGATAACAGAGAAACTACTTGTTTTTGAGTAATTACTTGAGTTAGTAATAAAGAGAGAGTAAGTAATTAGTTTATGAAATTAATTGCCGGTGACATCATCGAAATTCGTTTGCGCGGTACCGGGATAAAACGTAGCAAAAATGCTGTACTAGGTATAGAACTCTATCTTTTCCAAATTTCATCGAAATCGGCTGAGCCATTACGGCGTAATTAAACTACAAACATCCAAACATACTCACAAACTTTCGCATTTATAATATTAGTAGAACGTAGGATTTTAGGAGGAGGTAGGGCACAGCGAGATTTTCTCGTTCTGAATTGGAGCAGCCTGCCTGGAGAGGTACCTCCGCCTTACAGAAGATCGCACCAAATAACATTATTTGTTTCAAATAGTGTTGTGTTCCTGCGGTGAGTAAGGTTGCCAGAGCTCTTTAGGGGGGAAGGGGGTTCGGGGTCGGCAACGCGTGCGTGATGCCTCTGGTATTGCAAGCGCTCATAGGCTACGGTAACCGCTTACCATCAGGTGGGCCGTAAGCTTGTTTGCCACCTCGGTTGTATAAAAATAAATAAATAATAATTATTATTATAAAACGTACGAGAAGTTCGGCATCAAGATTACTACCTAAAATAGCTGAATATCTAAGTAGAACTGATTTGCCCCAAAACTGCTTATCTCTACAGAGTTTTTCAGTGAAAATTTTGATTTTCTAGGAGTCGTAGATTGAGCCGATCGGGTGTAGAAGAAACCCCTTTTGCAATAGCATACCTACATAAATATTATAAATCACCTCTGGTTACATATAGGTTCCAAAATATTTAAACCATCATTATAACATGGTTGTCAGAAACCTTCCGATCGCAACCATACCAAGAATACTAATAAGTTAATCTTTTATATCACGTTTTCGTGAAACAAAGAGATGAGGCCAAGTACCAGATAAGCGTCCAGCATAACAAGACCCTTCACATGTTCCACAAAAGCTGTACAGTCGTCCAGTTTTTTGAATAGAAAAGGGGGAGGGGGAGGTCAACGTAATGGTTTAGAAATGCGGTGGTCGAGTGAAAAGCCGTATTAAGCAGCAGGGGAATTATGAAGCACCATGCTCTTTGAATACTAAACGCGCGTTTTCAAAAGCGGTACCTCCCAAAGAGACTATTTTTTAGACCGGTGTGACTAATATTTCTTTTTTAGTCTCTATTTGAGGATATTCTTATGATAATAGCGATGTTAATGACGTGGGTTAAATGGAGCAGGTTAGCTCATTATGTATGCTAATTTGAATGAGAATAAATCTTCGGGTGTTTATGAAATAAATGAGCCCATAATGAAACAGCGTATTCTATTAAATAGGTTGTAATAAATAACGCTAATCTGATTTAAATTGATACAAATTATTAAAAATGTGGAACAGATTGTTTCCAAGCAAATCATTCGAAAAATTACATTTATTGTGGTATTATCTGGTTCTTTCTCGATCAGTATTAGATCAGTAGCCAGTTTAATAAGGCGTTATGGTCCAATGACCAAGGTAGGTAAGGTGATTATGATGGGCTGCCTAGCTAAATCGGTTCACTAGCCAGTGCTAGTGAACCGATCATTATCATCACCAGCCTTAAGAATTCAATTGATGAACTGTCTTCCCTAAATAGTGCCACGATTAACGTTTTTGAGTCTTTTATTTCGAAGATCGTCACCCCACCTCGTCGTAGAGCATCTTATCTACGTTTACCTTAAATTTTCTCCACTCAAGTATCCGTTTTTCCAAAATAGATAGAAGCAGTGATTGATAGCTTTTAAAACAAACAAGAAAACAAATGCAAATCACGAAACAAAGAAACGAAGCCTTCAAAAACTGAAAACGAAGACGCAGAAAAATTGATCCCTTCTCATTTGTATGTACGAGGTTACGCTAATACTGCTGTACTGTTTTGAATAAATCACTAGCTGAAATACTAACTCAATAAGAGGTTGTTGCTGAGAAGAAACTTGCTTTATATCTTTGTGGGAATTCCTAGTGCATTCTTTTAGTAAGTCATACTCTTGTTTATTAGTATTAATAAATAAATAAATTTAAAAATTCAAACACTAATCTATCATTTTTATACTGTTTTTATTGGAAAGCTATGGTATTCAAATTTATATTTGTAGAATGTACGCGTCCAGCCCTTTCATTAGTATTTTTAATTATTTATTAATAATAACCTCATATGACCGATGAAACCTGATCATGAAGACACTTCATTTGACCCCAAAACAGCAGATTTTGAATCGTTTTATCAATGAGAAATGTCGAATTTACGAATGTCGTAGAACAAACTTTATAGCCAATTGAGCGTAGATTATGGCCCTTTCGGGATAGCATAAAATGAATCAAAGCAGAGTCAAAGGCGTTTATTTCAATAAAATCACTTGGATCAATTTGAAACGTCTTAGAAACTAGGTGAATATAATAATTCATTTATTTCAGACTATAGTAAAGTTACAGGTCTTATTTAACTTATTCTACAGTCCATGACATGAAGCTACGCCTGTTCCTCGCGACCAAACCTAGATGAATCAGAAAACAAACACGGCTTGTCAAAAATCACTTGTCGAAAACAATCACTTTGTAGATTGCTAAAAACATACCCTTTTCTTTAAGCTATACCGTAGCCGAATGAAAACCGCAAATTGCTCAAACTGAGTCATTACTAAAGAATTACACAGGTAGGTACCTCAACGAAAAATTGTCGTTTAGAAAGCGGAAATACCACACACATAAAAGCATTTTTTTGTCAGATAATGACACAACAGATAAACGCTGACTCACAACCAACAATCACTCCTAATGAATTGTCTAATTTCTTGTGCAAGATACTGACTGCATTTCATTCATCACTATCATTGCTTGCTTGCTTGTCGTGTCACTGATTCTTTCTTGGTCATCCAAAAAAAACAATCTAATTATTTTCGTATTATCTCAACATAATCATCTAAAATTTCATGAAAATAAGTCATTCAAAAGTTATCCTCGCATAAACATACATTAATGCCGATTAGTCCAACTCGACTCCTATATTTCTCGACTGTTTTTTTTTCATATTTTACCGTCCTATTTTACTGAGTACTTACACGGACCTTATGCCTTACACAAACTGCATACGATCTAACTGTAAAACATTTCATAAGTAAGACTATTTTTCCATTCAATATCCGATGATTGTAGTCTGGTTGTACGCTGCCAAACTTCTTGACATAGTTGCATTGATGTTGAGATGAGAATGCCAGGTGAGATCTTTTGAATGCTGAGTATGTAGAAATGAGATGCTTTTGATGGACCCACGTTCACCGCTAGGAACCTTGTCTGTCTGTTTTTTTTTATAACTTTGATGGGTATGTCGGAACGGTTATGAGAGCTCTGAGGCTCGTGTCCGCAATGTTCGTGAGTTACTCACTTGTCACCGTGAAGCTTACCGTTTTTGATACATGTTCGTTCAGTTCAGTTCAGTTCATTTATTGATAACAAAAAAAGTTACATGTCATTCATTACATAATAATCGATTTATACCTATGAATACCTAAGTAATATCTAACAAATTCATTTTAATTCTTAAAATACATAATAAAATAATATTGAAAAATTATATCTTTATGATAAAGGACAAAATAACTAATAATAAAATAATTAAATACAATAACATTTAATAAAATTATTTATAATTTATTAGATGTCATGTTGTCCTGACCGCACACTCGGATTCCCTGTATCGCGGGTACCTATCAGGAATTACGAGTACCATGGTATCACCACACCCAGACCCGGAACAAAATATTTGCAGAACATACAAACATTTTGTCTGGTAGCAGGAATCGAACCCTTGTGACTCGGATGGGCACGCGCCCGCTACGCCACCAAGGTCGTCACTTTAGTAACTATAATTTTATTTAAAGAATCTCTTTCGTGAGACAGACATGAGTTGCAATAAGTATAAATGCAAGTTTGATATTAAAACAAAGCTTATCTCTGTCATCTACAACATCATTAAAATCTACAACATGAGCTCAGCGAACATCAAAAATAAAAGATTAAAACATTTGTGTATCGCAGTTTAAGGCGCTTGCACACCATATACGAAAGTAGTATAGTCGAAGTATAGCATTAAAATATGAGTAGAGACTTGGGTTTTAAAGGAGCTTACATACTGGAGTAGTTTCAAAAGTAGTTTTATTGATATGCGATTTACTTTATGCCTAAAAAAACATAGTTTCACCTAGTTTCTAACCCTCTTATCAGTCACTAATGTTATCGGGATCGACTATTCTCGTCTTGTCCTTTTCTGAAAGTAAACAAACGAAAGAGGCGACATACTTCTATCGAAACGATAAGGTTAGTAAGTGGTTATGATTACGGAGTATAGCTGTGTTCAAACGGCGTGCGAGACGTCATCTAAAATATATTTAAAATAATGCCTTTGTTTCTGAATAAAGTAAATTTTGAGTTTTACTTTTAGGAGCTTGCGACATTGTTGAGCTTATCGCACATCCTCAAATGTCAAACTCAAAATCTCGACTTTATTCAGTAAAGTAAACATCATTTTGAATCGTATTTTATATTATATCGAAAACAATATATCGCGTGCCGTTTGAACACGGCTTAAGACGTTTCAAAGTAATCCTTGTGATGTTAGTGAAATTAAATGTATGATCTACTTTGTCGTAGCAAGTGCATCCGAACGAATCATTAAAATTCTTCTCGAAATATTCCAGTCTCTGAGCACCTTTAAAAGTGCTCCTACTCATTGCTTCACCGAATCAATTGGCCATCGTGTAATGAAGACATTACTGTCTGCAGATATATCTGTAGATACCTTGTAGGTATGGATCGCCGTAATCGCTGCGTCACGATCTGTAGCCGATTCGCTATGGTATAGAGGTTTGCAATGTTATAATATAAGTTGGGTGCTTGGTACAAATGCGGAATCATAATCATCAGCCTGTAGAAGTCCACTGATGGATATAGGTCTTCCCCCAAAGAGTGCCATGAACTGTCCTAAGCCTTCTCCGTCCACCAACTTCCCGCTACCTTCACAATGTCGTCGGTCCATCATTTATTTATTTATTTGTATAAACCACTCAGAAACTAACAGGCGAGGCCAAAACGTTTAAGAGCTAGTAGACATATCATTTATATATCATACCATACCCACCAAAAATATATTAATAAATTGAAATGTGTTCCTTACTATTACAGTCCCTAAAAATCTTATTTTTTTATGTCTGTTGTTTTTTACCTTTATAACTTAAGTAGCTTACGCTCGAAAAATATCATTGATAAAATCATCATTAATATTTTTGAGGGGGCCTATTTGTGCAGCAGTGGACTTATACAGGCTGATTCTTTTGATACACTGATTAAAAATCCATTGTCGGAGAATCTGTAAGCTGATTCCATAATCCCTGCACTCGAATATCCGGAAATTACAACAAAAATAAATATACCGAGACCGAGCGAACTTTTAAGCGGTTTTAGTTTCCGGCGATATCCTTTGATGCTGAAACCAGGACTGTAGACTATAATAGTAGGTACCAACGCGAAGACCACAGTAAAATAAGGTACAGTCTGCCTCTAGTTTTCCTTCAAATATATTTTAGAAACTATGCTAGGTGGAAAAGTTGAGTGTGACAAATAAAACTTAAAATAAATTAAACTTGACAACACGCAACACTGTGACTAAAAAACTCAGCGTCAGTTTGGGCAAAAAAAATCGCTGAGAAGGGTTTGTTCGCGGTTAATGGCAGCCATTTTGTACTGAGTTTTTACCCGACTACGGAGGGTTATAGGTTTATGTGGTACTAGCTTCCGCCCGCGGTTTTGCTCGCGTGGTACATACGAGAATTAAATTAAAATTTAAAAATAACTGGTCATATTTTGACAAATGAGTCAAATGAAGCGGAATCATAGTTTGAATATCATAAGACGTCACTATAACAAATTACAATAAATAAACATCTCGTTGTTCGATATTTGGTATCAAATGAAAGGTCTCGCAGAGTAGCTACATTAAAAAAAATAGAAGTAGGTACCTACTTTGTTTGTGACTAAGCTTTAAATAATATCAGTCAAAAAAATTCAAGCTTTTGCGGTCGGGTTTTAGTTTTTAAACTTATTATTGGTTTATCTAGTTCTCACTGCTTCATAAGAATCTTCGCTTAACTGAAGCTTTGCAGTTCGTATACCACCACCTTAAGTGCTAAAAGCTTTAAAAATATTTAACCGAAGCTGCTTTTAGCACTTTGAGCGTAATTGCTTATTTGAAATTCACCTGAGTAATTAATCATTTGTACTATTTAAAAACTCCATTGCCGTTCTGATTTTGTCTCTCAGTGTACTACCACTGCGCCCTCAATCGCTAATTAGTATTCGGAGCAAACTTTGGGGCTCTACGGTTAAGATTTGTATCGATAATATATGGGAACGATACGTGCGATTGAGTTTGACTACATTAATTTGGGTGGAAGTTCAGAATGAGTTTAGAATCATTTATTTTGTTTAAATTAAAAAAAACCATTCGGTTCCTAGCCCTGGCGTTCTTAGCCGAATACTTTTCCACTTAACTCAAACTGATACCAAACTTACAATATTTTATGACTGACATTATTTTCATTGAAATTGATGTCACATTTGTTTTACCCTTATTCCCTAAGTCATTTTTGTGAGACACTGTTCAACTTCACGTTAGGAATGCTAGCTATCTCTAAGTTAATGTTTACTTCAGTAAAATCACTAGGATTACTTTGAAACGTTTTAGAAACTAGAGACAAGGCCTGATCCTCGCGACATAGTCTAGAAGAGTCAGGCAACAAACACGGCACTTTTAAAATAATCCTTGGATAGGTACTGCTTGGATTAACAAAGTTTTTTTGCTACTACGTGATAAATAAACTTCAATAAATAGAATTTAATCAAATCCAAGTGATCAAAGTTAAGTAAGGTACTATTTTTTGCAACAGCTGTCGTTTACATTTACAAACAATGGAAATCAAAAAGTTTCAAGACAAAGAACCAATCAATACAATAAAGATGTATATGGATGCTTAAGATTTTTTACAATACTACTTTCGAAAACCTTTTCTGCGTATTGACGGCAACAGTCCGACAATCCAAATTAACAGACAACTATGACAAGTAACAAGTGCTGTCGGCAAAAACACTTGTACAGCTACAGAACAAAAAATATTAAACAGGAAGTCCCTATTTCCAGTAAATAGATGCCAAAATTCTCTAGCATTCAAACAGATGATGTGAGTGATGTAGTGGTACATTGAAGAGCCATTGAGACTTTTGTGCCCGCTGTTACAAAGACAATACGCAATACAAAAAGCTCTCAGCGAGTGGTCAACGATTCTCAAGTATTCATTGTAAGGCACCGTTATACGACGTGACCAATATTTACACCGAGAGGTTGAGGAAGAGGTTTTCGCTGACTAAACATTCCCACATTTCATTCCTCACTCCAAACTCGTAATCTGACCTGAGCTTTGGCTGATAAGCATCTATGTATTGTCATTATCAACTGCTAAACATATTCTGTAATCAAAGATGAAAGGTCATCAGCTCCAGTGCACAGATTTTTGGGATCTTGCAGCTCTAGTTTTTTTTTTCTATGCACTCCGAACAGCTTACATAATTAAGTTACTGGATTTAAAATGTATGAATGTTTTACCTGACTACGGAGAATTATGTGTTTAATAGTCTATATATGTATGTCCATCTGTGCCCTCAGCTCCTAACTAAACTACTGGTCCGAGGGTCATAGCCTATTATGACGACAATCATATTCAAAATGACAATAAATAAATGAACAAAGTGAATTAACATAATATCGTGACCCCGCCATCCGATCCACAAGTCATGTGTTCGAATCCCGGTCGTACACCAATAGATTTTCCATTCGTAAAATGTATGTGCGCTATTCTAGTGATCTCAAACGGTGAAGGAAAACATCGTGAGGAAACTGGCATGCCCTAGAACCTAAAAATTCGCTGACATGTGACACGTGCACGAAGGAATCTAAGAGGCGAACTTTAATCCTTTCACACTGATTCTTTCACCGACGATAATGGGCCCTTTTCAGGGCTACCAAATTTTTTTTTTTTTTTTTTTTTTTTTTTTTTTTTTTTTTTTTTTTTTTATCGTTGGGAAATCCTCATGGATGTCCTCCCGTTGCGGGGGCAACGGAAGGATTATGTCGGACTCTTACCGACTAAAACCCAACGGGGTCCATCTTTGCGACTTTGGTCGGAGCTGTGGGTACGCTTGCGCATTCATCCATGGCCCCGACGTCGTTGGCTAGTAGAGCCACATCTTCTTTTAGTTCCGCATATCTCTTGCGAGAGGCACGCGGGACCTCCGCGCGCGCCATCTCTAGGCTTGTCAGTAGGTGGCGGTCACCCCCCGGTGCCGCCGCCAAGGCCTATGTTATGGGGGATCCAGTTCAGCATACGCCCTCCTCCTCCGCCCGGGTCTTCTGCGGCGGGTTGGGAGGGAGCTCTCGGACTCCCTGACTCTCTCTGCTGCCTCCTTCTGAAGCATCACTGCTTCGCTGAAGACCACAACCGCTTTCCATGACCTGTCGCTGTCGACCATAGCGCGGACTACGGTTGACAAAGAGAGGTCATGCCCTATCGCGCCGCAAAGGGCTACCATACCTCAACCTGGTCACTGACCTAATACATAATGACCCAGAAAGAATCAGCGACACGAGAAGTCTCAATAAGGCAACGGCTAAACTTAATAAATTCATTACACAAATGGTGGTATAAATCAGAACTGAAACAGGGAGACGCAACAGTAACAATGGTAGAGAATAAGATCACGATTACCATTCCCTCGTGATAAACTAACTCAAGAGTGGTCACGAGGTGAATTTATTAACCTACCATAGAGAACAGTTAAAATATTTATTGATGGTGAAGTATGTAACTATTGGGTGAGGTGAGAAAGTGCGTGAATTTTAACGGGATTATAAGAAAAAAAAAATATATTCGTTAATGTTTTTTTTTTGTTGATAGAATAAGCCCTTTATGGGATAGTATACCTACATAATATTACAATCATAAGTTGCAACGTAGATACCTAGAACTGTACATTAGGAACATTCAAATTGCTTAGTAATTTTGACTGGCCTCATAGCTCAGTTAGTAGTAACTCTGCCTTCTGCGCTAGAGGTCGCGGGTTCGATCCCCGCACTGGACAAATATTTGTGTTATCAACACAGATGTTTGTTTTGTGTGTGGGTGTTTAATATTTATCTATTATATATAACAAATTACATTATTTGTTTCAAATAGTGTTGTGTTCCTGCGGTGAGTAAGGTTGCCAGAGCTCTTTAGGGGGGGAGGGGTTTGGCAGGCAACGCATTAGCAATGCTCCAGGTGTTGCTGATGTCAATAGGCGACGGTAACCACTTACCATCAGGTGGGCCGTAAGCCTGTTTGCCTCCGTATAACATAAAAAAAAATAAAAAAAAAAATATATATATATATATATATGCTATGCCTAGTTTGGGATCAGTTGTCCGTGTGAATATGTCCGAAATATTTATTTTATTTTGAATGTTTGCAAAAAGGTTTTTTAGCTAGCAGTAAAGGCCTTTATTTTTTAATCTGTAACCCTTTTTTTAACCTTAAAACCCTTAAAGTAACTAAGTTTGTATTCATACCTATATTTTTCCCGTCAACCCAAACCTTTCTTGATAACTCACTAAGACATAATCTGCTCAAAAACAAATTAATGGGATTACACTGTCTCAGTGGAGGCTCACGGTTAATTCCCCAAATCTTTTTCAAATCGTTCTCAGGTCAGCGAGAAATAAGAAAAATCTCTTTTTTATACTAATTCAAAGGGGTCTTTTGCTGTGAAGTAGCAAGGGACTGGCACCAGGGATGTACTTCACGGGCTCAATACATTTTTATTAGCATTTAATAAAGATTTTTATGCAACATAATATTTGATCGAGCGAGCGGAGATCTCTCAAACAACTGGATGAATCGGTATTGTATTTTTATAGGTAGGTAGGTATTGTATGTATATTTGATAGAGCATACACTTTTGAACAGACAATTCGATCTGCAAGGAATATGAGTTTAATCTGTCTAGGGATTGTTAAGGTAAAGCGAGGTCACATAGGTATACAAACAACACTGCAATAAAATGTCTTAATTGGAGTGTTATATGAAATAACTTTATTCATTCATTCCAAAAGTATTTATATTTTTTATAGGCCTAGGCCAAGTTTTAATAGCAAGTCCCGAGTAAATCCCAAATTGGAAGAAACTATGAATACCTAAACACATTAGAAAATTATAGAACTCTGATCCTATACTACCTAGAAGATATGTCTCTATGACATTGTAATAACAGTATTCTAAATCTTAAACACACCCTCCTTGAATCAAAACCTCTTACATCTGTACTTAATTAGCGTGTGTTGATCTAGTAGATTTAATAAAAGGTTAACTTGCGTCAGTAGCCAAGGAGCCTAGTTTCGGCTCTGGTCTTCGCAGCCGATTTACCGTGAAAGCGAATTTAACCCTCAGACGATTGTTACGACATCGTAAAAAACTGTCGGTTCGGTTACCTGCGAGCAACTATTTACGAGAAGATTAGTTTTAGTGGGTTGTAAAGTTTATGAAAAATGATGTTTTGCGAATATAACTAGATGTTTTTATGTTAGGAAAAATCGCTCTTAGGGCAAATTGAGTTTGGGAGGAAAGGTTTTTGTGGATATATAAGCAAGCTGGGAACTCATTTGAAATTTTTGCTTTGGCGTAAAACTATATAACAAGAACTTTATATTATCGTCATCATTTCAGCCGTACGACGTCCACTGCTGAACATGGCCCCCCCAACAGACAGAGCGAATTCCTATCATGTGGGGGGATTTGCCCATACTCACCACGCTGGGCATGCGGGTTGGCGAGCGCAGTTAGAGCTATTATTGTTAAAATGAGGGACGCTGCTGCCCATCCCCTAGCTTTTTTCCCTTAGTCGCCTCTTACGACATCCGCGGATAGGTAGATATGGAGGGGCCCATTCTTTAGCCGGGGCCACCACGGCCACGGCGGAATTTTATATAAAATCCATATAACCTACAACTGAGTTTTCTTTATTATTCAATTCATTCAACTCTATGGTGACGACACTCAACTTCTTTATTTTCGAAATTCTTTCTCTCTTAGCACCAGTTTGATTTTATTTATTTACGTACAAATATAACATGAAGCTATCATTATCATCAGAATTATATATTTTCTGCATAATATCATATCTTTTTACAGCTTTTTTTAAGGCCTCCTTTGTCGCCGAGAGCGGCAATGCTGGTACAATAGCCTGTCATGACACTAGGATCTTATTTCCAGCCATGAATACCGTACATCTTGTAACCTGAACCACTGAGATCACTGTTTACCGTGTCTCATTGTGAGTTTTGTACGGAAAAATAGATAAGAAATCTGCAGATAAAGACGTAGGTAAAACATTGTTATCCTTTACCTTAACAAACATGTCACGTCAAAATATACCATCGAGCGACTGACATAGCTGACAAGCAAGTCATCTTTCAATTATTATTATTTATAATATTTGGGTTCGCTTCCGCACTGGACAAATCTAATAAGACGTATATCAGCCTCTGGTACCCATAGTACAGGCTATGCCTAGTTTGGGATCAGATGACCTTATGTGATTTTATTTGGGTGCTTTAGCAAATTTATTTTTTGGTTTAAAGAAAATGTCTTGTCTCAATTTTTATTGGTTTATTACGTCAAAAATCTGCCTAAGAAGAATACTTGTTAAATAAGATTATATTAAAGAACAATACAATTTAACAGGAACTTTCTAAAGTCACAAAATAAAGAACACGCTAGAATTACAAAATAATATTTCGTGTTACAAAAAAGATTTTGATATTGCATAAATAAAATTGCCCGTACGCCTAATCGCCTTACTGGATAAAACTACATTTACCGAGTTCTCAAATATCCATAACATCAAAGGTTTAGCGAAATCAAAGACGGAGGGAGGGAAGCCCTCAAAGAACCCCAAAGATCATTATTTTCTTAGAAGGATAAAGAGATGTTATAATTTTATGCATAGAAGACTCAAATAGGATATAATAAGCTTGCTTGTTGTGTCACTGATTAGGTCAGTGACCAGGTTGAGGTATGGTGGCTCCGAAAAGGGCCTATGACCATTGTTGATGAAACAATCAGTGTAGTGAAAGGAATTAAGTGCTACTCCTATCGTGCACTTGTCACATGTCTTCGAATTTGTAGCTTCTAGGACATGTCGGTCGGTCATTTCCGCACGATGTATTCCTTATTACTCTTGTATACTGCATAATATGTTTGTCTACTAAATAATAGTACAAATAAACTAAAATAATAAAGAAATACAATTCCTTCATACCCATACTGCAAAATATCGAATTCAGAGCGTTCACCCCCGTCCTAAATATGATTCCGGCGAAAGTGGATAGCCAACAATGGCCCATTCTGATTTTGTTTTGACTGAACCGACCCGAGTGTAGTATCAGATTACGATAAATCTGTTTGCTATGATACGCAGTACCTTTGTTATTTTCAGCCAACTTCAAAAAAAGGCGGTTGCAATTCGAATGTATTTTTGGTATGAGCTATCACTTCATTCTCTTCAAATCATCTCTGAATTGGTTCTGAAACAAAGAATAATATAGTGGCAACAAAATCAATGCTATACTGCTATATAGCATGACTAAGAAGTCTCTTCATGGTGTTTATTTAGGAAAATTTGCATTTTAACTTAAAATTATTGTTATCAATTTACCATTATTTACAGAAAGAAGATAAAAACTAATACAACTTAATATGAACAAAAACAAGAAAGAGTTGAGCTATCTAAAATCCTTAACAAACTATCTATAGATATAGCTCAATTGATTCAGATTCACTACCAGTCGAAAACGTTTCCAAGAGGCTGGCGGAATTGCCACGCTGGATGGTAGATTAATTTACCTAATTAGACGAACTTTGAAGTCTTCAAAAGCTAATGTCCTCACTAAGTAGCTACTAATTGTTTTCTTCATTCTCTGCAAAAGTACATTTTTATTATTTATACTTTTAATTGTCGCAATAAAATGAGGGCTGCAAGCCACGCGGTAACAATGATTCGTGAAAAAATAATGAATTATCATTGGACTGCACAACAATAAATCTTCACCTATCAGTGTTCCTGTTACGGAGTTTGTGGCAAGCGTCTGCCGATTCTTGTGGTCGGTTACCAATGCAACTTTATGTCATTCGCCCATTGTGCTCCAATAATGTACCGGATGTCCGCGCATCTTTACGTCAGCCTGTAGATTTGGCATAAATAAAAATGACAACAAATACCGATTGTCCCATTTCCATTTTATTGACGAGAGCACAATAAGGCCGCTAAGAATAGCCGAAACAGGAACGAACCCTGTAGGCTTAGCCGTTTATACAAATATATTTACAAATTTCCGAGCTTCCTTCTCTTTCAGATTATTTCTTTGATAGATTTATATCAATAGGTTTATGGTTTTTTGCGAAAGATTTGTTGTCAAAAGATTCTTTTTTTACTATTTTAAAGTTTTTTATCTGATAATACATCTAAAGAAACTTCAAAGTGTTAACAACATTCAAACAATCTGTATTATAAATAAAAAATCGTTTATTTTGTGTTATAATAATTTAAGAAGAATATACCAGTTTAGATTCGTTACTAGGTACGTAAAGATTTATACATACATTCAGTGGCGGATTTGCAGTCCTGGCCGCTCTAGGCCCCAGGCCATGTGCCGCCTCTTTCTCAGCACCCAACATTAGACTAGGTACATAATGAATTTACTTTATTGCCAACTTTATTTAAATCTAAATCACACTCATCACTAGTACGACAATTTCTACAAATTTTTGGTCACGATTTGCCGCCCCTAATATCTGGCCGCCCTAGGCCCGGGCCTACTGGGCCTTAGGGCAAATCCGCCACTGCATACATTTACATAATATTTAAACGATAGGAGTTCACAGTTTGCATTAAAACACTTCATCATGATCATTTGTGAAAACTAAATGTATCAAATTCTCTTTGCCTAATGTAGTACACAATAGCCCCACTAACATTGTATTAAATGGAGAGTCACTAACCCTTGTTGATTCTACAAATTTCCTAGGACTCAATATTGATTCAAAATTGCAGTGGGGACCCCACATTGAAACTCTTGCCGGTAGACTTAGTTCCGCGGCATATGCCGTTCGTACGATAAGGTGGCTCACAGATGAAGCCACAGCTAGGTTAGTTTATTTTAGCTACTTCCATAGTGTAATGGCCTATGGTATCTTTCTCTGGGGGAATGCAGCAGATATCCAAGTCATATTTGTTTTACAAAAACGAGCAATACGTGCCATTTATAAAATGAAGTCAAGGGACTCCTTGAGGGAACTTTTTAAAGAAATTAACATTTTAACTGTAACTTCACAATATATTTACGAAAACTTATTGTACACACATAAGCACATGGCTAGCTTTAAGAAAAAAAGTGATGTGCATAGTATTAACACAAGAAACAAAAATAAATTGTGCATTCCAAAATTTAGATTACAAAAAGTAAATGGGTCTTTTATGGGGAATATGGTAAGATTTTATAATAAACTTCCGGTAAACGCGACGCAACTTCCTATTAGAAGATTTAAAGTGTATATAAAGAATAATCTTATTAAGAAAGCGTACTATAAACTAAATGATTATTTAAATGATAAAACCGCATGGCCTGAAGTCGCTCTGCCCCTCGACAGCTAAAATGCCATTTTGCAGTGTATTTACAGTTTTTGCTTGCATCATATTTTAAGTATTATTTAATTATATAAGCATTCGGTACATATTTCATAAAGTGTAGCGTGTGCTGCCCTTAGATCATTTGTTGAAGCTCACATTTGTCTTCATTTTTTTTTCACATTTTTATAAGCTCTTATTTATTAAGGATTATAATTAGATTACTTTTCTCTTGAGCCTCACCTAGTTCGATTGGCACCACACTGAAGCTTTAAATTCCATTTTGTGAAAAAGGATCATCGAAAAAAATGATAGGCACCAAGCCGTGTTTGTTGCCTGATTCTTCTAGGCTTGGTCGCGAGGAACAGGCATAGCTTCACCTAGTTTCTAAGACGTTTCTAAGTGATCCTAGTGATTTTATTGAAATAAATGCCTTTTGACTTTGACTTTGACTTTGACTTTGATTTCAGTAGAGCTGCTGCTGGGTCCACTGTTGAATAAGCCTCCCCCATAGATTTCCAGAAAGAATGATTTGGAGGGATTCGGCCATACTCGCCACACTGGGCATACGGGTTGGCGAGCGCAGATAAAGCCTTCGATGTTAATAAGGAACGCTGCTGCCCATCCGCTAGCTTTTTCCCTTAGTCACTTCTTACGACATCCACGGGTAAAAATGGAGGGGCCTATTCTTCAGCCGGGGCCACCACGCCACCAAAACACTTATAATCTTGCGATATAATTATGTAGTTGAGCTTATATCACACGCTATCAGTGTCTTACTAAAAATTGACTTTAATAGGTTACATAAAACCGATTTGGCTTGTAGTTTCAGAACCCACGAAAATATAAGTAAATCAACTTCATTATTTTATTACTCATTATATACTATCATAAATCTTATTACAATAAATGTCGATGCCAAATGATAATTCTCCATTTATAATCAGAATTTATTAAACACTTGTTTCCTATTATAGGTGGGAAAGTAATTCTCCCATTTCCCGCGTAAATAAATCATTAGATCTCATTAGTTTAAGAATAGCCTTACATCAAATTTACAATGAGTTGACCATAAAATGCCTATATATTTTTAACTTGCTTCTCACTTTTAGTTCTATAGCTTTTGTAATACTAAACTTAAACAAACTTCTATAGCATTTTCTAATTTAAAAACAATAAATATGTAACAACTTAGAACAGTTCTGACCCCACACTAGGATCCTCTGTGTCGTAGGTATCAGAAACTACGAGTACTATGGTACCACAACACCCAGCTCCGGAACAAATATTTGCAGATCATGCAACTTTTGTTCCGAAACGGGATCAAACCTGCACCCCTTGCGTCTCAGATGAGCACTCTCCCGCTACGCTACCAAGGTTTGCAAAGTCGAATAACTTATAATCTGCAGTACCTAGTAGGTAGTATTGACGTCTGTTATTACAGTTTTGTTTTTAAACTAAAGTTCGGCACTCACTTTTTTATAGAAATAGTAATGTGCGGTTTACGTGGAAACAGTCTCTTTGGAAAGTGCACAATAAAACTCCTTCTATAAAATCTAGATTCCCTTACCATAATCGACGCGAGGTGCAAACTTATAGTATGTAACCAAGTTGTATCTAAGCCTTAAAACAAAGAAGCTGGTGAACACCACCTGCTTCAAGTGGCACTTACAACTTGCATCTATTTAAGTTCTGATTTATAGTCTACGGTTTCTTTTGACTTCAAGTACCTTATAACAGATGTATAATGGTTTGCGGTGAAGTTTGGGCCTCTTGAGCTTTTATCGGTTAACTAGGTTGCTTTAGGTTGGGGTAAATTGCCGTGGTGGCCCCGGCTGAAGAGCCCCTCCATGGCTACCTACCCATGGATGTCATAAGAAGCGACTAAGGGTAAGAAGCTAGGGGATGGGCAGCAGCGTCCCCTATTTTAACAAAGAACGCGGCTTGGCGAGCGCTGACTGGTGAGCTAAGAAAAAGAAATAAAAAAAAAGAAAAGAATCATGTATTCGTAAATGTATGCTATGATGTAAGTGTAATGAGCATAGGCCAATTCCCCGTACATGATAGGAAGTCGCTCTGGAAATCGGTGCGGAAAGCTTATGTTCATTAGTGGACATCCTAGGGCTGAAATGATGATAATAATGATTCATAGAGATCCACTATCCAGCATCGAGTGTAAGATAACCTTATTAAATTGGAATTATTAGTTTAAATTCCCAAAAAAATTAATAAAAACCTATTCGTCTCTATTTTCTTGTTCTGCATTCAAGTTAGGTTGATGTACTTATCGCCTGACTAAAGCCTATTATCCTATCTTTTTAGATTCGTTACTCTAATTTTATTCTTGGTTACCTGCTTCTAGGGTCACTGGCATTCTTCGTCATCATCATCCTCATCAGGGCCATGAATAGTATATATTTTATGGAAGCGATGGGCTTGCTACCTGTGGAGACTGACTACTACTGAGATTTAAATTCCGTTTGAGTAAAAACAATTTGGTATAATATAAGTGCCCGATTATCTAAAAGTCCATTACGTAACATAAAACCAGCTAGACCACCAATAATAATTATATTACTAATAATATCAATGTGCTCTAAAACATAAGACACTCCAAAAGCATCTTTTATCAAACAAAATCAAAGCTTACAAATTCCAACAAAGTATCCCATACGTCAAAACGTCATGTGTGAGCAGGGCGCAGGCATGAAAAAATCTCACTTTGCGTTGACAATTTGCTACGGTCAGGACGGGTGACAGCTATAATCGATCGGCTATTCTGTCAGTTTCCACTCAGTTTGCTGCATGACAGGACTGGCAGCTGGCATTCAGTGGGTTAGTTCTTTGGTTAGTAGGTGGAACGTAGTGACTTATATCCTCACTAGCTTCCGCCCGCGGCTTCTTTGCGTGGTACCTAGATTAAATGTAGCCTATATGTTATTCTAAGTAAAGAACTCTATCTATTCAAATTTTCATCGAAATCGGTTGAGCCGTTACGGCGTGATTAGACCACACACATCCGAATATCCTCACAAACTTGCACAAACTTTCCCTTTAGTAGGATTTGGTGGAGGGTTAAGTTTGGTTTCCTAAGAATTGGCGACTGTATCACGAAATCAAATAGATTTTTTTTTGGACACAAAATGGATGCCGTATAACAAGCGGAGTGCGTTTTTGATCTTACGTCAGAGAAATAGTGATGTTTGCTGATCTTCGTTATATTACGGTCGTGAGAAGCGAGGCTGCTTTACAAGAAACATGGGCTTTATCGTGAGAAATTTCAAGACAAACAGGAGTCACCTTGGGCTAAATTACACAGACCTACCAATTGTATGAAACGGGACAGTCAAGCGGAGGAGTTAGTGTGACGAAATTCGTGACAAAGACATATTTCTATATACAGGTTCTTTGATCTAACTATATTTTTAAATAATATTTGCTCAATCTCTGCCTACACACACTTTTCTTTAATTTCATAGGTAACTTAAGTACTTATTGCAATTCAAAGACATTGATCCCCCTCAAATCAAGATGGCGGTATATATAAAATCTCGCAAAACAATGGTATAGAAACACAACTGGAAACGCGATAGACTGATGAAATAAGGAAATACTTATAAATTACTCAATGGGAGCTTTTAGGGTAATGCTATGAGCACAAAAGAAAATACTCGAAACATACAACATTTTCAAGATTCACTCCGCTATAAGTCTGAGGCACACTTGCAAGCTATATTATTGATGCTTGACACGGTGTTATAGCTAATTTTGCTTTCAACAAAACAAGAAAACCAACATTGGTAGACAAGCTTTTCAGAACTCCAATTTCTCACGTTAGGAACGGCGCAGATTTTAAGTCAGTCATATCAGCCTCAAGTCAGACTATTGTTCTCGACGCACAGTTGCGACAAAGCACCTCAAAGGACATTGGGCAAATTTGTATGGAGCCAGGGCCCCGATTTTTTTAAATCCTGCAATAATGAAACTTTCAGTTTTACATTGTGCTAATCGTGTAGATTTCAAATATGTGCGGCTTTTATTGTGAAGCAGCCGGAGTAAAGAGATATAGGTTGTTAAAGTTTTTTATAATACCTGGTTGACAGTGTACGAAATGTAATTATTTTGAACATTACAATATTTATTTTCAATTCTATGTTGTTATTAGTTTAAAATACTGACAGATCTACGTGAAAAGGGACGATATTACTGGATCCTGTACGCCTGGACCTCTTCAGGTCGGAGGATGTCTACCATGTAAAAGTATTTTCATATTCAATATCTACCTATATTATGGTTATTAAATAGTACCAAGGATGATACTCTGATATTACCTATTAAACCTAAATAAAAAAAATGAATAAACATACAATTTTTATTTCAGATTAGCAGTAACCAATGGTATTTAATTAACTGTTATATTATTGATAAACTATGAAATAAAAAAAAATACTACTTGAATAATACACAAAAATCAATCTTTACAAAATATACCTACAGCATTTAACAACTTTTTCACTATCAACATTTTTTCATTCACTGTTGGAATTTGATAACCATGATGATAGACTAGCCCCTTCTGGGGTGTTAATAACATGCGATCTTGCTCGTAAGACCTAAGAACCACATCCACGGCACAGTCTTCGATGTTCAAACCGTCTAACGGCAGCTTGTTCCGCAGGAACGTTTTGCACCAATGTCATTTTTTAATATCTGTAAAAATAATAGTTATTGCCATTGTAGTTAGGTACCTCATTTAAAATATACCTACTGATAAAAAAGTTACATTACTAGCAACCACTTTCAGACTTTCGTACGACTAGTTATGCTCATTTTTGCGGCTGCCGAATTTTATATGATGCATCTTTAGGAGAATGCATACACATGATGTACACCAAACAAGCAGAGACACGGCAGGGCGTTGCGTTGCAATTTAACTTTTAAACAAATAGCGCTGCGCTCTTTTCCTCATCGTACCGCGTTCGATGTGTGGAGCTCCTGAGGCTTCATCATCAACAACCTGTAGGAGTCCACCGCTGGACATAGGCCTCCCCCAAAGAGTTCCACGACGAACGGTCTTGAGCCCTTTCCATCCACCGACTTCCCGCAACCTTTACAATGTATTGGTCCATCGGGTGGGGGGCCTTCCAACACTGCATCGCCCGGTTCGTGGTCGCCATTCGAGAACCTTTACTCCCCAACGGTTATCGGTTCTGCGAGGTTTCATGAATCGTAAAATAATATTACTTAGGGAAATGTAGAAACTTACCTGATGTGGTTAACCAAGACGTGACAGTATTAACGATTACCGGTGGCTGGTCTTGTACCAGGAATCGTCGAAATCTTGAGCCTCAAGCAATAGTGCAATTGGCAATTAAGAATTTCCATTTTTTACTCAAAAACTAAAAACCGGTATTTAAACAAAAGTACTCTGTGCTAAAATCCGAAACGGAATCTGCAAGTCACAAATGACAATGGTTTATTGTGACAGTCAAAAACAATTGATTGCGGGTAGGGTTTTGTTTCGCTGCACTATACCAATCGAAGAAAAGCGTTCGTAGTAAGAAGGTAGCATAAACATAACACGGAAATGACTATTTTCAGCGTTTAATATAACTCCACTGCTTTAGAGCTTTTCATGACTAAAACTACTACTTTAAATTAACAAAATGAATTAATTAACTCATCAAATAACTGCAGGTTGGGGCCCACGATTACCCATGTCCTTTGTTTCACGATTGCCTAGTGGCATGTAAAGTGGCGAGCGAGCGTTATTAAACGTTTGGATCTCGATTCACATTACATTCTACCATGACATCTTATTGACATACGCGCGTGTCAGCATAATTTTACACGAATTTGAAGCATACATCTTTATGTCTGTCAATTTACGTCACCGCCTAAACAAAATCTCAAGGTAACAGTCCCCTACTGTATAGCTCAGCTCCGTACGCGGCAAACATATATCACAGCTTTTAAGTTATCAGTGTCTTAGGCCGGCCCGTTTACTGAGAACGCATTTGTCCGTCACGTACCAATATACGTAGTCATAAGAAGCACTGCGTTGCGACGCAGATACGCGCGGCGCATTTGTACGCCAGACGACGTCAGAGAGAAAGGCCTATCTGCGGATTTTTGCTGAATTTGAAGTGACACAGGCCTGTCATAAGGCTTATCTTTGTTTGCTTGTACTTACGACAAAAAAAGACGTTTTACGAAAATGTATGTACAAGAGAGATTTGGTTATTACCCGCAAAAAGAAAGAAAGCTGAAGAAATTTTCGTGGAAACAACAGTACCTACCTAACAGTTTTTGAAATAAAATGTAAAATGTAAGATGTTAGGTATCTTTACTATTAAACGTGAGGTTTCATAAGTAGACTTCAATTTAATTTTTTTTCGTAATATGAAGGCGGAACAAATATTGCAAGTCAGTTTTGACACAGTACCCGTTGCTCTGCTGAGTCAAAACTGAAACTCTGCATACCTTTCAAGTTTCGATAATAACACAATTCAATGGTCTTAACGTGCTGAACGAATGATAGTGTGAGTGTCAATGGAACTCCTAAGCGAATATCGGTAAAATACCTTCTCCATTCACCGATTTTCCGCAACCTTTACAATGCCTTACCAATAAAATAAATGTAACCTAGAGAAATTATTACAAGTGTTCAAGAAAAACGACCAGCAGGCCGCGGTACGCCGTATATTATCCCAAAACGAATCCCACTCTGGAGAAAATGGATCGAAAAGTGATAGTAAACTCAGATAAAAATGTCAATGATATCCCTTCGGTTTTCCATCACTTGGTAACAACGCATTGTACAAAATCTGATTTAAAAAGGAGCGAATGGACTATCATACTTAAATGCTTCTATCTACTTTAAGTATTACAACATTCAATAAGTCATAATCGTCTAAAGATAGATGCTAAGCAACATAATTTTTGTACTTGAAACTGGCAGTATTGACTGAGATACAGCTACCAGTTCAGTAACCATAAAATTAGGAATGAAAAAAATCTCCAGATAACATTCAGCTGAATAATAAACATGAGTTATTCAATTTTGAGAATGACAAAAGCAGGATCGGTCGTCAGAAATCAAACCTCTGTTCAATAGTAAACAGATAAAAGCTATTACTTATTCTGTGGCTCTAAGCTCCCTCCACGTATGAAAGGATAGAGTATTGAGTTCAGTTAAATAGGTTTAAACTCAATATTTGTACGGCTTGGATGGAAGCTGATCAAATAAGTGGCGACATTGCGCACGGGGATCTTGTTAAAGCCGTGGTCCCTTGAAATGGTCTGTTAAAAATGGAATGTTCATCATCTTCCTGCGTCGTTCTTATGTCATGTAGGGTGCAAAAATATTTCTGATGGTTATTTGCTTCCAATTTAAAATTTAATTAACCACGCACGGAAACACTTATATTTTATAATATCCCAAAAATGGCCGACTGAGGCAGGATTGAAAACCACAATCCTCCTAGATACAGGGATGTTCTAATAAACTCAACTACGGAGACATCACGCCTGAAATAGGGAAATAATTAAAATATTCGTTGTTAAAATAGAGGACTGCTGCTGCACATCCCCTAGCTTTTTTCCTTAGTCGCCCCTTACGACATCCACGGGTAGGAAATATGGAGGAGCCTATTTTTAACCGACTTCCAAACGGAGGAGGTTCTCAAGTCAGCTGTTTTTTTTTTGTGTGCATGTTACTCGATATCTCCGCCAATAGTAACCCGATATTGATGATTCTTTCGCTGGTGTATAGAGTATGATCCCGGGGTGGTTCCGAGGATTTAATTTAATTCCTGAGGGATTGCAACTTGTCTTGTAAAACTTAAAAAAACGTCATCATCTCTTGAAATCACGAATTACCGAAAAAAAAATTTGTCGACTGTGGTATGGTATGGTAATTCCCGCGACTTCGTTCAGTTGCTGCTATTTTGACATAAACTTTAAACTTAGGGGTTGTGTGTGGGGAATTCCTTTCTCTGCACCCAAACGTTACGCTACTCTGCAAATTTCATACTCTTAGGAATTTGGTTAGGCTCTGCGTTGATTTTCAAAGAGAATAAAACCACTACGTTTGATTGACAGTCAGTCAGTCAGTACCGTAAGAGTTATTACTTATTATTGTTGATGAATGGATGTCATACTTACTTTTGTTTTTTATTCGAAAGTATAGGTGGCCAGTGTCATCCTCAGTAGGTATGCAAAACGCAAAGAGGTTGATAACAAAAAAAAGAGGTTGATATTGATCTTGTAAATAATCTGGAATTTGAAGTCGGTTTTTAGTTTTTGTAAAAAATATCTTATTACAGCCATTTTTATACCAAATGCAGGAACAGTAATCAATTGAAAAATAAATATTAATTGAAAACCGTCCATCACACCAAATTTTCACAAATAAATTTAAATAAATTATGTAGGTATACAGTGTTGTTACAATTAAAGTAATTGGCATGTATTCGTTATTTTGTTCCGCGATTCAATCGTTGAATTCATTAACATTATTTCAGTTTGATTTGTTAACAAAAAGCCGAACGAGATAACTTATTTGCAATTAATTGTGTGGTTATTTATTTAAATTGAATAGTTTGCGTTGTAGTTTGTGTAGACATATTAAGCTGGGGCTTACAATATAGCTCGCAGAACCGACAACCGTTGGGGAGTAAAGGTTCTCGAATGGCGACCACGAACCTGACAACGCAGTGTTGGAAAGCCCCCCGCCCGATGGACCAACGACATTATGAAAGTTGCGGGAAGTCGGTGGATGAAGAAGGCTCAAGACCGTTCGTCGTGGAACTCTTTATGGGAGGCCCATGCCTAGCAGTGGACTTCTACAGGTTTATAATGATGATGATTAGTGTATTAAATCCTTTTATTTCCAGAAGCTTAAAATTCGTTATTTATGTGTACTATAGATACCACTTTTGATTTGCAATGTCAATTTATCCAACGACATTTTTTTTAATATTTCCTTTTAAATTGAATTCATTCAGCAGGAATTCATCAATTATGAATGAACAAAATAAAAAAGTTTATTAAAAAAACCTAAGTAAAGAAGATTCCTTCCACTCGCTTGGTTATCAACAACAAAAAGCTAGGGATGTGTAAAGTGTCGATACTTTTATCGTTGCTCAGAGCCGACTAGATCGGATAATCCGCGTCGCTCGACGACACTTTATTTCTGTTAGGTGCGTGATAACGGTCGTTTTCCTTAAGACGGAGTTGTAAGTCCACACTCAAGTGAGTTTAATTAACTATCCGACGCGTGAGATTTCGTAGATTGGGATGTTGGGCAAGTTGTCTAAGCAGCGACCGTTATGTGACAACTGTCATAATATAGGCGACGCGACGATGTCACAAAAGAAAATGATTTCTTATGAATAATAACCGTGGTTCGCATTGCATTTTAATACGGCCGATTTTATAAAGATTGAAACTTCATAGGAACGTCACGTCAGTGGTCATTTATTTCTATTTAATAACTACTCTTGGACTATTAATATAAGTATCTCGTTTTTTTTCATAGCTGTGTTTATTATAGTTGTCATAATGTTCTTCGACTGACACAATTTGCTATAAATTGTACTCGGTCAGAGCAAGTGCATTTTTTTATCGACATTTTTCTGGGTGATTAGCAACGCACATCACTAGTACTAGTTAATTATAGTAGCGGAACGAGTTTTCAAGATTCGTGCTATTCAAAAAAGATGAATGTAGACAGAATTGTAGTTAAAGCAGAGTACTAGGGCACAAAGTAGCTACGATAGTTCACAAAAACTTGTTTCATTGTAACCAAAGTTTCAACAAAGTCTTTTCCCATTAGCAGAGTAGCCACGGGCACGAAGGACGGTAGTTTACAAAAAATAAGGCTCTTTGTAGGCAATATTTTCTCTATTTTGGTATAGAATATAATATTTTGCTATATTCGTAATTATTGGCCGCGCTTGGGATATGACATTAATGTTAATACCATTGAAATAATTTATTTCAAGTCGTAAATTCATTTATTTTCATATATTTTCAAAAAAAAAACAACAAAAAGCTTTGTGATTACAACACGATGGAACCCTTTTATTTTGCCGACAAAGCTCTTCAAACATTTCTATTTTAACAAAATAATTATAAAATTCCAGAACAATTCACCCATCAAACCTTCGGAGAGATAAATCAACTCCAATCGATCACTCCTACCTTTACCACACCACACAGAGATATAAAACTTAACTATTAACGTAAGAAAGTTCCACTGTGTCGCTTTTATATTTTGAACCGTAAACAGGGTGGAATTTTGTTATGCCACCTGGAGGGAAAGCACCCTTAATAATGTAGATAGAACATTTTACTCTAAGAAGTCGGTTCGATTCCCGGGTTTGACAAGTGAATTTTCGAAAACGTCCCTCGACCAAGCCTTAAATCATCTATATATACAGCCTATTGACCTTCTAAATTCTATGCCGATCAGATTGAAAGTTTGAAATTTAAAAATATACAATCGTTTTAGAGATCTTTGTAAGCATCGCTCACTCGGTCAATTTTCTTTAAAAAAATCGTTATCTGTTATCCTCGCATTGAGACACAAACCCAACATCATTTGTATTTATGAACGCGACTTAGAATAACCATAGATTGAGATTCAAAATAAATACAGTTTTATAAGTGACGTAGGTCTGCTATCGGTACCCACGTGTATGCCTACTCATTCATCAAAGGTTTCCAGTTAATAAAAAACGTCACACCATATTTACAAATTGATAAACCCAGGTAACAGCTACTTTATTGGTGGCGTTGGATTGATAATGGATGATTGAGGACACGGGGGTTGATAAGGCAGGTCAGGGTAATGATAATGTAGGGATAATCAATGTATTTTATCCAAAACACAACTTTTATTATGGTTTGTTATGCTTTGTGACTATTGGGGTTCCGTATACCAACACGGGAAATACGGGTCTCAAGTAAAACTATGTTTTTTTTTAGAAAAATACTACCATTATCAGGTCATATCACTACCATATCTACGCTCGACTACTAAAATATTTTAGGGAGAAAATAAATAAATTTAAGATGTATTCAAATAATCATACCGTAAAAACGGGTGAAACGAACCGAGACCTGCCAATGTCTTGAAGTATTACTTTTTTTATTAGCATAGGCTTAATGAAAGGCCGTTGATAGAAGTCACGCCCTGGAAAATACTATTTAGGGTTCCTTCAATCAAATATTATAAAATAATTGTGATATAAATTAAAACGAATGCAACTATTTTACTAAATGCACAAAAAAAGTTGTGCTATCTGAAGACAGATCTATAGATAGCTCAATCTATAGATCCAGACTACCAGTTCGAAGCGTTCCCAAGACGTTAACTGAATTGCCAGCTCTACGGTCACGCGTCGCTTCGACGGGCGTGCGGGTTCGATTCTCGCTGCGGGACATGTATTTAAATGATGATGAATGAAAAACACTTCGTTTTCAACTAAAATATACGGAACCTAAAAAGTATTTCCACTCTTGTATTTTTATTTTTTAATTTGGATCGAGTCAGGATTACAATTTGAATAATGCCGTCAAACGGACGGGTCGAATTAAACAGCTTAACAGAAAGAGATGAAAACATCCTGGGAATTTCTTTTGTCTTAAATTTTAAACGTATTGTTTGGAAATAGGTACATTGTTTTTTTGTGTTACAAGGTTGCTTGCTTGTCACTGATTATTTCTTGGTCATCCTGCATTCGGTCAGTGACGAGGTTGAGGTATGGTGAATAGGGCATATGACCATCGGTGAAAGAAACAGTGAAAGGATTAAAGTGCGCCTCCTTTCGTGAATAGGTCACATGTGTTCGATTTTTTAGGTTCCAGGACCAGGTTTCCTCACGATGTATTTCTTCACCATTTGAGAGCATTTAGTGCTACTAAATGTTTTGCTACTTAATTTGGTTATTGTTACCATCCAATTGAATTGAATTTTATTATGTGTTATGTTAAGTTTGATTTGTATTTATTGGTAGCAAAATAAATAAATCTATTTTATTCTAGAGTCGGGGTCCCACTACACACGGCTTTTTTAACGGTGACATAATATTCACCACCGTTTTGTAAAATTTATTTTACAAAACGGTGTTGAGAAATCATATAAAGATACCGCGATCATTATACATGCCTTATTATGGACTGGACCCTAAGTAGAGCTTCGAACCAAAAGGGACCCCAAAGCGTATCTCAGAACAAAATGAAGAAATTAACTCTAAATCGGTGAAACAGCGGGGAGATGACTTAATCGTGAGCGGGAACCGGTATTTTTTCTCGAGGTCAGAGCTCGTCTGTTTATAGACTTTGTAGTGCCGCGATTGTTTTTCGTGTTTTGTTACGTGTTTTCAAAGGAGGATAAGGTTGCCTCTCATTAACACTTCACTGTTTTTTTCTTTGATAATAAGATTGTGTCAATATTAATATATCTTAGGATGGATTCGACCAAATTAGTATAAGCCTTATCCATAGAATAAAATTACAAATTACTCTCTTTTAGACAACAATACCTTCCGGGTGGCAACCTCTCTTCGCCTAGGTTCTCCCTGCCAAGTGGCACATCGGTGCCAATGTGGTGAGACCGCTGACTGTTTCGGTCACCACGCTCTTTCATGTGCCCGCAGTGCCGGACGTGTGCCTCGACATAACTCTTTAAATGATATTATCCGTCGGGCTTTTAACAGCGTCAACGTTACAGCTGTTCTAGAACCGAGCGGCTTAATGCGAGACGATGGTAAAAGACCCGATGGCATGACACTTATCCCCTGGAAGATGGGACGGCCTCTAGTATGGGACGCTACCTGCGTCGATACTCTAGCGCCGTCACATCTTCCCAGCACATCAGTACGGGCTGGCTCCGCAGCAGCATCAGCGGAGTCCCTCAAACGGCGCAAATATATGCCTCTTGATAGAGGCTATATGTTCGAGCCGTTTGGGGTAGAGACATTAGGCCCATGTGGATCAGGGGCACACAAAATTTACAAGGACCTGGCGGGGAGACTTTGAGAGTATACGCGTGACCAAAATGCTGGCTTTTACTTCGGTCAGCGAATAAGCATTGCCATACAACGTGGCAATGCCGCCAGTATTTTGGGCACGCTACCATCTGGTGGTGACAGGGATCGACTGGATTTTTTATGACACCTACTCGTAAAAAAACCACTCGCATTTTTATTAGTACTTAGTCGTTAGTTAAATAGTTATTTAGATTAGTTTAGTATATTTAGGATTATTTTTTTTTATTTATTTATTTATTTAATTAGCAATAAAGTTTGTTCTACAACTCTAGAGTAAGACTGTTGTTTTTTTTTTTGTGGAGGGAGTTATCCCAGGCATTGTTACTCTGTCATAACATAGCGTTTGGTCGAATCCACACTTACACGGACGGATGTATACCGTCCCGAAAGGGGTTTATACTATCAACAAATAGAAAGAATTATGCGGGACAAACATCAAAATATTCAATATTTTTTATCATCTTTATAATTATTAAATGTAAGAGAAGTTCGAAATGAAGATTATTACCAAAAATTAATTGATAGTTTGACACTTTTTTTATAAACTTTGGCATAGGTATTAAAATTATTACCTTGTCTTAAATTTATAGAAAATAAGGTGTTCATTATTATTTTCACTAAATCTCTTAAAAACCTTTTAGAAGTTATCAAATAATGCATGGAAATAGATTCCATAGCACTTTAAAAATTTATCGTAATGTCTTCACATTTCAACCATTTTGTAATCTCTATTTTAGAAATTATCCAGCACTTACCCACAATAACTTATTTGGCTTCAAATAATATGTAAAAGTATTATAAAATAATGTAATTCTTTATTACACACAGAAACATTAGAATAAATACCTACATAATTGTGGTTATTTCAAAAATCATGACATTATCATCCAGCTTAACCCTAACAAGAGTTTTCTTCCAGCAAACCTTTGGGGCTAGAGATATTTTATATTATAGAGAGATGCATCTTGTCGACATACCACAGTGTCAAACCAAACATTTCTGCTCCACCTTTATTATAAGCACTGGCAAAGAGTGGAACGATCTGCCAGCGTCTGTTTTCCCGGATGAGTACAATCTTGGAGTCTTCAAATCTAGAGTGAATAAGTTCCTTCTGGTAATGCGTGCTCCATCTTAGGCCACATCTCAATTGCAAAAGTGAGATGGTAGTCAAACACCTAACCATCAGCAATAAAAAAAAAAAGAGTACAACAATATAAGAGAAAAAAAAAGAAGTGTAAAATACAACTTCATTGGGCGCGAGGAACAGGCGTAGCTTCAACTAGTTTCTAAGACGTTTCAAAGTGATCCTAGTGTTTATTGAAATAAACACCTTTTGGCTTTGACTTTGACTTCTGAAATCGCACAGCATACTTCATTGAATTGCAAGTGGCATTCCCGCAAATGTAACAGTGCTTTGTTGAGGGTTCCCGTCAAAGCTGTCGGCGTTTCTCTGAGGGATATTAGGTCCCGCCACCCGGTCGCTGTTGGGATCACGAACGCGTTCTGTCGATTGGCGTAAGCCACAGACTGATTTACTTTATGGCGTACTAACGAGTTATTTACGATAGTTGAGTTAAAAAGGTCTCCCAATTCCACTTAAATTGTTTGGTATCTACTCATAGGTAGGTACAGCAAAACAAACATTAATAATAATTAAAGACGTGATTGTTGATCATGGAATTATTTGTTTTCTTGATTTTAAAGTGAAAGCAACACTTAACGATGACATTAAATTTAAGTGATACACAAAACTTTCAAACCAGTGGGATTCGAATCTTAATAATCTAAAAAAAATCTTCGCCTAGAATCGGCAATGCGATATCCTCGCAGGTAACATGCAAGCCGCGAGTGGAAGCAAGAGTTTCCATAAATAAATTGATGAAAAATATCGCATTTCAATAGAACTGCACCACCAAGTCAACTTCTCGTCCGACAATTTCTTAGTGGTGTTCTTGGCCCGAAGTGCTGCTTTATACTGTTTATCGGGTTTAAATCGTTAGCCGCTAATACCTTGGAATAAGGTTCCCCTGTCTGAGATAAATTATTATTTTTATAGTACTCGCTACTCGGATATATTGCCGTGATTTGAGGCTTTTAGGATTTCGGTTGCGGGAACTGGGGTATCATTAGTTACATCATTCGTGATTCTGCTCTAGTTGCTACGTGAATAGTGTCTATGAAGGAAACGCTTGTGGCGTAACTTGCATACTGCCTAGTTGTTCCTTCTAAGAATAATTGATTTTAGCTGTAAAGAATAACAATGTTTTAATCTAAATTCTAAATAAACAGGATAACAATGTTTAATTCTAAAAGACCATTTGAGAAATTATTTAAAATTATTTGATTTTATATTTCATCGTATGTATATAGTATGTATAAGTGTATATTATAAATCTAAGAAGATTAAAAATGTTAAGTATCTCTAAAAAAAAAAAGTTAAAAATACATTGAGAAAAAGTAACTGCGTTTTTAAATTTTTGAGAAGAATACAGTTGACCTAGAAATTGTTGATATCCTGTATGTCTGGGAATAGCATGCGCAGATCGAAAACGAAATATTCGATGTGCCATGACCCTCTGTTGAGGCACAAAAAATCTTTCCACCAGACTGGTTACCACCAAGTCAGACGACCTCGCTAGGTTCCGGAGCACCTTAAAAATAAGTCACATTTTTATAACCTATTTATTTCAGTCTATTAAGCAGAATGGCTTTTGTCCCATTTTATTCCTTCTCATAAATCAGAGTAGCAATTTTTCTAATGGATTGTCCAAACGAGAGACCTATAAAGATGGGCCACAGCAACATTTGTGTATAAATCAGGTTCTCGGCGCCTGTGTGAAAAGCTTTTGTCTGTATTAAATGTATTAAAATGTTTTTAATTTTTTTGGAGGGTACTCAAAATGCTATTGTTCGATTACTTTGCAGAAACCGTCTGGTTTCTGTATAGTAAGCTGTATATTCTGCATAGTATGGCGAGTGCAGAGGGCGCTGTGGCGAAGAAGTTAGGTTAGACTCTGAATCACAGGGACGGGACGTCATCGTCGACCACGCAGCGGGGTCGTAGCGTTATAACATTTTTATGTTGTGTTGGGATTTGATGAGGACCATCTAGATCTTCTAGAATATATCGTAGTCTTTTTTTAAAGAGCCCCCTTAAGAGTCTATGGAGGGATTTAACAGTATGAACCGATTTTGATTTGTTTGTTTATTTTTAACAGCTGAGCCGCTGCATGCAACCAATTTTGACCCACGAGTTGACTGCCTTTATGTCTGTATTGAAAGTTTGAATTAACTTGCTCAAGACTGCATACGGAGTTATTGTATTCTTTGATATTATTATATACCTACCAGTAAGCACCGGTAAACGGGTGCTTCTATTCTCCTCGTTCAATGTTACTGTGTCAATCGTGCCTAGCTTTTTGTTATCAACTTCAGTGCCATGTAACTCGGAAGATTTTGATAATAGTCGTGGTAAATTAAACCAGCCAGAATATAAAAAACCTGCATTTTCCGTGAACGCCTGAGACGGTACGATCGGCGACCCCATTACTTTCGATCAAGGAAACAATAAGGATTTTATTGGTGAGAATCAACAAAGTAGAGACACTCTTTTGCTAATAATATCACAAGAAACCATTTATCTTCTTTATTAAATGTCGAAACAAACATAACTTTCTAGTCTTCTAGTGACAATTTATAAAAAAATAACGCTAAAATACATATTAAATTCAGAGCCATATCGAACAAGAATGTATAGCTAATTAAAATAATGCAACTGGAGAATAATTTGCCTACAATTCTTGGGGATATTCATTATTTTTTTTAAAGATTATTTTCTTTAAAAAAATAATGAATAATGATATTATTAATTATTTTTTTTAAAGAAAATCCGATTCTGTTTTTGCTTATTCCAATTTAGACATAGACATAGACATTTATTTAATTGCCACCAAAACACACACATTTTCACAACACTTTACAATAAACATTAGGTACTTATAATAAAAGAAATAAGAGAAAAGTAATGAAAGTAAAAATGGTTTGATGTGTGCTTTATTAATTTTAATTTTAAATTTTTGATTGGATATTTGAAATAAAGATAATCAACAGAAAATAATAAAAAAACAGCATCTAAATTTTATGCGTCCAATTTTGGTCACCAAGAAAATAGGTCCAGTTGCAAAGAAATCTGTCGAAAACTGTGATAGAAAGCATTTTGATTGGCCAGGAGGAGTCGCGATTCCAACGAGCGCCTCGTGGTAGTGGGTCCGCTAACTAGATAAAAACGTCAGAAGCCTCGACATCTGAATCACGACGTCGCAACGCAGACGTCTGACAAGGTCAGCTCGCGGCCACCTAGCAAGATTGATGACGGGTTCAGAAAGGATGGCATTTCTTTTTCCTGAGCCATTTGAACGAATTAATAAAAACTATAGGTGTTTGTTAATAATCACATAACTTATTAGTATTGAGTGGATAATCAAATAAGTTATTGTTGTTGGTGTTGAGTGGACTTTGATAATCACTCTTAAAATTCCTTATATTTTGAGGAATTCATCATCATCATTCGACCCGTTCGAAGTCCACTGCTGAACATCGGCCTTCCCCACAGATTTCCAGAGCAACTTCCTATTATGTGGGAGGAAATTGTCTATATTCACCACGTGGATTGGCGAGCGCAGTTAGAGCTATCGTTGTTAAAATAAGGGCTGCCCATCCGCTAGCTTCAATAAAAGCATATAAAAATATGAATAAAGACGGTCAAGTGCGAGATCTCGCGCCCTGAGGTTTCCGTACCATTGGTCGTGGGTTTGAATCCTGGTCGTGCACCAATGGATTTATAAAAAATAATAAATATTCTAAATTTAGGTATTGACAAACTTATATTTGCGGTCGCTCACGTAGTCATTGTATCACATTGACCGCAAATATAACTTTGTTTCCTAAAAAACTTCGGAATTCCTCAATTTCAGACTTTTCCCTTTACTTGTGTTACAAAAGCTCCTAGAATTCCAAATTTCAGAATCGTGATTTAACTGGAAGTACCCTAGAGGTTTTTCATTTTAGCCATTTCCAACCAAAAATTATACATTCATTGCCATATCTTTTTAATGCATTAAGCTAGAGCTTTGATTTTTATACGGCACCATAAGCCCACAGATCTTAATAGGTGGTATAAATTTCAAGTTGATACCTTTAGCCGTTTCTGAGAAAAAGGGTCTTGACAGACGGACAGACAGACAGACAGACAACAAAGTGATTCTATAAGGGTTCCGTTTTTCCAAATGAGGTACGGAACCCTAAAAAATAACAAATTGTGAGCTTCAGCAAATGCTATAACTAGATGTCAATAATCAGAAATACAATTTGAATCACGACACCCGTCACAAGAACACAGATGTTTAAGGTCACCTCTCGGCCACCTTGTAAGATTGATGATGGGTTCAGTGCGGATAGAATTTCTTTTTCTGAGTTATTGGAAGGGTTTCGTCTCAAAAGTGGTTTTACTTTGGCTTTGTTTGATGGATTTATCAAAAAGGTATTCGAGCATACGTACAGTCGACCAATTTTATTTGTAGGCTACTTTGTAACCTTTTCAAACCAATATTTATGACGTTTATTATGAGTCAAATAATTATCAGCTTTCCGATCACTGCACTAGGTTATTTTAAAAGTTTAGACCAATACGTTCACATAAAAATTCAATAGAAGAAACAAATTGTGGAAATTTTGACAATCCTTACTTCTGTAATATACATAATAATTTATTGAATGCATGTGTTTGTTAGTTGGTTGGTTGGTTTGTCAACCTTTCACGAAGCAACGGAGCAACGGATCGACGTCTAGCATCTTCTTATCCGGGTACCACGCGAGCGAAGCTGCGTGTAAGAGCTTATGCAGAATAAAAACCATTGTACAATTTAAAGATTGATTGTTAAGTAAACGATCTCAACAAAAGGGAATGACGTCAATGATCGATTTAGTTTGAAAAGATTCCTGTGGCCAACAAATCAAACTATGTGACTGTACTTCTTATCCTTACGTAGAATTAGTATCGATAGGTAATTACTTATTCATGTGGTTGGTTTTTGTTTAGCTAGAGATAGAAATAGGCTGAGGCCTTTATTCAAATAAAAGGATTTTTCTTAAACCTTTTAGGCTTTTAATATAGGTGAACGAACATGGTTCAAAAAAGTATCATGAAAGTTGCACCTATTTATTATTGCCGCAGGATATAGATGCTGGATAGCTTTCCAAAAACACTATACAAAAATAATCGATGCAGTGAATTTTCATTCCGCTCAGACTCCATTTCAAAATCAACCATTCTGTATGATTCATAGCTACATCCCACAGCACTTACAATGCCATTTGCCACCACGACTTTACAGGACTCTCGACCTTATGAATTTACTTACCTTAGATAAATTATTCTGACCACACTGTACGAGTATCTATCAATTTATTTTCTCTTTTGCTTGTCTTAGGTGCTGTAATTGCTTGAACTCACACCATCTTCACATTCAACATTAAGTCATAACTTATACGCTTGTCTATAAATCCTATCGATGTTGCCGTTATGAATGAAAGCGTGTCAGGGTCTGGGGTCAAATGTTAACTATCACTTCAATAGGAATAGACAGTATTATGCAAAGAGTAATACGTGTGAAATTATAGTTGATCTTTTGGTGATGACTTTCATTTTGGCAATTTCGTATTTCTACTAGTAAATTTTATCAATTTTTTTTAAGTTGAACTTTGGAATGGGTCACGATTTTCCCATAAATCTACATTCTTTCACACTAAATGTAAATAGTACTCAGTAATTAATAAACGTAGTGCTGTTAGTAAACGTATCGCTTGAGAACGGCAAGACCGATTAGCTAGAGCTATTTTTTTAATGTTTCTTAATAGTTCGAGGTATAAGTAAGTATTCGGTATGCCTCGACGGCGAACGCACTCGCACTTCTCAACATGTTGATTGCTCAGGAACCAGATGTGGATGTATTCCGCATAAAAATTCGTAAAATGTTAAAATATGTATGTATGTGATGTGTTATGTAATTAATTTATGTCTACTAGCTCTTAAACGTTTTGGCCTCGGCTGTTAGTTTTTGAGTGGTTTATACAAATAAATAAATAAATAAGAAAATAAAAAATGCTTGGAAAATTAGCTATGAGATTTTTGTATGAACGACAACGATTCTAATGATGGATACGAGTAATTCACTTTTTGCTTTGTTTGATATAATCCCACCAAAGTTATCATGAATCCGGGTAACACGCAAGCAAAGCTGCAGACAGCCACTAGTATTGGAATAAAGATAAATTATACGGACCCATAAATAAACCCAAAACCTTTCTAGAAATGGAGCATTTTAATAATCTAGTTAAATATTGCTAAGGATAAACATATTGTAAATGTAACAATTGTATTGAGTGCTCTCCATTTTGTTACCATATTCTCCGACTTTTGTTTTCTTTCAATGCCGGTCGCACAGTGTACGTTTGAAGCAGTAATTAAACTTAAGATAGAAACACAATTATTTTCTATAGCTGATTATATTATCTTGTAATTATAACTTAATTAATTCATAATAAAATGTTTGTATTGAATCAAAATGACTATCAATTGGACCAATATAAGTAGGTAATTTTTATAAATTACTGGAAACTTTATTGGATTATGTATAACTTTATATTACTTAAAGTAATAATATTACATAATTCTGGTTATATTCCCGCATAAAATAAAAATAAGTACACGAGCAGTAATTAGCAAGCCCTAAGTAGCAAGCCTTTAGTTATATTAAAAAAAAAAAAAATTGTAAATGCTTATCAAATGTTCAGTTTAGGTAGAAACCATTATTACATTTTCTAAATTACATCAACTTGTATTATTATAGGAAACAAGACTCGTAGGGCAGTATTATCAACACAGCTGTTTTTAGTTATTATTTTCAGCGGTGTCTGTAGTAACGCAACTACCTACCTACCCGTTTGTGATAAGTGAAATTTTTACTGTGTTTAAATGTGCTCTTGATGCCTTAGTGTACCCTTACTGCTTGGCGTACTATTGTGCTTTGGTTATAAACGAGGTGGCAGATCGTAAAACTGGCTTTATCGGCGTTTGTCTCACATTGTTTATAGCCTTACAGGATTACGTTTTGTGATTGATTCGAGTTCCTCTTAATAAATTTCTGTAAGGATTACTTCTAAATTTGTCAGCCATTGTGTTTTATGTTTCGGTATTAAATTCTCAAATGAGATTTACGGTGTCGATCATCGTGATAAAGCAGCACTGCTTATAATAATAAAATCAACCCGTTCTGTTCAATAGATTTGGAGTTTTACTACACATTTTACGATGCTATTACAAATGATCGATCACAAAATATTCAGGTAACAGCATTGATTTTTGAAAAGTATCGCATACTCAACTTTTAAAAATATTTTTGTACCCTTTGGCCACCTCGGCTACGGCCAACCACGAATGTTTCTTAGCTTATCTGATAAAGCAAGCTATATTAGGAGTGCTTCCGCGATAGGTGGCCTAAAGATGAATTTATATCTTCCTCCGTCATGAAAGTCGGTAAAAAAACGGTGATATTAACGAAACGTCTAATCAAATCAGCCTGGAGCAAATCGATATTAGTTTCCGACAAAACACATGTAAATCACCCGATACTAATGAACTTGGAATGATGACGTTACTGATTTTACGCTCGTCTATTTATTCGTTCAATTTTAAAATATCTCTTATTCAACCTTGAATTGAGTTCTATTTCAAATATATGTCGATTTGTTTTGTATACAGGCTGATTTTGTTGTAAATATGTAGCTACATAAGTTGAGGAATGTATCTGACCGTGATTTCGAGTAACAGTTTCTCAACGTTGTAACTAGTGGTTTACCTCGAACTGAGATCTCGCTATGTAATAGCTTTTAATTTCTATTTTATTGTTAAAAAATGGTTGTATCATTTTACGTAGCAATCTTGATGTTGAAATTCTCGTACATTATTTAATAATAAAGATTAAAAGATAAAAAAACAGCTGATGTGAAAAACTTCGTGAAAATGTGGAAAAAACATTATTGAAACTTTTGTTTTTTATCGAATATTATTTATTTTTGGTTAAAGAATAATCACCTTGTATACCTCAAAATGTGTGTTCTACTAACAAAATCACCCAGTATCATAATGCCAGCATTCCTCTCGCTAGCTTAATGAAGACATAGATTATAGAACGTTTTGGAGTAGTAAATAAAATTGTAATCTTCGTACCGTAACGTATAGGCGTCTCCATAACACGCTTTTATCTTGAAATGGTTAGCCGAAGGCATCTTCTTTGATCCCACACCCACACACGCATTTATAAAGTAATATTCTATCAATGGATGCTTTTACGTAGGACGCAGGTAGCCGTCTGTCCAGCAGTAGCTGTGCCAACCCTAACATTTGAAGGCCTGTTTCACTCACACGTTGATGTATGTCGGTCGCGTACGTAGAAGAAACGTTAAAAAAACGTTAAAAAACCGTCGCGGACGCCAGCTTTGCATTAAACCTCACTGACAACCGATGTAGCGTAACAAGACAATGGCATGTTTTGAGATTTTTAAGAAGTTTGCAACGCGTGCAGTTTTATTACGCGGCTTTGTTATATTGCAAACGTCCATAGAATACTGATATGAGAATATCGATGATATGCTACTGACCAAGACTAAGAGCAGCTGCACTGTTTAACAATATTACTGTAGTCATCTGGGAGTCTATAAAAGATCCTAGCGCTTCGTTTTCCTTTCACGCTAACGTTATACGGAATTTACTCTACCAACTCTGTAGTAGTTACGATGCTAATGCCATTTCTATACGATGTTTCCGCTGTCATTGTCAGAAATGGATCTTGTTTACACCCTACGCCTATAGTTTGTGTTGTACATCATTAGATAGAAACCGGTACCCCTGCTTTCCAAGTAAATGCTTCCCACTCTAATGTACCGTCTAATTTTAATGTATCAGTGATAGAAGCATCGTTTGTTGTCTAATGGATATTTGACAATTCTGTTTTGTTCCAGATCTTTGCCGAGCCTCATTGGAATAAATAAGAGTAAGTTTGGGATTATTATTCCAAAAGTAATCTTCCAATTCGTTCGTACATTTAGCTTTCTTGCTCGTTTAGTACTGTAGAGGGCTTGCTCTGAAATAGCTCAGTCGTACTAGTGTACCAGTTCGGACATCTAGTACTATTAGTACTGCAAGTCCAAACTTTTTCTTTCTGTTTCTGTACGATAAAATATACTAGAGTACTAGAATGGAACTCGTTCTAGGAAAAGAATAACAAAAGACTACTTCCTACTAATATTATAAATGCGAAAGTTTGGATTTTACTCAATCACGTCAGAACGGCTGAACGCATCTGGATGCAATGTAGAGATAGGTTATAGTCAGGAATAGAAAATAGGCTACTTTATATCTTTGTACTTATAAAGTGTTACAGCAACAGTCGGTAACTTTATATGTTTTATTTTCATTTGCGTATCCAATTTAAAGTAAAGTATACAGTATATAAGTCACGTCAAAACTTTCTTCAACAAGTCAGGAGCTAGCAGCAACTGATTAAATACTTTAATCCTTATTTACTGGAACATCTGCAATTTTGTTTTTAGAGATTTATTGTTGAAGTTTTAATGAGCCACGATGAAGACTAAGTTCTTGACAAACTTGAAGGCTTAAGTCAACTAGTTCATACTTCTCTAACAAACGTCATAATTTAACAAAACTTAAGTACAATATACAGAGTAGGTAACTTTACCGTCGTCGGTGAATATAATTTCAACGCTCTGCGGATTTGTTGAAAGATCCCAAAATGTTCTGTTACATCTTTATCTTTGAATTATACAGGGCTATTTTTAAAATTTACAAAGCTTTAAAATTTTTGGTTCTAAATCGAAAGCTGGATCGATTAAATCAAGTAATTAACTATTATTTTTGTCAAAACATGACTCCGCCCTAAAATGTTGCTAATTTCAGACCCCAAAAACTGCGGTGGAAATGGTTTCATCATAATTTTCGGGAAAATGAATCACTTTACCTCATTTGCGGCTCAAAACCAACATTTTCTTCCCCTCATAGCACTAACATTCATGAATGAAAGCAATTAGTTGCGATTTAAGTCAGTTGAGATGTCTGCTTTTGGCGCATTATAAAAAAAAAATCCTGTATAAGATGAATATTATTAGTAATTTATTCTAATCTCTCGTCATAACTTCCATTATAACAACACCAATGTCATTATTAGTAACCCTTGACATGCTTCCCTTTTTATTTTGATATTCAATGGGATGCCTAATGGATCAAGTAGCCAAACATCTCCTATACCTTACACCTCTACAACTTAATATTGAGCTCTCATGCCTTAAGTTTAAGGTTAGTTATCGAATTTGGGGTTGGCAGGATCGAATTGCGTTAGTAAAGTGAAGGAGTCATTCTGACGTTGTCACTGATGGGGTTTCAAATATTGACTGACCATTATCTATGTAAGCGTGACGTCGGCGTCGCGTCCTACTTTGATAAGCTATAGTGTGTCGCCCTCCTAAAAAGGTTTAGTTTGTTTTTCTGTCTGTGTTTGTTTTGTACGGATATTAAAAGGTGTGGGGCATTTGTAATTAAAATGGACAGTAGGGATCGGGTTTCTAACTGACCGTTGGACGTAGATGGGTCTGTTTTTAAAAGGTTTCTCAATGCAATCATAAATATTATTGTAAGCAAACTATCGCCAGCGGCTTCGCTCGCTTGATACCGAGTTATGAATTACTTATGTCACTCTTCGGCTCTTGACAAAAATCACGGCGATCCGTGTCACTGTTGCTGGTCGAAGCAATCAACAAACAAACACACTTTTGCATTTGTAATATTATACCTCCTTAGACACGTTGATTCATAATGTATGCTATCCCAAAAGGGTCTTATTCTACCTACAATTGGTAATAGAGTTTAGTTTATTCTAAAATTTTCAGGAATTCGCCATTCTTCATTGAAAAAATACGATGCAAACATCTGCTGTTTTGGGACAACATAATCACCCTTTTCGGGATGGTATACATGTTATAGATCACCTTGTACATCTTCAAGGATCTGATTGCCTGGAGATCTAAGAGGATGTCTACCATGCTTGGGGATAACAGTCGTGACTTGAACCTATTTTTTTTGTAATTTTATCTTTGGTTTTTGTATTCATTGTTCTTAAACTGGAATATAGGTGACTTTTTGGACGGGTACCACACGATCGAAGCCGCGGGCTAGTGTAATAATAGCTTCGCTGAGAAATCACGATCCTTGTATCACTCATAACATGTTATGAAAGTAAGATTTCATTTGGAGATCTTTTATTACATCCCTTGGAGGAAAGTACCTCCTTTTTTGTACATTTGGCAGATTGCCTTTATCATGGACATTTAGGAAATTAAATATGTATGTAGTACAAGGATTCCCTAAACTTAATATAAACCACGTTAACACACGTACACTGATTCTTTCATCGACGGTCATAGGCCCTTTTCAGGGCCACCATTTATTATCCATATATATTCGAATAAAGTTCTTCGTATAATAATGATCGAACATCAAAGGTTTGCTGGAAGAAAACTCTTTTTAGGGTTAAGCTCGCCTTTGTACATGTCCTTTCATTTAGTTTGTTTTTTGTATGTGTTTTCTGTGTGCAATAAAGAATAAAGAATAAAGAATCACAGGTAAGCTTGTTTGATCACTTATTATACCATACCTCATCCTGGTCACTGACCTGATACAGCGTGACCAAGAAATAATCAGTGACACGACAAGAAGAACTGGGCCGACGGTATAACCGTAGAACCGAGAGCTTGTTGGTGAATAAAGATTCTCGAATGGCGACCACGAACCACGAACACAGAGTTGGAAGGCCCCCCCACCCGATGGACAGACGACATTGTGTTGCAGGAATTCTAAAGGAGAAGGCTTAAGACCTTTCGTCGTAGTATTCTTTGGGAGAAGACTATGTTCAGCAGTGGCCTTTATCTGGCTTATGATGGCGATGATGACCTTACTTATCATTATTCGCTAAGAGTAATGTAATTTAAATGGTTAAAGAACTAGTTGGCAATGGTTTAGAGATTTGAATATCCTGATCAAACTTAAATTTTATAGTATTTTTCCATTTCTATTAAACAATTGACTTAGCATATTTAATATAACACCTCTCATTATCTATCTATAAATTTAATCCTTTATCTGAACCAATAAACGTTAAAAGATATTTCAGTCCATTAAAATTAACATAAGTATTGAGTTTGTCCCAAACATACATAACTCACCGATCCATTTACTTCACACATTTACAGAAATTTTAAAATAATAATTCTAATTATAATAAAATAATTTAGTTACTGACTGACTGACAATCAGCACACGGCCTCAATCAAAAGTCCTAGAATATACACCCGAAATAATAATGATGCCCCCCCCACCCGATGGACCGACGACATTGTGAAGGTTGCGGGAAGTTGGTGGATGGAAAAGGCTTAAGACCGTTCGTCGTGGAACTCTTTGGAGGAGGTCTATGTCCAGCAGGGAACTTATACAGGCTGATGATGATGATAATGATGAATAATAATCACCTAGATAGTCTCTACAAAGGATTTTCCAAGAATCATCCACAATACCAGGTTGAAGTTTGTAAGTATTTACTTACAAACATCAACCTGTGTCAGGTTAAAGTTTGTAAGCAAATAACTCCATGCGAACAAAGTCACGGGCATTCCAGCTAGCTAAGCAATAAATCTGTAGCATCCACACGTGTTGAGAGGTTATTCATTACAGACAGACATCCGACCCGCAGTATTCACAGTGTATATTTCAACTGTTTAATTGGGAACAAATGTTGATGATACACGATCAACAGACGGAAATTCTTTATTATGACATTACCTATTAGCTAAACAAGAGCAGAAAGATTTCAAGAAAGTTCTATTGGGTTTTATTCAATTTCAAATCTCTCAATCTCTCCTTGGGTTATGTTTTTAATATATATTTAGAACACCCTCTGTTCTTCTTTCTTTAGGATTATTTATCATACTGAGCAATAATCTCTCAAGCTACTTTGGACGAATCGGTGATGTATGTTTGTGTGTATATTTGTTAGAGCATAACTTTCGAACCGTCAATCTGAACTGCAAGGAATTTATTAAAGACCTTATAAGTACCTACCTACATACTTAAATGGTAGGCATTCTCTCAGACAACACAGACATAGTGAGACGACTCAAAAGAACTAAGCCTTTTGAGTTGGTATGATGTAAAATAATAGTGAAATGTAGTGAAAGTGATAGTGCCTACCTATAAAGAACACAAGAACAAAGTGTCTTCCCCTTAACTAGAAATTGTAAGAAAAGTGCTATTATTATTATTATTATTTACTTTTTGTGGCTATATGTGACTAAAGTGCTATTGGACACATTCTTAGATATAATTTACCTTATAAAACTATGTTTAAGTAAAATTGCTCATTGGCCTACTTGGCTAGATTGCAATACTAATTAGGGTACAATATTTTGTAAATTAGGATTTAAAAAAAAAAAAAAACTCTCAGACCTGCAGGTGATCAGATCCTTTAAAATGTCAAAAAACAGAAGCATATCCGAACATTTTGACCTTTTTCAGTAGTGAGTATTCTATTCGTGACATGTTGCGAGCCCATTGCCGCTGGTGCTTAAGTAACAAGTATGATCAGTACTTAGCATCACTGTAATTTACAATTACGTCTAAAAATACCAACGATATGATATAAAAAATAAAGAACTTGCAGCAACATTAATCTTGTAGGCAAACAAGCAATAAAAAGATATTTATCTCACATCATCGCGGGTATCTCAATAAGAAATCTGATTAACATAACAATATTGGTAATTGCAGCGCTTGAAATCCTTTTTATAACTTCATCGTTAATTTTTGTAATTAATGGCCATTTGTACTGGTTGAAGTTTATAGGTACAACGTATTCTTTTGAACGTTGTTCAAAAGAACCAACAATAAATTGTTCAATAAAAAATATATACGCAAATAGTTTGATATAAAATGCATCATATTCAAATTGCAGATAATTGCAGAATATGTAAATATCTTACATATCTACGGAAGCAAATTTGCTTATTATTTAAAATAAATAAATAGGCTCACGACTTTTATCCCCAAGGATGGCGACCAGATCCTTGAAGTCAATCTAAGCGGGGTAGTCAGAGGCGCGTACGTCATACGTGATGTGACAGATTCATTGCCCTTCTTCGCTTATAACAAAATACTTACTGGTTTCCTCCCGATGTTTTTCTTCACCGTTTTAAGCACGTGTTAATGCTATTTTAAATGTTCAAACATAAAAATCGGTGCACGATGGAATTCGGATCAAAGGTCAAGGAACGTCCCACTAGGCCAACACGGCTTAAATAATACTTGAATATTATAAAGAATCTACGCCAAACCTTAAATTAATGCTTAACTCTTTAGGTCATTCATAGCGATGTCATTTCCTTTCAAATTGGCATCGCCAAGTGCGTTATTATAGAGATCTTGGAAACAACCAATGCTGGCACAAAGGGAAACCTAGAAGAAACTAGTAACATTAGCACTGAATATTCTCCAACTCGATTTCTAAAAGGTGTAAAAGTATCGTTAAAAAAATAACGTGGTTTGTTGTTTTTATCTTCTAAGCTTATTCGCAAAGAAAGCAAATTAAAAGTGTAAATTCAAGGCTATAGTCAAGAATATAAAAAAATTCTAAAACATTTCAAAATGATCCATACGAGTTCAGTTCAGTTTGAAGGAAGCCAGTCTGAATGACTTTAAGTTTCATTACAGAAAACAAACATCGATGGAAAACAAAAACTACAGAGACTGTTCATTAACCAAGTAATAAACTTTGCAACAGAAGCTAAAAATCAGAAGCTGAACGATGCAACTATAAAATCGTCGCCGGTCACACGACATGCAGTAAAACACTCATTGTTAATTAACCAATTGTTTGTATATTGTACTTGTACAGTGCCCCAAGCACGAATACTTCACATTAGCGTTAAGTTTACGATATTTACTATCTATTATTATAACTACCCTTTTTTTTTTTTTAGGGGGGAAAATGCCGTCGCATTTCCTTTCCGCCATGGGGGGTGGCGGAAAGGGGTATGTGGGGCTCGAACCCACTAAAAACCCCCCTGTGAGCAGTCCTCCGCCTGGTTGAGGTGAGATGGGGTCGTTTTAGCATTCACCATCTCGCCTCAGCGGTAGGCCCGGATTTGCCTTAACCGAGCCACTGCGTCTGTGCCTTGCTCACTAAGGCCACTCCTCAGACTTGTGGGGCCGTTAAGAAATAGGCAGCCGTAACACAGTTAAATCTAGCACGGAGGGTAAGGTTTTGTAACTGCCTATGGGTAAAGAGTAACCTACTCCAGACTTTACCTACCTACTTAGTCCAATTTGTGAGTAATAGAAGAATTATGGTGAGGTTATTTTTTGCTTTCGTTATAGTTTAGTTACAAGAAATTGTCCCATTTATTTGAAATAAACATTTACTTTACTTTACTTTACTTTACTTTAATTGTTAGGTAGAGGGTAGGCCATATAGCTCGCAGAACCGATAACCGTTGGGGAGTAAAGGTTCTCGAATGGCGACCATGAACCGGGCGACGCAGTGTTGGAAGGCCCCCCACCCGATGGACCGACGACATTGTGAAGGTTGCGGGAAGTCGGTGGATGGAGAAGGCTCAAGACCGTTCGTCGTGGAACTCTTTGGGGGAGGCCTATGTCCAGCAGTGGACTTCTACAGGCTGATGATGATTATGATGATCGTATCGTAAGCGTAACATTAATGTGAATTATGTTTACACCTATGGTTTCTAGATCCTGACGACTGCTGATATAAGATTTTTGTCCGGCCAGTACCACCACTCCATCGGATGTTATTGATGATGGTGCTGTCACTTTTGTATCAACCTTATAAAGCTCTCTACCGAGCTTTTGCATAAAAACTAGCGTCATTTTTATTCCGAGTAACTTTGGAAGAGTTTTTTGGAATAAAAACCTCGCAGCGCTAGTTTCTTTACAAAAGCCTCTACCGAGTTCAATACTAGGTATATCCAATACGAAACTTGGACTCGGCCCTCTGATAATTAGGCTTTGCCCAGTAAATCAACTCGGTACGTTGAAAAGAAGATACCCCGAGCGTAAATTACGAGGTGCCCTGCTGTTTCAGTTGGAATAAAGTTGTGTGTTCGACACGTTGTAATTATCGTGTTTAGGGCTTGTGGTTTCTTTGCCTTTTGACAAGGATATGTTGCATTGCGCAGAAATTACATTGCTGTTTTTAATTCATGTAGTATACATTTGTTCCCTGAGGCCTTAGTCTGTTAGTGTGTTATTGCTTCTCACTTTTCGACCGTTAAAAGTTGATAACTTGCCGTTTTTGTATGGTGTCACGAAACACAGGAATCAGTAATATATTCACCTTTCTCGGCCGAAAAGTGAGAAATTATCATGTGGAAACCTGTCACGTACTAGTACTACTGTAAAATGTGGGCACGTGCCATGTTTGGACGTGCCTCTGATTACCCCTCTAAGACATCTTCAAGTATCGGATTGCCTGGAGATCTGAGAGGTGTCTGCTGAGTCGTGAGCATATTTTTCTTCATAAAATTACCGCAATCGTCCAATACAAATTCATTTTCTAGAGAACAATATACACAATAGATGAACAAAGTGTAATTTAAGCTTATAAATTTCAACGCTCGTCGCTAAATTGAAGCTTTCCAGCATATCACTGCGTCTCACAGCATTCTTGAGTGTTGGAAACGGGTTCCAAGCAAAAAGGGGGACTGCTACCGGTGTCCCGGTATTCATAACAGTTTTTGTCACCTGTCGCCACCGGTCCCAGCTATAATAGCTTTGAGTTAAAGCATTCTTCACGAACCACGACACGATAAAATTAAAATCGTAACGACTTGTTCAAACAGCGTGTGATAATTCGAGAGTTTTTAGAAGAAGAGGAGAGGTTCAAAATGCTCTTTATTGAATAAAGTTAGTTTGAGTTTGAATTGAGACTGGCGGTATCGTTGAGCTATATCCTCTAATGTCAAACTCAAGATTGTTTTAATCGTTTCGTATGTCGTGTCGCGACTTTTGAAAAAACCTCTCACGGATCAAGGTTTTAAAGTTTGGACCTTGTATTGTGTGCATTGTTGTTTTGTATTTTTATGTATGTGAGAAATTTGTATAAAAGATGATTGACAGAATGTGACTATGTTTGCTTTATTGCTGTCAAAACGAAAACAAACATCAAAATGCGGACAGTTATAAGCAGTGTTCAAACAGAAGAGAAGATGTAAGGATCAGTTTGAAACGAATTTAAGATGGTATATCGCACTGCTAATAACATTACATGTCCATAGTAGATTTTATTTATTTGTCTTTGTACTTGTTCATTTTTCAAGTTTAGTTCAGCTTAGTTGAATTTATAAATGCGAAAGTGACTCTGTCTCTCCATCTGTTAGCTGTCTTACCACGACTGAACCACTGAACAGATTTTTGATTATTTTTTGTGAAGGTAGCTTATGCCCTGAAGAAAGACTTAAGCAACTTTTCATCCGGGTACTTTGCGCTCGTAGCCACATGCGGCTGCCAGTTCGTTCATTTTAAAAGTTGGTTCAAAGTTTTAAGTATCGCCGAAAGATCGCTCTCATTGATAAGACTGCCCATTGTCGCCATGAAGCTAACAAACTATGTCATTTTTAAAATGTCCCTGTAGTGTGTACAGTACTATTAATGAGATAAATAAAGGTCTTTACCTAATAGTTTCTAAGACGTTTCAAAGTGATCCTATAGATTTTATTGGAATAAACAACTTTCAACTTTCAGTTTGATCTGTAAATATAATTCTGTAACTCTTGCATTCTGAGTTGGTACATTCAAACTATCAATGCACCTTGTTCAACAGGATTTAGCACTAACTAATCCACTATCAGTATTCCCCAGTTTCTGCCCACTGACTGCAATGTAGTATAACTGGTTCGAGATCAACTCCCGAGAGAACACAGATCACAACACTGTTCCTCAAGCTAGAACATTATCGTAAAAAATTGTAATGGCTTTATTCATGAAATCATCTTATTAGATGCATGCCTAATCACGTTCGTGGTAATTACATGTTGCAGATATAGAAGCCGTATAAAATAAATTAAAAATGGCGTCGGTAAACTGACTTCAAAAAAGGAGGTTATCGATTCGGTGGCTGTTTTTTTAGTATGCATCGTACTGACTGCTCTGATCCGACAGGTCCAACTGTAATTATTTTTTTTCTCTATTGTCTCGAAATTGATGTTGCAATGATTTCATAATATAATTTTCATATATGTGGGATTAGTTTTTTTATGAAATTTCAAAAAAGATGCTTAAAGTTTTCGGAGATTTTTGCCGAACTGTTTTAAATTTAGCTGTTTTTGGTTATTTCATTAACTTTATAACTAATTGATAAACTTACGATATGTTTGACATTATGATTGCTACCTAAAACATTATAACTGATATAAGCTGTATTTCGAATAGTCTTTTTCAATTAATAATATAGAATTTCCAAAATTCGTGGAATACGAGAACATTTATTGGTTGTAGAATAAGCCCCCTTCGTGATATTATACATAATAATATTAAATTAATAAACTTTATTTACAGAAAGAAACTTAAAACTAATACAAGTTAATATTTACAAAATACACAAGAAACAGTTGAGCCATCTAAAGACCGTTACAAACGATCTATAGATAGCTCAACTGATCCAGATCACTACCAGTCGGAAGCGTCCCCAAGACGCTGGCGGAATTGAATCTACTTGTGGATGTTCCTCAGAAGTCAGTTTATAAAACGTAATTATTACTTGCAAGCTCTCCTATTAACATCTGACCCGATCTAAAAACGTCAGATCTTTAATTATTCGTAAAATCTTAATCGTTAGAAACGTGAGTGTTCATTGAACATCAGCATTAATACTGTTAACCATTTTATCAAAAGCTATTGGGTTGTATGTGTTTGTTTGAAGGCGGGATGACTATGGTGTCTTGGTAGTCTGGTGATGATATTAGATTATTACGTTATCCTCACTGCAAGATACTAGTTTACTTGTCAGAGCGTCCCGCTGCGCGTGATGTGAGGCGCCTTTAGAGTCTCCCACGAAAGTTGTATCACTTGCAATGCAAGTGGTTAGATATTTCTACACGAGCAATATATTTGTTATATTCAGTGGTCCAAGCAATAATTACGCTTACGATACGAAAGCAATGGTCAGGTCAACCATTAGCCAATAACATCTGAATGGTTAAAATCTTTTTATTTAGACTGGCTTTATAAAAACTGTTTTCGATTTTTTTCTTTTTTTTATACAACAGAGGTGGCATACATGCTTACGGCCCACCTGATGGTAAGCGGTTACCGTAGCCTATGAGCGCTTACAATACCAGAGGCATCACGCACGCGTTGCCGACCCCGAACCCCCTTCCCCCCTAAAGAGCTCTGGCAACCTTACTCACCGCAGAAACACACTATTTGAAACAAATAATGTTATTTGGCTGCGATCTTCTGTTAGGCGGAGGTACCTCCCCAGGCAGGCTACTCCAATTCAGAACGAGAAAATCTCGCTGTGCCCTACCTCCTCCTAAACCAATGTAAGCAAGTATTGTAAGCGCAACGTTACCTTGAATGTTTCATGTTTCATCAGCCAATAGGAATCCACTGCTGGACATAAACCTCGCCCCAAATTAAAAAGATTTCCAAGACGAACGGTCTTGAGCTTTTTCCACGCACAGTGTCACTCGGTTCGCAGCAATTCGAATCATTGCCAAAAAAGTTGCTTCACTTTTTTAGGTATTACCCCATTCTGACTTTAATACACAGTTGGACAATAATTTTATTGCTTGAAGAATTACCCGTGTAGGACCAACAAAGAAACTTGAGCTAGCATCTCGCACTGTACGCCTCGTCGTTTCATTACAATAGTTACCATCGTTTATCAAACTTCACATTGCCATAATTTATTCATAAAATTGTTCCGTTTTACTTCGAACAAGATCGCTTTACATGGCGTTCTCAAATTTCTCAATACGTGATGCAATTCCTTGTATGACTTCATCGCATTGAAATATCGTTGTTTTATTATCGATAACAATATTTTACACGTCGCCAAGAGTATCTTGTAAGGTGAAACCTTTGTGTTATTTATGACACGACCAGTGAGCCTTTATCAAAGATTATATTATTTTATGCGTTGTATCACGGATCGTATATCAGGCCCTTGATTTTATGAAGTGCCTTTGTAAAAATAATTCTTAAACATAATTAAGCTGCATTAAAGTTTAATTGCTGATTATAAACTCATGGTTGGCTAGTGATGGCAATTATAAACATGAGTCTACAATTGTAATTCTCTTTGGTATCTTCAATGCCGTAAAATAATTATAGTAAGTTCTCTAAAATAAGAAAAACACAAGTAATATAATTGTCTCTTTAAACCTTATCTTCAAATCATCATCATCATTATCAGCCTGTAAAAGTCCACTGCTGAACATAGGACAACATTATCCATTCACCAACATCCGCATCTTTCACAATGTCGTCGGTCCTCTGACAATGCGTCACCCGGTTCGTGGTAGCAATATAAGAACCTTTATTCTCCAACGGTTGTCGGTTCTACGCCTATGGCCTGTCCAGATTTTATCACTTGGTAGAACTTCATGCTCGAAGCTCTCACGTAATACATTGGTTGCCTAACTTTCAGTGCGTTAACAGGGTAAGCTCAAATGTCCGCAATGTAAAACTATTATGTTATCCCTTTACAGGCATACTTTTACAGGTATCATATTATTATTATTTTAGTAGGAGCTCTTTAGGGGGGGAAGGGGTTCGGGGTCGGCAACGCGTGCGTGATGCCTCTGGTGTTGCAAGCGCTCATAGGCTACGGTAACCGCTTACCAACAGGTGGGCCGTATGCTTGTTTGCCACTTCAGTAGTATTATATATATATATAATAATAGTACGTCTACTCTGCTCACTTAGCCTTTTTAACTAGTATTTGGTCCAGCTGTTCTGTAATTCTACTACTAGAAAATCAACTACGCTAGACCAACTTCTATTGCTAGTAGTCACTGTTCACAATACAACCTAAACTTAATTATCAGGATACGTAAATTGTAAAATATGATAAAACTATTGAGTAACTAACTCACCTTTAGCGGTTTCAAAATGATTTATAGATGTTAATGCAGTTATAAACGTATAACTGGGCATTAGCGTCAGTGGTTATTAGTATTGGCTAAGGTATATTGGTTTTGAGGTGATAATTCATACTGAAGTTGATTTAGAGGTCGTGAATAAGCTTTACTGCTATTTTTAATTCAAAGATAATTAATTTCGTAGTGTGAAATCTATCTTTAAAATAGTTATAGACAAAATTATTAACTTATTATATACTTATATTATACACAAAAAAGATTACGGTATTTCTGTTGGAAAAATAGACGACGACATTGAGAAGGTTAAGGAAAGTTGTTGGATGAAGAAGGCTCAAGGTGGTTCCTCGTGTCAATCTTTAGGGATGTTGATGATGTGATTTGTTTATTCAATCATCATCATCATCAGCCTGATGAAGTCCACTGCTGAACATAGGCCTCCCCCAAAGAGTGCCATGACCAACAGTCTTGAGCCTTTTCCATCCACCGACTTCCCGCAACCTTCACAATGTCGTCGGTCCATCGGGTGGAGGGCCTTCCAACACTGCGTCGCCCGGTTCGTGGTCGCCACTCGAGAACCTTTGTTCCCCAACGGTTGTCGGTTCTGCGAGCTATATGGCCGGCCCACTGCCACTTTAACCTGCTAATTCTGAAAGCTATGTCGGTAACCTTGGTTCTTCTACGGATTATTCAATATATAGCGACTATATAAAAATTCCATAGGAGATTTGATGCGCAATAAGCTCATTTTCCAAATTCAGAATTGTGAAGATATTGAAAGTAGGTATCCACATTATCACCATCATCAGCCTGTAGAATTCCAATGCTGGACATAGGCCTCTCTCAAAGAGAGAGTAGGTTCTCTAGAGGTTTTTATTTTTTGCCACTCCCACACAAAAATTAGAATTTAATTGCCGTATGTTTGTAATACAATGAGTGGCAAATAAATGATTAAGATGATCAAGATATCAGCTTAGGTAACTTCAACTTAACTTCACAAGCATTCTATCCACCCTCGATACTAAAACGAGTTCTTATCTATACAATCTCATCGAAGCCGGCTAGATCAAGATTTAACCTCCCTCCCATCGTCACTTAAACCTTCGTTTTCTAGGAAACGACATCCGATATCAGACCGCCAGAATATAGCGGTGATGCAAAATAAGTAAAATAAAGACGGTCAAGTGCAAGTATAGGGCTCGCGTCCGAGGCTTCGGATGCGTTTCGGGTTTGGTTCCTGCTGAGGGACAAATGTTTGCATGATCGGCAAATGTTCTCTGGGTGTTGTGGTACCAAGGTACTCGTAGTTTCTGATACCCACGACACAGTGAATCCTAGTGTGGGGTCAGGACTATGTGATTGTTGGGTGTTGTGTTGTATTTGTTTATGACGAAATCGTAAAATCGAGATCCTGAGTGTAGAGTTACCGCAAAATGTAATTTTGGACGTAAGTAATATTACGGTCAGCGCTTCATAGGAGACCTTTGCTAGTACCTTATACGTAGAACCTATTAAAATGTCCGTAAACCGACAGTAATGTGCTCTAAACTGGCTCTTTTGCTCCTATTGAGAGTATTTAGTCACGCGAGGAGCTTATAGATGGTCGATTGCGGAAAGCTGGCCTCATAATATTATCAAGTTGATACGACACGTCTCAGGTCCCTTTTAGGAATTGATCCCTTACGCTGATAGTAATCAACAAATCAGTATCTTGGTCACTGAAGATTGAGTTTGAACAAGTTTATTATTTTTGCTCTTTTTTTTATATACTTTGTCTTTTTATCTGTGGTTATTGGGGACAAATAAATGCTCTTTCTTTCTTTCTTTTCTTTCTTTCTAAGTTTGAAAGTTATGCTCGGACAAAAATACATAAATGTCATAATCATAATTGTTTATTTGCAGAATGTAAGTCAAAAAGAGTCATACGTTCATGCATACATACAAACATACTACGTCAAATCGTGCAAGATAATATTTGAGAGATTTTCGCTCGCTTCGTTTGCCCGTTCAATGATACTCATTATCATCATCATCATCATAGCCTTGTTTGGCGATTACAGTGATGTGCTAATTTATTTTTCACTCACTTCACTCTTACTTTTCGTGAAACGTATTCATAGAAGAATCCATTCCAACATATAGTCAGTGATTTGGCCATTACATCACTGACTTTACAAAATATTAAGTACAAAATATTAGTGTTATGAATAAAAATTTATTACAAACGAATTCACCTTCAAGGCCAGAATTACAGCTTAAAACAAGCATAAAACCAAATCCAGTGCTACAGCTTTGCACACTAGAGTTTTCTGTATAAACTAGTAACTTCCATTGTTTATTACATTTGCGACCCAACTTGGGTTGAATAATATGATAATAAGCATTGTCCGTTCCGATTCTCTTGGGCCATGGCCGCATTTGCTTGGAAAGCAGGTCATAGAGTTTTTTTTATCGTGAATACTTTACTCATGTTATTTGCACGAATACCACCTATCCAAGCAAATATCGCGCGGTATTTTGGTTGCGCGCTAGAGGCGAATCGATAATATTCTTTTTTTTTGCTTCAAATTAACATGGCTACTCAAATACCCGGCGGTATCTTCATCAGCCTGAGGAAGGCCACTGCTGGACAATGGCCTTTCCTAAAAAATGGCGCCTTCTCCATCCAACATTAAACAACTTGTCCCCACGACAAGAGGGGTGGGGTTGGACCATGACCCACCACTATGGTCAAGTGCGGGTGGGTGGAGCGCCAGAGCCTCGTTCGCTGGTCGGCAGGGTGCAACACGGGCGGCCGGTTGGCTTGGGTTCCAAAGATACCAGATGGAACCCCATATCTTTCAAATGCCACAAAATAAATAAAAATAATTTAACAATCGAATCTTAGTAAGAAATTGACTCGTAAATTTGGTTTCTGCACCGCCCTACATTATCTAAAAGTTGATGAAAATACTGACAGAATTGTATAATCGGTTATGTTAGTATTCAAATTGATTTTGTTTGTCGAGTTTTGCATAGCCAGAGTGGTCAGTTCAAAGAACATTGAGCATTTACAAAACAAACAATTTTGCTCGTTTTTCAACAACCATTGCCATTATAAATCCATCCTTATGCTACGAATGAAATATATTTCTACCTAGTTGAAAAATTCCATAATATCTATCATTTGAATAACAATTTAAAGAATTTTAATAAAACTCCGTCATCATCATCATTTCAGCCGCCAACTACTGCTGAACGTCTCTCCCATAGATTTCCAGAGCGACAGATTTTGTACGACCTGCACCCAACACCTCCCAGCAGCATTTATTCGTCTTTTCATCTAGTGGGGGGCCGTTCTACGCTGCGCTTTCTAGTGCGTGGTCTCCACTTTAGAACCTTAGTGCCCCATGTCGTCTGTTCTCCGAGCTATGTGCCCCGCCTACTGCCACTTCAACTTACCAACCCACTGGGCAATGTCGGTGACTTTTGTTTGTCTACGGTTATCCTTAATTCTCACTCAATTTTGTAGAGAAACGAAGCATAACCCTAAGCTCGCTAAGCAACTTTGATCTTACTTATGATGCCCACGACGAAGAGAGATACTACGTCTCTGTGCTATAATAGTCATCACTAGTGTAGACCAATGTGTGCTACATTGGTCATGGACTTGCGTTTTGAAGCACTGAGGTATTTTGCACGAGAATATGTCGCGTGGTTTCCTAAACACTGCCCAGCCGATATTGGATTCGTTGACTGACCTCTTTCACAAAGTTGGACCTACCTAACTGGACCGTTTGGCCCAGATAGACGTACTCTACAACAATTTCCATATTAGAGTTTAGAACCACTATATAATACCAATATTATTCAAATAAATCACCAAAACACGAATTAATGGCGAAAATCGTGGTTCAATTACCAAAACTCATTTAAATTATCCAATCTGGGGATTTATGGCCACCATAGATATATAGTCGTCACTCGTCTAGCTTCAGTTTGAATTAATTTCAAGATTAAAGCAGGTGTAAAATTGCTTATTCATAAATTTATATCTTTGCTATTATTTATTATTCACATCAATCAGTATTCTAAGATATATTATTAAATTTTTAATAATATGATGATTAATTCTCATGACCCTATAATGATAGACAGTTTTGAAGAAGGCCAATCTACCTTCTCTATAAACCCAGATCTGTAGGTATTCTAATCCTTAACGAATATTGAGTTATACAGCCAAAGGAAAGGGTGCTGATTCCAGCTTTTATAAGTAGATATAATTTATGTATATCACTATATAGATGTATCCATGAAAAACTGATATACTAAGGATATGAGATATCCCTCTGTTTGAACGTGGCTTTTGTAGGGATATTTTTGTACGCGTTGAGTCGTCAAGGTGGAAATACAAGTCCGATTCAATTAATAATTCTGACAGAATAGTTGGTTGGACGATGCGTTCGTTTTTTCATCAATTCTATCTTCCACTTCGGTAGACATTTTGACTTCATTAACTCGTTTAATATGAGTTCTTTCTGTGGCTCGATAGCCCATCGCCTTGGTGAGGGATTTTTTCATTACACTAGCTTCCGCCGGCAGGCACCGCCACGTAAAATGTATAATGCTATTAAGCTTCACTTGCGAGGTACCAGGATGAAGTAGCCTATGCCCTTCTTAAGGGTTCTAGCTTTAAGTTTTTTTTTATATTGATATACCATACACTTTAATTTTTTAGGAGAATTTTCTTTAAAAAAATCTTTCATACCAATCTTGTTCTGGCAAAATTTAACCGCTCAATCTGAACTGCAACATTGCCAACATTATAACATTATTTTCTTCAAAAGTGTAAAGTCGTACAGCATTACTCAGTTTCAACTGTGACGAACAAAGCTAACAAACTTCTTGATTCCGCGAACCGTACACTAACGGCCAACAATTTGTCGGTCTCGTTGACTTGATATCTAAATTAGTATGGAGACAGCCTATCCTTTTTTATCCAGCGACTGACGTCTCAATTAATGATGTGCAATTTCAAAGATCTGAATCGCTGACGACCCGACGGCAGTGTGCAGCGGAGCGGTGATTATGCGTATTTTGTGTATTCATATTCACATACTTTATTATGAGCTTCTGTTTGTACGCATTGCAAACGGTTTTGAAGATCTTAAAACATAAGTTAAGTTTAGGTTAGGAATGGTGTTTTTAAAAAACGCATTTTTAATTATTTGTGATTTAGATGAAATAGTGATGTGGATTAATTAAAGTATGCTATACGGTTTGGTTATGTAGAGAGGATGAAACAGGTGTATAAGTAGTGTCATATATAATATACCTAATAATGAACGTAAACTTTTCACATAAGTAGGTCAGTATTTGCTTGTTGTGTGATTTTGCAACCTACCTAGGCACTTCATTCTGTTATACCTATGTTCATATATAACACGTGTTATGTTGCGTAGTTGTTGTTTGTTGTTTTTACGGTCACTGATAATCTACTTTTTCCTCCTTGGTTTCAGCTGAAAATCAGCGTTGAGTGCTAACACACCCAACATTAATGCTGAGCTGAACACCTTTTTTAGCATTCGGACACATGAGTCGATATACCTAAACTTTTTAATATAATAATGTTATGTACCTAGGTATACCTAAACTATGTAATATTTTTTGAGTAATATTGTATGTCTAAATGTGTATACTTTTGTGCTCACCACCTAATCGGCCATCTCTTGCTAAAATAAACGATCATTCTATTCTATTCTATTCTAAGTATAAGCCGAGTATGAATGAGAACGATGAAAGGAAAATACCTCGGCGTACGTTTAGTGACCAAATCAATGACGTTTTGGAAAAAGGCCGAAGAGTATGCTTGAGCAATGTAATGAGAGTGAACGACGCAAAAAAGGTATATCAGGCAGGATGAAGCAAGTGGATAGCTGTTATCTTTGCCTACTCCTATGGGAAACTCCTTTATGTATTGTGTTTTAGAGTAATATTGTGTTTAGGCATTAGTTTCAAGGCTCCCCGAAACCAGAACCCATTTACGGATTAGAACCGAACTGCTTACTTTTTAAAGCCACTAGTGGTGACCTATCTAGATGAGGTGACGGCACTGAAGGTTTCACTTTGCTCTTTTATGTTTCGATATTCTTAAAATACCTATAGAAAAATAAACCTAGATTCTTTAACCTCTACTCCTATATTCATTCACATTAATATCTAAAACTCTTTTCGGAGATCGATAACAAAAACGAGCTTATATACGTAAAAAATGTGCTCAATATAGCAACCGCTCTTTTACCATTAAGCTTAAAGTTCCATGTACAAGAGCAACTTTAATTAAATAAGTCGCAATGTAGGTATACTTTGTCAAAAATGAATGCAAAATAATACAATTTCGTTCAGAGCGTCCGGCCCGGCAAGGCAGAGATTGCAGCTCAGCTAACCATCCACATCGTATTTATTTTAGTACCTAATTTAAATAAAACAGCCTCAAGTTCTTTGTGCCTCTGTCAGTATTCGTAAACAAATTAACATGTAGCTCGAATATTTCCTCTCCAAGATCCACATTATCATCCCTAGACTAATTGTCCCAGTCTTTGAAGGAACTTGGAAGGAATTCCTCACGCGTTTTTCATTGAAAGTTTCGAAGCTAATTAAGCTAATGACGTAACAGCAAGTCAAAGCGGTAATTTAGGAGCCCTTGAAGCGTTAAAGTATACGGTGAGAAAATACCCACAAAAACTATACGATCCATCATAATAGTGCCAAGCAATTACTGTTGGAAGCGTTAATGGCTCGCATCCATTTAATAATCTATACGGAACTTGTTTTAAGCTTACAAGACATATAGCGATTTCGATAATAATCTTGTTTTAATAATTACTCACTTATTTCTCATCCCACAATCTTGATCGCCTATTTGTTAGTTATTTTTCTTGGGGCTCCGTTAGACTTAATTTTGTTGCTTGACAACTCTTTTAGGAATGTTTAATTCTCGTGATTTTTCTTGGTCGATCTTATCTTCGGAGGGAACGAAGGGAACGTTTCTAAGAAGTTCACTTGTTTTATTTTATTCGTTCTAGTTTACAATAATAAGTTTTCTATAAAAGCGGCACCGTGTTACGTTATTTGTGTAGGTAACCAGAAAGGAGCTTATTCGTAACTATTTGGAATGGCTAATAGAATAAAAAAAATAACACCCAACAGTCAAATACATAGTGTGGGGTCAGCACTAGAATTCCCTGTGGTGTAGGTATCAGAAACTACGAGGTACCATGGTACCACAACACCCAGACCTGAACAAAATATTTGCAGATTATGCAAACATTTGTCCCGCAGTGGGAATTTATCCCGCACCCCTGCGTCTCAGACTCGCCTGCTACGCTACCTAAGTGTAAATGCAATTTGCAGAGGCTCCTTTTGCGAACTTTTGCGCTGATTTCACTTAGTCCTAAACAAACAGGAATCAATTTTATAAATCGAGAGTAGTCTAACTACACAATGTATCTATGACGTCACGCTGGCATCACCGTCGACTTTTGATAAAGTGATATGTGGAAATGTTTTCTTAAAAACCACAGTTTTTCGGAGATTAACAACTTGGTATGCGTCCAAAAATTCTTCTGCAGTAAAACTACTCTCTGATGCACATTATTTTTCAAACCATTATGAGTCGCTTACTCTGAAAAACTACTTTTGGTCTCTTTATTGAATGAGATAATGCTTTCCGGTTTTCGTTGTGCTTTATTTTCTGTGAGATTTTGGCAAACTTTTAGCTTGGTGACCAATGTTATAAAACCCAGTTACGTAGACGCACTAAAGTGTACTATGGTTCGCTAGTTACTCAATACTGTCATAACTTATATGTTACTGTTTCAAATTGTAATAATATTCAGTCTTGTATGTATGCAAGAGATAACTCAATTAAGTTTTTTAGTTCAAACCTCCAAATTAATTCATAAATTCGTTTCTTGTATGAACTCGTTGCACAACTTATATTAGAGACTATCTGCGGCCATACACGTACAGTTAAGGTCGTGAAGTCGTAACTAACTGCTTTAAGCTCTAAGCTATGACTGCATAAAGAACTACAATCTTCAGTCTAGTAGTCACGACTGCACAAACAGGTCAGTAGTACTGCAAAATTTCGTTCTTTTTTTATGTTACACGGAGGCAAACAGGCTTACGGCCCTCCTGATGGTAAGTGGTTACCGTCGCCTGTTGACATCAACAACACCTAGAGTATTGCTAATTGCTAATATGTGTAATATTGCGAGGCATACACTGACTGAAGCCCGAGTCTTAAATGCTGTCACCGGTGAGTGTTGAAAAGTGAATAGCTTATCGTTTTTGTATGGGGTCACGTAAAGCGTGCCTTTATAAACCGGCAGTCTATTCGCTACTCTGTTCTAGATTAATTGAGGTGTCGCTTTGAGCTCTATCGCAACTATCTTTATTTCGTATTGTAGTGAAGTTAGAGTGAGCTATAGGAGCAGCTGTTGAATACCGACTGCTCAATAAGTTCAAAACGACTGCTCGAGCAGTTGACAATGACTGCTCAGATGGAACGTACACAGACCTTATTCAACGATTAAAATGCTCAAACTGCTTGTGTATGGGCGCCCTTTCTAATAAATATTAACTACTGACTAACTCAAGTAAATGTTTCCTGCTACTGTAAGAAAAATTACGAACGAACGAAGAATTTTATAATAACTTCATTTGCATTATAAGAGGCCTCGCGTCCGATGTTACTGGTTTATTCAACAACATTGTTTACTTATTATTGTCTTTTTATTGTTTTATTTGAATATGGAAATTGTGCTTATTAAAAATAATACTTTTATGGCCAGTAACTCAATTTTACAATAGAGTTTATTTTTTTGTTTATATAACTAGAAAATTATGCGCAACTTTGACAAAGATGTCAACTGACGAATCCAAATCGGATGAGCAGCGATATATTCTCGTCGCAGATACCGCAGACTCTCAAGTCGAAAGTCTACAATAAGTGCGTGCTGCCAGTGATGACATAATAGGACTGAGACTTGGTTGCTAACTATTGGCCTCATACACGTCAAGCTCTAAGTCGCGTAGCGGGCTATGGAAAGAGCTATGCTAGGAGTTACACGCGATAAAATCCTAACAGACTATAAAAAGAAGACGTAAGGATCATATTGAAACGATTTTCAGGCGATATATAGCACTCCGTTTGAACACGGCTTGATTTTCCACAGACTTAAAAGTTGTGTTTGTTACCTTATAAAATAGAAAGATTTAATTGATCATCATTAAGCCTGTTGGCTTATAGCCGACTTATAGAGAGTGTTATCTATATTTTATCAACGAACACAAAACGCTACTAAACCTTCCCACTTGTCATATCCATCATTTCGATCAACTTATCAAGCCTACACCTCTTTGTATACAAATATCGGCGCCATTTTGTTTAAGCTCGTTACAAGTCGACGCACGCCACCGGCCCTCCTAATTATAATGTTGGAGTCGTGTGTGTAGGCCCTAAAGGTACGCGAATAAGTGTATGCGTGGGCGCATGTGTGCGTGTTGATTGTGTGTCGGCTTTTTTGAATGTGTCTAATAATTACTATATAGCTTACACAAAAACACCCGCTGGCGTACCGTCCCTTTTTAGGGTTCCGTCAGGAAACAGCATGTCTTAATATAAGTGTTTATTGCTGCTTCCCTTGGAATGGGAGTCAGTTGTCAATCAAACTGAATTATTCTTGATATCTTTGACTCAACGTTAATCTTGTTGAGTTGAGTCTGAACTCGTCTGTTCGTCGTTAGCTGTCATGAATTATTAACTGCAGTTTATATTACAACCGTTTACTTATACTTCTTTTCATTTTGTGTAATTTCACTTACTTTTATTTTAGAGTTTTCTATTATGAAAACTTAGGAAAAGGTGTACATTTAGGTTGATGTGCTTACTATCTAATGGAATGATAGCTACTTCTATATGTGAAAATGTGATAAATTTAATGGTTTAGACATACCTCTGACATGACATGCCCCAATAGAAATCTTCAAGGGCCTAATGAGCTGATATTTGTTTCTATAAGGTACATCCAGAACTGCATCTAGCTGCAAATATCTATTTATTAACTATTCTAGCCTATTAACCATTGCGATCTCACTTGACCATATTTGTTATCAAAGAAATCTCAATCAACAACGTTGCCTCCCAACACCTGGGCGGGTTTTGGGAGTTGAACATAAAGTCGAATTCACAAAGCAGCTTCGCTTAGTAGTTTATTCTTTACCGCAGCCAGCGCCTTCTGTTACAAAAGGTAGTCCAGTTGCAATGCAATGAAGAGCAGCATAAAAATTCTTCCGAAGAAAAATACAGTCTGCTTTTCATACACTACACAAAGCGGCGATGGGCTTGCAATCGGTCACGTATGGAATACTCAATACTGCAAAATGTGAGCATGTGCCAAATGTTTGGACATGCCTCTGACTACCCACTTATACGTCTTCAAGGATCTGATCTCCTGGAGATCTGAGAGTTTGTCTACTATGCTTGGGGAGAAAAGTCGTGAGCCTATTTTATATACACAATAATTTAAGTAAGAACATGTTATCTCCGTTCGTGTTGACAGTGTATGTATGTTTGCGTTGTTAATGACAAGAGCTAAAAGAAAATTACAGAGCAATGCCTCTCACACATAAAAGTCGCAGCACTTCTCTGCAAATGAACCCCTGGTTTACACCGTGGATTCAGCCTAATGGTTAATCATGATTGCGATCAGGGGCGTCGGCACTGCAAGCCAAACATTAGCTCTGCACTTGGCAGCAGCTGTGTACATTTGCTTTCATACAAGTAACCCGTTTTGTTCTCGTGAGCAAATGTTGCGAATCGGATCGAACTGCAAAGATGAATCTAGACAGGTTTTTTTTTTTCAAGTTCCGTTGGTACCTTAAAAACTGAGGTAACAGCTTCAAAGCCTCGGTGGCGCAGCGAACGAGTGCCCGTCCGAGACGCATGGGATGAATGTTTGATCCCCGCTGCGGGACAAATGTTTGCGTGATCTGCACATATTTGGTCCGGGTCAGGGTATGGTGGTACCATGGTACTCCTAATTTCTAATACCGACGACACTGGAAATCCGTGTGGGGTCAGGACCATAAATATAATTATGAATGTTATGTGTTATAAAATAAAGACGGTCAAGTGCGAGAACTCGCGCCCTGAGTCGGAAACCAGTCGGAAAATCCGTACACGTGGTCAGAAGATCAAAATTCCAAATGTAGGAATTGACAAACTTATATTTGCGGTTGCTCACGTAGTCATTGTATGACATTGAGCGCAAATATAACTTTGTTTCCTAAAAAACTTCTAAATTCCTCAATTTCAGACTTTTCCCTTTAACTGTATCACAAATTTCAAGTTGATACCTTTAGCCGTTTCTGAGAAAAACGGTCTTGACAGACGGACAGACATACAGACAGACGGACAACAAAGTGATCCTATAAGGGTTCCGTTTTTCCAAATGAGGTACGAAACCCTAAAAAGCTTTCTTTTTCTCTGTTCTGTTCTTTAGATAGTTGCGGCTTAGTCAGCTCCGCACGTAATGACCATGTCTTTCGTGTGGATAAGATCGACTAGGCTGAGAGGATGGTATAGGTGCTGGGCAAGCCTACTCTATCAGGCACTACAGCGTCCTGTAAGTCAGTAAAAAGTTTCACCTGATACTGTATAAATCATCTAAAATGGATGTAATAAGGCCTTACAGTAAAGATAAAGTCTATTTGGGATTGGTAAATCATTTATTTTCTGCATAATATTTTGTAACTTAATCGAACCTACTTATATAATACTGAGCTCTACTTTTAACAACCTACAAAGAGCATTATTTAACGATTGTAAACTACAAGACCCTTACTAGGTTTGCCTTGCACTCGCGAGGTTTAAAAGCAAAATAAAAGCAATCATTAGAGACCTCCGAGGTACAAAACAACGAGTAGACCCTACAGGTTGCAACGTCTCAATCCCCAGCCACTTTACAACTAAAGGATGGTTTATGCTGGACTGGGACAGGAGCCAGGGCAAAAAAACTAAAGCAACACTTAACTTTGCTGACAAACTTAAGCTCGCCGAATCTGCAAGTGCAGAAGGCTCTTAAACTTCTTGACAGCAAAGTCAGAGACATTCGGTGTTTTTTTTTTTCAAGAAATCATTAGGATCACTTTGAGCCGTCCTAGGAACTAGGTGAAACGTGGCCTCTTCCTCGCGACCAAGCCTAGAAGAATCAGGCAACGACTTGGAGCCTCACTTTTTGGGTGGATAACATTTTCAAAAACTGGAATGTAGAGCTTTAGGATGTTGCTTATAAGGTGAGGCTCAAAAAAGTTGAGGATGTGACTCCTTAATGTTAATTAAAAGTCCAAAATATTTGGTAAAAAGCTCCGTGTAACTCACACACGTCACGACTTACAATCTGCTGTGCTTTTACACTGAGTTTTCGGCCGGTACCCGGTACGGTTTAGCGTGAATCACCCTTAAACCAGGTCTTAACAAACAAGATGTAAATGTTCGTATAACTATGGAATCTGGGAACATAAATTGATAAAAGACAGAAATAGGAGAGATCAATCTAAATCAGACGGGTATAAATATTTTGGATTAGTCATGTTCTGTGTTTTACTTTGGTAGGTATAGGTAATTAGTAACTAGTAGTTCGCCCCGAACTGAGATCTCGCAATGTCTCGTAAAAGTTGGTGCTTTGAGGATCGTTGAGGCACAAATACGATATTCTTTGAAAAAAAAAATCATGTTTTAACTATATCCAGTCTTACCTGAACTTAAACAGTCTTTAAACTTTACCAAATGAAAGTTCATTTTATATTAGATTTCATCTACTATTTTCATTGTATCTGAAAAACCTAGAATAAAAATAAAAAACGTTTATGAATGTATAACAACAAGCTGCAACAAGAACAAAGCTCCTTCACCGATAAAGCCGATTCACTCAAGTTGTCTGAGAGATTATGGCTCGCTTCGCTCAATTGATCAATTAATATAAGACTATCCCCCAGATCGCTCTTGCCTACTTGACTTTGGGACTAGACCTCTCTTCAGAGGATTCAAATGCTTAAACCTTAAGGTTTTGTTTTTTGAGAGAACCCAAAAAAGCGACTGGTATTTTAAAATAAAAAGAAACAATCGAAAAGCTTTCAATTTACATTGCGCGGAATTGGTTTAACCAGCGGCAATTTGAGTGAAAAGTCTAACATTGCAAAACTGGGTCAGCAATCTAAATCATGGCTGAAATAACCGCATAAAGATTTGTGGTAAAAGCCATTACGACTCATCAATGGCCATCACGACCGCCACACTTCACTTAGGTAACTTTTTCAAATAACACAAACCACTTTTACACAAGTGATTTTTTTATACAAAATGTGGGTAGCGCATTAAATGTGGTAACTGTATCCTGGGCACTTGCTGCCAGAGGCATCACACGCTCGTTGACGATCATTGAAACATGCGTTCGTAAGTTTGTCTGATGTGCCTATAAATTCATCGGGTACATCACTTTTCAAATCTAAACACAGCATTTCAAGACTTTGCAGCAGATTTTATAGGCAAGGTGACAGTTCTTCCCGAAAAGACACCAACAAGAACTATCCTCCTCTGCAAATAAAACTAGTGGTTCGGCTCAAACTGAGATCTCGCGATGTCCGATAATAATTGGTGTTCGATGATCGCTGTAGCTCAATTATTAAGATAAAGTTTTGAGTTTTTATTTTAAAACACCCTATTGGACATCGATATCTTAGCAACTCGTAGGAGGAGGTAGGGCACAGCGAGATAGGAGGAGGTAGGGCACAGCGAGATTTTCTCGTTCTGAATTGGAGCAGCCCGCCTGGGGAGGTACCTCCGCCTTACAGAAGATCGTTGCCAAATAACATTATTTGTTTCAAATAGTGTTGTGTTCCTGCGATGAGTAAGGTTGCCAGAGCTCTTTAGGGGGGGGAGGGGGTTCGGGGTCGGCAACGCGTGCGTGATGCCTCTGGTATTGCAAGCGCTCATAGGCTACGGTAACCGCTTACCAACAGGTGGGTAACCGCTTACCGCTTTTTTTTATACTACTGAAGTGGCAAACAGGCATACCTGTTTGCCACTTCAGTAGTATAAAAAAAAAAAAAAACTCCTTCGCCAGTTAAACTATTATTCATACCAGTAAATTTTGATAGTACAATCTGCTGACGTACTAAATTCCTTGCAGATCGGATCGACGGTTCGAAAGTTATGCTCTAACAAATAAACATACAAACGAACATCGCAAAATCGTCCAAATTTTTCGACAGATCTACTCTAGATTCGCTCGCTCGATCAACAGACTAGTAGCCAGCGAGAACTAGCCAGTTTTAACTATTCGTTCCGTTTATTTTTCCATCTTTACTTGTTGGTTTTGTAAAGAATGCACCGTGTACTTACGTCTCTATTTCGATTCGTCGCACTTTAGCGTCATCTAGTATGACGATGCAATTTTTTCTACAATCTTTCTTTCGTTCTTTAGTATTGTCAACTTTACTCAATTGACGTTGAGTCGTTTTTCGCAGAGCAATAGCGCAGCTAAAATATACAAGTGAAGTAGCATAGACCCCTCAGTCGGTGATGACTTAATTTTACTGGTACATTTGCTATGCCTGCAGCGTTTGCGTTTGTCGTGGCTTTTTATTTCTGTTTGAATTCATAAGAGCATGTGAGAAGATTATGGTTTCAAGAAATTTGTTCAACCAGTGAACAATGCCGTCAGCGTTTTGGAGACGCTTCCATTTGGTTGTGATCCAGTGAGATATACTACAAGGTGGTTCAAAACATGTATACGATCAAAACTAAAACGAAAAATCGATTTTGGCGAAAAAAAAACAATAAAAAAATAAACAGGTTTTTTTCCTAACTTTCTCATATTAGAGCTTACAAAGTCAATTTGTAGAAAAAATAGAGATTTTTGTAGCTGTTTCTAGCAACAATCTTGTCGTTGGAAGCTTTTTAGGGGTCACACTTTTTTTTTCATCAACATCTTCAGCCTGTACACATCCACTGCTTGACATAGGCCTCCCCCATGAGTTCCATTCATAGGAGTTCCATAACAAACGGTCTTGTGCCTTTACCATCCACCGACTTCCCGCAACGAAAAGTCCCCAAGACGCTGGCGGAATTGCCACGCTGGATGGCAATGCTAATCCGTTCGTTGGGCCAAATAGGAGCAGCTCTTGGTACTCGAAGTAGCAAGTACCTTTACGAACCACCTCTAGTCGCGAGCTCTGTGGCTCGTATAATATTCGCAAAAAGACAATAAGTGTCTCCAGCACGTCTGGCACAACGGTTGCCGTTATTTATGTGTCGGATCCAGATATAATCTGTGGAAACATCCTCGGGGACGCGGGTTAAGGCGGCCGATTTATTTACTCGTACTTTGTGTAAATTCAAGATTGGTAAATATGAATGTGAAAGACCAAAGAAAAGACAGGTGGATTGTTTGAAAGAAGACATGAGTAAAAAAGGAGTTATCATTTACAAGAAAGGAGCCTCGAAGAGGCGCACTTTAATCCTTTCACTACTCTGATTGTTTTCCGACGGTCATACGCCCTTTTCAGGGCCTCCATACCTCAGCCTGGTCACTGACCTAATACAGGATAGCCAAGAGAGAATCAGTGACACGATAAGCAAGCATTAACACGTACTTAACTAGTTATGAACTAACGACGAGAAAACTTCACCGCTTCTGTTCGCCACCTATGAATTTATACTTATTAATTATAATTTCTCTTCTTTATATATCAATATGAAAAAGCCATGTTCAAACGGCATACGATGTCCTATGTCAAATAAAAATCGTTTCGAAAAGATCTTTACATCTACTGAATAAAGTCAATTTTGAGTTTGACATTCGACTGTGTGCGATATAGCTCAACGATATCGCAATTCAAACTCAACATTAAAGTTACACAAAAGACGTAAGGTTCATTTTAAAATAAATTTTAGTTGACATATCGCACGCCATTTGAACATAGCTTTACATATTATTACAGAAGCTGAGAAATTATAATTCATAGGTTCAACTCAATTTATCCAGCACTCAGTTTTGTAGCGAATAGTTGTCATTTCATTAAAATAAATTCCCGGTGCAGTGACATAAATCATTAACGACTCGCGTTTCCGCGCGTTATGACAATTTGCAATCTAAACATAAAGGCGCTTACTAACGAGCATAGTAACCGACCAAATGCACCATAACAGAGTGAGAGTGCACAAAACAATAGGGAACATTGTTTTTAATAATTATAAATAATAAATATTCCGGACATATTATCACACACAGTTAACTGATCCCAAACTAGGCATAGCCTGTACTATGGATACCAGAGACTGATATACATAATAGATACCTATATATTTAACACCCAGACACAGAACAAACATCTGTGTTAATCACAAATGTTTGTCCAGTGCGGGAATCGAATCCGCGACCTCTAGCGCAGAAGGCAGAGTTACTACCAGTAATATTTTGTATACACACTTTTTTCATAATTTATTCGAATTACTTGTTATTAATGTTAAGTATATAATTATGTTTTTTTTTCATAAACTAAAGATTTTTTGCTTTTGCCGTCGCTCTACCTGATCTACAATTGTACTATAATATGCGTTGCCACAGCACTGAAATCATGTTATTTTTTAATATTCGCACTTTGTCTAGGCAAAGATGTTTCCGCAATAAACTTTAGTAGGTTGCATGGAATAAATGCCTCGTGTGCAAGTCGCCTAAATGCAAATGAACAGTGTACAACTAAAATTAGAATCATTTATGGTTCAAGCAATAAAGCAAATAATTTTGTAAGCCTTGTTTCAGAATACAAATTGGACATAAATATACACATCGTTCGTATAATTGAAGTTAAGCGTTATCGTGATTTTCCAAATGAATTTGTTGGAAAACCTATCAAAGATAATTATGAATTTACATGTTTAAAACATGAGGTAGCTTTAATGTGGAAAGCAGCAAGCTTATTTACTTCATTCATCATAATCATCAGTCTTCTCGAACTGCCATAACACAGGGCTTAAAGACTATCCCTAAAAACTTAACATTGATTAGGGGGTAATTAATGCTAATTACCCCCTAATCAATGTAAAGTTTTTAAGAACTTATTATACATTTTTAAATTTCTAACGTAATGTAATGACATTATAATTGACAATGATCTATGTCCAGCTACTTCTACAGGCGGATGATAAATTTTTATGTCATAATATCTTTTCTACAAACGACATGTATTGTCGTTGGTAGAAAAGATATTATGTTCGTTGCAATATAACACTTTCGTTTGGAAAGTGTTATATTGCATTAGTGCAGTTTTAATTAACAACTGACTTATTTAATTACCTTAAGTTTGTTTGTTAAAATTAAATAACCCATTTCATTATAAGCTTGCATGAGTACTGTCCGCGGTTGGGGAATAGACCTGGTATTTCTTGAAAAAAAAAACTAGAATTAACTTAACTAGAATTGCCCAACTAAATTCTTCATCAATGCGATTATTATGTCAGTCTTGTGTGAGTGAAAGAATGCCAAGTTTATCATATTGAGTTATTCCCTAAAAATAAAATCAAAAGCGCCACCGAAATCGATTCGATAACTCTCTTTTCCTTTTCGAACAATACCTAAACTAAATAAGGAGGCGAACATACTTTAATCGAGTCGATAACGCTAGTATTAAGGGGGCTGGTATACGTAACCTTCTGAAGCTATTATATAACTACTAATTTAAAATTTTATATCTCAGACATTTTCCTTTTAGCCCATTTAAAACCCTCGTAAAATTTTACTCTTCTCACGAAGACTATCATTACTTTTCTTTTTACTGGCTTTTACTATAAAGTAAATGAAAATTAGCATTGAATATACTCTCTATACAAACACCATTAAATTTTACTACAGAAAGTGGTCGATAGGACCTTTTTAGCATTAAGGGGAGTGGAGCAGTATTAATCCAAAATCCACGTTCGATCAACAATTTTTCTGCTCAAGGATTTTCAGCTCTTTTCCAAGGAGGTAGAGCCTCAATACGTTTGTGGAGAGGACCGGCAACTGTACTGCTGGTTTCTCATTTATTCACAGCCGGCTTATACATAGCGTTGTACGGAACCAATAAACCGTCAACTAATATACCTGAGCATCGGAATTTGCATTTCAAACTGTATCCCAAAGGACCCCGATACTAGGCTAATGTTCTGTGCGGGGAGACAGAAATTTAGCCATATTAGTTCGCCCGCATCGTTTAGCCAAAGTACAGTTTGGGAGAAGAGATGAGCATAAGGTACTATAGTAAAATTTACAAAATGCTTCTCTTGGTATAGACTGTATGGAGTCAAATCAAGTTTAAATTTGCCAAATTTCAATTTCAGATTTTTTCTCGCGAGTTGATCTCAATCATGTCAAGCGTAGGTACATTACTGAATTTCGGGTACACTAAAATAAGTCGTTGGCAGTGGTTTTGTTGTGTTTACAATTTCAGAGAAAATCTTGTGTATAAATTAACTAATCATAATTATCGTTATTAGTTATTTCTTGGTCATTATCTAAAGACGAAAGATTCAGTGTACTAGGCCAGGTTCTTCGCATTATTTACGTTTGTTTTTTCTGGACGGATTTTTTATCTCATTTGTTCTCTAACAACCTAAAAAAAAAGCGAAACCGGACTATAGTTGCTTTCTAAATTTCTTTTCAGTTATTTTTGTACACTCGTTTTCGTGTGACTTGAACCGCATGAACGAGCGTTAGAAACAGCGATAATTCATCAAGACGAGATAACACAGTGTTGTGACTTGTGACACGCGCGCTTATTACATTACGTATTATATTACACCTTGGGACGCATTTACGGAGAAAACCGTTCCATATACAGCTAACAAAGAATCCCGGTCTCGTGCGAACCAAGGAAAAAAAACTGGCTATTTAGATGTTTTACAGAATAAGGTTAACACTTGCTCTAAATTGTTTGTCATGTACAAGTTACCGGGTAATAGTTGCCATTGGAAGTAGAACATCTTGGCTGTACAATATCAGACATTATAGGATTCAAGATAGTGGAACATTTATTTACTTAAGCTAACTTTATACGAAGATAACTTAGAGAAGATGACCGCCATTATTTAATAGTGGAGGGGCATCCAACAAGAACAAATTTGGCAATGTGTTTTCACATTTAAATTAGTATGGTATCAATACGGACACCCCGTTTTAACTAGAAATCCAGTGCCGACCTCGGTGGCGTAGTGGGTGAGTGTTCAGCTGAGTATTCCATCCTTCGCAGGAGCGGGATAAATGTTTGTACGTTATTTGCATGTAAATTTACAAATATTTTTCAGGTCTTTATTATTCAACTAAAATAAAAAAATAAAAGAAAAAAATATTCCGGACATATCACACACGGTCAACTGATCCCAAACTAGGCAGAGCCTGTACTATGGGTATTTTTATTACGTAACTATGGCTAATTCAAGTATATAGTAGATTTAAGATGTTTCAAAATCATCCATAGGTATTATTTTAATTAATTTTGAAGTTTTATGTACGTGACTGTTGGGCTTACTACACTCTGCTGGTAGCTTCGGCCTGTTTTCTATGTCCACTTGGCCTTACATACGTGTTCCGTTTAGTGTTATGTTCACTCGTTTAGACGTAAGGGCAGAGCTACACTGTAAGCATTTTCCAGCAGTGCGATTATACGATTTATGTGTACGGGTCTCATACAAAACACTCTGCGATAAGACTGGTAGTCGCGATGCTAGAGCATGCTTACAATGTAGTTCATCCCTGAATTTGAAGAAGATGCAATTAATTATATAAATGTTGATGAATTTGAGAATTTGTGACAGACAGTTCAGCCAGATGGGTGCTCAGCCCATAACGATAATATGACACGTAATAACTTATCTGGCACCTAAGTTATTATTAGTAAAGGGTTTATCATCATAATCATCATCATCAGCCTGTAGAAGTCCACTGCTGGACGTAGGCCTCTCCCAATTTCTATGACGAACGGTCTTGAGCCTTTTCCATCCACCGACTTCCCGCAACTTTCACAATGTCGTCAGTTCATCGGGTGGGGGGCCGTCGAATACTGCGTCGCCTATAATAGAGTTATCAAATCAAACTCTTCGATACTGCAAATAAAATGTAGGTTACTATCTAATTTGGGTTATTCATTTCATTTTTTATTTTTTATTTGCCTTAACTCTGTTATTGAACAATGATATTATATTTTGATATGATCAACAAAGGATATGCTATAAAATTTATATGATAAACTTATTATTATGCAAAATGATGCAGATGCAGGTGATTCATAATATGAATACTATTTTCTATCAGAAAGGGGCTTATTCTACACCCAGTCGGAAATAAAGTTTGCTATACAGGTTTTAGAGATTCGACATTGTTAATAAAAAAAAACACTGCTTTTTTGTTTGCACCCTTGGCTTGGCTTGAGTTTCGGTGTTTATTTTTTTAGTGCATATATTACACCAGGAGGCTACCTTTCATAATCCTAGGACTGAAAATCGCGCTCAGCTTAAATCATAAGTTGTTCAGACGAGTGTCACAGCCAGTCAGTTCCTATTAATCTAAAGTTTAATAGAAACTCCGTTTATATTACAGCCATTGTAATCGCGTTACTGTCACTTTTGAAAATAATTTTCATGCCATTCCAACCTTCCGTCACGTTTCATGGTCAGATCACCTAATCATCTATCTAATAAAGCAAATAAAAACATTTCCTATGCGTTTATCAGCTTATCAAGATCAATAAACATAAAGGTCTTGTACCCATCCATCACAACTCGTTCGACCGTAAAAAATTGTCTTTTCAAATTACCAACCAACATTCCAAAAAGTTTGACACTCCAAAGCGTTCTAATTCCAAAAATGATTAATAAACAAAAAAGTTTCAAAATGACATTTTACGTCAACGTTGGTTAATGCGATTGGACGTTTGGGTTATATTCGTGTTTAAGGCGGGGTCTATTGTAATTAAAATGCCTGATTATATCGCCCCAACTAGTTTTATTTCCGGCGTTATAATTGTTAAAATTTTCGTATATAGCTCTAATTCTTTTGTTTTGATGGGAGAGTGTGGTAAGCATTATAATGCTTCTAATGAAATTGTTTATGTTTATCGCGATATTAAAATTAATTAAGTGGTACATATATCCCGTTATCTCTTTTATTACTCAGACGGAGAAGTAAAAGCTTATCTGCTGGATAAATTATGACTTAGTAGTCAAGTATAAGATGAATTCTTAAGGTAAACATTTACAATGGTTTTTGACATATATATCAGTAATCATTGACGCAAACTCCTAAATGAAAATAAGTAGGTAATGGATGATTTTTATATAAAAAATGTATTGTTCTGAAATTAGTGACCAATCTTTATGCATACTAATGACTTTGAGTACCTATAATAATGTACTTTTTAATATAAAAATATATACTTACAATATTACTTACATATTTGTACAATTATTACCAAAAAATCTGTTTTGAAAAGTTCTTAAAAAAAACAAAAACTTTTTTCGTGTTAATATTGTTCCATTTTATGTGAATAGAGAATAAACCCTTTTCATTTGTAATTCGAATTGAATACTTGAAACAGAACACGTTTTATTGATATGGATAAATTGGTAAATCTTGTCAAATCCTTGTAGATTTATAAAAAGCTGCCCGCGTCTACCTATCTACAGAAATAAACAGAAGAAACAGCTGCTGTTCATAAAAAGCAACTTGACAAGAGCAACCTCATCCTTCATAACAAATTATTCCTAACGGTGATCCAGCATTTCTGAACGAATTAGAACAAAAACATCTCTAATGATGACCACTTGAGCTCGCTTCACACGTTCCATTACCTGGCAGTAACCTTTCGTAGCGAGCTCTACGGCGCCAATCTTTATATTCCCATCTCTGTCTTCACTATTGGATTATCTATATTCATCTCTTTCGTTATTACCCTTTGCGGCATGGAGAGTTCTGAATTAAGCAATTATGGTTAATTTCGAATCTACCCATATTATGGTCGAAGTCGACTGGCGATGTGTTATTTTGGATCATAATTTGTGTGAAGGCGTCCGGCTGAGCAGCTGTAAATTACATAGGAACCGGATAAAATGTTAGGTTTTTTTTGTGTGTTACTGGACTACTTAGTTCGGCTGTTACGCTTAGGAGTTGATAGAGACGTGATTTTTTTAGTTTGTCCAATTTTTGTAAACCTTAAAGTGTGACGGTTATCAAGTTAATGTTTTTATGAATTTCTTGTTATTTTCGGTCTCATATTTCATATTCATTTATTTCACCCTTAGCGTTACATTGCATAACATAGGTATGTCCAATTACAGCTATTTTCATAAATTATGCAGATTATTAATTAAGTATTATTATTATTATTACAGATTAGTAATGGATTAATAGATATACTATTTCTCGTATGCATATCAGAGAATGAACAATTCATATATTCGGTAATATGGTAAAATGGATGACTCTCAAGAAATCTCCTGACCTGAAATTTAAATTTGGCTTGGTCTGCTTATCTACAAATTCTCTCGAATTAAGTTTAGTCGTATCTAAGAATATCGAATTAGGTTAGGTAGTTTCGCTAATACTACACCTGTATTTTATGTTTAGTTAATATTAAAATTGAGACAATTTTTTTTATTTTTTCCCATTTACGCTCAATTCAACGACTAAGAATACGAGACTCGTATTTATAATCGTAATATCTCATCTGCCCACAATGTAGTGTTGAATATAATTTAGGTTTGTAGCACCATTCACTATGGTAGCTTTCACAAAGATCAAAAATATTAAGGTTTATAAAAATATCCTGCGAAATCCTATTCTTAAATACGTTATTCATTCCCGATATATTTTCTTAAAAAAACTAGATTATTGTAACTTTTTCTGTTTCTTCTAGATGGCTTGTTACAATGACCAAAAAGTTTTTCCATATAACTTGAAAATTACTTACAAAATATTAAATCTCGATTTATCTTTTCAGATGCCACTGAGATTTGGAAGTTATCGTTAAAAAGGTGAGTAAATATTTAATTATAAAAAATATATATAATTTTATTTATAAGCAACTCTCAAACTTGAATGAGCAAAACCATCATATTGAGCCAAATGTCCGTAAAAAAGCCACTCATTTTAACATACTAGCAATTTAAATATGGTATGTAGTTACTGAACTGATTATGACTGAAAAATTAACAATACATTTCGTCAAAGAATCTTGAACCATAAATTCAGATAAATTAATGTCAAACTTGATGCTCAAGTGTCATTATTTACAGAATCACCATCAAGAACAAGCTATAAAGTTAATACAAAAGAATAATGTATAATGGAGGACGCCAGCGGCGTACAATTTCCGGAGTCTGTTTCTTGCCGAAATTTTGTGACGAATACTTTAAGATTCGTGGGTGGAAATTGCTAGACATTCAAAAAGTTGGGACTTACATTGTATAATGCTTAAATTAATGCATTTTTATGAACTACTACTACGGCTTCCTCGCGTGGTATCGACATAAAAAGTAGCCTAAATGCTATTCAAGGCGACGAACTTTATTCCAACTTTCATCGAAATCGGTTGAGTCGTTCCGGCTTAATTGAACCACAAACATCCAAACATTCTCTCAATCTTTCACTTCATAATATTAGTAGGAAAGTAGGATTTACAGAACCTTTCGGCAGCATAAGCAGTTTTTTTAAGTTGCCAAGAACTAATTAATGCACTTGCCATAATTTTTTTCAAACAGTGTAGCATTAGTCTAAGCTGTCCAGCCAATTTAAAGCCCTGGGAACTCTATTTGTGGCGAATTCGGTTTCGAGAAACTTTGATATAGTAAGTACATCATTTGTTTACAAGATTCAAGGGTCGTTAGCATGTTAGGGGGATAATATTTATTGTTAAATTTGTTCGAAAGAATCTTAAAAGAATTTACTGGGAATGATCGGGTGATACAGGAAGCTATAAATATAACTGCTTTTGCGATGCTTGTTTTTTATATAGGTACATAAAATAGGCTAGCGTTTAACCACGATATCACCTAATGTTAAGATGTGGTCTACGGTGTAGTACGTTTGCCTAGAAGAGTTCACTCTGCTCTTAAAAACCCCCAAATTAAAGGAATTCGGAAACACAGACGCCAGCAATAAGTTTCACTCTTTGGCTGTCCGCATATTATAGGTTGAAGTAGAGCGCTTGGTGCTAGCTGTGACAAGATGGTATATCAACCATGAATGGATATCGCGTCTCCGTACGTCTGGTTGTCCGATGATGGAATTGGGATGGGGGGCTAAATCATTGAGATCAATCGCACACAATCCGAAATGTATCCTGTTGAAGTCCGATAGGCTAGCTACTCTGTGACGATGTTCGAGGCTCAGAAGCTTATTTTAAATTCATCGTTAATTATTAATGCTCGGGCTACACGGATTGCATGTTCAAATTTTGACATCCTGAACGCATCTATGCCGCAGACACAAAGCGACTTAACTACTATAGTATAGTATACAAACGATATCGACACGAATAGTGATTTGTATTAAAATGTTACGCAGCTTCCATCTAACACCTGTCGTCCTGCCTCATTTTAATGAAGACACCTCATTTAAGCAGGTGTCCGTGACCATCTTATTAAATGGTTTCATTCGTTACTAGCTTTGTTTTCCTTTCCACTTTTTTGTTTATACCGCAAACTTTGTTTATTGCTGAACAAAAGGTGCATTATAAATCGTGTAAGCCCGACTTTAACAGATGTACATAATTAAGCTGTAAAGTTTTTATAATAGTAATCATGGAACAGTGTATTCGAGCTTTATAAACTCAAAAAATCGTTTTGTATGTCGATCGATATAAAACAGTTAATTTGTTTTAAATTGCTAGCTGTATATCTCATACTTTTTATTTAGTCTTGTGTCTTAATTAAGATGTCTTACATTGTTGACGTTATGGGAATCTTTTGTTACGACTTGAGTTTGGTAATTTAATTTTTTATACCAATAGATCTCCTTTGTTCGTTGAAAATGTATTTGTCTGATTAAGTCTGTGACACAGCCTTTATAACAGAAATCCAAAACTCTTAATTGCCAGTCTGACATATTAAACCCACATCGTACGAGCCAAGACCAGCCAAGAGCAATATTAGTATTTCCAACTGAAAACTCTCATGCACCGCCTCAAACGCCTTAATCGACATATTTTCAACAAGCGATGATAAGCCTTTAAGCGATTGCAATAAGCTTCTAAATAGATTGGACAAAAAAGCGACTTCTGTCACTTTTAAAATAAAACGGTTTCGAGATAACACACGATTCGATTTGAAGTTTCAGCGACCCGATCAGTTCAATACGATCCTTGCATTAAACGATTAAGGCTCAAATCCGATTGGCACAGCTAAATCGGCTTGAAATAAAAGTTATTGAATGATCACTGATTAGATGATTATCGAATCGGACTTGGTCTGTCTTGTAGAACATTTTATATGGTAATTGAAATATAATATAAGCATTTGCTTTCGGGTTCGTTATCGATTGGTTTACAGTGATCGTATCGAGAACACGACTTTCTGACAGACGCGGTGTTAGGTTGTGTACTCTGACCGATTGCAGTAAGACCGACTGAGGAACACGAGGTATAGTCTCTTATATAGTTTTTGTAGAGATACTACAGAGCCACTCAAAGCTCTTATCAAAGAATCAATCAAAAAGCTCTCATTGGTATGGCACGTTTGAAATAGCTAAATATATCAATTTTAAAAGACAATATCAATATCATCACTATTTCTGTGCCGTGGTGGCCCCGGCTAAAGAATAGGCCCCTCCATATCTACATATCCAAGGAAAACACAACATGTAAGTACTAAAAAGATGTATCTCGTATTAACTATCGAATAATTATGAAGCCGGTATCGATTTCCGCAACCGGTAATGAGCGTATCGCGCGAAGTTTAAAACCTATTTGCTTTCGTGCAATTAATATAGGTTCGGTATCCTTGGCCATTATTTATCTTTGTAAATGATGTCTGTATTTTCACTACATATAACTAATCCACACTTGTGGAATGGTGGTAATGGCCCCGCTTCTCGTGGGTTCGTACACCACTGGATTTTCTATTCATAAAATGTATTTGCACTACACTAGAGCTCTCAAACGGTGAAGGAAAACAGAATGAGAAAACCGGCAGTTCCTGCAACCTAAAAATTCTAAGACATGTGATTATGTGCACGAAAGGAGCCTCTTAGAGGCGCACTTTAATCCTACACTACACTAATTCTTCAGTCATAGCCTCTTTTCAGTGCCACCATACCTCAAACTGGTTCGATGACTGGATGATAAGAGGCCCAAAAAAGAATCAGCGGCACGATAAGCAAGCAACACATTTAACGTTAATTGTTATATCTGCGCAATTTTATAACGATCACTAGAAAAAGTAATAGATGTTTCCGTTTATAAAAACAGTGTAATTTCATAAAAGTATGGGATCAACCTATCAAAGCTGTCACCAAGGTTTTTGTAAATTAATTTCGGTTAAACTATACGCCTACTGTTGGCCCAAAGGGTGCAAAAAATAATTTATTGCGTGCTACTTTCGCAGAAATGTGGTCTGTTACCGAAAGTTAGGTTGAAATAATTGTTTTTGTGAAATATAATCAGCAGCTAAATAAATATCAAAATTCTGATATAAAATAGCATGAAAATTATGCGTACGATTTATCTCCAGATGTCTTACTTTAGGTATTATTTTTTGTACTGATTTTAAATTTGCATGCCTAATAGGTAAGACTGTACTGGGGCTCGTATTATTAATTCACAACATTGTAACACCTACATTCTGATAGATAAATGAATGATTATGATTATTATTCGCCAAAATAATACCATTAGGTACATATATTATTTTCCATTTACGAAACAAAATCTTGTTAGCACAATTCAAAACAAACCAACTTAGTTAAACACTCATTGAATCTATTAACTTTATTCTCGAGCAAAATAAATCGTAACATAAAACTCCGAGCTTTAATAGTTTATTTTCTCTTAAAACAATCTTTCTCGGGTTACAGGCTCTTTAAAACGTGAAATGTTTACAAAGTCACGATGCTGGTAATTACGAGTATTTCGCCTGTGTCGACGGCACCCCGGGATGCGCGATTGGCGGGAATCTTTCAAGATGGCCGACCCCGCCTGACCCATCCGTCAAGCGAAGGTGGAACATCTGTTTTAACATGTCGGACTGGCAGTTAATAAGTGCGTTCCATTTTCAAAAATTAAAGTAGTAATCTAATTTAAGGCGATACTTCTACTTTTTCGGTTTTTGAAAGGTAAAAGCCTAGCCTCGGATGCGGTGGAAAAAGTGATAAAATAGCGTTATTTTTAACAACGAAAAAAAAGTCGTTATTCAAAAGTAAAATGATATCAGCTGAGAACATGCACAAAATATATCATTAATAATGAAAGCAGCCACAAACAGCCACAGTACTGGCAGTTTATTTAAAAATTAAAAGCTGTAAATAAACCACAAAAATCATAAAATAAACATACATGTAGTAGTAAAATCTAACATGTTCTCTGACTAAGCTAAAATCAAACAAAATAAAATTGTACAATAGGGAGCTGACCAAAACCACACACTCCGGTCAGACAGAATCATAAAAAACAACCTTATTCTCAAACGAAAAAATACAGCAGATGCTCCAAACAATTAATTTTATATAAAAGTAACGTCTCTATTAAAGGAAACCATTTCTCCGATTTTGACGTGTTATAAATTTTTGTGTAGTTTTTGTGGGTCGGCCCGACCCGGGACTGGTCTTGTATCTTGTATTGTTGAACTCAGAATTCACAAGCCGAACCAACTCAGTCGTGGTGTAGAACCGGTGCAGTGAGGTTGTGGTTATGTCTTTGTGTGCGGTGTTCGGGATTCAGAACTTCTGAGATCGGGAGCTTGTTTGTCTGTGTAGTGATGTATTTGTGTTTTTGGAGGCAATATGAATTGTGTTGGAGACTTTTGAGTGGATTTTGAGTTTGTTTGGAAGATACGTTAAGTCACTGGTGAGTGAAATTCATTTTTCCAATTAGTTATGCACATTGGAATGTATGATGTAGAACATTACTAAAGGTAATTCCTATTTCTGATTAAGGTATCTTCGGTAGATATTTAATATCAGAAAATCTATTATTTTATAAACGAATTAGTATAAGAGAGTCTCTATAAATATTATTGTTATTGCTCTACTGAAAGTGCTTAGTAAAACTTTATTTAATATCCTCTGGAATACTGGATTAAACATTTGTTAATAATTTTGTTTATTTGATGAAAATACTAAATGATAGTTTAAACATAATAATAAAAATTAAATCGATGAATGTTATATACCTCTAGGACAGTCATCGATGATTTTTGTGATGTTCAAGACTATCTATAACTATCAATACTTATGGACTAAAAAGCTTGTTTTAGAGACATTTTAAGAGCGTTGTTGTTTTGATATAGAAAGGAATTTTATAAATTCACATCATTAGGGATTCAAAAAAGAGGTTTAGTAAAAAAAATGGTATTTATTACAGAATCTTAGTAGAAGACATATTTTTAAATGTAAATTATTCAAATAAAATGATCAAACACCTACTGTTTATCAATTTTTTTTAACTTTCCTTTTCTATTTCCAAAAAATATAACATTTTACGATTTAGCCCGATTACAGTTATTTCAATGCAGTTAAAGTTAGTAACGTGGTAAAATTCTTGTGTGTCAAATACCCAAGGTTCAATTGAGACCCCTCAATTGGAAAACATGAATGTGGTGTCGTTCTAAAGGTCTGAAGTTTTACGAAAACTTTATGATGATCAGGTCTGATGCTGGTCTTAATGATAAGTGCTCATCGACGCAACTGTTTACTCATTAAATGGTCCTCATTTAATGAATAAACAATTGTCTGATGATGATGTCGGTAGGTATCCATTAGTTCTCCTCATCAGGTAACGGTAGGACGGTCGTATTAACTAGCTGTATACAACACGCGAGTAAAACTTCGAGCGTTACCTAGTATATTTTATTAATCATTCCAATAAAACATCATCTCACAAAACGCCCGTATATTTTTTTAAGATTGTAATGTCATAATCCGTAAACAAAATTCTATCGACAGATGGCCTAATGCCTCCCTACATAAATGTTCCTATTGTGTCAAAGATTTTATTTTCATACTATTCAGAATCAACAAATATGACGAGGGAACCGTCGTTTATTGTGAACCTAATTCAATTAGTATAAAGACCAGAATCGTAGAAATATTCTACAAAAGGGACCGAATGGAGTTGGACATAATAGAGCGAATTGTGCACAGTTTTTTGTACAAGGAATTGTTGGACAGTACCCGAATACAAGTCCAGCCCCCTACCAAAGCATGATAGGCAGGTCTGTGTTGTGTCCAATTTTACAATGTAATAATTCCACATCCCACGAATAATAAAAATGCAATAATTTGCCTACTTTTATCTGCCAGTAAAAGTCTTGTCAAAATCGGTCTGCCGTTTCAGAGATATGCCGGAACAAACAGACAGACAGACAAAATATATTTTTTTCTACGTTATTAAAATGTACTACCATTTTAGTAAAAACTGTTTTTTGACTAATTCGCGACTCTATCCGCGTGTTTAAGGATATTTCTACCTACATAAACTAACATAAGCACTTAAAATATCCTTGCCAAAGTACTATTACATAATATGCAACTATTAACTTACTGCTACCTACTCGCCTACCCACTATCTACCTTTACCCTCTTTAAAATATAAAGCAAGCTAGAACAGTGCAAGTTATTTTTATATTGTCGATTTTCTCCTCTCATATTTTCGACACACGTTCCCTAATGAGCCTTAAAAGTTTAACAATCGAAACTGGAACTCCTCAGCAGTAAAGTACCATTCAGTAGCAAAACATTTTGAGTCATCCTGACGAGTAGTAAACAAACTTTATGTTCTTCGAGGGGATCGTTTTTACTATTCGGTCTTAGGGTTCTGTGAAGTGGTACATCGAAACGGTCATTGTTATTAAATATGCTCCTTTGGTATTGTTATACAATCATCAAATCTCACATTGTAATTATGTTAATTTCAGCTCAGATTTTTGAGATGGATTTGTTTTTCAATTCTATATGAAGCTCTTCTTTATTAGATAATAATGAAAATTCATTTTTAATTTATTGAAAACATTGCGTGATTAAGTAAGAAAATAGTAGTATGCCACAAAAAAAACATTTTTTTAATTTAAATTATTTAATGCCACTTCTATTTTGTGTTTTGAGTGGACTTTTACATGATTATGATAACGTCGCTTGATTTTTCTTCAATTATAATATGAACAAATATACTTATCTGGCTCTTTAACAATGCTCAAAATTAAATAACTAGCTGAGAACTGATCCGGAACTCACATTAAAAGCGTAAAACACCCGCTTGTCCATTCTTGTGTCGCATCGTAAACGGTTACAGTAGTTTGGCACCATATGTTAGGCGCCATGGAACCTAAAACAATAATGCTTAGCACCATACTGTGAGGTTACAATGATACTTAAAATACGCACGAAATCCTAAAAAACAGTCGCTTTAATAGAACTGAAGTAGAACTTGGTGTACATGACCCTATTTTTAAACGAAGATCTAAAAAACATATTATATTTTAATTCTATCTTGAAATTTTAATTAATTTGGTTTAAGAAAATGTATTAATTCTTTTATTTTAATATTGAAGTTATGTACTTTCACATATACATTAATATTTGCGTGTTAAGAGTTTGACAGGGTACTGTCGAATTTAAATGTTGTCTTACATCATATAATAACACATTGGGCCCTGCCATGGCGTCGGATTATTTTAAACGAATTAAAACCATAAATCTTTTAGACAGTAAATTATGTTCACTGCCTAACCAAAGTCTCAAAGTGGTCGGAGCATTCCTACAAATAAACTTGATTTGATTTGAAAAAAATAAAAGCAAACAAAATAATAGAACAAAATGCCTTGAAAAAAAATCGAACTCGAACAAAAGCCAACTCTTATAAGAATTTATAAGACATCCTAATACGTCGTAATAATCTCCTATTCATTTCAAGAGACGATAAATTTTAAACAGACGTAACTCACTTACTTTTTGACAGTAGGAAATAACCAAATACATGCAAATAACGGTATTGTTTAGACAGCAAAAGCCATTTTATTGTCAGTTCTATATTTACGATAATGACACCACAACCGTCAGTCTCTACAAAAGCTAAAATTAAAATGCCACTGTTGATCCGCACACAAGTCAAAACTATCGTAAAATACCAACAATAAGAATAAAATACTTAATTTATCTTCGCTGTACATCAGATACGGCCGCCATTGTGTGACTTCATGATCAGAAGCACAATCATGATTGCTACTTTTATGAATACGAGTAAAACTCACATAATCGTAAAGCTGATTTTTTATCGAAACTTTCAATTTTTAAATGGAATAACCGAGAGAAAGCGATTGATTTTCGATATTATTACAATACTCTTGCATTTAAGTTGGACATTGGACATAAAACTTTAATTTAATTCCCGATCGGATTCGAAAATCCATTGCTTGCTTTGTTGATATATCAGCACCTAATATTTCATGTTTTCGAAATCAGTGGTGCGTCTACACTGCGCTAATTTAAAATCTCATCAATCACAATGTATAAGAAACGCAATTTAGCAGCATAAGCCGGGTCCTCTACCTGCGATGAAAGAGATAGAAAAAAAAGGTGACAATGACTCTGAGAGAATAAAGTAGGGAGACATCTCAATTTATGAAGTTGGCTTTACAACGCTGAGGTCTACAGGAATCAATTTGTTCTTGGAAACTCACAAGGGCTTGGATATAAAAATTGAATGCTATTAACTACTGTTGTATATTTTATGTCTTCATCTGCTTTGCTTTTATATTTGCCGACCGAAAATAGTAGGTACATTGCTCAAAATTTATTCATATTGAGGTATGTAGAAAGATCCTATCCAGCATGGTTCATCGGTGACCACTAGCCGTGTCACATTCCAGAATTTGTATTTGACTATAATTCACATTATCTCCGATCTAGACGGCTTCGAGTCACAATGCTTGACAACTCATTTATTAATTCTCAAACGTATAGTGTGAACTGGGGTAAATTATGCAGTGGAAACAAAAATTTTCATCGGTTCATACAACCCGATAGCTTCTTGGAAAAGATAGATGCCTATCTGGTTTTTCGCTTTGTGTCGGCACCACTAACGAAGGTCGGTTTTGGTACCTGTTGTTTTTTCCTGTCGTACCCTTCGGTACGTCATGGAGCACCCACATGTTATGCGCGAGGAAGACAGCCGATTATCGACGGCCACCGATCGCTGTCAACGGGAGTTTTGTTACCGCAATAAATTTTCAATTGTCAACGAGCAATTTATCTACTGCACCGATGTTGTAAGGTTCATTTCGTATTTTAGGGCGGCAAATAAGCTTATCGGAACGTCATAATTTTGATGGGTTCACGACATTTCAATACGTTTTTCAATGTTTTTTTCTTTTGATCTCTGATTTTTTTATTACGATATAGTTTGTTTGTTATTTTTAGTTTCGTAAACTGATGTTTATCTCTCGTTACCCTAAGCGGTCGATCAAAATTTATAAACAAAAAGATAAATAAATGCTATCTTTATAATCCGGCTCCCAACCGTTGCGTTGTGTAGGTACGTCCGACGCATATGTCGTTCAGTTAACGCTCTTTTGTAAACCGTATCAAAATTAAGATAATGGATAATGTCCGACGAAATTTCTACTTTATTATTAGCTCCGAACGTCTACAGCTGTCGAGTTTTGTTATTTTTTGTATGGTATAGTGGGCAGTGGCCAACCGTTATAGATCGCCGGTCCCATAACAGGTAATGAGCTTAGAAATTGGTAATGACTATATAACTTTGATACGTGTGTACGCGCCTCGGTGTAATTTTGAATTATGGCTTCATATCCTTCATCTGTTTTATGATTCGGAACGGTATCGAATAAATTGTTTAGCGTTTTTGTTTTTGTTACGATATTTTGTACTCAATTCTCTAGAGCGTTACCAATGGCTTTACCGAAATTGTTTTTTGTTGTTGAAAGATGACGCGAAACGAACAGTTGGCAGATGTCATAACAACGCTTTGACGGTTTGTTTGTTGGCTTTTGGATTTACTTTCCCATATTCGTTATTCGTTTGTTACACATCAGATTTAATTTGTTTAATTGAGCAACCAAATATTTGGCCTGATTCTGTCTATGTCGTTAGTTGTTCCCGTTCTGTCAATACGTCTACTAATAAAGGACAACATGACGCTTTGTCCCGTCAACGATTTGCGATATTGTGACTTACTTCGGTGTGTTTAGAAGCCAGAGTTGCTTTTGGAGGGACGAAAATAAATTGTAGGTGGAATTCGGCTGTGCAATTGGCGGGCCGTAATCAATAGAACGAGAGCTCAATAATGTTGCTAATTTCGCCCGTCACGCGATCTGTTATACTGGCAATTAGTGCGTGTACCTTACGTCACTCAGTATTCGCAGCGCAAATTTTATGTGTATAGTTTATTTCAGAACGTTTGCGTACTTGCCTCATCAGTAGTAGGTATATAGTCATTCAATAAATATCCTTAACTTTCAAATAGTATTGTCGATCCTGGTGTTGCATTATCCGTAACTAACTTAATCTCTCAGCTCTAAACTTATCGCCGTTCTTGTTATTTTGACATATAAAAAAGAGTCGACAATACTTTTAGCGCTGTCAAATTATGTTAGATTAGGAAAATACAACAACAGAATCGACACCACTTTCTTAAAAAACAGTGCTCAAACAATCTCAGCAAATAGAATGGATCCTTTTTAATGTTTTTGTTCTTAAATTTTAACTGTTTAGTTTTATGGCTGACATGTTACAAGGTTTAGAGTCAATTTTATGGGATCAAAGTTTTAGAACTTTTGACCGCCGGTTTTATACTAGATGGTATTGTTTGGGCGTTTAAACTTACCATTTTGTTATTCTCTTGCAGAAACTATTGATTTCTACTTTTAGTTCACTTCTGTTATTTATTATCGCTAGCGACATTAATTACTTAGTTGTCAAGAAATTAAACAGATCGAAACACATTATTTGCCAACGACGGAATTTTTGGGGCAAAAGCACAACATTCTAATGCTTACCAAATTAGTTTTCTTAATTTAGCCGTGGGTCTGATAGCCACCAAGAGCACGTGACTCTCCACTTAAACCAACAATAAATCGTCTACAAACGGACGAGCAGTTTCACAATAAATATCCGATCTAACACCGTCTTCCTGCCCACGCCTATAATTTACAGAGAATTATTGGTATAAATTAAATAAACATTTCAAGTGAGACATTTACAACGAATATCCAAGTCACCGCAAAATTATTTATAGAAACCCTCCTAGAGCAGATAATTGGGTGTACATTTCGCATAAAGCGCCTACGATATAAATGGATTAAGAAATACTTAAGGCAATATCAAGCCATTACCTCTTAATGGTGCCAATAAACACACTACATCCGAAGCCATAAATATTGCAATAATTTCTAAACCAAACGTACACTTAGTGTTTGATTATTATGGCTGTAAAACACTCGATTGACTTGAGTGGGTGTTAAATCTCTTTCTGGATTCTCTTAAGCCTGAACGAGCAGATGCGATAAAAAGCGAGATTTTACGATACGGGAATATTTAAAACATTGTTCATCTTGGGTGGTCAAATAACTGGCCTGACGTGATCTTGGCCTAATAAACACTTGATGTGTGTTTTGCCGGCCGGTTCTATGTTTATTTTCTAATCATGTACGAGACAAACAAAAATCTATTTTGATTCCGTTTTGATGTAATTTAAATCAACTCAAAACATCCTTACAGAAACATCCATTTAGTTAGAAGTGTCTCACTCAAAGTTTTTTCTTTTTCAACGTGTAGATACAATATTTCATCTCCGGGACGTCTGTCAAGTTGAACGAGATCGGATTCGTCGTCGTCATTGGTATTAATTTCCCTGTGCTCTCTCTTATTGACTGTGATTGGATTATTTCCGAAAGAACTTTTCACTTTCAAAGTTTCAAAATAGGACTTGTAATTTGAACATTTTATTTTGATTTTATTTAGTAGGTATTCACGTTCTTCCGAATTCTTTTAGTTCATTTTAGAAAGTTATTTACTCATTCTTCGATGATAAAGCTTGTTATCAATGCTGAAGGTGTTTTGATGCATGCAACAGAGATAAATATTCGACATTAGTCATTTTGTTCTTTCAACACGATATATTTGCTTTCATTTGTCAAGGCATTGATGGAGCTTTGTTCTATTAGAAGCATGGAGTAGAGCCTGATAAGAAATTAAAGATAGGCGTAAGTATATTTTGAGAGTAAATAGAATAACAAAGTCACGGTAAAACCCAAAAACAAGTGATGTCACATAAGCCAAGTATTACACAATCCGTGGTGTTTTTATTCTTACGCAAAAAGTGACACGAGAAACGGTCGGTGGAGTGTCATACATTTTGATGTCACTGTTTTTACCCGCAGTTGTTATTGTTCCCGCAAAAACAGCTTCACCCGCCAGTATTGCAGTTTTTGCTGGCTTGACTTGACAAGTTACTCCTCCGATACTTAAATTCATTCTGAATAATTACATAATTGCCTGTCGTGTTTCATGTCGACGGTATATTTACGACAACAAAGTTTTCGAGGCTCAAAGACACAATTAAAAGTATCTATTGAGGTACTTACGCGAAGTTTGTCCAAATTGCAAATTAAAACATAAATCAGTCCGGTGGAATTGCGTTACACCTAACTCAGAGAAAAAGTTGGTTGTAATTGGCTCTTACTCGAATTAGGCGGGAGAATTGGGGATCTTTGGGTTTAACTTTTCATAATCTTAAAGGAATATGTCAAGGGACGAAACAGCGAAATGAACTGTCAACTGGGACGTCCAAATCCAATTTATTGTTCGGCTTACAAACGCGAGTATTCAAATTAACCTTCCCTTCATTCCTTTTTGCGGGCTGCGCCGGGATTGTGTAGACTTTACTCAGCTTTTATGCTATGATACCAGTTATTAAGATTCATTTTTACTTGCTCCCCGTAATTAATAACTGAGATGACTTTTGTGGCTGGACTTTCTCGTTTTCTGTTGGGGTTTTTGTTCTTGAAATTGACCTGGGAGATAAATAGAAATTTGTGTAAACATGGCGGCGACCTTTTGGCGAGGTTGCTTTTAACTCAAACACATTTCTGAAACATTTTACTGCGGGTTTTAAGTGAATACGGGTCCATACCTACACCAGTCTTACCCATAAAAGATAAAAGTAAGAACTCTAATTCTAAATTTTAATTGTTCAGTGAGGAGAAAAACCAGATAACAAATAGAAGCATCCAAAGATCAGCTGAATCCGTTACCGATTGGCACCTTCGCGAATACCCCAAGACCCAACAAAAACAGCTAATCAATCAATCGTAAGCCCCACTAAAGAAATCAGACTGCTAGAAGGAAATGCGTTGACAAATGACACAGTAATTGTTCAGGATAATGGGGTAGACAAAGATTCGGAGGAAAAAACGAATTGGCTGAAACGTTTGCGAAGAACTGATGAGATGGAGACAAATGGAAGAGAACTTCCTGATGTTTTCTTGATTGAGATATTGTAGGCAGTTAACTGGAGGATTTTTTCGGATTTCTTTTGTTTTTAGTTTTATGAAGTTTATATTTTATTTGCATTACTTTCCCAAACATGATTAAATTATTAAAACAGAAGTTATAATTAAATTACAGAAGAATACAGAAATAAAATGATTTAAAAATTTTAAAAACTTGGTACAGAGATAGATTATGGTCTAGAATAGCGCTTAGGCTACTTTTTATCCTCGTTGGTACTACGCGAGTGAAGTCGTGGGCGGAACCTAGTATTCTATAATTGTAGACCATTGACATGAAACTCTGCAAAGATTTGAAAGAAAGTACTAATTAAAACATCAAAATCCAATAGTTTGATGGAGAAAAACACTATTATAATTAGTGGTAAGGTTTCATACCATTACTGAATAAAATGGTATGAAGTAGGTCATTGACATGTTATCTTGTGGTTTTAAACACACCTCCATAAAAAAGGCCATCACAAATGAAACAAAACAAATCCGTGCAGCAGATGCGAGCAAAGCCACGGTTTTAATTTCAATAAGACGCGAGCAAGAAACTGCATGCAGAAACCAACATTCACAGCCATTACTTTTATTCAACTCGCAAGCTACGGCAGGTGCACCTTTATTTAAAACTCAGTGTACCGACTTTCCCCAATCTCTGGCGACCCGGAGAAAAACTCTTAAACTCTGCGATTTACGGGTCCCTCTGAAAAACTCAAAAACTCGCACTCAAAGCTTTAGGACATTTTGAATGTCGCAAGCCAATTTAAAAATTCAATATGTTTTACGGCGATCTGTTTATACGATTTCTTTGATCCCGTCTTTACTGTTGATAGATCATTGTTACTGCATTCGGCTTCCTTCACGGTTAACTCCAGTTTAAGGTGATAACTTTTCTACCATTTCGATCGAACTCCTCGATCGTAAAGATTTTATACATCGGTGAACGGTTTTCAATCAAAGCAGAACATGTAGACTCAAATTTTAAAGTACCTACCGATTTAATTATACGTTTTTGTTTAATCATTAAAAATATATCAAATGTTTATTAGTAAACATAAGCCTTGGGTCGTACAAGAAATTGATATTTCATCATCATTTCAGCTCTAGGATGTCGACTGCTTAACATAAGCCTCTCCCACAGATTTTGGATATGTATTGGCCTATTCTGATAAGACCGATCAATACAAATTCGATACACATCTTTTATATTCTCTTTATTTTATGTATTACGGTTTCGAAGTTAGCTCTATCTGTTGTTATTTCGATTTTATGTAACCATCGGCACTTAATTTAGCTTTATAATATCTATTATAAGTATATTACTTCACCTAGTTTTATTACTGTTAAGTTTTTATAACATTATTTTTATTTTTACTTCGTTTTGATATCCAATGTTATGGCTTTTTATTTTAGCATTGTACGTTAGCAACTGCTATTTATACGAATAAACATAAAAAATTCTCCATAAACTTTTTTCATCATCAGCCTGTAGAAGGCCGCTGCTGGATGTAGGCCTCATTCAAAAAGTGACATGAAGAACGGTCTTGAGCCTTTTTCATCCATCGACTTTCTGTAACCTTCACAATGTCATGGGCCCAAGGGCCTTCCAATACTGCATGAACCCGATTTGTGGTCGCCATTCGCGAACCTCTTTTCCCCAGCGGTTGTCGATTCTGCGAGTTATATAGCCACTGCAACTCAAACTGAGGCAGTTTACTAAATACTTAGTTATGTTCACGACTGTTGTATGTAACTTTTATTGAATAAGTATTTCAATATAACTTTGGACAACTTTAGTTAATTTACTTGAATAATGTCCTTTTAACTATAAACTTCCGATTTTTTCCCTCGTATCGAATCCATCATTCTCCTAAACAAATACTTCAATCATCACGTCTCTTTCTACCAAACTACTAACTTGCGTTGTCTCTTTCTACCGTGATGTTCCTACTGTCAACAAGTCTACTTTTTGTCAAAACTAAATCACGAAGTCGATCAAACTGTACGTGCGTTAAGAATCCGTTGGAGCTACTATGTTTATTCTGTGGATATTCTTTTCGTAGGCGATGTGGTTTGATGTCGTAATCAAAAACTGGAAAACGGTCTACGTTTTTGTCACTTCAGTGTTGGTTTTAAGGTAAAAAATTGTTTTCATTTGGGTTAAAGACGGCGCGTGCATCTAGTTTTTTTAGTTTCGGGTCACGACATTTCTGTTAAGAATTTTTTGTTGAAAATTGTACACGAGTGTTACTTTTAAGTAATTTTCTTTCCCCCAAAAAGATGCTTTGTTCAAACGGCGTGCGATATGCTAACGTCAATTTTAGAGAAGTCAGTAGCTGTCAACTGTCAGATGCACAAAGACGGTTAGGGTTTTGTCATTTGTTTAGTGATATCAAAGGCTTGTGTTGTCTTTTATTTGACTCTTTACACAGAGTTTGCACAGAGTAATAACAGTAATACAGAGCAGAAGCTTCTTATTATTGCGCTATAGTAATTCTGTATGGCACGAGTTGAACTTCAAAAACCAAGGGGCCAATACTGCTTATTTACAATGTTTAACGTTTTATTCAGTTCCAGTAATTGTTTAGTTATGATCGCGGTTCAAATAATACCCAAAAAGTCATTCTAATAATGGATTCTAGGTGACTGAAATATTCTAGGTCGCTTTGAAAATTGTGGAATGTATAGATATAGATCTTAGTGCAGGCGACTCTACTATCGTTGACACAACTAGTTACAAACAAAATGCCAATCAAAGAGTTATTCCTAAAATACATTTTGGTATCTTTAATTAATGCATTGTATTTTGTTTGATGTAGACTCGACTTGTTTGTTACGGTTTCAGTGTTTAATAATGAACGATTTAGATCCGCAATTAGGTCTTATGTTGTCTGTCAAAGATCGTGGGTGGTAAAGACAGTACGTACCGTAATAAATAAATCATTTTGTTTAAGGGCTTAGCACTCGTTAGAAACTGAATCACTGGAGAGTTGTACCCACTACTTTTATCAGCTCTCTCTAGCCTCAAAGGTTTGCTGGATAAAAACTTTTTGTAGGGTTAAGCTCGCCTTTGTAAATGCCTGTATTATTATGTTTTATTTCGGTATGTTTTCTGTGTAAAATAAATAATTAAAGAGTTTGTCTCAGAACTCGCAGATGGCGTCATCATCATCAACATCATCAACCTGTAGAAGTCCACTGCTGGACATAAGCCTCTCCCAAAGAGTTCCCCGACGAACGGTCTTGGGCTTTTTCCATCCACCGACTTCCCGCAACCTTCACAATGATCTCTATTTATTGTGTAAAAACAGTTTACTCAGATATCAATTGGTTACTGATCGCGTTATTGATTGTGTTAAAACATTTTTCAGATTTCAAATTGATTGATAATTGTTGCATGCGTAATTTTTTTTATTTCAGACTAACATTTTCTCCATTTGCGGCATAAATTATCATACAGTTGACCATCAAATAAAGCAAAACTATTTACTTTTATAACAGGCAAGGCAGTGTTTGAAAAAAAGCACAACCTACACACACACACACCAATAATAAGCACCGGGGCACTATTTTAGTTGGCAACTCTTTAATTTATCGATGAGTGGGTTCTGTTGTTTTAAGTAAATTGGTACGCTTTCCCGATAATTGGTTACGGCTGGATAAGTCTTTATTTTTTATTTTTGTTCTTTTCGCTATGTGGACCTTGTGCTTATAGCAAATATTGCCTTGCCTTATATACGAGTTAAAAGTTTTATTGTGTTTCATAATAAACTGAGTGATGGTTTGTGCCACAAAAGTAATCGAAAAAACTACTTTAACATAATCAATAAGGATCAATAAGCGTGAATTAGTGACAACTGACTAACGGCAATAGCCGTAAATAAGATTAATCATGTCCATCATTCAACAATACCTTTTGGTCCTAGATACTTGAATTTGAAGGGTAGCTTCATTTCCTATCATATATTTCAAAAATATCCATATATTTTGAGTAAGACATTGAACAGCATGCGATATAGCTTATTGATATCGCAAGCCTATTTCAAACTCTAAATATACTCTATACAGTAGACGTAAGGATCGTTTTCAAATAAATTTCCAACGACAGGTTCCGGAGCCCGCCCCAGGAGTCGTCAGCTGTCACAGCCTACGTGCCTAGGAAACGTCAGGCCTACACGACTTGAGTCGAGTCTAAAAACTGAGCGACTTAATTAGGATCTTAAACGACGCCAATTTACAGCACCCTTAGCACTAATTTCCAAAGTTATAAGTCGGTAGCGAGTCAACACATCAAGCTTCTAAATAATGCAAATCATTAAGAATAAAAAGGCTCACGATATCCTTATAGGCTTTTGTCCTTATTTTATTATAATATACAATAGAACTTTTTTTCGTATTTTAAAGTAAAATAACAACTGTATAAAAACAACTTTGTAGAATAATTGTAGACATTCTTTCAGATCTCCAGGCAATCAGATCCTTGAATATGGCTAAAGAGGGTAGTCAGTGGCATGTCCGAATATTTGGCACATGCTCACATCTTGCAGTAATAAGTATTCTTTACGTGACAGGCTTCAAGCCCATCACTGCTTTAAGAAGTTTTTCGAATAGAAAACTCATTACCTAATGCTCGATAGGATTCGAACCTGCGGATAATACAAATCCATCCTAATAATACATGAAATAGGTAATAAGGAACCTACTTAGTTTTATTTTGTTTTGTTCTCTAGCGATTCTAGAATTCAGAAACTAATGCTTAAGGCCGATTTCCGTTCGTGACTGTTGAGTTGAGTTGGTATTAGAGAAGGAAATCGGGAGCGGATTCGATTGTTGAAAACTAAACTTTACTAATATTATCAGTACGAACACTACTCTCACCTACAAGACATGCTAACTCACATTACCTTCGCACACAAACATATTTTAAGAACACACACACAAATTATAATGCTGCTTGGTTATTCAAAATCAATATCTACGAAATTTTCCCGAACAACATAACATTACCACTAGTGAGAAGCTTGGTTACCCATAATACAGGGAATCCTAGTTTGGGGCCCAAGGAATACTTTGTAAAATGTAGTAAAAAATCTATTAATCTAGCATCTATATTTTTATTGCTCTTCTTTAATTACTGTTAGTTATTATGTATGTATTCTGCTACTTAATATTGGAAATAAACATTATTATTAATTCATATAATTGGAATGAAAAAATGCGGCTATAATTTCCGGAATTAAGTTAAAAGGCGTCAAATACCGAACACTGCACTGCATTTCATTTTTTCGGGCTGTGGTCAAACGGCGCGTGCGAAATTTCATGTGAAATGTATTCTAAAAATGTGGCAAAATTTATTGTGACAGGTTTAAGTGACAGAACTTCCCCAGAATTACTCTGCACAAAGAGCCTCTCTCTGCATTCGATTTGAGTTTAATTTTGGAAGTTTAAGTAAGATTTTTCCTTTTAGATTCAAAGAACCTAATGCCAGTACAATTACCACTTCCAGAAACAAGCATTACTGTAATTGGGTTCCGTGAGAATAGCCCAAAGCCCCAAACTCGGTTCAAGACAGTTGTCATAACCGCGTACGTGGTTCGATTTGAATTTGAGAATGCATTCCTCTGAAAATTAGGTTCCGTACTTTATAGTCGGAGAGCTGGTGTTCCCCAACTTACTAAAATCTTTGGCTCCGCTGCCAATGGATTTAAGATGATGCCAATAAACTTTATAAAACTCGACGTTCAATTATATAAAATAATCTTATCTTCTATCTCTCTTTATCTTTGATAATTTTGGTTTAGTTTTACACTGATTTTACGACTATTTTAATGCTTGAAAAATATGTGTAATCAATAGAAGACGTTAAGATCTTGAGGCACCTTTGTACCTGAAGTTGAATGTTGCAAAGCATGGCTCTCGTTATCAAGCTATAAAACTCTACAACTCACTGCCTAATGACATGAAGATTATTGAAAGTCCTTGCCTATTTAAATAATCAAAACATAAGAAGAGAACTATTGCTGTTAGGGTGGTTTCTATTAAATGATGGAATATTGTGATAACTTAGAATAGGGAATGTATTTTTACTTTAATTGTTTTTACGTTACATATTTTTTATTTAATTTCAAATACGAAGGAATATTCTGTGCTATATTAAATAAATAAATGAAATGATATATAATCCACAAAATCATCATTTCCCTGGCCATTATAATAATTTTTATGATGTACAAAATGTATCCCAGACTATAACTTCAAGTTTGTGTTTGCTTGTGTTAATTTAAGTTGCAAAGCTGGTATTGGATTGTTGAGGAGAATATTAATAGGTTATTGAATTATGTATCATGTTGACATAGTGTGAAGTTAGCAATTAATTTCATACACTACTTAACTGTTGATACTCAAATGATAGGCACCAAGCCGTGTTTGTTGCCTGATTCTTCTAGGCTTGGTCGCGAGGAACAGGCATAGCTTCACCTAGTTTCTAAGACGTTTCAAAGTGATCCTAGTGATTTTATTGAAATAAATGCCTTTTGACTTTGACTTTGTTGTTGTTATAACCTCTAATATTGCTACAGAAAAGTTTGTTATACACGTGATATCTGAATGAAAAATGTCATCTCTCCATGTTACTGTTTTTTTATCATCAAACATTGGTGAGGAACTTAAGCTTGGACATTAATTGAAAGAACAAGAACAGTACATTAGAGAAAAGACTTTATCCAGTTGTCCATGTCCAGTCTACTAGTCGTACAAGTAAAAAGAAAACTGAAAAGCAGGCATTTTATTAAATTCCCAGGCGCCATGTCTGTTCGTTCTGGCTGATCCTGTGTCACTATGAAATCTACAAAACGTAAAACCACTAATATCAATTAGCACCGTATCATTATCAGGTTCCCCTTTTTTCACAAAGACTCTGTTCTAACTGCGCTCGCCAACCCGTATGCCCAGTGGTGAGATTAGGCAAATTCCTCCCACATGATAGGAAATTGCTCTTGTTTGTGGGGAAGGCAGTGGACGTCCTACGGCTAAAATGATGATGATGATATTCTTATCGTAATAGTAAAGTTAACGTGAATTGTTCGTGATTGGGCCAATGATGTGGTAGCGGTGCATCATTATGTTCGTGGGACTTTGCACTTGTGACTTTTTTATCGTACGAAGTGATACTTTGTACGATAGTAGATACTATCGTTTCTTCCTTGGTGACATGTCTGTCCATTCTAGTCGGGCTGCCATCAGTATTTATGTTGTCAATAAAACTGAGAGGACTCCGTATACATGAATGGAAATAGCGTAGATGTTCTCGTGTTTAGGTAGATTTTGTTGAAACTCTAGTGTGCGTGCATCGATGCATCGCAATTTAGTGAACAAATAGTAAAATGACTCAGATCGTAATTTGGCTGTATTTAATTTTGATTTTATTTACTTTAGTTGGATATATAACTATTAACCGGATGACGCAGTATTGGAAGTCCCCCAGTCCGATGGACTGATGACTTTGTGATGTGGCGTTGGGGGAGGCCTATGTCCAGTAGTGAATTTTATCATTCTGATGATTATTATTGTTCCATGATTTTGCATTTATAAAGATTACAGTAGTGTAAATTAGATAAAATACCTATCAGTGTTATAATTAGTTAGCCATAAACCTTAATGGGACTGGACCAAACATTTGCGCTAGGTTAGTTACAAAATAATTTTACTGTACAACTACGAATTTTTATCAAAATCTACCTTTCCGGTAAGCACCGGATTGTTGTAGAAAATTCCAGATTCGGGTGAACTTTTATGGTTTAAATCAATTTTGGAAAATGAATATAAATATTGTTCTTCGTAATGTTTTGAAAATAACAACGTGTTCCGTAAGTAGTATATTCTATCATCCCGAAAAATTCACTGTTTAGTAATTAAAAAAAAATGATTGTATTCAATAATTTATTGAAATAAATGTTAGATGAAATATCGTTCCTCGGTTGAATGCGGCTTTATGAAGTTTTTTTTACAAAGCGTGCAGTAGGTATATTACAAAGTTGGTGAATTTCTTTTTTTATGCATTATTCAAATGAAAAATATTTGTTAACTCTTGCTATGCTCACGCCTTTCTCTTGCTGATCGAATCTGGAACTAATCCAACCGCACTTAGGGCTCAAAACTGAATTGCCACTCGCCAGCCACCACTCCTGGGTCTGAAACAAAGAATACATCAAAGAATTTGCCTTCATTTTCTCTTTGACGCAAAAGAATGCGAAGGAATAATGGAAGGTAACTCTTTGCTCCATTTTACTGGATAAAATGTTTTGTTATTTAAAGGGAATTGTTCTAAAACAATGCAGAACGGTGGTGAGATACCTGGGAAACTTACTGATAAATCATTACCTACTCTAAAAATGCTCTTAGTAGATAGAGAACTAGTGGAGTGGTGCCAATGACAGCCTCCTGATCCACGGGTCGTGAGATCGAATCCCAGTCGTGCACCAATGTTTAACCATTCGGAAAGTTTATATGCGCTGTACTTTTGCTCTCACACGGTGAAGGAAAACATAGGAGTAAACTGGTTAGTCCTAGAACCTTAAAATTTGCCGTCATGTGACATGTGCCCGAAAGAAGGCGCGCTTTAAACCATTCACCATATTTTTTACCGATGGTCATAGCGCCTTTTCAGGGCCACGGTCCTTAAACCTATTCACTGACCTAATACAGGATGACAATCAGTGACACAACAAGCAAGCAAGCATTACCTACTCCTAAGAAATTTAAAGGAAAATATCCCAATAAATTTGGCGAGTACGAGTCATCTCGCTCAAACAAAACGTTGAACTCAATATGCGAGCAACCTGAATGGATGCCAAGACTTACCCCCTTTAGGGTGTTTTTATATGGAAAGACACTACAGATACTATTGTAAGCTTTTAGTGCAGTAGCTCATATGATTAAGACCTAAATTATTTATGACTTAACGTTTGAAGCTGTTTTCATCTATCGTTTAGTTTAAAATTATCCTTTCGTCTTTTGAATGAAGTTAATTCAGAGTTTTACTTTAGGAGCTTGCGATATTGTTAAACTATAATTGCATTCAAATATCAAACTCAAAATTTACTTTATTCAGTAGTTGTTAGGATCATAATGAAACTAGGATATAATCGCATGCCGTTTGAACACTACTTCCGAAACACGATGAAGCCACGTCTGTTCCTTGCGAACAAGCCTAGATCACGCGTGACAAACATTATTTTGAGGATCCTTTTCAAAAGTTATGAAAACAGTCCTGTTTTTGTAGCAAAATATCTTCTGAAGTTAACGGCTCTGTAATTGGCTCTACGAGGCGATGTCGCATCGGAATCGTGCCGTCAATATAAATGCTTTACAACCTCATGGTATGTGAGATACGAATGTACCAGGCCTTGGCAGGAGTATCTTGCCAAGTGTCGCTCCGTAACGGATATACCTACTTGGAACTGTACCCATGTTTAGTTCTATCGAAAAATTGGGTTATATAAATGTAAGGGGGAGTTGGGTGCTTTTGTTTGTTGGGAATCGGAGGTATGAGATATCAAATTGGAGTAGGCCTCGTTTTGGTTGATAATAGGACTGATAAAGTTTTATGTCGGAATTTCTAGCGAGTTTTTCGCTGAACGTCTAGACTCTTGTCTTTCTTATTTGACTGATTTTTTTCAAAAGATACCTAGGTACTTGCGTAGCGTAGCGACGCCAAGTGGATAGATGACGTCACAAACGGTCTTAACTCCCCAGTTGAAGTCAAATTATACACAAATATGAATCTCACATAGCTCATAGATACAAAGCATCGAAGGAATATTACAATAGATAGTTAAATAACACTTTATTGACCACACAAACAAAACAAAGATTATATACAAAGGCGGCCTTATCGCTAAGATTGATATCTTCTCGATTTTTTTTTATATAAAACACCACATCATCCACAAAAAATAGAAAGAAGCAGGTAATGAGAATGGCCATTTTAGGAAAAAAAATTAGTCAAACTTTATAATATTTCAGGCATTGCCGATATCGGTAGCAATTTGATTTTTACTAGCGTATCGTAAGGGTAACGTTATCGTGAATCATTCGTGCTTGGGGTACTGTTCTACTAGCGTCATCACTAGAGAAGATAGAATGTGTCTTCCTCGCCATCATCATCATCATCAGCCTGGAGAAGTCTGCTGCTGGATAAAGACCTTCCACAAAGAGTTCCATGACGTACGGTTTTAAGCCTTTTCCATCTACTGACTTCCCGCAACTTTAACAATGTCGTCGGTCCATCAGGCCTTCCAACACAGCGCCCGGTTCGTGGTTGCCATTCGAGAACCTTTATATACGTTTGTCGATCTAGCTGTAGGAAAGCTCTGATAATTCGCTTTTCATCACTTTACTGTTCTCTACCCATTCAGCACAACACAAACTGGCAAGAAATCGATGAGTACACAGCGTAAGCCCCTAAGAGGGTAAGGCGTGTTTACATGTTTGCATTGGTGTCAGCCGAGGTCCAACTAATGGGCCCGGTGGCGGCCCCCTTGTTCTTCGGAAGCTATAGGTACACAGTATTATAAAGAGCAGTAAATGAAGTTTGAGGTAGATGACGACGACGACTGACGACATCATAAATAGATACCTAGCTTAACCTGAATTGTTTTAAACCAATGCTATTTTTGACTGTTTATACTACACTGTTATTTGACATTTAATGAATAAGCTACCAATTATTATTATTATCTAAATGTATGTAAAACAAGACATTTGCAGCGCCCTACAGGGTACATGTACTTACTTAAGCTACCCTTACACCTAAGCTGTATCCATGTACATGTTGGCAATAAATGAATATGAATATGAATAAGAAGATAAATGTGAAAAATTATACAGAAAAACAAGGGGTCCTTTTATTTTCACAAAGTGTTTTGACTGAAATTGATGACTCATTCTTGACAGAACTGATTAATGAAAGAAAAAATTAAAGGATTATACCCATACCCTGTACGGTATATCCTCCTATCATAAAGTTTCGCCCAACAAACCAAAATGTCATAAAAATATTCATTTCTTTAATTATACATAATAACAATTGCAAAATTGTATGATTTATGATAAGTTTAAAAACGGTGTCCTTTATTACTGTATAAGTGCAATGATAAGTCAGGATGTTATTGTAGTGCAAGAGTCAATACATTTATATGCATTATCCTATAAATAGAGTCTTATTTATATTTGTATAAAAATACCTTCTGATGACTGCTAAAAACATACCGTTATCTATGCTACACGGCAAAGCTTTTCCCAAAACCAACTTGACCTACTGTCAACACAAGCGACTTGCTAAATGCAGCAATAACACTTGAGCGGGTTACGCTTAGCACTTTACAAGGCTGAGGACCACCTACTGCGGCCCTTTGATGAGTCATAGACCTTGTATAAAGAACCTTATGAGGAAAATAGAGAATACTTAATGCGAAGATGAGTCAGTAATACGAAATGGTTTGTCAGTGAGAAAGGTAGCTAAGGTAAGCAGGAATATATTGAAAATTGGCGCTGCAAAACTGCGCATGCTTGGTAACTAGATAAAAAGTAGAGTTTGGATGTTTGTATGTTTGTGGTTCAGTCACGCCCTAACGACTCAACTGATTTCGATGAAACTTGGAATGGTTAGAGTGCCTTACCTTAAATGGCATGTAGGTTATTTTTTATCTTCGTATCACGCGCGCGAAGCTGCGATCGCAAGCTATAGTGTTAATGCGGTCGCATGCGTATACTTAGCGGCGCCGGCGTCACGCCGCACTCTGACGCGCTCTGAGTACGCGTTCTATTTGGCAAAGCCTTAGATAGTAATTCAGTAGCAGAATACGAAAACATCCGAAAACGGATGGAAGCTATCGTTGAGCTTCGATTGCAATAGATTGAAAAGTTTGTTGTTAGAATTGACCCGCAGCCTTAAACAATGTGCAACATGTGCATATATTATGTTCATTATGCGTAAGAATACCAACGAAATACTTGCCAAAATACTTAGGTATTCTCACTTTACAGCTAGTTGGAATAAAACTATCGCCGATAATGCTGAACTCAAACTTAAAGTAATGTGAATACGGTTCATTGTTGAACGTATAGAATATATCGAAATGTGGAAAGCAAATCTTCATAAGGCAACTAATTAACAGATCAAGAACACGCAGTGGATTAATGTTATTACGTAGAAGACAAATAAGGTAGGTCTGTTTGGACGTAGTTATGTACTGTCAGCCGATATTGACTTTCAATTATGATCTGTGGGGTGGTTGGGATCATGATAGAAGTTTATTTAGTGTAAATCAGCGGTAGTAGATCAAATATTAGGTCTAAGCACTTGGGATTATCAGATTTGAAGCCATAATCATCACTAAATAGTATGTAAAGTCCCCACGCAACATATAAACTAATGTGTGGGACGGATGTGTATATGTTTTTAAACCAATGTCTTGTTGATCGAGCCAGCGAATATCTCTCAAACAATTTGAACGAATCAGCGTTGTATGTTAGCGAAGCCACGTGTGCAAACTAGTTTCTCATATTTACCCCGGATGGTACAAAGTACTATTGCGTATAAACAAACGCAAAATTACTTGTATGTTAATTATTATTTTGGAGTTGTAGATTCTCAGAGCCTATTTTAACCATTATACCCATAGGCGTAAGACCACCAATTATTCTGTTATCATAGCTCGAACAGTGGCAAAATTAATTGTTTATTTGATCGCCGATTACGATCCCAAATTGTGTCTGTTTGCGAATACTAAGTTCGCAAAATTATTATTGTTGTTTGTATTTGTTATTATTAGCTTTGCCCGACGTTTGTCGCAGTTTATTACACGATAATTTTCTTACTTATTTAAATTATTTTCGGGTATTAAAGGCATCTTATTTTTGAGATCTTACCCGTGTATCCCGTTGGGGAGTAAAGGTTTTCGAATGGCGACCACGAACCGGGCGACGCAGTATTGGAAGGCCCCCCATCCGATGGACCGATGACATTGTAAAGGTTGCGGGAAGTCGGTGGAACTTTGGGGAGGCCTATGTCCTGCAGTGGACTTCTATAGGTTGAGTTGTTCCATAAATCACCGTGCGGAACTTCAAACACGAGTGGTACACCCACCCTGCCTATCAACAAACGAGGCGCTTTAACCACCAATCCGCGCTGGATCAGCGTAGGTTCGTGACTTTGGTCGGGGCGGTACGCTTGCGCATTCTTCATTATAGGTACCTCTCACTATACGGTCTCATCCTACTAATATTATAAATGCGAAAGTTTATTTGGATGTTTGTGGTTCAATCACGGCTAAACGGCCGAACGGAATTGGCTGAAATTCGGTACAGAGATATATTATAGTCTGGAATAGCATATAGGCTTTTTATGTAGGTACCACGCGAGCGAAGCCGCGGGCGGAAGCTAGTTACTCATATTACCGATGCACATCACAATATTCACTTCTATTTCCCGTATCCGAGCTTTAGCACAATTAACATTTGGCATGTTTGATGTTCCACTCAACGTCAGTACCGACATCACCACAATAGCTGAGGGCCCTTCAGAACTAACGAAGCTATTCTGTAGGTATTCTCACGTGAATTTATCGCGAGTCGATCGCAAGTGACGGGGATTGTGGGTGATTACTGCTTGTTGCCGGATTATGCGGGGTGTTCATGGCGTGATGAAGGCACTCGTTTTGACAGTGGTCAATCTACTGAAGAGTGATCGTTGTATCATTTTTTACATGATTACTACATCAGCTGTAGTACTTAGAATTATGACAATACTAGCTTGCGACCGTGGCTTCGCTCGTGTGGTACCTAAGTACATAAAAGTAGTACTCTTTATATTCCATGTTTCATCGAAATCAGTATAGCCGTTATTGATTTATTGTGTAACTAACCTGACTTTATTTTAATTGGTGGTTGAAAGGCGATACTCGCTTCAATTATTGTTTTCTCGATTTTCACTCCTCGAGATGCGATTATCGTATGTGTCTGTTAGCGATTCATCTTTCATTCTCCTTTTGAAAAATTCTTCGAAGCATATTTTTTTATCTTCACGAAATGGAATGTAGAGCTTCAGCGTGGTGCCGATCGAACGCGGTGAGGCTCAAAAGAAAATTAATCAGGTATTAAATAAAAGCTTATAAAAAGGTGAAAAAAGTCGAAGGGTGAGCCTCAGCAAATTAAAGTCGGATGACTGGTACAGACTTTTTAGTCTTCTTCTTCTTCCTGCCCTTGTCCCACATTATGTGGGGTCGGCACAACATGTTTTCTTCTTCCACTCTCTTCTGTTAGCCGTAATCTCCGCACTCACTTCTTTCTTACTCATGTCATCTTTTATACAATCCATCCATCTTTTCTTCGTTACATGAATTTCACCCTCCTCATGACATGCCCATACCATGCTTACCTATTACTTCTCAACTTTTCCGTCACTGGCGCTACTTTCAAACTTCCTCTGATGTACTCATTTCTTATTTTGTCCATTCTTGTCAGTCCACACATCCATCTCAGCACGAATGCTGAACGGATGAAGAGTGCATGCGGCGGAGATGCGAACATCTCCGCCGCATGCACTCTTCTTTCATCCGTCCCTTCGGTAGCCCAACACTGGTACAGACTTTTTAGTACTGTACTAAAAAGCCATACGTTGCTTTGAAACACAGGAACAGTTCCCAATCCTCCAAAGGTTTTTGATAAAGACGTGTCTTCTCCGCAATTATGCATGCGTACGCCGTACGTAAGATTGCGAGGTCGGGAGTCAACAGGCGTTGGATGGCTCTCGGGATGAACGGATAATATATTGAGTGGCGTCGCAGCATACAAAGCAGGATTTGAAGTACCGTTCGGTTTGAGTTGTGCTTGAGCTATTGAAGGTTAACTCTCCTTATTGTGGAGCTTTTTGTTGTTTCCAGTGCAGTGTTTTAAAGCTTTCCCACAGATCTTTGAATGCTCCATTCTGTACAAGCTGATTCATATTAATTTAAATTATGTATACCATCCCGAAAGGGAATGCTTGCTTGTTTGTCATGTCACTGATTCGTTCTTGGTCATCCTGTCTTAGGTCAGTGACAAGGTTAAGGTATGGTGGCCCTAGAAAGGCCTATGGGCGTCAGTGAAAAGGGATGTACCTACAAGTTCAAATATTTTTTTTCGTTAATATTCTTTATTTTCTTAATAGAATAACCCTCTTTTGGGATAGTAAACATACGGGATGGTAAACATGTTAATGAATCACCTTGTATATCTATTGAATAAAGTTCTCATAGGCTCTGCCGTATTGGAATAACCCCATAAATTCAATTTCAAATACCATTCTTACTTAGTATCAAGATCATGCTAAACATGAATTTATACCCCTTTCATTCGTACATGGCTCGGGTACCATCAGAGTTAAATATCAAAAAACAATGAACTTTAAACTTTCGAAATAGCTCCGACTGACAGCTACGCCGTGATAGCAATGAAATACCGAGACAGGTAAGTAGTGAATAGCTAGAGAACTCTAATAAAATGCATTTGAACAGATAAACATAAACACGCATAAACATACATACTCGAGCATTGAGATGAAGGTGCGGCTTGTTGGCTCACTTTAAATATCAAATAAATGCTTTTATATTGGTTCTAAAAGATACATAGCTTTTAATCTCCTTTTTAACCGACTTCCAAAAGGAGGAGGTACTCAATTCGGCTGTATTTTTTTTTTTGTGTGTATGTCACTCGATATCGCCGCCAATAGTAACCCGATTTTGATGATTCTTTCGCTGGTGTATAGAGTATGATCCTGGGGTGGTCCCATTTTAATTTAATTACTGAGGGATTGCAACAATGTCCCGTAAAACATAAAAAAAACGTCATCATCTCTTGAAATCATGACTTTTTTTTGGTCGACTGTGGTATGGTAATTCCCGCGACTTCGTTCGGTTTCTGCTATTTTTACATAAACTTTAAACTTAGGGGTTGTGTCGGGAATTCCTTTCTGTGCAACCATACGTTACAACAGGAAGCTACCCTGCAAATTTCATACCTACTCATAGGATTTTTTTTTACTACGTTTGATTGACAGTCAGTCAGTACCGTAAGCGTTATTACTTATTATTGATGATGAATGGATGTCATACTTACTTTTGTTTTTTATTCGAAAGTTTAGGTGGCCAGACTGGCCAGTGTCATCCTCAGTAGGTAAGCAAAACGCAAAGAGGTTGATAACAAAAAAAAGGTTGATATTTATCTTGTAAATATTCAGTAATTTGAAGTCGGTTTTTAGTTTTTGTAAAAAATATCTTATTACTACATGTCGTACGAGATTTTACTCTTACCAATAGTTAACTGTGTTACTAGTTACGAGACGTAGTATTACGTATAAATAAATAAACTAAATAAATGACTTAAATCTCGAATGTAGATCACGATTCAGACGATGTTTGTCATCAGAATGAATGTTGTCATCAGAAAGATGACAAACTAAATGAAGGTCGAATGTTGATGCATTGAAAAAGCTCAGACCATTCGTCGCGGCACTCTTAGGAAAAGCCTAAATCCAGCAGTTGACCTGCAGCCTGATGATGGATAATAAAGTTCTGCCACCACTATATCCGAGTTTTTAACCAAACACAAATTAAGATGGTTCAATCATGAGTTAACATAGCTGTTTCTCTGTGGCCTATGGTCAAGAGCTAGAAACCTTCCAATTTGATGCGATAAAAAATAAATTAAAATAAGCACCGATGATATCGATCCGGGTTCCGCAGCCATTGTAGTTACAAACGTGGCAGCCTCTAATTGCGGTCGCTTTGTTAAACAAAATGAGGTGTTAGCTCTTCTATTAAATAATAAGTTAGGTTACGGAAGAACGGACAGTCATCGTCTTATCTAAATACAACGAATAGCAATAAGTCAGATACTTAATGTTTTAAATTTGGCTGGGATCGTTTACAAATACATAATCATTTTAAATATAGATAATCATAGGCAGAAGAAAGAAGAAAGACACTATAGAAGAAAGATCATAATTAACAAAATAATTATAAATGAGAGGTATAGTTTTTATTGTGATCTTATTAGAATTATCAACCTATTCAAACACAAACGCTTTCAAAACGTTTAAATTGAGTCTTCATAATCTTACAATTAAGAGATGTTGTATTTCACGATATAATAAAGTAGCTAATATATCCTGACTAGATAAAAAAATAAAAGAGTTAGTATTAATATATAATTTTATTTTTATTGTTACAGATAAAACGGAAGAACGCTGCGTATGGCCGAAAGATCACACAGGAGTCCAATAAGAGCGTCTTCGTACGCTGTTTGGACGTATCAACATGTCCACGACAAAATAAAAAACAGTCTAACTTCAGAAATAAAACATAAAAATGGTCATCAAACTAAAGAAAATAGCGTAGGTGTCGGTCATGAGACAAAAGAAAGAGTTGATGAAGAAAATGATAGACAAGACCTTATAGCAGACGAAGATGAAGCGGTCAGAAAGAACGTGTGGAGTGACGTCGACGACGAACTTTACATAGCAGAGATAGTAAGAACTAATGTGCGCACAAAACGTGATACTAGTGTAGGTGACAGTGAGGTTGTGAATAGTGTTAGTGTAGATTACGAGATGTGGGAGATAGACGCGGATTATACGGAGTGCGACTGCTTGGGTCCGCCGCCTGAGTTTTTGCTGCCGCCGCCCCCGCGCCCTCCTTTCTTACATTCAGACTATTACTGTGGGGATGATCCGATCCAGGATCTGGAGACTTGCGATACGGAACCAGTAAGTATTAATACACTAGTTTAACTAAGTATCATCATCATCATCATCAGCCTGATGAAGTCCACTGCTGAACAAAGAGTGCCATGATGAACGGTCTTGAGCCTTCTCCATCCACTGACTTCCCGCAACCTTCACAATGTCGTCGGTCCATCGGGTGGGGGGCCTTCCAACACTGCGTAGTCCGATTCAATAAGTAGGACAAAAGTGTCTTTTTCTACACCCAATCGGGAATAGAGATTGTTCTACGACTTTTGGAAATTCGACATTTTTTAACTAAGTATCATCATCATCATCATCAGCCTGATGAAGTCCACTGCTGAACAAAGAGTGCCATGATGAACGGTCTTGAGCCTTCTCCATCCACTGACTTCCCGCAACCTTCACAATGTCGTCGGTCCATCGGGTGGGGGGCCTTCCAACACTGCGTAGTCCGATTCAATAAGTAGGACAAAAGTGTCTTTTTCTACACCCAATCGGGAATAGAGATTGTTCTACGACTTTTGGAAATTCGACATTTTTCAATGAAAAAACACCGCAAAAATCTACTGTTTTCAGGTTAAATTAGTTGAAACTCAATTAATCAACTGTTTAAGGTAATCTTGATTTCGAACTTCGTATACTACCTACTATAGTATTTAGTTAATATGTTAATCATTGGTGCGAACTTCAACCAAGTCCTCCAACCAACTCCTTTGCGAATTATGTCGATATTTTGTGGAACATCTATGAAGCTTATAAAGTGAAGGTATTTATATATAGGTTACTACGATATAGCTGAGCTGAGCGGAGCAAGGATGTGTCAAATCAGTATGTGTAGTCTGCAAGTGCAATGAGAGTTTAACAGCTTGATAAATAAGTACACTTTTTTCCACTCATCTTCTTCAGATAATAGGGCTCAGCACCCTTAGAAAAACCTGTGAGCCCTTAGCAGGCAGTTAAGTTTAAGGATCAATCTTTTGATTGATAGATAATCCCAACATAAAATATCATAAAACGTTTTCTGAATAATAAATAACATTCTTGTCTTAATCATCTCATTCAAATGTTGATTTGAATCTGATCAATGCCACATGCAATGCATTCCTATTACCCTGACACGTAAAAATTCAACGTGGCGGGCTTGCCTACAAATCCTAAAGCCGGAATCTCTAGAAAACTTGTGCAATAGCGGACGCTATTTCGTCATCCGCAATAATAGTTGTCAGTGACATACAACTTATTTTAAAAAGATACCAAAGCAATAAATAGCACAATTTAAATTTTCTACATGTGAACAGGATGTACGAAAGAAGATTGACACAGGTATGTATATGAGGAGAGTGTGATTATGAACCAAATCGGTGAAGAGCGCCCAAAATCGACAAGCATGCGTGATGAATGTCATGAGAGTAAATGAAGCAAAGGGTAAGTAATGATCGTAGTAAGTAGAAAGCCGTGGTCTCTGCGTTCTTATTTGGGAAAAAGTGTATGCAGTTTGAATTTAATTCTGGAGTAACCGTTTTCCAAGACCATCACCGTTATAACCTCCGTCATATAACGGTAGCTGCATCTAAAAAACCTGATTCTCATAACGTATTCTTCGAAACGCGCTGTTCCTCTAATCTATGCTAAGCATTTGCTAATAAAGCGGATTATGAAATACCGAATCCCGGGAACGGCTGACTCGCTAGATTTCATAAATCAACATTTACTGGATGGGCTTAGTACTGGCTTTCTATAAAGTAGTTTTGACAGGTGTATTTATATGGGGTTTCGTCAGAAAAACATTCGATTTTGTCTTACCAAACGAAGCCCATATGATTATTTTGGTCCATTTCTGAATAACGGGATTTCACGCATTCGATTTCATCGGGATTTCACGGATGCACGAATAATTCACGATAGCGTTACGCTTAACGATAGCAAATATCAAATGCTAGCTTGCGCCCGCGGCTTTGCACGCATGGTACCTAGATAAAAATCAAGTACGCTCCTTTAGGTAAACAACTCTGTCTATTCCAAGTTTCATCGAAATCGGTTGGGCTTACGACGTTATTGAACCTCAAACATCCTCTCAAACTTTCGCATTAATAATATTAGTTGGATAAGACAATCGAAATTAATGATTTTAAGCATCGCTGATGCCATTGACTTTTACTATCGTATCGTAAAACTTAATAATCGTGAATTTCTGTTTTCTGATTGGGTCTGTCACTGTAGTTTGCGTGGTATTACGTACGCCTGTCAAAAGTCGCTTCATATAATCCCGGTGTTGTAGTGAAATTATCTCAGCTTAACTGTGGGTCATATTTTTAACCGTATTTGAAAACGTATCACCTTAATTTATTCTGGCTCATAAAAGCAGCTCATAAAAGATAGAAGGTTTGATATTTCTTAAACTTCGTAACTCTGGACTTATCACATTATGTCTAGGTATTTGTATGATTCAAATCAAACAAACACAAGTTTTGAGATAACTAATCCGAAAGATATGTTTATAAAGTACCTACTTTTGCCCTTTTGCCTGTTAGAAACTTAATTATAACGAGAATTTAATGTCAGGTGCATATTGACCAAACTAACCAATAGGTATAAGGTTATTCATAATAATTATACTATTCCAAAAGTAATTCACTCAATTGGCAATAACATTTTGTTCTAACACTTTTTCGGCCTTTTTTCATTGGAAAAATAACACGAAATCTACTGTTGGGGCCAATCAGTTTGAACTCAATTATTCCTTTGTTTTAGATAGCAATTCCTATGTCAGACTTTTACGTACCAACGTTTATTAATTAGTTGTAATAATGATAATCAGACCATACCCGGCTGATTTGGATAAGTTCGGAGAAAGATACAATTTTTTTTTTAAATTTTTTTGTTCAATTCTATTTTTGTTTTGTTCTTCCAGGATAGTATACTACATAGTTCCGGAAAACGTTGTATACTGAGTCATCAACAGTTTTCAATAAGTACAATATATTTTTTAATATTAGTTAAATAGTTTATATTTTTTCAAATTTTGCTCTATCACTGATACATCTACGTCATCATAAGCTAAGAGAATCTTATCATCTTTTAGACATATTTTGCCCGTAGCCGTAATCTAGGTTAAACTGTATTTCATGTCAAGCTGGTCCGCTCCGGCTTTAGTCATAATTTATACCATAAAACCTTCAGGTAAAAACCGCAAAATGAAAGTTTTTTTTTATTACGTGAACAAGAGCTATGTATACTCTAGTTCTTTCCACCGAATCTGAAGTAAGTATCTTCGCCCTAGGGCCCACTAGAAGTCCACTGCTAATCATAGGCCTCATCCAAAGAATTCCACGACGAACGGTCATGAGCCTTTTCCATCCACCGACTTCCCGCCTTCACAATGTCGTCAGTCCATCCGGTGGGGCCTTTTAACATTGCGTCACTTGTTTCGTGGTCGCCATTCAAGAACCGTTTCTCCCCAATGGTTGTTGATTCGCGTGTCCGCACTATTTTACACAAATTAAAACCATAAATGTTTGGAACTGTCAACATACGTCACCGCCTAAATAAAATCACAAAGTTGATCAGACGCAGCTACCATGCTCTACCGGGCCACATCTAGGCTGGTAGACAGATGATGGCGTTGAAAAAGAAGCCAAAATAGAGCTGACATAGTCGGGCACACCGACAAAAGATCCCAAAAAAAAACAGAAAAAAAAGTTGATTGAGCCTAGCTATCTATTTATACCGGGCTACACCAAACGCTCTAATAATAATCAGACTACTCCCGAAATCTGAAACAGTGCACTGAGACAATGATTTAAAAAATCAGCCTGAAAAGTAACTTTCACAATTATTAGCCTTATGATTGTGCAATTTTTGTAGAAATCTCCTAAATAAGTTTGTATTATCTCAAATTTTTCCTAGGTGTCGCAACAGGGGATTTTGACGATGTCCCAAGTCTTGTCCGGAATTTATCTTTCTTTGTTAAGTTATCACCGTTGGTAAATATTGCATATTGCTTTAATCAAGCTATGCTTGAGTAATTTTTACGAAACTAACACATATTCTAGTTTGTTTGTTCGTATGTTTGTTTGGTTCAAGTGATAACGGGTCGGTATGTAGGGTAACGTTATAAAACAAAAGCTGCTTGTTTAAGGCACTTCAAGCATTGTGTTTTGTCATTATAAATAACTTCTATCTAATCAGCCGGTAACATCCAACGTTATGGCTTCCTCCCTATCACGCCACTGCTGGCTGTCTTGTGCTAGCCATGATATCCTTGTTTATATTTTAAATTTCATTAAATTTACGTCTTATAAATGAAATAAAGGAATATGTCGATGTCGGTGAGAGAACCTTATGCTATCATCGACATTATTTAGGGTAAAACCCGTTTTCCAAAATGTGTAATAGTACAACTGACGATAGTTTTGAAAGTGTAAGACACTTTTACAGGAGACATTTTTTTATATTTGAGAGATACAAACGAAATACCTTTTTCAGTCGTAGAACCCGTACAAATGTACTCTAGAACTTAAAGCTTACGTAAATAAGCTCTCCTAGATTAGCCAACTTGTGTCCATCCTAAAACTAACATTTGTTGTAACTGTGGAGCTTTCTCTTTACTCGGCAAGTTTGCTTAAAAGCTTGTTCAGGCATGTTTGCCGAAAACTGTAGATCTTGACATCTGTGAGAATTCACTTTATTTTACGTTTGTAGTTTCAAACCGACACCAAAAAGGGTAATTCTACTGCGCTCTAAAACGCATTGTTCTCAAAATTTTAAAGTTCATACACATTGACTTAGTGGCTGGCCTCATAGCTCAGTTGGTAGTAACTCTTCTACGCTAGAGGTCGCGGGTTCCATTCCCGCGCGGGACAAACCACAAATGTATGTCCCGCGCGGAAATCGAACATGAATACAGATGTTTGTTCTGTGTCTGGGTGTTAAATAATTATCTATTATGTATATCAGTCTCTTGTACCCTTAGTATAGGCTATGCCTAGTTTGGGATCAGCTGACTGTGTGTGATATGTCCGGAATATTTATTTTATTGATTCCACTGCGCTCCAAGAATTTTTAAGTAATGAAATAATTGAATATTTGAGTTCCACCGCGCTCCAAGAAGTTTTGAGTAGAGTTAGCAAAAAAATAAATTTAGCATGGAACGTTCACTATCATCATCATCATCAGCCTGTAGAAGTCTACTGCTGGACATAGACCTCCCCGAAATAGTTCCTTTACGAACGGTCTTGAGCTTTTTGTCCGAGTTCCCGTAACTTTCACAATGTCGTCGGTCCATCAGAGAGCCCTATGTGCAAAAACGCTTTCTCATTAAAATAATGACGATATAAACAATCATTAGCACAATTGAATGTTTCAGGGATTATAACTTATGTAAATAAAACCAAAATAACAAAGCTGGTACAACCAGACGTGCCCATTAATACAATGAACACAAAATCCACTTGTTTACAGCCGTTAGCAAATAAACCGGTATTATACAGTACATTACTATCTGAATATTGCACTAAAGGATTCGGTGTTGATTTCACTGTATTATTGTATCGGGTTTTAGTGATTTTATTTGGAAATCCTCAGCTATTGGATGTAACTAGCGGATTTTGTTACACAGCCTTCGTTTAAGCTGGTTAGATCTTATGCTCGTATCGTGAATCGTCGTAATTGTGGAATTATGAGCGAACAATTCTAAAAATAACCGGTTAAATTAACTGTACTATATAAAACACCGTCGAAAATTATTCAAAAATAGTTTAGAATTTTTAAGTGAAACAATGGTTTAGTTTTAAGTTTTATGGACACTATTCCTACACAAATAATATGGGATAATCGTGGAGATAAACACAATTTATTTGAAAATAAGCACAAATACAATCATTAACAAAGATATCGCACAACAAACATACAAAGCCGATTAGAGAACCATATTTTCTTTCGTTAAAAATATTAGGGTCAACGAAAAATCAACAAAATAAACCATTAATCTTACAGTCATTAACCGATTGCTAAAAAGACTAACCCGCAGGCAGTTCTGATAAAAACGAACCTAACAAGATCGAAATTAATGGAATCAAATACCAAAGGCTTAATCAGGATCAAAATTAGATACAAAATCACCGCAAAAATCCTCTAGGTCGATTAACTTAACGCGTGAAATACCTGTGGTTAATCCGACAGCTCAGTTGATTAACTTGTCAAGTCGACACCTATGCCTACCTACAGATAGCTATACCTTTTCAAGGAAATACTCAGTAGGTGTTCTGCGCTCACCTTCGGATTATTATCTTTTGTAGGTAGTGATTCACGATCGGCGGATAAGTAATTATAGTGAGGTTTCGTGACGAGCCTTAAGAAGTCCACTGCTGGATATAGGCGTCCCACAAAGTAAGCCTTCATCCCTCCATCGACTTCCCGCAACCTCTACAATGTTGTCGGTGCATCGGGTGAACCCATGGGGCCTTTTGAGAGGATGGCCAGGTGTTGGGTAAACTTAATCTATCTAAAACATGCCCCAGGCACCACAGCGTCTCTTAAGTAAGTAAAAAGTACCATTTTACACTGTAAATCACCTAGAATAGATGTAATAAGTGAACTTTTAGTACCTATTATTATAGTATTAGATAGCCTGATGATAATGATCAAGAGGTCAGGAGATACCTACTATAAAATGAAAGAACGTGAAATAATATAATAAATATATGGCATAAAATAATAAATATTGCATAATCTGTATCTGTCTGTGTCCGACGACATTGTGAAGATTGCGGGAAGTCGGTGGATGGCGAAGGCTCAAGACCGTTCGTCATGGAACTCTTTGGGAGAGGCCTATGTCCAGCAGTGGACTTCTACAGGCTGATGATGATGAATCTGCAAAGAGTTCAAGGCTGTTTGCTTCGAAAGTATCCTACTAATATTATAAATGAAAGTTTGGAGTTTTGTGTGACTCACGCCGTAACGGCTCAGTCGATTTCGATGAAACTTGAAATAGATAGAGGTCTTGCGGCGGTCTGTGATAGTTTGTGATACAGTCCAACACTAGAAATCATAAACATTTTGCAGTGACTGTACCGTAGTAATAAAAGCAGTCTGATTAACTTGTCAAGGTACCAATAAAACTCGACACCCATTCATGAGAAAAACACAGTAGGTGTCCCACAGATCTCAGTGATTCACACTTCTTGGAAGTGTCTGGTGGTCTTAGCTATATAAAGATTGTTTTTTTTAAGATTCATTTTAAACTAGTGGTTCGCCCCGAACTTATATCTCTTGATGTCCGGTAAAACCTTAGTGCTTCCATGATAATTGCGGCCCAATTATGATAAACTTTGTAAATCGCACCTTTCGCATGTTCTAATAACGATCTTAATGCAGGATGACCAATAAAAAACCAGTGACCAACAAAGACAGTGATGTAACACAAAGATATCGCAACCACTAAAATTCAAACTCAAAATAGACTTTATTCAGTAGGTATAAGGATCATTCCGAAACGAATTTCATGTGACGTAATTATTGCAGGCCGTTTGAACAAGGCATTAGATTAAATATAAATATTCCGGACATTATCACTTATCATCATCACACACGGTCAACTGATCCCAAACTAGGCATAGCCTGTACTATGGGTACCTACCAGAGACTGATATACATAATAGATATATATTTAACACCCAGACACAGAACAAACGTCTGTGTTAGTGTGTTTGTCCATGTTTGTCCAGTGCGGGAATCGAATCCGCGACCTCTAGCGCAGAAGGCAGAGTTACTACCAACTGAGCTATGAGGCCAGTCAAATTCAACTTCTTTCTAAAAGAAAGAAATGCTTTGTTCACTGCGTAGGTTGAATGTTTTTCTTGCCCTTTGAAGCGGTCAAATTCCACTTTTCTAGTTAAGCCCACAGCTGTTTATACCCTCAATAAAAACGAATAGTCCCCTTTGTAGTGTTTATAAATAAACGACAAACGGTCATCGACATAAAATACCAGAAAAAATTGTCTAATGGAACCCGCGCCATGCTTTCTTGTTCGTCGTGTCTTTGATTCTTTCTTGGTCAACCTGTATTAGCACAGTGACCGTACATCATCATCATCAACAACCTGTAGTAGTCCACTGCTGGACATAGGCCTCCCCCAAAGAGTTCCACGACAAACGGTCTTGAGCCTTTTCCATCCATCGACTTCCCGCAACATTTACAATGTCTTCAGTCCATCGGGTGGGGGGCCTTCCAACACTGCGTCGCCCGGTTCGTGGTCGCCATTCGAGAACCTTTACACCCCAACTTTACTTACCTACCTTTTTACTAACCTTTACTTTTATAGGTAGGTGTTACATAGGAGCCTGAACTAGGTGATCCTGTGTATCAAGCGAGAAGCACACATTTAGTTATACACTTATCAAAAAATCACTTATTGAATAGCTTTAAGTTAATAGGTAGGTAGTGACATCGCCTTAAGAGACAGGAATGATTACTAGCTAACGCACGCGGCTTCGCTCGCGTCGTACCTTAATAAAAAGAAGCCTTTATGCTATTCTACATAAATAACTATATCTAATTTATGTTACATTGAAATAGAATAGAATATATTTATTTTCTTACAAAACCTACACCTAATTAAGAATAAACAAATATCATCATCATCATCATCATGATGATGTTGATGAGTTGGTTGGCTAGCAGGCTAGCAACCAACGCTGGTCTTCCGTCACAACCTTGGTTGTCGCTACGGACCAAATACTCACAACAACGACACGATAAAAAAAAACAAGAAGCACAAAAAAGTTATATAAATAAATACAAAATAAAAAAAACACACAGACTATTAAAAAAAATAAGAAATAAACAAATAACTCTACAAAAAAAAATGCTAATACTTAATTAGGTACATAATTAGGTAGGTATGTAAGGTCCCATTGAAAAAAAACAACAAGAGTTGGGACTGTTTTGACAAACGTATGTAAATTTTGAAAAAAGTTACTTAAACATTTATCCTCATAGAGCACTCGTGTCGAGTCTTTGACTTTCCTGTTCCTTTTGATGATCAAACAGAAATTTCTAATAATAATAATCGAATAGCCGTTACGGCGTGATTGAACAACAAACATCCGAACATCCTCACAAACTTTCGCATTTATTATATTACAAGGATAGAATTCTTTGTTTTTAAATTATTCTCAAGCGCGTCTTCTATTACGAGGTCTAAGATAAATATCTAAGCGCATCCCAAAGTCCCTCAAAAAGGTACGACGATTTGTCAAAAGATGGCACTATCTGCGCCGAGATCCGTCATCGGCAGAGGACAATTTATTGGGCATATCTCACGGCATCTACCGGCGTATCGGAGGAATCTCCGTGGATACAATATTCAATGTTCTGGAGATGGGAAAATTAGTCTTGTTTTTTCCTCACGATCTGTCTTGAGCGTGGTGACTTAAAAATAAATGTTGGCTTCGAAAGCAGCGATATCTTTACTGTTTAAACATGCAGACGCGTGGCGTCGAATCGACCGTACTTTATACTTTTTTATATGTAAACGTTTTTTTATTGATTACACGTATTTCCCATCACTAGAGGCCATAAGTTTACTGCAAACAGAAACAAGGTTATTCCTCTCTTACGTAGGTACAAGTTCCGTAATTCGAAAATAGATTTATTCACTCGCTGCATACGAGTCCAAAACGCTACGCTCGCCAACACTATACAAAATACCGCACCCCGTTGTAGAAAAGGTTGCGCGATATACGAAACTTTACGCAAACGTAGTCAAAGCGTGTGCCTGTTATGATAATAAATTAGAATCATTGTACTTACTCAAACGCAAGTCCGTATTAGTATCGACGTGTCCCATCACTAACCGCTCCCGCCTCAGTTTATCGTGCTGTCCATCTCGAGACGGTAGCCGATTTGTCAATGCCTGTCCTTAATTAATAAAAGGGACTTTCCATCGAAAAAAAAATTGAATAAAAGCTTAATTAATTTGGGTCGCTCCCGTGGTACAGTGAAATATGGGCAGCTGGTTCATTCAATGTAAACATAAATTGAACTGAGTTACATGTTGAAAAGAGTAAAAAGTAGAGGGTAAGCTAAGAGCAGCAGTCTCATTAAAAATATGTAAAAAGGTACTACGTAAATAGTTGATTATTATCATTGGCTAACTTTATTTTAAAGTAAATTGAATTCAAATTAGTCTAACCTAGACCATTCCTCGACAAAATATAAAATTATTCTTAATCCAAAGGTTGTCTGAAAAAGTTCGTCTACAAAAAATCTAAAATGAATGGTTTTAGACGCTTTATTTCTGAAATTATGATGAATCCTATTATATTGGAGTAAGGGATTACAGGAGATGAGGTTTTATATAATTTATTACAGTAGCCGTGAAATAAATTGCTGTCTCTGCCATTCTTCCTCAATTTTACAAACTTTTTAGCTTATGATAGTTTTGCCGATAACGCGATTGAGCAAGCTGTTTTTGTTCTGTGAAGTTCTAAATTATGATTATCGCTCGAAGTTTGCGGTTGAAGCAGTATTTCGGAAATTAAGAAAGTTGAAGAAAAGGGGGGATCGAAATTATTAATTCAATTAACCGTCACTTTTCCTAAAATGGTGGCTTTCCTAGTTGATGCTAAAAGTTTTATCAACTACGTACTTTGGCGACTTTTGCCATTATCTTGTTAAAATATCGCTTAAGTGTTCGTTATTTTACGTTTCTTAAGAAAATGAATAAATTGGGTTTTAAATAAAAAAATCATCAATATTAGCTGCGATGTATAATGTGAAAAAAATAAACATCTATTCTAGATGATTTCTCAAACAACTTGGACGAATTGGCGTTGTAAGTTTGTATGTAGGTATATTTGTAGAGCACAACTTTCGAACCGTAAAAAAAAAACCCAAAATTCCATGCAGATCGGCTGCATGGAATTTTGTAAGTCAATAGGTTGTGTCAAATCGGTGACGTTTTGGAAAAAGGCCAGGTCAAGAGTACCCTAAACCGACTATATAGGGGTCCAAAATGGGGTCCAATAAAGTTGTACATCAGCCTGTAGAAGTCCACTGCTGGATAAAGGGCTCACCAAAGTACCATGATGAACGATCTTGAGCCTTTTCACCAACTTCCCGCAACCAATGTTGTCGATCCATCGGATGGGGAGAGTATAACTCATGTAGAGTGTTTATCTCCTAAAATTGTCTTTGAACTACAAACAATAAACTAAGCGTATATTTATTTAATTGTGAACTACGACAATAGTTTCGAACTACAGACAAATAAACAATACATTCTGATGAATTATGCATCCCATACATTCACGTCAACTAATTTACATACGAAAATATAATAGTAGGTGGGGCGGAAAAAATATGCATATTTATAAACGAAAATTGCTCTATCATCGTTCACAATTAGATAAACAAGCTTCACAGACAAAGGAGACATCGCATTGGTGATGTTTTGACTACGCTTGTAGGTTAGGGCGACCACACTAGAGTAACCATAGAGTTAAGAGGAAAAATCACAAAGCCATCATTGTAGGCAGCTTTTTAACCGAGGTCAAAAAAGGAATAGGATTTCAATTTAGTCCCTATGTGTTTTTTTTTTTTTTTTTTATTTGATACTGAGGCAAACAGGCTTACGGCCCCCCTGATGGTAAGTGGTTACCGTCGCCTATGGACATCAGCAACACATGGAGCATTGCTAATGCGTTGCCTGCCGAACCCCTCCCCCCTAAAGAGCTCTGGCAACCTTACCGCAGGAACACAACACTATTTGAAAAAAATAATGTTATTTCGCTGCGGTCTTCTGTAAGGCGGAGGTACCTCTCCAGGCGAGCTGCTCCAATTTAGAGCGAGAAAATCTCGCTGTGCCCTACCTCCTCCATAAATGTATTTTTTTAATATTAATTACTCCGCAACGTCTGTTTTTCAATGGTGTTTTGTCTTTTTTTTGTAGAGAATGTCTGAGGCAGTCATATAGATCAGTTTCATATACAAGGTGATTCATAATATGTTTACTATCAAGAAAAATAAATAATATTGTCACCTTGTATTTGAGTTTAATATTGATTTCCAAAAGCTACACCTGAATTATCCATTTGTCGAAACATTTTTTGAAATGTTTTTTATTAATTGAGCATTTGTTTATTATAAATAATTTAAGTACCTATGTACCTGCAAGGAGCAGGTTTATATCCATTTAATTTTGGTTAAAATTGAATGTAGATCTTCGGACATTAAAAACAAAATCTCTCAAACGTGGTTTTTGTTCACGAAAATAAAATTGCAGTTGTTGCGAATATGAAGAGGTGATCTTTCTTCATATGTCGCGGCTGACTCTGGATCCGGCAATCAGATCGCCACATTTTATATGGTTCATAAATTTGAACGACACTTGTTTACTGAGACCGCATCTATAAATCCTTGTCCACAATGTGAAAGATTGCTCTTGGTGTGTTGGGCGCTTTAGCATTTATAAAGAATTCGCTTTGAATCTCGATTTAAATTTATAAAAGGTAGATAAATGTCTAATAATAGACATTATTAGACATTTATCTACCTATGATATGATTCTTTATATTTATTTCACCCCGAAAGGGGCTTATTCCAAACCCAATTGACGACCCGGTAGCACAGCGGATGAGTGCCCATCTAAGACGCAAGGGGTGCGGGTTCGATTCCCGCTGCGGGACGACTGCATGATCTGGGCGACGCCGACGCAGTGTAAGGCTCCCCACCCGCTGGACCTACGACATTGTGAGCGTTGCGGGATGTTATTGACAGTCTTTGGGGAGGCCTATGTCCAGCAGTGCACTTCTACAGGCTGATGATAGTGATTATGATTCACAATTTACAACGCCGTAGCCCTCACGTGACAAGGGCACAATGTATAAAAAGGTAATTTTGACACAAAGCTTTTTTACTTGTCCCGTTTCACCCCTACGACCCTTAAAGTGGCAGTATTATTTTTTTCTCCAAAAAAGAAAGGCGGGCATCACGTTTCTCTATTAGGCTGGTTTAGGCCTAATGTTATTTGGTAAAGGTATAGTGATATATTTGCTTTTATGTCGAATCAGCGGTACCTATCTATGAAAATAAGCTAATGTTTTCTTGGAACTTTAGTCACATTAGAATGAAACCTCTGAAGTTGAAATGAAATGAAAATCGGACTGTTTTAGCTAACCATTATTTCTTTCTGACCGATCACTGGTGGTCCTGCATGACGTAATTTTTTAACTACTCAAAAAACGTGTACCTAAATACTTACCAGAAAAAACTAATTACTATATATATTTATTTATTTATTTGTATAAAACACTCAGAAACTAACAGCCGAGGCCAAAACGTTTAAGAGCTAGTAGACATAAATTAATTACATAACACATCACATCACATACATACATATTTTAACATTTTACGAATTTTTATAACTAATGAAACGTATACACAATAAAACAAATGGATGTAATTTATTATATATATATATATTTATGATATATATGTATTATAAATGCAAAAGTTTGGAACAATGTTTGGATGTTTGTTGTTCAATCACGCCGTAACGGCTCAACCTTTGCACCTTGGAATATATAGAGTTCCTTACCTAGAATAGCATAATAATATAGGCTATTCTAGATATGATAGGAAGAAGGATTACTAAACGTATGAGACGTTCGTCATCAAGATTGCTACCTAATAACCTAAAACAACTGACTTTTGCGATGAAAAATGTCGTAGAATAAACTTTATTGCCAATTAAATTAAGAATAAGCACCTTTAAGGATATTATGGTTAAAACAAAAAACTACTTCATCAACAGGACACCTGGAACCTTTTCAGATACGTGTTCATTTCAATAGTCCTCAACCCAATCGTTCAATCAGTAATACACTTTAGAGTCCAAAGAATAAAGCACAAAAAAGCGAGTATTACTAAATTATTAATTTTTACACAGCCCTATTATATCACACGCAACCAGAAATTGCTGCAATTTCGAAAATATAATTAGAAAGGGGACGCGCCTCCGACCACATTGCACCCCACCAAATAACATTTATCGTAATTATCCTACAATAATGGCGTTATATATAACAAAGGAAATGAAAAACACATTAATTTCATGTGAAATATAAAAACCAAGTCACGTAACATCCATTTTATAGACGCAGAATTATTTTTACCTGAAGGCAATTACATGAACATTTAATTTTGTCGGTATTGAAAACGTATTATTAAATCGTTATTCGTTGTTGTCACTAAACAGTAAGAAACATAGTTGTTCTACATTTGTATGAATACAAGGTGATCAAAAACTAGTTAGGTATAGGGAAAAAGATTTTTCCCGACTTTTTCAAATCAGCTGTTTTTCTTGCTGTTTATCTTTATAACTAATTGTTAAATATACGAGAAGTTTTAATTCAAGATTCTTACGTAGAACAGCTGAAATTGTGTTTGAATTCATTTGGCCCCCAAAGCAGCTGATTGTCGAATATCCAAAGTGTAAAACAAATTCTATATCAATTGTGTGTAGAATATTATGAATCACCTTGTATAATGACTAGGCCGGGAACACAAGTTCGATCTTTTGGAAAAATCTAACGACAACCGGAAAAGCTGGCGCATACATTACACTTGATTTTAAGGCTTATTATTTTATGATTTGCCTAAATCTGCTGAGTGATTATTCAGGATTTTATCTGAGACAGTTTCTCTTGAAGTTTACTCAAAATTTGAATGGGTTTTTTATTTTCTTTTCAGAAGATAGACGCATACAACCACGGCGGACCCTCGCTCCAGACATCAGCAGTCATCGCCCTCTGCTCCATCGTCCTCATCGTCGGCATCTTTATTGGTGCTATCCTCGTTTGGAAGTAAGTCTACTCTATAATTATATAATTCAGCCAAGGATCATGGATTAGTTCCATCATGGAAAAATCTACACCAGTGCGTTTTTTTTTTGAATATGTTCCATTTTGGGTTGTTGAAGAAAAACATGACTAATATTTAAATTATTAAGCACTAATATTGAACACATCACGTAATCAGAATCATCCCGAACTATGTTGATATTTGGTGGTTTGGTAACTATGTTGGTGAAAGAATCAGTGTAGTAAAAGGATTAAAGTGCGCCTTAGGGCTTCATCATAAAAGGTATCTCATTGCCTAGTACAGAAAACGTTCGTCTCACTTAACAATAGCACCATGATGACAAAATTACCCGCATAAAAATATACAACATTCTCTCGCGTAGAATTCAATCAAACTAACTTTGTGTTCAAAATTAAATTGAAAATGTATTGCGAACGAGCGCTTAATTATCCAAACGTCTGGACCACATTTCACGAGTAATACCAGTTATATGGCGACAATACGTCGCGTGAAGTGTGCTAGACATTTTAATCGTCTATCAAACCATCGTCGTGGCATTTGTGTGCCCCAAATAAGCTTTGAAGACCATCCAACAGACGACAAAATTTCGTATAAGGACTATCCCGGAAGAGGCTTATTCTACACCCTACGGCACCTACGGCAATGAAGTTTGTTTTACAACAAGTCTTTTTGGAAATAAGTAATTAAAAAAAACTGCAAAAATCAGCTGATTTGTGGTCAAAATAGTTTGAAGACCTCATTATTCAGATGTAGCAATTTTTATGTCGAACTTACGATAAAAATACCAAAAAACAGCTGATTTGAAAATGATCAGAAAGAATCAGAAAAATAAAAGATTATTTATGCTTAGAATTTTTATATATGTATTTGGTTTATATAATAAGCCCCTTTCAGGATGTTGACGTGTTAAATCACGTATATTAAACACGGACAAGTTTGAGGAATAGTGTTATCCGTATTTATATAGTCAACATCGGCCCCCCCTCTAGATAGAAATTCTACCTAATATTAAGTAGCTAATACGTTGTAAGGGCAGGAAGATGATAATGATAAGGATAAGGGCAGGAAGATGAGGATGACTATGTTGCAATATTATAAAGAGGCTGCCTAGTATAGGGAGCCATGGGTGCAAGCCGCAGAATATCTGCCGCTGTTTGGTTTGAAATGGATGTTAATGATGATGGTGAAGATGATAACAATAATTAAAAAGCTCTTTCAATAAAATCACTGTGGATTTTGTTACTACAATGCGTGGACACACGAATCCTATGTCTCCACAGGTCTATGTTCACCACATTGCAAAGCAGTGATCCGAGAAAGTTGATTTGAATGGCGCTGTCACTATTTGGGATTTAACCCTGTATTTAATTATGCGGTTTAAGTTGCTGACTTAACATCCAATTTATATTTAGTTCCGTTTCGATTTGAACAAGCTTCAACGAACGTCAATTATAACTATCAATAATTCGCTACATTTGCCACTCTGACATAATAGGTATGTGTCATACCCAAGAAGATTCATATTATGTAGGTATACTATCACGAAAGGTGCTTAATCAAGTTTCAATTCAGCATTAACCGCTTCAATCTTTTCTTTGCACCAAACCTTTGAAATAATTAGAAGTGTCACAATATTCTTGTCATCGCGTTACGGACAGTTTGAAATTTGGAACGACCTGATAAGTAGCTGCTCGGATTTATATTCTGTTAATAAGATATTTAACGGCTCGTATTGACGCGTGGATTTGTGGTGCAAGTTAGACTAATTTATGAAATCGTAGATACCTAATTAACTCAAATGGAAGAGACATAAGCTCTATAAACAAGGTTATTTATAATGTGTAGGTATGCTATCCTAAAAGGGGCTTATTCTACACCCAATTGGCAATAAAAGTGTTATATGAGTTTGGAAATTCTAAATTTTTCATTAATAAAAACTCTTATGTAAAAATCGGCTGTATTGGGGTCAAATAAGTTCAAACTAAATTTTTCAGCTGCTTTATGTAGCGATCTTGATTTCGAACTTCTCGTGCGTTTGATAATTACGTACTTATAAAGATGATTAAATGGCCAAAACCAGCTACCTAATTGAAAAAGTTTGGGAAAAAATCTGAAAAAAAACTCATTCTTTTTTGTTGCTATAATAAGCTCCTCTTGGGATGGTGTAGATTATGAATCACCTTGTAGAAATAACAAGACTATTAGAATTACCATTGGTAAAAAATATGATTTTTAAACAAATAAGACTTTGTCGCGGAAACGCTGTGCCAAGGACAAAGAGACGAACAGAAACTTCAAAACTCTAGCTAAAATCCTATTCTTTTATTCAGCCTATCTCGAAGGCGGTCTTGATGGTTATAAGAATACCATCCAATCTTCAGTAAGCCCAATACAAATAATAATAGCTGAGTCGGAAGTCAAGAGTAAAGAACTTACTGTCCTTTTCTCAACCCCCTATTTGATTTACCCACTAATACTGAATAAAGTGTATCTCAAGCATGAAGGTCAAGGGGCTGACCAGACGCGCACGGACAACTCCGCACAAAGGAAACTGATTGGAGTTGCGCTCCGGTGGACACCGCCCAAATATCACCCTGTCCAGGGCCTTTATTAGCCCCAGCATAGTAATTCATAGATCTCTGTGGAATAGCCCTTTACGCATAAGTTTAACGTTCATTCTGTCATTAAGAAGTTCGATGTAGTTTCATAGGTAGACCCTCAATTTAGTGTCTTTCTCATAGTATCAATAATTAGCAAAACGTGTAAAATTTATTAAAAATGTATAAACCCGATCGATTGACAATATTGTATATGTATACAACGCAAGCAAAGCCGCGGGCACAGACTAGTTTTCAATATATACGCTTAGAACCCTTCAAGCATATCTTGTTGCATATGATACTCGTATATCCAAAATTGGATGGTCTTGAATATAGGTAAATGTTTAAGGGACCGGACAACATGATTTTGAAAATCATTTGCGAGGCAGTTTTGAGGGTTCCTATAAGGCAAAATATGCTTTGTTCGGGATCTGGTTTATAGAGGCTTGTTGCCTTTTCGAAGTAGGTATAATGGAGGATTGGATAGAATGCAGGCTATAACATCATCTTTTCAAAATTGGACAGGGTTTCTTAACCACGACAGTTTGTGGAAGCAATGGCGCTATTCTGCTGCGATGCTTCATTATTTGGCTTAAGAAATAACGTAGAGTAGAGTCTGCACTTATATTATAGGTACATTTAACAATTTGCAAAACGATACCACAGTTGGTACTTAAATTTAATATTTAGCAAGCAAACTAGAATATTATGTTAGCAATTTGTGCCATTTTTAACTTAACCATACCTACCATCGTACAGGGCCATCATTTTGAAAATTCTGAAATGTAGGTTTACATTATAGTGTAGGCAAATGTACATCGATATATTTTCTTACGTATTTGAGAATATTTTGCTGCCAACTCAAGTAAAAATAATATTCAATGAGTTGCGCCCGCTTCGTACCTAAATAAAAATATTATGTGTATACAAGGAATAAACTATCTATTCCAAGTTTCATCGAAATCAGTTGAGCTTTACTGTGTTATTGAATCACATCCTCACAAACTGTTACTCTCTCATTATGTATAGCTCTATAGCAGTGGAAACCAAATCTACAAATACAGTGTAAAACGATTATCTCCTATCGTAAGCCATAATTATACTCATATTATAATAGAACAAGAACAATATGGTGGCACACTGAGCGTGTTTATTGTTCATAAATCATCTAAAATGTCAATATTACATAGCTAAATCAGGATCCCCGCTGTTTAGTTCCCTCCGTATAATCTTGGTGATCTTACACGGGCGATTTGACGTCACGACTACAACAATTACAGCAATTTATCGTCATCATCATTTCAGCCGTAGGACGTCCGCTGTTGAACAAAGTCCTCCCCCATATTTCTAGAGCTGCCGATTTTGTGTGGCATTCAGCACCCGATGATTCTCGTAAAACTTTTGAAGTCATCGTTCTATTTAGTATGTATGTGGACTCCCTTTTCCACTTTTGAGTCCAAATGCGGAAAAGGGAGTTCACATACATATATTCTATTCAGTAGGAGGCCGTCTTACGTTAAACTTTCCGGTGGGTAATCTTTACTCGACCGACCGTTCCGACTAGACCGTTCGTCATGGCACTCTTTGAGGGAGGCCTATATTCAGCAGTGGACTTTATCAGGCTGATTATGATGATGTTGATGAATCTTTACTCGAGAACTTTTCTGCCCCAACAGCTTGATGACACGAGTGAGAAAAAAGTGAGTGGCCAGATGACGGCTAACAGTAAAGTGGAAGAGGAAATCCGTTGTGCCGACGAGCCCAACAAGGGCAGAAAGATAATGCCTTACGTCGCTCTATTTTATGAATACTTTTTTTTTTGCAACAAGTTATTAATTTAGTGCATGTTTAAAATACTTGCCGAAAAAGTTACATCCTACTTCCTACTATCCTATCCTACTAATATTATAAACGCGAAAGTTTGTGAGGATGTTTGGATGTTTGTGGTTCAATCACGCCTAAACGGCCGAACGGATTTGGATGAAATTTGGCACAGAGAAAAATTATAGTCTGGTATAGCATATAGGGTTTTTATCGTCGTAGGTACCACGCGAGCGAAGTTGCGGGTGGAAGCTAGTATAGCATATTTTAAAAAAGCTTTCATTTCGCTTCACTCTTGATACATACCCAGCGCTGCTTTGCATGGCTTTTTGTCATGTAAAGCAGCAATAAGCTGAGTCAGGGCCTGTTTGGCCTGCACCCGACACAGAGCGAGACTAGTTCGCACCTACTGTCTACAGGTGGATGCCTGCCTACCTATAAGGTGGGCAGGTGTCCTTATGTTTATTCTTTGTTGTCATTTGTGTTTTTAATATCCTTGTATTATATGTTCCCATGTCTGTTCTGTGTTTTCGTGTGTATGTCAAATAAACGTATATTCTATTCTATTCTATTCATACCATACCTCCATTTTATCGCAGAGAAATATTTGCTCGTGTAATTTAGAGAATCTTAAGTTCCTCCGTATAATCTTAGTAAAGATAGCATTTGCGCAAGTCGTGTTTGTTTGACTCGCGCCAGATTTATTGGTTTAGTTATTGATTATCTTGCAATTTATGGGGATTCTGGATGGTAATTTGAAAACGATGATTTGCGTAGAGTGGTTTCTTAGAAATCGTGAACCGTCAATGACGGCTGTTATATTATAGTATAGTATCAAACTATCAGAAACTTCTGAAGTCTGCCTTGTCGTTGCGTGCAATTATCATAATGACGGTCATTGTTAGTTTTTTAAGCGGTCGTTGCATTTGAAAGTGCTACTACATCGATACCAAACTGTTTTTTTTCAGTTAGGGCTAGCTCAAACGAATTTTAGTGCTATGTCCATAGTTTAATAAACCTCGAACAGCTTGTCCTCTACTAGTACCTACAGAAAATACTTTTGCCACATTATGCGCATAACTAGCGATAATATCGAGAGACGCCCGGGAGACGAGAAGTTCTGATGGCGGCGATATAGCGGAGACCCTGACGACGAAATTGCTCTGCTAACACGTCTTATGACGCCCGCTATTTCTTAGAAAACCCTCGCTTAGGGTGCAATTTGGATTTGTGCCAATAGGCCAACGCGTATGAAAGACAATGTTGCCAAGAATCAGGTCAATGTGGATCATCTTGGTATAAGCTCATCGGGTGAGGAGCATATTCTATGCAGTAGGTAAATAAACCAGAAACCAATCCAATGCAAAGTGAGAATCTAAAGCTAGCCATGCTTCAATTTACCCAGATCATCATCTCCCTGCCCTTATCCCACTTCATGTGGGGTCGGCACAACATGTTTTTCTCTTCCACTCCCCTCTATCAGCCGTCATATCAGTATTCACTCCTTTCTTACTCATGTCATCTTTCACACAGTCTATCCATCTTTTCTTTGGTCTACCTCTTCCCTTATATCCTTCCACATTCATATTTAACGCTCTTCAATTTACCCTCCTCCTCCTCCTCCTCCTCCGTCGTTCCTTCATTACTGAAGATCGTGACCCCTTTGTTGCAGCTTGTTAACTACTTGTTTCCATTGGTTTCTGTCTGTTGCCCGTTCGAGAGCTGCGCTTACTGGTATCTCTAGGTGTTCGGATACCTGGTCCGTCCATCGTTTGGGGCTTCGCCCTCGCGGCCTTTTACCCTCAACCTTCCCAGTCACCATAAGGCGCTCAAGATTATCAGAGCTCTTGCGAGCAATATGGCCAATTTACCCAGATATCTATATAAAATGCCTATTATAAGGAGAACAATGAATATTACAAATAAACTCTTTAGAGCGATAACCAAAAATTAATAAAAAAGGTGTAAGCCATGTTGGCCTATTAGGAGGTACCTCGACTTTCGATCCGTAGGTCTTAGGGTCAAATCCCAGTCATGCACCATTGGATATCTCTAATCGAAAAATATATGTGTGCAATAACACGTGCTCAGAACGGTGAAGGAAAACATGGTGAGGGAACCCGCGTTTTAGTTCCATACTTATTGACCATATCTTTCCTGTGGATAAGGTTGACTAGGCGGCGAGGATGGTATAGGTGTTGGGCAAGCCTACTCCATCTAAATAATCTATAGTTATATATATATATATATATATATATATATATATATATATATATATATATATAATAAGTTAATACACAAGCTTAAAGTCGCCCAACGGGCTATGGAGAGAGCTATGCTCGGAGTTACACTGCGTGATAAAATCCGAAATTTGGAAATCCGTAGAAGAACCAAGGTTACCGACATAGCTTTCAGAATTAGCAGGTTGAAGTGGCAATGGCCGGCCATATAGCTCGCAGAACCGACAACCGTTGGGGAACAAAGGTTCTCGAGTGGCGACCACGAACCGGACGACGCAGTGTTGGAAGGCCCCCCACCCGATGGACCGACGATATTGTTAAGGTTGCGGGAATTCGGTGGATGGAAAAGGCTCAAGACCGTTCGTCATGGAACTCTTTGGGGGAGGCCTATGTTCAGCAGTGGACTTCATCAGGCTGATGATGATGATGATGATGATATATATATATATATATATATAATTAAAGCGTCCTATATGTGAGTAAAAAGATCCACCTGACGCTGTACATAAATCATCTAGACTAGATGTAATAAGGCCTTCTTTTTAAGGTGTAGTTATTCCATTTAACACAGTGTCGTGAATCATAGCATTTTGAATCTTATATCAATGATTTAAAGGTTACCCGACAAGTCATCGTGAGTTGGAACAACTATTACAGACAAGGGGTTAAGCTTTTTCCCTAGGTGCGTCTACTAGTGCATTATAAAATAAAGACTCCTTCATAATATTAAAATGATAATATCATCACTTCCATCACCGACAATCTCATCAATAAAACTGCAGACAAATTCACATTCACTCTTCGGAACAGATTAACGACCAAAAAACTAAGCTGCATCATAACAAACAGACCGAATAATTGCCTTCAACAATAGAGTTGTCAGTGCAAAAACTTTAGCACACTCATCCACCTCATTATACCGACGCATGACTAATTATGCCGAAATTACCGGCCGTTTCCCGCTCCGCTGCTATTGGCTAGTTTAAAATTGGCCCGCCAATCAGCGTCGAGGGCGGGCCGACTCCGGCGCACGAGCTAGACGTTTCGCGTTATGAATATTCAGTATTGTTTTAGTTTTTTTAATGGGGCTTTTAAAAGCGGAAACGTGACATCTGTCAATGTTATGGGAATGGTCTTTCAAGACAGTGAGGAAATTGCATGGATGCATACATCATAGCATAATTTAGCTATCCTTTACTTGAGCTTGCGTATGAGGCCAATTACCTATCGTTAAGGTAAAAACTTATAATTTTAATTGCTTGCCTTGTCGTGTCACTGATTCTTTCTTGGTCATTCTGTTTTAGGTCAGTGACCATGTTGAGGTGTGGTGCTTATGACCGTGGGTAAAGAATCAGTGTACTGATTCTTTTACCAACGGTCTAATAAATAATAATAATTTCAATTTCGCATGCATCGGTACGGACTAATGAATACCCTAGTTTTGTTACTACCTACCTACTTTTGTTTTGTTTCCTCTCTACCTTTTGTATTGTAACCTGTACCTTGTGTCTTTATTTTTTATTTTATTAGTTTGTGCTGTGCTTGTGTGTCCAAAATAAATGTATTTTCTTTCTTTCTTTCTTTCTTTCAATTTAAAAACATTCACACAGCACTCAGCGTAAACAACCGCCACAAAATCTGACTTGAAAAACTCTTGTGAACTTTTTTAAGCCCGTATAAAACCAACCCCTCAAGTCTCAACACCGTTGCTGAACAATACGCCGTTTACGCGCCTTTTGTTTCATTGAGAGGCTAGACATAGAATATAACAACAGTCGCTACGGCCACAACTCTAGAAGCCATAGTTTAAATACCAGTTACTATGACCCGAATAAAGAGGGTTGTAGAACATACACGAAACTGCGAAACCTTTTTGATCGAGCTGGTAAAGCGAGCTAAGTTCTCTCGAACAACTTGGACAGTAGAGGTAGAGTATATTTGTAAGAGTATAACTTTCAAACCGTCATTTCGTCATTGTTTTTCTTATTGTGTTTTTTTTTTATTGTATTACTAGATTTAAGTATTTTTTTTTTCCTTTCGTTGTATCTTCCTACCTACCTACCTACTTACTGCGTTGTGGGTCAAATAAATATTTTTTCTTTCTTTCTTTCTTTCATCGTCAGTCCGATCTATATGGAATTAAGTAGGTTGTACTAAAATGTATATGCTGGCTATATAATATGTATGAGTTAAAATGGCCTAGAGCAGGGATTCCCAACCTTTTATACTATGTGCCTCACCCAACGTTATGCAAAAATACTACGCCCCCCTAGGGGTTGAAATGGGGCGTCGAAATAATAAAATTAAACAAACAATGAAAATATGAATGTAATTTTATTTTTTTAACCATTCTCTTTTCATTCTCAACGCGCGTGAGTATTTTAAGATTTTAAGGAAATACACATACCTACACAGCTAAAGTCGCCGCGCCCCCCCCTTGAATAACCCCACGCCCCCCAAGAGGGGCGCGCCCCAGTGGTTGGGAATCCCTGGCCTAGAGGTTGTTAAGATATAGGGGTTTAATAGGGAGACAAAATAAATAGTAGTAGGTGCAAATGCATGAAGTGGAGCGTCTTATGAAACACCTTTGTTTGTTCATTGCAAGAGATTTTAATTTTCATTCTTAGCCATACGTGTGGTTTTTAAATACAACTAAAAGAAGGCTTGCCCATCACCATTCTATCAGCTTGGTCGGACCTGACTTACACGCAGATAGGTAGGTACTTGTTGCGCACACTCTTAACAACAAAATAGTGCATGGCTGGGATTGGAACCCTGAAGGTCATCATGGTGAAAGGCAGGTATCTTCTACAAGACCAACACGGCTCTTTGAACGGTAATTCTAGCAGATGTTAAATATAAAGCGCTTTGGCTTGCAAAGACAAGTGACATTTCTCACAACAAAATGGTCATCATCATTGCAAATACACTGACAATCAACCATACCAATACCATATCGGCATACTTGTTCTTAATCCGTGTGTGGCAGCCAAATCCGGATATTTTGAGGAGCAAGCACCAGTTTCTGACACTTCAGAGTCACTGGCAAGTTGCTTCCTATTATCCAGCAGAATATGGCCATAAGGCCGCCAAATATTCTGCTAGTGGCCCCAAGCTGATGAAAAGGCCTCTCCATATCTACCTACTCCTGGATTTCATAACAGGTGACTAAAAAAGAGGTGAAAAAGCTAGGGGATAGGCAGTAGATTCCGTAATTTTAACAATGATAGCTCTAACTGTAACTGCACTCGACAACCCGCTCTCCCCATATAATGGAACGTTGCTCTCAAAATCTATGATGGGAGGCCTATGTTCAGCGGGCATCCTACTAAAAATTAATGTCGGGTTGCTGTAAGTTGAGTAGGAGTGAAAACATATGAACTACTAAGAATACGATAGAGTACCAGCGTCAGGCCCTCTTTCAAGTGCTAATATCAAAATTTATTTGATATTTGAGACTGACTCGCTAGCAATCCCTGAATATCCGGACTGGTGCTAAGGGACAAATCTCGAACCAAGAACGAATGAAGATATTATGCAAATACCTGATTGTATGCAGATACTGGTAATAAGCCCGTTGTACCACAGATTAAACAGTAGCTTATATTCATACCTACCACTCTGATGGCGAATGAGTGACTGTATGACTATTGACTCTGATGCACAAGAGTTCGATGGAAAAAATATAATAGAGTCATGAGCCTTTTTAATTAATTACCAATTAACCTACATCATTGTTTAGATATCAAACCAGATTTTTTAATTTTATGGCCTTTTCCCACTATTTATTTCCATACCATGACCGTATCCGTATTGGAACACGCATAAAAAATTATATGAAACAACGTCCCCTAGACCGTTCCGTCACCAAACAACACCGTAGCATGCCATATCCGGACTAACAGCGTATGAATGAATGACTGAATGAAAATGTTTTATTGTACACCAATATAAATTAAAAAAACGAAATAAAACATAAACTAAAACTAAACTAACAGCGAATGAATGAATGACTGAATGAAAATGCTTTATTGTCTACCAATATAAATTAAAAAAAACTAAATAAAACAGAAACTAAAACTAAAGACCAAAAGTGTACAATGGGGGGTCTTATCGCTAAAAAGCGATTTCTTCCAGACAACCTTTGGATGGAGTGAAGTTAAAATTAGAGGAAGATTGGTCGAATTCAAGATGAGAATATAATGATACGTTCTAGTGGGCGTAGTAGTGTCTGTCGTGTTTTTTAATGCTTGATGCGTTCATAGCACCGTCATAGTATTGTGCGGGGTAGTGAGCAAAGGCCTCTGAGAGTTTGAGTCTAAACAGAGGCGAAATAAAACTAATTTTAAATTGCAGGCTCATTTGAAGTGATACACGCTTGGCTGCATGCACGTTACGAATCAGCGTTCAATTCGTTTACCATAATTAGAGAGACAATAGGGGGCTTAATAAAGACGTGGCCCATAAATAGATGCAGATCCGATAGCATTAGTTGATAGGTACATTGTTTGGAACGGTAGATAGTTTCGTGTGACCGAAAAGGATGGGAATAAGTATCTAGTGTGGTGTCATAGGATTTGTTATTAGATCAGAAACTGTGAGTATCATGGTACAACAGCAGCCGGACTTTAATCCTTTAACTACACTAATTCTTTCATCGACGGTCGTAGGCCCTTTTCAGGGACACCATACCTCAACATGGTCACTGATCTAATAAGGTGACCAATAAAGAATCAGTGAAACGACAAGAAGAAGCAGCCGGACCCGGAACAAATATTTGCAGATAAAGCAAACATTTGTCCCGCAGCGGGAGTCGAACCCGCACCCCTGAGTCTTAGTCACACGCCCACTGCGCCACAAAGGTCGTCAGAAAAATCATTTTGAAGAACAATTGTGATAAAATATTCTAAGCCTCGTAAAGTCTCTTTCTTGCACAAAAATGAGTGTGCTACAACCAACAAGATAGTTACAAGGATTTTCTATTTTGCTATCACAAAGGAAAGTTTTACAACAAAATATTATCACAGCTCAAGCAATGTTCATGCAGGGTGTAAATACAATGTAGCTCCTGAAAACTGAAAACTACGGTAACTCCTTCCTCTGCTACGAAATGCATTATCCTAATGGGTTGTTCGTAAAATGAAAGAAATGAGAAACATACAATTATATTTATCCCCAAGTATCCAAGATCCGTGGTGGCCCCGGCTGAAGAATAGGCCCCTCCATATCTACCTATCCGCGGATGTCGTAAGAGGCGACTAAGGGAAAAAAGCTAGGGGATGGGCAGCAGCGTCCCTCATTTTAACAACGATAGCTCTAACTGCGCTCACCAACCCGCATGCCCAGCGTGGTGAGTATGGGCAAATCCCCCCACATGATAAGGAATTCGCACTGTCTGTGGGGGGCCATGTTCAGTAGTGAACGTCGTACGGCTGAAATGATGATGATGATCCAAGATCACCATAAATACTGATGTTCTTAATAAGACTGTTTTTGTAGGGATACTTCTGTAATAATCCTTTGATCATGCCAATACTGTTCAAAATAACATGAATAAATGTGATATAATAGCAATTTTGTATACAACTAAAGTGGCAAACAAGTTTAAGGCCCACCTATTCGTAAGTGGTTACTTTAGCCTATGAACGCTTGCAATACCAGCGGCATCACGCACGCGTTGCCGTTAAAGAGCATCCATTCAAAAAATATGAAGTACGAGCTTCCGCCTTCTGCCTCGCTGGCGTGGTACCCGGACGACGCCCGCTGTACACCCTAAGGGGTGGAATAGAACATCAGAAACTTGAGCTACCCCCCAAATTTAAGGTTTTTAGGACTTATGGCTTTGCGTTGTTTGTCAATCAGTAGGTAAGGTAGACTTTTAAATATATTGATGATAGATTATGAGGTGAGGATGATAGAAAAAGTCGCAGTTCTATTAAGTCCGCCTGGGGAGGTACCTCCGCCTTACAGAAGATCGCAGCTGAATACCACTATTTGTTTCAAATAGTGTTGTGTTCCTGCGATGAGTAAGGTTGCCAGAGCTCTTTAGGGGGGGAGGGGGGAGGGGTCGGCAACGCGTGCGTGATGCCTCTGGTATTGCAAGCGCTCATAGGCTACGGTAACCGCTTACCAACAGGTAGGCCGTACGCTTGTTTGCCACCTCTTTGTATAAAAAAAAAAAAAGCAAGAAAGCTCAAGAGGAATGAACGAAAATGTACATTTCTGTTTTCGAGCTTAAGATTTTTACACCCATTCTGTGGAACTTGCGATGTGCCATAAAGTTTCAAAACTTCGATTTGTTTGTATCACCTGAACTTCGCAGACTAGATAAAACTATGTTGCGGTTATAGTTTAGCAGCTTTTGTAATATCTTCTTTCTATTCATGATGTTTAGGATGGAAGTTCTGTATCACCATTATTCCTGCTACACCAAACTTTGAAGAAAACTGTTCATACTTTTGTATCTATCAAAAAAAGATAGCATTCGGATTTCGTGGTTAAAGTATTCGGTCGTAACACCATGGAGTTTATTTAAAAAAATAAGCGCTGAATTTATAAACTCATCTTTCTTTGAAGTTAGTCTTTGGATTTTACCAATATACATATATAATTACCCGTTGTAGTTCTAATTCTAATTCTAAACGGGGGTGGTTAGACCTACACTGACTTCCCGCTGTGGGATGTTTTGTGCATTTTCCCCCCATGCTAACCCTAGCCATTCCTTTAATGTGTTGCTGAAAGTAGCCAAACTCAATAAGCAAAGGAGATCCACTATCTTCTTGCCCACACTGTTTTCGATTCCCCAAAGTAAAGTTATTTGGGTTGTAGGTAGGTACGTATCGCATGGATGCTATATTAATTAGCCCCCTAACTTCTATTTACTTGATTGGATCCTTTACCAAATGAAATTCACGAACTCCGGTTAATTCTCAATTTATTTAACTAATTGATCAAAACTTTCTACCGTTTACCGTAAACAACGTCTTAAATTTCAGTTTGTAACAGCTATGGCGTCCCCGAAGACTGTACAACATTCAGATTACTCACTCCATCGCCATGAAAAGGGACACTGTTGGGCTCTGTGGCATGTAAGCAAGCGAAACTGAACCGTATTATCGGCGATAGCTCAGTTTCAGTTTGACTGAAACATAATGCTCAGAGATAGTAGGGTCTGAGAAGTTGGCAACTCTTGATGCCTCTGGTATTGAAACACTTATTAGCAGGGCCATATGCTTTTTGGAAATAAAAATAAAATTACTTTAATGGCGTATTATATATTGACTCTTGAAACAGAGCATTATAGCTCATTTTAGTCTGCAACTTGATTATTAGTGATACGATCCCTATGAGATCCTTACACGGAGTAGTTATTGCTAACTAGCTATGGAGAAAACCTGTGAAATAATGACAGTGGCATTGTCAATGCTGCTTCTTTTTACAAGTTAATAGAAGCCGAGTAACAAAGTTTAGGTATAATGTCTTACTAATTGAGATCGAAATGATCGCAATATGGAGTACCTACCCAATATCGTTGCTCTATCGTTAGCTCAAAATTTTATTTTATCCAACTTAAACTTAAAGGTAAAATACATTTATGATGAAACTAGCGTACGCCCTAGGCTTTACTCGCGTGGTATCTTGATGAAAAGGGGCAGTTTTGAAAAACCCTGAAATACGTATTTCATTATTTGACTTTATGAGTATTTGTACCAAGTTTCAGATAAATCTCTCCATGCGTTAAGATTCTCCCATACAAACTTTGACATCTCATTACAGCCTTTCAAGGGGTTATTTTGAAAATCTAAAAATACACTTTGTACTTATATCTATCATTCTCAGTTTTTCATTTTCAGTTAGTTTCAAATCTATAGGTTCAAGGAATACGACTTTTCATACAAACGTTTTAACCCCCTTTCACCCACTTAGGGGTTGATATTTTGAAAATCCTTTCTTGTGTGTGTGTTTGGCATATAAGGCAGCAACTGTCAAAATTTCAGCTTTATAGCTTCAGCGGTTTGGGCTGTGCGTTGATCGTGGAATCAGGCCTTGTTCTTTTATATATACAGAGAAGAGGATCTTGCACAAGAAAGATTGGTAATATTTTTCTGATCATTAGCGTGAAAAACAGTGTAACGAAATTGGCATAATCGCTGTCCGCATTTAAAAAAATCGATTTCGCTACCACTGTTAAAACTTACGATAGTATAATATAATGATTAGAAAATTCTGAGTATTCTGAGATATTTATATTAAAAAATTCGAATTTTATTTTTTCTCTGTTGACCTCCTATACTCTGTAAAAAGCCTTCAAAATTTTCAATTTCCATTAAGTCGTAGTCTAGTTAATACAGAATCAATGACACACTAGCTTGAATTGGTAAACGCTCTGCTCTATTATTACTCTGCGGGTCCCTTAATCAATTTTACTCTGGATTAGGGAACTCGAAATTAGGGTCTATGCCTCTAGCTTTTGGGTTCCCAACTAGTTACAAATTGAAATTCATATTTACGACAGACCAAGGGTAACTCTGATACTAAATATTATTACAATTCAAAACACGCCCTGATTGAATTTTGCATAGAATCGCACGATTTATGGACATACCAGGTGTTCACTCAAATGTTTTGCTGATTTTCCAATCTTTATTATTCCTACCTTAATCCCACTATCCCCTTCCCAATCCTAATAATATCCTATCCTACTAATATTATAAACGCGAAAGTTTGTAAGTATGGATGGATGGATGGATTGATGTTTGTTACTCTTTCACGTAAAAACTACTGAATGGATTTCAATGATTTCACAATAATATAGCTTATACATCAGAATAACACATAGGCTACAATTTATAAATACATTGTGTGAATTGTCCAAAATATGACGATAAGTGTCAAGAAGTATAATACTAATCCTGCGCAGACGAAGTAGCGGGCACCAGCTAGTATATTATAAATGCGAAAGATTGTAATAAAATTTGCAGTGTATGTAAATATAGTACCTAAGTAAATAGCCTAGAATAACATAATAGGCTACATTTGATCTGGGTACCACGCTATTAAAGCCGCAGTTGAAAGCTAGTTTCTTGGACGCAGTGTTGGAAGGCTGATGGACCGACGACATAGTTAAAGTTGCGGGAAGTCGATGTATGGAAAAAGCTCAAGACCACTCTCATGGCACTCTTCAGGGGAGGCGATGTCCAGCAGTGGACTTCTACAGGCTGATGGTGATGACGATTATGGTGATGATGGTAAATAAGTTTTAGAGAACTTTAACCTAAACTTTAAGGTATTTGAACTATTCGTTCAAATTCCTAACTAGGATCAAAATTCACTCCCCAAATTCCGTCCTCCGTTCGGCTCGTGTATAAAACTACCTATAAACCGACCCTCCGTCAGTACCACACAGTAATGTAATACGCTTTTGTTTTAGAATACGGACGCTCATATCGATTGGACGCCTCAAGGATCAGATATTTTGACATTCAATTACCCTATTCCGTGTGAGATTGTTATTTCAAGGAAATTGATAATGTTATGAAAGGAATTGCTATTGCAGATTACGACCCGCACATTTTTGTAAAATATAACTAACTTAAACAACTACTTTACTTAGATTTATTCAAATACAAACTTTACTTTTCTTTTTTACTTACTTTTATCTTTATTTTTATTAGTGTGTGCATGTATTTTAAATTTAGTTTTCTTTTCTATATCTTTGTTAGTCGTCCATTACCACTGCATCTATAACTTAACTAATTTGCTATCAGTGGAAACTTGTAAATAGCCCTCAGCTGCATGTAATTTTTTCATGTGTTTATATTATTATTGTTATTTTTTTTGTACTAGCTGTAAGTTTTCCTAAAATTCGAAAATAAAATAAATAATAATAAATAAATAAACATTCAAGGTAGAAAAAGTTGACAGCCATTTTAAAATTTTGTATTGAAATAAAAATTACAAAATATCATTATTACAATGAAATAGGTACCTTCGTAAATACCTATTATTTATGAATTATACAAGGCGGTTCATTATATGTATTGTGTTACGAATGGCTTATCCTTATTACAATTGGCAATTAAGTTTATTCTATGACTTTTAGAAATTCGTCATTTTTCATTGAAAAAAAAACACGATACTAAAATCAGCTGTTTTGGGGTTAAACTGAGTTATCCAGCTGTTTTAGGTAGCAATGTTCATGTCAAACTTTTACGATAATGATTAGTTATGTGACTTGTTAGCCTTATGACATGGTAAAAAACAGCAGAGTTCGGAAAAAAACTGAAAAAAAATTTGACTATAAAATAAAACCGTTTCGTGATAACATACATAATATGAATCACTATGTAGGTACCTATGTGATCTAATTTGCCAATTTTGATTTCATTTTTTGCCATCAATGGTAGAGGACATTTAGTCCTACCATTAATCAACCATAAAATTCAACAATATGTTTCAAGAGAAACAGATACTAAGCATCCTTCCCGACGACTTCCAGCAACCCCGACCTGTCTCTATTGTCATCACACGTGGTTTCACCTGCTATCTTACACCACAGGCGCCATGAGGGGCGTGTTCATTCGGCTGTGGTTTTATTGGGTGTTGAACTAATAAGAACACCATACGTGTTAATTACCTTAAAAGGGAAGTTTGATTGATTTTTGAGGGTTGTGGGCTGAAACTGGATTATGTGATGATTTAGTGGATAAGTATTCGTGAATTGCGTTTGAGAATTGAAGATAAATAGGAAGGTTTGATTCAGTCTTTTCAGTTGGTATGATAAATTCATACCAACTGAAAAGACTGAATCAAACCTTCCTATTTTTAACTGACGTCAAACGGGATGGGGTTTTTTTTTAATACAAGTATATAGAAACTTATCCCGAGGTGGTTCCATACAAAATTTATTTCTGAGGCATTGCTACTTGTCCCATAAAACGTAAAATAACTACATCATCTTTTGGAATCACTACACGCTGATCAATTTTTCTGTGAATAAGTAGTGACCAATACGTATATCCTCATTGGTAAACAATTTCATTATACTTTTTTTTTATTCGAAAAGTGTGAGTTGCCAGTGTCATCCCGAGAGAGCAAAATTTAGTGAGTTCGCTCATACTTAGAAACGCCAACTATGTGTAAGATAGTATAAGATTGTCCCAAAAAGTTTTATCCTATTGACTCTTTATTGAAGTCTGTATTTTAGTTTAAACGTACCTAATTATGTTGCCCACAGTCATACTGTCTAACTATAGAGGCAACAAGCATGTTAACGAACAGGAAAGTTATTGTCACTGCAAAAATGCAAACATACTCACAAACTTTCGCATATTTAGAAGAATTGTAGATTTTCCTCACATATTATTTTTTTGGTATTGGTGAGTGAGGATGCACCCGTCACAAAAATCAAACTTCACCAAAAGTGTTACAAACCACACTGAGTTCATTCCACCATAACCTAATTATAACACGTAAAACATCAACAATAATATCGCCTAGCGTCAATCAATCTCACGGGCCGTCTCTAGCGATTAGTGACGCGCCACTAATTATCGTTAACTATCGACTATATAGAGAAATACGATACAGGTTTGTACTTTGCGGTTATCGACAAAACACGGTGTCGGAGGCGATTTGGCGCGGGCCTAAAAATACTTGATTGATGTTTTGTAACGTGGATTGGGTTTCTATCAACCCTGATTAGATATTCGAGGTTCAAAGTGTGAAGAAAAGCTCAACATACTTACTATAACCTCAGGTGATTTTTATCCAATTACGTATTTATAGGTTGTAAGTTATTACATACTCCAGAATTAGAAATTAATAAAGTTCTGGAGAGCCTTACAGAATTTAAATAATGTGATGGCTGATTATTATTCATTTTTATTTATCCTTACAATTTATCTTACAATCGACCACTACCTACATATTAAAAATCTAGATAAAAATAACGAACTATAGAACCACTCGATTAAAATAATGAGTATCATTAATAATTTTCTCGAATTCTATCGACGTCGAGACAATCTCCGAATAAAATCAAATCGTTATTATTTACAAGAAAAGTTCTGTGGCATCCGTCCGTCAGTATTAACTTGATTTATCTTATTAGCTTTATCGACAAGAACTTTTCCCAACTCTATAGGTAGTGTCCAAAGGTCTTATGTCAACGTGGGCACAACGGATTGAGGAATTTATCTGATCTTCGTAAGAGCTGTTTGGATTTGTATATGAGGGAATATATAATGGTTTTATCTTTAAAAAATTTCATAGAAGATAAGGCGCGTACTGTGTTTGTACCGAATATAGTAAGATTGCATTGAAATGGTTGGTGGGCTTTTTAAGGCTGAGCATAACAAATTACACCATTGTAAACTATGATAACACGTAGGTGGCTATAGCGTCACGTGGAAATGGGAGTATTATTTAAAACTATACAATTTTTAAACAGGAGGAATTCATCTAATTCTCAATTCATTACAGTCTTGTGTCAAACTCAATTCACAGTTGATTTGACTTACTATTTGCATTTTAAGTATTATATTGAGATTTAACTACGTGATTGCCCTCCTGGTTGCCTACTTATATTAAGTCACTAAGGTCACGACATTGTGAAGGTTGCGGGAAGTCGGTGGATGGAGAAGGCTCAAGACCGTTCGTCATGGAACTCTTTGGGGGAGGCCTATGTCCAGCAGTGGACTTCTACAGGCGGATGATGATGATGATAAAGAAGGTCACTTTGAAATTTAATTCTATCAAAAATTTATAACTTTCTATTAATGAGCTTATATTTGTACCCATTAAATTATTATTTTTACGATTTCATCCAAATTAGTTCAGCTCTGTTTCCACACAAACATTATTTTCAAGTAATTTTTTCACATCTCGATTTTCCCCTCACGGTTATTCAATTATTTAATATTAAAAAGGATTTCGTTACCAAATTATACTACAATCTCAAATCAAAGCACACGGCCAATTCCCGTAAACTCAAGTACACCCCGCATCCGCTAAGCCATAAGGTCACCGTCAGTGGGTGGTCGGGCTTAAGAGGAGGCTTGATTTTGAGGCCAATTTTATGATGATTTGTTTAGATTCGCTAAGCGAACCATCAACTACCAATATGAAAAGTAGAAAGTAGTGTAATCAATAATAATAATAATAATAAATATTCCGGACAAATACACACACGGTCAACTGATCCCAAACTAGGCAAAGCCTGTACTATGGGTACCAGAGACTGATATACATAATATATATATATTTAACACCCAGACACAGAACAAACATCTGTGTTAGTCACAAATGTTTGTCCAGTGCGGGAATCGAACCCGCGACGTCTAGCGCAAAAGGCAGAGTTACTACCAACTGAGCTATGAGGCCAGTCAATGGTAAATTTTTCTTGAAAATACATTGAAATCTATAGCGCTGTGTTCTTTGATGCGCACAAACGACAACATAACGACCATAGTTCAATGTATTTTACTTTGTATGCGCTGCGTTCATATGTAGCAAAGAACGCGTAAATTTAGGTTCACATCGCAGAAGCAGTCTTTGGAAACACCTGGACACGAGACGCACAAGACAGACGGAAGCCTATGCCCAGTAGTGGCTGAGTAATACCAGGCTGAGATGCTGATGATGACTATGATGTGATATTTCAGACTTTTGTCAATCCATCATCGAAACGGTTACATAATATAAAGTGTTACTTATAGGTTGGTTTTTATTTATAAAATTTATAATTTCTAGAGTTATGAGTCGAAGAAAATACTTGCAATAAGAAAATACAGTATAAAGATAAAGATAATTTACAATTAATAAATTCGTTTAAAATACAGTATAATATGCAGTATCAAGCCAAACTACACCTGCAAAAATCAATAACGTTTTTTTGTGAACGCAAATATTTGAGACTAACATCAAGACACCCGCAATGTTGGTGAAGTTTGTGGTCGGACCTAGCGCAACCTCCCTCGCCTTAACGAGTGTCGCCTGGTCGCCTTTAGCTTAGCATCGCCTACGTCCGTTGTTAGAGACCGTGCGAACATTGGCGGTTTTATTGGCTACCTAGCTTTTGCTCTCGGCTTTTGTCTACAGATTAAAACATTTTGACCTCTTGTGCAAATATTTTAGCCAATTTGGTACAGACTAGCTTCCACCAACGGCTTCGCTGGCATGATAAAACCCGCATAAAATAGCCTGTAATATTATTCCAGGCCATATATTTACTGCATACTTGCCGTTGTGGCCCCGGCAAAAGAATTGGCTCCTATAGTACATATGGACTACTTATTCGGGCATGTCGTAAGAGGCGACTAAGGGAAAAAAAAGCTAGGGGATGGGTTTTCAAAAACTGCACTCGCCAACCCGCGTGCCCAGCATGGCGATTATGGGACACATGATAGAAATTCGCTCTGAAGATCTAAGGGGGAGGGAATGCTCAGCAGTGGACTTTCAACGGGTGAAATAATGACTGTATCATAAAAAATGCAGGTTGCTGTCCCATTCCTCAGTATAATCATTAAAACGATACCGCATCATTATTCTGCCAAATATAATGAAATCATCATGCTGCGCTACCTGCGTTTTTTATATTTTCGGTATTAACATCTGCTTCCATAGCCGAGGAACCGTGCCTAATCACTATATAATATGTTCGATCCCACTCAACGACAGGTATTACGGAATTATGAATCCAACTTCTATTATTTAATTTATGATGAATATTGGCTAAAGGGATCTTGCCATTCTTCATTGAATATCCTCATATTCAATGCAGGATAGCATATTGTGCATCAAGTTAATATGGTTGACTGGATCCTCAAGATTTCTCTGAGAATTTTTATTCCATCAAGGTCTCATAAAATATTTTAATTTTTGCTTATATCAGAACTCAAAGCTAGGTTTGCACATTAACTCTCTATGGCAGTACCTTATAGCTGGCAGAACCGGCAAACATTGAGGAATAAAGATTCTTGACGGACGAATACTATGAAACTGATTAACTGAACGACGCAGTGCTAGAAGGCGCACTGATGTGTTTTGAAGGGAAGTCGGTGGATGGAATAGGCCCGAGACCGTTGGTCGTGGCTTTTTTTAGGTGAAGCTTTGTCCAACAGTAGTAAATCAAGCTGATGATTATATAAGAACAAGTTTAAATCAATTAGCTTTTGTCATTATATAAAACGTTGAACATAGTCCTGACCCCACACTACTACGAGTAGCATATTATCATACATATTATAATCATCTTGGGACCGACCAAAAAGCACTATAATTTACAACATAATAATATGATAATAATATGATATGAGCTATGCTTGGAGTTTCACTACGTGGTAAGATCCGAAATGAGGAAATCCGTAGAAGAACTAAGGTCACCGACATAGCTCTCAGAATTAGCAAGTTGAAGTGGCAGTGGGCAGGTCATATAGAACCGACAACCGTTGGGGAGTAAAGGTTCTCGAATGGCGACCGACGACATTGTGAAGGTTGCGGGAAATCGGTGGATGGAGAAGGCTCAAGACCGTTCGTCATGGAATTCTTTGGGGGAGGCCTAAGTCCAGCAGTGGACTTCTACAGGCTGATGATGATGATGAATAATGAATATGATGATTGTGACTACTCCATGACTGCTGATGTCATAACATAAATGAACTTCCTTTTGTTCGTTTAGCTAATAGCTATTTCTTCTTCAACAGACACAAACGAAAAGTTACAAACCTCCTGCCCTCGAAGTCGTCGGCCCACCAAACCGCCCAAGGGTCTACCAGACGGGCGCCGCCACCAGCTCCTCTTTACGAGGACCTGCAGGATCTGCCAAGACGACCACCGCTGCCGCACAGGCCGGAGATTGAACCACAATTGGAGGTAAGGATTACTATCAACTTTAAAGCAACCTCATAGTACATAGGTATGGTATAGTCAGTAGCTGATACTGTAAGTACTGCAACGCCCAGAAACGGAACAAATATATGCAAATCATGCGAATATTTGTCTCACCACCGCGTCTCAGTTGGGTTTTCGTCTACCACGCCACCGAGGTCGTTAACTCAAAATTGGCGAGGATCAAACGTTTTATTTTGTTATGGAATTCTTAATATGATTCCTTGAATCATCAAAAAGTCAATGCAATTGGGTGGTACCGCTACATTTTGTTATCTGCATTTATCGTTATTTTTACAATTAAATTTAAAAATCTGCTGAAATGATGATGGGACTGATGATGGGATGGGAATGAGATGGGACAAAATTAAAATATAGTATTTATGAAGAGATGTTAATTTTTTTGTGTTACTGATTTTGTCACGAGATTTAATTGCCAACTTAATTAATATTTTATTTATACAGTCAGTTCAGTAATACAAAATTAGTATTAAAAATAATTCTAATTAATTTACTTTACTGGGTGAGAAAATAATCCTAGTTCGACAAGTTCAACTAATTATCGTCCCAAAACTTTAAGTTAATCAGATAAGCATTTATCAAAATATTTTCTCTTTAGAACGCTTTAATTATTTTGCTGTAATTGCCTAAATATTTTGTCCCAACTTTAATGTTTATCTCGCGTAAATCTGTTTGTAGTCAGTCTAGACTTTATTTACCCATGATATCTTTAATTGACTTTATAATTTTATTCGTCTGAGGCTTTTACTTGATGGTAAATATTTAGAGCCTTGTGTTATAGGGTTGAAGCTTTGTGCAAACAATTACGAAAGTTGGTACTAAGCACAATGCCCTCCTGTTCTTGACTCATCCTTGATTGGTATGTGGATTTATTTTAAAAGTCTAATTTTTATTTTCCTATTTACAGATGGTGGAGACAAAGCGACCAAATTGTCCTGGACGAGTCTTCGTCTGCGGCGCAGGAGGGACATGGCGAGGAGGAAACTCCTGCGGCGGAGATACATGCGGCGCTCCTCTATATGAAGAGTTGCCACACAGATCTGATGATAGCTTACACAGCGACGACCATTTCGCTGAAGACGAGCTAAGTCTGGTTGGAGAAGCGGCACCGTGTCGGACCTGCTCCAGGCCGCAAGCGCCCCATTCTTTGCCCCATAGGCCGCGGCAGCAACGACTAGACAGACGACCTAAGTCGTTGGAAAGACGGCGCGCGCATCAAAGAATGCCACGACACGTCCACCCACCAGACCCTTCAGAGTTCCATGAAGGAGTTTTGCTTGACGCGTTGCTCAGATTATACCCTCAAGTGGGAACAGTTGGGGCAAGACCGCAAGGTCCTATGCAAATGGGGGCTGGAGGAGCTTGGCCAGGGGGAGAGCTCCCCGGGATCGCCTGCTGGAGGGGGCCAAGAGCATCTCCCAAGCCCCCCAGTGGAGATTCCTCATTTGGCTCCGATTCAGGATACAGCAATAATACTTGTGGGACTTGCGGTACCAGGGCGTCGTCCAGGCACCGGTTATCCGCAGAAATACCGATGTCATGAACTGAATTTCCCCCTTACTGTGCCATAATGGTAGTGAAATCACAGTGTTGACCTTTTGCATTCTGTAGTTATTTCCACGGCCTAAGCAAATGGCCTCATCTACTCAACAGTAAGGTTGATGGAGCGATATTTGTAACCGTCGAATATGCATGAACCCTAATGAAACCTCGTAGGGACATCTTCTTAGAACTAAATGACTGTCGCTTAGGAGAATTCGTCCCTATTTAATGGGGTGTAAGGGCGATAATTATGTAGTTTTTTCTTGGCGAGATTAACCTAGTACTACTATCTTGTGATATTGTGTAAACTAGTGGAAGATTTCATTGAAACTATGAAGATAGGCGTTTGATTGTAATTATTTTTAATATCTTTCATTTTATTTTCATTAGATGAATAGATTTATTATTTTGTACAAAAATCATGTGACCATACTTCTAAGTAGTGATAGAGTTTACGTCCTAGTAAGTTATTTTGAGCTAGTCCTTTAAAATATCACAAAATTTGTGAGTTTTTGAATTGGTTTTGTAAAAAGAGTTGTAATATTTGTTTTGGAGTGTAGATACTGTACAAAATTAGTAAAATTGAATTGTTTAAGATAGTAAGTTGAATTTTATAATCATATCACTAAACCCACGGTTCATATTAAGACTACATACCTATCACAAAATGATTTTCTACATTATCCTAACAAGAGAACTATCAATCAATTTTATTAACATTTTTGGTGCTAAGTGCCCTTTAAATTTAATTTATTAAAGTATGTTACTTTCCTTTACTACTAAGTTATAAAATAACGTTTTGTTGTGAGATTGTAAAAGTTTGTGTGCTTTAAAAAAATGTTTTAGTAATAAAAGCAAATTTATTCTTCTGCTATTTAATATCATCATTGAAACAGATACCATTAGTAGCGCAGTTTTCTCAGGAACGGAGAAAAAGAATTTCTATCGAATATACCTAACGAGTCGAACGATCGATATCTCTAAAAATATCTATTATTAATAAAATAAATAAATGAAGAGTCCAAGATTTTTAAGAGAAACCATGTTAACCGGGTAGGTACAGAAATACCAGATGCAGTAATTTTGTTTTATTAGTAAAACAACACCAAACCACATGAAACAATTAACTTAATTTCATTGTAAAAATCCTAAATACTTGTGTTCGATTGAAAGAATTGTTTTGTTTCTTGTTTTTCTTTATTTGTACTTACGACATTTATTTTTGTATGCCGTTTTTCATTATTAAAACATTGATACTTAATACGTATGAAATTCTATTAAAACATTGACACTTTTTATGTATGAAATTCTGGACGACAAAGTCCAATTAATATTATGAGAAGCACAATAAAATAAAAATAAATAAATTTTTAAGAAAATAACTTTTGTTTTTATAATTTTTACGAGTTTTTTAGTTATGCAACTGAAATTCTCTTGCATTACCAACCTCCCTAAAATATATTGAATTGCTTAACATTATTATGAATCACATCACCTTGTATAAGTAATACAAGGTGATTCATAATATGCATACTATACCGAAAGGAGCTTATTCTATAAAAAGGAATATTAGCGAAATTAATACATCAAAATTCTCATTATTCGTTACTTATAATAAATTACTAAACGTAAGAGAAGCTCAACATCAAGACTGGTACCTTCAATAATTGAATTTGAACTGATTTGACTCCAAAACAGCTAATTTTGCATACTTGGTGTTTTTTCAATGAAAAATTCAATGAAAAAGTTGTAGAACAAACTTTATTGTCAATTGGGTGTATAAGCCTATATTTGGTATATAAGCCCCTGTCGGGAAAATATACATAATAAGATTCACGTAGTATTTATATAATCATAATTATTTGAAATTCGAGATGGGGGGGGGTTCGGGGTACTCTAGGTGTTGCTGATGTCAATAGGCAACGGTAACCACTTACCATTACGGCCCTCCAGGGCCGTAAACATATTTGCCTCCGTATTACATAAAAAAACCGTATGTCATTTAATTCTCTTTGAGAACAATAAAGTTACAATCCGTAGGTCGGAGTTATACAACGATAATTTATACTGATTTTATCTGTAAAGACAAATCCCTTATTTTATTATTTGGATGGTGCTTATATAAATTAATTTTATGATTGTTAGATTTTATGTTATCTGGGGGTTCACAGATGATTTGTGATTCTGCATTTCTATGCAGATAGTTCAGAATACAATTTGATTCTTGAACAGAATTTCTTTTTGTTGTTGATTTGTGATCACTCCTCATAAATAGATATTATGTAATCAGTTTTAGTTCCAATTCTGTCAAAAAAATATTTTTCGGCTAGATATTTGTAGTTTGTTCACAAGCATGTCACATCGAATTTGGCTGAGGTTGGTTGTTGTACCTACAGTTGGTAATTGTTCGTTTTCCAGAAAAACTAAAATATTGTATTGTGCATTTTAAGTAGGTACCCAACAAAAGTAGTGCAATTCGTAGCATAGTCGCCATCTCTAAAAAACTAGGAACCAGACGCCGATGGACTGATGATATTTTAGAGCTGGCTTGAAGTTGCTGGAGAACGATCAAGACTGTTTATCGTAGCACTCTTTAGGGAGGCCTACGTCAGTGTACTTCTCGGGCTGATGATGAAGATTTGGGCTATCGCTAGCCATTGAAAAACTTCCTAACTGGTGCTATGCGCGCGGAAAAGCAAAGCTCTACACAACATGCAAATCCAAGTCTCTTGAAATAGACCAGAGATTTCGCAATGTCACATCTGCATAAAATGAATACTTTATTATTCGCTCGGCAACTTTTTAATAATAGCCCCGTAACTTTCCGAGACACGTACAAATAGAGTAGTTTTATAAGTGATACATTATAACGTAGTGCTTGTAGATATTTTGTACCAGACATGATTAAGGTATTTAGCGGTCTGTGATTAAAAAACAGTAGCAAGTAGCGAATATTAAACTGGCATAAACTGACTTAGAAAAGCTTATACCAGAAATAACAAAATGAATGATAGTAGAATAGAAATACCTAGCATTTGAAATAATAGCAATAGGATTAAAAATAAGTAGTTTAAAAAACTAAAAAACACGCTTTAATGTTTTTTCTACAATGAAGTTAAAATATTAGCAAGGGTAAAGGTATATTTTTTAAACAATACGTTGTGTGTGATAGGTACCTTTGATAGTTATATTAGTAAGCTTGAAAAATCCCTAATAAAAAGTATAATCCTCAGTGACCTCACCCTCGGTGCAGACGAGTGCACATCTGAGTCGCAAGGGGTTCGATTCCCGCTGCGGTATAAATGTTTGCATGATCTGCAAATATTTGTTACGGGTCTGGGTGTTGTGGTAACATGGTACTCCTAGTTTCTGATACCCACGACCAATCCTCGTACGTGACTCTTGGGTGTTTTTTTTTAGTAGGTTTGCCTACTATTAGGCTTACTTTTGACCTAATACTAAACCTAACAAAAATAATCTAGTATCAAAACTATAATTCAACGTACAAGCTCAATAATATGTAACCTTATGTTCAAATAAAACAGATATAATTTTGAACACGAAACTAACAATCGTAAAATGAACTATCTGAAAAGTCTTCTTGATCCAAAATACTGAAGAACTCAGCGGATCATGATAAACTGGTCGCCATCGCTACGGCCGAATTCATCAAATAGGACGTGAAGCCATAATTTATCTGCTGGTTTATTCCTCTCTGTACCCTGTTTTCATAAAATAATTAAAGATTTAATAAAGTTCATAAGCAATAGGAGCTTTATTATAAACCCTACTAGTTATTAACCTTAAGAAAAATTTATCAAAATTGCCTAAACCAGAAGATTTTTGTCCCCAGGATATAATCTATCTCCAAATTTCATAACGATTCGTTCAGTTTAGCCGGGAAAAGGTAGGTAACAAAAAACAAACAAATAGCGTTGCTTTCTCATTTCAGTGTAGTATTATTATGGACAAAACACCACATAACATAGCTATCTATCAACAAACATAAAGTATTTTTTTTTTTTTTTTTTTGTTATACCCAGAGTACAATATTTATTATACTCCACATATTATTACAATCTAGCCAAGTAGGCTAATGAGTAATTTGACTTTGACATAGTTTTATAAAGTAAATTATAACTAAGAATGTGTCCAATAGCACTTTTCTTACAGTTTCTATTTAAGGGGAAGACACTTTGTTATTGTGTTCTTTATAAGTTGTCACTATCACGTACACTACATTTCACTATTTTTTATTTTACACTACACTAACTCAAAAGGCTTAGTCCTTTTGAGTCTTCTCACTATGTCTGTGTTGTCGAGGAGCTGGATTGCCTCGACGTTCACATGGTGATGAAGTCTACGTTCGTGAGCTTCTGCATATTTTTTAATGACTGTGTCGACGAAGTCAATGTTGAGGTCCCGGTGCAGGTCTTCGTTTCTTACGTACCAGGGTGCATTCACAATATCCCTGAGTACTTTGTTTTGAAACCGTTGTATGATTAGGATGTAACTTTTTTTGGTACAGCCCCATAGCTGGATACCATAAGTCCATACTGGCATCAGGACTTGTTTGTATAGTATAATTTTGTTATGTACTGAGAGGGCAGATTGTCTTCCAAGCAGCCAGTACATCTGTTTGTATCGTATCTCTAACTCGTCTTTTTTCTTCTTGACGTGGGCCTTCCAGCGTAGCTTGGCGTCAAGCGTCATGCCTAAATACTTGGCCGTATTTTCATAGGGTATGCGCTTATGGTTGATAAATATAGGATGGTACTGCTCTTTCTTATTTGAAAAGTTAACGTGAATCGATTTTGATTCATTGAGCTTTATTCTCCATTTCTTTGTCCAGTCATGGATTTTGTTAACAGCTACTTGGACCTTTTCTGACGCTTCTGCATGAGTGCTTCCAACAGCCATTTTAGCCGTGTCATCAGCAAAGGTCGCAATGGTGTTATTTTCTAGTTCAGGGATGTCACTGGTATATAAAAGGTACAGGACCGGGCCTAATACGCTTCCCTGTGGCACCCCAGCTTTTATTTCTTTAATGTTAGAGTAGGAATCTTCTTGTCTGATTCTAAAAACTCTGTCAGATATGTACGATTCTATAATATCCGCGTATGGCTTGGGTAGTATTTTTCTTAGTTTTAGTATAAGGCCTTTGTGCCATACCTTATCAAAAGCCTGAGCTACATCTAAGAATATGGTAGCGCATACTTTTTTATCATCTAGGGTCTTCTCGATTGTCTTTGAGATCCTGTGTACCTGGTCTATCGTAGAGTGTTTTTCCCTGAATCCAAACTGGTGGTCTGGAATCAGATTCTTGACTTCTAATATTGGTTTCAGTCTTTTTAGTAACAGTTTTTCGAACAATTTTGACATGATTGGTAGAAGGGAAATCGGTCTGTAGGATGTTACGTCTCGAGGTGGCTTTCCCGGCTTAGCAATCATTATTACCTCAGCTACTTTCCATAAGTCTGGCACACATTTCAGCCTTAGTGCAGCGTTGATAAGGTTTGTTAGCTTAACTAAAGCCTTTCTTGGAAGACTGTGTAAGATTTCGCCGGATATGAGGTCAAAACCCGGCGCTTTTTTTGGGTTTATATTTTTATTGATTTCACGTAGGACTTCTCTCGGTGAGACAGATGGTATGTAAAGTTGTTCATCTGACTCATCATAACATGTCGTGAGGTCAGACAGACCAGGATCGTTTGTATGACCATCATTCGGTTTGAAGGTGTTTTCTAGATGCTCTGCAAATATTTTAGCTTTCTGTTCATTACTGACGGCCCAGTTCCCGTTGTCCTCTTTTAATGGTGGAATCTGAGTCATAGGCCGTTTCAAATTTTTTGTGGCTTTCCAGAGCGAATAGTTTGTACTACGATTATTAGTTAGCTGTGGTGGAAAATACTAGTATGTAGGTTGCTGGTTCAAATTTAACTTTCCAACCATAGGGGGCGCGAATGGGTATTCACAGGGTTTCTACGATTGCTCAGGGAGATCTGATAGGGGTAGGTAGTGGACTGTATTTGTTGCGAATTAGAATAGAATTACACAGGCCTAGAAAGATCCAATAGCACTAGTAACGATCCTCTAACGGTAATAGGACGAACCAACTGCTGCAGGGGGGTAAATCACAGGAATAGAATACAGCAGCTTTAAGGAAAAGGAGCATGCACGTACCTGTAGATTTCTGGATACCAGGACCAGCGCCAGGGTCTACGTGACCCGGCGACACCACGTGGCGGTTCAAAGGTTCGAAACGACACTAAAACTACTTGTTTATCACGTTAGGTCACACGTATGGTTTAGGCACACATAATTAGCGGAAGGACAGTAGTAATTTGTAAGATTACACCGAATTTATCAAAATTTGGAAGCACGCGCAGCCATAGCTTGCGGATAGCACAGCGTCAGGAGAGCGACTTTTTTTGCAGCCGAAAGTGTTCGGCGCGCGGGGCGGTGCGGTCGGCCGTCAGAGCGGGACGGCCATAGGCGCGCGTGCATGCGGAAAGGAGAAAGGGATAGGAATTTAGGAAAGTTACCAGTGCTTTACGAAATAAGGTAATAATACTGAAACAATATCCACCATCTCCCCCTCCTTGAAGGATTCCTTCAAAAGCAAAAGGAATACAAAAATAGCGTAGCGGGTAATAAAAATATAGCGGATATAAAAACAATATAGCGAATATAGACATAAATAATTAGCGGGATTAACTAGCGGAATAATAATATATAAAATAGCGGGATGGATAAAAATATCCTTACAAAATATATGATATGGTCACCCTACTGTATAGGGAGCGGCGACAACTTTGTTGTCGGGCGAACATACGATGAGCTATCACTCGTCTCCACTCGGGCACAGCGGACTCTACCATCCTTGCCAGGGAAAACTTCGGAAACTCTTCCTATTTTCCAGGACAACGGAGGTGCGTTTTCATTATTAAGTAGAACTATAGTGCCTACGGTAAGCGGATTACTAGCGGTGTTCCATTTTTCGCGCATTTGCAAATTATGGAGGTATTCATTCTTGAATCTTTTCCAGAATGCTTGGACTAGAGAGTCCATTAATGAGTGACGAGACAAAAGATTAGCACGTTCTCCACTCACATCAGCAGCGGGTAAAAAAGCGAGTGGTTTAGTTGAAAATTTGAAAACGTCATCAATGTGACAACGCGCGGATAGCAAATCATAAACGGAGCGTAACAACTTAGCGAGCAGCGCTAGGCCGTTTAACTCAAGCCGAGCCAACGTTATTGTTGGTTTGGCTGATGCGACGCGGGACTTGGAACACAAAAGCGAAATCAAGGGTGGCTGGTCACCATTAGACACGTGTAGGTATATAACACAGCCGTAAGCCTTTTCGCTTGCGTCCGAAAATGCGATTAGCGATATTTTTGAATTATGTTCCTCAATTCCCACATGGCGAGGAAACTTGAGGTGCGAAATTAGCGGTAGCTCAGATAGATATCTTTGCCATAAATTGCTGATTTCACAGGGTAGCTTGTCATCCCAGTTGATGTGCATAAGCCATAGTTCCCTGATTATCAATTTTGCGTAAAGGATTACGGGTCCGACGAGTCCTAAGACATCGTACAGACGTGCGGTCATGGACAATATTGCCCGTTTAGTAAGAGCGGATGGCGGGACAGAAGTCAAAAATATGAAGTTATCGGATGCAGGGAGCCAGCGTAGCCCCAATATCTTGAACGTGTCATCGTCATCGAAAGAAATTGATTCAGATTGCCTGTGTGATACGGGTATGTGTTTCAGCAACTCAGGCGAGTTACTTGTCCACTTGACTAAATCAAACCCACCAGCTTTGAACATCTGGATCAATTCCTGTGCTGTCTTGACTGCTTGCTCGACAGAACAAGCAGAGGAAGCCAGATCATCCATATAGATGTCCCTTTCGATAACGTCAGCAGCAATGGGCCACCTTTGCTTTTCGTCTTGCGCCAACTGGCGTAAGGTACGCATAGCCAACATTGGAGAAGACCGGAGACCAAAGGTGACACGCTCAAACTGAAAAGTTTGCAGTGAATCGGTCGGAGAGAACCGATATAGTATCCGTTGATAACAGCGGTGAGCGGGGTGAGTATATATACATAAATACATCTGCCTAACGTCTGCAAAATACGCTACACGATGTATGCGAACATTTAATAAAATGTTAAATATATCGGCTTGCAGATTGCAGCCTTTATACAAAATATAATTTAGAGACAGCCCTGAATCAGTCGAAGCGCTGCCGTCTAAAACGATACGGACCTTAGTCGTGGACTTGTCATCCCGAACTACAGGGTGGTGCGGTAGGTAATAACCTGGTGAGGTACATTCGTCGGGAGGAACACGCGTCAAAATACCTTTGTCTAGATAATCAGATATAATTTCATTATACCTTTGATGTAAGTCCGGTGATCGTGAAAACTTATTCTCAAGGCATGAAAACCTTTTCTTCGCAGTTATGTACGAGTTACCTAGCTTTTGCGGGTCATCTTTAAATGGAAGCTGTACTACATAACTGCCATCTTCGTTTCGCGTAGTAGTTGATGAATAAATTTCCTCACAGCGTTGATCATCGGGACTTAAATACAACCGGGAGGGTGGTTCCTCAGTGGACCAAAACTTCTCCACTAGTTGGTGTAGCGGGTCACTAGTGAATGCGCAAAAGGTATGCGAAAAACAAAGCGGCGATATAACGGGTGCGTTTCCCATGACGATGTAACCTAAAGTTGTTTCCAAGGCAGCGGGTAAATTATCGGCGGTGACTTTATTAAATAGGAGGATTTGACAATACAAATTCACACCCAGGAGAAGGTCAATAGGACCAGGGACGGAAAAGTCATCGTCAGCCATGGGTAGATTACGTATATGGCTCAGAGCGCTGACGTCGACGCGCGAGTCAGGTAGTTGTGACGTAATACTATCCACTACCATGGGCTGGACGTGGTACTCATGTCCATCATCAAAGCGGGAACTGAATGTGAGCGAGGTCACTCCCAGAATTTTCTGAGAGGCCCCTCCTATACCTTGGACTTTAGAAAAGCGGCTTTGCGTAGAAACAGGAAGCGATAGACGCTTACTGCATGCAGCGGAAATGTACTCACTTTGAGAGCCGGGGTCGACCAAGCATCTCAAAAAGTGAGGGCGGTTATGACAATCAAGAACCTTTATTTTAGCGGTGGCCAATAACGCAGTTGTTATTGTGTGCGAATCGTGATCATAAGAGACAGTACAGACAGTGTTACTGCTCGGATCGGTAGCGGGAGCGGAAGCGGTTAGCGAAGAATCGACCTTATGCGCATGGGGCGCAAGGACCTTAGCGGGCGCACGAGTATTGGACTCGGCAGAAGAAACATGCTCAGGCACAGTATGGCACGAAGCATGAGCAACAGCGGACGAAGTAGCGAGCGGTTTTTTATGAGCGGGGTTTGTCTCAACAGGTTGGTTGTTACTTGCGGGCTGATTGAAATGGAGAAGCGAGTGATGTTTTGCCGAACAATGGGTGCAAGTGTGCTTGGAAGTGCAAGCCATTGTTTTGTGTTTCACACTTAAACAGTTGTTGCAAAATGAATTATTTTTAATGAATTTATACCTATCCGAAGGCGTCAGATTCATAAAAGCAGAGCAGCGGTACAAATGATCATGTTTGTCACGATTACATAAAGCACACTTACTCCTATCGTTTGCATCACACACCTGGTCAGTATTTACAAATGACTTAGTTTGAGCTTGCTTATTACTAGGCGTAGGTATGTGAGCAGTGCGAGCTTTGTGCTGCGCTTGCGGGTTTATAGCGGGGCCAGCTGATCGAGATAAAACTTTACTCTGTTCTTGAACAAATTCAATTAGATTTGAATAGGTAGGAATCTTATCTTTGCGGTGCGTTATTTCGAATAATTTGACCGTTTCCGAATCTAGCTTCTGAAGAGCGATATGCAGTAGCATATAATCGATTAAGTCGCCGAGACGCAATTGTCTTAGGGCTTCTACAGACGTGTCAAAATTATTAAGAAATGATTCAAGACCAGTGGCACTATTAGTGGTTAGCTGCTTGAAACTTAACAACTGATTAAGGTATGAACTTGCGAGAAGTCTGGGATCGTCATATTTTTGCACTAGTGCCTCCCAAATAACAGGATAATTTTCAGCGGTTGGGGGCAACCGGGCGCAAACTGACGCAGCGGGTCCAGACAATTTACCAACCAAGTAGTACACCTTGTCACTATCTGACAACGATGTATTCTCGTGAACGGTGCATTTAAACTGCTGGTAAAATAGCGGCCATGAGCGGACATCACCATTAAAGGCTAATAACTCAATGCGGGGAAGCTTAGGTTTTGATTTTTCAATTTGCGGGGGCGATTCATATTTTTTGGTTTGTGAATGAGTTTCAATGACTTTCTTGATAAGGCAGTACATAATGTCAAAGTTCATCCACTCTTGGTACCTAACAGTGTGCTTAGGGTTTATTTTTAGCGAAATAGCGTTATATGAATCTAGGACCCTTTCAAAGTCTTTATGCAGTTGGTCGATATTAAACGCGGTGTGAAGCAAAGCCTTAAGTTTTGTAGAATCGGCTTCAACTTGCTTAGCGACATCATAAATTCCTTGCATGCGCGCAAATAGAATTTCGCGTTTAGATTCGAGCATAGCTTGCTGACCTTTGTCCTCATCATAACTCTCATCCAACTCAGAAGAATCTTCCTGCTTATCTTTCTTACTCATTGTGAATCAACAATATAAATAAATGCGAAATCAAAAGGAAAAACTTCTATAAGTCTAAAAGAAACAAAGTTAGACGAAACACAAAACCTATCTTGAAGAGCGCGGTCGAGTAAGTTATAAATAAGCTTACCACAGATTAGCAGCGAGCGTAAAGTAGTTACTATGAAACGTGTTGAGACGATACAAACTATTGCGTATTCTATAATAACCAGTATGATGCCGCAGATTATAGAATAGTACGCGTGAGATTTGCGGTTGGATACAAACTGCTAAATATTCTGTGTGAGTAAATACAGTTTGTATAACAGTTAGTATAGCGGATGCAGCTTAGCAACAGCGGATTGCGAAGCGGCTAGCGGAGCGGATACGCGTCGAGCGATGGCTTGCTGGAGCCAGCGGAGAACGTACAAATAACGAAGAATAGCGGGTAGTTACGAATACGAGTTGATGAACAAATACTTCGACAATTTGACTCGTATTTATTAGAAACAAAAATGAATCAATAGCGGTGCGGTTAAATAGGTATAATTATTACGTGTACGAATAGAAACGTGTGACAGCGGGGCGGTATGCGGTATATAGAAATATACCTAGGTATACGAAGTTCCTTACTGATTTTATGCAAGAAAATAAATGAATTGAATAAGCTGTCCGTGCGGTGCGGGTGCGGATATAAAAAGAATATGAATTATGAACAACTTATTCAATCCATCAGCAGGATTTAACGTACAAATAGATAGCGGGAATATATACAATTGTGTGAATAAACTGAGTAGTTAGTATTAGTGTCGTTATACGGACTGAGATGTAGCTCAAATGTCCAGCGGTAAATGATATTTAGCGTTTAAACAGACGAATATCTTATCGAAAATATAATTTTTAGATAGAATATCCGTGGTCGTAGGACCACTTATGGTGGAAAATACTAGTATGTAGGTTGCTGGTTCAAATTTAACTTTCCAACCATAGGGGGCGCGAATGGGTATTCACAGGGTTTCTACGATTGCTCAGGGAGATCTGATAGGGGTAGGTAGTGGACTGTATTTGTTGCGAATTAGAATAGAATTACACAGGCCTAGAAAGATCCAATAGCACTAGTAACGATCCTCTAACGGTAATAGGACGAACCAACTGCTGCAGGGGGGTAAATCACAGGAATAGAATACAGCAGCTTTAAGGAAAAGGAGCATGCACGTACCTGTAGATTTCTGGATACCAGGACCAGCGCCAGGGTCTACGTGACCCGGCGACACCACGTGGCGGTTCAAAGGTTCGAAACGACACTAAAACTACTTGTTTATCACGTTAGGTCACACGTATGGTTTAGGCACACATAATTAGCGGAAGGACAGTAGTAATTTGTAAGATTACACCGAATTTATCAAAATTTGGAAGCACGCGCAGCCATAGCTTGCGGATAGCACAGCGTCAGGAGAGCGACTTTTTTTGCAGCCGAAAGTGTTCGGCGCGCGGGGCGGTGCGGTCGGCCGTCAGAGCGGGACGGCCATAGGCGCGCGTGCATGCGGAAAGGAGAAAGGGATAGGAATTTAGGAAAGTTACCAGTGCTTTACGAAATAAGGTAATAATACTGAAACAATATCCACCAAGCTGTGTAAGATAGCTGGTAGTTGAGCTGTCAATGAAGGATTGTATTTGTCTCTTTAGTTGTTTTGTTAGGTGGTTTAACTTATTTTTGTCTTGCGGACACCTAGTTTGGTGCCATAGCCTTCTTTGTTTTCTTTTTTCTGATATGAGCTGTTTAATCTCTTTAGGGTAATTGTTTCTGGTGATCCTTTTTTTAATCTCTGGTGTGTTTTTCCAGGCTGTTTGTTGTATGAGCGATATAAATCGTTCAACTTCCATATCCAACTGCTCTGGAGTTTTTAGTGGTACCTTAAGGTCTATATTAGATTCTAATTCTATCTTGAAACTCTCCCAGTCTGTGTGTTTATTAACTAGGGTTAGAGGGGTTTCCTTAAGTAATACTTTCTCGCTTATTTCTAGATATATTGCAGAGTGATCGGAGCTCATATCGTAGCTCTGTTCTGTTTTAAGGTAGTTAGATGATATGTTTTTATAAATAAAAAAGTCTATCAAGTCGGGTATCTTTTGCTTATCGGTTGGCCAGTAAGTTGGGGATCTCGTTGATGCAACATCAGAATTTGTTTCTTTTATGGCTCTCAAGAGTTCTTTTCCTTTCACATTTGTTAATCTGGAGCCCCAATACGTGTTTTTAGCATTAAAGTCACCCCCTAGTATATACCTATCACCAAGTTGCTGTAACAGGCTCAGGTAAGTATCTTTTCGTATCGTATATCTTGGTGGACAGTAAATTGCTGCTACCGTTAGTGGATATAACTTAGTATTAATACAAATGGCTACAGATTGAATATCTGGCTCTTCATATTTGCTCTCCTCATAATGTTTAATATTTTCTTTCACGATAACCGCACTGCCGCCTCTTCCTTTATTAGCTGGGTGTAGTGCATGATATACTTTATATCCTTTAAATCTGATGTGTGATTGCTTGATTCAATTCAATTCAATTCATTTATTATTTCAATTGGGTACATTTTCAAACATTATTAAATAATAGATTGTAGTACACTTATGAACGTCAAACATAATAATCAAACACAATAATATAACAAAAATAAAATAACACGACATTAATTAAAAGAAAATTAAATAAATCATGTCATAAATGTCAATAAAATTAAATAATAAATGTCACACAATAACTACACATAACAAAGGCTACCTACATAAACTACAAATTTAAATTCCTCCCGCCATTTTGTCTTTAATAAAATCGTCAATCTTATAGTAGGCTTTTTTCGTCAGAATTTCTCGGAGTTTCTTTTTAAATGCTTTTTCGTTCAAACTTGTCAAGCACTCCGGCAGTATATTATAAAATCTAACACAGTTCACAGAGAAAGATTTACTTATCTTTGTGAGTCGAGTAATTGGTAATACGAGTTTATTTTTGCTCCTTGTGCTGTAATTATGGATGTCACTATGTTTTGTGTACTTTTTCAAGGACTTTCTGGCTTGCATGATGGTAACATAAATGTAAAGACATGGCATGGTAAGAATGTCAATTTGTTTAAATAGTTCTCTCAGGGAATCTCTGGATCGTAGTCTGTAAATGCCACGTATGGCCCGTTTTTGCAATATAAATACACTGTTCACATCAGTAGCATTACCCCACAGCAAAATGCCATAGGACATTATCGAATGAAAATAACTATAATAAACTAGTCTGGCAGTTTTAATATCCGATATTTCTCTTATTTTCCTTACAGCATAGGCTGCAGAGCTAAGTCTTCCAGATAGCTCAGAGATGTGCTTGCCCCATTGGAGCTTAGTGTCCAGAGTTATCCCAAGAAATTTGGTCTCTTTAATTACGTCTACTCTATTATTATTGATTTTAATGTCAGGAAATGAAAAATTATTAGTCAAAGTGAATTTAATGCATTTCGTTTTATTAGCATTGAGCACTAGGTTGTTTACACTAAACCAGTTATGAATTAATGTCAGTGTATTATTTATATTCGAAATGTCAGGATTTTTTATATTTACCTTAAATAAAAGAGAGGTATCGTCAGCGAACAGAATAATATTTGCACGTTTCTTCACCAAGAATGGGAGGTCATTGATGTAAACTAAAAAAAGAAATGGACCCAGAATTGATCCCTGAGGAACTCCTATTGTCACACCCAGAGCATCTGAGAACACACCATTTATGTCGACGGACTGCACGCGTTTAGACAAGTACGACTTCATCAGACCAAGTGCACCAGCCCCCAAGCCATAATGGTGGAGCTTCTTAATGAGGATCTCATGATTGACACAGTCAAAAGCTTTGGACAGATCACAAAATATTCCTAGTGCATCTGAACACATTTCCCAAGCTTTGTAAACATTTTCAATAAAGTCAACCACCGCGTCTGTTGTTGAACACCCTTTGGAAAAACCGTATTGGCCATTAAATAAAATATTATTACAATTAAAAAAGGAAGTCAATTGGATTAAAATTATTTTCTCAAAAATTTTACTGAGTGTTGGCAAGATAGAAATTGGTCTAAAGTTATTTGGTAACTTTTTATTACCACTTTTGAAAAGTGGCCTGACCCTGCTGCATTTCATCAGGTCTGGAAATTCATTTCTATCCACGCAGTCATTAAAAATACAAGATAGATATGGCGCTATTAAGTCTATAATATTACCAACGAATTTCACTGATATTCCCCAAAGATCTTCAGAATGTTTTAGCTTTAAGGATCTAAAAGTTTTAACGATAGTCTCGCTATTTACTTTCCTAAAGGAAAAAATATTGTGGCAGGGCCCTATGTTTCCCTTCAAAAACCCGGTTGCTTCATTTATACAAATATTTAAGGACTTTGTGGTGTCATATGGTATATTCGTGAAAAAGTTTACAAATGAATGCGCAATCTCCTTACTGTCTGTTAATACTTTTCCTTCTGCCAATATTTCCATATCATTATTATTATCACCATTTTGATTCTTTCCCGTTTCCTCTTTGATTATTGACCATACACATTTAATGGCATCTTTGGCATTTTTTATTTTATTCAGGACATGCAAAGCTTTGGCTTTTTTGCACACTATTTTAAATAACTTACTGTAATTTCTAACATATTCAATCAATTTAGTGTCATAATTAATAGATTTTTCATAATAGAGGTCATACATTCGATCTCTACTTATTCTGATACCTTTAGTGGCCCAATCATTAAATGTCATTTTCGCTTTAATTAGTTTATTACGCTTAGGAAAGAAAATGTCAAAATTATGTTTTATAATTTGAAATAGGTTATTATAATTCTCATTAGGGTCATAATTTAAAATCAATTTGGACTGGAGATCCGTTTGTAACTTATTTTTGAAGTCTGCAACATTGCCATGTATAAAATTTCGCCGTAACACAATTTTACTAGAGATTTTTTTGATCATTTGGCCCGGGACCTCAATATATTGACCGGTATGGTCGGAAGAGAAATAATGAATGATGGACTTTTCCAAGGTAGCACAGTTGCAATATATATTGTCAATACATTTGGCTGATGAGCTGGTGATTCTTGTAGCCTCCTGAAATTGGTGTTTTAAATTGTAGCATTCAAACAAATTTACTGTTCTTCTCCGTGTGGTCGATTGTATGAGTAGGTCAACATTAAAGTCACCGGCTACAATAAGTTCTTTACTTTTACTACTCAGTTTTTGCAGAACATCGTCCATGACTGACTCAAAAGTATTAAAATTACCCCCTGGGGGTCTATAGACACAAATTAAAATATATTCATCTAGCTCAATACATGAAAGTTCTATTTGTCGTTCCACCGTAAGGCAAACAATATCATCCCTATTTTTGAATTTAAGTGTGGAATTTAAAATAATTATAGAACCTCCCCTAATAAAGTTCTTTCTACAGTAATAACTGCCTAGAGAGTAGTTTTCAAGTTGAAACAACAACTCATGATCCAACAACCAGCTCTCAGTAATACATAAAATGTCTATTTTACTTTTTTCCAGAAAAAGAGATATCTCTAGAAACTTATTCATAAAGCCTCGCATATTTTGGTGTATTATCGAAATGCTCCGTGTGGAGTTGCCACCTCTAAAAAACCCTTACTAGTATCTAGAGTATCAGCAGTAGAATTAACATTGTCAGACATAAAAGTAGATGATGATACAACCTCAATAACGGTTGATGATTGCTGGCCAATAGGCGCGTCAATATTACTATGAAGTAACTTACATAAAATATCAGTTCTATTGCGAGATTGCAATGATGTACATTTGTTAATATCCAGTACATGTATGTTATCATTATGACATGTCAAATTGTATAAGTCCGTATTTATCTGAAATAAATGATTGTTATACTTACTATTTGTACCGTATGGGAAAGTGCAAATAATAAGTTTATGTTTTATACTAACTTCAGAAAGTTGTATTAAACTTTCTTTCACTTCATTGCGTGTTACCTTGAGTTTCTCCCCAACAATGAGTATAAATATGGGTTTGGTTTCATCCGGGTCCACATGACCAATGGCATTATTATATAGTGATGTCACAATTCTCTTGAAGGAGGAACCTGGACTACAAGTGTTGATGATTTTCTTGGAAGCCCGAAGTGACAGCAGTTTACCTAGTCCAGCCCCATAACCATCAGAGAAGATACGTATGCTCTCTGGTGAAGGAATAGGCATCGCTGTCTGTGAGGATATGGGTTTCGAATCGTCTAGTAGCACCGTATCCCGAAGGTCACCATACTCATCGCCATTGTCTGTGATACTTTCTCGTACATTAAAGTATTCCGTTTTCCTGTCTATTAGTTCTGAGATTTCGTGAACTTGTTTTTCAATGTAATTAACTGTGTCCATTGCTTCTTCCTTTTTATTCATTTCTATTTCATAGTCTTTTACTAGGTCCAACATTTTTCCATTTTCATCTTGTAAATACTTAATCATTAAGTTCATTTGTTCCAGTTCCAGAGTAAGTAGTGCATTTTGTTGGCTGAGGCTTTCTGAAATCTGTTCCTTTAGAGCCGATTCTAGCTCGAGATACTGAGAACTATTTTTATTGTTTCTTTTTTCATTTTCACGTGTTTTGCATTCATCTGATTTGAGTTTTTTTATTTTTGTGCTTAATATGGAGCATTTCTTGTTTATCTTTTTTATTTTGTTCCGTAGGATTTTTATGGACCTCCTAGAATTAATGCAAATTCCTCGGTTTGATTTTCTTTTTGTCTCCCGCTTCTTGATTGAGGCTATGTTAAGGTTGCTGTATTTTAGTTGTAAGTTTTCGTACTCTTCTGTAATAATCTGTAGCTCTTTATGCAGCGGTAATACACCCTTTGAATATTCTTCTTCGATTTCTTCTATTTTTATTTCTAGGCATCGTATTTTTTCCTTGTAGTCTTGAGCATCTTCTGTCAACCATTCTTTTTCATTTTCGATAGTCGCTATCTTCTTCTTTAAATTACCATTTTCTTGGCACATATTTTCAAATTCTCTAAAGTTACATTCCTGTTCGTCTGTTAATTTTGTAATCAACTTGTCTTTTTTTGTTATATCCTTCTTGAGTTCTTCAAAAGTAACTTCATATTTTTTGATTACTGCGCTGAGATGAGTTTCGTCTTTCCCTATACAACTCATATTTTCGTGAATTCGTTTCGTTTTAGAGCGTGTATTCATTTTGTAGCATTTATTTTACAGTGCGTGAACACGTCCTTATTTTATATGATAAAATATCCGGAACGTAAAAAATATTCTGCTTTTTCGTGCTAGGGCACCTTTGGGTTGGGCCCCGTTTCACGCTAGGTTTCACGTTTAAACTGTCAGTTGTCAATCGCTTGTTGTGAGGTGCCAATAAGTGCCGGCCGGTAGAAAGATTATTTTTTATTAGTGTTCTAGATTGTTATTGGTTGCAAAAAACCAAAATTCAAAAAGTTGTATAAGTGTGAGTGCGTCTTTGCAACGTTTTTTCTCAAATCCAAACATAAACTGAGGTTTATAGCCAAAAAAAAAATGGACTTGCCGATATGGTTGGTTTCCGCAAGTTGTCTCTTCTATGTTCACGCTTTGGATTTTGTATACATTCCACTGATTGCGTAAGTTCTAACAATTTTAAACTTTAATTTACTGTTGAGTGACAAAACAGAGATGTTTACAATAGGCAGCACACACACACATTCTTGGTAAAATGTGTTTCTGATATGAGACACACATCTATATTTTCTATATCTAGGACCACTTGCAATTCATTCTTGTGATTCTGTAGCCCATTACAGTTCCATGCCATTATCTTGATTGTGTTAATCATTTTTTGGCCTTAGGTATAGCAGTTCTAGAGCTATTTTCTATTTTCTTCAAACGCACGTCAAATGTTGTCATGAGCTTCAGAATTTCATCTAACTTATTGCTATTTGAATTGCTAGGTTGCTCATTGTGTTGGACACCTGTAGTATTTCTGGCAGCCGCTTGAGCGTAGGACACTTTTTTAGTGGCAGCACTTATGGGCCTTGTGTTAGGGTGATTAGTTATAGGTGATTTATCACTTACCACTATTCCAGCTACCTGCTGTTGGCGACTGGCTAATGGTTTCTTGGCAGCCTTGTTCCTCATTTTCTGCATTTCTTTGGCAATCACACAACCTCTATAGTTAGCTGGGTGTGGTTCTCCGCAATGCACACATTTTGGCTTTTGGTCTGCGGGTTTTTTGCAGTCTATGGTTAAGTGCTTGCCTGTGCATTTAACACATCTAGGCTCTTTGGCGCAATACTTATGTGTGTGTCCGTAAACCTGGCATCTTTTGCACTGAGGGATCAGCTTTGGCGATCTGAGGGGCTGTACATCGACCATGCACCCCAGTATAAACTTTATCTCGTAAATTTTGCTTATATCTTCGTTGTTGCTGAAGGTAAGCATGAACATATTTAACGGTTCCTTGGTTTTCCAGCTTAATTTGCTCACCGCATCTTCAATCTGGAAACCCTTTGCTTTCAGGTCTTCAATTATTCTATCTGGTCTACAAGTAGAGGGCAGTTTTTTCACCATCACTCTGATTGGCCTTTCTTGCTTGTTTTCGTAAGAATGCCAGAGACAATTGTTTTCAGTCAGGGACTTAGTTATAGCTCTATACGCTTCATCATGACAAGCATTTATTTTGACACTATCACCACTTAGCATCTTAATTTTGAAGGTACCAGCAGGCTGGTTCATTGACAAGTAGTCATAGAAGTTCTGGTAGTTTTCCACGCCATCTACAATAATAGGCGGTGGCGAGGGCACTTTTTTTATTTTTTCTGTAGTTTCAGTTTGGTTTCCTGTTGGTGAGAGTGTGGGTGAAGTGTTCAATTTTCTTTTCTTCCTGGTCTTTGTTCTAATCCACTCTGTTTCTTTCGCTAGTTCTTCCTCATCGGTGCCATACTCAACACGCTGAGAAGAACTTTCCATGTTTGAAGAAGCTGGTATCGTGGAGTTGGTCTCCATCACACATTTCAGCTGTAGAATTTCTATTTGACTTCTCAAGTCATCTACAAGGCTTTGGAGTTTTTCCCGCTCTTGCCTTTCTTCTTTGAAACGGCTGTACAATAGATGCTCAGTTTCTGTCTGCAGTTTTATTCTGCCGTCTTTAGATGGTGTATCCATTGTTAAAGAAAATATCTTCGCCTTAACAATTTGATTAGTCGCCCGCGTACGTGCCTTACACGATGAATAACTGAGTCATCATCAAGGTCGGCCGTGTCGCGACGGCTTTGTTGTGATGCGTTAGCACTTTACACTGTCGGTACGCGCGGTCGCGGGTGACACAACTGTTCTTAGCAAAAATCGAACGATCACTGAAAAAGTATTTATAAAAATAAAAGGAGTAAAACACGATCATCGAGGCATACAATGGTACTTAAAGTGGTACTTACACGTAAAATAATATTGCTCTAGTTTCATTATCCTCAAAGGAAACAGAGGAGTACGTTTGTATGGTCTAAACTCCGCCGCGTATCCTCTTAAATAAACATTGGCTCTACATGGAACAGCCCCATTACTTGTACAGTCTGCCACGAGGACACGAAGAATGCAATTTATAAAAGGCAAGTTGTCTCAAAATTCACTGAACACTCGTGAGGATGTTTGGATCTGTGAATGGCTGTAAATAGTTTGTGGAGGAGGTATTCTTGAAGATGCTCTAACTTTTGTAGCATTTTTGGATAAAAAATAAAATGTCAGTAGACAATGCATTAAATCGACTCACTGCTTTTAATTCACACTGGAATTTAAAATGTCAACTGAAGAACACCCCTATTACCACGTTAATATGAGTTGAGTTATTTTTTTAAGCACATTACTTATCCATTAGTCGTAACATTGTTATGTTTTTTTTTAAGAAATGTACCTGCCCATTTGATTTTAGTGAAAATCTGATGTAGATCTTCAAATATGCGAGGTAGGGCACAGCGAGATTTTCTCGCTTTTATTTGGAGAAGCCCACCTGGGAAGGTACCTCCGCCTTACAGAAGATCGCAGCCAAATAACATTATTTTTTACAAAAAGTGTTCTGCTCCTGTGGTGACTAAGGTTGCCAGAGGCTCTTTAAGGGGAGGGGAGCTCGGGGCTGGAAACACATGCGTGATGGCTCTGGTATTGCAAGCGTTCATAGGCTACGGTAACCACTTACTAACCAGGTGGGCCGTAAGCTTGTTTGCCACCTTAGTTGTATAAAAAACCTTACAACGTGTTCTCTATTCGCTACACTTACAAACACAACTTTGTTTGCCGTAGGTATCTTTCAAAATTATATATAGCCCGTATTGTTGATTGGACATTTCTCAGTTTCATTTCAGTCTTCAAACGTTTACGATCTTCGTCACCCTTTGTAAGAGCAGTAGCGTCATCAAAATTCAGTCCTTTGATATTTTGAATAATTTCAGAGACATTTTTTATAGATTCGTGTTCACAACTATTATTAATCACAATGGGTTTACACTGTGTGTTTTGTAAATTATTCATATAGGTACCTAAGGTTATTCATAAAATATATATGCTATCCCGAAAAGGGCTTATTCTACACCCAATTGGCAATAAAATCTGTTCTTTTGAAAGACTCAAACATTTATAGAAATCTTTTGAAAATTCAACATTTTTTATTGAAAAAACTCTACGCAAAAATCATCTGTTTTGGGTTCAAATCAGTTCAATCTCAATGGTACAGCTTTTTTAGGGTCATTTGAAAACTACGTACCTATAATATATAATGCTTAAAAGACCAAAAACATCTTTTTTTTTTAAATCAGAAAAATACAGAAAAAATCTTTGGAATATTTTGATCTTAATAAACCCTATAGAATAAACCCTTTTCGGGATGGTATACATATTATGAATCACCTTGTATCTTCACCTTGCTCGCAGAACCAAAAAGGTAGTATGGAATGTTTGTTTTGACCGTGGCTGGCATAAAATAAATGACAATTCTATCCTATGCATGACTCAATCAAAATATAGATACATGAAATTCAAAAAGTATTTATATTCATAAACAGATGAACACGCTATATAACAAGCCAGGTGGATGCATCGTTCTTCCAAAAATATCACCGAGGGGCGCCACTTGTCTGCTAATGATTTAATTTCGAAAGGGAATAGGAATTCTTTTTTGTCATTGTATTCTTCTTCTTCTTGTCGTGTCATTGATGCTTTCTTGGTAATCCTGTATAAGGTCAGTGGCCAGGTTGAGGTATAGTAGCCCTGAAAAAGGCCTTTGACCGACCAAATTGTATTCATAATTCATTTATTGTTCGTGAACCTAGGTACATTGATAGATGGTGAGGTTTAGAGTACAGATCACTAGATTTTGACATCGGTCATACAAACATTATAAATACAAAGACTTAAACCAATATTAATTAGATTACAAATTACATAATAACTAATAAGTATTCAATTGTTTCATGTTTTTTTCGATACGAGTAGGTGTAGCTTTTTATGTTTTTGTGCGAATCAGGGGCGCAAAGTGACTAATTGATTTTTAAAAAGTTTTTTGGAGCCACAATAAAAATGCCTAGTTAAATAAAACAATAACACAACCTCGACAGCTGCTCTCACTTTTTAATTATTTTAATGAAACATAATTGCATTGAAATTATACAATACATTAAAATTACATGTCACGAGATCTGGTTAGCCAATCAGCTGATCATGCGAGATTAAAGAAAAGCCGGAAAATGAAATTGTATCATTAAAATGGTTGTTTTTTTATTGAATTAAAGAAATTGAATAAGGAATAATCAGATTATTTATAGCTCCTGTTTTTTCATCAAAGTAGTTAAGTATTGTATTTTCCTGCACATAATATATTGATGGCCTGATTGGCCTCATAAATAGGCTCAAAGTCGCTCATGATTAGTTAGGGTCAATACAGATCATTTTGTCAAATTATAGTGACAGTTTTCAAGTAAGTTTTTTTTATAATATCAAACTAACTAATATTTATAAAAATTCGGTTAACGGAAAACCTTTGCCTAGCCTTATCCCAGCCCTATTCGGGAAAGGACAGTTTGTTAGCGGAAAAAACTGTCATGTAAATTACATAACTAGTGGTTTAGTATGTCTTATTTTATGAAATGGACAACTATGTTCGTTTAATTGAAGTAGATTGCTAATAAGCAGCTATTAAAATTGAAACTGTTGGCTGTGAGGGCTTTTTAAATGGTCAAGCACTATACGTGCCACATATAAAATCCCCGCAGCGCCCGCTAAGAGAGGAACAAAACATTATTCGAAACAAATAATGTAATTTGGCTGCGATCTTCTGTAGGCAGAGGTACCTCTGAGGCCGGTGGTACAATTAGGAGCGAGTAAATCTCAGTGTGCCCTACCTCCTCCAAATATTTGTTTAGAGAGAGCTTAATCGCCTTTTGTGAATCTAGAATAATTTTAATCTCAACTTTAGTGGAAACTGACGTAGCAGCGTCCGTCCAAAAATACAAATCCACATTTTTCGCAACTGTTTTCCAAAAACAGTGTTCGTTGTCAAAACAATGTTGTTAACAAGACGCTCCGAGCGATGTTTGTTCCAATCGGTGGTTGTCAGAGACGACAAATTGTGGCAGCTGCGCTTTGGTGACGAAAATACTTTGCAATAAGGATGGGATGTGCTATCGATAAGCAAAATTCTCAATCGCACGTTTTTTGATACAAAAACGCGAATAAGATTAAAGCCGCTAGAATCTTAGCTATTTCAAAATAGCTATTATTCAACTAAAGAAAAATCAATTTTAAGTTTGACTTTGAAGAAGTGCCACGATCACCATATGATGTTTCAAATTGATCCAAGTGATTTTATTGAAATAATTACTTCCTTTCGACTTTAACTTTGTCTGTGAGTTATGCCGTCATAACGCATTATTTTTGTGGACACGTTAGTTTTACATGACAGTTTGACCCCGACTTAAAGCCAACTCAAACTTGTGCGGGATAAATCAGACATGCTCTCCACCTTCTTCTTCTTGAGGATAAAAGCCTATTCTAAATATTCATAAAATAGTAAGGCTCAAGACCGTTCGTCATGGCACTCTTTAGGGGAGGCCTTTGTTTAGCAGTGGACTTCATCAGGCTGATGATGATGAGTAGGATAATGCGTAGGTATTTTGTGGACTTTGTTACAAAGCCTCATTTAGTACTGTGTAAAATCAGTTGAATATTCAGTAATTTTAACGATAAAAGTAGCACGCGCCGTCCCATCCCTACACCTACAAAATGACATACAGACATTAAACCAAGGATTATAACCGCCATAATCATAACTCAATTAAATCTTTATATTTATGTGAGTCGTAAAATCAGCAAACGGAGGCTTAGGAATTGGCAACGATTTAAGATCACGTTTAGAATGAGAAGTAGTTTTATAGGCTCAAGTATTCTGCTGTCAGTACATACATTTATCTTGATGATTCAAGCTAATCATCCAAACTGCTGTGGTTTTAATTGATCGCTTTCATAATCCTATCCCACTAATTTATTAAATGCGATAGTTTGTGAGGATGTTTGGATGTTTATATGTTTGTGGTTCAATCACGCCGAAACGGCTCAAAAACAATTTCGGTGAAACTTAGAATAGATATAGGCTAAAAAAATGAAATATTTTCATTATTTTCATAATTCATTATTTATTACATCACAATTTTCAAAAAAAATCCGTAAAACTTAAAGGTGGTGATGGTAGTTTCACAGTACCTAAACGAAAAATTACTTAAGGACATAATTTTAGAGTTTTTGCTTTTAAATCTTTATTTTATGCTTTTATAACGTAATGAAAAGTAGTACATAGTGCAGGCATACAACTGTACTTAGAAGCACTATAAGTAGGACACCCCTTTAGGAGGCTTGCCTAAAATCTCCCTATTTTGATTATAGCATTCGAATTTGGTCTTTATTTATTTGTATAAACCACTCAGAAACTAACAGCCGAGGCCAAAACGTTTATGAGCTAGTAGACACTTACATATTTTAACATTTTACGAATTTTATAACTAAGGAAACGTATACACAATAAACCAAATGGATGTAATTTCATGTGGAATACATCCACATCTGGTTCCTGAGCAATCAACATGTTGAGAAGTGCGAGTGCGTTCGCCGTCGGGGCATACCGCGCGTCTTACCTTCCTTTGCTAAGAACGGCTTATTAAGAGAACTACAAAAATTAATTTCTTCAATGAAACAGCGAATGGAAGCTGTTATTTAGGCTAGGGGAGGCAATACCTCGTATTAATAAATCGATACATTCACAAATTTATTGTTTTTTTAACCTTTTATACCTGCTCAAAGTCCCACAAACAGCGCTACTTGAAACGAGCTAATTTAGGCCATTCTATTGTTTAGTTGCCACTGTTATGATTTCGAAGGTCAAGGCTAGACATTTTGTGTTTTTAGGAAGCTAACAGTGTGTACTTTTAATTGAATTTAAGTTATATTTGCAACATCACATTAATTTAAAAAAAAATAAGGGTCGAAATTAAAATGTAGGAAAATTCCACTATGTGCGATTTCTATGCTCTCGAGTGTAGGTATCACAAAAAAGGGGTATTAAAACACGTAAAAAGGCTATCTGAATTATCGACATCCATAACGAGCCAAATTAATATTTAACAGAAACGTAATTGATTGCACCGATTCATTATCGTTTAACCGCTGATTTAAATATATTGAATATCACACGAAACGCTTATTGTAATATGGCAGTTGGTGAGTGCTTGTTCGGTTGTTAACCTGTTAATTGCCAGTATTTAAAACATAATAATATGCATTATTATACAAAGAGTTTACTAATATTTTACTATCCCCTAAGGGGCTTATTCTACACCCAATATGCAATCATGACTGTACTACAAAAATTTGAAATCCTTCAATTTTCGTAAATATACCTGGCCTGGCCAGGCAAAATTCTGCATAATTGCAAAAATCTGCTGATTTGGGGTAAAAAAAATTCAAACTCAATTATTCCGTATTTTTATGTAGGTAGCAGTTTTGAAGTCTCAATTCTGGTAAATTAAAAAAATACCACAAACAGCTGATTTTAACAAGTTTGGGGAAAAGATCAAAGTGTATGTAGTAATGGGACAGGCTTGCTTAGCCCTTAAGTGAACCAGTTTCAAAAATGAGTTAGAACATTCTCTTGTAACATTTCATCAAGAAAAACTGAAGCCGTTGATCGAGTGCGTATTCTGGCGCTGACCTACAAAAACCACTGACTCAGCAAAGCAACAAAGAAAAGTATTCCAAGAACTTTGAAGACTCCAATCTGAGAAATGTGAAGGAACGCTTAAGGTGGCGTTGCCTCCAATATCCCATTGTTAAGAGGGAAAAAATCTCCATTGTCTAAAAATACGTGAGCGGAATCCTGTGCCCAATGGCCTGCGTGAAAATTATTATTCGTTCATTATGTGGATGATGAATTTTCTGAAAAATGGTTTTGCTAGAAGTGCTATTCCTGTCTCGGCGTACACATTACACATTTTTTTTATATATTAAACAATTTAATTTTAATAAGTTACCAGCAGAATTAAATCAATTATTTTCATTGCATATTGAAGGAAAATAGCCTCTAGAGGTGCACATTAATCCTTTCACTACACTGATTCTTTCAACCTGGTCACTGACCTACAACAGGATGAAAGAATCAGTGACACTTTGAGACTGTCAACTAACGTCATCATCACCTAAACAAAATCACAAAATGGGTGGTACGGGGCCTGAGGCCTACCATGACGTTTACTGCCATCCAAATGCAAGCTTGTCAGCACTATTTTACACCAATTTGAACCTTATCTGTATGTTGAGACTGTCAGCACAAGTCACCACCTAAACAAAATCGCAAAGTCAATGGTACGGGGTTTATGGCTGCCAATTCCAGTAAACTTATGGCGTGGAACCTTTCGACTTCTATATAACTTCCCTATCTGATCATTATTACCATCTATTTGCTAAGATTTCGTTTTCATTCATATTTCTTTCTTATAGAGAGTAGTACATATAGGTATCTACCAAGTACAGGTGCTAAGATAAAGTAGAAAAGCTTTTACAGTGTTCATCGTCATCATCATTTCAGCCGCACATCACTGCTGAACATTAGCCGCCCCCAAAGATTTCCAAAAACAATAATTTGCAGGGATTTGCTCAGTCTCACCACACGAGGCCCGCGGGTTGGCAAGCGCAGTTAAAGCTATCTTTGAGAATAGGGGACGCTGCTATCCAACTGCTTTATTTCCCTTAGTCGCCTCTTTCGATAGTCGCAGATATGGAGGGGCCTATTCTTGAGCCGAGGCAATGTTCAGTCATGGACGTCCTACGGGCGACTGTACCAAGTGGTAAACTTTGAACACTTTAACGTGCTTTACTATGAATAAGTTAGTTTCAGTAAAGTATACGTTCCGGATATTTTGAGCTCGAACTTGTTCGGTAGTTATTACGAAAGTTGCGTTGAAATTCAAAACGTGGGAGTTCATCGTAAATTTTGAAACTATTTTGTTTGGAAGAAACTCAGGTATCAAGTACTACTACTTGTGTAACTTTAAATTACCTGCCAATTATGTGGAGTTCATTAAAATGTTAGGTATTCCTTATAACTAACATGTCTACAGTTAGACTTCTAAAGTAGGTACAGTCTTAATAGTCAGTCTACTGCTGGACATAGGCCTCCATCAAGAGTTCCATAACAAATAGTCTTGAGCCTTTTCCATCCACCGAATGCCCGTAACTTTAAAAATGTAATCGGTCCATTCGTTAGGGCCTTTCAACACTGCGTTGCCCGGTTCGTGGTCGCCATTCGAGAACCTTTATTCCCCAACGGTTGTAGTTTCTACGAGCTATATGCCCACTGCCACTTGCTGTCTTAATAATACCTGGGCACTACCATTTTCTAGTTGACAGATAAATTAAACGTTTATGTGAGTGTTGCCATTAAAATCTAAACGATATCAAGAGCCCCGGTAGGATTTTTTTCGGAACGATTTTATTGAGCAATTATTTTTGTACATTGCTATCACGATTTCGTAAGGTACAAGAAGAATGTATTTCAAAATAGTAGGTCTAATAAATAGTAGGTACTTATAAAAAAAGGTTTTTTAAACACATTAAAATTTTCGATCGCTGATATCAACATTTAGAAAGAACGTTACTTTCCTTATATATACTTATTAGAAGTAGAGAAGAAGATGCCAATTTTAGTATAAATTCTCTCCCCTCATGTAACAATCCAATGTCATTTTAACCAATAAGTTAAATGTAAGCATCGTAAACAAACTTTGTTACCCTAATGTTTACGATGAGATTAATTTAGAACATAGGCGGCTCGTTACACCGAACCGAATATCTATCTTCAAACTTCAATACTCATTTTATCATTGAAATCGCATAGATCTTAATAGAACGTCTTGTCCAAGTTTTTTGTGTTCGGATAATTTGTTACTTTTAAAATAAATAGATTTTTTCTGTTTTGGATAAGTATGCTTGTTTGTTTCTTTGGATACTAGAAATAGTTATCGTTCGAGAATGTAATAGTTGCTTGTAGTTGTTACGTATATGTATAATTGTTGATTTATTACATACAATATTACGCATCAGTGTAAATGCAGCTATCCTAATTAATACTTAACGTTTTTCGTTTATTTATTCTCCGAACATTATTCTTCAATAATTTAAGTCAAAAAGCTTTTAAGTGGATTTTTGGTTCGATAAATTGTTTATTCCTGTTTACGTTCTCGTTATTTGAAGGATGCACTTAACGAAGACAAATTGATGAGCACGAAATAATTGGTCGTAAGTTCATGTTTTTGTAAGATCTAGCTTCAGTAGGTACGTACCTATACGTTAAGAGCGGTACTACATCACCAGAATAATATAAAAACAGATTTCATTAAAATAAAAGACGTTAAAATACCTTTGACTGATCTGTTTGTCTAAAATAATACAGAATATGTTTGATTCCCCATCTCTTTACCTATGTATTGACCCGTTCGATGCCAATAAAACGTGTTCACGTTCAAATCACCCCGGCGGGAGTCAGCTACAATGCCGGCGAAATTAAATTCACTCATCGATAATTCCAAGTGCGAATGAGACGATGCGAGGGGTGCTATAGAAATGATGTAGGTGTAAGGTGTGTTAGCTCTTCGTATACTTTATACTCTTTCCTAAAGGTGAGGGCCGCGTCAGCTACGTACGACAGACGCTAGCGATAGACGCGGTGCGGCTTACACAAATATGTAATGTTCCATATTTTTGCTCGTAACTGTCTCTCGTAACTGTTTTTTGCTTCTATTGTGTTTTGAGAGGAGGTAGGGCACAGCGAGATTTTCTCGTTCTGAATTGGAGCAGCCTGCCTGGGGAGGTAACTCCGCCTTACAGAAGATCGCAGCCAAATAACATTATTTGATTCAAATAGTGTTGTGTTCCTGTGGTGAGTAGGGTTGCCAGAGCTCTTTAGGGGTAAGGGGGTTCGGGGTCGGCAACGCGTGCGTGATGCCTCTGGTATTGCAAGCGCTCATAGGCTACGGTAACCGCTTACCATCAGGTGGGCAGTAAGCTTGTTTGCCACCTCTGTTGTATAAAAAAATAAAAAAAAAAGATGTGTATTGTGAGCCATGTTAGTGAATAAATGTACATGTCTATGTCTGTCTATGTCAAATGTATTGGTGTTTAAATTAGTTTAAACCTAGTAAAACATAGTAGTAGCCTGTGCGGCCACTGGCCGTAGTCGTGGTGGTGTAGCGAGCAAGTTTCTTAACGTCAAGTAAGCCAGACCGAGTCTTGTCGCACGCGTCAGTCGCAACTGTCGCATCCTACGGAAATCCGCCTTAAAAGGTTGTCGAGTTACGGCAAGTATATGTATCGAAGAGCTAACAAAAAAAATGTTGGAACGTCAAAATTTTGCGAAGACGCGTCGATTAGGTACAGTCAACCACTTGATTTGTAGGCCACTCTGGAACCCTTTCACACTAAATCTACGGCGCAACGCGTCATCGTTGAATCTGCCACTAGATCTCAAAATAAATTATTACGATACGCCCTAGGAGCTAAACCAATACGTTAAAATAAAAACTTTTTATGTAGCGATTCCCAAACTGGGAAAGAAAGTAAAAAAATAATGTATTTTTCGCTGTATTCTTTCTTCTTGTTGATAGGCCTCATAGCTCAGTTAGTAGTAACTCTGCCTTCTGCGCTAGAGGTCGCGGGTTCGATCCCCGCACTGGACAAACATTTGTGTGATAAACACAGATGTTTGTTCTGTGTGTTAAATATTTATCTATTATATATATCAGTCTCTGGTCACCATAGCACCATAGTTTGGGATCAGTTGGCCGTGTGAATATGTCCGGAATATATTTATATTTATTTATATTTATAGAATAACCCCCCCCCCCCCCCCCTTACGGGATGGTATACATGTTATGAAACACCTTGTATATTTAAGTACCGCACATTAGGCAACTTTTTATTTCGGAACCTCGTGAGTAAAGCCGCGGGCGCAAGCTAGTAAAGTATAAATAAAAAATCGTAAAGTGGGCGGATCCTTAGTGAAACAAATAACTCGCTGACCCGGTTTAACATCATACAGCGCTTACAGGAAACTATGACGTTGTATGTCAACAACAGATGCCATTTCGAGAGGTTTTTCATTAGCAGATGCGTTTTCTCAGCGCCTGCAGCTTTAATTCGAGTGTTTCGAGTTTGTGCCGGGCACTCGGAAGTGTAGTTTTACAATAGACTAGTGGTTTGCCCCTAAAAGAGATCTCGCGATGTCCGAGAACAGTTGGTTTTTCGATGATCGTTGCAGCATAGAACTTTAAATATCGTACTTTAAGCATATATTTTAACAACTTACTAATCTTACCTACCTGAACTACGAAGTCTTTGAAACTTAACCAAATTGGAGCTCACGATTGGTATAAATAAATAAATAAATATTCCGGACATATTCACACGGTCAACTGGTCCCAAACTAGGCATAGCCTGTACTATGAGTACCAGAGACTGATATACATAATAGATATATATTTAACACCCAGACACAGAACAAACATCTGTGTTCATCACACAAATGTTTGTCCAGTGCGGGGATCGAACCCGCGACCTCTAGCGCAGAAGGCAGAGTTACTACCAACTGAGCTATGAGGCCAGTCATAGCAGTATACAAATATAACTGAGGATATATATTGGAGGAGGTAGGGCATAACGAGATTTTCTCGTTCTAAATTGGAGCAGCCCGCCTGGGGAGGTACCTCCGCCTTACAGAAGATCGCAGCCAAATAAAATATTTTTTTCAAATAGTGTTGTGTTCCTGCGGTGAGTAAGGTTGCCAGAGCTCTTTAGGGGGAAGGGGGTTCGGGGTTGGCAACGCGTGCGTGATGCCTCTGGTATTGCAAGCGCTCATAGGCTACTGTAACCGCTTACCAACCGGTGGGCCGTATGCTGGTTTGCCACCTCAGTTGTATAAAAAAAAAAAAAAAATTTCGTTATACCCCAAAAACCACATGGCCTAGAATAAAAATGAAATTATTTATTTCTTTTAAAATAGCAAGAACTAGCATTGCTGTATTTATTTTCGCAGTAAATAAGTTCATGGAATCATTTGCTCTCGAAACGAACTCGCTACCAATTCACGTGCTAATGCTAGCTGCCTGGTGCTAGTCTAGGGGTTGAAAGCGGGAGTTTTGCGTTTTTTGCTCCATTTCCGGGCCTGTGCTCTTGCAAACAAACACGTGCTGAAAAAGGATTAAATCGATCCAATTCCGAGCATAGTGCCTTTTTACATGAACTCGGTTGCCGTCTAAGGGTGGGTACATATTGGCCAATGCGTTGGTCGTACGCAGATTCTGCAACAACTCGCGAACAGCACGCGCACATTATTGGTTTCTCTTCATTGCTTCATAATATGAAGCTCTCTTAACGCGTAACTCTTACTATCTTTTCTATCTTACCCTACAGTCACATAGTCCTGAACCCACACTAGGCTTACCTGTATCGTGGGTATCAGAAACTCCGAGTACCATGGTACCACAACACCCAGAGCCGGAATAAATATATGCAAATCATGCAAAAATTAGTCCCGCAGCGGGAATCCAACGCACCCTATGTGTCTCATTCGGGTACACGCCCGCTGCGCCACCAAGGTCGTCAGAAATTGTGTTTATGTTTTTATTGTTTCGTAACAAGTTTGGAAAAACGGAAGTCCTACATTGAAGTCTCAATTGTAGGTAGTGAGATCACTGGTGAACTGGAGGACCCTGCTTTCCGATCCAAAAGTCTTGGGTTCAAATCCCGGTCGTGCACCAACGCTCTCGAGCGGTGATGGAATCACCACAAGGTTTACTTCACCAAAGGTCTTGGACTCCTTTCAGGGCCAACATTCACAACCTAGTCACTGACCTAATGCAAAATGATCAAGAAAAAACCAGTTTTACGACAAGCTAGCAAGCATTGCACAAACAGGAAGCGCATATAACGCTCATCGTTCGAGGCCTCCGATCATTTGCTAGAGAGAACCAGAGCACAAGAAAATCGATTCTACGTTGATTATGCACGTAAAAAGGCACAAAGCAAAATCTGGTACTGGCCTGGTACTCGCTGATTTTTCAATGGATGCATTGGCATTTAGGATGTAGGAATGCTAAACTTCAGATCTACTTTGCATTTTGTTATTAGATAGCTAAGAATCGATATGTAGATACAAAACAGAGAATCTGAAGAATTCTCGGAATTCTAGAGAATGACCTTTAAAGGCTTAAAGAATGGGCTGTTTTTTCCTGTCCGACAAGACACCCGGCCGGTGTGGTAAAATGCTAATGAAGATCGTAATTTTAAGGATGATTTTATAAATTTTAGCTGCAGTTTTTCAAACTGAAGTTTTTCAAACATGAAAAGGAGGAAGCTAAGGCCTTGAATTTTTCCCCTGCCAAGTTTGTAACATTTTTAATGTTGCTAAGATTGTTAAAATTAGCCTCAAAGTTACGATCTTCATTGCCATTATGCTTACACAATTGCAACACTGGTCTAACACCAATGCATTCACAGTTGTATGGTGTATATCGGATAATCGTTCTTCTGGCTTACTGGTAATGAGACTCAAGAGATGAATTAATAATGATAAAGAAAACGCAACATGCTGAGAATTATTCATACAGAATACCCGAAAATACTAGTGGTCCTCCCCCAACTGAGATCTCGCGATGCCTGTGTTAAAACTAGTGTTGTTTTGATGATCGTTGGGCATTTAACAAATAAAATAAAATAAAAAACAATCTCACCTTAAGCCTGTTATAACTAATAAACAATCTTACCTGAACTACGAAGTTTTTAACTTTACACGTTATTGGTTTTAAATATTACGTTTTGTCGTTGTATCTCAAACAGCATATAGCCTAGAACAACAATAAAAACCGGAATGTATGAACATAGTTATTTCATTCATCCCAACTTCATGTATTTGTAGAACTATTTTTGAAGTCTCCCTTTACTCATTTATCTTAGCATTTAGACCCATTTAGAATTTATTAGTTTCCTAAATTATGCATGTAATTTTTATTTTTGTAGTGAATCTTTGTTTTTTTTTTTTTACTCTCTGTGTGTGTCGTTTCGTTCTTAAGGTCTCTGTAAGGCGGAAGTACATCCCCAGGCGGGCTGCTCCAAATTAGAACGAGAAAATCTCGCTGTGCCCTACCTCCTGTTTAAAGTTCTGTCCCAATGTGCCGTTACAAATAAAAACTTTTTCTTTCTTTCTTTCTTTCATTCTAGCAACCCCTTAGCAGATTTATCTCATATTCTGATCAGCAATTTAAGATAGTATTGACCTACTAAATTCCATGCAGATTGGATTGACGATGACGGTTTGAGAGTTATGCTCTAACAAATAAACATACAACGCTGTTTTTTTCCATGGTGTTTAGAGATCTTCGTTTTATTCGTCGATCTATAACAGAAACGTGTGGGCGCGGCAGCACCGGTCCAGCGCGACACGACACGCAACAAGACACGACGCGCAACACGACACGTCGGCCAATGTATTGTGCCCATGAAAAGCCGCTCAATACGCATACACAATAGCATCGTAGCTGAACCCTAGGGGTTCACATACAAAGCACGGGCCTTAAAAATCCGACATTCCCAATTGTCATACCATAGTCATACCGCTATTATCAGTCTTTGTCTGTAGTGTTCACGTGACTGGTTTTAAAATACAGCCTTTGAAACATTGGCTAGTGCACACTGGACCGCCATTCAGACAAAAGCCAAAGTTAGGTAGAAAACAGGTTACTTGTAGGTATTCAAATAATAAGTTTCAGTTAGCCGGTGACAACGGCGATGTTTGAATTATTTTAATATTTTTAAATGTATAAATTTTATTTACAGAAAGAAACTTAAAACTAATACAAGTTAATATTTACAAAATACACAAGAAACAGTTGAGCCATCTAAAGACCGTTACTAACGATCTATAGATAGCTCAACTGTTCCAGATCACTACCAGTCGGAAGCGTCCCCAAGACGCTGGCGGAATTGCCACGCTGGATGGCAATGCTAATTCGCTGGGCCAAATAAGAGCCAGCTCTCGGGTCACGCGTCGCTACGATCAGACGTATATTATTTGAAATTTGCTATCGTTAGTGTAACTTTCGTGTACTATTCGCGCTTGGGTCACTGGCTTAAAAATCGAAATACAAGGCCAATTTGCCTAGAATTTTCTTGATCCGTACAAGTACAACAAATTATATAATATCAATAAATTCACTCATCCGTGTTTATAATTTCATTTTCATTTATTTCACCCTTAGCGTTACATTGCATAACTTAGGTATGTCCAATTACAGTTATTGTCATAAATTATCATGCAGATTATTAATTTAGTATTATTATTATTATTACAGATTATTAATGGATTAATAGATAGTGTCCTACATATTACTCGTATGCATATCAGAGAATGAACAATTCATATATTCGGTAATATGGTAAAATGGATGACTCTCAAGAAATCTCCTGTACTGAAATTTAAATTTGTTGATGGGTAACTATGTTACTTCTAATGGCAATTTATTGTACATAGCGAGCTTAAGGCAAATACCTAGTTTGTAAGTCTAATTTAACTTTTTTTATCAATAGTCACAATGAAATTGACGTTGCAACTTGTTTAAAGCATCGGAAACTTAAAATCACTAATATTGCGGCATTTTTACTCTTTATGCGACGTTTAGTGTGAGAATATTTTTTTGAAGAAACACATAATATGAAAATCAAAATTCAGTTGACGGATACCAACTTTCTCCATAAACTCGTCCAAAAACTGAAAACAAAGGGGACGCGAAAAAAAAATACCTATGTGGTGAGCCGTGATATTTGAACCCACATTCAGCTGCATTCAGTAATTTACTCCATCCAATCTGCCACGCATGGCACGAAGGGGTTGGCGTACTGGAATTAGAGAGTTGATAGTGGGCTGAAAAATAGTGCTATGCCTATTTATTTCTCTAATTACTACCCCACTGAACACACGACACTCCCTCTATAATCACTTCTCTCTAGCCTCAAAGGTTTGCTGGAAGAAAACTCTTTTTAGGGTTAAGCTCGTCTTTGTACATACCTTTCTTTTTAATTGCTGTCATCTGTGTTTTTTTGTGAACAATAAAGAATAAAGAAAGACTGATTGTTGGTAAGTGGTCACTGTAGCTATGAACGCTTGCATTACCAGAGGCATAACGCACGCGTTGCCGACCCCTTTAAAAGGCCCTTCTTGAAAAACCTTATATTGTAAGCTGTGTTCAAACGGTGTGCTTTATCATCATCATCTTCCTGCGCTTATCCCAGATCATGTGGGGTCGGCACCAACATTTGTATTCTTCTTCCACTTCATAAACATAATCTTCCATAATCATCCAGTCGAAGAACTTTTCTTAAGTTACCTGCAGAAGATAAGAACTGTTGGTCATAGTAAACTTGCTAATTCTGAGAGATGTTGGTGACCTTAGTTATTTTGCGGATGTTCTCCTTCCGGATTTTATCACGCAGAGAAACTCGGGGCATAGCTCTCTCCTGAGCCCGTTGCGTGACTTTGACCTTGTCTATGAGGCGAATAGTTAGTGACTAAGTCTCAGTGTCATATGTTATCACTGGCAACACGCACCTGTGGCCCGAGGCCGAAATGTAAATTTTTGTGTCAATTTACAATGTGAGAATTTTTGCAGAAATCTTCATCAGCAACTTAGTTTTATGTAGGTAGGGGAAAGGCGTACAAAATGACATACCCTCTGCTAAATCAGTCATAAATCGTGTTTTATTAATTGTTTTAAACATTATAATCAGCCTTACTAAACCTTGGTTCAGTACCTTATCAAAATTAAAGAGATCAATCAACTTAATACTAAAACAACAAAGTTAAAGAACATTTTTAAAAACATTGACAAAATTCGTTTTGTCCACCCTGTGCGGGTAAGATGACATACATCATGTGGACAAAATGGTATACCAAAATAATACATTTTTCTATATATATTTTTCATTTTCTTTATTTTTCTTTATCGCAAATAAAAGTCTTTGTCTTCTTTGGAACATCTGCACATGATGATGAGCCCATTTCTTGCAGCTCATGCACTATAACCAAACTTCCCTTGGACTGGACCTGGAGTACAGGTCATTGCAATAGATGCAAGGGCAATCTTCGTCGTCATCAGCCACAGTGCTTGTGACACAAGACACGCATTAGGCACAACCTAATGCGTGTCTTCTTAGTGTTGCTTGTGGGACACCATACACTTTGGAAGCCATCAGCCAGCCCATTTCATTTTTATTAACAGCTTCAATAGCCTTTTCCATGGAGATTTTATCCCAACCCTGTCGGTCTGTCTTTCTTGCATAATTTCGAGGAATGATTTTCTAACATAATATGATGTGTAGATGTTTGAAATTATGACCTGAAAGAAGAAAAAAATAGGTGGGTCAAACGACATAGTATACCATTTTACCCGCACAAGGGGTATGTCATTATGTACACTTTCAAAATTTATAACATCAGAAACAAAAACCAATAATGCACTTATTTTTATGAGCTTTAATCACATCACCGAGCTTTTTTAGTTCAATGACAACAAACAGACACCATCAAAAACAAATAAAAGTAAAAAATTACTTACTTTTACCGCAAAACAAAATTCATTGGAACAAAACTCGTGCTGGTGTAAAATTTGCAAACCGCCATCCGCGTCAAATGGCCGAGCGGGCGTGCCTGGCGTTGCGACAGGTTGCTGCCTGTTCCTAGGAGGCCTCTGTGTGTCGACACGGGAACTAAACAGTCTGTGGTTTCGGAGAAAAGACCACTGTGTCGTTTTGTCCACCTATGTCATTTTGTACGCCTTTCCCCTATATGAACAGCAGCAACTATTTTTATATGATGAAACGCGGCTAGAGAGGTTATTTTCTTTTCTGTAACCTGTTTCCCTGTGTACTTTGTTCTGAATAAATGAATTTTGAATTTTAGGAGGCGCTTTTCGTCTCAAGGTGACAAGTGAGTAGCTCACGAAAATTACGTACTCGGGCCTCAGGGTTGGCAAGTCACGGCTCAAGTCCACATTATTATGTCATATGCCAATAATGGGGATATACAAAGATTTTGGAACCCGGTGCAATTTACGGTAGCCGTTTTTCAAGGAACCATAGCTTAAGCCTCGAACAATTAAAAGTAGTTCGAAGTTCTGTCATGTGCACGCTGTTCCTACCGCGCTTTAATATCGCGCTAAGTGCCTGTCTGTTGGCGAACTTAAGTTTGCGCAAACTTCCTCATTTTACATGTGAGTGGGATGTGCTTTCAATATTCTTAAGTACCTACTTAGGGTGACTTTCCACTAAAGCTGCGGGGGGAAGCTTAGCTGTGGATTCAAAACAAACGCAATGCGGAAACAGCCTTAAACTTACTATATTGTCACAAGAAAAACAGCCAAGAACTAATCCACAAAGTAAACTGCACTTATCAGAAATTAGCATGCAGCCAATTTAAAATCAACTTGCTGCAGCTTTAAGATGAGATCACCATCATTGACGACCGTAATTAAGCGGTGAACAAATAGATGGGTGACTGCCGATTAAAAACTGAACGCTATAGCTATGTTTTACATAAATATTCGCAATGTTAACACTAAATACACATTTAAATTAGAGCCTTAAAAGTTTTTATTGCAAAAGCAAATAGAGGGTTATCCCAAGCACTTTGTATGCCAAAAATAAACAAAAATATTGGAAGCTCATTTTATTCATTATTATTATTATATTTTTTCGCACTATTGTCATTAATTTATTATATTTCATATTTTGTAATCATTGATAGCAAACTACACAATCACAACAACACAAATTCACAGCTAGGTACCTACGCATTGTTCGTTTGTACTCGTTCTGCTCGCTCTCGATCAGGTTTTGGCTGAAAATCAGTGTTTTTGCTTTTAAGCAAAATATTTCACTGAGCCATAGCCTATTTGTCGCACTGCAGCACACGCAAACTTGCTTACTCTAAGATACCTACTTTTTAAAAATTGCTCTTTTGATTATTTATACCTACCTATTGTATGTACTTTAATTTAAAATTGTTTATCTATGTTAATTGTGTGTGTCTGTAGTGCCAAATATTTTTTTATCTATCTATCTATATTCATTATTGTATATTCCGTGGGACGTTCCGGAGATATAAGAGTTCGGATTTTTCATGTTAAAGTACGGAACCCTAGTAAACCCTAAAAAGTATTCAATTAAGCTCAGATATTATGTTCTAGCTTGCGCCCACGGCCTCGCGTGGTATCTAGTTATAAAGCCTATATGGCCTATATGGTAAAGAATTCTATCTTTTCAACGTGTCATTGAAATCGGTTGAGCCGTTACAGCGTGATTAAACCACAAACATCCAAACATCCTCACAAACTTTCGAATTTATACTAGAAAAGTAAGAATACGTTAGGATGCCTCAAAGGCGACTGCGTGAAGGCATTAGTAATTTTTTACGGCAGTCATTTGCCGGTAACCGACTTTAAGGAAGTCAAAGCTTGAGTCTTTGGAAGTGGTGCGATTGTTCAGGCTGCTGAATTGGCCGAGCAAAGAAAGAAACTTTTCAGTTGCTCGAAGAAATGGGAAAAACAACGCGATCCACGGAAAATCTGTGGCCCGAGCCGAATATACGATAGCGTTACGCCGACGATACGATAGCAAATGTCAAATTAGCTCCCTTCTCCCCCATACGTGCAAATTGTGGAATGAGCTTCCTTCCGAGGTTTTCCCGCTAACCTACAACATGAAGAGCTTTAAGAAAAATACAAAAAGATTTCTCCAGGGCAGGCAACGCATTAGCAATGCTCCAGGTACTGCAGATGTCAATAGGCGACGGTAACCGCTTACCATCAGGTGGGCCGTAAACCTGTTTGCCTCCGTATAAAATAAAAAAAAATAAAAAATATTTGCCATTACTAATTAAAAGATCGTATCGTAAGCGCAGACGATGACGACGCAGTGTTGGAAGGCCCCCCACCTGATGGACCGACGACATTGTGAGGGTTGCGGGAAGTCGGTGGATGGAGAAGGCTCAAGACCGTTCGTCGTGGCACTCTTTGGGGGAGGCCTATGTTCAGCAGTGGACTTCATCAGGCTGATGATGATGATGATCGTAAGCGTATCGCTATCGTGTTTATTTGCTGGTATTGGGTCAAATCGGTTCAAACTCAATTATTCAGTAGTTTTATGTTGCAATCTAATTCTTGCAAAGCTTACTTACGTAGGCACGAAAAATAGAAAATTGTGATTTTTTCTTCTGTAATATTTTTTTCATTTTGTTGTTAAAATTAGCCGGTTTTGGGATAGTATATTATGAGTCTGCTTGCATTACAACGTGTAACAATGAATCATTATGAACCTAGACCACGAGCATGCAATAAATAAAAATAAAATAAAAATAGCCTTTATTCGCTGACTTAAATATACTTAATTTGCTAGTCACATCAATAAATTGGTACTTATGATTACACTTTATGTACTTAAATATAATAATATTTAAGTACATAAAGTGTATAAGTAATATATACTAGGTATGTTACATATTATGTTTATTGTTAACTATATTAGGTTAGGTTAGGTTAGGTCACTTTATGTACTTAAATATAATAATATTTAAGTACATAAAGTGTATAAGTAATATATACTAGGTATGTTACATATTATGTTTATTGTTAACTATATTAGGTTACATAAATCTTATGATTATAATTACGATGTAACACCGGTATTCTTTTAGTCAGGTTGTCGAGCATGCAATAGCGTTACTTTAATTACGCTAACGAAGTTGCCAAAAACTCAAAACGTTTTTATAGGCATTGGATTTGTATTATTTTCGCTTTCCGTTTCAGTAATATTTCGAAAACTGCTATTTGGCCATTATAAGAATTTGCCGATTTCTTGAACCGTATGTCTCAGAACCACGAAGAAATAAAAATATTAAGAAATTGTAGAGCACTGGTTAGAGTAATCGTTAACTTTCTTGAGTCAAGTGTTCTGTATTGGGATGATCAAGTCGGTATATTGGATGAATTAAGTATTTGTTCTTAAACAATACTGGAATTTATTTTAATTTACTGCCTGGGGAGGTACCTCCGCCTTACAGAAGATCGCAGCCAAATAACATTATTTGTTTCAAATAGTGTTGTGTTCCTGCGGTGAGTAAGGTTGCCAGAGCTCTTTAGGGGGGAAGGGGGTTCGGGGTCGGCAACACGTGCGTGATGCCTCTGGTATTGCAAGCTCTCATAGGCTACGGTAATCGCTTACCATCAGGTGGGCCGTAAGCTTGTTTGCCAACTCTGTAGTATATAAAAAAAATAAAAATAAATTGGGGATATAATTTATTCCTTCATTGAATTAAGGCTGTTGTTATTCGATGAACATCTAAAGTGAATCCAGATTCAAGAATTATTTTTGTCGTTGTAACACCCAGACCTGGATCAAATATTTACAGATCATGCGAAAGATTTTTCCCGCAGCGGGAAACGAACCCTTGCGTCTCAGCCGGGCATCCGCCCGTTACGCCACTGAGGTCATCGTCTTTACTCTATTGTTATTGGGCCTAATAAATAGTACATCATAAATAACCATCGAGTTTCAGAAAAGTGTAGTTCTTCGTCGCGTTCATTGAAGGTAACTTTTAATATCTTGTTGTCGGCTCCAATCCTCCTGGAAATAAATTGTTACTCAATCGGAAACATCGAAATTACTTCCGCTGGTTGGCTGTTAAGGTGAAGTTCGCTTTATAAATACGAGCACCTTTTAACACATAAGGCCTCGTCCTAATGGAATGCGACCACGCGTCCATCATATGATCGTACGATTTGAGTTCGTAAAAATGCGCGATCGAACATATTGTGACGATCTCGGTGGCGTAGCGGACCAGTGCCCGTATATGCCGCTTGGAATAGAATAGAATATGATTTTATTTGCAACAACTTAAATTATAACAGGTATATATATTATTTAAAAGAATACTAAAAGACAAAAGACAAAAACAATAAAAGAATAATAGTAACATAAACATTAAACAATCACAGATACATGTTGCTGCAAAATGGACCCTAACTCAGCATGAAGCGGGTTGATAACAACCCGCGCTGGTCTTACGTTAGGGCCGATTTTGAATTGCGGACGTGTATACAAGCGCAAAAACCAAAAGAAAACAACGTGATTAAAGTAAAAAAGAACAAACACAATAATTACAAAATATCACAATAATTAAAACTTCACATAAATTATCATATTTACTTGTTTACTTGGGGTGCAGGTTTGATTCCAAATATTTGTATAATCTGCAAATATTTGTTCTGGGTCTGGGTAGGGTAAACTGAAACACCGCAGATAGAAATTAGTATAGTGCGAAAGTTGTTGAGGATGTTTGGATGTTTGTTGTTCAATCACGGCGAAACGGCTCAACCGATTTCGTTGAAACTTGGAATAGTTAAAGTTACCTTAATAGCAAGTGAAGCCACGGGCGGAAGCTAGTGCTTCATCATCATCATTTCAGCCGTAAGACGTCCACTGCTGAACATGGCCTCCCCCACAGACAGAGCAAATTCCTTACCATGTGGGGGGATTTGCCCATACTCACCACGCTGGGCATGCGGGTTGGCGAGCGCAGTTAGAGCTATCGTTGTTAAAATGAGGGACGCTGCTGCCCATCCCCTAGCTTTTTTCCCTTAGTCGCCTCTTACGACATCCGCGGATAGAGATATGGAGGGGCCTATTCTTTAGCCGGGGCCACCACGGCCCAGCTAGTGCTTACTATACCACAAATAGGAAGTTATTTTCAAGATATTTGTCATCTATAATGCCTTCTTATTTTATGGTTGTGACAATAGTGAATAAACGAAAATTTAAAGAGAAATTCAATAACTCACTGCAAAACCTGCCTTTGAAACAAGTCATTGGAAAATTGTATAAAGAATGCTAAGAATAAAGGATCTCGAACGGAAAAAAGTAATTTCTTATTTCGACGGCCCTCGCTCCGTATTTCAAAAATTCAAGAGTCGGTACCCTTAACACCCGTTTCTACCACTAACGAATCACTAACAATCCAATTGCTCATCTTAATAACATAAAATCATTCATGACTGACAATAAATGCACAGCCTAAACCAGATTAATGAAAGGAAGGTAGCTTTATGTTGTCGTGCAAAAAGAATTCCTGAAATTAACCCTCTCAGGATATTTCTCCACCACCGCCGCCGTCACCAAACCGTCACCAAGAATGAGATGACGGTGGTTTAGTTTGTTCTAGCTGTCTTGCCTAGTAGTCGCGTTTTCGTCGATAAAAGGAGGATGGCTGGGTTGAACCAGTGAAAATGGGGTTTCCACTAGTGTCAAAAATATAAAGGTTCTAAAAGCAATTCATGCTCGACGAGCATGTTTGATTGAGCATAGCTCTCGGCAGCTATTCTATACAAAACGCTCGACTTCGAACCCTAAAGCTAAAGCTTTACTAGTCTACACGTTCGAGCTTATCCGAATAAACGTTAAAGCTACGAGAAAGTTTGTGCGTGTGGACTTACTAGTGGTGGACCGACTGAGATCTCTCGATTTCCGGTAAAAGTTAGAGCTTTGATGACCTTGTATAATTTAGATAAACTTTGAAAATAAAATATTTCCACGATCTACCCGATTTCCATTCTTATCTGAACTACCAAGTCATTGAAACTGTAACGAATGGGAGCACACGTTATACTGAATTTCCAAATTTTACTATTTTCATCGTATCTCAAAAACTATATGGCTCAGAATAAATATGATAATAGTTTTCAAATGTTTGAACAAAGCTCTTTCATACGACATCTCTTTCCATATTTGGACCCCGATATCATAACAAACCCTTAGCCAATTTTCACATTCTCACCAGCGAATGATGATAACTTACATAATGTCATACATACGACATACATATTTTACGAGAGGTATGGCACAGCGAGATTTTCTCGCTCTAAATTGGAGCAGCCCGCCTGGGGAGGTACCTCCGCCTTATAGAAGATCGCAGACAAATAACATTATTTGTTTCAAATAGTGTTGTGTTCCTGCGGTGAGTAAGGTTGCCAGAGCTCTTTAGGGGGGGAGGGGTTCGGCAGGCAACGCATTAGCAATGCTCCAGGTGTTGCTGATGTCAATAGGCGACGGTAACCACTTACTATCAGGTGGGCCGTAAGCCTGTTTGCCTCTGTATAACATAAAAAAAAATACATACACACAAACAACGCTAAATCGTCCAACCTGTTTGAGAGACCTTCCTTCGCACGTTCAACAAGGCATACCTACATATCACACTTGTTGAGCGACTCATGGATGACAGCGGATAGATCCCAGGAGCTGCTATTGTCGATCTGTAAGCCACGTTAAGACCGCTATGACCATAGAAACTGGTGCTTAAGGTACAGACCACTTTTCCGGAGGTCGATCATTAAGCACGATAAATGCTGCGATTTTACTGAAATAAATTTTGGAGTATCTTTCTTTATTTCACACGGTTTGGGGCGAGAACAGACGAGTGTATTTAACGTTGCTGTATCACGAAATAATCGTAAAACCCGAAGCAAATTGTAAAATCTACTAATAGGTAAGTTCGATTTCCGCTGCCGGACAAATGTTTGAGTGATCTGCAAACATTTTATTCAGATCTGGGTGTTGTATTACAATCATTGTACAACAACACCCATTAGGGTACCTACTCATAGTTGCATAGATACGCACGACACAGATACAAGTTTGCGGGCAGGACTATAATTATGTATGTGACTGTTAGGTGTTATTTTGTTTTATATTCATTGTGGCTGTGGGACCAACCATGACGTTTTATAGCCATTGAAATGCAAGTCAGAACTATTTTATACGAATTTGAGCCTTAAACTTCAAACTTACTACACAAAATTGCAATGGCACGGAGCCGTGTCCAATATCACACCATGTGTCTTCGCCCTAAGCAATTTTCCGTACTTTTTGGCAAAGGAAATACGTGTCGCGTACTGTCGGGTAAATTTACGAGTAAAGTAAAAGTGGACCCTAGCACGTACGATAACAAACATCCAGGGCAGGGGTTCTTTTTCTAAAGAATTTATAAGCAAAGGGGTTGATTGGTTGAATAATTTAAAATAGAGCTTGATTTAAAACACTCAATCAAGGTTTAAAATAATAGAAAAAAGAAATAGAAGATAGTTAAATAAATAAATACATAACATACCACAGTTACATACATAGTCCTGACTTCACACTAGGATTCCCTGAGTCATTGGTATCAGAAACGACGAGTACCACGTTACTACAAAACCTTCATAAAACCTTCATAAAATGTAGGTACCTATAAGGGGTTTATTCAATTCATCATCATCATCATCATCAGCCTGTAGAAGTCCACTGCTGGACATAGGCCTCCCCTAACGAGTTCCACGACGAACGGTCTTGAGCCTTCGCCATCAACCGACTTCCCGCAACCTTCATAATGTCGTCGGTCCATCGGGTAGGGGGCCTTCCAAAACTGCGTCGCCCGTACTTCGTCGTCGTAATTCTATTACAAAAAGAAAATTATTGAAAAAATATCAAAACTCTCAAGGTTTTTGGCGGTCTTTTTCAAATCAGCTGTTTCTTCCTTTATCATCTTAGCACGAGAAGTTCAAAATTGACTGGACTCATAGCTCAGTTGGCAGTAACTCTGCCTTCTACGCTAGAGGTAGCGGGTTCGATTCCCGCACTGGACAAACATTTGTGACTAACACAGATGTTTGTTCTGTGTCTGGGTGTTAAATATATATCTATTAAGTATATCAGTCTCTGGTACCCATAGTACAGGCTATGCCTAGTTTGGGATCAGATGACAGTGTGTGATATGTAAAAAAAAAACAAAAATAAGATTGCTACCTAAAACAGCTGAATAATTAATTTAAAACAGATAATGAGACCTCAAAACAGAATATTTTTTAATAGTTTTTTTTCAATGAGACATGTCGAATTTCCAAAAGTCGTAGAACAAAAGTGATTTTCGAATAACGAGTAAAATAAATCTCTTTCGCAATAGTATACATTTATGAATACCCTAGTAGGTATAGGTAAAAGAAATCTCCATAGAAAATTATACCCTGAAAATGCATTCAAAACTAGCTTTCCAAATCCGACGGTCTGACGCGAATTGAATACCATCGAAGGAATCGAAGTCGCTGCCAACATTACAAAAAGTTCATTCTTACCAACCTGCCGGCACGTAAGTCAAGAGTGGCGGGTTGAAAGTGAGGTGTCGCGATGAAGAGGGCTTCGGATTACGGATACGTCCGTGATTCGAATTTTAAATTTTATTCGACTGTAGATTTTATTCGGGTATCTGATTTATTAGGGAAACTGTGATAAGCATGCGTGATGCGGAACCGGTTTTATTTTAAACATGGGGTACATATAAATCTGTGTTTTATGTTTTTTGTGCGCAGTTTTATAAAATAACCGCATTGTAGCTCGTTCGTTATGTAGCAGAACTTTACTGTAATTATAAATATATCACAGGGGTCCTAACAATTTCGTTTTAAAAATTAATAAAAACCGAATTCAATGTAACGAAAGCAAAGTTTTTTTTTTTTTTTATACAACAGAGGTGGCAAACAAGCTTACGGCCCACCTGATGGTAAGCGGTTATCGTAGCCTATGAGCGCTTGCAATACCAGAGGCATCACGCACGCGTTGCCGACCCCGAACCCTCTTCTCCCCTAAAGAGCTCTGGCAACCTTACTCACCGCAGGAACACAACACAATTTGAAACAAATAATGTTATTTGGCTGCGATCTTCTGTAAGGCGGAGGTACCTCCCCAGGCGGGCTGCTCCAATTCAGAACGAGAAAATCTCGCTGTGCCCTACCTCCTCTTAAAGTGAATAATACCAAGTATAAAAAGAATTATTGTTAATGATTATTTTTGCTGATAAATCAGTTTAATTCTGTCATAGAAACGTGTACCATATAATATTTAATATTTTATTATAAGTACTGGCAAAGAGTGGAATGATATGCCTGCGTCTGTTTTCCCGGAAGAGTACAATCTAGGAGTTTTCAAATCTGGAGTGCATAAGTTCTTTCTGGTAAAGCCTGCTTCATCTTAGGCCACATCTCACTTGCAAAAGTGAGATGGTGGTCAAATGTCTAACAATCACCAATAAAATAATAATAATAAAAAAAAAAGTATCTTCATCACCATTATCATACTGAAGAAGTCCTGGACGTAGAGACTACTCCCCCAAAAGTGCCACGACGAACGGTCTTGAGCCTTCTCCATCCAACGCCTTCCCACAATGTCAATCCAGTATCAAATGTCTAACAATGACCAATAAAATAATAATAATAAAAAAAATACATAATAATACATTTTCTTTAGCCATTTTGTACGATTGATGAAAAATAGGTCCCGACTCAGCTGATTGCTGCATGACATGTCATGGTGCGCTGCAAAGTAACGTTAGTTTTCAGGCAGGGACTTAAATAGTATCTTCATCACCATTATCATACTGAAGAAGTCCTGGACGTAGAGACGTACTCCCCAAGAAGTGCCACGACGAACGGTCTTGAGCCTTCTCCATCCAACGACTTCCCGCAACCACCAAAATGTCAATCCAGTATCGTTAAGATCACTCTAAATATCAAACCTTTTTTCAGAGTAGCAAAATAATCGTGAAAAAAGGTGTTAGTAATTTAATTACGCACTCAACGCCTATTATAGTCTGCGAGCCAACAGTAAAAACTGAACGTAATTTAACTGCTGTTGCCAGTTTTGTTGAACGACCGCTTTAGAGCACTCGGGCTCCGAGAAGACATTATCCACACGTTCGTGGCGTAATGATCCTTCAAGAAGATGGGGCTAGTGTCTGGAAGGGCCATGACATTGTAGACATCATTTGTACTGCCAGTTGAACTTCAATGTTGTTATGTGTATCAAAACCCCGAGTGAATTTGCTTGTATTAATTGTACTCGAAAAGAGCACTTTAATCCTTTCACTGATTCTTTCAACGATGGTCATAGAACCTTTTCAGAGCCACCATACCCCAACCTAGTTACTGACCTAATACAGAATGTCCAAGAAAGAATCAGTGACTAGACAAGCAAGCAAGCAATCCTTTCACTACACTGATTCTTTCAACGATGGTCATAGGCCCTTTTCTGGGCCACCATACCCCAACCTGGTCACTGACCTAATACAGAATGACCAAGAAAGAATTCACTGACACAACAAGTTAGCAAGCATCTTCAAACTTAGACTCTTATTAGGTATAACATAGGAAAGGTTTGCGACAATACATTGTCCAAAAGTAGTTTTACTATAAAAAAAAAGTCTTGGGTTTTCTAAGAAATACGCCCATAAGAAATATCGCCCCACAAAATGGCCGTCATTAACGCTTTCCGCTTTTACGCAAACCACAGTATTCCACGGCGCGATTCCATAAAACCTACCTCCGGGAACAATATGGTGTTCTAAAAGTGCACTTAGCAACATTACGCATGCAAATCTGAGTCCGCCGTCATCTGCGCGCCAGTAATCCGATTACGGCAGTGTCCGGACAATCGAGAACCGGAGATTCCAGTGCAAGGACAAATAGCTGTACAATCTGTTATCATCATCATGACCAACCATGGCGTAGCTGTGGCGGAGTCATTTTATCCCACTCTATGTGGGTTCGGCACATCATCCACTCACTTCTATCAGCCGTCATGCAGTATTCACTCCTTTCTTACTCATATCGTCTCTCACACAATTCATCCATCTTTTCTTTGGTCTATATATATATATATATATATATATATATATATATATATTTATGTTATACGGATGCAAACAGGCTTACGGCCCACCTGATGGTAAGCGGTTACCGTCGCCTATTGACATCTGCAACACCTGGAGCTATGCGTTGCCTGCCCTGGAGAAATCTTTTTGTGTTTTTCTTAAAGCTCTTCATGTTGTAGGTTAGCGGGAAAACCTCGGAAGGAAGCTCATTCTACAATTTGCACGTATGGGGGAGAAAGGATCTCGTAAAGCGAGTGGTTCGAGATACCCACGTGTCAATGAGATGTGGATGAGCCTTATTCCGGTGACGCGAGGTCCGATGGTAGAACCTCGATGCGGGAATGAGGTCAAATAGTTCCTCAGAACACTCACCATTGAAAAGCCGATAGACCCCATACTATATACTTCCACACTCATATTAACCACTCTTCTATTCACAAGGCGGAGTACTTACTAGTCAAAAAAGTTTCATCCCCTGAACAGTCGACACGACCGAAGAAGATCATGACCAACCGAAATATGGTGACTACGGTGGCGCAGCAGGCAAGACTGGTTCAATTCCCGCTGCCCCTCAGTACTCGTAGTTTCTGATACCCACGACACATGGAATCCTAGTGTGGGGTTCAAGACTATGTATATAACTGTTGGGTGTTATTTATTATATATTATTTTCTAGCCCGCGGCTTCGCTCGCCTGAAACCTTGATAAAAAGTAGCCTATATGCTATTCTAGGTAAAGAACTCTATCTATTTCAATTTTGATCGAAATCGGTTGAGACAATACGGCGTGATTTGAACAACAAACATCCAAACATCCTCACAAACTTTTGCATTTATAATATAAGTAGGATAGGATTTAAGTATAAAATATCTTGTAATCTTGCTGTTATGACAACAGGATGGGAAACTCTAGCTGTTCTTCATAAGCTGTTGAATGAATGGAGCATTATCGGATGGTAATGAAGGCAATTTAAAACTTAATTGTATGCTTTTGATCGATGTGTGCGGTTTACGCCGAAAACAACGCTGAATGTTCCATAATGTGATTGGTGCTTTTCAGCGGAAAGTCGGCAATTTATATCGGTTTTAAAATATTTTAAAATTGGACAAAATGTACATTGTATAAAGTCAGAGTTTGATTTTAAAGGGTTTGCGCAATAAAAAAAACAAAAGTTTATTGAAATCGTCCACAATAAAAAAACGTCGTGAATCCAAGAGATGATGATGTTTTTAAGTTTTATGGGACAAGTAGCAATCCCTCTGGAATACAACTCAGGACTACCTCGAGATTAGTCTCTATACACCAGCGAAATAATGTTCAAAATCGATGAATTATTGACGGAGGTATTACATAAAGTGCACACAGAATGATAAAAATAAAAATACAGCTGACTTTAAAACTTCCTCCATTTTTGAACATGGTTAAAAAAGTGGTCTGAGTTCCTGTTTATAAACGCATTTTACATAGAATTATATGAAAATGGCGCTTATTGTGCAAAATACCTTTCCATACAAGTTTCATCGCAAAACAAAGGATTTCTCCAAGAAAATTAGCAACCCTTCCAAAATGGCGATTCTCATAACCGTTACAAAATAACCAATCGGGTTCCGGAAACACTTCTACCCTTCCATTAAATTTAGAAGCTAATAAAAAGCACACACTCGTCAGATTTGAATATGCATTAGGGATTTCTAAAGGTTCGAGTACATTGGAGGCTAAGGACGATGACGAACTGTGCGGTAAACTGCAAAAATCGGGAAATTATTTTTGAACAATCTATACTAGTGGTTCGCCTTACTGAGATCTGGCGATGTCTGGTAGAAGTTGGTGCTTCGATGATCGTTGTGGGATTTTGCTTGCTTGTCGTGTCACTGATTCTTTCTTGGCCATCCTGCATTAGATGAGTGACCAGGTTGAGGTATGGTGGCCCAGAGAAGGGACTATGAGCGTCGGTAAAAAAATCAGTGAAGTGAAAAGTGCGCCTCTAGAGTCTTCTTTCGTGCATACGTATGTCTTCGAATTTTTAGGTTGTAGGCCATGTCGGGTGCGTCCCTTAGAGTCTCCTTTCAGGTACATGACACATGACTTCAAAACTTTAGGGTCTGGGACATGCCGGTTGCTAAACAATGATTTCCTTCACCGTTTAAAAGTAGGTACCTACCTATTGCACACGCAATACGAGTGGAAAATTCATTGGAGCGACCTGAATTCAAAACCACGACTTTTGTATCACAATAAAGCAATAATCAGTACATAAAAAGAGATTGAAAGAAATAAAATAATTTATTTCCCGTCACATAATGTAAAGAAAATAATTTTGAAAAATTTGATTGCGTTTTTGCGACTTGCGGAATCGCATCGCATCGCCTTTACGCCACCTTAGGATACCCCTGAGGTCAGAGGAACCCCTCTAAGAGGGTCCATTAGTGTGAGTGTTATTGTGACGCCTACAAGTAACGCGAAATTGGAGTTTTGTACCGAGTCATGTCATTAAAGGGAGCTCCTTATTCGGATGTTGTTTGTGAAGATGGTTTTACCCTTTAGGGGAAGGTAGCTTAATGGTTAATGAAACTGAACTTTTCCACTTACTCGATTCTTCTGAGTCTTTGCTAGGCAGGTAAAGGATTATATATCTATAACAACTTATTGTGCGAATAGTTACAGATCATTTCGCATTGCCAATTTAGAACGTATTAGATAGATAGATAGATAGATAACACTTTATTGATCTTCACACGGAAATAATACATGAGATCACAATTACAAATTTACAAGGCAATACAATGGGCGGCCTTATCGCTAAAAGCGATCTCTGCCAGGCAACCTGCCTGGACTGAAAAGATTAGAGAAGGGACAAGATGATGTATTATACACGGTTCCTTTATTATAGGTACCGATCGGTAATGGTAAATCTTTACTCCCTTCATTACGTTACTTGTCGAATAAAGACGAGAAAAAAAAATTAAGTTTGAGTTAGAACAAAAGTTATAGGCGTGTATCTCCTTTCTATATACTGTGACTCTGTGCGAATGAAACCGCGAAGGTACAGCTAGTCTATAATATCCTCAGTCTTGGTAGGCCTCATCCATACACTTATCACTTTTAGCGATAAGGCCAGGGTGGCCTGGCCTTATCGCTAAAATATTAAATATTAAATATTGTAATGCTTACTTGTAACTGATCTGAAATTTATTGTTTTTTGTTTCCTTTCTAGGTGTACAATAAATATATAGGTAATCTATCTATTTATCTATCCATAGAAAAGACATGCTCAATACGTGCGGTGCTAAGTCGCGGGTTTCCTCACGATGTTTTCCTTCATCGTTTTGAGGACGTGATAATACGCACATAGATTTTTAGCATAAAAAAATACTTTGTTGCAAGACTAGGACTCAAACTCACGACCTCAAAGATTTGTTGGGTTTTTACTAAGTAAGCCACGTATTGACTCTGTCTCTCCTGCGGTTAAGGCCGACTAGGCTGAGAGGATGGGATGCTGGGCAAGCCTACTCCATAATAAACATGTCCCAGGTACTACAGCGTCCTGTAAGTGACTAAGAAATTCCACCTGACGCTGTATGAATCTTTAAATTTTTTTTACAACTAATCTGGCAAACAAGCATACGGCCCACCTGTTGGTAAGTGGTTTCCGTAGCCTATGAGCGCTTGCAATACCAGAGGCACCACGCACGCGTTGCCGACCCCGAACCTCACCCCTAAAGAGCTCTGGCTGCGATCTTCTGTTAGTGAATAAATCATCAAGAAAAGATGTTATAAGGATTAGCTTGCGAGCCAAAAAAAAAAAGGCCTTGCTTAGCCACGGCAGCTACAATCCCCGTCATATATACTTATATTACACCGCTACATTGACACAAGTATTTCGAAGCAACGCGCTCACAAACTACGTAATCAAACGCGAACCCAACTCACCTTTTCTCAGAGACCTAAACAAAAAGTTTATTCACTTTGTAGGTGTAAAGGCTACAGGATCAGGCCCGGCCGAGAACTTCCCAAAAGCCTTCGGATTTGCATCGAAAATGAGTGCTAAAACCTACTTTAAAATGTGCTAATTTCCCTTTAAACCTTCAAACTGAATATTTCAGTTTCAACGGCCATTTGTCGGAAATTGTTTAACCCAGGTATTTGTAGTCATATATTTCCTCAACTCATATTTCCACTAACCAAAGTTATTTTCATAGTGATTTCTGCCTTTGATTAAGTTTGAGCCTCATTTTCTTGCGTAATAATGATTACCTGTTGTGATTATTTTGTCGTAATTGCCAAACAAGAAAAATTAAAAACATATAGTAGTTTTTATTGAAAAATATAAAACCGTGTTCTAACGGCGTGCAATATATCATCTAAAATTAATTATAAAATGAACTTTACGCCTTCTGAATAAAGTTAATTTTAAGTTTGACGTTCTAGGGTGTTCGCTATAGCTCAAAGATATCGCAAGCTTCAGCTTCAGAATACATTCTGAATAACATATCGACGGCCGTTTGAACACGGCTTATTATGGAATTGTCAACTGGAAACAAAATATATAATTGTTGTCTAAATTCTCCTAGGCTAAAAATACGAGTGTTGAAAGACTGATGCTGCCAATAAAATCAAAGTTTGTAAATAGGCTCTCGTTAAACTTATCTGCTCTTTCATGGTGTAAAATGAACGGGAATTACGAACACAGGAACCCGAACTCACATTTTAAATTATGGAAAAAATAATGGAAACTTTATTTTCAGGTAAGGTTTCTATAAAGAATAAGGCCATTATACATGATGATGAATAATATGCATTGTATACTATCTGAAAGGGGCTTATTGGCATAAAGTCTGTTGTCCGTTATTTAGGAATTCGACATTTATCATTGTAAAAACACTATTTAAAAAAATTGTTATTTTTGGGTCAGATTATTTAAAACTTAATTATTCAGCCGTTTAAGGTAGCAACCTTACTGTAAAACCTCAACTCGCACGTAAATAATTTATAAAAAAAAATGCAAAGACCAAAAACAGCAGATCAGGATAGGAAAATTATCGAATCTATCTAAAAATATTGAAATTTTGATGTTTATTACGCAATTTTTTATTTTTTTTTGTAGCATAAGCCATTTCGGGGATGCGTTTTTCGAATTTATAATGTTAACCTCGTGTAGGTACAAGAAAGTGTTAATCGATTTATCTGTTGTGATTATCAATGAGTTTGTCAATGATTAATATAAACTACGGTAGGTACGTTGTATACATAGTAGTTTCTAAATAGATTATTATCTGATGAGTGTTGTAAACAAAATTAACACATTAAGCTCAATTTAATCCCATCCGCCATCAAATCCTTATCTTCTAATATCCGCTTCCTGAACCTCCATTGACAAGTATCTACTTCCGGTTCCGCTATTCAGCGCGTGACGCAAAACACTACCTTCCGAATCTCCGATACATCGACCCTTGTAACTAGGGATGGGATTCAATATAAAAGAACGTATATTTATTTTAAGAAATAGAATCAATCAATTATTAATTTTCACTGCTTTTGGAAAAAATAAACTGAAGTTAATGCATTTCTTTTTTTTTGGGAAAGTCGAAATGTGTAAATATCGGACTAAAAGGCTCAGTAGTCCGATGATCTGTATTGATCAGCATCATCGGACTACCGATACTAGGGGTTGTCCGTGATGGCCCCGGCTGAAGAATACACCCTTCAATATCTATACCCATGGATCTCGCAAGAGGCCACTGAGGGAAAAAGGCTAGGGAATGGGCAGCAACGTCCCCTATTTTAACAATAATTATAGCTCTAACTGCGCTCGCCAAGCCGCGAGCCCAGCGTGGCGAGTATGGATAATTTGGAAAATTCCCCCCACATAATAGGAAATCGCTCTTGAAATCTGTGGGGGAGGCTGTGTTCAGCAATGAACATCCTACGGCTGAAATGATGATGAACTGCTTCAAGGAAATTTTCTAGGAGGAAAACAGATTATTCACATAGTTATAATTTCCCTGCCACCATTCTTCTTGTTGTCGTGTCACTGATTCTATCTTGGTCATCCTGTATTAGGTCAGTGACCAGGTTGGGGTATGGTGGCCCTGAAAAGGGCCTATGACCGTCGTATGACCTTTTATATGCAAAAGACACACAGTATGGGTTGGTGATACCGTGGGTGGATTGTGTGTTGTTGCAGCGGCTAGTTACGGTTAGTGGATCATTGACGTAGTTACTTCATTATGATGTTTTTAAGGTCACCGCGCCACCACCGTGACAACGTCACGACGCCGCATGCGCACGAAGTTTTGACTTAGGTATAAAAAAGCAATATGCCTGAGTGGTTTTAAAAGTCCGGCAAGTTGCTTAAAACGCTACTCTCTACTACTCTTCTAATAACAGTATCGTATCGTAAAGCTATAGAATTTCGGCTACCTCACCCTTTGTTTTACACAAGGGATGAAGGGAGTCTAAAGTTACTGCCGACGTTTATCTGTTATGACCCGTGCAATCTGGAGGGCGGCTTTTTATGGCAGTAATCTATGGCTGCAACAGGGTTGGCCTGCGAATGTTTCGCTTTGAAACAGATGGTGAGTTTTTAGTTTGGGAGTGCTAAATTACTAATATTTTATGGTAATAGGTGGGCTGACTTTTCGTGGGATGAGTTTTGGCTATGTGGGTTTGGGTAACGCTTTGTTAATAAAGACGTAGATAATATATTGTATAATAGAATTCGTAGATGTGCGTGGATGTTTAGACAGTACTCTGACTCCCTTTGACGTCTACAAGGGTCGTAGGATCTGGGATCTCCTGCTTAGGAACATATTTATAAAAATAAAGTTGAGTTTAACTTACCCTGACACTTTATTTATAACAGATTTGTTAATAAGATTTTTTTTTTATTTAAGTTGTTGGTCTCCGTCGAAGGCCTTTGATAATAAATTGCTTAAAGTGCCCGTCTAAGACGCAAGAGGTGCGTGTTCGATTCCAATGTTTGCATGATGTGTAAATATTTGTTGCAGGTCTGGGCGTGTGGTATCAAGGTACTCGTAGTTTCTGATACTCAAATGGAATCCGAGTGTGGGGTCAGGACTATTGTATCGTGTAATAGTTGGGTGTTGTTTATTTTTTTATATAAATTTCACTTTAACGCTGCATCCCTGAATTTTTCCCAATACAAGTGACTACTCCAGGAAAATTATACGAATATCTGAAAAGAAAACGTCCCCATGAGGATACTGAACATTATTTGCGGGCACAGCCGCGGGCTATCGCTTCCTGTGTACACCTTGGTACACCATAGAAAATGTAACGGCTGATCGAACCGCCTATCATTTTAATAGCCCTTTATAAATATTTTACGAGAGTTTTTCTTAGATAGGCTCTTTTCACTTTATAAATATCACCCAACAGTCGCAAAAATAGCTCTGACCCCATATGAGGATTCCCTGTGTTGTGGGTAGATATCACAAGAATCGAGACCATGGATGTCATAAGCATAACAGACGACAAAGGGAAAATGATAGGGCACCATACTGAAGCTCTACATTCCATTTGTGAATAGGATCATTGAAAAAAAAAATAGACACCAAGCCGTGTTGCCTGTTTCTTCTAGGCTTAGTCGCGATGAACAGGCGAATTCAAATCCAAAAGGTTTTTATTTCAATAAAATCACTAGGATCACTTTGAAACGTCTTAGAAACTAGATGAAGCCACACCACCCATGGGCCGAAGCTCGGTTGTCTATAAAAGCTAAGGTATTTTTCAAAGGCAGGATAACCATAAAAGAACCAGTGACGAGTTAAGAAAATAATTTCCGCATGTAACCCTAAATAAATATTTAATAATTAATCTTGGTCGTAATTATAAAAGTTCAAGCTAACTTTTGATCCCGAGTTTCATCGAAACCCTAAACATTACGAATTTTTTGCATCAAATTAGGGATTGAAGCTTTTAAAGTGCAGAGGGTTGTAGAATGGCGTTATTAAGAAAATATCTGTGTTTTTTCTACCTTATCTGTACTTGGAGAAGCTTATCTTTCCACCAAAATGAGACCTTCAAAGCCTCTTTTCACAATGGGAGGAAAAAGATAATTTTTATGATGTTATAAATAAAATTGTTCACGTTCGTTGAAGCGGAAACCCATAATGTGATTTTATGAAATTTAATATAAACGATGAAATTTTATTTCTCAAATCTCACTAACCAAAATGAGTTGTGAGACATAATTTCAGTTTGGTTCATTTTCAAAAGTGAAACTTCTCCAAACATGAAATTAAATACTTATCTAGTAGGTAGGAATATAAATAGGCTCACGACTTTTATCCCCAAGAATAGTATACAGCCTCTCAGATCTCCAGGCGAACTCTGAAGATGTCTAAGGGGGTTAGTCAGAGGCACGTTCGAACATTGGCACGTGCCCGCATTTTGCAGTAGTAAGAATTTCATAAGTGACAGGTTGAAGTCCTACCGCCGCTTTAAGAATGCTTACTGGTTTCCTCATGATGGTTTCCTTCACCATTTTAAGCACGTGTATAATTTAACGAATAGAAATACTCATTGGTGTGCGACCGGTTTCGAACCCATGAAATTTGGGTCGAAAGTCGGGAAACCTCCCACTAGGCCAACACGGCTTTTTTAAGAGACATGCGTAAGTACAATACTGCTATTGTACCTGAGTTTTGTCTTCCAGTTTGTGTGAGAACGGGCTTGATATGTTGTTAAAAACGTCAACCAGGCTAAAAGTTTACAAAATGTTGATGGCCCTGAAGGAATTATTGTTACACACAGTTAAATTAAATTAAATTAAAATTAAATATTCCGGACATACCACACACGGTCAACTGATCCCAAACTAGGCATAGCCTGTACTATGGGTACCAGAGACTGATATACATAATAGATAAATATTTAATACCCAGACACAGAACAAACATCTTTGTTAGTCACAAATGTTTGTTCAGTGCGGGAATCGAACCCGCGACCTCTAGCGCAGAAGGCAGAGTTACTACCAACTGAGCTATGAGGCCTGAATTGATAACAAATAGCTCTTCTAGAATATTACGCAACACTGCAATAGGTACTGTATAATGGATCAGAATTTCATTTCGAGTTGCAACGCGAGGACGCAGCGAATTGAACATCCATTTGAATATAGCGTTTATATGAGATATTATTGCAGCTTGATTGCGGACCAGAGGGAGTGGTGCGATACTGTGCATAGCTTGGAGAGAGGTGAAAATGACTAGCACTTTAAGATATTAAATAGACACACAGATATGTAGTATTGTTCCGCTAATTCCTCATAAGTTCAACAAACAAAGCACCGAGCACTGGACAGAAATAACTTTCTGTTCAGTGCTCGGCGAGGCAACAGGTCTCGGAGTTACCAGCGCACAGCAAGTCAATTCTTCCTGATGATGCCTTGTAGAGAGGCGAAACACGTGTCGAATCTTTATTAAGTTTGTTTGTTGAACTTATGAGGAATTGATTAGCGGAATAGTGCCTACTACATATTTGTGTGTCTATATAATATCTTAGAATGAACTTCCGCAAAGTCACGCTTGAATCAATTCACTGACTAGGACTTTGGAAATCTGTTTCAGTTTGAAACCGGTAATAATACCTCGGCTTTGACGAGATAGCCGTGGAGCATGTTGTACTGCATTGCACGGCCAAAAATTAAGCTAGGTCATGAACGTAATTGCAGGAGGTGGTCGGGTCCTGCTCCTCTTCATCCACATTATCAACGGGGATTGTTAAACAATGTTCCCACCGACCCAAAGTCCTTCTCTGTACTTAAAGAGTTGGGCTGGCTGGGGTTCCATCACGGGACGTATGGGAAAGAGCCGTGTTTTCGTAGTGGGAGGTGCCTTGACTTTCGATCTGAATGTCGTTGATTCGAATCCCGGCCGCGCACCAATGCCTTTTTTTATTCGCTTGTCCCATGCGCTACAGTTTTAACATTAGGTGGAACTTATTACTCACTCACAGAAGTAAGTTCCACCTAAGACTTCTAGAATGTATAATATTAAGGTCTAACTATGGAACGATGCAGTCGACAGATATCTGTAGTATAGCTTCCAGTGAAAACCAACCCTTCACCAGCTCCGCTCCAACTTTATACCATAAACAAGTAACATCTGCTTTGTCTTATTGAGTTTGGAACTCAATATCGCGTCTCAATAGTAAATACAAGGTGATTCATAATATGTATTCTGCCCCGCGCTAATTCTATCAACAAAAAGAAAGAATATTACCTGGAAAAACTAGATGATAATTTTGTCATTAACTTTTCAAATCAGCTTTTCAAAAAAATGTTTTTGGTCATTTTAATCGTTCTTGTATCTAATTATTAAACGTGATTATTAAACGTGACCAACTGACTTAACCCCAACACAACAGATTTTTACGAACAGATTTTCGCTTTCAGTGAAAATATTGAATTTCCAAAAATCATAGAACAAACTTTATTGCCCTAATAAACGCCCACTCAACATTAACATATATAGACCGGACCCCACACTAGGATTACCTGTGTCGTGGGTATCAGAAACTATGAGTACTGGAAGAAATATTTACCGATCATGCAAACATTCCGCAGCGGGAAGGGAATCGAACCCGTACCCCATCCGTCTCAGACGGGCAATCGCCCGCTACGCCACCATGGTAATCAATTCATCATTGGGTGTAGAATAAGCCCCTTTCGGGATAGAAAGATATATTAGATAGAATAGCGATAGCGAAGTACAATGGGCGGTCTTATCCAAAATAAATGTTTTTTCTTTCTTTCTTATCAATAAGCTGACAGTATTCATATTTTGAGTCACCTTGTACACGTACAAATCAAATTTCAACGTGCGCGTACATTTCGTGGGTAAATAACATTGGTAATGTATATGCAAGTATCATATTTGGGTTTCAATGAGGTATTGACAACCTCAGTGGCCTAGCGGCGATTGCCCGTCTTAGACACAAGGGGTTTGATGTGGGATCAAAATTGTATCTGAATGCAATGTTATAATTATTAGGGGTTTCTTAATTTTCTGATTACCTATGTATAAAAGGGTAGGTACCTACTACATCCATTGTAACTTCCATGATAATCAGTGAATTATTAAAAGCATTTAAGGCCTTTTTACATCTCTTCTAAATGATTTATACAGCGACAGGTGGAACTTGTTACTCACCTAGAGGACGCCTAAATAGTACCTGGGATATGTTTAGATAAAATATGAGCACCTCCCGCTAGGCACCATCTCAGCCTGGTTGGCCTAATCCACAGGAAATATATGATCAACTAGCTTCCACCTACGGCTTCGCTCGCGTGGTACCTACAAACTACAAAAAAAGTAAACTATATGCTATTTCAGACTATAATCTATCTCTGTACCAAATTTCATCCAAATCCGTTCGGCCGTTTAGGCGTGATTGAACCACAAACATCCGAACATCTAAACATCCTCACAAACTTTCGCTTTTATAATATTAGTAGGATACGCGCGGAGCTAAATAAGCCGCGGGTTTCCACACGATTTTTCCCTTCACCTTGATGCATGACCGGGGTTGAAACCCACGACCTTCGGATCGAAAGTCGAGGTACCTCCCACTAGGCGAATAGGCATGATAAATGAGTAAAATAGAGGTAATTGAATCATTTTTTTTTTCATCCTATGCATTTCCCAACAAAAAGATGCGATCCAAATTAACTTTATCTTTGAAAATCGCAACCACCGCTCTTGGATTCTACTGCAAAAAATAAAAATAAGGCACAAAGGGCATTTCTAAAGCAATTTCCTTACTGATCGCGTCTTATCGTGGCGCCGGCGTAGAGACAGCTAGGTCAGTCAATCCTAGGTACTAAAATCATCATCATCATCATCATCATTTCAGCCGTAGAATTTCCAATACTTAACATAACGTCCCTTAGAGATTTCCAAAGATAATTCCTATCATGTTTCATGTCAATTTTTACCTATCCATTTTTTAAGTTCATTTGATCTTGTTGACATAGCACCACCATCCTCTATCGTTCTCGTAAAATCCAGTCCGTCCAAAGGTTGTCTGGAAGAGATCACTCTTAGTAATAAGACCGCCCATCGCATTCCACTATCAGATAGTATATATATAAGATGTGTTAAGTTTAATGTGAGTTATCTCTATCTATCTATCATGTGGGGGGTTTTGCCCATACACACCATGCTGGGGATGCTGGTTGACGATCATAGTTAGAGCTATCTGTGAAAAAAAATTGACGTTGCTGTCCATCCCTTAGCTTTTTTTCCTCTTACGACATCCCCGGGTAGGTAGATAGGGAGCGGCCCATTCTTCAGCCAGGGCCAACATGGCTTATTTGTGGCGTACATCACGGAAAAACCTAAAAGTTAATGGTAAAAAGCAGTTTGAGTTAAATATTAAGCTAGTACTTGAACCTTGAACCGACTCTAAGCGGCTGCAAAACAGAAGTGATCCGATTCTACCATAGAAGTAAAATAATTGAACCATGGATTTTGGCTACTCTCCCCCGTCGAAAATGGTTACTTAGTGATTGAAGTGAGCTAGCTAGTATATATTATCAGCTATGGTAGCGGTTTAATCTATTTTTAAGCCATAACTCTTTGCCCGCCCAGGAAGAATCCTTTTGCAGCGGCCCACTTCAAAAGCCTTTGAAGGGCAAAACGGGAAATAATATAAATTTTCCAGACAAGAAATGTTTTCAGACAATGAGTTAGTTATTGGAGGGGCAAACTGAGTTGGTAGCGATTCGTTGGGCAACTTTTCGAAACTTTCGACTGGCTACTGTTTTTAGCAACCTTAAAAATAAATATGGTATCTGGACATAGGCCTCCCCCAAAAACTTGATGAATGACGAACGGTCTTGAGCCTTCTCCATTCACCGACTACCCGCAATTTTCGCAATGTCGCCGGTCCATCGAGTGGGGGGCCTTCCCAGACTGCGTCGCTCGGTTCGTGGTCGCCATTCGAGAACCTTTACTCCCCAACGGTTTTGACGGTGTAACGGTTGTAACGGTGAATGAGTTCGAGTCAGCAAACATTTTGGTGCGGGTTCCTCGGGGTGGAGAATAATGGTGGTTACATAAATTATTTTAACAGAATCTAGTAACTTATTTATAGCAAAAACTAAAACACGCTTCGAACTACTGACACCTGAACAGCTAGTACTAAATTATTCTACACTGACGCCTTGTATAGAAAGCAGGTTATCAGCCTGTTACGGTTATAAATAGGAACCTACATACAAAAAAAAAACTTATATTGTGAAAGTCAAAATCAAACGGCTTTATTTCAATAAAATCACTCGGATCACTTCAAACCGACAGAATCTAGGTAGAACTACGCCTGTTCCTCGCTACCAAGCCTAGAAGAATCAGGCAACAAGCCGTGCTTGGTGTCTATTATGTAGATCCCGTGCTTGGGCGAAAAGTGAACCCCACCCTAATGGGTGTTTCCAAGGGGTGTATTTCTAAGTTTGGTGAGTAACCAAACTTGGAAATACAATACCACTACCTATTAGTTTGTCTCTTTCTCTGTCTGTTAGTTACATTTTATTTTGTTCAAATTTAGTTTGGAGAAAAGGAAAAACAGGCTACTTTTTCAGGCACTCGGTGCCTGTGCATCTTCATGGGTAATGGTTTCGGTAAAATACCAGCGTCTGCTGCAAAACAGTAGGCATAATGCTGAGCCGAGGCCATTTTGCTGCTGCGGCACACTTGACACTTTTTACTTCCATTACTTTTTCTGGTGTTTCTTTTATTTTATTGTAAAATGTTGTGCAAATGTGTAGGTTTTTTGGTTTCAATTAAATAAATGTATATGTCTTCTGTGAAAGTCACTGTCCTCCTAGGGCAGAATTTCCCATATGGTTGATGGAGATCCTACAGGACGGGTAGAGATAGTAAGGTGCATAGTCGTTATTATAGCCCGCTTTTTGTCTGAACTTGCCTTGATACCTACTACCTAAGAGGATCGCGTCTGTCAACACCACTTTGATTTATTCAAACGCGGCCGCATGCAAAAAGGAGTGGTATGCGATGTTCTATTGTTTTTCCGATACGTCAAACAACCTTTTTGTCCTGTCATTATGAGTGATGGGTTTTTGTGGAGTGATTTTTTTGCACCCAACTACGGAAGGGCTATGTATCTCACAAGCTATGCGGATATGTGTGTATGCATTCATGTTTGTTCATAATTGTCATGTTTTTTCATTGTTTATTACCTCGTACAGCCAAAAGTACTGAACCGATTTCAACATACGATACGTTAAAAATATACGAGATGAATTCTTGTACACAGGGAAAACACGGTATACGTAGTACACGTAGTACGTTGACTGGATATCAATTGAGCGTACATGACGTGATGTCTGCCCATCTCTGGTGGAAATTAAAAAGCCTTAGGTGTATGTGCTCATACACAAGCTCAAAGTCGCCCAACGGGCTATGGCACGAGCTATGCTCGGAGTTTCGCTGCGTGATAAAATCCGAAATGAGGAATAGTTTTCAGAATTAGCAGGTTGAAGTGGCAGTGGGCCGGCCATATAGCTCGCAGAACCGACAACCGTTGGGGAACAAAGGTTCTCGAGTGGCGACCACGAAACGGACGACGCAGTGTTGGAAGGCCCCCCACCCGATGGACCGACGACATTGTCAAGGTTGCGGGAAGTCGGTGGATTGAAAAGGCTCAAGACCGTTCGTCATGGAACTCTTTGGGGGCGGCCTATGTTCAGCAGTGAACTTCATCAGGCTGATGATGATGATGATGATGAGGTGTATGTTCGTAAGAACATAAGACTCAGAACTTGTAAAGGTCTCAACTGTGAAACTAAGATAAGCAACTAATCCTCTACAAAGGTTTAGATAGAAGCTTAAAGCTACGTCAAACCTGTGACGCAAGAGCGGCTAATTGGTGGTCTACAGAATTCAAAATTCTGTAGGCCAAAAGTCTCATTCTAATGAATGAAATTGTTCAAATTCTAATGTTGGTATTGTAGAAATAAATATGGCTGGCACTTTTGATGCTTCCAGTCGTTTTGTTCGCGTCTGTTAAAACGAAGCTTAAAGTTGAGGCAATCTTAGCTCAACCTTAGAGCTTTTGTACTTGGGGCTCAGCAGGCGTTGTGGGCACTAGACCGAATTGAATCGAACTTTCGATCGGCGGTCGTGGGTTCATATTCCGGCCTATACTTAGGAACATATTATTTTTCCTGATGTAGCCAATTCTTCCAGTTACTACTAATTAGGTGACCCCAAAAACATTGATTAGTTACCGAATTGTAATGAAATACGGTTTCCATAAATTATTTAAATGATTTCAATTGTTGGAATTCAAATTGATTTCAAAATGTTTCAATAAAAAAAGAGAATAACCAAAGTTATCGACACTCTCAAAATTAGCAGCATTCAAGGTTGTAGTGGCAGTGGGCAGGCCATATAGCTCGCAGAACTGATAACCGCTGGGGAGAAAATATTCTCAATTGCCACGAACCGGACGACGCAGTCTAGGAAGGCCACCCAAAGGACCGATGACAGTTGACATTCATGAGTTGTTTACGAAGTCGGTGATGGAGAAGTCTCAGGAACAAATATTTGCAGATCATGCAAACATTTGTCCCGCAGCGGGAATTGAACCCTTGCTTATCTTGCGTCTCAGACTTGCGGCACTCGCCCGCTGCGCCTGCGAAGTCCACAAAACGTCTCAACTGGTACTAACTTGAGACGTTACAGCGTGCTACGTGTAGTACGTTGGGTTCTAATAAGATCGGCTAACAACTATGCATTAAAATGAAATATATGAGATGACGAAGAAAACAGTAAAAGTTTAGTTGGTGAATTATTTGAAAGCTTTGGTTTCCTCAAAGGCGGCGACCGTCATAACATCGACTATAAAATCTCAGTTTATAAATAATAATAAAACCTGTTCGTTGGTACGCGCAACACTTGAGAACGGATAGACCGATAACCCTATTTTTTTTTTATATTTGTAATAATCGCGAAAACTTACGCATTAAATTTCCCATCTCATTGTTTTTCCTATTTCTATTTCTAAGCCCATTCTACTGTTGGCTTGCAACAGCGTGTCCTCTTGACACAAAGACCTCATCTGAATGTGCGCCTCTTTAAATTTAACATCAATTCTAAATTATCACGCATTATCACGTTTTTTTCTAGTTTTTACCTTGTTTAGATAGATAGATAGAAAATTCTTTATTGCAAATAAAAATAGTACAAAGGCGAACTTAATGCATTATCTTCCAGATTACTTTTGTGTTTGTGGACAGAAGATGTGAAGGTAGTGCACAGGAGAGGGAACAATTAAGATCATAAAAACGAAAATAAAAAGAATTATGATGCTAATTACTTACTAACATTTTGAGAGAAATAGGATTTTTAATACATACTAGTTTAAAAATAAATAAGTTCAATACATAAATATATAGATACCATAATGAATACATATACATAATATATTGTTTAAGTTGGATTTTTTAAAGTCGTAGAACAATTTGTATGAATGGGTGTAGATTCAGCGCCTTTCATGATAGTTTATAGATGATTCACCTTTATTACCAGTGTCATAACTTCATAAGGCATCACCGCTTCTTAGCAGACCAAGATTAAAGTTTACTATGAGAATATTTTTATAGGCTTCGCTGCAAAACTACGCTGCGGTCTTCAAAGTAAACGGCGAAATGACCATAAAGTTTTATTTCCACACTGACCTGAAGCAGTTTCGTGTTATAAAATGTTCTAGTTCGTTGTAGAATATTCTAGATGGTATAAAGTATCGTAAAAGCTGTTGGATATCGACTCTGAAAATGCACCTCAGACTAAATTTTAATAAGCAGAGGCCCTAGTCTGCAAAGTCTCTCAGTCTGCAGAGTTCTCACATTTTGACCGTGAAAAGACTACAAAAACCGGTAATCTATTCAGATTACCGGTTATAATTCATTTTCCACAGTTGTAAAGTGAAAACTCACTGTATTCTTTTATCACTATTAAAGATTACATACATTCTTATGTATGGCCGGATATGGCCCGCATATTTCAAACAATTTAAGTAAGAGATACATTAAAAATGCACCAAAATTAATAATTTAATATCACATCAATAATAGTGAGAAGAATGGGCCCCTCCATATCTACCTATCCGTGGATGTCGTAAGAGGTGACTAAGAGAAAAAAACTAGGGGATGGGTAGCAGCGTCTCTCATTTTAACAACGATAGCTCTAACTACACTCGCCAACCCGCAAGACCAGCATGGTGAGTATGGGCAAATCCCCGCACATGATAAGGAATTTACTCTGTCTGTGGGGGAGGCCATGTTCAGCAGTGGACGTCATACGGCTGAAATGATGATGATGACGATGATGAATGGAGAGAAGTATGCGCTCTAGAGAGCTCTGGAACTGCTAGTCGAGCGAATCCTGGAAAAACAGCTAGTGCGATAATGTAATCCGTCATAAATTATTCAAGGAACCATAGGAATTAATTCGGAAAGCTTTTTATTTTCCCGCCGCTTTTGCTGCAGTGAGGGGGAAATTTGGTTATCGCAATGATTATTTATAATAAAGTATAATAAGAACCAAGGTCACCGACATAGCTCTCCAAATTAGCAAGTTGAAGTGGCAGTGGGCAGGCCATATAGCTCGCAGAACCGACAACCGTTGGGGAGTAAAGGTTCTCGAATGGCGACCACGAACCGGGCGACGCAGTGTTGGAAGGCCCCCCCACCCGATGGACCGACGACATTGTGAAGGTTGCGGGAAGTCGGTGGATAGAGAAGGCTCAAGACCGTTCGTCATGGAACTCTTTGGGGGAGGCCTATGTCCAGCAGTGGACTTCTACAGGTTGATGATGATGATGATTTATAATAATTTCATCGACGTTGGTTGGTAGAAACAATCAGTGACTCGAATCTTTCCCCTAAATACGGGTATGATCTAACTAACTATGTCACCAAACCTCTACTCGTCCCAGCGAATATCTTTGGGACCTTCAATTCGCTTTCCATCATACCTTTGACTGGGGAAGGAAGCGTCTGTATCGTTTCCTTCCCTAGTAGTCACCTCTCCTTCTGAAAGGAATCAGCGCTTCCTTGTACTAAGGTTTATGTATTTAATAGCAGCTCATGAGAAAGAACCAATTGCCTCACATACATACAACAAAAACTATAAATACGGTTAAAAAGGTATAGATATAAATAATTATAGGTACGTCCATGCCAAATATGTCTAAACACATCATGCATTTAGACATATTTGGATATATAGATAAGCTTTTCAAAGTTTATCTTATTTGTGCCTCACCGAACAACTCTTGTAGATAGATAGATAGTTTTTTTTTATTGCACATAAAAATAGTACCTACAAAGGCGAACTTAATGCTAATGAGCATTATCTTCCAGATAACCTTTGTGTTTGTGGACAGAAGTTGTAAAGGAAGTGCACAGGAGAGGGAGCCGTTGAGATCATACAATCTAAAATAAAAAAAATTATGATACAAATACTAATATTTAAAGAAATAATATATTTCTTTCTAATTTTCGTTATCGTTTTTTTCTTGTGTACAATAAAGAATAAAGAACGATTAGCGAAGCACCAACTTTTACCAGACATCGGGAGATCCTCGGTTCAGGGAGAACTATTAGTTAAAAAAAACACAAACCAGACCTTATTCAAAACGCCCGGTACGGTTTGACTGCAACAAAACGTGTCCGTGCAAGGGGCGTCTATGCATCTGCATTAACAAAATGGCTCAGTGTAATGGCATTACATACGCTGCTCCGTCCATTCGCTCTTTATTCTGCATTGTGATTTGCATTCTTACTAACACTACATTTCTTCTGGGTAGAGTAAAAGGGTAAATTTGTTTTGAAATTGATAGTAAAATTGGTGTCTTTACCTTTTGTTTAAAAAAAAAGTGCCATCATCAGCCTGATAAAATCCACTGCTGAACATAGGCCTCCCCCAAAGAGTGCCATGATGAACGGTCTTGAGCCATATATCATGAAAGTTTGCAAGCCCATCGCCGTTTTAAGAATACTTACTGGTTTCCTTACGATGATGTTATTCTTTACCTAATTTACTTCCTTAGCAACAGAGTAGTCCACAACTGGAACATGTTACCGGAAGATGTTGTTTCTGCTACTTCTGTCAATGCATTCAAAAACAAACTCGACAACTGGCTACGAATCAATAAATCAGTGTTCAAAAAAGTGAACCAGATATGACAATAGACTTTCAATTTCGCCACTGTGTAATGTAGACACATCAGCGGAAGCTGCTCGTCTATAATCAAATAAATAAATTTGAGAAATTACGGGATATTTTTGAAAAATGGTAATATTTCGCTAATATTCTTTCTTTTTGTTGATAGAATAACCCCCTTTCGGGATGGTATACATGTTATAAATCACCTTGTATTCAATTTTGCTGCTTCAATCTTCAACGTTAATTCTATTTACTCGCTACGCAAGCGTGCCTTCTACGTAACTGCGACACAAGTGCTACGCTACTACGAAACCGCTACGCAATTCCACGCTACGACGCATAAAGGTACTTTTACACATCAACGAAAACAAACAAAACTTATGCAGACACTTTACTCTAAACGTACAGTCAAAGTCAAAAATATCGTTAAATTATTTCATGAAATAAAATTGTGTGTCATATGACAAAAAAATGCTATGTATTTGTTATTTATTTACTTATGTGTATTTGGGCAGGCCAGGCTTGCAGTACCGACAAACACTGGGGAATAAAGGTTCTCGAATGGTGACCACGAACCGGGCGTCGCGGACGCAGTATTAGAAGTGCCTGTACCCGATGATGGACCGAAGACATTGTGAAGGTTGCGGGAAGTCGGTGGATGGAAAAGGGTCAAAATCGTTCGTTATGGCACTGTTTGGGGAGGCCTATATCCAGCAGTGGACTTTCACAAGCTGATAATTATGATTTATTTGTAATTCAGTCTTTATGGGAGACATACAGTGGTGGTCATCTAATTAGAAACACCTACCTGGGTTTATATTTTTATTGCAAATTCCCTTTCGAACTAATTTTTAACATATCATTGAGTGTTCCTACGTATTAATATCGATGTATCGGATATTATATTGCATTGTTATACCATTTTAATAACAGAAAACAACGGTTGTTTTTCTAAAACTGAAAGTTATATTAATAACAAAATAAAAAACGAGATACAAACCGGACAACTAATTAGAAACACCAAAAAAATCATTTCTTAAATCATTTTTTATTTGAACAAAACCCCAATAGTTTTGAAAAATACTAAAAATACTACATCCTTAAACAATTAGTATTTGGTAGGGTAGCCTTTATTATCAATAACAGCTTTGCAGCGACGCGGCATTGATTCAATCAATTTATAACAAGTTTCTACAGGAATACTTCTCCAAGCGTCTTCAAATGCACTGTTAAGTCCATGAATATTAGTAACGTGTTTCTGCGACAGGTTGGTCTTTATAGTGTGCCACAAATTTTCTATGGGATTTAAATCCGGACTATTGGCAGGCCACTCTAATACTCTCACGGATTGTTCTGTAAGAAACGCTTTAACGCTGCGTGCTGTGTGCTTTGGGTCGTTGTCATGCTGAAATATCCAAGTTACTGGCAAATTTTCCTCGGAATATGGAATCATTGTCTCTTCCAAGATCTTTTTGTATTGATATTGATCCATTTGCCCTTCAATCTTTCTCACGGGATCAATCCCGTACCCTGAGAAACATCCCCACGCCATTACATTTCCACCACCGTGCTTAACTGTCTTTTTAGTGTACTTGTTATTCAAAGCCTCGTTTATTGGTCGTCGTACATATCGTTTTCCATCGGAATTAATCAAATTAATTTTAGTTTCATCTGAAAACAAAACTTTTTTCCATTGATGAATAGTCCAACTGCCATATTTGCGAGCGAATGCTAGACGATTTTCTCTATGTTGCCTGGTTAGTAGTGGTACTTTTCTAGCGATCCTTCCTAACAATTTTCCTTCAACCAACCGTCTACGAACTAGTTTAGTGGACACGTGTCGAGGATCGTCTTCTGAAAATACCTCTTTTCTTATAACATTGGATCCTTTAAAGGGGTCCGCCTTAGCTAATCGAAGCATAAGCCTGTCTTCTTGAACTGTAGTCTTCCTGGGACGAAGTTTTCTTGGCACGTTATCTGATGTTCCGTGTAGTTTGAAATGTGCGAGGACGTTAAATAACATGTTGTTAATAACATCTTTACGGAACATTCCAAATAATCGGCGATCTTTCTGTAACTCCATTTTTGTTTTAAATGAAAATTCACTATAATTTTTCTCGTTGCTGCATCACAGCTCTTATTTTTACCCATTTTTAATAAAACAACAATAAATAGTAACTTTTCGTAATGAGTTAGAAATGGCGGCAATATTTACAAGGTGATTGACAATTGTGAGAACTGTATTTCAGTTTAAAAAATCAAATTTTGAACCAAGTCATACAATGTTTCTAATTAGTTGTCCATTCTGCCAGTCCTAACGATATTGATACTTTTTGTTTCACTGATATTTATTTTTATTGTCGTCTTGGTTGTCAAATATTATTGCTTGTAATTAAACTAGAGATATTAAAGTACATTGTAAAGTAGTGAAAAAAAATTTACCTCCTATTAAATGCTATAATAATGTTAGTTACTTTATAAAAATGTCAGGTGACTAGGTGTTTCTAATTAGATGACCACCACTGTATACCCATCATTGGACTTCTAAATGGCTGATGATCATTCATTTATTGCGATGTTGAATTAGTATAATAATTGATGTAGTTTTGGAACATGATTGTACCTCTGTTTTTATACTTACCTAAACGTAAGAATAGAGCCTTGTAACTGAGATAATAAATTTCTACCAAGAATCACTTTACCGCAAAAATTCGTGCGGCTAACACAAATTTCACTTAAACAGGCTTTTGAGAGCTTTTATGGGGCTCTGTACGCCTATAAAAATAACAATGCTGAACAATAATAACATATTTCAGTGAGTATTATCCTGTCTTACTGCAGAATTTTTCCTGGAGATTTTAGGCTCTGATGTTTAATGTTATTCTCTACAAAATGGCTGCGCAAATACCGAGACGAGAGAACTAAAATAATACTCATCGTATCAAATATGCAAACTCATTGTTATATTTCAGCACATTCATAAAACGGTGAAGAAAAACTAAATAAATAAATAAAAGTGAGGAAAGTAAATACCTATTCTTAAAGCGGCAATGGGCTTGTAACGTACAAAATACTCACAACTACAAAATGTAGGCATTTGCTAAATGTTTGGCTATGTCTTCCTTGGAGCCTATCCACACGGCGCGTTGCGTCGTCTCAACGCTAAAATTTTTACGCATTGCCTCATAGGCACTGCGTCGTTGCAGCGTTGCTACGACGTAACAGTAACGTTTCGTCGGCGCAGCGGCGAAGCAGTTGCGGCAACAATTTTGTACAAATATCGCAATCAACGCACAAAACAACTGAGCGCTGATGCTCCCACATCGCAAAGAGTCGACACCCCTCCCGCTTCGTCTCAGGGGCTGCAGTCAGTCGTGTGTGCGTTGCGTCGACGTTTGTCATGTTGTTTATTTTTAAAATGACGTAGCGACAGCACTACATTGACGCAACGCTAACGCAACGTGCCGTGTGGACCGACTCTTATACATCATCCAAGATCTGATTACACGGACAGCTGAGATGATGTTTACCATTCTTGAGGACAACAGTCGTGAGCCTTCTCTCTCTCTATATCGTTATAATTAATTTCATCCTTATCCTATTGTCTTCCCAACCTATTCAGTTATTCACGTACTAAAACCATAATTTCCCACTAAAATATCGTTTGTTCTCTTTATTCTCATACGAAAACGTCATAAATAGTCCCATTCACGCCCTCTCAGTGGGACAAAAGATGTGTATCTAACCCTTACATTAATTAATTTAGGCCTATCTGGTTCACAGTCCACTGGCGGGTATTGTCCAGCTATCGTACCCTGCAGGCTGAGAGCATAGATTAGTAAGCAAATCGTGTACAGATCAGAAATCTTCTTTCATCATGATTAATCTATTTTTATACACATAAAATAACGCCTATTTCCCAGAGGGGAAGGCAGAGAGGCTTTCCACTTGCTACGATCCTGATATACGAGTACATCTTTGGCTTCATTCACTCCCATCACATTCCTCATACCTATATGCTCGTATATTATGAGTACTCTGGCCTTTTTCCAAAACGTAACCGATTTGGTCACTAAACGTACGCCTAGGTCTTCCCCTTCCAACAGTCCCATTCACACTCGCCTTATACACCTGTTTCGTCAATCGACAATTTCTGAAATATGATTTTTATAATATCAGACAATTATAAAAATCATATTTCATTTTTTTTCAGACGGCATTAACACCCACTACCTTCTCTAAATACGGGAATACTTTAGCCAACTAAAGTATCGAGCCACTTACCGTCTGTTGAAAATCTTTGGAACTTCCAATCGGCTTAAAGCGCTGTAAGCGATGAAATATTTTTATCGCGTGAGCACATTTGTTTACAAGTACTATAGTATGACACAACAAAATAAGATAGATACTGCATCTGCATTCAATCTGATTGATTTTATACAGTCAAAGTATACCTTCTGTGCACTTCTCTTTGCACAGTTTATGAACATAATAGTCGTATACATTTGACATCGCCTTACGATAGGTCAGCAAGTTTGAATGGGCGCATGTAGCTATGGCTTAATTAGCTTGTGGGGCTGGGTTGATTAAGCGTATATTGCAGTATAAGGTACCTATAGTTTTAGCTATAAACAGTGCTTCGTACCTAGATCTGAGTGTGGGGCTACCTAAAGGACGGATGAAAGAAAATTGCACGATGGAGTGAGAATGGATAAGGAATGAGTACATAGGAGGAACTCTGAAAGTCGCGCCAGTGACGGAAAAGATGAGGAGTTGTTAGCGTGGTATCTTGACATCAAAAAGGAATTACCGTCGTGGGTATCAGAAACTACGCGTATCATAACACCCAGGCCAGGCACAAATATTTGCAGATCATGCAAACAATAACTGTCCCGCAGCGGGAATCGAACCGAGTGACCATCAGTCACTCGCCCGCTGTGCCACCGAGGTCACCGAGAATGAACAAACAAAATGTGTTTCGATGAGAAACTCATTTCGAGTGTTGTAATAAAATGTTGTGATACGATTCTTGGTACACCTAACACTTTGCTTGAATGAACCTTTAAACCCTGCTTGACTTACAAATTTCCGAAAGAAGTGGACTCGACAATAAGCATTATCATAATTATAAAATTTAAATTGCAAATATCTTTAAGATCTCTCCCCATCCTTTAGGCTCTGTATACACTAAACATTGGTGAAAAAGTAAAATAACAGCAATACCAATCGGCAATATTTCCAATGATTTGTGGCCAGATTATGGATAATTAACGATACCTAATTTCAAACATTATTAGCCAAAAAAATAAAAGATTTGGAGCTGCGTCGATGTCATGGGCTAATATTTGCCTTTTACAATCGTATCGCTATCCTAAGCTATTCGTACCTGGAGCAATGTTGCGGTTTTAAGATAAGATAGTCGGTAAAATTACAGTGGCCTAAGGAATTGAACCAATTATGACATGACAGCAACATGTTACATATTAGCCAATGAAAATTAAAAGATTTCAAGCATCACCAATGTCATTGGCTTATATTTGATTTGTAATATCGTATCTTAAGGGTAACGCTGCGCTTTCATACGTCTTAGGTCACAGGCAAGGCAATGAGACTTACTATCGTATATATCAGGCGTCGTCAATGCGTCAATAGGTCAAGTCAATAGGCAGGTATCCGCTTACCAACAGCTACCCGTATGCATGTTTGCCATCTTTATGATAAAAAAATATATTTCAAGCTACGTTAAGAGAACTTATGGTTACTGGCCTTATTTCAGCCCAAATTTTTACCAAAAGCAGAGACAAGGAAAAATTATTTATCATAAATTTACGTAAACAGGATCTTTTACCGATTTGAATAAATGAGACGCGTAATTTAAACATTTGAATAAGAAAGCATTCTCTTTTGGTGAAAACCTTACTAGTCCCTCAGGGGTGCCACTGTAGTCGAATAACCACAGAAAAAATATTAGTATACCAAAATTTGGTCATCTTTTTAGTTTAGCTAATAACGCGGTACTTTATTCTCGACAATGATTTGATTGAGAGATCAAAGCAAAAAGACAAAATGGCAAAGTAAAAAGACCACATCCCTGATGCGCAGAGTGCGTGATAGCCCCAATATCATCCTTCAAACGATTGCTGGCAGGATCACCTCTCCCACGTGGCACTGCTTCGTGAGGAGAGTGATCTACTGAAATGTTTAATTATTTAGCATTAAGCACTAACCCTAATTATAAGTTCTTTTATATAATTTTACTAACAAACTATGGATCCTAGTCGTCCGAAATATATATATTTTTTTTTAAAGCGAGCGAAGGTCTCTAAACAACTTGGACGAATCGGCATTGTACTTAATTCTATGCAAATCGGATTGAGGTTTCGAAAGTTATGCTCTGACAAAATTCAATATACTCGTACATACAAATATAGAAAGCCGATTCGTCCAAGTTGTGTAGAGATCATTGCTCGCTTTGCTCTAACAAATATACTCGAATATAGAAACATACAACGCCGATTCGTACAGAAAGAAGTAGGTAAGTTGAATTACCCCACAATAGTCTGTAAAACACGTAGCTTTAGTTAGATTTAGTTAGCGTTAAGCCGCGCTTTCTTCAAAAACGGCAACGGCTGATGACTGAAGTTGAGCCAAACTTCAACCTTTTCTTTTAATTAAGTTCGTAAATACATACATAGACTCCCGGTTTCCCATAGGGGTTGGCATAGACCACGGATCCGATAAACACGCGGATTTGAAAATTTTGCAGAATCATGTGTATATAAATTGCGCAATTCTTTCTTTTTATTAATGATAGAATAAGTTTATTTATACATGTTACTACTATTATAAATGCGAAAGTTTGGATGGATGCATGTTTGTTACTCAATCACACAAGAACGGAAGAACTGATCAAGATGAAATTTAGCATGTGTAATGAAACGAGGATAACACTTGACAACACCACTTTATTTATTCCGAACTTGTGGAATATTCTAGATTCGTTTACAACTTTTAGTTCTATACTAGAACACTAGTTACACGACAATGCTCACTGCTCGGCTTCCAGAAAAAGAATGTCAGTCCATTCCAACTTTTGCTTAAAGGCTACCTCCGGTCGGTTATAAAAAAAACCAAATGCTGTGATTGGACACCGTTCGTGATTGGCTACCGGCAACTGTCCAATCACGCACAGAATCTGTTCTGTTCTGTTATGTAAATATTTGTTAGCTGGCAATAGCTAACAAATATTTTAAATTCCAAATGCTACGTTGCCATTACACGACACATGGATATAGATTATAGTCTAGAATAGCACAAAGGGTTGTATTCTCGCAGGTGCCACGCGAAGCCGCGGGCGGAAATATAATTCCCTGTGATTTCAATGAACGATCGCGGCCACCGCTGTAGATCGTAATAAAGCAGTGGCCGCGATAGATACGCGATATAACAGTCGCTGCTATTTGGGGACGGCTCCTTGGGCTTAGTTCGTGTTAGCCGGTACATTAAGTGTTGGATCAAGTTGGCATGTAACGAAGTTGTCGGTAGAATGCCAACGTGCCCGCTAAGTCGCTTGTTTGTGGCCGATCAAAAACAGTGGGACAAGTATTTTAGTTATAAGAGCAAATAGAAAAACAGTTTTTTTATGCTTCTCTAGATTAGTGCTCCATAACACGTGCTTAAAACGAAAAACAGACAGACACTCACTCGCTACGCCAACGAGGTCGTCGAAAAACCAGTTAAGTATTTTTAAAAGCGACAATGGGCTTGCAACCTTTCTCGTATGGAATACTTATACTCATACATTTGGCAAATTTTCGGACATGCCTCTGACTACCACCTTTGACATCTTCAAGTTCCGATCGCCTAGGGTTGTGATAGGATGTCTAGCCGTTCTTGGGGATAAAAGTCTGGAAGCGATCTTTTTTTTCTTTTTCTTGCATACGCATTTTGTAAGATGTACCTACGTATATTTATATGTTTAATAAATATAAATATTCCGGACAAATTCACACGGTCAACTGATCCCAAACTAGGCATAGCCTGTACTATGTTGACCAGAGACTGATATATGTAATAGATAAATATTTAACACCCAGACACAGAACAAACATCTGTGTTTATCACACAAATGTTTGTCCAGTGCGGGGATCGAACCCGCGACCTCTAGCGCAGAAGGCAGAGTTACTACTAACTGAGCTATGAGGCCAGTCAAGTACAGTCAAGTCAAGTATTATGTACACATGCGGAGTCTGCCTCGCAGACTTTACCCTTGTAAATATAAAACATTGTTCGTGAAACTGTCTATCCGTGTGTCCGCTGCAGTCACGTTTATTGTTACTAAGTTCTCGGGAAAAAACTGGAGCGAACTGGAACGCGTAAATTGATTCACAAAGCAAAATCCCTGCTTTGAATCTTGTAGTATTTGTGTTTTATCTTTTATGCTTCAGCAACAGTTTTTTTATGTTATACAGAGGCAAATAGGCTTACGTACGGCCCTCCTGATGTGGTTACCGTCGCCTATTGACATCAGCAACACCTGGAGCATTGCTAATGCGTTGCCTGCCGAACCCCTCCCCCCCTAAAGAGCTTTGGCAACCTTAGTCACTGCAGGAACACAACACTATTTGATACAAATAATGTTATGTGGCTGCGATTTTCTGTAAGTGAGTTATTCGGTTAGTATTGGCTTTATACAAGGTGAGTCTATGTATGCTATCCCGAAAGGGGCTTATTCTACAATCTACACCCAATTGGCAATAAAGTTATTTCTTCGACTTTTGAAAATTCGACATTTTTCATTGAAAAAACTCTATGCAAAAATCAGTCAGGTCAGATCAGTTCAAACTCAATGAATCAGCTGTTAGTAGCGATCTTGATGCCATGTAGGAACATTCTTGAACTAGCACACAAAGTTGCGGGCCGGTCAGCCATTCATTGTCTCTATATCCGTTTCTTTTTATTGCGCGATATAATTATATAACTTTCAACTTGATACCTCAAGCCATTTTTGAGAAAACTCGTATTAATACCTCGTACAATTACCGAAACAGTATAACAGAGATGCTGTAAAACAGGCCTTGATACACGGATAGACGAATACGTGAACAAAAAGTTATCATACAACGGTTTTGTTTTTTCCATGGGGAACCCTAAAAATTTGCAGTAAGTACAACACGGTACAATCGCCGAAACGTAATAGCAGAGATCATGCAGTAATAGTGTAGGCGTTGGTAAGGCACGTGCGCAGGTTATGAACGCTGCCAACACGGCACGGGTAAATGTTCTGTTATCATATGGATGGGGTGTCCTGAGTTTTGGGAAGAAACCTAGGACTCGTAGAAGAAAACTTAGCTTAGGATGTCACGTTGACAACGACGCCATTCAAGTTGCTGACCACTATGTAAAATTTGGGTCAGACGAAATAAGAAGGTTAAATTTCGACCAAGAAGTCAACCGACGAATCCTACAGCACTTGGGAAAATTCTTCATATCTTCTCCGCGCAGATACTGCAGAGGCTCAAGACAAAGGTCTACAATCAGTGCGAGTTGCCAGTGATGACATAAAGCCAGTCTTGGTCGCTAACTACATACATACATACATAAAATCACGCCTGTTTCCCAGAGGGGTAGGCAGAGACCACGGTTTTCCACTTGCTACGATCCTGACATACCTCTTTTGCTTCATTCACTCTCATCACATTCCTCATACATGCTCGTCGGTTTAGGGTACTCATGACCTGGCCTTTTTCCAAAACGTCACCGATTTGGTCGCTAACTATGGGGCGCATAAACAAGCATAAAGTCGCGCAACGGGTTTTGGAGAGAGCTGCGCTCGGAATGGATTTTTTGGGGGATGCGTATATCCAGCGGTAGACATCTACGGGCTGATGATGATGACGATGAGCTTAGGACGTATTTTTTGTACCAAAGCTTGGTTACCCAATCTTTGGATGCTAATAAACTACTCATTTTGACTTTATTTTATATTTTTAGACATATCCAAGAAGCCTGCCTCTAGAGGTCTCAAATTATTCACAATCAGTCACAGTCATCAGTCACATCTATATAATTATCACATTGGGGATAACAGTCGTTCATAACTATTAATTTTTATAGTTGCTGGTTCTTGAGAAACCGAAGCTAGTGGTTATACCAAAGAAGTTGCAAAATAGGTTAAATGTACATTAAAATTTATGAAAAGTAATGAAAATTCCGTAAAGTTTTCCCGTAAACATGGACATCCCACTGAAGGGTACTTGCTCAAATCACTCACGGGTAAGCGAAGTCACGAGTGCGCAACATTTATCTGTTTCTGCTATTTTTGTAAAGAAAATAAAAAGCTTTTCCTTCGGCTATCTTAGGAGCAAATTAAACATGAATATATTGTTTATTGTAGAATATACTCGGTATAATCACATATATATAAGAATGCGATTATAGCTCTGTCTGTTTATCTTCTTGTATTGTTTTCACGAATAAACGCAAAAACAGATTTTAGTGAAATTTGGTACGGAGATAGATCAAACCCTAACAAAGGACGCGAGTGAAGCCTAACTATATGTTTCATTCTCTTTTTTTATACCCTGTTTTTTTTGTCTTTTTGGATCCCAGATTAGGTCACGGGCTGCTATTTAGTAGGAAAATAAAGCCTGCTGGCCAATTTGTGCATAGGAAAAAAAAAACGACTTAATTAAATGTTTGTACGCCCAAGTGGCAGAATCTAGCGCTCTAGACTAGGTCCTATGAACAGACTGTTAAATGTACCTGATTCACAAACAATAAATGAATTACTGAATTATAATCATCATAGGAACCAATTAAAAATCTGAGAGATTTTCTGTATGATAGTTACTTTTTATTTCTTACTCCATAGTTTTTTCTTCAAGCTGAGGCTCAGTCGCAAGACTTTCTTTTTTTTTTTGATCATTCATATTGAGGCTATTACGATCCTAAATGAAAACCGTCACAAGATGCAAATTCCAGAAGACAAGGCTACAGACCCATTAAAAATAAGCAGCCAACCACTCCACAGTACACTGCTTCATGGAACCAGGACCTCATTCAATCATATCCGACATAATTCCTAATAAGGCCAAAATGTTTAATATCCCGCAAAATTGGGCCCTCGAAAGTAATTGGTGACTTACTCAAATGATAATTGGGTATGTAATAGTGAAATACGGAAGGCAAAACCCACTTGGTTTATGGAAGTAATGGCAGGGTCTTTGGTATTTTTCGGCATAATTTTAGAACCCAATTTAGTAAAAAGAGGCAACCTTGATATCCTTGGTAACAATATTTTCATATGGATAGGTTTTAATCTAATTCTTTTTTTAAATTTTTACTAACGTTGAACATTTTTCTCAGGAAATTTCAAAAAATACAATTTTGAGTTCAATTTCGATGTATTTAACAAAACCTTCACTAATATAAATATAAATAAATAAATATAAATATTCCGGAAATATTCACACGGTCAACTGATCCCAAACTAGGCATAGCCTGTACTATGGGTACCAGAGACTGATATACATATTAGATATACATATTTAACACCCAGACACAGAACAAACATCTTTGTTTACACAAATGTTTGTCCAGTGCGGGGATCGAACCCGCGACCTCTAGCGCAGAAGGCAGAGTTACTACTAACTGAGCTATGAGGCCAGTCAAATATTCACAATATTCATGCTTGGGGCACAGAGTTGGTCAACAAGCTTATATAAACATACTTAGGTATTTCCCACGTTACTTATACGTTTTGCTTCTAGCTGAAGCACTATCTAACTCATTCATCAGCCGTGCTATTTCTGCTTCTGTGCGAGTACATAAAAACTCATTTCGACATAATCCTCCGTATAAAGAAACTTCCTCGTAGCCCACACTAAATCCTCGATTTCCCTTAAAATGGAGACCGTTTTTATATTACGGCCGTAAAACAGCGATTCACGATTTTTTTGCCTTCTTCTATAGCACTTTGCATAATATTTAAGTTTTCATAATATTTATGTAGTACCTTTAAGAAATATAAAAAAGGTAAAAAGACTAATGAGCATACAAGTGTTTGTGAGGGGGTGCGTATGCGTGTGTGTGTGTGTAGTGTGTGGGTGTGTTTTGTATCACAGAGGGTATGTATTACTTGTGATATGTTGTACATTACTCGTACGTCTGAACTAAAAGTTGTTACGGACGCCACTTCATAGGAATCAAAGCTTAAGCCAGCGTTAAAACTAAATATAGTGAGCTAACTTTTTCAACTAAATTATTTATAACGTTTTCCATTCCAGTTTTTGTACTGCGCTGTTCTGTTATTGTTATTTTTATTATGAGCTTTAATTCGTTTAACGTAGAAAGTCATCATCATCATTTCAGCCACAGGACGCCCACTGCTAAACATAGATCTACCCACATAATATTAAAAATAGGGGATACGCTGTAGCATCCTCTATTACAACAACTTTGCCCTGGAAATGTTATTTCCAGAGCGACTTCCTATTATGTGGGGGGAATTCGCCCATATGAGTATGGGCACACTGGGCACGTGGGATGGTAGACGCAGTGAGAGTTAAAGTTGTTGAAATAGGGGACGCTACTGCCTATCCCCTACTTTTAATATTTTGATCGACCGAAACAGAATGTATTTAGTGTTTTTTTATATTTTGTGACAGCATTGTCGCAAAGATACAATTTCACAACCTTGCCTATAAGATTGCAAATAAGAGCTATTATGCGCTGTAAGAAAGTCGAATTATTGTATAGGCACTAAAAGTTCCCAGCTGTAGGAAGACTACTCGAAATAAATTATTACAAAACGACCCAAAGTGCACTAAAATCCAATTCAAGAAGCCTTGGAGTAGTAATCTCCACCATTACACTCGCACTTAGACCGGTTAAATTATTCAAAAGCGCAAACTGACAGTTGTAGAACAAGAAAACCATTTTACTAAGAGCTTGCTTGAATTTATCAAACAATGTTTTTTTATGCACCAGAATCTCTTCCATCCTAACTTGCATGGTTACTATCCGGATAAGAATAATTAACCATAGCGACACGCTTACGATACGATAGTAAGCCCCTTCGTCCGCGGAGGGACTCAAAAGGAACGCGACTGAAACTGTAGTCACTTATGAGTAGCCTGACTGCGATAGCACTAGTATTTCAATGCGCGTCCGTCCACGACGCTACTCAAAAGGAACGCGTTTGTAACTAGTCACCTGGCGACTCGACATGCTGGTCGCCAGGCGACTGGTTTCGAGAAACTGTGTGAAAAATGAACAAATAAACAGTAATTATAAGTGATTCTGACGTCTATGTGACTGGAGAAGTAATAATTCCGTGTCATCGCTCGAATTATCACTAGTCATGTAAATTATTTTCGTTTTCAAAACTTTGTTTACATAAAATCGTGTACTGAGTGACTAAGTTTCAGGAAATTCCAGTAGCGCCGTGGACGAGTCAAAGTTTCCAATCAGTCCGCAACTCTAGTTTCTAATGAGTTCCGTCACTTTTGCGTAGCGTCGTGGACGAAGGGGCTAAAAGTCGATAGTAATTTTGATTGGCTAGTATTTTACATTTGCTATCGGTTCATAAACGTAACGCTATCGTGAATTATTCATGCTCAGGCCGCAGATGAGACAAAAGCTAATAGCTATTGCAATTATGGAGTAGCCATTTTCTTTATCTCTGATGAATGGGAGGTAATACGCACTGAATAGCGGTGTTATTGACAAAGATAGTGGCGTAATGCCGGGTTCCACCTTCCTTTTCTTTAGAAGACAAATCTATACTATACATACTCGTAGGTTTAGATTTACCTTCTAAAGTAAAGGAAGTTGGAATAGCATAGGCTCGTAGCTCGTAGCCCATCTACGACGTAGCAGGCGTAGGAGGAGGAGGTAGGGCACAGCGAGATTTTCTCGTTCTGAATTGGAGCAGCCCGCCTGGGAGGTACCTCCGCCTTACAGAAGATCGCAGCCAAATAACATTATTTGTTTCAAATAGTATGTGTTCCTGCGATGAGTAAGGTTGCCAGAGCTCTTTAGTGCTCGCTCGCTTTGATCGCTCGATCAACATAATAACAAATCCCATGGAGTTTCAAAAATAAACAACTCTTATTAAAACTTAATCAATCAAAGTAAAAATAAAGGCCTTTATCAACCGAACGAGACCTCTCGTTACGTATTTCCTTTCCGATACAATAATTTTAAGACTTAACACTTTTGAAAGATACAGGTTGTTTCTGAAAATTAAAGTTGCTTCTGTTCATTTTTTGCACTTGTTAATTGATCGTCATGGCTTCAACATTATTTGGGCTCCACTATCATACGAATGCTCGCATTGTACTGTATATCGCTGTACCTATATCGTGATAGACAAATAATATACAATTATTATTACTCAACTCTAGTACATAGTTCGCCGATAATGTTGAATAATAATAATAATTATGAACTAGCTTTCGAGTTTGTTGTCAATCGCATCTGACAGTAGTTTAGCTGTAATATTGGCACAGTTAGTTTTACGGAGTAGAGTACTTTTTGTCAGAGACGTAGTATAATTTTCTTCTAATTTTAAAATCGGGTTACTAACTAAGAAAGATGTCCTTTAGTTTACTGGATATTTTAAAAGAGGCCTTTACAAAGCTGTCAACATCAACCAGGTAGGCTGGCCAAGAAATAACCAGTGTCGAGTCGAGTAAAAAGGTATTTATTTCAATAAAATCGCTAGGATCACTTTGAAACATCTTAGAAACTAGGTGAAGTCAGGTCAGTTCATCGCAACCAAGCCTAGAAGGATCAATCTACGAACACGGTTTGGAGTCTATAATTTTTTCGATGATCCTTTTCACAAAATGGAATATAGAGTTCATTGTGGAGCCGATGACACAAAGAGCGAACTCTTTCCTGCACAAAAAACGATTTGAAGTTTTGCATCGCCCTGTAGATGTAGAATCACAGACAAAGTAATCCCCTCGAATGATTCGTTTCGGTGCGATTTGCAAAATTGAAAATTTTACAAGTTTAATCGAAAACGAATTTTCCGCAGCGGGAATTGCGCGATTTCTTTTATGAGCTCATTTAACAAACAATAAAATAATTGTGAAATATTGGGGTGGATTAAATCGATGATCGAGCGAACGAAGCGAGCGAAGAACTCTCAAACAACTTGGCGTTGCATGTTTGTCAGAGTATGACTTTCGGTATTGTGCTATTGGTATTGATGGTTGTCAATCCGATCCGAATTTAGTAAGCCAAATTTTTTATATGTCTATCTGTCTTATTTGTACCTTAACAATCATCGAAGGACCAACTTTTGCCAGAAATTGCGAGATCTTAAGGGGGTGGCCGTAGTGGACCCGACTGAAGAATAGGCCCCTCCATATCTACCTATCCGTGGATGTCGTAAGAGGCGACTAAGGGAAAAAAGCTAGGGGATGGGCAGCAGCGTCCCTCATTTTAACAACGATAGCTCTAACTGCGCTCGCCAACCCGCATGCCCAGCGTGGTGAGTATGGGCAAATCCCCCGACATGATAAGGAATTTGCTCTGTCTGTGGAGGACATGTTCAGCAGTGGACGTCGTACGGCTGAAATGATGAAGGGGGTGATAGACTTACGAGAAATTACGCGTACTTATGGCTCGACGACCTTTTTCGCTTGTGTGTCACCGTAAGTACGCGTACTTTAAAAACGCCGCGCAAAATCGTCGGCATTCTAACTGGTTTGAAATCTTGCTCGTAGCTCGTCTTGGCTCGTATGTGTGGCAGCACTGCGAGCCGCGAGCCGCCATTTTCTTTCAGTGAAATAGCTTTTCTCATGCAAGTATCCTGTTTAGCTATAATTGGTGTAACTAAGCACAAAACTTCTTCATACACCGGCTAAGGCATTTTGAAATAATTATGGAAATCTTCCTTCTCTTAATGCTCTCTTTTCGTAAGCCAGTTCTTAACCAACTCTTCGATTTCGTCTATTTTTTTAGTTTTTAAAATGTAATACGATAGAATTCCTAAATAGCACAAAGCTTCTGTCGACGACATCGCAATACAGAGTGAGTAAGCTTCACGTGTGTCACCGATGTCGAGCCGAGTAAGTTCGCGATCTTAAAACCCGCGTACTTTAAGTTCGTACGTCTATCACCCACTTTAGTTCGGGCGCGAACCACTAGTTTTACTTATTTTTTTATATTTTATTTTATTTATTTAATATCATAGAATATTACTGGACAAGTACTTATCTGCATTCAGGCTTGTTCAGATGAAACGCAAATGCCGCTGCCACGAATTTCGCTGAGTGTTATATCCAACCAATGATATGATTTTTAATGATTGAGCGTACGTCCTTTCTAACTCAAAACTCAAAACTGAAAAGATGTTTATTTATTCAATACAATAAAAACTAGGTGAAGCTATGCCTGTTCCTCGCAACCAAGCCTAGAAGAATCAAGCAACAAACCAAAACCTTTTTTTTTTCGACGTTCCTTTTTCACAAAATGGAATTTAGAGCTTTATTTAGAACTATTCTTTATTGGCTCAATTTGGTCCTAGACATACCTTTTATTATTTCTTGTTCAACCTGTTTTTTCTCAATGAGCGTATGTTGGTGTATCAAATGAGCAAACGAGAAAATCCCTTTGTCTGCTAAATGGATGTATGCTAAGTAAGGTCCCGCCACAAAACTCCTGCTAAATGCCCAAATGATTGTTCTTCCTCGAAACAAATTCAACTCACGAGCGTAAATCTACCCCCAAATTAATAGCCCCACCCTTGTTAACTGAGGAATGTTCATTTGTGCCGTTTTTAGGGCTCCGTACCTCATTTGGAAAAAACAGAACCCATAAATAGGATCACTTATTTGTCCGTTTGTCTGTCTGCCTGTCAAGACCCTTTTTCTCAGAAACGGCTTAAGGTATCAACTTTAAATTGATACTTAGGGTCCATAACCTTTTTAGCTCTAACCGTTTCTAGCTCAATGCATTAAAAAGATATGGCAACGAATGTCTAATTTTTGTATTGAAATGGCTAAAATGAAAAACCTCTAGGGTACTTCCAGTTACCACACAATTCTGAAAGATGGAATAATAAGAGCTTTTGTGACATAAATAAGGGTATAGCCTAAAATTGAAGAATTTTGATGTTTTTACTCCTAAAATTGGATTATTAGCTAATATTTGCGTTCAATATCATACAATGAATTACGTAAGCGACTGCAAAATATAAGTTTGTCACTTTCTACACTTAGAATTTCGCTTCTCTGATCCCGTGTAAGGTAACGGAAGCCTCAGGGCGCAAGTTCTCGCACATGACCGTCTTTTTCGTCCTTTTGCGCCCTTTTTGCGTCACGTTCCATGTGTCGGTTTGGTTCCAAATTATGCTTAATGTCCCTTTGTTTTTATGGTGTTGAATTTTAATCCTTGAACACACACCCGCAGATTTATGTAGGTAAAGTTGAGTACAAAGTTTCACGAGCTCAGATATTTAATCGTCGTAAGGGGAGTTTTGAGGCGATTTTGGAAAAAGTATTTCTAATAACAATTATTGCGAACGTAATGTCAGTGTGTGGAATAGCAAGTGGAAGGCCGTGATCTCTGCCTACCCCTCTGGGAAATAGGTGCGATCTTTTGTATGTATGTATGTAATGTCAGTACGAAAAATTGACGACAGCGCTATGCCGTGTTCCAACGGCGTACAATATCTTACCTAAAATTAGTTTCAAAATGATCCTTATGTCTAACTAATAAGTTAAAGTCAAAAATATTAAGTTTTCACATAAACCATAACTTTTTCCGGGATAAAAAGTAGCCTATGTGCTATTCCAGACTAAAATCTATCTCTGTGCAATATTTCATCCAGATTCGTACACCCGTCCTGGCGTGATGGCACCAGCGCCGCTTCACACCATTGGTGTGGACCGGTACCTATGCTGGGATGAGACCTATTTGGCACACAACCACGCAGAGGGGACTACTTCTTGGGACAATGGTACCTACCTATCTTTGCGTACCTACATTGTTGCTTACCTAAGTCTCACTCCACTACTGTACCTACCTAATTTTCTTGTTTCATTGTTCTTTTCTGTGTTTTTATGTGTAAAAAATTTGACTAGACTCATAGCTCAGTTGGTAGCAACTCTGCCTTCTGCGCTGGAGGCCGCGGGTTCGATTCCCGCACTGGCCAAACATTTGTGTGATTAACACAGATGTTTGTTCTGTGTCTGGGTGTTAATATGTATCTATTATGTATATCAGTCTCTGGTACCCATAGTACAGGCTATGTCTAGTTTGGGATCAGTTAAACGAGTGTGATATGTCAGGAATATTAAAAAAAAAAAAACTAATTATTCTATTGTAAACGCCAGAAAGTTTCAAAGTACCTTCTAAATAAGAACGAAGCAACACATGACATTAACTTCCCCGCAATAAACAAGAGAAGGCGTAACCACCAATTACAATGAATGTTGCGAACCCAAACCAAACAATGCTGCTGACATTAAAAACAATGGCTTCGAACATTAGCTGGCTGACACTTACACCGACAAGTAGCTGGCGAACGTGTGTTACAATCATTTTGTTACGCATTTACCTAGGTGAGCAACAAACAAACAATTTTTGGAGGAGGTAGAGCACAGCGAGATTTTCTCGCTCTAAATTGGAGCAGCTGGCCTCGGGAGGTACCTCCTGCCTTACAGAAGATCGCAGCCAAATAACATTATTTGTTTCAAATAGTGTTGTGCAACGCATTAGCAATGCTCCCGGTGTTGCTGATGTTAATAGGCGACGGTAACCACTTACCACTAGCGCTTACGATACGATAGTGAAAGTCAAATATTAGCCAATAACGTCGGCGATGCTTGAAATCTTTTTATTTTGATTGGCCAATTGGACAATTGCTATTGTTTCGTAAACCGCTCGGGCCACAATAATATACTAACTATCAGTTAATGTGTCATGGTGACATTAGTTTTGTAAGTAGGTACTAACTCTGAACACCATACTAGCTAGTACTACTAGTTAGTAGCTTTCGTCTTTTTTATTTTTCTTTGGTTTTGTTACAAAACAGTGTGTTGGTCAGAATTAGTTTGCGTAAGATACCGGAAAACACAACTGGCGTAACACAGTCCGTAATTACACAGAACGATAGTTCCAGCGAGAGTGCGCACTGAATGCTAAGCGTCGGTACGCTCGCTTCGAATGTTTAATTAGTGTGAACGCGCCTTTATAGAATTGATTTTTGAATTTGAATTCTGGGATCGGGTTGAGAATCTTTACGATATTATAACGTTTTAATAGGGTTTATACAAGGTGTTTTTTTTTATACAGAGGCAATCAGGCCTACGGCTCACCTGATGGAAAGCGGTTACCATCGCCTATTGACATCAGCAACACCTGGAGCATTGCTAATGCGTTGCCTACCCCTCCCTCCCTAAAGAGCTCTGGCAACCTTCCTCACCGCAGTAACACAACACTATTAGAAACAAATACTGTTATTTGGCTGCGATCTCTTCAACTAATCCTTGTACATAAAGCACGTTCACTTGTTTATTTATTTATACTTTCACACTTAAACTTAGTGTAAGGAGGACTTAATGCTAAAGCATTTTCTACCAGTCATCCTGGGCGTGCAAAAAAGATGGTGAGGCTTGACAATTAAACTAAACTTGAAATTACTTACCTACTTAAATATATATAAGTTTACATAGTTATAGAAATATAAATACCTACGTACTTATTATATGCATAAACTTATAACTAACTCTAAAAATTAAATAAACAAATAACTGAATTAGATATCTTAAAATAAATCTTAAAGCTAAACGAAACATAATTGGCCTGATAGCTCAGTTAGTAGTAACTCTGCCTTCTGCGCTAGAGGTCGCGGGTTCGATCCCCGCACTGGACAAACATTTGTGTGATAAGCACATATGTTTGTTCTGTGACTGGGTGTTAAATATTTATCTATTATATATATCAGTCTCTGGTACCCATAGTACATGCTATGCCTAGTTTGGGATCAGTTGACCGTGTGAATATGTCCGGAATATTTATATTTATTTATTTATTTAATTATCATCATCACTCGGGAAGATTTGACTCGTCTCGCGGCCGGTGTTCTGGCGCTGCATCGCGAGCTACGCCTGAATGAACTGGACATGGACCCGCTGCTGAAGAACGGTTGTGTGTGGTGTTGCGAGTTCAGGCCAGTGTCTTCCTAAATAGTGACTCTAGTGCGGAAACTGTGCGTCTGTGCCATTTAAATGTGAAAGGACAGTAAAAGTATGGTATAAACCTAATCCGCTTTTATTTCCACACCCTCTCTAGCTACTCTTCTGTGAGCTTTTTTTTTTTTTATACAACAGAATTGGCAAACAAGCATACGGCCCACCTGTTGGTAAGCGGTTACCGTAGCCTATGAGCACTTGCAATACCAGAGGCATCACGCACGCGTTGCCGACCCCGAACCCCCTTCCCCCCTAAAGAGCTCTGGTAACTTTACTCACCGCAGGAACACAACACTATTTGAAACAAATAATGTAATATATATTATAATATATACATATAATGACTGACCTCATAGCTCAGTTGGTAGTAACTCTGCCTTCTGAGCTAGAGGTCGCGGGTTCGATTCCCGCACTGGACAAAACATTTGTGTGATGAACACAGATGTTTGTTCTGTGTCTGGGTGTTAAATATTGATCTATTATGTGTATCAGTCTCTGGTACCCATAGTACAGGCTATGCCTTGTTTGGGATCAGTTGACCGTGTGTGATATGTCCGGAATATTTATTTATTTATTATTATTTATTTAATGTTATTTGGCTGCGATCTTCTGTAAGGCGGAGGTACCTCCCCAGGCGGGATGCTCCAATTCAGGACGAGAAAATCTCGCTGTGCCCTACCTCCTCCTAAATGCTTAGGCTTAGGGACCCTAACTTTCCCAATGCCGCATAAGGCATATCGCCACGGCACATACGAGTAAGCACGAATAATTCACGGTAGCGTAAGCCCCTTCATCCACGGCGCTACTCAAAAGGAACGCGACTGAAACTGTAGTCACTTATGAGTAGCCTGACTGCGATAGCACTAGTATTTCAATGCGCGTTCGTCCACGGCGCTACTCAAAAGGAACGCGTTTGTAACTAGTCTCCTGGCGACTCGACATGCTGGTCGCCAGGCGACTGGTTTCGAGAAACTGTTTAAAAATGAACGAATAAAAAGTAATTTTATGTGATTCTGACGTCTAAGTGACTGGAGAAGTAGTAATTCCATGGCATCGCTCGAAATATCACTAGTCATGTTAATTATTTTCGTTTTCATAACTTTGTTTACATAAAATCGTGTACTGAGTGACTGAGTTTCAGGAAATTCCAGTAGCGTCGTGGACGAGTCAGAGTTTCCAATCAGTCCGCAACTCTAGTTTCTTATGAGTTCCGTCACTTTTGCGTAGCGTCATGGACGAAGGGGCTAACTCTTATAATAAGCAACGATTGAAATGTCCAAGCAAAATAAAAATTATATACGGCATCGCCCATATCATTAGTTAATATTTGACTATTGCTGTCGTATCGTAGACTTTACGCTACTGTGAATAATTTGTGCTTGGACCAATGGGTTGCTATATGTCTTAGACCATCTTTACCCAGCCTTCTCATACATAACTAAATAATTATCATTTTTACATCCTGTCCTTTAGCAGTTAGGTAAATTACAAACTTGACATAGCCAACTATGTTATAGGCAATCTTAAATAAATAATAATAAATAAAAAAGCCTCTTTATTTCCTTACAATCATACAAATCTACTTGACTTGAATATGTAACTAGCTGGAGTTACATATTTAAATCAAGTAAATTTGTTGAAAAAGTTATATATCTAATAAAACTAAATTATATTAAACTTTATTTATAGGTATACTAAATTTATTCTTGGTTAGGAACCCCTCTTTGGGTATAAGGCCCCCTCCAATTTATTCCACTCTTCTCTATCTTGAGCCACACTCATCCAATGTTCCCCTGCAATTTTTAGAAATTCTAAAAGATAGGCAATCTTATCTTACTAATATTATAAATGCGAAAGTTTGTGAGGATGTTTGGATGTTTGTTATTCAATCACGCCGTAACGGCTCAACCGATTTAGTTGAAACATGGGATATAAAGAGTTATTTACCTAGAATAGAATAGAATAGAATAGAATATACGTTTATTTGACATACACACGAAAATACAGAACAGACATGGGAACATATAATACAAGGATATAAAAAACACAAATGACAACAAAGAATAAACATAAGGACACCTGCCCACCTTATAGGTAGGCAGGCATCCACCTGTAGACAGTAGGTGCGAACTAGTCTCGCTCTGTGTCGGGTGCAGCCAAACAGGCCCTGACTCAGCTTATTGCTAAAGCATAAAGGCTACTTTTTATGTAGGTACCACGTGAGCGAAGCCGCGGACGGGAGCTAATCCCTAATTAAGCGATTCATCTAGTGTCCCATTGTCTCATTTTGAATGTCTGTAGCTAAACACTAAGCTTTCAAAGCTTCCACGAAATATGCAAGGCAGCTCGCAGCAGATCACTTTAATCAGGTGTTAAGGGGGAGCTAAGCTGCAGTTAAGCCGGAGTTACGAACTAACCTCAACAGTTGAAAGTTGCTATGATAAAGTTAGAAAATTAGCATGTGGCAGAGGGCAGGGCACATAGCTCGGAGAACCGACAGCAATCACCGACGATAATCAACCGACGGGCAGAAAGGTGGACACCACGCAGCGGAAAGCTCAGCGTAGTAGGACCCCCCACTAGATGGAAAGATGACCTTAGGGTTGCTGGGAACTGTTTAGTGAAGGTCTATGGGGAGATCTATTGGGAAGAACGTCCTATGGCTGAAATAATGACATTACATAATTATACATGAATAATATTACACGGAGCTGAGACTAATATCTGTCGTGCAAGAATGCATAAACGTATTACTGGACTGGCCTCATTGCTCAGTTGGTAGTAACTCTGCCTTCTGCGCTAGAGGTCGCGGGTTCGATTCCCGCACTGGACAAACATTTGTGACTAACACAGATGTTTGTTCTGTGTCTGGGTGTTAATATGTATCTATTATGTATATCAGTCTCTGGTACAGGCTATGCCTAGTTTGGGATCAGTTGACCGTGTGTGATATGTCCGGAATATTTATTATTATTATTACTCTACTGGCTTCCGCCTGTTGCTTCGCTCGCATCGGTCATGGAATGTGTCCTATTCCAAGACCTGTACCAAAATACACTCCACTAAAAATATCGGGGTAAAGATTTGGTTTCCTCAGATACGTTGGTTGATCTCTATTTATTAGGTATGTACCTATTGTACCTAGTACTTGTACGTTGTAGTTAATTTTACGTCTAAAATATACACCATTTCAATTCTGTGTTTCCCGACGCAATAAAATTGATAGATCTATGATTTCTACCTAATGTTTTTCTCAAGCCAATTTTTTTGTGAACTTTCAATCCGATCTACATGGATATTTAAGGTAAGAAGTTAAATCGGCCAACGGGTTGCTGAGATATAGGGAACCAAAAAAGGGTTATTTAAAACAAAAGTTAGACAAATAAATAAAGAGTGTCTTAGGAAAGAGTTTTGTATACATTAAAAAAACATTTTTATTCTTGGTTTTTTTAGTTACATCCAAAAAAGTAACATTATGAAACCAATTTAAAGTCAACTCTAATTTGGTAAGTTTCATTGACTTCGTCGTTCAGGTAATATTGGATATTATTTAGAGCATGCTAAAGATGAGATTTTCAAGTTCATCTTAAGTGTGTAGCAGCAACTTTTACCAGAGAGATTTCAGTTCGGGGCGAACCACTAGTAATAGATAAATCAACGCCTTGCAACCTCACCTCATCTCCGCAATTTAATAGCGTCGTGTCGTTGTCCCCGCCTTCCGCTCATTCGCCTTAAGTGGCGCTCTTGATGTGTGACAGACCTTAATTAACTGAGATGTTCCCAAGTAAATGTGCTCTTGCGAACAGAGCAGTGAGAGCTGTTGAGCTTCAGCTAAAACGACGCGAGAAAGCTAAGATTTGTGCGGTTGTTTTCGGTTCGCTAAGTTCTTCAGTTTGTTATAAGTGAACGTGACGGATTTTGGAGTTCCATTTCGTGTCATATTAGGCGTTTTCATTTTCTAAGCGTATCAATACGCGTTATGTAAAGGTGATTCATAAGTATGCTATTCCGAGAGGGGCTTATTATAAACCACCTTGTATATCGACCATAAGTTACCGTAACAAACATACCTACTTAAAACATTTGTAATTACTTATGTTTGTCTGAAATATACCTAGGTACACTTATCTATACTAGCCCGTAAGGTTGTAAATCGCGTCCAAACACACAGTCATCAAATCATCAAATCACCTGTGCTGCATAACAGAAATCTAGAAAAAACACGCTGAAAAATACACAGCAACAACAAACCTGAACGAGTTTAGGTTTAAAACGTTATTTTTATCCACACAACTATACAATAACAGGATTATTCGCGGGTTAGCGCTAAAAATAAACGCGCAATCTGCATAGCAAACGAAAAGCACTCTGAACCGCAGAGTTCTAAATCGAACTTAAATGCAATTTAAAGATGCAATAGCCTCATTAAAGGCAATTCCAACTCGACCTGGAGCTGACATCTCGATTTGCATCGTTTTAACGCGGACATGACAGGGACGGACTAAGAACTGCAAGATATGGGTTCCTTTTCACTGCTTCTTGGTGGGTGCTCTTTCATTCTGAAGCCAATGGACGCTGTTGAAAGTTAATTAAGGTGCCTCCCCATATCATTCAGTTCATAGTCCGTCTCCCCATTATATCCACGTTAAAAAAAATGCAAATAGAGATTTCGTCTTCAGATCGAATTGGAATTACATAATATCGCCATAGTGAAATAAATTAAGAAAAAATATTTTAGCCCCTCCTGTCCAGTTTCTATTATTACTATTATTATTACGATACTATTTTAAACTATTTGGACATTGATTTAAATTTTGTTGAGATTTTTATTTTTATTTTAATTTTATAGTTGTGTTGATTTTTTGCTAATGATTAATATATTTTCTTGTTTTTTATTAATTGACTGTTCATTTAGTCAATTTAAGTTATTACTATTATAATTTTTTGCATGCCATCTCTCTAAATTTGCGTATCGTCGCCGGTCAAGCATATTGAACCACCTACAAGTTTTGTCATCCACTGTACACATGTTTAAGCAAATAAATGATCTTTATCTTTATCTTTAGTTCTGCCACCGTCCCTGGGCCGTCGCTATCTCCAATTTATATCTAGTCTCGTCTGACTTATTAATCCCGGGCTTTGACAGCCCTGAAACCTCGTTTCATAGTTTCTTTAGAAGGACGTTAATTACTGTTCTTACTTAGCTTTAGCTTGAGAAAAAGCGTAGCAGGTACTCGGAAAAACGTCAAATACGTCAGGTACTTATGTTTTACAGGAAATAGAATAACCGCATTTATAAATTTATTATTGCTGTGGTGGCCCTGGCTGAAGAATAGGCCCCTTCATATCAAAGTCAAAGTCAAAAGGCTGTTATTTAATGAAATCCCTAGGATCACTTTGAAACGTCTTAAAAACTAGGTGAAGCTAGGTGATCAACCCGTGGATATTGTGAGAGGCGAGAAAAAAGCTAGAGGATGGCAGCAGCATCCTTTATTTTCTCAAGGATAGCTCTAACTCGCCAACCCGCGTGATTCGAGATTTTTGTTTGGTATATTATTCAAAATATTGTGGGTTATCACTACAAAAATAAAATAATAAATAGCATCTGCTGTGACTGCAAAATCGAAGTTACACCAAATATAACCCATTGAAATTATCGTTCGATTAAAATAACTAAGGATACCCCTTTGGCACAAATGTTTGACCAAATATAATTACAAAGTTTGTTTGAAATTCGCCTGGTTCAGGCATCACCTGTAGGCACTTAGTTAAGTTTATACGATTTGTCGTAAATTATTAAATGAATAGGGTAAGGGTGGCCGCTGCCCTAAATTAACGCTACAATATGTAAGAGGTACTTACCCTAGAGTTGGAGGTCACTGCGTAAACATATTGTTGAAGGTTTTAAGGCTGAAGTTGGCCAACATTTTTAACGGCTGATTAGCCTAATAATATTTTTGATACAAATAAAGGTTGCTGGGGATAAAAGTTCTCGAAAAACGGAGCGTAGAACGTTTACCACTTGATAGACCAACGACATTGTCGCGGTCGCAAGTCTGTGAATGTATTTATTTTATGGGGGAGGTTCATGTCCAGCAGTAGACGTCATAAATAATTATGATGATGATCGATATTTTTGTAAGATGTATGGTAATAGCAGTGCCGGTAATTTAGGTAGGTATATTGTCACAATTATCAGTGTAAGAGTAACGGCTTGTTAAAGTACTGGTGCACAGTGGCTCAAGAATCTAAACAAAACTGACCTAAAGGATTCTAAGGAAAAGGTTGGATTAAACAGATTAACGTGGGTTACACCTGACCTTAGAACGGGTAAACTTTTAGAAATGTACTATCACTTAAAGTTTCACCTGTGACCATACTAAAGCCGTATTCAAACGGTAAAATTGTGGAATGAGCTTCCTTCCGAGGTTTTCCCAGTACCCAGTACCTACAACATGAAGGGCTTCAAGAAGCATACAAAAAGATTTCTCCAGGGCAGGCAACGCATTAGCAATGGTCCAGGTGTTGCAGATGTCAATAGGTGGCGGTAACCTTACCATCTAGTGGGCAGTAGACTTGTTTGCCGCAGTATAACAAAAAAAATGCGATATGTTCGTGATATATCATACAGAATTCGTTTCAAAAAGAGCCTTACTTATACTGAATAAAGTCAATTTTGAATTTGACATTGAGGATGCGCTGTGTAGACTCGTAGCGGAACGATATCGCAAGATCCTTTTTAGACTTTTATTAACTATTGTCAAACTCAAAATAACCTTTATTCGAAAGATGTAAAGATTATTGTTGAATAAATGTTATAATTTGTTAAAATTTTATTGTTTTAAAGTTTCAATAACTTTAACGTTCAGGTAAGATTGGATAATAGTTAGTAGATGATAAAGCTGCAATTCGCAAAGTTTATCTTATATGTGCCTCAGCGATTATCGAAGCACTAACTTTTTCTAGACTTCGCCAGATCTCAGTTGAACGAACCGCTAGTATTTAATATTTTCACATTATTTTGGGTGCCATTATACTAACGTTTAGGTTGTAATGTCCAACGTTATTTGGGGCAAAGGCACTTAAGACCATTAAAATGATAACTCATAAAAGATAATTTAAATTGCTTCATTTTGCTTCAATGTGTCGTTTATGGTCACCCAAATTTTGAGTTCCTATGAATTGGCTGCATTCATATAGCGGTCGTCAAAATGTAAGTGGCCACAGATTATTTCATAGTTTTTAACAGATTTAAAAAAAATAAGAGACAATTCTGCAGTGTTATTTTTACTACTGAATCCGAATTGATCAGCTGAAAATCTCCTCTTTTTTAAGTCGATTTCGTCACTACAGAATTGTTATTCTCGTCCTAAATTTTGAAAAAAAATACATAAACGTAGCTGGTTCAGGAATATTTAATAAAAATTGCTATATTAGTGTTGCCATTCTCGAGTTTTGCGCCAGGCAACACATTTAGCGATTCATTTTTATTTATTATAGGTTATCTCCCTTTATAAATAAAAATGTAATAAAATGGCAACTGATACACTGACTGACATAATAACGCAGAGTCTAATCGCTGGTCAGAAAAACTTTAAATTTGAATACTGTAGGTACTTACTCCTTTTGGTGTGTAGGGGGTGTTCTAAGAAATGAATTCCTGTAACTCAGCCCTAAGGGGCCGCAAACGAAGCCGCGGGGGCTCCATTAGTTATGTGACGTGAACGTTTTTTAAGCAACCAAAGCTTTCATGTTTTGTTAATGGCGAATGTAGAGTTTAATAGTTGGCTTGTAAGTGCGGTCGTCCCTTCCGGATATATTATTAAGTGAATTTTGCGTGTGATTTTCATAGTAAATGCAATTGACGGTACATTATAGTTGTATCTAGTTTCACGCAGTGGCGGATTTACAAATTTCCCAAGTAGGTATAGTCTGTTAAATTTTCCCCGCTCTTATTTATTATTTAGATGTTAAAAGAATATGTTTTGTGTGTGTGTTGTACAAAAAAAGACAATAAACTAGATAAAACCACTAAAAAGAAGTTAAAAACATTACACTTTCTTCCTTCTCGGCAGTCGGGTAAAAAGTAGTGTTGCATGGGTCCAAAAGTGTTCTTGTCTGCACCAAGCCTTTAGATTCCGATGGTCTTCCAGAGAAAAAGCTTAATAAACTAAACTCCCCAATATTATTCCCTCCAATATGCAAACAATGACAATTCAGAGCCCCCTGTATTCAAACCACGTAGGCTCTACCCCTCCGCCCCTCACAAATCTAAGTGCCTATTCACATTCACCCGACGGCCTCCATTTACTGCACGAAACGACGACAAAGTCAGCTCTGGTGACGACACAGAAAAATATCACTTTGCAACGTCTTGAAACTTGGTGAAGCTAGCGATTTTGTTTAGGCGGTGGTGTAAGATGACAGTTTCAATGATTTATGGATCAAATTCGTGTAAAATAGTGCTGCGCTTGCATTGGAATAGCAATATGACCTCATAGGATGTCGTATAACAGCTTTACGACACTTCAATGAAAATGCCCTTACTTGCGGAGGAATCTTTTACCTCTAATGTACTTATGTACAATGTATTATTGTAATATGCAATGTTTATTGTAAAACAGTGACGTTTAGACGGCAACCGTATGCAAGTAAAAAAGCACTAAATGTCCGTAAGCCTTGAATTAAAATTCCGTATGCGAAACATTACCAATTGTCTACACAAAATATCCCTAATTATGTCAGCCTTCCTGCTCTTTTTATTGCGGTTGAAGTGAGAGGAGAAAGCGTTTAGTAAAAATTAATTCATCATCATAATTTCAGCCGTGGGACGTCCACTGCTGAACATAGACCTCCACTATAAACCAGCGCGACCGACTTTGTTCGGCCAGCCAGCACCCAAGCAATCATTTGGGGGATTTGCCCATACTCACCACGCTGGAACGCGCGTCGGTGAGCGCAGATGAAGCTATTGTAGATAGGGAATGCTGCTGCCCATCCCCTAGCTTTTTGCCCCTTAGTCGCCACTTATGAGTAATAGCGGGGCCTATTCTTCAACCGGTGCTACCACGGCAAAATGAAATTTAATTGTAAAAATTTATTAGAAATGTATAATAAAAAAGTTGATCAATCATTTTGCGTAGTCATCTCACTACGAGTTAAGCATCGTCGAAAGAGCCAAAGCGAGGCCTGGGGAAGGATATAGGCTACATTTCTTTCAGAGTAACGCACAAGTGAAGCCGCACGCAAAGCCGTCACAAAGTTTTTGACAAAATACCCTGCATCACCCCTTAAACACTCAAACATAATGAATCAACACGATGACGCTGGAATTTTAATTATACCAAATTGACATTAGGACTGACAATCATAAGCTTGTAATTATGGCATCTGAAATTGTGAATTTGGCATATAACTCTGGGAAATGTTGTTGTTGGGCTGTTTATGCATTGTTATGTCATAAAGTATCCTATTTCCTACTAATATTATAAATGCGAAAGTTTATGAGGATGTTTGGATGTTTAGATGTTTGGATGTTTGTTGTTTAATCACGCCCAAACGGCCGAACGGATCCGGATGAAATTTGGTACATAATACAATAAATAAATAAAAATAAAAAGAGCTTTATTTCCTAAACACTATTACAGATAGAACAATATATTTACTTAATCTAAATTATATTAAAATTAAAAGTTTCAAATAAAATAAAAAGGTTTAAATTTTCTGTGTATAAATACAATATTAGTTACCTATATACTAAACAGATTTATTACTACTAGTCCAGAATATAATCTATCTATGTACCAAATTTCTGCTTTTACCACGATTGGTGGTCCCATATACGTGTATGGGAACACCAATCGTGGTAAAAGCCTCCTCCAAGTTTTTCCAATGCTCCCTGTCTCTTGCAAATCTAGGCCAGTAATTTGGTACATAGATAGATTATAGTCTGGACTAGCATATAGGCTACTTTATAAGTAGGTACCACGCGAGCGAAGCCATTTGAATTGCAATATCTTTGAGCTTGCGATATCTCCGAGCTTTATACCACGCCCATTTTTGAACTCCAAATTGACGCTTTCCGATGCGTGGTCTCCATCCGAGAACCTTTTTGACCAAAATTTTATTTTTATTTTATTTTATTTATTTAACAAAACACAGCCTTTAATCTAAAATACAATAAAAAGTTACATGCTAATTCTTACGGCCAATAAAGGATTTACATTTTTTAGAAAAAAGAAAATATTTTAATTGACAGTCAAGTTTAGAAAAATGTACAAAATTCCTAAAGTATGTTCTCAATTACATAACGACCATAAAATAAACCGCTGCAACAAACACATAAAACTAAATAAGCAAAATTTAATAGTTCGGAAGTGTGATTGAAAAGTATAAACCAATAAAGTGGAAGTCGGTGCATTAAGTGAATTTGCACATAAATCTTGTATGTCAGTGCTACGTTCCACATGGAGCCAGGAAAGGAGGGGCATGCGAGACTCAGTGACCATGTTCTTACACCCCGTATTTTAATAGGGTCTCATTTATTCACTCTGACATAAGACATCCCTCAGGAACGTAACCCAGGTTTTCTGTTTTTTATACAACAGATTTGGCAAAGAAGCATACGGCCCACCCGTTGGTAAACGGTTACCGTAGCCTATGAGCACTTGAAATATCAGAGGCATCACGCACGCGTTGCCGACCCCGAACCCCCTTCCCCCCTAAAGAGCTCTGGCAACCTTACTCACCGCAGGAACACAACACTATTTGAAACAAATAATGTTATTTGGCTGCGATCTTCTGTAAGGCGGAGGTTTCTCCCCAGGCGGGCTGCTCCAATTCAGAACGAGAAAATCTCGCTGTGCCCTACCTCCTCCTTATAGCGTAACCAAATGATAAGATTGACTCAATAGAGTTTTACGGCTATTAAGTCAATATATGATCATTAAACAAAGCTTATTGAAATGAAAGGGGTATTTATCACGTACTTTTTCCTAACTCCAGTCTTCCCGCGACCACGATTGTTGCAACACTGAAAAGTCGAGAATATAATAAAAAAGGAACGCGATAAACATTCATTTCATTAGCTAAATATATTATAAATTTGATGGCATTATTTTAAAATCTATTTATAGCAGAATTTATATATAGAATTACATGGCTTGAGAGTAATGAATAAATATTAACGACATTCTTCCTCTTAGTGATCTATCTATCTCTGAATGATAATATCAAACATGAGAAGGTAATATCTGGAAGGAAACGCCGTAAATTAATTAAAATGGATTTTATTTGTACAATAAACTTTGTAGACACGGTCGCAGAAGAGAGGGCGAGAAACATAGAGTATAAATACCGAAAATCATGAATACATCACAGAGATATTCTCAAATTGTTAAAGATATTACACTTTCGAAGAAAATGCCACATTCCTAAAATACACTCTTTTTCTAACATCCAGACAAGCACAAGTTACGAGTTAACTCTTAGAAAACTTGGCAAAACCCACTCGTTCATAAGTCACCGCCTACGATATTGGAAGTCGGTGCTTACGACTTAACGTTCGTATAATTCACAGTGCAGCTCGGGTTCAATCATGAATAACGAGCTTTTTTACCTATATAATGGTGAAGAGAAGAAAATTAGGCTTGACTTTCAGGCACACGACTTTTATCCCCAAGAATGGCCTTACTCCTTCGCCTTTGAGAAGATTGCAGCAATTTTTTTTTCCTAGTTTACAACATAGTATTGTATTCTAAGTAATATTACAGTCTAGTCAAGTAGGCCAATTTAGCAATTTAGTAGCAATTTAACTTTGACATACTTTTATAAGGTTTATAAGTCTTTAGTTAGCTACTATGCAATTTAGGGGTCACTGTTCGGCTCAGCGTGAAAAATAAACCATGTATCATTTCGTCAAAGCAACTAGCCTAATGCCTAAATATCACATTTTCCTGGAAAACTTACGTCGCATTCCGAACAAAAAGCCAGACAGGGGCTCGGAGAAAAACAAAATACCAAATGTAATGAAAATAACTGTGTTTTGGTTGAATGGTGGCCTTATCGGTAGACCACACGCTACTGGGCGCCGAAATCGAAATGAAAATATAACAGCAAAAGTCAACAAAGCAAAAAATTAGTTTTATCCGAAAATAGTAAGAAAAAGCAACGGAGCGAGAGTGCGGCAGAAATAGGGATTGTTGGGCTTGACACCGCGCTCGCTGTGTGTTCATTGCATTGAACACACATTATATTTTAAACGTATTTTGTAAGTCGAACTTTAAGATCATCCTGCGATCCTAACGCCCGAATACTGAAAAACGTCAATTACCTATTTGAGATGGTCTCAATTATTTGAGACGCCATTATCGTTCAGAATCGTATACCCAAACATCAATTAGATCACCACTTATATTTAAGTGTCGTTTCAGTATCCGGGCGTAAGCTGGAGGGCTTACCTAATCCTAAACCTGCCTTCCTCAAACAGTGCCAAGACAAACGGCCTTCAGCCTTTGCCGTCTGCTGACTTCCAGCAACCTTGACAAAGCGAGTAATAGCGTTTGGTGGCCGTCTTTTCTCGTATTTATCATACTGGGAGGAGATGGTCTAGGTATCTGCTCATCACAAAGGTCTCCAAGTAGATAATTATAATGACGACTATGTCATTTACAATAGCAACTATTCCTATTTTTGGGATTTATAATCACAGGCGTGAGGCGTGGCGAAAAATAGGAAAATAGCGTGTAATCTTCGAAAATTCTAGATCAAACCACAATCTTTCCGATTCCCATCACAGAGTGATGTTTACCGGTCGCCGTCACGTTCGAGAATGCCAGCCGTGTCGCCACCCTTTTTCGTTCCGATCTTTTCGGTTGGCGCCACTGGCATTCCCTTCCGTTCATAATTTTTACCCTTAATACTATTTATTAAATATTTATTGATAAAAATCAATGAATATTTAATCGAATATCGTAATACATAAAAACAAATAGTAATTATAAATGATTTTACATTTTGATATCTTATAATCATTAAGAATTCTATCAATAATACTATTTATTATTAAATCAATATACATTTTTCCTAATAAAACTAACAAATCATTACCATACTATTTAAATAAAATCAATGAATATTTAATCGAATATCGTAATACATATTAACAAATAGTATTTATAAATGATTTTACATTTTGATATCCCATAATCATTGAAAATTCTATCAATCATCATCATCATCATTAACAACCTGTAGAAGTCCACTGCTGGACATATGCCTCCCCCAAAGAGTTCCACGACGAACGGTCTTGAGCCCTTTCCATCCACCGACTTCCCGCAACCTTTTAACCAAAAAATTCTATCAATAATACTATTTATTAATAAATCAATATACATTTTTCCTAACAAAACTAACGAATCATTACAAGCGGGAATTTTATTCCCATTGCATTGTGGAACTGATTAACTCGTGGAGGAAGAAATTAATTTCACCGAGAACATCTCTCTTTGGGTAAATTAAAGAGTATTGTTTAAGTAGTGTCTAATCTACAAACATTTTTACGACTGCTCCAGCTGTGGAGCTCGTTCCTCTGTCATCTCAATTTGACGGGAGATGAGGCCGCCTAGAGGTGACACCATTCTGTAGTTTTTGAGGTTTCTGGGGCAATTTCATTACGAAACACTGCTATTAATATTGCAGTCATGCTCTTAGACTCACTCATATCGTCGTTTCTTAAGGAAATCTCAAGGATTTTTTTTGGTCTGCAATTACTTAGTTCACCTTCGTCATTGATGTCCAAAACACTGCTGCAGCTACAAGTAGTGGGAGGTAACTCAACTTTCGACCCGTAAGCCGTAGGTTCAAATCCCGGCTGTACACCAATGAATTTTTTTTAGAGAGATTCATGCGTGACTTTGCGGAAGTCCATTCTAAGATATTAAATAGACAGACAAATATATAGTCTATATATTTGTCCTTTATTCTTTATTGTACACAGAAAACACATACAAAAAAACAAACTAAATGAAATGACATGACAAATTTGTGTGTCTATTTAATATCTTAAAAGTAATCGATCAAAAATGTAGCAAAAAAAAATATTAAGATGGCAGGCATAAAACAAATAATTTGAAGGAGAAAATAGGAAAAAATACGCTATAGACCAATTAGGAAGATATTTCCAAAGATTTTTATTGGACGAATAACTGATTCAAGCATTCCCGGAAAAGAGAAAAATGTATTAATTAAATCAATTAAATTGCCAATTAGAACAGTTTCTGTAACGCACTTGGAGCTGTTCTAATTGGCAATCGTTATGCCACGAAGAGGAATAATATGAATGATAGCGAACCAAACACCCAACAATCAGTTTTATGAACGTACTATTAGCGTAAACGTAGGTATACTAGGGAGAACTGCACGCGCTTAAGACAAGCCCATATGGGCTTTTAAAGTGTGTATTTGACATGTTTTATATTTTCTTAAATAAATAAAAAAAAATAAAAAAAACTCGCCAGAGTGAGTTTTCAAATTTAAATGACGACCAAAATGTTCAACCTGGTGCATTCGACCCCGCCAGAATCGGCAATGCGATACCAGCTATGCCATGGAACGAACGACGCTGGCGCCAAAAATCTTGAATTTGTATGGGTTGACGATTTTAGCGTTTTAGGCCATGCATGAGGCAATACCCTGAAAACAATTTGTGCAGAATCCAAAGTATAATCGATCAATCAATTAAAAAAAACGTTATAAAGTTTTAACGAAAATTACTTAGGTAGGTATCTTCTTTTTTTCTAAAAATGTACCATATGTGTCATAAAGTGTTCCCCTCCCCAGTCTTTAACTCAAAAATAAAGCGATCTCCTTCTTGGTTTTCACAAACTTTCTCAAATTAGCTGTTGTTGGTATTTTTATCATCTTTAGAACTAATAACTAATAAAAAAACAGCTGACTCATTGAGTTTGACCTGATTTAACCCAAAAACTGATCTTCGCATAGAGATTTTTCAATGAAAAATTTCGAATTTCCAAAAGTTGTAGAACAAACTTTATTGTCAATTGGTTCTAGAATAAGCCCCTTTCGGGATGGCATACATATTATGAATCACCTTGTATTTATTCATATAACCAACAAAGTGCATAAATACATTATTAAAATTATAAATACTTATCACATGGATTACCTGTGTAAAGCCTGATTGGTGTTCATCAATCAGTTGGGGTGGCTGATACTCTGTTTTAAACGTGGATGAAAATCTGGAAGGGCAGCGCCGATACTTTGAAAGAATTTGTTAAAAATATTTTTCCACGTGATATTTATATAGAAGTTCTTTTTCAGTATTCAGTATTCTTTTCATTTATTAACTGAAATCGCAAGGATTTTTTTGAAACGTCTTAAATCTAATTTAATTAACGTTAGTTTATAAAAGTGTGTACTAATGAATAGACACTTTTTTACTATTTTCCAGCCTTAAAATTTACTGATGGTAAGATTTTTGGCTATTTAACTGCATTGTACTTTCTTTAAAAGTGCTAATAGTATGTATAAGTGTTTAGGCCTTAAAACAACGAAAGCTTTTCGTTATCATTATGAAATATTGTTCTATCAATAAATTAGCAAAGAATCGCTGATAAAGGCAAAGGATTGTGCAAAAGTAGAATATAAATTACAATCTTTCGCCAATAATCTGCTACAATAACATCTGCGAAGAGTAAGCACTTATAAATAAATAAACATTTAAACTCAAAATAAAGGCCAGATATAAAACGTATTTTGTTTATTTTAACGATAAACAAAACCTTTTTAGACCTTCTCTAATTTCAGCGACAACCCTGCCAATTAGCATACGGACACAGAATAATCAAGCTGAACTAAAGAATGTTCACTGGGGAACTATGTTTAGGAGACTGACAATATGCATGACGGCTGATAGAGAGCTGCTGAGAAAGAATGCTGTGCCGACCCCATATGGAGTGGGATAATCATTCCAGCCATTGGAAGTTCAATGCTAAACATCGGCCTCCGCCACAGATTTAGACACAAGAGCGACTTCCATCATGTGAAAATCATCACTTCTTTATATCATTTGGGGGGAATTTTCCCATACTCACCACGCTGGGCACACGGGTTGGCGAGCGCAGTTAGAGCTATCGTTGTAGTAATAGGGGATGTTGCTGCCCATCGCCTAGCTTTTTTACCTAAGTCGCCTCTTACGACATCCACGGGTAGATATGGAAGGGCCGGGGCCACCACGGCTTGGGCCTGGCCACAGAGTGGCATAAAGGCAGAGAATATACCTGCATTTTTGACCTATTATGTGTCAAAACACCAATACGAATAGGTTTAGTCCAAGACTTTTGATAAACTGTGCGAGTAAGGTCAATTATTATTGCATTCATTAATATCATCAAGACACCATCCCTATTTTGAATCTTAATATGTAATGACAAAGCCCATTTTGCATTGCACGTTGTTTTGAAGTGACGCACTTGATACGAGGTCTTGTGTCCTTTAGTAATACGAGCATGCGATGTTTCGTATGGAGTGTGATTGCTGAAAGGGTAGGTACAAATGTTCCCCCTGTCTGCATTTGAGAAGATTTTACATAAAATTATACCTAAAGTGTAACACGAGATTTAACCAAACATCTAAACGAAATAGTAGTTAAAAGTGGGCTTGTCTAGGAATAACGAGTCGTCATAAGATGCTGTAAGGATCGTAGCACACGCAATTTTTTAGCATCAGCGGTCAGAGATTTATTATCTTTCAGTTCGATACGATACAGCGATATTCCACACACATTCAGTAACTAGTTAATTGATTCAGGTTTCCGTGCTGCCTCCTCGAGCACTTTCGAAAGCTCAGTGCTCGAGGAGGCAACACGACTCGGAGTTACCAGCGCACAGCAAGTCAATTCTTCCTGATGATGCCTTTTTTTTTTATACCACTGAGGTGGCAAACAAGCATACAGCCCACCTGTTGGCAAGCGGCCACCGCAGCCTATGAGCGCTTGCAATACCAGAGGCATCACGCACGCGTTGCCAACCCCGAACCCCCTCCGCCCCTAAAGAGCTCTGGCAACCTTACTCATCGCAGGAACACAACACTATTTGAAACAAACAATGTTATTTGGCTGCGATCTTCTGTAAGGCGGAGGTACCTCCCCAGGCGGGCTGCTCCAATTCAGAACGAGAAAATCTCGCTGTGCCCTACCTCCTCCTAAAAGACTCCTCCTCGCCTTGTAGAGAGGCGAAACACGTGTCGAAGTCTTAAGTTTGTTTGTTGAACTTATGAGGAATAGATTAGCGGAATAGTACTAATTGTGTGTCTATTTAATAACATTCAGTAACCCAAGCACGAATAATACAAGCGAAAGCGAAAGCGTTACGCTTACGATACGAGCTAAAAACTAAAAATTGCAAATGACATAATGATATAGAAAGGGAAAGAATGTATAAAAAACACACTTTTGATATCACTATCAAACGCAGCGAGTCACCAAAATGCGATATAGCATCAAATCAATGATTCGTCCAAGTTGTTTGAGAGATCTTCGCTCGCTTGATCAATGAATTATTTTTTTCGCTGTTTTGTAAATAATTGTACCTATGTACAAGGTGATTCATAATATGTATTCCATCCCGAAAGGGGTTTATTCTACACCCAATTGGCAATAAAGTTTATTCTACGACTTTTGGAAATTCGACATTTTTCATTGAAAAAACTCTATGCGAAAATCTGCTGTTTTGGGGTCAAATCAGGTCAAACTCAATGAATCAGCTGTTTTAGGTAGCAATCTTGACTCCGAACTTCTTGTACGTTTAGTTATTAGTTCTAAAGATGATAAAAATACCAAAAACAGCTAATTAGAGAATGTTTGAGAAAAAAAAAGAAAATGCAAATATTGATGTTTTTTTTCGCTAATAGTATTTCTTTTCGTTGATAGAATAACCCCCTTTCGGAATTGTATGCATGTTATGAATCACCTTGTATACTATACTTCATGCAAATAAAGCCATTCACTCATTCATTCAATTTGCTAATAACTTAGGCAGTATATGATAAATTGAAAACACATAACCAGCGTCTAACAAACCTGAGTCTTTCTCAGAAATAAAATTTCCTTTAGGAAATTGACTTTAACGATTCATTTCACACGAATTTCATTTGGTTTGATTGATTATAAAGATGTTACTGAAATATTTTTTTGTAAGAAACCTTTATGAAAAGAGTTTTTTTTTACAATCTGTCAATTATCAGACAATAGCAATGTACAGTCAACAATGGTTATATTCTCTTTGAGTCAACAAGTTTGATTTGTAGGTAAAATCCTTTTACATTTTTACCTACTCTGACTAGTAGAATAGATTGACACCTCATTCGGAATCGAATGAGTAGTTTAGGCGCTACGGTGGTACGATAAAATACAAACATACATAAATACACAGCTAAAACCTTATCCGTACCTTTTGGTTTTGCTGTCGTCGAATATAAAGGCAATGAGCCAATGACCGATTTAGTTTAAAAAGCTTCTATAGTAGTCCTATAAACTTGTTGCCTGTACGTAGTACAGAATTAGAGCTAGACTTTAGCAAAGTTCGAAATCTAAAATCTTTGTTACAGAAATACAAAGACGCTAGACATCCAAAAATGACTTGTTGCAAAATGTATCGAGTCACTCAAGAAACTTTCGACTTCGAGATATACCAATACAGTATATCGTGGAGTAGAGTCCCTCAAATAGACCATGCTCTCGACTGGAGTGCGCGAGATCGATCGCGTTCTCGAAGATACCGCGGGTATTGAGCACGGTAGATGAGAAAAAACTTCGGACGAGTTAGTTGCTGAGACCCATGATACATAATTATATCTGCAGTTAGCGTCTTCTGTCAACTGAAGAAGAGCGTACCGTATAGGCCTGGTAAGCTGGGCACTAGAATTGTATCCAAATATACCTGGTAGGAAGGAACGTCTTGTGAAATGCCAGGACAGTTATGCGAATCCATGCTTCCAGCAGGAGTAATATAAAGATGATACGGTTGCTAGCATGCTATTACTAGAAAACGAGCTACTCATAGATTTTTCATCTCCACCTAGGTAGATAATTACCCCAATCCCAATGTGACAACATAAGCAGAGCATGTCTAGTACTATAATAAATGCACTCTTTGGGGGAGGCCTATGTTCAGTAGTGGACTTTTCTCTTCAGGCTGAAGATGATGGCTTGGCTTAATTTCTTAAAATGGACTTCCGCAAACAATGAATCAATAATCTAACAAAAGCAACGCCTTAGTCGGAGTTTTTCGAGATGTTATCATTTTTTTTTTTTTTCATAGAAATTTCATAGAATCTTCAGCTCTTTAGAATAATTATGATATCTATTATGTATACTAAGCATACTGTAAATTACAGATTCTTACTTTGTAACATAGAACTTATTACATTACTGACATAGTACTTAGAAAAGCACAGTTCTACTCGTTCCATGTCTCTGGAAAAACCCGAAGTGATTTCACTGTGCGATGTTTCCTTTTGACTGCCGAAGTATTTCAGTAGTGTTGAGTATTCCGTCAATATTGGAGCTACACGTTCATAGAAATAGGCGTGATGGATGTTAAAGGAATCGGCACAATAGTATGTTGGATATGTACGAGTATTTACAGAGAACGTGAATTTCATTCAAAAGCAATGCTTTGGAGGACAGACTGACGAAGGTAGTGTATTTCACTCCTTAGCTGTACGCATTATAAAGTGAGCGAACACAAAATACAAATTTGCCAATTTCTACTATTGAAATTTTGATTTACTGACCCCGTGTAATGCTACGGAAGCCTCAGGGCAGTTCTCGCACTTTATAATAAATAATAACACACAACGGTCACATAACTTAGTCCTGACCCCACACTAGGATAACCTGTGTCGTGGGTATCAGAAACTGGTACCACTTACTTGACCGTCTTTTTAATGATTTTGATATCTAGGAGCTTTGTTCATCTCCCGTTTTTCTATCTGATTCTGTTACTCGACTCGTAAAAATGAATCCAGCTCTACAAAAGAAGAAAGACAACTTGGCTCCAAGCGCACATATTTAGAGAAACTTTCTGGAACTCGCGAAGGCCATAATTCATTTTGAGGCATCAGCAAATTACAAGTCGGAGAGCTCGGCAGGAATAATATTCAAGTAACTTTTAATTAGTTCTTCATTAAGCTTGGGGATGTCTTCGTTTTATTTGCAAATGGCTCTTGTTGTGTCTGGGTTTATGCCGGAGAGTAAAAATTTTGCAAACATTGTATTGACAACTTCGGTGGTGTAGCGGGAGTCTGAGATGCAAGGAGTGTGGTTCTATTCTTGCTGCGGGACAAATGTTTCCATGACATGCAAATATATGTTTCGGGCACAGGGAATCATAGTATGGGGTGAGACCTACGCATGTGACTGTTGGGTGTTATTTATTTCATTATTTATTATGCGTGGGAAAATCACTTTGAACACCGTTTTTCAGTGCCGCAAGCACGAATTATTTACCATAGCGTTATGCTTACGATACTATAGCAAAAGCAGATATTAGCCAATGACATCACCAATGTTGAAATCTTTTAATTTTGATTGGTTAATAATTGACATTTGCTATCGTATCGTAAGCCTAACTCTATTATGAACTAATCGAGCTCGGGCCACAGTCTTCCAAGGTTAGCTCGTCTAGCCAAGCTGGTCTAAGGCAGATTATATCATTTTGAGTTGGGTAATAAATATTCTTTCTCATTTTAACAAATGATTGATTAGCTCTACGCTCAAACAAAGCGAGGCTCAGCAAAGTAAACTATAGAAAAGTCGAAAAAATTTAAGGCAACTCTTCACTTTAGGACACGTTTAGGACCTTAGAAAAGATCAGTAATGAGTTCCAATCACATAATTTTGAGTACAGTATGCAACCCTGTGTTTTCTATGAAAGTCTTCCTTTCGAGGGTATTCGAGTTCATACTCACGTTTGCTGCACATATTCAAAGCGTGCTCATAATTTCCCCTCTGTTGTTCATAATCTAAGGTGCAGGGGCTGGAGTTGTTAAACTCTGAAGGCTTATTATTCGATTTAAGAATGAGTAGAAACAAGTGGGATTATGCACGAGAACTTCGCCTGCAGAATATTATGGTCCTTCCACACAGACGCTTATGTCAGACGGCGCGCCGGCGCGGCGTTAAGGTCCTCCTATTATTCCTCGATGCGTATAAACTTATATGTAGTTCAAACGCAGAAGTCGAAAAGTTGCCAATCAAAGTTAAAATACATGCATGTCATTAGCTAATATTTGACATTCATACCTATTTAATAACAATTTATAATCGTATTTGGAATAACTGAAGATAAGGCTTAATCATAAATTAAATTGAATTAAAATAAACTATCGAACTTTAAAAATCGAATCCAAATCAAGCGGCAATTGCAAATAAATATAAATGTAAGTCAAAAGAGAAATTAAATATTTTAAACATAGTATTATAGAAAGAATAGTAGAAAGCTCTTTATTATATGCTATAATACCGGCCGGTATGGCATCTATGTGGGAACGCCTTTAGGTCTTGAGAGTCGCATCAGGTTTCAGCCGAAATGATTTAGCTGAGTTGAAAATTAACTTACTTAAAAAGACTTCAATAAGTTGGCTCCACTGTCAAAAGTACGTAGATTGTACTCAGTCTTTGAAACTCACACAAAACAAAATAATTGGGCTGGAATTCACCGCATCAAAGGCCTTTTATTTGGCTCAAGTTTATTTCGTTTTGTTCATTCCGTAATAGTACTAGCTTCAATGTAGTGATGACCTCGGTGGCACAGCGGTTGAGTGCCCGTCTGAGGTGCAAAGGGTGCGGGTTCAATACCCGCTGCGGGATAAATGCTTTCATGATCTGCAAATATTTGTTGGGTGTCGTGGTACACTGGTACTCCTAGCTTCTGATACCCACGACACAGGGAATCTTAGTGTGGGGTCAAAACTATAAAGTAACTAAAAAAGTGTTTAGGAGCAGCAGGCAGCACAATATCGGTCGCTCTGAAAATCAATAAATAAATAATAAATAATAAATATTCCGGACATATTCACACGGTCAACTGATCCCAAACTAAGCATAGCCTGTACTATGGGTACCAGAGACTGATATACATAATAGATATATATTTAACACCCAGACACAGAACAAACATCTGTGTTAGTCACAAATGTTTGTCCAGTGTGGGAATCGAACCCGCGACCTCTAGCGCAGAAGGCAGAGTTACTACCAACTGAGCTATGAGGCCAGTCAATGGGGGAGACCTGCGTCCAGTAGTGGGCTTACTACGGCTTCAATGATTATCATGATGGGATTGCTGGGAGTCGTTAAGTGCAGGTCGGTTGCTCTGGGAGGCTTATATTCAGGGACTTCTTAAGACTTAACTTTTGATGATGATGAGGATTAGTAGGATACTTTGGCTACGTTTGAAAAAGTTATTAAGTCCTTAGCATTACACCAGTGTTCACAAATAGCCGGCAGTTGCGTACAATTCCGTACAACCGCCTAATGGTTCGCCGTAATGTACAACCCGATTTGTTAATCCTTACTAAATAATTGCTCAGCATTTAGGGATGTACAGTCAGTACAGTCTCGTGAAAAAATGAAGTTGGCTTTGTTGGGACAAGATTTGGCTACATTCAAGTCTTCAGAGTGGAAAACTACAAGTAGGTAATTAGCGTAGCTGAGCCCTCGGCCATTTCACTTGTCTACCTACATACCAATAACTTGTTTTTCTATAATTGTATCGAGTATCTACTTAACTGTGTGTAGGGATTCTCAGTGAATAAATGCCCTTTTATTTTTTATTTTTAACGTGAGAGCCACAAGTGAGCAACAACAAATCTTGCAAATACTCTTTCCGTTACACTACCTCTTTACAATCTAGAACTATAATATCCGCTACACTACCTCTACCCTGTACTTCATCACTTGTGTAGTGCAAATTACGGGCTCCGTCGTGGCTTGATCATCATCAGCCTGATGAAGTCTACTGCTAACCTTAGGCCTCCCCAGAGTGCCACGATGAACGGTTTTGTGCTTCCTCCATCCACCGACTTCCAGCAACCTTCGTGGTCCGGTTCGTGGTAGCCATTCGAGAACCTTATTGGGGACCAACCTGATGGACCGAGGACATTGTGAAGGTTGCGGGGAGTCGGTGGATGGAAAAGGTTAAAGCCCGTACTTCATGGCTCTCTTTGGAGAGGCGTATGTCCAGTGTTCCCGACTTCTACAGGCTGATAATGATGAGTACAGTTTCAGAATACTGACTTAAAAACACTCCTTGGAGTAAAAGAGGTACATCCCTACGTATAGCCGCATAGCGCACTCCTAAGCGGCTTACTTACGCGCTTACTTACGGCTTGGTGACCGTAGCCTATGAGCGCTTGCAATACCAGAGGCATCACGTACGCGTTGCTGACCCTGAACCCTCCCCCTAAAGAGCTCTAGCAACCTTACTCACCGCAGGAACAAAACACTATTTGATATAAATTATGTTATTTGGCTGCGATCTTCTGTAAAGCGGAGGTACCTCCCCAGACGGCCTGCTCCAATTCAGAACGAGAAAATCTCGCTGTGCCCTATCTCCTCCTAAAATGTCCACTGCTGAACATATCCTCCCACACAGATTTCCAAAGCGACTGCCTATCATGTTGAGAAAGCCTAAAGCCCGTACTTCATGGCTCTCTTTGGAGAGGCGTATGTCCAGTGTTACCGACTTCTACAGGCTGATAATGATGAGTACAGTTTCAGAATACTGGCTTAAAAACACTCCTTGGAGTAAAAGAGGTACATCCCTACGTATAGCCGCATAGCGCACTCCTAAGCGGCTTAGTTACAAGCGCCTGCCAAAAAAGTTATAACTTTTGCGGGCTATTGCTATTATAAATGCTGCAGGCTTGTTCCAGGTGCTGAGTTTATGACCTTAGTTATAATGAAAAGTTGTGTAAAGTAGTCTCGGAAGAGCCTTTGAATCATAAAAAGTTTATAAGTAGACATTTAGGTCGTAAACGGCGCACTTGTTTACGTATTTTTTTTTTATTAACATCATCGTCAGCCAGTCTTCGTCAGGGTCTTAAGCTGTAGGATGTTTTTTTTTTTTTATACAACTAAGGTGGCAAACAAGCATGCCGTCCACCTGTTGGTAAGTGGTTACCGTAGCCTATGAGCGCTTGCAATACCAGAGGCATCACGTACGCGTTGCTGACCCTGAACCCGTCACCCTAAAGAGCTCTGGCAACCTTACTCACCGCAGGAACACAACACTATTTGAAATAAATAATGTTATTGGCTGCGATCTTCTGTAAGGCGGACCAGACGGTCTGCTCCAATTTAGAACGAGAAAAGCTCGCTGTGCCCTACTTCCTCCTAAAATATCCGCTGCTGAACATATCCTCCCACACAGATTTCCAAAGCGACTGCCTATCATGTTGAGAAAATTTGCCGATACGCTAGGCACGTGGGTTGGCGAGCGCAGTTAGAGCTATCGTTGTTAAAATGCGGAACGCTGCTGCCCATCCCCTAGCTTTTTTCCCTGAGTCGCCTCTTACTAATATCCACGGCTAGGTAGGTAGGAGGTAGGAGGGGCCTTTTTTTCAGCCAGAGTCCCTAAGCCGTTAGTCTACTGGACTGGTATCTCTCTGTAGTTACCTTTTCAATTAGGTTAACTTACATCTCATGTAATAATTTAAATAATTCACCCGCCATATTTCTCTACAAAAACATCTTTGAATTTCCATATAAAAGGCTGCTGGGAATAATTAAAGGAAATGTGCCGAAAAAAATAACACTTTTCGCATATTTGCACCCTCATTAAATTCTGGACACGCACCCCATAGCGTGTAAGAGGGGTTAAATTAAAACGAAGGAAATCAGATGAAACTGATGTGGAAATTTACTAAAATATTCTTTCAGAAGACTTGGCTACCTAAACACTCAAACTATGTGTTTCCAACCTGTTAAGTATGGAAAAAAGCACTACATGCTTCTACTGCAAAATGCGTCAAATATATTATTTGGACGTGTTACTGACTTAGTTTAGTTGTTACCCCTTTATCTGTTAGTGGATAGTTAAATAAATTGTTGCGGCCGCCTGAGTAAATAATGAGTTTTTTTTTGCTGCGTCCGCAGTAACGTTGGTGAAGTGTACAAGCTATCATAAAGTTAACGAGTTGGTAAGTACCTATTTACCAGAACTTACTGAAAGTGTTGAAAACTATCAACTTCGGGAGAAATTCAATTACTAGGGTATTTTACGATTTTGAGACTGTTGAAACCGTTTATGAATTTGACGGTCCTCCTTTATTTATCGCGGTGTTACCTACACCAAAATTAAAAGACAGCTTAGTGTCGCTTGCGTATACACCTAGCTCTTTTAGTCCTTTGGCTGCCAGCGAGGCGAATCAGGTCTACTCATGGTGTTTTGACCATACTTTAAGGATTTTCTCCATCTAGGTTTGTCATCAAGAATAGAGCAAGGCTTTTTTAAATTTATTAAGGACTTCGCTCGCGTGGTACCTACATAAAAAGTAGCCTATATGCTAGTCAAGACTATCATCTTTCTACCAAATTTCATCCAAAACCATTCGGCCGTTTAGCCGTGATTGAACCACAATTATCCAAACATCTAAACATCCTCACAAACTTTCGCATTTATAATATTAGTAGGATTTTAGACACACGCCATCTTTTTTACAGCGTCAGAAGTTTGTCTGTATACTCGTGCGAATGAACCATGTTTTGCTCTCTACCTTGTCGGGGGTTAAGTAATCTCGGAGCCCCGGAGTGGTTTTAAAGGTTTTAAGTACAAGCTAGTTTCAAAAGAGGTCAGGTTTAAAAATCTCCTGCTACCTTATTTTGTACTAGTTCCGCCCGCGGCTTCGCTAGCGTGGTATCTACTCAAAAAGTAGCGTAGTAGGTATGTATGCTATTCTAGGTAAAGAACTCTTTATATTCCAAGTTTCATCGAAATCGGTTGAGCCGTTACGGCGTGATTGAATAACAAACATCCAAAAATCGTCACAAACTTTCGCATTTATAATATAAGTAGGAAGTAGGATACCTAGTGAAATAATAATGTTTTAAGATCTTCTGTTTTCTATATTATTCTTACAATTTATTATTCTAGCAACAATCTACTTATTCACTTCCACTCAAGAAAATAACGAGCTCACTCAACCAATTTGGACAGAAATTAGTTTTTAAATTTATGGGGCAAAGATGAGCACCTAACGATTATAAATACCAGTCGTTCTATCCTCAGAAGAAAGGTGAAGGAAAACATCGTGAGGGAACCAGTAAGTATTCTTCGGTGATGGGCTTGCAATCTGTCACGTATGAATGACATGCCTCTGACTACCCCTCTAGATATCTTCAAGGATCTGATTGCCTGAATAGAAGAAGTCTACCATGTCGTGAAACTATCTTTTTTTTTAGACAAGTTTTAGGATGTCTCGTATTTAAAAATATTTTAGTTTCTAGTACATTCGTCTGAACAAAGTAATTGCAGCCGCTGACGTCATAATAAGAGTAGAAGCATCAATATGCTGCCCAGCGTTAACCCTGCAGGTGTCCTCTGTGTTATTGAATGTGATAAATTTCGTGCCTTGGAGTCCGTAGCTAGCTATCGCCGCGTCCAGCTTAGCGGAGTCCGTGTCTTTGAGGTGCGGGGTGCGGACCATTTTCCATATTTCATCTAGAAAATAAAAAGATAGATTCCAATTAAACTCAAATTAATAAAGTATTAGGGACTACAATTTAAGACATCCTAAACAATGTGATTCATAACATAATTATTTCCATCCCGAAAGAGGGTTTTCCTATGAACAGAAAGAAACAATATTAGCAAAAAAAAACAATGTGTTTTGTCACCCAAACTTTCTCAAATTAGCTGTTTTTAGTATTTATATCGTCTTTCTCCCAGAGGACAAAATCAATTTTAGTTATTAATAACTACTAGCTTACTAACACTTTTGGATTATGTTGTCTGATTAAGAATCTTTATGATTACTATGCCGTGGTGGCCCCGGCTGATGAATAGGCCCCTCCATATCTACCTATCCGCGGATGTCGTAAGAGGCGACTAAGGGAAAAAAATTAGGGGATGGGCAGGAGCGTCCCTCATTTTAACAACGATAGCTCTAACTGCGCTCGCCAACGCGCATGCCCAGCGTGGTGAGTATGGGCAAATCCCCCCGCATGACAAGGAATTCGCTCTGTCTGTGGGGGAGGCCATGTTCAGCAGTGGACGTCGTACGGCTGAAATGATGATGAGTACTATAATAACTTTAAGAATCTTTCATGAATAATAATTATGTTTCATTTATTTTCAGTCGCTGCACCATGTGTTTCATAAAAATGCATGAAACTTGGTCATCAGAAATTTATAAATGATGTCATACAAAGTTACTCACTAATGAACCTCATGTTTTTGTACCATCTTTGATAATGCACTGATTATCAAGAATCTTTTTGTGCAATAATTTTATCAGAATTATTATAGGTCAGCTTGTCATAATCGTTGTAAATAAGTATTAAAAATATTCACTACGTGATAAGATCCGAAATGAGGAAATCCGTAGAAGAACGAAGGTCACCGACATAGCTCTCAGAATTAGCAAGTTGAAGTGGCAGTGGGCAGGCCATACAGCTCGCAGATCTAATAACCGTTGGGGAGTAAAGGTTCTCGAATGGCGACTACGAACCGGACGACGCAGTGTTGGAAGGCCCCCCACCCGATGGACCGATGACATTGTAAAGGTTGCGGGAAGTCGGTGGATGGAAAGGTCTCAAGACCGTTCGTCGTGGAACTCTTTGGGGGAGGCCTATGTCCAGCAGTGGACTTCTACAGGTTGTTGATGATGATGATGATGATTACAAATATTTTAGAGAAAATGTTAATCTCATATCACTCGTATGCGATGTAGGGCACAGCGAGAATTTTCGCTCTAAATATGAGCAGCCCGTCGAGGTGCCTCTGCCTTACAGAAGATCGCAGCCAAATAACATTATTTGTTTCAAATAGTGTTGTGTTCCTCTGGCAACCTTGCTCGGTTGCCAGAGGAACACAGCACTATTTCTAGCTCTCTAAGGGGAGGGAGGGTTTGGGGTCGGCAACGCACGTATTATTAATACGGTATTACAAACGTTCATAAGCTACGGTAACCACTTACCAACATGTGGGCCGTTAGCTTGTTTGCTACCTTAGTTGTATAAAACACAAACCACGTGTATTATACGGTTTGAGAGTCCAGAAAGCTTTACCCCAGGCGGAGTCGCGAGCTAACAAGTAAATAATTAATAAAGATAAGAATAACACAGATTCTCCCTACTTAAACAAGGTGTTTCACAATATGTCAACTATCCTAAATCGAGATTATTCTACATCAGACTGACTGAAAGTTCTTCACTTAAAAAAAAACGTAATTTTTCATAGATTTTTTGAATTTGTCACTGCGCAAGAATGAACTGTTTGTCAAATCAGTTCAAACTCAATTATTCGGCTGTTTTAGGTCTTAAGGTGAGGGTTTAATTATTTTATGGTTTTTGAATTGTTTTTTCTCAATAACCGCAAAACGCACAGTTTTGATTTTTATGACAAAGATAACTTGAGCATTTTATTTACGTAAATCCAAGACAGAAACGCGATTGGTAAAACTTTTCTCAATAGATTTATATTTTAAAGTTGGGTCCTCTGCAACAGTTTTTTTTGAAAATACTGTGAGACTATCTAACAAAAATAACTTTTTTAAAATATTTTGTTAGACAATAGCAGGGCTACCTAAATCCAAGACACTTTAAAAAAAATAGATAGTTTTTGAGATAATCGATATTTTATTATATTTCGCTTACGTCGATTACTTTCGAGCGCCTTCTAACGCTTGCTATTTCTTTCCGCATTCAATTACAGTACATAGCGCTGTCACTTTCTTCACTCCGCCCACGCGACAATTTATTATGATTTTTGTATCCTCTTAATGTCGAACTTGTCGTTCGATTAATTAAGTTACTAATGTTATAAAAATTCACTCCGCCCACGCGACAATTTATTATGATTTTTGTATCCTCTTAATGTCGAACTTGTCGTTCGTTTAATTAAGTTACTAATGTGATAAAAAGATCAAAATCAGCTGATTTTTATGCCTGTTTTGGCTCACATATCACGGGAGACTAATTAGCACCTAAATATTAAACAGGTAAATACATTTAGGTCTTGTTTATTAACTGTCCAGTCTCCCTATCTTTTGTGTTGGTCAAAAGAAACTTATTTCATTTTTCTTTTGTTTTTCATAGTTAATGAATGGTATACTAGTCACGGAACACTTTGTTGAACAAATCAGAAACAATTAATTGCTCCGCGGTTTTCCGTCCCAGCGCGGCCGCGGCCTCCAACCGACCAGTAAATTACTTACTAGATTACTACCGTTTACAAAAAAATTATGACATAGACATAACAAGTCAATCTAATGGCGTTTTTATGTGGAAAACTAATTAAAAGTTTTTAATGCAAATAATCGCATGCGATGGAATGATGCCTCAGAATAATAAAATTAAATAATATGTTATGATAAGGGTACGTGTGAATCCTCACATTATTGATAAAAATGACGGATAACGAACGAAAAAACCACACCAGCTATAGCTGTTATATTATAATAATAACGTTTTAAAAATCTCTGGCCTCATAGCTCAGTTGGTAGTAACTCTGCCTTCTGACAGATGTTTGTTCTGTGTCTGGGTGTTAAATATATATCTATTATGTATATCAGTCTCTGGTACCCACAGTACAGTCTATGCCTAGTTTGGGATCAGTTGACCGTGTGTGATAATTATAAAAAAAATAAAAAAAAAACATGTCGGATAATAATTATAAGAACTTACAAGTGCTACTGTTTCCATTTTCATTGTTGTAGCAAGCAAACACGGCGGCGTAGTGTTCGTAGTTGATGTCCAGGAACGAATACGTTTCTGTTTTCTGATCTGAAAGGCAAACAAACTCCTCTGAATTGAATTTTCTAAACTATAGATATCAATAATCCATATTCAAGCACAAAGTCGGCCGGACTATGGAGAGGGCTATGCTCGAAGTTGCAATGCGTGATAAAATCCGACATGAAAAAATCCGTAGAAGAACCAACGCACTGACATAGATCTCAGAGTTAGCATGTGATTGACCAACGATATTGTGAAAGTTGCTGGAATTCATCATCATCATCATCATTTCAGCCGTACGACGTCCACTGCTGAACATAGCCTCCCCTACAGACAGAGCGAATTCCTTATCATGTTGGGGGATTAGCCCATACTCACCACCCTGGGCATGCGGGTTGGCGAGCGCAGTTAGAGCTATCGTTGTTAAAATTAGGGACGATGCTGCCCATCCCCTAGCTTTTTTCCCTTAGTCGCCTCTTACGACATCCGCGGATAGGTAGATATGGAGGGGCCTATTCTTCTTTAGCCACCACGGCCAATTAGTTGGATGGAAAAGGCTCAAGACCATTCGTCATAGCACTCTTTGGAGCCAGCATTGGACGTCTAATAGGCTGATGATGATGGTTCATCGTTGACTCAAGGCTATTTATCATGTTAACGCTTACATAATTGCTCATCGTTTATGATTAGTGGTATTAATTAATCGCACTCAAATCTCAACGCAATCTAGAGTGCAACAAAAATTTAATTTTTCTGGGAAACTTGACAGTGGAACGCACTTTAGATCGCTATCAATGGTTTATGTGCGATTTATTGTCATCTATTAGCCTTTATTTTAAGATTCTTCTGTCCGATAAGGAAGGAACATTAACGGCATACTTAGACTTGAGAAAAACTAATTGGGCTTTCGTCTATTTCTATCGTAGAACTAATAGCAAAATGAGTGATGTTTCATAGCTCAGCGGCATAATAAACCCTTAAAAAAATGTCAAATTAAAATTGATTAAGGTGTAATTGGCCGTGGTGGCCCCGGCAAAAGAACAGGCCCCTCCATATCTACCTATCCGCGGATCTCGTAAGAGGCGACTAAGGGAAAAAAGCTAGGGGATGGGCAGCAGCGTCCCTCATTTTAACAACGATAGCTCTAACTGCGCTCGCCAACCCGCATGCCCAGCGTGGTGAGTATGGGCAAATCCGCCCACATGACAAGGAATTCGCTCTGTTTGTGAGGGAAGCCATGTTCAGCAGTGGACGTGGTACGGCTGCAATGATGATGATGATGAAGGTGTAATTTATGCGACCTTTGGCTGGCATAGGGAAAGTAAAAAAAATAATAATGTAGAGTGGGTTGCAAATGCTATCCTGGAGCGTGTTACGACGACTGTCTGCTTGTATGTGTGTGACTTACCATCATAAGTAACCTGCAAAAGATCGCCGGTGCTATTGCTATTCGGATCAGGGATCAGCGCGACCGATCCATTGTAGTAGCTAGCTGTGTGATTTGTGATCCACTTTATAGAGACGTCTAGTGTGTTCTGATGGTCGAAGAGCACCATGGCGCAGTCGCCTTGGACTTGCAGATCAGTGGCTACGGCTGATAGGTACCAGGTGCCGTCCATCTGTGAAGAACAAGATTTAGAATTAACAAGATTTTACAGACGTTTCGGTGAGCAAATTGTTTCTTCCTGCCATTGTTCCACAGTATGTATGTTTTCTTTTTCCACTATCTTCTGTTAGCCATCATCTCCGCACTCCTTTCTTACTCGTGACTTTTTTATAAAATAATTCCATCGGCTCTTTGGCTCGACTCCTATATCAGTTCATATACTCTTCCGGTAGGTAGCTAATTCATTTCAATATTTTTAGGGTTCCGTACCTCATTTGGAAGAACGGAACCCTTATAGGATCACTTTGTTGTCCGTCTGTCTGTCTGTCTGTCCGTCTGTCAAGAGCTTTTTTCTCAGAAACAGCTGAAGGTATCAACTTGAAATTTATACCACCTATTAATGTCTGTGGGCTTAAGGTGCTGTATAAAAATCAAAGCTCTAGCTCAAATATCAATTTTTGTATGGAAATGGCTAAAATGAAAAACCTCTAGGGTACTTCCAGTTACCTCACAATTCTGAAATTTGGAATGCTAGGAGCTTTTGTAACACAATAAAAGGGAAAAGTCTGAAATTGAGGAATTTGGAAGTTTCTTAGGAAACAAAGTTATATTTGCGGTCCATGTCATACAATGACTACGTGAGCAACCGCAAATATAAGTTTGTTAATTCCTACACTTAGAATTTTTATTTTCTGATTGTGACCACCGGTGCACGACCGGGCTTTGAACCCAGGACTAATGGTATGGAACCCTCAGGGCGCGAGTTCTAGCACTTGATCGTCTTTATTTTTAAAAATTTCCATTCGATTCCTATTGCCCTAGAGAACGCCTATTACAAGGGCAGCATACTCCAAAATCTTTGCTTATTTCTTTTAAAATCATCATCATCATCAACAACCTGTAGAAGTCCACTGCTGGACATAGGCCTCCCCATAGAGTTCCACGACGAACGGTCTTGAGCCTTTCGACTTCCCGCAACCTTTACAATGTTATCGGTCCATCGGGTGGGGGGCCTTCCAACACTGCGTCACCCGGTTTGTGGTCGCCCTTCGAGAACCTTTACTCCCCAACGGTGATCGGTTTTAAAATCTACATGATTCAAATTTATAGTACTCACTTCTTTCCAATCAAGCTCCCTTGGAGCCACCTCAGGACAGCTCGCATTTCTCACCACACCGTGAACATAAAAAACAAAAAGTCCTAAAAACAAACAAGCAACCAACATCATAGAACCTTGTCGGAGAACACACAGACGGAAGCCGATGGGCAAATGAAACGTACCGGAAAGTTTTTCCTATTTTATTGATGTTTTTTGTAGAGATCTGGTTCCGGAGATGTCATAAGATTTTTTTGAACACCGTTGTGATTCTATTCATTTAAATTACGAAGGCTATATAATAATCATTACCATGTAATTACAGAGGTAATGGTAGGTCATGAAGAATTTAGGAAGCCGCAATACTAAAATGACTTCAGTGCCATGAGAATCATCCCGAATTGAGAAGCAATTTGATTTGTAATTTAGTAATTATTACATTGCTCTTAGCCGTGTCCAAATGGTGTGCTAAGTCATTCAATTATTTTTAGTATTTACGTCTGATGAATAAAGTATATTTTGAGTTTGACCTAAAAGAGCTTGCGATACACAGTGTTTTTTTGTACCTCAAATCGGTCACGCTCGTTTTAGTCCTGGATTCCGAAGAGCAGGTCATGCCGAATACAAGAGTAAAACTCCCGTGAAGCTCGCTTGTTTAGTTTCTATCAAAATCCAGTCGGAACATTTGAATCCCGGAAAATGAAAACTCGTTAAAAAGTTTCTAACTCAAAAACTATAAATATTTGAAAGAAACCAACGAAATAAAATTGAAAGGCCCGTATTGTGCTACCACTTTGGACACGCTAGGGCTTACCAGTTCCCAAATCGTGATTAGGAGATAATCTGTTTTATTTTTTTCTGACCCAGTTCTATGGTATTAGGATTTTAAAATTACCTTAAAACCAAGCTAAGGGTATGTACTATCACCAGTAAAAAAACCATTTACTAAAGTCGTCATCGTTAAATAACAAGAGCTCGTATTCATCCTCATCCATGACATCTTTATCATAGGCATTCTCAGATAGAGATAAGATTATCTAATAAAATTTATCACAATTTCATTCAACTCCCGTCTGACCTATGGAATGAATCTTCTGACATATTGAAGAATGTCACTAAATATCTTTTTTGTGCTTTTTGCCTTGGTTTTTGTGTCAAATGTGGGCAATGGACAAGTGATTCAGTTTGGAATGTGTCCAGAAGTAGAAACAATGAAGTATTTTGACTTGGAGAGGGTGAGTTAGAATTCATTCAAAAGGTCATTAGTTTTTTGAATGTGTTAACCGACACTAGGGCAGCAGCGTCCCTCATTTTAGCTCTAACTGCGCTCGCCAACCCGCATGCCCAGCGTGGTGAGTTTGGGCAACCCCCCCCCCCCCCCCCCACATGATAAGGACTTTGCTCTGTCTGTGGGGGAGGCCATGTTCAGCAGTGAACGTCGTACGGCTGAAATGATGATGATGATAATTCAATAAAATCACTAGGATCACTGTGAAACTTCTTAGAAACTAGGTGAAGCTATGCCTGTTCTATCAGACTGCACACTGTGCCAGCGCAGTTGTAACCACTTTTTTGTGTCACAGCACATTGTGAGGTGTAAGGATTAGCATCACCACTTCCAAATCGCAAAGTCGTGGGTTCAAATCCCGATCTGTCTCTGTCTTATCCTAGAGCCGAACCGGTTGAAGTCTTACTCCTAATTCGTTGCCTTTATCGTGACACATTAACACAGTCTCTGGTTAGTACCCATAATCATTAATCTAATCTGATAAAACTCAAGTGTTTGTTCATTTTATAATGCGAGGTTTTGTCTAATGACTAATAAGCATGAATGATAAAATTCCGATAACCATAAAAAGCATCCATATTCATTTTTGCAATCTTCAGGGCCAATATAGAGTAAGTTCTTTCAAAAAAATAAACGAAGTCCACGAATTTGGAGACGGTTTTTTTATATTTTTAAAACGAAATTATAGATTATAAAATTACTGAAACTCCAAAAAATTACGTGTTTTTCTACTCTACCAGCACTCAAAACCGCACCCCAAAGCATCTGATTAAAGATACCTAGCGGCCGCCCGCGACTTCACTCGGGTAATACCCAGATCTAAAGTAACCTAGTCACTCTCCGGCACTTGAACTATATCCATGCAAATAACTCTTAGATCGCTGCGTAAAAGAGAGAAAACCAACCAATCATAATTAAAAAACACACTTTCGCATTTATAATAATAGTTGGGAAGGATTAGGATGATGAATTAATCATATAAAATTTCCATGCAGTTCCTCGGCCAGTGGTACGAAGTGGCCCGCTTTCCCACCTGGTACGAGGACCACGGCGCGTGCGCATACAAGCGGATTCAATACTGTGGAAGACGGATTGAGATCGAACACGTGTTTGTACGAGACGGCATACAGTTTGTGCTGCACGTGAATAGCAGCTACTCTCCGGGTGATGAGGCCGTGTTCGCTATACAAGAGAATAACATCGGTAAGTGTGTACAACGTTCTTTTAATCGCTTCTGGTCGTATCTCAGACAGCAAAATAACACCTAAGAATATAAGAGCATTTTCTATCTCTGTAAGTACGTAGGTATTTAAATTATATATATTTTTCTATATTTGTTTTATTGTTTCACAAGTAGGTATATATATTAAAATATTGTTATATAAGTAGTTTGTTCATAATGATAAGTTTATAATTAGGTATCTAATATAAGTATATTTTGTTAAAATAGTTTGTTTATACATCTACTATTTTTTTTTATTCATTGGTCTTGTACACGAACCCTACCTCTATAACCATCTATCTCTAGCCTCAAAGGTTTGCTGGAAGAAAACTCTTTTTAGGGTTAAGCTCGCCTTTGTACATGTATGTCCTTTCATTTAGTTTGTTTTTTTTGTATGTGTTTTCTGTGTACAATAAAGAATAAAGAATAAAGTATAGGATTCACATCTGACGGAGCGAATCGAAGCGCAGTTATCTTGCATGAAGGAAGTGGATTTGGCTATTGAAAGACTAAAGTTCATATTTGAATATACCTACCCCAACCAGCAAAGGAAATGTTTTCCCAAATAGCAAAGGTGCTTAATAAGAAAAGTCAAAGTCAAAGTCAAAGTCAAAAGGCATTTATTTCAATAAAATCACTAGGATCACTTTGAAACGTCTTAGAAACTAGGTGAAGCTATGCCTGTTCCTCGCGACCAAGCCTAGAAGAATCAGGCAACAAACACGGCTTGGTGCCTATCATTTTTTTCGATGATCCTTTTTCACAAAATGGAATTTAAAGCTTCAGTGTGGTGTCGATCGAACTAGGTGAGGCTCAAGAGAAAAGTAATCTAATTATAATCCTTAATAAATAAGAGCTTATAAAAATGTGAAAAAAATGAAGACAAATGTGAGCTTCAACAAATGATCTAAGGGCAGCACACGCTACACTTGATGAAATATGTACCTAATGCTTATATAATTAAATAATACTTAAAATATAATGCAAGCAAAAACTGTAAAGACACTGCAAAATGGCATTTTAGCTGTCGAGGGGCAGAGCGACTTCAGGCCATGCGGTTTTATCATTTAAATAATCATTTAGTTTATAGTACGCTTTCTTAATAAGATTATTCTTTATGTACACTTTAAATCTTCTAATAGGAAGTTGCGTCGCGTTTACCGGAAGTTTATTATAAAATCTTACCATATTCCCCATAAAAGACCCATTTACTTTTTGTAATCTAAATTTTGGAATGCACAATTTATTTTTGTTTCTTGTGTTAATACTATGCACATCACTTTTTTTCTTAAAGCTAGCCATGTGCTTATGTGTGTACAATAAGTTTTCGTAAATATATTGTGAAGTTACAGTTAAAATGTTAATTTCTTTAAAAAGTTCCCTCAAGGAGTCCCTTGACTTCATTTTATAAATGGCACGTATTGCTCGTTTTTGTAAAACAAATATGACTTGGATATCTGCTGCATTCCCCCAGAGAAAGATACCATAGGACATTACACTATGGAAGTAGCTAAAATAAACTAACCTAGCTGTGGCTTCATCTGTGAGCCACCTTATCGTACGAACGGCATATGCCGCGGAACTAAGTCTACCGGCAAGAGTTTCAATGTGGGGTCCCCACTGCAATTTTGAATCAATATTGAGTCCTAGGAAATTTGTAGAATCAACAAGGGTTAGTGACTCTCCATTTAATACAATGTTAGTGGGGCTATTGTGTACTACATTAGGCAAAGAGAATTTGATACATTTCGTTTTCTTTGAATTTAGCAAGAGATTGTTTACAGTAAACCAATTAAGGACTAGCGACAAGGATGCGTTTACGTCATCGTAATTTGTTTTGGATCTGTCGACTTTGAACACTAGCGAGGTGTCGTCAGCAAATAGAACTATGTCACACATTTCTTTAACATAAGAAGGGAGGTCATTAACGTAAACTAGGAACAAGAAAGGGCCTAGAATCGAACCCTGTGGCACACCCATGACAATAGTTGATCCAGAAGACCTTTCACCACCCACGTCAACTTTTTGGACTCTATTGGATAAGTAAGATTGTAAAAGGTCAATTGCACGGTTTTGGATGCCGTAATGTTTTAGCTTTGAGATTAATGTTGCATGACTCACGCAGTCAAACGCTTTTGACAAATCACAGAATACACCGATTGCGTCTTGTGAGTTCTCAAAGGCATCGTATATGTGCTTTAAGAGCAAAGTCCCGGCATCGGCTGTTGATCGACCTTTGGTAAATCCAAATTGATTACAATGAAGAAGCCCGTTAAGATTGAAGTGAGATAATAACTGAGTAAGAATAACTTTTTCAAAGATTTTACTTAGAGTAGGCAATATCGAGATAGGTCTATAATTAGCGGGATCTTTTTCGTTTCCGGACTTGAACAAAGGAATGATTTTGCTATGCTTCATAAGGTCAGGAAAAACTCCATCGTCAACACAACTATTAAAGATGTGGGCTAAGCATGGAGCAATATCGTTAATAATAGCACCTACTACCTTTGTAGATATACCCCATAGGTCTTCAGTGTTTTTTATATTGAGGGATTTAAAGGTTTTCACAATATTACCCGCATTAATGTAACTAAAACTAAACTCAGTCTCACATTTAGCAACACTAGCTTCTAGAAGAAGGGACGCTCCAGAAGCTGAAGATTTTAACGACTGGGTTACAATATTAGGTATACTAGAGAAAAAACTGTCAAAGGCATTCGCCACTTCAATTTTCTTAGTTAAACACTATCATTATTAATTAAATTGATTTGTTTATTGAGGGCTTTTGATTTGCCTGTTTCATTATTTATTAGTTTCCAAGTAGCTTTAATTTTATTAGAAGACTTTTCAATTTTGTTTCTTAAGTACAATGATTTGGCTGCATGACAAGCTTTTTTAAAAGTTTTAGAATAATTCTTAACATGTAGTATAAAAGTAATGTCGTGCAGCTTTGACTCCCTATCAGCATATAGTTCGTACAATTTATTCCTGCTTTTATAAATGCCAGGTGTAGCCCAGTCAGCAAACCCGACGCTAACCTTAACTGTGCTTGTTTTTAATTTAAAAATTTGTTCGTGTTCTTTATTTATTAAATTCGATAAAATGGTAAAAAGGTCGTTTGGATCATCCATGCATGGTACAAGGGACATTTTGAGTTCAATACAAGCCTGAAACTTCTTAATATTACTTTCTGTGATGGGTCGGTACGTGAATTCCTCAGGTTTGTTTCTTAAATTACATGTAAATGTTAAAATGTTATCAATGCCATATTTAACGTTTATTACCGCTGCTCGTATACAAGACGATTCGTTATATGTATACCATCCCGAAATTCCGGCTTATTTTAAACACAATTGGCAATAATGTTTGTAATAGGACTTATTGACATTTGACATTTTTCGTTGAAAAACAATAAGCGAAAATCTGCTGTTTTGGGGTCAAATCAGTTCAAACTCAATTATTAGGCAACTGTTTTTAGGCAATCCTAATGTCGTTTTGCTGAGTTAGAATCATCGTAAAAATTACAGATCCAATGGGAATCCCGCTGAACGTGATCTCCACTGATTACACAAACTACGCGTTAGTTTACGGCTGTAGGAACAACACGGAAACTGATTTGAAATACCGTAAGTTTCGTTTGCCTTGATGGCCTTGATGGCTGAAGGAAGAATAGTCCCCTCCATTACTACCCTTGGATCGTTTTCGTCGATGGATGGAGATGATTAAGGAGAAAAAAGGTAGCAGCGTTCCCTAGAGATGACTAAGAAGAAAAGATAGGAGAAGGGCCGCATGCCCAGCGAGGCGGGGATGGGCAAATTCCCCCAAATGATTGTTTGGATGCAGGCCGCGCAAGGTCGGTCTCGCTGGAAATCTATGGCGGAGGCCTATTCAGCAGTGGACGTCCTACGACTGAAATGATTATGATTATAATTAAGTATCGTTTTTACCTCTTCTAAGTATAATATCCAACGTATATAAAAATAGCTTCCGCCCGCGGCTTCGTTCGCGTGCTACATATGCTATTTGAATGAATGATTTATTTGACACAAAAACACAGAAAAGAACAATGAAACAAGAAAAATTAGGTAGGTACAAGGTAAGTACCTACCTACCTAAGTATAAACAGTTAAAAAAAAAAATAGAATTTAAAAATATTCTAGGTAAGGAACTCTTTATACTCCAAGTTTCAACGAAATAGGTTGAGCCGTTACGGCGATTGAATAACAAACAACCAAACATCCTCATAAACTTTCGCATTTATAATATTAGTAGGAAGTAGGATACCACCGGTGTAGTGGATAAACAACTATCTATAAATCTGTGGAATCCGTATTTTCAATGAATAAGTAGCGTTCCGCCTACACTCATTGAGCGGATAAGTCTCCTTGTTTATAGTGAAGTTTATTATTACACTCCCTGCGTATTGACATCAGAATGACATTATTTACACGCAATTGCTGTCAAATTAGTAAAAATTCCATATGAAGACTAAAAATAAGAGGGACGGTTGATCTGACTCCTAATCAAAACTTGTTTAATTTCTAGTAAACGCATGGATCCTGTCAAGAGAGCAAACCCTTCCTGAAGACATACTCCTCAAAGCCCACACAGAGCTAAACGCTGTTCCAAACGCAAGCGCAGCGTTTCTAGAGACGGTCATACAAGGGGGGAATTCTTGCAGGTTCCATTGGGTGGCGCATGTTCAGGCGGTTGATACTAAAACTGATAATAAATAGAAATAAAATTATTTTGTGTTTTTTCATGAATTTGTACTGTAGCGGGCGAGTACCCGACTGATACCTATTCCCGCTGCGGGACAAATGTTTGCATGATCTGCAAATATTCGTTCCGGGTCTGGGTATTGGTACCATGGTACTCGTAGTTTCTGATACCCACGACACAGGGAATCCAAGTGTGGAGTCAGGACTATGTATGTGATTGTTGGGTGTTATTTATATTATATGCTTTTATTGCTTTTTAACTGATCTGGATCAGTTGAGCTATCTATAGATCGTTTGTAACGGTCTTTAGATGGCTCAACTGTTTCTTGTGTTTTTTGTTAAAATTAACTTGTATTAGTTTTAAGTTTCTTTCTGTAAATAAAGTATATCTATGCTTCCTAACTTACTGGATTATCTTTAAGTTGAAATTAATTTAGTAATCTCGTGACGTGGAAATGTCATATAGGTACATCGCCCGGAATCAGTAGTCCGATGATTTGTATTGATCAACATCATCGGACTGATGAGATTAAAAAGTCTCATTAGTCCGATCATCGGACTAAATCATCGGACTACTGATACTAGGCCGTAATTTTACCTATAATATTACCTAGAACAGTCATTTTTATTTGAAACTAGCTGTACCGAGCGGTTTTACTCGCATGGTGTCTTTATTTGGTACGTTAGGTACAACTCGGGCTTGTTACGCCAACGAGGTCGTCATGTAGAAATATATTTTACACAAACTGTAGGTATTCTATAAAACAACGTGATAGTGACTAAAATAACCCCAACACCATGAAAGGATATACTGCAATTGCTTCGTCTACAACGTGAGGGGACAAATTGGATAATTAGTCCGTAGGACGTGCTCCATTCGTAGTCTTTGTCCCGTCGTGGTCACACTGAAATTGTCCCTCTGGTCATAATGATCCTGTATATATTTTGCTTGCTGATCAGTAGCGCGCATTGCCAAAATGTGAGCACGATGTATACACTAGTAGGGGATTGCCCAGATGTAAAACTGCAGGAGAATTTGGATGGGACTAGGGTGAGTTTTTTATAATCTTGCTTGCTTGTCGTGTCACTGATTGTTCTTGGTCATTCTGTATAAGGCCAGTGACCAGGTTGAGTTATGGTGGCCCTAAAAACGGCCTATAACCGTCGGTGAAATAATCAGTGTAGTGAAGGGATTAAAGTGTGCTTCCTCAAGGCTCCGTTCGTCACATGTCTTTAAATTTTTAGATTCTAGCACATTCCTCCCTATGTTTTCCTTCACCGTTTGAGAGCACTAGTAAGTATAGCGAACATAAATTTTCCGAATGGAAAATCCATTTGTGCACGACCGGGACTCGAACCCTCGACCTGTCGATCGGAATGCGCGGTCAGTACCACCACTACCAGTTTTTTTAAATCAAGACTATTTTAAGCAATGTTAGAAGCCGTGTCGGCCTTGTAGGAGGTTCCCCCACTTTCGATCCGAAGATAGAAGAAAGAAAGAAAGAAAACATGTTTATTTGCTCCACAACGCATACTAAACATTACAAAAATAAACACAAAACAAAACATACCTAAAACACATAACAGCTTAGGTAGTACCTATGTAGTTGTAGGCACAGAAAAGTGAAGTAGGTACATATAGGTTACTACCTATATGTATCTACCTCACTTTTCTGTCCACCTACCTACTGGTAGGTGGTAGGTTGTGTATGCGTTATGTGGGGCAAATGGGTCCCGTCTCAGCATAAAGCTGCACCAGACCTGAGAAGATCGTGGTTCTTTGTCGGATAAGCTCGTTCCTTTTTTTATGTTTATGTCTAATCATAGGTTGCGTTCTGTTTGAATATCGCCACTTGCATTCCAGATCAGCAGAACCAATATATCAGTACTGACTATCTGAAGTAGGCAATGTATCTGAAGACAAACAGTATTTGACTGGCCTCATAGCTCAGTTGGTAGTAACTCTGCCTTCTGCGCTAGAGGGCGCGGGTTCGATTCCCGCACTGGACAAACATTTGTGACTAACACAGATGTTTGTTCTGTGTGTGGGTGTTAAATATATATCTATTATTTATATCAGTCTCTGGTACCCATCATACAGGCTATGCCTAGTTTGGGATCAGTTGACCGTGTGTAATAAGTCCTGTTTTTTTTTTTTTTTTTATTTCCCTTAATAGCTTAGTTCGGTCATATCTTCTGGTTTTTTTTCGGACGGATTCTTAATCTTTTTTTTTATTACAAAATAGGCTAACGTTTCACCACAATCTCACCTGATGTTAAGTAATGATGTGGTCTACGGTGTAACGCGTTTGCCTAGAAGAAACCTATTCACTCTGGTCTTGAAGACACCCAAATTATAGGTATTCGGAAACACAGACGCCGGCAACGAGTTCCACTCTTTGGCTGTCCGCATTATAAAGGTAGACGCAAAGCGCTTGGTGCGGCAAGGTGGTATATCAACCATGAACGGATATCGCGTGTCCGTGCGTCTGGTTGTCCGATGATGGAATGGGGATGGGGGGACTAAATCAAAGAGTTCAATTGCACACTCTCCGAAATGTATCCTATAAAAGCTTTTAATTATTAAAGCTTTTGGTTTCTTACTAATATACTGCGAAACTAGCATAAACATAATGTCTGACATATTCTACCAACAGTTTTCAGGTCTCTGGTACAATATCGCGAGCTTCGCCAGTGACAGTCGGACCATCAATGACTGTGCGACCCTAGAGTTCCAGGAAGACTACATGGGATTCACTTTGAGAGAAACCTACATAGATACAGGCATAGCGAACGGCAACAGAACCCAGAAGTCGTACTTTGCCAGAGTAGACCCCACGTTTGATGCGGGGAACAGGGGGAAATTTGTCATCAGCTACGAGAATGGTGGTAAGAATACAGTACATTTTACAGAACTAATCTCCTGAGCGAAGCTCCATTCAGCCCACAGCGTCGCCGAGGATGTTGTTATATTCAATACTAGCTTCCGCCCGCGGCTTTGCTCGCGTGTTACCTACATAAAAACGTAGCCTATAGGCTATTCTAGATAGAGAACTCTTTATATTCCAAGTTTCAACGAAATCGGTTGAGCCGTTACGGCGTGATTGAATAAAAAACATCAAAACATCCTCACAGACTTTCGCATTTATAATATTAGTAGGATGAGTTTGACGAATTTTTTTTTGCGTCTACCTTTATAATGCGGACAGCCAAAGAGTGGAACTCGTAGCCGGCGTCTGTGTTTCCGAATACCTATAGTTTGGGTGTCTTCAAGACCAGAGTGAATAGGTTTCTTCTAGGCAAACGTGCTACACCGTAGACCACATCATTACTTAACATCAGGTGAGATTGTGGTCAAACGTTAGCCTATTTCCTAAAAAAAAAAAAACACAGATATGGTCATACGATTTTTGAGTGTGACACAAAATATTATGTAGTAGTAGATAATAAGGCTTTTTCATTGTCGCTTTGGTGCAAACTGTTATGGCAATGTTAAATTTAAATAAATAAATTTTTGGTAAGTAGAGTCATTTAACACCTCAGTAGGATCAGTAGGTCACCTCAGCGCAGACGGACGCGGTAGCTGCAAAGCGACTAGTTCGCAAAATAATTGAAACTCAACCTTATATGTATTAAAATACGGCTGAAGGCACAAAATCTCTTCACTAAATTAAGTCAAATAAAAAGTATATGGTTGAGTTTCAATTCAACCACTCTGGGTTGTGTGATATAGCTCAACGATACCGCGCATTTCTCAAAGTCAAAATTGACTCTATTCAGTACACTTACAAGAATAATTTTGCATCAAATATTAAAACACATATTGCACGCAAAACGAAACACATCTGGCCATTTTGCCAAAACCTTGTTTCCATACAAAATCCATGCTTACACTATTGCGAGATGTGTTACGTACGCCATTGCCGTTTATAAGTAATTTTAAATATTTGATGAATGGTTTACTTTATTATTCCTTTTTTTTTATCCAGACAATGTCCTTCAGTTTCCTGTTTCAATATTAACTACCGATTACGATGACTTTGCGATTTTATATACCTGCAAGAACATGGGAAGAAAAGCTAAAATGCATTATGGTAATTATTTAAATGTACCTCAAGCTCGATGAACAGAAAACCCTGAGGGACTAAAGGTTTTCGAATAGCAACCGCGAACAGAACGACGCAGTGTTGGCCAGGAAAAGTATATCTGCCTAATCTTTTGTTGTCTGTTTGTTAGGTGAGAGTTATCTAGCCGAATTAATTGACTGATTATGATTCAGAAGATATTATTATGTAAAAAGTATGTAGGTATGTACATCGTAAATCGTCGGCAAACGTAGAAAATCTCATCAGATCTTGACTCTACTTATTAAGGAAGTGAATAGATAAATTATGTACACTATCGCATTGGGTGCAATGGTAGGTGTATGTTGTGAATAAATAAATGAAATAAATGAAATCATCTCGGAAAATATTTACAAATTAGTAGCTATTTATACCTATAGTTAATTAAATTTCTGATTTCGATTTAGATAAAGTTGGAAATAAAGTAAATTCATTATGTACCTACCTAGTTGACTGGCCTCATAGCTCAGTTGGTAGTAACTCTGCCTTCTGCGCTAGAGGTCGTGGGTTCGATTCCCGCACTGGACAAACATTTGTGACTAACACAGATGTTTGTTCTGTGTCTGGGTGTTAAATATATATGTATTATGTATATCAGTCTCTGGTACCCATAGAACAGGCTATGCCTTGTTTGGGATCAGTGACCGTGTGTGAAAAAATAAATAAATAAATAAAATGTTTAATGTGGGTGCTGAGAAAGGGGCAGCACATGGCCTGGGGCCTAGAGCGGCCAAGACTGCAAATTCGCCACTGTCCATTCCAGACTAAGAGAAAAACAATAGGTAGATTTATTTGCGCTCGCCAGCCCGCATGCCCAGCGTGGAGAGATGGACAAATCCCCCAAATGATTGTTTGGGTGCAGGCCGTACAAGGTTAGAGGAGGAAGGGCACAGCGAGATTTTCTCGTTCTGAATTGGAGCAGCCCGCCTGGGAGGTACCTCCGCCTTACAGAAGATAGCAGCCAAATAACATTATTTGTTTTCAAATAGTGTTGTGTTCCTGCGATGAGTAAGGTTGCCAGAGCTCTTTAGGGGGAGAGGGGTTCGGGGTCGGCAACGCGTGCGTGATGCCTTTGGTAAAGCAAGCGCTCATAGGCTACGGTAACCGCTTACCAACAGGTGGACCGTATGCCTGTTTGCCACCTCAGTAGTATAAAAAAAAAAAAGGTCTTCTATATCTTCTTACCATGCTTGGGCCGCATAGAAGTCGTGAGCCTATTTTTTAAAAATAATATTGTTAATTTATCATTTCCAGTGTACACTTGGGTCCTCACACGCAGCAAGGAAAAACTCGAAGGCGAACACCTGAAGAAGGTCGAAAACACTCTATCAAAGTACGCTGAGCTCGCTGAGCACCGGCAGTATTTAGTCTTCAAAGACTTCAGCGAGGGAAGTTGCGCGTTCAACATCAAGCAAGAGATAGATTCCTTTTCAACCAACTTCTGGTGAAAATCAATGGATAGGGGCCTGTATAGGCTGATCTCATATTTTTCTCTAATAAATAATTTATGTTACGAATGGTATACATCCTACTATCCTACTTCCTCATGTAGTAGTATAAATGCGAAAGTTTGTGAGGATGTTTGTGGTTCAAACAGCCACACGGATTGGGATGAAATTGCACAGAGGTTGATTATAGTCTGGAATAGTACATTTTTTTTTTAAACAACAGCGGTGGCAAACAAGCTTTCGGTCCATCTGATGGTAAGCGGTTACCGTAGCCTATGAGCGTTTGCAATACCAGAGGCATCACGTAGGCTACTTTTTATCTTAATAGGTACCACGTGAGCGAAGCCACGGGCGACAGCTAGTATGAGTGAAACCCTTCCTTATTAAGAGCCAATCTCAGAGCCAGCGTAGTCAGCTCGACTAAAGGAGATCCTTCAAAGAGATAATACGATTAAACCTCGTTGGCAACACTTGCGCCTCGATTTATAGATACACTTACCTTCAGCTGATTGAAAAATGATCTTTGTGCTTTCAATTTATTTATTAAATAGTATGTAATCGACCGTAATCTGAACTTTGTGCTTTCAATTTATTTATTAAATCGTATGTAATCGACCGTAATCGTAATAGGCGTTACATAAAATCTTAAAAAGCTAAATGAAAAATGCTTAGAAAATAAAACAAACTCAGGAATTTTATAGCCGTGTTCAAACCGCATGCGATATTTCATCTGAAATTCGTTTCAAAATGATCCTTCGTCTGGGTACTTATTAAAGTAAATTTTGAGACTGCGCGATATACTCGTAGCTCAAATATATCGCAAGTCCCTTAAAGTCAAACTCAAATTGACTTTATAATATTTATAGACTTTATAAACTATATAGACGGAAGGATCATTTTGAAATAAATTGTGATTGTCGTATCGCACTCCGTTTGAACTTGGCTAAGGATAGATTAACTAAGTAAATTCTGAAGTTTGAAGCAGAACGAAATTTTTATTAGAGCGCATAATCTATGGTTTTATTTATCTATTTAGTTTATGTAGGTTTTTTTCAGATAAGTTAGCTCTGTATATTTCGACTGGGCTTCCCATAGATAGGGCTGAATGTAGCAGATTCGAGGACTTTTGAGAGGATGCTGTAGGCGCTGGACAAGCATCATCATCATCATCGACCTCAGCCTTACTTCAATCACTGCTGGGTATAGGCCTACCTTTGTATTGTAGGAGGAGGTAGGGCATAGCATGACAGGAACCTCCGCCTTACAGAAGATCGCAGCCAAATAACATTATTTGTTTCAAATAGTCTTGTGTTCCTGCGGTGAGTAAGGTTGCCAGAGCTCTTTAGGGGGAGGGGGGTTCGGGGTCGGCAACGCGTGCGTGATGCCTTTGGTATTGCAAGCGCTCATAGGCTACGGTAACCGCTTACCAACAGGTGGGCCGTATGCTTGTTTGCCACCTCAGTAGTATAAAAAAAATAAAAATGTTCAATTCTCCTCGATGTATGTATGAAAATAAAGGTGTTTGATCTATCCAAATGCGTCCTCGTACCTATATATCCTATATTATTTATTTTTTTATTCAATTACACTAAATCGGCTTAACCGATTTGGATGAAACTTGGAATAGACATACACTTGGATAGGTTGTGACACGGATAGCGTATTATAAGTCAGTTAGTATCCAGGTACCACGCAAGCGAAGCCGGGGGTAAGCTACGCATTTACTAAAACGTATTTTGATAGCAATGATAATGCGTCGAAACGCGTTGATTTTCTTGGAAAAATGACATCAGTAAGTAGAGATAAATGAAAGCATGATTTTACGATAAAGAAACTCATGTATCAGGAATTTGGCTTTTATGTTTGGTAATAACAATAAAATATTACTATGCACTAAAACTTACAATTTATTATCACAAAAAACGAAATTGAAATCATTTTTCAATGAATATGGAGTTGCACAATGAAATGAAAAACTTGTAACAAAACAATTGTTGTTATATTGAATGATCTGCAACAAACGAAACATCCAACTACGAAATTACTTCAGTTACTACCTATAAGTTGAAATTATATTCCCTTGTTCAGGTTATTGATTTTCAGTCTGAAAGAAAGCTAGTGACAACGCGATATGTGTTCTCTGTTGCGGATGATCTTTAAATTATAATTATCACGTAATTAGTCATAACCACATTTTTGTGTCATCAGATGGTATGCTTACATTCCATTTGCCTACTAAGCTTTCTTATGCCTTGGTTTCTTAATAGCATTGACCCTAACCATTCGCCATATTGTCATTATTCGCCAGTGGCTACCATTTTTGATAAACTGACCAGCATCTTTCGTTTTTTTTTGCATGGAATACCTAAGTTACTCTATTTCACACGATAGTACATGACTGCTCTATGAGAAAACGAAATACCTTCGGAGCTCATAGAACTAATTCATGACGTCTACAGATAAGGTCGCCCATTGTATTGCCGTGTAAATTTGTAATTGTGATCTTATGTATTATTTCCGTGTGGTGATCAATAAAGTGTTATCTATCTATATATCTACCTATCTACAGTAAGAGTGAGTATAAGTAGAGTCAAGGTAGACAGAAAAGGACCAGATACGAATAGGTAGAGGCATGAGGCAAGGTCCTTTATTTCCACGAATTTATATTACGTTTTGCAAAACATCATCGATGATATAGACAGTCTTAACAGTTCAAAATTAGTTAAGGTATCAACAACTCAGATTAGGTTTTCATTTGCATCGCAAAAAGATGACATGGTTGACCAGGTGATGTCAAAATATGCATTTAGAGCTATAAACGAGGTGGTTCTTTGAGAAAACCAGGGCTAGGTGTACTAGGTGTATCTAAAACTATTCACTGCTTCTTGGGCGAGTTCGGTTCAGTGATGACAGTGGTGCTGGAGAACTTGCAAGCCTCGTCGGAGAAGTCAGTCACGACGAACTTCGTGGAGTCAATCTCCTTGGAGTGTTCTTTTAGGAAGTTGTCGACGGCGGTCTTGGCTTTGCCTTCCAGCTTCTTGCTCCTGGCTAGCACCCAGACGGTGTCTGAAATTAGAAAAATAAGTTTTAAAGCAGATAGATTTTTACACAGGGCCATAAATCAGACCGTGACAGTCGTGCACCAAAGAGTTTTTAAATTCGAAAAATTAAGTGCATAATAATACTTTCTAAGGCTTCGTCAGGAAACCAGTAGGTAAGTGGCGTTGGGCTTACAATCTGTGACGTATGGAATAACTCATACTGAAAAATTGGGCATGTGCTAAATGTTCAGACATGTCTCTAATTTACCCCCCTTAGACATCAGGAGGATTCAAGGATCAGATGGCCTGGAGAACTGAGAGGATGTCTACCATTCGTGGGATTAAGGTCGATTTCTTTTTTCCATTATTTTAGTGGTCTAGTGCGTACGTATGGCTTTGTATGGAGACAAAAATATGTTTTCTTTTTATAACTTTGTGTGTTGTTTTAAGGCCAGCTTATAGGTTTTTTAAATCAACCTTGTTAATCAGTATTTAGGTGTGGTATTCTGGTAGGTAATAATAAACGCAAAACGCAGGCATTTTTGTTTTATCTATTTCCAAAATATTCTTATCTCTTATCATATCGCCAATACGTGGAATTCACTTTATCACGTTTAAGGCAACGAGGGACGAAAATATTAGCGTTAGAACACGCTATGTATTGCAGTCAAGAGCGTGTTTTGTATGGAATGCTATCAGCAGCACCACGCGTGTTCGTATGCAAGTCCGTGTACCTATATTAGCCCTATAAAACACTAGCTGCCGCAACTTAGTCCGCCTGTTCAAGCATATTCCTACCCGAACTCTTGTCACTTCGTACACTGAGAACTTGATATTCCGACCCCGTGTTACGTGTGTACGGAAGCCTCAGGACATGAGCCCTACTCGTTCTTAACCAACTACATTTCAAAATGGATTTTCTCCTAAAAATTTACTCTAGAACCTCAGTAAATAAAATATAATACTTGTAATTTTGTGGAATTGCCACGGACTATAATTGTGGAATAGCGCGCAGTTATCACAGATTAGAAAATAGTTAAGAAGAAGGATCTAAGCTAAGCGGCGATTTTTCATCCATCTTGATTTACAAATATTGAGTTTTCGGAATGAAAAGTTATTTTTATCAAAATAAAATAAAGCCTATGTTACACAAGGATAGTGTAGCTTTCTATTTGTGGAATATTTTTTAGAATCGGTCCAGTTGTTCCCGAGATTATTACTACAAACAAACAAAAAAATTGGTTTTGATGTAGATTCCTAACAAGATGCTTGCGCTGTTGTTCCTGGAACATGTTTGCCGCAGCATGCTTATAGGAACTGACTCTTCCATTAGCATTTATACCTATAAGGTGCTTCTTCCGTGAGCAGCGGTAGTAGAAGCGAGATCGAGAGCGGACTCGTATCGTCCACAATGCGCGGCGGCGAACGCGAACTATCAAACAAATTAAATCGCCAGTCACTGTTACGGGCGTTTCTGCTTTAGCCTCTACTGCTACACTGAAACTCTCTGAACTCGGCTTTTTACTATTAAAAGAGATCTCTATTTCTTTGCAATACTTGATATATATTCTTTTGATGACATAGGTATGGCACTGCGACTTGCTCGCTAACTATTGGCCTCATACACAAGCTCAAAGGCTATGGAGGGAGCTAGGCTTGGAGTTTCGCTGCGTGATAAAATCCGAAATGAGGAAATACGTAGAACAAAGGTCACCGACCGAGCTTTCAGAATTAGCAAGTTGAACAATGGGCCGGCCATATAGCTTGCAGAACCGACAACCGTTGGGGAACAAAGGTTCTCGAGTCGCGACCACGAACTGGAACACGCAGTGTTGGAAGGCCCCCCCCCCCCCCCCCCCCCCCGATGGACCAACGGCATTGTGAAGCTTGCAGGAAGTCGGTGGCTCAAGACCGTTCGTCATGGAACTCTTTGGGGGAGGCCTTTGTCCAGCAGTGGACTTCTACAGGCTGATGATGATGATGATACCTGTGTGAGTCTTCTTCTTGTCGTCGTATTTGCAGTTGTAAGCGATGCCGTAGCTCTCGTAGTCGGTGGCGATCACGCTCAGCGGTGACTCCCTCGTTTTATCTGGAAGAAGTTATTTCATGACTTAGGCTCGTATTCAGAGACACGACTCAAGCATAGATTTAATCACAGATCAGCTGAACTCTACTTAAGTATTGAATCTCTTCTCAAACATAGCTTTTATTCAAGAACGGTACTTAAACTATTCTCAGCTGAATCGAGTCTCAAATCTGTACTCAAATGTTCTCGTTTACATTTTGATTTATTTATAATTTTCGATCCGTTTTACGCAGAAATTCAAACAGCCAGGGGGGAAATAGAATAGAACAATAAAGTGAAGTATAAATATGCATCAAAGTACGTGTAACGGAACGAAAATGTCATTTGATTAATGTCAAATCAAATCTAAACTCAAGCACCGATTTCGTCTAATTGACGTTTCAGAATAAGCATTTACTCAGGTGAACTGTGATCATTGAATCTATACTTAAATACTGTTCAAGAATTAGAATCTCGCCTCAAATCGAGATTTAAGTACAGATCAATGCTCGAGTCTTGTCTCTGAATACGAGCCTTAGGGTACCAAGTAGTACTAGGACAACAACTGATATAAATAGTAGCATACAGCTACTGTTTATCTATGCTTTACTATTTTTATATGTTATCTATAAGAATCACTATTTTTATTATTTAAATACCACTAATATCATAAATGTGTGTGTGTTCATGTCTGTAAAGATGTGTGTTACTCAATCACGCTGAGATGACTGAACGGAATACAGAATACAAAATACAGAATTTATTTATTACATCTTATGTAACATGTCATTAACAAAAAAAAATCTTATCATATTTTATTTACACATTATACTAGCGGAAGCTCTAGGTATTCTTCTAGGTCATAGAAGACTGATTCCGAAGACGGATTGGCATGTTTGTAGTAAATAGCCTAAAATAGCATATACCTACTTTTAATCCGGATACCACGCGAACGTAGCGGCATGCGGAAGCTAGTAATAATATAAATTATAGATTTTGAGTGTGTATAATATTAGTTACCACTCAGCTCCTGAACTGAACGGATTTTCATGTAATTGCAACATTATACCTAGTGGCATAGAACATGGGCTACTTTTTATCCCGGTACCACAAGAGTGAAGTCGCGGGCGGTTGCTAGTACCTAATATAAACATTGTTGATAGCCTTGAACAATAGTTTGACTAAGTAGTAGTTGGTAGAAGTAATATTACAATCAAGAATCAGCTAAAACTATACTTTAAAAGCATTGTTATGTAAATTATTTGTATAGATTTCATATTATCTAAATCGGCTGTATTAAAATTATCAGTTCAATCTCACCTGTATGATCAAATCAATTTAAATAGTTATTATGTATAGAACTCAAAACGGGTCATTGTTCTGTACTGATTGAGAAATCTGATAAATCGTCTATCTCTGGTGTAATTTTGATTATTATTAATTTTCGAATAAATCTCATAGTTGACATTTGCACGGCTTTTAGGTACAATATATTTTGTATTATTACTATAGTGTATTCTGGCAAATAAACATTGAGAACTGTTATGGTGTTAAAATTATAAAAATAAATAAATAATTAATAAATCTATATATCAAACAAAGTTGGTTCTCAAAATTACAATAGTTATCAAGATTTTGGAGATTGAGCTTCGCCTAGAATATCAATTCAAAGATTTCGGAGCCTAGATAAACCTGCCGAAAGGGTTTAGTCTATATTGAATTGGCAATAAAGTTTGTTCTACAACTTTTGAAAATTCGATATTAATTTCATTGAAAAATCTATAGGTACGCAAATATCAGCTATTTTGGGGTCAAATCTGTTCAAACTTCATTTTTCAGCTGGTAGGTAATCTTTATATGTAGGTAAGAACGTCTGTAGGTACGATTATTAATTACGTTTAAAATGATAAAAAAATCAAAAACAGATAATTTGAAAAATTGCGGGGAAAATTTTAGAAAAAATGTACTACTTCTTTCCTCAAATATTATTTCTGTTTGTTGATAGAATAAACCTCTTTCAGGACAGTACCTACATATCACCTTGTATAGGCCCCCGTCCGCGAATGATGACAATGAAACAGTGAAGCGAATGTCTTCGAAAACTCACCTCCAAAGTTCAAACTGACGATGAGCTTCGCCGCGTTGTTGGCATCATCAGCGAACTTAGCAGTGCCCTCAATAACAGCCTGGGTTCCGTCTATAACGTGGCTGTTCTTTACTTTGACGATGTCCCCTTCCAGTTTGTACTCAGCGGAGCCGCACTTGCCCCCTTTCTCGGCTGCGGTGGGGAACTTCTGGATTTCGTACCAGAGGCCTTGGTACTGCGGAAGAAAGGGAGTTTTTTGTGAAGAAGATAGCTTTGCTGCTTGAGGTTTCGCCATCGTCCGGTTTCGCTGTCATGGTCGTAAGACCAAAAGATTAAAAATCTGGTTTAGTCCACTTTCACAACCATTTTTCACAACTAGTTAAGAAAAAACACTTTTTACTCCTCATTTCTGAACTGGTTATTAAAACGGAATAAAAAGTGGCCTTTCTTAACTGACATCCGAAAATAGTTAAGAAGGAGAAATATGATTCTGCTTTTACAACTAGTTATGAAATATGATTCTGTACTAAGTTCGAATAAAATGATGCTTCGAGTTTCCTATTGTACAACAGGGCATTCATAATAGTAATGAAGTGAATCATCATCATCATCATTTCAGCCGTACGACATCCACTGCTGAACATGGCCTCCCCCACAGACAGTGCGAATTCCTATCATGTGGGGGGATTTGCCCATACTCACCACGCTGGGCATGCGGGTTAGCGAGCGCAGTTAGAGCTATCGTTGTTAAAATGAGGGACGCTGCTGCCCATCCCCTAGCTTTTTTCCCTTAGTCGCCTCTTACGACATCCGCGGATAGGTAGGTATGGAGGGGCCTATTCTTTAGCCGGGGCCACCACGGCAATGAAGTGAATATTTTAGATTAATTTCATAATTTCAGGAATTTTTTACATATTGAGTTTTTTTTTTTTTTTTTTTTTTTTTCCCGCTGCGGAACAAATGTTTGCATGATATCAAATAATCTTGTTCCGGCTCTGGATGTTGTAGTACCATGGTACTCTTTAGTTTCTGATACCTACGACACAGGTAATCCTAGTGGTGGGTCAGGACTATTCATCAGGACTATTTTTATAAAATGAATTTTCTCGAAATTAGTGAATAGCAGTCATAGGCGCGTTCACTATCTCTTTGAATCGAACTATTTGACCTTCATGATTGTATAATTGGTTTGTAACTGAGGTACATACTACAATCGATATAATTCCTGAACTACTAAGCAGTAAAGTGGAAAATTGGCTTATTTACCTACTGTGGGATTGGCTTAATTTATGAACCATGACGGCTCATTGCCATTCAAGCACGTCAGCACTATTTTACCCGAAGCCTACTATCCTACTTCCTACTCATACTAAAAATACGAAAGTTTGTGAGGATGTTGCTCAATCACGCCGTACGGGTTGGAACTTTGAATAGGTAAAGTTCTTTACCTAGAATAGCATATAGGCTACTGCTTTTCATGCAGGTACCAAGCGAGCGAAGCCGTGGGCGGAAGCTAGTTTGAACAATAAATCTTTGATAGTGTCAACTTACGTCACCGCCTATACAAAATCGAAAATTTTGGGGCGGGCCACGCACGGGATCGTGATGTTTGGGAGGTATTAGGCGAACCCTTTGTCCAATAGTGGGACAAAAACGACTTCACTACTTAGCAGGCATGCAGGAAGCATTGCAATCGCTTTGAATGTGAGTCAGCTCGGAACTTTAGTATCAAATAAATAAATAAATATTCCGAGCATTAATCATCACCTTACTGCCCTTATCCCACATCATGAAGGGTCGCTACAATTTTCAACAACATGTATTCTTCTTCCATTTCCTTCTATCAGTCGTCATATCAGCACTCACTCCTTTCTTCCCCACATCCACTTTCACACAGTCCATCTATCTTTTCTTTGGCCTACCTATACTCCTAAATCTATCTAACACTCTTCTCGTCACAAAGATTACAAAAATATCAAAAACAAACAATGCAAGTCTGGTTTGAGATTAAAAAAAGCCTTCTAGGCAGATAAAATAGTTTAGAAAATATCTCATGTTCAGATTAGAATAATCTTCGATTGATATTTTGGCTTTATCTTATCACTCGTAAAAAAAGAGAACAGGATACAGATACCTACAGGGTGTAAAATTGCACGTTCCGCAAACTTGATTATTACAAACTGCCTATACCTACGATCCTGTAGCCACAAGCTACAGCGGTTTGATTGTAGCTGTTGTTAAATAATCTTATTATGGCTACGGTTCTAGACCTACGTCAACAAAATATCGTACTGCTCGTTAAAAAAAAACGAAGTATGAAACTTCAGGTAAGCAAATTCTATGAGCGGGAGAATGATGACCACGAAATCAATTGAAAAAACACTGTATCATTATCAAATCAGTCAGTTCTAAGCCAAATCCATCTATTGAAAGTTATCTATTGATAGTTAATTAAGTTTTTTATCATTGATAAAGAAAGGAACCATTTATAGTTTATAGTTATTTATTGGTAAAATACAGATTTGCTAGCCCAGTTAATAGGATTATAGTAGGTTAATAATTTTAGGACACTATCGCAATAGAACTGCACGCTCATATCCAAGTGCGACCACGGTAGACCAGCGCTTTGGTATGAACTGCTCTGCCTATATACAAAATTACTCTATGGCTCTGCCCTAGCACATGCTGAGTGGTGGCCATTTTTGTCACCATGATGTTGAATTGCATTTTGTTTGTATTGTGTTATGTTAAGTCTGCTTGTATTTGTAACAAAGTAAACGTTTTTCGATTCTATTCTATTCTATTGCATATTTTTAACTGCCTGGAAAGTCACATAAAATTAACTGTATTAAAAATTAGAACGAGATCGAATTCACTGTCCAACACCGCTTAAAATTTTTAGAAGTAGTATTATTTATTACACCCTGTCTTATAGGTAAAAATTTCATAAATTTGACTTACTGCTGTCAAATTGAAGTTCTCAACAGGCTTGATATCGGGGCAGGGTCCGTCATGGGTAACCTCCGCCATCGCCGCCGCTGCCAAAGCCACGATCAAAATCTGCAGCATTTTGTCAAATTTGTTATCTCTACTATTCTGTCTGAATGTCAGATGAAAACTAACAGCATTCGATGCAGTCCTCCCTTTTATAGCCGCGGCCCGGCTCAGAGGTCATGGGCATGGACAATTTTCGATGTGGATTATTTAATTGGCAAAATTGCGTTTACTCTGGATGATTGGATGCTTCGAGAGTGGAATTCTATGCTCTTCTGTATTGTCGAACAGTTTCATTGTGAATTCAGTTATTTTTGTAAAATTTTCGTGTCGGAAAACTGCAAAGAGAAATGTAAAGGTGAGTATGGGTCTGCAATGACTGGCCTCATACTGCCACTGGGCTCAGTTGGTACTAACTCTGCCTTCTGCGCTAGAGGTCGCGGGTTCGATTCCCGCTCTGGACAAACATTTGTGTGATGAACACAGATCTTTGTTCTGTGTCTGGGTGTTAAATATATCTATATCTATTATGTATATCAGTCTCTGGTACCCATAGTACAGGCTATGCCTAGTTTGGGATCAGTTGACCGTGTGTGATATGTCCGGATTTAAAAAAAAAAAAGTCAATAACACTGGTTGTGCCTAAAAGTCGGAATATGGAGGCAGTTATTGACATGGCACTACTGTATCTTACCGTCTGGTAGCGGATGGCTTACGACTTATATCCCCAAGAATGGTAAACCTCTAAGATATCTAAGCGATCAGATCCTTGAAGACGTCTAAGGGGATAGTCAAATGCATGTCCGAATATAAGGCACAAGCCCAAATTTTGCAGTAATGTCTTTCTGAAAATTACTGCATAATTTGGGCCAAAATACCTTTTTCGTTTACCAGTAGTATATGTCTTTCTGAAAATATACTACTGGTAAACGAAAAAGGTTCCTATTCCCAGTGCTATTTATTTAAATGAAGGAGGTGAAAGACAGAGCAGAGACCTCAAGAGCAGAAAGACACTTGTTGCAAAGTCCGCTTGAGGAAATAACTGCCTTGCCTGTAAATTCTATTGCCTGGCAGCTGTGTTTTGGTTTAAAGGGTTAGGTAGCCAGATAAACTACAGGCACATGAGACCTAACAGCCCATGACTCATTGTTCATCAACGCGTGATGCCCCTGATATACAACTCTATACTTATAGTATATAAATTAGGTTTTTTTAACAAAGTTTTCCATCGGACCTTCATTCAAAGGGCGTCGCAGCTGATCTGTGACCAATTACTATTCAATGAGTAATGAACAACTGGAGCATGAACTGACCAATACTGACCATTACTTATTTTATACGAATGAATCCTATATATTTTATTATCATTATTATAATCAGCTGTTACTGGTTCATTGGAAAGTGGAATTTGAAGAATGATTCGCAAATCGATATCATATTTTTTTAGGAGCTTGGTAATGTGGATGATTCATAGAACTAATCACTGAATAGTCATCACATCAGTCAATAGTTGTAGGAGTAAAACTTTGACTTATAATATTTGAATATTTTGGGTAAAAAAGAAAGAAAGAGAAGTTATCTAAGGGTAGGGTTGTTTATTTATTTATTTAATCTTTATTGCACACAAACAACAATGTATAAAAGGTGGGCTTAATGCCAAGGCATTATCTACCAGCTAGCCTGATTGGGTAGAAACAGGAGGTTGGCGTGCGACGGATTGTTTAACTTAACTAAAAACATACTATATACTATATATATATATATATATATATATATATAATACACTAACAGATTAACAGATAGTACAGTATTTTATTAACATGTAGTGTAGATGCTAGATGTTTTTAAGAAAATGTTGTGTTGTTATGTACAACTAGCTTCATGAGGCTTTGTTCGTGTACTACCTGAATAAACTGCATAAAGGATCCTAGACAGACAGTATGTTATGTTTTTCTAGGCTTTTTACACACCTGCCAAATATAATTTAAATATGTTCAGTGGTTGCGGCGTTGCGGCTTTTATCGAAAACACAGGTAAAGTCCAGCAGTGGACTTCTACAGGTTGTTGATGATGATAATGATTTGAGGTACTGATGTCTTATGTTTATTTATCGAATAAGCATACATTCGCACATTATACAGAATTATGGTAATTCGTTTTGGCAGTGTTTACATAGTTACATCATTGTTTTAATGGTGTATTGTTTGATTTTAGAGTTCATTGAAATATATTTATGGTGATCCGTAATATGTATCGATACAATCCCGAAAGGGGCTTATTCTGTCAACAATAGAAAGAATATTAGCGGTAAAAATATCAAAATTTTCAATATTTTTTTCTTACACTGTGGGGTCTATAAATCAACTATAAGATTAATTAATATACGTACGAGTGGTTTTACATTAAGATTTCTACATAAATAGCTTCATAATTGAGTTTTAACTAATTTTTACAGTTGAAGAGTAGATTTTTGGATAATAAAATGGTAGTATTTTTTTCAATGAAAAGGGCTAATTTCCAAAATTCTTTATTACTGTTGAGTAAGTTTCCGCATTATAATCATAGTCATTTTTCTCGTTTATTATCACTAGAAGCTTCAATGGATAACTGAATAGAAATTAAATGCTAGTATAGTTAGTCATCCTTATCAGCTAATCTACTCAGGTATATCTAAAAATACCTGCCTACAGTGATCTTTGCTCAATTCAGTATTCACACTATTGATTAGCAAGTTGTGTGTTGCTACGCTCTAGCTAGACTGTACCCAGCATCACATTACCCGTTAGAGATGGGTCGTACTTGCTATTTTGCGTACCAGATCCATAACGTAACGTATATCGTAAGTACCAGGTACTAAATACTTGAGAGTATGTATTTAGACCGCGCGAGTCCACTGCGCAAGTCTACTGCGCAATTCCACAGCGCAAGTCCAACGCGTACCCAAGGACGCGCCGCGGCGCGTCGCGTCTTAGGGTGCGCGGTGGACTTGCGCGCCGCAAACGAGTATTTTTCATACGTCTAAGTATCGTGAAGTCGTACTAGGAAGGTATAGTTTGATGCGAGGACCTGGTTTAAAAACCTGATTGCGTAAATACGAACCAACTCTATTACCTGTCTCTACAACACAATCTATTGCCGCTTGTACAATACAATTGGCTAGACATAGTTGCTTAGTTACAAAGCTACGTGCACAGTGCATAAACACGTGATCGGGCAACGCCTTCAGTGGATCCCCGCGTTGCAAGCACCCATTATCCACTTGGTTGCTTGATTGTCGTTTTACTGATTCTTTCTTGGTTATCCTGTATTAGGTGAGTGACCAGGTTAAAGTATGGTGGTCCTAAAAAGGGCCTATGTCCGTCGGTGAAAGAATCAGTGTAGTGAAAGGAATAAAATGCACCTTTCGTGTACTTGTCACAATTGTCTTAGATTTTTTTGAATCAAGGACATGCCAGTTTCCTCATAATGTTTTCCTTCACCGTTTCAGAGTTAACACCATATTTCACTTGGTGATATGTAATGTTTGAAACATACATTGAAAACAAAATTGATTTTCATTGATTCAGAATTGAAAATAATTGAATTATTGTACAACGGAAGAATCGTTTTGATGGCATGTAATCCAATTTATTCGACCTCGGAGGCGTAACGGGCGAGTGTCCGTCTGAGACGCAAGGGATTCGGGATCGATTCCCGCTGTGGGACAAATTAATGTTTGCATGATTCACTAATATTTGTTCCGGGTCTGGGTGTTGTGGTCCCATGGTACTCGTAGTTTCTGATACCCACAACGCAATGCGAGACAAGTATTCTGTACAAAAGTTCCCTGTTCTTCCCATTTACGTTAGGTATATGTGTGTCTGTTAACCAACAGTAATTGCAAAATTGTCTCGATTTGGAATCCGCAAATCAAAATAAAGGGTTACATCATCAGATTGATTCAAATGAAATAACAACACTGGGGTCTCTCGAATCGTCCATCCCGGGCCCCACAGATAATCGCATAGTAACTTGGCATTACTGAGCCACAGATAAACGATAGTCTCTAAGCATTTACTCAATTGAATACCCCGCCAAATTAAATTAGTATTGAATAACCACTTCCTTCAAGCTTTCCACTGTTGTCGCTTTGTTACGTACTTGCTGGTTTGTTTTGGTGCTTATCCTGTTAGGATTTGCAGTAATATGGAGGCTTTAACTAGCTGAAGAATAAGCCCCTCTCTGTGATGATAATGATATGTCCGGAATATTTATTTATTATCTCCTACCCGTGGATGTCGTAAGAGGTGACTTAGGGTAAAAAGCCAGGGGATAGGCAGTAGCGTCCTCTATTTTAATAACTATAGCTCTATCTATCTAACGATATCTCTATTTCACTGCCACTGCGATTCGCCTGTGGAACTCTTTCCCAGTGTAAATCCGCAAAGCCGGAATTTTCGGAATTTTCAAATATTAAGTTTGATTTCAAATTTTTGTTATACTCAGCACTATACTGTTATATTTCCTTTTTCCTGACTATTCAAAGGTTAGCTGGAAAAAAAATATAACTAGCATTAAGTTCGCCTATGTACTTGTCTTTGTCCTGTGCATAGTGCTTATTTCTCTTTGGTCCTGTACAATAAATAATGTTCTATATTTTTTTTTTAATCTTTATTTTCTTAATTTGTCACATTGTGACATGTCACTCCCGTAAGGCCACTAAACAATATTACTGTCTTCTTGGCGTCGCCACTATCCGAAACAATAATGCTGGCGAAGTCACATTTAATTACTTAGGCAACTCGTGAATAAAGCTTCACCAGCACTTTTGCCTTCTCGGACAGTGGCGAAGCCAAGACACTATTATAACTACCTAGATTAAAATCAATCCATTTATAAATACATTTCATAATTGTTCTATATATCTACACACACACACCCTTTTCAAAAATCGAAAAGCAATGAAACGAAAGGTAAACCTTCGTCAGACGGACATTCATAAAAAAATCCGTGAAAAAAGTTTCACTGCCTGCAGCATTGTAACTTTTTTTCAGCTTTCTGAATAAATACCTTTTTTGTAATTATTAGCATAATATCATGATACTGGCATTTTTATACGTTTCCAATGAAAAAACTGTAATCATTTTGGCGGGAATTTGCAAAGTGATATTGTGCTCTCAATTTATTTTAAAAACCAAGTAGTGTTCAATAATAAATATAATGTACCTACATAAATTGGCCTAGATGCCAATAATAATAGGTCCTAGCGTAAATAAAAAAAAATAGGGTTCTTTTAGTTAGACCCTTAGCTTCATAAATATGTACCTATGTTTTATTTCATAACCGGATTGATGCCTCTAAAGACCGAAATATACATCACATTATGGTTTAGGTTTAGCTATGGTTACATAGACGGACAGGCAGACGCCTCAGTTTTACGTTTTACCCAAAACCGTTTTCCAGACTTACTTTTAGAACCGAGATCCGCAATGTAATTCAGCATTTGTGATTAACGAAAAACGCAAAGATAAAAGAAATCGATAAGAATTATTATAAATGCGATATTTCCGTAGATAGCCAGCCATTTCATTAGTTTAGTTATTGCTTTGTGGGGTGATAAAATAATGATCTGAAAATGTACAAATTATTAGTTTTAGGTTTGCTAGGAGTGTTCGGTGTTAGTGTCGGACAAATACTGCAGAATGGACAGTGTGATGCGGATATACCACTGGCGCAGAACTTTGATGTTGAAGAAGTAAGATATCTGTGTTTTGCGTTTTTTTAAGGCTTTTGGTCCAGAAAAGATCCAAAGCTGCAAAGTTGGTAGACTAAATTCCGTTGTCCGTACGACGCTAGACGCGACGTGAAAGGAAAACGAAGCGAGAGGATCTTGTCTAGACTTTTCTATATCTACTGATAATCGATTGCGGCATTTTATTATCAAAATATTACCAATCATGAAAGCTGAAAAACAGTGTCGACAAGTGGCATGCCTGGCAAGCCTATTTTACAGATAACAGCCTCCTAACATTTATAAATGCAAAAGTTTGTAATGATATTTGGGTTCAATTAATGAGTAACTAAACATAAGGCTAAACTGATTCCGATGAAACTTAAAAAAATAAAAATAAGTGATCAGAGATTATAGATAGGTATAAAGCTTCAAACCCAATGACCTCTGTGGCATGGTGAACTAGTGTCCGACTGAAGAGGTGCGGTTGCGATCCCCGCCTCGGCGTTATCTACAAATATTTTTTCCGGGTCTGGATGTTGTGGATTCATGGTAGGTATTCTTAGTTTCTGATAGCTACGATACAAGGAATCCTAGGGTTATTTTTGTGACTTTTGAGTATTCCTCACATAATGACGATAGTAGTAGTTGTTAGTAGTACCTGCTCCTGGCACCCATGCGCACGTTGCATCCACAATGCCCCAATCCTTCAAAGGTTAGTCTTCGGAAGGTGTGGTTATAAGTCATAAAATGTATATCTTGATGTACTTTTAATTCAAGAACGATAATTAAAAAAGTCAAGGTCTTTCATTCGTTTCTTCCGATAGGTTCTAAATTAATTTTATCTAATCTAACTATTGGGCGCCAATCGACTTCAAAATTGTTTACTTATCGCACTAAAATGCGATTAATAAAACAGGTGTTTCTAAATTAGGTATAAGTATTGATTATTTGTTCTAGAAAAAAGATTTTAGTACTTAAAAGCATATGCTATCAGTTTCTAGGAACATGGTACGAAATAGCGAGGACGGACTCGGAAGCGGGCGGCGATTGCGCGTCCATAGAGTTCACGAGGGTCGGTGAGGCCGTTACCGTCTTCCACAAGACTGTGAGAGAAAACTTCTATGCGGAGTACCAAGGACAGGCTACCGTGGCTAATGGAACTGCGCGTCTGGAGCTGAATTTACCACTGCTTTCGAGCAACCGTAAGTTTTTTTTTTAGCTCTGGCAAACCTTAGTTACCGCAGGAACACAACATTAAATAAATAAATAATTAAATATTCCGGACATATTCACACGGTCAACTGATCCCAAACTAGGCATAGCCTGTACTATGAGTACCAGAGACTGATATACATAATAGATATATATTTAACACCCAGACACAGAACAAACATCTGTGTTCATCACACAAATGTTTGTCCAGTGCGGGGATCGAACCCGCGAACTCTAGCGCAGAAGGCAGAGCTACTACCAACTGAGCTATGAGGCCAGTTTTTTATGCAACTGAGGTGGCAACCTAGCAAACGGCCCACCTGTTGGTAAGCGGTTACCGTAGCCTATGAGCGCTTGCAATACCAGAGGCATCACACACGCGTTGCCGACCCCGAACCCCCTCCCCCCCAAAAGAGCTCTGGCAACCTTACTCATCACAGGAACACAACCCTATTTGAAACAAATAGTGTTATTTGGCTGCGATCTTCTGTAAGGCGGATGTACCTCACCAGGCGGGCTGCCTGTAAGTATTTCAGTTGGTCATTTATAATAATAATAATAATAATATAATATATCTTTATTTCAGGCTACTTGACACATTACACAAAAATGTGTAACATGCCATGGCCCATATTAATAAATACCTTACAGACTAACATACATATAATTAATATAATTTATGAGCCTTTAGCTCGGCCGACAGATCTTGGAAAATGAGAAGCCGTGGTTTATTTACCCGACTAAAGCAAAGCCAAAAGAAAGGTCATGTTTTTAGCAGTCTATGTATATGCATGTTCCACCGTAGCTCCTTAACTACTAAGCCAATTTTGATGAATAAGGTGTCAATCCATTCGTTATCATTGTCCGGGTGACAAAGGCTACATTTTTTTAATATTACCCGACAACGGAGGGTTATGCTTTTAACAGTATAATGTTCATCTGTGCCCTGATAGCTCCTAAACTACTGGTCGTACTTTGATGATTTTATATGAATGAGTCACGGCTTCATATGACGTTTGAGTAGTATTTAGTAGGTCTCTTTAGTAGGTCTAGTAATTTATAGTATCGAAAATTATTCAACATCGATGATATTATAACCAAACTATCAAATTATTTACAGCTATCAACTTCTGGGTGTTGAGTACAGACCATACCAATTTCGCGCTCACCTACGGCTGTGAAAATGTTGGAGCCCAACAAAGACGAGGTAGGTACCAATATAACTATAACCAAGTTTTTTTTTTTTTATATATACAAACTGACTAACGTTCTGACCACAATCTCACCTGATATTAAGTGACGATGTATTGTAAGTATTATAAAACTAAAATCAGCATCAGCCTGATTATTTCGAATGAATGGGATGTAAAATAAGCCCATTTCAGGATATTATACAAAATATTATAAATCACCTTGTACAGATGAATTTTACGATTTAGAAGACTTGTTACTTAAATTTCACTATTTTATTTTTATTTCTGCTTGTAGAATAAGCCCTTGTTGTTCGGTGCATAAATGCAAAATGATTTCGTTTCATCATCATAATTTATATCTCCTAGGCGATAGTGTGTGTACTTATTATAAATTTTTGTTTTTGTTTAATTTCCTAGATAGATCTTAGAGATTATAGTTTTTTTTACATCAGGGCCATCTCGTTGTTGACACGCAATGGTTAGGTCTTATGTATCTGCAATTTCACCAGTTGCCGCTCCCTTTAGACCGTACGCAGTATTGCTGTTTAGCTGCACAATTTATCAGCAGCAGATAGAAACTTCCCCGGACAGACGTTCCACAAAGAGTATCTGCTTTTGTTTGTCTTTTCTCTATTTCATCTTTGTTTTCCTTTGCAGTGTATCTTTGGCAGCTCGGCAGAGCGACTTCCTTCCCCGGAGCTATGATATCAGCCAACCTTAACACATTAATGATTAGTTTGTTCAACATCACGAATAACGATCTGCGTGATGTGAGCCACAGTGCAGACGCCTGTTACATACTGCCAGTCATCGAGGCAGGACAACCTGTGATCTTGCCTGGACGGTGCGATGAGAATATCGTTGGTGTACCCAACTTTCAAGCAGCTAGAGTAAGTCATAAATTATATACTAAATTATTATCAGGTAGTGTTAGATTCAGATAAATAGAACGTTCAGTCAACATCCAAAGTAAACTATAAACGGAACAAAGTTCAATATTTTTAAAATTTCAACATTTTTTCGTTCTTTATATAGAGCACTGGTAGAGTGGTGGTAGTGATATGCCTTCGAATCCCGGTCGTGCGCCTATAGATTTTACTTTCGGAAAATTTATGTGCGGTAATATCGTACTACTCAAGTTTGAGAGCTCTAGCTCTAGGACTGGTGTAGGTCTACGTTGTGTAGCTACGGTAGCTACGGTAGCTTCGGCTGAAGAATAGGTCCCTTCCATTACTAGCCGTGGATGCCGAGTCGACTAAGGGGAAATAGCTGGGGGATGGGCAGCAGCATTCCCTGTCAACATTGGCTTTATCTCCGCTCGCCAACCCAGCTGTATGCCCAACGTGGCGAGTATGGGCCACAAATGTTGGTTTGGGAGCAGGCTTATAAGGACGGCCGCGCTTAAAATATGTGGGAGAGGCCTATGTCCAGATTTTCCAGCCTGGGATGTCCCACGGCTGAAATTATGATGATGATGAAGACTGTTCAAGGACTATATGGATCATACTCAGTAAGGAACGCGTACTACAGGTTTTTCTTTACATCACTGTTCAAAACTAGGGATAGGAACGAATCTTTTCAAAATCTTTCCCAGCTTAGTTAAGTCTTCATTTTCAGTTTCTAGGAGTATGGCATCAAATCCAAAGCTACTACTCTGCTAATGCCTTGGGCAGCTGCAATCGTGCTCAATACAGCGATGGAGGGGATAGAGTGAACGTTGTGAACAGCCAGATCATCAACCAGACACTCTTCACTATAGAAGGATACGCAAATGTGATCAGCAACGACAGCAGTGGACAACTCAACGTGGTGTTGCAGATTTTACCTGGAGGTGAGCAAAAAGTGTATTTATAAAAAGCCGTGCTGGGGAGGGGCACTATTTTCGACCCGAAGGTCGTTGGGTCATGCACCAATATATTTATGTTATATAGTGAATGAAAAGTATTACTTTCTGTGCAATATTAGCTTGTTGATATCCAGAGCTGAACCTTTACCAAATATTATCTGTCTATCACGATTTAGACCACCATTTTTTCAAGAAACTTAAATATGATGATGTACTTTGACAGTCACTGCTGAATCGGAGCTGCTGGTACTGGGCACAGATTACGACCAATGGGCTGTGACTTACACCTGCAACGATCTTCAAAACGATACCAAACAAGGTAAGAAAAATTTACATTCACATTATCATAGATGCCAAAATGAGGGAAAAGGACTGGTGAGTCTGGATCCCAAATGCCACTAAGCAAGCAACTCAATATAGTCACGCCTATAGTCCACCAACTGATTGCAACAGAAAAGAATAAAAAAAACATGATCTTTTTATTTCCATTTATTAGAAAAAGGTATATTATTTGATCGACACACATCATCAAATACATACTGAGAGACTGGTGGATGAGACGAATAACCAAAGCGCTGGTGTTACCTGGGACAATAGATCAGAGATATCCAACGATGTAATTTCACCAGCCTTTTGGGCACAATACATGTGGTTGCTGAACTGCACTGCGTTTTCCACATGTAGTCGTAGAAAACAGAGTTGATTAGAATTAGAATTAGACTAGAATTAAATTGTCGTTTTTTTTTGTATTATTGTGATCGATAATATCCTATATGAAATATTACCTATGCATTGATTAACAGTAGGGTATCAATAGCGCTGATAACTGAAGCGCTATCGGGGAGCGCCAGCGTCAAGGCCGAAACCATCTGGTCTTGCTAATAAAGAAACTTATCTTCGTAAATGCATTTACACTTATATCCTCAATCCACTACTACTATCCACTACAAGGAACCTAAATCAGTTAGGAAGCCTAAATTAATTGCTACTATTCCATCAGCACATTTAAATACCCGTTTTTATTACAGTCTGGGTTATACAATATACTGTGGAATTTTCACATTATTATTAGCAAAATTGTGACCAACAAAAGCTCACCTAACCTTTCATTCCCCAGTCTTCAGTTGGGTTGTGAGCCGAACACGTCAGCTACCCGCGGCGGCTCGCGAGCAAGTGAACCAGCTCATCGGTTCCCTGGTGGAACTGAACAGCCAGTACTATCAGACCACAGACCAATCAGACGCCAGCTGTTTCTACATCCCCGACGCTGTGGCCGGTGAGCCGCTCGTGTTCGGAGGACAGTGTGACCTGAATATTCCTGTTGTGTCCAACTTCTCGGCTGTAGATGTAAGTCTAGGCTATGGTTTCTTTTAGATGAAATCCAAAGTCAGATGATGTTACAGGGGCAATTTTTCAAACAGCTTCTGCTCAGGTGTTATAGAATTGAAGAATAGGAATAATGTCCATATCGTATAAAAATACCAAAAATAAGCTTGGATAAAAATTTCATTAAAATAGATACTTACCTACCTCTTCTATTCTTGCTTAGCTTGTAGCTTTCTTTACATTGCATTGTATGAAAATCTATCTAACAGCTTACTTTTCATCGCCTATTTGTATCACTTTTTAAGCCCCTTTTGGACCCCGATATCTTATGAAAATATCACATAAGAGATATTCACTTGCTGTGCTAGCTCGACCAATCTCTGGTTATCATGTAAACAAATAGGTAATAGAAAGCTGTGTACAGGAACCCAGCGGCTAATATTAATCTATGGTGTACAGATACAAAAATAAAACATTGCTGTTATTTAACGCCAAAATTAAACTTCTGAAAGAGACACCTTGTGGGATTGCCACACAATGTTTTTATTTCACTTATCCAAAAAATACTAGGTATTTTGCAAGCTTTTTTTATAGCTGTTGTATGCTGTTTATTTCTTTACAGTATATGGGACTATGGCATGAAATCGAGAGGTATCCGACGCCCTTCCAGTTCGGTGCCTGCAATAACGCTTTCTACACGCTCGGTGACGGCGGAGTCGATGTCTTCAACACGCAGGTCCTTGATGAGAGACTACTCACGATCAACGGACTGGCCGTCCCTGTAGCTGATGGGAAGCTCGTGGTGTCTTTCCCGATTGAGGGAACTAACGGTGAATATTTGAATCGCTTTAGGTAGGTACTAAAAATAACACGGAATGTAGATTACTGAAAATGAATGCATGTATGATGCAATCAGAGGTATGTACTAATTCCTCGGCTATTATCGATGCAAATCCAAGACAATGATTAAGGGATATACTCGTACATTTCAAATCTAAATATTATGCAAAATAACACTTGAATGAATCATTCCAAATCAGTGCTAAAGGAAACGATGACGTCACGTAAACCTTCCTTAAACATTTTTATCTTAAGTATTTTATTGATAAGTGGATGGACTTATCAATAATTTTGGATTATATTATAATCCCTTACGTCTAGATGACAGACATGAATATATGACCGATAGTAAGTATATTTAATTTTATAAATCACTAATTTATTGCCCCAAATGTAGGTAGGCTTAATTAGAGTTTCTATTATAGTCTCTATTAATAATATATATTTATTAATCAAACGAGCAAAGTTAGCCAAGAGCATAAATTTCGAACTGTCGTCAATCCGATCTGCCTGGAATTAAGTAGGTCGACATGTTGAACAAGCAAGATTTGCTGGTAAGAATATGAGTTAAATCGGCCAATGGGGGATTTAAAAAATAAAATAATATAATTACATAACATACTCGTACATGACATACGAAAAAGACACACACATATATATATATTTTTTTTCATTATATGGTTTTCTGGATTCAACGACAATTTAAAAAAAAATATAAGTGAACTCCGACTTGGTAAAGTTTCAAAGACTTCGTAGTACAGGTAATAACTGATATTAGTTGAACATGCTAAAGTTTTTTTGATTTTCAGTTTATACAAAAATCATTGAATCCCCAACATTTACCAAACATCACGAGGTCTCAGTTCGGTGCGCACCACTTGTACTAATAAATCGGGTGTTTGTCTCTTCAATCTGTTATCTGCATAGAAAGATTCATGGATTCCCCCGAAAACAAGGGCTTTGCATTGCAAACAATTTAATTAACAGTTAAAGGACGATACATTTTGTTTCAGCAACTGCGGTGACTGACTACTGGGTGCTCAGTACTGACTATGAATCCTATTCTCTCGTGTATTCCTGCAGAAACATCAACGATTATCAACAACAAGGTACTTCCATACATAGGTATAATATACCTACCATATACCTACACTTAGTTAATTGATTCAGGTGTGACTTTGCGGAAGTCTATTCTAACATAAAATAGACAAACAAATTAATAGTAAGTACTATTCCGCTGTTCAATTCCTCCTTAGCTCAACAAAGTGCACGCGTGCACCTCCCGCACCGCCCGCAATAAATTCAGTGTGCTTGTATGGAATGTGTTTGAATCTACTGCGTGTGTATCTACACGCTTTGCGTGTCTTTTGGTGTCGCGGTGCGGGAGGTGCACTTCTCTGTATTTTAATGAGTTTATGATTAATAAATGCATAAGCGGAGTGATACTATTAGATATTCTAAAGAGCCCTTTACAATCACCACTTCCAAAACTTATATTTGCGGTTAATATCATACAGTGAACTACGTGAGCGATCGCAAAATATAAGCTTGTCACTTTAGGATCAAATTTTTTTGAATTTTTCTACCTTCGTGTAATAGAACGGAAGGCGCTTGACCGTGTTTATAATTCTACTAATGTCTTTCACTGTGAATGATAAAGTCACTACTTTCAGTTTTCATTAAGATCTAAACAAATCTCTTTTGCTTCATCCATTCAGTAACCTTCTGGAAACTTAGCCGAACCAAGCAACTGACCGCGCAAGCGCAAACAGCAATCAACAACGTCATCAGCACTCTCGCTATCCTTGAGCAACAGTACTTTACGACCACGGACCAGAGTGTGCAAGGGTGTTTCTACTACCCCGAACCTCGGCCTGGAGTCCCGGTGGTGTTCCCTGGAACATGTGAAACGAATATATCCGTGGTTCCCAATTTTAACGTTACCCTGGTAAGTTACGCTTTACCGCCATACCACATATATTATTGTCCATAAATGATGATATCAATGCAGACGTCCTCGGTGGCGTAGCGGGCGAGTGCCCGTCTGAGACGCACGCAAAACTCAGAGCATAGCTCTCTCCATAGCCCGTTGCGTGACTTTAGGCTTGTGTAAATTGATGCATCTCAAGAACAAAAAAAAAATGTTTTTCCCCACCTCTTTTTATTGTATCTTCTTAGTTTTTGCTACTTTTGTTATTTACTTTTTCTAATTTTAATTTGTGTGAGTCTAAAATATAGGTGTCTAGTTACCATTTAAAACAGAGCTATAGGTAATAAGGTCCCTTAGGGCCACTTAGGACCGTGATTATCCATTATAATGTAGTTCAATCTGACATTGCTTATCACAATAAAATGTTAACTATTTCCAGTTCCAAGGTGAATGGTTTGAAGTTGAAGCGTACCCCAAAGACCCCCAGGAAGGGCAGTGCATCAACCACCAGTTCTCGGATGGGACCGGTACAGCCGCTCTGAACTTCGTCTCTTCTAATGTTGAAGACCAGCTCCTGGGCTCCACTAATGGACAGCTGACTTTCTACGCTGGACAAACTGATGGACGATTCACCCTTTCATTTGTTTCAAATGGCACAAGTGAGTATTATTCCATGTTATTTTTTGCCGACATATTAAGTTGATATCTTCTGTATTAATACCATACTATTCTAGATGCTTTTACAGTATCAGGAGGCAACTTTCACCCATGCTTACATTTACGAGTCCCTTTAAAGCCTGGCGCATTTTCCAATATCTTTATACACTACACCTGATAGGACTGATCCTCAGGAAGCACATGGTTTCCTCACAGTGCACACACATTATGCGACCGAGATTCAAACTGTACCTACCTCCCACTATCTTTGAATGTATCAACATGGTTCTACCAAAACATTTTTATTTGCAGCTATTTCGTTCCCATACTACGTTATCGCAACAGACTATACGGACTACGCGCTAGTCTACAGCTGTTTGGACATCACCGGCACTGATTTCCGAGGAAGTAAGTAAAGTAAAAGTAAAAAAGCCTATAATTCCACTACTTAACATACAATTAATTACCTATTTATATTTCGATTTTATGCGTCTATAGCAGTTGCCTCTTTGGCGTAAGGCTCCCCTAAATCTTGCCACAGGTCCCTATTTCTTCAGAGGAAGTAAGTGCCTTAAATTCTTAATTGTCTCGCCCCGCCTTATTCGTTTTGTTTATCCTGTACTTTCGATGGATATGGTTGTCTGGAAGAGATCGCTTTAAGCGATAAGGCCACCCATTATTATAAACTTAATATTTGTTGTTTATCCTTCAGAACTTCTTCTTTGTGTAAAATAAACAGTAGGTACTTTATCTACGAGTATCTAAGTTCTGAGCCGTGAATGATGTTACTTGTGCCTGTGTATAAAAATGCCTTTTGATGGTATTTTATTCACCAACCGTCTTATTTTTACAATTTTCAACAGTATGGGCCTGGAAGCTGAGTAGGACAAAGCAGCTATCCCCCAACGCGATTGCACAGATCAACAATACGTTAGCTAATAGCCCGTCTGTTGTCCTAAGCAACGATTATTTCGAGCCTATCGACCAATCAGACGACGCCTGTTTCTACTTCCCCGACCTGGCTCCTGGCGAGCTGGTCATACTGCCTGGCCAATGCGAAGATATACCTATTCATAACTTAAATATTTCAAGGGTAAGTTTTTCTTGTCTTATGATATAAGGAATTTGAATAAATGAAAGGCATGAGCATACACCCATTAGATTATCTTCAAGGATCTGAGTGCTCGGAGATCTACAAAGATGTCTATCATACATCAACATACATCTTGGGATTACAGCCTAGAGCCGATTTATTTTCTTTTCTTGGAAGAATTTAAATGTTGTGCTGTCGTATAAAAGAATGGAGACGGTTATGGAAACGTTTGGTGATGTGAATGAAACGTTAATAGGCCTGTATATTGAAAAGCAATTGCAGGTATTAATTGAAAACTATCAAAAAATATACTGGATAACGAGTTATGGGCAGATGCAGAAAGTGTTTCTTATTCATTTTTCGCACTTCTTCCAGTACGCAGGTCGTTGGCATCTCATCGAGAGCTACCCAGCTGCCAACCAAATTGGCCAATGTAACCAGGCAACGTACACCATCGAAGACAGTGGCGTCATTTCGGTTCATAACAACGAAGTTGCCAACCAGACCCTCAGGGAAATCTTCGGGACTGCGGAAATAACGACCGATGGAAAACTTAACATTACATTCCCCAGTGGTGAGTTTTTACTTTAAATAACAACAAAACAATCCAAAAACACAGAAATTAACTAATTCACTGTATTTCTTTTCGCATCTAGTTTTGTTGGAATAAAAACAAGGGTATGTGTTAGTACTATCAGATACAGCAAAGTAAATTTTACTAGATACTTTATTGTTTTTGGTACAGTACCAAATTTGTTTGTGTCGAATAAATGATTTATCTATCTATCTATCTAAATTTTTGGTGTACAGTAAAGTACCTACAGTGCAATGCAAAAAAACCTAACAAGAATTTCTAAGTTGATTCCAAAAAACTTCCCATAATACATCTAACTTTATTCTGTCTGATACAACAAAATTATTGGGGTCACTTAATTCAATATGCGGATAGAATGCCCAAGTCAAGCCGAGTCAAGCGCATAACAAATAAATTATTTTTTCAGCTTCTGCATCTTTCGTACTTTCGATTTTGGACACCGACTATGACTCTTACTCCATCGCCTATGGCTGTGTGGACGAAGATAACCAACGACGAAGAGGTGGGACCTAATTTAAGACCTCTCTATAACATTTAAGAGAAACATCATGAACTTGAATCATTTCTACAGCTACCAGTAGTAGTATGCACAGTTATTTGTGAAGTAGTTTGTTCGGGTAGTACGATGTAAATCTGGCTAATGTTTAAAATTGATAACTGTCTCAAGGCAGGCAATACATCAGCAATGGCGTTGTTAGTGTCAATAGACGATGAGTACCCACTTATATCAACGGGGATTGCATTTTCGTTTGGTTCCAATAGCATTCATACATAATCCTATTCATTCATAATTAATTTCCTATAAAGGTAGGCAGAGACCACGGCTTTCCATTTGCTATGATCCATTCATACTCGCTTTAACACCTGTTTCGTCAATCTTCTTTCGTTCATCCTCTCTACAAGACCAAAACATCTAAGCATACTCAATCCCAATCACTACGTCTACCAATAGCATATAATTGTTAAATATATATCTATTATGTATATCAGTCTCTGGTACCCATAGTACAGGCTATGCCTAGTTTGGGATCAGTTGACAATATGTGATATGTCCGGAATATTTATTTATTTATTTATTTAATTATTATTCTTTAATTATCCGGAGAAAAAGATGGCATATAGGCAACTTTTAAAATACTTTTCTGTCTTATCACAGTTCAAAGTTGGAAATTAAGTCGTACCACAAGCCTCAGTCCCGCTGCCACCGCAGCTATTGATGCTGTGATCAGTAATGTCACTGTCCTGAACCAACGTTACTACCAGGATGTGGACCACTCTGATAATGCTTGCTTCTACTACCCTACACCCAGCTCTGGGCCCACCATCTTCAGAGGACAGTGCGATGAGACTATCCCTGTTGTCACTGACTTTGATGCTGTAGCCGTAAGCATTTTTATTTTTGTTTCTACATAGTTCTTATTGTATGGTTACTGCTGCCGACTCTGTTGTCTTTATACTTCAAGCCGTATTCAAACGGCATGCACCTTTCCTGAATAAAGTCAATTTTGAGTTTGATATTTCTTAGACTTTTGATAATGAAGCTCATAAAAGACAAATTCAATAATATCTTTATTCAAAAGACGTCAGGATCATTTTCAAATAAATTTTACATGATACATCGCACGCAGTTTGAACACGTTATCAGAGCTTCTACTTAGATGTCAAATATAATGTTTAAACTTACCTCAGACTAGCCTTTTGCACCTAGATATCTAAGGAGTTATTATTTAGCTATCATAATTTTGTAAAAACAATTCGTTACTTCATTGAGTAAATGTACTAACAATTATGGTGAACAACCGAAATAAAATAAATTGAATTGAATTAATAAATTCGTCTTTATTTTACAGTACATGGGTCTTTGGCATGACGTCGCATCGTATTCTGTTCCTTTCCAAGATGGCGACTGTCCGAACGCCTTCTATACACTAAACACAGACTTGGGAGTGGTTGAAGTTTTCAACACTCAAGTTGTGCCTAACGCAACTTTGGATACCATTACTGGTTTCGCTACTCTTGTCCCGACAAACGACACTAGTGCCAAACTTGTAGTCACCTTCCCAACTGTGTCAAACACCAGTTAGTATGCTGAATTATTTAACTTAACTATTACTTATCCCACTAATATTATAATGTAAAGATTTGAGTTTGTACATACATACATTCTGTAAAGATGTTTGTTACTCTTTCACCACAGAACGGATAGGAATGAAAATTTGTATGCAAGTAGTAATTTTCCTAGATTCACAAACATCTAAGCTACTTTTTTGTACCATGCAAACAATGACGCGTATGGAAGCTAGGTCAGATGTTCTGTTCGATTGATTTGTTTGATTGTTACCTACCCTATTATTCACATAATCAGTCACTAATTATACCGGCTCAATAGCTCTCGCCCTATCCTTTTCTAACAAGAGAAATGCTATCCTGTGTAACTATGAAACTTGAGGATATTATTATTACAATTAATTTGTATTTTCAGCAACTGTTCCTTACTGGGTGTTGTCAACTGACTACACGTCGTATGCTCTTGTATACTCTTGTCAAAACATTGGCACGGAACAAAGAGCAGGTAAGACTTCGCTATGTATTATTAAACCCGTGTTATATTTTAATATTTTTCTAGTCCTACTTTTGTAATCAAGTGTTGGCACAAGATTTTCATCGCTTCCATTCCATATCAGAAGCCCGAAGCCGTAATGTTCGTGAGTTACTCACTTGTCACCGGTAAGTGGTGAAAAGTAGGTAACTGGTGTCACGTAAAGCGCCGCTACAAAAACCGGCAAGCTCTACCAACTTTTCACCACTCACTGGTGACTAGTGAGATGGCTCATTTAAATTCGGACTCACTACTAAGCTAGCCGCTAGGCCAGTATTCACCAAACTGGATGAATTTCTTATGAATAATTTTTGAAATCTAAATAATATAGAAAAGTTTAAAATATAATGATATAATGATATTTATAATTTTTTTTTTACTTGCTTTTAATGTAACCCTATTTTAGTAACAAGTTGGAAGCTCAGTAGAACGAAAACATTGAATGCGACTGCAGCCGCTATCATCGACAACGTTATCAGCACCATTCCGGTTCTGGACGATCAGTACTACAACGTCAGGGACCAGTCTCGTGAAGGATGCTTCTACTTCCCGGAACCTCAGCCAGGAGTTTCAGTTAAATTCCCTGGACAATGTGACGCTAATATTACCGTAGTGGACAATTTCACTTTGGAACAGGTAAGTGACCAATTATTATAGTTCGATAAAAGAAGGAGCAATCAATTACTGACTGACCGTCTGGCACGAGTTCTCCTAATGACATGCAATTTTCAAAAATAAACAATTATGTCCACACTAACAGGTTTTTATTATGTTCAAAGTTAATAGTGTTACAATCTTATGAAGCTCTATTTCCTCTATTTTCTAGTTCCAAGGCGAATGGTTCGAAATCGAAACGTACCCCAAGGACACCCAGCCTGGAGAATGCATCAGCCATCAGTTCAGCAATGGCACTAACGATTCCTCTCTGAACTTCGTCTCCACAAATGTGTTCGAACAGCTACTTGGTACTTCAGTCGGCAATGTGACCTTATATCCTAACCAAAATGGTGGACGACTCACTCTCAGTGTCCTTGACTCTAATGGCGCGAGTAAGTATTTATTTTTTAGTAAACTTCTTTTGTCTAGTCTGACTTTAATGGGATTCTAATGTTTGTAAATTGTTTTCAGTATTCTCATTCCCATACTACATCATCGCTACCGATTACACTGGCTACGCTCTGGTTTACAGTTGTATTGATATCGACGAGGACTTTAGAGAAAGTAAGTTCATCGAACTATTTAGTAATCATGAAGGAGTTTTTAGAGCTTATTGATTTTATTTTCATTATGGTCGCGCGAATACTGTATTACCTACTGAAGCTACGAATATAAACTAGGTATAAACGGAAGGTAGAGACGCGAAAGAGATCAGTCTGAAATCAAACCCAGATCGTAAAAAAAAAAATATTCACTCAGTATTATTTTTTACAGAAAGTAAATTAAACCTAATACAAGTTAATATTTATGAAATACCCAAGTAACAGTTGAGCTATCTAAAGACCGTTCCATAATGTTTTAGCGTTTTTGTTAAATTATGTCTTACACTAATTATTTTTCAACAGTCTACGCTTGGAAATTGAGTAGGACAAAGCAACTTTCCGCCGCAGCCGTTACAAACATCGACAACGCAATGACCGACATTGACGTTCTAAGCAATAACTACTTTGAGCGCGTCGACCAGACCGATGACGCTTGCTTTTACTTCCCGGACCTAGTGCCTGGTGAGGCAGTCATACTACCGGGAATATGTGACACAAATGTTCCCGTTGTGAGGGACTTTGACGTTGGAAGGGTAAGAAATATACTAGTATCTGTAGTTTAAGAATCTGCAAATATTTGTTCCGAGACTGGATGGTGTGGTACCATGGTACTTTTAGTTACTGATACCCACGCAACCGGGAATCCTAGTGTGGGGTCAGGACAATGTATGTGTCAATTGGGTGTTTAAAAAAAACTTTGGGCTGGTAACGCGCCAGCAATGCCACTGGTACTGCAATGTGTAGATTACGCCTCCAAAGTTTATGCTTTTATAAGGAAAAATGGCTATACCGTATTCTTCAGGAGAAGATTCATGTTTGATGTTCTGATAAATTAGTTGGCCGCTTAATATAGTAATAAATACCTTATTAGATGGTTTTTTGATAGGCTTTCTTCCATGCTAGGTACCTACCCATTTAATGAATAGAATGATATGATTAATAATGATCCCTATTTTTTCAGTATTTAGGTCGTTGGCGTGTCATTGAAAACTATCCGTCTGAAAGACAACTCGGTCAATGTAACCAAGCTGAGTACAACCAAGGCATTAACAACAATACCATCACTGTTTACCACAATGAGGTTGCCAACCAGACCCTTAGAGAGTTAACAGGTTCCGCCATAACGACTGAAGGAAAACTTACCGTCACGTTCCCTAACGGTTAGTTACAAATTCCTCGATAATATTGTAGGTACTTAACAAAATATATTTCAGCATGCAAGAGCCTTTTGATCTGGTCGTCAAAATAAGAAGAAAAATACCACGTGAAAACCGATACGCTCTAAAATCAAAATATCGTAGGCATTCCCTCATATGGAACTCTAACTAAATTATTGAATGTATTACATTATTTAACTTATAATGTGAGCAAACGTGTGGTGTTTGAATGTGCTTCTGAAATCTCAATACACATGTCATATTTAAGATCTCTGGTGCCTAAAGATCTCAGAAGATAATAAATAATAATATAATTATTACCTTGATTAGGATTATAGCCGTGAGCCTTTGCAATAACGACACTGAACCCAGTAGTTTGGAAATAACTGCATCCAGGTTTTTTCCTGCAATTATTATAGTAGCCCCAATATATAACTCACTAACATTTTATTGTCTGTTTGCAGGTAACACGTTTGATTTATGGGTTTTAGACACTGATTATGAAACTTATTCAATTACATATGGATGCGAAAACGTGAGCACCGAACCAACGAACCAACGAAGAGGTACCAAACTTGCTTCTTTATAGTATTTTAAAAGCTTACATACCTTGGCCTCTAAAACAACTATCCGAGAGGGGTAAATTGAACAACAGCGCTGTATGCATTGCAGCAAAAGCTGAATTTACTCCCATTGCCTTCATATTATGATTTTTTGTAACTAGCTCTTTTTATTTGTAACTTTGTACCCAATGAGGCAATCAATGATTTTTTTATTTTTTTAAATACAATCATCTTCACATTTAGGAACCTACATAACTAAAGTTTTTCTTTCTTCATACAAACTTTATTTAATTTCTAATGTGTGTGTATACGTTTATACATATAATAGACTACCATTGAATCTATCATTAAGATTTTGTTTGGGTTATTATTAATTCATTTTTATACAAGTCGTTAGCATATTTATTTTTCTCTCTACTCATATGTATCTTAAACTTTTATCTATTTTATAGTTTGGAGTTGGAAACTGAGTCGTTCAACTAATCTCACTGTTGACGCAAATGCTGCTATTGACGCTGTGATCAACAATGTCACTGTCCTGAACCAACGTTACTACTTGGCTGTGGACCAGTCTGATAATGCTTGCTTCTACTACCCTACACCCGGCTCTGGGCCCACCATCTTCAGAGGGCAGTGCGATGAGAGTATCCCTGTTGTCACTGACTTTGATGCTGTAGCCGTAAGCATTTTCATTTTACTTATAGGTTTCTTTCTACGTATTTTTTATTATCTTACTACTTTTATCTAGTGGTACCAACTTCATTGACTTTGTACCTTAAAGCTTCTACTTAGACTTTTAGGCTAGCCCTGTGAGACCTAGGGAGTATCATAATACTGGCTGATAATTGGCCTTTGTTTTTCAGTACATGGGTCTTTGGCACGACATCGCATCGTATCCTGTTCCTTTCCAAGATGGCGACTGTCCTAACGCCTTCTACACTCTTAACGCAGACTTGGGAGTGGTTGAAGTTTTCAACACTCAAGTTGTGCCTAACGCAACATTGGATACCATTACTGGTTTCGCTACTCTCGTCCCGACAAACGACACTAGTGCCAAACTTGAAGTCACCTTCCCAACAGTGTCAAACACCAGTTAGTATGCTGAATTATTTAACTTACTACCTATCCCACTAATATTATAAATGCGATACTTTGTTGAGATTTGAGTATCTCTGGATGTAGAGATGACGTTTGATACTTTTTCACGCTTTAACCGCAGTACGGATAAGTGTGTTTCTAATGGATAGTGTTTTAATATAAAATCAAGAGCCTATAAATTATAAATCATAATGCATCGCATACTTTGCCAAGAGAGATTCTAGAGGATATATTGTATTTAATTTAAATTTTCAGCAACTACTCCTTACTGGGTATTGTCAACTGACTACACGTCGTATGCTCTTGTATACTCTTGTCAAAACATTGGCACGGAACAAAGAGCAGGTAAGGCTATTTTTACATATTACTATAGCTATTTTATTTTAATATTTCATAACCTACTATCTTTTTAATCCCACTTTTTAGGATTAAGGTCGGCACAATATTTTTTTTTCTTTCAGTCCATATCAGAGGCCCGAGTCTTAATGTTCGTGAGTTACTCACTTGTCATCAGTAAGTAGTGAAAAGTAACGGTAAGCTGTTCAGCTTACCGTTTTTGTATGGTGTCACGTAAAGCGCCCCTACAAAAACCGGCAAGCTATTCCCTTTTCATCACTTACCGGTGACTAGTGAGACGGCTCATTTAAATACGGACTTGCTACTCTGCTTTCATGTCAAAGTGAAAAAACACAAATACCTGTTTGAAAAAATCTGGCAATTGTTTACCTTTTGTTTTATAAGTAAACCTTTTTTAGTGACCAGTTGGAAGCTCAGTAGAACTAAGACACTGAATGAGACTGCAGCCGCTATCATCGACAACGTTATCAGCACCATTCCGGTTCTTGACGATCAGTACTACAACGTCAGGGACCAGTCTCGTGAAGGATGCTTCTACTTCCCGGAACCTCAGCCTGGAGTTCCAGTGAAATTCCCTGGAAATTGTGACGCTAATATTCCTGTTGTCAACAATTTCAATTTGACCCGGGTAAGAAACTAAAAACTTTAGTATTTTGCGTCAGAAATAAAGCTTAGGTACTCATAAAATTCATCAGTACACAGCAAGTCAATTCTTCCCGATGATGCCTCGTAGAGAGGCGAAACACGTGTCGAATTATTATTAAGTTTCATGGTATGTTACACATTTTTGTGTAATGTGTCAAGTAGCCTGAAATAAAGATATTATTATTATTAATTGTGTGGATTGTGGTGCCTAATGCACGTAAGTTAGCTTTGCATGGCTTCTTATTGCAGGCGGTGTGGGAGGTGCACGCCCCTGCATTTTGTTGAGCTTATGAGGAATAGATAAGCGGAATAGTAACTACTACATATTTGTTTGTCTATTCAATATCTTACATCTTTCAGTCAATTGTTTTCAAACGGGCCTTGCCCATTTTACTATTATTGACGCGAGATACCTTTACTAACTGTATTTATTTCATTGCCCAGTTCTCAGGCGTCTGGCATGAAATCGAGGCCTATCCCAAGGAGGAACAAACCGGAGAATGCATCAATCATGAGTTTGCCGTCAACGGGAACACTCTTGACATGCAGTCTTACAATGTTATTGCCCAGTCTCTTGGAGTGACTGACGGCGTTGTTGAGTTTGCGACCAATACCACTGACGCTAGAATGACTATAAGGTTCACTTCTAATGGCACAAGTGAGTAGCTTGCATGTTTTGAAAACCTTTAAGATTTCTAATGCAAACATTTTTAAATCAGAACTCTGAAAGCTAGTCTTGTACAGAGATAATTCCATTTCCATACAATTATATCTTTCCGCTAGCGTTATCGCCAATAGAAAATGGGTATTGTCACCCTGGGTTCATGAAACTCACTTTCATCTTGGAGTGCTTTTATTTATTTGGTTCTCTATATTTCTATATCTTCTTTAATTAATTTCAGCTATCGAAATACCATATTGGATAATCGACACCAACTATGACGACTACGCTTTGGCTTACAGTTGCGTCAACATTGACGATGATTTTAGAGGCGGTAAGTATCTAAATCTTCATGTCATTTTAAGGTTTCGTTGTCTAAAGATTATAACGAAAGGCATAGAAGGACTTACAACTATGCTATAGGTAGTACGATAAATATTCTGGTTTAATATTTCAGTTTGGAGTTGGAAGCTGAGCCGAACCAAGCAGCTTAGAGCAGTTGATAACGTTGCTATAAACAATGCTATCGCCAATGTGGATGTGTTGGGCAACCAATACTATGAGTTTATTGATCAGTCCGACCAGGCTTGTTTCTTCTACCCCGACACCGCGCCCGGAGAGCTTGTGGTCTTCCCTGGACAGTGTGGTAACATCAGCGCGATGCCCAACTTCAATGCATCTGCGGTATGTATTTTCAAACCTCAGACCGCTGTAAATGTTCCTGGCAACATGTTTCGTAACTAGATAGATAGATAGATAACTCTTTATTGTAAGCCACATAAAAATTTAACACATCACAATTAATTCGACAAAATATAAGTAATAATAGTGGAATACAATGGGCGGTCTTATCACTAAGAGTGATCTCTTCCAGACAACCTTTGGATGGACTGGATTTTACGAGAACGATAGAGGACGGTGGTGCTAAGGAAACAGGAAAATATGAACTTACAAAATAAATATAATATATAAATATGAATACATAATATTATTATACATACGCATAATATAAAAATATATAAATAATACACTAAATATGACACTTAGATAACCAATACATATATTATTAAACAATAGAATAATACTTGCATGTACCCACTCAATTAAATAAGCGCGTCGGCAAAATTTAGGTACATACTGTAATGAAACATTTAAAAAGTGTTAAAGCAATAGCTTTTTGAAAATAGGGAGAGATTTAGGAAGAGACTAGTACTATCCCGTAAAGGGCTTGGTTATCAATCGTTTGAATTTTTCCCATTTTTTTCAGATAAGCTATTTTTATATTTGTAACTAATTAATAAACGAACGAGAAGTTCTACATCAAGATTATACCTGAACAGCTGAATAATTGCTTAACTTCGCGTACGTTTAATAATAACTTATAAGATGTTATAAAGACCAAAAATAGCTCATTTGAAAGGAGAGATCTGAAAAATAATTATTAGAATATTAAGATTTTTCACTAATATTCTTTCTTTTTGTTGATCGAATAAGTCCCTTTCGGGATGATACATAAGTATTAAGAATTACCTTGTATAATTTCAGTATCTTGGCCTTTGGCGCACAATTGAATCCTACCCAACTGCTTTCCAACTCGGTACCTGTGGCGACGCTCACTACTCACTCGGAGACGGAGTAGTCATTGTTTATAACACCGAAGTCGTGAACGGCAGTCTAAGCACCATCTACGGAACAGCAGTAGCCGCGGCCGATGGTACTGGGAAGCTGTACGTCACTTTCCCTGGTGGTAAGTCGAATAGATTTCCAATTATCACAATGTCTCTGAGACTTGGTCTCTAACTGTTGGCCATACATGCTCAATGTCGCGCAACGGGCAACGGCGGATAGACATATGCTCGGAGTTTCGCTATGTGATAAAGTCCAAAATGCGGAAATCGGTAGAAGAACCTAGGTCACCGACATAGCTCTCAGAATTAGCAAGTTGAAGTGACAGTAGACAGGCCATATAGCTCGGAGAACCGACAATCGTTGAGTAAACAGTTTCTCAGAATCATTTTGTGATCCTCTAGGAGTCTGGTATACACCATTGTTTGCTTGTATTGAGGTCCTCTATCGATTTATCAGCGGCTTTTGCTTGCTTGTCGTGTCACTGATTCATTCTTGGTCACCCTGTATTAGATCAGTGACCAGGTTAAGGTATGGCTGTGTAGGTACGCCACAAAGATTATAAACCCATTGAACATTAATTTCACTGTTTCGAAAATACCTGTTTTGATTGTAAACTTTTTATTCTTACAGCACCAGTGGTTGCTGAGTATTTGGTTCTGGACACCGATTACGAGACGTACTCCATCGTGTATAGCTGTGCCAACAGCATCAACAGTGATGAAAGAACAGGTTCGTTACATATTCTTAGACATTAGTCTGCTGCTGAGCCTTCCCAATTAGCAATAAAGATTTTAAAGACTGAATTTAGTGCAGTATTATAGGCCTCCCGTTGGACCAACGACATTGTGAAAGTTGCGGAAAGTCGGTGGAGAAGGCTCAAGACCGATCGTCATGGCCCTCTTTGAGGGAGCCCTAGTTCAGCATTGGACTTTTACAAGCTGATGATAACGATAATGAGATGACATTGAAACTCCCAGTGACATAGGTACCTTGCATATGTACCACGGCCTCGAGCCTCTTGCCTTGGGGGTGAACCAACACCACTTTGCGTTCCAGCCAGGCTCTCGCCACCGAGCCCGTCAACGTTTACCAGCTAACTTTTCGTTTCCAGTATTCAGTTGGAAGCTCAGTCGGACAAACAGCTTACCAGCAGCCGCTATAGTCGCTATCAACAACACAGTGAACAGTATCGATGTTCTTGACCAGCGGTACTACCAGGTGGAAGACCGCTCGGCATCCGGGTGCTTTTACTTCCCTGAACCGAGCAACTCCACTGTTGTGTTCCGCGGGCAGTGCGATGAGAGTATCGCAGTGCAGGCTAACTTTAATGCAGTTGAAGTAAGTAACCTAAATTATTTCTTCTCAATATCCATTACTTAACTTAGCTATCATTGTTTTTATATTGATAGATAACTTACATTAGGAGAATACTATGATTTTTTCATAAAAATTATAAAAATATTACACAAAAATCTACTTTGGGATTCGTAGGGACCTTAATAAGGTTTTCTTTAGTTTTAGTTATTTTACAATATACTCTTACCATAATATCTTTTGTTTTCTACGTCATTTCTATATCATATCTATCGTCATATTGAAGCAATTGCGGGGAAGTATAATATGTTTTTATTACTACATGGAGTGCGTGTGTGTAACATTTAGATGTAATTTAAAGCACTTGAGTATTGTGAAAAAATGTTCTTCTTTTATCTTCAGTACATGGGTACTTGGTACAGCGTCGAATCCTACCCAGCACCCTTCCAAAACGGAACCTGCGGCACTGCCTCATACGTCCTTGGAGATGGAGTGGTCCTCGTGGAGAACACACAAGTGCTCAACCAAGTCCTGGATGTACAAACTGGAATTGCTGAAGTGGTCGACAATGCTAAGCTGGCAGTTACTTTCGAAGTCAATGGAGTCAACAGTAAGTTAATTTTGATAGAAGAGTTTAAAGCTGCGACATGGTACTCGTAGTTTCAGATACCCACGACACAGGGCATCCTAGTGTGGGCCAGTACTATGCAACAGAAGGGAGAAAAAAAACTTGCTAAGTACAATAGTTAGTCTTAATAACAAACATCAACTTCAATATTTAATTCTTCATTAAAGTCACAATAATAATTTAATTCGTCAGTTGTTTTATATTGTTAACTCACACAGGGAATACTTGTAACTGTATCCCTCAACTTAAGCGTTAATCAAAAACTATAAAATTTATTTCAGTAACCACTAACTACTGGATTCTGGCGACTGACTACAATACCTTCTCTATCGTCTATTCCTGTCAAAATATCAACGATGAGTACAAACAAGGTAAGAACATTTTTAACATAGCCATACATAACAAAGATGTACCTAGGGGAAAGGCGTACAAAATGACATAGGTGGACAAAACGACACAGTGGTCTTTTCTCCGAAACCACAGGCTATTTCGTTCCCGTGTCGACACACAGAGGCCGCCTAGTAACAGGCAGCAACCTGTCGCAACGCCAGTCACGCCCGCTCGGCCATTTGACGCGGACGGTGGTTTGCAAATTTTACGCCAGCACGAGTTTTGTTCCAATGGATTTTGTTTCGCAGTAAAAGTAAGTAATTTTTTACTTTTATTTATCTTTGATGGTGTCTGTTTGTTGTCATTGAAATAAAAAAGCTCGGTGATGTTATAAAAGCTCATAAAAATAAGTGCATTATTGGTTTTTGTTTCTGATGTTATAAATTTTGAAAGTGTACATAATGACATACCCCTTGTGCGGGTAAAATGGTATACTATGTCGTTTGACCCACCTATTTTTTTCTTCTTTCAGGTCATAATTTCAAACAACCGACAGGGTTGGGATAAAACCTGCATGGAAAAGGCTATTGAAGCTGCTAATAAAAATGAAATGGGTTGGCTTATGCCTTCCAAAGTGTCCAAAGTGTATGGTGTCCCACAAGCAACTCTAAGAAGACACTGTACACTAAGAAGGCTGTGCCTAATGCGTGTCTCGTGTCACAAACACTGTGGCCGACGACGACGAAGATTGCCCTTGCATCTATTGCAATGACCTGTACTCCAGGTCCAGGCCAAGGGAAGTTTGGTTATAGTGCATGAGCTGCAAGAAATGGGCTCATGCATTATGTGCAGATGTTCCAAAGAAGAAACAGTCTTTTATTTGCGATAAAGAAAAATAAAGAAAATGAAAAATATATATAGAAAAATGTATTATTTTGGTATACCATTTTGTCCACATGATGTATGTCATTTTACCCGCACAGGGTGGACAAAACGAATTTTGCCAATGTTTTTAAAAATGTTCTTTAACTTTGTTGCTTTAGTATTAAGTTGATTGATCTCTTTAATTTTGATAAAGTACTGAACCAAGGTTTAGTAAGGCTGATTAAAATGTTTAAAACAATCAATAAAACACGATTTATGACTGATTTAGCAGAGGGTATGTCATTTTGTACGCCTTTCCCCTACTACTAAAAACCGTACCTACATAATTCGTCCACCAAGCATTGTTTGTTTTCTGGTTTGAAGTTTATGTGTGCCGATGAAGTGGTATTCTTCTACGAGTAACTTACGATTTTCAACTCAGAGCAGGTTAAGCATAGAATCCATGTTTGCTTGAAATCTCGTAAAAAAATCTTCCTCTTCCCACAGTCAACAGCTGGAAGCTCAGTAGAACGAAGAACCTCACACCAGCCGCTGAGACGCAGATTAATAGCGTGATAAACAATGTCCAAGTTCTGGAACAGCGTTACTTCGTACCGGAGGGCCAGAGTGAAGATGAATGCTTCTTTTATCCTGATAACGAAGGAGGAGATGTAGTGCTGAACGGACTATGCGTGCCTGATAACCAAGTGCCTGCTGTGACCAACTTCAATGTTAACTCGGTTAGTATCTCAGACTTCCTGCTGTGGGACTTAATTTTGTGCATTACAGGGTTGTATCCTTTTTCTACGGGCACTTGGATGGAAAAAAGATTTAAGCCTTCGAAGATTCTAAGCCGTCTTTTTGTGATTAATATCAATGATTATATGCCAATAATTGACGTATAAAATCATTCTCGATAATAGTTTGACAGATTAATGATTTGTTACTGTGCTTGCTCGAATTGAAGTACATATTATGCAACCAAATTAAAGTGACACCTTAAAGACTACTTACCTACATTTTATTTTCTTGACCCTTGATTTTATATTTACCTATAGTTCGCGGGTACATGGCATGAAGTAGCTCGGTTCCCATCGGACCTTCAAGAAGGCGAATGTGCAGCCACTAACTTCTCCCCCGGAGCACAGAACTCTCTGACTATCACTCAGACCATTGTGGAAGATGAGTCCCAGTCCATCGACATCATTCCTGGAGCAGTATCTACCGATGGACGTGGTGTCATCTCCGTTACTGTCGCTGGAGGTAAAACGCTTGCTTAACTTTTCCCTAATATATTACAGACGAGTTAGTTTATTTTCTAAAACCTCAGTTATTTTTTTTTATTCGAGGACTTAGTAAGCGTGGTAGTAGATAGTTTCTGATACCCACGACACACAGGGAATCCTAGTGTGGAGTCAGGACTATGTATATGTGACTTTTGGGTGTTACTTTTTTTATTTATATACATGTTAAGAAAAGGTTCTTTTCCATTTGCAGTGCCATTCGATAATCTCTACATATTGGACACCGACTACAACGAATATGCTGTCGTCTATGGATGCAGGGAGCTTACAAACACTACAAAACAAAGTAAGTCCTCTACCTACAAAACGCTTTCTATGCTAATAATGTTTGATACATGTGCTGTTGGCGATCCTTTGCTAGCCGTGGTGGCCCCGGCTGAAGAATAGGCCCCTCCATATCTACCTATCCGCGGATGTCGTAAGAGGCGACTAAGGGAAAAAAGCTAGGGGATGGGCAGCACCGTCCCTCATTTTAACAACGATAGCTCTAACTGCGCTCACCAACCCTCATGCCCAGCGTGGTGAGTATGGGCAAAACCCTCCACATGATAAGGAATTCGCTCTGTCTGTGGGGGAGGCCATGTTCAGCAGTGGACGTCGTACGGCTGAAATGATGATGATGATTGTATTTAAAAATTGTGCTCAACCATGAATTCAGACTTAAGCATAGATTTTCTAAAAAAAAGCCTGAGGCAGAGGCATAAAAGCACTCAGCTATTGATGGCAAATCACCAAAAGATAGCTGATCTATTTCGTTCTGAAGTTTCTTCTGTATTTTGTAATCTCTGTAAATGTATAAATCTTTCCTTTCAGTTTACAGCTGGAAGCTTGCCAGGTCCCGTGCCGGTCTCTCTCCTGCTGCCGACGCCATTATCGACCAAGTAGTGAGAGATAACATAGACCTCTTCGAAGGATACTACTCGTACACCGATCAGACAAGCGACGCTTGCTTCCACTACCCGGTGTTCGAGGAGTTGCCTGACGCTATTGAGCTAGAGGGACCTTGCGACGAGACAGTCCGTGGTGTTCCGAACTTTGACGCTGCTGCTGTAAGTAACAAAATGTTATACTTCTATTAGTAGTTCACATAAATACAGTACACTCATAAAGGATGTCGTGGTAGATGTCATTTGTTTCTATTTTGTGTCGATTCTGTGAGAGCTGATTATGTGTCTGGGAACAGATCTAGATTACTGTCTCTATTCTACAAGGTGATTCATATTATGTTCGCTATCTCTGAAAGCGTTTATTCTACGCCCAATTGGCAATAAGATCGTACTGCAACTTTTAAAAATTCATCATTAAAAAAGCTCTTTGCGAAAATCTGCTGTTTGGGGGTTAAATGAGTACAAAGTCAATTATTCAGCTGCATTAGGTAATAAACTTTTAAAAGATGATAAAACGACCAAAAACCGGTAATTTGAATAACTGTATTTTTTTTCCTGAATAAATTATTTCTTTGTTCATAAAATAAAAAAATAAAAAAAATCATTTATTGCCTCATTGGGTACAAAGTTACAAATAAAAAGAGCTAGTTACAAAAAATCATAATAATAAGGCAATGGGAGTAAATTCAGCTTATGCTGCATTGCATACAGCGCTGTTTTTCAATTTACCCCCCTCGGATAGTTGTTTACCGAGGTTTTATAATAATAATAAGCCCCTTGCGTGATAGTAATATGGTATACATTATGAATTATCTTGTATAATCTTCCACAGTATTTTATTTTCTTAATGCGGCTATGGTGATCTTCCACAGTATCTAGGACTATGGCGGGAGGTTCAGCGGTACCCTGAAGCGAACCAGTTCGGCTCGTGCGACCGCGCGTTCTACTCACTCGGAGACGGAAACGTCCTCGTCAGGAACACTCAAGTCGTCGGTAACTCTCTGCTGGAACAGCTCGGAACCGCTGTAGTTGCTTCCACTGATGGATCTGGTCAGCTGAGTGTTGACTTCACCGTTAACGGAGGTAAGTTTGTACTTAACCTTACTACATCAGATACATACATGATTAAAACCATTCTCCCAATCTCTTCTATCAGTCTTTATTTCCACACTTCTTTCTTATTAATAGCATCTTATAAAAAAGCTATCCATTTTTTCCTTGTGGACTTTTTGACATGTCCATTGATCGCGCATGAACTTCATCCCTCATGTAATGTCGTTTATACCACGCGGCTTCTCAACTTTTCCTTCAATGGCTTTATTTTTTAACTTCTTTTGATGTAATTACTAATTACATGATAACGAAGCTAATTAGTCCATAACTATCAGATAACCAGGCACGAAAAAAAAAGATCTGCCTCTTGAACAGTTATGGCACCATATTTTCACCACAATCAATTTTCATTGCCTTGATGTACATCATAAAAATGGCATGTAAATGTTCATTGCAGTTGATGTGAACGCTAACTACTACATTCTTGACACTGACTACGTGAGCTACTCATTCGTGTACAGCTGCCGCAACACTCGCGACGCTGATGGCAACGCTAAACGACTTGGTAAGAATTCGTCCAAAATTCTCAGATCACAGATAGATTAGACACTGAAGCAACAACAGATAAAACAATTTCCAGAAGCAATAATGATGCTCCGTACTCTAGAATCAGTCCAGTAGGTACCATAAGTTTTTTTTTAGTTTTCCATCTAGAACATTATCTTGCGTTAACTTTATCATAATAAGCTTCTCATCTCTATAAGAATTTATCTATTTTTTTGTCAATAAAACCTTTCCTTCTAACCTCTGTTATGAAAAGCTTGTTTCTATATAGTCTTTTCCGCCCTTTGTTGGTCGCTTAGCCATATCACTCCTTTAACTCTAGGGCTGACCACTCAAACTTACTTAGCTACACGTATAACCTTTAATTTTTAATTTTAGTAAGCAGCTGGAAACTCAGCAGAACCAATTCTCTCAGTGCCGAAGCGCAAACAGCAATAAGTCAGGTCATCAACCGAACCCAGGGTCTCTCCGAAGATTACTATCAGACCACCAGTCAGTCTGATGATGACTGCTTCTACATTCCCGAGGTCAATCCTAACAGCGCGCCGCTGTTCAGAGGAAGATGTGGAACCGTCAGTGGTGTTGCTGATCTTGATGCTACCAGGGTATGTAACCTGTCTATCCTTGGATTAGGTTGTGTTGTAACCTTGGTGCAGAAATCCAGTTCTTCAGTTTCCTTCGATCGTAATAAGCCAGTTGGCATCTCAATTCTCAAAGTTTGGCCAAAGTATTCAGTTCTCCAGGAAGTTTCTTTTGTAAACAATAAATTTATTTTTATATCTTGAACATACAAACCGTTTGGTATGAACATAAAAACGAACCTATTCATTTTATTCAGTACGCTGGCTGGTGGCACGAACTGGAGCGTTACCCAGTAGACTCCAACGTCGGTGAATGCATCAGCTCTCAGTACTCTGCCTCTGATAACATCATCCAAGTAGTTGACACCACTGTAGCTAACGGAACAGCTGAGATCGTCACTGGAACTGTGACTGTGGCCAATGGAGTACTGACTAGGGTATTGAGCAACGGAGCTACTGAACGTAAGTCTGTTGTAATTCTTCTTTGGGTCTGTTTTTGGATGAAATACGAGTAGTATCTGCCTTCGTTCGTTTTTCGGCTGATAGAGGGGAGTGGAAGAGAAAAACATGATGTGCCGACCCCACATGAAGTGGGATAAAGGCAGGGAGATGATGATCTGCCTTTGTTAATAGTGAGGAGATTTATCCATAAAATGTTGGCTACGCGATGAACCCACGACAATAAAATTCTATAGACGGAGTAATCAGTGCACTAAGGCAACTTAAACCGTTTCTTATGACAGCTTCCAAGGAGGAATCTGTGGTGGTCTTTGGACTGAGGCAGATCTAGATCATTCTCAATGCTATGGAGAGACCTATGTACGGCGGTAGACTTTACGAATTATGCATTAAGCATCTGAATGGTTTCAAATTTCAGAATGCTGATCTTTGTTGTTTGTTCACAGAAATCGTTGTACTAGAGACAGACTACGATAGATATTCGTTGTTGTACTCTTGCATCGACGTCGCTGTTGACGGTGAAGACTACAGAAGAGGTTTGTGACTACAGATGATTTAAAAGGTTCAGTGCGCTTTTCATATCCCTAAATCTTTCATTCTCACAAAATAAGCACGATAATGAAACCTAAACATGTTTCAATTCCTTCATCTTGTCTTCATCCTTCATTTTTTTAAATAGCATTCCTTCATACTTATTCGTAACATACCCTCTGCTACCCTCAGCTTTGGATCAGGTAAACCTTTTTTTGTCGTGACTGATCTGATGATGACAGTGGGTGGATATAATGCTCAAGACCGTTCCTGGACTTTGTAGTGGCGCTCTATTGAAAGGCATATGTCCATCAGTGGACTTCCTCAGGTTAATTATGATGATGATCAGTTTAACCCGCCGCTTTCAGCGATAAGGCCGCCCTTTGTTTTACCCTTTTAGTGTCATGTTTCTCAAAATTATTTCTTGTGTGGTAATCAATAAAGAGTTATCTATCTATCTATGATATATGATGATGGAAGCGGAAGGGGATAAAATAAACTCTACTTTGTATAAAATAAATATAGGTACTTATTTTTAGGTTTATTTCTTCTAAAGAACATCTATTGTTGCAGTATGGAGTGCAAAACACAGTAAGACCCGTGAATTGGCTTCAGTCCAAGTGGCTACGTTGAATGCAACAATTGAGAGCAACAGCGTCCTGTACAGTCAATTCTACCAAGAGGTCGACCAGTCTTCCGAGGCCTGCTTCCACTATCCGGAGGTCCAAGGCCAGAGGGTCATCTTGCCTGGACAGTGCGATTTGAACATACCAGTGGTCCCTAACTTTGATGTTGCTGCGGTAAGAATAGTGATTCAGAGGGGCTAAACAAAGTAACTGTCGTTCGATTCTGTTAGCGATCAATTAGCGATGACACTAGTAAAAAAGTATAGAAATGACATAAGCTATAGAAATGACGTGGTCTATTAAAGAAAGTGATTCATGAAATGTATAGGTACTATCCCGAAATGTATACTATTCTGTCAACAATAAGAAAGAATACTTAAGAGCGGTTGTTTTCAGATTTTTATCTCGGTCTTTATAAATATGCTGTTTTTGGTGTTAGTAACATCTCTATTAAAAGTACGAGAAGTTCAACATCAAGATTTCTATCTAAAACCGAACTGATTATTTGAGTTTAAATAGTTTGAAAACAGCTGATTTTAGCATAGTGTTTTTTCAATTTGAAACGATTTGTGAAACTTTCTTCGATAGACTTATCTTTCATAATTAGGTCCTTAAAGTTACTGAGTATTAGAGCAACATTTTTGATCCACAGTACGGAGGCACCTGGTACCAGATCGAACGCTACCCTCAAGTCTACGAAGATCCAACCAGCACCTGTATCGGCGCCCGCTATATCCTCGACGAGGCAGCCGGCGTGGTTGATGTCCTCAACTGGGAGGTTATCGACGGAGTGCTAGAGACCATTGAAGGAACTGCTACTGTGACGTCAGACGATGGAAGCGCTAAGCTCTCTGTGGTTCTGCCCGTCGTTGGAACTAACGGTAAGATCTTTTCAGAAGTTGTGGTTAATCGGCTGTTGGTTTTGATATTTTTTATTTCTTATAACTAAATGACTTTAGTCTTTGACAAAAGAAGATGATATCGGCGCTTCGAGCCGGGGAATAATTATTTTAGGTTTGTTTTGTTTATGAAATTATGCTGTGTTTTATTTTTCAGAAACTGTAACTACTTCTCTGTACGTGCTGGATACCGATTACGAAGGGTACTCTTTGGTGTACAGTTGTAGGAACGTCAATGATTTCCAAAGATCAAGTAAGTTGATGATTATTTAATTCTCTCCCGTTGGCTAAAGCCCTGTTGGCCTAGTCCGAGGCTCCTCCACTTTCAATCCGTAGGTCGTGAGTTCGAAACCGGTCGTGCACCGATGAGTTTCAACAGATCACGCAAGGTTAACAGCGGGAATCAAACACACCGCTTGCGTCTCAGCTGGCCAGTTAACTGCTGCGCCATGAACGTGATCAACTAGTCAATGGAATCGCTTCAACTAGTCAATGAGTTGAAGCGGTTTGCATGATCTGTTTCTTTCAACTACTTGAAATTACTTGAATCATTGGAATATGTATTGATTTTCTCTCAACAAAGGTTAACAGTAATGGATGGGATATAGCATATTATAAGTATTGTAGGAAGATAAGTTTACCTGTTTTGTGAGAATCAATGGAACAGTTTCAACTAGCAATGGAACTGTTTCAACTAATCAATGGAACTGTTTTAACTAGTCAATGGAACAGTTTCTTGAAAAGCATATCGGAAATTGTATCGTCCCGCAGCGGGAATTGCACTCGCGCCCCTAAGGGGCCCGTCTGAGACGCAAGAGGCCGCCTCTTGCGTCTCAGACTACCCGTCTGAGCCAGGCTATTGTGTAGGCAAAATGGTAATGAAGATCGCAATTATAAGGATGATTTTATCAATTTTAGCTAGGTACATCTAAAGTTTTTCAAGAATGAAAAGGAAGAAGCTAAGGTGTTGAAGTTTTCCCTTGTCAAGTTTGGAACGTTTTGAAAGTTGCTAAGATTGTTAAAATTACCCTCAATTTTATTTCAGTCGGTGCGTGGAAGCTGAGCCGCGATCGTGCCTTGTCCGATGCCAGCAGCATAGCGATCAACGCCGTGATAAATACAAGAGAAGAGCTGGACGCGCGCTACTTCCTTACCATCGACCACAGTGGGGAGTGCCCGGAGCCCAGCTCTAGCGCTTTGGTGAAGAGTAGCGTCATAGTAATTCTAGTCTCTGTTTTGATTCAGTTGTTGTATTAGTTTATAAGTAATTTATTTTAAAGATACTTACATAGGTATCTAGTTCGTTTTTAATAACATAGTATTTCTAATTTTATACGCGAAAAGAGAATAAATTATTTTCAACGATACTGTGCGTTTTACTATGAAACAACACGTTCCGTAGCTAACTAATTTTGCTATCCCGGAAAAGAAATAATTACATCAACAAAAAAAAAATAATCTCAAAGAAACCGTAGGTACATAATTCATGTTTTTGGCCTTTTTATCATTTTATAATTAACTCCATAATACGCTTTGGCCTCTAGTATGTAAAAGTACATAATGCAAGTCTAACCTAACCTACCTACTAAGATAGGACCTATGTAAGTAGTTTAGAACATAGAGTAAATAATATTCAGAGCGTCTATTAAAATGTACCTACGGCAGTCAAGATTCGGAGCCTAGTACACGTTGTTTGTCACGCGTGTGGACGTAAGTCAGCAGTGCGTCATTCACTTTTAAGTAGGTATAGGTACGCATCGCCTCGAGAAGCTCGAGGAATAGTCCCACTCCACGCTCGTCCCCCTGAATACGAAGGGAATTGGCGACGAGCTACTGAACACCCAGACTTCACCTACCGGCGAAAGGCCCACGAGGAGTGAAGATTATTGAATTTCAACACAAAAAAGAAAAAAAAAAAATTAGGACCTGCAACGTCATGCAAAAATGTGGTAAACTACGTCACTGACTTGGCTTACGAGTCCACAATTTTTTTTTTTAGATGTTTTTTCCCTTTCGGGCTGGCTATCTAGCTATCTAGGCCTTACCGCCAAGTCTTACGTTTATATTTCTTCGTCGTTATTTTTATCTTTCTTCGTCTTTTCACTTCTTAGTCATGGTCAAGTCACCGTCAAGTCAAGTCTAATTCAGTTTTAGTAAGATAAGATGGTGGCTATTTTACTAAAACCTCAAGGGACCTCTTGGCGCCAACTCGAAAAATGACGATACACGCAATCATTTCATTTCACTTCACTTGTGCGGTTTACTCAAACAATATTACGCAAAACACCACCATAATCACATAATATTATTCAATTTAACACTAGTTTTGTAAAATAAATTGAGAGCACAACATCACTTTCTCAAGTTCCCGCCAAAAAGTCCTACGAGTCCACAAGTGTGTTTATATTCAAAGAGTCCTGTTTCTGTATTATGCCCAAAAATTTACTAAGTATAGTATGTGTAAAGTTTACAGTCTTTCGTCTAAAACAATAATTTGCGATGCTCGAAAAGAGTGAATAAGTTTATAAGTGCCATATTCATAGCTTTAAGACCTCTCCGTAACACTTATTTAACTGCAAATAAACATCTTGAATCTTGAATCTTGGATGACCGGGATTGATTGATTGCAGCGCCCCTCTGCAGCAATCAAGATTAAATCAAATGTCAAAGTCAAGCAAATGTCAAAAAAATAATTTTCACTATTTCTTCTTGCTTGCTCGGTCAAGAGAAAATTGAAATTGAGTTGATTGCATTTTTGTGAACTTTATTCAGCGAGTGCGTAAATGTTTTGTGCAGGTAAAATATTTTTATCCTGTCACGATATTAATTTATGAAGGAATACATTTGTTATAAAAAATACCAGAACACTAAATAAACAGTGATGGCTGAAGTCGAAGAAATTAGAACTCCCTCTGAAGAGGATATCAAAACAGCCGATATCTTGAAAACGGAGGCAAATGACTTCTTCAAAAGTAAGTACTCCTCTATCCGACGTAACATTGTCCCTTACAACATGCTTTGAACTTAGAAAAGTACACGGCTAAGAATTTACATAACCTCAAAATTTCAGGACAGGTCTACGATCGGGCGATTGCGTTGTACACAGAGGCGATTGAAAAGAATCCCTACAATGCTGTATACTTTGCCAACCGAAGTATCTCCAACCTTCGGCTCGAGAACTTCGGCTACGCGCTGAACGATGCCTCCAAGGCGATAGAGCTGGACAGGGCTTACACGAAGGCCTACTACCGGCGGGCTGCTGCTCATATGTCGCTAGGGAAATATAAATTAGCATTAAAAGATTTTGAAATTGTAAGTATTAACATTTTTATGGGATAGCTAGTGAAAACCCCAGCTACAACAGTACAATCTCAAATCTAGACAAATGTATGAAGCTGGCACTATTGGCTGCACTGATTTTAATTCCTAGATAATCTATTGCGCAGCCAAAGATCCACTGACCATACCTACTTATTGTCGTACAATCAGCAATCCCCACTTTGCTGGAGGCAGATCAAATGACTGCATGATTTGCAAATATTTGTTCTAGATCTGGTTTTTGGTACCATGGTACCGGAAGTTTCAGACACCCACAACACAGGGCATCATAGTGAGGGACTATGTATCTGACTGATGGGTGTTTATTCTATTTATTCGGATGCATTGGATGCTGTAGTGCTGGGGACATGTTTAAATGAAGCAGGCTTGCCCAGCGCCCTTACCATCCTCTTATGGGCATTGTATATCAATGATAATTCAAACTCTGAAATATATCAACATCCGCCAGGTCACAAAAGCGAGACCACACGACCAAGATGCGAAACTTAAATACAATGAATGCAACAAAATAGTGAAGAGGATTGCATTTGAGGCTGCGATAGCAGTAGAACAGAAAGAAGTGAACATTGCAGATACCATCAATTTAGATGCTATGAGTAAGTTTTATTTCATATTATTTTATTAAGTTCATACAAACATCTCACAAACTTGCGCATTTATAATACTAGAATGCGAAAGTTTTTGAAGATGTTTGTGGTTCAATCACTCCATAACGGGTAACCGATTTTGATTAAACATGGTATAGATAAAGTTCTTGGCCTAGAACAGTAATTAGACTACTTTTCAACTGAGCGAATCTGCAGGCTAGCTATTAATCTTAAATTATGGTATAGGTGATCGGCGAATGACCCTTAAACTTAAGGGGAAAATGTACAAAACCATCATAAGACCTGTCGTATTGTATGGATCTGAGTGTTGGGTTGCCAAAGGGACAGATGAAAGAAGATTGCACGCAGCGGAGATGCAAATGTTAAGATGGATGTGTGGATAAGGACCAGAATGGATAAGGTAAGGAATGAGTATGCAGAGGAAGTTTGAAAGTGGCGCCAGTGACGGAAAAGCTGAGGAGTAATCGGTTAGCTTGGTATGGTCATGTCATGAGGAGGGAAGAATGTCATGTGACAAGAAGAGTGTTAGATATGAATGTGGATGGATGTAGGAGTAGAGGTAGGCCAAAGAAAAGATGGATGGACTGTGTGTAAGTGGATATGGCGAAGAAAGGAGTGAGTGTCGAAATGACGACTGATAGAGGGAAATGGAAGAAGAATACATGTTGTGCCGACCCCACATGATGTGGGATAAGGGCAGAAAGATGATGATGAGGTACACAGTAATGTGACGAAAAAAAGGTCAGCATTTGCTGCAACAGCCCAGTGGCCATTGCAGCGTTGGTTCTAATTCTAATTCTAAATGGGGAATAAGATCTGCACTGACGTCCCACGTTGGGGTGTATTGTGCATTGTCCTCCTGCTGACCTCACCCCAGCCCGCCCAACTCCTTAAAGTAACGGAGAAGGACCCTGGGTTGATGGCAACATTGTTCGAGAAACTTCGACTGCAGCGCTGGTTTTCAGTGGCATGATTGTTTAGTGTTAGGACAATTTATCATCATTTATCCTTAATATCAAGGTAATATAAATGATAATCTTGTTAAAAATTATCAAGCATGGTAATTACAAGGTAATTCTTTAAACGTATGTGTATTACTCAGTAGAAAATGCTGTTTAATTTATGGTGTCGTTCAAGAAAAGTAGTTGAAAGGTATTCACATAAATGATCAGATCTAAGCAATATCCTCCTGGCTAAATACCATATTATTATGGTAAACATGGTATAATAAAATACCATGTTTTTTTTTAGTATCATAGTCACCCAGGAGTCAGCAGGATTATTTTCAGGGTTGCCCCCCTGAAAATAATCCTGCAGGCCGATGAATGTACAGCATATTTTTAAGAATTATTATTTTGACTATGTAACATAAATTGCTTTATTATTAATTCAGCTATTGAAGATGAATATGAAGGCCCTCAATTTGAAAATGGAGTGACCTTGGAATTTATCAAAGAACTTATGGAGCACTTCAAACAACAGAAGAAACTTCACAAGAAATGTGCCTATAAGGTAATGCCAATTCAACTATAAACCACATCAAGCACCTGTTGCGTACAAGTTGATTTTAAATGATTAGTTAGTAAGTCCACTCTAGGCTGATAAATAGATGAGGAAGTCGAAAAAAAGGCCTCAACATGGGAGCTGACATTTTCGGCACACAGACAAAAGCATAGGAGTAGCTTAGGAGGAGGTAGGGCACAGCGAGATTTTCTCAATCTAAATTAGAGCCTGGGGAGGTACCTTACAGAAGATCGCAGCCAAATAACATCATTGGTTTCAAATAGTGTTGTGTTCCTGCGGTGAGTGAGGTTGCCAGAGCTCTTTAGGAGGGGAGGGGTTCGGCAGGCAACGCATTAGCAATGCTCCAGGTGTTGCTGAGTTCAATATGCGACGGTAACCACTTACCATCAGGAGGGCCGTAAGCCGGTTTGCCTCCGTATAACATTTAAAAAAAAGCGACAAAAAAAAGATCGATCGATCCACAGGTTGTGGGTTCGTATCCCGGTCGTGCACCAAATAATTTTCCATTCGAAAAATGTATGTGCACTATACTAGTACTCTGAAACGGTGAAGGAAATCATCGTGAGGAAATCGGCATGTCCTGGAACCTAGAAATTCGAAGACATGTGGCATTTGCACGAAAAGAGCATCTAAGAGGCGCACTTTAATCCTTTCACTACACTCATCATTTCCCCGATGGTCATAAGCCCTTTTCAGTGCCACCGTTGACCAATCAGTCACACAACATGCAAGCAATAAACATTCTTCTTTATTTGGAGCAATATTGGTTTCAATTTTGGGAACCTTTGTTGGTCACTGTACGAATACGGACTTACAAGTGTTAATCATAGTGGTTTTTCCTTCACAGATTCTAATCGAAGTGAAAGCGTACCTCCAAAAAATACCATCTCTGGTCGACATCACCGTGCCTCCCACTGGCAAGTTCACAGTTTGCGGCGACATTCACGGCCAGTACTACGACCTGATGAACATTTTCGAGATGAACGGCCTGCCATCCGAGACCAACCCTTACCTTTTCAACGGGGACTTTGTGGATCGGGGCTCGTTCAGTGTGGAGTGTATCTTTACGCTGTTTAGCTTTAAGCTGCTACTGCCTAACCACTTCTTCATGTCGAGAGGTAAGTTCCTAAATAGTCTCATTTAGTACTTATAATACAACCTTTTATGTTACTTCACTTGTTGGGTGAATCAGCTTGGTATGTGTGTTTGTCCGACGATATCTTTTGATCCGATCTTCCTGAAATTTCAAGTCTATACTTATAAGATTTTGCTTTTCGCAGCCTTTATTGAATAGTGGAGTGTTATTTAAGACGGGGGGAAAATGTATAAAAAAATTGTTTATTTATATAGACCTACCTAAGTTATAAAAACTAGACTTACCAGCGTGATCTGCCTCAAGTTGACCCCAAAAAGAACCAGTGGTATAACTGCCTTAACTAAACTATTCCAGGGAACCACGAAACCGTCGACATGAACCGAATGTACGGCTTCCGCGGCGAGGTGACGTCCAAGTACTCGTCGCAGATGGCGGACCTGTTCACGGAGGTTTACAACTGGCTGCCGCTCGCGCACTGCATCAACCGCCGCGTGCTTGTGATGCACGGCGGCCTCTTCAGCAAGGACGACATCACGCTAGACGACATCAGGGATGTCGACAGGAACAAGCAGCCTCCCGAAGACGGTAACACACATAGCCTCATCATCATCTCCCTGCCCTTATCCCACTTCATGTTGGGGTCGGCAAGACATTTTTTTCTCTTCCACTCCCCTCTATCAGCCGTCATGTCACAACTGGCTGCCGCTCGCGCACTGCATCAACCGCCGCGTGCTGGTGATGCACGGCGGCCTCTTCAGCAAGAACGACATCGCGCTAGACGACATCAGGGATGTCGACAGGAACAAGCAGCCTCCCGAAGACGGTAACACTCTCATCCTCCTCCTCGCGTCGTACTCTTGACTGAGGGTCGTGAATTCCCCGTTGAATCATCTTTTTTTTTTTTTTATACAACTGAGTTGGCAACGGTAACCGCTTACCAACGGCACACCTATTGGTAAGCGGTTACCGTAGCCTATGAGCGCTTGCAATACCAGAGGCATCACACACGCGTTGCCGACCCCGAACCCCCTTCCCCCTAAAGAGCTCTGGCAACCTTCCTCACCGCAGGAACACAACACTATTTGAAACAAATAATGTTATTTGGCTGCGATATTCTGTAAGGCGGAGGTACCTCCCCAGGCGGGCAGCTCCAATTTAGAACGAGAAAGTCTTGCTATGCCCTACCTCCTCCAGAAAACTCTCTTCTTCCGGACTTCACGCCAGCTGTTCCTGTCTTTAGCGGCGTGGAGCGCATCATGCCCCTCTCATAGCCCCGTACTAATTGGCATGGCATTTAAAAGTAGCGGGTAGTTGGCGGATGGAAAATTTTCAAGACCTTTCGTCGTGTCCCTAGGGGAAGGCCTTTCCAGTCAGGTCCAGCAGTGGACTCCTACAGGCTGTTGATAATGAAATGGCAGATGCACGTGGCTTAGTAAAACCTTTCTTAGGATACCCTGACTAGGCAACCCTGATTAGGATACTTTATCTAAAATGCCCTGGCTTGGATGCTATTTGGTATTAAGGTACTTGGGAGGAGGGACCTTCTAGATCTGGACACTTGTCAAATCGCAAGGTATATTAAGACATTAAGTCGTGGCTAAGACCCTTGGTGGTATAACAGCGTTATTTATAGGCTCTGGCTTGGGTACTAGGTGGTGTAAAGACATTTGGCGGTAGTATGCCCAGTCTAGATTACCCTGACTGGAATACTCTAACTATATCCTAGTTTCTGTTAAAATACCTGGCTTCTTTGTATCTAAATTTAATTTAATTTAATAAAGCCTTTTTATTCCGAAAACTTACACTTTTCTTACTACTAATTACTGAAATACTAATACACTTATCATAATATGTCCCTAAGTTTGGTGTGCCTTTCGGCATAGGCCTCCTCCAACATCTTCCACTGTTTCCTATCAGTTGCCACTCTTAGCCAAAGGGGACCTAGAGTCAATATCAGCTCATCTTCCCATCTTCTCATTTTGCGACCTCGGCTCCTTGACCCGTCTCTTGGATACCAGACCGTTACCTGCTTGCTCTTTGTATCTAACGATGTCTAAATTGTAATCTCTCGTTTTCAGGTATAATGTGCGAGCTACTCTGGTCGGATCCTCAGCACATGACGGGTCGGGCGCCCTCCAAACGCGGCGTCGGTTGCCAATTCGGACCTGACGTCACCGCCGCATTTCTAGCCAAGAATAATTTAGAATACATCATCCGAAGCCACGAAGTCAAGAACGAGGGATATGAGATAATGCACGACGGGAAGTGTATTACTGTTTTCTCAGCGCCTAATTACTGGTAATTGCCCGTATACATTATTATTTCTGCAGTAAGACGTCAACTGCTGACATAGGGCTCTTAATATTACCAGAGCGACCGATCTTAGTTACCCGATTCTTTCATTTTCATTAATAAAAGCTAAAATTTTATTTAGGTGAAACTTATATAATATTTTATTATTAATAATATTAAATAATAATATTTTTCAGCGATACAATGGGCAACCTAGGAGCTTTCATCACAATGAACGGCGAAGACCTGATACCCAAATTTACAACCTATGAAGCCAAGGTAAACTTACATTATCATCATCATTTCAGCCGTAGAAAGTCCTAAACATAGGCCATAACCCACACTAAGGTTCTGTCGTGGGTATCAGAAACTACGAGTACAGTCGCCAACAAAAGTCAGTGAACACTTTCAAACTTCCACAATTCCTATACACCTTAAACCTAAAAATTAACTGATAAAAAAAGTAAAATATATGCTGAACATAGTAAATTCACAAATGTCAATGAATGTTCATCATCAGCCTGATGAAGTTCACTGCTGGACATAGGCCTCCCCCAAAGAGTGCCACGACGAACGGTCTTGAGCCTTCTCCATCCACCGACTTCCCGCAACCTTCACAATGTCGTCGGTCCATAGGGTGGGGGCCTTCCAACACTGCGTCGTCCGGTTCGTTGTCGCCATTCGAGAACCTTTATTGCCCAACGGCTGTCGGTGACACAATAAAATGTTGTGTTGATGTGTCAATGAACTCATTTTATTTTTTTCCGCAGCCACACCCAGACGTTAAACCAATGGCCTATGCGAACTCGCTCTTCAACCTGCTGTGCCAGTGACCGGTGCCCACAACGCCCCACTAAGCCGATCAGGTTGTAAAGACGTTTCGTTGCTGAAGGATTTGTTTGTGCAGTTAGTTAAATGGTAATAAATAAGACACAGTCGAATACTGCTGGCGATTCGCTTGGAACCACAAAGTAAAAAACGAACGTTCTTATTCTGTTTATACTAAAGTCCATATTAGCACAAAACTTAGACTGGCAATACTTAAGTGTGTTGAAGCGTCTGATTCGCTAAACAATTGAAACTCAACCTTATGTTCTTTAAGATAATACTGAAATCACAAAATTGCTTACCTCGCGCGCGAGCCTCAAAGTGTTTTCAGCCGTATATATAAGTAAATAAAGTCAGGTTTCAATTGTTTGGTGAATCAGTCGCTTCGCCAATACATTCAAAATTTTATACATTGATTGTCTCTATAGGTTTTGCGCTAATTTGAACTTAAACATGTGCAAAATAAGAACGTTTTTATTTTATTAATACTTAGTTGAAATAGTTCAGTTTTAAATTAGACCATCTCTACCACTAGTTCTGACTCCATACTTGGATTCCCTGTGTATCAAATACTACGAGTACTATTACGTGTACTAGTATATTATACCAAAAAGGGTCTTATTCTACAAAGATTTTTTTTTTATTCTGATTTTTTCCGTCACTTTTAAAAACGAATTATTAAAGCTACGAGTCGTTCTATATCAAGATTGCTACCTAAAACAGCTAAAAAATAGAGTTTAAACTGATTTGACCCCAAAACATAGTGTTTTTTCAATGAAAAATTACGAATTTCGTGGAGCCACAGACAATTGGGCGTAGAATAAGGCCCTATTATAAATATTGTGAATCACCCCGAACACTAGCAAATTACGCTATCATTTTTTCCGCAACAAATAAATGCGCATCTAATCAACTTCACGAGTTCAATTTCTTTTAGACGAAATTATCGAATTAATTGTTTATATCTTGGCTTGTCATTATGAATTTTATTCCTCAATTATGGAACTTTGAAGACAATATTATTATAAAAATACCTCCTAAGATAGCAACAGCCCAAAATGTCAAAATGGCTTTGCATAAGATGAAAGGTTTCATTGTTTTTTCTAGCATACTCAGTATACGCACCATAGAATTAGATTTTTTCTACAGAGATGTTGATAAAAGCTAATTTTTGGGAGCAACATATTTCTATACTTCTAACCAAAAAAATGGAGCAGCTTCTAAAGTTATGTTTTGAATGTCATCATTATCAGCCTGAGGAAGTCCACTGCTGGACATAGGCCTACCAAAGAATGCCACGAGGAACGGTCCCGAGCCGCCTCCATCCACCGACTTCCCGCAACCTTCACATTGTCGTCGGTCCATCGGCCTTCTAACTCTGCGTCGTCCTGCCCGTGGCCGCCACTCACGAACCCTTATAGTAATCCTTAATCCCTGGGTTATGAATATAAAAGAAGAATTAAAAAAAAAATTGATTAAATGTTTAACCTTTCGGATGACTGATATTATTAATTTCAACCAAAATATCCATGCAAATCGTCATCATCTCAAAAAAAAAAGTCAAAAGGCTTTTATTTCAATAAAATCACTAGGATCACTTTGAAACGTCTCAGAAACTAGGTGAAGCTATGCCTGTTCCTCGCGACCAAGCCAAGAACAATCAATCTTCCTGCCCTTATCCCACATCATGTGGGGTCGGCACAACATGTATTCTTCTTCCATTTCCCTCTATCAGTCGTCATCTCAGCACTCACTCCTTTCTTCACCATATCCACTTTCACACAGTCCATCCATCTTTTCTTTGGCCTACCTCTACTCCTACATATATCCACAAAATCGTGTTTTTTTGTAGTAAATAGTCGACTGAATCAAAATTGTAATGACGGCTCGATTTTTTTTTATAGAAGTGTACTCAAGCAATGCGTTCGCAAGCATGAATGAAAGAAAAGTTTTATATCTCCTTTGGCCATAAATTATCCACGGCTAGGGTGCTTATACTAGGCCTGCTGGTCAGCGATGTTGAACCATGGTCAGAAATGTAGAATGCGAGTTTCTAGAATATGTTTGATGTTAATTATATTACGGTGTTTTTTTTTTGGCAGCTTAAAGCCGGAACCCACGTGATGTAAATGGTCTTCGAACGTAAAAAAATATCATAACAAGGATTTACAAGAAAAACTTTTTTTTATTAAGTATCAATTACGAGTACCTTACCTGCTAGGTTGAGTGCATTATACGGAAAATCAAAAATTTGTACTGAAAAAGTGTTTGTGATTTTTTTACGTACAAATTTGGTTGGATCACGTGGCTTCAGCTGACGAAAAAAATGCCGTTTAGAAAAAACAGGGGGCCTTTTTGTATATTAGAAAACGATCGTTCACATCACAGTTTCCGATTTCCGATAGGGCAAAGAAGTTCGCTATGCGCGATAAATAGAAACCAAGAAATAATATCAATTTGGTAATCTTGGGGTGCAGTGGAACCGCAGAACGTTGCAAGAAATTATGACTTTTATCCATTTATCCTACTAATATTATAAATGGGAAAGTTTCTGAGGTTGTTATGATGTTTGTTATTCAATCACGCCGTAACGGCTCAACCGATTTCGTTGAAACTTGGAATAGTTCTTTACCTGGTTTAGGTACCACGCGAGCGAAGCCGCGGGCGGAAGCTAGTAGTTTTATAGATGCATTTATAGAAAAGTATTTTAAAGTAATTATACAACCAGTAATTCAAATAAAATTAAATACCTTAATCACTTTGTTCAGTGATATAGCATGCTATAATGAATCATAAATTCGTAGGGATAAAATTCAGTTTGATTTTGAAATTATACATGTATTGCTATCGATATCTCTTGCAATGTAAAATGATCTTTAACGCGTTAGTACTAGGTTCGTTATGCCTCGGAATCTAGGCTTTATATTACCAACATCCGATTCTAATGAGCTTGGGCATTGAAAATGTCCTTAAGGGGTTGTACTAGTCATTTTGCAATTTTTAATAATTAGTGCACCGCCTTAATTTGAGTTATTACTTCTTCACTTAGAATTGACATTATGGGTTTTATGCTAAGAAAAACATCTAAAATAATATTGATGTAAAACTCGTGAGCAATAATTAATATTAATATAATTATTATATTAATGTATTATAATTATTCTAAGCCTACATGTCACCTATTTAAGAGACACGACATAACATTGCTCAGGACAACGAATAAAAATAAATTTATTAACCTATTTATTTATTATTTCGAGAACCAACAGCTTTGTTACAGTCGATTGTACATTTGTTTAGATATAAAGAGCCAAAAATAAACTATAAAAATCGAAAAAGGCCCCTACAATAAATATTGGATTTAAACATTAGTTAATTAGTTAAAGAACAAAATATTATTATGTATAATTGTTATGTATTCGCTATAACAAACATCACTGAAAATCCGCTCCCTTTATTCATAAATCCCGATTTTTTTTAAACGTTTGTAAAAAACAGAGACTAAAAAGGGTTATTTCTAAATAAAGCGATTCTTTATTGGAATTATGGATAAGGGAGTGTGTCTTTTAAAATAGATTATATTTATTTATTTGTAACAATAAATGACGTATATTTGCATTTATATGAATTGTGCTAAGAACCTTTTACACGATACAAGTACGGTAGGCTTAACTAAATGCCCGTTTGCACCAAACATGTTATCTACACACCGATCAACGAGTAACAGTGTGACTTGATGGCAAAAAAAAAACCCAGCGAGTTACAGTGAGACTCGTTTGGGAATTAGCATTCGTTACTGATAAAGTTAAGAAATCCGCAGTAAAATATCAAAATTATCCATATTATGCTTTGTTATCAAAATTCATCGGTGTTTATAAAAATAACATAGCGATATCAGTTTGTATGGATATGTCAAATAAAAAATTGTTATTGAAAGAGGGTTTTTATCGCATTTTTAATAAATATTCGATACGTATTACAGCGTTTCATTACCCCCGCAGGAGTAGTCTGAGTTAAACGGTTCACCTATTTGTTTGCTTATGCTAGTGTAGATGGGCAATCTATTGATCACTGGCACGTTCATTATAATTTTGCATTAAGTACTAGTATCGTGTAAACGCATCTATAGCCTGTAATAAACCAATACAATTTTAGTTACCAAGTTACTTTACAACTAACGGTACCCATTTTTTTTGCTTTTAAGACTATCACAATAAGTATTAACTATTTTACAAACTATGCTAATTAAAATTTAGTAAAACGCGAACTCTTATTTTGTTCACGCTAAAGTTCAACTCAGCATGATATATAATAAGGGAAGCTTACCTCAAATTGTCATTTTGCACAGTTTAACGGTACCTATTAGTTTGGCCTAATTTACATGGCGATTAAAATTACATGTTTCTATACAAGTTGATTCATAATTTATGTACTATCTCGAAAGAGGCTTATACTATGAACAAAAAAAAGAATGTAAACTAAAATCAGCTGTTTTTGGCCTTTTTATCATCTTTATAACGAACGAGCTGGTGCCCGCGACTTCGTCTGCGCAGGATTAGTATTTCGATTAGCTTATGTTAGCGTGGCGTTACAATTCACACAATATCTTTATAAATTGTAGCCTATGTGTTATTCTGATGTATAAGCTATGTTATTGTAAAGTTTCATTAAAATCCATTCAGTAGTTTTTACATGAAAGAGTAAAAATCATCCATCCATCTTGACTTACAAACTTTCGCGATACCTAAAACAATTGAATAATTAGGTTTGAACCGATCTGATCCATAAAGCAAGCAAGTGAATTAGCAAGTTGAAGTGGCAGTGGGCAGGCCATATAGCTCGCAGAACCGATAACCGTTGGGGAGTAAAGGTTCTCGAATGGCGACCACGAATCGGGCGACGCAGTGTTGGAAGGCCCCCCACTCGATGGACCGATGACATTGTAAAGGTTGCGGGAAGTCGGTGGATGGAAAGGGCTCAAGACCGTTCGTCGTGGAACTCTTTGGGGGAGGCCTATGTCCAGCAGTGGACTTCTACAGGTTGTTGATGATGATGATCCATAAAACAGCTATATATCGTTTTTAGATGAGAAATGTTGAATTTCCATAAGTCGTAGACCAAATTTTCTACAAATTGGGTATAGAATAAGCCCCTTTCGGGCTAGCATACATATTATGAATCGCCTTGTATTCAACCCGTCAAATATTATGTAGCCCATCCTAATTAAAAATTCACACTCTAAAGTTGACGCTAATGCGAACTTTAGCGTGAAGAGAATAAGAGCGTTATTTTACCAAATGTTAGCTAGCAAACCGCCACCTTGATTGTACTGTCACGACACAATTCCTATGTAATCTATCGATGCATTGAATAGAATTGGTGGTTTTCACATATGTCTAAGGGGGGTAGTCAGAGGCACTACATCCCCATAGACAGATAGGCGCCTATTTGGTTGGCCTTAATAATAAATTGTGCGGATTTTTTTTTATTGAATTTACTATTGAGTTTTAATTCAATAGCCATTGAACTTATTGAAGTAGAATGCATTGCACATAGTACAGTCGCCTGGACTAAGTAAGTCATAATTTGCAAAACGATGCCACAATACAGATGACGATAAAGTTGAAAATGGCGCAAGTTGATAGTTAGTAGGTACATTATTTTTAGTACTGTGGCATCATGTTGTAAAATAAGAATCTTAGGGCACGTGACTGTACCCAAAATTAGTAAGCCGTGTTAATAATAGCATAATGTCATTATGCAACAATATCGATTTCACCCTCCGGCCAAAAAATGTATGGATGGCCCTTAATTTTCAATGAAATAACACATTTGAAATCATTGATCAATCAGGTTCATTGATAAAAATTGACGCTCAAAACGCGCGCTGCTGCGAAATAGCGCGGAGTTGCCGTGCCGTTCTTTATAGATAAGCTAAGTGCACGGACTGAGTGGGTGACCACTAGTGGCATTAACAGCTGAGTGAGCGCTTCTGTAAGGGCTGGTGGAGACCTTGGCCCTACTGTTAAGTCGCAACGGAGGCCTTAGAGCGGCCTAAAAACTCCGTCAGAGATCGCCACCTCATACGAACTATTATTAATAGCCTCTTCAGCGCATCATGTATTATTTTGATCACATATGAACAAATAACGTTAAACAAAAGTTGAACGTTACAGTTGTTGCCTGTTCAATTATGAACAACTGTTCTTTAAATAAATAAAGATTTTAAAAACGGTTGTTGCCTAGTCCCACGCGGCCTTTCCGTACATTATAATTACCCCAGTTCAACCATTTGACTGACCAACGCATCTTAATATAAGGTATAGGTACACTGTCGTAGACAACGTTAGCATAAGTTAGCGTAAGCTGCGGTACCTTGTGAACATGGCTTTTTATACGTATCGGTTGCATTGTGTGCTTTGGGACGTAAGGAATAAGATTCAAGTTCGCTACCACAGATTGTATAATTTTCATATACTTAGTATTCTTTCCATAATAATCAACTAGCAACGAATTTGTTTATTATTTCTATTTTGATTGGTCCTAGTTTACAAAGATTCATACGTATGTAAAGCCACGGGCAGAATGATGACACAATCTTGCTGTGATGCATTTGTGTACTTAGGTGGTCTCTGCTCAACTCATTCGATAAACAAATATAGGTACCAGTACAATATAATACGCAGTAAAAATGAATAGATTGATCGTTCATCGTATTACGGTAGCCATCATCTTCCCGCACTGAAGATTTTCTGTAGAACCTTACGAACATCGACAATTTATGTTCGTCTTTTTAGGTTAGGTTCGCATCCGTACAACGCAACGGGCCGGTTAATGGTTTTGTAGATAGCGAGCTTTGGCTTGGAGCTAAGTTACTTGGAACAGAGCACGCCTTTGCAGGCGTAAATGCACTTGTTCCCGGATGTCATCCGTGCCTATTTCTTCCTCTATCAAGTTGTGAGTGTTGAGATTTGAACCAAGCAACTGCATTTATATCTTTGGGAGACATGGTTAGTTCACTAGCTGCGAGGTGTCTTGGAGTTTAAGTCCAGCCCAAATTTTGACGATTCTTTTTGCAGGATTGAGAAGTGAAGCGTGGACAATTTGACCATAAGCTGACGCTAATTTCAGGCACTACAATACCTACTACTTATATATTATTTATGTTTAAATTTTCATCATTGCCAAATTATCAGAGACCACCCGTTTAAAACAATGCTCAAAAAGCATAACCTGCGCCCTTTTATAGATGAACAATGTCAAAAATTTTATCATCCTGATATTCGTTGATATTATTTTCCTCACCAACACTAATTTCTCCTCAAAGTTGCTTCACATTAGAGTAATAGATATAGAGCATTGTTTATAAATAAAAGGGCATTTAGTTTAATGTATAATGTTAATTACTAGTGAAGTACGAATGGTTCGACGATGGATTGAGAACGAAATGGTTTCGACTGTACAAGGTTTGATTGCCAAGCATATCAGAATGTAGATAGGGTAGGGTTCTGGTGGTGAACATAATAAATTGTTAAATTTTAAACGTTTTTTTTTTTTTGTTTATTGTAATCCTACTAATATTATAAATGCGAATGTTTGGATGTTTATTGTTCAATCATGCCACTGCGTAGGTAATTTTTACTATGCAGATCTTATTTTTTTTTAAATCGTGCCTGAACTCTTTATATCACTTTCCGATTACTCTCACGGTTAATAAATATTGCTGAATTTATAAACTTGCAAAGGACATGGGAAATCGTGGGCCCCAACCTGCAGTTATTTGATGAGTTAATTAATTCATTTTGTTAATTTAAAGTAGTAGTTTTAGTCATGAAAAGCTCTAAAGCAGTGGAGTTATATTAAACGCTGAAAATAGTCATTTCCGTGTTATGTTTATGCTACCTTCTTACTACGAACGCTTTTCTTCGATTGGTATAGTGCAGCGAAACAAAACCCTACCCGCAATCAATTGATTTTGACTGTCACAATAAACCATTGTCATTTGTGACTTGCAGATTCCGTTTCAGTTTTTAGCACAGAGTACTTTTGTTTAAATACCGGTTTTTAGTTTTTGAGTAAAAAATGGAAATTCTTAATTGCCAATTGCACTATTGCTTGAGGCTCAAGATTCCGACGATTCCTGGTACAAGACCAGCCACCGGTAATCCTTAATACTGTCACGTCTATTTCATCGTTTATCAATAATATAACAGTTAATGAAATACAATTGGTTACTGCTAATCTGAAATAAAAATTGTATGTTTATTCATTTTTTTTATTTGGGTTTAATAGGTAATATCAGAGTATCATCCTTGGTACTATTTAATAACCATAATATAGGTAGGTACTTATTGAATATGAAAATACTTTTACATGGTAGACATCCTCCGATCTGAAAAGGTCCAGGCGTACAGGATTCAGTAATATCATCCCTTTTCACGTAGATCTGTCAGTACTTTAAACTAATCACAACATAGAATTGAAAATAAATATTGTAATGTTCAAAATAATAACATTTCGTACACTGTCAACCAGGTATTTTAAAAAACTTTAACGACCTATATCTCTTTACTCTTTACAATAAAAGCCGCATATATTTGAAATCGACACGATTAGCACAATGTAAAACAGAAAGTTTCATTATTGCAGGATTAAAAAAATCGGGGCCCTGGCTCCATACAAATTTGCCCAATCTCCTTTGAAGGTGTTCCAACAACTTTAGACACATACTTCGTTATTATACATTTATTTATTTATTGATAAACAAAGAAGCCGAAAAGAGCAAAAAAAATGTTTATTACAAAAACTGTAAAAAAAATCAACTTTTTTATTGCAGGTCTTATTTTTTTCAAAAACGATCACGTAACTCCTAATATTACTTTTCGATTACACTTACGGTTTAGGACTTCGCCTGAGTGGCCCTGAAAAAAAACTCACCTGTTTATAGATTAAATTTGTTTGTAACTATGAATTGGCACGACATAGTGTTATGCATATCTATCAATAATTCAAACTTTTTCAAATCTTACTGATATTTTTGTCAACTAGGAGACTAAATCAAAACTGTTACACCACTTTCTTGGCCTACCGTACCATGTCGTTAGGACACTTATTCAGGCAAAGGCTAGGTTCATATGAAAAAGAGAGATATATCTATGACAATGTAAAGACAAGACAATTCTAACGAGGTATTTATTCAGGTATTCACATCACTACATTATCTTAGCTGTATCACGAAGGAACGAGTTGTGATAACACTTTCACCACAGTCTTCTTGTCTAGCTTGCATTTCGGGTAGAGCACCTGGCAGTCCGTATCGGCAGAACCGCCGGCTGAGACTGCTTCGTAGATTGAAGTACCGGAAAGCATGCGCCGGACTAGTGAGTTGCTGAAATGTAAAACAGACTTTAGCCCAGGGACTTGAAACGGCTGTTAAATTATGGTATTTAACCAGCCTAAATTAGCGATATCATATTCTCAACATTTTCATTGGGTATCGTTATTTAACCCATATCTTATTTCGGTACCGAAATCACAAGACGAGAGCGGGTGAGAGGCCGCTTGGGGAGTGTCGTCATTCGAATCGTAAAATTTTGTCGTCTATAGTAAAAAATAATCTTTTTCCAAAGCCAAGTTCACTTAATTACCGGCGGGTGTGCGCCGCCGCCGTGGGGGATGCAGGAATATTTGGGTTAAATAACGGTACCGTTATATCAATATTTTTCGGTTAACCTCTATTTTTGTACCCTTGTATTTCGATACTTTAATATATTGATACCATAATTCAGTCTACCGATATTTTTTGGATACCGATATATTATTGATATGACGTCATATCTGAAAATAAGGGTATCCCCAGTTTTGCGGTAATTCAGTCCCTGCTTTAGCCCTGTTATTATGAAACTGGGTTTAGACTAGGACTAACTAAACCCTGGTTTTGTGACGTGTCATTTCATACATTGACTAATAGCAACCGTATGAAATGACACGTCACAAAACCAGGGTTTAGTTAGAAGGAATGATTCTCACAGTCTATGTGGGTATGTATACCTACCTATAATGTTTGTTTGTTTATATGTAAGTATGTTACAAATATGTGTTACCTCGTACTAATATTATTACTAATATTTGTGTCTAAGCCCGTTTTATCAAAAATGGCTTAGGTAAACACGGGTTTTTCATTATACGGGCTTAGATTAGACACAAGTACCCAAAAGATACCTGGATAGCGAAGATAGCGTGGCATCGAAATCCGTAGCGTTTCCCGTAACGACGTTCTCATTAGCCAGTTGCACATACGAGCACGTCAGCCGCTGCATACACGAAGCGGAGTCTATGTTGTATCGGTTCAGAGTTTCGTCCATCTTGTGCATCCAATCTGAGATTTGGCTGAAGTCCGTCTCAACGCCTGGGAAAGATAAGGGTGAACCATTTCAGTCCTGACATAGGTTTTAGGGCTGTTCAGTGACAAGGTCCATATTGCCTCTTGCAAAGAACAACCTACTCTTTAATGGACTTTTGCCCATTAAAAAGTAAGATATATTTTTTCCGTAGTCCGGTTGACCGGACAACGGCAATGAGTCAAAAGTAGATCAGCTTCATCCATATTTTTCATACAAACGTACTCTTCCATTTCCTCCATGGCACTACATCAATTATTTTTCAGATATTGTTGATTTATGCAATCAACTAGGTTTTTCGGTTTTTAATTCTAATTTAGAAAAGAAATCTACATATTTTATAGGCCCTTAAATTCAAAACCTTTGATCCTTATTTTTGTACACGAACCAATAAGTGTCTTAAGCCTTAAGACCGCATTGAAATCGGAACCTCCATTATGGAGTTAAGAGGCCAAAGATACACAATAATGCCTCGAACATAGGCCTCCTCCAAAGACTTCCAGAGCGACTTCCAATCCATGTTGAAGAAAATTTGCCCATACCTCGCTGGGCACGCGGGCTAGCGAGCGCAGCTAGAGCTATCGTTGTGCACATGTACCCACTACTTTTATCAGCTCTCTCTAGCCTTAAAGGTTTTGGTTTGGAAGAAAACTCTTTGTAGGGTTAAGCTCGCCTTTGTACATGCCTGTATTATTATGTTTTATTTCTGTATGTTTTTGTTAAAATAGGGGAGGCTGCTGCCCATCCCCTGTCTTTTTCCTCTTACGATATCCACGGGTAGTAATTTTCTCAGTTTTCAGCCGGGGCCACCACAGCCGACGAGCCAATCGAGAAACGGATGTTAGCAATCGACTGATAAACTCACTTCGTCCATATCCACCGCCGTAGCTGTAGGAAAGTGCGTGTATAATCTTGGGCAGTATGACCACGGCTCCGAAGCCCAGGATGGACCCGATGAGGACTCCTCCCAGGTCGATCTTCACGGGACCGTAGAGACCAGGAGCTGTGCTGCCGTAGCCCCCCTGAAAGTCAAAATATTCAACCTTCTAACAATTTGTATACTTATGTAGGTAACTTAAAAGCTGTCAGCTGTCTCTCTTGTGTATGTTGTATTGCTACTTGTATTCGTCTTTTTTTACTGTTAACCTACCTACCTACTAAGCTTTATTTTATTTTGTGTGATTGTTATCTGCTGTTGTTTCTTCTGTTTGCTATTATCTCTGTCTGTGCTGTATTTGTGTGTGTGTCAAATAAACAATTTATCTATCTTATCTATCTATCTTAAAAATCTTAAATGATGGCTGAGGGTCGGCTCTGTGTTGTGCACCTAGATACTTATAAACCTGACTGTGTTCCGATATCTGTTTATTCTCAGTGGTTGGATCGATAGTACCGACTACCATCGAACAAATGAGACTTCATTTTCAAACTAGTTTTAATTACAAAAATATAGGGTATATTTTTCATGTTCATGTAAAGTTCGAATCGACTCATTTTTTAATCTTTAACCTTTCTATTTCTTATTCTAAGTGTGGTGTTTAGACCTGCACTAACTTGCGCTGAGGGGTGTTTGTTGAATTGTCTCCCTGTGCGAATCCTACCCCAGCTAATTGTCCTACTGCTGAGCAAAGCCCCCTCCCCCGCAATTCTTTCCAACCTCTGTCCTTCAAGTTTCCCCACCATCCTCTTTCAAAGGCGTCGAGATCGTTCCTCTATTTTTTTCGTAGTCTACCACGAAATCGCCTTTCCTCAGGCTCCCAAGATGTTACGGCATGCGCAAATTATCGAACCCGCATCTATTGTAACTAGCCCACCGAGCCGTGTCTCACCTCAATGCCTCCACCTCCATAATCAGAGATCCCGATACCGAACCGCTGTGTCTTGTCCAGCTGTTCTCGTGGTTGACCCCTCACGGAATCACGTTGCTCATCCTAAAGATTTTACGGTAACTCCCATTAATTCTATAGGACTGTGGCATCATAGAACTTCTAAAACTTTTATACCCCAGTAGTTCTATGATAGTAATACTTATTGAAAAGAAAAAGGTTGCTAAGCAATCCCATCATAGAACAATTATGTTAAAATGCCTTAACAGTTCTTAGAACTATTTAGTTCTTTATGTAATAGAAATACTGGGATAAAAAAGTTTTATTAATTCTATGACATCTCAGTCCGGGAGTTACCGAGATTTAAAAGACATATTCCTACACAAAATGGCAAATGCCGTAATCTTTATCAAAACATGTCAAAAATAGATTAAGCTAGCTACCGTTGAACAATTTCTTTAAAACTTTATTTATACAAAGCGGCCGTTATGCCAGCACCTGGCTAGATAATCATGGTCTCACCTGCCCGCTGCCTCCATAGGCGGATATCCCAAATCTCTGGGTCCTCTCAGGCTGGTTGTCCCGGTCTTCCCTGGTCTTGTCGACCCTCGCGCTCGGCTCCGCTAGCTGGTCCTCCGTACGGTAGCTCGGCAGGAAACCCCTGAAATCGAAGCTAGTTTCCGTTAAGTTAGGATGTAATTAAGCAGGAAGCGAAAAGAGATTCGAACAAAAACTTAACTGGCAAATAAATTCAAAATGGCGGACCCTAACATATCGACTGACTGTTCACTGCAAATGGTAGATTTGTTGCAGTCCTGTTGCATTCTTTGCTTTTGGTAGGTACATATGCATATTTTGAATTTTTCAATAAAATTACTAGGGAAGTCAGGTGGAACTGATTACTCGCTTACAGTACGCTCTAGTGCTTGGAATACGTTTTGATGGTGTTTAAACAAATAGCTTACCCGAAACACCCAAGTCGATTTTATCCACAGGAAAAACACGGTTAATAGGCACGTGCGAAGCTCTAAGCACGGAGTTCCTCACGATGTTTTCCATCGCGTTTTTGAACACGTTATCTTTCTGTTTGCACAGCTGAGATAAAAGATAATCTTACCCATCATGTCCGTACTCTGCTTTTGCTCCAACCACCACCAAAACAAGAACCCCAAGTATCTTCTTCATGATAAAAGTCATGACTGGCAGCTTCCCCGTCCGCGTTATGCTATATACAACGCGTTCCGACGTTTACCCCAAAACAATCGTGTGTGGAAACTCACGCATAGTTTCATTCTATTGTTACGCAAGACTTTTACTGCGACAAAAGACTTTATGGGCCAGATGCCATCGAAATGGGAAGGAAAATATTTCCTAATGCCTTACATAGATAAGACACTGAAACATAATAGAGGAATCTAGTTTTCAGCAAGAGACCGTGTTTTCCAATCTTCAGATGAAAATAAATCAGACGCTAGTGTCCGCACTGGTGGGATTTTACTTAAGTTACGGCACGAATTAGAGGTATCTGAGGGTTGGATCATGTAGGGGTTACTTCTCCCTAACCCTTGGTAGGTAGGTACCACTAATTCGGCATGGAAACGCTTAGTTTATTTTCTATTATCGTTACCAGGATAGGGTTAAACACATATCACAGACACGAATCAGAAGTACCCTTAATAGGATAGGTTATGCTTTCTGATGGATAAAGTTGAAGAGCCAGCGAATGACATAGGCTACTTTTAATACAGTAACCACGCCAGGGAAGCCGCAGCGAAAGAAGTAGGTACCTACAAAATATAGAACCTCAACAGTTCAAACGGCGCGCGATATGTCATCTAAATTAAGTTTTAAATTTATTTTACAATGATCATTACGTCTGATAATTAAAATCAATTTTCAGTTTAACATTTGAGGGTGTGCGTGTGATATATTTCAACGATATCGCAAGGCCCTTAAAGTCAAACTCAAAATTGACATTATTCAGTTGACGTAAGAATCAATTTAAAACAAATTCTAAAGGATTTATTAGGCCATGCTAGGCTTGCGATATGGCATCTAAAATTTATCACACGCCTATCAAAATCGACTTTAATCAGTAGACTTAAGAATCATTAAGAAATAGATTTATAACATAAGATTGCATATCACGACTTGTTTTCATTCCAGCTGTCACTATGAGGCTTGGATGTAGAGCGGAATAATCGGTTCTGCGCATTCAGATGTCTACTAATCACCGTGAAAAAAGTTATTTTACACCATCTAACGCCCGCGGCTTCGCTCGCATCATGGTACCTAGATAAAAAGTATAGAGTTCTATAATTACTATTATAGAACCGTTACGGCGTGATTGAACAACAAACCTTAGGAGGTTAACGGCTCAACCGATTTCCATGAAATAGGCTAGGCTCCTAATATCCAAACATCCTCACAAACTTTCGCATTATACTATTGTAGGATGCTTGTCACCACTAGGTACTGTTACTAAAATAGTAACGTCCCTTTAACACACATACAACGTATTTCTACGTTTTTCTTGTTAATTCGGCTCGACTCTCAAACAACTTGTACATAGGTACTCTAAAATACTTAGAAGATATGGAATGAAGATCTCTGGCTGGCTGAAGTTTATTAACGGCTCAACCGATTTCCATGAAATAGGCTAGGCTCCTAATATCCAAACATCCTCACAAACTTTCGCATTATACTATTGTAGGATGCTTGTCACCACTAGGTACTGTTACTAAAATAGTAACGTCCCTTTAACACACATACAACGTATTTCTACGTTTTTCTTGTTAATTCGGCTCGACTCTCAAACAACTTGTACATAGGTACTCTAAAATACTTAGAAGATATGGAATGAAGATCTCTGGCAAGTTTATAGCCACTTACGACATAGGTTTATAATGGCGGGGACTTTTAACGTGAAAATACGCTTTGAAAGAAAGTAGATATATTTTAATTAAGTAAAACGATTGTTTAATAATTTTTTGTGTTGTTTGTGAAGTATGTATCCATAATTCCATTATTATTAGTAGGTATTCATACAATTTCAACTCGATACCTCAAGCCGTTTCTAAGAAAAAGGCCCTTGAATTACAGACACGGATAATAAAAGTGATCTTATTTTATGATAACGATTTTCCAAATGAGGTACGGAACCCTAATATTTATGGTGATTGTTAGATTCGCGGTGTTTTTCTCTTGGCGGTAATTTAATTACCTACCCTGTCCGTCCATCGGACAGGGTAGGTAATTAAGGGTGTATTTGTACCGCATTTCAAATGTTAAGAAGATAAGCGTAATAAGAAGGTAAGCGGGCTCGGACAGGGTTATTTTTAAAATATCGTTTAAAATGGGTTATTCCCGCCTATTTACTAGGTCATACGTTCAAATCCCGGCCGAGCACCAATGAATATCTCTATTCAAAAAATGCATGTACCTAAGCATCAACATGTGCTCAGAACAGTAAAGGAAAACATCGTAAACCCGCGGCTTATTCAGCTACGTATTGACCATGTCTTTCCTGTATGGGAAGACTAGAGGATGGTATAGGTGCTGGCCTAGCCTACTCATTCTGAACATGCCCAGGCACTAATGTCCAGTAAGAGAGGAAAAGTTCCACCTGACACTGTAGAAATCATCTAGAATGGATTTAATAAGGCGTTACACAATCTATTCACCAAAAATAAAGATAATATCTTAATAAAACCATCTGCCATTAGCCTGCGCACGGACTGTGAAAAAGTTACAAATTGTCTGATGGTAGAGCTCATAACATTTAGAACGTATAATTTACGTACAATAAAAACAACATTTTCCATAGAGTATTTCAAGATTCCGAAATGAGGAAATCCGTAGAAGAACCAAGGTCACCAACATAGCTTTCAGAATTAGCAGGTTGAAGTGGCAGTGGGCCGGCCATATAGTTCGCAAAGCCGACAACTGTTGGGGAACAAAGGTCACCACTCGTGACCACGAACCGGACGACGCAGTGCTGGAAGGCCGCCCACCCGATGGACCGACGACATAGTGAAGGTTGCGGGAAGTCGGTGGATGGAGAAGGCTCAAGACCGTTCGTCATGGCACTCTTTGGGGGAGGCCTAAGTTCAGCAGTGGACTTCATCAGGCTGATGATGATGATGATTTCAAGATGCAAGGGAATTTCCCCATTTTTCCAGAGTTTATAGATTTATGCAATCGACTTTAGCTTATTTCAGTATGTATAGCTTTTTGAAGTAGGTATAGGTTCTTTTTCCCATAGGTAGGTACCTACTATTTTGCTTGCTTACTTGCTTGCTTGCTTGTCGTGTCACTGATTCTTTATTAGTCATCCTGTATTAGATCAGTGAGCTGTTGAGATATGGTTAATACCATATATTATTAAAAATGATGACTTTTAATTGTACCTATAGGTCTTTTTTTTGCTATGTATTTTTTCCACTAATTTTTGTAACTAGACTGATTATCGGAATCACCTTTAGTTGTCAAATTATCATTGTGTAATTTCATGTTCTCAGATTTTAAGTATAAGCAGATAATTACTTTAGTTACACAATAAGTCGTGCCTGTCTATTTATCTAAGCTCTACATTATCTTTATCTTTGTCACAATCTTTAGTCCTGGCTGCACAGTCTCCAGTCTCTTATTAAACTGACAATACGCGGAAAAAAACGCCTTCCTCGTGAGCGTTGAATTAACTCACTACTTCTGCAAATGCGCCATAAAAGTGGCGCCAAACGTATACAAGTTTTGACGGAAGCACCATCTATCACCTATAATTGGCTGAAATTATGAACATTGGCTAAAACTTGAAAATGTTACGGAAAGCCTGGTTAGTCTTTTGTGCGTCTGTGGTTGTTTGCGAGCGGCAAGGGAGGCTGTTTTCCTTTGATTACGAGGATCGAGATATAAACGTGAGTGTTTTTAAAATAATAGAAGAACCAAGGTTACCGACATAGCTTTCAGAATTAGCAGGTTGAAGTGGCAGTGGGCCGACCATATAGCTCGCAGAACCGACAACCGTTGGGGAAAAAAGGTTCTCGAGTGGCGGCCACGAACCGGACGACGCAGTGTTGGAAGGCCCCCCACCCGATGGACCGACGACATTGTGAAGGTTGCGGGAAGTCGGTGGATGGAGGAGGCTCAAGACCGTTCGTCATGGCACTTTTTGAGGGAGGCCTATGTTCAGCAGTGGACTTCATCAGGCTGATGATGATGATGATTTTTTTAAATAATACTTAGTAGATAATAGGGTGTGGTTTTCAAAGTTTGTCATTATTGTGCCTCAACGATCATCAGAGCACCAACTTTTACTAAACATAGCGAGGTCTCAGTTCGGGGCTAACCACTAGTTTATATATATTTATACTGTTTAGATACTATCCTATGATCAAGTTTCTTATTTCAGGTTGATCTAGATTTTTCGATTCCTTTCATATCGATACCAATCAAGAAAGCTTCAGATCCCTTTCCTACATCGGTAAGTTAAATGTGTTGCGATTACATTGATCGTTTTACGGAATTTATGGAAACTTTTCATGTCAAGATTGTGTGAAAGACGACATGAGTAAGAAAGGAGTGAATACTGACATGACGGGTGATAGAGGTGAGTGGAAGAGAAAAACATGTTTGCCAACCCCACATGAAGTGTCTGAGAGGATGATGATGATGATGATGATCAAAGTCAAAGTGAACTGAACTCCTATACTTAATTCAAAGTCGAAGGAAAAGTTTCTAACTCTATGGGACATTCACGGCTAAACGGTTGAATCGATCTTGATGAAATTTGGTATAGAGATAGCCTGAGCCTTGAGAAAGGACACAGGACTTTTATGCGGGTAGAATAGAAATAGAATAGAAAACTCTTTAGTACACCACAAGGACATCTAGGACATCTCATCTTACCGTACCGTTAGGGTACCGCGCGATTAAAGCCGGGGCAAGCGACTAATTTTTATTATTACTGTATGATATAAAACAAAAAATAATAATTTTCATTCTTAGAACATCTTTGGAACTTAGTTTGATCATCATTTACGTTTTGATGTTGACTGTACCATCATTTTCTATGACCTTTCTTTTGCCAGGGGCTGCCCACAATAAACATCAACCCAGCGTCACTGGCGTTGGGCGGAGCAGTTTTGCTAGGAACTACAGTGCTTCTTCCCCTGCTCATGAAAAACTATGCTTCACAACCAGGATACGCGAAATACTCAAGATGTAAGTACGACTGGCCGTGGTGACCCCGGCTGAAGAATAGGCCTCTCCATATCTCCTATACCCGTGGATGTCGTAAGAAGCGACTAAGCGCCTTCGTCCACGGAGCGACTCAAAAGGAACGCGACTGAAACTGTAGTCACTTATGAGTAGCCTGACTGCGATATCACTAGTATTTCAATGGCGGCTCGTCCACGACGCTACTCAAAAGGAACGCGTTTGTAACTAGTCGCCTGGCTACTCGACATGCTGGTCGCCAGGCCAATGGTTTCGAGAAACTGTTGAAAAATGAACGAATATAAAGTCATTTTAAGTGATTCTGAGGTCTATGTGACTGGAAAAGTAATAATTCTATGTCATCGCTCGAATTATCACTAGTCATGTTAATTATTTTCGTTTTCAAAACTGTGTTTACATAAAATCTTGTTAAATCAGGAAATTCCAGTAGCGTCGTGGACGAGTCAGAGTTTCCAATCAGTCCGCAACTCTAGTTTCTAATGAGTTCCGTCACTTTTGCGTAGCGTCGTAGACGCCTAAGGTAAAAAAGCTATAGGTGTGAGCAGCAGCGTCCCCTATTTTCACAAAGATAGCTCTAACTACGCTCGCCACCCCGCGTGCCCTGCGTGGTAAGTATGGGCAAATTCCTCCCACATGATAGGAAGTACTCCGGAATTCTGTGGGGAGGCCGATGTTCAACAGTTTACTTCAAACGGCTGGAATGATGATTAGATTATTTCTAGCCCGACCACTGAATACAATTGATTCTACGTAGACAGTTGACTGTTAGCTGGTAGGTGGTAGCGTAAAATAAAGTCAATTCAGATAAGACAGTATTTACTTTCGACACAATAATTTTTGCGGTAATTTTGAAAACCTATTCACTGACACGGGCCGCAGCAGCTTTTCTTGGAAACCTTCTTCTTGGGTTTACTGACAGAAGTAAAGGACTTTTTACATTTAACTTTAGGTGTATCTACAATCCCAGCGTCGGCAGGAATATACTGAGTCTCCACATGTATAAAGTTCTTCCGTTTCCTTGGAGCCAAGTCGAAGCAACCGAATGGTGGGGTGTATTCGATGTCCCAAGTTGCGTTGCTGGAGAGTGAGCTCAGTGATTCTTCTTGACAAATACATTCAGGCTCTTTGAACGCTGGGCAGCTATCTATCACCCTGTCTATCGCTGTCAAGTCATTGCAGTAAACATCCATATAAGCGCACTTGCAGATATCCTCAACAGCATCTGCCAGCGCTTTCCTGATCTCCGCGTCTCGCTGTTTCTTGAGTTTGACCATTTTACGAGCTTCCACTTTGGCTTGCTCTTCGGGACTTCGTTTCTTTATAATTTTGAAGACCAAAGGTTCGCAATCAACGTAGGGGTCTTCATTATGTGCGATCTCAGTCAGATCTTTTAGAGGATTTACCTAAAAAATAAGTATTTTCTCTTGACAAAATACTGGATTGTTGAAAAGGTATAAATAAAATACCCACAAATTAACCTGCTTAGTATTTTCGTCAATTGTCATACCTGAATAGTGAAAACATCTCCCTTTCTCTGCACTTTGAGAGCTGGTTTCGGTTCCAATGGTTCTTCGGGCTCTGAATCTCCGCCACCGACGTCCGCCCCTGGCCTGGCTCCCCTCCTTTTCTTCTTCTTGTTTTTATCCTTGTCTGGACCTCCACGTGGACATTTGAAAGTCATCATCTTTGAAACACTTTTCCCGATCACACCAGGCTGCCAGCCACGGCGATACTAAAAAATATACAATAGTTCTAAATAGGCCTTTTTTTATACAAATTTACACCTATAGGTTAAAAAATTGCGATATTTAAATATTTTTTTGCCGTGTTAACTACAGGTACAATACTCTAAGTTGGCTAAAAACGCTGCTTTCTAAGCTGTTTAATGTGAAACAGAAGGATGATTCACCTTCATTCCTGGGACATCTTGGGCCGTCCAAAGCCACCCCATCCCAGCCGGCACTGCCAAACCAGGCTTCAAGTACAAACATGGCTTATGACCAATGTTCACTCCTGAAATACGCAAGAAGAAAAATTACTAAAAAATACATTTCAGTTGCATGAGGAAATGTTGGTATTTTCTAATGCTAATGAAAGCATCAGAAAGTGGTACGAGTACCTATCTTATCCATCGTTGAAGATGAAGCAAACTTTAACAATAATCTGAAATTACCTGGATGGACGTCGCCGAATGTGTAGTTGTATTTTGACGCGTTCTTCTTTTTCTTCTTGTTATCATTTTCTTCGTCATCTCCCATGTTGACTCAACCGTTGATTGACTTAACCGAAATCGATACACTATAGACAGGTAGTAGGTTCTTTGCCTGTAAAATTTATATATTTTCTTTGGAACCTAGTCGGTAAATCAGCTTAATAAAAGTACCAGTAAACGAACCTGATCGTTAATTAATTTTAAGAACTTACCTAAGTTTGCCAGCCTATCTCTAGGTGAAAATATAAAAAAGTTAAAGTAATTTTACGAGGTCTGTATTTGATGTTCTTTAGATGTTGTTTCTTATGGGTTACAAAATAAAATATCAATGCGTTGATGTTATCACTTCTTATCTTCTTTGAATTTCTCCTGTATTGCCATTTTGTGAGAGCCGCAACATTCCTTCCCCATTAGAGAAAGAAGTCTCTGCTCCTTATCACAACACCTGCGTTCAGTGTCCACATTAAACTTATTAATGCATCTGAAGTCATTGTCTTTCTCATTCTTCATGTACTCTTTTATAGCTTTCTTTATTCTTTCGTATTCTTTGGAGCAGCAGACTTTGCCTGCATTGCTGTAGCTCGGTGGCAGGGCAGGAAGTGCAGCATTCTTATACATCCTAGCGAAGCCATCGGGGACAGAGCAAGGCCTACCCATTACAGGACAGGGTCCGAGCTGGATCGGGGGCAGTCCGTAAGGCAGAGGCTCGGCTTCGTCTTCATCGTCCTCCACCTTTTTCTTTTCTTCTTCTACATGCATCATGGTGACGGGGCAGTTACTTTTATGCTTATACGATGGGCAAAACGGTTTGTGAGCTTTCCTTGCCGCTTTATTACCTACTTCGGCGATACAATCACAGTCAAAAGTTTTACACGGTGGTGCTGGTTTTGGTGGATCGCATTTACAGTCCTTCTCGTCAGGAACGTCGGTACAGTTATAAACAGCAACTTTCCGTCTTGAATCTGCCGTGTTTACGTTGTAAACTTCTAGATTATTGGATCCCAAGCTTCTTGCAGATGGTTTATTATCTGGAGATTGGATATCTGGGCTGCTACACAAATAATTTCTTGGGTTTACTGCAGCAGGCCTGCAGCAGCAACATCCACCTGTAGGTCTACTCGTTGATGCCTGACCAGCATCAGTTTGGTAATTCACTGCCAAGTTTTCAACTATAAAATCTTTTCCGTACATCGACTCCTTAAAACCTGGTAGGCTTAACACGTAGGCCACGGTAGTTTTACTTCCTTTTGGGGTAGCACCGGTGCCATACATCTTTTGCTTTTTGTCCTCACAAGTTTCCCCAGACTGAACAACGCCTCCACAGCCCGTGCACAATGCTGTATTCTGTTTAGTGGGACATTCATCTCTATGATAACGGTCATCCTGGCAGCTACAAGCACCGCATACTTTCTTTGTAGTGTCATCCTTCGTACCAGTAACCTTGCCAGCTGCTTCTGACTTATATGTATCAAGGGCTCTGATATAGTTTTTCACTTTATGAGCAAGCGCGCAGTTAGCATTACCACACGGGCCTGTAATGTCTCCCATTCGAATCTTGTCTATGGCGTACTTCTTTGGTTTGTATTCATCTTCTCCACTACCGTGTTGACAACTGGGGTCGCCCCCTTTCTGGCCGATACCGCAACTTTGGAGCTCTGTACATATCTCTATCTTTTTCTGAGCATTATTAACGACATCGGGATCTTCAAGTGTGGTGGTCTCGTAAAGACTTCCCACCATACAGAAGTTGGGGTCGTCACCTTCGATTCGTTTGCATTGGAACATGCTTGGCGCCTTATTGGTCCTAAACACAAATGCATCTGGATCTTTCATAAGCTGTTGGAACTCAGTGATGATACTGTCTCCTAAAGCACTTAGACGTAAAATAAAGGCAATTTCTCCAACTTGCTTGCAGCAACACTCCGCAAATAATGGTGTATGTTGTTTAATGGTCAATGGGTCGTGTAACTTGTTAATATCAGCAGAATCTTTCAGCATGTGGTAGAATTCGGTTTCCCAATGCATAGTGCCAATGCCAACAAATATTTCAACTTCATTTTCATCGTCGTTCCATACTTCTATTTCTAAAGGAAATTTGTTCAATATCATGAGTACTGTGTCTGGGTATGAGGGGAACAGATAAGATTTACCGACTCTTATAGTTCTGGTCCATTTTCTTCTACCTTGATCGTCGCATACGATGATGTCATCTTTGTTGTCGTCGTTGAGAGCGAGCTGGCCTTCTTTGATGATGAACTGGACTTTAGGGCCGAACCTTATTTTTATGATCAGGCTTTTGTTGGCACCGCTCTTTTCATCTTCTTCGGATGCGAATATTGTCACTTTGTCAATGAGTATCTCAATCAGGTAAATTTGCTCCATGACCTGCCGAGTTCAACATCTGTGTCAGAATATTTGCTTCACTTCATTTTCTTGGTTGAAGAACACAAGTGCAAACTAATTGAATTTCACTCAAAAACTTGGTTGATAAAACATTTTGAATAACTTATAAAATTAAGATAAAAAATCATAGGATAAGACGGCTAATACTATATAATAGAAATATAATACAGAAGATGCGTTTATTTAATGCCACGTCCAGTCAATGCATGAGTAGACATGGGTCGTTTTTGATGACTTAGTTGTAACTTGTAATGATTTTACAAAGGATCACAGCGAATTCATGAAGAGAATTTATGACACGTTCCAGTGGGCACAGTACTTTCTAGTGGATTCCGTGTCTGTTACGTTCATAGCACGGTCATGGTATGATACGTTGTAGTGGGCAAAGGCTTTTATAGCCCTAGGCTACTCTACGCATGATGACAGAGCGTGGGTACTATCACAGCCCTTTCACAGGGCAACATCCCGTTTTTTGCAGGATCCTGTTTATTAGTGTACGTGCTGCAAAAGTCGTCACTCTAGTATCCTGCTTACAGGTTGTTGTCGTGTGAAATGGCTCACGATTCGCAGGCACATGTAAATTTTGGACAGTAAAATACACCAAAAAAAAATACTTACGGTAGATTGTTAAGCTCGGCCCTGTCCCAAATGGATTATTTCATAACTATGGTCACTGAAAATTTTATTTTGTAACCCCGAAAGTCAGTGTTCCGCCATGGCCTCTTTATGCAACTGACATTTTGATGACAAATGTCGCCATTTAAAAGTAGAACGGCACGGTGCCATCCTTTTTTTTCACTGCTAAGCTTTCAGAGTTCAAACTAACAAAAAGAATTAATGAGGATACCTGTTAGTTACTCCGTTAGAAGAGTTGAGAGTGTCATACTTTTGAACGGAATTACTGAATGTATGAAAAAGGATATACCTACAGATTCTCTAATCCAAAACTGATCGCCTTCCACTCCAACGCATCAACACTCCAACTCAGGGATTGAAAGCGGTAGAGGTTATAGGTACTGGTACCGTTAAAACATTTCGGTACCATTATGCTATACCGGTAGGGCATTACGGTACGGTACCGTTATTTCATACCGGTAGATTTCAGTACCGTAATTTTGAGCCGCGGCTAGTTCGCTAGGACAGTCGCGCCGCGGTGGCGGGGTGGCGGCGTTTCATCAAAAAAACCTATAAATAAACCTTTATTTATTTCGGTTATAGGTACCGATAGCGAAATAAACCGAAATGAACTGCGAAGCCAGATTTTCCGGTACCGTTATATTTATCGGTATATTAACCGGAATTTATCGGTATGACGTCATTTCGTTATTTAAAGGTACCTTTATATTCCGGCTATTCAGTCCCTGCTCCAACTTGGAGGGATCCAAGCATTGGAGGGAGCGTTGTCGTTAGAGAAAGCGTAAACACAGTTTAGGTACGTTAAGTTTAGCTTAGGCGATATTTACCTACCTGCGCTAATTGCATATTTATAAATTAGCACTCACCAGCTAAGCTACAACCATGCTTTATGCTGAGACGGGACCCATTTGCCCCACACAACGCATACCTACTCAACCTATCTACCGCCTCACCTACCTACATGTTTTTGTTTTTCTTATTGTGTTTTTTTTTTTGTATTACTAGGTTTAAGTATTTTTTTTTTCTTTCGTTGTATCTTCCTACCTACCTACCTACTTACTGCGTTGTGGGTCAAATAAATAAATTTTCTTTCTTGCTTTCTTAACCAATAATTATCTAGACCAAATATAATATTATGTACTAGCTTCCGCCCGCAGCTTTGCTCGCGTGTTACCTATGAAGATGAAAAGCCTATATGCTATTCCAGACTATAATCTATCTCTGTGCCAAGTTTCATTCAAATCCGTTCGGCCGTTTGAGCGTGATTAAAAGATCCAGACATCCTCACAACCTTTCGCATTTATAATAATAAGATGTATTCCTCTATGGACCGATTGAATTGAAAGTGTGGCGATACACAAGCTCGATTTACAGATATCATTGATAAACCTCCCTCATTTCTAATAAGCTACTCTACAATTCACTACTTTTCTCAAGGTTGTTTACTGTTTCAGTGTTGGAAAACACCGACTTCAGCGCTGATGCTGTGATAAGCTTCGCCAGTCAGATGCTAGCGGACGGCCGGGGGCTTCGGGGATGTGCACTAAGGGTGGCTTGTTGGACGGAGCAAGAGCACTACGACCCTCCCAAGATAATGATGCATATTGTCAAGTAAGCCTTATTATTTTCTGACTGCTCTTGCCAGCCCGGGCCCCTTTTTTTTATACAACTGAGGTGGCAAACAAGTATACGGCCCACCTGTTGGTAAGCGGTTACCGTAGCCTATGAGCGCTTGCAATACCAGAGGCATCACACACGCGTTGCCGACCCCGAACCCCTCCCCACTAAAGAGCTCTGGCAACCTTAATCAACGCAGGAAAACAACATTTCTCTCTCTCTCTCGCTGAGAAATCTCGCTGTGCCCTACCTCCTCCAATATGTAGTATGGGCAAGTTCCTACATGATAGGAACTCGTTCTTGAATCTGTGGGGGAAGCCTATGTCCAGCTGTAGACGTCTACAGGCTGATGATGATTAGATAATTACCTATCAAAATTCTGTTTATCACATAACCGGACATGCAGACGCACAGGTAAATACCACCCTTACCTGGTCGACATACCACAGTGTCGAACGAAACGTTCCTACTCCACTTTTATTATCATCATCATCATCATCATTTCAGCCGTATGACGTCCACTGCTGAACATGGCCTCCCCCACAGACAGAGTGAATTTCTTATCATGTGGGGGGATTTGCCCATACTCACCACGCTGGGCATGCGGGTTGGTGAGCGCAGTTAGAGCTATCGTTGTTAAAATAGGAGATGCTGCTGCCCATCCCCTAGCTTTTTTCCCTTAGTCGCCTCTTACGACATCCGCGGATATGAGATATGGAGGGGCCTACTTCAGCCGGGGCCACCACGGCCACTTTTATTATAAGTACTGCCAAAGAGTGGAATGATCTGCCTGCGTCTGTTTTCCCGAAAGAGTACAATCTGGGAGTCTTCAAATCTAGGGTCAATAAGTTCTATCTGGGAAAGCGTGCAAGTGAGATGGCGGCCAAACGCTTAACCATTATCAATTAAAAAAAATTACTTACTATGTTCTTTCTAAGTTTTCTAACTTACCTACATATTTATTTATTTATCATTATTTTCAGCAACAAACTCCTATCGACAATAGTGAACGCCACAGCTATAGAAGACGCGATGTTGTCTGGTAGACAAGGCCGGGACTGCGAGAGCTACTCACCATGTCCTATGCAGAAGCGGCACATGCCAGTGTTGATGGACAACCTGGCTGGCTTGACCAAGTATTACGGACTTAGCAATGCATAGAATATGTGATACCTAGGCTGAGCGGATGGTATAAACTAGGGGGTGCATTCCGAATTTTCGAAGCTTCATAGATTCGAAATTCCGGACCATTTTGCCATGTTCTGCAATTTCGAAATTGACGCTTCGAATTTTCGAAACTGCTAGATAAAAGTGAAAATGAAGTAAAATCTATTAAATAGTACATTTTAAACAAAATTTTGCCTTCATTGTGCGTTTTCCGGCGGGTACTAAGGATTTTTTTTTTAAATATGTACCATTTTTTACTTAAATACACTTCCACATCGAACAAAAAGTCTTATTTTTCTTAATTTTTCGATCCTACATACAGTTTCGAAATTCCGAAACTTCGAAACTCATGGGGCCAATTTCATACGTCAGTTTCGAAATTGAGAATCTATGAAACTGCAACCCCTAGATAAACACAGGCAAACTCCATATAAAAGTCCTTCGGATAACGTCCCTTATAGTTTGGCGATGACACTCAGCCGTGTTCAAACGAAATGCGATTTGTCACCTGAAATTCGTTTCAAAATGACCCTTAACGTCTACTTGATAAGTTCCAAAAAGAGGGGAGCATTTTTGAAATTTTTATTTTATTAGTTGGACAATCGTGGTCTTGCGATATAGCTCAAAGATATCGCAAGCCCCTAAAACTCAGACACAAATTTACTCTATTATGTAGACTCTATTATCTATCATTTTGAAAAAATATTATTATCTAATTTTATGAATCTATCTATGTTATTATATTATCGCACGATGTTTGAACACGGCTTCGGGCACGAACTTTAATCGTCCTTAGTGGAATTTAAAGGCGAAAATTTACAAAAAAAAATCAACAATCCCCTCTGAACTCTATGAACTCTCCCCTTTTAGTGGCTGTGGGAAGAGGCTTGTCCTATTATGTATTATATTTCTCTCAGGCACACTCAATTCAACATTTGATAAGCGAGCTATGTTTTTATTCCTGAATTGTAAATACGTTTGATAATAAAATAATACGAATTCTTATCTGGATAACCTTCTTTAATCTAATAATAAATAGTTATAAAATAATTGTTTACAAATAATTAGATAACATGCCAAGAGGAGTTGCAAAAGTTCGATAGCTGAGTTTGAAATCATGCCTCCTTACTATTTATCAAAGTACTTTATGGACAGTCAACAGCAGAATTTGGTGAATGTTGAGGAATACAGGAGACGATGACATTTTAGAATTCACTTATATTGTGTTTGTTTTTCTATTCGTTACTATATTAACGAATTCACAACTTATTATAATATGAACAAAAAATAATAATCTTTTACTACATACTAACTACCAAGTTTTATTATAAAACTCTTTCAATTAAATAATCTCCTAGAACAGTTTTTATTTTCTTATATTATTCGGTATTCAAAATAACTTACATAAAAGAAACAGCACTGGGACATCACAAAAATCCAACATGGCGGACTTGATTTTGGAAGAAAAATTCAATATGGCGTCAATATTTCAAGTGTCATTGAAGGATCCTAATCAGTGTATTTCTGTTTAGTTTCATGGCGTAGTCAATTGGCGAGAAGCTGAGGATATCCGTTCTATTTCTCTCAGCTCCGTTGTCCAGTAAGTATTGGGCGACTTCCGGACAGTTGTACAAAACAGCCTGTAAGGAAAATCCAACATAACTTCCGAAACTTTTTCTTTTTACAAGCTTTATCTCAATCAAAGTAGTTTAATATTCGAAGATACGCGACATGCGCACAAAAGGCCTCTACTAAGCGCAATTTAAACCTTTCGACACACTTGTTTTTAAGGCAGGCTTTCAAAGGCAATAATAGGCCATTTTCAGGGCTACCATACCTCAACCTGGTCACGTAGGTGCGTGACCAGGATACAAGATAATCAAGAAAAATCCAGTGACACAACAATTTAAGTACCTAACCAACTAAACGAGACTTACCAACATTTACCTAACCTTTGCAGATTTTCAACAGGTGAGGTGTCGACTCGAATGGTTAAGTATGTTATAATAGCATCAGCTATTGTTATGGAGGATCGCAATCCTTCCTAACCTTGGCTCGCGCTCGATGACAACTAAGGTATTTTTTTTGGATATTTTTTGTTTAATAAAAAATATAACCAACCTTATGTAACGGAGATTGCAATAGTTCATCAGCTATATCCAAATTCGCGCCAGCCTCTTTTAAAGACTGCAATCTCCTGACTGAAGCATTTTTCACAGCCATGGTCATCATCTCGCACAGCACCCGCTTGTCGGCGCTGGCCAGATGTGCCCCGCATCTCATTAGAAGATATATCAAATTACAATCATCTTTGTGCACCGCCGTCATGAGGGGACACTCGCCTGAACTGGAATAATTCATGAAATAAGTTTTTCATTTTTTTTTACACAACTGATGTGGCAAAGTCTACGCCCCACCTGTTGGTAAGCAGTTACCGTAGCGTATGAGCGCTTGCAATACCAGGCATCACGCACGCGTTGCCAAGCCCTCCCCCCTCTCCCCTAAAGAGCTCTATTTGAAACAAATAATGTTATATGGCTGCCACGGAGGTACCTCCCAGGTGGTAGTAATTCATTCTTATTTTTCTGTAGAATAGCTTCCGCCCGCGGCTTCACACGCGTGGATACCCGGATAAAAAAAAAGCTCATGTCGATCTCCGGCTTTTTAAATCAAGTTTGAAAAATAATTATATCCAGGTTATTTTTATCTAATCGTGTTCGAATGTTTAACATAATTTAGTAAATATGATCAAAATTCACACACTACACTGCTTCTACAAACTGTTGAACGTTGAATCAAAGGAGTCAGATTTTTTCTTGGATCCCCTCAATTCCAGACTGTGGCAATTCCAGACATAATGGAAAATCCATAGTCTCGTCCAGACAAGGGGTCAAAAAAAATCCCTTCCTGGATTTTTTTCATGCTTGATATTTTAAAAGTTGACTGTACCACACAAACTACAAAGGTTTGTAAAAAGTGTTTTCTAAAAACAATATCCTAGCTGAAATTACCACCAGTACAGAGACTGGGGTTACCAACGCTAGTGTAGTTAACGCTACGGACCTTGTCTTGATATGAACATTAGCTCCATTCGTTAGCAGGCATTCGACGATTGCCATGTTACCCTTCAATAAAGCTTCGTGCAGCGGCGTCTTGCCGTCGGAGCACTGGCAATTAACATCAGCGCCCATTTCTGGAAAAGAAAAGTTAAAATGCGTGTTCAAACGGTAAGAGATGTCATCTGAAATTTAAAATTCAGTTATATTCAGTTTGAGCCGTTACAGCGTGATAGAATAACAAACATCCAGACATCTGTTAAACTAGATCTTCCGTGGTCCGGTCAACCGGACTACTATAGAAAAAAAATCTTCCGTAGTCCGGTTGACCGGACAACTGAACCGGACTACGGGCAATGAGTCATCTAAACATCCTCACAAACTTTCTCATTTTTAATATATATAGATAGAAAATGCTTTATTGCACACCATAAAAGTACAAACATTAACAAAAAAACAATAAATACTAAACTATGTGATGAACAATGGGCGGTCTTAAAGCTGAAATACTGATCTCTACCAGACAACCTTTAAGGTGAGGGTTTAATTATTTTATGATTTTTGAATTGTTTTTTCTTAATAACCGCAAAACGCACAGTTTTGATTTTCATGAAAAATATAACTTACACATTTTATTTACGTAATTCCAAGACAGAAACGCGGTTGGTAAAACTTTTCTCGATAGATTTATTTTTTAAAGTTGGGTCCTCTGCAACAGTTTTTTCGAAAATACTCTGAGACTATCTAACAAAAATAACTTTTTTTTAAATATTATGTTAGACAATAGCATTGGGTACCTAAATCCAGTACACTTTAAAAAAAATAGACAGTTTTTGAGATAATCGATATTTTCTTATATTTCGCTTACGTCGATTACTTTCGAGCGCCTTCTAACGCTTGCTATCTCTTTCCGCATTCAATTACAGTACATAGCGCTTTCACTTTCTTAACTCCGCCCACTCGACAATTTATTATGATTTTTGTATCCTCTTAATATAAGAATCTATGTAGGATTTAATTTTATTTGATTTATTAAAACAAACCTATTATCTTCTTCACAACACCCAAGTCCTCGCGCTCGATGCCGTACAGCAGAAGCGAAGTTACAACCTTCGCGGTGACCTCGGTGAGGATCTTGGGCGATTGGATGTTGAGGCTGATCCCTAGTGCTTCTTTCAGGGTCTGGTCCTGAGAAGATAATTCCAATAATATTCTCAACCTATTCATTGACCGGTGGTGCAATTGTGTAAGCGTAATGGTAATGAAGTTCGTAGCGTTGAGGATCATTTTATCCACAGGCCGCGCCGTATCCATATGAAAGATACGGTGAAGTCGTGCGGAGCTAACTAAGCCGAAGGGTTTCTGACAATGTTTACCTTCACCGTTTTGAGCACATAAATAAACAAATAAATATTCCGGAAATATCACACGTTCAACTGATCCTAGGCATAGCCTGTAGGTACTATCACCAAAATTACCAATTTTGAAACTGTTTCGCTTATACACGGCTAAGTAAGCCTGTCCGGCCCATCTCTTTAATTATTGTGATCCTTTGAGGGTGAACCATTCATTTTATGACAGTCTGTTGTTCAGTTGCAACCAAAACAATAAGAACATATTGTTAGACAAAAATGGTACTTTTTATGATTACGCATTTACGCAAGCAAGGCACAGATCACTTCATGCAAAATACACCCTTAGGGTGGTAAGGCGGAATTTTTGGTGATAGTACTATGGGTACCAGAGACTGATATACATAATAGATAAATATTTAACACCCAGACACACAACAAAATCATCATCATCATCATCATCAGCCTGATGAAGTCCACTACTGAACTTAGGCCTTCCCCAAAGAGTGCCATGACGAACGGTCTTGAGCCTTCTCCATCCACCGACTTCCCGCAACCTTCACAATGTCGTCGGTCCATCGGGTAGGGGGCTTTCCAACACTGCGTCGTCCGGTTCGTGGTCGCCACTCGAGAACTTTTGTTCCCCAACGGTTTGTCCAGTGCAGGAATCGAACCCGCGACCTCTAGCGCAGAAGGCAGAGTTACTACCACCAACTGAGCTATAAGGCCCGTCAAACATGTTAATGCGTACATACCAAAATTTTTAAAATAGAAGAATATTTGAGGGAAAAATTTTAGAATTATACTAACCTCTATATCCAAAGAAGCGATATTGGTCAACTCTCCTCTGATATTCTTAGCCATCATCTGAAATCAAAGAAATTATTTGAAGACTTCCCCCCACTGATTTCCAGAGCGACTTCCTATAATGTGGGGGAATTTGTCCATATTCACCGCGCTGCAGTGCGCGCGGGTTGGCGAGCGCAGATAGCTATAGTTCTTGAAATAGGGGAATCCCCTACCCCATCTTTTTTTCCTTAGTCGCGTCTTATCCTCAGGTAGGAGTTATGGAGGAGTCTATTCTTCAGCCGGGTCCACCACGGCCAGCGCCCTCTACCACCCCTCAATGTAGTGGACCAAAAACGAACCAGTGAGGCGATAAACGAAATTTACTAAAAGTAATTATTACCTCAGTCTTTTCCTTATATGACAGGCCAGTCTTAGCCAAAACATAGGACAGTTTAGTCAGCGCCGCTTCCGGGGTCATATCGGACCCCGATACCACTCCATACTTGGCTATCAACTAGAAAACAAGACAATTATTTCAATAAAGACAGGTAAGGCTTCCGTACCATTGCACGTCGGAAAATAGAGATCGCAAGTAAAGTAGAAGTCATCATCGTCATCATCAGCCTGTAGAAGTCCACTGCTGGACATAGGCCTCCCCCAAAGAGTTCCATGACGAACGGTCTTGAGCCTTCTCCATCCACCGACTTCCCGCAACCTTCACAATGTCGTCGGTCCATCGGGTGGGGGGCCTTCCAACACTGCGTCGCCCGGTTCGTGGTCGCCATTCGAGAACCTTTACTCCCCAACGGTTGTCGGTTCTGCGAGCTATATGGCCTGCCCACTGCCACTTCAACTTGCTAATTCTGAGAGCTATGTCGGTGACCTTAGTTCTTCTACGGATTTCCTCATTTCGGATCTTATCACGTAGTGAAACTCCAAGCATAGCTCTCTCCATAGCCCGTTGCGCGACTTTGAGCTTGTATATGAGGCCTATAGTTAACGACCAAGTTTCAGTGCCATAAGTCATCACTGGCAACACGCACTGATTGTAGACTTTCATCTTGAGGCTCTGCGGTATAAGTAGAAGTAGAAATCATTTATTCACACAAACTGTACACAACAACAAGAACATAAGTATGACACACACAAATACAAAAACCATAGAGGTGGACAGAAAGAGAGAAAACAAGTGTAGGTATGTGCGTGGAAATGTGAACGAAGTGGTTTTACGAAACTTGTAATACAATATAAAGTCTGACCCCACCCTAGGAGTCCCTGTGTCGTGGGTATCAGAAACTACGAGTACCATGGTACCACAACATCGAAACAAATATTTCAGACGACAAAGGGATCCTTTAAGGGTTCCATTTTTGTACTGACCTCTAAAAACAGATCATTCCGCTGTGTTGTACATATAGCTCCTTCGGCATTCGTCGGTCAAAAGTACTAATAAACATCGAGTGACGTCATATCATAAGTGAATGTTAAATAGAAGAGTACACAACCATAATTTATGCACAAATTGCTTAGGTACAGATAATATGTGACCCTGAGACAGTTCTAGTGTTGTCCTTGGCACTTTTTATAAACATCATCATCGTTTCAGCCGTATTATGTCTACTGGATCAACATAGATAATCAGAGTGACTTTCTATTTATTTATTATTTTATTTCTTTCCTAAAGGAACGCGTTACGAACTGTAGTCACTGATGAGAAGCCTGACTGTCGTAGCACTAGTATTTCAATGGCGGTCCGTTCACGACGGGCTTAGTCTTGTTCGCTAACTATTGGCCTCAATATCTTGAATTACCTTGCCAGTTTCATACAAAGCCGAGACGGACCCTGTACTGCACTGCGTGATGATGACGATGATGACTCCCCTACCAACAGCTTCCTCTATAACGTCGAAGACGTCTTGGCGGTTCGACGGTATGTTACCGGCACCGTAACTTTCTAGAACCACACCTGAAACGTAACATTCTCAAGTTCTCAACCTACACTCAGATTCCCTGTGTCGTGTGTATCAGAAACTAAGGCTCGTATTCAGAGACAAGACTCAAGCGTTGTATCTGTACTTAAATCTCGATTTGAGTCGAGATTCTAATTCTTGAACAGTACATAAGTATAGATTCAATGATCACAGTTCACCAGAGTAAATGCTTATTCCGAAACGTCAATCAGACGAAATCGGTACATAAATCTAGATTTGATTTGACATTAATCAAATGACATTTTCGTTCCGTTATACGTACTTTGATGCATATTTATACTTCACTTTATTGTTCTATTCTATTTCCGCCCTGGCTGTTTGAATTTCTGCGTAAAACGGATCGAAAATTATAAATAAATCAAAATATAAACGAGAACATTTGAGTACAGATTTGAGACTCGATTCAGCTGAGAATAGTTTAAGTACCGTTCTTGAATAAAAGCTATGTTTGAGAAGAGATTCAATATTTAAGTAGAGTTCAGCTGATCTGTGATTAAATCTATGCTTGAGTCGTGTCTCTGAATACGAGCCTAAGAGTACCATGGCACCACAGCACCCAAAACCGGAACAAATATTTGCAGATCATGCAAACATTTTTCCCGCAGCGGGATTTAGTTTGAAGACTTTCTCATATTGCCTGTATTTGGTATTTTTATCATCTATAGAAGTAATTACTAAACGTGCGAGAAGTTCGGTATAAAGATTGCCACCTAAACTAAAACAGCAAATTCATTGAGTTTGAACTGATTCGAACCCAAAACCACTGATTTTAGCAAAGAGTTTTGTCAATGAAAAAGTCGAATTTTCAAAAGTCGTAGAACAAACTTTATTGCCAATTGGGCGTTGAATAAGCCCCTTTCGGGATAGACTCATCTTGTATAATCATCATCAGCCTGTAGAAGTCCACCGCTGGACATAGGCCTCCCCAAAGAGTTCCACGACGAACGGTCCCGCGTCTTTTTCATCCACCGACACCGTTGGGGAGTTGGTTCTCAAATGGCGACCACGAACCGGGCAACGCAGTAAGGCCCCCCACCCGATGGACAGACGATACCTTGTGTAGTGGCCTTGGTGAGTTGCTTACCTTCAATAGGGGGCTGACAGAAGGCTTTTATCACAGCTGTGCTGATACTTGGGAATATTCGTAGTAGTCCAACGTTCTTGGACATGTTTGCGTTTACACTGAATTTCTCGATCACGTTCGGCTTGAATATCGCCGCTTTGTTCAAGTCGAAAGCCAGTCCTACTTCGACTAGCGGCACACAGTTAGGGGAGTCGAACGCGTATAGATTTGTTGCTGATATTTTTCTTGTTCTGAAAGTATTGTTCGAATGAAAAGCCGGATAACAAGGACTCGCAGTCGACGAGTCGCAGTCCGGGCTATGTTTATCGCACGTATCTTTGTATTATCTATCTCATCATCAGCCAGTAGAAGTCCACTGCTGGACATAGGCGATACTGCGACTTTGAGCTTTATGAGGCCAATAGTTAACGACCAAGTCTCAGTGCCATTTATGTCATCACTGTCAACACGCACTGTTTGTAGACTTAAGTCTTTAGGCTATGCGGTATTTGCGACGAGAAGATAACATGATGATTATCTATTTATGTGAAAAAAAAAACAATAATACCGCGTTGATGGATTTTGAAACGGCTTCATGGACGTCACCAGGTTCGCGGCCGCCACCGTAGTGGTCGTTAAATTAAGAGAGACTAATATTTGCAGATAAAATGTGTACCTGTTTCCTCGGAACAGTTTGCTCCCAAAATAGATGGTGACTTCAGGTATGTTAAGTCCTCCAGCAATGAGGAGCGAAGACACGAAGTTGTCTACCCCGTCGCTTCGAGGCTCGAAAATCGGTATCTGAAATATTCAACATCGTCATCAGTCTGCAGAAATCTACTGATGGACATATGCCCCCAAAGAGATGGCTACTGTTTCCTCGAATATTACTGCCAACTTCACGTAGCTTGTTCACGATACAAGTTATTACGTGAAATGAACCTACCAGATAACTGCGATGCAAATATGATAAGTTTAGACTTTAAACTTTAGTGTCAGAATATGTAGGTAGGTATATTTAATTGCATGCTAGTCTTTAGTTTAGGTACCTGAGATCCAGTGAGCACAACTCCTTTGCCGATGTTCTCAAACATGAACGATAATGCTGATGCCGTGTAGCACAACGTATCTGTGCCGTGAAGCACCACGAACCCATCGTACGCTTCGTAGTATTTCTGAAAACATTTAGATTTATGTCAAAAACAAAGTCAAAAGTTGTTTATTTAAATAAATCACTAGGAAGCACCAGGATCACTTTGAAACGTTTTAGAAACAAGTGCTACGCCTGTTCAAAAAAATATCTGCACATTATAAATAAATAAATAAATATTCGGGACATATTCACACGGTCAACTGATCCCAAACTAGGCATAGCCTGTACTATGGGTAACAGAGACTGATATACATAATAGATATATATTAACAAGTGCTTGGAACGGTGAAGGAAATCCGCCGCACAGTCAGCTCCGCATTAACCATATCCTTTCTGTGGATAAGGTTTGCTAGGCCTACTCCATCTGACCATGTCCCAGGCACAACAACACTTAGAGGAAGTGAGTCAAAAAGTCCAACTGACCGAAGTCCACAAACAGATTTCATCATCACAGGACTGAAGAAGTCCGCTACTGGTCATAGGCCCCCAAGAGTGCCACGACGAACGCTCTTGAGCCTTACCCATCCAATAAATAAATAAATAAACAAAATATTCCGGAAATAGCACACACGGTCAACTGATCCCAAACTAGGCATAGCCTGTATTATGGGTACCCAGAGACTGATATACATTATAGATATATATTTAACACCCAGACACAGAACAAACATCTGTGTTCATCACACAAATGTTTGTCCAGTGCGGGAATCGAACCCACGACCTCTAGCGCAGTAGGCAGAGTTACTACCAACTGAGCTATGAGGCCAGTAGATCGTAATATAGTAAGATCTTGTATCCAATGGATTGCAAGATCTTATAATTTGATGTAGTCAGGCTGACCTGTATATCTTTGGCTATCATTATCCAGTCAGTCTCCATCATGTTGGCCGAGTCCAGTAGGTTTTCATACTCATAGATTTTATACAATATCCTCCAGTTTATTTCCTTGGTTCCTATATTAATTAAAGAAAAATATGGTTAGAAAGAACATCGTCATCAATGATGAGTGATCATAATTATCATTGTCACCTCTTAGGAACCCTACATTTGGACCCTACCCTGGACATTTCACTGAATTTTTGGAGGAGGTAGGGCACAGCGAGATTTTCTCGCTCTAAATTAGAGCAGCCGCTTGGAATGTACTTCCGCCTTACAGAAGATCGCAACCAAAAACAATATTTGTTTTAAATAGTGTTGTATTCCTGCGGTGAGTAAGGTTGCCAGAGCTCTTTAGGGGGGGAGGGGTTCGGCAGGCAACGCATTATCAAGGTGTTGCTGATGTCAATACGCGACGGTAACTACTCCATCAGGAAGGCCGTAAGCCTGTTTGCCTCCGTATAACATAAAAAACATCTCCTCCATAAAAGGCTGAAGAGGTAAGATCGGTTATTCGTTAGAACTAGCTCAGGTAGTATTAACATGCATTTTAAATGTGCGATTTTAAAATTGTGCCGATTTGTGCCTCAACGATCTTCGAAATGTCAACTTTTACCGGAAATCACGAGATCTCAGTTCATAAATTTACCCTAGTGGCAAAGATAATGTACCTAGTAGAATTAAAAAAAATCTACTAGGTATATTATCTTTGCCACTAGTGTAAATCTTCTTCTTCTTCCTGTCCTTGTCCCACATAATGTGGGGTCCGTACAACATGTTTTCTTCTTCCACTCTCTTCTGTTAGCCGTCATCTCCGCACTCACTTCTTTCTTACTCATGTCATCTTTAATACAATCCATCAATCTTTTCTTCGGCCTTCCTTAGTCTTATATCCATCCACATTCATACCTAACGCTCTTCTCGTTACATGACTTTCATCCCTCCTTATGACATCTGCGAGCTTCGAGTGTAAATAATACATTAATACTTACTCGGTAGTATAACAAATGATCTATCAAAAGCGGGATCGTCGTCACACCGTTTCTCCCACATTGCCAAGTCGTGGAGCTGCGGGAACTTACGAATGAGACTTTCAAACACATTTTTATGTGGAATCAGAACTGAAAACGAATACACCTTTTGAGTTGATTTTATTCTAAATCTACCTTGAGTGGCCTCATCAGTTAGTAGTAACTCTGCCTTCTGCGCTAGAGGTCGCAGGTCTGATTCCCGCACTGGACAAACATTTGTGTGACTGACACAGATGTTTGTTCTGTGCCTGGGTGTTACATATTATTATGTATATCAGTCTCTGGTACCCATAGTACAGGCTATGCCTAGTTTGGGATGAGTAGACGATCTGTAAAAAAATTATTGCATACATTTTAGTGCAGGCGACTGTACCTACTTGTTTTGGCTATTGGCTAGATTCCTCATTAGATGCATTGCAACAATCGATGTTACAATCATTTATTCCAGGAACGCTACTTTGCTAATGTAAATTACTTACTAAGTAGGTATAAGTAGTAAAAGTAAATAACTGTAGTTAAACGTAACTAGCTTCAATCAATAACAAAACTAGCTTTCATCAACAAAACCAATGGCGTAACAAACTAGTTGATAAAACTGATAACAAGAATATACTGCTCGATTCAATGGCGTGACTTTGCGAAAATTATTGATAACACAAATAACAAGTAGCTCACTACTTCACAGGTCTGAAAACCAGCGCTGCTACGCTTAGGCGGGCAGCAATCAACTGAGATAGGACCTTTTTGACCCATACGACTGCAGCGTAGACGTAATAACTAAGTACGGTAGATACCTCTTTTCATGATAAAATAGAATTAATAGAATAGTTTATTTTGCTACCCATAAATAAAGCATTCCTTATTTTCACAATGTGTGCATTTCTCAGTAACTGGAGCATATTTACAAACACTGTTTCATTGCAATCAGTTAAATGAAAATTAATTTCTTTACCTTGTTGATATCAGAGTTACCAACAATATTATCATGCACGATTCAAGAAGAATCGCTGGAGGACCTTTGCGCTATGCTCAGAGACCTCAATACCGTCTCCCAACAGGTAGGTTTTAAAATGAACATGAGCAAGACAAATATCATGTCCAATGCTCATGTCGCACCTATGCCTGTAAATGTTGGGAACGATACCATTCAAGTTGTAGACCACTATGTCTATTTGGGTCAGACGATTCAACTAGGTAGGTCCAACTTCGACAAAGAGGTCAACCGACGAATCCAACTCGGATGGGCAGCGTTTGGGAAACTTCGTCATATCTTCTCGCCGCAGATACCGCAGAGCCTCAAGATGAAAGTCTACAATCTCAAAGTCGCCCAACGGGCTATGGAGAGAGCTATGCTCGGAGTTTCGATGCGTGATAAAATCCGAAATGAGGAAATCCGTAGAAGAACCAAGGTTACCGACATAGCTTTCAGAATTAGCTGGTTGAAGTGGCAGTGGGCAGGCCATATAGCTCGCAGAACCGACAACCGTTGGGGAACAAAGGTTCTCGAGTGGCGACCACGAACCGGACGACGCAGTGTTGGAAGGCCCCTCACCCGATGGACCGACGACATTGTTAAGGTTGCGGGAAGTCGGTGGATGGAAAGGCTCAAATCCGTTCGTCATGGCACTCTTTGGCCTATATTCAGCAGTGTACTTCATCAGGCTGATGATGATGATGATGATATCATGCACGATATACGCCATGTTCAAACAGCGTGCGATATGTCATATACTTATGTTTGAATGATCCTTGCGTCTAATGATGAAAGGCAATTTTAAATTTGACATTTGAGAGCGTACGATATTGCTCAACGATATCGCAAGTCTCTAAGATTTCACATAACATCTATAGGTTTTTTTTTACATTTCACTGATTTTCACATTGCACATTGCTACCTGTCTGTGTGGTTTAAGTGATATGTGTCGAATAAATAATTCATCTATCTATTTAAGGCCGTGAACATTAGCCCAAAGGTCATGTTCAGTTACCGTCAAGTTCATAAGTGTGATAAACATTGTCGATTAACAACTGATATGGCAATCGACACGCTTGAGCCAGAATACTACTTATGTCACTAGGCTACACATTATTTACATGCACCTAGCATGTAAATAATGTGAAAGGCCAAGAGCACTGGCTGCATTTCCGCGTTTAATTGAATTGGAACTTTTTATCCGGCGATAGCGAAGCCGCGGCCATTCATATCCGTTTCCTAGAATAGCTTTATCCTACTTTGTACTATACCACTCATCAACCTACTAAAAATATAAATGCGAATGAGTTTAAAGATGTGTAGGTGTGAAGATGTTTGTTATTCAATCACGCACAGTAAGTAATGTACTACCTATATAGCCTGGAATAACATATGGGCTACTTTTTCTCCAAGTACACGAGCGAAGCCGCGGGCAGAAGTTATTATCTTCTGCCCGCTACCGATTAAGCAACCTATTTATTTTCGAATTTTATCACCCAAGAATATAATAAATTGGAAAGTTTTTTTTTTTTTTTTTTTTTATACTACTTAGGTGGCAAATAGACATACGGCCCACCTGTTGGTAAGCGGTTACCGTAGCCTATGAGCGCTTGCAATACCAGAGGCATCACGCACGCGTTGCCGACCCCGAACCCCCCTCCCCCTAAAGAGCTCTGGCAACCTTACTCATCGCAGGAACACAACACTATTTGAAAACAAATAATGTTATTTGGCTGCGATCTTCTGTAAGGCGGAGGTACCTCCCCAGGCGGGCTGCTCCAATTCAGAACGAGAAAATCTCGCTGTGCCCTTCCTCCTCTCAAAGCTTGTGAGGATTGTTGTAGTTCAATCACGCCGCCGCCGTTTTCGATGGAATTTGGATTAGATAAGTTCTTTAGTAGGAATAGCATATAGGCAGGCTACTTTATATTTAGGTACCACACGAGCGAAGCCGCGGGCGCTAGCTAGTCTATAATATTAATTAAATCAGGCTATCCAACTTACATCCATCACTATTGTTTACCATCCCAATAGTTCCGCCAGTGTAAATAACAAGCACTTTCCTCTCACTGTTTCTGTAGTTTACCAAAAGTCCTTTTTCGTCCACCACACTTCCGTTGCCGTTGACGCCAATTTCCTCGCAGTGGCCGTCCACTCTGACGCCATTTTCATTTTCCTGCGACTTTCTACTCTCTTTTCCGTAGAACAAATCCATTTTAGGTGTAAGATGATTTTTGAAAAAGGAATATCGCGTCTTGCTTTTGTTTTTATACCAGGATATTTGTCGTTTTTAATTTGAAAGTAGAACAGGAATTGGTTTTTTTTTTTCAGAGTTTTTACAAACATAAAGTATTGAGACAGTTTTAAACCAAGAACGCGTGGAGCGCGCGAGTCTGAACCGCGAACTGAAATAATGCGGAAGGTGTGTATGTCTACAGCTTACACATAACGAATTTCTGAATTCTGAGTATGCAAATATTTAGTGCATAATTGGTGCAATCTGAAAATCCAATTCAAAATTTAGGTGCCAAAGAGGTTTCTGAGATATGAGCCAAAAACTATGTGTCAGCTGGAGACCCGGGTCTACAGCTTGCACATCCAGTACTGCCAAACGGCTGACGCGAGAGCTATGAAAACTAGCCAGATATTTAGTGCCAAATTAGTGCCAAAGGTACTAAAAATTTCAGGCCTGTAGCTTAAAAGGTTTCAGAGATATGAGCCAAAAACTATGTGTCAGCTGGAGACCCGGGTCTACAGCTTGCACATCCAGTACTGCCAAACGGCTGACGCGAGAGCTATGAAAACTAGCCAGATATTTAGTGCCAAATTAGTGACTAAGGTACCAAAATTTTCAGGCCTGTAGCTAAAAAGGTTTCAGAGATATAAGCAAAAAACTATGTGTAAGCTGTAGACCCGGGTCCCCAGCTGACACATTTCGTTACGCCAAACCGCTGATCAGAGGGCAATAAACTTTAGGCAGGATTTTAGCTTATAATTAGTGCCTAAGGTACCAAAAATTTCAGGCCTGTAGCTGAAAAGGTTTCAGAGATATAAGCAAAAACAGTTTTCCCGCCAAAAAATTCAAATAAAGTTATTGAAAATCGCCTCATTGCGACGTTGCCACTTCGCTTAAAAAGATTGTCAAACGACTTTAAACTTTATTTACATGTCACGAAGATTGATTTTGGTATTTGATCATTAAAAAAGTTAATTTGGTTTGTTGAGTTTAGTCTAGGAGCTCGGAGGATAAAATAGTTTTCAGCCAAAACATACCCAGTGCTGCCATCGATGTACCTTGTGTGTCGTACCTCGAAAAAGAGAGATTTATCTTTTACTTCAGTGAACTAGTGTATGTATACAAAATGTTCCGGAATTAGTATATACACATCAACGATAAGTTGAATGACCTCCCTTTTGGATACTTACCTATTAGAGGACATGTATCACAAAAATATTTTTTCATTTTGCAGAAGTCCACTGCTGAACATAGGCCTCCCATAAAGAGTGCCACGACGAACGGTCTTGAGCCATTTCCATTCAGTGAATTACAGTAACCTTCGCAATGTCGTCGGTCCATAGGGTGCGGGGCCTTTCAACACTGCGTCATTCGGTGTGTGGTCGCCGTTCGTAACTTTTTGGTGCTGGCAACGCGCACTGACTGTAGGCTTTCGTCTTGAGGGTCTCTGTGGTAGGTATATAATATGCGACGAAGATGAAGTTTTCCAAACGCTGGCTATGGATAGAATTGGCTGGATATAGATAAAACAGAATCGAAACTATTATGTAGGAGGTATCTTTAACCTATTGAAGTCCACTGGACATACTGTACCTACCTCTAATGTAGGTAAGTTACTAACATTTGTTAGTTACTAGCATAATTTTTGTGATACCTACACAGCTTCTTATTAGGTAGTATCTTCATCTTCTGAATTTGTTGTACTTCTAACCTAGCCGTTATCTCATATGTAAGATAGGTGTCGATCGATCTAGATAAAATAAAAATATATTGTAAGTAATTGGTTAGTACCTACCTACATAATTTGTTACTTCGGTTGAAGTTCCATAGATTTTCAATTTCGAAACTGACGTATGAAATTGGCCTCCATTGTAGCCATCATCATCATCAGCCCACACTAGTCCACTGCTGGACATAGGTCAACCCTAATACGCGCCACTGAGCCCTATGTCCGGCCATTCTCATACACTTTCTGCCCGCGCCACCGCCCCGCATTTCATAGATCATTGCTCCGCCTAGCCACACACTAAAACAGAAATAAAAGTCTGTCAGAAGAAGTCAGGTAAGGTATTTAGGTTAATCAAGATACCTTGGTAGGTAGGTAGGGAGCACATATGAAAGTTGGATATGCAGGTATCTATTAGGTACTACCGTGACGTATTTGCTCATTTTGTTCATATCTAAGTTGGCTAGTAAATTATAGATGGTAGTTACCTAGTACCTAGGTACTAGTTATTTACCTATTTATAGTTTTTTGAAGTGTTTTATTACGCATTTAGGCAATTTAGTTCTACCTAAGTTTGGTTAGCTCTAGGTACTAGGAAGCCATCTATTACTTTCGTGACGTGTTTGCATAATATTATACAATCCTACGTACTTTATGTAAGGTACTTACTTATGTAGGTCTACCTAGGTATAGGTTACTAGGTACCAAGTATTTATTATACCTAGGTACTACGTACCTACACTTTGTACCTAGACCTACAAAACATAGGGAAGTAGGTAGGTACCTCACATAAGGTAGGTAGATGTGAACCACTTATAAACCACGTCACGAAAGGAATAGATGAGTAGGTTCCTATGTGACATGATGAGTTGGTTCCTATGTGACATGATGAGATATATGACTCCGCCGTCTAAAGCTAGGTGGCTTCGTATTATTGGAAAAATTATTGCAATAAAATGCTGTGAATGCGCACCCCAACGCGGGAAGTCAGTGCAGATCTTATTCCCCCATTTAGAATTAGATGCTGTGAATATGGCTGGCTGTACATTATCAGAGTGTCCACGTCCTTACAGGCTGCCCGATATTGTACAGGCGCGTAACATTATCGTGTCATTCTTTCGTTCTTGAAGTTTGCATTTTTTTATGCTTTTCCCTTTCGGGCTGGCTGTGGCATCTTATTCCTGCCGCCAAGTCTTTTGCTCTCAAATCGAGAGGCTTATGTATGTTTAAAGTATATATCATGTAGGTTAAAGAATTCAGAAGCTTAGATAGGATAAGATGATGAAGTATCACTAAAATTATGCTGGTAACTAAAAAAGAAAAGGCGTCATAATCTAAAAATAAACAAAAATTTTGTAGTTATAATATTATAATAATACCTACTATAGTTTTTATTTGGTACATCAAAGTTTCTAAGTGGTAGTGGTGGGTAACTCACTCAAAATACCTGAGCTGCAAATCAGCTCGCAGCATGCGCTCTTGAACCGCGCAAGTAGATCTATGAATGATTTCAGATGAATCAGGTAAAGTGAAGCAAACAATGCAATAAGGTACTAGCAATCAGTTCATCAAACGGGTCAGCTTTTCTAATATGGACTTAATAGTGTTGAAAATAATACAAATTGTTATCGTATGAAATCGTTTCTAATCAGGGTCAGGGTCGCATGAATCGCAGATGAAGTAGAACTACTTTGAGCCGTTGAGCTGCTTCAGCTGCTTGGGAGCGACGTGATCCATTTACCTGCGGCTCAGTACCCTGTGATTCGATCTGGATGCGTGTTCTGACTCGAGTTCATCATCATCATTCCAGCCGTTTGAAGTCCACTGCTGAACAGCGGCCTCCCCCACAGATTTCCGGAGTGACTTCCTGTCATGGGGGTGGGGGGAATTTGAAAATCTTTTTGAAAATAGGAGAAGCTGCTGCCCATCCCTTACTCGCCTGCCTAGTACGACATCCACGGGTAGGAGGTTAGGCGGGGCCTATTCTTCAGCCGGGGCCGCCACGGTCACTGACTCGAGTTATCCACCTCTAATTAGTGGTAGGTACACTATGTACAGCAGTGGACTCAAATAGGTGATGATGATGATACTTACACAATGGTTTCGATTCTGTTTTATCTAATGGCCAGCGTTTGGAAAACTTCATCTTCATCCCTTAAAATATACCGCAGAGCGCCACAAGCAAAAATTTAGCGCGATCGGGGCCCAGATTTGTGGCATTGTATTGTTTCCTATTAACACGTAAGTACTCGTAGTGTGCGATCTGACTATACCTCTGGTTTCTTCATGATGTTTACCTTAAACCATTTTGGCGATCTACTCTCAAAAATTATAACAACCAAAATAACGAACGCGTCACAATATTATACGTAAGTGCCTCGTTATAATGACTAAATAAAAGTTTTTTATCAATAAGTCATATTGAACTAAAAAGCTAATGAGGGTGTGCAAAAAAGTGTAATGACGGTCGATTTTTTTATTACAACGATCTGCGACTCTAAGAAATAGTTCTTTCAACCTCTACACTTATTTCGTCGCTGCAAGTAAAGTACCGCTGGCATAGCGGTCGAGGCGGTGGACTCAATAATCGTCAGTAACGACGTGCCCTGGATCGAATCTCTTCATCCGAATCGACTTTTTGCGTTTTCTGATCGTTCCAGAATGCCCCAAACAAGAAACCATGTTGCCGTAGAATTAGAAAATTGACCGCTGAAATACAAAAAGCACAAAACTTGAATTTGAAGCTTCTAAAGGAACAAGACGACTGCGCGAAGGATTATAAAATCTCTTGGCGCAAAATGGGTCACTCAAAGTAGCATTTGCAGAACAAGTAATAAAATTACAAGAGACTGAAACGGAAAGAAATAAGCTAAAAGAGATGATTGAGCGACGAACTGCAGATCTCAATGAATATGAAGAAGCATTAAACGTAATACGTATGCACGAAAATAATGCAGCGCTGTTCGAACCACTACAAAAAACGCTCCAGTTGGAAACCAATGAGAACACCCAAATACTTAATGAAGAATTGGACAATTTAATAAGCCAAATAATTGAGCTCCAAAGTGAAAACATAAAATTAAAAAATTCTAGACACACCGTAGATATTAAAACTGCAGCAAAGACCAAGAACTTAAGTAAAAATATTATAACATTGAATAAACAAGTGAAACATGATAAAGACTAACAGAATAGAAAGAAAAATACAAAAAAAATTAGTAGCGAAAAAAGAGAAGACAAAAACAATTAAAACGAGTGAATCAATAGCAACAAAACAGGTCGTGACAATAAAGAATAAAGAAGACAACGGGATTACTACGAGAATAGGACTTCGATCCGTAGAGAAGCTAACGACAGAGGAGAACACTGGAAACCAAACGAATAACAGTACCCAAAACCATGAACCCAGACTTATAGCTGAGGATACCGCCGTAATTTCACAAAATAGACCTAAGAAAATGCTAATATTGTGCGATACATACGGAAAATCTCTTGGAGAATTTATACACTTACATAATAATGACTACCAATCTGTTCTATCCATTTGTAAGCCAGGTGCTCCTATCAGAGAGATTATAAATAACTTGCCGACACTGACAAAGAATTTGACTCAGGGCGATGATGTCGTCGTGATTGCCTCTGACTTCCATCATCAATCAAGACGTAAGTCTACGAGATACGATTACATCGATGGCAACACGGTATGTTTTGGCTGAAAACTATTTTATCCTCCGAGCTCCTAGACTAAACTCAACAAACCAAATTAACTTTTTTAATGATCAAATACCAAAATCAATCTTCGTGACATGTAAATAAAGTTTAAAGTCGTTTGACAATCTTTTTAAGCGAAGTGGCAACGTCGCAATGAGGCGATTTTCAATAACTTTATTTGAATTTTTTGGCGGGAAAACTGTTTTTGCTTATATCTCTGAAACCTTGTCAGCTACAGGCCTGAAATTTTTGGTACCTTAGGCACTAATTATAAGCTAAAATCCTGCCTAAAGTTTATTGCCCTCTGATCAGCGGTTTGGCGTAACGAAATGTGTCAGCTGGGGACCCGGGTCTACAGCTTACACATAGTTTTTTGCTTATATCTCTGAAACCTTTTTAGCTACAGGCCTGAAAATTTTGGTACCTTAGTCACTAATTTGGCACTAAATATCTGGCTAGTTTTCATAGCTCTCGCGTCAGCCGTTTGGCAGTACTGGATGTGCAAGCTGTAGACCCGGGTCTCCAGCTGACACATAGTTTTTGGCTCATATCTCTGAAACCTTTTAAGCTACAGGCCTGAAATTTTTAGTACCTTTGGCACTAATTTGGCACTAAATATCTGGCTAGTTTTCATAGCTCTCGCGTCAGCCGTTTGGCAGTACTGGATGTGCAAGCTGTAGACCCGGGTCTCCAGCTGACACATAGTTTTTGGCTCATATCTCAGAAACCTCTTTGGCACCTAAATTTTGAATTGGATTTTCAGATTGCACCAATTATGCACTAAATATTTGCATACTCAGAATTCAGAAATTCGTTATGTGTAAGCTGTAGACATACACACATGCGGAAGCACGTTCATACAAACATCTATAGTAGGTACATAGCGTCAATGAAAATATCGTAGACAGACACGCAGTTTGTGTAAGTGTTGCCATGTAAAGGTTAACAACCTGTGCCGTAGTATTTTTGGGAACTGATTATCTATCCTTTCTTTAAATATTATGTAATTGTCAAGCGTTGCACTGACTGTAAGTAGGTAAGTAGCCTTACTTATTGTCTATTTTAACCGAAATTGGCATCAGCTTCATCTCTGCGATTTTATTCCTAATATCATCTAAACTTCTGGAGTAGGTATCTACAAATGAGTGACCACCAAATTATGACGTGCCCGGCCCAGACGTTAGAGATGCGGGTTCGTTCACGATTCACGGCAAGATCTTGAAAATATTTGTTACGGTCTCAATTCAAATTCAACTCAAATCAAAAGGAGTTTAAAATCTAATATATATAATTATTTAAAGTTTGGCATACCTACCTATTATGAAAGCATGCGATAATAATATAACTCAACGATATCGCGAGCCCCTCAAAGTCAAACCATAAATTGATTTTATTTTCTTAGTAGAAGTAACGATCATTTTGATTTTAGATGAGTATCTAGTAGTATCGCAAGCCGTTTGAACGTGGCTTAACGCTATCGTGAATTATACTCTCATATGTGGGAATCCGCCTTCTAAGGTAATTATATAATTGTCTCACTAACCGTCGCCCCGCAGACAGGGACAAGGAAGTAACTATGTGCCTCTGAATGTCAAAATCCCATATAATTATTACCTTTATAAGAGGATTTTGAGAATTTTGGACCTGCAAGTTCAGGCTGAAGGGGATTTGAACACAAACAATCCCAAAAGCTCCTACGAAGAGAAAATCATATATAAACTATAACGTTTTCAAATAATCGTGTTTCGGCCACGGGCCTTTCATTGTATGGTGACTGTAGGGCCCTCGCGTAATATCTACTAAGTATATTATTGTGCAATAATACTGCAACGATATTTAATTTCCTAACGACCTAAAATGACACCTATTTCCTGTCATTCCATACTATCTCTTATTGCCAATGAGTAAGGGTCACGCATATTGTAGGTAACCGAATATGATCACTTGTGGTTACCTTCCAGGTAATTTTAGATACCTGTAAATGAGTTGCCTTACCATCAGTCGGCTTGAAGTGTCCCAGGCTTAGTGCTTGTGTTGGAATATATAAAATCTAAATCTATTAAAAAATGGTAAGTATAATATTAAGCGAAACTGGCAGTCATCTGCTCTTTGTATGGCAGTCATCATCAAAAAAATCAAAAAATATTCCGTCTAAGTTAGGTACTGTTTTTGAATTCGTTGTAGGTTAATTTTTATTTAAATTATTACAGAAATTCGAAATAGAGGGTGTTTTAGCGCCAGTATTCACGCCAATTGATGACGCAGGGAAAATCAATTATGACGTCATTCCGCAGTACATGAACCATCTCGTACTCAACAATGTAAAGGGTATCCTGGGTAAGTCTTCAAACAATCAGTTTTAAACGAATGCGATTGTTCTTTCTTTTTAAACACTCAGTTTCAAACGAACGCTATTGTCTATTGCCTAGTATGGGCTTAGCGTTCTTTCTTTTTAAACACTTAGTTTCAAACGAACGCTATTGTCTATTGCCTAGTATGGGCTTAGCGTTCTTTCTTTTTAAACACTCAGTTTCAAACAAACGCTATTGTCTATTGCCTAGTATGTGCTTAGCGTTCGTTCTTTTTAAACACTTAGTTTCAAACGAACGCTATCGTCTATTGCCTAGTATGGGCTTAGCGTTCTTTCTTTTTTGACACACAGTTTCAGACGAACGCTATTGTCTACTGCCTGGCATACTTGGCATGGACAAGACGGAGAGAGCGTAAGCCCCTTCGTCCATGACGCTACGCAAAAGTGACGGAACTCATTAGAAACTAGAGTTGCGGACTGATTGGAAACTCTGACTCGTCCACGGCGCTACTGGAATTTCCTGAAACTCAGTCACTCAGTACACGATTTTATGTAAACAAAGTTTTGAAAACGAAAATAATTAACATGACTAGTGATAATTCGAGCGATGACACGGAATTATTACTTCTCCAGTCACATAGACGTCAGAATCACTTATAATTACTGTTTATTCGTTCATTTTTCACACAGTTTATCGAAACCAGTCGCCTGGCGACCAGCATGTCGAGTCGCCAGGTGACTAGTTACAAACGCGTTCCTTTTGAGTAGCGCCGTGGACGAACGCGCATTGAAATACTAGTGCTATCGCAGTCAGGCTACTCATAAGTGACTACAGTTTCAGTCGCGTTCCTTTTGAGTCGCGCCGTGGACGAAGGGGCTAAGGGTTTAGTGTACCACCAGAGATGGATACCTCAAACAAACTTATTTGCTTTAGTTGGTGGTACAACCGGAGAGGCCGCCTCACTGAACGTTGCCGAACGGAAGCAGCTGCTTGCAGCTTGGATGACGGCAGCCAAACCAAAAGGACTCCACGTCATCTCGCAGGTTGGAGGCGCTCCGCTCCCTGATGTCATTGAATTGGTAAGTCCCGTTCTAGAGTCAGCTCAAAGAAAGAAGTCCCATGGAAACAGGCCAGCGGACAGAACCCGTACAAACAAGCCATAAAAATAAAAGGTAACCTAGGTAGGTTACCCATTCATCATCATCATCATTTCAGCCGTACGACGTCCACTGCTGAACATGGCCTCCCCCACAGACAGAGCGAATTCCTTATCATGTGGGGGGTTACCTATTATTTTTATGTATTTTAATGGCAACTAACTCAGGTGGTGGAGGTACCTACGCCCGAAGGCCTCCGAAGTCGGAATCGCCTCCAAAGCACTGTTTCCTAAATACCCATAAGGTACACCCACAGTTTATTCCGTTCAAAGTTACGAGTACAGTTATGAACTTTTGATGCTGACATTGCGAGATCTAAGTACAGGGGAACCAGTAGTTAATCGGGCACAATATTTCCCAGGCCAAGTTCTCCGAAGAAGTGAAAGCGGATGCCATCATGACGCTGCCGGAACTGTACTACAAGCCCCGCAGCGTGGAACAGCTGGTGGCATACCTGGAGGTGGTGTCAAGTGCGGCGCCGACGCTTCCTCTCATCTACTACCACTTCCCCATGATGAGTGGAGTTGATTGTAAGAAAACACAAAGGCTATTCGTTAGGCGTATAACTACTGGTTTGCTTTCTTGCCGTGCCATTGGATCTTTCTTGGTCATCAATCATTAGGTCATTGGCTTGGTTGAGGAATGGCTAAAAAGCGCTCCCGACCCGTGGTACAACTGTGATGTCTAACTGGTTGTACAACGGAGAACTAAAGTTACCCACGGTTCAACTGGTTATTCTATGGGGAAATATCTTTACCAATGGTTCAACTCGAGTGAGTTGTTATTTCCTTGGTCCAACTAGATGTACTACTGGGAATTGAATGTATCTATGGAACAACTACTGGTAATAAACAAGAAAAGGTTATCTTTCAATGCTGAAGTAAAAACATTGGAATTTCAGAAAATGGGTAAATTCTTGAAGTACCTACATAAGTCGCGTTTGGTTAAATAAGAAAATCAAAAGGTACATAACTGTCTTCGGAGAACGTCATAGGACGAACAATGTGGCAGAGCCCTTCCATGGCGACTTAAACAAGGCAGTTAACAAGAATAATGTGAATTTAAACATATTGTTAAATGCACTTCGTGAAAAAGGTAACTTATCCAAGGGACCTATGCCGAAGAAGCGCAAGGTCGGTAATAAAAGAAGGGCACAATATATAATGAACGATGATTATGTAAGTCATGTACAACTGCAGTTACTGGATGGATACATAACTATTGGGCATGCAATCGACAAATTGCGTTAGCCTATAAAGATGATGAATATATAATATTCCTCAAAAAAATGTTTATTATTTCACTTCATTCATATCTTTATTGCACCAATCGCTTGCACGCATTTTTTACAATCACAATCGTTGTCAGATCACTCAAAAATAGTCATTTGTTTTGTAGACGTTCATTTTTTACACGATCATCTTATCCCCGTGATCCAACCAGTTGGACATAATTCCACCGTTGTACCACGGGTCATAATCATAAATGTCATAAAAAGAGTTGAACTATGGGTAACTTTACTTCTCCGTAGTACAACCAGTTGGACATCACAGTTGTACCACGGGTCGGGAGCGGCTAAAAAGGGCCAGTGACTGTTGGGGAAAGAACTATCATAAATCTTATCATAATTTATTCATAATATTGATTAGTACTTAAAAATTTACAAGTTTATGGGCATTTTTACATAGTTATAGATATTACTATAGTGGTGATAAGAATGTGCTACAAAAATGGGAGATATTTAGGTGCTATTATGGTTATCGAAACTTCTATTTATCATTATCTCTATGTTGTCACAGTGAACATGAAGGAATTCTTCTCTACCGCCAAAACAAGGATACCCAACTTCAAAGGCATGAAGGCAGACTTAAGCGTTGCCGTACAAATGGTTGATTACCTCGACTCCGACCAGAGAGTCTTCATAGCTAATCATGTAAGTTATATTTTATGTACAAATCATATTTTACTTAAACTATAGTACAGCAAGTGAATTTCGTGAATTTTTCTTTGCTTGGACCACAGGAGACAGAGATAAGAGATAAACACTCAACAGTAGAGGCAGATTTACACATTTCCCAAGATTAGGCCAAAGAGAAAAAAACCACTACGTTAGAGTATTTTTATTGAATTGTTAATTTCTTTTCCGCCCTTATTTCGTTTTACCATCCTACTAATATTATAAATGCGAAAGTTTGTGAGGATGTTTGGATGTTTGTTATTCAATCACGCCGTAACGGCTCGATGAAACTTGGAATATAAAGAGTTCTTTACCTTTAATAGCATATAGGCTACTTTTATGTAGGTAACACGCGAGCACAACCGCGGGCGGAAGCTAGTAGAATATAAAAGTTAGCGGTACCTCTGAGGTAAGGCGGAGGTACCTTTCCAGGCGGGTTGCTCCCATTTAGGGAGAGATCTCACTGAGACCTACCTCCTCAAACATTACTCGTTTTATATTATATACAGCATCTAGCGCCAGCAGTATTGATGGGTCACGAATCAAGCATCGCCACAGTGACGAACATATTCCCGTCAATCGTCGATGGCATAGTGCAGTCCGTTAAAGAAGGCGACGTGGTTGCCGCCAGGACTGAGCAAACGAGGCTGAATCAAATAGTGGATCGGATCAATTCCTTTGGTAAATATAAATAAACTAGCTAATAAGTTTTTTTTTGCATTCAACCTCTGGTTTTTGGTTGCAATCTTGATGTCGAACTTCTGGTAGGTAAGTTTATACGAGTACAAAGACCCACAACACCTGATTTTAATAAGTTTTTAGAAAGAAATCTGAAAATCTTTACTTTTTATACCTAGTATACCATATACAATAGATGTTTTAAATTTTCTGTGCATAAACTATAAATATCGATAACGATAGATACCTGTTTCATTTATTTCTCTATAGAAAAGTTTAAAAGGTTAAAAAGGGGGGTTGAAGCTTTTAAGGTATCAAATCAAAAGACTAATAAGAGCTAATTTGATAGAAGTTTCAGTAAAGCTTTATACATTTACTGCAGATAAACCTGTATAATATTTTCAGGAGATTTCGTCCCAGCTATGAAGGCAGCCATGGAATTTGTGTCAGGAGTCAAGGTCGGCCCTCCAAGGCAGCCCCTCACTCGTCTTGACCAGTCGAAGATACCTTATTTGGTCCGTGAACTGGACCGCTTACCCTTTTTGACCATCGAAGAGTACGATGAGGAGTACGCCCATAAAAGAATAGTGAACTGAAGACCTGGTGAAGTGCCGTATAGAATACCCCCAACCTCCATACCCCGGGGAATACCAAGCGGTATTCTGATTTCACCCCAGCCACAAAGACATCAACAAATAAACTCTTCTTCAGAATCAAAATCTTGTACTCATTTTAATATTTCTTTCCACGGCCGTGGAAAAATGTGGCTGAAAAATAGGCCCGTCTACGACTACCCGTAGAAGTCGTAAGAGGTGACTAATAGGCAGCAGCGTCTCTATTTAACAATCTATTATCTATTTAACAACGATACCTGTAACTGTCATGTTGCACCCATGCCGGTACAAGTTGGGAACGATACCATTCAAGTTGTAGACCACTATGTCTATTTGGGTCAGACGACAAAGAGGTCAACCGACGAATCCAACTCGGATGGGCAGCGTTTGGGAAACTTCGTCATATCTTCTCGTCGCAGATACCGCAGAGCCTCAAGACAAAAGTCTACAATCAGTGCGTGTTGCCAGTGATGACTTATGGCACTGAGACTTGGTCGTTAACTATAGGCCTCATATACAAGCTCAAAGTCGCGCAACGGGCTATGGAGAGAGCTATGCTCGGAGTTTCACTACGTGATAAGATCCGAAATGAGGAAATCCGTAGAAGAACCAAGGTCACCGACATAGCTCTCCGAATTAGCAAGTTGAAGTGGCAGTGGGCAGGCCATATAGCTCGCAGAACCGACAACCGTTGGGGAGTAAAGGTTCTCAAATGGCGACCACGAACCGGGCGACGCAGTGTTGGAAGGCCCCCCACCCGATGGACCGACGACATTGTGAAGATTGCGGGAAGTCAGTGGATGGAGAAGGCTCAAGACCGTTCGTCAGGGAACTCTTTGGGGGAGGCCTATGTCCAGCAATGGACTTCTACAGGTTGTTGATGATGATGACCTGTAACTGCGCTCGCCAACCCGCGTGCCCAGCGTGGTGAGTATGGGCAAATTCCCCCACACATGATAGGAAGTCGCTTGAAGTGGCAGTGAGCAGGCCATATAGCTCGCAGTACCGACAACAGGCAGTTGGGGAGTAAAGATTCTCGAATGGCGACCACGAAGCGGGCGACGCAGTGTCGGAAGGATCGACCACCTGATGGATCGACGACATTGTGGAAGTTGCGTGAAGTCGGTGGATGGAAAATGCTCTAGGCCGTTCGACATGGAACTCTTTGGGGGAGGCCTATGTCCAGCAGTGGACTTCCGCAGGCTGATGATGATGACCAACATGTTTGGACCTGCCTCTGACTACCCTCCTTAGACATCTTCAAGGATCTAATCGCCTGATAGGTTGTCTACCATGCTATGGACAGAAAACGTTACGACTGTTTTTTAAATAAAATAATCTGTATTATAATAAGTGTATAGATACAAACGTAGGCCCTGACTAAAATTTAAACAAAAATTAATATAGCTATTCCGCCGAATACTTAGCATCGATCTCCTTCAAGGCTTTTTCCAACTCCCTCTGCTGTTCGATGGGGACAACCTTCAGGGGGTCCCGAGTGTTGCCCACCCTGATGCCCGTCACTATCTCCATAGCAGCTTTGCTGAACGGCACGTATTCTCCTGGAAAAAAAGAAATCTAGAAATAAAAGCTTACGCCCGCGGCTTTGCTCGTGCGGTACCTACATAAAAAGTAGCCTATATGCTATTCTAGGTAAAGAACTTTATCTATTCCAAGTTTTTTTTTTATATACAGAATATGCTATAGTTTTATTTACCACAATCTCACCTGATGTTAAGTAATGATGTGGTCTACGGTGTAACACGTTACCTCCTCCGACACGGTGTGTCCGGATACAGCGAGATTTTCTCGCTCTAAATTAGAGCAGCCCGCCTGGGAGGTACCTCCGCCTTACAGAAGATCGCAGCCAAATAACATTATTTGTATCAAATAGTGTTGTGTTCCTGCGGTGAGTAAGGTTGCCAGAGTTCTTTAGGGGGGGGGGGGGATCGGCAGGCAACGCATTAGCAATGCTCCAGGTGTTGCTAATGTCAATAGGCGACGGTAACCACTTACCATCAGGAGGGCCGTAAGCCTGATTGCCTCCGTATAACATTAAAAAAAACACGTTTGTCTAGGAGAAACCTATTCACTCTGGTCTTGAAGACACCCAAATTATAGGTATTCGGAAACCTAGACGCCGGCAACGAGTTCCACTCTTTGGCTGTCCGCATAAAGGTAGATGCAAAGCGCCTTCGCACATTGAAAGAACTTTACCACGCCACTGACAAAGCCGTAGCTGTGGCGAAGTACAGGTCAAAAAAGATTTAGTCCCCCTGAACCATCGACTCGACATCGACAGCAGACGAATAAGAAGTACTGGGCCCCGATCGCGCTAATTTCAAACGCATGGCTTGCGTCGGCGTTTCTTCTCAGATGCAATTGTGGCTACAATGCAAAACAAGCAAAATTCGGTATTGCGCTAAAGTTCAACCGCTAAAAAATTGCATTTGCAATTGGAACGTAGATGAACTACGGAATAAACAGCAGCTAGAGATGTTACTACAGATTAAGTATAATCGAGCGTCGACTTAGCTTTTTTACGTGTGTTTTATAGAATTTACTCTGTGGTGCTGTGTTTAGTAGGGATGTCCGATACTTTTAAGGTATCGATACCTACTCATATAAAGTAGTACTCATAACGTTTTACGATACTACTCATATAGGTAACCTATAGGTAAGAAGAAATCGTTTTCAGCGATAAGGCCGCCCATTGTACTATATTCAGTTTGTAATAGATTTAATATGTAATACTTTGTGTACAATAAAGTGTTAATATATCTATCTATCTATCGAGAAAGAAGGCGGTTGACAGGGATTGCGGCGCTTTCATAGGTCGTAATAATAATATGCGTTCAAAACAATAGCTCCGTTCGTTCGTACATGATTCGATTCGATTCAAGTACATTAGCCCCAATTCTACTAATTCAATGGCTTCAAAATGACAATGACTCAATACCAAAATGACCACTTTTGATAATCTGCTATCACAGTCGTTTACCAATGGCAGTCATCGTGAAACTAATGAACCAATGCCAAGCCTTTTTTTCAGCCTGAGATACAGGTTTTCCTAGTTCAGGCATAGTGTATTTTTTTTTACCTTTAATTAGATAATAATCCGCAATGTAAATCTTAGCGGTAAGGTACCTAATGAATAATATTTATTTATTATTATTATTATTAATGAAATCAATGAAAGTGGCGACAATCGTAACTGAATGATAATGGTGCGATCTTTACCTGCGATTATCATTTTGAAGCCATTGTAATAGTAGAATCGGGCCCCAGAAATACAGCAGCTTGTTTTGTGAACTTACCTAGTGATGTGATGACAGCCATTCGTGCATTTAACTCCCTCTGCAGCTGCCGCGCCTTCTCAATGCTACCGCTCGCTATGGCGTCATCGATATCCATGCATAGCTTTGGGAATATGCTGATCACCGCCGTCATGCTCGAGTTGAAACCCATTAAACGGTTCGCCGCCATGGTGAGCTGTATAATTCAACATTACTTATTATTATTATTAAGTCATTTATTTCAGGCAACACAGCAAAGTACATGTACAAATACAGGGCCCATAGATATATATACCTTAAAACTAAAATACATATAATATTATTGATCGAGCGAACGAAGATCTCTCAAACAACTTGGGCGAATCGGCATTCTTCTTCTTCTTGTCGTTTCACTGATTCTTTATTGGTCACCTGTATTAAGTCAGTGACCATGTTGAGGTATGGTGTCCCTGAAAAGGGCCTATGACCGTCGGCATTGTATGTTTGTATGCAAGTATGTCATTAAAAATACAAAGAATTAGGAGGAAGATTATCAGGAGAAGGTAGAGCACAGCGAGATTTTCTCGTTCTAAATTGGAGCAGCCCGCCTGGGAGGTAGCTCCACCTTACAGAAGATGGCAGCTAAATAACATTATTTGTTTCAAATAGTGTTGTGTTCCTGCGGTGAGTAAGGTTGCCAGAGCTCTTCGGAGGGAGGGGGTTCGGGGTCAGCAACGCGTGCGTGATACCTCGTGGTATTGCAAGAGCTCATAGGCTATGGTAAACGCTTACCAACAGGTGAGCCGTATGCTTGTTTGCAACCTCAGTTATATAAATAAAAAAAAATACGTTGCCAGTAGGTAATTAGGTTTTCATTGTCATACGTTTCTACAGAGGCTCTAAGAACAGTCACTCACATGACCCATCATGAACAGCTGATGTTCATCACGCAGTAGACCGGCAGCGTCTACGTTGAGTGCACTCACGAAATCGCACTTCATCCCTCTGAAATTCGGAACCTTAGCAATAGCTTCTCTGTAGAACTTTGGCACGTTTACTGAAAAAAAAAACAGTTTTTTTATTTTATATTGCCGTGCTAATACAACCTTTATTTCTCCTTCTAAACGATATCAAGCCGTTACTGAGAAAAAGGGTTTTGACTCACTTTTGACACACAGGCAGACAGACAACCAAAGTGACCATTCCATTTATAGGGTTTCGTACCTCATTTGGAAAAACGCAACCCATAAAGGATCACTTTGTCCGTCTGTCAAGACCCTTTTTCTCAGAAACGGCTAAAGGTATCAACTTGAAATTTATACCACCTATTAAGGTCTGTGGGCTTATGGTGCCGTATAAAAATCTAGCTCTAGATATGGCAATGAATGTATAATTTTTGTATGGAAATGGCTAAAATGAAAAACTAGGGTACTTCCAGTTACCTCACAATTCTGAAATTAAACGGAAAAGTCTGAAATTGAGGAATTACTAAGTTTTTTAGGAAACAAAGTAATATTTGCGGTCAATGTCGTACAATGGCTAGGTGAGCGACCGCAAATATAAGTTTGTCAATTCCTAAACTTTTTATTTTCTGACCATGACCACTGCACGACCGGGATTCGAACGGATTCGACCAATGGTACGGAACCCTCGGGGCGCGCGTTCTCGCACTTGACCGTCTTTATTTCCAAATGAGAAACCTTACGCGGCTTCGCTCGCGTGGACTACATAAAGTAGATGCTATTCTAGGTTACTCTATAATTATGTTCCAAGTTTCAACGAAATCGGTTGAGTCGTTACAGCGATATTGAACAACAAACATCCAAACATCACAAACTTTTGCATTTATAATATAAGTCGGGTAGTAGGATAATAACCTTATCTGCTGAGTAGGTACCTAGATATCTAAGGGATTTGTCTTAGAGTGCAATAAAGCTACTTACTCTGGACACCACTTAAATTTGGATGATGATAGTAGAGAATAGGGAGCTTCGGCGCAGCATTGGAGACAATCTCAAGGTATCTCACGAGGGCTGATTCTGATGCTGGCCTAAAGTACAGTTCGGGGAGGGTCATGATGGCGTCGGCACCGACTTTCTCCGCATATTGTGCCTAAACAAAATAAAAACATTGTTTATCTTTATTTTATTTTTATTTTATTAATGAAACAAAATCCACAGCTCTTAGATAATATGGTACAACTTAACTAATTCACTTTACTTAAAGCCAATAAAGGTTTTTTTTTTTAGTTAATACATTTATTAATTACGACCGTCACTGATTTGACACAAAACTAATATTATATATATGTGTATGTGTGTGTGTGTGTATGTATATATGCGTGTATATATGTGGTGTATGTATGTGTGTGAATAAGTGTGTCTTCGAGAGGGTGAGTGTGTTAGTGTGGTGCTTGAATGTGCATGTGTGTAATGGATGTGAATATGAATATAGCAATAGACTTTACAAACAGCTACATGTTGGGTTGTTTCAACCTAATGAAGACTTAAGAGTGTTCAATGACCACTCAATTAGTCCTCATTTAGCATCTTTAAAATTTCGCGTTTAAATGTCAATTTACCATAATGGAAAATATCCGAGGACATCTTATTCTTCTAGGCCTGGTCGCGAGGTACAGGCGTTGCTTCACCTAGTTACTTAGACGTTTCAAAGTCATCCTAGTGATAATTACTTATTGCAAAAAAGGCTCACCAATTCCAGAACATCAGGCAGAGGCTGCCCCCCGACTTGCATCACAACCTTTAGTCCATGGCGCGCCTTGCCTTCCTTCAGCCATGCGTCCAAGAGTTTCTTCCTCTCATCCAAGCTCAGAGATGTACCCTCGCCTGACGTACCGGCCACTGAAACAAAACATATATCACACTGATCCCTAACTAGGCATAGCCTGTTCTATGGGTACCAGAGACTGATATACATAATAGATAAATATTTAATCTGCGTTAATAACACAATTTTTTGTGTGATTAACACAGATGTGACACAATGGAATCGAACCTGCGACCTCTAGCGCAGAAGGCAGAGTTCCTACCAACTGAGCTATGAGGCCAGTCAACATTAGCGAGCACTCCCTCTAGTCAGAATTGTAAGGGTCGCTGACCTGAGAGCACTGCCGTTAGTCAGAATTGGAAGGTGGGTCCACCACCACACCACTGTGGTGGAAATGACCTCGCCTTCCGATCCGAAGCTCGTAGGTTTGAATCGCGGTCGTAGGTAGGTCCACTAATGAAACTTCCATTCGATAAACTATGTGCGCCTTACTAGAGCTTTCACACGGTGAAGGAAAACATCGTGAAGAAACCAGATGTCCTAGCCTAAAAGTTCTAAGTTACGGACTATTCACTAAGGAAATGAAATGAATTATTTTATTTGCAAAGTATGGTAGATTATGCACAGAGTATACAATGTTCTTAGGTTAGGTTTAGAGTCGTCACACTTTTGCTTCATGAGCATGCAAATATAAAAAGTACCTTTATAAGTCGGGCGTTATAAGTGGGCGGAAATGCCACGGAATCCCTGTTTCTATTATCAGACCAGCTTGCTTTCATGAAAAAAGCTGTTTAATCATCATCAAGCTGATCAAAATGAGGAGTGTAATGGAAAGTGTTACATAGACAAAATATTATCCAGTACTATTCCGCTAATCTATTACTCATAAGCTCAACAAAATGCACATTAGCGGAATAATAGGAGATAATTGTTCGTATATTAAATATCTTAGGATCTTCGGTGGCGAGAGAATCTAGAATAAAATGTAGGAGAAGGCACATACAAAGTACTCCATCAATGCGATAGTTCATCAAGTATTTGGCGTATGTTGATACTACGGACACATTCAAACTCCCATCATCATCAAAAGGCGTATATACAGCGGGGCATAGTCCATTCACCGTCAAGTCCTGAAACACCAAGGGTATATATTCGACGCTGCTTCTTTCTGGATCATCATCATCATCATTTTAGCCGTAGGACGTCCACTGCAGGCTTCCCCTATAGATTTACAGAAACAACCATTTGGGGGGATTTGCCCATACACACCACGCTGGGCAGGCGGATTGGCAGTTAGAGCTATTGTTGTTAAAATAGGGGCCGCTGCTGCCCATCCCCTAGCTCGTTTCTCTTAGTCGCCTCTTACGACATCCACGGGTAGAAATGAAGGGCTCTATTGAATAGGTGGCCCCGGCTGAAGAATAAGGCCTATTCTTCAGCCGGGGCCACCACAGCATTTCTGGATAGGTACACAGAGTTTAACCCTACAATTAAACGCACGATTAAAACTAGGGTCCATAGACACAATTAGCCTGTTGACACAACATTAAAGGATTTTCGAAGATTATAGGACCTGAGCAGGTATTATTTTGTTTATGGTATTGTCATTGGGATATCAAGGGAATGCGAAATCTCTGTCTGATGCAAACTAGGTCAAGAAACACAAAAGTTATAGGTAAATAAATAAATAGATACCCAACATCACACACATCCTGATCCACACTCGTATTCTCTGTCGTCATCAGAAACTAAGTACCGTGGTACTCGTAGTTTTTGATGATACCCGTAAAAATATAGCGTTTCAAAATTTTTTTTCCTGCAGCGAAGTTAACTAGGCTTCAAAAATTACTTACCACAGCAGCATCGCTTGTACAAAGGCTGGCCACTATCAAAATAAATAATGCAGATGGAGACATGCTGAGTGTCAACTGTCGACACGACTTGCCGACCCAAATATAGCAATACAAAAAGCATGCACGTGACCTTAGGCCGCGGCCATTGAAAGTAGGAGCGCGTGTGAATGTTGCGTTATAGTCCCGCAAGGCCTCGATTAGACGCGCGGTGCGTAAGTGTCACGGAAGAAGCTATAGTAAGAGGCAGTAAGTAAATTAAAGACTTGAAAAAGTCAAGTATAAAGATAATAAGGTACCAACATAGATAGAGACGCCGCCGTGGTGGCTACGGCTGAAGAATAGACCCTACTACCTACCCGTATGAGGCGACTAAGAGAAAATAGCAAGGGGATGGGCAGCAGCGTTCTGCTCGCTCTCGATCAGGTTTTGGCTGAAAATCAGTGTTTTTGCTTTTAAGCAAAATATTTCACTGAGCCATAGCCTATTTGACGTACTGCAGCACACGCAAACTTGCCTACTCTAAGATACCTTCTTTTTTAAAAATTGCTCTTTTCATTATTTATACCTACCTATTGTATGTACTTTAGTTTGAAATTGTTTATCTATGTTAATTGTGTGTGTCTGTAGTGCCAAATAATTTTTTTATCTATCTATCAGCGTCCCCTATTTTAACAACGATAATAGCTCGAACTGTGCTAGCCACCGTGCGTGCCCAGCGTGGTATGGGCAAATTCTATCCACATGATGGGAAGTCGCTTTGGAAATCTGTAGTGGCTGTGTTCAGTAGTGGACATCCTACGGCTGAAATGTTGAGATAAAGTAAGTAAGCGTTGGGGCGTTGATATAGTTTTGATTTGGAAATTCCGAAATACGAGGCTTTGCGGATTTCCACTGGGAAAGAGTTCCACTGACGAATCGCAGTGGCAGTGAAAGAAGAAGTTAATATGTCGCCTAGGTTCAGCCCCGGCTTTTTTCGCCGGTGTTCCTATGCTTTCAAGGCGTCTATCCGTCAAAGCTGCGCTAAGATATGTACCTCATCTCATTCTCACCATGATATTGTGTAACTCACCAGACATGTGCAGTCTTCTCTAGCGTCAAATGCACAACAGCTGTCTGGGACGCTCATGTGTGCATCAACAAATGTTGAAGTTTATAAGTAGTCCAGTTTCTTAGTGTTCGGCTTTTCACTGAGATCCTTTAAAGTTCCAAAATTACTGTCACCAAATGTTCTGTTTTTGTGATCCACATAAAATTATCGGTATAATTATACACATAGGTATTATACCTATGAGTCAATGAGATTATAATCCTGGAGTTAATCCCCAAGCCTCATTACACCATATAAGAGTACCTATAACGATATCACCCACTTAGGCCAATGATGGACGACTTAGATCTCTGATGTATTTCTCTGTTATATTATGTTTCTAATTGTTTCTAAAGATATATGAATTTCTACAAAACTCCTTTATTCTGTCACCCAATCGTGTCGGCCATAAAGTAACTCTGTCAACGGAATGTACTTTATTGCCAGTTGCCAATTTCAGGGGTTTTAGCAGTAAAAAGTTCCCGTTTGAAAAATCGTCTGCATTCATCTGTCTATATAAAAGAACAAGGCCTGATTCCACGATCAACGCACAGCCCAAACCGCTGAAGCTATTAAGCTTAAATTTGGACAGTAGCTGCCCTTTATGCCAAGCACATCCATTAAGGAGGGATTTTCAAAATATCAACTCCTAAGAGAGTTAAAAGGGGTTAAAACGTTTGTATGAAAAATCTTATTCCATGAACCTACAGATTTGAAACTTACTATTAATACTTAATATTAACTTAACTTAATTAACTTGATATTAATGAATTATAGATATAAGGAAAACTGTATTTTAAGATTTCCAAAACTACCCCTGTAAAGGGTTTAATGAGATGTTGATGATTTATCTGAAACTTGGTACAAATACTCATAATGTCAAATAATGAAATACATATTTGAGGGTTTTTCAAAACTGCCCCTTTTTATCAAGATACCACGTGAGCAAAGCTGCGGGCGTAGACTCGTGCCTCGTCCCTCGTCCCGTGGTTCGCCTCGTGTCTCGATCCGCACCTTGCGTGATCGATGGTCCTGTTTACACTCTCGTGGTGAGTTCAGTTGTCTTGTTGCGTTTGTCGCGAGTCCTTTGACTCGTGACCAATAAACCGCTTCAGACGTGAGCGTTGCAAGTGACCAGACGAGGCGCGAGACGAGCCGCGAGCGTCTGTTCACACTCCTGTCTGGTGGCTCGCCTCGCGGTTCGTCTCAAGACTCGCACGCGAGTGCAAATGGGTTATCAGTGATTGATTTGCTTACCACAAAGCGCAATGCGCAAACTCAGCACGCTAACAACGCGCCTACCGGAGCGTAGCGGCTGAGCCGACAGTCCCTTTTCAAGTTTACTTATCATAAACAATATAAATAATAAATGCAAAATTAACTTTATTCAGAGGACTTAAAGATCATTTTAAAATAAACTTTTATATCGCTCGCCGTTTGAACACGCCTTTACATCGATGTCTGGCCGACTGACCCTATCACTTGCTAACTCCCAATGCTCTCAGCTTCCCCTGGATTCTGCTCTTTGCTTCAGCTGATAACGGCCGCTGGGGGAGTGAAGGAGGGCCCACTTTGATGCCAGTGACTATTTCCATGCCAGCCTTCATGATGGGAACCCAGGGTCCTGAAATATAGAAGGATTTAGGAGACAGCTCATTTTTTTATACAACCAAGGTGGCAAACAAGCTTACGGCTCACATGTTGGTAAGTGGTTACCGTAGCCTACGACCGCTTGCAATACCAGAGGCATCACGCAAGGGTTGCCGACCCTTCAAGTGAATAATTTCATGAGAGACAGCCTTAATCTGTAGCATTTATACTCTCTTTAAGCTAGGCAGTATTAGTTTTTTAACAATTTGAGCATTATTACTTTATTAACTTTTCTGAATCTGCACTTTCATCATATTTATACGCGAAATTACTTAATGAGCATCAATACTGTAGTGTATGCCTTACACCACGCTGGTTCCTAGCAGGACAACTCCCTCGCTGTTTTTATATCACATATCACATATCTCCCAGTGAATTCCCGCGCGCCTGCTCGTGCCGGCTTGACCACAGACTGACTGACTCCCAGAGAGTATGTATCCATCTCTCCATCTCAGGTGTCATCTGTTATCTGTCACTGTCAGTTGTCCCCCGGAGACAGCATAAGTTATGGAATGCAGGTATCCTTAAATGCTAGTCACTACAAATACCATTCGGATTTTATTTGAAGTAAACCTTTCTTAAGTATTTGGTGGTTTTGATGATTAGGGTTAACCGTAAGCCTTCTTGGAGCATTTCCACATTTAAGTTTCGATTTTTTTTTTTTTTTTTTTTTTTTTTTTTTTTTTTTTAAATAAATATAAATATTCCGGACCTATCACACGGTCAGCTGATCCCAAACTAGGCATAGCCTGTGCTATGGGTACCAGAGACTGATATACATAATAGATATATATTTAACACCCAGACACAGAACAAACATCTGTATTCATCACACAAATGTTTGTCCAGTGCGGGAATCGAACCCACGACCTCTAGCGCAGAAGGCAGAGTTACTACCAACTGAGCTATGAGGCCTGTCAGCAGCCTGCATAATATTCGAATCCCACCCAAAAATTATAGAATACTACAGTTTAGAATATTTGCAAGCCTTAGCCCCTTCGTCCACGGCGCGACTCAAAAGGAACGCGACTGAAACTGTAGTCACTTATGAGTAGCCTGACTGCGATAGCACTAGTATTTCAATGCGCGTCCGTCCACGACGCTACTCAAAAGGAACGCGTTTGTAACTAGTCACCTGGCGACTCGACATGCTGGTCGCCAGGCGACTGGTTTCGAGAAACTGTTGAAAAATGAATGAATAAAAAAGTAATTATAAGTGATTCTGACGTCTATGTGACTGGAGAAGTAATAAGTCCATGTCATCGCTCGAATTATCACTAGTCATGTTAATTATTTTCGTTTTCAAAACTTTGTTTACTTAAAATCGTGACTGAGTTACATGAAATTCCAGTAGCGTCGTGGACGAGTCAGAGTTTCTAATCAGTCCGCAACTCTAGTTTCTAATGAGTTCAGTCACTTTTGCGTAGCGTCATGGACGAAGGGGCTTACTGGCCAGCCACCTCGTATTTTTACGCTACATACCTTCAACAGTATGCGCCTCGATAGCCAAGCTGAGTTTCTCCTGCAAGGCTCTGGCGGTGGCTACATCGTTGTTTTCTACAGCATCTAGGATGTTCTGCGCCAGTCTTGGGAACAGGTTGAATGTGGTGCCGATGCTGGACTTGATGCCGAGGAGTGCTGCTGGAGCGATCAGCTGGAGACAAAATCATAAAAACTAATGTGTATCTGTAGGTATTGGAATCAATCAATTAACCGAAAAGTTCCACTGCAAACTTCTATATTCCAATAACTGCTAAAAAAAAAACACAATTTATAAGAAAATTAAAAAGTTTTATTAGGTATGTAATAAAAACCACCTCACTGCTTTGTTATCATCGTATATTTTACAGTCCAACAGTACACTTTCAACTTCACTACAATATTAACTTTCAACACAACAATAATTTTCTGAACTGCACCGCTCGAGAGCTAAAGTAGAACTGCCCGAGCGCTCCAAGACATTATTATTAATTCCCGTCCATCCCTTCTACAAAAATGACATTTCGCAAGGCTACACATTTCCGGTGACAAATAAATTGAGCAACTTATTAAAATAAAATCGTAACAGCAAAGAAGTCAAATAATAACTTTTAAATTATAAATCATTCAGCAACAGCTTAATAATAAATAAAAGTTATTATTAAATTACAAATTATAACAGGTATTTCAAAAGGTTTTTAAAACTTCTTTTTAGCTATTTTTTAAAATTGTAATGCATTGCCGTTTTCTTTTTCTTCTCGTCTTTTGTTGAGTTTTTTTTTCTCACTTGTTTTTTGTTTTTTTGTTTTAAGTTGTTTTTGTGTTCGTGATAGTTTAAGTTATGTTCCGATTGGTCGGTGTGGTCGCTCAGCGACAAAGCCTTTCTATATATCCGACTAATATTATAAATGAGAAAGTTGGTTATGATGTTTGTGGTTCAATCACATTTGGCACAGATATAGGTTATAGTCTTATCTTCGTAGGTAGCACGCGAGCGAAGCGACAGGTGGAAGCTAGTATTAAACAAAAAATAAAACAAAAATCGGTTAGTTACTGACTGTATCAGCTCCAAGGAACATCTCCTGGCCCTCCTTCAGGGTCCGCAGCACCTGCACGCCCTCGCTCAGATCGTTGTTCGTGTATTTGATGCCCTTGAAGTTGGGGATGCGCGCCGTGGCAGCTGCCACGAAGGCTGGCATATTCACTGAAAACGATTTTATGTTAAACTATCCTACTATAATATTATAAATGCGAAAGTTTGTTTGTGAGGATGTTTTTTTTATACAACTGAAGTGGCAAACAAGCTTACGGCCCACCTGTTGGTAAGCGGTTACCGTAGCCTATAAGCGCTTGCAATACCAGAGGTATCACGCACGCGTTGCCGACCCCGAACCCCCTTCCCCTAAAGAGCTCTGTCAACCTTACTCACAGCAGGATCACAACACTATTTGAATCAAATCATTTTATTTGGCTGCGATCTTCTGTAAGGCGGAGGTACCAGGCGGGCTGCTCCAATTTAGAATGAGAAAATCTCGCTGTGCCCTACCTCCTCCTCTTGGATATTTAGATGTTTGTAAGGTATTCAATCACGCCGTAACGGCTCAACCGATTTCGTTGAAACTTGGAATATAAAGAGTTCTATACCTAGAATAGCATATAGGCTAGGTATCACGCAAGCGAAGCCGCGGGCGGAAGCTAGTCGTATATAATTTAAACCATACTATTGTACTATTTAAAACTATCGTAGGTACTCTGTACAAACGACATCAACGCACGACAAATACCTATCGTGCGTTGATGTCTATTGTATCAAGGCCACGAACGAAGTTCCACTGCATTTCGGAACAATCGACAATCCTTCATATCCAAATGCGAAAATTTGAAGTTTACAAATAATTAAGAAATACATATTTTTGGACACACAAGAACAGCACAAACAAATCAAAGAAGACACCACAGACTACTAAGAGTACGAAGACACTAAACAGAAACAAACAAAAGTAGGTGCCGAGGTGCATGCGTGAGTCAAAAAAGGTCCAATCTCAGTCCAAGCTAGCAAGAAGGTACAAAACAATTCATTTTTTGTACCTACTTCCATTCGAATGTACCAGGTTTGTACCCAATCGTACCATTTTTCATTTTGTTTGGTACCATAAAGGGGTAGGAGATATGGGGGCTAAGAGTTTTTATATGAACATATTCGTCAAAACTCTTAGAATATCCTTCTTCTTCTTCTTTCATTGAATGAATGAATGAATGGCTTTATTTGAAAGAAGTATAGTTTAAATAGGTTTTCATTTTATGGTTTCTTGACAATATTGCCATTATTGTGATCGGTAAATATGAATTATAATTTATCTACCTTGGTACCTACCTACCAAGACCTAGAACCAACTAAATGTTACTTTATGTATGTTTTCGAAATAAACATTTTTTTTATGAATCGTACTTATTAAACGTCATAATCGTAATAAATTTATCTGGCAGATCCTGCGATAACGCGTTGCGCCGAGGAATCATTCTGAAAAGGTTCTCCAGTGCCCTAGAAATGAAAATGGTTGACGGTACCTTCAACTCGGCTCATGGCTGGGATGTGGTAGTAAAGCACTGGTAGCTTCGGAGCCGCGTTGGCCACTAATTCGACGTAGGATACTAGCTCTTGCACCGAGGTCGGCTTGAAGTACAACTCGGGCAGGCTGAGTAGGGAATCCGCTCCAGCTGCTTGGCAGTATTGGGCCTGGAAGTGGAAAGTTCTTCATTTCTAGCAGATCCAAAGGGAGGAAAGGAAACACTATGGGAGAGATTATTTCGTTCTTACACTAGGTAGGTACTAGTTTGTCACTTACGGAACTAAGAGTGTTCAGGGAAGTGCTCAGATGTTTTGTAATTTTGTATTGATGGACTTTTATTGTGTACTTTAATCCTTTCACCACACTGGTTTTTTCATCAACGGTCATCGGCACTTTTCAGGGTCATACCTCGACCTTATCTAGAAAGGCCCCTTGTAGTAACCGTCATTATTATTATGACAATAAGTACCTACCTTATATAATTTCTGCACACAATCTAAAGCCGATAAGCAACACCAAACAATTTGAACGACAAGTTAAGTAGCTACTTAGGTAGGTACTTAATAATTTATATCTATGTTTAAGAAAATAAAGATAAAAACTTCAGTGTACCTGCCTATCTTACCATTAATTTACATAACCTACCTTTTATTATGTAAGTACATACCTACGTACCTAATTTCTTTCATTAGGTACCTACTGACCCAAAGCTATTTAATTAGCAAAGACAATTTAAGTAGGTAGTAAAAAAATTTAGGTAAGACAATAAAAATATCAAAAGCTATATATAAGTTCAGACGTTTTTTGACGTTCACTCTAGAAAAAACTAGAAAATACTCTATAAATCTCACCAATGCGATAACATCAGCGAGCGGTGCACCTCCAACTTGAACCTGGATGTGAAGACCTGTGGTTTTGCCGGCAGCAACCCACGCATCTACCACCTTCTTCCTGTCAGCTACGGCGAGAGACATGTGCTCGCCTGTCGTTCCTCCCACTGGAAGCAATAGCAATTTTAGGAGGAGGTAGGGCACAGCGAGATTTTCTCGTTCTGAATTGGAGCAGCCCGCCTTACAGAAGATCGCAGCCAAATAACATTATTTGTTTCAAATAGTGTTGTGTTCCAGCGATGAGTAGGTTGCCAGAGCTCTTTTGGGGTGGGGGGTTCGGGGTCGGCAACGCGTGCGTGATGCCTCTGGTATTGCAAGCGCTCATAGGCCGCGTAACCGCTTACCAATAGGTGGGCCGTATGCTTGTTTGCCACCTCAGTTGTATAAAAAATAAAAAAATAAAACTGTAAAACACTGGCTCTACAAGGTGATTCATAATATGTATGCCATCCCGAAAGGGGGTTATTCTAAACCCAATTGGCAATAAAGTTTGTTCTATTTACTTTACGACATTTTTCATTCAAAAATCAGCTGTTTTGGGGTCAAATCAGGTCAAACTCAATGAATCAACTGTATTAGGTAGCAATCTTGATTCTGAACTTCTTGGACGTTTAGTTATTAGTTCTAAAGATGATAAAAATACCAAAAAAAGCTCAATTAAGAAAGTTGGAGAATAAAAAAAATAATGAAATATTGATGTTTTTATTTGGCCCAGCGAATTAGCATTGCCATCCAGCGTGGCAATTCCGCCAGCGTCTTGGGGACGCTTCCGACTTGTAGTGATCTGGATCAGTTGAGCTATCTATAGATCGTTTGTAACGGTCTTTAGATAGCTCAACTATTTCTTGTGTATTTTGTAAATATTAACTTGTATTCGTTTTAAGTTTGTTTCTGTAAATAAAGATTTTATTCCCTAATATTATTTCTTTTTGTTGATAGGATAACCCTCTTCAGGGATGGTATACATGTATGAATCACCTTCTATATTAGCATCTGCAGTCGCATGCAACGCTTCTTTTACTCAGGACAATCCAGGATTGCTGCTCAGACTAGTGTGCTGAGTGCATGGTGGGGCGACTTCGCATCACCACACTTCTCTATAAGGTGTGCTCTAACAAGGAAGTCAAAGTAGCGCTTCCTATATTTGATGTTGACAGACCTCAAATGGCCGTGATAGTCCCGGCTGAAGAATAGGCGCCCGCCTCCGTGAATGTCGTAAGAGGTGACTAAAGGGAAAGACTAGTGTATGGGCAGCAGCGTCCCTTATTTTAACAACGATAGCTCTAACTGCGCTCACCAACCCGCGTGCGCAGCGTGGTATGGGCAATTTCCTCCCAATTGATAGGAAGTCGCTCTGGAAATCTGTGGGTAGCCCTATGCTCAGCAGTGGATGACATACGGCTGAAATGTTGGCGATTATCTTCAAAACTTACCAAGAACCGATTTAATTCCATTGTCAGCCAAAAACTTGGCGTAATCTGGAATGACACCATAGTTGATAGTTAGGTCATCGTTCAGCGGGGTGAACACCGGGGGCATCAAACCACGGGCTGATAAGACGACCTGCAAACCAGTAAAGGTACCTAAAATTATATTAGGTAAGAAGGTACGAGTAATTCTTAAATAAATAAAAACCTATCAGTGACCTGTCACGCAACCAGACACTGAAGATATTATACAGTTAGAGAGCCAGTGAACGGCAGACAACACATATTTTAGGAAAGCCTACAATTTCCTTAAATAATCTGTTGTACCTACTGGCCATGAGATGGGGACTCACAAAGCGCAGTCGCGGTAGGTTCAGCGGCAATCGGATGTGAAAGGTGTGAAAAGATCAACAAAAAAAGTATTTTAGGAAAGCTGCCGTTTTCATATGTTAAAATATACTATAATAGCTACATAAAATAAAATTGGCGGACGACTATCACGGTTGCAAAGTGGTGGCAGACCACTTTGAAATTTCAAAAAATGTGCAATGTGCCAAGGGCACTGGCTGCATTCCCGCGTTGAATTGCCAAAGAAATTCTTTGGGCAAAGAATGAGCAAGCTCTATTATTAATCGATTGAGAAGTAAGACAATCAGATTGTTACCTAAACAGCTGATTAATAAAGTTTGAACTGATTTGACCCCAAAACAGCTGCACAGCATAGACTTTTTTCTTCACTTTGAGATACTTGACTAGAATAACACAGTCGCTATGGCCGAAATCGGCTAGAAGATCATCATTATTATTGTAGTAAAACGAAACCAATAAACAAATATCGATATCTAGAAGTACCTACCTACCTAGGTACCTACTGAGATGGCGGGTAGATAGCTATAGGAAACTAACCGACAACCTACCATTGTTTGATATAGTTAATGAACCACAATATTATTATTCACAATTCCACACTCCACCAACACTGGGGGGCGTAACGCGACTGAGGACTTGCCCGAGATTAGGTAGGTAGGTAGGTACTTATTTTATGTTTTGTTACATCTCGGATCGGCTTCTTATCATTGAGTTATCAAATACCTACCTAAAGCTCCTAAAATGAATAATTTTTTAAATTGTCGTGCTGTCTTGTGTTTTTTTTTAGTAGGTATGTACCTACTTACAATAATTACTTTCCCTCCATAAACCCATCGGGCGCAGTGGTCGCAAAAATCGATCTCCCTTTCGTAAGAATTTTGAAAAAAAAAGTTACTACTTGTGATGTTTTGAGTATGCAGTTTGGTTGGAAACATGTTTTTTTTTATATTATAGTACTTATCTGACTGTTTTTGAAAGAAAAACCATAAAAATATGAGTTTATAGGTTTTAAATGTATGAAAATGGGTTTTCTTTTCCTCATAACTCATTTCGTTACCGCTCGGTCGGGATGAAACTTATAGGTATTATAAACCAACTTATAAGGAAGCCATATGACTTTTGACCATGGTCCGGGACCGTCCACTCTAGAAGATATGAATTATTTAAAAATGCGTATTTGGGCCATATTACCACGTGGGGTTAATGTAACACAAATGAATATTTTGTTCCATTTGTATGTTAGACATTATTAACTAACCGTTTAGAAAGCCAATTGACCTTTGATCTTGTTCCCGATTGGTCCCGTTTAAAAGATTTGAATGTTTTAATAATACGTTTGTGTGCGATATTATCATTTGCGGTATATGTGTCACAAATCAATTTGTTGGTCATATTTTATTAGTCCCATATTATTAGGCATGTAATAAATACCAACCCCAATGTTTTTTAGTCTACACCCAAAAGGCCCATGCTCAAAATTTTACGTTAAAATATGCTCACGGCAACAAATTTCATAACAAAACCACCAAAAATTATGTTTTGACGTATTAAAAGATCGCAATGTTTATACCTACCCTACCTAGATAACAGCTTAACAACAGGTACCCTTTCTAAAAGGTAAGGTAATAATGTCTAACATATAAATGGAACAAAATATTCATTTGTGTTACATTAACCCCACGTGGTAATATGGCCCAAATACGCATTTTTTAATAATTCATATCTTCTAGAGTGGACGGTCCCGGACCATGGTCAAAGGTCATATGGCTTCCTTAGAAGTTGGTTTATAATACCTATAAGTTTCATCCCGACCGAGCGGTAACGAAATGAGTTATGAGGAAAAGAAAACCCATTTTCATACATTTAAAACCTAAAAACTCATATTTTTATGGTTTTTCTTTCAAAAACAGTCAGATAACTACTTTAATATAAAATGTTTTCACTTTTTTTCAACCAAACTGCATACTCAAAACATCACAATTAGTAACTTTTTTTTTCAAAATTCCTACGAAAGGGAGACCGATTTTTTCGCGCGGCGCGCTACGGCGCAGCGGCGAAAATTTCTGTAAAAAAAGGAGCCATTTCATTCTGGGCCTGGTCCATGTACACTACATAGAAAAATTAGGAAAAAATAGGAGATCACAAGAAAAATACAATTTCATTAATTTGAAGACAAATGCGATGGTACAAGAATAGTTCTTCTGGTAAGTTTTTTACTATGTGAACACTATTTGAAGGCCGCCATGTTGGTTTATAATTGACGTTTGACATGACATTGACATATTTTTTATGTCATGTTGTTTGATTTGATGTTTTAGTTTTGTCAGTTAAATGTAGGTTGTCAAAATGACATTTCACGCACGTCCATCCGCCATATTTTTGTAGCGCTGTGTTGCTATCTTTGTCGAAGAAAATCTTAATGTACCTTAGAACGAAGTCAATTTAAATAAAATAACCAATTAATACGTTTACTTTATTGCTTAGCCATATTTTAGAGTAGTGTACACAGTGCAGGCCCAGGCTCCATTTATTGATGAAACGTCTCTTTTAACCAACCAGTTAGAAGCATGGTTAGCGAATGAACTGTCCTGTCACTGTCACAGTCTATAAAAAACTCTGTTTACGGTAATAAATAGTCTTTGGGTCTGTGGTTTGAGGCGGACATGGACTTTTACACGACATTACGTTTTGCTTGTATTTTCCTAATGATTTCCACAGTAATTATGATAAGAATTTAACTGCATAAAACATAAAAACTGCTCAAAATGACCACGATAAGCAGTGAACTGAGCATGCACGATCTGGACAGTAAGTTCTTCGAATTAATGCAAGAGGAAGGAAACGCTGAAGAGGCTGCTAATTTCATTTTCGAGAGCTTGTGTGATGATGTGACCCTAGGAAGTGTTTTTGAGTTTCACCACGGCATGAAGACCGGTCTGACCGAGCTGCTGGAGGGCGAGGAGGAAGATGAAGACTACAAGATCGTGAACTCCTCAGAATGTGATGTTTTCGGGCTCTCGGTTCTTAAAAAGACATCTGATTGTAACTGCTCTTGTCCTAATTGCGAGCGGCCTGTTTCCGCTACGAGATTCGCCCCACATCTTGAGAAATGCATGGGTAAGTCTGTAATACTAGCTTGTGCCCGCTGCTTTGCTCGCCTAGATAAAAAGTAGCCTATATGCTACTTTCAGGTTAAGAACTCTACCTATTCAAGTTTCATCTAAATCGGTTGATTGAACCACAAACATCCAAATTGTGCATGAAAGGAGCCTCACTTTAATCCTTTCACAATATTGTCTCTTTCACCAACAGTCTTAGGCCCTTTTTAGGGCCACCATACCTCAACCTGGTCACTGACCCAGGAAGAATCCTAGAATTAGAATTATTTATTTCAGTTTAAACAGCAAGCTTACAGTATATACCAAAGTGCCTACTGTCTAAAATCAAAACTTAAATATACTCTTAGCGAATTAAATATTATACAAATGTTATCATTAAAGATGTCGACATGTTGGACCTCGTGTACATAGGCATTAGTAACACAACAACCAATCAAACATCCTCACAAACTCTCGCATTTATATTATTAGAAGGATAACCTACAAACTTCCCTATGATTTTCAGTGTTTTTTACAATTACAACCTACAAATTGAATGTTAACTGTAGTAAGACAGAAAATTATGAAAATTTTTAGTAGGTATTTTCTATCAAACAACTGTACTGATGATTACAGTCAGCTGATTAGGATTGCTGTCTAATCAGCTGATCAGTAGGTTATTGATAAAGCAAATTTTTTGTTATTGTTTCAGTAAAAAAACGGAGATAATGATATAAATAAAAAAAAAACATTACCCTCCTTCCTTCTCAGAATTCGGGTGATTATAGAATGGCATCCAGATAATACCTTTGTTTTCATTGTTGGGTAACACCACACCCATCACAACTAAAATATTTACAGGGCCTTTTAATGTTTATCATTATACTGCCCTTGTCCAATATAGAGGCTGATCCATCAAAAATATTCAGTAAAAAAGAATTTGTTCATAGGAACGAAGAATGTCAATGTGAAATTCTTGTAAACTAACTGCATAAAATTCACTTTCTTGTAATTGATTTTTGAAGAAAATTTTCATTCATTGTCGTTCTTGTGACTATTTGATATAAACTGAATCAGTTCTTTAAAAATTCAATGCCATTAGTTATTTTAGGTGGCATAATATGCGCAGATTTTTTGCAAACCTTTTGGCTGTACAATATGAATTTGAATTGTATTCCAGGCATGGGCCGAAACAGCTCTCGCATAGCGTCACGTCGCATCGCCTCAAACAGCCGAGAGCCCACGAACTACGCAGGAATACTGAGCGATGATGAAGGCGACGCTGACTGGGCGGGCGCACCGCTGCCGTCGGAGAGACGCAAGAGGAAAATCAAGAGCAATAGTAGCCGGAAGCCTAGTAAACTTCTAAAGTAAGTTCTATGTATTTATTTATTGAAAAGAATCGCCAACTTCACATGTATCCAACATTCTCTATCTAATCTTCTGTAGACTAAGACTGATATTTAAATAGTTGGTAGGATGATTGCTAGCTTGTCTAATTTCACTGCTTCTTTCTTGGTCATCCTGCGTTAGGGTCAGTGAGCAGGTTGTCGGTCGTGAAAGAACCAGCGTGTTCCTTTCTGGCACATGGTACATCTGCATTTTATTTACTACCCTACCAATGAAAATCTATCACTGGTAGGGTCGTAAATTTTGTCTTAAGTTTTCAGCTGCTCCATTCATTTATATTTATATTTATCACGCACAAAACACATTACTACCACAAACAAAGACGGACAAGTGCGAGTAGGACTCGCCCTGAGAGGGTTTCGTACCAATACACAGGACAGGATCCCCAAGTGTATGAAATTATTAACTTATTTTGCGGTCGCTCGCTTATTACCTTGTATAGGTAATATTAACTGCAAATAAAAAGTTTTAGTTTGTAAATACATTTCTAATCTTTTTCGCGTTAGTCTTGTTGAAAAGCTTGTTTTTTTATAGCAGCATGAGCCTATAGAACTTAATATTCGTTATAAATACCTACCAAGTAGTTTCTGAGTAATAGGGCCTTGACAGATATATACCGACAAACAGACAACAATGTGCAAGGGTTCTGTTTTCTCCATGATCAGTTACGAAACCCTAACATTACAATCTAAAAACCTGATTGCGTTAGCGGGATTCGATCCTACCACCCTAGGATCACTAATCGATGATCCTGTCCATTTCACAAGTCATATCACTCCAGTCTCCAAATTATTAACATGCCAGTGGTCACAGGAACAGCAACGGTAACCTCAATGCCGCCGACGCCAGCGATGTCGGCGCGACGTACGACTCGATGTCGGCGAACGAAAAGAAGAACTTACTGCTTCAGATCTGCGGTGTGGTTTCCGAACATACCAAGAAGCTATGCACAAGGTAACCGGACTCAACAGGACTGGTGGTAGTGATCAGATCGAATCCCGAGGCCCGAGTCCGTAATGTTCGTGAGTTATACTTCTCAACGTGAATAGTTTAACGGTTTTTGTAAGGGCGCTTTTTGTGGCACCATTTAAAAACAGTAAGCTATACACTTTTTACGTCTTATGGTGATTACGGACTCGGGCCTCAGTTAACTAGATTGTAGGCCAGTTCTCTATGGGCTAGTTTATTATGCCCAAACGTACGGAATCCTCTCAGGGCGTAAGCCCTACTCGCACTAGACCGTTTTTTTACTGAAATAAATAATAATGTTTTTTTTCTGCTACTATCCTTTATTTTTGTTGATAGAATAAGCCCCTTTCGGGATGGTATAGGTACATTGTATGAATCACCTTGTACACAAAATATAAGTTTGTCACTTGATACACTTCTTATATCCATTTCCCTTGTGAATTTGTTTGGTAGACTCAGGACGCGAGTCTTTCTATTGATTCTGTTTAATATATTTGTAATTTCCAGATCAACCCGCTGCCCACAACACACCGAGGAACAACGGAAGGCGCTTCGCAACACGATTTTGGACGAGCAGACGGTGGGCATCACCTGTGAGGAGGCAGGGTCCCCCCCCGACTCCAGCCCTTCATCATCCTGCTCGTCTTCGAGCCGGAAGAGGGACAGACACCGCAACCCGAAGCTCAAGAGGAGGAATCCAGAGTCCAATGGTAGGGACTAGAGAACACATGAGAGAAACCTGTAGCTAGCACAAAAGGAGCCTCTAAGAGGCGCACTATAATCCTTTCACTACACTGATTCTTTCACCGGCGGTCATACATAGGCCCTTTTCAGGTACACTATACCTCAACCGGGTCACTGACCTAATACAGGATGACCAAGAATGAATCAGTGACACGAAAAAGGGTACATAATCAGTTTCTTGACGATAGAAGATTGCATACCATAAGCTTTGCGATTTTGTTTCGTTACGTTACATAATGTTTACAGTCTCAAAGATGCATGGTTCAAATCCGATGCGTAAATAGTGCTGACAGCCGGATTTGAATGGCAATAATACGACATGAGGGCGCAGGGTCGTATGTGAAAACGGTAAGCGAGTCAGAAAAGAGCAAACGTTCTACGCGAGCGAAGCGAATCCTTTCGTAAACATAGAAAGTCGTGTACTTACGTTAAGTCAAGCGAAGCAAGCCTCTGCTAATAGCTTCTCAATGGAGAGATTGGCTATTTGTGATTGAAATCATAAACATTAGCTTCTCTCGCAATGAGCATTGTTAAACAAATTACATTTACATCGTGTAAGTGTTAATAGCCTTCGATTTAGATAATGTCCAGGAATATTGATCTCTTCGTAGTTTTAGAATACTATGCCAGCCACACATTGCTACTCAGTGTGTGGCTGGCTTTACTAGGTTGATATATATTTTAGGTGTATAAATAATACAATAGGTAATAAGGCTATACCTCCACTAAAATATGTACACTCAAGACATTGGATCTTGTACAGTCGCCTTCACTAAGATGTATACTAATTTTCCAAATGACACCACAATACAGACGAAGATGGTAGGTACACAGTAAAGAAAATGGCACAAGTTGAAGGTGAGGTACATAATTTTTTAAGGTTTTCTTGTAAATTCTTTATTTTTAGTAGGTACAAGTATTATGTTATCTGTGGTAGGTACTGTGGCATAATTTTGAATATTAAGAAATGTAAACCCTTTTATTATACAGTATGTAACAGAAACACTGTCCTATAAATAAGGGAGTAATTGCGTATGGAAATACGATCACAAACAAGTAATTACTTCAGTGAAATTAGAATAAAATAAAAACCTACACTAAGGTGTAGTGTATACATTTCATAATATTCAAAATGACTCCACAATACAGATGAAAATGATAGGTATGTAGGTACACAGTAAAGTTGAAAAAAACACAATTTGACGGTTATGTATTTAATTATTGAGGGTTTGCTTAGAAATCTTTATTTTTAGTAATGTGGCGTTATTTTTAATTTAATGAAATGTATACATCTTTGTGCAGGCCACTGTACTTACCCACTTTCATTATACAGTATGCAAAAAAACCTTTGCACTTTACAAAAGTTACCGCTAAAGTATGAAGTGTTGCCAGCGTAGGAAAATATACTATAAATTGCGGAATTTTCACAGTTTATGTAATATAACTTAAATAACTTACGATTTATTAGGTTTATAAAAACAAACAATAAAAATATTTATCTAACATTTATTGAGGTAAGAATGTCTCTGATGGATCGCACAGTTTTTGTTACATACTGTATTATGGTACGATATCACGGTAACTTGGATTTATAACAGATAATAAAATACGAGTTATTATCCACAAGCACGGCAAGTACTATCGAATTATTACGGAAAACACCTGTTTCGTTGATGGTCAAATTAGACTAGCTAAATGTTAGGATCGTATATTCCAATCTGTGCCATTACAACTAGTATGTTGTACCTTTATTTACAAAGTAGTAGTAGTTTGAGTATCTAACGAATACAAAACTACTTAATAGATAAAAGATAATTTTCTCATCAATATTGTAAAATCTAATATGGTTGTATTTGTGTAGATGTTTGATGAAACAAATTAATCAAGATCTAAGCTAATAATGTTAAAAAATAATCTTTGGTGTATAATACTATATTTGGTGTGTATATTTTATATAATTTAGAATGATTTGACTGAAAAAAGCAATGTACGTAGTAAATAAAAAGTATGATTAAAAGAAAATTAAATTCAATGTTGTGTTATTTTTAGATGTCCTTTAAGGTCAACCTGAATTAAACAAAGAAATAAAAGAATAAATCATTATTTTATTGGCGTAATAGTAACTGTATTGAAATATTTACATTAATAATAAAGATATCACATAAAAAAACACCTCACTATGTAAAAAGCGATGATCATCGAAATATAAGTACCTAAAAATTAAGTACATACCCTATCATTGGAATGGGTTAACGATGTATGGTATACCATAGTTAGATCTCTTAGAAAAGAGCTCAAAATTTTTACAAATGTTACTGAATACATGGTTAATAAAGTGTGATTCAAACAATTATTTTTATAAACTTCATTTTAAATAACAAAGGTTTATACAAGGTGATTCATAACATGTATGCTTTCCCGAAAGGGGCCTATTCTAGACCCAATTGACAAAGTTTGTTCACAAAAATGTTGCATTGAAAAAATCACAAAAAAATCTGCTAATTTGAGGTCAAATCAGTTCAAACTCAATTTTTTCAGGTAACCATCTTGATAGTGAACTTCGGACCCCTTTCGGGATGGTATACGTGTTATGAACCACCATTTAAACTAAATTTAGTGCATATAATATCAACTAGGTATAAAAAAAAACACTAGAATTTTTCACGTACTTTTATTGAAGGATCTTGAATAGAGTTGAAACTGCGATCACAAAGTTACTACGTGAATAATTCCAGTTTTTATAAAATGAATTAAAAAACGTCTTTAGTTGAAGGAACTGTTTTGTGCTAGTGGCTAGGTGCAGACGAGTTACATCTGATTAAAAAACAATAACGTTTCTTTCTTTTAACCGACTGGGTAACAGAATGCTGAACGGACATTGCGGATCTTTAAATAGGGATAAAACGATACACTTCGGACGAAACTTCAATATTCATTTATTAATTGAAATTGCATTTTAAACGCCTTAAATCTAGTTAAATTTACGCATGTAAATAAGAGGTTTCAAAATTATCTTGAATATATCAAAATGAATATTGAAGTTTGATAAGTTTTACGGAGACACTTCGGACCTGTTGTGCTATTGTGTAAGCGAAATGGCAATGAAGAACTTCTTCCCTTTAAAGTTGAAAAAATACCGGATGCCGCTAAGTTTGATAAAGCCATCTTCAATATTGCGAATTTCATTCCCATGTTGCATACACAATAGCACTACTGATTAGCGCTAGCGACAGGACCAACCTTTTTACCAGGAGAGCTATTTTATTTTGGGCCCATCCCATTTTCTTTTATATTTTTGTAAAAATCATAAGCAAACAAAAAATAGTAATAGAAAGTTAATACAAATTCATTTTGCACAACAAAACATTGTACATTTTCATAGTGTGACCAATCAAATATACAATACATAATTGTTAAACTTTTTATATACTCTTAAGTAACCAACATTTTATTGCGTAATGAGTACATTCTAATCGCCAGCTATAATGGCGAGTCTGAATATGCCCAAAAGCGTCGAAACGATCCTAAGGTCAGTATTTATAAGCCGATCTCAATCAAGAGAGCGATCTTGAGATTGAGAAAAAAACAATTTTTCTATGGAAATTTTAAAATAAAAACACTCAGATCGCTCTCCAGTTTTGAGTGGTTTATAAACACGCCTTTGAAGACGCAAGTGTACTATCGATTTATCTAAGTATTCGCCGATTAGCGATTCGGTTCCCAGTAAAATCAATTGCAGCTAAATGTACGCGTTTATTAGACCGCTCGGACGCATGACACAATTTTGATTAGCTTTTCATTAGCACTGCAAAAATTATCGTAATTCCGACCGAAAAAGTTAATTGGCTGCGCGTGCGATCTAATAGACGCATACATTACCTTACACTACAGGACATGTTCGGCAAGCACTGTACTAAATATCAAGTTATTACCATAAATACTGATTGTTGTGAAGACATTAGATCGGCACCATTCGGTAAAATGCTAACGGACCTCGGCAAATTTTACTAGAAGCGTTTAATATTCGATCTCGAGATCCTAATATACTTACCTAATCAAATTTCGATTTAATTGTTCACTAGACGCGCGCTTGACTGACAACTTATTATAACCTCTCATGTAGTTGAAAAAAATTGTTTATTTCATTCCATAGCTAATTTGTAGTTCTCTATGTACCAAGTTTGGTACCTAGGCGTATCTGGCTAAACAGAATGAGCCTGCTGTTCCATCAAGCGAGTGCGGCCGGAAGGAGCAACTTATTTTTTTACAAAAGAACTCTTGTTTTGATGTGGTTCGTATTTACGCAACCAGGTTTTTAAACCAGGTTCTCGCATCAAACTATACGTACTTAGTAAGTACGACTTCACGATACTAAGACGTATTTAACTGCAGACTTGCACAGTAGACTAGCGCAGTAGACTCGCGCGGTCTACTTTCTACTACGTAATTACTTTCTACTAAGTAATACTTTCAAGTATTTAGTACCTTTTTTTGAACTTGGTACTTTTAAAGATACGATACTTTATAGACCTGGTACGCGAAATAGCAAGTACGACCCATCTCTACATGTGTTTACATTCCTCATCAGTATTTTCTCGGATGAGATAGTGCCAGCGTCTTCATGCCTTGAGCCCACAGCTTTAAAATTTCCCGAGGCAATAACAGTCAGCGAGTCAGTCGCGTTACGCTAGTGACAGCAGTGGAGGTTAATTCACGCTGATGATGGACTCCCGACCCTGGCCCACGCCGATGTATTTCACTGAAAAAAATAAAAACATTAATTTTATGTGAGTAATAAAATGTACATTTAATATCCCAAAGGGCTTATTCTATACCCGAATGGATGTCCTACGACTTTGAAATTCAATATTTTTAATTTTAAAACATTATGCAAAAATCAGCAGGTAAAATCAGTTCTAAGTCAACTGTTATAGGTAGCAATCTGTCGAACTTCTGTAGGTACGTGCAATAATCCAAACTAATATTATAAATGCTTCTGTTTTCACGCCTAAACCGCTGAACCGATTTTGATGAAATTTGGCATGGACATATCTTTAACCCTGTGGAAGGACATGGATGGACTTTTTATGTACCACCGAGTCAACTCCTTGTCTGGTCGAAATTTTCTGGGTTTATTCTCAGCTCGAAAATAATAACTAGCCAATAACAGTTGTAGTGCTTACCAGGTATTTGTAAGAAGTCTTCTATTGCCTTGACGTACCCCCGAGCCTGTTCGGGCAGCTTGTCCATCTCCCGGATGTCCTCTATACTGCAGCACCAGCCGGGTAACGTCAGGTATTCCACCTGAAATACACAGATAATAGGGTAAACCTTCAGTAGCTGGCCATCTGTATATATAAAGAATAAGGTCTCAACATGTAATCAACCTACAGCCCAAACCAATGAAGCTATAAAGCTGAAATTTGGACAGTAGCTGCCCTATATGACAATCACATCCACTAAGGAGGGATTTTGAAAATATCAACCCGCATGAGGGTGAAAAGGGGTTATAACATTTGTATGTAAAATCAAGCGTGCGAAGCCGCGGGGAACAGCTAGTCACGCTTACGTATGATGTTTTACAACTGTTTTATTTATGTTTCAGTTTCTTAATTCATCATCACGCCTTTATCCCTTATCCCACTTCATGTGGGGTCGGCACAACATGTTTTCTCTTCCACTCCCCTCTATCAGCCGTCATATCAGTATTCACTCCTTTCTTACTCATGTCGTCTTTCACACACCTCTTCCCTTATATCATTTCACATTCATATTTAACACTCTTCTAGTCACATGGCACTCTACCCTCTGCATGACATGCCCATACCACGCTAACCTTTTGCTCATTTTTGTTCAACATTCAACAGCATACCTCTACATTACTGAGTTCAGTCATTGAAGAGGGGAAGTAGTCGATTTTCTTCCCGTTCAGTTTGTAAGCCACGCCCACTTTGATCTCCTTCAATGTATCAAGGATGTCCAGCTTTGTTAAACATAATCTGAAAAGAAAATGTACAATATTTAACAGATTTTGCTATCAATTCATAGCCTACATTCATTTTTATCATTCATCAGTGCGTGTTGCCAGTGATGACTTATGGCACTGAGACTTGGTCGTTAACTATAGGCCTCATATATAAGCTCAAAGTCGCGCAACGGGCTATGGAGAGAGCTATGCTTCACTACGTGATAGGATCCGAAATGAGGAAATCCGTAGAAGAACCAAGGTCACCGACATAGCTCTCAGAATTAGCAAGTTGAAGTGGCAGAGGGCAGGCCATATAGCTCGCAGAACCGATAAACGTTGGGGAGTAAAGGTTCTCGAATGGCGACCGCGAACCGGGCGAGTGTTGGAAGGCCCCCAACCCGTTGTTCCGATGACATTGTAAAGGTTGCGGGAAGTCGGTGGATGGAAAGGGCTCAAGACCGTTCGTCGTGGAACTCTTTGGGGGAGGCCTATGTCCAGCAGTGGACTTCTATAGGTTGTTGATGATGATTCATTTTTAAGTGGGAAAAGTCCCGGGACTTAGTCTCACCAAACTGAATCTAGGCATGTAAGGGTCAAGGAGGACTAAGTATGTGACTGTTTGTTGAAGTGTTAAAAAGCTCTTACGATGTATATCCGTTGACGAGTCCCGTGTACCTCACGACGACCAGGTCGAGCCAGCCGCATCGGCGCACTCGCTTCGTGGTCACGCCGACTTCATGTCCGCGGTCTTGCAATAGTTTTCCGGTTTCCTTAAAAAAGAGAATTAATGAATACACAAATTTTATAATAAAGGTTTCATTTAATAAGCTTAGACTGGGGCCTTAGTCTACATTCTACATCCAATAAGCAATATCGACTTTTGGAAGTTCGACATTTTTAATAGAAATAATACCATGTTTTGCATCTGCTGTTTAACCAATCCTAAACCAATTACTTATTTCAGTTAAAACTACAATAAGTAATTGGTTTAGGTAGCGAAATTTACGCAAGTTAAAAAGAAATAGTTATAAAGTTAACAACAAAACCTGATAGCTACAGATGATTTGAATAAGTTAAGGTGAAATCGAGGAGAAAAAAATTTTATACTTCGCAATTTTTTTATAAAATAAAAAACATACTAGTTACAGAACACGTTGTAAACATTATACAATGGCATCAAGGCTTTTCCTCAGAATACGAGCATTTTAATAATAATAATAATATAATGCCCGTGGTGGCCCTGGCTAAAGAATAGGCCCCTCCATATCTACCTATCCGCAGATGTCGTAAGAGGCGACTAAGGGAAAAAAGCTAGAGGAAAGGCAGCAGGGTCCCTCATTTTAACAACGATAGCTCTAACTGCGCTCGCCAACCCGCATGCCCAGCGTGGTGAGTATGGGCCACATGATAAGGAATTTGCTCTGTCTAATGGGGAGACCATGTTCAGCAGTGGACTTCGTACGGCTGAAATGATGAATAATATAATATAAATTTTATTTCAGGTAACTTAAGAATAGTATTTTGCGGGCATCTGCTCATATCAGTGGCACGCCTGCTTGTCCCACAGAGGCTTACTACTAGAATCAGCTGTACTGTCATAAATATAAAATAAATAAATAAATATTCCGGACATATTCACACGGTCAACTGATCCCAAACTAGGCATAGCCTGTACTATGACCAGAGACTGATATACATAATAGATACAGTGGTGGTCATCTAATTAGAAACACCTAGTCACCTGACATTTTTATAAAGTAACTAACATTATTATAGCATTTAATAGGAGGTAATCTTTTTTTTCACTACTTTACAATGTACTTTAATATCTCTAGTTTAATTACAAGCAATAATATTTGACAACCAAGACGACAATAAAAATAAATATCAGTGAAACAAAAAGTATGTACATATGTACATTGTATGACTTGGTTCGCAATTTGATTTTTTAAACTGAAATACAGTTCTCACAATTGTCAATCACATTGTAAATATTGCCACCATTTCTAACTCATTACGAAAAGTTACTATTTATTGTTGTTTTATTAAAAATGGGTAAAAATAAGAGCTGTGATGCAGCAAAGAAAAAAATTAAAATTTATTAATAATTTTCTTTTAAAACAAAAATACAGAAAGATCGCCGATTATTTGGAATGTTCCGTAAATATGATATTTAACGCCCTCGCACATTTCAAACTACACGGAACATCAGATAACGTGCCAAGAAAACTTCGGCCCAGGAAGACTACAGTTCAAGAAGACAGGCTTATGCTTCGATTAGCTAAGGCGGACCCCTTTAAAGGATCCAATGTTATAAGAAAAGAGGTATTTTCAGAAGACGATCCTCGACACGTGTCCACTAAACTAGTTCGTAGACGGTTGGTTGAAAGAAAATTGTTAGGAAGGATCGCTAGAAAAGTACCACTACTAACCAGGCTACATAGAGAAAATCGTCTAGCATTCGCTCGCAAATATGGCAGTTGGACTATTCATCAATGGAAAAAAGTTTTGTTTTCAGATGAAACTTAAATTAATTTGATTAATTCCGATGGAAAACGATATGTACGACGACCAATAAACGAGGCTTTGAATAACAAGTACACTAAAAAGACAGTTAAGCACGGTGGTGGAAATGTAATGGTGTGGGGATGTTTCTCAGGGTACGGGATTGGTCCCGTGAGAAAGATTGAAGGGCAAATGGATCAATATCAATACAAAAAGATCTTGGAAGAGACAATGATTCCATATTCCGAGGAAAATTTGCCAGTAACTTGGATATTTCAGCATGACAACGACCCAATGCACACAGCACGCAGCGTTAAAGCGTTTCTTACAGAACAATCCGTGACAGTATTAGAGTGGTCTGCCAATAGTCCGGATTTAAATCCCATAGAAAATTTGTGGCACACTATAAAGACCAACCTGTCGCAGAAACACGTTACTAATATTCATGGACTTAACAGTGCATTTGAAGACGCTTGGAGAAGTATTCCTGTAGAAACTTGTTATAAATTGATTGAATCAATGCCGCGTCGCTGCAAAGCTGTTATTGATAATAAAGGCTACCCTACCAAATACTAATTGTCTAAGGATGTAGTATTTTTAGTATTTTTCAAAACTATTGGGGTTTTGTTCAAATTAAAAATGATTTAAGTAATGATTTTTTTGGTGTTTCTAATTAGTTGTCCGGTTTGTATCTCGTTTTTTATTTTGTTATTAATATAACTTTCAGTTTTAGCAAAACAACCGTTGTTTTCTGTTATTAAAATGCTATAACAATGCAATATAATATCCGATACATCGATTTTAATACGCAGGAACACTCAATGATACGTTAAAAATTAGTTCGAAAGGGAATTTGCAATAAAAATATAAACCCAGGTAGGTGTTTCTAATTAGATGACCACCACTGTATATATTTAACACCCAGACACAGAACAAACATCTGTGTTAGTCACAAATGTTTGTCCAGTGCGGGAGTCGAACCCGCGACCTCTAGCGCAGAAGGCAGAGTTACTACCAACTGAGGTATGAGACCAGTCAGATATATATATATTTTTTTATGTTATACGGATGCAAACAGACAAACTGCCTGATGGTAAGTGGTTACCGTCGCCTATTGACATCAGCAACACCTGGAGCATTGCTAATGCGTTGCCAGCCGATCCCCTCCCCCCCTAAAGAGCTCTGGCAACCTTACTCACCGCAGGAACACAACACTATTTGAAACAAATAATGTTATTTGGCTGCGATCTTCTGTAAGGCGGAGGTATCTCCCCAGGCGGGCTGCTCCAATTTAGAGCGAGAAAATCTCGCTGTGCCCTACCTCTCTAAAAACTCACTAATACTAATAATAGAGCACTCACGTCATGGAGCTCGGTGGGGAAGGGCCCGTCGCCCACGCGCGTGGTGTACGCCTTCACCACGCCGAGCACGTCGCCCAGCACGTTGGGCGGCAGGCCCAGCCCGGTGCAAACGCCGCCGATACTGCAGTTGGATGACGTCACGTACGGGTATGTACCTGTGCAGGAATTTAATTATTTAATTGGTCCACTATTATAGCTACCCCCATATTCAGAATCACTATCTATCGGCTAGTGTTGAATCGACACTAGCGGGCATAGTTTATTTCGAAGTTATAAGATTTACGGAGTGCGATATATTATTAAAAATTTCATTTAAATTACATACGTTTTGGGTAAGGTCAGGAATTAATGACGAACTTCAGTTATCCTACTTTTACTATATTTTTCCTAGTTCACAATTCAACGACTGCCGCGCGGTTTTTTTTTTTTTTTTTTCGAACGGATTTTTATGCTGTGGGTCTCTTACGACCACTGCCAGCTACACCGGGCTAGGCGAGCGAAGAGGGCGCTACTGCCGAAAAAAGGTTAGGTTTTGGCAACGAGCGCAAGGGCACCACTTAGGTACGGACCTCGGCTTGGGCTGTTGCCAGAGGGAGGTTTTTTGAGGAGGCCATCACCTTGACGGGGTGTCTGCCGCGCGGCCATAAAGTAACTCTTTATATACTGCGCGAAGCCCGAAGCCAATCCGCGATCCTGGGTTAGGTTCCCGACTCAACGATATTGGGACAGACCGACGTCGCTGATTGGCTATCCAACAATTTACTCAAACCAAAAACCTACGACACAAAATAAATTGAGACACTAGCATTAAACATTTCCACTAAAAAATTGATCGACGAATAAATAAATAATCAATAATTATGAGTATTATTTAAATAATGGAATAAAATAATAATAATGACCTAATTAACAATTGTTGTACAAAGTAAAGCTAACTTAAGGCTCCACCATATTGTATCACAGTGCCTTATCAATATAAAAAAAAAACATAAGGTAAAATTTAATTGGCTGTTAAATAATCTCATTTCGGGATAGTACACACATTATGAACAACCCATAATAATACTTATGAGTTCAACCTATTGCTCACCTCAATGTCAAACTTAAAATTGACTTTATTGACGTCATTTTTTCTCATTCATATAATCATTCAAAACTAATTTTCCACTTGAGTTGAGACTATTTTAACCTCGACAGCTGTTATTCAGATCTGTTAAACCAACATGACACTATGACATGTCGTCATAGTGACGTTTTGTTTTTTGATACTAATAATTTTATTAGTAATTTTATTTTGACAGGAAGTACATTGTACTTGAGTAGGAGTAATAAGGCGATGATTGCTAAATTGTTAGCATATAATATTTTTGATCCTGTTATAAATAATATAACACAGTTTACAGACGAGTCCCTAGTTAGTAGTAGTACTAATGAGGGCACAAAATTAGTAGGGCCAGCTGACCAGCATTTAAACTGACCACGTCGACAATGGGTAAGCAAGGCACTTTACATGTAGTACATGTAGTACACCAACAAGGGGTTAAGTAATACCAAAGACAATATAGTAGAAAGAAAATTATTGTCCTTGGTCATATTTACCAAAGTCAATATCCAACATGGCCGCGTTAGCGCCTTCGACCAGCACTTTCTTGCCGTTCTTGATCTCCTTGTGCAGGTACGACACGGTGTCCTTGACCAGCGGACGCACTTTCTCGACGTAGTTGCGGTATAAAGTTAGTTCACTCTCGATGTCCACTTCTAGAGACGGGAACATGCGTTTGTAGCTCGCTACTAGGGTGCGGAACCTAGGAAAATACAATTATTCATTTCAATTATTTTATTGCTAACATGTACATGGATACATCTTAGGTCTAAAGGTAGCTTAGGTATGTACATGCACCCTGTACATGTACATGTGTATGTATTACTTAGAAATCTCAGCGGGACCCCACAATGTAGGACGGGGGTAGACTATACAGTTCCATATTTGTTTTACAGAAATTCACTTAAACCTGAATTTCTTCCGTAAAAAAACAATACAAGTAGATATCCCGAACAGGGATTATCCCAATAAAATGTTGTTCTAAGACTTTTGGAAATTCGTCAGATTTCAAAAATCTGCTGGTGGACAAAAATCTAATCAAACTCAATTAATTATTCAGCTGTTTTAGGTAACAATCTTGATGTTGAAGGTTTAATAAGCCCACTAATATTATAAGCACGAAAGTTTGTACGCATGTTTGTATGCTTGGATGTTTGTGGTTAAATCACGCCCAAACGGCTCCACCGATTTCGATGAAAATTGGAATACACAGAGTTCTTTACCTAGAATAACATACCTACATATATGTATAGGCTTACTTTGGTAGGCTATGTAGGTACCACGCGAACGAAACCGCGAGAAGAAGCTAGTTAGTTATAAAGTAGATAAAATGACCAAGTCAGCTGATTTTAAAAAGTTCGGGAAATAGTTTTTTTTTTTCATATTCTTTCTTGATAGAATAAGCACTATTCAGGATAGTATTAATAATAAAAATCATCTTGTAATAGGAGGATATTTGAATAGGAGTGTGATAAGATAAGATGATGGACCGACGACATTGTGAAGGTTGCGGGAAGTCGGTGGATGGATAAGGCTCAAGACCGTTCGTCGTGGAACTAGGAGGAGGAGGTAGGGCATAGCGAGATTTTCTCGTTCTAAATTGGAGCAGCCCGCCTGGGGAGGTACCTCCGCCTTACAGAAGATCGCAGCCAAATAACATTATTTGTTTCAAATAGTGTTGTGTTCCTGCGGTGAGTAAGGTTGCCAGAGCTCTTTAGGGGGAGGGGGGTTCGGGGTCGGCAACGCGTGCGTGTTGCCTCTGGTATTGCAAGCGCTCATAGGCTATACGGTAACCGCTTGCCAACGGGTGGGCCGTAGGCTTGTATGCCATCTCAGTTGTATAAAAAAAAAAAAAAAAAAACTCTTTAGGGGAGGCCTATGTCAAGCAGTGGACTTCTAAGATACTAACTTATCTTCAAAAATACTGAAGTCTCCGAGGAGGTCACCTATCCGGACTCCGTTCCTCGACGCTTTCGACGAGTACGTCGGTCCGATGCCTTTCTTGGTCGTGCCGAGAGAGTTTTTGCCCTTCTCTGCTTCTTGTAGGCCGTCAACCTGAAAATTAAATACGCATATAATTAGCAAGCTGGCTACAGTAGAGCTTTTGAGTATAGGCATTATATTGTTTAAGTGCTGTGTTACATGTCTTGTAAAATTCTGTTTTGTGTGTTAGTAGTTTAAGTAAGTTAGCTCATTTGTATTAGTAGTTTAGGAAATAAAAACATTATGTGCGAGTGTATCGCAGTTGCCGCGTCATTGCTCTGTGGCACCACAGAAAACCAGCGCCGCAGCAGCTCCACTGTGCTATGCGGCACCAGCTGAGTGGTGACCGTTTTTGTGTCTAGGTTTTAAGCTTATATTTTATTTGTTCCATTTGTTTAATTTGTGACGCAAAATAAATATTTTTCTATTTCTATATTACATTGTTTGGTACCTAAGTTGACCAGCGGCATGGGGCCCGCTGTCCTGTAGCACAGGTTTTTAAACCTATTTCAGGCACCGGTCTCTCACAAAACAGGTTAACTTAACTACCTCTGTATCTCATCCATTACTGTTAACCTTTGTTAAGAGAAATAAATACATATTCTATTCTATTCTTAGGTAGAGTTGGGACAATGTTGTGTTCCAGTTTGAAAGGTGAGGTAGCTGTATAGTAACAGGACATGAATAATTAGATCTTGCATTCATATTATCTGAGAAACACAAAAGCAATTGCGTGGGTGATGAAGTAATTCCCCCAGTAAACAAACCATGTCCCAGTTATACTTTATCAGAATTACCGCTAAGTGCATACTCAAATAAATAACACTACAGAGGCTACTGTATTCGTTACAGTGTTATTGAAAGAGCACTGTTGCGAGTGGTGAAAGTAATAATAATAATATTAATAATATCATTCATTTCAGCTGTTGAATAATTGTAAACAAAAATATTGGCCAATAGCTACTAATAACTTAATGACTTACATACGTTTAAAAACTATACCTAACAATATTTTACAACTTGCACAGATAGTGATAGAAACGAAATGTTTCGATTAGTACCTATTTAATTGTACCTATTTATTATAATGTACCTACTAATAACATACGGCATCGCCTTAGGGATAAAAAAAACCTGTTATGATGGTATACTGTATTCTAAATAAATAAATAAATAAAACATTTATTGCACAGGTACCACTTCCTACCGATCCAAAGGTCGTGGGCTCAATACCCGGTCGAGCAGAATCGGATTTTTCATTCTTAAAAAAAATAACCAACTTATGAGCGCGATACTATTTACTATTATACTCAGAATTAGCAAGTTGAAGTGGCAGTGGGCAGGCCATATAGCTCGCAGAACCGATAACCGTTGGGGAGTAAAGGTTCTCGAATAGCGACCACGAACCGGACGACGCAGTGTTGGAAGGCCCCCCACCCGATGGACCGACGACATTGTGAAGGTTGCGGGAAATCAGTGGATGCAGAAGGCTCAAGACTGTTCGTCGTGGAACTCTTTAGGGGAGGCCTATGTCCAGCAGTGGACTTCTACAGGCTGATGATGATGACTATTGCTCTGAAATGGTGAAGGAAAACATCGCGAGGAATCCGCATGACCTAGAACATAAAAAATTCTAAGTCATGTGCACGAAAGGAGCCTCTGAGAGGCGCACTATAATCCTTTCAACAACAATGGTTTTCAGAGCCAACATCTCAACCGGGTCACTGACTCTTGCAGGATGCCCAAGAAAATACCAGTGACACGACAAGCAAGCAGTGTTATTTGGAATTCGATAACAAAGGATGTCCGATAAACAAACATAAATGGTTTACAGTACAAAGCAGCAATTATTACATTGAAAGAAAGAAGAAAGAAAATACTTTTATTCGTAGCATTAACCTTAAAATTACCCAACACCTTATGGATTAAACTATACAAACTAAGACTAAGAAAGAGAAAGAAAGAAAACTTAAATGCTACGAAAAGGCGTCCGACTCAGCATTATGTTGTGATAGCCATTGAACATGGCCATCACAACGCTGATCTTCCGTCGGAACCGGAAACCAAAACACGTTACGTACACTAACACGATACATACATAAAGAAAACACGAAGCACAAAAAAAGTAACTAACATTTACAATCATACAAAATATACAACAACATTTGGAACACACAAAACTAAAACAAACAATTAAAAAATTATAGTAAAAAACAACAGAAAAGGAAACAGAACAAGCGTAAATTTATATATATATTTTATAGGAAACCGATATAAAAGAGAGAGATATATTTATTTATTTATAAAAGAGAGAGCAGCTGTGGCAGAGTGCCGAGCAAAACTACAGAATCGATACGTCATTTCTGAGATCTACATCATTGCTAGCAATTCCCCTGCACGATGCTATCAGTAAATACGCCCGAAAAGCAATATTGTTGTGTGTATCGGTATCAGAACCATACATTTTGTTTTAATACAACAAAGAAGCATACGGTCCACCTGTTGGTTAGTGGTTACCGTAGCCTATGAACGCTTGCAATAGCAGAGGCATCACGCACGCGTTGAAACAAATAATATTATTTATTTATTTTTATTATTTGACATAAATGGATTGACGAATTTTTCTATTGACTTTTTATTAGGCTTGACATTATGTAATTTGAATTTATTAATTGAAGATTTATGTTTGTTGTTTCTTAACTAGTAGGTATGATGATATGAATTAAAATTAATATTATAAAATGTTTGATATGTATAATAATAATAATTTAAAGGATAATGGTACACTATTGCATTAGGTGCTCCTGTAAAAATAGTGTAACTTTTCGTAAATAAATAAAATAAATATTGTTTGGCTGCGAGCTTCTGTGCGAGAAAATTTCACATTGGTACACAATGCACAATATACTAGGTTCTACTAAATTACAGATATTTTCCATCAAAATACCGGTATTTTTCTATTGGATTTATAATTTGTTACATCACGCAGTAACTGCTGAATCTATTATGATGAAATTTCGAAGTTCGTGAACTGGATTAGCATAATGGGTATTTTTAGGGTTCCGTACCTAATTTGGAAAAACGGAACCCTTATAGGATCACTTTGTTGTCCGTCTGTCTGTCCGTCTGTCAAGACCCTTTTTCTCAGAAACGGCTAGCGGTATCAACTTGAAATTTTTACCACCTATTAAGGTCTTTGGGCTTATGGTGCCGTAAAAAATCAAAGCTCTAGCTTAATGCATTAAAAATATATCGCAATGAATGTATAATTTTTGTATGGAAATGGCAAAAATTTAAAACCTCTAGGGTACTTCCTCAAGTTACCTCACATTTCTGAAATTTCGAATGGTAGGAGCTTTTGTAACACAAGTAAAAGTCTGAAATTGAGGAATTTCGAAGTTTAATAGGAAACAAAGTTATATTTGCGGTCAATGTCATACAATTACTACGTGAGCGACCGCAAATATAAGTTTGTCAATTCCTACACATAGAATTTTTATAAATCCTTTGGTGCACGGCCGGGATTCGAACCCACGACCAATTGTACGGAAGCCTCAGGGCGCGAGTTCTCGCACTTGACCGTCTTTATTTTAGATTATGGCATCGTCACGGTAACTGATATTGGGTACCGGTGCTTTTTAGTTCTGATACCGATACAGGTATCGAAAATACCGGTACCGTGATGGTACAGGTATTTTTGATATCGGTATAAAGTTCCTTTAAAGTAAATTCCAACTGTAAAACTTAGTAAAGTGTTGTTTTTTTAATGCAATACGTACGTTTGTTCAATCATCATTTACAACACCAAAAGGAAATGATGATTGAACAACGTTTATAAAGTGTCTTATGATTATCCGTTTTTTTTAATTATTGGTAATTGAATAGGTATTCTAACTGAAAAGTAGTATTATGTTGAAAAACTACAATTAGCCTCAGTGATAAGCAATTTCGAAATTCCGAGAAAGTCATCAACTTCTGATGCTGACTGTACATACCTGCTGGTGGATATCGAACACAAGGTGAGCCCTGTCGGAGATGATGAACCGGCCCTCCCAGTTCTCCATGCCCTTCGACTCGTTCTTTTTCAGCTCCTCGAAGAGGCCAGGCAGGTGGATCACAACGCCATTTCCTGAAATTACGATAGTAATTTTGTTTAATACCTAAATCGTCGCGTCGCCGTGGCTATCCCTAGGCACCAAGCCGTGTTTGTTGCCTAGTTTGTAGCCTTCTAGGCTTGGTCATGGTCATGGTCAAACAGGCATAGCTTCACCTAGTCTCTTAGACGTTTCAAAGTGATCCTAGTGATTTTATTGAAATAAACGCCTTTTAAGTTCGTATACCGATAACAGTATCGGAACGGAAAATACCAGTACACTTTATTCTTTCACCGACGGTCATAGGCCCTTTTCAAGTCCACCATACCTCAACCTGGTCACTGACCTGATACAGGATGACCAAGAAAGAATCAGTGACACGACAAGAAGAAGAACAACGTCTTTTGACTTTGAATTTACGATTTTATCGAAATGAACACCTGATTAATCGAATTGGATGGCAGAGCACGAAACTCGACTGGGATCGATACTGACAAGTAGTTACTACTTTTCATCATTAACTAACATAGCATTCTTCGATATGCATGCAGTATTTTACTGCCAATAACAACAAATATAATCTCCGCGGTAGTCAGATTACGGCTTATGCCGTTACTTATAACGTACACGTGTAATGTTTACTTCACCACGACCCTGGGCAAGTTATAGACATTGATGATTCGAATCGGGGACGCGGCTGCCCAGCCCCTAGCTTTTTTACCTTAGTTGTATCTACGGGTAGGTAGACATGGAGGGGGCCTATTCTTCAGCCGGGGCCACCACGGCCAAATGAAAGATATAAAAACAGACTCTCTGTTCTCCAGGCTAACAAATCCTTTAAGATGGCGCATGCCCACATTTTAGAGAAGTAAGTGTTCCAACCGTGACAGGCGGCAAGCCCATCGACGCTTTAAGAATACTGGACGGTGTTAAGCAGAAAGGTGTCAATCCACACACCCACCGATTTTGAGTTATTGATGCCATTGGATTCAGATCACTATTCTGCACATAATAGGAAAGAAAACTATAATAAAAGTCTATTGGTTTGTCTGCTATTTAACACCGTCTTAATGGTTTCATATAATAATTGGTAAAAAAAGGCAAACGGAGTAAATTCAACAATAGCTGTATTACATACTTTTTATTCCGGAAAAATTAACGGTTCCTATGAGATAGCATAACAATACTGTAAATACGAAAGTTTGTGAGGATGTTTGTGGTTCAATCGCGCCGTATCGCCTCAACCGATTTCGATGAAACTTGGAATAGATAGTTCTTTACTTAGAATAGCATATAGGCTACTTTTTATATGCTATTCCAAGTATATTTATGTAGGTAGCACGCGACCGAGGCCGCGGGCGCACGCAAGTAATAAGGCCATACTATTGTATACTGATCAAAAAAGATTGAAAAATAATAATAGTTCAACGATCTGTCTTATGTTTCTGATGTATCTGACGTTACTGTTCCATAATTAGAACTGCTATGATGGTACAGATTATGTCCTTGAGGACAACAGTTCAATGACACTACATTTCTATATAACATAAAATACTAATATTGAAGAGGTAATTTTTTTTTGTTTGTGTGATTGTATACAGATGTAATCTCTAGAACTACTGAACCGATTCTTAAAATGATTTCGCTAATAGAAAGCTACGCTATACCTGTGTAACAGAGGCTATATTTTTTTATGATAAAAATTACTTTTCATTCCGAAAACTAAATTTTTTTAAATCAAGTCGGATGGGAAATCGCCGCTTGGCTTAGGTCCTAAGTAATCTGTGAAACTGCGCGCTTATTTAGATCGTAGTTTTACCACCGAATAATTAATAGTATTTACCGAGGTTTGAGAGTTTATTTTAGCAGAAAATCCATTTTTGAATGAAGTCAGTTAAGTGCGAATAGGTCTCACGCTCCGTACACACGTAACAAAGTATCGGAAAATCAAGATCACAAGTGTACGAAGTGACAGAGTCAAGTTAGGAACATACTTGAACACGCGGACGAAGTTGCGGGCGGGTCAGATAGTAGATAGTAGAACATTAAATATTGCAATGTAATATATCTATCTAGCTTTTATTTCGAAAACAGGTTAGTTCCAGTGCAACGTTTTAAATAGACGCACGATAATGGTATCGTGCGTCTATTTAAAACGTTGCACTGCATTTATAACTGTATTATTTTAAATACAGTTATTGGTATACAGTTATTTTAAATACAGTTATTGGTATACAGTTATTTTAAATACAGTTATTGGTATGGACCAATAACTGTATTATTTTAAATGTTTGATGACCGATAACATTATGTTATCGACGAAAATCCTTGGCAACTTGCCATGTTATAAAATTGATCTTCAAATATTTCAACAATTGTCTGTGCGTAACAACTTGAAATGTTTTGGACACGAACCAGATAAAAAACAAATAAACTAACTAACATTAGAATAAATAACTAAAATTACAAATACTTTGGCGTCGCTTTCACAAAAGTTCGGAAGAATGTTGAAGGCTTTTGTTTTGTCGACAAAAACTATTTTTCATAAAACTTTCTACGTTTTTGTATTATTTTGAACTAGTTTCTGCCGCGACTTCACTTGAGTGGTTCCCAGGTAATAATAATAATAATATAAATTTTATTTCAGGTAACTTAAGAATAGTAAAGATGTTAATAACTAAATTCTAGGACCCATAGAAATATATACCTTAACCTAAAATATATAAAAAACCTATTATTTAATTATTGCACACGTGTAGGCAACGACGTGTGACGTAACTGCCCAGTGGCAGCGCCTCCGGTGTCTCGTGGCAGGCGTCCAATGAACCTCCTGAATTTGACACCTTTAGGCCACATCTCCCCACTCATGAACATCGACAAGCGATCAGTAGGTACTCTCACCATAAAGGAATTAAAATTCACATTATAGCGAGACTCCAACTTCACGACCCTCATAGTGAGGCCGGTCTTCTGATTGAGATACGCCACCATCCCTCCTGCCGTCACGGCGTATGTACGCGCGACACGTAAATTTGAGTGGTGGGCACCTCGGGTCTGAGCCAGTATGCCTGGTTCTGCTCATTCCGTACGGCGGTGCCGCACTGATACCCTAATAATAATAACCTATATAGTGGTAACACCCTCATATGCCGGGCCATAATCATCATCATCATTTCATCCATAAAAAATAATTAAAATAGATCCATAGGACGTCCACTGCTGAACATGGCCTCCAATCATGTGGGGGAATTTGCCCATACTCACCAGGCTAGGCATGCGGGTTGACGAGCGCAGTTAGAGCTATCTTTGTGAAAAGAGGGGACGCTGCTGCCCATCCCCTTTTTTATTTCCCTTAGTAGTTTCTTACGACATCCACATGTAGGTAGATATGGAGGGATATATTGTTCGTATTCTTCAGCCTGCCATCACGGCCAGTATTATGCCAAATAGCCAAATCAAAAGTATGAATTTACCTCGCGTGTTTCGGTAAACTCAGACCAACTGTCAACTGAGACCACACAGAGCAGCAGGCATCTTTCTGATATAACCTATATTTCATTGAACATAAAACATTTTCTTATAAGCCAGGGCGCAAAGATAGATTCAAATAGATTTAGGAAATTTAAAAGTGATTCTTGCGATTAAAATGAATAAATAAATATAGAAGTTTGTAGATTGATAACTATGCTAATAATTCCTCGTAAAACATTGAAAAAACATAATTCGAAACGTGATCAATGTCAGTAAACAGTACCGCTTCATACCAGGCACTGCCAGTACCAATACCGCCATTAATGTATCTTGGAAACGAATTACTATTTGTGTTCAGGGTCGCTGCAAATTATGGTAGCAAGTACTTTTCGGGTTGAGCATTACTGCTAAAGATTCACTTGCACAAACCAGTTTCCCACTGCGCCAGCTTGCGTTCTGCATCAGTTTTTACTCACATTAGTGAGCGTGATGATCTCAAATGGCATCCGAAACAGTACCTCTAGTGTTACGACTCATTACGTCCTTGAACAAGGCTCTGTAGGATTTGCATGACCTCATCCCTCCCTCCCCCTAACACCACCGGACAAGCAGACGCACAGATAAATACCACCCTTACCTGGTGAACATACCACAGTGTCGAACCAAACGATTCTGCTCTACGTTTATTATAATTTATAAGTACTGGCAAAGAGTGGAACGATCTGCCTGCGTCTGTTTTCCCGGAAGAGAACAATCTAGGAGTCTTCAAATCTAGAGTGGATAAGTTCTTTCTGGTAAAGCGTGCTTCATCTTAGGCCACATCTCGCTTACAAGAGTGAGATGGTGGTCAATCGCCTAACCATAACCAATAAAAAAATGGTATGTCATCATAACATAAGAAAGACCTTTGTTCATACATTCCAAAACGATTTTTATTTGTAGTATAGGGAGCAACAACATGCTAAAGATACGGTTTTTAAGTTTAAATCATAATTGTGCCTCAACGATAATCGAAGCACCAACTTTTACCAGACATCGCGAGATCTCAGTTCGGGCCGCCACCGCTAGTGGCGGTTACAAGAATTTTCAAGAGATGAGTTGTCGGTCCCGGGTATAACAGTACGTTTAGCGACGACGACGCTGGCCTTCGGGTGGGCTAAAACTCGCCAAGGTTGGCCAGCTATGCGTTACCTTGTTTTTACAGAGCCACGACGAGATGCGTTATTCAGTCGCGACAATATTGTATTGTATTGATAGTAAAGCCTGAAGACTAAATTCCATGCAGATATTCCTTAAAAGTTCTTAAAATTGTTTCGTCCTCTGACGGCCGAGGATGGTTTCCAAAGAGTGACAGGAACTGTCCATCATACGGGCATGTGCACTTCGTGCTGGAGTGACCATGACAATGTCAGTGTAACTTACGAACATGCTATAGTCTAACAGGCAGCGGTGAGAATGGGTGTTCCATCGCCTGTTGCGCAATAATCGTAGCGTGAGTCATTTATCTATAGTACTTTAATTTACTAAACGCACTTTATTTTGTTATCTGAACCAAAACATAGTAGAAGCATGTTGTGATTATGATATCATCGAGAGCACAGAGCATCACGTGTATGTCAGGGTTTATTCACACGCAGACACTTGATCACGTGATAAGGTTGCCTTTGCTCAAGCGCAAATCGAAATACAAATACCCGCGTCCGTAATGTTCGTCAGCTACTCACTTGTCACCGTGAGACGGGATTGTTAGGTTACCGGTTTTATAGAGGCGCTTTACTTTTTTTCTATACCTAATAGGCCAGCGTTTGACCACAATCTCACCTGATGTTAACCGACGATGTGGTCGACGGTGTAGCACGTTCGCCTAGCTAGAAGAAACCTATTCACTCTGCTCTTGAAGACACATACATTACAGGTATTCGGAATATAATATACAGACGCCACGGCGATGAGTTCCACTCTTTGGCTGTCCGCATATAAGAGGTTGAAGTAAAGCGCTTGGTGCAGCTAGGTGGTATGTCAACCACGAATGGATGTCGCGTCTCCGTACGTCTGTTGTCCGATGATGGAATGGGGATCGGGCTAAATTAGAGTTCAATCGCACACTCCGAAATGTACAGTGACAGCGTACTTACATTGATAAATCATACGATACTTATGATAATGACTGTATTTATTCCCATGAAAACTTACCTATAACGGATGTGCATTTTGGATTGATAATACCGCTCGGCAGCAGGTGGAAGTCGAACTCTTTACCCTCCACGACGACCGTGTGACCTGCGTTGTTGCCGCCCTGTAATGCATTATTCAAATGATTATCACCGCTTTTGTTATACTACGAAACAAATCGCATTTAGCTCGGAGAACCGGCCAGAATGGGGCTTTCTGCCCCATTCTGGCTTTAAAGTTGAGACCACACACGACACATAGCTTGGAGAACCGGCGGCCGTTGGGGCAGAAAGTTTTTCTCCCCCACTTCCCTCTATTCTCCCCTCATTATTCACTACTCTCTTACTCAATATCATCTTTCACACAATCCATTCATCTTTTCGTTTGTCTACCTCTTCCCAGAATTCATCCACATTCATATTCCACTCTTCTCGTCATGACGTTATAATAATCTGTCTGTAAGAAAAACTATTGAATTGAATTGGGACGAAACTAGACAATTTTCGTAAGAGGTTTGAAAAACTGAATATTTATTTTACACAAGTTTTTGTGGATAATTCCATAATCAGTTTGGCCTTTAAAGCTGAGGACCTTGGGAGTTTTCTAGCAGTAGATTTCTCTGTAAACGACTTCTATTGAGAATTTTTGTCGCAAACTGGGACAAGGCTTATTGCTTTGTTAGGCACAAAAGAAAATTAATTCACTAAAGTTAATGTATTGAAATTGAAATGCCGTGGTGGCCCCGGCTGAAGAATAGACCATTTCTACCCTTGGATGGCGTAAGAGGCGACTAACGGAAAAAAAGCTAGGGGATGGTTATCTATCAACAAAAGCTTTATCTGCGTTCGCCAACCCGCATGTCCAGCGTGGCGAGAATGGGTAAATCCCCCCAAATGATTGTTTTACATGCCGTACAAGGTCGCGCTGGAAATCTATGGGGGAGGCCTATGTACCAGTGACTTCCTACGGCTGAAATGATGATGAAGCAGCCTAACTGCCGCTGTCATATGAACTAGTGGCTCCAGTGACGGAGTTTTTAGGCCTATTATAGCGAACGACTATTATAGCCGCGACCGATATCATAACGCGTCCTGCGAAGCACGGTAGCGATCAGTTGTTAACGCCACTAGCGTGAACCATCCATTTGGTGACCATGCAGAAGGTTACTTTTCAACTAAGCTGATTTATGACAAACGCCACGACCGCTACTGGCTCTGACTAAAATAGGTATTCAGAACTTGTTTCGCAAGGGATACTTTATAAGCTAATGACACATTCATTCTCACAACATGCATTAGGTACCTATTTTCGTAATTGATTGCCTAACACAAAGTAGATTCTGCTGGAACCTTCCAACGTTTTAATTAACCTAACTGTGTTTTGTGAGAATCATCAATTATCATCGGCCTGTAGAAGTCCACTGCTGGACACCAACTCCCCCCAAAGAGTGCCATGTCAACTTCGACATCTTCTTTTTGTCTACTGTGGCTATTGTCACAATTCTGCCAATGTCTGTTCCATGCAAGTTTCAGAAATCATTCACATCATAATCATTTAGGTTGAAATTAGGTTATTGATAATAACACCCAGAATGGCATTGCAATTTGCTATCCAGGAAGTGATATACACATCCTTGAGTACAAGTAGGCAAGTTATCAATATCACCAAGAAAAATAAGATATGTGACCTTAAAGTTATCTTATCAAGAACTAGGGACAGTCTGCGGATTAGCCTGCAAGACACTTGGATAAAAGTAGCCTATGTTCTTCCTCAGGGTTTAAGCTATGCTCATACAAAATTGGTGAAGTGAAAAGGAAACAGACAGAGAGACAGCTGCTCTAGACAAAGAGACAGATAGATCCCACTAATATTATAAATGCAAAAGGTTTATAGATGCGAAGATGTTTGATACTCAATCAAAGCTTATGTGAAAGAAATTTGGCATATATGTAGTATAGCTAGGAATAACACATAGGCTACTTTATATCTGGGTAGCATGTGAGCAAAGCCATGGGCGGAAGCTAGTTTATTAGTTCTAGTTAATATAAGTGTGTAACATTAAATAACAATTGACTAGCCTCATAGCTCTGGGTTGGTAGTAACTCTGCCTTCTGCACTAGAGGTTGCGGGTTCGATTCCCGCACAGAACAAAACATTTGTGTGTTAATGCAGATGTTTGTTCTGTGTCTGAGTGTTAAATATTTATCTATTATGTATATCAGTCTCCTCTGGTACCCATAGTACAGGCTATGCCTAGTTTGGGATCAGTTGACTATGTGTGATATGTCCGGAATATAAAAAAATAAAAAATATCTTGAAAGGATCTAGTCACATAGCACTGGTGCATAATTGAAAAATCAATAGAATAGATACAAGCTTGCAAATAGCAATATTATATTAAGAGAGCTCAGTCAGAATTATACAAGAGTTCATTACAATGATGGTCATGACAATTAATGGCCCAGACCTTGGCAAGTATCCACAATTAGCAACCACACAAGGTGTATACGTAATACATGTAGGTATGTAAGATGAGTAGGTATGTGAATGAAAAACGTCTATGTATACTGTGTTCTCAGGTCTTTAGTCACATGACCAGTGCAACATAAACTAATGTTACGTAATTAGATCAGAAAAATTTACGCAACACTAGTCTACATTTTCCCGCTATTTGGCAGGCACATCGCGTACACAAATCCCTAAAAAACATTGTCTAAACTTTACATGTTTTCAAACAAATCTTGGCGCTGAGCCATAGCGAAAGGTTATCGCGAATCCTGTTTTCCGCACTTATAGGTAATCATAGCGATGGTTTTGTTACGAGTTATTGGGTGCTTACTGCTTATACCCGTGCTCTATAACCTCAAATCGATGGTAAACATTTATTTTGATGAGATACTTCTGCGGTACGGGTTTATGTACAAAATTAACGAAGAATAAGCACATTTAATATTACAACAACAAGTTGAAAGAAGAACAAACCTGGCAGCGGCAAACAACATCGGAATTCACAGCCAAAAGATCAACCACTTTTCCTTTACCCTCATCTCCCCACTGAGCACCAAGAACAACAGTAACTTTATTCTCCATTTTAGTTTTTTTACACGGACACGTACTGTCGCCGTTGACTACTGTTTGCTTCGAATTGGCCGTCGAAGCCATTATTATTGCACACTTAGGAATTTTAGGAAAATAAGCAAGACATGCGCGCGCCGATTTCGATTCGCTGTGAAGCAAAAAGCCTGTCGGGAATCAATACCATACTAAACCAGTAAAATCTGCCTTTTAAATACCAAATTACCCATTTTTACATACTAGGGATGGTCATCAGAAAAATTCAATCAACTAATCAAAGGATGTACATACGTTCCGTACTAATTGGTGATTATTTCGTTTTTTTGTCCCTAAATATTTTGTATGTAGGGAGTAATGAGAGGCCTATATCCTGCAGTGGGTGAAATCAGGCTGTGGATGATGTTGATGATGAGGGTGTAATGCTAAATATGTACTCTACTTGAAGTACCTAACCTAAAGAATGTTAGTGGTTTCTTTTACCCTTCTTTTGAAACACAGATTTAATAGAAGGTTGCAGGTGATGTTGAGTGAAAGCATAGTTTACCTAGTAGGTATTTAATTTCTCAGTGAACAAAATATTTACCACACCATCCGGGTAGTAACATTTTTATGGCAGCACCAAAGAAAAACCTAGTGATGGGCGTGCGCTGTGCAATTCCTTTATTCATCATCATCATTTCTGCCGTACGACGTCCACTGCTGAACATGGCCTCCCCCACATACAGAGCGAATTCCGAATCATGTGGGGGATTTGCCCGAGCGAAGTTAGAGCTATCGTTGTTAAAATGAGGGACGCTGCTGCCCATCCCCTAGCTTTTTTCCCTTAGTCGCCTCTTACGACATCCGCGGATAGGTAGATATGGAGTGGCCTATTCTTCAGCCGGGGCCACCACGCCCCCTTTCTTATCTATACCTTTATTATGGATAGAAAAAAAGCATTATGTAGTACATTTTTAGCACTTACTACTATGCTGGTTAACAAGATTTGGGTGGGGTTATACGTGTATGGCGCCTTCCTTGGTTTTTCATAAGTTTTTCGGAAAAAATGGAATATCATGCTAATCAAGCCAAAATAGAATAATACATAGTACAACAAATAGTACCTGTTAATCATGTACGGTTTTACCTCTTCCCCAGAGACAAAGTTAATTGGTGTATGTTACTGTCAACGTCAAAGTCAGCTGATTACAAGACATATGTTTCAAGTTGGAAACTCAGACACACAGAACACTAATATCCTTACTCAGACATGACTGTCTGTTGAGTCTGTTGATTGGTGGATTGGCACTTCAGAAGCCTGATTGGTTCTATGTTTTATTCGTTGGTTGGATGGATTGGATCACAGTGAATCTGCGCACGCCCGATTGGTTGGATTATGTTTATGTCAATTACATATGTCATTCACTCATTCATTCTCATTGTGGTTCATTCACTTCACTGGTTGGTTGTTGAAATTGGTTGAATGAAAAATCAATCTTTTCAATTCAATTCATTCAAATTTTGTTTTTGTTTCCCAAGTTGAATAGAGTGGTCGCCCGTGTTGTTATAACTTTCAACATGAATTAAATTGTGTTCACCACTTTTCATGTAGCTGGCTGCATATGAAGTAAAGTGACTAAAGCCTCGCTGATCGAATAGCCCGAAACGCCGCACAGGTAGGCGGTTACCGAAATGAAGGTTCTCGTGCACTTTTCACTAATTTACTTGTACATTATCACGATAAGCGGCGATAAAGAAGCTGAGGAAGAGGGCAACAGGAAGAGGATCATTGATCAGTTGACGAGGACTCGCACAGTCCTGATAGATGAATACCACTTGGTCACTAGGCAGATCGCCACTGATGTATATATGTACAGAAGCTATCGCACCGTATCTGTTGTGTTTTACCCTGTAATGAGGGACGTTGTTGATGCCCACTTCACATTCCAGTCTGAGGAGCTTCACCTGAATACAATTGGTAGGTTTAGCACTTTTTTTCGCTTTGCACACTGAAGTCTGCTTACCTTTCGGTCGCGGCTTCGCTCTGGACGCTACCTGGATGGAAAGTAGCCTAAGTCACTCCATATCCATGTAAAAAATTGTTGATCCGTTGCTCGGTTGCCTTAGGGAAAGAAGGACAATCAAACACATTTTCACATTTTAATATTAATTATGATACAATATCTAGCTGTTATCATCATAATAAATTTTATCTTGGAAAGTCAGGTGTTAAAATTGCTTTTTGGGTAGTATGATAATGAATGTGTGTACCTACATTAATGAATAACAAATTGAATCCTTATATGTATAGGTACTTTCCCTTGAGGGGAGTAGGTACTCTACACCATCATCTTTAGTCTGAAGAAGTCTATTCTACACCCAACTTTTGAAAATTCATCATTTTTCATTAAAAAAAACACTGCAATAATCAGCTGTTTTGGGGTCAAATCTGTTCAAACTCCATCATTCATACTTTTAATTATTGCCTAAAAAAAGACAAAACCACAAAAAATACTAAATTAAAATTTGTTTTTTTTACCTGCAATTTTTTTAATTTGGATTTTATAATAAGGCGCTTTTCGGCATAGTATATTAGTTACAGAACATGTTGTAACTATTACTTCCAGTGATAGCTAGCTACCAAGGTTGAACTACCACAAGCCAATTAACCACTTTGTGATAATTAAAGCAACCACACAACCAGATAATTAATTAATTCTTAGGCTGTCCAGCCAAACCATCAGTCAGTCAGTCAGTCCAAACCATCAGAAAAGTTAAATCAACTAAGCAGAGGACATATAAATGGTCCTTACTGATTGGTGATTTAGAATGTCACCGGACCATAAGTCCATACTGCAGGCGCTAAATTCAACTAAATTTAAGACATTATGAAATGATCCTTGAGATTTGAATGAATGAATAAATACTGAAGTTTGCCAAAAATAGTTTTAGCCTAGTTTAAAAAAGATTGATGGATTGCAGTTTCCTTCCTACTAACTGCAACTCTAATATTTATTTATGTTGTAAGTACAGTCACCTGCATTTAGATGTATAAATCTCATAATTTTCAAAATGATGCCACAACACAGGTGATGTTGGTATGTGCACAGTATAAAGATGATGATGGTTCAAGTTCATGGTTAGGTAAGAAATTTTTGAGTTTTGCTGACTTCTTTGTTATTGGTACTGTGGAATTTTAAAAATGATGAATTCTATACATCTAAGATTGCGTAACCGACAACTGTTGGGGCATAAAGGTTCACGAATGGCGACCACAGTACGGACGATGCAGTTTTGGAAGGCCCCTCCACCCAATGAACCGACGACTATGTTAACTGTGAAGGTTGCGAGAGCTTGGTTGGAGAATGCACAAGACCGTTCGTAATGGCATTCTTTGAGGGATTGTCCTATGTTCAGCAGTGGACTTCATCAGGCTGATGATAATGATACATCTTAGTGCAGACTGTACCTCAACTGTTTATTATTTCAGAACAGATTTTTTGATGCATGTTTTGTATCAAGTAACACATGCCTACAACGCCTATGAATACGAATGAAATAGGTCCCCCACATGAAAAGGAATTTTATCTGTCTGTCGGGGAGGCCATGTTCAGCAGTGGACATGTAACGGCTGAAATGATGATGATGAGGCCAAGTCCGTTGTCGTAAGGCCCTAAGACATATATTCTAAATTATTTTTACAGCGTCAGGCGGAACATTACTTACAGGACGCTGTAGCACCTTGGATCTGTTTAGATGGAGTAGGCTAGCTCAGCACCTATAGGTACCATCCTCTCAGCCTAGTCGGCCTTAAAGACATGGTCGATACGTGTTGAGCTAAGCCGTGGGTTTCATCACGATGTTTTCCTTCACCGCTTTGAGCACGTATTAATGCGCACATACATTTTTTAAATACAAAATCCATTGGTGCAGCCGGGATTTAAACCAAAGACCTTTAGATCGAAAGTAGAGCTATATCCCACTTGGCCAACACGGCTCTTGTTGTGTCGTAGTACTATTACCACATAAAGTGTAAAGTTCTACGAAGGTAGGAGTAAATTAGGTAGTTCTAGGAGGAGGTAGGGCACAGTGAGATTTTCTCGTTCTGAATTGGAGCAGCCCGCCTGGGGTACCTCCGCCTTACAGAAGATCGCAGCCAAATAACATTATTTGTTTCAAATAGTGTTGTGTTCCTGCGATGAGTAAGGTCGCCAGAGCTCTTTAGGGGGGGAAGGGCTTCGGGGTCGGCAACGCGTGCGTGATGCCTCTGGTATTGCAAGCGCTCATAGGCTACGGTAACCGCTTACCAACAGGTGGGCTGTATGCTTGTTTGCCAACTCAGTGGTATAAAAAAAAAAATGTACTTAATTTTACTCTGCTTTGGTATTAATAGTTATTATTTTACAGTTTACCTTCCTCTAATCTTTATCTGAAAAGGTACCTAATTAATTATAAAACTTTTTGTGTGTGGTTTGATAAGCCAATAACAGGTTGGATATGGTGTGATAAGCTAGGTATGTTTAGGTACACATAGATTTTACTAGCATTCGCCCGCGGCTTCGCTCGCGAGGCACCATACATAAAAAATAGCCTATATGCTATTCTACGTAAATAACTCTATTTATTCCAAGTTCCACGAAATCCTTGTAGGTACCTTGCACGCGAAGCCGCGGGCGGATACTAGTAACCTATAGTTTCTCTTATAACATGTACCTAATAATATTTGTTCATTCCAGGTTCCTGCAGCCCCCAAGATGTGGTAATAAAAATCAAACATGGTTCCTACCCGGCCGTCAACCCGGACGGCTACAGCTTCCCAAAGAACTTCATAGATCCGGCACAGCGGGAGTCAATCCACACGATAGAGCTGCTCTCAGACGGAAGGAACAGTAGTTACACTATACAGAACCCTAAGCCGGGGAACTGGTACGCACTGGTGTATATTAAATGGGAGGATCCGAGAACGCAGAAGGTTGAGCAGCAAGGTATGCATCTACAGCATGGATTTCCACTTGCTTCTCGTCTCACTGGCTCTTTTGCTTTCTTCATTACGTCAGTCGCCGCAAGTTGAGGTATCATCATCATCATCATCAGCCTGATTAAGTCCACTGCTGTACATAGGCCTCCCTCAAAGAGAGTTGAGGTATGGTGGCCCTGAAAAGGGCCATTTACCGTTGGTGAAGGAACAAGTGTGGTGAAAGGATTAAGGTGCACCTCGTAGATTCAGTCATGGTCACACGACCACCTCGAATGCGTGCATCATAAAATTTATTTCAGAGGTTGAATATAGATAATGTAGCTCCTTTCTAGAAAAAAATGAAGAGAGAAAATTTGAGGAAGCGTTAGGTACCTACTTGCACAAAAAAAACAAAAGTTCTTCGAACTTTGTGCCGGTTTTTTTTTGTTTTTAAAACAAAGCATAGACACAGCGTTCATAGGCTTCGGTAACCATCTACCAACAGGTGCGCAGTAAGCTTGTTTACGATAGAAAAAAAAATAACAACTAAATTACCTATATAAATGTTGTACCGCCACGAATCTAGGCAACCGCGACGCAACTCCCACTTATGGGCTGCATTTTAAATTACCTACTTAGCCATTGCTTCAAATTGCTTCAAAATGGTTCTAAATTGGATTCATTTCTAGTGTGCAACTCTAGACGCCTTTGCATTCCATGTGCGTAGGTGACGATTCAGTAATGTGATTCGCGCAGATAGACCGTTGCGCTTTATGTGGGAGGAAGTTGCGAGGTCGGCATATTATAGTGAGAGCTAGTAAGCGAATGAGCTAGTAGCCAGCTCTCATCAACATAATCGAGACCACTGGTAGAGTGGTGGTAGTGGTCCCGCCTTCCGATCCACAGGTCGTGTGTTCGAATCCCAGTCGTGCACCAATGGATTTTCCATTCGGTAAATATATGTGAGCTATACTAGTGCTCTCGAACGGTGAAGGAAAACATCGTGAGGAAACCGGCATGTCCTAGAACCTAAAAATTCGAAGACATGTGACATGTGCATGAAAGGAGCCTCTAAGAGGCGCACTTTAATCATTTCATTACACTGATTCTTTCACCGAGCCGGTCATATGCCCTTTTCAAGGCCATCATACTTCAACATGGTCGGTGACCAAAATATAATCAGTGACAAGACAAGCAAGCAAGTATCATTCCTCGTAGTTCATTAGTTTGAAAATCAAGTATACGGCCCACCTGTTGGTTACCGTAGCCTGTGAGCGCTTACAATACCTACCAGAGGCATCACGCACGCGTTGCCGAACCCCTCCCCCCCTAAAGAGTTCTGGCAACCTTACCACATGAACACAACACTATTTGAAACAAATGTTATTTGGCTGCGATCTTCTGTAAGCTCGAGGTACCTCTCCCTCCAGGCAGGCTGCGCTGTGCCCTACCTCCTTCTAAAATGGCGTTGCAGCACCAACTTTTATCAGACATCGCGAGATCTCAGTTCGGGGCGAACCACTAGTATCTAAGTATTAGATTACCGCCTGAAACTGTACCTATTGCTAATCTCGTGGCATTCTCGTGGTCATATGCTGGTCGTTTCAAATGACCATTCAGAAGGTTTGTTACGCCTCTGCACAACTGCCCGGCTACCATCCGTAATGAGATGCAATGAGCGCCATAATATTGGTGTGGCAGGAAGCTGCCAATGAACGAGGTCAGATTATCGACTGTTAGATTTGATAGTTGTGCCAGATAATCTGTTCGTTGAGGAGTTTTTTTTTGGGATTTTAGGATTATTTAACAGGATAGTTGATCAAACGAGCGAAGTTCTCTCAAACAACTTGCGACAAATCCGCGTTGTACGTTTGTATGTATATTAGTAGAGCATAATTATATATTAGTAGTAGTCAATCCGATCTGCATTTAGTAGGTTGTACAACAAGTTGTACTAACAAGATGTGCTGGTAACAATATGAGTTAAATCGGCCAAGTGGTTGCTATGATGTAGGGTCCAAAGGGGGTTTAAAAAAATATTCCGTTCAGGGTGAACCACTAGTGTTCATTGATTATTGATAGTACCTATTGAGTAAGGTTAGTTTGATTTATAACTAGCTTCCGCCCGCGGCTTCGCTTGCGTGGTACCTATGAAGATAAAAAGTAGCCTATATGCTATTCCAGACCTATCTCTGTGCCAAATTTCATCCAAATCCGTTTGGCCGTGTGTGCGTGATTGAACCACAAACATCCAAACATCCTCACAAACTTTCGCATTTATAATATTAGTAGGATCAGTTTCCTTATTAGGAAGCTTGCATAACGTGAAGTGTTAGGTTTAGGTTTAAAGACATTTATTCTCAAAAAGACAAACATGTCACTTACATGAGAATATTAATAAACATTATGCAATAGTTGTTAGTAGGTCGTTCTGTAGGTAGGTAGGTAATAAGTAGGTATAGGAAGTACGTAGTATTTAGGTAGGTTTTATTAGTAGATACACTCGTTCAATGTTTAGTTGTACGCCTACGTATATTTGCTCATAAGATTTTGTACCACGCCTTGTACCATCAACTTTGCGATTTCGTTTAGGCGGTGACGGCAAGTGACAGCTTCAAGGATTTATGGTTCAAATTCGTGTAAAAAGCGCTGACATGCTCGCATTTAAATGGCGTCACGTCGTGGTGGGCCCACGTCGTCCTGTCGACAATGAGTCAAGGTTGCTTGAATGACGTCATAGATCTGAATCTGTAGGTCACCCGTGGCTAGAATGCTCGCCATAAATCCATCCATCCCCACCGAATTACTTATATATTATTAAACAAAGTCACCCCGCCGCATCTGTCTGTCTGAACGCGATAAACTCATAAAATGCTATCGGTACGGATTTTCATACGGTTTTCACCAATAGGACGGAGAGATTAAATAAATTAATATTCCGGACATATCACACACGGTCAACTGATCCCAAACTAGGCATAGCCTGTGCTATGGGTACCAGAGACTGATATACATAATAGCTAAATATCTAACACCCAGACTCAGAACAAACATCTGTATTCATCACACAAATGTTTGTCCAGTGCGGGAATCGAACCCGCTACCTCTAGCGCAGAAGGCAGACTTACTACCAACTAAGCTAAGCCTGTCAAGATTCATGAAGTTTTGTGTAAATTGGCTGAAATATGACGATGATTGCTGAAGATGTTTTTATGAAGATATATTTTATATAATTGGTAATATACATAATGTTTGCAATGCACTTTCAACAAATAAATAAATAAATAAAGATGTTGGAAAAAATGAATGGCCGACGACTGGGAGCTTTCATCATCATCATCAGCTTGTCAAAGTTCATTGACGTCTATAAGCTCCTCCAAAGAGTTCCACGACGAACGGTCTTGAGCCTTTTCCATCCACCCACTTCCCGCAACCTTCACAACGTCGGGGGTCATCGGACCTTCCAACACTGCGTCGCCCGGTTCGTGGTCGCCATTCGAGAACCTTTACTCCCCAGCGGTTGTCGGTTCTGCGAGCTATATGGATTGCCCACTACCACTTCAACTTCCTAATTCTGAGAGCTTTGCTGATATATTATCTGTTACCTTTTTTTTATACTACTGAGGTGGCAAACAAGCTTACGGCCCACCTGATGGTAAGCGGTTACCGTAGCCTATGAGCGCTTGCAATACCAGAGGCATCACGCACGCGTTGCCGACCCCGAACCCCCTTCCCCCCTAAAGACCTCTGGCAACCTTACTCACCGCAGGAACACGACACTATTTGAAACAAATAATGTTATTTGGCTACGATCTTCTGTAAGGCGGAGGTACATCCTCAGGCGGACGGCTCCAATTCAGAACGAGAAAATCTCGATGTACCCTACCTCTTCCAGAAAACTACCTGCGCGAAGCCGAGGATCTCTAGTATAATATTAAAGTTGGCAACTAACGTACTCATATATTTGTTTTCTTCTTTTCAGGCCTAGTAGCAAACTGCCAGACGATTTTATACACAGATTTACAAGTAAAAAAAGCGGACGAAATCGAACTTCTAGACTGCTATAGCAGCATAACAGTTGACTACACAGAAATACCTGCCTACTTCAAATGCATGTCCTCAGATAGTATAGAACCCATAGCTATTAACCTCACTATAGTCAACGCTTCAAGTATACAAAGCGAGGTCTCATTTAAAGTACAATCATTGTCGATACCGACGGAAGCGAACTACCTCATAAACTGTGCTTTCGATCCCAGAACGAATAACGTCCAAACTATTGTATTCTCCCCACACCCTAACGCCTGGCACTATCTAAAGTTAGACCACGTCAGTGGCAACGTTTCTGTGATAGCGGACTGTGAGTCGTACTACCCGAGGGCAGATGAGGAGCATATCGACAATCACACGATTTTAGACTTAATGCGCGACGATAAAGGTCGCTTCTTCACTTTTGACTACGGACTGCCGACCACCGATCTCCAAGACTCCACCAGTCTTGTCAATCTTACCTCAAATGAGATCAAAACGCTGCGATTCAAAGTGAACCAGTTCCTCGACATTGGAGGAAGCATAGCAATCGAAGCTAGTCTGCTCATGAGCTTGAAGTACTACATGGGATACAAACGACAGTACAAAAAAGGCGCTCTCTTAGCATTTACAGAAGACAACCAGTTCTTCAAGGCTGTGATTTGCTTGGACATAGGGCACGCTAGCATTCCTTTAGAGAACGGTCGTTGCCGATACAATGATAAAGAAAAACCGGCTCTATTTGTGCTGAACAGCACTGATTCTGAATCTATATACGATAAGACTATAATACCGTTTCCTGAGAGCGGCACTTGGTATATCACACTGAGGCTGTTTTGTGATAACGTAGTCTGTCCTTGTCGCACATCAGACAACGGTACTAAATACTACGTCGACTCAAACGGGCTAGAAAAAGAGGTGGAAATTGAAGGTGAGTAAAAATGTAATCCCTTTGTCTATGAATAATAGGTCCCTCCATTACTACCCGTGGATGTCGTAAGACTAAGAGAAATAAGCTAGAGGATGGGCAGCATCGTTCACCCTACCAGCAGAGATACTGCTGGTAGGGTGCCCAGCGTGGCGAGTATGAGCAAATCCCCCCAAATGATTGTTTGGGTGCAGGCCGTACAAGGTCGGTCGTGCTGGGAATCTATGAGGGAGGCCTTTGTTCAGCAGTGGATGTCCTACGGCTGAAATATTGATGGTGATGATGATGAGTGCATGTCAAGTTCCTATGAAATTATAATCACTGTTACCTTTTTATTTATATGTAGAGTGAAGAAGCCCATAGGGTTGTATTATCATCAGAGTTACATACCTACAGTTGCAAAGTTTCTATAAACAACGATTAGAAATGGGTGAAATTTGGTTTTTACATTTGTTTACAAACAAACATACATTCAGGCCTCGGTGACGTAGCGGGCGAGTGCCCGCGACGCAAGGGGTGCAGGTTCGATTCTCGCTGCGGGACAAATGTTTGCTAGATCTGCAAATCTTTTTTTTTTTTAATATTTGTTCCGATTCCGGGTGGTGTGGAGTCAGGACTGTGTATGTGACTGTTGGGTGTTACTTAGTTATAAATTATGTGTTATTTTTTTTATTTCAAGGTGTCTCATGGAATAACACAAGAGTGGGTACATCGGAGTGCAATTCCACTGTGTTACTGTCAGTGTCATCGACGTCTTGCGTGAGCGGCCGCTGCAGCAACCACGGCAGCTGTCTGCTGAACACTTTCGGAGGGCTGATTATGTCTTTCTGCTCCTGTTCAGGTGGATACGGAGGTATGCTATTGGTCAACATGTTATATCATCATCATCATTTCAGCAGTACGACGTCCACTGCTAAACATGGCCTCCGTCCCCCACAGACAGAGCGAATTCCTATCATGTGGGGGGATTTGCCCATACTCCCCACGCGGGGCATGCGGGTTGGGGAGCGCAGTTAGAGCTATCGTTGTTAAAATGAGGGACGACATGTTATATGTATAAAAGTAATTAATGATTCATTAAGCTATGATTATGAGCCAAAATGTGAAAAAAGAGTAAATTTTCATGATTTCTTACTATGTCCGTCGATCGAACGAGCGAAGCGAGGGAAGATCGCTCAAAAAGATTAATTTATGAATGTTTATTGACATAATGGATATGTAGGTTAACCAAGGTGTCCTCATACTATGACAGTAAGTTTTCGCGATGTAGCGTAATAAGACCTTTAGCTAGATTTTGTTTTGAGTTCCTCGCTCTAAGTAGAGACTTGTATGGAGATGCGAGGGCTCTTGCTCTAAAAAAACTCAGAAGAGTTTTTACTCGTATATTTGCTAGAGCATAACATTTTCATACGTTATTTTTTTTATTTTGCGACATATTTTGAAAAAAAAGTTTTTGTATAAAAATGTAATCTCATTTCAGGTTGGGACTGCTCGGACGATTCAAGAATGGATAGCAGAGCATACATGATGGTATCTGTTCTACTTCTAACCCTGAGCAATCTTCTCTTCTTATTTTCCATCTACGTGGCGACTATACGGCTATACTATACTGAAGCTATGATGTACACGTTTACAATGGTATTTTCAACGTTCTACCACGCGTGCGATGCCCCATCGCAAATCGCCTACTGTATTATACGAGGTAATATACTGCAATTTGGTGACTTTTACTGTGGGATCATGTCGTTTTGGGTAACGCTGCTCGCTATGAGCATTGTAGACGATAGGGTACGCTCCTCGCTGCAACTTATAGGGGCAATTGTTATAGCGCTTCTGACTACGTGGAATATGCATTCGTTTATATCGTTTTTACTACCGGTAGCGGTAGGTGCTGTACTGTTACTTGCGTCGTGGTTGCTGGATTATAGAGCGAATCGCAAAATGAGGTACCCGAGGAGTTATTACTCGAGGCACATGCCGTTCGGCCTAGTATTAGTATCTGTAGGGTTAATTTGCTATGCATTTCTGCAAACTGAGCAGAACTATAAGGTTGTACATTCGATTTGGCATATGATAATAGCGGTGAGCGTTGTGTTTCTACTGCCTGATGTGAAGCGAGATATGGGTGCACACCCGTTTGTGCCTAGCCCTAACAGCTGTAGGTTACCATCGTGTAGGTACTTTCGAAGGTGTCGTACGCCTGTTGCGGAAGACTAAAATGACTACACCAAACTAAGTTCATGCCTAACTTTTTAGGTCGCAGCTATGACATTTACTAACTACCTACAGGAAAACGTTCATAGGAGACTAATACTTCTTTTATTTGAATTAAACAATTGTTTAAAAAAAAAGTTCATAGTAAAACAGTAGAAAACAATACATAATTTGACTGAAATGGTAAAAAAAACATTTGCCCTAAATTGTAATATTTGTAAATAAATAATAACTATGGCTTATTATTGAACAATTTCATTTTTTAGCACTAACGTGGTAAATTGGGTAAAACGGGGTAAACTCAACCTAGCTTAAGTCTTTGCGGGTGTATCAATGCATACATGAATATAGGAAAATAATAAAACTTACTGATCATGGCAAATATCCTGTTTTTAGTGAAAATTATAGAAATAAAATATGTTTGTGATTTTGTACGAAGCATGACAATGACAGTGAGAAATAGGCAATGGAATAAAAATCAATAGTTAAGGCCAATTTACGTGGAGAGAGTTTCTTGGTTTCTGAGTTTCTTTGCAAGGCGATACTCACTTCGTGTTTTATTTAGAATTAAAACACGAGTATAATTGTATTGTAGCAGATAAGTTCTTATTCAACCTCAAAATTCAAAGGCAAGGCGATAATCGCTCTTCGACGTGCGACAATCCATGTCTCTCCATCTAAACGAGACTTTATGGTGCAATAGATAACTGTTAAGGTGCAAGTAGATATAAGATGTAAATGTATATTTTCAGTGTTAAATGTATAATTAATGTTATCTGGCTAGTCAACTAAGTACATATTTTTACACAAAGTACACAAATTATGACAACGTAGTTAATTTATTTAAAAAAATAAGCTAATTCTTGAAGATAAAAACAGATATGTAATATCTAAGTTAGTAGAAAAAATATTGCCCCAAAAACTCTTTTACTTTGTATTAGTTCATATTATTAGTAAACGAGTCAAGCCGTGTTCAAACCGCTTGCGATGTCTACTCAAAGATATTTAAAAATGATCTTTATGTCAACTGAATAAAGTCAATTTGAGTTTGGCTTCTGCTCCGTTTGAAGACGACTTTAAGGTTGCAGGCTGTATCGCTTTGCTTGTGTTAGTACCGTTACAGTGACAGTATATTATAATATAGTATGGAACGAGATATATCGAGGATGCCATCGATCGATAGGAGAATGAGATCCAAACATCGTTTTTTTTTCTGATGTTTCCTCCCGCCTTTACCGGCGGGGCCCCTGGGGTCGATCCAACATCGATGATTGATCGTTTGTTTACCGGTATCTGTAGATCAGCCAAATGTACCACCGACCGGTCGGGCAGTTGGTGTGGGAACACGCTACAGTTCAGCTATGTGAAAGACGATTTTATTAAATAAATCTATTGCGGAAACAAACAGCTAACTTCACTTTTGTCAAGAGATTGGTGCCCAGATTAGTAATTAAGTTATCTTAGTAAATCAGCTTCTTACCAAAAATACCTACTTGAGTAATACTCAGATACTTAGCTCTTATGATTATTCTCTACTGAAAATTATTAGGTTTAAAAACATTTACTGCATTTAGATATTTCTACATTCCTTTCTAATACTTTTGAATGTTATACGTTTAAGATGATTTATATTATTCGTTAGTTATTAAGTACCGAAGGAGAATTTAATGGAAAAGATTCCATCTTAATAATTATCTGGGATCATCACGCTTGACCCATGCTTCCTAATATTGTTTTTATTTGTTTAAATATATTATGTGCAGCTAGCTCGAACATGCGTTGCTTGCGATAATCGCACCTGCGAGGCGAGTAACTGTCTCCCATCCAAACGAGGCTTCATTGTGAACTAAAAGCCAATATACTATAATCTACCAGTGCCTTATTATTGTCCACTGGTTAGTAGCTAACCAAAAATCTTGCAAGATTTTGTGCCATTATTTATTAAGTAGATAATTTATATTAAATACCTAATTACATGCACAAACAATAGTATAAGGAAAGATTTATATACTTTTATTATCAAGTTTCATATGTACTACTTATATGCCCAATATCACCAACAGATTTCCATCTTACAAAAACATCTCTAAGGTAAGTAGAGAAGTAAGTAGAGGGGAAGAGTGTCTGAAGTATTTTCGAATGCCGTGACTTATGTATGACACTTTTCCCCTGTTCTACCAACCTTAGGTGATACTTACGAGATAGGAAACTGTTCCTAATATTGAGCTTAAGTTTCATACTAGTTTATGAACGTTAATTATTAAAAAAAATAGGGTTTTTAGCAAATGTTGAGATTTATTGTAAAAAATATACTACCTACTTGCTCAAATTGGAATTTTATGATTTAGTTCTGGCATTATCTCCTGTCTAAGTACCTAACTATAGTTTATCTGTGTCAGTGGTTACTGGCATAGTGAAAACCTTCGCACACCATACCGACTCAAAGCATTGAAATAAGAGGTCAATGTACCTACGTGTAATTTTACCTTGGGCATTGCCTTTTCATTGAAAAATTACATGTACGCTATTCGGTATATAGCTTACTTTTCAATGGTTTACTTTGACTGGAGTTGTGCTGTAAGATGTGCGAAAGTCTTAATAGATTTTGCTTTAAGAATTGTTGAGAAAAACAGTTTGAATCATGGTGTGTTTGTAGTTTGAATTTATATATATTGTTATCTTCGTAAAATATGTGATATTATATCAATCTTGATTTCCATAAACCTTGTTTTATTATTTACCTACTTCTCTTGATATGTAGACAAAATTTAAATCTTTACTCTCATAAAATAGTTCTGATTAATTTAAGGAATTAATGAAGATGATTTAAAAAACAAAAGAACTTATATAAAATACAAAAATATTGTATTTAAGTATTTATTTCTTACATAATACCTAACTGCCTGCAATTTTTTTTTAATAAGTACTCAGTAATCGTCATCAAATTGAAACCCCCCAGTTAAAGATCAAAAACAAAATTACACTTAGTTTGATAATTTTCCGCATCAAGCCGTGTTCGAACGGCATGTGATATATCCTATAAAATTCGTTTCAAAAAGATTTAATTCGATATAGCTTAACGATATCGCAAGCTCCTAAAAGTCAAACACAAAATTTTTATTCAAAAGACGTAAGGATCATTTGAAATGACATAGCACTCCGTTTGAACGCGTGTTCTGTGTACTTTACTTCGCTTTTTGTATTTTGATCTTTAATCAGAAGAAGTTGACTTGTTTGCTGTCGCTTACTGTACACAGTAGGTACAACAATATTTTGTTGAATCTCACAGTATTGTCTTTTATTAACAGAATAGGTACTTTTAGGCCGTTTGTCCACCGTCGCCGTCACCGTGATGATGATTATGATTAATTTTTTATCGCTACTCGCCGTCATCTCGTTCTCCGGCGGTGGTGGACAACGGCCTAACTCGTAAACATTTTTGGGTAATTGTAGTCTCAACTACTTAGGTACCAACTTAAAATTATGTAGAAAGGAACTAAAAGTATACACCATTTGAACACTCATCTTATGCTAACTCAGCCTAAGTCCACTGCTGCACAATAGGCTTCCCCAAAGACACTTTTAATTAAGATAAAGACGGTCAAGTGCGAGAACTCGCGCCCTGAGGCTTCCGTACCATTAGTCGTAGGTTCGAATCCCGGTCGTGCACCAATGGATTAACCAGTCATAAAAGCCAAACACGGGGTCAGAAAATAAAAATTCTAAGTGTAGGAATTGATAAACTTATATTTGCGGTCGCTCACAAATATTACTTAGTTTCCTAAATAACTTCGAAATTCCTCAATTTCAGACTCTTCCCTTTATTTGTGTTACAAAAGCTCTTAGCATTCCAAATTTCAGAATTGTGAGGTAACTGGAAGTACCCTAGAGGTTTTTCATTTTTGCCATTTCGATACAAAAATTATACATACATTTAGCCGTTTCTGAGAAAAAGGGTCTTGACAGACAGACAGATGGATAACAAAGTGATCCTATATAAGGGTTCCGTTTTTCCAAATGAGGTACGAAACCCTAAAAAGAATCCCAAGAGATACACATAGGTACATTAGGTACTTTAAGTTTTGTCGAAAATAATAAAATCTCTATAACCAGGCTATAACTGAAGCCTAAAGAAGCTGTACTTACTCTAAATAAATAAATAAACCTTCAAAAAAGATCAAATAATCATGTAAAATTACTCATTATCTCAGCCCTGCCACGCCATATAACATCTGTCTTTGCAACTGTTCAGCGTTAAGAGTACCATCTATGCTTTGGCAGTCTCTATTAAACACACTATAAGCTGACACTTCACCACTCTTCTTTGGACGAGTTCTTGTATTCAGATAAATACCTACGAGTACAGATAGGGTGAAGAAAACAGCTCCAAATTGGATCATAATGAAGTATACAAATAAGCTGATCCATATCACAGTGTAGAGCGACCACTTGACAATGAAGTATTTCCAGGATTCTTGGTTTGGTTCTGCTAAAGATTCAACTTCACTGGTCTCGGAGGTAACATCACAGGGGTCTTCGGGTTGAATTAGGATCGATTTGACTTGGGGCTGTGGTTCCTCATCCATCTGGAATATGAAATTGTCAATCAGTATTTATTTTACAGCCAAATCATGTGGCTCAGCCTGCTATAGACTTCTTTAGTCCACTTTTTGGCAAGTTGTTACCATAGCCTAAAGATGTTTGCAACATATACTTGTTGCCGATGGCTGAGACATGCCTTGGTAAGTCTCATGTGCTTGTAATTTCACCCTGAAAACAGAATTATACGCATTGCTGCTTGGTGGCAGAATTAATCTACAGAATAATTATTTCAGGTAACTTAAACATTATTTACTAGAAAATGATCACTGGCCCTTATTTATGAATACCTACTTCAAAACTAATGGAGTCTAAGTGGAACTCCTTCCATAGAGCCCTAACAGTTGCAGCACTGTGAACTGGCCCACAGGGATTCTTCTTCCCCTTTGTTTGAGGGACTACAGGTGTACTAGCCGCTGCACATGCGTAGGCACATGCCAGGTGGTAGTACTTTCCTAGGTGGACTCCCCACGAAAATCTTATAAATAGCATTGAAATGGTTCAATACTCACAAGTAAAACCTCTTCCTCGTTTTTCTCTTTAGACATATCGTTGAATGTGTTAGGTACTAGGAAGTTTACTAGTTTGTTCTTAGTTTTTTCGAGTTTTTCTTTTGCGTTATCAATCAATTCCTTACGGCGACGCAGTGCTCGGTATTCTTTTAGTTTCGCCTCCATTCGGTGGAAAACTATGATTTACAGACTCCAACGTTACCTGCAATGATAAATGCTAAGTGAGTTGGATAAAAAACATAGGTAAATCAAGTTTCGAAGTACAAGATAAAAATGAAATTATACCTACCGTTCAAATATTCGTTGAGTGTAGTTACTGAAGGAAAAAATATGTGAGCGTGTTGTTTGTAGAAATTGAATGGTTTATAGAATATCTTGGATAAATCTTGCGGTTAGAAATGTTTTCCAAAAAACTCGCTTTAGAGTCATAAACACAGAACACTTGGTCATAAACCAGAAAAGTAAATACAACAAAACAACACGCAGGCAACATTAGTTAGAGGTCGGTGCTAAACACAGACAGACTAACTAATAGGGAATAATACTACGTAACTGCGAAGAACCCATACTTATTAGTGTTCTGTGCGAAGAACTCTGTCTACAAATAGCTTGTTCGAAAATGACTTGCATCAGCTGAGCTGTCAGCTGACCTACGTCAATATCATGTCAGTGCCAGTGTCAAATGAATTATATATTTTTAATTTCAATTCATGCATTGCAACAACAAAAAAAAAAGTAAAAAATATTTTAATGACCTAATTTATCATTATCATTATACCATTTATCAATCTTATTTGTATCCATGGGCTCCTGAACTAGTTTCAAACTGTATTTCAAGAGGAGACTTTTTGGCGGGAACTTGAAAAAGTGATGTTGTGCTCTCAATTTATTTTACAAAACTAGTGTTAAATTGAATAATATTATGTTATTATGGTGGTGTTTTGTGTAATATTGTTTGAGTAAATCGCACAAGGAAGTGAAATGAAATGATTGCGTGTATCGTCATTTTTCGAGTTGGCGCCAAGAGGTCCCTGTAAAATAGCCACCATCTTATCTTACTAAAACTGAATTAGACTTGACTTGACGGTGACTTGCCCATGACTAAGAAGTAAAATGAAGAAGAAAGATAAAAATAACTACGAAGAAATATAAACGTAAGACTTGGCGGTAAGGCCTTAAAAAAAAAAAAGTATTTCAAGAGCCAGTGGCTTTTCCTAGATAATGTATAGTTAAAATTATTATATTTAGAGCAATGCAAAAATAGGAAATTAAGTAAGTAAAAATCTATTTTGAATTTAAACAAAAAAAACAAGCAACAAACAAAAAATACAAAGAAAATTAACTAAAACTCTCTTTCTCTCTACTACTCTGCAAGAAGTCGCCATTTAAAGAGCCCTGAGTCATTTCTTTTTACTGGCAGCACTGATTCACCCGCGAAATGCGATCGATAATATCGCACCCCGTGTGTTTACAAAAATGAACTGAAAATAGTAAAAATTAACAAATGGAACACCAACCAGAAATGGGTGCGTATGGAGAAAATCCAAACGTACAAAACAATGGAAATTATATTACTATCATTCCAGTTGAATATTCAAGGCGAGGTTATTCTATTCAGGCGGAGTACCAATACACGTAAGATTGCATTGTTTTCATTAATTTATGAATACCTCTGTGTTTTTTTTGGGCAGGCTTTGATAGTTTATTCTACCAATATTTTTCCAGAGAGTTTCGGTCTCGGGAAGAATATTACAGCGTTCAAAGCCAAAAGCTGCAGGCGGAAGTGAACGCGCACCTTTATTCCGTGTCTCAGAGACTCCCGCACCTATCTTACAGTCCCTTGGGACGTCACAATGAGTGGGACAAACATGACCCACACAAGCCCTTGCAGCCGGATTCTAAGGAGAGTAACAGTTCGGATTCGCTCGAGAAAAGTGTTATGGGTAAGTGGACCGTTCAGCCAGAAGACTTTACCTGTCCTACATACAATCTAGTCTATATATATTTTGGTAACTACTTCCCCCAAACCTATTCGACTTAGGCGGGGACCGAATCCGCGATCCCCTCGATACGGGATGCCCTGACCACTGCGCCACCGAGTCAACTCCTCGTTTGGCCGAAATTCTTGGGATGCTCCTCGGCTCGAAGCGCCGATAGCCGAACCGTTTCAACCAATCTTCATTTGATCTTACTTTCACACCATCCTAAGGTTGTCTGGAAGAAATCGCTTTTTAGCGATAAGACCGCCAAATGTATAGTTTTGGTCTTTAGTTTTAAGTTTCTGTTTTTTTTATTTTCTTTAATTGGTGTACCTACCTTCATTATAACATTTTCACGCATTCATTTATTTTCATTACCTCATTCAATGACAAAGTTAGGTAGGTACATCTTAGTAGTTCCCTTAGGTAGGGACAGCGCAGATAGTGGCGGCGAAGCGACTGATTCGCTAAACAATTGAAACTCGGCCTTATTTGATATGGTTGAAATCACAATATAGCTCATCCGTCATGCTGGCGCTTCGAGCCTCACAGTCCTTGTCCTTCTATTCCAGGTTCAAATCTCAGCAGCTGCTCCAATCAAACGGCGTCCAGCAGCCTGGTAGCCAGTTCCTTCAGCACCGTGGAGCCTATCACTAGCGGCGGAAGCTCCTCCAGTGCGATCTCTCCCCCTTTACCGGGTAATAATTTTACATATCTAGAGTCCATAATGACCGGTCCGGAATGACCTTTCAAAATAACTCTAGGAAGGGCTTTTTTTTCAACAAAAAGAAAGAACCTTGCGATTACCGAGTAAAGTTTTGAATTTGACTTTTAGGAGTTTGCGATGTCGTTGAGCCTTACCGCACGCTCTCATAGGTCAAACTTAAAATTGTTTTTATTTAGAAGACGTAAGAATCATTTAGAATCGAGTATAGATGTCATATCGCACGCTGTTTGAATAAACTGTGATTGATCTTTAGTTGTTTTTCTACTGTAGACTAAAAAAAGTCATAATTCAAGTCATATTTTTATACGTCGCACGTTCACCACCATCCGTAGGTACCCATACCTATTGGGTTCGCTGGTAGTGAAGGCATTGGCATTTAAGCCCTCCTTTTGTATAAAATTTATTTGATGCTTTAGATCAGTAGGTAAATAAATCATAGACAGACCGGCGGCGTATGCGCATCAAAATAGGATGCGCATGCATTCGAAAATATCATTGGCGTTCTCTACACTGTTCTTTTTATTATCACTCCACCTCACCCAGGATCTTCAGGCAGTACCGCATCATCATCCTCGACCTCCGCACCTCCAGTAACCTGCGTCTACCTAATGTCCCGCACTGCCGTCATGGTGGAGATGTCGTCTGAAGAGGTGCCTTCCTGCGTGACAGCGCACCGGTTCCTGAACGCGGTGCTGGCGACTGAGGAATTGGGTCTCACGCAGCCTACGACTAGGAGCCTGGCTGCGAATGTCTTCGCGCTCTGGATGTGCAGTCCATTGCTGGGTGAGTTACTGCGAGTGTTGTGCTTTTGGACAAGGATAAAACAGACCTTTTTCACTGGATACGGTTAACAAATAGGTATACGACTATACCCAGTTCCGATTTTTAGCTTATTTCCTTGAAGAATGTCTTCAAGGATATTAGCTTAAAATCAGAAGGCTGGGAGCTGGTGCAGGATGCACAAAATCGGTCATTCTGGAAATCTGTGGAGGAGGCCTACGTTCAGCAGTGGTCGTCCTTCGGCTAAAATGATGCTAATATAAAGAAATAAAAAAGAAAAAGGCTAATTACTTTTATCCCCAAGCTGATGTCTAAGGGCGTTAGAGGCACGTCCAAAAATTTTTGGAACATGCCCACGTTTTGCAGGAGAGAGTATTCCAAACGTGACATAGGATACCCTTAATAAATGAATAAATAAATAAACTTTCCAGAGATCCAGCTAAAGCCCCATCACTGCCCGTGGCGGATGTGGGCCAGTTGGCAGACCCTGGTGGCGCGGTATGGACACGCCTCGCCTTCTAGACGCTCGAGAGATCAGCCTGTACTGCGGCTGCAGAGGAATGTCTTCTTTCCGAAGCATCTTGAAGAGGGAATCAAGTGAGCACCTATCAATTCTTTCAAGCTTTCTTCAAAATCAACATTCTTCTTGATGTTCTTCTCTTTGTGACCAAGCCTAAAATATACAGGCAAATCCTTTTATTACATAACTTTTATAATAACACAAGAGTGACATTGGAAATACTTGCTTGTTTCCATTAGTTCTACTAATTAATGGAGCTAATTAGTTTAATGGAACTTTCCTCCACTAGTCCTTATTAAAATAATTTGTGCAGATCTCTCTCGAAATTGATGCCATAAAATTTCCCCGATACTTCTTATGATAGGCTATGAAAGAGATGGTTTTGAGTATGTAAATCTACTCTTTTGATGTAGATTTGCATTTTCAAAAGCTTAAGTTGAATTACATTGGATGAGGTTGTTGTTGTTTCAAGCATTAGCAAAGGCCCCATCGTTGTACTTTCTTTGATAAAAAATAACTTTGATTTTGAAATGTCGCATTTCAGAGATTCCCGCATCCAAGAGTTGTTATACGAAGAAGCGAGACACAACGTTATCACAGGAAGATACCCTCTCGAGAGCGTGCAAGCGGTGATGCTTGGAGGATTACAAGCGAGGATTCAACTCGGCCCTTTCGATCCCCACCGACACACTGCCAAGTTTTTCAGGTAAGAAAATAATGAGCAGAATTGGAACTAACAAAATGCCTTGTGGCACTCTCAAATCTACGTTCGAACATCTTATTTAAGCTAAGGATATCGCAATTGACGTGTCAGTGGGTGGACCATAGTGGTCGTACGGCTTGCAGAAAGGACAACCGTTGGGGAATAAAGGTTCTCGAATGGCGACCACGAACCGGGTGACGTTGGAAGGCACCAGCCCGATCGGCCGACGTCATTGTTAAAGTTACGGAAGTCAGTGGATGTAAAAGGCTCAAGACCGTTCGTCATGGATGGAACTCTTTCGGGGAGGCCTATGTCCAGCAGTGGAAATGTTCAAGCTGCTAATGATTATTACTTTCCAGAGAGAATCAAGACAAATATCTGCCTCACCACGCGCGTTCGGGCCGCTGGGCGCAGCTACTGCCTGCGGGGCGTAAGGGCAGCCCTGAGGCGATGCTGTTCGAACAGGCGCAACGCCCCCCGGCCGCACCACCCAGGAAACTGAGGCATAAATACTTGGCGCACGTGCGGACGTTGCCTTCTTATGGGTGAGAAAAAAATCCCTAAGAATCTTTACTGAAGCTCGTTCCACTTCTAAACGCGGATGGAAGCTAGTATTAACGCGAAAGTTTGATAGATTTAGTTTGTATGTGAGTATGAAGATGTTTGTTACTCTTGCACGCCGCAACCACTGAACAGATTGGAATTAAATTGTATGTGTAGTGTAGTAATAACATAAAGGCTTTTCATCAGGGTACCACGCGAACGAAGCCGCAGGTGGAAGTTAGTGTGTTAAGACCTCGGTGGCGTAGCGGGCGAGTGCTCGGCTGACACACAAGGGGTGCCCCCACCTGCCTCCCGTGCGTGTCAGCCGATTCCCGCTGCGGGACAAACGTTTCCATGATCTGCAAACATTTGTCCCAAGTCTGGGTGTTGCGGTACCATGGTACTCGTAGTTTCTGATACCCACGACACAGGGAATCCAAGTGTGGGCTCAGAACTATGTATGTGATTGTTGGGTGTTGTTATAATTTCCAGAGCGGCATTCTTCCAAGGTCAAATCGAGCAGCCCGTCCGGAGTCTAACTAGCCTGCTGACACATGAAGATATCCCAGTATTGGTGGCCGTCAATTCTAATGGAGTCTACGTTATTGATGACACTGAGAGCGTGAGTTATCAACGGTGACGATTTCCATTGCTCGACATGCTTCCTATCTATTTTCTGGGAAGCAAGGGAAGCAGGAATATATCTCGCACCGATAACCGTTGGGAATAATGATTCGCAAATGACAGACGACCATCATTCGTCGCCAAACATTTTTAAGGTCGCGAGAAGTCGTGGATGAACAGGGCAGGTTCATCCCCAAAAATCAGATAAAATTTGTCACACAAGTCATAAAGACATCTGCTGACGGACTAGGTCTGAGAGTGAGACGCAAGGATGAGGTTCGATTCCGCTGCGGGACAAATGTTTGCATGATCTGCAAATATTTGTTCCGGGTCTGTCTGCCTGGGTTGTAGTCCCATGGTACTCGAAGTTTTACACAGATAATCCTAGTGTGGGGTCAGGACTGAGTATGTGCTGGGTGTTAGTTATTTAAAAATACAAAATTAATTCCACAGACGGTGCTCCTAGGATTAGCGTACGAAGAGCTATCTTGGGACATCGGGCTGCCTTCTGACGTCAATGAAGACTGTCTCCCGTGCCTGTTCCTTCAGTTCATGGTCGTTGAAAACGGACTGAGAGTCTCTAAGATCTTGCAGGTATTGTCTATCAGTTTCATCAACTTGTCTTGCCTTTGAATGTCTGTTTGATAACAGCTCTTGATCTACTATCTTTTCAGGTATTTTCGAAGCAAGCTCTTATGATGGACACGCTGATAGAGCATTTTGCGGGGGAATATAGAAAACGCCTGGGGCAGGATTCACCGAGCGACCATGCCAACTACGCTGATTACCATTCAGGTATGTTCGTGAAGGTGTATGTGTATGTTTGAGACCACTTAGCTCCGTAAAGCTAAATGGATTTTCATGTGGTTATATATAGTTAGTTTAGGTCCAAAAATGGAGAAGGGTACTTTTCGTCCCTGGAAAATTATAGTAATCAACGGACTTTTCTGAATAGCTAGTTTCTTCTGATGCGGATACTACGCGAGCAAAATCGCGGGCAGTAGTAGGTCAGTAATAAAGAGGTAACTTGACTAGCTAGACATTAAAAAGACAACACTTACCAATATTCCTTAAATCTTTCTACAAAATTATACCCTAATCCTTTCCAGATTCGGGCAGCATTTCCCTCCCACCACTATCTCGGCCTGACTCTCCACAGCGTCGTCTCGCCAATAAGTTCTCTCGTCTAGCACTCGCCACTCACGACGGCAGAGGCAATCTGTTAGGCGGCGCTGGTGATTGGAACACTAGCTTGGACCATCCACAGCCTAGCTGGATCCTGCCCAAGCACTGACTACCACTGGATACCGCTATAATAGTAAAATGTATCCTGAGTTGAAGCTAGTGTTTGACGATCCTACTGGCTGCGCCAAGAGTCTGACTCAACATTATGATTATCCCACTGGCTGCGCTTACTTATCGCCAGTAACGATATTGGAGTACGAAAAATGAGCTACTTAATGTCACGATTATTTTTTAGTTACTGTTTGAGGTCATGGATCCGGAGCTATGGTACCCCTGGAATTGTAAGCTGATATTAAAAGAACCTGAGCTATTAGAGTGGGAGAACATATTCAGTGTCTCTAAACGGCTTTATAGGTTCAAGAGGAACAACAATCTGAATCAATACTTTTATAGTCTGTGGAGAGTGTCAGAGTGGATATTTTCTCAAACTGGAGATCCCACAGCCTGCCATAATTTAACACCATTCACGCCAAGACAGTATTGTTTTATCAGGCAAAAATTAGTTCGAATCGTACTTTTTACTATGTGAAGATATTTAACTAATTGTTGAGTTATTTGAATCTCGTGAGTGATTTTATTTAATGTATTTAAAAGTACCTATCTACTTACCTAACTGTAAATAAGAAACTGTACAGCTATCAATAATAAAAAGATCAATTTGATAAAATCTTTTATTTCGAAACAACATGAATTTCAACAACACAATAAACTACCATCCATCAAAATTATGAACTACCCCCATAATAACAAAAAATATGACTACTTCCCTCTATAGTAATATTTCACACGGGTATACTCCCTGAGTAATGGATGCTTGTCCAGATACTCCAGAAGAATCTTAAACCTTGGCACAGAAAGGTCTCTATGCCTCGTCAGACGAACTTCCAATGTGTGGACTTGAAACGACAATTCCGCACTGAAAACAAAATGGAAACTTGCGTCACTAGATATTCCAATATATAAAACACTACGAGGTAGGGCACAGCGAGATTTTCTCCCTCTAAATTGGAGCAGCCCGCCTGGAGAGTTACCTCCGCCTTACAGAAGATCGCAGCTAAATAACATTATTTGTTTCAAATAGTGTTGTGTTCTTGCGGTGCGAGGGGGGGTCTGTGGTCGCAACGCGTAAGTGATGCCTCTGTTATTACAAGTGTTCATTGGCTACTGTAACCACTTACCCAACCTAAACAGCTTCCTTCTCAACGATCCTCACAAGTATATAAAGATAAGATAAAAACATAGGACCCAAACTAGGAGATAGGTATGGCGTACCTATGCCCCGCCGGAACTGGTTGGACAGAAGAAATGTAAAAGGACTTACCTCATAGCGAAGTAAGTGCTTTCTTTCTCTGGTGTGAGGATGAACTGGTTCGCCAGATACCACAGTCTCTTGCTCTTGTATTCGGAGTTCAGCTAAAAATAAAAATTGTATTATGTTATAATGATATGTTATGAATTTATGATGTTATAATGATACCTATCCCCTAGCCTTTTTCCTTTAATTGCCTTTTAAATCATCCACAAGTGGTTAGATATGGAGGGGATACCTGTAGCAGGGGCAACCACGGCCAAAGTCATATCAAACGCAAGAAGCCGCCGTACAGAAGATCGCAGCCAAATAACATAATTTGTTTCAAATAGTGTTGTGTTCCTGAGGTGAGTAATAATAATAATAATAAATAAATATTCCGGACATATCACACACGGTCAACTGATCCCAAACTAGGCAAAGCCTGTACTATGGGTACCAGAGACTGATATACATAATATATATATATTTAACACCCAGACACAGAACAAACATTTGTGTTAGTCACAAATGTTTGTCCAGTGCGGGGATCGAACCCGCGACCTCTAGCGCAGAAGGCTTCCAACTGAGCTATGAGGTCAGTAAGGTTGCCAGAGCTCTTTAGGGAGGGAGAGGTTCGGCAGGCAAAGCATTAGCAATGCTCCACGTGTTGCTGATGTCAATGCGACGGTAACCACTTAGCCTGTTTGCCTCCGTAAACGTAAAAAAAAAGCTACTACTAATTTGACTGGCCTCACAGCTCAGTTGGTAGTAACTCTGCCTTCTGCGCTAGAGGTCGTGGGTTCGATTCCCGCACTGGACAAACATTTGTGTGATGAACACAGATGTTTGTTCTGTGTCTAGGTGTTATATATTTATCTATTATGTATATAAGTCTCTGGTACCCATAGTACAGGCAATGCCTAGTTTGGGATCAGTTGACTATGTGTGATATGTCCGGTTTTTTTTTTTTTTTTTTAAATTTCATACCTTATCGAATCGCTCTTGCACCAGACTCTGTCGCGCCAACTGCTTCCCCTTAAAGTCGTTGATGCATTGTTCACGCACCAGCGCAGCTTCTTTCACGGTGAGCATAGACCCAGTGCCGTGGCCCGAGCCGAACATACGGGCCAGGTACGGGGCAAGGGGATCAATCTCTGCTTCTTTCTCCCGCTCTGTCACTTCCGCCTTCTGTGTCTCCTGGTTGAGAAAATGAGAGATGAGTGAAAATGATTGAAAACTTTCTCGGTCATCTTCTTGTCGTGTCACTGATTCTTTCTTGGTCATCCTGTATTAGGTCAGTGATCTGGTTGAGGTATGGTGGCTCTGAAAAGGGCCTATGACCGTCGATCAGTGTAGTGAAAGGATTAAAGTGCGCCTCTTAGAGGGTCCTTTCGTGCACATGTCACATGCCCTCGAATTTTTAGGTTCTAGGACATGCCAGTTTCCTCACGATGTTTTCCTTCACCGTTCGAGAGCATAGCGCACATAAATTTTCCAATGGAAAATCTATTGGTGCACGACAGGTTTCGAACCCACGACCTGTGGATCGGAAGGCGGGGCCACTACCACCCCTCCACCAGTGCTCTCGGTCATACCGCATCATCATTTCAGCCGTAGGACGTCCACTGAACCTTAAAAGCCAATGACCGTTGGTCAAAGAACCAGTGTGGTGAAAGGATTTGATTTTTGTGCGCATGACACATGAATGAATACCCAAATATCAAGGTGGTGTAGCCGGGTTTAAAGTTTGTATGAAAATAACATCAATCGAACGAGGTCGCGGGTGATTCCACTAGTTTTTCATACAAAAGACATCAACGCGTTTCAATAATTTTCTTTCCTTCTCTCAACTTATTTTGGGATTTTTGGCTCGTATTCAGAGATACGACTCAAGCATAGATTTAATCACAGATCAGCTGAACTCTACTTAAGCATTTATATCATCCTTCAAACGATTGCTGGCAGGATCACCTCTCCCACGTGGCACTGCTTCGTGCGGAGAGTGATCTACTGAAATGTTTAATTTAATTATTTAGCATTAAGTACTAACCCTAATTATAAGTTCTTTTTATATAATTTTACTAACAAATTATGGATTTTAGTCGTCCGAAATAAAATATTTCAGGTGAACTGTGATCATTTAATCTATACTTAAATACTGTTCAAGAATTAGAATCTCGCCTCAAATCGAGATTTAAGTACAGATCAATGCTCGAGTCTTGTCTCTGAATACGAGCCTTAATGTTTTTTTTTTACGGTAAAATGAAACATACAGAGCTGTGCTACACTATTACTAAATAATATAAAGTGACAGACAATCCAATATAGTTTCCACTATTTTTTTAAATTTACATTCAACAAATTGGTCTATATTTTTATCATCATCATCAGCCTGTAGAAATCCATTGCTGGACATAGGCCTACCCCAAAGAGTTACATGACGAACGGTCTTGAGCCTTCTCCATCCACCGACTTCCCGCAACCTACACAATGTCGTCGTTCCATCGGGTGGGGGGCCTTCCAACACTGCGTCGCCCGGTTCGTGGTCGCTATTCGAGAACCTTAACTAACTTAACCGTTGGGGAACGGTTGTCGGTTCTGCGAGTTATATGGCCTGCCCACTGCCACTTCAACTTGCTAATTCTGAGAGCTATGTCGGTGACCTTAGTTCTTCTACGGATTTCCTCATTTCGTATCTTATCACGTAGTGTAACTCCAAGCATAGCTCTCTCCATAGCCCGTTGCGCGACTTTGAGCTTGTATATGAGGCCTATAGTTAACGACCAAATCTCAGTGCCAGAAGTCATCACTGGCAACACGCACTGATTGAAGACTTTCGTCTTGAGGCTCTGCGGTATCTGCGACGAGAAGTTATGACGAAGTTTCCCAAACGCTGCCCATCCGAGTTGGATTCGTCGGTTGACCTCTTTGTCGAAGTTGAACCTACCTAGTTGAATCGTCTGACCCAAATAGACATAGTGGTCTACAACTTGAATGGTATCGTTCCCAACTTGTACCGGCATGGGTACCACATGAGCATGGGTATTTTTATACAACAAAAATATTTGTGTTTCAATTCATAACATCATAACTTGATAACTTATCATAATTTTTGGCCTGAAACGCCTGGAGTCGAGTAGGGTAACTAACTTCAAGTCCTACGTGCTCCAGGTAGCTGCCAAGTACAAAGAGGTGTTCCTCGCGCCCGAATTTTGGTCAGCTGGAGTTGTCTACCGTCGCTACAGGGAGGCGCTCACGATCAAGAAAGTCCCTGACTCTAGATGTGGTGTAGTTATTTAAGTTTATTATTATATGTATGTTAGTCTGTAAGGTATTTATTAATATGGGCCATGGCATATTACACATGTTTGTGTAATATGTCAAGTAGCCTGAAATAAAGATATTAATAATAATAATAATAACTCCTAAGTAGGTATGATATTCCCACGAGTTATCCTTACCTGCTCCTTCCAGCCTTTCTTCGCATCCTCATTCCTCTCAGTGTCAAACAGTGCGACGCATAAGAGAGGTTCCATCAGCTCCTTATGCCTCTGCTTGAGGTATCCATTGATATCAGTCTCGCGGTCCCGGATGTGTTTGTTGGTTTTGTACTCCAAATCCATGCTTTCGCAAAGAGTGTAATACACGTCTAGCGCACGGGTTACTTTGGCGCAAGGGTCAGCCTGGAATGAACCTTAAGGTCATTATTTTATTTATTCAAGACAATACGCATCATCATCATTATCAGGACTTAAGAACAAAGAGTTCCAAGACGAACGGCCTTCACCATCCATCGACTTTCCGCAACTTTCCCTAAGGACTACAGTATGGGGTTCTTCAAAAAGGGCGTTTTGAACTTTTTAAGGGCTCGGCAACGCGTGCGTGATGCGTGCGTGATGCGTGCGTGATGCAGGCCCTGCCTGAAAACCTGCTTTGCATTGCACCTTGACATGTAAAACAGCAATAAGCTGAGTCAGGGCCTGTTTGGCTGCACCCGACACAAAGCGAGACTGGTTGGCTCCTGCTGGTTAGGTGGATACCTGTCTACCTATAGTTGGGTAGGTGTCTACTATGTTTGTTTTTGTTGTGTCATTTGTGTTCTTACTCTTTGTATGTTCCTGTGTCCGTTCTGTGTTTTTTGAGTGTATTCTATTCTATTCTAAATTCAATAAAATTTCTAAATCATGCTTACAATGTACCCCGAAGTCTTATCTGGATAGAACAGTATCTTGCCTCCCGTCTCCGCCAAATTAGGCTTGATATAACTCCTAGTGTTATTCGTTACAAAGTTATATGCGTAATGGTACAACAGATCTATTGTATTCTCCTGAATATGGAATATCTTCTTCCAGATGTCTTGCTTCGCTGGTATATTCTTGTTTCTGCTGTAGATTTCTACAATGTCTTTGATAGCACGTTTCGGTTCAGCCTTATTGCCTTCAGTGTACGTTATCATCCTAGATTCTAGCCTGAAAATTACAATGCAAGTGATCCCCCTTGATCCCAATGCAGTGTTTATTTCAATCAAAAATATCGATTTTTTAAAAGTCGTAGCACAAACTTTATTGCTTATTTCGTGTAGAATAAGCACCTTTCGGCATAGTATACATATTATTAATAACCTTGTATTTATAAATGCCGATTTAAATCAAAAGAACAAGAGCATGCCTTCTTGTTAGAACGATCATACATAGACCATCGAAAAAAATGCTCTACTGTACACTCACACCATTTTTGGCGGAAACAGAGCTCTCTACTAGCTTGAATGGTCACTCTTGACCATTCCCTCGTTTGATTTTAGTCAACTATCGTATTGAATTCACAATATTTTCTTGTTTCTTGGCTCATTATCATCATCATCGTCAATAGACTGATGAAGTCCACTGCTGAACATAGGCCTCCCTCAAGAAGGGCGCTCGACCCACCTCTTGCGCTTCATCCAACCAGCAAAGTGGGTATTTATCATAAATTCATGGTGTTGTAAGTATCATAAACAAGACGGCCCCCAGTCCCCGGCTTCTTGGCTCAGTTAACGTTAACTATTCTGCGTCGGTGTCATTGGTGTATACCTGTCATCTCGGTGAGTGTAGTGTTCGTCGAAAGACAGTGGCGTACAGACTAGCTTGGTCAAGTGGTCCAGACGTGCGTAGTAGTTAAACTCCATCGTTCGTACGCCTTCCACTGAGGTCACGGGAGCGTCTATTGAATACTCGTGCTCTGGACGAGGTAACCAAGGTTAAACATCATCAACATAATTATGTAAAACTCTTACGTTACTGACTGACTGGCTGAAATTCAACGCACAGCCAAAACCAGAAGTTTTAGGAGTATGAAATTTGGAAGTTAGCTTCCTATAGTAGGGTTGTGCTAAGAAATGAATTTCGGAAACTATACCAACTTACTGTTGAAGTGGGGATTGATGTTTGTATGAAAATAAAATCACGCGAACGAAGCTGCAAGGGTTTCTACTAGTATTATTAAAAGTAGGCCTGGCGGAGCAAGTAGATATATGAACGTATATTCGTAATGCTTAGCACCAATTGCTTATTAAGTCGCCTCCATTTTCTATCGCTAAGTACGGCATAAAGCTAACTGGGACGATTTTCTGGAAAGGCTTACCCGTTTATTTGTTTTTTAGTTAAGTTCAAAATAACTACCTAAAGTGCGATGTATTTATTTACTCACTGATCAAATGGTCCTTCCTTCCGATGCCAAATGTCTCTCTCATTACTCGCTTGATGTGATCTATTTTCAGAGTTTCCATTAAATCCACTCTGTGTTTGTACCAATCATAGCTGAAACGTTACATATTTATGAACAGCTCCATAGAACGTATTTCAGTATGAAATTATCTAGCAGGTATCTTTGTTTAAAACGTTTTTTGATACTTACGTAAGCAAAGGAACGGTTAGAGCATAATCATCAAAAATCTGGACCCTCTTAACAATGCCATCTCGTTCAGAGTATGGAGAGAATTTCTCCAAAATAACCTTTTTGTAATGAACCACTTTGTGACTACCCGGGTATCGCTGTTCATACTCTGAAAATAAAAGATTTATAAAAACTGAGAAAAATGGGCCTTAAATTTGAACCTTGTGTAACACCAGAGATCTAACGGAGTCTAAAAAGTGAAATGCAGCGTAAGTGAATTAGTTAAAAGGTCAATTTGCCATTATTAGGGTAAGATCAAGTATATTGGTCCATAAATTGTAACAATCTAACGTCATAAACTATAAGACTGACTCGATCAAAAGCTTTAGAAAAATCAAGTTATACCATCAGCAGATATGTCTAGCTTCTCTACCCAACTAGCTGGCATGTCGAGATGCTTCTCAGTGTCCACCGCAGTCCTCTTGTCAGCATAGTCGATACCGACCAGTTGCCGTCTAAAAAATGGCTCCCCGGCCAACAGGTGCTCCCAGCAGGTCAGGTCGCAGAGGTCAAAGTTTAGGGCACCAGGACCTTCAGTTGTGGTTTGTAGGTTTACCTGATAGATTATAATTACAGTGATTTATTGACAATTTACGAATAAAAGAAGAGTTTTTAACTGCATAAATTGGGATAGAAATTGAAATATTCTGGAATGTATTTAAGTCCAAATGATATAAGTATATAGAATTATAATAGGAAAATAATAGGAATTATAAAAGATTGACTCACGTAATAGTTCTCACTGTTATACACACTCTCGATCTGGTGGTACTGCTTAGCATTTAGAGGGTATCCCTTCCCCTCGCTGGGTTCTATAAAGAACGGCTCAGAAACGTCCATGAACCCTGGCAGAATAAGAACCCATGCGTGCGTGCGCCAGCCATCGATGTCGTCATCGGGGGGTTTTTCCAGTAGCTGGGAATGAATGAATGAATGAATGAATGAAAATTCTTTATTGTACACACACCTTAATAACTAATTACAATTGATTATAGACTGGGAAGTGAAATGGACAGGTTAGGTTTAGGAGGAGGTAGGGCACAGCGAGATTTTCTCGTTCTAAATTGGAGCAGCCCGCCTGGGGAGGTACCTCCGCCTGACAGAAGATCGCAGCCAAATAACATTATTTGTTTCCAATAGTGTTGTGTTCCTGGGGTGAGTAAGGTTGCCAGAGCTCTTTAGGGGGGATAGGGTTCGGGGTCGGCAACGCGTGCGTGATGCCTCTGGTATTGCAAGCGCTCATAGGCTACGGTAACCGCTTACCAATAGGTGGGCCGTATGCATGCTTGCCACCTCAGTTGTATAAAAAAAAAAAAAATGGTGTCGTCATCATCGCCATATCAGCCGTAGGACATCCAGTGCTGAAAATAGGCTTCCCTTAGATTTCCAGAGCGACCGACCTTGTGCGACCTGCTCCACATGGGTCAGCAAGCTTATTTAGGTCTTCCTAACATCTAGTGGGGAGCCATCCTACAAGTTATTACGTCGATTGAAGTTATAAGTTCTTTTATCCTACTTATATTAAAGTTCTAAGTTTGCACTGGGAGTTACTAAATACCACATAAATTTGATATAAAAGTTTATTCTATTTTAGGATACGTACACACTTGTTCGAGGTCGCTTAGTAACTGAAGTTCATACTTCTCGCTTCCATCCAAAACTCATGGCTCAAGTATCATTCACACTTACAGGGTCCCTACATAACACCCCCCAAATTTTACACAATAAATTTTCAAAAAAATTAAAAATATCTTATCCTAGAAACACAAAAATATGGTCACAATAACATTCATAAACTTATTCAATAGAAATACAAAAGTCACAATACACTTAAGATACCATAAACAAATAAAATATATTTTCGTCACCTACTGCACTTGAGAACAAAGAGTCACACATTTCAATAAACACTTGGTTCAAGTTGCTCTCAGCTAGCTTAGATGAAGTGTGGATTGAAATACCGCCTCACTTTTCATTATTATCGGACTATTTGTGACATAAATATTTAGAGAGCTGATCCTATTACGGATACGATAACGATAATAACCAATCCTTAGAAATGTGATCGATACTGATTTCGCTCTTGAAATACAAAAATAGAATGGAATAAGTTAACAATTAACTAAACAAAAATATTTTTCTGAAATAATTCGTGTTTAATGCATTGCTTACAGTTTGACGAACTTTAATTAATAATTTTAACAATTAAATCTTACTGGTAATCTTATTTTACGACCTTTTTTTGTTACTTTTTCAACATCATTTTTTGTATTTTCTTCACTAATACTAGTCTTAGATTCTACAATACACTTTTTACCTATATTACTACAATTATCCTCTGCTTGCTCACTACTCTGCTCATTTAAAATAAATGCAGGTTTAAGCCTATCTATGGATATATTCACTGTTCTATTGGGTAACTGGATTGTAAATACTTTATTTTTCCTTTTAATGACACGATAAGGACCATCATACGGTGATGTCAATGGTCTGCGTACTGCATCATTCCTGATAAAAACATTTTCACATTTATCCAACTCACTATGTACGAATAATGTGCGTGAATCCCGTAATTTTCGCGAAACTGGTTTCAAATTATTTATATGATTTCTTAACTGATCTAAAAATACATGTTCTCCAACGCTTCGATTATCTGAGATATCATAAAAATCACCAGGTAAACGAAGAGTTGTACCGTAAACATATTCTGAGGGACTTACGCCATTATCGCTTCTACCTACCGCACGTAAACCAAGTAGGACTGTAGGTAATTCGTCACTCCATGATGTATTGTTCATAAGTCGCGCTGTTAAAGCCTGTTTCATGCTCCTATGCCAACGTTCGACTATTCCGTTACTCTGTGGTCGATAAGGACTACTCCTACTCTTTTTTATACCTATTCTCTTTAAAAGTTCACAAAACAAATTGCTTTCAAATTGCCGACCTTGGTCACTAGTTAAACGTTCAGGAATGCCAAATCGTGTAACCCAATTTTCATAAAATACCTTTGCGACAATTTCCGCTGTTATTTCGCTAACAGGAATAGCTTCTGGCCATCGTGTAAATCTGTCTATCATTGTTATTAGATATCTATAATTTTCCTTCGTGGGTGGTAACGGTCCTACAATATCAATGTGAACATGTGACAATCGCTTAGCTTCAGGATACTGCTGTAATTCAGATGCAGTGTGTCTTCCTACTTTCGATTTCTGGCATTGTATACATGTTTTTGCCCACTGATTAACATCGCGATTCATACCTGACCAAAAGAATCGTTGCGCTATCATTTTTCGCGTTGCTCTAATACCTGGATGACTAGATTCATGAACTGATTTGAATGCTAATTTTCTGTAACTTTCAGGTAAATACGGTCTACATACACTAGTTGAATTTTCGCAGTATATCATTCTATCGTTACCGGGAATGAAAATTTTCTTTAGAGAAATATTATCATTCTTTTCACTTAATAATTTTGACAATTCCAAATCGCATTCCTGAGCTGATGCTAATTCTGTGTAATCAATGGACGTAGGATCGCATATTGTTTCAACTCTCGATAACGCGTCAGCTACGTTGTTGCTTTCGGCCTTTATGTACCTTATATCCGTTGTAAATTCGCTTATGAATAATAGCTGTCTTGTACGTCTGGGTGTTTCGCTGTTACTTTCCACCTTTTTCATTGCATATGTCAATGGCTTATGGTCCGTGAAAATGATTAATTCACGACCTTCGAAAAGAAATCGAAAATGTTTAACTGCCATAAAAATTGCTGTTAATTCTCTATCATACGTAGAATACTTTTGTTGAGCGTTTGTAAACTTCTTTGAAAAATATCCTAATGGTAACCATGCATTTTCTACCCATTGTTGTAAAACTCCCCCTGCACATTTATCAGACGCGTCCGTCATCAGAGATAACGGCACATTGGGCACGGGATGAGATATAATCACTGCGTTTTTAAGGCTCACTTTACACTGTTCAAACGCTTCCATCGCTTTGTCCGTCCATACAATTTTTGTCTTATCATTTTTCTTCGAATTTTTTAAATATTCGTTCAAAATGATTTGATAATTAGTAGCTTTGGGTATGTTTGCTCTATAAAAATTGATCATTCCTAAAAATCGTCTTAATTGTTCAATAGTTTCCGGTCGACGAAATTCTACTATGGCCTTGACCTTATGGTCCAGGGGTCGAATTCCGTCGATTGAAACTTCATAACCCAAAAATTCAATTTTGGACTTACCAAACTCACACTTTTCTTGATTTATAGTAATACCGAATTTCTGAAATCGTTCAAATACCTTTCGTAAATGCATTTTATGTTGTTCAATGTCGTCACTAGCAATTATTACATCATCAATAAAATTGAATAAAAAATCTAATCCTTTTAGCACATCGTTATTCATAAATCTCTGGAATGTTTGACTAGCATTTTTGAGCCCAAAATTCATACGAATATACTCCATCAATCCGAATGGCGTGATTACGGCTGTTTTCGCAATATCCTCAGGTGCTACCTTCACGTAATGATAAGCTCTATTTATGTCAATTTTTGTAAAAATCTTTTTACCTGCCAGAATGTAAGTAAAATCATGAAGTCTCGGTACAGGGTATCGGTCCGGCTTGGTTATAGCGTTTAAACGTCTATAATCACCTACTGGTCGAATATTTCCATTTTTTTTAGTTACTATGTGCAGTGGACTGGCCCACTCACTCTTAGACGGTCTGCATATTCCCATTTCCTGCATTAACCTAAATTCCTCTTTTACCTTGTGGTATCTATCCGGCGGAAGAGGTCGCGCTCGTGCGTACACGGGTTTGCCTGTCGTTTCGATGTGATGATATACATCGTTGCTAGATATTCGGTCTAAATCATTAAATGACACGGGCTTAGTGATATCAGAAAATTCAGACAATAAATCTAGAAATGGATGATTAATGTCTACTGTGCTAACAGAGTAATCATTCGTTTCTACAATTTTTCCAAAAGTTTTCAAATTAGTCGTCTTATCAATTAGTTTACGCGCTCTTAAATCTACTAACAAATTATGATGTTCCAAAAAATCAGCACCTAGTATAGCTTGATTTACATCCGCAATAATAAATGTCCAACGGTAAGGACGACGCAATCTTAAAGGACATGGGTAATCGTGGGCCCCAACCTGCAGTTATTTGATGAGTTAATTAATTCATTTTGTTAATTTAAAGTAGTAGTTTTAGTCATGAAAAGCTCTAAAGCAGTGGAGTTATATTAAACGCTGAAAATAGTCATTTCCGTGTTATGTTTATGCTACCTTCTTACTACGAACGCTTTTCTTCGATTGGTATAGTGCAGCGAAACAAAACCCTACCCGCAATCAATTGTTTTTGACTGTCACAAAAAACCATTGTCATTTGTGACTTGCAGATTCCGTTTCAGTTTTTAGCACAGAGTACTTTTGTATATATACCGGTTTTTAGTTATTGAGTAAAAAATGGAAATTCTTAATTGCCAATTGCACTATTGCTTGAGGCTCAAGATTTCGACGATTCCTGGTACAAGACCAGCCACCGGTAATCCTTAATACTGTCACGTCTTGGTTAACCACATCAGGTAAGTTTCTACATTTTCCTAAGTAATATTATTTTACGATTCATGAAACCTCGCAGAACCGATAACCATTGGGGAGTAAAGGTTCTCGAATGGCGACCACGAACCGGGCGACGCAGTGTTGGAAGGCCCCCCACCCGATGGACCAATACATTGTAAAGGTTGCGGGAAGTCGGTGGATGGAAAGGGCTCAAGACCGTTCGTCGTGGAACTCTTTGGGGGAGGCCTATGTCCAGCGGTGGACTCCTACAGGTTGTTGATGATGAAGCCTCAGGAGCTCCACACATCGAACGCGGTACGATGAGGAAAAGAGCGCAGCGCTATTTGTTTTTGCAACGCAACGCCCTGCCGTGTCTCTGCTTGTTTGGTGTGCATCATGTGCATGCATTCTCCTAAAGATGCATCATATAAAATTCGACAGCCGCAAAAATGAGCATAACTAGTCGTACGAAAGTCTGAAAAGGGTTGCTAGTAATGTAACTTTTTTATCAGTAGGTATATTTTAAATGAGGTACCTAACTACAATGACAATAACTATTATTTTTACAGATATTAAAAAATGACATTGGTGCAAAACGTTCCTGCGGAACAAGCTGCCGTTAGACGGTTTGAACATCGAAGAGTGTGCCGTGGATGTGGTTCTTAGGTCTTACGAGCAAGATCGCATGTTATTAACACTCCAGAATTCCAACAGTGAATGAAAAAAATTGATAGTGAAAAAGTTGTTAAATGCTGTAGGTATATTTTGTAAAAATTGATTTTTGTGTATTATTCAAGTAGTATTTTTTTTTATTTCATAGTTTATCAATAATATAACAGTTAATTAAATACCATTGGTTACTGCTAATCTGAAATAAAAATTGTATGTTTATTCATTTTTTTTATTTAGGTTTAATAGGTAATATCAGAGTATCATCCTTGGTACTATTTAATAACCATAATATAGGTAGGTAGATATTGAATATGAAAATACTTTTACATGGTAGACATCCTCCGACCTGAAGAGGTCCAGGCGTACAGGATCCAGTAATATCCTCCCTTTTCACGTAGATCTGTCAGTATTTTAAACTAATAACAACATAGAATTGAAAATAAATATTGTAATGTTCAAAATAATAACATTTCGTACACTGTCAACCAGGTATTATAAAAAACTTTAACGACCTATATCTCTTTACTCCGGCTGCTTTACAATAAAAGCCGCACATATTTGAAATCTACACGATTAGCACAATGTAAAACTGAAAGTTTCATTATTGCAGGATTAAAAAAAATCGGGGCCCTGGCTCCATACAAATTTGCCCAATGTCCTTTAAGTTAAAAGTCTTAGTACCGTAGGTTTTAATCTCACTACTGTTGGCTGCATATAGTTTATAGTTAGTGCACTCACCCGATAGTTTTTGCTTTACCGACACTGGAATGACAGATACGTTTGCACCCGTATCTACTAAAAATTTTATACCACTTTCCCTATCAAAAACACTTAGGCGATGGTTTTTTCCTGGTACAAAATCTCCCATCGCGACAGACTGTACCTCCATTAGTTTTCCGCTGGCGATATCCAAGCGCAAGGCTTTTCGCATTCCCTTGCCTTGTTTCTATATCTATAATGCCATTTGCATAACCAGTTCGGGTCATCCCTTGTCCTTGACTTGGATCTTGGTCTTGAATTGCTCCTAAAATCGCCACGACCACGATTATTTCCTCGTCGAAAAGAACTGCGACGATGTTGTTGTACTTCCTCACGAAGAGATGCCACTTCCATATTGAGTTTGTGCATCTGCGCTAGAACCTCCGCTATAGGAAACTGGCTGCTGCTGGTAGTGTTGGTACTAACTTCAGCTATCTCACTTCCACGAATATTTTCTATAATCTTGTCCGCTATTCTAGCTAAATTTTCTAAGTTCTGGTCTTGACTTACAGTAAGTACCGCTCGAAGATTCGCTGGAAGTCGCGCAAGCCATAAACTATGCAGAGTTTGATCTGAAGCCTTTGCATTTCTGCCCAAATCTCGCATACGTCGTAGTAATTGGGATGGCTTTTGAGATCCCAATTCTATCTCACCTACTAATCTTTGGAATTGCCTTTCAGCGCTCTCTTCATAGACTTGTAGTAGCCGCTCTTTCAAAACTTGGTACTTGTGATTTTCGGGTGGAGATATGAGAATATCACTTACTTGTTGAAGTGCTTCGCGTCCCATTTTCGCAACGACCAGATTGTATTTGGTCTCATCACTTTGTTTTTGCGACGCTAGAATACTCTCAACCTGAGCGAACCACAATCTAGGCATTTCGCTCCAAAAGTCTGGTATGCGGGAAGAAACTGTGATTGCAGCTAATTGAGACATATTTTCAGTTGTCCCGTCACTTTGCAGTACCTTGTCACTGCTCTCAAAAAATATCGGTTGGTCATTCATTTTTCACTTTATTTACTTACACTTTTATAAAAACTGTCTATTAAACCAATGCAAACTTTATTTCACTTTGTTGTTCAAATTGTTCACGGAGTCACCAATTATAAGTTCTTTTATCCTACTTATATTAAAGTTCTAAGTTTGCACTGGGAGTTACTAAATACCACATAAATTTGATATAAAAGTTTATTCTATTTTAGGATACGTACACACTTGTTCGAGGTCGCTTAGTAACTGAAGTTCATACTTCTCGCTTCCATCCAAAACTCATGGCTCAAGTATCATTCACACTTACAGGGTCCCTACAAAGTTATTACCTCAGTGTGCACCTAGTTAAACGTAAAATATATAGTTTTGGAAGCATTTATAAAGCTCCACGCTATCGGTACATAGGCGCATATGTACGCCATACCTATCTGAGATAAATAAATAAACCTAGAAGGATTGCATTTTACGTTAATACTAGGAGGATTAACATAAACCGCTGACCTGTCAGACGGGTAAAAACAGAACCCAGATTAAATATGAAAGCTTACAGCAATCTTCCTCTGTCGTTCGTTCTCAATCTTATCAAGCTCTGCTTGTTTAGCATCTATTGCTTTCTGATCCATTTCCTGGCAGTACTTGGAGGTGAGGTCCGGTAGCGGTACCAGCCGATACCGAGGCTCTTCATCTGGAGGTGGAGGTTCGTAAATAACCTGAAACCATTTACATCTATAAACGTCATCGTCATTATTTCAGCCGTAGGACGTCTACTGCTGCACCCACCACAATGGGCCTCCAAAATTAATAGGTATCCCGTCCTATGCTGCGCACTCTGATGCGTAGTCACGAACTCAGAACCTTGAACTCTTTATATGAATTCAGAACCAATCAGCGAAGGAACTGAAGATGATTGCTAGAGATGGGCAGCCACGTCTTATAGTAGCCAGCGCATTTGAACACAGCAGCACGGTTTCCAAGGGATGACTCGGTTGTTATGGATTGGTGTTCCTGTTGACCTTTATCTCACCTCTCGCTCGTCAGGTGTGTCAGGACAGAATGTGCGGTACCGAATGGCCATGCAAGTATCCCGCTCGGCACAGCCGACGGCCACGTAAGCGTCATAGCCAGCGCCTATCAGCCACGACACTAGTACATGGGCCAGCTCGAATGGGTTTCCGCTGCGACGGATGATGGCGGTGTAAGGAGACATTATTCGCTCCGGCTGGAACAAAAAAAAGAGCCTTTATTGATACGAATGCAGGGCACAAAGGTATCTTTGCATTCCAACTACATCCAATACCTAATTAGACTTTGGGATCAGCATGGTTGTAGTGTAGATCTATTGCAGAAATTAGGAAAGAGTCATCTTTAGATAGCCACGCGTACCCTATTTGTTCCATGTCTCTCTGAAAACATCACAGTAGGCACGGCGTTCAAGAAAATTACGATAGATGGCACTTTATAGCATACTATATTCTTTGCATCATTGCGCCGACAAGAGGAACCTAAGCTCTTAAATTGAATAATAATAAATTCTTTGCGTGACGCAAATGCAATAGCTTTCCCTGTCAAAATTAAATTCTTTTATTTTCTAGTTTCTCAACAAAACATTTATTTATTTAAATGAGGTATTCATAGTAAAACATACACGAGAAAAAAGTTAGTAAGTATGTGAAATACGTTACAGCATCTTCAATGGCTTTTTCTGTTCGAAAAACTTATGTGCGAATAAACACGTGCTCTGCGAGTAAAAAGTAAAATTATGGTGTGAAAATCAAAATTACAAAGCTTGTCTATGTACCACTTTTGTGTCACAGCCGGTTTTTTTTTAAATATTATGATAACGTTATCTGTACCAAACAAGCACACGTTAAAAATAAAATCATTTCCCGCGTTTTTCCTGCCACAGATTCATAAATAAAACCTATTGTGTAGGCTAGGGCGGCGCCACCCACCACCCTACAAATTGAATCCAAAGTTGGCAAAAACAAGTCCGTGCAACTTCTGCCCCAACTTTCACTTTTCACTGTAAACTTTTCTTTCAACACTTTCATTATTATCAATTTTTCTTCAGTAAGTCAAAGTAAGTCGCAGTTTTGGTAAAAGAACCTACCTACTAAGTAGTTTACATGAAAAATTGTTGCGAATTTCATCTTGCAAGAGTTTGACAAGAAAATCTAGAGGTGGAATTCTAGGTTTGCTTGTTCTCGGAATTTTTGCTCTGAATTTACTAGGTTCCGAGTTTCACTAGGTACGTGATAAAATCCGAAATGAGGAAATCCGTTGAAGAACCAAGGTCATTGACATAGCTCCTCTCAGAATAACAATTTGAAGTAGCAGTGGGCCGGCCATTAGCTTGCTGAACCGACAACCGTTGGGAATAAAGGTTCTCGAATGACGACCAAGAACCGGACGACGCGGTTTGGAAGGCCCCCCGCCCCATGGACCGACTTCGGAGGGCAAAGGCTCAAGACCGCACTCTTTTGGGACACACTTTGGGGAAGCCAATAATAGGCATAATGGGAATATCGCCAGCAGTGGACGTCTTTGGACTGATGACCTAGGTAAAATTGTGTCCCTAAAACCGATCTTACCGAACTTTTTCAAATTACTTTTATTTATCATCTGTAAAAGTAGGTAATTATTAAACACCGCCTCAACAATTAAATTAAAATATAAAAGTCAATAATGCAGTTTTTCTTAACTCTAAAATCGATAGAATGTGTCCTTCCAACAAACTCTATATTTTATAGTTTCAGACTTCTCTATACTGACCCATAATGATGGATTACCCTGTATATTTTGTGCAGTAGTTCTTACCTCAATACGGAAGGTAGGTAACGGTCTCTCCATACTGAATTACTGACCCTTATTGATGGATAAACCTGTAGGTATATTAGGTAACCGGTAGGTAACAGTCTTAGCTTAACTATGTACTTGGGTGTGATAAAACGTGGAAGATAACATAGGCACTAGGTACCTACGTAGCTACATATAATATTCAGGGCAAAGCGAATCAGCGAGCGGAGTTACCGCAGCACTGGCTTAAATTAGACCGTGCCACTCACGAACTAGCTTTGAGTCGCGCTTGACCAAGCGTTATTCGGAGCTCGAACAAGACGCCCTGACCAGAGATGTGCCTTCAGTAACGTGTTAGTTTATCGATGTCGATGATATTCATAATTTATTTTTATTTATTTTATTTATTTAACAAAACCCACAGCCCTTAATCTAAAATACAATAAAAAATTACATGCCAATTCTTACGGCCAAAATGGATTTATAATAAATATTTTAAAATATTTTAATTGGCAGTCAAGTTTATAGTAATGACTCGTACTAGTAATTCTCCCGAAATCATATCTCACGATGTCCGGTACAAGTTGGTGCTTCGATGATCGTTGAGGCACAATTATGATAAACTTTGAACTTTGTAAAACGCACCTTCGGCATGTTCTAACAATAACCAATCTACCTGAACTACTACCTAAGTCATTGAAATTTTACCATGTGAACTCACTTTATACTTATTGGTTTTTAAGTATTACTATTTTCGTTATACCTATCTCAAAATCCATATGGCCGAGAATAAAAATAATAATCGTTTTGGAATTTATAAACTAAGCTCTTTCATCGAGACCCCACTTCATGTACTTATATAACTTTTTTAGAAAGACACTATTTTGGACCCCTATACCTTAGCAACCCCTTAGTTGATTCATAATTCCCTTAGCTGATTCTGAACTCATATTCCTACCAGCAAATCTTAATAGTTAGTAGGTACAACCTATTGACTTATTTAGACAGAGAACGCCTATTCGTCCAAGTTGTTAGAGAGATCTTCCCTCGCTTCGCTCGCTTTCTCAACTTATACCTAATATTTAATTGGTTAAAGCATTTCTCATATTTATGTATTGTTTTACTTTTTACTAAAAGTATTCCACTAATTGGCTGTATTATATGTTAGGGTGACATTATTAACAAATAAGTAGATAGGTAATCTTAGAATCGTTTTGACTAAGACCAAAATAATCTCTCTTTACAAGAAAATTTTGTCACTTTATACATCACATATCATCATCATCATCAACCTGTAGAAGACCATATAATAAAGCTATTGTAATAAATAAACGACTGACATCATAAATAGATACCTAGCTTAACCTGAATTGTTTTTATCCAATGCTATTTTTGACTGTTTAGAAACAGTAAAAAACTGTTATTTGACATTTAATGAATAAGTTACCAATTACTATTATTATTACAATGTATGTAAAACAAGACATTTGCAGCGTACATGTACTTACTTAAGCTACCTTTACACTTAAGCTGTATCCATGTACATGTTGGCAATAAATGAATTGAAGTCCACCGCTGGACATAAACCACCCCCAAAGTTCTACACGAACGGTCTTGAGCCTTTTCCATTCACCGACTACCCGCAAAATTCACAATGTCGTCAGTCCATCGGGTGGGGGGCCTTCCAACACTGCGTCAACCGGTTCGTGGACGGCGACCACGAACCGGGCGACGCAGAAAAGGTTCTGGCGAATGGGGACCAGTGGTCGCCATTCGAGAACCTTTACTCCCCTCCCCCCCTCTTACTCCTTTATATGTAAGCCCAACATCAAAAATATATCGAACGATGGCACGTAGAGTGAAATACTTCGCGTAGCTTTGATGTAGCCACCGAGCGTAATTTTTTAACAATCATTGAAACGAGGATTTTGGAATTTGTAACAACAATTAGAGCTGGCCACAAGTATCGATATATCGATGCAAGACACTCGACTCGCAAGTATCGATTCGGGCGGGGGTCCAGTTGCGAGGGGGCGCGAGGGTGGCTCGCGACGACGCGTACAGACGCCACTCATGCGAGGCCGTGCTGTGCCTCTAATTGAAAGCGCTGTGACAATTTTTTATCGATATCGATGAAAGTTATTTTTATAAAGAGAATTTTTAGGAGCATTATTGATTTGAATACCTATAATGAGGTGTATTCAACACTTTGTTGACTGGCTTCATAGCTCAATTGGTAGTAACTCTGTCTTCTGCGCTAGAGGTCGCGGGTTCGATTCCCGCACTGGACAAACATTTTGTGACAAACATATCAGTCTCTGGTTGGTACCCATAGTACAGGCTATGCCTAGTTTGGGATCAGTTGTCACCGTGTGTGATATGTCCGGAATATTTAAAATTTAATTATTTGTTAATATTTTTTCTGGCATTTTGCAACTACGCTTTGTCTCTTATTAGGTACGAACTTCTACCATTTCGCACTAATTATAGAATAAAACTAATAAGTAAACTTTGTATAGTATAATGCGAAATTAACTATGTCTCTGTTTGTTTGTTAACTCTTCGCGACTAAGCGGCTAAATTTATTTTGATAAAATTTTACTGATACTACTCTCTATTCAGGTATACTATCAGGCTACATCAAAATGTATTTTCTTCTCCCGATTAATTTAAATATTCCGGGAAAATATTAGATGCTACATTATCATAATATACCCACATCACCTGATGTTCAGGTGCAGTGAGATTAATAACCTGGTCCCATTTATCGTGATTAATGCTGGCATCGTTTGAAAAAATTGCCAAATTTAGGAAAACTTATACACTTTACTTACGTTTATGCTAATATATCGGACAGATTGTTTTTTACAATTTTCTATTTATTTGCTCTACCTCTACCAATAGTATCAGAAGCGAAAAACTTCCTTAACTAACACCGCAATCACCTAGAATACTTGAACGAGCATTAGGTAGTCTTTGTGACTCGCTGGACTCGTGAATTTTTTATCGACAAATAAAAATAAATATACGGCAAACGACCGCAGCGCAAATGGGAGCGCTCTCCAAGAACGGCAGTCCACGCGAGTGATTTGCGCCACCCGCCGCCGCCGCGCGGTCGCGACGCGGCGCGGGCTAAGGACGTGACGTTTTATTTTGTAAAATCATCGATATCGATAAAATATTTTTATAGTTCGATATACAAACAAACGTTTTATTTTAACTTTATTTTGAAGAAAAAAGAAAATGTCGAGTATAGCTTATGTAGCACCCGTGACAAGGGTCTTCGGAAAACGTATTGACAGGTCGCTTTCTTACGATAGTTCGGGTGTCTTGACAATGGACGAGTCAACAGCTGGTCTAGGGCCGTCACGGAGACACGGGGAGCCTGGAGCCAGGGTCGGCAAACAAAGGAGTGTTATTGTCACGCGGCGCCGCCCTCCCGCCGCGAGTGGTGTCCGTGGCGACGGCCGGCCGGGTACCGCGGATCGATATCGCTCGAGATCTCGGCCTACGCGCCCGCCTCGCCGGCCATTTGCCTACCTCGACGCCTCAGGCTCGTGTGTACATAACCCGCCACCCACCACCCCGATACCCCCAGATTACCGCCTACAAAGCAAACTTCATTGGTACGTGCATGCAATATGCGCAAGGAGGCCGAATTGCGCCTCGACCCGGCCAGATTGCTTTGATACCCGAGCCTCCTGTAGTTATACAAACTAGGCCGTTGCATATCCTATCTTGGCTAGGAGACTATTCCGAACGCTGACCGAAGTACCAACCTACCTGTGTGTTTCAAATCTCTTGGTTTACAAATGGTGATAATTACTCGTGCAGACCTGCAACAGATCTAGATCTAGATGCTGTTTGCTTTGCAATGCTCCATCATTGATGACGTCATCTTCCTAAAGAAAACAAGCAGGTACACAACTAGCCTAGAATGCTTATCAAGCTTGCTTGCACATTATATATATCTTTCAAAAAGTAAGTCGACAAAAGAAAGGGAAGTCGAACCTGAATTTAAAGATTTGAAAAATGTCATCCTTGCCTATAAATTCTCACACCAAGCAGCAGTGCTGGAGTGCTGCAAAGCTGTGTTCCAAGGGTGAGGTGGCTGGTGATCTGAGGACCTAAGTGAAATTACAGACACATGTGACTTTTTGTAATGACAATAATATTGTTTTAATTTTTGATAAATCATTATGTTTTTATCTCTGTAGCCAATTCAATGCATCAAGATCGTTGTTTTGTCCATTGTGGAAAAATACAAAATCGTTCTACAGAAAAACTCTGAATCGAATATCCTTAGTTTAATTAAATAAACTAAGGATAACTATAAACGTCAGATATAAGAAAACAATTTCAAGTTAAAATTAATAGGTAATTGGGTAAGTTCCGTTTAGTCAAGCAAGGTTAAATCACATCTTCTTCTTCTTGTCGTGTCACTGATTCTTTCATGGTCATCCTGTATTATGTTAGTGACCATGTTGAGGTATGGTGGCCTAAGACCGTCGATTAAAGAATCAGTGTTGTGAAAGGATTAAAGTGCGCCTCTATAAGTTAAATCACTATATCTACCTAAAACATTTGTCGGAAACTCTTACTGATTTTAGGTGGTTTTTTTTGATCACATTCTTCCATTTACATGGCGAAAAGAAACGATCCGTCAATAAATTAACGATTAGTTGTTCAAAAGCTCCACCACTTCCAAAAAATGCGTTGTTTTACTGAAAAGTTTCTGTTAAAAGGAGCAACGAAACGAAAACGAAAGTTTATTATTTGAATGGGGACTTCGGCGCCGCGCGCCGGCAACTTTGCCCAAACTTGCACAATTGCATGGGGATGATGAAACTTTGAATTGTGCTGCACTGTAGATGAATATTTTTTCGGCTGAACCGAGTTTTAGAAAAATGAAACATACAGTTGCTTAAGTAGTAATTAATAAGTTCAAGAAATGGTGTTTTTTTTTGTTAAAATCTAAGTAGGCAGGAAAGTTAATAAACAAATTGTGAAGAAAAGCAATACCTTCCCTATTTAAAAAAATCCAACGAACATCTTTAGCACAATTAATTATACACGAGTAGCTACATCATTACGCCATAATTTTGGAGCCGAGGGATTAACGAGGAAGCGCCCTACGCCATAATAAATAGATCGAAAAACAAACAATAAAGAACTGAATGGAATGAGTAGGTATGAACGACGAGTGAATGAGAATGAGCTGTGAGACTAGCGAGCCGCGCCGGGGCGTCGGGAAATTCGGGAATATTTTAGCGTATTTCAATAAAGGCGCGACATCTTTAATCTAGGGATCGGGCAGGGGCATAAATCTTGCAAGTACAGGCCGGGCAGAGCCCAGGGCCAGTTCGAGGGAGTTTTGAATCATTTAGCGCGAGCGGCCGCGCGACTTCCGTCCGGCACGTGCGCCCCCCGCGGCCGCAGAGCCGCAGAATAGCTGCGAGTTAGTAGGCCCGCGTGCCACCCGCGCACCGAGCGCGTCTGTCTTGTCGAGACAAAGGGGCCATAGGGCTGGGTAAATGTAGAAATTCTTTGAAAGTTATCGATAATAACTTTTATAAAACTTTTTGTTTCTTCTGCTTTATCAGTTTTGAGATTTAGATTTGAAGCGATGCGATCGCAACCATTTGTTTGGAAGAGCTCCCAAACAAATAATTGCGATCGCTGCAAATATAAAACTTTAAATTAGTAGGTAGCCTTCTGTTTGTTAAATACAGGTGATTTTGTTGTCACACGTCAGACATCTGTCGACTGTGACTGTGTCGATTTAGTCGACAATATCTACCTATAACGTTTTTGGTAGATTGAGTTCTACTTAGTATCTAATTAGTTTTAAAATTAATGCTATATCCAGAAAATCCTAATTTTTTTTCACACAGCTGGAGAATAACAGATCGATGTATTTTTTGTAAATGTGGATATAGTTAAACAACCATAGGCTACTTTTAATCCAGGTACCATGCGTGCGAAGCCATGGGTGGAAGCTATTACCTAAATTACCTAACTACCTTAAATTATTTTAAAAGTTAATTACATGCATGCCTAAATAAGTTGTAATTAGTTAATCGATAAATTACAGATACCAACTCAACCCCATCTCTAGCATACGACGTCCGAGCCGCCTCTAATTTGAATTCACGGAGACTCCGCGACGCGTCCGCCGCGTCGGCCGCGCCCGACTTAATGAATCGCGTGGGGGTTGGGGGGTCTCCCACAGGGGGTCACAGGGGGTCGCCGGGGGGCGATCGGACGGCCACCGCATCCTCCGCGCGGATAAGTGACGCCCGTGTTGCTCAGTACATAGGTACGCCTTATGTATCTCGGTACATAGCGGCCGGCCTGTACCTACGTAACGCTCGCCAAATTTATGTCCCGCACATGTCTAGAGACCGCGGTGTACCTTCAGAGGGATTTTGCGTGTACAAACGGGAGCCGCCGAAGATATTTGAGACGGAATTTCTCTCGGACCCTTATTGATGAGCTGCCCGGTCGGGTTCCGCTAATCCTGTCCCCGCGCACATGAGCACATACAATTCCATGCGAAATATCTTCATTATATTCATGGCATTTGTTGAGCACATTGGATAGAACGAGGCATTTAGTTAAGGTTAATCGAGCCAAAGGGTTTCGGATAAAATAAATGCAAATGAGCTTTTGAACGGTAGAGAGGCCTCTAGCAAGACCGCGCTGTTTCGTCCGAATCGAAGTCGACTGTAAACAAAAACTTGCTAATGGGCAATTATGCAAATAGCGGGTCGTGATGACCAATCAAAACGCAGTAAATTATTCAAGCGATCCCAATACGCCCGGGGCCGTTTTTATTACTATAGGATCGATGCTGAAATCTTATCATGTTTAGAGAACACTATTTCGATCAAGTTGTGTACAGTCAATATGTGGCATGTAAGTAGTTAGTTCATGTAACTGTAAAAAGAAACGGACACTAAGGTTTTATATTTTAGGTAAATTTCAGTTTAGTGAGATGCCAATCACAAAATGTGTTCAATTCTCACAGATCCGAATCCAGTATTAATTAAATGTATTGTTACCCACCCCATATACGGTCAAGCCTGCGGGCAAGCGTGGGAGACAGCCGCGTCCGCTCAGACTCCGGCCATTATCATCTATAATCACGCGATATCGATTGACGACGTACCGCCCTAATTTGGCGCGGGAATCTCGGATTACCGACAGAAAAATCGCGCGGGGCTCCGAGAACAAAGAACACACACACTTCGCAGTAATTATTATGATAATTTTATTGGAACTTGCACAGCCCAGTGCCCCAAGAATCAGTTTTATTGATCAAAGAAACTTCATTATAGGATCTAAGTACAGGTTACAAAAGGTTTCTTTGAAGAATGTGTCCTCCTTTCATAAAAGTGAAATGAAGTAAAATGTAGCATACTTGAACTATTTTGATTAACAAGGATTTTCAGACACCCTCGCACTAAAGACCACAAACTAGAACGTTTAATTTGAAACAATGTTTAAATTTCAAACGATATAAAAATAAAAAAAGAAATATTCCGCACATATCACACACGGTTAACTGATCCCAAACTAGGCAAAATTAGGCATGTGTACCAGAGACTGATATACATAATAGATACATATTTAACACCCAGACACAGAACAAACATCTGTGCTAGTCACAAATGTTTGTCCAGTGCGGGAATCGAACCCGCGACCTCTAGCACAGAAGGCAGAGCTACTACTAACTGAGCTATGAGGCCTGTCAATTCATACGATATACGATGTTTTACTTGTATATACGCGGCGGCACGGCTACTTGTATTTTTTTTCATTTGCACGGATAGATTTGCACCTGGCAGTACAAAATTACGTTGACAAAAAAAAGCAAACATCGCAGTTGGATGCGCTCCCAAGATCGTCATTATAATCGATAAAATGGGTATCGCATCTATTGATGTGCGTGCCGCACTAACATGGCGCGCGGGAAGTGTGAACCGCTCGCGTCCTCACGCGAGGGACCGATGAGTATCCTACTATCCAACTAATCATCATTTCAGCCGTACGACGTCCACTGCTGAACATGGCCTCCCCCACAGACAGAGAGAATTCCTTATCATGTGGGGGGATTTGCCCATAATCACCACGCTCGGCATGCGTTAGAGCTATCGTTGTTAAAATGAGGGACGCTGCTGCCCATCTCCTAGCTTTTTTCCCTTAGTCGCCTCTTACGACATCCGCGGATAGTTAGATATGGAGAGGCCTATTCTTCAGCCGGGGCCACCATCCTACTAATATAAATAAATAAATATAAATATTCCGGACATATTCACACGGTCAACTGATCCCAAACTAGGCATAGCCTGTACTATGAGTACCAGAGACTGATATACATAATAGATATACATTTAACACCCAGACACAAAACAAACATCTGTGTTCATCACACAAATGCTTGTCCAGTGCGGGGATCGAAACCGCGACCTCTAGCGCAGAAGGCAGAGTTACTACCAACTGAGGTATGAGGCCAGTCAAATAATATATATAATGCGAATGTTTGTGAGGATGTTTGGATGTTTAGATGTTTGGGTGTTTGTAGTTCAATCACGCCGTAACGGCTTGTCTCTTGGAATAGATAGAGTGCTATACCTAAGTGTTTTCATAAAATTGAATTTTTAATCTACAAGGTGATAATTGGCCGTGGTGGCCCCGGCTGAAGAATAGGCCCCTCCATATCTCATATCCGCGGATGTCGTAAGAGGCGACTAAGGGAAAAAAGCTAGGGGATGGGCAGCAGCGTCTCCTATTTTAACAACGATAGCTCTAACTGCGCTCACCAACCCGCATGCCCAGCGTGGTGAGTATGGGCAAATCCCTCCACATGATAAGGAATTCATTCTGTCTGTGGGGGAGGCCATGTTCAGCAGTGGACGTCGTACGGCTGAAATGATGATGATGATGAAGGTGATAATTCATAATATTATGTAAACTAGCAGGGAAGGGGCTAATTCTATTAACAAAAAGATATATACGAGAAATTAACAGAAAAAACTGAAAGTTTCAGTACCTATTTATTTCCCGAACTTTTTTAGCTTGGTCTTTTTTTCAGGTTTATATTAAAACTAACTACTTAACGTACCGGAAGTTCGAAATCAAAATTGTGTTCTAAAACAGCTGAATTGTTGTTGAGTTTGAACCGACTTGACCTCAAGACAGCTGTTTTTGGAATAGTGTTTTTTTAATGAAAAATGGCGAATTTCAGTAAAGTAACTTTTCCTTTAAACGTAACTTTATTGCATAGTATAAGCTCTATTATCCTTATTGGGTGTAAAATAAGCCCCTTTTGGGATAGTATACATATTATAAAACACCTTGTATTTCTGTTTATTTCGTAGATTCATTTTTTTTTATACAACAGAGGTGGCAAACAAGCTTACGGTCCTCCTGATGGTAAGCGGTTACCGTAGCCTATGAGCGCTTGCAATACCAGAGGCAACACGCACGCGTTGCCGACCCCGAACCCCCTTCCCCCCTAAAGAGCTCTGGCAACCTTACTCACCGCAGGAACACAACACTATTTGAAACAAATACTGTTATTTGGCTGCGATCTTCTGTAAGGCGGAGGTACCTCCCCAGGCAGGCTGCTCCAATTCAGAACGAGAAAAACTCGCTGTGCCCTACCTCCTCCTTAAAATTCATCCAAAGGTTGGACCTGTTACGTATGGAATACTCAAGTGGAATGTTCCAATTGTTCGGACATGCCACTAGCTACCCCCCTTAAACATCTGGAGATCTGAGAGGAGGTCTACCATTCTTGAGCCCTTTCCATCCACCAATCTAGTTTTAAAAAGAAATTGATATGCATGCTGTTAAATGAATAAACGTACAATGAATGCTACACTTTCACGCACTTCATCACCTAAACTAACACAACAAAAACCTCCTAATATTTTAAGTTACCTGAGGATAACGTAGTGGGTTGTACATTCAATCATTTTTTTTGTTAGATAAAACTTATTAGTAAGATTTCAATGTATCAACTGTTAGTTGTTCCGAATAAAGTAAAATAAATAAATTTAATTCTTGAGGACAAAAATGAGCCTGTTATATTTTATTGAAATTAATAGAAAGTTCCTTCAATAAACCGAAAGACAATACATTTGAAACGGGCATTCACTCTTGACGGCTCTATAAAATGACTGTAAACGTGGCCACTTGTTGCTCACTCTTCGCTGAGGGCTGTTTGTTATATAACAAATTATCCAACTTGATCCCTAAACTGCTAGTTCATCTCCCAACTCGTTTTGTTTTTACATATTTATCTATTATGTATATCAGTCTCTGGTACCATAGCCTGTACTATGGGTACCAGAGACTGATATTGATTTGACAGGCCTCACAGCTCAGTTGGTAGTAACTCTGCCTTCTGCGCTAGAGGTCGTGGGTTCGATTCCCGCACTGGACAAACATTTGTGTGATGAATACAAATGTTTGTTCTGTGTCTGGGTGTTAAATATATATATATTATGTATATCAGTCTCTGGTACCCATAGTACAGGCTATGCCTAGTTTGAGATCAGCTGACCGTGTGATAGGTCCGGAATATTTATTTATTTATTTTATTTTTTATATTTTTGATATACATAATAGATATATATTTAACACCCAGACACAGAACAAACATCTGTGTTAGTCACAAATGTTTGTCCAGTGCGGGAATCCAACCCGCGACCTCTAGCGCAGAAGGCAGAGTTACTACCAACTGAGCTATGAGGCCAGTCAAATATGCTCTATTCTATGCCTTGTTACTTTGCAGTCTGTGGCCGAGCGGCCGGCAGCGGGGAGATTGAGCACGCAGGACCCGCGGGAGGCGTACCTACGTGTCTCCCGCGGCATTCGACCGAACATCCGCTATGCTACGGCAGAGCGGCTGTTCATCGATGTCGATACTAAACCGTTAATATTCATCATCATCATCATCATCAGCCCACATTAGTCCACTGCTGGACATAGGCCTCCCCCAATACACGCCACTGAGCCCGGAAATATTAATCTTCATATATCCTCAATGGACGACCTCGTTGGTGTAGCGGGCGATTGCCCGTCTGAGACGCAAGGGGTGCGGGTTCGATTCCCGCTGCCAGTTAAATGTTTGTGTGATATGCAAATATTTGTCTGGGTCTGGGTGTTGTGGTACCATGGTACTCGTAGTTTCTGATAACCACGACACAGGGAATCCTAGTGTGGGGTTAGAACTATGTATGTGACTGTTGGGTGTTACCTAGACTCTTGATCTGAAGTAAGTAGGTTCGAATAGCGGCAGAGCACCAATGGATTTTTCTATAAAAAAAAACATTAACACGTGCTCATAACGGTTAAGGAAAACATCGAGAGGAAACTTAGCATTGACTCTGTCTTTCCTGTGGATAAGGCCGACAAGGCTGAGAAGATAGTAGTCCCAGGTACTACAGCGTCCTGTAAGTGAGTAAAAGTTCTACCTGACGCTGTATTACATATTTCATATTCATTTATTGCCAACATGTAAATGGATACAGCTTAGGTGTAAGGTTAGCTTAAGGAAGTACATGTACCCTGTAGGGCGCTGCAAATGTCTTGTTTTACATATATTTAAATAATAATAATAATTGGTAACTTATTCATTAAATGTCAAATATAAGTGTAGTATAAACAGTCAAAAATAGCATTGGTTAAAAACAATTCAGGTTAAGCTAGGTATCTATTGATGATGTCGTCAGTCGTTTATTTATTAAAAAAGCTTAGCAGATAGGAATTCTTCCGCCGAGTAATAGCATTTATTTAAGAGTAGATTTTTTAATTTGTTATGGAATACGGAGTCTTTTAGCTCTTTTTTAATACTGTCAGGAATTTTATTGTAGATATTTATTAACCTAAATTCAGGACTTTTGTCGAGTATTTTTAGTTTTGAAAAAGGTAGTATAAACTGGTCCTTATTGCGTCTATTATAGTTTACTATTGTATTAAATCATCTAGAATAGATGTAATAAGACCTTGCTGTTTTCGCTCTTATTTTTTTCCTCTTGTTCATAGAATAAGCTTCTTTCGAGATAATAAGGTACATAATTATGAATCCCACCCGGTGGACCGATGACATTGTGTAGGTTGCGGGAAGTCGGTGGATGGAAAGGGCTCAAGACCGTTCGTCGTGGAACTCTTTGGGGGAGACCTATGTCCAGCAGTGGACTTCTACAGGTTGTTGATGATGATGATGATGATGATAATTATGAATCACCTTGTATAAAGCTCTCGTACTGATTTTAGAGTTCTTTTGCGCGTAAAACGTTTATAATCTTTGTATTTTCAATAGCTAAAAATATTATATCGATATCAATATTGTCCTGCACTATCACACCGCAAGTGACGGTATCACGTCGCGGTTTCTCCGCGGTCCGCGTGAGGCCGCGGTCCCCCGACGGACGCGACGATGCGATACGATCTCCCGCGAATGTGCGTGACCGCATCCTGCCTCCCCCCGCGCTAACCGCTGCGCCGGCGCACCCGTGCCTTGTGCCACTTTACATTTACATTATCGAACTGATTTTGAATAATACGATCGTCAATTTATCTACTTAAATTACAACATTATTTTTTTTATGATAAACTCTAATTAGTGAAAAGGATTATGGACTATCACTTACAGACCTTTAAATATCGTGCCACCACCAGCCTAGCATCTCGAAAAAACCACTTTAGTAGTTTAAAATAAAACTTAACAAGGCTTATAGGTCTAAGCTAGGGTATGCAGCACAAACTAGAGGCCCTAACCCGCAAGGCTGCTTTTTTTTTGTAATGATAGGTAATTGTCTCACCTCACACACCTATCTGCAACTCTCTTGCTTTATTCATAGCCTGATGGCGGCCTAGGGCTAGGTGTACCTAAGTTATCTAACCGATGGCCTAAAGACCTTTTCCCACTACACCGTACCTAAGCCCAGTACAAAGAATCATCGTTGTGACCAAGAAAGAATCAGTGGCACGACAAGACGAAGAAGAAGAACAAGTGGACGTTGCTTCATATTTTATAGAAAGAATATTTTTTTGCATGATCCGACACGGACACTGTCATGCTATGGAACGTTGTAGAGGTAAAGGCCTTAATTCACTAATTGACGGGTAATACGGATCCCATGCGGTGTTCCCCATTCATCATCATCATCAGCCTGATGAAGTCCACTGAAAATAGGCCTCCCCCATAGAGTGCCATGACGAACGGTCTTGAGCCTTCTCCATCCACCGACTTCCCGCAACCTTCACAATGTCGTCGGTCTATCGGGTGGGGGGCCTTACAACACTGCGTCGTCCGGCTACCCATTCATACCATTTAAATTGGGGAGTCACAGTGAAACCTCTGTTATATATGTTAGTGCATTACTATTATAATCTGTCGTCTGCGCAACCGCGCGCGGCGGTAATAAATAAATAAATAAATAAATCTTTATTCATTACCTTAGTGCTACGAATAACATAGAGAATTAATATCTCATCATCATCATCATCAACAACCTGTAGAAGTCCTCTGCTGGACATAGGCCTCCCCCAAAGAGTTCCACGACGAACGGTCTTGAGCCCTTTCCATCCACCGACTTCCCGCAACCTTTAGAATGTCATCGGTCCATCGGGTGGGGGGCCTTCCAACACTGCGTCGCCCGGTTCGTGGTCGCCATTCGAGAACCTTTACTCCCCAACGGTTATCGGTTCTGCGAGCTATATGGCCTGCCCACTGCCACTTCAACTTGCTAATTCTGAGAGCTATGTCGGTGACCTTCGTTCTTCTACGGATTTCCTCATTTCGGATCTTATCACGTATCATTAATATCTAATTAAGGGTAACAAATGAAACGATGCCTGAACTAGGATAACCTGTGTCTCAGGCGGTAAAAGGCTAATATTAATAACTAAAGTTGGTACTTATGAATGTAATTCGTGCACGCTGCCATACTTCCGTCCGCGGCTGCGTCGATATGTCACAAGGTCGGGCCCTTCACTGTTTCTGATGCATTTTGATGAAGTGGTCCTTCTCTAATTGCGGTCTTTAATTATTTACGAAATAAACTGATGTTGGGTGCGGAGACACGTTTTAAATACATTTTTAAACGACTTCAAAAAAGGAGGAGGTTCCCAATTGTTAACCGGTTTTGATAATTTTCTCGCTGGTATATACATTACTAATCCGTATAAATTTTAATCCTGAGGGTTTGCTATTCATCCCGAAAAACTTAAAAATTCATCTCATATTTTGAAATCGTAACATATTTTGTTTTTTATTTGAAGGAGCCATGTGAGATCCAGAGAATATAAACTATGTAGACGACGCGGCGAAAACTAAGATAATAAGTCCTACTAATATTTTAATAATTTGTAATAAGTTCGTACGAATTCATTACTAAGTAGTAAAAACTAAATTATGCATATAAATATCAGATGAATAACGTGTCTGAGAGTGGTCCAGTTATTTTACTTCTAAATCTTTTTTTCTCAAAGATTCAGCATTAGATACCAGAATACCTGTGACACCCAACACCAAACTCTACACAGGGTCAGACGATGTGTGGATTAGATTTACGCTGCGTGTGTGAACTTCGCGGTATACAGACTGACTGTTGCCAGCTGAAGGTTGGCATTTCTGCTAGATTCGTCTCAAAGTGTGAAAAATATGGGCATGTGACAAATGTTACGTTTGGAATCGTCTCCGACTACTACACTTACCTATACATATTAGAGAATTCAAAATATTTGTATGCATTAATATATGTTAAATGTTAAATATAATGAAAGATATAGGTTAACCCCCTAGGGTAATCCACAATAAGCCTATTTCTAAATTTGTCCCAAACCAAATATTCCACTTAGTGTTTCTAACAAAGAAATTACACAGTTTTTATTAATTTTTTTTTTATTTATCGCATCGCTGTTGCCGAGAGAACAGCAAGCTAAAAGCGCTCAGGACCGACAACGACGTGCCAATTTAGACGGAAAAGGAATTCTCAAGTTAACGAAAAAGTGGATAGATCAGTCCCAAAATTAAAAAAGTTGGCAAACAAATCCATAAATCAAATGAGGACCCTCAAAAGGGGTTTACAGTTCACTTGGTTGTAAAAGAGAGTATTTTTGTGTTGAAACATTGTTTTATTGTCCGGGCTTCGCGACCGTAGTTTAGACAAACGTTTGGGCATCGTGTTTGGTGAGTTTCGGATTCGTAATGACTACTTCAATTTAGATAGCTTGTTTGAAATATTCCAGTAGCTATGCCACAAGATTACGTTTTTTTTAATAAGTTTTTAATTTTGGAACAGAACGCGAGATACAGTAAAAATTAAAAACGATTTTACCTGCATTACAGTGCGGCCACGCTTAGAAGCCATTTTTGACGGGCATTTGACACTTCATCAAAATAAACTTGTAACGGCGGCCATACAATATTATTTATTTTCTCGATATTATAACGGCACAATTGGACGAATTTTCTCAGATATGACATATATATTTATTAGAATATTAAAAAGGAATATCTAAATCCATTAATTTCACGATTTTTTTAAACTAATAAACCTATTTAAAATTATAAAAAGAAAAATTCTAAATAAACCGAACGTCGTTACAAGTTTACGTCAGTATACTCGTGTCAAGTCGTGTCAATAAGGATGTTACCCAAAAAATTGAAAGATTTCATTCGATTTTTTGTTCGGGTCGACAAGTTGAATACATTGACTATGCTATCGAGTTTAATTGTGCACAAATAAAAGTTCATGCAGTGCATATTCGATTCACTGATGTTTGAAAACCATATCGATCCATTCAGCTTATCGATAATTTTAAGCAGGTCACCTCACTATGAAGCTAAGACTGACAGACATCAAATGTGGCTTTTTAATGTGGCTTTACTATAGTAATAAAACTGTAATGCTGTGTCTGATTAGCTCGAAAATAGTGTATGAGACCAAGAAATTCTGTTTTTACAAAATATCAAAATAATTTTTACATCCTACTTGTCCTACTCCCTACTAATCCTGTTAATATTATAAATGCCAAAGTTTGTGAGGATGTTTGGATGTTTGTGGTTCAATCACGACATAACGGCTCAACCAATTTCTATGAACCTTGGATTAGGTATATATATAGTCTTCTATATAGTATATATATAGTCCTTACCTATTGACTGGCCTCATAGCTCAGTTGGTTTGACTGGCCTCATAGCTCAGTTGGTAGTAACTCTGCCTTCGGCGCCAGAGGTCGCGGGTTCGATTCCCGCACTGGACAAACATTTGTGACTAACACAGATGTTTGTTCTGTGTCTGGGTGTTAAATATATATCTATTATGTATATCAGTCTCTGGTACCCATAGTACAGGTTATGCCTAGTTTGGGATCAGTTGACCGTGTGAATATGTACGGAATATATATTTTTTTTTTAATAGCATATACTTTAGGCTACTTTTTATCTAAGTACCACGCGAGCAAATTTAGCATAATATATGTGCTATTCCAGATCTATATCTATGCCAAATTCATCCAGATACGTTCAGCCGTTCTGGCGTGATTGAGTAACAAACAAGAGGTAGTGCACAGCGAGATTTTCTCGTTCTAATTTGGAGCAACCCGCCTGGAGAGGTACCTCCGCCTTACAGAAGATCGCAACCAAACAACATTATTTGTTTCAAATAGTGTTGTGTTCCTGCGGTGAGTAAGGTTGCCAGAGCTCTTTAGGGGGTCGGCAACGCGTGCGTGATACCTCCGGTATTGCAAGCGCTCATAGGCTACGGTAACCGCTTACCAACAGGTGGGCCAAATGGTTAGTTTCCACCTCAGTTGTATAAAAAAAAAAAAATATGGCAATCAAAGACAAGGGTGCAATTGTGAAAGCGTAATTGTCATGAACTTCGTAAATTTGAGGACGATTTTAGCGACATCAGAAGATTTTCAAACATGAAATGGAAGGATCTTGAAGTTTATCCTTGTCAAATTTGGAACGTTTTAAATCTTGCTATGATTGTTATAATCACCCTCAAAGTTAGGAACTTTATTGCCATTACGCATACGCAATAGGCATGTAGTGCAGACATTGCAAAGAACTCTACTTAGTAAAGTATGGTATGGTAAATAAGGTGATGTAATTTGGTAATGTTGGCTCGCTCTTGTGCAAACTCCTCAACACAGCAACATGAGAGAATTTAAGATTTATCATTTTTCGAGATACTTTATATGCTGCTCAGACAATGGTCACATCCCCACGTTCTCCACATAGTTATGACCCCACAGTAGGGTTTCCTGTGTCGTTGGAATCAGAAACTTCGAGCACCAAGGTACCATAACCACAAAGATTATTATTTTGTCTTTATGTTATACGGAGGCAATATTATTTGAATTCAAAATATTGTTTATTGTTCAAAACAAGGTGCTGTGTTGCATGGTTTGGGAACTCTTCTTTTAAGTTGCAATAGCCTGTGTTAGAAGAGTCCCCTCTTTTCTGTGGTTCGCATAGGAACACTTAAACAATGCCAATCAATAGTAACTAGAATTATTTGGCTGCGATCTTCTGTATGGCGGAGGTACCTACAGGCGGGCTGCTCCAATTTAAAACGAGAAAATCTCGCTGTGCGCTACCTCCTCCAAAACTACTCCTTGTCTATGATAAACCCTGAATAAATACATTCGGTGGGACAAATTGTTCACTGGCTTGCGCCCGCGGCTACCATACCTAGCCTATATGCTATTCTAGGTAAAGAACTCTATCTACTCCAAGTTTCATCGAAATCCGTTGAGCCGTGAAAGATTGATTGAACCAAACATCCTCACAAACTTTCGCATTTATAATGTAAGTAGGAAAGTAGAATAGTGGGATTTGTCACACTGAACGCGGAAATCGAACCAGCACATCTCCATAAAGCCGCGCACCGTTTCGGCTATTTTAATAGATATAGATTCGTAAAACTCTACTCTCCGCGTTCCTTTTCTCCCTTCCGACAAAAAAACACAGTAGGATGTAACTTCAGAGAAAATTCTTGGACGCCATTGCGACGACTACGACGAAGCTCGCATCGTCTCGCGGACGTCCCACATTTTTTTAACCATTGCGCTACCGCGGGTCACCCCGCATACTGGGGGGTTAACCCCTTAGAGGGGAGGCGGAGGGGGGGCGCGGGCTGGTTAATTAGTCGCGAACGCGGTCCGGCAGCACTCCACCTAAGTTGTTTCCTTCTTTATTTGCCCACTTGATACAAATGTGGGTCTGTCGGACGCCGAGGGAGTATAAGCTTTTATCGAGAGCCTTCAAAGGAAATAACGAACAGTGTACGAAAATTAGTTGAGTGTTTTGGAAATCGAAAAGATATATTATTCCGAATTCTTTAAAAAAATGCCTAAGACATTTTTAAGTTCACCGTAACGTTAAAGAAAATAAAAAACTTTATTTACAGAAAGAAAATTAAAACGAATACAAGTAAATATTTACAAAATACACAAGAAATAGTTGAGCTATCTAAAGAACGCTACAAACGATCTAAAGATAACTCAATTGATCCAGTACATTGATCACCACGCACCAACTTAGCAACTTTTTTACATTGCGTAACCTACCTATAAAATATATCATGTTCGATAAAGGAAGGTGACCAAGTTATTTAACTCAGGACTTCAGCTTTCTTTGTAAAATTGATCGAGCGAGCGAAGCAAGCGAAGACAATAAACGTCCGGCTCAAGAGGGGTTTTTTTTTAAATGTTGTGCAAATGCATGACTTATTATGAAAGAACTTTAATAATACATTGTAAAATAATTTTCATTTTTATTCTAGGTCATATGGTTTTCGAGAAAAACGAAAATAGTAACACTTGAAAAACAATATATCGTGAAAAATGGGAATTTGGTAAAGTTTCAATTAGTTAGTTAGAACATGCTAAAGATGCGATTTTAATTTTTTTTTCTTAATTGTCCTGCAACGAAGCACCAACTTTTACCAGACATCGCGAGATCTCAGTTCGGGGCGAACCACTAGTCTTTCGATTGCTTTGTTATTTTGCAGTAATTAGTGTTGCCAAACTGAGTCGCAGCGCAGCGGGTGCCCGCAGCCAAGTTTATCTCGCAGAGGGGCAACTACCGGTTCCATTTGACGTCAGTTATAATTCAGTCATTAAAGAATTAAAGTTAACAGCTGGCCCCTTCTGGAGAAGGGCAGCACTGGACAGAGCACATTGGAAAGAGCTAGAGGAGGCCTTTGCCGATAGGCACTCTGAAATAAGGGATATCATATAGTGGAAATTGTGATGGAAAGAAATGTAAAACTTCAGATTAAAGGCTTATTATTATTATTATTATTATAATTCAGTCAAACATCGCTTATTACATAAAGCCAGACCAGCAAACTATGAGTGGACGCTGTGGACGCAAGGACGTTTCAGTGAAATTCGGTGCTTAGGGACGTGGAGTTGTGTCGAGTTCGCCCCGCGGGGTCGGCCGGACCCACGTTAATGAAGGTGAATATCTTCAAAGCGGTCCGTTGGACCCGCGTCGCCCGTCGCCCGCGGTCATGTTGAATCTTTAAACGGGTCGCGAGAGGGTTACGCAAATGGAAACTAAAATTTTGTTTGACCCCCGGCCACGCTTGCGGACTTGTATTACCTACAGATTTACGCTAGATCCCGTGTTTTGTGGATTTTGTTCGATAACTTATAAAGTGTCTACGACTACAACCCTTTTACGTAATACCTACGTGAAAAAACTCTCTCTATTAATATTTTTACTGTCTATTGATTTTTGTTACAGATACATTGTTAAAAGTCATCATAATATTATTATCATCACACCGAAAGAAGTCCACTGCTGGACATAGGCCTGCCCCGAGGGACAACACGAAAGGTCTTGAGTCTTTTCTGCCGACTTCACACAACTTTTAACCTTTTGTTATTAGTCTGATTGATCAATAAATACGTTCATATCATAATGTAGTTTGAACAAATAGATTTACAAAAACCGTTATCGTGTAGGCAGACTACAGAGTAGCAAACATATTATATAGGTACACAAACTTTCTCAATTTTATCTATCTATCTATATAAATTTTATTTATCTAGGTACACAAACTTTCTCAATTTTATCTATAGCAAGCTTCCACATGGGGCATCGCTCGCGTCGTACCTACATAAAAAGTAGCCTATATGCTATTCTAGGTAGATAACTCTCTATATTGCAAGTTTCATCGAAATCGGTTGTGCCGTTACGGCGTGATTGAATAAGTAACATCCAAACATCTAAACATTCAAACATACTTTCGCATTTATAATATTGGTAGGAAGTAGGAGGATATTAGCAGGATGAGACATGGTAGGTATTCCGTCGCTCTCATAGCCGCACTCGGCAGAGCTTGAGGAATGGTCGGGATCCCGGGAGGGGGTGAAGAGTCGGGAGAGAAAGGGGGGTAGCTGGCAGTGCAGTTCACAGCTGACGTCGAGTGTAGCCAGCCGTAATGTACTGCGCAACGTTAGGACGTCGCAGTAGTATTACGTGCCGTGACTATTTTCGTCGAATTTTGAAAAATAAAATTTTTTATTAGCTGTTATGACTGTGACTGTGCGAAAAACGTATTAATTCTCATGAAAAGTGTTCCACGTACCGAGAGACGATAATGTACAGATATTTTATGACCCGATAATGATATTACGTAGCCATGATACGTTGATAATACCAATACTGACTTCGTAATATCAGGCGGTTTAATAACAGGTTGTAAATTAATGATAATTGTTTACTGCATGAGATTAAACAAGGAATCGGCAAGAAAGCTCATGCAATCGATCTATCTTTACCAACATTGCCACTGTGGGAATTATAGAACTCCCAAACTACCCAATAGGTAATATTGCGGGAATGTTCCTGAACTATAGATACTTGAACGTCATAAACCTCAGGACGGCTCTATGGACTCTAAAGTTATAAGAAAACGGTAGAGGGCCGCCCAGGACTTTTCTCATGGCATCCCACAAACGAGGACTATTCCCACATCCAACGGAACTTTCCTGAATTCAGTTTACTAAGTTATAGTTATAGTATTCTTACTGGTACTTGTGTACCCTGCCCGAGGCCGTTTCGGGCTAAGACAACGCCTCAGGAGCCGGGCCGACCTACATAGTACAGGCGGTACCTAACCTACCTACATTGATTCTGCCGCAAACGGTCCAATTACTGTAACATGGTAAAAGCTATTTCCTGTATATTGGTCAAGATAGGCGTGAGGACAAATGATAGGACTTATACATCACTAGCTTCGTTTGCATGGTAGTTACATAAAAAGTAGCCTATCAGCTATTGTAGGTAAAGAGCTTTATCTATTTCGAGTTTCAACGAACTCGGTTCAGCCGTTACGGCGTGATTGAACAACAAACATCCTATCATCCAAACTTCATCACACAACTTTCGCATTTATAATATTGGTAGGGAGTAGGATATAGTAGGATGCATGTCACTGATTTAGAGTAATGACATCATAGTCATAAAAGGCTACTTTTTTTTTTTTTATACCACTGAGGTGGCAAACAAGCATACAGCCCACCTGTTGGTAAGCGGTTACCGTAGCCTATGAGCGCTTGCAATACCAGAGGCATCACGCACGCGTTGCCGACCCCGAACCCCCTCCCCCCCTAAAGACCTCTGGCAACCTTACTCATCGCAGGAACACAACACTAATTGAAACAAATAGTGTTATTTGGCTGCGATCTTCTGTAAGGCGGAGGTACCTCCCCAGGCGGGCTGCTCCAATCCAGAACGAGAAAATCTCGCTGTGCCCTACCTCCTCCTAAATTAAACCTCCTAAACGTAAAATTGGGTAAGTAACTAATTATTTGGCGATTTTAGACCCTGAAGATTGTAATGTAGGTCCGACTTAGGATAACGCGACTTATGTGTTTATTTGGTTTTTCCAAAAAACCTTTGGTCCATTTTTTTATATTATATTAGTCAAGTGTATTTTATGAAAAAAACATTATGCTTAAATCAGCTTTTTAAGGATCGACCAAATCTCATGGTAGAGATGACGATACATGTCGTACGAAAACTCGTGATCGTGTATTGTTTGACAAGTTTTCGCCCGAGGTGACGTCATCTACCATGAGATTTTGTCGAGCATTTCCGAGCATAAGGCCTTATGTCGTCGCCTACGCCAAAATCCCGTCCATTACGTAATCCCCGCTGTCGTCAGCGCTAAAGTAGCATAATGCTCGCTACAAATTGTATGGGATATCGCACCGGTTACCGCTGTGGGGAAATCTTGATCTATAGCGTGAAAATTTTATCTTTGGTTTTTAATATTCTCAATAAGCTATATATTTTTTTTTTATGCCTATGGTGTCACTGCGGCCACAAGTATTGTGATCACCACTTGTTACTTATGGAGCCCTCTTTACAGGGCTTCGCAATAAACTAACCCCCTTACTCTAATAATCACACACTAACTTTATCAGCTCGATGAAAGTATGTGTTAGCCTCTCTAACTAACACATACTTTCCTCTAGCCGTGTTTAAACGGCATGCAATATTAGGCCCTTGATATATCATATAAAATTATTTCCATAATGATTCTTACCTCCACTGAACTAAGTCAGTTTTGAGTTAGGCACTTGAGGGTGTGCGATATAGCTCAACGATATCACAAGCTCCGAAAAGTTTAACTCAAAATTAACTATCTTCAGAAGACGTAAGGATCATTTTAAAATAAATTTCAGATGACATATCGCACGTAGTTGGAACACAGCTTCTTTCTTTTGTTAACTGTTAGAAAAGGATAGGGCGAGAGTTATCGAGCCGATAAAGTTTGTAACTGATGAAGAGGGTTAGAGTATAAACTCTATAAAGCAAAGATTAGTTATCGCCCGTAGTACGGCCTTAAACCACTTAGATCATAACAAAAGACAAAACAAAAAGAGAGATAAAATGACCAAGCTTATTACCTACTATAGATTCTATCTGTAGTATAGAAGAACCAACCACGTAAATTTATCCTTTTCTGTCAGAGTAACAAGCAACGCGACTACCTAAATAATTGTCTACCTAAGTAGGTACGTATATGAAAACCAATTGATACAGAGGATTGTATAGTCAAGCTAATGGGTATTGGCGACCGAAGCCACAGTACGCAACCTCTCCGATGTCCGCCGACGGACGCGAACCCACTCTAATTAAAGCGCCCCCTCGCGGCCACCCCCACCCGATGGTCAAAGAGCATTAGGTAAATTGATAAGAGGCGATTGAGAACATCTGGTGGAATTATTAAGATTCTGGGTTAGGGAAGCAATTATGAGTGTTGGTTATCATAATGCTATAAAAATCACAATTATATATTAAGTAGATACGTTTTTTTTTATATTTATAGTATAAATAAAATAAATAAATAAATATTTCGGACATATTCACACGGTCAACTGATCCCAAACTAGGCATAGCCTGTACTATGGGTACCAGAGACTGATATATATAATAGATAAATATTTAACACCCAGACACAGAACAAACATCTGTGTTTATCACACAAATGTTTGTCCAGTGCGGGGATCGAACCCGCGACCTCTAGCGCAGAAGGCAGAGTTACTACCAACTGAGCTATGAGGCCAGTCGAAGAACAGTATAGAAGTAGAATAGAACAGCTACCATGCGGCCGTCTTTACTCTTTTCACATAGGTATATTTGTTTTTATCGCGACTATTTTGGTAGCTTACGACAACAAAGCAAGTTTCCACTTTAGGACTGTTCAAGATAAAAAATGTGTTAAATCTTAGTTTTGTAATCTGACGAGCTAAATTAACACTACCTGCGCTGCTGCTACCGTACATCATCATCATCATCATCAGCCTGTAGAAGTCCACTGCTGGACATAGGCCTCCCCCAAAGAGTTCCATGACGAACGGTCTTGAGCCTTGCGGTTGCGGGAAGTCGGTGGATGGAGATCAATGGCAACCTTCACAATGTCGTCGGTCCATCGGGTGGGGGGGCCTCGTCGCCATTCGAGAACCTTTACTCCCCAACGGTTGTCGGTTCTGCGAGCTATGGCCTGCCCACTGCCACTTCAACTTGCTAATTCTGAGAGCTATGTCGGTGACCTTAGTTCTTCTACGGATTTGCTGACCGTACATGTACAGCAAATTCCAATCTTCACTGAAAACGTACCTAATTAGCATAGACGGCACTGCATCAGCATTTTATTCTTTGGAACGCGGATCCGCCCGCGGCGGCGCTGTGATGTAAAAAAGAACGTCCGTGGATCTCGCGAGTAAGATTGCCTCGTAAAACTCCATACGTACCAAAAGATACAGTATACACAACTACGATGCACAGTCAGCTAAATTAATTTGTCCCCTGCTGCAAACAGAATAAGGCTCATGGGATAGCAAGGATTTTCGGAACAGTAATGTAGATACGTGAAGGGCTTGCGGCTTTTTGGGCCTTCCAATTAACGGTTAATCACACCACCCTGTGGATTGGACACGTCAACACGTGGGATACTCTTTTATCTGATTGCGATTTTTATGTTAAGGTACGTAAGCAAATCGAATAACAGGTTTTTACAGCGTGCTTCAAATCAAAGCAAGAACTTACTTTATCTGTGTGTTAGTTTTCTTTTTGATCATAAAATAATGACCAAAACATTATTCCGGCGCCCCAAAACGTGGCATCTATAAAATTGATTCCAATATTTTTGTATGCATCCTGCTGGTTACTCTGCAAAATGAAACTGAGAATGGTATTTAGGTACTAAGAATATAGGAAATGATAAAAATATATTTTTGGCACCCAACGTGTGACAGACTGGCGCACAACGTGGTACCAATTGACCCGAGCGCGTCTGGTTGGCAAGGCAAGCCTTCCCAAAGGTCGCGACGGAATAAAATTGATGAGGGTTATTTACTTGCACTTGAAGCCGTACTCTGTAGAAATACAGTGATCGATACATAGAGGCAACGCGGCGGCGGCCCCGAGGGCGCGTCAATTTGGTCCTCGGCTTCGTCAGCGCTAAATTATCCCGACATCTTTAAATGGAGTTTCGCGGCCCTCGCGTTTCAAAAGTCCCTGGACGCTTTTCCGAAGGTCTTTACGGCATGAGGGGATCGGACTTTCAAACCGTGTTCGGTTGACGTCCCCTGACGGGCGCGCACACGTGAGCCGCGCCACCACCTGCCTCCCGGCGCTTTCTATACAACATTTTGTTCACATTAAACCGGTTTTCATGGAAATGCTCGTAAAAAGTAAATGTTTATTTCTTTGCTCACTTTTATTGCATTCAAGAAACTCAGCCAAAATACACCAAGGTGTATTTTTACCTTAGAAGTAAAAATCAAATAGAAACGTTGTAAGTAACTCGCGGATATTCAGAGAAAACACACAGATATTTAAAAAACAGGAGGACGCCGCAGTTATATCAGGGAAGCCGAGGTACACCTTCAAAGAACACATCATCCGCATTATGAATTCAGATCTTATCATCCGTCTAGCGAGTAGGTATATAATTAAGTTAACGCAGCGCCTACTAGCTAGCGGCCAGCGGCAGTAATCTCCACCCTCCTCGGGCGGTAGTCATCGTCCCGGCATGCACACGCCACCTTAATGACTTACCCACGTCGTTGGCCTAAACTGGCGAGCTCCGGCCAACGCCACCCGTTCCGAACACACAGACGCTTGTGTGCATCGCCGAATATCTTGGAGCTTTCGCAACGGGTAGGTTATCAACGACCAACACGCCAACGAGCCAGTGTAATCACCACCGGCGGTGACCGTTCGCGCGTAAATTACGTAGCTCGACCGTTGTAAGTTGAGCCGCGCGGGTCGTGCTTAAGCCCCGATGTAGAGCTCTACTAACGCTTGGAAGTCAGTAACCTACGCGTCCTTCGCTAATGCCCGCTTAGGTAGCCCCGGAGCGCGCGCCTCACAAACACAATCGTGTGCCTTTTATAGTCCCCTCCTAGAATAGGGATGGCATGAATGTTGTCACTGATTGATTGGATGTGTTTTGAGACAGCCGTAGGTATGTGTTTACGCGAAGTGCAGTTTGCCAACGATATCACTACACTTTGGCTCTTCACAGTTACCTATTCAATTTAATCACCTGGACAGTAGGATAAACTTGAATAAATCATAAAATTCCATTGTTGTTACCTTGTACAACTTACAAACTCATTAGCGATTACTAATTGATAGAGCAACCGAAGCGAGCGAAGATCGCTCAAAACAACTTGGACGAATCGGAGAACATGTTTTTGTCGTCACCTTTTTTTTTGAAAGAGCTTTATTCATAGGTACCTACACGTCAAAACGATTTTTATTTGTATTCTAGGCTTTAAATATAACCTTTTTTTATTTTATAGTCCTTATGAAATGCAAAAATCAGTCGTAGATAAAGTTTCGAATGGTACATCGGAGACAGCGAGAAAGGCCTAAACAACCTACAGTAGAGTAAAGAATTGTCTCTGTTTTCGTAAAATTCCGAATAGAAATCCCTTCTAACTTAATAGACTCGCAAGTTCGCAACCGAACAATCCGGATCGTGCTTAACCAGCCTTATTAAATTACTGGCTTGTCGGTCGTCCCGCATTATCTTGCGACACCGTACGCTGCGTTCCCGCCAAATCCAATATCCGCACGCGTAATAACAATCGCGACCGTCTATCGGGCCCGCGTAAATTATGCATGCCTTGGACAAGTACCCGCAATACTTCCCCCAACGCAAAATCAACCTTACTGTGTTATATTAAAAGCCATGGAGATGCCATGAAGGAACGTGTCCGCGGACGGTCGACGACGACGATGCCGCCGCGCCGTGCTAATGGCTTGAACCCCCCTCATCCTCCCCCTCGCACTGAAGCAAAGCACACGTACTGAAATAAAGGAAAAGCTCCACGCCTAATTGTGTAAATTGTAGTGAATAATTGCAGAGCTTCTCTATATGGGGTTATTTTTGAAATACGCAACCCTGAAATTAGTTTATTCAGAATCGATAGTAAGAATCTAATAAACGGGGAAAAGTTTAACTTCTTTTTTACTAAATAAAAAAGTTACGAAATGCACTTTACTTTATTATAATTGTCTAAATTATGAAAGGTTTTTACCACATTCGCGGCTGAATCAACTTTTTTTTTTTGCATGAACTTAATTGATTGCAAAAAAAATGTGTTGGATTGTTTGATGTGTTGCGCGTGCTACAAATAACTCTGTCTTATAAAAGGAAACGGACTTTGCGTAAAGTGATCTATGCCTTGCTTGCTTGCGTAAATGCGTAATCATAAAAAAACACCTTACTTATCATTAGATATAATTACACATAATTATGCTAGATCTAATAAACTTTCGATACGACCTCATCATCATCATTTCAGCCATAGGATGTCTACTGCTGAACATGGGCCTCCCAGTCAAAATGAGTTATCAGTCAAAACAATCTGATTTTAGGGGAATCACGCGAGTTTCCTGCGTCCACCACTTCCCCTAATTTTTCTTGTTTTTTTTCGCACACAAAGGCAAACGAGTGAAAGTTTCTTCGTTTTCTTTTTTTACGCGATGCCCGCGGCGAGGCTTCGGCAAGCACAATCATTCTGCCAGTCGAGCTTGCCTGCAGCGTCACGTCTTCCAAAAGCCTCCCCGATTCTTATTGTTAAAGGAGGATCAGATTTTATCCATCGTTGTGTGTGTACATCAGGGGCTTACCAACAAGCTGTTCATAGATTAGTTTATCCAACTTATTTTATTATTAAATATGCTCAAATATTCTAGAACTTTGAGAATTATTTACTATAATGACAGTGCTGGGACGATAAGCACTTAACCATAATACCGATAATCCGCGGGCAGCGTGCAGAAAGACAGTCGGGTGGCATGGCGTTCACCCACATCGCTCGCATGTGCTTGCGATATAATTCACATGGCTAGTGTAGTATACGCGTAATTTGTATAGGGTTGGCAACGAACGGCTACGGTACGTTATCGCTGCGATTCAGTCCTCCAAAAATCGCTTGAGTCTAGGGTACTCAAGCAATCAATGGGCAAAGCACAATCGGCCTTCGAGCTTAAGCTATTTTCAGAGGACAGAATCGCAACAATACCGTAACGCAATCTTGGCGTTCGGCATATTTTCAAGAGCCTATTCTTTCGCTTCTTCGAATTTATATAGGTAGTGCTTTGCAAGACAATATTTGGCCATAAGTTTATGAATAAATTTAATAGCAAAGTGGAGATAACAGGAATCTTTTTAAAATCAAACCAAATTTTATAAAAAGCCGCAGGGCTTTTAGAAGCCGAATCCGTTCAGAGAAGTCGGTACTGACTTCCCGCATATTTAACAATGTCATCGGTCCATCGAGTGGGGGGCATTCCAACCTTTTGTGTTGTTGTGCTGAAATCGGGGGCCCCCCCGATGAATGCTATCTAATTCTAATGAAAGTTTGAAGGAATTTTCAAAATATGAGTAGGTAACTGACTGACTTGAAATCCCTTAGCGCAGCCCTAAGGCGGTAGTGCGCGCCGGGGACGCGCGGGTGGCGGCGGCGCCTTGACAGCAGCCCCGTTAATTCCTGAGCGCTCCTCGCGAGCGATTGACAACGCGCTCGGAATTTATCGACGCGCAAACTCGCCGCTCGCTGCTTTTACTGACATGCTAGTGTTGTTGCTTTTATCGATATCGATTTCTCGAAAAGTTTTATTTGAAAAATTCGTTCTACTTCTTTGTAGCAATAACCTAGGTAACTACAGTTATATACAATTTAGATAAATATAAAAGTGATAAATTCATTAATAGAGGGTGTTTAAAATAATTTTGCAGAAGTAGTATAATATGTGTTACTGTTTATTTTTTGACTGTGTAGAGCCCGAGTCATCGATAAATGTCATTAAAATTGACTGTTTGATTAACTCAAAGAATTAAAACCGAATAGAATAGAAATCTCAATCGCAAGCTCATGATGGTTGTTGTCTTCATCAACAACCATATCGATACCTAACTAAATCATCGACTTATCAAACCCATCACTACATGTCTCCACTGCGTTCAGTTGCCGTCTAGTACATAGTCTCTATGTATTTCGTGGGTAAATAGGGGCTCGCCTTTTAGGTCTAACCGCGCGTAACGCGGCCCGTCATGACTTGGCTAGCTAGATAACGGTCTTCATTCGAAGCCTACTTTATAACGCTGTGAACACTCTCGTGAAAGCTCTCTGCGTGATATAATAAATGGCTCAGCCATGTCTACTAAAGATATCTTCTTCGAGCGTATATTCGGAAAGTTAAAAGATCTAGATATTCAAGATAATTTGGAATTGGACTCATGCGAAAAAAAAAAAAACTAGTTTTTTTTTTTTTTTTTTTATTATACAACAGGTGGAAAACAAGCATACGGCCCACCTGTTGGTAAACGGTTACCGTAGCCTATGAGCGTTTGCAATACCAGAGGCATCACGCACGCGTTGCCGACCCCGAACCCCCCTTCCCCCCTAAAGAGCTCTGGCAACCTTACTCACCGCAGGAACACAACACTATTTGAAACAAATAATGTTATTTGGCTTCGATCTTCTGTAAGGCGGAGGTACCTCCCCAGGCAGGCTGCTCCAATTCAGAACGAGAAAATCTCGCTGTGCCCTACCTCCTCCTTGTTAACTTAACTTTCAAATTGCTAGAAATAAAATGGTTACCAGAACATAGAAATAGTCTTTGTGAACCGGAACATAACAATGTACATTAATCATATACCTACCTAGCAATATATAACTATCTACCCACATATAGATAGATGAGACAAATGGTCAGCGAAGTTTGCACTGCGCCTATTCAGGAACTAAATAGCACCATAAATAAACAACCCTCCGGACGTATTGAATCTCAAACGTTTCTTGCTCACCCTTCTAACTGGACGCACACTTTACCTACCAGAACACAGCAAGCACACATTACACTAAAGCGTCCTACAAAATGCGTACCTATTAATTGATGGCGAGATGGAACTGTTGAAGAAAAAGCGCGATAATGAAGACAATTTAGCAGGGAAACCAGGTGAAGAGCATAGACGTATTTGGTTGTGATTTATACGCGATCTAAAGTTCACTAGGCATCTCCAATGGCTGAAAAATCTCGGAAAAGTAAAGTTTTCACACCACCTCTAGGTCAGTCTATCAAATCGGTCAAAATCGGATAACAATCGGCGTAGTTGTTAAGTGACACACACAAAATAAGAATGATAATAAATGGCTGTTTGAAGTCGGAAAAAATGGTTTCGGATCTCGCACCCGCATAGAATGACACGCAGAAGACGAAAGGCGCACGCAGGGTTTCAGTGGACAATGGAGCTTACTACAGCTTCCTTGCTACTATCAGTGTAGGTAAATCTGAATACAAATGAAGACATTAGGGTTGCCACGCCGCGGTCGCCGCTCGTTAGTCCGCCCCACTGATATAGAGTCACGTTGGCTGGATAGGTCACGCGTGGGCGTCCTATCTTTGCCCGCGGGCGCACCCAAGCGGTTCACGCTTAAACACAGCATGTAACGCTCGAGTAACTCAATCTTGAGCAATACCTAATATTCAAATAAGCAAGAAAACTAAGTAAAATATTGTTTCAAGCGGTTACCAATAATAATATTCACAGGCCATGTCCATTAATGGTTTTTTATTCATCAATAAATCGAATCCGGCTCGAGGCTCGATATAAAAAGTGGACAACGCCTTTCAGTGTTGTAGGTTTTTTCTCAGTTTAAGATGGTATGTCGAAAACGAAATATTTCGATTGGTTTAGCGAATCTTCATCAGGGTGAATGTGATATAGACCGCGCACCCTTGGCATATGAATCTTATTTGTATTTTAATACTAACCAGGCAACTACTTCAGCTATAAACAGTTTGAAACTATCAATTCTAAGTGCTAGGTAGAATATCTCTTATAATCTAGTCCTATCCATTATGCCTAAGGCTCTTGTTTAACTCCCCCTCTGATCTTCCCAACTGGTAATACAAGTTGTGGGGGCTGACCACTGGACGGACAACGGTAGGTACTTCTTGTGCTTCGTTAGGAAGCGTGCAGAAAGCAAGCGAACTATAAAATAGCACTACTCCGTTGACAAGTTTTACTTTTTCATTGGCGCCCAACGTGGTAATTTATGTGGCGCCCAACGTGGGGCCAACTGAGTTAGCTTTTTTTTATTATTCCAGTTTTTCAATCACTGTACCGTTCCTAATAACAGTAAGCTTTGAAAGTGTGTAAGAAACTAGTGAATGATTTTATAGTAGGCGATGAGAATCTGTAACGATTATTATTGGCGCGTAACGCGGTACCAAATGCCAATAAAATACGAGATAAACGCAACCAAAACAAAAAAATCCTTGCTGTCTTTTATATTAACCAAAAAATATTCAAATACTAGACGAACAAACCAGACAGTAGATCATTACAGCCCAGACAGGCCCGCAGACCTACTTACATAATATTTCCTGGTCCCGCAACTTTGACCTACTTTGCGCGCCGCCCAACTTTTAAAACCAACTTTTACGTCGCAACTTGGTTTTAAAATATGACTAGACTCTTCAACTGCTGTTAAAACTAAACACACATGATTATCTAAAATAAAAATCGTTATTGTGAGTTCGCGAATGATTTTTATGTGATAAAATATATATGAAGGTAGGCTATGCTAATATGTAAATGTACTTAGCCGCGGGTTTCTTCACCGTTCTGACCACGTGTTATCATCATTTCAGCAGTACGACGTCCACCGCTGAACATGGCCTCCCCCACAGACAGAGCGAATTCCTTATCATGTGGGGGGATTTGCCCATACTCACCACGCTGGGCATGCGGGTTGGCGAGCGCAGTTAGAGCTATCGTTGTTAAAACGAGGGACGCTGCTGCCCATCCCCTAGCTTTTTTCCCTTAGTCGCCTCTTACGACATCCGCGGATAGGTAGATATGGAGGGGCCTATTCTTCAGCCGGGCGGGGCCACCACGGCCACGTGTTAATGCGCACATAAATCTTCGAATAGAAAAACCCATTGGTGGTTGACCAAAATTTGAACCTAAGACCTTAAGCTGAGGCACCTCCCACAAGGCCTACACCTATTTTAGCATTTACTTGATGTATGGGTATATATGTCGTATTAGCGATAGGAGTATGAAAAACATCAACATTTAAAAGATCTTAGACAGAAAAAAACCCGACTTTAATTAAAGAGTTATTATCCATCGCTACTTCAAACTGATATCAAAGCACAGAGCGCTGAAAGTTTAGCTTCGTACTTTGAAATGAGCAATAGTTTCTTGCTTTTCACCCGAGTACAGAAGGTAATGTGTGTTAAACACATTACCTTCTGTACTCGGGTCCATATAAATGTATTAATGTATGCATCTGAGTTGTACTTAGTTTCTAAGCTACTGGTCATACTTTGACCAATAAGTTCAATTTTAGCGTTTCATGGCCCTGGTGTCATAGGCTTCTTGAAGTCACTCTTAATAAATTCATAATAATAGAAAATAACCAAATTTCAGTAGCATAAAAAACAAATTTTTGGCCATCATTAAAAATTAATAAACATATATTTATTTATTTATTTTTTGGAGAACCAACAGCTTTGTTACATTTGATTGTACATTTGTTTAGCTTTAGAGAGCCAATAACAGGTTCTCACGAATAGAAATATGTGTTTAGTATATAAGGAAGGATATAAGGGGAGAGATAGACCAAAGAAAAGATGGATAGATTGTGTGAAAGACGGCATGAGTAAGAAAGGAGTGAATACTGACATGACGGCTGATAGAGGGGAGTGGATGAGAAAAACATGATGTGCCGACCCCACATGAAGTGGGATAAGGGCAGGGAGATGATGATGAAACATCATCGCATCGAATGAAAGATCTTGATGAGTATATTCTAACAATGTAAAGTTTAAATACTTAGATACTGTTATGGCAATGTTAAATTTAATAAATAAATAAATACTATAACTTTCTTCGTGACTAAGCTATACATAATATAAACAAATCTTATTTGGATAATCGGTTTTAGTTTATACTAAATTTATTATCTTGTAGTTTCTATAATTTGTAGATAATGCAAGTTAATTCATGATTGAGATCTAAATACTATGACATAAGACAGAGTCTTAGAAAAGGCCGCCTTCATTTGCATTGTGTGTATCAACTGTACCACTGATGACATAGCTTTACACTTTATCAGTCCATCTCTAGCAGGGCGCCTCAAGCAATATTCTTGCTCTGTGAACTAAGGAGACGAAGGTAGGGAATGGCGAAGCAATAATGAGAAAGAAACGTACGCGAACACCCTCCATCAATTTACATTAATGATTCGCCGAAACATCCGTCGGCCACGCATAAAAAGACTAGGGGAGCAGGGGCGGACGCGGACCCTTTTTACAATTAACAACACGAAAATATGAGAGAGTTTACTTGCAAATTAACGTAATCACTAATTACACAAACTTAAAATAACCGATCCAGCGAGCGAAGATCTCTCAAATAACTTGGACGACATTGTATGTTAGGGAGGAGGTAGTAGGAGGAGGTAGGGCACAGCGAGATTTTCTCGTTCTGAATTGGAGCAGCCTGCCTGGGGAGGTACCTCCGCCTTACAGAAGATCGCAGCCAAATAACATTATTTGTTTCAAATAGTGTTGTGTTCCTGCGGTAAGGTTGCCAGAGCTCTTTAGGGGGGAAGGGGCTTCGGGGTCGGCAACGCGTGCGTGATGCCTCTGGTATTGCAAGCGCTCATAGGATACGGTAACCGCTTACCATCAGGTGGGCCGTAAGCTTGTTTGCCACATCTGTTGTATAAAAAAAAAATGTTTGTATGTTTAATTGTATAACTTTCGAACCGTCAATCAGATCTGCATATAAGTTTGTAGATGAACAGTTTGTACTATCGAAATTTACTGGTAAATCGGCCAACCCCTTGGCCGATTTAAGATATGAGCTAGATCGGCCAAGGGGTTTGCCGATTTAGCTCATATCTTACCAGCTATCTTACTCAGCTATGGTCCAAAATGTCGGCTACAAATACGATACATAAAGTGGGTTGTTGGTAAGATTGATTTTTTGACTGGCCTCATAGCTCAGTTGGTAGTAACTCTGCCTTCTGCGCTAGAGGTAGCGGGTTCGATTACCGCACTGAACAAACATTTGTGACTAGCACAGGTGTTTGTTCTGTGTCTGGGTGTTAAATATATATCTATTATGTATATCAGTCACTGGTACCCATAGTACAGGCTATGCCTAGTTTGGGATCAGTTGACCGTGTGTGATATGTCCGGAATATTTATTTATTTATTATTATATTGGTTATTAGTTAGAACGTGCTAAATATGCGATTTTCATCGTTTACCTCAACGACCATTGTAGCACCAACTTTAACTAGACACCGCGGGATCTCAGTTCGGGCGGACCACTATTATCTAGTACAGTTGGTGGTATGGCGAACTCAGCACGCTAACAACGCACCTATCCTTCGGGCTCTGAACCTTTTGAATGCATTTATATATGAGTTCCAACATGTAGATTTATTTAACGATAGTGATAATTCTATTTATAATAATCTAAGAATATATTTAAGTTAATCTTTTGTTTAGGATAAGTATAGGTTAAGTACAATTAATTAAGACAGTTCAGCGTTTTGGTGTAAACTGTAAGCTCACTGTTCAGAATGGAATAAATAAATAAATAAATGAGTATCATGAAAGCATTGAAGGAAACTAAAGCCGTGATCAGATGACGTGGGATATGTCAATTAAAAATACTCGTATTTAGAAATGATCCTTACATCTACAGAATAAAGTCAATTTTGACATTTGAGGGCGTACGATATAGCTCAACGATTTCGCAAGCCCCTAAAAGTCAAACTTAAAACTGATTTTATTCAGGATTAATTTGAATTTGATTCAATCAATCTGAATGACATATCGCATGAAGTTAGAAAACAGCTTGCGACGGAATAAATGCAACATTCAACGGTCTTTCCTGAGTCAGGCCCTGCAAGGAAATAAAGTCGAATGCGGGTCCACCGAGGCGCTGCGTTCCATTCATCCCGCGAGGCCGAGGGTGTCTCGCATACAGGGATAAGAACTCGCAGAATACTAAACACATGCTGGAGTTTATAGCAAACTAGCTTCCGCTCGCGGCTTTGCTCTTGGTACCTACATAAAAAAAGCCTATATACTATTCGAGGTAAAAAACTTTTTATATTTAAACTTTTTATTTTATTTTGACTGGCCTCATAGCTCAGTTGGTAGTAACTCTGCCTTCTGCGCTAGCGGTCGCGGGTTCGATTCCCGCACTGGACAAAAATTTGTGTGATGAACACAGATGTTTGTTCTGTATCTGGGTGTTAAATATGTATTTATCTATTATGTATATCAGTCTCTGGTACCCATAGTACAGGCTATGCCTAGTTTGGGATCAGTTGACCGTGTGTGATATGTCCGGAATATTTATTTATTTATTTATTCAAAATACGACATACACAAACAAAAATATCCGGCTAAATGTATGTTCAATAGTTTGGTGCCCAACGTATTGATATACTGTGGTACAACGAATCCGAGCTATTTCAAAAATATCAAGTCCTAAACTTTTGTGAAAATAGTTAGGAAGAACTTTTGACGAATAAAGATCTAATACTAGTTCGTAAGTAGTTCTAAAATGTTTACAAAACAAAATAGAAACAAGTACAGTCATCAAGAAAAGATTATCGGCAGCATTGTAAATCGGAGCCCGGAAGGGGGTCGGATTCCCGCGGGCTGCGTCCGGCGCGGCGTCAATTAGACGCAGGGGTGGGGGCGGCCGACGTATCCAAAGGCTATGCCCGGAAATTCGAGAAGATGTAGTTACCATAGTTGCTTTGGAATAGACGGTGTTCTGCGCGAATGTACGCTGTTTTATAAGGGGTCATCAACGCTTCAAAGGAACTAAAATATTTTTGTGGAGATTCTGTCTCTCTATTCAACATAATTCTTAATACGTAGGTCTTTTTACTACTATCGAAAGAGGCGCAGTATAGTTAGTTCTACGACTTTTGGAAATTCGTCATTTTTCACTAAAAAAATTCCAATTAGCAAAAATCAGCTGTTTGAAGTCAAATCAGTGCAAACTCAATTAGTCAGCTGTTTTAGGTAGTAATCTTGATGATTATGCAAATGATAATTGATTAAACAGCACAGATTATGATGCACTACTATACATAACTACATAACTTTTACATACATAAATACATAATATACATAACTTTTTTTAACGCTGATCTTATTTTTTTCAAAATCAAGCCCGTGACTCCTAACATCACTTTTCGATTCCTCTCACGGTTTCCGATTTCGCCTAAGTGGCCCTGAAAAATAAACTCACTCGGTATAATCGGCAAGCTATTGAAAAAACTACTGTGAATAATCTTACAGGTACCTACTGTTCACCATCTCCTTGAGGGCCATTCAATAGCTGTATGGACCGTTACTTTTTATATTTTCATAGGTACATCACATTATAGAAACTGCGTATAGAGCCTAAGGCCGCTTGTCTACCACCGCCGTCACCGAGAACGAGATGACGGCGCGGTAAAACCGCATGGCCTGAAGTCGATCTGCCCCTCGACAGACAAAATGCCATTTTCCAGTGTCTTTACACTTTTTGCTTGTATTATATTTTAAGTATTATATAATTTTATATAAGCATTAAGTACATATTTCATCAAGTGTAGCGTAGTGTAGTGTAAGTTTGAATTCGGAGATAACGTGGATGGTCCATCGCCGCCATCATCACCGAGAACAAGATTAATTCGGGCGGAGTTCACTATGACGTGACGGTAATTGTGTTTTTGTGTTGCGCACACATCGGACCGTCACAATCTCGGTCGCACCGAACTAGCGGTCGTTCTCTATGATGGCGTCGCTATGTATCGCTACATTGGCGCCGTCATCTTGTTCTCGGCGACGGCGGCGGTGGACAAACGGCCTAAGGGTTGTCTCCATAACATAAAACACGTCCCGTAACCTCGTTTCGCTCATTACGCTCGGGGGTAGGTACATCGGGGCCTGGGGTAGGTACTCGTAAATCAATATCGGACCCTTATTAATTAGTGCGTTCGTTACGAGAACCTCTCCGATAGGGATGGCAGTAGTCCGACTTTTTAGTTTATTGTTCGGCTATTTGAACTTTTGGTCGATTTAATCCGATTTACGCCTTCTTTTCGCCGTTCTTTTCTTTGCGACCAAGCCTAGAAGATACAGACCAGAAAGCACAGCTTGGTTATTTTTTTAATAATCCTTTTACGAACTTTATTAGTAATCGAGTTGGAGCATATTCAGTCCCAAGCTTTTTGTCATCTAAATAGTACTACTACTACTATTTAGATATTCAGAAGTAAGAACGAAAGTTTTTTTTAAAGATACGAAACGCTCAATTTTACTTTGCTAAGGATTATCTTATGTTTGTACCTTTTAAGTTAAAAACCTGAATAAGGGACTTAAAAATGTTCTGAACATTTTTTGGGGACACTTCCGCCTTTCCGGACAATTTTTATCATTGGAGAATTTTACGTTAGTCACCTCTAGTTCCCCTAGGCCCGGGCAGAGTTTTTAATTATCCCGGAGGAAGCAGGTCGCGGTGTTGACACCTTGCTGCGCGGCTACTTCATAAGAACAGCGGGGCTCCCTTTGACTGACAGCTTATTAGTTTTGTAAGCGAGAGCAAGGTTTGGGCAAGGCAAAGATCTGAGTGACTTCCTACTTACTACCATGAATCCATTGGAGGAAGTGGACCTTGGAGGAGGTAGGGCATAGCGAGATTTTCTCGTTCTAAATTGGAGCAGCCCGCCTGGGGAGGTACCTCCGCCTTACAGAAGATCGCAGCCAAATAACATTATTTGTTTCAAATAGTGTTGTGTTCCTGCGGTGAGTAAGGTTGCCAGAGCTCTTTAGGGGGAAGGGGGTTCGGGGTTGGCAACGCGTGCGTGATGCCTCTGGTATTGCAAGCGCTCATAGGCTACGGTAACCGCTTACCAACAGGTGGGCCATATGCTTGCTTACCACATCAGTTGAATAAAAAAAAAAAAAAAAAACCTCCGTGGCATGGCAGATGTGTAGCTAAACGCTGGATTTGCGGATTATTATAACTATCTATAGTTCTATTGGAAATTGACAAAAACAGAGATATCTTGTGTGGAGTAACTCTATGCTTACATAACAAACAATATTAGAGAAAATAACAGTTTTTAATTATAAGTGACGTGAGGTGAGTTGGTATGCGACGGTTTGATATATTATTTTATATTTATTCGTTTCAATAAAATTCCACCCCAACGATAGACGATATTCGTGATTGAAAATCAAATCAATGTTGCAGAACGAAGTAAAAATATATATATACGAGTACCTATACTTGATAGCTAGCCTCGGTTGCACACGGGACTTAGACAATTGGGTTGGGTTCAAATTTCAAGGAACTTAGACCATTTACTAGGATTTTTCAAACTTCGACTAGCCTTCTCACCGCCTTATGAAGAAAATTATCAAAAATGTTTTCTTAACAAACGCCTACGTCCTAAGGAAAGTGCCTGTGCTGTGATAAAGTTATCGTGGCCTAGGTCATCGAACCAGTAATCCCACGTCCTACAATAGGTCTCGAGCTTGCTACGTGTTCGCCATGCTAAGCCTGCGACAAATGCGATCGCCACAACTGCAGCATCCTAATCTGGGTCAATGCCCAAGCTGAGTGGTCCGGAAAAGAGTGTTGTTGCCGAAGACGGTGCAGTGCGTCTCGCAGGTAGAGTCCTTTATTATCTGTGATTCATGCAGGAAAAAAGCTGGCTTTGCAGGCTTCATGAAATTCTCAATATTTGCCCACCACTTCCAAAAGGTTGGTCATGCCTGCTTTAAACGATGCTTGCTTGCTTGTCGTGTCACTGATTCTTAGTCATCCTGTATTAGTAAGTGTAAGAGAGCAGGTTGAGGTATCGTGTCCCTGAAAAGGGCCTAAGACCATGCTGAAAACAGACTTTATTCTGAAACTAGGTTTTTCCGTTTAAAAAAATAAAATAAAAAGCATTTATTCACCTAGAATTCCTACATACAGTTATGAAGATAGGTACATTATATAATTACTGAAAACCGTTTTGGTATGTAGGTAGACAGGTGAAATGGTCTGCTGTCATCACAGCAGGGTATGATTGTAAAAGAACTAACTCGACTACGCAAAAGTCAAAAGGGGTTAAGTCTTTTTTTTATCTCCTATTACTAAGTTTTTCCTGATCTAGTTCACTGGGAAACTCTTTAAAATTGCATTTTCATTTGCGAATTTTCCAATCTACAAACGCAAATTGCTCACGTAGATCTCCAATTAGCAAAAAAATTTCAACTTCCATCCTGCAGTGACAACGCGGACGAGGGGTGTTTGCATCCATTGCAAGAAACGGAAAAAAGAGCAAAGGCGTGCGGACACCCCCTTAACTCCCCCTAGCGGACGTTACTCCGCATGTGTACCTGCCTAGCTGAGAAAATATGCTAAAGTAGGAAGAAAAGATTAGCTGTGTTTTTTTTACGACGTTTTTTGATGTACGCCAGAGGAGACTGGGCAAACTATGGGGAAAACTCGCTTGTTTTTACTCCTACTAATCAGTGGTGGCCCCGGCTGAAGAATAGGCCCCTCGATATCTTCCTACCCGCATCACAAAAGGCCCGTTGTGGCCGTAGTGACACCATAGCCACAGACATAAAAAAATTACCTACCCGTGGATGTCGGAAGCGACGACTGAGAGAAAAAAGCTAGGGAATGGGGAGCAGTGTCTCCTACTATCAAGACTACTGGTACTAATCCTTAATCTCTTTAATGGGTTTAATATGCCAAATTTTATCGACGAATTTTTGAAAGCAGTTAGACATTGGTGGATTTATGGTCTTCCTTTTATATTTCTTCTCTGCATCACAAAACTCCAAGTTGCTATAGTTCCTTGAACCATCCAGTGCCATAGTTCTCAGCTGTTTTAGCCATAGTACAATAATGACGCAATTCGGTTGTATCGCTGCGCTGCGATCGCGTTTACGAGTCGTCGATGCGCGCACCGTTTATTGTGACCGGCTGCTGACCCGTGCCGTATGCTGATGGCCATAGTTGCTATGAGACACATGGTGAATAGATGGAAAGCTGTTTTGCTGTATCGCTAGAGCAACGATTTAGACAGGTGTCCATCTAAGCGATTTTCCAATAAGTGGCACGACAGGAGACGACGGGAGGAGGCGTTATTTTAGTATATGTATTTTATTTATCACGCGTCCATTATATATTTACGTTTACTGTATAAAAGAGATCGAAAAAAAAAGGGTCCAAGTCGATTTGGGGACGGGAGGATGCGCGGAACGTACTGAGCAAGGCAGTGGGTCGGCGATAAAGTCGTTTTGGGTTCGGCCAGCCCCAGAAGGGGGAGAGTGGTGGGACAGTGTATAGGCAAAATTTGTAGAGAGTTGAGTCGCACCTGTGTGGCTCATCGCTCGCAGTTTCGGTCCGTATAACCGCAAGGTTGGTAGGACCATGGGAAGGTTGGAGGGTTGTCCAATGAGTTTTCCCCAAAATTTGCCCAGTCTTACTCTTTTAACAACCATAGCTCTAACTGCGCTCGTCATTGCGTATTAATCTAGCGTGATGAGTAATTAACATATGAAAGGAAGTCACTCTGGTAATCTCGTGGGTGGCCTATGCTTAGCAGTGGACGTTTTAGTTAGCTATTACTATTAAAAGCATATGTCTAACATAACACGTAATAGAGCCGACATAGGAGAGCAGGTGAGAGTCAGTGCGCCTGTTTACGAGCTCCACCTAACGAGTTCACTCATGATAATAAACCGGGTTGTAAATAAGTCATTCTCTACGTGACGATCATCTCCCGAAGATCGGGGAGTTTTCTGTAGTGAATAGTGCAAAGACGGTGCAAGGAAATCTCATCGGGATACTGCTCCAATCCAATGCGTATATTTAAAATAACGCATTGAATTGCCCGACCAGTAGCAGCCGACCAAAATACAGCCACCTCACGCTGGGAGCGTCAGGTGGCTGTATTTTGGTCCCTGAAGGTAGAAACCGTTGTTATAAAGGTAGCGACTGATTTATACTAGAAATTGAAAAATATGCCCGCCTTATGAGCTAGTATGTGTAATTCGGACATTAAAAAAAACGTATCATCATCATCTTTCTGTCCTTATCCCACATCATATGGGGTCGGCACAACATGTATTCTTCTTCCATACACACAGGTAAGTAGGTACATTTATGATAATATTAAAGAAAACACAGTGTGTATGTAGGTATGTAGGTGGACAAGTGAATGGTCAAAGGCTCAGCTACGTTGTTTTTCAGCCTCGTCTTATGATGTCTGCTGGTTTTATTCAATAGAAAAAAATATTTTCGATTCATCATCATCATCATCAGCCTGATGAAGTCCACTGCTGAACATAGGCCTCCCCCAAAGAGTTCCATGACGAACGGTCTTGAGCCTTTTCCATCCACCGACTTCCCGCAACCTTAACAGTGTCGTCGGTCCATCGAGTGGGGGGCCTTCCAACACTGCGTCGTCCGGTTCGTGGTCGCCACTCGAGAACCTTTGTTCCCCAACGGTTAACGGTTGTCGGTTCCGATTAGGTGTAGAATAATCCCCTTTCGGCATAGTATGAATATTGTTATTTGCCTTGTATACATTGTAACGGTCGAGTCGCCACGGCGCCGGCGCGTGATTGAACTAGAAACATCCAAACATCCTCACAAACTCTCGCATTTATAGTATTAATAGGATAGTAGGATAGTTGATTGGTCCAGTCAGTTCCCTAACGAAACGCTTAAGCCATATAAAAAATCGATTGACTTGCCAGTAGATTTTTTTAACGTGGAAAACGGACAGAGATCGCGGGATAGTAAAAGTTTTATAAAACAAAACTACCGTACTGCACAAACAAAGAGATCGGTAACCGTGGCAACGAGACGGCGCGACCCACATAATCCCGGTAGCCCTAGTTTTGTAGGTCGATGCCAAAAAGCAATAACTTATTTACGAGTAGTTACGTACATATCCTGGAGCGTCCAGCGTGCAGCGGACCATACCAATTCCTATCCTACTTCCTATTAATATATAGATAGAGTTCTCGTCAAGTTTGGAACGTTTTGAATGTTGCTAAGACTGTTAAAATTACCCTCAAAGTTACGATCTTCATTGCCATTACGCTTACACAATTGCAACGAGCATGAATGAGGAATGTGATGAAAGTGAATGAAGCAAAAGAGGATAGATCAAGATGTAGCAAAGCAAGTGGAAAGCCGTGGTCTATGCCTACCCCACTAGGAAACAGACGTGATTTAATGTATGTTTGTATGTTATAATAAAAATCCACTGTTCAAGCAAAGCTTATACAAAAAAAAAACTCAAAACGCAATGGATTTTTATAATACTTACCTATCCCAAAAATCGAAGAATCAGGCGGAAATCAAACCAGCTGACAGTAGTAGCTGTTTACACACAAAACAAACAATTTTCTAACACAATTTCGCAACACTAGCTCGTGTAAAAATGATAGTTTCTTTAATAATCTTTAGAGCACAGTTTAGTCTAATACTTTTGGAACATTTATAGTTATCAACTCTCTTACACACACTTTCACAACACTTATTCTTTCATCGACGGTCTTAGGCCACCATACCTCAACATGGTCACTAACATAATACAGGATGACCATGAAAGAATCAGTGGCATGACAAGAAGAAGCAGAACTCTCTTACTCCTGAGTAGTGGTATTTCTGGTCATGGTAGCAACTAGCTTCTACCGCTACTAGCCACGTTACACCGGGAACGTCTTAGGTGAAACCATAAATATCCTTCGTCAGCCTGGTCCAGAATATACCAGAGCGTGTGCCAGTGATTACAGCGCGAACATCTCATAAATACACAGGTATATAAGCCGGCACAATCGGGAGGCGGTAAGACGAGCGACCGCTGCGGGCGGCTTTGTGCTAGCTCCTACCGAACTCACGCCTAGCACACAGTCATGAGCGAGGAGAGAATTGGAAATAGACTATCAGATACCCAAAGTTTTGTATGATACCCAAATTAGTGGTGATTCTATAGCGTGAATCCAGGACGCGGTAAGGCGAGGAATCTTTTTTATTCTCCAGGAAATGAACAATAACCTCTGCGGCCGTATTCTAACGGCATGCGATTAGTCGTCTAAAATTTTAGACTTTATTCAAAGGATATCTTTTGAATGTGTGGACTGTGTGAAAGTGGATATGGTGGAAGAAAGGAGTGTGTGGAGATGACGACTGATAGAGGGAAATGGAAGAAGAATACATGTTGTGCCGACCCCACATGATGTGGGATAAGGGCAGGAAGATGATGATGACACGTTTTTTTATGTCCGAATTACAGATACTAGCTCATAAGGCGGGCATATTATTCAATTTCTAGTATAAATCAGTCGCTACCTTTATAACAACGGTTTCTACCTTCAGGGTGGGAGCGTCAGGTGGCTGTATTTTGGTCGGCTGCTCCGACTAGCTGTCGCCGGCCGGTTCAGTTTATGTAACGTGAATACATAGCCTTATATACCCGCCTAATGTACCCGCAGTCTCTACCTATAAGTAAATAGAGGCCGGACTTCGCGGCTATATAACAGGGTATTGGATGGTATATGGCGCGAAATGGTTTTGGTACGCAATGCTAATGAAATATGGTTTCCATTATAAATGGACAAGTCATCCTAAAGGCCAAATAAAAAAAATACTAGAAAGTGATCGACCTCGTTCTTCATGTCACCTTTTTTTGTTCGCCCTATTTTTTAGGATACGGTACCTGTATTTATTTTAAGGTATTTGATATTATTAATAATGTCAACCTAAAAACTATAGGAGCAGAGTATATCAGAACATTTGCTGACTCTTACCATTTGTCATTATATCACATTTTTATAATATTTTGTTAAATTAATAAATAAATATTTTATTTAATACCTAATTATTTTTCTTTTGAGCCTCACCTTGATCACCACACGGAAGCTCTACATTACGTTTTCTAAAAAGAAAAAATGATACGAACCAAGCCGTGTTAGTTGCACGATTCTTCTAGGCTTGTTGCGAGGAACAGGCGTAGTTAGACCCAGTTTCTAAGACGTTTCGAAGTGACCCTAGTGATTTTATTGAAATAAACACCTTTTGACTTATGATTTCTGGGACAAATAGCTAAATAAATGGGAATGTATTTCGGCTAGTCATGTTCGTTATTCGATACGATTCCTGGTGTCTGCTCCAGACACCAGCTAGGGTCAAGTAGACTCAGCTACGTACGTAGTGTCTAAAGTACGTACCTACCTCAACTCATACAGCTTATTACGTGAGGGTCTATTTCGCCGTAATCTACTCGCGAGGCAACGCAGCTAAAATACCGCTATAGTTGGCTATCGTGACACACAGAGTTTGGAGACATCAAACTCGTATCGTAGCCAGAATTTCCCAGAACCTCACTCATACACATTCTCATGCCGCATTCAAACGGCATGCGATATTTCATGAAAAATAAGTTTCAAACTGAAGTTTCAAAATAATCCTAACGTTTTGTTAGGACGAGTAACATAATTTTGAGTTTTACTTTTTCAGTATAGCTCACTCTCAAAAATGACAACTACTGTTTCAGACTACACGGCTGTTATAAATTTGTCTTTTGGTAGATCGAAGTTATGTGCAGCAAGGCTCTATTGTTAAGCAACTTACGGTTGATAAATGATGATTGATGATGATTTTTATTTATCGAGATAGCATTGAAAGTCGCAAGCAAAACCTCGAAAGGCGCAGGGGACCTAATAGGCTGGAAGAAATGAAAAGAGGCCCGTAACGCTATCGTATATTATTCGTGCTCGGTCCACTGATCAGAAGCGGCACTATACATTTTCATACTCTATAGTATCATCATTTCAGCCGTTCGATGTCCACTGCTGAACATGGCCCCCACAGACAGAGCAAATTCCTTATCATGTGGGGGGATTTGCCCATACTCACCACGCTGGGCATGCGGGTTGGAGCGAGCGCAGTTAGAGCTATCGTTTTTAAAATGAGGGACGCTGCTGCCCATCCCCTAGCTTTTTTCCCTTAGTCGCCTCTTACGACATCAGCGGATAAAGATATGGAGGGGCCTATTCTTTAGCCGGGGCCACCACGGCCACGGGACTGTAGTATATAATTATAATAATAGTATAATATTCCGGATATAATATCAAACACGGTCAACTGATCCCAAACTAGGCATAGCCTATACTATGGGTCCCAAAGACTGATATATTTCATAGATACATATTTATATAACACCCAGACACAGAAAAAACATCCGTGTTAATCACACAAATGTTTGTCCGGTGCGGGAATCGAACCCGCGACCTCTAGCGCAGAAGGCAAAGTTACTAGCAACTGAGCTATGAGGCCAGTCACTTATTCAAGTATTTTCACTACAGTTTTTCTAAAGCTTCGCTATATATTGCGCCATGTCATCCGCGGCGCTACGGTCAAGAAGCTTACTTCAAGTCGCAACTGACGGACAAGACTCAAAAAAGTTCACCATAAGATGATTACAATGAATTTGGTCCGTGTGTAGATAACCACGTCGGGCAGTGCTGAGTTGGCGTGACCGTCCTGCGATTCAGCTCATTTTCTGAGTGGCGAGCAACCGACCGGAGCACGACACAGAATTATTTCGCATCCTCGAAATATACTCAGGAATACATTGCAACATAAATCAGATAGATGCTCGAAATTCATGTTATGACATTCATAATAACGAATATTTTTTTTTGTTATAAGTTTTACATGTACCTCAAAACTTATAACAAAAATATTAAAAAAGTTTTGCTCTAAAGAAATATGCATACAAACATGCAACGATGATTTGTTCAAGTTTTGTAAGATCATCGCTCGTTTCCCTCGCTCAATCAAAAATCATAGCAAGTGGACACCCGTGATTTCTGCCTATCCCCCCGGAAGACAGGCGTGATTTTATAATCTAAAATGTAGATTTCCATGGCAATGGCATACCTTTGGTTCTAATTGTTTCACTAAGAAACGCTCGTGCCCATCCATACCTAGCTAGTACATAAGGCGCTATGTACCATAAATGCATGTGCGTGTACATAGCTCGGTACACATAGGTGATACGCGAGCGGGTCCCTTGCATAGGCGAGCTTAGAATACGTGCTTCTGTGATGACGACATAAGGCCGGCCATACGATGGGAGCCTTTTGCGTTTTTGCTCTTATTTATAATCTGCCACTAACTTTATCGTCCTGTCCTCTTCTAACACAAAACAAATGAGCCGATAAAGTTATTGAGTGATTCTGAATAAGGAGACATGATTTATGTTTTGTTGTTTTTATACGCAGCTTACTTGCTCAGCTCAGATCAGATTACTAACAGATCAACGTTCAGAACTACCAACATTGAACGACTGAATTGGAGCTGAAAGTGTGACTATAAGCTTCAAAAACCCTTCGTGGGTTCGAATCCCTATAGTGTACTAAATTAATAGATTTAACATTCGGAAAATATATGCTACTAGCTTCCGCCCGCGGCTCCGCGCGCGTAGTACTTACCTACTTAAAAAGCCTATATGCTACTCTGGGTAAAGAACTTTATCTATTCCAGAGTTTATCCCCGAACTTATTAAAATTAACCATTCATGGTATTTTTATCATCTTTTTAACTAATTGTTAGACGAACAAGAAGTTCGATATCAAGATTGCTACCCTAAACAGGTGAATAATTGAGTTTGAACTGATTTGACCCCAAACAGCTGATATTTGCATAGTGTTTTTTCAATGAAAAATTACGAATTTCCTAAAGTCGCAGAACAAACTTCATGGTCTATCTGGTGTAGAATAAGCCCCTTTTGATAGCTAGCATCATCATCATCATCAGCCTGTAGAAGTCCACTGCTGGACATAGGCCTCCCCTAAAGAGTTCCACGACGAACGGTCTTGAGCCTTCTCCATCCACCTTCCCGCAACCTTCACAATGTCGTCGGTCTATGTAGATTGATTGTAGACTATAGATTGTAGATTGTAGACTTTCGTCTTGAGGCTCTGCGGTATCTCCGACGAGAAGATATGATACATTATGATAGCTAGCATACATTGTAGGATTCTCCTTTTAAGATTTAAGGCAGCTTAATATTTCGCTTGGCCGTGGTAGCCCCGGCTGAAGAATAGGCCCCTCCATATCTACCTATCCGCGGATGTCGTAAGAGGCGACTAAGGGAAAAAAGCTATGGACAGCAGCGTCCCTCATTTTAACAACGATAGCTCTAACTGCGCTCGCCAACCCGCCCAGCGTGGTGAGTATAGGCAAATCCCCCCACATGATAAGGAATTTGCTCTGTCTGTGGGGGAGGCCATGTTCAGTAGTGGACGTCGAACGGCTGAAATGATGATGATGAATATTTCGCTTGTGGTTCCGCGTCTGCTTGCGTATCCGCGTCCGCTTGCTACCACACCCCTGGCCGTACCCTGCGGCTGGCAGCTGCAGCGTCACGGTAACGGACGGCGTCGCCCGTTCCGTGAGACATAAAGGTCTTGCATAACGTTACCCAGCGAGATATCTTCCAATACCTAACTAGGTAGCTACTACTGCTGCAAGATCGAACGAACGACGTATTTCTCTCTACCTTGCACTAGCGAGAAATTGAATATTCACTTGTAAAAATGTTTAGACACCAATTTAGGATTTAACTATCCCCTTTATAATAACTTGCAGGTCCAAAGGGGATTATGATACATAATATTTCAAGACACTTTAGAGAACTTTTTCAAGTTTAAAAAGATAGTCTTGAACATTTTCATCTACCGACTTCCCTGTCATCTGTCCTCGGTCCAAATGTCATCGGCATTGCTTCACTGCGTCTTGGTCGCCATTAGAGAATCTCTATTCCCTAACGGTTGTTAGTTCTGCGAGCATATGGCCTGCCCACTGCCATTCAAACTTGCTAATTCCGAGAACTAATTGTTCAGTGACATTGGTTCTTCTATAGATTTCCCGGTTACGAAAAATAAAATAATTTTTGTATTTTTTTTCGAAATATTACAAATTGAGCTTTTAAAAGACAACGTATTGTATGGTCATAAACCCATGTCCTATAAATTATATCATCAAAGCAAACGAACCTTCTAGTACTAACACTCTATTATACGGAACACATAAAGAACATCATCATTTCGAAAGTATTACATTACTCTAAAGCCTAGTGTCCACTGAAACGCTATAAATTATAAAAAATATCCAAACAAACTTTCTCATTTATAATACTTATTAGTAATGTGGGTGGTTCTACTATTATTATGTACTTCGTAGCATTCAATCGCTTGCGTAGCATTAAAGCTTCGTAGCAAAGGCCTGTTGCCGCTTCTACGAAACTACGGAAGCATGGCGCTTCTGTAATTTCGTAGAAGCGGCAATCAAGCGTACTGCGCGCGTACGTCGCCTATTTATGTTAAGTCTACGACAATATCGCCAACGCTTTAAAATACAATGAAAAGAGAGTTACTTGTCGTACAACAAAGATCATTTTAACGGCTATAAAGCACAACAGAATAAAACTAATGTGCGCACAAATCGCTCTCCAGCGGTTGTGAGGGGTGGGGCTGGGGGGATAGGGGAGTTCTACTACGGCACTCTCGGTTTCATTCATAACTTTTTACAACTTTATCTGTGGCAATAGCTCCTACATATTTATGTGTTTGTGATTGTGGTGGGGCAAAGATAAAGGTGTAGATAGAATGGTCAAAGGTGGATGAATTATTATTATTGATACTCGGGCTACAGGCCTAAGTCCTAACGGTAGGATCGTTAATGATATTTCAATAATAGGTGGACTAACCCTAGGTGCATTATTGATTTGGATCAAGAGAGATTTTCATAGATTTTCATACTCTAAGAGGCGCACTCCACTAAGTCTTTCACCGACGGCCATAGGCCCTTCTCAGGGCTACCATACCTCAACCTGAAACCTAAAACAGGATAACCAAGAAAGGATCAGTGGCACGACAAGCAAGCATCATAATTTTAGAACGGACATCCACTTCTGAACATAGGTTTCCTTTAGTTATCTAGAGCGACAGATATTGTGCAGCCTGCACCCAACCAACACTGAAATAGCTCAGACAATTTGTATATTTCGGTACCTACTGATGAATTATTCCCGCCGACTCGCTGCTGGATGAAACGGGAAGGTTCGCAGAGAGAATAGCAGCCAAGGAATGCGTGCACAAAATGCGATTGGCTCAGAAGCGCGCTATGCGAGGCATCTTCACGGAGCAATGTCGACTTCCACTGGGAGCGGAATTGAAGACGCGAATTGACGAGCGCAGTGCAGATAATGTTACTACCTCGGGTTTATTTATTATTTGCATATAAAATAGAATGGATGACCAAAATATAAATGCTGTTTCTTCAAACAGTTCATTGAAGAGTGTATATAGTTACCAAAGCAAGTGGAATTGAGAACGTAATACATCCAAGAAAATAATGTGATTTAGCGTGGTATAGGCCATATGTCATGAAAGGAGAGCTGGATAAAGAGCACTGATGGTTGTAGCCCCGCCTTCCGATCTACATGTCGTGGGTTTGAACCCGGTCGTGCACTTTATGTGCGCTACACTAGTGCTCTCAAATGGTGAAAGAAAACATCGTGAGGAAACTGGATGATATAGAACCTTAAACATCGAAAACATGTGCTCGAAGGGAGCCTCTAGGAACTGTATATTAATCCTTTAACTTCACTGATTGTTTTACCGACGCTGATCACTGATTTAGTACAGGATGACCAGGAAAGAATCAGTTACACGACAAGCGAGCAAGCAGGTTTATAATAGGTTTCTCTACAAAGTAATTAAAAAAGATCAAAAACTATGAAACGCATCTGTTCTTTTAATAATTCTTTGACAAAAAGGCACGCACACATGCGCACTGCGAAACTGGGAAGTGACGTAGTTAGACACACATTTATAAATTGAAATAAAGTTTGTTTTAGTTGAGAAATGGGCTTGAATGAGAGCGAAAGGGACTGACTTTGAAACCGGCGATTGTTGTCGTGATAACTTTCGTTGGACGCTGAAAAGTGGTGCTATATAATGCTTTATGAGATTGCAAGTTTTAATCATTTTAGGGAGGTATGTCTTCTGTATCCAGGTATGACGGTATGGAACTCTTTGGTGTCCAAATATCTGTTTGTTTTTTGTAGGTATAAAGAAAAAATATCGTCAGTCAGTCAGTCAGTATAGCAGTCGAAGAAAATACGTAGCGCTAGTATAAATATTTCTTGCATTATTAAGATGTAATTTGGACAGAAAAATACTCCAAGACAACGAAATAAAATAAAATTGGCATTATTATTTTTATCACGATTGCATAAACATCCGAAATGAGGAAATCCGTAGAAGAACGAAGGTCACCGACATAGCTCTCAGAATTAGCAAGTTGAAGTGGCAGTGGGCAGGCCATATAGCTCGCAGAACCGATAACCGTTGGGGAGTAAAGGTTCTCGAATGACGACCACGAACCGGGCGACGCAGTGTTGGAAGGCCCCCCACCCGACGGACCGATGACATTGTAAAGGTTGCGGGAAGTCGGTGGATGGAAAGGGCTCAAGACCGTTCGACGTGGGACTCTTTGGGGGAGGCCTATGTCCAGCAGTGGACTTCTACAGGTTGTTGATGATGATGATGCATAAACTTTGATCGAGTGACGACTTAAAATACGAGTATTAGGTTGTGTCAGTCAGTCAGTAACGAAACAGCTTCACTTATTTATGTTAAACAAGAAATCCAAGAGGCTTTTTAAATTAGGGATTAATTCATCGCTGAAAAAGCTTCAAAATTAGACCTAAAACACACTAGTCTTAAGGTAAGTTAGAACTTTTAACAAGATAAGTTTCTTAAAAAAAAACGTACCTTATATCACTTCGTTGTCGTGTTATGAGATTTTTGAATGAATAAAAGCAAGTAGGTAATCTATATGGTCAATGTATTGTCATGCCAATACCCAAGGTGACGTATGGTCATTGGTTACACCGAGGCATGTGTAGTGTAACACGATCTTGCTTGCTACTTTGTTATTGACGTTGTATATACCTATGTTATTTTTACAAAATGTTGTACCCTAAGTTGTATTACAATCTAGCCAAGTAGGCTAATGAGTAATTTTACTTTGACATAGTCTTATAAGGTAAATTAAATCTAAGAATGTGTCCAATAGCACTTTTCTTACAGTTTCTAGTTAAGGGGAGACACTTTGTTCTTGTGTTCTTTTTAGGTAAGCACTATCACTTTCACTACATTTCACTATTATTTTACATCATACTAACTCAAAAGGCTTAGTCCTTTTGAGCCGTCGCACTATGTCTGTGTTGTCGAGGAGCTGGATTGCCTCGACGTTCACATGCTGATGAAGTCTACGCTCGTGAGCTTCTGCGTATTTTTTTATTAATGTGTCAACGAAGTCTATTTTTAAGTCCCGGTGGAGATCTTCGTTTCTTATGTACCAGGGCGTATTCATAATGTTCCTCAGCACTTTGTTTTGAAATCTTTGTTTACGATGTTGCTCTTTTTGGTACAGCCCCACAGCTAAATACCATAGGTCCATACTGGCATCAAGACTTGTTTATATAATATGATTTTGTTGTGTACTGACAGTGCTGCTTGCCTTCCAAGCAACCAGTACATTTATTTGTAGCGTAGCTCTAGCTCATCTTTTTTCTTCTTGACGTGAGCTTTTCAGCGTAGCTTTGCGTCAAGCGTCATTCCCAGATACCTGGCCGTATTTTCATATGGTATTCGCTAATGGTTAATATAAACCGGATGGTACTGCTCTTTCTTGTTTGTAAAGTTTATGTGAATTGATTTCGATTCATTGAGCTTTATTTTCCATTTCTTTGTCCAGTCATGGACTTTGTTAACAGCCACTTGAACCCTTTCCGACGCTTCAGCAAATGTGTTTCCTACGGCCATTATAGCCGTATCATCAAAGGTCGCGATGGTGCTATTTTCTAACATAGGGAATGTTACAAAATAAATTCAGCAATTTTTGGAGGAGGTAGGGCACAGCGAGATTTTCTCGCTCTAAATTGGAGTAGCCCGCCTGGGGAGGTACCTCCGCCTTACAGAAGATCGCAGCCAAATAACATTATTTGTTTCAAATAGTGTTGTGTTCCTGCGGTGAGTAAGGTTGCCAGAGCTCTTTAGGGGGGGAGTGGTTCGGCAGGCTACGCATTAGCAATGCTCCAGGTGTTGCTGATGTCAATAGGTGACGGTAACCACTTATCATCAGGTGGGCCGTAAGCCTGTTTGCATCCGTATAACATAAAAAAAAAGCAATTACAGCAGCAACAAGCTGAGTCAAGGCCTGTTTGGCACCCAACACAGAGCACAGTGCTCTGTCTTAAGGTATCCATGTAGGTAGGTATCTATTAGATTTGTTCTTTATTGTCCTTTGTGTTCTTACTCCTTGTATATTCCTTCCTATATCCATTCTGTGATTTTAGTGTGTACGTCAAACAAAAGTTTTCTATACTATTCTCCCTAGGTATATGTATTTTCTCATAGCGAAACACTGGCGGAGGGGTGGTAGTGGCGCCTTCCGATCCACAGGTCGTGAGTTCGAAACCTGTCATGCACCAATGGATTGGTTTTTTTCCACCATTCGGAAAATTTATGTGCGCTATGCTAGTGCCCTCAAAAGGTGAAGGAAAACATCGTGAGGCGGCATGTCCTAGAACCTAAGAATTCGTAGACATGTGACATGTGCACGCCTATTTACCAAGCTACCTACCTACTTCACCTTACTTGCTTACCTGTTTTTCGTATATTAAACCTGCCTACCTATGTACTACTTAATAATTCTATTTGTATACCTACTTACCTACCTATATAATTTTACTTCTACTTCTAGTTCTACTTATTCTTATTTTATTTTATTTAATTTTTTGATCTACCATTCCTACCTACCTACCGACATCGACTAAAGAACGCGAGAAATGCAGCACACTACGATCGTGAGGTCGCCGTAAAGGGTTCCATCTGAAAACCAGCGGCGCTACACTTCGTGTGCGGCATCAATGCTGAGATGGAACCTTTTTTGGCTCACGCATGCATCGGTACGGACTAATGAATACCCTAGTTTTGTTACTTCCTACCTACTTTTGTTTTGTTTCCTCTCTACCTTTTGTATTGTAACCTGTACCTTGTGTCTTTATTTTTTATTTTATTAGTTTGTGCTGTGCTTGTGTGTCCAAAATAAATGTATTTTCTTTCTTTCTTTCTTCTAAAGGAGCCTCCAAGAGGCGCACTTTAATCCATTCACTACACTGATTCTGTCATCGACGGTCATAGACCCTTTTCAGGGCCACCATACCTTAACCTACCCTAACCACCATAAATTATTGACATAATCTTATTCGCTGATGACACTAGTTTAATTGTTAAAGACAAGTGCTGTGTTAGTTTGAGTCATAAGCTGAAAGAAATTATACCAAACTTGAAAGAATGGTTTTCAGTCAATAACCTACTCTTAAATGTAGACAAAACTCATGTAGTTAAATTTAGCCTAGGAGTTAGTGATAATTTTTCTCCATCTCATTTGTATATAGGTGGTGTTCTGAAGGAACTTTCTTTGCCAAGAACTGACCATATGAAATTCTTAGGGATATGGCTGGACTCTAAACTAACATGGGCATTCCATATTGAAGAATTATCAAAAAAACTGAATTCAGCTACATATGCTATAAAAAAAATTAAAGAACTAGGGGGTTTAAAAGCAGCAAGAGATGTATATTTTGCATATTTCCATTCATTGATGAGCTATGGAGTGATGTTTTGGGGTACAGCAGCAGAATCAAGTAAAATATTTATACTTCAGAAACGCTCTATTCGATATATCTTAGGTTTAAAGTATAGAGACTCTTGTTGAGATAGGTTCAGAGAATTGAACATTATGACTATGGTTGGTGAATATATTCATCAAAATATTGTTTATATACGAGAAAATCTTATTAATATGACATCTAAATCTGAATCTCATGGATATAATACTAGAAATAAGGAAAATATTGTAGCTCCCAGTGTTAGACTGACTAAAACTTTAAATAGCTTTGTGTGTATGTCCATAAAATTGTATAATAGAATTCCTAATGACATTAGAAATAAACCTGACATAGAATTTTTCAATTATATAAAAAGACATTTGTTGCACAAAAGTTATTACAACATTGACGAGGCTCTGGCTGATAAATATATATTTTCTGGTGACTGTGTTTAGTAATTAATTAGTTAATAGGTTTAAATATGACATGTTTATTTCAATATGTTCATTCTTTATGAATTTTATTTATTTTTATTTCATTTTGCATTGCAAAAATTATTTTGTTTTGACTTATCTAAGTGCATGTAACATGTGTATAGAGGAAATAAATGATTATGATTATGATTATAACCTGGTCACTGACCAAAGACAGAATGACCAAGAAAGAATCAGTGACCCGACAAGAAGAAGAAGAATAGCGAAACAGCTACACTCAAAGGCTGTTTACCTAGAATAACGCGGCTGCATTCGCATAAATAAACTTTGTAATGATATCGTGATCCGCGGTTGGTGTGATCGATGTCATTGCGGAGTGACCGCCGAGAGACAAACAAAACAGTCGTAGGCAGGGCCGCATCTGGGGCAAATGCACTGAAGGACTTTACGGCCGATGTAACTAAGCCTCTCTCTGGTTAGGTGTGAGCAGTGTTATTTCAGCTCATATTTTATTGGTGGCAAACAAGCAACCCACCTGTTGGTAAGTGGTTCCCGTAGCCTATGAACGTTTGCAATACCAGGGAAATAAACTCATGTGCGCATTAGACGTGAAGTAATACATTGTGCACTGGACAAACATTTGTGACTAACACAGATGTTTGTTCTGTGTCTGGGTGGTAAATATTTATCTATTATGTATATCAGTCTCTGGTACCCATAGTACAGGTTATGCCTAGTTTGGGATCAGTTGACAATGTGTGATATGTCCGGAATATTTATTTATTTATTTGTGAGATACCCGCAGTTCCGCTGTTAATCCCGCACGTTCTGACTTGGCCGACTAGGCTGAAAGGATGGTATCTAAGGGGGTGAGCATATTCTAATCTACTACAGCGTACTAGAATATGTAAGGCCCTACGCTTTTTTCGGTATTAGAGAAATCTTTTGATTGTTAAAGCTCATTTAGGTTCTTTAAAAAACTATGGTGCAGCCAAGTACTTCAGGATGAGTTTTAGATAAATTTATGAGATTATATAACCGATAATATATAGGTATGGTATACCATTTATTGAGTATAACGGTGGAATACTAGTGGCCTATTAACTCCGCCACCTGGCACCGGCATATGTAAGGTTGAATACGAGTAAGTACTAGCTCGTATAAAAAGTTATTGTAAGGGTACATACTACTAGCTTCCGCCCGCGGCTTGGCTCGCGTGGTACCTACATAAAAAGTAGCCTATATGCTATTCTAGGTATAGAACTTTACCTATTCCAAGTTTCAACGAAATTGGTTGAGCCGTTACGGCGTGATTGAACAACAAACATCGAAACATACAAACATCCAAACATCCTCACAAACTTTCGAATTTATAATATTAGTAGGATTAGTTATAGTCAATTACAGAGAGATGAATTATATGTCATCATCATCATCATCATCATCATCAGCCTGATGAAGTCCACTGCTGAACATAGGCCTCCCCCAAAGAGTTCCACGACGAACGGTCTTGAGCCTTTTCCATCCACCGACTTCCCGCAACCTTCACAATGTCGTCGGTCCATCGGGTGAGGGGCCTTCCAACACTGCGTCGTCCGGTTCGTGGTCGCCACTCGAGAACCTTTGTTCCCCAACGGTTGTCGGTTCTGCGAGCTATAAGGCCGGCCCACTGCCACTTCAACCTGCTTATTCTGAAAGCTATGTCGGTAACCTTGGTTCTTCTACGGATTTCCTCATTTCGGAATTATATGTACCTATGTACAATATGAAGGCAATACAATGCAAGGCGATCTTATCACTAAGAAATCAATCTTATGAATACTGCTCTACAAAATCCACACTAACATTTTTAGTTAGTATTTTCCTCTACCGATGATTTTGGTGACCGCCCAGGGGTGTACGTAGGTACTACACGTAGATTCTGGTACACGTTGGAATATTTTCGCATTTTTCAGATTCAGCCTCGAGTTAATCCGGCTCTGTTCGCGGGTGGGTGACCGTCATAGGTGACGTGACGCACGCGCGAGGCTGGCGGCAGTCGCGACCGAGAGACGAGGGGGAAGGGTAAAAGTAAGGCCTATGTCACTCACAAATAAATTAAAAATTATTAAAAAAAACACTTAAAAATGTGTAATGCTTTATAATAAAATAGCGTTGAAAAAGTGACTGCAAGCTTTATTTGTCATCTAAAGTCTAAGTACGAAAGTAAGCGCGCTTACTTTGAATCAGCATATTCGTTTCGTAATGAGCATACGTTGAGTTTATTTAAGGTCAGTTTCGAATTTTACTTGGAAAAGTGTGCGCACACCTCAAAGTCAAATTCAAAGTTGACTACATTCAATACTTCGATGTAAAGATCATTACGCTTTTGCTGTAATGGTTTCCCAGCGGTGGTGCGCTACAGGCCTGAGACCTGAACGACTAGGTAAGCTACATTGCGCATTATAGTGGAACGTCTATAGATGACTACTAGTACAAGTTCTGCGTCTGAAGTCGCGGGGCCGCCCTTGCTCGAAGGTGACGCGACAATTAACGTCGCGCGGTCATTCCTCCGCGGCTTGGCGCGGTGTCAACGATTCCGATCATCCTGGTGCGATAGCGGGCGACCGGACGCGACGCCCGCGACGTATTGCATTGCAGGGCTTCCACCGCGCCATTTTTATACTCATCATTTTTTCTCTTAATGGCACAACGTTCATAGTCGTACCCATCCTGATATCTGCCACCTTCCATGCTTTTTATTCACTCAATATGTCGCTTGTTATCAGGCACATTGTTCAAATTACAATACAAATACACTGATAGTTGAGAAAGATATAGAAACCTGTATTATGCGTGTAATGCGCAAATCTCAAATTATCGGAGCTCATAGATTTCAAGTTTTGAGCCGAAACTTGTCTTATGTTGTCTTACTGAGATTGAAAATAATAATGAAAGCTCGCACAGAAGAGAATCAATAAGGAACTGAAACCTAATCACATAACTCAAAGCAAAAACTCACTAAAAACAGCCCCGTGATACCAAAAGACCACAGAAAACATGATTTAACGAGCGCAATAACATCAAGTGTCAAGTTAGTTCCCCTAAAGCTGTTATTAAGAATGATATCCGTCGGCTTCAGTGACATAAACGCTGACTTCACGTAGTAACTTCGTCGTAAAGTCGGTATGGGGGCTAAGAGCCAATGGGTCTAAACGTCCCATAACTGAAAACGGCTAACCATTTCAGCTTTGGTTCCTTAGGAAAACTGGCCGTAATTATTGCGGTGGTTCTGACTGTATAACTGTCCAGCATAAATAAATAGAGTTAAGTTAAATCTCCTATAGGTAATATTGTCTTCATATACCGCGGAAACTGTCTCTATTTAAGCATACAGCTAATTGTCCGAGAGCGAATAGCCATGAAGAAATTGAGATTTTACTATCGGGTGGCATGATATACTTATGCGAATAAGCGAAAATATACTACCTAAGCAGAAGGTTGTTGCGGTAAACGCGCAAGCCGCGAAAGAGAATTTCCTAAGAGAATAAAATAAAATAAAAGTCCACTTTCATAACTGTTGGATCTACAGCTGACTTTGCATAGAATAACCACAAACGCCTCAAAACTATATTACAAAAAATATTATTTTTTCGCGTGGTGAAGAGATTTTCAAACAGAACTTGGATTCCTCTGTTTTATGGAAATTCGTCATTTTTTATTGGAAAACATTGAAAAGCTGATTCTTCTTCTTTTCGTGTCACTGATTCTTTTTTGGTCATCCTGCATTAGGTCATTGTCATTAGCTGATTCATTGAGTTTGAACTGATTTGACCCCAAAATATCAGATTTTTGCGTAGAGTTTTTTCAATGAAAAAGGCCAATTTCCAAAGAATTGGTGTAGAATAATTCGGGATAGCATACATATCATGAATCACCGTGTACACAGTACAACACCTAAGTATTTTAGATCTTCAAAAATAAAATAGTGACCTAACAAGCCAGGGCCAAGCCAGCCTTGGCTACCACATTTCGCGTAAATACGAATTGTGTGCACGCGTGGGTCGGCATAACGATTGTTTTTGCTTTGACCTTCAATTAACGGGGTAACTAAGTTATATTTACAATGGGATTATGCAGGGTAGATACCTACGTAATTGACTTAAAAGAGATGCTGGCTTTTATGCCCGAAAGTTATGGCCACCAAGAATTATTAAAAAAAAATCTATTGTCCATTTTTTTAAGATATTGAGCATGAGTAGAAATTAATAATTGCAGCCGTTTTTTTTTTAATTTATGTTAACTACTTCTTAATTTAAATCGTAAAGTGACAGCCCTATCATTTGGCCGCGACGACCGCTAAATTGCGAGGTGCGGCGCACGCGCAGACTTGCATCGCGGTTATCTTGATGATTTGATGAATGACTGTGTATTTATCCACCCAGTAGGTACATACTCACACGTATGTAGAGATAAATATACTTAAGTACTTAGAACTGTCTGTTTACTCTCTGACAATTTAGGGCTCTGTGCTTCGAGAGGAAAATTTGGAAACCTCTATAATAAAGGCTTTGTTGGCCTTGAGCCTTTTCCATCCACCGACTACCCGCAACCTGCCATATGTCATCACTGGCAACACGCACTGATTGTAGACTTGCGGTTTGAAGAGGATTCTAAAAAAACAACATAATATACCTATCTTCACATGTTACTCATATCGCCTATAAACAATAAGTATTTTTCCCAAATTTACCTATCATTTGCGTAATTGATCTCGCTCAATGGCTTGCGATATCGATATATTGCTGTTACGAGCTCATAAACCCGCGTGACGTGTCTTGGCTGACATTCAAAACTCTCATCATTCAGCCGAATCGATGTTTTTCGTCACAGCCGCGATAATTTCCCAGATAATGGTTATGCGACGGCGCAGAAAAACGGCTTAAGCGGGTAATGCACTTTCAGGCAGTTTCATTAAATGAAAATAAGAAAAAGAAACAATAAACAGACGGAATAGGATAAAAGCTCCTTGGGGTCATCCTATCATCATCATCATCATCCACAGCCTGACTTCACCCACTGCAGGGTCTATACCCTGCAGTGGGTGAGGTCTATACCTCCCCTTGTATGTGCCATTCTCCTCTATCCTGTGCAAGCCTCATCCAGTTGCGGCCCGCGATGCTTGCGATATCGTCCCACCTATTTATTAAGGTACTTGACGTTCCTATGCTAGTGCAAACTCACGTCATGTTGCTCAATCTAGATGACACTGGCTACCAACATTCTAGTAATTAAAAAACAAAAGCATAATGAAATGGTCTACAAAGAGTTTCAGTCGTTATTTCAAGAGATGAGATGACATTTAAAGTTTTACGGGGCAAAGTAGCAATCCCTCGGGAATAAAATTTAAATGCGAAAGTTTGTGAGGGTGTTTGGGTGTTTGTCGGCTCAACCGATTTCGATGAAACTTGGAATACATACAGTTATTTATCTAGAATAGCTTATATGCTACTTTTTATGTAGGAATCACTACCGGTACTCTATAAGCCAGCGAAAGAATTATCAAAATCGGTCAACTATTTCGGTGGAGATATCAAGGAACACACACGAAAAAAAGCAGAAGAATAGAAAACCTCTTTTTTGTGAAGTCTAATAAACCGAATAAATGGAAAGGGCACACAGTTTTTATTTTACAACTAGCTGGCGCGCCCTGGTTACACACGGGTTAAACTTTCAAGGAATTTATACGACCATTCATTTTTCTTACAAACTTTGTCACCTCTTTTCAGCCCCTTAGATTATAAATTAGCGGAATTCCTTTCTTAGCGTGCACCGCCCAAAAAAATGCCTGTGCCAAATGTCGTACGTCTTGTGATTCAGGAGATTCCGAACGAGTGTAAAAATTTTGGTTTCGTGAAAATACAAACTAAAAGCTAGGTATATATTTACATGAGGCATATCTTCAAAACTCTCTAGTTAGGTACCTATTGAAGCTTTTGGCCCGTAAGTTGATAGTTTCAAATATTTAGGTCTCAAATTTGAGTAAAATAGTGGTGCATTCATGCATTTGAAAGACAATAAGATCTCATGATAGGACCTCAAAACGCAAAATTCGTCGTAAAAGCTCTCAAAACTGTCACAAATTATTATTGTATTCTTTCTCTTTTATTCAAGATCCAAGCACCCTTTCTACTACAAGGACTCTACTATAATAAATTGAAAGAGTTTCCATGGTGCTTTCTATAGATGGGACAAAGGCGCAGGTGGTGACAGCGTAGACCTATCGATCTTGACGTCAAATACGATAATGCTGTATATTGCACACTTTGAACTTAAAGGTAAAGGATATGGAGGATAAGGAATAGATGTACGTGTTAAAAGATGGCCAAATATTACTCATCAACATAAATGAGGGTTATTCTTCTAAACGAGCAACGCGCTTCCACTATAATTTGCATTTCAGTATTTAAACTTTACATTACGCAGCTGATGGAAAATTCAATAGGTACGTCCAAACATAAAATAGCTAGCAGCCAGCACAGATCCAAATAAACCCATGCCGTAACACCACCGCCAATTCCGCAGGAAAATTGGTGCACTCCCATTCCGCATGTGGCACGCGAGCGCGTATAAAACTTTATACGCCACTCGCCTCAATATCAGATAGCGTGTTAAATTTATCCGCAGCTCCGCGACTGCAGAACTCATAAAAAGCGCGGCTCGGTTGATTACAAAGGCCGCGGTTTATGGGCGCGCATCTCGCGTGCCTCGGTGCCCGGCGCGCGGCGGCTGGCTCCGCTCCGACGACGCGAGGGTAGTTTTTCAGTCGGCGAGTAAACCCCCGCCACATAAATAAGTGATCACGCCACCTCCCCTCTCCACCCGCTCGTAAACTAAGCGCAGATAGCGAGAGGACTTAATGGCTGATCGGATTTTGATTAGCGCGGGCCGGCGACGCAACCCCGCACCCGGAGCCGAATTTGAATAGATAAGTGGGCACCCGAGGACCGCCGCTCGCGACCGTAATTTACATACTTACGGGCTTTCGGCGCACATAGAGGGTGCCAAGTTATGGACGGTGCAAAAACCGATAAAGTTGAAATAAAGCTTCGGTCATCGATTCGGTCGCGTCGAGTGCTTTTTTACAGAATTCTGTTTGTTATCGGCGCGGCCGGGTCGTCCCTTGCTGAAATTAATCGTTGCATATCGTTCAGTATTGAAACAAAGGCGAAAGTTCGGTTTCCATTACGTGGAGTTGTCAACTCGAGCCGTGCAGTCCCCGAGCGCTGGGGCCGTAAAAACCGACGGAAACATTGGAAATGCTAGTTTTCTTATAAGTTTAACGTAGAAGTTGTCGCTATTGACGGAGGTGGGAAACTTCGAGGGAGTAGCTTGGCCCGGAGTTAGGTATCGGCCGGCTGCGGTTTTCGCGGGTCGCGGTTCGATATCTCGCCGTCGGGCGTCGGCGCGGCCCCATCTCTGCCCCCTCGACGTTTGTTTAGTTTGGCAGGTAAAGCACAACAGCTCGGAGGGGCCGAAACGTGTCGCGTGGGAGTGATCGGCTGACGTGTTCGCCCGACGCGACGTGAGACGAGACGAGTCATCGAGGTTCGGCGAAAAGCCGCCAATTTGGAAGAAAACACAGCGAATAATGCTTTTTTTTTTTTAATAAATATAATTAAATATTCCGGACATATCACACACGTTCTACTGATCCCAAACTAGGCATAGCCTGTACTATGGGTACCAGAGACTGATATACATAATAGATATATATTTAACACCCAGACACAGAACAAACACCTGTGTTCATCACACAAACGTTTGTTCAGTGCGGGAATCGAACCCGCGACCTCTAGCGCAGAAGGCAGAGTTACTACCAACTGAGCTATGAGGCTTTGCTGGAATAACACTCATTAGTTATGTAAAAATTTACCTATCCAGCATGAATCTCTAGTCCTCAGCTACAGGTGACATAAACAAGTGGAACTTGTTTCTAGCGCATAACTCAAGGCGTTGTCCAGGGTAATGTTTAACCGGATTCCATTAAATAATGTATGTAGATTATGTAGCCACACATTTGGTCACCGAAAGCCGTTTGGCTTCAATCTATGCTAAAAATCTCAGCTATTTCGAACGGGCCTGCGAATATTAAAACTGTGAGATAGTGGATGTGGCACCCCGTGGGTATATTACTCGCTGTATTACTAGACGTGACCATAAAGCTATGGAGCAACGACGACGGCCAGGCAGGGACGTAGCGAAGGGAGACATGGGGAGAAAAGCTCGAACGGGAAATTTTAAAAGAGATAATAATAATAATAAATCTTAATTGCAGACAACTTAGTCCATAGCGTATCAGAAAAATAGGTAGGTAAGGTACATAACACAATATATAATGAAAAATGAGCAATTAAATTATTACAGTCTTTACCCAGTGGTGAAGTATGGGGCAGTCGTACTTTACAGATATTGTATTCAGTATGCTGTTGTGACTGCCTCTGACTCTGCTCATTAGAGATGCTATACGTTTGCGCATAACCATCCATCCATCCTAGAGATGTGCGTGGACATATTTTTAGGGGGTAGCATTCTGCATCTAGTTTTATTTAACGAGCGACTTTGATTATATCAGATAAATATTATCTTTGTTTTTTTTTTGCAATTGTGACATTATGACGTATAATACTCACCACGCAAAATGTGGGCATATGCCAAAACTGCCTCTGACTATCTCCTTAGACATTTTCAAGGATCTGATCGCCTGGAGATCTGATTGGTTGCCTTGTTTGGGGATGAAAGTCGAAAGCATTTTTTTTTATTTCTTTTAGCAACGGTTAAGCCCACACGGTCCAAGTATCGGGCTGAAGGGGCATACACCATTGTCTAACCCCTTTGAACCCCTTGGACCCTTGCTTCAGGCCTGCCATCGACCGTCAGTGGCCGCCGTTCTCCGAGCTCTGTTTAAAAGGCCATCAAAGAGCCGTCTACATAAAACGAGTCCCATTTGACATTCGGCTCGCTAGGACCCGGGTTTATGGGGCCGGCCAGGAATTCTGCACGTAATGAGGAAACCGGGCGACTACTACTGGCCGAGAGCAGGTGGACTTGCCAATCGCGAACAGATGTTTTCAATCGAATGAAAGCGTGCCGTGATGACAAAAGTGTAGACAGACCTTCATTCATTGCGAAGTAGTAACTTTTTCCTTAGAGAAAAATACATAAGGCCATTGTTTTCTTAGATATTTACAAATTTGTGATGGGATGTATATTGTTTTTATTATTTAATACCTACCCAAGTCATGTATCCTATATTTGTGCTTCTTTAATATTTGAGTAAATTCTTACTCAAATATTAAAGAAGCACAAATATAAAATAATTCTATTTTTTATATTTATTCTTTTATGTGGTTAACAGTTCCCTCTCCTGTGCACTACCTACAATCTTCTGCCCACAAATCGCTATCAGTAAGATAATTATTTTCATCATTAAGTTCGTTTATGTACTGTTTTAGGTGCGATAAGGAATTCTCTATCTATCTAAGGCCCTAAAGTTGAAATACACTGAGCGAAAAAATCATTAGGTACGTCATATCCTTACGGGGCGACTAAAAAACATCGACTTTACAATGACATAATGTAACAGAACTAACGCCTGTTGCAAAGAGAAAGATACTGTTTCATAAAGAAACTTTGACTGGCCTCATAGCCCAGTTGGTAGTAACTCTGCCTTCTGCGCTAGAGGTTGCGGGTTCGATTCCCGCAGTGGACAAACATTTGTGACTAGCACAGATGTTTGTTCTGTGTCTGGGTGTTAAATATATATTTATTATGTATATCAGTCTCTGGTACCCATAGTACAGGCTATGCCTAGTTTGGGATCAGTTGACCGTGAGTAATATGTCCGAAAAAAAAAAAAAACTACGGATAATGATTCCGATAACTCGCTCGCTTCATCTGTCGAATAATTAAAGGAACATTGAATACAATTTTGTAAATAGAATGAAGACCAAAGATTATATTGTAATAAAAAGATTCATTACACTAGTGGCATTATCGTCATGTTTAGTTTGCAAAAACTAGCTCTAACATCAAAACCAAAGGTACCGGAAGCCATCGTAGCCGTGTACCGTGGACGAAAACGCTTGGCCATTTCAGCGCTCGGCGCCTTATCTGCCAAGAAAGGTGTGCGACAGAGCCAAACTGCCGTTTGATAAAAGCCTCATCGGAATTGGTTTGGCATTCAACGAGATTAAACAAATTAAACAAATATATTTTACTGGCCTCATAGCTCAGTTGGTAGTAACTCTGCCTTCTGCGCTAGAGGCCGCGAACCCAATCGAACCCAATCGAAACATTTCTGTGATGAACACAGATGTTTGTTCTGTGTCTGGGTGTTAAATATATATCTATTATGTATATCAGTCTCTGGTACTCATAGTACAGGCTATGCCTAGTTTGGGATCAGTTGACCGTGTGAATATGTCCGGAATATTTACTATTATTATTATATTTCAAGCGAGGTAGGGCACAGCGAGATTTTCTTGCTCTAAATTGGAGTAGCCCGCCTGGGACGTACCTCCGCCTTACAGAGCATCGCAGCCAAATAACATTATTTGTTTCAAATAAGGTTGCCAGAACTCTTTAAGTCTCTTTGCCAGTGCCTTAACTTGGGATTTTAATTAAGGCCCCCTCCGTAGCGACAACGAGCTGCCCGCACCCGCTCTGACCAAGAGGTGCCTTACTTAGGCGCATTTTTACGTGAATAAATAAATATTCCGGACATATCACACACGGTCAACTGATCCCAAATTAGGCATAGCCTGTACTATGGATACCAGAGACTGATATAAAACAGATATATTTAACACCTAGACACAGAACAAACACCTGTGTTAGTCACAAATGTTTGTCCAATGCGGGAATCGAACCCACGACCTCTAGCGCAGAAGGCAGAGTTACTACCAACTGAGCTATGAGGCCAGTCTGCGTGCTGCAACTTTATGGCAAGATGCTGAGACGATGCAAAACAATTTAGCTGCCGAGCTTAAATTAGCTTAAAAAACCTGTATCATTTTGATTCAATAAGATTTCCATATTTCTAACAGCTAATTAATACATAAATTCTTGCTAAAGAAAGCTTATATTGAATGAAACACATTACTTAAAATACTATATACATACAGAACTACTATTATGTCAACTGACTGGAACTGAACAATCAAATTAACGCAAAGCCAAAAAAATCTTGCCCTAAAAGCATGGAATTATTCCTTGGTGTTGTTTTTCCTATTGACAAATGTAGTGATACTACTGAAAAATTTTACCTGACCGTCTAATGACTGGTAGAGATTGGTAGAGACTAGTAGAGAGTCATCTTTAAACACGCATCTTTGTTTACGGTTGTGTAACGTCAATGGTCCCTCCAATGTTTAGTGGAGTGTTCCGTTTTAGATTAGACGAACAATACCTGGTAGCACGGGTATTTTTTGTCCGTGTTACTACTAACTGCTCCAGTGGTAACATGGGAAATTTTATATCACACATTAAGTACGGACAATTTTTTTTTTATACACCTAAGTTAACAACCAAGCATACGGCCTGTAATTTGGGACGTTTGTTCAGCTCCGATAGAAATCAGTTGGTATAGTTGTCATAGACAGTTAGTAGAGCACGTTTAAAAAAGTACTTCTATTACTACTGGTAGTAACACGAGTTCGTGCGTTATGGCAGTGTTGGTGTAGCACATTTGAATTCTTATACCCAAGACCGCCTCATCATCATTTATGAGCTACCAACCAACGGAGTCACTAGCATAACCAAAATCTATGCCGTTTCTCTCTGGGCATATTGTAAATGCGTTGTTGCAAGTGAGATTCAACCCCTTTGCTTGCTTGCCTACAGGCTGCTTTTACCGTTAAACCGATTATACCTGCATGGGCTGTGAGCTGGCTTTGAGAACTTGAGGTTTGTTGGTGAAACAGCTTTTAATAAACAAGAACTATTAAGGTCTTACTTCAAATTTTCAAGGGTGTGGGTTCGTTCAGATCCCGGGAGAATAGATTATGGATCTGACAGATAAAAATGAAACATGGGATTTCGAAGTCACAGTTCTTTGGCCAGGCAACGGGCCTTTGTAGATTAGCATCAGATTATAGATTTTAACATTAGATTCGAATTATTATTTAGGTACCATTAATTTTCGTCGCTTATTAGCATCATTTCGGAAACTCCAAAATCGTACTTTTGGGTATTGTCCATCATATTTTCTTTCTATTTAAGTGAAATTTTGCTATTCGTGACGCGACAAAGTGTACCACCCTACATCATCGATAATTGGATCCCCGTGGCTCTGAGATTTAGCGAGCGATGTACCTTCATGTAGAGCAGTACCAAGAGGCTTGGCGGCGTAGATTCGTCGGCAATTATTGTCCGTCAGCGGCGGGCAGGGTGGCGTGGGGTGGCACGGGCTAAGATGGCCACCGTAATTAATTGGCGCGACGCGAGGGGCCGACCGCGGCGCTACGCGGTATTGCGCCCGCGTGTGAGCACCAAATGTGGACGATTTTGGGATTTCGAAGAACGAAAGAAAGAACAGATTCTTGGTTTTGAAGGGAATTTGTGGCCCTGATGATATACGCCATGACACAAGGAGCCAACCGCGCGCGGTTACTGCCCAATACGCGGTGTTGCGTGCAAAATGGAGAAGACATTTCGCAGTATCATATTTTTTGTTTATTTTCCAAATATGTGTGGTAAGGGACCTGGCCGAAAGGCCTCAAAAAAGACTGATGCTGGACAGAATCAGTATGGTGAAAAGACAAGACGCTCATGTTTTTATAATCATTCGTTCTGCTAGCCTTTCCTTTATGAGGAGTTCAACTGCGCTGCTTATTGGAATACTTAAATTAATGTTTGTGGAAATACTTAGTATCAGAAATTCAAGCATCACGCAGAATTCCAATGCTGGTTTGCATAATCCGCACTATAAAATTAGAATATCTCCAGACTCCCATGAATCGTGGTCATCACCGTCGACCGGCGATCCGACCGTAAACGTCTCACCCACACGGCGGCCGCTCGCCACTCGCTATACATACATACACAAATACAATGCCAACCGCCCATCCCATCCTGAACCCTCGCCAACCTTCCGAAAATGTGAAGCTAAGCGGTATGCGATAGGTCAGCTTGAACTGGACAAATACCAATATCGCGCTATAGCATAGTTTGTCACATCTAGAGCTCTGACCGCTAGCGAGGCAGCCCCCGCTGGCTCCTGAAACGGGAGGGCGGCGGGGCGAGGAGTGTGCCCCTTTAAGACGGTCCAGCGAGACATACAAATTGCATGGGTGTGAGTGAGTAACGTTAGTGCTTGGACCTCTGCTCGCTTAAGCGTAAATTCAGTTGCGTAAGGAAAACGTCTGGTGAGTATAGTGAAATGGATATGGCGTAGTGACTGCTTGATATTCTGCGACTCTCGGGAGATATTGGACGCAACGGTGCTGGGTAATGAGATAATCGGGCATTTCAGGACCGGTTTCGGGTCAAACTACATAAGCGCGCATGCCTCACACCACTTATATACCTACTCGTATTAGAAATCGTATTTAGTACTGTCGCCAATAACACTTGATTTTATCCGAACGTCTAGGAAAGGCAGCCAGCTCAGTGCTGCTGGAGATATGTAGATTGAACCTTTGCACTTTCCGCCAGTAAACGGATAGATTGGAATACTTTAACGGACCATATTTTCAAAGCTTTATTGCAAATGTTGTTTCTGTTTGTCCAATTATAGGGGTTGAATATCAGGGAATCTTATTTCTAAGACTTAAGGTGAGTATCGAATGTGAGCAAGTCATCTTCTGTAGAAGTTCACTGCTGGACATAGGCCTGCTCCAAAGACTGCCATGACGAACGGTCTTGAACCTTTTCAATCCATTGACTTCCCAGTCAGCAACGAAACAATTTTATAGGTACTTTTAGATTGCTGTATTTTTCGTAGTTTTGGGCCGAAGAGCGGCTTGTCTGACTTAAAGGATTTTGATTACTAGTGGAGTAACAAACAATAAAGTCTGCTAGTCACCAACCGAACGCAGTAAGCAACGACACGAAAAGCAATTTCGTTGAGGTCTTGTAAGACTTGATGCTATTAGAATCTTGATGGTCCAACAGGATTTATGTCTTCAGGTTCATCTGCATCTCCGCATGTGCATCTTATTGCTAATGGGACATAGCAGACCAGAGCAGACGCGTCACTTGAAACCAGCTTGTAGTTTAAAATGAGCTTAAAACGGTGATTTTAGGTTCAATACTCAAGGTAAAGCTGTATTGTAAGATACAGCGAAATGTGGATAATTTCATTCACTTTCATGTTTGTTTGTTTATATGTTTATAGGTATATTTGTTACATAGGATTTAGTACAACAGGTATGTAATGTCAAAATTTCTGGTAAGAATATAAGCTAAATCGGTCAAGGGGTTGCTAAGATAAACCTAGAGGGTCAAAAGAAGGTTTTTTTTTAAATAATACAAATACATGAAGTGGGGTGTCATAATTATTTAAGAGCTTTGTTCGTACATTCCAAAACGATTTTTATCAAAATACTATTTACAGTTTTGCGAAAATAGTTATATTCACAAAATAGGTATAAAGTGAGCTCACATTTGGTAAAGTTTCCGGTAGGATAAGATTAAAGTTGATACAGTTAGAGGTAAGATTGGTTATTAATTAGAGTATGCATATGATGCGTTTTTTTAAAGTTCATCTTTATTGTGCCTTAACGTTCATCGAAGCACCAACTTTTAACGGACATCACTAGATCTCAGTTCGGGGTGAAAGTGAGACAGCAAAGTTTTAGGTAAACTATGATTTCTTCTGTGCTCAGTGCTTAAACTGCTGTCGCTGTGCGCCAAGCTTTAGTGATAGTAAAATTTACTGTAAATGCTGAAGTTGTCATTCATATACACAGCCTGTTCCGTCTTGGTGGGGTGAGCGTAAGTTGATTAAACATTTTAGTTCGATTGAACGAAGCAAGCAAGAACTTCGAGTCAGGTTGAACGAATTGTCTGTATGCATAATTATCACTAAATAAAGACGGTCAAGTGCGAGAACTCGCGCCCTGAGGGTTCCGTTCGAATTCCAATCGTGCACCAGTGGTCATGACCAGAAAATAAAAATAAGTGTAGGAATTGATAAACTGATATTTGCGGTCGCTCACGTAGTAATTGTATGACATTGACCGCAAATATAACTTTGTTTCCTAAAAAACTTCGAAATTCCTCAATTTCAAACTTTTCCCTTTAATTGTGTTACAAAAGCTCCTAGCATTCCAAATTTCAGACTTGTGAGGTACCCTAGAGGTTTTTAATTTTAGCCATTTCCATACAAAAGTTATACATTCATTGCCATATATTTTTATAGCATTAAGCTAGAGCTTTGATTTTTATACGGCACCATAAGCCCACAGAGCTTAATAGATGGTATAAATTCAAGTTGATACCTTAAGCCGTTTCTAAGAAAAAGGGTCTTGACAGACGGACAGACAGACGGACAACAAAGTGATCCTATAAGGGTTCCGTTTTTCCAAATGAGTTACGGAACCCTAAAACGGGATATTTACCATGATTTGTGAGTTTATCTGTTCCCCAATATTTCGGCACACTTTCATGATCACGGAGTAAACTGAAGTAACTGTTCATAACCATCATAGTTTCAAAAATATATGCGTTTGTCTAACAATGTCTTTAAATTCCGGGTCCACCATGCCGTGATGGCCCCGGCTGAAGAATAAGCCCTTCCATATCTACCTACCCGTGGATGTCGTTAGAGGCGACTAAGGAATAAAAGCTAGGGGATGGGCAGCAGCGTCCCCCTTTTTAAACGACAGCTCTAACTGCACTCGGCAACCCGCGTGCCCGCTCAGTGGTCGAGGATGGGCAAATTCCCTCACATGGAAGGGATGATGATGATGATTTCAAAGAACATGATTTCCAAAAAGTTAGTTTTTATTTAAGACCTATTACTAAGATCTATTATTACTTTTAAATTAGGAGCTTAGCTCATTCTGGTGCAATATTAAAATATGTGATTTTTAAATGTTAGTCCATCTATCCTGTCTTTTATATACTGGATGGGTAGGGTAAACTGGAGTACTTTGAGCTCGAATTTCGAATGAAATCATTTTATGAATCTGTTAGAAGACGCGATCAGTCATTCTCTCACTACGTAAGTCAAACTTTGCAATAATATCGGCCTTAAAAAAACCAAGACCTAGGGTTACACGTCTGCAGTTTTCATTAGCACGCTCGGCTCCTTTGGGAAAGCTATAACTTTGTGAACTAAGTTCGCGGCAGCATAACCTTGAGTCTGTACCATCAACGTTGCGGTTTTGTTTAGGCGACGAATCTAAGTTGACATTCACAAAGATAGTTTATGGTTCTAATTCGTTTTAAATACTCACTAGTATAGTAAAACTGTTAGAAGCCACTCTGGTGACTGAGCTTTAAGGCCACCCGAAGACCTCTGTCGTGGCTTTTATATCCAGGACCATTTGGTGCCCGCGCTGAAGGTTGCTTAAGTTAGCTGTTCTATTAGGAACGACAAGGCAACCTAAGCAACCTTACGTGCACTTCACGAGAAGAGTAGTAAGAGATGGATTTATCAAAAATAATTTAAACGAGGGGCTATTGTAACCACGCATATGTGTCCTAAATATGTGTTTGTTTGTTAGAAAATCTAACTTGAAATCTATATCTAACTTTTTTTTTTTATTCAACGGAGGTGGCAAACAAGCTTACGGCCCACCTGATGGTAAGCGGTTACCGTAGCCTATGAGCGCTTGCAATACCAGAGGCATCACGCACGCGTTGCCGACCCTGAACCCCCTTCCCCCCTAAAGAGCTCTGGCAACCTTACTCACCGCAGGAACACAACACTATTTGAAACAAATAATGTTATTTGGCTGCGATCTTCTGTAAGGCGGAGGTACCTCTCCAGGCGGGCTGCTCCAATTCAGAACGAGAAAATCTCGCTGTGCCCTACCTCCTCCTATAATAACTTTATATAATAACTTTTTCACAAAATGGAAAACTAAACACAAAACTAATCTTAAGCTCTACAAGCTTCAGTATACAAAAGTAAATATCATCGTCACTCGTTATTCCTCCGCCTAGGTATTGACCTGATGGTGGACGCCGGTGGCGACACACCAAATCGCATAAATAAATGCTGTTAGTTAAACAATCCTGATTGCTGCACCGTTTATTATGTGATTCACTGCAAATGGATAACCCGCAACCTGTCCGCCTTAGATTAATCTAAGGAACGTATCAGAATACATAAAATTGGTCCGTAGGTATACAAAATCCATAATGATAGTCTCCTTCGTGAACTAAATTACTAACAACTAAACATTGAAATCAATTCATTAATAATTTCACATGGATTTATATTTTAACTCGTATTTTACTACTGTGTTACATTCATTATCATGGCAGTGGGTATGGTAGACTGGAGTATTTTGAGCTCTACCGTTCATTGGGATAAAATTCCAATGAAATTGTTTATTTTTTAAAATCTATTAGCTTCTTATTTCGTTTGTATAATGGGCATTCTGCGCAAAGGATATTATAAAAATCGAGAGGAGTTAGTTTCATTTTGCCAAGTGGACAATCCGCGTCTTTCTCTATTTCTGTAGTTCTGTCTCGCGAATTTACTTTGGATCGCCAAAAACGAGATTAATATGTTTTTAAAATGTCAGTCCCTAATTTTATGGATTTTGATTTAATTCCTGAAAGTAAAGGCGAGGCCCAAACGACCGCACGTGGAGATTTTCAACGCAACAGAATAGTGCAAGCAGTGCGCTTGGCGCAATCAAGACGCCGCGGATAATACACATGTACCTATTGTGCGTGCATGCTGCGTGCTAGTGCTAATGTGTGCGTGTTATTAGGGGTGTCATGCGCCAATGAGCAAAAGATATGGCATATTATAGTTACCAAGCCTAATTAAAAAAAATATATAAAATAGGTTCACGAATGTATCTCCCAGGCAGCCCAGACTTTGTAGACATGATCTTAGATCTCCATGCACTCAAAACATAGTAATCAAATCCAATACTTACCTATAAAGTATTATGTTATCTGTGCCTATAACCTCCAACTTTTTTTGGTGTCTTTTAAAAATAAAATAAAAAGTAGGCTCACACATTACGATTTAGGTTATAAAGGCATACTTTTCGATCTAAATGCAGATCGTTGAAGGTTCCTAATAGGTTAGTCAGAGGCATGTTAAAACATTACACTTGGTACATGCCCGTATCGTATTGGCGGTGGTGGCCCCGGCTGAAGAATAGGCCCCTCCATATCTATCTATCCGCGGATGTCGTAAGAGGCGACTACGGGAAAAAAGCTAGGGGATGGGCAGCAGCGTCCCTCATTTTAACAACGATAGCTCTAACTGCGCTCGCCAACCCGCATGCCCAGCGTGGGGAGTATGGGCAAATCCCCCCACATGATAAGGAATTTGCTCTGTCTGTGGGGGAGGCCATGTTCAGCAGTGGACGTCGTACGGCTGAAATGATGATCATGATGATGCCCGTATCTTGCTAGCATTCCATACGTGACAGTTTTCTCAGACGGGCACTCGCCCACCACGATACCGAGGTAGTAAAAAAAAAAAGTAAAAATACTAGGTATTGTCATAAATGCGCAGCCCTAGGCTCGTTTGCCGACGACGCGACTCTTACGCTACGTGCCACATCTGGCGGGGTTACGTCCTCGATGGCGGTTCGCTAATGCTCGACCCCCAGTCCAGCACCGCTTATTGGCATTTTCAATACTTTATCCTTCTGTGATCCAAGATCAGTTCACAGCAACGGAACAAGAGTTATAGGGCCCATCATCGAAACACAAAACTAAAGCTGATATATTAATTGTAATTATATGTATGTTAGTCTGTAAGGTATTTATTAATATAGCCATGGCATGTTACACATTTTTGTGTAATGTGTCAAGTATCCTGAAATAAAGATATTATATATTATATATATATTTTCAATTTTGCAAGCCCTAGTACCTATTTGTTTGTATTTTCGATAATTTATTCTATATGTCATTCGTTCAAAGATATAGATATTAAAAAGGTTTGTAATAATAGACAATATACAGATCGATCATCTATCCAGACGAAAATTCAGCATCGTCATCACAGAATGCCGCATCATCAAAACAAATAAGCCGAGATAAATCCCGCTATCTCGCAGCCTAGCCATTTCTGTAATAACTCGTCACTTCGCGAAATTCCCCGCACATATTAGCAGAGGACCGACTAATAGCAGGGCTGACACAATCGCACTAAATCCCGCGCTTTATAGACCTGGCAGCCCCGGGCTTAAATAACGCGGGCGACTTGACAACCCTACTGGCTGACGCCGCTGCTGTATTTCGTGTTTGTTTATGAAGTGAGAGTTGGGTTTAAAGTGTTTCGGGGCGGATTATAAAAATAAAAAGGTGAACACAAAAAATAAAATGCAATCATTTAAAAAATTATTGAGGTAAAAATCTCACGAATTAAGTAATAAATAAATACTCCGGACATATTCACACGGTCTGATCACAACTGATCCCAAACTAGGCATAACCTGTACTATGGGTACCAGAGACTTATATACAATAATAGAGTAATAGATATATATTTAACACCCAGACACAGAACAAACATCTGTGTTAGTCACAAATGTTTGTCCAGTGCGGGAATCGAACCCGCGACCTCTAGCGAAGAAGGCAGAGTTACTACCAACTGAGCTATGAGGCCAGTCAATCTTCAGAAGCAACATTCAAAACCTTTTCTCTCTGAAAAAATCAAGACGAGCTTTGGAAAATATATTGCATTTGTTTCAAATCGTTCAAATCAAGACGAGCTTTGGAAAATATATTGCATTTGTCACAAGCGTTCTTATGCTACGGTAACCGCTTACCAACAGGGCTTGGGCTTATTTGCCACCTTAATGTATAAAAAAAAGCCTCACGAATTCATCAGATGCAATTTTCAAAAACCTTTTCTCTATGGCCAAAGCGAGCTTTGGAAACTATTTTCCCGAAATTCCTAACACTTATATTCGTATGCAAATTAAAAACAATTATAGGTATCCCTTATTAAATGTTAATCAGTCGATACTTGAATAGCCGAGTTCCCAAGTCCTGTACAAGACGATGTCCGGCCGGGTACATATTAATGAGAGCAGGTAGGCGTGGGGGTGGTACCACCCCAACGTACAGAATAGCGAGTAGTGCCGGGGTTGCCATGGCAACGCGACGCGGCCTCGGAGTATTACAATGTACGCGAGCTGGATCAGGGATCTGAGACCTTATTAGCGAACTACAGGATGTTTTTGATAATAGAAGTACCGTCTATACAAGGTTATTGAGAGTGATGGAATTGTGGTAGTGACTCCCCCTTCTGATTGTGATGTCGTGGGTTTGAATCCCGGTCGTGCAATGGAGTTTCCATTCGTAGAATTTATGTGCGCTGTACTAGTGCTCTCAAACGGTGAAGGAAAACATCGTGATGAAACGGGTAGGCCCTTTTCAGGGCTACCTGAAAAGGGCGGCTACCGAACCTGGTCACAGACCTAATGCAGGACGACCATGAAAAAATCAGTATCGAAAAAAAAAAGGTGATTGAAAGAAAAAGTTGGAAACTTTTTTCTAAGTAAAATCGTACCGTCTTTTTTATATCTCAAGATCTATTCACTCAAGGTTGCTTGATTTACTTTAAATAACGCTAGCATTCAATATATAGAAATGAATAAGAAATAGTTATTTACCCAAAGTGTGATAAATACAGTTAATAATACTTAAAAACACTGGCCGGTTTTAATTCATATTAATACATATTGATTAATTATCGCCAGCAGAAAAAAAAAATGTTCGGAACTCAAAAAGGACAAAGACGCGTCGCGCCTCCCCCAGCGACTTGCGAGGGAGACTGGGGAGGCAGCACTGTTCGTGCCGCGACAAAAAAAAACCATCCGTTGACCCCGGTCCGGCTGCCGTAAAGCGCCCCGGAGACCGTAAGCCCGTCGGCACAGAGAGCTTAAGCGGTGAGCGCAGCGAGAAGCGGTAGATAGGATTTTTTAACACGCTCGTCGTTCATAATCAGTATAACTTTATCGCTCTAACATAAAAAATAAATATAAAGTTAGTGAGTGATTTTGAATATGGGGTTAGAAAGTATGTTTATTTCTAAAAAAAATCTAAGAATCCAATTTTACGTTTCCTCTTGTTGTAGAGATCATTCAACATTTAACAAGAATTTTCCAGACAGTTTCTCGCTGGCGACCCGTAGGTTCAAATGTTTTAAGTGTTACTCACTGAATTTCTTTAAGGAGGATCCCTGGCGGCCGGTAATGGACGCACTAACATCGAATATTATGTTCGCTGCACTCACTTCACGCCACGCTACATTGCGAATTTGCAGCCTAATAAGCACCCAGGCACTCCCAAGCTCCGCTTTGCTTGCTTTGCTCGCCTGCCTACGCTCAAAGGAACGCACGAGCACGTTCTAATTCCGAATCGAATGATCCTGGAGCATCGATCCGTTCGTTATTCGAGGACGTGAATAGGTATCTACTCGTAGAATATATGGGTCAGATCAGATATTGTTTTTATGGGATGCGGGGGCAATGGTCAGATAGTTTGGGACAGAATTCATCTACGGAACGGCGATAGATAGTGAAATAACAAGCATTTTAGCTACCCATATATAGCTACCTCCCTTCATATGTCTGGAGAGCATCGAATTAAATAAGACCTAAACTGTACCTACGCACAACCTGTCCGGTATGCTTCTCGGTGTAGGCATGTTACAAGTGTAGGTAATGTTTGTGAATAAGAATATGATTACCTATGTTTTACATGAAATTTAAAAAAATCTTCACGGAAAAAATATTCTGTTCAATAAACGAATATTTAAATAACAGGGACGATAATTAACATTATAAGACATAATTATTGTTTTTTATAAATAAAAATAAATAGGCTCACGACTTCAATCCCCAAGCATGGTAGACAACCTTTCAGATCTCCAGGCGGTCAGATCCTTGAAGATGTATAAGGGGGGTAGACAGAGACATGTGTCTAAAGGGGGGGGGGGGGGTTATTTAGAGAAATGTATGTCCAATGAATGACCTTTCATGTTCATTTGTATTGTTATATCTATGTGGTTGTTAAATTAGATACATCAATTTGTAAAGGCATATTGTCCTAAGTCTATTAAACGCTGGACCTCATTGGCCCAATAGGAAGAGCCATTAACAAAGTTACGGGCCGAGTTCAACAGGTGGCGGTATTCGTTTCAATATCTGCAAAACTTTTCGTACCGACTCAATAAAATCGACCACTTTCATGTGAACTCCAGCCAATCTATCCTCTTCCATTAAACGCTACAAAACTGCGAAGGCGGAAGGACGTCGTGGCTCATTTTAAACTGGACAGCCCTGTTCTTTACTCTGTTGCTAATATCATTGGCTTTGCTTTGAGCAAATTTGAGCTTCAAGTTCTGCCCAATAAGAGCTGTTTCGTTGTGAAATTTGGAGCAATTGTAGTATTCAGCAGTTGAGACGTTCTGTGTTACTTTTATGGTAAAGTTAAGGAAGATCAGCTGTTTGTATCAGTTACTTAACTTATTATTTGATGAATTTATCATTTTCTCACGACTGTATGCTTTTAATTTTGCTATGTTTTGTCAAGTGGAACCGAGACAAAAACCATCATTATTTGAACATGGAAACGGTTTAGTTTCCACTTAGGCCCTAAAGGATATGATACACAGTGCTAGCTAGTATGCGAGCTGGTCTGCTTAGTGGAAAGCAGCTACTGGGACCGTGTGACCGCATTATATGAGATATTTTTCTTCCGCACCATGCCACAAAGCAGAACCTTACACGTCTCTCGCCACCGAGTTGCGAAGAGTTGCTCGTATGCTCACTCAACAAACTTCGTGTCATATAACGGATACAATGTTAGGGATGGACACCAGCCCCCCGAGATACAGCTCTACGCTAGTTCGGGGGATGGGGAATATTCATGACATTGACTTTGTCACGGTTGGCATAGCTTTTCTACATTAGATTAGTTGTAGGCTAGATAAGGTTGTCTGGAAGAAATCGCTGCTTGCGATAAGACCGCCGATTGTAGGACACATTGTTATAGTGTTTATATTATGTATAAGTACATGTCTTACATTGTGTCCTCAATAAAGCATTATTATTATTAATTCGAATTTTATGTGTCATATACAATTCGTTTCAAAAAGAGCCTTACATCTACTGATTAAAGTCAATTTTGCGTTTGTCATTTGAGGGTTTGATAGAGCTGAACGTTAATAGAGCTCCTAACAATTAAACTCAAAATTGACTTTATTCAAAAGACGTAAGGATCATTTTCGAATAGATATTAGATTGCATATCGAATTTGAACATCGCGAGCTACTTGCCTCAGCCGCTCGGGGCGAGTAGAGCTATTATCAAGGGAGTATACAGTGGCAGAAGCTTGCTCTAGTCAGCAACTCGTACTGTGTAACAAGGCTTTAGTGGTAGCCATTACAGTTCACGCTTTGAAATGAGCCCTCCAGTACGTGACCTAATACAGGATGACCAAGAAAGAATCAGTGACACGACAAGCAAGCAGTGCGTAGTATTCTTAGTGCTGGTATAATTCAGTAGGTACCTACAATTTATATAAATGAGGCGTACGACGAAAACCTTGGTTCTCGCGGCTGACACGGTCGTGACATTGAGCTCAGCGATCAACGCACTACGGTTCGACGTCTATACTTTACTTATCTTATTTTGTATGGAAAATAACTGCAGTTTTTATGAATTTGTTCGATAATACAGCGTCATCAGGCAGAAAATATGGTGGTTTTGTTGCGCAAGAATGTTACTCTAATGCCCTACAGACAGTACAACTCATTATAATATTTCTTGCAGTAAAATATTTTTTTAGAATCAACAGATATATCTACTTAGTATTTTAAAAAGCAGTTTTATTTAAATCTATCTCACTTTTCTTTTGTCTAGTTTTTTTGTTATTTTATTCGTCCGATTGGTGGCCAGCCCACCCAGGTCTCAGGCCTTTTAGCCAGTGTTGTCAACCCTGAAATTTGATTTCCCCCCAGACTCAGTGGAAAATATCCTACATTCAACAATATTTGCACAGTTTGTCCCTAAAAAGTATAAATATTTGCAGATCATGGATTTGCCCCGCAGCGGGAATCGAGCCCGCACCCCTTGCGTCTCAGACGGGCAATCGCCCGCTACTCCACCGAGGTCGTCGTTGATGAGAAGCGTAATTCCGCAGTAATATTCCAGTTTCATGTCTGTTAACAATGTTTTGCCGTGGTGGCCCCGGCCCCCTATCCTTCAGGATAGGCCCCTCCATATCTTCCTATCCGCGGATGTCGTAAGAGGCGACCTAAGGGAAAAAGCTAGGGGATGGGCAGCAGCGTCCCTCATTTTAACAACGATAGCTCTAACTGCGCTCGCCAACGCGCATGCTCAGCGTCGTGAGTATGGGCTAATCCCCCCACATGATAAGGAGTTCGCTCTGTCTGTGGAGGAGGCCATGTTTAGCAGTGGACGTCGTACGGCTGAAATGATGATGATTCTAGCTTCACATTGAAGTGGCACCGCGGTCGCGATGCGCGTGACTCACTGGCACCGCGATTACGATTAGACAAAGAATAATGGACAGAACGATAAGTTCCAAGAATATGAACGCCCAAATTCAGGTAAAGAAAGGTAAAATGTAATAGAGGCTGTGGAAGCACTTGCTGATAGCAATATTAATGTTTTAATCTGGTCTGGACCATCCTATGGACCGACGAAATTGAGAAGGTTGGGGGAAGTCGGTGGATGGAAAAGGCTCAAGACCGCGGGTGGAAGCTAGTTTTCAATAAAATTACAAGGATCGTTTTGAAACGTCTTAGAAACTAGGCAGCTACGTCGATTTTTGAACCAAAACCAAAGGAATATCCAGTTTTTAACGCTTCCTGCGACTTAAGCTCTTAGTAAAGTATCCAACTGGAAGACCAGCGCGGGTTGTTACCAACCCGCATCATGCTGAGTTAGGGTCCTTTTTGCAGCATCATGTAACGTTTTAGTTGTTATTGTATTGTTATTTAATTTTTCTCATTATTTTTTATGTGTTATTTCATTATATGTAATTGTTAAGTGTTGTTGCAAATAAAATCTTATTCTATTCTATTCAACTACTACGGTTCTTTATGAAGAGGTTTGTGTTTGTAGTGTTTCACTGATGCAGCATACGGTTCATGTGTGTGTAGCAGTGATTGTAAACAATTTAGTATATATGGCTGAATGCGCGTGCGCTGTCGCGCCTCGCCTCTCGGTCGCCACACGCGGACAATATCCGTGAGTGGACTAATGATAAAATACATTGAGGTGGGGCCAGAGTGTACGCAGCGATTAAGTTGTAAGAGCAACCGTACTAGGTACATATTTGAAATGACACGATGAATTATGCAATTCATAATTGAACTTTAATCATTTTAATCAGATCAGATCGTTGAAGATGTCTAAGATGTCAGTGGCACGTCCAAACATTTTGGCACATGCCAACATTTTGCAGTAGTCAGTATTCCATACGTGACAGGTTGCAGGCCCATCGCTGCTTACAAACTAAATCACGTGTAATTTTTTCGAACAGAAAAACTCATTGTTGCACGACCGGGTTCGCACCCACGACCTTCGGATCGGAAGTCGGGGAACCTCCCACTAGGCCCAATACTTCTTTAACAGATCTTTCATCATACTATCATACTTCCTACTAATCCTTCTACTAGTAATATTATAAATGCTAAAAAAAAGAAAACATTTACCTCATCATTTCAGCCGTTCGAAGTCCACTGCTGAACATGGCCTCCCCCACAGACAGAGCAAACTCCTTATCATATGGGGGGATTTGCCCATACTCACCACGCTGGGCATGCGGGTCGGCGAGCGCAGTAAGAGCTATCGTTGTTAAAATGAGGGACGCTGCTGCCCATCCCCTAACTTTTTTCCCTTAGTCGCCTCTTACGACATCCGCGGATAGGTAGATATGGAGGGGCCTATTCTTCAGCCGGGGCCACCACGGCCAATTCATTCATTCATCATTTACCTATTGCCTTTTAATTGAGTACAAATGCGAAAGATTGTGAGGATGTTTGGTGGATGTTGTTTTTGGTTCAATCACGCACGCCGTAACGGCATAGCCGATTTTGATGAAACTTGGAATAGATAGAGTTCTTTACCTAGAATATCATATAGGCTACCTTTTATCTAGGTACCACGCGAACGAAGTCGCGGGCAGAAGCTAGCAGTATATAAAAATGTTGTGTTTTACTCGCTTGCAGTAAGCCCGGGCCCGACAGCGACCGACGCTGCCATCTGCAAGGCATTCGCACCAAAAAATATGTCGCAAAATCGCAGCTGCAATGGCCGACACGCGGAAGCGCTGCGCTAGTCGCACATCACCATCACGCGGCATGAGACACCCGCGTTGTTTGTATTATACATAAATACATACAGCGGATCTGCTCGCACATTACCTGGAAAACGTACCGAATGAAGAACTTGCCTAGGTAAATGCTGATACATTATTCATTAAATGAAATAAAGTTAAATACCTAAAAGAGACGTTTCATCAATATATGGAGCCTGGGCCTGCACTGTGTACACTACTCTAAAATATGGCTTAGCAATAAAGTAAACGTATTTAATTGGTTATTTTATTTAAATTGACTTCGTTCTAAGGTACATTCAGATTTTCTTCGAAAAAGAGAGCAACACACAGCGCTACAAAAATATGGCGGATGGACGTGCGTAAAATGTCATTTTGACAACCTATATTTATCTGACAAAACAAAAACATCAAATCAAACAACATGACATGAATAACATGTCAATGTCATTTCAAACGCCAATTATAAACCAAGATAGCGGCCTTCAAATAATGTTCACATAGTAAAAAACTTACCAGAAGAACTATTCTTGTACCATCGCATTTGTCTTCAAATTAATGAAATTGTATTTTTCTTGTAATCTCCTATTTTTTCCTAATTTTTCTATGTAGTGTACATGGACCAGGCCCAGAATGAAACGGCTCCTTTTATTCATTGCAAAAAATATATTATGTAATGCCAAAGTAGCGGAGGCGCTGCGCTAATGTCGCAATAGCCCTGGTATTCTTAGTTATTAATATTTTTTTCACTCCCTTCAAACCGACATCAGATCAGACGGACATTATTTTCTTATAAATTGCTGTCAAAACTTGATTATTTTATAAAATACTTTAAAAAAGATAAGGTTCTTTATTAATCTGTATTTTTATTTTTTAATTTCCACTCAACATTACCCTTAACTATTATTATTATTTTCTATACATGAATAAGAAAAACTTTACCATGCAAGGTTTAAACGAAAGAATCTGACGTAACCGTCTACGTGATATCACATCTTTCATTGTAAGATGATTTGTAAAAAAATGTAAAGGAAAATAGGCCAACTATCTACAACTACAAAGCCCAAACTCAAGCGCCCAGAGCCACTCATCCGCGAATAATATTATTCAGCTAATTAGTTGATAATTTCCACGGAGTCCTAACACAAATCCTGTCGTAATCCTCACAGTACCGCGCTGTTCTCAGAAACGGCCTTTCTACTGTATGTAGCCCGCGGGGATTCCAAATTGCCAGGCGAACCCCTATTAACTGCCTACTATTCTGTGTCAAAAGTATACAAACTGTTGATTATTCTACGGTTAAGTGGTAGAAACTAGCGGGTATTCTGTGGTGAGCTATCCTTTACCACGCAACTCCTGAAACCGTGTTAGGAACATCTGCTGAGCTCTCTCGGGACTGGCTCGTTACAACTACAGTCAAAATGTAAATCCTTTGATGCTATTCAAGATATCTACAAACCGATATCACTAAAATTACTAAAAGAACCGTAACAAAAAACCATTGAATCTAGTCTGGGATAGTTACGTTAGGAGCGTAGTTATCGTAATGTGTAGTTGCCATGGTAACTTAAATAAAATATAATAAATAAATATTCCGGACAATCACACACGGTCAACTGATCCCAAACTAGGCATAGCCTGTACTATGGGTACCAGAGACTGATATATATAGGTAATAGATAAATATTTAACACCCAGACACAGAACAAACATCTGTGTTAATCACACAAATGTTTGTCCAGCGCGGGAATCGAACCCGCGACCTCTAGCGCAGAAGGCAGAGTTACTACCAACTGAGCTACTACTTAACCAGTACTTAACTTCACCATGGCAACTACTCTACGCTTATCTTGCTTTTTGCGTAACTTATTTATTGTTACTTACTTACTTAAAGTTTATTTCTTAATTTTAGACCGATCCGAATCGATATAAATGTATTGCTCTACACTTCAGCCATCTCTTATCTCTCATCTTTAGGAGGAGGTAGGGCACAGCGAGATTTTCTCGTTCTGAATTGGAGCAGCCCGCCTGGGGAGGGCCTCCGCCTTACATAAGATCGCAGCCAAATAACATTATTTGTTTCAAATAGTGTTGCGTTCCTGCGATGAGTAAGGTTGCCAGAGCTCTTTAGGGGTGGGGGGTTCGGGGTCGGCAACGCGTGCGTGATGCCTCTGGTATTGCAATCGCTCTTAGGCTACGGTAACCGCTTACCAACAGGTGGCCGAAAACTTGTTTGCCACTTCAGTAGTAAAAAACAAAAAAAAAACTCAGGACGTTGATTTTTTACGGAATTTATGTCAATTTATATAAAATAATTACAAATTAGTTGTGAAGAAAAACTTTTCGAATTGTGAATGAACAAAACGTTAACTTAATGAAAAATCCTCTAAGGAAGTAAGACAAAAGTTAAGCCGTGCAGAAATGGCAAGACAAGCGGCACTTACATACTGAGAAATAAAACTTGCAAACTTATGACTGAAATGTCAAGGGATCTTTACCATCGCACTTCCTAGTCAGACAGTGTTACATTTCTCTACGCATTGACGAATTTGGACGTACAGCTGAAACGGCAATGAAAAGAGAACCATCAATGGTTTGCGCGTAAATATGAATTTCAAAAGACATATTATAGCATAAACACAACTTTTGATGAAAAAACCGATTTTAATTTTAGATATCATTTGGGAGATATTAAAAGTAGGTATTCGAATCAGAGCATCAATTTTTTTATTTTTATTTTATTTTGATTTTATTTTTTATTTTACCGTTATTATATCAATATAACCGTTAATTTTCGGTACCCTTATAATTCGATACCATAATATAGTGATACCATAATTCAGTCTACCGATATTTTTTGGATACCGATATATTATTGATATGACGTCATATCTGAAAATAAGGGTATCCCAGTTTTGCGGTAATTCAGTCCCTGCTAGGCATAGCCTGTACTAGGGGTACCTGAGACAGATATACTTAATAGATATACATATATGTATTTAACACCCAGACATAGAACAAACATCTGTGTTCATCACACAGATGTATGTCTAGTGCGGGAATCGAAACCACGACCCCTAGCGCAGAAGGCAGAGTTACTACCAACTGAGCTATGAGGCCAGTCCAATCAATCAATAGTTTAGGAGCAAAATCTTTTTCTCGTTTTGAAAGATGCAATGATGCAGCTTCGGTCCTACACGGAGAACGAAGTTCACGAATTATCATTTTATCTTCAAGATAGTCCAAAGTTGGTATAATGTTGGTATTCTACATAGTATGTAGAGTTAACCCAACCTTAGGATAAGAATGACGGTCGATTCGACACGTATTATTTTATCAAAAGTTATTGATAAGAGCGTTAAAATAATTTGATGCTATGTAAACGTGATGCAGTAATTATTATAAGTAAGTAATTCATTAGCATTGGGCAACCAAAGGGACGGATGAAAGAAGAGTGCATGCTGCGGAAATGAGAATGTTGAGATGGATGTGTGGAGTGACTAGAATGGACAAGATACGGAATGAGTACATCAGAGGAAGTTTGAAAGTAGCGCCAGTGACTGAGAAGTTGAAGAGCAAAAGGTTAGCGTGGTATGGGCATGTCATGCGGAGGGAAGAATGCCATGTGACTAGAAGAGTGTTAAATATGAATGTGGAAGGATATAAGGGAAGAGGTAGACCAAAGAAAAGATGGATAGACTGTGTGAAAGATGACATGAGTAAGAAAGGAGTGAATACTGATATGACGGCTGATAGAGGGGAGTGGAAGAGAAAAACATGTTGTGCCGACCCCACATGAAGTGGGATAAGGGCAGGGAGATGATGAAGTAATTCATTAGCAGCTCAGAAATCGGACGTCCACTGCTGGATAAGCTTCCCCGCGGAGCTCTGTGGGTGCCCATGATAGAATAGAATAGAAAAATCTTTATTCATAGCATCATTAAATGTACCTTAAAATTACCCAACACCATAAGGAATATACTATACAAACTAAGACTAACGGAATAACGTCAGAGCTTCTGAAAGCGGGTGGAACACCGATACTTAAAGTCCTTCAGAAGCTATTTAATTCCGTCATCCTCGAAGGTACAACGCCTGAGGCGTGGAACAGGAGCGTGGTGGTACTGTTTTTCAAGAAAGGTGACAACACCCTCTTGAAGAATTATAGGCCCATCTCGCTGCTGAGCCATGTCTATAAGCTGTTTTCGAGAGTTGTCACTAACCGGCTCGCCCGTAGGTTTGACGACTTCCAGCCTCCCGAACAAGCCGGGTTCCGCAAAGGCTTTAGTACCGTAGACCACATCCACACGCTTCGGCAGATTATACAGAAGACCGAAGAGTATAATCGGCCATTATGTCTAGCGTTTGTGGACTACGAGAAAGCCTTCGATTCAGTCGCGACCTGGGCAGTGTTACGGTCACTACAGCGGTGCCAGATCGACTACCGGTATATCGAAGTGTTGAAGTGTTTGTACAGCAAGGCCACCATGTCTATCCGACTCCAGGACCAGAGCACAAATCCTATCCAATTGCAAAAAGGGGTGAGACAGGGAGACGTTATTTCTCCGAAACTGTTCACCTCTGCATTGGAGGATGTTTTTAAGCTTCTGCACTGGGAAGGACATGGCATCAACATCAATGGCGAATACATCACTCACCTTCGATTCGCCGATGATATAGTCATAATGGCAGAATCGCTGGAGGACCTTGGCGCAATGCTCAGAGACCTCAGTAACGTTTCTCAACAGGTGGGTCTTAAAATGAACATGGGCAAGACTAATATCATGTCCAATACTCATGTTGCACCCATACCGGTACAAGTTGGGAACGATACCATTCAAGTTGTAGACCACTATGTCTATTTGGGTCAGACGATTCAACTAGGTAGGTCCAACTTCGACAAAGAGGTCAACCGACGAATCCAACTCGGATGGGCAGCGTTTGGGAAACTTCGTCACATCTTCTCGTCGCAAATACCGCAGAGCCTCAAGACGAAAGTCTACAATCAGTGCGTGTTGCCAGTGATGACTTATGGCACTGAGACTTGGTCGTTTACTATAGGCCTCATATACAAGCTCAAAGTCGCGCAGCGTGCTATGGAGAGAGCTATGCTCGGAGTTTCACTACGTGATAAGATCCGAAATGAGGAAATCCGTAGAAGAACAAAGGTCACCGACATAGCTCTCAGAATTAGCAAGTTGAAGTGGCAGTGGGCAGGCCATATAGCTCGCAGAACCGATAACCGTTGGGGAGTAAAGGTTCTCGAATGGCGACCACGAACCGGGCGACGCAGTGTTGGAAGGCCCCCCACCCGATGGACCGATGACATTCTAAAAGTTGCGGGAAGTCGGTGGATGGAAAGGGCTCAAGACCGTTCGTCGTGGAACTCTTTGGGGGAGGCCTATGTCCAGCAGTGGACTTCTACAGGTTGTTGATGATGATGATGACATTTTAGATGACAAATCGCACGCCGTTAGAACACAGCTTTAGTGTAACATTTATATGTATAAAGTTATATGCTATAACCTTGGGCAATTTGAGCACACGTGAACGAACGGGCGTACCTATTCGCTATCGCTAACACATAGCATTTATGTTTGCTACGAAATACCTACACATTATTGGAGTTAGTGATCGGTCTCTGAATGTAGTGTGTGTGATGTTCCGTTACGCGCCATGCACCAGATTGCTATCGGATCCAAAACATTGGTGCACATTAGTCGCAACGCAACGACTACGCTAATATATGTGATTCTTAATATATATGCTATCCCGAAAGGGCTTTTCTAGCCCCAATCAGCAACAAATTTTGTTTTCCGAATCTTGAAAATTCGAAATTTATCAAAGAAAAAATTTAGTATACATGTTATGAAACCAAAAATATGTTACTGTTGGTCGATTGGCAAAGTGTCAATCAACCAACAAGGCATTTTTATAAATTATAAATGCAGCTCGTAAATTCGTAATGCAGCGCGTGGCGTGTGCGCAAGCGCAGCCGCGGCCGAGGTCATCACTATCGAAGACCGCGACGTGAGCGCGCGCATGGCTCAATCGCTTCAACCTTCTGTTTTTTTAATCCGATAACTTTACTCGTATACTTATTAGTTGTTAATTAAGAAGTAGACCAGATTTTCCAATATAAAAAATTGCATACTCATTCCAGCCTAAATAATTAAGTAGACTGATTCTTTCACAGACGGTCATAATACCCTTTTCAGGTCCACCATACATCAACCTGGTCACTGACCTAATAAAGGATGACCAAGAAAGAATCAGTGACTTGGCAAGCAAGCAAGCCTAACTTAACCTAAAGTACCTAACCATTTATTAAAAGTCAGGCAAGATTTATCTGGATATTTTTACAATAAAATGATAGGAATGATTGCCATGCCTAAATAAATACATGAAAATAAATGCATAATTTTTGTAAAGATAGGTACTAAATTTTCAATATGATTTCAATCAATGAATGAGTAAGATTGTTCGGATTAGAATAAGTAAACATTTCCTTGTTGCACGACCAGAATCCAAACCCACAAACCTATGACCAGAAGGCAGAATAACTACCAAACCACTATAACACTCAGTTGCTATAGCAGCGACCACAGATAGCATCACAGTCACACCCTAGGTCACTGTCTGGGCGATTAGCGCTTTGTCCGAACTTTCTAGAAGCTAAACTAAACGCTTTCGCTCGGACTGAGATGTGCATTGGTCACTGGCACCGGTAGAAAGGCAAGCGACTATTGCAATGCATCTATCTAACAACTAACCAGGTTATCATCCGATCGTGCGCCAATGGAGTTTTTATTCGGAAAAAATGTGTGTGCGCTATACTAGTGCTCTCAAACGGTGAAGGAGAACATCGTGAGGAAACCGGCATGTCCTAGAACCTAAAAATTCGAAGACATGTGCCATGTGCACAAAAGGAGCCTCTCAGAGGCGCACTGTAATCCTTTCACAACACTGATTTCTTTCAGCGACAGCTCATTATATAAAAGGACGTTTATGTAAAACTGGTGGATACATCCGGCTCGAAGGACCAAAAAGTCTTATATGCAAAATGACTTTAACCGTGACCAACGTGCGATAGATTGAATGTTTACCGAACGAATAAAAGATCCGTTAAGTCTAGAATTGTTGGTTTAGCACCAGTGTCTGCATGCCAAATGCCAATCCATAAATCTCAGTTTTTTCATTTAGCCACCGGCATCTGCTTGAAATGACTTATTTGTCATTTGGGATGGTCACGGTAACGATTGGATCGATAATCAGGCGTGTTTTGAAAACTGAAAATGGAACATAAATCTTTGCCAACTTACGTCACCGCTATGGCAGCAATGCAAGACCAAGTATACCATGTCCAATTTGCATGAGATTCGATGCAATTTTGAAGTTCGTTCATATACGCCACATATGATCAACTGAAACGATGCAGTGAAACACCGCCACCGGTGAGCGAAATGATGCAGATGATGGCCACTAGCGACTGCCGACTAGATATTCCACTAAATGTAATTATTTTAATGTGTGAAAGGAAATATTTATTGCACCTCTTTACATGACTGTGGGTGCAGCGATTTTACTGTAAACTCGGACTCGTCCGACATTGACCAGGTTGCGAGTATTGCTATACCATGTTTTGAATGTGTGGGTAAAATATTGAAGGGGCGTGCATTTTTAACCGACTTCAAAAAGGAGGAGGTTCTCAAGTCGGCTGTTTTTTTTTATTATTATTATTATTACTATTTTTGTGTGTAAACTTTAAACTTAGGGGTTGTGTGTCGGGAATTTCTTTATGTGCACCCATACGTTACAACAGGAAGCTACCCTGCAAATTTCATACTCTTAGTAGGCTCTGCGTTGATTTTCAAAGAGAATAAAAGCACTACGTTTGATCAGTAAGTCAGTACCGTAAGAGTTATTATTGATGATAAATGGATGTCATAGTTACTTTTGTTTTTTATTCGAAAGTGTAGGTGGCCAATGACATCCTCAGTAGGTAAGCAAAACGCATAGAGGTTGATAACAAAATAAAGAGGTTGATGTTAATCTTGTAAATATTTAGGAATTTGAAGTCGGTTTTTAGTTTTTGTAAAAAATATCTTATTGAGAATGAAAGATCTCTTCAGAGGTATTTCTAGCTCTATGGCAACTGGTGCTTCCTTACCGATTTCATTAGTTCGAGGTTGCGCGGCGCGCGGCGCTAAAATCCGCAACTTATTATTCATACGGCCTATTATGTTTTATAGCTTATTGAGTAAAGTTTGTACAGGAATCGTATTTGCAGTAAAGTCTTGTTCAATTATCACAACAATTCATATCCACAAGCCGGAAGATATACCAACTATCTAACTTAATGATCTAAAGGTAGAGTTCCGAGGAAAGCGGCTCCAATGAATGTCATTGCGACACAACCTGGCCCCCAATTCTACTAATTCAATGACTAAGAAAATGATAATCGCATGATAATGATTCGCACCATTATCATTTAGTTACGATTGTCGCCACCTTCGTTTCTTTGATTTCATTGGTCCATTGGTTCCACAATGACTGCCATTGAAATACGACTGTGTAGCAAAATACCAAAAGTGTCAAAAGTGGTAATTTTGCCATTGAACCATAGTCAGTTTCAAGCCATTGAATTAGTAGAATTTGGGGCCAGGTCCTAGTTATGTGTTTCGTAATCGTTAATCGGCAAGAGTAGTATCTTAAAGGAAAATTTCAAAAAAGATATCTAAGAAAATAGAAATGCTTTCAGTTTTATCTTTCTCCAGGCGATTATCGCGTTCATGCGCGTCAAAAAGGCCGTTGCAATTATGTGTATCTTATAATCAAAAGCTATGCAATTCTTGCTCTTCAACGTGCGATGATTGTCACCGCAAAGCGTGCGTCTATCTCTGTTCTAAAACGAACTTAATCGATAAGGAAGAATAATGGAAGAAAAAGATCAACCTAAAAATATTAAACTATAAACTTAACCGAGTTACTAACTACCACGAAAGTTAAGAAACTTTCGTGGTAGTTAGTAACTCGGTTAAGTTATGTTATTAGAGAAACACAGAAGAGCACACATACAATTTCAGTTGAACAGTAAAGTTGTAGATTAGTAAAATTCGTATTGTAAAAGTTGGGCGTCAACTCACGCGCCCCGGGCAATTAGTGGAATGGATAAAGGCAAGCGCACACATGTCCGCCCGTCCGCGCGGGTCGGTCGGCTCCCCGCGGGCGCCACCTATTAATAGCTAGGACCAGCGGGTAATCAATATTAACTAAGGATTGATCTAAGGATGTAGCGCGGAGGACACAAACGAAACCGTTTAGAACTGCATTGGACAAGGATCTCTCATTTCCTTTGTGATTTCATTCAGATTTGGAGACCAAAAATGATTTAGGCTTTACCCCAAGCTTTGAAAAAATATATTGTTGTATTTATAATATTGTTTGACTTGCGATTAACGCAATATTTTCATTGTTTCTGTTCAGCGTATAGCTCAGCGTATTGAAAGCAATTTCAAACCCCAAAACATAATTAACACGTAAATATTTCGATAAGTACAGAGTCGATTCTGACACCCACCCTTTCGCCACGATGTTTTCCTTCACCTCTGTAAGCAAGTGTTAATTCCTAACGGCCGACAAATAAAAATCAGAGAATCTTTGTAACCATTTACATCTTTGCAATGCAAGTCGCCAACACTACCCTCCATGCCCGCATCGCGTTTCCTGGAAGCGCGGCCGCGGTGGCGGGGACAGGCCCCCGGCGGCGCCGCGCCTACATAAATCAAGAGCCCCGCCATCGCTTCCTTTGTTTTTTTTTTTCGGTTCTGCTTTTTTTTCTCGGTAATAAGATCGCGAGCGTCAACGTCAGGTATAGACGCGCGGACTTTGCGGACGCGTCTATGGCCGTTAGTGCGTGCGGACGGACCCTATCATCATCACCATTTTAGCCGTAGGATGTCTACTGCTGAACATTGCCTCACCCACAGATGTCCAAAGCGAATTTATATAATGTGGGGGGAATTGGCCCATACTCACCACGCCTGGGCATGCGGGCTGGCGAGCGCAGTTAGAGCTTTGTGAAAATATGGGACGCTGCTGCGCATCCCTTAGCTTTTTTTTCCGTAGTCGCCTCTTACGATATCCACAGGTATAGATATGGAGGCGCCTTTTCTTCAGCTGGAGCCACCACGGAAACCCTATCTCGTAATATCCGTACCATTCAGATGCTTTCAAATTGTTTTTCAGGAAGGTGTGTAGAGGCTTTATGGTATGACATATTTATAGAGATTTGAAAGTTCGATCCTCACCGGTGACGGGTGGGTGAGTCAGGGACGACCGCGGACGGAAATAATTAGTCGTGGAGATAATGGTCCAAGCCCGGCGGTGGGCGGCGCGGTGCCCGTTATGTACCTAGTGGTGACTCGCCCACGCAACTCGATGTTATAATTTTGACAAAAACCGCATTTAAATCACCACAATGAATATACTTGTTCGCTTGTTGTCTTACCGTCACCATCCTCTATCGTTCTCGTAAAGTCAAGTCCATCCAAAGGTTGTCTGATGATCACTCTTAGATACAACCGCCTATTGTATTCCAATATTAGATAGTAATTACTGTATTGATTCAATAATGATGTGGTATACAATGAATAGTATACATTGGTATATACTGACATACCTACCTCTTTTGCATCATTCACTCTCATCACATTCCTCATATACCTATTCTCGTCGGCTTAGGGTACTCTTGACCTGGCCTTTTTCCAAAACGTCATCAATTTGGTTACTATAAGCCTAGGTCTTCTATCTATCTATCTATTGGTCGTTCAGGCCCAAGCTTACCCTTTTCACTTCTAATTTGAATAAAAACAAGTTTACGCGTTAGCTGCCAGAGGCTATTTAACCTCCTAGGTTCCCTTCTAAAAACCTTTACTAAATACCTCAAATTATTCCACTCGCGAATAATCTCGAACCATTTAGAAACTGCGCCGTTCCCTTACGGATACCGCTCCACATTCAGGTAATTACTCGCGTACAATCGTGACCACATGTGCAATGAATAATAATGTCGCAAGGCGAACCTGCCCGCTGATAAGAGATCATGGACACTCGCGCACGCACGATAACGATAGAACGCAGCTGGTTACGTAATGCGGCTCAACACTCGCATTTCTAAGGTTTTATTTTCAAACGAATCGAAGGGTCCAATTAATGGCAGGAATGATCCGGTCTCACGCGATCGCGACACAAACGCATCGCTGCGATAATTGTTTTTTTCGCGGATCCGCGGTATAACCCTTCTTGTGACTGCTCAGGGGAGCGTGTAATGTTCCCACGAATATCCACAGTATTCATCTAGTTATTCTAGTAATAGTTCTTTGTGGACCGGTGTGCGTAGTCGCGCCGGCAAAAAAAATGGACGGCACCCTTTTGATAAGGCACGTCTCGGCATGCCATCGAGCAATACTCATGACATCTGGCTCCGTGTCGCTATTCGCTTAGCTACCTAACAGAATCCATTCGAACGTTGGCAGCGAAACAAATAGTAAAAAATAAAATAATAAAAATAGCAAAGCGTCATACAAAATGGTTAAAATCAAGGTGTATCATAATATCCTAATACCCTATCCTACTAATCCTTCTTCTACCTAATCCTATCCTACTAATATTATAATATATGCGAAAGTTTGTGACGATGTTTGGATGTTTGTGGTTCACGTCGTAACGGCTCAACCGATATCGATGAAACGAATAGCATACTGGACAAACATTTGTGTGATGAATACAGATGTTATGCTCAGCATTATGTGTGCTGCAAAACAGTAGGCATAATGCTGAGCCGAAGCCATTTTGCTGCTGCAGCACACATCACACCATTTTTACTTTCATTACTTTTCTCTTGTTTCTTTTATTATAAGTACCTAATGTTTATTGTAAAATGTTTTACAAATGTGTGTGTTTTGGTGGCAATTAAATAAATGTCTATGTCTATGTTTGTTCTGTGTCTGGGTGTTAAATATATATATATTATGTATATCAGTCTCTGGTACCCATAGTACAGGCTATGCCTAGTTTGGGATCAGCTGACCGTGTGATAGGTCCGGAATATTTATTTTTATTTTATTTTATTTAGGCTACTTTTATCTCGATACCACGCGAGCGAAGCCGCGAGTGTAAGCTAGTGTATAAATAAATAAACTGTCGGTGACAGAGTGTCACCTACGACCTACGCAGAGGCGTAGGTCGTGCTTTGCGCTACTGTGATGCGGCCCACTGCACACATAAGCTTTCTCTTGCTAAGCTTGCTATCAGTCGGCCCTGTCATGTGCTCACTCGTCTAAAACAGACGCGCGCCATAATGTACCCGCTGTGCTATTTGTGCTGTAACATAAGCATTGTACGGCTCCGCCTCAAGGCGCGGACACAAATGAGCCATTTCATTCTGGGCCTGGTCCATGTACACTACATAGAAAAATTAGGAAAAAATAGGAGATTACAAGAAAAATACAATTTCATTAATTTAAAGACAAATGCGATGGTACAAGAATAGTTATTCTGGTAAGTTTTTTTACTATGTGAACACTATTTGAAGGCCGCCATGTTGGTTTATAATTGGCGTTTGACATGACATTGACATATTTTTCATGTCATGTTGTTTGATTTGATGTTTTTGTTTTGTCAGATAAATGTAGGTTGTCAAAATGACATTTCACGCACGTCCATCCGCCATATTTTTGTAGCGCTGTGTGTTGCTCTCTTTGTCGAAGAAAATCTTATCATACCTTAGAACGAAGTCAATTTAAATAAAATAACCAATTAAATACGTTTACTTTATTGCTTTGGCATATTTTAGAGTAGTGTACACAGTGCAGGCCCAGGCTCCATATATTGATGAAACGTCTCTTTTATGAACTCAGAGACGATTTATGTATTGAGCACTGTATAGTTAGTATCTACTCCTTTTTGGGCTCGGCGGATTGCTCACCTACGCAAGAACGATGATGTCTACACTATGAGCGATCAATATTTGATTGAACGACATAAATCATACTAATATTATAAATGCAAAGTTTGTGAGGATGTTTAGATATTTGTTATTCAATCCGTAACGGCTCCGATTTAGTTTAATCTTGGAATATAAAGAGTTCTTTACCTATAATAGCATAAACTAGGTTACTTTTTATGAAGGTACCACGCGAGCGAAGCCGCGAGCGGAAGCTAGTCCTTTATAATTGTTGTCAACAGACATACCTACATATTTAATTCTAGTACTACTGATTGGCATTGTTTAAGTGTTCCTATGCGGACCACAGAAAAGAGGGGACTCTTCTAACACAGGTTATTGCAACTTAAAAGAAGAGTTCCCAAACCATGTAACACAACACCTTGTTTGGAACAATAAACAATATTTTTTTTATTTTTGATTTATAATTGTGTTTGGACTTATTTCACCCCACCAAGACAGTTATATAACGAGATTTAGCGAAATTGATTGCTTAACACGGCTAAGCAAACTATATTTAAAAAGTAATAAAAATGTTGAACCATAAATGTTATTTCGTTTTGAATATGCTTTGCTATTTTTTTGGCCAGTAGTGAATCTGCCGAATTACGAATCTGTCCAATCCAGAATCGGTCCAACACCGAACAAAGGCTGAATAGTTTGAGAGTAGTAGTAGAAATTTCTATGGTCTTAGTATCTCTTAGAATTTAGTTTTTACCATCCAGCGCCGCCGCCATTAACACGACACAGATACGTGCTAGAACTACAACTTAAGGGGCACATCGGGCGTACGGGCAACTGGGCACGGCGGCACGGGAAATTGCCACCATCAATCGCGCCGGGCAACACGTCGCGATCGGCATTACATGCGTCTCGCACCCTGTATAACTCTTATTGCTTTTGTATCATATTTTCCTGGAGGGAAATCAATTTTACGAGAGGGATATCGCGAATAAATGGCAACGTGACGAACAACGCTATGGTTCAAGTCAGATGTGTAGGTATTAACTTACCTTGATAATTAGTTCTCAATGTAAAACATGTTCCGTAAATAGCATAAGTACTTCCCGAAAGAGGCTTATTCTATAATACAAAATTTCGCATTTATAATGTTAGTGGAATTAGACGAAACAAATCACTGACTTTATCCCTAGACTCCGGAAAATACCAAGCCTTTTGGAAGTAAATAAAAAAAATTATCCAAAACAATATTATAAAATATACGCCAAAACCGCTGAACCGATTTTGATGAAATTTGGTAATTATGGACTGGACATAGCTTTAAATCTGAGGAAAGACTTGATTGAGAAAGCTTTTTATACCACGAGAGCGAAGCCACGGGCAGCCACCATTATATATTTTAAGGCTCTACACACTTTCCTGCAATCACAGGCAAAATTATTGGGGCAAGTGTTGACAACAAGATTTTCTTTAAAAAAAGAATAACGTAATAAATAATTATTTGTCTGGAGTTGGCAATACTGGCCCCGATGCCATTGATTGCAGGGAGGGTGTGTAAAAGGCTTCAAAGGAAATAAATAAATAAATATTCCGGACATATCACACACGGTCAACTGATCCCAAACTAGGCATAGCCTGTACTATGGGTACCAGAGACTGATATACATAATAGATTAATATTTAACACCCAGACACAGAACAAACATCTGTGTTCATCATACAAATGTTTGTCCAGAGCGGGAATCGAACCCGCGACCTCTAGCGCAGAAGGCAGAGTTACTACCAACTGAGCTATGAGGCCAGTCAGTATTGCCAGGAGTTGGCAATACTGACCCCGATGCCATTGATTGCAGGGAGGGTGTGTAAAAGGCTTCAAAGGAAAGGAGAACGAACGGACAGTTAAAATATTTATAGTAATCTGTGGCTGAGAATCCTGGAAATGGTTAATTTCAAAATAACAATCTCAACGAAATCTTTCCATTCAAAAGAGCACATCGGCACCGAACTAATCACTCACACGAATTCATCAATACCCAACAAATGCGGAAAATAATAATAGGTCCAGTGGGTTCCGTACCGTTATTTTAGCTGTGCGCTGTGGAGGAATGGCGCTTTCGGAATTTTGTAACTTGATTAGCTATTAGTTTTTTAGAGGAGGGAGGGCACAGCGAGATTTTCTCGTTCTGAATTGGAGCAGCCCGCCTGGGAGGTACCTCCGCCTTACAGAAGATCGCAGCCAAATAACATTATTTGTTTTCAAATAGTGTTGTGTTCCTGCGATGAGTAAGGTTGCCAGAGCTCTTTAGGGGGAGGGGGGTTCGGGGTCGGCAACGCGTGCGTGATGCCTCTGGTATTGCAAGCGCTCATAGGCTACGGTAACCGCTTACCAACAGGTGGGCCGTATGCCTGTTTGCCACCTCAGTAGTATAAAAAAAATAAAAATATTACAGCACTTGGAAAGTCAAAATTCCTAATTATTAACCAAAATGTATTCTACCAGAAGAGTAGATTTTAGAAGAGTTCCGTGGACCAGCTGACTCATCAAGTCATCAGATAATCTCGTTTTAACTTATTACTTATGACGACGTAGGTGGCACCGCGTGCGAGTGCCTGTCTGAGACGCAAGTGTTCGATCCCCGCTGCGGTACAAATATTTGCATGATCTGCAGATATAGGGTCTGCGTTTTGTAGGGCCATTGTACTCGTAGTTCCTGATACCCACGACACAGGCAATCCTAGTGTGGGGTCAGAACTATGACGTATGTGACTGTTGGGTGTTATTATTATTAATATTTTATATTCATTACGTGATCGACGGTATGCAAAGTCAACTTTATCTAACTAGGAACTGAATCAAAATTCACTTGCTAGACTGCACCCGAAATAAACAAGACATGTGAAAAGAAAGCTCGTAATTAGACAGCCGTTACCGTTCTTTTCGTCCTACGGAGCCCTAAAAACAGGGGGCGCATTTATGTTTTCGCCACGGCACGGGTCCCAACGGCCCCGGGGCACAGAATAAAAAACAGTGCGGTCCAATAAGGCGTATCCAAGTATCCCAGGTATTGTTTCCGCGATCCGCGGCGCTCGCGTACAACGTACCTGCGCGCTCGTTATCCTTTAGCCATAATTCTTACAATAATAGCCGTCTACCTGAGAACGTAACGCGAGTTTCGACATCCGCGCGTAGGAATACGCGACGTTGCCGATGTTACTAATTATTATCTACTTATCGCGGCCATCATTATTAAGGTACTTAGAAGTTAGAATTATCCTATCTAGTATAATAACCCCAATATATAATAGCTATTCTACTAGCATACACACGAGGCTTCGCTCGCGTTGTAACCAGATAAAAAAACAGCCTACCTATACAGGGTGAGTTTGATTTCAGGGCCACTTAGGCGAAATCGGAAACTGTGAGAGTAATCGAAAAGTGATGTTAGGTGTTATGGGCTCGATTTTGAAACTATATACTATTCTTGATAAAACAAATCTACCTATTCCAAATTTTATCGAAATCGGTTAAGCAAACATCCTCACAAACTTTCGCATAATTATAATGTTAAAAAAAGACAACAAAATTCTGTATATTTTCTGATAATATACCTAATAAGTTTGTTTTCAGACTGCTAATAAATCAACTGAATAATTCCCACCCAGTATGACAGTTGAAGTACACAATTGAAACCCAGCCAATGCTACGACAGTACCTACTAATCTTTATTCTGTGCCAATGCGATGACAAACAAGCCTACAATTCTCGCGCCCTCAAAAAGCAGTTCGATAATTAAAATTTCGAAGATCGGATAACCATAGACTAGAAAGCTCATACGGAACAAGTCAACAAAACACGTGGACCGTGTCCCGGACGATGCAACTCGAGTTTTACATCCTCGAATATCCGCGCGACGTTGCCGTTGTTACTAATTATTATTTCGCACGCGACGTTGTGACTTTTCGCGGGACCAGTGCAGATGCGGTTTTTGCATCAAGATACTGATTTATTTTCAAGGACAGGTTACTAAACTGTTGTTTAAATAAGTGTACGTAAGTAATAATTTTCCTTGAAAAACTACCTTGCTTAAGTGTACCTAACAAAGCTTATAACGCGACTAAAGAAAGTATGATTTCGAACTACACGACACATACTTGGTTGTTAGCGCTCAAATTATGTAGAAATTCAAGCTAACCGATCATCTAATTAGTTTTCCGCTACGTCCATTATTTAGAAGTCATTCTGCTGGGGTAACCTTAGAAACGTGACCACAGCAAAATGTGGTTTTTATTAATAACCATAGACTTACTTTTTCCTGTAGACGCACTGAAAAGTTCATATTCCAAATCCTGAAATTCGACTACAATATCTGTTGCGGTAAAGCACACGAAATAAATCAAAACATTTTTAAGAGGTAAGTCATTTTCATTTATCAAATACGTATATCACGCTTGAGGCGCCTAACGGCATATTATGGCGCAACAGGCTCAAATATACGCCACCAATAAACGCAATAAACGCATGGCGTAAACAAACGAACCAGGAAGCGTCCCTAGAACAAATAATTGGTATTTCAGTGACGTGTCGAGCGTCGTTGGTCGCGAGTCCGTCACGAGGCACATTTGCGACACATGCAGTGCATCCCATTGAGGCCCGATTCGACGCGCACGGTATCTTCCTAATGCGAGCTTCCAACGTTCTACGCGGCTTAAGACACGCGATGCGAGCGATGATATAATATGAAAGCTTGATATAATATAATTTGTTGTCATCATATTCAATGAGCCGACCATAACGTGTGAACACGTCATTATAATAAAAAAGCTCTGAAAAGCTTACCATAAATAAATAAATAAATATTCCGGACATATCACACACGGTCAACTGATTCCAAACTAGGCATAGCCTGTACTATGGGTACCAGAGACTGATATACATAATAGGTAAATATCTAACACCCAGACACAGAACAAACGTCTGTATTCATCACACAAATGTTTGTACAGTGCGGGAATAGAACCCGCTACCTCTAGCGCAGAAGGCAGACTTACTACCAACTGAGCTAAGAGGCCTGTCAACACACATGCACATAAAATAACGCCTGTTTCCCAGAGGGGTAAGCAGAGACCACGGCTTTCCACTTGCTACGGTCCTGACATACCAATGAAAGAAAGTGAATACTGGTAATAGGAGGAAAATGAAAGAAAAACAAACACCGACCGCACAAAGCGTGGGATAAGGGCAAGTAAGGCAATATGATGTGAGTGCTATATAGCATAGCGCTTGTATAGGACGAAGCACAAAGCTTTCACATGTATCGGGCTGATAGAAAAGAGGGAGTGCAGCAAAATACCGCGAACATGGCCGACGACGACTTGTACGTACTCATTGTCGCTCTTTCCGGGAAGCGATGCCCGCCCGCGATTACGTGCGTTCACAGCCCTGTGTCACTCCTAAACGGCGTACTGTAAAATGAGCTCTATTGCTCTTGTTTTACTTGCAAAATGGCTCGAAAGAATGCCTTTCAATTCCTAAATGCGGTCCAGGCTTTGTGCATGACGCAACCCTTCGCTTATAAGCCTACTGGCTTATATTGGTCCCTATATGATGGAATCTAATGGTATGCCTTCTGCGCTAGAGGTCTCAGGTTCGATTCCCGCACTGGACAAACATTTGTGACTAACACAGATGTTTGTTCTGTGTCTGGGTGTTAAATATATATCTATTATGTATATCAGTCTCTGGTACCCATAGTACAGGCTATGCCTAGTTTGGGATCCGTTGACCGTGTGAGATAAGTCCGGAATATTTATTATTCTATTATTATTCTAATCCATAAGATATGCCTTCATCATGGCTTGAATAGGAATAGACGTGTCCTTGAAAAGTGAATATATTACTGGCTTTTGCAGGCGCCCTTTTTTTGGCACCAAACAAAAACGGTAAGCTATCCACTATCACGGTCACTGTGTAGACTAGACTAGGGCCTCGTCGTCGCGCGCCTCTTCCGAGTGAAACATACATAGGTAGCAATCAGCTGTTACTTATTCTGCGTCCGTCCGTGCGTCCGTCAGCCCGTTGTAAATCATTATCTCCGCGTAAAAACTAATTCGAAAGGGTCGCCGCCATTGTTATTAACGGCATCGGTTGGCGATAGATGCGCGCTTTGGTGAGAACAAGTACTCAAACAATGCATTCTGAATATTCGGATTGTCAAAATTCACAGAAACGTCATTACTTACGCATGCAGTAATAAAGTGTTCCGCATTGTTAATTTATATAATAACTAGCTGTTACCCGCGACTTCGTCCGCATTCATAATAATATCCACGTTTTTTTTAGGGATGATATTTCATTATTTCTTACCAAAAGCCTAAATATTAATTTTCAGATCCCTTCGGGAATTATGGATTACCCATACAAACATTCAACTACTATTCACTCCCTTTAAGATTATTTTTTGATACAAAAGGCAGCCTATGTCTTTCTCCAGGATATAATCTATCTTCTTGCCAAATTTCATAACGATCCGTTTAGCCATTTAATCGTGATGAGATAAGAAACTAACAAACGAGCTACTTTTGCATTTAACAGGGATTTTTTTGACTGATGGATGCAGATAAAATGTCCGATGTTTGCTTATCGTGTCACAGATTATTTATTTTGTCTTCACCTGTATAAGGTCAAGGACCAGGTTGAGGTATGGTGGGCCTGAAAAGGGCCAGTGACCCTTGGTAGAACCAGTGTGGTGAATGGATTAAAGTGCGCCTGTAGAGGGTCCCTTCGTACATATGTCACATGTCTTCGAATATTTTGGTTCTAGGACATTCCGGTTTCCTTCACCGTTTAAGAGCACTAGAGTATTGCGCACTTACATTCGAACCTACGAACTTTGGATCGGAAGGCGGTGTCATTACCACCAAACCATTGTGCTATAAAAATGTCCGATGCATCCGTTTCTTCTAAAGTAAGAATTATTTACGTGAGTAGGGCACAGCGAGATTTTCTCGCTCTAAATTGGAGCAGCCCGCCTGGGGAGGTACCTCCGCCTTACAGAAGATCGCAGCCAAATAACATTATTTGTTTCAAATAGTGTTGTGTTCCTGCGGTGAGTAAGGTTGCCAGAGCTCTTTAGGGGGGGGGGGGGGGGGGTTCAGCAGCACTTACCATCAGGTGGGCCGTAAACCTGTTTGCCTCCGTATAACATAAAAAAAAAAAAAAAAAATTCACTGTGTAATTTGTACTGAGATGCGATAATTATTGTAGGTACTCTCATCATCATCATTTCAACCGTTAGAAGTCCCACTGATTAGGTACCTACCTACCATATAATTATCGTCCAGTTGAGACCGACTTCGTAGGTAATCGCTGCGGTCGCGAGGATGACGAGAATTTGATTGTTCTTCCTCGAAAGGCTTCGTAGTGTAATCTGAGACCCACAGAGCATGTAATAGTGCTATGGCAAATTGCACACGTAGGCCTACGGGCTTTGGTGAAGCAAGTCACCGAGCAGATTGCATCACAAACACTAAGGATTCCATGGGTACCACAAACAAAGGGTGCGATAGTAACACAGTACCCAGATCCGGAGCAAATATTCACGGATCATGCAAACATTTGTCCCGCCCGGGGGACCGAACCAATTGAACCCGCGGCTCTTGTGCCTGAGCCGAACACGCCACTCATGCCGTCCAAGTCGATAATATAAGTAAATAACGAATGATATTGTGCTCTTCAATAGGTTGACAATGCAATGTAATATTGAAGATGCGATTCTCGAAAGGAGATAAAAGTTTAATCGGTTATTATTAACACGTACGATCATCGCTTATTATTATTATTATCATCATCCCCTGGAAGATGGGACGGCCTCTAGTATGGGACCTGCTTCGATACCCTCACATCTTCCCAGCACATCAGTACGGGCTGGCTCCGCAGCAGCATCAGCGGAGTCCCTCAAACGGCGCAAATATATGCTTCATGATAGAGGCTATATGTTCGAGCCGTTTGGGGTAGAGACATTAGGCCCATGGGGATCAGGGGCACACAAAATTTACAAGGACCTGGCGGGGAGACTTTTAGAGTCTACGCGTGACCAAAATGCTGGCTTTTACTTCGGTCAGCGAATAAGCATTGCCATACAACGTGGCAATGCCGCCAGTATTTTGGGCACGCTACCATCTGGTGGCGACAGGGATCGACTGGATTTTTTATGACACCTACTCTTAAAAAAACCAGTCGCATTTTTATTAGTACTTAGTCGTTATTTAAATAGTTATTTTGATTAGTTTAACGCAAATAGGTTGTCTGGAGATTCTGTGAGATAGATGTTTTTAGAATATTATCATTCTTAAGACTAACATTATTAGTATTTAAACATTATTAGTATTTAATCATTATTAGTCGAAAGCCTATTTTATAATACTTTTCCGTTCACCTTTGGTGGATCCTTATTTATAGCCGGGATATAACAGCTGTGCCACCACGGAAGCCTGAGTGTGCAAGGGACATCTGTGGTAATCGAAGGCCTGCATAGCGGGGGCATGACGTGTCCGGGGTCGCGTAATCAGGTAGCCAATGGTTCGGGGTCCGCTCTTATCTTGGGTATTTGGAATCAGATGTTGTTTTAGTGGGAATAAATGTCACAATAATGTGTTTTGTGTGTCTTTAAATAAAGCACGTAGTTCTCAAGGAAAACTCGGAAATTTGAAATCACTTTATAATTTTATTGTGTTCGAACAAAATATTAGCATAGGTATTATCTTTAACAATCTGAGAAGATGGCTATCATGATTGGGAATTGGTAAAAGTTGTACCTAAGCCAAAAAAATAATAAAATAAATAACACCGGCAAAGCATTCGTGATGCCCCCTGGTTTTGCAAGCGTTCATAGGCTACGGTAACCACTTACCAACAAGTGCCCCGAATGAAGACTGGCCTCATAGCTCAGTTGGTAGTAACTCTGCCTTCTGCGCTAGAGGTCGCGGGTTCGATTCCCGCACTGGATAAACATTTGTGACTAACACAGATGTTTGTTCTGTGTCTGGGTGTTAAATATGTATCAATTATATATATCAGTCTCTGGTTACCATAGTACAGGCTATGCCTAGTTTGGGATCAGTTGACCGTGTGTGATATGTCTGGAATATATTTTTTTATTTTTTATTTTAATGTTTGTTAACGTTAGTTGTATAAAAAAAAGAAAACTTACGCCCGCGGATATAACGTCACCAAACCAGATAAGAAAAGAATAGAAGACAGATAAGAATCCAGAACGTGGTTCAGAAGGAGGCTGCAAGCACAGCGTTATGGGACCTTGATTATATCTAATCCGTAATATCAAACAACTATTTTTGTGCTAGCGAACAATTGACTCATTACTATTCAAAGTCCAATTTCATCCCCATTCTAAACTCTTTCAACCGTCCGCAAGACGCGACTTCCTCATCAAACAATGTGTGCAGCATAGAATGGGTAGAAGGGTCATTGAGATGGAATAGAGACATTTCGAATACTTTGTTCTTGTTGAATGGATGGCGACAAAAAATTAGGAACTGGGCCCTAGCGGCGTGGATCGAGTTACATCGGCTATTTCAAAAGACTTAACTTACTGCGTGATGCTTTCGAAGACAATGGAACAAGGATTTTATCAGTTCGCGAGTAAAATGAGCAATAGAACTCACTCTAGTAGACTTGTTAGAAGGGTTCTGTAGGGATCTTACTTATGAATAATTAAGTTTTAAAAACTAAAAAAACTACTTTATGTTTGATAAAGGAGGAAGGACTTTTGTTGTTTGTGAAAGCCCTATCAAAAATTAGGGATTTAGGTGATTCTTGCTCTCTTATATACGCGGTTGGATATAGGTTTTCAGAGAAAAAACATCCACTTTACTTTTTTATTTTTTATTTATGCATTTTACACTTTATTCAAAAACGGTTACAATTATATTTTTGTGTCCTAAAAACCACGTAGGGTTTGTTTTGTTTCGAATACGTAGGTAGAGCGTGAGTGCTCACACTCTACCTACGTATTGAATGTATTAAAATTGCATCTTCATTTAAAATGAAGACATCTGCATTCAAGAAAATTATTATTAAATTTATTTAGCCTCTAATTAGGTTTTGTTCCTAATGATTTTTTCTTCATCAGTTTTTACGCTGTTGTTCGACTGGCAATGATCTGGATCAATTTAACTATCTGTAGATGCAACGGTCTTTGGATAACTTAACTGTGTCTTGTGTATTTTGTAAATACTTGTATCTATTAATTTTACTTTATTATTATTATTATTATAGCCTTTTATTTCCTTAATAAAAACATAAGCAAATGGTAAATAGTAAAAAATTAAGTAGTATATAATATTAAAATCAACAAAATATATTTAAAGCATGCATTAAGTATTAGATTAAATCATTATTCTATTGAATTCCATTTTTACATTTTATATGATTGTTTAAATAGGTAGTAGAATAAACGTTTCTTCAATTCAATTCAATTCTCAATCCTATTCTATTCTACGTAAGGACCTCTCAACGAGTAAAGGCCTCCTCCATTTTGCTCCAAGCGTCTCTATTTTTCGCCTTGCTTATCCAGTCCACGCCAGCCGTTTTGTTTATCTCATCTATCCATCTCTCTTTTGGTCTTCCTCTGTTCCTTTTATTTGAGGGTCCTTTCCAAGTCGTCACTTTATTTGTCCATTTGTCACTATCCATACGCGCTACGTGACCAGCCCATTTCCATTTAAGTTTTTTACAGTGTTTTAAAGCATCAATAACGTTCGTTGTTTTTCTTATGTCGGCATTTCTTTTTCTGTCTCTTCTTTTTATATTTAAAACACTTCGTTCCATTGCTCTTTGGCATACTTGTATTTTATTTTCTGTATGGTTGTTATAAATCCAAGTTTGGCAGGCGTAGGAGAGGCATGGTAGTATACATGAATCTAGGACTTTTTTCTTCAGTTTTATCGGTAGGTTTGATTTGAGTACTTCTTTGTTGCTCCAGAATTTGTTCCAAGTCATGTTTATTCGTCTGTTTAATTCATCGTGGTGCCTGGATTTTTTAAAAGATACCTGTTTCCCTAAATACATATATTCTTGAACATATTCTAATGAGTAATTTTTAACTTTAATGGGTCTTTCTTCGTTGTTTGTCATGATCTTTGTTTTTGAAGTATTTAGATGCAGACCAATTTCGCGACTCGCAGTGTCTAGCTCGTTAATCATTATTTCTAGTTGAGTTGCCGTTTCTGAGAAAATCACAATATCATCAGCGAAACGTAGGTTGCTTAGGAATTCACCTTTTATGAATATGCCTTTTCTTTCCCAGTTTAGGTTTTTCATGATGCTTTCGAGGACAGTTATAAAAATCTTCGGCGAGAGGGGGTCTCCTTGTCTAACACCTCTACATATATTTATTTCCGGGCCTTTTATTTCCATTCTTACACGGCTAACGCTTTTACTATATATGTCTTTTACAATCTCTATGGCTTCTGTTGGTATATCGCACTCGTGTAGAGCCTTCCACATGCTATTATGGGATATCGAATCGAAGGCTTTGGTATAATCGATGAAAGCTACATAAAGTGGTCTCTTATGTTCTTCATATTTCTCTATGATCAAGTCTAATGTGTGGATGTGGTCTGTGGTCGAGAAGTTTTTTCTATAACCAGCTTGTTCCGGTGGTTGGTATTTTTCAGTGTAAGTTGCGAGACGATCTTCAAGGCACGATGCGAATAATTTATAGAAGTTTGGTTGTAGGCTGATTGGGCGGTAGTTTGCGATATCAGCAGGGTCTCCTTTTTTGTATAACAGAATTATATCTGAATCTGCCCATTCTTTAGGTATGCTTTTGCCGTCTAAAATCATATTGAACAGTCTGGTCAGAGGTGATGCTAGTACTAGCCTGCCTGTTTTTATAGCTTCGCTCGGTATACCATCTGGTCCATTGCTTTTGTCAGTTTTCAGGGCTTCCATTTTCTTGATTATTTCTTGGGTTGAAAATCTTTCTAGAGTGGTAGAGTTCGGATTTGAATGTACACTTTCTTCATGGTGTGCTCTTGGATTTTCTTGTGTTGAGTAAAGGTTTTTGTAAAATGTTGTGGCTGTCTCTATGATTCTTGTTCTAGAGAAAGTCCTGTTATTTGTAGAATTTTCCTTCAGACAGGGAATCCATTGTTTAGTGTTGGTTAGTGCTTTGAAGCCTTTCTTTAAGCTACCTGACGATTCAAGATAGTGTTCTATTACTTTGATTCTATGATCTTCATGCTCTTTTTTGATGAGTTTATGGATATTTTTGTACAAATAGCAGCGTTCGTCTTTTTCCTCTTTTGTTAGATTTCTCTTGTTTGTCAGTTCTTTTCTTCTTGCAATCAGATCTATTATGTGTTCTGTGATATAGTTTGGTTTTGTTAGTTTTTCCTTTTTGATAGAGATTAGGCTTTCAGAGATAGATTTTTTGATTTTGCTGTATAGTGACTCTACATCTTCAGTTCCTTCTAATTCTATAGCGTTGATTTTTTCCTTTAAAGTTTTGATGTACTGCTCTTTTTCTTCTATTGTATTTAGTTTGGTAAAACTGTTTTTATAATTTGCTCTACTTTTCTGTGTTTTAGATATAGAGACGGTGCTTCTTAGAAATCTGTGATCGCTGGGAAAGGATAGATTGTTTAATATTTCTATGTTTGTAATTTTTTCTTTATGGTTGGTTAAGATGTAGTCTATTTGGCTCTTGGTTTTCTTTGGTGAAAGCCATGTCCACATGTTTTTTGTATTCTTTTTGAATATGCTATTCGTAATGAACAGGCTGTTTTCCCAACAAAATTGAAGTAGGATTTCACCTCTTTTGTCTCTATTTCCGTAGCAGTATTTACCTAATATTCTTTCTTCACCATTTAGACGCTGTCCAACACGCGCATTAAAATCTCCTGATATGATTAGGTATTTGTAGCATTGTCTTTGTGCTTGCTGAAGTTGACTGTAAAAAGCATTTATATCGTAGTCGCTAGCGTCTATGGTAGGAGCGTGGACTTGGATGACCGATATTGTTGTTTTATCGAATCTAAGGTTTAAAATGCATATTCTTTCGGATACTCCGATAAAGCTCTCTATATTTCGCTTGTATATCTTTTTAATAAGAAAACCGACTCCGTAATGCCCTTTCGTTACGCCAAAATAACAAAAAATATGTTCGTCGTCTTCTATAATATTGTGTCCCGTTCTTCTTATTTCTGCAAGGCCGATAATGTCGTATTTTATTTTTGATATTGCTTGTTTAAAATCGAGTAGTCTTTCATTTGACAAGAGAGATCTTGCGTTATATGTGCAGATGTAGAGTTGTTGGAGTGGAGGGTTGTGGTCTTCATCCCCCGCGGTGACCGGCCGTGGTGGGGGGGTGTGTAGTTTTACTTTATTAAATAATATTCTATTCTATTCTTATTAAATCAGATTTATATCTTTTATTTAAAAAAAGATTTATTTCAGGAAACAATATATACAGCAAACGAAATCGCAGCCGTTATCCCTTTACATATTAAAACACCTAAATACTCTTTCTTCGTTTCATAAAATAACAACAGACAAACACATTCATGCACATTGCTGTGCGTACACCCGTACATGTACAATTTTATGAAGGCTGTAACGGAGACCTGTTGCGTCCCATGCGATAATAGCACACCACCTAATTAATATCGTTTTACGAGCTTTTGTTTAGTGGTTGGCTGTAGGTACTTCCGGGGTCATGGCAGGTATAGGTTCACAGAATTTGTCACTATTCCGTGCACGTGTTAAAAAAACTGTGAGAAGAAGGAAAGTGTTAAATTTGTTTCAATAAGCTACAATCATCATCATCATCCGCCTCAAGAAGTCCACTGCTGAACATATACCTCCCCCAAAGAGGACGACCTATGATAAGTCAAAGTCAAAAGGCGTTTATTTCAATAAAATCACTTTGAAACGTCTTAGAAACTAGGTGAAGCTATGCCTGTTCCTCGCGACCAAGCCTAGATATCTCTAAGATGGACCGACGAATCGTAAAATAGCTATCTAATTATAAAAAAGCCATGTTGGCGATACAGATCCGAAGATCGTGGGTTCAAATCCCGGACGTGAACCAATGACATTTTTTCGGTTAAAAAAATATGTGCGTATTTACACGTACTCCAGACGGTGAAGGATAACATCGTGATCGGCTTAATCAGCTCCCCACATATTGACCATGTCTTTCCTGAGGCCGACTAGGCTAAGAGTATGGTATAGAAGCTGGACAAGCCTACTCCATCTAAGCATATACCACGCACTACAGCGGCCTATAAGTGAGTAAAAAGATCCACCTGACGATGTATAAATCATCTAGAATAGATGTACCAAGGCCTTACTGCTTAATGAAGACTGACTTATTCGGGTATTGTAGCATTATTAGATTCTCGATTGTCACAAACAACAACAAAATTAAGTTGACAATACAAGTATAGGTAGGTTTACCACACACACTGTACACGAGCATAACCGACTTCCATAGATCTACACTACTTATAGCCATATTTACGAACATCGCGCAACACTTCGCTGGATATAAGAGTACCTACGAGGCGGATGTCTGATGCCCATTCCACGCTACTTGGCGAGACTGCACTAACGTCCCCACCTCTGTATCAAGGCAGTAAGGTTGGCTTTCGGATGGCAGCGCTGTCGCCGGCCGGTAAACAACACAATAAGTTTTCTCTGTAATTGTTATCGCGACACCGCGAGTGCAGGACGGCGGCGCACGTAGGGCTGTCAATGCTAATTGTAAATTCAATTTAAGTTTGGAACATTTTGGTTGGTTTATTCGTTATTTTATTTTTTACAAAAAAGATCGCGCGCAAAAGTAGAAAAAAAAATCTTTTAGTCTATGGCCGATCGCCATTGTAAGATGCGCGCGCATAGGAAAACTGACAATTTTTTTCCGCCATTGCGAAAAAAAATATTCACAACTCGTTTTTACAGTTATTTTTAGTATTATTTTATTCTCAAGTGTGTTGAAAAACGTCGTATGATACACGTGTGTATTGATGATTACCGTCCTCGGCTCTCTTAAGACTCAATGACGCCTCGGCGGTAATCACCAACGTTACACACTTAAACCATATTGTACTATTATCGTAGTCTCTGTTTTTAAACCCGTTAGAAATCGACCCATCTTAATAAACTAGGAGAATTTACTCGCGACCGAGCCTAGTTCATTAGTTATACAATACAGTTGGCAGCTAATGACGAAGCTTGCGGACAGCCCTACTCGCGGCGCGACCGACGGGCGAGGTCGCACGTCTGACGCATAGATAATGCGGCCCAACCCTATAACCTTCAATCGGGCGTGACACCGGTCGCTACTTATCGAGCAGAAGCGTTTTCGAGCTGAAAACGGTTGAGATCTCGCATTTTGCTACTCTCGGAATGAGTCTCCCACTCGCAATGGAAAACCCACTTGTTCACTAGGTAATTATTTTATTTTTATTCTGCGCAGAAACTATAAATAGCAATAGTGATTTGAAAACAAAAGGATATCACTTGAAACTGTTCCACGCGACCTATTTTAAATGACGTCGAAAAATTGGTATCTAAATAAAAAGGCATATTAAAATCTTTCTTCAATCAGTTTACCTAAGTACTACGAAAGCCCCCGCGACTTTGTTCACGTGAAGTTTTTCATACAACGTTCAAAACCCCACTGCACCCTCTTAGGGCTTGGATTTTGAGAATTCCTTTCTTAGTACACCCTAAAAGGTACACACCCTCCAAATTTCAAGTCTCTATGACTAATTGTTTTGGCACTGTGTCAGTCAGTCAGTCACTGCTTTATAATGATTTAGATTTCAATCAATACACGCTTAACCAAAATTAAAGGGTATTAAATTTGGATATCCTGTTGTAGTGGGTATGGGGTACACTAAGAAAGGAATTCCCGAAACTCGTCCCCCCTAAGGGGGTTGAAGTTTGTATAAAAATAACGTCAGCAAACAAAGTCACGGGAGTTACCAACACTGGTACTGAAAACGTCCTTTGAAATGGTGTAGAAAAACATTGTAAGAGACCAGCGTCATTTCGCTGCAAGTAGGTATATGTAACTGTTAGATGATCTGCGTAAATGTTACCTTGGACCAACGAGGTCAATGCACCCGTTATCACCGCAACCACATTGACCATGATGTCTCAATGTACCTACATATCTACCTACTCATATGAGTGCAGAATTTTTTGTGCCCAAACTAACTCACAATAAAGGTTTTCAAATTGCTACCGCGAACCTAATACATATTATGTACCTAGGCAGGTACCTAATTGCTTTGCATGCTCTGAAGCTGACTATGGCAGATCTAGTTTAATTAGACATCGTTTTGTAACCCATTTTCGCAATAAATGAATCTGAATCTGAACGACGCGGTGTAGGTAGGCCCTAACCTGATGGACCGATGACATTTAGAAGATGGCGGTGGATGGATAAGGCTCAAGACCGTTTTGTCGTGACGATCTTTGTTGGTGGTAATTATGAATGTTAGTAAAAAAGCAACGAATCGTGAAAACTCAAGAAACGATACCAAAACCAAATAACTGATTTAACGCAAACCAACCAAGCAAGAACCAGTGACACGACAAGCAAGCTTCTCATACTAGCTGTTGTCGGTTCTGCGGCTCAGTCGCATACCTACTTGTAGGAGGTAAAAATTCGAGCCGCGCCGTCATCGAGTGCAGCCGGTCGCATGTCGGCGGCGTCGGGCTAATGAGTGGGGGAGAGGGGGGGGGGGGGTTAATGCGGACCGTAGAAGCACGGAGAAATCTACTGGCGTATTCTGTGGCGTGAGGAGCTACTGCGAAAAAGATGGGTCATACACACACTGAATAGAAAAAACTATTTTTTTTTCTTTTTATACAAAAAAGGACATACCTATGGGCCTATGAGGCCTATGTCCAGCAGTGGACTTCTACAGGCTGATGATGATACAAAATAGGCTAACGTTTGACCACAATCTCACCTGATATTAAGTGACGATGTGGTCTAGGGTGTAGCACGTTTGCCTAGAAGAAACCTATTGACTTATTGCCTTCTGTGATTCGGTGTACCAACATCGCCATGACATACTGACTGAACCGTGCTCAAACGGCGTCCGATAAGTCATCTGAAATTTACTTGTTGATACTCTAAATCTACTGTTGATTGTTGACGATATCGTTGAGCTATATCGCACACCCACAAATATCAAACTGTCAAGTTAATTTTGACTCTGTTCAGTAGAGGTTAGGATCATTTTGAAACGAATGTTATATGACATATCAAACATATCGCATGCCGTTTGAACACGGCTTGGTACGTAATACAGTACTCGCATTAAGTGTTTACAAATTTAAAGGGTAGCGTAAGGAAAGAAAAAAATTACAGCGAACAAAACATTGGTGCACGACCGGGCTCGAACCCGAATCGACCTTCGGATCGATCCTCCCACTAGTCCAACGCGGTTAATGGTAATATCGAACTTTAGTTCGAAGTTTCGCAGTAGACTCTAAAACGGATCGCGTCGCGCCCGCGTCGCTCGGGGGGGTAATGGCGCGGCGTCGGATGTCGCCAGTCGCGCGATAACAACATCACTAGAGCTTCGAACCCGCGAACTCAACCAAATGGACGTGGTACTGCCTAAACTTCAACTATGAAATAGAATAACATAGCACCGGAACAGAATTAAAAATTAAATCATAGTTTTAAACCAACGTCCCTAGGAATTATTACAATAAAAACCTATAAACTTTTTAAATAATACCTAACATCAGTATATAATTAAGTAAGTTTATCTTAATATTCAACATATTAAACCAATCATCATCATCATCATCATTTCAGCCGTTCGACGTCCACTGCTGAACATGGCCTCCCCCACAGACAGAGCAAACTTCTTATCATGTGGGGGGATTTGCCCATACTCACCACGCTGGTCATGCGGGTTGGCGAGCGCAGTTAGAGCTATCGTTGTTAAAATGAGGGACGCTGCTGCCAATCCCCTAGCTTTTTCCCTTAGTCGCCTCTTACGACATCCGCGGATAGGTAGATATGGAGGGGCCTATTCTTCAGCCGGGACCACCACGGCCAATTACGATTAAACCAATATGACTTATGAATTATATTGACATATGTAATAAAAAAGAGAAGTTATTGTTACCGGAGAATAAGACTTGCTACGAAAAACCATAGCAGCAAAGAATCCTATAAAAGACTTCAACGCGCCACTCTTTCGCCTTAAAAAATCATAATTAAATATTTCCTTCTGTAATTAACGAAATGTATCTTTTACTTTTTTAACTAGCCACAAAATGTAGTAACATGATTTGACTTGAGTTTCATAACAAAGCTGTACTAATGAACCTTTTTAATCCCATTCCTGCTATTCACTCCTTATCCTATGACTAATCGACTGAGTATTTATTGGGTTTCACTATAGCACTATATCTTTATTTTTTATATTGAGGCAGCATTTTATAAATATTGAAATGAATACATTGTAAGTGTAGGTGACTGTACTCAAATATGGCTTTTTTAGTTGTCGCTTCCAACGTACGATTAGAAGCAAAAAGTTGAATCAGAATTTGAGAAATTCCAGAGGCAGCCCGTAACCTGGCGTGATGATCTAGACGAGACGTAGTCATCCCTAGTAATTGGCAGAGACATGGACATGAAATAAGCTACAATAAAATGGGGGAGGCTTCACCCAGCATATGGGAACTGGCAAGAAGTTGCGTAAATTCACTTACTCCTAAAACTGTACAGAAACTGAATCGAGACTAAAGCATAGACGTTAATGTGCGGTTTTTTGATGGATAATAACACAAATCCAAACTTGACCAACGATCTATCTTTAATCGTTGCGAGTGGAATTTTGTACTCAGATATTTCAATGCAATCAATTCAGTGGCAGTGGGCAGGCCATATAGCTCGCAGAACCGACAACCGTAAAGGTTCTCGAATAGCGACCACGAACCAGGCGACGCAGTGTTGGAAGGCCCCCCACCCGATGGACCGACGACATTGTGAAGGTTGCGGGAAGTCGGTGGATGGAGAAGGCTCAAGACCGTTCGTCATGGAACTCTTTGGGGGAGGCCTATGTCCAGCAGTGGACTTCTACAAGCTGATGATGATAATGAATCAATTCAGTCTGATGTCAGTGTGGGTGGATTGTAAAAATAGGTAATTGATAGAGGCGGGACTTTGCGGAAGTCCAGTCCATTCTAAGACATGCAATAGAGAACAAATATCTAGTACTATTCCGCTAATTTATTTCTCATAAGCTCAACAAAATGCAGACGCGTGCACCTCCTGCACCGCAAGCAAATTTGCTAAGATTTCGACACTTGTATAGCCCCCCTACGATGCATCAGCAGGAAGAATTGACTTGCTGCGAGGAATGATGAGGAAGATTGTCGTGAAATCAACAAATAAAAAATAAATAGCACATCCACAAAATTATACGTTCTCGGTAATCGGCATTGCCCGAAATACTGTGCGGGCGACGCGCCGTAAATCGCGAGACGCGACGAGGGCCTTTGTGCGGCTTCCGCGGATAACTACCCATACATACATATACTACCTATGTCATCATCATCTTCAACAGCCTGTAGAAGTCCACTGCTGGACATCTACAGGCCTCTCCAAAAGAGGTCCTCCATGACGAACAGTCTTGAGCCTTTTCCATCCACCGACTTCCTGTAACTTTTAGAATGACATCGGCCCATCGGCTGGGGGGGGCAACACAGCATTGCCCGGTTCGTAGTCGCCATTCGAGAACCTTTAACCCTTCCCCCCCCCCATTGTTGTCGGTTCTGGCCTGCCCACTGCCACTTCAAATTGCTAATTCTGAGAGCTTAATCGGTGTCCTTGGTTCTTTTACGGATTTACTCATTCCGGATTTTATCACTTTTAGTGAAACTCCGAGCATAGCTCTCTCCATAGCCCGCTACGCGACTTTGAGCTTTTGTATAAGGCCAATAGTTAACGACCAAGTCTCAGTGTTATATGCCATCACTGGCAACACGCACTGATTGTCGTTCGTCTTGAGGCTCTGCGGTATCTCCGATGAGAAGATATGACGAAGTTACCCAAACGCTGGCCTAACTACCTATGTACCTACATATATTAATATAGGCATGGATAGTATAATGCATCACACCAGTGCAAAGTCAACTTAATGCAGCTTGGCATACATATAACGCGTGACGGCTATTTGTGGCACATACACAGAAGAAATAATAGTTACTGCTATGTACCTACATAAGTTTTATTCATACACCTGCCCTCATGTAAGCACTATGTAAATACATTAGTTAAAGATTTTGCCAGTCACAGGAACCGAACTCAGGTTTTTAAACATTATGTTTTCATCATCACCGTCCTTCCTTCCTTCCACATTATGTGAGGTCGCCCTTATGCCACATTATGTGAGGTCGGCACAACATGTATTCTTCTTCCATTCAATTTTATCAGCCGTCTCAGCACTCACTCCTTTATTATCAATATCCACTTTCACACAGTCCATCTTTATGATTTGTTTGGTCTACCTCTACTCCTTCATCCAGCCACATTCATAACTAACACTCTTCTTGTCACATGATATTCTTCCCTCCACAATTGATGTCCACACCATGCTAACCTATTACTCCTAAACATTATGAATATTGTAATATTTATTTCCAAAAATAATCCGGTTCTCGTGATTTTTTATTATTCCGATTCTTGAAAAAATAAGGTTTTAAATTTTTTCAATCTCATTTCATAACCATCTGTAGAAACTTTTAATTGGCTTTCATCATACATATATTTCTATCAGTGTAATTGTATTTTTTCTGTTATATATTTCTTACCTAGATGTAAGTTTTCCTAAAACTCAAAGATAAAAATAAAATTATCGCTGCGTTAATAGGTGATTGTGCTTATTGAGGAAAATTCCGTCTCACGAGTGAGCAATAACTATTGCAGTAAATAATGCATTTTCATTCATAAAACCCAACCGATTCCCTACTTTCTCTTCTCGAAACTTTCGCAACGTCCACAAACAACGCAGCATCTCGATTCAAACAAAAACTCACTTTAGAGTCGGTACAGCTTTTCAAGGAAACTTTATTTGCAATAAATCATAACTTTGTACTGCTTCGTTACGACGTACTTTACTCCAGCAACAAGCTCTATTAGTATACCGCTAATCAGCTTTTAAGTGACACTTAACACCTATTAATGGCCACAGAGTAATTAAACTATAATAAACTACTATATTCAATACATAAAGTACGTCGCAAATTTCAATCCAATGCAAAAGACTATCAGAGAGTCGTAAAAGTTGTTGCTAGATATTCTGTAGCAGTGTAAAAAGGACATCGCTACGAAACGTCTACGCAAAGCGTGAATCAATCGTAGCGGGTGCTACGACGTAGCATACCAATGAGCTTTCATTATCGTAAAATCTTAAAAAAATACAGACTAGATTCTACAAAGATTCTCCCGACAAACAAAGCTGCGTCACGAGGTATATGACAAATTAGTCTGCAACTACAGAGGCGAGACGGGCGCGAGACGAGAACTTATTACAACAAAGTTCCGCACGAAACTTGCGAAATTGGGAAAGCGAAGTTTCTGTGTTTTTACTTTTTTATTAATTACAGACGCCGCAGTAGGTGGTGTTTACGGGGCTCACGGAGAGGGTGGTAAGATGGCGCGGGGGGGTGAGGGGTGGCGCGGGGCGGGCTCGGACGGACACAAAGGAGAGGGCCGGCCGCGGCTCGCGGGCTCGCGGTGTTATCACCAGGCCGGCACTACGTCGAGTCGCGCGTTCCCCGCCGCACGTGTCCGCTCACGTACTCCCGCCAGTGCTGTGAAACAGTGTTTACGAGAAGTGTCGCGCATTGCGCATTCGTGCTACAATTTTATCGGTTGGAGCGCTCCATTCACGCGCCGTTTATTATTCCAAAACGGCAGGACTGTCAAAAACTGTAAACACGACGCACGTGCCCGCTCGCAAGTAAGTTTAGCAAAGTTTTGTGTTAGTAAACGTATGTTGTCGCTTCAGTCGGGTTTTAGTTGATTTGCTTGACAAGTTCATTCAAGTTCAAAAATACCTATGTTATAAAGACACTTTATTGTAATGAACAAATTAAGAACGACGACAGCAATTTTTTTTCTGAGTTAGCCTTAACAATTACTATTTCGTTAAAAACCACTAAGTCTATGTAAAGTTATGTTTTCTACTCAATAGAGAAAGTGAAGTGAAAATTCGTAATTTTCAAAAAAAACATTCCTAGAATGTACCCTTAATTTTAAATACAAATTGAAAAATTATTAAGATATATAAAATTTGGACGCTAGATTTTTAGAACACTTTGACACATCGAATTTTCAGTATGTTGACTTTCGGGGTTTCTTTTTAAAGTTTTGTAAGACTGAACCGTTTATCGATTCATTTCAAAATTATTAAAATATCAACGATTTAATAAGTACTTATTCATAGTCATACCTAAGTACCTTTAGAAAAGGGAGTAGTTAAAAAAACAATTTTTATTTTGCCCACTATTTTAATTCCGAAACAAATCCCACTAATATTATACCTAAATGCGAGAACTAGTTAACTGTGTAATTAGTTTGTAACTCTTTCACACGGCAAACACTAAATACCTAAGCCTGGAAAAACACATACTTAGGATAGGTACTTTTTGTCAGTGTACCACGCGAGCGAAACCGCGGGTGGAAGGTAGTAAACTATAAGCATTGGGGTATCTACCAAATAACTGAAAACAGATTTAAAACTATATTTTAACTGGTTTTCTAATATAAAAAGCATACCTTACTAATTAGAACAAATTTTAGTATTCGTGGGCCGTACCCAGAGGCGTAGAAAAGGCTTTTAGAATTTACCATAATTTTGTTTGCGTGGCACTCTTACAGTATGATAAACTCGAATATTTTGTATATTAACATATTTTCGTATTGTAAAATTTAAGAGAGATAGACTCAGCATAGGCAGCATGCACTGCAAAATGAAATAGCAGTTGCTAATTTCAAACGAACTAAGAGGTAGGTTCTTATAAAAACAATACGGATCTAATAAATAAATACCTATTCGTACATGAAATTTATTACTATTACCAAAAACTGTTTACTTTCAATAAAATAATACATAACATACAAAAACATGCTTCAAAATCTTCAAATACATTCAAAACTTTTTGCTCTTGGTACACGTAATGCCATCTAGCGGTGACCGGCGGAGTGCGCAAACCGTTCGCAAGGTCACCGTGTCAACGACCCGCCAACTTTTGCCGCCTGCTGTTGTCGTAGGTCATAATTTTATGTCTTCTTTTTGTTTATCTTTTCGCAACTTTATAGCTTTCCGCCTAAACGCTTTTTTACTATGAAAAAGGTTTGCTGTTTTGATGAAGATATCAAGTGTCGTTTTGATAAGGTGTCAATTAACTTTTAAGTTGTGAGTAAGCAGTTTAGCAGCAGAATTGTTTGGATTGTACTTTGTTTACACTGAGCATAGGTACTCATGTAACATTAAGTTAATAATGCTTACAAATTATCATTCCACATTGATACAATTGTTTAGTCATCCGGTGAACTTAATTGTTGTCGGTGCTGGGCGGCTGCCAGCGTCCGGTAGGTATATTTGAAGATAGGTAGGCATTAGTTAATGCCCTATTTTAGAGCATCTAAAAGGTCACCAATCCACTGCTATTCAGTAATAACTAGTTGATCAGCTACTTGGATTTCACCAAAGGCCTACCGACCAACATAAAATAACACAGCTTTCGTTTGTTACAGAAAGCGAGACGCCAAAATGGCGAGCAAGGGCAAGCGTCCTATGCGTGCGCTGACGCCCGGCGACAAGATCGAGGCGATCCAGCGCGTCAACGACGGCGAATCCAAGGCGTCCGTCGCCAGAGACATCGGCGTACCCGAGTCCACCCTGCGTGGCTGGTGCAAGAACGAGGACAAGCTGCGCTACATGACGTCGAGGCTCTCCTCCCCTGACACAGATAAAAGCAACGACGGCGAACCGACAGAGAAACGTGCACGCACAGAGTCACCGGTCGAACCGACATCTCCCGCTCCCACCCAGGTGTCCGGGCTCGATCTATCCGCGCCCGCACAGCCAACGTTATGCCCGCAGCCGCAGCCGCTGCCGCTACCAATGCCACTAGCGCCGCCGGCCGAGGCGCCAGTGGAGCTGACGACGCGTCGCGTCGAGCCCGCGCCCGCCGCGCACGTGCCACGCGAGCGCCGCCCTGATCCCGGCGCCAACGTCTCCATGAGCGCCATCAGCCCCCTCTCCGGCCTCGGCCACCTCCCCGGACTCACGCACTCCCACCTCGGACTCAGCTTTAACGAGATCGCCAACAATCTATCCCTCCTCGCGCAACTTAACCCGGGCCTGTCGACCCTTTCCGCTCAGCCAGCGAGTCGAGCCTTGCGATCGGTGCGCTCCCCGAAGCCAGCCCACAACGGCGTCCACAATCTCAGCGAGAGCAAGCACAGAAGCAAGTCTCACCACTCTGATCCATACCGCCACAGCTCCAAATCTAGTCATCATCACGTGTCGTCCTCGACCGCCAGCCAGCCAGTAGACGACACGCTCTGGTACTGGTTGAAGACACAGCAGGCAATGCTTGACTTGACCGCGCAGACGACGACGGCGCATCCCTTGCAGCTCGGCAAGGCGAGCGAGCCGAACCTGCACCCAAAGCCGGTACCACCAGCGGCAGCGACGCCAATCAACTCGCATCTAGACTACAACAGGAACTCCTGGCTGTGGCAGTACTACAAGCAGTTCGGAGGAGCGATGCCGCTGCCCGAGGACAAGCACAAATCGGCAACCCAGGTTCCGAAGGATAAAACCGCAGAAAACATTCTGTACTCTCAGCTCATTAAGGGTAAGGCGGAGGAGGAGAGAACGGTTGCGAACGGTCCACTATCGCTAGTTCAAACGCATCCTCATAGTGAGGACGCCCGCGTGACGAGCAACGGAGAACTGCGCGTCGCGGAACCGGTTGCGATCGCCAGTCCGGGAATAGGCACCGAGAACAAGGAGCCGACGACGGAGCGGGGCCACGATTCGGGCCGGAGCCAGGCCAAAGCGCGAACCGTGCTGGACAACCTTTTGTTCAACAACAGCAATCAGAGCGGAGGAGCGGAAACGCGGAGCCCGTCCGGGACGAACGGCGAGTGGGAGGAGGGCGCGTCCGAGGCGCTGGAGCACGGCGACAAGTTCCTGGCGTGGCTGGAGGCGAGCGGCGACCCCAGCGTGACGCGCATGCACGTGCACCAGCTGCGCGCGCTCATGCACAACCTGCGCGCGCGCCGCCTGCCGCCGCACGCGCACGCCCCCGCCGACCACCGCGACCTCGCCGCGAGACGCAAGTAGGCGCCTCAGCCGCAGCCGCGCACCGCGCTAGCTACAGGGAATACTTCAATTATGTACATAGTTTACGTCGTCATCGCCAGTAAGCGTTCACTTGTGATATGTGTAGCCAAATTTGCGTAATTTCTTTGTTCTAAAAGAAAAGCTATGCATTATTTTTGTTTAGTTTCTAGGCTTTGATGTTAACGGCAGCGCGCTAGGTTCGCTAGCTCCGTCGCTCTGTCGAATTTGTCTTTCTCGTCGTCAGTTAATCCGTTTCCGAGTCTATACCTTAGAATAGTGTACAGTACCTAAATGATGGATGTTATTGAATAATCTTTAAATTTAAAAGCTATCGATTAAGTTTCCGATACACAAACTGTTGAATGTTTAGGATAAGTAGAACCGCTGTACGTTGCCATTTGACAATTACATTCCTAGTTGTACCCTTTACTATAGTTGGATCCCCTAAGTTCTACCTCAAGTCAAACCTAATGCTAAGTCAGGCAAGCGTCCTTTCACGTATTCTTTGTTAGATATGTGAGTCAGCGTCGGCGCGAGGAGAGGGTAGGCGACACCTACCTGCTGATACCAAATAATGAAGGGACGCGACAAATCGTTGTGCCAATCGTACGAACAAGGTAATATTGTTAAGATTATAGATGAATCTATTGCATTAGCGCTAGGAATCGTTAAGTAATTGTTTTCTATTGCTCAGTATTTTATATGTCGACATTAACGATGTCTGGAATTGTATTATACGTTAAAATTAACAGTTAAGGGCACTGTGATCAAAATTATAAATTATTGAGAGATTATTACTATTGTAAGTACATTCCTAATTAATAGAGATCTTAAATGTTAAACTAAGAGATTGTCCAATGGTGTTGGTGAAGGAGCTGCAGACATTTTGAGAGTTGCAATGCAACTCATTTAACCATATGATAACAATCTTCTAGAAAAGATCAAAAATATTATTCACCCCATAAATACTAGAATAATAATTGATTTAAATTTCATCTAAGTAAATAAGTCTACTGGAAAACTTCAGGTGGGTTGATATTTTGTACAAAATTAAAATTGAGAAGATTGTTTATAAAAATGATGATGATACTCTTATCTCGGTTTGTGATCTCAAAATGTTGAACAATTAAACATAATTAAACCCTTTCCCAGATGTGGTTTTATTTATTTGCCATCTTTAATTATTCACTTTTGTAGTGATTTCAGAGTCACTTTTTTGCGTAAAAGATACACAAAATTATTAGGTTACAATAGGTCCGATATAATGGTAAAATAAAGGGAACTGAAGTGCCTTCCCATTCAGCAGCACCCGTTTTGAATACCTAACTCCTAGGTAAGATGTCCTAAGTTAGGCATTTCCTACATCGTTATTTTCTGAGCTTATTAGGTAGACAGGTAGTACCTATCCTTTGCAAATTAGGTAGTTGTACCTACTGCTACGCTTTAGTCGTGTTCAATGTACGCATTGTCAAATGAAATGCGACTTATTCGATCAAAACGCAACATTTAACGCTACTGGCCAATAAAATCGTCAAGAACAGGCCACACTTCTGAAGGCTTAGTGATAAAACAACACGCAACAACAAAACTACTCAAGCAGGCGGCGTCGTCATCGCGCGGTGTGGTGAATGAATCACTGTGATACGGTCCCTTCGCTTTATGCTACGCGTAGCGCCATCTAGCGGTGAGTAGAAATAGTAACAGAAATTCTTTGCACCTATGATCATTCCTTTATAAAAAAAAACAAATTAGTACTAGTACTCACATGCAGCATCGGCTTACTGAGCGGCTCGTAGTCAAAATAATCGGAGACGAGTGATGCGATCCCTTGCCACGTAGTCGTATCAGCGTAGCAAAGTTTAGTAGGTCTGATTGTAGTGCACACCATTTTCTAAAAGACCAAATTACGAAATTGCCTTTTTTAAAACTTTCTTGAAATAAATATTCGGAACTTGTATTAAAAGGACCTACTGCCTACACAGCGCCAGCTCTTGATGACCAAAGTAGTAGGATACCTACATAATATATATTTATTCGCACTATATATAAAAAGATGGCCAACCTAATAGATATTAAGTACTAGCTTGGGCCCGCGGCTTCGCTCGCATGGTACCTGGTTTCATCGAAATCGTTTGAGCCGTTACGACGTGATTGAACAACAAACATCCAACAAAACAACAAACATTCAACAGTCTTCACAAACTTTTGCATTTATAATAATAATAGGAAGTAGGATAATAGATGATTCGGCCTGTGGCATAATTGTTTAAAAAAAAACTCAAAAATGGCTTGAGCACTCTTTTGATTCAGCTTTTTCTATCGTATAGTAGTTTATTCCGTCTAGTATTTAGCACATAGTGTATTTATATAGTCTTTGGTATTTAGGGTGAAAAAGTTAACGCAGAGTCAGTATTTCTCTAGTATCAGTGTAAATAAGTATGAATCTACCTGTAACCCACATTCATTAGGAGCTTGCAGCAGCAACGGTATCCGAGGCTTGAAGTGGAACTGATACTGACGTCTGAAGTTTTCTGCGTAGGCTAGGAGAAGCCGTTCTTTGGTCGAATTCGTATAGTAACTCTTCGGAAAACATGTCCGTGTTTCAAATATAGGCTCGTTGATCTCCGGCCAGCATAGGTTGACCACACCGAGTTCATAGATTGCATTGTTCAATGAATCTACTGTCAACGGTTCTAAAATATCCTTCAAGCCAAAAATCTTAGGAGGAATTTCCTCGAATTCCCCTTCTTCGTGAGGTCGATCGAATATTTCACTTGCCACATTTTCGTTCACTTCCACTAAGGTGTCAAGAGGAAGTTCCGACTTTTTATCAATTAATTCAGACACTGCTTTAGAAATACTCATTATTTTTTGTTTTTAAAGAAAAGTAGAAAATTTTGGTAGATAAAACAAGCTTGTCATTGTGGAATAATTCAAGTCACAGAGTACTTTTTGATTAAAGTCTAACGCATGTCTAACGTAGTGATTATATTCACTTTGCATTCAAGTTTCGCTTTCAGTTTTCAGGATTTGGTAGCTTGGCAACCTAACTAGAACGTAGGCAGTAGGTACCTCAGTTTTGATTTAAACCATTTGGAGTGATCCTGTGTGGCGTACAACAGGGTACAACGTTGGCTTCAATTCATTTGTCTGAAGGTAGTAATCGCCAGTGCCCGCCCATGGCCCAACCTATAGCTGCAAGCAGCATTGAATACATAATATTAATCTGTGAAGCAGCAGCACCTTTAGGTACCTAGTTAAAAGCACTGTTGGAACCATGACACAGGACCCTTAATTAATTTATTTCTGAATGTATTTATGGGCCTCTTTTGGATATATGGGTTTGTGAATGTAATGCTTACATCCCATACAACCTTACTATCATAATAAAATTATCCCAGATACCTAGAACGCGGTCGTACAAAATCGCCCATGTTCTTTACGAGCCGCTCTCGTTTTAACTTTATAAATATATCACTGTCAGTTTTAAGAGTAATTGTCACTGTCAGTCAGTGTCATGAAGAAAGGCGAGTTTCGCTTCGCTCGCAGCTGATGGCTGGCTCCGAGTAGCAAAGACTAGGTACTATTGCTGCTCCGTAGTATCTTCCTAGTCTGTGGTATTCCTTATTAGTCTGTAGCTGGCTCATACTCAATCAAAAAACCGCAAAACGCGATCACGAATCATTACGAGTGGATGTTGTATTGTAGGGCGTAGGGACAAAGTACAATTTTATTTACAAAACCAAACAAAAGGAAGGTCAAAACAATAAACTACAAATGCATGACGATTATTTAAAACCAAAGTGGGTTTCTGTGCAATCGGAGCTAACGTGGAGTCGTTTTACTGCACCACCGTATTGTTGGGTCAATCTAATTTGATCCGAGTAAAATCAATTATTTCCTTACACGCAGTTTGAGAAAACTCCTTATCAGTTGAACGGAAAGCAAAGGTCTTTGTGTTAGCTGCGTTCTAGCAAATAGTTTCAATATGGGTAACAAATCCTCGCTTTTGTTGAGGGAAGAAGAAATCGCACAAATACAGGAAGAGACTGGTTGTAAGTATTATTTACTTAATGATCCATTACTGATCTTTATTTAGTATGGAGAGTGACCTTTGTGTAATTACACTGTACAATTATGCCTATGTTAGCTTGCAGTTTGTGCAATAGTGAACGCATGATGTAATTATGGTAGAAACTTTGTTGAAACTCATACCTACTTGTGCATGAATGTGTGAAGTTAATATACATTTATAAGTACCTACTGCTTACATGTACAATTTACAGGAAGCTTGATAACATTGGGACACTGACTGGCCATGAGGCCAACCAACTTACAACAACACCTTAAACATGAGTTACTTAGAGCTTCATAGCTCAGTTGGTAGTAACTCTGCCTTCTGCGCTAGAGGTTGCGGGTTCGATCCCCGCACTGGTCAAACATTTTTTGGGTTATAAACACCGATGTTTGTTCTGTGTCTGGGTGTTAATTATTTATTTATGTATATTAGTCTCTGGTACAGGCTATGCCTAGTTTGGGACCACTTGATTGTGTGTGATATGTCCGGAATATTTATTATTTATTTATTTATTTGATGAGAGACAAGCAGCTTCCGCTGATGTGTCTACATCACACAACATTGAAATTGAAAGTCAATTGTCATGTCTGGTTCACTTTTTGAGCACTGAGTATTTTATTCTTAGCCAGTTTTCAAGTGTCTTTTTAAATGCATTGGCAGATGAAGAAACATCTTCCAGTAATATGTTCCAATTATGGACTACTCTGTTGCTAAAAAAGTGGTAAGCAACAAGTAAGTTAGCATAGCTGGTTACGGCAAATACCTAGGTGATAGGAATCAGATAGAAGGATAGGAGGGCATAATGAAACTGACATTGTAGAATTATAGTGACAAAAATAACGTAGTACATGTTTACTTATTTAATTAAATACTTGTGGTGTATTACATATTCATAACAATACTCATGAGAAAATTCATAAAATTTGTCTAATCTTTTCAGTTACACCAAACCAAATTGAGCGGCTCTACTCCCGATTCACGTCACTGGACAAGAATGACTGTGGCACCCTCTCTCGAGAGGACTTCCTCCGCATCCCTGAGCTGGCCATCAACCCTCTGAGCGAGAGGATAGTCCACTCGTTCTTTGCTGCGAGCCATGATGATAGGGTTAATTTCCTGCAGTTCATGAGGGTGCTAGCACATTTCCGGCCAATCAGGAAAAATAGGGAGAACAAGCTGAACAGCAGGGATGACAAATTGAGATGTAAGGATAATATTTCAAGTATTTTTTATTCAGAACACAAACAAAATGTACAAATTACAAAATGAAACGGTGACACTGCAAAAGTTATAAACTGTGTAGCAGTCTCAACGCCCCCCACCTTCCCTCACCCCACCTTAACCTAAGAGTAGAGTTCTGTTATTTTATTTTACAAACTTGGTATCTAATTAAAGGTAAGGATTTGAAGAGTTCAATAAATTATACACAAATAACGAGTTGTGGGCTAAAATCATCACAGAGTTGGTCTCATGGGGCCAGTATGAAATGGATGCATATTTTATAGGCCAGTGAAATCTTTAGACCGCAATGAATGGAAGAAGTGAAGGGAGCCCTTTGCCCTGCAATGGGATCCAGTGGTCAAATAGGAATAGTTTCTTGCAATCAAAATTTACTACTGTATGTCATACTAGCTTCGCTCGCGTGGTACCTACATAAAAGTAGCCTTTATGCTATTCTAGGTAATGAACTGTATCTATACAAAGTTTCAACGAAATAGGTTCAGCCGTTACGGCGTGATTGAACAACAAACATCCTCACAAACTTTCGCAATTATAATATTAGTAGGATAGTAATAATATTAGTTGACATCCCTGAGCTTGACCTTTTTGACTCAAATACATCTAAAGTTAAAAACGTTCTCACCAATCGCTGGTTTGGCATGTCTTCTTAGCCTCTGTTTCATGTAATGATAACTTAGTTTTTATTTTTATTTACGTTTGTTTTTTTTATTTTGATTTATTTCATGCATAAACAAGCAAGCATTAATAAGTTTCAATCTGCGGAAACTTTTAAATGGTCTTTAGTTATAGTTTAGGATTAATAAGTAGTTTTTTTTGACTGTTTGTTTTGCTAAGAAATAAAATTAAATAAATAAATAAGATTAAAGAGATATACCTACTAAGCTGAACTGGCTTCAGAAGCCATCATGTTGTGTGGTCCGACACGCGGTCCGACACGCACCATGATTAAAATTCCTATCAATCTAGTACTGTTTTGTGGTTTCAGTTGCATTCTCTATGTATGACTTGGACGCGGACGGCAAGATATCCAGGGATGAGCTGCTGGCTATACTCCACATGATGGTTGGAGCTAACATCAGGTAGGTAACTATACAAATACATGTGCACGAAGGGACCCTCTAAGAGGCGCACTTTAATCCTTTCACAACACTGATTCTTTCATCGATGGTCATAGGCCATACCTCTACCTGGTCACCGACCTAATACAGGATGACCAAGAAAGAATCAGTGACACGACAAGAAGAAGAAGCTCAGACACCATGGGTTATCTCTGAAACTGCTGTAGTAGGTACTAACAGTAACGAGTCCTATTTTGGAGGTACCAATTCAGGTACAAAATCTAAGTATTATCAGTGGATTGTTGCGCGTTTGCGGAAATTTTTGTTAAGAAAAATGGTGAACCCGCCATTTTGACGGTGCATAATGCCCTCCATTATGAACCGTCAAAATGGCGGGTTAGCAGCATAAAGGCTACTTTTTATGTTGGTAGTGAACGCGTACCAAGCCGCGGGCGGAAGCTAGTTTATAATATAAGTGGGATATTTATTAAAACTCAATAACAAAAAGAAATCTGTGCTAATCATAAACTCTTAATTTTCAGTGAGGAGCAACTGACAAGCATCGCGGAACGCACAATCGTCGAAGCGGATGTCAACAACGACCAGATGATTTCATTCGATGAGTTCTGTCACGCCTTGGAACGTACCGACGTTGAGCAGAAGATGTCCATCCGTTTCCTCAACTGACCTCCGAGCCTGTGAACCGATTGCATCAAGTACATTCTGATGGCTGCCTTGGGGGGGTTGGTTTACGGCATGTACAATAAGAAGTGATGGACTAGAGTTTGTGTTACTGTTAATTTTTAAGCAAAATAGTAAATCACACGGTAGGAAAATGCACAGGAATATTATGAAGAAAATACCATTTGTGGTTGCACTGTTATATTTTACTGTGAATCGATGTTCATGTGGTTTTATCAAGCCAAGGAAATAAAACTTGCAGTTACTTGGATCTAAAAAGATATCCGATCCGTAAAGCTCTCGTTGAACAGAAGCAAAGACAAAGTAGTAGAAAAATACAGAAGCTATATCCAGGAAAACCTGCAAATATTGGATTAAAGTGTAGCTCATAGAGACTCCTTTCGTTCACATTCTTCAATTTTTTTGGTTCTAGGACATGCCGGTTTCCTCACGATGTTTTCCTTCACCGTTTGACAGCACTAGTATAGCACACATACATTTTCCGAATGAAAAATCCATTGGTGCACCGGGATTTGAACCTACGACCTGTATAGGTCGGAAGGCGGGTCACTAGTGCTCTCTCAAACTTATGTAAATAGACCATAGGTACCTGGAATTAGTTTTCGGTGTAACAGCAATATTGGGGTAGCTTCGAGTTTTTGTAGAAAATGGTGTTCTTAAGGTAAATAAAGCACATCCAAACTAGAAGGTAAAATGTAGATTGTAGAAAAACACAGAACAGCCGAACCTAGTATTAGTACTAGGCTAAGTGGGCGGGGTAGACAGTGCACCGATTATATGAGCAGATGCCCGCGACTGGATAACATTACGGGCATGTAAGCTTACCCTGTGAACGTATGGCAGTGCAATTACGCAGTGTATTGCGTGTCATGGCGACATTGGTTTTGTACCAAAGGCCATTAAATTGTGGTAGCTGTCAATATCACAAATCTTTCCACGCAATGCTGACGCGGCCTACTAATATTGAAATGCGAAAATAGTGAGGAACTCTATTTCAAGTTTCATCGAAATCGGATGAACCGTTACGGTGTGATTGAACAACAAACATCCTCACAAACTTTCGCATTTTTAATTTACCTAGTAGGATGGTTTAAATTGGTGCATTTCTAGTTTTTTTTTACTTATAACTTTTTTTATAATGTTGTCCAGTTATCGTTACCATTACCTACACATAGCTTGTTTTGTTACATGGTGAGGTAGCCCTCTTAGTCATAATTTCATAATGAGTCACTAACTTTATCGGCTCGATAACTCTCGCCCTGTCCTTTTCTAACAGTAAACAAAAGAGGTTGATATACTTTTATCCAGCCGATAAAGTTAGTGAGTGATTACAAGAGAGTAGTCTTTTCACTTATGTATTGAATTGCTTAGATCAGTGGTATACATTTATTTATTGTTGTTTGTAGATAAGAATATTTTAAATAAATGATCTATATTTCATTTTCTTTACTCATTTTTGAACCCAACTAATGCATTATCGAATTGAATAAAAAGGTCTGTATAAAAAATATTTCATCTGTCCAAAGGAAAGGAGCCTCTTAGAGGCGCACTTGAATCCTTTCACTACACTGATTCTTTCACCAGCCGGTCTTCGGCCCTTTTCAGGGCCACCATACCTAAACCTGGTCACTGACCTGATACAAGATGACCAAGAAATAATCAGTGACACGACAACCAAGCAAGCATCTGTCCAAGATTTTCGGCGCCAGCGTCCATAGCGCAGTTTCTTTTTATACAACTGAGTTGACTACTTTTTATCTTCACGGAAGGGCGGAAGCTAGTATAATCTAAAGGTCTAGTCACCTACAATCGTCTACTTTAAGGAGTTCAAAATATTTTTAGAGCAAAAAAACAACATTCAATATAAACCAAATTTATTTCTAATAAATGAAGAAATTTGACATTTTCATAAACATAATTCCATTATAATTTACACATATAAAACATAACTTAAAACTTATTGCGTACTACGTTCTTCTTGAAACTGAGGCCCGAGTCCGAATGTTCGTGAGTCACTCACTTATCTATCACCGGTGATTGGTGAAATGTGAACATCTTACTGAAGCCCTAGTCTGCAGAAGTCGGTGAGTTCTCACTTTTCGACAGTGAAAAGTGAATAGATTACTGGTTTTTGCTGGCGCCCTTTTTGTGACACCATACAAAAACGATAAGCTATTCACGATTGAAAAGACCTCACTGACTTTGCAGATTAAGGCCTCTGCTTTTGTAGTGTGTCACGCCCCTACAAAAACCGGAATGCTATCAGTTTTCACCACTCGCCGGTGCCTAGTGAGACTGTTCATTTAAATGCGGACTCGCTACTCTGGTTCGACACGATTAATGAATGAGCTCGGAACGAGTTACAAGATGATTTGGATTAGAGTTTTTTTCGGAAATGGTTACCAAGCATATACCTAACAAAAAAAACTATCTAACTAAAGGGACAGATTAGCGGAACAAGGAGGAATAATGCGTTCTAACCTTCAAAAGTTAGCTGGAATTAGGTTAATCAGACTGATTATAATTGCTACGTCATTAGAGTTGCTTCAAATTGCGTCGAAAGGATGGATCCTTTGCCTCGGATTGATGGCTTTATAGTAATTTTCACGAAAGAAATCGCTGCTATCTACTATCTTTTAGTTCAACGAATTTCCGCGGAATCGATCCGAGCTTAATTCAATTACAATAGAAATCAATTACGATCCAGTCATGCGCGCTCGATCCCAGCACAATCATGTCAACTCGTACTCTAGGCCTAGGCAGTGGACGACACTGCTAGTTTCTTCAAATGCTCCATGAACACTTGCAGTGAAACATCGTCGGTCAGCACGGGGGCGCCACCGTCCTGTGGTAGAAACAATGATATAATAAAGCTCACGAAATATACAAAGCCCACCACCAAACCAGGAAGAACGGCTTTCACCGATTTGAGTCAAACTCCCATAGGTTTTAATGAGGGACAAAAGTTCAGCCGGAAATAAAGTTGATGAAAACATGAAAGTACTCTATACGATATGATAAGATCAAAATGAATCCATCCAGTGCAGTGAAAATGCATATTTTCTCTGATGATGCACACTTTGTGTACATGAGACAAACCTAAACAATAGAGGATGCATGCAAAGAAGTTTTAATAACCTTACTAAAGCCCCGGGTACACTATGGGACATTTTGACGTACATATTATATGTTATGAATGAATCACCTTGTGTTATGATTTTAGGGCTCCCTGAAACTGCCGACCGGGGCAGGTGCCCCGATTTGTCCTCTTCCCTAGACTGGGCTGATGCCCTGTGTCGTGGGTATCAGAAACTACGAGTACCAAAGTATCAGAACAGCCAGACCCGGGGCAAATATTTGCAGATAAAGCATTTTTCGCGGCGCGGAGATCGAACCCGCACCTCTTGCGACTTGCTTCTCAGCCATGCAATCGCCTGCTAAGCCACCAAGACCGTTAATGCATGAAACATTCCTTAGATGAGTTTTTGTGCTGTTAATGTGATATTGTAAGCAGTTTGTTAGTCATCCAACACCAAATGATGTAAAAATTAAAAAAAAAAACACTACCGCAGAGGGAATCGGCATCGCCTGGTTATCGCCAAACAACGATGGAACAAAATAAAAAATCAATATCACACCATGCTTGATGCCAGCATCAAATCATGCATTTACATGTTATAGGAAACTAAATTATAAAAAAATAAAGACAGTCGTCAAGTGCTAGTAGGGCTCGCGCCCTTAGTATTCCGTACCATTACGCGGGGTCGGACAGAGAGATCCCAAGTGTATGAAGTGACAAAATTTAATTAGTGGTCGCTCGTTCACTGTTTGAATTTAACCGAATTCGAAATTCCTCAATTTCAGACTTTTCCATTATTTGTGTCACAAAGGCTACTAGCATGACGAATTTCAGAATTGTGAATTGGAAGTATTTTTTGCCATTTCCATTTAAAAATCAGACATTAAAATAGTTGAATTAGAAGCTTGTTTTATTACGGCACTATGAGCTCACAGACTATTTATATTTGGTATAAATTTCAAGTTGATACTTTTAGCCGTCCCTGAGAAAAAGGGTCCAGAAAGACAGACGCAAAGGCAACAAAGTGATCCTATAAGGGTTCCATTTTTTCCTGTTGAACCCTATAAACTAATAATTAAATAGTTACCTAAAATCTATTCAATAAATCTGTGAACCGGTAACTATGTTTAATAATTAATGGTCACGGTAGGGCCCTTTACATGAATTTAAACCATAAATCAGTTGAGACTTTCAACCTATCTACATCACCACCTAAACCAAATCGCAAAGTTGATGGTATAAGGCATTTGCGGCTGAAATCGACACTTTACTTCCAACCTAACCTAACAATAAGTATCGAAAACATTTAGGTTTTGTGTGATTTAAAAATAACCCTGTAATCGTATCGTAACTAGGTAAATATAATTGCGTAATAATTAAACGATTGTGTAGATTCACTCACCCCGCCATACGCGTACATGTTGTTGTGCGTCTGCGACGGATTCACCTTTGACAGGAGGAAACGAGCCTGAAACAAAACAATTTATGTCTAAAAATCTTAGCCATTTAACAAAATGGAGCCTAGAAAATTACCCTGTTGGACACTGATAGATGCCATAAATATTTATTACCGTTGCTGAGCCCACACGTTTTCTTTTCTGTCAGTCATCATCAGCACTGTCTACTTTCTAGAGGTGATGCGTATTAAGAGTAGGCGAACATAAAAGCAAAGTACGCGAACCAGGAACGGCTATGCGATACTTTAACTTCTTCCAAGTATTCAGGGCTGTGAATTCTCAAACTTCGGAGACTGTATCACCGGACCACGCCCGCACTTCTGAGCCCCCCCGTATAGTATCACGGATCGGGCATAGTACTCATTAGTGCTATTAGAATAGAATAGAATATACGTTTATTTGACATACACACAAAAACACAGAACAGACATGGGAACATATAATACAAGGTATAGTAAAAACACAAATGACAACAAAGAACAAACATAAGGACACCTGCCCACCTTATAGGTAGGCAGGCATCCACCTGTAGCCAGTAGGTGCAAACCAGTCTCGCTCTGTGTCGGATGCAGCCAAACAGGCCCTGACTCAGCTTATTGCTGCTTTACATGACAAAATACCATGCATAGCAGCGCTGGTTTTCAGGCAGGACCTTGAGTAGGGTGACGTCTCATATATTAGGTACATCCTTGGTTGGTACAGCATACCAAAATGGTATTGAAACATGTTTTTAAACCATGTACTTGTAAGAGGTGGTATTTATAGCCCAGGTGCACAAAATAGCGAGTACCACCCATTTCTACTCCTTTCTTATCCATGTCCTATTTCATAAAAATCCATCCATCTTTTCTTTGGCCCATCTCGATTCCTATGTCCTTCCATATCCATACCTAACACTCTTTTCAACTAACCATAAATTAGAGACCATTTGGTCGTCTCAAAACTAGAGTGGCGCCATCTATTAAAACTTTAGGTAAACAACTTAACTAAAACCACTTGCATCTTCCGCGCCTCCTGAACACAGGAGTGGATTCGCAACTGTTAAACAGCACTCACAAACAAAACACAACCTGTTTTGGTGTCCTATTTAATAAAATAAAAATAATGAAGAAAACAGTGGTCTAAGTCAAATAGTTCACCTATAAAACTCCGCACAGAACATTACAATCTCGTAAACCGCAACACGTGTTCAATAAACAATGTGAACTTTTCACCAGGAAGCGATAACGATGTGGTGCCGCGCCATTCTCGCCATTGTCGCGCTATCATGTACGTTCGACACAATCGTACAGGCTCACGGTCCAACCCAGATAAAAGGTTCCAGTCCCAATCAAAAGTAACTTTCAAAAGGTCACTCCAAGAATACCCCTTTCAAAAAAATACTAATACTGTTTTGAAAGTCATGCCAATTTTCAGATATTGTATGCGTGCTTATACTGAATGGATTGCAAAGAGAAGACTTGGATGTGAGCATTCTAAGGAAACTGCAACGTCATAACGTAAACATCGATGATATGAACAATGAGTGAGTTGATTTTTACAAATTTCCTACACGTATTACAGCCGATAACTTTGAGTTTGTTTTAGAGCGCTGCGTGAGGAATGCTTAACGGTTACAAACTCAAACACAAAACAGAATGCTGATGAAAATAAATCCGTAACACTCAATGTTCCATCAGATATAAGTAAGTCTACTGTGAAATTAATTATTCTCTAGATAGATCTCTGTTTATTTGAGAATCTTTGAAAAAACTTATGAAATAAATTATTTTTTTAGATGATAAACAAGAGAAGAATATAAAATTGAGTGATTCGAATCTACAGAATATTATTATAAACTATTTCAATAATGTACAGAAGACAAACAAGCCTAACAATAGTGAGAAAGTCAAAAGTGAGGAAACTAAAGTAATTACTGACTTACCCAATGTCGAAAACTTCATGAATGTATGGAATATGTTGAGTAGAACAATAAAAGATGATGAAGAATATACAACAAAAGCTAACGAACCTTCTACAGTTCTTATGCCAGGAACAACAAGATCTAACATGCTACCCGATGAGAAAAATATAGAATACATCAACAAGATTTTAGAAAAATATATAGCTTTCAATAAATTTACTACCACAAGTCGTCCTACAACACAATCAGTGAACTATGATCTAATAGCCCAAAAGATTCAAGAAATATTAGCTAATACTAGCATTAAGAATAACCATAAAGCTTTGCCAACTCAAACTACAGTATTTAACGAAAGTTTTGGTACTAATAAAGTAAATGAAGACATAGAAACTTTGCATAATGCCTCGATACGATACATAGACGATATAACAAAGCTTACTAAGCCATTTAAAATGTTTGTACCGGTAAGGGACAAGAATTCCAGCAACAGAAATATATATTTGGAAGACAATGCGCAGTATCAAACGAAAACACGATATTTGGTTGGCGATAGCGGACCTATCAATATCATTGCAAACGCGCCAAACGAATCCCTTCGATATAAAAACCAACTAAACAAACAGATAAAATCATTTTCAGAAGATATTATCAGAGAAATATCAGAAAGTGTGAAGGAAAAAGTTCTGCAAGATCTAAAGAAAGTTATAAGTACGAGTACAACCACAAAGAAAACTACACTCACTACAAAATATACAACTGTGAAAACTACTACAGTTAAGCAAACAGGTACCTAACCTACATAGAAATCAAATAGAGTTACTTATAAAATTAGTTAAACATTATAATCGTATTGTAATATATTCTAGTATGTATTTAAATTTCAGAGAAAACTACAACTGTAAATATAAAACATGAACCAAAGAAAGGAAAGATAGACGCAACAGAAGTTCTAGAGAAGTTCATGGAGATGTTTCAACAATTCAAATCTAATAAAGAAATCACCGAATCGCCAACAAAAAACAAATCTACTCAAGATAAAATAATGAGAACTACAAACAATGCACAACTAAAAGTTATACAACCTATAGAAAACATTTCCCATATCAAGCAAATTCCTGTAAATATACCATCAGTTATAATAAGCCCATACAATCAAATCCACACACCTGTTATACATACATCTATCTTAACAAACGAGCCATACTCATTGCTGAATATAAAAACGCCAATACAAAATATACCAATAGCGAAACCAGAACACAAATTAACACAACTCAACATATTCAACACCAAAAACAACTTTCATGCATCACCTATATCTATGCAAACGTATACCGTTGAAGTACCTCCATTAGGTTTGCCGGCTCAGCAATCAGTTGTCTATCAAAACATAGTAGTCTCGACAAAGCATCCCTTTGAGAGTGTCAAAAACGATTTCCATCAAAGTTACACATCACACGATAAAAAATATTATAACGATAATAAATTCAAGTATCTATCGCCTTATACTCCGCATTCAAGAGATCGTTACGAAGAATTTGGAATCGGCAGACATGAAAAAAGCAGAGAGTTTATAAATAAAGAATACTCACAAGAATTTAATCGACGTAAACCTATCAAATACAAAGATTACGGAAGGTCGCATTACAGCAATCATAACAACGAAAGATTCCACGAAAAACTTGAAAGAGCCGACGACTGGCCCCGAATCTCGAAATCTAGAGAGAACAGGAATTATGATGACGATTATAGTGCCGCGAAATTGATTTCAAGACATCAGCTTCCACTGAACGGTGCCAAGAAACGTTCAAGGTACGATGACACACATTTTAAAAACTTTTTGAAAACGCAACAGAAAGTGAATGATATGTTAGAAAGAATATTGGCTACGAAAACTATTGCTCATGGACCACGCAGTGTCGAAACTACAGTTTAGTAAAACAATGGTAAACGTCCACTGTTGGACATAACATTCCCCAATAGATTTCCAGAGCGACCGATTTTGTGATTGTATAAATAAACATTGTATGAAATTAAATAGATTTTCTTTAAATTTTACGTGAAAACGTTTTACGTAAAATTTTAATAATTGCTGTCATACAAGCAAGTTACAGTAAAGTCAAAGTCAAAGTCAAAAGGCATTTATTTCAATAAAATCACTAGGATCAGTTTGAAACGTCTTAGAAACTAGGTGAAGCTAAGTACCTGTGAGGAGACGGAGATGTCAGAACTATAATGGCTGTAGGAGATGAGGCATGGATGTAGAAAGACAAAAAAATAGAAACTTTTTAATAATTCATCATCATCATTTCAGCCGGAAACCAGGAAATCGGGGGAGGCCTATGTTCAACATTAGACTTCCTAAATGTTGAACATAGGCCACCCCCGATTTCCAGAACAACCCATTTGGGGGGGATTTAGGGATATACTCGCCACGCTGGGCATACGGGCATTTTTTCCCCTTAGTTATTACGACATCCACGGGTAGAAATGGAGGGGCCCATTCTTCAGCTGGGACAACGACGGCAAGAGCCAAATTTGGCGGTGATGACCATAGTATACATATACGAGTTATTGTATACCTGTGAGCCGCCATGTTCGGTGTCGATATAGCGCGGCACGGGGAACCGGCTCTGTAGAATCTCTTGCGCGTCGTCGACGGGCGCGCGCAGGAGCTGAGCGAAGCTCTCGTACTCCGCCATGTCCTGGTAGCGTAGAGCGCGCCACTGGGCTATTGTCTAAGGGCAAGAATAACAACTAAATAAAAACCCAACAGCCACATACATACATAGTCCTGAGCCGACCCTAGTGTCGTGGGTATCAGAAACTACGAGTACCATGGTACCACAACGCCCAAACCCGGAACAAATATTTTTAGGTCATGCAAAAATTTGTCGCATAGCGGGATTCGAACCCGCACCCCATGCGTCTCAGACGCTGCGACACTGAGGTCGTCAATTAGAGAACAAGGAGAGGCTCTTTTCCTCCTCACGATGTTTTCCTTCACCGTTTGAGGTCTATAGCACACATACATTTTCCGAATTGAAAATCCGGGATTCGGGACACTGATAATTTTGACTGGCCTCATAGCTCAGTTGGTAGTTACTCTGCCTTCTGCGCTAGAGGTCGCGGGTTCGATTTCCGCGCTGGACAAACATTTGTGTTATGAACACAGATGTTTGTTCTGTGTCTGGGTGTTAAATATTTACCTATTTATTATGTATATCAGTCTTTGGTACCCATAGTACAGGCTATGCCTAGTTTGGGATCAGTTGATCGTGTGTCCAGAATATTTATTTATAGTGGCATTCGCAGACCATACCGACTCAACACCAATTCGAGCAAGGCGTACCTCTCCATGATAAATGAGGATCTGGAAGAATGTGTCCATGAGCAGGATCCGGTCCGGTTGGATGGAGGAGGTGTCCAGTAACACAGGCTCAGGGGGCCCTCCGAAACTGTACGAGTACAGAATCGGCTGGATCATAATCAGGGACTGCGTCAGGTCTTCGCGCATCAGCATGTGTCTGGAAACATTTAAAAATAAATAAAAAAGCCTGCAACTATTTTTCAGCATCGTTACCATCGGGGTGCGGGTTCGATTACCGCTGCGGGACAAAATATGTTTGCATGATCTAGAAACAGATGAATGGACTGTGTGAAAATGGATATGAGTAAGAAAGGAGCGAGTGCTGAGAGAACGACTGATAGAGGGAAATGGAAGAAGAATACATGTTGTTATTGAAAACAAACGGGTGTTTATCGCGTAGGTACCTTATTTTATATTTTCTCGTTTGTTTTCAATAAAGTCATGTATACTGATCGCGAAAGTTTGAAAAATACATGTGATGTTGTGCCGACCCCAGGCTAAAGGCAGGAAAAAGATGATGATCTACAAACACTTGTCTTAAACGTACATTTGCGTCAAAACTTTTAATAGACTGCAATTTTATCTAAAAATATATTTCATATAAATACAATGCCGTCCACTGGATTAATATGAACATCATAGAGGAGTTCCGGATTGGAACAGTTCCTTACTCCATCACCAGATCCTGGCTGCATTACCAGATCAGCTCGCTGTCCACCTAATATTGTATTGCCATCGGAACTTGTTAGATACATAAAGTTTCAACTAAATTCACTTACAATTTTTGAACCGCCAAAACTATATTATATATATTTTTTTATGTTATTCGGAGGCAAACAGGCTTACGGCCCACCTGATGGTAAGAGGTTACCGTCGCCTATTGACATCTGCAACACCTGGAGCATTGCTAATGCGTTGCCTGCCCTGGAGAAATCTTTTTGTATTTTAAACATAATGATGAACAAAGATAGTTAAATAAAAGCTTATAATGGAAGGGCAGCCTGACTTAGGTCTGCTGCCTTTAGTACTAACCTATAGAAAGTGGTCTCGTCCGGTGAGTTATTGAACACCTGCAGGAACTGCGAGCGACGGAGATGGTACATGAACTGCGGGTACAGGCTGAAGTTCTCGGACAGACGGAAGCTGTTCGGATCGTCTTTGCCGTACTCGCCGAATTTCTGGCACTGCGAGGAGAAAACATGATGAAATCAACTATGTAATACTAGCTTCCGCGTGAGAGTTCGCTCGCATGGTACACGTCTTTGCTTTTTTTTTATACAACTAAGTTGGCAAACAAGCTTACAGCCCACCTGTTGGTAAGTGGTTACCATAGCCTATGAACGCATGCAATACCAGAGGTCTCACGCACACGTTGACATGTCATAGGCCCTTTTCAGGGCCACCATACCTCAACCTAGTCAATGACCTAATACAGGTGACCAATAAAGAATCAGTGACACGACAAAAGAAGCACTACACTGGTTTATTCACCGACGGCCATAAGCCCTTTTCAGAGCCACCATACCTCAACCTGGTCACTGACCTAAACCAGGAAGACCGAGAAAGAATCATTGACACGACAAGCAAATTAGTTTAAGATAAGGCAACCAAAGAGTCAACATCAGTACCAGTCGGATGAGCATTCTGTCCAGCCAGCGCAGTACGTCCGGAGAGTCCTCTAACTCGGCGCGGTACACGACTAGGCGAGCCATCACCACTGCACCCGCTTCTTGGTCGAAGCCAGCCGATATGTGGTGCAGGTGCGCCGATGCGTCTCCCCAACTATAATAATCATAATTTGTTTATTTCACTAAAGAATGTACAGAAAAATGACGTGAAGCCCTTGAGCTCTGAGTTCTCCGAGTTCTAAGAAATATTTTTTGTGAAAATCTAAAAATAAATTTCATTTTTTTTAAATGTTGGTCTTATTTTTTTCAAAATCGAGCCCGTATCACCTAACACCACTTTTCGATTACTCTCACGGTTTCCGATTTCGTCTAAGTGGCCCTGAAAAAGAATCAGTCGTTTAGCAATGGCAGTCATTGTGAAACCAATGAAATCAAAGAAACGAAGGTGGCGACAATCGTAACTGTATGATAATGGTGCGATCATTATCATGCAGATATCATTTTCAAGTCATTAAATTAGTAGAATTGGGGGCCAGTGGTGCAATTGCGTAAGCGTAATTGCAACGAAGATCGTAACTTTGAGTGAAAAAATAATAATCTTAGCAACATTCAAAACGTTCCAAACATGACAAGGGAAAACTTCAAGACCTTAGCTTCTTCCTTTTCATGTTTGAAAAACTTCAGATGTCGCTAAAATTGATAAAATCATCCTTAAAATTGCGATCTTCATTACCATTTTGCTTACGCAATAGCCTGGCTGGTCTCATCATCATCATTCCAGCCGTAGGAAGTCCACTGCTGAACATGGCCTCCCCCACAGACAGAGCGAATTCCTTGTCATGTGGGGGGATTTGCCCATACTCACCACGCTGGGCATGCGGGTTGGCGAGCGCAGTTAGAGCTATCGTTGTTAAAATGAGGGACGCTGCTGCCCATCCCCTAGCTTTTTTCCCTTAGTCGCCTCTTACGACATCCGCGGATAGGTAGATATGGAGGGGCCTATTCTTCAGCCGGGGCCACCACGGCCCTGGCTGGTCTAAACACCTCCAATTAGAATTATGAGTCGTCATGAGAGAGTGTCTTACTTGCGAGCAATCGTAGTGACTCTGACTCGCCGCTGCCCACTCGAGTGTTGGTACTGCGTTATGAGCTGCACACAGCCGCGGCCGCCTTGCGGCACTGTTGCGTGTTGGTTCACCACCTGGAAGAATCATGTGAAGGCGTGAATAAGGTCTAAGGCCTCATCCTAAGACCTTGTCCTAAGACCATGTCCACAAATGGAGAGAATAGAAAAAAAAAGCGTTTAATTTGCTATCAATAAATACAATCAAACTTAACATAACACAATCCTACTAATATTATAAATGCGAATGTTTGGATGATTGTTATTCTATCGATGGAATAGATAGAGTTCTTTATCTAGCATATAGGCTTTTTATCTAGATGCCACGCGAGCGAAGCCGCGGGCGGATGCTAGTCAAAATACGATTGTAATATGTTTACCTCAAAGAATATCGCCATGGTAGTGCTGGGAGTAAAGGTGCACATCTTCCATTGACAAGTGTTGCCCATGCCCACTTCCTGGTCCGAAACATTCGGACCCTTCTGGTTTAGCGACACGCACGAACCGATCGCACCAGAAACTGAAAATTAAAAAAAATCTTTGTCTTTCGGCCCGTACGCACGAACCGATTGCACCCGAAACTAAAATATAAAAAAAAATACTTTATCTGTCGGCCCGTATTGAACTGAGTAGAGAGTCCGCTTTTAAATGAGCCGTCTCACTAGTCAGCTGTGAGTGGTGAAAGGTAAATATTTAGCTTGCCGTTTTCTGAGGCCCTTGTCTTCAAAGTCAGTGAGTTCCTATTTTTCAGTTTTCGACCGTGAAAAGCGAATAGATTACTAGTTTTTGTAGGCGCCCAAAAGTCTAACTCATAATTGACTTTATTCAGCAGACATAGGGATCATTTTGTATAAATGACAACATAATAAATATAAATGACATATATCACGCCATTTGAACACTGCTTAAGCGTCAATCGATTAGCGAAGCAGGCCTTTCGTCACTATTCCGTCAAACAGCGCTGACTTCGGTAAATTTATCTTCTAAACATAAAAGAAAGTTCTTACTTTTCAATTCTCGACTGCATTTGACCTCCAAAGTTCCATTGAATGCCATCTTGTAATCCCCTTTCTGATCTTTAGCAAATACCCTCTGGAATGTCTGCTTGAAGAGTGATGAATTGAAGGAGTCTCCCATCACCATATGGCCACTAAAACAAGGACTTAAGGTTTATTTTCCCAAGATCATATATGTAGTAATGGCCGGCCAACTCTGGTAATGTAATTTTTAGACAGTTCGAAGGTCTCTGTAGTGGCTGATAACATCTTAACAAGCTCTGAGGCTCGAGTCTATAATGTCCGTAAGTAGCGCACTTGTCACCGCTGAGTGGTGAAAGTGAATAGCTTACCGTTTTTGTGACAACCTTGGTGACTCACCGGTGACAAGTGAGTAACTCACGAAAGTTGCGGACTCGGGCCTCTGTTGTTAATACCACTAGTGGTCAACTATCCATATGGTGACCACGCTGAAGGTTGCTTAAATTCGCTGATTTATTAAGAACGACTAGGCAAGCTACTCTAAATATGCTTCATTAACAATGATTTCCTTGATGGATTACAAAACACAATCAGAAATAAACATTAGTGCAATTGAAATAGAGCTCAAGAAAAACTTACCCAGTAGAATTACAGCACTGTTTCATCTCCATCAAACCAGTCTGATCCAAGGCACACGAGTATATATCGATAGCGTGCCCGTTCGTCGCCGATCTGAACGACAATGCTTCATAATGCTTTATAGCTTTCTTCATATACTTAGCATTATCCTTGTGAATGTCATGGTGAGACCGGATAGGCTGCTTCAACTCATCATTGACCACCTGACCGGGGCCTTGTGAGCAGGGTCCACCGAGGAACAGCATGATTCTAGCTCCAGTGTTGGGATAAGTGACTTCTAGCAATCCAACAGCAAGTGAAAGAGCCACTCCAGCACTACGTAACGGTCTCTTTCCCACACCTTGGGGCCAGGGGTCGCGACCCAGTTCACCAAGCAAGTCTGTGAGAGCCATGTCACATTGTTTGACAGGTTGCAGGAACCGGTGGGCTGGTGGTTGAGGTGTTGGTGCCCCTGGACGTTGTTGGGGATTGGGCGCATTGACCCTGCCGATAGCTAGTTGCTCTTGAATCTGCTTTGCACTCAAATCCTTGGTGCCCTTGAATACATAGCACTTTGATATGCCTTCTGTGCCTGAAATATCAAATATCAACAATTTAGTTACATAACTATTAAATTTTTGGCCTAAATTTATCCCCTTACATCAAAACGCTACTAATATTTAAGTAGGTACTACTTATACACAACAGCCTAGTTTGGGATCAATGTCCGATGCGTGACCGATGTCCGGAAGATTAAAAAAGAGCTTATGACAACTTTGAAATGTTTGCTACATGCTGTAGAAGCCAAGCCGCAACCTCTAGAGCAGAAATCAGAGTTATTACCAACTGAGCTATGAGGCCAGTCAAAAGCTTTGGATCACATTCCGTGACATTATTAGCATAGATATTGCAAGTTCCTAAAAGTCAAATGCAGAATCAACTTTATTCAGTTGAATTAAGGATCATTTTGGAATGAATTTGAGGTGACATATTGCATGCTGTTTTGACATGGCATAAGACTAACTTACCCAATTCATGTATCTGAACCATTCGGCCAAATGTAATGAGTCCAACCAGAGCATTCTGAGGCATCAGACTGAGGGAAGTCTGAAGGGAATCCTTTAGCGCCCCCAATTCCTCCTCATCCATACAAGTGTCAACCACAAGCAGAAATATTGGTGGCATTGTCTGGGCCCGAGTAATTGTATACTCTATGGTAGAGAAGTTAGGGATCAATTCTGCAGGCTGATGTTGTTCTGATATAGCAGCATATTGAGGTGGAAACTGGAAATATTCAATTTACATTTAAGTACCCATGATACATTATGTACCTAATTTATTTTAATGTGAATATGATGAAAACCTACAATGTTGTAAACAAACTAATAAACTAGTATTCTCTTCAATGATTAGTCTTAGTCATAAGACCACAGTTCATGCATAATGGGCCTTTTGAGCCCAAATGCTGAAAAGGGAGTCCACATATATACATACAGACCACAGTTCATCAATTAATCAGTATAGTAAGGTGACAACCTCATATAACTAATGGTTACCAGGAAGGTTCATGGTAAGCAACCAAAAAGGCTCAGATGTTCTTCCAAATATGATCAACCCTTGACACAAATACTCCATGCCGCTAAAGATAGAAGTAGGTGGCGAATCACGACCCTCAGCATTAGAACGACGCAAGGTAGAGGAAGGTTGTTCTTATTAGATTTAAAATGGAACATATGTCTGTAGACAACAATACTTACTGGATTCCTTTGGAAGCAGAAGTTGCAGACCCATAATTTGGCTCTGTAGTCAACCTGGCACATAGGGTTCAATATCGCCCTGCAAGTATTGCGTGTACACAGTACGGGTTCATACTGAATAGGCGGCAAGTCCGGTCGCTCCTTCAACGGCTGATACAGACATGCCAGGGGGACAACCAGCCTTGTAGTCTCGATCCTGCTCGAAGGCCATACGTTCCAAGTAAACCGTACGCCATCCCGATCCTCATTTTGCTGAATGAACTCTTCATACGTGGCCATTACGCCGATCTACAATAGAAACATGGGAAAACATCAAACAAGACGAACAACATTCTCGGCCATCGTTTTTAGCTCTGGTGTTATACGTACCAATCAGACATGCGGCCACTACTTGACCCTCGCATAAGTTCTAACACAACGCACCACTAGGAATTCATTCAGAAAATTGTTAATTACTTGGAATTTTTAATTTTACCAGACAGAAGGGAGAGCCTGGCTGATTTGGCAATTGTAAAATACCAAAGACAAATCAGCTGTCACTTCGGCCACGTCATTTATGGAGACGTTTAGTTTTTCAAAATAAAGAATTATTTACATACTTCATTTATCATCATCAAGCATATTTTTTTACGTTATATATTTTTACGTTTTATTATTTTACTTTAAAAAGCTTTTCTGAGTTTAGCCTTGTTTTGTTGTCTATAACTATGGTTTAGAGCCATAGAGCAATGATGCGGAGCGACTCCATAATCTATGAACATGAGCGTCTCTGTCTATGGTACTGCGTTCCATTACACGCATTGATTCATAATTCATTCCAAATCATTTGATACCTAGATTGTACAATTTTACAATTGCCTATGCATTTAATATTTGTTTAACGATTTAGAAATACAAAAAAATGGTATTTTTAAATAGATGTATACCTAATTATGTCAATTCTAATCAGTACTTTAAAATTGTAGTTATTGTAAAATTGATGCAAGTACGGGAATATTGGTGATGATGTTAATGAAACGTTAATTGAATGCATTATTTTTTTTTATTTTTAGGACATTGTAAATTATTTCAAAAATATGGACATTATTTGTAAAATAATCTGTATTTTATGATAAATCAACAGTTTTCTGATAAAACAAGTGTTACAAATTTAATGAAATGTCATTGCTTGATTTCAAGAGCAGGAAGTTTAACGCCAAAAAGTGCGACTGCGCACTGGCCAAATTAGTAGTGTGAAAGAAAATGGCGATCAGCGAAAGGCGTCCGGAGTTAACGTGATGAAAAACATTGTTATAAGCTCAATTACATAGTGTTTTAGTTATAAATTGTGTCAGATGTAGAATAATTAAGTGTTAATGAATAGTGATTGTGTATAAAAATGGCTGCGAATATGTACAGAGTCGGCGGTAAGTTGCAGTAAATTGGTTATTTTTGTTGTAGCTTCGCCGGTTCACCGCCAGCCGTCTAGCGGTGCTTTGCTTTGATTGTCGTACCTTCATTAGTTGCTCACTATAATTAGTTCATTAATAACATAGCCCTAATCAAGCGTACACTGAAGGATCGACTGGAAATACTGAATGTATTCCTTTGGCGGGATAGTCCGTACGAAATACTTTTATTTTACCAAATTCGTCAAATAGGACATTAGCATTTGCATCTAGGTATCATTGTATCGGTTTGCGTATCTGCGCTCGGGTGGTTACACATGAAGCGCTTTGAATTAACGTGAGCGTCTAGTTGAACTCTGGGTTGTTTTGTGCGATTTTGATGTTAGATTTTAGGTTATAATCAATGTTGTCAAAATATTTTGATTCAATATTCTGGTGGTTGTTAGGGTCAAGGGTTGGGTATGTGGTGATTTGGTTAAGGGTTTGTGAATGCTATTTGAATAATGTTTTCATTGAACATGTTGACTCTTATTGTTTGAAAAAAGTGTGTTTACGGTTCTGATGCCTAGTGGAATACCTAGTCGCGGGATCTCGCCTCGTGTTGCGCTCTCCGCGGCAGTCGCGTCGAATGCTAATTAGGCTCTTCCTTATACATAAATACCTATCAACATAGTTCCATTGAGAACTCTGTTGCCTTTGTTTGGAAACTATCATAACAACAAATCTACTCATACCTAGTTGTGAATGTTAATATTAATGACAATAAAATAAAATTTATATCCGATGAAAAAAATCTTATTTTAATTTCATTGGTGACCTCATAAGCTTCCATGTAATAACAATACTTGTATCTCCACAAAGAATAACTTGACCTACATTTGTTGACTTGGTGTCTGACTGTTGTAGTATTGAACTTTTATATTAAGTTTTTATTTGACATGAGACTATAATGAGATTAGACTGATTTTATCGACGTGAATTGGTTCCCAGATTGAGATTATAGTGGTTCTGTAAAGAGGGAAACATGTGATTAGATTATATCTAGGAACTCTATCATACAGTAATATATCTTGCATGTAGTTGTGGAAATAGCTTTTTTCTTACCATTATGATAATAATTTAATTAAAATACTCTACAATAATTATGATACTGGAAATATACTAACATATTTGTGTTAATGCGCACTTATTTTTTCATTTTGTTATATCTGCGACCTTCAGATCAAAAGTTGGAGTACCTCCCACTAGGTCAATACTGCTCATACAATGATTCCATTAACAATCCTTGAAATGCTTACTCCAAACATTCAAATCTAATTAGTTGCTCAGTACTTAGTTAATTATAAAACCATCAAAAATTTAAATTTATAGTAAAATATCTTATTTTATTTAAACTTAGTGTAAATCAGTCTTATAAAAAAATGCATTATATTTGAATGAACTAGGTACCTACTGTTTTATTTCTTAACAAAACCTTCAGTTATGTGAAAGTATCAGTTCAATGACCCATTACTTAGCATAGTGTAACTTACCTAACCATCCAGTTTATGATACATACCTACTGTTGTGTAGGTGGTAGTTGATAGGCTATTTAGCAAGCAATATATTTTTATTCTTCAGCCGTGGTGGCCCCTCCATATCTACCTTTCCGCGGATGTCGTAAGAGGTGACTAAGGGAAAAAAGCTAGGGGATGGGCAGCAGCGTCCCTCATTTTTAACAACGATAGCTCTAACTGCGCTCGCCAACCCGCATACCCAGCGTGTTGAGTATGGGCGAATCCCCCCACATGATAAGGAATTTGCTCTGTCTGTTGGGGAGGCCATGTTCAGCAGTGGACGTCGCTAAATCGTGAAATTTGCTAAATAGGTCGGTATTTTTATAATTGTTAATCAGTGTGCTAATGAAATCCATATGAATATAAAAATTTACGGTTTACTACTCCACGAATTATTGGGGTTGTAGTTATCAATATCCGAAGAAAATATCCCAGCTTATGATACTGTAATAGGTCATGTCATCTCATTATGTAAGGGCTTGGCCGCATTTACTAAGTAATTAAAAAGTAAATCACAGACCTGACCTCACACTAGGATTCCCCAAAAAAACAAAATAGAAATTCTCTCATGCATAGTGTTGATTGCACACTTGGATTCGCCGATAAAAAAAAAGGTTTTTTTTTCTCGATTTGAACAAAAACCGAAACGCTCATTCATTCTGATTATGAATAGTTACGATAATAGCCACATTCAGAAGTCCTGTCATAGCCGCCGAGCCGTAGAAAGCAAAATCGATCCCCCAGATGACGCAAAGCTAAAATTGTTTTCTAAGCCAAGTTAGCAAAAGCAGTACTTAATAAAACTTATGACCTATAATAAAAAAAATAGTAATGTAAAGCTTCTTGAATAGGGTTACTAGTCTATTGGTCGAATGACGTCACGCGTTGTCGTTCTATGGAGACCATGGCGTTTGGTATCATGATTTTTGTGATTTTTCAAAAAGGTGTACCATAAGGATCAATACAAGGGCCTTTCCTGTTTTAAATTTATACTATTGCTTTACTCCCAACTTTTTAGGGATGATCACGAGATAGTACCTTCCTACTGTTTGCTGTTGACACTATTTGAAGCGATGACAGCTTAACATTATTTACACCATCACAATACAAACTTTAAAGTTGTGAAATGGTTCAATGCCAACAACTTATTATAAAACAAAAAGAAAACTAAATTTAAAATAATTAAATTAACACATAGATTTTGTAGACACCACTGCGTTTTTAGGCTTAACCTTAGATAATAAGTTACAATGGGCCCATGCACACAGATAATGTTCGAAGAGACTTAGCTTTGCGGCATATGCAGCAAAAATGATCTGTCTCTTTACTGACGGTGATACAGCTAGACTAGTAGAAGACTTTATAGCTACTTTCATATCATACTTCAAGCAGTGTATAAGCAGAGAATCACTTCTTATTAGTTTAAAAGAAATAAATATACTGTATCTTGCCAGTATGTTTGCAAAAATATTAATTGGTTCAAAAAAAGTGACATCTTGATGTAAATCCGAGAAACAAAGATAAACTCGCTGTTCCCACGATTAGGCTCACTAAGGTTAGAAATTTTACTTTACAGGGCAATGTTTACGCTGTTATAACAAGGTCCCAAGCGCTGTGCTAAAATTAACACTAAACAAATATAAAAACTTAATTTAACTCTGAACAAAACCTTACTCTACTAGGTATTTAGATGACAAAAAGGCTTGCCACTAAACTTGCTCCCACTCGATTATCAATAAAGTTGTAAAAAAGATGATTAAAAAAACAACAGGCGTAAATTCAACTAGGTATAAGATGTGGCGAAAGTTTGGAAAGGATCTTTGGATGTGTGTGGTCCAATCACGCCGTAACGGCTCAACAAATTTCGATAATCATCATCATTTCAGCCGTTCGACGTCCACTGCTGAACATGGCCTCCCCCACAGACAGAGCTAATTCCTTATCATGTGGGGGGATTCGCCCATACTCACCACGCTGGGCATGCGGGTTGGCGAGCGCAGTTAGAGCTATCGTTGTTAAAATGAGGGACGCTGCTGCCCATCCCCTAGCTTTTTTCCCTTAGTCGCCTCTTACGACATCCGCGGATAGGTAGATATGGAGGGGCCTATTCTTCAGCCGGGACCACCACAGCCAATAGATTTCGATAATAGATAGGAGCTATTTACCTAGAATAGCATACAGGCTAATTTTTATCTAGGTACCACGCGAGCAAAGCCGGCACAAGCTAACTGATTAATAAAACAGGCTAATACCAAACATACCTATCTATTGATTTTTACATGCGAAAATAAATGTCTTCTAAAAGATGTAGCGCCGAGGGCACGAGAACTTTTACCTTCTCTATAAAACTGGCGGTCAAAAGGTTAAACCAGGGTAAAAAACATCGAACCCCAGTACCAAACACTTATTAATTTAAATATCCAATATTTTTAAAGGACTCATCAAGAGATCCTCTAGGTGTATGGTACAAAAAAAAACTTCGCCAGCCACGAAGTTTCGCTAAAAGTCTCTTTTCATACCCATTCAGCTTGTTCAAAGCTGTTAAGCTATGTTTCGAGTCGGGGATGGCTACTACGCGAGCGTTACAGGTAGACTAAGATATCGATCATCTTCATGTCGACGCGACAACATACGACGCATACTCGCTGATAGAGCGATGCCTCCAATTAGTGATAACCTCGACCGTACGAGAAGAGAAATTTAATAAGGGATATCCCTCAGCGGAGCTAGGATATATAATGTACTCGCAACAATTTACTATCAAAATCCGCACAGTAAGTAGTCGTAGCTATGCGTAGTCGTAGTTGGAGCGATTTCTGATTTCTACTTCAATTTAAACCTTTTAACCTACTAAAATTTAATTCTGCTCTCTTTATAGTTAAATCGCCTAGATTCATAACGAACAATTCAATATTTAGTCCTATCGGTTGAGGCATTCCTGTATCCATTGACTTATCACATTAGTTAAAAACCACTAGACTCGTGTGGTGTTATCATCTAACCTAACATCAAAAATATCTATAAACGTTAACTTAACCTAGTATTTCGACTCAATACGTCTAAGGAGTCACAGTGGTTCTAAAGAGGATCCTATTTACTATCGGAAAAAGTATTAGACCGGATAATGTCATATCGCCACATGATCGACATCGCAATGAGTAGGTACCTACTAATTAGTGCATTCTTGACTCTTTTCTCTGTCTCTTATAAAATCTATTATCAATGTTATTTTTGTTTGTTTTTAGTAAGTACCTAGGCAAACACGATAAGATAAAATGCTGCTAGTTCGTGCAATTCCATGAACCACTTGGAAGTACAACATACATAATTTACATTCGGTCATCTATTCCACATCTCAAAAAGAAATACCAATGTTCTCCAGTCCTACCTGCTTTTGTTCGTTGCAAATGACCCCATCGCCACGAGTTACCAACAAAAGAAACGCATTTTAAGTTTAACGGTCACCGTCGCCTCATGAAACCTGACTCAAGATCGAATTCAATCATTCTACGCACTCTGGGATGACGTGTCCAGTCTATATTTACTATACACTTACTTATTGACACGGTCCAAAAATATACTTCTTGGCAAAACTGAACGGGCGTTAACACGGATATCAGCCGCATAATGCCCCAACCTTAAACAATTATAACTATAGCTTTGCAGTAGGTGTTCCCTCCTAAAGAAGTCAGTCTGATACCAATCATCGCATTGACCGGTCACGTCTATGCTGCACCACGCCACGAACCAAATACTAGCTGTGTGTAGTAGAGACAAGAAATTAGGAATCAAAGAATTAAAATCTAGAATCATTCAACTACCTAGTAGCTAGTAGACTTTTAAATTAATTATTTAGGTATTTATTCATTAAAATCACAAAAGAATAATTTTGAAACGTCGTCTTTGAATTCTTCTCGACCAATCCTAAATAAAATCCAAAATAAAAATAAGATATTTTTTACAAAAAACTAAACACTGACTTCAAATTCCTGAATACTTACAAGATTAATATCAACCTCTTTTTTTTGTTATCAACCTCTTTGCATTTTGCTTACCTACTGAGGACGACACTGGCCAGTGTACCTACACTTTAGAATAAAAAACAAAAGTAAGTATGACATCCATTCATCATCAATAATAACTCATACGGTACTGACTGACTGAATGACAATCAAACGTAGTGGTTTTATTCTCTTTGAAAATCAACGCAGAGCCTAACCAAAATCCTAAGAGTAAGAAATTAGCAGGGTAGCTTCCTGTTGTAACGTATGGGTGCACAGAAAGGAATTCCCGACACACAACCCCTAAGTTTATGTAAAAATAGCAGCAACTGAACGAAGTCGCGGGGATAACCATACCATACCTCAGTCGATAAAAAAAATAATCGGCAAGTCGTGATTTCAAGAGATGATGATTTTTTAAGTTTTACGGGACAAGTAGCAATCCCTCACGAATTAAATTAATATCGGGATCATATTCGGATCGGGATCATATTCTATACACCAGCGAAATATTTATTTATTTATTTATTATCCGGAATATTTATTTATGTATTTGAATTCTTCTCGACCAATCCTAGAAGATACCAGGCAGGAAACCACGGTTGGCCTATTGGTCGTGGGGTCGAATCCCGTTCGTGCACCAATGGATTTTCTATTCGGAAAATTTAGAAAGGACACTTTCTTTAACCGACGACGGTCAAAGGCCCTATTCAGGGCCACCATACCTCAACCTGGTCACTGACCTAATACAGGATGACCAAGAAAGAATCAGTGATACGACAAGCAAGTCCCAAGCTATAAGTCAAAGAGTTATAAGTTCAATGTCCAATCAGCATGCAGTCCATTTTAAATGTACCTATTCCAACTAACATTTCGGGGAAATTCATGCTGATGTTATCATTTTGCAACAAGGTCATTGTCCGTTTAGGTTTTGTAAAAAAAAGTTGCTAAATAAGCTGACGTCGAATAACGAGAAGCTATGATGAGTAAGCAATTTAGAAATGGTTATAAATGTAATATGACAGCAATAGCTTATTGATATTAAGGGACCGAAGCGAACCAAGAACTGTGGTGCAATTGTGTAAGCGTTATGGCAATAAAGATCGTAACTTTGAAGGTAATTTTAACAATCTTAGCAACATTCAAAACGTTCCAAACTTGACAAGGGAAAACTTCAAGACCTTAGCTTCTTCCTTTTCATGTTTGAAAACTTCAGATGTAGCTAAAATTCATAAAATCATCCTTATAATCGCGATCTTCATTACCATTCTGCTTACACAATAGCCTTGCTGATATTTGTAACGAATAATCGTTCTTTCCTATCTATTACACATAGAAGCCTTGTTGGCCTAGTGGGAGGTAATCCGAATTTAGATACTAAGGCCGTAGGTTCAAACCCAGCCGTGCACCAATAAGTTTTCCCTTTCGATAAAGAAATCAGCGCATTAACACGTTCTTAAAACGGTGAAGGAGAACATATCGTGAGAAAACCAGTAAGTATTCTTGGCGATGGGCTTACTACCTGTCACGTTTGGTATACTCACTATGCAAAATGTGGGCATGTGCAAAATTGTTTGGACGTGCCTCGGACTAACCCCCTTAGACATCTTCAAGGATCTGATCAGGAAGGTTGTCTCTATGCTACCATGCTTGGGGATAAAATTCGTGAGCCTGTTTCTATTTTTCTATTTCTACACATAGAAATCACGTCTCATCATAAGTTAATTTTAGATTTAAATCACCTCGCAATCGCACCAGAATGGAAAGTTTCATACGAATTATGTGAGCGATTACGGCGAGGTAGCTGTAAGGCAATTAAAATTCCATAAATTGGATCGTTTTTATTACTCAAACCTGAGAATATCCTTAGATCCTTATAAAATTAGTCAAGAATTCTTTTCCCGGCAATAAAATGGGTCTTTTAACTGTTGTCAGTAATTCATATACTTCGGAGTAGTTCGGAGTACCGATAGCACAATCTAACTTAAGTTCATTGCAGAATCCAGAATATTTGGATGTTCCCCAAAAAATAAATTAATCTCCCTATTTTAAAGGAGTATTTTCACACTACTCAAATCAAATCAATTCAATTCATTTCTTTATTTATTTGGGTAAATTTCCAAAACACTAATATATTATTATGAACGTCAATTTGAAACATGGTAACAAAATAAAAATAAAAAAAGCATTAATTTAAAGGAAAATAAATAAATCACGTCTCAAATGTCACTGCAAAATATGTGTACGTTTCCAAAATGTTTGGCCGTGCCTCTCACTACCCCATTTAGACACCAAGGATCTGATCGCCTGGTTCTGAGAAGTTGTTTACCATGCTTGGGGATAAAAGAGCATATTTATTTTTTCAAATGAGTGGACGAATGTAACACCGAATTCCAGAATCCTTAAAGTACCTAGGTTGTGTTAGAGTGGTCCATCCATACCATCCTTCACATCATCATAAACTCAGACAATCGTGAAAAATGCCACCAGTACCTTTTTACTTGTTACGCTTGCAAACTGAAACGTACCTATTAGGTTCATTGAAATTTGAATAGGGACAATCAAAACAAAGCTAAAGATAAGTCGACCATCCCGCTTCTAGACGAAATGAAAGGTTCCAAGCATGTCATTATAAGCTATTTACTTGCGTAACGGTAATAAGCACCATTTAAATTAGGTAGTTGTCCATGTGGTACAGTATGGTAACATTAGATGCCCGTAAGAGTAGAGCCGTAGCATTCCTTCCAATGGCTTTCAATGTAAAATGAACTGTATGTCGCTGTCTTTAGTTACTAGATTGGTCGGTGTGAGCAAACTTTTTGGCCGTAATGAATAAAAATGATAATCGGTGCTGATAGACTATTATTATAAATTATTTTACTAGCGACCCGCCCCGACTTCGCACGGGTACATAACTCTATTCGTGAACGCGGCACACGCTCGTAAAGCTCCCAGTCGGCATGATTTAACTGATATCTTCAGGATCATCGTCCTATTTCAGCCAATTTATACAAGGTGATTCATAACATGTATTCCATCCCGAAAGGGGGTTATTCTATCAACGAAAATAAATAATTATAGCGAAAAAGAACTTCAATATTTTAAATTTTTTTTTTTAAACTTTCTCAAATTAGCTGTTTTTGGTATTTTTAGCATCCTTACAACTAATACCTAAACGTACAAGAATTTCGGAATCAATATTGCTATTGAAAATAGCTGATTCATTGAGTTTGACCTTATTTGACCCCAAAACAGCTGATTTTCGTATAGATTTTTTTCAATGAAAAATGACAAATTTCCAAAAGTTGTAGAACAAACTTTATTGCCAATTGGTTGTAGAATAAGCCCGTTTCGGGATGGAATACATAATTATTATGAATCACCTTGTACAAAATCTTCCTCATTGATCACTCCGTCCATTGGTGAAAACCTTATGAAAATCCGTTCAGTAGTTTTTGAGTTTATCGCGTTCAGACAGACAGACGCGGCGGGGCGAGCCTTTGATTTATATATGTACCTAGTAATAAACACCTTCATCATCTCCCTGCCCTTATCCCACTTCATGTGGGGTCGGCACAACATGTTTTTCTCTTCCACTCCCCTCTATCAGCCGTCATATCAGTATTCACTCCTTTCTTACTCATGTCATCTTTCACACAGTCTATCCATCTTTTCTTTGGTCTACCTCTTCCCTTATATCCTTCCACATTCATATTTAACGCTCTTCTAGTAACATGACATTCTTCCCTCCGCATGACATGACCATACCACGCTAACCTTTTGCTCTTCAACTTCTCAGTCACTGGCGCTACTTTCAAACTTCCTCTGATGTACTCATTCCGTATCTTGTCCATTCTAGTCACTCCACACATCCATCTCAACATTCTCATTTCCGCAGCATGCACTCTTCTTTCATCCGTCCCTTTGGTTGCCCAACACTCAGATCCATACAGTACGACAGGTCTTATGATCGTTTTGTAAATTTTCCCCTTAAGTTTAAGAGTAGTAATAAACACCTTAATTTATACATATTTATATCCACACTTATTGCAAGTTTGTAAAATGTACGTGCGTGTTAGATGCATGCATAGTAGGTACCTATGTCATGTTTAGGTCTTGTCGAAGAAAAACTTCTGTATGAGTATGTTCTGTGGCCGATGGTAGAGGCGCTGGTTCCGCACCGATTGCTCGGAATCGAATGCACACAGTTGCCTCGCTATTAGCGGAGGATTATGCACCAAACCAGCGCAAAACTAGAATACTATTTGTCCTTTTGGTATATTTAGTTTCAAATTACTCTTCAACCTGACTGACTTCACTGACCATTCATGAACATCATCATCTCCCTGCCCTTATCCCACTTCATGTGGGGCCGACAGAACATGTTTTTCTCTTCCACTCCCCTCTATCAGCCGTCATATCATTATTCACTCCTTTCTTACTCATTCATCTTTCACACAATCTATCCATCTTTTCTTTGGTCTACCTCTTCCCTTATATCCTTCCACATTCATATTTAACACTCTTCTTGTCACATGACATTCTTCCCTCCGCATGACATGCCCATACCACGCTAATCTTTTGCTCTTCAACTTCTCAGTCACTGGTGCTACTTTCAAACTTCCTCTGATGTACTCATTCCGTATCTTGTCCATTCTAGTCACTCCACACATTCATCTCAACATTCTCATTTCCGCAGCATGCACTCTACTTTCATCCGTCCCTTTGGTTGCCCAACACTGAGATCCATACAGAACTGACCATTCATGAACATGAACAAAAATTACCAGTAAAACGACCAACGATCTAGTTGTTCTAAGTTCAGGTTTAGGTCAATAGGCATGTTGCTTTGCTTGCTACTGCATACTTTGTAGTACATTATTCGGAGCATTATAAAGTCGTCCCAATTATACAAATCGAATGCAGCAACCTAACGTGCAATTATTTTGTCCACAGACTGCGTCTATTTCGAGACGTCGTCGACGTCTCCGTACCAAATCCGGCGGATAGAGGAACTGAACAAGACACCGTCGGGCAATGTGGAAGCAAAAGTCATGTGCTTTTACAGGCGGCGGGACCTACCCAATCCTCTTATACAGTTAGCTGATAAGCATCAAAGTAAGTGTCTTCGTCTGAACCTCGGGCATTGCTTCATCATCATCATCAACAACCTGTAGAAGTCCACTGCTGGTCATAGGCCTCCCCCAAAGAGTTCCACGACGAACGGTCTTGAGCCCTTACCATCCACCGACTTCCCGCAACCTTTACAATGTCATCGGTCCATCGGGTGGGGGGCCTTCCAACACTGCGTCGCCCGGTTCGTGATCGCCATTCGATAACCTTTACTCCCCAACGGTTATCGGTTCTGCGAGCTATATGGCCTGCCCACTGCCACTTCAACTTGCTAATTCTGAGAGCTATGTCGGTGACCTTGGTTCTTCTACGGATTTCCTCATTTCCTCGATCTTATCACGTAGTGAAACTCCGAGCATAGCTCTCTCCATAGCCCGTTGCGCGACTTTGAGCTTGTATATGAGCTATTATGGGCATTGCTTGGACTCTACAAACTGCAATGTAAGGTTTGAAATAACACGCACTGTGGTATTGATGATACAATAATTGAGTGTAATATTCACTAAAAACGGGATATACCTCTATTTTTAGAGAGAGTGGTGACCATGGTTTATGTGACCGTGCCGAAATATCGGGGAACGAATAACCTCACAAATGGTGGTAAAAATACCTATCCCTTTTTTTGTGAAAATTATGTTCATAACCATGATAGTTCCCAAACTTAATAATTGAGTGGTCAGAGGCCCTATTCTGAGATGTTATTAAGTTCTCACTTTTAGACCGTGAAAAGTGAATAGCTTACCGTTTCTATAAGTCTCTCAAGAAAAGGGTGCTTACCAAAAAACCAAATTCAAAATCACTTTTCACGGTCGAAAAATGAGAACACACTGGCATCTCAGAATGGGGCTGCTGATGATCTTTGGTTTCACGAACAACACGGTCTAATCAACGAATATATCGTACTTCAATCATGTTCGGCGTAGCCAATCATACTTCAGTATCCTTGTAATCCGACATAATAATAGGACATTGTTATAGTTATTGATTTTCGTAACACAACAGTCACGCAAACTGCGAGTAGCTCAGATCTGAAGACAGTAGGCAAGGTATAATAGATGGTTTGTAGTGTATTCTGCTATATTTCGTCACGTGGTGAACTGACCCATGTGGATAGGCGCGTGTTGATACCATTTTATATAAATAGCCGATTATCCTATGTCCGTTACCAGGATTACTCAGCGGGTGTCTCGAGCCTTCGATTTGTGTTGCCTATATTTATTCTACCAACACGATCTCTGTGTGCATACTTTTCGTATATTATATAATCTGTGCAAGTTGATTTATAATTACTCATACAATACATACTTAAAATCACGCCTATATCCCAGAGGGGTAGGCAGAGACCACGGCTTTCCACTTGCTACTATCCTGACATACCTCTTTTGCTTCATTCCCTCTCATCACATTCCCCATTACTCATAAAGATGATAAAAATACCAAAAACAGCTAATTTGTACGAGTTCGGAAAAAAAATAGTACTTTATGGTATAAGTGTGTAACGTTGGCGATTACCGCTGAGGCGTCATCGAGAGTCTTAAGAGAGCCGAGGACGGTAATCATCAATACACACGTGTATCATACGATGTTTTTCAACACACTTGAGAATAAAATAATATGAGAAAAATTAGTCTGCTTTCCTATGCGCGCGCATCTTACAATGGCGATCGGCCATAGACTAAAAGAATGAGTTTCTTTTTTACTTTTGCGCACGATCTTTTTTGTATCGAAACTTTTTTAGGAACAAAGCAACTCAACCAATAAAATAACTCACGTTTGTGAATAATAGCAATGAAAAAGTCACAGTTTGATTTTGACAGGTATCATTATGTGCCTAATTGCGGTGAAATTAGAGCCATTTTATGAGCAAGTGTGTTGAAAAGATTATTTTCTGCTTTATCTTTTTTTTTATAGACTAAGCCCATTTCGGAATGGTATACAATTATGAATCACCTTGTATATACTAATCCATACAAAGTTATCTTCCTTGAAGTTTTTTTTAAGCAAGTTGGTTAAAATAAAGTAATGTAGGACCTCATTACATCTATTGTAGAAGATGGTACAGCATCAGGTGGAAAGTTTTAATCACAGGACGATTTAGTGACTGGGACATGTTGAGATGATGGAGTAAGCTGCCCAGCACCCATAGTATTCTGTCAGCCTAATCGGCTTTTCCACATGAAAGACATGCGAGGCTGACTAAGCCTCTGGTTTCTTCACGATGTTTTCATTCGCCGTTTTGATTATAAACATAAACGAAACGAGGGATATAATTTTTTAAATTGAAAAATCTAGCTGCATGGTCTTGATTTGAACCCATGACTTTGGGATCGAAAGTTGATGTACACCCACTAGGCCATCAGAGTGATGTACACTAGTCCAACACAGCTTCTAGTAAGATAATCCTAACGGATAGTTTGCTTCACCTTGAAACACCGTCGAACAAGCTATAAATAAAAAAAAAACTATTCATGTCGTACGTACACTGCGGGAACAGATCTTTACGAGGACAATGCTCGAAATCGTAAACTCACTTCAATCGATTCACAGTCTCACCATGCCGATAAAGTGAGCAAAGAAGCAAGGACTCACGCGATAGTTTTGTAGCCTTGATTGTTGCTTCTTGCCACAAGCAGTCCTTGGATAACATATTTTGTGTAATCTACCTTTAAAATGGAATTCATAGGTCACTTTTAAGGTCTCGTCGTCACCATGGGCTATACACATTGTAAGTTCTTGTTCTTGCCTGTTACCACGCTCAATTCACCAGAGATCATACTGCCATACCGCAATATCTAATATTGTAGCCCGTTCACATTGTACCAGTCGCTGGATCAAGTATGTTCAGTCTACGTTATTCCAGTCTGTACGTAGACAGACAATCTAATTACTGGACTGGATTGCTCACTGGATTAAGTACACTGCACTGGAATCAAAACGCTGTTCACATTATTCGAGAATACAGCGCTAGATTAAATCAATGGAATGGAAAACAGTGTTTCTTGTCTTTATCTTCTAGGCTTAGTCGCGAAAAACAAGCGTAAATTTCAAATAAGGTTGAGTTTCGAAAAAAATGTTTAGCGAATCATTCGCTTCGCTGCCACTCCGTCTGTCTGCACATAGGCAGTGAGCTGTTTTCGGCGTAACGAATAATGTCATAATACAATATGTATGTTTAATAATATTAATAATAATAATATCATTTTGGATTGTGTATCATCATCTCCCTGCCCTTATCCCACTTCATGTGGGATCGGCACAACATGTTTTTCTCATCCACTCCCCTCTATCAGCCGTCATATCAGTACGCTCTGGACTGTGTATGTGACGTTTAAAAATGAACCTTGTGCATAAATAAATATTGAAATTTGAAATTTGCTACTGGAACAATGTGAAGCGGTCATAAAGTTTCTTGGAATGTGGACGAACACGTAAAATAATACATTAGATTTTAGGAAAGAATGATAAAGCTAAGACGCCATCTAAGAGTTTGAATAAACTTTTTTTTAAAACGTTTCTACCTATTTCACAATTTATTTTTCAACATCAGCTACCCATAATAATAAATAAAAATAAATAATAAATATTCCGGACATATCACACACGGTCAACTGATCCCAAACTAGGCATAGCCTGTACTATGGGTACCAGAGACTGATATACATAATAGATATATATTTAACACCCAGACACAGAACAAACATCTGTGTTCAAACCACAGCCATACCCATAGCTATAACCCATAGCTTACCATGACCAAGACTTCAAGCAATAATCCAGTACTGTGCGTGGTTTCAAATATAATTATGAGACACCGTATTCTCCCTTTCCATGATAAACGGAACATTTAGAAGCTGTTACAATTCGGTCGACGCAGCGAGCTGGCGACTTTAATCAATTCTAATTAAACCCGAAACATTCATCTCATCGGCTTTCATGCGAACCCTTACCTGAATAGCATAGCGCCCACCAACTTTGCAGACGTAGCGTTACTCTGTATGATTACAGAATTCTATCCTCCTTAGTCATAACCAATCACTAACTTTATTAGCTTGATAAAAGAATGTCTATTGGAAAGATCAGAATAGAGGAAATGGCATCATTACACCGACAAGAGCTAAGCTTTTAAATAATAGAAGAAGAAAAGCATGTCCGCCTCTTTCTTTTGTTTATCTATGTAGCATGCCGTTTACATGATGAAGACACAGGCGATGAAATGAACTTGAAATGATACAAAAAGCTTAATTGGCAGCCAGTGCATCACATTTCAAATTAAATTCGTTTGCTATTATACAAACAAGAACGTCGACATGTCTTACATATGATAATTTACAACAACGGTCCTAACAGCGATCCTTGTGGGATTCCATGGACCTACTGATATTAAAATTATTGAATCCTCTTCACATTAAGTCGATGTTGGTATTGCTTTGTGTTAAATAATGCGTATCCATGGAATAGAATCAAGTTTTTTTTTGCAAGGTTATCTCATATCCAAACAATTTTAAAAGCTTTACAGTTGAACGCTGTTGAAGATTCAAGCTCTTTCTAACCCAGCACTGGGCAGTAGTATCAAGGACAGGCCGAGAAAATTAATCAAAGGTATCATAAAGGCGTTACGTAAACGTCGTCGGGACTCGGGTGCGCTTGCTAGTGGGAACGCGCCCCTGGCCCCGTCGCGTGGTAATGACCCTTGGCGATGTGGTAAGCAGTCGGCTTACCACTGTCTTCTGCTGAGGGTAAACTATTAAAATAAAATAAACAAAACAAAGCAGCAATTTGGTTTGTCTTTATTTTGGTACTATTTTTTACTTAAAGATTTTTTTATTGCTAAATCGCACATATTTTCTGTCACGTGTGGCAAAACATACAATTTATTGGAGCTGCAAATCCTATCATAAATAGCAGAAAACCTTTGATATTATGATTTCTTACGGTCAGCTCATTAGCTTACAAATCAAGTTTTGTATGCGAAGTTTTGAAAATGAAATTGTTTAATTTACCTCAAATATCCCAACATTTTAAGCTCCATTCACAAATTCAGGCTGCTACATACCACAACCCCTCCGGCCGGTGGTCAGGGGATGGCGACGACTCGGTCGAGTTTTTAGACGATTACCGACGCCCGCGGTGAAGCTCGCACAGGATCAGTGGGTCACTACTTATAAACACCTAGATTTCGTTAATAATTAACTCAAATAAAATTAATTAATTTAGCAAACATTGCCTGGTTTGGATTTAAACATCCAGATTTGTTTTATTTAGAGACTTTTGTCTGTCTTTGCCATGTTGATCTCTATTCAACTTAAGATGTTTACTATCAGATTCAGCTAGCCTAGCATCCCCTGAAACAGACCTACATAATCGATATTGGATGATGTAAACTCAACTCGAATCAGTCTTGCTCTTTTATTTTGCAAGCCACCTTTCCACATATTCGTTCGATCGCGTCGTATATACAGATCGATTCCGCTTCCTAGTCCCAGTATAAACAAATTCATGAACTGAGACCATACCTGCATACCGAAATCTAAATACGAATCTCACATGGCAACGCCGATCGGTGGGGTGGCTATGTAAAGAGCGAGCTTCGGGACAAAGATCGTGTGTTAATTCGGACCGCGTAGACCAGGGGGCGCGGGCGGCGGCCGGGGTTAGTAAACATAATCATGGCCTCCTCCCGTCGTACAATTCAGTAGCTAAATAAATGGGAATGAAGAGTTGGCTCGGCGGCCCCGCCTCACACTCCGGACGCTGCCACCGCGACACCCACACGTCTTACCGCAAATGTTAAAATTCCACTAAAGTATCTACTTTTTCACACTCACTTTTCCGTCTGCGAAATACTGCATTCATCCTTTAGCTGTAAATCAAACTTGCAAAAGCACATCATATTCGAGATCATCAACATCATCGATTACCGATTATCATAATTCATCTTTCATAATTACCCACATCCTCCCCATCCGCCGAGTAGTTCAGCTTGAGCCGTCCATACACTGGGAATTATACTTTTTTGCGCAATAAAAATAGAGAGACATCAATAACTCCGTGACTTGTATTCTAAACTCCTTAATTGGATGCCTGCCCCCGCCCTCCCTCAGCGGCTAACCCCCTTGTATCGACCGTGGCTCTCTCATCTCGCAGGTACACGCAACACTTATCCCGGTTTTAATTGTCGCCACGCGCCGATGACCCTCGCCACAAGCACAGATACTATTCACCGTTACGCAGACTGCTCACTGCCGTCAATACAGCTCATTTAAATGTATACCTACTGCTTTAATTATACATACTTACCATATTAAATACATATAAGTATTTAGTATAAAATTTGTTGATAAGGAAAAACTGAAGTTTTCGCTTTGGAGATAACGTCCATGTATGTTGCTGTTGCGTCGGCGAAAGAACGTTCAGTTTAACTTAAATAATTTGTCGTTGTTTATTTTACCATCAAAGTTAAAAATGTAATCTCCACGCCTTGATAGACTTAGTTGTCCTGTATGCCCACTTTATTTGTCACTTGCTGACCCGCCCGCACCATCGTCCGCGTGTTCTATCTACCTAGTATATTCCTACCTTGACTCTTGTCACTTGACATCTTGATTTCACCACCCCGTGTTACATGTATACGGAAGCTTCAAGGCGCGAGCCCTACTCGCACCTGACCATTTTTATTTCAAAATGGATTTTCTCCTAAAAATTAACTCCTATTCTGTGGTAAAGCTACGGACAAAATTATCGCGCAGTTGTCACAGATTACGAAATAGTTACTGAGGACGTAAGCCAAGCGGCGATTTTTCATCCGACTTCATTTACAAATATAGAGTTTTCGAATGTCATTTTATTTTTATCATTATAAAATATAGGGATAGTGTAGCTTTCTATTAGTGAAACAATTTTTAGAATCGGGTTAGTAGTTCCATAGATTACCCCCTATATACGAACAAACAAATTTTACATCTTTATAATATTACTTAGTCATAGCAACGAGAAGTCCTAGCTGAGAGAACGTAGGAAGATGGGCAGTACACTGTAAATGCACGTTTATGTTCATCAAACTTCCTTTAGTTATAATAACTGTAAGCATAATAGAGATTTTAATTTATTAGAATTTACTGAGAAGTGAAGTACCTAGAAGTTATTGAATGATTAGTAGAGTTTATACACACTGCCTTTCGTATGAGCCACGTCACGTACAACCGACCAAGTCAAAGAATAATTTCTAAAAACCTTTTAGCTCGATAACAAATCAAAAACTTTCTATTTCTCAATTGATTGTGTAATTAATGTTTGTTTTTAACTGGCCAGCTTATTATAGAATAAAGACGGTCAAGGGCGAATACTCGCGCCCTGAGGGTTCCATACCATTGGTCGTGGGTTCGAATCCCGGTCGTGCACCAGTGGTCATGATCAGAAAATAAAAATTCTAAGTGTAGGAATTGACAAACTTATATTGGCGGTCGCTCACGTAGTCATCGTATGACATTGATCGCAAATATAACTTTGTTTCCGTCTGAAATTGAGGAATTTCGAAGTTTCTTACTTCGAAATTCCTCAATTTTAGACTTTTCCCTTTCAATTTTACAATTTCGTAATAAAAGTTATGAATGTTGATTATTCATTCATATTTAGCTCTACAAAATCTACAAATGTCGGATTTTTAGAAATGAAAACTTTTCCATAAAATCATGTATATACTCTTCAGATTTATTTTATGAGGAACATGCTTTTATGAATAGAATAGAAAAACGTTTATTTTGTTACCAATACAATCAGACTTAACATAACACAATACAAAAAATGCAATTCAACATCATGGTAACAAAAATGGACACCAATCAGCATGTGCTAGGCAGAGCAGTTTATACCAAAGTGCTAGTCTTCCTTGGTCGCACTTGGATATGAGCGTGAGAACTATTTTATAAAACTTCCAAATACTGCGAGCTCTGGTGGTGTGGTGGTTGTGAACCCGCCTTCCGATTCAAGAATCACAGTTGCATACCAATAGATTTTCCGTTCGGAAAATGTATGTGCTCTCAAACTATGAAAGAAAATATCGTGGGGAAACGAGCATAACATAATAAAAAATGTCTGTGCACGAAAGGAGCCTCCAAGCGGCGAACATTAATCTCTTCACCGCACTGATTCTTTCACCTACGGCTATTGGCCCTTTTCGCGGCCTACATACCACCTTATTGCATTCCTGCAAGACCAATAAGGAACCACTGACACGACAAGCAAGCCAGCAATCCACCAAATTAAGTTTGACCAGTATCCTCAAAAACACTTTTACTGCACGAATAATTAAATAATTTGATGGAAAATATGTCGAGGTTGTCGAGACAAAAACCTTCATCAGTTTTTACGGAAAAAAAAAGTTTTTTAAAGCAAGGAACTCCCAGCGTTTACTTCTTGTTTCCACGATTTCGTTTAATGGTTTTTCAGGGTTCCCTACCTCATTTGGAAAACACGGAACCCTTATAGGATGACTTTGTTGTTCGTCTCTCTGTCCGTCAATACCCTTTTCCTCAGAAACAGCTAATATCAACTTGAAATTTATACTCGACGAACCATTTAGGTCTGTGAGTTTATAAAAATCAAGTTTCTATCTCAATGGATTAAAAAGTTCTGGCAATGAAAATTAAATTACTGAAATAAATAGATAAACGTGGATTGCGAAGTTTGTAGAAAAATGTGTCTAAAACTGGAAAAGGGCTCTAACCATTTCGAAATAATTTACGTAGGAATTGTTGGTTTTTGCGGTGAAGAAATATTTTGCAGATTAATTTCGAATCCGTGTGGAATTATTATAACTATAGGCCTCATATACAAGCTCAAAGTCGCGCAACGGGCTATGGAGAGAGCTATGCTTGGAGTTTCACTACGTGATAAGATCAGAAATGAGGAAATCCGTAGAAGAACTAAGGTCGAGCCCAAAATATAAGTTTGAGAAATTCTACACGTGGAATTTTGATTTTCTGACCCCGTGTAATTGTACGGAAGCCTCAGGGCGTGCATCTCGTACTTGACGGCCATTATTTTTATGCTGTTAAATATCCAGACTCATAGATCAGTCTGTGTCGAGTATCTGACGTAAGTCTATGTGTGTTTACGGGTTCGTTTGCCTTACATTTGCACTAATGCGTGATATTTCGCACTTTCTTTGAGGCATTTGATGTTCTACTGTTTATTTTCCTTATAACGTAGTCCGGTCACTCTGCCATTAGTACAGAGTCCACTTATGATCACAATCTCATTTATGTCAGCCCTGGTGCAGTTATGAGAGCAGTAGTGGCCCGCCCTCTCATCCACAGGTAGTGGGTTTGAACCCTGTCATGAATTTACCTTTCGGAAAATTTTTGTGCGCTACTATACTAGTGCTCTCAAACGGCGAAGAAAAACATCGTGCGTGAGGAAGCCCGTATGTCCTCGAACCTAAAAAAATCGAAGACATGTGCAAGAAAGTAGCCTCTAGGCGCACTTTAATCCTTTCACTACACTGATTCTTTCACCGATGGTCATAGGCCCTTTTCAGGGCACCACACTTTAACCTGGCCAATGACCTAATAGAGGATGACCAAGAAAGAATCAGTCAAGACAGAATCAGACAAGCAAGCATTTATGTCAAGAGAAACTCTTGAATGTCGTTACTAAACGTATATGTAGAGTAACGTCTCACAGAACGTTTGGCCCTATTATAATATTAAGGGTCCAATCAAACAACGTACCTACTACGTAATGACTCCGTAGTAGATATTTACGACTAAAGGGGTCTTAAAACTCGGTTCCCATGGTCGTCCTAATGAAAAGCACAAACAAATTCATGCTCCACTGCCTCACGCCGTTGCGCATAGTGCTGAAGACTGTGACGTCGGCACGGCTGTGGCTGCGCACGGGCATCGGGCACGTGGACTCGTGGAGGCCTCGGGCGCACCGAACGAAAGTGAGACTCGCGGTCAGGGAGGGGGGCACGGGGTCAACGAACTCTACGCATCCGACCGATCCTCACTTGTACAAGACCGTCGGCGTCGCATTGTTTTAACATATCATAACGTATTCGTCTAATCTGTACTTAATCCCATCAGATCATTGCATGTAAAAATGTCGCCAAGACGCACAAGCAAGTACCCACTGTAATGATAATATCATGTATAGATAAACCATACCTTTAAAAGATACACCTTGGTCAAAGAGGTATGGCTCTCGAATAACTGTCGCACGTGATGAGATATAACGTAGACCTCATGACGACATTAAAAACCTAAGTACTATCGAAGACAACAGAGGCCGTAGTCTGAAATATCAGCGAGTTACCACTTCTCAATTTTCGAGCGTGAAAAGTGAAAAGTTTACCGTTTTTGTTTGGTGTCACGAAAAGGGCGCCTAATAAAAACGAGAGGCCCGAATCCGTGATGAATGTTCGTGAGTTAGTCACTAGCGTCCATGAGTGGTGAAAATTTAATAGCTTACTGTTTTGTATGGTGCCCCGAAAAGCGCCGCAATAAACACAACTTTTCACCACTCACCGGTGACTAGTTAGTAAATTACGGACTTGGGCCTCAGTAATATATTAACTTTTCACGATCGAAAAGTGAGAAGTATGAACTCACTGACTTTGCAGACTTTGGCCTCAGTCCCCCGCTGAGGATCTTCTTTCGTGAGAAGGACTCTACAAGACTTATAGTGGCTAGTTATTGACGTTAAAGCACACGATGCTAGCGTAGTGCTTACTTGCTTGTCGTGTCACTGATTATTTCTTGGCCATCCTGTAATTGGACAGTGACTAGGTTTAGCTATGGTAGCCCTGAAAAGGGCCGATGACCGTCGGTGAAAGAATCAATGTAGTGGCATTAAAGTGTGTCTCTTAGAGGCTCCTTTCGTGACGAAAGGAGTCTTCGAATTTTTAGGTTCTCGGACATGCCGGTTTCCTCACGACCGACGTTATGATGTTACGTTATCGTATAGTATCGTTTCCACGCCATTGTCAACGTCGATGTTCGTCTGCATCATAGATGCACACAATAAAGGACCCCGTTTATCCGTACTCCCTACCCAGATACAATTCTTGCAATTATCTAGCGGAAGCGAGCAGGTGAAGCGAGTATCCGTTCCGCCGCTCTGCTGGTTACGGTCATACGGCACAAAAGTTGTACGGTGACATCGTTTCCTAGAAGGTGAAAATAAAATTATTTCTTCGTTTTTGTGACCTTTGCATCGGAGACATCGGTTGCTGTTGGCTGGGTCGTTTCCGGTGCGATTTTTGTATCATTTCACGATGCGAACAATTTGCTTTACTTTGTTGTCAATGTTTCTTCTACATGAAATTTAAGTGCAAAATACACAAGAAAATGGTTGAGCTATCTAAAGACCGTTACAAACGTTGTAAAGATAAGTAACTCAACTGATCTCAATCCAATTTGTGTGATTTTTATGGATTGCTAGCACACTTAGAGGAGGAAGGGCACAGCGAGATTTTCTCGTTCTGAATTGGAGCAGCCCGCCTGGGGAGGTACCTCCCCAGCGTGCGTCATGCCTCTGGTATTGCAAGCGCTCATAGGCTACGGTAACCGCTTACCAACAGGTGGGACGTATGCTTGTTTGCCACCTCAGTAGTATAAAAAAAAAAAAAAACACTAATGAATCCCTATAGAATAATAATTACTTCAAAATCATTAGAGCCCTCTACGAGGTACAGCCACTTTCTCATAGAACCAGCCCATTTTAAGTAAAAAAAAAAATCCTATGATAATCGAAATTCCTTGGTTTTAGCTTTTTCTCAGCTGTGGTCTTCCTCTTGCAATCTGTCCCAATTAAGCTCGCCCGTAGGTATTCCTTAATAGGCAAGGCTACTTGAGTACTTGGGTGTACTAACTAGGTATTGTATGTAGGTACTATTGCGTCCATCCACAACGTTCTTTCATCACCCGTCATCATCATATTTATTGTATTTCATGAAACAAGCATAGCATAGCAATCGTGCAAGTTCGATTTCCCAATCAAGTTTTCAGCACGCGACACGAAACTTACCCACTAACCCACTGTTCATCTACGTAATAGGCGATTACTGTAAGTTAACAGCTCATGTATGAAAACATCTGTAAAAAGGAATGGACTAGTGGTTCGCGGCAGTTGCGGAACTCGACGGTGTTTGTGGACGCTAACCTTAATCGTATTAATGCTGGGCAAAGTTTTTGTTCAATTATCCGTTATTTATTTATTCAATAGTATTATACCGAATGGTGACCGTTTAAGTGTTGCGTATGAGTATCAAGGTCATTGAGGCTCTGCGGGTGCTTCCAGTTGTGAGTCGCTTGCGCTTCATAGACGTTCAAACTCGAGTGGACGTCGTTCTCGAACATCGAGTGGCTAGTTTCTTGAATGAGCGTGCGCTAAAAACTACTCAGAAGTTTGTTTTGGTATTGACTGGCCCTCTTATACGATAAGGGAGGCCATGCTTTAGTTTCAACACATCTGGAGAATATTCATGCACATACTAGATTCCATCTGCGGGTTCGCTCGCGTGGTTCGCTATTTACTACATCCATGCCCAATTTCATTTCTATCCGTTCTATAGTTACGACGTGAAAGAGTAATAAACATCTACACAAACTTTCGCATTTATAATATTAGTGGGATGGGATATTCATTTAATTTTAAAAGGAAGAATCCGTATCGTAAGCCTGTGTCAAAATATAATACGGTTGCACCTCGCAATGAGGCTTCATTCATAAACATGCCACATCCTGAACTGATCCAATTAGACCCGTTGTTGTGTCAGACTTATCATTAGCTCAGCTGGTCTATTATTCATCCCTAAGCAAGCACTAACCAGGCTTTGTTCATAATTGAATAGCTTTTGGTCAAATAAGCATGTACAATTGTACGTACATATCGATTTTAAAATGCCGCGTCACCCACCAAGGGTAAAACTCTTGACAGTACCGCACGAAAAGTGCTCTCAGGCTTGATAATGTTAAATCAGAGGCAGTGCTTTTTCTGGTCCACCTCCAAAATATTCATCGACCTGTTGATTTCTCTATACATTTTGCATCATATTTATTAACTGCCTCCAATACAGGTGGCAAAAGCTCAGGCTCCGTGCGCTAAGTTGGCCAAATCCGATGGAACCCTGTTAAAGTGAGCCGACATCGTGTCATTAGAGGCGTGAATATTTAAGTAGAGACGGCGAGAGCGGGCCGCGGTTTACTCCCATTCCCGCTTGGGTTATAGGACGGTAGGGATTACCTCCTCATTGAATTAATTCTGCTTTGTTGATGAAAAAGGCGCAGCCGGTCGAAGCGTTTTCAGGATAATGGGACGATTTCAAGTGAGCAGAATTGACGTACTGGGATTTCCAGTTTTTACAAACGCGTTCCTTCTTCCACGCCGAATCCTAATCACTAGTTACTAATGCAAAATAAATTAGAGACTTCGATTACTTTTAAAGGCGCCAATATTTCGGCTTTCCTAAGATCAACGACATGTCATGGTAGACACAACCGTGTCAGCCACGTAGATGTCATTTCGCGGTATTTTGCAGAATATTTTATTTTTACGATTCCTGGAAACGTCGTAGTTGTATCCCTCAACTCCATTGTTCTTGCCCCGGTTTGCGTTACGCAATCAAGAGGGGTCATTCAGTGCGCGCCCAAAAGTCGCACCCGCGAAGTGGAGAACAGTCATATCCTATCGATTTGTTAAGATGGCGTTCGCGGGTGGGCCGCGGGGTGGGGGTGGTGTGAGGATGTGAGGGTGATGCGGGGCAGAGGGTGGCCACAGCCTCCTGCGGCGCAGCGTGCAGCCTCGCTTGCACCTGCCCGCGCCGTAACCGCCGCGACACACTAGCGACATCTCACCAAACTAATTGTATGCGGTGCGCGTACACCGATCACCACCACTCACCGATTCCAAGCCATTTCCCAAATTTTTATGTTTGTATCACCGCAATCAGCTTCACTCATGGCATGGTTCAACGAACGTATTCGTGAACTGATACATCTTTGGAGCTCTTGGACCAATATTTACTTTCCGTATAATCACCCTAGAGTACGTACCAAACAAAAACATTGAAAGCAATTTGACACCAATTCTGAATCACGAAATCCGTTAGCCACTATTACATCATGTAACCTACCGTAAGCAAGCAAACACCATCCAAACATTGTCGTAGGTCGCGCTAACTTAAAGTTGAAGAGGTGTGTAGTGTACACGCTCCTCTAGAGCCGAGAGCTCGGAACTGAGCGAACCGTTCATGACTAGACCGCTCGCGTCTCCGGTGGCCGGTGTTCACATCTCCAAGGTCGCAGACTCACTCCTGCCCTCGTGGCATACTTTTGTAACACCATTTCGAACTTAGCTCTTTGTAGAAACACAATTGGTAAAACTGCAAGAAATTGCATGAAAGGAGTTTCTGCGGGGCGCACTGTATAATTTTACTACGCTGCTAGTACTGCAACAAGGCTTTAAGATCAAGATCATAGGCGTAATTTCCAATATTGAACCTGTGACGTCAAACTATCATAATTCTGTAAGTGTTCTTTACATTGTTGTAGTTGTAGGCAAGCAGTGTTTCCTGTTCTTCAGTCGAAATTCTCTATTAACGCAGATTCAGTACAGCCGTGGTGACACTGTTTCCAACTACTTTAGCTGAAGAAACTTTGGTAGACTGGTCAGTAAGCCCCGATTACATCATGAAACTTCAAGACTCACTAACCATACTCTGTCCTAGGTCAGGGAATACGATATTGTGATTCTGATAAATCAATGAAGTTATCTATAGTATACTTCCTAAGCTTTCAGCGCACTCAACCACTATCTATCCTATCCTTGGTATTTCAACTGTGTATGAAAGTCAAAAGGCGTTGGCGCAGGCGACTATGCTGCACCAAACAATTTTGGCGCGGAATATAATATAATATATATAAATAATTTCCATATTGCGTATTGCTTGTGGGATATGCTGTTAGTAACTACATAGTAGTTTACTGACCCTTTTGAATCTTAAAACTCGCTGCGCATCATCGCGCATTGCTTGCTTGCTTGTCGTGTAATTCATTCTTTCTTGGTCATCCTGTATTAGGTCAGTGACCAGGTTGATGTTTGGTGGCCCTGGAAAGGTCCAGGTCAAACATATTAAAGTGCGCCTCTTAGAGGCTCCTTTCGTACACATTAACACTGATGTAAGAGAGGGAGCCTGATGAAGTGCGCAGTCCTACTTTCCACCAACAAAATCAACTAGAGTCTATAAATCCCAAGTTATACACTAGTAACTAGAGTATTGTAGAGTAGAGTATTATACTAGCTGTACCCGCACGGTTTCAATCGCGTGCTGTCATAGGTAGGTACGTTAGGTACATACTACGCATTTGTATAGGTGAAAGGAGACACAGCGACATGCCCTTTTAATTTTGTTCCCTTTTAATTTATAACATATAAAAATTGGGTATTTCAAAATCGAAGAAATCATTATCTCATTATGTGTTCCTAATTATAAAAATATTTTTGTTCATTTAAATTTGAATTGTTATTCAAATAAATATTTTTTTCATACAAACTTCGAACCCCTCCATCCTCCCCTCAGGGTGTAGCGTTATATTACCGTAGCCTATCTATGTAAGAATTTAGACCATATTCAATATTTTTTAACCGACTTCAAAAAGGAGGAGGTTCTCAAGTCGGCTGTCCCATATTAATTTAATTCCTGAGGGATTTCTACTTATCCCGTAAAACTTAAAAAAACGTCATCATCTCTTGAAATCACGACTTGCCGAATTTTTTTTTGTCGACTGTGATATGGTATGGTTATCCCCGCGACTTCGTTCGGTTGCTGCTATTTTTACATAAACTTTAACCTTAGGGGTTGTTTGTCGGGAATTCCATTCTGTGCACCCATACGTTACAACAGAAATTTCATACCTACTAAGAGTAGGTATGAAATTTTTGTTAGGCTCTGCGTTGATTATCAAAGAGAATAAAACCACCACGTTTTATTGTCTGTCAGTCAGTCAGTACCGTATGAGTTATTATTTATGATGAATGAATGTCATACTTACTTTGGTTTTTTGTTCGAAAGTGTTGGTGGCAGGTGTCATCCTCAGTAGGTAAGCAAAACGCAAAGAGGTTGATAACAAAAAAAAGAGGTTGGTATTAATCTTGTAAATATTCAGGTATTTGAAGTCGGTTTTAAGTTTTTATAAAAAATATCTTATTTAAGGTTCTGTTAGTAGTTTCTGAGATTAGTCCGAACATTTATGATCTCCTAAACAAGTTTTTGAATTGAGAATAAAACATAGTACAGAATTATGGACTTGCTGTTTTATTATACACCGTGTTTTTTTGGTCAGTTTAAAGCCATGTGATCCAAACATGCTCTACGAACGTAAAAAATACAAAAAAAAAATGTTTTATTTCCGTACAACGATTGCCTAGTAGGTACTTACTGTACTAGAAAACTACGTTGAATGGATAGTCATAAAAAATATATTGTCAGTCGTTTGTAGACTATACTTAGATTACTTGAGCGCTGGCTTTAATCTGACAAAAAAACACCCATATAGATCTCTCTTATCAATTGAAATTAACGTTATGCTAGAGACGCGAAATACAAAGTGACGTGGTGCACTTACTCCAGCAGATAATCTTGTTATCTGGAAAATGTTCTGATCGCTGACCATCTTCAAGATCGCTGAATATAATTTTGATACAAGATCCGTCAACTTGTGAGATCTACATTAGTACTCTATCAATCTCCAAAACTTTGCCCTAGGTCGTTGAATTCGAAATTGTTTAGTAAAACCATCAATACCAAGCATGAACCCATCCAGCGGAGGTCTTGAAACTCCCTCAACCGCTACCCAAACAAAGTCGCGCGTCGCGATATACAGAGCTTGTGCGATTGTCTACATGGTGTACATGTTTCTCAAAACATAAAATTAAAGGTGTAACCAATTTACCAATAGAAATGATTCACCGATTTATCCTAGTTTATTTATCAAACATGAAACTGAATATATAGTATTTCTGAAAAAAGTTCCGGTTTCTTGTCTCTATTCTAACCGACATTCTAGACCTCTTTCTAATCTTCTTTTTAAAACATTTTAGATAGATTGGCACTATTTCATTGTAATATCGAAAGCTCTGTAGTTAATTAAACCCGAGTAGGAATTATCAACAAGCAATAAACTCGTTCACACTCCAGCTAAGTACCTTCGCTACCCGGCTATACCGCGGCTGCCGGAGTACGGAATTTGAAGGGGTATACGTACAGTGTACGCTAACTTCTTGCCGATATCTCGGGGTCCCAGTCTCCGGTGGCCGGGGCCCGGCGTTCATAACTTCCAAGGTCGCAGACTCACTCTTGACATACATTTCAGATCTTACTAAGACTTCTATTTTAAACAAAAGCTGCAGTGTACATTTTTCACAGAGTTAACAGCTCATGTGTTGCTGAACTTAGGCCTTAGGCTCTAGATCAGAAATTAATAACACGAGATGAATAAAAAATAACAAGCCATCAGTCACATACTGACCTGACCCCACACTAGGATTTCTTGTGTCGTGGGTATCAGAAACTACGAGTACTATGGTACTTACCACAACACCCAGACCCGGTACAAAAACTTGCAGATTGCAAACATTTTTCCCGCGGGATCGAACCCGCACCCCTTCCGTCTCAGATGGGCACCCGTCCGCTGCGCCACCGAGCCCGTCAATGAAGGCTTATGTCATCGATAACAATGTCCAATTCCTTTCATGCATCACATGTGTCCATACATGTGATGCATGAAAGGAATTGGACATTGTTTAAAACTCTAAATTAGGCAACGCTTTGACTATTATAATGTTGATCAACTTGTGCCTAAGTTTTATTATGTTATGACACAGTTTCAGACTAGCTTCAGTTAAAACACAAATAAGATTACGTCTGGCCATAGGTTCAAAATCATCAAGCATTGACCTAGGTCGTGGACGCGAAGTAGTATTTTCATGACTAAGGCCTACTCGGGTTCCGGAGGTGCTATGTCTTCAAGGCCACAGGTCTGTCTACGACATATTGCGGTAGCTTATTAGGTAACTATTGCTGAAGCTTTTTTGCCGCCTTGCGTATTGAGCGTTCGTATCCTAATTTTAGAAATAGAAATAAGCCCATGACTGTTACAGACACCCTCCGGTATCAAAACGTTTCCAATGTATGGAATGAACGACAAAGTGCTGCCATTTATTTTCTGCTCTATGATTCTACGAACCCCATTCATGAATTTCACAACGGCTCTAACTGAGGGAAATTAATTACCATTCGGTCCCATATTCCTGAATCCTCGTATATTTCTTTCCATCTGATCCTGAAAATATTTAATAGGAATCCCCATCTAGATATCAGCAGACCTAGTAGATTTCTATCACGTACCCAAATGGAATGAGAAGATTAGAGCAAGCACGTTTTATCAACTACTACTAGCTACGTCAACCTCGTCATATGCTGCTACCTTCAATTTGCTGTAAAACTTTTGTAAAGGGTTTCTAACCTCAATACAAAAAAATAATAAATATATGTCATCATTACTATTGCAATATCAATGAGAACTAAATTTCTTAACAAACCCTCCACCAATTCGGCTCGTCTAAGTTACCAAATCGTGCCAAATTGTGCTATTAGCACAAACTACCAACTTGCATGCAGATCTGTTCGAATGTTATTTCTCAAAACAAACAAACATACATAAATAAATACATGCACACATACAACGCCAAATCGTCCATGTTGTTTGAGAGATATTCGCTCTCATTAACAATAACCGTGACTGTTGCTGACGATGATGATGATGTCTAATCTATTGTTTGTGTTTCAGTGGCCCAGTCAGAAGACACACCGGTCGCGATGAAACTCAAAAAAATATGCCTAAAAACGCCGGTTGGCGAGGAGCAGGCCGCACAAGCAGTCCTCGACACAGCGCTGGGTAAGTACTCCCTTTTATATTCAACGTTATCTGTGTCACTGGCTTTTTTCTGGTAACCCTGCGTGAGGTTGACTAGACCAGGCCAATATTTGGGCGCTGAAAAAAACGATTATTTTTTTACCGATGGTGGTGAGTCGATACTAACATTGAACTCTCGCAGAATTCTCTCGCGTGCGCGGTACTATAACCCTGTGTATGTACTCTTGTTAGAGTTCATTACAATACAAGTATTTTGTATGTTGTCGAGGCGAGACCATCCCTCAAATTATTATTATTATCTTCGGTTATCTCAAGGTCATTCATGGAGCGAGAGTGTACATAGAGTCACAACTAGATTTTCCACTATGACTTTTGTGAGTTTTGTAAGGTATTCGGTATACATGACAAAATGTGTTTTTATTCCCAAAAAAGCTTCTGCGTAGAGTACATTAAGTTATTTATTAGCATTGATAGCCCGACGAGCCGGCCGTTGATTGAATTGTGTTTTTATTTCCCATCACACCACGCACCGAGGCTGTGATGTCATCGATTTAATTGCGCTGGTCTCTTCATTACCTACCTTCCTATAAAACGACATCCATTTCATACGAAATATCCTTTTTACCCGAACGTACCGCCCATCGATCTGTGGAAACTTTACGGCGTCGTTATAATTTTACGTATTGTTTCGCTTTTAATGCTCCTTCTCAATGTCAAGTTTACAATCTTTCTCCCGCGGCGTGTATTCATCTTAAAGCTTTGTTTTACCAGCTCCGTGGTTACGGTGCGGCCAGCCGCGGTTCTGTATGCATGGCATGTTACATCACATTTCTCTGTGTGTGCCGGCTGCGCGTAGAGCAAGGTGATATGTGTATGTAGAGGGTAGACATTCGTGCACAGGTCGTTAATGGTACAACGTGGATCTGTTGTGTGGTACGCGGGTGGAATAACCTATAATTAGATGCGCGTACACCAATCCTCAGCCGTGAAACTAGTAGATGTCTCGTTTATTCTACATCCGTTGACACTTTTGATGCCAACTATTCGCTTTTATCCATCTATTCATCACAATAGCGTTCAGGAAATACATTCGTTTCTTTCGCGTTTTAGATTTGCATGCAGTATTACGATCAGTGACATCGAATTTCATAAATGAGATTTTTTTTTGTTACATTATTTCTTAAAGTAACTTAGGGATTTGGGATACTTAATATAATTATGTATTCCCAGCTTCCAGACCAACGAATTATTTCTAGAGCATGTTCCACGTGAGCAGCCCTATAAAGTACGCCTAAGTTCTGTATAGTACCAAGAACAACAAAAGGTTGTTGGTGTTGTATTGTTTTCTGGCGTTTAGAAGCCTAGCATCTGTTGTTCGACAGGTTTCTATAAGAAATCGGAAGAAACACGTGACACATCATAGTCCTCGGTTGGCTGAGATTTTCTGTCTAAAAACAGAACTACGCTACTCTTGAATATTGTAGTACATCCGAGTCAAGATGGACGAATCGGCAGGTCACACAATACATAGAATGTATTGTGTGACCGACTATCACTTTCGAATAGTTTATCCGATCTTCGTGAAATTGTATGATAGCTCTCATAGAATTATATTCAAGGGGTTTATTGAATAAGTTAGGTGTATCTGTGATAAATAGGAGGCGAGGGGATGAGGGGACATATTAGAGAGAATTGAATTTACCTAGGATGTACATAATATAAATCCTAGACTACATACAAATTGCATCGTCACGAGGAGTGTGGGTAGGGGGATTGTTAAGGGTGGAGCTCGCGAATGGAGTGGATTGATAAGTGACGACTATACGTCAATGTGTTGCATAGGCGAACGTTTGTGAGGCCGGTGTGGTATATCGGACAATAGGATTCCGCCGGCCGGCGTCTCGTGCCGATTTGGGTATGGGCTGCGGGGACGGCGCGCGGCGCGGGCGGTGGTTTGCGTTTCTCCGGCGTGCGTGCCGGGCCACTGCAGCACTCCTCCACGGCCGGTAATTTGATTGGGCCCGGGCTGTCACCTATGCGCCGCAGTCGCCCGGCCGTCGCTCGCCGGCTATCGATTAGAGCCCCCGTCCCCTGCCCCCTGCCGCCCGCGAACCGGATCTCGTCACGCCGCCATTGTATACCCGCGACGCTTAAACGCATTCGTTTCTCCCGATGCGAAAACGACGCATTCCTTCCGCGCGCCCTCCTGCCCCGCGACCGGCCGAGCCGCACCGAGCGCCGCCACACAGGACACACCGACCGACCCTCTCATTAAACTCTTCCCACAGGCCTAGCTGGCTCACCTGTCATTTCCACCTAACCGATCTCAATCAACATAAACGATGTCATCATATCGCTGAAAAACCATAAAATCATTTATTACTATATCCATAACTAATGATGACGCTCCGCGTTTGCACATTACTCCAATGATGAGCTCACGCTAATCTCAAATGCGACTGTAGAACCTTAGGCATACGATCCCTTATCGCATGGCGTCGTATAGAAAAGAACGAATTAAAGGTTTCTTTACAAAATAAGGGGTTGTAGTACATTGTTGATGCTCGTAGTTTTACTACACGACTACGTCTGGCGGAGTAAGGCCACCGCCGACGCAGTACTCTACAACCGGCGGCACCTACATTGTTGCGCAATTTGCATTCCCGGTTCACTGGCACAGACTTCCTAACCCGATATTACCAGAGTATCACACGTATTCAATAGATATCCCAAAATAGCCATGATGGCTGAAAACTTTCCAAAATTAACTCCCGCGGACCACGAATAACCAATGAAGACAATGGTCTTGCAACATATGTAATGGCGATCGGAGATCCTTTGTCTTCCGTAGGTATGATTGCATGAATGTTATGCTATTTAAGTTGATTAGTATTGCATAATGGCATAATGCTTGCACATATTAACATTAAAGACGTTACACTATGTAATGCAATTACTAATGGAGTGACGATCGTCAGTGTTGGCACGTAAATATTATAGTCCTTTAAAAAGAGCGTCCTTTTGGGGTAAACGGGTCACACGCCCTAAATCCGTATTACGAAAAGAAACATCGAAGATCGAGATAGAGTTCCTACTTCTTGGTCATCTTGCATTAGGTCAGTGACCAGGTCGAGGTTCATACCTCGACGGCGGTTCTAGGATATGCCAGTTTTCTCTCGATGTTTTCCTTCACCGCTTGAGAGCATTCCATTGCGAATATAAAGCGGGTCGCAAATTAATTGGTGAACGACCGGGATCCGAACCCACAACCTTTGTATCGGATGGCGAGGTCGCTACCGCCACAAGGAGAGCTATCACATAATAAAACAGCATGAAAGTTAGAAATACGAAGGAGTAAATTCGCCAAATATGAGTTAAGCTCATGCCCCGATAGACAACGATGTAAATCGACTCTATAAAAAGATTCCGTTATAACTTTTGTTGACGGACCCCTAAAAATCAAATTAGCAGAAAAACCAAATGACCTCGGGCTGCCATGGTTGTTGACGTTTTGTTCAACGAGTTTGGAAAATGTACCGAAAAATCGCGAATGTCAACAGGTAGAGCACAGCTGTCAACAAAAATATGCGCCCCGGGGATGGCGTGGTGTAGTCGCTGCAAATCTGCGTATATTCCCCTCATGCACATGTAAACCAGGGGCGCGTTGCTAGTCATGAATAGCGGTCAAGTGCGAATAGAAAAACAACAAAGGGGGTTACGGAAGAACCGTCTAGGGCCAGTACAAAACAACAACATGAATTCAAGGAGATTCGTATTATGTATAACATCCCGAAAGGGGCTTATTCTATCAAAAAGAAAGAATATTAGCAGAAAAAAACTACTGTATTGTCTACTGTTTGCGAGCACGTAGCATTTCTGGATTCAAACCCACACCTATCATAGTTTGGCAATCGGGGTCGCTAACCCTTACACCGCCTAGTACTATTCAAAATGAAACTACCATGTGATAAAAAAACACTTGTAGAAGCCAACCGCTTCTTTCCTCTCCGGTGTTCTGTCAAAGGAGTCGTTTCATTCTGGGCCTGGTCCATGTACACTACATAGGAAAATTAGGAAAAAATAGGAGATTACAAGAAAAATACAGTTTCATTAATTTGAAGACAAATGCGATGGTACAAGACATGTTCTTCTGGTAAGTTTTTGACTATGTGAACACTATTTGAAGGCCGCCATGTTGGTTTATAATTGACGTTTGACATGACATTGACATATTTTTCATGTCATGTTGTTTGATTTGATGTTTTTGTGTGTACATCAGGGCATCGAGTATCTTCCTTCAGTGATGATAGATGTGATGACGCCGCTGGCGCCGGCGCGGCGCCGTCACGATCAAACTAAATCTTCTGTAGTTACGAGTCTTCTGTAGTTCTTATATGACGTACGATCAATGTCAGTGAACTTAGCAGATCATTTGCCAGCAGAGCATCAAAAAAAGGGAGTTCTTGTCGCATGCAGCTGAGTTCTATAGTTCCTGATACTTTTTAAGAATAGTTCTAGCGAAATTTCCTGAAAAAAAGTCAACTGAAAAAATGATCTGCCAACTTCCCGTAGCAGATCATTTTCCTCCAAATCAAAAATAAAAAAGAGTTCCTGTCGCATGCAGCTGAGTTATACAGTTCCTGGTACTTTTTAAGAATAGTTCTAGCGAAATAACCTCAAAAAAAGTCAACTGAAAAAATTATATGCCAACTTCACGTAGCAGATCTTTCCAGCAAGAAAAGGGTTTTTTATCGCATGCAGCTGAGTTCTACGTTCCTGGTACTTTTTAGCGATAGTTCTAGCGAGTTAACATATAAAAAAATCGATTGAAAAATTATTGAAAGTTTTCTTACGTACCTACAACCCAAGATAAAAACGAACTCACGCCAAAGAGCCAGCAGAGCATACTTGAAAGTTTAAAATTTGAAAAACTATGATTTTTATTATTCTCACAGGCTAGAACTCCTAGGTTTTTAATAGATTAATAACGTACCTACAATTCAAGATAAAAACCAATTCCAGAACTCACGCCAAAATGCCAGCAAAGCATACTTGAAAGTTTAAAATTTAAAAAACTATGATTTTTATTGTTCTCACAGGCTAGAACTCCTCGGTTTTTTGATAGATCAGTAACGTACCTACAATTCAAGATAAAAACCAATTCCAGAACTCACGCCAAAATGCCAGCAGAGCATACTTGAAAGTTTAAAATTTGAAAAACTATGATTTTTATTATTCTCACAGGCTAGAACTCCTCGGTTTTTAATAGATCAGTAACGTACCTACAATTCAAGATAAAAACCATTTCCAGAACTCACGCCAAAATGCCAGCAGAGCATACTTGAAAGTTTAAAATTTGAAAAACTATGATTTTTATTATTCTCACAGGCTAGAACTCCTCGGTTTTTAATAGATCAGTAACATACCTACAATTCAAGATAAAAACCATTTCCAGAACTCACGCCAAAATGCCAGCAGAGCATACTTGAAAGTTTAAAATTTGAAAAACTATGATTTTTATTATTCTCACAGGCTAGAACTCCTCGGTTTTTAATAGATCAGTAACGTACCTACAATTCAAGATAAAAACCATTTCCAGAACTCACGCCAAAATGCCAGCAGAGCATACTTGAAAGTTTAAAATTTGAAAAACTATGATTTTTATTATTCTCACAGGCTAGAACTCCTCGGTTTTTAATAGATCAGTAACGTACCTACAATTCAAGATAAAAACCAATTCCAGAACTCACGCCAAAATGCCAGCAGAGCATATTTGAAAGTTTAAAATTTGAAAAACTTTGATTTTTATTATTCTCACAGGCTAGAACTCCTCGGTTTTTAATAGATCAGTAACATACCTACAATTCAAGATAAAAACCATTTCCAGAACTCACGCCAAAATGCCAGCAGAGCATACTTGAAAGTTTAAAATTTGAAAAACTATGATTTTTATTATTCTCACAGGCTAGAACTCCTCGGTTTTTAATAGATCAGTAACATACCTACAATTCAAGATAAAAACCATTTCCAGAACTCACGCCAAAATGCCAGCAGAGCATACTTGAAAGTTTAAAATTTGAAAAACTATGATTTTTATTATTCTCACAGGCTAGAACTCCTCGGTTTTTAATAGATCAGTAACGTACCTACAATTCAAGATAAAAACCATTTCCAGAACTCACGCCAAAATGCCAGCAGAGCATACTTGAAAGTTTAAAATTTGAAAAACTATGATTTTTATTATTCTCACAGGCTAGAACTCCTCGGTTTTTAATAGATCAGTAACGTACCTACAATTCAAGATAAAAACCAATTCCAGAACTCACGCCAAAATGCCAGCAGAGCATATTTGAAAGTTTAAAATTTGAAAAACTTTGATTTTTATTATTCTCACAGGCTAGAACTCCTCGGTTTTTAATAGATCAGTAACGTACCTACAATTCAAGATAAAAACCATTTCCAGAACTCACGCCAAAATGCCAGCAGAGCATACTTGAAAGTTTAAAATTTGAAAAACTATGATTTTTATTATTCTCACAGGCTAGAACTCCTCGGTTTTTAATAGATCAGTAACGTACCTACAATTCAAGATAAAAACCATTTCCAGAACTCACGCCAAAATGCCAGCAGAGCATACTTGAAAGTTTAAAATTTGAAAAACTAAAATTTTTATTATTCTCACAGGCTAGAACTCCTCGGTTTTTAATAGATCAGTAACGTACCTACAATTCAAGATAAAAACCATTTCCAGAACTCACGCCAAAATGCCAGCAGAGCATACTTGAAAGTTTAAAATTTGAAAAACTATGATTTTTATTATTCTCACAGGCTAGAACTCCTCGGTTTTTAATAGATCAGTAACGTACCTACAATTCAAGATAAAAACCATTTCCAGAACTCACGCCAAAATGCCAGCAGAGCATACTTGAAAGTTTAAAATTTGAAAAACTATGATTTTTATTATTCTCACAGGCTAGAACTCCTCGGTTTTTAATAGATCAGTAACATACCTACAATTCAAGATAAAAACCATTTCCAGAACTCACGCCAAAATGCCAGCAGAGCATACTTGAAAGTTTAAAATTTGAAAAACTATGATTTTTATTATTCTCACAGGCTAGAACTCAGTTTTTCAAATTTTAAACTTTTAAGTATGCTCTGCTGGCATTTTGGCGTGAGTTCTGGAATTGGTTTTTATCTTGAATTGTAGGTACGTTACTGATCTATCAAAAACCGAGGAGTTCTAGCCTGTGAGAATAATAAAAATCATAGTTTTTCAAATTTTAAACTTTCAAGTATGCTCTGCTGGCATTTTGGCGTGAGTTCTGGAATTGGTTTTTATCTTGAATTGTAGGTATGTTACTGATCTATGCAAAACCGAGGAGTTCTAGCCTGTGAGAATAATAAAAATCATAGTTTTTAAAATTTTAAACTTTCAAGTATGCTCTGCTGGCATTTTGGCGTGAGTTCTGGAATTGGTTTTTATCTTGAATTGTAGGTACGTTACTGATCTATTAAAAACCGAGGAGTTCTAGCCTGTGAGAATAATAAAAATCATAGTTTTTCAAATTTTAAACTTTCAAGTATGCTCTGCTGGCATTTTGGCGTGAGTTCTGGAAAAGGTTTTTATCTTGAATTGTAGGTACGTTACTGATCTATTAAAAACCGAGGAGTTCTAGCCTGTGAGAATAATAAAAATCATAGTTTTTCAAATTTTAAACTTTCAAGTATGCTCTGCTGGCATTTTGGCGTGAGTTCTGGAAATGGTTTTTATCTTGAATTGTAGGTATGTTACTGATCTATTAAAAACCGAGGAGTTATAGCCTGTGAGAATAATAAAAATCATAGTTTTTCAAATTTTAAACTTTCAAGTATGCTCTGCTGGCATTTTGGCGTGAGTTCTGGAAATGGTTTTTATCTTGAATTGTAGGTATGTTACTGATCTATTAAAAACCGAGGAGTTCTAGCCTGTGAGAATAATAAAAATCATAGTTTTTCAAATTTTAAACTTTCAAGTATGCTCTGCTGGCATTTTGGCGTGAGTTCTGGAAATGGTTTTTATCTTGAATTGTAGGTACGTTACTGATCTATTAAAAACCGAGGAGTTCTAGCCTGTGAGAATAATAAAAATCATAGTTTTTCAAATTTTAAACTTTCAAGTATGCTCTGCTGGCATTTTGGCGTGAGTTCTGGAAATGGTTTTTATCTTGAATTGTAGGTATGTTACTGATCTATTAAAAACCGAGGAGTTCTAGCCTGTGAAAATAATAAAAATCATAGTTTTTCAAATTTTAAACTTTCAAGTATGCTCTGCTGGCATTTTGGCGTGAGTTCTGGAAAAGGTTTTTATCTTGAATTGTAGGTACGTTACTGATCTATTAAAAACCAAGGAGTTCTAGCCTGTGGGAATAATAAAAATCATAGTTTTTCAAATTTTAAACTTTCAAGTATGCTCTGCTGGCATTTTGGCGTGAGTTCTGGAATTGGTTTTTATCTTGAATTGTAGGTATGTTACTGATCTATTAAAAACCGAGGAGTTCTAGCCTGTGAGAATAATAAAAATCATAGTTTTTCAAATTTTAAACTTTCAAGTATGCTCTGCTGGCATTTTGGCGTGAGTTCTGGAAATGGTTTTTATCTTGAATTGTAGGTACGTTACTGATCTATTAAAAACCGAGGAGTTCTAGCCTGTGAGAATAATAAAAATCATAGTTTTTCAAATTTTAAACTTTCAAGTATGCTCTGCTGGCATTTTGGCGTGAGTTCTGGAAATGGTTTTTATCTTGAATTGTAGGTATGTTACTGATCTATTAAAAACCGAGGAGTTCTAGCCTGTGAGAATAATAAAAATCATAGTTTTTCAAATTTTAAACTTTCAAGTATGCTCTGCTGGCATTTTGGCGTGAGTTCTGGAAATGGTTTTTATCTTGAATTGTAGGTACGTTACTGATCTATTAAAAACCGAGGAGTTCTAGCCTGTGAGAATAATAAAAATTTTAGTTTTTCAAATTTTAAACTTTCAAGTATGCTCTGCTGGCATTTTGGCGTGAGTTCTGGAAATGGTTTTTATCTTGAATTGTAGGTACGTTACTGATCTATTAAAAACCGAGGAGTTCTAGCCTGTGAGAATAATAAAAATTTTAGTTTTTCAAATTTTAAACTTTCAAGTATGCTCTGCTGGCATTTTGGCGTGAGTTCTGGAAATGGTTTTTATCTTGAATTGTAGGTACGTTACTGATCTATTAAAAACCGAGGAGTTCTAGCCTGTGAGAATAATAAAAATCATAGTTTTTCAAATTTTAAACTTTCAAGTATGCTCTGCTGGCATTTTGGCGTGAGTTCTGGAATTGGTTTTTATCTTGAATTGTAGGTACGTTACTGATCTATCAAAAAACCGAGGAGTTCTAGCCTGTGAGAACAATAAAAATCATAGTTTTTTAAATTTTAAACTTTCAAGTATGCTTTGCTGGCATTTTGGCGTGAGTTCTGGAATTGGTTTTTATCTTGAATTGTAGGTACGTTATTAATCTATTAAAAACCTAGGAGTTCTAGCCTGTGAGAATAATAAAAATCATAGTTTTTCAAATTTTAAACTTTCAAGTATGCTCTGCTGGCTCTTTGGCGTGAGTTCGTTTTTATCTTGGGTTGTAGGTACGTAAGAAAACTTTCAATAATTTTTCAATCGATTTTTTTATATGTTAACTCGCTAGAACTATCGCTAAAAAGTACCAGGAACGTAGAACTCAGCTGCATGCGATAAAAAACCCTTTTCTTGCTGGAAAGATCTGCTACGTGAAGTTGGCATATAATTTTTTCAGTTGACTTTTTTTGAGGTTATTTCGCTAGAACTATTCTTAAAAAGTACCAGGAACTGTATAACTCAGCTGCATGCGACAGGAACTCTTTTTTATTTTTGATTTGGAGGAAAATGATCTGCTACGGGAAGTTGGCAGATCATTTTTTCAGTTGACTTTTTTTCAGGAAATTTCGCTAGAACTATTCTTAAAAAGTATCAGGAACTATAGAACTCAGCTGCATGCGACAAGAACTCCCTTTTTTTGATGCTCTGCTGGCAAATGATCTGCTAAGTTCACTGACATGTACGATCAGACGTAGATATTTCAGAAAATAACTTAAACTAACGCAACTAAGTATTTTACATTACATTTCGCTTTGTAAAGAGTTTAAAGATGCGTTAGATGAATGGATGTTAAACAACACAGTATTTAGACAAAACAACGAAGCTAAACAAAAACATGTCAACAGATAAATGTAGGTTGTCAAAATTACATAGATAAATGTAGGTTGTCAAAATGACATTTCACGCACGTCCATCCGCCATATTTTTGTAGCGCTGTGTGTTGCTCTCTTTGTCGAAGAAAATCATAATGTACCTTAGAACGAAGTCAATTTAAATAAAATAACCAATCAAATACGTTTACTTTATTGCTTAGCAATATTTTAGAGTAGTGTACACAGTGCAGGCCCAGGCTCCATAGACTGATGAAACGGCTCCTTTGTAGTCTCTCAGGAAGATGCGGTATAGCGGCGTTATTAAGTTACCTAAGAAAATAAAAGTTTTGGATAATTTTGATGACCTTCAAGAAACCTAAGACAACTTAAATATTATAGCTTCTTAGATAGATACGGTCAGTAATTTTATAAGCGGCTGAGCTTGGAACCTTTTACGGATGGATTGGTAACTTTTATGCTTCTATGTAACAAATATTCGCGAAATTACTGTTTTCTTATTACCGCCTTGTATATCCTCGCTTATGTGGGTGAGAATAGTCTTGATGACCAAGTCCGTAAGAAAGTTGAGAATAGAATGATGAACAGGGTACCGTTTAATATTCAGTCGTCGTAGCTAGCAGGGTCCGGTCCCGATCGTAGGTTCAATATCGAAAGCAAGCTTATTTGTATCAATAATTGAAAACATTATTTTGCAAATCGGCCTAGTAAATGAATGTTGGTAAGAACGTTAGAGTGAGTATGCACAGAGAAAAGTTGTGGGCGATTTTTAGAAGGTCAACCATCTTTAGATCTAGGCTAGCTAGGCTAACGATGTGTGATTTGATTCTTTAATTCTTCTTCTTCTTGTCGTGTCACTGATTCTTTCTTGGTCAGCCTGTATTAGGTCAGTGATCAGGTTGAGGTATGGCGGCCCTGAAAAGGGCCTATGACTGTTAAGTTCTTTCATTCTTTAATTAAAGAATAAAGATATTCGACGCGACTCCCTCTTGATTCGTGCCATTTCTTTGTTGAAATTCATGACAAAGAGTTCATGTTCATTGTGACAGAAAAGGTTCTAATAACTTACGTGTAATCATTTACCCAAATATAATAACAAAATTATGTTGTTGAACTTAGCGTCATTGACCCCTATGAAAGGAAGCGTCGCGGCTTAGGTGCCTTCAACGGTCGCGCGCATGCCTGTTTCTAAGGCCGTGCCCGACGCTCTTGCTTTCCGATGGAAATCATATTAATTAAATGGAAGTCCGCCATTTTTTACGCCTGGTAACAAGTTCCCGGCTTCGGTCTCCTTGATAGGAAATAAACAAACTCCTTGATCGGGAACGCAAGAAGACATTGCGACCGCATCTTACCGGCCGCCGTTGTTGTCACTGCGGTGTTTCGCGGGCGGGCAGATTTATTTGGACGTACCCCCTTCGAGGGGGCGCGGGACGGGCGCACCACCCACAGCGCCACCTCCACACATTTGACTGGATCAATAAGTAAGCAAAGGATGCCCGAGCAGAAAAACCATACACCCGACCACCCCAAGGGGGCATACGTAACCGACACCCCCCACTAAAGGGGGTGGGAGGACTCCACAGATTGCCATTTTCTCTTTGCCTACGCTTTAATTAGTTGCCTAGTAACGCATGTAAATCCGTAATCCAAGGTTATTAAATTGCCGAAAAGGCCGGGTCCACCCCGCTCACATCTGTCTGAGATCAAATAAATTGAAGGGCAATCGGTTCAATTCTCATGAAAACAAGAAAAAGTCGATAAAATGGTCATCATCATCATCATAATTATTTCAACCTCAGGACATCCACTGTTAAACATAGGCCTCCCTATAGATTTCCAAAGCGACTGCTCTATAAACCCAACGGCTCCCAGGAACCTTTATTAGGTCGTCATTCCATCTAGTGGGGGGCCGTCTTACGTCGCGCTTTCCGGTGCATGGTCTCCACTCTAGAACTCTTCTGCCCCAACAGCCGTCGGTTCTCCGAGCTATGTGCCCCACCTACTGCCACTTCAACTTGTCAGTGACTTTAGTTTGTCTCGTTGAGGAATACCAAGCATAGCCTCTACATAGCTGACTGAGCGACCTTGAGCTTTCTTATAAGGCCCACTGTGAGATAAGAAGTTATCAATCAATAGTTATTATAACAACATTACCAGATTTAAGTACCTACTGATATTATAGGTAGGTATTTGGTTTTATTACCATCGTAAATTACTAACTCTGCCTAGGCTTTAATATTTCACTCAAAATGTTACCAAGGATAGAAGATAAGATAAAAAGTTGTATCATAGATAATGATGGTAAGCACTGCGACCTACCTGATCCCTAATCTGATTTACAAAGTCTTATCCCAAACAAAACACATAAATTCACCATCATTGTATGTAAACTAAGAGACCGCGTGAGATTTTCTAGAATTCCTTCTAATGTCCACCAGTCTCGAATCAGTTTATATAATCGTAAAGCCGTGTTCAAAAAGCGTGCGATATGTCATGTAATATATGTTAATTTATTTCAAAATTATCCTTATGTGTACTGATGAGAGTAAATTTTTAGTTATTTGACATTTGAGGGCGTACGTACTACTACGTACGCTATAGCTCAAAGATATCGAAAGCCCCTAAAAGTCACACTCAAAATTGACTTTGTTCAGTACAGACAGATAAGGATCACTTTGAAATAAATTAAACACAGCTTAATGCACTAAAACATCTTCTAAAGTGATAATAACAGCTTTGTCAGTCAAGTACTAGATAACATCTAGAATTCAAAATACTGTAGTTGAAGTCAACCAGCTCGGAGTTCCCATCTGCATAGGTTCTTTTAACAGCCATTTTACCAATTGTATTTAACTTGAGCCCGGTATAACTGCTAGTCATAGCTCCGATGATAATATTATAACTGTTTTGTATTCATTCGTGTCGCATGTTACCACGTCATTCCGCATTCCACTTACTTCTAGGAATGTTATGACAACACAGAATGCAGTCCTGTATTCGTTCCTAGTTAAGATTTGTTAGTATGGCAAAACGGTTCTATGTATCGTGTATCTTTACTAAAACTCTCTCTACTAATTTCTGTATCGTTACTAAAATTGGCTTCTTTTAAGATCATTTGAAACGACTGAACACGTGAATACGGCTTTGGTTAGGTCAAATTACCTAAATGTATGTGCAAAGTACCAAAGGAAATATCAGCATATCAGATGGATATAAAATTTGGCTATGAAGGCTTTTGCACCATTAAAAGGAAAGTACCCAATAACTTTAGCCAAAGGCTATACCTAAAAATACTTCAAAAATGGTACAACGTTGGCTCGTCTGCCAATGTAGAAAGACTTTAAGTCAAAGACAACTAAAGTCAAATGGTGTTTATTCCAATAAAATCAATAGGATCTCTATGAAACGACTTAGAAACTAGGGGAAGCTACGCCTGTTCCTCGCGACCAAGCCTTGAAGGATTTAGTCTCTGATTAGCTCGAAGATACCTCATAGAAAGGGTACTACTGTTTAACCATTATCACACCGCTCGAACCTGGCTTCATCGGGATACTAAAGAAGCTCTTTTTAATCGAAACAACCCCTGAGAGCCTCTTAATTGGAATTACCAGATTGCTTACTAATTTCAACCAATCCGGGCGCAAATTGCTCGTCGGAGCTAAGAAGTGGTTCGGTGTAAAAGCTGTGATTTTTACGGGCGCTTTGCTCGCTCTCGAATCTGACGATATCGGTTCAAGTGCGGGCTTCTTTCTTCGCGATGGCAATCGAAATAATTATCATAAAGTAAATCCCCCGCAATTCGGCCGCCCCCCGGGCACGGGGCGTCGCGGTAAATGGTGGGCCTTGCCGTAGCGACGCTCTACGCTCTAGTGATGCCTATCGCTCGCTACATCATGTCGATAAATTAACCTGCTGACACACACCTTTACTTTCATCTTTTTTACTTAATTAGCAACGCTTTGAAACAAGAAAAATTAAGTACCTCTGAATATGGTTTTTATTAAACATCGTCAGTCGCTTACACTTGTGCCCGTAATTATAAATCGCTTTCAAACGCGAGAGCGTCCTAATTTCAAACTGCCCATACATAAATAAAAAATATGTCGATCTCAAGATCGTATTCAGATGTGAGAGCGATCTATTAATGCGGGCATCAATTTCTTAGGTTCGTAAGTTGTCATTTACAATGTCATTGTTGTATGGGAAATTTGAAATTAGTACGCTCTCAAGATCTGGGAGCGATTTATTAGTCAAAGTCAAAGGTTTTTATTTCAATAAAATCACTAGGATCACTTTGAAACGTCTTAGAAGCTAGGCGAAGCTATGCCTGTTCCTCGCGACCAAGCCTAGAAGAATCAGGCAACAAACACGGCTTGGGGCCTATCATTTTTTTCGTTTTTATTATATATATATATATTTTTTTATTGTTTTTTTTACAAAATCAAATTTAGAGCCAGCGTGGTGCTGATCGAACTAGGCTCAAAAGAAAAATAATAATGATCCCTAATAAATAAGAGCTTATACAAATGTGAAGAAAAAAAATTACTAATGAGAGCTTTAACAAATTTTAGATCTAAATCTAGTTGAATTCAAATGTTAATTTATTTTAAGTAAGTTTTACATCTTTATTAATAATCGAGTTCGAGCATATTCAATCCCAAGCTTTTTTATCATCTAAATAGTCGGATATTTTGTAGTAAGATTTATTACAGAGTTTTCGTTTAATTAAGTTTTTAAATTTGCTAATTGATAACATTAGCACATCGCTTGGGACCTTGTTATAGAAGCGTACACATTGCCCTTTAAAGGATTTACTAACCATAGCGAGCCTAATTGTGGCAACAGCGAGTTTATCTGTGTTTCTAGTATTTACACCATGATTATCACTATTTTTTTTGAATAGATTTATATTTTTACGTTACGTACGGGTACAGTACGGGTCTTGTTGTATACCTTACCCGAAAACAACACAAGACTGATCCCACAAACGAATAGATTTGCATTAAACGCTCTCATGCAAACGTTTTTCCGTTGTTTTAAGAAAAAATATCGATGTTGAACGTATTGTGGGTACACCACAAAACAACACACAAACTTGGAGCTTGCAGGCAGGGGAGCTCAACAATCGCATTTTCAGTTTTTGTCTCTTCGCCTCCTCTCATTTCAATATTGCCAATGGAATTAAATTCGCCAGCTTGTTTTAATGTATCTCCCCTTTTTGTTCAAGACACTCTTAATCTCGTAATGATTTTGAAGCGAGAGAAAATCAATAAATTTGGCTTCTATGGTCCTTTTTTCAACCCTGCTATACAAACAAGATACCTAACAGGTTGGCAGGTTTCTCTAATAAAACATGTACCATTAGCGCTATCAAACATTTAATTACATAATCTTAATGCTGCGTGGTTGGTTGTGCTAAGCGAAAAAGGGATGGGCAGCAGCGTTCACAAAGATAGCTCAGACTACGCTCGCCAACCTGCGTGCCCAGCGTGGTGAGTATGAACAAATCCTCCCCACAAGATAGGAATTCGCAAAAAAAATATGTGGGGGGAAACCAGCAGTGGGCCTCCCCCTACACCTTAACTTCCTACGGCTGAAATGATGATGTTTTATGTTCCCACTGCTGTGGGGTCCACTCTCGGAGAGTGAATGTACCCCGCCCGCAGTGGATGAATCTGTCTCTTTCATTAAAAATATTGGACCATCAGTCATCGTTACTGGTAATAAAATTATTCACTTTATACGTTGTATTTTTTGAGATTATGATACGGCTAATCGGGATCATTGATATAATGGCGTGAGATGTCTTCTCGGCGCGTGACGTGGCGTTCGACAAGACTCAGAAAATGGCATGCCTGTGCCACTCAATGTAAAAGTAAGGCTTCATCGCTATAGCTCAAGTCAGTATGGCTCAAAGTGTCCACCAATGTATAACGTTCTTTCTCTTACCTTCTCATTTTATCTAGTGAAATTGTACCTTAACAGACTGACTTCAAGTTTCAAGGTCGCTCGTAAGCGTGCCACAGCTTCATAAACAGTGACTATTTTGGCGTCTGTCGAGTGATCTTTTTCCGTGCAGTCTTACCATTATGTCTATGGCTCAGGGCTGTATACCCCGCAGGGATCGAGCCTTTGTCACTCTGCAGGGAAGGGCCTCCCTCATGTTTACCTATTCGTCGACACGCCGACCCTTCGTCTTCAGTACCATACAAACAGAATCACTGGCCATTTAATACCGGATGCAAATATGAATGTAGCAAATAGAATCGGGCAGTTGTTTTTGCCGCTGATTTATGTTGTTTATTGTTCCCGATAACTGGATTGTCTGGTATTTATCTTACAGTGGAGTGCATGAAAACTTTTCCAATGCATTACTGGAACTAGTGGTTCGCCCCGAACTGGGATCTCCGATGTCTGGTAAATGTTGGTGCTCCGATGATCGTTGAGGAATGTTCCAACTAATAACCAATCAATCTTACCTGATCTACGAAGTCATTGAAACTATACCAAATAGAAACTCACGTTATATTGGTTAGAATTTCTTATTACCTACTATATATATTATGTTTTATGTCCAAAACCATAGAACCATACCATAGGCCTAGAATAAAAATATAAACTTTTAAGAGATGTATGAACAAAGCTTTGTCAAATGACACCCCACTTCAGGTATTTGTATGCCTTTCTTAAAACCCGTTTTGCCGATTTAACTCATATTCTTACCACCAAATCTTGATAGTACAACCTGTTGACCTACAGTAACCTACTAAATTCCACGCAGATCAGATTGACGGTTGAAAAGTTATGCTCTAACAAATAAACATACAAACATACAACGCCAAGCTGTTTAATATCTTCGCTCGCTCGTTCAATAATAGGCTAGTGTGACAATCGTCTATGATTGATGATTATCTACATTCTGTATTATCGTACTGACCATGTAAGGACTATTTGAAGTTCAAAAGTTAATCGCTCGTATTTTAATTATTCGAATGCGATGTAAAAACAAAACCCGATAAAAATGCAGTTTTATCTTTACACCGCCGACCGCGACAGGTGGAAGCGTAGTCGTATAAAGAAATTAAATTGCATTACCATGGCACCGAGATGGCCAATCGGAACTCGCCATTTGTTAAATGACAATGATAAAACGCCTTCACGGTACTTTTACTCGAGTGCGAATTAACAGCCAACATATTGGTGATACGTAAGATCAAACGTGTACGACGAGTGTCAAAAAGGCGGTCAGCGCATAAAAATCAAAAGTTGACTTGGGCATGTTTCACAACGCACCTGCCCCGCCACGCAGCCGGGTGCGGCTGCTGCGTGCACCCCAACGAAATGCAACAGTCTCAATACCTCTACTTTCCATTTTAATACAATATTCGAACACAAATAAGCCGTACTTTACGACCGCCGCCTATAAAATACTCGTAGTTTACTATCTGCTAACCTCTTAGGCGAATTTAAGACCTATCAAAGGTTTAGGGTTTTATGACTGGAATATAATCGCTTGTGTTGAACCGGTGACCTAAGTGCAGTGGTTCGCGCAAGGCAACCATGTTTCCGCTCTTACGCAAATCGTTCTACCCGCTCGACCGCTCTCGACTCGTCTATGGGACAAGAGTGATTCATCGCCAGTACCACTGCACACGAGATGATGTCTTGCGAAACTATAACGTTGATTGCAATTGCACCAGCTGTAGTTACTTGTAAATGAGTCTCGTGAGCTTGTTTGCTCTAGAGCGTACTGTCGTTATGACAAGATGGATGAATCTTGCGCATTATATTTTACCTCTAAGTTTATAGTTATGATGAAAATTGTTTACTAAATCTACCGTTTTAATTATGGAAATAACGATACCAATCTTGCAGAATACACAATACTACTAATATTTTAATGAGAAAGTTTTTTAAAGATCTTAGTGTGTGAAGATGTTTGATACTCTTTCACGCCGCAGCCACTGAACGGATTGCAATGGTTTGGCATGATGTAGTAAATAGCCTGGAATAACTTAAAGCCTTCTTTATTCTGGTACCACGCGAACGAAGCCGATGTGGAAGTTACTTATTTAACCATATTTCCTTTTCATCACATGCATCACTCAAGGAAAATTCATCGATGTAATAATAAGTTCGTGTGGCCAATCTAAATGTAAGGTCATAAAACATTTTTTTAGATTTAAGGTTACTTCATGCTTTTAATTTCTTGAAACACAATAATAGAAAAATAAAAATAATAACAATTGAAAATTAAGCTAAAATAATACCTACTAGGAATGAACTCTGTTTTCTACGACTACGACTACAAGTAGAAAACAGAGTTCAGATCACCAAACACAGGCAGCGTGCTCAAAAGGCTGGCGACGTTACCTCGTTGGATCGCTATACTGATCCTTTGTCCGAGGTACGCACCAGCCCTTCGGTCATTGGTCTCATCCACCAGCCTCCTAGATAAAGCTTCGAACAGGAGCCATGCCCCTGGGCCCCAAGGTCCTAGCGTCTCAACTCCAAAAGGCAGAAATATGTATCCATCGCCATCATCATCAGCCTGATGAAGTCCACTGCTGAACATAGGCCTCCCCCAAAGAGTTCCATGACGAACGGTCTTGAGCCTTTTCCATCCACCGACTTCCCGCAGCCTTAACAATGTCGTCGGTCCATCGGGTGGGGGGCCTTCCAACACTGCGTCGTCCGGTTCGTGGTCGCCACTCGAGAACCTTTGTTCCCCAACGGTTGTCGGTTCTGCGAGCTATATGGCCGGCCCACTGCCACTTCAACCTACTAATTCTGAAAGCTATGTCGGTAACCTGGTGGTGGTTCTTCTCATTTCGGATTTTATCACGCAGCGAAACTTCGAGCATAGCTCTCTCCATAGCCCGTTGGGCGACTTTGAGCTTGTGTATGAGGCCAATAGTTAGCGACCAAGTCTCAGTGCCATATGTCATCACTGGTAACACGAACTGATTGTAGACTTTCGTCTTGAGGTTCTGCGGTATCTGCGACGAGAAGATATGACGATGTTTCCCAAACGCTGCCCATCCGAGTTGGATTCGTCGGTTGACATCTTTGTCGAAGTTGCACCTACCTAGTTGAATCGTGTGACACAAATAGACATAGTGGTCTACAACTTGAATGGTATCGTTCCCAACATTTACCGGCATAGGTGCGACATGAACATTGGACATGATATTTGTCTTGCTCTTGTTCATTTTAAGACCTACCTGTTGGGAGACGGTACTGAGGTCTCTGAGCATAGCGCCAAGGTCCTCCAGCGATTCTGCCATTATGACTATATCATCGGCGAATCAAAGGTGAGTGATGTATTCGCCATTGATGTTGATGCCTTGTCCTTCCCAGTGCAGAAGCTTAAAAACATCCTCCAATGCAGAGGTAAACAGTTTCGGAGATATTACGTCTCCCTGTCTTACCCCTTTTTGCAATTGTATAGGATTTGTGATTGCCAAGGGACGAATATTTCCGCCTTTTAAGGCTCTCTGCCGCTGCTTAGATCTTAGATCAGTCTTCTTTTTAGATGATTTTTGAAACGTCAGTTGGATCTTTTTACTCACTTACAGGACGCTGTAGTTCCTGGAACATATTAAGACACATAGATAACATAGGTTTGACCAGAACCTGTACGATCTTCTGAGCTATCTCGGCTTTATCCACAGCAAGCACATGGTCAATAGGTACGTGCGGAGCAAGCCGCAGGTTTCCTCACGATGTTTTCATTCGCTGTTTTGAGCACATAATAATGCGCACATACATTAGTCGAATAAGAAAAACCATTGGTTCACGACCTTCGGTTCGAAAGTCGCAAGTAACTCCTGCTAAGCCGACGCGGCTTGACCTATCTGAATAGTATTCTTTATAAAACATGTTGTCCTTGAAAGTGGCTATCCTAACTTCACGTTTCCACATTACCGTACTATATGTTACGCTTGTTGCTACGGATCAAATTTCAAAGGGCATGCCTTAAGCTTTTGTGTCTATGTACAATGGAAATAATCATAAATCGGGCATTTGCCAACAAACATGGGGCCTTGGGGCAATACAGCTGCCACGTGGCCCATACAAGTGTTTAACGGTTTTTGATTTCGACCCCATCGGAAATGGCACTTTCTCCAAATTATATGAGGTGTTCCTAATGACAGTTTTATAAGCTGTTCCATTTAATGTTATGGCACACGGACCATTACTTCAGGATTGTAATGAGAATGGTAGTAAATTATACTATTGTAGTAATTTTCGTGTATTTAACTGACTTCAGGTTGTCAAATCCGAAAGCTTTTTGAGGATCCAAATGTTTGATACTGCAATGATGCCCGTTATTCTTTACATGTAAACGGCTCCACCGATTTCTACCAAAAATAGCTGAAAACCATCCAAGAATCTTAATCTATCTTACAAAAAAAAACTGCATTGAATTCGGAGCATTCGTTTCGGAACTCCGAGCCCGAAGACAAATAGACACATGAAAAACTTTGACACCCCTCATTTTAGTCCGAGCTTAAAAACTGAACACTATTACAATGATTGCATAGAGGTCACTTTTACTTATCCAAAATTTTGAACATTTCCAGTGGCGATGGAGGAGGAATCTACGGACCTGCCCGGCACAGACGGTTTGGCGCCGAAGCAGCGGCACCAGGCCAAGCACCGCGAGCTGTTCCTATCACGGCACGTTGAAACACTGCCCGCGACGCACATACGCGGCAAGTGCACCGTCACGCTACTCAACGAAACGGAATCGCTGCTCAGCTATCTCAATAAGGATGTGAGTATGTACCACGGACGATGCGGCGCATAGACCTATACGTTCGGTCTCTGGACCATCGATTCTGCATGGCTTGGCTTATGAGAACCTACTAATCGCACAAAGGGACTATGCTATATTCAGTTCGGCCTCGAGGTTGGCGTAGTTTTAATTCACGTAAACGGCCGGCAGCCGGCTTGAAACGTCACAACTATTAATTATAAATTCACAATTATATTATAAATGCTCTAGTCTCGTGGTATGATTATCTGTCTGTTTGTTACCTTTTTATGACTAAACGGCTAAATCCATAAACCCTTATGAAGGACACGCCAAATGCGTTTTATCCCGGTACAGCACGAGCGAAGCCGCGGCCATCCTCTAACAAGCCAAGAGAAATCTATATGTTGGATCAAACTAAAATATCTCATCAAAACAGTCGTGAGTCGTGACGTTGCGAGAGATCAGTGATTTCAGTCCTCTGAAGCAAACAGACTGTGTAAAGAGATAAATTTCGGGTATTCCGCGGCTCTACCAGACACCCGACGTTACTAACCAACTGTCAAATAATACACATAGGTCCATCTAAGATTTATAAGATAAAAATTCGAATTTGAACTTTACTGACTCACGATCATACTTGTTTTATAACGTAAAATTTGATTGACGTGATTTTCATACTCACATTGAAATATTGTAGAGAGTTCAAGTAAGTAGCGAAATCACTGAGTCATTGTATACTATTTACTATTTGTTTTTCTACTTTTATGGAGAGTGAGAGTTACTGAAGATTATTAAAGACTTGGATAAGTCTCGTTAAATTGTTGTAGGTACGATTTTCGTTATTTGACGGTTTCCAATGTATGGAAGATGTTTTTTTGTGCTCCGATCACATCATGCTTGCTGAGTGAGTCAATTTGAATAAAATTTGGACAGAGATATATTAAACCCTGGATTATTTTTAGTGTAGTCTTAACAAAGCACGAGTTAAATGATGCAAGTAATTTAATTATACAAGTGCCGATATAAATAAAGACGGTCAAGTGCGAGAACTCGCGCCCTGAGGCTTCCGTGCCATTGGTCGTGGGTTCGAATCCCGGTCGTGCACCAATGGATTTATAAAAATTCTAAGTGTAGGAATTGAGAAACTTATATTGTCGCTCACGTAGTCATTGATTAACATTGACCGCAAATATAACTTTGTTTCCTAAAAAACTTCGAAATTCCTCAATTTCAGACATTTCCCTTTACTTGTGTTACAAAAGCTCCTAGCATTCCAAATTTCCGAATTGTGAAGTAACTGGAAGTGCCCTAGAGGTTTTTAATTTTTGCCATTTCCATCCATAAATTATACATTTATTGCCGTATCTTTTTAATGCATTAAGCTTTGATTTTTATACGGCACCATAAGCCCACAGACCTTATTCTGTATATATAAAGGAGTAGGCCACTCACTCACGTACTCACTGACTGACAGGCTCATCACGAAAGCTTGGAAACTACTGGGCCGAGGTGTCTCAAATTTGACACAGACATTCTTTAAAAGATGTTACCCTGCAATAAGAACGGATTTTGGAAAATTCAGCTGTTAAAGGGGTGAAATTGGGGTTGAACGTTTGTATGAAAGTCCTATGTTTTTGAAGTTGGAGACATCAAAATCGGGTTTTAGGTAAATTATCAAATATAAAAAATATGTTTATCAGCATTTTTTTAAAAACAGGGTGTGGTAATAGGGGATGAAAATATATATGGGAAGTCCTATGTTTGGGTATGAAGTTAGGGACATCAAAATCGGTTATCAGGTAAGTAGTTCAAAATAATAAAAAACCGAAACAACTTTATTTTTTAAACAACCCTCAGGGTGGTTAAATAGGGGATGCAAGTTTATATGGGATTTTTTAATCTATTAAGCCTATACAGTTTAAATTTGGCACGCAGGTTTCTTATAGAGAATAAACAATTCATAAAAAATAATTTTACGAAAATTCACCCCTGAAGGGGATGAAATGGGGTTGAAAGGTTTTTTGATAGTCCTATGATTTTCAAGTCAGAGACATAAAAATCGGTATTCATGTCACATAATAACAAAATAAATAAGACGTGACCATGACGGTGACGGTAACGGGACAGTGATGGGACGGTGACGGGATGGTGATGTAGGTATACCCCCTTAGGGAAATAGCTGCTTAATAAGTGTAAAATAGTCTAGGTAGGTATAATTAAACAAACGTGGACGAAGTCGCGTGCGGGACCACTAGTAGGTGGTATAAATTTCAAGTTGATACCTTTAGCCGTTTCTGAGCAAAAGGGTCTTGACAGACGGACAGACAGACAGACAGACGGAAAAAAAAGTTAACCTATAAGGGTTCCGTTTTTCCAAATGAGTTACGGAACCCTAAAAACGACTGATAAACACTTGGATCTTTTTCATTTCAAGGTCAGGTCATACGGCCGCGAACACATTCGTAGCGTCACGCCCTAATCTCTTGTCGTTTCCTGTTTCATGCGAAACCTATTTGCAATGCTAACTAGACTATTCTCCCACAGTACCCTGATAAAATGTGGCCTAAAGATGTCCTTAAACTATCTCCATATCAAATTTTATTAAAATCAGTCCGCCCGCTTGAGCCATGAAAAGAACACAAACAGACAGAGAGACAGTTACTTTTTTTTTATACAACTAAGGGGGCAAACAAGCATACGGCCCACCTGTTGGTAAGCGGTTACCGTAGCCTATGAGCGATTGCAATACCAGAGGCATCACGCACGCGTGGCCGAACCCAACACCCCAGACGGGGTGTTGGGTTCGGCCTAACTTTATGGGCTCGATAAAAGTATGTCCGTCTTTTTATTTTCTTTAATGTTAGAAAGGACAGGGCGTGAGATATCAAGCCGATAATTAGTGTTTGAGTGTGTTCGTTTGCTTATGGTTGACGTCTGCTGTTTTCCCACATACTTTCCATGATTTAAATGACAATGCCTGATACATTTTTTTTCTATTGTTTCAGGACGCATTTTTTTATTGTTTAGTATTTGATCCTTCACAAAAGACTTTATTAGCAGATAAGGGAGAAATCAGAGTTGGAAGTAGATATCAGACTGAAGTAACTAATTTATTAAAAGAAGGTACGTGTTCTACTAAAGTGTCGGTCGATGCTAGTGAAGAAAGGGAAAGTGAAGTGAACGTGGACCGTATTGTTGTAGGGGAGGAAGACCCTCGGAACAGTGAGGAACTGGAGACTCTAGTGTGGACCCCGGAGCACGGTCTGACGGACCGGCAGATCGATCAATTCCTGGTAGTTTCCCGTTCGGTGGGCACGTTCGCGCGCGCTCTCGACTGCTCGTCCAGTGTCAAGCAACCTTCGCTGCACATGTCAGCCGCCGCTGCCAGCCGTGACATCACATTGGTATGTTCAATTTATTGAATACTAGCTTCTGCCTGCGGCTCCGCTCGCATGGTAAAAAGTATATCTTACTCCAGGCGTCTTTTACGTTATAAGATTCAGTATCATATACTTCGTCGGAGACCGACTAAAGTAGTAAACATCTTTACAAAATTTCGTATTTATAATACGAGGATATCTACGCGTGGTATCTACGAGGAAAAAGCTTATGTGCTTTTCCAGACTATAATACTTTTAAGTATACTCTAATAAATACCTACCTACTTACTGCCTGACAAACAACACAGCTCATACCAGAAGTCCAATGAATATGAAATTTCAAGGGTCGCTCCTGTCTATGTGTAGGGGTGCCCAAAAAAGGAATTCCCGAAAATCTACCCCAAAAGGGCGTGCAGCGGGGGTTGAAGTTTGTATGAAAAAATTAACTAGTAACTTTAAGTATATAAAAGATCTTTCAATTTGTCTCCATTGTATACTTTGATGGTTAAAAAATCACACATTATTAATTTTACGCAGTTCTTTCATAATTCGTTCCTCATGTCTTTATTAATTTCTTGCTGCCCCGTACAAGGTCAGTGATCCGGTATGAGGTATGCTCTGTCGTAGCATTTGGATCTTACAGTTGCAACAAAAAGTGCTTTCACTCCTGCAATTTGGCAGTAGGTACTTGTTACCCTTGAGCACTCACTGGTGTTGTGGTGGTAGCGACCCCGCCTTCCGATCCACAGGTCATGGATACGAATTCCGTTCGTGCACCAATGGATTTTCCACTCATAAAATGTCATCATCATCATTTCAGCCGTACGACGTCCACTGCTGAACATGGCCTCCCCCACAGACAGAGCGAATTCCTTATCATGTGGGGGGGATTTGCCCATACTCACCACGCTGGGCATGCGGGTTGGCGAGCGCAGTTAGAGTTATCGTTGTTAAAATGAGGGACGCTGCTGCCCATCCCCTAGCTTTTTTCCTTTAGTCGCCTCTTACGACATCCGCGGATAGGTAGACATGGAGGGGCCTATTCTTCAGCCGGGGCCGCCACGGCTGAAGAATAGGCCCCTCATCATAAAATGTATGTGCGCTATACTGGTGCTCTCAAACGGTGAAGGAAACATCGTGAAGAGACCGGCATGTCCTAGAACCTCTAAAAAGATGCACTTTAATCCTTTCACCGACGGTCATAGCCACTTTTCAGTGCCACCATACTGAACCTGGTCGACATACCACAGTGTCAAACCAAACGTTTCTGCTCTACTTTTATTATAAGTACTGGCAAAAAGTGTAATGATCTGCCTGCGTCTGTTTTCCCGGAAGAGTACAATCTAGGAGTCTTCAAATCTAGAGTGAATTAGTTCTTTCTGGGAAGGCCTGCTCCATCTTAGGCCACATCTCACTTGCAAAAGTGAGATGGTGGTCAAACACCTAACCATAAACAATAAAAAAAAGACCTAATTCAGGATGACCAAAAAATCTGTGACACGACAAGAACCCTTGAAATATATACCCATATTATGTTAAGTTATTTTGTAGCCTTCATTTTTGTACTGACGCGAACACTTGTTTGCTGCTTCAAGGTCAAGCACATGTATAAATTGATAATGCTGAATTTAAAATAGACATACCTACTCTGGATTGTATCTTCTAAACATTGGAAATGTATAAGTGAAATCCTGAAATAACGACAAGATAGAAGATAAAAGAAAAACGAAACAGATACTCTACTCACGTAATAAAAATAGGCTCAGTGCTTTTATCCCCAAGCATGGTAGACATCCTCTCAGATCTCCAGGCGATCAGATCCTTGAAGACGTCTAAGGGGGGATATCAGAGACACGTCCAATCATTTGGCACACAACCAAATATGCCCATATTTTGCAGTAGTCAGTATTCCATACTTAAAGCTTTCCTCGCGATGTTTTCCTTCACCGTTCTAAGCACTTAAATTTTCAACAGAAAAACTCATTGGTGCACTACCGGATTCGAACAATGACCTTTGGATCGAAAGTCGGGGTACCTCCTACTAGACCAACACGGCAAAATAGAAAGAAGTAATTATTATATTAGTATATAACTCTATCTATTCCAAGTTTCATCGAAATCGGTTGAGCCGTTACGGCGTGATTGATCCACAAATATCAACTATTCATCACCCGCACCTCTTACGTCTCAGCCGGAAACTCGCCCTCCACGCCACCAACCTTATTGATTTCAACCTTATTTGTGCCTCGCACGACTTGTGCATTTGCCTTTTTTTTTTCAACCTTGAGTGTATGTACTGATGAATCAATCTAATTTCCAGTTCCACGCAATGGACACCCTGCATAAATCCAGATACAGCATAGAAACCGCGCTTTCGTCGCTCGTGCCCGCCTCCGGTCCAGTGCTATGCCGCGACGAGATGGAAGAATGGTCCGCATCAGAAGCAAACCTCTTTGAAGAGGCCCTTGACAAATACGGCAAAGACTTTGCTGATATACGACAGGACTTTGTGAGTACAAACTTTTACTTATGCTACACAAGGGGATTCAAAACATATGAACCATACCGAAGCTTCAGGCCGCGGCTTCGCTCGCGTGGTACCTACGAGAATAAAAAGTACCCTATGTGCTATTCCAGACTATAGTCTAAATCTGTGCCAAATTTCATCCAGATCCGGTCAGACGTTCTTGCGGGATTGAGCAACAAATATCCATCCATCCGAACTTTCGCATTTATAAGTGAAGTAAGATTATTAAACGTACGTGACGTTCGAGATCAAGATTCCTACATAAAAACAGCGGAATAACTGAGTTATAACTGATTTGGTAACAGCTGATAGAGTTTTTTCAATGAAAAATGTTGAATTTCCAACAGTCTTACAACAAATTTTATTGCCAATTGGGTGTGAAGACCCATTTGGGATAGCATACATCACCATCATGGTCACGTCTTATTTTTTTTTCAATACATTTTTGCATCCCCAGGTCATGATAAATGTTTGGGATGCAAAAAAGTATTGAACAAAAATAAGACGTGACCATGATGGTGACGGGACGGTGACTGTTATGGTATGTAGAAGTAGGCGAATAGCTGCATCATAAGACATAAAGACCTTCTCGTGGCCATCAACTTAAGCTAGCTCGTGCTCCTGCTAACTTGTTGCTAACTTACTTGCTTACCACTTCTTTAGCAACAGAGTAGTCCACAACTGGAACATGTTACCGGAAGATATTGTTTCTGCTACATCTGTCAATGCTTTAAAAACTAGCTCGACATATGGCTACGAATTAATAAATCAGTGCTTAAAAAAGTGAACCAGACATGACAATAGACTTTCAATTTCGACACTGTGAGATGTAGACACATCAGCGGAAGCAGCTCGTCTATAATCAAATAAATAAATAAAAAGTGTTAGTACTTTGGTAAGGATAATGGAAACGTAGGTTTATACAAACGCGGACGTAGTCGCGAGCGGGACAGCTAGTATTTTATACAATTCGCCAGTGTTCTACGAATATTTTTGAGTTGTTTTTGGGTTTAATTTTCTCGTGAGGCGCAACTAACACCTAGATAAGAACCTCGACGCGTGTATTATGAAAAGATTCTTGATTAACGCTGTTGGAATAAAGCTGAACTCGGAACGCGCTCCGACGTAGCGCTTATGGGACTGCGCTGACGCCGACGGATAGTAAAAATCATCCTCATAGTTGCGAACTTATTTACCACTAGTAGCTGCCCGCGGCTTACGTACCCGTATACAAAGTAGCCTATGTCCTTCCTCAGGGCTTAGGCTATCTCCATACCAAATTTCATCAAGAATGATCGATTGGTGTCTTACCCAAAGTTTGATTAGCGCATTCATAAATAAATCATACTTTTTATTGCCTGAAATACATGTGTTATAGATATTGATTGGGTAAATAATTCCTTATTATTGGTTTATTTAGCTATATTATGAGTTTCAATATATAAGTGTGTATTTGGGATGATGCCAAATTCCACAAAAATGAAATCGTCTGTATCGAAAATAGATCACCTATTTTGTGCGTTTAAAAGGATAAAAACTCACTTCATTATTTTGCGATTTATTCCCGAAAATTCTGGATCTTCTTTCCTCCATTTTCTCTTGCCCTATGTCCGACAAGACTTTATGTTTTTCTTGCGAACTGTTCTGATGACCATTTCCGTGTACATCTGATAAACACATCAAAGCCTGTGGTGGATGTGTTGGGTGTTTATTTACTGATTGTTTTATTTGTTACAGCTGCCATGGAAAACGCTAAAGAACCTTGTCGAATATTACTACATGTGGAAAACGACGGACCGCTACGTGCAACAGAAACGCGTCAAGGCGGTCGAGGCAGAGTCCAAGCTGAAACAAGTGTACATTCCCAACTAGTGAGTGTTTGTACCGAACAATACTACATTTGCGTTTCTTTTTTAGTTATAGTTCGGCTGATGGATCTTGGTAATCGTGAAATTAGCCGTAGTCATAGACAATTTGAGTTTCTTATAAATTGGCCAGTCCGCCGCTGGAGAGAAGACATTGAATCAGTGGCTGGAAAAATAAAGACACAAAGGGCAAGAAACAGAGGAGGATGCCACGAGATGGAGGAGGCACCAGATAGAAAAAAAAATACAACACAAAATACAACAAAATTACACATTAGGGAAATGCAAGTACGTTTACCTAGATCCATCGGCTACACTCTATACGTTTTCCGTAACTAGTGTACTATCCCGAAAGAGGCTGGTTGCGAAGTATATGTGGAGTAAATTAGATAAGAGGTTGAGGAGTGAAAGAATACGTAGTGAAGAGGAATGAGAATCGTGAATGCTTAGATGGTTTGGTAATGTAGAAAGGATGAATGAAACAAGAGTGATAACACAGGTGTAATTCGAGTGTGAATAGGACCGTGGGAAGGCGAAGACCTCAGCGTACGTTTATTGACAGAGTCAGTGACTTTTTGGGAAAAGGCCAGGTCAAGAGTACCCTAAACCGACGAGCATGTATGACGAATGCGATAAGAGGTATTTCAGGATCGTAGTAAGTGGAAAGCCGTGGTCTCTGGCGGGGTAGAGACCACAGGGAAACATGTGTGATTTTATATATGTACTAGCTTCCGCCTGCGGCTTCGCTCGCGTGGTACCTAGTACCTACATAAAAAGTAAAGAACTCTTTATATTCCATGTTTCATCAAAATCGGCGAATTCCATTACGGCTTCATTGAATAGAAACAAACATCCAAACATCCTCACAAACTTTCGCAATTATAATATTAGCAGGACGTATATTATCTTTGAATTCCGTCCGTTTTGTAAAGAGCGTTGCTTCGATATAACTTTTTCGTTTCTTGGGGGATAATGCCCACACCTGCCCCACTGTGCTAACGGCCATGTAGCTTACAGTAATATAAAGGAATGGTGAATGTCAATTGCAGCAACAAGCCTAACCCGGCGCTCATCACAAGCAACAACAACAGCGGCAGTAAACCGCCGGCCGTGCTCAACGGCGGCACCAATGGCACCTCCGCCATGTCCGCTGCCATGCTCTGCGCCTCCTGTCAAGGTATACCACTTTACCCTCAATTATTACTAGCGCGCGCCCGCGGCTTCGCTCGCGTGGAGGAGGAGTACCTAAACCAACCCAGTAACGAGGCAAACAAAACAAAAAAAAACTAATCGGTCGAGCCATTTTCGCTTTTCTGCGAGACGGCAATTGATTTTACCGTTGTGTTTTTATTTGTTTTCAATTTTTCGTCGGTTTAAAGATAAAAGATAAAGATAAAATATTTATTTGCTGTGAGCATGGTATGTAGTGTACAGGTGTTTATATTTATATCGTTCATCATATTCAGCCACGCTATCTAAAAATCGGATTAATTAGTAAATAATATATAGTAAAGATATTTCAGTAAATAACATTTGCTTTGTTTACCAGGAACAAGCTCAAACCAGTGGTACTCATGGGGACCGCAGCATTTACAGTACAGATTGTGTGGCTCATGTTGGCAGTACTGGAAAAAATATGGAGGCCTCAAAGTTAGCGATGTAAGTATATCCTACAAATCCTACTACCTACCTACCAATAATTTTAATTTTGAAAGTTTGTGTGCGGGTCTTTGTTAAAACTCAGCTATTTTGGTTACTTTATAAAATTACTTATTAGCCTACAGTATGGCTAGATTGTAATATTATTAGAGCATATTATAATGTAAAAAGCCTAAAAATAAATAAAAAAAGCCTCTAAAGGTTTGCTGGAAGACAACTCTTTGTAGGGTTACGCTCACCTTTGTACATGCCTGTATTATTAGGTTTTATTTTTGCATGTTTTCTGTGTACAATAAAGAATTTAAGACACAGCTATTGTTTTGATTTCTTATGTGTTGTTTTTGTTCCAGACGGCCGGTGTATTTGGTGAAACGGAAATAGAAGCCGTGAAAGGACCTCGCGGTGAGGGAGAGGAATTAGCCCTCTCTGTGTCGCACCGCCCACACCGTTGCACAGTACTCAACTGTGCTAAGGTACCTCCTTCCTTACTATATTAGTGGTTCGCCCTGAATCGACACCTCGCGATGTATGATAAAAGTCGGTGCTTCGATGACAATTAGGGCACAATAAGGATAAAACAGCATCTTTAGCATGTTGAATTAATATCCAATCTTACCTTAACTACAAAGTATGTAATTGTAACTTTACCAGTTTGGCTTATGTTGTAGTAATAGGTACTATCACCAAAAGATCCGCCTGGTCACCCTACGGGTGTAATTTGCTTGAAGTTATCGGTTGCTTCATCTGGTTTTGTTTGCGTTAACAAATATATTTTGTGCCCGATAATTCCCCATTGTTTTGGTTGCAACCCTAGTCCTGACCCCACACTAGGATTCTCTCTGTCATGGGTATCAGAAACCAGTACCAAACCAGAGTACCCACCCTGGTACCACAACACCCAGATCTGGCATAAATATTTGCAGATCATGCAAACATTTGTCCCGCAGCGGGAAACGAACCCTTGCCTCACAGACGGGCACTCGCCCGCTACTCCACCGAGGTTGTTTAGTAACAAAGTTTTTATTTTGTGGCGGCTTGTGCATTTGCCATTTTAATTTGAATTTGTTGTTAGTTTTTCTTTAAACGTACCGAAACGTACGGAACAAATATCAGGATCAGGAGAGTTAGGTAGGTAATCAAATGAATAGAACATTAACAAATACATACAAGTAACTAAAAAAAAAAGTACAAAAATTCACAGATAAAATGTATCTTTGTATTTATTTACATTTAACTAAAACTAAATATTAATACTATTCATTTTTATAAATGTAGCCAAACTTTGATAAATACAAGGATTAGTAACAAAGTTGTGTGTTGGCAGGAGTTCAAACTTCGCGCGCACCTAGCGCGGCACGTGGCGACGGCGCACGGCACCGGCGTGGAGGGCGCGCGGCCCGTCATGAAGACTCGCGCCGCGTTCTACCTGCGCGCCTCCCCCTTCACGCGGCTCGCGCGCCGCCTCGCGAGGGCGCTGCGCCGACCAAGGCACTTTGCGCGGTCGCCCTTCTCGCCTATAAACCTTGCGCAGGTCAAGCACGAATGTAAGTGTAACTAGTGCTAGCTTCTACTCGCACGTAAAACTAGCGCAGGTCAAGCACAAAAGTAAGGGCTACTAATGAGCACCCGGGTCATTGACCCGATGCAGGCCAGTGACCCGGTGAGACTAGATGACTGAAAAACATAATATTCATATTGTTTCAAGATGGAAAGTATGATGAAGGTCTAGAAAATAAATTATACTCAAATTGAATTCTGCTGGGGCACTATAATATTAAAGTTGAACTCGTCGACTAAGTGGCTAGCATTGCTCGCCATTGAAAAGATAAATGCTAATTTAAGACTCGATCTAAGGCTAATGACTACCCGCCTGGAAGTCAGAGAGAGCGTATTGATTTAAAAGCTAGGTCCAATTTTACTTAACAACAATTTTACGTAAGTTTATAGTCTCAAAGAAGTATGGTTCAAATAGTGCTTGCTTGTCGAGTATCTGATTCTTTCTTGGTCATCTTGTATTAGGTCAGTGACTTGCCAGGCTCTTGCGTAAGCGAAACGGTAATGAAGATCGCAATTTTAAGGATAATTTTATCAATTTTAGCGACATCTGAAGTTTTTCAAACATGAAAAGGAAGAAGCTGTTGAAGTTTTCCTTTGTCAAGTTTGGAACGTTATGAATGTGGCTAAGATTGTTAAAATTACCCTCAAAGTTACGAACTTCATTGCCATTACGCTTAGGCAATTGCACCACAGGTTGGAGTATGATGGCCTTGAAAAGGGTCTATGTACGTTGGTGAAATAATCAGTGTAGGTAGTTAAAGGATTAAAGTGCACCTCCTTTCGTGCACAAATAGTAAAGTAAATTGATGAAAATAATAGTGAATTAATAATTCAAACCAAAGTTTACAATAATCTGTATAAAGTCCTGGCTCCTAAACTAGCCTCTGTATGTCAGTAGTCAATTCCTTCCCATTTTAAATGGTAAAACTAATAACCTTTTGACTTTGACTTTGACTAACAATTGTTGTACAGAAAAATATCAAGAAAACTAGTAGGTAGGTTACATAAGTGAATTGTATATGTTGTAAATGTGCTGACACGCTTGCATTACAATGGCAATAAGACGTCGGTCGTAGTAATAGTAAAGTTTTGAATAGTAACATGTGATGTGGTATGTGTTGCAGGTTCAGTGGCGATGGCGGGGCTCGGCGGCGCGGAGCTGCGCGCGGCGGGCGCGGCGGGCGCGGGCGGCGGCGCGGCGCGCGCGCGCGGCCCGGTGGCGGGCGTGGCGGCGCGGCTGGCGGCGGCGCGCGGCACGCCGCTGGCCGTGCGCGCGCACGACTGGCTGCTGCTCACGCCGCGCGACCGCATGCCCAAGCCGCACCACGTCGCCTTCCCCAAGCCGCCCAAGGCGCCCGGTACGCACCCAAAACGTGGAAACGTCAGCAGGGGACTATGAGCTCCCCTGCTGACGTTTTCCCTTGTCGTGTCACGGATTCTTTCTTGGTCATCCTATCTTTGGTCAGTGACCAGGTTGAGGTATGGTGACCGTCGATGAAAGAATCAGTGTAGTGAAAGGATAAAAGTGCGCCTCTTACAGGCTCTTTTCGTGCACATGTCTTAGATTTTTTTAGGTTCTAGGATATGCCGGTTTCCTCACGATGTTTTCCTTCACCGTTTGAGAGCACTAGCATAGCGCACATAATTTTTGATCCATGATCCAATTGGTGCACGACAGGTTAAGAACTCACGACCTGTGGATTGGAAGGCGGGGCCACTACCAGCCCTCCACCAGTGCTCTCAGGTTTTCCCTAGGGACTACAGTATGGGGTTGTTCAAAAAGGGCGTTTTGATTTTTTTAAAGAGTCGGCAACGCGTGCGTTATGCCTATTGCGAGCGTTCATAGGCTACGTAAACCACTTACCAACAGGTGGGCCGTATGCTTGTTTGCTACTTCACACGGCAACATCCCGTTTTTTGCAGGATCCTATTTAGTAGTGTATATGTGCTTCAATACTAGCAGTCACACGAGCATCCTTTAAACAGGAACTCGTGTGACTGTACATTAAAATTAACATATCACACACTGTCAACTGATCCCAAACTAGGCATAGCCTGTACTATACCAGAGACTGATATACATAATAGATAAATATTTAACATCCAGACACAGAACAAACATCTGTGTTCATCACACAAATGTTTGTCCAAAGCGGGAATCGAACCCGCGACCTCTAGCGCAGAAGGCAGAGATACTACCAACTGAGCTATGAGGCATGTGAACATAGCTTACAGTAGTATCTTACGCTGTCAATTAGGCTCTCTTATCAGGAAGCAGCAGGAAGCAGCCCCGGCTGAAGAATAGGCTCCTCCATATCTACCTATCCGCGGATGTCGTAAGAGGCGACTAAGGGAAAAAAGCTAGGGGATGGGCAGCAGTGTCCCTCATTTTAACAACGATAGCTCTAACTGCGCTCGCCAACCCGCATGCCCAGCGTGGTGAGTATGGGCAAATCCCCCCACATGATAAGGAATTTGCTCTGTCTGTGGGGGAGGCCATGTTCAAGCAGTGGACGTCGAATGGCTGTAATGATGATGATGATCAGGAAGCAATGAGGTAAGCTTCCCAGCGCAGGTAGCCTTATGTTGGTGTTTGTTCGCAGACGGCAGCCTTATGTACGAGCGCGTGCTGTCGCGCGCGGAGATCGAGGCGCGCCGCGCCGCCGAGCATGCGCCCGCGCCGCCCTCGCTCAAGCGCCGCGCCTACGACGACATCAACGGACTCGACAGTCAGTACCACTTACATTTTACACTAATATGAACCATCAATCTTTGACGATACATTTATTTTTTTATTTATACTTTCACACTTAAACTTAGTGTAAGGAGGACTTAATGCTAAAGCATTTTGTACCAGTCATCCTGGGCGTGCAAAAAAGATGGTGAGGCGTGACAATTAAACTTAACTTAGAAATAACTTACCTACTGAAATAGTGTACATAGTTATAGTGATATATATACCTACGTACGCACAAGTACCCACGTAGGTATCTAAAAGTGGGAGAAAAAAAGAAATCAATAATAACTACAAAAGTAATAACCTTTAAAAAAAAAAAACAAACACTAATACCCACAGCTTGGTACCTACATTATTTTATTTCAGAAATAAGTACATACCAGTATACAATAGTAGTCTTTGGTACATACCTACCAAGTTCCTAGTGATACATAACTTATTGAAATCAAACAATACTTATTGAACAGTCTGCCCGCGACTACGATTGTTGTATCACAGTCGAAGCGTCGGGAAAATATTAAATAAGGTACGCGATAAACACCCGTTTGATTTCAATTAGTTATAAATCTTTGAGACTGTCAACTTACGACATTACCTAAATAAAATCGCAAAGTTGATGGTACGAAGCTGCTATCAACGCACAAAGCGAATGTTCGCCGTACGTACGTAAGGCACGCAACACAAATGACTACATCAGACGCCACTTTAAGTACTTTTTCTATTGCCTTACATGGGCCTATGTATGATTCTCGAATAAAGCCGGTTTCTTCATTATATACCTGTTTGAGCGGTCATGAGTTCACTCATACATTTTGCTTGACTGTGTCATGTACATTGTTAGCCTAGAGCTAGCCTAACAAAGCACATGAGACGTATTCCGATGTCCAGTTATACCATCAATGGTACTGGCTGATGGTCCAGGGGAATCTCAAGGTTCATAAAACTTACTATCTGCCTGTCTAGGCACTTGGCGAACAAAAGAAAACCTGATCAAGAACAAGATTAAGAAAATATAACGCTACTTGACGCCAGTTGCAATGCGTTTACGCTTTGGTCTTTTGGTTAGTCATTTGTACAGTCAGCAATAAAAGTTAATGTAGATTAACGAATTTCTTCGGAATTACTTAATTGTTTTACATTGTGTATATTTGTAGTTTTTCATCGTAGCACTACTTGTTAGTTAGAGTATTTATCCCTATCATAGTTTGTTTCAGAATATATGTATTTTTTAGTTTTTATTCATAACACATTTTCGAAACTTGGTTCAATCATCATTTACTTTTGATGTTGACTGCATCACCTATTTCCGCGCTATTCTCTTCAATTGTATCATAGTTGTTGATGTTATTTTACTAAACACACCTTATTATTTTCCTCCTCCGCTTTCGATGGAAAAACAGCCGCAGGTACGTTACATACTAATTATAGACGCCACGTAACTTTACGCGTATTTCCTTCCACTCATTATAATTATTTAGACGCTGACTAGACTAGACTTTAGCAACTAGCTTTAGATTTTGTTCAGGAAATATGTCATATTTGTGTATTATGTAAGTTTCTCCCTAATAAACATGCTTGTTTGTAGAAAACCGTGCAACGTATTGCCATTATACGCAATTTCAAGTTCCACAAATTCACAAAGCCTAACAAATCATCGAACGTAACCGTTTATAAAATTTCAAATTCATTTTTATTATAAATGTATATAATATATATAAATGGGACTAAATACAATGAGGCTGTGTTCAGCACTATGTAGCCATAATACACAATCTTTTTGACAACATTTGAACAATAGAATTTAAATTATAATAATGCATACATATTAATGCTCGTGATTGTACTTTTCCGCCTAGGCTATACAGATTTTATTTAGAAAAAAAATCAATAAAATAGTGATAAAAAAACACTAAAATGTTTTTTTAGTGTTCAATAAAATCACAAGAATCTCTTTGAAAGTAAATGTGTTTGTTCATCGCGAACAAGCCCGTAGAAATCAGGCAAACACATGGCGCGCGGGACGATTTTTTTCATTAGCATGTGTTTAGGCAAACATATACGGAAGAACCGGTCCATCCTCGCCCCCCGCGCCCGCACCCGAAATGCATCACTTGGCTGTCGAGCTAACGACGACACACGTCCGCCGATCCTCTGATTTTACTCATTTTTACATAAATCTAAATTGTTTAATTATTAGCTTCCTATTAAAAGCACATTACTTCTGAACCTGGGAGTTTACAGGAAGCAGCTTTCCCTATCCTCAACACATGTGTATAGTGCGTAAAGTTACGTGGCGCATTCACTCTCCCCGAACAGTACAATACTCCCATATAACAGACGACTTGTCGACAGGAGTCGCGCTGCGCGGGCCGCTGCCGCCGCCGGCCAAGCGGCCCAACAAGCACCCGGCGCCCATGCAGCGGCCCTCTCGCGAGCAGTACGCCGCCATGTGCGCGCGCGCGCAGGCCACCGGCCAGCCGCTCCCGGCCCATGTCTTCACACACGTATGTACATTACTAATATAGATAAAGATAATAGTAGATTATGCAACAAGGGCTTAAAGTAGTGTATTATGTCAAGGGCGCTATATTGAACCCCGAGAACGTAAGGCATGAATCCTGAGTACGAGGGGTTCAAGATCGCCCAAGACAAATACACATTTAAGCCCGCGATGCATACTCTACTTTTTATACTTTCTGCGAGGCAATTGAAAACAATGACTGTTAAGTAGAAAGAAATGATTTTTCTGGAAGTAAGTTTCCAACTATATCAGAGGCTTCAGATTGTATGCATTCTGGAGTCGAATCAAAATCACTGTCGTCGTCACTTGACATTTTTTAGAAGTTTATTTGAATCGAAACTGAATTTCGGTGTAGATAACAGCACAGCAGTTTGAGCGCTTGGCGCCTTTTTTTCTTTTTTTGTAGTCTATTCTGTAGTGGTCAGTTCGACATTCGAATAAATCCTTCTTCGTGCGCGGGTGAAAATGAATTTCGTAAAAAGTTTTCATGTTTTTCTTTTTTTTAATTTGTAGGCAGTGCAAAGAAAATGTTAACATACAGCCTTATTAGAATAAAATCTCATTGCACCCAAACATTTTTGAAACCAACCTCGATCAAGCACGACTACATGGGTTGCATTCCAAATTCAAATCACATTATGTCCCATGGGAAATAATGAAATTCAGTACAACATTATGACCCGGCTAGACCGTAGGGCTGTAATGACTTACTTTAGGAAAGGTTTGCATGACACATAATATGCCATTGACGAGCACGTAGTATAAAAAGATCATTTATTTGTTTAAACATGTGTACAGTGGATGACAAAACTTGTAGGTGGTTCAACATGCTTGACCGGCGACGATATGCAAATTTTGAGAGATGGCATGCAAAAAATTATAATAGTAATAACTTAAATTGACTAAGTGAACAGTCAATTAATAAAAAACAAGAAAATATATCAATCATTAGCAAAAAGTCAACACAACTATAAAATTCAAATAGAAATAAAAATCTCAACAAAATTTAAATCAATGTCCAAATGTAAAATAGTATCGTAATAATAATAGTAATTATAGAAAATCAAGTAAAATTGAAATTTGTCATTTAAAAATTCGTCGATGTTATAATAGCATTTATCACATAACATTTTTTTAAATTATATATATACTACTACATACATACATACATACATAAAATCACGCCTGTTTCCCGGTAGGCAGAGACCATGGTTTTCCACTTGCTACGATCCTGACATACCTCTTTTGCTTCATTCACTCTCATCACATTCCTCATACATGCTCGTCGGTTTAGGGTACTCATGACCTGGCCTTTTTCCAAAACGTCACCGATTTGGTCACTAAACGTACGCCTAGGTCTTCCCCTTCCAACGGTCCCATTCACACTCGCCTTATACACCTGTTTCGTCAATCTTCTTTCGTGGACGTCGAACGGCTGAAATGATGATGATGAATATTATAAATGCTAATATAATCATATTGGAGGAGGTAGGGCACAGCGAGATTTTCTCACTCTAAATTGGAGCAGCCCGCCTGGGAAGGTACCTCCGGCTTACAGAAGAACGCAGCCAAATAACATTATTTGTTTCAAATAGTGTTGTGTTCCTGCGGTGAGTAAGGTTGCCAGAGCTCTTTAGGGGGGGAGGGGTTCGGCAGGCAACGCATTAGCATTGCTCCAGGTGTTGCTGATGTCAACAGGCAACAGTAACCACTCACCATCAGGTGGGCCGTAAGCCTGTCTGCCTCCGTATAACATAAAAAATAATGCGAACGTTTGTGAAGTTGTTTGGATGTATCGATGTTTGTTGTTCAATCACGCCGAAAAGGCTCAACCGATTTCGTTGAAAATTGGAATAGATAATGTTCTTTACATAGTATATAGATATAATAGCATATAGATAGGCTACTTTTTATGTAGCTACCTACCACGCGAGCGAAGCCGCGTGCGGAAGCTAGTGGATACTAATCCCGATAGGAGCTAACTATAATAACAAAAATAAAGATAATTCACAAAAGAAAACAAAATTCTTATTATTGTTTTCTCCGATTTATTAAAATCAACTGTTTTTGCTCTTCCTTTGATCTCTATAATTAATTATGAATAACCTCAAAATATAAAAATCTCAATGTACTCTTCATCAAAAACGTTATTTGACTTGCAGGTGAACGGCAAACCTACAAACATAAGCGGACGCGGCGGCCGCCGCCACGTCATCTCGTGGATGGACGCCCCCGATGACCTTTACTTCAGGGCGACGGAAGCCGCCAAGTGAGTACATTATTTATTAATTGTGCGCGAAAGGAGCCTCTATGAGGCGCACTTTAATCCTTTCACTACACTGATTCTTCCAACTACGGTCATAGGCCCCTTTCATGACCACCATACATCAACTAGGTCACTGACAGGTCACCAAGAAAGAATCAGTGACACGACAAGCAAGCAAGCATTATCATTCTACTATTTAAACGCGGTAAAAAAAAAAGTCTGGGTCTTGTGGTACCATGGTACTCGCAGTTTCTGATACTCACGACAAATGGAATCCTAGTGTGGGGTCATAACTATGTATGTGACTGTTGGGTGTTATTTATTATTTTATTATTTATAGTTAGTTTAAGGAGGAAGTTAGCAAATACAGCAAAAAAAATACAAAGAAAGGCTTAAAAATCTCACAAATTAATCAAACCTATTGCATACTCAGGAAAATGTCAGGAGACTAAAAAGATGGCAAATCCTAAACCTAGACCAGAGAATCTGATTTGCTTCTTCCAAACTACATATAGGGTGTTGGATTTAATGGAATCACACTCAGTACACATCATCCAAGACAACGTCTGATTTTGGCTAAGGAGCAGATTACAGATAGTAATTTAAAAAATATATATTAGTATATGCTATGGACCGTAGAATAAGTTAAATAACATCTGTAACTTTTCTATAGTCTGAAATAAATGAATTAATATTAGTTGAAGCTGATAAACTCTCGTCAAGGTGTCTCATACGGTGGTGCGTTACAGGAACGCGCGGCGGTCGCTCAGCTGCGGCGAGCTGCGGCGCGGCGCGCGCGCCCCCTGGCGGGCCATGCGCGGGGGCGCGGGGCCGGCGGCGGGGGGCGCGGGGCCGGCGGCGGGGGCGGGGGCGGCGGGCGCGGGGGTGAAGGCTGCCCCTCCCGCGGCGGCGCCCACGCCCCCCATGCACCTGGTGATCCTGGACTGACCGCCGCCGCGCCCCTACACCATGGAGGCGCTGCTCGGCTGATCCCCCTCCCTCCCCGGAGTGACTCGGCACGTGTAAATACCCCGCGAGTCGAACGTTGTATTTTTGGTAATCGAATCGCCGAGAATGGATTCTGTAGATAATATTTTAAACTATATTGTTCTTATGTGGTTTGATCTGGCGTCGAGCAAAATAATGTATTTGATACATAAAACGATATGTAAGTCTATTTCATTCGGAGATTCATTGTAGGATAATTTACAATTTTTTTCATAAATAAAGCACAAATTGAAATACTGTGACGTTTTATTTGCTGCCACGTATGCGTCCAAGATATCGGCATTGGAGGTTATGCAGGCTATCATTTCTTGTTATAATGCAGACACGAAATGGATGCACCACGACAGTCAATCCGTAACGCCTAAGCGTACCTACGTTCTTATGACGATCTTGTGGCCGCAAACCTTTCAGATGAAACTCAATCGAGATATAATCACTCACTGACCTCGGTGGCGTAGCGGGCATGCTTGACGGACCAGTCGAATTGGACGCAATGTAGAAATGGCCTCAGGGTATGTTTCCTATGTAGGGTTTTTTTAATACAATGTAGGTGGCAAACAAGCTTCGGCCCACCTGGTGGTAAGTAGTTACCCTAGCCTATCACCGCTTGCAATACCAGAGGCATCACACTCGCGTTGCTGACCCCGAAAACCCTTTCCTTAAAGTTCTCTGGCAACCTTACCGCAGGAACACAACACGATTTGAAACAAATAATGTTGACTGCGATATCCTAAAGGCAGAGGTACCTCCCAGGCGGATTGTTCAAATTTAGAGCAAGAAAATCCCGCTGTGCCCTACCTCGCATGAAAATGTAAGGGTGGAATGGTTTCAATTAAAAAGCAATAAAATACATTATTTGGAAAAGTTATATTTATTCGAGTACATAACTACATCTTAATATAAATGGATAATATAGCTATTTCCCGCAAGATAAATATGATTCAAGTGGATTTAAGACACGTGCGCTCGCGTCTTATAAGCGTTATCACATTCATTCGAAGTCTGTGGTAATAATGTTCGCTTACGTATAAAAATATTTGCTTTTTATAACAGCGGTAATAAAATATTGTCTAAATTGAGAGTGACCTGGAATTTTAGTATTTTACAAGCAATTGAAATTTATAAAGAAAGCAAGTTATTCGACAACTCTATCATAGACTCAAATAAAAATATTCACTATTCCATACTCTATTAGCAAAACCGAATTTGTCTAATAAATCTAAATGATTGTATAAATGTATAGTCATCATTAGATGATTGATACTAGGGAAAACTTCAGTAGAATTGTCGAAAAATGGCACTAATATGTACTTTAATTATATCCCTATAAAAATTTGTAAATAAGATAGTATCTAACTAACTTATTACATAGTGGAAATGCTAATATGGAGACACTATTTCACAATATAGGAAGAAGATATGACATAAATGTAGACAACAAATAAATAAGAAATAACATTGATCAAGTTTACGCAAACCCCTGAAAAAAAGGGATATGAATTTTTCATCAGATGATGCAGATTAACCTGCAGCCTATTGCCTGTCTATTAAAACGTATAAACTAGGCATAAGATTTTAATATCCCAAAATAAGTTCGGCTCATGTGAGAATCGAACTATCGAACCCTCCCGTAGATACGGGGAAGAACCATTGACATCTGACGCAGCGGTCAGACGTCAATGGTTTAACAGATAAAGCCAATTCCGATTACCGATTCAGTTACATAATAAGGCTGCTGATTATGAGATAGAGACGTGCCACTCATCTTGGCATACCGGCGACTCTCCCACCAGTATTGGTAACGCTACTACCTACAGATAAAATAAACGTTATTTCTCTTTGTCGTGTAAAAATATACACATATTTTGCGTAGCATTACTAGCCCTTGGTGGGAGTAGCCCTAAATAAGCATCATCTATGAAAAAGTTCATGAATGAATCGCGTAAACTCAAACATTACAGTTAGAATATTGCAGTTGTTTACGCATAAAATAAACACAGATCACTCCCAAAATGGACATGGAATCATGTTCACTATAGTGTACCCAAAGTTTAAATTGAGCAGAGTATTACAGCTACTTTACACTAAGTCAACTTTGTTGGCGGACAAAACGTTCTTTACAGTAGGCCTCTGATTACAGCATGCAATATTTATATAATTCCGTAATAAATCAGAAGTCAGTCCCTTGCCGTCGCTTACTGTCCATAAAATACATCCATTGCTTCAACTACATTGCTGTAAAACTACCACTATGTTTTAATCTCAAAGCCTACGAGACGCCATGGCCCTCTCCCAGGCACATAATGTTATTCCGAGGTTTTGGCGTCGCAATATACCTACTACAAAACGCCCATCATAAACATAATAAAATACTCATTATAAAAATACTGTACAATTACAATAACTATTTTGAAGGTAATAAACTTTTACTCGTTAATCTTAAACCGTAAACGCTCTGTTACCTACTCCCACACTCCCGTCAATAATAATACACCATTCACATAATATATACAATTGTCTCTTTTTTTACATGTTACGTAAACACACATCAAAATTTGATCCCAAAACTGTAGTCTTTTACCTCGTTTTATTTTCTAAATTAAATAATGAGATCGAACATAAACATTATGGAATTGCCAATGATCGAGGAACAGCATTCTGATAAATAGTTTTAAAATCTTGTCATTACATTTGTACAAAAATACAACAGTAGGTACCTACATGTAATACATTTGTCATTAATTCGGACGAAGCTAGTTTTTAATTATTTTCATTCATGAAATATTTTCTTAGTATATTTTATACTTTCAAGGCACTGATTGTCAACAATTGATAATCGTTTCGTTTACTAGTTCATCATAACTTACCCTAAATTAATAGCCAATATTAAAATATTTCTGCAGTACAAATATTTCGTAAGAAAATACACACAGGACTCTGCATACATACATACGTCTATACTAAAATATAATATTCCAGTGTAATATACATTATTTTGTAAATAGTTTTCCGAAGAAACTACAATTTATACAAAAATACTTGCGTATAATGCAAAATATATTCCTAGGTATCGAATAAACATCGCGCGAGGGCGATTGGAAAACTCTGATTTAGGTGGGATGTAGATTTTGGATAGGATCACGCGCCGTTCGTGACATGCAATGGAATGTTAGCAGGTCAGTAGCTGACGTGCAGACAACACGAGCCCACTTGTTTACTGTTCGATAGTAAAGTGTCAAAAAGTAGAAGTTCACACATGTTTAGCAGCTTACATGTTGATAGACCAAATTCATGCAAGCGAGGATCGTGTGTTCAGTCTCTCGCGACTCAGACTTGCGCCAGCGCCGTCGTCATGTTCAGTGCTTTGACAGGTTGAGGGGCAAATCTGAAACGATAAAATAGTGTTGCTGTTATTTATTCATTATAATTTTATCGACATCCTATTGTTCATCAAAAGAAGAGTGTAAACTCAATCTTGGAGGTGATGTAATTTTTTTCTAGGAAATCAATTTGGGTGTATTGGAAACCACACATATCTTAGACACTCTGGCAAAGGAAAACTAGAGATAGATCGATTGCCGAAAACTTTGAGTAGGTAATAAAAAGTTTCTCACCCGATGTGGGTTCATCCTTGGGTATGTGGTCAGTGAGCAGCGGCAGCGGCAGCGGTAGCGGCGCCCACGGGCTCGGCGCGGGCGCGTAGTGCATCCACAGCGGCGCGGGCGGCGCGCGGTACACGTGCCCGCCCATGTACCCGTACCCGTACACGTACGGCACCTCGCGCGCCCACTCCTCGCGCGCGCCTCGCCCGTACGCGCCGGCCCACGCGCGCGCGTACCCCGCCCCCGACCCCGCCCCCGCCCCCGCCGCGCCCGTAGCGTACGGCGCGCGGTACGACGGCGGCGTGGGCGAGTCGCGCGTCACGCCCGTCGCGTGCCCCGGCGACCCGCCCACCGCGTACCGGTACCGGTAGCCGTCCGGGCTCGGGCTCGGCGCCGGCGACGTCGCGTGCGACGGTGAATCGTTCTTCAGCGAGTGCGCGTAGGGGGAGTCGCGCTTGGGGTCCGGCGAGCGGCGCGGGGCCGCCTCGTCCGGCATGCTCAGCAGCGAGTGGATGCTGTAGCTGCTGACGTGCTTGGCAGCGGGCGGGGGCGGCGGGCGAGGCGCGGGGGGCGCGGGAGGCGCGTGGCTGGGGCCGGGGGAGGGCGCGGGGGGGTAGGAGGCGGTGCTGAGCGCGGGCGCGGTCTTGGCGCGGCGCTTGGTGCCGGGGTCCTCGAGGCTGACGCGCTCCAGCTCGCGCAGGATGCGCTTGCGCGGCGACACGATCGCGTGCTCCTGCCGGCAGTGCGCCAGCTTGGCGTTCACGGGCGCCGCCAGCGAGGGCGCGCGCTCCACCAGCCGCGCCACCGTGCGCGCCAGCAGCTTGCGCCGCAGCGGCGGCCGCGTCTTCCGGTACACCCTCAGCTTGCGATACTGGTAGGGCTTCTTTAGCTTCATGTGGTAGTAGATCTCGCGGTCGTGCTCGTCGTCCGGCTTCGGCCGGGGCGCGCCGTCGACGGCGTCGTCGCCGCGCGGGGAGGTGGCGTCGCCGTTGCGGACGCCGTTGGGCCGGCGGGGCCCGGCGCCGTTGGGCGGGTCGCGCGGGCTGGCGTCGAACGGGCGGCGGCGCACGACGCGGCTGACGGCGTCGATGGCGGAGGTGGACAGCGTGCTGGGCCGGCAGTAGTACAGCGCTAGCTCCTTGGAGAGGTTCTTGCGCGGCGCGGCCTGCTTCCAGCACTGGTCGCGCTGCCAGGGCGAGGACTGCACGGAGCTGTTGTCGTCGGAGACGGAGAGCGCGGCGGAGGCGGGCGGCGGGCCGGGCGGCGTGCCGGGCGCGGCGGCCGGCGGCCAGAACGTCTTGCGCGGGACCGACACCCAGCCTCCGCCGCCGCCCTCGCGCGCCACGCCGCGGACCAGTTCCAGGATGAACTTACCATCTGAAAAATTTACAAGAATACCGCTCATTACAATACCCAACGGCGATATAAAAAAACGACTTGTTTTCGGGGACTCCGGTTTATATGCCCGAGTTCAATTCAATATATCTGGTTGACATAGAGAAACCGCGTGCATTCTTGCTCACAAGTTACACAAGTTCTATGAAGTGCCTATCTTATTTCTTGAGCTCTTGCATAATAACCCTAAGTTTGTAGGTAGGCATATGACTAAGCAAAAATGCAGTTGTAGGGGTCATTAATCTGTCCTCAAAATAGCCGATCATTCATGTGCCAGAGTGCACCATAATCAGTTCGGTGGTAACGACGTAATTGAGTAACAAACAAACATCCGTACTTTTAGTAATAAAGTATTAATGGACAGGATAGCACTAACTACGAGAACAAACAAAGTTATCAGTTACTTTGTAAACTATTTGCGTGCATCGAAATTAAAAATACTTTAGTCTGTATAGAATTGACGATAGCATCAAGTTTGAATAAGATATCCCATTACACTTGCCAGTTGTTTACTTATGTTACAGAATGTGCTTACTGATCTCTTTATGTAGCAAGTTATTTAATTACTCATTTCATTATTTTTGAAGCTTGTTATAATTACATCAAGCTGCTAAATGACTTTGTTACTTAGGACGATTGTTTCTGCGAGAAAGCGACTGTTGTGCCGATAATATGATGCTTTTCATCAAACTTTTGTATATTAACAAATGGGACTGATTCTTTAAACAAAAAGTTAGAATATTAGCGGAGGAAAAAAACATATTTTTTTTACCAAAACAGCAGATTTTTGCATCTATAGAGTTTTGACAATGAATATATATGAATTTCTAAAATTTATGAACAATCTATATTGCCAATTGGGTGCAGAATAAGCCCCTATCGGGATAACATTAATATTATGAATCACCTTGTATATCATTAGTGCTATTATATAAGCAAAATGGGAATCATCATACATAAATTATCCGCAATGTTGCGAACATTATTCCCATTATGCATACACAATAGCACCACAGTTCTCCATTATTACAGGTATCAGGTTCAAAGGTACAAATGATTAAAAATACCGCCATATACCTACGCTTAACTATCAAAGTAAACTATAACCATTTAGCACAATGGCCCGAGCACGAATACGTCACGATAACGTTACGCTTACGATACTATAATTTATACCAAATATTCCGCCCATGGCTTCGCTCGTACCTTATGTGCTTATCCAGACTATATACGTCGCAGCTTCGACGTGGCAATTGATTTTAAGTGTGTTATTGAAGGCTCAAGACCGACCGGCGTAGGGGGCGAGTGCCGTATGAGACGCAAGGGGTGCGGTTCGATTCCCGCTGCGTGACACGGAACAAAAGTTTGCATGATCTGCAAACAGTTGTTCCGTGTCTGGGTGTTGTGGTACCATGGTACTCGTAGTTTCTAATACCTATCACACAGGGAATCCTAGTGTGGGGTCAGGACTATGTATGTGACTTTTTAGTCTTATTGTTATTTCACAAAGTCTTATGAGTCATTGCAATTTGAATCTTACATCAATCACATAACAGTTACCAGACATGTCATAGTGCGATGGACTATTACTATATGTGAATATTCATCAGAAATCAAATATGCAATTCTATTGTCAATCAACTAGTCAATTCAAGACTATTTTTATTAGTGGAAATAACCAAGTTCAATAACACCTTTTATGAATACTCAATATAAATATGCGGCAAGCCGAGACAAGACAATGATGGTATATCACATGACATTCATTTGTACCTTCAAAACTAAGTGGAATTACATTGCATCTTTATTGAACATGAATTCTGTACAGATTCAAGGTATTGTTGTCACTTTTAAGCAGTGTTCAAACGGCATCGTATAAGTCACAAAATTTGTTTCAAAATGATCCTCACATCTACTGAATAAAGTCGATTTTGAGTTTGACATATCAGGGTGTGCAATATGTATAGCTCATCAATATGGCATAGAGGTCAAACTCAAAATTAACTTTACTTAGAAAACACAAGGATCATTTAAAGATAAAGTTTAGATGACATATTGCACGCTGTTTGAACATAGCTTTAGAGCTTTGCATAAATTATGTCAATAAGTTACAATACACATAATGCATTACAAGTTGCGTATCCAGGTATAACTTCTACATTCGAGTTCAGCCTCACCTAGTTCGATCGGCACCACACTGAAGCTTTAAATTCCATTTTGTGAGAAAGGATCATCAAAAAAAATGATAGGCACCAAGCCGTGTTTGTTGCCTGATTCTTCTAGGCTTGGTCGCGAGGAACAGGCATAGCTTCACCTAGTTTCTAAGACGTTTCAAAGTGATCCTAGTGATTTAATTGAAATAAATGCCTTTTGACTTTTGACTTGACTTTGACATTGAATCAAAATAACATCTTGGTTGGTCCATCACATGGTATGAGTGACTAATGATTTATTCAGTACAAAGCATGACGACCTTGGTCTCGTAGCGGGCGAGGGCCCGTCTGCGACGCAAGGGGGTGCTGGTGTGATTCCCGCTGCGGGACAAATATTTTCATGATCTGCAAATATTTGACTCATTGCCCGTGGTCCAGTTCAGTCGTCCGTAGTCCGATTGACCGGATCACGGAAGATCTAGTTTAAACTTTTTGTTGGTTTGACCTTTTTTTTCAAGTTATTGTCAAGTCAAAGTGATTCATAATATGTATGTCATCCCGAAAGGGGCTTACTCTACAACCAATTATAGGCAATATGGTTTGTTCTACCACTTTTGGAAATTCGATATTTTTCATTGAAAAAACTCTATGCGAAAATGTTTTAGTTACTGCAGTGCAAATACAAAAACCACCTAAAATTATGAAAAAGTTTATAAGTTTATGAAAAAAAGGATGGTTTTTAGCTATCATTATTTCTTTTTATTAATAGAATAACCCCCTTTCGGGATGGTATATATGTTATGAATCACCTTGTATATCATTCAGAAAAATATTGACATAATATACAAGGTAATTCATTACATGTTACCATACCGAAAGGGGGTTATTCTTTCAACAAAAGAAAGGACTTACTTGTTTTTAGTATTTTTATAATCTTTATAACTAATTACTAAACATACAAGAAGTTTGGGAACAAGATTGATACCTAAAACAGCTGATTCATTGACATTGAACTGATTTTACCCAAAAACAGCTGATTTGTACATAGAGTTTTTTTCAACGAAACTGTCGAATTTCTAAAAGTCGTGCAACAAAATTTATTACCGATTGGATGCAGAATATGCCGTTTTTGGGATATCAAACATATTATGAATCACCTTGTATAATTTTAATATTAAAAAAGGCAACCGGACTATTAAAAATATTTATTTTTCATAATCCCCATGCACCGAAGAATTTATATATAATCAATAACTGTATATGAACATCAAAAAATGCTAGTAGCTCAATGCATTGTGAGGAAACTAGTATGTATCCTACTTATATTATAAATGTGAAAAAGAGACGTTTCATCAATATATGGAGCCTGGGCCTGCACTGTGTACACTACTCTAAAATATGGCTAAGCAATAAAGTAAACGTATTTAATTGGTTATTTTATTTAAATTGACTTCGTTCTAAGGTACATTATGATTTTCTTCGACAAAGAGAGCAACACACAGCGCTACAAAAATATGGCGGATGGACGTGCGTGAAATGTAATTTTGACAACCTACATTTATCTGACAAAACAAAAACATCAAATCAAACAACATGACATGAAAAATATGTCAATGTCATGTCAAACGCCAATTATAAACCTACATGGCAGCCTGTAAATAGTGTTCACATATTAAAAAACTTACCAGAATAACTATTCTTGTACCATCGCATTTGTCTTCAAATTAATGAAATTGTATTTTTCTTGTAATCTCCTATTTTTTCCTAATTTTTCTATGTAGTGTACATGGACCAGGCCCAGAATGAAATGGCTCCTTTGTGAGAATGTTTGGATGTTTGTTGTTCAATCACACCATAATGGCTAAACGGATTTTTATGAAACTTGGAATAGATTTCTTTGCCTAGAATAACATATAGGCTACATTTAATCAAGGTACCATGCAAGCGAAGCTCTGGGCGCGAGCTAGTTTTTTGTAAGTGGTAGCAGGCTTGTGATATAACACATATAGAATGTTAGCAACTGCAATATGTTTGCCCGTGCCTCTGACTACTCCTTAGACATCTTGCAGGGTCTGAGCTCTTGCAGGATGTTTTGTTGAAAGGAAATTTGCCTATTTGATATTATGATATTCCTTATTTACTATGAAAGTTAGATATTTACAGATTGCAGTTTGTTTTTGGGGATATTTCTGAAGTTAATAAATGTTTACAGGTACTAATAAATTGACTGACATCAACCAATAAGTCAACACAATTATTGCAGTAACCAGCAAAATGATTAAAGTTGTTTCCGCTACAGTGCTCATAACTCCTTACGAAATCAACAACAATAGCCAAGAGGCTGTGTGCAGACAATTGGCATCGGCAGTCATGTATGCTTATCAGAGCATGAATGACTTTCTAGTTTTTCCACCACTATAACTGGTTTTCGGGTTGTTTTCTTAACTCCTCAGCTGCTGTGACCAACATTCTGAATTGGAATGCAGTAAATTCAATAACTAGAAATAAGAATGCAATAGGAGAAGGGTTACCTTTGAAGAATTTGAGCCTCCCACCAGTTGCATTGAGAGACGAATTCGGCACTGGAGCATCCTCAGCCACTGTCTTGCTACTGCTGTTACCATTTACGCCATGTCTTCTGTCTACTTCCTCTGTCATTTTGGTACATGTTGTCAGAGTAGTGTTTGTTCCTTCCTGTATATGCATTTCATTTCTGAGGGCTCATACGGCACGCGAACAAATCACTAGTCTGATTCCTCTCGCCATGTCGAATACAGATTTGGGAACGACACATCAACCACTCGCGAATACGGACCGACATGCGACCTATCCGCCACAGTCCTCATCCTAAGGCCACCTGCGGACCGCGAGCTCCTAAAAGCTATCGTATAAACACATTACCGACACGGTGACTACCGAATTTAGCCACTAATTTGATGGATTTTCCTTCGGTTGCAACTATCGTTAACACTCCCTAATTAAACTACACAACAAAACCGCGACGCCGGATCCCGAATCCTGATAGTAATCGGGCCCACGACACAACTCAATAAAAAGCTGTTCGTATTTCAGTACATAGTTCATTCACACCCAGCAGCAAGCAGCATCCATTTTGATTCGTTCAAAATCAAAAACATAGATAAAAATAAGTACTTAGATGATCGTTCTTTTGACCAAAAATAGGCAAGAATTCGATTTCATTTTGTGCGTGAGATAGCCCCAGAAGATGTATGTATAATATATATATTATATATTTTAAAAAACGCTATGATTTGGTCACTTTGAAATTATTACTGAAAGTAAAAATAATCATTGTTGGATACTGCACTGCTTGTTGTGATTAGTTCAAGTCCAAAGATAAAAAGAAAGAAAGGTTAGCCAGTAACGTAACATGCTCATAGAGGTTATTATTTTACGTACCCTTTTAAAGGTTATTATTTCATTATTTTATGTACACAAGAAAAGGACTTTCATTTTTAGGTAGGAACAAAAAAAGGACCGAACAACACTAGTTGCATGTTATCTGTTGCTGGAATGACAGTGACCCGTAGACCGAGAATAACATAGACTTGCACACTGCGTGTTCAATTGACTGAACGCTGTTGGAAATATTGAACGAAATAGTTTTGTTTCTTTGTCTATCGTGTAATATACGAAAGAGAGGGAGACTCGCGTTCGGTCAGTGATTTTGTTTTGCGTCGGTCGGTGGTCGGACATTTGCGTGACGGTAATCTGCGGTGATAGAAAAACGCGCATTCGGGCAACCTCGTTTTCTCTGAGATTCGTTTATTTTCTTTTACGAATTGCTTACTTGTGGTGTTCTAGTTGAATACGGCCATTCATTTAAAGTTTGACGCAAAGATGACTTCGTCAGAGGTGTCGTTCAATCGGAAAATAATATCAGAGGACTTGTCGAATGTTGAATTCGATACAAGCGAGGATGTGGAAGTTATTCCGACTTTTGACTCAATGGGGTTGCGAGACGAGTTACTTCGAGGAATATACACGTACGGTAAGCCATGATCAACATCTTTCAAAATGATCAACATCGAATAAACATTGAGTGCGTCATACATCACCCAACTTTCACATTTGCAGGATTCGAGAAGCCATCCGCTATCCAGCAGAGAAGCATCCTGCCCATAGTGAAAGGCAGAGACGTCATAGCACAGGCCCAGTCCGGTACCGGAAAGACAGCGACATTCTCTATTTCCATACTTCAGTCTTTGGATACCACTTTACGCGAGACCCAAGTGCTGATCCTCTCACCGACCCGTGAGTTGGCTACGCAGATCCAGAAAGTTATCCTCGCCTTAGGAGACTTCATGAATGTTCAGTGCCATGCTTGCATCGGGGGAACTAATCTCGGAGAGGATATCAGGAAGTTGGATTATGGTCAGCATGTTGTGTCAGGCACACCTGGCAGAGTGTTTGGTAAGTAAAAATTTCTCTGTTCTATTTCTGTGGCCCTAGTCTACAAAGCTGGTTTTAGTAGGTGCCCTTTTCGTGACACCATACAAAAATGGTAAGTTATTCACTTTTCATGGTCGAAGAGTGAGGACTCACTGACATTGCAGACTAGGGCCTCTGTATGAGACAAACTTAAATATGCAATGCAAATAATCACAACACAGTTTAATAGTAAGTCTTGTCTTCAAAAAAAAAAGCAAAGTTTACAATAGAACTTCTGTCTTCTGGAAGTCCTAGAAATATGAAATTTATAGGGTTATAGTGTAGGGGGCACTAGAAAGCAATTCACGAAACTTAACCCTCTAGGAGGGTGAAAATAATATGGTGTAAAAGCAGGGTGTTCCACTATTTAATTAAATAAGTGATTCAAATTTTTACAGATATGATCAGAAGGCGTGTGCTGCGTACCAGATCTATCAAGATGCTGGTTCTTGATGAAGCCGATGAGATGTTAAACAAGGGATTCAAAGAACAGATCTACGATGTATATAGATACTTGCCGCCAGCAACACAAGTCTGCCTAATCTCTGCCACTCTTCCTCATGAGATACTGGAAATGACCTCCAAATTCATGACTGATCCTATAAGGATTTTGGTCAAACGGTGAGTGAGTCTGCATCAAGTTATCCCTTTAGTTTGGGTCCTTATCCTTAAATCCACTAATTTCTGCTCCATTTCTTACAGTGATGAGTTGACACTAGAAGGCATCAAGCAGTTCTTTGTAGCCGTGGAACGTGAGGAGTGGAAGTTTGACACCCTGTGTGACTTGTACGACACCCTGACAATCACACAGGCTGTAATCTTCTGTAATACAAAGAGGAAGGTGGACTGGCTCACACAGAAGATGCAAGAAGCAAACTTCACAGTCAGCTCAATGCACGGAGACATGCCACAGAAGGAGAGAGATAATATTATGAAGGAGTTCCGTTCAGGACAAAGGTATTGCATATTTTTTGTTTTTTAAAGATTTACTGATTACATTCCATTGGGGAAAGAGCACTTTCCTCTAAACAAACATCTCTACTAAATTGTAGCCCTGTAAGGGCGGGCATAGGTACTTAATGGGAAACCTCGGCAATCCAAGGTCACTGCTGTGCTGGCTGCAAATTGAGCCAGATCATGCGCATGCATAATGCCTTTGAATCTAAATGCTGAAAAGGGAGACTGCACATGCTGGTCCTGATGGAATTTCACACAAACGCGATGTAGACACATCAGCGGAAGCTGCTCGTCTATAAATAAATAAATGAGTTCCGTGCAAGTTTTTTAGATATTACTTTAAGCTCTACTTTGTTGATGAACACTAATTTTAACTATTTTTCTTTCAGCCGCGTCCTAATTACAACAGACGTGTGGGCGAGAGGTATTGACGTGCAACAAGTCTCACTTGTCATCAACTATGATCTGCCCAACAACCGTGAGCTGTACATCCACAGGATCGGCAGATCAGGTCGATTCGGACGCAAGGGTGTCGCCATCAACTTCGTCAAGTCCGACGATATCAGGATCTTGAGAGATATAGAACAGTACTACTCCACGCAGATCGATGAGATGCCTATGAATGTTGCTGACTTGATCTAAACAGCTGACTGTAGCCTGATTATCTAAGATGTGTTTTGATGAAATTAATTGATGTTTGTTTAATGCCCAAAATCATCTGAAATTGGACACCCTGTATCCCTGCACCCAGCACCCAGACAACTGGTGAATCACTTTGGTGGTAGGCTATTGGTCACCCTTTGATCTACATATTAAAGTATAAGTAGCAAATAATGCTTTCTAGACCAATAATGTCTTAAAATATAATTCTTAAAAATAATGTTGAGTTTTATTATTTTTACATGGATATAAACTATATTCAGTAAAACAACTATAGAATAGTCACTACTAATCGCAAATGATTTATTAACTCGCAAAGCAATACTCTTAACTATATGTTATAGAAAACTAATAATTTAATGTTCACCATAAATATATAAACAATGGCCACGCCATGGCGTCTTAGTGACATTCAAATGAGTGTGTCAGCGCTTATTTACAAGAATTTGTACCATAAATCTTTTGAGACTCAAATTACTTCACCGCCTGAACAGTCGCCAAGTTGATGGTATAGGGCCATGGCATAGTAAGCAATCTATTGATCTAACTCAACTACATCCTAAATTTTATGAGATAATGAAATATGTAGCTACTTATTTTATAAATAATATAAGTAGTACGGAATGTTATATAACAGTTTTCAATGGTTACAAAATATGCGTATAACACGTGATATTAATTTATTAATTGAATTATAACTTGATAAGCGAAACGCGCAACTTAAAATTGAGAAAAGTAAAAGAATGTAGGGCTAATGCCTGTGGGAATTAACCCTTTAAAAAAGTAACGTTACTGATACTTTACAGAATATTGCCAAATAAAACGCAGCTGTGTGCGAGGATGCATTAGAGCAATAACATAGAGCTCAAAACATTCCAAAATACAAATAGTACATAATCAGTGTGTGAAACTGATTGACTAATGACATAAAATTAATGAATATACTACCCATATTCATATTTTGCATTATTTAAGACTTCATAATCATTTACAAAACAATAGGTACCTAAAAACATAACTAACTCCTGTCCCTGAAGGACTTTCAAATATTCAATATTTTAATGATTTATGAATGAACCTCGGATCACAGATGCTCTTCCAAATACATAAATTAATTTTCAATGATTGCCACAATATACAAGAGATGGCAAAGGTCCAATCTCTACCTAAACAAACAATGTTACAGCTCAAGGGATTTGTTTTAGGGAGATTTGTAATTAGAGATGCTGCTTGCTGTTGTGTCACTGATTCTTTCTTGGTCACCTGTATTAAGTCAATGACCACATTGAGGTATGGTGGCCCTGAATAGGGCCTATGACCATCGGTGAAAGAATCAGTGTAGTGAAAGGATTAAAGAGCCCCTCTTAGAGACTCCTTTCATGCACAATTAGAGATTTAATAAGAACATGAAGTTCTGAAACATCAACATGTATGTGGGTGCAATACATGCTTACTTCATTCCCCCACCCCAGAAAAAACTGTAAGTATGTTTGGCAAATTAATTATAAAATAAGCTTAATTTTTTGCTTTAAGTATTTTAGTTTTTTTTAATTCTTGGAGCTATGTTTATTAAAGCTTATATTAATGATTCCCGATTTTAGTTTTATTCAATGCATATGAGTAAAAAAACTTGAATATTACAAGAGTAACAAAGGCTGTTTTATGATAATTGAAATCATAGCTGGATGCCTAACAGCATTGTTAAAGAATTGTTAAGGCACACTTTGATTGAATATAAAACAGCTCCAGACGAGATTATAAATAAATTTTACATGAAACACTAACAAGAATTGCCTTAAAATCTTGAAAATGTAAACAGGTTTGCCCATTACTACATGGAGGAGATACTTTTAAAATTCTGTGTCAGTGGCAGTGAAATGGTTCCAGCGCCGGTAAATAAATATACCAATGGCACCAACAAGGAGGGCTACAAGTATCTCTGTCAGTTGGTCAAGGAATCCAGTGCTGGACTCTGTTGACTCCAACACTGGAGTCTCCACCTCTTGTACTGGCTCTTCTGGCGGCTTTGGCGCCTGCTCTTCTCCTTTGAATGCGATCTGATTCAAAACTGATTTCTCCTCTTCAGTGATGGGTTTCGCGGCAGTGGAAGACAGCAATGAGGCTATCTCACCACACTGTGAGCACACCCACGTTTTTGACTTCTTCGCCAATATCCTGCGCTCTTCTGGGGTGTAGTCGAGGGATCCGATGGTGCCTTCGGCAGGCGTCGGCATGAATGCTATCAAAGCCAATAGAGCTGTCCTGATTGACCATGACGGTTGCCATGTTTCTGGGTGATGTCCCGATATGGACAAGCAAATCTTCTTGTTCACTTCAAATCTACCGTTCGGTGTTAGGAGAATTATATGGGGCGGGTGCATTGGATATTCTTTAGGCAATAGTATTCTGCCATGGTAGATACCTCCTTCGAAGTCGGTACCTTTCGGGCCCTGTACCGTGAAATGCCACTCGAAAAGGTTGTCTTCTAGGGGTCTTGCACAATATTCCTCCGTTGCTTCTGCCAGCTCCAAGGCCTCCCTCATTAGGCGTTTTACACCAGGACATTTTGTATTGTACTTTTCACTCATTTCTGCCATGGGGAAACGCAAAAACAACAAAAGCTTGTAATCAAACTAAAATACGCGATGCACTGAGCACTCAAATGTAAAATAACACGTAAGTTTTCGATGTAATCACACTAAAAGATAACAAATCCTGTGTTCATTCATTTTCTATTGACGTAAAATTATCAGCTGAGTGAGGGGGGGGAGAAGTGCGACGAACTGACTGACACGGTCTTTTGACAATATGCATGGTTTTTTAACGATCGATAAAAATTGCGGTGGGGTGTCTGCATTTTTTTTTTTTCGGATTTTCGACTATCCAGTTTGGCTATTCTTGTGTAAGTACCCCCTAACAGACATAGTTATAAACTTTTTCAAAATTTATTGTCTGTGGGTTTTATGATCTGACTGTCACTGTCAAATTAAATAACCTACGCTTGCTGCCTTGTTGTGTTGTGTTTTCTTTCTCAAGTTTTATGTATATTTCACTAGAAAACGTTCTTAGAAACGTGTAAATTTGCCTGAAAAGAGATCAAAGTTCGTAGAATACCATGGATGGTCCTCCAGGGACGGGGCCACCCTCTAGTAATAATGGATCTATGGGGTCTATGGTACCGCCGCCCGGGATGCCAAGCTTTCCACCGATGCCTCCGCCACCGGGCTCTATGGGGCAAGGAATGCCCATGGGTCCGCCCGGTACTATGCCACCAGCTAGCTCGTCCGGCCCACCAAATATGCCGGGGCCACCGAACATGTCCAGTGGACCTAACATGCAAAACATGCCTCCTGGGCCTCCTAACATGCCGCCCGGAATGGGGCCACCTCCAGGCATGATGGGCATGGGCCCACCTGGAATGGGTCCGCCGGGGATGGGAATGGGGCCGCCGATGGGTCCGCCCGGTATGGGGCCGCCGAGAATGCCGCCTAACATGATGCGTGGGGGCCCAAACATGAAGGGAAACTTCAATCAGGGCATGGATATGGGTCCGCCAGGTATGGGTCCTCCTCCTAATATGCCACCAATGTGGGATGGGCAGGGGCCTCCAGGCTGGGGAATGCAACAAGGACATGATGGGCCACCAGGTTGGGATGAACATGAGGATGAGGGTGATGACCATGAAGATGAAGGGGATGAAGACCAAGGACCTACACAAATCCAAAACTTACCTTTAGGTCTGCCATCACTATTGACAATGAAGATTGATACCCCTGAAGAGTTTAGGAATAAGAATCAGCCTGCTGGTGGTGTTGTGTTGCCGAAAGCCCTGGAAGAGGCTCTTGCATACAAGGATCAGAGACAGGCAGCTCTTGGTGATGAAGGAGAACATGAAATAGGTAACTTTACTCAATGTCTGTGTTTATTTGCTAAGTTTTCTTGACTAAATGGCTGAAACAATCTTAATGATATTTGGTATGGAGGTACCCTAAACCCTGAGGAAGGACAAGGGCTTCTCTATATCCAGGTACCATGTGAGCGAAGCCACTAGTTTTTAGTAAAAAACAAAAGTGTGATGGATAGCAGTCAAATGAAACTGTTAAACGAATACCACTGATCAGTCATAGGGCTTGTCAGATTTAGGTTAACGCAGTTGCTATGGAAGGTGCGGTCTTAATGCTTGCATATACTCCACAGATATTTAAACTAGTATTAACTACAGCTGCGCCTGCCCTATACCACAAGTTGTTGTCTCTAGTTGAGCCTTGAGCTTAAGTTTTTTTATTGTCACTGTTTTAACTTAACAGAGGGGTGAGAGGGAGTTGGCACCATGGGTTTTGTACGGAATTTGTAACAGTGCCTCTAACGGACCAATACTGTCACTCATTTTGTCCTTGTTTCAACGCATGAGTGGGAGTGAAAACTATTGCCAACTCCTGCTCACCCCCCTGGTAACATTGTGTATTACAGAAGAGGACAAGGAGCCAGAAGCCCCTCCAGCTCCTGTGATCAGCACAGAGTATGATGCAGAGGAGGATGAGGCAGACTCTGATGATGAAAACATCCCTGATGCGCCAATGCCACCAGTCATCTCTAAACAAGAGGTCAGACATTTTACAGCCCTTGCTAGGAACATAGTACAGTCACAATGTTTTGTCTACATTGAGCCATCTTAAACTTTTTGTATATACTCATACATTATTATTATTCATACTAAACATGGTACCAGATAAAAAGTAGTCTTACGTAATATACATACTAAAATCATCATAAAATACTCACAAAACTAGCAACAAACACACTTACTCATTTATAATATTCGTAAGATTAGCTGACTTATTTTTTGCAAAATTCATGCAGCATTCAGTTCAACTGAATTAAAAAGGAACTGATTTAATTATGTTAAATTTCAGACACTAGCAAATAAAGCAAACAAGAACAAACGAAAGAAGAAGAAAAAGAAGGAGGCCAAACAGAAGAGAAGAGAACAGTTGAAGAAGAGTGTAGCAGTGAAAACAGACAGCCAAATAACCAAAACTAATGACAAAGAAAAAGGAAAAGCTGACAAGGCATCCAGTGACAAAGAGAATGTTAAAGAAGCAGAAATTGAGTAAGTAAATGATTTTTGATAAGTGTTTGCTTATAGAAGTGCCGGTTTCCTCACGATGTTTACTTTTGGCACATATAAGTTTTCCGAATGGAAAATCCATTAACCGTTTATCCACAACCCTTGTATTGGATGTCAGAGACAGTACCACGACTTACCCAACTTAAAAAGTTAATAGCGACGATGTCGGTGGCTTGGTCGGTGAGTGCCCAGCTGAGATGCAAGAGGTGCGGCATCCCTCGGCGGTGCGAAACAAATGGTGATGGTATTTTGAAATAGTGTTGAGTCCTTATGGTGTCTGAAGTTGCGGTATCAAATCTATCTTTATTTCAGGTATGTCCAAGAAAGCATTCATTTCCACGAGCTAGAGCCGATGTATCGACAGTTCCATCGCATCTTGGAGTCGTTCAAGATAACAGAGAAGATAGAGGAAATCAAGGAAGAGAGTAAAGAGATCAAAAGCTCAGTTAAGCCCGTGGAAAAAGTGACGGATCAGTTTGCTGCTGACGATGAAGCTGTGGAGGTAATTTATTGCACATACATATTTTCAGCATGTAGAAGAATCATTCTCTCAAATTAGGAAACATCATCATCATCTTCCTGCCCTTATCCCACATCATGTGGGGTTGGCACAACATGTATTCTTCTTCCATTTCCCTCTATCAGTCGTCATCTCAGCATTCACTCCTTTCTTAACCATATCCATTTTCACACAGTCCATCCATCTTTCTTTGGCCTACCTCTACTCCTACATCCATTCACATTTATATCTAACACTCTTCTTGTCACATGACATTCATCCCCCTCATGACATGCCCATACCACGCTAACCTGTTACTTCTCTGATATTAATCTCAAATTAGGAAACAATTATCATTATATTTGCAGTAAAGACATATTTTCTACTAAGTTGCCAGCTGCAAAGTTGAATGATGTAATTGTTATCTTATTATCTTAGAAAAACGCAGCCGATGAAAAGGACCGCCTCTCAAAACGCAAGTTGAAGAAACTCTCTCGCCTCTCCGTCGCTGAGCTGAAACAACTGGTCTCTCGTCCCGACGTGGTTGAGATGTATGACGTCACAGCCAAGGATCCGAAGCTACTGGTGCAACTGAAGGCGCATAGAAACACCGTGCAAGTGCCGCGACATTGGTGTTACAAGAGGAAGGTATGTTGGTACAAGAGGCTGGTATGTTGATACAAGAGCAAGCTCTCGTGTCTTGTCCAGCCAGTGGAGATGTATGACGTTACATGCGCATGGTAGACACAAGAGAATAGTCTATTGTAACGTTAAGGTGGTGTATTGATACAAGAGACAGGTATGTTGGTACTAAAGAACGCTAATACCTCGTCCCGACGACTACATTTTGGATATGTATGACGTCATAGCTAAGGATCCCAAGCTGCTGGTGAAGAAACTTAGAGAGTGTCTTGGAAAATATCCTCATTCATCATTATTTCAGCCGTAGGAAGTCCAGTGCTAGGCCATAAACATTGGCCTCCCCAACCGATTTCCAGAGGGACTTACATCATGTGGGAGGAACGCTGGGCATGCGGGGTGGCGAGCAAAGTTAGACATATCGTTGATCAATCAGAGGGCAATAAATTTTCAATTTCAAAAGTTCTTTATTTAATAAAATAACAACCTTAATTAGTACAATTCCAGTGTAGATTTAATCCTAGAACGCAACAATCATAAGCTTAAAGCTTCTCAAAACTTATTATGGAAAAATCACTAGTTCAAATTACGAAACATACATTTAGGGTTAATTTTTCATATAGCTACTTATAAGATTTAATATGCTAGCTATAGTCGAGCTTCCCAGCGAGCAACCCATCCACTAGCTTTTTTCCCTTAGTCGCTTCGTCGTTGATAGATATGGAGGGGCCTATTCTTCAGCCGGGGCCACCACGCTCGGGACATTAACTCTATCCATCTCTAAAACTGGCTTTATGTAGCAATTGCTAAAATTGGTCATTATTTTCAGTATCTCCAAGGCAAGCGCGGTATAGAAAAACCCCCCTTCGATCTACCAGACTTCATCAAGAAGACCGGCATCATGGAGATGAGGGCGTCGCTCCAAGACAAGGAGGAAACGAAGACTCTGAAGGCTAAGATGCGAGAGCGCGCCCGTCCAAAACTTGGCAAGATTGACATTGATTATCAGAAGCTTCACGACGCTTTCTTCAAGTAAGTTCTACAAGACATAGACATTCATTTATTTGTTACTAAAACACACACATTTGCACAACATTTTGAAACAAAGCAATTAAATAAAAGAAAATACGAGCAATTAGAACATAATTGCGTGATATGTGGTGCAGCATCGAAATGGCCTCAAAATATAATTTGTTCATCCTCCAATTTTGTTTCAATAGTTCTTATTAGATTAGTGTGGGTGGTGTGGTACAATGGTACTCGTAGTTTCTGATACCCACGACTCAGGGCAGGGAATCCTAGTGTGGGGTCAGGACTATGTATGTGACTGTTTTGTGTTATTTATTACATACATAAAATCCCGCCTATTTCCCAGAGGGGTAGGCAGAGACCACGGCCTTCCACTTGTTACGATCCTGACATACCTCTTTCGCTTCATTAACTCTCATCACATTCCTCATACATGCTCGTCAGTTTAGGGTACTCTTGACCTGGCCTTTGTCCAAAACGTCACCGATTTGGTCGCTAACGTACGCCTAGGTCCCCCAACGGTTCCATTCACACTCGCCTTATACACCTGTTTCGTCAATCTTCTTTCGTTCTCTCTACATGACAAAACCATCTCAGCATACCTTTCTCAATCCTCATCACTACATCTTCTTTCACTCCACAACGTTCTCTTATCACACTGTTTCTCACTCTTTCAATCACATCACATCTTTCAAAGTTACTCCACACATACTTCGCAAAGCTCTCATTTCCACTGCATTTATCCTACTTTCATTCTTTTTCTGCCATACCCAACTTTCACTGCCAAACATTAGTGTCGGCACTAACACTCCTCCATGCACAGCCTGTGTATTACACTCTGCTATAAGGGATTCTTATTGGCAGCAAAAGATAATGCAGAATTGGGGATTGCTTCGCGTTACTCAAAAAGATAATAAAATCAATCACTGAACACTTTTAGAGATATACTCTAAATAAAAGCTGTTAAAGTTAGCTAGAATACACTCATATACACATGGATAAATGTTTTTTTAAGAGTCAGCGTTTTTACCACTATTTTCATTGCATGTATCGTGAAATGGAGTTTATACTCTTAAATTTACGATAATTACGAGCCCAGTGTGAAAACTGGCCAAAAGAATTCTCTCCTATAACAGGTACACAGAAGACTGAAACTCAAGGATTTGGTAAGTCATCAAAAATCCTCCAAATGAAAGTCCCTTTTTGTTAGATCCTCAAGAATTTTTCTTTCAATAACATTGTAAAACCTTTGTCTGAAGACTCATTGCACCCACAAATTATTGTTGTATCTCATCATCATCATTTCAGCCGTAGGACGTCCACTGCTGAAAATAGGCCTCCCCCATATATTTCCAGCGTGACCGACCTTGTAAGGCCTGCACCCAAACAATTATTTGGGGGGATTCGCCCATACTCGCCACGCTGGGCATGCGGGTTGGCGCAGATTAAGCTGGGTTAATCTGCGCTGGGTTAATCTGTATTGTTGATACGCTGGTGCCCAACCCCTAGCTTTTTTCCCCTTAGTTGCCTCTTACGCCATCTACGGGTAGTAATGGAGGGGCCTATTCTTTAGGGGGTGTGGCGGCGGCATTGTTGTATCTAAAGAAAGGAAAATAGCTCATCATTGTAATCTCTTGAACAATCCTCATCTAAATAATTATTTTCGACCTCAGTGGCGCAACGGACGAGTACCCGTCTGAGACGCAAGGCTTCGATTCCCGACGCGGGACAAATGTTTGCATTATCTGCAAATATTTATTCCGGTGTTATGGTGCCTCGGTACTCGTAGTTCCTGATACCCACGGGGAATCCTAGTGTGGGGTCAGGACTATGTATGTGACTGTTAGGTGTTATTTATTTATTTGTTATTGAAATGCGCAGATGGCAGACCAAGCCGCGAATGACCATCCACGGCGACCTCTACTACGAAGGCAAGGAGTTCGAGACCCGACTCCGTGAGAAGAAACCCGGGGACCTGACCGAGGAGCTGAGGACTGCACTTGGAATGCCCGTTGGACCTGGTTCTCACAAGGTAACCGGATCGGAAATCTTTCTGATTTTTAAAATAGCCCTGCAGATTGATATATAGTGAATTTAAGTTTGCAGAACAAACTTTATTGCCAATTGGTTTTATAATAATCTTAAATGTATTAAAAATAAACCCACATTTCAGGTGCCGCCGCCGTGGCTGATCGCGCAGCAGCGGTATGGGCCTCCGCCCTCGTACCCCAACCTCAAGATCCCCGGCCTCAACGCGCCCATCCCCGACGGCTGCGCCTTCGGCTACCACGCGGGTGGCTGGGGCAAGCCGCCTGTCGACGAGACCGGCAAGCCGTTGTACGGAGATGTGTTCGGACACCAAAGCAGTGGCCAGGATGTAAGTATACTTTCATTATCATCATCATTTGAGCTGTGGATAACCACGGCCTTCCCAATTGATTCCTAGAAACAATCAAAAATTTGGGGGGATTTGGGCATGCGGGTTGGTGATCGCAGTTAGAGCTTTAATTGTAAATAGGGAACGCTGCTGCCCCTCCCCTTACTTTTTTCCCTTAGTCGCCTCTTACACATCCACGGGTAGGAGATATGGAGGAGCCACCACTGCCACCGTATTATTCATAATAAATCCTGATCGGATGTTTATGCTTTAAAACTTCCAGTAATATATTCATAATCATCTGACAAAGCCTCGGCAGTTCCTGAACACGTCAAAAAATAAATATGTGTTTGACTTAGAGCGCGCAATATATACAAAGATATCGCAAGTCCCTAAAAATCAATCACAAACTGACTCTATTCAGTAGGCGTAAGGATAAATTGTAATTGTCGTTTCGTACGCCGTTTGTACACTGTTTAACGCACAATTCTCAGTTAGGGTGATATTAGTAGTAGGTCATATGGTTATAAATAAAATGTTGTTTGCAGGATAATGAAGACCAGGATATTGACAGGACGATGTGGGGAGAGTTGGAGTCTGAATCTGAAGAAGAATCCGAAGAAGGTACGGCTTGAGTTTTATTAATAAAGCTAGCGAACATATTTTAAACATCTTGGACGAATCAGCGTTGTATGTTTGTTAGAGCATAGCCTTCGAACTGTCAATCTGATCTGCATAGAATTTAGTAGGTTAACAGGTTGTACTATCAAGATTTGCTGGTAAAAATAAGAGTTAAATCGGAAACAAATTCAACAAGAACTTCAGCAATTTTTTTCTTTTATTTTCCCCTAACTTTCGCTACCGATTATAAGTTTTTGGTATATTTATCATCTTTATTACTAAAAGTTTGGCATCAAGATTACTACTTTAAAACAGCTGATAAATTGACCCCTAAACAGCTGATATTTGCATAGAGCTTTTTCAATGAAAAATGTCGAAATTCCAAAAGTCGTAGAACAAACTTTATTGCCAATTGTGTGTAAAATAAGCTCTTTTCGGGACAGCATCATCATCATCATCATCATTTCAGCCGTTCGACGTCCACTGCTGAACATGGCCTCCCCCACAGACAGAGCAAACTCCTTATTATGTGGGGGGATTTGCCCATACTCACCACGCTGGGCATGTCGGTTGGCGAGCGCAGTTAAAGCTATCGTTGTTAAAATGAGGGACGCTGCTGCCCATCCCCTAGCTTTTTTCCCTTAGTCGCCTCTTACGACATCGTCTTAGGTAGATATGGAGGGGCCTATTTTTCAGCCGGGGCCACCACGGCAAAAGGGACAGCTTACTTATTATGAAACACCGTGTATAAGAGCCTCTGTTATAAACCATTGACTTTCATGTTATGATTTTGCAGAGGAATCCGAAGAAGAAGGCGAGAAGGCAGCCGAAGGTGACGTGGCAGCGGGCGTGGCCACTCCTGGCGAGGGCCTGGTCACTCCTCTCGGCATCAGCTCCGTACCACCCGGCATGGAGACTCCGGACACTATTGAGCTTCGGAAGAAGAAGAATGAGAGTGATGTGGAAGGGTAAGATTTTGAAAGCAGATGGGCTCTTTGTGTGTAATCCGCCCAGGGAAGTTCTTCTGCTGCCCATCGGCAATAATAATAATAATCTTCATTTCATGCAACTTAAAGTACATAATTTACAACAAATTATGACTGGTCCATATTTATAAATACCTTAAAACTTACATACATATTTTATAGCTAGGTACTAGGTAGGTACTCGTGTTGTAGACGGTGACGTGTTACGCAATCGCGGTAATGCTTGAAATGCTGTGTTTTTTAAGGGTTAGGAAGCTGGTGATGTTACAAGCACAAGAGTTACCAACGCATATGTCAGGGGCAACGAGTGTGATGCATCTGATATTGCAAGCGTCCATAGGCTACTGACACCACTTACTAACAAAAAGATAAAAAAGATACGCTTAAAAAAAGATTCCAAATTCAAAGAAAAGTGCCAACTGTAGAAAGAGCAGGAGTTACTAGGCCCGACGCCAAACCCTAAAAGAAAACATTTGCTTAGAGTTAGTGAAAAAATAAGAGGTCGAAGGCGACAGTTAAGAGAGAGAAAAAATTCAAAAAAAAAACTTTCGTCCACAGCGCCAACCATTTTATCGCTTGCGCCTTCCCTGGCTTTGACCATTGTCCTAGTGTAAAAATATTAACTTTCGATTACAACTCACCCCCAACAATGTAGACATAAGAATACTTACAAATATGTAGTACTATACCGCTAATCCTTTCCTCATAAGTTCAACAAACAAACTTAATAAGAATTCGACACGTGTTTCGCCTGTTTATAAAGCATCATCAGGAAGAATTAACTTGCTCGTTGTGTTGCCTTCTGTTTGTGCTCGGCGAGACAACACTTCTCGGAGCTACCAGCGCACAGCAAGTCAATTCATCCTGATGATGCCGATGTAGAGAGGCGAAACACGTGTCGAATTCTTATTATACATTCTACTACAAAATGGTTTCATTAATCAGGTCCAAAAGACTAAATATTATTATTTTTTTTCTGGTGATGGTTAGGCGTTGACCACCATCTCACTTTTGCAAGTGAGATGTGGCCTAAGATGGAGCACGCTTTACCAGAAGGAACTTATGCACTCAAATTGTTGCATTTCCAGAGGTGACACGCCAGCGCTGTACCAAGTGCTTCCGGAGCGCCGAGTGGGCCTCACAGCCGGCATGATGGCGTCTACCCACGTGTACGATATCAACGCCGCTAACCCAGGTAAAATCTACCTTTTTTTGGCGTTTGGTGCCCGTCTATGACGCAAACGCAAGGGCTGCGGCTTCGATTCCCGCTGCGGGACAAATGCTTGCATGATCTGCAAATCGTTTTTTCGGGATTGGGTGTTGTGTTACCATGGTACTAATAGTAACTGATACCTTCGACACAGGGGATCCTAGTTTGGGGTGAGGACTTTGTATGTGACTGTTGTTTAATACGACCCTCAGAAGACTTCAAGTTTGATTTCTATATTCTTCAGATAGTTAAATTTAAGTGTTTAAGGTTGTTTTCAAAGAAGTGAAATTATTCCAGGCGTATGCTGACCTATAAACAGACGCTATTTTATGCCAATTTGGGATCCTTCATCTAAGAGCCTGGGCACTATTGGGCTTGGTCGCGAAGAACAGGCATAAATTCAACTAGATTAGATGTTTTCAAAATGATCCATGCTATTTCAATGAATATTGAAGTTTCATCATTATCAGGATGAAGTCCACTGCTGAACATAGGCCTCCCCCAAAGAGTTCCATGACGAACGGTGTTGAGCCTTTTTCATCCACCGACTTCCCGCAACCTTGAAGTTTGAATAGTGCAAAATATTGTTATAGTTCATTACTAGTTATCATAAATTCATTGTTTTTTATTAATTTCCAGGCAAGCGAACTATACCCGCACCATCAGGCACAACAAGCGAAGGTGTCGAGACGCGAACAGGTGGCGTGGAAGTCGCGCTAGACCCTTCAGAGCTGGAGCTAGAGCCGGAGGCAGTAGCGGCGCGGTACGAGAGGCATCTCAGAGAGCAACGCCCGGGCAAGGCGCAGGAGGACCTGTCTGATATGTTGGCTGACCATGTCGCTAGGCAAAAGGTAAGAAACATTTGCAAATTTGCCTGTAAGCATGCTACTGGTATAAAAGGTACCTATGTTCCTTTCCAGGACCTAAGTATTGTATGAAATTCATGAAAATCTGTTCAGTGATTATAGAGTTTAGTAGTTACAAACATACACACAAACTTTCGCATTTATTATATTAGACCTAGTTTCTGCCTGAGGCTTGCATAAGAAGTAGTCTATGTCAACTAACAAACACGCTTTCGCTTTCTTGGAATTTATCTTTGATAATACTGGCTGGTTAAATTGTAGTCCAGTGTGAATGAAGTAGAAGGACTTGATTCACTTGATTCCGCGGATATTAGCGGTACTAAGAGATAGCAAAATTCCGTTACCTACACAAAAACTACAGCGCCCCCTGAAGGACTTAATTCGTGAAAAGCACTCTTTTCATATGTCAAAAAAACGGATTTTAAAACGATCGCACAACGCTCGAGCACTCACAATGCAACATTTTCACGTTTTATTTTTATTTCAGAATAAGAGAAAACGACAGCAGAATACTGAAGCAAAACAGGCAAAGAAATACAAAGAATTCAAGTTCTAGAAGATAAAGTTCAGTACGCTCGTATTGAGAGTCATGGTGTGATTGTGAAGTGAAATGTACTACTATCTAAGATAAATAAATATATTGAGGTACAAAAACACTGGTTTTAGTGATAGTTGATTCTTTAAATGGTCTTTTGTTTTAGAAGTTTCTAAATAATTCTCTAACTGCACTAGATTAGGTTTTCTGGCTGTGGACACAGCAACCTGAATGTTCTGCATAAATGGCACTACACAGTGCTGCTATTAAAAAAATACCTGCTATACTGATATCCTGATTCCTACTAAATAAATCTGCGATGCACCGCCACGCCGGCCCGCCTCCCTACAAATCAGGCACTCAGAATACAGAAGATCAGGCATAATGTGGCCAACAATTTTCTTCTGAACTTGTAGGAAAAAAGAAAAGAAGCCTGTCTGCAGGGAGATATAGGCATCACATAGACGAAAGCGTCGCGGCTTTAAATTGTAATCAGCGACGCATCGACAGTGCGTCATTTCGGTGGATACATTTTTTAATGAATGTTAAAAAGGACTGCATAATCCTCGGGACTGCGGGTAGGGGATACAACACTATTTTTTTGACTGTTCGATTTACTTGACATTTTGTTTACATATCTATCTTGTCCATATTTTCATTCATTCATTTTGTCATTGGCTGACACTTCCTTCGTTCGTTCCATCCTATTGGTCTGTGGTTCGTTCTTTTCCAAATCCAAATTGGTTTGGTGGATTGGACTTCGTCCTTCTGTATATTCATTTGTTTTGGTTAGGTTTTAACAAAAACTTAGCTGAAAACCTAAATTGATTTAGCTCAAAACCTAAATTATAACTAGCCAAAATGTCTCGTGTGCTTGTTGGAGTTAAAAGAGTGATCGACTACGCCGTAAAGGTAAATAGAACTACTGAGTGCAAAGGTTACTTTCTTTCTGTTTACTATTATAAGAAATTATACACTTAGAACTAGGAACTGGGTGAGCTATAAAACGCGGTATTAGAATAAGCTTAGAAAGTAGATACATAAATGAATGAATTATAGTTAAATTATGCTCCTAGTTACTCAAATTATCTTCATTATCTTATCAGTGCCAACCAACCTTGAACTCAAAATTACTATTTGATTCTCAAACACATTTTGAAAATAATTTGAGAGTACCAATGTTATTTTAGACCAGTTAATAATTGCTATATCATCTTCATACTTAGCAACCTTTAAAAGTCGAAATATTTCAGGTCCGTGTAATAATTAAGACCAGTTTTCTAGATCATACTTTACCAACCTATAAAAAAATCTAAATATTTCAGGTCCGTGTCAAACCAGACAAGAGCGGAGTGGTGACAGATGGAGTCAAGCACTCCATGAACCCGTTCGATGAGATTGCTGTTGAAGAGGCAGTGAGGATGAAGGAGAAGAAGCTTGCAAGCGAAGTTATCGCTGTGTCATGTGGGCCTGCCCAAGCTCAGGTGGAGTTACAGTTTTTATGGTTGCGTCCATTATTAATTAGTTGTTTAGCACACCAATCTAACTAGCTGGCAGCCCGGCTGGTTGTACCAACTTACCAAAAATGGACAAAACAAGCAGTGGAGGTCTGCTATAAGTATAATACTAGAAAGGTACAAGCAGTAATAAGAAGCCACTCCAACCCTCAACATATTGGCTGACTGATCAAAAATATATCCAAAAAAAATTGTCCTGTTATTAAATTGCCCTTTCTGACCATACACAAAGGTAATCTATTCGTGTGAGGGTAACAGAATTATAGTCATTTCGTATTCTATTCTCATTAGCAATTTATACAATCTAAAATGTTTACCTTAATAATGTTGATAATTAGTTCTCAAAAATTTCAGGAAACTCTAAGAACTGCCCTAGCCATGGGAGCTGACCGTGCCATCCATGTTGAAGTGGCTGGTGCCGAATATGAGACACTGCAGCCTCTTCATGTGGCCAAGATCCTTGCCAAACTCTCCCAGGATGAGAAAGCTGATATTGTTATTGTAGGGAAACAGGTTGGTACTAATTATTTTAAATAATCTTGACTGGCAACTTGCATAGACAATACCACAAGAAATAGGATTAATGGCTTGCTCTAAGAACAAATATTTTACTTGTCGAGTTATCTATGGCACTTTGTTTTAATTGATTCCAGCCCAGACAATGATTTCTTGAGCAGTTAAAAACAAGTTTTCATTTATTGATGCATAAATGTATACTTATGGGATAGATAACTAATGAAAAGCTTAATAGTTTGTGTGCAAGATATGAGTAAGAAATTAGTGAAATCGTGCTGCCCCATGCAAACTGAGATAACTGAGATGTGAGATTTATGATTAATGAGCGTGGTACCTTTGAAGATAAAAAGTAGCCTATATGCTATTCCAGACCATAACCTATCTCTGTGCCTAAGATAATATAAGTACTGCTCTGTGCCAAATTTCATCCAAATCCGTTCAGCCATTTGGGCGTGATTGAACCACAAACATCTAAACATCCTCAAATCCTCATCTAAATATTTATTATATTATAAGATAGTAGAATTGATGTTGCATCGCTTTTTCAGGCAATTGATGATGACGCGAACCAAACCGCACAAATGACAGCTGCCTTGCTGGACTGGCCACAAGGAGTATTCGCCTCCAAGGTAACTCGTACATTGCATAAAAACACTTGGAACTTTTTGCAAATTAATATGATTGATTTGTTGTTACTTTGGGAAAGTTTTCCTGATAAGAAATAGAGTCGATTGAGACCAAGATGTTGTTTTATAGCCTGATTTGTACTTTTTTATAATATCAAAGTCTTCAAAATATTTACCTAATATTTTCTAAGAACAAAAGTTTCTTACTATAAAAGAAGAGGTATCTACTAGACCTACCTACCCTTCATTTTCCGTTATTTGACCCCACCATGTATATCTTAACTAGCTTGCAACCGCAGCTTCGCTCGCATGGTACCAAGATATAAGTTGCCTGTATGCTATTCTAGAGAAATAACTCTACTGTAAACGACGTACCTCGCGAACCTGAAATCAGAAAAAGAGAACATTAAAATATATTATTTTATTAATAGAAAAGTGATGATGATGATGATGTAGGTAGGCATTTGAATTGTTTGTACTTACCTTCTTATTTTCTAATTAAATGAAATCTACCCCCCGTTTGAGCGTGAACGACCGAAAGACAGTTGGCCTGTTGACCCGACACCGGCAATTTGTCGTGCGCGCTGAAACGCCGTAATTTCTTCTAAAACATCCAAACCTTGTATCATTTCACGAATATTCACCACTCCACGCACCCTCATCCTCTACATCTACCAAGTTCATTCAAATTTTTGTTAAGCTGTTATGGCTTGATTTAACCACAAACATCCTCATAAACTTTCTATTTTTATATTATACGATGTCATTAGTTAATTGATTCAGGCGTGACTTATCGGAAATCGATTCTATGAGGAATTACTTAGCGAAATATTACTAGATATTTGTTCGTCTATTTAATATATTAGAATGTTATTTTTGTTAACGCTTTTTTACTCAGAATTGTCAGTTTCCTTCAATTTACTACATAAACTTCCAGTCAGTTCATTAATTCCATTGATTTCTAGGTAGAGAAATCCGATTTCGGTCTAACAGTGACACGCGAGATCGACGGAGGCCTTGAAGTGCTGAAAATAAAGCTTCCCGCCGTCATTAGCGCGGATCTGCGACTGAACGAGCCTAGATACGCCACCCTGCCTAATATCATGGTAAGTCTAAATCGAGAGCTAAATGTTTCCCTCATGGGCACGCGCATGTAATGCGTGCCCACAACCCAAAGGGGTTTGCGATACCGTTGAGCTATATCGAACACTCTAAAATGTTAAGGTAAGGAAATGAAATGAATTAAATTTATTTCGACAAACACAGACAGAAGACTCAAAAAACAATAGAATAAAGGTTAACGATAGGGAGATAGATAGACGTAACACAGATAACACACACAGTAACAAACAACAACACAGTAGGCATAATGCTGAGCCGAAGCCATTTTGCTGCTGCAGCACACATCACACCATTTTTACTTTCATTACTTTTCTCTTGTTTCTTTTATTATAAGTACCTAATGTTTATTGTAAAATGTTGTGCAATTGTGTGTGTTTTGGTGGCAATTAAATAAATGTCTATGTCTACATAAGTAGGTACCTATCTATACATGTGCATTTACATTATATAAGTGCTAATTAGTCTCCCGTGTGAGTGAGCCATTTAAGGGTCAACGTAAGGATTATTTTGAAATAAATTTCAAAGGTACTTTAGATGAGATATCGCACGTCGTTTGAACACGGCTTGAAACTTGTCAGTGTGTCTGAGCGAGTAGCAACTATGACAAAATTTTAAGGCGGCCCCCAAGGCCTTCGTCTGCACTATTATAGCAAGGACCGACATCTTAACGCGTCCTCGAGTTGAAGAGCTAAGTTGAAAAAACCTGCTCATGGACGCCGGCAGGATTATTTCCAAGGCACCCCCCTGGAAATAATTTTGCCAGCATCCTCCATTCTGCATCTAGTCTTATTCAAATTGTGACTAATAAAAAAACAAAGCCAGGGGATGCATGCAAGTGCACCCCCTGTACACCCCGGCGCCCATGAACCTGCTGCTGAACTTATAAAAATAGCTATTTGGGCAGTGGTTCAGTGCATTGTTCTCTTCAACAATACATCATCATCAATGGCCTCATACATCTATAAAAGATGATCAAACAGCGTCGTTAACGGGGTTAATAGGCACAATTATTTAACAATTACCGCTTACATAATCAACACGATAGTAATTTTAACTGCATAAATTATTGATTTCAGAAAGCAAAAAAGAAGCCACTCAAGAAGTTAACCGCTAAGGACCTAGGCGTTGACCTGGCGCCTCGCATCAAAGTTATCTCCGTAAAAGATCCACCAGTCAGGCAGGCCGGCTCCATTGTGCCCGATGTCGACACACTGATCGCTAAGCTCAAAGAAGGCGGACACGTTTGATTTTGTAATGAAAATATTGTAAATTTGTACTGAGATTTTACTCAATGTAGTGCTGTTGTGAACTTATTGAATTATACATCTATTAAACTGTTTATAAATTTAACGTAATTTGTTTTTCCTAGCACATATTTTACCTACAGGGGAATATACCTCGACGATTACGACCTGTACGAAGCGGGCGAGCGCCCGTCTAAGACACAAGGGCGGGTTCGATTCCCGCTTCAAGACAAATGCTTGCATGATCTGCAAATATTCGTTCCTGGTCTGATTGTTGTGGTACCATGGTACTCGTAGTTTCTGACAAAGGGAGTCCTAGTCTGGGGTCAGGACTATGTGAATTTTGGGTGTCATTATTACTATACAAAAACAAGCCATAGTTTGAACACTTATCTTTATTCTAATACATAGCCTCCCCACTATAAGGCTGGTACCACACCACTTTGCCTTCTAAACAGCCGGAGACCAGCATATGGAATCGGGGGTTGAATTTAGAGCACACTACGAGATCTGAATGGTGGCCGAAGCTCTGGCCGATTTCGTGCATTTCCGAGGGAGAGTCGAAGTCTTGAATAACGCTGGAGATTTCGCTGCAGTTCTCGTCTAGTGCTAGAAGACGTATGCCTTTGCCGAAGGGAGAGCAGACGACGCGGCCGTCTGCTGAATAGCACAGTTCCTGAAAATAAAATTTTGATTTTATTTGTCTGCACTAATATAAGTATACAATGTGATATGTATGCTATCCCGAAATGGAGAATAACTACACCTAATCGGCAATAATGTTTATTCTACGACATTTTTAATATTAAAAAACTCTATGCAAAAATCTGCTGTGTTGGGGTCAAATTAGTTCAAAGTCACTGAATCAGCTGTTTTGGGGAACAATCCTGATGCCAACTTCTCGTACGTTTAGTAAATTATAGTTACAAAGATGATAAAAATACCAAAATCAGGTAGTTTAAGAATCTGAAATAAAAAAATAATAATATTGATGTTTTTTCCCTATTATTCTTTCGTTTTGATGATAGATTAAATCCCTTTCGGGATTGTATACATGTTATAAATCACACGTAGGTACATCTTAGTGCAGGCGACTGTGTAACGCGAGCGATGCCGCGGGCGGAAGCTAGTTGACAAAACTTACTTTTATAAAACCCTTTCCTTGATTCGTCTCCTCTATATAATAGAGGAGGCGCTCCTTATTCTTTATAATGGAATTAGTTTGCGCGACCACCGCCTCCCGCTCTCGCTCCGTAACCCTGAGTTGTTCCGGCGTCATGCCTGATAACGACGGTCTGTGAAATAAATCATCATAAAGTCAAAAGGTTTTTATTGCCATAAAATCACTAGGATCAATTTCCAACGTCTTAACGTTATAGTCCTAGTGATTTTCTAAGGAAAGTAAGTGAAGCTACGCCTGTTCCTCGCGACCAAGCCTAGAAGAATCAGGCAAGAAACACGGCTTGGGGCCTATTATTTTTAGATGCGATCACAAAATGGAATGTAGAGCTTCAGTGTGGTGACGATTGGAACGAAGACATGTGACATGTGCACGAAAGGAGCCTCTAAGAGGCGCACTTTAATCCTTTCACTACACTGATTCTTTCACCGACGGTCTTAGGCCCTTTTCAGGACCACAACACCTCAACATGGTCACTGGCCTAATACAGGATGATCAAGAAAGTATCAGTGACACGACAAGCAAGCAAGGTAGGGCTCATGATGTCAATTCCTGACAGTTTACCTTTCATAGTCAGGGTGTGATGAGGGCAGGGTATTCGGAGCGCGCGGTCTGACGGCCGGCGGCGTGATGCCCGTGTTGATGCCTGTTATCCTTTGCATGTTGAAACTGCGTCTCACAGACCCCCTGGCAAAAACAATCTCATAAGAAACCAGTCTCTAAAGGTGCCTACACAAGGTTCATTTTTCGTTTATTCGGCTCCTGTCTGCATGTTATCCTTTGCATGTTGAAACTGCGTCTCACAGACCCCCTGGCAAAAACAATCTCATAAGAAATCAGTCTCTAAAGGTGCCTACACAAGGTTCATTTTTCGTTTATTCGGCTCCTGTCTGCATGTTATCCTTTGCATGTTGAAACTGCGTCTCACAGACCCCCTGGCAAAAACAATCTCATAAGAAACCAGTCTCTAAAGGTGCCTACACAAGGTTCATTTTTCGTTTATTCGGCTCCTGTCTGCATGTTATCCTTTGCATGTTGAAACTGCGTCTCACAGACCCCCTGGCAAAAACAATCTCTTAAAAAACCAGACTCTAAAGGTGCCTACACAAGATTCATTTTTCGTTTATTCGGCTCCTGTCTGCCTGTTATCCTTTGCATGTTGAAACTGCGTCTCACAGACCCCCTGGCAAAAACAATCTCATAAAAAACCAGACTCTAAAGGTGCCTACACAAGATTCATTTTTCGTTTATTCGGCTCCTGTCTGCCTGTTATCCTTTGCATGTTGAAACTGCGTCTCACAGACCCCCTGGCAAAAACAATCTCATAAGCAACCAGACTCTAAAGGTGCCCACACAAAGTTCATTTTTCATTTATTCGGCTCCTTTCATTTGGAGTAACCGTATGAATAATTAGGATGTGTGTAAAGATATAAATCATCCACAGACTTCCCGCAACCTTTACAGTGATGTCGGTCCATCAGGCTTTGGTGCCTTTTAAAACTGCATGATCCTGTGACCACGAACCGAAACGTACATGCCCAAATAAAAATATATGAGTTAATTAATGTTTTTAATATAATCATAAATATTATTTTTACTATAATCTTTTCAAAGCACTGGTTCTTTCACCAACGGTCATTGGCCCTTTTCAGGTCCAAGCCTGAGCCTGGACATTGACCTAATGGATGACCAAGAGAGAACCAGTGACACGACAAGCAAGCAACTGTATTATTGTTGGAACTCACCGATTAAATATCTCCTGTAGTAACCTATGCTGCTTGATTGTAATACTAGCTTCCCACAAATCATTTTGGATGCCCTGAAAATATAAGCATACATAAAGAAAGCTAATTATTGATAATCACTACATATTATATCACTATCACTACATATAATATCAATATCACTACATTATAAAACAAAGTTTCCTCAAGTTAGGGATCTAAAAATTTATATTTTGCATGTCGGTAAGAAAAACGTGTCACAACATTTTGCTAAATCATCCCTAAAAAGGGCAAAGTAGGGAGTTAAAATTATGACGTACTAACTGTCACATAAATGCGGACGAAGTTGCGGGTAAAAGCTAGTCTTACATAAGTCTGGAAGTAAAACTTACAAATATAATACCCGCCTTATAGTAGGAAGGAACGGGCACGGCACGGAACCGTGCACGAAACAAACCTCAATACTTTTACTACACAGATTCTTTCACCGATGGTCTTATGCCCTTTTAGGGCCACCATTCCTCCACCAGTGGTGCAATTGCGTAAGCGTAATGGCAATGAAGTTCGGTACTTTGAGTGTGATTTTAATAATCTTAGCAACATTCAAAACAGGGCCTCATAGCTCAGTTGGTAGTAACTCTGCCTTCTGCGCTAGAGGTCAAAAGGCATTTATTTCAATAAAATCACTAGGATCACTTTGAAACGTCTTAGAAACTAGGTGAAGCTATGCCTGTTCCTCGCTACCAAGCCTAGAAGAATCAGGCAACAAACACGGCTTGGTGCCTATCATTTTTTTTCGATGATCCTTTTTCACAAAATGGAATTTAAAGGTCGTGGGTTCGATTCCCGCACTGGACAAACATTTGTGACTGACACAGATGTTTGTTCTGTGTCTGGGTGTTAAATATATATCTATTATGTATAGCAGTCTCTGGTACCCATAGTACAGGCTATGCCTAGTTTGGGATCAGTTAAACGTGTGTGATATGTCCGGAATAAAAAATAATAATAATAATAATAAAAAAAAAAAAAACGTTCTAGACTGGACAAGTGAAAACTTCAATATTTATTCTTATTCCTTTTCATGTTTGAAAAACATCAGATGTCGTTAAAATTGATAAAATCATCTCAAAGTTACAAACTTCATTACCATTACGCTTACACAATTGCGCCACTGGACACTGACCTAATACAGAATGACCAAGAAAGAATCAATGACACCACAAGCAATAGAAAGTTACCCGTCCAAGTCTAGAAGCCGCGGCGTCTGCGCTCGCATCGGTTGTAACATTCGCATTAGCAGTCGCAGGACCGGCCGGACTAGCCGGACTAGCCGCAAGGTGGCTCGGCCCGGCCACCGGCTCCCTCTCCCTCTCCTCCGCCCTCTCTCCGTCTCCCTCCCTCTCGGCCGGCTGCGCCTCGTGCAAGCGGGTGCTCCGTCTGGTCGGGGCTTGGCTTGTACGGCTCCATGGCTCCGGGCGGTGCGTGAAGCGGGGGCTTCGGCGGAGCGTGTGACTGAAATATCAAACGTATTATTCTCCTACTAATATTATTAATGCGAGTGTTTGTTGTTCAATCACGCCGTAACAGCACAACCGATTTCGTTGAAACAAAGATAAAGTTCTTAACCTAGAATAGCATAAATAATAATAATATATATATTCTTTATTTCCAGACACAAGATCCATATTAAATACCTACTTAAAATTACTACTTAAAACTAAAAATACAAATAAAGATATGCCATATATAGGCTACTTTTTGTGTAGATTCCACGCGAGCGAAGCCGAGGGTGGAAGGTGATATAATCATAGAATAGAATAGAATATCATTTATTTGGCACACATCATCCACCCTAATTTCCCTTAAAGGTTAACAAAGTTGACGACAAAGTCGGACAAGGAGCTCTTCTAATCTAGACGCGTGCATTTTATTTTTTTTGCCATAGCGTTACTAGTTATACTCATGGGGAGTGGCGGGGTGAGGGGGGGGGGGAGCAATAAGGTGTGCCTGTAGTACTCAATGGGATGGCTGGTGTCTGGGGCGGGGGCAGCGGAGGGGAGCGGTTACGTGTGCCTTTGCTACTCACGGGGAGCGGTGCCGCAGACCGGAGGGGCGCGAGGGGCGGGGGCGGCGGAGGGCCACGGGGGCGAGGGGGAGCGGTCACGTGTCACTTGTTTTTTTTTGTGGTTCGCACGACTTGTGAATTTGCCATCCACGTGTCACTTTACTACTCACGGGGAGCGGTGCCGCAGTCCGGAGGGGCGCGCGCGGCGCGAACGGCGCGGGGCGGGGGCGGCGGAGGGCGGCGGGGGCGAGGGGGAGCGGTCGCGGGTGCCTTTGTCCGTCGAGCGCGGGTCCGAAGGCTGGATGTCATGAATGCACGTCCACTGTGGATATATAAATGTTATAGACGATGTGGAGTAGGGTTAGAGTTGTACGATCAGGGGGGGCGAGGTGAGTGACCATTCTATGCGTTAGCATTAATAATGGCTGTGACTATACCCCCCAATCGATTTTGGGATAAGTATAAGAATCAGCGCAGACGGACGGAGTAGCAGCAAAGGGAAGGCAAAATTAATTGATAATCAACCTTATTTAGTTTAACATACGGCTAAAATTCCAAAGTGGGTCTCCACTCCACCGCGAGCGCGATTTAGTGATTTCAGCCGTATCATAAAGTAAATAAGGTTAAATTTCGATTATTTAGTTAATCAATCGCTTCGCCGCCACTCCGTGCGTCTGCGGTGACACAAAGTTGACAATGATAACTTCCAAAACGTCTAAAACTAGAAAGGGAAAATGAAACTCTATTTTTTTGACGATTTAGACACTGCTTAAACTCATTAAAATAATTAATAATTGTGGTTAATTCTATTACATTACTTAAAGTAAAGTTACCCGAATAACTCAACTTTATTCTTTATAACTTTCAATGTGATAATGCTTGCTTACTTCTGATTTGTCGTCATGGCTTATATTTCTGCTCAAAGCCGTCCAACCATGCGGGTGAATCTGTAAACAAAAATATATTTTCCACTCATTTTTAACAGAGAAAATCAAATAGTTAATTGATTCAGGCGTGACTTTGCGGAAGGTCGTTCTAAGATATTAAATAGACAAACCAATAGGTATGTAGTATTCCGCAAATCTATTCTTCATAAGCTCAACAAAATGCAGACGCGTGCACCTCCTACACCGCCTGCAATAAGAAGCCATGCATAGCTAACTTAAGTGCAGTAGGAACAACCACAATCCATACAATAAAACTTAAAAAGAATTCGCCACGTGTTTCGCCTCTCTACGAGGCATCATCAGGAAGAATTGACTTGATGTGTATTGGAAACTCCGAAACGTGTTACCTCGCCGAGCACTGAACAGAAAGTGTTGCATCTTTCTCTTTCTGTGCCCGACCGAAACTCGAACCCACGATCTTCGGCTCTAAGTAAAGACTCACCTGCAGAGAGCTGACGACCTCAGCATCGTTTCCACAGGGGAAGTCCGATATGAATTCCACTCGGTTCTCCTTCCTGTCCGGGTCGAACAGGTAGTCATACCTTGATGCTATGGGAATAACTTGCTGGCTCATTTGCATCAGACGGTACAGATTTGGCTGAAAAAATATATTTTTTTAAATACAATATTTGAATATAGCATTTACACTATTTCAAACCGAGTGCGATATGCCATCATAAAATATATTTAATAATGATCCTTCATCATTCCAGCCTTTTGAAGTCCACTGCTGAACATCGTCCTCCTCCTCAGATTTAAGGAGTGACTTCCTATAATTTGGGGGGAATTTGCCAATACTCACCACACGCTGGGCACGCGGGTTGGCGAGCGCAGTAAGAGCTATCGTGAAAATAGAGGACGCTGCTGCCCATCCCCTATTTTTTCCCCTGAGTCGTCTCTTACGACATCCACGGGTAGGAGTTATGGAGGGGCCTATTCTTTAGCCGAGGACGCCACGGCCAAATTATAAATTGAATCTATAGGTACCTTAAATCCCATCAAGTCCCGACTCAACGTAGCCAGATTCAAATCATGTATCAGGACAATCAGTCCTCCCGTTGTTGACAGCACCATTTGTCTTGAGTCTGGCGATAGTCTACATCTCATCAGACTAGAAGTGTGGAATACTCTACGGAAAAAAAATTGTCCTAGAGAATAAATAGGGTCACCGCTATAATCACTAACCACGTTAGACATCCCTTCAAATAGCCAGCATGACTATTTTAAAGAATCGGAACCAGTACCAACAAGAACATACATCCAACATGAAAACATTTTAATTGGATTTACCTTTGATAAACCAAATTGTATTCCGTATATGAATTAATATCCCATGTATAAATGCTGCCGTCCAATCCTGATGTGACTAAAAGTTTGTCTTTCTGTGAGAATTCTATGTTCTTCACCCATTTGGAATGGCCGACGAGAGATCGTATCTTCTTGCTGAGGTTGCGCACATCCCATAATGCAATTGTTGTGTCGTCTGAGCATGTTGCAAACATTCTCGAGTCAAGGAATCTGAGGGAAAATCATTTCTGGTGAGATTTTTACATGATATGGTTATAAATTTAAGAAAGGAGGAGTCAAAGTGATAGATGCTGCAACGTCGAGTATATTTTACATTTGTATAGTGTTGTCGCATCCTACTAATATTATAAATGCGAAAGTTTGTGAGGATGTTTGTGGTTCAATCACGGCTAAACGGCCGAACGGATGTGGTGATTAAAGTCTGGAATAGCGTATAGGCTACTTTTTATGTAGGTACCACGCGAGCAAAGCCGCGAGCGAAGGCTAGTAATATATAGTTTAAACCAGGTGATTCATAATTATGTATACTATTCCTAAAAGGGTTTATTCTACCAACAAAATGAGAGAATATTAGCAAAAACGCGAACTTTTTCAAAACAGATAATAAACAAACGCGTACTATTTCAAAACATATGTTTTGTTCCTCCATCTTTATAATTAACGATACTAGTTGTCCCGCTCGCGACTTCGTCCGCGTTTGTTTATTTATGCCTACCTAGACTATTTTCCATTATCCTTGCCAAAGTACTAACACTTATTATGCAGCTATTTCCCTACTTCATAAGGCTTCTACCTACCATCACCATCCCGTTACCGTCCAGTCACCGTCACATCACCGTCCAGTCACTGATCACTGTCCCGTCACCGTCATGGTCACTTCTTTTTTTTTGTTATATCAATTTTTTTTGTTATTATGTGACATGAATACCGATTTTTATGTCTCTTACTTGAAAAACAATGGACTTTCAAAGAACCTGTCAACCCCATTTCATACCCTTCGGGGGTGAGTTTTCGTAAAATTATTTCTAAACAAATGTTAACCTAATTGTTGCATGCCAAATTTCAATTGGATAACTAATATTGATGTCTCTTAACTTCAAAAACATAGGACTTCCCATACAAACTTTCATCCCCTATTTAAACTCTGAGGGTAGTTTTTCAAAAAACCTTATATAGGTATTTTATTATTTTGAACTATTTACTGATAACCGATATTGATGTCTCTAACTTCAAAAACATAGGACTTTCATACAACCGTTCAACCCCCCATTTCACCCCTTCAATATTGCACAGTTAAACCTTTTAAAGAATGTCTGTGTCAAATTTCAGACTCCTCAGCCTAGTAGTTTCCGAGCTTTCGTGATTGATTTGTCTGTCAGTGAGTGAGTGAGTGGACTACTCCTTTATATATATAGATATTGATACTATGAAAAGTTTGATATCAAGATTTATACCTAACAGCTGAATAACTGAGTTTGAACTGATTTGACCCAAAAACAGCTCATTCTTGCTTAGTGTTTTTCAATGAAAAATGTGAATTTTCCAAAAGTCGTAGAACCAAATTGCAATTGTACTAATTGTGTGAAGATTATGCCCCTTTTAGGATAGTGTACATATTATGAACCACATTGTACACTAAGATGGCCAGTTGGTCTACTAGATTGGAAATTACTAGATCTTTGACGAATATTTTATTTATAAAAAAGTATCATATTATAGTTTTTTTCTGCAATAAAAAAACCTATAAATAACATGATTATATGTTAAAATAAATACTCACTTTACACAATTGATGCAGTCCAGGTGTGCATTAACAATACAATGAATCCTATGTTGATTTACAGGGTCAAATATCTGTATGGTCCTCTTTTCACAGGCTGCCACAAGCAGAGACCTGGAATATAGAAAATATATGAGAAAGTTTGATTTTCTAAATAAAATACTGATGGTGATAAAGGTGCTGTCTAGAATTTTGAGTTGATAAACATTTTTAGTCTATTTGAAGATGATGGATCTAACCTGACCTAACAGATGCACTTTAATCCTTTCAACAATGGTCATTGGCCATTTTCAAGGCCACCATTTCTCAACTTGCTCACTGCTGGATGACCAAGAAAGGCTTGTGTCCACACATGGTGCACAATCCTTTTGTTTACTGCTAGTGCCTCTGGTATATAGTGGATCTATTGAATATACAGTTGTTTTAGCCCTATAATGTAGGTTGCTAAGATTTTTTTTTTCGGCCTTTTTTGTCCCATTTCTTGGAAGCCTCTATCCTTTTTTTTCAAGATCTCTCTGTCCCAGCTGTAGTGAGCCATTCTGGGAGTGCACATCCAACTTGCACTATTTCAGTAGCTGTTGTAAGCTGTTTTTATATTCAACAAAGAAAAATAGCAGTTGCAAAATATTCTTGTTGAACAGCAAAAAAAATAACTGTACTCGAGTGATCAGAAGGCTATCTTGTAATTGTTTACGCGCACTTACCCTTCCGGTGAAAACTCAAGGTTGAAGATCCCTCCAGTGGGGGTATTGGGATCGTTGCAAGACCAGCAGAAGATTGGCTTCATGCCACAGTAAAGGCTCCTGGCCATGGCATCTCCAGCCCCGATAGGAGGCTGGAAACCCATATCTCTATGCCGCAGACGGTAAGGGTTGAAAGCAGAGTACCTCGCCATGAATACATCGTCATTAGTTCCCCACATGTTGAAAGATCTTCAAACAAATAGCTGCTGGATAAGTACACAGCATAGCATTATCGAATGCCAATGGAGCCTATACACATTTGCAAGGAAAAAAACCTAAATTCTAAAGGCACAGCATTGTAATTTGTACGATTTCTAGATTTTCTGACAGCTGATTGATCCACAGACTAGGAAGATACTTGATCTGCTGCTGACTTTGACACTGACAGTACGATCGACAGACCTTGGTCCCACAGATCCAGATTGGCAAATTGTGGCCACTACAGTCACAGATTATGTTGCTTGCTTATTAACGCCATCTTTTGGCGGAAAATTTATAATGATCAAATATGTGACAAACGACATCTACTGGCGCTTAGTTTAAACATACCCAATAGGAGTTCGTTAATCCGTTTGTCGCTATCGATCGTAATTACGTAGTACTCCCAGAGTACTTCTCGGGAGTAATAGTGTTCTGCGAGTACTCCAGCTTAGCCTTAGTATAGTCACAGATAACATAATACTATACTAGTAGTCTGTGACCGTAATCGTTCAGGTACAGTAGTAATGAGTGAGCGCGCAGTACGATATATTTAGGTATAATAGCTTCCACCCGCGTTCGCTCGCGTGGTCCTTACATTAAAAGGATAGCCTTTATGCAATTCTAGGTAAATAACTATATCTATTCAAAGTTTCAACGAAATCGGTTGAGCCGTTACGGCTGGCGTGATTGAACAACAAACATCCTCACAAACTTTCGCATTATAATATTACTGGGATAGGATAGGATATAATATTAGTGCGATAGGATATGGGTTTAGAGTACATCTAAAGAAAAAAGTTTTTTATTTAAATCAAACTTTTTAATTCCAATTTGCTTTTTAAAAAGCCAAGCCATGCGGTAAACATATGGAATAAAAAATGTGCGTATTTCTTTACCACATACAATCTAATTATTGATAGGTAGTCAATATTGCTGGATAAGTACTAGATTGAAATCAAACTGTAAATTCATGAATTTTTCAGCTACTTTAAAATATACTTATAACAACCAAATTAATTATCTATTATTAACAATTCTTTGCGCTTTCCAAACACAATTCTCCATAATGCTACAATTATCCTATGTACAATGAAATCAAATATAAAAAATCAAAATGGGAATTATGTACAAGTCAGGGAACAAATACTTATAAATCAAATTATATTATGCTACAATGTTACCAAGTATTTGGATTCAGGAGTCCTGAGGGAGGTGGTATGAAACCAGTACTCAAAACGTTCTGTAAGAACACTTCCAATCTTGTTTTAGGTCCACCTTCATCAATATTCTGGAGAACCACCATATACTGGGAGTTCATTAATTTTATAATTTTAATGAATTGTCTACCATAGTGCTTGTAAAATTCTGAACCACATACAGTGAAGAAATCATGTAGTAAAGTTGCACATATATCTGGTTCTGGTCGCAGGTTTATGAATGAGGCTAACCATTGCCATCCAAACTGCAAGCCATGTGGGTTTGGAGTGTTAATGAACTTTGGCGTGTTTGCTATCCATATGGCACAGCGAAGCCTGAATATACCAGACATCCGCTTCAAGAATTTATCTTGTTTTTCTACGACCCCTTCCTCACTGTAAGTGTAACCTCTTGACAGATAGAACTCCTTATCAGTCTGCCCTTCTTTTTGTGGTAGGAACATTGGAACTAAGTAAGGGCATAGTTTGTGGAAGTATGCTTCTAAAAGCTTTCCGAAATCGGGGAATTGGGCCCAGAGTGTAACTGTCAATGCAGCCAATGGGAATGCTGCTTCTGGGTTACTGGATACTAGCAGATCACCTTGCCGGACTATCTTCTTTGCTAGGAGGGCAGTGCAGTAGGCAAGTCCTTGGGGATGCTGTGTTGCGCTCACATAAATGTCCAACACTTGGACTTTTTCTCCTTTGAGCAGTTTCGATAGCTTATCATATTTGTCTCTTATGTGCATCCCACTCACCGATGACAGGGCATTTACTGGAGTGTTTACAGCTTTTTGACAGTCAAAGCGAAACTTTTTCAAGTTTACATTTTCTAGTAAGTCTTTGTACTGTGCTTCATATTGTTCTAAGAATTTGCTGAGTTCTTTGAAGTAGTTGTAGTTTTTGGATGAGTAAAACATTGGAATATCCTTTTTTGTTACACCTGCAGCAGCTTTCTTGGCTTGTTCTGCTAATTCCGCTGCTTGTGCCTCTGCCCTAATTTTATCTAACTCTTTTCGTTTTAAAGCTTCTTCCTCTGCATTTTTTCTACATATATCTTCTTGTTTTAGTGCATGTATATCTTCAATAATCTTAGACTTGACATTGGCAAGGTTTACTGATAGTATTGTAGCTTGCTTCACTTCTTTATCACTTGTTTTGTCGGAATTACATAAGTCCATAATAGTGCCAATGTTAGTTACAACTGAATTTATTGCTGGAACATATTTATTAAAAATGTGTTTTGAATATGGGTCAGTGTTCAGAATATTAGTGATTACATTGTAACAGATACAAATCTTGGTGTGGCTGTCTGTGATTGCTGCGAAGCGTGCTGTAGCTCTGTTTTGTTCCTCGAGTACTCTGTTCATGTTCTCGAGTCTCTGTTGATGGAGCTTTTGACTTTTCTGCTGATCTAATCGTGCCTTTTCTAGTATTGAACAATTGTCATTTGCTTGCATTTCTCTCAGTAGTTGTAATTTCCGCATCTCAAGAATCTTGCTTTTGCATTCCTCGGTCCTCTTCTGTCGACATCTCTCCATTGTTTCTGTATGTTTCTCAACCATTTTTTCAACAAGACCTGTGAAAATAATTTCGGAAGCTTCTTGAAGTTTAGTCTCAAATTCCTTCATGATGAGTGTGTACCGTAAGTCGTTGCGAAGTTTGTCCTCGATTAGTGTTTCTTCTCTTATGATCTCCTCCTTCACTGGTTCTACTTTCTCGGGCAATTCTTTCTTAAGAGGACTGTTGGGCCCTATTGTAACTTCTCTGACGAGGGGGCTCATTACAGCGGCTTTTGTGAGGGCAGAAATACGCATTCTCTCAAAGTCGGCAAGGTGTTCGCTGATACTAACATCCCCTTTTCTAGTGTAGCTAGAATTATTATACAAAAATATATCTTCGATGCTGCTATCATCTCGAGAACTATTCATTTCTGCGGCTAAACTTAACTTTGAAAAGAAAACCGATGAACACTTAAAAAATAAATTAACCAAACACACGGTTGAACAAACAAAGTACTCTGTCTGTCTGTCTCAGTGCTTCCACATAAGATTTTGGTAATGACCTTAATTCTTTGGAAAATAGCCCTAAAAATCCCTATTTATTTTTTGAAATTTTCCAATTTAGGGCGCCTAAAGTATAAAAAAAGCAAATCTTAATTTGCAAGTTTAAATGCGAAAATTTAACATAATATATCATTAATTGAAAGAGTCAGACGCCGAATCATTGTTTTTCCAGGTTTTCGTGGCATTGATCATAGAACTATGTAATAGGTTCCAAAATTGAGTAGTTGTTCGCTAGCATTCCTAACTTATTGAGGAGTACCTACTCCGTTGAGGGTTTCATTAGTCAGCCTGTTTCTTTTGTCAATATTTTTAGGACGCTGTGAAATCTTTATTTACTTCAGTGTTTGAAGATGGAACCCCATTATACCATATTTTATTTTTATTTTAAGAGATAACTAAATCATGGTTAACTTCATTTTAAGATTGGGCGTTTTTCCGTCCGTTCCGTACCCCCAAAAACGCCCAATATTGTATTCCCAATATTATGTACATTCATCATCATCATTTCAGCCGTTCGACGTATACTGCTGAACATGTCCTCCCCCACAGACAGAGCAAACTCTTTATCATGTGGGGGGATTTGCCCATACTCACCACGCTGGACATGCGGGTTGGCGAGCGCAGTTAGAGCTATCGTTGTTAAAATGAGGGACGCTGCTGCCCATCCCCTAGCTTTTTCCCCTTAGTCGCCTCTTACGACATCCGCGGATAGGTAGATATGGAGGGGCCTATTCTTCAGCCGGGGCCACCACGGCCATTACCATCTCTTGATTATAATACAATTCGGTTTGTATAAAAACTCCATTTTCCTATCACAGTAATTTCCAGTATGTGTAATTTGCTTTGGATTGCTGGATTTGCTTTCACTAGGTATACCAATCGCATTTTTTTACCGGATATTTGATTTTCCTGGTTCACTACGAATCCTTTTCTGAACACACTGAGCGCACTCTTATAAATATAACTTACTTTCACTAGCCACCACACAGCTCGTGATTACAGCACCTAAACAAACCCAAAATAAAGAGCGTCAATGCTTCCTCTGGTTATTTATAATGGCATTTTTTTTCCTAAAAAAAATGCTAAAATGGTATTTAAACTTAGTACCATACTCCAGTAAAAAAAATAACAAGAGAAAATAATTCATTTGTCGTGTTACTAATTTCGGATGTCCTTTAAAACAAAGGTTTTAAAGGACATCAGGTTTTGGTCGGGATACGTAACTAATTTGTGGAATTAGTGCTATAGAGCATAGAATAAACAGCATTACCACATCAAGTTATTTTTGCCCTAAAATTCCCTAAATCCCTATTGCAATAAGAAAAGCCCTAAGTAGTCCATGAAATAACTAGTTTCGCCCTAAAAAAGGGCGAAATCCCTAAAAGTGGAAACACTGGTCTGTTTGTGGTGTGGAGTCTGTTGGTTGAATGAACTCACAGACTCCTAACTTAACGCCTGAATGGACCGATTCATATCATTAGGTAATGATAAATAATAAAATAATGTAATAATCTTATTTTATTATTATTCAAAATAATCCCCTTTTGGGGATGGTATCATCCCCATTATTTTATCAACACAAAAAGAAAAAATATTAGCGGAACCCATCATTATTTTCGTTTTTTTCAAGTTTTCCCAAATTCGGGTTTATTGTTTTTGAATTGATGTAAAAAAAAAACAGACAGACAGACTACTAAAAGAAACGAGAAAACATGAATGACTGATTAATCGGACTAATGGCCGTCTAAAGACCACAGAACACTAAAGACTGACTGAATTCAAAGAAAAGAGACGTTTTATCAATATATGGAGCCTGGGCCTGCACTGAGTACACTACTCTAAAATATGGCTAAGCAATAAAGTAAACGTATTTAATTGGTTATTTTATTTAAATTGACTACGTTCTAAGGTACATTTAGATTTTCTTCGACAAAGAGAGCAACACACAGCGCTACACAAATATGGCGGATGGACGTGCGTGAAATGTTATTTTGACAACCTACATTTTCTGGCAAAACAACAACATCAAATCAAACAACATGACATGAAAAATATGTCAATGTCATGTCAAACGCCAATTATAAACCAACATGGCGGCCTTCAAATAGTGTTCACGTAGTAAAAAACTTACCAGAAGAACTATTCTTGTACCATCGCATTTGTCTTCAAATTAATGAAATTGTATTTTTCTTGTAATCTCCTATTTTTTCCTAATTTTTCTATGTAGTGTACATGGACCAGGCCCAGAATGAAATGGCTCCAATTGAATGGAATAGAATGACTGGGATGATTTGGGAGATATCGAGAGATAGTAATGTACTGCCATGCTGTGATCGATCGAACGTTTTTGATATAATTTTGATGAGATCACAACACAGTTTTGTATGTGCTCTCAAGATCGTTCGTTTTTGAGTGAGGAGAGGGAGGGCTTTAAATGAAGCATCTTACTTACCATTATTATTAATAGTCTGTGGGGCCTTTGGAGTTTGATGGTGGCTCGCACTTGATGGTTTATTGTCATAATCCCATAATCCTCACTAAGCTTGCCCCACCAGTGGGAATTATGTCAATTTTCAAAAAAATATTGGAGTTTTCCCCACTTAAGTTTTTAATCCTGGTTGGTGGTTATGACAATAAAAATAATTAGGTTTATTATAAATGGTTTATTGTCATAATCCCCACTAAGCTTGTTTTTCTCTAAATATTCTATTCTTGTTTCGCTTTAATCTAATTAAATAAAATTTTAATTAGGTTAAAGTATTTCTAAGGTAGTAGGTTTAAAATTGGTAAACACAACTTGTAATATTACGTTACCTACGTTACAACATTTGCAGGTAATAACAGTAGGCCGTGGTGGCTTGATGATTCATATTTTGAGTATTTTAAAATTTGCCATTTGGTAATGGAACGTAGTGTCTAAATGGCGCGAAATATGACTGACTTGATTACACACAGGCTCCGAACACACAGCTGTTTTTGAACTTGGTCGTTTACTGCATGCAAGTGTTATCAACTAAAGTGTATTTTGATTTTTGGTTTGTTTGTGGTTATGGGTGGATTATTTTCCAAATCGATCTAGTTTTAATAAGTGAAAACTATGTATCAAAATACTGGAAAATACAGAGCCGAGCGGGGCAATTCTAACAGAAATGATGCAGGTTCATCATCGGGGCCGAGGTTAGTATTATTTTGGAATATTATATATTTTTAGAAAGTCTTCCGGGACGTTGTTTGTGTTTACTGAACCTCTCTTATTCCTTCAGAGAAGAATCTTCGGAGAACCGCATTCGTTTATCAGTGGAAAATGATAGAGTCGATTCAAAGTATGGATTTGATAGAGTTAGAGATGCGAAAGAAAGGACTGGATACCTAATAAACATGCATACTGTAAGTACTGTACTTTATCGGCTCAATAAAAGTATGCCTGCCTCTATATTTTGTTTATTGTATAGAAAAAGATAGGGTGTAAAATTATTGATTGAGCGTGACATTTGGAGGAAAATGGTGTTGACCTTTGATGAGCAGTGGGACAATATAGGTAAAAAAATATATACATATATTTCAATTTCAAAGCCTTTATTGCTACACTTAATTATTATCTAAAACTATTTCTGTTCACTATTTTATGTTAGTTTGTCTATGATACAAAGGCCTCCTCTAGCTTTTTCCATTTCTTCCTATTATCTTTTTTTATTTCGTCTGCTGCCACCGACCATTAAAAATATTTAAAAAACATAACAAAAGGATGACCAATTTCATTGATCTATTGGGTGGGAGGCCTTGCTACACTACTGTCTACAGCTCCATTTAAATTTTAAAAGATCACCTTTTTCACTCAAAATTCCAGGCTGAAATACTAGATGAGGACAAAAGGATAGTAGCAGCAATGGACTACTACTTCATAGAGATGGACGGATCCCGCTTCAAGGTCTCCCTGATGTTCCAACCATACTTCATGATACTGGCACGGCAGGAGTGCGAGCAGGAGGTTATACAGTACCTGTCCAAAAAGTTTGCAGGGACATTGCATAAGATTGAAGTTGTGGAGAAAGAAGACTTGGATTTGGTGAGATTTATTTCATACTTTTTTTTCCACCCTGCTTGCTTCTTGGCAATCTGGCCCCCAATTCTACTATTTCAATGACTTCAAAATGATAATGATCGCACCATTATCATTCAGTTACGAATGTCGCCACCTTTGTTTCTTTGATTTCATTGGTTCATTGGTATTACAATGACTGCCATTGATATACGACTGTGATAGCAGAATACCATAAGAGTGTCAAAAGTGGTCATTTTGCCTTTGAACCATTGTCATTTTGAAGCCATTGAATTAGTAGAATTGGGCCCCTGTTTTAGGAACAATAATACAATATGCTATTTGAATCTATCTGTTTTAAGACTTGTGGAGAAAGATGCGTCCAGTGAGACATCTCTCATAAATTCTCCGTAAATCTCTCTGCCAAAGTGTTGCCAGATGTGTTTGTAAAATTAAAATTATAGAAGTGTGGATCCTCTGCAATATAGATCAGCTATACTAACTATATCATGATTGTTCATTGTGGCACTCTTTGAGGGGCTTCGCATTAAAGTACTTGGATGTCCAGCAGTGGACTTCCTCAGACTGATGATGATGATGATCCTACATTGAAACTTAATATTAACAATGCAAAAGTAACTCTGTTCTGCTGTTACCTTTTCATGTCTAAACGGCTGAACAAATTTTGATGAAAGGTATGTACGTAAAATATGACCTGGATTGGGACATAATGACCCAGTTTGGGACATAAGACACTATTTATCCATATAACATGCTGTAGGGTAAGGATTCCTAGATTTCCCTGTGTTGTGGGGTGTGCGTTACTGCAGCAGAATGTTGTGGAATTTCGGGATTTGAAGTATGCAGAGAATTAGAGCATAGTTTTGTGTAATTGTGCATGAAATTTCAAATTTGTGCGTCCACAGGAAAAAAGTTATTAACGTGTACCCACACACGTTGTGGGTATCATCTATGAGTACAATACAAAACAATACTTTCTGATCGTGCAAACATTTGTCCTGTAGCGTGTCAGTCGGGCACTCACTCGCCAAACCATTGAGGTTGTCATAATATCCCTTTGTATTCATTTGCAGCTAAACCATCTCTCAGGTCTTAAACAGAGGTTTGTAAAGCTCTCATTTATGACACAAAATGAACTGATGAAAGTTCGAAGAGAACTTTTAACTGCCGTGAATAAAAATAAGGAGAGGCAGAAGAAGGACGCCATTTACGCTGAAATGCTGAGCAATGCATTGACCAGTGCAGCTGCCATTGAACATGCTAAGAAGACTACTGATCATATGGAGAACATTTTGGATATAAGGTGAGGAGTATATTTTGTTATCCTAACTATATTATACTAGCTTCAGCTAACGCCCGCGGCTTCGCTCGCGAGATACATACATAAAGATAAGATAAAGATAAATTTATTTCGGTAAGAAACTTAACTTTTGCTAATGTACATCAGGTTTTGTATAAAATGTGATCGTTGGACCTAGTTGGAAAACATAGGTACCCAAACTAGGAGATCCTGTAAGATGGCGTACCTATGCCCCCGCCGGAACAGGTTGGACAGTAAACGACATACAAGAAGATTATATGCTATTCTAGGTAAAGAACTTTATCTTTACCAAGTTCAACTAGATTGGTTGAGCCGTTACGGCGTGATTGAACAACAAACATCCAAACATCCTCACAAACTTTCCCATTTATAATATTAGTAGGACTAGTGACTGCCCGCCGGCCGCTTCGATCTCCATAACAAATTTCATTTAAATCGGTTCAACAATTTCGTCATGTAAAGGTCACAGACAGAGAAAGAGAGACAAATTTACTTTCTCACGATAAGCGGTAAAAGGTGGTGTTTGGATAATCATTGAAGAACAATTGAGATAAACTGAAAAAATAGCATCTTTAGCACAATCTAACTAATTTCCAATCTTACCTGAACTATGAGGTCACTGAAACTCAATCCCGCTGATATACTTACCAGCAAAACTTGATCGCTTATCATATCGATCTACCAAATTTCATGTAGATCAGATTAAGTTGTGAACAACTCGAACAAACATTATACATTAAAATACATACATACAACACCAATGTGGTAAACAACCTGTAGCGCTTTATGTACTGGCATTCTGAATTGATGTAAGTACTTTTAACAGTAATGTAGGTAAGTAAAAAATAACAGGTAATTTTTTATTAAAACTTCGTTAAATAATGGTATGTCTTACAGAGAACATGATGTCCCCTACCATGTCCGAGTATCAATAGACATGGAAATCTTCTGCGGCTCCTGGTACACAGTCAAGAGCAGAGGGACTGAGACGCCTCTATTCACAAAGAGGGACGACATCATTGAACGACCGGACCCCATAGTCCTAGCATTTGATATTGAGACCACAAAACTGCCATTGAAATTTCCGGACTCACAGACCGATCAGATAATGATGATTTCGTACATGATTGATGCTCAGGGGTACTTGATTACGAATAGGGAGATCATATCGGTTGATGTTGAGGACTTTGAGTATACTCCCAAACCAGAATTTGAAGGGTAAGTTGATAGATTATTATGTTTATCCATGTTCGTTTCGTCACGTCGCTTCGCGTCGCCTAGGCCCCGTCAGAAAACCTGCGCCGTCTCAGCATAATGCTGCACCGAACCTAGGTACGGTGCAGCTTTGCCCATTTGCCCCACACAACGTATACATACTTAACCTATCACCTACCTACATGTTTTTGTGTTTTTTGTAATAATTTATCTTGTACCTACCTACCTTCTTAATGCGTTGTGACTTGTGGGTCAAATAGATACAAAAGCACTTGTGGCGTAGTATATATCCTTAGAATGTCGCCGAACCGTACGTCGTGACTGATTGGTTGATTAAATTGAGCTGACAGAAATTATCTGATGGTGTGCGGCCTTAACGTGCCTTCCGAATCACGGAAGCGCTCAGTGGCCAGGCCTCTCCATCGTTTGGTTGATTCAATTTTTCTGACAGAAATATTTGATGGTGTGCGGACAGCCTAAGCCTGGCTTGACGCCACGACCGTTGCATTCGGGAAGCCTCAAATTTCTTGAACAGTTAGCTTTAGTAAGCTAGCTACGAGTACTAAATAGTTCAATATGTTATTATTGACTACCTACAGTAGTTGGTATTGTAAATTGTTTTCCTTCTAACCCATGTATTATGATTCCAGACAATTCATAGTCTTCAATGAAGAAAACGAACTAGCCTTGATTCAGAAGTTTTTCGATCACATTATGGATGTCAAACCCCACATTTTCGTCACATACAACGGTAATTAATATTTTCTTTTGCTAGTTTTTAGTTGATTCATTTGTTTTTTCGATGATTACAATAATTTAAACAAGCTTGCACCAACAATTATAAAAACAAAAAAAAGCCGTAGGAGGATCATACAGATCAATCTTACTTTCACTTCATACTAAGGTTGTCTGGAAGAGATCGCTTTAGCGTTAAGACCGCCTATTGTACAGTTTTGATCTATAAAATTTCTTTTTTTTTATTTTATTTTGGTGTAGGTTGTTAAAGCATTTTCATTCATTCATTCATCATCAAGTTTCCGTTTTAGGTGATTTCTTCGACTGGCCGTTCGTGGAAGCGCGGGCGGCTATACTAGGCTTGGACATGAAACAAGAGATAGGTTTCGCGAAGCAAACCGCTAGGGACGGGACTTACGCCTGTCGCCCGGCCATGCACATGGATTGTTTATGGTAAGTGGCTACCATCACCAGCCTGAAGAAGTCCACTGCTAGACATAGGCCTCTCCCAAAGTGTGGCATGACGGCTTGAGCCTTCTCCATCCACCGACATCCCTCAACCTTTACAAAGTCTTCGATCCGTCAGTTGTCAGTTCTGGAAGCTGTATGGCCTGCCCACTGCCACTTCAACTTCTAATTCTGAAGCTATGTCGTTGATCTTGGTTCTCTGGATGTCCTCATTTCGGATTTTATTACGTAGTGAAACTCCGAGCATAGCTGTCTCTATAGCCCGTCGCGCGACTTTGAGCTTGTGTGAGGCCAATAGTTAGCGACCAAGTCTCAGTGTCATATGTCATCACTGGTAAAAAAAAAACCTTTTTGGTGACCCCAAAACAGGAGTAAATTACAATTGTAAAAGGTACATGAGGGGTTACCAATATGGAGTATACATGAGCTCTGATACATTGTTATTAAATTACTCTTGCAGTTGGGTAAAGAGAGATTCCTACCTGCCAGTTGGCTCGCAAGGTCTGAAAGCGGTCGCCAAAGCCAAGCTCAGGTATGATCCTGTTGAATTGGACCCTGAGGACATGTGCAGAATGGCAGCGGAACAACCACAGGTATAAATTAACCTTAACTGATTGAATTAGAGTTATAAAATAAATAAATAAATAAATATTCCGGACATGTCACACACGGTCAACTGATCCCAAACTAGGCATAGCCTGTACTATGGGTACCAGAGACTGATATACATAATAGATAAATATTTAACACCCAGACACAGAACAAACATCTGTATTCAACACACAAATGTTTGTCCTGTGCGCCGGGAATCGAACCCGCAACCTGTAGCGCAGAAGGCAGAGTTACTACCAACTGAGCTATGAGGCCAGTCAGTTTGAAAATACTTCGCGTGAACGCTAGCGAACTGAGGCAATGTAATCTCGTCGTAAAAAGTATATTTTCAACTCTAACTGAACTGTATAAGGACTTGTATTGATTGTAATTATTATTGATCTCTTTGTTTTCAGGTGTTGTCAAACTATTCAGTATCCGACGCCGTGGCCACGTACTATTTGTATATGAAGTATGTCCATCCATTCATATTCGCGCTGTGTACTATTATTCCATTAGAGCCAGATGAGGTAAGTTATTATTTTTCTTTGAATTATTATCTAAAATTAATAGTAGGTAGACGGACGTCATTGTGAAAGTTGCGGGAAGTCGGTGGATGGAAAAGGCCGTTAGACCGTTAAGACCGTTTTTCATGGCAATCTTCGGGGGAGATCTATGCCCAGCTGTGGACTTTTACAGGCTGATGGTCATGATGATGATGAATTAGTAATAATAGATAAACATCCAACGAGCACATACATTGTTCGGTCCCCACACCAGAATTCCCTTGGCATACAGAAAATATAATCCCCGGGGTGATGTGATGTCCCCCACCAAGAGGTGTATGTAGAAGTCTGAAAGTAAAACTTGCTTAACCGTGTAGTCGATTTTACAGAAAATAAAAGTTGCATTCATAGATTTTCAGAAAAAAACTACACTACCATCGCCTTATAGGTTTAAAGAGATTTATTCTCATACAAACACAGGGTTTACTTAAAATGAGATACATACGAATATATAATTATAACTAGATAATTAACATTAAAAATGAAGTATTAACAAAAATAGAAAGCACTTCCTTTATAAAAGCACACTCCATCATATAGTAATAATAATAATACCGAAAGTACATCATGAGGGATGGGACGGTCGACATCTGTCGTGCATGTCACCGTCCCGGTGAGTCCCTCAGGCATGTGCTTTCGGGTTGTTCGCATCTTGCTAACTCAGAGTACTTGCACAGACACAACCAAGTAGCCAGAATCATTCACCAGCAACTAAAGTGTTATACATAATACATAATATATATATATATACAGTGGTGGTCATCTAATTAGAAACACCTACCTGGGTTTATATTTTTATTGCAAATTCCCTTTCGAACTAATTTTTAACGTATCATTGAGTGTTCCTGCGTATTAAAATCGATGTATCGGATATTATATTGCATTGTTATAGCATTTTAATAACAGAAAACAACGGTTGTTTTTCTAAAACTGAAAGTTATATTAATAACAAAATAAAAAACGAGATACAAACCGGACAACTAATTAGAAACACCAAAAAAATCATTACTTAAATCATTTTTAATTTGAACAAAACCCCAATAGTTTTGAAAAATACTAAAAATACTACATCCTTAGACAATTAGTATTTGGTAGGGTAGCCTTTATTATCAATAACAGCTTTGCAGCGACGCGGCATTGATTCAATCAATTTATAACAAGTTTCTACAGGAATACTTCTCCAAGCGTCTTCAAATGCACTGTTAAGTCCATGAATATTAGTAACGTGTTTCTGCGACAGGTTGGTCTTTATAGTGTGCCACAAATTTTCTATGGGATTTAAATCCGGACTATTGGCAGACCACTCTAATACTGTCACGGATTGTTCTGTAAGAAACGCTTTAACGCTGCGTGCTGTGTGCATTGGGTCGTTGTCATGCTGAAATATCCAAGTTACTGGCAAATTTTCCTCGGAATATGGAATCATTGTCTCTTCCAAGATCTTTTTGTATTGATATTGATCCATTTGCCCTTCAATCTTTCTCACGGGACCAATCCCGTACCCTGAGAAACATCCCCACACCATTACATTTCCACCACCGTGCTTAACTGTCTTTTTAGTGTACTTGTTATTCAAAGCCTCGTTTATTGGTCGTCGTACATATCGTTTTCCATCGGAATTAATCAAATTAATTTAAGTTTCATCTGAAAACAAAACTTTTTTCCATTGATGAATAGTCCAACTGCCATATTTGCGAGCGAATGCTAGACGATTTTCTCTATGTTGCCTGGTTAGTAGTGGTACTTTTCTAGCGATCCTTCCTAACAATTTTCCTTCAACCAACCGTCTACGAACTAGTTTAGTGGACACGTGTCGAGGATCGTCTTCTGAAAATACCTCTTTTCTTATAACATTGGATCCTTTAAAGGGGTCCGCCTTAGCTAATCGAAGCATAAGCCTGTCTTCTTGAACTGTAGTCTTCCTGGGCCTAAGTTTTCTTGGCACGTTATCTGATGTTCCGTGTAGTTTGAAATGTGCGAGGGCGTTAAATATCATCTTTACGGAACATTCCAAATAATCGGCGATCTTTCTGTAACTCCATTTTTGTTTTAAATGAAAATTCACTATAATTTTTTTCGTTGCTGCATCACAGCTCTTATTTTTACCCATTTTTAATAAAACAACAATAAATAGTAACTTTTCGTAATGAGTTAGAAATGGTGGCAATATTTACAATGTGATTGACAATTGTGAGAACTGTATTTCAGTTTAAAAAATCAAATTGCGAACCAAGTCATACAATGTTTCTAATTAGTTGTCCCTTCTTCCAGTCCTAACGATATTGATACTTTTTGTTTCACTGATATTTATTTTTATTGTCGTCTTGGTTGTCAAATATTATTGCTTGTAATTAAACTAGAGATATTAAAGTACATTGTAAAGTAGTGAAAAAAAAAAATACCTCCTATTAAATGCTATAATAATGTTAGTTACTTTATAAAAATGTTAGGTGTTTCTAATTAGATGACCACCACTGTATATATATATTTAACACTATTACAACCTATTTATTACAAAAAAATACTAACATATAGGCGCAAAACTTTTAAGAATACTAACTGATGAATAACACCGGCATTAGAATTTTTGATATGTTTTTAAGGTGCTTCGTAAAGGCTCCGGCACCCTCTGTGAGTCCCTGCTGATGGTGCAAGCGTTTCACGCGAACATAATCTTCCCGAACAAGCAAGTAGAAGAGCTAAACAAGCTGACGACAGACGGACATGTCATGGAGACTGAGACATACGTGGGTGGCCATGTAGAGGCCTTGGAGTCAGGTAAGTTCGCAGCACCGACCAACCATCACTGAACTTACAGAAGATCGCAGCCAAATAACATTATTTGTTTCAAATAGTGTTGTGTTCCTACGGCGAGTAAGGTTGTGGGCGGCAACGCGTGCTTGATGCATCTGGTATTGCAAGCGCTCATAGACTACGGTAACAGCTTACCAACAGGTGGGCCGTAAACTTGTTAGTCGCCTTAGCTGTAATAAAAAAACTACTAGTGGTACCACCACCGAACCATATTACTATTGGTTCGCCCCGTACTGAGATCTCTCGATGTCTCGTAAAACTTGGCCATATATCTCAAAAACCATTAGCCTAGAATAAAAATAAACATCATTTTTTTTATAATATCCCCAAAATTTCGACTGCGACGAGATTTGAACCCGCAACCTTCCCCTAGATCGGGGATGCTCTAACCATCTAAATTACGGAGACACTTCCCGTCCGAGCGAAAATCTTAAGGTCATCCAAACGGCTCAAAGCGGCGTAAGCGTAGGCGTATGAGCTGGAAATATAAATATAATTGTATTGGGGGTGTATTTTATCTTTTAGGTGTATTCAGAGCCGACATAAAATGCAAGTTTAAAATCGTGCCGTCAGCCGTAGAAAAGTTGATGGAAAACACCGAAAAGACCATGAAACACGCCATTGAAGTCGAAGAGGGTGTACCATTAGAAATGGTGACCAATTTCGATGAGGTTTGCGCGGAAATAAAGGAGAAACTTCAGCATATGCACGACCACCCGAGGAGGGATGAGAGTCCCTTGATCTACCATTTGGATGTTGGTGCTATGTATCCAAACATAATTTTGACCAACAGGTGTGTATAAATAGACCATTTTTGTGGCAGTGGCGGAACCACCAGCAGGATAAATAGGCTTGAGCCTAGGGCTGCAAATTAGGGAACTGATTTTTTTTCTGAGGTCCAATGCGCCTGTTGCACCTGTGCCGGTAAATGTTGGGAACGATACCATAAAAGTTGTAGACCACTATGTCTATTTGGGTCAGACGATTCAACTAGTAGGTCCAACTTCGACAAAGAGGTCAACGGACGAATCCAACTCGGATGGGCAGCGTTTGGGAAACTTCGTCATATCTTCTCGTCGCAAATACCGCAGAGCCTCAAGACGAAAGTCTACAATCAGTGCGTGTTGCCAGTGATGACATATGGCACTGAGACTTGGTCGCTAACTATTGGCCTCATACACAAGCTCAAAGTCGCCCAACGGGCTATGCAGAGAGCTTTGCTCGGAGTTTCGCTGCGTGATAAAATCCGAAATTAGGAAATCCGTAGAAGAACCAAGGTTACCAACATAGCTTTCAGAATTAGCAGGTTGAAGTGGCAGTGGGCCGGCCATTAAGCTCGCAGAACCGACAACTGTTGGGGAACAAAGGTTCTCGAGTGGCGACCACGAACCGGACGACGCAGTGTTGGAAGGCCCCCCACCCGATGGACCGGCGACATTGTTAAGGTTGCGGGAAGTCGGTGGAAGGAAAAGGCTCAAGACCGTTCGTCATGGAACTCTTTGGGGGAGGCCTATGTTCAGCAGTGGACTTCATCAGGCTGATGATGATGATGAGGTCTTTCAGAAGTAATTTTTAGAGGAGGAAGGGCACAGCGAGATTTTCTCGTTCTGAATTGGAGCAGCCCGCCTGGGGAGGTACCTCCGCCTTACAGAAGATCGCAGCCAAATAACATTATTTGTTTTCAAATAGTGTTGTGTTCCTGCGATGAGTAAGGTTGCCAGAGCTCTTTAGGGGGAGGGGGGTTCGGGGTCGGCAACGCGTGCGTGATGCCTCTGGTATTGCAAGCGCTCATAGGCTACGGTAACCGCTTACCAACAGGTGGGCCGTACGCCTGTTTGCCACCTCAGTAGTATAAAAAAAAAAAAAAAAAAATCCTATGACTTTTCCCTCTTCCCTTTTATTCAACGTTACAACATTTTTTTACAAATAATTATTATTATTAATTGTTACTTTCGCATTTATAACGGTGCTTGTCGTTAGCACAAGCACGCTCGTGTGGTACTAAAACTAGCCTACATGCTATTCTAGCTAAGAAACTAGAAATATCTATTCCAAGTTACAAATAAAGATAAGCGTGATAGTGCGGAGTGTGAGTTTTTAAGTTCTTGCATAGTAAGTGTGATAGATTTGAAGTATGATAGTGTTAAGGGTATTTTTTTTTGAATTCTTGCATGATAAGTGTGATAGAGTTTAGTGTTTTTTTTTATTCTTGCAACGAGTAATTGTTTTCGTAGGTTGCAGCCATCAGCGATGGTGAATACGAGCATATGTGCCGTTTGCGACTACAACAGGCCGGGCGCCACCTGCCAACGGCATATGGAGTGGATGTGGAGAGGAGAATACCGTGAGTTTTCCCCCCCTTTCAGTTTTATCATCGCACACCATACATCATCATAATCCCCTCTTCGTATTTCACCATCATCATCTGTGCACTATTGTGTAATATTACCTACTACTGACAACAAGTCTGTATTTTTGGTATCTTTATTAATATTATTATATATATTTCTGTAAGAGTGAATACTGATATGACGGCTGATAGAGGGGAGTGGAAGAGAAAAACATGTTGTGCCGACCCCACGTGAAGTCGGATAAGAGCAGAGAGATGATGATAATGTTGTTGTCTGTATTTTTGTTGAATTACCTTTAAGTTGTTGTTGGTGGTGGCCCCGGCTAAAGAATAGGCCCCTCCATATCTACCTATCTGCGGATGTCGTAAGAGGCGACTAAGGGAAAAAAGCTAGGGGATGAGCAGCATCGTCCCTCATTTTAACAACGATAGCTCTAACTGCGCTTCCCAACCCGCATGCCCAGCGTGGTGAGTATGGGCAAATCTCCCCATATGATAGGAATTAGCTCTGTCTGTGGGGGAGGCCATGTTCAGCAGTGGACGTCGTACGGCTGAAATGATGACCTTTAAGTTGTATCACGTAAAATATACAATACTCTTTTTAAACTCTGCCCTAAGCACGATTAATTCACGATTAATTCGTATAATAATTATAATAATTCGCGTAACGTTAACGATGCGATAGTAAAAGTAAAATATTAGCCAAGCTCTCATCCCGGCTATCAACAGTGGCTAAGCTATGACAAAGGTCTTCAAACATCCTATGGACTCCATCACCAGCCAGTCATCTGGTGATGGCTCTTACGAACTTGGTTGTTTTGTTTCAGTGCCGGCAACGAGAAGTGAATACCAACGGATACAGCAGCAGTTGGAGATGGAGAAGTTCCCACCACTATACCCTGGAGGACCGCAGAGGGCCTTCCACTCTCTGCCTAAAGAAGATCAGGTATGTTCCCGCTACGCCACCGAGGTCGTCAAGAACAAATTTTATAATTATCTTATCTTTTTTTCGTCTCTTTTGTGTTAGTTTAGTTATATGTTCTAATTGGTTCTATTATTCTACTAATATTATAAATGCGAAAGTTTGTGAGGATGTTTGGATGTTTGTTATTCAATCACGCCGTAACGGCTCAACCGATTTCGATGAAACTTGGAATACAAATAGTTCTTTACCCAGAATAGCATATTTTATGTAGGTACCACGCGAGCGGAGCGGCAGGCGGAAGCTAGTATTCTATACAAATAAAAAAAAACACTAGTACTAGGTTCGGATGCTTGTAGGCTTCTTTTTGTATTGTCACTGATTCTTTCTTGGCCACGCTGTATTAGGTCAGTGAGCAGGTTGAGGTATGGTGGCCATGAAAAGGGCCTATGACCGTTGGTGAAGGAATCAGTGTAGTGAAAGGATTAAAGTGCGCCTCTAAGAGGCTCCTTTCGTGCATAAATGTAGGCTCATCATTTGTAAATGCCTTTTTATTTTTTTTAAAATTTAAATGAATTTCATTTTTGTTTCTACTAATGTTTTAGGCAGCGTACGAGAAGAAGCGTCTAGCTGACTACTGCAGAGTGGCGTACAAAAAGACTAAAGTGACGAGGACCGAAGTGAGAACGACCACGATTTGTCAGAAGGAGAACTCATTCTACGTGGACACTGTCAGGGCTTTCAGGTATTACTGTCAAAGCGGCCTACAAGCCACTTCCTTGGTTGTACATACATCAGACATCCAGACATGAATTTGCTTTCTTCATTAATGATAATAATAAATATTCCGGACATAGTACTAGAGAGTGAATACATAATAGATAAATATTTAACACCCAGACACAGAACAAACATCTGTAATAATAACACACAAATGTTTGTCCTGTGCGGGAAGATTGTGAAAACAAAATGAAAATACTGTTTTTTGTCGCTAATATTATTTAATTTTGTTGATAACATAACCCCCTTTGTTGTTACGGGATGTTATACACGTTATGATTCACCTTGTATTATGTTCCTCAGAGATCGTCGCTATGAATACAAGGCGCTGAACAAGCAAGCCAAAGCGAAGGTATCCGAGGCGGTCGCGAGTGGTGACGCGGCGGAAATCAAACTCGCTAAAAGCAGGGAGGTGTTGTATGACTCGCTACAACTCGCCCACAAGTGTATCCTGAACTCCTTCTACGGATATGTTATGAGAAGAGGGTAAGTGTATGGTTAATAATAATAATAATAATAATAAATATTCCGTTCATATTACACACGGTCAACTGATCCCAAACTAGGCATAGCCTGTACTATGGGTACCAGAGACTGATATACATAATAAATATATATTTAACACCCAGACACAGAACAAACATCTGTGTTAGTCACAAATGTTTGTCCACTGCGGGAATCGAACCCGCAACCTCTAGCGCAGAAGGCGGAGTTACTACCAACTGGGCTATGAGGCCAGTCAAAACAAGTGATTTATAATGTGTATGCTATCCCGAAAGAGGCTTCTTATTATTATTATTAATTATTAATATCTTTATTTCAGGCTACTTGACATATTACACAAACATGTGTAATATGCCATGGCCCATATTAATAAATACCTTACAGACTAACATACATATAATATTAAACTTAAATAACTACACCACATCTAGAGTCAGGGACTTTCTTGATCGTGAGCGCCTCCCTGTAGCGACGGTATACAACTCCAGCTGACCAAAATTCGGGCGCGAGGAACACCTCTTTGTACTTAGCAGCTACCTGGAGCACGTAGGACTTGTACACACATCATGATCATCTCCCTGCCCTTATTCCACTTCATGTGGGGTCGGCACAACATGTTTTTCTCTTCCACTCCCCTCCATCAGCCGTCATATCAGTATTTACTCCTTTCTTACTCATGTCTTCTTTCACACAATCAATCCATTTTCTTTGGTCTACCTCTTCCCTTATATCCTTCCACGTTCATATTTAACACTCTTCAATACAGACAATTTATAATAAAGTTATTTCTTTCTAGTATTTTATTTAACATTTTCATTTAAAAAACTCTATGGAAAAGTCTGCTGTTTTGTGGTCAAAACAGTTTAAAATAAATTATTCTGCTGTTTATGGTAGTAATCTTGATTTCGTACCTTTCATCTTTAGTTCAAAAGATGACAAAAGGACCAAAAACCACTGATTAGAAAATGTTCCGGGAAAAAAACGATTTTTGGTAAGGTGATAGAAACGCCTATTTCCGAATGTTACCTATATTAGTCCGTTGTAATAGGTACTATATAATTTATAATATAACGTATGAGTAGGATAGGTTTGTCCAATAATTAGAACTAATTTTGTTTAGAGCGAGATGGCACAGTATGGAGATGGCGGGTATAGTGTGCTACACCGGCGCTAACATCATCATGAAGGCGAGGGAAATAATCGAACAGATCGGCAGACCATTGGAGTTGGATACTGACGGTGATATACTATCCTTAACTAACTAATAACTAATAAATTAGTTATTAATCTATTTTTTTTATTTATTAAATTAATGTTTACCTAAATGAGACGTTTCATCAATATATGGAGCCTGGGCCTGCACTGTGTACACTACTCTAAAATATGGCTAAGAAATAAAGTAAACGTATTCAATTGGTTATTTTATATAAATTGACTTCGTTCTAAGGTACATTAAGATTTTCTTCGACAAAGAGAGCAACACACAGTGCTACAAAAATATGGCGGATGGACGTGCGTGAAATGTCATTTTGACAACCTACATATAATTGAAAAAAAAAACATCAAATCAAACAACATGACATGAAAAATATGTCAATGTCATGTCAAACGCCAATTATAAACCAACATGGCGGCCTTCAAATAGTGTTCACATAGTAAAAAACTTACCAGAAGAACTATTCTTGTACCATCGCATTTGTCTTAAAATTAATGAAATTGTATTTTTCTTGTAATCTCCTATTTTTTCCTAATTTTTCTATGTAGTGTACATGGACCAGGCCCAGAATGAAATGGCTCCTTTACTACATAATAGATATACTACTCAAAACAAAATAAGGGCCACCCGAGTATTTTTGTTTTGACACCATTTTTTGCTGACCTTCGGTACGAGAATATTTTTTTTGTGAATGCTCTAGTGTCGAGTTAACGATAACAATGAAGCACTAGGCATAGTAGTGTTGACGGTATCGTAAACAATTTTGATGTCTCAAATATCGTGAAGTGGGTAGAGTTTTGTTTATTTTATGATTTGATTTCAGATTAGTGTAACACAAGTCAACTGACAACTACGGTTGTTTTCGGAAGTTAAACGTGTAATATCATCATTTAACCGTAAAATGCCAAGAGTTCGACGCCATTTGGACAATGCTACGGCTACCAGAGCCGTAACGATGATAGAGGCTGGTCAGTCGCAACGTTCCGCGGCTTTACAGCTGGTATGTTCGCGAAGGGCTATCCAAAACCTTTGGAACCGGTATCAGGAGACAGGGAGTGTATCCCGGCGTCGTGGCTCGGGAAGAATTCGTGCTACCACCGCCTAGGAAGATCGGTACGTGCGACTTACTGCGCGACGTGATCGTAATGTGACAGCGCGCGCATTACAAAACCGATTACGCCGGACTACTGGTACACTTGTTAGCGACCAGACCATTAGGAATCGTTTGCACGAAGACCAGCAACGCTCACGAAGGCCTGTAACCCGCACTAAACTAACCGCGACTCATCGTGCAAATCGATTAAGGTTTGCACGTCAACATCTTGAATGGGGCATGGCGGAATGGCGTAAGGTGCTTTTTACGGATGAGTGTAAGGTGAAGTTTTCTAGTGACGATCGACGTATGCGAGTGTGGAGAAGAAGCGGAGAAATATTTTCTGATCCTTGCATTCACGAACGTGACAGGTATGGTGGTCCCAGTGTCATGGTCTGGGGCGGGATCAGTTTACAAGGTAAAACTGACCTTGTTTTTCTGAATGAGGGCACTGTGATATCTCAGAGTTACATCGAAAGGGTTTCAGGCCATATGTCATCCCATTTTCACAACGAGCGGTGGACGGTTTCATCCTGATGCAGGATAATGCACGGCCGCACACAACCCGAGCAACCATCTCTGTCCTGGAGGAAGCCAATATTCAGGTTTTGGCATGGCCTGCGAACAGCCCTGACCTGAATACAATTGAACACCTTTGGGACCAATTAAAACGCAGAGTCCAGGCAGCTGAAGAGGATGTGCACAACCAGCAACAGTTGATTCAATTGCTGAAAAGGTGCTGGGAGGAGATCCCAGAGGAAACATCCGCCATCTTATTGAGAGCATGCCATCGAGGCTTCAAGAATGTGTTTTGAAAAGGGGAGGTCATACCCGTTATTAAACAATTCAAAAGTAAACCACCAATCTTTGCGTTTAGTCTACAATTTAATGCTATTGTTAAGTGTAAACAGCCACAAAAAGTGATAAAACCCAAAAACATCCTTAGATTAAGTAATTTTTGTCGAATTGCATTAAAATTAATTAAATTTAATTCAAAAATAACATTGTTTCATTAAATTTAAAATAAAGGCAGCAAAAAATCACGACATCAAAAAAAAATAGGAAAATTAGTGGTGGCCCTTATTTTGTTTTGAGTAGTATAGATAAAAAAAATATTTGGCACCACAGACACACACAATTAACATAGTTAAGCAATTTCAAACAATATTACAAACATAAATAAACAAGAAAGCAATTCAGAAAAGTAAATAACAGTTGGTAGGTAAGTTTGTGTAATAATTACAATTTATATTAATTATTTAAGTATGTACCTACCTAATCACGTAACCTATAACGATTATCTGTTATGAATAAATAACTATTGACTTATTTTTAAACTGCTTGGGGGGCAAGCAAGCTACTGCTTAGTACAACTTCCAGTGATCAATTCTAAGTTTTGTCTCAGGTATTTGGTGTATTCTGCCCTCATCGTTGCCGGAAAATGTGACAGTTCACACAACACATGCGAAGAAAAAGAAAATTAACGTTTCATTCCCTAATGCCGTGCTCAATGCTATGGTCAAGGTTTGTATTTAATTTAAAATATCTAAAACTAAAACCTCTAAAATAAATAATAATACATGGCCGTGTGGTGGCCCCGGCTGAAAATTAGGCCTCTCCATATACTACCCGTGGATGTCGTAAGAGGCGACTAAGGAAAAAAAGCTAGGGGATGGGAAGCAGCGTCCCCTATTTTCACAAAGAAAGCTCTAACTGCGCTCGCCCACCCGCGTGCCCAGCGCCAACTACTATTTAATAGCAGTATTTTTTTTTTCAAAATTAATATTAATACATTTTCTTAAGAACAAATATTTCTAACTACAAAAGCAACCTTATAATTTTGCTCTAACCTTTAAGTATATTTGAAAGGCAATACATAGTAATGTTTTGATAACACTTCAGGATCACTTCACAAACGACCAATACTTCGAGCTAACAGACCCAGCGACTAAGAAGTACGAGCAACGCGCTGAGAACTCAATATTCTTCGAAGTGGACGGCCCTTACCTCGCGATGGTGCTGCCAGCGTCCAAAGAAGAGGGCAAGAGGTTGAAGAAGCGATATGCTGTGTTCAACTTCGATGGCTCTTTGGCTGAACTGAAAGGTAAACTGAGGTCTGACTCCGTAAGGGTTATTTCACACGTACCACAACCACACCACGTGGTCGGGCGCATAGTTTGTATTGAAAATGAATAGTAGAATATACACGTACCTACAACATTTTGCCGTCGTTTTTATCGACCGCATGAGTGGTACCGACCACATCGCAACCACCAGCGACGACACTGTAAACTAGCGGCCACATCGCAGAACATAAGCACATCGACATTTTGTCGGTACCACAACGCACCTGCAAAAAGCTGCAGCGACACTATTCACACGTAACCATTGCTGGAACACCTTTTGTCGTTGCGATGTGGTGTGGTTGTGGTACGTGTGAATTATCCCTAATATTCGTGAGTTACTACACCTTTTGTCGTTGACATGTGGTGTGGTTGTGGTACGTGTGAATTCTCCCTTATATTCGTGAGTTACTTGTCACCGTGAGGCGTGTATGTATTAGGAGGAGGTAGGGCACAGCGAGATTTTCTCGTTCTGAATTGGAGCAGCCTGCCTGGGGAGGTACCTCCGCCTTACAGAAGACCGCAGCCAAATAACATTATTTGTTTCAAATAGTGTTGTTTTCCTGCGGTGAGTAAGGTTGCCAGAGCTCTTTAGGGGGGAAGGGGGTTCGGGGTCGGCAACGCGTGCGTGATGCCTCTGGTATTGCAAGCGCTCATAGGCTACGGTAACCGCTTACCATCAGGTGGGCCGTAAGCTTGTTTGCAACATCTGTTGTATTAAAAAAAAAAAAAAGTGTATAGTAAACTATGAGTTGTATTATTTAAAATTGTCATTATTTTTAGGTTTCGAAGTAAAACGTCGTGGTGAGCTGCAGCTGATCAAAATCTTTCAGTCGTCCGTATTCGAAGCGTTCCTGAAGGGCAATGACCTGAAATCTTGCTACGGCGCCGTTGCGAAGGTGGCTGATTACTGGCTCGATGTGCTCTACAGTAAAGGTATTATTTATTTATTGACTGGCCTCATAGCTCAGTTGGTAGTAACTCTGCCTTCTGCGCTAGAGGTCGCGGGTTCGATTCCCGCACTCGACAAACATTTGTGACTAACACAGATGTTTGTTCTGTGTCTGGGTGTTAAATATATATCTATTATGTATATCAGTCTCTGGTACCCATAGTACAGGCTATGCCTAGTATGGGATCAGTTGACCGTGTGAATATGTCCGGAATATATATATATATATATTATAAAACAGCACTTTACACTTACCACCTTATTCATAATCTTACTACATATCTTACATAACCTACTAATATTATAAATGCGAAAGTTTGTGAGGATGTTTGTTGTTCAATCACGCCGTAATCAATCGGCTCAACCGATTACGTTGCAACTTGGAATAGATAAAGTTAATTACCTAGAATAGCAAATAGGCTACTTTTCATGTAGGTACCACGCGAGCGAAGCCGCGGGCGGAAGCTAGTATTATTATAAAACAGTACGCATACCCATCATGGTATTTCAGCCAGTGTGTAGTGTTGTTTTGGACAAAGGCCAGGTCAAGAGTACCCTAAACCGACGAGCATGTATAAAGCCGCGGCCTGCACTCGCGCCCGCTGCCGTCTCCACCCGTCCCGAGCCGCCACCGGCGCCGGTCGAGCCGATGTGTGTCACGTCCACCCCGCAACGTGACTACGCCGCTGTAGCTGCGAGCCAAGTAAAGCCCAAGCGATACCAACGACGGGGACGTACTTGTGGAACGGAAGAAGAGGAAGCCCACTTGTCATAATCAGTGCGGGACCGCCGCAGCGACTGCGCTAGACCAGCTGTGCCTCCTTCGTGCCGAGATGCCCACCACGCAGCTCTACGTGTCACGGGTCCACTACACCGTGAAGGCTGAGGGGGTGGTGGAGTACTTGAAGCAGAAGACCGGCCTGTCCATAAGAGTCGAAAAGTTGGAATCTCGCCGTAATGTGAATTTTAATTCATTTATGGTGAGAGTACCGACTAATTGTCTCTCTACATTTATGGATAGCGGGTTTTGGCCGAAGGGTGACGTATTCAGGAAGTTCATCGGAAGCCTGATACGCGACACCGCGCGCACGTCATCTGCGACGTCGTTCAAATAATGTATGTAGTGCAGATTATAATGTAATGTTAGGTATATTTTTTAAATGTATGTTAGTCATTAAGGTATTTTTATACTACCTGCTCGTCAATGGCATATTATGTGTCATGCAAACCTTTCCTAAAGTAAGTCATTACAGCCCTACGGTCTAGCCGGGTCATAATGTTGTACTGAATTTCATTATTTCCCATGGGACATAATGTGATTTGAATTTGGAATGCAACCCATGTAGTCGTGCTTGATCGAGGTAGGTTTCAAAAATGTTTGGGTGCAATGAGATTTTATTCTAATTAGGCTGTATGTTATCATTTTCTTTGCACTGCCTACAAATTAAAAAAAAGAAAAACATGAAAACTTTTTAAGAAATTCATTTTCACCCGCGCTCGAAGAAGGATTTATTCGAATGTCGAACTGACCACTACAGAATAGACTACAGAAAAAGAAAAAAATGCGCCATGCGCTCAAACTGCTGTGTTGTTATCTACACCGAAACTCAGTTTCGATTCGAATAAACTTCTAAAAAATTTCAAGTGACGACGACAGTGATTTTGATTCGACTCCAGAATGCATACAATCTGAAGCCTCTGGTATAGTTGGAAACTTACTTCCAGAAAAATTATTTCTTTCTACTTAACAGTCATTGTTTTCAATTACCTCGCAGGAAGTATAAAAAGTAGAGTATGCATCGCGGGCTTAAATGTGTATTTGTCTTGGGCGATCTTGAACCCCTCGTACTCAGGATTCTTGCCTTAATTCCCTCGCTCCGCTCGGGAGTTAACCATAGAATCCCTCGTTCTCGGGGTTCAATATAGCGCCCGCGACATAATACACTACTTTAAGCCCTTGTTGCATAATCTACTATTATCTATGGGCCAACATTTTTGTTTTACAATTATTTGATGCCTGAAATAAATGATTTTATTATATTATATTATTATTATAAGGAATGTGATGAGAGTGAATGAAGCAAAAGAGGTATATTAGGATCGTAGCAAGTGGAAAGCCGTGGTATCTGCCTACCCCTCTGGGAAATAGGCGTGATTTTATGTATGTATGTATGTTTGTGTGTTGTTCTAGCCTAGTTAACCCTTTCGTTTCTAGGGTCCAACATGCCGGATTCCGAACTATTCGAGCTGATATCAGAGAATCGCTCCATGTCTAAGAAGTTAGAAGACTACGGCGGGCAGAAATCAACCTCTATTTCGACAGCGAAGCGGTTAGCCGAGTTCTTGGGCGATCAGATGGTGAAAGATGCGGGACTAGCGTGCAGGTATGGCTTTCTTAAGAATATGTATAAATTAATGTGCTAACTTTGTATTTTCTACCTAAAAAATAACTATTGTAATGTTTGCCAAATAAAATAAAATAAATAAATATGGAGTGCTTGCTCGTCGTGATTCTTTCTTGGTCATCCTGTACTACAGGAGGCTTAGGTATGGTGGCCCTGAAAAGGGCCTATGACGGTCGGTGAAAGAATCAGTGTAGTGATAGGATTCCTACCGATTTTTTCATTCACCGTTTGAGAGCACTAGTATAGCGCACATAAATTATCGGAATGGAAATCTTTATATCAGTGACCACGATAATATTATAAACTAGTTGCTCTATTCCCTATATGAATCAAGATGTTTCCTTTGTTTATATTATGATACACGATATTTCACCCAGGTTCATAATATCCCCTACATGAACCACGATGTTTCACCCAGCTTCATTATATCCCCTATATGAACCACGATGTTTCACCCAGCTTCACAATATCCCCTATATGAACCACGATGTTTCACCCAGCTTCATAATAACCCCTATATGAACCACGATGTTTCACCCAGCTTCACAATATCCCCTATATGAACCACGATGTTTCACCCAGGTTCATAATATCCCGCAAGCCGGAAGGCGCGCCAGTCACCGAGCGCGCAATACCCCTGGCCATCTTTCAATCGCCGGCCGCTGTCAAACGTCACCACTTGCGGCGATGGCTGAAGGACAACAGTATCACCGAAGACATTGATATCAGAGATGTGTTGGACTGGGCGTACTATATTGAGCGATTGAGCGGCGCTATACAGAAGATTATCACTATACCGGCAGCTATGCAAGGGGTTAGTATGATAGACGGGCATACAACGTATTCTGTTACTAGTGTTACCAAAAAGGGCTCATTCTATACACATAAAGGGATAGATACATAGAGACACATAGATGAGTAAGGTTGCCAGAGCTCTTTAGGGGGGAGAGGGTTCGGGGTCGGCAACGCGTGCGTGATACCTTTGGTATAGCAAGCGCTCATAGGCTACGGTAACCGCTTACCAACAGGTGGGCTGTATGATTGTTTGCCACCTCAGTAGTATAAAAAAAAAATCACTTTACAAAGAATTTATTTGGCAATTCAACGCGGGAATGCAGCCAGTGCTCTTGGCACCTTGCCGCATGACCAAAATTATTTGTTTATTTAGTTTCTATTTTATTTTGTAATTATTTGATTTTATATTTTATAGTATGTATATAGTTATATTTTAAGTAGTTCATAATGACATTCTTTTTCTTCTAATTTTTATTATTTTATTTATTAATTAAATTTATTATGATTGTAAATTAAATATTGCATGCCTAGATATAGGTAGAATACATTGATTCAATAGTATATAGTAATTGACATCTTTATGACATGTATTTCAAGCAATAAATTATACTTTGACTTTGACTGTGTTTTTAGCTCGATAACCCAGTACCAAGATGTCAATACCCGGACTGGCTTCACAAGAAGATGCTTGCCAAAACAGACAAGTTCAAGACGAGAAAGATTACAGATATGTTCACGGCACAGCCTAAAGAGGTCAGGCTGAGGGAAGACGATACCGATGATAATGGACAAATTGTGAGTATCAATGAAGCTCTACATTCCATTTTGTGAAAAAGGAACATCGAAAAAAAATTATAGGCATCACGCCGTGTTTGTTGCCTGATTCTTCTTGTCTGTGCCCGGTGGAATAGGCGTAGCTTCACTTAGGATTTTATTAAAATAAACACCTATTGATTTGATTCGTCTGGTATGACGATTTTCAGAATTCAATTCAGAAAAAAAATATCGAAATAACGATTTAACTAAACTACTCTTGGGTTCGGGGTCGGCAACGCGTGCGTGATGCCTCTGGTATTACAAGTGTTCATAGGCTACGGTAACCAATTACCAACAGGTGCGCCGTGAGCTTGTTTGCCACCTTAGTTGTATTAAAAAAACGACGTCTGTAATATCGGAATTATTATTCCAAAGTACAATTCTGTGACAAAGCTAATGTTATTCCTTTATCATGTAGGACACAGAAATCGATATGGAAGACATAGGCAAGGATACATCAGCGACGTCAGAGATCCGTCCCATAGTGCACACGACGAAGCGGAAGCGACAGGAGACTCCGCCTCTGGAGGCTGCCACTTGGCGGGATGCACTTGGCCCGCCGCCGCCTTTTGGCAACACTAAGGTTAAAGTCACAGCCATATTCGTATCTGATTCATCATCTTCCTGCCCTTATCCTACATCATGTGGGGTCGGCACAACATGTATTCTTCTTCCATTTCCCTCTATCAGTCGTCATCCCAGCACTCACTCCTTTCTTCACCATATCCACACACAGTCCATCCATCTTTTCTTTGGCCTACCTCTACTCCTACATCCATCCACATTCATATCTAACACTCTTCTTGTCACATGACATTCTTCCCTCTTCTTGACATGCCCATACCAAGCTAACCGATTACTCCTCAGCTTTTCCGTCAATGGCGCCACTTTCAAACTTCCTCTTACATACTCATTCCTTATCTTAGCCAATCTGGTCATTCCACACATCCATCTTAACATTCAGATCTCCGCTGCGTGCAATCTTCTTTCATCCGTCCCTTTGGCAGCCCAACACTCAGAACCATACAATACGAAAATAGGTCTTATGATCGTTTTGTAAATTTTTCCCTTAACTTTATATTCGTGTCTGATTATCGGAGTAAAACGACGAGTACCTATCCTGATATAGTTATTCCATTTCACGAAGTCTAGTAAATCATTGCAATTTGAATCTTATATAAATGTCTTAAAGGTTACCAGACAAGTCATCTTGAGATGGAATAACTGAACCACAACATGGAGCAAATACTTTTAGATCCTACTGGTCGTACTTCCTAATATCCCACTTACTACTTCCTTCTATCCTCCTATCATACTTCCTACTTATTATATACAGGGTGAGTTTTTTTCAGGGCCACTTAGGCGAAATCGGAAACCGTGAGAGTATGCGAAAAGTGATGTTAGGAGTTAAGGGCTTGATTTTGAAAAAAATAAGATCTGCATATTTTTTTGTTTTTCACAAAAAAATTGATGATTTTTTTTTTGCATTTCTGTGTTCTATGTTTGATAATAAATAAATAAATGTATGATAACAATGTGTATAAAGTTTTTGGAACACCTTCAAAACTGCAAATTTATAAATTAAACAATATTTATTTATAGAAGGTTTATTATTTTGGTCGGAATATGTGCAAACAAAGCAATTAATTAGTAAAAAATAACCTTCGGTAAATAAATATTGTTGAATATAAAAATTTATAATTATAAGGTGTTCCAACAACTTTAGTTAGACACATAGTTATCATACATTTATTTATTAACTATCAAACAAAGAACACAAAAAAGCTATAAAAAAAGGTTTCCAAAATTCTACATTTGCTGAAAAACTGTAAATAAATTTCAACTTTTTTTTTTATGCTGATCTTATTTTTTTCAAAACCGAGCCCGCAACTCCCTAAAATCACTTTTCGATTACTCTCACGGTTTCCGATTTCGCCTTAGTGGCCCTGAAAAAAAACTCAACCAGTATATTTTAAATGCATAAGTATTTATATATGTATGCTTGTGACTCAATCACGCTGTAACCACTGAATGGATTGGAATGGAATTTGGCATGCATGAGTAGTGTACAACCTGGAATAACATACAGCTTATTTTTATACGGGTACCACGGAAGCAAGTTATTCAAGCATTGAACCCGCACCTTGCAAGTCCCAGCCGGACCGTTGTCCGCTGCGCCACGAAAAAACACAAGTACCCTATAGCTTATTCTAAAAAAGCCTAAGTCTAATAAAGCCTGGGTCTGAGCTTCAACAGGCAAAACTTTAAAGTGATTCGTATTATTGCTATTTTATTTATTTACAGGAAGAACGTAAACAATGGATACTTTTCCAAAAGAAGAAATGGCTGTGGCAAATGGAACGAAGAGGCTACAGAAATCGAAGCAAGAAAGGTATAGTTTAAATAAAGCAATTTTCTTTTAATTATTTCTTTTTCTTTATAGAATCACCAATTTCGGGATAGTATAAATATTATTATGAATAACTTTGTACAATAATCTATTATTTTTAGGTAAAACCGACCACGATTCGTCGATGCCCCCGCCAAGAAGTATAGGCTCGACCACGAACACGTTAGGAGGTTTCATCAAAAGAGCGCAGAGGACTTTATTAAATACTCCATGGCAAATAATACAGGTAAGTTTTATCCCATCAAAAACATAAATGTGAAAATCGGAGCCAAGTTCTATATAAGAATATGCGTGGTTGTCGACATCGCCGACAATAGAATTGGGAACTAAATGGGTGCCAAGTTCTGCCAAGCACTAGATTTGCCTTGGCTAGTTTTTACCAGTAAATCAAATGATTAGAAGAGTAAGATAAATGGACCTTACAATGCAGGGTATAATTAGACTACTCCCAAAATGATGAATTGACATAATTGACAAAATGAAAAATGATTCTATTTACAAAAAAAAACAAAAATCGCGAAAAATTTTTAGGCCGCTTTTTTCGTGTTATCATTTCTCATTGTTCTCCATCACCGTTTGATGATGATGGAGTTTTAATTAATTGTTTTCTTCCCGCTAATATTCTTACTTTTTGTTGATAGAATAAGCCCCATTTGGGATGGTATGCACATTATAAATCACCTTGCTCTGTTTAGGTAGCAGAAACGGCAGAACCCGGCCTGTTCCGCCTCTGGGCTCTAGTCGGCACCGAGCTCCACCAAATCAAGCTGTCGGTGCCTCGCATATTCTACGTGAACCAGCGGTCCGGGCGCGCGGCCGACAGCGGGCCATATTGGCGCAAGTGCAGCCGCGTGCTGCCGCGGGCGCACCCCGCGCTGCACCTCTACCAGTACTCCGTGCCCGAGACTCTCTACAGGGAGCATCAGGAGTGAGTAGACATATTGCGTGAGAGGAGCATACATCTACGCTTCAAAAAAGCAAATCCTGTAGGGGAACAGTCCTCATCTCTCTTATCCCACGCAATACGGGGCACAAAATGATAAGAATAGAACATATTTATTTTCTTACAAAAGTTGGAGGCAGAGCCAATTTTGTTACTAAACTGACTCCTCTTTATTTTTTTTGTTTTTTTTTTAATCAGTTTGTGTATCATGTTTTCTGTGTAGGTTTTGTAAGAAAATAAATATGTTCTATTCTAATTTTTCTTTTTTTTTTTCTTTCTTATGCATGCTGAGAAGCATGCGTTGGTTGACTAGCAGGCTAGCATCCAACGCTGTTCTTCCGTCAACGCCAGATTCTTTCTTCCAGTGTCTCCTATCCGTCCATCTCAGTGCTTACTCTTTTCTTGCACAATGAGAAACTGAACCTCTATCAGTTCATCATAATCATCATTCTGTAGAAGTCCACTGCTGAACATGTCTAGCACAGGTTTCCAGAGCGAATACATAAATAAAAAAAAAACCTCAAATTCTAATTAAATTCCTATCGTGTGTTATAATCCCCACGCTAAGTACGTGGGTTGGTGAGCGCAGTTAGAGCTATCTTTGTGGAAATAGAAGATACTGCTGCCAGTCCCCTTGCTTATTTTTGCCTGCCTCTAGCAATTAAGTCCTACCATTAATAGCATTCCGGTGCTCATATTTTTTGGTGTATTTCAGAGAATTGATGGGAGAACTATCAGCTCCAGAAATCGAGGGTATCTACGAAACTCAAATGAGCTTGGAATTCAGAGTTCTAGTCCAACTCGGCTGTATTTGTGCCGTAGACCAGACAGAAGCTAGAAGGTAATTCCAACCTTATTTCCTACAGTAATAAGATACATTTTTCAGTATTTAATAAGTTGTTGTTTCAGGTTGATCCAAATAGGCTCAAACACTGATACATTCAGTCTAAGCCAGCTTGTTTTCAAGAGTGTTGCTCATCAACCTTACTTACAAAAGCAGGTAACATAACTTTCATTTGTGATCATTCAAAATTGCGCCTTATTTTAAGAAAATAAAATCCATTTTAGCTTACACTTTTTTTAAATTGTTTATTTCATGAAACTCTACTTTAAGAAGTATTATATAAGATCAATTTTCAATTGTTTCTAGGATGGTGTGGCACCAATAAAACACATATTCCTCTACCAACATTCAGCGTTGAACTCAAGTAGAAGTATGTGGTCGTTGATAATGGGACCGACGAAAAAGGCTTACATATTCGTACTGGACACTGTAAAGACCAACCAAGTGCCTAATATGAATACTTTGTATGCAGCTGAACGAACCGCCAAGTAAGTTTTTCTGTTTTGACTTATTTATTTAAGTAATTTTGATTTATTTTTCTGTTTTATTGGACACACAAGAATACGCAGGAAATAGCATTGCACTGGTGGAGTGGTGTTAGTGGCCTTCCGATCCACAGGTCGTGGGCTCGAATCCCGGTCGTGCTTCAATGGATTTTCCATACCGAAAATTTATGTGCGCTATACTAGTGCTACTGAAGGAAACATCGTAAGGAAACCAGCATGTCCTAGAACCTATGGTAGATTCGAAGAAATGTGACATCTGCACGAAAGGAGCCTTTTTTCATTTCTAATTTTATCGAGCATAGCTCTCTCCATAGCCCGTTGCGCGACATTGAGCTTGTATATGAGGCCTATAGTTAACGACCAAGTCTCAGGCTCGTATTCAGAGACACGACTCAAGCATAGATTTAATCACAGATCAGCTGAACTCTACTTAAGTATTGAATCTCTTCTTAAACATAGCTTTTATTCAAGAACGGTACTTAAACTACTCTCAGCTGAATCGAGTCTCAAATCTGTACTCAAATGTTCTCGTTTACATTTTGATTTATTTTTAATCTTAGATCCGTTTTACGCAGAAATTCAAACAGCCAGGGTGGAAATAGACTAGAACAATAAAGTGAAGTATAAATATGCATCAAAGTACGTGTAACGGAACGAAAATGTAATTTGATTAATATCAAATCAAATCTAAACTCAAGCACCGATTTCGTCTGATTGACGTTTCAGAATAAGCATTTACTCAGGTGAACTGTGATCATTGAATTTATACTTAAATACTGTTCAAGAATTAGAATCTCGCCTCAAATCGAGATTTAAGTACAGATCAATGCTCGAGTCTTGTCTCTGAATACGAGCCTCAGTGCCATATGTCATTACTAGCAACAGATGTCGTCACACGACACGTCTCGACGCTCTGGGGTATCTTTTTTTTTAAATATATCTGAGGTGAGAAACGAGCTTGGTAACCCACCTTTTGTTAAGCGGTTACCGTAGCCTATGGGCGCTTGCAATACCGGAGGCATCACGCACGCGTTGCCGACCCCTCCCCCTAAAGATCTCTGGCAACCTTACTCACCGCAGGAACACAACACTATTTGAAACAAATAATGTTATTTGGCTGCGACCAGAATATCGCGTAGGTTACCTAAGGTAGGTGTCGATAATGTACCTCCGCCTTACAGAAGTAAGGTGGTGGTACCTCCCCAGGCTGGCTGCTCCAATTCAGAACGAGAAAATCTCGCTGTGCCATACCTCTTCCAAAATCCATAATCTGCGTTGATCTGCGACATGCATTGATAACACTTTTATTAATTCCCTCTGCAGGATCAACCTCGGCATAGAAGAAGACACCCTTCCTTCTTCAGAACTAACTTGGGAGATCTCAGTGGAGACAGAGGCTCGCAACATATGGAGAGGGGTACAACGTGCCCTGCAGAGGTACAAGGAGGAGCGCAGCGGACATACTGCGATAGCGGTGCAGGCCTCGCTGTCTCCGCATGCTTTACTCGCGCTGATGCCCGGTACGTATTATTTGGGGTCACCGATATTGCGTTAGTGGTATCGCTTATTTTATTAGATATTTTTTTCCTGGTTTGGGTATTGTGCTGTGTGTTTCTACTACACATACAATACAATACAATTCTTTATTAATAACGCCAAGTTACAAGTCAGGTGGGTACATTATCTGTAATAAAATATAGTGACCTCATTATTGGGTACTTAATTAATTATTAATTATAAGAAGGTATATAATTATATTATGTACTTTTATGTTGGTAGATACCTGTTAGGTACCTACGACTAAATAATAGGTAAGTCGTGGAGCTCATCTACTGAGTAGAAAGTGTGCTCGAGGAGCCACCTACGCAATCTTAACTTGAAGACCGCCGTGGAAGTATCCTACTAATATTATAGACTAGCTTCCGCCCGCGGCTTCGCTCGTGTGGTACCTACATAAAAAGTGACATAAAAAGTGCATATATGCTATTCCAGACTATAATCTATCTCTGTACCAAATTTCATCCAAATCCGTTCGGCCGTTTAGCCGTGATTGAACCACAAACATCCAAACATCCTCACAAACTTTCGCAGTTATAATATCAGTAGGATGCGAAGGTTTGTAAAGATGTTTGGATGTTTGTTGTTCAATCACGCCGCAACGGCTCAACCGATTTCGTTGAAACTTGGAATAGATAAAGTTCTTCACTTAGAATAGCATTAGATTTTTATGTAGGTACCACGCGAGCGAAACCGCGGGCGGTAGCTAGTGCATAATAATAATCTATTTCATTTACATATATTTATTAAACTATTATGGTTATGATCTTAATTTTAACTTAAACGGGATATTTACCATGATTTGTGAATTTATTTGTTCATTATGGTAAATATACGGGATATTTTTTTTTAGTGAAAACTGTTTCATTTATTTGTTTGAACAGGTCTGGCGGAATTCCCATTAGTTCCCCTACACGTGCGTGACGTAGAAACTCTATACAACACGCTGGAGTGGCAGCGGATCGGCGCGCGAGCTATCGTGCGGCACTACCTCAACTTGGAGTCTGTTCTTCAGCTCACCATAGAGCAATGCAGGTTAGTAATGCGAAGCTATTTATATTTCTCAGAAGACCTTAGATGGTGTATCCCTACCAGTCTGCTCCGACTTCCGGTACCTCGGTTCGTTAATCCAGAACGACGGCGATATAGACCGGGATGTGAAAAATAGAATAAATGAGGATGGATGAAATGGCGACAGGTCACAGGAACTACGTGTGATCCAAGAATGCCCCTTAAACTTAAGGGGAAAATTTACAAAACGATCATCAGACCTGTCGTACTGTATGGATCTGAGTGTTGGGCAACCAAAGGGACGGATGAAAGAAGAGTGCATGCTGCGGAAATGCGAATGTTGAGATGGATGTGTGGAGTGACTAGAATGGACAAGATACGGAATGAGTACATCAGAGGAAGTTTGAAAGTAGCGCCAGTGACTGAGAAGTTGAAGAGCAAAAGGTTAGCGTGGTATGGGCATGTCATGCGGAGGGAAGAATGCCATGTGACTAGAAGATTGTTAAATATGAATGTGGAAGGATATAAGGGGAGAGGTAGACCAAAGAAAAGATGGATAGATTGTGTGAAAGACGACATGAGTAAGAAAGGCGTGAATACTGATTTGACGGCCGATAGAGGGGAGTGGAAGAGAAAAACATGTTGTGCCGACCCCACATGAAGTGGGATAAGGGCAGGGAGATGATGAAGACCTACTCCGAAATGTTAGTTAATTACTCCCTTGTTAACGGTGAGCGGTATAAAGTGAAGCTTTCCGTTATTGTATGGTTTATGATACACCATACGCGGCTTGCTGGTTTTGGTAGGAGCGCAATAGACCGTGTATGGCGCTCCTACCAAAACCGGCAAGCAATTTACTTTTACACATACCGAAGACTGGTGAGACGGCTCAATTAAAAGCGGATACTATTGTTTGTTCGATTCGTTCGTCGTGTAACTGGTTCTTTCTAGGACACCTTTCGTAAGGTCAGTAGACACCTTATATTCCTCCTATTCCTCCTTCCTCTTGTATTCCTTGAAAAGGGCCTCGTGCTGCATGCTCTCGCAGATGATATTTTTTTTCCAATACAAATAAGTTAATAAGCTGAAAGCAACAATATTTTTTTTATACATACAATACAACTAAGTTGGCAAACAATCTTACGGCCCTCCTGTTGGTTATTAGTTACCGTAGCCTATGAACGTTTGCAATACCAGAGGTATCACGCACGCGTTGCCGCCCTGAATTCAATATTTATAATTTCAATTAATGAGTAATTGAAGTTTGCATGGGCTTCCAAGATATCTGAGTTAGGGTTGAATGTGGATGGATATAAGAGTGAGGAAGGAAAAAAATAGTATGGATGGACTGTATTAAAGATAACATGAGTGAGAAAGAAGTGAGTGCGTAGATGACGGCTAACAGAAGAGAGTGGAAGAAGAAAACATTTTGTGCATTTTTGTAAGAGTTATGAAATTACAAACGAATCTGTTTAAATATAAGATATTTTTTACAAAAACTAAAAACCGACTTCCAATTCCTGAATATTTACAAGATTATTATTAAAGCCGCTAGGAAATTAAGACCTTAAAGTTTATAAAATAGGATAAAAACTATTTGTGGGCATCCTATAGAACTTCGTTTTGTCAGAGTATTTTTTTGTATTCAACCTCTGCGTTTTGCTTACTGAGGATGACGCTAAGGCTACCTAAACTTTCGAACAAAAAAATAAAAGTTAGAATGACATCCATTCATCATCAACATAATTGAATTAAATTGAATTCTTACGGTACTGACTGACAATCAAACGTAGTGATTTTATTCTCTTTGACAATCAACGCAGATTCTAACCAAAAGTCCTAAGAGTATGAAATTTGCAGGGTAGCTTCCTGTAGTAACGTATGGGTGCCCAGAAAGGAATTCACAACACACAACCCCTAAGGTTAAAGTTTATATACAAAATAGCAGCAACCGAACGAAGTCGCAAGGATTACCACTAGTCCACAAAAAAAAATTCGGCAAGTCCTGATTTCAAGAGATGATGACGAATTTTTGACGGTTTTTTAAGTTTTACGGGACAAGTAGTAATCACTCAGGGACCACCCCGGGATCATGCTATATACACCAGCGAAAGAATCCTCAAAAACGGTTTACTATTGGCGGAGATATCGAGTAACATTCACACAAAAAAAAATACAGCTGTCTTGAGAACCTCCTACTTTTTGAAGTCGGTTAAAAAATTAAATGCACCATCGTCAGTCGTACGCCATCAGTTCTGCCGGCAGCTCGTGTAGAGCGGGCTGCGCGCGCATCACGAGAAACACACGATTAAAGTATCTGAAGATGAGACCTGACATTGGAAAAGTTCAACTTCAAGCCTAACATAGTTTTTTCAAGTTCAAGAATTTCGGCAACAAGATTGCCACCTTGACAGCTAATTTATACATATATTGATTTATTTGAACTTATTTGACCCCAAAACAGCAGATTTTTTTTAATGAAAAATTTCGAATTTACTAAACTTTATTGCCAATTAGGTGTAAAATAAACACCTTTCGGGAGAGCATACATATTATGAATCCACTTGTTCTTATATTATAAACTTTGCACTTATGTTCCTACTGATATTAACTATTCTACTATCGTAACCATAAGTTAAGTAATGTTCATCATTTTAATTTTTCGGACCTTTTTGTTTAACGGTGCCTTGTGTAACCTTATGTTAGTATAAATATTGTTGATAAATATATCGTCATATCCCTGGCATTACAACACCGTGTATAGCGAACAACCGCATGGCACATTATCTATAGAGCCGCCCCCCCCCCCCGGCCTCGTCGCCCGCGGACTTAGATAATTTATAGAATGGATTGGCCATACAAGGCGCCTCTCCTCAGAAATTGTACATCGGAGGTACTGTTTTGTGCGACATTTAATTCTTACTCGCAAAAAATTCGGAAAATGTGTTCGGCGAATCGCTTTGCACGTTATTAACTTCGCAAAAGCCGTGGACCAATGGGAATGTCACACCTCTTCGGCTATTTGGGAACCTAAAAATGATCTATGTTAATAACTTTTTTTATGATAATGTACGAAATACCTACAGCGGCGTAGGCAGGACCGCACGTATTGACCATTCTTTCCTGTTTATAAGACCAACTAGGCTGAGAGGATGGAATAGGTACTGGGCAAGCCTACTCCATCTAAAATATGTCCTAGGCACTACCTACAGCTTCCTATGAGTCAAAAGTTCCATCTGACGCTGCTGTATAAATCATCTAGAATAGATGTTATAAGGCCTTGCACACACAGTGCGTATCTTTTACTTAGTAAAATGTTCAAAAACCATGTATCAAAAACGTTAATCAAGTTAGGTACGAGAAAGTGTTGTCTAGTACCATATTCGTGACGACAGATGGTAGCAGGCACGACCATGAACTTACAAACTCGCTAAGCTCGTCACGACTCTCTGCCGTGGCCACGATATATCAACTGTCGTCGCAACACGCCGTAACGTGACCTACCCACTAGTACCCACCCCTCTCCCCATCCCGCGGCGCTCCAGTACTAGAGAGAGTTTTGCTTGAGGCGAACGTGTAGCACAATGGTGGATATATCGGCAGAAATATTAATCCCACTTATAGAACAAAGAAGAGTTATCTGGGACAAAAATTCAGAAGAATATAAAGATAAAAGTATGAAATCAGCTGCATGGAAAGAAATTTGCTGTTATTTGAATCCAGACTTCGATACATTGGAAAGTAATGAGAGAAAAGATTTTGGTAAGTTTCTAAAGCATTTTTTGTTATAATATACTTAGGAAAAGTAGTAATTTTTTTTGATTCGGCTCGGACTTATTAGGCCTTGGATTTTTCGCGGCACGGTAGAAAAAACAAGAAACTACGGCCAGCGGCCCGGCCCGTTGACGACGCCGCCGCGCCGTGCATCGTGACACGGTGCCGTGAACGACGCTGTGTGCCGGTTAAATGTGTACAGGCCCTTTGGGCCGCCTTCGCCGCCACACGTCACTATGTTTAGTTAGCATACTACTCTAACGTATCTAAATACCATTTTTCTTTTAGTTACAAAGTTTTTTCTTTGGCAGCTAAAAGCGTGTCAACAAAGTGGACACACATACGGGACGCATTTTTGAGATCTGTAAGAAAAGGAAAGGAAGAAAGACTATCTGGCGCCGGCGTTAAAACACGGCCTTATGTTTATCAGAATCAACTGATTTTCTTATTGAGAATGAATAATCCTGGGATCACACACGATTATTTTAATGAGCACAATACTTCTATGAACTCAGACAGCTGCAGTGATGTAGAAAAGCCTTTACCACCACCTAAAAGAAAGATAAAGAGTGATAGATTAGATGATAAAATGGCCAAGTTTCTGGATAAGAAATTAAAAAATCACGAACATCGCCATATATCGTTTATCAAAGGAGTGTTGCCATCTCTAGCGACATTTGACGATGATGAAAATTTAGAGTTCCAGGCGGGTGTACTGGCTTTGATTCAAAAAATAAAAAAGAAACGCTCAGACAATGTTTATGGTAATTAATTACGCACAGTGTACCGCTTATTGACAGTTTAACAAGATTAATTCCGTATTCCTAATTACTTTATGGGTTCGATAAAAGTATGTCCGCCTCTTTATTTTGTTTTCTGTTATATAGATCAGCGCGAGAGTTATCGAGCTGATAAAATAATTGACGGGTTATGAATAAGAGGGTTAAGGTTCAATTCTCGTGAAATAGTGCTGACAAGCTCGCATTGAATAGCACTCAGACTAGTCAATGTAGGGTCCTGGGACTCCTACTTTGGATCTTAACAAAAAATACCTGTTAAGTTTATTGTTAATGAATGTGATTTCGAAATGATTCTAAAATAAATATGAATTTAATATTACAAACTTCCATTTATTTACCGACCTGGACATACTTATCACCAATCTTTATTCGAACTTCTTAAGAACATTTTTTTAACAACTAAGACCCACCTGTTGGTAAGTGGTTGCCGTAGCCTATGCACGCTTGCAATAGAGGCATCACGCACGCGTTGCCGACCCCGCAACAGCCCTAGAGTTCTGGCAACCTTACCGCAGGAACACAACACTATTTGAAACACATAATGTTATTCGTCTGCGTGGAGTGTCTCTGTAAGTGGAGGTACCCAGGCGGGCTGCTCCAATCTAGAGCGAGAAAATTTCGCTGTGCCCTTCCATCTTCAAGAACGTTTTTGAATTTGTAGTCACGCAATTAACATGCATTAACAAATGTGGAAATAACAGAATAATGCTAGGTTCGGCTGTTCTGTTGGTATGACTGTAAATCTGACTCCACACGTTGCACGCCAATCCAACGGACTCCATCACTTAATCTAACGATAATATACTGTGCTACATGCGAACTGCTGTTTTAACGACACAGCAAACGACAACACGACGTATTGCAGCAATAAAACTGATGGCGGGAATTGGCTCAGGAGGCTTACCCTCGAAAACAGTTCCAATCTCGACCAACGCAACAATTTTTCGCATTATTTGACATCATAGACATAATTCATAATTCATTTATTGTTCGTGAACCTAGGTACATTGATAGATGGTGAGGTTTAGAGTACAGATCACTAGATTCTGACATCGGTCATACAAACATTATAAATACAAAGATTTAAACCAATATTAATTATATTACAAATTACATAATAACTAATAAGTAACAAATTCAAAAAAATATATAAATTTATCGTTAATGTCAATCTTATATAATATTAAATTAAATTAAGTTTGTCATACAGAAATTCGTTTATACTATAATATGCTTTTTTAATTAAAATGTCATTTAATTTGAGCTTAAATTCACTAATAGACAACATTCGAACAGATTTTGGGATTTTATTAAATATTGTGGGTGCCATACAAAATATTTACACACATTATTTATTTATACATTGTCACAACCTGTAACAATAACTCACGAACATAACGGACCTCTGGTGGTAGGACAGTAGCGGCGTTAAAAAGAACGACCCACGATTTTTTATCCCCAAGGGTAATACATCCTCTCATATCTCCAGGCGATCAGATCTTTGTAGATGCCTAAGGGGATCTCTTCGACTGTAAGTTTCTCATGACGCTAGCACTTACCTCTAACTTTTGAACTGTAATCGTGCTCCTTATGGGTCCTGATAGCGGTGGTGACGACATTTATACTTTGAACTTTAATAATAATAATAATAAATATTCCGGACATATCAAACACGGTCAGTCAACTGTTCCCATACTAGGCATAGCCTGTACTATGGGTACCAGAGACTGAGATACATAATAGATAAATATTTAACACCCAGACACAGAACAAACATCTGTGTTAATCACACAAATGTTTGTCCAGTGCGGGGATCGAACCCGCGACCTCTAGCGCAGAAGGCACAGTTACTACCAACTGAGCTATGAGGCCAGAGGCTTTAAGGTAACACCAAAATGTTTTGTCCGCAGATATTTCCATGTACCCCTCGGAAACATGCCATCAGACCCGACTTTGTTCGGAGCCGACTTATTTTACGCGCGTCACCTGATCAAGCACAACTTTGTGCTTTGGTGCTCGAGCCTGGAACGGCCTGACCTTGGCGGAAGAGAGACTGATGATAATAGGCAAGTTTAGTTTATAATCTTCCATAGGTGCGTCTTCCAATCTAGTTCGAATCAAGATTGCTACCTAAAACAGCTGATTCATTGAGTTCGAATTGATTTGACAGTGTTTTTTTATGAAAAATGCCGAGTAACTAAAGTTGTAGAACAAACTTTACTACCAATTGGGTGTAGAGTAAACCCCTTTCGGGATAGCGTACATTTTAGGACCTTTAGGTTCAGCACCGACGGAACAAGTGCTTGGGACGCGACTGATTCGATAAACAATTGAAACTCAACCTTATTTACTGTAAGATACGGTTCACTCTTATTGATCACTAAACAGTCACAACACAATACCTTGTTGGCCTTTTTAGGTAGTCCTTCAACCAATCTCACGCAGTTCCATAGAGTCATAGGTGAGTATGGGCAGTTTCCTCCCACATGATAGAAAGTCGTTCTGGAAATCTGTGGGGGAGGCCGATGTTCAGCAGTGGACTTCCAACGGCTGGTATGATGATACAGTCATCATAGATAACATTGATTACAGGCTAGTCAGTGAAGTGGAGGAACTCTCAGGGTGCAGTCACAACGCGCAAGGCGCCTACAACAGTGTCTGCGTAGAACTCGAGAGCGACGCTTTGGCAGTCTGTGCATTGTTGCAAGCTCCACAAATCCTGCAGGTTAACAAGGCTTAATGAAAGCTTACTACCTATACTATCTTACTAATCTATAGTATAGTAATGTGTATTTGTTTGTTGTTTTGTCCATATTTTAGCAGCTATTTTCGCAGCAATAGACGTGCTTTTGCATGGCTAGCACGAGGAGCCAGTTCTCTGAAAATAAATAACATACAACAGTAGCTTACAAAACGAATATACACTTCTCATTAATAAATATGACCCGCTTTTGCAATTTTAATTCAGGTGATGATGAACTAAAAACAAATAATCATTATGTAATTTTCTAATTTTTTTTTTTTTTTTTTATATATAAGTATTGTAAGTATACAAAACATAACTATTTAGGACACTGATACCCACGACACAGGGAATCCTAGTGTATGTATGTGACGGTTGGTTGTAATGCTATGTTAAACATGGTGTTTTTTTGATCAGTTTAAAGGCATACTTTCATATTCTATAGAACTACTACCATACTAGACGATTGTTTTTTATGGAAATTTTGTTATGTAAATAGTTTTTTTGATGTTTTTTGACCACGGTTGGAACACGAGGGCTATATATTGACTAAAAAAAGACGTTGCATAAAAATACTTTGCATTTCAGATGGAAGGGACAAGTGCGGCCACATCGTTTGGAGCGCAACACTCGAGCATTCAAGATGTTATGGCTAATACTGGTTAGTGATGTTCACTACAGAATACAATAAAATACTCATTATATAAAGTGACAGTTATCTAATCATTAGTTCATGGTAGCTGCTCTAACAAAGTTCCATAAACCGTTTGATATCATTTTGATAAGACGGTTCATGGTAATTACCAATTTGCAGCAGCATTTTGCTGAGACAGAACCTGTTTGGCTCAGGCAGTACTTTATGGGAAGGGAAAATCAAAAGTTCGGGTTCGAAATTCGAATCCCTGTCATGTACCATCGATTTTTCCTCTTAGAAAATTTAAACGCCCTATATTAGTGCTCTCAAACTGTGAAGGAATGTCCTAAAACCTACAAATTCGAGCTAGCTTTTAATTTATGTATTAAGGCGAGAATCAAAATAAACTGTCGAGTGGGCGGAGTGAAGAAAGTGGCAGCGCTAAGTACTATAATTGAATGCGGAAAGAGATAGCAAGGGTTAGATAGAAGGCGCTCGAAAGTAATCGACGTAAGCGACATAAGAAAATATCGATTATCTTAAGAACTAAGTATTTTTTTAAAAAGTATCTTGGATTTAGGTACCCAATGCTATTGTCTATCACAATATTTAAAAAAAAGTTATTTATGATCAAAAGTTTCTGAGTATTTTCGAAAAAAAAACAGTTGCAGAGGACCGAACTTTAAAAAATAAATCTATCGAGAAAAGTTTTACCAATCGCGTTTCTGTCTTGGATTTAGGTAAATAAAATGCTCAAGTTATCTTTGTCATAAAAATCAAAACTGTGCGTTTTGCAGTTATTGAGAAAAAACAGTTCAAAAATCATAAAAACAATTTAATCCTCACCTTAATATGTGTAATTTATTTATATTAGTATGAATTGTAGGTTCAAACGCGTCGGTAAACTACGACGAAACGGCGCAATGCAGCGCCGCCTTTAAGATCCTACGCACGATGATAGCGTCGTGGCTCCGTGACGTCACCCAGTACAAGAACGTCTTCGCAGATTACCAGATCTCACACTTCTACAGGTAACTACCGTGGCATAGGTTCTTTCTTGGTCACTCTGCTGTTGCGATTGGTAAAAAAAATTGGTATTCAAACCACGCTAGCCTCAGTTTCTCAGTCACTGGCGCCACTTTCAAATTTCCTCTGATATACTCATTTCTTATCTGACCCTCAAGAATTTATTTTTTTAATATACCCGACTTATCACACACTGTCAGCTGATCCCAAACTAGGCATATCCTGTATTATGGGTACCAGAGACTGATATACAGTGGTGGTCATCTAATTAGAAACACCTAGTCACCTGACATTTTTATAAAGTAACTAACATTATTATAGCATTTAATAGGAGGTAATTTTTTTTTTCACTACTTTACAATGTACTTTAATATCTCTAGTTTAATTACAAGCAATAATATTTGACAACCAAGACGACAATAAAAATAAATATCAGTGAAACAAAAAGTATTAATATCGTTAGGACTGGCAGAATGGACAACTAATTAGAAACATTGTATGACTTGGTTCGCAATTTGATTTTTTAAACTGAAATACAGTTCTCACAATTGTCAATCACATTGTAAATATTGCCACCATTTCTAACTCATTACGAAAAGTTACTATTTATTGTTGTTTTATTAAAAATGGGTAAAAATAAGAGCTGTGATGCAGCAACGAAAAAAATTATAGTGAATTTTCATTTAAAACCAAAATGGAGTTACAGAAAGATCGCCGATTATTTGGAATGTTCCGTAAAGATGATATTTAACGCCCTCGCACATTTCAAACTACACGGAACATCAGATAACGTGCCAAGAAAACTTCGGCCCAGGAAGACTACAGTTCAAGAAGACAGGCTTATGCTTCGATTAGCTAAGGCGGACCCCTTTAAATGATCCAATGTTATAAGAAAAGAGGTATTTTCAGAAGACGATCCTCGACACGTGTCCACTAAACTAGTTCGTAGACGGTTGGTTGAAAGAAAATTGTTAGGAAGGATCGCTAGAAAAGTACCACTACTAACCAGGCAACATAGAGAAAATCGTCTAGCATTCGCTCGCAAATATGGCAGTTGGACTATTCATCAATGGAAAAAAGTTTTGTTTTCAGATGAAACTTAAATTAATTTGATTAATTCCGATGGAAAACGATATGTACGACGACCAATAAACGAGGCTTTGAATAACAAGTACACTAAAAAGACAGTTAAGCACGGTGGTGGAAATGTAATGGTGTGGGGATGTTTCTCAGGGTACGGGATTGGTCCCGTGAGAAAGATTGAAGGGCAAATGGATCAATATCAATACAAAAAGATCTTGGAAGAGACAATGATTCCATATTCCGAGGAAAATTTGCCAGTAACTTTGATATTTCAGCATGACAACGACCCAATGCACACAGCACGCAGCGTTAAAGCGTTTCTTACAGAACAATCCGTGACAGTATTAGAGTGGCCTGCCAATAGTCCGGATTTAAATCCCATAGAAAATTTGTGGCACACTATAAAGACCAACTTGTCGCAGAAACACGTTACTAATATTCATGGACTTAACAGTGCATTTGAAGACGCTTGGAGAAGTATTCCTGTAGAAACTTGTTATAAATTGATTGAATCAATGCCGCGTCGCTGCAAAGCTGTTATTGATAATAAAGGCTACCCTACCAAATACTAATTGTCTAAGGATGTAGTATTTTTAGTATTTTTCAAAACTATTGGGGTTTTGTTCAAATTAAAAATGATTTAAGGAATGATTTTTTTGGTGTTTCTAATTAGTTGTCCGGTTTGTATCTCGTTTTTTTATTTTGTTATTAATATAACTTTCAGTTTTAGAAAAACAACCGTTGTTTTCTGTTATTAAAATGCTATAACAATGCAATATAATATCCGATACATCGATTTTAATACGCAGGAACACTCAATGATACGTTAAAAATTAGTTCGAAAGGGAATTTGCAATAAAAATATAAACCCAGGTAGGTGTTTCTAATTAGATGACCACCACTGTACATAATATATAGATACCTATTTAACACCCAGACACAGAAAAAACATCTGTGTTAATCACACAAATGTTTGTCCAGTGCGGGAATCGAACCCCCGAGATCTCTAGCGCAGAAGGCAGAGTAACTACCAACTAAGCCTATCAATTATACATGATCTTCTATTTCAGATGGCTAAAAACCCCTACATCGCTTCTGTACGACCCGGCACTACGGCGAACGTTGTACAACCTCATGAAAAAACTGTTTCTGATGCTGGTGTCCGAGTTCAAGCGGCTAGGCTCCGTCATAGTGTACGCTGATTTCAACAAGATTCTACTGTGCACTAAAAAGAACTCAGTTATGGATGGAATTGGTAAGAAGTATATACTAGTTTCCGCTCGCGGATCCGCTCGCGTGGTACATTCAGTATCAGGAATTAAAGAATTGCTGTTCTTTTTTGGTTCAGGTTCACAAATTCAGTGAGTTCTCACATCTCACTTTTCGAACGTGAAAAGTGATTAGATTACTGGTTTTTGTAGGCGCCATACAAAAACTTTAAGCTTTTCACTTTTCACGGTCCAAAAGGCAATAGTTAGAACTCACCGACTTCGCAGACTAGCGCCTCAGACACAGTACATGTGCCTTCCTACGTCTGAAATGATGTTTATGATCACCTGCCAGGCTGTTGTGTAAGCGAAATGGCAATGAAGATCGCAATTATGAGGATGATTTTATCAATTATAGCGACATCTGAAGTGTTTCAAACTTGAAAAGGAAGAAGCTAAGGTCTTGAAGTTTCCCCTTGTCAAGTTTGGAACGTTTTGAATGTGGCTAAGATTGTTAAAGATACCCTCGAAGTTGAGAACTTCATTGCCATTACGTTTACGCAATTGCACCACAGGTTACGTGGAGTTCGTGGTGCAGAGCATCAGGAATAAGGAGCTGTTCCACGGCATCGACATCCGTTACAAGCAGTGCTGGGCTTACCTACTGTGGCTGGGAGAAGCTAACTTTGCGGGCATACAGGTGACAACATACTTGATCTTATTTTTATATGAATAATTATTATTGTTATCTGTTTAAAGTATACTTTGGTAAGAACTTTAGATGTCGTTAAAGTTGATAAAATCATCCTCATAATTACGAACTGCATTACCATTACGCTTACGCAATTGCACTACTGATCGCCTGATTAATCTTTAAAATCGGTTTAAAGATTATTTATTTCTCAAAGAACATACATTCAGTTCACTTAAATGAGAAATACAAAATTTGTACTTGAGTTTAAGTATCTACTTAAGTAATAATAAATCTGTTATTTTACGTTCCAGAAACGTTTAAATTGATTTATTTACAGGGTAAACTACCTGAAGGACTAACTGAAGTGGGGTCATCACAGCTGCCAGCTGCCTCCGAAGAAAACGGTGCTGAGGAGGTAAAGGCTCTCATATCTTTGATACCTGATACTCATAAAAAAATCCTACTTATATTATAAACGCTAAAGTTGAGCGGATGTTTGTGGATCAATTACCTACGCCGTAACGGTTCAACCGATTTTGATGAAATTTGGAATAGAAAGAGTTCTTTACCTTGAACTCTAGGTACCATGCGGGCAAAGCCGCAGGCACAAGCAAGCATTTTAAAGCAACTAGCGAGTCCGCATTTAAATGAGCCGTCTCACTATTGAGTGTTGAAAAGTTATTAGCTTGCTGGTTTTTGTATTTGTGCTAATCACGTTTCTCCACTCACCGGTGACATGTGAGTAACTCACGATCATTATGGTCTCGGGTCACAGAAAACTTTTTTTTACATATAGGAGGGTTCAATAACCATGCAATGGAATTTAGCGAACTTCCTGCCCGGCCCGGTGAAGGAACAGTTCGCGATCGCGATAGCAGGCTTCCTCAGCGCGGCCTACGCCGAGCCTGCTCGGCTCAGCTCGCTGCTGCAAGGCGAAATCTCGCAGAAATTATTCCAGTAAGTACCTAGCAGTATTCTAGATCAGGTGGAACTTTTCGCCTTTTAACGCCTTTATATTTTACCTTTAACGCACTTCTGCCAAATTCGATGTGAAATGGTAGGAAACAAACTGTTTCCTTGAATTTCTGTTGAATTAGGTTAAGTATTGGCGGTTACAAGGAACACCTTGTCGTTGATTTTTGGACAGTTTTATTGTAAATTTGTGATTACTTTTTCAATATAAATTACTAAGTCCTATCTGTAAAAAAAAAACACAGTTTAGCCGGTTTGTTTACAACGTTTCACATCGTATTTAGCTTAAATATAATTCTTGTTTCGTCAGTGTGGCAAAAAGTATTCTAGCAGCTCGCTTTGCTCGCCAATGCATGGCTCTCTCTTTAAATAAACTGTTTTCCTTGCTTGCTTGTCGTGTCACTGATTCTTTCTTGGTCATCCTGTATTAGGTCAGCGACCAAGTTGAGGTAAGGTGGCCCTGAAAAGGGCCTATGACCGTGTGTCGGCGAAAGAAACAGTGTAGTGAAAGGATTAAAGTGCGCCTCTTAGAGGCTCCTCTCGTGCATAACTGTTTTCATGTATTTTGAAAAATTCCTTGCAGAGTCACCGAGAAGATAAACTCCCGGATGCCGTCCCTGAAGGCGTCCGACATCGGGCCGCAGCCCGGCCTGAAAGCGGACGCGCTGAGCGGTGACGTCACGCCCGCGCTGCTCTATGTCAACGCTGTGTGCAAGGTTCTGTCTCTCGACTCTACACTAGATGAAGAGGTTAGTCGGTTATAACTCGAGTAAAGAAAAGTTTATTATCTCTTTTTTTAAGTTTAGAATAGGGAGATTGAGGGTCTTCTCTTTCTCACATATATATATAAATATATTTTATGAAATAATTATCAGTAATGTTTGTTAATTTTACTTTAACAACATCATTTTTAATTAAATGTTATGTTACTTTTGTGTTTAATTTAACCAACTAAATTGTTTTTTTTTTATACAACTGAGGTGGCAAACAAGCATACGGCCTACCTGTTGGTAAGCGGTTACCGTAGCCTATGAGCGCTTGCAATACCGGAGATATCACGCACGCGGTGCCGACCCCTCCCCCCTCCCCCCTAAAGAGCTCTGGCAACCTTACTCACCTGTGACTGTTGGGTGTTATTATAATTGTTAAATTTGGTGACAAGGTGACACTCCTGCGCCGCAACCTGCTGCGGCTGATCGGCGTGGGTGAGTTCAGCGGCGCGGCGGAGTGGCGCGAGCCGTGCGACGCGTGCGTGCTGTGCGAGCTCATCTGCCACGTGTGCAACCACTGCCGCGACCTCGACCTGTGCCGCGCCTCCGCCACCTCCACCGACACGCTCAACGACGTGTAAGCCACTTAATACTTAATAGTAATTCGAATATTATGAATATTAAGGCGATATAGAAATCAAAATAAACTGTCGAGTGGGCAGAGTGAAGAAAGTGACAGCGCTATGTACTTTAAATTAAGGCGGAAAGAGATAGCAAGCGTTAGACGGCGCTCGAAAGTAATCGACGTAAGCGACATATAAGAAAATATCGATAATCTTTAAACTATGTATTTTTTTAAAAAAGTGTCTTGGCTTTAGGTACCCGATGCTATTGTCTAACACAATATTTAAAAAAAGTTATTTTTGTTTAATAGTCTCGAGAGTATTTTCTAAAAAACTGTTGCAGAGGACCCAACTTTAAAAAAATAAATCTATCGAGAAAAGTTTTACCAATCGCGTTTCAGTCTTGGATTTAGATAAATAAAATGCTCAAGTTATCTTTGTCATAAAAATCAAAACTGTGCGTTTTGCGGTTATTGAGAAAAAAACAGTTTAAAAATCATAAAACAATTTAACCCTCACCTTAAGGTCGACTTACATCAGACGAGCGAATGCTCATTCCATCCTCACTTTAACATATTCTTTTAGTAATAAAAAATTCGAAGACATGTGATATGTGCACGAAAAGAGCTTCTAAGAGGCGCACTTTAATCATTTCACTTCACTGATTCTTTCCCCGGCGGTCATTAAAGCTGTGTTGGCCATTGTATACCTACATTTAGGCGGCACAACAACTCAGGCGAATCTACAAGGAACTAGACTAACCTTTTGTGTTTCTTTGGTACAAATCTAATTGTAATTATATGATCTGCCAATATTAGAAAAAAGGAAAATTGGAATGAAATTCGCAACATCCGGGTGGTTTTAACAATCTTAGCATCATCTGAAAGTTTTCAAACATGAAGGAAAGGAAATTGAGACTAAGAAGATTTCTCCCGTACGTTTTTAAGCGCTTTTGGCAAGGCATAGATTGTTAAAATCATCCTCAACGTTGCGAACGTCATTCCCATTTTGCTTACACAATAGCACGGTACCATGGTGGTAGGTACTTGCATATAATGCATACTTGCATATGGAAATGGCACAGCTTGTCATTGAGACAAAATATATTAATTAGTGTTGTTAATAAATTAAGTTAAGTAGATATAACATCGCCTTAGGGCTTACTAAAAAAACCTGTTATGATGTTATTTTCTTAATAAATAAATAAATAAAATATACTGAAATACCCACAACACATGATATCATAGTGTAGGGTCAAGACCACCATACTTCAATTGCTCATTGACCTGTGATTCTGCATTAGACCAAGAAAGAACCAGTGGCACTACGAACGAATATTAAAATCAGTAATATTCATTTCTGTTTTTGCTTCAGGCCAGTTTGCGTTTGTCCGACGTGTGGGACTGCGTACGATAACCAGGAACTGGAATGGCGGCTAATTGAGATCATGAATCGAAGAACCATGACGTATACACTGCAAGACCTCATTTGCAGCCGGTGTCATCAGGTCAGTTGGTTCCCTTTAAGACCGGTCTCAGTTGAAACTTGGCTGTTGTCCACGACGCAACCATTACAAACTGGTTCGTAAGGCGGTAGTTAGTTGCGTCGTGTACGGACCGCCTTTGAACAATATTACTGTGACATTTGCGTTTGTAAAGCGCTGGAAACGACATTAGAACTAGCGACCCGCCCCTCTTGCCCGGATAGCAGAGCGTATTGATCAGTAAAGATCCCAGTATGATTTTATCCGACAACTTCAACAATCATCGTCATATTTCAAACAATATACACAAAAGTTTATTGAAATATTATATACACCTGAACCTTTCTCATGATTATTCCATCCAGGAGAAAACCGTATGAATCTATTTAGAAATTTTTGAGTTTATCGCGGTCAAAAAGAAAGACAGACGCAGCTAGGCTTTCTTTTATAATATATTTTTTTTTTTTTATAAATATTCCGGACATATTCACACGGTCAACTGATCCCAAACTAGGCATAGCCTGTACTATGGGTACCAGTGACTTATATACATAATAGATATATATTTTAACACCCAGACACAGAACAAACATCTGTGTTAGTCACAAATGTTTGTCCAGTGCGGGAATCGAACCCGCGACCTCTAGCGCAGAAGGCAGAGTTACTACCAACTGAGCTATGAGGCCAGTCATAAGTAGAGAATATGTAGTGATTGTGCTGATAAATTTCTTTCTTGCCCGCAGGTAAAACGTGAGAACCTGTCTATAGTCTGTGACTGCGCTGGCGACTTTTCTCTAATGGTGTCTGCTAAAGAGATCCGCACACAACTGACCACCTTCAAAACGATCGCCGAGTATTACAAGATGCCGTTACTGCTGGAACTGATAGATTTTAATCTGAGCAACATGTGATATTGAGTTTGATTTTAAGATAGAAAGTAAGATTTGTGTAAGATAAATAAAAACACCATTTTCTACATTTCTTTTAATTTTTTTCATAACGCTTAGGGCCTGGCTCACGGCACTTTGCCTAATTGTTTGGAGCACTATGAGCACCAATCGAGAACACTGGTGGAAGTGATCCCGCCTTCCGATCCAAAGCTCGTGGGTTCGAATCCTGGTAGTGCACCAATGGACTTTACACTAGGTAAATTTATGTGTATCCAAATGGAGAAGTTTGAAACAGCTATGTAAATAGCTCTGGGAAAGCAGAAAAGACTGTAAGCATTTGAAAGTCATGCTCCCAGGCCCAGACATGAAGTCCACCAACATTATAATAAAGATGAAACGCAAGGACCTGCGAATGTTGGTGGGCATTATCACAGGTCACTGTGAATTAAACCATCACCTGTACAAGACAGGGGCTACTGACAGTGGATTATGTCGGGGCTGCCTACAGGGAGAATTAACAGCAGAGCACGTAATTTTGCACTGTGCAGCCATGAAAGAGGCCAGGCCCACATCGGGTCTGCGGGCTGTGCTCGGAAGCGGCTCCCAGACACCGCCGCATACAGGGATACTGAGAGAATGTTACCAATGACCCAAAGTCCTGCTTCGCTATTTTAAGGAGCTGGGCTGGCTGGGGTAGGTTTAGCATAGGTGGACAATGCACAAAACACCCCACAGCGCGAAGTCAGTGCAGGTCTAACCTCCCCCAATTAGAATTAGCTATGTAAATAAGAAAAAATCATTATTTTTGTATTATTTATTATAGTACTATCATTAGCAATATTCACAGATTAATCAAAAAATTAAATAATAGGAAAGTTAATTTTATCAAAGAGTGCTTCTCTCATCATTTGGGGTCTGCCCCAATCCTTTGGCAACTTCACTTATGCATAACCACTGACCATCCGCCCCCTCCCTCCATAAGCTGACTTTGTTGTCACCACCAGACACAGCCAGAATGTTGCCAGTTAACGACCAACTGACGCTCCACACAACATCATCAAATGTGTTCAGTATTGTTGGTGTCCAGGAGACATTGTCATCGCTTGTCCAGATGACCACACGCTTGTCCTGGGAGCAGCTGGCGATCATGGATCTTTGGAGGCCAAAAGAAGGGGCCCATGCTACATCTCGGACCCAGTCCATGTGCATTTCCAGCCTATTTTCTTCAACCCATTGGTCTCCCTGGTCTCTCCATATCTGAAATCAAATAAAAATTGCATGAATGAAAATGCTTAATTGTCAACTAAATACAAACAATGTATTGTAATAACAGAAACTACAATGGGTGATCTTATTGCTAAAAGCAATCTCTGCCAGACAACCTTAGATGGACATAGGTCTCCCCCAGCACTCTGGGGGACTGTCATGTCATTACATGACAGTTTTGAACCTTCTCCAACCACCAACTTTCGATGCTCATCTGGAATGCAAGGTGGCAGGTTCAATTCCCACTGTGGGACAAATGTTTGCATTATCTGCAAATATTTGTTACATGTCTAGGTGTTGTGGTACCATGGTACACATAGTTACTGATACCCTCAATACAGGTAATCCAAGTGTGGTCACAACTGTTGGTAGTTTTTTTTGTATTTTAGTCTTAGTACTGCAATAAAGATCAAATATGAATTACAGGACTTGATAAAATTACCTTGATTAGGTTATCACAACCTCCAGTAACAATCCTCTTAGGAGCCTCTTTATTACTAAGAGGGTCCAAGTTCAAATCTGCTGAGATAGCTGGACACCAGCTGACTGAGTTCACACCAATCGCATGCCCTCCAGGAATCTTCTTCACATCCCAGTTGCCTGTTTCCTGGACGTATGTTATTACGGAGATGGAACCGTCAGAGCTGCAGCAGGCGAGTATTAGTCCGTAATCGGCCGGGGCCCACGCCACCGAGTTCACAGAACTCTCGTGGCCAGTGTATTCGTACAGTTTTGTCCATTCCCCGGACTCTTTCCAGATGATAACTTTTCTATCGTAAGAGCACGATGCAAGAAGGTTGCCGTACTTGGGGTGAGCCCACGCGATCTGCCACACGGGCCCAAAGTGCCCCTTTAGATCGGCGGCAAGTGTTTGTGTTCCGCTCTTGATGTCGTAAATCTTCACGGAGTTGTCGGAAGAGCATGTGGCCAACCTCAGTCCATAGTAGTCCAGTTCAGCATCATGTATCATGTCCTCGTGACCCGTGTCGATTGTATTTAAAACCGTAATCATTTTGAAATTTTCACAAAATCCACGAAGTCACAAAACAGCCGCGATTCACCAACACAGACTGTCCTGTCAAATTAATTAGTTGACGTGGAATCTGGGGTTGTCACATTAAAAATTACCCTCCACAGTCCACAACGACTGCTCTTTTCGTTCTCTGTGGCTTCAAACTTGTCTTCAATTCGATAAAACAGCTGATGAACTAGTTTCATCAAACTCAGGCAGGGCAGGTGATTGACACGCGACGGCTAGGTTTCGATTTTACGTCAAAATGACAAAGTTTAGAAACTTCAGAAAGCGAAGCGAATTCCTCAAAACAAATCCGAAAATATCGATGAGATTATTTTTGAAAATTATGATAGTTTGGTAGCTCTGTGAATAACAAAATGTCTAAGCAAGAAGGCGGAATATTCTATAATGTGCAAAATTTGCTGCAGCAAGATTACCGCGGAGTAAACGTGAGTAAATAAGCGGCAACTACCTAAATGGTCACCAAACTGAAGATGTTATTTATGTCTTGTTATTTACAGATAGCGGTTTACGCTTTGGCGAGCGCTGGCCTAGCTGTATCAATATATAAAATTCGTCCCGTAAGTCTAAAATGACATATCGTTTATTTATCCATTACATAACTTTAACGGATGTATTCTAATTAGGTTAGCAAGTTCTCGAAAGCAAGCAAAGTTCCTGACCACTTCATAAGAAATCACGAGCCGTTACGAGGTGTGTACGCTGGTGTGCAACATTCTCCAGTGCGAGTGTTGGTGGACCACCGAGCACCTATTTACTTACCGCTATGGCATTCCAGCAAGCCACCACTTCCAGTCAAGGTAAGCAATCACTCTCAATATTGTTAATTTGACATCAATTCAATTTTAAGATGCATATGAAGAATTTGTGCTACTTATATGTAGAAGCATGGGTACATATATTTGCTTCATTTTCAGTAAAGTTATAGTTTACAATTACAATTTAGTCCAGGGCTATCCATTGCCGTATAAAGGCATGTATATATTTAATTATGTACTCTGTATCTTTAGTAGTGTATGTTTGACCTGTATGTATTGACCCATCCCAAGATTTTTGTAACAAAAGCTTATTTCCACAGCTGTGGGGAGTAGACATTGTAAGTGGAAATGCTGTCAACTGGCTGGAGTGTGTTGCAAAAGGTCACAAAGTAACTTTGAAACCTATCTGCAGAGAAAAAGATGATCTTGTGTCAACAGTATTGCTGCATTTACCTCAACTTCAGGTATAATTTCACATATACTAATAACTGTAATGTAAACCCATTACCATACTAAGTAACATTATTTATTTATGCCTGATTACTACTTACATACCACCAAAATTAAAAAAAAAAATTGGCTCATGTCTTTTATCTCCAAGCGCTGTAAGACAACCTCTCAGATGTCTAAGGGGAGTAGTCAGAGGCACGTCCAAACATTTTGGCACATGCCCACATTTTATAAATAAATATTCTGGACATATCACACAATCATGGTCAACTGATCCCAAACTAGGCATAGCCTGTACTATGGGTACCAGAGACTGATATACATTATAGATATTTAACACCCAGACACAGAACAAACATCTGTGTTCATCACACAAATGTTTGTCCAGTGCGGGAATCGAACCCGCGACCTCTAGCGCAGAAGGAACCGAGTTACTACCAACTGAGATAAGAGGCCTGCTAATAAAAATAAAATTTTGTAAATATAAATAATAATTTTGATAGTATTTAATATGTGACAGGTAGCAAGCCCTTCGCTGCTTCTAAGAATACTTGGTTTCCTCACGATGTTTTCCTTCACCATTCATTGTTTTCAGCCATTTTTGAAACAGAAAAACTCACAAATTTATTATATTTTAATTCCAGAGTAAAACTGTTGAAACTTTAGACATTGGCCAAAAATTAGTAGAGCTTGGTTTTGCAAAAGCTTCCGTACCTCAAGGCATCAAGAAGAACACAATTGAGTCTGAAATTGCTCCTGTCATCCTATCTGCGGAGGCTAAAGCGAAGACCTTTCGGAACGGAATCTGGTCTGATCAACTGGGCCCTGTGCCAGCGTATGTGGTGTATTGGAGGAAAGGGACACAGCTGGCTGGAGAGCTTTTATTGTTGACTGCAAAAAAATTATTGCAAGCACTCGGGTTTGCATCAAAAAGTGCCTACGCAGGAGTCAAATACCTTGCCCTACGGCCCTTCAGATCTTCCCCAAAAGTGCAAGCGACATAAGCATTTATTATACTATTGTTACTTAAATTACTAGAGTAGGGTTTGTACCAAATGTGCTACTGAGGTGTAATTATTTGGTTACTTCTTCAAATGAGATGATACTTCTATATTTTATTGTAAAAATTGTTCTTTTTGTATAAACTGTTGGCCAATAAAGTTATTTAATTAAAAAAGCTGTAGTTTTCCAGAGACATTTATATTGTAAAATAGGTTGTGTATAAAAACAATGATTTTAAAAAAGCACTGTTTATTCAAATTAAATAGTATATATTACATTAAAATATATAATCTTAATTAAAAGTAGCAAAGGAAATAATACAGCTAAATAATCTATTGAAATAATATCCATAAAACCATTTTCGAAACTATAATAATAATAATAATGTAACACCAATTAATTTTGCCCTAAAAATAGACGTCACTTTAAAAGTAAACTAATGTACAGATAAAAATTTAAGGAAATACTGTTGACAAACTACCATAGGTCTAAAAGTTTTAAAGTTACAGTTGCGGATATAAAAATACAAAAGCCAAGTAGTGGCCAAATCCCCCATTACAGTTGATGCCTCCAAACATGGGCCGAAAAATATAATCAAGATGAGTATGAGGTTTATATTGTTGTTATACAGCTTCTGATTGAAGATTCAACGAATGTACTAAAAATAGGGTACTTCCTAATGAACTTTTTCTGTAGTTAATGCACACACAACCTATCAAATATAATGAATTTACAATTAAATACCCAAGTGAACTGCAGTTGATAACAAGTACTAACACTGACCAATAAAATTAACTAAACCGAAAAAAAAAGAACTATTGTCTGGATACCTCTACCACAATATAAAGCGGATATTCATTTATTAATTTTATCGTCAGATACAGCTTAAAAACCAGCCTTCTAAGTGATATTATTTTACAGAAAATTATAAATATCTTACTGATAATTTTGAACAAAATCTGACAACAAATTTATATTGAAAGCCCCATTTAAACTACAACATTGATCACTATCATAAATTATCACTTGCGGTGATACAAAAGCAGACACCACAGGGATGCATTGATTTTATTATTCGGAATTACAAAATAAAAACATTTAAAATCACTCGTTAATTTTATTGCGTGTTGTATTATTTACTTAAAATTGCTTTATCTTGTCGACTTGTGAAGTAACTTGTAAACTAAAGTTTAAAGGAAATAATATTCTATATCTAATGTAAAAAAACAATTCGCGCTTTATTTCTTTTAACTGAGCCTTCACCTTTGAACAACTGATCTTATGTTTACCGAATACTGTACATAAAATGCCTCGTCCACACCGTGGCATATTCGGTCACAAAACTGGATTACGCGGGAAGATCGTAGCTTCGTCAGTGTATTGGTATGTTTGCCTGGCTATTTCTTTGGGCTTTGCAGGGCCTTCAAAAGTATACTGGACTTGTCTTACGTTGTCAGTATCTACCCTTGAAGGAATAATAACAGCTTGTACTTTCAAAAACAAAAATGTGTACAGTTCCTTATTAAATTTATGTACCTATGTTTTGGGCGTACCCAGCTTTTAATCTGCAGGGTTAGTTAGGTACTAACCCTGCAGAACAAAAGCTGGGTGTGCTTTTTGCGGTTACTTATGTCAGAGACAAGCTAAACGAGTCGCTGCCACCGTTGGAAGTACGCCCATATCGATATGAGAGTTATGTTTATTTCTTCACTACGTCAAACAGACTTTGCTAGGAAAGAAATAAGGTTCATTACGGTTCGCGTTGGGTGAAACAATCTAGTGGTAGTTTAAAAGGGGTCTATGGCAACACGGCGTCTCGGTGCGGGGGCTGCGCTGGCGGCCTGCGTCAGAGCACCGAGCAGCGCGACAGCCACGAGGCAGGCTTGCGTTGCGTGTCGTTCGCGCGCAGCTGATGCGCGCCCGGCCGCGATTGGGGATTACTCGCTTCCTGGAACACGATAAGGATAATTACAAACGAGCGGCCTTATAATAATAATATCTTTATATCAGGCTACTTAACACATTACACAAAAATGTGTAACATGCCATGGCCCATAATATAGGTACCGTTTATGGAACTATATGGCCGTGGTGGCCCCTGTAAAGAATAGGCCCCTCCATATCTACCTATCCGCGGTTGTCGTAAGAGGCGACTAGGGGAAAAAAGCTAGGGAATGGGCAGCAGTGTCCCTCATTTTAACAACGATAGCTCTAACTGCTCTCGCCAACCCGCATGCCCAGCGTGGTGAGTATGGGCAAATCCCCCCACATGATAAGGAATTTGCTCTGTCTGTGGGGGAGGCCATGTTTGGCAGTGGACGTCGAACGGCTGAAATGATGATGGAACTATATAAGCTTGCGACCGCGGCTTCACACGCGTACCTTCATAAAAAGTAACCTATATGCTATTCTAGGTATATAAATTTATCTATTCCAAGTATCAACGAAATCGGTTGAGCCGTTACGGCGTGATTGAACAACAAACATCGAAACATCCTCACAAACTTTCGCATGTGTTCGATAAATGTGACAAAACCAATGAATAAACTCAGCATACTAAAACTAATATTCAATTAATGAAAACATTACGCAACACCAAAACTTCATGCTACATTAATATGAAGAAAAAGTTACAATTCTATTTAAAAGCATTTATATATTTTAATGTATTGAGGCTATTGTATTGAATTATGCAGCTGGACCTATAAATTAATGAAATCGGTTCACTTTCGTCATCTTTATCGGTTACACAGGGTTATACTGCGTTATCTGATGAGATAGGAAAGGCGTACAATCAATGCTATGACATAATTGAGATTATACAACATGGACGTTATTTTATTATGCTTTGTATTTTATTTTTATCGCAACGGATTATGTTTTTGTCATTAATCCAAACTAAAGAATATTTAACCGATAACTGTTGGGGAGTAAAGGTTCTCGAATGGCGACCACGAACCGGGCGACGCAGTGTTGGAAGGCCCCCAACCCGATGGACCGATGACATTGTAAAGGTAGCGGGAAATCGGTGGATGGAAAGGGCTCAAGACCGTTCGTCGTGGAACTCTTTGGGGGAGGCCTATGTCCAGCAGTGGGCTTCTAAAGGTTGTTGATGATGATGAAGAAAGAATATTTTAAAAACAATGTTTTTAAAAACCAAGTATTTTATGCACCACCACTGAAATGCCTTTTATAAAAGGCCTATAATGACGACATCGCCCGTCTGAGGCGCAGAAGTACGGATTCGATTCCCGCTGGGGGACAATTTTTGCATGATCTGCAAATATTTGTTCCGGTCTTTGAGGTAAGCTAGCCACGACAAAGGTAATCCTAGTGTGGGGTCGGGACTATGTAAACAGTTGGGTGTTATTTTTTTAATAAAAGCTAGGGGAAAAAAGCTAGGGGATGGGCAGCAGCGTCCCTCATTTTAACAACGATAGCTCTAACTGCGCTCGCCAACCCGCATGACCAGCGTGGTGAGTATGGGCAAAGTGGGCAGTGGGGGAGGCCATGATCAGCAGTGGACGTCATATGGCTGAAATGATGATGATGATGGTGAAAAAAAGGCTATATTAATGTGATTATGAAAATGAGATATTTAACCAAAATTAAACATTAAATCGTTGTTGGAATGGGCACTACAAGATGATTTGTCCTGTTCCGAAGACTCAAAGTAAATGAAGAGAAGAAGAACAAAGAAACCATGCAATACAATAAAATATGTACACATATGCATTACTAGCTAGCGCCCTCGGCTTCGGTCGCGTGAGCTTAGACGTTTGCTTGTCGTGTCACTGATTCTTTCTTGTTCATCATGTATTAGGTCAGTTAGCCCTGAACAGGCCCTATGATCGTCGGTGAAAGAGTCAGTGTAGTGAAAGGATTAAAGTCCGCCTCTTAGAGGCTCCTTCCGTGCACATATCACATGTGTTCTAATTTTTAGGTTCTAGGACATACCGGTTTCCTCAGGATGTTTTCCTTCACCGATTGAGAGCACTAGAATAGCGCACATTAATTTTCACAAAAAGTTATGTGCGGGTTCGTATTCCGGTCGAACCCGCGACGTGTGGATCGGAAGGCGGAGCCACTACCACTAATCCACCAGTGCTCTACCTAGATAAATAGTAGCCTAAATTATATTCTAGGTAAATTACTCTATCGGTTCCAAGTTTCATTCATCGAAATCGGTAGAGCCGTTACGGCGTGATTGAACATCCAAACATATCCTCGCACACTTTCACATTTTTATTATTAGTAGGATACACACAAAAACTACTGCCAAAAATAAATTAAGAGCCAAAATATTAGTGCAACCAGTTACCTTCTGTGTTCGACAAGTGAGCCATGAAACAAGATAAATATATTTTAGAAAGTGGAAAAGACAACCCCCTTTTTCATAATCACTCACTAACTTTAGCAGCTTATCGAGACTTATCGAGCCGATAAAGTTAATGGCTAATCATGAATAAGAGGTTAAATAAATAAACATAAGTACGAAGCGCTCGTAGAAGTTACAAGTAAAGCAACTTTCGGCGCGGTCACCAAGTGATGGGCATTAACGGCTGGCACTTTCGTGCTTCGTTTGGAGGGCATTTTAATATGTACTTAGATACCGGCTTATAAGTCACTGACCGGTGAATAGTGACACTGCTCATTTAAATGCGGACTCGCTACTCTGAATTATATTGTAGGAGGCATAGGTATCTCCACAAATGTGTTTATGAATTGGACCTTGGTACAATTATGACGTTAGCTATGTACATACAGTCACGGCAACCTACCATTGTAGTGAAAGTCTCATTAAGTTTCCACAAGAATAAAATGTTATGCGTTAGGAATCTCAAGGGAATAGGTGTGGGTTCGATTCCCGCTGCGGTTCATGAAGTTATCGGTTCTGCAAGTCTACAAGGTGATTTATTAAGGACATCGCTCGGAGAAACGACGGCCGTTGGAGCAGAATGGTTCTAGAGTGGAGACCACGCATCGAAAATTGCAGCGTAGGACGGCACCCACTAGATGGAAAGACGAGTAATAAAGATTGCTGGGACCCGTTGGTTGCAGGCCCCAAAAATCTGTGGCCCTAAGTTCAACAGTGGACGTCGTAAAGCTGAAATAATGATTACGATGAAATAGGAATAACAAAAAGAATCTTACTTGTTTCTTCTCCATCTTCGCTTTGATATCTTTCGCCAGAGTATAAAACGCCCCCTCGACATTGACAGAGTCTTTCGCCGAGGTTTCAACAAATTTAATCTGATATTCTACAGCTAACTGTTCTCCCCGCTCTTTAGACACCTGGAAAAGACAAACAGTACTAATTAGAACCAAGAATATTTTCAGAATAAGGCAGTCTTTCTAAGGTAACACATAGACAGCATAGCTCAATAGCTATGCGTCTTTCCCATTTTGAAATGGGAAAGACGATCGAAACTTCGAGGATGAATAAAACAATCTTTTTTTTTTATGGCGTCTGCTGTTTTTACGGTCAATATTGCCTGTGTCAAGTTATTAGAATCTTACGCCCGAATACTGAAACATCACTATACTATTTGAGATGGTCTCAATTATTTGAGACGCCGTTATTGTTCAAAATCGTATCCTCCAACATCAATTAGATCACCAATTAAATTTTTAGCGTGCCAGATTTAAGGTCCCAATCAAATGACCACTTAACATTTAAACGGAATACAGAAACGCTGGTTAGCGTTTGAACGCTAGCAAACAATCGAGAATAAGAGAGCACGCTCAACTATTCACGGTCTCAAAAGTAGGTACTAAGTGGCGGTTGAGTATTACACTTAAATCTAACGGTCCCTCAAAAATAAGTAGCCTTTACCTAAGTGGATGAGTTGATATTAAAAACATTGCCTGTGCCTACAACATTGCAGATAATGCATAATGCCCACATAATTGATTCATTTGATACTCAAATGGCTTCCTGTAAAGTGGCTGTTAGCAGCATTGAATCATCAATTCATCATGCATATTAGTCAACTAGCGGTGCTCGCGCGGTTTTACTCCCCTGAAGTTATAGGTACTACCAAAGACAATTTAGTACCTAGTAATTATCCTTGGTAGGTACTACGCATTTTAAAGGTGAAAAGATATACACGCCTTTGACTGTTGTCCTGATTAAAAAAAAAATTATAACTTGTCAAATTTCAAGAATTTCCTCTTTACATGTTCGTACATAAAATATGTATTGTATCTTGTTCGTATATTGGGGCGGTTCGAGCTATCAGCACAAAAAATATATATTTTATTTGTCCACTATTAGTGGATGCAGAAATTTATACAATGCTAACCAAAATCCGTTGCGTGCCTGCGTCTGTTGCGTCGATGTTAATCAGTAGGGACTTCAAAATGCTACTCAATTTTTTATAGATTTTTGAAGGCCAGAAATGTGTAACTAAAAAAAATATGATGATAAACAAGACCACAATTGGGCAGCTGCTAGTGCTTGCTTGCTTGTCGTGTCTCTGGCTAGGTATGTTGGCCCTGAAAAGGGCCAATGACCTTTGGTGAAAGAAACCAATGTGGTCAAAGGATTAAAGTGCACCTCTCAGAGGCTCCATTCATGCACATGCTGTTGTAGATATAGATACCTAAAAGAATTGTATCTTATAAAATTAAATTCACTGAGAATTAAACCTAGACCTAATTCATTAGTATTTTTGAAGTCAGTGTAGGTATTTGATAAATTCTCACCTGTCTTTTTGAATCTAAATCACATTTGTTGCCGAGTATCATCTTCTCCACATCAGCACTCGCATTTTCTTCAATGTTCCTAATCCAATTCTTTATGTTTTCAAAGCTCTTTTCATTTGTCACATCATAGACAAGCATGATGCCCATCGAGCCACGGTAGTAAGCTGTTGTAATTGTGCGGAACCTTTCTTGCCCAGCTGTATCCCTAGAAACATACAAAAGAGTTTAAACCTTTATTCTAAGTGGTGAATCATAAAGAACAATCACACAAAAAATAAACCCTAGTCTACAGTTAAATGATGAGTCAGCATATAAAAGTTATTGTTTGATAAGGTCAGTGTTTATGTTTTCTAGAGGTACACTTTAAAAGAATAATACAATTTTTTAAAATAATTGTACATCTCTCCAAAGTGCATAAAATTGGTTTGGATATTTAGCTAAGAAAAGGTATAAAATAGACAGTAGGTACACCTGAGTTATTTTTGTATTGATAATTATAATATACTAGCATGTGCCCTGGCTTTGCTTGCTTGATTCCTAGATAAAAAGTAGCCAAAAGTATACACTAGTCTAGGTAATGAACTCAATGTATTCCAAGTTTCAACAAAATTGGTTGAGCCGTTACAGAGTGATTGAACAACAAACATCCAAACATTGTCACAAACTTTTGCATTTATATTATTAGTAGGATAGGAGCATGGGGAAAACATAATGAAGGAAAAAAAGCATATAATTTTATTGCTGTAAATTAAACTAGTTTGATATAATGATTAATGGTTCTAACTGTAGTATTGTGGATCATAGGAACCAGTCATTCAAGTCTATAGCCCCACCATGTAGGACTTGTAAGTAGGCATACAATAAACAATTTTATTCAAAATAGGCTTACCATATCTGTAACTTGACTTTCTTCCCGTCAAGGTCTATTGTTCGTATTTTGAAGTCGATACCTGCAAACAGTGGGCACTTGTTAGCGAACTAGGAAGTCAACTAATTAGAATTAGTGTATATGATGTCATGAACTCTCGTTTCGTTTAATTCGATAAGGGCCAAGTCATTAGAGAGGTGCCGCGCCCTCTTCGCCATCGGATACAAATCTCAGCCCAAAAATAACAACGAACAAAGCCAGCTACAAAAAATCTTTCCATGACATTAGCCGTACAAAAAATTTATCTCCTGACAATAACCTTTGACTTGGATCACTTACCAATTGTTGAAATAAATGAGATATTGAAAGCATCTTCTGAAAATCTGAATAATATTGATGTTTTTCCAACACCAGAATCACCAATCAGAAGTAATTTGAATAAATAATCGTAAGTTTTTGCCATTTTTTACAACAATCTGATGATTACGATACACTTGCCCTGCCATTCATTTGGCATTTTTGTTTGAGTAATCTACTAGTGATGTGCGTGATGAGATGACACATACAGAAATAATGATATTTTTAAATATTGTTAAATATTTTTTGTGTACATGGTATTACTTATGGGGGATATAATGAAGATGCTTATTTTACGCACAATCAAATACACAAAAATCTGCTGATATTACCATTATTTTTGGTCAAAAAAGTTCAAAAACAACTTCGCTATTCTAGGTAGCATACTTGGTTATGTCATTTCACTCAGTCCGGCCACAATAATAGTAGGTAACGTAAAATCCAAAGAAGTAATAAGGTAAAGGTCAACTACATCACAGGCCGCTAAGTGATAAATTGGGCCTTCTGCATCAGTATCTAAGTGTTCTGTGTCTTTTAGCAACTTATAGCAAAACGCTTGCTAACTATATATATAGTAATGATGGGTTTAAAAAAATGCATGAAACGATTCGTTCGGCGCAATCAATCTGGGCCAATGTATCAGACAGGACAGATGTCTGTCACTCGATATGTTCTTTGAGTGGTAGCACGGTTCGCCGATGCGCGAAGTTTTAGGAGTATTGCAGAGTATTCTTTCCTCGATTCGACCTCTTTGGAGAGGTACTTTTGTCGGACAGCACTAGTGCTAAAATCACACAACCATGCAACAATTACTATTTTTTTTTTGTTTTGATGACATCACTGACATTGACATAGCAGTCACGTGAACATTGACATTAAACACTGACAGTACTTTAACTACCTACAGCCAGCGTAGACCGCCGTAGACAAGTGTCTACGAGCTAGCCAGTAGCCGGGTGGATCTTGCAAAAATATTTTTCGTCGACCAAAAATTTTAAGATATTTAAATACATTGGAATGCTTGTAAAACTAAATGAAATCGTTGTAGGATAACTGCAATGTACATTTAAAGTGTTTAGACGAAACTTCAAAGCGAAGTATCTGCAATTTAAATATTTAGAGGTGTGATGGTGATGACGACTATGGTATGGTGATGATTTATCTATGGACGGCGATGATTTCGTGTGTATTTTGTTATTGATATAATAACTATTAGCCCCTTCGTCCATGACGCTACGCAAAAGTGACGGAACTCATTAGAAACTAGAGTTGCGGACTGATTGGAAACTCTGACTCGTCCACGACGCTACTGGAATTTCCTGAAACTCAGTCACTCAGTACACGATTTTATGTAAACAAAGTTTTGAAAACGAAAATAATTAACATGACTAGTGATAATTCGAGCGATGACATGGAATTATTACTTCTCCAGTCACATAGACGTCAGAATCACATATAATTACTTTTTATTCGTTCATTTTTCAACAGTTTCTCGAAACCAGTCGCCTGGCGACCAGCATGTCGAGTCGCCAGGAGACTAGTTACAAACGCGTTCCTTTTGAGTAGCGTCGTGGACGGACGCGCATTGAAATACTAGTGCTATCGCAGTCAGGCTACTCAAAAGTGACTACAGTTTCAGTCGCGTTCCTTTTGAGTCGCGCCGTGGACGAAGGGGCTTAAAGTAAGATCTTTCCAGCTCCCACCAAAAGCTAATGACTGAACTTCATTTGTGGCTTTCAATACGTAACATTGGTATTATTATTCTTCATAATCATATTCTTTCATAGGTTTCTATTGTTAAGTATCCTGCTTCATGGTCGTCTATATCCTTCTTTTATTTGTAGTTAATTTCTGTTTTTGTAGCTGAACGACTATCCTTCGTTTTATTTAACTCATATTTGTAATCGGAAAGAACAAAAAATTGATTGATTTTATGACTAACAACTAGCGAGAGAAGCAAGCCTCAAGTATCGTGTAGCGAAGAAGGTTAGTTCACTAAAACACATATTGTCAAGATAGATAATCCCCCAAGCTGTTAACATAAAATAGTAGTATCTTCTACCTTACAGCTTGTGAGATGACATTTATTGTGAATAACTTAGTAATTTAAAAGTATATAGCGAACGTAACGATCCGAAAAAATACCGTTCAGATGGAGAAATGCTGAACTAAGAAACATCAAAGGTTGCGAAGAGAGCCGTAAAATTTAGAACGATCGGTGCGAGATCTTTCATTGCATGTTGCGACTCATTTTCGAATATCGTAAAGAGGCGAGTGATTTTTAACGTATTGATGGTATTGCTTCGTTCTGTCTGCACTTTCTTAATTACATGTGCGATGCATTGAGTATTTTTCTCGCGCACTTCAGTCGCTGTCTACTTGGTAGTATTAGCTACTTTTTTTTTTGCTTTCACGTGACGTAGATTGAGAATTCTCGCTACGCTCACCGGTAACTTTGTAATAGCTTTGCATAATTTATTTCCATGTGACGTGGATTAATAAAGCGCGCCGGCTAGTAACATAGTGTTACAGCTAGTTTCTTTAGTTAATTCTTTGTGCTGTGAATGGATAAAGCTCGCTTTGCTTACCGGTAAATGGACAGCCTGTAGGTCTTTCCGAGGCATTATGCTAGGTACTATTAACTATTGAAGTTAATGTACACACAATATTAATGATGTTTTACCGGATAAAAATTTGCCTATATCCTATTCCAAGGTATTTATCCTCTCATAAATTTCATCGAAATCCGTTCAGCCGTTTGGGCGTGATTGAACCAACATCCAAAAATACAAACATCCTCAAAAACTTTAAAATTTACAATATTAGGCGGGAAGTAGGATATAATAGTTTCATATTTGAATATACTACTTTACTATATTAGGTACACAATCAGTCTGAAAAAAAGAAATGTAATAAATTTCCATTTTACAGTGTAATTTACAGAAAAATATAAGAACAAATTAGGATAATGGCGACGGTGATGACGCGTATGTTGATGACGATTCGTACGATATGTTAATTATTCTAGAAAACGAATACTGTTAATATAATGTACCGCTATGCCCTTCAGCATCTTCAATTATAACTTCGTTATTGTTGTTATAAATTGTAACGTTATTTTATATACTTACTTAGAACCACAGCCTGAAGGTAATGACGCAACTTTGGCTAAACTACCTCACTCACCTACTCACAGCAATTTTTGTTAAAGAAAGTGTCTGAAATTTAGACGTTCTGTTTCGTACGTAGTTGGCCCTGAACTGAAGAAAAGGGGCGGGGTAGTACGCCCTGTTTTGCTTCCTGCCCTAAACTACCGTCACTTTGATATTGCTGCGACGGTGTTGATGAATTTCTGTGCTAAAAGATTATTATTTTGTTGTAGGATTATCTAACGAAGAATTTACTATTTTGTTTTATATTCTTTAACAGACAAGGCGACAACACGGAAGTCACATATCACACATAAGGTTATCGTTTTTTTTTGCCTGCAAACGTAAAGAGTCGAAATTTCTCACTGATGGTGATGAGTTTAATCAGTGTATTATTTATTTTATTTCAAAACTATTGACTTTGAGGAGATTTCGATAAAAGAGCCATAAATAACAACTATAAAGCCAACATTTAAAAAGTTTACACTTGAGAAATCTTCATTTAATTTTTTATACGGTTTTCTAAATCCACCCGCCTACGGTTAGCTAGCATCACAGAGTATGTACACTTAGCATCCTATTGGTCTGTGCTAGTCTGAGTCTGTCTGCTGCTGAGTATTCCTTAGTAGTCTATGGTCTGCTGTGATTGTTTGTTTTTAAAGTTGTGCTTGAAAGCAATTTTAGTAGTTTTTCGTTGATTTCTATTAAAAAGCTCTATCAAATAATAAAGAAAAGTACAATATTATGCTCAGGACTTGCTAGGAAATAGTCGTAGAAAGAAATAGCACTATGTTTTACCACGTAAGTACATATTATCGCAATTCGCGCGCAACCACTTTGGTGGTTTCATTAAAAGAATACCTCTTCCTTTGCAGATTTCGTTAGAACATGATATTTTATTGCATCCGAGGTACTTCGGGCCACAACTATTGGACACTGTAAAGCAAAAATTATACACAGAAGTAGAAGGAACATGTACCGGCAAGTATGTCATCATCATAATTTCAGTTGTAGGCTGTCACTGCTGAACATAGGCCTCCCCCACATATTTCTAAAGCGAAGTCCTATCATGTGGGGTGATTTGGCCATACTCACAACGTTATGCACGTGGGTTGGAGAGCGCTGTTTGAGCTATATTTTTGAAAATAGGGGCTTTCTGCCTACTCAGTTTTTAAAGTTCAGATTAGAAAACTGTTGTTTGAGAAAATTCAAATGTTTCCAGATATGGCTTTGTAATAGCGGTTACAACTATAGACAGTATTGGTGCAGGATTAATACAGCCGGGGCAAGGCTTTGTGGTGTATCCTGTAAAATACAAAGCAATTGTGTTCCGACCATTCAAGGGAGAGGTCCTGGATGCTATTGTTACACAAGTCAATAAGGTAACTAATCTCCTCAAACAGCATTCTACTCAATGTAATCCCTTGCATGTCAAAGCACTGATGCACACAGCTCCAGATGTATTGCATCTGGAGCTGATCAGAGCTGATCAAGTATGTATAAGGTCTGGAATTTGAGTGCTATCCTACTAATATTATAAACGTGAAAGTTTGTAAGTATGGATGGATGGATGTTTGTTACTCTTTCACGTAAAAACTACGGAATGGATTTTAATGAAGCTTCACAATAATATAGATTATACATCAGAATAACAATAACAAAATAAGATTACTAGCTACTCAAAATACTAATCCTGCGCAGACGAAGACGCGGGCACCAGCTAGTAAAAAATAAAAAAAACACTGAACAAACTCAGTGTTTATCACACAAATATTTGTCCAGTGCGGGAATCGAACCCGCGACCTCTAGCGCAGAAGGCAGAGTAACTACCAACTGAGGCCTGTCAAAAATGTTATTTCTATATAGTATAGTATATTTAATTATATAAAGCATGTTGTATATTTCCATTAAGGAATGTTCACTACTGCAAAATGTGGGCATGTGCTAATTGCCTTCTTAGGATCAAGGATCTGATCACCTGGAGACCTGAAAGAATATCTACCATTCTTGGGGATTCAAGTTGTGAGCCTATATTCTTAATCCAATCATTTCTCACCCTTTTATTAGAACTTTTGCTGCCATACCTTGCCTACCTTCCTAGTTTCTAAGATGATTCCAAGTGATCCTAGTGATTTCATTGAAATTTTTTTTTTTTTTTTCTCTCAAAAATATAGATGCTATATTTAGATTTACAGATTTTTCACTACATATTACAGAGTATTCCTTGGTCCCCAAACTAGGATTTCCTGTATTATGGGTAACCAAGCTTCTCACTAGTGGTAATGTTGTGGTAATGTTATTAAAAGATACACGACCATTCGAGTTCAATAACAAACTAAACTTTATTCAAGTACCCACACTTCATAATTGTACATAAATAATTAATCAGCTGTCAAATACATAACATATCTCCCTTTCATAAATCAGTACAAACAAAATAAATCACAAATCAAAAATCACAAATCAAAGCTAAACAATTTTCAAATATAAAAAAATAACAATAAACCTTTGCAAGAAATGTAACATGTTTAATCAGAGCTATTGGGTATGCCAATTATGTCAGGCCACCTCTCCGGAGGTGGTATCACCAAAGGCGGCTCATCAGATGTTTGTGAGTCCGAATCCACCCCAGCTCTGTTCTCTATTAATCGAGTTTCTGCCTGTGCTGTTCTTGCCAGCATCTGATCAGCATGTCTACGGTGCAGCTCTCCATCTTCCGTCCTCACCCTGTAGGAGCTAGTTCCTTCCACCATCTCTACCGTGGCCCTGCGCCACTTCTCTCCAGGCCCGTACATGCGTATGAGTATGGGTTGGTCGACCATGAAGGTCCTGGCGGGCATGCGCTGCGCTGCCGCCTCCAGCTGCAGGTCGCCACGGCACGGCGCGCTCTCAGGGTGGAGGGAGGATATCGCCGTTCTGTACCTACGGCCGTTGAGCATCTCCGCCGGAGTTTTGTTAGTGGAGCTATTCGGAACTGTGCGCATATAATACAGTGCCTTGCTCATCATCTCGCTCCATGGTAAATTCAAATTTTCCATCTTCTTTATCTTGTTTTTAAACGTCTGTATAGCTCTCTCTATTTGTCCATTGGTCGCAGGGTGGTATGGTGGGGAGAGCAGGTGCTTTATCCCATTTTTCTTCAAGAAGTTGTTGAACTCTTCAGAAGTGAATGCTCTACCATTGTCTGATACCACCACCTCAGGCAATCCCTGCGAGGCGAAAATTCTTCTCATTACCGTTATAACAGCCCCACTACTCATAGAGTTAACTATTTCTGCTTCTAGCCATTTACTGTGACTGTCAATCAACACAAAAAAAGTTTTCCCATTAAATGGTCCAGCAAAATCTATATGCACCCTATGCCAGGGCTTCTCAGATATCACCCAAGCCTGTGGATCTCTAGGAGGATTATTTCTTACCAGTTGACATTGTTCACAGCTGGCCACCATCTGTTCAATTTGATTATCCATCTGGACCCACCACACATAGCCTCTTGCATAAGCCTTCGTTTGGACTATACCCGCATGTGGGGCATGTAAAATTTTTAACACCTGTTCTTGTAACTTGACAGGCACTATGACTCTGTTACTCCATAATAAACAGTCTTTAGTATGAGAAAGAGCCTCCCTCCTCGTCCAAAACGGCTGCAAGTCTGGGTCCGTATTCTTATTTGGCCAGCCATGAAGAACATGGAATGAAACCTTCTGGAGTACAGGATCCTTTCTTGTCTCCGCAGCAATGCTCTCTACACTAAGGTTCCAGCCACTTGGTTGTTCTTCTAACAACAAAACTTCTTTTAACCCTTCTTCGGCCATAGTCCCCGCAGATGGTGCAGTCCACCTACTCAATGCATCTGCATTTCCAATGGTTTTCCCTGGTCTATGCTTGATTGTGTACTTGTAGCAAGCCAACTTCAAAGACCACCGCAACATTCTTGGTGAGATCTGGTCAGGTATGAGTTTCGCTGGATTAAACAAGCCAACCAATGGCTTGTGGTCTGTTATTATACAAAATTCTCGACCCAATAGAAATTCGTGAAATTTCAACAATCCAAACATGATAGCCAGTGCTTCCTTGTCTATCTGACCATACCGCCTCTCATGTGTCTGTAGAGTACGCGACGCCATCATGATGGGTCTCTCAGATCCGTCATCCATGACATGTGCAATGATAGCGCCCACTCCATATTCCGATGAGTCACAAATTAGCAGTAACTCTCTGTTTAAATCATATCCCACCAACGTGAGATCCGAAGACAGTAAAAGCTTCGCTTTTTCGAACACTGTTTGTTCACGTTCCGTCCACTTCCACGGCGTCTTCGACTCCAGCAACCGATACAAGGGTTCTAGCAAGGTAGCCTTATCAGGTAAAAACTTTTGATAAAAGTTATATAACCCCAGGAAAGCTCTCAATGTTTCTTTATTAGTCGGCGCCGGCTTTTCTTGTATCTCTTTAACTTTAGCAGGTGCCGGATGAAGACCTTCGCCGTCAATCATGTGTCCCAAAAACGTAATGCTATTAGCAGCAAAGATACACTTCTTGCTATTAAGACGAAAGCCCATCTCATTCAGCTTTTCCATCACCCGACGAAGCCTCTGGTTATGCTGTTCCAGCGTCGCTCCAGATACCGCCACGTCATCGAGTAGGCACGCCACGCCCTCCATGCCCGCCAGCGCAGACGACATTATTCGTTGAAAAATACAAGGCGCCGCATTTACACCGAATGCGAGGCGATTCATTTTCATAAGGCCCATAGGTGTATTCAGCGTTAACAGTTTGGCCGTCTCGTCATCAACCTTCAGTTGAGTGTACGCCTGCTTCAAGTCGAGTTTACTGAAAACTTGGCCCCCACTTAGCTTCACAAAAGCTTCCACTGATGTTGGAAGCGGGTATCTGTCTACTTGTATAGAAGTGTTGACTGTAGACCGATAATCCCCACAGATACGTAAAGATCCATCATCCTTCTTTACTATCCTCAACGGAGTAGCCCAATCAGAGTGTCTAACTGGGGTCAGTACGCCTGCAGCTACTAATTGGTTCAGTTCTTTTTCAACCTGCCGCTTTAATGGAAAAGGAACTGTGCGAGCCTTTAAAAACCGCGGTCTAGCATCCGAACGTAGGTGCAGTGTCACTTCAGGCCCTTTGTAAGCACCTAATTCTTCATTGAACAAATTAGGAAATTCATTCATGAACGGTACCAAATCTTCCTTCGTCCAATGTAAGCCAGTCACTTGTAGATCTAGTAACTCAAACCAGTTGCGGCCTAGTAGGCTCGGTCCATCACCTGCAACAACCACCAGTTCGCATTGAGCCTCTTTCTTGCCCAAGACAACACGCACGTTCGCCACTCCAATCACTTTCAGGGAGTCTCGTGTCCACGTGACTAATTTCACCGTAGTACTCTGTAGTGGAGGAGGTGTCGACCACAACTTGTTGAATGTCTTTTCCGATATGATACTGCGCGACGCCCCGGAGTCTACTTCCATTGTCAAACTTGCCCCATCTATGACTAAATTCGCTTTTATCGGGGGTCGATAACTGTCCGCACACGCGTATACACCCATCATGTCTTCACATCCAGCGGAAGGCTTCTCATTATCTTCCACCTGGTGTACTTTTGTTTTCTTGTCGCAGGCTCTTGCAATGTGACCGTACTTCTGACATTTATAACACTTCGCCTTTATAAAAGTACACCGTTCGCCAGCCTTGTGTATCCGTGTACAATGCTTGCACTCATTGGATTTTATTCTGCCAATATCCATCGGCTCAGCTGCCGGAGACGAACTACACGAAGTTTGAGTTGCTTCTTGACTCCGCCCGGGGTACATGTCCTCAAACGTCGCCTGATGATTGAGGCACATCTGCACAGCTGATGCATATGTCAGTCCTTTGGTTTTTAGCAACTCCCGACGCAAACGTTCATCACGCACCCCTAAAACAAGTCTGTCCCGTAATTGGCGTTGTATATCCGAAAAGTTGCACTTTGCACTTAGTGCACTTATCGCGGCCGCAAATTCTTGCACGCTTTCCTTCTGCAATTGTACCCGTTTATGAAATTTGCCCGCTTGCAAAATCTCATTCACTTCTGGTTCATAGAACTTGTCCAAAATCGCTAAAATGTCTTCAAACTTCACTTGAGTAGGGCGTAACGGCACTAAAAGGGACGCAATTAGAGCATATGTGTCCTTTCCACATTGCGACAAAAACAATGAGCGCGATTTATCATCATCTTTTGTTACGCCTCGAACGAGACCCGCCGCGTCGAGGGCACAATTTAATTGGTCCTTGTAGTCACACCACACATCAGTTTTAGCGTCAAATGGTCCCGGCAACACAATATTCGCTATATTGAATGCCATTGCAGCACAATTGCAATTTATTTTCCGCAGTCGCCACTAAAAGATACACGACCATTCGAGTTCAATAACAAACTAAACTTTATTCAAGTACCCACACTTCATAATTGTACATAAATAATTAATCAGCTGTCAAATACATAACAGTTATGTTGATCCAGAAAATTTAATTTGATTGTTTGTGTTTCTAGGTTGGAATGTTTGCACAAATAGGACCTCTCAGCTGCTTTATATCACATCATGTGAGTAACACTTTTTTAGAATCTTTGGCGATCTGAGTAATAAGTATCCACCATGCTTGGGAATTTCTGTTTTCATACTGAAATCTAATCCAGTGACTAATTAGTGGCCTTTGTGTCATTTTGATGGTAAATGGAACCAATAGGAGTGACCTGCTAATATTTAACTAAGTTAGGCTGCCCGGCTTTGCTCTCGTAGTATGGTGGATTAAAAAAATATATTTTTTGTCAAACAAAAATTTTATTACACATTGGATTGCTTGTAAAACTAGATGAAATCATTGTATGATAACTGTACATAAATATAACAATTATTAATTTCAGTCGATACCAGCTGATATGGAGTTCTGCCCCAATGTGAATCCCCCATGCTACAAGAGCAAACAGGAAGACAATGTCATTCAGGAAGAGGATGTTATCAGATTGAAGATAGTCGGAACCAGAGTTGATGCAACAGGCATTGTAAGTACCTATTTCCCCCACATATTATTTTTAAATTACTATGTTCCATCTGCCAAGTAGAACATTAGGCCACAAAAGATAAGCTCGGTAGGGCATTGGCTAAAGAGATTATTGATCTGCCATGGCATCAGCCGTTCCCTGTATTCTTACCAAAATAAATAATACTATCAGTAGGAATAATGGTAATTTTCCTCCCACTAGGTATACTGGAAATTCTTGGTTCCAGTATCCCATTGCCACCACTAATATGTATACTTATACACTTTGGATCAGTAGTACTACTGAGACACATTTTGACTTTGGTAAAATACTGGGAATTCCTTATTAGGAATTCCCTTCCTTTCCCTTTAAGGAACAATGGGCTTTAATTTTACATAGGTTATTAAGATTACTGGCCGTGGTGGCCCCGGCTGAAGAATAGGCCCCTCCATATCTACCTATCCGCGGATGTCGTAAGAGGCGACTAAGGGAAACAAGCTAGGGGATGGGCAGCAGCGTCCCTCATTTTAACAACGATAGCTCTAACTGCGCTCGCCAACCCGCATGCCCAGCGTGGTGAGTATGGGCAAATCCCCCCACATGATAAGGAATTCGCTCTGTCTGTGGGGGAGGCCATGTTCAGCAGTGGTCTTCCTACGGCTGGAATGATGATGATGATTAAGATTACTGGGAACAGCCACATGATACTGACTGAAACCAGCTCTTCTGAATGTCTTGACCCTAAACTTTGACTGTCTTAAATAAATACCCATATTTCCAATCATTTCTGCTTTTCAGTTTGCTATTGGAACTTTGATGGATGACTACTTGGGGCTGGTGACACAATAAATAGGTGTACTTTTAATGTATTTCTTAAATAAAAACAATGTATTTAATTATCATATTTTATTTGGCATTCAAATAATGGGGTAAAATTCCATACACAATGTAACAAAAACAATTCATCAAAAAAAATGATAAAAATATTTGGACACTTTCAGTCTATTTAGGCATGTGTGGTTCACAAAACCTCTAGATTTGTGGTCTCTTGTCAATTATTTTTTACTGAACAATAAATTATCCTAATTTAACTTAAACTTACAGCATATTGAGTGATTAAAGTGATGAATTTAATAATTTATTTAGACAAAAAAAATGAATGGACCAAACCATTTAAGTCAGCCGAAAGCTTCTTTTTATTTAAATAAATGCCTAATATGGATAATGGTTGGTGATCGCGCCATTATTGTTCAACCGGACTCATGGTCCCACTAAAGAAATACAAATAAAACAACAAATCTAAAAATAGACAACTACAAGTGGTTACCATAGAACTTCTTGTCATTCAGTTTATTATATGGCAAGTACTCACTTCTATTAGCTACTTTTACTATTGACTTTCATGCATGAGTGTGGGCCTAAAAGGCTACAAAAAGGGTTAGACATCAGTGGGACCACTAAGGTAATGTTTTCAAGGTTAGTGGCAGTACAAGTCCAGTGGGACAAATTGGTGGGACCATGAGTCAATCATCCAAATATGTCATAATTTAGCCTCTAATATAGTATGTACGAGAATTTCACGTTATTGAGTACATTTATCTATAACTTTATGTACAATTTTAAGAAATAAATGAAATACCAATTATTGTAAGTAATAATTACTAAAGAGACAAATTAAGTCTTTGGTTCTTTAACTATTTACAAAGTCATCTCAAAGGTGAAAAATAAATAATAAATAAACCTAATCGTATATTGCTCGTCCTAAATACAAAATATGGCATCTAATTAAATAATACTCATAATGAGATCTGAAACTCAAAGCTAAGCAAATCTAATAAAGCACCAGGTAAATTTTACGTAAAGGGATACAAATGTAAGGGCTGTGCGACACTGTTACGTAACGTTTTATTATTATTATTATTCAATAATCATTAGTCTACAATATTCAAATATATATTTTTATAATATAAAATATTGAGACATAACATTGTGCTAAAATATGCAATAGAAGATATAATGTTCAAAACAACCACTAATCATTTGCAGTCACAATAAATTTGCACAAAACGCTCACTGAGCAATAATTCTTGCTGATAGCCAATAACTATTTCAACTCTGTACTAATTATGGTTTTTACATGAGATTCCACATTTCAGCAGCTTCAGACCAGCAAGATTATTACAGGACAAGGCACAAAATAATCATTTAGGATTATGTTTCAATTTTATCTACCGAGAAATTCTAAAACAGCATTTGGATTACCATGGGAAGATAGAGATACATAATAGCTTAGGATTTATAAGTTTAGCTAATATTTCAAAGTTATTTTTACACATTCTGTCCACAAATTATTACAACTTTGTTGGGAATAAACATGTTATGCATTTGTTACATGTTAATACAAAATGTGTAAAATCTCAGGAATCTAAAGTAACGGCTTCAAAGTAGTTATGCCTAGATGATCATCATAACGAATAATTATTGTTTCTAATATATTTTAAATACACAATTCGTTCACTAGGAGTAATTATCTTGAAATTAATGTAATTTCAAAGCACCTTACCTCGTAAATTGGATTGGCAAGTTGTCAACTTTGTTAAGTTTACGCATTGCTAAGAGTATTGCTTCTTGTGAACGATTATTAAAACGTCGATAAGTTATCCATAGTCCAAGGGAAAAGATTAATTCATTACTATCTAATCAACACCACAAAATCTTAAGCTAGCTCATTCTAAATTGCAACAATCATTAATATCATTAACATGTATAATACTGGCATATTTTAATGCTATGTCCACACCAATGACATGATAATTTGAAACTTTCTATTACAAATCACAATACCTAATAATTTCACTGAATCGATCATGCACAATTGAAGATCTTATTTATTAGTATTAGTTTTATCTATATTGCAAAAGTTTTCGGCAGAATAAATTGGCCTTGAATTGGCATGAAGTACAAAATCATATCATGCCATTTCCAGCGAGACATAGCCTAAGGAAGTCAATAGAAGAGGAATATAGTTAATATTTAATTATTATGGATTAAATTCTGAGCTATATTGAGCTATTATTGTATATTTTTGTTTGCTTCCCCGTCTTCTGGCAACTTTAATCGTCCATTTCAACACTCAAAACCGTTCACTTAGTCCTGCTATCCTGGTGTGCTTTGAAGTAAATGATGATTTAATTGTGTGTACAATAAATATCTAACCAGTAATGTAAAGAACACAGTTTCCTTGACGCTATCGCTCGAAGTGCGATTTGAACCTAATGCGAGGGCAATAAGGTTGTATTCTACCTATCAACATTTACTTCCTCATTCAACTGATGTTTACATCGGACTGACCATCGCGAGCTTTTCCCCTCCAAGTAGGATGCTTATTTACTATATTATTTAAGACTAAAACTTGGGAGTATGAACCGTGTTACGATTGACGTGTTAAGATAATGCAACAACCTTTAAATTACTTACTATCCTAAACATTCATTATCCATGAGGAAAGCGCGAAGACATTTGCACCAAATTCATAAGTCTCAATAGAGGCATACTGATACATACAATATTTTTTGCAAATCCTCATGTAAATCTGAGTAGGTAGTTAGTGAATGTGTGCTTAAATCAAGCTCACATTAGAGCTCTTTTTCAAACCCTCCAGTCTCGACGCGTACACTTTCAAATGTATGCCTTAGCGTCATTAAAATAAAACGCATACACACGATCCCAAATACGCCAAAGAGTTTTCTTCCGAAACTCTCAATATAATCAAGCTTTTTCTATAACTTTTATTTGGTATTGAGTAAACTGGTACTAATCAAAATTTTGCATTCCGAACTAAAATAAAAATGTGAATTTAAATTTGTCATAATGGAGAAATTGATTGTTCCTAACCAAACACGTCGCCTACGAACATGACATTGCACATACTCTTACTCATAGGTACATAACGTAACACAGTTCGCTCGATTCACACCCAACACACTCTGAAGGCGCCTACTTTGCTAAACTTGTCGGTCAACACGTGCCAAAAATATTGCAACTGCAGCAAAATAAATGAATCCCGGAAGATTATAATCTGACATAGTCTTATGGTGCAGGCATATTGACCATTTGAACCTACTAATACATTCACTTTGGAATCCTGAGTTTTCCTGAATTTCTGACGGATTTTTACAACTGCCACGGTACAATCGTGCATAAGACTGTCTGTTCAGCTATTTTTCTGAGATGTCAAAAAGTCTACTGCAATCAAATATTGTTAAGACGTGTTGATCAAAGCCAGTATTCCAGAAATAGACTCGAATGAGACAGCATATATCTGACAGTTGTGTGAAGTGATGACTGTTTAAGTATTTATGCTTAGCCTTACTTCTCAGGATGCCGGTACAATATGTCCATTCTTCTCACACTGAGTCATCCTAAATGTTCCTGAACGATGTATACTATCTAAATTGTCGAGTATGTTCCTAGAGTGGCTTGAAGAGTAGCGTTTGTAGGTTCCCTAACGCCTGACGTGGAAGCATTGGCACTAGGCGGCGTGTCACGAGGCGGGGTCGGGCGCCGCCGCGGGCGAGACGGGCCCGCGGACAGCCTCGATGTAGTCCTTTATCAGCGTCGCGATTTGATATGCCTGTGGGGGAATGCGGGAATTAGAAATTGTAGTCTTTTATGTGGGCCGTACGCTGATACATTTTGGAAACATACATACATACTCGTTGCCAGCGTCTGTGTTTCCGAATACCTATAATTTGGGTGTCTTCAAGACCAGAGTGAATAGGTTTCTTCTAGGCAAACGTGCTACACCGTAGACCACATCATTACTTAACATCAGGTGAGATTGTGGTCAAACGTTAGCCTATTTCGTATAAAAAAAAAAAAAAAAAAAAAAAAAAAAATACATACATTTTTTCTTTTTTCTAGTGGATTTAAGAAGAACTAGCTTTTGCTCGCGTAGTTGCTCTCTTATTATCTTTACAAGGTGTTTAATAATATGTATGCTATCCCGAAAGGGGCTTATTCTACACACAATTGGCAATAAAGTTTGTTCTACGACTTTTGAACGAAATTATAAAGATCATAAACAGACCAAAAAACAGCTAATTCGGGAAAAATCTGTTTTTTTTTCTCTTATGTTTTTGTTGAGAGAATAAGTCTTTCTCGGGATGTTATACATATTATGAATCACCTTAGTAAGATGGGAGGAAGAATGAAGACGGATGTCTTATATTTCAAACGGACTTGACACAAACACAAAAGTAAATGATATAATAATTTCATTTATTTTAGGCAACTTAGTAAAGTACATGTACAAATACAGGGCCCATAAATAATAATGGCGATAGCATTTGGTTTTAATAAACACTCGTAACACGAAAAGCAGGATCAGTAGGTAAGCATGAGTATTCTCCAAAATTCCAGTTATGTGTTCGAGCATACCTGATCTTATACCTGATGTTACCAACGACCCAAAGTCCTGCTTCGCTATTTTAAGGAGCTGGGCTGGCTGGGGTAGGGTTAGCATAGGAGGAAAATGCAGAAAACACCCCACAGCGGGAAGTCAGTGCAGGTTTAGACCTTCCCCAATTAGAATTAGAATAGACTGGCCTCATAGCTCAGTTGGTAGTAACTCTGCCTTCTGCGCTAGAGGTCGCGGGTTCGATCCCCGCACTGGACAAACATTTGTGTGATGAACACAGATGTTTGTTCTGTGTCTGGGTGTTAAATATATATCTATTATGTATATCAGTCTCTGGTACTCATAGTACAGGCTATGCCTAGTTTGGGATCAGTTGACCGTGTGAATTCTCTTGAGCCTCACCTAGTTCGATCGGCACCGCACTGAAGCTTTAAATTCCATTTTGTGAAAAAGGATCATCGTAAAAAATTATAGGCACCAAGCCGTGTTTGTTGCCTGATTCTTCTAGGCTTGGTCGCGAGGAACAGGCATAGCTTCACCTAGTTTCTAAGACGTTTCAAAGTGATCCTAGTGATTTTATTGAAATAAATGCCTTTTGACTTTGACTTTGAATATGTCCGGAATATTTATATTTATATATTTATATAGATACCTGATCAGTAGAGAGCACGAGTTTAGCGTGCTTGGTATCGGACCGCGTGACCAGCAGCAGCGCCCTCGGAGCCGGCGAGACGGCCAGCAGTTGGTCGTGGTCGTGCGACACGAGCGCCGCGCGCGAGCCGCGCCGCAGCAGAGTCAGCCCGCGCGCGTCCACGCCCAGCCACAGAGCGCGCGGCCAGTTCGATGTGAACGATTGCTGTTAAAGTTAATCATTGTTTTAACCCTTAATGTTATCAATATGTGAAAACGTTAGGTAAATAGTCTAAAACTATACAAAAAATCAATAAGGTCATGCGCATTGGGTTAGTCCACCTAGTTATACTATTAGTTATACGATATAAAAAAATGAACAAAAAAAACCGAATACTGAGCAGTATAACTAAACGGATCCGACTATTTTGGATTGAGCTCGTCCATTTAGTTATATTCGTAAATACACAACCGCCTAATGAAATTAATAGGTATTATACGTTATTTCAAAAAAATATATAAAGATATTAACATAAAGAATTTACATACAGTCTAATAATAATAATAATAAATATAATAAATAAATATTCTGGACACACAGTCAACTGATCCCAAACTAGGCATAGCCTGTACTATGGGTACCAGAGACTGATATACATAATAGATATGATATATATTTAACACCCAGACACAGAACAAACACCTGTGTTAGTCACAAATGTTTGTCCAGTGCGGGAATCGAACCCGCTACCTCTAGCGCAGAAGGCAGAGTTACTACCAACTGAGCTATGAGGCCAGTCTTAATAGGTAAGTATATTATTATCGCAATGTTTGACTCAGTATGACTATTCGGATTTTTTTTGTTCATTTTGTTATATCGTATAACTAATAGTATAACTAGGTGGACTAACCTTGCGCATTCGCCATGTTTGTTAAAAACCCCGCACAATGGCGAAGAGGGTAGAGTGGAAAACAAAATCTGCCCCTCAATTTGGATACTCACTGCGCAGGCGGGCAACACTGACATGATAACCACTACAACGTATGCTCACGACAACGTAGGTTGTGTTGCGAATGACTCGAGGACGCCATCGTCAGCGTGAGTTGCATGGCCGCGGGACGTAGAGTGCCCCGCAACGCTAGATGGCGCAATCTTACCGTCGGGGACGGCCCCACTAACAAGCTCTCTACTGTAACGTATGCTCACCATGACATCGCAGATAGCAGATAGAGCGAGTGAGCGCCCAGTAGGACACCAGCGTCAGCGCGCGTTGCATGGCCGCGTGAGGTTGTGACATCACTGATTCTTTCTTGGTCATCCTGTATTAGGTCAGTGACCCGGTTGAGGTACGGTGGCCCTGAGAAGGGCCTATGACCGTCGTTGAAAGAATCAGTGTAGTGAAAGGATTAAAGTGCGCCTCAACGAGGCTTATTTTCTTGCTCAAACAAATAAATATCTCCGATGTAACGTATGCTCACCATGACGTCGAAGATGACGCGAGTGAGCGGCCAGGAGGATGCCAGCGTGAGCGAGCGTTGCATGGCCGCATGCGGCGGGGTGCTTCTCAGCGCTAGATGGTGTAACCTCACTAACGGGGCGGGTTACACTAATACACATCTCCAATGTAACGTATGCTCACCATGACGTCGAAGATAGTGGCGCGAGTGAGCGGCCAGGAGGACGTCAGCGTGAGCGCGCGTTGCATGGCCGCATGCGGCGGGGTGCTTCTCAGCGCTATATGGTGTAACCTCACTGACGGGGCGGGTTACACTAATACACATCTCCAATGTAACGTATGCTCACCATGACGTCGAAGATAGTGACGCGAGTGAGCGGCCAGGAGGACGTCAGCGTGAGCGCGCGTTGCATGGCCGCATGCGGCGGGGTGCTTCTCAGCGCTATATGGTGTAACCTCACTGACGGGGCCGGTTACACTAATACACATCTCCAATGTAACGTATGCTCACCATGACGTCGAAGATAGTGGCGCGAGTGGGCGGCCAGGAGGACGCCAGTGTCAGCGCGCGTTGCATGGCGGCGTGAGGCGGGGTGCCTTTCAGCGCTAGATGGTGTAACCTCACTGACGGGGCGGGTTACACTAATACACATCTCCAATGTAACGTATGCTCACCATGACGTCGAAGATAGTGGCGCGAGTGAGCGGCCAAGAGGACGCCAGCGTCAGCGCGCGTTGCATGGCGGCGTGCGGCGGGGTGCCTCTCAGCGCTAGATGGTGTAACCTCACTGACGGGGCGGGTTACACTAATACACATCTACAATGTAACGTATGCTCACCATGACGTCGAAGATAGTGGCGCGAGTGAGCGGCCAAGAGGACGCCAGCGTCAGCGCGCGTTGCATGGCGGCGTGAGGCGGGGTGCCTCTCAGCGCTAGATGGTGTAGCCTCACTGCGGGGGCGGGGAGCGCGGGGAGGGCGAGGCGGGCCGGTAGAACGGCGCCGGCAGCCGCGGCGCATTCGGCCCCGCCCGAGCACTCGCCGTGGACGACTTGCGCGTGGAGTGCAGCTAGCATTACCTGTTATGATAATTAAGTATGGTTTATGAAACAATAGCGTGTTACCTAGATAAAAAGTAGCCTATATGCTATTCTAAACAAAGAACTCTTCCAAGATTCGCCGTTCTGTCGTGATTGAGTAACACAAACATCCATCCATTCAGACTTCGGGGATGCATCAACCGAGCCAAAGGGTCGACAACCTCGCCTCTGTGGTTCAGTCGATTAGAGCATTCCACAGAGTCCAGGGTAGCGAGTTCGCATCCCGCCTAGCGCGGAAATATTTCTTATGCAACTTGTGATATTTATCAAGCAAAACCCAACCCTATTTAAAACACACCAAGATGGGCGTTCTCGCGAGCTTCGCGCACGAACAAATATTAGGCTTTATCTGCCATTATGTAAAAAGTCCCTTCAAAAGAATGCCTACTTTATGGCACCAATAATATTTAATAAACTCCCGGAAGGGCTTAGAGAATTATCTGGCAACCTACTAAAAATAAAACTACATAAATGGCTAGCAGATAAATGTTTTTATTCTATTGCTGAATTTTTAGACTGTAAATTTGACTCATGATTACCTACTTATTGCTAAAATCCAATTTAATTAATGTCGATTGTGCAACTAATATAAATATAGCTTATAATCTTGACTGTTTTTAACTATGACTCTAATCTTATATAATCGTATCTTAATTTGTAATAATAACGACATTGTTTTTTAATTTTAAAATTTTGTTTTTTTTTTGTTAAATTATTGTAATCCTACTATACTAAATAAAACATTTGCATGCTTGTGTAGCAAAAACATGTGCGCCCGCTTACTGCATAAGAACAGCATTATATTCGACTACCATGTTTTAGCAAATAAACTGATTTCATTTCATTTCATTTCATTTCATTTCATTTCATATGAATTTCCCTAAAGTGTAGATAAGCACAAAAACAAAAAACCAACCAGATACAAAGTCCTGAGTCCTGACATCACACGAGAATGTCCTGTGTCGTGGATATCTGATACTACGAGTACCATGGTACCACAACACACAGTTGTGGTAATCGATTCTGCACCTATTACATCTCAGCCAGCATGCGTCCGCCACGCCAATGAGGTTGAAATGTATTAATACTCACAGCCTCGTCAGTCTCGATAGGGAGCCGGTCGTGCCGCACTGAATGCAGCACCTGGTAGTACAGCAGTTCCATTTCAGCGGCGCACGCCGTCTGCAGTGGCCTCTCGCCCAAGAACAGACGCTTCTTGAACACTAGTCTGGAATAAATTATGAGCATTGACGATCAAACTGGGTGGTGCATTAGTAGACTATTTTGGTAGGTTAAATGTAATTACGGTAAATTACAATTAATCTACTTTAGATAGTATTCTTATTTTTTTTTTAATAAATATATATTCCGGACATATCACACACAGTCGACTGATCCCAAACAAGGCATAGCCTGTACTATGGGTACCAGAGACTGATATACATAATAGATATAATATATATTTAACACCCAGACACAGAACAAACACCTAACACGTCACAAATGTTTGTCCAGTGCGGGAATCGAACCCGCTACCTCTAGCGCAGAAGGCAGAGTTACTACCAACTGAGCTATGAGGCTAGTCAAGAACAGACGCTTCTTGAACACTAGTCTGGAATAAATTATGAGCATTGACGATCAAACTGGGTGGTGCATTAGTAGACTATTTTGGCAGGTTAAATGTAATTACGGTAAATTACAATTAATCTACTTTCGATAGTATTCTAATTTATTATAAGTATATCAAATTCCACATCAATATTGCTACCTAAATCAGCTGAATAATTGAGTTTGAAATGATTTGATCCCAAATCAGCTGGTTTTTGCATAATGTTCTAAAATGTGAAATTGAACAAGCTTTAATACCAATCGAGTGTAGAATAGGCCCATTTCGATGGTAAACTTATTATGAATCACTGTATAAAGGTTATAAACCGGTTAATTGTAAATCAGTTCCGTCCTGCATTGTACAATGTAGTATACTGTACCTGCAGGCAGCAGCAGTAGCTGGCGCTTTCTCCCACCTAGCGAGCACGTCGCCGACGCGTTCAGTGCCCGCTAACGCCCTCTCGCCCGCGCCCGCGCCGCCGCTTGTTCCGCCCGAGTTTGCGCATACTTCGTACAATGCGTATCCTTGAAATAAAGTTGGTTATGAACAGGTACTTCTTCTTGTCGTGTCACTGATCTTTATATTGGTCAACCTGCATTAGTTCTGTTACCAGGGTCCGGTATGGTGGACCTGAAATTGGCCTAGAACAGGTACTGAAAGCGGGGCTTCGCTCGCGAGGTGCCTAGGTAAAAAGTAGCCTATATGCTATTCTAGGCAAAGAGCTCTTGTCTATTCCACGGTTGAGCCGTTACGGTGTGATTGAACCACAAACATCCTCACAAACTCTCGCATTTATAATATTAGTAGGATGCATTTGACAGTCTAATCACAGAAAACATACCTGTGGCAGAATCGTTAAGTCCAATCTTCTCCCTCAACATAGTGACGAGATGGTCAGCAGTGGCAGCAGGTCCGAACACGAGCCCATGTTGCTTGCCGTCTAACAGCAGCACGCGAACGTGTAACGGTCGTCGGGCCGCAGCGCATAACACCTCCTCACGTGACGGGGCGGCTAATCGCCGCGGCACTTGGGCTATGCTCAGCGCAACCTGAAGGAAAGAGTGAGTCCATTTCGTTATAAACCGGTTAATAGAACGAAATACAATTGGTTCTTCGACTAATCGGTATGCGGTTAAGGTGCAACGAAAACGAAAAAAGTTATTGTTTATTTAGAGCAAGACACAAATTAATACATACCTAGTTGTAGAAGAAAATAATCACCTCTAGTACCTTATGAATTACACGCTTATTACCAACGAGTGCGAGAGAGAAACTGCCCAGTTCTTCCTTTTTTTCTGTGTATTAGTAATCTGTGGTACTAGTGATTACAAGACGTCAATAGAGAGGAATACACGCGATAATATCTATCTATATCTGTTACGCAGACGATGCCTGTGATGGCTCCAGTTATTTTTGTATCCGCCATGTTGTATTTGTGATTACGAGTTATCATCATCATCATTCATCATTTCAGCCATACGACGTCCACTGCTGAACAAGGCCTCCCCCACAGACAGAGCGAATTCCTTATCATATGAGGGGATTTGCCCATACTCACCACGCTGGACATGCAGGTTGGCGAGCGCAGTTAGAGCTATAGTTGTTAAAATAAGGGACGCTGCTGCCCATCCCCTAGCTTTCTTCCCTTAGTCGCCTCTTACGACATCCGCGGATAGGTAGATATGGAGGGGCCTATTCTTCAGCCGGGGCCACCGCGGCCAACGAGTTATAAACATGATAAAAAAACAGATGACATGAAAAAGGTCAGGAAAAAATGTGAAAAAAATATTATTTTTTTGCTGACAATTGTTGTTTTTGTTGATAGAATAAACATATTATGAATAATATTGATTTGAAATTGTACCTGTTCGGCTCTGCGCGCGAACTTGCCCTCCTCGCCGGCGTGCAGCGCGGTGCCGCGGTAGCGCAGGTGCGCGAGCAGCAGGCGGCGCAGCGGCTTCACGGGCGGCAGCGCCGCGCCCACCGCGCAGCACAGCAGCGCCCAGTGCCGCGCCGACACGCGCGACATCGGCTCCGGGTGGTCCGTCGTCTGACAACATATTCTCATTATAACACTAGCTTTTACCCGCGACTGCGTCCGCTTTCATGATAATTTTTACTTTGCCCCTTTAGGGATGATTTTGCGAAAATGCTGAAACTTGCATTTCTTTATTTCTTACTAGAAGCATAAATATCTCTAACTCGCGTTTCATACTGACAAATAATCTTGTTGACCAATCATACATACGCGTGTGTACAGAGACAAAGTGACCAATACGTGAGCAACCATTTGACATTTTGGTAACGGAACCCTAGGAAAGACCTCAGAAGAAAGGCGTACAGGAGACAAGTGCTCTAGGCACACACATCAGCGTCTCCTTCTGCAGGCAGCGCGGTCGTCGCCTCTGCTGCTACCAGTAGTGGCGGATTTGCAGTCTTGGCCGCTCTAGGCCCCAGGCCATGTGCCGCCCCTTTCTCAGCACCCATCATTAAACTAGGTACATAATGAATTTACTTTATTGCCAACTTTATCTAAATCGAAATCAGACATTTAATTAACTATAAATAAATAGCTACTAATTTGTAAATATTTTCAGAGATGATGAGATTTTCTACTTTTGCCGACGATTTACGATTTGCCGCCCCTTATATCTGGCCTCCCTAGGCCCGGGCCTACTGAGCCTTAGGGCAAATCCGCCACTGGCTGCTACTGCTGGAAGTAGTGGGTTGCAGCTCGTACCTGTTTGATGAGCTGCACGTACAGCTCGCACAGCAGCGTGTCCTTCTGCAGGCAGCGCTGCAGCAGCGCCTGAGCCAGCGCCACGCGGTCGTCACCCTCGTCCTGGCCGCTGCTGCTGCTGCTGTTGTTGTTGGCGAGGTTGCTGGAGCTGCTGCTGGTGCTGCTGCCCTCGCTCGTGTTCAGGCCCGCGTGGCTCATTATGTCCTGCAAAGAGCACAGAGAGTGTGTAAAGGTACTTCCTAAGCGAAGGCTAAGAGCAAAAGGTTTTTTTTTTTTTTTTTATACAACTGAGATGGCAAACAAGCATACGGCCCACCTGTTGGTAAGCGGTTACCGTAGCCTATGAGCGCTTGCAATACCAGAGGCATCACGCACGCGTTGCCGACCCCGAACCCCCTCCCCCCCCTAAAGAGCTCTGGCAACCTTACTCATCGCAGGAACACAACACTATTTGAAACAAATAATGTTATTGCTGGCTGCGATCTTCTGTTATTTCTGTATTTCTGTAGCAGAGTCCGTCCGGTGAAGAACTGCCACCTTGCCTATAAAATTCGGCCACCAAGCAACAATCATTATCATTTCAGCCGTAGGGCGTCCACTGTTGAATATAAGCCTCCCCCATAGATTACCAGAAACAATCATTTGAGGGGATTTGCCCATGCTCGTCACGCTAGGCATGCATCTAAGCATGAGTGAGCGCAGATAAAGCACGTTTCCCTTGTTCGCCTCTTACGACATCCACAGGGAGAAATGGAGGGGCCTGTTTTTCAGCCACCACGCCTAAGCAACAATACTTAAAAGCAATGCTGTGTTTCGGTTTGGAGCGTGGGATATCCGGTGAAATAACAGAAGAATCACCTTGTATTCTTTGGTGCATTGTGAGAGAGGGGAGCAGTGAGCTTACCTTTTTTTTTTTTTTTTTTTTTTATTGGAGTTGGTTAGGCGTTTGACCACCAGCTCATTTTTGCAAGTGAGATGTGGCCTAAGATGGAGCACGCTGTACCAGAAGGAACTTATTCACTCTAGATTTGAAGACTCCTAGATTGTACTCATCCGGGAAAACAGACGCTGGCAGATCGTTCCACTCTTTGCCAGTGCTTATAATAAAGGTGGAGCAGAAACGTTTGGTTCGACACTGTGGTATGTCGACCAGGTAAGGGTGGTAATTACCTGTGCGTCTGCTTGTCCGGTAGAAGAAGGGGGAGGGAGGGATGAGACCCTTGACCCTTGATTACCTTGAAGATCTGCATGGCAGCGACCTCCTCGGCCTCGTTGAGTCGCGTGAGGCTGTGCGGCAGCGTGCGCGCCCAGCACCAGTAGCCCGCGGGAAACCCCTTGTAGCACTCCCCCTGGGTCTCGGCCGCCATGTCCAGCCGGACCTTTTCTAACCGGTGCTTGCTCAACCTGACGATTACAATGACAATTGTATGCTTAGATCCTGATCCTGTTAAGACATCAACTCGGTCGATGGATCTTGATAATGCTGAAGTCAGTAGTTTAATAAATGATATATTCATCATCATCATTCTAGCCGTTTGAAGTCAACTGCTGAACATCGGCCTCCCCCACAGAATTCCGGAGTGACTTCCGATCATGTGGAATTTGCCCATACTCACCACGCTGGTCACGCGAGTTGGAGAGCACAGTTAGAGCTATCTTTGTGAAAATAGGGACGCTGCTGCCCATCCCCTAGCTTTTTTTCCCTAAGTCGCCTCTTACGACATCCACGGGTAGGAGATATGGAGGGGCCTATTCTTATGAGAGCGATCTTGAGTGGGTTCCAATTTAAAATATCCCACTCAAAAATGAAATGTTTCCTGATCTTTAGATCGCGTAGATATGAGAGCGATCTATAAATCTAGATCTGGGTATGGCTGTGTTGTGTCACATACCTTCTCAAGGTATTCCTAAGGAAGTTCCCTGCAGACCCTTCCGCCGGTCGCCTCAGCATGCCGGAGTCCACTAAAGCGCGGCGTGCCCCCTTCAGCGCGCCGGCCAGCCGCGAGCGTTCCGAGGCGGGCGCGGCACGGCGCGGCGGCTCGTCTGCTAAACCATTCGCAAGCACGGGACTGTATGCCGCCATTAGCCACGCCGCTTCGTTCTTTTGAGGGGATTCCAGGACGATGCATCTGAGGATATACAAACATTTAGCTGGTACACTAGCAACACGTGTGATTCTTCTTCTTCTTCTTCTTGTCGTGTCACTGATTTTTTCTTGGTCATCCTATATTAGGTCAGTGACCAGGTTGAGGTATGGTGGCCCTGAAAAGGGCCTATGACCGTCGATGAAAGAATCAGTGTAGTGAAAGGATTAAAGTGCGCCTCTTAGAGGCTCCTTTCATCATCACATGTGTAATGAACAAGTGTCATAGAGTTAAAACTTCAAACTTTGAGTTAGAAATTTGAAGTTTCCCATTGAAAACAAAAAGAGTTACGCCTGTTTTTCGCGACAAAGCCTGATGGATAACGCTGAATTCACACTTAGGCTAGGAAGAAAAATATGACTGCACTTTCCTGATTTGCAGAAAGCGTTCGATACCATGCTCAAACTCCTGATAAGGCTAGAGAACCAGGCATGACTCATTGCACTCAGTTAGTTTGGTTACTTTGAGACGAGCGCAAGCATCAAGTTCGAATTATTAGCTACGAAAGTGTAAATGGTTGTTACTATAGAGTAACTCAGGGCAGTATACTTGGCCTCACTCTATTTCTGGTATATTTATACTGACCGGTGTCCGTCGTGCTGTCCGTGATGCGTGAGGCTGATGGTCAATCCGTTATCGACAGGGTCCATCAGCAGCGCCGCTATGTTGCTGTAAGGGTATTCGGCCAGCACGACTTTATCTGCTGGTCTGACTAGAACCACACCCTCTGAACCCACGCCTAGTAACACGTTCGGACCTGGGACAGCAAAATGCAAGGATTCACCATCATGCAGTTTGGATAGAATAAAAATACTGTAAGCGTCATAATCTAGGTACCATCTGCGTGTTTAAAGATAAACACAAATATGTAGTATGACAGTTAACCGCATTTCTCTAATTACGTATTTAGTGTTTGGACTGAAATTTTAAAATTATTTAATAATATAAATCCAATCTTGTTATTTAAAATGAACAAAAGTAAAGATTTTAGGCGTTCTCTCAGATTTCTTTGTTACAAAACTGTGAATAAGATAAGAATTAGAAACAGAAAAAATTACCATGAGCCCAATAACCCTTGTAAGTTACAGGGAATAGTGTAACACCATACAGGGGGTATTGCATTACACACGACAGATATAACGCCTTCGCAGTTAGTTCTACGCGCCCGGCGCCGTACTGCCTGTGAGCCTGCGCAAGTATGTTGGCCTGTAGACAAAATTTAACATAATTACTGGAAAGAACTGACGGACGAAAAACTAACTGACAAGCAAATTGTGTTAATAGGATCATTCTGTACGAAGCATCTTTCAACGATCGGGATCAGGTACAACTTTTGTTCCTCAATAAAACAAGTGACACATCTAGAGCAGAAGGTCTCTTGGTGCCTATTAGGCAAGGCTATTTAGTCTTTGCCTAAATAAAATCTGCCGTCAATCTGCAATGTTTATAGTAAAGAAAGTTTTTTTTTAATTTGTAACCACAATATTTATAACAGTAGTAATGGTCTGTTCCGGTTTAAAGGGTACGGTAGCCGGTGAAATTATAGGCACATGAGACTTAACAACGCATGTCTCAAGGGTCGGCAACGCGCGCGTGATGCTTCTGGTATCGCAAGCGTGTAAAGGCTACGGTAACCACTTACCAATAGGTGGAATGTATGCTTGTTTGCAACCTAAGTTAAGATATATTCAAGCTGGACTCACCCACTGGTTGTTGGGTCGCGCGCGTGCTATCCGCTGAGGCAAGAATTGCTCTGGTTGTGCGTAGTAGGCACGCGTGTGCGGTGGCGGTGGCGACGGAGGGGGCTCGCCGAGGGAAACTTGAGCTTCGAGCCCCGCTAGCTGGAGGGCCACTTTTTCGGAGACTGGGAACTCGTCCATCTGACACAGAAGAAAAGGTTTTTATTTCGAAGTTACTTTTCACAGTTACGTTACAAAAATAATAGTGTAGAGAAAAAGGATCATCTAAAAAAATGATAGGCACCAAGCCGTGTTTGTTGCCTGATTCTTCTAGGCTTGGTCACGAGGAACAGGCTTAGCTTCAATAAGTTTCTAAGACGTTTCAAAGTGATCCTAGTGATTTTATTGAAATAAGCTCCTTTTGTATTTGATTTTAATTTGAATTATAGATGTTTCGATTGAACCGACCTTGACAACGCTATGCACAGCCTGGGCGTACAGCAGCGCCACCTCAACGGGATCGTGCGGCAACTCTCGTCCGCCGCGGAATAAGCGGCGTTTGAACACGAAGCGGTTGTCCGCTGAACCACCGCCAGGACCTTGTTGCCTGCGAAATTCAAAACAAAATGCCTCTATGAAAAACTAGAAGAATGCGCCATTCGCTTTTTTCCATTCGTCATATCACAAGTTCTTAGACATCCTGCGTTATGGTGACAATTATGTTGGCATTGCAAAGGCCTTGTGATAGTTTCAGTTACGCCGGGAGCGCATTGACCTAGGGTTGTTAATTACCACATGTTGGGCTGCTCTCTTACCATAAACTTCACAATAAGTTCAAACTGAATAATTATTTAGACAACAGTACGGTAGAAAAGAAACTAAGAATCCTGTAGCCCTAACGGATCAAGTACACTTTTTAATTATTATGATTTACTTACATTTCCCACGCAGCGATAACATCGTACAGATACTGCGTCGCCCTCACATGCTCCTCCTTGCCTCCCCTCTGTTGGTACACCGCCCAACCAGCCCGGGAATTCGGCGCTAGCCCCAATTTGTCGGCTAGCCTCGCCGCGGCCGCAGCGGCCGTGTCCGCTGGGTGTACGTCGATAGCTTTTGTTCGTCCGTCAAGGAAGAAGAAACGACATACGATTGTGCCGAGACGTCGCATCGCCTAAGGAAAATAAATGTGATTTATTGAAGTAATGTGTAGTGGAGCAACAAAACTCAAATCAACAATCCAAAAAAATCCAAAAAAAAAACAAAATAAACCAAACATCTCCGTCGTACAGAATTAGGCTAGAACAGATCCGAGTAAAAAAAAACGGACGAGAATAGAAAAGGATACAAAAAAGAATAGTTTTTAGAAATACTTTTCTTTTAATAGAGCTTTGTAAAAGATGCAACTCGCGCTAATAACGTGCAAAGTATATCTACAAGGCAAAATACGAGGAGTTCGACATCAAGATTACTACCTAAATCAGCTGATTTTTGCAAACAGTTTTATTTCAATTAAATATATTAAATTTCCAAAAGTCATAGAATAAACTTAATTGCCAATAAGCCCCTTTCAGATTACCATACATAATAATATATAATGATGACTTTGTATAGCAGTGTTGTACTCACAGCAATCTCGACAGTGCTGGGCGGCAGATGTCGCGGCGCGGCGCCGCGGCAGTTGTCGAGGCACCACTGCGCGCAGTGCGCGGCTCGGGGCGCGTGCGGCGCGGCGGCGAGGCGCGCGCGCGCGCGCAGCCACGCGCAGTAGTAGCGCGCCAGCCCGCGCGACGGCTGCCACGCCACCGCGCTCAGGCAGAGCACCAGCCACACGCGCTCCGCCCACTCCTCCACGGGGCACTCGTTGATCTGACGTACAAAATAAACTAATTAATTAAAGAGACGTTTCATCAATATATGGAGCCTGGGCCTGCACTGTGTACACTACTCGAACTACTACTATACTCGTGACCCACAGTATACTCGTGTATACTGTGGGTCGAACGGTTGGAGTCCCGCCACAGAGTCAGTTTCAACTCCTTTGTGGTGAGGGTACCGACCGAACATCTTTCGACCTACCTAAAAGAAGATCTCTGGCCGAAGGGTGTTGTGTTCCGTCGCTTCCGCGGGCGGATACCTATTGCCAATGACAATTCGCGTCCCACGTCGCAGTTTCTACGTGGCAATTAGTTGTGTTTTTATATTAATATGTATGTTAGTCTTTAAGGTATATATCTATATGGGCCGTAGTGTAAGAAAAAATCCATCTGTTTTTTTTATTCTATTGTTGCTTGAAATAAAGTTATTGTATTGTATTGTACTACTCTAAAATATGGCTAAACAATAAAGTAAACGTATTTAATTGGTTATTTTATTTAAATTGACTTCGTTCTAAGGTACATTAAGATTTTCTTCGACAAAGAGAGCAACACACAGCGCTACAAAAATATGGAGGATGGACGTGCGTGAATTGTCATCAAATACATCAAATTAAACAACATGTCATGAAAAATATGTCAATGTCATGTCAAACGCCAATTATAAACCAACATGCGGCGGCTTTCAAATAGTGTTCACATTGTAAAAAACTTACCAGACGAACTATTCTTGTACCATCGCATTTGTCTTCAAATTAATGAAATTGTATTTTTCTTGTAATCTCCTATTTTTTCCTAATTTTTCTATGTAGTGTACACGGACCAGGCCCAGAATGAAATGGCTCCTTTATTTATTTTTTTACTACTGAGGTGGCAAACAAGCATACGGCCCTCCTGTTGGTAAGCGGTTACCGTAGCCTATGAGCGCTTGCAATACCAGAGGCATCACGCACGCGTTGCCAACCCCGAACCCACTCCCCCCTAAAGAGCTCTGGCAACCTTACTCACCGCAGGAACACACACTATTTGAAACAAATAATGTTATTTGGCTGCGATCTTCTGTAAGGCGGAGGCACCTCCCAGGCGGGCTGCTCCAATTCAGAACGAGAAAATGATCGCTGTGCCCTACCTCATCCTAAATCTAATCTAATGAATAATGGATTTTCCATTCGGAAAATTTATGTGCGCTATGCCATAATAACTTTCCTTGTTCTCTTTATTTTCGTTCAAAATTTTTTTGTCTGTTACCTGTCTAACGCACTGGACTAGTATTTCATCCCGTAACTCCTCGCGCTCCAAGCCCTTGGCGATGAGAGATTGTATAACTTGCGTCTCTTTATCAGCTCCAAGCTCACCTCGCATGTAGCGGCATAGTTCCTGCCAACAGAAAATAATCATTGTATCGCTGGAAATAAAACACAAAGTGGGCTGAAAGGTCCATTTGAGGTGATAGGCCTAGAAGAACATAAAAGAAAGAATCACAACTGTATTCCTCCAATATGTTAGTATTCATAATCCTCGAAGACATCTAAGGGAGCACGTCCGAACAGAGTATAAAAAATCAATAAAAAATAAATATAAATAAATATTCCGGACATATTCACACGGTCAACTGATCCCAAACTAGGCATAACCTGTATTATGGGTACCAGATACTTTTATACATAATAGATATATATTTAACACCCAGACACAGAACAAACATCTGTGTTAGTCACAAATGTTTGCCCAGTGCGAGAATCGAACCCGCGACCTCTAGCGCAGAAGGAAGAGTTACTACCAACTGAGCTATGAGGCCAGTCAATATGAAAACGAATACTTACTCTGAATATATTGACGGCAGCGGTCACGCTATCAGGGTCGTGTAACTGAATGTGCGAAGTGGGGATATTGTTTCCCTTGTGGTACGTTATCATTTCTTCCTTGGTCAGTAGCTCCATGGACTTACTTTTGCGTGTCAGCGTGGCCATGATAGTTCCTGCAAAATATTTATGAATAAATAAATAAATAAATATTCCGGACATATCACACACGGTCAACTGATCCCAAACTAGGCATAGCCTGTACTATGGGTACCAGAAACTGATAAACATAATATTTAACACCCAGACACTGAACAAACATCTGTGTTAATCACACAAATGTTTGTCCAGTGCGGGAATCGAACCCGCGACCTCTAGCGAAGAAGGCAGAGTTAATTCAAAATGAGCTATGAGGCCAGTCTGATCAGTCAAATGGAGTTCGTAAACCATGCTTGCTTGTCATGTCACTAATTCTTTCTTGGTCATCCTGTATTGAGTCAGTGACCAGGTTGAGGTATGGTGGCCCTGAAAAGGTCCTATGACTGTCGGTGAAAGAATCAATGTAGTGAATGGATTTTGGCCTCTTAGAAGCTCCCTTAGAGGCAATTTATAATAGTAAATGTAAAAAACGCCCTTGCTCAGCATAGTGCTGCAACTGTAGGTGTTGATATTTTTCAATTACTTTGTTACTTACCTTCAGGCGATCTAGGATGATCATTGAAGTAGAGTTTAGCGAACTCGGCCAAGTCGTTAGTCGCATCTGCAGGAGGGGTGGTGGGGGGTACCGCCGACGCGGGAGGGGAAGCTGCTTCCATCTGACGCAGTTGACGTTCCACACGCTCTTTGCGGCGCGCGCTGCGATCTGTACACTGCTTGTGAGGAAATAAGGGTCAGAATTGCTTGCCATTTTGTGATGAAAACATTTATTTTATTCATTTATTTAACACGTTTGTTGCCTGATCATAATATTTTTGTATTGAGGAATAGGCACAGAAAGTACTTTTTCATTTGGTTTGTTGAATCAAAATTATTAATAATCATAATAAGGGAACTTAAAATGTTCCTAGCGACACGACCTATTGAAGGAATTATTAAAAGTGTAAAAGTATGAACAATTTCCTCCCACATGATAGAAAGTCCCTTTGAAAATTTGTTTGGGAGGCCTATGTTTAGCAGTTGACACGAAAGGAGCCTCTAAGAGGCGCACATTAATCCTTTCACTACACTGATTCTTTCACCGACGGTCATAGGCCCTTTTCAGGGCCACCATACCTCAACCAGGTCACTGACCAAAGACAGGATGACCAAGAAAGAATCAGTGACACGATAAGAAGAAGAAGCAGTTGACATTTTACGGCTGAAATGATGATAATAAATAAATAAATAAATAAATATTCCGGACATATTAACACGGTCAACTGATCCCAAACTAGGCATAGCCTGTACTATGGGTACCAGAGACTGATATACATAATAGATATATATTTAACACCCAGACACAGAACAAACATCTGTGTTTATCACACAAATGTTTGTCCAGTGCGGGGATCGAACCCGCGACCCGCGATGATGATGATGAATTTATATTTACACTTATTAACTTGGATCTTACAGTGGAATCTCCATTCATCATAGGCGGTGGGCTAATACACGTGTCCATTGGGATCGGAGGCGGCGGTCCAGCCTTTTCGTTGGGCATGTTGGTTTCTATTGGCGACATGGGCGTTTCGGTCGCCGACTCTGGCGCTTGGTGGATGAAACTGAAAACAAAAATGCCCATTTATAGTCAGGGTGTGCCATTTGTAGTGGGACAGGGTGCTGTGAAATAGACGAGGAAAATCAGGCATGTGCCCGAATAATTATCGGACACTGATAAGATAAGATAAAGATAATTTATTGCCAAAATGATACACATGATAATTGGTAGGTTTTACAAGACAGTGTTTTCATAGACCAAGTTTTGAGTTGTCGTCGAGGCCCAAACTAGGCGTAAGCCTGTATCTTGGGTCTCAGGAGTACGAGTTACTGTTTGAGTTGTACATATACCTCCATGTTGATTACATATACCTCCTTAAAAGTTCATAATATGTGTGGAAGTGGAAAACTCTGGTGCTGGTGACCTTAGCCACCCGACGGCCTCCTACGCAATTTGTCAAAAGCGCTCAATTATGAAGCGGTCACCTATCCACTTGGTGACCGCGCTGAAGGTTGCTTAACTTTATACCCACGCCATGGAGCTTTTCTAGACATCTCATAATACAACACTAATACATCTGTAAGTGCAGTTTTATCACTATGAAAACGATTTCGTTTAGACCACTGTCTGAACTAAGGTCACCGACATAGCTCTCAGAGTTCGCAAGTTGAAGTGGCAGTGGGCAGGCCATATAGCTCGCAGAACCGACAACCGTTGGGGAGTAAAGGTTCTCGAATGGCGACCACGAACCGGGCGACGCAGTGTTGGAAGGCCCCCCATCCGATGGACCGACGACATTGTGAAGGTTGCGGGAAGTCGGTGGATGGAGAAGGCTCAAGACCGTCCGTCATGGAACTCTTTGGGGGAGGCCTATGTCCAGCAGTGGACTTCTACAGGCTGATGATGATGACTGTCTGACGAAATAAGTAACTAAGATTTCATTATTTCATATTTCATCTCCAGGTGGACCATCTACCAGTTTTAACATAAAAAAAACTCACCCATTATTATTCTCTGAAGAGAACTGCGGCGGTGGCGGTGACGTCACCGGCGGACTCCCACCGGATGCGTCGCCGTTCGGTCGCGGTATCACCGACTCGTAAATGGGCTCTTTGCCGTTTATCACCGTTAGCTTGCCGTTTGGTACCACACCGTTAGTAAGCTCTGGCGGTGTTATGTCTGTGGAAGAAAAGAACCGCTTAAATTCCTTTGTTAGATAGAGATAGATAAAGAAAATACATTTCTTGAACACACTCAAGAACAGTACAAACTAAATAAAACTACAGGATACAAAGAGGAACAGAACCCAACAAAAGTAAGTGCGTAGTAACAAAACTATGGTAGGTACTCATTAATCCGTGATGAAGTTAATTGAACCAAATTAAAAAAAAAACAGCCGGTCGAAAAGTAGCTCGATAACGCATCTAGGAGAAGGTAGCAGGTTCGATTCCTGTCTAAGTTAAAACTAGAATATTGTATAAAATCCTGTTTTTTGTTAAGTAACTTGAACAATATTGCAATATTGCTTTTCAATGTATGCTATCTTTTTTTTTTACTAACTACCCTCACTAAAATTATGTATGTCTTCCATAATAATTACGATGATAGGTAGATACTTACTGATACCTATATACCTGTATCTTAACAATTGTTAGTACTGCATGCTCACTGTTTTTATAATAACTAAGTTAAAATTGTTAACTTCTCATGAAGTGAAATGTAATTTCTTTTGAGAATAAAGTTCTTTAACCATAACTTACCTTTGGTCGGCATCATCGGCGGCGGCGGCGGTGGCGGTGGCCCAGCCGGCTCCGGCAGCGTACACGCCGGCGGCGGAGGGAACACCGGCGACTGCAACTCCTCAGCCGACATTGGCAGTGGCGGCGGAGGCGGCGGCATTATCAACGATGACGACATCGCATCAACTGAACCGTTCATAGATGACGTCATATTCTCGTTCATCGAGCCCCTCATAGAACCGTTCATATTTTCATTAACGGACGTTCTCATTGACGCCGTCATGTTCTCGTTCATGGAAGTTCTCATAGCACCGTTGATAGATGACGTCATACTCTCATTCATGGATGTTCGCATGGCACCGTTGATGGATGACGTCATAGCGGGCTGCATGATAGACGTGAGGGGTAGGGAGGAGGGAGGCGCGGGGGGGATGGCGTCGGAGTCAGCGCCGTCGGGTTTGCGCTGAGCTTCCGTGTGCGCTTTGCTGAGCTCGTTCATTTCGGTTGCCAGTACGTGTTCCAGCTGAAACAATGAGATACACTCATCTTCAAGGATCGTCGATTTACGGCGAAGCGATTGATTCGAACCATTGAAACTCAACCTTATTCACTAATTAAATACGGCTGAAATCACACAGAGTTAATCAAAAATCATATCCAAGCAAGATAATTTTTTGTTAAATATTGGCAGTTTGTTTTACAAACATTTCACATCGAGTTCGGTTTTATTATTTCAGTCACCTTTACAGTGTACCTACCATCTCCACGGTACATACCTCTTGGTGCAAATCATCAGCCAGTCTCTCCATGGAGTCCCCGATCTCCGCAATTTGTGTCATTTTCACCTTTACAGTGTACCTAACCCTCACCACTGTAAAAAGACATACCTCTTGGTGCAAATCATCAGCGAGTCTCTCCATGGAGTCCCCGATCCCCGCAATTTGTGCCATTTTCACCTTAACAGTGTACCTAACCATCACCACTGTAAAAAGACATACCTCTTGGTGCAAATCATCAGCCAGTCTCTCCATGGAGTCCCCGATCTCCGCAATTTGTGCCATTTTCACCTTTACTGTGTACCTAACCATCACCACTGTAAAAAGATATACCTCTTGGTGCAAATCATCAGCCAGTCTCTCCATGGAGCCCCGGTCTCCACAATTTGTGCCATTTTCACCTTTACTGTGTACCTAACCATCACCACTGTAAAAATACATACCTTTTGGTGCAAATCATCAGCCAGTCTCTCCATGGAGTCCCCGATCTCCGCAATTTGTGCCATTTTCACCTTTACAGTGTACCTAACCATCACCACTCTAAAAAGACATACCTCTTGGTGCAAATCATCAGCCAGTCTCTCCATGGAGTCCCCGATCTCTGCAATTTGTGCCATTTTCACCTTTACAGTGTACCTAACCATCACCACTGTAAAAAGACATACCTCTTGGTGCAAATCATCAGCGAGTCTCTCCATGGAGTCCCCGATCTCCGCAATTTGTGCCATTTTCACCTTAACAGTGTACCTAACCATCACCACTGTAAAAAGACATACCTCTTGGTGCAAATCAACAGCCAGTCTCTCCATGGAGTCCCCGATCTCCGCAATTTGTGCCATTTTCACCTTAACAGTGTACCTAACCCTCACCACTGTAAAAAGACATACCTCTTGGTGCAAATCATCAGCGAGTCTCTCCATGGAGTCCCCGATCTCCACAATGGTATCTCCACTGTACATACCTCTTGGTGCAAATCATCAGCGAGTCTCTCCATGGAGTCCCCGATTTCCGCAATGGTATCTCTACTGTATATACCTCTTGGTGCAAATCATCAGCGAGTCTCTCCATGGAGTCCCCGATTTCCGCAATGGTATCTCTACTGTACATACCTTTGGTGCAAATCATCAGCGAGTCTCTCCATGGAGTCCCCGATCTCCGCAATGGTATCTCCACTGTACATACCTCTTGGTGCAAATCATCAGCGAGTCTCTCCATGGAGTCTCCGATCTCCGCGATGGTTGGCTGGTGGGCGTCGGGCTCGCCGTCGGGGGCGCCCCGCTGCGTGGGCACGTCCGCGAGGAAGTCGAACAAGTTGTCCAGGTTGATGGACTCCGCGCGGGCGGCGGGGCACGATAACCCTCGGAGCTGGTCCGCCATTGTCTCCAGCTCGGCGCGCTCCTGGTTCGCTTTCTCCGCGACGCTGGAAGAAGGTGCATGTTAAGAAAAAACGAAAGAAAGATTTTAGTTGTAACGATACATTGTCACTGTCATTGACGAGTAGCCTCCGTTGAGTAGCGGGCGAGTGCCCGTCTGAGACGCAAGAGGTGCGGGTGCGGGGTCTGCAAATGTTGTTCTTGGTCTGGGTATTGTCTTGCCCACGACACTACTAAACTAACCTAACAAGAATACCTAGAACCAAGTAAAAAGTTTTGAAATAAACATTTTTGGTTTTGATATTTGTAAAGTGGCAGTCAGTTATTCGGCCCACCTGTGGTCAGCACGAATAATTCATGATAAATCACTGCCTAAACAAAACCGAATGGCCACCTTGGCCTCTACCATCAAGGTAGAGTATTTTCTCGGACGGACTCCTCACAAAGAGCCTTCCTCTGCTTTTAATTGTACCACATACCTATTTCTTTCCTCCCTCAGCTTGATCTCCTGGTTGACCCTCTTCATTTCCCTCAAGGCAGCTGCCACCTCCCTCGCGAAGGCGCCTCTCAGATGCCGCTGCAGTGTCAACGCAGACCGGCGGAGCCGTAAGAAGTGGGCGCGTTCCTTCCAGCCGCGCCACGCTGATTGCAGCACTACGGCGGCGTTGCGCCAGGTCATGTACTGGCGACGTTTGATGGTGCCTTTGTACCACTGGGGAATTAAAAAAGCTGGTCATTTGTTTTTCTTTTTATACAGTCTGGCCCCCAATTCTACTACTTCAACGACTTGAAAATGATAATCGCAGGATAATTATCGCACCATTATCATTCAGTTACGCTGTCGCCACCTTCGTTTCTTTGATTTCATTGGTCCATTGGTTCCACAATCACTGCCATTGAAATACGACTGTGATAACCGAATACCAAAAGTGCCAGAAGTGGTAATTTTGCCATTGAACCATTGTCATTTTGAAGCAATTGTATTAGTAGAATTGGGGACCGGTTTGTCATTTCTACGTACGTGGGTGGTATTATGATACCTATGAAGGACATGTTAGGCTTTATGGATGCTAAAGAGGAAATTGTATTTCGCGGTATAGAACGAGGTAATGCTCAAATATGTTTAAAGATTTGTAGCCACATTAGTATAAAAATAATTCCCCCATATTGATAATCACTCCCTAACTTTATCGGCTTCCGTATTGACAAGTGCTTTGAACGGCGAAGAAACCAGTATGTATTCCTAACCTTTGCTCTGTTGCTGGGTCAAAGAAGTACAAACCAACAAACAAACACATTTTCACACAAGTCACAGGATAAACACAGCAAATAGAAGAAAATCTATAGACGGGGTTACAGCAAATGTTGAATTTATGCAGCTAACTCTTAGCAAACAAAATACGCACCTTTTGAATAAGCAGCGCGGAAGACTGCAAAAGCGCTGTTCGCTTAGCCTCAAGCGGAGCGTGCACAGAAGAACGCATGAAAATCTTCGTCTTTCCGATCTGCCAGTCGTTGATAGGCCCATTCACAATCCCCGTTATCCCTCTGCAATAAGAACCATATTCGCACGATAACCAAACCGATACACGATCGTGAAAAAAGTGAACTCTGTAATATAAGAGGCAAAGTTCAATTTACTAACGCAATTTCAGGGTTGGCCGGCCGTGGATGAGGTAGAAGACATCTGTAGCGCGCTTGGAATTGTGGCGTCGGGAGATGAACCGGGTACCCGTCACGACGGATCCTCACTAAAAGCAGACACATTTTGAAAAGATATGACACCACCGACATATAATACTGATTTACAAAAATTTACTTTCTTACCTATTTCGTTCATCCCGAGGTACCGCAGTTGTTCAAGAACTAGCTGGTCGTTGAACTTGCCGGCTTCTTTCATGTCATTCGGCTTTATACAACGCACATACCTGGAGCAAAAACCACACGTCAGGCGCCAACTAAATGGTTATTCTAAATGGGATAATCAGTAACAGTGTTAATGAGTTTTATCTTTGAGAAGGAAATAAGTGAAGGCATTTAGATAAATTACTGACGACAGGACAGTTGAAACTATTTAGGAATAAGAATATAAAAAGATTTATTTTGAGTCACATTAATTCAACTGCCACTGCCAGATACGCAAACATTATTTCGTTTGACTACAAGAACGGTCGTCACTCAGCATTTGCTGAGGTTTATAAACGATACAATTTCATGAGAAATTGCAGTCAAAGTGGTGACCCCGAAGGAAGATTTACTCACCACACGTCAGTGACTTGTAACATATCGACTAGTGACTGCAGCTGACATCTGAACGTATCAACGACTGTAGGCCGGCCTTTGGACGTGCCTCTCTGCGTTGTTCCCGTTGAGTTTGGACTTGACAAAGACAAATCCTGTAAAAGACCGACGGCATTGTGAAGATTGCGGGAATTCGGTGGATGGAAACTCAAGACCGCTCGTCGTGGCACTCGCTGGAAGAGGCCTATGTTTTGAATACAATAGAAAACTCTTTATTGTACACCACAAGGACCACTTACAAATTACACACAGGTACAAACATTCAATTAATAGCGAAGTATAATGGCAAATGGTCTAGTAGTGGACTTCAGACTGATTATGATGATTATCTTTAGGATTGTGACTTCCTTATTCCGCTTGGTGAGCCTTGCAGAACCGCTATGTCCATTCTGCTAAAACTCCCCCTCATTTTTTCAAGACGCTATAGCGGCTCTTTTTCTGTCCATGCTGTAATACCCTTCCTCATTCGATTCGCGCTAGTCCTTCATTGGACACTTTCAAGCGTAAATTGAAAGAACACTATCTGTCCTTATAAGTTTGTTATATATATGTTCTGTATGTATTTATTAATTAAGTCATATATATTTTAAATAATCTTATACGTATTTTATAGTATTGCATGTTTTGGTTTCTTTTATTTATTTTGTAAACAGTATCTTTTATTTGTATATTTCCCATTTCATTGTTGTACACATGTACCCACTACGTTTATCAGCTCTCTCTAGCCTCAAAGGTTTGCTGGAAGAAAACTCTTTGTAGGGTTAAGCTCGCCTTTGTTTGCATGCCTGTATTTTTATGTTTTATTTCTGTATGTTTTCTGTGTACAATAAAGAATTAAATTAATTGTGAATAAAAAGTTTTTCTTTCTTTCTTCATTATAATAAACATACAAACTTACATGAGTAGGTGGTGACAAATCCTGTACATAGTCCGCCAACTCTCTCACAAAGGGATTGGCCGATCTGCTCAGATGATCTATAAACGCATCTTGCTGTGTATCTCTATTCTTATCCACGAATCCCTGGACACTGTAAGAGACCGCTCCCGCGTAATGTTGGACGCCGAATTCCTCCTCCCATTTCCTACGGGACCCTTTGACGAAGCTCTGGTGCTCGCCAAACTCGCCTTGGATGTTTGTTAGGTAAGCTCCGTCGGAACCCTGGAATTTGAACGTATTTTAGAATGTTTCTCGGTGAAAATAGTCGAAAATCGAAACAGTAGAGTGAAAGATCATGCCCAAACATTGAACATAATGGTGAGAAAGCATGTCATAAAGGCGAGAGATTGAGTCATTAAAGTGAGAGATGGTATTATAAAAATGTGAGGCCATATAATAAAAAACTGGAAGATCGTGTCTTAAAAGTAGATTGTGACATAAAAGTGGGAGATCGTGCCATAAAATTTTAATTCAAACTTTATTAATATGTTTAATTTCTGGCATAATAATTAAAACATATTGATTTTCATATATTTTTAAAAGTGGAAGATGGTGCCATAAAAGTGGGAAACCGTGGTAATTTTACCTTTGGCATGTGGCACTGTTCGCTCAACAATTTGAGCAAGCTTCTCGGTGGCTTCTCCAACAGTTCAAGACACGCCGCGTTGTCTGTGAACTGGATCTGATTGTAGACTATGCCTTCTTGTCGGTACTGAAACAAATACGGTCAAATTCATTACTTATCAAAGCAATTATTTACATTCTCATCTTTTACCAGGAAAATGCCACTGATCCCTTTTAGTTCTATCTTTTCATCTTGTTGGTCAATACGCAATGTATAATGTATAAAAAATAATTCTTCTGATTAGTTCTGTTTTATCTTATTTTCGAATAAAATATAAGAATATTTTCATAATAGCATCGTGTCAGCGGTTTTTGTATTTTCTAAAAAAAGGGGAAAATGCTGGGAAAGTTTTTCGAAATACATACTAAAGGGATTTATGAATCAGAGGGTGTATAATCAAAATTACTCACGATTTCTTGCTCCAGCGCAAACACATAGTTATTGAAGAACATGTGGAGTTTCTCATTCGCGTAGTTTATGCACAGTTGCTCTAGAGAGTTCGACGCAAAGTTCTCAAAGCCGAATATGTCGAGGACGCCCATGGAGCGTGGCGCCTCGCGTCCGGGCGCCGAACAACTGTTCACGTGACGGACCAGCCACGCGAATGTTCGCGAGTATAGGGCACGGGCCATCGCGTGGCGGTTCTCGCGAGCCTGTAAAGAATACGCTGGTAAGGTGAGGTTCTTAGACTATTTATAAAATAAAAATAAAATAAAATAAAAAATAAAAAAATAAAAAAGCCTTTTATTTCTACCACTTATTAAACTAACATATCTTATCAAATTTAACTACACTTATTTTCTTAATATTAATTTCACTGTTTATCTAATTCTCTAGTCTAAATCCGCAGTAGTCGCCTCCACGGCGTAGGCCTCCCCTAAATCCCTCCATAAAACCCTTTCCCTCGCCTTCCTCATCCATTCCGGTCCACATCTTTGTGTAAATATGTCCCTCCATCTTCTTTTCGGTCTACCTTGTTTCCGTTTCCCTTCCAGTGGGATCCACTCTGTCGCCCGTTTTGTCCATCTAGCGTCGTCTAATCTGCATAAATCTTAGACTATTTATAAGGGTATTAACCTCATTATCCGAGAGCCGTGTTGGTAGTGGGAGATACCTCGACTTTCGATCTGAAGGGTTCGGATCCCGGATGTAAACCAATCGATTTTTCTATTCGATATATCCTTCGCGTTCTTAAAATTGTGAAGGTAACCCGCGCTCTAGTAAGCTCGCACGTATTTGCCTTGTCTTTCCTACGGATAAGGCCGACTAAGCTGAGAGGATGGTATAGATGCTGGGCAGGCTACTGTATCTAAACATGTCCCAGGCGCTACAGCGTCCTGTAAGCGAGTAAAATGATCTATCTGATGCTCGGACATACTCGTACTTTTATAGAGCCGATAAAGTTAGTGATTGTGAATGAAGGGGTAAGGTACGGGCTCTATGGTAACTCACCTCATGCAACCTCAGAGGAATATCAGTAACATTCCCCCGTACGTTGATCTGCCTTTCTAATAATACTTTGTGAGTGGTGGGCGGGGCCAAGCCGAGCAGGTTTGCCAAAGCGTCCACAGCGTCCGCGTCTTCCGGCGCTAGTGTCGTCCTTTCTCCGTCTACATCCTGAAATTGTCAAAAAGCACTAAGCATAGAGACAGCTGGAAAATAATAGTAGACTTCAGAACCACTCAGAAATATTCTTCTCATCAACAAAAAAAAAGATCTACGTTTTAGTAGTTAATGTGCACGAAAGGAACTTCTTGCACTTTACTCATATTTTCATGCACTAACTAACAAATTTTAAATGTATGGTAAACTAAATATTTGCCCTACAGGGTACATGTAGTTACTTTAGCTACCTTTACTAGTTAGCCTTAGCTGTATCCATGTACATGTTGGCAATAAATGAATATGAATTCTAAGATGCGCACTTTACGACAGCTCCCATCACATCAAAATACCAAACCAATCGATCAATCGATGGTCAATCGTCAAACCCTTAATCTCACCTGAAACTGTATATTTCCGAGCCAAAGCACCGCAGCCAACACTTTAAAAAGCCCCTCGCACATATGCGGGGGTACTTGCAGTACTGTCAGCGCCAGTTGCAGCGCTTCCAGCTTTCCCTGCTCACCACCTCGGCCTTTCCTCGCCTCCTCGTCCTCCGGCCTGAGGTATTTGAAGTGTACATTGTCGTGGAGGCGCAGTGTGTTTTTTAGTTCTGCGTTGTGCTGGAAATAGAGCAAAAGCGTGTGATTTAAGGATGAATGGAGTAGCCAGGTCTGCGAGGCGATTTTTGACATAGATAGATTTCTTATCAACATTTTGTCCGAAACAGAAGGCGTCCTACGTCATACTTTGTTTTATTTCGGTGCAAGTCACATAGTTATTTTGTTAAATAAATAACACCTAACAGTCACATACATAGTTCTGACCCCACACTAGGATTCCCTGTAAGTATCAGAAACTATGAGTACCATGATACCACAAAACCCAGACCCGGAACAAATATTTAAGGATCATGCAAATATTTAACTCGCAGCGGGAATAGAACCCTTGCGTCTTAGGCGGGCACTCGCACACTACGCCAACGAGGTCGTCGGTCGAGGTCGTTTAAATAAATTAAAACCATGCAGATAGGGTTGGAATGTGGATTGTCTGTTAGCTGTCTGTAGGTAATTGAGTATATATTTTATCGCAAGCTTTTAGCACTACACGGTACAATACTGTTTGACACTTTGTTTAATTAGCTCCCTATGGACCTTTATGCATGATGCTTGATGTTTTTTGTGGCACGTTTTATCATAATTGAGAACTATTTTATCTTCCCATTGCATCTTAGGCAAACCTCTTTAGCAACCTTGATGTCTAAGTTCTCGTAAGTTAAATAATCTCACTAATATTATAAATGCGAAAGTTTGTAAAGGTGTTTGTGGTTCAATCACGCCGTAAAGGCTCAAACAATTTCATCATCATCATCAGTTTTTGATGAAACTTGGTACCACGCGAGCGAAGCTGCTGGCGCAAGCTGGTTAGTTATTAAGATGATAAAAAGATCAAACACTAATGATTTCAATAGGCAAAAAAAATATGATTTTGGTTTGATGAAGGAATGACCCCTTTGTGGGAAAGGATGCTAGTTACGGAACACACTGTTAAGATAGAATAAGGATTAGCTGTTTTCTCACCTTAGCACCTTCAACGAGCTGATAAAACACATGATAGTTAGTTTCCCGTGGCGCGGGGCCGGTGATCCTGGCTCGTTCCAGAAGGAAGTCCCGCAGTACCGCTCCTTTGATGCCCCCTCGGTGGTCCAACCGAACCTCGACAAATTTACCGAACCGAGAGGAATTGTCGTTGCGGACTGTTTTTGCGTTACCTGAAATTGAAAGAAAAAGAAAAGCTATCAAATACTCTTAGATTGGGTTGCGTACAAAATTACTAATTTCCGGGCCCGGTTCAGTTTTTTACTGAGCCAATACCGATGCTATCTTACTAAAAATGCGAAAGTTTGTGAGGATGTTTGGATGTTAGTGATTCAGTCACGCCGCCGATAGAGTTCTTTAGCAAGCATAGCATACAGGCAATTTTTTGACTGATAAATGAAATCTGTCGAATGTGGAATTCACACTTATTTACGCTTTCGTAATTTTAAGAGAAACTCGGAATATGTCGCATGAGAAATGATAAACTATCGTTTCGTCAGAGGATAGAACGATCTGACCAATATCTGACGAAAGTGCATCTAGCGGATGTGTGACGCAGCGTTTTCAGGTAACTTTTTATGTACTAGATATCAGGGTTGTTGCTGATGCAGAATTTATTTACACAGCTGATGCTAATTTAAGCTATTTTAATAAAAAATAAAGGAAAAGAATCAGTTCCTTACGAGTTTCTACTTAAAGTAGCATATTTTTTAGAATTTTGTTTAAATCAGTGTTCTAATGCTTTCAAATTTGATTGGTCACATTCGATCGAAATCTACGGATTTCCTCATTTCGGTTTATATAAAATCTTACCAAAAGCTTCTAAAACCGTATTGGCTTCTAAAATCTGTTGTTCCGCCCACGATGCGGTGCCGCCGGCCGCGCAAAGGTACTGTAGTATCAGCTTAGTAGTTTCCGTTTTACCAGCCCCACTTTCCCCTGATATGACTACAGATTGATTCTTTTCGCCGTTCTGAAAATATCATAATCATCGTTGAGGTCATGTTAGAGGTCGAAATAAGCTTTTCTACATCTCGCAAAGGTTTTATGCTGGTTATAATCATCATCATCAGCCTGTAGATGTCCACTGCTGGACATAGGCCTCCCCCAAAGAGTTCCATGACAGCAGTTGACAGTTGTTGACATTAACAGTTGCTGGTTTACTGGTTATAATATCCGTGCATAATTCCCAGATATCATTTTAATACAAATGAAGTGGAATTAATCATACGGCGTACCTGTTGGTAAGCAAGTGATTACCGTAGCCTATGGAAGCTTGTAATACCAGACGTATCACGCGCGCGTTGCCGCGTTGCCCCTGAGATGGCTCGGATATTGCATGGGCATAGGAGCACAAAATTGAATACAACTCGTCTAAAATGAACGACGCGTTTGATTGAAGGATCGAAAAGGGATCAATTTTCAGTAGCAGTTTTTACAAGTTCTACAATAGGTAGAGCAGATACCAGGAAATATTACTAATTCTGGTTAAATTGAGTCACCGTCTGATTCACAAGCCAACATTATCTCGGCTGATCTCCACTATTTTGAGGTTTTGAGATTATTATACGCTTGAGGTAACCTGTTTTTTACTCAAATGACTACAGATTTAGATCGTTCCTATTTCGTGGCTGTTTTGGCATCGATCGGTAACAACTATCCGTTGGGTTTCACTATCAATTAGAAGGATGAAATTTTTATAATTTGAGTAAAGCATGCGATATGTCCTTGATATGTCATACGAAATTCGTTTCAAAATGATCCTTACTTTTACTAAATAAAGTCAATTTTGTGTTTGACATTTGAAGGTGTGGAACTCATCGATATCGCAAGCTCCTAAAATTCAAACTCAGAATTAACTTTATTCAGGAGACGTGAGGATCATTGCAAATTTAATTTTAAAACCCCTAAAAGACACCAACAAAGGTAAATGGAATGGTTAACTATGGAAGTATTTTAGTGTGGGAAAGTCTAAGCAAGTTTTTCCATTTATGTTAAGCACGGTAAGTAGGTAAGTTCACATTATTGTCCTAGGTGTGCAAAGGCAGCCAGCTGTATGATTCGATCGTTAGCTTTTACCTGTAGAGAGCTATACGCCGATTCAGCTAAAGCGAACACGTGGGGTGCCAGCGACCCGAACGCTTTTCCCCTGTAGTTCTGCATTTCCTCCTGTAAACATGGCAATTTTAATAAAAAAAATTAAACATTTTGTATTTACTCCTCTTTTATTCATTTTTTTTTTGGTAGTATAAGCCCCTTTCGGGATGGATACATATTGTGTGTATACAAGCTTACGGCCCACCTGATGGTAAGCGGTTACCGTCGCCTATGAGCGCTTGCAATACCAGAGGCATCACGCACGCGGTGCCGACCCCGAACACCCTTCCCCCCTAAAGAGCTCTGGCAACCTTACTCACCGCAGGAACACAACACTCATTATCATCTCCCTGCCCTTATCCCACTTCATGTGGGGTCGGCACAACATGTTTTTCTCTTCCACTCCCCTCTATCAGCCGTCAAATCAGTATTCACTCCTTTCTTACTCATGTCGTCTTTCACACAATCTATCCATATTTTCTTTGGTCTACCTCTCCCCTTATATCCTTCCACATTCATATTTAACACTCTTCTAGTCACATGGCATTCTTCCCTCCGCATGACATGCCCATACCACGCTAACCTTTTGCTCTTCAACTTCTCAGTCACTGGCGCTACTTTCAAACTTCCTCTGATGTACTCATTCCGTATCTTGTCCATTCTAGTCACTCCACACATCCATCTCAACATTCTCATTTCCGCAGCATGCACTCTTCGCAGGAACACAACACTATTTGAAACAAATAATGTTATTTAGTTGTACAAGCTCTACACAAATTACTCCTGTATTCAATAATCCTGCATATTTTCGCAGCCGTTTAAACATTCGTTAATGTGTGGGTGAACTTTAGCCTAAAACAATTAAAAGCCAATATTGTTGTAGATGTAAATCTTCTTTTGCATTCTGCAGGAAGTAAGAAAAATAGAGCGAAAATGAATTCAATAACAGTACAGAGTCTCGAAATTAATGTCTCTTTTTATCGAACAAAGGAAATGTCAGATAGAAAGTGAAAACTCATTGTGTGATGATCAAGTGATAAAGAAGTGTTGGCGCACAACCAATCAGCAGGAACACTTTTACTGAGCGGTTATTAGTTTTCATTGCATTAGCATAATTAATGTGAAACACGGTAAACGGATCAATTATTATTTTACAATGTTGATCAGTATTCCAGAACATTCCAGTGCTTGCTGGTCGAGTCACTGATTCGATCATGGTCATCCTGTATTAGGTCAGTGACCAGGTTGAGGTATGGCAGCCCTGAAAAGGGCCTACAACACTCGGTGAAAGACTCAGTGTTGTGAAAGGATTAGAGTGCGCTTCTTAGAGTCCCTTTCGTGCACATGTCTTGGAATTTTTAGGTTCTAGGACATGCCGGTTTCCGTTTTTCATCACCGTTTGAGAGCACTAGTATAGCGCAAATGCACGACTGGGATTCGAACCCACGACCTATGGACCGGAAGGCGAGGCCTCTACCACCACTTCACCGGTGCTTTACACTAATTTCATATACTGACAAAATCAATAGCACGAAAGAAAATTTCTTGCAACTTTTGACATGAAAGCCTTCAGCTTTTCAATAGCTCAAATTCAATTTGGTGAACTTACTCGAACAGTTAATGGCTAATTTCGGTTAAGCTTATCCATAACGCTCAAACTCCCCTAATCCGGTAGTCAAAGTAAAAGCCTCAAGGCGGCAGGTGATTGGGAAGTACTTTACGAATTTTCTTTTACTAAAATTCGGTACAAGTTCTCATAGTAGGTAATAGACTTTTTCAATCGTTTTTAAATTTTCGAATTAACTTAGTGTCAACAGTTATGGCTTGATAACCCTAGGTAAAACAGCCGAAGAAGTGAAAGCCCTAGCCCAAAAGCAACCCATCTAGAATCTAAATTCGACATTGTATTTGTAAATTGCTATATTCATTTTTTCAACGCGCAAGCATAAAACTTCATTAGCTACATTGTAAGTGTCGGGTATCCAGAGATTTATGTTCACGTTTTCACCTTTAATGAAGAAATATACAATCTCAGAGATTTTTTTATGTTTTTCTCACAGAGTTCAATATGTAAGGCGAGCTATAGCTTATCTTTACGTTCGTATCTATGCTAGGCTTGGCTTGAAAGAGCGTCTTTCGTTCTAGTTCGATACTCCTATGTTTTGTGTCTACCTGTAATCTGGTTGGTGTCTCATCATGCATACATTCAGCGTATTCTACTTCAAAGGTGGAAGAAATATACTTTTAACTCTTTGTTGGCTTGACAATGTGTGCTATGTTGTTAAGGTGAGGGTTTAATTATTTTATGATTTTTGAATTGTTTTTTCTCAATAACCGCAAAACGCACAGTTTTGATTTTTATGACAAAGATAACTTGAGCATTTTATTTACGTAAATCCAAGACAGAAACGCGATTGGTAAAAGTTTTCTCGATAGATTTATTTTTTAAAGTTGGGTCCGCTGCAACATTTTTTTCGAAAATACTCTGAGACTATCTAACAAAAATAACTTTGTTTTTAATATTTTGTTTGACAATAGCATTGGGTACCTAAATCCAAGACACTTTTTTTTAAAATAGATAGTTTTTGAGATAATCGATATTTTCTTATATTTCGCTTCAGTCGATTACTTTCGAGCGCCTTCTAACGCTTGCTATCTCTTTCCGCATTCAATTACAGTACATAGCGCTGTCACTTTCTTAACTCCGCCCACTCGACAATTTATTATGATTTTTGTATCCTCTTAAGTTGTCGTTTTTCCAACTTAAAGTTCTATCTTGTCTTCACTTGCTTTACTAGTGCTAAATGTAGATCTACGCTACTCAGTCAGTATACTCACCAAGGTGTAACATCCCAGTTCTTTGTAAGGATTCACTGCGACTAGTATGGATCCCGTGTATGTCTGTACATTGCGCTAAGGAAAATCATTGCATACACAGTTAATTATAATATTCATTTGCACTTCATTATCTGAACGGAACCCACAACGGTGATGTTTGCCTTAAGCTATTTTGGGATTGTGGTTTCTGTTAGTAGGTATAAATTGAGTCATACACGACATTTGCATTCAAAAAATGCTTCACATGATAACATACGGTAGCAATTTGTGAAATATTTTTCAAAGGAATGTTATTTATTTACTTAATGTTCTTTTTCAACGATTTAACAAAAAAAAGGTCAGCACTATGTACACCGATTACTCCGTAGGGCTGATCAGATTTTAATGGTATTTTGTCTATTGTGAGATTGATAGAGAAAGATCTCGAGGCAGCCCAATATAAATTTAATCTATGTCAGTAGTTGGGACTTTTCTCTTAGGGAAACTTTATTTTATGGGTTCGCGGAACCCGATACGGAAGCACAAACCAACATTTGATTTCCCGCAAATATTTTAGGATATTCTCCGGAAAGCTCTCAGGATTTCCGCTTCGCTCAACCGTTTAACCAAGCTATTCTCAACCCTATTTCTAATCCAAAAGGATACATAAACCAGGTCGTGTACGTATCTCCGCTTCAGGTTGTCCCTGATGGCCTCCTCCGTGATCTCCGGCATCATGGTCATGTCGGGCACGCCGGAGGCCATGTTGTTTTCTTGCTCCTCCATCTCGTCTGTGGACAAAGAAAAAATATAATTGAATTACTAGAATTGTGTAAAACTAAATGTTACGCAAAACTCCGCTTCAGCGAGCCTCGAACCAGCATCGTCTTGAATCGGCAATGTTTTGAACAGTGCGTCAAAGAGAGATGTGTTGGTAAATACTGATTTATTGTCACATTGATGTCATAAAATCAGCACGCTTCTTGTACCGTACACTTGCCCCAATCATTCTATAGTCTGACCATAATTTACTTTACATAATTACTCCTATAATAACGTTAGAGCCAAGACGCGGCTAATTTTATTATTAAGTCCCTTGGGGACTTACTGACAGTATTATTTCCACACAGTCTAGACTAAATGCAATAAAGGATGTGGAAAGGTTTTTAAGACCTAGAATTACATGGACGCTCGGCGCACGAAATATGTAGTGCAATATTTTGAAGCTCTTTTGAGTAATGGAGGAGAGTAATGAAGAGATGATACTAAATCTTCGTTTAGATGGAAAGAGTTTCTCGCCTCAAAGCAACAGGTACCGATCATCGCATACCACAGAGTTTTTGTGTTTTTCTATAAGATATGAATCGAGTACCTATCGTCTGGAGATTCTCAATTGCGATATTCTCGAGGCAGTTCTAGCCACAAACCGTCTGAGAAACTCTCTGTTAATCTACCTCCAATTTATTATGTGTGAATAAGGATGAGTATAAACATCTCAAAGATTAATACCAGATAGTGACAGGGTTTTAAGCACACGACGAAGATGAAAGTTAAATACGCGGGCACACAATCTTAGAAACGTTGAACACATAATTTGAGACGATCAAAGCTCAAGCACAATTAAAGTTTAAGGATAAAAAGCACAAGACCATCCTTACAATTTCTCAGAGGATGACTGAAAATAAGGAGACTTTTAGTGTAGGCGATATATTAATACAAAATCAGTCGCGCATGTAATGTCTTCCAACGCGCTATCAAGTAGCATTAAATCGACGTGTTTAACGGCTTGTCTCATGTCAATTCGTTAGTATACCCGCTTTAATAAATAAACACAAGTAAGCTTAATATAACTATTATGAGCTGATATAGCCACTGGTATTAACAAAACACCTCGAGTCGCTGACGATATTTGTTTAACTTTACAAATGTGTATTCAGTTCCTAACTGTTGATAGTCAACAATATGTTTTCATAGAAAGCTGAGCGCAAACAGCGCACCAAATATCATTAGACCAATAAAGCTGAACTTTCCCCTTTGAGGGACGAAATGTTGTCTCAAAGTCGACCGTCTAAGGGCGTATTCTTGTACAAGTCTCAGCGACATTAGTAATACAGTTATTGGAAAAAGTTGTACTTGGTTCTGCGAATAAAATTAGGTTGTTACGAGTATGTTTATTACTAACTTCAGAATCTTTTTTTTTATACAACTGAGGTGGCAAACAAGCATACGGCCTACCTGTTGGTAAGCGGTTAGCCTATGAGCGCCTGCAATACCAGAGGCATCACGCACGCGTTGCCGACCCCGAACCCTATCCCCCCTAAAGAGCTCCTCAGAACTAGCACAAATGTGCAAAAGAAAAGCTGGCGAGGCGTACCATATCCCTTCAAAACACAGTTCTTTCTAACTACAACCACATTGGCTCTTTGTCAGTGCCAAATGCGTTGACGATACCAACGAAGAGTACCGAGGAAGGGTACCAAAGCAGAACCAGTACCTCAAAAAATAAGCAAAAGATAATCATTTCGAATAGCATAGGTATACCTATTGCTAGAGAATGGACCATAGCCAGCTGTATAAATAATGCCATATCGGGCGCCACTGGTGGCTGATGACCCTTTCTACTTGTTGCACGAAATTGTCTCGACCAGAAAGCCACTTAAAGCAGATAGCGTGTGGTTCCACAATAACCCCCCCGATAGAATTTCAATTTACATCGATCTGGACTGCCGCACCAACCACCCCAAGGCACCCTAAATACAGTTTTATCGCACTGATGGATTGATAAGAGTTATTATTACTCGTGATTTCTTGTTGGGGAGGAATGACGAATAATTTTCATACAGCTTTAAAGCCTTTTCTATGTTAAAGAAGACGATATTGAGCCAGGAAAAGGAAAGCCTGAATTACAAAAGAAACCTCTGAAGAAAGTTAAAAATACTTAACATTTTGTTCTTGGATTTTTTATGATTTTATGTTTAGAAACCCTGGTAGTTTCATTCAGAATGTTCTATGGTTGAGCGCTTTTAATGCAAATACTTCTGCTTAGTCTTAATTGCTACATAAGAGGATCCGTTTCTTGTTAGTAAACAGATCCTCTTCTGTCTGTCGTGTCACTGATTCTCTCTTGGTCATGCTGTATTAGGTCAGTGACCAGGTTGAGGTATGGAGTAGCTCGCTGTAGTAAAGTTTGAAGAAGGATCAGCATTCAATCCAAGGTTAAACAGTTCTAAGACAAAACATTTGAATTTGTAATTTTAATATAAGTAGATAAATCTATGAAGATTCCTTGAAGCTACGAACTGACACAGTGAATGAGAATCTAACCAAAAAGTTTCAATAGTTTCGACACCTGCGAAATTTTCTGTAGTTTGTTTACGCGCTATCGCCACACCTCGAATGAAAAAGCATGAATGAAAGCCACCCAGCTCCCTGCCCTTGACATGACAAGTGAGGTTACCACAGTTAGCAACAGCAACATATCGAGCGGATATGTCACTTGTAGAAACTACGTCACATCGCGCCCTCGCATTCGCTTATCAATAACATTATTCGCACAGATTCCTGCCGCGATCACTCATTCACGATATGAGACATGATTTTATTGAAACATGACATGTGTTTCGAGGATAAGCGGGGAGTAAGCAAATAAAGACGGCCAAGTGCGAGAGCTCGCGCCCTGAGGCTTTAGTACCATTACCTACATGAGGTCAGATAATCGAGATCCCTAAGTTTGGAAGAGACGAACTTATATTTTGCGGTCACTCACGTAGTTCATTGTATCATATCAATAGCAAAAGTAAGTTTGTCTCATTATCCACGTGAATTGAAATGTATATTAGCTTGTCATATATTTACTTGACCGCAAAAACCTCCCGATCCGTAAAATTATTTCAAAATCCCTTTTCTAGTTTCAGCCCATTCCCATTTATTGGTTTAAAAAGTAGAAATTCCTATTTCCTTTATTTGTGTCACAAATGCTCCTAGCATTCCAAATTTCAAGAACAATACCGTCAAGCTTCAGTAATCATGAATGTGATGTTTATGATGCAAACATAAACTTGCGCATGATTGTGTTGGACGTAAAGGTGAGGATATCCGTGTCTTTCAACCATAAGAAAACTACTGAGTCAATCTCTACCAAACTTCTAATGAACATATTCACTGAAGCCTGTAATTGCTTTCGGTTCATATCACTGGCCAATAGTTTAGTTCACGTAATATTATCTAGGCCCGAACGAATCCCGTGTTGTCTAGACGTTACATTCATTCCATAAACTGGAAAACATGGCAAAATTGTGAAGCTTTATTTGGCACAGAAATCAAGAGTCCTTTAGTCAAAGGACATTGCGATATTGAACGGAATTGGGTCACACACAATATAATTAATCTTTCATTAGAGGAAGTTGTGAAAGAGGGATGATATGATAACGAAATGAAATACCCAAATACGTAGATACTGAACATGTTTTATTCTATGTCATCACTACTGCTACTTTACCCGACTTCGGAGGGTTATGCGTTTAAAAGTCAATGTACATGTTCATCTGTGCCCTCGTATCTCTTGAACTGATTACTGGTCAATATACTTCGATTAATGTTGTATCAAATGAAGCGTTTTCGTGGTCTGGGTGTCATAAGCTATATGACGTTAATCTTGAATCAATATGACGGAAAATAAACACGAAATTCTGACCTCAAAAAAAGGCAACTTATTGTGTTCGGTATCAATTAACTGACATGACTGAGCTATAAATAAAAAATCAAGCTTATGCGTAGTCGGGTTAAGTTTTTTAAATTATTATTATCTTGTGGTACAGTCGATTACGCTATCAAACTAACAAGTATCGTGAGCCAATATATAAGCTCACGCAAATACACAGAACCCCAGCAAACAAATCTACCTACTTCATCGCAGAAGGATAATTCCGGACATAATATCACACACGGTCAACTGATCCCAAACTAGGCATAGCCTGTACTATGGGTACCAGAGACTGATAATAATAGACATATATTTAACATAATCATTACGTATTTATCAATCCATACTTGGCACGCCAATAATAGCCATCCAGTTTAAGACCAAACTACATAAGAGTGCATGCTTAAGCGCAACCAGAAGCGTGTTTAATATGAAGTGTAATAAATCTAGACGAACCTACCTAATCCTATACAAAAACAACGCTTCTAATTTGTGTGATATCTGTTTGTGACTATCGGATGTATATAAAAGGTGAATCGTAATATATATACCTAAAAAGGGGCTTATTCTACATCCAATTGGCAATCAAGTTTGTTGTACGACTACGTTTTTGTATGTTGTACGATTTGGGGTCAAATCAGTTTAAACTCAATTATTCAGCTGTTCTAGGTAGCAATCCTGATGTCAAAAATATTGTAAAATTTGTAGATAAAAAGGCCGAAAACAGCTGATTTGAAAAAGTTCGTGAAAAATATGTTTAGTTTCAATTTTTTTCTTTCTGATGATAGAAAAAGCCCCTTTTGGCATAGTATACAGGTGAGTTTTTTTTCATCATTCATTTTTCATTTATTTATTTATTGACAAACAAAGAAACCAAAAATGCAAAAAAAAAAATCCCAAAAACCTACATTTTCTGAAAACTGTAAATAAATTTCAACTATTTTTAATGCTGATCTTATTTTTTTCCAAATCGAGCCCGTATCTCCTAACATCACTTTTCGATTACACTCACGGCTTCCGATTTCGCCTAAGCGGCCCTGAAAAAAAACTCACCCTGAATAGTAAGGAACACGTTTTACATTATATATTTATTTAGTTACCTACTTTACTGAACAATGAGAAATCTATTCTTTTACTCACGAACAAAAGCTCGAGCGTTTTTTCTTATATAGCATAACCATTTTCTAATAAACCCACAGGGCGTCTACTGCGTAAAGGCGCCATGTCTGTCTTGTGTCCACTAATGCTATTTACCAAGCAGATATGAATGAATGAAAGCCAACAACCAAATCCATAAAGAACTTCGTCATAAGTCACGCACTGTTTCTTTTGAAGGCGGCGTCAATTATGTCACTCGTTACGCTAAGGATATTTGTCATTACTTTTGGGGATAAGACGAATGAGACGGGAATGTCCCCCTCAGTAATGAGTACCTGAATTAATTTAATTGTGAGTTGACATTTTTATATCAGGGGGACGCTAACAGATGTATTTACGTTTGAGGGTTCAAAAAGTTAATTTGATTAATTTAAGCTGGTAATGTAATAACAAATCAATATTGTACTGTGAATAAGTTGATGGTGGTGGTTTTCCTGCCTGCCTAGTTTGGGATCAGTTGACCATGTGAATATGTCCGGAATATTTATTATTATTATAACTTCGGCCTTTAGAGTATGTTTCTTTTTACTACTATAATGTACTCATCATCATCATCTGCCCTGCCCATTCCCACTTCATGTGGGGTAGGCAGGACATGTTTTTATCTTCCACTCTCCATCACCTGTCATGGCAGTTATCACTCCTTTCTTACTTATATCGTCTTTCACACAATCCATCTATCTCTTTTTTGGTTTATCTCTTCCCTCATATCCCTTCCACATATATTTTTTTATTAGTTCGAGTAAAACTGTACTGAAATATTGGTTTTAATTCAGAAAAAGTTACAAGTTGGGTTACAGGAGGATATAAATGAATGCAATGAGAGCTATACGAGTTTTAACAAACAAGAAACATATTCGCTTGCGCTTACAGCTTGTCTTTTAGGAGTAGTAAGTGGCACCGCTTGTTTAAGCCCAACAGCAGCTATCTTCACAACTTTAGACCAAGTAACTTAGGGGACTTTAGATTGGATATGGACGTCTATGCACATAAATCGCGGGCATTTATAGGGCAATTCAAATGTACAGTTTACAAAAGTAATCCTGCAGCCTACAACACAATATTCCGCTCAAAATGGTTTTATTTGCTTGATCTTCTACGTTGTTGCCATCATAAAAATTTCATTTTGTTGATTCTCTGTTTGTTCTTAACAGACTTTAAAAGGGCATGATCAGACCATTTTTTGGCACTAACAACTACGCAAGGTATTAAATGTCGACTCAGATAAATCAGTTTATAAAAACAAATTACGCGTTGAAGTTAAACGCGTGTAGGCGGCGGTCGACGATAACAAAATCCAGGATCGCTAGTAAAAAGGGACTAACAAGGTCAGCCGAAGGGGACGCGTGGGAGCCGCGCGAAAGTGCCATGTCCTGGGAGCAATTGGTAATTTACTCGTTTTATCCTGCTCTTACGAGACCCTCAAGAAATATATCACAACAAAACGGTTTGACGGGTTTAAGGGATATAAAGGACATTGCAAGGCGTCATCGTAGCTCTGTAATAAGCGTAAAAACTCTCAGAATTGAACGGAACTGATAATAATGTATGAGACAGACTAAATCTGGCGAGAGAGCCGTTAGTAGGAATAAGAAGTCAAAAAACCACCAGCATCGACCTGCTAACTCGTCACTAAGTGTAGCTAAACCTATACGTCACAATACGGCGAAAATAAAATTACTATACCTGTTTTCGTGACATTGATACATAGACGCAGTCACCAGCATCTTGTAGCTCGGAAGCTCTGCGATCGTATATCATGGCAAAGATACTCTATATTACAGTATATTATGAGATACAGTAGACAACGATCGTATAGTTGGCTGAGCTAATGGAACAACAATCACAATTTATGACTAGAGAGCTTTGAATGTAGTTTCAAAAGACACACACTAAAAAACTTACATATGTCATAAATTCGACAGTTTGATTCAAGCGGTTAATGCGTAGTGTGAGTGAGTGTATAAGGTTTGGGAAGATAAAAAAAAAAGTGAGGGATCCTATCCGGCTTATGCTGGAACCTAAAACTCGAAGACATGTCTCGGCCAGACGCTAGTGATCTCACAACATTTTATAAAAACAAAGTCCCCCGCAGGGTCTGTCTGAACTACTGAACGGATTTTTACACCAATGGGAGTGATTCATGAGGAAGGTTTAGGCGTATAATTCATTATGGTTGGGAGTAAATTGACTGAAATATAACGATGATTGTTGAGGATGTCGGAAAAAGCGTGCCGATACAGTTATACCATGCGAAGCCAGGGCGGTTCGCTAGTAAAGAATACGATCAACTAAACGACACTATCATAAAGTGTCAATCTACCTTTGTCCTTAGCCAAGGGCGCATGACCGTAGCAACTGAACCCTGAAAATTTAAATTCAACCACGTGAGAACTGAGAACCCTTCTAAGATATCAATCGTAAAAGGATTAGAGTGCGTTCGTCGTATCACTGGTGGTTTCTTGCGTATTGCTAGGTCAACGACCACCTTGTGACTGTTGTGGATCTGAAAGGAGCCTTACGAAAAATAGTAAAAAAAATACGTATGTCAGTAGGTCGTTAAATTAGCGTGGCATCGATGTCATTGTCGTCAGTTCATGCAACAAAAACGGCAAAAGAAAAACGTGGGCATGTACAATTTTGTCTTGCCTCTGACTACCCCTGATTGTTAACTGGAAATACTGTAATAATTATGATATTACTAACATAATTATTACAGTATTTCCAGTTTACAGATTGATTCCAATACCCTTTGAATCCCTTCTTATAGAAGGCTATTCATATTAAGAATCCCCTAGCCTTCCTAAAAAGGGCCTTTTTCCATACCCATTTGGCTATAATATACGTCCTACGACTTTTGGATATTCGTAATTTTTTATTGTAAAAAAGACTGCAAATCAGATTCAGATTCAAACATTCAGATGTTTTAGGAAGCAATTTTGATGTCGAACTTCTTTTACATTGTGGCGAGCTACGCCTCCACTATCACTCCGTCGCCGCCAAATTCAAATACCTCTCAGTTGGCATAGCGACGAACAAAGGAACGAATTGTTGATTCGGACGGACGACGGTCTGTCAGACTACTTTTACTTTTACTCGTGGTCGTGTGCTTTATCGTGTTTACTAAAATCTATTATTTTCATGTACCTATTGTAAATATTATACTCCTGTAAATAACAACTTTGCACTCTCTCTCTACACGTCCTGTAGGATCTCCACCAACCATAACATTTAATAATTAAATAGTTTAAACGATGATTGGATGAATCCATCTCATTGAAAAAAGATATTTTTAAAATCATAGTATTCTGTTAGTGGGGGTTATCACTATAAAATAAAAAATATATACAAAAAAGCATTGATATTCTTTCCTTTTGTTGTTAGGATAAGCCCCTTTCGGAATAGTTCCTATGCTAGTAACGGAACACGTTGTACTGTCTCAGTTTATAACGCGGCAGGTCTGACCTAATTAATTATAATACAAATGCCATAGAATTCCTTTCAAAAGCCTGGATGGACTCTTAACGACTAATCTGGATGCAGATTCAAAGCTAGATTGTGAAGAGACTTGCTAATCGTTGCACTCAACTTGACTACTAATTTATCTACTAGAAAATACAAGTTTGAGCTTTAGAAGGTACAATCGCGATGTCATTGGTTCTTTCCTGGGCTCTACGGTAAAGTTGGCAAGTTGAAGCGGTAGTCTTGAAATCGGTTTTGTGACTGTTTATTAGGGCATGGAAATGATTTGTAAGCAGCTATATTCTTCTCAAATTTACCAAGACAAGACAAGGCGGGTTCACACGGTCGGCAACGAGCGTAGCGGCCCTCTCGAGTGCATGAAATCATAGCTTTCAATCGAACAATGAAAATTATCTACAAGCCAGGCATGCATAACAAAGTTTATATTTATTATAATGTGAGAAGCGAACGCCTGCGACTTTGATGTGGAAAAGGAGCGGAGAGAATTTCCTTCTGGCGTTTTTGAGTAACGAACCATATAAATGGTAATACATATTAGATTCATAGAATGTTGGCATTATATCCGAATCCGAAAGAAGAGAATAATAATATGAATACGATCTGATTTAACGAATAAAGGGTAGGTATTGGCAAACATACTGAAATAGATAAAGAAGAAGGGGGAAGTGCAGCAGTGTCCCCTTTTTTCTCAAAGATAGCTCTGATCCACGTGCTTAGCCTGGAGAGTATGGGCAAATAGGAATATTCCCCCATATAGGAATTCACTCTGGAATCTGAGGGGGGGGGGGGGGGGGGATTTTTAGCAGTGGACATCCTCCGGCTGAAATGATGATGATGATCTTATTCGTTGAATATTTCCGAATAATCGTATCGACAAGTCTCTCGAACGCGTACGGCCGCAAAATGAGAAGGCCTCTAGAGACGTAAGGATGAGGGTAGAGGAGGTACATTCCTTGACCTAATGAGGAAGACAATGGTCTCAGGGATCATGTGAAAGTTATTCAGGACTCTGTCGGCATCGAAAGGCGGGTTAGATACACAAAAACACATTTTCGTGAATTCTAAGTCGAAGTCGAGCCAACGAATCGTGTCGGAATTGATATTGAGAGGAATTGCACGTGGTTTGAATAGATTATGTAAAATATAGAGCTTTTTACGAAGGCGTATAAAATGATACTTAAAGAGTTTATTTGATCAGGTGTCGGTCGATGCTAGGAATCTAATCTATAAACTGAATGTGTAGGTGCCGTATAAAATCATAGACGTGTTATTTTTTATTCGTTCTTTCTTGGTCTCCCTGGAGTAAGGAAAAAGTGCGTAGTAGGTGGGTTCAAAGATAAACTACTTTTATAAATGGGAAAGTTTGGATAGATGGATGTTTGCTCGTTCACGCCAAAACGGTTGAACCGATTTCGATGACACTTGGAATAGATGTACTCGTAGTTCTTTTCCTAGAATAGCATATTAATAATATAAATAGCATATTAATAACTACATATAATATATAAAATAATATGTCTACCATAAAAAATATATGCTATTATATTTTTTTATGGTAGGCATATTATTTTATATATTATATGTAGTTAAAATGTTTAGTAAGTAAAATTTAATTTTGAGGTTGTGTGCACAACATTATATCAAAGTTTATTATAGATAAGTACATCTGATATACCCCTATTTAATCATATCTAGTCCACTCCATCCAAAGGTTATCTGGTAGAGATCGCTACTTCAGCGATAAGGCCGCCCATTGTTCATCACATAGTTTAGTTTTTATTGTTTATTTGTTAATGTTTGTACTTTTTATGGTGTGCAATAAAGCATTTTCTATCTATCTATCTATCTATTATTATAGGCTACTTATTATCTAGGTACCACGAGAGCGAAGCCGTGGCCGCAAACTAGTATAACATAAAATACTTGAATTTCGTCTGCTGAAAAATACGACCACATTGTTCCCTAAACAAATTAAATTATCATTGCAACAAATTTAAAAGCCAGTTTATTTACAAGTTGGTATTATTTTAGAGTTTTGCTCCAAATTAGTACCAGTCGCAACTCCTCGTTTTACAGTGACCAATCAAGGGCATTAGTCTGACAACTTCAGTCAGCGGGAATAATCTGTTAACCGCTCTGCAGTTAAAAACAAATTTTAGAATGGTACTGTGGTGTCGCCCCTACCATGAATAAAAAGTTGAATCGAGGAAGCGAAGAGTACCCAGCCGAAAGATACAATGATTTCTGTAACTAGTAAACTATCCCGGAAGGGACTTATTGTTAATAAAGCAAAACAAAAACAGAATTATTGCTGGTTTTGGTCTTTTATCATTTTCTTATTAAATGTTTTTTTTTTAATGTTATACGGAGGCAAACAGGCTTACGGCCCACCTGATGGTAAGCGGTTACCGTCGCCTATTGACATCTGCAACACCTGGAGCATTGCTAATGCGTTGCCTGCCTGGAGAAATCTTTTTGTATTTTTCTTAAAGCTCTTCATGTTTAAGAAGTTGAAGATCAAGATTGCTACCTAAAACAACGACCTAAATTGAGTTGAACGTTTACGTGTCGAAACAAAGAACGACGTATTTTTTTGCGAATCCGACTTCTCGTGTACAAAGTTTTTGTGCAAAGTGGTAAAAGTTGCAGATATCTAAGGTGCAGTTCGACCAAAAAATAAACGGGTAGCCAAATCAACAAATAATCATCGATTATAATGAGCGCAAATGAATGACCACAGCTGGTGCAGTCAAAATCACAATAGATGACTTTTACGGAATTTCTTAATCGTTTATCAGTGGGGCTAGTTAAACTTGAAAGGTATAATGATACAACTTATGAGTTAGATGATTTACATAAAAGAATCGCTAGTTTTCTTCTATATACTACTTTTTTGTTATGTTTTGACTGTCACTCTGTAAGCTCATAGTAAGGGCAACGCCCACCGTACTACTTGTTACAGGTACTTGTGTTATCGGTCTCAAAGGGAGGATTTAGCGTTTGCTTAAATTGGTTTATCTTAAGCCGGCTGTTGAGGATTATCTCTTGTTAATTAAGAGCAAGTAGGAAAAACGATTAATGAATACCTACTTAGTAAATTTATATAAATGCTACATTTAGAATAATGAAGAGATTGAAATAAAAAATCCCTCTCTACCTAACAACGGTAAACTAGAACGAGCATAAAACGACACTTGAGAATAGGTAAGTCAGAAAATAAAGACTATTCTGTGCATAGACTGAGGTTCCCAAGTTAGTTTTCAAGTAGCAATTAGCTGTTTAAAACACAGAATAGGGATTTATGTGTTTTGTTTACCATACAAAACCGCCAATTTCACCAAGATACATTGACTGACAAGTAATACATTTATTTATTTTTTTATTTGTTTGGAAGACTAACAGCACATACATACATAGCATACTTACACTGTTGTGCGTTTAAAGGGTAAACTTACAAGCCCGTAATGTAAAGCAATTGTTATCCAGTAACGTCAAATCATATTATCGGTGGCGCGTGTACCCCGCCACCTTAGCTCTTAGATAATATACTCCTTAGCTTTTCTAACTAGGTTTGGCTGTTCTGGAACCAGGAAGCAGCCAGATATAATGCTGGACTGACGAGACTAGAAATTCTCTAATAGGTACTCCAAATTTTTGGGACTATGTCGCGCAGCGTTGTGAGAATTTCCTGAACGAAATTTATAGTTAAAACATTGAGAGCCCCTGGCATACGGCATTAGAATCGTGTAGCGAGACGTGTGGGTGAGTCCCTGTGGGAGTTTCACCGCCGTACCACAGATTATTTTTCTGCCCGAGACCGTGGAATACAATATTTATGCAGGTGGGATCATGGAAGGCTTTTGAGACACCAAATATGCGGAGTAGCGCACACAATTCAACATAACAGGGAGATCAGGTCAGTGAAACACGTACTAGTGTCTAAGATACCAATTATAAAATACTAGCTTCCGCCCGCGGCTTCGCGCGCGTGGTACCTACATAAAAAGTTAAAGCCTATATGCTATTCCAGACAATAATCTATCTGTGTACCAAATTTCATCCAAATCCGTTCGGCCGTTTGGGCGTGATTGAACAACAAACATCCAAACATCCTCACAAACTTTCGCATTTATAATATTATTAGGAATTAGGATTATAAATTTTGACAGTTGCTGTCGCCCTCTTCACGCTTTGTGGATCTCAGTGTGAATTTATATAGAAACTGAATTTGATGAAATCTGTTCACATAAATGTATAGTCGATACCACTTCAATTTATTTCTGATTCCGAGGCGAGCAGTCATGCTAAACCACCTCAGGCCTGCTCGAGACTTTATGAGGTGCATGTAATGTAATAAAAGACATCGAAACGTATTTCCGAATGAAATATTGATTCGTAATCTGTTGCACCCAATTTTATACACTTACAGCAGTAATTTTCTTGTTACCGGTAAAATACGGTTGAGCACTGTAAAACGATAACTTCAGAAAAGATTGGATTTTTGTCCAAATACAGAAGATTAGAGAAGGAAGGTTAGGTTTTACAAGGGCAAGGCTAAAGAACGTGTATAATTTTTAGTAAACAGCACTTTAATCCTTTCCCTACACTTATTTTTGACCGACGATCATAGGCCCTTTGGCGATCAGGTCAATAGCACTTGAATCGATGTTTTAAATAAATAAATAACAGCAAGAACTCAATTTTAGCTCACAATATTTTCCGCGAAGCTTTATTTTAGTAAGATAACCTAGATCCAGTTTTAAAAATCTAGGCTTTCTAAATTTCCACGCTATTGGTCTGAACTGGAGATGAAGCGTGCAAGATTAAAAATTAGGGGTTCTAACTTTGCAAATGTAAGAGCGTGAGGAAGGTGTGAGAACTGCTTGTCCTTTGCTGTCGATCGTGTTCGTCCTGCTATTTAATTTTAGCACTACAGTTCATAGCTGATAATGTGTCCGGTCGTGAGTTCGAATCCCGGTCATGCACCAATGGATTTTCTGTGCTCTCAAACGGTGAAGGAAAATAACGTGAGGTAACCGTTATGTCCTTAAACATAAAAACATCAAGACATGTGACATTGTGACATGGGCACGAGCCTCTAAGAGGCGCACTTTAATCCTTTCACTACATTGATTCTATCAACGACCGTCGTAGGCCCTTTTCAGGGCCACCATAGCTCAACCTGTGTCCTAATTCAGGATGACCAAGAATGAATCAGTGAGACGATAAGCAAGCTTCTAATTTATTCGATCGAGAATGCATCCAAATTCAGTAGGACTCAGTCAGACTGCATTTGTGAGTTCGGACTCAGACTGCATTTGTGTGTAGAGTATTGTCCGAGTAGCACATAAAAAAGCTATACTAGTCAAATTATATGGTCACTCAGCCAGCGAACAACGAGCTCTTTAAACCGACACTACACTTTACAACAGGCTCATTATTTTCAGTAGGTACAGTCAAACAATTTAATTTGTAGGCCACTTTAGAACCTTTCACACTAAATCTACCGCACATCGCGTAATCGCTGGATCTGCCACTAGATCTGCTAGATAGATAGATAAGTTTTTACGATATGGCATTCGATACGAATCAGAGGATTATCAGCTTCCGATCACAAGATTCAAATAAAAAATAAATAAAAACAGCCAACAGTCACATGTATACGTAGTCGCGACCCCACACTAGGATTTCCTATGACGTGGTTATCAGAAACTATGAGCAACATGGCACCACAACAGGAACAAATGAAACCGCACCGAACCCGCACCCTTGCGTCACAGACGTCCCACTGCGCCACCGAGGTTGTCAGAAACTGTTGACGATCCCAACTTTTATAATATTACATTAATATAATAATATTTTAGACGCGAAAGTGTGTTTGTTGGTTGGTTGGGTTGCCCTCTTTTCACGCAGCATCGGAGCAACGTTTCGACGTGATCTTAGCATGGATTTATTTACTTTTATCCGGACACCATGCGAGCGAAGCCGCGGGTGGTAGCTGGTGCAAAATAAAAGCCATAGTACATTTTAAAGATTGATCGACAAGTAAACGTTGACTCAATAATGACATCAGTCATTCGATCGGTCGATCGATTTAATTTGAAACGGTTTTATAATGGTCTACAAATCAAACTTGTTGACTGTACATTTTAAATAACTCTACTTTTACTACGAAAGTCATTACTTCCATTCTTACAACCGTCTTACAAGTTACAGGGCGTGTAGGGTAAAAGTTCCGAACATTTAAAAAATACGTTTAAAATTACATTGTGTTGTACAGATTACTAGGAATGTAATACATTTTCTGATACCTGCAGGCAAAGGCTCATGGAAGTATTCCAACTCGCGCCGCTGTTTGCACTCCATCGAGCTCGGAGGCATTAAGCTTGGATACCGCCCGCTTAAGTCGATAATCCGCTCTATTTCTCTCATCGCAAACACATCAATAAATAACTTAAAAATATTTGTAAATGCTCTACAAAATTTGCAATTTTGTGACAGATTCGCACTGGGAGACACATCCGTCAGCTGCCAATGTTCGACGCGCCATCAGATAAATTCGAATTTCAAACAATTTGCATTCTTTTTGCAGAAAATTTAACCTTTTTACGATGTGCATATAATTTTCTTGCCGGCGCGGCGCGTAGCTACCATGTTTTTTTTTGCGTGTAGCCTCTGTGTTTATGTCTACATTCCTCGGATAAGGATGATGAGGTCCTTCGGCCAAGGGTTCCACGTATTGGTGCAAAATAAATAAATAAATATTTCGGACATATCACACACGGTCAATTGATCCCAAACTAGGCATAGCCTGTACTATGGGTACCAGAGACTGATATACATAATAGATTAATATTTAACACCCAGACACAGAACAAACATCTGTGTTAATCACACAAATGTTTGTCCAGTGCGGGGATTGAACCCGAAGCCTCTAGCGCAGAAGGCAGAGTTACAACCAACTGAGCTATGAGGCCAGTCATTAACATAGTCATATGACATAGAGGCGCATGGCATAAAAAAAGAAAGGTCTATACCTAACAGTGGGATGAGATAGGCTTAACAAGATGATGGTGAGAGATTTCAGTTCAATCAGCAGAAAGTGATGTAGTTTCGACAACCTAGTGCAGTCGCGAACACAATCAGAAAGCCAATATTAGGTCATCCCATTCCCGTAATTAACTCGACGCGAGAACGGCAGAAATCTCCCTAGTCTTAATCGCTCCGCAATCTAGGTAGCCAATTCAAATGAGTGCTTGCTTGTCGCGTCACTAGTTTTTTCTTGGTCATCCTGTATTAAGGTGAGAGAGTTGAGGTATGTTGGCTGGCCCTGAAAAGGGCTAGTGACCGTTGTTGAAAGAACCAGTGTGAGTAAGGATTATAGTGCGCCTCTTAGAGGATGATTTCGTGAACATAAATAAATAACACCCAATAGTCACAAACATAGTCCTGACCCCACACAAGAATTTCCTGTGTCGTCAGTTTCAGAAACTTCAGAGTACCATGATACCACAACACCTAGACCGGGAACAAATATTTGCAGATCATTCAAACATTTGTCCCGTAGTGGGAATTGAACCAGCACCTCTTGCGTCTCAGACGGGCACTCGCCCGCTCCGTCACATGATTTCCGAATGCAAACTCTTGGATCGGAAGGCGTGGTCACTACCACCATTCCAACAGTGCTCTAATGAGTGCTACATTTCAATGAATGTTTTAACATGATAGTACTTCATCTAGTAAAACTGTAGAAAAAGCTAGACTCACTCAACCATATGAAACGGTTGGAAAATCATAAATAACTATAATACCTGAACGCTTCTCTGAAGGGAATCACTTCTTATACTGATTTGGGATTGAGCTACAATACCAAAAAATATCGCGAACTCGTTGCGAAGAATTTATTTGTACCAAAGGTTTGTATTTGTACCATGGTGCTGAAACAGACTACACAAATATGTATGTATTGTTTCAATTTGCGGAAACTTTTAAATGGCCTTTAGTTATAGTTTAGCATTATTAGGTGTTTGTTTTCCTAAGAAATAAAAATAAATAAATACTATCCCCCAAAGGCTATTCTATTAACAAAAAGAAAGAATATTATCGGAATAAAAATCCCAAACTTTTTAAATTAACTGTTTTTGTTATTTTTATCTTATAACAAGTTCAATATCTAAAGCCGCTGAATAATTGAGTTGCAACTGATTTGACCCCAAAACAGCAGATTTTTGCATTATATTCGTTTTTTTTTTTCAGAATTTCCATAAGTCGTAGAACTAATTTTATTATTGGGTGTAGAATAAGCCCCTTTCGGGATAGCATACATTATTATGAATCACCTTGTATAAGTAACTAGAATTCGACTAAATAAAACCGTTGCGGGAAGTCTGTGGATGGAGAAGGCTCAATATCGTTCGTCATGGAACTCTTTAGGGAGGCCTATGTCTAGTAGCGAACTTCTACAGGCTGATGTTGATGTGGGTAATCACCTTAAATGTCTGTGAAGCCACGCCAGAATTAAGATATCTTTAAGTTTCCATTCATCATCATGCCATCGCTACTTCTTAGAGGGGTACTGTGTGTATTGCATCCGTTCGATCGTAATATTTTTATATTTCCCGGTAGCGATCGCGTGTGCACGCCGCCTTGTAATCTATCTCCTGTTATCTAATAACCGTAAAAACTGGCGCGTGCCGCCGTAGCCTGCGCCAGTGCACTCATGGCTTTATACTGTGTTGTATAACAGAGAATATAGAGCAAAAGCACTTTATGATACTCGGTGTGAGCACTATGTGATACACTACAAAATAGGGGTTTCAGCTCTCATAAACTAAATAGATCAGTAAAATACAGGTGATTGAATAGCCCTAATACAGACAGATGTATTGTGCATGAAAGGAGCCTCTAAAAAAGGCACACTTTAATCCTTTCACCACACTGATTCTTTCACCGACAGCCGTAAGCCCTTTTCAGGGTCACAATGCCTTAACCTGATCACTGACCTAATACAGGATGACCAACAAAGAATGAGCGGCACGACAAGCAAGCAAGACGGATGTAAACTCACTAACAGGGCTACAGTAATGCCTTATTAAGAGTAAATAAAATAAAATAAATATTCCGGACATATTACTCACGGTCAACTGATCCCAAACTAGGCATAGCCTGTACTATGGGTACCAGAGACTGATATACATAATAAATATATATTGAACACCCAGACACAGAACAAACATCTGTGTTAGTCACAAATGTTTGTCCACTGCGGGAATCGTACCCGCAACCTCTAGCGCAGAAGGCAGAGTTACTACCAACTGGGCTATGAGGCCAGTCAAGAGTGTGCTATGTATGGCTGTTCGTGTGTGCAATCACCTACCTAAACCTTTACTTGGTACTTCTAGCCTTGTAGTATTCAAAGTGAGACTGAAAAAGTTACTATTGGAAAGGGCTTACTATTCAACCCATGATTATTTTATATGTCATTTTTTGTAATAGCACTATTTTATCCTATTTTTTTTTGAAAATATGTATATTGCATGCGTACACCGCTGAATATGGCTGCTCTGAATTTGTATTGTATTATGAAACAACTGTACTTAACCCATATTACGCAATAAATTACTTTGATTTGATTTGACTTATTACTTCTATTCTAGATGATTTATACAGCCTAGGTAAGCCATGTTGGCCGAGTGGAAGGCGCCACTTTTTATCCTTAGGTAGTGGATTCGAATCCGGTCATGCACCAATGAGTTTATCTGTCTGGAGAAAACCGATGGAATTGTGAAGATTGCCATGTAGGCTCAAGAACGTTCGTTTTGGCACTCTTTGGAGGACACCTATGTCCAGCAGTATAATTCCTCAGGCTGATTATGATAATACACCTATATCCAGCTCATGGCAAGGCAGATCCTGAAATTGTAGGGGAGAACGGGCTGAAAATAATACGATAAAGAATGACGAATGATAAAAAAACAGGTCACACGTAGGTATCCTCTACGAATGTTCTTCGTCTACATATTTGTCCAGTCTGTTTGCAGATTAGATTAACCCCGTTCCAACGCCAGACAAATAAAACTAGATCGCACATGTAAAAAATTAAAACGCCTTACATCCTCATGTCCTTATAGTAATTCGCTGATAGATAGTGAACATCCGCGCGCATTATCACCATGTGATAAGGTTCAGAATCGGATGACATAGTTGAAGATGGATTGTGCAGTAGAAACAATTGCGTTGGTGTTTGCAGATTGAATAAAGCATTTAACCCGTGACTTGCATACTTCAGAGGAAGAATAACTGGTTAATGGGTCGATTGACTGAGAGTATGTTCTTAACGCCTTTAGCGAGTTGATTGTTTTATAAACACTGCTACTAGAGCCGAATATAACAGTTTTTATTTAATTACTAACTTCAGCCCGCGAATTCGTTGTCGATGTTTAAAGTACCCTGTATGTTATTGCAGGCTATTTACTACATGCATGCCTTTCATTCCAATCTGTTCAGTGGTTTGTTTTACGCCTTTTGGAAATTTGAAATTCTAACCATGATGTACTTAAATTAGATGTAATTATTATAATAGTACCGCAATGATCCTTACAGTCTACTAAATATACCTAGGTTGATTTCGAGTAGCACTTTGAGAGGTGCGCTTTGTTCACTTGCCCATCACAGTAAGTAGAGAAAAAGAATCATTACAGAACGTATATTAGTACTGCAGCTACGCAGCGAAGACGTGCTACAGGCCTAAGAGGTAAGCCTGCATAACAAAAGTAAAAAGCTCTTCTACAAAAAACAGAAAGTAGCAAAAATAAGTTACGGTCTCTGGTCTCCATCAACGTGCGTAGTAATGACAAAGCGACTACGGTAGTCGGTAATAGAAGAAAGGCAGTACGGCATGAATGGGCCCGCGATTGCGGCACAAAGGGTTCCGTCGGGGTTCCGTTTGGCTTCACATGGCAGCATGACAGTGTAATCTCACTTTGTGGACGCCAACATAAAATACCTAGAAAGTATTTAGTTGAGATAAGGTAAATAGTTCGATAGGATGGCATAACGATTTTGCACTGAACATGTGCAAATGTCTGTTACTAAAACGCTTCTAATGTACTTATAGGGATGGCAGCCGCCAAGGTCTATAGCACTAACTATATTTATAGGAAGCTATACAGGGTGAGTTTTTTTTTCAGGGCCACTTAGGCGAAATCGGAAACCGTGAGAGTAATCGAAAACTGATGTTAGGAGTTACGGGCTTAATATGATGTTTATTTTTGGGTAAAATACCTAGTTTGAATATACTCAGTATAGGGAAAGCCTGTACATCAATTAACAATAAATTAAGTACTTAAGGTCAAGAATCTTCTTTATTTTAGAACAAGAAGCGAGCCACAAAATAGCTTTATAAAATAAAAGCAAAAACTCGCTTCTTTGTTTCCACTGAAACTTCCGATATTCAAATTCAGGCAATACTGACTCTTCGATATACGATGATCGAACCGGTAGGTTACACGATTTAATTTAATCTCCTTTCGAGAAACTATTTTCCTACACAAGAAAATCTCTACATCCAAACGAGCCTTTAGGCAGGTCTAGACTGTCCCTCTAACATTGTGTTCCAGGCTTTCAGACAAAGCCCCCACAGACGAGTGCATAGTTACTACTAGACAATGCTGTGCAGATGAGTGCATAGTTCCGTCTTTTTTCGTTCCGTTTCGTTTACATCCAGACGCAATCATTTCTTCTCCGCTTTCAATATCTTCGGGCGTCTGGACTTTGCACTTTACGCTCAACAAACAGACTGAAAGATCGCCAGATACGAGACTGTTGCGCTCAATGCTTTTGATCGCCTATTTCATGAAAAACCAGAAGACATGTAGTAAAGCAATGGATAAGCAAACAACAAAACGTAAAAGTAAAATAGGGAGGGTTTATATTTGTAGTTCTAATACGTTAAGTCGGTGACCAAGTGGTATGTTGATGAGTGAAGTGAAGAATCAGGGAAGTGAAAGTGTTACCCTTTAAGATCACCACGCAGAGGTTCCTAAAAACGGATTTTTACCATGTAACTCATATTAAACTTCAGCAGCGGCACGTCAGCATGATGAGGATAAAAGGCAGGGGTTGTCATGCATTAGGTGCCTGCAGATAGGCGAAGAAGAAGAATCTTCGGCGTGAAATAATAAATAAATAAATAAATATTCCGGACATATTACATACGGTCAACTGATCCCAAACTAGGCATAGCCTGTACTATGGGTACCAGAGACTGATATACATAATAGATATATATTTAACACCCAGACACAGAACAAACATCTGTGTTAGTCACAAATGTTCGTCCAGTGCGGGAATCGAACCCGCGACCTCTAGCGCAGGGGGCAGAGTTACTACCAACTGAGCTATGAGGCCAGTCAAGAAATCTGATTGCATTAGGGAACGGAGGAAGCTGTGAGAAGCTAGCGGCGATTGTCTGAGATAAATGGATGGATACGGCCCCCCGATACCAATGCTTAGCATGGAAAGTAATTAGATACAAAATATTTTTGAAGTCGTCGTTCTTCTTCTTCTAAAGAAAGGTTTGATTTACTTCTTCATTCCGCATGGTCTTCACAGGCGGAATGAAGAAGTAAATCAAGCCTTTTGCTAAGTTATCTTCAATTATAAAAACATATTGCAACAGACTCATATTATCTGGTCCGAATGAGTCTTAATTTATTGTGCAGCAATCAGTAGTAACGTTTATGGGCAATAAATTCAACTAGTAAAACATGTAAGTGCTTTTAATTAATCACTTATAAAACAGACTTGATACAACTAACAAAGTTCAGGCCACCCGTAGCGATTTAATGATAAGAATATTTGGTATGAAATAGGCAGCTACTATAAAAAAATTATAACAGTACCAAGTAAGTTTTAGGGCGTTGGTATCGGTACCCTCAGCTGCTTATAGTATTGCCATTTCTACTATTGCATAATGACAAGGAAAAGTTCTATAAGTGCGCTACACTAGTGCTCTACTCTACTACTAGTGCTAATACAGGATGATCAACAAAGAATTGGTGATAGCAATATAATTCTACGCAGGGAATGCTACTCGTATATCTATGTACCTATTGTACGTACTGAAGGTAAGTTCAAGACATATATTTTCCCTTCTCAGCAAAATAAAATCAAGTCATCTGAGATGAACTCTGTTCTAGCTAGAATGTAAAATATTCAACCCCTTGCTGTTTCGAATCAGGTCAGACAGAACCTCTCCCAGCTATGCCCTAGAAACTCACTTACCTACACTACATTCGAAATGCACTCGATATTAACTACATACTCGTATAGACGGGTTACATATACGACGCCACAACGGGTGCAATGGGGTGCCAAAAATTGTAAGAAATGGATTCGAAACTTGATACAAATACAGAACTAAACAAGTAATGAACTAGTATTGCGTAAATATTCCCAAATGTAAACCCACAAGCCGTAACCCATATCCTAACGTTGAGCTTTCTGTTCACACAATGTAATGTGATGTCATGTTCCGCATAATTTATGTAGGTCAGTAGATACACGCTTGTCCTTAGGCGCAGTAATTTTATAGACATAAAGCGTTTAATTCTTTGAACATGAGCACCGCACCTTAACACGAACCGCTGACGTGCAAAGTTAGTTCGAACGGGGCGTGTATAAGTTTTTTTGTAAACATATTTATACAAGGTGATTCATAACAAACTGTATACCGTCCCGAAGCAGGTTATTCTATCAACAAAAAGAAAAAAATATTAGTGAAATTAAAATATTTAAAACATTTCCCAAACTTTCTTAAATGAGCTCTTTTTGGTATTTTTATCATCTTTAAAACTAATAACTAAACGTACGAGAAGTTCACATTGCTACCTAAAATAGCAAATTTATTGATTTTTAACTAATATGACCCCAAAATTGCAGATTTTTGCATAGGACTTTTTCAATGAAAAACTATGTATTTGCAAAATTCGTAAAGCAACTTTATTGCCAATTGTGTATAGAATAAGCTTTAAGGGATAGCATACCTGTTATGTGTATGAATCACCTTGTATATAATTAACTAAACAATTTCAATTTAATACTCAATTATACAGAAGTCTTACTATCATGACCACTTATATATATATTTATATATATATATTATATATATATATCTTAATTCTTGAAACAGTTGAGCCATCTAAAGACGATCTATAGATCTCAACTGATCCAGATCTATACTTGATGGAAAAATCCCCAAGAATCTCCGCATTGCCACGCTGGATGACAATGATGATCATTTGGGCCGAATCAGAGCCAGCTCTCGAGCCACGCGTCAAAAAATAAGGAAGTATGAATTAGTTTTAATATTCTTTCTGTAAATAAATTGTGTAATTTATTCACTTATAATAAATATTTTTCCATAAATAAACGACTAATGACGTGTATAGATTACCCAATACAGGACAATATTATTTACCGCGACAGGAATAGTTCTTCTATCTAACATGGATCAATTTTATTTTCCTGAGGTTTTGATTTAAACAAGGCGATTTATAATATGCATTGTATCCAGAATCCCGAAAGGGATTCAACACCCAATTATCAATAAATGTTGTTCTATGACTTATGGCTTTTATTTCAATAAAATCACTAGGATCACTTTGAAACATCTTAGAAACTAGGTGAAGCTATGCCTGTTCCTCGCGACCAAGCCTAGAAGAATCAGGCAACAAACACGGCTTGGTGCCTATCATTTTTTTCATGATCCTTTTTCACAAAATGGAATTTAAAGCTTCAGTGTGGTGCCGATCGAACTAGGTGAGGCTCAAAAGAAAAGGAATCTAATTATAATCCCTAATAAATAAGAGCTTATAAAAATGTGAAAAAAAAGAAGACAAATGTGAGCTTCAACAAATGATCTAAGGGCAGCACACGCTACACTTGATGACATATACTACCTAATGCTTATATAAAATTAAATAATACTTAAAATATGATGCAAGCAAAAACTGTAAAGACACTGCAAAATGGCATTTTAGCTGTCGAGGGGCAGAGCCACTTCAGGCCATGCGGTTTTATCATTTATATAATCATTTAGTTTATAGTACGCTTTCTTAATAAGATTATTCTTTATGTACACTTTAAATCTTCTAATAGGAAGTTTAGTTGCGTTTACCGGAAGTTTATTATAAAATCTTACCATATTCCCCATAAAAGACCCATTTACTTTTTGTAATCTAAATTTTGGAATGCACAATTTATTTTTGTTTCTTGTGTTAATACTATGCACATCACTTTTTTTCTTAAAGCTAGCCATGTGCTTATGTGTGTACAATAAGTTATCGTAAATATATTGTGAAGTTACAGTTAAAATGTTAATTTCTTTAAAAAGTTCCCTCAAGGAGTCCCTTGACTTCATTTTATAAATGGCAAGGAGAGCAAAGGAGTTTGCTAGCCGCAATGGATGCAGTCTGCAATTCTACAGTCAAAGCGCCCTTGTTTAGCTTCCTACCATGCGGTACTTATTTACATAGCGCAATGTTTGTTTCAGATACTTTTGTGTTTGCTCGCCGAATAAACCGAACTTTTTCTGTGATCTCTTCTTCATAACGAAGCAAAGTAAAATACAATCTGTATATATAAAAGAAATCTGTATATATAATATCTGAACCTATAAAGCTGAAATTTGGACAGTAGCTGCCTTATTTGCCAAATACATCCACTAAGGAGCGATTTTCAAAATATCAACTCCTAAGAGGGTGAAAAGGGGTTAAAACGTTTGTATGAAAAATCTTATTCCTTGAACTTACAGATTTGAAACTAACTAAAAATAATGAATGATAGAAATAAGAAAAAACAATATTTTTAGATTTTCAAAATAACTAAAATGAGATGTCAAAGTTTGTATGGGAGAATCTTAACGCATGGAGAGATTTAACTGAAACTTGGTACAAATACTCATAAAGTAAAATAATGAAATACGTATTTAAGGGTTTTTCAAAACTGCCCCTTTTTATCAAGATACCACGCGAGCAAAGCCGCGGGCGAACGCTAGTCGTAATACAAAATAAATCAGTGCATCTACCATTATGGGAGTTTAGAGTAGTATTACGTGATACCAGAGTTTTCAGTACCTCCTTGTGTACCTACTAATAGTAACGCAAACCTTACTAGGTAGGTATATATAACTCACTCATCTCCTAGAAGCACTGAGTCCGTAATGTTCGCAAGTTACTCACTTGTCACCGGTGAGTGATGAAACGTGAACAGCTTACCGTTTTTGTATGGAGCCACGTAAAGCGCCCCTAAAAAAACCGGCAAACTATTCACTTTTCACCACTGAGACCACCTGTGAGTAACTCACGAACATTACTTAGTTTAGTATTCGTGCTCAAGCTCGCTTCATTTAGGAAAATTCTGAAATCATCAGTCTATACGCGAAAATAGCTCATTCATAATGTGTCAAAAGGTTATCAATCCAATTCACTGAAATTATGATTGATAAAAAACACTTTCGTGAATAGTAAAGCCATACAAAAACATATATATTTTACTAAGAAAAAACCAAACAGTGTCTGTTGTATTCATTAACCAACAAAGTGGATTGTGGATACAGGGTCCCGCAAGTACCGTAATCAGGCCATGAACGCTCTCAGGAGCCGGGAGAGGCGGGATTCAAACAAACTAAGAGTGGACAAGCCATTACTATTAGTACACTCATTACTTTACTGGTTCTGTGCAAAACTCATTTGGTTTGAGCGTGTGTGAGCTACAATAGCTAAACTTAGTAACCAGAGTTCTTGAAAGCCACCGTCATTATAGCCAGAAAGATAGCAATATTATTTTTTTAGTAAAGGACTGACAGATGGCCTACTTGATGGTCGGTAACCGCTGCCCAATACAGCTGCAATACCAACTAGAACGCGACCTACGTGTTATTGCATTCCGACCATCACCCTGAAATGTGCGTTGGTAAGTCGTATGTTGCTATAATTTCACCGGACCACAGCATTGCAAGCTTCGTCGCTTGGCAGAATTTATAGGCAAGTTGGCAGTACATCTCAATAACTCTGAGCCCTCCTGCTCTAAAAAGCTAACTCCACATGCCTCCTGTAGCAAAATAGCGTTCAGTGTAAATGACTAGCAGTCACATCACGACCAGGCAACGTTGAGCGCACTTCATTTCAGTATTGCGCTAATGGAAAGCCTCAGGCAAATCGTTTTTCCGTTTCCATGAACTCGGCGAGATCTTCTGATAAATCGAGAATTTACCTTATGGGGCAAGAAGATTGGTGGAATCGTACGTGTTCCAGTTTGAGTAAGATGTTGTCAGGCTACACGTGCCATGTATTTTGTTCAACAACTTGCTGTGTCCTGCTAGATAGGTAAAATCACATGGTAAAACATCAACATGCGCTGTAGATTCTTATCTCACTTCGTTCAAGTAATATCGGCCGTAACAAAAGAAAAGCTCGTCCAGCTATCGCTGCAAAGAAAATAAACGCACTCGCGACTCAAAGTCCCACGAAAGGAATGGTAAATGAAAAACTGCAATAATAATGTTGTCAGATTCTGATAACGTGAGATATATAGTAAACTGAAATGCATTTCTAAAGCATTGTTACAGTCATGCTGGGAAATCTGATTAGCATTGAAGGCTTTGAGTGGAAGTTCTCTCTTTATCTGCCGACAGGTAGAGAGTCAAATTTGATGATTGGTTACGTGAATTGTTTGAAAAAGGTTTATGTACTAGTAGAGCTCCCTGTGAAAGAGTTCGGCCTACGCTGCACTTTCCAGTGCGCGGGCTCGACTCTAGCGTCAGCCCCAACGGCCGTCGGTTCTTCAAACTATGTTTTTTTTTTTGACAAACGAGCATACGACCCACCTTAGCGGTTACCGTAGCCTATGAGCGCTTGCAATATCAGAGGCATCACGCACGCGTTGCCGACCCCGAACCCCCTCCCCCTAAAGAGCTCTGGCAACCTTACTCACCGCAGGAACACAACACTATTTGAAAAAAATAATGTTATTTGGCTGCGATCTTCTGTAAGGCGGAGGTACCACCCCAGGCAGGCTGCTCAAATAGAACGAGAAAATCTCGCTGTGCCCTACCTCCTCCTTAGTGACCGCCTATTGCCACTTCAACTTGCTAATCCTCTGGGCTATGTCGGTGACTTTAGTTCGTGTACGGATCTCCTCATTTCAGATTCAAGCATATCCCGCTCCACAGCTCGTTGATCGACCACGAGGAACAAGACTTTTCATATTTATGTCTCAGGGTGACGGTCCCTATGCAATCGGAAGCACATCTTAGAGGACGTGCTCTGCGAGGTAATGTAGTTGTTAATAAAACCGTCAGTCAGGGATTGGCCGTCCGTACAAAAAAAAAATTGGCCAGTCCTGAGATTAGACTTGCTTCTTATATGGAATAAGAACGAAAATCTGTTGGTGCACTACTGGGATTCGACCTATACTCCAACAGTGCTCTCAAACAGTATTTTTGTAACATGTATGAAAACTGATGTTCAGCGGATAATTGGACGGCGTTGAATGGATGTGGAATCTGGGGCGCTCTCAAGTGGCTCTAGGAGCTGGGAGCGTGCTCGTGAGCGAGCTTCCATCTCGGCTTAGATGCAGTTTTACGGTTACTGAACTCGACGCGCATGCTTTTTAACGGGTTTTAATCACCCAGATTTTACCAAGGACCAAAAACCTGACTTGAAAATATTGCTGGTTTTTGCGAACTGAAATTACTTTATTATTTACGGCCTAGTTAAATGATGATTAAATGGAATTAAGAAGTAATGGATGGATTTTTCAGTATGATAAAATGTGCGCCGCATTAGGAAAACTTTGCGAGGAACCATTTAAATTCATAGAAGCGGCGATAGTCTTACAACCTGTCATGTATGGAATCAAATGTAGTTTTTGGAGGGGCCTCCGACTACAACTATTAACACCTTCAAGGATCTAAATGCCTGGAGATAACGAAACTGGGATTATTTCTTCTATTTTTTCATTAGATTTCAGTAAAATAAAATGAACATCAGAGGAAGCTTGATGAGCGCCTTTGACTGAGAAGTTGAGGAGGAGGGAAGAATGACATGTGACGAGAAGAGTGGTAAATATAAACGTGGAAGAGTATAAGGGAAAAGGTAGACCAAAGAAAAGATGGATGGATTGTGTGAAAGACGACATGAGTAAGAAAGGAGTGAATACTGACATGACGGCCGATGGAGAGGTGAGTGGAAGAGAAACACATGTTGTGCCGTCCCGCATGAAGTGGAATAAGGACAGGGAGATGTTGCTTGTTATAAAGTTCCCCATTCAGTAATGGTTCACGCGGGACGGTGCGATCACACTACTATAAATCCGAAAACATTAGGCACGGACTTCCGTAGCACGCGAAGAATATATTTTAGTTGAGTGTTCCCATAGTCTCAAGTTAAATTTAAGAGCCAGAAAGTCACGCAGAGACCCGAAAGAGTGCGTGTCTTTTATATGCTAATTTATGCAGTCAGCACAGCTGGGAAACGGAAAGCAATTTCGGTCTTTTTATGCTGTGTCCAATAAATCCAACATATAAACTGTAGTTCTGGATTATGGGTAAACTGAAGCGAATGAACAGATATGATTTAATGTTACGTAGAGTTTCTTTGGATCAGGTATGTTTTACCACGATTATATTCAATTGAATTGTCCCTGCAGCAAATATAACGTGGAATTGGATTTTTGGACTTTATTAGGAACAACCCAAAACAAAGGTTTTAGATTGTTTATAGTATCTAATGCTTAAATTGTTCGTCTCAATGTCAAAAGTCGCGTTTCCTTATAAACGTCGACACATGCCCAGATTCCCATCTTAGGCCACAAATGTCTAAAGTAAAGTAAAGTAAAGTAAATATTTATTGCTTGAAATACATGTACAGAGGTGTTAATGTTATTATAAAATGGAATCAATGTATTCTGTCATGTTATGGTGTGCAATATTTAGTTTAACAGTATATAAATAAAAATAATGTCAAGCTCAAATTAAAAATTCATAATAAAAAAATAAAAAATAAAAAGACAACAGATTGAATAAAAAATTTGTCATTAAGAAATTCCTCAATAGAGTAATAACATTTTTTTTCCAAAGTGATTTTCAACTTTCTCTGAAACAGTGAACGCGGTAACTCTCTTATTGTTTTAGGTAATGTGTTGTATATGGAAGGAGCCATGCAGAAGATACTCTTGCGCATTAATGTAGTTCTTGAGTTTTGAGTGCAGACTTTAGCCTGATCTCGTCTGTTACGTACAATGACATCAGAAAGTCGACAAAATAGCTCAGATAGATAGATAGATAGATAACACTTTATTGATCACCATACGGAAATAATACATAAGATCACAATTACAAATTAACACGGCAATACAATGGGCGGCCTTATCGCTAAGAGCGATCTCTGCCAGGCAACCTTAGGATTTGCTCAGGGTTATTTTTAACAAACATAGCCGATTCGAAAATATACAAGGAGGGTACAGTTAAAATGTTGTGATTTGTAAAGTAAGGCCTACATGAATCCGTTGTTTTACGGCGGAACATGGCTCTAATGCAACGTTTTTGATGCTTAAAGATCTTGTCAACATCAGTTGAATTTCCCCAAAATCTATTCTAACCATCATCAATAAAAATAAAAATAAAATAGCCCTGTGAGCATCCCATCGTGGAACACGTTTACACTTCCGCAGCGACCACCATCCGGAATTACAATGACTATTGTCTATTGTTACGCGTAAGGCGACTGTGTGCATGCGTCTTTAGCCCATAAGAAGCGTTGCGTACTGTGCATCTTATCGCTTAGTTGATTGCGATCGGTTCCAATGCCACGATGGGTTTGAAAAAGCTTGATGAAGAGTCGAATTCTTATTAAGTTTGCTTGTGTGGAATGTAGTTGTGCCTAATGCACGTAAGTACGCTTTGCATGGCTTCTTATTGCGGGCGGTGTGGGAGGTATACGCGGATGACTTTTGTTGAGCTTATGAGGAATAGATTAGCGGAATAGTACTACATATTTGTTTGTATATTTAATATCTAAATAGACTTTCGCGAAGTCACGCCTGAATGAAGTAACTATTTGATGAAGAGTGTAAACTCTTTAAACAGCGGCCTAGATTTCAGTTCAGTTAGATTTGACATGAACACATGGTCATATAGAAAGACTTGATATTGCGATATTATTTCAATAATTTCCCTTTCTTAAATTATTCTTGTTTTTCTTAATTCTTTAAAAAAAATGTCTCTATCATGTGTCGATATCATATCGAGAACTATCGAAAGACGCCTTGGGTTAGATAGTAATCGGGTCGGACAATCCGTTCAACAGAATTGGTACTAGGTAACCCATTGTGGATTGTGTGTTTGACATGTATTGTTATTGCTGGAATTTCGTATTCTATGGTCTTCGAATCTTCGATTACGTGTCCAACTATATTGTATGCGAATCGAATACGTGGCAACCGCAAATGATTGTGCTAGACCGAAGAGTTTCTTGTGTTTCGTTCAAGATTGCATGGCAGCATCTAAGAAGACTTGGTATATTTTGTCAGAATAAATCAAGATTGAAATCCTGAAATACTATTAAATTATATTTTTGTATATCTTTTCATTTTCAGGTAAAAGCCGTGTAGGATGTTCCTCAGCTTTCAATTTGATTCGAAACCAGTCGTGCAACTATGAGTTTTTTCTGTATGAAAAATTGTATTGTGATTTATACAGTGAAGGAAAACATCGTGAGGAAACCAGTAAGTATTCTTATAAGCGGCGATGGGCTTGCAACCTGTCACGTATGGAATATTCCCTACTGGAAAACGTGGCCATGTGTCAAACATTTTTGCACATGCATCTGACTAACCCCTTAGACACCATCAAGTATCTAATCGCTTGGAGATCTGAGTGGTTGTCTACCATGCTGTACAACATCATGAGCAATTCAAGTCATGAGCATTTTTTTTTAATCCTAATTTTTTAGCTTAAAGGATAACAAATACACAGGCTTAACCGCAGGAAAAGGCTTACTGAAGTCATTTGCGCGTTGAATTGTAAATTGAGACGCCAATGAAGGGACCGTGTCAAATACTTTATAAGGCCAATAGGGCAGGTGTCCACCCTTGTCACACTCACCTGCTTTTGATGCCTCGTCGAGTAACTAAATATTCGTCACGGCCGCCTCATCGTTCCAATCTGAAACAAAATTAATAAAGTTATTCAAACCATAAAAAGTCAATTCGTTCAGCTGGTGGCCAACATTTGGCCGCTTTAACCCAGACTTGGCTTAACTTTTAAATAAAATAAAAAAACACGCAATGGTGACACATACCATAGTGCTAACCCCACACTAGGATTCCCTGTGTCGTGGGTATTAAAAACTACAAGTACCATGGTACTACAATACCCAGACTTGGAACAAAAATTTACAGATCATGCACACATTTGTCCCTCAGCGGGCATCGAACCTGCACCCCTTGAGGGCACTCGCCCGCTGCGCCACCGAGGTCGTCAATACTGTTTTAATATGCCTGTTTAGATAATAAGCAATACTATCAGTATAGCTAAAAAAAAAGTTTTAAATGTTTATAGGTATGTGTAACAAAAATAGATGAATCAGTAGTGACAAGTGATAGCCGATAGTACAAGGTGATTCGTAATACGTATATTATCCCAAAAGGGGCTTATTCTACAACAATTAAGTTATAGATTGGACTACGAATCTGTTATTACTTGTAAGTATTATGCAATGAAATAGTTCATAATTCCGCGGTAATCTGCGTTTCATTTTTGGCGCACCGCGTGAATATTTTAGGACTCAAAACAGGAAGCGTGCACTCGATATTGGGAATGCACGCGATTGAGTCACTGCTATTAAAACTTCGTTTATTATAATGTAGTCAGCGTTTCCTTTAATGTCGTCAGCGCCAGCGCACCGGAAAATAGCGGGCTCTTGTGACTTGTGCTTTTAATCGGCCTTTTGGGGTTAATTTTTTTTTGAACTAACGTGGCAAGCAACTATCGTTCCGCCGGGCCCCCCTGTTGGTAAGTGGTTACCGTAGCCTATGAACGCTTGCAATACTAGAGGCATCATGCACATGTCCTAGTTCCTCCAAAGATTGGAGGACTTTTGGGTACTGCTTTTTATACTTTCTGCGACATTCTAGCTGTTATAAAGAAACTGAGCGGGCGAATAATAAATTAGTACCTAAAGCCTTGTTGAAATTAGAAAAAGTTACGTCACCTTCAACTCACATAACCCAATCTGCAAACTTATTTGTACGGAATCCGCAGCACCTACATACACTCGCACTTTGTAAGGTTCTACTATATTTTGTTTCTATGCTAGAGAGGTTTTTGAACTTCGCAATCGTGTTTTGACTGTAAATCCGCTGATTTTATGTTGCGATCGGAAGTCCGAAAGAAACTGTAGGTTTTATATTATTTTTGTATGAGTATAATTCATGTACCATTGCATACACATGTATTGCATGTACCATTGGAGAACCAATGAAATATTTCAGGAATATGATAACAAATCCACGAAAACGCATGTGTGCGTTTGATTTTGAAATACCAGTCCATTATCAGTTTTTGGTTGACATCTTTTTCTGTGAATTTGATTTATTATAATCGAAGTTACAGTTTTCTACTTTAAATAACTAGTTTTGATTTAGATAATTTATTATTCATCATCAGCGTCATCATTTCAGCCGTACGACGTCCACTGCTGAACATGGCCTACCCCACAGGCAGAGCAACTTATCATGTGGGGGGATTTGCCCATACTCACCACGCTGGGCATGCGGGTTGGCGAGCGCAGTTAGAGCTATCGTTGTTAAAATGAGGGACGCTGCTGCCCATCCCCTAGCCTTTTTCCCTAAGGCGCCTCTTACGACATTCGCGGATAGGTAGATATGGAGGGGCCTATTCTTCAGCCGAGGCAACCACGGCCCCAATTACACGGGCCAATTTATTATTATCAAGGTATTATTCGTTCTTCTATTCGAAAATAGCATGTGCGCAATACACGTGCGTAAAACGGTGAAGGAAAACATCGTGAATCGTGGCGATGGGTTTGCAACCGCTAGGAATACTCACTACTGCAAAATGTGGGCAGGTGCCGGACAGGCTTCTGACATAGACATTTTCAATGATCAGTTCGATCTCTACCTTTCATGGGGATAAAAGTCGTGAGCCTATTTCACATCGTTTATAGCTAGTAAATCCTGTAAATCTAAACGAAATATTTTTCAGTCTAAATCTTGTAAGCCTGGCCTTTAGAAAAGCTTTACAAATCCCTGGAAATTAGAGAGGGGCGCGGAAGAATAATCTTTATTGGTTTTGCTTTGGACGCCCGAAGTCACAGTGTTAGAGGAAGGGTAATTAGGGTTATTATTGCCTGAAATTTACTCTACAGTAGCCAGTAATTTAAAAACAACTAGATTGTGGAATCGCCCCGGATTTGTTTGGGTGAATTTATTTTCATATAACTACAAAGCCCGCTGCGACCCTTAGAGGTAAAATTTAGAAAATGCCATTCTATGTGCACCTCTAAATTAGCAAGGAAATTGCACTCCAAATTTCAAGTTCTTGGACTTATAGCTTAGGCTGCGCGTTTATTGTCAGTCATTCAGTAAGTTACATATGAGTTTTATACATTTAAATGATTTTTATAATACATCGGTATAGGTAAGGGATTGAGTATGAAATCACACAAAAAGATCGCTGTATTGTTTTATGGAACAGTATTACATAAACTACCTAGGCAGAGAAAGAAACGCGACAGAGACTTTATGACTTTATTTTAGTCATTCTTCTAAAATAAACAACGGTATTCCTCCCCACGCAGACTCATTAAGCTTTCATTAGGGCAATAGTCATTAAAAAGTGTAGCAATGAGCAATTTCCGCCTGATAGCTCGGGTCGATGGTTGAACGGCGCTGCATTCTTAGCACGCGAGCTGCTGGCACCATGCTACCTTAGTAACTAGTCTAGCACCTACAAATCCTTTGCAAATAAGGATGCAACGTTTACGAACCTACGGTGAAGTCTTATATGGTATCGCAAATTATACTCAACTAATGCGTACTTTCGATTTATATAAACGAAATTGTAGCTCTCTAAATCTAAAAGACCTGAAAAAGGCAGGACTAAGAATATGTTTTTGAATTCAACCTCTTGTGGCCGGACACATGTGATACATCTAAACATTCAAATACAAGCGTGTCAGCACTATTTTACACGAATATAAACCATTAATCTTTGCGAATGACAACTAACGTGACCGCCTTAACAAAATCAAAGTTGATGGTACGGGGCATGACTTTTTAAGATCTCAGTAAATATACTAAAAATTATCTTCTAGTAGGTAACTTTATAAGACAAGTATTGAATAATCTAGGTTTACTCTATAAGGGTAACTTGGAAATAATCCAAGTTTCGTAGAGGGCAACAACCATTTGATATAAACCATCTTGTTCCGAAGCTCTTTTGTTCAGACACGCAAACAATGTTAACAAACACCAGAAGCCAACACTCTTTTAAACAATAAAATTATCGATTGAAAACAGTAATAAGATGTGTTATATTATAAATGCGAAGTTTATGAGGATGTTTGTGGTTCAATCACGTTGTAACGACTCAACCGAAGATTATTAGGTATATGCACAATTTTCTTTAGGGTGCCGTAGAAATAATCCTAATTACTCATGGGCATGTAGATAAGTGGAGATGGAGAAAAAACAATTCATCATTCGTGTACATTTGATCGAGATTATCGAATCAAATGCCAATCTCACTTCACGACAATGATAAACGTTAGATCCAACGTGGTGTTAGCGAGATAGAGTGATATGCCAACTACCTTTTTACTTTCTTCCTAACCAATATTATTAATGCGAAATGGCGCAACGGATCTAATTTCTTACATGTTTTGTTGTATGGGTAAACAATATTCCCGTTTGTTCATAATCACTCACTAACTCTAGCGGCTCAATAAAAATATGCCTTTCTTATGTTTACTGTCCGAAAAAGACAGGGCGCAAATTATCGAGCCGATAAAATTTGTGACAGATTATGAATAAGAGGGTCTACTAATGTAACCCGTTGTACGGTAGGTGATGCTGTTGACGATGATCTTTCCATCACATTATCTACCTACCAACTTCTAAATAAGCATATATTATCGAGAAAATAACTTTAATAAGTCTTAGAAGCACAATATAGCAACAAGTTATACGCTGTTCTTCATAGCGCGGCAGCTGTTGTGTCTTATACTGGTTATGTTGAAAGGTGTGCATTTGATGAGATAGCAGAGTTGTTTTGTTGTAAACATGCTGAACCTTCCCGGATTTTCGGAGTGCATTTTAATTTGGCAGTCGCAAATACAAGGTGATTCATAATTAGTATGCTATCCCGAAAGGAGCTAATTTTACACCCAATTGGCAATAAAATATGTTCTACGAGTTTTGGAAATTCCTCATTTTTCAGTGACAAACACTAATGCACTAATGCAAAAAATATTTTTCAGCTGTTTTAGATAGCAAGTTGTCGAATTTGTCGTCGGTTTAATAATTAGTTATAAAGATGCTTAAGAGACTAACGAAAGCGGATTTGAGAAAGTTCGGTAAAAATCTGAAAAAACAAAATATTGTGTTTTTTTGTTGATAGAATAAGCCCCCTTTCGCGATACTATGAATCATCTTTCAGATGATCAATACCTAAGTCGAGTCCTAGTTGTATTTTCGATAAATTGAGAGAAAGCTAGTATAGGAGCCGATATACTTGATAGTACGTGATCAAGTGCATCTAAAAATATAATAGAGCTTCGATAAACTAGCATATGTTTCTTAAGTATAACAAGCGAGCAATAAAACTGCTTTTGTAACAGACGCACAAGACATTAAAACTAATAGCTCATTTAAAACAGTTTTCACATACACTCGATATCGGTTTAAGCGGGACTAATGAATGGGGCTCTACAATAGATGTGAAATGTGACACATTCTAAACAACATAGCCGCTGTATGAATGTATGAGAAAAACACATACCAAATAGGGCTGACAATACGACAGACATTTTGTAAACTTCTTAATTTTTTTCTCACAAACATCTCTTTAGGAATTCCTTCCAAGTTGCAGGATAAGAAAAGAAATATCTAGAGCGTGACAACCCTGTGGCATGTTTTGCATAGACATAGTGTAGGCAGATATGATATCTGTCTGCAATCGTGATTAGGACGGGCGTAGTCGAATGGAGGTGAGGTATTTGCATTCGTGTCATCACGCAAAGCTTGCTTTTTCCGAACTCTTTTTATTTTTTTCACGACACACCCATCGTGGTTTTGTGTATAATATTTGTGACACAGTGACGTAATCAGACAAATGTTTCAGTGCCATTAGGTTTTTTAAATAAGGTTTAATTCTGAAAGCGAAGAGGCTTGGTATTTTCGAATTTATATTACGACAAAATTAGGGAGGTGCCCGCACCCTCTCCCTAAATACGTGACTGTTACCAATTACAAAAGACAATAATTTGACCCGATTTATTTTTTCTTTGTAACAAAAAGCAACAATAAATCAATCAAAATAGTCAATTATTATAATTATACAAATCAGACGATGCGTATAACCGCATAATTGACATAAATTGGCTGTAAATCAACAAAACAAAAAGTCTCTATTTCCTTGCTGCCGATCAACTTAAACGCTCGAGTGGTCAACGCGTGACGAAGAAAAAAAAACCCATTAAAAGATATCATATCGGTAAAAAGTTTATTTGATGTAACAGTTATCTTATTCTCTCATGTAGTGGCAGTTATAGTGAGTCAGTCAGTATCGACTGTCATTAGCACGCGCTGTCGTGCGCGACTCCGCACGCAACTGGTCCATTCTATTCGAATGCGTTTCTGTGGTCTTTTGATATTGCCGGACCGCATTAGCATCGGCAACCGACACCAACTTGATACCAATACGTAACAACACTTCGTGCGAATCATTGTACCGATCGTACCGATACCGGTGTCGGTATCGGTATCGGTTGTCGGCAACGATATTAGAGACGGAAACGTCAGTGTCAAAGCGTTTAGTAGTTAGTAGTAAATGCATGAGCTACCTGGCATAAAACAAATGTATCATGTGACGTTTGATTTCGAGAATCCCAATTATGAAAGTTTGTAAAGATGTGAAGAAGGAAGTATGTGTGTGATGTATGGATGTGAAGATGTTTGTTACTCTTGCGCAGCGCAACCAATAAACAAAAATGTGTTGTACATTGAAAATTTTTATATGTTTTGTATGTTGCTTAAATTGTTAAAATCAAGGTTTTGAACGTCGAGCGCCAAAGGTTGGAATGAAATTTGGCATTTAGTAAATAGCTTGGAATAAAATATAGGCTACCTTTTATCCGGGTACCACGCGATCAGTAGGTAATATCCATGCGCGAAGCCGCGACTGGAACCTATTTATGTACCTATTTACCTAGCTACCTACCTACTTCACCTTACTTGCTTACCTGTTTTTCGTAAATTAAACCTGCCTTCCTATGTACTACTTAATAATTCTATTTGTATACCTACTTACCTACCTATATACTTTTACTTCTACTTCTAGTTCTACTTATTCTTATTTTATTTATTTTTGATCTACCATTCCTACCTACCTACTGACATCGACTGAAGAACGCGAGCAATGAAGCACACTGCGATCGTGAGGTCGTCGTGAGGGTTCCATCTGAAAACCAGCGCCGCTACACTTCGTGTGCGGCATCAATGCTGAGATGGAACCTTTTTGCATGCATCGGCACGGACTAATGAATACCCTAGTTTTGTTACTTCCTACCTACTTTTGTTTTGTTTCCTCCCTACCTTTTGTATTGTAACCTGTACCTTGTGTCTTTTTTTATTTTATTTTATTAGTTTGTGCTGTGCTTGTGTGTCCAAAATAAATGTTTTTTCTTTCTTTCTTTCTTTCTATGTACCTAGTTATGGATAAAATAATGGCAAAAGATTTCTGAATCACCCTGTTGACTGAAAACCAAACTCAAGAATAATTGGTGATTCTCGTACGAAGCAATAACAGGTTGAATTACATTAATTACGACAAAAAGCCCGTGCGTGATTCATATGTAAATTTGAAATAGCTATGCGGTAGTCCATCATTTGCTTATATGCATATAAATACTCATATGATAAAGCTATAGTAACCATGATATTTCCATAAACTAGGTTGGTACATAAAACGTCGAATGAGAGTTCATACAAAAAAAAATACCTACACTTAACTGTAGCAGAAGTTTCTCTCCAAACAACTGTTATCGAAAAATTATTTAAAAAAAAAAGACGGTCAAGAGCGAGTAGTAGATTAGGACTCGTGCCCCGACGCTTGAGGCTTCCGTACCATAACACGGGGTCAGAAAAATTGTGAAGTGTATGAAATAATAATATTTAACGGTCAGTGATTCTTCACCTTCTCATTTTAGGGTTTTAAAAGTCGAAATTCCTCAATTTATAGCCTTCCTTTGTTAGCGTTTTATCATTCCGTTTGTTAAAGTTGTGAGGTTACTGGAAAAACCTACCCTAGAACTAGTATAAAGAAAAAGATCCTTAGCTCTCTGATTAGAAGTGTATAACACAGAAAGAGATCAAAGTAGTTTACAGTGCAAAGCGTTTAGGAAAATAAGATTTAAAAATGTGACATGGTGTAAGAAAGGATAATATTAAAATTAAATTTCACTTAGTTTTTTGACGGTCATTGACCATTTTCATGACCATCGTACCTCAACCTAGTCACTGACCTAAAGGATAACAAAGAAAGAATGATATGAAGGCAAGAAGAAGATACCTAGCTCATCAAACCTTGTCACTATTGACTCTATTGGTGAATTTGATTGAGAATCAAGGATTTTATATTGCCTTGAATGTGTTATTAATTGTTCTTGTTCTCACTAGATAGTTAACATCGCTAACCTGCCCTACTTTTATTACAGCCACTAAGCTGTGCAAGTTTACAAAGTAACTATTCGTTATCCTGTGCTTTGTAGCTCGTAGTAACTATGGCGTAAGCAAGCATGGGAGTTTAATTATTTTTCTGTGCAAACAAAATGACTGGACGCACATGTAGCGTCGAGTGGGTACTGGGTATAGATATTCGGCCATCGGGTCATCAACCCGACCACGTGTACCTAGTACCTCGTTTCATTAGCCATTATTCGGACCATGGATAAAATTATCAATTTCTGGGTCATCGGCACCACATTTGGCCACAAACCCGGCTGCAAGCACAAATCTGGCTGCCAGGATAATCAGGCCGAGAACTCACGTCCGATTTGTCTGATCCGACGGATCATATTTACTTTAAACACGTCCGGTTTTTATTTGTAAGACTTTTTGTAAACTCTGTTCAGTGCTATACAAGGTTTATCTTACGTATAGTAACGTTGCAGTGGACGTGTACCGATAATCATCAACAATTTACAATACGGTAACATTTGTAAAGGTACGTACGCAGACCAGTTAAAAAGTAAGGTATTTAACTTGATTTTCCCAAGATGAATTTTCCTTAAAAAAACATTTTTGATTCGTTACACGCCCTAATTGACGGACGCGTATTCCCGGTCTTTAGCTTACCGGCTCAAAGTGGAGTACCTCAATTATGCTTGATTATTTCACCACACTGGTTCTCATTGGTCATAAGGTCACTGACATGAACGTGTAGCAAAGACAAATAACTAGTAGAAAAATCGTATAATTACAAAGAAAGCGATGTCGGCTGTCGCCTGCTTTTTACCTAAACGTCGTCATTTTCCAGGGATGCGTAAAAATAAAGTTAACGGCTTATTTACGCCCAATCTTGGTAAACGTTTTTATGCCCATGTAAGGTTTTAATGCCCAAACATCCGAAGTCACGAGCACCTGACTAAATCAAGAGAATAGTTTCGAAGAATGCTCTGATTGTTTGTTTGGTAAGAACTAAGAATCTTAAAAGTTCTTATCGTTTTTAGGGCCAAAGTTAGGGCCCTTAAGAATAACTCGGCACCCACTCTCATTCAGAGTGGCAACGCTGTGATTAATTAATGACTCGGGTTTATTAACATATAACATACACAGAGCGTATCTGTGTATGTATGTATGCACCTAACTATGTATGTTATTTTTAGGCTCAATGTATTTTGTATTAATTAGAGGGGTATTGACCCCTGTATTGATTGAGCTACAAATAAAAACAAAAAAATTCAAAAGAGCAACAAGCGGCAACACCTTTAAATATAAACAAATCTCTCAATGACGTCGACCATGGGTATCAAAATCATTGGGTGATTTCAAATATGTGTACAATTTTGTGTACAGCACATATTCTGAGATGCACAGGTAGTTATGAAAGAAATATAAAAAAATACCTGCACATTATGTTACTTCTAATATATCTAAAAAACTTTTTTGAGGCTGGACTAATGGTTTTCAAATAATTAAATCCCAATCGGTTAAGCAGTTTTGGAGATAAAGGCCAATAAACACAATTCTTTATTACTGCGCTGCAACCAAACAGTTGGTTGGATTTTGATGTTAGAATCTTTTTGATCCGCTTCGATCCGATCCGAATCTGCTTAAAACCACAAATAATATCAAATTCACTCGGCCGTGAATTATCTTTTTAATTGATTGAGCGAGCATAACGAGCGAAGATATACAACGTGATTCATAATATGTATTCCATCCCGAAAGGGGCTTATTCTACAAGCAATAAGCAATAAAGTTTGTTCTACGAATTTTGGAAATTCGACATTTTTCATTGTGCTGTTTTGGGGTCAAATCAGGTCAAACTCAATAAATCAGCTGTTTTAGGTAACTAGCAATCTTGATTCCGAATTTCTTGTACGTTTAGGTATTATTTTTAAAGATGATAAAAATACCAAAAACAGCAAATAAAAAAAATAAAATGAAATATTGATATTTTTTTTCGCTAATATTATTTCTTTATGTTGATAGAATAACCCCCTTTCGGAAACGTCGTGAGGAAACCGGCATGTCCTAGATCTTAAAAATTCGTAGACAGTGACGTGTGCACGAAAGGAGCCTCTAAGAGGCGCATTTTAATCCTTTCACTACACTGATTCTTTCACCGACAGTCATAGGCCCTTTTCAAGGCCACCAAATACAGAATTTTCAGGTATGACCAAATACAGAATGACCAAGAAAGAATCACTGACACGACAAGAAGAAGAACCTTGTAGAATAGTATAACTACGAATAATATTGTAGGTAGGCATTGCTGGAGTGAAAGTAGGTACCTGGTGGTACCTTGCCTTCCGATCCAAAGGTTGTGGGTTCAAATGTTCGAATGACCAAGAAAGAGCCAGTGAAACGACAAGCAAAGCATTGTAGGTAGGTACCTATATAAATTGCTGCATTATTACATTTATAAACTTGTGTAACGGACAAGTGCTCTTATCGCCGGCTAGGTATTTTCTCATTGTTTGTGTCCCAGAATTACATATTCAATAGTATAACTTAATGGTAATACCAAATTAACTATTGGCCTTAAGTTTATCAATACGTGATACAATTACAATCCGAAATGAGGAAATCCTTTTCCCGAAATGTTGAAGTGGCAGTAGGCAGGCCATATAGCTCGCAGAACTGACAACCGTTGGGGAGTAAAGGTTCTCGAATGGCGAGTGTTGGAAGGCATCGACGACGGTGAAAGTTGCGGTAAGTCGGTTGATGGATAAGGCTCAAGACCGTTCATCATGGAATTTTTTAGGGGCGGCCTATGTCCAGAAGTGAACTTGATGATGAATACCTATGATACGAACAGTTTAAACCAGAAGAGGGGAAGCTACGGGTTGATGTGCGAGGGGTGCATTAATGAATTAGAGAAACTCAACCTCTATCGGGGTACAACGGAAGACTGTATAAAAATAATTTTACGCGAACGAAGTCGGGTTTTCACTAGCTTATAATATAATAATGTTAATACATACAATAAACCAGCAAACCCCGCTTCAGGCGACTTGTCAGAATAATAGTACCTACCATAGACTACGAGAGACCAACCCATCCATACAAAATGTCTTATTTTTTTTGTTGCTTTAATGACCAGGATACGATCATTAGTTCACTACACTACTGTAGTAACTATAGTAGCTATGTTTTCGTAAAAGTAGATGACCGTTATTTCACAGAAAGTAAAATGTGGAAGCCATGATACCTACTACGAGTACTAGTTGGCTCGACTTCGAGCGGGTTTATCTTTTTAATGGAATGATTAAGAAAAAAATATTGAGACGGTCATGTGCGAGAACACGCGCCCTTTACAATTTCGCGAACCATTACACGGGGTCAGAAAATCAAAACTCCAGTGTAGGAAGTGACAAACTTATATTTTGCGGTCGCTCACGTAGTTCATTGTATGATATTGACCGTAAATAATAATAATCTAATTTTAGGGCTAAAAAAGGGCAATGACAGACAGACGGACAACAAAGTGTTCCCTATAAGGGTTCCGTTTTTTTCAAATGCGGTATAAAACCCTAAAAAACTGCGGGATGTTGATGTATTATACAAGGTGATTCATAACATGTATACCATCCCGAAAAGGTGTTATTTTTTCAACAAAAAGAAATAATATTAGCGAAAAAAAACATCAATTCTTTCATTTTATTTTTTTGATTTTTTTTTTTCGCAATATTTCTCAGAGTAGCTGTTTTTATCATCTTTTAAACTAATAAATAAACGCACAAGAAGTTCGTTATCAAGATTGCTACCTAAAACAGCAGATTTATTGAATTTGACCTGATTTGACCCCAAAACAGCTGATTTTCGCATAGAGTTTTTTCAAAGAAAAATGTCGAATTTCCAAAAGTCGTAGAACAATCGTTATTGCTAATTGCTTGTAGAATAAGCTCCTTTCGGGATGGAATACATATTATGAATCACCTTGTAGATTTATTTGAAATAAACGCTGAAAATACTTAGTTTAGATTTAATGGCATCGTTCTAATGTATAGCTTATTATTTCCATGCATATCGCAGCAGTGGTTCAAAGGATATCGCTAGACAAACACTCACGCCCAAAAAACACCATGTGCCATTTCGCACAGTTTTCGCTCGAACATTAGTTAGCACTAATATATTAGTTGGCTTCGCTAGCGATCGGTTATGAGTGTATGACATAGAATTAGATCATAAAATGTTGTAATTCCATAACTCAGTTACGGTTGTCATTTGAAGTTGTCCGCTTCCTATAAAACTAGAGCTTTACTGCGTAGATCGTGTTTAAAAATGGATAAAAATAAAATCGGATGTCCCGTGTTCGTTGTATGTTATTTATTGTACGACTTGGGAATAAATAAAAGCATCGAATCTAAAATAGGACGCGACGACAATATTTCCTCTTGAATTACAAATCGTGGAGCAGAGTTATGGTGACTTTATTAGAATGAATGATAGTTTTAAATTATTATTTAAATTAATAATAATAATGAGGATAGGCTTCATTAATAATAAACAAAATCACTTTGATCAGATATTATGAATATGCACTCTGGTTGATCAAAGGAGTTTTTAGTGCCATCGACCTTTGAATACCTATGAAAGGTACAGTGTGACTATCCTCATTTGGTTTCTTGTAAGGAGATATTACTGCACTAATATCAATTGTTTGTTTATTTTCTAGGCAGTGATAAACAGAGACATATAAGTTGATTAACAACCTGAATTCACCGAATTACTCGAAAATTTGTATTGCAATACAAAGCTCCAGCTAAGTCATTATAATATCACTTGGAAAGGCTTAAAAAAACATGGTTTGGAAATCTGAAATTGTTCAGAAACTTACATCGCTGAAGTAAGACGTCCAGACGTGCGTTCGACCCTATGCTATTCTAGAATTTTCATCGAAATCGGTTGATCCGATATGGCATGTTAGAACCACAAATATCCTCACAAACTTTCCCATTTATAATATAAAAAGTAGGATTGGTGGGAATAAGCCATATGTAATATTGTTTTGTAATTTTTGGACCCTTCCTCTTTTATTGCGAAGAAAAAGACAAGATTTTCTAGGTAATAATAACGCGCGAGGTTGTAATTAGAGCTGTAGTTCCCCATAAATATTCAAACCACGTCCTTACCTTTCCTCAAAGCATTAATATGAAACTCGTTACATCGCCTAAACATACTTAGGCCCGAATCCCGGAAGCATCTTATGCCTTTGATCGTACCATCGTCATTCATTTAGAAGACAAGTGATAAGCACATGTTTGTATTCAAATTTAGACGACCTCGGTGTGGTGGGTGATGTGGGTTTGATCCCGCGGCAGGTCAAATGTTTGCATGATCTGTTAATATTCGGGTCTGGGTGTTGTGGTATCTGATACTTGTTTCTGATACCTACGACACGGGGAATCCTGTATGGAGTCAGTACTAGTAAGAAATTATTTTCATTTTTGAAGATATTTTTGGGTTAGGATAGGTTGGTAATTGTTTAAAATAACAAGATTTTAATAACAATATCGAACGCAGCACGGCAGCTGCACCGATTGTGTTTTTTGCTCAACTGCACACGAAAAATCGATTAGTGTGGGCGACCTTTACGTCCCATAGTCTGACTTGCACTTACCAGGGTTACCGTAAAAGCTCCTTAAAAGCTACTTGTGTGGAATAAGGAGTATTGGGCTAACCCTGTTAGGTGGAAGTCGGTATTACTGATGGTTATTGTAAAGCTTATAAATTGAGCTTGTAATTTATTTTCTAGAGCTTAATTTTTACTTTGTTAGTTTAGTTTATTCTGTTTTTGTTTCCTCCGGCGGCGGTGATAAATTAATGTACATAATATTTGCTACGGGCATGTCATGATAAGGGATGTAAGTCATGTAACGATAAGTGGGTTAGGTATGAAGTTGGATGGATATAAGACTAGAGGAAGACCAAAGAAAAGATTAAAGATGACAAGAGTAAGAAAGAAGTGAGTGCAGAGATGACGGCTAATAACATGATAACATGTTGTGCAGACCCCACATAATGTGGGACAAGGGCAGAAAGATGATGATGATCACTATAGGAAAAGTGCTTAAGAGATTTTTGACTTATAATAACAGTATTTCAATAATTGTAGCGCACTAGTTTTTATCAGCCATATATTTTGCGACCCCGAACCAGACGACAGTGTTGGAAAGCCCTCCGATGGACAGACGGCATTATGAAGGTTGTGGGAAGTCGACGTTCATCGTGTCATTTTTTGGGGAAGCTGTGTCCAGCATTGTACTTCTTCAGCCGATGATGCTGAGTAATTATATTTATTTTTTCTGCTGTTAGAATCTACAAAATTATACAGACATACATACTCCAACTCACAAAAGAACGGTGACAAAAAACACGAATAATAAACTATCTTTTTTTGACACGATAGAGGTGCACTACGGTCGTCGAAAAAAAAGAAAAAAAAAGGCGCGTGCACACCTGTTGTCGTACAGTTAGTAACACATCTGCTTCTGTTGAATATTAACAAGGACAAGGGTCTTCGTTGCAATTTGCGATTCTGGTCATGGAAAGCGTGCTGAATATCTTGGCGACTTGGTGCTAGAGGTACCTACTTGCCGTAAAAACAAAGGCTCAAAACGCAGTCTTCTATTAAACTAGGTAGGTACCTCTAAAAGCACATTGGCATCGATTCGCTTATACTTTCTGGTTTCTTCAAGCATGCACTTAAGTTTTTCAAACATAAACACTCATTGGTGCAACCAACATGACCTTCGAATCGAACGTCGGAAAACCGCCCACTAGGCGAAAACGGCTCAAACCCGGCTCCATCACGGATATTACAACTTTTAATAGTAAACTGAGAACAATCCATTATCAAGCAAGTCGTGCCAGGGCAATGAACAGACAATGCACATTGTGACATTTACTTGCATACGATAGCGAGGCATGCCTTAGGCATAATGCACGCTCACGATATGAATGTTACCCCCAACAGCACTATCCTTCATTATCCTCTTTAATCTTTGAGAGAAAAGGAAATCATGAGTTTGTAGAGCTGCAGTTATGCGTAGAGTCTACGCATATATCGCTAACTTATTTTTTTTTGCTTCTTCTTATAACAAATTGTCTACGGCGTAGACGATTTGGCTATAAAAAGTGTATTGCATAACCCAAAGTCTAACTACTATATACCCTAGTTAGTACACCCCTACACACTAAAAGGGGTTTTTACTTTAGGACCATCGATCGGTGCTATCTGTCAGTCAGTGTGTAATAGGTATACAAGCTTGCGTCCGCGGCTTCGCTCGCATGGACCTAGACAACCTAGGTAAAAATCGGTTCAGCTGTTCTGGCGTGATTGTGTAACAAACATCCATCCATCCAAACTTTCGCATTTATTAGACTAGTAGAAAGATATTTAGACAAGGCGTTCCAAGGCTCTGTCGAGAGAAAACAGCAATGAGAAGTCTAGTACTATCTGCACACAGCATGTCCCAGGCACACTGACCTACGCCACCTCAGGGCCGGGTTAGCCGTGTCTGTCCGTTATGGGTATGCGCAAAACCATGATTGTATCGTGTTGACAGCTATTTTGTAACCCGTGACATGCCCAAGGCTATAGACAGGCTCGGCCACACAGATTGGCTGCGGTGCTGCGGTCATGTCACACTAAAAATAAAAATGTTTTCACACGAAAAGAGCGATCCAAATACTCAGGCTGCGGTTTTGAATATATCAGAATACAGAGCGCCTCACAGAGCATTTCTATTAAATTTTAGGTTTCGGGATGATTTTACCAAGCTCACTCACTCACCTAAAACATGGAGTGACAATGATCACAGAATATAGAAATCACTTTCTGTGTTATGTGGAAACGATGATCCAAATAATAATAAATAACACCCAAAAGTCACATAGGTACTATACATAGTCCTGACCCCACACTAGGATTCCCTGTGTCGTGGGTATCAGAATGTACGAGTACAATGGTACACACCCAGACCCAGAACAAATATTTGCAGATCAGGCAAACATTTGTCCCGCAGCGGGAATCATACCCTGAAGTCGTTTCATGAGGATAACTATATATGTAGGTACCCACGTCCAAGATGGTACATACAATTTATATACCTACCCAACATAAATAAGTCTTTTCGATTGTTTCGACTAAGGAAAAACAATATTAGAGTTACAAGTTATCTTTTCCCTACAAAATTGGATATAAATTTTCCCTTAGTGACGGCATTTTAAACTAATAACCTAACAAAAAGAAATGGTATACAAACATCATTAAGTCAAAATTTAATGTTTAAAAATGAAAGTTAATCTCTTTGCTGGCTACTAAATATGATTGATCGCCATCTTTAAGGCATCCATCCATCCGTCATAGGAAGGTCAGAAAATGTACCTTCCAGTATTTCTATAAGCAACGCTGTTGTATGGTTAATTGAGATCCATGGCGAGAATCTCACCCGTTAGTGAGTAAACTGGCGCGTGTTTTCGGTACCGCATATCCTACATATTTTGAGTCATCATAAAGTCGACCTAAGAACGAGATTCCTTCATCATCATAATTTCAGCCGTTTCAACATAGGCCTCCCATCTATCCCCCGTAGATATTCAGAGGGACCAATCTTGTAAGGCTTACACTTAACGGCTCAGAAACCCTTCGTCTGTATTACGCAGCCGTGGTTTCTTGCCTGGCTTGGTCGCGAAGAACAGGCGCCAGTTCAACTAGGTACCTACCTAGACAGGTTTAAGAAGTTCTTTCTAAGTATAAGACCTTATAAGGCCTTTTAAAAGAGTTTAGTTTCAAGAGAGTTTGAAATGTTTAACTTACGTTTTCCTAGTTTCTTCTTTGGTGCGAAGTCTAGCAAAGTTATAGCAAGCTTCGAGCACCGCGCTTTTATTTGTCTGCTATCTTGAGAGCGTCCAAAATTTATTTTATTTTATTTTACACGGCAAAACACCTTGGGCGCTGATGCTACCGTTTTTACTGGGCACTAGTAGAATTACTAACTATAGACTGTATTACAAAGAGCTAAGGAACATATTCATCAGGGTTTATATTTTCTGAACTAAAATATGAGTAGGCTGTTCGCGGTAGGACGTTGGTAGTCATAATTAAGTGGGATGTGTTTGTTGTAGAATGTGTAGGTTAAGCTGGTCGAGCTACATATTATCGTATGTTTCATTATCGCAACCGTAGGCCCGAATCCGTGTCCGAGTTGCCATGATCTGTCGGCCGAACTGTAGATCCCGAAGCGTACGATGATGTATATAGCAAGACCATTACCTACTTGCATATCAAAAATGACCAAGTAGCAAGGGAAATAAAGTTATTTACTGGAAAAGTAAATATTTTCATAAAATGATGAAACTGATTTTATTTTACACAGCGAACACACCTAATCATGCTTGCTACTAGGAACAGTGAACAAATACCAGCCACTATCATCATTCACACTTTACGTAACATCGTTGAAACCCCTTCTGGTCAAAAGTGTTAATCCTACTTGGTAGTATTCTTGTTACTTGTTCTGTTATGTCCACAATCACGCATAGTACGGTAACTTTTACTTAACTACTGTGTCATTTTCGCGGCTTCTTACCGTAATGTCAGTTACAACAGCCCATTCCGTCACTGGTAACGACAATTTCTCGGAAGTTACATGCCGGATCTGTGAATAAATGACGCATTATTCTGCTTTTAGTAGGTACCGGTTGTGCTGACATCATTGGATACCTCCTTCGAAAGGATTACAGGGCTTCAGGTGTTCTGTGAGAAAAATATCGACACGTAACAGTGTGTAAGAAGACAAAATGTTTGTAAATAACGACTCCGGTAGCGTGGTGGAGGAGTGCCTGACCGAGTCGCAGGAGGTTGGGAGTTCGATGCCACGGCTGAGACGGGTCAGATGTTAGCGTAATCTGCAAATATTTCTTCCAGGTCTGGGTGTTGCGTACCTATGTTATGATATTCGTTGTTTAATACATCCACGATACAGTGAATCCTACCTCTCTAGGTAAGTTAATGATTTCTGCCACAGACCTTTGCCTCATTATCTCCTAATTCCTAGTCATTAGCAGTGTTTAACCTTGGTTATCCATTGATGTTTGATGACAAGGATAAAAGATAACAGGGATTCCACGGTCGAATGCTTGGGTCATGCGTCATCATGCTGTCTTGATCCCATAACGTCTGTCTTGTCTTGAGGCTTGCCTGTCGTGTTTGAAACAAGTTCTTTTCTGACTCATGCATTTCATTTTAAGTAGGTAGGTACCTATACTTCTTTTTTATAACATCGACTAGTGAACTACGTATTTCAATGTTTCGTAGAGATTAGGAATAGTTTAGAGTCATCAAAGTATTTGATAACTATTTAGGGAAATGAAGTGGATCCAATTATAAATGGACCTATTGGTTTAGGGTAAACTGAGCAATGATAAGGGTCGTTGAACTTGATAGTGGCATATGTAGGTTAGGTAGTTATGCATGTATTTTTTTCAGTGCGATTAGCACCTACTGTATTTACTAAGGTAGGAGGTACCTACCTACCTCATCGCCATAATGAGCCTGAAGAAGTCCACAGCTGGACATAGGCTTCTTCCAATAAGGACTATGACGAACGTTCTTGAGCCTTTTCCATCCACCGACCCTCCGCAACCTTCAAAATGTCGTCTGTTCATCGGGTAGGGGAATTTCCTTCCTACACTGCGTCGGTAGAGAACCTTTATTCCTCAAAGTTTGGCCTACCTACCTCATAGGTACCTACCTACTACCGACTAATGTCATGTTTCAAGACACGCGCTGGCTGAAACACGTGCCAGCAAACATAAATACAATACGGCCAGCCAGTTGAGCGAATAACGATTTATCCTGGGAAAAGTTGTAGCTCGGAATTTTCATCAGAAATTCCCTCTGCGCAGGACACACGAGCTCCACCTAACTACGGCTTTAGTGATTCAGATAAATAGTCACATGTATCAGAGATACTGGAAAAATATTGTAACCCCACGCTAATAAAACCCCACTGGCACAATCGACCAGCCAGCAGACAACAGCCAGCCCTTTTGCAAATTTATGAGGGCTGCGCCCGGGAGAGGGCCATGTTATTGTGCTTTTGGGCCGTTGTTTCGCTCTGGGGGAAACAATCAGATCCCTACGCGAATAATTTCATTATTCCTATCATTTATTGAGCAAGTTTTCATTCATACATACCCGCAAAAATTATGGATTCCTATTGATCACATGTGTATGTACACAAATCATTTAAAAAAAACTTGAAAAGCAAAAATTCACTACACTGCAGTTAATAAAATTGAGTTGCACTGTAGAATTATCACATAAAACACTACGTTTCAGTTTTCATCCAGTCAGATTCACAACAACATAATTTTCGCGGAAAAAAAACAACACACGACAACTCGCGTGCCAAGCTATAGAGCGACTGAATGAATGAATGTATTTACTGAACGAATGAAAACAAGAATATGCATTCGACATTCGATGTAAAGAGTGAGCTGCATACTGCGGCGGCGTGAATGAACTAATTTGCAAGATCCCTGATTGGTTAATGCAGAGAAACCATCTTTATGCGTACTGTGCCATCTTTTGACGAGTAACAATACTATTTGCAAAATTTATTGCTCCATAGATGTCGCGATTAACCAAAAAAGGTATTATTTGTTGTTCTACCTGTGCTTGTATGTCCACAGATTGATGACTGCCTCACACGTCTTAAACCGTAGACAGAGTCTGTCTACGTCATACTGTGTACGTCAGCGCTGCAGGAACACCGACATTAGACAATAGAGATGGGTCGTACTTGCTATTTCGCGTACCAGGTCTATAACGTACCGTATATTACAATTACCAGGTACTAAGTACTTAAAAGTATTACTTAGACCGCGCGCATCCACTGCGCAAATATTCTGCGCAAGTCCACTGCGCAAATCCACAGCGCAAGTCCACCTCGTTCCCAAGGACGCGCCGCTCCGCGATACGGACGGTCGGGTTGCGACCGCGCGGCGCGTCGTGGACGCGTGGTGCACAGTAGACTTGCGCGCCGCACCAGAGTATTTTTAATACGTTTAAGTTACGTGAATTCGTACTAAGTACGTATAGTTTGATGCTAGAACCTTTAGCGTTTAAAAACCTGGTAGCGTAAATACGAACCACCTCTAAGGCCAGAGCTTCCAGACTCCTGACCATGCCATCATTTAGTGATGAATTTGTCATTTATTTGTACCTATTTGTCAGAATTTGTTCCACTGTAGTTTATGATATTTTGCGAATTAACAGTTTCCTGCTGGCTTAACTGTTTCCAACTGGTCGGAAAAAAGTGGAGATAAAATTCAACCGGAAGAGATCACTTACTTCCTGTCCGCAAAGCCAAAACTAATTATCGCGATATCATCGCTTCTACTGAACCAAAATTAATGACAAATGGTAGGTAGACATGACAAATTAGGCACTAAATGATGGTATACTTAGTTAAATCAGATGTGCAGCGGTTTACCCGGTACAGAATTGTTCCTACTGCGTTGACGTCAAGCCAGCAGGAAACTGTTAATTCGCAAATATCATAAACTACAGCGGTACAAATTCTGATAAATAGATACAAATAAATGACAAATTCATCACTAAATGATGGCATGGTCAGGAGTCCAGAAGCTCTTGCCTAATGTCGGTGTTCCTGCTGCGCTGACGTACACGTCATACTTACACGAACTTCGTTAGAGTGAAGGACTGTCGTGTCAACCAACTGTCATTAAACAAACTCTTTCTGTTGTCTGTCTTGCTGTTGGCTGGCTGTCATACATAACATTATTTACGTAGTATCTTCTTAGTCTGTGTTTTCATTTAGACGTCAAAAATGGAGGAGGAACGTCTTTTCGATGAGAGAGTTTCTATTCGGGAATCAGCTCGCCCCCTGAAAAAATACGGGAGCACTTGCAACCACATGAAAAGGAACGACGAATACATCAAGCATGTGATGTGTAAAGGCGATACTTTACAAGGACTAGCCCTCAAATATGGTGTAACAGTAAGTGCGAATTCTTTGCCATATATGTGTTATTAACTTGTATTTATTGCTTGTTATCCTATATGGTCACTTAGCAATCCCTTCTTCGTTTGCCGTAGATGGAGAAGATAAGGAGAGCGAATCGATTGTTCGCTACGGATAGTTTGTTTTTGAGGGAGTACCTTCTCATACCAGTCACCAAAGAATCGCCTTTCTATGAGAATGGTGAACGTGTAACGGAGCCCGCGCTGCCGAATCACCGCGCTTCTATTGGGGGCATGCCTACTGCTGGCGACTTCTCACCGGGCAGTCCTGATGAGAAGAAGTCCTTTGATGAGTTTCTTAATAGACTGGACTCTTCATTAGCTGACATCAAGAAACATGTTGAGAAGACCAAGGAAAATAGTGAGTGAGTATCTTTCGAATTATTTTTTTTGTAGATAACTGTGTCAAGTAATTTTTATGAAAACAAGCAATAGTTCACTCCGTTCCATAGCAGTTTCAATAGTAAATGGAGTAGGTAGATCAATATATTAGGTATATGAATCTCTTAAGTGACTGACAACTAATGCACCGCCTAAAGCAGAAGTCCTAGGAGTATGAAATTAAGAGGGTAGCTTTCTATAGTGGTGTCAAAAGTCAAAGTCAAAAGTCAAAAGGCATTTATTTCAATAAAATCACTAGGATCACTTTGAAACGTCTTAGAAACTAGGTGAAGCTATGCCTGTTCCTCGCGACCAAGCCTAGAAGAATCAGGATTCATGTAGTGGTTCAGTAAGAAATGAACTCAGAACAAGGGGTCGTAGCAGGTTGATATGATGTTTGTATGAAAATAACATGCAAACCAAGTTTCAACAAGTTATTGAATAAAATCATGCCTATTTGAATTATCACAGAGGCATCCAATTAGTTACTATATAGTATTTGACTTTAGATAAAACATGTAGGTATTTGTTCAGTGTTGTAACTTTCCAGGGTTATCAAACTGTATTGTTAAACAATAACTAAGCAACATCAATCCTTTTGAAACGCCAAATATTTCAAAACAGTTTAGTCAAAAAAAATAGTGAATGACACCGGTTTGGTTGCTTGGTCTTGCTTCTGGACTTGGTTTAAAATGCTGGTTTGGACTAGTACTTACTACAACATTACAACAAATGGCTTTTCAAATATTATAGAGTACTATTAAGTACACCTTAAAAAAAAAAACATGGAATATAAAAGGAAGCTGCTCCCTCCCCTAATTTCAGTTTTCTGCATTAATGTCTGACTGAGATGTTGATTGCCAGTCAGTCAGTCACATAATAATTTTATGTAATATTTAGAATAATTCAGGCTGTGCATTGATTGTCAGTCAACCAGTCAGCTTTTAAATATTTTGATCAAAATATTATTAATTTTGTTTATTTCACAATTTATATATTAAGAAGGGGTATCTAATAATATTTAATATCTTGACGTGAGCAAACATACTGCCACAGACAGAAATTATTACTGTAGTGATAAGAAGCCTTGTGTAATTAATGATAACAGGTTATGATACTTCACAAGCTGGTTACACACCAAAAACTTTATTATTGTAATAAACATTAATCATCACCATTATCAGCCTGTGAAGTCCACTGTTGAACATAGGCCTCCCCCACATAGTGTCACAACCAATGTCTTGAGCCTTCTCTATCCACCGATTTCCCGCAGCCTTATCAATCTTGTTGGTCCATCAGGGAAGCCTTCAAACACTGCGGTTTGTGGTCACCATTTGAGAACCTTTATTCCTCAACAGCTTTTGATTCTACGAGCTATATTGCCTGCCCACTGCCACCTCAACATGTTAATTCTGAGAGCTATGTTGGTGACCTTAGTTTTTCTTGAATGGATCCCGTGATTCGGATTTCATCACGAAGTTAAATTCCAAGCATAACTCTCTCCACTATACATAACTCATCTCAATTAGATGTTATTGGTTTCCAAATAATGGATTGATTCCAATAGAATTAATAACATAAAAAAAAATAACATATTTAGGCTAGAACAGATTGTTTTGATTTTTTTATCTAGTCATACTGATATCAAAAGGAGGTTTTGTAATATTATTACCAATGTGCTTAATACATTGATAAGATTAAAGTAAAACAAAGTGAGTAGTGTCTAAAAATACTTTATTTATTTTAAGGGGTGGTCCCCTTTTTGATGCCATCATTCCAATAGTCCAATAAACTAGCAACAAAACTTGCAGAAGTTAGCTGAATTGATGTAAGAAAAAGTTAGAAATTATGTTCTAACATCTAAATGTCAAGCTCAAATGTACATAAACTATTGTTATTTTATTACAAAAGATAAAACTATGTCTGCTACTACCACCTACCTGTACATAATCAGTATCACAGATTCATTGAATAAGTTTTGAATTCATTGAACTGCTTTGAGACCAGCTTACGTAATCGCAACTACTGGCCATTCTTAATTTCTTTGTCATAGTAACTTTACCAAAATGTTTGTTGGCGACTTTTTCCTTGGTCCTTCTGAGTCGTCAAGGCCACGCCGCCACAGCATAACAGTTAGCAACTTTGGCCTTCCGCGTTCGCGACTAACGGTCGCTTTCTATGCGCCAGCGCCAGTCACATGATGTTTTGTTTTGTTTGCATGCTTTGAGGATACGCAAACGCGATATTTTTGCTACGAGTACCTTGTGATATCTTCAGTTTTTCTGGCAGTCACTTTTTTTTAATATGATCTGACTTCTCTGTCTTGACCTGTAAGTGGACTAAGAAATTAATAGGACACTGGTCTAGACAGTAAGAAAATGCATCCCGCGTTATTAGATAAGACCTTGAATAATCTGTGTTAGAGATCATATTAGATTGAAATAAACTCAGTCTGTTTCTTTTTATAACCGAGACAGCTTAGTAGAAGGCTATTTCCTCGATTACTAAAGGTAGGTACTGTATCTATTTTCATTTCCTCGAAGGCTAACAGGCTCTAGTAAAGAAAAAGGCTGTACTGGAATTTGCAGAATTTATGGAGGTTTGATGGTGCACTTAAGAAATGAATTGCCCATAATCACCACCTTACGAGGATTACAGGTGTTGAAGTTTGCTAGGAAACCACGAAGTACCTAAATAAATAAAATATTCCGGGCATATTCACACGGTCAACTGATCCCAAACTAGGCATAGCCTGTACTATGGGTACCAGAGACTGATATACATAATAGATATATATTTAACACCCAGACACAGAACAAACATCTGTGTTAGTCACAAATGTTTGTCCAGTGCGGGAATCGAACCCGCGACCTCTAGCGCAGAAGGCAGAGTTACTACTAACTGAGCTATGAGGCCTGTCAAGACCTAGTCAGGGGCATTCCATTAGTATGAGATAAACAACGGAATTCCTTTTATAATGTTAACCAATCAAGTCTTGCAATCGACCGTGGATACCGTTAGATCATCCAACGCTCTTTCCTTTATGTAACAATTTTAGCGATTCGCAATATGCGGATCGTAAATATATTCTGCATTTTATGTATGACGGTGGTATGACGATATAAAAATATGATGAATGATGTTATATGATACACATTCTTGGCGTATCAACGCGAGTTCTTTGCTAGCAATTATGCGGCGCATGGAACGAATATAATTCAAGAGTCAATGTTACGTTGACATTCCCAAATTCCATTGAATTTCTTTCTTAAATACATAATAATTATATTAACTTGATATAATAATGATTCGATGTTGCCAGGATCTCCTGCGGCAAATACCTGTACCTAACCTACTAGATAATTGTTCAGGATATGTACAATATTGATTATTTCTGCTGTCTTGAGGTATATTGCAATAGAGGCTGAATATTTTAGTTATCTAAATATTAATTAAGAAGGTAAAATATCTTTGGCTGCAATAAGCAGTTATCTAATATTTAAATTCCTGAGTTTAAGGAATGACTTTTTGATATTATTGCAATTACTGCTCATTTTACACTTCAAAATGCAAAATAGAACACCACTCCGACTGAAAAATAGACGCTTCATATCTGGGTAGATATGAATCGCCTCGGCATCCCCAGGTACCCGTGGATGCCGTAAGAGGCGATTAAGGGAAAAAAGCTAGAAGATAGGCAGAAGCTCCTGTATTCTAACAAAGATAGCGCTAACTGCGCTTGCTTGCGTGCTGCCTAGCGTGGCGAGTATGGGCAATTTCCTCCCACATGATAAGTAGTTGCTCTGGAAAACTATAGGGGAAGCCTATATTCAGCAGTGGACATCCTTCAGCTGAAATGATAACTTTGCATTCAAAAATCCTTAAGAATTTTAATGAAATAAGATAAGTTGGTGATAAGTAAAGGGTCATCGGCCGCGACACCGCGCTATCATAATTTATCTGAACGCTTCTGCTGCTGTCGAGTCTCGAGTCTTTGTCTAATATAACTTTACTCTTGGACATTGGAGCCTGTATAAACATTTATATAATGTGTTAACTTATATATAATAGACACATTTTTGACACAGCTTGCCTTATGACGAATTATATTACACTTAGAATATTGATAAGAGGTGTCTTATTGATTATCAATGGCTTATCCTAAGTATGTAAAGGAAATTTTAAGATTATTATCGACTCCGTAGCGCAGTGGTTTGCGCAGCCAGTACTTTTTGTATCTCGTTCTACAAGAAAATGAAATTGTAATTGAATATTTTTAGTGTTAAACCAACACTTATAGGTAATATAAAACAAGGCTAACTGAATGATTGTTTCAACAACTACCCAAGATTCGTCTCGAACTCATCATTCGAATCGAACCACGGCTTATGGCATGGCTATATTCGATTGCCGATTCGAGGCGAAGATGCGAGTTCGACTCTTGCTCGTTCGATAGTTTTGAGTAGCCTAAAAATTATAAATCATCGTCAGTTTTTTTTGTGAGAAGTGTATTTGACTGACAATATCTCATATCTGAACGCACGGACGCGACGGCGAAAATGACCAACATCCTAGCTTACAGTTTCAATTACTCACGTCCTCACGTGTTATTTATAGGCCAAAAGTTGTGTAGAACATCATCAATTTAAAACTCTTAACGTTACTGACTTACGTTATTTACTTACTGATCAACGCACAGCTTAAACCTGTTGTAGTGTATGTAGTGCACCTAGCACTAAGAACCCCGAAACTCCCGGACCCCAAACCCAAAGGGGGTGCAGAGGGGATTGAAGTTTGTATGAAAATAACATCACGCGAACGAATACGCGGGGGTTCGATTAGTCTTATACAAAAATCTCAAAGGAATTCGCGTACCAACGCCCACCCTCGCAAGTAATTTTAGCCAGTCTACAACGGAATATACCCAAGGCGCCGAAATTATTGGCAATCTTTCTTCGCCAACCCCAACGAAAATCGACCTTATCTTAACATACTGAGGTTGCAAATACGTAAGCGAAGAATACGTAAATTAGTGTTTGAACAAACCGTCAGTAAAATTGTGATGTTATGAAAATTTTGCTCTTTGTTCGGTTTGTGATTCACTGCTGAGGAAAATTCGTATGTTCACGATACAAAATAGAGACGATTATTACCATAATTAACACGAATGATGAACAAAACATAGCATCAACAAGCGATTTTTTCACGCCACCTCTGTTTCTCTTCAAACTTCAATATTCATTTATTCCTTGAATTCGTATGGATTTCAGCTCTTCAAAACACTGTTACTACTTACCATACACCGCTACTACTGCTTAGGTGGCCCATCTGTCTATTTATCTCAATATAACATACTCAATTTATAGCTGTATAAATTTCTACTACCTATAAAAACTCCGCTTTAAATTCTGGGACCATTATGGCCATAGTGAGAGGGTAAAAACATACCAATACCACTCAAAAACAAATTATCTTTAATGGTGTCATTGTTCGTGTTTATCACCCCATTTCGATGACCTAACCCAGATCGATAGTAAAGTCGCAAGCCGTAGCTATAAAATACATATAATTTGAAAATACTTATATCAAGTGAGTGCTACGTTGTCATAGACCGATGTATGTTTTGGGGGTGCGTCGCTGAACTACGAGTAAGTAATTGATGTGAAGAAGATAGCTCTACTTAAATATAACAACATCTCTGTAAAAACAATAAGAAGATTCATTCTTCAGATCAAACTTTCTAACTTTTCAGCCCCACCGCCAGGAGAAATGTACTTTTTCGGTAGTTGAGTAAGTTAGGGTTGCATGCAGGGTTTCAGTGCTGGAAGTGCAGCCTCATACAACTCCGCCATTGCGCAACAATGCGCAGGCATCCGCAAGCTTCGCAGCAAATCGTAGGCACCGTACGTTGCCTGCGATTTGTTACAGCTGGCGGAGGCTGCTTCCCTCCGCGCCTCCGGATTTGTAAAAAATCTGTAAAGGTCATATAGGCCATCTGCCATATAGGCAGACCGGACCACGTGCAGTCGGGGTTGTTATACACTTAACCTATCTTTTGGTAAAAAAATAAATAAGCGGTTCTTTGAAGAATTAATCATACCAAGTGGTATGGAAAACCCCTACATGAATCCAACCCTCAACAACCTCAAATTCGTGCAGCCCAATTTAAAGTTAAAGCTAATAAATATAAAAAGCATACTTTATAATTCTGCGTGGGTTTGAAGCCCACCCGATCAAACTATTTAAAGATTTATTTCATTCTTCTGTGTGGGTTTGAATCCCAGCAGTGCCCCAATTAATTATTGTAAATGCATGTGCGTATTAGCACGGTTCTCAAATGGGCTGCGCTTTTTATAGACATACTTACATATACATATATCATAATTTCGAAGAGTTTAAGGGTAATATTATTCATAGATATAACTAATAATATAAATGTCTCATCTTGTTATTTGCCAATTTGAAAGCAGCAGCTGATACATATGTACAGATAATTGTAAGTGTGATAAGAGCTATAAATAGACATTGGTCGATTTTAAGAAGAAAATCGTGCATTTATTGTATTATTGCATCTGTAGTCGGCCTTGTAAACTATTTTTGCATTTCCAGCTATTTTGCAGTAACTCGTCTTGTAGAACTGATCTACAACGCGATTGCGACGCTAACTTGCGCATGATAGTAGGTACTAACAGTTATCATCCGTAAGTGACCGGATAGTGTGTCCTAAATATAGAGCTGAGAGACTGATCTATAATTTCGCGCTTGAGGTTAGAAATTTTTTGCCAAACGTTTGACTTTGAGAGCGTTGCGATATCGTTGAGCTATATCGTATGCCCTCAAATGTCAAACTCAAAATTGACTTTAATTAGTATTTGTAAAGTTTAAATACGGCTTAAGAGCTACCCAGATATAAATCGATGTAAAATAAGAGGCTTGTAAAAGATTGGCGAATTTCCTTGAAGTTTGATCCATGTGAATCCTGACCAGCTTTCAATAATACACTTTACCTTCCGACGTTTTGTTGCATAATGATGATGACGATGACCTTTATATTGGAAGTCACATCGTCTGTCTTTAATGCGAGAGTTCACGGTCTCCTTTGTTAACCTTTGTAGAATACCATTCATCATGCCACTACTAGCCAGTGGCCACTCTGACGTTCTTAGATTAGCGTGAGAGAGGTCTCATGCGTCGTTCAACTAATGCCCGTACTTCACTAAGAATTATAACTGATCTTTCAACCAAGAACTTGCCTGTAAGAGGCAAGTTCAAATATAAAGCCATGCGTACAAAGGGTACATGTGTACAAAGGGCATGCGATATGTCCTTGATATATCATATTCAATTCGTTTCATAAAAATCCTTACCTCTAATGAATGATTTCAATTTTGAGTTTGACATTTGACGTTGTTCGATATAACGATTCCTAAAAGCCAAACTTAAAATTAACTTTTTTCAACGACGTAAGGGTCATTTTCAAAAACAAATTACTCAGATACATCGCACGCGGTTTGAACACGGCTTTATATATAGGCTTCGCCTACATACATACATTTCCTTCATTTGTTGCATGAACTGCTGCAAAATGCTGCCAATGTATTTTTCAAAGTACCTTACATTGTGTCTTCCAATTTCCGTGGGACTTGTGACGTTGAATAAGGACGAATAAACACCGAACGGTCTGACACAGAATTGATTCAGATCTGACTCAAATTAGGATTCCCTGTGTAGTACGTATCAGAAACATTGCCACTGTATCACAACACCCAAACCCGGAATTAATATTTGCAGATCATGCAAACATTCCGGGACCCGCACAAGAACTCTTGCCTCTCAGCCGGGTGCCTCGCCCACCTCGCAACCAAGGTTGTTACGAAAGGAATGGATTCTGCATGCATACTGATCCTCTACTCTCAATTCCAGGTTCGTGAAAGACCTGGAAGACGGCTACGTGAGGCACCGGCCCACGGCCCGTCTACGGCAATCGGCGTCCATGGGCGCTTCTTCCTCGACTTACAACGAGATCATACCGCCTCCACTGCCGCCGCCGCCGACTCTGACGCAAGGCAGGCGTGTGGACACGTCACTCCGACGTTTGGAGAGAGCGCACGACGATCTGTTCCAGTTGTAGCGGCCGAGACAGCGCAGGTGAGACTATTCTACCATTTATTGCTTAGAGTAAGACGAGGTGATACCGATTTTAAGAGCAGGAGTGCTGTTTGTGCAGATTTCTTCCGGTGAAGTTTCACCTCTCCTCTAAATTCTGTCGCCAAGGGGCAATGCTTGCAATGCTATTCCAGCTCGCTCACCTGATACTTCCACAATAACAGTAGGGCGATACCTACCACAAAATAAAACTCATCTCTGGCTCAAGCAGCTCAAGCCGAGGTGGAGGTACCTGGTGCCCTTGATTTCCGAATACCTCCATCGTGGCTTGACGGCTTTTGAAGCCTGGTCTTAAAGTCTTAACGTGCCACTAGCGGTCAAACATCCATCCATCCATTTGGTGACCGCTCAGAAGCTCGCTTAACTTAGCTGACGGGCAAGCAACGCCGCGAGCTCTGGCTCCGTATCTTATCTATCGGATCTGTTCTCAATTAGCCCTTGTATTATGCAGTTCCGTACTCCTTCCGTCCGTCTGTCGTCCTGTTTCCGCTCATTTATTAATCATTCGGCGTATCTGTTGTTTGGAACAGGATTTTTACTACTGACCTCTTTGGAACTGAACCAAGGGTATAAGGAATATATATTGCACGCTGCCCACATTGATTTGGACGGGACAATCTGGCCACCAAATGCTCTTAATAAACACATTTTCATGTTGGTACCGCGCTATACGCATGCTTTTGTTCGCCGCCCCGGCTGAAGAATAGGCCCCTCCATTACTACCCGTGGATGTCGTAAGAGGCGACTAAGGGAAAAAAGCTAGGGGATGGGCAGCAGCGTTCCCTATCAACAACAGCTTTATCTGCGTTAGCAAACTCGCATGCCCAGTGTGGCGAGTATGAGCGAATGCCCCCAAATGATTGTTTGGGTGCAGGCCGTACAAGGTCGGCCGCGCTGGAAATCTTTAGGGGAGGCCTATGTTCAGCAGTGGCTGTCCTAAGCTGAAATGATGAGTATGCTGACTTCGGTTCAGAGCTGTAGTTTGAACATTTAATTGCATTCAGTCTGGTATTTCATAATATCCATCTGGACTGTTAAGTACCTATATTATCGTTGGGTCCAGTCTGTCTGATTCCGGATAGTCAAATCCCCATATGTCTGATTACTGTTAAGTCCAATTCCCGGATAGTCAAATCTTTATTGATCTAATTACTGTTAAGTAAATTTCCTGGGATAGTCCAAGTACATAGAATCAAATAAAAAAATATATAAAATCCCAATATTTCAATGTAAAATTCTTAACCAGTACTTTCTTACCACGCCTTCTTAAATAAATAAAAAAACTAAGTTCTCTTTGATAATGAGTCCAGTTACCTCATTTGTTTTTTCTTTTTCCAGATATGCGCGACTTCAATGAACGCGGCGGGCCTGCGTTTTGTTGAAGGCACACCGGGCGCAGGCGCAGGTGCGCCAACGTGCGATCAGTCCTGCGATCGTACGATCGTAATATTGATCGCATTGTGACTGGTGAGTTGATCTTTCAAGTGAATGGACTGTAGTTTAGAGTGTTATGTTATATCCGTTGAATAATATTAAGTGTTACAGAAACACTATTTGCCAGTAAGTTAAAGTGAATAATCTGAACGTAAACTGTCGCTTTTATGTAACAAAATATAGTTAAACAATCTAACTAGTTGATTTATAAATATCTACCTGATGAAACAATAACTAATACATAGTTAATCAAATTAAATATTTACGACCATAGTAAACATAATAATAGATTTATAAGGTCCATAAAAATTGTCAAGCAGCCTCTCCTAATCGTATAAAATAAATAGATACTTAAAAACCTCATTATATTTACTATATTTACAGCTATATTCATATTTTGTAATCTATTTTTAATATGACGTTGGTTTCCCCATTTCAAAATATGTACTGCACTAATTTTGCATTGACATCTTATTAGCAAACCCAGGGCACATACAATTTCATATAATTCATCATCATCATGAATTAGAAATCCACATAGCCCCCCCCCCCCCCGCCCCCCAAAGAGTGCCATGACGAACGGCCTTGAGCCTTTTCTATTTACCAACTTCCTGCAACCATTACAATGTCTTCGGTCCATCGGAAGGGGGTCCATCCTTCCAACACTGCGTCTCCCAGTTCGTGGTCGCAATTTTGATATCCTTGTTATATCTCTAATTATACTAATAAGAAGCCGATGGAAATGATACTTAGTATCACTATACATTACATTGCAGTTCTTAATAATTGTTATTATTATCTTCAACAGTCAGCGCTGTCTAATAATGTAGATAAAATAATCTTGTATAGTGAACGTTTCACTTTATGAGGCACTAATCGTATTTATGTCTACAGTTGAGCTTACAAATGTAAATGAAATGAACTATCTTACTAAAATTTAGAAATGTAGTTTTAAAATGTTTTAGTAAATTTAATCTTAAATATTTAAGGTGATTAATAATATGTATACTTTCTCAAAAGGGGCTTAAAGTTTGTAATTAGTTAGTTTTACGACTTTTGGAAATACGATATTTTTGAAAGAAAAAACACTACACAAATCTGCTGTTTTTGGTCAGTTCAAACTCAATTGTTCAGCTGTTCGAGGTAGCAATTTTGGTGTCGAACTTTTCGTACTAGTTATAAAGATGATAAATGATAACAATGAAAAAAAAACAGCTAATTTGAAAAAGTTACGAAAAAAATATAAATATGTTAATATTCGTTTTCTAAATAAGCCCTTCACGGGATGGTATTCATATTATTGCGTATTCCGGAACTTGTAGGTATGCATAAACACACTTCATTTATTGCGCATGTCATTATTTGTCACACATGTAGGTACTACCTTATTCAACACCATTGAAAAATGTTTTTGAACACGTGTGTAGTAAGAATAGTGAGTTTCAGATTTATGGTTGATGGCGATAAGTCACAAAAAAAAAACAAATATATTGCTAATGTAAATATTTAGTAAAATCGACGTGTAGGTCCCAAAACCCATTGTATATAGTATTTATTCCAAAACAAACTTTTCTAAGATGTTGTATGTATGTATATTGGTTCTACATTATGCAAACGATCCGCGCCTATGTTAATAAATGGCAGCTTTGTTCCCTCCGGACCACTTGTACCATTAATAGTACAATTGGCACCAATTTGTCGCACTAGTACATACAAGTTACTGATTTTTTTGTAATCATTATGTTTTTAATTTTGCAATTTTTGACTTGAGCGTACATTTTTTGTAGCAAATCACTTTGAAACTATCGCGAAATCAGTGTACCATCAATGGTACTGGCTAATCGCACAAATGGTCCGGAGGGGTTTCGTTGTATATTGTTGGTGGATCTAGAGATACAGCTCGGTGTAGTCTCAATATTAAACTTACGAGATAAGTGCCTTGTGATAGATAAATATTCCGATAGACTGTTTCGCAGCTTGTGTTTCGGCTTTTAGTTAGACTACTAAATATTCGGTCATAATAATTAAAGTATCGGTATAGTCTGTTTTACTACAGTCATTAAATTATTCTAAGTCGTTATTATTATTACAATCTAAAATAATATTCTGTTATGATGGTTCTACACGTATATAAATGCTCGGCGGTTTTACCAGTTTTGCTTACTAGCTTTCGCCCACGGCTTCGCTCGCGTGGTATTGAGACTTGGTCGCTAACTTATACTAACTGGCCTTATACAAAACCTCAAATTCACGCAACAGGCTATGGAGAGAGAGAGTTGATCGGTTCTTTACCTACGTGATAAAATTCGAAACTACGCACGAAAAAAATTATTTCTGAACTGTCAGGCCGCCAGCACTCATATGAGTAGTATCGAATATAAATAAATAAATAAATATTCCGGACATACTCACACGGTCAACTGATCCCAAACTAGGCATAGCCTGTACTATAAGTACCAGAGACTGATAAACATAATATATATATATTTAACACCCAGACACAGAACAAACATCTGTGTTTATCACACAAATGTTTGTCCAGTGCGGGGATCGAACCCGCGACCTCTAGCGCAGAAGGCAGAGTTACTACCAACTGAGCTATGAGGCCAGTCAAAGGATCAGTCATTTAAACTTATCTGCGGGTGGACGAATTGTCGAATACACTGTTTCTTGATGATTTAATCTTCGTCAAACATCAATGTACGTGTAGATCCAACTACTGGTGCTATGCGAGTTTGTTTGTTACATATTTTTATCTTATTGTTCAGTTCCTTTTTGAGTACCTATAAGACAGGTTAGAGAAACGGACATGCGTAAGCGTTTCCACGAATAAATATTATTACGGAACATATTCGCCTCGTACCTTGAATAAAAAAAAAAGTTATAACACCCAAAAGACACATACATAGTCCTGACCGTACACTAGGATTGTCAGTGTCATGGGAATCAGAAACTACGAGTACCATGTTTCAAAAATTTCGAGCATACTTAATAGAAAAAATATATATAATTAATTATGATTTAGCATACAGTTTTATATCTTAAACTTTTGTATATAGGAAAGTTAATATGTACACTGTATGTCATTTATGTAAATGATGATGTATGTAGTCTAGCAATATAGAGTTGTTTATCGAACAATCATTATAATAAGTTGCGTTTTAGTATCTATGCTTTTACTTTTGTAAATTATTTTTTTGTTTAATTATGCTAGTTGAGCTTTAATAAATATTATTTTATTACTCGTTTAATTACTGTTTTATTGAATTTCCACCAGTATCATCATCATCTCCCTGCCCTTATCCCACTTCATGTGGGGTCGGCACAACATGTTTTTCTCTTCCACTCCCCTCTATCAGCCGTCAAATCAGTATTCACTCCTGAATTTCCACCAGTACGACTTTGTCAAATAAGACACAAAATGAATAGTAAAAAATTTATTGTAAATAAAAATATATTGTACCCGATTTAACATAAAATATAATTCGTATAGAACCTTACGTTACATAGTATTTACATTCAACGTATTTACAATTATATTTTACAAAATTGTGATGCGTAATCCAATTTGAACCTACTTACAGTTATGTATGTACAGATCTTTATAAATTATTAAGAGTTTAGGAAATAGGGAGATTTTAGAAACTTCAGCTGTTTTTATTCAACATAACGTAAAAGTTAATTTGTGTTTTGACTGAGATTTTTCTTATTCTATATTTCGTTGTTTTATCAATATTAAGTCTACATAAAATAACTAAAATCGCTTTGCGCGACTTATTGTGATGTGGAGTCTCTTAATAGTCATCGCAAACGATCTGTCATGCCTGAGGAACGGAATTTTGTTCTACTGTCTATCCAATTAACTAAATGTGTTGTCAGCCTAATGTATCGATACATGGATGACGTCTTATTGCCGTTCAAATGCGAGCGTGTCAGCCATATTTACACGAATTTAAACCGTAAATCTTTGGACTGTAACTTACATCATCGCCTAAATGCGAATTAGTTAATACGGGGCATGATCGCTATCCTAACCTTTGATCCTATCATACACAGATCAAAAAATATGAATATTACAAAAATAAACATAAATGATAGATTTAGACTTTGACATTTTGTATTCATAATAATAATATATCACAATCAGTTTAAAACTATTTAACGATATTGTTGTTTGTATTTCTTTATATATTTTTACCACAGAATATATAACTAAACTTAGAAATACTGTATTTTGGCATTGTCACAGAATTGTTCTTAAGTCTACGATATTTACAAGTGTCTTTTAACTAAAATAAATACACTGGTTACACAAATACTATCAAAGTATGTTACGGTCAAAGTAATTAATTTAATGGTCAAAATAATTATTTGTGCATGAAAGGAGCCTCAACGAGGCACTAATTATTTTACCAAACTCGTTCTTTCACCAGTAACATGACAAACGTTGACTATGTAGGAGCGAAGTTCATCAATTTTACCAATTTAATCACTTTGACTGTATCATGATCACTAACTGCTGATGCACCCCTGTTTTCTTAATAACTTACTAAAACTATTTAAAGTCTACCTAAGTGGGTGCCTCTTCTATTTGGTCGTGTATATTACTTGAGTCCAGCGTCCTGTTTAGCAGAAAATCCAGGTCGTTGGATATTTTGTTCAGCATCCGATCCGTTTCGGGCGAATCGTACGCCCTGTTCCATTCTCTGTTCACTTGTTCTATGTCAGATTTCTTATCATCCTTCACTTCAATGGACGGGAGTGATGTGGAGGTGAATTCTGATTTAGATTTCTTCAAGCAGCTCTTGATCGGTGGGGAGGGTATTCGCGATACGTCCGGATTCGACTGAACGCAGATCGTGCAGCTTTCCTTCGAGGTGTCGAAGTGTTTGTCGTAGGGCTCGAAGTCTACGGAGCAGGTGAGGAGGGGGGCGGCTGATTTAGGTGGGGGGGTGTTCAGTACGCCTAGTTCTAGGCAGACTCGGGCCATGTACTCCGGCTGGACTGGGGTGTGGGGGATGAGGTCGCAAACTGCGTGGGTGGTGACGTGACGTCCCTCGTAGCGGTGCGGGCTGAGGATGGAGTCTTTGTATTCGACGCAGCGCACGATATCTGCGCGACTGTCCGGGTTGGACTGTCTCCTGGGGAAGAAGATCTATGTTACTTTGATTTCTGGTAATTTTTACAACTACAAGCCATTATTATTCACGAGATTGATTTATGCATTACTACAGGGCGCCCGCGTCCTCGCTTGCGTGAAACTTAGATCGAAAGCAGCCTATATGCTATTCTAGGATCTATTCCAAATTTCAGCGAAATCGGTTACGGCGTGATTGGACTACAAACATCCAAACCAAACAGCCACACAAACGTTCGCATTTATAAATAGTAGGATTTTTATTGTAATATGACTCATTCATACATAACCGACTACAACTGCATAATGTGATATCATATCACTCATTCATACATAATCGACATATAAGTTTTATTTAACTTTACTAGAGGGATCATTGGATGTTTTTTTTTAAATGTACTTGATGATATTCAGACACATCTTTATTCATCATAATCATAGAGAGTAAAGTTTCTAATTTATTTTCACCTGTTTATCATCGCAGGGCTTTCAAGTCCGGGCGCCCTCCAATAAGAGGTGATTGGAGACACCGGGGATGAAGTGCTTTCTAAGCCAACACCGCCTCTGCTCTCCACTTCACCTCCTTGTTTAATGTACACTGAAAATAAATGTCATTTCATAATTTCAACAGTGCCATTTTTAGAATGATTTTATCAATCCACATCCGAAATATTAAATAAAAATATCATCACTTCAAGATTTGCCGAAACATTTATTTCATTGCTGATTTTGTTGATTCGTCTTAATGGAAGGGGAATCTATACCTGCTGGGAAGTCACATTGTGGTGAAAATCTGATGCACATAGAGAACAAAATTAAGTAATCTTGTAGTCGGTTTTTGTTTAGTTCTGTAAACGTAGTAATTATCGTATAATAGTTGTAGGCATAAGGTGTAGGTTACTTACAACTAAGAGAAGTGTCGCCCGCCGGTGACTCTTGCCACTCTTTGCTCGAAGGCAGCGAGAGGACTCTTCGAGCTGATCGTAGACACTCCTCGTCTCGGATCACGTAGCATACCAGCATTGCGACTCCCTGAAATAAATTCCAGCCATATCTTAGAGTATTTAAAGTTGAGTTTTGTTTCGCGGATCTGTTCTATTCACCGCCACTGTCCGTCGGTGCTGACCTTTAGGCGTAAGGCGTAAAATGACTTGACGGCGTAGCGGGCGAGTGCTCGTCTGAGACGAGGGTTGCGGGTTGGATGCCCGCTGCGGGACTAATGTTTGCATGATCTGCAAATGTTCCGGGTCTGGGTTTTGTGGTACAATGGTACTCGTAGTTTCTGTTACCCACGTCACACGTCACATGAAATCCTAGTGTGGGGTCTAGAATATGTATGTGACTTGGGTGTTTTTTTTAAATAGGTACCTACCTACAGCAGAACTATGAATTTTACTCACGTTGACTAGTGCAGCAGCGGACAACGCTGCCACGTGCGCTATTTGCCTCTCCCCAGGCTGTGCGTAAGCCACGCCCGCCGCTTGCGCAGCTGATGTGGTGAAAATGAGTATGAGCGTGTGACGAACCACTCTGCCTCTGTGAATAAGAGAACTTTGTCATAAAACTGAAACTTGCAGTACACTTTACATGTGGAATATAAACTACTGCATTATATTGGCGTGTGCCAATTGTTATGTTTGGACTTGCCTCTGACTACCTTAGACATCATCTGGATCCGTTCGGCTTTTAAGAATTGTGAGATACCTAATGTATCTGACTGATCTGTATTTGACAGGCCCATCTTTTTTTTTTTTTTTTTTTTTTTTTTATTTCAATAAAATCACGATCACTTAGAAACGTCTTAGAAACTAGGTGAAGCTATGCCTGTTCCTCGCGACCAAGCCTAGAAGAATCAGGCAACAAACACGGCTTGGTGCCTATCATTTTTTCCCATCACTATATAATTGCTTGCTTGTCGTATCACTTGTTTATTCTTGGTCATCCTGAATTAAGGTCTTTGAGCAAGTTGAGGTACCTATGGTGGCAAAGGTCAACGTCAAAACTATTGGCGTGAAAAAGTGTGGTGAAAGGATTAAAGTGCCCCTTCGAGAGGGTCCTTCCGCGCACTTTAAATTGTAGATCTGTTTTTATTACGTAGAAAGTTTATTTCCGCTTACCTGTCTTTGAGAAAGTTGCGTCTCTCCGCCGGCACCTTGTGCGTGATAGTTCGCAACCGTAGCGCCGCGCACAGTGCCAGAGCAAGACACAGCAAGGTCAACAGCGCACATCCCCCTGCACACACTGCTGCTGCGGCTGCACCTAGTTGTAATGGCGCCCCACCCCATAGTCTTGCGGTAAGCCAGGCTAATGTGCAAACACCTGAAAAAAGTAATTAATGAAAGTAGTCCTTTGAGCCGGATTATCATTTTGATGTATTTGATCCAAGTGGTCTTTCGAACCAAAAATGGTTTTTGATTGACTACTATTCCCAAGGAGCATTACCTTTCAGATCACACCAATGGTTTAATGTGGATAATACTTCTGACTGACGGTATTGCATAGATTGAAAAAGTTCAAGATAATCTGTCGCAGCGAGCCGGGATTTTACATGAACTAGGCACACAGGGAAACTTATGCAGCAGTCGTGGGAATATCTAAACCGTTACCTACCGTTTATCTTGTATGACTTTGTTCCAATTAACTACTTTACCTGCTAATAATCCGACAGATGGAGCCTTCTGGGACCTCCCCGCCAGTTCAGCTTGTAAAATCAAAGGTTGAGCACACAGCGCAGCGCATCCAGCACACCAACACGCGGCGCAAACCCAGCCCAAGGTCCCAGGACAAGCTTCTTCCTGCAAAAAAATAAACAAATTAATTTAATTATTGATTGAATACACCAATTAATTGACGCCTGATTGTCGTGACTAAGCGTTCGGCTATTTCCTCGCTGGTTCGTCTTTGTTCACCCTGAGCTAGGTCAGATACCTAACGGTTAAACGCCATTAAGAATTATGAACGAAACTAATGAACATACTCCACGACTTGGTTAACTGCAGCATACCTGTCTAGTATCACACTCCAGCAGGGTCAACATCGCAGCAGAATGGGTACCAGCTGTTGCAGCTTTTAGCAGCACTGGTAACCTGGCTTTCCTTCCGGGAACTAAAGCTAAGATCTGCAGAGCGGCGGCAGCTAAGCACATAGCGCCTCCTAAACTCGCTGTGATCTTGACGATGCCTCGTAAGTCCTTTTCTGCGTCTGTCTGAAACGGAATGAAGAGGAAATTTACCACATGCATATAGAACAAACAAGGCCGGGGTCGAAAGAAAGGGGACAGGTTACTCGTTATAATGGTTAGAGGACAAGGAAGTAGACTCAACAAGTCAACTTTGCAAAATCCACCCTTAAAGAGAGACCAAAAGACTCACTGTGAGTGTTGGACTATGGAATCTCAACTCGTCTTTTGCTATAAGTAACAAGTTTTAAGTGGTATTTTATAGGGACGTAAGAGTTATAAAACTTACAAGAGTAGATCTCGCAATAGTGAAGAGTGCAAACGTGCCGAGTCCTCGACACCGACAACTGACGTGTGTTAGCTCAGTCACTCGCACTTCACAGGCCTTAGTGCTCCACGCTCTAGGCTCCGCAGAGGTTCGGAGACCACACGCTAGTTTTGATGCTGGAAATATAAATACAAGGGTAAGGACAGACAGCTAACGAAAACTGAAGGCATATCTGGGCCTACTTTACACAGACAATAGACAGAAAAAAGGGCTTAGTTCCAAAGGATTATAGCTCATAACTAAGATCCTGTTGTAGTAAATCTTGGCAGAAGTCTTCGCAGAAGATACTGGAGCTAATAATTCATCTTGCGAAGTAGGTAGGTACCTAGCACGGATTTGTTTTGTGGTCGGATACGGATGGTCTCGTGTTTTTTCATCACAATGTGTGAAGCGGAAATAGACAGGTCATATTACCGCAAGATTCTTCAGTTTGTTATTCAAAACCTTAGATAATAATTTCAAAACTCATCTCATAGTTGTGTAGGTACCTGGCATTGAAAAAGGACTTACCAATCGCGCTGTAGTTCTTGACGTGCGTGAAGATCAGTTTCACACTATGCTGCAGTGACTTGTCCACACCAGGACCACTTGCTATCAGCTGGATCTGTTGCGAAGCGATCAGATACTCCATCTCCCGGCCGGTCCTAGAAGACGTATGGCTGACAAGAGAGTGATAAGTGGGGGGGTCAAAACAAAAGTACAAACATAAAACAACAAACGTAATAGATGGCACTGAGACTTCGTCGCTGACTATTGGCTTCAGCCGGTGGTGGCGCGCCTTGGAGTTTGTGTAGCTCCAAGTCGAGCCACCGGCTGACGATGATGATAATGAAGGGATGGATAACATACCACTAATGGGTAGTGATGCTAGTCGAAATAACTTAGGTATACGAAAGTTACACACACGCGCGCACTCACAAAGTACGTACACATCAGGCATGGTTTATGTATATGGTATAATTGTGTTAATATTTATAAACAGCTTTTATTGTTATAAAGTTATTATTATTATTATAAGTATATATGCTTGGTGACTGTCGTTTTTAGGATTAATATGTAAAATGTAAATCCGTTATTGGCTGTTAGTTTAGTTATAAGTTTCACATGTTTTCGGTTTTGTCAAATAAATAAATAAATAAAGTGATGAAAATTCAAACTTATAAGAAACTTATTAACTTATTGGCAGATCTTATATCTAGAAATACCATAAATAAAATATTACTTAAATCCGTTCCTTGAAATAGTAACAGTGATTTGTTTCTTCAGCATTCACAGATGGTTTACACAGTTATATTATTATAGAGATAGTTTCAAATATTGAAAGGAGCATATGCTCCTTTTAGTATTGGTCCTAGGACCATAACACGCCTACATTTAAAAAAAATTGTAGGTGGTAACCTATATACCTACTTGAATTCAATAGATCGCCTCAAAGAAGGAAGCCTTGCCGCCAGATTATGGTACAGAACAGCCACCACCGATGCGTTCCCCGTCCTTGCCATTAACTCCACACCAGCTGAAGCGATCGTCCACTCTTCCAGTCCAATTTGCGAGGATTGAAGGTCGAAATGAGCAGCCTCCTCTCGAGGTATCTTGGTCTTGATGGTGAACTCGTGGTAGCGGTGGTCGAGGTTTTCTTTCATGCCAGCTGTGTCTGCTATTGCGTTTTGGAGGTCGTAGATTTTCTGGAAAAGTATTGTGAACTTGATTTATGTATTCCTGCAACTGTTTTGCTAACCCGAATTTAAGTTCAGATCTTGTTGAAGGCTACGACAGAAGCTTTCATGGAACATCTACGAACATCTAGGTATCCGTAGTAATTGTTTTGTATTTTTTTTTCGACTTAAAAGTGGTAGCAACGTTTATGTTGAATTTAGATCAATTTTGTAGACCTAATTATAGAATATGAAGCCACTATGAAGATGTGTTCCAAACCAACCAATATATAACCACTTGGATATAATTTTACTAAGTCACTTCTATCTCCATGAAGCAACAAAGGATGTTAACTGAGGAATTCAAGTACAGAAAAGTGGTAATTAAACATTGACTTGGAAAAAAGGTCTTCAAAAAAATACCTCCTCATCCAAAAACGCATCAGGATGCTTCAGCAACGTGTCGTAAATCTTCAGCAGATGATCGGTACTTTCCAGCCGGTCCTTCGGCTGCCCGGCTGAAGACAGCAGGTAATACAACATATCCCTTGAATGGTGGAGAGGCTGGGTTCCTGCGCCGGGGTGGGAGGGAAGGGATCGGAGCACCGCTCCGTACTGCCGAGCTACGTTAGAGACGTTTCCCCAGGAGTAGCCGTAGGATATCTTTGTGAACTGGAAGAGAAATAGGCTTTCAAACGGTGGTAATTGTCTATTGGTTTGATTGAAATATAATTGGCTGGCTAGTATTTCAGGAAGGTGGCATTGGTGGCCCCGTCTGAAGAATAGGCCCCGCCATATCTACCTACCCGTGGATGTCGTAAGAGGCGACTAAGAGGAAAAGCTAAGGCAGTAGCGCCAGCGTCCCCAATTATTACAACAATAGTTGGAGGCCTATGTTCAGCAGTGGACATCCAATAGCTGAAATTATGATGATAATTAAAGAAAGGGGCTATGGTCTGAAATTGCCTCTGACTACCTCCAGTAGGCTTTCATGAGGAAATGAAGTCGTCTACGCGACTTCTTCGCGTGATGTTAAGTTCATGCAAAGTTGAACCTCCGCTGCACCCCTTTAGGGGGTTGAATTTCGGGAAATCCTTTTTTAGTGCACCCCTACACTACAACAGGAAGCTACCCTCCTAAGTTCATACTCCCAGGAATTCTAGTTTAGGCTGTGCGTAAATTGTCTGCTGCCTATTTAGTTAGTAACGCAAGAGTTTTATAGATATTGACATACCTGTTCATAAATATCTTTCAAGGAATCCGCAACACAGCCTGAAAAGTCAGGCAGCATCCATTTGACACCGCGTTGTCCTGTTTTTGATTCGCAGAACCTGGAAGTTGCGAAATATCTTGGTAAAGGTTCTTGCTCTCAAATTAGAAATCGTTAGATTCTATTTCCTGATATCACTTTGCAGACGCAGTCTGAGCAATATCCATATAAATGAGCTGAATCGATAACAATAAAATTGCAAATCTATTATACGATCAACTCGCCTTCATGGAAATGCTGTTTGTTTAAAATTGATTCTCGGTTGGTTGTTTGAACTCGGCTTCAAATGTGTTGTTTTCTATATTCTAACCCTCTTCTTCATAATCAGTCACTAACTTTATCAACCGCTTCCTTTTCTTACAGTGAACAAAAGAAAAGAGGCGGTCATACTTTTATTGAGCCGATAAAGTAAAAGATAAAGACTGGCCTCATAGCTCAGTTGGTAGTAACTCTGCCTTCTGGTCGCGGGTTCGATTCCCGCATTGGATCAAACATCAGATGTTTGTTCTGTGTCTGGATGTTAAATATTAATCTAGCATGTATATCAGTCTTTGGTACCCATAGTACAGGCTATGCCTAGTTTGGGATCAGTTGACCGTGTGATATGTCCAGAATAAATAGAAAAAAACAATAGGTCAGTGATTATAAAATATTGATTTCATAACACACTCGGTGGATGTTTGCTAACTCAACTCCACAATAATTCCGTCTTTGAGACGGAATCGCATTCGCGAATCTTTCCAGGCCTTTGTACAAAGATAGAGAGCCGGTGGCGTGGTTGACCAGGGCCCAGCTGAAACCCAAGAGGTGCGGGTTTGATAACCACGACACGGTACAAATGCTTGCATGATCTGCAATACTTGCTCTGGTGTTTGGTGTTAGCATGGTGCTCGTAGTTCGTGATACCCACGACACGGTGTTCAGGAATATGTCAGGAATATGTAGGTATGACTACGAATATAACTTTGATGTATGACTATATTTATATATATAGGTAGGTGAGACGGTCACCCTCGCATGATGTTTTTAAACTTAAAGTGAAGCAGCACTATCTGTCAACCGTGATTTAATCATCTGTTTGTCATGTCTTCGCTCCTGTTCATAGTAAAATATGTATGTTTTAGATTATGTATTAGTTTATTTAAGCGTAGGTATTATATGTATTCGGAAGTTATGTACCTAGGTATAATGTGTTTCTTTTTCTTAGTTTTATTTTAGGATTAAGTATTATTTTATACTTTTGTAAGTACGCCGCCATCCATTAAAGCTCTGCTATGTTTTGTTCCATCCAAAGGTTGCCTGGAAGATATCGCTTTCAGCGATAAGGCCGCCCATTGTTTTACCCTTTTGTGTGCCATGTTTCTCAAAGTTTTTCTTGTGTGGTAATCAATAAAGAGTTATCTATCTATCTATCTATCTAGGTATATATTTATATCTTACCTAGTAGTTTCTCCATTATGACCAGGTGGACACGAAGCTGATGCGTGGGCCCCCGGGGCTGTTTTCGGCCACCGCAGGCCGTGAGAGGCTTCGGTGTCGCACGCTTCGTCGTTTGTTCCCAATGCCCACATTGTGACGCCTTTTGCGTTGGTCCCAGCTATGGAGGAGACTTGGCAACGGAACTCTCCTGATTTCTGTGAAGAAATAATTCGTTTCAGTATGCAGTTTTGCGTAAACAGACCTATATTCGCCAAACTACACTATTTTGTGTTCGGCTGTCTTGTGGTGCTACAAATATTAAGTTAACATGGTCACCCGCACCCCGATGGCAGTGGGAGGTCGACAAATCGAAGGAAAACATCGTGAGGAAACCCGCGGCTTATTCAGCTCAGCACGTATTGACCATATATTTCCTGTGGTTAAGACTCATATGAACAAAATACTTCATTTACCTGCACATTGTAAAGCTTCAACACACTGCCGGCAGGGTATAAGTCCTCCCACACCTCCCGTCCTGGCGCCAAAGGGAGTAGCGTCCTCTCACGCGCCCAGCTGAAGCCTAGAACCCCATGGACTCGGCCAGCTCCAGCCAAACACGTTATGCTCACGTTATCACCCTAAAAATAATATAATAGAAGATTTGTACTCAGTAAAAACATTCCTCATCTTCACCTTAAAAAGAGTGAGCATTGAGATGAGGGGTTTTAGGGGAGAATGGAAGAGAAAAACATGTTGTGGGATAAGGGCAGATGATGATTTAATTCTAGGTAAGTGGCATTGTTTGGGAGAACCCTATGTCTAGCAGTGAATCTCTTCAGGCTGATGATGATGGTGGGAGGCCACCAAAAAACGTACCCAAGATGGCATAACGAATTATTGGTTATCTTACCTTATTCACAGTCAACGTTGAAGGCACGAGCCGGATGTCAGGCGGCTTCAGCACCGCAAGCCTCAACGCTCTGCACCTTCGCCTCCCAGCGTCATCAGCTGCGCAGGACCACTTGCCGCCGTCAGGTGATTTCGCTTCTGAAACTCCTAGCACTGACATCCGCCTGCCCAGAGCGTCCTCCGATACTGTACGGGTCCAAATGTCTCTGGAAAAAGGAAAGCGCAAGTTATTATAAATAGCACCCTACAGTCACATACAAGATCTTGACCTCACACTAGGATTCCCTGTATCGTGGTTATCAGTAACTACGAGTACCAAGGTACCACAACACCCAGACCCGGAAGAAATATTTGCAGATCTAGAAACATTTTCCCGCAGCGCCAATCTAACCCAGTCTTCTTAATATGAAGTTTTTAATTAATTAAGTAAAACAGTTAAACAGCTGAATAATTGAGCTTGAATGACTGGCCCCAAAACAGCTTATATTTGCATAGTGTTTTTTTCAATGAAAAATTACGAATTTCCAAAAGTCGTAGAACAAACATTTTGGCCAATTGGGTGAAGAATAAGCTTCTTTTGGGAAAGAATAAATATTATGAACCACTTTGTATATTGGATGGAAGTTATCGTTCGAAGCTGACGATTCGTTCGATGAAATCCACAACTATTTAAATAATTTGCATTATTCATAAACTGGCAAAAACTAGGTAAGTAGGTACATAAACCACTTTTAATAATTCTCCACCAACACGTCGCAGTAGGGAAAATAATAATCTAGGTTTATTCTCGTCGTTCACAAAGCACTTTCAAAGAAGGTTCTTCAAAGGATATAAGCGTGAACGAAGATGTGAATAAAGTGGTTTAATAGGGTAATAATACGGGGTTTATTATGACTGGATTCATTCCCGTTTTCCGGAACCCTTGCTCCGCGGCAAAAGTAAACGTGAGCTTTGTACGATTCTTCTAAGCGAGTTTTTTGCCCACTTTGAGCTTACGCGAACAATAGAGGACGACAACAAAATCCATATGTCTGCGTTTCAAGTATTTAAGCTAACAAACTCAAAGCAAACACTACTAACGAAAAGCTTGTAAGCAATTTTCATTTGTTTGTGAATCTCGTTCTTACAACTTATTCGCGGGAATTCTGAATGTTTAAGATAAGGACTTAAAAATATAATTGCGTCCGCTTTTAGAAATGTAACTCCAGATTATTGCGTATACTACAAGTTCACGTAATTCTTCCAGATTTTTTCACCGACGGTCATAGGCCTTTTTAAAGGCCCTTTTCAGGGCCGCTATACCTCAACCTGGTCACTGACCTAATACAGACTGACCAAGAAATAATCAGTGACACGACAAGCACTTAATGAAGTTAAAATTATTGGCTTCAGAGTCGCGTAGCCATAGCAGTCCACCGAACGTAGGTGAAAACATAAAGTATCCGAGATATAATTGCCTACGGAAGACTTTAAAAAAGCCATTATCGTTAAAAAACTCACCTACTTTCTTACTGCACAAGTACCAATAGGTATTTAGCTTGTACGTGACCCCAAAATACCAGTTACTCCGCGCTAAACTGCCAACAAAGTAGATTTTCCCACACGCCATTCACTCCCGTACTCGCCTGTGTGACGCGATAACACCTAGTGCCGGAGAGTCACATCTACGTAGTATTAGCAAGTATTAGCTACTTCATCAGCTGGAACTAACCCTTAGTTCCAGCTGATGAAGTTATCTCGAGCAAGTCGGAATTACTGTAGGGATGTTACTGTTTGAAGTTGAGTTGTACTCGAGAGCAGTTAGTCTGCATTTTGCAATATAGTTTTAACTTATGAGAATACTTTTAAGAGCAGGAAGGCTTTGTGTGCAGAATTCATCCGAGGAAGTAGAGGAGAGAGGATCGTATCAGCACTATTATAAACGAATTTAAACCATAAATCTCTGAGATTGTTTTACATCACCGCTGAAACAAAATCTCAAAGTACGGGGGCTTGCCTATGCAGTCGCCTCTAATCATCCTGTCTCGTACGCAGTAGGTCTTCCAGTTTAAAGGAAGGTATTCCAGTAAAATTGAACGCCCCCCCACTAAACATTGGATGGAGCGTTGACGTAGCACAAGCGTAAACACAGGAACTTTCCTTTTTAGATTATACGATGTAAAAAGGTAAAAAAAACAAATTCGAGAACTGAATGGTGGTAGAATTTAAATTTTCAGACGGAGACAATTTACATTTTGCGACATTTTTAAAAACGGGTTCTACTCACGTATGTATGTCAAAGTCAAAGTCAAAAGGCATTTATTTCAATAAAATCACTAGGGTCACTTTGAAACGTCTTAGAAACTAGGTGAAGCTATGCCTGTTCCTCGCGACCAAGCCTAGAAGAATCAGGCAACAAACACGGCTTGGTGCCTATCATTTTTTTCGATGATCCTTTTTCACAAAATGGAATTTAAAGCTTCAGTGTGGTGCCGATCGAACTAGGTGAGGCTCAAAAGAAAAGTAATGTATAAAGTAATGTAATATGTGGCCGTGGTGGCCCTGGCTAAAGAATAGGCCCCTCCATATCTACCTATCCGCGGATGTCGTAAGAGGCGACTAAGGGAAAAAAGCTAGGGGATGGGCAGCAGCATCCCAAATTTTAACAACGATAGCTCTAACTGCGCTCGCCAACCCGCATGCCCAGCGTGGTGAGTATGGGCAAATCCCCCCATTCGCTCTGTCTGTGGGGAGGCCAGGTTCAGCAGTGGACGCTCTACGGCTGAAATGATGATGATGATGTATGTAATGTTCCGATTAATCTATAAAATCTGCATCAGGGTGCGTATGATCTACCGAGTGCTCTACCTCTCTTGCGTTCGCGTCTCACACGCTCATTGTCGGAGCTATTATCGACATCACTTAAAAAAGCCCATTTAAAAATTTTATAGTACAATTCAAACTGTTTATGTAATGCAATAAGATCCGAAATGAGGAAATCCGTAGAAGAACTAAGGTGACCGACATAGCTCTCAGAATTAGCAAGTTGAAGTGGCAGTGGGCAGGCCATATAGCTCGCAGAACCGACAACCGTTGGGGAGTAAAGGTTCTCGAATGGCGACCACGAACCGGGCGACGCAGTGTTGGAAGGCCCCCCACCCGATGGACCGACGACATTGTGAAGGTTGCGGGAAGTCGGTGGATGGAGAAGGCTCAAGACCGTTCATCATGGAACTCTTTGGGGGAGGCCTATGTCCAGCAGTGGACTTCTACAGGCTGATGATGATGATGATGATGATGATGTAATGCTATTGAAAAGGCTTTACCTTGTTCTGTAAGCCTTTGATAAATCCTTTGATGTAATGTCTCGAATCGCTATTTGAGACACAAACAAAACTGAGAAGACTGTTATTACCTCGTCGTTCCATTGAAGTTGATTTTGACGCCGTCCTTGTACCAAGTGAAGGCGATGTCAGGCGAGCCGTAAGCCATGCAGCTGAGGATGAACTCGGAGCCTTCCCATACTTCTGGCCGTTGGTTTACGATAAGGGCCTGAAATAAGATATATTTACGCTTTTAATTAATGTTTTAAATATCAGAAACAGGGGTGCAACTGCAAAGGTTTTTGTAGGCTAGTGAACAAAGCTCGTGTTTAGCGAGACATCAACCGCTATGCTAATTGTGTCAAACAGAATCAGTTAATATAAAGACGGTTAAGTGCGAGAACTTGCGCCCTGAGGCTTCCGGTCGTGGGTTCGAATCCCGGTCTTGCACCAATGAATTTATAAAAATTTATAAAAATTCTAAATGTAGAAATTGTTCTGTTTCAGAATTGTGAGGTAACTGGAAGTACCCTAGAGGTTTTTGATTTTGGCCATTTCCATACAAAAATTATACATTGCCATATCTTTTTAATGCTTTGACCTAGAGCTTTGATTTTATACGGCACCATAAATCCATAGACCTTAATAGGTGGTATAAATTTCAAGTTGATACCTTTAGCCGCTTCTGAGACAAAGGGTCTTGACAGACGGACAGACAGACAGACAGACGGACAACAAAGTCATCCTATAAGGGTTCCGTTTTTCCAAATGAGGTACGGAACCCTAAAAACAGTTGGTTAGCACTCGTAGCAATAAGTTTAATAACACTTTTGTAAGACAAGGTCTCGTAGCGTACTTAGCACATTAAATAGCTACGAAGAACGTAGAACATTGTCTACGGCGTAGGCGGGCTACGGCGTAGGCTACAAAATAACAAAATTGTCGTAGTAGATGTTACTTCAAAGAAGATCTTACGACGTTTGACCGTAATCATCGTTATCAAGAAATCTCATTAATAACTAGTTGTTACTATTATGTTAAGTCCCCGTCTGTTCTTCAGTTCTCACTAATTTGTAGGATAATTATTATTTTGTATGCATAAATAACGCGGGCGCCGCGCCGCTGTTGGTGATTAGTTTCTTATTAAATAAAAAAACTTCAATTATTAAATCATCATCATCAGCCTGAGGAAGCCCACAAGTGGGCATAGGCCTCCCCCAAAATTGCCACGATTAAATACAATAGTAACTCTGCCTCTCTGTTTGTAACGTTTTCACGACTATAGTTATGAAGATAGCCGAAGCCCTGAAGAAGGACATAGGCTTTTTATAACCAGACACCACACAAGCGAAGTCGCAGGCAGCAGCTAGTTCTAAATAAAGCTGGAAGCTGCTGAGTGTGTGTAGAGGTAGGTACTCGGGAATATGAATAAAACACTATGCTTAGTGCAAGTGTATAAGCCGTTTGGTCTGTAGTTTACAACCGTGTGGACTGTATGTTAAATAAGTACGAGGCTCTTTGACATTCAAATGCGACTCAACTAGAACAATAGCAGGAACAAAGTTGAAAGAATTCTATATATTTTCGATATATTTTAAGTAAAAGTCGATAAGTGGTTATTGCGCTAAGGCGGATTCTGCTTGCTTGCTGATGCAAAAGAAAAGTTCGAATAGCTGCAGTGATTTATCTAGCAAATAGTCTTAATTATTTAGTCAAAATATTGACTAGAAATGAGACTTGCTCAAAATCATAATAAATTGTCGAGTGGGCGGAGTGAAGAAAGTGACAGCGCTATGTACTGTAATTGAATGCGGAAAGAGATAGCAAGCGTTAGAAGGCGCTCGAAAGTAATCGACGTAAGCGAAATATAAGAAAACATCGATTATCTCAAAAACTATCTATTTTTTTAAGTGTCTTGGATTTAGGTACCCAATGCTATTGTCTAACAAAATATTAAAAACAAAGTTATTTTTGTTAAATAGTCTCAGAGTATTTTCTAAAAAACTGTTGCAGAGGACCCAACTTTAAAAATCAATCTATCGAGAAAAGTTTTACCAATCGCGTTTCTGTCTTGAATTTACGTAAATAAAATGTTCAAGTTATCTTTGTCACAAAAATCAAAACTGTGCGTTTTGCGGTTATTGATAAAAAAGTATTCAAAAATCATAAAATAATTAAACCCTCACCTTAAGTAGGATATTATGTGAGTTCGCTAGTGGCGTTAATCCTAAAAACGAGGCTATCAATTCAGGGACTGTTTGTTTATGCATAGGTATACACCGATAGTAATGTTGTGCACATATTTTTTATGGTTTTTATTTCACTATTGTACAAGGAGATTCATAATATATATGCTATTCCGAAAGGGGACTAAAAAAACATCAATATTTTTAATATTGTTTCAATTTTTTTTTCTCTTTTTCAATTTTGAAGATCTGAAGAAAATCTTCGGAGATATGTAACACAATTCCTCGCAGTCGGTTTTTAGGGTTTCGACGTTTGAAAAGTCCGTCTGTTCAAACTAGTCAGACATTTTGCCGCGTTTGCTTGTATCATGCTAAAATTTTGAAATACATAGGTAATGGTGACAAAGATAAAGATAAAGATCATTTATTTGCTTAAACATGTGTATAGTGGATGACAAAACTTGCGGGGACGATATGCAAATTTAGAGAGATGGCATGCAAAAATTATAATAATAGTAATAACTTAAATTGATTAAGTGAACAGTCAATTAATAAAAAAACAAGAAAATATATTATAATTGCTAATGATATATAAAAAATATCATTAGCAATTATAAAATCCAAATAGAAATAAAAATAAAATTTCAACAAAATTTAAATCAATGTCCAAATAGTTTAAAATAGTAACGTAATAATAATAAAAGTAATAATAGAAAATCAAGTAAAATTAAAATTTGTCATTTAAAAATTCGTCGATCTTATAATAGCATTTATCACATCACATTTTTTAAAATTTTGTCTTAATCAGATTTGCATTTAGTTCTTTAAAGACCTTCGGTATTTTATTATAAATAATAGGTGCCATGCAGACTACACTCTTGCACAACAACGCAGTTTTTGACGCCTACAAAGTTATGAAATAAAAACTGAGAAAATGGTTTTTCGGGATACAATCAAACTAGATGGCATGTTGATAGCATAGGTGAATAGCATGTGCTAAATATACCTAACTATAAGAAATTTCATGTTTTAGAACGAACACAACTAGTTGATTCGCTCCGGATGAAGTGTAACCACTTGGCGTAAAAGACTGCTATGCGGTCTTTTCCCCACGTTCAATACAACCTTTTCTAACCAGCAATTTACAGAAATAGTTCTCCCACCAGAACACAAGTCTTGAACAAGAGCATTGTTAATTAAAACTGATAAGTACTAGCACTTATCAGTGTGTTTGTTATTTTTCAACAAACAAGCCACGTAATAAACAAGAGCTATGGAACACAAAAGTGAGCTGCTGCATCAAGTAACAAGCAATGGACGGAATTAAAATTCAGTAGGAACAGCGTGTGGTGGTGGGAACGACATTGGCGTTATATGAAGATGCTAAGTCAGGTTTACGAGGGATATCTGTCTATCAGTTTTTAGTGTTACCGAATATTATGGGGCCTTTAAGCGCTGTAGCTTTTTGTACAGTTTTTTTTCTAGGCAAACGTGTATACACCGTAGACCACATCATTACTTAACATCAGGTGAGATTGAGGTCAAACGTTAGCCTATTTTGTATAAAAAAAAAAAAAAAATTGTAGAGTGTAAGAACTAAAATATGCATGATTTTTCTCCTGTGACCTGTTTCTTTTTTCAGAAAATTCGTTCGAAGTTACACTGTTTCTTTCTTGATCCCTTGCGTTAAGTCAGTGACCAGCTTGAAGGTTGGTTTACTTGAAACTTTACTTACAAAATGAAAGCTTTGTTGACGAAAGCTAATAAGTTAATTATAATTAATGGTCATTAAATATGGTATGGCTACAAACCACTTTAGTGCACCGATATCTGCGAGTTATTTTTTCCTGGTTTGTTTATTTTTCTTTTGGTGTACAATAAAGCTATATTCTATCTTTTTAGCTCGCTACCAATTTCCTACGCGATCAACGACGCAAGTTAGCAGTAAAACACGATAGGTACCTTGTTTCATCATCATCAACAACCTGTAGTCCACTGCTGGACTTAGGCCCCCCCAAAGAGTTCCACGACGAACGGTCTTGAGCCCTTTCCATCCACCGACTTCCCGCAACCTTTACAATGTCATCGGTCCATCGGGTGGGGGGCCTTTCAACACTGCGTCGCCCGGTTCGTGGTCGCCATTCGATAACCTTTACTCCCCAACGGTTATCGGTTCTGCGAGCTATATGGCCTGCCCACTGCCACTTCAACTTGCTAATTCTGAGAGCTATGTCGGTGACCTTCGTTATTCTACGGATTTCCTCATTTCGGATCTTATCACGTAGTGAAACTCCGAGCATAGCTCTCTCCATAGCCCGTTGCGCGACTTGGTTTATGCAGCAGAAATAAATTTTAGCTTCATTTCTAATGTCTATGTTCAGATAATTGCGGAAATATAGTCAGGAAGGGAAAACGTACAGGGATAATAACCACACATCCGTAATATTTATGAGGAATTTATGCTAGAACTGTTCTAAGATTGTTGTATATTAGACCTCATTGTGGATTCCAGCGTGTTTGTATTAAAACCGGGATGAAATTTTGACTAGTTTTCCTTTGCTTTGCAGTAAGTATAATTGCTGATTCATGATTTCTTTTGATTTTGGTCTAAGGTCGAACGTAACTACAATATCCCAAATGTGATGTCCAATGTAACGATAAGCCACTTGAATCGAATATACTTGAAATGAAATAAATTTATTTTGACAAACACAGACAGAAGACACAAAAAACAATAGAATAAAGGTTAACGATAGGGAGATAGGTAGACTTAACACAGATAACATACAGTACAAAACACACAGTACTTCGAGTAAAATGAATTAGGTACTTACTTAAGATACCTATATTTTTTCAATCTATTTACAGTGCTCCTTTTTTTAGACGTAGGATCATGGTACCACAACACCCAGACCCGGAACAAATATTTGCTGATCATTCAAACATTTGTCCCGCAGCGGGAATCGCACCCGCACCGCCCTTGCGTCTCAGACGGGCACTCGCCCGCTGCGTCACCGAGGTCGTCATGTCGTCTTTGAATGAATCCAACTAATATTATAAACTAGCTTCCGCCCGCGGCTTCACGCACGTGGTACATATAAATTAGCCTATATTATGCTATTCTAGGTAAAGAACTATATATATTCCATGTTTCGACAAAATGAGTTGAGCGATTACGGCGCGTTTTTTTTTTTTTTTTTTTTTATGTTATACGGAGGCAAACAAGCTTACGGCCCACCTGATGGTAAGTGGTTACCGTCGCCTATTGACATCAGCAACACCTGGAGCATTGCTAATGCGTTGCCTGCCGAACCCCTCCCCCCTAAAGAGCTCTGGCAACCTTACTCACCGCAGGAACACAACACTATTTGAAACAAATAATGTTATTTGGCTGCGATCTTCTGTAAGGCGGAGGTACCTTCCCAGGCGGGCTGCTCCAATTTAGAGCGAGAAAATCTCGCTGTGCCCTACCTCTCGTATACAACAAATAACATCCAAACATCCTCACAAACTCTCGCATTTATAATATTAGTAAGATGCTTGGTATAGGTACCTTTCTGGGAACCCTAACGAAAACTGCGAGCTGGCACACTGCCAACTTAAGGAAACTATCGCTAGAAAATTCACATTTCAAATAATTAAAGTTTCACCGAGGACGTTATTGGAGCAGTGGGTCCCGCTTTTTATTCTTCAATTAGAGAGGAAACTTGGGCGCTGGTTGTTAGTATTTGTGATTGTCTTAATTACTTTATCTATCCTCGCCACGATCTGGGCTTGGCTCCGTTGCATCCGATAGAGTAGTTGCACCAGGCGTTTTTTTCTAAACCACAGGCAAGAATAGCATTGAATATAATAGAAAACGTTTATTTGACATACACGCAAAATACACAGTACGGACATAGGAATATACAAGGAGTAAGAACACAAATGACAACAGAGAAGAACACACCAATATACCCACCTATAGGTAGGCAGGTATCCACCTGACCAGCAGGAGCTAACCAGGAGGAGGACGGAGGAGGTAGGGCACAGCGAGATTTTCTCACTCTAAATTGGAGCAGCCCGCCTGGGGAGGTACCTCCGCCTTACAGAAGATCGCAGCCAAATAACATTATTAGTTTCAAATAGTGTTGTGTTCCTGCGGTGAGTAAGGTTGCCACAGCTCTTTAGTGGGGGGAGGGATTCGGCAGGCAACGCATTAGCAATGCTCCAGGTGTTGCTAATGTCAATAGGCGACGGTAACCACTTATCATCAGGAGGGCCGTAAGCCTGTTTGCCTCCGTATAACATAAAAAACAAACAGTCTCGCTCTGTGTCGGGTACAGCCAAAAAGGCTCTGACTCAGCTTGTTCCTGCTTTACATGTTGTTGCTGGTTTTCAGACAGGGCCTTAAATATCATGAATAACCTACACTACCATTGATGAGTAACCTACCGATATAATATCGTCTGACTTATATGTATTGTTACGATTTCATGCTTACACGAGAAGAACGAAATTCAGAGTGAAAGAAGCCAGTTAGCCGTTAATTTTTGATCCTGTGCCTCTTGCTTTGATCATGTTACTCTTGTCTACGTTTAAATAAGAAAAATGGTTTGCTAAAGGAAAAATGGTTTGACAAACTCACTTTAATATGTACCTTTAGCTGTCAAACAATCTTCATAGAAGGGACAGGTCCTAACAATATTTAGAAACGTTGCCTACGCACCGAGCAACGTAATAAAAAACTGGTAATAACAATCACACACCCAGCAAATAAAAGTCAGCCTTATTAAATAACTCAAATAATACAGAATGTTTTCCAAATATTGTTTATTCGTTACCATTAAACAGCCCACGTAAAAGGCAACAAAGGGTTCATTCGCAGATGTCAAACAAAAACACGAAATTTGAGAGAAAAATGAAAAAAAATCTGATTAAAAATTCAAAGCCTCGAATCAACTTATTACAGCCACCGCGGCGGAGAACGCTACCGTTGTTTTATCCATTTTTTCACGAAAATAGGTCGCGGTTTTTGTGTTTTTTTCGACATTCCAAGCGTAAATATTGGCTGAAAAGACACCACCAATTTATATTTTTTCCTAGAGAGGTATTTCTATAAATATACGTTTGTAGTCAAAGGAAAATTGCCAAATTTTGGGCCACATAATTCAGAAAGCTATTTGTCGTTATTAAATACTTAAACCTTAGGTATTATTTTTAATCGGTTTATGTGCCTTCTCAAATAATTCCTCACTAATGATAAGTGATATACACACTTATTAAAATATATTATATTCCTGTAAAATGTTTCGTTTTATTTTTTCATTACATTGTAGGTGGGTAATGTCTGTCTTTGTTGGCGGGCCGTAATTACTTCTGTAACTTTTGCTTCTAAATGACACTCTTGGAAGAGAGGCGCCTCCATGTCTCACAAATTATATAAGTACCTATCACTGCTACAAGCAGGACCTACACTGCGCTATTTAGATATATTCTGAAAATGGTTTTCTGTCTCTACTCTCTACTTAACCACAATAGAAATCATAATAATGGAACTGCAAGTAAAGCATGTATATAATATCATCATCGTCGTCATTTTCGCCGAAGGACGTCCACTTTTGAGATTTCCATTGCGACCGACCTTGTACGGTCTGCACCCAAACAATCATTTGGGCTAATCATTCACCAAATGATTAGCCCATACTCGCCTGGGAATGCGGGTTGGCGACAAAGCTATTGTTATAGGGAACTCTGCTGTGTACTTATTTTTTTTAGTACTGTGAAATTATGAAATGTAAACACAATCGAATATACTACTACACTAAAGAGTGCAGGCGACTGTACTTCACTTCTCATTGATAAAAGAGACCTTAATCCGGATAAACGTTTCAATTCACTTAATCCTACAGTAGGTAAAGTATGCGCAGATGCAAATCTCAAACATTTTTGCGTGATGGAGAGCACTTAAAACTATCTTGCCTGGTGTTCAAAACTCTAGATTGTATTCACTGGAAAACTAGCAAGATTTTACACTAGAATTTCGCGACAGAACGTAGCCGTTGGCATTTTAAAAATATGGGAAAACCGAGCGTAAAATTAGGTGGATATTTTTCCATGAGGTACAGTCGCCTGCGTTGAGATGTATACATTTCATAAATTCAAAATGATGCCACGTTACGGATAGAGATTGTAGATGCACAGTAAAGGTGAACATGGCACAAGTTGATGGTTAGGTACATAATTTTAGAGTTTTTGCATTGTAATACTTGATTATGAATAATGAAATGTATACATCTCAGTGCAGGGGACTGTATACAATACAATTTATATTAGGGACAATTTTATTTATTTTGATACAAGGGTGATTTACTTATAAACATAGACCTCTAGACTCGCGCTGTGCTTTTAAATGATTCTTACGTCCCTTGGGATTGTACTAGTTATTCTATGCTTGTAGGTACTCTCTTAGGTAGGTCTCTTTATATTTTATTATGTGCCTTGGGTGAAAGTTACCACGGTTATGAACATTTCATTTCATTTTATTTATTCATGCTCCATGTACATATTCAGCTTAGATGGTATTTTTAGCTTAAAGTAGTAAGTACATAGACCCTGTAAGGGCGCTGCAAATCATGTAGTCATATATTTTACAAAAAATTAGACTTAAATTATTACAATTATCTAGAACATTTGTCAATTCGAAGGTATGTAATTTTTTTAGAAGGTATGTCAAAATACAACATATGGTATAGTTACAATTATTAGTGAGTTTTATTGCTGTTAATTTTAGAGTGAGGGGAGTGAAACTAATTCTACTAAAAATACGGGAAAATAAGACGTGACATGAATGTTAGCACTAGTTAGGACGTCACTGTATCTTTATTTATTTCGTCAAACTTGCATTTAAACTTGCTTCAATCAAACTTGTTCCAGCTTCCAGCTTCCAGCAGTGAATCGATACAGCTCAGTCGTGAACATCTTTTATTGCCAAAATATTGCTAGAATTTGATTATGATAACCTTTTCTTTTAGTGCTATAACGCGTACCGCGGATTCCTGCAAGTTCTTTAATACTAACTAATAAAAAAATGGACAGTGTCAGCTAGGTAATAACAGAACCTAACTAGTGACTTGACCCGTGTCCGTATTTAACGAGGTAATATTATGGTTTTATTGGATTTTTTATTGAGTTATCGGCTGTAACCGTTAATAATAGCGAAATCAATCGGGCGGTTAATCTTCAGCCTTCAACTTTCTACAGTATTATAAATACCTAAAAAAGTTAATTAATTTTTGGTGTGCTTGTCTACTTGTACCTGCTAGGACAGGTATAGTAGCTGTAACCATTTGTTGAACGATGCCTTTTAAATAACTAGCTTACACACGCGCTCGCTTGATAACCGAATAATAGTAGCCTATATGCTCATCATTATCATCAGGCTTATGTATTATCATCATATGCTATTCTAGGTTAATTAAATATATCTATTTCAAGTTTAATCTAAGTCGGTTCAGCCATCACGGCAAACATACAGATACACAAACTATCGCATTTATTATATTAAGTAGGTTCTAAAACATGAAAATAACCAAATACAGAACCAGAACAGTTTCAAAATCTTATCTTATCAAATTCCCAGCCCGGAAACCAAATGACACCACGATAGGATCTTTAAAAAGTCGCAAACTTCCACAAGATTACTTTTCTAATTTCGCTATTAACCAGACGAATTCCTTTAGGCCTCCGTTGTGGAAGTATAACGGCACGGTAGAATAGAACTAAATTGGTGTCTCGTTGTATGAACCATGGAGACAGGTATGAACATTTGCTAATAAACTCAACATCGACTCACTCACTTTGCAGAATTGGAAAATCGCAGAGTGCACCTCGGCATTGTATTGAAACAGCCGCAACTTATTGCGGCCTACCTTATGCTTAAGCAGCTGCTTAAACATAAGATATTCTTATTCTTCATCTGGGGCCGTCGTGCCCCAGATGAAGAATAAGCCCGTCCATTTCTATCCATCTATGCTGTAAGAGGCAACTAAGAGAAACAAAGCTAAGGGGATAGCCAGCAGTATTCCCTATTATACAACATCAGCTTTATCTGCGCTCGCCAAACCATATGCCGTGGGGAGTATAGGCAAATTCCCCTAAATGATTGTTTCTGGAAATATAAGGAAGAGGCCGTTGTTCAGCAGTGGTCATCCTACGCTGAAATGATGATGCATCAAGCTCAACAAATAGCATAGCATAACCAAACTAATTTGCGCTTCCTTGCTTATTTCTACCCTGTGGGTATAACAGTCTCAATCAAGAGCCCTGAAGTTTCGCAGCCGCAGTAAGGAATTGCCTCATTTTTCCTCTCAACTTAGAAATATGGTCAGAGAGAAGTTTAATTGTTTGAAATGTGATTCTACCAGCGGCGTCCGGACGTTGAATGGGATCCAAACTTTTATGGGTTTGGAAGTTCTACGAGTTAATGTAGGTGCGAGGTTGTATTTCGGAGAGGGTGATAATGTATGATAATGAAAATTTTGCTTTGTGATAATTACTTCGTTACGAGGCTTATTTAGTCGTGACAGAAATGTTCCTAATTGACAATGAACCAAGAGTTACTTTCTCAAATACCTATAATAAGAAGTGTGATGTGATACATTAGTACATACATACATCATAAAATCACGCCTATTTCCCAGAGTGGAGGCAGAGAACACGGCTTTCCACAGGCTGCGATCCTGAGGAGGTATCACAGTTTGTGCTTCGTTCACTCACATCACATTCCTCATACATGCTCGTCAGTTTATGCGTACTTACATGTAAGCTCAAAGCCGGCTGCATATCGAAATGGAGCGTGGCGGGAAGTAGCCTCAGCCGGTCAGTTCTGGATCTGGTCGCTGCTAGTCTTGCCAGTGCGGCCCTCAGTGCTCCAGCCTCTTTCCTGGAGCCCCAGACCCGCAACCACACTGTTCGAGCCCCGTTCGACTCTACTGAACTGAAAAATAGCATTAATCAGCATTTGTTCGCTCATGTACAACTTAGCAAACCGTCCACTAAAATTTTCTGTAGGAGATGAGCATGATACAAATAATTGCGAACGTAAAATAGGCGGTCTTATCGCTATGAGCGATTTCTTCCAGACAACCTTTGGATGGACAGGAATATACGAGTATGATAAGGGCCTGATAGGTGAAGTAACATAGACTTACAAGCGGCGATGGGCCTGCAACCTGTAACGTACGTACGTATTTACTACTGAAAAATCTGGACATGTACCTACTGTAATGTTTGGACGCGCCTCTGACTACCTCTGAATTTTTTTGCAAGACACATAAATAGACAAAATATTCTCTCTCACTAACTCAAAAATAGGTCGTCTCTGCCGTTACATATTCAATGATATTACTAATGTAGAGATAGCCGATTTCATTAAAGTACCTATGCAAGCTCATTCTCTTCTACTTTTGTCTATGAAAACAGCATCAGGAATTCAAATATCGAAGCCTATGAATTTTCAAGTCACTAAATTCAAATCGGCACAGTGACGAGGCGTTTTCGTAGAGGGTTCGCGTCGGAACGAGTGAAAATGGCAATTTCAATGACTCACCTTATATTTAAAATTTCTATTTCATCCTCCAAAGTGATATTTGAAGCTTTCAGGTAGCTCGTTATCTGAAAACGTTTAGTTAGATAAGTTGGATGAATCATCCTGGTGTCGTCATTGTTTCCTAGAGATACTTTAATAATAAATAATAAATATTCCGGACCTATCACACGGTCAGCTGATCCCAAACTAGGCATAGCCTGTGCTATGGGTACCAGAGACTGATATACATAATAGATATATATTAAACACCCAGACACAGAACAAACATCTGTATTCATCACACAAATGTTTGTCCAGTGCGGGAATCGAACCCGCGACCTCTAGCGCAGAAGGCAGAGTTACTACCAACTGAGCTATGAGGCCAGTCTTTACCTGAATTATCTCTAACGTAGTGACTTAAATCCGCATTGACTGTCACTACTGGTAACTTATACATGGATACAGGGTGATAAGTCGATATTTATTCATTTATTTATAACGGTAACAGTACTTAACGAGGAACTAGACAATTAAATAAATTAGAATAATCATCACAAATAATATCTCTAATTGGATAATAAATTCAATGAACTAAAATTGGTAAAAAATGTTTTTTCTCGTAATTTTATTTATTTATTTATTTAATATTTTATTGCACACACATAGTACAGTTGCACAAAAGCAGGGCTTAATGCTACAAGCATTTTCTAACAGCCAGCCTCAAAGGTAACAAGAGAAAAAGGTCAGCGTGCTTGCTGAAAGTAGAGATATAAAGTTGGAGAGCTGACAATTAATAAAAATAACTCCATAGAACTAATACATAACTAATACATTATTCTCGAAATTAGACTGAAATCTTACCTGGTTGACTACTTCGTGGGATATGTTGATACTCGGCTGATCCACTACTTGTAGTCTTGTTTTGAAGCGGGCGGATGCTGAAAAATAAAATATTATTTATTTTCAGGACTAGCTGTCACCTACGGCTTTGCTCCCGTGGTACCGGATAAAAAGTAGCCTATTTTACGTAGAGATATCTAGTGTAGCTATTTTTAGAGTCGGTTCCGTAGTTCCAGAGATAACCCTCTACATACATACAAAAAAGTCTTTGTTTTAATTAAATAGTGTAGTGTGTTACCTCGACGTGCAGGAAATACTTACAAGTATCTGTATCTTTCGGGTTGCAGTCACAAGTAGTTCCATCTCTACATCCTTCTGAGCACTCTTCGATACCACACTCTGAAAAAAATAATTAATAGGTACTTATAAAAGTATGTAGGTATACTTAGTAGTTGTATAAGTAGGATCGTTGTACCCAGCATTTAACGCTCAAAGTTATTAATTTCTTGGAAATAGCTCTAACATTCGGGAGAAGGGGGTAATGATGACAAATTGTAGACGTCTCCCGAGATTCCAAGTAGGTAATTCCCACGTAAGGTGGTACGTTCGTAATTCCTACGTTGGCACCGCGGTAAACTGCTGTTTCAGTAATGGCATGCCTAGCCTACGAATATTCCTATTCTGTTATCTACTCATTTGACTAATTCCAGATTTTGTTCTACATCTATGTAAAGAAGCTTTGTTTATTCGTTTTGTAGTTATGTTCTAGACAGGTTTTTTGGGAGGTAGCCTGACAAGGACAGTTTATTATTAATTAGTTTTAGGTAGGTACCCTTATTAACTTATTATTGTCGTGGCCCCGGCTGAAGAATAGGCCCCTCCATTAGTTCCCCATGGATGTCGTAGGAAGCGACTGATGGAAAAAGCTAGGGGATGGGCAGCAGCGTCCCCTATTTTAACAACGATAGCTGTAACTGCGCTCGCCAACGCGCATACCCAGCGTGGTCATTATGGGCAAATTCGCCCCACATGACAAGGCATTTTTTTTAGTATATTGTTCAGCAATGGACATCTTTCGGTAGAAATGATGATGATGACCAATATTAATCACCTATAATTATTAGTGCTTTACTGGTTCGTAATAATGAATTTTTTTCACGAATATTATTACTGAAAATTTTGAGACCAATCCAAAATTAGTATTCAGGGTGACTTTAAAGAATAGTTTCGCTAGCAATGTTCTTAAATGTTTGGTAATGGTACCAACATGTCCAAAAAATGTTCAAAATCGAGCTCGGCATCGAAATAGGGCAATAAATTGCTAACAAACTGCAAACATATTTCAAGTTCTATAAATTACTAGTAGCACCTGTTAGATCTACAAGAACACTGTTCTTAGCTAATTGCCCTGTTAGTTCCGTAAATGTTAGTTTGGAGTGTTTTGTAAGGAACGCTGTACATTTCACTACATATATTAATTACTCTACTAGGACAGACAATTCAGTGCAGCAAACCTAAACACCGTATTTTGTGTTGCACGATATGGCTGTTCGAGCAATTTATAACATGGGCCCCAGAGAATCACTTCGTAATAAATTATAGAAATAAATATAATGACTGTACCTTGCCAGGATAGGTACCTATATTACAATTTTATATCGGTTCGCAAAAATATGAGAAATTAAAGACGGTCAAGTGCAAGAACTCGCGCCCTGAGGCTTCCATACCATAATTCGTGGGTTCAAATCCCGGTCGTGCAACAAAGGATTTATAAAAATTAATAAAAATTCTAAGTATAGGAATTGACAAACTTATATTTGCGGTCGCTCACGTAGTCATTGTATGACATTGACCGCAAATATAACTTTGTTTCCTAAAAAACTTCGAAATTCCTCAATTTCAGACTTTTCCCTTTAGTTGTGTTACAAAAGCCTAGGAGCTTTTGTAACACATTCCAAATTTCAGAATTGTGAGGTAACTGGAAGTACCCTAGAGGCTTTTGATTTTTTCCATACAAAAATTATACATTCATTGCCATATCTTTTTAATGCATTAAGCTAGAGCTTTGATTTTTATACGGCACCATAAGCTCACAGACCTTAATAGGTGGTATAAATTTCAACATGATACCTTTAGCCGTTTCTGAGAAAAAGGTTCTTGACAGACGGACAGACAGACAGACAGACGGACAATAAGTGATAAGGGTTCCGGTTTTCCAAATGAGGCACGGAACCCTAAAAACAGCGATAGTCATACTGTAAATACTAGAAACATAGATAAATTTGCTGTTCCCGCTAGGCTAGGCTCTAGGCTCACTAGGGTAGGTAAGTAATCCTTTAAAAGTCAATGTGTGAAGTACGACTAAAGTATTTTAGTACTTTTATCATAAAGCAACTAGTACATCTAAAAATATAAGCAAGGCTCATTTTGCCTCATGATCGACACGTATAAGTAGCAATACTTATGAGAAAAACTTCCAATGAGCCAAATGGCTAGTTCGTACCTCCAATGAGCAGAACGTCTAAATTTTTTTGAGTGAACTTGAACGTTTGGAAAAAAAAATCTAGTTCTAGAAGATCACTTTTCCCTACCACTATGTTTCCGCGGTAATAGTCCCGCTGTCTTCACATTTTATTATTTAAAGCTACGAGTACATACCTGGTGAAGCAATCTGCGATTCACAGAGGTCGCCGGTGTACCCCGGGGCGCATATACAGCTGACTGCGGCCGGGCCCATCTGTCTGTCGAAACATTTGTTTTACATTCAGTTGCTTGGAAGCGGTGAGGGGAATAAGAAAAAAAACATAAATGCTGCTTGAAAAGATAAACATAGATCAAACGACGCCCCAGATATATTAGACTAGTGAAAACCCCCGCGACTTTGTTCGCGTGAAGATTTTCATAAAAACTGCAAACCAAGCGATGTCCGAGTTTAGCTTCTGTATTTACCTATATCGAAAGTCTTAAGCCGTGTTCAAACTGCATACGATATTATGTCCTTGATGTCATATACAATTCTTTTCAAAAAGAGCCTTGCCTCTACTAAATAAAGTCAATTTTGAGTTTGTGGGTGTCCTATATAGCTCAACGATTTCGCAATCTATTAAAAGTCAAACACAAAATTAACTTTATTCATAAGATGTAAGGATCATTTTACATGTCATATTGCACGCCGTTTTAACACGGCTTTACTAATATCACGAGGCTCACAGACAGAGAAAGAATTTGCCGCGGTTTTTACCCCGATTCAGAGCGAATAATATTGAGTTCATTTTGGACAGATTCCGGGAAGGATAGATTCTGGATTGGACAGATGCTTCGAAATTGAGTTATCTACCTACTACAGACAAATTTGTTCTTAGAATTGTTTTGAATAAAATAAACTAACTGCTGATTCTGTATATACTCGCTGTTCCTACGATTAGGCTCACTAGGGTTAGTAAATCCTTTAAAGATGTGTATGCTTCTCGATCTCGACAACATTAGGTATATTTTTAAAATACCTCGTTCATTATTATTTCTACCTGATAATGCTATATTTACATATGTATGTCCGTTTATTGGTGTTCGTCTCGTCATAAAAACAAAAAACAAAAACAAAAAGCTATTTATTGACATAAAATCTTGGACAAGTAAATGAATCCATAGGCTCCCGAACTAGTAAAAACTGTGTTTCAGGAGCCGGTGGCTTGTCCATGATATCGATTTTACAATAGATATTATGTCTTCACGTGAGCATTGATACAAACGTTTTTATTAGTCATGTCACAAGGTCCAGTCCGAAAACCAGCGCTGCACCGTACTTCCAAGTTTAGTGTAGCATTATGCAGAGACTAGAACCTATTTGTCTCATATAATGCACCCACCTACTATAATTTACATTCCTACCTACCTACCTATCTAATTTGGTACTATAAAATATCAACCCATCCCTGCCAACTACTTATCTCTTTGTCTGATTGTTTTATATTATTATATTATTTTTATTTATTTATTTATATTCTTAATAAATTTTGTCTGTATGTTTCCTGGGTAGGTGCGTATTAAAATATTATATTTTTTCTGCAAATTTTCTATGCCTGTAAAGTGAACTTGTGCTTATGGGACGAATAAATAGTTTTTTTATACTACCTGCTCGTCAATGGCATATTATGTGTCATGCAAACCTTTCCTAAAGTAAGTCATTACAGCCCTACGGTCTAGCCGGGTCATAATGTTGTACTGAATTTCATTATTTCCCATGGGGCATAATGTGATTTGAATTTGGAATGCAACCCATGTAGTCGTGCTTGATCGAGGTTGGTTTCAAAAATGTTTGGGTGCAATGAGATTTTATTCTAATTAGGCTATGTTATCATTTTCTTTGCACTGCCTACAAATTAAAAAAAAGAAAAACATGAAAACTTTTTACGAAATTCATTTTCAACCGCGCACGAAGAAGGATTTATTCGAATGTCGAACTGACCACTACAGAATAGACTACAATAAAAGAAAAAAAGGCGCCAAGCGCTCAAACTGCTCTGCTGTTAACTACACTGAAATTCAGTTTCGATTCGAATAAACTTCTAAAAATTGTCAAGTGACGACGACAGTGATTTTGATTCGACTCCAGAATGCATACAATCTGAAGCCTCTGGTATAGTTGGAAACTTACTTCCAGAAAAATAATTTCTTTACAGTCTACTTAACAGTCATTGTTTTCAATTGCCTCGCAGAAAGTATAAAAAGTAGAGTATGCATCGCGGGCTTAAATGTGTATTTGTCTTGGGCGATCTTGAACCCCTCGTACTCAGGATTCTTGCCTTAACTCCCTCGCTCCGCTCTGGAGTTAACCATAGAATCCCTCGTTCTCGGGGTTCAATATAGCGCCCGCGACATAATACACTACTTTAAGCCCTTGTTGCATAATCTACTATTCTTTCTTTCTTTCTTAGCACATCGCTTGGGACATTGTTATATATCCCAAGCGATGTACTAAAGTTATAAGCGAAATTATTATTTAATTATAAAACGAAAACTCTTATCACAAAATATCCGACTATATGACAAAAAACTCGACTACTAACAGAGTTTGCAAAAGGATCTTTAAAAAATAACTAAGCCGTGGTTTCTTGCCTGTATTTTCTAGAAAATGACGCTTGTCCTTCGCGACAACAGTTAGGTCGCGAAAAACAGCCGTAAATTCAACTAGATTTAAGACGTTTCAAAATGATCCATGCTATTTCCATGAATATGATATCAACCAGCCAGGATATTGTGTAAACATAATGGTAATGAAGATCGCAATTTTAAGGATGATTTTATCAATATTAACGACATCTGAAGTTTTTCAAACTTGAAATGGAAGAAGCTAAGGTCTTGAAGTTTTCCTTTGTCAAGTTTGGAACGTTTTGAATGTTGCTAAGATTGTTAAAATTACCCTTAAAGTTACGATCTCCATTGCCATTACGCGTACACAATTGCACCACTGATTGCAATCATACCAACACCATCCGACAATCCGAATTAGTCCGATACCCAATACCCATTTCCCTCAAAAGAGCTTCTCCATTCACATCCATCGTCTTTCAGTTCATTCAGCACAAAACAGTAGACGAATGCAAGCCTTGCAGGATCGGGCAAAGGATCGCAAACAGTGGCCTTTGCCGGTGAACGTATCTTATGGGTAATGGATTAGAAACATCCCCTGCGTTCTAACTTCTGGGGCTGTCTGGAATTCTGAAGGTGAATAAAACGAAAAAAAAAACATGAAAGTTGCAAGCCCATCGCTGCTTTATACTCACTAGTTTCTTCACTAGTTTTTTCTTCACATCATTAGTGCACACATTTCGAATAGAAAAACTCACTGGTGCACAACCGAGTTCGAACCCACGACCTTCGGATCGAAACTTGCACTGTGCCCCGCACTCCCCAGTTACATAGTAATAATAATAAAGCCAAAAAATAATAATATTAACTTGTATTAGTTTTAAGTTTCTTTCTATAAAGCCATATATTCCCCATTTGGGTACAACACTAATTACATACGATTACAATATTAATTTCATTCTACATTTTGCATAAAATCACTTAAATATGTATATACCTATTATAAAATTTCATTTTCATTATGTATTTTTCAATTTACATTTTTATGGGGCTACCCATTTTTGGGCAAAGGCCTCCTCCAACCCTTTCCAGTCGTTTCCTTGCTGGGCTAGACGTTACATAAGCTCAAGATGAAATTAAACGAAAACTCTGTAAAAAATCTACTCTTAACATGATTTGAAGCAATCTTTATGACTTTGTTTTTTTTTATTTTCAACACTTTTTAGAATTTGGTCAGCTCTTCTGTTCCAGGCAACTTTTTAAACGCTCACTCGGGATGACACCGGCCACCTACACGCTTTCGAATAAAAAAACAAAAGTATAATGAAATTGTCCATGAAGTGTTTCGGTCGTGATTTCAAGAGATGAGATGATATTTTTTAAGTTTTACGGGACAAGTAGATAGATAGAAGATAGAAAATGCTTTATTGCACACCATAAAAAGTACAAACATTAACAAAAAAACAATAAAAACTAAACTATGTGATGAACAATGGGCGGCCTTATTGCAAGAAGCAATATCTCTGCAATAAAATTTAAATGGGACCACCTTTTTATCTACAAAGTGATTCATAATATATATACTATCCCTAAAGGGGCTTATTCAGTCAACAAAAATAAAAAATATTACCGAAATAGGGTGTAGAATAAGCGCCTTTGGGGATAGCATATATATAATGAATCACCTTGTATAAAACAGAGAAATAATTATCAAAATCGGGTACCATTCGTTAGAGATATCCAGAGACATTAAGTATAATTATACAATAAAATAACAGACGAGTTGAGAAACCCCTCCTTTTTTTTGAAGTCGGTTAAAAATGAGTATGTTTTCCTTTCTCGCCGTTCTCTGGGTACCTTACTCTGAAAAAGATCGGAGCTGAAACGACTTATTTTCATTTAATTTATTCGCATTCCTAAATAAAAAGCTTACACAAATAATTTCACAGACTTTATGCTATTTAGTGAAACCCTTTTGTCCCAGGACGTACGTCGACCTAAGTAATTGGGAATATTTTGCGTAAAAAGGGGTATGTTTGTTGGGGCAACAACAGCCCAAACAGGCATACAACTGAGTAAACTCACTTTTTGCTGTTGGCTTTAACTGAACGGATCGAATTGTTTGTTGTATGTTGCTTATTTTCGTTTGAAAAAGACTACGAAAATATTCCTTTTGTGACAGAAAACTTTGACAAAAATGTTTTCGTTTTGACTAACCACTAGCCCTGAATAAGCAAGTTAAAGCCTACGCATACCGGGACGAAATGGCAGGGGATTTTGTCACCGGTCAGCGCACACTAGCCGCTTGGATACTGCATTCCGGCCGCCCGCGGCACGCGAAGTGGGTAGCGGCGCGGTTGCAAATGTGGTGTGCATGTACCCACGCTTACACTGCCTCACCCCGCGGCATGTCACGGCGTCCTTCGGCGTGCCGTTGCATACCGCAGTGTGCTGCGTCATCCTTTCGGTGCCGCGGGATCGATTGTAAAACAAGATGAGTTTGAATATTTAATACGTTTGAAAGCACACTGCGATCGTGAGGTCGCCGTTAAGGGTTCCATCTGAAAACCAGCGCTGCTACACTTCGTATGCGGCATTAAAGCTGAGATGGAACCTTTTTTGGCTCACGCATGCACCTCGGCACGGACTAATGAATACCCTAGTTTTGTTTCTTCCTACCTACTTTTGTTTGTTACTTACCCACCTCTTTATAAACTGTAGTGTCTTTTCTCATTAGTTTGTGCTGTGCTTGTGTGTCCAAAATAAATGTTTTTTCTTTCTTTCTTTCTTTTTTAAATACAAATAAAAATACTTTTTATTTTTGTCTCCCGGTTTGCGTAGGCCCTATTACTACCTACCAATTTTGGTCATTGTATCGTCTATCACATGTAAGGCACAGAACAACGGAGCCTACTGTTAGTAGGTAAGTATTATATAAAGAATCCTTGAGAGATTTAATCCTTGGAATTGGCACCTCGGTAGCGTGGCAGGTGACTGTCCGACTCAGACGCAAGAGGTGCAGGTTCGAACCCCGCGGGGCGGGCCGCATGCATGACCTGCATTTATATGTATCGAGTCTGGGTGTTGGGATTCCATGGTAGGTACTTTTAGTTTCTGACACCTGCGAAATCCACGAAAGCCTAGGGTCAGTATCTGACTGGTGAGTGAAGGTATTAATTTTGATTTATTTCATCTAGGAACGTTTTAAACAAACAAAATGAATGAATCTTGACGTAATAAAGAAAATGAAGTAAGTTATGTTAACATAGGCCTCCCCCAAAGAGTGCCATGACGAACGGTCTTGAGCCTTTTCCATCCACCGACTTCCCGCAACCTTTTCGTCGGTCCATCGGGTGGGGGGCCTTCCAACACTGCGTCGTCCGGTTCGTGGTCGCCACTCGAGAACCTTTGTTCCCCAACGGTACGGTTGGTACTAAGTGATAATTCATTCACATTAAAAAGCCACAAAACAAGCAATGCAGTATTCCATAAATCATTCTTGTTACCAGAGCAAACTTAATTTTCCCATGTAATCTCAAATAGTTTGGCGAGAAAATTTGTGGAGGAAATAAGAGTGAGTCGTATCTTGCGTCCCATTTGGAATCTTTATTAAAATTATACCTTAGTACTATAATTTAACATGAGGTTTCACGTTTTCCTTGAGATTGAGGAATTGATAATATTCAAGAGCTGTTCCAGAAAGATTCATTTATATATTTCTTCTCTTATCTTGTCGATTTCATAAAACGATATGTCGGATGTCTTTAATGTGTATGTCTTCTATAATACCTATACATAACTGTTTTTGTTTTTAGTACAATGCTTGTGTATTTTTAGAAGTAAGGAGAAACTCTTATCAACTATTTTTCTAAGACTGAGATTCAGAAATCTGAGTTTGTTTTATAAATTAATACGAAAGAACAGATAAAGAAGAGACCGATGAGATTTTTCCATTTATTATTAAGTCAAAGGATCTTCTATACAAATAATAGTCTAGGAATAATTTCCGTAAACTCTTTTCCACAGCCAGCTTGCATAATTAAACTGAACGAAAAACGACGGAAATAGAATCGGGGTAGTGGTGGAATTGCAGGAGTGTCACAATTGGAACAGGAATATTATTAATGTTATCACGATTAATTTGAAATGAGGTAAATTTATCAAAATTTATAAGGTGATTTTAATGATGTGTACTTAGATAATATGTATACTATCTAAGGATGATTACTATCCCGTAAGGGGCTTATTCTACAAAGTCTATTCTATGACTCTTGTAAATTCGGTCATTTTTCATTGCAAATAATCTACGTAAATATCTGCTGTTTTGGGGTAAAATCAATTCAAACTCTATTATTAGCTGTTTTAGGTAGAAATCTTGATGTCAACCTTCTCGTAAATTCAATAATTACTTGAAAAGACAGCAGATCGGGGGAAAAACTGATAAATTGATTTATCTTTTTGTTCATAGATTAAGCCATATCGGGCACTAGTTATGAAAATCATTATGACAGAACGGACGGACACGGTAGGCTGGTCGTGTAAACTACCTGCATAATGTATTATTCAGGTACCAAACACATCTGAAATTAGCATACAATACAAATGGTTGGACAAATGCGTCGGAACTTTACTACATTATCTCACATTTTGAATGAGCCCTTTGAATGAGAGAATTAAAAGCTTACTCAGTCTAATTTAATAGCTTTAAGGATGTAAACAACTTTGATGTCATTATGACATGAGGAAAAGATGACAAACGGCAAGAGACAGAGGAGGATGGCACGAGATGGAGGAGGCCTTTATCCAGCAATGGATAGCCCCTAAATAAATAGAAAAAAAAACAAAAAAAAAATGTACACTAGGGAAATACGGTTAGAATAAAATAATAAAAAAAGCATGTAAACAACTTTGATTTCATTATGACATGAGGAAAAGATGACAAACGACTAGGAATACCAGGGTTAGTTCTGAATCACTCTGTCAAATAAAAATAAGCGTACATTTGTCAAAAAGAGACTCCACGATATCTCGTCTCTAGTCGAAACCACAGAAGAGAGCCTACAGCAACACAAAACGTTACTTAAGTGGGACGGAACCATTTCAGAGTAATGTGCATTTAACTTGTAACGAGACAAAGTTCTCGACAAATATTGAAAGGAATTCCGCCGTGGTCCCGCCACCCGTAGACCGCGAAATTCGTTATGCAGGGGAAATTGCTCGACGTTAAAGGAAACGGGTGACCGCTATTTGTTAATGAACGCTTTAATGGTTTAAAGAAAGGTTAACGTTATTTTGCAGAGAATGCGCTTGCAAAAGTTGTGATGAGTTGTTTATTTATTGGCAGATTGTATATATTTTTTCAGTTTCATACGTCAAAAGGAAAACTCTGGTTGATATCAAGTTGAATACATATGTACAAAAGCCAAGGCGTGAGCGTGAGCTTTGCTCTCTGTTTTCCACAATATGAAGAGCTTTAAGAAAAATACAAAAAGATTTCTCCAGGGCAGGCAACGCATTAGCAATGCTCCAGGTGTTGCAGATGTCAATAGGCGACGGTAACCGAAGCCATGCCTCCGTATAACATAAAAAAAAATATATATATATATTTTCCATAACAGTGGATCATGTTGTGGATGGGCTAGTGTGAATGGGACCGTTGTTGGAAGGGAAAGACCTTTAGTGAGCGTACGTTTAGTGACCAATTTATTTATTATCAGCCTGAAGAACAAATAGGCCTAAGGAAATTAGTTGAAAATCTCTCCTTTCTACGTGTACCTTTTTAGTTGGATGTATTTTCATTCTCTTCTTAGAATTACGCATTCCATTGTTTTTATGGTTTCATTTGCTTGACCCCGTAACCTACGACCAAATAATAAAACCTAAATGAAGGGTTGCTCAATAAATCTCACCTGCAGGTGCCACCGTTTTTGCACATGTTGGAGGTCCGCGGGCAGAGGGGGCCGACGCCGCAGTCCGCGCCGGAATAACCCTCGAAACACGAGCAGAAGAACTCCCTGTAAATAATAAGAAGTCAGGTGTTATTTTGGAGGGGTTGAGGAGCGCGTCCATTGCGTCCGCGTAGGCGTACGCAGACTACGGGTTTGTTGCTTTATAAAACAAATCTGTACGCTGTACACATACCATGGCCCGACAGGGGCTTATTCGACACCCAATTGTCAGTAAAATTTATTGTTTTTTATTCAAAAACACTATGTTGTTTTGGGCATGGGCAATTATTCAGTTGATTCAGGTAACAATCTTGATATCGAAAATTTAATAAATTAGTTCGCCATGGAACTCTTTGGGGGAGGCGTATGTCCAGCAGTGGACTTCTACAGGCTGATGATGATGATGGTATACAAAAAATTATGATTATCATAGTACCTAACCATCAACTTGCGCTGTTTTCACCTTTACTTTATACCTAGTACCTAGTACTACCATCTCCATAATGTGTTGTGGCATTATTTTGAAAATTATGAAATGTACTATGCAGGCGAATGTACTTCTTTTTTTTCAGCTCACCCATAGAACAGCCGTGAGCTAGCTTTGTTTACGTACTTTTATTCAGAGCGGTCATTTTTGTGTCATGTTTACTTTTTACTTTAATATTTAGCCCGCATAAAACCACCTAGATACCAACGTAAAGTAATTCAATTTGTCACGAATTTGCAGCCAAGAAACGTCGCAATTTCCAGTCGCAGAGCGCGTTTAGCTTCGTTTTATTAGGTTTATTTGGCCCATGTTTTGAACTGATTTTGGCAGTAGACAACATTGATCAGTTTCATCACTGTACCACTGCAGAAAGACTGCAATCAGCTTTGAACGATTTTTTCACATTCTTCAAATGGAACAGTAAAAATATCAATCTAATAAATCCAGCGAAATAAACCCGGGCAGAAGTGCCTACAGAGACGGTAAAGGGAATATGACTTTTTGTATGCTGTTGAATTTTGAAGGGCAGAATATTGGTTGTCAAATATACAAAGAGCTCTTTGTGGGCCTTATTCATGGTTGTTAAGGTCGACTATGCCTAGTTACTGAAAGCGCTGGCTGAAAGTTTCAGTGAATACTGAGCCTATAGAAACGCAATTTTCAGTGATAAAAAAGTTCGTGATAGAATCCGTTTTGAAATACGATAAAGTGTTAAAAGCTCACACGATTTTTACTGTAAAAAAATACTCAACTACACAACTATCTAATTGCTCGCAAAATACAAAAGTTAGGTTAGTCGCTCGGCTCCTAAATCTAATTTTTTACTGATTTTTTATTATATCATGTAGTTTCTACAAAAGAGTTTACTAAAACAAAAGAGGGTAAAATTCAAATAAATAATAAATATCCGTAACGAAAAAGTTCCTACGCTGAAAAAGAAAGTAATTAAATTATTGTTGAATTTTGAAGTATTTATAAAATAATTGATGGCCCGAAATCGAAATCTTTGAAATCCGCGAGTGTCTTACTTTTATTCCACTTCTGCCCTATGAATATTCATTGTTGGCTTTTTACTAGGAAGTAAATACCAATGACATCTCATTCTCAATGATTGTTCCTATTTACCATGAAGCTTTCACGTTTCATAATATATTTAGCTCTACACTTCTAGTCATCTTTATACAATTATTTTACAAGCAAATGTCTCACTACCCTCGTCGTCAGCTCTCTCGCCCAATCTACCCTTCACACTGAATTTTCACACCCTATTAACTGCTCTAATGGGTTCCCAAGATTTTGCCGAATAATTTCTCGAAAATTCACAGAATCTGACGTTGATTCGATTACTCGGAAATGCATCATGTTGAGGTTTTTCCGGTTGCAGAGTTTCATCTGGGGACGCGGCAGCGCCACCGCCAAGGCGAGTGGGCGAAGCCGTAAGGTAGCTTTTCTCGAAGCAACAGAGGGCCTCTGTTTCTTCGAGACATATGGAACTCAGATTCTGACCTTTCTACTTGGTCTCAAAATAAAGCAGAACTTACTGAAAGTCCTGCCTAGCATTACAATGTCCGAGTAGCCTGCACTCGATAGCACTGCAGGAGGTAGGTCCGGGCGGATCCGTGGGTGCCCGCACTGCGTACGTCACGTTGAACCCGAACACGGATAGAAGGCCCAGAGCTCTCAGCTGCGTGCCTTCTAGTCTGTTTAGTATCAGCTCCACCACCAGGACCGGGCTTGTGACCTGTGGGCAAAGAAAAATAAAGGGATTCAGTGAGAAATACACACCTCCTACTTCACAGACGTCATAAACAGATACATATCTCTCTCGAAAAAAAAAAACAGAGAAGAGTTTTTTTTAATTGTGTCGCAAGCCAACGAATATCTCTATACTACTACTACTATCCACATACGTTGTCTGGTAAAAAATGACGAGGCATGAAGACCTACTTTTGTATAAAATTTTATAGGTTGTGCAATAAAGTATAAATAAATAAAAATCTGAAACAAAGTGAAATGGTTCACTGATCGGATTGGCAGAATAAAACTACAGATTTTCTTATTTAGGACCTGGCTGAGCCGATAATCTCTGTAAATGCCATCAATGTACCTAATAGGTTACAAAAGTATTCAGTATCAGCTCGATCGGTTTGCTCAGCCACAAAATAGCGATATTAGTCTGAAAAGCTCACAGAAAACGCTTCATCGAATTATTTATGAACACATTCATCACAGAGGCGTTTACACAAGGGCTAAGTAGAATTTGGCACTTCGCCAACAACGAAATTGTAGTTTTTTCCTCTATTGCCAAGTATAAGTCTGCAAAACTTTGTCGAAATAATGTGTTACGAAAATCCTTTCAAAGTTATGCTGTGGAAGTAGGCAAAACCGACGGTAAAATTTAGAAATGTTTGTGAAAGAAAGAATGGTTTTAGCTGCAACATATTTGTACCGACTTTAAGTAGGTATACCCACTGTCTGTGAGTCTACACGAGGCATTATAGGTCCTATAATTTTATAATTAGGGTCGAAATCCCTTTGCGTGTTAGATGTTTAGTTCCAATTCTAGGCTGAAGATAAAAAAAATGATAATACGAAGGTTATATCTAATGAAATGTGATAATCTAACAACCACAAAAAAATATAATAAAACAATAATCTTTTTCTGGATAACTCAGGTTATTTCCCGGGAAACTCTGTGCTTGAAACAGTAGTAGTTGCAATGGTACTGTTCAATATATTCACCTTATAACTCAATCTGCCCCCGGCGTGTTTCATTCAACACGCTGCAGGACTAACAATCTCTAATATTCCGGTCTTTAGCCGAACCCTTAGCACCAGTTCAAACGTTTTTAAAATTGCTGGCAAGTCTCTAATTTCAAATGAGCGGTGGTAGAGATAATTTATAAATCTGATTGGCCTAACTGGTCGCATTCCGACAGAATCATATCATATAGGTGTTTTTACTTCACACACCTATCAAAAAATACTTAAAAATCGAAAGCGATTGGATACGATAGCGTTACTCTTCCGAGCCAATGACATCGACGGTGTTTGAAAGCTTTTAATTTTTATTGAATTATGAAAGATTACAGATAAGCGTGGTATGGGCATGTCACGAGGTCGGAAGAATGTCACGTGACGAGAAGATTGCTAGAAATGAGTGTGGATGTATTTAGAGGTAGGCCCAAGGAAAGATGGAAAGATGGAGGGTGGGATATGGGTAAGAAAAGAATGAGTGCTGAGATGGCGACTGATTGAGGGAAATGGAAGAAGAATTCACTGTGCCGACCCCACATAATGTGGGATAAGGGCAGGAAGATAATTTGACATGTGGTATCGTATCGTAAGATTAACATTTGTAACCGAATCGTTTTAAGTTCCATATTGTCTAAACTGGTGCTTCCATTTTCGTATCAAAGCTTTGTTTCAATGGCATAGGACGTGGAGCTCAGATAAGCGACGGAAACGTAATTCTATAGGGTACAATAATCCTATGCGCCAGCCTACACCAAATGTTTGCTGAAGATACACAAACACAGTTTTAGCTTGAATTAGGTAAACAGTGTGGTGCGTGTAATATTTGCGGTTTAGAAGTTAGGAAGATTATCCTTAAAAGCATTTTGTCCTATTTGAAACATCTTGCTGCTCTGTCCTTTAAATACTACTAAGTATTTAAAGGACAGAGCAGCAGATGGTAATTCCGTTTGGGTAAAAGAAGGTTTAGTTTCTGGACGATCGTAACATTTTTGAGATGGCTTTAGCAGATAATATAAGAATGAATATAATTTAGAATATTTAATGTAGATAAGTACATTATGATGACTTGATTATTATCTTTAGTGTTCTCCCACAGTTTAGCCTTTGGCTGCGGTAAGATATACGCACAAGATTAGTGCGATTTCAACATCATTAGTTAATGAAGCTGAACTCTACTAGAAATAGATTTGTATTACTTAGCAAATAGAATTTAGACTTTACAGAGCGACGGACGCACCTAATCATGCGCGTAGATACGTCTAATCACGGCCTAAGGACTCTAATGAGCAGAAAGAAACTAAACGCAGAGCAAAAACTTATCAAACTCGACTATCCTCCAATTATTCCTAAACGTTAATTCACGAGGATCGTTGAAATAAAACGTTAAATTTTTCGAAAAGGTTCTATATTTATTTTTCGTTTGCGGATTCGAAATTGCGACGGAAATTACTGACTCGCGATAAATTGCAGTAAGCATAATCCTGTGCTCATTTGTGCTATTGACGTACCTAGCGCAGCTTCGCGAGCTTAATGTTATTTATTTTTCACAGTTGCATTTGTACTGAATGTTTGAAACTATTACCCGATAAGTTTTAGATGGCATGGTCATTTACAGAGGATAAATAAAGAAGATTGACGAAACAGGTGGCGCATGTGAATGGGACTAGTGGCAGATTTACACATTTCCCAAGTAGGTATAAGCTGTTAAGTCTTAGCTGCCTTTATTTTCGTTTAACCTTAGAACATAGTATTTTGCGCTAACGTTGAATGTAAGGGAACAATGAAAGGGAAGATGGAAAAGTCACCCTATGTTTTGTCTTGTAGACTTCTTTCTGCAAGACATTACAAAACCGTAGTACAGAAATCTAAGACAGTATGAAACGGTCACCAAATTGTCGCCCCTAAAATCTACTGCCCTAGGCTCCACCGCACGCGCCAAGGTAGTCCTCGGCGTACGTTTAGTGACCAAATCGATGAAGTTGTGGAAAAAGGCCAGGTCAAGAGTACTCATAACCGACGAGCATGCATAAGCAATGTGATGAGAATGAAGCAAAAGGTATGTCAGGTCTATCTTAGTAAGAGGAAAGCCGTGGTCTGCCTACCTCTCTGGGAAACGGGCGTGAGTTTATGTATGTATGTATACGCTTCGTCTTTATTCTCGGGTCTCATGGAAATAGACACCATCCATGTCTCCGACATTGATTTGGATTTGAGTAAGATCCCACAAGTGGAGGCGTTACGTTAGCACGTAAGGCGGCGAGAATGTTCGCAAAAATTGTGTTCACTAGAGAATTTAAATTATCACTGGTCTCTCTGCAGTATCTCTAAATATCACTCTACAGTATCATTCAACAATCTACAGTGTCGCTCTGGGGAACAATTTCAAGGATAGAGTCATTCTACTTCATTGCACAGTGTCGCTCCTGGGAAGAGATCTCAGGGACTTAATGTATAGGAGTGGAGAACTGAAAGTATGTATGAATTAATCTTTGAATTTGTATTGTTAAATTTTTTTATTTCGTTTAGTTCATAGAAGGGGCTCATTCTATGAACCAAACGATAGATTTCGGGATATTAGACATATTACGAATCAACTTGTAGAAACAATCGAAAGCACTAGCCAATAATATAATTTATACCTATGTATCTAGTGAGTCTGTGTATCACTATCAGTAAACTGCAGTGGTTTTATTTATTTGCACAGACCTCAGTTGACTGAAGAATCCACTTTTTATATCTTTTTGGACTTTAGGTTACATATATTTTTTATATAGGTACGTTTAAGTTTGTTTTCTCTCCACACATAAATTGTGAACGCACGACCTGTAAACCAAAAGAGCAACAATTTCATACGGCTCAGGCTGTTTATTACCCCGGGTATAATTCATTCAGTCACTCGACAAACTTTCGCAATTATGTGTACCTACTTTTACGAACTTCGAGCTCGACAATAAGTTACGTACTCGTTTGCAAAACTTTGACTAAGGATGTAAACAGACAGCGGTGTGCTTGGATGATGAAATTCAGATATTTTTTCATGATCAAACTAACTTCTTGAAGTGAAGTTCCACCGTTGTATTATAAATCGCATTATACGAAGTTACTGTATTATTAAAAGGAGTTTTAGTACCTACTTAGTCATTATTTCGGCCGTAGGACGTGCACAGACGGACAATGGACATTGGCTTTTCCCATATATTTCCTACGAAACTTAGGTATTACGAGTAAATAGACAGCCTCTTCACACTCAATACAAACGAACAGATCGAATTACACCTACTATGGTCTATGACCCGGCTGAGGTATGCTGGCTAACTGAAAGAACACATCGTGAGGAACCGGCATGTACTAAAACCTAAAATTCGAAGACATGTGCATGAAAGACGCCTCTACTCATTACACTGATTCATTAAGAATCAGTAACAACAAGACCAACAAGCAACCAACCAATATGTTGGTTGGTAGAAGTATTTTTCCTACGAGCCGATTTTCGTATGGGCTGTAAGTTTATGAACTCTCCCAGCACACACGTCGTCACGCCCTTACGATGTAATTAATCCTTGTTTATTTGAGCAAACGTGTGTACCAGATTATAATTCCACGTTTGTTTCAAAGCAGCCACAAAGAAAGCCACTAATGTGGCAGAAAGGAGATTAATATGTGTACGGTTATTCCATTAAAAAAACATTATACAATGAAGTTGGCATACAAGCTTACAATCTGTTAGCAATCTGTTGGTAAGTGGACATCAATGACTGAAAGTTTACCAAATATTGTTTTATATGAGCAAATCCAAGTAATTATATCGTTGAAAGAATGTAAAATAATCATCATCATCATCATTTCAGCCGTACGACGTCCACTGCTGAACATGGCCTCCCCCACAGACAGAGTGAGTTCCTAATCATGTGGGGGGATTTGCCCATACTCACCACGCTGGGCATGCGGGTTGGTGAGCGCAGTTAGAGCTATCGTTGTTAAAATAGGAGACGCTGCTGCCCATCCCCTAGCTTTTTTCCCTTAGTCGCCTCTTACGACATCCGCGGATATGAGATATGGAGGGGCCTATTCTTCAGCCGGGGCCACCACGACCAATAAAAAAAATAATAATAATAATAATACTGTCTGTAAAATAATACTGCGGAAAAATTGCATGGGGCATTATACATCTTTCTACTAACTAAACCGCAAAAATGAAGTGGCGACCATGTAAAAGTGTTATGTTGGGGCTCAAAGAGCTCGTTAGCACCGCAGACATGAATGTTACCTACCTACCACTGTTAAAACACTGGACACAGATAATGATATAATTGCAGTGATGAATGCTATCTATAAAATGGTTAAGCCCTGAAAATGCTGAAAATGAATCAGAAGAAGTGAAGGGGCGCCAAGAACAAAAAAAAGAAGTCATTCAACGGATGTCTAGAAAAGCTTTGATGCATTTTTTTGAATTAAGGTGGTAAACAAGCGTATTACTCATTGTGATTTTTGATCATATTTGCCAATCATCAGCTCATCCAAAAATGCATTGAAGTAAATTTTTGTATAATTTATTAGCCAGTCGTAGTAGCTCCCGAAAGTAGATGGTTTCTCGATAAGTTGGACAGTTTTTAAAGTAATGAAAATTTATCACATTTTCCTTCGTTAAAAATATTGTCGTCATAACCGCCACTGCGGAGTGCGAGCCAATTTCAACTATAATGCAGTTGGAATAATGTTATGATAGACGTTGTTTACACTATATTGTGGGCAATTTTTTTTATATATTGAGCTTGAATTCTTTATTTCCTTGAGTAAATGCGAGTGCAATGTGGAAGCGTGATAGCCCTGGCATCATTATCCTCCTACGGGTGTCCACACGTTTTAAATCGCATACGATATTATACTATACGAGTCAACCTTCCCTACTATGTTCGGGAGTGGTTTCATTAAACCGAGACTTGGACCTGACTCGCATAGTCGCACTAAGAAAGATTGTACCAACTTAGTTTACTTGCCTACTTGTAATCATGTAGGTACCTATCTATCTCTCTCTCTCTATTCTTATTCAGAGAACGCATGATGTCTCAACCCCATATAACGTTGGACAAGACGAAGATGATGATGACGTATATCAGTGATTGAACATTAGTTCCACCATATATCTCTACATCAACGTGCACACACACTCCCACATATCTCACATTCTATTTTCCGCGATCTTTCATTTTCGGTGCTATAAATGCAAAGAGTCGACGCAATTTCGCGTTGGAGCGCTCTCGGCTATTACCTACTGTGGTTCTTGATTTCGGATATGGCGCTTAATGGCGTTGGATGATAATGGCCATGGTCCATTTTGATTTGATAGTCGTTTAAAGTCAATGTCCCATTGAATAATAAATAAAAAGCGCCGTTGTTTCCCTACAGCCTTCCGATTTACATACAAAGGTTGCTCAAGTCCGGGAAATCGGAGGATTCAGCTACGTGTAACAACGTCTCGTCTCGTTGCACAGAAATGTGGAAGAGTACCTTTCTATTACTAAATCTTAGTGTACGTTTACCACAGATTGTAATATTTACAAGGTTCCGCCCGATCAGTGACCATGCAAACATTATGCTTCTGCCAGAGTTCTCCAAGGTACTAAGATTATATTAACATGCAAAAAAAATCTCAAGACTAAGGAATCGAAACTGTTTCCCTCCCCTAGATACGGGGAAGTGCTGACTACTGCTCCACCTTGTCAACTCCTAATCTGCCTGAAATTTATTTTATATTTTTTTTATAATTTTGAGCTTCATGATGGTGTAGCAGGAATAAGATTTTGATTAATGTTTATTGTAAACTGTTGAACAAATAAATTGGTAGGTTAAAAAAAATACAGCCGACTTGAGAACCTCCTCCTTTTGGAAGTCGGTTAAAAAGTAATGGCACCAACATTCTGCACTCTTCAACGTAAAATATAAAAAAAACAAAACAAATAATAAATATTTTACTTACAAATGGGAATATAAGAATTAACTCCAAAATGGGAACAAATACCATGAACAAATACCTACATTCCTTTCGTGAAAAATTGTAACAACTACACTTTTGAGATAAGCCAAAATTAGACTTTATTACGAAAAACATTTCTATTAAGTAATTTGAGCGGTAGGATGGTAATAATAATACTAGATTCTTGGGTGGCAGCTGATATTTAAATACAAAATCATAAAGTTAATCACAGCCGTCTTAACAACTGCTTAGAATTAGAAGCCCTGGATTAACTTACTGCCTTTGAACAGTCTGAACCAATCAGCCAATAATGGCAATCATAATAATTAATTTGCAGACTCAACCAACCGATTAAACTAGAACCCTGTATCAAAACAAAACTGAAAACTATCCAGTGCAAAACCTGTTAGGATTTTTCTGGTGTCCTGATTCTGTCGATTGCCGATGTGGCTCCACGATTGGTAGTTTTGCGCTAAAATTGGCTGGCGTCAAGGTTTTGGCATTGGGGAAATAAACATGTTTTCACGACGAATATTTTTGACTAGCTTTCGCTCGCGGCTTCGCTCGCGTGGTACTTACTGAAATAAAAAGTAGCCTATGTACTATTCCAGACTATATATCTATCTCTGTGCAATATTACTCTGTGGAAGAATTCCTATCTGATAAGCTTTTGTAATAAATAAACGACTGACGACATCATAAATAGATACCTAGCTTAACCTGAATTGTTTTTATCCAATGCTATTTTTGACTGTTTATACTATGCTGTTATTTGACATTTAATGAATAAGTTACCAATTATTATTATTATTTAAATGTATGTAAAACAAGACATTTGCAGCGCCCTACAGGGTACATGTACTTACTTAAGCTACCCTTACACCTAAGCTGTATCTGTACAAATCAGAACAAAAAGTTTTTGGTATTTTATAGAAATACGTTTATTAATTAATTTTTAGTTACACACACGATAACATTGCATGATGGATGAGAACCAACCGGAAGTCCTACCATAGACCCTTCAGCTCTTCCCTAGACCAACGTTCGGATACACATAATTTACATTGTTGTTGTTATTGAACAGTATCCATGTAAATGTTGGCAATAAATGAATATGAATATGTAAAATTTCATCCAGATCCGTTCAGCAGTTCTGGCGTGATTGAGTTACAATCCATCCATCCATTCAAACTTTCGCATTTATAGTTGTAAGATTGCGCGAATAAAATATCGCTTCCTAAGGGGTGGTCAGCGACAGGCTCTCAGCTAGAACTAGTTGTGGGCCGGATGGCGGTTCGCTTTTCAACAGAATTTATGTGACGGCCATTGTTGACGGCTGTCCATCGACGGCTCTTTTCGAAAAAAAAGGAGCACGTCCATTGCGTCAGCAGCATACGCTGTGTTCAGGGCGTCAGAATTTACAGGCTTGCCGATGGAGTGCATCCACTTCTAGGATTTTAGTATGTAAGAACCTAAGTTCGTATGAACTAAGAAGCCAAATTTAGTGACGGAGGCTATAGTCATATGTTCAGGCTATAGCGCCTTCTCAATGTATAATTAGCAGTAAGATGTAAATTATTATTATAATTTTGTCAGGCGTTGTGTCAATTTATAGGTACGTAACCGCCATGTCACTCGCACTTACTCAGCGACTTTCAAACCATTCGCACTATAAAATTCAATCATACAGTTTTTGGTGGTTTTATTTGCACCAGTATATCCTCCAAAGATATATTACGCCCGAAAGATTCCGTCGTGGCCTAAGAAGATTAAAGTATTTGTATTTTTCAATTTTCTTTACTTTATTCTGCGTTTTTATGTGTGTGATATAGATTTTATCTGTAATTAATTAATAATTATAACAACAATTAACGACTTTCATACCAGAGACGAAAAGAAGGCACCATTATCATCATGAAGGCACTAACAGTCACTCATCCATTCTGTGACAGCGCTAAAGGTTGCTTTATCTTGAACAATTGCAATCTACTTACGATTCGAAAGCTTGCAATTATATTATACCGCGCTGATAAGGCCGTAGCTATATAATTAAGCGCACAAAATGAAGAATAACCATTCATTGAGGCATGAAAAGATTTCACAAACACAAATGGAACTGAAATTATGTGACAAGATGAGTGAATGGGAGTCAAACGAGCTTTAAAAACTCAGATTAAAACTGAATCTGACGAAACAAATTCGAAAATTTTCACGAAAAATAGTGCGAAAAATGGTTTTTCAGTACCTATACCTCCCCTACATGTAGAGAGGGGTTGTTTTTATATACACCATCGTCTGTGCTGTCATTGAGGTTTCATGAACACTTTTTCGATCCGTTAAATAAATATGAAGCTTTGAAGAGTTTGAAGTAGTCATTATCGTTATGGTCAAGTGTCAAAGAGCCCCTCGGCATGTCCTAGAATCAAAAAATTGCGTTAATCTGAAAAATTATTAGAATAGTAGCATATATACTGAAATCACAAGGAAATTCATGAAGTAGACTTTACTGGTTTTCGAGTACCTACCTATTAGTCGGGTTTATAATCGGTTCAAAAAATATCTGAAAACAAAAATTGATTAGGTAGGTACTAAACTTGTTTCTTGTTATCACAACTATATGACTTATCATGTCGAGGAGATATAGTAACTTAGTTATTTCTCCTTTTTCTTTGCGATAAACATTTTAATTTATTAGAAGAAAAACGATCCGAAGAAAGAGGGTTACCTACAGTTTTAGACAAACAGAAAGGACAGTTAAAATTATACCAAGTCGTTCGAGTCGCGGTAAATTAAAGGTTATGCCACCGACCGGTTTGTAATTTGGTTGAAAATAAAATTCGAGTCAACCTCGATTTTATTAAAATAGTCGAAGAATTGGATTCCAAAGAAGCGGCAAACGTCTTCTGTACCATAGACTTTTATGTAGGTTACTAGTGTTTACGCCACGTTTAAACGGCAGGTGATTATGTCCTTGATATACCTTTGTATATGTCATATTGAATTCGTTTCAAAAAGAGCTTTACCCTTAATGAATAAAGTCAATTTTGAGTTCGATATTTAAGGGCATGCGATTTAGCACAACGATATCGCAAGCCTCTAAAAGCCAAACTCAAAATGAACAAAATTTAGTAGATTTAAAGTCCGTTTTGAAATACATTTTGAAAGACGTATCACACGGCTTAAGGTTCAAAATCGTGTAAAATAGCCCGACATATTCAGTTTAGGTCTGAATTTGAATGGCGATGTAGGTCCTCAAGATTTCTAATTCGGTCGCAGTGCAAAAACAGGAGGAAAACTAGTCTCGCTCAATCTCAATTGTCACAGTTAATTTGACGTATAATTACGTCATGGACGTACGGTAAGCGAAAAGGCGGTGGCCAGTACCTGAGAAATAAAGATCTTCTAAAAAGACACATGAAGAGATGCAAGATTGAGCCATCCAAGTGGGAGGAAGATGCAGCACTACGTCTTGAATGGAGGCGGAAAATCCACCTGCAGGTAAACTCGTTTGAAGAAGAGCGTCGGCTTGATCTCGACATAAAGCGAGATGAACTTAAGGCCAGACCACCAGCGGCCATCTCATATAATTACGTCGGTGGGGTATTATCATGCCCAAAATGCGAACCTACCTTTATTAATAAAATAGGGAATGCGAGCCACTATAGAGCGCATACAAGGGCAGAACAACAAAGCCCTCAAGATTAAGAGTAATCAGATTAACACAGTCGCCATGGCCGAAATCGGTTAGGAGATCATCATACGTCATTGACACGAGACTGAATTTATTAACGTAAATTTTCCCCTGTTCCCGCACTGCGTCTGATTCGAAACCGGTCTGCGAAGCGGGGTGCAGTGCGATAGGTATTGGGACGCGGTGCTATCGTATATTTGGCTTTAGGACGGTGAAGTCGATCGCTGACTGTGTGTGTAGCACGAGTTTGAAAGGATCTAAGGTCAACTGTATCTTGGGCACGATTAGTGATTTCAATTATCAATGTTATGTATATATATTTTAGTTTGAGTAGTACGAGTGGTTCACTCCAAACTTCAGTCATAGGCCCTTTTCAGGGCCACCACACCGTAACTCGGTCCCTGACCGAATACAGGATGTTTGGAAAAAGTTGGTGCTTCAATGATCGTTGAGGCACAAATAAAATAAACTTTTCTATACGCTAATATTAAAACGGTTGCCGCTTCTTCAAAAACTTAGCTCATACGGATAAATCTATAATATAGAAAGCACACAAAAAGAGGAAATCCACTTGAAATCTATCCAAACAATTTGAAGCTATGCTTTTAGTTTTATAGCTTCTGGCGTATGTAGAATAGAAAATATAGGTTTATCTAGATAACTTTAAGTTTAAACAGAAGCTAACGCAGACGTTCTACTGCCAAGCATAGTCGGAAAAATATAATGTACGCTATATGGTGATTTAAAATAATGTACGCTATCCCGAAAGGGGTAGGTAGGGGTTATTCTACACTTCAAATCTTCAGAGATCTTCAAAATTTTGCATTGTAAAAACTCTTAGCAAAAATCCGCTGTGGAATGGGTCAAATGGTCTCAAAATGTAAAAATCATACTCAAATTTGACTTTATTCAGTAGACGTAGGGATCATTTTAAAATAAATTTTATATAGCACATAGCACGTCGTTTGAACACAGCTTCACCAGTAGTTTGGTTTTTTACATCAAAATTTAGCGGCTGTACATAGGCCTGGTCAATACTTTGTAATCTAAACGTCGCCTCTAAACGTTGTATTGGCGAGTAACACACAGCCATCCATTAATCTAAAACGTCAAAACAAACAAAAAAATAACCCCTTACCTCGCCCTGACATTAGACTGACATTATTTTCACTCTTGTTTTTTGTTTCTCACAAAAAATCCACTCAGAATACATGACTAAAGTTTCCACTTACTTCACAGTAAGATTAGCCTGAATGTCTCAGAAAAGACAGCCTAAATAGATACTGTTCACGAGCCATTAACATCCGCGATCCGGCATCACATAACCCTTGAAATTTCCAATCTTGATCTTTCGATTTTATAGCTAGGGATTGTGTATTTTTTTTTCAAATTGAGGTGTAAGACACGGTATAAACCTAACACGTTTATGTTTAATATTTATGATACTCATAGAGAGTATACGTTGGTAGATCCCACCTCTCTATTGTCTCATAGTAAGTAATAGAAGCAATTTATCTCTTTAGGTTCTTACTCCTGTCCTGTCTTTAAAATTGACTAGGGTAGAGCGCGTACTTAGAAGTATAATATAATATATTTATCTGGAATAAATGGTGATTAATAATATGAATCCATCCCGAAAGAGGCTTATTCTTCACCCAATTGGCAATAAAGTTTGTTATACGACTTTTGGAAATTCGACATGTTTCATTGAAAAAATACTACTTATGCCATAATCAATGATCTTGATGACTCAATGTTAATGAATAGAATAAAACAGTGGATTTGAACAAGTACGGGAATATTGAAAATTTTGATATATTTTTTCGCACATTTTCTTTCTGGTTGTTGATAGAATAAGCCTATCTCGGGTTAGCATTATATTATCAAGAAACTGCACAGAAAATAGAAGATTTTGGAGGTCCGTGGTAATAAAAACGATGACAATGCAATGTGACGCATTGTCATCGGTTTTATAATCGCTCTGAGCGGAAATCTAGATCGCTGAAACTGTAGGAACTGGCAGGATAAAGAGCTGACGCCGCCGCCAAATCTGACTGCATTCGTGGTCACTGCGCGGTGAATCCATGTCGTGGTCATTTTAACAGTTTTGATGTCCGAGCGATTCTATCTTGATAAAGCTTTGACCAAATCTACGCAACCCTTTGATTGTGTAGATTTGTTTTCACTCAAGATTATTTTATTGCAAAATGATTATTTTCGGAACATTTTTAAGTTTTTCATAGAAACCGCAAAAGTTTTGTGGCGTAAAAATAGTCACAGATGGTCAATTATCTCATATCAAGCCAAAATATACCACCAAAAATGGTAGACATCCTCTCAGATTTCCAGGCGACTAGATCCTTAAAGATGTCGAAGAAGGTAGTCAGATGCATGTCCGAGGATTTGGCACATGCCCACATTTTGCAGTTATGTATATTTAGTATTCCATACGTGACAGTTTGCAAGCCCATCGCCGCTTTAAGAATTCTTACTGGGTTCCTCACGATGTTTTCATTCAACGTTTTATGCACATGTTATTGCGCACTTAAATTTTCGAATAGAAAAACTCATTGATGCGCGACCGACCAGGCTCGACCCCACGACCGATCCTGCTCGAGCCTCCCAATAGGCCATCACGGCTTGTATTTATTCATTTCATAAACAAAACTAGATTTGAAACTTACATCGGTATCGGAGCTAGTGGAGCTAGCGTGGGAGAGCGATCAGGCCTGGCCTTAAAAATCGCGTTTGTAAGCGCAGTTTCATACAGAATGAGTAAGAAGTACATTAATCTGGAACACAAACTGGAACTAAATAAATCGGAACTTACTCCACGATTTAGTGCGAAGTTGGACTCGTGCAGTTATGAAATTAATTAGTTTGGAATGATTTAGTACTTTAAAGTGATTTATTGGGTGTGTGGCTTAATGAGAGTTTATGCTACTTTATACCGACTTTTACAAAGGCATTCGCAAATCGAAATACTTAGGTATTGAGAAACAGACATTTTGAGACCGGTAGATACCTACTTTTTCGCGAGTCAAATACGAAAGTCAAATACAGTGAATTAATAGGTAGATGTTCGCGTACCATCTACCTATTAATTCACTGTATTGTGCGTTCGTACGCATTAAGGAGCATGGCAATGTAGATGTCAATGAATTTGACGACTGCGTATGAACGCAAAATCAAATACAGCGAATTATAGACCTTACGCAGTGCGTTTTACGCATCAAGGACCACGGTACCGATGATTTTAATGTTTTGACGTCTGCGTTTGTACGCTGCGTGTTTGCGCCGCGTTCATCATACGTAGCAATGAACGCTTACATTAACAACGGTAAAGTTAAGCCTGCTAACAGTTTGTTCCGCTTGCTAGTTAACGGAATTCTGTGTTCAAACGAGCTCTCAAATAAAAACATTGTTTTGTTTTAACAAATAAAAGCCAGCTACGAGTAGGTACGTGGCAGTTATTTTCGCTCAAGTCTTGTGTTTCTGAACAAACCGGAACATGCAATGAGTGTTCTTAGTAACTTTGTAGTGGGGAACGTGATTCATATATATATGTACCTAGTTAAAGCAATGGGCAGACTGAATGAAAACCTGATTGAGGCCAACTTGATGAATCATGTAGATTTGTTAGGTAGGATAACCACAATATTTTCTATTCCTAAATCAATTTGAAAGGGGCAACAAAAAGAAAAAATACAACAATTTTTCTCGAACTTTTTTGCATGGTACAGGAATGGGATCCAATAAAAGTTCCCCTTAAAAAATAATTCTAAATGGACAAATAAAAATCCTCGAATACCTTTAACATCAAACGCCGGCCTGATTTTTGTTAGATCGTCGATCCTTTCCCTTATAAACGTAAGAAGCTAAGGAGTTACCTTGTAAATATTTAAAACAAACTAATCTTGTAGGAATTTCGGTCGCTCGGCGCCGGAGGAATTACCTCTTTAATTTGGGCGAAGTTAGGGAAAGAAAATATTAAACAACTAATCTAAAATCAAGTCTTTTTATATTTTTGTTAGTAGTAATTCATTTAAACTAAGTTTTATCCTAGGCCTTATTTTACATTAAATTAGAGGCGACTAAGGTAAACAAAGTTAGGGGTTAAATATCGATAGACTTATTCTCAAATGTTAATGATATGACATTTTGTCTTTATTTTTAGGGCTCCGAAGTTCGACAACGAACTCTTATAGTTTCGCCATGTACTAGGTTTGGGTGTTGTGGTACCATGGTACTCGTAGTTTCCGGTACCCCCGACAAGTCCTAGCTACGCTCACCTATACAAACGTGTAGTATGTACACATTGACCCTTGGGCCAGTAATTTGGGAATAATTCGGCGGGAACTGCGCATCAAATATTCACCGGCTTGCCTCGGGTAAACACTGTCTAATGTATCGTAAGTGCGGTGATGTACGCTCATTAGAATGGCGAAGTGTGCCCCTAGTGGGTATGTTCTCTGCGGGTGGGCTTGGGTGGCCAAGCCTCTTACTCTTTCTCTAAAAAGCAGATCCGCAATAAGAACTCGTATCAAAACAGCACTGAAAGACTTTAAAAATATAGGAACTATAATTGGACTGAGCTGACAAAGCTTCACAAAAGTACTGTAGTTGTGATTGGCACGGTTTTTATGCCGCGTACAGACCCTACGAGCTAGGCGTCTGACCTGAAAACGCTTATATACTAGTTTTGTGGCACGCTTTTTAATGCCACGTACAGCGAAGCGTTGAGTTTTGATAAGACTTGGCTAAGATGAGCAGCTGAAATTTGCAGGCCAGTCGGCCTGTGACTTTTAATACTTAAAATAAGAGGACCGATTTTATTCCTCTAAGCTTTGCATTCCAGCACATTGATTGATTTATTTTTCTTTGAATAGAGTAGCCCGCCTACACAGAGCAGCTACTGAACCTAGTAGTTCTTTATATTCTGTACCTATACTTATGTAAAAAAATCGATAAATATATCGATTAATATCGATATCGATAAATACCTAGTCTTCAAGAAAAAAAAATCGTAAGTTCGATTCTTAATTCATCTCTCGAACTTAAAACGTATAAAAATGGCCCTAAGTATACTTCCCCTTCCTGTAGCCTTAGCGTTCTATGCTCGTAAGAACCATAGACAACAACAAGATTCGAAACGTCAATTTGTTGGTCAAAAGTAGGGTTTAAATTGGAATCGAAAGTCGGTAAGCCCGAACTAGGGCCGTCTAAATTGCGAGCTGCGGGCATACACGTAATGTAGCACTCCATTCCTTTATGCAATGGAATTTGAACCATATGCTGGGTAAAATTGAATCGGTGAAGGTGAACTTTGGTCCGGCAACAAGTTTGCAAGGCTTTAGCGATCATGTATTGGTGCAATTCGACTTGTCGTGTGTAGTGTATGCCTTACACCACGCTGGTTCCTAGCAGGACAACTCCCTCGTTATTATTATATCACATAATAATATCTCCCAGTAACTTCCCGCGCGCCTGCTCGAGCCGGCTTGACCACAGACTGACTGACTCCCAGAGAGTATGCATCCATCTCTCTATCTCAGGTGTCATCTGTTATCTGTCACTGTCAGTTGTCCCCCGGAGACAGCATAAGTTAAGGAATGCAGGTATCCTTAAATACTAGTCACTACATCCCTTCCTTGTTAAAATAATTTTAATGAATCTATTTTCGATCACCATCACTTTCGCTAGAAGTAATGCTTTGGCGAGTAGACCGATTCTACCGACCCTCACTACCGTTCTTAGCTTCTATTAGACAATTCAACTACCACTGAAATAAGGCGTGTTATTTCAAGTAACTCAGCCGCGTGATACCCACCCCACACTGGGGGTATTGCTTGATAATTCGATGACACACGAGTCGGTAACTGAACGCAACCCGTTAGTTAGTTCGTTTACTTCAGATGCCGGTAGCTGGTCAATATGACTGAGCTATCGTATCACTACGATGCTGAAAGTAAGGGAAATAATAATAATAATAATCTAGCGCATCCCTTTCGAGAAGAAGCCTATAATGAAAGCCCGGTTACCCGATGTATACCCGATAGCCAGATCATTTTAATCACTAGTAGGTACATTTGAACATCCATACCCTGATCATAACTTAGAACCTACTACGCCACCTACCTCTCTCCCTCCTTTTTCTTATTTTTTTTTTAAATGAAAATGACGGATATTCTAATTGGCCTACCGGATTCTTGTAGTTTAATAGTAACAACCACTTACAGAACATCGAAGTCCCAGCAGTCTTGACCTAACGCCAGTATCTCATGTGCCGTCAGGTATTAAGAATCAGATATCAGTTCGTTATAATATACTTAAATCTCGTAAACCATTTAAAACTGAACATAATTGGTCACTAAATTTGCTACTCAAACATGGTTAACTCCTTGGTCCATCGCTAATCAATTTGTTGGTGTGCCTTTAAGCAAGGGCTATTTAACCCCTTTGGTCCACACTTTGCATCCAATTTAGTGGAATACCTCCCACAACCAATTGAATGGCAAGCCCTTTGGTTCACACTTTGCATTCAATTTAATAGAACACCTTCCCCAGCAATTTAATGCTGGACGTCTGACCAGCAACCTTGCAACCAATTTAATAGTACGGCTTAGTCAGACTGCCGCCAATCCAATGACACGCCGTGCCACCAATTTAATGGTACGCCTTCCCATCAGCACATGTGCAACCAATTTAACAGTAAGCCTGCGCTCGACAGCATTCAACCAATTTAATGGTAAGCCTGTGTGACCAATACTTGCAACCAATTAAATGGCAAGCTTGTGTGACCAGTACTTGCAATGCAACCAACAAATGGGCAAGCCTGTGTAACCAATACGTTTGCGACCAATTAAATAGCAAACCTGAGTGACCAAATCGATTATCTTGAACGTTAAGCTACCTTTTCTTCCAAAAGTTGCGGTTTATTTGAGAAATGCTGACTATTTATTGTGCTCTTGAATATGATGAGTAGTAGTTTATTTAGATTACCCTTTATTTAAACAGGATTCATAATGAGGCCCACATGAATCTAACATGGTATTACGCGTTCATACCTCTATGGTCTCGTTATGTACGTATTTCGATATTTGTTACTATTATCGAGTCGTGGAAAGATGCTTTAACGAATTATCTTTCAAATCAAAATTTAGGCATATCGAATTTCCAATTCTCATGCATGACAGTAGGCATTCGATTTGACTAATGTCCACTAGGGCTTGCAAATATTCGAAACTGTAGTATTCAACCATTTTTTGGTGGTATTCGAATATTCGATTGCAAGCCCCAATGTTCACTAAAACTCGCACTAGTGTCGCTCGAGTATGAACACACCCTAACAACAACAATACCGAAACACTTTTCATGAAACCACGTTTAGCGTTTGCCCGGCTGGCTGTCTTCTCAGGAGTTCGGAATTGTTAGTTAAACGACCACAAACATTAGACTTTTAATTGGACATACAAATACACTTTTAACACAAAATAACTAAATATAATATAAATAAATATTCCGGACATACCACACACGGTCAACCGATCCCAAACCAGGCACAGCCTGTACTATGGGTTACTGTATCTGTGTTAGTCACAAATGTCTATCCAGTGCGGGAATCGAACCCGCGACCTCTAGCGCAAACTAACGGAAAGCAATTAAACACGTAAAACCAAGGAAAGTTCTCGAGCCGAATCTTCAATCGCGGAATCGCGCGGGCCGCCTTATTCTTCCTCACTCGCCGCGCAATGGTGCTAGTCGTGTAGGAACCGTGGCGCGTAGGAGAGACAGAAGTGTCGTCGTCGCCCTCGGCGCGGCATGTTGCATTTGAATTCAAATAAGTAGACTGATTAGAACCGCGCACTATACACGTTACAGGTTTTGTGAAACACAAGTGTGGTCGGGCAGTACTTTTGTTTTGCCGCTGATTCTGAAGATTTATCTCTAAGATTGATTTCTTGTACCAATCACCTAGATATTACGACGCTGCTGCGTCGCCGCCACTCTGCGCCGCGCTGCCAACACGCCGATGACACGACAGCGCCGCCGCCGTCTCGTCGTCCGACTTCTATATTTTGTCTTCCTTCATCCAAAGTATGAGTTTATGGTTCATAGGTACTTCTTTGTGATCTTATCTCAACTTAACACGTTCCTCCGTTGATGTACCTTATACTAAAGAATATCCACTGTTACTAAACCATAATGTTTTCTGAAGTTACTTCCACCTATTATCGTTCTTCACACATTATCCATGTTGATGTCCAGATAAAATTTCACCGCTTTATTTTTCCGGGAGTCCTTACTTCTGTTTATGCTATTTGACCATCCACTACCTCTTCGTCAAATAAGTACGTAGATAACTGCCATCGTACCTACTTACATGAGTTATACCTACTTATAGTATCTATCTATGGCCTCTTGGTGCCGCTACTTATGTATGTGCGGACTACCCTAGTACTGCCTCGTCGCGTCACCAGACCTAGTAGTTAAATCGGTTATATACTCATGTATAAAATCTCTAAACATTTCCAGTCTTAACTTAAAACACGAAAATTTTAGATTTTAGAGTTTAATTATTCTTTTATTTTCAAAACTTTACGCAAGTTTTGTTTTACTAGTTAATACTAACAAAATGATTCCTCAACCATGCAATTATAATTAGGCACTTATCTTCCTCTCCTTTATTGTGAACCTACACTTGGCGACAGTTTATATATCGCCATTGACCTCTAGACCGCCACCATCTCGGACACAATAGAAAATCTATTGTCTCGTGTAAATCTGTGTTTATGCAGATAAGGTGTTAATTACAAAGTACATAAACTTATACCTATCATGTAAATTACAGGTGAAGCACATATAATACATTGTATACATAGAATGAGCTCTTATAATGGTGGAAAGTCATTTACCATTTGTCATGTGTTGGGTATCTTATCTTTCAATTAGAATGTTTTGCTCTGATAATGATATTAAAAAGCCAGGATAACAATATGAGAGTAAGTTTGTGCTTTTTTATTTCTACATTCTATTTGCACTCTTAATCACTAATTGTCGCTAGGTAATTGAATTCTAGCATGTTTGAAATTCTATTTATTTACAACTGTACCTACATCTGCCAAGATGCACCAGTATAGATAGCTGAATCGACCACAAACAGTACAATTTGCATAGACAGAGAGCTATTGAGAACCCATGATTCAAGGCAACTAAACTGTTACCTATGTTAGCTGTCCATACCTGGTCAATATACCTACTAATTTACTAGGATTACTCTAGCTACCAAAAGGATCTCCTAATGTGCCTCAGGTAGGTATGTTAACTTACCTAGTTATTTGGTACTTATATTATTAGTAGGTAGCTAGCTTCTTTAGGTACCTACTGACTTATAATTAACCGGGATATTTCAAAGAAGTAAGTTCTTTAAAATACTTACCTTGAGTCTTTTTGAACAAGAGTATTACCACTATCACTGAACTCTGCCAACAGTTGTTTGAATAAGCAAGTAACTAAATGTTAACATGTTTTTTCTTTCAAATAATCCATTCTCAACTCAGGAAAATTTGGGTTTAATTTTCCTTTTATTTTCAAACGTATGGTGGGAAGGAATTGGTACTTTAGTTCTTACTTACTCAAATAATTTGTACACATATACTAGGTAAAAATACTTTGAGAGTAGGTATTATCTTGTAGGTAAGTAAGTTCCAATCATCATCCAGGTATATTACCAGTAATCTTACATTACCTACCGATCTCTTCATTTAAGGCCTTCATTCTTATTTTGAAATGGTAAATTAGTTCCATGATTGTTTCTGCAGTTTGTTTTACACGCATCACTTTCAAGACGCACCCATGATAACAACTAACCCCCATACTTAGAAACGAAACGCAAGCAATGCTTAAAAATATCCCCGTCTGTATTATCACTGCTTGTCAATAGCACGAGATGGCAATACCTTAGCTCAGCTCCCATATCTATGACCCCAAGCATTGTCCATCCCTTATCAGATATTTATAATTAAGGCTTCAGATTTTATGCTCCAAAGTTTGTTTAACCCCGCATAATATTACTTTCAATAAAGGTTCTACATTAACCTTAATTCCCATACCTTTTTATAATTTTTTTGAAGAAAAAAAATATTTTTCATTTTTTACAAGGATCTTTGGTAGAATACACCAACCGTCTCGTGCCAAAATGTTTGGCAAAGAAAAGATAAAAAAACTATGCTTTATTTTTGCCTTTTCTATCAGAAAAACACTTAATATTGATTCTTGAATCCTTGTAGCATAAAAATGACCTAGATAACCAATATAGGATATCACAGTAGGTATAATTTGCAATAAGTTAGCCTACACAGGATGGTGGACAACTTTTTGTGAAATTGTTTGTTTGACCGATTCGTACTTATGTTCTCTAGATTATACATAAATACCTCGTTATCCTCATCGCCATTTGTAGTGTATGCCTTACACCACGCTGGTTCCTAGCAGGACAACTCCCTCGTTATTATTATATCACATAATAATATCTCCCAGTAACTTCCCGCGCGCCTGCTCGAGCCGGCTTGACCACAGACTGACTGACTCCCAGAGAGTATGCATCCATCTCTCTATCTCAGGTGTCATCTGTTATCTGTCACTGTCAGTTGTCCCCCGGAGACAGCATAAGTTAAGGAATGCAGGTATCCTTAAATACTAGTCACTACATCGTGGATACATGGAGATTGGAGTTCCTTTTTTATTATATTTTTTAACCAACTTCAAAATGGAGGAGGTTTTCAAGTCGGCTGTTTTTTTTTTTTTTGTGTGTATGTTATTCTATATCTCCGCCAAAACTAAACCGATTCTGATAATTCTTGCGCTGGTGTATAAAGTATGATCCCGGGGTGGTCCCATATTAATTTAATTCCTGAGGGATTGCTACTTGTCCCGTAAAACATAAAAAAACTTCATCCTCTCTTGAAATCACGACTTGCCGATTTTTTTTTTGTCGACGTATGGTATGGTATGATATGCTTTATTGGTTAGACCCGCGACTTCGCTCGGTTACTGCTATTTTTCATAAAGTTTAACCTTGTGTTTCGGGAATTCCTTTCTGTGCACCCATACGTTACAACAGGAAGCTACCCTGCAAATTTCATACTCTTGGGATTTTGGTTAGGCTCTGCGTTGATTTTCAAAGAGAATAAAACTAACTACGTTGTCGTTGTGTAATTGTTAATCAGTCAGTCAGTCAGTGCCGTAAGAGTTATTATTGATGATGAATGGATGTCATACTGACTTTTATTTTTTATTCGAAAGTGTAGGTGGCTAGTGTCATCCTCAGTAGGTAAGCAAAACGCATAGAGGTTGATATTAATCTTGTAAATATTCAGGAATATGAAGTCGGTTTTAAGTTTTTGTAAAAAAAAAAAACTCATTTTAAATAAAAAAATTGTATATTTCTACAATCTATTTCTTCGAGCAGGTAAATTAGAAAGTTATTATCGTAAGTCTTATTGTTAATATAGTGGTCGCAAATGTTTTTACGTAGGTATTTACACTATTTGTCGTATTGTCATGTTAATGATGCAGGTAGGTTATACCCCCAATTTATGGGGTCAAAACATCCAGGTCTCAAGTGGACGAAGGACAAGAGTCAGGGTAGAAACATAGGTAGGTACTTGAACATGCGGACGAAGTTGCGGGCGGGCCAGCTAGTAATTTAATAAAAGCACAGCTTCCAATTACAAGGTCACGTGGGAAATCCCAAGAACCACATAAATATTCGTAAATTTCCGGAATATTTCAGCCATTCGTCGGCTCCTGAATAACCAGCGTCATTGCTGGAATCCACATTTAAACCTCCATCAATTCGAGCAATGAACATTCTTCTCAGGCTCTGAAACTCGCATTTTTATTCGCTAGGAGTAAAATTTAAACTTAAAATTTCGGAAATAAATTAAATTTGACGGCAAATTCTATGAAAACAAGTTCAGTCTGTGTGACTTAGTGAAATATTTTTTTTTACTTAACGTTTAGGTTATTCTTAGTTTCGTGAGGTGAGTGAAAAAGTACACTCGCCTAAAAATATGGCTGCAAAGCTCGCATTCTTAATCTTTGTTAGGGGAATCATTATTTAAAGGAAAAATTAATAATATACATTTGATAACAATTTAAATTAAAATAATATCAGTCTGATATCAGTGTAAGGTTGAGTAAAAAATTCGCTAAGAGCTAACTTTCTCGTGCATCTGGTTCTATCAAGGTTATACCTTGAGGCATGACCTGGTTTTTTTTTTTTTTTTTTATACAACTGATATGGCAAACAAGCTTACGGCTCACCTGTTGGTAAGCGGTTACCGTAGCCTATGAGCGATTACAATACCAGAGGCATCACGCACGCGTTGCCGACCCCGAACCCCCCACCCCAAAAGAGCTCTGGCAACCTACTCATCGCAGGAACACAACACTATTTGAAACAAATAATGTTATTTGGCTGCGATCTTCTGTAAGGCGGAGGTACCTCCCCAGGCGGGCTGCTCCAATTCAGAACGAGAAAATCTCGCTGTGCCCTACCTCCTACCTGATTTTGGTATAAACGAGCTTTTGATAAATAAAAATACGGTAAGCCCAAGACTGTGATCTTGATTCATCGTCTCAGGTCTCCAGGCGCTCAGATTTTTAAAGGTTTCTTATTGTAGGCCCAGAAACGTCCAAACATTATAAATCAAATGAAATCAAAAGGTGTTTATTTTAATAAAATCACCAGGATCAGGATTTCTAGAGGAGGTAGGGCACAGTGAGATTTTCTCGTTCTGAATTGGTGCAGCCCGCCTGGGAGGTACCTGCCTTACAGAAGATCGCAGCCAAATAACATTATTTGTTACAAATAGTGTTGTGTTCCTGCGGTGAGTAAGGTTGCCAGAGCTCTTTAGGGGCGGGGTTCGGGGTCAGCAACGCGTGCGTGATGCCTCTGGTACTGCAAGCGCTAAGAGGCTACGGTAACCGCTTACCAACAGGTGGGCCGCAAGCTTGTTTACCACCTCAGTTGTATAAAAAAAAAAGGATCACTTTGAAACACGACTGCGATCAAGCCTAGAAGAATACAGCAACAAACACGGATTTCATTTTTTTCTATGATCCTTTTTCTTAAAATGGAATGTAGAGCTTCAGTGTGGTGCCGATCGAACTAGAAAATTCTTTATAGCCCACGTTCTGCGCATTTTGGATAACATTTTATTTATTTATTCTACTACATACTGAAACCCACTACGACTGTACCTAGGTTCCGCTACCCTAAGTTTCGTTACGACCGCCTTTTACAATAAGTTACAACCAACTGTTTCTACCAAGCAATTTCGATAGCACATTATCCTTGGAATGTTTGTGATCCAACTACTGAATAAGCACTCAAGTGAAACGGCGATCCGCCCTGAGCATTCAGTTCGATCGAAAGGCCCTCAATAAAGGGACAAGTTTATTACGAGGATTTGCGTCAACTCGAAGTGCTCATCAACTGTTAAAAAGGTGGGCCGGGCCTTACACCACCATTTCATATTACACGACACTTCACGTCACGATAGACGCCAGAGAACACTTCGTAAAAAGTTTGAACATATAAAAGTAATGACTGTACTTTACCAGTATACAATAAACAAGGTGATTCAAAACATGTACCTATACCGAAAGTTTTCTATTAACAAAGAATATTAGCGAATAAACAAGCATTTTTTTTCAAATAAGCTGTTTCTAGTATTTTTATCATCTTTATAACTAACTAGCTTCCGCCCGTGTGGTACCTATGAAGACAAAAAGAAGCCTATATGCTATTCCAGACTATAATCTATCTCTGTGCCAAATTTCATCCACATCCGTTCGGCCGTTTGGGCGTGATTGAACCACAAACATCCAACCATCTTCACAAACTTTCGCATTTTTAATATTAGTAGGATAACTAAATGTACGAGAAATTCGGCATAAAGATTCCTACCTAAAACAGCTGATTCATTGAGTTTGAACTGATTTGATCCCAAAAGCTGATTTTTGCATCGAGTTTTTTCAATGGAAATAGTATGATATTGGGGGTATTGGGTGCAAACTCTACTTCAGTGCATTCTTCTGCAAAACCACTGGATAATCACGCCCGTATTGCATAGGAAATTGCTCGGAGATTTCAATGTTCAATCTTCTAAGCTTCCGCGCCGCCGTCCTCTTCGAATTAAACCAAACAATCGAGAGATTTGCGGTAAGGCTACATACTGCTGATATTAGCTCTTATTGATGGTACATGCAACATAATAATGTATAATAGAATGTCGTTCTATACTAATTTATTCAATTTATCCAGTTCACCACCAGTCTATAGATATAGATATAGACAGCTATCTATAGATCGTTAGTAACGGTCTTTAGATAGCTCAACTGTTTCTTGTGTATTTTGTAAATATTAACTTGTATTAGGTTTAAGTTTCTTTCTGTAAAAAAATAATAAAATTTGTTTTTTTTAATAATATCCCAAAAAACAACTCAGACGGGATGGTTGTGGGTTCAAACCCACAACCTTCCCCTGGATGCTTCTATGTTTACCATCCCGAAAGAATACGAAAACTAAACTCTATAGAATACGCCTCTTAATCGCTAATATTCTTCTTTTTATAAAACAAGTACTTAACTAAGTTTTTTTTTATTAATTTTTTATACTAAATAGGCTTACTTTTGACCACAATCTCACCTGATGTTAAGTGACGATGTGGTCTACGGTGTAGCACGTACTCTATGGGGGAGGCCTATGTCCAGCAGTGGACTTCTACAGGCTGATGATGATGATGAATTAATTTGTAAACCCTACACACTCTAGTTAAGCGAGCACTACAAGACAATGGACTTGCATAATGGAGCTCGAGCGGGCCCTATTAACCTGAGATGGCGCTACATTAGGATTAGCGACGATGAGAGCATCTGAGTGGAGGGCCGAACGTGCTAGGCTATAGTGGGTTCAAGAGGTATTCATCATCATCAGCATCTCTCTGTCCTTATCCCACTTCATGTGGGGTCGGCACAACATGTTTTTCTCTTCAATTCCTTTCTATCAGCCGTCATATCAGTATTCACTCCTTTCTTTCTCATCTCATCTTTCACCCAATCTATCCATCTTTTCTTTGGTCTACCTCTTCCTTTATATCCTTCCACATTCATATTTAATAAAGTGGGTTCAAGAGGTACGATTCATCATCATCAGCATCTCCCTGGCCTTATCCCACTTCATGTGGGGTCGGCACAACATGTTTTTCTCTTCCACTCCTTTCTATAAGCCGTCATATCAGTATTCACTCCTTTCTTTCTCATCTCATCTTTCACCCAATCTATCCATCATTTCTTTGGTCTACCTCTTCCCTTATATCCTTCCACATTAATATTTAATAAAGTGGGTTCAAGAGGTACGATTATTAAGCTAAAATTGTTGAAAACCCTTGATCATTATCGTTGGATCCATGGTTATATCCTCTGGTGGAAATGAAAACAGTTTTTCTCAGTATATAGATCCAACTAGGTAACTCCGCCAGCCTTTGAGCACACTGCCTGTGGTTGGTGATCTGGCCCCCAATTCTACTAATTCAATTATTTGAAAATGATAATCGCATGATAATGATCGCACCATTATCATTCAGTTACGATTATCGCACAATGACTGCCATTGTTAGACGACTGTTATAGCAGAATACCAAAAGTGTCAAAAGTGGCCATTTTGCCATTGAACCATTGTCATTTTGAAGCCATTGAATTAGTAGATTGGGCCACTGAACTCCTAGAATTGATTGAGGTTTTATATATTATTGTGCTGGAAAATGTTCTATACGCAAAAAAAATAACGATACTATATAATATACTAGCATCCGCCCGCGGCTTCGCTCATATGGTACCTACAAAAAGTAGCCTATATGCTATTCCAGACTATAATCTATCTGTGTACCAAATTTCATCAAAATCCGTTCGGCCGTTTAGCCGTGATTGAACCACAAACATCCAAACATCCTCACACTTTCACATTTATAATATTAGTAAGATAGGATAGTAGCACCTTCAGGCTATCCGCCCTCGTGAGGCTCACTGATGGCCATTCTCTCACTTGTTTTACCCTCACTTAGTAGGTCCCCTCCGTTTGGTCTTAAAACAGAGTTAGTGTTCTTGAAAATAAAAGCTGCATAGTTCCGCACAGAACAATAAACTCTGGAGTTTTTTGAGTTTCATGAATGCTAATCCCTGAGTGGGGTCTAAACAGCCGGCACGTTGTCTGGGACGTAGTCAGGAAAAGTACGGTTACCCTGGTATTTTGAGTTGCTTGCTTGCCAGCCACTAGGTAACAGGTAACACAGCAATTGCGGTGAAATTGATGTCAGTTTGATGTCAGAGTGAAATAGTGTTAGCATCCAACCCAATGCATAAATTGACGGTTTGTCTATCGTTTGTGAATTTGGGCATTAGTAGGTAACCCTTATCAGCGAATATGAAGGATTACAAAAGGGTTATCTAAAAAGGCGCTAAAAGAAAAGTTTGTTCTGAATCGAAAGTAGAATCGAATGAAAATAGTCAAACAGAAAAAGTTTCATAATGTTAATTAGCAAATAACAATTTTTCTTCAAAAATATCCCCAAATATCGTTTCCAACAAGTGCGATGGAAACGACAACATAATTTAACATCATAATTTTCGCGAGATGAAGAATTTGCGGCCATAATCGACACTTAAGCTCTTAAATTAATCAACGAAATAGTAGATTATGCAACAAGGGCTTAAAGTAGTGTATTATGTCTCGGGCGCTATATTGAACCCCGAGAATGAGGGATTCTATGGTTAAGGCAAGAATCCTGAGTACTTTTTATACTTTCTGCGAGGCAATTGAAAACAATGACAGTTAAGTCGAATGAAATGATTTTTCTGGAAGTAAGTTTCCAACTAAACCAGAGGCTTCAGATTGTATGCATTCTGAAGTCGAATCAAAATCACTGTCGTCGTCGCTTGACATTTTTTAGAAGTTTATTCGAATCGAAACTGAATTTTGGTGTAGATAACAGCACAGCAGTTTGAGCGCTTGGCGCCTTTTTTTTATTTTTTTGTAGTCTATTCTGTAGTGGTCAGTTCGACATTCGAATAAATCCTTCTTCGTGCGCGGGTGAAAATGAATTTCGTAAAAAGTTTTCATGTGTTTTTTTTTTAATTTGTAGGCAGTGCAAAGAAAATGATAACATACAGCCTAATTAGAATAAAATCTCATTGCACCCAAACATTTTTGAAACCAACCTCGATCAAGCACGACTACATGGGTTGCATTCCAAATTTAAATCACATTATGTCCCATGGGAAATAATGAAATTCAGTACAACATTATGACCCGGCTAGACCGTAGGGCTGTAATGACTTACTCTATGAAAGGTTTGAATCACACATAATATGCCATTGACGAGCAGGTAGTATAAAAACTTTTTTTTTTATCACAAGCACTTTCAACATTTTGCACCTAAAATAGTACCATCTTATAATTAACTTTGTTTATCTTGAAAATAGGGTAAAGGTGAATTTATGTTGTAAAATAAAATATTTTTTTTAGCCCCCCTCCTCCCCCTAGGGACACTTGCAAGGGGTCTGTGTCAGAATAAAACTCCTAGAACAGTCCCACATCGCGAGTTAAACTTTATGAAGCTACTGAGGGGGGTGTGAGCAGCAGTTTCTGACGTTCTCTCGTCGCTACCAAGTTATCACGAATATCCAATAATCATCATCATCATCATTTCAGCCGTACGACGTCCACTGCTGAACTTGGCCTCCCCACAGTCAGAGCATATTCCTTATCATGTGGGGGGATTTGCCCATACCCACCACGCTGGGCATGCGGGTTGCCGAGCGCAGTTAGATCTATCGTTGTTAAAAAAAGGGACGCTGCTGCCTATCCCCTAGCTTTTTCCCCTTAGTCGCCTCTTACGACATCCGCGGATAGGTAGATATGGAGGGGCCTATTCTTCAGCCGGGGCCACCACGGCATTATATCCAATAATGGATTGGACTATTTAATCGCGCTTTTACGTTATTCAATTTACAACTGAGTTTTTATGCAGTATACAGCGCATTATCGTCAATACCCTCCCTCTTTAGTTCTTTGATGTATGTCTGTATGTATGTACTTTGTGTTACATACACGTCTTGCGATTACTTTATTTTAAGGCACTTTTATCTTATTTGTATTCTTGGTGATTTTGTCAAATTGCATCTTAGACAAACCTAATAAGGTTTTTTAGATATATAAAAATTATTCTTTGTACAACATTAGCTCTGCATTTTTCATTCTTCTTTTTTTGTTATTCTGTTCGCATTACTACTGCCCTCTTTCTACCAAATCCGTGGACAACGGGGCTGATTACACTCTAAGAACTTTGGTACCTACTTTAATTAAGTTTAGTAGTATGTGAGTGCAATTGTTTGTTGTCCCGAATAAATAAAAATAAATAAATAAATAAACATTAATAAGAAAAAAAATAAAAAAAAGTATAAATAGAAATAGGCACACGATATGCTCACGACCTTTATCCCTAAGAATGGTAGACATACTATTAGATCTCCAGACGATCCTTCAAGATGTCTAAGGAATGTAGTCATAGGCATGAGGAAGGTAGTCAGAGGCATGTCCGAACAGCAGTATTGAGTACTCCATACGTGACAGGCTGCGAACGCATCGCCGCTCTAAGAATACTTACTGGTTTCCACACGATGTTAGTAGAAAAATTAATTGGTGCACGGCTGGATTTGAACTTACTGGCTTACTTATACACCGCAGTGTTATCTATCAAACTTTTGCGTCTCGCTAGCGGTGCGATAACACCAGAATTTGTGCTTAGGGCCCTGTTTTAAACTTAAACATCTTCAGGCATCTTGTTTATCTGTGCCCGGCAATAATTATTCTTGTTTGTAGCAAAGTTTGTTTTGGAAATTATTTGTTCGCACTTTACACGTGAAATGGGAGTTTAAAGTTCAATGTAAATTCAAATCTCAAAATGTTGCAGAGTAGGTACTAAGATAAATAAAATAACACCCAACAGTCAAATACATAGTTCTGACACAACTCTAGGATTCCCCGTGTCGTGGTTATCAGAAACTACGAGTACCTAACGTGGTGCCACACACCCGATTTCTAGGCAATCATAATTAAAGGTTTCCAGAAGAATTCTAAATTACGAGATAATAGCAGAATTAAATCTAATACCAAAAACCCTTTGAATTTACAGCCACATTCAACAAAATCGTTTGAAATATTAAAAGCAATTAATTTTAAAGCGCGTAGATCAGAACGAAGGTGTTAACTTAGGTTATTAAATTAACTTAATATATTTAGGGCACTGGAGGAGTAGTGGCTCGGCTTCCGATCTACATGTCGTGGGTTTGAATCCCAGTCGTGCAACCATGGAAAAAAAATACCTCCACCTTACGGAAGATAGCAGCCAAATAACATTATTTGTTTCAGACAATATAAATGTTTGGATTTGTTTGTAACGAATCCAATTAGACATCTTCGAGGATCTGATTGCCTGGAAATCTGAGAGGTTGTCTCTGGCTTGATCGTGATCCAATTTTTATTTTATTTACGCGTATATTCAAAATATTTCGATATGAAGCGAAACGGTTAGCGAGAGGCTTTTACCACGTACACTTCTGATAAAAAAAAAGTAAAGTAAAAAAAACTAGATAAAGCGGACACTTTATCAATTGACGAATTCCGACAAATACGTTAAAAACAAAATATTCATTTCATTGTTCTTTGTAGATTCAAGGCTCAAAAGAGAGCAATTATTATAATATAAATATTGTTATTTTCACATAATTTACTAAATCAATGCCGTATGCTGAGATTTTACGATGACGTATACCGGCCTTTTCATCATCATCATCTTCCTGCCCTTGTCCCACATTATGTGTGGTCGTTAAACATGTCTTCTTCCATTCTGTAAGCCGTCATCTTTCACTGCCGTCACTTCTTTCTTACTCATGTCATCTTTAATAAAGTCCAGCCATATTTTCTTAGGCATACCTAACGCTCTTCTCGCGAATGACTGGCCTCATATCTCAGTTGGTAGTAACTCTGCGTTCTGCGCTAGAGGTCGCGGGTTATGTATATCAGTCTCTGGTACCCATAGTACAGGCTATGCCTAGTTTGGGATCAGTTGACCGTGTGTGCTATGCCCGGAATATATATTTTATTATATTTATGAATGAATGCCAGCTCTTTATCCTCCCTAATTTATAAGCGCATTCGGTGATAGTTTACGCTTCGATCGCTACTTGTCTGAGACGCTGGTAATGGATTCAGAGGTTGCGAATCTCCATTTAGACGGTATCTACGTATTGGATACTGTTATTTTATGCCGTGGTATTCAAGAGACACTTTACGGAAAGCTCTGAATATTACTAACTTTTGATTAATTGCGTTGTGATAATAAATGGTAAGTACCTTATAGGTAATAATAAGACTTGGTCATTAACTATTGGCCTCATATACAAGCTCAAAGTCGCGCAAATGGCTATGGTGATGGTCATGCCCGGAGTTTCACTTCGTGATAAAATCTGAAATGGGGAAATCCGTAGAAGAATCACCGACATAGCTTTCAGAAATAGCAAGATGAAGTGGCAGTGGGCCAGCTATATAGCTCGCAGAACCGACAACCGTTGGGGAGTAAACGTACTCGAATGGCGACCACGACGTTGAAAGGCCCCCACCTGATGGACCGACGACATTGTGAAAGTTGTTGGACGGTGAATGGAAAAGGCTCATCTTTGTACGTAATTAATGAACGTACGACAAGTTGGTCATCAAGATAAGTAGTAATGAAAAGCTACTGATAAAAATATTGAATTTACACAAGCCGTACAAAAATCTTTATAGCCAGTTGTGTGTTGAATAAGCCCCTTTGGGGATAGCATAAATAACTAAGATATTCTTCTTGTCATGTCACTAAATTTTTCTTGGTCATCCTGCATTAGGCATGTGACCAGGTTCAGGCCCTGAAAAGGGCCTATGATGGTCGATGAAAGAACCATTTGAGGAAAGGATTAAAGTGCGTCTCTTGGGGGCTCATTTCATGCACATGTCACATGAATTGGAATTTTGTTCTAGGTATGCCGGTTTACTTAAGTGCACTATTTTTTTCCGCTACTTCATAGTTCAACCAACACATCCAGCAGTACATTTGTTCAAACCATAATACAATTGATAGGTAGAGAATTGAATGAATTCTGGAAACTCCTGCAAATTCCCGGCTTGCCTGAAGTACTCGACCTTAGCGAAAACGGTTCCGTTCGAAAACCGAATCAACATTAATTCGACAAGCTCGACACGCCCCGATCGACATGACTCCGCAAACCGAATGTTACAATTGGATCGTCTATCTCAGGAGCAGTGCACGACCAAACTGTTTGGTACGACTACATACATACATACATAAAATCACGCCTATTTTCCAGAGGGGTAGGCAGAGACCACGGCCTTCCACTTGCTACGATCCTGACATACCTCTTTCGCTTCATTCACTCTCATCACAAAACGTCACTGATTTGGTCGCTAAACGTACGCCTAGGTCTTCCTCTTCCAACGGTTCCATTCACGCTCGCCTTATACACCTGTTTCGTCAATCTTTTTTCGTCGTTCCTCTCTACATGACCAAACCATCTCAACATACCTTTCTCAATCCTCACCACTACATCTTCTTTCACTCCACAACGTTTTCTTATCACACTGTTCCTCACTCTATCTTTCAAAGTTACTCCACACATACTTCGCAAAGCTCTCATTACCACTGCATTTATCCTACTTCATTCTTTTTCTGCCATTACCAACTTTCACTGCCAAACATTAGTGTCGGCACTAACACTCCTCCATGCACAGCCAGGCGTGCCTTTTTGGACACTTTCCGACTGCTCATAAAGGCATGTAGTGCCCCATTCACTTGATTTCCAGTATTCACTCTCCTTTCGATATCACTCTCATGCTTCCCATCTCTCGTAAACAAAGTCCCCAGTGGAGAAAGAGTTGATCAAGTGAATGAGTTTGTATACAAACTCATTCACTTGATCGACTCTTTCTTACGTATATAACGTATTTTACGAGTAATCGTAGATAGAAAATACCTACTCGACGACCCGTTGTCGGTAGTAATAACGTAATGTTATTTTATAAACGTCCGGTATCTTGCTACACATACCCATCGGTATAATATAGAAACTGGGCATTTTTTCATCAGGTATGTCCATCATGATGTTGCTATGATTTTATATGTAATATTCTGTTTAAAAACATATTATTAAAAACAATAAATCATTTTGGTATATATAAGTAGGTAGACGGGAGATTCAATATATTTTGTACCTGACAGTTTGTCGGTTTAAATATCTGTCTTGCAGCCTTTCTTTATCTGAGACACGCAGCCGCGGTTATACCTAAGTTGGTGAACGTAGTCAGGTACTTGAATGCATAAGTAAAATAAATGGAAGATGCTTCAAGCTACCACTGCTTGCTCCATGCTACCTCAACCTCTTTTTTACCGATCTTGCTTGCTTGTCAAGGCACAAATTTTTGGCCTGTACTAGGTCAGTGACCATGTTGTTGGTATGGTCCAACGTGGTGGTATTAAATTTATAAATGAGATTAGAAAAAAAATATCAGTGGTCGACCTATACCCAGCCCAGGCGGGAGGGGGGAGGGGGGGTCATGACCCCCATGACCCTCCTCGACCAAAGAGGCTCCTGTCGTGCATCTTTTGGCGAGCTGTAAAGGCGCGGTGTTAAAAGTGTGGCCCAATCCTTACACACCAATATATCATCAATTGATTTATAACGACGTGAATATATTCGTTGGCTGACGTCATAAATAACTATGCAGACCTGTCGGACCTCGCTTACCGGCTCAATTTTATTTATCGATCTATTCAGGTCGTGTTAGCAATAAGGACAGGCTTAGCACTGCATGGACCTAAGCTGTAACAACTTGTGAACATTATTAAATACACAACATAGTGATTCGAATGAACGAATAATTATACAAGGTGAATCATAATTCTATCCTGAAAAGGGCTTATTCAATCAACAAAAATATTATAAATAATAGAAAAAATAAACCCTTTTGGGATAGCATACGTATCATGAATCATCTTATATAATTAAATTAGATTCGATTCATGTTCGATTTGCCATTTTTGGATAGAAACTGAGACAGTTTTCTGTCATCACATGGCGTGGTTCCAATATGAAACTGTCTTAAAGTTGCGAATTAAATATAGCCTAGACATTGCATTGCATTTTAGGCACTGTGCCATGTGCTACGTGCAGTGTCTAGACCACAACGATTAACAATTTTTTCGTGCATCATACATAACATAAAGTTCATGCGCCATTCACAGGCCATGCGATTTCACTTACAAAATGATTGTGACTTGTACTACCTCATCATCATCTCCCTGCCCTTATCCCACTTCATGTGGGGTCGGCACAACATGTTTTTCTCTTCCACTTCCCTCTATCAGCCATAATCATATAATTGACTTCTACTACCTATTAGAGATTTATTTATTTATTTAATACACATAATACAGTTGCTTAATAAGGAGGGCTTAATGCTACAAGCATTTTTTTTAATTTTGTTTTTCAAAATGTCTAATTCATGCAATGCCTTTTTATCTTTTTTATGTCAATAATTAATTATTCACACCAAAACTTTTTTAAAAAATAAGAGCTCTTTCATTTTTAGTTCGCAACATCACGCAACATGTTGTTAGTTGTTTGTGATGCGATGAAGAACACCACAAAATTAAATTGTTTAACAGTCGGCGGTATTGCCGCGCCGGATTGCAATGCTGTTCTCTGCACTGTAAACGTATATCTTATACTTTGTAAGAATAAGAGCTGAAAATGAATTAGGAATAATTATGATAGGCTTGCAAAGAACGGTTCGGGCGGGCGTGCGAAGTTCTGTAAAGCCAGATAATTTCTGAATAAGTTGCTGTGATTTACATTTCGCTCGTGATCGGATTTGTGGTATATTTTCATACAACGCGTACGTGGGTTCATTCTTTCTGAAACCAATTGTATATACAGACTATATCTTCATACATACTTCAGTGTTGTATGCTTTTGAAACAGTTTTAGCTCAAACTCTAACGCAATCAAGGGTCATTTTGTATGACAAGCTAATTGTTATTCATTACGACCGACTAAATCGGTGGTGCAGCGGGCGGTTGCCCGTCTGAGACGCAATGGGTGCGGGTTCGATTCCGGCTGCGGGATAAATGTTTTGCATGTCTGTAAATATGTTTTCCTGGTCTAGGTGTTGTGGTATTGTGGTACTCGTAGTTTCAGAAACCCACGACACAGGGAATCCTAGTGTGGGTCATGACATAACCTACCTATCTGAATGTTGGGTGTTATTAATTTATTTATTACAAACATTACGTCTCGTTTTATTAGTATTCGTAGCGCAAGTTGTTTACAAACATTTTAGCTATGCAGTTTTTTTAGGAACAACTAAAATGTAGTGTCTACAGAAAAACAGAATTTCCTTTGCCAAAAAAGTTCAGCAACTTAACAGTTCGATAACATGTTCATTCAAATGTCAGATTCAAATCGCACAGAGTATAAAACCACTCCGGAAGGAATACGGAATGAGCGTGTTGTACTTTGTAAATGGGGCTTAGGAGCCCACATGGAGTCCAGGTGAATAATGCATGTGCATCTCCATCCTCGGCGGACAGATAAACTTTCTATACACTTGTCGCGGATAAGCGATGGCACGGGCCAAGATTTTTGTAGACATTGTAGAGGATTTCCTTGGCTTTGAATTTGAAGGGGTAAGTTGGTATAAATTCTCTCTGGATTGGATTATAGTAAACTAGTTTCCGCCTACGGGTTCGTTTGTGTGGTACCCGGATAAAGAGTAGCCCATGTGAGCATATGACACTCCCCATCTATGCAAAAATCACGTCAATCGCTCCGTACTGACCATACAAAAACGGTAACCTATTCGCAATTGACGTCTCACGGTTGCCTGAGAGTACTCACGAGCATTACGGGTTCGGAGCTCTGAGTTCCATAAAGCAAAGATAATATCGAGACAGCATTATGCAGTCTGAGTAATAAGATTCCATATTGCTATCGAAAAGAATTCCATCCTTGGTTATAACACGAGGAAATTGACTCGGAAAACAGTTTTTTCAAATAAATAAAGAATAGTACGGAAATGGGCTGGTCTGTTGGGAATCGGATTGTTTTATAAAATCGAGTATATGCCTTTTCACATGGATTCGACCGCTTTGTTTAATCCGTTACGAAACCCCGTTTCCACACTACACGACAAGACAGACGGACGACTGATGAATTAATAATCGGTTGTCGTACATGAGTCACACATTCACTGACTCTGATCGAAAATTATTACCAATAGTTTGCTAAAGGCTTGAAATATTGAATTACATCTGCATTACAATTAATAAATGTTTATTTACAGAAAGATACTTAAAACTAATACAAGTTAATATTTACAAAATACACAAGAAACCGTTGAGCCATCTAAAGACCGTTATAAATGATCTATAGATAGCTCAACTAATCCAGATCACTACCAGTCGGAAGCGTCCCCAAGACGCTGGCGGAATTGCCACGCTGGATGGTAATGCTATTATCCAGGTCTATTATCCAGCCAAGAAGGTAGGTTGGAAGGCCGGTGAACCGATTACACTGTGAAGCGGAAAATCGGTGGATGCAGGCTCATGAACAAGAAAAATAAGAGTCAAAGAGTAATTCCTTTATCCAGCGGCAGACTTGTTTATGCCGAGGATGATGATGATGGTCTATCAAAGCTAAACTAAGAGATATTTTATGTAAAATCATCCAAAAAAATGTTATCACATCATCGCGGTACGTGCAGTTCCACGGTTCGATTTTCCACATCTCCGCCCGTTCGGGGCAGGTGGATAATGGGCCATATACGGGTCCTTGCCTTTTTGTTCCTATTATACGAAACATGACGCTGCCTTAACCTTACGCCCTAGTTACACTACTATTAGGACGTCGACGACTTCGTTCAACGAGTTCCCAATTTTAATTCCAGTATTCTTGTAATTTTTATTGTACAAATGTATGAACAGACAACTCAATTGTATTTATCAATAATGTTAGAATTTCAATTATTTTAGGTTCTGTAGGTAATTATTTTTTCTGATCAGATTCAAAGCGTCGTATTTTCAAATGGATTTGTATAGAAAAGTAGTTTTTCCAAGAACAGGCTACAAGATGTCTTCAATGAATTGACTTCATTTCAAACCTGCATAATAAGTAGGTATGCACGTTGATTGTCAGTCAGACAAAGAGTAAAGAAATAGTTGTATATTATAGAAAACAACGTTTTGCGTAGGCCCTTAGAGAATATCGACATTCCTGTATTATTGTTTTGGTTGTGTAAGCAATATTTATTCATCCGAAAACTTAAACATACTGAACCCTTGTGAGTACCCGTTGACCTACATAACTTACAGCGTTTTTGATCTCCCTCGATACTGACACATCTTTTATGCATGCTTGGTCAACTTCGTCACGAGTGTAACTTGCATTTTAGGTACCGATTTTGAGTACCGTGAGCACTTTGCTTGTTATACGTGATAGTTTTCTTGAGTTGAGGTATTTTCAGCACGTGAAAACAGCCTTTTGAGTCAGTTGAACTTGTACCATCAAATTTGCGATTTTGTTTAGGCGGTGACGTTAGATGACAGTCACAAATATTTATGGTTCGAAATCGTGTAAAATAATACTGATACTTTCATTTGAATAGGTAATAAGACGTCACGACAGGGCCCCCAGTTGTATCTTAAAACTGAATCCCTTACGTGTGGTGTGGCTGATAAAGGCCAACGAACGCTCAGCTTAAAGGTCACTGACATCAAACGAGCCTAATATTAACTTCCCTAAGCAACATTAGGTACGAATAGCCTAAGAAAAGGTAGTCAAGACACCACATTGGCGTAAAAGTAGAAAAACAAATAGGTAAGTTTCTCATGTATGTATGGGATGTATGGGGACAAAACAACACCTTACTGTCCCAATAGCCAACCTCGCCTGCACGTGGTGCATCCTGCCGAATAGCAAAAGAGGCTCTGGCGACCGGTTGATGGCGGAATAGCCCTTCCTGATCTTACACAGTACCTAAATCTTCTGGCCGCTGACGGGCAGCAGCGTCTGCGGCGCAAAAGTCTGTGTCCTGCGATCGCCAACCCGCCTGCCCAGCGTGGCGATTATGGGCAAAACCCTCCAAATGCAAGACACAACGAGAAAACGGCCCCCAGTTCCCGGTCGCCCCGCTATTCCTGGCCAAGGTGGCGGTCATGGTAACGGTGGGGCAGGGGGTGCTAGGAATCCCCGGGTTACGGTAGGCTACCAAAAACAAAAACAACTGACCTTGGCGACGTATAATGGAAGAACTCTGCGACTTGACGAACATTTGGCACAGTTAGAGGTGGAACTGGAGAACATAAGGTGGCACGTACTCGGGTTATCTGAAGTCCGAAGACAGGGGGAGGACACCATAACTCTAGAGTCGGGCCATCTTATGTATTTCCGAGAGGGAGACCAACTTTCCCAAGGTGGCGTGGGGTTCCTCGTTAATAGGGTCCTAGCAGATAACGTTGAAGAAATCTCAAGTGTATCGACCAGGGTAGCGTACTTGATTCTCAGACTATCGAAAAGATATAGCCTGAAAGTGATACAGGTTTACGCACCCACTGGTACACATCCTACTGAAGAGGTGGAGGATATGTACGAAGACATATCCAAAGCCCTTCACAACACCACCAAAGCTCACTTCAACGTTATCATGGGAGACTTTAACGCTAGAGTGGGAGTACAGACATGCAGCGAATCGAGATTAGGGCCGCACGGGGTCGGGACAAGGAATGACAGGGGGCAAATGCTCGTCAACTTCTTAGAGAAAGAGGGCCTCTTCTTAATGAACTCGTTCTATAAGAAGAGACCACACAGAAAGTGGACGTGGCGAAGCCCAGACTCTGTCACCAAACATGAGATTGACTTTATCCTGACGGACAAAAGACGCATATTTAGGGATGTCTCAGTGGTCAATAGGTTTAACACGGGAAGCGACCACAGAATGGTCCGAGGCACCCTAAGTATCGATGTCCAGATGGAGAGACGCCGCATGATAAAGTCCACGCTCCGACCTAACCTGTTGCAGATCAGTGCGGGCTCCGAAGCCTTCCAGAATAAACTGGAAGACCGATTCGCAGCCGTGGAAACCACAGAAGACGTAGACGAGGAACTCCAAAACATCCTAGGAATCGTACGGGAAGAGGGCGGAAAGCTCTGCAGTATGAGTCGTGGTGGCAGAAAATCGGATCTCTCAGATGAGACATTGCGGCTAATGGCAAGACGACGAGGAGAGACTCAGGCCACTTCGTTGCAACGGGCGGCCCTCAACAAGCTTATAGCAAAGCTGGTAAGACGTGATCTTCGGTGCTCCAGCACACGCCGTATAGAGAAGGCGATTGAGCAGAACCGAGGATCTAAAGTGTTCAGCCAGCAGCTTGGAAGGAGCCATTTAACGAAGTTAAAAACATCGGACGGCCGCATCGTCTTGTCAAAACCGCAGATTCTCGCTGAGATCGAGGATTTTTATGGTCGATTATACGACTCTAATGCCTCTCGCCCTGAACCTGATAGTCGCGATTCTAGAGCCACACTTACACGCCACTTTACAGATGAACTGCCGGATGTCAGTGTGGACGAAATTGAGATGGCACTCAGGCAACTTAAAAACGGAAAAGCCCCCGGCGATGACGGAATAACATCTGAACTTCTGAAAGCAGGAGGAGCTCCAGTGCTAAAAGAGCTTCAGAAACTCTTCAATTCCGTCATTCACCGCGGGAGAACTCCGGAGGCGTGGAACAAGAGTGTAGTCGTCCTTTTCTTTAAGAAAGGTGACAAAACACTGCTTAAAAACTATAGACCCATCTCACTCCTGAGCCACGCCTATAAGTTGTTCTCGAGAGTCATCACAAATCGTCTAGCAAGAAGATTCGACGAATTTCAGCCACCCGAACAGGCCGGGTTTCGAAGTGGTTATAGCACCGTAGACCACATCCACACAGTGAGGCAGATAATACAGAAAACCGAAGAGTACAATCGGCCCCTGTGCTTAGCATTTGTGGACTACGAAAAGGCCTTCGACTCCATCGAAACCTGGGCTGTTCTGGAATCTCTACAGCGATGTCAAGTGGATTATCGTTATATCGAAGTTCTGAGATGTCTTTATGAATCCGCGACCATGAGTGTTCAAGTACAGGACCAGCAGTCTAATCCAATCCAATTACGTAGAGGAGTGAGACAGGGGGATGTCATATCCCCGAAACTCTTTTCTAACGCATTGGAGGATATGTTTAAGACGCTGGACTGGAAAAATATGGGCATAAACATAAATGGCGAGTACATCTCACACTTACGATTCGCCGATGACATAGTCCTGATGGCGGAATCGCTGCAGGAGCTGCAGAACATGCTAGACGGCTTAGCTGATACCTCTCAACGAATCGGGCTCCGGATGAATATGGATAAAACTAAAGTCATGTTTAATGATCGCATACATCCGGAACCAATCGTCGTACAAGGCCACACACTCGAAATTGTGCAGGAGTACGTTTACCTCGGGCAAATATTGCAAATGGGTAGACACAATTTCGAGAAGGAGGCTAAGAGAAGGATTCAGTTGGGCTGGGCAGCGTTCGGTAAGTTACGTCGAGTCTTCTCGTCGCCTATACCACAATGTCTGAAGACTAAGGTCTTCAACCAGTGCGTCCTACCCGTGATGACTTACGGTGCCGAGTCGTGGACACTCACAGTGGGGCTCATTCACCAGTTTAAGGTCGCACAGCGAGCTATGGAACGGGCTATGCTTGGAGTTTCTCTGAAGGATAAAATCCGCAACGAGATTATCCGACAGAGAACCAAAGTCATCGACATAGCCCAGAGAATTGGCAAGCTGAAGTGGCAGTGGGCTGGCCATATATGCCGAAGAACCGACAACCGTTGGGGTAAACGAGTTCTTGAGTGGAGACCACGTCTAGGCAAACGTAGTGTGGGGCGCCCCCCGGCTAGGTGGAGCGATGACCTACGAAAGGCGGCGGGCAGGAAGTGGATGAGAAGGGCCGAACACCGGGCTCAGTGGCGTGTATTGGGGGAGGCCTATGTCCAGCAGTGGACTAATGTGGGCTGATGATGATGATGATGATGATGATGAAGTTTCTCATGATAAATTAAGAATCTTCCACAAGCCGATAGCCTCGCTCACGCTTAAAAATGTGCTTCAGTCACGTGATCATAGAGTTTCATTCCTAGATACATTCTAAGTCTTAGGCCTGTAGGTAGATTTAAGTTTGACGCACACATATCACCCTGTACCAGACTGGAATCGCTTCGACTCGCAAATGGTTCAGAAGTCTTTGTATGAAACTTACTGCAACGCACCCTAATCAGCATCGTAACGGCATCGCCTCACCTCGGCCCTAACAAATGAATGGCTAGTGGTGAGTGACCAAATCGCCGGCGCCGTCACCGCGCGTAATTCTTGCCTCTGTGGTGGTAGTGGTAATCCTACGTGTTTGGGTGAGGTCTGTTGTAGCACAATTAAAACACGGGGATAGGTTCCACTCACTTTAGGTTAGTATTTACTGTACTGACAAAGTTTTGGATGAACACGCAGCATAAGCATAATGATATTAGAATTAAAGCTTTAGATTTAAATAAGTAAATTGTCGAGCAAGCGCGCGTATGCAACTAGGTTCATAGCGGACTGCGAGATATTTAGTCGACACGATTATTTACGTTGCACACACGACTGCCTTCGGACATTACAATATTGGTAAGTACAATATTTCCTATTATTATATGCTGTAGCTAGTAAGTTATGTTTATACAATGCAATTTTAATGAGATGATTAATTTATGTATTTATATTACAGGTTCATGGATTATACTACGTAGGTAAGTATGTGATAGTGGAGTAGGTACGCCACACCTCTGTCTAAAGATTAGAACGCGCAGTGTTTACCGATGTTTAGTGAAACCTCGGAGGTCCTCAGACGTTACGGTTGCGTGCTTACGTTTCCTTTGACTGCTGGTTGATCGCGAGACGATAAGATGTGGCGATGCCGAGGCGATATGTGTACGTCAACCTTTTAAAGCATGTATAAGTTATGCGTTCTAGAGGTAAAGCTATTTAGTTCTCGTTTACTCAAACCCTTAGGGTTGGCACACCACCACGGCGCGGTGCCGTACGTCCTGTCACGCGTCGCGGATCTTGAGCCGTAGCATGACAAGTTGCCGTGTGCACACACGTTGCTAGCAGTCAAGCGAACGAACAACGCAACGGATAGTCTGAATTGTTCGAGAATGAAGTGTCAGCGCGGAGCGTGACATCGCAACTGAATGATACGCGACAGACGCGATGCCGCACCGTGTACCGTCCCTTACCAGTGTTCTCTTAATATTTGAAACACTATCCCTTTAATTATGCACCTAAAACCGTAGAAGCCTCCAGACTCCAGCGGTAGGGTAATTACTTGGAATCATGTATTCAATTACGCAAAGGTATTATACATTTATACGTACGAGTACGAGTATTCGCTAAGCTGAGATTATGAAGACAAAGAGTGTAGTAAATAGAAGGATTATTGGCTGTAGTAACTTCGTGCACCTTAAACGTAGATCATACTTATAACACTAAAATGATAGGGGTTTTTGAACAAAAGTACTGAAAACTTGATAAAATTTGATGTAGCTGCCAAGACAAGGTAAGGCATGTATGTATAGCTTTAGCCCGTGGCTTCACTAGCGTGGTACTGGGATAAAAAGCCAATGTTTTCAAAAAATCACTGCAAACAATCTAAAGGTGCGTAAAACAAGGACAAGTGAACATAGGTATTTTCGGATTTATAAAATTATTACTTATTATAACTGTTCCCTCTAAATAATAACATCGTCAAATTCATATAATCTCTAAAAAGTTGGTAAAATATAATATTATTGTTTGATTCACTCTTTTGTAAGTTCCGGCTATTGTTAGATGAAATGCACATCACTAGGTAAAGAAAGGAATAGTTCTACAACATGATAAATGTTATTAAATAGTAAATACCTACACTGAAAATAAACTTCAGCTAATGAAGGGGTGCAAAAGGAAATACTGTCTTTTATTTCTTCATTATAAATGCGAAATTATGGATGGATGGATGGTTGACTAGATTTATGGATGGATGTTTGTTACTCAATCACGCCAGAACGGCTGAACGGATTTGGATGAAATTTGGCACAGAGATAGATTATAGTCTGGATTAGCACATAGATTTTTTATTCTTGTAGGTCCACGCGAGCGAAACCGCTGGCGAAAGTTAAGTAATTTAATAAAGGCAACCTGTCGTAGGAATACTCACTATGCAAAATGTGGGCATGTGCCACATGTTTGGACGTGACCCTGACTACCCTCCTTAGATATCTGGTCGTCTCGAGATCTGAGAGGATGTCTTCCACATCTTGGGGAAAAAAGTAGAGATCCCATTTTTTTAAAACATTGTTCAAAAGACCGGCTACATAATATTTTGTTCCATCTCTAGGAGGAAGTGAATTTCGCTTGGAGCCCCAGAACTTTTACTAAGTTATTTATGCTTCCGAAAAACAATTTATAGTCTGTGGAGGGACACAATTATGAAGCGGCGTCCGGTGGTAAAAGAGCGGTGTTAATTGTTTTTCAAGTTCTGTTTGTTGATGCCGAAAGTTGTTAAAGTTTCTTATTTATTAGATTCAAAGATGCTTTGTTTGAAGAGATCGCTTGGGGATGAGTAAAATTAAAGTGATCACGAGTGGCTCTCTCTAAAGTAAACGATCGTCGGTGGAAACTTTGAATTATCAAATTTCGTTCAATTATAAGCAAATATATAAATTGCTATAACTAATAATTTTATTATGAGTAAAGAGCACACTGGTGGAGGGGTAGTAGTGGCCCCGCCCTTCGATCCACAGGTCGTGAGTTCAAAACCTGTCGTGCACAAATAGATTTTCCATTCGGGAAATTTATTTGCGCTATGTTAGTGCTCTCAAACAGTGAAAGAAAACATCGTGTGTGCTCACTTAAATTTTTGATTAGAAAAACTCATTGGTACACGACCGTGCTCGAACCTACGACCCCCAGATCGAAAGTCGGGGAACTTCTGGTCACCATCAGCTACAAACGTAAAATAATAAAAAAAACCCTGTTCTACTTACAACAACGCCGTACGTATACCGTATTTTAAGACTGCGTTGTAGGGAAAATCAAACAATTGATTGGTCCTTCATGTAATTTTTATACAATCTATAGGTACATGTTTTTGTAACCAATATCTAAATAAAGCCTTTCTATTTTTACGTCAGTAGTAACTTGTATCTCGTATCGGCCATACGTTTGGTAGCAGGTGGCAAGTGTGATCGTTTTCACGCGAATTGAGTTCCAACTTTCCGAAACACCTCCAACATTGTCACATGTTTACCTAAGTAAATGTTACGCATACGTTGCGGAAAGCCTTTTTGAAGCAAAAAAATCTTTAGATAAGTTTGTTCTTAAATTTAAAGCTAGATTACAAGGTGATAGGTACTACCCCGAATGGGGCTTGTTCTAGACCTTATCGTCAATAACGAACATAAATGGCTATTCGACTTTTGGAAATTGAAAAACACTATGCAAATATCAGCTGTTTTGGGGTCAGATCAGTTCAAACCCAATTATTCAGCTGTTTTAGGTAGCAATCTTGATGTTGTCATACGTTTTATTAATTATGTCTAAGATGATAAAAAATTCCAAAAACGCATTTCAGGATAGTATTATTACCTTTCTTACAATTTTATTCATAAAATGTATTCTTTGGTGTAACATTTATATTTATCAAAGAGAAAGAAAATGAATGTGCCTGTACAAACCATTTTTTTATTTTAAACTTTTTTTAATTCACCCTCAAATACTTGGTCAAATTAACTAATAAAAATAACTGAAAACACTTTTCTACGGTTTAAAACCACAACACAGGTTGTAAAGAAAATAAAACCATGTAATTTGCTGTTTACCTAACCTGCATTTTGTTGCTGAAATAAAAATCCTCTTGGTAAAAGCATTCTCGAACGAAAAATTCCCAACTTATATTTTACAATAAACTGTCCTGCGTGGCGCCGGTTTACTCGTCGGCAGAATCTCAATACCGATCATATAATAGCTTTTCTCTCGGCTTCACCCATTTCGCTAGAGCTTTGTGTGAAGGTTGACTTTTCACAGAGCAGTATTAATCAACTTTAAGGGGTATCCTCAAGCAAAATTAGCACCTCGACGTCACATTTTGAAATTTCTTCCATAACATCATTGAATTAAAGTTGAAATGGTCTTGGGATCTGACATGGCATTTATGACAATTGCGTAGAGTCCCGAGTCACGTAATCTTTTTCTGAAAATCTATGAATACCGTTTTTTTTTACTGTAAATTCGACGACATGGTTCCATCAAACAAATTTATCTTTCTCTTATACATAGTTTCAAATTTCCCCATGCTGCCTATTATTATTATGGTTCACCAGGTATATTATCTGGTAGACTGGCCTCATAGCTCAGTTGTTAGTAACTCTGCCTTCTGCGCTAGAGGTCGCGGGTTCGATTCCCGCTCTGGACAAACATTTGTGTGATGAGCACAGATGTTTTTTCTGTGTCTGGGTGTTAAATAATAATCAGTCTCTGGTACCCATAGTACAGGCTATGCCTAGTTTGGGATCATTGACCGTGTGTGATATGTCCGGAATATTTATTTATGTCCGCAATATTTAATAAGGGCAAAAGAAAGAAAATTGCTGAACTTGTTTGCATCAGTTTGTGCCATGTTTTTCTCAAAATATCGTTCTGCTTTTAGTTATTCATGATAGCAAAGCGGAATTTTATCAGACGGTCTCACGCTGCGATCGACGAATTTCGACTCGCCATCACTGTGTGACCATAAACATCAATTTTATGTCGTGATATGTATCAGAGGTGTTACTTTTGGGCCTTTGTAAAGGATCATGCATTGTATAGACCCATCCAGCGCGTATTTCTATTGTTGATCTATGTAAAAGAGGCTTTAACCTTTGTAATGGCAATAATAACGGGTAAAAAGTTACTACTTTTAGTAGACAGTTAGTACTTTTGGTTCTTGACAATGCATTGAATAAATCCCATCCAGTGGGTATTTATGTTGTTGATCAATGTAGATGAGGTTTCATTCTGATACTATGGTAACCTAAAAATATTAGGAAAAATAAATCAAACATCTGTTTCCTGCGATCAACGCATGTCCCAAACCGCTGAAATTATAAAGCTGAAATTTGGACAGTAGCTGACTTTTATGTCAAACACATCCACTAAGGAGGGATTTTTAAAATATCATCTCCTAAGAGGGTGAAAAGGGGTTAAAACCTTTATATGAAAAATCGTATTCCTTGAACAGATTTGAAACTAACTAAAAATAATGAATGATAGAAATAAGAAAAAACTGTATTTTTATATTTTCAAAACTACCCCTTAAAAGGGTGTAATGAGATGTTAAAGTTTTTATGGGAGAATCTAAACGCATCGAAAGATTTATCTGAAACTTGGCACAAATACTCATAAAGGCAAATAATGAAATAAGGACTTTAGGGTTTTTCAAAACTGCCCCTTTTTATCAAGATACCGCGCAGCGATAAGTGGCAGAATCTAGCGATCTAAACTAGTCCTATGAACTGACTGTTAAATGTAACTGATTCACAAACAATAAATGAATTACTGAAATTTGAATTACTGAGCAAAGCTGCGGTCGTACGCTAGTAGAAGTATAAACAACACGAGAAAAAAAATTTACGCTTGAAAAATAGGCCATTCAGTTGGTGCATTAATAGTCACCAATCGACGAACGCGCTGTCAGTGCTCTGAGCCAAGAGGTACAACGAACGGCCAGTGAAAAAAAAAATGACGGGTTGTAGGGTTAAATTATGCCACAACACATCGATAAAGAAATACGAATATCTACGAACATCTATAGGAACCGGGCATAAACCACCCAGGTTTTTTAGGTGTCCACGTGGAAAAACAAAGACTTCAAACAAACCTCAAACTCTTTTGAGCCTATATTCCAGTCAAAACACGTTTAAATTCAAAAATTATAAATGACGTTTTATTCGTATGTTCCAATACGTAAATACAGACATACATGCTACATAGACCGCTAAAACATGACCCTTTCTTTTGGGTTTGCCATAGTGGGTAAAAATAAACAGGATTGTAACTCATGCCAATAAAACCACTTACAATCACACCAAGAAAAAATGGCACAAAAACTCAGACCTGAGAATTCGTCAAAGAACATTATCAAAGAAAAGTTGCTTTCATGACAAATGTATACTGTTGTAAATGATTTGTATGTATGAGGCTAGAGGGGTATCCACGTGTAGATTGATTGCTTATCTTTCGAGTCTCTGGGGGTTGAAGATTTATGTGTGAAAATGTCGGGGCGAAGACGGGTTTCATAAATATTTTGGTCATGTCCTGTAGCGAAGGAAACTAAATTATTTTTTTTGAACTTCAGGTGAAGTTTCTTTCCCACTGAAAAGTTAACGTATGTTTCGAGTAATCGTATGTTTTTTAAATTTAATCATTTTAAGTGTATGCCCAGAGTACCTACCTCATACCTAATTAGACAGGCTGTACAATAAAAACATTGTGTCAAATTATTTAGCAAATAATAATTATTTTGTGCTATTATATTGGTAACCGGGCACCGGGCTCAGTGGCGTGTATTGGGAGAGGCCTATGTCCAGCAGTGGACTAATGTGGGCTGATGACGATGATGATGATTATTGGTAATCCGAAATTTTGGGTGTAGGTCACCCTGCGATTTCGCCATTCTTAGATCTTGGCAATAATATACGAATCGGTGTGATATAGTTCTTCTCTGATATGGGACCCTAAAACTTCTACAGTTCAAAAGTAGGTTTCCTCACATTTTTTCCTTCACCGTTTTTATTTGTTAATTTGCACATCCATTTTTCGAATAGAAAACCTAATAGTTTTCTATTGGTGCACGGCCGGGATTGAACCCAGGACCTTCGAATCAAAAACTGAGGTACCCTAGGCCAACACGGCTTGATAATATAAGACTACAAATTAAATAAATAAATATTCCGGACATAGCACACACGGTCAACTGATCCCAAACTAGGCATAGCCTTTACTATGGGTACCAGAGACTGATATAGGTACTTATTAGATAAATATTTAACACCCAGACACAGAACAAACAATTTTATTCAAATTGAACAAATACACTATGTATGGATGATTGCACACTTCACAGCGTGCCTTTTCATATACCTAGGTATTTTAACCTATACCTACTTTGTTGTCGTTTCAATAAGATATATTAGGACAACTCTAAAAACAGCTACCACGGTCTTGTGAAGCACCTATGTGTAAGTTTTCAGTTTCAAAAATAATTCATATAGCCCCACTGGCCTCATAGCTCAGTTGGTAGTAGCTCTGCCTTCTGCGCTAGAGGTAGCGGGTTCGATTCCCGCACTGAACAAACATTTGTGACTAAAACAGGTGTTTGTTCTGTGTATGGGTGTTAAATATATATTATATCTATTATGTATATCAGTCTCTGGTACCCATAGTACAGGCTATGCCTAGTTTGGGATCAGTTGACTGTGTGTGATATATATTTTATATTTATTTATTATTATTGTACCTTTTTGTAATAAGAACATATACAAAATGGTGTATTGAAAACAAACCAAGCTGGCTAAAGTAAAATACTATCCATTACTTACTGTTTAAAAACTTTCACATCCTGTATTTAAGTTTTTCGTTTAAAATTCAACGTCTATGTTCCCCTGTGGGGGTAAAGAGGGGTTGAAAGTAATAACAGCACAAGGGTGGTATGAAAAAGTTACACCATAGTCTCCGTACACAAGTTCTTCATTATCATCATCTTCGGTAGCGTAGCGGGCAAGTACCCGTCTGAGACGCAAGGGGTGCGGGTTCGATTGTCGCTGCGGGACATATTTTGTTTGTATGATCTGCAAATATTTGTTCGTTCTTCATCAACATCATCATCGCGAGTGCCCGTCTTAGACATATGTTTGCAAAATATTTGTTCCGGGTCTGGGTGTTGTGGTACCATGATACTCGCAGTGTCTGATACCCACGACACAAGGAATTCTAGTTAAAATACTCTGCTGCAATCCTCTAGTTTTTTTACAAAGCGTACCTAAGTGTTTCCTTAAACACTGCAAGGATTTAAATGGACATTTATCTATGTAGTTAATAGTCTGGATTCATATCATTGACTGGCCTCATAGCTCAGTTGGTAGTAACTCTGCCTTCTGCGCTAGAGGTCGCGGGTTCGATTCCCGCACTGGACAAACATTTGTGACTAACACAGATGTTTGTTCTGTGTCTGGGTGTTAAATATGTATCTATTATGTATATCAGTCTATAGTACCTATAGTACAGGCTAAGCCTAGTTTGGGATCAGTTGACCGTGTGTGATATGTCCAGAATATTTATTTATTTTATTTATTTATTTATATATGCTATTTTTTTCGGGTATCACGCAAACGAAGCAATCAGCGGAAGCTAGAAATATAAGGCACTACGCAATCCGACAATTTCATACAGTTCCGACTACAATCTGACTAACAAAGTCAAGAAGATGGATGGCGTTCGTTCCGCTCTGCGTACTCATTTCTCTACAGTACCCTGAGATGTGAAAATGTAATAGAAACATGCGGGGTAGGCAAATAAGATGTTCAGTTAAATGTAGAAAGATTTCTTTTGGAAATAAAGAAAGTAGGGTCGTAGATATGTTGGTAAAAGTAAACTTGAGAACGTAGAAATTAAATCCTTAAGTAGAATATGCTGAAAGGCTGTAAAAGGAAAGGCGTTGTCCACTTTTTATATGGAGCTTGGTTTTTTATTTATCAATAAATCCAATCAACACAAATTGAATATATATTCCGGTAGAGATCACCTGACCAGAATAAAAATTTTAGAAGCCTCCAATTTTGAGAAAACCACTTTTCAATTTTCGCAGAAACATAACAACCATTAATGGACATGGCATTTGTTTAAAAAAAATTATAAAACAGCAGAAAGTTTGACATCAAGATCTGCCTAATGCTGAAAAATTCAGTTTTATCTGATATAACCCCAAAACAGGTGATTTTTGCATACTGTTTTTTTCAATGAATAACGATGAATTTACAAAACTTGATTGTTAATTGGGTGAACGATAAGCCCTATATATATACAAGTCTTGTATATACAAAGTGATTTATAATATGCTTTTCTGAAAGGGCTTATTATTATAATTTAATTTTTAAATTTTTACGATAAAAATGTAGATTTTCTAATGCTGATTTATGGCACGGTGGCAACATTCTTCACAACACCGGTATCCGGGTTATTGACTTAGTCGAACCTGAGCATCAGCTTATGGGTAAACCTCCATCAGCGTCGCATAATCGTATCGCACCTTGCCCATATAAAAAGCTGATTTTGTATGAATTGAAAGCCACGTTCGGGAGTGCCTGATGATGCGATCGTCATGACAACCACACTGTAAGGATAAGATGCCATACAGTGTGGTATTTACGTTATCAATGGTTTATGTTGAGTTAAAAGCTCAACTTTTAGAATTAGATTAAACCTTTTGTTTATATCTTAAAAAATTAGATCATGTGTATTGTTAACGTTATTTGCAACAAACATTGTTTCGAATGTCGTGTACAATTTTAGGGTTAATAGATTTAATTTAACTTTAACTAATAAGTTTGTTTTTGGCCATGTATTAGTTTATTCACTGTTTTTGTACCTTAAATAAATAAATAAATAGTTCATTTTTATTTTAAAACAACCCTCAGGGTGTGTATATAGGGGATGAATGTTTGCATGGGAATTATTTATCTGTTATGCCTATACAATTTAAATTTGGCACGCAGGTTCCTTATAGAGAGTAAATATTTGTTAAGAAATAAGTTTATGAAAATTCAACCCCCAGATGGATGAAACGGGGGTTGAAAGGTTCTTTGAAAGTCCCATGTTTTTCAAGTTAGAGACATGAAAATTGGGATTCGGGTTATAGTTTTAAATAATAAATACAATACACGTATACGGACGGTGACGGGACTGTGACGGGACGGTGACGGGACGAGGACGGGACGGGGATGGGACGGTGACAGTTACGGGACGGTGACGGTTACGGGGCTGTGACGGTTACAGTGACGGTGACGGGACGGTGATGGTAGGTAGAAATAGGTAAATAGCTGCATAATAAGTGTTAGTACCTTGACAAGGATAATAGTCTAGGTAGGTATATACAAACGCGGACGAAGTCGCGAGCGGGACAGCTAGTGTATAAATAAACAACGACGGTTCACTAAGTATGTTCACCAGTGAAGATGACGTGTGGGGATTTCAGAAATAATATTAGTCGCATTACGCATCGGATAGATAAAAATCTTGTATCCACTGACTTGAATATAAAAGTCACGCCAACACAAAATTCAGGTTATTTCCGAGGCCAAGCAATGAAGATATAAAATATACATCAGCACACATACGAATACCCAAAAATCATGACCCTCTTCAGCTCTCTTCACAGCCCAGTAAAAACGCGCCGAAAGTAGGGCATAATGTTCCAGTTTAGTCTCACTGACATAAATATGGTATCTTTAGTAGAGTGTTTTTTTCACTCTGCTCATCCGACTGACATCAGTTTTGCTGCTTTCAAAGACTTTTAAAAAAATTGTGTTCGAAATGCCGCTCACGGCCACTAACACGTATTCCTAGTCGTGTAAGTGGCCGTGATGTTTTCACTTCACTCACACTGACATTATTTCTACAAAATGCTGTTTTTTTTTATTTCCGCTCAAAATACACTCATGACGATTATAAATACGAGTCTAAGAATACGAACCAATCTCGTATTGCCTCAAATTATGCCTCATGAATAAGACGCTAACCTTGCCAGGAGTAGGTGTGTAGAGCTCTCCGTTTTAACAGCGAACTCATCAAAAACATGTTGCAAATTATTTTTACGGTCAGCACAAACATCTACCTAAAGTAAACGATGATCAAACCAAGTTACAAAACATATTTTATGACTGAACTAGTACTGTTGTGAATAACTTTCATAGAATGGTAGATAATTATGAGAAAACTATAACAGGTTCTGCCATAAATCCATTGTTGTAAGGTATTGAAAATTTTGATTGTGTATAGCTATTTTTTATTTTTATTGATATATTAAGCACCTTTTGGTATTACACTAGTTACGGAACACGTATAATATGACTTAAGGGAAGTTAGCGGTGGGTTCTTCATAAAATTAATGAAGGTTTAATTAATAATTTAAATTGGAAATCGGGAGAGAAATTCCAGGGTCTAATTGAAATTGAAGAGTAGGTAATTAGATGACGTGAAGGTGAGACTTTTTGAGAGTTAAAGACTCTTTAAAATTCTCCGATAAAATTGTAATATTATACCTTACCTGAAAGGAGCCTCTAAGGCGCACTTTAACCCTTTCCAGATTGTGATAGAAAAGATACTAAAATCAAAACAAACAAATCAACAAGTAAAAACGGCTCTTCGAAAAGTAAAAAGATTATGATGAAAATAATGACATTTTACCACGTCAATGAATACATAGCTGTAAATTTTCTGGTATGCATGCGTAGTATTGCGTAGTGACTGCTGCAATAGGTACCTACTGCTAGTGAAATATGACTTGTGCTTTATTTTTATCATTTGTTGGTTAGTATTAAGTTGATGCAATTTCTTATTGAAAATGAATTAAAATAAAAATAAAAATATTCCGGACATATTCACATGGTCAACTGATCCCAAATTAGGCATAGGCTGTAGGTACTATGGGTACCAGAGACTGATATACATAATAGATTATATATTTAACACCCAGACACAGAACAAACATCTGTGTTAGTCACAAATGTTTGTCCAGTGCGGGAATCGAACCTGCGACCTCTAGCGCAGAAGGCAGAGCTACTACCAACTGAGCTATGAGGCCAGTCAAATTTGTATTAGACATGCTAATGTCACGAAATGGTTAAGACAATGAATATTATAATAAATCTGTAATATATAAATTCTGGGTTTCCAAGTTTATATTAAAACATTGACTGCATTCGAAACTCGATTTGAACACAATCCGCTTCAATAATAAAGAAGAATTAGCATAACTGCCCCGATTGTCGCCATGTGCAACTCATGATTGCCGAAAACTCTCCATCCTTTTCTATCCCCTTAATATCTCCGTAAATAAAAACGGGATGGGATAAATATCATCAGGAGATAACCGGGACACCACCCACTCCATACTTATGCAAATGAGAGATATAATTTCGTGCCCATTTTGCCTTGACGGTTTTTTTTCGGTTATATTTTACGCGAAAAGAACCCGTCGCGCATTCGTATATTTTTCTTGAGTTCAGTGCTACCCTTTTATGAACGTTAAAAATAGCAACCTAAGTTTTACAATTAAGTTTTCTGGCTTATAGCCCTGAACTAAACGAACTTGCGCACTGTAAGTTTGTTTCATTACTTACTTTGGCTTGGCATGCTTATTTTGCGACAGTATAGAAAATCTACATCACTAAATCACGGTCCATGTGCACGAAAGATGCCTCTGCGAGGTACCTACACTACACTGGTTATTTCTTTAAACATACCACAACCAGGTCATTGACCTAATAGAAGGTAATTTAGAAAGAACCAACTTCGTGTCGAACGAGCAAACCTCATCACTGCCGTATGTTAGCCACTTTACCCGGTCTCCTTTACATGAATTTGGCACCATACACTGAAAAGTTCCTAAGTTCCACAGATAAGTAGAAACCAGTAAGTAGGGTACTTGGCTGCAATCGACAGAATACTCAATTGAACAAATGTGGCCGCATTGGAAAGTAAGGAGCACTCGTTGTGGCACTCTTTGCGGGAGGCCTTTGTATACTATAATAGCATAGCGAACATAAATTTTTCGGGATTCGAACCTACGATCTGTGGATCGTAAGGCGGGGCCACAACCACTAGGTACTCACCAGTGCTCTAAACTAAGTTCGCCATGAAATATAAACATCATTACATCAGGAAAGGAAAGAGATTAAAAAGGGTAAGTAACAATCGAAAAACTTATTTTAGACTTTCTGTGTTTACAACTCAGTTCAAGAGTTTCATAAAAACATTTCTGAATGAAATTGCGATGTTTTCACAGAATAACGTAATCAACTAATAAACTTTTATGAGGCCCTTCATTTCCTGACCTATATAATTTAATTTCTGCACCCCACATCCGTAAGCCTCCATGTATTTCAGTTCTAGACTGCCTTAGAAGGGCCAGGAGATGAGACTGTACTTTGGTCAAAAACGTTTCTTTCGTTCAACAATTAAAAGAAGCGTAATAACAAATTACAGTGTTTGTTTTGTGGTGTTTGAATTTTGAGCTCGTTTGGAAGTTTACCTCGGCTCTGCAAGATCTTCGACACACATAACTCGTGTATTTGAGACTAGCGAGCAGAACCCGCGGCTTCGCTCGCGTTCGATACCCTGCTAAAAAAACTTTTAAACAATATCCATGCCAAAAATCAGGTGGATCCGTTGCTCTGTTGATGCGTTAAAGAAGGACAAACGATCTATAAAATACACTTTCACAGTAAAATTTGCTGTCTTACACTTGAACGCAGCCAGCGTTCAAGTGTTAGACAATCGTTTATAGGAAAATCATTTGTAGGAGACATTTTTTTTAATGTATGATGTCTCGTTCTCCTCAAAACGATGTTCTGTTTTTACAACAGCTTAAAAATATCATCTCAAATACTTACATAATGGGTAATTTCTCTCTTTCTAATCCGTATTGTTTGACAGTCTCCAAAGGTTTGTCAAAGATGTACAAAAATATTCTAAATACCTTATCCAAAAATCTACTAGGTAGAAAATGGAAATTCAGCAATCCTTCAGAGCGAGCTGAACTTCAACATTATTCCACTAAACGGCCCAAAAGCACTTTCACATCTCCACCATCACAATTGGATGCCATTCAACTCGATAACATCTTTGAATATGATATGAATTACGCCATGTGATATTAGACCGCCAACTCTACTAATAAGGTAGAAGTTTGCATGGTTGGTTTATGCTGGTAAGGTCGTAAAGGCTATCGATTCCTTCAAATGTCATTTGAGGAGCTAGTTCTAAGACATCGTCCGGGATTGATGAACTGTATTTAGTGGAGGGTTTGAGGTGATTTGAAAATAGGCGCTATGATTTCTAGAAAGTATTTACCTTTTGCTTTTGTTCATTTAGCCAACGCAACCAGTTATGATTCCACATCCAATTATTTAATTTAGAAGTTAGTGAATGTAGAAAACCAGTAAGTATTCTTAAAGCGGCGAAGTCAGTACTGCAAAATGTGGGCCTGTGCCAAATATGTAGACATCTCTGACAGGGTAGACATTCTTCTTATTCTACTAATCTTAAATCTTAAAATCTAAACATGGGGATTTGAGAGGATGGATGTCACCATTCCTGAAGGTGAAAGTCGTGAGTATATTTATTTTATTTTAAATAAATATACGCGCTAATTAAGTCTTATATCATATCTAATCGGGAGCAAGCCTACCTTCTCCCGATTACCTTAACAATTTATCAAAATAGTATACAACTTCCTATATTTTTAAAAGATCTATCCAAAGATGGCACACAAGGGTTACTTTAAAAAAAATCTTGTAGGAGAGATATCCTGAAAACAATCAAAATTTGTAAGATATTATTATGTAGCTATATTATTAGTATTATTCTACAAGTAGTTTCTTATACCCACGACCCGTGTCGTGGGTATCAGAAACTACGTGTACCATTGTATCACAATACCTAGACTAGGAACAAATATTTGCAGTTCATGCTAACATTTGTCACGCAGCGGGTATCTAACTACACCCCTTGTGCTACCAGCTATACCTCCAAGGTCATCAGAAGAGCAACCTAGACAAAAAAATTATGAATGCGACGAAATAACGCCGAAAGACGTCACCATGCGCTTATGAAACCAAGGCATTAGTGGTAGTTTGAACCTATATCCCAAGTTTTAATCGCTTCACTACTCACAGAACCATTCAAGTGTAAGGAACTGGAATAGTCGTAAATCCTGAACTGTAGCATTACAGTTCCCTGTGGTTGCTGTGGCACATCATAAAGAAGAGAGACCACACCTGAAAAACCAGCACCGCTACATTTCGTGTGCGGCATTAAAGCTGAGATGGGACCATTTTCGGCTCACGCATGCACTTCGGCACGGACAAATGAGTACCCTAGTTTTGTTACGGCCTATCTAATTTTCTTTAGTGTTGTTAGTTTCTTACCCTCTGTATCCTGTAGTCTTCCTGTATGTCTTCTCTGATTAGTTTGTGCTGTATGTGTCCAAAATAAATACATATATACCTTTTACTGAAAAAAAAATAACAATGTGTAAGCAGAACTATAACAGCACGAGCAGCAAGCAAGTAGAAACGGTTTGCGATCATCTAAAATTACTTTCAAAATGATCCTTGCCTCTACTAAATAAAGTCAATTTTGAGTTTGACATTTGATATTGATAAAGTTTACACGTATAAAACTACAAATTATTGATACTATTTTAAATCATCATATTGCTTTCAGTTTTGACCTAATAAAGAAAATAATGTTATTTCTGCTAACTTTTACTCCATATTAAATGGTTCGGCTGAATGTTTACGTGAGTTAGTGCCTCATGAAATTTAGAGTCACACTTTGCCTACATTGTTTATTTTTTTATTACGTCACGTAAACAAAATTGTATTTAGCCGATATACTCAATGTGCCAGACCAACAGTCAGGAACTACTATTATATATACTGCTCAATTATTCCCAGTAACTCATTGATAACCTTCAAAGTTTCGACAATGCCACTGGTGGCGTCTATTGGACGGTTAAATGTTTAGTATACAATGCTAGTAACGCGGGCATTTAATAAGGTCAATCATAATGACTTAGAAGACTATAAACTAGCTCCGCGCATCCTACTCATAGACCCGAACACTTCTTACAGTGGGTATTTTAGTAATACACAAAAGTATGTTTGCACTATGATACATTCTTTTTATGAATCATAGTTAAAACCTACTTTCCTTACCTATAAAAAAATCCTAAAGTAATGGAAATGTTTTATGGAAATAATTTTCCTAAACTCAAATCGTATTTTCTCTACATTATGTTTTTCTTTCTAAAACGGGAAAACGCAATTTTCCAATAAATTCTTTGGAAAATTTATTTACAATAGCGTTCCAGACTCGTTTTACAGGAAATAGAAAATAGAGCTTGCATACGTATACGTAGGTAACAATAGCCGTAGCTTATGAAGGAAACGGCAAGAGCATAGTTGCAGCTGAGACAATCTTTTCCATATTTTTATTGTCTCAGTCGCAGAGCCAATGCGGTATTTTTTAAATCTTCATAAGATATTTGACTCTATCTGTTTTCCTATTTTCCAGGCACTACAATGTCCTGTAATAGAGTAAAATGAGTACCACATAACGCTCGATAAATTATCTAGAATAGATTTAATAAGGCTTTATCTATATTTCCATTCGCTAACTCTTTTTTATAAGATTTTTCTGGAATAATCTATGAATGGCAAAGTGACAATTATGCAAAATTGCTAAACCAAATTACCCAATGAAACTGTAATTGCTCTATTATTATTCAATAGATTGAATTAAGAAACAGACCTCTTAAATTATATAAGTTTTAGCCTCGATTCCACATTAAAATAATAAAAACTGGTCAGTATTTTGAAATGATTACCAGCTGTCATAATTTTTATTCGTTAGGTTAGGTTAGGTTACACGTTTAATTTAACTGATGGCATGGAACTTTTGATTATTAAATAAAAATGAATATTATGTAATAAATAATATAAATCATTATAATTATCTTTATTTATTATAAGTAACAGAAAAATAATAATAATAACAGTTTTAAATTAAACTAAAATCATATTATACTAGAAATGAACTCTGTTTTCTACGATTAATATAATTAATATGTAAAATAAAAAGGCTTGAATAAATAAATAATGGTACCTTTGATCAGTCCATTTTTGAAAACGCAATCACCTGGCTATTTCAATATACGCTGTACCGTCTACAAAGCCTTCTTATATAATGTCCGAATACGGCGATAGTGGGATTTAGCTTTTTGAAAACGTAAAGCCTCTCGAAATGCAATACAAACGGAAGCATAGAGGATTGACCGGGTTTCGTTGGATCGTTGGGGATTTAACTCTTTCACGCTCTTTGCCGATACACGATGACGTACTTAAGTTACCAACCTACCCCTTGTCACTCGCTGTCTATCTGCTCAATATCTTGTCTTCAATCATCTACCGAAACTCTTACAACTTGCACAGGTAGTAATAGAAACGAAATGTTTAGTACCTATCTAATTGTACCTACCTCCTAATAACATATAGCATCGCCTTAGTGATAAAAAAAACCTGTTAAGATGTTATACTGTATTCTAATTAAATAAAATAATATTACCTATACTAGCGGAACCTCCGCGACTTTGTTCAGGTGTTGCTATTTTCATACAAACTTCGACCCCCGCACTCATTTAAGGGGTGAGTTTTGGGAATTCCTTTCTTAGATCACCAACAGGAAGTACCCTCTAAATTTCATACTCCTAGGACTTTTGGCAGGCCTCATAGCTCTGTCGGTAGTAACTCTGCCTTCTGCGCTGGAGGTCGCGGGTTCGATTCCCGCACTGGACAAACATTTGTGACTAACACAGATGTTTGTTCTGTGTCTGGGTGTTAAATATATATCTATTATGTATATCAGTCTCTGGTACCCATAGTACAGGCTATGCCTAGTTTGGGATCAGTTGACCGTGTGTGATATGTCCGGAATATTTATTTTATTTATTTATTTGGGTTAGGCTGTGCGTTGATTAAAGTCCGTCAGTCAGTCAGTCTGCCAGTCAGTCAGTAACGTAAGAGTTTTAAGTATATCATCATCATCAGCATGTAGAAGTCCACTGCTGGACATAGGCCTCCCCCAAGTAAGTAAGTTAGGATTAATTCGACATTATTTGTTTTTTATTTGACTAACGGTAGGGACATCCGACTGACGACTTTATGTTTTTTTGTGATGGCAAGAAATAAAGGATTTTTTTAAAACAGCCCAGGATTTTTTTAATTCGACTGGCGTCATAGCTCAGTTAGTAGTAACTCTGCCTTCTGCGCTAGAGGTCGCGGGTTCGAGCCCCGCACTCGACAGACATTTGCGTGATAAACACAGATGTTTGTTCTGTGTCTGGGTGTTAAATATTTATCTATTATATAATATTTATCAGTCTCTGGTACCCATAGTACAGGCTATGCGTAGTTTGGGATCAGTTGACCGAGTGAATATGTCCGGAATATTTATTTATTTATTTATTTATTAGCCCGCCTGAGATGAGGGTAAATAATCACTTCGAACTTTTTTGAGTTCTCCAATAGATTATAAGTCATCATAATATTCACTCCATCCAATTATCGACTTACTCAGTACATTAACATCCAATTCAATTACCGAACTCCGTCAAACGAAATAAGTATTAACTTCTGCAGCTACGGTTCTCAGAACTGCGGCCATCGTACATCGTACTACATAGCAACTGTTTAATAGCGGAGTACCGAGTTACCTACCACCAGCTGGTTTGTTTTCAAATTGCTGATTGTTGCTTATTTTTCATATAACTATTTTTTTCTTGGTCATCCTCACCTAACGGTATATAGTAGAGCATGTACTCAAATCCTCAGCCAAATGGAGCTAAAGCAACTCACCCCAAAGAAAATCCTTCAGTTTTTAACAGCTCCTGGGCTTTGCGGTGAACTTTAAAGGCCCTGTAAAGGGGCTCCACAAATAAAGTGGCGATCACAATAGGCCAGTTGTGGCAGCAGTGAAACCATAGCCACAAACAGTAAATAAAAAAAATAAAAAAAAAAATCAGCTAACTGAAATATGACGCCGTTTCTTAAGAAAGCCAGAGCTTCAAGGAACTTTGGCACTGAACGCTTAATCCATCGATACGCTGTACTTGCACGTTGATTAAACTAGTGAGTAAGTTTACTTTCATATGCTGGAGCCGAAGGTTCCCAACAAGAGATTTTTTCTCGTATTTATTAAACTGATGGCTTCTTTATTGTGTTTATTTTTATTAGAAGAATACCGCGGTAATGTGACAGCTATAATAATAATGGCAAATAATGTAGTCTCCGCTTCTTATAAAAATAAGTGTTCCGTTATTCCTTTCTGAGTTCCATACGATCACAGACAGTATAGAACGCAAAGTATTGTAGGCACATTAAAAAAATGAAATTTTAAACGTCGCCTTTCATTGCGTAAAGAGAGACTTAGAGGTTAGTTACTGGCGCGGGCAGGCTATGGGTATAGCTCGCAGAATAAACGGTTGGGGAGTAAAGGTCTCTAGAATGGCAATTTTGAACTATAAGACGCAGTGTAGGCAGCTTTCGTGGCAGCGCTGCTGTCTACTCCTTCAGGCTGGTGACTATGATTTGAGATATTACTTGACCCTGCATACCTCGTGCTCATTCATCATCATCAGCCTGATGAAGTCCACTGCTGAACATAGGCCTCCCCCAAAGAGTTCCATGACGAACGGTCTTGAGCCTTCGTGCTCATATGTTGTGGTTTATATTACTCTGAGATTAAGCTCAACGTAAATTTTCATATGGCAACTGGCAGAATTGTTCGTAGAGCACCTCTGAACACAATATAAATAAATAACACCCAACGAGCGTAGTACCACACCCAACAGTCTAATACATAGTCCTGACCCCACACTAGGATTCCCTGCATCGTGGGTATCAGAAACTGCGAGTACCATGGTACCGCAACACCCAGACCCGGAACAAATATTTGCACATCATGCAAACATTTGTGCCGCAGCGGGGTTCGAACCCGCATCCCTTGCGACTCACACGAGCACTCATCCGCTATAGCACCGAGGTCGTCAAATATGAATGGTGGAATTGAAATTGATCATTTGTAAATGCAAAAATAATTGCCAGAAGACATGTTATTATTTTTCTTTACGACAAAAAATTTGCTTACTCAAATAAATTTATTTCACCCCTTTACTTTACCCTCAGTTGGGCGTAAGCCAAGCAACTGACTTCTGTTTTGTGTCCATCCACTGATAAGCCTTATCCACTCACTTCTGGCACTTTTGCGATACCATCAGACCATCCAATGGTTTGCCATTTGTGATTTACGACGCTAGGTAAAAGCCTAAAGAATAAGCTTGTGGTGAAGATGAGCGCAAAGAGATCAATATGACAAAATACGTCATTTCCACGCGGTTCTACTAATCAATTCAAACGGGGTGCGAACAGTGACACTCAAAATAAACTTTACTAAGTTGTCGTAAGGATCATTTTGAAACCAATTTTAGATGAATTATCACACTCCGTGTATTTGAATCCGGTCAAGCACGCTGCGGGGATATGCATAGTCTATTTATTTTATTTTATTTTACAATTTTAGGGAAACTTATAGCTAGGTACATAGAAAAGAAAAATATTAAATACAATATGACAGGATAAGTTCATGTATGCTGAAGGCCAATTATAAGAATTGACTGATAGTTATTTTATAAATATTTTTTATTGAACGAGGACGACAGATCAAAAAAGAAAAGGATATAAGTTAGAGTACAAAAAAAAGACTAGTGCGCCGGATTTAGATATAAAAAAAAAAGTTAATGTTGCAAAATAGATTAACCATCCGAAAAGAATTTGTTAGTAAGCAAGCGTTTCAACTTGCTTGCCGAAGTACTAAATAGATCAATATCTGCATGTGCCAAAGTGTTAAACAAAGCGCTAGCTCGGATAATAAAATGAATGCGTTCTGTCTATAATTGGTTTTAACTTGTGGAACATATAAAACATTGGGTCTCCTTAGTGCAACCGTACGCAGTCCTAACCACTCCAGTAGCTCGGAGCAGTCGACCGTGCCATTTGAAATGCTCAGAAGATACGACAAGACGGATATATTTCTACGTTCATCAAGGGGGAGAAAATGAACTTTTCGACATCTAGCCTATAATCAGGTAGAAAGACTTTAGCGCTTTTAGTTATTTAGAGAATTTTTTTTTACAGGTGTGCAGTCACTGCTGTGGTCGCGATCATGGTTCGCAGAAACCGAACATATATTTGCAAAGAATAATTATAAAAAAGGTTTTAAATATTTAGTACTATTTCGCTAATCTATATATAAGAATAGCGTCTCAATGCCGTGCTGAATGCTGCGTAGCCGAGTGTAGAGCTTCGTAGCAGTGGTGCTACGAAGGTCTACGCACTGCTACGCGCCACTACGGCAGCAGCAAAACCAATGTAAGGGCCTAGTAGCTCCTAAGACGGGTTTTGTCACACATACATCATTCTGCAATAGTTGGAGGGTGATGTCCCCCCAAAATAGTTAACAAACATACTAGAAGTGTCCCGGGAAGAGTTGGTTCTATAATAGCACGGCAGAGTGTAACATAAAATGTAGTTGATAAAGATTGATAACCAGTGTTCCCAGCTCATTGCAGAGCATATATAAACTCTGCGTAGATTAATCAACTTCCAGTTAACTTTGTTATTGAATCTAGTCGCAAAATGGTCTGCCTTCAATAATTTGATTAGTTTAGCTGTATTGGAAAACAATCAAAGAAGTACCTAGTCGGATTGGGAAGAAACTAGATTTGGGAAGGCAGACTTTTCTAAATCTAATTTTGTCCGAAAACGATATAAATGCCTCATATATAGTCTAGGGTCACTTACACAATTTTTGTATCAGCAGAAACAAAAGAGAAAAATTGCTTACAATGCGCAGTACCGATTCAATTTTTTTTTTATCGAGAAAGACTTGAATAGTCAAGAAGGCTCAGATTTAGAAAAGAAAATAAAAACAACTACGGGTGTTCCGTTTCATGAAAAGTAAACATCGAACGGCTAATTACTTCTTTGTGATTCAAACAAAGGAATTTTTAAGCCTACCTACCTACTGTGAATAGTGATGTCAGACCGTACGGCTTTTTGTTTCAAGGCAGGAATTTATCTTTTGTGAATACATTTTTGACTTACTTTGGACTGCCATTATTTTCATTGTTCATTTTTTATTTATTTCCCGTTATGATGGTTATAAATACACGGTGAACTGTATCGCTATGTTGAAAATTACTTCAAACTCATGGCCTAAGGGTGTCAATTAATAATTTTACGAACTTGAACAAGATGAAAATATTAGCCCATTGAATGGAAGAAGAATACATGTTGTGCCGACCCCACATTATATAGGATAAGGGCAGGAAGATGATGATGATACAATGAATACCTTCTTCCCGTCGTGTAAGATTGATTTTTAAAAGACAGCTTTTCTGTTACAAATACTTACCGGCTTTTTAAGACATTCGGCTTTTTAGAACAATCAATATTTTTTATGACTCTCAGATGAGTAAAGGTGGCACTAGCCTTTAGATGTTTATTTGATGCCTTCCATTAAAAAACAAAAAATATTTAAAGACTTACTTATGTATCCTGGGCAACGGAGCTTAGTTTTTTGAAATAAATGACTGTTTCAGGGTCTTTGTCAATGTTTTGTTGTTTTGTTTCGAGGATATTTGATTTAAAATAAATTATTTTACAGTTCAAGAGAATTCTGTTTTTTTAAACCGGAATTACGTACGTAAGTATCAACATAGGTAGTATCAATGTTTGTAAGTAACTATCATAGTATGTGAATGAAGGTTTTCATAAAATAAGGCTTCTCAGCTTCAGAGCACAGGGGTTTGTGTTACATCAAACAACAATAAACTTTAAACTATTCCTCAAAATGCAGTTTCCTAATAAATGGCGACCGCTTAATAAGTTTTCATACTCAGGAATAAGAATTTAATCATCATCATCATCAGCCGGTAGAAGTCCACTGCTGGACATAGGCCACCCCAAAGAGTTCCACGACGAACGGTCTTGAGCCTTCTCCATCCCCCCACTTCCCGCAACCTTCAAACCTTGAAATCATAGAGTTACCTACGGTGACCACCCGGTGTATTGTGAACCATACCCGACGGCCGCTAAAAACGGTCACCGTTTTTCAGGAAACCATAGCTTTCACGTGTTTATCGAATTACAGCCCCAAACTACCATTACAAGTTGTACCTACCTATTGGTTACCTTCTTGAATATAATATAGTTAGGCCCTTTGAAGTGCCGGTAATTGGAATACGTCAATTATGTTGGCAACACTGGTTATTCTTAGTTGGAGAAGGAGGGCTGCTACGTGCTAGTCTTAAAATAATTTTATGTTCTCAGGTTAGTCTCGTATGTGTGTAAGTACTCAGCGTAAGTTCCAGAGGAAAAAAGAGAATCTAATTTGGGAGGAGTCTATGCCAGATAGGGAGGAGTAAAAAAAATTACGGTCTCTCCTCTTCTCGGGATATGTTAGTAGACGGCATTTGTTCCAGGGTGATGTGATACTCTCGGCAAAATTCGAACTCTGTTTGTCCTATACACATTTTACATTCCACGATTATCTTCGCGAGATCTCAGTCAAGTACGATCGGATTTTACTTATCACGCAGCGAAACTCCGAGCATAGCTTTATCCATACTGACTGTAGACTTTCGCTTTGAGTGATGTAGGCTTTGTATCGTATACTAAATACGTATAAATTTGAAAATCTGAAAAATAACTTCGATCATATAATATTAATTCGTGTTGACACCCAATTAACCAATAAAATTCTCATATTTTCAGCTTAATACGTTGTCGACCAAACGTTAATTAACAGGGATAACGAGCTTCTACGGGGAACAATGAAGTTTGAAGCCTGTGTAGAAGATGGCACCTTTCAACCCCGAAATGAACCTTATCGCCCTGACCCGAAGACCTAAATTTCAACAGAGGCGCGGCCACATGTTAGTATGGTGTTTATTAATTATGATCGTTTGTGTGTAGTTTGTGTGTATTCATTTTGTAAATTGTATTTTGTTTGTTTAAATTTTAGATTGAATACAGATCGTAACACAATTTATTGAGTGCTTTGGATCATACTACATTTATGTACACGCTGGAATGTAAACGCTGATGGAGAACCTTGGTAATTACTCGGTTGCTTGTGTTACATATTTCACACTGTCTTGTATTCAAATAAAGATGAAGAATACACATTAAAAAGGATAAAGCTTCATTCAATAAATAAAAGAAATAATGAATAAATAAATAACACCCAACATTCACTTACTTAGTCCTGACCCCGCACTAGGATTCCCTGGTTCTTGGGTATCAAAAACTACGAGTACCATGGTACCACAACACTCAGACATGGAACAAATATTTGCAGACCATGCAAACAGTTTTTGAATGACACAAGAGTTGAATGAAATCCTTCCTTTTGTGAAGCTGCGGTTTCCTAACAGAAAACCGCATCACTTCAGCGGAACGTTTCTATAAAAGAGCTGTAAATTAGCTTATCTCGCATCACGTGTGAGAGTTCCCCAGCCGAATAGAATTTAATGGTCCATAAATCCCAATCATTATCTAGTGTTTAACGCATGGCCGCGCATTCCACTCAGACCGCAAATCCTACCGCATTTTTCAATCGCTTCTACCTATGTACACCATGTTCCATAACTAGTATACCATCCCGAAAACTTCTTACTTACTTATTCCATAAAAATAAAAATAACTAAGTATTTTTTTTTATATAGAAGATCAACACCAAGATTGCAACCTAAAACAGATAAATAAATGAGTTTGAGCTGACGGCTTAAAGGCTGAACTGATTTTATTAAAATTAAATATGGCATGGTAGAGGCCTTGGTTATTTCTATGCGAGTACAGTGCGGGAGAATCCGCGGGCAGCCGCTAGTAGTCCATAAATTCCGATGATTATCTAGTGTCTGCCGCATGGCCTCGCTTTCCGTAAAGTGGCTGAAGTAGCACTTTTCACAGCGCACTACCTGCAATAGCTACATTGAGGGCGTTGCTAGTGTGGTGAACCTGATTTATTTAATCTTTCAATTTTAAAGGCTTTTACTTGCGAGATGTTGCGAGTACTTTTTCGGGTTGAAGGAGATTTTATTGCTGGGATATAGGTTCATACTGTTGGGAGGTAAAGGGATAAAACTTCGCTTTATAAGTCTCAACTCTGACTTGGTATCTTGATCTGAATTCAAGTCTTTTTGCTTTACATGCCATGTTGGATATGAATGAGGATTGATAAAGGTATAAAAAGAGAGGTTAATAATAATTATATTGGGTGTATGATCTTCTTCTTCTTGTCGTGTCACTGATTCTTTCATGGTCATCCTGTATTATGTTAGTGACCATGTTGAGGTATGGTGGCCTAAGACCGTCGATGAAAGAATCAATGTATGATAGATAGGTTGAACGAAAGAAGATTAACAAACCGGTGCATAAGGCGAGTCTTGGCGTTCTTTCCTAGACAAAAATAGAAAGTTATGTTCTAACAATATTTGTGTACACACAAAAAGGCCGATTCGTCCAAGTTGTTTGAGAGATCTTCGTTTTCTTCACTCGCTTGATCAATATCCCATTTTATGTAAAAACCTATTTTAATTTAATTTGAATTTATCATGTACCTGAAAATTAACCAAAACGTTTCATCTTGTCTGTCTGCTTCTAATTTCTCACCAATAGGCCATGAATAAACTCCCAGCCCTACCTTTTGATAGACGCTTTAATCACTCTGGGACAGATTGAATGCCGTGCCCTCGTTACCCCTTTTTGAGTGAAAAACTACCACTCGTCCGTGGCGTGCCAGCCGGGATTAAAAGCTCACAATTAGAGGGATGTTTATTCACGAAACGGACATGTTTTTTAAAGGTCAGAGGGTTGAAATGATAGTTCCTGAATTGTACCACTATGCGGATTCGTAAAATATGCATATATTATTAATGCAAAATGAGTCTCGGTGAAAATTTAACCCTATTAAACAGGTAATAGCAGAACTCTCTCTTGAGAGTGTTTTTTAACCGACTTCCAAAAAGAGGAGGTTCTCAAGTCGGCTGTATTTTTTTATTTTTTTGTGTGTATGTTACTCGATATCTCCGTCAATAGTAACCCGATTTTGATGATTCTTTCGCTGGTGTATAGAGTATGATCCCGGGGTGGTCCCATTTTAATTTAATTCCTGAGGGATTGCAACTTGTCCCGTAAAACTTAAAAAAACGTCATCATCTCTTGAAATCACGACTTGCCGAATTTTTTTTTGTCGACTGTGGTATGGTATGGTAATTCCCGCGACTTCGTTCGGTTGCTGCTAATTTTACATAAACTTTAAACTTAGGGGTTGTGTGTCGGGAATTCCTTTCTGTGCACCCATACGTTACGCTACCCTGCAAATTTCATACTCTTAGGATTTTGGTTAGGCTCTGCGTTGATTTTCAAAGAGAATAAAACCACTACGTTTGATTGACAGTCAGTCAGTCAGTACCGTAAGAGTTATTACTTAGTATTTATGATGAATAGATGTCATACTTACTTTTGTTTTTTCCTCGAAAGTTTAGGTGGCCAGTGTCATCCTCAGTAGGTAAGCAAAACGCAAAGAGGTTGATAACAAAAAAAAGAGGTTGATATTGATCTTGTAAATATTCAGGAATTTGAAGTCGGTTTTTAGTTTTTGTAAAAAATATCTTATTAAATAGCAAATATCATTTATAGTACTTACTATTTCCAATTTAACAGCGCTTCATCCAAACCTTAGATTTAAGTTATGATTGTGGTATTGTATGGTACTAAACAGGTAGATTTATATGACAATGAATACAACAACCAACACGACACATCAACAATTGGTTTTTCATTCAGAAACAGAAATACACCCGCAAAATTGACGTCAGGTTGGCGGCTCACTTTATTTTTGTAATATCTCTGCATTAAAAGAGGTAGGTACTTTTATTTTTATTATTGGTAGATTCAGGTTGAATTAAGGTAGATTCGACTCACATTTATTTCATGCCGATTTGCAACATCACATCCGCTATTCTGACTCATACAAAAGATTTCAAGCATCACCGATGTCATTGGTAAGTATTTGATTTCTACTATTGTATCGCTTCAGCCACAGGTAGCGTGGCGGGCAACAGCCCGGCTGAGACGCGAAAGGTGTGGGGTTGATCTCCGTGGCAGGACAAATTGGGCTGGGACACTACATAGGTGTTGGGTGTTATTAGATAGGGGATCAATCTATGAAAATAAGCACGCGTTCTGATCGCTATACTCAACTGTCAACTTGCGTCACCGCCTAAACAAAATCGCAAAGTTGATGGTAGGGGGATGACGTCTTATTGCCATTGAAATGTAAGCATGCCAGCACTATTGTACAGGAATATGAACCATACTGCTAAACAAAATCTCAAAGTACGGAGCAAGATCTATTCATATCCTATAGCATGCAGTCTAAATAAAGTCTCATATTATTTGATATTTCGTTTTATTTAGAAAAGCCTTTAACACCCTCTGCTTTTAAACATTATCCCTAAGTACATAAAAGCATCCTCCACATTACCATAATAAAAATATATTATTATGTCAGCCATTTCCAACGTAATTACGTGAATCCTCGCGACATTCTTTACATTGTACCTACTCAAATCCATGTCTCGTCTCTCATTGTTTGCTCTGAAAGAGTTTAATAATACTTTATTGCAGGATGGATCATATTTACTATATTTTAATATTTATACAATTCATATATTATCCCAAAGCGGCTAACTCTACACCCAATTGGCAATAAAGTTTTTTCTACGACATTCAAATACTCGTCATTTTTCATTGAAAAAATACTATGCAAAAATCTGTCAAATCAATTCCAACCCGTTCGTTTAATAAATTAGTTAAAATAATGATAAAAAGGCCTTAAATGAAACTGCTTTATTTAAATAGTTATTTGCAGCAAATAGCATTATTTGTTTCAAATACTTCATATATAATCAGACGAAGGCCAAACAATTAGCAAACGTCCACATTTTGCATTTAGAACCGACTTCAAAAAGAAGAAGGTTCTCAAGTCGGCTGTTTTTTTTTGCTGCTATTTTTACATAATCTTAATTTTTACCTTAGGGGTTGTGTGTCGGGAATTCCTTTCTGTGCACCCATACGTTACAACAGGAAGCTACTCTGCAAATTTCATACCTACTCTTAGGACTTTTGATTGGTTCGGCTCTGCGTTGATTGTCAAAGAGAATAAAACCACCACGTTTTATTGTCTGTCAGTCAGTCAGTACCATATGAGTTATTATTTATGATGAATGAATGTCATACTTAGGTACTTTGGTTTTTTGTTCGAAAGTGTAGGTGGCCAGTGTCATCCTCAGTAGGTAAGCAAAACGCAAAGAGGTTGATAAAAAAAAAGAGGTTGGTATTAATCTTGTAAATATTCAGGAATTTAAAGTCGGTTTTCAGTTTTTGAAAAAAATATCTTATGTAGTAAGTAATCCATAAGTGACAGGTTACAAGCCCATCGCCGCTTAAAAGAATACTTATTGGTTTCCTTCGAAGTTTTAAGCACGTGTTAACGCGCACTTAAATATTATGAATAAAAATACACACTGTTGCACGACCGGGTTCGAACGAACCCACTATGTTTGTATCGAAAATCTGGGTGCCTCCCACTAGGCCAACACGGCTTTAGGTCATAAATAAAAAATAAAGTCTTACAAAAACGCATTCACTTTACCTGTAACAAAAAAAACATGAATCAATGTTATTGCATTAATGTACGTAAGTACTTAGGGGTTTAAGGGGCTCTGTCAGACATATTTGAAACTCAAGTCAACCTCACTGGCCCGTGGTACACCCTGCACTCCCTGGACCAGACAACGAGCCTTTGGCACTCCACCCACTAACTGGCACTGGATCATTTATTTTATTTTATTGATGATGGTTAGGCGTTTGACCACCATCTCACTTTTGCAAGTGAGATGTGGCCTAAGATGGAGGACGCTTTACCAGAAGAAACTTATTCACTTTAGATTTGAAGACTCCTAGATTGTACTCATCCGGGAAAACAGACGCAGGCAGATCATCTTTGCCAGTACTTATAATAAAAGTGGAGCAGAAACGTTTGGTTCGACACTGTGGTATGTCGACCAGGGGTATGTGTCAGTGTGATGGGTCATGGCCCAAACCATCACACTCCCCCTCCCCCTCTACAATTAGAACAAACCGTTCGGCATGGCGCTCTTGGGGAGGCCTCTGTCCAGCAGTGGTGATGATAACAAACATATAATAAATAACCACCAACAGCCACATACATAGTCCTTAGCCCACACTAGGATTCCTCGTGTCGTGGGTATCAGAAACAACGAGAAACAAGGTACAACAATACCCCGACCCAGATCTAATACAAGGTGATTCATAATATGTATTCCATCCCGAAAGGGGCATATTCTCCATTTCAATTGGCAATAAAGTTTGTTCTACGACTTTTGGAAATTCGTCATTTTTCATTGAAAAAACTATGCGAAAATCAGCTGTTTTGGGGTCAAATCAGGTCAAACTCGATGAATCGGCTGTTTAAGGTAGCAATCTTGATTCCGAACTTCTTGTACATTTTGTTATTAGTTCTAAAGATCATAAAAAAACCAACAACAGCTAATTTGAGAAAGTTTGTAAAAAGAAATTAAAAAAATGAAAATGAAAATATTGATGTTTTTTTCGCGAATATTATTTCTTTTTGTTGATAGAACAACGCGCTTTCGGGATGGTATACATGTTATGAATCACCTTGTATTTGGGATCATGAAAGCATTTGTCCTACAGCGGGAATCGAACCCGTACCGAGGTCGTAAGATTAATAATACACCGAGGTCGAGATGATGATGACTTCAATTCTTCTAGGTATATTAAGTTCTCTTACTCCCGGAGCCGGAAGATATTTTACAATTAAAATCATAAACATTTACTTATTCATCCCGCTCTCTGCTTTAATTAAAAACGAATTAAGGCCTAGTTTCATTAAAGTAAATACAAAAATTAAAGTATAATTACAATATAATTTCGTGGAAGTCATTTCCCAACGGTTGAGATAGCCAATTTACAATTTTAGCCGTGGCTTTTACCGGGCCAGCGGCGAATAGCGGCGAGTTTTTTACAGGAGCCGATCCGATTTCTTGATACGATATTGTAATCGTGTGGTCATGGCAATGGCATCTTGTACGTATTTTTCATTACGATAGGCTCCTCAGGCCACAGAATGAGTAATAGTACAAGTTGGCCGCAAATTGTTTCCTGTTGGTATGTGCCGATTTAGCCGATGATGAAGCATAATCGTCAAGAATGCACCTTATGGAAAGAAACAAAGAAAAACTTTTATTTGTAACCAACAAACAAACGTCAAGTTGGCTTATGTTTTCTTCAAGTGTTAACGATACCTACACTTAATAGTAATGCTGCGTTCAAACAGCATGCGAAATGTCATCTTTTCAAAATGATCTTTAAATCCACTAAATAATTTGGCCTCGGTCGCGTAGAAGGTGAGTGCCCATCTGAGACGCAAGGGGTACGAGTTCGATTCCCACTGCGGGACAAATGTTTGCATGATCTGCAAATATTTATCCGGGTCTAGGTGTTGTGGTACCATGGTACGCGTAGATTCTCATACCCACGGCATAGGGAATCCTAGTGTGGGGTCAGGAATACGTTTTTGTTTTTTATACAACTGAGGTGGCAAACAAGCATACGGCCCACCTGTTGGTAAGCGGTTACCGTAACCTATGAGCGCTTGCAATACCAGAGGCACACGCACGCGTTGCCAACCCCGAACCCCCTTCCCCCTAAAGAGCTCTGGCAACCTTACTCACCGCAGGAACACAACACTATTTGAAACAAATAATGTTAATTGGCTGCAATCAAATGCAACGTATGTCATGTTGGGTGTTAAAAAAACTATACCTACTCGAACATGTTTTTATTCAGACGTATGTCTAACTATGGATCATTTTTAATTAGATTTTGGATTACATATCGCACGCCGATTTTTACAGCGTGGCAAGAGTATCAAAATCAGTTTTCAATATTTGTAAAACATAAAAAACATGCATAAATTTGAATAAAATCGTGTGAAATAAAACTTGATATTTCTTAAGATCTTAAGCTGATCCGAATAGAACTGATACGATAAAAAAAACGTAATCGGTGTAAGTAAAAGTCATTTCGGTGCTAGAAGTGGGTTTAGCGGAATATTCTCCGGTGATTAGCCGGTAATTATGCAAAATGCGGTCCAGCATTTACATAAACACACGGCTACAACAGGTTAAAACAGACTTCCATCCCTTAAAGTAATAAAGATTGAACGATACTAATAATAAGGGATGTGTTCGTTTAAATTATTATAAAATTACACATGATTCAATATTTATTATATATAATATACCATATTTATATATATATACCTTCATAACACAATAAGTTTTATTGTGTTATGAAGGTATGTATATAAATATATATATAAAGGTATATATATTACAAAAAACCTTTAAATTTTTCGATTATAAAAACTTGTTGGTAAAAAAGTTAACGGCACAACCGATTTCGAACCCGAAGATCGTCTTCGAAAGTCTGAGTACCTTTCACTAGGCCAACGCAGCCAGAAAAAATCTGACAACTTACGTACATATTTTGGTGTGGAAAAATTCCTATTCGATAGAAGGTACCATGCCATGCACCTAGAATAAGTAATTTAAGTCTACCGCTCTTGATTAATTCACGCTACGAACATTATACGACTGGCCTCATAGCTCAGTTGGAAGTAACTCTGCCTTCTGCGCTAGAGGTTGCGGGTTCAATTCCCGCACAGGACAAACATTTGTGTGATGAATACAATACAATACAAATATCATTTATTGCCTTTAAAAATAAAAAATATTAGAAAAAGAGATACACAAAAAAATAATAAAAAGGCAAAGGGAGTAAATTCAGCATTTGCTGCATGCATTGCATGCAGCGCTGTTTTTCAATTTACCCCCCTCGAATAGATGGTCACCGAGGGATTAGGTGTAAGCGGGTTACATAATTATTAGATAGTAGCAGATGTTTATACAGATGTTTGTTCTGTGTCTGGGTGTTAAATATTTATATATTATGTATATCAGTCTCTGGTACCCATAGTACAGGCTATGCCTAGTTTGGGATCAGTTGACCGTGTGTGATATGTCCGAAAAAAAAAAAAAATGATCAGTAGAATGATAAGGATTTTAAATTTAAAACAATTCCGCAGCAAAACCTCCTGAATACCAATTTGATATATTTTCTGTCGCGACCAAGAAATTTAATTACACAATAGCACCGAGGTATTCACATTGCTTTTCGTTTTATAAACAATACCAGCTAAGAGCCACGGAGGAGTTAACTCAGGAGTCAAATATTTTACAATCACATACAATTATCTAATCCAATTTGCCTACCCACCTACATTGCTTCCAGATTTTATTATTCTTACTTAAGGAGCTTTCAAACAAGCCAAATTCAAAAGGTTTTTATTTCAATAAAATCACTAGGATCACTTTCAAACGTCTTAGAAACTAGGTGTTCCTTGCGAAGCCTAGAAGAATCAGGCAACAAACACGGCTTGGGGCCGGCCTATCATTTTTTTCGATGATCCTTTTTTTTAATTTTATATATTTTTTATATAACCAGGAAATAAATAAACGAAAAATAAGAAATGTGAAGTGTGCATCTTAAGTACAGTTTCACTGGCATATCTTTAGAGTGCTCGAGTCCAGTGGTTAAGCTCATTGTTTTTAAGGACGTTGGATGAATAAACGAGAAATTTATTCAAGAGAAGGAATGGGTGGTCCAACTTTGCCAATTTATTTGTTCGAGTTCCGCGGTTGGACCAATGCTTGGTGAGTTGGATTAGTTGGTCCACGCCGGAAGCAGGTATTGAACTAAGTGACTTTAAATGGAAGGAAAGTGTTTAGGTCTATGCAAATTGTGGACTTGCTTCTGAAGAATAGAACGTAATCTCGGATCGAGTCGAAAATCTTGCAACGCTCGCAACTCCGTCCGCGTGTTCGAGTATGTTCCTACCTACTCTAGGTATAATATACTAGGTATAATATATAATATAACTATAGGTATATTATATCATCGATCCGATAAATTATTAGAGTTTCAGGAATTTAATTCTTAAGACTTCACGGGTGTGGCAACAAGTTACAAAGTTTATTACACTATGTACAGTCTACTACATTATGGCGTCAGAAATTGCTCTGGTGTAACGTCAAATTGCAATAAAGATTGCTTTGCATAGAGGCTGGTTCTCCTACCACTGCAAACAAGCCATATATAATTTAGGTAAGTTTTAATCCATTAATTTATTGTACTGTATTTAGCTAATTGTCCTCTTGGCGAAGGAAAGAGTGAAACATAAATAAAGAGCAAGAAAGCCAATGAGTGTCAACAGCAGGCACTCGCCACATTGTAATTATTACAGCCATTTGTGCCTCACGGCTCGTTGAGTCGCACAGCACGTTATATCAATCTCTGATTAGCCCGGAGGGGCGATAGCGCGTGGTTTATGTCCTAACCGGACCATTCAGTAAAGCTATGGTTTGAGTTAAAGCGGCAACCGCCGTATTACAGGCCACACACTGAATTGCTTCAAAAATTTGTTAGGACTGCTTCTTGCTGGAGATGACGATAATGACGAGAAAAAATGCTGGCACGGCAGAAGACCATTATTTCTTTGGACCAACACAGCGATGACTCCGCTTTCAACCTAACATCTTTTGCCGAGAACGTTTTCGTGCCCTCACTCTAAAATCTGATTGACACTATTTTCATCGCAATTGCTGATTTACTTTTGTGAAGAGCACAAGCTTGTTTTTGCAAGTAAAATGTAACAGCTGTCGCTATAACACGGGTTAGCGAGCTTATAAGAGCTGAAAAAATGAGCCATCGATAAATAGCACTACGGTCAAAAACTAGGTCAATACTTTATACCTAACGGCTGTCAGATGACGTTCGACGCTTTCTACGTAGGAGGCTCAACAAGGCCATTCAGTAAAGTCGCATTCAACCCGCTCCAATATAACATTATTACGTTTTGCGGACACACAGCTTTTAGTTTTGTGTGCTTTTTGTCATCTGAATTTAGCACGACTGTAGTCCGTATTTGTGAAACTACAGCGGGCTTTAATAAACTAGTTGTACTTCACAGAACATCTGTGTTCAACAGTTCAGAAGATCCGGTGTTCATAAGATAAGCTTTTGATGTTCATTGCGCAAGATTCACGCAACAGATTGTTATTTTGGTTGCGATACCTACCTTTTGTTAATTTCATAATTAACCTTTCATAATATAAAGCATCTACTTTTACGAATTAATTTTATTTTGAAGATGATGTATATACCTTTTATAAATTTAAACATCTTTGAAAAAATATATTGGCTTATTTTTTACCATTTCTTAATAATAATAAATGATTGCACTATCTTATTTTAAAAGTACATAAACAATGTTGGAATGAAGACTTATTTAATTTAAGGTACTTAGCTTGTTTATTACAAAAGTATTCCTAATACGCAGTTACAAAACTGATAAGATGTTTTCGTGATACAAGTAGCTCTTAAGAATTAAGACTCAAGTCCCGTAAATATTATTGTAATTTGATACGTTTGTTTATCACGGCTCTTGTTTACTCGCTACTATAAAAGGAGAGCCTGCGAGCCTCCAAGACGAAGTTTATAATTTGAAGTTGTAGTGAGTAGTTTCAATTTTTAAAGAAGACTTCTAGTTTACTCCGGTTTTTTCATTGCTGTACTGAGACCTCTGCAGAGCCTTCAAAGCTATAACTAAGGAAGGAGGGGCGATCCCAACGATAATTCACAAGTGTCTCCTACTAAGAAGATGGCTAAAAGTTGAGGGATAGTATCACCGGCGCCGGCGGCTTCTGAAATAAGGGACATCATCGCTACAACAACTTCCAGATCTACGGAGTTCCTCTTCAAGAAGGGCCCTGGTGACAACGAGCCCTAAGTCCAGGAAACTCGAGGATATTAAACCATTATTTAATCAAGATTGTCCTCCGGTAATCCAACAATATACTTATATCATGTTCAAAATTGTGTAAACATTTTCGGAAATAGCTACTGGAAGCACGTTATTCACTTCTGTTTCCACAAACTGTTGTCTATTTTCACATTGAAATTTGGCTTACAAAGCATATAAGCAATGTGTCCATCACACTGTGTTGCCGCGTATCTGCATGCGATGCCATACGTTGCCATACGTGCATTGTGGTCGCGACGCTAAAACAACTCGCACATATTGTTCGACGAACCATTCACCATTTCTATACGGAAAGTCGCTCCGATATCTACAAATTTATCGTAGTGCCGTGCGAGAGACATCTTTATGCGGTCGTTTAGTGCTCTCCCGTTTTGTAAATATTATTTTTTTCGACTTTAAGTGGTTGCCATGAAGCCATTCGTTTAATTTTCATTTCAGCTAAGTGGGTTATTTGTGCAGCGATTTTAGATTACTTTGTTCTTACGAAAATAAGGAGAGAAATGTAAATAAATTAAAAGGTGACACTAAAGTGACGACTTTGGTAGCGCATCGAGCGAGTGCCCGTCTGAAACGCAAGGGGTGCGGGATCGATTTCGCAATTTTTACATGATCTGGGTGTGGTACCTCGGTATTCGCAGGTTCTGATACCCTATGTATCGTCACAGGGAATCCTTGTGTGGGGTCTAGACTGTGACTGTTATTTATTTACATTGATTATTCGTAACGAGTTCGTAACCAATTTATAAAGCGGATTATTTGTATAATAAAATTAGCCGCCTTTTGCAGCAACGCGCAGTTTATAGCTACTATTCTGTAATCTTTTAAGAAGCAATTATTAAATTCCCAGAAAACATACTTCATTTTAGAATATCTAGACAAGCCGGACCCACATACCAGAATGCAGTAAGCTCATTCGCGTATTTGATCAAATGGATACCTGCAATGTTTGGAATTACAATATAACGCTCGTGTAAGTAAGGAATGTTCTAGAGCGGGGCTCGGCAATCAGTGTGGTATGGACATAACGCAAGGAGATGGGAAGCATTGAGAATTTGAGAAGGCACGTAGTAATTCAATCTAAAATCATTGGATTGCATTATTTTAAGAAACGTACATATGAAATGGTATGGTAAGATACTGTTTGAAGATTGTAGACTGCGATACTATTTAACGATTGCGTGATTCTCTTCCAAAGATCGAGATATTACATACACAGTCCTGACCCAACACTAGGATTCCTTTTACCGTGTGGGTATCAGAAACTACTAGTACCATGGACCACAACACCCAGATTTTTCACCCAAAAAGCAATTCTTCTTCTTCTTGTCGTGTCACTGGTTTTTTCTTAGTCATCCTGTCTTTGATCAGTGACCAGGTTGAGGTATGGTGGCCCTGAAAAGGGCCTATGACCGTCGATGAAAGAATCAGTGTAGTGAAATGATTAAAGTGCGCCTCTTAGAGGCTCCTTTCGTGCACATGTCACATGTCTTCGAATTTTTTAGGTTCTAGGACATGCCGGTTTCCTCACGATGTTTTCCTTCACCGTTTGAGAGCACTAGCATAGCGCACATAAATTCTCCGAATGGAAAATCCATTGGTGCACGACAGGTTTCGAACTCACGACCTGTGGATCGGAAGGCGGGGCCACTACCACCCCTCCACCAGTGCTCTCAAAAAGCAATGAAGTTTGTTCAACGACTTTCGGGAATTCGACACTTTTCATTGAAATAATGATGCAAAATACGCTGTTTTGGGGTCAAATCAGTTCAAATACAATTATTCAGTTATTTTAGGTTGTAATCTTCATTTCAAACTTCTCGTAAGTTCAATAATTAGTTATAGAGATGATTTAAAGAACAAAAACAGCTAATTTGAATATTTTGCTTTTATTCCGATAATATTCTTTATTTTTGTTGATATAATAAGCCCCTTTCAGGATGATATACATTTTATTAAGAAAACCCTGTAAAAGTATAGTAGAACCAGAATGCACGCGGAGGCGTTCTTGTGCAAATCACGACTAACTAACTCGGAGTTAATCTTCTAAGTCGCTGACTGTACTTGGCGATAGGGGGGGGGCACATCACCGGATACCATGGAGTTTTGATTGAATTGCAGTGAGACCCCGCCGTCGCCAGCATTGAACCGTTTATCAAGATTTGTCTCGGTGCCATCGAAGTTTTGGATTCCTCTCGGATTCCAATTGTCTCTGCTATCGTGATCTATGTTTGCGGCATATTTGGACTTCGTAGCTGTGAGTTAACTAGGAATTGTGTTCACCTTTGATAGCGTTAACTTATATCTAGGTTTCTTTATACTGAACTTAAGATCTAAATTTTAGTAGCTAGCATTATTTTGACCCTCTCGCTATCTCGTCTTGGGGCCTGAATATGTAACGTGTGTTCTAAATTTCTGAATTTTCAACAATATAAAAATGATTCTATGCTTAATTTCCTTACTCCGCAGCCTGCCACAAACCACCCAGCACAAGCAGAAAAACGAAATATAGTCCACAGTGTGCAACAGCCTATAGGTAATCAACAGTGATTTTCTCAAGGCACTATTGGTCATACACGTTAACCGTTATAACTTAACACGTGCTTAAAACAGTGAAGGAAACCAGTAAGTATTCTTACAAGCGGCGATGGGCTTGCAACCTGTCACCATGGAATACTACTGCTAAATGTGGGTATGTGCCAAAATATTTGGACGTGATTCTAACTAAACCCTTAGACATCTTCAAGGATCTGATCACTTGAAGATCTAAGAGTTTGTCTCTACCATGCTTGGGGAGCTACAAGTCGTCTAGAGCCTTTCTCTATTTTCTATTTTTCTACTGGTCAGTAGTTCGGAAGAGAAGAATTATTCCTTAACCTAACTCAGACTACTCTCTATATTTTGCGACAATTAGCACCTTCCAAACTAAATTTTACAGTAAAAATAATAATAATTAGAGACTCGACAAACTCAATTTGTTACAAATAAATATGCAAAGAGAAGATAAGGACCAAAAATCAAAAGAGCCAATCAGTTCAGCTACGGAAAACTTACAAACGATAGCTTTGATTTCAAAGCGACAGCGATCCTGAACAAACTTAATTTGTACATTTACGACAAATCTAACGGAAATACTTTGGGTTTTTATTTACTTTCAGTTCAGTTTATTATCTGACAGTCGTTTAGGAGGCCGCGATGGGTCTGGACGGCAGTAAACCTACTTTATGTGAGCGCGACGAAAGTGAATAACACTGACAAAGATGTATGCGCCGCACCTCTGAATTTATTTAGCACCCAAGCACGGGACATTGATCTTTATTACCCAGGTATAAGAGCGAAGATGATGTAGGATGTAGATATGAAACGGCAAAAGTCAGAAAAGGGATTTTTGTTGCAGACTCATCAAAGCGAGACGCTAGTCTATAGCCGATTTATTTTTATTGTATACCTCGACGCACAGCTCAACGGGCGCTATGGGTTTTACTCGCGAATCCGATGCCCTATTAGAAAGTTTGAAGAGTTGCTGCTATTGTTTTTTTGGCAGGATTAAACGGAGGAAGATATTTTCTTTTTTTTTTCATCAGAAAGCGTACAGAACCGTCCAATAGCGAGGTTTGGTTGGATTTAGTCAATATTTTCAACCCGGATGAAGCTTTGTCTATACCTACTTACTACACCTACACAATTTTAGAAAACATTTCAAAGAAATCCTTAAATCGAGTAGGTAGGTACGTTCGATCGTTTAACATGTGTATACACGTAGTACATAATATATGTAGAAAGATACCCACCTACACACTACGTGTATAATATCAGCTACTGTTCAAACAACAAGCCTGCGTGACACAGATCAATAGTGATGTGCCGGAAAATCTTTGCAAAGTCCATGCATATTAAGTAACCACCCACATCCGGAGGAGCCGCATCTAGCCTAGAGCCGTTTATAACCGCAACAGAAAGCTTCCGAGTGTGGACTAATAAACATGTAATTACAGAACGATGGTAGCGCCGCACTGGCGGCCAGTAAGTTATGACATCGTAAATTTGTCGGTAGTCAGCATCACTGGCGTGTGGCGTCAACGATCCGCGGCCAAGTGCATCGTGTTTAGCGGAAATGAGGAGGTACCCTTAATAGAAACTACACTTCTAGCTCAATTTATCATCGGACCTACAAGTTGCATACAGTCAGAGAAGTTTAATGACGCACTGCCGTTCTCCGTGCATATAAGTGGAGCCATTGTAGGAATTATGAGAGGAAAAAAAACCACAACACATTCTATGAAAATGCAGGCTGCTGACAGTGTGAGTGGAGTGAAAACATATTAACGACGTAGGCTCGTTTCTTTAATCGACGTAAGTTGCAATTAAAAGGGATTTTCAAAACAATTTTTCAGGGATTTCTATGAGAATATTGGGCTGCCGTCATGTCAGTACGTAAAAAAATATTATTAACGATTTAGAATACTTGTCTTAAAATAATGCAGGATTAATACATGCAAAAAAACATCGTCTGATTAACAGTCTGATAACATAATGCACTTTATTCCTTTCACTACCCTGATTCTTTCACGGACGGTCATAGGCCCTTTTCAGACCCACCATAGCTCAACCTGGTCACTGACCTAATACAGGATGACGAAGAAAGATTCAATGATTTATTTATTTATTGTTTTGATATGATAAGCAAGCAAGCAACATAATATGTTTTGTGAAATTGTAAGATACAAAACAGTATTCTCGCAGCTAGTTTTAAGAATTGACTGCACTGCGCAACAACCTGTTAATTCAGGGTTTTTAGAACAATGAAACCGAAACTGACTACATCCGCATTCATTAGTTTCGACCTCTCCAAATATCCGCCATTTAATTAGTCAACAGAGACCATAGAGTAATTTTGTATATACCAGAGACTTACGGGCCCATTGTTTTGCGGTAGATTTTGGACTTTAATTAGAATTTGAATCACAGTGTGTGGAAGTCATCCCTACCCACCACGGGATACTTCTTTCTTACTTTCATTGAGATACGTATGCGAAAGAAATAACTTGCAAATGCAAACAAATAAGTTGTAGAATAAATTGTTTATAATCATTCATATTCATTTGTCTTTGTTCAATTCTTACAAGGCGTGTTGGCATTGTGTTTCGTTTTTCTACGCGTGAAAACCTTTAATTGGCTTTCTGCTTACACTAAGTTTTCCATAAGTTATAACCGCTATTGGTTTTCCTACAAATAATAAATATTAATAAATACATGATTACAAATGAAAATAATCTTTTCCTAGCTGTGGGACGCAACAGTTTGCATGTGTTCGAATATCATGTAACTTCCATTTTGGAAACACCCACTAGTAGTTCGCCTCGAACTGAGGTCTCGCGGTGTCTGTTATAAGTTGGTGCGATAATCGCTAAGGCACAACTAAGTTACAATTTGAAAATCGCATCTTTATCATGTTCTAACTAATATCCAGTCTTACCTGAGCTACTACGAAGTCATTGAAAATATGCCAAATGGGAGCTCATGTTATATTGGCATTCATTATGTTTCTTCGTTGTATCACAAAAACCGTTGGCTTAAAAGTGATGAAGATTTTTGAGAGATTTTTGCTCGCTCTATCAATGAGTAAGAAAATAGAATATCCCCAAAATAAATTGTTAAGTCATTAGTGATGAATGAGTAACAGAAACCATGGATGATGAGAGCGCGCCTTTGAATTTACTTTGAGTCGGATGCGCATGAACTTCTTTTCAGCGATAATAAATAAAGTTTATAAGAAACAGTACAGGCAGGTGGTCTAACTTTTAGAGTAGGTAGTGTGGTAGCCTTGGGTAGTGCATGTACAAAGTAGTTTAATATTTAGCGAAATGGTCAGCGAAACTTAGCCGTACGAGTCTCTAGTGTGAGTTACTGTGAAAGTTAGTAAAAGATCTCAAGTTCTGTAAAATTGTTGTCGTTTTATATTAACACATGGAGTCATAATGAGAAAATAATTTTCAGTAGAACAATATTGGGCATTGGATCTAAAGAATATTCAGGGGTCCACTTTCTGTTGGCGTTAAAGCCAGCGGAAAGATCAAATTGTATGGAAATAGCATTCGTTTTTGAGATGTAACGTGATGCAGGAAAGTTGGTAGATTAATTCTGTTGTCCATATGACGCTAGCGCAAAAGGAGAACGAAACGTGAGGATCTGGTCTAGCACCTAGATCCGTCCATTCTGCACTGTCTGTCCCACAGCGTCATAACTTCTAAAGTAAACTTATAAGGAAAAAAGACCAGGCAAAACTGAGAATACGTTAAATAGACGAGAGCAACGTTGCTACTATAAGTTTGCACCTCGGTCGGTGCAAACTGAGTACAAACGGACACTTCAGAGAGGTGTTGCACTCCAACAACGAGTAGCCGAGCTATACACACGTCACGTTAATCTTTTTCAGAGTAGCTTCAGAATATAATATTAGCTTAGGACTCGCCACTAACAGTATATTTGGACAGTTTAATTATTATACGGTACTTTGCTTTATAGTTAACAAGGGGCCCGAGGAAGTGTTTGTAAGAAATTAATTAAAGCAACCTTAAAATGTTCTAGTTATAAAACATAGAGTTTATTACCGTATCACTGGCACAGCGAGATTTTCTCGTTCTGAATTGGAGCAGCCCACCTCCACCTTACAGAAGATCGCAGCCAAATAACATTATTTGTTTCAAATAGTGTTGTGTTCCTGCGATGAGTAAGGTTGCCAGAGCTCTTTAGAGGGGGGAGGGGGTTCGGGGTCGGCAACGCGTGCGTGATGCCTCTGGTATTGCAAGCGCTCATAGGCTACGGTAACCGCTTACCAACAGGTGGGCCGTATGCTTGTTTGCCATCTCAGTTGTATAAAAAAAAATCTTTCTTGGTTGTGGATGTGATTGTAAATGCGATTGTTTGGATGGATGGATGTTTGTTACTCAATCACGCAAGATCGGATCTGGATGAAATTTGGCATAGAGATAGATTATACTCTGGAATAGCACGAAGGCAACTTTGATACAAAGAGGGTTAGTATTTATATCTATCATCTTCAAGTCTTCACAAAGTTTAGATGAATAATAAACAGTTAAGGATATCCTCTAGCGAGCGAAGAGGGTTTAGTGTAGTTGTATAATCTGTGGTCCGTTGTCGATGCGGTCAAACTCAAGTTATGATGGATGACCTTCGAGCTCTTCAAACTAACTGATAGTACTTGGTCACGTTGTTAAAGTTTGACTGGTATGGTAATAAGTCGGTACCTATTTTGAAGAGTTTCCTATTACTTTATCCTAAACAAGCCAGATTGCAGATGCACGTTTGATTTTACTAGATTTATTCGTGAGAAATGGGTGTAAATCATTTATGATCGAATTAGTGTCGAATTTTGAGAGGCAATTTCAAAAAAGGCAGCTATTTCTATGAAACTATCATCAGGACTAGAAACGCCTAGCCTACTCTATCATAAACACACAAACAGGAGCTACAACGTCCCTTAAGTGATTAAAAAGTTCCACCAGACACTGTATAAATCATCTACAAAGTAAACAGTCTTTACCATGGATACATATAGCACATTTTTGTTATAGTACGCTTTTCAGTAAGACCGCCCTATGATTCTTCTATGATTGATAGCAAAAGTCGAAGTCAAAAGGGGTTAATTTCTATAAAATCACTAGGATCACTTTGAAACGTCTTAGAAACTAGGTGAAGCTAAGTCTGTCTCTCGCGACCAAGCTTAGAAGAATCAGACAACAAAGGTATTATATTTTTCGATCATCCGTTTCACAAAATTGAATGTAGGGCTTCAGCCTCAAAGACATATTTAAATCTACTTACTGAAGAAACTTATGTTAACCTGTTAGGTAACTAGTTCGCACCTCGGCAGCGAGCATCTCGAAACGGATATAAAGTACGCGACACTGAGTAATGCTGCTTCTACGTGCGCCCCCTAGAAAACTCAACTCTTATTAGAACGAATTCAGCACACTTGCCGCATACATTATTATTGCTCCTGCATCAATGGATTTTTCCACTTGAATTCATGCGCACTGCTACGTGCTCGCAAATGAAGGAAACGTCGCGAGAAACGGGCAATGGGCATGTCCGAGAACCAAAAATCGTAGATAAATTATACGGGCATAGAAAAAACCTACGCAAGGCGCTCTAAACAGTTTCATCACGCTGTTGATTCTTCATCATCAATTACAAGGATAATGCTTGTATTTTTGATACCTAGGGCTTACACATATGAGACTTTGGGGTCGATACCCTGAGACTTTGGGGAAGCTGGGCCCTCCTGATTATAAAAATGATTTCATAGCTCCAGGTTGAAGAGACATCTGGCGCGAGAGCTGTTTCTTAGCCAAAAGTAAAGAAGCTATTCACTGTAAAGAATGTGTGTATGGGGGCATGTTCGCTCGCTTCGCTCGCTCAATCAATGAGTGTTAAACAAATAATAAAACTAATTAAAGAGAAGCATCATAAGATCATCTACTATTTCATAGCTCCATAAAAACAGGTGTAGCTTTCACCAGTTCACACCGAGACACGAAGTTTTACATCAAAACAACGAATGCCTTTAGAATGGCCGCAGTAAGAGCACGTTAGACACAGGTTAACTAAATGGAGGTTTGTTGTAAATTGTTTCATTCCCAACTCCGCCATTATTTCTCGAGTCCGCCATTATTTAGTTCGGATGAGCTTAGTGGTGCTTAGCACTGTTTAGTTGAGGAAGTGCACATGTTAGAGCTTGATTGCAGCCATTTTAAATTAACAAATGGTAAAGGGTGGGTTGTTTGTGTGACACTTGGAACATTGAAATTGTACCACTACGTTTAATGTGCTAGTAAATTGTTGGGTGTTTTAATGATGAGTTTGGTTTGCGCCACATACTATGTACGTTTTACGTTGCTAAATAACTGTACTATATTTTCGATGCTAGCTTGCTTGCAGAAATTTTCTAAGAAACACTTCTAGGTATTACAACATTTGTTTAAATAGCCAAAACAAAAAAATTGTTATTTTGAAAACATATTGTGTGCGGTGTGGTGTCCTCGTCTGATACGCAAGGGGTGCGGGTTCGATCCCTTTGCGGGACAAATTTTTGCATGATCTGCAAATATTTGCTCCGGTTCTGGGTGTTGTGTGACACTATGGTACTAGTATCTAATACCCACGACACAGGGGATCCTAGTGTGGGGTTAGAACTATGTATGTAAATGTTGGTTGCTATTTATTTATGTATAGCTAGGGAGTAAAGGTTCTCAAATGGCGACCACGAACCGAGCGACGCAGTGTTTGAAGGCCCACACCCGATCGATGGAACGACGATGGCAATTGCAAGAAGTCAGTGTATGGATAAGGCTCAAGACAGTTTGTCATGGGACTCTTTGGGGGGCATATGTCCAGCAGTGGACTTGTACAGGATAATGATGATGTACCTACCTATAGCTCTCAAACGAGGTAACGTCGGTAAGTGTTTGATAAATTTTGATCTAGACAAGAACACACATCCTGAGACGGGCCTAACACTTGTAAACGGGTTGTCCCAATTTTCTCCGAGCGTGAAACCTATAAATATTGAGAGACCCTTATCAACTCAGATCGTAACCTTATTTTATTACCCGCGGTTTAATTGATAATAATCAATAAATTAATAATTGGCCGTGGTGGCCCCGGCTGAAGAATAGGCCCCTCCATTTCTACCTATCCGCGGATGTCGTAAGAGGCGACTAAGGGAAAAAAGCTAGGGGATGGGCAGCAGCGTCCCTCATTTTAACAACGATAGCTCTAACTGCGCTCGCCAACCCGCATGCCCAGCGTGGTGAGTATGGGCAAATCCCCCCACATGATTTGCTCTCTGTCTGTGGGGGAGGCCATGTTCAGCAGTGGACGTCGTACGGCTGAAATGATGATGATGATGAATCAATAAATATGGCAGAGTAATAGTGAGCAACGTTTCGCAGTTGATCGAAGACCACTTGCGCCATTGAATTCGATCTCTGATTGCTCAAAATTTTCTTGAAATCTTACGGGTTTTATTTTATTTATATTCCTAAGACTATGTGCAAGTCTCGTTAAGTAATAAAACTTAGAGAGATTGTTGTCGCTTTGCTAGCTAATAAATGAAAATATGTGACATATGGTCTGTTCGGTTTCATCGGTTGATGAAGGGTCATAATGGCAAACCTTATACCACTTAATTTAATATACCAGAAGAAACAGGGAAATGAAAATAAAGTGCAAGCCAGAAATATGAGTGGTAGGGATCGAAAAACAACTACATACTTATGCCGCCCACATAGCATGGGTTATGGGCAGGCAGATGATGATGATGAAAATCCGAAGTATGATATTACGCTTCTGTTCACGTGCTGATGAATGAGAGTTTGATCTCGTAATAGGTATTTCTAGAAGGAGATATTATAGTCAAAATTTAGAATTCGTTAAAGAAATCTATTAAAAAACTAAAGATAAATCTTGAATTTTTTTTATTTTTTTTTTATTGATAATGGTAAGGCGTTTGGCCACCAACTCACTTTTAATTATCAATTATCTTTTTTTTTCTTCTGGTTCATTCAGAACCAGAAAAAGAAAAAGAAAGTTGTGTATAGTCATTGCGAAGGCATGAATTTTACGGAATTTTCATGTTACAAATCGTTCGAACGATTGTTCTACACATTCGAAGATGGGTCTCACTCGAAGCAGGTTGTAGTACAATAAATATTGTTTGCGGTTGACCCTTGTCGACTCGGGCCGCGACCGCAGTTTATTTATAGAGGTTTAATTGATCGGATTGCTGACAGACCCGGGTGAGGTTGTCGGGCAAAATAATGTTTTTTCAAAACTTATACATGCTCTTTTTTATTAAATTTGTATCGACACAATGAAATTTAATTTTCAACTTTGCGGTTAGGTTTTACGGTAAAGAAAAGGCTCGGAAATAAAAAAAAAAGAATTAATTAAAAATGTACTTCTTTACAACCAGCAAGTATTATCGACTTTTACAAAAACAATTCTGCAGCTAACACTTGTCTTTATATTCAATATTATGGCAAAGTTGAGGTCCTATGTGTAAACTGTAATGAAAACAAGATTTCCAAATTTTTGGAAGATTGGTAGCGCGGTTTAATTCAAATACAGACCGAATCCGAATTATTATATGCAATTAAAACATACATTTTTAAGACTGTAAACTTTCACCATTGCCTAAATTTGAGTAAACTGCTCTAGGGACACAGTTAACGCGACAGAACACAAAGTAAAAAGAACACTATTTTCTTTATAACGTTTGATGTAGGTATCCTACCTGTAGCTGAACTCTTCATTTAAATATTTTTATATCGAGCGAGAAAAACTGAAAACGCGTACAGTTTTTATTCGGGTTATTCGTATTCCTGAGAGCCCGTTTCCAATATTTCGGTAAAACAAAATATGGAATGCTATCTCGTAAAAGTTAAGTATCTTTTAGGATAGGGCCCAGAATAAGGCTTTATTGAAGATTCGCATAACAATGCTGACAGAGTTTTTCCTTCAGGTCCAGGAGAAAGAATAAACAGTAGGTACAGCGTTTGCCTTTTTTACCCGACTGAAAAAAGAAGACACTTCATACAGACAAAGATACACGCGATAAACGTAGGCCGCCTGACCTTCTTTTTTTCAGTCGGGTAAAAAATATTTCTAATGCTTGCTTGTCGTGTCACTGATTCTTTCTTGATCATCCTGTATTAGGTCAATGACCAGGTTGAGGTATGGTGGCCCTGAAAAGGGCCTATGACCGTCGATGAAAGAATCTGTGTAGTGAAAGGATTAAAGTGCGCCTCTTAGAGGCTCCTTTCGTGCACATATTTCTAATGAAATATTTACTCGGGTCCAGTTTTAGAATGTTTTATTCATTTTACTTGTTTACAACATATCCAATATCAAAATAATATAAAACTATTATTGCGTGACTGATCAAGTAACAGACAAACGCACAGCCTTATTTAGAAATCCTAGGGTGAAATGACTAGGGGTACCTCTCAGTTGTAGTGTAGGGATGTACTATACTGAAAACAATATCAGTCAAATACGATTGTCCCATACTTGAACAAACTTATTTGTGAAACTCTATGGACTTTAGTTGTCTGCAATAAATATACATTATTATTATGAGGTATTAAAGGAATTCCCGAAATTGGAACCTCAAGGGGGTGCAGCGGACAAAAAATGCTGTTATTTGTTGTGACCAAGTACCCATATTTAAGGGCTTTTATGAAAAGAGTTTCTTAAATCCACGTTGGAAAACCACTAAAAAAAATCTTTGGTTTTGAATTTGTACATGTACTTACTTGACTATTCTCAAGAGTCAAGCACCTGAAGTGTTCACCCAGTCAAGTGAGATTTTAAATAAGATTTCTATTCAGAATATTTTCATCGTCTAATAAATTCATTCCACGCGAAAGAAGGCTTTAGAGGCTCTTTTGAATTCTGAACGGATCTTTTTGACCAAACTTGCGCTTAAATTATATTAATAAGTTGAAAATAAAAATGAGTTACGAGCTTTGTTAAGGTGCTTGAACTTTATTAACGTTTTCAAAATACTAAGTTAGAATTCCTTTAAAAAATTAATTAGAAAATCCAATTGGCTAAAAAGTTTTAATACATTTAGTAGACTATTACTTATAAGCTTATTATTACATTTCCTTTGTTGAGAAGCTTGTCTGATTTTCCTCATCAGTCTTGCCTGATTTATTCCTAACCTTACCCTATGGTATATGTAATAACCAAATTAAGCAGTGTTTTATTATGAAAATGCTGAAATTTTCCAAATTTCAATAGAACTGAAAAGAACCGAAGGAAGCTAAAATAACACAAGTCCATTTATGTAAAAAAATATATATTAAAATAAGCTAGACACTTAAGATCTTATATACTTACCTACTTTTACATACCGTCCCGTCACCATCCCGTCACCGTCACCGTCACCATTATGGTCACGTCTTATTTTTTTTTCATTTACATTTTTGCATCCCATTTTGCAATAATGTATTGAAAAAAAAAATGGAATATAATATGAAAAACATGGATCTTTCATACATCCTTTCAACCCCCGTTTCATCCCCTTTGGGGTGAATTTTCGTAAATCTTTCTTAACAATAAATGTTTACTCTCCTTTAAGGAACCTTCAAATTTCAATTTTTTTACTGCCATTTTGGCATAGTGGAATGTTCCACAACTTTCGATACAAAGTTCATGGGTTCAAGCCAGGTCGTCAATAAAATAAATATTCCGGACATATCATATTAAAGCGGTAAAGGAAAACATCGTGAAGAAACCAATAATAATTTTTAAAGCGGCGATGGGCTTGCATTAGCTCCGCGACTTCGCTCGCGTGATACCAAGATAAAAAATAGTCTCTAATAATATGCTACTCTAGATAAAGAACTCTATCTAAGTATTCCAAGTTTCATCGAAATCACTTGAGTCGTTACGGCGTTATTGAACCACAAACATACTCACAAACTTTGTAAAATAGTTGTAAATAGGTACTTCTATTATTATTATTTTTTTCTGCAATTAAATATGTTTTTAAAGTTGTAGTGGGTATTATTTTGTATGTATTGGGTACTACATAACACAATTAAAATAAGTTTATTTCGATTGCGTCCAAGTACCAAAAAGAGTTTGGCGCCGAATAAATGTTGGGTGTGGGCTTATATTTACGACTCGCTCAAGCCCTTTTTATTTGAGTCAAAAAAAAACAGACAAAAAACTACGTCATCGGGTACCAGCGCGATATATATATTCATGTGGTGAAAGAGGACTAAAAGTTCCATACGACAAACAACGAAAGCATTAAACAGGCTTAGGCCGGGTTTTTGTTGTAAAGTTTTTGTTATTTCGGGTCAGTTGAGGATTGGACTCCCCATAAGTGTTTCTCGCATTATCCTCCCCATTCTTCAGAGGCTCGATACGAGATTATCATTTTTCACTTTCACGCACGGCATCCCGTTTCCAATTAGTGCAGTGAGATATTGCTTTGCGTTGTCTGTTCTTTTTTGATTGTGTTCTGCCGATATTGCCCGTTTAACTGGATTTCAAACGGTTCTATTTATTATTGGCAATGGATGGAATGCATTTTTGTATTGTTTGTTCTGACGACCCTTTATGGTTCACCTTATTTTTATTAAAGATTAATCATTTTATAATAGTTTTGCTTATTACATAAATTAATCTCTAGCTTCTGCCCGCAGCCCGTCTAATTAGTACCCAAGTCAAAAGTATGTAATTTTCCGGCTCGGCTCTATGGAATGTATTTTTTTATATATGTATTTTTTATGCATAGAGTGTTTTCAATGATAAATGTCTAATTTTCAAAAGTCGTCAAAGATTTTTTTTTAATTTTCAATTATCAAAAAAAACTTTATTGATGATTGGGTGCAGAATAAGCCCTTTTCGGGATATCATACATAATTATGAATACATGATATGAATACAACATACACAGAACAAACATCTGTGTTAATCACACAAATTTTTATCCAGTGCGGGAATCGAACCCGCGAACTCTAGCTCAGAAGGCAGTTACTACCAACTGAGCCATAAAACCAGTCAACATTCCAACATTACTTTAACCCCTGTAAATTGGTGTTCATAAAACACGAAGAAAACTCTTGGAAACAATTTGTTATGTTGAAACAGGTTGGGGGCGATCGTGCGTGGCGACCCGACCGATTTGTAAAACAAATAACAAAATAGATCTGATACTACACTTGTTTTTCAGGGACATTTTTCTAAGAAGTTTTAGATTCATGACTTCTATTATATTAGTGCAATGCTAAATTGCTTAGTCAGTAGAGGGCAAATGTGTTTCAAAGAGCTTCTTTTACTTGTTCTTATCGTGTCACTGATTGTTTCTTGGGTATCCTGTCTTTAGTCAGTGACCAGGTTGAGGTATGGTAGTCCTGAAAAGGGCCTATGACCGTCAATGATAGAATCATCGTAGTGAAAGGATTAAAGTGCGCCTCTTAGAGGCTCCTTTCGTGCATAATCTTCTGAAAAAAGAGCCTCTGAATCTAGCCTTTTCACATCTTTAAAGGTCTTTAGTACCTAGAAATCTGAGATTTCTCTAAAGTATGTTTGGTTTTTCTAAATTATCTATTTGTTTTTCTTTGTAAATATATATCTTAATAAATGATAAATAAATAAATAAATATTCCGGACAACTGATCCCAAACTAGGCATAGCCTGTACTATGGGTACCAGAGACATGATATACATAATAGATTAATATTAAACACCCAGACACAGAACAAACATCTGTGTTCATCACACAAATGTTTGTCCAGAGCGGGAATCGAACCCGCGACCTCTAGCGCAGAGGGCAGAGTTACTCAGTTACCAACTGAGCTATGAGGCCAGTCAAAGTTTGTTCATATTATATTAGTCATGAATTATGTTTGACTCATTTGGTTTCAATGGCCGAGCACGAAAAATTCACCATATGATATACGCTATATGATATCGACGATGCATAAAATCATTTGGTAATATTTGACATTTATTATCGTATCGTAAGCGTAATGTTAATTAATCTTGCGAGGTGCACTGCTAAAAGTAGGTAGGTACTCGATTTCAGACCGTATTTTAATAACAATTAGGTGCATCTTCACACGTCTCACGTCGTCGCCAATACGTGTGCAATAATTAAATAATTAACAGGTATTTTATATATTTTAGGTTAAGGTATATATTTCTATGGGTCCTAGAATTGGGTTTTTTCCATCTGTACTATTCTTAAGTTACCTGAAATAAAATTTATATTATTATTATTATTTTATAATTCTGATGGCATAAACCAACTCATATTTCAAACCTTGATACTTTTATAAATGTATTTGTTCATGTTTTAGTGAGGCAGTTTGAGACACTTTTATTAGGATAACCCTTATAAAAGTGACTCATTTGTTTGTTCCTCGGATCACCTATAACTTATGGTTTTTCTGGTGATGAATGGTGTTGTTTGTTACAAAATGTACAACCTATTTACCTAGAAAAGGTTATTTTTAGAGGTCCTATCGCAAAAACAATTGGGCGGCAGACATACATACATAAAATCACGCCTATTTCCCAGAGGTGTAGACAGAGACCACGGCATTCCACTTGTTCCACTTGACGTCAGACAAATCAATATATTTAAAACTTATTTTCTGCATTATTTCATAATAATATCCTTAATATTTAATATATATTAAATAGGCTTCACATATTCTTAACTAGGCAACAATTTGGTTAAACAGTTGGTTATTATTAATCGTCAGTTGGCGATTGACGACGTCAGCGGCATAGTGAGCCGCTGACTCGAGGGTGGCCGGCTTATATGCAAAGGTGCGGGTTTGATCCCCGCGACGGCGTTAATATTTGCATGATCTGCAAGTACCTATTTATTACGGGTCTGGGTATTGCGGTATTATGTTACTTGTAGTTTCTTATACTTATATATACTTGGGAGTCACAATATGTGACTGTTGGTTGTTTATTACTAACCTTCACCGTTACGTACGTAAGGTACCGTAACGCACGTGTTACGTGAAGGAGAAGTGAACTCCAATAGCGTTTATTACGCTGGGTTTAAGAAATCCGATTCTATACAACGTGTTTCGTAACCAGTACGTATACACATAGAGAAAGAAGTTTATTCATATTTACTTTCTTGTACTAGGTAGTTATTTAATGTACAAGAAATTCGACAAAGTAATTGCTACCTAAAACAGTTGAATAATAAAATTGGAATTGAATTGTCCTTAAAACAGCTAATTATGAAAATTACGCATTTTTAAAAGTCGTAGAATAAACTTTATTTTCGATTGCGTGTAAAATAAATCCATTTATACCATATTATGAATGACCTTGTATGTATTTTTGTGTGTATGTATCTTAATAAATAGCATAAAACTGCCTACGTCTCTCAGAAAACTATTCGGGAAATCTAATTCTGCACACATTTCTATCAAAAGCAACATACGAAAAAACGCAATCTTTTTCATCTCGGTTGGTTACGTATGGAATACTATTTTTATCGAATATCTCTTTGATTTTGTACGGGCTTGCTCATGATTTTCATATTGAGTTGAATCATTCTTCAAAGCAAGCTCCGAAGCCACCGTCATACCGCAGACGCAAATTTTCTTTATTAGACTCACGAATTCAAGGTATTTTGGGCATTAATACAGACGTCATTTGACTGCCGAATCTTAAAAAATCAGAATTTTAATTCGAATACGAAAATTCGTGTTTTTTTATTGCACGGGATAATAATTATAAATCGAGAAAAAAAAAACAATTATCCAACATATATTGTGGATAATTTTTATATGTTTGTTACCTTAGCAACCTGTCGTTAAATGTTTCAAGTAACATAGTTTCATATCGATAGGATATGCGGTTGACTTAGTTAATCTATGCAAATTATCATAAAATTGACCTTAAACCTTAACTCAATGATATGTCAATGATCAATAAAAATGAAACAGAATTATTAGTATATTTCGGTTCCAAAAACGGGTATTTCTATAAAAGTCCGGACTTGACCGGTTCGTGATTAAATTATTCGCCACATCCATCGCTCTTGCCGTAACGAACGAGCTCACATTTGACACACACTCTGCTTAGTTGGGGAGCCAGTATCGAAAATAGAACATCATACTCCGAAAGTTCTGAAAATGCAATGAAACTTATAATAAGGTTTTCATATGTAGTCGTTTTTTTATATATACAACTAAGGCAATCAAGCAAACGGCCCATCTGTTGGTAAGTGGTTAGCGTAACCATGGACGTTTGCAATACCAGAGGCATCATGCACGCGTTGTCGACAATCCATAAAGAGCTCTACCAACCTCTCGGGTTGCTCCAATTAGAGTGAGAAAATCTCGCTGTGCCCTACCACCTCCTAAAATAAACCATACTGCTAAAGTTCCATTTTAATAGAACTTATAATCCAAGTTTATGTTATCTAACAACAGAGATGACATCTAGCTTTTTGAATTTGTTTCTAAATAAACAAAAACATTTTTTTTCTTGCAGTTATTTCTATGTTTTTTTAGGTATGCTTAGATTTTCTTCTTGTTATGTAGAAGAAAACCTGATGAACATGCCCATTGCCCACAGCGACTACAAAGAAAAGAGCGAGATCTTTGCGATATAAGAAAATGAGCACTGACTCTCAAACTGCTTTATCGATACCGAATGGGACTGCTAAAGGCTTGTTTAGACAACATTTGACATACGATGACGCGAGCTCGCGAATAGTAATGTCAATGTTGTTTTAAATCGTTAACTTGTGCAGATTTTGGTTTTGATTTTTGTGGTTGTTCCGCACTACTGTATAGGTATACCTATATACCTTGACAGGAGTTTTGATTATACATATCTATATATATATAAAGGAGTAATCCACGCACTCACTGACAGACTCATCACGAAATCTCGGAAACTACTGAGCCGAGGAGTCTGAAATTTGAAACGGGCATTCTTTAAAAGATGTTTCCGTGCAATTAGAACGGATTTGGAAAATTCAACTTCTAAAGGGGTGAAATGGGGGTTGAACGGTTGTATGAAAGTCCTATGTTTTTGAAGTTAGACACATCAAAATCGGTTATCTGGTAGATAGTTCAAAATAATAAAATACATATATAAGGTTTTTTTGAAAAACAACCCTCAGGGTGTGTAAATAGGGGATGAAAGTTTGTATGGGAAGTCCTATGTTTTTGAAGTTAGAGACATCATAATCGGTTATCGGGTAAATAGTTCAAAATTATAATATATAATACCTTATATATAATACCTATGTAAGGTTTTTTGAAAACAAACCCTCAAGGAGTGAATATATGAAAGTAAAAAAATGAAAGTTCATATGGGATTTTTTAATCTATTAAGCCTATACAATTGAAATTTGGCACGCAGGTTTCTTATAGAGAGTTAACCTTTGTTAAGTAATAGTTTTAAGAAAAATCACACCCGAAGGGGATGAAATGGGGGTTGAAAGGTTCTTTGATAGTCCTATGTTTTTCAAGTTAGAGACATAAAAATCAAGACGTAAAAAAGATAAGACGTGACCATGACGGTGAAGGTGACGGTGACGGTAACGGTGACGGGATGGTGATGTAGGTAGACACCTTATGAAGTAGGGAAATAGCTGCATAATAAGTGTTAGTACTTTGGCATGGATAATGGAAAATAGTCTAGGTAGGTATAAATAAACAAACGCTGACGAAGTCGCGAGCGGGACAACTAGTAGTATGTATAAAAAAACAAAACTTAAGTTTTTTTTATTGCTTTTATAGAAAACAGGTTATCGTCAGTTAAATATTGAACAAGACAAACTTGCCATGACACTGCGTAGGACCGCGTAGCAAACTTCAAACTTCAATATTCTTTTATTTATTGAAAGCACATGGATCAATTTGAAACGTCTCAAATCTATTTGAATTTACGCCTGTCCTTGATGACCAAGCCTAGAAGATACAGGTAAGAAATCACGGCACGGCCTAGGCACCGCGCAGCACCACGTAGCACCGCGTAGCACTTCGTAGTGCTCCGTAGCACAGCTGTCAATTTAGGTCGTGAAATCAACAACTGGGACAGAAAGTCGAGCCTTGTTTATGACACTCTCAAGGACTGCATTACTATAGTTGACTATAGGACTACTATAGTTCATAAAAAACTTGAGTCCTGCGACAGCTGTCATCGCTATATATTCACACTTCCGTAACATGTCTAGTACTGAGACAGAATGAGACAGACATTAGCGAAAATTCACTCGTCGAGACTGGAGGGAGTCAAAAAACAGCAAGTCATAAAATAACTTGGCACACGTACAACTAGAGCTTGACTCTTAACGCAATAGAAATAGAGCTCAATAGCAACTTTACCACAGAGTTCGGTACTTTTCAAGAGCAATAGGCAAGTTCACACAAAAATCAGTAGAACTTTTGGCAAACGTGTTGCGTGGAGATTGATACTTGGCGGGGATAATATTAAGGTCTAATTCGTTCTGTATCTTTCTTTATTGATGCGACACCGTTCAATAATTTAGGAGCTGTAATTTATGCGTCATCCGACTAAAGGCAACTACTATATGCATCATAAAAATCTAAGATAAACAGTTTTTAGCCCCAAACCTACCCCAGATATTTGGTCATAATTACGCACATTATTTTGTGTCACAGATTTATACAAGTTGATTCATAAAATTTTAAATCGATATAGGCTTATTTTACATCCAGGTGGCAATAAAAAGAGACTCTTGGAAATTCGATATTTTGGTGTCAAATCAGTTCATCTCAATTATTCAGACGTTTTGGAAGAAATTTATAATCAACTTCCGTACATTTCGTTTTTATCATGATAAAAATAGTTAAAATAGCTCATTCGGAAATTTCAAGAAAAATCTGTTTTTTTTATGTTCTCAAGATTTTAAATACTCTGCTTAAAAAAAAAATCAGACTACATTAAAATTAAAAATAGTAGGTATTAAAAACGGAACTGTGTCCATTTAAAAAATCAAGTTGCGCTTCGCTGTGTGTAATTAAGCGGTGGTTAGTTCCAAAGTGCACTTGCTGCGGATTGCGGCGGAGTAATTTAAATGTCAAAACAGTATCATGAAGTACTTGAGTGGACGGGCGCGGACCACTCAATGACAGGTTATGGATGATAGCCAATTTAGCACTGACGAGTCACAAGTGTTTTAGAGTGACTGTTTAAATTTATGAAGGAATGAAAATGTAATTAAATAGGCTCACGACTTTTATGTCTAAACATAATGGCAAAACTTAAGTGTTGTCGTTGTCGGTGCCGTTTTAAAGGTAGTATAAGAGCTAGTTGTTTGTAATAGTTTATGATACTTATACACGGATCGGATCTGACGCTGGAGTCGGATTGGTATTCATAAACAACTTGCAAAAGATCAGTATTTTTTGGGCTCTTTTAAATTGTTTTCATGAGACGTTTTACGTGAGATGATGTCGGAATGCGTGCAATGGTTCTCAATGGGTAACGGCAGGACTATTTACTAGCTGCGTTTATTCTGTTACCACACGAGCAAAGCTGCGAGCGTCAGCAAGTCATGAAAGAAAAACACGGGTCATCATTTACCAGTAAAGGTACAAAAAGTAGGCTCACTTATATAATCCCCAAGTATAAAAACTCTAAGAGGTAAACCTTTATCCTTTCACCACAATGTTCTTTCATCAACGGACATTAGCTCTTTTTACCTCAACTTGGACACTGATTCTCCTTCCAAATAAACCATGTTTGCTCATAACAAGAGGTCACATTCAAAATAGAAGATGAAATTATAAAATTATGACAAAGCCTAAAAGTACTTATCACAGATAACTCGGTTACTTGGATTCCGGTCCGTTCGCAAATACCAGGAAATCGTGACAGGAAGGCACAGAATAAATGATAATACTGGAACTCGCAATGCCGTACATTCGATTCACTTGCTAAATATTGACATTGGCAATATTGACTGAGATACAGCAGACAAAGAACGAACCATAAAACGAAGAAAAAAAAACAAGTACTGGTAGATAGGTACTAGAATTAGTATCACACAAGCCACCTCCTAAATAATAAAATAAAATAAAATATATAATATGAACTAAATTACCTACCACGTGATGATGATGAAGCCACCACCACGTGGTAGGTAATTTAATTCACTGCTGGGGATTCTTAGAACATCCGTCATAGTGTGACAGCAGAATAAGGGCTCTCGTACAATAATAACAAATTTCAAAATTATTTATTGAAAATTCAAGTGGTTACGCACATATATTATACATTCTAAACAAGGTATTAGGTACAAATTACATTACGTAGTTTGGACTAAATAATAAGGAAAGTTAATTTCCTAAGGACTAAGATAACTTAGGCAAGTGACTTATAAGGAATTAAAAATCAGCATTGGTGTTAGGTACCTACTTAGCTTGAAAAAATAAAACACTAGGTAGGTACGCAAGAAAAGGTGGAATGGGTGGCGAGAAAAACTGTATCAAGAATCCCAGCGCCACTTCTTCGGACATATTACAAATATGAAACTAATGTTATTAAAATTTCAGTTACTTATATGGTTACCTACTGGTTAGTTCGTGGTTAGTGAAACAGGCCTGGTGCCGAATACAAGATGGCGCAAAAGAAAAATATCACTTCCAAACTGGAATGAAAGCGGCCGAAAATTGTGTCGTTATTTATAGAAAAATGGGGGTTAGTTCGGAACAGAAACTTCCCTCGTGAAGTGTGGCCTAAGGAGTCAGATTGCTTAGTTTTCCGGAACTTATATGCGAAGGAGCCAAGCAATTAGGAAAGCAAACAACCTGAATTAGCGCATGATGGCTTCATGTGTCAGTAACGAGTTATTTAGTGTTGATAATGTTCAACAGAGGATACAAAAATCATAATAAATTGTCGAGTGGGCGGAGTAAAGAAAGTGACAGCGCTATGTACTATAATTGAATGCGGAAAGATATAGCAAGCGTTAGAATGTGCTCGAAAGTAATCGACGTAAGCGAAATATAAGAAAATATCGATGATCTTAAAAATTATCTATTTAAAAAAAAAGTGTCTTGGATTTAGGTACCCAATGCTATTGTCTAACACAATATTTAAAAAATATATATTTTTGTTTGATAGTCTAAGAGTATTTTCGAAAAAGCTGTTGCAGAGGAACCAACTTTAAAAAATAAATCTAACGAGAAAAGTTTTACCAATCGCGTTTCTGTCTTGGATTTACGTAAATAAAATGCTCAAGTTATCTTTGTCATAAAAATCAAAACTGTGCGTTTTGCGGTTATTGAGAAAAAACAATTCAAAAATCATAAAAAAATTAAACCCTCACCTTAAGGACAGGTTAGGGCAGGTGCGGCGGCAGATTGTGCCGAGGATCTCAAAATGCGCAAATAATGATTATGTTACTTAACACAATTATGTTACTCGATATGGCTTACATATTTAATCCTTTTGGGGTCCGTGGGGAAGCGGGGCCCTCAATACAATATCAAGGCGTCTGGTTGAAGTGACGCGTGACCAATGCCTACCTACTTAAGATGAGGTTTGCTCAAACATAGATGGACAGGTATCCGGTATCCTTCCCAATGTTTATTGAATATGGATAATCCAGGTAATCCATTGTAATCCGACGCCATCCATCAAGTTAGTTGGTAATCCTTCTCCATTCATCTCAAGTGTTTGGCAGCTCTAGGCACTTAAAATGTGATACTAGGACAAAATAAATACACAAGGATAAGGTAGGTAAAGCGATTGGATAGGATGTTATACATAGTATGGATCGCCTTGTGTATTATGAAGTAATACTCAAATTTTTGTGGCTCGTGTGGGACAATATTTTTGCATTTAGCTATAAGCCTATGCAGATAAAAAGGGATTGTTTAAAGGTCCAGGAAAATCTGGGGCCAGCACAAAAATTTTGAAATTCAATGTAAAGGTGAATTATTGACTCACTAATACAGAATATTCACATATTTCAAATACCTAAACCAAAGCTTCAGACGAACTACAAACATTAAAATGTATATCGTGGAACAAAGTCGTGTATGAATATTCGTCAAGTGAATTGACTCACAATATAAGAAGGTTCTGAAGGATCTTATTACGTAGCAAATTACCAGCGGAATCGTAAGTTTCATAAAATAAGAAAAAAAGATATAGGCTCACAACTTTTATCCCCAAGAATGGTACACATCCTTTCAGATCTCCAGATCCTTGAAGAGGTCTAAGGGAGAAGTCAGAGGCATGTCTGAACATTGGCACAAGCCCATATTTTGCAGTAGTAAATATTAGGTGATAGGTTGTGATCTCATGTATTATTTCCGTGTGATGATCAATAAAGTGTTATCTATCTATCTTTCTAGGTTGCGAGCCCATCGCTGCTTTATGAATACCCACTGGTTTGCTCAAAATGTAATCGTTCACCATTGATGCATTATTAATTTCAGATTATTCCATCAGAAAAACTAAATGGTGTGCGACCTGCGAGACCACGACCTACAAATTGAAAAGCCGGGGAACCTACTAGGCCAACACGGGACTAGGCACTTAGTTTCATAGACGCACATAAAAATAAAGAGAGTAGGAAAAAGGCACTTACTACGTGACAAAAATAGACGTAAAAACACACTGGTTCTACATCCAGTAGTTAATCAATTCTGGGAATAATAGGAAAGTGTGGCGTAGCTGTTTCAATCACATTAAAGCTTTGACCTCATTTCGTGGGAGGAGTATTTTTTCATACCTTCTTCGTCAATAAACACCTGAATTAGATTAACTCAAGTAAGTAGGCGTAGGGAGAACGTTGTACCCTTGACTCTTGAACGCACCTACCTAATACCTCCCAATTTAATTACGCAAAGAGACGAATTTGTTTATATACCTAATGTTTGAAAAAACGTAGTTCCCAATGAAGCTATGTTTGAAGTTATTTATTACTTTTTTATGTACATCTAAGGTGTCAAACAAGCTAACGGCCCGCCTGTTAGTAATTGGTTACCGTAGCTTAATAACGCTTGCAAAATCAGAGGTATCACGCGCGCGTTGCTGACTCCTAAGATTTGCGTTGGTAAGTCTCATGAGTCTGTAATTTCATCGGCTTCACCCTTAAAATCGGAACACAGCTTTGCAAGCATTGCTGCTTGGTGGTAGAATTATAGACAGGGTGACAGAACTTCCCCGGACGGAACCTGCGCAAAGAGCAACTTACTTTCTTTTTTATTAACTGTAAGACATAGTTGCGATAGTTTTCGTCTCAGATGGAACCCTAAAAATACGCTGAGAAATCATAAATTCGTTCCCGGTCATATCCTTAGGGAAATGCGCTAACCGCGTATTACCTACTTTCATAAGAAATGGACTCTCGGAAAGGTCTTTGTGGACGCGAACGACTCACTCGTGAATCGTCCTTTATCTCAAAGAAACCCGTTAGAGTTAAAACTCGTGTAGGGAGTGGAGGGATTACAAGCGGAGAAATTGGAACACAAAAAGATACATTTGTTTTGAGGAATGATATATGACTAAATAGTGAAGGCTATGACCCTTTTAACAAACAACTTGATATGGAGAATACATTTCTAAAAGCAATTTTTATGGGTGACTCTACATTTTATAGAACGAAACAATCAAAAATTCATAAGAGTTTTATATAAACACAATAGACCGCAATATGATCTCATGATTATTATAAGCTTGTGATGTATCAACACGATTGGAACAAAAAAGTTAGTAGCGGCAAAGCGGTAGTCATGTGCTACGAATCCCTGGCAGACGCCCAGCTACCAAACCCAACAACCTCTGAACCTACAACCGTTGGGGAATAAAGGTTCTCGAATGGCAACCACGAACTAGGCGACGCAGTGTTAAAGTTGCGGAAAATCTGTTGATGGAAAAGGCTCAAGACCGTTCGTCATGGAATTCTTAGGCGAGGCCTATGTCCGGTAGTGGACTTCTTCAGACTGATGATGATGATGATGACCTTACTGCTTTCATGCATCGAAAATTAAATCCTACTTCTGTCTTCTTCCGACCAATCTATCTTTGCGCTGACGACTAATTCAGTCACTCAAAAAGCGGCCTCTTTTTGTTTTTCGTATGAATTAAAATACCAAAAATTTCTACATAATAAGATATTTTTTACAAAAACTGAAAACCGACTTTAAATTCCTGAATATTTACAAGATTAATATCAACCTCTTTTTTTTGTTATCAACCTCTTTGCGTTTTGCTTACCTACTGAGGATGACACTGGCCAACTACACTTTCGAATAAAAAAAAAAAGTAAGTATGACAGCCATTCATAATCAATAATAACTCTTACGGTACTGACTGACTGACTGACTGACAATCAAACGTAGTGGTTTTATTCTCTTTGAAAATCAACGCAGAGCCTAACCAAAATCCCAAGAGTATAAAATTTGCAGGGTAGCTTCCTGTTGTAACGTATGGGTGCACAAAAAGGAATTCCCGACACGCAACCCCTAAGGTTAAAGTTTATGTAAAAATAGCAGCAACCGAACGAAGTCGCGGGGATAACCATACCATAACTAGGTCGACAAAAAATATTTCGGCAAGTCGTGATTTCAAGAGATGATGACGTTTTTTTAAGTTTTACGGGACAAGTAGCAATCCCTCAGGAATTAAATTAATATGGGACCACCCCGGGGTCATACTCTAACTCTCGGGGTCTACACTAGCAAAAGAATTATCAAAATCGGTTTAGTATTGGCGGAGATATAGATTAACATATACACAAAAAAAAAAAAAAAAGCTAACTAGAGAACCTCCTCCTTTTTGAAGTAGGTTAAAAATAATAAGTTTCTGTCGCTAACAATGCCACCGCAGCTCTACAGAGCATTTATAGCACCTTTGGCACCAGTTTCTGATGTAATAGAGTCCATCACAACTTTACAAAGTAAGAAGTAAAAAAAGATTTCAACAAAGCCTTGCCATTGCGTCATTTGCTAGCTACTAGTGCCAACTTGGCAGGGATTCCATGGGTAGCTTTAGTGACTAGTGTTAAGGGTACTTAACAACAGTAGAACGTAGCTACAGCCCTCGCGGGGCGCGTTTCATGCTATGTGTCATTACAGCGTAAACGTAATAACGCAGAAAGAGGCACTTTTAAGCGAGTTTCAAATGAAAACGACATTACGTTAAGCGTCAGTCAGACGTAGCTTTTAAAAGCTCTCCCCACATTGTAACGTACGAATTACACGGCGCCCGTGACCGTGTACTCAATCAGTGCGTGTTGCCAGTGATAACACAATGGCACTATAGCTCGGTCTCTAACTACCTATTGGCCTGCTACAAAAGCTCAAAGTCGCGCAACGGGCTATGGTGAGACCTATGTTTGGAATTTCACTACGTGAAAACCTTGATTCTTTTACGGATCTCCTAGTTCCGGTCTTTATTATGAAGTGAAACCGAGCATAGCTCGTTGCGCGTCTCTGATCTTGTGTACGAGGTCAATATTTAGCGACCAAGACTTACCACATACATTGCTTGTAGATTTCCACGTAAGGAAGTATATTTTCTTATTTTTCAAAATTCACGATGTCTAAGTATATTTCTAACTTATGTGTGACCCTAAACCTTTTAGGAGGAGGTAGGGCACAGCGAGATTTTCTCGCTCTTAATTGGAGCAGCCCGCCTGGGGAGGTAACTCCGCCTTACAGAAGATCGCAGCCAAATAACATTATTTGTTTCAAATAGTGTTGTGTTCCTGCGGTGAGTAAGGTTGCCAGAGCTCTTTAGGGGGGAGGGGTTCGGCCGGCAACGCTTTAGCAATGCTCCAGGTGTTGCTGATGTCAATAGGCGACGGTAACCACTTAGCATCAGGTGGGCCGTAAGCCTGTTTGCCTACGTAAAACATAAAAAAATAAATTAAAAAAAAAAAACTTTTGAAGACTCCTGATCTCCTTTGCACGGTACAACTCACAGAACAACCGAACCTACGTACTAAAACTAAAGCAATTAGGGAGAATCCACCTTTTGCTGTAAAACTTAAGCGAAATATTACTTACAAGGAGTTTATCCAACACGAAGCCGTATTTTTCTATGAAACGAGGACCGTCATACTAAATAATAAATAAATAAATAATAAATAAATATTCCAGACATATCACACATTGTCAACTGATCCCGAACTAGGCATAGCATGTACTATGGGTACCAGAGACTGATATACATAATAGATATATATTTAACACCCAGATACAGAACAAACATCTGTGTTAGTCACAAATGTTTGTCCAGTGTGGGAATCGAATCCGCGACCGCTAGCGCAGAAGGCAGAGTTACTACCAACTGAGCTATGAGGCCATCAGTCACATACATGGTCCTGAGCTAATACTAGGATACTTGTTGTCAAATTGAATCAGAAACTAAGAGTTCCATGTACCACAACACCCAGACCCGGGACAAATATTTGCACCACCGAGGTCGTAGTAGGTAATAACCATAGGAAAGGTCAGGTCGATACTAATGCAAACGTCGGTCATTTTCACCAGTCATGAATGACGGATGAATGATATCTACATACGAATTATCTTCACTAGTCAATCAATCACCACATTTACACAATAGATAGCCACCAGTAGGTAACACCATTGATTGTGTAATAGAGATGAGTCGTACTTGCTATTTCGCGTACCAGATCCGTAACGTATCGTATTTTACATGAACCAGGTACTAAATACTTGAAAGTATCACTTCAACCACGCGATTCCACTGCGCAAGTCCAATGCGCAAGTCCATTGCGCAATTCCACAGCGCAAGTCCGCCGCGAGACGGAAAGTCGGGTTGCGACCGCGAGGCGCGCCGCGTCCTAAGGTGCGCGGTGGACTTGCACGCCGCACCCTAGTATTTTTTATACGTCTAAGTATCGTGAAGTCGTACCAGTTACGCATAGTATGATGCGAGAACCTGGTTTAAAAACCTGGTTGGGTAAATACGAACCACCTCTAGTGTGTAATGGCGCCCAATCCATGCGTCAACAATTTTGAGTGGTACGTTGGTCGTATTTTGTGCCTTCCAAATTTGGGAGTTCCGAGCTGCACCAAATGATACATGAACAGAAACCTAAGCTTTTAAGCTAGGTATAAGAAAAATCCATCGTTTTACCAATTTCATTGCAGGATTTTTCTCAACATTTATTTTAATATATGAGCAACAAAAGAACCTTTCAAAGATTTTATTTATTTTATTTTATATTTAATTGCAAGATATTATTGTATTTAAGGCAACGAGCAGGTTTTAGGCATTTATCCCACCGGTGCCGATGATGAGCAAGAAGCGAGAGTAAGAAACTTGAAACGAGTTGGCGAGCAGAGAGAAGCGAGTGTAGAGTTCCGATATTTTTGTCGCTGGGGTATAAGCGAGTGTGCGAGTGTGCGAGTGTAATAAATACGTGCACTCAAAACCGCGCTATAGAGTAAAATGGCAGCTGATTGGCCTCTCGGCGTGAGTCCTGAACGCCAAGCGAGCATTGCTGAGCGAGTTTTATCTTTGATAAGTCTTTTGTGGCTACGACAAAATTGAGAAATAGTTCTCGCCGGCAACGTCCAACTATCAACTATCAATATATCTATCTCTTTTATTGACACGGGATCTATATCTTTTATTCGTTTCTTGAGCGAGAAAATAGTCGATAGCTAATCGTTTCCTCATCGGCATTGGGACAAGCGCCTTAGGTCTATTCTAGTAACTACGTCTCGCTCACAGCTACATGACTCGTTAGCAATCCAAAATGTTTGAAAACTTTGTAGACGTAAGCGTGAATCATTCGTGATACGCCTTGTATCATAAAACTATCGAAAGCAATCTCACGCAAGAAACAAAATAAACACATCGGCTGGTTTCGTCAGGGCGAACCAATTTGTTCCCAATTTGATTTGTCTGCACACCCGTGAGAATATTAATCCTGGAGAAATATAGCCATAGAGCAGTGAAAGTTAGTTCACTTGTTGTATCATCATCATCACCCTGATGATGTCCACTGGACATAGGCCTTCCCCATGGGGTGCCACGGTAGAGACGGTCATAAACCTTCTCTATGCACCGACTTCCCACTACAATGTAAGTTTTGCTCCTCTAAATCTCGCCTTTCATATCGGCGTCTCTTTCTCGCAAGTGCACAAAAACGAATATTGCCAAAACGTATAACTATATACCTAATCTTAGTACTGTAAAACGTAGATTAAGTCAAACTGTGCATTGTGAACTAAGGACCCATGGTTTCTGTTGCATTGTGACTGGACGAAGATTATATAACTTTCAGATTTTCTTTTGAAATAAGCAACAACTGAAGCAATGTGTCAATTTTTCTTTCAAACGATCTGGATTTATTTGCATAATCTTGAATTAAAGAGCCTTTTAGGAGTGATAGCTTGTAGAGACGCATCTTTTGTCTCACTGCGTTGTAAAATTTGTACATGTGAAATATTTTGGAGGAGGTAGGGCAAAGCGAGATTTTCTCGCTCTAAATTGGAGCAGCCCACCTGGGATGTACCTCCGCCTTACAGAAGATCGCAGCCAAATAACATTATTTGTTTCAAATTGTGTTGTGTTCCTGCGGTGAGTAAGGTTGCCAGAGCTCTTTAGGAGGGGAGGGGTTCGGTAGGCAACGCATTAGCAATGCTCCAGGTGGTACTGATGTCAATAGATGACGGTAACCACTTACCATCAGGAGGGTCGTAAGCCTGTTTGCCTCCGTATAAACTAACCTGGTAGAGTGAGTGAAGTGGCCGCCTTGCATGTGCTATAGTTGGAGGAAAAGCGCGGTAAGTACAAAGATAAACTATAGTTAGTAACTATGGATACGCTACTGACGCCGAATTTCGTGTATTGAATTAATTAAGACAGATCCAATATTATGTGCCTTTGTTATTAGTGTAGAAGTAATTAATCGAATATGGATATCATAGGCCTTTTCATTAAGATGCCTTTTCGGGATAATTGTACGTTAAGCTTGAAATGAAGAACATTACTTTACCACGTCAGCGTTGGTCTAAGACCATAAATGAATGAATGAACGTATTTATGAATGAATGATGGAGTGAAAGAAAGAAAAGAAAAATGAATTTCCAAGATACCTTATTGCTAATGCAGAAGCTTGAATTTTGATACACTGATTATTTATAGCATAGTCTAAAAGAAAGTTATTGTAGGTATAGACGCTTTTCAACCAGTGGCTTAAGAGGGCAGAAGAAGAAGATGTATATCTTCCTAGTCATAGTATAGTTATGTGTTATACACATAACCGTACTTTTCACTCTCGGTAGTCGGGCAAAAATACGTAGGTAAGTCAGTGGCATTTTTGGCAAGAAAACTAGATTTCCCAAAGAGCATTTCAAACACTGTCGTAATACGAAAGTGTGGAATACGAAGCTAGTGTTCATATCAGTCTCTCGAGATAGCCGCGCGCTGAAAAATGGAGCTCTTTGTCATTTCGATTATTGAAATATGCCGAGTCCTTTGCTGAATAGAGATTTATTCGATTTTCATATTTCCCAAACGAATTTTCAAAGGCGGAAATGTTTTTTGTTCCAATTCAAGGCTTGAACAATGTCCTTTAATTCTGACAGAATTAAATGAGTAGGTATTTAAAATTTAAATAGTGGAAACGAATCAAATGGCGGTCTTTTAGATCCACAGGCCTTGCACCTTATTACCCGACTGCGTCAAAATGAAGGTAATGTTTTTCCAGTGTATGTATAGGTACTGATGATATATAGTGCTGATCTTCACTTTTCGATTACTCTCACGGCTTCCGATTTCGCCTAAGTAGCCCTGAAAAAAAACTCACCCGGAATATGTTCTTTTGTGCGCTAACGTCGCCTAACCGGCTTGATGGATTTTGTTACCAAAACAAACAAAGTAACCAAAACGTGAAAAAGGAAAGAACTTTCCTTTGTCACGCGAGTGTCATATGTTGTTATATAAAATGTCAAAATATCCAATATGGCGGCGGTAAGTAGTTGTAAGCCGCCATATTGGATTTCAATTTCATATAGGTATTACAGGCGCGCGTTGTGTTTTTTAGTTGAGTTGTTTTTATTTGGATTTTCGCAATTTTCAAATTCAAACAACAAAACAACAAAATTAAAATGCCAAAGTTTGATTAACTAGTTTCATTATTTTTTTACACGCAGTTTTTTTTTATAATTAATTTTGATATTGTCTTCTGACTTAATTCTACCATAGGTACTTCGATGCAGAAACCTCGTTTTTTTACGTTGACCCAATTCTTTACGACTATTACTCAACCTGAGATTCAAGATGTTTATTTGCAGAAATAAGTGTTACAGAGAGGTCCTGATCACTGGTTTAACACCCAATACTAGCATGAGCCCAAGTTAGGATTTCCTAGGTTAACTTAAACTACGACTAAGGTAAGAAAACCTTAGCATGGAACAAATATTTCATTCGACTATTTGCCCCGCCATGGTAATGCATCTTATTAAAGCACTGGGCAATGACGACGAGAAGGGGCACAACAACGCATACATAATCTACTCTAAGAAGCTACATACAATATACTACTGGTAAAAGGTTCTTGGACATCATGGATGGGCAGTGCCGGTCCCTTTCCGTAAGCCCTCGTCCGTCTGAATTCCACTACCGTTTGACAAGGGTTTTTGCATTTCGTAGTATCAACATATAATTTGTTGCTCAGGTTTTACAAGTCATCCACCTTTTTCTAATTCAAGTAAGTACTTACACAGTGAAGCTACATTTTGACGACCTCGGTAGAGAGTAGCGGGCGAGTGCCTTTGAGACACAAGGGGCGCGGGTTCGATTACCACTGTGGGCAAATGTTTGCATGATCTGCAAATATTTGTTACGGGTCTGAGTATTGTGGTACCATGCCACTCGTAGTTTCTGATACCCATAACAACAAGGAACCCTAGTATTGCCTCAGGACCATGAGTGTGACTGTTGGCCGTTATTTATTATTTACTAAAGTAGGTAACAAAAATACATGTCATATCAAAGAGCTTTGTTTATCTATTCCAAAACTCTTTTTATTGTAGGCCATATTCTTGTCTATGTTTTTGTGATACTCATGATTCACAAGCAGTTGCTATAATGTTAGAATCTGGTGCTTGTATAGGTACAGTGAGCTTTCCGGCTAAGCCATATCATGGATATTAGGTACTTAAGCACCCTCACCGTTTCAGATAACATCAGTCCCGGATCATCAGGAATTAATCATTAATTACATAAATGACTCTTCTATAAAAGCCTAATTTGCAATAATCGTAAAAGTTTAGTAAAATTACCATTCGCTGGAATGGGTCCGAACTTTTCCCTTTATAGTTTAGGGTTTAGGGTAATGAAGGTCCAAATGTGAGATCGAACGACATTTGTGAACCAAACTTGAATAGCTTCACCGGCATTTCGCCTTGTAATGTGTTAAGTGTACTTTGCCAAGTTCCTTCTTTAAAGTACCTTCTGTATTGTAATTCGAGAAGAAAGGCAGTAAAGTTTATGGGCAACTGATTTTATGTCCGGGCCATCTCAATTTCAATGTAAAGTGCTGGCTGTAATGCTTTGATTTGTATTTCATTGAATTCTGTATATGAAGCCGTTTTCAAATGATATGTTATGTCACTTAAGTTTTCTTCAAAATGATCCCTACGTTTACTGCATAAAGTCAATTTTGAGTTTGACTTTAGGGGCTTGCGATATTGTAAAGTAATAGCTTTACAATATCGCAAGCCACTCAAAATCAACTTCAATTAAAAGTAAGGAACAGTTTTAAATACATTTAAAACGTAAACGTTGATTATATGACATTTCGCTCGCTGTTTGGACACGGCTAAAGTATTTGATCATGAGTTTGAGAACGAGTAAAGTGACAATTAATTAAGCTTTTCTAGATCCTAAATAAAATAAAAAAATAAAAAATATTCCGGACATATTACACACGGTCAACTGAACCCAAACTAGGCATAGTCTGTACTATGGGAACCAGAGACTGATATACATAATAAATATATATTTAACAGAACACAGAACAAACATGTGTGTTAGTCACTAATGTTTGTCCAGTGCGGGAATCGAACGCGCAACCTCTAGCTAAGTGTTAGCTTTTTCTTGATAGGGTATAGCATGACCTATCTCGCTATCTTTTTTCTCTGATTTATGTAGTATTAGCTTCCGCCCGCGGTTTCGCTCGCGTGGTATCTATTTTGATAAAAAGCCTATATGCCTATGGTCTATATGCTATTCCAGACTATAATCTATCTCTGTGCCAAATTTCATTCAAATCCGTTGGGCCGTTTGGGCGTGATTGAACCACAAACATCCAAACATCCTCACAAACCTTCGCATTTTTTATATTAGTATGATAAGAAGTAAGATACAATTTATTTTAGTTCAGAAAATACATACGTACAAATCTATTTTGTGTTTCAGATAACTTGTTATGGCAGTTATTCTTGAAGCACTAACCCGTAACACTTTTATTGTTATATTTATTGACGGTCTAACCCTTAACCCTTGTCTTCGTCATCAGCAGACGCTAAGTTGACAAATGTGTCTCGCGGGCTCGATAACTATTGCTTACGATACTCGACAGCGAGGTGTTATTTTTTCTCTAAATTTCTACGGACGATTGAGCGTAATGTCTGGAAATGTTAACCGGCCTTTTCGCTTAAAAGTTTGACGCATTCCCGGCGTCAAAATCGCAGGCCCTGCGTCATCGCAGCGTTGTTACAACGCTGCCATAACACAATTGCGCATCGCAGTCAACGCACAAAACAAATAAGTTGAGTCCGCTTCGTCCCACAAGGGCTGCAGTCAGCCGGGTATACGTTGCGTCGACGCAGCACACAGTTTATACGGATTGTATCGGAATATGGATATTTGTATGTAAAATGACGCAGCGTCAGCGCTACGTCGACGCAACGCTGACGCAACCGTCTCTAACGTCGCTCGGTCCCGTATAGAAACCGATCAATCAGCTTTACAATGCGTTCATAGAACACAAAGTATACGACCTACGATGTATACCAGAAAAGAGGTTAATTCAGACAATGTTGACTGGATATTAGTTAGTAAGACTTGCTTAAGATTTGCCTCAACAATCATCAAAGCATCAACTTTTACTAGAAATCGTGAGATCTCAGTTCTAGGTACCTATAGCTTTAAATAACAAAGTAGTTGCTAGTCAAAGCTGAGAGCTTATTTTTTGTGTGTAGTAAAAAACCGCTACACCAAAATAAATGATACTGGGGCTTCATCTCGTCATCCAATAGAAATAAGATGAAAGACAACATTTCAATTATTCATATCAGAGCCCGCATGCAAAGCTAACATCAAAGTAAATTAATCAGAAGCTATCAAATTGATTACATACCTACTCCTTGAAGTCGCAAGATAAATAAGGAGCGGAAGATACGTCGAGGGACTTCCTAATTGCATACACATATTAACAATAAGTATTGCGGCAAACACTGTAGGCGTCGCGAAAAGAGCGTTAAATTTAATTAGAAGAATAGAATGTACGGACTTGCGTGGACGGATTAAGGCAACATTTTGAAAGAAATAAATGTATTGAGTAGGTGCGAGTACATTGGTACCCTGCTGCACTCTCTCGGGAATCTACAATGAATGCGTGTGGCAATATCAGACATTAAAGGGTGTTATTTCGTTGTTTTTTAACAATTCAAATTATTACCAAAATAAACTATATCAGAAGCTCTAGTGCGAGCAGAACTTACGCCTTGAGGCTTCCTAACCATTACACGGGGACTGAAAATCGGTCCCGATACCCTGGATCCCACCGGATCCCAAGTGAACAAAGTTACAAACCTATATTTCACGGTCGCAAATATACGTTTGTCTCGTAATCACTCCACACATTATTTGTAATTAATCTTAGCTATACATTTCATGTTTCAAAAACCTCCAACCTCAATTATTTGTCACGAGACTTGGAAAAAGAATCTTACATTTTCCGTGCACTGAATGCACGTGTATAACGCGACGGCGATGTTGACCGCGACACCAGCGCAGCGGTGATGCCATCGGTGGTAGGCAGGTGGTGGGGCAGGTAGGCTATAAGTAGGCAGAAATATACTTAAAAACGAAGACGTTTCGCGAGTGGGTCAGCTCAGCTAGTTATAATATAATTCTGAAAATGCTGATTCTTTTTATAACAACATACCAAAGAAACTTTCTAACTTTAACGTAACATCAAGGGAATATAACCTTTCGTTACGTAATCTTTTATTAATTTTAAGCTATTTTGCCTTGCTAAACAGAAATTGAACTTTTTCCTCGATCCGCACATCCCATCGAAGTAATCCTGCTACGGCTCTGTTAAAGGAAAATTTCACAGGCGTGCCAAATTAACTTTTCGAATTTCCTCATCCGAGGCGGCGCGAAGTTGCTAAGTGAATAAACGCATGATTATGTAATTTTCTACTTAAACCTGTACAAGTGCCTATATACCGTGTGTGGAGTATGAGATTATAGGATATCGCACGGCTTATTCGGTTATTTAAAATTGCTTTATTCGGAATCGATCATGAAAAGTAGAAAAGAAAAAATAAAGATGGTCAAGTGCGAGAACTTGCGCGTTTTTTACTTGACTACATTGTACTGTAGCTAAAAAGGCTCCTTGAATTTAATATAGAGTGTCTCAGCTGCACCGCAGCCTATCACGTAGAGCCCATAAAAAAGAGGGAAAAGTAGGTGTTTAGAATTTAAAGTACAATACGAACTTTCGCGAAATCTTACCCTCCCTCGGGATGGACATAGCTTTTGAAAATATTATGCTATGAATGGGTTGTGATAAGTGATACATATACCTAGCATATACCGTAACAAGGACTTTCTTGTCTTTATAATATAAGAAATAGTTTCCGCCCGTGGCTTTGCTCGCATGGTACCTTTTTTTTTTTTTTTTTTATACAACAGAGGTGGCAAACAAGCTTACGGCCCACCTGATGGTAAGCGGTTACCGTAGCCTATGAGCGCTTGTAATACCAGAGGCATCACGCACGCGTTGCCGACCCCGAACCCCCGTCCCCCCTTAAGAGCTCTGGCAACCTTACTCACCGCAGGCACACAACACTATTTGAAACAAATAATGTTATTTGGCTGCGATCTTCTGTAAGGCGGAGGTACCTCCCCAGGCAGGCTGCTCCAATTCTGAACGAGAAAATCTCGCTGTGCCCTACCTCCTCCTATATAAAAAGTAGCCTGTAATGCTATTCTAGGTAAAGAACTTTATCTATTCGAGGTTTCATGATGAGTTTCGTGATTGAACAACAAACATCCTCAAAAACTTTCGCATATATAAATAATACTAGCTTCCGCCCGAAAAATATTTATATTAGCTAAAGTAATAACACCAATTTGGAATAAAATGTATACCTATATCTAACGCTTGTGAACCTAAACCTGTATGTATAATATACCAAATCATTTGAAAACACTTAAGTATTCAACAACTGTATTTTTAACGATAAAAATAGCATAAGACGAGTCCGTAAAAGGGTTATAATCTCGAGCAAGATAGGAATAATAAATTATAATGTGGATGTCGTAGAGCACGGAAATATTTTTCCTACTGTTGCTAGAGAAATGTAAATTTAATAAAAAATATATAGTAACAATCGTGCCACGCCACGTGTCTAGCGGGACGCCATGTAAAATTTATTTCAAATGATCCTTACGTCTTTTGAATAAAATAAATTTAGATTTTCACTTTCAAAAGTTTGCGATATCGTTGAGCTATAACGCACAACTTCAAATGTAAAACTCGAAATTGACTCTATTAAGCCGAGATAAGGATCTCATTGAAACGAATTTTATAAGAAATATCGAAGCTATATCGCATGCTATTCGTCATATGATTAACAGCGATGAAAAACGCGAACATTCGTCAGAGAAAGTTATCAATTTCTGATGCCAGCTGTACATTTGAGCGCATTGCCGGCTCTATCAAAAAGCATTCGTTGCTTTGAGGCGGGTGCTATAACACGGGTTATGCAGAAAAACCCGGGTTCCATATTTAATAAAGATTACCAAATGCCCGAGTGGCATGGATTAGCCAGGCTTATCTTCGGGTCAGATGCTTTATTAAATGCGAGGTTTTTACGACCGTACGCTTTTTTAGAAAGATTATTTCTATTGAGAATGGAGTTTTTGGGGTACTCTTTATATTATTTGTCCATACACTTGGCAGAAATGTGTAGCAAACAAGCATAAACAAACAATAAACCGCTGCGGGACAAATGTTTGCATCGTAGCTGAACCTGGTCACAGACCTAATACAGGATGACCAAGAAAGAATCAGTGACACGACGAGCAAGCATTTTTAAGTACTAGTAAACTTTGTAGCGAATGTCTACACTTCGAATGTGGCCATAAAATTTGATGTCAGCGAAAATTGACAATTTGATATCTAGCGTCGACGGTTAATGGAGCTATTGGGGGGAATTGCTTTATTCACATGTTGAAGTACAATAGGGGTTCTATTGAAAACTGACGGATTTTGACTGCTTTGAGCTGATTTATCTAGTAACAGTTGAAAAACGTGACTGTAGGTGTTTTTTTTTACAACAGAGGTGGCAAACAAGCTTACGGCCCACCCGATGGTAAGCAGTTACCGTAGCCTATGAGCGCTTGCAATACCAGAGGCATCACGCATGCGTTGCCGACCCCGAACCCCCTTCCCCCCTAAAGAGCTCTGGCAACCTTACTCACCGCAGGAACACAACACTATTTGAAACAAATAATGTTATTTGGCTGCGATCTTCTGTAAGGCGGAGGTACCTCCCCAAGCGAGCTGCTCCAATTCATAACGAGAAAATCTCGCTGTGCCCTACCTCCTCCTAGCTCCTATAAAATGGAAGATTGAAAGTTCAAGTATCGGGGTTGGAACAGATAGTTTCCCTTTGTTGTGAAATAAGGCACAACGAGATTTGTTCGTGGTGTTGTTGGAGGTAGAGCATAAATATTCTCACTCGAAATTGACGATGCCTTTCAGAAGGTCGCAGCCTACTTACGCTTTTTGTTTCAAATAGTTTTGTGTTCGTACGGTAAGTAAGGTTTCCAGAGCTCTTTGTTGGGGCACTGTGCTGACATCTGGAGGCCATATGGTGACATATATGCCATTGGTTGTGTGCAAACGCGGCGAGGTGCGTTCAGGAAGACTCGGTGAAACGAATGACAGCTGGAGATTACAGTCCTGGATTCCCGAACCCAGTAATATAATCTCCAGTACCCTACTACTATAATCTCCACCCTGGGCAGCTAAACTGCCAGTTTGTGCAAAAACTGGAGTGGAGCCTACTACTACTAGGTACAGAAGTGGACCGTGGACCCTTCCGCGCCGCTAAGCCTGTGTCAGCTTTTTGGCTAATATCCATTATTCAACTGACAGGAATAGTGTCAAAGAAAACTGTTGTGTAAATTCGAAAGCCGATGTAAGGCGTGCAAAATATCATCTAGCATTTATTTAAAAATGGTCCTTATCCTAAATAAAGTAAATTTTGAGTGTGCGATATGTCATTGCTCAACGCTTTCAAACACATCTCAACATCAAACTCAAAGCTGCTTTTTTAACGGAGATGACGTATAGATCGCACACCACAGTTTGAACTTAACCTATAGAATCACTCGTAAAACAAAGCTTTTCTTACAAACTTGGTTATTTGTTCATATTAATAGCTGTAACGCTGACCCTGACCTTTTAAAAGAGCCATTCATTCAATCTTACGCTTATTGCATGGTTCCTGTCTTTTTCTAAACGGCGGTCTGTATTTGAAATGTCAGAACGGGAGACGGCGTGATTCAACGAACGCATTGCGGGGCTCGGATAAATACGAAATTGATTCATTCTAGTAAACAAAACAAAAGCTGAAAATAATTAAAACTACCTACATCATACAGGGCCTGTTTGGCTGCACTCGGCACAGAGCGAGACTGGTAGGCTCCTGCTGGCTTATAAGATTTGTTCTTTGTTGTCATTGGTATTTTTACTCCTTGTATGTTCCTATGTCCGTTCTGTGTTTTTGTTTGAATTTAACATAAACGTTTTCTATTCAATGTAAACAATCTTTAAAACAATAGCAGGGCGTCTGATAAAAGCGACGCGTGACCCCCCATGGCAATTCCGCCAGTGACTTGTGGATGCTTCCGACTGGTAGTGATCTGGATCAGTTTTTTTTTTTTTTTTATACAACTGAGGTAGCAAACAAGCATACGGCCCACCTGTTGGTAAGCGGTTACCGTAGCCTATGAGCGATTGCAATACCAGAGGCATCACGCACGCGTTGCCGACTCCGAACCCCCCACCCCAAAAGAGCTCTGGCAACCTACTCATCGCAGGAACACAACACTATTTGAAACAAATAATATTATTTGGCTGCGATCTTCTGTAAGGCGGAGGTACCTCCCCAGGCGGGCTGCTCCAATTTAGAACGAGAAAATCTCGCTATGCCCTACCTCCTCCAGTTGAGCTATTTATAGATCGTTTGCTTTCTCAACTGATTTCTTTGCCATTTCTGACATTTAGATTACTCAACTGATTCTTATGTATTTTATAAGTATTTACTTGTACCTATTAGTTTTATTTTCATTCTGTAAATAAAATGTTACATACACACCAAGTCCAGTGGTCAAGTGAGGGGGTAAATTTCTGAAGGAAAAGCGATGTTTAGCCACTCCTGTATATAAGTTATTTAAGGTGGTTCCTGTCTCTTCCGTAATAGCGGTCAACTGACGACGGTCCGCCTTCGACCCCTGTCAGGGGCATTCGAAAAAAGGAAAAATGTACCGGCCAATAAAAATCATCTCTTTGTGAAGAGAGACGAGAATCGATTGAACTACTAAATCACTTGGAAAAATGAGCAAATAGGTACTCAACCAATATCAAGGAAAAGGATTGTTTTTTTCCTACAATTTACACGTAAGTGGAAAACGGTAAAATTAACAATGTTTAACCAGTATCGATAGTAGTAAATCCTACCTTTAAAGTGTTGATACTTATGTACCTAAGCTCAAAGCTACAGAAATATTCTGCAGAAAGTTTGGTCCAACTTGGGATGTTCTGTATGAGTAGGTATCTATTACTACACGTTCGATATTTTCATTTGAAGTGGTTTCGGTACTGCTCAGTATTCAGTGTTTGAACAGTTTAGAATTTAGTTCAGACATCAGAAACTTTTAGTCAAATACCCCTTTGTAGGTCCATTTGGAAGATACGCAAATTATTTGCTGGAGGTATGTGATGCGGGTTGAAATGTTGCAAAGTTTTTGGTGTGTTTTTACGGGTAGCGAATGGTGTCGAAATATGAGCATTGCTTTTTAACTGGTAAAATTATGCTCGAAAAACACCTAGACTGAATATATTAGAAGAAACGTGGTCAGTAAAGTAACACTAATTTTTTTATTACTATTTTATATAAAGTTATTTTTTGTGTTATTTTTGACGGTTTATAAGTTCAAACAAGACTTGATATAGCTAAGATTTTTTTTGGCATCACTCCGTGAGCATCATATGGAATTAAAACTAAATGCAGTCAGACCTCAATGGCTGGAACTGGCTGGAGAGATACACAATAATGATAAAGCCTAGCCATAATAAAACCACATGCCCCTTAAGAAGTTTATGTCTCTGTGTTCATGAACGCACCAGTGAGTTGTTAGTAAATCCAATCACTTAAGGCGTCCTAGAATATTATGACAAAAAAGAAAATAGTGTGTTTTACAACCAAGGAGAATAACGTTAGATATTTTTATTTATTGATCCATTATATAAAATAAACCCTAATAAATAGATACCAAAGTTATTCACATTTGTGTGTAACAGCAATATTTTTGGGATAACAAATTTAATAGAGAAGCACTCTGTCTGAGACCCGGGCACAGTGCAGGTGTTTATTTCAATAAAATCACTAGGTTCACTTTGAAATGTCTCAGAAACTAGGTGAAGCTAAGCATGTTCCTGTCAACCAGCCCTAGAAGAATCAGACAAGATACACGGCTGGCTGCCTTCAGTGATTTTTTTTGATGATACTTTTCATAAAATGGAATGGAGCCGGTGTGGAGCCGACCAAACATGGTGAGGCGTAAAAAATAAAGTAATCTGGTAAAAAAAGTGAGCTTCATCATTTATCCGTAGTAATAAGTGCACGGTAGCGTAAGTAATACCTGCCTACCTGTAAAAGCCATTTAGGGTTCGATAGGGTATAACGTAATGGATTGTACGAGTAGGTTTTAATTTATTTTTCTTTTTGCTGAAAGTTGCATTCAGATTTATCATCAATATTACATACATAAAATTACGCCTTTTCCCAGTGGGGTAGGCAGAGACCACGGCTTTCAAGTCTTTCAACTTGCTACGATCCGGACATAGTTATTTTGCTTCTTTCACTCTCATCACATTCCTCATACATGATCGTTGGTTAAGGGTACTCTTGACCTGTTTTTCCATAACATCACTGATTTGGTCACTAAACACACGGCGAGATCTTCCCCTTCTAACGGTCCCGTTCACACACGCCATAGACAACTGCTTCATCATTCTTCTTTTATCCACCCTCGACATGAGTAAACGATCTAAGCATACCCGTCTTCTTTCACGCCACAACTCTCTTTTATCAAACAGTTCCGCACTCTATCAAAAACAAATAAAAAAACGAAAAGATAATTTCTATATTTTTCAGGAAATACTGAAACCTTGTCTTGTTATTTCAACTCACACTTGGCGAATGTATTTATATTCAAAGTTTAATATGAGCACTCTGTGCTTAACAATACCTAACGGATCTCAAAAAATTGATGGTATTTTATACAAAAATCGGTGATGAAAATACGTGGAGTCCTTTCGGAAAATTCTTTACGGCAATAGGGAAGGTGTAGGAGCACATATCAATGAATTATTATGAAGTAGAGCTGATTATAATTCACATCACGTAGCCTGCCGCGGTCTAAGAGACCGCGTCGGAAAATGCTAATGGAATATAGGTAGAGTGTCCACACAATAGTTTGGTGGAATATTTTTAAAAGAGCTTTAAAATTTTCTTTCCCGTTCTTTCTATAAGTAAAGAAAAAGGTAGCCAGTTAAAGAAAGTCTATTACGACTGATGACTTCAGTGGCGTGGTGAGCAAGTGCTTGACTGAGCTGAAAAAGGTGCGCGTTCGATCCCGGCAGATACGGTACAGGGAAATTGGGTCAGGTATCATATTATGATACCTGATCCAACAACAGGATTCCCTGTATCGTATATTTGATATTTGATTATTCTGTTTTTCTAATAGTGTCAGACACACTTAGGAAATACTATGATTACATCCGGGGAAATCCCGTCTGAGTCAAAAGTGTGGGATATTATCTTTTGGCTGTTTAACAATTCAAAAATATTGATAAAAGCAATGTAATTTTCCAATAGCGAATTCGGAATAGATATTATAATCGGTAAAAAAACATTAATTTGTAAAATTACTTTAGCAAACTAAAACTTATCACTCAACAAACCGGAACGTACGCATTACTATACCAGTACCAACACATTGGCTAAATGGAACTACTGGCGGTATTTAGCAGATATTCGGCCGGTCCCGTTACGTATTCTGTGTCGGGCCATTGAAAAACACCGAAGCGTAAAACGTTCGATTGAAGCTTAAATCAAATATTTACTAGTGGCTATGCCTCTTTGCAGTAAACAGCAAAGATAGCTAGAACAGTTCGTAGTAAAGGATTTTTTACAACGCTTTTGTCAGCAGTTAACCAACCATAGTTGCCATGAAGGCTCCGGCTTAAAAATAGGCCTGTTCTACCCGTGGATGTTAGAGGCTAATAAGAGAAACAAAGCTAGGGCAGCAAGCAGCATTCCCTACCTAAGAATCTGCGCTCGCCAACCCAAATGCCTAGCGTGGCGAGTATGGCAAATCCCGCCAAATTATTGTTTCTGGAAATCTATGTGTGAGGCATATGCGCAGTGGAAGTTCTACGGCTGATGTGATGATGATGAATCAACCATAGGTTTCTATTACAGTTTACATCGACTAGTGCTGACTGCGTCAAAAAGCCATGACTCAAATTGTCTAAAACGGCCTAAATGATCACTGCGCTGCGTAGCCCTACCGTCAAACGTCGCGACGCGACGCACCGCAGATGTTTCCGTCGGTGTCATGGCACCCCGCTGACGCATGGCGCACCGGTTCAACTGATGTTAATTATCGAACAATTTTGACAGTTTTTGACTGATTCATGACGTTGATACGTGTGACATCTACATAGTATTGGTCGAACGACGGACGCACTAGCGTCCACACAGTTTCTTTTTATACAATTAAGGTGGTAAACTAGCATACGGCCCACCTGTTGGTAAGTGGTTCTCGTAGCCTATGAACGCTTGCAATACTCAAAGCAATACTAAAAGCTCTGGCAACCTAGGAAGGTTGCGGTGAGCACACCGCAGGAACACAATACTATTAAAGCAATAATGTTATTTGGTGAGAAAATCTCGCTGTGCCCTACGTCCTCCTTGGTTAGTATGGTTTTCATCCAAGTTAGTTATTGATCCAATCGTGTAGAGAGCGTTTTACGTTAAAACAAGAGCTAAGGTCCAGCTTGCTACCATTAGCTGTGACTGTGCGGATAGCTCTGGATGTATGCAATGACAGTAGTGTGCCATTCGAAACAGCGTCACTTGCGACATTTTGGTGCAATCTGGGAACGTTTTAGTTTATTGGATGGACATTTTGGCTGAAAGGTCTTGTTGTAATGGAGTTCTTTGGCTGTCAGAATGATTTGATTGAAGAGAAGAACATATACTAGGCAACGCGTGTGTGATGTTTCTGGTATTGTAAGCGTTCATAGGCTACGGTTATCACTGGTAACTGTGGGCCATTTACTTGTTTGCCACCTTAGTTTTATAATAATTTTTCTTAGTCTCATATTTAATGTGCCCGCTGTATTTGACTGTATAATTTCTCCGACGCTAAGATATCATCGTCAGGACTCAGTGACCCCAGTTCATTTAATTCCTTTTGTCAGTGCTTCCTTCCTTAACACTCTTACACACGATGTAAAAAACGTTACGGCATGCCACTGCTACTGCTTAGTGTATTAAAAGATTGATAAGGTATGAGAACTCTATAGTTAGAGTTAGTCTAACTCTATAGTAGAACTCTCTAAGTTGATTCATAATATGATACTATCCCGAAAGGGGCTTATTCTACACCCACTAACAATAAAGATTATTCTGACTTTTGGAATTGCGTCATTTTTCATTGAAAATAGGCAAAAATCTGCTATTTTGTTATATCAGTTCAAATTCAATTATTCAGTGAATTCAGTCTATTTTCATGGAATTAAAAAAAAACACTATCTGTAAGTTTAATGGTTTTTATTATTCACCTCTTTAAATTGGAGGTGAAGTCGTAGTCGTGCAATTAGTGGAACCCTTATAGGATCACTTTGTTGTCCGTCTGTCTGTCTTTCTGTCCGTTTGTCATGACTATTTTTTCTTTGAAACGGCTAAAGGTATCAACTTGAAATTTATACCATCTATTAAGGTCTGTGGGTTTATGGTGCCGTATAAAAATCAAAGCTCTAGCTTATTGCATTAAAAAGATATGGCAATGAATGTATAATTTTTGTATGGAAATGGCACAAATGAAACACCTCTAGGGTACTTCCAGTTACCTCACAATTCTGAAATTTGGAATGCTAGGAGCTTTTGTAACACAATTAAAGGGAAAAGTCTGAAATTGAGTAATTTCAAAGTTTTTTAGGAAACAAAATTATATTTGCGGTCAATGTCCTACAATGCGTGAGCGACCGCAAATATAAGTTTAATTCCTACACTTGTGGGTAAGTGTAAGTGACATTTGTGGGTATGTTGTGTACATTGGTGCACGACCGGGATTCGAGCCCACAACCAATGGTACGGAAGCCTCAGGGCGCGAGTTCTCGCGCTTGACCGTGTTTATTTTACTATTGTGTAGGGAATTAATTCGAGGTGGTACATAATGTCCTCATGCTAATTATGCCTCATGCCTTCATAAATACTACTATGGGTGGAAGTGCAAACGTACTGCGTAATCTTTATTTCAATGTTTTTATCGTCTGCGTTTATGCGCTACATTCATTCGCAGCAATGAACGCGTACCTTTAATATTTAGGTACCTATGTAACAATAAAAAATGCAGCGAAAGCTGTTAACTGCTAAACATCTAACTCCATTACACAGAAATGAAAATAAAAACAGCAATAACCTAACAGACTTTTAAAGCTGAGAAACTCGTGGAAAAAGCTCAACTAAAACAGGATGATTGCTAACATTGTCAGACAACGGCAGCTTTATCGTTAGTGTACTGCAGTTTTCAGCAACTTTTTTTTTTATACCGATTTCAATAAATACAAGATGTTGTTGTTAATTTTGCGGCTTTGCTTTTTAATGACGTGTATTACCGAGTGCGCAATAATCTGACAGTCCGATTTCAATATTTTTTTCGTTATTTAAGCATAAATTCGATACTTATATGATTCTGCTGTTGTAATTTCCCAAAATATCTTAATTTGACATCGCTAAAATTCTCTTAAAACTCGTTATTTCGATCTACAAGGTGATTAATAACATGTATTCCACTCCAAAATTTATTTAAAAAAGTTATACTGTTAACAAAAAGAAAGAAACATCATCAACATCATTTCAGCCGTAGGACGAATACACAATATTATGAATCATTTTGTATACGCATATTGTAATATTACATTGGAATACAAATTTCAACCATCGCTATTATTCTATCTTAGCGCCTAATTATTTACATGAAATATCATATCAATTATTTATAATGGATCCTATTTCCATTCCCACTCGCAACACTTACGGCGATATTTCACACAAATTCAGTGTCTTCTGGCTTATTGTTTATGTCACACTGTTTTACCCACATTATACTAAATTACGACACCGTTGAAACTTCCAGCGACGTCGTATGCATAAATATGAAATATAATGTAAGTAATGACTTACCTGAAGCCATTTTATCCTCGTTATGTTCTCCTCGGTGACAGTTAGAGCTCTCCTCTCACCCAACTTGTACGATTCATCATAATACATGTACTCTGTGAAAGTCAGTCCGCTAGTGGTGTACTGTTGCGTGAAATAAATAGAGATGGTCCCGTTCACTATGTCGTGTTCGATGATCCATTTGCACTTTATGGGGACGGGGAAGGGGTTGGGGAAGTTTGGGGTCTGGATGACCCCGACGGGGCCGCGCAGACGACCACCGCAGGTTTGGGGTCCCTGGTGCTCGCGGTCCTCTTGGGAGTAGACGTGCTCAACGGCTATGGTTATGAGTGTGATGCTCAAGAGCCGATGCATGGTTAGCCTGTAACAAAATGAGAATAATCATTAGAAACTAGTGGCGCAAAATCGGTTTAGCTAACAGATAGACAGAGTAACTTTCACATCTATCTGCAAGATAATAAAACAGAAAATCCCGAAATTCTGTAGAAACGTTTATTTTCTTCGAGTTGATTAAACATGATCTTAAATATTATCAAAAAAACATCGGAAAATTTGTCTGACTGTCTGTTTAATTGTTCTAATACCTTAAAAAATCGAAAACATGTGACATGGTGCATGAAGGGAACCTCAAAGAGGCGCACTTTAATCCTTTTACTAAATTAATTCTGTCACCGACAGTGATATGCCCTTTTCAGGGTCACCATACCTCATCCTGGTCACTGACTTAAGAAATAATCAGTGAAATGACAAGCAACCAAGCAAGCTTTAATTTGACATCGAATCGAACTAGGTATACTAGGTCGAAGTGTTCTTGAATTGTAAATTATTTTATTTCTTTTTCATAAATTGGTTAACCTAAACGTGACAAGACTGTAAATTACGCGATGTAGCAGGTAGCTAAGGTACCTATAACATGCGAGTGAGGGCGCGTGGGTAAAGCTAGTTTATAAGATTAGTGTGATGTGTATGAAATGTTCAAACAGATAGACCGTCACTAATAAAATGATAATACAAGGTGTACGTTTTTTCCTGTTTGGGTATGAAACCCTAAAAATATGGGTTTCTTTCAACCACAAGGCTTGAATTAGTAGTTAGTAGTCAGAGTAAAACGAATATTTGTTTTTAACCCCCCCCCCCCCCTAAAGAGCTCTGGCAACCTTACTCACCGCAGGAACACAGCACTATTTGAAACAAATAATGTTATTTGGCTGCGATCTTCTGTAAGGCGGAGGTACCTCCCCAGGCGGGCTGCTCCAATTTAGAGCGAGAAAATCTCGCTGTGCCCTACCTCCTCCTGACTAGGTATATGAATACGAAAGTTTGGATGGTTTGGATGTTCGGAAGTATTGCAAAGATTACAGCCCGGAATAACACATAGGCTTTTATACTTTCACTACTTTTATCCCGGTAAAATGTACTGTTCTCCCGGGATATAGTTTTATTTATACCGACCCATCACAGAAAGTAATATTAAGAAGTTTCAGGCTTGTATTGAACTCAAAATGTCCCTTGTACCATGCATGGATGATCCAAACGACCTTTTTACCATTTTATCGAATTTAATAAATAAAGAACACGAACAAATTTTTAAATTAAAAACAAGCACAGTTAAGGTTAGCGTCGGGTTTGCTGACTGGGCTACACCTGGCATTTATAAAAGCAGGAATAAATTGTACGAACTATATGCTGATAGGGAGTCAAATTTGCACGACATTACTTTTATACTACATGTTAAGAATTATTCTAAAACTTTTAAAAAAGCTTGTCATGCAGCCAAATCATTGTACTTAAGAAACAAAATTGAAAAGTCTTCTAATAAAATTAAAGCTACTTGGAAACTAATAAATAATGAAACAGGCAAATCAAAAGCCCTCAATAAACAAATCAATATAATTAATAATGATAGTGTTTTAACTAAGAAAATTGAAGTGGCGAATGCCTTTGACAGGTTTTTCTCTAGTATACCTAATATTGTAACCCAGTCGTTAAAATCTTCAGCTTCTGGAGCGTCCCTTCTTCTAGAAGCTAGTGTTGCTAAATGTGAGACTGAGTTTAGTTTTAGTTACATTAATGCGGGTAATATTGTGAAAACCTTTAAATCCCTCAATATAAAAAACACTGAAGACCTATGGGGTATATCTACAAAGGTAGTAGGTGCTATTATTAACGATATTGCTCCATGCTTAGCCCACATCTTTAATAGTTGTGTTGACGATGGAGTTTTTCCTGACCTTATGAAGCATAGCAAAATCATTCCTTTGTTCAAGTCCGGAAACGAAAAAGATCCCGCTAATTATAGACCTATCTCGATATTGCCTACTCTAAGTAAAATCTTTGAAAAAGTTATTCTTACTCAGTTATTATCTCACTTCAATCTTAACGGGCTTCTTCATTGTAATCAATTTGGATTTACCAAAGGTCGATCAACAGCCGATGCCGGGACTTTGCTCTTAAAGCACATATACGATGCCTTTGAGAACTCACAAGACGCAATCGGTGTATTCTGTGATTTGTCAAAAGCGTTTGACTGCGTGAGTCATGCAACATTAATCTCAAAGCTAAAACATTACGGCATCCAAAACCGTGCAATTGACCTTTTACAATCTTACTTATCCAATAGAGTCCAAAAAGTTGACGTGGGTGGTGAAAGGTCTTCTGGATCAACTATTGTCATGGGTGTGCCACAGGGTTCGATTCTAGGCCCTTTCTTGTTCCTAGTTTACGTTAATGACCTCCCTTCTTATGTTAAAGAAATGTGTGACATAGTTCTATTTGCTGACGACACCTCGCTAATGTTCAAAGTCGACAGATCCAAAACAAATTACGATGACGTAAACGCATCCTTGTCGCTAGTCCTTAATTGGTTTTCTGTAAACAATCTCTTGCTAAATTCAAAGAAAACGAAATGTATCAAATTCTCTTTGCCTAATGTAGTACACAATAGCCCCACTAACATTGTATTAAATGGAGAGTCACTAACCCTTGTTGATTCTACAAATTTCCTAGGACTCAATATTGATTCAAAATTGCAGTGGGGACCCCACATTGAAACTCTTGCCGGTAGACTTAGTTCCGCGGCATATGCCGTTCGTACGATAAGGTGGCTCACAGATGAAGCCACAGCTAGGTTAGTTTATTTTAGCTACTTCCATAGTGTAATGTCCTATGGTATCTTTCTCTGGGGGAATGCAGCAGATATCCAAGTCATATTTGTTTTACAAAAACGAGCAATACGTGCCATTTATAAAATGAAGTCAAGGGACTCCTTGAGGGAACTTTTTAAAGAAATTAACATTTTAACTGTAACTTCACAATATATTTACGAAAACTTATTGTACACACATAAGCACATGGCTAGCTTTAAGAAAAAAAGTGATGTGCATAGTATTAACACAAGAAACAAAAATAAATTGTGCATTCCAAAATTTAGATTACAAAAAGTAAATGGGTCTTTTATGGGGAATATGGTAAGATTTTATAGTAAACTTCCGGTAAACGCGACGCAACTTCCTATTAGAAGATTTAAAGTGTACATAAAGAATAATCTTATTAAGAAAGCGTACTATAAACTAAATGATTATTTAAATGATAAAACCGCATGGCCTGAAGTCGCTCTGCCCCTCGACAGCTAAAATGCCATTTTGCAGTGTCTTTACAGTTTTTGCTTGCATCATATTTTAAGTATTATTTAATTATATAAGCATTAGGTACATATTTCATCAAGTGTAGCGTGTGCTGCCCTTAGATCATTTGTTGAAGCTCACATTTGTCTTCATTTTTTTCACATTTTTATAAGCTCTTATTTATTAAGGATTATAATTAGATTACTTTTCTCTTGAGCCTCACCTAGTTCGATCGGCACCACACTGAAGCTTTAAATTCCATTTTGTGAAAAAGGATCATCGAAAAAAATGATAGGCACCAAGCCGTGTTTGTTGCCTGATTCTTCTAGGCTTGGTCGCGAGGAACAGGCATAGCTTCACCTAGTTTCTAAGACGTTTCAAAGTGATCCTAGTGATTTTATTGAAATAAATGCCTTTTGACTTTGACTTTGACTTTGACTTTATAATTACGAATGTTTTTGTCATGATAATTGTATGTTTCTGGTTCAATCAAACTTGGAATAGATAGATTATAATTTAATCAATCAACTTGACCATGAACACGTAGGTACAACGCGTGAAAAATGTGACCGCTCACCGCTGTCCCAGCCGACCATGAGATTCCAGCCGTATTTGCGGGAAATTGATAAGCCCGACGCAAAATGTGGGGCTTTTCCCACATATTACTCTTGTTTATAGCGCAATCAGATATAGATAGAGTGGGTGTGGGATATCCTATAAAGAATGGACGTTGCTTCAAGTTATGTTGTTATTGTCCGGCTGGGACGCAAGAGGCAGGAAAAATGTTAACATGATCTGCAAATATTTGTTCAGGTATCTTGAAACCAAGTTCCAAGGTACTCGTTGTTTCTGATACACAGGGAATGTGGGCACAGAACCACGATTGTTGTTATTTATTGGTTGGACATAATACAGTCAAGTAAATTAGGTAAGTGTCATATTTGGAGTAAGGAAAAATTAAATCGACAGGCGAGTCAAACCGAAAATACAAAATAATTGTACGCACGAAGAAGACAAAACCGACGTACCTAACCCTATTATGATAATTGGACCAATTATATATCACCCTCTTTACCACCCTTCTACGTCAGTATGTTTGATTATATTTATACAAGGTGATTAATTATTTGTGTAAGTACTATCACTAAAGGTGCTTATTCTACACCCAATTAGCTATAAAGTTTTTTATCTACTACTTTTGGAATTTTTATAATTTTCATTGAAACTATGCAATGCCATGTTTGAGGTCAAATCAGAACAAACTCAATTATTTCGCTGTTTCAAGTTAGAAATCTTGATGTTGAGCTTCTCGTCTATATTCGTAGGTCCTGGGCAAGCTTACTCCATCTAAACATTTTCCAGGCACTACAGCGACCAGCAGGTGACAAAAAAGTTCCAACTGGCGCTGTTTAAATTATTTATTTATTTTATTTATTAGGTTTGCCAACAGTTTACACATGAGTACATAGTTATGATTGGAAACAAAATGTCTTAAGCTACATGAGAAACCAATAACAGGCAAACACAGCATGCACTGTAAACAAGGCTAAGAATATAATATGTAGGTACTTATAATATCTAATGGTAGGTAAATACGACAAAGCGTTATAGATAACTGTATGGTAGGTAGGTATGTAAGGTATACCCCTTACAATTGTAAATAGGTAACAAGCTAAATGAGAGCGGAACAATCGCAAACAAGAATCTTACTCTGATATTCTAGTTAATAATAGTAGGTACATAATTATAGTTTTGTCTTACTAGCATAAAATGAAACAAAAAAGGGGTCGCCTAAGATAAAATTAGGTTAACACCCAGCAGTCACATACATAGTCCTGACCCCACACTAGGATTCCCTGTGTCGTGGGTATCAGAAGCCACGTATACCATGGTACCACAACACCCAGAAACCCTGAACAGGTGTTTGCAAATCATGCCAACATTTGTCCCGCATCGGGAATCGAACCCCTCAGATGGGCACTCGTCCGCTATGCCACAGAGGTCGTCATATATGATTAATGGCTCCCACAGACTACTAAGGTGCACCTACCTTAATATATAAGCATATGAAAGAAACAATGTCCAGCACTAAGTACATTAATAATAAAAGTGGAACACGCATCTGAGTGTTCCATTCAAATTATCTAGTAAAGTTGTAATAAGGCCTTACTAGTTGTCATATATTTAAGTATAGTTTAGCATCAGCTTTATATCGAAGCTATAAGTTACTGATGTGGGAGACGACGGAAGATCAGCGCGCCACTTACTCACAAGTCTGCGGCGCATTATGCTGAGTTGTTCTCCCAATTTGTAACCACATCTCCTACATATTAACCGCCATTGTCATTTAGGCTCAAGTACCTCTTATTTAGCGCCAAACCATAGACTCTTATTATACGCTTTTAACTTAAGCATAAACAGAAATTATAAAAAATATTGTGTGTGGTTACAAATAAAAGTTTTTTCTTCTTTCTTCTAGTTGCCATAAAAATAAGAAAAATTAGGGAAGCTACGCATCGAGCATGATGTAAACTATGTTCCGGCAAATGTAGGGAACTGATTTCAGTCATTTCTGAAAGCGTCTCTATTAATGGATATCGTTTGTCACATGTTATTACTTTGTCGGTCTACCTTTTATGATTAACGTGATACATTTATCAATGGAAAACTATCACTTACAGGGACTACGTGAAGATCTCTCTAACAACTTGGGCGAATCGGCGTTGTATGTTTTAATGTTTATTTGTTAGAAGTAGAGTAGAAGAGTGGAATTTAGGAGGTCAACAGATTTTACTATCAAAATTTAATTGGGTAAGGGTGTCTAAGATATAGGGGTCCGAAATAGTCAATAGTAATTTATTCATAACAGATAATATTTATAGGTCACATGATTAGGTAGGTACATACTATAATATAAGTAATTAATAAATTGTAATTAGTAAATTTAGGTTAACATTCATGAAATCAATACAAAAATAAATTAATAAATTATAAATAATCAAGGGTCTTTATAGTAAAAAACTTATACAAATGCATGAAGTGGGGTGTTATATGGAAGAGCTTTTTTTAAACATTCTAGGATTTTTCAGGTACCTACAAAGAAAATAGTAACATTTGAAAATCAATATAACGTGAACTTTATTTTGGTTTCAACAGGGACTGAATAACCGGAATATAAAGGCACCTTTAAATAACGATATGACGTCATACCGATAAATTCCGGTTACCCGAATATTTCTCTACCGATAAATATAACGGTACCGAAAAATCTGGCTTCGCAGTTCATTTCGGTTTATTTCACTACCGGTACCTATAACCGAAATAAATAAAGGTTTATAAAGGTTTTATTTGATGAAACGCCGCCACCCCGCCACCGCGGCGCGATTGTCCTAGCGAACTAGCCGCGGTTCAAAAAGATTGGATTAGTATTAGTTAGAACATGCTGAAGATGCGATTTACAAAGTTTATCTTTTTTGTGCCTCAACGATCATTGAAGTACCAACATTTACCAGACATTGCGAGATATCAGTTTGGGGCGAACCATTAGTTTATAACTACCGTATTTACAGAATATTTTCATAATTTTCATACGTTTGTAAAAACGGACCTCTGTTGCTGCAAAGTACCCTGAATAGGCCATCAGTTCTATCAGGTGACAAAGGGATTCAATTTAATCGGGTATGTAAATTGTTGTGCTGTTTTTGTTGTGAAGAGCATTTTCACACTACGTGACACGACAGTGCGACACGCAATACACGTCAACTTGTGGGGAAGAAAATGTATAAATAAATAAGCTCCTTTAACACTGTCTTCATGACAACGTTGTATATAATTGTTTCATATTATCGTCTGTCATTAATTGTAACTATAGACTTTCGCCGTTGTAAGGTTAATGTTTTAATGGTTAAGGTTATTGTTTTCATAAAGAAAAATCCATCTTATAGGAAAACATCGTGAGGAAACCAGTAAGTTTTTTTATGCAACCAAGGTGGCAAACAACCTGACCCAGATGTTGGTAAGTGGCTACGGTAGCCTATAAACACTTCCAAAACCAGAGGCATCGGCTGGAAATCTGAGAGGATGACTACCATTCTTGGGGATAAAAGTAAGATAAGATAAATCCTTATTTTTTCATTTAAAAAATTAGAGGCAGATGTTTGGTGGTAGGCACACTGCCTTCGGATCCAAAGTCACGGGTTCGAATCCCGGTCGTGCACCAATGGATTTTTCTTGCGGAAAATTTACGAGCGCAATACTACTGCTTTCAAATGGTGAAGGAAAACAGCGTCAGGAAACCGACATGTTCTAAGAGCATAAAAATTTGAAGGCATGTGACATATGTACGTAAGGAGTCTCTACAAGGCGCATTTTAATCCTTTCACAACACTGGTTCTTTCACCAATAGTCACTGGTCCGTTTCAGGGCCACCATACCTGAACCTGATCAGTGCTCTAATACAAAATGATCATGAATATTTACAAAATCCACTACTTACTTCCTATTGAAAGTTGAAATGCCTAATTGCTGCCTCCCACTGAGCCAACACTATTTAAGCAATTTGTCGAATATGTGATAGCCTCAATACTATTTGTATGCCTGCGGGGTAACTATTTCGGACGGTACGGTCACCCAAAATTGGACGTTCAACTCCCGCCTGAGTCAACATACTCGTAGGTACCAGACTAATTAATTATCCCTTTTCATTCTAATATGGTTTACTTTATCTAAGGCCGAATCAAGTTTCCAATTGGTTGGTGTGTTTATTTTGGTTTCTGAATATAATCTAGATGTAATATTTTAGGCCTTATGTTGCAATGCTACATGATATTGGCTTACTGATTATATTGACTACAAACTTCCTCACTGATTATATTGACTGGCCTCATAGCTCAGTTGATAGTAACTCTGCCTTCTGCGCTAGAGGTCGCGGGTTCGATTCCCGCACTGGACAAACATTTGTGACTAACGCAGATGTTTGTTCTGTGTCTGGGTGTTAAATATATATCTATTAGGTATATCAGTCACTGGTACCCATAGTACAGGTTATGCCTAGTTTGGGATTAGTTGACCGCGTGTGATATGTCCAGAATATTTATTTATTTATTTATAAACTTTGCTCTTTGAAAACTTCTTTGCTGCTTTGACAACTAAAAGAACATAAATAGAGTTTCAAATAATTGTATTTTATCATGTTATGCCACCGAAACAATCAGTTCCAGGACAAGCTTTTGATCCCGATTGAAGCGTGAGTAATATTCATCATCATCATCATCAGCCTGATGAAGTCCACTGCTGAACTTAGACCTCCCCCATAGAGTGCCATGACGAACGGTCTTGAGCCTTCTCCATCCACCGACTTCCCGCAACCTTCACAATGTCGTCGGTTCATCGGGTGGGGGACCTTCCAACACTGCGTCGTCCTGTTCGTGGTTGCCATTCGAGAACCTTTGTTCCGCAACGGTTGTCGGTTCTGCGAGCTATAAGGCCGGCCCAATGCCACTTCAACCTGCTAATTCTAAAGTAATACTGCAATATTATAATTATATTGAGATATAGCCCTACACTTCGAAAACACACTACTCAATTGTGTAATTTAATTACAGAAAGAAAATTAAAACTAATACAAGTACCTAAATATTTCCGTATACACAAGAAACAGTATCTAAAGACCGTGACAAACGATCTATAGATAAGTAGGTCATTTGTAATTTTTAAATTATCCAAAAAATTGCACAATAATTTACCAGAATTTGACGGTGAACTTCTGAATCAACTTTTTAGGGTCTAATGTGAATACTAATAATTTAAAGACCCTCGGACTTGAACACAAAACGCAAGAAATAAGGAAATAAGAAAACTTTTAATACGCTTTTCGAGGTCTCTCATAATGGTCTGTATCACACAAGAAGGACAGCATTTCATCCAAACTTCATTATCAATTCGAATAATAATGTTTTACAAAAGTTTTATTAAGTCGAGCAAAAATATTTTTTCAGGAAATTAAGTGATTCCGTAAAGTTTGTAATAAGCTTACCAGAGAGACATTTGGACATGATTCAATATATTTTCCTTTGAGACCACTGTTAACCAACACATAAACGGTTGGGTAACGTAACCATCGGTAATTTTGACAGCTAATGACATGATAGCCCAATCATCATCATCATTTCAGCCGTTGGACGTCCACTGCTGAACATGGCCTCCCCCACAGACAGAGCGAATTCCTTATCATGTGGGATTTGCACATACCACGCTGGGCATGCGGGTTGGCGAGCGCAATTAGAGCTATCGTTGTTAGAATGAGGGACGCTGCTGCCTATACCCTAGCTTTTTTCCCTTAGACGCCTCTTACGACATCCGCGGATAGGTAGATATGGAGGGGCCTATTCTTCAGCCGGGGCCACCACGGCACGCCCAATATTTCTGGTAAACTCATCACCTCCCTGGCGTTATCCCACTTCATGTGGGGTCGGCACAGCCTGTTTTTCTCTTCCACTCACCTCTGTTAGCCGTCATGCATTTACTCCTTTCTTACTAATTTCGTCTTTCACACAATCCATCCATCTTTACTTTGGTCTACCTCTTCCCTTAATCCTTCCACATTCATATTTACCACACATCTCGTCACATGACATTCTTCCCTCCGCATGACATACGCATAACACGCTAACCTATTGCTCCTATCAAGCGCTCTTTCCTTTGGCGCTACTTTTAAGCTTCCTCTGATGTACTCATTCCGTAAGACTAAGGAAACAAAGGGGATGGGCAGCAGCGTTCCCTATCAACAACAAGGGCTTTATCTGCGCTCGCCAACCCTCATGCCCAGCGTGGCGAGTATGGGCAAATCCCCCCACATGATAAGGAATTCGCTCTGTCTGTGGGGGAGGCCATGTTCAGCAGTGGATGTCCAACGGCTGAAATGATGATGATGATTGGGCGTTCATGTCATTGATTAGCTGTCAACATTACCGATGGTTACGTTACCCAACCTTTTATGTGAGAAAAAATCATTTGGGGGGATTTCCAAATGATTTTTTCTGGTAATCTATGGGGGAGGCCTATGTTCAGCAGTGTACTTCCTACGGATGAAATGATGATGATGGTGATGATATTTGATTCAATCGCCAAATTGCATTAAATCGGTTTATTCCAATCCAGCGTAGGTACTTCTCTATTTACCAAAAATATTTGTTAGAGAAATAAAAATACACTTCATAAATAGCATTATTATACTACCTAATTATGAAGATTATTCGACAGAAATTCACGGAAACGTTACCAAGTGCCTTTCAAATACAAAATATTTTAGGTGCTTATGCCTCAGTTGCTTACAAAACGCCAACCGTAACATAGCGTCCGCAAAACGGACAGTACAGAAACTGTAGCTCTAATGTAACCTGGATCCTGAGCTGATTATCAGACCCTGGAGTTCTGACTCCAGTTCGTCAAATCATTCATTCATTCATTCATTGCCATATGTAGCGGCCGTTTGTTAAACTAGCCGCTTTTATAGAAACATCGATTTTAAAGGTGCCAATTTAAAAAAAAAACGGAATGCTACCTTGTTATTTTCTAATAAACAAAGGGTCGAGATCCTTTTTCACAGAACGCCTACGAGATATCGGATTTGAAAGAGCTGTGAATTTTCCCTACCATTGGCCTGGAATAGCCGGATTAGCTACATAAGTCTGGGAATTATTGCTAATGCGATAGTGAGCAAGGAACCGTTGAAAGGTCAACATGCCGGAAAAACAAATTGAGAAGCCCTTTGAACACGAACGTAGAAACATTTGTAACGACTGAGTATAAAAAAAAACAATACTCATATAAGATAAGTGGCTTGGACAATAAATCCCATCAAAAACATAAATGGGAAAATGGAAGCCAAGTTCAATATTAATGCGATACAGAAATCAAAATAAAATGTCGAGTGGGCGGAGTGAAGAAAGTGACAGCGCTATGTACTATAATTGAATGCGGAGAGAGATAGCACGAGTTAAAAGGCGCTCGAAAGTAATCGACTTAAGAGACATATAAGAAAATATCGATTATTTTAAAAACAATGTATTTTTTTCAAGTGTTTTGGATTTAGGTACCCAATGCTATTGTCTAACACAATATTTAAAAAAAAGTTATTCTTGTTAGATAGCCTCAGAGTATTTTCGAAAAACTGTTGCAAAGGACACAACTTTAAAAAATAATAATCGAAAAAAAAAAACTAACCGCGTTTTTCTCTTGGATTTAGGTAAATAAAATGCTCAAGTTATCTTTGTAATAAAAATTAAATCTGTGCGTTTTGCGGTTATTGAGAAAAAACAATTCAAAAATCATAAAACAATTTAACCCTCACCTTAAATATATGCGTCAACTTCACAGACAAAAGAATTGTGATCTAAATGAGTGACAAGTTCTGCCAAACTCTGAATTAGACTTGGCTACATGTCACATGGCTGAGCTAGCGCTGCCAGTTGCAGTTTGTGTTATTACTTGAACTTGGTTTGACAACTTGTCTAGATATAGGCTAAGTCTAAGCTACTTTAGATAAGGCATCTGAGGAAACGTATACATTACTAAAAAGGTCACTGACCTCAAATGCCACTAAGTGCCACTAAGTAGCTGTTTTATGCTCTAACTTTCAGAAGAACCATTTATTGAGACAGTCTCAATAAAACACTTATAAAGTTAATGACAAAAAATCTTTAGGGAGCAGATATCATGGAAAGAGTCAGAATAAATCGTCTCTCTCAATCGAATTGTAAGTTGGCCCTTGAAACTAGCCCTGGTATTAGTGGAATGTCTTTTTCACTCTCCTAACATTGCATTCCTCCTCCTTAATCGTTCCCCCATAGTTGAGGATCGCGACTCCGTGCAAGTATGCCCCGTTCTGTGATTTTTCTCCATCTGCCACGGACCTCGGCTTGATGGAGAGCTATGTTGACGGGCATGTCAATCTGTTCTGACACCTGGACAGACCATCGTTTCGGGCTCCTCCCTCTCGGTCTTTTACCTTCTATTTTGCCTGTTATTATTAGCTTTTCCATGTTGTCGGAGTTTCTACGCGCGATGTGTCCGAAGTACTGGAGTACTCGCTGTAGGCAAATAGAGTAACTGACATTAGACTGACATTATTATCATCGCAATACGCAAAACTAAGATAAGGTACGTATCTCTGATCGACGTGAGTAGGATTTTATGGGATTTTTTTTAAAATAATCCAATTAGACTGCAATTTCCATGAAAATAATGTCAGTGAGAGTGGAGTGAAAAATATTCCGCGGGTTTCCTCGTGACATTTTCGTTGAACGTTCTAAGCACGTGTTAATGCGCATGTCCATTGGTAAAAGAACCTGTGAAGTGAAATGATTAAAGTACGCCTAATAGAGGCTCCTTTCGTGCACAATCTATTGCATTTGTGTATGACTGGGATTTGAACCTACGGATCAAAAGTCGAGGTCCCACTAGACCAACACGGTTCTAAAAGTAATAGTGGAACATACCATAATCGAAGAAAACTGAAAGAACTCTTCAGGTACCACGTGTGTGTACTGTCTTAAAATATTTTCAGTACACATTAACTTCCATCTCAAAATACCGTTATCATAATGACACCTTTTAAACCAAACAGCGTCTTTAGCCCAGAAAGCCTATTTTGCAGGAAATGTACCGTTTCTTACGAGATGTATCACCTCACGCGTGTTATGAATGCTGACGTTAACATAAACAGGGTTCATCATTGTGGATTTTACATAATATATAGCTGGATGTGGCTTTCTGTTTCACAGTCCACCAGTCATAGCTTTGACCATTAAAGTTAAAAAGAAAAGCCACGCGTTTTTGTTACACGTGCGACAGTTCCACCTTGACAAACATCCGGAAAGATGGCCCACCTGATGGTAACCGGTAACCAATACAATTTGCTTGATTGTCGTGTCACTGATTCTTTCTTGGTCATCCTGTATTAGGTCAGTAACCAGCTTAAGGTATTGTGGCCTTGAAGTGGACCTATGACCGTCGTCGGTGAAAGAATCAGTGTATTGAAAGGATAAAAGTGTGCCTCTTAGAGGCTCCTTTCGTGACTTCAAATTTTGAGGTTCTTGGACATGACGGTTTCCTCACAATGTTACCGCATAAATTTTCCGAATGGAAAACCAGTGGTGCACGAACGGGATTCAAACCCAACTGTGGATCGGAAGGCCACTACCACCACTCCACCAGCTTTCTCTAACCAATACCACTGAGAATGCAGCCCACATGGTACTGCATTGCGTCCATGTAGAAGTAGAAGTAGTAGAAATCATTTATTCACACAAACTGTACACAACAACAAGAACAAAAGTATCCATCACCCTGAGACATGCGTTGGTAAGGCTCGTGTCTGTAATTTCATCGGCTACATCACCTTCCAAACTTGGAACACAGGACTGCAAGCATTGCTTGCCGACAGAATATAAAGGCAAGATATTTTTGCTTCTATTAGATTCCGAGTCATAGTAGACCATAGTACAAAAGTATTTAAAGAAAATAATTTACAATTTAACACAACATAAAATGCAATTAAATGCGAAACATTAGGTAACAATTATACACGATCGTAACGAATATTTTTATACCCAAATCCGACATGTTCTATTTTATTGGCCGTATTTTCAGGATTGTGACATTACTATAAGCTACCTCCGCCCCAAAGTTTGACGCTAGAGCCCGAAGTGAGAAGAGATAAAAATGATATAAATATTGATTTTTATGGTCAAAGAGATTTCACATGACTTTTATTTGTGTGACCTTCATAAAATTGAAGTTTCGTTTGAACCCCTGCCTGGACGGATATCCAATTATTATCTTTTCGAGGCTAGTATTTTTACACCAGTTTTTATAAATCTACCAACAAATTTTTCCAATGTTATCTATTCATACTACTTACTAATATTATAATGAAATGTGACGCTGTTCGGATATTTGTGGTTTAATCACACCGTAACGGCTTAACCGATTTTGATGAAACTTGGAATAGATATAGTTCTTTACCTAGAATAACATAAAGGTACAGTTTACTATGCCTATGTTAGTAGTGTACTCCAGTATGCAAGCAGCATCTGGTCTCCCAATAATTTAAATAAAAAAAAAAAACGTCATACACCGCTTTTCTCTCTACCTCATCTCAGCACTAATTATGCCTTGAATGCACCTGTCAATCGAATGTGTTCTGTATTCAATAAGCGCTACGCGAGCGTCGATATCTTCAACAATACGAAATATTCTTTCAAAAAATAATACAGACTTTGTTATAGCATTTCAAACTCCCATATTTTATTAAATTACATCTACCAATTGCTGTGGCACATAACAAAGTGCGCTATTTGCCTCATCTAGTATGAGTTGTCAGCCATTGCACCTATCCTTGTTTTGAGTGAATATGTAAATTTGAGCCCCAGGGCGACGTAGGTACGTATATTGTGTCACGTCTTGGTGGTAATTGTATTGTTGTGTAATAGAAGATTAATATGATTTTACTGTGATAATTGTATTTGGCTTGTGATAAAGGCATGTTTTTCATTTCGTCATTTAATGTGTAATTAGAATGGAATTTCTGAGAAGCAATTTCTTTGGTAATTCAGCACAGCATGAGGTGTTCATACGATGTGCGATTAAAATGTAATCTAAAATGTATATCAAAATGATCCTTATCTCTACTGGACAAAGTCAATTTTGAATTTGACATTTAGGGACATACGATATCTCAAGCCCACCTTAAAAGGCAAACTCAATATAAACTTTATCCAGTAGAGATAAGGATAATTTTGAAATACATTTAGATTACATATCACCCGTCGTATGAACTCGGCGTAACGTTGTTTTGATATTTTTTTTTAATTTTTTTTTTTATACAACACAGGTGGCAAACAAGCTAACGGCCCACCTGATGGTAAGCGGTTACCGTAGCCTATGAGCGCTTGCAATACCAGAGGCATCACGCTCGCGTTGCCGACCCCGACCCCCCTTCCCCCCTAAAGAGCTCTGGCAACCTTACTCACCGCAGGAACACAACACTATTTGAAACAAATAATGTTATTTGGCTGCGATCTTCTGTAAGGCGGAGGTACCTTCCCAGGCGGGCTGCTCCAATTCAGAACGAGAAAATCTCGCTGTGCCCTACCTCCTCTTAAAAAAAGATAAGATTAAGGCCTTTAGATAAAGGCCAAACACACTGAATGCGTATCGAACAGATGTCTATTCTGTAGACAGAGTGAATCTGTCGCAGTCTGATAGGCCGCATGCCAGAAGTAGTTACATAAAGACAGATTTACATTGTTTCGCAAGGCCTTGAAGTTAATTACAAACAACAAAGCTTCTACAAAATAAGGTTCAAAATCCAGGCGAATTGGTCCAGGAAAGCTGTCGTAGCTAGAGGCTTCCCAGGAGACCGGCCATTCAACGCTATCGGTTGGCTGTAACTGGTCTTTGTACACTGTACATTTCGTATCTTCGCAATAACTTACATATTGAAACATTTTTTTTTTATATTATAGCTTTGAGTTCTGTCATAAATTTGAAGAAAACGTACTACCAATAATATAAGATATTTTTTACAAAAACTAAAAACCGACTTCAAATTCCTTTAACACACGGTTAACTGATCCCAAACTAGGCATAGCCTGTACTATGGGTACCAGAGACTGATATACATAATAGACAAATATTGAACACCCAGGCACAGAACAGACATCTGTGTTCATCACACAAATTTTTGTCCAGCGCGGGAATCGAACCCGCGACCTCTAGCGCAGAAGGCAGAGTTACTACCAACTGAGCTATGAGGCCAGTCAAAAATCAGGCTATATTTAAAAGATTAACATCAACCTCTTTTTTTTTGGTTATCAACCTCTTTGCATGTTGCTTACCTACTGAGGATGACAGTGGCCACCTACACAATAGAATAAAAAAAAATTCGTCAAGTCGTGATTTCAAGAGATGATGACGTTTTTTTAAGTTTTACGGGACAAGTAGCAATTCCTCCGGAATTAAATTAATATGGCTAGTATTATCCCGGGGTGGTCACTATACTCTATTCACCAGCGAAAGAATTATCAAAATCGGTTTAGTATTGGCGGAGATATCGAGAAACATACACACAAAAAAATATACAGCCGACTTGAGAACCTCCTCCTTTTTGAAGTCGGTTAAAAATATATCCAAAATGGTTTTATTTGATCCATCGATTTGACCTTCAACCGTTCAAAAAATTTAAACGTGTAAAGCCAGGTTCGTGGATACGTCAAAAAATTCGTTCAAAAATTATCCTTACAATTTTGAGTTTGACTTTAAGGGAGTGCGATACCTCAACGATATCGCAAGCTCCGAAAAGTCAAACTCAAATAAACTTTATTTAGAAGACGTAAGGATCATTTTCAAATAAACTTAAGATGACTATAGCACGCCGTTTGAACACGGTTTCATACGTAAAAATATAGGCTTCGGTAACCACTTACCAATAGGTGGGCCGTGTAAGCTTTATTGCCACCTTAGTTAGTAGTACGTCTCTCTTGGCGCAGTCCTTAAAGCGAAGTAAAGGTCTCCCTACGGTTAACATATTTCAACATACCACCCAATAACTGGGAAGAGCTTGCTAAAGATAGGCCTGGATGGAGAAAGTCGTTGAAAGATGGTCAAAAACACTGGCAGCCAGAGGACAAAAACGGCGCGCAAGCGACACCTATCCATCAATCACATCATTCACCTGCGTGAGTTGTGGCCGCGCTGTGGGCTCACGCATCGGCTTGTACAGCTATCAGAGAAATTGTTTAACCCGATCCATCTTAGACACTGCTTGAATCGTCTGTAACAAACGTAGAGGCCAATGATGATGATGATTATGAGTTAGTAGTAGTAGCGAAAGCTAGTTCTTACTATACCCGCGCGGCATATCTACCTCTATCACTTGGCGAAACAGCCATTATCCGAACAAGACGATATAATATCTTTTACCTATAATCTTTTAAATATTCTAGATTGCATCACAAAGTAACATTTCGTGGCTGAAGTTTCTGAAGCATCAGCTCCCTGTGAAATATACAGCGAAAATCGCTTTTCACAAATCATGCCTAGTTTTTAAATCACGGCAGGGTTCGGTACATCTGTGCCCCTTTACAAGATTTTGCGGAACGTGATTCGATTTGCAAGGGAAAATTGTAAAACTCCATCCGGTTGCTTTTGATTGTATAACATAACATTTTTCCTACAAATCTTGAACTGAATGCGTTTTCTCAAGAATTAAGTATAGAAGTATTCATTCATCAGCATCATCATTCCAGACGTAGGATATCCACTGCTAAAAATAGTCTCCCACTCAGATTTCCAAAGCGACTTCCTATCATAATCATAATCATTTATTTTCCTCTATACACATGTTACATGTACTTAGATATGTCAAAAATAATATAGTAGTTACATTGCTATGCAAATAAAATAAATTCATAAGGAATGTATAAAATAAATTCAAAAAAATAAAATAAATTACACATGTCATAAAGAAACCTATAAATTAAAAATTACAATTCAGTCACCACAAAATATAAATTTATCAGCCAAAGCCTCGTCAATGTGCTCACCATTTTTTCAGAATACTTTACTATATATATACTGTTCAGCATAATTTGGTCTCCACAGCACAGGGAATCCTAGTGTGGAGATCAAAGTTATTTCATAGCTACCTACCATACTTATAAATTAATTTAAACTCTATTTTTAAACTCTATTTTTTGAACTGTTTATACTTAGGTAGGTAGGTACGTACCTTGTACCTACCTAATTTTTCTTGTTTCATTGTTCTTTTCTGTGTTTTTGTGTCAAATAAATCATTCATTCATTCAATGCTGTAGTAACTCTTGAGCAACAAATGTCTTTTTATTTAATTAAAAAATTCAATGTCAGGTATATTTCTAATGTCATTAGGAATTTTATTATACAATTTTATGGACATACACACAAAGCTATTTAAAGTTTTTGTCAGTGTAACATTAGGCGCTACAATAGTTTCCTTATTTCTAGTATTATATCCATGAGATTCGAATTTAGATGTCATGTTACTTAGATTTTCTCGTATATAAACAATATTTTGATGAATATATTCACCAACCATGGTCATAATGTTCAACTCTCTGAACCTATCTCTACAAGAGTCTCTATACTTTAAACCTAAGATATATCTAACAGAGCGTTTCTGAAGTATAAATATTTTACTTGATTCAGCTGCTGAACCCCAAAACATCACTCTATAGCTCATCAATGAGTGAAAATATGCGAAATACATATCTCTTGCTGCTTTTAACCCCCCTAGTTCCTTAATTTTTTTTATAGCGTATGTCGCTGAGTTCAGTTTTTTTGCTCAACTCTTCAATATGGAATGCCCATGTTAGTTTAGAGTCCAGCCATATCCCTAAGAATTTCATGTGATCAGTTCTTGGTAACGAAAGTTCCTTCAGAACACTACCTATATGCGTTGTGCACTACCGATATCATGTTGGGAGAATGTCCAAACTCATCACGGTGGGCACGCCGCGCCGGTTGGCGAGCGCAGTTAGAGCTATTGTTGTTAAAATATGCTGCCCGTCCCCTAGCTTTTATCCCTTAGTCGCCTTTTACGACATCCACGGGAAGGTAGACATGGAGGGGCCTATTCTTCAGCCGGGGCCACCACGGCAGTGAAGTATTCATTAATTATCTGTAACTTTTTAACCGCAGCGAGTGAGTGTGTTTTTATGTACAGAATGTGACATAAATACAGAATCAATTTATAAGGCCCTTCTGTCCTTCTGATCTTCTGTTCTGCTGCGGCTTTCCTCAAGATGTTTTCCTTCATAGTTCTAAGCACGTGTTAAAGCGCACATATTTTTTTCAAATAGAAAAATCCATTATTCACTATCGGGACTTTAACCTACGGACCGAAATTTGACATCGCACTAGGTCAATACGACCTAGTGAAGGCAACTTACGTACATGTTACCCAAACAATATTTCCAATGCTTCTATTTTAAAACAGAAAAGAGTGAATGAAATAAACGAATCGCTGAAACTCCATTCAATAAAATAATACTTGTTATTGACAAACAAAATTGATTACCTTTTTACGAGAAATTTTTGTATAACCAGATTCCATAAAAGCTTTCAATTACTTTATCGATCCGTCGCCGTCGTCTCAATTTATCGAAACGAGTTGAAAACAAATCGTAAGTTTCATTTCTGCGAATCTACGAATACCGGTGATCCTTGATACTGTGATAACTCCTTAAATATATATATCCCGTTATAAGAAAAAAAATCTAATCTGTGACAACTGCCCACTAATTTAGCCGTATCATTACCACTGATTAGCCGTGGTGGCCCCGGATGAAGAAAAGGCCCCTCCATTTCTACCACTGGATGTCGTAAGAGGCGACTAAAGGAAAAAAGCTAGGGTATGGGCAGCGTCCCCTATCAACAACAAGAGCTTTATCTGCGCTCGCCAACCCGCATGCCCAGCGTGGCGAGTATGGGCAAATCCCCCCAAATTATCATTTCTGGTAATCTATGGGTAATCTTATGTTCAGCAGTGGACGTCCTACGGCTGAAATGATGATGATGATGATTACCATTTTTTTTTTATATACTACTGAAGTGACAAACAGGTATGCCTGTTTGCCACTTCAGTAGCAATACCAGAGCGCTTGCAATACCAGAGGCATCACGCACGCGTTGCCGACCCCGATCCCCCTCCCCCCCCCTAAAGAGCTCTGGCAACCTTACTCATCGCAGGAACACAACACTATTTGAAACAAATAATGTTATTTGGCTGCGATCTTTTGTAAGGTGGAGGTACCTCCCCAGGCGGGCTGCTCCAATTCAGAACGAGAAAATCTCGCTCTGCCCTACCTCCTCCTCACCACTGAACAATTAATCGTATTTATCGAGGTTTAAGAGGAAATTTTTAGAAGAAAATCCATTTAAGAAAATAAGGACGGTCAAGTGAGCTTTCCGTACACACGAGCTCGGAAAATCAAGATCTCAAGTGTAAGAAGTGACAAAAGTCAAGGTAGGAACACACACGCGGACAAAGTTGCGGGCTGGTCAGTTAGTTGCATATAAAATTGTTTATATTTGATACTCGCAACGGACTAACTAACTACTCGATGACTTCTGAAACTGGTGCTAGGTTTGCATAAGTATAAACGATGCTTTCTTGGCCATCCTTTTTTTTTTTTTTTTTAACGTGGGGAAATCCTCATGGATCCCTCCTTTTGCGGGGGCAAAAGAAGGGTATGTCGGACTCTTACCGACTAAAATCACCACGTTGGCCAGCCTCCATGCATGTCAAGGGGCTCCGGGATCTCCAATGGAACGCACCGGTGCCTCTCTCGCATTTTGCTTGTGTGTGGAGCACAATCCCGGGAATGGCACCCATAGCCACGACCAGAACCCGCGCACGAAGTGCGCGGAGCTCACGGCGGCACTTGCCCGGAGTGCCGCCGCCATCCCGGATCCGCTTACGAGTAGCCGGAACCCCGCTCCGACCACCCACGGACCCGCAAAGTCCCCTGTCACTCGGCAGGAGCTACCGCTCGCCCCCCTTACGGGGCAGACGGCGCAAGGCTGCCGTTACCAACGAGGGTTGCTGGTAACGGCAGTCCTACGCTGTCACCATCCCGGGCGGGATCGGCCTCGCTCCGATCCCCCCTAAAACGGCCAGGAAGCTATGGGGCTTCTTTCATAGGGGGTCAGTAGCCCCCAAGAACTCTCACCCCATCGCTTTCCCGCCTTATAATTTTTTAAAGAGGTTGTTCTCCTCTGGGCACCCCTTCACTGGGGCAGACCCGGGGCGGCATCGGTGTGGCAATACGACCCCCCCCTGACGTCCAGAGAGCTCAGGGGCTTCGATCGTTGGGGTCGGGGGCCCCCAAGAACGCTTACCCCGTCGCTCACGCCGTCCATGAATTTTTACTGAGGTTGTTTTCCTCTCACCGCCCCTGAAAAGGGGCAGGCGGTGCGGGACAACGGAATCCCGACACCCACCTGTCAGAGCAGGACCACGAGGTCGCCTACCCCCACGTCACCCCTGCTTCATCCACTGCGCCCTTTGCTCAGTCAAAGGGACGCGCGGAGAAGCATAACCCCCCTAAAAACCCCTAAAACCCCCCCAGTGTTTGGTCCGCGCCAGTGTGCCGACAACCCCCGCTTGGAGGTTGTCGGCACACCAGAACCCCCTATCCGCCACCCGGGGACGCGCCACGTCGGAGTTCACCTCTCCGCCCACTGGGACAACCCAGCAGGCCATTCTTGGCCATCCTGTTTTAGGTCAGTGACCAGGTTGAGTAATGCTGGCCCAGAAAAGGGCCTATGGCCGTCGGTGAAAGAATCAGTGAAAGGATTAAAGTTTCGCACTTTAATCCTTTCTAGAAGCTAAAAAAGCGCATCCAAAACTATCAATATTTCATATTCGCAACGGACTCACTAACTACTCGATGACTCCTGAAACTGGTGCTAGGTTTGCATAAGCACAAACGTTTACGCGCGTAACATGCACAAATCGTATTTCAAAGCTGTTTAGGCCGATTTAATTTGCATGTTAATGTAAAATTAGCCATCCCCTAAATATTCTACACACAGCCGAATCTGTGATTTTCCTCGATATATTACACATTTAGATTTATTATTCTATTCTAAACAGAGAATTATTGTTCATCAAGCTAAAATGAAAAAAATAATAGACTTTCGCGTATTAGAAGAAGAAGAAGAAGTCATCTTCAAACAGTCATCTAAAAATTATTTGAATATGATCTTTACGTCATCTGAATAAAGTTAATTTTGAGTCCACGTAGTTCACCTCACCTAGTTCGATCGGCAGCACCCTTAAGCTCTACATTCCATTTTGTGAAAAAGGATCATCGAAAAAAAGGATAGGCCGTGTTTGTTGCCTGATTCTTCTATGTTCGGTCGCGAGGAACAGGTATAGATATATATCTTCATCTAGTTTCTAAGACGTTTCAAAGTGGTCCTAGTATGCTATGAAATAAACATATTTCGATTTGATTTGAGTTAGACTCTTATGAGTTTGCGATATCGTTGAGCTATATCGCACATCCACAATTATGTCAAACTCAAAAATGTTCTTGTTCAGTATACGGATCATTTTATGACTAATCAAGGCATGGACATAACGCATATCGTTTGAACATGGCTTGAACGGGAGACGGTATAATGTAAAAATATTTTTTCCGTAGTCCGGTTGACCGGACAACTGAACCGGACCACGGGTAATGAATCAAATTAACGAACCGGACGACGCAATGCAGGAAGACCTGATGAACCGACGATATTGAGAATGTCACGGGAGGCCGGTGGATCAAGAATGCTCAAGACTTTTGTTGTGGCACTCTTTGAGCAGTGGATTTCAACAGGCTGGTGATGAAGAGGCAAGTTACGTGAAAAGCGTTTCCAAACTGCTGAGAATTTACATAAATCATAGAGAAGGTTGGGGGTTTACATCTTTACCAGCTATTCAGTCTATCGTTGGCGTAACAGAAGGTACATATGACAAAATGTTTTCTGAATACAAATAACTTATTTCAAGGTATTATTGATATTGTTTGCAAAGTTTGCAGACTGAATTTTAATAGCTAGACAGTTGTTCGAAAGATCTAAAAGATATCAAGGTCATTGTGATAAATCTTATTTTGTGATTTCTAAAATACAATATGAATATAGCACGTCTGGAAAAATAATTTAAATGTCATACTCTAAATTGAGTAAAGATAATATATGTATGGTAAAGAATATTATAGCAACGCATGCCATTTGAACGCCCAAATTATCATACAAACTTACTGAAGAAATTGCTACTCTCTTTGGATTTTACAATCATAATCTATCTATCAAACGAAGCGAAGCTCTCTCAAACGACTGGGACAAATCAGTAAGCAACACGTAACTACCTTTAATAATTGAAAATCAATGAACCACGGCCATTTACAAATAAAATCACGTAATCAGACCAGATCCATACATCATTTAAGTAACTGATTTTCACTCACATTTTACATACATAAACTAGGTACAATGATGTAATGTATGCAAAGGAGTAGAGTGAAATTTTGTTCCCACAGTGTGGGATCCCGAGGGAAGATCCTTTGCTCAAGTAATGGATCACTCGTCTCTCCGGGGGTGACCGTGCCGTGAGATGAGATCGGGTTATCTTTTTTGTATGAACTTTGCCTTTCAAAATTCAATGAACAAAAGCTTTGGGTCCGTATTTTCAAATTTCTAGGCCCGTCACAAGATTTAAAACAAGATTATACATAGGTACGATGTTTTTTCTCAGAATAAACCTTAAATTGTACAGTAAGAAAAGCATTTTTTCTTAAATCAGAGATTTTTACTCGAGTCTTCTGAATAACAACGAGCCTAATCACAAGCCGCAAGATCTATCATAAAAATAACAATTTTAAAAGAAAAATCCTGAACAAAAACAAGAAAGGGATTACAAATTGAGATACCAGCTTAATCCTGGATTACTCTTGAGACGAGGGCTACTTAGATCATAATAAAAATGGATAGTAGCTGGGTAAAAGCTTGCGGTTACGCAACGACATCTGCGGGCGCCACGCCAAAACTTTGCGAGTTGGCAATCGTGCCGTGCCCTGCTCCAACGCTCAGACTCTAGCTAAGTAATTTACTGAACGGTTTCTAGGGTTCAAGGAAGTTGACCATTTGATCAGACAAGAATTTTATGGATAGAAAATTTTATCCTCATAATATATCGCAACTAAGGTTTATTTTGTGGCGGAAAGTTAGGGCTCAGCAAACTTTGCGAAGACTATAGATAAAACAAAGTTCCTCGTTGTATTATTTGTGTGCCATCGCAAATCCCGTGCTCAGCGTTCCCTAGGGAGAGTTTCAATAAAAGTTCCATACACCGCGTCCGCTTGATTTAACCCATTCAGAAGATCGCCTTTGTGTGGCCTGCGCCGTGGACATATCGGGACCCACAGGAATTCTGTGCGACTTACAACCGCCGTACCATCTACTTACTTACTTACTTGCGATTTTCACTACCCGTTGTTTGCCCAAATGATATACCGCCGCCATACACAGATTAATAATAAAATTAACGCACAAAACTTTTATTTTTATTTTATATTATTTTATTTGACTTATTATTTTTATTTTTTTATTCTAATATAATTGCTCTTTATTTATTTACAAGCTTTTCGACCTACCTCTAATAAGTGTATACAATATAGCGTTCCTTTTACTTGTTTTCTCTTCTGTATCTTTTCTATTTTGTTAAATGTGACGTCACCCTACTCAAGGTCCTGCCTGAAAGCCAGCGCTGCTTTGCATGGCTTTTTGTCATGTAAAGCAGCAATAAGCTGAGTCAGGGCCTGTTTGGCTGCACCCGACACAGAGCGAGACTAGTTCGCACCTACTGTCTACAGGTGGATGCCTGCCTACCTATAAGGTGGGCAGGTGTCCTTATGTTTATTCTTTGTTGTCATTTGTGTTTTTAATATCCTTGTATTATATGTTCCCATGTCTGTTCTGTGTTTTCGTGTGTATGTCAAATAAACGTATATTCTATTCAATTCTATTCTATTCTACTGCTATTTTGGTGACGGTGACGTAAGATGACAGACTCAAAGATTTTATGTTTAGTGCCTGTATTCTAATGGGGATGTGCCGTGACTGACACTGTATAAATCATCTAGAATAGATGTAATAAGGCCTTGCTTCTATCACTATTAATGAATCATCATCATCATCATCATGATGATGAGGGATGATGATGATCACTATTAATGAACCCTAATATCAGTAATCTCTTGCATAACATTTCCTTTGAAACTAGCAGCAAAATAAAAGCAGCTACCAAAAAAGCCACAAATAAATACCCCACCCCCAATACAGGTAAGTAAATCCAAAATTAATTAGAACAGTGCGCAGTGACCACTGATCAGCGCCTAGCCTGCGGTCGGTACGGTGCAACCTAGCCTAGATTACTTATTGAAATAGGTACTTTGAAAGTGCCCAGGTTCTATCTCTTAAATACAAAATGTTCCGAATTAGATTGCGATCCTGAAAGAGGTTTATCAACAGAAGAATAGCGATTTAAAAAAGTCAAAATTTTCAAATTTTCTTCCTAATTTTTTTCGTGAACTTTTATAATTCACCTGTTTTTCTTTTTATCATATTAAAAACTAATTAATAATAATCGTACGAGAAGTTTGACATGAAGATTGCTACCTCTGAATAACTGATTTATCATAGTTTTATTTCAATGAAAATTGGCAAGTTTTCTAATGTCATAGAACCAACTTTATTGCCAATTGGGTGTAGGATAAGCCCCTTTCGGGATAGCATACATAATTATAAATCATCTTGTATAAAAGGTGATATTCCAACTAATTTCTCTATTTTAGAGCCTGTTATCTAAAATTCTGGCTTACGTACGCATTAAATAAGCTTGGTTTAGCGTTCTTTCTCTCCTTCAATATCCTTCGAGATCTTTCTCGAAAAAGAAAAAGAAAAAGAAAACAAACGGAAGAAGAAATGTAGGCACGAAGTGAAGTTGGAAGAAGAGAAGAGAAGTTTTACTCAGAAGTTAGCACGTGACAAGTAACTTATGCAATTTAACGTCATTTCCATCACAGAATATAAATTGTTATTGATCCAGGTAATTCTTATTGTTAACGGTTTTGTGAACACCTCAATTGCCGGAATCCAATTTTCGGTTTTCCATTGATGCGTGTTTCATTAATTTTCCGCTAATTGCGAACATATTGTGCGAGGGTTTCTAGCCGGAACAATAGCTGGTGATCATCATTGCCAATTTTCTATATAGTAGTCCCTAATTATTTTTAGTAAAACTAGCCAAAAGTTTACCAAAAAGTTGTAGGAGTCGACGACGACATAATATCAAGATTTTGAAATCAAAGTTATTTATTTTGACTTTTTTGAGAACACTGGTGAAGTGGTAGCAGTGGCCATGTTTTCCGATCGACAGGTCACGGGCTCAAATCCCGGTCGTGCACCAATGGATTTTACATTTGGAAAATTGATGTGCGCTATACTAGAGCTCTCTATTCCTCCCTACTATGATTTATGTTATTATTTATAAGGTATAATCGTACACTTGTAAAAATTATTAATGAAATAAATAAATGTAATGAAATGAAATGTCTAACATCTTCTCAGATCGACTGGAGATCTGAGAAGGTGTCTATATAGATAAGTGAGCATATATCTTTTATTTTTCGTAGAAGGAAACACATGTAGACACATAGGACATGTCATCACAAAGTTCTCCTATCACGACGCTGACTGGAGACAAACATAGTGAGTGTGTGATCCTCTAAATTAGTTTGAAAGTTTCGTGTCGATTCGAGTTTGTGCTCGATTTAAATTGGATCCAGTAATTTAGGGAAACTATGTCTTGTAAGTGCAAAACTTTTAAATTTTCCGTATTGTACATTGGACTCATCTTACAGTCAGATTATTTAGGGATAGTTTAGAAGGAAGAAGTTGTGGCGTATTTTAGTGGAGATGGGGGCGATTTTATGTAAGGTAAGGTTGAAAACTCATCAACAGAAAAGAAAGAAAGAAAGATTTTTATTTTCCTTAAGAACTACTACACATAAAATAAAATAAAATAGAAGAAATTAAATGCTAAATGATAGAAGATATTTTGCGCAGCAGAGCTCTTGGAAAACATGGCCTCCGCTCAGCATTGTGCTGGATACACACTGATGTGTGCACCCAGCGCTGGTTTTCAGCGGAGAACAGCGTGTAGAAGTCCACTGCTGGACATAAGCCTCCCCCGAAAATACCACGACGAACAGTTTTGAGCATTAGCCAACCACCGACTTCCTGAAATCCTGAAACCTTCACAAAAATCACGGTCTATTTTATACAACGAGTTCCGTAATTAATATAGTATAAAACATATTTTTTCCGGTATTTTCCAAGAAACTATTTTGAATCAGCTGCTTTTGTTATTATTAAATATAGGTTAATTAAATTAAGAAAGCAGCTGATTCAAAATAATCAAGAACTTTACACAAATAGCATACTATTAAAAACTGCTGATTAATTGAGTTTGTACTGTTTTGATCCCAATCCGATTTTTGTTGACAGAGTCAAGTCAAGTTAAGAGGTGTTTTTTTTCAATAAAATTAATAGGGTCACTTTTAAACGTCTTAGAAACTACAGGTAAAGTTACAGCCTATTCCTCGCGATCAAGCCTATAAGAATCAGGCAATACAGCACTTTCTCATGGAAATTTCCTAATTTCTATAAAATCTCTTCGGCTTACTTTAAAATAATTATCTTGACAGCAGAACCCAAAGCTTGAACGACGATAGTTTTGGCTTAGAAAGATCCCCTTTCTAAGCCAAGTTAATAACGCTAATACTCATAACTTTACGATTTCAGGACCACCTTTAAAGTTTGTTGAATGTGCGAACTACAGGCACCTAATAAAAATAATCAAGATGGATTCCTGTTGAGTAACTCATGCAGGCAACGGTCAGTGCAACACTAGATCTGATGGAAATATTGAATTAATTAATTTAAAGTAAGTAATTATTCGAACACTAGCCTTTATCTTCTAGATAAAAACGCTCTTTAAAACTATTTACTAGGCCAAAGGTGTACTACAAACTTTTTTAGAAAAAAAAATGCACTGAAGTTGGCAACCGGCCCGGAAGCTCATCTCGGCACATCCTGCAAAAACTGCCTCGTCATACCGCAGTTAACCTCATACATAAATTCACGTATTAACTATTATATGTAGCTAGCTAGCAGGTAGGGATAATTTTGACTATTCTTATCCTACATGGAATTGCTCAGTAGTACCTATTGCTATGAAAGTGAAAATTTGAAAAATAATGCTTGAAGATATCTATGGTACATTTAGTATTATTAGTATTGAACTACGTGTGTTTTTTGAAATTAAAGTTCATCAAAAATAACACATGATCCTTTTCTTAACTAGAAACCGATCAATCCAGAAAGTTTGTTATCCGCTTCATTCAAGATTAGAGTCACACAGCCGATTGTTGTCTACAAATAGAAAAGTGTTTCCTAAAACTTTGCAAAGGGTGAAGTTCTGTTTTCTCAAAAACAGCAACCGTCATCTATTTGCTGGTATTATGGCCTACGTTTTCAAACTCATTTTCAAAGAAGGTATTGATATTTTCCGCGTCTACATCTCTTTCTCGTATAGGGTCCCGGTCCAGTCCGGATCACTGGCGATAGCAGACGACCGCGTGACAGACCAAAACTGAGATATTGGGATAAACTGTACTTCTTTATAAAGGATTAAAGTTTCAAAGTCTATTTATTCTTACAAAAGCTGAAATTAAAAAAAAAGTTGATTGATCCTTAATGTATGGATAGAGAGGCCTTTGTTCTGTAGGACGACGTGGGTTAGTAATTGATAAGGCGAGCGAAGATCACACTCGGACGAATCGATTTTTAATGTTTGTTTATTTGTTGGACCATAACTTTCCACCTTACAATCCGATTTGTATGGACTGATCGTTGAGGATGACATAAATCGTTTTGGAATGTACGAACAAAGTTCTTTCATATGACACCCCATTTCATGTTTTTGTATGATTTTTTTAAAGCCTCTTATGTACCCCTAGCTAGAGCAACCCCTTGGCCGATTTTACTCATATTCTTACCAGCAAATTTTGATATTACAATGTGTTGATCTACTAAATTCCATACAGATCGGATCGAAAACTTTTTCTCTAACAAATAAACATATAAACCTACAATGCCGTTTCATCCAATGTTAAAGAGATCTTCGCTCGCTTCGCTCGGTCAATAATGTCTCCCACAGCTGCTTTTTGACGTTCACCGTTTTGTAGGAAATTTCTTCAGAGATTCTTTCAAACTTCAAGGTTGGGGTTTTGTGGAACTTTTTCCATTTTTGGTAGTTCCTATTCGTCCTGTTCACGTCGTCATTGGTTAAATTGTCTATGAATAGGCTAAGGTGGACTACACAGGATTCGAATTTTGGCGTAGGTAGGATACCTAATAGTTTTGTGACCACGATAAACAATGATTCTTCTAGGCTTGGTTGCGAGGAATAGGCGTAATTTCAACTAGATTTAAGACGTTTCAAAATGATCTTTGTGGTTTCAATGAAAATTGCTGGTTGAAGTTTGACCTAGTTTATTCCAAACTGGTCCTTGTGATTTTATTGAAATAAATACCTTTTGACTTTCACTTAGATTTGAACGTTGCGTAACTTAGTTGATATGATACGAGTACAATACGATTACGTACAAGCCTGCTGCAGCTCTTTAGGGGTCGAGTTTTCGAATTCCTTTCTTAATGTAAAAGCTAGCCTTTACATACTCCCAGGACCTTTAGCTTAGGCTATACGTTGATAGTAGATGATAGAGATAGATAGATGTCTTTACCATATTTTCACGAAATTTTGCCTCGCATATAAACGCAGAAAACACACTTTTTGTGTGGCGTAATCCGTAAATCATTATACTTAGCCAGGGATTTAAAGTGTTGCCACATTATTACCCTGTTGCTGAAAATGCCTCTTACCGCTATGACAAATAAGATTTATCGACACATATACACCCTGAAAGCCTACCTTGAATGAGAATGTTTATGGTGGCGGATATAAATCAAGTCCGAATCGTTTTAGAAAACTTAAAAGCTTTTTTCGCAAAAGGTCGCGTAGGGGCACACCATTGAGTGTTTTTTACTGGCGATAAAGCACAATTTACACAGAAAGGATTATGCACATAACTTGTAGGTACCATAAATTATCACGCATTAAAACCAAAATGTGATTGAGATTTCACAATTTTTTTTTATAAAAAGAAAACTGAATTCAGTATGGGGAATAATAAAGTTTGAAAACACCGCACGCGTATTTATTAAACGTTCAATAAACGCTACTTCCAGAAGTAGCGTTTTGTTAGGAAATAAAGTTATTCTGTACTTTGCGTGGCCTTGAATGTGATGAATTCTGAATGTAGTTTAATTTCCTAGACTTATATATTCCAGGAAATCCATATAAATAATAAATATTCCGGACATATTACACACGATCAACTGATCCAAAACTAGGCATAGCCTGTACTATGGGTACCAGAGACTGGTATACATAATAGATATATAATTTTAACACCCAGACACACATCTGTGTTCATCACACAAATGTTTGTCCAGTGCGGGAATCGAACCCGCGACCTCTAGCGCAGAAGGCAGAGCTAATACCAACTGAGCTATGAGGCCTGTCAGTAACTTGTATAGATGGATATAAAAGATGTATAATATGTTTTAGAATATGTATACTATACCGAAAGGGGATCTACTATAAGTCATTATTAAAAGTACGAAATGTCGACTTTTTTTTTACTGCAGTCATAGACAAAAGATGATACTCTTATTTTATGTTACTTAAAACTCGATCAGACCAAGGCAAAAATTTCGACTATTTTATTTTGTTATTGAAATGGCAAAATAACTATTTCTCAAAATTTTCAGATAAATTCTTATGAAGGTTTCAGTTATAAGGCCTTTCTACCATATATTATTTCCACGGTCGGGAACAACGCGTTTCACGAAAGTGTTACCTTGTCGCTCACAAATATTAGCTTTCTCGGTGCCACATTTTTTCCTCAATATCAGCCAACATACCTTAAAATAAGGCTTTAGAGAAAACCACAGCTTCTTTCGAGGTAGATTACATATTTTTATCCGTTGGAATAAGGCCCCAAATCCTTATTTTCTTGTACGAAGATTTTTTTAACTTTGACCTTCTTTAGGCCACAAACTCACCAGTTGGTAAGTGATGGTGTGGCCAATGATAAAATACGAAGGGTCTAGAAGACATCTTTTCTCTCTAACCTCGAAGAGACCCAGATTACCTCAGGAGCAACACATGCCGAAACTCAATTAATCGGTATTATCAACTTAAACCAGTACTAACTAAAGCATGCGGCTTAACCGCACGGTACCCACTTTAGAGCATAAGCTACCTCTATACCAAATTTTATCAAAATTGGCTAAGCCGTCTCTCGTGATGGTAACAAATAGACAGAGAGATACAGAGACAGAGTTACGTCAGTTAATAAAAGAGGTTTTCAATAGTTACAAAATAACAAAGAAACAGTTGAGCTTAAAAAAGTAGAACAAATTATTTTATAACCTAATGAACCAAGATTGGATTACCCAGAACGTACAGCTATCTCCAAAAAATGGCATATAGCACCCCTATCATTACGCTGTCTCTCGACGCTTAAAAATGTTTATATCGCGCGTAACATAACAATCGTGCCATATGATCACAGGAATAAGAGATCAGTTAGTTTAAACGTATTATAAAAAAAAAATTGTAGGTATATCCTAGCCTTCCTGACAAAATACAACGTGTTCCGTAACTAGTATACTTTCCTGAAAGGGGTTTATTCTATAAACAAAAAGAAAAATACTACAGATACTGAAAAAAAATATTTTTTTTCCTGAACTTTCCTAAAACAGCTATTTTCTTTCTTATTATATTTCTTTTTGACTAATTATTATACGTACGAGAAGTTTGAAATCGAGATTGCTATGTAAGGTAGCATAGTGTTTGAACTGATTTGACCACAAAACTGCAGATTTTGTTTTATCATAAAAATTGTCCAAACAAACTTTACTGCTGTACTGGGTGTAGAATAAGACCCTTTTGAGATAGTTAACATTTTAAAATCACTTGTATTAGAAATGCATTCATTGGATAGTTTTGTCCTTATGCCATGCTTACTGCACGGCATATGGAGAATTATCGTGATTTTTGCATGAATATACATAGTTACGCAGATCGACATAAGTCTAAGTTTATCCAGGTACGATGCGAGCTAAGCCGCAGGCAGAAGCTAATTATTATTATTATAATTTTACACTGGTTGCAGGCAGATTGTACGAGTATTCTTTAGTCTATATTTTGTTTAAATAAATTTTCGTTTTCATTTGTTATTCTTTGTCTCCGTGCGTGTTTAGTTTTCAGTTAGTAAACGGACTGAGCTAGCTGATACCGTCTTCGCTGTATTACGCCCTATTAAATATTTAATGCTGGGAAAACATACAGGAATGTTGTTCAGTATAAACAGGGTGGAGTATGTGCGGAAAAACTGGCGGAATTCTCGCTAGGAGCTTTGCGCATAGCAAAGCAGAGTGATTGAGGCTGTATTGGCTCTCTCGATTGATTGGCCTTCGAATATTTATCATGGGTCTGAGCGAAATCAGTTGATGTTTTTGTAAGAATATTGGGTCTATATTAGCAACAAATATTTTATTAAATTTTCCCTTAGGTGAAATAAATAGAGCACGACTCTAAAATCTGCAGCCAAGCGGTACCGCTTGCAATGCTGTATTCCGGATTGAAGGTCGACGTAGCGGGTGAAATTACTGGCACATGAGACTTACCAACGTATCTCTACAACACGTGCGTGATGCTTTTTTTTACGGAGGCAAACAGGCTTACGGCCCTCCTGATGGTAAGTGGTTACCGTCGCCTATTGACATCAGCAACACCTGGAGCATTGCTTATGCGTTGCTTGCCGAACCCCTCCCCCTAAAGAGCTCTGGCAACCTTACTCACAGCAGGAATACAACACTATTTGAAACAAATAATGTTATTTGGCTGCGATCTTCTGTAAGGCGGAGGTACCTCTCCAGGCGGGCTACTCTAATTTAGAGCGAGAAAATCTCACTGTGCCTCCTCCAAAATGCTTCTGGTATTACAAGCGTGCATAGGCTACTGTAACGACTTACAAACAGATGAATCAAAAGAAATGCATAAAATAACAAGAGCCTTTTTCGGTAAAATAGGCTCACGAACCAAAGTCAAAAGGTGTTTATTTCAATAAAATCAAGGATCACTTTGAAATGTCTTAGAAACTAGGTGAAGAAATAGGACCAAGCCTAGAATCAGACAGCAAACACAGGTTGCTATCTATCTAAACCTAATGACTTCATTGTAAACATCCTAAGATTTATAGTACTCTAGTCTCTGAATATTTTAAGGAGCACCCTGGAAGGCAAATCAAAGCATCTAACAACATCATACTATTCAGATATCACAAGATAAACTAAATAGAGACAAGTAAATTGCATACAATTCAAATATCGTTTAAAATTCAATTATGCCTAAACTTGTAGCCTTACATTTCGCATTTAAATCCTAGACACGAATCTCTCCCAAATAAATCAAGTGAAGCGCGAAACCGACTCAAGCGCTGGTTTCATAATAAGCGCGACCATCAAATAACTGCCATTAAATACCGATTCAGTTAGTTACAAGGTGTTTATTTAAATAAAATCCTTACGATCATTTTGAAACGTCTGAGAAACTATCGGCAGCTACGCTTGTTCTTCATGACCAAGCCTAGAAATATCAGGCATCAAACACGGTTGGTGCCTATAATTTTTTTCACAATGTTCGGGTCACAGACATAAGAACGGAACGTCAAAATCGCAGCCTGCGACGATTGTACCTTCTTCTACTCCACGTTCTCGACAGCAGAAGAAGAGTTACGCACAAGTGTCCCGCCTCAGCCGTCGTTTCAGTCGGTACCCAGCGCTGAGACAAATTGAAGGGTTATTACTAAACCTAAGAAGCCCGTTGGTGAAACGCAGAAGGTTGACCAGGACGGCTTCATCCTGGTGGAGAAGAAGCGTCGACCAAATTCATCGCGCAACCAACGTGGGACCGCCCCTCAATCTCCGCTTTCAATGGAGGTCGTAGAACCGACCATCGGGATCTACATCTCTCGATTGGATCCTAATACTACCGGGGAGAGTGTTCTCCGGTATGTGGAAGAAAGAGCCCGTTTTCCGATCAGTCCAGCTCCAGAGGTTCTTATACATGGCCTGAAACGCCTGGAGTCGAGCAGGGTGACTAACTTCAAGTCCAACGTGCTCCAGGTAACTGCCAAGTATAAAGAGGTGTTCCTCGCGCCCGACTTCTGGTCAGCTGGAGTGGTCTACCGTCGCTACAGGGAGGCGCATGAAAGTCCCTGACTCTAGATAAAATGTGGTGTAGTTATTTAAGTTTAATATTACATGTATGTTAGTCTGTAAAGTATTTATTAATATGGGCCATGGAATATTACACATGTTTGTGTAATATGTTGAGTAGCCTGAAATAAAGATATTAATAATAATAAGAATACATGTTGTGCCGACCCCACATGATATAATGGCAGGAAGATGATGATGATGATCGGGTCGCAGACTCACATTGTTTTTTTCGCTAATTTTGTCAAAGTAACAAATACAGGTTGACGCACTCATAATATCAACCCGGCAGATTGGTTTCGCCTAGTCCGACAAAAAATGCCGAATTTTTCCAAAGCGAGCCCATGCCGACAATATGCTGGTTAGTGTGCGTTTCAGCATGATGTCTCATACATACCTAGGCCAAAGAAAATATGAATGGATTGTGTGCATAATGAGTGATAGCAGAGATGAGTACTGATACAGGAAAATGAAAGAGGAATACAATATGTTGTGCCGACCTCACATAATGTGGGGCAAGGGGAAGAAGATGATGATTAATATGAATGTGATTAATGTGATAAGTCAGATACAACATCTCCGCTATGTAATGTGTCGGTAGCCGTTTCTTGATAAACAAATTCACTAAACATCGCGCTTATCCTCGTCAAAATGGTTACTTTAATTATTCACGATGCTTGCTGCTACGCAAGTTTCCCAGTAGGTACATTTCTGACACACGGGTAAGAACTTTAAAAAATATATATAAAAAACAGCTTCCGCCCTCGGTTTTGCTCGAGGGGTACTCGAAAAGAAGTAGCCTATAATATATAGGTCGCGGAGTTACGGAGTTTCAAAAAATGTAGCAGTTCCTACGCCGTAGAGGGTGCTACGATCACAGCTTTACTAAGAAGGTTTTCGTTAGAAATTGTTGGCTTTTTATTTCCAATCCAAATCTGTTTATGGTCAAGGAGGATCTAGGATCTTCAGGATCTAAATAACAAATAAAGTAAGATAAATAAATAAGTATCTGACAGCACGTAGCCTGACCCCACAATAGATTATTTGTGTATTAAGTATCACAAACAACGAATACACATGCACAAGCAGACCCAGAACAAATATTAGCAGATCATCATCAATTGCTTCTCTAAATCAATAATAAAACCTACACCTCCCGTATCTTAGTCGTCCACCGCAACTTAAACATCTTCCAATTATCCTGTATTAGAATCTTTACATATTCCATAAAGAAAATATTCCGCAAATATGTCAACTACTTTAGACAAATCACTATCGAATCTAACGATAGCACCGCACAGCGGGACAGGAACAAATCGCCGCCATTAATCTTTATCTGCGCTGTTTGGTCACGCGCCGTTTACTATCAGAGAACTTATTACTTAATGCCCTACGAATAGTTTCGGTAAACTTGTATGAAGTTGGTAAGAATGTAGCTCTACGTCACGATTGTAGCGATGCCTACGCCGTAGAGGGTTCTACGAATTCACCATTATACTAAGAAGCTTTTCCTTTGGAATAGCTGGCAATTTTACTACGACAGATAGCTACAAATTGTAGACATTTCTACGCAATAGAGACTATACAAGTTGATTCATAACACGTATACTATCCGGGAAGGAGCTTATCTTCACTCAACGCGATTATTGGAAATTAGAATTTTTTCTCTGAAAAATCACTATTCAAGGAGCAGCTGTTTTGGAGAGAACAATTATACAAGGTTGTAAATAGGTCTACTATCCCGAAAGGGGCTTATTCTTCACCCTTCTTGGCAATAAAGTTTGTTCGACATTTTCAATCTTCATGTCAAACTTCTCGAACGTTTAATGATAATACAACTATGTAATTATTAAACGTAAATTAATTATTAAAGTTTGAAAACAGATGATTTATAGAAGATGATAATAGACCATAAACAAATGATTTGAAAAAGTTCGGGCTATTTTTCTTGACAACTGAACAGAACTGAAAGATAACAGATTCAAGTTCACGTATCTATGTTTCGAGTTCTTTATATGACACTAAAAACGTTTGTTAAAATAAACGCCTGTGAGTCACATAACTTAGCGCACCTAATCAAATTGTCGGTGCCAGCGCGAGTGTAATCAGGCTCGCTATAAAGATAACAGGACGAGTGCAGCAAACATTACGTAGTATTAGAGCCGTTCGTTACGATGCTCTTATAGTGAATCCAGCAATGAACGCAATAGAGGAGATATAATATAACGCCAAGAGTGATAACGTATTCTTGCCAATGTTATTGTTTTTATGAATAAGTTAGTGTAGGTATATTTGATGTATTCAAATAAATACAAAATGATGCCGAAAGTGCATATGCCGAATATGCATCATATTACAGTAAATCTTAATTGTACAAACTATTGACATACTAAATTCTACGGAGGTCAGACTCACGTTTAAAAAATTATGTTCTAACAAATAAACATACAAACAAACAACGCCAATTCGTCCATGTTGTTTGGTTGTTTGAGAGATCTTCGCTCGCTCGATTAATAATGAATTATTTTGAACTAAGCAGACAAAAAATTTAATGTTATTTCCAAAAGGACAAAACACATTGGCTTAAAACGCCCGTTTTATTACGGCGGCTACTATTTAGGCTTAGTAGAAAACAATTAAGTTCGTGGAAAACTTAAAGTTGAACATAATTACGCAAACTTTGCGAACTTTATATCATTAATACGACCATGAAAATTCCATAGAGAATGCTTTCAAACTTCTAAATAGGCCAAGTGTATGTAGTGAAATTACATCTTGTAATAAAAGTAGCTGAAATAAGTTTTTTTTTTTTTTTTTAATTTATTTATCTTCCAAAAATTTATTACATACTTAGTCATTTATAGAAATAGCACTAAAAAAAACCACTAAGGTTTGTAGAACTAATAGAAGAAGAATGTACCTAGAAGTAAATTCGTAGAGTCAAAGTCACAGGTTTTTATTTCAATAAAATCACTAGGATCACTTTCAAACGTCTTAGAACCTAGGTGAAGCTATGCCTGTTCATCGCGACCAAGCCTAGAAGAATCAGGCAACAAACACGGCTTGGGGCCTATTATTTAGGCCTAGAAGAAGGTTGTGGACATAGCTCATAGAATCAGCAAGTCGAAGTGACAGTGAGCAGGCCATATAGCTCGCAGAACCGACAACCATTGGGGATTAAAGTTCTACAATGCTGACCACGTACCGAGCAAACGCAGTGTTGGAAGGCGCCCCCACCCGAGGGACCGACGACTTTGTGAAAGTTGCGGGAAGTCGGTGGATGGAAAAGGCTCAAGACCGTTCGTCATGGAACTCTTTGATGCGCTTATGACCAGCAGTGGACTTCTACAGGCTGATGATGATGAATAATAATAACAATGTGGTAAAGGCTGTCCTATAAATGTTACAAATTGATGTCGAGACTCGCTTAGGTATCTATTTATGTAGCGGGTAAAGATCGTTTTTGCATACGAACTGCATAGTGATCCTAACAAATCGATAGGAATGCCCTCAACTGTCCCATTTCAAATCTAGTCTCCAAACATTCATCATTCTACACTATAATCCTTTTACTCACTTGGACGTTTGCTAGTCAAGTGGAACCCTCGATCTCCTCATCATAATTAATCATCGCTACTGCCTTGGAATTCACACCCCTAACGCTTGCGAGATAAGGTTGATAATGATAACTGGAATATCCCCTAAATCACTTGAAGATTAAATATGCCGACAGATGTGTGAGATGTGAGCTTCGTACAATATTAGCCACATACGAAAACGTAATTTCGACAATGTACCTACCTACCTAGTATCGTAGGTACCAAGAGCCCTCGCCAGAACAACTTATGGCAAGATGTATTAAAAAAGTTACGATGAACTTCTAAGGTAGGTACAGTCAACCAATTCGAGTTGTAGGCCACTATAGAACCTTTTCACTCTTAAGCTATGACGCAACACGTCCTCGGTGGACCTGCTACTAGATCTGCCAGATATGACGTCAGAAGATTATTACCTTATCAATCACAACAATAGGTTAATTCTAAAGAGTTTTGGACAAAACGTTCAAACTACAGCATGGTTTTTTTTCATCCTTTTACAATTTATTGATATTATGCTCTCGATCGTGCCTGGAATAAAATAATCCTGGTAATTGAAAAGCGTGGTTTTGCCTAATTAACATGAATATTTTGCATAAATTAACTAGAGATTGAATCTGCTAGGCGAAGCACGAGTTCGAACTAGTAAATTGTTTTTCAAAAAGTGGTTCCAACCGAAGAGCTAAAACACTACTATTGTAAAAGCTGTAAATATTGATGTGGGAATCGTGGACTATTGTATCAGTTATCTTTTTCAAGAAAGGGATACAATAATAGTCAATAAAAAGAGCATAAACTTTTATGAGAATAATCTTTGAAAGTGTTTTTCAGGAGTTTGGAGAATAAACGGCGCCAAAATGGGATTATGTATGGCTTATAAGTAACTCTATCAAACGCACTTTAGGCACTATGTTGAACTTTTTTAAATACCTACCTATTAAAGGTTATCTTTGTTGGCATAAGATAATATTTTCAATAACTTCTGAAGACTTTTAAAGTAGAGAAGACATTTTAATCGAACAATGTCATGATTTAATTATTAAGTCTAGTATTATTTAACCGAAAGTATACAATAACTTTTCAAAAACTTCCAATATAATAATTCATGTTTTTTTCTTTTTCAAGCATCGTAACCGCAAAACGGTCTTTTAACGCAGCCGCTTAGCTTACTGGTGCCTTCAGACGGACCCAGGTTAGAAAACCGTTCTATGTTATGATATGTTTGACTCTTGGGCTAGCCAGTAGTAGTAGTTCTTGCAGTTGCAGTGATAGTTTGACTTGCATAGACGAGCTGTTTCGCCTAGTACCTATGTAAAAGCAGTATTGGCAAGCAATTGCAGCAAAGCAGTGCGTTGTGTCTTCTGGTTGTAGAAGGTTCGCTATCATTACATAATTTTTACGTAATCGTTGATTCTTGTTCGTGAGGGATGCAATGAATGCATAATCCAATAATCTCGTAAAGTGGCTTATGTGGAAAGTTCTAGCTCATAAATGAACGTTACAGGCCGCTGTTAGGAAACTTTATAAAGAAGACTGAGAAGCGTCGTAAAAGGTGCATAAATCTAAGCATAATGTCATATCTTTTATTAACCTGTCTTTGAATAGTGTGAGCTGTGTTACCTTAGTGGGAGGTTCCTCCACTTCTTAGTGAACATATGGATTTATCTATTCTAGATATCGTGATGAAACCCGCAACTTGGGCTCCTATCTTCAATCGTCGTCATGAGTAGAATTTTAAGGGAGTCAAAGGCTACTACAATTTCTGTAAAAATATTGACAGGCCTCATAGCTCAGTTGGTAGTAACTCTGCATTCTGCGCTAAAGGTCGCGGGTTCGATTTCCGCACTGGACACACATTTGTGGGATGAACACAGATGTTTGTTCTGTGTCTGGGTGTTAAATATATATCTATTATGTATATCAGTCTCTGGTACCCATAGTACAGGCTATGCCTAGTTTGGGATCAGTTGACCGTGCGTGATATGTCCGGAATATTTATTTATTTATTTATTATATTGACAGACTGATATCATAGTGTAGTGAAATATATTTTCAACTAGCGGCCGTATAAACTATATTCAATATGTTTGGTAACGGTTTTTCATTGAATATATCATGAAATCACAAGGCGTGAATCGTGACTAAATTATTAGATTTAACAACATTTCTCATAGAGCCGTCAAAAAAACTAACCCTGATACACGCCTGGCACAATACCAAATACGGGCTTCAGAATGCCAGGGTTTGTCTTCGTCAAGAAAATGTCATAAAACCTGTCCCACATTCAGAGATCGTGCTATGCGCCAGTCCCTCAGGTAGACATAACCTAAACATACTATTCTCTGCCAAGTCATCTGCTTGCATCCAAGACCCTGATACATTATGCACCACAGAAAAGTACTTTGTGAATGCGCTTCTTTGAAACTTTAGTTTGCTAAGAAGCTGCGACCTGACTAATAAAATATCTACGTGATAAAATCCGGAACCAGGAAGATCTGTTGAAGAATCAAGGTCACCGACATAGCTATCAGAATTAGCAAGTTGAATTTACAGATCGCAGAACCGACATCTGTAGGGGAAAAAGTTCTCAAATCGTGACTACAACCCGGACAATGCAGCGTGGGAAGACCTCCCACGCGATGGACCGTTTAATTTGAGAAGGTTGAGGGAAGTTGGTGGATGGATAATGAGCAAGACCTTTTGTCGTGGCACTGGGATCATGATGAAATTTATATATCAAGCCGTGTTTAGGCGGCGCCGGCGTGCTATATGCTATCTAACGAAGATTTAAAGTGTACATAAAGAATAATCTTATTAAGAAAGCGTACTATAAACTAAATGATTATATAAATGATAAAACCGCATGGCCTGAAGTCGCTCTGCCCCTCGACAGCTAAAATGCCATTTTGCAGTGTCTTTACAGTTTTTGCTTGCATCATATTTTAAGTAATATTCGATTTCATAGAAGCATTAGGTACATATTTTATCAAGTGTAGCGTGTGCTGCCCTTAGTTCCTTTGTTGAAGCTCACATTTGTCTTCTTTTTTTTCACATTTTTATAAGCTCTTATTTATTAGGGATTATAATTAGATTACTTTTCTTTTGAGCCTCACCTAGTTCGATCGGCACCACACTGAAGCTTTAAATTCCATTTTGTGAAAAAAAATGATAGGCACTAAGCCGTGTTTGTTGCCTGATTCTTCTAGGCTTGGTCGCGAGGAACAGGCATAGCTTTACCTAGTTTCTAAGACGTTTCAAAGTGATCCTAGTGATTTTATTGAAATAAATGCCTTTTGACTTTGACTTTGACTTAACGTCCGTTTCAAAATAATTCTCAAGTGTTCTGAATAAAATCAATTTTTAATTTGACGTTTGATAAAGCTAAACGATATCGCATGCCCCGAACGAAAGGTCAAACTCAAAACTGACTTTAAATGGCATATCGCACGCCGTCTGAACATGGCTTCAGCTTTCAGTTGTATATCCCACTGACAGCAAACCCGCCACCGTGCTGTATGTTGCTAGTTTATCTGTAAAAATGCCGCCTAAAGCCTTTTCTAAGGCTTTCTCTATTATCGCGGTCACCGTTTCGTAGCAAACCAAAGCTCTGAAAGAATCACCCACTGTCCCGACTCGGGCTATAAACCGTGATGCATCACCTCAAAGTGCATCTATCCTAGATTTGGCGAGTCAACTTTTGTGGTTGGCCACGTCTATTTCCTAAGTAAGCTAACGGATGCCGTGGTCGACCAATCACGTCCCAAGTTGCAGTGTTTGTACTTTTCTCTTCTACTATTTATACAAGGTGATTGATGATATGGATACTATCCCGTAAGATATTTTGTTTGACTAGATAAATTAATAAATACTATTGTTATTTGCACGCCGTATGACGGTGAAGTATATGAAACAGCTTATTGTTAAGACCTATGGACAACCATGCTTCTAGCAAAATAAATCATTTCATTTAAAAAAAAAAAAAAAGTGGTTTATTCTACATTCAATCAGTAATAATGTTTGTTCCACGACTCTTGGAAACTCGACATTTTTCACTATGTAATATTAAAGATGGCAATACTTTAAGCATTTACTATCTTTTGACAGATTTCTATAAGTAAGGCCATAACTAATTAGATCATCATCATCATCTCCCTGTCCTTATCCCACTTCATGTGGGGTCGGTACAACATGTTTTTCTCTTCCACTCCCCTCTTTCAGCCATCATGTCAGTATTCACTCCTTTCTTACTCATGTCGTCTTTCACATAATCTATCCATCTTCTGCTTCTTCCCTTAAATCCTTCCACATTCATATTTTTATGTTGTTTACATTTTTCTTTTTTTTATTGTAAGAATAAGCCCCTTTCAGGATAGTTTACTAGTTAATATACTAGTGTTTACAAAGGTAAGTTAATTCGTATATGCTAGCTTTGGTGACAAAGGCTTAAGCCAACCGAAAGACTCTGTAGCAACATAATGGCTATGATATAAGGCCGACATCTCATCATGACCTTCGAAGCATAGTAGCACTCATTCATTTGTTGACCGTTCTCTTAACATGCTACGTCACGACCATGCAACATACATACTGTATGCATGCACTGTAGATACACTATATAGGTAACTTTCCAATCAGTTCCAGCTAGGGTATAGGTATAACAGAATCTTTTAATTTGCGTACTTATATTTTACACTCAGGTCCAGCGCTAATTTATTTATGTTACTTTAGCATACCTAAGTGAAGTTTGTTACGAAATAAATTGATCTTTATCTTTCACTAAAAACAAAGTCCAAGTGTAAAAATGTTTCAAGAAAAAGGTTTTTCCAACGTAACAATACGTTTTACCATAGCTTAGCACGTTTTGACCATGTCTTTCGTTTTGGCCATTATAATCTGAGAGGATGGTATAGGTGCTGGGCAAGACTACTCCATCTAAACATGTCCCAGGCACTACAGCGTCCTGTAAGTAAGTAAAAAGTTCTAGAATAGATGTATTAAGGCCTTACTAAAATATAAACAACTATTCACGCAATTGAATGTCAAAATCGACACGCACTAAGGTCTACACTACGCCGATTAAACAGGGCTTCAGGGCGTTGCTGACCCCTGAGATAATGTAACTAAAGGTCACCTATCCCTTTGGCCAACGTTGACCGCGCTCAACGTTGCGATTCGGAACGCTACACCATCGATAGACGTCCTTTGTAAATACTAAAGCTAGACCTATAATGGCTTCGGACCGGACGTAATTTGGAACAAACTCAGACTTGGGTACAAACATCCGGTGAACAGCGTTCTTGTTGAGTGACCAAGCCTCTTACCATCAACGACGTGACGTAAGTAGACAGAAGATTTAAAGTTCAAATTCGTGTAATATAGTGCTGACACAAGGCAAAAAGACGACATAGTAGCACAAGAACTTTGGGGATGTTTTATAAAAGCTAATAGGGTACGGGTTTCCTCACGATGGTTTCTTCGAAGAAGAAGAAAACATGATGTGCCGATCCCCCATAATGTAAGACATGGCCAAGAAGATGATGATGATGATGAGTGTATGTAATGCGCACATCTTTTTTTCCTTGATCCAAATATCGTGGGTTCATTCAAACCCCGGTCGTGCACAAACATGAGACCAATAAATAAATTAATAAATATTCCGGACATATTTACACACGGTCAACTGATCCCAAACTAGGCATAGCCTGTACTACGGGTACCAGAGACTGATATACATAATAGATATATATTTAAAACCCAGACACAGAACAAACATCTGTGTTAGTCACAATTGTTTGTCCAGTGCGGGAATCGAACCCGCGACCTCTAGCGCAGAAGGCAGAGTTACTACCAACTGAGCTATGAGGCCAGTCAACCAATGGTGTAAACATCATCCATAAAACAGGCTCTTTTCATGCACTAAGAGAAAATTCATCTAAACACGTACTCTGAACTCTACAAAAGTCAACGAGTCCAACCAATTTGAACCAAGCCAATTGCACTATAGTTTCGGCAAACTGTAGAGCTTACTTGACAGTCGAGAAACTAATCATTTGCAACAAAAAAACGATTACTATGTAGTTCTCAGTATTCAAGATTTTTTTTTATTCTCCCCTTACCCCATAAAACACCTGCTAAACACCTACTATTTTGATGTACCTTGTAGGTACATCAAAATAGTTTCCTTGTTCTAATAGTTTTTGTGATTAACGTTTGTATGGCACGGTTTTCACGTGAGCGCCGGATTCAAACTGACAACTCTGTAAAACTGGTGTAGATTTCATCATTAATCCTACTCTATCCATCCTCCAGCCATCCTCCGGTGTCTTTAGACTACGACGCGGCACGTGTACAGCTAAGATTATTCAGTTTCCGAACGAAACCGACGAAATGTGATCGACCGTAACCGTACGTGATCGACATCAGCATACCAAGACAATATTGCTCGTATCTTTAGTCGATGAGAGAGGAAAAAAAAAAAAAAAATGAAAACATTTTTTTTAATAAAAATAATGTCGCCTCAGTCTCAGATGAGTGGATCTCGGACTCAAAGTTATTTTAAATGCAAGTAAGAAAATGTGACTAAGAATACCAGGCTTAATCTACCATTACACGATGGTATGGAATATATTTAGGGTAAATCGATAATTATGAAGTAAGGAAAGAAGTATGTATAGCTGTCAAAACTACCTTTCCAGCACGCTGGTACTAGCAGCTAGTACTAGTTTAGTCACGCGTGGACTTTATGAAACCGGTCAATTGCGAAGATCCTTGCAACGTCGGTGGTTATGTGTGCTGATAGAATACAGAGCGGTTGGAAACAGTTGTTTTCAACATTCGAGGCATATTAGGAAACTTTGGTCAGGTGTGGTTTTGAGCTCAGTTGAAGTACATACCTTTATTGATTAAATTAGCAAGGTGTCATGTTGACAGAATCGCAATGGAAATTCGACAGTAGAAACCGTTTGCAATTATCATTTAGTATCGCAATAAGATCGCTGGACATCGATATAATGCATAGTAACCAAACAAATAATCAGAGAAACGAATAATATCGCCTTTTGGTCACAGATTCTAAAGACAAATTTATGAAGAGAGTTACCTGCACGCTTTGTGGCGAGAATATCGCAAGCAAGAATCTATGGTGGATTCTCGCGTTCATATGTTTTACCATCGCTATCATTCAGCCGCAAGATGGCCCCTGCTGAACACATACTCTTGTGCAGCCTGCACGCAACGACTCCCAGCAACCTTCATTAGGTCGTCTTAACATCTAGTGGGGGGCCGTCCTACGCTGCGTGCCCCGGTGCGTGTTTCCGCTAGAGCGGACACACACCGCTTTTCACATGTTATGATTTCATTTCCAGAAACGCATCTTTTTTTTTCAACAGTCACATACATAGTCCTGACCCCACACTAGGATTCCCAGCGTCGTGGGTATTACAACTACATGTACCATGATACCACAATACGCAGACCCGGAACAAATATTGGCAAATCATGCATTTGTTCCGCACCGGGAATCGAACCTTGCAACCCAGACGGACACTCGCTCACTTCGCCACCGAGTTCCTCGATCTTTTTTTTTTATTCAACTAAGGTGGCAAACAAGCATTCAGTCCACCTGTTGGTAAGCGGTTACCCGTAGCCTATAAGCGTTTGCAATACCAGAGGTATCACGCACGCGCTGCCGACCCCGAATCCCCCCCCCCCCCCCCCCTAAACAGCTCTGGCAACCTTGCTCACCGCAGGAACACAACACTATTTGAAACAAATAATGTTGTCCTCCTCCCAGGCGGGCTGCTCCAATTTAGAACGAGAAAGTCTCGCTGTGCCCTACCTCCTCCAAAAACAGGCCTCACTCCTCTTTGAGGCGATTCTCTCCATAGAGCTTTAAGGAACAAGCAAGAATAGTACACACGGGTCTACTTTTCTTACGATGCAATAGAGGTCACTCAGAAATAGCAAGAGACCGTCTTTCTGCAATAATCTAGGTCTCGGCACGGTTGTCGACTTACGTGACCGAGCTTTAGTGTGCACTCGTCCTTATTTCTCGAACGGTATACTGTAATATATTGAAGCACGTATTATATAGAAGACTGTTGAACCATTGTAGAAATATTAAGGACTAGCAGACCCGCCGCGACTTCGTCCGCGTGTTTGGTTCCACATTGGTCGCGAGGAGCAAGCGCAGCTTCACCTAGTTTCTAAGACGTTTCAAAGTAATCCTACTTAGTGATTGTAATGAAATAAAAACCTTTTTAATTTGAATTTGTCAAAGTATGTTCCTACCTTGCCATTCGAATGCAAGCGTGTCAGCATTATTTTATTTTTCACGAATTCTAACCATAAATCTTTATCTGTGTACAGAAACCTCTGGGCGGAAATTGTACTCTCACTTGACCGTCTTTGTATTAAAATAGATTTTCTCCTAAAATTTAACTCTAAAACCTCGATAAGGAATGAATGACGGTACCTACTACGTAGAGTGCGTCTGCCACAGATAAGTTCATAGTAATTTATGCATTTCTACTATTATCGTTGCATATGCTCATGTACAGAGATTTTAATTTTGCATTATCTCTTAAACTGTTTGGCCAAATAACATCATATTGTAGCAAGTTTTATCTTCATGAAATTTCGCAGACGAATATATGAGTATTTTTAATAAAGTTTAATATATTATACCTAATAACCTAATAAGTACCTACACCCTATAATTTTTAATTTAGTTTTAACATAAAATTGTATTGTGGCTTAAATATAAAAGTAAGATAAATTTTGATGCTGACTTTTTTAACCGACTTTAAAAAGGAGGAGGTTCTCAAGTGTTTTTTTGTGTGTATGTTACTCGATATCTCCGCCAATACTAAACCAATTTTGATAACTCTTGCGCTGGTGTATAAAGTATGAATCCGGGGTGGTCCCATATTAATTTAATTCCTGAGGGGTTGCAACTTGTCCCGTAAAACTTAAAAAAACGTCATCATCTCTTGAAATCACGACTTGCAGATTTTTTTTTGTCGACGTTGTTATATTATGGTTATCCCCGCGACTTCGTTCGGTTGCTGCTATTTTTCATAAACTTTATTCTTGTGTATTGGAAATTCCTTTCTGTGCACCCATACGTTACAACAGGAAGCTACCCTGCAAATTTCATACTCTTAGGATTTTGGTAAGGCTCTGCGTAGATTTTCAAAGAGAATAAAACCACTTTAACACGTTTGATTGTGAGTCAGTCAGTCAGTACCGTAAGAGTTATTATTGATGATGAATGGATGTCATACTTACTTTTGTTTTTTATTCGAAAGTTTAGGTGGATGCACTGATACTTTCAAATTTCACTGACGTTCATAGGCTTTTCAGGGCCCCTCTGACTTAATACAGGATGACCAAGAAAGAGTCAGTGACACGACAAGCAAGCAATAACTGGCAGAATTGTATCGTTATCAAGTAGCAGTAAATCTGCGTTCACACGCGCTGTTAACTGCAAGATTCACAAACACTTTGTCAGCGTTCCGCTTATCAGCTCTCTTTGTCCTAGCATCGCAGGACATTTGCATTGCGAGCTGTGACGTCATTAATGGCTTAACTGAAATGAGCCGGGCAGCACTTGTGTATCATGTCTATCGTGGTTTTATTGCGGCCTGTAATTTTATTATTATTGTGGCTCACGGGGACCTGACCGAGTTTTGCGGGTAATGATAGCGACACAGAGCGAAATGAACTGCAATTACCTATATCATGATCCAGTAAAGCAAAAAGCGAAACAAATAAATTAAAATTAAAGAAAAAAATCACACAATAATATAAAATATTTCATTTCATTTCATTCATAAAATATTGTTTTTAAAGAGTTAATCCACAATTAGGGAAATACTAAGCTATCGGAGCTATTGGCGGTCATAGCCGAGGAGCATCCCAATAATTCTTGACAGGCTAGGTGTCGACTCGGTGAATTTATTGGTTAGATAGAGCATCCCTGCCTTGGAGAGGGTCGCGGGTTCGAATCCCGCCTGACAAGCCGGTTATGGTACGGCATAACCATCAAGATAACCGTATACTATGGTATAGTATACGGTTATCGTGATGGTTCCTCTTGTTGTGCCACTTTTTTCCATATTCCTGAATATTTTCCGCAAATTTCGTTCATATCCATTACGGAAACCTGACGTTATAAAAGTAGTGTTAAAAATAATTATCACTGGAATTTAATATTATGCTTTGGTTCGTCCTGACTAGCGGTACCACTCAATTTTCCCATACAAAATGCCTATTTTTGAGCCTGCGCTATTACCAGTAATTTCACTACAGGTCCCGTCTGAAAACCAGCGCTGCACCGTACCATTCACTGTTTTGGTGCAGCTTATGCTGAGATAGGGACCTTTTTGGCCCCATGCAACATATTATTACTATAATTTAATTTTATCTTTTATCACGTTTTTATTGTCTTTTTACTTTTACCTATTTTGTATACTTACTTTCTTTTTTTTTAACTTTTGTCTTCTCTATATTGTTTTTGGGAACTAATAAATGATCTTTCTTTCTTTCTACCAGCTGCGTGCCTGCGTAAGTGAGGAAATAGATCACCGCACTTCTGCGTGCTCGATACTAACCCTTGTTCATCGTTTATTTCACTTCACTCACACATACAACTGAAATTATTATAATAGAAAATGCAGTCATTTTTTTTATATTACACCTCAAATATCCTCTCATGGCGGTTAAAGGTACGAAGCTCAGCTAGAAGAGCGTTAAATATGAATGTGAAAGGATATAAGGGAAGAGGTAGACCAAAGAAAAGATGGATAGACTGTGTGAAAGATGACATGAGTAAGAAAGGAGTGAATACTGATATGACGGCTGATAGAGGGGAGTGGAAGAGAAAAACATGTTGTGCCGACCCCACATGAAGTGGGATAAGGGCAGGGAGATGATGATGATGCCGGTTAAAGGTACGAGCCTAAATCAGCATTTTGTACGGGCAAGATGCAACAGCAATGGCGCTAGTCAGGACCCCAATGCTTAATCAACATTTGCCGTGGCTGTGCTGTGGTAAAAGTAATTACACTTTACTGCAGTAAACGTGGACGTTCAATTAAAGCTTATCGCAGAGCAGCCTCGCAAGTTTCGAATCAAAATCAGTGTGCCATGACGCTTTAAAACGTAATTAGTGAAAGTAGATAATACTTATGTGAATACTGTAATTATGTAATTATCGGCTCCACACGGGCAAAGATATACCTAAATAACATAATTATATTATACTAGCTACCGCCCGCGGCTTTGCTCGTGTGGTACCTAGGTACAGTTGTCTCTCAAAAAAGTTGCCTTTTATTCTAGGTATCATAGGTATTATAGGTAGGTAGAGCCGTTACCGCGTGATTGAACAACAAACATCCAAACATCCTCACAAACTTTCGCATGCAGTTACAATATTAGTATCATAAAAAACAAAACTTTGATAACTTGGACCTATGTTATGTGAATTTCTACGAGTACATAAAGAAGTGCCATATTTACTGGGTCTTGTAGTTCCGGAGATTTTTTTTTGAGTGAAAAAATCACTTCTTCATTATTATTAAACGGTTATTCTTAAATCAAGAAATAAAGTTTATTTAGGTAACATAAAAAAAAGATTTTGAATGTAAGAGATATTAGGGAAAGTGTTGATTTCAGCCGCAAATGAGGTAAACCTTCTTCGTTTTTTCAAAAATTACGATGGGATCTATTTCATCGCACTTTTATGAGCTGGAAACATTTTATAAGGGCGATTCGGAACAGTGTTTTTTCAGGGTTAGCGCATTACAGAAATAATCCCAAAGTTCAAAAAATATTTGCAAACATTGTGAAGAGAATACGACCTGGTAAAAATATTACCGTAGGTACCTATAGTTCTATTATTTGAGAATGTGGACCATGTTTATATTTTCGGTGTTACCAGCATGTCATTTATTTTTATCCACTTGGCTCGTTCCTCTTCACACATTGTGTCCCAACACGTGTTGGCACCACAGGTGTAGCAAAATAATTGGCTCACTTTAAACTTCGATTATTCTGATACAATTCAGCCGCAACGTACCAACATATTGCTGGTTATGTATCGATCGGTCGCAGAAAGCACATTTACGAACCGCAATGTTATAGGAACAATAGCGATCCATCAACTCGTAACGCGGTGTCGACGGGGAAACAAATTGCTGTGCTACGTTGTAAACTTTAGCATTAATATTGCTTTAGTTGTTGTAGCTTGTAGCTTATCACTTTATTCCTGGTTCCTATATAAAGGCACGCGTTCCTTGATGCGCATGAACGCAGCAAAGAACACGTGCCTTATGCTAAAAACTAGAGCCAATAGATCTTTCATTTTGAGCATGAACGTGATGTCACTCATTCACGCGTTGCTCACTACTGTTTGCTCGCGCATTTTATCATTCGTAGTAATGTTTTACAAGACTGCATTTCTTTCCCAACTAGAAAGTCGTGTTCAAACGGTGAGCGATTTGTCATCTTTTCATTTTATGACTAGGTACAAAGAATAAAGCTGTGCACGAAAGGAGCCTTTAAGAGGCGCACTTTAATCCTTTCACTACACTCATTCTTTCACCGACGGTCATAGGCCCTTTTCAAGGCCACCATACCTTAACCGGGCCACTGACCTAGTACAGGATGACCAAGAAAGAATCAGTGACACGACAAGCAAGCAAGCATAAAGGTCAATTTTGAGTGTGATAAAGTTATGTCATTCTTAGCAATATTGCTCAGCCCTCAAAGTCAAACTCAAAATTGACTTTATGCAAAAGACGAAAGGATAAATTCATCACACAATTTTATATGATATATTGCACCCGAAAATTGAAAGGCGCGCGCACAAAACCTTAGGTAATAAGTACGCGACTCCTTGGCATGCCTAATCGCGTGAATGTCGGGAATATCCAGCAACAAAAACCAACTGCAAAATCGTTGTAGAATAATATTTATGCTTTTCAAAACTCAGCTCGTTTGTATTTCCCGAGAAAATCCGGCAAGGCAGGAGCAGTCGATGAATAAGAAATGAATTATTCCGGTTTCCTCAAAAAATTGCGTTCAAATCTTTTGCTGGGGATTTTTCCCTTGATGAAGGACATTGTTTGTAATGAGCAAGAGTGAATAAGGCCCTGTATCCTGTGTAAACTCTATGAATAACGTTTTTCAAATATATAATAATATGCTTACTATCAGAATGTTGAAGCACTAAGCTTAGATCGGCCTCTCTAAAATTGGCTTCCCACTGTGCGTGATTTTACATATTGAAGGACCGAGACAACTATAAATGCCCGCGCACCGCACCAAAGCTCAACCCTTGAACCGGCACCTTCGCTATACCACAGACAAGGCTCTACCAAAGCTGAAAAGCTGAAAAAAGATCTAAAAAAACTGATTTGAAAAAGTTTGGGATAAAATCCGAAGAAAATATGAAAATTTTGATGATTTCCTTTCACAGGATAGGCCTTTAGTGATAGTATAAATATAATGAATCACATTGTATACCATGATGCGGCCCCAGGCGATATCATGCATAATAGTCAGTAAACACCCGCACAATGGGAAACCACCACCAGAACCTGCAGTAGCTTTGAGTGGAAGTTAGTTAGCGTCGTTCAGCTAACGTATATACCGAGCCTTATCCAGGCCTGTAGATCACTATGTCTATTTGGGTCAGACGATTCAACTAGGTAGGTCCAACTTCGACAAAGAGGTCAACCGACGAATCCAACTCGGATGGGCAGCGTTTGAGAAACTTCTTCATATCTTCTCGTCGGAGATACCGCAGAGCCTCACGACGAAAGTCTACAATCAGTGCGTGTTGCCAGTGATGACATATGGCATTGAGACTTGGTCGTTAACTATTGGCCTCATACACAACCTCAAAGTGGTACAACGGGCTATGGAGAGTGCTATGCTAGGAGTTTCACTACGTGATAAGATCCGAAATGAGGAAATTCGTAGAAGAACCAAGGTCACCGACATAGCTCTCAGAATTAGCAAGTTGAAGTGGCAGTGGGCAGGCCATATAGCTCGCAGAACCGATAACCGTTAGGGAGTAAAGGTTCTCGAATGGCGACCACGAACCGGGCGATGCAGGGTTGGAAGGCCCCCCACCCAATGGACCGACGACATTGTGAAGGTTGCGGGAAGTCGGTGGATGGAAAAGGCTCAAGACAGTTCGTGGAACTCTTTAGGGGAGGCGTATGTCCAGCAGTGGACTTGTTGACAGGCTGATGATGATGATGATGATCCAGGCCTGTAATAAGGAGCAAATGGGTCGTAGGTATTGCAACGACGCCATTCGTTTGATCTTATTCGGAAGCCAAACAGAGAAATACCAACAGCGTTTTACATTGATGTTGATAAAACATTGTTATCGGTGATTTAATTATCTATGCCAAATACAAACGTAGGTATGCTAGTTGTGCCTTTCCTCTCTCGTACGATTATATCCTGTTGCTTGTTATTTAAGGCTCGCATTCTTAATCCTTAACAGGAACTTTAAGACTTACAAATCATCCAAAAAAATGTTCCGAAAAATCAATCAATCAAACTACTAATTTCACATTAACTAAATATTTTTATAGGATTATTTCAATGTCATGCTTAAAAAAAATAGAAAAAAAAACCATTGAAATTGAACCAGCCAGTGGTTACGCATTAATCGGTGTACACATATTAATACTGGCCTCATAGCTCAGTTGGTAGTAACTCTGCGCTTCTGCGCGACCTCTAGCGCCTTCTGCGCTAGAGGTCGCGGGTTCGATTCCCGCACTGGACAAACATTTGTGACTAACACAGATGTTTGCTTGTGTCTGGATGTTAAATATTTATCTATTATATGTATAACAGTCTCTGGTACCCATAGTACACAGGCTATGCCTAGTTTGGGATCAGTTGACCGTGTGTGATATGTCCGGAATATTTATTTATTTATATATATATATTTATTTAATAATAAAAAATATAAACATAGGTACATAGCTGCCGAATTGATAATGTTCTCATTTTTTGAAGTGGCTTAAAAATATATAAGTTGTATTCCCATTGTTATTATAGCAGTTCCCTAGTACTTATAATGATGATACTTAAAGATACAAAGAGTTTTAAAGGTTCTCAGAAGCAGTTAGCTCAAGCGTCGCTTCATTTTATCAAGACAAAGCGGCTAACTCAAGTTATCTCTACAGGGTCCACAGAAATTAGATCCTGCTGCATTCTGCAACATTCCAGACCCTTAGCACCAGCATTACTGAACCGATAGCCAGGCGTATTTATAAATAACACAACAGTCACATACATATTTCCCACACTAGGATTCCCTGTCGTGCGTATCAGAAACTACGAGTACCATGGTACCACAACACTCAGACCCGGAAAAATACGTGCAGATCATGCAAACAATAGTCCGGCAGCGGGAATGGAACTCGCACCCCTTGCGTCTCAGACGGGCACACGCCCCCTGTACCACCGAGTTCGTCAGATGTCGTCAGGTCGTCAGTTATGCCTTCGACAACTTTTTATTTTTACGCAGTTACGAAATTTCAAATCCCAAGAGCGTTATTCAAACACGCAGTTGCTTTCAAAAAGCTGTAAGACATGCGATTGGAATTTGCCATTGACTTTAATTTTTAAGTGTATTTCACGAATGTTTTTTAATTCTCAGTTGCGTAAAGTTAGTTAAAAATATTCTCGACTTATAAGTTAAGAAATCCTCAATCTTTTCACTATGGTTCGAGATACCAATTAACAAAATCTTTGACCATTTACTGACTGTAAATGATTGAATTAGCAAGGACTCGCTGATGGCACTTCAAAACGTACAAACTAGTGCTAGCCTAGTGATGGCTTTATTGAGTAACATTCCTCGCAGAGATTTTCCAAGGGCCTGCATCAGATGCCGAGTTTTATGAGGTGAGATTCGGAATGATCCCTGCAGACTGACATTTACATTCACTTTACCGCACTAGAATTTAATGCAGCTGCAGTCCAGTGCAGCAGTGTATTCCAATGCTTGGCTTGTTGACAAGCGGGCGTTTTTCCAACAAGTCTTAGTAGAAGCTCGCTTTTGTGGGTTTTTGACAAGTGTCAGATCGTACCAAATTTTTCGGCGCCAAGTTATCGAAAGTCCATTATAACGATGAGTCATCTGTTCAAAAGCCTATTAAATTGAAAGACGAAGAGTGCGACAGGACACTTCAGCTTAAAACTTCTTTAATATTACAAGGACGAGTGTCAGAAATACATTTTGCCGATACCGAATTGTTCGGTGCAAAGTTATTGAAAGAAGATTTTCGAACAGATGACCCATCGCTGAACATTTCAGCGATGGGTCATCTGTTTGTAAATCTATTCGAAAGCCTTCTAATCGAAAATCTTAAAACCAAGTGGATCTTATCAAGAAAATTATCAAGAATCTTAAAACCAATAGGACACTTCAGCTTAAAACTTCTTTAAGATTATATAAACGAGATTGAGTAGAATAAACCATGTGACAATTAATATAATGTAAATAAGAATGTAAGTTATTATTATCTTTATAGTAGGTACCTATTGCAGTTTTGTACACCGCCATCTTATTTTATTTGTTTATCCCGTCTATCCAAAGGTTGTCTGGAAAAGATGGATGGATGGAGTTTTCGCGATAAGGCCGCCCATTGCTCCTTTTATTTGACGTTTTTCCTTAGTATTTTCCCCTTTTTTTATTTGTGTACATTATAGAGTTAATCTATCATCTATAAAATGCTACGACGCCTACTGCCAGCAGTTCATAGAGCTGGGGTTCTTAAGCAAATGCCACCGCCTTCCCAGTAAACTCATAATAAGTTAATAGCCACAAAGTGCGGCGCAACGCTGCCATGAGTGTAGATGTACGAGACACTCTGACAAAGCCAGATAGTGTTCTGAGAGAATCGGAGGCTTAATTCGTTTTGGCATCGCCTTATAATGCGATTCACATGTAAAACTCATTGTATGTGTTTTTTTTTGTTTTTTTTTTAAACCTGTTGTGCCGACCTTACATGAAGTGGGATAAGGGCAGGGAGAAGAACATAGAGGGTACTTTTTTTTACATATCACACACGGTCAACTGATCCCAAACTAGGCATAGCCTGTACTATGGGTACCAGAGACTGACATACATAATATATATATATTTAACACCCAGACACAGAACAAACATCTGTGTTAGTCACAAATGTTTGTCCAGTGCGGAATCGAACCCGCGACCTCTAACGCAGAAAAATATCAAGACTCCTTAAGTAACCTTAGTATTGAATAGGATGGGCAACATAGAGACTCATGCCTTGGTCTTCCAGGCAGCCGTTGGCGTTTTCGCAGTAACCATTGGTCCAGTTTTCGCGTCAGCCTGACGATAAGTTTGGTTGCTTGCTTGTCGTGTCACTGATTCTTTCTCGGGCATTCTGTATTAGGTCAATGTCCAGGTTGAGGTATGTTGGCCCTGAAAAGGGCCTATGACCGTCGGTGAAAGAATCAGTGTAGTGAAAGGGTTAAAGTGCGCCTCAGCGGCTCCTTATGTGCACAATTTTACATTGCAGTTATTAATTTCAATTTTGATAGGTATGGCATCATGTCGTATTAATAATAATGATGTATGCGGCCTAAGGTCTCCTGAAAGTCCTGGAACCATGTAATCGTAGCTGTTCCATCATACGTACAATGCGCTCGTTTTGGCTGTCACATCCAGTCCTGTCGAGTCTCGGCTTTCGCAACTAATTAATAATGTATGTCTGAGTTCGCGCAAATGAAATTAGCTACTGTGCCTCTCAAATCCAGAATTATTTCTAGTTATAAGGCTACACGGCAGAATTTTAAGCGTGATAGAACATATTCGGCAAAAAGTGACGCTACTACACACACGAGCATTTTAAAACAATTACGGCTCTACCTGCAGACTACAGTTTATTAATAAGTGAATATCATTTTATGGATAATATTAATATGACTCAGACAATATAAAATAGAGAAAACGGGAGCTAATGTTAGTGTGCAATAAGTTAATCCTATAAAGTACCAAACAAGTAAGCACGCGAGTCAAAACGCGAAATGATTCTGATAAAATCCTCGCATAACAAATTGGCAGATTTTTTCAGAGCTGCAATTTTTCATTATTAAATTCAATATTGCTGCTGGTGGTTTTTGTCGATAGATTTTATTAAAAATAAAAAATAATTCAGACTGTTTTCATACCGTTATTTTGGATGGCAGAAGAGATTACATGAAAAGCTTCAAATAACTATCGTTTCATAATCCAACCATCCATATAAAATAATGTTCCTACTGAGTACTAGGTGGAGATAATCTTCAAGATGATCTTTCTTGTTTTCACAATAATAGGGCTTAGGACCTAAACCACATAATATCTGAGATACATCATCATTATAATCATCATTAGCCTGACCAAGTCCATTGCAGGACATACGCCTCCCACAAAGAATCCCACGATGAAGGGTTTTGAACCTTCTTCATCCACCGACATCCCGCAATATTCACAATGTTGTCAGAAATTCGGTGGGGGGCCTTCCTACACTGCACCGTACGGTTTGTGCTTGCCCTTCAGAACATTAATAGCATTTACAGAAGATATTAATCCAGATTTGTCTTGCTTCAGCACGTTTAATTTGAATTAGATAACGACGACCTATGTAGCGTAGCGGGTAACTTGAGACGCGGGTACGGGTTCCCCACACACTGCCGGGACAAATGTTTGCGTGATCTAACTTTTGGTGCAAGTTACTAGGTTTACTGAGTTTAACTTCGTTTAAGTCCATAAAAGTTCTTTATAGAACTACACCTTCTACTAAACTTTCCTACTCCAACAATCCAACTTGCTTGCAGGCGTTCAAAGCAAGCGAGCGACGCAGTATTTAAACTGAAAACTGTAAACTGCCTTCTGGAGACTAGCATTAGATTAGATGTAATCGATTCGCTGGGGAGTCCGCCACAAATCTCAAACGACCAGTAAAGCTGAAACGCTGAAAACAATGAAACTTTTTTGTGCCATCCTCCCGCACAACGTCAACGCCAGGGCCACCGGGGAAGATACAACTTTTCTTCTCCATCTACTCAGATACCAGCCGAGATAGCTATAGTGGCCCAAGCTGAAGAATAGGCCCCTCCTTATCTTACCCCTGGATGGATGAGGCGGCTAAGGGAGAAAAGCTTTATTCAGTAGAAAGACAATTAAAAAAAAATGTCTATAGCAAGCTGTTTGAACATGGCTTAAGCTATAATATTACTTACCTGAATAGCGGCTGACTGTACAAAAGTTACTTAGTCCGAATCATTCTCACAAATCGTGAAATATAAAAATAACTTCTTAAGATTGTTAAAGACACAGACGAAACCACAGCCTCCATACGAGTAGGTAAGTGTATTTACGAGTAGGTAAGTGTATTCGACTGGCCTCATAGCTCAGTTGGTAGTAACTCTGCCTTCTGCGCTAGAGGTAGCGGGTTCGATTCCCGCACTGGACAAACATTTGTGACTAACACAGATGTTTGTTCTGTGTCTGGATGTTAAATATATATCTATTATGTATATCAGTCTCTGGTACCCATAGTACAGGCTATGCCTAGTTTGGGATCAGTTGACCGTGTGAATATGTCCGGAATATTTATTTATTTATTGAGTTTCAAAGTAGTTGGTTACGAAACCACAAACTGGAAACGAGTATCTAGGTAAGTATAATGCCAGTTTCACAGTACCTACACACCGGCAATGTTCACTCCCGGTGCCAATAACATTGCAAATGTGCATCTAGCAGCGGAATGCAATTATTGGGTATCCTCACCTTGTGATATGCTTTTGACGGCCAATTTTCTGGTATGAGATGTACAGATCTAGGAATGGAATGCTTCTAAAGTTGGGACTGCGTGTGTTTGTTTTCTACCTACTACCTTGTGTGCTACCATGTGTATGCAACATGACATGTGAAGCAGCAATAAGCTGAGTGCAGCATTATCATTTGTGTACTAATCTTAGTATGTTCCTTTATCCATCCTGTGTTTTTTGTATGTAAACTTAATAAACAAACAAAAAAATACACAAATAAACATTTGCTATTCTATTCAACTCAGTACTCGTGCACTGTCTGTGATAAGGGGCAGGTGAGTTTATTTTTGTATTCTGATATAAAAAAAATGTAATTATGTTCTTTTTTATTTTTAAAAGACTCTATTTTTCCATACTTATCCATCTGTCAATTTTTACTTGTCTGAATTCGATAGCTGATCCAGTTCAGTTACACAATGAGGTATAGAGTTCAGATCAAACAGAAAGCCGAATCAACGTTACCGGACGAACAAGAATTATGAATGTCAGCACTATTTAGAGTCTGAAGCCGTGTTTCAACGCCATGCGATATGTCAAACAAAATTTGTTTCAAAATTATCCTTAACCAACAAACAAAGTAAATTTTTTGTATGACATTTTGGGGATTGCTCAACGATATCATTCAAAAGGTAAATGGATCATTTAAAAAATAAATTTTAGATGACATAATAAATAATAATAATAAAAGTCGTTTATTTCAGGCACAGTAGGTAGGTACAAGTACGTACACCCATATTAAACATAAATATAAAAATAAAATAATAAGGTCACAAAGGCATAGTAGATAAATCTACTGTGTCAGCATACCTTCTTATGTAAAGTAAGTATGTACACTTATTTCCTATTTCCGTCCATATGGACGGAAATCCGATGTTTGTAAATTGGATTGGGCAGATAATCATAGACAGCCCTACATAAAGTATGCCGTTTGAACACTGCCCTTTCTTGTATTATTTGATGAGCAGGAGCAACAAGGCCCTTTAGACAAGAGAGTTTCGAAAGTCATTAATAATTGAATGACGATTCCAGCTACGCTGTGCTGAATTTGCATTTCAAAAGCCACATTGCAGCTGGAGACAAAGCCAAAGAGCTGCAGTTAAACGGAAATAAAACACGACAGGCGCGAGTTATGATTCTGTGTCGAGAATTCCGTGTGCGGTATCGTAAGTTATGCTTTTATTACAATTTAAATTATGGCCATTATTTATTAGCGGATGGAATTGCAACTATTGACCCGGTAAGTATCGTTGTGGCGTATTAAAGTCCTTGAAGGATGGTCTAATACAATGAAGAGACCTGGTTCACCTCCTTGGCAGCCAGAGGAACAAACCGACACGCAAGCGATCCTTATCCATTTATCACATCGTTCAACTGCGTAAGTTGTGGCCGTGCTTGTACAGCCATCAGAGAAAATGTTTAAAACGATCCATCTCAGATACTGCTTGAACTGTCTAAAAGAGACGTAGAGGCCGATGATGACTATGAATACTTTTAAGATAGGTACGCTATAATAAAGAATCAACAAAGGCCGTAAAAAAATTACTGTGAATATACCGAAATACTTGGAAGATTAACTGTAATTACGGCAATAACAACGTTTATAGACGTCTCAATTACCTAGACCTGTTTTAATTACAGTTGGTGAAAACTCAAATAAGATTGTCAAGTTATATTAGGTATCGATACCATAAAAAACACGCTTTAATTACTTAAATTTTTTTAGGTGAGGCGTTCGGTGGTACTTAGATCAGCTCGTTGTCACTATAATATTGTATTGGCATTGGAACTTCACAGTTTCAGCTTAATAGGTGAATTTGCTGAGGAGTTCCGTGGAACAGGTCCTGTCTCTATCACCATTATATTGTCTATAGTCATTGAAATTACATACAAATTTTCAAATGGTAACGATGACTAGAAGTGAGTAAAATTTGATTTGTTGACAAACAAACAATAAATCAAACGATAATGTCAGGTGACAGACAGACTCCTAGATTGATGAAAGTTATATGACCTAGCCGTGATGGCCCCGGCTGAAGAATAGGCCCCTCCATATCTACCTATCCGCGGATGTCGTAAGAGGCGACTAAGTGAAGAAAGCTAAAAGGGGATGGGCAGCAGCGTCCCTCATTTTAACAACGATAGCTCTAACTGCGCTCGCCAACCCGCATGCCCAGCGTGGTGAGTATGGGCAAATCCCCCCACATGATAAGGAATTCGCTCTGTCTGTGGGTGAGGCCATGTTCAGCAGTGGACGTCGTACGGCTGAAATGATGATGATGATGATGATATGAACTCTATTTTCCAAGAGTATGCTGTCTTGTCCTAGTTTTTTTGGCTTCCTTTATGAAATGATATGAAAAGATTTTATTCCCACGGAATCCTAAACAGAGCCTCACAGAAAAAATACCATGACGTCACAAACGGGGTAGTGCCACAGTAGCGCTTTGAGGGCTCAGCCTCCGCGATTACTAACGCTTTGCGGCGCGCGCTAATTTGAATCACTTCAGACAAATTACTGTCAACATTTACTATAATTGCGCATAACGAAACTAATCTTGGCAGCTGTTGAAGACTTGAGGTAGCTGTGGTTTTATCACTGACTAGCTAACACCTGCGAATTCCGCGTATAGGTATAAAAAAATATGTTTTGTCTCCTCTCGTACAATCTTTGATAACCCATCTTTAAAAATCCCTGAAATACATATAAGTATAAATATTTGCTCAGGTCAGTATTGTACTTTTTTTAATTTTGTTTATGTTATACGGAGGCAAACAGGCTTACGGCCCACCTAATGGTAAGTGGTTACCGTCGCCTATTGACATCAGCAACACCTGGAGCATTGCTAATGCGTTGCCTGCCAAACCTCCTCCCCCCTTAAAGAGCTCTGGCAACATTTGAAACAAATAATGTTATTTGGCTGCGATCTTCTGTAAGGCGGAGGTACCTCCCAGACGGGCTGCTCCAATTTATAGCGAGAAAATCTCGCTGTGCCCTACCTCCTCCTAAAAACTAAATTCCACCGTGATTCGCCAGCCCCGACCAAGTACTGAGATGATTGTTGAAACTTATTTGTATGGACGCTTTATCTACATACGCTTTAAATCAGAACATGCGTTTTCATTGTTGTGATAAATCATTGGAATTTATTGCTGATTCAATTTCATTACAAATGGAGTGAATACCAAATGAATTCGCGAGGGATACCTACCTACCAGATTTATTCTCGCAAATAAATGATCCGTCTCTCTGCTTGAAATCAACCACATGCCGGAACAGAGGCGGATACTCCAAATATATTCCGCGATTTATTAATTATGGCCGAGTTTTGTGTGTTTTGATTATCCTTCTTTTATCCCAACTCGGTTCTGCATGATCGCGAGATTGAAAGGGATGCGAGGAACACAATAAATGCAGGATGGATGAAATGGCGACAGGTCACGGGAACCATGTGTGATCGGCGAATGTCCCTTAAACTTAAGGGGCAAATTTACAAAACGATCATAACATAAGACATGTCGTGAGTCGTGTTGTATGGATCTGAGTGTTAGGCTACCATAGGACGGATGATAGAAGATTGCACGCGGCGGATGCGAATGTTAAAATGGATTTGTGGAGTGACTAATGGATAAGATAAGGAATGAGTATAAGCGGGTGCGGGTTCCATTCTCGCTGCGGGATATATTTTTGCATGATCTGCGAATATTTGCCCCGAGTCTGGGTGCTGTGGTAACATGGTACTCATTGTTTCTGATCGATCGACACAGGGCATCCTAGTGTGGGGCCAGGATTATGGGTGGGGTTGTTTAAGTTAATACAATTCTTCTCATTAATAACTCTAAATAAAACATATTAACAGCCCTATGAAAATGAAGACGTATTAATCAATTCGAATCCTATTTGTGGCTTTACCAACACAATACCAGTGATAATAATGAAGCTCTGAGTAACCTCGCCTCGCCGATAATTTCATTCCAACACCGCGACTACAGTTGAATTGAGAAATACAAAATCGTAGGAACGCTGGATGTGGCATTTAGTTAAATTTTATTGATCGAGCGAGCGAAGCGACCTATGATCTCCGAAACGACTTGGTGTTGTATTTGTATGTTTGTGCGAGCATAGCTTTCGAACGGTTTATCCGATCCGCATGGACTTTGGATAGGTCGACAGATTGTAGGTACATCTTTATCAATTAGCTGGTATTAATAGAAGTAAATCGGTAAAATATAAATATGTTATAAAAAAATTCATATGAAAGAGCTTTTTTTATACATGACAAAACGATTTTTATTTTAAATCTAGTTTTGTTACTCGTAGTGAAATTTGGAAAACCATCCCATTCCCATTTGTTGTTAATGTTTCAATGACTTCGCAGTTCAGGATGATTAGATTTTAGTTAGATCGGGCTCGATTTTCAAAGTTTGTCTCAACTTTTACCGGACATCATTTTATTTCCCTTTTTGTAGAATGCCCTAAGTAATTCAGGAAATGGTCAGAATTGGTTTGACGATCACGGTAGCGAAAAATATTTGCGTGATATGCAAATGTCAGGGCATGTCGGGGTTGTGACAAATATTATTCGTAGTTTTTTTTACATGAAACAGTGTACCCTATTGCGGTGTCTACAATGTATATGACTCTTGGGCGTTATTTAGGAATTTATACAATGATAATTTTATTTAATATTGATCTGACAATATCAATAAAAATTTTAAAATGTATCAGTCCTAATCAGTCAGTAGTAAGCAGTGGAGCTTGACAAAAGCCACTCTCAAATTCTCTACAGTTTTCCCACTCCTGTGCCAAGGTGGTCCAGTCTGTACGAAATTTTTCAATCTCCATATCTCTCCATAAATTGATAAATACGAAGGCGTCAAGGAGAAGCTTTGGACATGAGAGAACAGTGCCTGAATCGAAATCTCAGTAGTCATATCTCGTAGTACGTAGGTAGTTGGTATTAAAACATTGTCAAAAATTGCGGTGACCGATAGTGGATGAACTGCTTCATGCTGTGAAGAGTACACGTAGCTCTGTAGCTGCTGTAACGGTTTTTAAAGAGTTAAACAGGTATTTGGATACAAAAGCGGTAACTAAACGCACTGGATAGAAATTCATTTTTTATTAATAAATCTCTAGCTTTTATTAAATTCAATAGTTTTAGTAAACTCTGAACTTTCAGTAAAAAATATGCAAATAAAACGCGTGAAAGCGGGACTTGCTGACACAAAAAATTTGGACATAGATTTAATATAGGTATCTGAAACATTAAGTCAGGCGTGTAGCTAAATATTTATGAAACGAGCTCTGTAAAAATAATTCTGTAATTTAAGAGGAGGTAGGGCACAGCGAGATTTCCTCGTTCTGAATTGGAGCAGCCCGCCTGGGGAGGTACCTCCGCCTTACAGAAGATCGCAGCCAAATAACATTTTTTGTTTCAAATAGTGTTGTGTTCCTGCGGTGAGTAAGGTTGCCAGAGCTCTTTAGGGGGGAAGGGGGTTCGGGGTCGGCAACGCGTGCGTGATGCCTCTGGTATTGCAAGCGAAAAATATTTATTTAAAATTTAAAATATCTATTGGTAATCAGTTGAGAAAGAAACAAAGAAGGCATCTTTTCCAGCTTATAGATTGACTTGTTGAGCCTCGTTTAAATCGGAATACAGGATTCTCCATAGCTTATCCGAGTATAAGGAAACTTATTTAAAAGTTATACCAATATCGCATCCACGGGTCTTACCGATTCCCAAGCTTTCGTATTGTTCTTGTATAAATTTAAAATTACTCAGAGAGGCGTACCTACAGTAAATGGTAAATTTCTGATTGTCAGCGAAACAAAGGGAGGAATGAGCTAGCGGAGTTCGCATACGAATGACTCGAAACAAAGTTTTTATATATATTTTTTGTTTACAACCAGAGGGAGCAGAGATCACGTAGCCGAAGAGACCAAGTAAATGGAAAAATATATGGAGTGTATGGAAGTTTAATTTATTTAGTCTCGCTGGAACGGAAATATAGGGTACATTTAAGGTTAATTGTTTTTTTTGTTGTGAATGTGTTGTTATGTTTTTATATGTGTGCCCTATGATTATTGAAAGCTGTTAGGTATTTTCGTTATAATAGCATAATACTTCCTTTTATTTAGTAAAATAAACATTATTACTAGGAAAATCGCAGTTGTTTATTGTTAATTTATAAATATATTTAATATGCTAATGTCAAAAACGACTGACCCGGCAGGTATTTTAAGAAATTTCCTTTTCCTCTAAAACCTCCCAACCTCTACAAAAAAGCATAAATATAATTTTAAAATGAAAACAGGTAGTCAGGTTTATCTCAAAGATCTTGTAAATTGGTTTTTCTTGTTTAAGGCTGCTAAAGGTTAAGAAAGAAATGCCTAGAGTACACATTTTTTATGCAAAGGAGCCTCATTTTCAGCCGACAAACGTAGGTACCTACCTAATACTTTCGGTGAGCGCTCCGCCTAAATTTGACGATAAACTGAAAATTATACGCTTTAAAAAGTGTCGCAAAGATTGCTTAGAAACAGACATACGATTTTCGCAACACAATAAATATAGTTATAGCAACCTACCCTAGTTCTCCTTGAAGGAAGATTCGGTTTGAGTAAACAAAGATCTAGAAGTACCTAAACCTTTCAAGCCATCACGAATTCCTCGGATTCATTGCCCCATTATATTTTATGTGAATTACTAAACAGAGCATAAATTTATTCAATTATACGAATAATACCTTTGTTGCTATTATACTTACCTCAAAATAGATATCCAAATAAAACGTAATGGCTATTTACCTTATTCCCCCTCTTTCTCTCCCTCTCCCTTTTCTCGTAATGTACCGGATGTCATGGAAGGCTTTATATTCCTCTATTTTCTTGGAGAAATTTACTCACCTGAAACAAAGAGAACTGATTGTAATCATGCTAATATTCTAAATAAGTCTATTTATTCAATATCTTTCAGCATAAATTGTGTCGTTTAAAATACAGTACGAGTTAAATTTCCGTGTTTTTTTATTACACAATTTCTTTCTTTCTTGGACTTTCTTACTGTAAATTTGTAATTTTTAACAAAAAACATTGTTATTTGCTAACCTTCACTTTACTTTACTCCCCTCAAATCGCAAATGATGTCAAATTAGGTTAGTTTTTTATTTAATTTTCTTCTTATAACAGCTAAGAATGGCTACAAGCTTAGTATATGCATATTCGCTTAAGGAATCAGAAGATACATCAAGGATCACGGCACTTTAGATTTCAAAGTATTGACGTCTGGTTTTGTACGTTGCGTGTATGCGTTGCGTACATACGCAGCAAAGAACGCTTACCTTAAGAATGCCAGGGTCAGAAAAAGGTATATCTTTCGGAAATTAACAGTGGTATAATTATAATAAACAATAACTGCTCTGTAACTTTTCTTAGAATTCCTTTAGAACTTGCCAAAACGCCACTCACATTAAATTGACTTTGCGGTTGGAAAGATAATTAATGACTCAAGAATTTGAGGTGAGTTTTCAAAATTAAAATCCATTAATTTATTAATATTTGATTAAACCTGTCATGAATTTTAATTAATATTAACATTCATTTTTATTTGAGAATAATAATAAAAAGCTTGTGAATAATATTGGGCCGACTTCAGAGAGGAGATATAAAGCGCCTTGTGACTGTCCTGGCCCCCAATTCTACTAAATGGCTTCAAAATGACAATGGTTCAATGTCAAAATGACCACTTTTGACACTTTTGGTATTCTGCTATCACAGTCGTATTTCAATGGCAGTCATTGTGGAACCAATGGACCAATGAAATCAAAGAAACGAAGGTGGCGTACCTTCGTAACTGAATGATAATGCTGCAATCATTATCATGCGATTATAATTTTCAAGTCATTGAATTATTAGAATTGGGGGCCTATATGCTGCTCATCAGGGACGGTTACTGAACGAAGGTAGAGTAAAAGAATCTATCTATAGACACGATGAGCTTCCCCTAGGGCTCAGTCAAAATGGTTTCCAGTCCTATACCTACACAAACATTCCACAAAGTCACAAACTAGCTCATGTGGCTCGGTCGTAATTTTTGTTTAGAATGCGGTCTTTTAGTTTCAGCTCTTAATTGAATGCAGTTTTAACTCTTTGCAAGTGTAGAGAACATTAAACAACATTGTTTTGTTTAATATAAAAACATCCAAAAAGGTTTTCAAAAAGATATCAGGACGTCTGATCGAAGCGACGCGTGACCCGAGAGCTGGCTCTTATTTGGCCCAGCGAATTAGCATTGCCATCCAGCGTGGCAATTCCGCCAGCGTCTTGGGGACGCTTCCGACTGGTAGAGATCTGGATCAGTTGAGCTATCTATAGATCGTTTGTAACGGTCTTTAGATGGCGCAACTGTTTCTTGTGTATTTTGTAAATATTAACTTGTATTAGTTTTAAGTTTCTTTCTGTAAATAAAGTTTTCATCAAAACATCCAGATATCAAAAAACACTCCAGTGTGAAAGAAATTAATTGGAACAATTATATTATGTCACAATGAAATATTCAAGTTGGTATTTACAAAGCGTTAGAAACCTTTAGTAACTACTATTTTTTTTTCATAAATATGAACTACTTGCTTACGACCCGCGGCTTTGGTCGCGTGGTACCTCGATAAAATGAATAACTTAGCTATTAGTAAAGTACTCTATCTATTTCAAGTTTCATCGAAATTGGTTTTGCCGTTACGGCATGATTGAACAAGAAACGTCCAAACATCCTCACAAAATTTCGGATTTATAGTATTAGTAGGATGCGCCCCAAATGTAATAACGACCGAGTCTACAAAGGGATGCGACTTCTAACCCTACTCGTCAACCTTTAAGCCTTACTTGCCCGAATATAAAATTGAGTCCCACCGAGTTCCTAAATAGGCCCCTTTTCGAACGCGACTCATTTCTACGTAATGACTGGACCATCTACCCCGGAAGTTGTGGGTCTCACTGAGCCCTTTAATCTCCACCTGAAAAATTACTTTTCACGAGAACATTTTTTCAGCGCAAAAGTTTTACCATTCCGATAACACTGATATAAATCAGATGGCGCGGTAAAGAATTTATGCTTTCAACCTTCAAAAGTACAATGATTTTGTTATAGAGACCATTATGTCAGATTAATCTTTGGAAAGAGATAAAAGTAAAAATGCGAAAGCGAACAAATTATGAAAACAGAATTTAATTTTATGGAAAAGTATTTCAAGCGGCATGTAATTCTTTATTAGTAAAAAGAGTCAACTATCAACATAAGAAGTATGAATAATTCACGATAAAGTTACTATTACGATACGATATTTTAAGTCAAATATTAGCAATATTAGCCAATGACATCGGCGATGTTTGAAATATCTTAATTTTGGTTGGTTAATAATTTGAGATACCACAGAAATCGTTGGATAAGACGGCCCCCACTAGATGAAAAAGGCGTCCTAATAGCGGTTTCTAGGAACCGTTGGATACATACCGCACTCAGGTCACTCTGTAAATCTAGGGGGAGATCTATGATTCTAAGCAGTGGACGATCCACAGCTGAAATGATGAATGAAAGGGATTGAACTTTCTTCATTGTACACCAACTGAAAACAATACATACAAACTTGAACTAAAACTGAAACCAAACTGTACAATGAATGAGGATTGTGATGAAACTTTTAAAACTGACTTAGACTAATTAGTAAAAACTAAATAAAGTGTCCAAAATGTTGCAAAATAAATGGGTCTTTGAATAAGAAAACTTTCAAGACAGATTACTTACGCATAATTTAATTCGACACGCTCTGCGACTGATGGCATACTTAACAAGCTTCGCAATGGAAATATTAATATGGAAAATTCGAAGTGAATCCATCTTACTCCGGTTGAAGCGAGAAAATTGCGTTTTGGCTTGTTTTACGCTTCTTTTCAATTAGTTATAGCATCGTTGACTTGCGTAGGAATGGAGTCTACTTGTTTTTTTATGCGAAAATGTGTTTCATCACCATCATCATCATGATCATCGACAGCCTGTAGAATCCACTGCTGAACATAAGCCTCTCCAAATAGTTCCTTCCTTGACGAACGGTCTTGAGCCTTTTCTACCCACCGACTTCCCGCAACTTTCACAATGTCGTCGGTTCATCGGATGAGGGGTCTTCCAACACTGCGTCGTCCGGTTCGTGTTCGCCATTCGAGAACCTTTATTCCTCATCGGTTGTATGTTGTTGAAATGTTCATTATTTCTGTATTCGCGTTCTAGATTCTTCCCATATTATTTATCGGGCCATTTTAATCATATCTAATTAATTTAGTAAAACTGGCCGCAATTTGCCAGAAAATACTATAAGGTATCTATTGTTTTTTTTTTTTATAATATTAAAATTAATAAATATTCCGGACATATCACACACGGTCAACCGATCCCAAACTAGGCATAGCCTGTACTATGGGTACCAGAGACTGATATACATAATAGATATATATTTAACACCCAGACACAGAACAAACATCTGTGTTAGTCACAAATGTTTGTCCAGTGCCGGAATCGAACCCACGACCTCTAGCGCAGAAGGCAGAGTTACTACCAACTGAGCTATGAGGCCAGTCATTTTCTATATCTTTTAATGACCTGACCCATTCCCCCAAATCTCCATCCATCACTTAGGCCGATGTGGTCTTGTATCTGGATCGGATAAATGACCTCAAACCGCTACAGAAATGGGACGAACCTGCGGCAGCACAAAACCAACAAACCCTTATGAACAGTTGGACTAAATAAAATACACAAGAAACCTATAAACCTATAAACCCTTTTGATAAAGCATTTTGGTTTGCATTATTTTCTGTGAATTATTTGTAAATTATCATATTACGGCATATCGAAAATTAAATTCCATTGCGAGAAATATTTCCACTTGACACCATAAAATGCTATTGAAATATCATCCCTATCTCATTAAGATACGTTAGATATTTGCTTAACAAAGCTCAAACACTCGAAAACTCTCCACGATACGCGGCAGTCGATTATTTCGTATCCCTCTATAAAAACGTAATTAAAAGGGGTATGTACGTACATCGTACAGCCATCGCCACAAAAAGCGGGACGACTTAGGGATGACTTTTGTGAGTCTGTTGCTTGTTTGTCGTGTCACTGATTCTTTCTTGGTCATCCTGCAGTAAAGCCAGGTTGAGATTTGGTGGCCCTGATAAAGGCCCATGATCGTTTGTTAAAAACCAATGCCGTGAAAGGATAAAAGTGCGCCTCTCCTATCATGCACATTGCACATATCATGTCTTTTAGGCTCAAAGACATGCTAGTAGCCTCACTATGTTTTCTTTCTGTTATAGTGTAGCGCACATAAATTTTCCGAATGAATTTATTTGTGCTTTATCGATCATCGAAGCACCAACTCTTACCAGACAATGCGAGATCAGTTCTGGGCGAACCAAAATTTTACACAAAAACACCAGCAAAGTGACGCGAGTAAACCCGTGTGGAAAGCTAGTATTCTAAATGAACTAAGCGTCTGAAAAGTTTTGGTTTGATGTCACAACAAGTTTGTATCACAACTTTGGCCCTTGAAATTGATTCAAATTAAAATTCATTTAATTAAATAATATCTCCAACTTTTTAATGAATTCAATGAAAAAATAGTCGATTAATATTTTTAATGATTATATTATTTCAAAACGACTTTATTTACAGAAAAAAAATTAAAACTAATAAAAGTTAATATTTACAAAATACACAAGAAACAAATGAGGTATATAAGAAGCGGTACAAAAGATCTATAGATAGCTCAATTGATCCAGATTACTACGAGTCGGAAGCGTCCCCAAGATGCTGGCGTTATTGCCACGCTCGATGGCTATACGCCGTTGGTAAATTAATTTTTAAAAAATTTAATCGTACTGCCAGCATGCCATGGTGTATGTATGCCGTTTCGACATTGCATTAGAAATAATTTAGGTTAATTTCACTACTATTTTTTTATTATGGTTGAAAATGTTCTGCTTCTCATGAAAAATAAATTTATTTTGAAACAAAATGCCCATTTTATATAGGTTATCTTACAAAATTAGCAACACACAACGCCACCACAGTTTTCCTACAACCTTTTCTTACTGACTGCAAGGCCCAAGGGTGACCCGAACACAAAATATTTCCTATCCACTGTATCCATAGTATACCCTTCATTTGGAAGGGTCGGCCCTAACCCTTTACTTTTGAGGGTACGTAATGGGAACCGTCGATCTTATTGTAAAACTAAAACTGAATAATTAAAATGGTGTTCTTATTGTCTGAAGAGATTGTTTTTAATGAAATTGTAATCAGAGAATTGGAATCAAAACAGCGTCGTCAAAAATATATTATTGTTACCTTGATTTGAACTTTCATTTCACCGTCATCATCATCAGCCTATAAACGACCACTGCTGGATATAGGCCTCCCCAAAGAGATCCATGACAAACGGTCTTGAGCCATTTCCATCCACTGAATTAAATATGATTGCCTCCTACAAGAGTTATTTAGAGTCAAATAAAATCAACAAGGTTATTCATAATAAGCATGCTATCCCAAAAAGGGACACACAATTGGAAATAAAGATTGTTCTACGACTTTTGGAAATTCTACAGTATTCACTGAAAAAACTCTATGCAAAAATCTGTTGTTTCGGGTCAAATCCAGGGACTGAAAGCGGTAGAGGTTATAGGTACTGTTATCGTTACTACATTTCGGTACCATTATGCTATACTGGTAAGGCATGACGGTACCGTTATTTCATGCCGGTAGATTTCGATACCGAAATTTTGAGCCGCGGCTAGTTCGCTAGGACAGTCGCGCCGCGGTGGCGGGGTGGCGGCGTTTCATCAAAGAAAACCTTTATAAACCTATATTTATTTCGGTTATAGGTATCGGTAGCGAAATAAACCGAAATGAACTGCGATGCCAGATTTTCCGGTACCGTTATATTTATCGGTAGAGACATATTCGGGTAACCGGAATTTATCGGTATGACGTCATATCGTTATTTAAACCTTTATATTCCGGCTATTCAGTCCCTGGTCAAATCTGTTTAAACCTGATCTTTATGCCGAAGTATATAAGTTAAAAAGATGGTAAAAATAACAAAAACAGCTAAACTGACAATGTTTAAGAAAAAAATATGTATTGATGTTTTTTTCGCCTTAAGAACAAAAAACAAAGGAAGTAAAATACTAAAATCACCCATACTTGCGATTTACGAGTATATAAACTGGCTCTTAAACCAGCCAGTGAATAACCCCATCAAGTCATCATCATCATCATTTCAGCCGTTCGACGTCCACTGCTGAACATGGCCTCCCCCACAGACAGAGCAAATTCCTTATCATGTGGGGGGATTTGCCTATACTCACCACGCTGGGCATGCGGGTTGGCGAGCGCTATCGTTGTTAAAATGAGGGATGCTGCTGCGCACCCCCTAGCTTTTTTTCCCTGAGTCGCCTCTTATGAAATCCGCGGATAGGAAGATATGGAGGGGCCTATTCTTCAGCCGGGGCAACCACGGCCATTAAATAACCCATCAAGTAAGTATCATAAATAAGACGAAAATGAAGACAAATCTACCGCATGACCGCTATATTCAAAGGACGTCACGTTCACCGCCTAGAAAACTGCTTTATGGTATGATTGATGCAATGAAAAAATAAATTGGCAATACATACATTACAGAACAGAATTGTATCGGCTGGCCCGACGGGACACATATGCATGGAAATGTTCTATTTATTGCGGGCACGCTACACGTTTAATGTGAAAAATGTGCTGCGGCACTGCTCAGGATTATGGAGAATATTTTTATACAGATCTGTTCATTCTTTGCCTGACCTCATTAAATGACTGACTATTTGGTTGCTCGTAGGTAGTCTGAATCAATAAACAATTTCAAAAAAAAATCTATGGAGGAAATGAAAATTAACTGGTCCGTTTAAGAGCATAAACGAGCCTCATTTAGAGAAATCAAAGACAAAAAGATTTTTTTATTACTATTAAATCACTAGGATCACGTTGAAACGTCTTACAAACTAGTTGAACCTGGCAGACCACGCCAAGAAGAATCAGGCAAAAAACACTGCTCGGTGCCGATATTTGGAATGACAAAATGTAATGTAGAGCTTCAGTGTGGTGCCGATCGAAAAAGGTCAAGACGAGCTCATAAAGAACGAAATAACACAACAATCAAAAGATATCTTAACGTGTAAGGTTATTTTGAATAAATTTTGCTTTTTTTTCATCATGTGAAAACAAATTAGGTCGCGGGTTCGATCCACGCACTGGACAAACATTTGTGTGATAAACATAGATGTTTGTTCTGTGTCTGGGTGTTAAATATTTATCTATTATATATATCAGTCTCTGGTCACCATAATACAGGCTATGCCTAGTTTGGGATCAGTTGGCCGTGTGAATATGTCCGGAATATTTATATTTATTATTTATTTATATAAATTTGTTTAGCTTGGTAGTTGGTCTGCTTTAAATTTAGAAGGACCCTCATTGCGGTCGTCTGAGCTATTACGGTCGTAATTTTAGTAGCACGGTCAAGTAGTTTTACTGCCTTGGCGACATAAAATTTGTTTGATGAATTGTTGGCATAGTCCCCTTGAGAACTAGTTTTGCAACTAGGGTATCCAAATAAACCTGCGCACTAAAATGCATGCGTTATGAAACATTCTGACAACTTTGAATTCAATATTGGTTGTACCCACACAATAAAAAGGTACTGTACTGTGGTTGTACAGTCAACATTCAGTCAAGTTATGAGTAAAAATTGTTATACATGCTGGTTTTTAATATGAAGAAGTATTCTATTTTTTTAGATTCATTAGGTTGGAAAATCCGGCGAATACGCAGCTCGCGCACAGTTGCAGTAACAGTGTGCGAGCGGCTCATTCGCGGCGCATTTGCTTATGTGGACGCACTCTTAGATGAACTTTGATTGTTATTCCGGCGCATTAATCATTGAACATTTTGGAAAATGCTAAGGTAATTTTGATTGTGAACATGAAATGAAATACTGGGGCTGCTGAGAAACATCTGACGTCGATTGTACTTTATAAGGCCAACGTTCCAGACCGTTTTGTTTTAATTAAAACGTGGTCTGCATTAATGCTGCAAAGTGTTCCGTATCCCCGGAGATGTAACATCCCGGAACAACCCACGTTGTTCAGTGGTAATAGCGAGATAATGGAATTTAATTATTTAACGGATTAGGATCAAAACAATTTATGAATCTGTTTGAATAAAAAATAATATTAAGTAACAGAAAAATAATAATAATAACAGTTGTAAATTAAACTAATATATATAATATTATACTAGAAATAAACTCTGTTTTCTACGACTACGACTACAAGTAGAAAACAGAGTTCAGATTACCAACCACAGGCAGCGTTCCCAAAAGGCTGGCGACGTTACCTCGTTGGATCGCTATACTGATCCTTTGTCCGAGGTAAGCACCAGCCCTTCGGTCATTGGTCTGATTATCATCATTAACTATAAAAAATAATTATAGTTAATAGATATCAAATTGTTTAGCAGGAGCTTATCCCTTAATTTTTTTAGGTGCAATCAGATTATACACAATTATTCAGCTGTATAAGGTAGCAATCTTGATGTCGAACTTCTCATACGCATAATAATTAAGTTGTTATAAAGATGATAAGAAGAAAACAGATGATTCGGGAAAAAAAATTACGCTTATATTTCATCTCTAAGCCAGATATACAGAACATCTTGGTTGTAAAATTATTGAATTTAATTGTAAAAATGTCTAGGTTGGCAAAACGTCGTGTCTGCGAAAAGTCATAATTGTAGAAAGAAGTTCTACGTTGCAAAATGAAAATCAAATCGTAACTCGTCTAGGTAGGCAAAATAACAAGGTTGATGACTCCGCACACTGAATAGAAAATAATTCTTGAACTATTAGGTACACATTTTGAAAAAACAAATGGCATAAATGCCCACCACCCAAATGAACGGACGCCTGACACGAGACACCGGAGGCGTCGCCACCGGGCAGTTACGTCACACATCGTCGCCGTTACGTGTGCAATAACTAATATATAGGTATTTTTATATATTTTACTATCTGTACTATTCTTAAGCTTCCTGAAATAAAATTTATATTATTATTATAAAAAATCGTAAAAACATTATGGTAGGTTCCCACGGTCTATGGATTTGCCAACGGACTCATGCACATTCGACGACCACTGCTGATAATGATGACAGGTTTTACGGCCCATAAGGAGGTTTTTTAATGTGTGAATTCTAGCCATTGAATAATAAATAAAATGCTCGTAAAAACAATTTCTATTTTAACTCCGAATACACTATTTCCATCTCATTTACCATCACCATTTGAGTATCAAAAAGTGCTCATGAATAAGGTATTTCGTTCTGCGATAAATCAGTTCAATCCGTCATGAGACGACAGGGATCTAGCCTTTTCGTCTGAGTCTTTGATTTACAATCTTGATGTGCTAGCACCATTATAGATTGGGCCTACGGATCGGCAAGGTATCAGCCGATTAGTATTATTAGTTATTTATAATCACTTATCTGCTCGGTTTCCCAACCCATCATTGTGGTTACCTCGTACAAATGAAAACAAGCTTACATGATCATTATCATTAGACGTACGATTCACAAGCCGTGGCGTAAAAAACACACGTATCATACAACCACAAAATAAGTTAGTTTTGTCTTCATAAGTAATAACAATTCTAGAATTATCAGCTCTTATAAAAAAATTCATCGCATGGAGATACGAGGTCACAGACAGACAAACTAATAACACAAAAATAAATAACACCCAACATTGGCATACTAGGATTACCTGTGTCGTGGGTATCAGAAAATAAGAGTACCATAGCACTACATTATCCAGACCTAGGACAAATAGTTGCAATCATGCAAACATTTGTCCTGCAGCGATATTGAACCCCTTGCGTCTCAGAGGTCGTCTAAACAGACACACTAAGTCCTCAAACGTACAAGCCTCTATTTTTAGTCGGTGGTTAAAATTACCTTTCACACGCCACAGAAACACCAAATCTGAAACTGTGCCTTGATTTACAACCTTGATATGTAAAGGCAGACTAAACGAAGCGCGAGTAACGAAGTTCTGAATAACAACGTTGTTTTGTGAATAGCTGGGATTGATGGCATATATTTTGAGTAACAAAAGACGTAGCGTTGTAGGTAAGTAGTGTAGGATATTGCCAATTATTCAACTACCATGGAATAGACAGACGGCTAGCTAAAAAAAATGCGAAATATCGAAATCATCAAAGAACAAAGCCAAAGAAAGCCTATAGAAGTACGCTACTGGACATAGGCCTTCCCCAAAGAGTGCCATGACGAACGGCCTTAAGCCTTTTCCATCCACAGATTTCCCGCAACCTTTTCAATGTCGTGCCTCCGGGTCTTCTGCTACGCCATAGCTTCTGCTACGACAGGCTACGAAAGCCTGTATCTGGAAATAAATGAAGTTGCTTAACTTAATAAAGAAATATTACATACGAGGGTGCACAGTTCTATAATAACTTGCCAGATGAAATAAAAAACTCGAACACTTTACACACTTTCAAAACGAAAGTTAAAAAATATATATAATACTACTATTTATTAGATAACTGGTCCCAATGCCACCAACTTCTATAACTAGCTTGTAACTATTAGTTAAGTTAGTATTTAAGTTTAAACATGTAATCTCATTTTTAAGTGAACTATGTTCTTTATGAGAAATAAATTCGTTAACCATATAAACTAATGAATTTAATAAATGTGACATGTCTGAGCCGTTGAGAACTTACGTATTCCCAATCAAACGAATACTCTGCGATACTCAAAGCTGCCTCATACTGTTAATTGGAATTTTCTACAAGGTGATTCATAATATGTAAATTATTCCGGAAGGGGCTTATTTTTCACCTGATGGGCAGTAACTTTTGTTGTACATCATTCGGAAATTCAATAATTTTCACAAAAAAAACACTATTACTATTTATATTTGCTGAATAAGCCAGTTTCGGGGTAGTAAACATATTATGAATCACCTTGTATACATTCACATATCGATCTCATTGAGTACTACTGCTTATTATTTTTTGCGCATAACCGTGAAGCAGCGAGAGTGGCACTTTGATCAACGAGTGTCTTTGTAGGACTTGCCCTCAGACCTTTCCTTTTTATATTGCTGAGATGTTTGACATCAATTGCGACGAAAGTTATGTGTCGAATGTATTTTTAAATTATAATAATCATAGCTCAGTTGGTAGTAACTCTGCCTTCTGCGCTAGAGGTCGCGGGTTCGATTCCCGCACTGGACAAACATTTGTGACTAACACAGATGTTTGTTCTGTGTCTGGGTGTTAAATATATATCTATTATGTATATCAGTCTCTGGTACCCATAGTACAGGCTATGCCTAGTTTGGGATCAGTTGACCGTGTGTGATATGTCCGGAATATTTATTTATTTATTATTTTTATTATGTCAAAAAATCCTTTAGCCCTGGCATGTTTGCTTGTCGTTTCACTGATTTATTCTTGGTCTTCCTGTATTAGGTTGGAGAGCAGGTCAAGGTATGGTGGCCCTGAAAAGAGCCTATGACTGTCGGTGAAAGAATCAGTGAAAGGATCTCGTGAAAAGCGCCTTTTAGAAGCCTCTTAGTCCTTTCGTGCACATGTCACATGTTTTCGAACTGTTACGTTCTAGGACATGTCGGTTTCCTCACGATGTTTACCTTCACCGTTTGAGAGCTCTGGTATAGCGCACATACATTTTCCGAATAGAAAATCCAGTCGAACCCACGACATGTGGATAGGAGGCCACTACTACTACGACATTGTGAAGGTTGCGGGAAGTCGGTGGATGGAGAAGGCTCAAGGCCGTACGCCATGGAACTCTTTGGGGGAGGCCTATGTCCAGCAGTGGACTTCAACAGGTTGATGATGATGATGATGACTACCACTCCACCAGCAAGTGTTCTCAATAAAACTACAGACCTTTATAACTTCATTGACGTAGAGGCTGGCGGCGTCGCTTGAAATCATTTGAATTTGTTATTGGCGGAAGACTCGCAGGCGTTTTGAAACCGGCCAAGTTGTGCTGAGCCCCTACTATGCGGTAAATAAATACATTACGAGAATGCGTACGCAATTTGTCGTCGACAGTAATTCCTGCATTTTTCACGAGATTCTCGAGGCTTACGGAATGACATATTTATTTACACCGAACCAACTTTACGGAGCTCCCTTTTTAAATAACTGGGACGTCTTTGTAGGACTCGTAGGCAGAAGTATCTTAATTGCTTACACAAAACAATTTTAGGTATTTGTGTTTTCTGCTACAGCTTCATCATCATCATCAGCCTGATGAAGTTCACTGCTGAACAAGTCAAAGTCAAAGTCAAATTCAAAAGGTTTTAAATAGATCACTAGGATCAACTTGAAAAGTCTTAGAAATTGGGTGAGGCTACGCCTGTTCCTCGCGACCAAGCTTAGAAAAATCAGGGTACAAATACGGCTACATTGTGTGTCACTGATTCTTTCTTGGTCATCCTGTATTAGGTCATTGACCAGGTTGTGTAATGGTGGCCCTGACAAGTGCCTTTGACCGTCGATGAAAGAATCAGTTTAGTGAAAGGATTAAAGTGCGCCTCTTAGAGGCTACTTTCGATTGCCATGCAGTTTTATCATAATATGATCATCTTTATTCTAGTACGCTATCTAAATAAGATTATCCCATAAATACACTTTTAATTTCAATATTGATCCATCTAAATGCTGACAAAAGCAGATGGCGTGTTCAAAAGAACGGGCTACCTCAGGGTAGTGTATTAGCTCCAATACTGTTCAACATCTACACCGATGACCAACCCATCACTCCCAATACGGAGAGATTCCTTTACGCTGATGACCTGGCTCTGGCTACACGCTCGGCAAATTTCGAAGACGCAGAGCACAACCTCGAGTCAGCCCTGGCAAATCTAAGTGCCTATTATGATGCAAATGCTTTAAGACCAAATCCTGCTAAAACGGAATCCTGCGTCTTCCACCTCCGCAATCGCCAAGCCAGAAGGAAACTTAATATAACGTGGCGAGGTGTCAACGTAAAGCACAGCGATAATCCCACCTACTTAGGAGCCACACTCGACCGATCGCTCACTTACAAAAATCACTGTATAAAAACCAAACTCAAAGTAGGTACTCGTAACAACCTGCTACGCCGCCTCACATCCACGTCCTGGGGTGCTTCCCCCCATGTTCTCCGAACATCAGGCCTGTCTCTCTGCTTTTCAGCTGGCGAATTTGCATGTCCAGTGTGGCATCGTTCTGCTCATGCGAAAGAAGTAGATGTAGCCTTAAACGAGACATGCAGGATAATCACAGGCTGCTTAAAACCGACACCCTTAAACCTGCTCTATCCATTAGCAGGTATAGCTCCACCCGAGGTCCGCCGTGAAGTTGCCTGCTCCGTTGAGAAACTCAAGCAGGAGTCCGATCCACGACACCCACTTTTCAATACCAGTGCTTGTTGCAGTAGATTGAAGAGTCGGCACAGTTTCATGAAAGCCTCCAAATCTACCACCGACCATCCAAGCGAGGCTCGATATAGACTGTGGCAGGAGAAACATCCCCCTTCTCCCGAATACATTGCGCCTGCAGAAAAGCTCCCAGCGGGCAAACTTCTACCTTGGTCAACCTGGAAATCGCTTAACCGATTGCGGAGTCAGGTTGGCCGCTGCAGGTACAATTTGAGCAAGTGGGGATACTCAAATGAGACGCAGTGCGATTGTAACGCAACGCAAACTATGTTGCACCTACTTTCGTGCATGCAGTGCCCTCACACCTGCACACTGAAGGACCTCTACGAAGCCACTGACAATGCCGTAGCTGTGGCGGAGTACTGGTCCAAAAAGATTTAGTCCCCCTGAACCATCGACACGACAGAAGAAGAATTTCAATATTTATTCGAGTTACCCTTAAAACAAAAAAAGTTTAATGTCATGAATTTAATAAATAGTAACGCTTCAAACTTTGAAATTGAATTAATAAAGTGAGTAAAAGTTCCACCTGACGCTGTATAAATCATCTAAAATAGATGGAATAAGGCCTTGCTTACTTTACTTAGTTAATTGCTAGCTAGTAAACTTTAAATCATAACTCTCTACAGCTGCAAAACAAGTTCTAAACAGAAATTAACTCAGTTTCTAGCGCGTAAGGATAAGCGTTAGGGTTGTTTCACACGTACCACAACCACAATACAACCACAACCAAACCACAACCACACCACAACAATACCCCTCAACCACACCACGTGGTCGGGACAACATTTTGTATTGAAAATGAATTGCACACGTACCTACCACATTTTGCCTTCATTATCAACCACGTGGGTGATACCGACCACATCGCAACCACAACGCAACAACCAGCGACGACACCGTGAACTAGCGGCCGGCCACATCGCAGAATGCTACCGAATCGACCACGCCGGTGGTACCACAACGCAACTGCAAAAGGTTGCAGCATCACTATTCCCACGTTACCACTGCTTGTCGCTGCGTGTGAATTCTCCCTTAGCAGAGAGCTGTCGTTCGCAAATGCGACCGTCGCGTCGTGTACCCTAGTGGGTGCATTACTACAATTTGCTTCCGTTCCTTTCATAAGTACTTACAAGTACTTTTGAGTTATGTGCTGCTTAAACTGCGGACGTAAGCCTCCGCTACATATAAGGTGTGCTAGCACAGCATCTTGTCACACTCTTAGAAAGTTATTTGAAAGAGCCTATATTAAAAACGAGTTCTTAAATCTGAATCAAGCCTTTAAACACTAAAGCCGTTCAAACGGCATATTATGATGTCCGTGATAGTCTTAAAAATAGCTATTTAAACAGCTGAATTTATTTTGAGCTGAATTTGTTATAAATTTTTCAAACCCTCACATGGTCACACCAAATTCGAGGTATAATTTTTGAAATAAAATTGTACGAAATGGTGGACCTAAGTATTGTTCAGTATTAATTACCTAGTGCTTAGTTGTTTAACAACATAAGCACCTTCAGTTTCTACACATTCTCAGTAGGTGCTCCTGAAACTCACTTCAAAACCAATGTCACTTGTACACAGCATATCTACACGTATCTACTCAAGTATTATGCATTACATTACACAGTACTCAAGTCCCAAGCTTGCTTATTCAGCTACGTCACAAACGCGGGACTTGCACTTGGAAAGTTAACGTTGTTTCGTAGGTTTACTTTGCCATAGAAGAACATATTTTGCCTCAGTGCAATATGAATCTTTTTCATTTGTGTGTTGACAAAAGCTGGCGTCTAGTTGTGTGCATTCTCATTTCCTTCAGAACATCTGATATGAGGAGGTAGCTGGTCACACTGATGACGGAGATATTGCGCCATGGAGAAAACCTCCATGGTCTACGACTTCTATGATCGAGACGCATAGAAGATTAGTAACTGACCATAAATACATATGACCGCGCTGGACACTGTTTTCTGTCTAATATCAAATCTCAGGAACGGATAATAAAAGATAAAATGACCAAAAAAGCCGACCTGAAAAAGTTTGGGAAAAATACTGAGAAAAAGTATTGTCTTTCTTTTTGTTGATAGAATAAGGGGATAATATATATATTATTAATCACCTTGTACAATGTGTACACGTTATGCAGTGCGTTTGATTGCTTAAACTTTTAAAAATGCGATATAATTTTTTGACATAGGAATATGTAGCTTGCAGAACATTTTTTTTTTTTTAATGTTATACGGAGGCAAACAGGCTTACGGCCCACCTGATGGTAAGTGGTTACCGTCGCCTATTGACATCAGCAACACCAGGAGCATTGCTAATGCGTTGCCTGCCGAACCCCTCCCCCCCCTAAAGAGCTCTGGCAACCTTAATCACCGCAGGAACACAACACTATTTGAAACAAATAATGTTATTTGTCTGCGATCTTCTGTAAGGCGGAGGTACCTCCCCAGGCGGGCTGCTCCAATTTAGAGCGAGAAAAACTCGCTGTGCCCTCTCGTCAAGAACATATCTTAATTGAGCGCTATAAAGCTCAATTTGCACTGCAAACTATTGTAAGAGTAACAAAACACGCCTCTCTTTGGTGTTCGCAAAGGCTGGAAAGCTACCAGCAAAACTTTGGGGTACTACTGAAGTCGACTCGTACTTCACAAGTGCCATAAAGGCTATGAAACTATAAATACGTGACTTCGCCGGTTACTTTTAATGGTTCCGGATTGCAATAATTCTCTGGAGGCTATACATACTTTGCGAAAGAAATAAATGTACATAAACTTTTATATTTTCTAAAGCCGAAAGGTTCATCTCAAAGTCAAAGTCAAAAGGCATTTATTTCAATAAAATCACTAGGATCACTTTGAAACGTCTTAGAAACTAGGTGAAGCTATGCCTGTTCCTCGCGACCAAGCCTAGAAGAATCAGGCAACAAACACGGCTTGGTGCCTATAATTTTTTTCGATTATCCTTTTTCACAAAATGGAATTTAAAGCTTCAGTGTGGTGCCGATCGAACTAGGTGATCTAAACTGACGAAGTGACCAAAGGGCCGAATGAAACTTCGGCATTAACTTTTTTCTATTTTATAAGGCTGAAAAGCTTCCTCTAAACTGACGATGTGACTAAAGGGCCAAACGAAACTTCAAAAAGAAATAGGTCGCGACGAGGAATTTAGATAACACAAATCGGACATTTTGTGTAACCTGTCCAAAAATAACAAAAATTGACGTAGGTATTTGTTCCTTGACCCAAATTAATACCGACCTGGCTGAAGAATAGGCACCTCCATGTCTACCCGTGGATGTCGTAAGAGGCGATTAAGGGAATAAAAGCTTGGGGATTGGCAGCAGCGTCCCTATTTTAACAAAGATATCTGTAACTGAGCTCGCCAACCCACGTGCTCAGCGTGGTGAGTATGATAATTCCCCCTACATGATAGGAAGTCGCTCTGGAAATCCGTAGGGTCCGTAGGATGTTTAGCAGCGAACATCCTACGGGTGAAATGATGATCTCATGAAAAACATAAAGATGAAAATGGGTGCCAAGTTTTGCCAAGCTCTCGATTTTACTTGGATTGTTTTTACCAGCAAACCAAGTTTAAGAAGAGTCGACCTTACAATATAAAAACGGTAACTTGTATAATATATTTAATAACTGGTATGTAAAAACTAGCCAATCGAGTGATTTTTTTACTACACTTACTCTGACATCAGCCTGCTTTTCATATCATTTGCTGTCAAGTCTAATTACTTTTTGAAAATTTCACTCGAAATACCCCTCACGTCGATTAAGAATACAATCCGAATCAGTCAGCTCCGAAATGAGAGGCGTGCCTCCATTCACAGGGTTGTCAAGAGTTTGGGCCTCAAAATGAGACGTTTTGAAAGTTTACTAGCAATTTGGTCGTTATCTTTCTAATTTGACAGATCAGTTTGCATTATGCAGTTACGAAGAACATAATTTTATGGTGGTTACGTGCATAACGGCCGTGGTGGAAGAATATGCCTCTCCATATCTGCTACCCGTGGATGTCGTAAGAGGCAACTAAAGTATAAAGCTAGGGGATGGGCAGCAGCGTCCCCTATTTTAACAACGATATCTCTAACTGCGCTAGCCAATTCGCGTGCCCAGCGTGGTGAGTATGGGCAATTTCCTCCCACATGATAGTAAGTCGTTCTGGGAATCTGTGAGTGAGGCCGATGTACAGCAGTGGACTTCCAACGGCTGGAATGATGATGAATGATGAAGTATGTGACTCAGAAATCTCAAGGTGGCTCAATAATTTACAAGAGACGGCTCCATAACTTAGGCTGCCCTTTTTAAGACATTTAGTTTTTTTTGTGGATTAAAAAACGCTCACCAATTATATGCCTATTTGCTTAGTATTGATGTTTTACGTACCTTTTTGCAAACATTGGTATTTATGTGATCTACGAGTGTCAACCCTACCATGTCCCACATAATCATATTGGGGGTAGACTTTCATTTGCATTTTATTGCATTTATTGTGGAAAGGTTAATTGAGTGGCGCGTTTGTACGTCTTCAATCCACTCAAGTTATTGACGTCGGCGTCGTTCTAACAAAAGACATTCTATGTGGGACTAACTTACACGCGCAGTTTTGCTCGCGTGGTAGATAAAAAGTAGCCTATATGCCATTCTAGGTAAAAAAACTCCAAAAATCTATTCCAAGCTTCGTCGATATCGGTTTCTGTGTGATTGAACCACAAAAATCCAAATATCCACACAAAATTTCGCATTTATAATAATAAAAGTAGACTATATTTTTAGCCGGTAGGTAGGTACTTGAATTTGTTAAAATATGGTAAAGTACCTAATCAGACGTATGTTTAACGACAGTACATTTGTAACACCTCTGTAAATTTGTAGGAAATACAGGCTCAAATAATTTTCAATTAATTATAATTATTAAACTATCACCCACAATGTAAGAGTATTGTTTTGTTCCACATTCTATTGTAGAAGCTCGTACAAGTTTATAATCTCGTCTTGTCAATTTCGAGATAATTGCTATTATCGAGAAACTATCTCAGTAGGGAGCTGTGAACATCGTCTTCTATGTAATACAATTATTATTTACATTCAAGCGCTCCCACTCTACTGCCATAGATGTTGAAGGCAGTAGATTATATTTAGCGTGTGCTGCTCTTAGAATATTTGCCGACGAACACCATTCTATTTTCACATTTTTAAATTCTTTATTCAATACCTGATTTTTTTTCTTCTGGCCCTCATCTTTTTGATCGGCACCACACTGAAGCTCTACTTTCCATTTTGTGAAAATGGAAAGGCTCATCGAAAAAAATTATAGGCACCAAGCCGTGTTTGTTGCCTGATTCCTTTGGTCGCGAGGATATATTTTCACCTAGTTTCTAAGACGTTTCAAAGTGATCTTCTAGAGCTCTGGTAACCTTACTCACCGCAGGAACACAACACTATTTGAAATGTGTTATTTTACAGCGATCTTCTGTAAGGTGGAGATACCTCCCAGGCGGGCTGCTCCAACGTAGAGCGAGATGCAGGTAGGTACATACAGGTATACCTACCAAGGTTAGGTTGGTTATACCTTGGTGTATTACGTACCTACACTACGGGGTGGACCTAATTCACTCATGTGTTAAAAGTCACAGTCAAATCAGCCGTATGATATGTAAAAAAAAAAAAAAAAATGATTAAGTTTTCAAGTCGTGCCAATGTTATTGGTCAATTTGACTCACTAGCGACTGAACACCGTCAAACCGTCAGAAAGAAGTGTTTACAGTTTGTGCATACTTGCATAATGTTATAACTGGGAGAGCAACTCAATCAGACTTGATTCAAAGCAAACACTTGTTGATCTTAACCTACGGGTGAACATTAATTGATGAATCATCTGAATTGCAAATAGTTGCGTAGTAGCGTAGTTGGTATCGCATTGCCGATTCAAGGTGGAAATGGGGGTTCGAATCGCGCTGGTTTGAAAATTTTAGGTATCATTTAAATATCAGTCGTGCCGATCGGGAAACTGACACCGTATCGACAACATTTACAAAAAAAATATTCTTGGTCAAGAATATTTGAAATATTTTGAATATTCCGGACATATCACACACAGTCAACTGTTCCCAAACTAGGCATAGGCTGTACTATGGGTACCAGAGACTGATATACATAATAGATATAATATATATTTAACACCCAGACACAGAACAAACACCTGTGTTAGTCACAAATGTTTGTCCAGTGCGGGAATCGAACCCGCTACCTCTAGCGCAGAAGGCAGAGTTACTACCAACTGAGCTATGAGGCCAGTCTAACAAAGGAAATTGAATAACAAACGAAAGTGGGATAAGGTTAGGGAGATGATGATGAAACGATAAAAAAGTAATATGATTATTTTCCTAAACTAACCCTCAAAGGGTGTAGGATAGTGTGTTAATTTTATACGGGAACCTTGCACCCCGCAAGGAATGGAATCATTGAATGCTCATAACATTACCTACGCGAGTGAAACCGCAGGCGTTGGTTAGTAATTAATATTCCGATAAGCTCTCTGACGTCATTTGTCACGGGAACTGTGCTACCGCTTATTATTATGCAGAAATACGATAACGCCTCCACATAATGTTTTACGGAATACCAACATAATTATTTTACTACATAATAAGTATAATAACTAATCTACTCGTGCAGTGGTTTAGCAGCATAAATTTTTTTTAGAGTTTCGTTATTCGATCAAGTCCGACCGTTTTGAGTTTTACAAAGCCTGGTTTAAATTATTTAAAATCTGATCGATCACCAGTGGCTGCCCACGGCTTCACTCGTACTCGGATAAAAAGTAGCTAATATCCTTTCTCAAGGTTTAAGCTATCTCCATAATAAACATCAAAAATGAGTCGTTAAAAAGTAACAAACCAACATAGAGACAAAACGACTTTCAAATAACTAACAAAACTAATATTATAAAGAGGTAACACTTGTTTGTGTTTTTGTATGTAGGGGGTAATGTCTGGAACGACTGAACCAATTCTAAAAATTATTTCACTAATAGAAAGCTACACTGTCCTTGTGTAACAAAGTCTATATTTTATTATGATAATAATATCTTTTCATTCCGAAAATTAACATTGTAAATCAAGTCGGTTGAAATATAGCCGCTTGGCTAACTTGGTAGGTACATGAACACATGGGACGAAGTTGCGGGTCAAAAAGTTGTTCTATTTCAACTTTTCTACTTGATCTGAATACCCTATAACAATAAAAAAGTTCCAATTACCAGGCAAGTTATCTCATTTGCTAATTCAATAGAGCCTCAATTAGGATTCAGGCTACCATCAAATAGCAGCGTTATGAGGTGCGTATACACTGGGGTGTTCACTTGTAAAGGGTTTCCCAACAAGCATAAAAACAAGAGTTGTAATTTTAGATATCCAGACGCCCATAAAATTATCACTTCTTGTAACAATGACAACTTAGCCTTAAGCCTTGTGCAAACGGCGTGCTATATAATTATTTGAAAATGAACCTTCATATTCATCTTGTCGTGTCACTGATTCTTTCTTGGTCATCCTGTATTAGGTCAGTGAGCAGGTTGAAGTATGGTGGTCCTATATAAATATTCCGGACATGTCACACACGGTCAACTGACCAGAGACTGATATACATAATTGATAAATATTTAACACCCAGACACAGAACAAACATCTGTGTTGATCACACAAATGTTTGTCCAGTGCGGGAATCGAACCGCGACCTCTAGCGCAGAAGGCAGAGTTACTACCAACTGAGCTATGAGGCTAGGCCTATAACCGTCGATGAAGGAATCAGTGTAGTGAATGGATTTAAGACTTAGAGGCTCCTTTCGTGCACAAATGAACCTTACGTCTACTGAATAAAGCAAGTTTTGAGTTTTACTTTTAAGGGCGTGCGATAAGCTATATCGCACGTCCTCAAATGTCAAACTCAAAATTAACTATAGTTAGTAGTCTTAAAAGATCATTTTTAAATAAAAATAAACGTATTTCTCATGACATATCACGCTGTTTGAACTCGGCTTCACACACAAAAGCTTAAACTCGTAATTTATTTGAAAGGTTTTGTAGCAAAGGCAATAGGTTCTGTTAACTGATTGATAAATGAGTATAGTCGTTACCTGAATCATCGAGGTTGAGGAAAACTGAGACTATATTCTCTTTAAAATTTTAATTTCCACATGGTATTCACGTTGTAGACGATTTTTGCAATGGATGCAAACAGACATTAGACCCTGTGGCGCGAGCATGAATAATTTACGATAGCAAATGTCAACCAATCAAAATCAAACGATTTCAAGCATCGCTGATGCCATTGGCTAATATTCAACTTTACTATAGTAGGTATCGTAAACGTAACGCTAACGTGAATTAGCGTTATGTGCTTGGGGCACTGATGGCAACTGGCTACCGTCGCTAATGACGTCGGCAATGCCAGTGGTTTCTAAGGCAGCGTGCGATACTGCAATTAAAATGTATTACAAAATTATCCATACGTCAACTGAATAGAGTCCATTTCAGTTTGATTTTTAGGATCTAGCCATATCTTTGGGTCTGTCCGTGCGAGGAACAGGCATAGCTTTACCTAGTTTCTAAGACGTTTCAAAGTGATCCTAGTGATTTTATTGAAATAAATGCCTTTTGACTTTGACTTTGACAAGTGAAGGATCTAGTCTGTGGGTTACTTTAGGGGTCCACTTCCAGTATTAATAAACCTTCGCTCGGAGCGGTCAAGCCGTTGCGTTGTTTAATTTCCGGAGTGCGTAATTGTCTGAGGCACTGATGCTCAAAGGATCTGGGGCCACATTTCAGTAATGTATTACAGGATGTGCATTTATTAAAAAAATAAAAAGTAAAGACTTTTATTAGAAAAAGTTAAATAAGACCTGTAACTTTACTATAGTCTGAAATAAATGAATTAATAATAATAATAATTTATTTACGCTAATTAAATTTACAACTTGTTCCTTAATCAGTATACTATCACAAAAGGGACTACTACTAAGTACATTAAAAGATTTTTTTTTAGCGAAAATAAAAACAAAATCACATTTTTGCTAAGTTTTCCTCAAAATTGTTCATATTAGATTTTATCATCTTTATAACTAATTAATTAAGCTACGTGAAGTTCGACATCAAGATGGCTTCCTAAAGCAGTTGAATTTGAACTGATTTGAACCCAAAATAATTATATAATTATGATTTGATCTTTGCAGTGCTCTTTCTATGAAAAATGTCTTGTTTCCAAAAGTCGTAGAACAAACTTTATTACAAATTAGGAGTAGAATAAGCCGAAGCCGTCATATAGCCTTTGACAGTCGGACCATGCATCATGTGACACCTTTGACACCATCAAAGTATGAACTGCAGTTTAGGAGCTACGGGGGCACAGATGAACAAACAATCATAGACTGTTAATAAATATTTCTTAGGAGATTTCTTATTGCGATTATATTTTCTTAGGAGGAGGTAGGGCACAGCGAGATTTTCTCGTTCTAAATTGGAGCAGCCTCCCTGGCGAGATACCTCCGCCTTACAGAAGATCGCAGCCAAATAACATTATTTGTTTCAAATAGTGTTGTGTTCCTGCGGTGAGTAAGGTTGCCAGAGCTCTTTAGGAGGGTAGGGGGTTCGGGGTCGGCAACGCGTGCGTGATGCCTCTGGTATTGCAAACGTTCATTGGCTACGGTAACCGCTTACCAATAAGTATGCTTGTTTGCCACCTCAGTTGTATTAAGAAAATATATATTCGCATAATTTCAACTTTTTTTAATACAGAAGATCTGTATTAAAAAAAGTTGTGTTAGTAATGTATTTTTTTCAAAATCGAGCCCGTAACTCCTAACATCACTTTTCGATTACTCTCACGGTTGCCGATTTCGCCTAAGTGGCCCTGAAAAAAAACTCAGCCTGTATATGAAAATCACCGTACTAAGTAGGAAATAAGCATGTAAATTTCATTCATTTAATCGAAATAATTTTTCAACGCTTTCATTGTTTCAACCTCAGATCGAGTCATAGCCCCTAGGGCAATGTCAGACAGATTGGGAGCCACAGGCCTTGAAGTACGGCGCTCGTAAAATACGGATGGATTTAACTGATGACAATCGAAAGGTGCCAAGGTATGAAGGGTACTTGTACTAAACCTAGTACTTGTAGTAAACATGAGTGCTGATTGGGTTATATTTTATATAGATAATAATTTAACGGGTTTATCCACAGAATATAAACTAGTACCTACTGGCTATTCCACAGTGCTTTGTTGTTCCTAAATATAGTCCCAAATTTGATGTATCTAAAATAGATTGACTCTTGAGTCTTTTTTCCGGAACAATTGGAATCAACTGTTCTTGGTCTTTTTTATTAGGTCAACTGAATAAAATAGCTTTATTTGAACTGGTTTTTTTTTTTAATGACGAATTTCCAATCGAAGTCGTAGAACAATCTTTATTACCTACCTATAAGCCCCTTTCAATACAGTTATTATAAAAAAACTTGTATATTGTGTTGGAAGTATTAAACCATGAAATAAAATTAAGTTTATTTTAATTTTATCTGTATAATAAAACTTATTTTCGTTTGTAAGTTAAAGGCGTACCTAGTCTCCTCGTTGTGAATTAAGTATGCCGTTAAACTCCGTATTGTAACTTTGAAATGGACCTACTTACCACTTTTTTTGTAAGGATTCAAATAAATGTTAAGCAAGTAGTAGAAAATTATTTCCAAACGGATAACACACTAAAATATCTGGCTGCTATATTGATATAAAAATCATTGATTATCCGAGAGGAGATACTTAGGGCAAAGCCAATTTAGTTTTGCATATGAAACGGTTGGTCTAACAATTGAATTTAAAAAAAAATAATCTTATTCGTTGTTTGTAATTGAATTTAAAAAATAATTTTCTCACACGCCTTTGAATTTGAAAAAGGAGTTACCCTATAGGTGTAACCCTATCAAAAATTAGGGATATGGGGCTTCTTACTCTCTATTAGTGCACACTTGCTGTATACATGGTTGTATACCCGCTTAATTAATAACCTACCTATACAAAACGCGTACGTGATGCCTCTGGTATTGCAAGCGCTCATAGGCTACGGTAACCACATACCAACAGGTGGGCCGTATGCTTGTTCGCAACCTTAGTGGTATAATTTTTTAATACCACTAAGGTTGCGAACAAGCCCACTCTAATTTTTGATATCTACAGCAGCAGCGATGATTTCACATTCATACGAACTGCATCATTTAATTTTAACATTTGATTTTGTGCAAAATCCACAGCGTCACGACAAATAGATAAAAATTCGCGTTGAAAATTCGGGCAAATAAATCTCCTACATTTTCTATGAGACCTGCCCAAACGCGTGTTCCGGAAAATTCAGCTTGTTTTTGCAAATTCAGTTTAAATTCTGCCATGTTTTGTATAATAATACCTATTTGTATTTTGACACGTACGAGTATGTTACAAACTCGCAAAATTAATTTTAAACAATGGAGACAAATTCAAACATTTCGGCGACTGAAAATAATGGTTAACCTTCGGGGTATCGGGCTTACCCTAAGCCCATTTAAAGAACAAAGCCGTGTTCAAGCGGCGAGCGATAGATACGTCATCTATAATTTATTTCGAAATAATCCTTACGTCTACTGATGAAAGTCAATTTTGAGTTTGACATGGAAGGGCATACAAGGTATATATAGCTCAACGATATACAAGCCGCTAAAAGTCAAACTAAACATGTTAAAGTACATTCAGTAGACGTAAGGTATATAAAATTCCATCTGTTGTGTTATTCTATTGTTTGCCTGAAATAAAGTTATTGAATTGAATTTAATATAATTTTAAATAAATTTGAGATGACATATTGCACGCCGTTTGAACACTAGTTCTAAGATAGATAAGATAACCTTTAATTTTATCACTTATCTGATCAATGACAGAATCGATCAGTGATAGAATTAAACGACATTGATGGTGTTGTCTGTGGGCCGTTTGACGTCCACTGCTGAACATGGCCAGTAGTGGACGTCAAACGGCTGAAATGATGATGATGGTGATATGGGTGTGTAATCCTACCATCCTACTATCCTATCCTACTAATATTATAAATGCGAAAGTTTGTGAGGATGTTCGGATGTTTGTGGTTCAATCCCGAGGCTCGGCTCGGTAATGGCTCAACTGAGTTTGATGAATCTTGGAATAGATAGACTACTTTTTATCTAGTACCACGCGACCAAATACGTTCACGACTTGGACACTCACAGTGGGGCTGATTCACCAGTTTAAGGTCGCACAGCGAGCTATGGAACGGGCTATGCTCGGAGTTTCTCTCAAGGATAAAATCCGTAACGAGATTATCCGACAGAGAACTAAAGTCATCGACTTAGCCCAGAGAATAAGCAAACAGAAGTGGCAGTGGGCTGGTCATATATGCCGAAGAACCGACAACCGCTGGGGTAAACGAGTGGAGTTTTTGAGTGGAGACCACCTCTAGGTAAACGAAATGAGGGGCGCCCCCCGGCTAGATGGAGCGATGACCTACGAAAGGCGGCGGGCAGTAAGTGGATGAGAAGGGCCGAACACCGGGCTCAGTGGCGTGTATTGGGAGAGGCCTATGTCCAGCAGTGGACTAATGTGGGCTGATGATGATGATGATGACGCGAGCAAAGCCGCGGGCGCAAACTAGTTGTATATACATTGTTTTCCTAAAATCAGTTACGAGTACCGAATACCGGATTCGTTAGTAGTCTTGACTAGGCTCAGTTTCCAATATCCACAGCTCAAACCTCCAATACCGAGATTTCGAGCGTTCAGCAGTCGAGGGTTTAAATTATATTTACTTCCGCTTCAGATGAAAAACTCTAAGAATAAGCGAAGTTCATTCAAGAACAAGCAAAGTTCGCCTTTGTGATAACCGCGAGGCAGCTGATTGAGACAACTCTTAGTATTTAAACTAACTTCAGTCAGCGGCTTTGCTCGTTAATCGTAAACTGTCGCAAATATTATGAAATAGCATATGCGTCGCGAACAACGTTAAAAGTTAAAAATATATAATAGCTCTTGTCTAGAATAAATACAACCTGAAAACCTGAATTTCAATGGATTGGAGAATCTATAAGACATAGACATTTATTTATTTGCGACCAAAAGACACATTTGAATAACATTTTACAACAAACAATAAAATTTTAGGAGGAGGTAGGGCACAGCGAGATTTTCTCGTTCTGAATTGGAGCAGCCCGCCTGGGGAGGTACCTCCGCCTTACAGAAGATCGCAGCCAAATAACATTATTTGTTTCAAATAGTGTTGTGTTCCTGCGATGAGTAAGGTTGCCAGAGCTCTTTAGGGGGGGAGGGGGTTCGGGGTCGGCAACGCGTGCGTGATGCATCTGGTTTTGCAAGCGCTCATAGGCTACAGTTACCGCTTACCAACAGGTGGGCTGTAAGCTTGATTGCCACCTCAGTGGTATAAAAAATAATAATAATAATAAAAAAAATGGTGTGATGTGTGCTGCAGCAGCAAAATGATCTCGGCTCAGCATTATGCCTACTCTTTTAGCAGCAGACGCTGGCATTCTGCCGAAACCATTGCCTATAAAGCTATTGTAAAAAAAATAAAGCTAAAGCTTTCTTACAAAGTTCCTATTCCCCTATTCGCTATATTGACATAACTATTCACATTACTCGCTTTGATCCCCGAAGTGCCATAATTTCTTATTTATTTATCTTGTTTACACTTTTATTAGGGGCGTGATCAAAAGGGCACTGCGTCAAAAGATTCTGCAAACAATGTTGTGAATAACGTTTGATGTGCGAAATGTACATGGAATTTTGAATACAATTCGTGTGCTGTGAACGTTGATCGGTGACCCGTTCTCTCACTGCTCTTGATTATACTCTGGCTATCTTAGAAAAAGTTCTGACATGAACCTTAAGACCTAGTCTTTATTGTACACAGAAAACACATACATTGTACACAAAAAAATAAATAAAGACGGTCAAGTGCGAGAACTCGCGCCCTGAGGCTTCCGTACCATTGGTCGCAGGTTCGAATCCAATGGATTTACCAGTTGGAAAATCCGTACACGTGGTCAGAAAATCAAAATTCCAAATGTAGGAGTTGTCAAACTTATATTTGCGGTTGCTCACGTAGTAATTGTATGACATTGACCGCAAATATAACTTTGTTTCCTAAAAACTTCGAAATTCCTCAATTTCAGACTTTTCCCTTTAACTGTGTCACAAAAGCTCCTAGCATTCCAAATTTCATAATCGTGAGGTAACTGGAAGTACCCTAGAGGTTTTTGATTTTTGCCATTTCCATACAAAAATTGTACGTTCATTGCCATATCTTTTTAATGCATTAAGCTAAAACTTTGAATTTTATACGGCACCATAAGCCCACAGACCTTAATAGTTGGTATAAATTTCAAGTTGATACCTTAAGGGTCTTGACAGACGGACAGACAGACAGACAGACAGACAACAAAGAGATCCTATAAGGGTTCCGTTTTTTCAAATGAGGTACGGAATCCTAAAAACTAAATGAAAGTACATGAACAAAGGTGAGCTTAACCCTAAAAAGAGTTTTCTTCCAGCAAACCTGTGAGGCTAGAGATAGGTGGTTATAGAGGTAGGGTTCGTGTACAGAACTAATAAAAAAGATAATAATAGATGTATAAACAAACACACATTCACATATCGCACTTAATATCGTGCCTGTACTCGCAAGGTACGTTGAGCATAGTGATAACCTAGGTCTAAAAGACTCTTTCAAAGAAAGAAAAAACTCTTCTGTTTAGGCTTAAGTAAGGAGTAAGGATAGGTACATAGTACTTATCAGTTTTTTTTTATGTTATACTTAGACAAACCGGCTTACGGCCCACCAGATGGTAAGCGGTTACCGTCGCCTATTGACATCTGCAACACCTGGAGCTTTGCTAATGCGTTGCCTGCCCTGGAGAAATCATTTTGTATTTTTCTTGAAGCCCTTCATGCTGTAGGTTGGTGGGAAAACCTCGGAAAGAAGCTCATAGCGCACTAAAACGAGTTATTTAAGCACAAATGACAATGGCGGTCAATATGTACGGAGAAGCTGGGGTAATGACTCAGCATAATTCGCCGCAGACTTGTGAGTAAGTAGCGCTTTGATCTACCGTCATCTCCCAGATCAGTAACAGATAGCTTCGATATAAAACTATAAGATGCTAAACTATACTTAAATATCATATAAGTATTCCAAGTTTAATCGAAATCGTTTAAGCCATTACGGCGTGATTGCACAATAATTATCGGCCTTATACAGCTGAAACGGATAGTACATCACAAATATCAATTTTTATTTCGCTTATCTTCTCTCTTTTTGTTCATAAAATTATCATTCATTATCATTCATATTTTATTGGCACGGTTTAATAACTCATTAATGACAAAATTATTTTATAAAATAATTTTGTCATTCATATTTTTGTAAAATTAGTTATTAAACCGTGCCAATAAAATATTTACCGTGCCAGTAAACCGTGTATTCAAGCGTAATTTGTTGCACAAAATGTAAACACAGTTGAGTTACAAAAGCAGTTGATACAAACACATCTACGAGTACTTAGTGATTGATTCGGTTGATGAAGCCAATTATGCGGCATAATTGATAGTTTGCTTGTGTAATGATCGCGTCAACATAACTGTTGGTATCGTCAACCCCGCTCTCACAAGGACACATATACTCGTAATTTTAGTCTGTGATAGACCGTAGGTTTTGTTTAATATTTTTATGTTTTTTAAATTCATAGAACTCGGTAGCGTGAAATCCAGATGATGTATGTGAGTATCCGAGTATGTGGGTATATGATTATGTGAGTATGTGAGGCTCGAATGAAGTTTGCAATGCCAGGAGCAAAATCGCGGATGGAAGCTAGTTTAAAAATTTTTTTTACATCTCTGAAGTTGCCGTACCGAATGTTATCTCTTTTACAAAGACTCTTACCTATAGAGAAGCCATGACGAAAATAACGTTGTAACGCGCGTAACCTTTTCCGAAACGTTTCGGTGTATTTGCATCATAACTTCGGCCCGATGTATGTATTATTTTAATTTAATGGAATAGCTTATAACTGCATTTTAGAGTTTTCGCTCTACCGAGTTTAATAGTTTTTAGGCTGACTGTACATACTGAGTTCAATTAGGGTCACACATTATAACGAACATGATTGCAGTGTACCTAAATAGCCAAATAATTGCATTAATGAGGCACTAATGCGGTTGTTTAGCTGCTCATAACGGAATCGATATGTGCGAGGGACTCATACACTTTTTAATTTATTTTGAAATACGTTGTTGCGTATTTCAAAAATGATTCTCAGAGTACTGGACAACTCAAGCGAGTATGCAAGTAATGCGCTAAATGCGATAATGAAACGGAAGCCTCTTATGTTACGTATACGCACACAAATAAATAAATATTCCGGACATATCACACACGGTCAACTGATCCCAAACTAGGCATAGCCTGTACTATGGGTACCAGAGACTGATATACATAATAGATTAATATTTAACACCCAGACACAGAACAAACATCTGTGTTCATCACACAAATATTTGTCCAGAGCGGGAATCGAACCCGTGACCTCTAGCACAGAAGGCAGAGTTACTAGCAACTGAGCTATGAGGCCAATCAAATGGGGGCTTGCTGCATGAAGCATAGTAAGTCAACAGTCATCTCAAATATATTATACCTAGGTACATAATTTCGAATGTTTTCGAAAGGTGGAAAGGTAGAATATGTTAAATTATTTTAGTCAATATACGTAGTCACACAATTATTTTTAAAATCTCTGTAATGGAATCATACAGAGCCTTCGTGTTAGGACGACAGTCACGGGTTGTATAGAAGTTTGTTTATTTCGGACGGGTTTTTATGCTGACTCTCTATTCATGGAACGTCACTGGACTAAAAAAAAATATACGTTTTTTTACTCATCATATGCTTTTAATGTGGCACATCTGTGCGCTTGATTAATGCATACGTTGGAGTAACGCTAGTGCAAAGTGGCAATTTGATCTGGAAATCCGTGTCAGTAACCCCTGGCTATATCTAGCGTCTGGGACATTTGGCAACCGCTGCCGAAATTAACTTATCGTGAGGAGTTGTGGACTGGCCTTATTTATAGTCGTCTGCCAGTTTAAAGCCTTTGTTTACTAGGAAGCGGCAACCTTCATGAAACAGTCATAAAGATGCCAATACGATGCCTAGGACGTTGCAATATACGTGCTGCTGTTGCTGGGTGCTACTAAAATATCAAAGCCAAGTTTAAAGTGGCACAACGGGCTACGGAGAGCTGTGCTCAGAGTTTCACTACGTCTTAAATCTGAAATAAGAAAATCCGTAGAAAAACCAATGTCATCGACGTATCTCTCAGAATTAGCAAGGTGAAGTAGCAGTGGGCAGGCCATAAATCTCGCAGAACCATCAACGGTCGAGGAATACCTAAAGGTTCTCGAATGGCTACAAACCGGATGTCCAGTGCTGATAGGCCCCGCCCGATGGACCGCCAATATTGTGAAGGTTGCGGGAAGTTGGTGGATGGAAAAGGTAGGAGTAGTTTTAGGAGGAGGTAGGGCACAGCGAGATTTTCTCGTTCTGAATTGGAGCAGCCCGCCTGGGGAGGTACCTCCGCCTTACAGAAGATCGCAGCCAAATAACATTATTTGTTCCAATAGTGTTGTGTTCCTGCGGTGAGTAAGGTTGCCAGAGCTCTTTAGGGGGAAGGAGGTTAGGGGTCGGCAACGCGTGCGTGATGCCTCTGGTATTGCAAGCGCTCATAGGCTACGCTAACCGCTTACCATCAGAAGGGCCGTAAGCATGTTTGCCACCTCTGTTGTATAAAAAAAAAAAAAAGGCTCAGACCGTTCGTTGTGAAACTCTTTGGGGGAGGCCTAAGTCCAGCAGTGGACTTCTACAGGCTGATGATGATGATGTAGAACTAACTTTATTACCAATTCGGTAAAGAATAAACCCCTTTCGGGGTAGCATATTATTATGAATCGCCTTGTATATAACAAAGTGTACTGGAAAGATTGTACGAACAATCGGAAAACATTGTTCACCTGGGGAATGCTAATGCTTGAAGATATAAAACTCTGACGTATTAGATGTTTTTTTTTGGTGATGGTTAGGCGTTTGACCCCATCTCACTTTTGTGAGATGTGTCCTAAGATGGAGCACGCCTTCCCAGAATAATAATCAAGGCTATACTACAACCGTCATCATAACGGCGATAGCTTCTTAGGAAAACGAAGTTTGAGGCCCTGGTCAACACAGTATCGGCGCTCTGCCAATAACTTATAACAAGAAAATAAGATGAATGGGAATGGTCGAAGTTATCAGCTTAGCACTGATTTCTGATTTATGATGACACTAGAGAAAATGCAAAATGTCAGGTAGGTATTTTATTTTATTTAGCTCTTTTTACAATCACCTACCAGATAGGATAGATATCAGCAAGATAAATAATAAGCCGCGTTCAAACGGAGTGCATATGGCATTAATCATCGATATCACACGCCCCAGTTATACACAAAATGTATGATTCTTAGAATATAGCTTAAAATAAATAAAGTAATCGTAAAATCGTTACGCTTACCATAGAGTGAAATTTCAGCTACTAACACTAAGGCGAAAAAGCGCGATACCTATAGGTATATATATTTTTTTAATTTTGTTTGGCTAATATTTGACATTTGCTATCGTATCCCCCACCCAATGGACCGACGACATTGTGAAGGTTGCGGGAAGTCGGTGGATGGAGAAGGCTCCAGACCGTTCGTCATGGAACTCTTTGGGGGAGGCCTATGTCCAGCAGTGGACTTCTACAGGCTGATGATGATGCTATCGTATCGTTAGCGTAACGCTACCGTGAATTATTCGAACTCGGGCTTAGGGGGCCAGTCCGTTTCTTTACTACATACAAAATGCACGCACATTCTTCTTATGAACGCGCCTTTCAAGACGTCAAATAGATTTTACAGTACAGTACACTGCAGAAGACAGCTTAAGACTGGAATACAGAGCAGACTATCCCTATTTACGATAGAATAATATCATATACAAGTAGTGCATGCTATGCTTGCATGGAACATGGTTATTGTACATTGTCCGCATCGCATTGTCCTCGATGCGATCCGCATCATGAAAAACAATGAGGCGTGAGGCTTAACGCGAACGATAATTTCCTTTTCCTTTCAGGGCTGCGAGAAACGAGTAAGGAAAATCATTTTGATCTATAAATCCTTGGTTTTGAAAGACACCGAGGCCGTTATATTCCAGCCGTGATAAAGCGATATCACTACATATTATAAAACAAAGTCCCCCCCGTCGTCGCTTCTGTCTGTCTGAACGCGGTCAACTCAAAAACTACTGAAATAATTTTCATACAATTTTCACCAATGGACGGAGTGATTCATAAGTAAGGTTTAAGTGTATAATGTATTACAGTTTTTTTGTAAATACAGATAAATACCCATGCAAAGCCAGGGCGGTTTGTTTTTATTTTTATAGCTTAGTGGGAGATAGCTCGACTTTCGATCCGAAGGTAGTGACCTCGGATCCCAGTTCGTGCACCAATTTATTTATCTATTCGAACAACTTTGCGCATTAACACGCGCTTAAAACAGTGAAGGAAAACATCGTGATGTAGCAAGTTAGTAATTTTATCTGGGTGATTTAGTTGCTTGCAAAAACTAATGCAAAATGTGAGCATGCACCTAATGTTTAGACGTGCCTCTGACTACCCCCTTAAACATCTTCAAGGACCTAAGCGCCTGGAGATCTGAAAGGATGCTTAGGGTCGTGCGACTATTTTTTTATTATTACTTTTATGTACCCCGTTGCGAACACAAACTGTCAGCCCTACTCTAAAGCAGTGTTTGGACAATAGTCAAGGGTCCAGCTGAGAGCAATAATACCCGAGCCATTCCTCTGAATGCGGGTAATCTTTACAAATACGCCTTTTTGTCAAACGATAGCCGATGCGGGCAAACTGGGTGAGGTGGAAGTTTGTCCAAACCAGTGAGGCACATCACGAATCCTTGCGGAAGAGACTGATGTATTGTGTAATTTGAACCCGTTTTTTATCCGTACAGGGTTTTATAATTACCTTTAACGCTATTTTCTATTATCTCTCAGCTTATCAGTGAAAATAATCAATTTACCCTTCTTCCTTCTTGGCAGTCGGGTAAAAAGAAACACATTATAGGCCTCATTGCTCAGTTGGTAGTAACTCTGCCTTCTACGCTAGAGGTCGCGGGGCGATTCCCGCACTGGACAAACATTTGTGTGATTAACACAGATATTTTTATGTGTCTGGGTGTTAAAAAGTTGTCTAATATGTATATCAATATCTGGTACCCATAGTGATATGTCCGGAATATTTATTATTATTATTATACTTGATCCGGACTGAACTGTCACTCGGGTAAATGTTATCAAGATGTAGTCGCACACCAAAAACTTAAAATAATTCGGTCAATATTCTACTACGCAACATAAACGTAGAAATATTTTTTTCTACGAAATGGTCAATCATTTTCACCTTTTCAGCCATGGGACGTCCACTGCTGAAAATGGCCCCTTTCACAGGAATTCTAGAGCGAATTCCTATCAGTTAGGGAGAAATTTCCCATACGCACCACGCTGAGCACGCGGGTGATGAGCGCAGTGAGGCTATATTTGTGAAAATAGGGGACACTGCTACCCATCCTCTAGCTTTTTCCCTTAGTCGCCTCTTACGACATCCACGGGAAGATATGAAGGGGCCTATTCTTAAACCGGGCCACCACGGACAAACTTGTAATAGATAAGGAGATAAAATAACATATAGGCTACTTTTTATTAACCGACTTCAAAAAGGAGGAGGTTCTCAAGTCGGCTGTATTTTTTATTTTTTGTGTGTATATTACTCGATATCTCCGCCAATTGTAAACCGATTTTGATGATTCTTTCGCTGGTGTATATAGCATAATCCCGGGGTGGTCCCATATTAATTTAATTCCTGAGCGACTACTACTTGTCCTGTAAAACTTAAAAAAACCGTCAAAAATCCGTCATCATCTCTTGAAATCAGAACTTACCGAATTTTTTTTTGGGGACTATTGGTAATCCCCGCGACTTCGTTCGGTTGCTGCTATTTTTTTATATAAACTTTAACCTTAGGGGTTGTGTGCATACGAGCGAAGCTGCGGGCGCCACCCAGAAGTTAATATAATTAAATGTATGGATAGAACAGTGAAAATACAGATCTTTTCTAATACTACTTTGTTAATATAACATTTAACGGTGAGATTAAACTTGTTTATTTGACTGAAGTGCGCGTGACTGGACTTTAGGGCGGTGAGCATGAGTTTGAACGTGAATATTTTTTGTTGGTATTGTCGCGATCGCACGTATCCGAATGAAAAATTGAACAATCTTTGGACTTGACCGGAAACCCCTGTGTCTGCGGAGACTGATATATCTGCGTTATTTTTAGGGTTCCGTACCTCATTTGGAAAAACGGAACCCTTATAGGATCACTTTGTTGTCCGTCTGTCTGTCTGTCTGTCCGTCTGTCAAGACCCTTTTTCTCAGAAACGGCTAAAGGTATCAACTTGAAATTTATACCACCTATTGAGGTCTGTGGGCTTATGGTGCCGTAAAAAAAACCAAATCTTAAAAATATATGGCAATTAATGTATAATTTTTGTATGGAAATGGCTTAAATGAAAAACCTCTAGGGTACCAGTTACCTCACAATTCTGAAATTTGGAATGCTAGGAGCTTTTGTAAAACAATTAAAGGGAAAAGTCTGAAATTTAGGATTTTTTTAGGAAACAAAGTTATATTTGCGGTAAATGTCATACAATGACTACGTGAGCGACTGCAAATATAAGTTTGTCAATTCCTACACTTAGAATTTTTATTTTCTGACCATGACCACTGGTTCACGACCGGGATTCGAGCCCACGACCAGTGGTACGGAACCCACAGGGCGCGAGTTCTCACACTTGACCGTCTCTATTTTGTTTTGACAATCATAATATATCAAATTGTCCCACCGTCGCGCGCTGCATGAATCGAACACGCACCGCTTGCTCTTGCGTCTCAGTCAAGATATTTTACCGCTACGCCACTGAGGTCACCTAAAGATAGATATTTCGAAACACAACAATATTTTTTCTACTTCTAATTTGATTGGAATTAGCGATTGACTCACTGGCGTCTTAAAAACGTCCTAGTTTATTTTTATCCTCTGAACTATAATTGAGTGCATACGACATTGAAGTCACTTGCCAACGTTTCAATTGTGGTATTAATAAATCGCACTCAAACATGATAGCGAATGTTCCAATACCAAGATTCTGAAAAAAAATGTTTGCTGCACTCAAAATTGCATAATAAGATATTGATGTATGATTATTAAAAACATCTATAATCACAAGTAATTCAAATGCGTTCGAAGTTGTGCTATCTATCGCATTACGCTGCATTGAGTTCGAACACAAAAGTAAAAGAGAATCATTTGATAAAACTCATATTCCTTCTATTTTTAACCGACGCCAAGGATATTATCAATTCGGTGACTAGGTATGTGCTTTTTTTTATATGTTTGATCACTGATTACTCCGAAAGGAATGGTCCGTTTCTCATGGTTTTTTCACTATCACATAGGGCATAGTCCCTATAAATTGTATCAATATCTGTTTAGTCGTTTTTTCATACAAGTGTCGTGATTTGATATTCATAATTAAAAAGTAATAGTAAAATATTTATTTCTTATAATGGTAACATAGCATTTGGAATTTAAAATATTTGTTAGCTGGCAATTCTGTTCTGTGCGTGATTGGGAAGTTGTGGGTAGCCAATCGCGAATGGTCAAACCACGGCATTTGGTTCGTTTTTTATAACCGACCGGAGGTAACCTTTAAGCAAAAGTTGGAATGGACTGGCATTCTTTTTTTGGAAGCCGAGCAGTGAGCATTGTCGTGTATCCAGTGTTCTAGTATAGAACTAAAAGTTGTAATCGAATCTAGAATATTCCACAAGTTCGGAATAAATAAAGTGGTGTTGTCAAGTGTTATCCTCGTTTCATTACACAAGGTATAAACGTTAATTATACTTGTAGGTAGATATTTTGATAGCTTTAATAGTTAAATTAAAAGCTGTAAAAATAAATTAAGGTTGTTACTATTCTAAAATGTAAGGGTGATTAGCCAATAGCGTCTGTAGGTTTTCTAGACAATTTTTGAATCGATGATTCTTTACCACAAAATAGCTGGTTATGCCGTTAGAATATCAAAGCAGTTTGCGTTTGATAAACAATTACTTAAGTAATTAATTTACCATTGAATTGACTTTACAGGCGACATTTCAATTAATCCGCAACTTCCTAGCGATGTTAAAGTTTGTCTCCATTCAGCTGATCTGTATCTTTGACCCTCCGAATCTAACTATTTGCTTAATTCAATAAACTTTCGTTCACTGACAGTTCAAATAGAAATAAATGGTCCAGAGTGAATAGATTATTGGCTAACTTTGATTTTTACACCTTATTCCTACTTACGTAGTCTCGCCTTAGAATTTACTAAATAGGCTTCTGATTGTAAAATATTATGATTAGCTACGCGCTTGATTTCATCTTGCCAATCTACTAATGCAAAATGTGGGCTTGTGCCAATGTTCGGACATGCCTCTGATTACCCCCCTTTTAGGAGGAGGTAGGGCATAGCGAGATTTTCTAGGAGGAGGTAGGGTATAGCAAGATTTTCTCGTTCTAAATTGGAGCAGCCCGCCTGGGGAGGTATCTCCGCCTTACAGAAGATCGCAGCCAAATAACATTATTTGTTTCAAATAGTGTTGTGTTCCTGCGGTGAGTAAGGTTGCCAGAGCTCTTTGGGGGGAGGGGGGTTCGGGGTCGGCAACGCGTGCGTCATGCCTTTGGTATTGCAAGCGCTCATAGGCTACGGTAACCGCTTACCAACGGGTGGGCCGTATGCTTGTTAGCCACCTCAGTAGTATAAAAAAAAAAAAAAAAAAAAACTTCACGAATCTGATTGCTCGAACATCAACCATTTGACGAGAAAGGATGTCTACCATTCTTGGGATAAAAGTCGTAAACCTATGAAACTATGATTGAATCACATTTTTTATTTTCAAAACTTACGTGCGTTCCGACTTTTCCTTATCTCGTTGTAGTGAACAGTCACTCGATCATTCGGTCACACTTACTGAATGCAAGTGTCTTATGCTACTATGCTGACATCAGCTAATATGACATCACCTAAGAAACTTGCATTTGGCTTCCGAGCTAAAACCCCATTAAAGTATTCAGAAAGCTATAAGATATTCGCTTCGGACTTGAATGAATTCATTGGAAGGTATTTCATGATGAATAGGATTAACTTCATGGCCTGTTCATTTTAACAGAAAACATGTTAAATAAATCGTATGGATTAAACTTTTGAACTTTGAAAGTTATTTTATCAGAGTTTGCTTTCATAGGCCAAGCCCTTTAAGGCGAGGATTATTAATTCGTAAACAGATAAGCATTGCGATTATTTTTCAACAACAGATATTTATTACACTCTTCTGATAAATAAAAATTACGAAAACTCAAATCATCATCATCGATTGGCATCTTTACCAATCGATTATCGTGATTTTTTGCCTCAACATTTTCAGAAATCATTATCTAATTGCACAATTTCAGTTTTCGGGAAGTTGATTACTTTATATGCCTATCGAAAACCCTTCCTTGCGTTCTTGTGAGGCTAGTCATGCAAAAAGCCAGCATTATAAAAAAGCTATTCATAGTCTGATATCCCAGTAAAAACCCACCCTTAAACGTTAAGTGCCATGAGCGGGCTATTAAGGGGAATATCAAATTTCCATAATCCATGTAATTAAGCGTGTCTACAGAGTTAAGGCGATTCCTTGGAAAAAAGCTTTTTGACATTCCCAGTCCTAAGACCAATGAGTAATTGCCTGGCAGTTACTTAAAACATTTAATTTTGAGAAATAATCGCGTCTTCATCTTGCTTCCGCATAAAATGTTTTTACAGGGAAAAAGTGAGACATCGCTGTTTGGCTAATTTCCGATCTATAAGCGGTGCAACTTTGCGTACCTCATAGTACCTACTTTTATACCGTAGCACTGCTACGATAAACCGTAGCAGTGCTACGTCAATTTTGTATCACTTTCTGTGACCAACCGTAGCACTATTTAAAGAGCACTGTAGCGTCCAATTATAGACACATACCTACTTCAAACTTCATTATTCATTTATTCATTGGGATTGCATAGATCATTATGAAACGTCTCAAAAGTTACATTTACAAACTTAATAAGTAATTGAGTTGGAGCATATGCATTCTCAAGCTTTTTGTCATCTAAATAGTCGGATGTTTTGTATGAGTTTTTGTATAGGTATGAGTTTTCGCTTAATTAAGTTTTTAGCTAACTGATAAATTTAGCACATCGCTTGGGACCTTGTAATAAGCGTAATTGTTATAGTAGCTTTTCCCTTTAAAGGATGTACTAACCTTATTCTAATCGTGGGAACAGTGAGTTTATCTTTGTTTCTAGTATTTAGCCATGATTACCAAAAAAAAGTGTTTTTTTACATTATTTGTAATCACTAATGTATGCCGCCTATTCCGTTTTCTCTGGAGAAGATCGCTCAAAGCAATAATGGACCTACATTGTGTAACGCCCTTTATGAGAAAGAAATAAATTAGTCTATCTATATTTATTTATTGTGCGCAATAAAATATTTTCATTCTACTATTCTTTCTATTATGTCTTTGTAGGTACTTTGCTACCACATTTTCAATAAAGAATTCTTTGCACGTTATAACCAGATCGCTAAACATTGGTCAATAAAAATAAAATATCATTTTCTCAAAACAATAACTGCAATTATCTAAGGGGAATTGTAACTATATCAAAAGAGAACCATATTGAGATATCTATATTGAAGGAGAGGACTCGGTTTTGGAGCCGAGACCCGTCCAATATACAGCTACATCTGCAACGCCTGGAGTCGTCTAGAGAGACGAACTTCAAGTCGTACGTGCTGAAGGTGCCTGCGAAGCTTCGCGACATGTTCCTCTCTCCCGACTTCTGGCCTGAAGGAATAGTTTTCCGACGCTATAGGGATGCGCCAAAGAACAATAAACCCTAATATTATATGCAAGTGTGAATATTATATGTATTTTAGTTTTAAGGTATATATATCTATGGGCCCTGTATTTGTACATGTACTTTGCTGTGTTGCCTGAAATAAATGACTTAAAAAAAAAAAAAACACTACCAGTCGGAAGCGTCCCCAAGACGCTGGCTCTTGATCTGGATCAGTTGAGCTATCTATAGATCGTTTGTAACGGTCTTTAGATGGCTCAACTGTTTCTTGTGTATTTTGTAAATATTAACTTGTATTCGTTTTAAGTTTCCTTCTGTAAATAAAATGAAACTACCTATATCAAATAAAAGATCAGCTTAAAGCATTTTAAGTGAATAAGATAACCTTTTTTTGTCAGAGAATTTTATTTACGAGTACAGAGGTACAGAAGTTAGGAGTGCTGTACATTGAAGCGTCTCGTGTACAGTCGCCTGTAAGAAGTACAAAATGATGCCACTTTACAGATGAGTATGTAGTAAAAATTTGATGGTAAGGTAGGTACATAATTTGCTTGGTTTACGCATGATGTTAGTTTCCTAATAACAATTCTACTTTCGCCTACAAATAAACTTCTACATTAGCACCGGAAGAAAGCGATTTTTGAAAATTGTAATCTTTGTTTATAGATTTGTGAATGTAATTTGAAATCTAATTTGATATCATTGCAAATAGTCATTCTATATGAAACTTACTGACTGCATGAGTGCTTAGTGGACCTTTTGTATTCAATCAAAGCTTTAAGCAGCCGCTTAACCTCGCTTACGCATAATATGCTTCATTGAATAGCAACCCTAAAGCCCTAGCATTTTATTTATACACGTAGTTACATATTATATTTACTAACTTTTGAGCAATAAATATATAATAAAGACAGGCTTTATAGTCTGAGTGTCACCTTCATAGTCTGTGGTTGAATGTTCTTTTTATACATCGAAAATAGAGTTATTAAGTGAATTGTTATGATCAAAGATATAACAATTCACTCTTTTTCTCGGGACGCTCGGTTATTCAAGTACCTTAATATTTTTTTGCTTTACAAATGTTAATCCCAATAGGACAAAAGGGCACATTTTAGAAATACAAGGTGATTCATAATATGTTTACTATCCCAAAAAGGCCTTATTATGCACCTTATTACATACTTACTATAAAATAAAAAAACACGAAAAATACAGAGACTTTTAATCGTATTTATCTCATTTTGACATCATAAATTGCTTTGTGTGGCCCTGACGTCATTATATCGTAAAATTGCCCTCAATAGAGCAATTTCATCGCCAGTCTATGAAGCACTTTAATAAACTGGTCAGCAGCAAGTGGATCCCCAACTTCGTTCCTATCTAATGACGTCAAGTCGGAAGATTCATAGAGGAACTCACCATAACTTTAACTTTGTGTATTTATAATTCGTACTTGCAAAGTTAGTTCGCCGAGACGGAATGCAATGGATCGCCTTGTCGGGAGCGGCCATTTGTAGAATAGAACGAGGGAGAGTTTTCCTTCTCCTTGTTTTTCTACAAAACGGTTCCCATAACATGAACGCCGTATAGCTAAGTCATCATTATAATCATTTCAGCTGCTGCCCATCCCCTAGCTTTTTTTCCCTTCTTCGCCTCTTACGACATCCACGGCTATCTTGTAATAGAGTCTTCAGCCATCACGGCCTCAATTATAAATACATTATGATATCATCGACCAATGTTGTGAATCATTTGTGTTAGTGCCGACACTAATGTTTGGCAGTGAAAGTTGGGTATGGCAGAAAAAGAATGAAAGTAGGATAAATTCAGTGGAAATGAGAGCTTTGCGAAGTATGTGTGGAGTAACTTTGAAAGATAGAGTGAGGAACAGTGTGATAAGAGAACGTTGTGGAGTGAAAGAAGGTGTAGTGATGAGGATTGAGAAAGGTATGCTGAAATGGTTTGGTCATGTAGAGAGGATGAACGAAAGAAGATTGACGAAACAGGTGTATAAGGCGAGTGTGAATGGAACCGTTGGAAGGGCGTACGCTTAGCTACCAAATCGGTGACGTTTTGGACAAAGGCCAGGTCAAGAGTACCCTAAACCGACGAGCATGTATGAGGAATGTGATGAGAGTGATTGAAGCGAAAGAGGTATGTCAGGATGGTAGCAAGTGGAAGGCCGTGGTCTCTGCCTACCCCTCTGGGAAATAGGCGTGATTTTATGTATGTATGTATGTATCATCGACCAATGTTGTGAATCATTTGTGCATGAAAACTTCGAATAAAATCAAAGATCCATTTTACAGCAACTATGTGAAAACAATGTGATGTATTACCGAAATTCCTTAGTAAACTCAGATTGAACCCTCAGCTCTTGTATCTAAGCTGGACATTTGCCCGCTATGTGTCATCGATATCGTGAGTTGAGTTTGCAATATCTAAGATTTATTACGTTCGCCGCGTTTTAGGATCGAGTACTTTAGACAGATAATTATCTACATTTACTAATAAGGTCACAGGCGATGAGTTATTGTTTTTAATAATAACATTCAAATCTAGCTTTACATTGTTTAAAGACATTTATTCTCTAAAAAACAAGCATGTCACTTACAGAATAACAATTACATACTTACCTACGCTTTTATGGTTTTAAATAATTTGATTCAATTCAATCCTGTCTTACCTATACGTCTTCAGTAGTTCGGGTTGAAGTAAATGAGAATGCTTTTAATTTCTTCTGATGCTATGGAACTAACATTACGCCTTTGTATCTACATCTGGTAATGACATCCTTCAAGAAGTGCGTGAGTTTGCGTAAATCCACGTAATCTCCATAAAGCTGCGACCATACTGACGCAATAACGCGACTGCAAAGCCAGAACGCGAACGTCGTAGATTACGTAACAGTGTTGCAGTATGTTTCTATTACATACCGATAAAGGAGCCATTTCATTCTGGGCCTGGTCCATGTACACTACATAGAAAAGTTAGGGAAAAATAGGAGATTACAAGAAAAATACAATTTCATTAATTTGAAGACAAATGCAATGGTACAAGAATAGTTCTTCTGGTAAGTTTTTTACTATGTGAACACTGTTTGAAGGCCGCCATGTTGGTTTATAATTGGCTTTTGACATGACATTGACATATTTTTCATGTCATGTTGTTTGATTTGAGGTTTTTGTTTTGTCAGATAAATGTAGGTTGTCAAAATGACATTTCACGCACGTCCATCCGCCATATTTTTGTAGCACTGTGTGTTTCTCTCTTTGTCGAAGAAAATCTTAATGTACCTTAGAACGAAGTCAATTTAAATAAAATAACTAATTAAATACGTTAACTTTATTGCTTAGCCATATTTTAGAGTAGTGTACACAGTGCAGGCCCAGGCTCCATATATTGATGAAACGTCTCTTTTGACGGCTTTGCGATCACTAACTCAAAGTAATTGCCCATCTATTCAGCGTTTCCCTTATAAGGGTAAAAAATATTCTTGAATGGTGACCACGAACCCGCTACAACGCAGTGTGGGATGGCCCCCTACCGGTGGACGGACAACATTGTGAAGGTACGGGAAGTCGGTGGATGGAGAGAGCTTAAGACCATTCGTCGTAGCACCCTTTGGGGGAGGCCTTTGTTATGCAGTCGACTTCATCTGGCTGATAACGAATAAAGGTAAAGCTCGCAAATATTTATCGGTTCTTAATAGAAACTGATTGCAACGAAGTTACGTATTTACCCCAATGCCTTAGATTGACGACCTCTGGCAACCCTATCTCATCCAGCCCACTTGAAGTAAAAGAGGAGATGTCGCGTGTCGGTCGGTTGGACCATAGCTTAAAGTCATAAAGCATTTGTACGTAACGTCGTGCCCATGGATATTACTACAATAGGGTTGCCCCAAGAGCCTTCTTTAGGCTGTATACTCATACTCTGCATATTTAATTAGTCTCCAAAATAATTATTGAATTAAAATGTTACAAGTATATTGCGATGTTTCCAGAGTAAGGAACAGAAGTATGTGTGTGTGTGTGAAGTGGCAGTAGTCAGAATTGACAGTTGTATCCTAGTGGAGCAAAGCGAGCCAGGTATCGTGGGAGCATACTCTTCTACTTTTGCGTTGCTTGCCTCGGGTATTTATGTAACCTTCAGGGTGGTCACAAAGTGGATGAGTGGCCACTAGTATTAACAGCTGTGCCCTTTGAAAAAAAGGATTTCTAGATAGAACACACTTGTGGCAACCCTATAGGTAATACGAGTTTTTAATGGCTTCAATAAAGGTGGGTAGTTCGTCGAAGCAAAATTTATCGTGTGATGTGCACAGTTTCATATTATAAAATCAGGTGAAAAAGCTGAGGGAAGCGATGAGGGAAGACATTTGAGGAGATTTCATGGGTAGATTGCTCATCAGATTTTCATCCAAATTTAATGAAATTATGTGCCCTGGATGAAGGTATATTATTTCCTATAAAAACAACTCACTTAGATACTTAGCGTTTTATTCATAATCAGTTCATAGTCTTTAAACAAAGTCATTGAATGTGGAAAGTATAAAATGCACATAAAATCTATAAACTAACAACGAATGCTTCACTAACTAAAATAACCACTAGTTACAAAAAATACGTTACTAAAATAGATTTAAATGTACCTATCCTACATACTAAGTAAATGAATAAAAAAGTCAAAGTCAGTCAGTCACTTACTTTATGTAAAGAAACTTAAAACTAATACAAGTTAATATATATTTATAAAATACAACTTACTTTATTTGCCCGTTAATTCTCGCTTCTATATTTTTCTAACAGTAAACAAAAGAAAGAGGCGGTTACACTTGTATCGAGCCGATAAAGTTAGTGAGAGATTATGAATAAGGGAGTTACTATAATTATAGCCTTACTATAGCAAGTGTACGTTAGCAAGTGCTGAGTGATGACATATTTTTCTGTCAAACGAAAGAACATATAATAATACCTACCTACCATGTTTGACCGTTTGCAACGCAAAATGTTTCGGCAATTTGCACATCATGAGATCATGATAGTTTCAAGTTTTATGGAATAAATATAAAATAATATAATTATAGAACAAATTTATATAAAACCACCTCGAATTCATTTCCCTGCAAAAAAGACATAAAAAAAACAATAAAGACAAAACCACCCAATCGGTAAACATACAAAAAACGTAGGAATAACCGAATTAATAACTACGGACTGTTTTTGAAGTCAGGAAATAAGATAAATATTCGCTAAAAACCCAGTAGAATATCCATAAACAAAGAGAAGAAACCTAAACTTTCTACCATAAAGTCCCAGGCGAATCCAAGCGAGGACGCTCGCGTTGTCGAAATACAGTTCCTACTACCTATAATTTTTTCTACAACCTCACGCCAAAGTTTACACCCCATAACCATCACAACAACTTAGATATACATACATAGATAATAATACCATCATATAGAACAGGCGGTCTGCACTGACACTATAAACTGTATTAAGTTTGTATGGAAATGTCATCGCGAATCGCGATTCGCGATGTGTGTTCAGTTGTCCGTAAAGTTACATGCTTTAATGCATTTAGGCGAGATAAAACTCACACAGACTGCTAAAGCCACGACGCATAAAGCACTCCGTCAGGGACGCCATGACATCTTATTCTTAATGCTATTCAAAAGCGAGCGTGTCAGCATTATTTTACATGAACTTGAACTATAAATCTTTTGGACTGGCAACTCGCACCGCCTAAACAAAATCGCAAAGTTCATGGTACGGGGCTAGATCTCTACGTAGGATCCAATCTTGTGCCTAGTGCGAGGTACCCCGACTTTAGATCCCAAGGTTTTGCGTTCGAACCCGGTCGTGCACCAATTCGTTTTTGAACTGTCACGCACCAAAACGAAAGTACCTAAACAATTTCCTAAAAGAGCGCACCCTTCCTCCCGGAGCACCCTAAGAAGATTCAGTTCTATCCAGCAATGTTTACAATTTATTTCATGACCGCAACAGTAATTTCCATCTTTATACACCTCGGACCACCATATTTCTTTTTTATTAAGACGTAAAATATCTTTCGTGTTCGCTACGGTCTACGACACTTGAAAAATGTACCTTGTAGTTTATCACGAGTTGCAATTTAGACCAAACTCGATTTATAGGGGTTTATTGAATACAAGCTGTCGCTCGCAGCTTTGATCGCGTGGTTACTGAATAAAACGCAGCTAGTTAACACGACCGCCCGTGACCCGTTGAGGAGAACCATTAATACCTAATGTTTTTCTGTATTTCTGTATTTTCTGTTGTCCCTCCCAGGAAGTAAAAAAAATACGACTTACGTATAATGATGTAGGTACCTGGTCATCGCGAGAAGGGCCTAGATTTAACGTAGTCCTCTTCCCTATTACTAACAAAGAGTGCTCCAAGAGGGGTGATTAAAATTGCTTCATTCAGGGCAATCTTTATTACGTTTTGTCGTCACATAAAAACCAAGCTATTTATGACCTCAAAATATCAAGAGATTTAATCTTTTGTCTAGATTCACACCATAAATTTCCCACGCACTCTAAAATCAACGATTCCTTTCGCTGCAAAAAGGCGCAATTCATAAATCCTGTACGCAACGGACTCATACAAAAGAATCAAGTGGTGTGGGACATGTCAGTAATATAGCTCGCGTACCTTCGATTCCGGATCTATAGTTATAGGGTGTGCAGTTACCTTTCATCGCTAGTGATCCGTGAAAAACCCCGGAATTTTTGCCACACGATTCTACAGCGCGTGTCCATGCATAGAAAATTTCCCACGCACTTCACAAGTGACATTTCTGCTCTCTGCTAAAAGTCATCATCCTTCTGCCTTTATCCCACATTATGTGGGGTCAGCACGACATGTATTCTTCTTCCATTCCCCTCCACCAGCCGTCATCTCAGCCCTTACAGTCCATCCATCTTTTCTTTCGCCTACCTCTACTCCTACATCCATCCACATTCATATATAACCCTCTTCTCGTCACATGACATTCTTCCCTCCTCGTGACATACCCATACTACGCTAACCATTTGCTCCTTATCCATTCTCGTCACTCTATACATCCATCTTAACATTCGCATCTTCGCCGCGTACAATATTATTTCATCCATCCCTGTGGTAGCCAATCCCTCAGATCCGTTCAATAACACTGTCTTATGATCGTTTTGTAAATTCCCTTAATTTAAAGTGACATTCGCCGATTTCACGCGGTTCTTGTGACCTGTCACCAGCATTTATACTGTTCTTTACATCCCTGTCAATCTTGCCATCATCATCACGATACTTAAATCCTTTGCGTACAGGATCATAAAAAAATATCAAGTGGAACACATAGCTTTAGGTTTCCTTAAAGGTGCCGTCAACCGCGTCACATAAAAATGAACCACTGTAGTATATAGGAGCGTAGTCAAAGACTTTGAAAGTCCGAGCTTCTATCACCATAGTATGCATTTCTATGTTTAAAATAAATTACTGTTAGGCACCATTCACTTAGGAAATTAGGAAACCAAAGCTTTATAAGGCTCACGTTCTACCGAACCCGAATCTATAGTTATAGGGTGTGCGGTTAGCTTTCGTCGCTAGTGATCCGTGAAAAAACCTCGGAATTTCCAATACACGATGTTCCGGTCTGAAAGTGAGGCAATAAAGTAATTAAAGTAATTTATGGGTTGTACCTATCTAATAGTAGACATTGCTTAAACATAGAGGCTTGGTATTAAAATGCTGGCCAACAAAGCCTGTCTAAATGTTTGTCTTATTAATAATAATATCACCCAACAGTCACATACATAGTCCTAACCCCACACTCGGATCCCCTGTGTCGTGCGTGGGTATCAGAAACTAAGAGTACCATGGTACTACAACACCTAGACCCGGAGCAAATATTTGCAGATCGTGCAAACATTTCAACCCGCAGCGGGAATCGATCCCACACCCTTTCCGCTTCAGAGGGGCACTCGCCCGCTGCGCCACCGAGGTCGCCGTTAGTATTATTAGTAAATATTCCGGACATATTCACACGGTCAACTGATCCCAAACTAGGCATAGCCTGTACTATGGGTACAAGAGACTGATAAACATAATAGATAAATATTTTACACCCAGACACAGAACAATCATCTGTGTTCATCACACAAATGATTGTCCAGTGCGGGGATCGAACCCGCGACCTCTAGCTCAGAAGGCAGAGTTACTACTAACTGAGCTATGAGGCCAGTCGAGTATATACCCCACAAAAAAATAAAGGTCTCTAATAACTTCTGAAACTGGTTAGTCGGGGATATTGTTTGTAAACTGTTATCGTATTTGATTTGTTTCGGAATAGAATTCGTAGCAAATACCTGAAACCTGAACAGCGCACATTGATTACCAGAGTTATCCTACAGTTCCCGACTAACATTGCTATGGGACATCAACAAGTAGGTAACTTAGGTTAGATATGGGCCGTGATACACCTGCCTGCAGCTCGCATACCATAGACTCTGAATGCAGGGAACCTTTTGAGCAGGCAACCATTCCACATTCTGCATCAAAATGTTACACCTATCTGTAGTTATTGTTTCGCCTATGTCAGTTTCTATGAACATGGACAAGACAAATATCATGTCTAATGCTCATGTCGCCCCCATACCGGTAAATGTTGGGAACGATACCATTCAAGTTGTAGATCACTATGTCTATTTGGGTCAGACGATTCAACTAGGTAGGTCCAACTTCGACAAAGAGGTCAACCGACGAATCCAACTCGGATGGGCAGCGTTTGGGAAACTTCGTCATATCTTCTCGTCGGAGATACCGCAGAGCCTCAAGAAGAAAGTCTACAATCAGTGCGTGTTGCCAGTGATGACATATGGCAATGAGACTTGGTCATTAACTATTGGCCTCATACACAAGCTCAAAGTTGCACAACGGGCTATGGAGAGAGCTATGCTAGGAGTTTCACTACGTGATAAGATCCGAAATGAGGAAATTCGTAGAAGAACCAAGGTTACCGACATAGCTCTCAGAATTAGCAAGTTGAAGTGGCAGTGGGCAGGCCATATAGCTCGCAGAACCGATAACCGTTGGGGAGTAAAGGTTCTCGAATGGCGACCACGAACCGGGCGACGCAGTGTTGGAAGGCCCCCCACCCGATGGACCGACGACATTGTGAAGGTTGCGGGAAGTCGGTGGATGGAGAAGGCTCAAGACCGTTGGTCGTGGAACTCTTTATGGCCTATGTCCAGCAGTGGACTTCTACAGGCTGATGATGATGATGTCAGTTTCTAGGAACGAAAGGCCCCGAAAGGCGCAAAAATTGACCGTCTTGCAATACGCTAGCATGCTAAGTACTAGTTTCCAATCTGCTAGTACCACCTCATTACACATGCTAGTAACTCACACTAGCCAGCTAGAGGCATAGTGTATCACGGGCTTATTATGTAGCTCGAGTGGAGTTGCTACATCAGGATTTATTATCTGTTATTCTCTAAAGCTGTTTTCGATTCCACCATATCTTTTGTATACCAAGTATTTATTGGAAACTAGCTGTAACCGCGCGGTTTCACTCGCGTTGGTCATACTACGTAACTTTGCAATTTCGAGTTTTGTCACGTGTAGGTATGTAGGTTAGATATCCAGTGAATGTAAAGAAAATAATAACAATTCATTTCACATTTTAGACCATATTTTTTTTGTTATAAATATATGTGATAGTAGAACTCTCAAACTGTCTCTCAGTTCACACAATTACTACATACATACATACATAAAATCACGCCTGTTTCCCAGAGGGGTAGGCAGAGACCACGGTTTTCCACTTGCTACGATCATGACATACCTCTTTTGCTTGATTCACTCTCATCACATTCCTCATACATGCTCGTCGGTTTAGGGTACTCTTGACCTGGCCTTTTTCCAAAACGTCACTGATTTGGTCACTAAACGTACGCCTAGGTCTTCCCCTTCCAACGGGCCCATTCACACTCGCCTTGTACACCTGTTTCGTCAATCTTCTTTCGTTCATTCTCTCTACATGACCAAACCATCTCAGCATACCTTTCTCAATCCTCATCACTACGTCTTCTTTCACCCCACAACGCTCTCTTATCACACTGTTCCTCACTCTATCTTTCAAAGTTACTCCACACATACTTCGCAAAGCTCTCATTTCCACTGCATTTATCCTACTTTGATTCTTTTTCTGCCATACCCAACTTTCACTTCCAAACATTAGTGTCGGCACTAACACTCCTCCATGCACAGCCAGTCGTGCCTTTTTGGACACTTTCCGACTGCTCATAAAGGCATGTAATGCCCCATTCACTTGATTTCCAGCATTCACTCTCCTTTCAATATCACTCTCATGCTTCCCATCTCTTGTAAACAAAGTCCCCAGGTATACAAACTCATTCACTTGTTCAACTCTTTCTCCACCAATCAGAATATTACAAACTGTCACGCATTCATCTCTTTCAAAAACCATTACTTTCGTCTTATTTACATTAACTTTCATTCCTTTTCTTTCAAAAGATTCATGCATAATTGTTACCATCTCCTGTAACTCCTCCGCCGATGATGCAAGTATAACCTGGTCATCAGCATAGAGGAGACACTTGACGAGTAACTAACTAACACAATTACTAACAATACTTAAAGAAACTTCAAAATTTAACAAAAATGTAACGTACTACATACAGTACCTCAATATTTGTTCAATAGTTTCCGTTGGAAACCTTGCTTTGACAGCTTAATTAATTACCTACACAATTTTGTTTAAACTAGTTACAACAATTAGGTACCTACTTGAGTCCATAATAACTTAACCTAAAGCACACAATAAACAATTGCCTGAAGGTGTAGGTTTCTTAGAAACCAAGGTCACCACAAAGCAAGTTGAACTGGCACTGGGCAGGACAGACGGTCATAGGCCTAATACAGGAGACCAAGAAAGAATCAGTGACACAATAAGCAGGCAAGCATGAAGTAAATTCCGTCATTCCTCGCACTGACATCTAGAATGACATTATTACATCGCTTTTGAAGAATCACGGCGCACGGCTACCTAGAAAATGGCCTAAAATCTAATCGAATTTCCAACTATAAATTAGTTCATTGTATTTTGACCCTTTGAGTTTTGGAATTTGGATTATTGCACTTCGGCTTCTCTTGCTGACCAATCGCTCCACAATGTTGTATTATAATGTCCCGAAATACAGAAAAAAATACAAAACCTCGAGTTCGTTCCCCTCGGGCTCCAAAGCTCTCCAAAGCCAGCTATTTGGCTGAAGACCTTGCGAGTCATCCAGCATTATAATACTATTTACCTAGATCCCTCACTTTGGCGCCGCGCCAGGACGAGCCACTGAGTGCGACATCTAAAGTTACATTTCCTACAAATATTAATGACGTTAAGAGCGTCCCGGAATTGAATTTAGCTTGTTTTGATTTACGTTAATTAGAGAAACCTGATACTAAGAAGGTTTTTATGGAACATGATGACTGTGGAGCAATAGATCCATCCTTAGAGTTTGATCTCTTTAAGGACTAGATTGGTGGCCTAACACCAGTTAGAATGTTGTAACGACCTCGGGCGTAGCGAGCAAGTGCAAAGAGGTGCGGTTTGATTGAAATTTAACTCAGGTCTCTATCACGTAATTAGGTCCCTCTTATGTATAATTATTTTTCGTTTTCTCTTATGGAGGCTTTTGAGGGGAAGATTGTTGTCATTTTTATTAATATTAAATTGATGGCAATGTTGAGATTCCAAAAGTCTTCGAACAAACGTTATTACCAATAAGGTGTAGAATAAGCCCCTTTTAGGATAGGATACATAATAAGAATAACCTTGTTTAAAGCGGATAATGTGACATCATTTTTGCATGAATGTATGATGAAAAATAAATAAAATGATGTTAGAAATGTAAGGTCGGCCCAATATTTCAGGCGTTATCCTGTTGCGGGCATCTGGTCTTATTATCGGTAGCGTTCTCCCCACCCACTTATCCTTTCTACTTCCGTGGACTAAACGCTGCAATTTTTTTCATCGGCTAAGATCGAATAGGCTAGCTATGCTACAGACACTTCGGTGAAGGTGCCCTATTCCCCGTAAATATAAAGTAAATTGCTCAGAAAAGCGTCCACCACATGTTGCGGTTTACGTAAAGACCACAGTTTATGCAATTTCTGAGCTGAAACACGAGGTGGTCAACTATTCCACGGACTATATGCGCTGACTATGTGTGCTACGTAAAGATATGGACGCCGCTTGATGTTTCACGGCACCGAGAAGTGGTTAATCACTATGGGCCTCATAAGAATCAAGGTCGCTCAGCGAGGTATAGAGATGGCTAAGCTAGGTGGTGCTCTACGAGATCGAATCAGAAATGAGGAGATCCGTCCATGTTCAGTATTGGACAGCCTACAGCTCGTGATATACGCCGGTACATACTGGGCGTACTTTCATAGCGGCAAGCTAGTGCTTACAGTCTTCAGTGGAAACGCATATTGTTGAACTCTTCAAGACGCGCGGTGACGACTCTACAAATATAAAATAGCAATAAAAGTTTCTGAAGAGCGCGTGCGGAGAAATAAGATAAAAAAGTTTGGTTACATTTAAGAAGTTAAACATAGAGCGGCATTTCTCTAACACTGGCAGAATGCGCCATTTAAAATTCCTATAATAAATTTTTCCCGTCATTGAGCGCCAAAAATATAAAATTTTATTCGTTGAACAATGAGAATTACTGAAAGAATTATCACGCGTCTGGTTTTACGGCGCGGTCCTGCACGGCCGACGAACAACCAAAGGCTTTCAATTTTATTCGCCCCGAGGATGAAACAAGGACTGTTCAAGTACTGGACTTGATACTGGATATAAGGTGCAGCGTTGATCAACAACACTGATGTCATTTTGCGAAAAGCCTTAGAAGTAAGAAATATTTGTGATCATAAGTTTTTTCTTCAAAATTTCATGCAGCCTCAATCAATCTGATATTTTTTTTAATTTGCATTTTCGTTTTTCAATTTTGTAGTTGCTTGCCTATCTTAAGTTTACTTTTAAATAAATAAAATAGTTTTTATTGGATTCCTAAGCGGATTGTTCTACCGTCGCGTCGGTCTCCGACCTTTAAAAATCGAACATTATCGAATCATCAAAATAACGTATGAAGTTATTGAACTTACTAAAAACCAATCTTTTCAGAACTACTTTATTAATGGTTTGCCTAACAACGGTTTTCGCTTTGTTTCTTATTAAATACTTGTTCCGCCTACTTCGAAAAACTTTTCTAATTACAAGATAATAAAAGGAGATCGTTCCCGCTTATTTAGTTTTCGCACTATGTATGAAACGTCAAATTATATTTCTATAGCTAACCTCAAAAAATCTGCTGGTCGACTTGCCCTCAAAATGTATTTTAAAATTATACATCTACCCCATAACATAGAAACGCTTTTTATGCAAGCAATGCACTGTTTATATTTTGAAAGTTTTATTAGTAAGGCCACTACCTACTGATTATAGTATATATTAAGTTAGCTTCGAAATGATGAGCGATGTCTCTGAGCTATAGGTATTGCTTACCCCTCAATGTCTAACTCATAATTGACTTTATTGTGTAGTCGTAAGATATATAAACTTTATTGTACACAAAGAAACAAAACAAGGGAGACACAAAAAATATTACGTACAATGGGCGGCCTTATCGCTGCTAAAAGCGATCTACTAAGTAGCGAGGTACTAAGATTCTTCATAGTAGCTATTGCACTGTTAGACTTTTTGTACACCGCCATCTTATTTTATATGTTTTTCCTAAACATCCAAAGAGTTCCAAAGTCGTACAGCTTGAATAGTAAAGGATTTACTATACATCTGGGAACTATGAACGTTAAAAAAGGGGTTAAGAGCTGCAGAGTCTCAGAAGATCGCAGGTTTCAATCATTTGCCTGGTGCAAAAACTCGATACGATCCTTGAGATAAGGTCGGAGAAGAAGAAAGAAAAATAATATTATAGAGAAGGGACAGAATATAATATTATAATGTGCATTGCGGCGAAATCGGATAGGGAGCCATTTGATCTTCGCGCGAAATTCAGAGACATGGTCATACTTGCGCAAGCCAAATATGAACCGAATGCAGAGGTTTTGTAGGCGCTCAAGCTTGTTCAGTAAGACTTCGGAGATATCAAGATAACTTGCGTCAGCGTAATCTAATATAGGGAGTAAAAGGGACTGTGTAGGGAGTAAAGGGACCCTCGCCTGTCGGCTCGAGTGTCAATGACGCCTCGGCGGTAATCATAAATACACACGTGTATCATTATGTGCCTAATTGCGGGGAAATTAGAGCCACTTTATGAGCAAGTGTGTTGAAAAAATAATTATTACACGAGATCATCCCACGCCGTTTGCCACAGACATAAATATGTTCGGCGCCAAACGTCCAGTACCTTAACCGTTGCTGGATCGAAACGATAAAAAAATTCCCCAAAACCGCCTGCCTTTTCAGTAGTCCGAAAACGTTATTACGTTCGCAACATCTCATAAATGGTATATAGCTTCATAGAGCTTTGTCTTGTTTATCTATTTGCCATAAAGTGGGCACAGTGGCCTAAAGGAGACATTCAATTTGGGTTTCTATCTAACGGATAGAAACCCAAATTGTTATAGTAGACGGATAGGTTATAGTAGACGGGGTTATGATATCCGTGGGGTATGACGACCGTGGGGAATAAAGGTACGCGTTTCTTGCATCTTATAGACGCAACGCATACACGCAACGTACCTATAAACGTAGACTTCATATACATTAAGTTTTAATTTTCTTAGGTGGTGAATATTTTGCCTTATTTCTAAAGCCTTGTTTCCTAGGCGGCCGTTGCATTATATTTGAATGTGACAGCCGTTTGTCAAACGCACTGTTTGCGCCTTTGTTCCTCTTTATTTGAGCAACTAAAGGTACGAGTTCCTTGCTGCGTATGAACGCAACGCATAAACGCTGCGTATATAACGTACGTTGCGTATGAATGCAACGCGTACCTACCTATTCATAACCTGATCTTGAATCGCCACCATGAAGCCATATTTTCCGGGAAAAGGTGGTCAAATTTCAACCATTTATTAGAGACAAATTGCAACCACATGGGGTTTGATCTTTTTCTCACCTGATGTTAAGTGACGATGTGGTCTACGGTGTAGCACGTTTGCCTAGAAGAAACCTAATTTGAACCAAACCAAATTATAGGTATTCGGAAACACAGACGCCGGCAACGAGTTCCACTCTTTGGCCGTCCGCATTATAAAGGTACAAGCAAAGCGCTTGGTGCGGCAGGGTGGTATATCAACCATGAACGGATGTCGCGTCTCCGTATGTCTGGTTGTCCGATGATGGAATGGGGATGGGGGGACTAAATCAAAGAGTTCAATCGCACACTCTCCGAAATTATTCATCATTCATCTAAAATATTATGGCCCTGAAGCGTCCAATTGCAGTATAGAGGAGTTCCTCCCTTTCTTCCACTCGTCTCTATGATAGACTGATGTGGTCCAGTCTCATATTTAGAAAATAGAGGAAAATATTTGATACAACCCATAAAAACAATTACATTACATTTTAATTAAAATGAGCAAATCCTTCCTTTAAAATTACCTGTACCTACTGTTTTAATAATATGGAAGCTTTAACAGTAGTAACTATTCTCAGCGCTGTGGCACCGGTCAGTAATTACACTGCGTACGCTGCCTAATGAGCGTGGATATAGTCCAACGCAGAAGTTGCTAAATTCCCCTCGTTTATCGCCTCTAACTCAACGGGATAAGGAATAAAGTTCGAATGAGTTTCGGCAACTTTTCAGGCCTAGGCCTGCTTGTAATGCACGGTCCAAATTTGCTACTATGTCATATGTATTTCTACCGACGAGTATCATCATCATCATAGAGCTAAAGACAGAACATAAAAGAACACTACTTGAAAAAAAAACGTTATGAAAACTCAGGAAATCACTTTTTTTGCTGGAAAACCATAGACATGAAAAAGTAGTGCTATATCATCATTATCATTAACCGTTGGAATAGGAATGAATCGTCCGAGAAACAGCTATTTGCAAGCTAAAATACATACAGTTGGCAGAGCTTATTATGCGAATGTTTGTTTGCAGCTCCCATATTGGACCGCTTCGTTAGTTGATTCACCCGTTAAGTGTACTTGCTTACCTGGAACAAGACATTACACATGTTAGAGAGAGTTCATTGACATAGTTTTACCAACTATTACGTACGTAATGGGCTTCAGTGCATATAAGCTCGTTGCAACAAGTTGGTCATGCACCTTAACATTCAAAATAAATTTTATTTGCATACTATTTTGTGCCCGCGGCATCGACTTTTACCCCAAGAATGGTATAGACATCCTCTCAGATCTCCAGGCGATCGGATCCTTAAAAATGTCTTACGAGGTAGTTCATGGGCATGTCCGAACATTTAGCATATGCCAACATTTTGCAGTAATACTGAGTATTCTATACGCGACAGGTTGAGAGCACATCGCCGCTTTAAAAATACTTATATTCCTCACGATGTTTTCATTCATCTTTCGTCTTTCGGACCAATAGTCAGGGAACTTCCCACTGGGTCAACACGGCACGAAACTAAAAACCAAAAAAAATACAGCCGAAGTCGGTTAAAAATATATCTAAATAACCGGTATAATTAACCGGGCCCCGGTTATTCATACTGACTTAGTTTTCGGCCTGTCATTGGCCTGCGATGTAGCTATTTTTGTTATATCTAAACTTCCAACAGCATTATTAACTTTGATCTATTTTGCGCCTAGATAACCCTACTCCTTTTGCTCTTGCTCGTGTATTTTATTAATACGTTTTTATTATATCGCCTTCTCGACTGTCTGTCTAGTTGGTACAAAGGGGTTTGAAGTTGTTGAACGAGTTCAAACATTGTTTATACCATTGCTGATTCAAAATTCGACATTAATTTCCATGAAAACGCTTTCATGGAAATGTTTATTAGGGGAAATGTGTCTTTCATGAAAAGTACTTAGTAGAACAAAAGTGTGAACCCACTTGTAATGTTATTTTGAAGTTCGAGGAACATAAATGTGTAATTTCATAGATTGCGTTTTTCTTATCATTTCCTTGAAACGAAGGCCTGAAACCGTGTTCAAACGGCGTGCGATATGTCATTTTAAATGATCCCTACGTCTACTAAATAAAGAAAAAAAATATTTTGACTTAGAAGAGCTTTCGGTATTAAACGTATCCTCTTTAAGACGTATTCATTAGGCACAACCATGCTTAGAAAAAACAACACACCTACACATAGAATTCCTTCATCACTCAGACTCTCAAGAGACTGGAGTTTTGAGGGAGTTCCCATTACACTTACTCACCTGAAACACTTCACACACGCACACTTACACTACCTCTCACACACAAACTCCTTACGAAAATTCCCTCCCCACCCATGCAGTTTTTAACATCGCACACATCCTCATAATCCTATTTAAACTCTACTTCAATACGTGCATATTTTTTTCACCCAGTTTTGTTTTAAATCCCCCCCCTACCCCTCCCTTAGGCAACAATGAAAAACAGCGTCTGGTTGTCGGACTAGGCACAAAGCTGAGTTGTTGCCTTTTCAACAAGCAGACAAATTATCTTTGTTCTATTTATTTTATTTGGTAGTAGGTACCTATTTGTTGATTTTGCTTTTTTATTTTTATTATTTTCTAAGAACCTGTGTACCTATTTTAAAATCTTTAGTCTGTGTTGAATAAATTTATTTTCTTTCTTTCTTTCTTTCGGTAATGTAGAGCTATATAAATAAATAATAAATATTCCGGACATATCACACACGGTCAACTGATCCCAAACTAGGCATAGCCTGTACTATGGGTACCAGAGACTGTTATACATAATAGATATATATTTAACACCCAGACACGGAACAAACATCTGTGTTCATCACACAAATGTTTGTCCAGTGCGGGAATCGAACCCGCGACCTCTAGCGCAGAAGGCAGAGTTACTACCAACTGAGCTATGAGGCCTGTCAAAATATATCGTAGGCCCTTAAATGGCAAACCCTACCGTAAGGATAATTTTGAATATAAAATTAAAACCTATTTTAGATGACATATCGCGAGCCTTTTAAATGCGGCTTTATTATTTCATAACAAAAAAATATTTTAACTCTCGAGTAAATAACACCGTAAAAGCCTGTTTCTTTTAAAAGGGTCTTAATTTAATTATACTGGTGTTTGTTAACTTCCGAGATGAACTCAATGTTGATGGAGTAACGTTCAGTAATTTTTAATTAAGTACATAATTTGGTGAGCTGCTACAGTTCATTTACCGCTTACCTACTAACAGAAAGACTAATTTACAAAACTTCTAAGATGCAAAATGGCTAAATACCTCGCCTAAAGAGCACAACTCGGATAAGTAGGTACTGCTTATATAGGTAAGCTTGTTAGCCATCTTATTTGTATTAAAGCTATTTCATAAACATTGGGAGCTTTATTACCCGACTGCCGAGAAGGAAGAAGGGTAATGTTTTAACACTTTTACTTAACTTTTACAGAGATCCGAATTAAACAAGATGCTTTTTAAAGTTGTATTTTTAGTAAGACTAAGGGCATGTGCTGGTGACGTAGCTTTCATGTTCGTTTGAAGCACGATACATCTCATTACATCTATCCATAGAAACCGTCAGGAGACCACACACGGCAGCTATGATGTATCTTTTTACATCTTCGTATCTTCTGACAGTTTCTATGGAAAGATGTAATGAGATGTATCTAGCTATAATATACATTTGTACATTATAGCTGCCGTGTGTGAAGGCTTTAAACTATTCCGTAACAAAATGTTAGGTTCATAGCGGGATTTTATTAACAAAATGAATACGATCCCGTCTATGACATTCAAAAGTTGTCCTACCAAAGGCACCCGAGCTTTAAAAGCAATAAATATTAACATTTCTTTGTCCCGAACAGACGTTAACGTAAAATTTATTCAAAAACGATTTTACCTGAGCAATCTAAGCATTATATCAATTGTCATAAGGTCGACGTTATCTGAAGGACACTAGAGTGGAATTATAAAAAAATATCACAGTACAAACTTCCCTGAGAGTAACGATTATCGCACCTGGGATTCGTTCGGTCAACAGCTAGGATTTGAATGGGGCTGTTGGCTGATGGCTCCATTCACCTAAGAAACTAAGATAATTCCATAAAGCAATTCAATAAAAAAAATAGTTAAGTTCCTGCAGGACTTGCGCCTTGAGAGTTCCGTACATTACACGGGATGGGAAAATCATGATCGTTTATTTCAATAAATTAGGATCACTTTGAAACGTTAACATTATGTGAAGCTACGCCTACACCTCACGACCAAGCCTAGAAGAACAAGGCAACGAACACGGCTTGGTGCCTATCATTTTTTTTCGATGAGCCTTTTCCACAAAATGGAATGTAGAGCTTCAGTGTGGCTCAATTCTACAATCTACAATGGTTCAATGGCAAAATGGCCACTTTTGACACTTTTGGTATTCTGCTATCAATGGCAGTCATGGTGAAACCAATGAAATCAAAAATCGAAGGTGGCGACAATCGTAACTGAATGATAATGGTGCGATTATCATCATGCGATTTTCATTTTCAAGTCATTGAATTAGTAGAATTTGGGGCCAGGTCGGTCTTCTGCGGTCAGCGTGATGAAACATTCCATTACAATTTCCTAAAGTTTAACTAAGTTTTTTTTTATACAACTGAGGTGGAAAACAAGCATACGGTCCACGTGTTGGTAAGCGGTTACCGTAGCCTATGAGCGATTGCAATACCAGAGGCATCACGCACGCTTTGCCGACCCCGAACCCCCCCACCCCTAAGGAGCTCTGGCAACCTTACTCATCGCAGTAAAGTTAAAGTTAGTGTAAGTTAAGTTTTATATTGACCAATTAAACTTGGTTAATCTTTTTGTTTCATTCAAATTGGATTTTTATTACTTTTGCTTGAGACAGAATTTTCTTTAGGTATTTGCTTAACTCAGAAATACTGAGTTGAGTGTCTATTATCCTTCAATCTATGTTAGGTTTGGAATCGGTGTAAGAATGAGGCCGAGATGATACCTAAACGATTCTATTTGCCAGGCCAAGAAACTAAAGATTTGTCTACGAACTTAGTTAACAAGGTGATTCATAATATGGATGTTATCCCGAAAGGGGCTTATTCTACACCCAATTGGCAATTCGTAATTTAAATTGAATAAACTCTATGCAAAAAAGCAGCTGTTTTTGGATCAAATCAGTTCAAACAGTTGAATCAGCAGTTTTAACATTAATCTTCATATCGAACTTCTCCTACGTTTAGTAATGAATTATAAAATTTATCAAAATACCAAAAACAGCTAATTTGAGGAAGTTTCGGAAAAAAAATATTTTTTTCGTTTTGTTGATAGAATATTGTATTATCCTGAAAGGGGGTTACCTTTCAGGATAATACAATACATAATAATATAATACATGTTATTTATCACTTTGGATTTTCAAGCATTTCTTTGAATCTACTGCTACTGGTATTATTGTTGACATGACTGTAGACAGAAATAAACTTCTAGCAGGAACAGGAATAAATAATATAAGTTCAAGGCTTGGATTCAAATGGAGCCTACAATAATTTATCACAAACAGTTTCCTGTTTCATAAAATATTATGATTCAATATTATAATCAGGCAAACAATATTCAATCAATCAAAATATTAGACTTTCAAATGCGCATTTGAAAGTCAGTTCAGAACAAATTCTAAATGTAAATCTGTACAAGCGTTGGATTTTAGTTTATTTTGTACTTTCCAGATATAGAGTAGGTCATTAGTCAGTATGCGAATAGCGAGTAGATGGCAGCACAAGAGTGTAACATACAGAGAGAAAGCTAAAACCACGAAATATATTTTGTGCGCATTGTCAGTGAAAAAGTATCCTGAGGACGACCGCCGCTGTGAGCCTTACCTACTACCTTAGGTATTTTAATTTACCCTGATATTCTTATTCGTCACTCCAAGTCAAGTTTTCACTCCACTTGCTTCCTTGTCGTGAAGTTATGAAGTGCGAGCGCACACGATAGGCGGTGTCAATCAGATGGTTCTTTGCTTTCTCTTGGTTTTTGTTTCACAGCTCCGATTAACCCTCGTAGTCGAACCGTTGATCTCACTTCGCTCAATCAATAGTAATTAAATAACACCCAACAGTTAAGAAACTACGAGTACCATAACATCCAGACTCGGAACAAATATTTGCAGATCATGCAAACATTTATCACACTCCTTGCGTCTCAGACTGGAGCTGCGCCACCGAGATCGTCTATGAAATGAAAGTAATCTCTCTGCTATACACACACTCGTGTGCGGTGTGCTTCGGGCGATGGAAATCGGCCGGTCTGACGTCCCGTGCTCATTACTCAAATACCCGGGTTCTTTGTTTCACGGCCAATATAAACTCATTTTTTGCTCCAAGCCTGGACGAGGATTAGGTTCAGTCAACATTGTGTAATTTATTATGGAGCGGTCAAAATGCGCAATCGCTTTTATGGAAAATTATTATTTGCAGCGAAAGTAATATGTCGGTTTTTTACTGTTCCATCCAAGTTTTGGAAGAACGGACAGTTAGTCTCACTTCGGTGTCTGTTTGTCTGTCACCACCTCTCAGAGCCAAACTAAACGAGGTAGAGAGTTGAATTTTGGAGATCCAATGTGTGTTTAGATTGTTAAGATATGAGTAAAAAAAACTAAAATATATTTCTACTTCGCATGTAGTGATAGGTAACAGTCCCACTAAAAGAAAGTCGTATTTAGGTTTATATATTTTGAAAACTTCGCCTAAGTAAAAATTATATTTATTTAAATATTAGTTGACCAGGCAGTTTTTTCCTTATGTACCTACTCATTGAATTCATGTGTTTTTTTTGTAGAACTCACGTTACGCACACATGATAGGTTTACGAAAATAAAAATATAGGCAACGTTGCAAACTTAGCTGATTTCAAGACTCATCGCAACGCCGCGATAACATCGCCATAGATACGCTCATAGATATGTTACAAAATTAAGTTACAAGACGATAATATCGTCTCGTTTCTCTCGCTCGTTGAAGTGGCGTCTAAGTTGCAAACCTGCAAATTCACTGGGTAGCTATTTTATACCTATAATTTATCAATCTATCATTTGTCAATTAGCAAACAACTCAGCTGTGACCTGAAAATTAAATGCGGTCACAGCTGGGATCTGGCTGAAGCTGTCTGAGTACACAAAGGCTTTTTTGAGAGTCACATCACTCCACGTCCTCGATCCCGATGATAGGCAAAATGGAAAACGCAAATTCACTGTGGACCACACAGTGAAAATAAAACAGAAATATTAAATACGTCTGTCCGTACTTTAGATACGCGTCTAAGAATTTGTCTTTGTAAATCATTACTTTTTTGCGCCTAATTTGCATTATAGACTATACATTTTCACTGAAAAAATCTCGGATAACACAATTATTCAGCTGTTTTAGTTAGCAACCTTGATGTTGAATTACTCGTACTTTAATTATTAGTTAGGTATAGAAATGATTAACAAACCATAAACAGATGATTTGAAAAAAATCTAATTTTTGCTTTTTTGTTTTTTTTTTCGCTTATATTTTTTCTTTTTTTGACAGAATAAGCCCCTTTTGGATTAATATATATATGATAAATTACCTTGTAGTTTCGTCACTATGCGTCCGTTCGTCCGTAGGATTTTTAATCGGTTCGTAAAAGATGATACGAAATTCATTTACTGCTCTAGCAATTATCACTACTGACTTCAGAAGCCTTCACTAATCGTGGTCTGATACGCGCTTAGCCAATTAATTATTAACTCATTTAAATAGCGAAACTTAGTCTTCCCCAGTTACCGACTGTGATACAGCTGGTCCAGTAGGTATGATAGTTGATAGTAGATAGTCAGAGCAGAACAAATGAAAAAGCGATAAGTGTGTGTATGTCTGTAAAAATACAATATAGAGTATCTGCGTGAAGCCGGCAGCTAAAGTTAGTTGAGAATAATGAAGAATAATTGAGAAAAAGGTGTTCACAGTCGAGGAAAATATGTCGAGAGACAGAAAGCCTTCTGTCCCTTTGTCTGTTATTAATGGCCGCGAGACGTCCCGGATCACTCTAGATAATAAAAGAACATTGTAAATGACTCCTTTCACGATTTCAGTGTTGAAGAAATGAGAGATTTGTGTCTGTCTGTCTCAGATATTGTACTGAGTTCCGCCTAATGGCATAACACCCACGCTCTTGAAAACGACGTAACAAATACATAACTATTTCACAAAATGAGGAAGTAAATGGTTGAATAAATCAGTAAACAATTTCATTGATCTAGTGCCATTATCTTATCCTATAGATACGATTGTATGAAAAGCGACTACGACAAACCAGTCGCTATAGGTATTTAAATAAGGTAAGTACTTAAACGTACAGTAGCTGGTAGTAAATCAAATTAACAGTCGAACCGTGGCACACTCTGCCATAATTAACTTTGTTTCATTAAAATGAAGTATTCTTTATATACAACCAATTATTTTAAATTAACTGACAGAATGAAGGTTTTAAGACAGAATTAAGGCTTTAAAGCCGGAAGTGGTTAAGAAAATTAATAGTGAGAATAGTTTTATTCTTTTTGTACGAATAAGTTCTCAGGAGCAAATAATTAATAGTGATCTGTATATTTCATTGTTCTCTCTTCTAATTATGAGCAAAGCTCTAGTCAGTGTAACTGACGCATTACTCTTCGTTTATCCCATTCCAGGGGTCAAGACAAGATCCGCTTCGTTTTCTTTTCACGCTAACGCCTTACAGACAACGGAGTTTGTCTACCATCTTTGCAGCAGTCACGGGTCATCTCACAAGCTGGCGTAAACGCCAACAAATAATGGATATTATCTAGGCCCCAGGGTAGCCACAATATACGACTTGGCGACCTTCTCTTTTATTTGGCTCATGTAGATTATCTCCCTCTTCCTTTTTTTCCTTCTATATTTCTATGATGTTCGTGTCAATGCTGGTCTGTTGATCGGCAGGGTGTACCTCGACTCTCGAGTCGTTAAGGTTAGCTTGGGTTCCAAAAGGTGTTATTTGGAACCCAAGCTAACTTAACTTTTAGCCATAACATTATTATTATACTGTCTCCAGAATCAGTTGCCAACTAGTCTTTATGATTGGTACCTACTATACCATCCAAATACCTTCTCTCATTTGGAAGGCACTCGAGACGTAATAAAGCTCTCATGAAAGTAAATATTATGTTTACCATCTTGAGGGACGAACGATTCACGCGTCTATTTGGGCTCCCACTTTCTTTTGAAAAAACTTCAAGGCCGAATGTAATGGTATCTCTAGGGCTGAAAACATCTTATAGCGTATAAAAACATTGTACTAAATCTAACAAAAGAAAATTAATTTTCACATTTGCCACACACAAACCAAGAAAAACAGCCGAGTGATAATTGACATACATGAAATAGGTAGAATGTTTTTTTATAATTTTATATGCATTCGTCCCGAACTGAAATCTCGCGATATCTAATAAAAGTTGATGCTTTAATGATCGTTAAGGCACAATGAAGATAAACATGGAAAATCGCATATTTAGCATGGTCTACTATCTTAATCTACCTACCAATCCTAGAACTATGAAGTCTTTGAAATTTTATCAAATGGGAGCTCATGTTATATTGATTTCCAATGTAACTGTTTTGATTCTATCTAAAACATCCTAGAATAAAAATCTGTAAAAATATGTAGTTATTTCATAAGCATTTTAATCATCTCTTCACTTTGATGCAGCTTTTGCAGAACAAGACAATTTTATTTTTATGAGTATTTTTGTCAAAGAGATATTTTTAGTATAACATCATGCTGAAAAATGTGATATTATTAAAAAGAAGGCGGACAGAAAACTGCGAGTATAAACGGGATGATCCATACAGAAGGGTATGGAGAAGTCTGAAACTAATGAAGATAGAGAAATTTTTCAGAGGAACTATATCGATCAAAGTATCAATATATATAATATCATCGATAAAGGAGTTATGGAAAAATGTATTTAAAGATTTTCAGAAAAGTCTACGTGACTTGGTAATAGATACAGTTAATTTCTAAAATAATAAATAAAAAATTAAATGTTGTTATTTTATTTTTGATGTAGGTTCTACACAACTAATAAAATAAAATACCTAAAGTAAATGTTAAATATGGTACCTAGGCATTTTCACGAATACAATGTTTCACTTCATGTGTGTCTTTGTTGTTAAATGGTCTCTATAGGCCAATTTATTACTCCATTATTGTGAAATTTCAAACTCGGACTCAGTTTGCATAGTGGCAGTAAAGTATAATTTAATGAAGCAAGAATATGGAGTTGGCACGCACCCCAATTTTCATGTTTGCTTGTATATTTCAAAAAGATGTAAAAATCGATATGCGCACCTAAAAATCGGCAAAACAAAACTATGAAGCCAGAAGTTTATGGTTACCTTACTAAAAGGTTAAAACGTTTTTTCCTTAATCACGCTATAACTATATTGCACTATGCTCCTTTATATTGCATGTTTGCATTTACAACCTGGAATAACATGTAGGTATGCTATGTACGAATATGTAGTCAAATTTCATCCTAGGACTTTTGAACAAACATTTGTGACTAACACAGATGTTGGTTCTGTGTCTGGGTGTTAAATATATATCTATTATGTATATCAGTCTCTAGTACTCATAGTACAGGCTATGCCTGGTTTGGGATCAGTTGACAATGTGTGATATGTCCGGAATATTTATTATTATTATTTTATTATTATAAGGATTTCTTGGCTGTGCGTTGATTGTTAGTCAATTAGTCTGTAACGTAAGAATTGATTGATAATTGAAGGATCTTCCAGATTAAATAATGTTCTAGTGCTTTGCTTATTAAACATTACACAGATGTACCTATATAAAAACTTAAATTTATATTTATACTACTATGTTCTACATAACTGTAATTTTAATCTTTAGTGCTTTGCTAATTGACATTGATGAAGGCCATTTAAGTGAAATACGTCCAATTATCAAAGACCTAACAGAAATAAAAGCTTAATCGGCTAAAAGGTAATGTTACTTTAGAATTGGTTACGCCAGGTCCTCCGATGATTACACACACCAAATAAAAAAACGAATAAATAAGCCAAGCTCGTGTCGGACGTTAGCGCACAATGAAGGCTTCCGAAGTACAGCTTTTGTGGCAGGGAGAACTCCTTGAATGCATTATTGACTGCAAAAACTACTTGTTTTTTTTTTTGTTTTGAACCCATTACAAACCCGATTACTACTCTATAACTAGTAAATTTATCAAAGCCTGCTTAGCTTTGATAAATTTTCTTATAATTTCATGATAAATACAGTTATTTTTTAACACTTTTCAGGTATTCATATATATAAACCAAAGGCGCTTTAAATTCCAAAGCCATTCAAATTTCGTACAAAATATTGGAAACAAGGCGCAATTTAAAACACACTGAATGGCGTGCTTCTGGCGGCCATGTCAGGACCAGACGTCATTTCTAAGTGGTTTGCGCTTAAGGTTTCCTTATCTTACTTTGGAACCCTAAAAACAGGATTTGGTTAAGAGAGTAGTTTTACCACTAAGTAATTGCTTCTACCTAAACAATCTCATCAACCCTATAATAATTGTATTATCAATTGCAAGCAGGTTTTCTAACCACAACGGTGAAGTCAGCCACAATGGTAACGGGTACAGTCAGCCATATAATTATCAGCGCGCTTCATTACAAGTACATTTTAATTACGATGCCGACGGTACTCCTACGTTTTGAATGCGACAATGACATATAGCCCTTTACCCCCATCTCACAGTCTAGAGTGATAATGGCCTGCTCGAGTTAAAGTTTTTTTCTTCTGCTTAATCAATTTTAGAGTCAATTTATTTATAAAATTGAACTTTGTGCCTCTCTCAGTAGACAGGTTTTTGACTATCCCTTTCAACATCAAATACTTCTAGTTTGTCGATAGTTAGATATATAACAGTCAGACTATCTTCATAAACTCAACTAGTAAAGTAGTGTGGGAGGTTCTCCGACTTTCATGGGTCAATTTATTTTTTAGCGATATGAACAAAATTGAAAGAATTTGATTACAAAGAAAATTGAAAATATCGGAATAGTAAATCTCTGTGACCTTATGAATGTTGGCGCACGTAGACTTCACCAAGAATTTTAGGGTATGCCGCGAGTACTCAGTACTCTCTCACTGACATTAGACTGATTTCTATAGATTGGTGTCTTGAATCTTTGTTAAATTTACCCTGAAAAGTGCAATACCGACTTTTAAAAATAGAAGTCTAACTAACCTAGCTATCTATTTGTGAACTGCAGTCATAGTACCTCATATTCCCTAAGGATTTTCATAAAATTATGTGAAGCGAGGAGCGGTCTTATTGAAAGAAAATGCCTCACTAATTAAAATACTTGGCAAAAAGAATGCGAACCAAAACTAGGACGGGCTGCCTCCGTAATGAGATACGCGAATTGTAATTAGATTTGAAATTATGTTCAAACGAAGTTAAGCTCCGTGCAATTTTTATTCACGTACCTAAATAAGCTGTCTGTACGTACAAGATGCATTTTTTAAGAGAGCTATGATTCTATCCCAGTTTTTTTTATCTATTACTAATGAAACTTTGATCTAGTAAGTTTTTCATACAAACTTCAAACCCCGCTGTACCCTCTTAGAGGTGGTATTTCGAGAATTTCTTTCATAGTACTACTCTCTTAGTGTGTAGGGGTACACACTAAAAGAGACACCCTCGAAAATGTACAGTCTATAGGACCAACGGTTTTGGCTCTGTGTGGTCTGTCAGTAAGTCAGTTACTGTTTTATATTGATTATTATAAGAATCTTACTAATACCAGGGTTAGCAAAGGGTTCCAATAAAACTGATTTAAAGGTGCGTAGTGGCACAAGCCTGAAAGCTTGTCAGCTCGAGTTCGATTTCCCACCATTTCCGTTCCGAAGCCCTCAAATCCTGAACTCGTACTAACGAGAGCAACTTTCATTTGCATTCTTTCACTATCGAAAACACCTATTAAGCAGCACAAAAACCAAGCAACAATCAACCTTGTTACAACATCCCAGAGCTCAAATTGATGATGTCTCTCAGGTACCTTCGCTCTGACATCTCAATTAGGACGTGATTTGCTTGCTTTGACTTGTTAATAAGCTGTTCGATTAAAATCTTTTACTTGCTTTTTGATACTGAAGATGAATGGAATGAACATTGAACAAGTATCTTATGCTAAATGACATGTACACGAAAGGAGCCTCTAAGAGGCGCACTTTAATCTTTTCACTACACTGATTCTTACACCGACGCACGGTCGTAGTGTACTACCAGCCATAGTACCTCGTTTGCCATACCTCAACCTGGTCACTGACCTAATACAGGATGGACAAGAAAGAATCAGTTACACGACAATGAAGCAATCATCATTCGGTAGCCTGACTTCACACACAGCGGGGTCATATACCTCTCTGGCTCCTGCCACTCATCACGGCTTCAACCTATTCAATCTCAAGGCTTACATTCAATCTATTTAATTTTAGGAACATATAATGTAAGTTGGCAGACAATAGGTTCACGGCACCGCTAGTATCCACTCATTGTTACATTGAAATTCGGAACGCAAATGGCAGATATTTACTTAAGTATAAAGGTATGGCAATTATACACTATGGCGTCTAAAGCCGCGTTCAAACGGCGTGCTATATTTCAAAAATTTCGCCTGAATAAAGTTAATTTTGAGTTTGACATTTCGGAGCTTGCGATATTTTTGAGCTATGTCGCCCACTCAAATGTCAAAATCAAAACTGAAAATCTGTTTTTAGTAGAGATAAGGATTATTCTGCCGTGGTGGCCCCGGCTGAAGAATAGGCCCCTCCATATATCCCTCCTATCCGCGGATGTCGTAAGAAGCGACTAAGGGAAAAAAGCTAGGGGATGGGCAGCAGCGTCCCTCATTTTAACAACGATAGCTCTAACTGCGCTCGCCAACCCGCATGCCCAGCGTGGTGAGTATGGGCAAATCCCCCCACACGATAAGGAATTCGCTCTATCTGTTGGGGAGGCCATGTTCAGCAGTGGACGTCGTACGGCTGAAATGATGATGATGAAGGATTATTTTGAAACTTATTTAACTTAACATATCAAGGACACATCTCGCATGCCGTTAGAACACGGCTTAAAGTGTATGTGAGTGAGTACTCGAATGTCGAATCGGAGAAGTTATACAATTTGCAAATTTTAATATTGACCTAAAGTTTGAAGCGGACTCGAATGTTCAGCGGGATTTGACGACCTCGGTGGCGTAGTGAGTGCCCGTCTGAGACGCAACGGGTGCGTCGATTCCAGCTGCAATTCCAGACGTAAGGATCGTTTTGAATTTCAGGTGACATAAGGCACGTCGTTTTAACACGGCTAAGTGGCACAGTGAATTCAATAAATTGTAGACTACTCCAGATATATAATCCAAGGTCAAATAATTTCAACGGAATCTGCTGTTTCATTTTAAGAGGCTAAGTAGGTACTTTGCTGGCAGCTTAGCAAAGGTCAGTTACTTAAGATTAAAATATGAATCTTTGCTTCAGTAACCTTACTTTGTGTTTTGAAGAATATTTTGAGTAAGTTTTGCATAATCCATTCGTTCGAGTCTTTGTTTTTGGCCTTATCAGAAATTTCGACCCTAAGAGCTCTCTATACTTTTCAGAGCTAAGCTCTTGCTAGTTTATGTAAATTAACTAGTTAGGAATTTTCAGACAAAATTAGAATAAGCCGTGCTCAAACGATGTGCGATATGTCATTTACAATTTTAAAATGATCCTTACGTCTATTTATTAAATACATTTTGAGTATGACTTTTTGGGGCTAGCTATATCGTTGCGCAACGTCGACGGAGGACTGAAAGGCGATGGCGGCAATTCCACCGCCTTCTACCACTCGATGGAGGCCAACAGGGTTCGGGTGCGAGGAGCCCTAGATCTGCAGTACACAGGCCTCCATTGCAGGGGGATGTTCCTAATGTTCCGGGACATCCCTCTCCCCTTCAAGGGGAGGATCGAAGTCGGTATGCCGCTGGTTACTAGTGTCTCACTAGCATTAGTAGCCAGTGGAGAGCCCGACATACCCCTCGGCTTTCCTCGAGGCGGAGGGGATGCGTAATGAACTTTTCCATCGCTAAAAAAACGGCTCGATAATGCTGTGGAAAAAAAATCTAAATTAAAAATTCTAATTGTTATAAAATATCCATACATAAAAATGAATTGAGGTTTTAAAAAAAAGGAACTTGGCTTCTTTCTGCAAGCCCGTATTTAGTAATCTACATGAAAAATCTAGCAATTTTCCTATGAACACAAAATTCACATCGCCTCCCGAAATTTACGACCAGTTTAATCTAGTAAAATAGCGCATAATAAATTACATTGTGTACTTGCAAACAGTGCTTAAACCAGAGCTAAAACATAAAGCACAATGTCCATAGCTAATAAATTAACCAGCCACCAAAAGACACTAGAAAATCTAAGCTTAATTATTTTTTTTCATGTGACAATATACTTTAAACCACTGTACTTAGGGCTCATATTCGAATGTCGTATGGGGTGTCCTTCAAGGCGACAAGATTGCGAAAATTCAAGTTACGGAATTTGTACCTTTTGATAAGGAAACTGGATTATGATTTAATATTATCTCGAATATTTTCCAGGCCCTTATAATCTAATCGTGGAGGCGAAATGTCACAAGTTCTATGTAATTCAATGAAGCTTCCTCGTTTCCTTCTCCTCTCAAAGTTGTCTTGGAATGGCTCTCGATAATAGAGGTAGGTATTCGCTTGGTACAAAGCTAACTGAAATTGAGTTATATATAAACGTTCTTAATTATGTTCAGCTAATTTTTGGAAACTCTTTGGTGGTTCCAAGAAAATCGCAACAAATTTATTATTTCTTTGATGCAATTTTTGGGCACATAACCTGACCTTGTTTTGTCATTGCAGAGTAATACCAATCGGGTTATTTTAAAACATCGGAAGATTTGCCATCGAAAACGTAAGCTTCTCTCAAAACAGAGGTCCTAGTCTACTAATTCAGTGAGTTCTCACTTGTCATTTTTCGACCGTGAAAAGTGAATAGCTTACCATTTTTGTATAGTGTCTATTCTGTGGCACAGTATGTACCTACTCACATATTTTTGAAGACTGATTTTGGTCACCTGTTAGTCGAGCTACATAAACCGGGCCACACGTAATTAAAGGTCCAAACTCAATGAATTTTAATTTATTCAACAGTAACAAATTTTCTCTGAGTGAGGCTTACTATCAAAAAATTTAATTACCGAATACTTAAGAGCTTTTGTCATGTGATTAAAAGTAATTTGTGAGAGATTAATTTCTTGATTAATTCATTAACTAACCGTTAATCAATCTGTTTCATGGTTACAGAGTGATTGAGTAATAAATGTAGCTATGTCTTCATAAACACATTACAGGCACAGATGTCTGTCCCACTCATGTCTAAAGGTCAGCACCGAACGGTCTTGAGCCTTTTCCATACACCGATTTCCCGCAACTTTCATAATGTCGTTGTTCCATCGGGTGGGGGGCCTTCCAACAATGCATCGCCCGGTTCGTAGTCGCCATTCGAGAACCTTTACTCCCCAACGGTTACCAAACCCATTTATTAGTGCTTTATCCCTTATCCAATTCACATAGTATCCTATGCACGAGAGGAATACATTTATTAGAGGGGAAATGTAGAAATAAAAGGGCTAATGAAGGTTGGCGTTCATGTTGTATTGTTATTTGTGTGCCGCGCTGCGGAGGAAAAATAATGTAGAGACTTCACGTAACACACGCATGACAAACGGACATCAAAAATCAGTCCTAAAAATGGTCTCAACACTCAAGCATGGCAGTCATCCTCTCAGATCCACCTTCCCACCACTTGCGCCTGGGGCGCCAGTGTTGGATTTGCCTTAAGGCCTAATAGGCCCGGGCCTAGGGCGGCCAGATATTAGGGGCGGCAAATCGTGCCCAAAAATTTGTAGAAATTGTCGTAGAAAATCTCATCATCTCGGAATATATTTACAAATTAGTAGCTATTATAGTTAATTATATTTCTGATTTCGATTTAGATAAAGTTGGCAATAAATTAAATTCATTATTGCTGAGAAAGGGGTGGCACATGGCTTGGGGCCTAGAGTGGCCAAGACTGCAAAGCCACTGCCAGGCGCTCAGATCCTTATAGATGTCTAGTACTAAGAGGCACGTTTGATCATTGATTGAGCGAGCGAAGATCTCTCAATCAACTTGGGCAGATCGGCGTTATATGTTTGTATGTTTGTTTGTTAGAGCATAACTTTCGAAATGCCAATCCACTCTATGTATAATTTAGTAGATCGGCCAAGGGGTTGCCGAGATATAGGGGTCCAAAAGTGAGTTTAAAAAGTTTTACAAGTAGGTAAATGAACTTCATCTGAAAGAGCCGTGATGGCCCCAGGCGAAGAATATAGGCCCCTCCATTTCTTCCCGTGGATGTCGTAAGAGGAAACTAAGAGAAACAAAGCTAGGGCAGCAGCGTTCCCTATCAACAACAAGAGCTTTATCCGCGCTCGCCAACCCGCATGCCCAGCGTGGCGAGTTGATGACCCAAATGATTGTTTCTGGTAATCTATGGGGGAGGTTTATGTTCAGCAGTGGATGTACTACGGCTGAAATGATGATGATGATATGAAAGAGCTTTGTTCATAGATTCTACGATTTTTATTTGTGTTCTAGGCTAGGTAAATGGTTTTTGAGAATCAACGAAAATAGTAAAATTTGAAAACCAATATAATGTGAACTCCTTTTTGGTAAAGTTTTGGTGACTTGAAGAATCTTATATTATGATGTAGCTTGGTGCTCATTATATTTTCCTCTATGCATGGTATGAATTCGGGACATGGTGAAATGTTTTGCTTCAGTATGAATGCAAATACAAGCTTGGGGCCGCGGCCGTGGCCATAGCTTTGATAAATCAGCTAGTGTTTCCCTAGCTTTGATAGATCTATAAACAAAGGCGGGTCTCAATAAAGAAAGTATTTTAAAGAGCAATACTTCAAAATTGTTGGAAATACCGTCTAGATTATTATAAATATATCAAACCTGTCAGTTAACCTAAAATCTACGCCATAGTTGGTCACGAAACGAACGAAGCGGTCTTACAAAACTTAGGAAATTACAAAACCAGGTTTACCAAACTTCGATAAACTCAAGTTTAGCCCAAGACTTAGCTAGATACATGGCTCAGAACAAACTACATAACGTCTAATTTCCATTGAAATGCGAACGTGGCAGCGCTATTTTACACCAATTTGAACCATAAATCTTTGAGACTGTCATTGTAAGTCACCGCCTTATAATCCCTTAGTTGATGGTACCTACAGGGCCAGGCCTAGCTCTGGTCATTGATCTTAATGTCAAGTAAATATGGCGGTGCTGTACCATCTTATTAATTCGAGGATAATTTGCTTTGAGTGTGACTTTCGATATTTCAATATAATAAGCTAATGAATAAATGATGTCACAAAACCAGGAGGGCTATCTTCAGAATTTTTTATATTTTTAACAACAGCAATGAAACAGGGGTTCCTGTTTCATTGTTGTTGTTTAATAATTGTTGAAAATAATATTGTATATGGAGGTTGTTCAACTTCTTCTCCACCAATGTGAAGTGATGTATTTGTTTACATCCAAGCTGTGACAGAAGGCTGTGAAATGAGAGCGGGACCACAGTACCTACGTGCGCCGCGAACAAGAAACGCATTTGTTGAAAAAATACGAAATGCAATGCGACTGCAATGAATTTCATTTGAATTTTTCAGCAGCCTGCCACTGGCGATTTTATTTGTTAATTTTGGACTGAATGCTTAATCCGCATAGATACCTCTAGAATACAATTGAATGAATTCATGTATGTATAAATAAAAATCAGTCGCCACATGTATGACATGACGGAGCATCATTTGAGACCGTTCTCGACCGATTTGGCTTATTTCTTCATCGTAGTGTTCGTAATTGTCAGGGCAAGATTTGTATGAGTTTCGGTAAATCATCAGAAAAATATCTTTAAGCTAAAACCCTGAGAAAGGGCATAGGCAAGCCGCAAGCAGCCGCTAGTTATGAATAATTATGAAAGCTTGAAAAAGACTTTATTTACAGAAACTTAAAACTAATACAAGTTAATATTTACAAAATACACAAGAAACAGTTGAGCCATCTGAAGACCGTTACAAACGATCTATAGATAGCTCAACTGATCCACATCACTACCAGTCGGAAGTGTCCCCAAGACGCTGGCGGAATTGCCACGCTGGATGGCAATGCTAATTCGCTGGGCCAAATAAGAGCCAGCTCTCGGGTCACGCGTCGCTTCGATCAGACGTCCTGATATCTTTTTGAAAACCCGGAGGGCCCCGTTTCCCTAATTGAAAACGATTCATTAATTTTATAATTATGTTTTGTTATTATACGTACGTAATTATGATAGGTTTAAGAGCCTCGTTGTGTAGATACCTCGACTTTCGATCCGTAAGTCGCAAGTTGAAATCCTGGTCGTACGCCAATAGAATAGCTTGCTAATGTGCGCAAAATTATTTTTAAGAAACATTTGTGCGCCGCACATTAACACTTGCTCAGCAGGGTGGAGGAAAACATGTGGTAACCCACAGCTTAGACAGCTCAACACGTATTGACCATGATTTTTGGGTTGACTAAGCTGAGAGGATGGTATAGGTGCTGGGCAAGCCTACTCTATCATGAATCCCAGGCACTACAGCGTCCTCTAAGTGAGTAAAATATTCCACCTGACGCTCTATAAATGTTATAAGGCCTTACTATTCCAACAACAAAAATGATGCAATTTTTTTCATAGTTAGAACACACAACATTGAGTTATTCTGCTGAGTTGATTTAATAGATTCCAATTCACGCGCATAAGTAGCTACTAACCTTTATATAAATAGAGTCGATATAAATAAATCATGAGACAAAGGACGAGTGCGCGCGGTGTCATTTTTCTAAAATTATCGTTACTCTGTGTTGGCTAACAATGTGATATAGTAATTTAAACTTAATTCCAAGATGTCTTAAGCACGATTGAACTGAACTCTCGACGCAGTATTCGATTTGAGCATTTAATAGACCAGTTAGTATCGTACTTTGAGAGATCATTGCCATATAACGAATAATACCAACGTATAGTAGTAGTAATTTGAAGTTTCGCAAAGGTGACAAATTATACACCCACCTAAATCGCGTCTCACCCCGCGGGTTACGAGAACCTTTACTCCCCAATGGTTGTCGGTAATGCGAGCTATACGGCTTGCCCACTGCCACTCCAACTTGCTAATTCTGAGACTAGATAAAAAACATAAATAAAGTTAGTATGTTAGTAAAATAAGTTGAGATAAGTTGAGAATAGATAAAAAACATAAATAAAGTTAGTATGTTAGTAAAATAAACCAATTTAAATTGCTCAACTGGTGTCTCTATTGTTTTCACCTGTAGTCTACTCCTACTTGGTAAAATTATTTAAAAACTAAATAACACCAAAAAGTAGGGAATTTCAAAACGAAACAAAAAATATACAATTGTTGGTATGTGTAATGAACAAAAGAGCTCTAAATAGTATCTAGTTTTCTGTGACAGGGTGGAATATAATTTTTTTAATTTTAGGGTTCAGTACTGTAATAAGAACGGTTTGTGGTAAATCCTACTAATATTATAAATGCGAAAGTTTGTGAAGATGTTTGGATGTTTGTATGTTTGTTGTTCAATCACGCCGTAATGGCTAAACCGATTTCGTTGAAACTTGGAATATATAGAGTTCTTTACCTCGAATAGCATATACACTTTTTATATAGGTACCATGCGAGCTAAGCCGCGGGCGGAAGCTAGTAATAACATAATTACGATTAAAAACTTACCTTAGGTGCTTGATATTTTCTTGTTTTTTAATAAAAATTGACTGTTCACTTAGTTAATTTAAGTTATTACTATTATAATTTTTTGCATGCCATCTCTCTAAATTTGCATATCGTCGCCGGTCAAGCATGTTGAACCACCTACAAGTTTTGTCATCCACTGTACACATGTTTAAGCAAATAAATGATCTTTATCTTTATCTTTATCTTTGAAATGTTAGGTACATGCACGTGTCATTATGAATTCGACATTGTAACAAAATTTGTTAATTCAAAAGTAATTTGTGTTGTTAGTAGAGTTTCGTTCGGCTCCAAAATTTTTTGCACGTTGCTCTCGCGCGTAGGTAATTAATAACTAATTTGAGAGAGCTGGCTCTTATTTGGCCCAGCGAATTAGCATTGCCATCCAGCGTGGCAATTCCGCCAGCGTCTTGGGGACGCTTCCGACTGGTAGTGATCTGGATCAGTTGAGCTATCTATAGATCGTTTGTAACGGTCTTTAGATGGCTCAACTGTTTCTTGTGTATTTTGTAAATATTAACATGTATTAGTTTTAAGTTTCTTTCTGTAAATAAATTTATTAGCACTAATTTCATAAGCCGTGTTCAAACGGCGTGCGATGTGTTGTGCAAAAATTGTCATAAATCTATGTATTTCAAAATGATATTAAAGTCAATTCTGAGCTCAACGGTATTGCAAGCCCCTAACAAAAGTCAAACTCAAAGTTGACTTTATTTATTAGATGTAAGGATTACTTTGAAATAAATTTTAAATTACATAACATGCCTAGACAGTAAAGTAACAGCTTTATTCCAAAAATAAGACGACTCTCTCTTATTTCAAGTCTAGCTAAAAGGATTTTAATTATCGGGAGATTTTCTTCAAATGCAATATGCTGCGAAATTCTCATCAAAAGATTAGGTCGGTCTTTGGGGCACATTTAACAATTAGGTACTTCAAAAATTTAATTTAGCGGAGACTCCATTTGGTTTTCAAATTTTTTGGCTAATGTATAATTGAAATTGGAATTCACTCAGCCTGGTGGAATGTTTGGGAATAAGGTTGAGGACGTTGGGGTTCTTCCTCGAAAAAAGAAACGGAATAACTTTTCTTGTGACTTTTTATTTGTCCGTCGCGTCGGTCTGTTTTTCAAGAATTTTGTCGGCCAAGAAGGCCAAGAATATTTTTAGATTTATAATAGTATTTAAAAATAAATGGCAAAGAGTGATCCCGGAAAAAGTCCCGCCACTCTGGTGAGACCACTCTGTGAATTAGTCCTGCGTTAAATTTAAATTTAATTTTATTTGAATTTTATGTTTCGATTTGCCTACTAACCATTTACTGTATTTTATTGTGTTACTAACCCCATATGGATCTATGTTGTCCGAAATAAAAAGATTTTATTTTATTTTTATTTAAAAGTAAACCATCACCCAGTATCCTTGAATATATCTAAGGGACAAGTTTTGCCTTGCCTAGTCAGAGGCATGTCCGAACTTTTGACACATGCCCACATTTTGCAGTAGTGCGTATTCCGTAGGTTGAAAGCCAATCGCCGCTTTTCGTATTAGAAATAGAAATCCAATTCACAGAAAAGCCTTAGGGCGTGGGTAATACTCGCTCTTGTTCGTATTTATTTAAATTATCTGTCAAATGAGGCACATAAATGTTTTAGATTAGCCCCGATTTTCTACAGACATTATTCTTGGACAAAATGATTTCATTACAATATATTTGACGTGTTCTGTTAGAAAATTCCATTATCTTATAAATGATTAAAATTTATTCCCTCTACCCACTGATCTAGTTACAACGAACGTTCCCACTTCCAGCACTTATGTCGGGGCATCCTATAAAGGTCTTCCATTTCATCATCATCATTCCAACCGTTGGAAGTCCAACATCGGCCTCCCCCACAGATTTCAGAAATAGCTTCCTATCATGTGGGAGGAAATTGCCCATACTCACCACGCTGGGCTGGGTTGGCGAGCGCAGAGCTATTGTTGTTTAAATAGAAGATGCTGCTGCCCATCCCCTAGCTTTTTTCTCTCCATTTAAAGTCGCTTTTAACTGAATCATTCGTTGATCGTACGACGGTCCTCTTTTAGTTAAAAGTTCAATCTGCTTGAACTCTCCCACTGCGGGATCTCTCTAAGCAAGCGCAAAGTTTCTAACAAATCCCATCATTATGTAAACCCACAATAAGTTTGCAGCGGTAAATCTAAATTATTGTCAGGAATCTTGAAGCTCCGCATTCAACTTTTATTCCCGAGAGTTCCATACACTGGATGATAACCCTGGTTTTGGAAGAAGATCTATAACCTTTATCTTACACAAGTTGATTTGATTCATAATAATAATAAATTTTATTTATTTCAGACAAGTCCATACAGAAAATCATAATTCAAAACTTCAATAATTTCTTATACCTACCTACCTAACGCACATTAAACATAGTGGATCTGGAATAATATAATATGTAGGTATGCTATCCCGAAAAGGGGTTATTCTATACTCAATTGGAAATAAAGTTTGTTCTACGACTTTTGGAAATTCGTAATTTTTCATTGAATAAACTCTATGCTCAGCTGTGTTGGAATCAAATCAGTTCAAGCTCAATGAATTAACTCTTGATAACCGTTGTATTTTTAAAAGGCTTTTCAGTGTGAGGAAAAGTTATATCTTAAAAGTGCGACTATCTTGTTCATGTTTCAGCGGTTAACCCCCTTTCGGGATGGTATACATGTTATGATTCACCTTGTAGAACTACAAAAGCCCATTAACAATTTTAGATTTTCATGACTAACTTCTGTAAGTACACGAAATCTCAAAATAGTCACTTTTACTTCTGGAACTTACTACTTAGACTCTAGACCTTTGATATACTTACGTATTTATACAAATACCCTCGTGAAAACTAATGTAAAAAGACAATCTCTGACTCCTGGGCTAGAGTAGCCCAGTCTTATATAATGAAAGTAACAGCAGCCAATTTAATTAGTTTTATTACCTAGGCAACAGTGCTCTTAGCACCAGTTTGTGCAGTTAGCTAACGCTATCGCAACAAGCCGTGTTTGCTGTCCGGATTCTTCTAGGCTCGATCGCGAGGCTAATGCCTCCTAGTTTCTAAGACTTTTCAAAGTGATCCTAGTGATTTTATTTTGAAATAAACTGATTTTAACGTGGCTTGACTTGGTGTAAGGTAGGTATAATAACAACGTTACCTTTTTTTTTTTTTTTTTTTTTATTGATGGTAAAGCTAAAGTATATATGGTAAAGCTTTTGGCCACCAACTCACTTTTGCAAGTGAGATGTGGCCTAAGATGGAGCACGCTTTCCCAGAGTGAACTTATTGACCCTAGATTTGATGACTCCCAGATTGTACTCTTTCGGGAAAACTGGCAGATCATTCCACTCCTTGGCAGTACTTATAATAAAATGTTAATAATTTACAATAATTTATCTATCTTTAAGTGAAAGAACAAGTGTGGTAAAAGGTCGCTCGTATGGGCTCCTTTCGTGCACATATTAATCATGTCTTCGAATTTTTATGTTCTAGAACGTGACGATATCACGATGTTTTCCTTCACCGTTTGAGAGTCTTACTAACTAAGTATAGCGCACTGGTGCTAAAGGCTTACCCTGAACCCATTATTCACCCAAGACAGATGAATGAACCAGTGTCTGAACTTTTGAAATCTGGGTTATTTTCAGACGTTCATCGAGCGGTCCAAGTTTCGCTTCCCGGTTTGCACTGCAAAGTGCACTGAAAATATCCACACTTCAAAGGATGAATCTGCAACCCAGCATCACCTATGGAAGATTATTGATGCTAGGTTACAGATTGTGGGCTTTCGATGGAGCGATCACACAGGTACATAGATGCGGAACGCTACTGGAAAAAAACCCGGCAAGTTGGGGCGACGATTTGCGAAGTATAGCAAACCCTTGATTAGAAGAGTGGGCTCAGTGGCGCGCCTTGAGAGACACCTACTTCCAGCAATGATAGGAGTTAGAAATACCACATGCACACTTGTATTTCAGCCCAAAATAACTACTCCAGTTCAGTCGACCTTTCGCGTACCGCGACCGTTTGGCAAACGCTATGGTTCTTGGTTATAATAATACTTCGACTGAATGCACGCACTTCTAACTGCAATATAAATTGCCTTCCCTGAAAAAACGCAAAAAGATCGAAATATTATTGACTAGGTATTTAAAAAATGCTACTAATGTATGTAGTAAAAAAAATGCTTTATTTTATTTTTTTGGGTAAACAAACAGCTTCTACGGGCAGAACATTTTTATAAGACCTGTGATGGGTCTGCAATTGATTAGTAAAATCAAACAATGGATACCTACGAGTACCTATAACTCTTGGTTATAGGACCACGAAACGGGTATCGGCCACCCAGCCGATGGACCGACGACATCGTAAAAGTTCCGGGAAGTCAATAGACAGAAAAGGCCGTTCGTCATGGAACTCTGTGGGGTAGGTAGAAGTCTAGCATTGGACTTCTACAGGCTGATGATAATGATGACGACGATGAAGATTTTTTTTAATTATATTTTAACTAAAGCGTCGCTCAAAATATCTATCAACGTCAAAATCATTCTAGACCGCCCTGCGTTACTAAAATACACTCATAAATTTTACAATCATTCACAAACACTTTCCTATTACGCTTTCGCAAAACAAGCATAATATGTACGTGGGACAATAAAAAAGGAAAAAGTACAGTCAACGTCACATTTTATGGGCATCGTTTGGCAATAAAGCGGTAAACACGGAGGTTGCATTTATTCAGCTGGGCTGGCATTTGCATGGCCACTGCCTAATGGCTACGCAAAATTTACATATCGTTAAAAATACCACGCATTCGTGAAATTTATTTTATTGAAACAGGAAAGGGTAATTACGCACTTGACTGTACAGTACAATCGTGGCGACCATGACTTACTGGTTTAAAAACGACCAAATGTTATGTACCTACCTGTTAACCGATTATTTTTATCATCCTGACCAAATTATTACGGTGTGCTGTTAAACACAATCCTTGTTAATTTTGCTGATCCAGCTTGCAAAAACAATTAGGTATGTCAATACAGAGATTAGAGCCGACAAACACGATAGCACTGCTAGCGACGACGACGTCGCAAAGCAATAATCAGCGATGTAAGACAGAGTAAATTAATGCGCATAGCGTCACGCTATCGATGTCGCATCGCGTCGCGTCGCTTGGGCTTGTGCAGACTCTTAGAGAGAAGAGGTATTAAAAAGTGCCGATTCGTAACTACTGCCGGTTGTGTAGGTATTTTAGATAAGACTCTCTATATGATATTTTAGACACAAAATCGACACAAATTACTAACAAAGATTGTAGACCTAAACAGCAGGTGCCAACCAGTCTCGCTCTGTGTTGGGTGCAGCCGAACAGTCCCCCTTTTTTTTTTGTCTATGGGATATTGCGTTACGTATGCCCCCCAGCTCGGGGAGAGCTGGAGGGGTATGTCGGGCTCTCCGCCAGCTACTGATGAGATATCAGCAACCAACGGCATACTGACTAAAAACCCATCGATGTTCCGTCACTCACCTTAGTGCTAATGCATCATCGAACCACACATCATTCGACGGCTGGCTCGCCACTGCATTAGCACTTGGCAAAGTCACGGGGTCCCGATCGTATTCTACCGCGACAGCCAAACAGTCCCTGACTCAGCTTGATGCTGCATTATCTATCATCGTAGTGATGATCCATATAAAGCTGCGCTGGTTTTCAGATAAGGCCTAGAAGTTGGCTGTCTGTCTAATGACAAAACATATCTTGAGTTGTTTGCAAAATAATGGTACACTTTCATCCGTTGTCCTAATAGAACGTGACTACGCGACCATCGCAAGATCGCGCGAGCTTTGTTCGTACAAATGCGCGATCAATCATAAAGTCTTTACTGAGTGTCCTAATCAAATCTCGCGCGATTATATCACGCTGTCATACATGTTGACATCGCGCGACCAATTCGCATCGCAAATTCACGCGAATCGCTTTCTATTAGGACGACGCCTCACAGTAACAATGCGAGTTCAATGATTTGTTTCGCGCACATCTGGCGGCCCATACAAAGCTAAGGACTGTGATTATACAATGTTCGCGTGTTCTGCTTTTATTGGTCGTAAAGCGAATTTAGATTCGCATGATATTTCAGATCTCTGGTATATAAATTGCAAATTTAATAAGAAAAATTCGTAAATTCGGTGCTGTCTTGTGCATTCAATAATTTGTTGTTTTTAGGCTATCATCAGTTCTATTTTTTGATCTATCAAAACAGTGGAATAATTGAATTTGAACTTTTTGACCCCCAAAATAGCAGTTTTTCGCAAAGTGATTTTTCATTGAAAAATTACAAACAACCTATTACAAAATAATTTCTTGATTGTGTTTAGCAAGCTTCCAAATTTTATGTGTACTAAGTATATCTACGGATGTTCAATCAACTCGCTTCAATTTATTACTTAAATTACTTAATTTTTCTGACGAAAAATACACAAATACTCTAGTCTTCTTCGTCAACATTGTCAGTCAATTTGCTCACTGCAGGGTGACTGGGTGGGACTAAGCCAAAGGAGTAAGCACCTAAAACAAACAGAAAATAAGCTAGTAAAGGTGCTCTACATAAATAAAAATGTACCAGCCAGGGCTTATTCTCCCAGTTGGCAATAGTTTATTCTGCGGCTTTTGAAATTTCTATATTTTAGCAAAACTGCAGTTTTGGGGTTTATTTATTTAATTATTTTTTATTGATTTACGAAAAGTTACACTATTTTTCATCATCATCATCATCAGCCTGTAGAAGTCCACTGCTGGACATAGGCCTCCCCCAAAGAGTTCCATGACGAACGGTCTTGAGCCTTCTTCATCCACCGACTTCCCGCAACCTTCACAATGTCGTCGGTCCATCGGATGGGGGGCCTTCCAACACTGCGTCGCCCGGTTCGTGGTCGCCATTCGAGAACCTTTACTCCCCAACGGTTGTCGGTTCTGCGAGCTATATGGCCTGCCCACTGCCACTTCAACTTGCTAATTCTGAGAGCTATGTCGGTGACCTTCGTTCTTCTACGGATTTCCTCATTTCGGATCTTATCACGTAGTGAAACTCCAAGCATAGCTCTCTCCATAGCCCGTTGCGCGACTTTGAGCTTGTATATGAGGCCTATAGTTAACGACCAAGTTTCAGTGCCATAAGTCATCACTGGCAACACGCACTGATTGTAGACTTTCGTCTTGAGGCTCTGCGGTATCTGCGACGAGAAGATATGACACTATTTTTAAATCAGTTAAATTAAAATATTCAGTTAATTTAATAATGGGTTAAATCAGTTCAAACTCAATTACCCAGCTGTTTAGCAATCTTGATTTCGAACTTCTCCGTCGTATAATAATATTTTTTTTAAGTGAATAAAAAGATATTTTTTTCTCTAATGGGATATACATATCATTAAACAAAAAATATATTCCGCATACCTAAGTTTCACTTTATCAATCATAACAAAAAAATTATAGGTACTTTATTATATTGAGCTGCCACTCTGTATATCGTTTACTCGTGTCCTAAGACATACGGGAAAACAATGGATGAGATTGGCTCGGTTGTCGAGGACCGAGGGTGTGCCTATGAAAAATATACGCACAAACTTGACATATGCGGTAAATTTCGGTACGGAAATAAAGAACACCATGCTTGCTTTATCCCGTGGTAGGCAGAGATTAGAAGAAGAAGAAGAAAACCATTTATTCAGACCAACACATAATGACGTGTGTTTAATTTATAACAAATAAGATTATTAGCATAAAAAAAAACCTAAAAAGAAAAACTAAATTATATTATAAACTAAAAAGAAATAAAATTTATAGTAAGTAGTAGTAGCCTGGTGGCGAAATGGCCCTCAGCTCAGCATAATGCTCCTACATGTAGCCATGAAGCAGCGCTGGTCTTCCCCTGAGGCCAGCGTTGGTTATACGTACATCTTGTCATCAACATAGCTTGAACTACAATCACAACAGACTATGGGTACATCATCATTCACTAGACTTAAGTACAAGTTTCATAACGGCTATGTTTTTGTTAATCAGCCTCCTTTTTCGGGCTTTTACGGCCTAAATAATGTTCGTAAAGATCAGCCTTTTTAGTCTACGAGATAAAAAGACCCGACGAAATAAACAATGACCCAAACAAAACTGCCACGTCGTGAATCGCAAAAAAGGCAATAAATTATGGGGATGGACAGCGACAGAAACCGCGGTAAAAAGCTAGTTCACGCATAATATACAGCGGCATATCTGGCCCTCAGCCAATTCGTGACATATTCAACGGTTTTCGAACCGCGATGTCGACTGGTACAGTTAGTGACAATATAGGTACCTACCTATAAGGAGTGGTTTGTCCCGAACTGAGATCTCGCGATGTATGGTAAAACTTGGTGCTTCGATGACTGCTTAGGGATTTTAAGATAAACTTAGAAAATAGCATCTCTAACCAATCATTTAATAATTTCTAACCAATATCCAATCTTACTAAACTACAAAATCAAGAACTATTCCAAATGAAGTTCTTGATTCACTGATAAAAGTATTGGTTTTGTAATTTATGTTTCTATTTTATATTAATATCAAAATCCATAAGGCCTAGAAATAAAAAAAAATCGTTTTGTAATGTAAAAAAATACTTTATTTACAGAAAGAAACTTAAAACTAATACAAGTTAATATTTACAAAATACACAAGAAACAGTTGAGCCATCTAAAGACCGTTATAAACGATCTAAAGATAGCTCAACTGATCTAGATCACTATCAGTCGGAAGCGTCCCCAAGACGCTGGATGGCAATGCTAATTCGCTGGGCCAAATAAGAGCCAGCTCTCGTATTATTTTGTAATGTTGAAACAAACAAAGTTCCTTCATATGACACTTCAGTATTTGTATTTTTTATTTAAACAGATAAAGGGGTCCAAAATTATAAATAATAATAAAATAAATAATAGCAACTTCTATTGCCGGTATTATTATTCTACTAAATTAATTCAGATGGATCGGTAGGTAAGGTACACAGTAAATTTTAAATTATTATTATATATATTATTTTTGAGGTTTTGTCGCGTGCATCTTTAGTTTTAGTAACGTGGCAACATATTGACACTTTTGAAATGCATACATCATAGTGCAGGCGACTGTACATCAGTCATTACAATGCGTAATTAATAAATAGTAAAATGAGTACTAGGTAAACTGTATTTGGCAGTGTTGCAGTGGGCGATGTGTGGATTTAATGTGGATGTCATAAATGCAAATATGTAGGTAATTGATATTAAAATTGTGTGCTAACACTATCGCGGTCCTATTTGCATAAAAAAAGAAAAAATAATTATGGTCACGACTTTTACTCCCAAGCACACCCTGTAAGATCTCCAGGTAGTCAGATCCTTGATGATTTTTAAAGAGGGTTGTCGGAGGCACGTCAAATAACTTTGGTGCACGACCGGGTTCGAACCCACGCCTAATGGAACGAAATCGGAGTACCTCCCAATAGTTCTTTTCAAAAGTTTAACTTACGTAAACTACTATCTTGCATGAAATTCGCAGTGTGATAATGCGTTTCGATGGGAGATTATCGAGTGAATTCACAATTTTACGTACCATCTGTATCATGACATAATTCCTCCGCTGCATAATATTATGGAACTGAGACTATTTCTATAACAGGCTATAGAGAGAGCTATGCACGGATTTTATTAGCTGTAAAAATCCAAAATGAAGAAATATGTAGAAGAACCAAAGTCGCGTTTTTACATAGTTCCAAGAAATTAGCAAATTGAAGTAGTAGTGGGGAGGCCGTAAAGCTCGTAGAACCGACAACATGACAATGTGCAAAATAAAGGTTCTCACCTAATGGTCCGACGACATTGTGAAGGTTGCGGAAAGTCGGTGAATAGAAAAGGCTCAAGACCGTTCGACATGGAACTCTTTGAGGGAGGCCAATGTCCAGCAGAGGACTTCTTCATAACAGGCTGATGATGATGATGAGTAGGTACCTAGGCATTTCGAGCCGAGGGCTTTGTGCCTACTTACAATAAACTTCCGGATTTGAGCACCAACATGTCCGACCTTTTACGCACAAACATGAAATTGTTTCAGTCACGCAACACAGAGCGAAGAAATAAAATATCGAGTTCATTCAAAGTCTTGAGTCAGATTCGTAGAGCGTGTAGTAGTAGGTATATATTATAAAAAAATATTGTTATGAGTAGGTACATATTAAAAACAGTTAAAAACATTTTTTTTAATGACTCTAAGTACCTATTTTAAGAGAAATACGAAGAACATAATAGTTATGTTTCCACCACAGAAAAGCCAAACGTTGTCGTTTAGGAATCAGTAGTTTTCACAAAACAGGAACGAAACGAAAGTGGTCCACCTTCAAGGAAAGCGCAAGGCATTACTACACCTTACGACGTAAGGGTTTTATGGCGTTGTTACGGACAAGCTCGCACGGCGCGGCGCACCGTTGGAGACTGAAGAATTCTTGTAGCGTCCGTAGCAGTGCGATGGAGGAAAACCACACACCGTCTGTGGGTCTATCATCATCATTTCAGCCATTCGACGTCCACTGCTGAACATGGCCCCCACAGACAGCAAATTCCTTATCATGTGGGGGGATTTGCCCATACTCACCACGCTGGGCATGCGGGTTGGCGAGCGCAGTTAGAGCTATCGTTGTTAAAATGAGGGACGCTGCTGCCCATCCCCTAGCTTTTTCCCTTAGTCGCCTCTTACGACATCCGCGGATAGGTAGATATGGAGGGGTCTATTCTTCAGCCGGGGCCAACACGGCCACGTCTATGAGTCTATGTATCTCTGAAATCCAAGGCTTGATTTAACAGAAGCTGTGAGAAAGACCCTACACTCGCTGAATCATTAATCGTGTACAGCACGTGCCGCACAGGAAAACCTAGCAATATATTATTTGACAGCGGAAACAACTGTAACGAAACACAGGTAGCATAATTAAAACCTGGTCGGTTGCAAAACGGTCCCTAATAATTTATTAATGAGTATTTTGTGTTTGTGTAACTTACTCTGTGTTTGTCTGAGCTAGGGTTGACACATGACACTTTCAACAATGATCATCTCTGCGGGTCAAAAACACATAGTCTTGGAGGACACTAATTCTAATTCTAATTCTAATTGGGGGTGGTTAGACCTGCACTGTCTTCCCGCTGTGGGGTGTTTTGTGCATTGTCCCCCTATGCTAACCCTAACCCAGCCAGCCCAGCTCCTTAAAATAGCGAAGCAGGACTTTCGGTCGTTGGTAACATTCTCTCAGTATCCTTGTATCCCTGTGTCTGGGAGCCGCTTCCGAGCACAGCCCGCAGACCCGATGTGGTCCTGGCCTCTTCCTCCTCTTCCGTCCTGCACAGTGCAAAATTACGTGCTATACTGTTTCCTCTCCCTGTAGGCAGTCCCGACATAATCCACTGTCAGTAGCCCCTGTCTTGTACAGGTGATGGTTTAATTCACAGTGACCTGTGATGATGCCCACTAACATTCGCAGGCCCTCGCGTTTCATCTTTATTATAGTGTTGGTGGACTTCTTGTCTGGGCCCGGGAGCATGACTTTCGCATGCTTACAGTCTTTTCTGCTTTCCCAGAGCTTCTGGTGCTCTTTTTCAAAGTGTACTCTTAGTCTGTTTTTGATTTCCGCCGTTGGTGGATTTGATAGACTCTTGTCCGCTTCTATAGGAATAAGTTTTGCTCCTTCTTTTGCCAGGACGTCAGCCCTGTTGTTGCCTAGGTTTGTGCTATGACTCTTTGTCCATTTGATGAGCACTCTATGATTCACACTTAGTTGTTGGAGTGCATTATGACATTCCATTATCGATTTGGACCTAGTGTCTGGACTTTGAAGAGCATTTATAAGCGCTGCACTATCTGTTGTTAAGATAAGTTGTTGTGTGCGTGCTAAAGCTATCCCTGTTCCGGCACAGACTTTAATGATGTCAGTATATCTTTGGCCAGATGTAGACCTATACTTTCGGCTTTGAAAGCTGTGGTGGTTGTGCTGAGTAGCTGAGCCTTACAGAGTCTTATTTCAGGGCAGTAAAAGCCACAGTCAACCCCTGTTTTCTGTTTGGCTCTATCTGTGTATATGTGGTATGTGGGCAGCCCAGATGAAGAACTTGAGATACCTTCGGGATCCGAGGTCACCACTTCGTACTATTTGTTGACCAAATAAGAAGTGGCGATTCTGTCCGTGCCTCGTAGGGCCTTGGAGGACACTAGGAGAATTCCTTATAGGTATTGTAGTTATAAATAGGTTGGGTAATATAAAAGGCAGAGGTGAGAATAGAAATAAGCGTCGTCTCATACTCAACTAAAAAAAAAACATTACCTAACTGGGCTTATCCGGCGACCTCGTACCTCGTACTCGTACCCGAAAAAATCAGAGACCGGGAAAATCATTACCGGCTCGAGATAGAAGTTTTCAATAAACAGCCACTAGGAACTAATAAGATTTTTATAAGATTCAAAAGTCAAATGACGGTCAAAAACGTTGGAAACTGAATAGCGGTGCTAAAATTTTGGGCAAGACACCTGTGGGAGGCTGGAGGTAACGACAGATGGGTAAAGTGCTAACTGAATGCGTCCATGAACTGGATACAGAAGCGTCCGTCCAGCAGGAAGATGAGCAGACGATGTAGCGAGCATCGCCCCAACTGGATGAGGCTTGCACAGGATTTCGAATATATAGACATAAGATCATCATCATCTCCCTGCCCTTATCCCACTTCATGTGGGGTCGGCACAAAATGTTTTTCTCTTCCGTCAAATCAGTATTCACTCCTTTCTTACTCATGTCGTCTTTCAAACAACCTATCCATCTTTTCTTTGGTCTACCTCTCCCCTTAGACATAAGATATAAGATATTTATTTCTCAACAAAAGTCATAAAATACAGATTGTACATTGGTTTTACTAAAATATTTTTTTAATTATGTTAAAAGATGTTCACTTTTGAAGGCGCACAGCTTTATAACAAAATACCCTCGATTATAAAAAATATAAACTCGTTCAATGCATTTAAAGCTAAATTACAACAACACGTTATTGAAAACTACTTCTAGTCATCCCTTTGGATAGCGGAATGCATTGAACGAGTATATCTACTAATAAAACCTACCTAAATACTACGTACTTCCTATACCTACTTATTACCTACCTACCTACAGAACGCCCTACTAACAACTATTGTATAATGTTTATTAATATTCTCATGTAAGTGACATGTTTGTCTTGTTGAGAATAAATGTCTTTAAACCTATTTCATAGTAGGAGAGACATAGGTACCCAAACTAGGAAAAACCTGTATGATATAAAAGACAAAAAGAGGTATACCCAGCAGTGGTAGCACTCACATAAAGTTGCTTAAGCTTCTGAACAGACCATCGAATTTCACTCAGTTTTACGTCAACGCCATCTTGGAAATCCTGCTTTTTGTTTCAGCAGCAACCCTAATTTTCGCGTTGTTCAGATTCAATATAAATTTGCGGGGGGATACGCATCCCACTGATTGCTGGGCGCGAGCCTCATCAAAATTCGAGGTGCGAATGCATATCGTTTTCGATAGCCACTGTTGCATTCATGCATATGATATTTAAATCAATGCATAATGGCGGTTTTAAATTTATTGGATTTTCATAAACTTTTTTCAATTTTACTGCGTATATTATCGTATCGGTTGACTGTGATTGTAAAAAACCAGGCTATGCAAGTTTAATTCGTTACGTTTAAATATCAGCAAAAAAATATTTTTATATTACTTAGTTATTTCTGTAAATAAAGTAGTTCTTTAAACATTTCCTGTTAGAACAGAACGCGTAGGTTCGATAGACGGACTCCGATGCGTTATTGTAACAACACATTGTGATAATAACGACCGTTATAATGTACCTATGGATGTGGTAGAGCTTTTATCCAGGGCAACCTCTATGACATTTTGAGGTGACAACATCGACACCGCCAAGCAATTAAGGTACTAGGCAATAATTCCTTGAACAAATGCCGAAAATCAAAATTTTATTACGGCAACCCACATTGTGATTAGACTAAAGCCGTGTGCAAACAAAAGCGATATGTCACAGAAAATAATGTTTAAAATTTGTTTCAAATTATCCTAACGTTGAGATTTACATCAAATTATGTCGTTTTGGGCGTTGATATAACTCAACGATATCGTAGAGACAAATTATAAATGGACATATAGCATGCCCCGTTTGAACATGGTTTAATATTATTTAACTTTTTTAAATTTCCTCACAATTGCCTGTTTGACGACTAAGAAATACCACGATTAATGCAACGCCCTGTATTCCCAAAACAAGAGGTTTTTTCTTTTCCATAGATCTCCATCGACAGTGATGGATTAAAGCGGTTTCGGCTGGATAACTTCGATGACTGATCAGACATGTATCGCCCATCAGATAAATGAATACAGAGCAATCAGGGCATTGACTTGATGCGATGTCCTGTCCCGTTTATTTTTCTTTTCTTTCTTTTCTAATTTTCCTGACAGAAAATACACACAGAACGGGAAAATTATGATAGTTATTGACATTGTTAGGTACTCAGGTTCAGCCTGTATTAAGTCGACTGTTGGACATAGGCCATAGTCTTGATGGTCTTCAGCCTTTTTTATCCACTTTCCCGCAACTTTAACAAGTTTGTCGGTCCATGGAGTGGGGTGCCTGCGTTGCCTGGTTCGTGGTCGCCATTTGAGAACCTCTTTTTCCTTTATTACTTAGGTTTATTTGCTATGAAACAGTTAGGACCGATGTTCAGTTTAATGTCGCAGGAAATGCAGCGTCGAATGTTTAGGTAACAATTCCGTAAGATGTTGCTCTACCAATGTAGAAATTCTGACAATAGCGTAACAAACTAATAACGAAACTATAATACAAAGTTCGTCGCTAAATTGTTAGATCCCCGAAGCAAAACGACAAAACATTGACATTTCCAGCTTGTTTGTCCGCCAGTCGGCCAATTAGTCCTGGGTTCACAATCGCACCAACTTTCAGCGTTCCTTTTACTGCCAACTGAAAAGACTGTTTTTCCCAACTCCATGCAAATTCAGGAGGTGCTATTGGGATTCAAATATAAGCACTAAACTAACTTAGCGCAAGTATTCGAACTTTTAACTATTGATTGGGCGGATATAGTTCGAAGCTTGGGAACCAGACTTGGAGGAATAATGGAAACTTTGTTTTTTGATAATGAATTGTTGGCGCATTCTTCTAATTGAAATAATAACCATTTGAATAAACAATGCGACACCTCTCGTCTGTGTACTACCTAAACTAAATTGCATGCAACTAATTGCTTCATGAAACAGGAAACTCTGTTAGAAATAGTTCAAAACTTGTAATTTTACATAGTAAGTATTCATTGTTTTATAAACCATTGTTGGTTGTTTTATAAAATCATTAACAAAAGTAACAACATACGTAAAGTACCTATACCCACACAACCAGCTAAGCACCTCTTAGGGCTTTACGAAATAATCGGACATGGCTGTTTGCTTATCTCTCAGCAAATCTCTATAAGTTCTTTTGTGGACGTTCGAGCAGAAATCCCTTGTGTACCAAACCCCCATTATAAACGTAGGTAGGTAAAGGTATTCTTCTCTGCCATTTCGAACCTCTGATTTCACACGCTCCACACGTTGCCAGATTAACCTGAAGAAAAAGATAATGCCTTTCTCTAATCACCAACCCTTTCCTACATTACATTTTCATTAACCTTGATAGACCCTGATAACGAGGCAACAACGACCTTATTATAACAGCGGTAAGGGTCACTTCTCGGTCTGACTGTACCAAAACTCTCGTTGAAATATCAGCTTTATTCTAAGGGTGCTAATGGTGATATTGCAATGGTTCTCGGGCAAATGTCGTGAGCATATTCGTGGATAATATCTCTGAATGTAGGTAGGTACCTACTAGATATGGTAATGACGTGGGAAATGCTCTGAACCTGTGTCAGTTGTCACTTGCGGTTTGATCGTCATGTAAGTACATGTACTAAGAGTATGTTTGACTATGTTGTTCATTTGCAGGTCACCTACAAACATAGCTAAAGGGATGTGAACATATTTACCCTGTTATCTTTAGTGGAGTTTATTTTTTTACTCACTTTTTAAAGCCGATTTGGGCCAATTCTGGCGGTTCGATTGAGTACTTTGCATTTACAATAATGAACATTATTTACAATATGGTGTAAGCGAGCTGTTCTGATGATGGAGACGGCAGCCCAAGGGAACTTCTTGATGGATAATGAGTAGTTAACTGGCTCATTATATCAGCTAGCGATGACCATTACAAATTTCTTTTAAGAATCAACGTTTTACTACATATATTTTTGAACAAAAACCTTATTGTCTAGCATAGATAGAACTCTACCTACATTATAAGTAGGTAGGTATTGTTAGGCTATTTGTTAAGGATAATGATATTTCATTAAAACATAATGGAGACGAGGCCTTGAGGGCTATTGTGAAGAGTACAAGTTACAAATTACGAGGGAGGTTACATATTATCATCGCCGTGTACCTACATTAAATGTAGGTACACGAAGATAGTCGTTAAAATTAGTAAATAAGTAGGTACCTAAGAATAAGGGGATTAAATTTGAATCCCCTTATTCTTAATCATTCACAAACTTTATCGGATAAAAGAATGTCCGCCTCTTCCTTTTGTTTGCTGTTAGAAAAGGACAGGGCGTGAGATCGTCATCATCATCAGCCTGTCTGTAGAAGTCCACTGCTCACATAGGCATTCCCCAAAGAGTTTCACGACGAACGGTTTTAAACCTTTTCATCCACCGATTTCCCGCCTTCACAATGTCGTCGTTCCAACACTGCGTCAACCGGTTCTTGGTCCCCATTCGAGAACCTTTACTCCCCAACGGGTGACGGTTCTGCGAGCTATATGGCCTGCCCACTACCACTTGTTAATTCTGAGAGCTACGTCGGTGACCTTGGGTCTTCCAAGCATAGCTCTCTCCATAGCCCGTTGCGCGACTTTCAGATTGTGTATGAGGCCAATAGACGAATATACGATAACGACACTGTAGTGACCCCGGCTGAAGAACAGGCCTCTCCATATCTCCTCCCCGTGGATGTCGTAAGAGGTGACTAAGAGAAAAAAGCTAGGGGATGGGCAGCAGCGTCCCCTATTTTAAGAACGATAGCTCTAACTGCGCCCGCCGACCCGCGCGTGTTCACAAGGTGAGTATGGGCAATTTCCTCCCCCATGATAGGAAGTCGCTCTTGAAATCTTTGGGGAAGGCCGATCCGAATGGACTTCCAATAACCAGAATGAAGCTTCCCAGAGGTATAGACAAAGATCTAGGCTTCCCACTTGCTAAGATCCTGACATACCTCTATTGCCTCATTCATTCTCATAATTCTCCTCATGCATGCTCTTCGGTTTAGAGTACTCTTGACCTGGCCTTGAATGTAGGCCTAGAATGTAGTAAAAACACGACTTATTTGAAAACAAAGGTTAACCTTTAGAACGACCAAAGACGGTAAGTCGTAATTTAGCCCCTAAACTACAACACCGAAGAGCACCGATCGTAGTTAGTCCTGTTCATGTTCAATGCATAAATTATACTACGTAGCCGCAAGTTGGACCGAAGTAATTTTAGCGGGCTTAAGCAAACGTCGACCGGCACATTAGGTACATTACAGTTTGCATACGACCTATGCGAAAGTGCCAATATACATATTTAGTTTTTAAAAGGTATATACGCGCTGAAAATACGCCAAAAGGTAAAAGTGCGGAAACTTCAAAAAGGGGAATAGAGCTCTGGTTTCCACACGCAATATGACGCCCTGTCTTCTTCTTCTTCTTCCTGCCCTTGTCCCACATTATGTGGGGTCGGCACAACATGTTTTCTTATTCCACTCTCTTCTGTTAGCCGTCATCTCCGCACTCGCATCTTTCTTACTCATGTCATCTTTAATACAATCCATCCATCTTTTCTTCGGCCTTCCTCTAGTCTTATATCCATCCACATTCATACCTAACGCTCTTCTCGTTACATGACTTTCATCCCTCCTCATGACATGCCCATACCATGCTAACCTATTACTTCTCAACTTTTCCGTCACTGGCGCTACTTTCAAATATGACGCCCTGTCTATATTAATAAATAAAAGAGTAGGGTCTGCAGTAGTTTATTGACAAATATGTGCAATATAGGATATGTCCTAGAGACATGACATTTTAATTTTGATGTTTTTTAGGTATATAGTGTAGAGCTTAGTGTAGAGTCTACTGTACATAAAAAATCTACAGGTGTAGACCTGTAGATTTGTTTATGTATGTAGCATACCTACCTACCTACTACTGTAGCATACCTACTAGAAACGGCCGAACGGAAACGGATTTATTTTAATGAAAACGTTTTTTTTTATACCTACATATTTCAGGGGTTTTCCCAATTAACCGCCAAAAAATCATGTTTTTTTCCGAAACTTGGAACAAATTCTGAATTATGGAAAAATGAAACACGCATTTCAGGGTTTTTCAAAACGACTCCTGTAATGGGGTGTCAAAGATTGTACGGGAGGATATTAGCTTACGTTACGCGAGTAGGTACAATAATATAAAGGTGACCTTCATAAAACCAGTATTTAAGCCAACATAAATCGCACCACGTTCACCATAAACCAAACGTTCAGAAGCAATTGAATCGGATTAAATGACGATTGTAGAGATATATTCACCAGTTCCCTTGAGAAGTGTTCATTTGAACGAGGCGCAATGGCTTGTAAAAAATAAACCACCGAAAACATACATTTGGTCGTACCGCAGTGCACTGCGACTGCATTCTGTGTGGCCATTATTTACAGAATTTAGGTCCGACTACAAAACGTACTGCATTAAATGTAGCTTCAGCATTTTTCTTGCGGACTGGCAACATTTTATAAGACACTCTACGCAAAGGGACTTTTTCGCGGGAACTTGAAAAGTTATCAGCTCTCAATTTATTTTACAAAACTAGTGTTCAATTGTATTATATTGAGTAATTATGGTGGTGTTTTACGTAATATTGTTGGAGTAAAGCGCACAAGTGAAGTGAAATAAAATGATTGCGTGTAATGTTGACGAAATGGTATTTAGGCTCGCGGCACTCGAAGGGATAATTAAAATACTTAAATCAAATTAATTAATTTATCTAGCACTGCAACAGACGTTGACATCGACACTATAAGCCGTGAAACCAGCAACTATTCCGTACCAGCGGGCAATGTGTCAAAATAACGACCAAACTTAAAACATTAAGTCGGTATTCATTACAAGTTACGATAAAGCATATTTCGGGTTATCCTGCAACACCGATTGTTTTGTTTATACAAGATCATTCATAAATGTATAGGTAAAGTCCTAAGGTCCTAAAGAGGCTTATTCTATCATCAAAAAGAAAGTATATTAGCGAAAAATATGAAAATTATCTAAATTTTAATATTTTTTCTCAGATATTTTCCCCAAACTTTTTCAAATAAGCTCACGGATAGACATTTAAATCTACAGAAGAAATGCTCAGGTATCACGAATCCTTGTTTGAGGGTTGTTATCTTATCATGCGGCTGTAATTTACAACATTATTATAATAATTCCTTGAATAATGAAGACGACTCTGAAACAACACAGAGTAGGGAATAATAGCTGGCTCACTATACACCTTGGTAGAGCTAATCGAACCGCTGCGTGCAGTCATGAAGAAGAAGCAAGATGAGAGAGAACGCTTGCTTAAAGTATAAAAAAAACGCGATGATTAACGCTTCGACCAAATGTATAACCAATGTGACAATAGTGATGCGAACACGCTATATAAATAGCTTAAAGACGCTGTCTGTATATTTTATTTTCGTGTAAATTTAGAATGTGCGTGAAACTGTACCCTGTACACTGTTGTCGGTTGCATTCTTTTGTTCGTTTGATTGATCGATTTCGCTATTTACTGTCCCCAAAACAACTATGACAAAATGTATTACATCACAATACAATTTTTTTGCTCTCACTAAAGCTACCTATGATTACTAGCTCTCTCGTATAACAAACGCGCGAAACTTCATTATAGTTTGTATGGATTGCATCAACTGTTTTCTAACTAACTGTGTACCACTCAGTAGATGGGTTACCTACTGTTTACGAAAACATGGAGATGTAAGCGTGGAATTATACATAATGTCGCCGTGAGCCTAAATAAGGCGGGATGAAAAAAATAGAGGCTCTTTAATATTTGAATACCTACTTAGAGGTATATTTCACTAAGTACCTTCTTATATAAAAATAGAAGAAGGTACTTAGTGAAATATTTTTAGCGGTGTTTATCCGATAACATTATTTCATCTGCCTAGGATTTTCGGATCGAATTGCCTATTCAAGGCGAAGATGCGGGTTCGATACCCGCAGGTTTGAAAATTGAAAAACTAATTCCTAAGCAATTGAAACTTAATGTTCGGCATCATCATTAAAGCCGTAACGTCGTCCACTGCTGAACAAAGGCCACCCCCATAGATTTCCAGCACAACCGACCTAGTACGGCCTGCACCCAAACAATCATTTGGGGGGGGATTTGCCAATACTCGCTACGCTGAGCATGCGGATTGGCGAGCGCAGACAGAGCTATCTTTGATATGTAACTCTGCTGCCTATCCCCTAGCTTTTTTCCCTCATTTTCCTATTCTTCAAACGGGGCCACCACGCCGAATATCACTGAATGTTAATTAAAGTAACAAATTCCAATTGCTTAGCAAATTAGTCGCTTCACCTCCACTAAGTCCGTCAGCACTGGCTGACCCTAAGTAGGTACTACTAACTATCGCATGGCTCAAAACTAAGCATGCAAGGCATCCTCTCTCCAGTTTGGTACTCATCATCGTTGAAGATGTCTAAAGGTGGGTCCACATTTGTGACATTTCAACGCACCGTAGCTCCGTAACATGTTACGGTACTTGCTACGCTAAGTCTGGACCAGTCACGACGAAATGTTCTTGCTTTCGTTGGTGGGCCTCTGAGTGGATCGCTGCGTGGCAATAGCTCTTGTGACATGTCCGCGTGTCAAAATCCGTCCACACTATGTTTTTGTCACGCCTAACTGTTACGGTCACGGACCCAAGGCGCGTTGAAATGACACAAATGTGGATGCACCTTTTGGCTTGTCAGAGACACGTCGAAACATTACATTTGGCACATGCCCAGATGCCCGCATTTTAAGAAAAAGATGCCCTACTCAGCTTTCCAAGCCTATCGCCGCAAATTAAATCCAAGGTCGAGATAAATCGAATCCAATATTTTCTAGCTACCACTGGTTTGTCCCAGGAGTCATCTCCCGCGCGACCGAGACAGTAAAGTTTCGGCAAAATCATCGAAAATCCAACCCTTGACTGCTATTGAAGGGATCTAATCTAAATAAAATGTCAATACGGAGGACGTCACATGCAATAGTTTGGTTCATAACGAGGTATGCAATGCTGTAGATACCTACTTTAACAAACAAACGCCGTTACATATTGGGTGGGTCTATTTTGCTGAGGTTGTTTTTTTTTCTCTTTCATTTTGAGCAAAGAAGAGAGAAAAGCACTGGCCCTAATAATAATTGTCAATAGAGGCTCTACTCTCAGAATTAGCAAGCTATATAGCTCGCAGAACCGACAACCGTTGGGGAGTAAAGGTTCTCGAATGGCGACCACGAACCGCGCGACGCAGTGCGATGGACGGATGACATTGTGAAGGTTGCCGGAAGTCAGTGGATGGAAGGGCTAAAGACCGTTCGTCGTGGAACTCTTTAGGGGAGCCATATGTCCAGCATTGGACTTCTACAGGCTGATGATGATTAGATGATGATGGCATGCAATCTGAATCGTAAGTTCTTTTCGATCAATCCTCCTCTAATTTTATCTCCACTCCATCCAAAGGTTGTCTGAAAGAAATTCCTTTTTAGCGATAAGACCGGCCATTGTACATTTTTGGTCTTCAGTTTCAGTTCCTGTTTTGTTTGTATTTTTTAATTTATATTCATCATCATCAGCCTGATGAAGTCCACTGCTGAACATAGGCCTCCCCAAAAGAGTGCCATGACGAACGGTCTTGAGCCTTCTCCATCCACAGACTTCCCGCAACCTTCACAATGTCGTCGGTCCATCGGGTGGGGGGCCTTCCAACACTGCGTCGTCCTGTTCGTGGTCGCCACTCGAGAACCTTTGTTCCCCAACGGTTATCGGTTCTGCGAGCTATATGGCCGGCCCACTGCATTTATATTGGTGTACAATAAAGCATTTTCATTCATTCATTATTTTGAGCAGTAGTTTTTTTTGTGGACAGGTTTATCTCACTGACCTTTTCAAATACAAAAACAACTCCCATATTGCGGCATCGATCCATCACGCTAAATCTAATTGGATCCGTGCAGCGTGTCAATCAAAGTTTTTGAGTCACGAAATTGAAAATGAATGTGCCGTGAAAAAGGTCTAGTGATATCCATATCCATACTCATCCATACTTATATTATAAATGTGAAATAAACTCCGTTTGTTTGTTTGTTACCTTACGACCAAACGGCTGAACGGATTGTAGTAAAATTTGGCAATGAGATAGATTATATCCTAAGGAAGGACAAAGGCTCTTTTCTTTAAAAAAATAATGTTGAAAGGAGTGAAAGGGCATGAAGTTTGTATAGGCAACCTTGTTCTTTTTTTCAACCTAAGTTAAAAATTAATTCCTCAAGCTAAGATCTGAAAATTCACATTTTGGTAAGAAATAAAGTAAATACGTGTTTCAGCATTTTTTCAAAACCATCCCTAAAGGGGTAAATTAGGGGTTTTAAATGACGATGTATTATAATAGCTTTATCGTATAATATAGTATGAATTATTTGAGTACTAAGGTAATTACCGTTGCTAAATCAACTATCCTACTAAAATTATTAATTCGAAAGTTTGTTGAGGATGTTTGGATGTTTTTGGTTTAATCACGCCGCCATAAAGGTAACGGCTTAACCGATTTTGTTGAAACTCGGAATAGATAGAGTTCTTTACCTAGACTAGCATTATAGGCTTCTTTTTATCTAAGTACCACGCAAGTTAATCCACGGGCGCTAGCTAGTTCGATATAAATTAATTACTAAGCATAGTCCTAACCCCCAATAGGATTCCCTGTTCGCGAATTTCAGAACCTACGCTACTACAACGCCAAGGTTTAGACATACCCTACCATCATATAGAGTCTATTGTCTGTATGAGCTACCCTGGAACGACCCCTACAAAGCCTACCTTTACTTACTTAACGATTATTACATCAAAACACGATCTGTTACAATAGATGAGATGATTTAATAAATCCGGATTCACGGCACGCGACAGATAATTGGATTTGAGGATTTGTGAATATTTGATTTGACTACTCACGCCGTTCATTTCGTGTTTATTTCTGGAATATTCATGCCAGGCTCCTAGCAATCAGCAATGCTGGCAGTATGACATGTTTTAGCTGGCTTCAAGATATTGAAAATTAGGGAGGTACTATCTTATTTATGTTTTACTCATATTTATGCTATGGAGCTGTGGAGGGGCCTATGGAGAGAGACATGCTTGGAGTTTCAATACGTGATCAAAATGAGTAAGAACCAAGATCACCGATATAGCTCTCAGAATTAGCAAGTTGAATTGGCAGTGGGCAGCGAATCAGTCACTTAACATTATCCGTCTGCGCAGACCCTTAAACAATTTTTAGAAAACCAAGTTGAAGTACCTATTGTATCGTCATGTTTTCTTAAAACTCGTTCTTTCGTTTGAAGGCCTCATAGCTCAGTTGGTAGTAATTCTGCATTCTGCGCTAGAGGTTGCGGGTTCGATTCCAGCACAGGACAAACATTTTTGTGATGAATACAGATGTTTGTTCTGTATCTGGGTGTTAAATATTTATCTATTATGTATATCAGTCTCTGGTACCCATAGTACAGGCTATGCCTAGTTTGGGATCAGTTGACCGTGTGTGCTATGTCCGGAATATTTATTCCTGTCTTTCTTTTTAACTTCACCACTAAAGGCAATAACACCGTATTTTATTACAAAACCTTAAGTAAAAAACCTACATAAAAACCGTACATATTCAGGCATTTATCTTCATTCTCTTCTCTATTCGTAATCCTGATTCCAACCTATAATAATAACAGGACATTTGGCTCGTTCATTTTCTCTCGGAATCGAATTCATAGCTACAGGGTGGAAAAGAAGCTTCAGCCGATTCTACGAGTCCAAAGTGGCGCGGGCTTTCAGTGAAGCGGATGCAACTAAAAAGCTATTATAAAGTACTACTTTCTACCGCGTCGCGTCGCATCATGATAGAAAACTTATATTAATCAAATACTATCGATAAAAAACACAACAACTAGGTTTTTGACAATGCCATCATTAAAATAGTAAATTGTCTCAGTAATTTATTAAAATGCTTTTAGTACAATACAAGATTCTTCATAGTTTTACCTGTTTTTGAGAGTTTTCTTTTTACACCTTATTTGTATATTATATATTTATATGTTACCATCTCCTTTCTCTGGGAAATCTTTCCATAGTCGGTACGTTATGCTATTGTTATCTGTGATTAGTAACATATGGACTTTATTGCCCTAAGTATTAAGGCTAAAATAGATTAAAATGTCCGTTACTTTGTATGCGCGGAGTTATTACAATAAGAACTTGAACCGCTTTCTTCTAGACTAAGTAGGTATAAAAGTTTCCAATTTTAATTTGTAGGTTATTAGGAATTACGGTCGACACGTTATGTGTTTTTTACAGCAGTTGGTATTTGTTGGTTAGGTTCAAAATGATACCATAATACTACGAGTTGATGCTAAGCTGTATACATTTTGAGAATTTGCTGTGTACCTACAGCTTTATATTTAGTACTGAGTTATAACTGTGAAAATTATGAAAGGTATACATCACATTCTGTGACTGTGCCTAGCTATTTCACAAAGTGGCAACCAGGCCCCCAATTCTACTATTTCAATGACTTCAAAATGATAATGATCGCACCATTATCATTCAGTTAAGAATGTCGCCACCTTCGTTTCTTTGATTTCATTGGTTCATTGGTATCACAATGACTGACATTGATATACGACTGTGATAGCAAAATACCATAAGAGTGTCAAAAGTGGTCATTTTGCCTTTGAACCATTATCATTTTGAAGCCATTGAATTAGTAGAATTGGGCCCTAGTTTGTGCTTTTAAATTGTACTAAGTGCCTACATTGAAAAAACTGGATTCCTATCATCATCCAAATCCAATGAGTCGAAGGATATTATTGCCAAATGGAGAAAGTTCCATCGCCAAACACCGCCCAACTTGCTTCATTAGTCGGAATAAAAAAACAAATACATATAGGAACCTACTGAATAAACAGCAAAGTTTTATGCGACCAACCAGGGCCGCAGCAAGGACAAAAAGATATGATTTCTGCTACATGGGCCATTAAAAAAAGCTATAGACAGAGAGCTATTTATCTTTTGACGTCACGAGCACACTAAGCTATCTTACAACCAATCTAATGATGCCTGTAATCTGCAAAAATAACTTATCTTCAGACTACTTTTTTAATTTTATTTTAGGACATATATGTAGTTTTTAAGACACGATTAAAGTATTAAAGAATAACTATTATAAAGTGAGCTCCCTTTTGTTAGAGCTTCAATGACTTCGTAGTATCTAGGTATCGGACATCGCGGGATCTCAGTTCGGGACGAGCCACTATCAAGTTATCATTTTAGATAGTGATGAAATTTCTTGGCGGAAAGGATTTAGGCTACGATGTTTTTTTTCTAATTTAACAAAAAAAAAACATTAATCTGATAATTATTTCGGCCGTCATTTATGATGATGATCGTCATTTATTTTTTATTCAATGGTTTTGAACATGAACTCTACCTCTACATAATAATTATCTCTCCCAACCTCAAAGGTCTGGTGGAAGAAAACTCTTCTCGCCTTTGTACTTGTTCATTTAGTATGTTTTTTTCTCTGTGTATTAATGAAAGAAGAATGATTTCTATGATAGACTGATTTCTACTCACTGGCTCTACTTCATCGGAGAGACGAATATAAACTGTGTGTGTGTACACTCCTGGCCGCCTACTCCTTAGCCCCTTTAAGCCCCAAACAGATTAAGAAGGAAAAATAAGAGACATTTATACCTTGACGGAACCCAAATATTAGCTCAGGACGCAGAGAATCAACATTTTTTGCTTTCATGAAAAGGTTAAAAACACAAAAGTGTTTTGTTTGTAACCACAATTTATGGTTGCTGGTTGCGATGGGGCAAACAAGGTGCAATAAAGTATCTACTTTTTAGGGTAAGCTTTGTTAGCAACGCTTTACGGCCAAACGCTTTATCATAGAAACTCGGTTTTTGTGATAGAACGAGCGAAGTGAGTGAAGATCCGTCAATTCGATCTGCATGGAATTTAGTAGGTCAACAGGTTATACTGTCAAGATTTACTTCACTGGTAATTTGAGTAACATAGGCCAAGGGATTGCTTAGATAAAGGAGTCCTAAATATAAGTGAACTCCCATTTAGTAAAGTTTCAATGACTTAGTAAAGATTTGATTTTCAAAGTTTATCTTATTTAGGTACCAGACATCGCAAGATCTCAGTTTGGGGCGAAGCAATAGTTAATCCTAATAGGGCATCTTGAGTCAAAACAAAGTAATAATTGAGTAAAATAATAAATAAATATTCCCGACATATCACACACGGTCAACTGATCCCAAACTAGGCATAGCCTGAACCAGATCTATGGGTACCAGAGACATACATAATAGATATATATTTAACACCCAGACACATAACAAACATCTGTGTTCATTACACAAACGGGATCGAACCCGCAACCTCTAGCGCAGAAGGCAGAGTTACTACCAACTGAGTTATGAGGCCTGCCATTTGCCAGTTAATCATTTAATTGACCAAAGAAAAACAACACCAACCAATAATTGGTGGCGATGGAGACTGTGTTATATGCCCAGCGTGATGAGTATGGGCAAATCCCCCCACATGATAAGGAATTTGCTCTGTCTGTGGGGGAGGCCATGTTCAGCAGTGGACGTCGTACGGCTGAAATGATGATGATGATACATTTCACAAATTTCAATACGGAGATGGTAGGCAGGAACGCAGTAAAAATGAAAATGGCACAAGTTGAAATCTTTATTTAAGTATTGTGGCATCATTTTGAAGGTTATGAAATTTATAGTACATCTTAGCGTAGGCGACTGTACTTCGAAGTTCATGACTTATTCGGAATTGCAAAATCATTGAAAACTGCGTCTAATTATGGTTTCTCATCACACCTAATACTACTTTTGAATTAGATTTTAACCCTTAACTATATTTTTATTTTATATGACCAAAATTATTTGTTTATTTAGTTTCTATTTTATTTTGTAATTGTTTGATTTTATATTTTATAGTATTACTAGAATAGATTTAATCATACTTTAGTCTGCTAAATTTATAATTTGTATCCTTGTATGACATGTGTTCACGAATTCTTAAGGTACCTATGTTGCTATGCTAGATAATATCTTTTATAAGCACATAAAATATTTTAGATTTCGTTCATAATGGGTACACTTTGGGAACTTTACCCAATCATCATTTACTTTTGATGTTGACTGTACATACAATCCTACATTATGTATGTGTAATAAAAATAATTGATTACAGTGGTGAACCCGTTTTGAAATGAATACACTGCAAACATATTTTATGACATTCCCCTAAAAGGGAAATATATTCCCATTTTGTGAAGTGCTTTTATTCCCAGTACCAGTTTCAGTCACATTTGGGCCAAACTATAAATTATCAAACGTTTATCCGATAGGTCCGCTGTCCGCTATAATACAAAAACCATCCCCTACGGTTTATCTTCTAAAAGTGTCTCTCGAACCATAAGGTGGAAATAACAAGGGCAATTCCGGAAGGAAATCGGTAAGATCTCAATACCCAATTACCGTGAGCCCCCTGTGACAGTTATGGATGGTACAAGTTAATCAAGTATTAATTAATGGGCTGGTGACACCCTTGTGTTAATATTTTAATAAGATTATCCGGTAATTTACCATCTGGGTAAAATTAATTTTCCATGAAAGTGGAGTTTATAATAAAGATGTATCGATATAGCACGGTGCCTTTTACACCACCTTTTGCTTCGCTTTATTTTTCGCAGTTTTTATCCTGTTCTTGGAGATAAGTGATGTGCGAAATCGACCAATAGAACCGTGTCAAAATGAAATCACCTCATCGGAGAGCAGTTCTATTGGACGATTTTATGTATCACCGGTTCTTTAGGTGAATGCTATGCTTTTCAAAAAAACGTAGGCAAAACATGCTGACCCTGATCTTTAATGAATGAATGAATACTCCTGATCTTGAATGAATAAATGAATAAGCTCTGATGAAATCATTTCGGTTCTTTGCTGGTACCTACAAGTTGCATGGAGTATTCCAGTGATCATAGATATAAATAAACTTGACTCTGATTAGCCAAGGTGCACTTGTGGGTGACTCATAGCATCGCATACCTACTTACTTACAGACTTCTCAAACAAGTGGTTCCAGTTCCATTCCATTCCTATGGGGTGAGCATTGGCACTGCCACTAAACATTTTGATTCTATAGAAAATTAGATTAAAAAATTAAGAGATCTACATATTGCTCGCAGGAGGTCCGATAATCTTGCGCGCCTAATGGTGACTGGAAAGGTTCGAAAAGGTTACGAGGGCGAAGCCCCAAACGAAGGACGGACCAGGTATCTGAACAATTAGAGATGCCAGTTAGAGCGGCTCCAATAGGCAAGAGATAGAAACCAATTGCAACAAATAGGTCACATTATTCAGTAATGATGAAATGAGGCCGTGGTGGCCCCGGCTGAAGAATAGGCCCCTCCATATCTACCTATCCGCGGATGTCGTAAGAGGCGACTAAGGGAAAAAAGCTAGGGGATGGGCAGCAGCGTCCCTCATTATAACAACGATAGCTCTAACTGCGCTCGCCAACCCGCATGCCCAGCGTGGTGAGTATGGGCAAATCCCCCCACATGATAAGGACATTTGCTCTCTGTCCGTGGGGGAGGCCATGTTCAGCAGTGGACGTCGTTCGGCTGAAATGATGATGATGATGATGATTCAGTAATGAACGAACGCCGAAGGTCAACAGCAACAGCAGCGGAGATAACTGTACCTAAGTACTTGCACAAAAAAGGTTGTACCAAAATTTACATAAGTTAACAGATACAGATACCAAACATGAGTGACCCTAAACACGGCGGGGTTAAAGGGTTCCGCAAATCTCACACCTACCCTTAGCTAATGGAGCGTACTCCTGGGAGTCCCGTAAATATGTCGGCACGGAGAAGGGCAGATGCCAGACAAAACTGTTTCATAGCTGTTTATCAGCTACGAACAAATCTGTGGTGTATCACCATATGTGGTGTATTTCAGCCATACGATGATGATGATGATGATGTCCACTGCTAAACATGGCCTCCCCCACAGACAGAGCAAATTCCTTATCATGTGGGGGGATTTGCCCATGCTCACCACGCACATAATTTCCAATGATCTTGGGTATATTCATCGTTCATTAGATGAACATTGATCGTGCTAACCTGGTCAAATAGGTATATACCTAGGTACTTTTTGTATGAAGTACGTTTATTACTTCCTTTACTAAAACTCCTTTTTTAAAACTCAATGCAAATGTATCAGAAATACAAGTAATGATCACAAATCATGTACAAAAAGCGTCACTAACTGTATACAAACATGTGCACTAGTTCTAACGTAAGTGAATTCATAGGAATATGAACTCTAAGTTGCAGTGAATACCGTCGTCAGCTGAACAGTGAACAACGAGCCTGGTATCAGGACAAGGTCAACTCCTACTTATGAATCGTTTCAATGTGTTTCAATGTGCATGGTTTCAACATTTGTTCGAAAACTTACATTGTTGTATAATAGGGACATAATTATACTTTATACCTACTCGTGCAGCTTGTACCGGGAAAAAAAAGTTATATACTGTTAGTTTTCCACAGATTTCTAGAACTAGAAAATTCTGATATATGATAAAATATAAAACCTAGGGGACTCGGTACAAATTGCTCAGTATAAGTACCTAGAGTACCTACAGTACCTATAGCCAGCCAAGTCGAGCTTGCCACTGTTTAATCGTAGTATTAAACAGTGGCAAGCTCGACTTGGCTGGCTATTGAGATGCTCGCTCATTAAAATTATACCAATAAAGATTATCAAAAAATTATGCTACTTTTTCTGAGCAGTTTTGGATTTATACCAAGGTTGAGCAATTTGCTCCTTTTTTTTTATTGGTGATGGTTAGGCGTTTGACCACCATCTCACTTTTGCAAGTGAGATGTGGCCTAAGATGGAGCACGCTTTACCAGAAGGAACTTAACCTGTAAACTGACAGTTGTGTTAACCAACAGTCGGTGGTGCCCGCTAGGTGTGTTTGTTTGAATCCCACCGAGATTATTGCGGCTCGGATTGATAAGGGGAGTTAACGCGTCTCGCAAAATAGGGATGGAGTTTTTGTTCGTTATTCGAGGGGTAGGTAGGTACCTACCTACAGTACCCAGGTATACTATCCACTAAGGCTTTATTTGATCGAACGAGCGAAGCGAGCCAAGATCGTTATATATAGGGTAGGGGTCCAATGAGGGGTATTAAAAAATTCAGTTATACAAAACATAAAGTGTCATAGGAAAGATCTTTTTATCATTTTTTTTTATTTTTTATTTTTAATTTTTTTATATTAAGAGGCAAACAGGCTTACGGCCCTCCTGATGGTAAGTGGTTACCGTCGTCTATTAACATTAGCAACAGCTGGAGCATTGCTAATGCGATGCCTGCTGAACCCCTCCCCCCCCCCCCTAAAGAGCTTTGGCAACCTTACTCACCGCAGGAACACAACACTATTTGAAACAAATAATGTTATTTGGCTGCGATCTACTCCAATTTAGAGCGAGAAAATATCGCTGTGCCCTACCTCCTCCAAAAATCAAGATATGGTTTTGAGATACAAATAAAATAGTAACATTTTATTAACCAATATAACGTGAACCATTTGGTAAAGTTTCAATGATTTCTTAGTTATGGTAAAATTAGAACCTTTAGACATGCTAAAGATGCGATTTTCAAAGATGATCTTAATTGTGCCACAACCATCATCGAAGCAACGGCTTGTATATCGCGAGATCTCAGTTCAGGGCGAACCACTAGTATTATCAAAGATAACTTTAGCTTTGAGAGTCGTGCAGTCTCGGCACGACGACATAGGGCTTAGTGCGAGTACAGTCAGCTTCCGAAGTTGATGACTTGATAACAATTCATTTGCCTACTGCACTGGTGCTACGTAAATTACCAAAGACCCCTCGGCACAGCTCCATAACTAGAGTTCCGAAGTTGGTGTTGGGAGGTGAACACTAAGCTTGAACTGCATATCATCGCATAATTCAGCACAGTGCGGCTTTTATTTTATATAGGTATATGAGGGTCTTGTGTTATTATGCACGAAAGGAAACTAAAAGCAGTAAATTGGAACCTGAGTTTCGAGTAGAGAAGTACCTATTTCAGGAAGGTAATAGTTACGTTAACTTTGCCTAGATTCTTAAATAACCATTACGCCGTGTTCTGACAGCGGCGGGCGATAAGCCATTAAAATACGTTTAAAACTTAGATAATAATTATCTATGGTTTAAAATAGATTTCAAAATGATCCTTAGGTACATCTACTTATTAGAGTCAGTTTTGAGTTTGACATTTCAGGGCATGCAATATAGCTCTACGCTTAGATAACATACCTACGAATAGAAAGCCCATAAAAGTACAAATTGATATAAAAATATAAAATATGAATATTCCGGACATATTCACACGGTCAACTCATCCCAAACTAGGCATTACCTGTACTATGGGTACCAGAGACTGATATACATAATAGATATATATTTAACACCCAGACACAGAACAAACATCTGTGTTAGTCACAAATGTTTGTCCAGTGCGGGAATCGAACCCGCGACCTCTAGCGCAGAAGGCAGAGTTACTACCAACTGAGCTATGAGGCCAGTATGATAAAACCTTAATAATGGTAGGCGTTGTATGGATCATTATGAATGGCATATTGCTTACGGTTTGAACGGATCCCGAACTCAACTAACCTAATAATCAGGAAATCGTACCGCGAGTCGCCAAAATAAACGTACAGTTCAGTGAGATGTTTCGTGATACCTATACCTAAGTTCGTGCGTGAACTTGCAAGCATAGAAGGCTGAAGCATGTGATGATGTGTAACTTGACCATGTAGGTCTTGGAACTAATTGTTTAATCAGTAGTCCGAGTCCGATTACAGCTTCCACCTGAGAGAGCATCTTGAAAGGGGCTTTAATTATTTGATAACAGTGTTGCTTGCTAGGTTCCTTTAGCATTGTTATTAACTTAACTTTTTTTACCTATAGCAATAATAATGCTTGCTTAACCTGCTTATGTTAACCAATCATCATCATCATTTCAGCCGTAGGGATTCTACTGCTGAACAAAGACGTTGCCATAGATTTCCAGCGCGACCGGCCTTGTACGGCCTGCACCCAAACAATAATTTGTGAGGTTTTTTTTCATCGTAGCTCACCCCTCAGGTTTGCGACGTAGAAACATAATTTTCAGTCCTATTATTTTACGAGTTTCGAGCTTTTATGAACACCAAAAAAGAGAATTTATATCTTCCGAACCCATTTGATAAGGATGCCTAACAAAAAAAAAACTGTACAAGTTTTCATATATTTACGGCTAAAAATCTGCTATGATTAGGTAGTAGGTACTAGGTACCTACCTAAGTGGCAAGTAACACGACGCAGTGGAAGGCCCCCCACCCGATGGTCGAAGCCGCCGCCGATATTGTGAAAGTTGCGGGAAGTCGGTGTTTGGAGAAAGCTTAAGTCCATTCGTCCTGCCACTCTTTGGAGGAACAGAAAATCCATTGGTGCTAGTCCGGGATTCGCACCCACGACCTTCTCAAATGTGGTGTGGTGGTACTTCCCACTAGACCAACGCAAGGGTCTTCAGTAGGTATCACGCTCTATACCACTCTATAATAGCTTAATTTTAAACTCAAATTATTTTGAACTATGTAGTACACGCTACGCCTCAGGTACAATCAACAGCTAAAGATAAGGTTATTTTTTAAAATATGTTAAGTTAGGTATTTCCGTAGTGCGCCCGGCTGAAAATAGGCCCCTCTACCTACCCGTGGATGTCGTAAGAGGCGACTAAGGTAAAAAAGCTAGGGGATGTGCAGCCGCGTCGCGTACTTTCACGAAGATAGCTCTAACTGCGCTCGCAAACCCGCGTGCCCAGGACGTGGTGAGTATGGACAAATTCCCCACGTATGATAGAAATTCACGCTGGTAATCTGCGGGGGAGGCAATGTTTTTTTTTTTTTTTTTTTTTTTTTTTTTTATACAACTGAGGTGGCATACAAGCATACGGCCCACCTGTTGGTAAGCGGTTACCGTAGCCTATGAGCGCTTGCAATACCAGAGGCATCACGCACGCGTTGCCGACCCCGAACCCCCCTCCCCCTAAAGACAATGTTCAGCAGTGGACGTCCTACGGCTGAAATTATGAAGTTTATGAATAAGTTTTTTAGCTTCCTGATAGAACACAGTAGCCTAAGTTATGTTGCGAGATAGAGAGAAAAGTACCGGCTATTTTGAAACAGGGCTTGCAAACGCTTTGTTCAGCCTTCAGATTTATCATCGCCTGCGTTGCTAACTTTAAAGGATCATTTATAAAACGAATCGCTCTTGTTAAAGCGTTAACACGGAAGTTTACTTTAGATCTGGGCGATTTCGGGAGCAGGCTTAATTTGCAATCTTAGGGGGTTAGCACAAGTCCGAACGTTTTGAAAGTGTTATTGTATTTTTTATGGTCGGTATTTGATACTTGCGATACTTAATATCGCAAGTATCAAATACCGACCATAAAAAATTAAAACTAGCCAAAGTACCTACATACAACGTGACTCATAATATTTATGCTATCTCGAAAGGGGCTTATTCTTAACCGAATCAACAATAAAGTTTGCTCAACGACTTTTGAAAATTAGACATTTTTCAATGAAAATACGCTACACAAAAATCTGCTGTTTTGGGATCAAATCAGTTAAAACTTAATTATTCCTCTGTATTAGCAGCGGATTCGATGCATCGCGGCCATAAAAAGCTAGCATTGAGGATCTTTTGTTTTATCTTAGGTACTAAAAAGTTACCTACATTTTTTAAGACGTAACAATGAACTCCTTTATAATGGTGGCCGCGCCACAACATAGGACACTCCAAATCGTTTGAACTGGTGCTAGGCCCCCCTGGCGTTAACCCCCAGGTGATTAAAGGCTGGCAGTTTACTAAATGGATGCGGAAGGCTTTAAGGTAATTCACTGCTGTTTCAGTTTCAGATATTTAGAGAGGTGGGTCGAACTTACAAGACCAGGGATTAAAAGTATCACCTGTTACAAGTGTTATAAGGTGGAATACTTTGATTAAATACCGGCCTGTTGCCTGTAAATTGTGAAAAATACTTTCAAGTGTTTGGAGTAAATCACAAGTTCAAAAACACTTCGAACAGGGCAGGCGCAAATTATTGCGAGAACATACCTGGTTCTCGAGCACACTTTCTACTCGGTAGATGAGCTCTAAGAATTACCAATTATTTAGTCATATCTAACAAGTAGGTATTACACACACACTATAAAATTTATCTCACAATTCAATGTGTAAAAATTATATACAATAATTAATTAAGTACCTTAATACGAATTTTTAACTTAGTATTATAATGTGCTCACTATATTTTGTTGGCCGTGGTGGCCCCGGCTGAAGAATAGGCCCCTCCATATCTACCCTTCCGCGGATGTCAAAAGAGGCGACTAAGGTAAAAAAGCTAGGGGATGGGCAACTGCGCTCGCCAACCCGCATGCCCAGCGTGGTGAGTATGGGCGAATCCCCCCACATGATAAGGAGTTCGCTGTCTATGGGGGAGGCCATGTTCAGCAGTGGACGTCGTACGGCTGAAATGATGATGATGAATATATTTTGTTATAAATAGATACCTACCCCACCTGACGTGTAACTCAGAAAATTGTATTATATTGTACTTGGACCCGAATACCTGGTTCAAAAACCTGGTCGCGTAAGAGACGTCCGTCGATTAGACGTCCCATGTCTAATGTTTAGTAAGGATAGGTCATTTAATTAATTTTGATCTCTTTACTTTTAATGAAAATAATTAATTTCTGTTGCCCATATTGCCGTGATAAAAAACAAACCTCTAGTAAGATCAAGTGGTTAAAGTTTCAAAAACAAACCCAGTTTTAGGTAGGTACCTACTTTAAGTCAAATAACTTGTATAGTTCATAGATAACGACGTCGAACTCGGTGGCGTAGCGTCTGCTCTGGGAAAAATGTTTGAATGAACTGCTAATAATTGTTCACTCGTAGTTTCTGATACCCACGAGTATGAGACTATGTATGTGTGACTGTGGGGTGTTATTTATTATTTATTTATACACATATTTATAAACAGGCACCCAACGTCCTGTTTATTGTCCTGTGCATCCTACGCTGTGTGTTTCCGGTCTAATCTTCTTACTAATCTAATTACTTTGTTTTTCGTGCAACTTATTATAGAGAACTAGATAACGCCCGCGGCTTCGCTCGCGAGTTATCTAGATAAAAAGTGACCTATATGCTATTCTTCTATTCAAAGTTTCATCGGAATCGGTTGAGCCGTTACGGCGTGATTGAACTACAAACATCCAAACATCCTCACAAACGTTCGCATCTATAAATGACTCGCTTCCGCCCGCGGCTTCGCTGCGTGGTACCTACATAAAAATTAGTCTTTATGCTTCTAGGAAAATAACTATCTATTCAAAGTTTCAACAAAATAGGTTGAGCAGTTACGGCGTGATTGAACCACAAACATCCTCACAAACTTTCGCATTTAATATAGAAGATAAGTAGGAAAAGTCATCAACTGATGTTGACTGTACGTAATAGAAATGTAGGCCATTTGTTACTGTAAGTAGGTTCGTTCGTATCGTAGTGAGAAGGTATGCCTACCTATTTATCTTCATGACTAATAAGCCTTGCACTAGGTACTAGTTTGTACATACTAGGTTTCTTTGCATCAGTCAAGTGAGCCATCAAGGCCGAGTAATGATAGTGTTTATGTAGGTACAGACAGCAGTGTACAGAAGAAGAGCATAAAAATAACACCGTTTCCTTTATAGGTTCTTGTAACCAGTGGATTGGACAGACGATCTTGTTAGTGAAAGATTGGACTGGGTATCTACTCACATCAAAGGGTCCGCAATTTGGAGCCCGCTTCGTTATCTGTCTGCACTTGTAAATAGTGCTATAGACACTACACATTATAGTTAAGTTAGGTAATTATTGTTTTTTGGCTCTTTAAAATTGTAAATCTGTATGGATTTTATTGAAATAAATGCCTTTTGACTTTGACTTTGACTATCAAAAAGAAATAATATTAGCGAAAAAAAACATCAATATTTTTTTTCACAAACTTTCTCAAATTAGCCCTTTTTTGGTATTTTTATCATCTCTATAACTAATAATAACTAAACGTAGGAGAAATTCGGAATCAAGATTGCTACCTAAAACAGCTGATTCAAGAGTTTGAGCTGATTCGACTACAAAACAGCTTATTCTTGCATAGAGTTTTTTCAATGAAAAGAGTTTCCAAAAGTTGTAGAACAAACTTTATTGCCAACTGGTTGTAGAATAAGCCCCTTTCGGATCTTTCGGGATGGCATACCTACTACATATTATGAATCACCTTGTATATCGCTATGACTTAAGTACATAAGCACTAGACCTAGACAATATGTTAATATTTTTTGTATTTTTAGTCGCTGATCTCAGATAAGAAAATTACGTACCATAATAATCTCGTGTACCTTCAAATCTTTAAACTACGAGTACATTTTAAAGTTTGTAGTAAACGATAGTGGCGATAGGCAAACAAACCGAGCATTGTACAGCTGCCAACTCGTAACATTTCTTGGCAGAGATTCAGCGGTTACTTGTACAAGTTGTCAAGTTCGACTGGTCGGCTGTCTATGATATTTATTAGGGAAAGTTCAATGACAACTCCTGTGGCTTTGAATAAACTAACTGAAGCGAGATAGATGCATAGGTACTAGCTTTTGGACTATTACTTCACTAGCTTCCGCATGCGACTCTCGTGTCACCTAAATACTTAGATAAATAGTTAAGAATTTTTCAAAATAATTAAAAAAGTTGTAAAACATGAAGAGGTACGTAAATTTTGTAGAAGTATTCAGATCTGAAAACTTTTACAGATTGTGAAAAACCGCATTAAGGTAGGCAGAGGTAGCCTCCAACAATATAGAGGGTAGTTCAGAGGATAGCTTTGTGGTTTCTTCCATCTGTTATCAAAGTTCAGCCTTAGTGACTATTGGGTTTACTGTGGGACCGGGTTTAGTTGCGGTTGCTTTGATGAGGAAATCTGCATGTTTCAGTAATCTTGTTTGTTGCATGTAGAGATAACATGGCTTTGATGATAAAATATTCGCGGTTAAAGAGGGAGCCTTGATTGATCCATATCCATATCTGAATAAACATGTAGCGAAACGATGAAATGAGCAAGCCTAGATCGTGAAATTTTGATATTATGCTCAAGGTATACAGGGCGTCCCAAACTTATGGGACATGAAGGGGAAGTACCTTAAATATCGTAGATAGGGTATTTTGCTGAAAGAAGACTTTATGTTACTTTTAAAAGTTAGTAATTCTGCATTCATAGATTTTCTAAAAAATACTTGCTTCGTCTGGGAATCGAACCGACTTAAATGACAAAAAAAAATCATCCTACTTCTATGATGCCAATCGAAAGAATAGCTAAAAAATAATAACTTTGCTTAAGTAACATAGTATTTTAAAAGAAAGGAACAACGTAAGATGATTGAGTTTAATTTTTCAAACACGTTTTATTTAGGATTTTTAGGATATGTAAAGAGAATACCATAATGTTTAGGTCCACTTAACTTAGAAAATTAAGAAATCTTAAAATTTATGTTAGGAATCCTAAAACAACAGAATCGACACAAATGTTGTTGTTAAATTTGAAAATGGAACAGTGTGTGCGAGCGTTTGTTTTTGGATTGATCTGTTTAGTCTTAATAATTCACTTAATTTCATGTTGTTCCTTTTTTTTTAAATACTATGTTACTTAAGCAAAGATATTATTTTTTAGCTATTCTTTCGATTGGCATCATAGAAGTAGGATGATTTTTTTTTGACATTTAAGTCGGTTCGATTCCCAGACGAAGCAAGTATTTTTTTAGAAAATCTATGAATGCAGAATTACTAACTTTTAAAAATAACATAAAGTCTTCTTTCAGCAAAATACCCTATCTACGATATTTAAGGTACTTCCCCTTCATGTCCCATAAGTTTGGGACGCCCTGTATATATCGTAACTCAAGCATAGATTCCAAGTCAAAAAAAAATTTTGGAGGTTTGATTGGGTTTGTATGTGAATAAATATGTATCAAAATGATGATAATAGCAAGCCCAGAACGATCATGAAATTTTAGTATTAAGCTCAAGGTCTATCGTGACTCTAGCATAGATTCTAAGTCAAAGATCTTGTAGAAGCTTTGATTGGGTCCGTATCTGACCGTATATAAAATAACGATATTTTGATATTATGCTGACTCAAGTATAGATTCTAAGTCATTTATCAATGAAAAGTTGTCATGAAAATGCTTGAGACACAAACACTATTCACTCTTGAGCACATTATCAGATTTAGATACGAAAGGCCTTTATTTTCTAAGTCCTCCTAAAAACTCGAACTTGACAACCATTCCAATTCAACTCAACCTTATAACAAAGTTGACAATAGCATAGGTAAGTATTTTGGGATTCAAGTAGCTATCAAAGTAGCACCAACAAGAGTACCAACCGATTTTCGGATTGAGCAATTTCAATTTAAATTCCAAGCGCAGTCGCGCAGTTAAGTTATTTCAATCTTCACACAAAATTGAAATTAGTTTGGCTAAGGTTTGCACTCAAGGATTAAGATATGCGCCGTAACTTTGAGGCACTAACAGAATTATCAGCAAAATTTTGCACTATTTTGAACCATACATTTTTGTGACTATCAACTTACGTCATTGCCTAAAAAACTAAGATGATGGTTGGACCATAGGAAAGTCTTCAGGTCGATTGAAACCAATAGAACAAATAGCTAAACCAAGAGAATTATTTCTTGACAGAACAAGCATACAATTGTTGGATATAGAGCACCCATATGTTCTTTCTTTTATTTTACACAAATGAAAGAGCAGAGTAAGATCGTGCATTCGCTCGTTTGGTTCAAATCGTTCCTTATGTGACGCTCGTTCGCTGACGGCTGTTTCAATAACAGATGAAAATGTGGAAATTTGAAAATTTTGTTGTGAGTAGTAGGTAGATTTTTTCAAATTATATAAATAATTTAAGTGAGACTGTAATTTTGATTCAGAAATATAAATATACTAGCGTATGCCCGCGGCTTTGCTCGCGTGGTATCTTTATAAAAAGGGGCATTTTTGAAAAACCCTCAAATACGTATTTCATTATTTGACTACAAATACTAATAGGAGTATTTGTACCAAGTTTAAGATAAATCTCTCCAAGCGTTAAGATTCTCCCATACAAACTTAGACATCTCATTAAACCCTTTACAGGGGTAGTTTTGAAAATCTAAAAATACAGTGTTTTCTTATTTCTATCATTCTTTATTATTAGTAAGTTTTAAATCTGTAGGTTCATGGAATAAGATTTTTCATACAAACGTTTTAACCCCTTTTCACTTATTTTGAAAATAAATAAATAATAAATAAATAAAAAAGAGAAAATCTCTCCTTAGTGGATGTGCTTGGCATATAAGGCAGCCAAAACTGACAAAACTGTCCAAATTTCAGCTTTATAGCTTCAGCGGTTTGGGCTGTGCGTTGATCGTGGAATCAGGCCTTGTTCTTTTATATATACAGATAATATTGATTTTACTTACTAGTATCACAGAATGAAGATTATCTAGTAGTTCCTACTTGACATGAGTTTTTGCTGGTTGGTTACACACGCATACGTAGGTCATGTACCTACACTACACTTAACTTTTTTATACCAAGGTATAAAAAAGTATGATATTTCCAGCCTTTTTCAAATGGTTAGTAGAGCCGTGTAATATGACATCTAAAATAATCCTTACGTCTTTTGCATAAAGTTAATTTTGTTTTTGACTTTTAGGAGCTTGCGATAGTGTTGAGCTATATCGCACACCGTCGGACGTCAAACTCAAAATTAACTTTATTTAGTAGAGATAAGGATCATTAAGGCCTTAAAAGGCTCCTCCGAAAAACCCGTAAAAAACGTATGTTTTTAAAAACTTAAAATTACCACATACATTTTAGCGGCGTCGCTGCAAGTCCAATCCTTGCTCTAAAAATACAGCAAAAACACTCACAATTCACAGTATTCACACATCGAATCAAATAACGCACTCGACATCGTAATTTCATTCACTCGCGATCATGACTACGACGGACGTGGAAAAACGTCCATCCACATCGGCGTTTGCCGGGGTACTGAAAGAAAAGTCCCGATACTGAAGCTGTAGCGGAAGAATTTCCCTACCCCTACGCACACGTTTCGCCACTGCAAATCGCTTGACGCACAGACACTTGGGGTGGAAATTATTGTACCTATCAAAAGTAAAAGTGGGCACTGACACATCATCATTATCATCATTTCAGCAGTAGGACATCCACTGCTGAACACCAGGCCTTCACCATAGATTTAAAGAAAAGAATGATGGGAATTTTATTTCATGTTTTTATTTAGAGAGGATTAATTTGTTACCTATTTTACATCATTTCTGGTGTCTTAGGCTATTTTTAATTGACATGAGTTTTGTTTTGAGCGTAAATTTCTGAAAAAGAATCTAATTTGACAACTTGTGATTGTGTAATTATTGTTGTCATGAGTTTTTGGCTGAGATGTGACGTCATCTCTACCATGAGATTTTGTCGACGTTTCCGATCATAAGGCCCCAGTCCCCACATACAGCGTTCTAAGAAACTGTTTTAGACATTGTTGTTCGAAATTTTCCCAGAAACTAATTTTAATAAATCGATTTTTATAGATAACCTCGCTACAAAGTTGTGAAAATGGTTTTGGTAGAGCAAATACTACTTACAAAGAAAGAGTAGGTATCTTCTGTTTTTCTGCCACAAGGTGATTCATAATATGTACTTATAAAGGCCGTGGTGGCCCCGGCTGAAGAATAGGCCCCTCCATATCTACCTATCCGCGGATGTCGTAAGAGGCGACTAAGGGAAAAAAGCTAGGGGATGGGCAGCAGCGTCCCTCATTTTAACAACGATAGCTATAACTGCGCTCGCCAACCCGCATGCCCAGCGTGGTGAGTATGGGCAAATCCCCCCACATGATAAGGAATTTGCTCTGTCTGTGGGAGAGGCCATGTTCAGCAGTGGACGTCGAACGGCTGAAATGATGATGACTTATAAACATAAAAACTAGCACTAACTATTGCGAGCACTAGTCGAGTGGCGGTAGTGGCCCCGCCTTCCGATCGTCCGAGGTCGTGAGTTCGAAACCTGTCTTGAACCAATGGATTTTCCATTGGAAAATTTATGTACTCTATGTTAGGGCTCTGAAACGGTGAAGGCAAACATCGTGAGGAAACCGGCATGTCCTAGAACCTAAAAATTCTAAGTCATGTGACATGTGAACGAAATCCTCTAAGAGGCGCACTCCGTTCACTACACTGATTCTTTCATGGACTTGAAATTAGTATGTTCAAAAAAACCGTTTTTTACCAAACTTTTTCAAATTATCTATTACACTCTTTATAACTAATTATGATTATTAATACGTATGAGAAGTTCTTGCTACCTAAAATTTGATTAATTGATTTTGGACTGAATTCACCCCAAAATAGCATTTGCATTGTTTTTTTAATGAACCCGTATATCTTATCAACCATTTAGCCGATTTCAACTCATATTCTTACCAAATCTTGATAGTACAGCCAATTGACCTACTAAATTCCATGAAGATCAGATTGACAGTTCGAAAGTTATGCTCTAACAAATAAACATACAATTTTACTTATTATTTTTCGGAGGAGGTAGGGCACAGCGAGATTTTCTCGCTCTAAATTGGAGCAGCCCGCCTGGAAGGTACCTCCGCCTTACAGAAGATCGCAGCCAAATAACATTATTTGTTTCAAATAGTGTTGTGTTCCTGCGGTGAGTAAGGTTGCCAGAGCTCTTTAGGGGGGGAGGGGTTCGGCAGGCAACGCATTAGCAATGCTCCAGGTGTTGCTAATATCAATAGGTGACGGTAACCACTTACCATCAGGAGGGCCGCATGTTTGCCTCCGTATAACAAAAAAAAAACATACAACGCCAAATCCAAGTTGTTTGAGAGATCTTCGCTCGCTTGATCAATAATTCGGAAGTAAACAAAACGTAAGTATACAAGCATTTCCCTTTGTAAAATTCTACTAAATTCTGTTTATTTATGTAACCATTAACCATACAATAGGAAAATGAACGTTCTCAAAACGTACGACAAAGCCAAAGCCGTACGTATTTTAGGCTCTTATCCTTTTTTCCGTCATTATTATTTCGCAAAATCGCGATTAGGCCTCTCTTCCGTTAAAAAATCTCCTGTCGATGTTTATCTGTAAGGCTCTGGAATCCATTAATCTGGTGCTGTAGATAAAGGTACATCGAAGGCGAAAACCGAAACGAAAGTGCTCTAGGAGCAGTGCACAAAGCCGGCACGCATTTTCCACGTAGAGAGCTGCTAGAATAACTAGCTTCTACCGCGGCTTAGCTCACGTGTTTGTTACACGTGATTGTGTAGTAACCACTGAACGGATTTTATGTTTGGCATGTATGTTGTAAATAACCTGAAGTTATTTTATATAGGCTAAATTAGTCATAGATAAATTTGCACTTGTAAATGAATTAGGAATTTTGACTGTATAGGTATGTACATAAATACGAAAAACACGGCTACATATTCCATCTCTCTACCAGGCACCTAGATTAAATTGACAGGCCTCATAGCTCAGTTGGTAGTAACTCTGCCTTCTGCGCTAGAGGTCGTGGGTTCGATTCCCGCACTGGACAAACATTTGTGTGATGAATACAGATGTTTGTTCTGTGTCTGGGTGTTAAATATATATCTATTATGTATATCAGTCTCTGGTACCCATAGCACAGGCTACGCCTAGTTTGGGATCAGCTGACCGTGTGATAGGTCCGGAATATATTAAAAAAAATTACGTGCAAAATGTAAACATAGCAAAACGCTGTTAAGTATTTATTTTAATGACCATCGCGCTGCGGCCACAAAAGTTATTAAAGTCATGCGAATTCGATAAACATTTGTCTGCAGTAGCTGGTGTTGGATAATTGATGTTTTTATTGATCATCGATCACTGGTTTTCGGATTGAGATAGTCGCAGATTTAAAGAAGAGATTTTTTTTTCTCGGGGTGATGATTTATTTTATGTCTAGGTTCGAGTTTATTCTGCGCTAACATGCAACGTGTTCCGTGTTCCGTGTAACTATTTAACTAGCCCAAAAGTTCGAAAAATCGGAACCTCTGAATCGGAAAAAGGATTTTTTTTTTGTATATTTTTATATCTTTTTGATGTTCACAGTATATTTTCATGAAAAGAAGTCGAATATATAAAAGAACTTCTAAGCTCTTTTCCTACGGTAAAGAATACTTAATAAATAATAAAATAAAGTAGGTATACTTGTAAGTATTCCTGGACACCTTGTACCTACAAGTAGAACGTACTTCCAAAGGACTAACTAAAGGGTTCCTGGAACCATTCATACTGTTTACACTTCAATTCCATGAACAGTATTTTGACAGGAAGCCGTATTAGTCACAAAACGATAGTGTAAAGGTCTGGTTTCCATATGGAGCGCCAGAAGTCATTCGAAGGCAAGATTAGCGGTGACCGCGATATTCAGCGTTACATCTAATAGAACGTGCGTTACATCAGGCCGTGGTGGCCCCGGCTGAAGAATAGGCCCCTCTATATCTACTTATCCGCGGATGTCGTAAGAGGCGACTAAGGGAAAAAAGCTAGGGGATAGGCAGCAGCGTCCCTCATTTTAACAACGATAGCTTTAACTGCGCTCCCCAACCCGCATGCCCAGCGTGGTGAGTATGGGCAAATCCCCCAACATGATAAGAAATTTGCTCTGTCTATGGGGGAGGCCATGTTAAGGAGTAGCCGTCGAACGGCTGAAATGATGATGATGATCTAATAGAACGCGATTACGGGATCGTCTTATGTACGCTACGAATTATGATCGCACAATCCCGAAATTAAACTTACAGAGGCCCAGATCCGTAATTTTCGTGAGTTACTTGTGACCGGTGAGTGTTTTTGTAGCTTATCTTTGTATGGTGTTACGTAAAGCGCCCTATACAAAAACCGGCAAGCTTTTCACTTTTCACCACTAACCGGTGACTAATGAGACGGCTCATTTAGGTAAATGTGGACTCGCTACTTAGATTTCGAAGAGGTGGCCTAACTGTTCTCGCGAACGTTAGCGACACGCTTTAGGCGTTGTCCTAATAGAACGCGATTCGCGTGAATTTGCGATGCGAATTGATCGCGCGATGTAAACATGTACGACAGCGTGAACTAATCACACGAGTTTTGATTAGGACACTCAGTAAAGACTTAATATGTTTGATCGCGGATTCGTACGATTGAAAATCGCGCGAACTTGCGATGATCGCGTAGTCGCGTTATATTAGGACGATGCCTTACAGCTTTAGTTATCGCGCGAATGTGCGATGATCGGGTCGCGTATTCGCGCCATTATCACGTTATCCGTTCTATAGAACGAGGCCAAAGGCGATAAATTCATCGCGCGAAAGTGAGATGATCGGATCGCGTATTCGCGCAATGATCGCGTAATCTATAAGACAAGGCCAATTTACCTACATCGATTTATATACATTATAGCATCGATTCCGTAGATCGAGTTAAGACACTTGAAACGCCCCACTTTATTTCATGAACATGTAAACAGATCCATTAACACGTCAAGTAGATCCATAGAGCGCGGGTGGTAAGGTAGAGCTAGTGATTCCGACTTCCGATCCTTAGGTAACCTTCCACGAGCCACAACACGACACTTTTGCAGTCATGCAAAAGTGTCGTGTTGTGGTAAAACATGCGGCAGACCTCAACTAGTTTTCGCAAGCATGTGAGTTGTCAGTAGTTCGCCCCGAACTCAGATCTAGCGATGTCTGGTAAAAGTTGAATGATCATTGAGACAATACTGTCATAAGCTTTAAAAATTACATGTTATATTCAATGTTACCTGAACTTCGAAGACATTGAAACTCTAACAAATGGACTAAAAGTTAAACTTATTTAACTCCCTTTTGGACCCCGATATCTTAACAAACTCGTAATCAACCAGCAAATCTTGATAGTGAAACCTGGCGGACCTACCTTTCATGCAGAACAGAACAATTTGCACACTTGCATAAAATCTTAAGATTGATTAAGAACGTGACTAAACTATTGGCCGACATAAATCTGTTGTCTGCTTGAGCTCTTATAATATCTGCTTATCTCTTCAGAAAGATTTCATTGAACTATACCCATTATTAACTCATGTTAAACTCATTCACTTACAGAAAATCCCGATCTACAATTTAAGGGAAAACTTTTCCCTCGTATGAACAAAGGAATTTCCGCGATACAATAATACTTACCTATTCTCTGCAAATAATTTCAGTTCCCAAGGAACCGTAGCGTAGGCCACGAAACAAAAGTTACACTTGGTTACACTGAAAATACAATGCGGCTGAAATTATCTACAGAACTGGGTTTTTTTTAAATTTATTGATTATGAACTGGTTTGATAATAACCAGTGTAGGTAGATATAGGTAACAAAGTTGGAAGGTATATATATTATAGTACCTACTCTTCGCTCTAATATTGACTGGCCTCATAGCTCAGTTGGTAGTAACTCTGCCTTCTGCGCTAGAGGTCGCGTGTTCGATTCCCGCACTGGACAAACATTTGTGACTAACACAGATGTTTGTTTTGTGTCTGGGTGTTAAATATATATCTATTATGTATATCAGTCTCTGGTACCCATAGTACAGGCTATGCCTAGTTTGGGATCAGTTGACCGTGTGTGATAATGTCCGGAATATTTATTTATTTATTGCCTAATTGAGGTTGTCTATAATAGATCGCTTACAGTGTTAAGATCACCTCTTTTAAATCCGCAGTTCGTTTGAAGTACTTCGAAAAAGCTGATTTTGGATAGTATTTTCGATCGAACGAACGCACGAACAATAGTAATTGCTTAGTTTGTGTAGAATAACCTCCTGTATCTAAAGACCTTGAATATATATCAAAATCTGTAGAGTTATTGACCCACCTTTTTGTTGGATCCATGACTCTACATTTTTGTGAATTGAACGCCGAGACGGATTGAGTTAGACTGTTGAAGCATTTAATATAACAATCATAAAATCGATGCCTACATGAAAAAAATTGTAGACATTATAAAATATATCAGGAAAGAAAATAATAGATATTATTCGGGCGCCTAAGAAGCTCCGTCACCTGAGTTGGTCAGAGCTAATAAATACGAACTTACTGATTGGGTGTTTCTTTATTTTGATATACGAGTACCTACTTACCTAAGGTGTACTTTTACCTATTTTCAAAACGAAGCGAAGTGGGCTATTCTGCTTGTGGACGGCGATCACGCGCCGCGGACGTGGGTCGATGCGACGCCGCCGTTATTACCACCCACCTGACTGTCGATATTCGGTTTTACACCTAATAAAGAGTAGTTTACAAGTGCTGACATATTAACAGGCACTTGAGACGTAATTTTAGCAAGCTTAAATTGCTCTAGTAGTTACTAGACTGGCAATGGTGTCGATTACCTACTAACCTAATTTGGCAGCACTAAAAACGTTGCCATAGCTTACTTAAAGATCAAAACAACAAAGACGACTGTAGTACCGAATAAAAAGTTTGAACCTGAATTGCCCTGATCGTATCGTAGGAAATAGCCTAAGTATGATTACCTAAAGCATGTTACCGGCCCAAACGGGGCAAAAAATTCCGATTGTGTGCTAGGGAAACACAGGCGGACGCAATATACATGGGTGTATCGCTCTGTGATTCGTAGTCTAATGACTACTAATCCCCTCAAACTGACATCAAATATCCTTCTAATTTAAATTTCTTTTTGAATTTCCCCTTTAAATTGAGCGAGCCTCCAGGTGCTACAAACAAGAATTTTGAGGGTTTCTAAAAAAGTGTTCGAAGCAATTTCTATAGATACCAGAGTTACATCACGCGATCATAACAATACGCGTGAAGGGTCTTATTCAAAACTTTTGAACAGCAATATTTATTCTTTTAATTTTCATTAATAAATCATGTCTACATAGGTAGTAAAATACAAGGGGACCATCTTAGCAAAGGGTGTAATGAATAGATTTTAATTTTCTTGCGGGATTAGGAATAAGATCCCATTATTCGACTAAGCATTTCAGTGATTCAGCAAAAAAATTGTTTGTATGGGTACGCTTGGGTTGTAATTGGTAGGTTACACAAACATATCAAACGATACTCTTTCTAACAATTTTGTTTTGTTATCCCTCCATATCTCTAAGTCGATGTCGTAAGAGGCACTCAAGGAATAAAGCTAGAGGATGGGCAGCAGCGTCCCCTATTACAACGATAGCTCTAACTGCGCTCGCCAACCCGCGTGCTCAGCGTGGTGAATATGGGCAATTTGCTCCTACATGGTAGGAAGTCGTTCTGGAAATCTGTGGGGAAGGCCGATGTTCGGCACTGGACTTCCAACAGCTGTAATGATGATCTGTAGGTACCTACTCGTAAAAGAGAGGTACTAGACGGAATTGTAAGATACCTATGCTAGGTAGGTACTAACAGTTCTAATCTATAGTCTAGCCAGCTAATTGATAATAATTGTGGAAACCAGTGGTCTGACTAATTAATAAATGTTTCAAGGTCTGGTCTAATTAATTCTAATCATCAGCATCAACAACAACCTGTAGAAGTCCACTGCTGGACATAGGCCTCCCCCAAAGAGTTCCACGGCGAACGGTCTTGAGCCTTTTCCATCCACCGACTTCCCGCAACCTTTACAATGCCATCGGTCCATCGGGTGGGGGGCCTTCCAACACTGCGTCGCCCGGTTCGTGGTCGCCATTCGAGAACCTTTCCTCCCCAAAGGTTCTGCGAGCTATATGGCCTGCCCACTCCCACTTCAACTTGCTAATTCTGAGAGCTATGTCGGTGACCTTGGTTCTTCTTCGGATTTCGTCATTTCGGATCTTATTATGTAGTGAAACTCCGAGCATAGCTCTCTCCATAGCCCGTTGCGCGACTTTGAGCTTGTATATGAGGCCTAGGTATAGTTAACGACCAAGTCTCAGTGCCATAAGTCATCACTAGCAACACGCACTGATTGTAGACTTTCGTCTTGAGGCTCTGCGGTATTTGCGACGAGAAGATATGACGAAGTTTCCTAAACGCTGCCCATCCGAGTTGGATTACCTACTTATAATAAAACATGCGATCTACCTAAGTGACACGGAAACAAAGTGTAAAAACGGCTAAACTCCGATCGATCCTAAAAGTCTCTAAACAAATGCAATGAAAATAATATCTCATTCTTAGTCCAATTTACGCCTAAAAGTAAAAAGACAGCCGTGAACAAAAGACAGATTGTGTAATAGATGCCAAGTAAATATTTAATTAGAATAATAGGAAGCGCGCTTAGATTTACAGTCCAACACCAAGTCCGGCTTCTCCATGCCGGAGATATAATGTCCAGTGTACTAGCCTGGATAAAGGAGTAAAAGCTTTAATCAGCAAATGACGTTAAAGACAAAGTCAAAGTCAAAAGGCATTTATTTCAATAAAATCACTAGGATCACTTTGAAACGTCTTAGAAACTAGGTGAAGCTATGCCTGTTCCTCGCGACCAACCCTAGAAGAATCAGGTAACAAACACGGCTTGGTGCCTATAATTTTTTTCGATGATCCTTTTTCAGAAAATGGAATTTAAAGCTTCAGTGTGGTGCCGATCGAACTAGGTGAGGCTCAAAAGAAAAGTAATCTAATTATAATCCCTAATAAATAAGAGCTTATAAAAATGTGAAAAAAAGAAGACAAATGTGAGCTTCAACAAATGATCTAAGGGCAGCACACGCTACACTTGATGAAATATGTACCTAATGCTTCTATAAAATTGAATATTACTTAAAATATGAAATATATGCAAGCAAAAACTGTGAAGACACTGCAAAATGGCATTTTAGCTGTCGAGGGGCAGAGCGACTTCAGGCCATGCGGTTTTATCATTTATATAATCATTTAGTTTATTCAATCATTTTCGCTTTCTTAATAAGATTATTCTTTATGTACACTTTAACTTTACGTTTACTACTTTTACGTTAGAACTTATGATGGTATCTGTAATTTGACTTTCAGCGCGGTCTCCAAGTGTACAAGGGGATTCATAATATGTATTCCATCTACGACTTTTGGAAATTCGTGAAAATCAGCTGTTTTGGGGTCAAATCAGGTCAAACTCAATAAATCAGCTGTTTTAGGTAGCAATCTTGATTCCGAATTTCTTGTACGTATTAGTTTTATAGATGATAAAAATACCAAAAACAGCTAATTTGAGAAAGTTTGTGAAAAAAAATCAAATGAAAATATAGTTTTTTTTTTCACTAATATTATTTCTTTTTGTTGATAGAATAACCTCCTTTCGGGATGGTATACATGTTATGAATCACCTTGTTTAGGTAGACTAGTCGCACTTGTCGCAGTGTATAGGAGTTCTTTCGTGCTTCGGGGGGCGCATTGGGCGGCTTAAAATCTCCATCACCAGAGTTGGCCACAATCTCATACGTACGAACTTATACATCATGAAGTCATTGAACGAATGCAGGATGACCAAGAATGAACGAGACACAAAAAAGTGATGAATAGCTCGCGAAAGAAAGCTAAAGCTCGCACAGCAAGTCTTCACAGGCACGTACTATCCCAAAAGGAGATTATTCTATCATCAAAAATAAATGGTTCTTCCTAGATTTATTCAAATAAGCCTGTTTTGGTATTTTTATCATCTTATACTAATAATTCAACGCACGAGAAGATTAAACATCAAGATTACTACCTAAAACAGCTGAGTTATTGAGTTTGAACTGATTTGACCCCAATGGAGGAGGGCACAGCGAGATTTTCTCGCTCTAAATTTGGAGCAGCCCGCCTGGAGAGGTACCTCCGTCTTACAGAAGATCGCAGCCAAATAACATTATATGCTTCAAATAGTGTTGTGTTCCTGCGGTGAGTAAGGTTGCCAGAGCTCTTTAGGGGGGAGGGGTTCGGCAGGCAACGCATTAGCATGCTCCAGGTGTTGCTGATGTCAATAGGCGATGGTAACCACTTACCATCAGGAGGACCGTAAGACTGTTTACCTCCGTATAACCTAAAAAAACTGCAGATTTATGGATAGTATTTTTACAATGATAAATTTAGATTTTCTTAAAGTCGTAGAACAAAACTTCATTGCCAATTGGATAGAGAATAAACCCAGGGATAGGTACATATAATCATACCATCACTGCAACGCTGAGTGCTCGCAAGGAGCACATCTCATAATTCAGCTACTATGCATAATACCAGCTAGTCAGGCAAAGAGGGAATTCGTTATAGTTTAATTATAAATGCTCGAGCGAGAATTAGGTCCGGATGTTCCACAACGTGAAAACGGTGTTGGTTGGTACACACTGTATGAAGGTACGCGTCTGACCTTTCCAAAAACCGAACCTCTGCGAATATTTCGATTACTTCAAATCTTTGAACACACTTGTCCGTATAGCAACACTCATAAACATAAGGCTCTAGTCTAGGCCTTTGACCTTACCACCATCAGTAATTCTATGCAGGTACCACGCGAGCGAAGTCAAAAGCAGAAGCACTAACTAAGCATAATACATCGTCGATACGTGTTCCGGAGTATCTACTAAATCCGGAGCACACGTATCGTCGATGTATCAGAATTTGACAGCTCAAAAGTTAAAATATCGAAACTTTAGTTTGAACCGCACGTATATTGCTGGTTGGTACCTACACCCAACCATCGGACCACCATACTTATTTCGAAAATAATAATATATTGATCGTAATTGACGTACTTTGAAGCTTGCTTGTCGTGTCACTGATTCTGTCTTGGTCATCCAGTATTAGGTCAGTGACCAGGTTGAGGTATGGTGGCCCTGAAAAGGGCCGTCGTCGAAATCGACGAAAATCTCTACCTTTTGCAAATACGATTAAAAAATCGAACTAGTACCTATTACTCAACATCTAGGTCATGAAATGGGGTCAAATATTGGGTACCTATGGCAGTCAATGTAAAAATAACTCCGCTCGGGTACAAGATTATTTCAAGATGGTTGGTAGGTAGGCAACTCCTTGATTTATATCGCCTTATTCCACTGCTACTGAATTGAATTCGCTTTCTTCCGGCAGCCAGCGGAAAATTAAGGATTTATTTGGTGTTAACTTCTCATGTTTCGCTTGAAATTTTTATGGCTTTTCATCTGAGACGAAGTAAAATAAATTGGGAGCCGAGTGAGTGATTTATTTGAGGCTGTTTCGATTTTCTTACTTTAGTAATAGGGAGCTTTTTATTTCTGTGGTAAGCCGCGACGAAGGCGTTCAACCTAAACCTGATCTGATACTTATGATTCCACTAAAATATCTTTGGAAGACTTAGCAGGTACCCTAGGCGCTTCACAGGAAATATAACTGAGCATGGAGTCATGCTATTATTAGGTATAACTATTTTTCCAATTGATCTCTGCCGAAAATGCCGGTAATAAATTCTCCAATCTCCAGACAGCCAGTTGTCAGGTCTTTAAGATGTGTCCTGACAAAAAACCCTGGCTGGCCCTGATTGGTCCGTCTTCCAAAGTGCGCGCGAGTTTCGTTCAGAAACCGCCCCTCATCTTATCAGTAAAAAGTAACGAAATTAGCCCCAAACAAATTAGTCACTGAGTCACCCTAATTCAGTTATTTAGGTAGAAGATACTGGCAAACCTAATTAAAAGTTTATGGGGGGCATTAGACAGCGGTTTCCGATGGCCTAAACAATTCGGTTATCCTTAAAGTTATGTAGGTAGCTATGTTTTTAGTTTAAACTCGTTTAAATAGTTTGTTCTCTTCGTGACTGGAATAATCGAACAACATAAGTTAACTACCTAATCCATTTTTTGCTCTCCCTTCAACAGAATTCTAAAACAAGCACTAGCCCAGCCACATACGAGAATTTTATTGGGTTACTTGATGTATCCTCGCGGTTTCAATATCGTGGAGTCTTAGTTATGTTCGATCGGTATTTATATAAGTATAGAATCTATACTAATATACCGATCGAACTTACCTAATAATGCATTACTACGCATGTTTGCAATGTCGAGTAAGTTTTATCAAAGACAATTTAGTAGAAAAAATAGCTCCTGTGACCTGTCGCCATTTCATCCATCCCGCATTTATTCTATTTTTCACATCCCGGTCTAGATAGCCGTCGTTCTGGATTAATGAACCGAGGTACCGGAAGTCGGAGCAGACTGGTAGGGATACACCATCTAAGGCAATAGGAGAGAAACCGGAGGGACCACCGAAGTCGCAGAACAGATGCTCAGTTTTTGTCCTGCTGATCTTCAATCCGACACTCACCAGTCTCTCTTGGCATTTGCCCAGCCTGCTTTCCCCGGACCTCAAGTGCATTTTCTCCGACAAGCAGTGGCGGATTTGCCCTAAGGCCCAGTAGGCCCGGGCCTAGGGCGGCCAGATATTAGGGGCGGCAAATCGTGACCAAAAATTAGTAGAAATCGTCGTAGAAAAGCTCATCATCTCGGAATATATTTACAAATTAAAAGTAGCTATTATAGTTAATTAAATTTCTGATTTCGATCTAGATTAAGTTGGCAATAAAGTAAATTATGCTGAGAAAGGGCCGGCACGTGGCCTGGGGCCTAGAGCGGCCAAGACTGCAAATCCGCCACTGCCGACAAGAACAATGTCGTCGGCGAACAGCATGCACCAAGGGGCGATTGTGACTTTTTATTTACCTATGATCGATTAACACGTTTTTGAGGAAAAAACCTTATATACTGTATTTTGGGATTTACCTACTATTTCATTAATATGCATAGATCGAAACATACTTGAGAATAAAATATACCTATAAAACTAATGTGAAAATCATCGAAGAACCAAACAGCCTGCCATCCACGCACGCTCCACTAGTTTACCTGCTGAAATTGAGGATACAACCACATTTGTCTCCGCGGTCACAGCGGCTGCACATCAATAATACGGATACGAAAATAAAGCCTCCTCTGGGATTCCACCGAAGTCGAGTGGAAATAAGTCCTATAGATGAAAATATCCCTAGATAGTTGATCGTTCAATTCAACTGTTACTTTTCTTCGGTTTTTCCTACTTACTAGGTAAAGTACCTACCTACTTATCACAGATAACCTCTGTCAAACAGCTCTCATCAAACTTTCAGCAGGACGCCTTCTCAACTGTCCTACTTATTTGAAATTCTCTTTAAATGCAGCCAAAAGACCTGTCGTTCCTTTAGGACACGTTACCGTCGAATCTAGAGCTCTTCGGTGCGGTGTCCTCGTACATCAATAGACCCTCTTGACCCACTAAACTAACATTCACATCATTTCTCGTTTAGACCCGAGCCCGCCTCAAAGGTTTCCCCCATAAAAATTTCATGAAACGACTTTCTGTTGCGGCGGCGTACACCTACCTACATCTTTTTTAAATCGCCGTAGCGTTGGCTCTGCTTTCACAATATTCACATCAAAATTATAAAAGTATAAAGATTTAAGATATCCAACTCTCTCTAATTATTTAGTCTAAATATGAATGCGCGTTGCTGCTTTTTTATGTCGAGTTAAAAGCGAGTCTTTTGAGGGAAATCGTGTTCCCAGCGCGATAATTGCGGACGAAACTAGCGCCTGGATAATTTTATAATGTGCTTTTTGATACCATATTGCGGAGAGGATTTTAACGGGAATTTGATGAAATCGTATTTTTACATTTTATAAGTAGTAAAGGTTCTCGAATGGCGAACGCATTGTGAAGGTTGCGGGAAGTCGGTGGATGGAAAAGGCTCATGACCGTTCGTCGTGGAACTCTTTGGGGGAGGCCTATGTCCAGCAGTGTACTGCTTTAGGCTGATTATGATGATGATACACCACATTTTTCAAACGCACCGAAGAGTAGCAACAGAGCAACGGGGAGCAGAGTTTACGTTTTCATCGATACCATCGCAGATGAAACGCGATACAGAAATGCGCTCGGCAAGTTTGCATTGCGTGTGGTACACAACTTGCCGACTGCATCGCGTTTGCTGCGCGTCTTAGTTGCGTTCGAGTCACGACGAAAGCGCGTTTGAAAAACCTCGTATGCATCCTCCTATCCTACTTCCTACCAATAAAATTATAAATGCGAAAGTTTGTGAGGATGTTTACATGTTTGGATGTTTGTTGTTCAATCACGCCGTAACGGCTCAACCGATTTCGTTGAAACTTGGAGTACCTATATAGAGGTATTTACCTAGAATAGCATATAGGCTACTTTTCATGTAGGTTCCATCTGTTTATTCAAACGTGGATGGATAACTTCAAACGACCAACCAATTATATCAAAAGAAAATAACCCATGTGCGTTATGTTAAGAGGCACGAAAGAGTCCTCTTAAAAATGATGTGTTCTTCTATTTGCCGAGTAAATAATTCATTATTTTGGACTCTAGTACCTATTATATTATACTATGGCTCTGTTTGCGTATAATTTGCCTTGTTTGTATCTCGTTACACGAGCACTAGTTTGCAAATAGTGGTTGTAAGCCGCTGTCAATCAAAGAAGACTATCGTTCAAGATCCATTATTCAATAGGCAGTTACCCTGATTCGTGTAACTAGATACATCATTTAATTTTGTATAGTTTATAAAATGTAATATTTTGTGCAATCATTCTAATATTATAAATGCGAAAGTTTGTGAGGATGTTTGGATGTTTGTTCTTCATTCACGCCTTAATGTCTCTCTCTACCTATTTCGATGAAACTTGAAATGAACTTATAATCTAGGTACCACGCGAGCGAAGCCGAAGTTTAGTTAATGGCGATGGCGAACACTGGAAACAAAATACGTAATTCTAGATCAGCGAGATTGGTTCAGTTGAATTCACCGACCACCAATCATACCGGTGGACCGACCACCAGATTGTGATGCGGGAAGTCGATGGCTCCGTTGACTCTCTCGACTCCGAAGACCGTTCATCGTGGCACTCTTTGGGGGAGGCCCATGTTTAGCAGTTGAAATCATAAGGCTGATAATGATTATGATAGTTGATAAGTTATACCGAAGTAATCGCTCTCAACACAACAATGCAAAAATTGAAAAGCAGAGTTGAAAACTTAACAGAATGCTAATAATGGGATAAAATAAGGGGAATTTTTTAGGGGTTTCTATAGAAAAACCATTTTCCGTGGTATAATAGTAAAGTACATACAAGGTGCTTCATAATATTATGTATAATATCCCGAAATGGGCTTATTCTATCAACAAAATGAAAGAATATTAGCGGAGGGAATAACAAAATATTAATTATTTCATTATATTTTTTCCTAGAGCCAGCAGTGGACTTCTGCAGTCTGATGATGATGATTAATATTTTTTTTTAACTTTTTCACACTTGATGTAGGTATTTGTTATTTTCATAAGTAATGAACACAGATGTTTGTTCTGTGTCTGGGTGTTAAATATATATCTATTAGGTATGTATATCAGTCTCTGGTATCCATAGTACAGGCTATGCCTAGTTTGGGATCAGTTGACCGTGTGTTATATGTCCGGAATATTTATTTATTTAATCATCAAACCTACGAATAGTTCGCCAATGTCGAATCGACATCAAGATATCTAAAACAGCTAAATAATTGAGTCTGATCTGATTTGACCTCAAAACAGTAGATTTTTGCATAGTTTTTCATACAGAAAAATGTAGAATCCTACGATAAATTATGATTTCTACGTCTTTTGGTACAATAAACTTTATTGCCAATTGGGTGTAGCTTAAGCCACTTTCGCGATAGTATACATATTATAAATAAATCAAAATCACCTTGTATAAAAATCCTCACGCAATACCACCTGATCATCTTGTTACCCCTATTTAAAGTGCACAAGAAAGAAATCAAATACACAATGATTGGTATAGAATGAGTATGCAAGATAAACAATGGCTCACCCCAGTTCAAAATTTCAATATCAAATACTTTTGAAATTTAAAATTAAAATTTTGTTGAACGTTGCAAATTGCCTGTCATTCTTTTTGTAAAAGCTTCTGTCGTCTGAGTTATTTAGAGGTATTGTGCTTGCACCATGAACTTGTCTAACTCTAGCTAGGGCTCAGTTGGTTAGAGCATCCCCGTATCTAAGAGAGGCTTGCGAGTTCGAATCCAGTCTGTGTCGACATTTTTTGGGATATTGGAACGAGCGAGCGAAGATTTCTCAAACAACTGGGCGAATCGGCGTTGTATGTTTATTTGTTAGATCAAAACTTTTGAACAGTCAATCCGATCTGCATAGAAACGTACAACAGGTTGTACTATCAAGATTTGCTGGTAGGAATATAAGTTAAATCGGCGAAGGGGTTGCTAAGATAGGAGTCCAAAAGGGGGTTTTAAAAACTAAGTTATACTAACAAATGAAGTGGGGTGTTAAAAGAAAGAGCTTATAGTTTCAATGACTTCGTAGTTCAGGTATGATTGGTATAATTTAATACATGCTAAAGGTGCAATTTTCAAAGTTTACCTTAAAGTGACTGAACGAATGTCAGAGTTATGAGTTAATAATTAAATAAATAAATAAATATTCCAGACATATCACACACGGTCAACTGATCCCAAACTAGGCATAGCCTGTACTCTGGGTACCAGAGACTGATATACATAATAGATATATATTTAACACCCAAACACAGAACAAACATCTGTGTTAGTCACAAATGTTTGTCCAATGCGGGAATCGAACCCGCGACCTCTAGCGCAGAAGGCAGAGTTACTACCAACTGAGCTATGAGGCCAGTCAGCGTGCGTTCGAGTTGAGCGAGGTATTTTCTAAAACGGCGGAAACTAGAACAAATCTTCCAGCAACACAAGCTCGAAGAAGATATTAGTTTCATTGAAGTTGCCTGAAAGAAAGTATTATGCTAGTAATTTAGCCTTTCCATTGTTACGTCTTACGGGGCAGTAGGAATGAAGACTTACATGACTATCAATACTGTCTTTTATGATTCAGAATGCCAGTACTGAAGTCTAGAAGTACGTTTTTTTTAAGTCATTAAAACGTAATTACTTATAACATTTAAAAAAAACATTTATTCTTAGTAAAACGGATCGCCAGTTCCCATTTTTTCAGACGTGGTTCTTCTACGCGTGGTTCTTCTAGGCGTGGTTTTTTTAGTCTTGGTTTTCTTAAATTTGGTTCTTCTATACGTAGTCACTTTAGTAGTCGACGGAGTAGTAGTCACTTTGGTAGTCGACGGAGTAGTAGTCACTTTAGTAGTCGACGGAGTAGTAGTCACTTTGGTAGTCGACGGAGTAGTAGTCACTTTAGTAGTCACTTTAGTAGTCGATGGAGTAGTAGTCACTTTTGTCCTTGACGGAGTAGTCAGTTTAGTTGTTGACGGAGTAGAACTAGTCGTTGTTTTCAAAGGAGTAGTTGAAGCGGCAGTTGTCGGAACGGCAGTAGCTATCGTAGTCGGCACAGAAATAGCAGTAGTCGGCATAATAGTAACAGTAGACGGTATATTAGTCATTACAGTAGTGGAAATAGTAGTTTTAACATTGGTTGTCAGTTTTGATACAACAGAAGTCGGCACATTAATTGACATAATAGTAGCTGTCGACGGTACAGTATTCACTATAGTGGTGGGACGAAGAGTTTTAACAGCAGTTGTCGGTTTTGAAACAATCTCCATCGGTATTATAGTACTCATTGTCGGTTTTGTGACAGGTGTCATCGGTTTTGTAACAGTACCCGTTGCAGCAGTGGCTTTACTTGCTTTAGCAGAAGTTTCCATTGTTTTAAAGCTAAGCTTCGCTTTTGTAGCGATCGCTTTCGCTTTTGTCATTGCAGCTTTCTTTTTAGAAGCAATATATGTAGCCTTTTTTGTAGCTCGTGTTTTTAGGACAGCAATTTTTGGTCTTATTACTGCAGGCTGTGCTGTTGTATCAACAGTTTTTAATATCATAAATGTGCTTCCTTTGTAAACCTTAGTATCTCGGTTCGGTTTCAATACGATAATATTATTTTTTGATTTCGAAACTGGGTCATGTTGATTTGTAACAATGTTTGAATGTTTTCCGAGCTTATCGTGAGCTATCTGCTGAATATCCTTAGATGGAGAGTTTTCCATAGAAGCAAACAATCTAACGATCGGTCCTCTCGTTTTGACTAGATCAGGTGTTACCAAATTATTCGTGTTGTGTGCGTACATTGACATCTTTTTTGCTCGCATCTCTATAGCTTGTTTTAAAACGCTTAGTGGCACCCAGTGACTAGGCAAGTCCGATTCAATAGGGTTGCTAACATAAACAACTTTTTCTTTGTCGGGATTCGGCCATTTTCCGCCAACGATTTTCATTTTACATGCAGCGATTAGAATGGTTACGAAGGGTACTAGACGCACTGTGGAATAAGAATTTATATATTTCAGGTTTTGGCGATGAAAACCGAGCTGCAACGCTACAAGAGTCTTAGGACTTCCTTATGATATTTTAGTTCTAAATGGTAGATGATGAAAAATGATACTGTGTTACTTGACATACACACAAGAACACAGAACGGATACATTTTAACCTCTTTGATACATTTATACACAAATAGAAATAAAAGCAAACAAAGGTCAAGTACCAACCAGTCCCGCTCTGTGTCGTCGGGTGTAGCCATATAGGTATTGAATCAGCTTGTTGCTGCTTCACATGGTATGATGCAGAGCAGCGCTGGTTTTCAGACAGGGCCTTGAATAGGGTGACGTCACAAAGGTTAAACCTACCTAGGACAGTGCCTAGGTAGGAACACAGAATGATAGTATGTAACTGTAAGTTTAAACAAGCAGAATAGTACATAGATAAAAATACAATATACGAAGACAAGAATCATAGGAATGTGCAAAGTGTGCAAACAATAAAATATAGTATATTCCAAACGAAAACGGTTGTATCTATCTTAGTAACAAAAGTGGTGACATTTTCATTCGCATAATGTTCCTTGTCATAAAGTCATACTTCCCAATGTATATAAACATAATATAAACGGTGCGGTGTTTCATAAATTAATTAATCAATGAATTGTTTAGGTTTTAAGACATGACTAATATTCATTTGTACTCGGTTTCTGATATGCAATATATGTAATATATGATTAGTTTGGGCAGAAGTAAAAATAAAGGTCGTTTTGGAATGTATTAACAAAGCTCTTTCATATGACAGCCCACATATACCCCCTTTTGGACCCCTATATCTTAACAACCCCCTGGCCTATTTGACTCATATTCTTACCAACGAATCTTGATAATAAAACCTATTGACCTACTATTCATGCAGATCGTATTGACGGTTCGAAAGCTATGCTCGAACATGAACATACAACGCCGATTCGCCCAAGTTGTTACGATTTCTTTATACACTCGATCAATAAAAATTATGACAAATAAAATTATGCGAATCAATAGGTAATCAAGAAAGTGGTATTGTACCGATTATTGCCTACCAATTATCTTTGGTAGAACTAACTTACTCTCTTTAGGATGTCACACATTTTTATTTTTCATCAGATGTGTGAGAGTGTGTCTCCTCTTCGCAAATTGATGCATTATTTCATTTTCATTTTCGCTTTCATGAACTGCACAGTTCGGTTATGACAAGGTACTTCCATTGATTTTATTCAATATCGTAAGGGTATTTAATATGTGTTCTATCATGCATGAAAATTGATTTCACCCTTCATTGCTTTTATGGCTAAATGGTATAACGAGCCAGCAATATTATGCCTTTCTTCCTTATCCCAGAGAGTTCTACTTTAGCGCGGCTTTCACTGCGAGCGGAGCGAACTCATAAGTCCGTATAACTCACAACGATGCTCTTCTATGAAGTACGATGGTAAACTTAATAGAAGTTCATCGTTGTAAGTTAAGTTTAACGGACTTAAATTTAATGAGTCCGTATCGCTAGCAGTGGAAGCAGCGTATAATTTTCAAGTTCTTATATTTAGCCGTTCCTAAGAAAATGGTCAGGACAAACACATAGACTGACGACAGTTTGATCCTGTAAGGGTCCCGTTTTTTCCTATTGAGATAAGGAACTCTTAAAATATATATTTCTTAACTATCTATAAAAAGTACTAACTATAAAAAATGGAAATATTCTAGTACCGACATAACTACTTGGCTGGCTTCAAAGCTTGCATTTTACCTACCTATACCTATACATATATCTAGAAAACACTTTTTTGACCTGCTGCCTACTTACGGATGTATTCCTATCAACACATAGTTGCACCTTATCGAATTATAAATAAGGTTGGGACTCAGTTGACCGAATAGAATAGCAGATAGATAGGTAGAAGGTATACTTCTTCCGTCCGTGCAAAATTAGTTCCTTTTGCGTACGTAAGGGCGCTGTCGGCGCACAGTGGTTCGTCTGTATAGGAAAGGTCGGACATAGATGACTTAAAATCTCTAAGTCGTAATTTCATAAATCTGATTACGCCATTCGATTGCTATTTAAAAAATAAACATACATTCTTCTATTGCACTTTGAGCCTGGACTTATAGTTAAGGAGTAAATCGCATAAAACTGATTTCATTGTATGGGAAGCAACCTTTAAACGTGAAAAATAACGTGTATTTTCGTCAATTTTCGTTCTGGGATTTTTATGGTAGGTTCTTATCATTTAGTGTCACATTTTCTTCAAAGACACATGCTACTACTTTTGTGCCCATTTCGAGTTATGATGATGATTTTTAGTCAAAATCGTAATCTCATACATTTTAATACTCCATTCGATTTATGTTTCAAAAATAAACAAATATGACCCCATGTTATTTTGAGCCCCGATTTATAGTTCTAAAATTTTCGGTGTGTATTTCCTGTGCATAACATAAGGCTACTTAGCAGAGAGAATGGTATAGGTGCTGCTGGGAAAGCCTACTCTATCTAAACATGTCCCAGATAAAGCGTCCTGTGAGTAAAAAGTTTCACCTGACGCTGTATATATCATCCAGAATATATTTTATAAGGCCTCACTTACATATCATATAAATAGAAACCGTGATCTGATTATACAGAGATTAAACAAAATAATATAATCTGTATTGCGCTTTATTACACTAAAAAAAACAAATAAATTACCTAACTAGTTATCCCATTTCTTAGTTTGATCAATATACTCTCCGTCGGGCGATTCGTAGTTCTTTATTGGCGGCGTCGCTACGGGACCCTTGATGGAGTAAGGTATCAATTCTGGATCCAGCTGGAACAAACGAAATGCAATCATAAATACAGGAAACAAAGGATACCTTTTCCTAGGCTACTTAATGCTCAGGCAGGACTGTTTAAGCACCGTTAGCCTTGATTTATACTCAGCATATTGCTAGTGCGTTGATTAGGCAGCCTCAAGGTAAATTTTCGTCAAAGCGACTCCGGCAACATTTACAGCAACTAACACGGCTACCTCACCCTTCAAACAGGAGCACAGCATTGCAAGCATTGCTGCGTGGCGGTAGAATTTATAGGCAATGTGGCAGTACTGCTCCAGATGGACTCTGAACAAAAAGCCTTTCTATAAGTCCAACTGAGCGACGTAAGTCATGTACTCTTCACGCTTGTACCGCGTCCAATCCTTCTGGAGCAATGCTTGGGCTTTTTTTTTTTGTCTTTTTTTATACAACTAAGGTGGCAAATAAGCTTGCGGCCCACCTGATGGTAAGCGGTTACCGTAGCCCCGACCTCCACCCCTAAAGAGCTCTAGCAACCTTACTCGCCGCAGGAACACAAAACTATTTGAAACAAATATGTTATTTAGCTGTGATCTTCTGTAAGGCGGAGGTACTTCCCCAGGCGGGCTTCTACCTCTTCTAGGTCATCTTAACATGTAGTGGGGAACAACCCACGCTGTGCTTTCCGGTGCGTGGTCGCCACTCGAGACCCAACGGTTCTAGGTTCTACGAAGTATGGTTGCCACATGCAACCACTTCAACTTGCTATAAACCTTTTTGAAACCTACCTGAATAGCCTCATTATACAAGTCCTCGGACTCTTCATACAGCCTATCCAAGGCTCGCCTCTGGGCTGCCATGATCCTGTCCAACTGAGCGACGTTAGTCATGTACTCCTCACGCTTGTATCGCGTCCAATCCTTCTGAAGTATTGCTCGGGCTTCTACCTCTTCCGTTGTTAGCTGCAGGACTTGCCTTTTGCGTTTTCTGCAAAATTAAGAAATAGAGATTCATTCAGTTTTCTAGGTGCTCAGGATTCTTGAAGATGTTTTTGTAGTCAAAGGCATGTTAAGCGTTACTTTTGGCACTGTCTGCTTTTAAAAACGTATTAGCATTCAATATGTATATGTAACCTACTTATATCATAAATGCAAAAGTTGGCAAAAAAGCCGTGTTGGCTGGGAGGTTTCCGGACTTTCGATTCGAAGGTCGTGGATTCGAACATGTGACGTGCACCAATGAGTTGATCTGTTTTCCTGGAGAACTGAGAGGATATATATCATTCTTGTGTATAAAATAATAGCTAAAAAAAGATAGCATTCTTTTGTGAGGATTTTTAAAAGATTGTGGTTCAATCGCGCCATAATGACACAAAGGATTTCAATGAAACTTGGAAATTTAAAAACTTTTAAACTTGGAAGCATTTATAGCTAACTTTTTTTCTAGGCACCACGCGAGCGAAGCTTAGGGCACAAGCTAGTCTGTAAATAATTTTTGATATTCTCATAATTATAGATATTCAATTTCACAAAATCTCGTGAATCATAACAACTTGAATCTTATATCAATGACAAGGGTTACCAGACAAGTCATCGTGAAATGGAATTACTATATTCTTTTCTACATAGCGTTACAAACTGAATCCTGTATCATGTTATCCTGTACAACCTGTATAGCAGATGTAATAGCCTTTGGTGTAGAACAAGTCAAAATAAAAATACCTACCTACATGTTGATATAAAAAAATTGAAAATATTGATGTAATTTTTTTTGCTAACATTCTTTCTTTTAGTAAAGAATAACCCACTTTTGGGATGGTTAACATGTATTAAATTTCCATGTAGATAAAATAAAAACTCTTTGATTACAAATAGAAACATAAATACATAATAGATAGTATTTGTAATTTACCCCATCTGGTCAATCAGATCCAGAGGAACTTCCAATTCATCAATAGGCTTCAATTGACGAGTGTTCCTCTCCAGTCTTCGAATTTGCTTCTCTATTCTCTTGCGCCTACGATCTTCACGAGCTTTGACAATCTGTGGATCAACTTTCTTCTTTTTCTTCATTGGTTCGGCCCTGAATAAAATATCATTAACATTAAGCCTCTACACACCGCCCCGCAATGAGAGGCAATAATAGGACCAGAGTAGCCTACTCATCATAAGCAATTTGTTTACACATGCAGGACATATCTGTTATGTCCATACATATCCATCCTCATTGTAAGTAAGTAGAAATCTCGGACTGAATGCACAACGGGATGGGATTTCAACACATAACGAGGATTGGCTAGATGGATATGCCCAGATATCCATCTGCCTGTCAAAATGTGTGTAGCTGGCATTATAAGGAGAAGAAAATTCTTATTGGCAGCACTAGCTCCGATATTGCCTCTGATTTGCAGGGTCTTATAATTACTTTTTTTCTTATTGATAGTCATGCAAGTAAGTTACAGAACAACAATATTACTTATTTTCTTACCATAGCTGGTCTGTTATTTTGAATTGTAGGGCTGGTATTGTAGATATACTCCTCGCATTTATCTGTACTATAGCAGCAGGGTTTAAAGTCAACCTAAAATTAAAGAAATATAGAATAACACTGGGCAGAGATTTGTAAGGTTATTTTAGTAAACTGGCTGCTAGGTTATACCTTGAAAATTGCCTCAGTGCTGATATCATTTTAAAATGGTTTTCCCCAGAGTATGTAGCACTTTCTGATTTTTATTTACGAGGAAAATTTCATGAAAAAAATAAGGCCTCCCCAAGTAAACACAGAACACAGTGACAGTGAACCACAGACTACTAAGGATTTTTTTTTTTTATGTTTTTCCCCTTAAGGGATGGCTATGGCATCTAGGTCTTACCGCCAAGTCTTACGTTTATTTTTCCTTGTTATTTTTATTCTTTCGTCTTTATTTTTCATCTTATTCATGGTCAAGCCATCGTCACGTTAAGTCAAGTTCAGTTTTAGTAAGATATGATGGTGGCTATTTTACTAAAACCTCGAGGGACCTCTTGGCGCCAACTCGAAAAATGATGATACACGCAATCATTCTATTTCACTTCACTTGTGCGGTTTACTCAAACAATATTACGCAAACACCACCATAATTACACAATATTATTCAATTTAACACTAGTTTTGTAAAATAAATTGAGAGCACAACATCACTTCGCAAGTTCCCGCCAAAAAGTCGATTAATAATTAAACTACAGTGAACACCACAGACCACAGCCACAAACTGACTTAAATCAATCAGTCAGTTTTAATTTTAAATTGGCAAATGCACAAGTAGAGCGAGCCACAAAAAAAAATTAGTCAACACGATTTGACAGTTCTCTATTGTCAAAACGTAATAATGTTGCCACATTTAGTCCGCCAGTGCTATAACTGATTGATCACATATTATATTCAATGAACTGCGATCAATGATCATCTCATTCAAGCTCAATATTTAAGTTAACTACCGCAGTCCGTAACAGTAATTCAAAAATGATGTGGTTTAGTTAGCACAAAATATGATGCCTAATAAAATGCCGCAAATCACGTGACTGGATCTTGCAAAAATATTTTTCGTCGAACAAAAAAAGAAATTGAAAACACATTGGAATGCTTGTAAAACTAAATGAAATCGTTGTAGGATAACTGCAATGTACATTTAAAGTGTTTAGACGAAACTTCAAAGCGTTAGTTACGAAGTTATCTGCAATTTTAATATTTAGAGGTGTGATGGTAATGACGACTATGGTATGGTGATGATTAATCTATGGACGGCGATGATTTCGTGTGTATGGTGATGACGCTTTTATAATTTCAAAATAAAAAGAACTAAAGAAAATATTTTTTTTATTGATATAATAACTTTTAAAGTAAGTTCTTTCCAGCTCCTACCAAAAGCTAATGACTAAACTTAATTTGTGGCTTTCAATACGTAACATTGGTATTATTATTCTTCATAATCTGGCCTCATAGCTCAGTTGGTAGTAACTCTGCCTTCTGCGCTAGAGGTCGCGGGTTCGATTCCCGCACTGGACAAACATTTGTGACTAACACAGATGTTTGTTCTGTGTCTGGGTGTTCAATATATATCTATTATGTACATCCGTCTCTGGTACTCATAGTACAGGCTATGCCTTTTTTTTTTTTTTTTTTAATCATATTCTTTCATAGGTTTCTATTGTTAAGTATCCTGCTTCATGGTGGCATATCTCCTTCTTTTATTTGTAGTTAATTTCTGTTTTTAGGCTGAACGACTATCCTTCGTTTTATTTAACTCATATTTGTAATCTAAAAGTACAAAAAAATTATTGATTTTATGACTAACATAACAACTAGCGAGAGAAGCAAGCCTCAAGTATCGTGTAGCGAAGAATGTTAGTTCACACATATTGTAAAGATAGATAATCCCCAAGCGGTTAACATAAAATAGTAGTATCTTCTACCTTACAGCATGTGAGATGATATTTATTGTGAAAATCTACACTTAATAATTTTAAAGTATATAGTGAACGTAACGATCCGAAAAAATACCGTTCAGATGGAGAAATGCTGAACTAAGAAACATCAAAAATTGCGAAGCGAGCCGTAAAATTTTGAACGATCGGTGCAAGATCTTTCATTGCACGCATTGCGACTCTTTTTCGAATATCGTAAAGAGGCGAGTGATTTTTAACGTATTGATGGTATTGCTTTGTTCTGTCTGCACTTTCTTATTTCCATGTGCGATGCATTGGACTCGTTTCGTAAGGCAGTAACTTATGAGTATTTTTCTCGCGCACTTCAGTCCCTGGCTATTTGGTAGTATTATTAGCTACTTTTTTTTGCTTTCACGTGACGTAGATTAAGAAAGCTCGCTACGCTCACCAGTAACTTTGTAGTATAGCAAGCTTTGCATGATTTATTTCCATGTGACGTGGATTAATAAAGCGCGCCGGCTAGTAACTTAGTGTTACAGCTAGTTTCTGTAGTTAATTCTTTGTGCTGTGAATGGATAAAGCTCGCTTTGCTTACCGGTAAATGGACAGCCTGTAGGTCTTTCCGAGGCATTATGCTAAGTAGTATTAACAATAAGGTATAGTGCACTATTGAAGTTAATGTACACACAATATTAATTATGGTTTACGGGATAAAAATTAGCCTATATCCTATTCCAGGGTATTCATCCTCTCATAAATTTCATCTAAATCCGTTCGGCCGTTTGGGCGTGATTAAACCAACATCCAAAAATACAAACATCCTCATAAATTTATAATATAAGGCGGGAAGTAGGATATAATAGTTTCATATTTGAATATAGAGAGATACAGAGATACAGTAGAGCGTCGATTATCCGAACTAATTGGGGGACATGGGTGTTCGGAAAACCGGTATTTTCGGATAATCGAACTACCTATATGTATATTGACTCATACACATATTTACGTACATATTTAAGTTTTGCGGTAAATTGAACTGCTTTTTCACACAGAATTGGACCAGAAATAGGTTCTCCCAATCTTTTTTGAGTAAACCACATATACAGCATCATCTAAATTCGTGTTTGAGGCAAGTTTCATCGTTTTCTTATGCTCGTCTTTTGTTTTTTTGTATCCGTAATGGTATGGGCGCACTACTCTTGCATCGCTTGCCGTGCTTGGAGCAGGACTTTGCGATGAGGTGTACAGTGGGCCATAGAACTTCTCGAGCTCTCGTAAAATCTCAGGCTTCGACGAGACGATATTGCTATCGGTCTTCAGTTTCGTCAACTGACTTAGTCCAATAGACAGTTGTAGTAGGTGGCGGTTTAACCGTTTATTAATCTCGTATTTATCTTTCATAGACAGGACAACACGTTTACGTTTAGGTATTTTAAATCGAGAGTTTACTTTCACGCGGCAAAATTTAGTTTATCAACTAGCGGTTACTTGGATTGGAAGTGATATACGAGTACAATAACAAGTGAACGAGTCGCGACAAATGCGCGAAAAACTACAGCGCGGGTGTCGCGAGCAAGGCACGCGCGAGTTGGAGGGCCTTGTCCCGCGCGTAACTTCTGTTCGGATAAGCGGTCGTTCGGTTGAGCGACGTTCGGATAATCGACGCTCCACTGTACTCATCATCATCATTTCAGCCGCACGACGTCCACTGCTGAACATGGCCTCCCCCACAGACAGAGCGAATTCCTTATCCAGTTGGGGGATTTGCCCATACTCACCACTCTGGGCATGCGGGTTGGTGAGCGCAGTTAGAGCTATCGTTGTTAAAATAGGAGACGCTGCTGCCCATCCCCTAGCTTTTTTCCCTTAGTCGCCTCTTATGACATCCGCGGATAGGTAGATATGGAGGGGCCTATTCTTCAGCCGGGGCCACCACGGCCAAGTACTGTACTACTTTACTATATAAGGTACACAATCAGTCTGAAACAAAAAATACTATATAATAAAGAACAAAGAAAAATAATATTTAGACACGTTTCATCAATATATGGAGCCTGGGCCTGCACTGTGTACACTACTCTAAAATATGGCTAAGCAATAAAGTAAACGTATTTAATTGGTTATTTTATATAAATTGACTTCGTTCTAAGGTACATTAAGATTTTCTTCGACAAAGAGAGCAACACACCGCGCTACAAAAATATGGCGGATGGACGTGCGTGAAATGTCTTTTTGACAACCTACATTTATCTGACAAAACAAAAACATCAAATCAAACAACATTACATGAAAAATATGTCATGTCAAACGCCCATTATAAACTAACATGGCGGCCTTCAAATAGTGTTCACATAGTAAAAAACTTACCAGAAGAACTATTCTTGTACCATCGCATTTGTCTTCAAATTAATGAAATTGTATTTTTCTTGTAATCTCCTATTTTTTCCTAATTTTTCTATGTAGTGTACATGGACCAGGCCCAGAATGAAATGGCTCCTTTCCATTTTACAGTGTAATTTACAGAAAAATATAAGAACAAATTAGGATGATGGTGAGGGTGATGACGCGTATGGTGATGACGATTCGTACGGTATGTTAATTATTCTAGAAAACGAATACTGTTAATAATGAACCGCTATTCCCTTCAGCATCTTCAATTATAACTACGTTATTGTTGTTATAACTTGTAACGTTATTTTATGTACTTACTTAGAACCACAGCCTGAAGGTGATGACGCAACATTGGCTAAACTACCTCACTCATACACACAGCAATTTTTGTTAAAGAAAGTGCCTGAAATTTAGACGTTCTGTTTCGTACGTAGTTGGCCCTGAACTGAAGAAACGGGGCGGGGTAGTGCGCCCTGTGATTTTGCTCCCTGCACTAAACTACCCTCACTTTGATATTGCCGATATTGACGAATTTTGGTGATAAAAGTTTTTTTTTTTTGTAGGATTAACCCCACGGATTTACAGATTAAGGTGCGAAAGTGAGACAATGCGTTCTGTAGCTGGTAAGATACTACCATTTTTTTCTCTTATAAAGATAATATGGTGTAAGCCACTTTTGTAAATTATAAAAAAGCGTAGAACCAAATTTAAAGGCATGTATCTCCTTTCTCTAATAGGCAGTGAGGCGAGTCAAACCACGCGGGTACAGCAGGTATCTAATATAGCAAATATGTATTAAAAACGTCCGTGTGAAAACCGTCCCTTTTCACACAACCTACTAACGGTCCAAAAGTTACTGCCGGAACTGGCAGCACTCATTCAAAATTACGTTCCGTTTCCTTCAGTTCAGGGTTGAATTTTATAACTTTACTTGTTCTATAGAACATTATGAGGATAATTTGAAAAAGTAGAGAGAGAATACTAAAATACGATATTTTCTTGATATGTATATTCAGTCAGTCGGATGGGCGGGCGGGCGGACCAAAGGGTCCGGATCACAGACTAATTAATAGGGAATAATAAGTCCAGATCGTCGTCGTCAGCTAACAAAGTGATCTATTATCTATCATCATCTTTTTTTTTCTCCCTATCGGGCAGGCTGAAGTCCGAGACTCTACCGCCTAATTATATCATCATCTTTCGTCTTGGTTTATTGTCCTAATCCCCACTAAGCTTACCCCACCAGTGGGGATTATGACAATTTACAAAAAAGTATTGGTCTTTTCCCCCACTAACGTTTTTAATCCTGGTTGGTTATGACAAAAATAATTAGGTTTATTTTATATGGTTTATTGTCTTAGCCCATCGTGTCGGTCGGTCGGTCGCATGGCGGATTACGGTTGACAATCTCAACAGTCTCGTAGTATCAGAACAGAAACTACGAAGTACCTATGTATCAGAAAGTACTGACACTCGGGACAAATATTTTCGATTGATTATTTGTCCGAGTGTGTTCACGCGTCGCGTCGTCGATTTATTTAACCACGTGGTCGGCGGCGCGTACGCGTGGTCATCGTGTCTCCGCACGCGGAGCCAATTTTCCGAGCTAGTCTACTAGCGTCAAACAGTAGAATCGCATCCACACGGTCGCAGCGGCCGGAATGCGCGCGGGGAGCTCTCCAGTTTAGTCTCCCCGCTCTCATCATAAAATCTGATGGTAGAGATAATAAATAAATATTCCGGGCATATTCATACGGTCAACTGATCCCAAACTAGGCATAGCCTGTACTATGGGTACCAGAGACTGATATATATATAATAGATAAATATTTAACACCCAGATACAGAACAAACATCTGTGTAATAGCACAAAAATGTTTGTCCAGTGCGGGGATCGAACCCGCGACCTCTAGCGCAGAAGGCAGAGTTACTAGTATACTACTAACTGATCTATGGGGCCAGTCAGATGAATGTCATATCTCGGACGAAAGCTCGTAGCTTGAATCTATGATTTAAGCTTGTATGTAACGAGAAATTCTAGCTATAAGTAGGTACAGCGCTGAACACATTTTGCTTTTTATTTTTCATTTCCACGTAGTCGCGTCTCGTCAAGTCTCCTTAGGAGGCCTTCTTTCAGTCATTCAGAATTCGATTCAGTTTTGAAGTTTTCTGCAGTTGATATTCTATCGTTAATGCAAACATTTAATTCTTTCCGCCGCGCCGGATCGAATTTTCCTATAACCGGACACGCCTAGGTTCATAATGTAAGAAGGTACCGTAGGTAAGTAGGTAGCCACCGCCAAAATAAACTCGCATGACATGTTACCTACAAAACGGTTCCCATAAAAACACAATGCACAAGTAGATTTGGCTGTTATAGAGGCTGTTTTATAGACAAAAAATGCTCCTATTTACGTCAAACCCGGTTCAAATGCCGAAAAAAACGCTGGGTTATATATACTCATAGGTAGGTAGGAACACCTATGCTATGCTTACGTGAGCACTTACCACCACTTAAAACTAGTAGGTAGGTAGGGGATTATTGTTTTACTTGGCAAATCACATCACAAGAGTAAACAAGACAACCAGTTACGTTCGTTGGTGTGTATCAGAGATTTCGTAGCCGAGCTACGGGTGTGTGTGCTTCTAGGTGTGATCATTCTTGAACCAGTATCCAAACAAGTTACAAGTGTAGCAAAAAAAAATAGAACTTAACTACAAACTTCCTACTTTTGTTATTAAAATTGAACAGAATGAAAACGAAGTTAAGTTGACTTACCTGAGGAGATCGTGTCAACAAAACAATGGATGCAATATTTTCAAGTGTGGTGAACCTAAGTGAAAATTTCAGCAGTTTAGATGTGAACCAAACTGTTAATAATTTTACGGATTTATACGAAGTGTACAGGCTTGAAGAAAAGGAAAGATTTCGGACCCATAAATATGTGGGATTCATTCTAGGAACTATTATTATTCTAAGTAATTTGCCAGTGGTGGTTTCTAGTGGACTTATTTTGAAAAGAGGTGAGGGTAAAGATATTCCTATGCACAACCTGGGTAATATAAATAAATCTAATAACAGGAGAAATAAAACTAATGACACCGATTTTGTCAGTTCTGGAAAACAGCTGAAAATTTAGGTAAACCTGGAAAAATAAGATATACCTAATTACCTAAATTCTTCATCTCGTATGTGTAAGGTTCATAAAACGATACCTACTCACATTAGCTAAAGGTACTTTCATTTCATCAAACGAAAATAATCCGAAACAAAGACGACTTTTACGATTTTATGATAATTTTTCGTTATCTATTATATATTTATTTACGAAAAGTTACACTATTTTTACAGGAGCACCTAATGCAATAGTGTACCATTATCCTTTAAATTATTATTACTATACATATCAAACATTTTATAAGATTAATTTTAAGTCATAGCATTGACCTACTAGTTAAGAAACAACAAACATAAATCTTCAATTAATAAATTCAAATTCCATATTCTCAAGCCTAATAAAAAGGCAAAAGAAAAATTCGTCAATCCATATATGTCAAATAACAAAAATAAAAATTTGCCACAATAAATACAAATTACATAATGTCCTACCTAATCAAAATTAAAAAAGAAAATAATAATTCGTCAGTCAATAATAATGTCAAATAATACAAAAAGTCAAGTCTAATTAGAATAGCATAGAATTTAAAACAGCGTCCTGCGACATTCGCTCAGGGGACAGTAAAAAAGATTAACTCTTTCCGCTACAAGATTGAGTGTGTGTGTTATATGTAGAGTAGGTACCTCTACTTATTCTAATTCATCATCATCATCATTTCAGCCGCAAGATGTTGAAAATAGACCTCCTCCACAGATTTCCACAGTGGCTTTGTAGGGGGAATTTTTCCGTACTCACCATCACCACTCGCTGGGCTCCCGTGCGGGTTGGCGGCTCGGTTGAAATAGGGGACGCTGCTGCCCATAGCCCATCCTTTAGCTTTTTTTCGCTTAATCGCCTCTAACGACATCCATGGGTAGATAATATTATGGAGGGGTCCTATTCTTCAGCAGGAGCAACCGCGGTATAAATGATTCAAAATACCTAACAAGCATTGTAAGACTAACATCTGTCTCTATGTCCGAGTGTCAATGCCCTTCTTCTCAGAAACAACTTGAGGTATTAATTTGAAATTGATATCGAAGTTCGAAATCAATAGGTATTCGATAATATGTTCGATAATCGAACATATTATATTGAATACCTACTAAGGTCTATAGCCTCAACCTCATCAATCGCAATAAAACGCGACCCTTCAAATCGTATTTTCATACTCAAAGCCCCCGACGTACGTAGGATGCATGCTGGTGAGCAACAATTTGAAATTTAGCATAAAAGAGCTCTTTTGGCATAAGTGAAGGAAAATCTATTACTTCAAATCTCGTGTGGAATTATGACTACGGGTATTGACCGCAAATTTTATACGTGTTTGCCATTTCTGTTTGGCACTTGGTGATCTCGATTTCCAGACCCCGGCAGCCTCAGGCAGGGCAAGATAATTAAACATTTCCTAAAAGCTATAAAGTAAAATATAATTGGTCGATCACATGTCATGCGCGCGCTTAGGGTGTAACGCGTTTGAGGCCCAACCGCAGGCGCGGTATCAATAGATGTAGGTACTACTAACGTATTCAGAAATCTAACTTTTATATATTTATGTCTGTATGTATTTTTTTGTCATTTTAATCTTATTTTTTGTGCTCCCTAACTACAATATGAATCATAATAGTACGTATGCTATCCCGAAGGGGGTGTATTCTACACCCAATTGGCAATAAAGTTTTTTGATCGAAAACTTCTGAAAAATAAACATTTTCATAAAAAAGATCCGCCTTTTTAGGCGTTAAATCAGTTAAAATTCAATTATTCAGCTGTTTTAGGTTCTTAGTAATCTTGATTTTCGGAAAAAAACTGAAATATTTTTCTCATATTCTGATTTTTTCCCCGCTAATATTCCTTCTTTTTGTTGGTAGCATAAGCCCCTTTCGGGATGGTATACATAATATTATGAATCACATTGTCTTGTCCAGATAACATTTGATCCGAATCGAAAAAATAACTATGAAATAAAAACTCTTTTCCAAGTCAAACTTAGGAAAGAGTTTTTATTTCATTAAATTTCATCTCACTTGTCCAGATGAGATGCCGCGCCTGTCGAATCGGACTTATCGTTCAGAATTTGCAGGAAAAGGTTCTTTCGGTTGCTTTTTATACTTGTAGGTAAATTAACTGTCAAACAATCCAAATACTTGCAAGTCCAGCCCGGACCCCCGACCGGATGGATGATATTTTTTTTTATTGTGTAATAATGTTCGGTTCATTTGCAAGCCCTTCATAAAAAGTTTTTTTTTCAGGACAAAAACCAATAAGCACCTACATGCTGCTTGGCAATGTATCTTTAGCGGACACTTTCGTTGGAGTTTCACTCATCTTCGGTATTATGGGAGTTAGTGTCCAAAGCACTAGGGCTTACACCAGCCTTTGTATTATCGAAATGGGTATGTTTTAATCACTTAATTCCTTGGGTTTATTTACATTTAACTGGATTTATGATGTGAGTTCTCTCAAACGCTGAAGGATAACATCGTATGGAAAATTTGTCATAGAACCTACAAATTCGAAGACATGTGACATGTGCACGAAAGGAGCCTCTAAGAGGCGCACTTTAATCCTTTCACTAGGTAGGTCCACTAATTATTTCACCGACAGTCATATGCCCTGTTCAGGGCCACCATACCTCAACCTGGTCGCAGGACCAAGAAATAATCAGTGACACGATAAGCAATCAAGTAGGTAGGTACATGGAAATAATATTAACAATGTTAAATTGTTAACAATGATAATAGCCGCGCCAAATCTTTACATAGTTTTGGCGCGACTAATCATTGCTAACGGCAGAAATGGAAAGAAATACAAATATATATATGTAGGTATGTGTTCATCATCATCATCATCATTTCAGCCGTACGACGTCCACTGCTGAACATGGCCTCCCCCACAGACAGAGCAAATTCCTTATCATGTGGGGGGATTTGCCCATACTCACCACGCTGGGCATGCGGGTTGGCGAGCGCAGTTAGAGCTATCGTTGTTAAAATGAGGGACGCTGCTGCCCATCCCCTAGCTTTTTTCCCTTAGTCGCCTCTTACGACATCCGCGGATAGGTAGATATGGAGGGGCCTATTCTTCAGCCGGGGCCACCACGGCCAAGGTATGTGTTATATACCGACAACCGTGCCGGTAGGTACTTATCTACTAATAGCAAAGGCAATATAGGAAAAACTTCTATTAGGTAGGTATATTAATAGTTCCTTTAGACCTTTCCTGGTGACGATTCTGTTGCAGCAGCACCATAAAAAGTTAGTTTAGGACATGTTTAGGATAATGCAACATCAAAATTGATAACAATATTTTTAAATTCAAGGTACGGTGACGTGTCTGTCAGTAGTGTCAATCTTCAGCGTCGGTCTCATTGCAATTGACCGGTACATCTACATACTCCATGGGTTGTACTACAAGAGATGGATCAACACGACTCGAGTCCGGATCGGCATAGTTTTGATATGGATGATTGGTAAGCTTTACACAATGTTTAAAATGTGGCTGCGGAAGATGTCTTATTGCAATATCGTGCTATCAGGGTCATTGAAGTCATCTGTCATCACTGTGTTAGGAAACTGCAGACAACATAGTCTGATTTTGAAATAGTTGCACGCCATTGCTGTTATGTACCTACCTTTATTATTATTATTAAGTATTAAAAAAGAAACTTCATTTTTCTAACAAATATCCTAAATATTGTTCGAGCGAATACTGGGCGATTATAAATAATTTATAGAGCACTGGTAGAATGGTGGTACCTAGTGGTCCCGCCTTCCTTCCGATCCACAGGTCATGGGTTTGAATCCTATTTGCGCTAGGTATACTAGTTAGTGCTCGCACACGGTGAAAGAAAATATCTTGAGGAAGCCTGCATGTCATAGAACGTAAACATTGTCATCACAGGTAGGTATCGAAAGTATGGAATATCAGCTCAACACCAGCATCTGGTTGAGCGGCCTGTTAGTAAATCCGATTTTTTATCGTCGAAGTAAATATAGTAGGTATTATGTTATCTGTGTCGTCGATTAGACTTAGGTAGATCCGATTTGGGATATTGTGCTTAGTCTGGGTAGGTAATTATTTAGTATTTTGCCTAACCTACCCACACACCACCTCACACACACAAATAAAAATCTAGTTTACCACGTCTTTTCCGGATCACGGGTTCTGATGTGTTTATCGTTTATATATGCTAACTAGGGATCAACTACCTTAAGTTTATTATTACCTATATTTTAAAGTATTATTTTTTTAAGTGAACTAATAATAATAAATAAATAAATATTCCGGACATATTCACACGGTCAACTGATCCCAAACTAGGCATAGCCTGTACTATGGGTACCAGAGACTGATATATATAATAGATAAATATTTAACACCCAGACACAGAACAAACATCTGTGTTTATCACACAAATGTTTGTCCAGTGCGAGGATCGAACCCGCGACCTCTAGCGCTGTATATTCTTGTTGAGTACTGTTGAATAAAGTCCTTTAAACCGAATTATTTACCTAGTTGCTTGCTTGCTTGTTGTGTCACTAAGTCTTTCTTGGACATCCTGTATTGGGTTGAGGTATGGTGGCCCTGAAAAGGCTCTAAGACCGTCGGTGAAAGAATCAGGGTAGTGAAAGGATTAAAGTGCGCCTCTTAGAGGTTCCTTTCGTGTACATTTAAGGTACCAATCTACATAATAGCTATAGATAGTTCCTACAGTAGATTATGTACTTTAACTCATGCTGTTTATTTTCAGGTATTATTCTTGGATTTATGCCTGCGACCGGATGGGTTAGCGAAGAACTCAATATGACAAGGTGTTTTTACGTGTCATTATTTCCTGGTAGGCTAATTTTGATCAATGCTTTACTAAGTGTAGTAACAATCATAGTCGTTGTTGTGCTATACACAATAATCTTGGTGAAAGCTATGAAAACTGTAAGGACTATCAAGGGAACTATCAAACAGGTGATGCCAGTTAGTGAAACACCCAAATTGAGAATGAATCGTGGAACGATGATAGACAGAAAAACAACTTCGCAGTCTGAAGGCCTAAATTCCGACACAACAATGAGTAGGAGCGATTCTATTACACTCGAATCAAGTTATAAAACTATACCCAGTTGCAGCTTTAAAAGTATTGACGACCTGCCTGGTCCAGAAGCATTTGATACAAAAGATCTAAGAAAGTACAGTGGTCGATCTGATTCAGATTTCAGCGTTTACACTGTTGAATCGAATGCTTCATCTAACATGTCATTTGAAAATGAACATGGACAGACAAAACCACGAAGCTATTCAAAAGTCAGATGTGCCAAGGAACCAACAAAATGGCGCGCCATTAAAGTAGTTTTACTAACGACTGGTGCGTTTATAATCACTTGGATTCCATTTATTATAGCCGCTATTTTTTTTGTTTTCTGTGAAGAAAAACTAACTAATCCAAAGTGTATCGAGCTTAGGTTCTTACTGGGAGGTCCACTTCCATTTTTAGGGTTTACAAATAGCATAATAAATCCACTTATTTACGCCTGGTGGCACAAAGGCTTCAAGAAATCTGTAAAATTGTATTACAAGAGGTATTTTTCTAAGTACTTTTGTCACGAAGATGTCAATATTTGAGCTCAAAATTAAAAATGACCAATTGTGAAAAAATTGTGAAACAACAAGAGTTGATGTCAAATATTGCATAAATTATGAATTAAAAAACACATTAAGTGAAAAATTTAATAGAAGTAATTATTATCAACCAATAAAGCAAAAGAGGTATGTCAGGATCGTAGCAAGTGGAAGCCGTGGTCTCTGCCTACCCCTCTGGAATTATTACCAACTCTACTTAGGTAATATAATTTTCACTAAAAACGATATTTATCATGATTTGTGAATTTAATTGTTCCCCGATATTTCGGCACAGTTTCATGCGCAATGATGATCATGGAGTAAACCCTAAATATCCCTAAATATCCATAGAATTATGTTCCAAAACTATATGGAAGACTGTAGTTGATAAATAAAGAGTAGGTATAGGTACCTACACACCTATACCTATCGTTAAGAACGGATACGGTTATTATTGACTAATCACTTTGAGTTGGTTCGCTGACGCACTTGTTCGTAATCAAATCAGCGTTTCATGCGAGGTGTGAGGCGCTCGGCCGACTACGCTCCGTTGAATCTCGTCTTGTTGGCGTCGGTCGTCGTCCCGGGCCTATCCTACTTATAATATGCGAAAGTTTGTGAGGATGTTTGGATGTTTGTGGTTCAATCACGGCTAAACGGCCGAACGGATTTTGATGAAATTTAGTACAGAGATAGATTATAGTCTGGAATAGCATATAGGATACTTTTTATGTAGGTACCACGCGAGCGAAGCCGCGGGCGGCGGAAGCTAGTTGTAAATATTGAAGACAAAGTAGCTAGTTAATTATAATGTATGAAACTCGTAATTATTTTTTCTAATGAATACCATGGAAATCCATAATTTAATTTACAAAGTTTGTAACTTTATATAGGTAGCTCAATTGTTTCTTAGATTGTGTATTTTGTAAAACTTGCATGAGTTTTAATTTTCTTTCTGTAAATAAATTGTCTTTCATTTAAAAAGAAACGAATTTGTAAATGGAGAAAATGTTATTATTATAATATATTATTTTTATATAATAATATTTTCTTCTTTTAATATTTTGCATTTGATAAATTAATAATGATACCGGCCAACTTTATACAAAGTGATTCATAACATCTATGCTATCCAGAAAGGGGAAAAAAATTAAAATTAAATTTTCATCAGTCACAAATTATTTTCTATTTAAATTAAATATTATATTATATAATATTAAATTAAATTGTTACATAGTGTTCATTAGTGTTATTGTGAAGGAATTAATCCTAAATGACTTTAAATAAATGCAGTATTACTTACTTGTTACAATAAAATAATGGTTCCTTTATGTATCTTTAATATTCGCTATACTTTAAGTTTACCACTTACCAACAGATTGTTTGCCACGTTTGTATTTGAAAAAATACGGGTGTTTTCCTTCAAGGGGGCATTCGTCCATCCTGTATATAAACTGTAGTATGATTGTTAAAGTTATACCAAAACTGAAACATTAAAAAAATTAAAAAAAAAAAAAAAAAATGTTTATTTCCGTAACTTATAAATTGGTACAATCAGGGTTTGGAGTCTCCTTTTAAGCAAATGTTTGCTTGTATTAGGAGATACCGCTCTTCAATAGCCATTTTCGTAACTTTTATAAGTAGGTAGTGCTTAAAGTAAAAACCATTTATGAAATATCATCAAATACATATGAAACATTAAGTAAGTAAAGTGACGTTAAAAAGGATACATATTGCACTTAAAATATTTATGTTGTTTCAGTGAAACATTATAAGAAATGATTAAAACTTGAATAGTTGCCGGTGCGTGCTATGTTTAGTTAGATAGAGTAGGCTCGCCCAGCACCTCTACCATCCTTTTAGCCTATATAAGACGTGCGATACGCCAAAAAAAATAAAAATCAAACTCAACATTGACTTTTATACAGAAGAGATAAGGATCATTTTGAAATACATTTATATGACATACTAGCGTACGCCCGCGGCTTTGCTCGCGCTGTATCTTGATAAAAAGGGGCAGTTTTGGAAAAACCCTTAAGTCCTAAAGTAGTGTCCAAATTTCAGCTTTATAGCTTCAGCGGTTTGGGCTGTGCGTTGATCGCACGTTGAGGCCTTGTTCTTTTATACAGATTGCGTGCTGAACACGGCGTTACCCCTCACCTTATACCACAGGAAAGACACTGTCAATACCGGTCTACGTGTGAAGCCTACTAATTTTTTGGAACGGAAGATCCATTGGTGCACGACCCGGATTTGAACCTACAAAGGTCGAGGTACCTCCCACTACGCCAAAACGGCTTACGTAGCACCATAAAATAAAAATGCCACTCGGCAGAGTCGGCATGACTCATCACTTTTTAGACCAGCAACTGTTTTTTTTTATGATCTATAGATCATGAAAAATCAAAACAAGAATATTATGTAGGTACTTAGAATAACTACACCGTGTATTATTTGAAGGGAGGTAGGTATTTAAGTTAGGTACCTACAATTATAGGTTACTACCTACCTATAGGTACAAAGTGATTCATTACATGTAGATATAGCGTCCTGAAAGCGGGTTATTCTATCAAGAAAAAGAAATAATATTAGAGACAAAAAACATCAATATCATAAAAAAAATCAATCAGCAAAAAAAAACAGCAATTTCTCAATTAGCTGTTTTTGGCATTTTTATCAGCTTTATAACTAACAAGCTTCCGCCCGTGGCTTTGCTCGCTTGGTAATCTTGGTATACACTAAATGTAGCCTATATGCTATGTTAGATGAAGAACTCTATAGGTACCTATTATATTCCAAGTTACAACGAAATCGGTCGAAAAGGTTTTTCTACAATTTCCAAAAGTCGTAGAAAAACCAATTGGGTGTCGATTTTCCCTTTCGGGATAGCATAAATATTATGAATCACCTTGCACATAGTACTATGTAATTTTAATGGTTTCATTAGGAATAGAATACAATTACATAAGTAGGTACAGGTACCTACCTAAGCATTGTTCTAGCTAGGATCTAACTAGATAGGTACGAACGGACTTACCTACCTAATTAATCTCTTGGTATTATTGCATAAATTAGACTTGACTACTTAAGTTATTAATTGGGTATGTACCTACGTAAGCAACATAATAAGTAGGTAGCTAGTTATGTATGATTACAAGGTCGTCAGTAGAAGTTGGTGGCAAATTTAGATTCGCCCTATCTATGTATACATCGAACTAGTTTCTAGGGTTCCGAAGTCCGACAAGGAACCCAAAGTTTCGCTATGTCGCTGTCGCGTCGTCGTCGCGTCGTCGCGTCAGTCGTCTACTAGGTACTACTCAGTAAAAGCTCTGTACTACTATTATGCTAAATTGCACAATAGGGTAAAATTACTTTTTTTTTTCATTTATTCACGTCCAGAAATTTATTATATTGTCATATAGAAATAGAACAAAAAAAAACACTAAGGTTTGTAGAACTAATGTAGTCTAAATGTAGTCTTCCGCTATAGGTAGGAGCTACGTAAAAGGAGTAGGTTATGTAGATTCTAATTTTATTTTATGTAAGCACTTACGAAGGTATTTGTCTAACAAAATACGTACAAGGTGAGTACGTATTTTGCTACACAATACACACAATACACTTATAAATAGTAGGATACCTTTTAGGAGGATGGGCGAGTCTTCCTCGCTCTAAATTGGGACAGCCCGCCTGGGAGGTATTATTTAACTATGACGTCAAAATTTTAGAACTGTAATACCTCATTTTCAGAACTATGTTTTTTTTTTTTTTTTTTTATACAAGTCTGTCAAAGTTTTTTGAGCAGGCGACCTATTTACTGGCGAAAGAACTGAGAAAAAAAAAAGTCATGTGGAGTTTTTGGAAGAGCATTGATTGCAGACTTCAAAATGAGTTATTAGCATATTATAGCCCAAAATCTTAGATAATAAACTACCCCCAAAATGTGAAAAAAGGTCAATTATCAGGACTACCGAGTACGAGATACCGTGTGGTCCCAGATTTTTGATATATCTACTAAGCTTTAGCTTTTTCATAATAGGTAGGTACATGTGCTTTAGTAAAACCGGTTTAGCTCTGAGTGTAAATGTCAACTCAAGTCTGTCGGCGGTGTTTTAAGTAATGATTTATTTTATTTTTAGCATGTACTTAAGCAGGCAGGTCCCCTAATAATAATTATGCATGTGATTTATACACACTTAGGTACCTACTTATTTATTTATAATTTTATAATAAATATGTAGGTATCTGTTAAAGACCGCGTAGACAGTGTGCCACACTGACCTTTGGAATATTTAGTCAAAGGAGCCATTTCATTCTGGGCCTGTACACTACATATAAATAGGGAAAAAATTGGAGATTACAAGAAAAATACAATTTCATTAATTTGAAGACAAATGCGATGGTACAAGAATAGTTCTTCTGGTAAGTTCTTTACTATGTGAACACTATTTGAAGGCCGCCATGTTGGTTTCTAATTGGCGTTTGACATGACATTGACATATTTTTCATGTCATGTTGTTTGATTTGATGTTTTTGTTTTGTCAGATAAATGTAGGTTGTCAAAATGACATTTCACGCACGTCCATCCGCCATATTTTTGTAGCGCTGTGTTTTGCTCTCTTTGTCGAAGAAAATCTGAATGTACCTTAGAACGAAGTCAATTTAAATAAAATAACCAATTAAATACGTTTACTTTATTGCTTAGCCATATTTTAGAGTATTGTACACAGTGCAGGCCCAGGCTCCATATATTGATGAAACGTCTCTTTTGATTTTATCTTAGTGTCTCCTGTGGCCGAGCTTTTCAAATTAAAAAACGATGTGTTAGATAAACCAAAAACAAAATATTTAGATGTGCAATCAAAGCCCTTTATTAAACCCCACAACCCCTGTTTTTTCACCCTCTTTGTCCCATAACCCACATCTATCCCACCCATATATCACCCTATTTATTCACATAATCCCGATTCGTTTAAAAATGGGAAAAAGTAAACTAAAATTGAAATGGCAAGTAAAGATCTAATATCACCGAAATATTAAAATAATTAAACTTCCTAGAACAGAAAGATGCCTGCCTACCGATGGATGCTATCATAATATTGCTATCTAGCCACTAGTAGCCAGTAGCCACACACGGTGGCTAACTAATATAAGTACATACTAACCTTATTTTATCATTATAACTAAATAACCGTAATTTAGATAAAAATATTAAACGAAACCCTAAAATAAAATTTATTTAGGTAGGTACTTTATTGATAAGACATGTTCAAAATTGGTTCCGTAGGATTGGATGTCTTTTTTTTTTTTTTTTTTTTTAATAAATATAAATAAATATTTCAGACATAGCACGCACAGTCAACTGATCCCAAACTAGGCATAGTCTGTACTATGGGTACCAGTGACTGATATACATAATAGATCAATATTGAACACCCAAACACAGAACAAACATCTGTGTTCATCACACAAATGTTTGTCCAGTGCGGGAATCGAACCCGCGACCTCTAGCGCAACAATTACCAATTTACCTTTTTTGTTATTTTATAACAATTTACCTTTTTTTTCAATTGTAGCTTGTAGTTGTAGGTAGGTTACAACTATAATTCAAATGGTTTTATTTCCTGTACAAGAAAACAACATTTATAGGTACTAAATATTAAACATTGATTTAATTTTATAGCACACGCCCATCACTAATACTGTATTCATTACTAATTCATCCTGTATTAGTAATAGTATTAGTAATACAGGGTGGACTGGATGGAGTCGCTGCCATTGGGTCTCGTGCCCAACACTTCAATCCGATCGTTCTTTAGACTTTCACGACTTTATAGGGATACTATGGAATCTGTATTTCAACTTTTTGTATCCCTGATTCCCTTTACTAATGCGAATCAAGACCATAACTCGCGGTTTTGCAAGGGGATCTTACATAGCGTTTGGCATTAAAACGCCGCATTTACCACTTTTGATCCAAAATCTCACAGGCTTTTGCTTTTTGCAAATTAGCCGCCGAGGCACTACAGCTTTTCGTCCTGACAATATACCGTCGACAGTCTTCTGGAACACTATGGTGAATGGGGCTTTTGCATGTCCAAATGGTTACCTTTAAAACTCATACCGACCGTCAGGGGTGACAAAAAAGAAGGAGAGCGAGGACGAACTTTCACTATTTTAGGGTAAAAGGTACAGTACGCTCCTAGTAAGGGGAGAGGGCGGACTAGCTGGGTGCACACCGCGCTCTTTCCTTCCTTGCGTGATGTCACAAAGCTGCCTTCGTGGCTCATGTTGCTAATATCCAGAAGATATTATTAAATTATAAAATCAGGTTTCAAACTAAATTAGTTAATCCCGCGTTACTAGATATAAAAATTACAAAACAAACAGTTATCACATGAACTCTTCATCAAAGAGAACATAAACGCTGCTCTAGATTACCTAGTACACGAATGAAGATAATGGATATCTAAAGGATTAAGTATAATCTTAGGATATAATACGGTGCACCTTACTAGAGGTTCAGAAGCGTATCCGGCAGAGGGTCTATCAGTAAGTACTTAGGCATTATGTCTCGAGTAGTGGTGTATTTTCTGCTGCTGATGCTCGTAACTTGCCATGCTCGACACGAGAAATACGAAGGGTAAGTCACTTTATTACATCAAATTAGGTACTAAAAGGCGCTCTCGCGGTATTTACCTACATAAGAAGAAGCTGTCCTTTCTCAGGTTTTAAGCTATCGTTACCTATACCTAGGTACTAAATTTAATCAAAATCTGATCAGCCGTTTATTCGTGAGAACGTTACAAAGAGAGGCAAGAGAGAGACAGAGTTACTTTTTTATTTATAATACATATTACCTAGTTATGACCGTGGTACCGGACATAGGTACTTCTCAAAAACACGAAGCCGACGCAGCCCTGTCAAAAGCTAAACTGAAAACGCCCACTAACATTCACAGACATCAGCTGTACCGAGTGGCCGGACCAGCTGAGGAGCTGGGGAAACTCGAAGCGAGTCTAGATATTCTATCAGCGTCAGCAGCTAAGTCCACTACTGGCCAGCTAGAAGCCCTGGTTAGGTTGGCTCCTGAGGAGAAAGGACAATGGCTGCGTTACTTCGAGGCAAACAACATGCCTTACAGGCTGATCGCTGAAAATCTTGCTACGTAAGATTACATAAAATATGTTTTTTACAACAAGCTTTTTTAGAATAGGTAATGGACAAGTAGTTAAATAATCATTGGTAATGGTTCCAGCGAGCTGTGAAAATAAACAACTGCAATCCTTTATTACCCACATAAGTATTTCCGTTGTTCATATTCCGTCTCCATCATCCAAGCAGTTTGCAGTCACCATCATTTGTAGTGCCATCTAAACTTAACTTAAAGGCACCTAATAGTACCTATGTATGCAAAGCTTTTCAACCCGACCACGGGAAGTGTGTCAAAATGTTGTTTGACTTTCTTCCAGTGTCCTAAGAAAAGAAGAAGAACAATTTCAAAGTAGGAAATTAGCGGCATCGAGAAGTGGTAAAAAGATCAGCTGGGACACTTACTACAGGCATGATGAGGTGAGTTTCCTAGACGTGCTCGAAATATTGATTATTTCAATTTATATACCTACGTAATCTTAATGATTGGACGTATGTATAGGTGGATAGTCCAAGACATCGATCGTTACGGACGAGAAACACCAGTGGCCCAAGCACGAATACTTCACGATAGCGTTACGATAACGATACAATACGATAGTAAAATATTAGCCAGTCAAAATAAGGAGTATAAGCATCGCCGATGTGATTGGCTATTATATGACGTGAATTGTTTGTGCTTGGACCACAGGACATGAGGCGGACAAGACTGAAGAGGCTGGCAGTAAATAAAAGCCTATCCACACCCCAAGCGGGGGGTGGTACCCAGCTATCTCTTGTTTTCTTCACACTGACATCAGGCTGACATCATTTGTGTCGAAACTAGTTGTATTTCGCTCAGAATTCACCTCACGATTAGAGATACGAGCCAGTCGATGATAATATTTTCAAAGTGCAAGTATTTTAGATCAACGATTTTCCTTGTCAGATCAACGAGCATCTCGACGAACTTGCAGCACAGTACCCCCAATTAGTGACAGTCATAAACGCGGCATTGAGCTACGAAGGTCGTCAGATCAAATACGTCAGGATCTCAACCAGCAGCTTCGAAAATCTTAGGAAGCCGGTTATCATCATCGACGCTGCCGTACACGCCAGGGAGTGGGTGACACCTCCCGTAGCTTTATACATTATCAACCAATTGGTCGCCGATATTGTGGATAATGATCTCACTGAGAGGATCGACTGGGTCATAATTCCGGTGGCCAACCCTGACGGATATGAATACTCATTTGATGAGGTAAGGATTTCATAAAGTAAATTGGCTCTATCGTGCATGATTCATGGCATGACCTTTGACATGTTTTAAACGGGAGACCTTCTTTAATATTTTCCGTATCATCCTTTTCCTAATTGGGGCCATACAAGGAATATTTTTATGATTGGCAATTCATATTCAATGTCAATAAAATACGTGAGGACCGACATACACGATAACATATAGTAGGTAAAAATACTCACTATGCAAATGTGGGCATGTATCATATGTTTGGACGTGCCTTGCATTGACTACCCTCCATAGACATCTTCAAGGATCTGACCGCCTGGAGATCTGAAATATCTTCTGGGCCTAGAATTTGGGTGGCATCATCATCAGCCTGTAGAAGTGGCAGTGGGCAGGCCATAAAGCTCGCAGAACCGACAACCGTTGGGAATAAAGGTTCTCGAATGGCGACCTCGAAGCGGGCAACGCAGTGTTGGAAGGCACGATGGACTCACATTGTTAAAGAAGCGGGAAGTCGGTGGACGGAAAAGTCTCAAGGCCTCCCAAGGAGTTCCATGACGAACATCATAAAACTCCTTGGGGAAGGCCAATGTCCAGCAGTGGACTTCTACAGGCTGAATTTTGGCGCGAGTAAACATTATTATATCCGTAGGACCGTTTGTGGCGCAAGACACGTTCTACATCCCACCCGGGTTCAGATGAATGCCCTGGAGTCGACGGAAACCGCAACTTCGATCATTACTGGGGCACTAACGAAGCGACCCGCGATCCCTGCTCTATCATCTTTGAAGGGCCATCCGCATTCTCTGAGCCTGAAACAAGGGTTATCAGAGATGTAGTCCGCCAGCACATCGAACGAGCTGCTCTGTACATCTCTCTGCATAGCTATGGAAACATGCTTCTATACGCTTGGGGCAACAACGGTACGTGACATAATATATTTAAGTAAACAATGATTACGATGAACTCCTCGATAAAGTCATCGTTTAGCGTCAAGTAAATATTGACAAAGCAGAGGACTGGTTGATAGGTGCCTATACAAATAACCTGAAACAGGTCTTGCAATAAATAAATTAAAAATATTCAGACCTTTCAGGAGAGTGGAATTTTTAAAGAAAAAAAAGGATCAATAGGCCCTAGTCAGTAGTATCATAAATTTATAGGCAGACACATACCTGTAGGTATTTAGTTACTTTTTTAATTAAATTAGGTACTATAAAGCCCACCCTAACCTAACCTCTTAGTTACTCATAATCAGACCCTAACTTTATCGGCTCGATAACTCTCACCCTGTCCTTTTCTAACAGTAGGTAAACAAAAGAAAGAGGCGGACATAGAGTCAATAAAATTAGAGAGTTATAACCTATGAATAAAGGAGGTTGTAACTTTCACAGAAACTGAGATAAATATGTACTTCTAAAAACAAATTTGCCTAACATGGGCTCTTTTACCTTCGTATGACCTTACAGTGGCCGATGATGAAGCACGAAGGTCTAGAATCACCAATTTACTTTAATTTACCTTTGTCACAGGCACTCTTCCCACGAATGGATTGTATCTCCACCTCGCCGGAATTCAAATAGCTGAGGCTATAGATGAGTTGGCTCTTGATAAAGCTGATCGTTATATCGTCGGTAACGCGGCATCTGTGCTGTATTACACAACAGGAACCTCTCGCGACTGGACTCGTGCTGCTGGCATCCCTCTCACCTACACTATGGAACTGCCTGGCTATGAATACCAATTTGAAGTCCCCGACCATTACGTTGAGCAGATCGTCACTGAATCTTGGGCAGGCATAGCTGCTGGTGCACGATTTGTATTGGCCAATCATTAAGATTTTTGTAATATTTATTTAGTACATTATTATAAAATTAAAGCTGTTTTTGTCATCTTTTTATCTAAGTCCACATTTATATGAAAGCTCATAATTTTAACCCCTTACTTTTCCCCCTTTAGAGATGTTTTGCAAAAATGTTGAAACACGTATTTTTTTTATTTTTTATTATTGATAATGGTAAATCGTGTGGCCACCAACTCACTTTTGCAAGTGAGATGTGGCCTAAGATGGAGCACGCTTTCCTGGAGTGAACTTATTGACCCTAGATTTGAAGACTCCTAGATTTCTTACCAAATGCCTAGTTATGAATTTTCAGATCGGATTGCCCATAAAAACTGTCAATCCCTATTGCACCCCCTTCAACCTCCTTCCTCTATATAATCTATCCTTACCAAATTTCATTACGATCCGTTCAGCCTTTTAGATGTGAAAAGTAAGAAACAAATAAAAAGAGTTACTTTTGCATCCTTTTCGGGATAGCATAGGTTCTTATTATGAATTACCTTGTAGATGTCACCCACCTAGCATCTTTATGCTAAGTGATGGACAATGGGTTTACGTGGATTTACGAATAAGTACCTGTTTGTTTAGAAAACATGGCTTTGTTAATAAACTTAGGTGAAATGTAACTTAGAGAGAGAAGTTCTCATAGACCTCTTGTTTGTCTGCATTAGATTAACCTGTGCCAGAAAGTCTATCAGTCAATATTATATTACACAATTGAAAATGGTCAGAAAATCTATTTTACTTAGCATGATATTTATGCTAATTATAATAAGCAGGTCTTATGGGGCTGGATTCAATATGAGAAGGACCGTCCAGGGTGTAGGGGAGTGGTACTACAAGATTTTGATGACTTTAGGAATCTGTAAAGGTAAGAAGTGATAACGAAGAAAATAAGCGTTATAATTAATTTGGGGTGATACCTTTATGTAACTTCTAATAACCATGAAAGTTATAATTTTACAGACAGATTGTTATTCTCTGAACAAAAAATCTGGGGACGGGTACGGATGAACCGAATTTTTGATATTTATTACGAGAGTAAAAATGGTAAGTAGTTACTAAATACATACCTACTAAGCACCAACCTATCCAAGAGGCAAAATGTTAGCAAGTTCCAAAATGTTTGGACGTGCCTTTGGCTACCCCCTTAGACATATTCAATCTTCTTAGAAATAGATCGCCTGGAGATCTGAGAGGTTGCCTACCATGCTGGGGGATAAAAGTTTAATGAAACCATTTGTTTTTCTTTATTCTCTTCTGTAACTCGGTAGGTAATTCTTTATTGCACACAGAAACATGGGGGAACAACAGGTTCAACACCGGTGCAGGTGACCCCAGCCCCCAGGCGGCATTCAACGTGTTAACTTACGTTTCTTCTATATTTTCAGGTGATTTCAAAGTTTCAAGAGTCGAAATAAAATTAATTATCAACGAGTCCGACGTAATGGGTTATTCTGAAGAAGGAGTTGGTCAAGTAAAATTCAGCGCCACTGTCTTCCTGCCCATAGACACATTTGTAATATTCTACAGTCTCAAAATATTCACATGCAGTGTTTCTTTACTTCACAAAGTAAATACTGCTGAGGAGTCCGAGTTATCGGACTCATTTAACAACAATGGAAATAAGTAGGAAGGTAGGTACCTAACAAGGGAAGGACAACCAGGGTCGGACTGGGCTGGAAGGGAAGGGCCCACAAACCCGGACCCGATACTGGATAATGGTAGATGGGATAGGAACTATCGGAAAATAATGTATGTACCTAATATACAAAACAAAGGGAGCGGGGATCGCCTGCTCGGTGTTTCGTGTGTCTCGTTGTTCGGCACAATTGTGTAGGTAAGCGTATTGATTATGATTTTCTGTATGGACTTGTCTGAAATAAATGAATTTATTATTAGGTATTATTATACATTTTTTGCGAAAATAAAAGGAATTTTGCAAAACAAATATATTTTTTCCCAAACTTTCTCAAATTAGGTAGTTAGGTTAGGTTAGGTATACCTTCTCCTTTTGCGAGGACGTTATACTGCAGAAGGAGACAGCGGAACGAGTCAGAGAGGAGGATCCTCTAGCTGAACCGTGCCGTCGGCGGAGAGCCGGAAGGAGGCGAAGGGAGTTCGATCGCCTTCTCCCGCTCAACGAAGGCCAGCGGGGTACGGGTGCGGGGAGCCCCGACCCTGCATTGCACAGGCCACCGGCAGTAGGAGATGTCCTTGATGTTCCGGGACATCCCCCTCCATCGCAGCAGGAGGATCGTGGGGTCTGCCTATGGCGGACAATCACTGGCAGAGTCGCGGTAGAATCCGATCGGGACCCCGTGACTTTGCCAAGTGCTGATGCAGTGTCGAGCCAGCCGTCGAATGATGAGTGGTTCGATGATGCATTAGCACTAAGGTGAGTGAAGGAACATCGATGGGTTTTTAGTCGGTATGCCGTTGGTCGCTGATATCTCATCAGTAGCTGGCGGAGAGCCCGACATACCCCTCCAGCTCTCCCCGAGCTGGGGGGCATGCGTAACGCATTTTCCCATCGATAAAAAAAAAAAAAAAAAGGTTAGGTATACCTGTTTTTGGTATTTTTATAATCTTTATAACTAACAGCTGATTCATTGAGTTTGAACTGATTTGAACCCAAATTAGTTGATTTTTACAAGTAGGTATTTTCAATGAAAAATATCGAATTTCCAAAAGTCGTAGAACAAACTTTATTGCCGATTCGAAGTTGAATAATACATACCTACTTATGAATCACCGTATATTTTCTGTGATTAGGCACCTACTTGGGTACATCCAAATACCTACATCTTATCTATGTTAATCTAAATAATAAGTAGTTAGAGAGGAATGACGCACATAGTAGGTTATCTACCTAAACATTGAATTCTGTGCCAAAACCTTGAATTAATCGTGCTTACCTACTTATTTAATTAACGATGGGTTTGTTTTCGCATAATTGTTACTTACTAAATACCTACTCATTATTGTTAGCAAAATCGTCAAAAAACGTTTAATGCTTGACATGTGACAGTAGAGGTACCCAGATATTTAAACAAAAGGACTCTGTGGGTACCCCCTAGATAATACGTCACTAAGTCTATGGTCCTAATTAATTTATGCCCCTCGGACCTCCCCGTAAAGAATAGTGAATGCGCAGCACCCTCCAAGTGTCCTAAAAACATACTAACCACAGAACACTATTACTCCCGAGATACTAACTAATAAAAGAAATGAATATGGTTATACCGACTGGCTCCATAATCTATGGATAGCAGCCCTATGGATCTATGGATACAGCACCTCTGTCTGACAGTCCTTCAGCCGTCTTTGACAGCGTTGTCTTGACAGCTATCTTAGCTTGCGTAAAACGGAACGCAGTGTTTATTTACGTTCGCAAGTCAATCGCACGCAAATAACAATAGTCATTACATTACGCACAAAATCAAAAATTCTCAAGTGTGATGCTAATTGAAATGAACTGAAAATGTTGTGGTATCTGCCATGGTCTGAGAGCATCAAGAAGCGAGCCTGCAGGTACCTGCTACAGCGTTATCTCGGCAACTTCCTGAAGGAGAAACTCACTTTGGATCAGCTGAGTGTAGACCTTTACAATGGAACTGGTACCGTTTGCGATGTTAGCCTTGACTGCGAAGTGAGTATTATCACGTATTATCATTTTACTTCCTATTTACTTTTTTACCAAACTGAGTTTTGTATTTCAACGCTCAATTTGCGTCGCCTGCCAATACTATGTGCGCATCACGGCGATGTAAACACGTGCTTATTTATGAGTTTAGACAAAGAACATTATTGTCTTGTTCCTTATTTTTGTCACAATACGAGTACTTGCTAAAGGCATCTACTTGCTGCATTATTGGCACTGCTTGATATATCCAAATCTTGCTTTGCAAGAATCACTTAATTTGTGTAAATAAACATTAAAGATAACTAAACCCCATTCTCAATGTGGTCAAGGTTACTAGAATAATGCTAAACTGATAACAACATACATAGGTATGGTCAGAAAATTATTTTATGAATTTATATGATTAAATACCTACTTTTTTGTAATTATCACATTCTAAATGCATTGAGTGGATGCACTTCATAATATAATTTATACTTAAACAAAGCATTTCAAAAGAGTTTATCCTTGATAATTCTTTATCCTTAAATTTACAAACTTGTTATCGCCAAAATTACTGGTCCCTATAATGAGCATATTTAACTGTCAATGAGACTTATCTAACTGTAAGTATCAATGAGACTTATCTAAACTTATCCTATCCTACTAATATTATAAATGCAAAAGTTTGTGAGGATGTTTGGATGTTAAAATGTTTGTTATTCAATCACACTGTAACGGCTCAACCGATTTTGTTGAAACTTGGGATATAAAGAGTTCTGTACCTAGAATAGCATATAGGCTACTTTTTTATGTAGGTACCACGCGAGCCAAGCCGCGGGCGGAAGCTAGTCAATACATAAAACAGTAAATCCAAGTAAATCACAATATTCTTACCACATGTTTTTTTTTTTAATAAAGAGTTTTAGGACATTTTACTGATATTATAAATGCGAATGTTTGTGAGGATGTTTAGATAACACCAACATTTAATATCAGACACATTGGGGCTTCAAGGTCCTTCCTCTTAGTTCTCAGTTGTATTGCTCTTTTTTGCATGCATGTTTTTTATGACAAAAGCTGTATCAATATTTTACGTAACTATAACCCCACAATTGTATGCTGTATCTTATTTTGGACTCCCCTAGAGGATATAGAGTCTATAATTGATCAATCAGATCAATTATAGACTTGTCGTTTTTCATGTATTCGAAAGTAAACCTTATTCCTTTAACATCTAGGCTCTCAACGAATTGGGGGATGCCCAGAATTGGCCGCTGGAGATAGTGGATGGCCGCATGCATGAGATCACAGTCACCATCCCGTGGTCGACATTGCTTAAAGATGACTCCATTGTTGAAATCAATGGACTCTCCCTCACAGTTCAACCAAAAGTGCGGGCGGAGCCAGGTACGCCTTTGTTATTTACGAGTTAAATTTAAGACTGCATTGATCTATTATCCAGACAACTATACTTTATAAGAGAAATGTTATCTATTTTTCATCATCATCATCAACAGCCTTTAGAAGTCCACTGCTGGACATAGGCCTCCCCCAAAGAGTTCCATGACGAACGGTCTTGAGCCTTCTCCATCCACCGACTTCCCGCAACCTACACAATGTCGTCGGTCCATCGGTTGGGGGGCTTCCAACACTGCGTCGCCCAGTTCGTGGTCACCATTCGAGAACCTTTACTCCCCAACGGTTGTCGGTTCAGCAAGCTATATGGCCTATTTTTGGGTGTTAAAATCCATATTATACAATTTTCAGTATCTTCAATGCTGGAGTCGATGTGGTCGTCCATGTCCTCGTCCATGCAGCTGGCGGCGGAATGTCTCCGAGAGGAAGATGGACCTCAGGAGTCACATGCCGTTGAGGGGATTGAGATGTTCGCACATGCTATCGATTCAAGTAAGCCTTTTTAAATTATATACCGTAAATCTCTTCGTTGTTGATCACCGGTGGGTGGAAAAGGACTAATAGGTACTGTATTTGATTTTACAGGCTGATGATGAGGTATATTTTTAGCCTACCCTTTATAGATCAGCTCAACCTTCAGCGCGGTCACGAAAAGAATGGGTGACCGCGCGCCTCTGTGCTACGGTACAGCTATACGACGGAAGCCTATTAACTCCTTCGACTGAGTTGGCCACTAATTCATACAAACTTTCTACAAAGTGTTTTTTTTTTCATTTCAGTCTTGAGTCGAGTGAAAGTCAAATTCGTAAATACAAAAATACGAATAGAACACGTACCCAAAAACGGCGACAGAGGCATGGCTCTTGAAATCCACATTAAGAAGTAAGTGCTTACCCACAGTACCTGTCAAATTAATTCGATTTCTTTTGGTATGGGAAACTATATATACTTATTAGTACCATTACAACAGTTGGACCCTGAACAAATATTTTTGTCCCGCCGCGGGGATCGAGCCCGCACATCATGCGTCTCAGCAGAGCACACGCCCGCTATGCCAACGAGGTCATTTTTTTTATTTTTTTATACTACCGAAGTGGCAAACAAGCATACGGCCCACCTGTTGGTAAGCGGTTACCGTTGCCTATGAGCGCTTGCAATACCAGAGGCATCACGCACGCGTTGCCGACCCCGAACCCCCTCCCCCCCTAAAGAGCTCTGGCAACCTTACTCATCGCAGGAACACAACACTATTTGAAACAAATAATGTTATTTGGCTGCGATCTTTTGTAAGGCGGAGGTACCTCCCCAGGCGGGCTGCTCCAATTCAGAACGAGAAAATCTCGCTGTGCCCTACCTCCTCCTAATCATCGTACACACATTCATCACAAGCTATATAAAAAAAACATTTTCGTCTTACTTGTGATGTATGTTTGTGGAAGTAGGCAGACCAACTCCGAACCGACAACCGTTGGCGAGTACAGGTTCTCGAATGGTGACCGGGCGACGCAGTGTTGGGAGGCCCCCGACCCGATGGACCGACGACATTGTGAAAGTTGCGGGAAGTCGGATGGAAGAGGCTCAAGACCGTTCGTCAATGGAACTTTTTATGGGAGGTCTATGTCCAACAGTGGACTTCTACAGGCTGATGATGATGATTGTATTACTATTAAAGAACACTACTGCCTTTTGTGCACATAATTATGACCTCTGTACAACAGATTAGAATATTCCGATATTTTGGGACTATCGGCCTTGATGATACGAATTTAAATGAGCAATCGTTGTGACTACCGTAATTGCCAAAAATAGACCTTATAAGCTTCAACCTCAATTGGAACTCAAAATGCCACAAGTTAAATATTTTGCTTGACAATTTCACTATCCCACTTCCCACTAATATTATAAATGCGCAAGTTTGTAAAGAATTGAGTATGTTTGTTACTCTTTCACGCCACAATCACTCAACGGATTGGAATGAAATGTGGCACGTATGAGTGATGTGTAAAGCCTAGATAACATAAACGAGTAGGTAGTATGTCGCAATTCTATTTACACATACAATCATCATCATCATCATTTCAGCCGTACGACATCCACTGCTGAACATGGCCTCCCCCACAGACAGAGCAAATTCCTTATAAAGTGTGGGGATTTGTTTTTCACTCACCACGCTGGACATGCGGGTTGGCGAGCGCAGTTAGAGCTATCGTTGTTAAAATGAGCGACGCTGCTGCCCATCCCCTAGCTTTCTTCCCTTAGTCGCCTCTTACGACATCCGCGGATAGGTAGATATGGAGGGGCCTATTCTTCAGCCGGGGCCACCACGGCCAGTACACATACAATGTTTTGTCTTATTCCAGCATCGATTACTTCGACGAAGCAGGCACCGAACCCACTCCAGACATGACAGACCCGGAAAAATCTAAAACCTACGTTGTCGCCACATACACAAACAAAAGAATCAAATTTGACGGAGTCACTTTATACACAGACGAGTTCCCTTCAAAGCTGCGTACCATGGCGCGGAGTCTAGTCATGGAGAAGTCCGCATCCTCCCAAGCGGATAAAACCGACGGCACTGATACACCAGACGTAAACTACACTAGTACTGTATCCGATGTCTTCTACGAGACTCGAAGCGTGATATCCACAATCGAACCGGATCCGATCAAAGAAATCATAGCTGATGCGAAGAGCCGTACGGAATCGCGAGAGTTGACCCCAGATGAGAGGTCGAACCAGCCTGATCCGATTCTCTTCGCTAAGCTGGTTGGTCAGCAAGAGTTGGCGTTGAAAATCAAGCATACAGAAGAGGTTGATGGCCCTAAGGTGGAGATCAGAGTTCTACTCGGATCGTTTATAGTTTTTCTATCGCCAAGGCAGCTTCATACTTTGATTGAGCTCGTTGACGCTTTGAACCAGCCGGATCTAGAAGATACAAGGTAAAGTCATTCTTATCACTTAACATATAGAGTCTGTTATAATATTTCGCATAAATGTAACCTTGTGCAATTCAATTCCATTCAAAATTAGTACTTATCCTTTTGAAGATGGAGTTGATTTTCAGTTGGCTAATACTTTTTGCAGTAATATTCCTATGAGGCCTAGTGGAATGAACATCCACTGTAAACCAATGAAGCAAGCCGACTTCCAGCTGATAGAAGCGCAACTCCTGGGTAACTTGGAGCAGCAGACCACCAAGCCTGCTGGAAAGTATGGTTGGTCTGGACCTAGTTTTGGTAAGTCAACATTTTCTACATAATATATAGTTGTCTGTTTAGAGTAATGTTGAGGACCCTAAGCAAAAAAATAGGTCCTTAAAGTCTGGTCCTCTACATCTGGACATAGGCCTCCCCCGCGGTTTCGCTTGCGTGATACCTAGATTATATATAGCCCTAAGAAAGGATATATGCTACTTTTTGTCTGGATAGCCGCGGGCAGCCACTAATATATAATAACTAGCTTCTGCCCGCGGCTTCGCTTGTGCGATACCTAGACAAAAAGTAGCCTGTATGCTATTCTAGGTAGAGAACTCGATCTATTCCAAGTTTCATCTAATTCGGCTGAGCTGTTACAGCGTGATTGAACCACAAACATCCTTAAAAACTTTCGCATTTATATTATAGTAGGATGCTGTAATGTAGCTCAGTTGAGTCTGCCAATGAGACTGCTTTATTTCCAGAGGAAAGCGACATGGAAAGCGAGAGGTTCCATCCGATGACGTCAAACAACCAGATGACTGAGAGTTTCACGTCGTCTGTGAGTTCGATGAGCACGAGTATGACGTCCAGTGTCAACCTGCCCACCGCTCAGCCGAGGATAAAGCGGAATAAGAAAGGTGACTACCAATTTGACGACCTCGGTGGGTTCGATTCCCGCTGCGGGATAAATATTTGCAGATCAAGTAAAAAATTTTTCCAAGGCTGTATGTTGGGGTACCATGGTACTGGTACTGGTAGTTTCTGATACCCAAGACACAGGGAATCCTAGTGTGGGCTCAGAACTATTACGATTTTGGGTGTTAATTTGTTATTTGTCGTTGTCAAGCATGGAATAAATAAACTAGATAAAAAGCCTTGTTAGCTGAAGCCGTGTTGGCCTAGTGGGAGGTACCGCGATTATCGATCCGAAGGTCGTGGTTTCGAAACAGAACGCAGACCAATTACTTTTTTAGAAAGAAAAGATTAAGTCTAGTAATAAAATATGCTAGCAACCTCTCAGATCTCCAGGCTATAAGATCTTTGAAATTGTCTGAGGGGGGTAGTCAGAGGCACGTCCTAACATTTTTGCACCTGCCCACATTTTGCAGTAGTGAGTATTCCATACGTGACAATTAATCCATTACATATTGGAAACCAAGTTACTCCATTACCTTAATTTTTTTAATCAATTCTATGTTTAATTACAGTGCCACATATAGACGGTGACCCGACGGCTGAGGTGTCTCATGTCAGTCTACGGGTTACATCTTTATCTTGTGTTCTACTGCATAAGGTAAATACATAGGTCCTCACGTTTCATTTTCTTGGGCTAATATATTTGTTGAAGATCTTATTTAAATACTACTTGTACGAACTTGTTCACTATCCTTCAAAAGTGAATGTTGTATTCATTCCGAATGAAAGCATGAAGAGTTACATACTATCGGCCTTATTATTAGAATGCATTACTAGGCGCATTATGCTGAGTCGTTCTCCCAATTTGTAACCACATCTCCGTAAATATTAACCGCCATTGTCATTTACTCTCAAGTACCACTTATTTAGTGCAAGGTATGGCACTAAATAAGTGGCAAGTACCACTTATTTAGTGCCATACCTTGCACTACAAGACTCTTATTATACTCATAAAAGAACTTCATCCTAAACAGAAATTGTAACAAATATTGTGTGTTGTATGTAAACCACAAAAATATCTCGTAAGGATTTAAGAAATACTGTTTTTCTTTTAAAGCTCGTTAGATTATTATAAAGTCACACTTACCTTTTTAAATTAACCTAAGGCTAGTTCCATTTTGCTAAGAGCTACACTTTGCTGGCGATATAAAATGCCCTCCCAAACACGCGCGTGCTCCAGAAAGTTTTCATAAAATCTGCCATTACTAATTTATTTTTAAATAAAATCGACGGTATGAATTGTATAATAAGTTCCTCAAGAGTAACCTTTTATGAATCTGCTATTTGACGCATAAGCAGAATTCTCTCTAAGTGGGCATTTTTTGATTTGTAAATGATTCGTATTCGGATCATATTATGATTCATCACAAGTGGCCTTTTTAACCTCCCTGGTTTGGTGCTGAGGTTGGTAGAATATATTTATCCGCCTGTGGCTATACTTACCGACTGTGCTTTACCTACTGAACTACTTTTAGCTGTTCTGTGACGGTGTTATCTTTACATGCGCTCGCTCTTCATAGAAAATAAGTAAAGATTGTTTACAATTTTTCTTACATTTAATATTGAGAACCTAATGTCTAGACAAACCTAACATAGGTTTTAAGACATTTACTACCATTCATTTGTATTCCTTTTGTGTAATGAATAAAAAAATAAAAAGAACTTCTAGATAGATAGAAGATAGAAATCATTTATTTATTTATTCTCTTCTTGCCTTCTTGGTTGAAACTCCTGAATGATAACTTTAATGCGTTTCCCAGGACATTCTAATTGGCTCTTCAATCGGCTCCGACTGTATCTCACCGAACAGCGCTTACAAAATGCACGAGGCCGCGTCTCAGTTCTTCGAAAAACTGACTTCGCTGTATATCAGTGAAGGAGATGTCTTCAGCGCGGTTAACGACGCTATCGACAACGCTGCTAGGTCGAACCATTTGAGGTAAGATTAAAAAAAAACAATTTTATCCGCGTACCTACGTAACAGAGTTTTGTAACTAGTTACGTAGGAAGATATGGTTTCTCGCTCTGCGATCAGAGAGTTCAGAGTTCATTTATTGATAAAAATTTGGTTACACGTCATAGCAGTAGGTAATAATATGAGAAAAATAATAATTAATAGGTCCATAAATAGGTAATATATCGGGTTACAGAGCCTGAAAAGATCCTATAATCCTAATAACATAATAAACTAGCTTGTGCCCACCCGCGACTTTGCTCTCGTAGTACCCAGATAAACATCCCATATGCTATTCTAGGTGATCTGTTCCAGGTTTCATCGAAATTGGTTGAGCCTTTACAGCGCAGCGTGATTGAACCACAAATATCCTCACAAACTTTCGCATTTATAATATTAATAGGACGGAAGCTAGTATATAATAAACATTATAATGGTTGATTACAGGCTGCTCACATCCGACATAACACTGGACGGGAGCGAAAAAGTGACGACACACGGCAGTCAAACTGTCTGTGAAGCGGCGGTTAGACACATTCTAGTCAGAGAGTGCCTTTACACGCCCGCGCCCGGAGAGGACGGGAAACCGCAAAGCTTTGATCTGATACGCTTTGAGAGTAAACGTAAGAACCTTTTTAAACTGGCCTTACAGAAGATCGCAGCCAAATAACATTATTTGTTTCAAATAGTGTTGTGTTCCTGTAGTGAGTAAGGTTGCCAGAGCTCTTTAGGGGGGAGGGGGTTCGGGGTCGGCAACACGTGCGTGATGCCTCTGGTATTGCAAGTGCTCATAGGCTAGGGTAACCGCTCGCTGCTTGCCGCTCAGGTGGGCCGTAAGCTTGTTCGCCACCTCAGTAGTATAAAAAAATAGGCTTGAAATTCCTCTCCCACGCTCACTCCAGCCAAAATCCCCGATATCCCGAGCGCCCCGAAGTAAAACTCTTTTATTTCGTTAACTACATTTTTTAAAATATTTTTCACCCTTTTCTTTCGACATAATTCGAAACTAAAACTTAATAAAGTCACAAAAGGTATAATTAAAAATAAATAAAGTATAAAAACCCGTCTGAAAAAACCACGGTATAAGTTTCACATAGATGGGATATGTGGTTGCCTAAGCAAATCAAATTAGACCTTAAAAAATAGGTTTTTAAAAACATTATTTGGTTTGTCTTTGGTAGGTTCTAGTGACTATTGACCATTGATTGTAGCCTTGTGCTTGCCAGCCTGATATGAGTTGCTATATAGCTTTTAAAACCTCCTGTAAGATGTTTACCAATCAAGTCGTTCATTACCCAGAAATAACTAGGTAATGACACGATGAATTATATATATATATATATTTTTTTATATATATTTTTTTTACTTGTTTACAATTAATTTGTTTTTTTATTTTTAATTTGTTTACATTTATTCCACAGCGGATGAGGACGATGAAACTTCAAGTCGGCGAGGCTCGACTTCCAAAGCGAATATTCGAGTGAATTTCAAGCAGACTTCGAAATTCGTACGAGTTGCGGGCGAGAAGAAACTTGTGTATCCGACAACTGATATTGTGTAAGTTTTATAAGGCAAAACATTTATAAAAAGCAACATTGATGTCAATCAAGTCTTTGCTACGAGAAACAGTGCTTACACTGATGTGTTATCCTTTCTGGAATATCCATAGCGATAGTGCAAACATTATTCAAACTCGCCCCTAGAACTCGAATTATATGCGTTCATACATACCGACAGAAATACAGACCGACTAACATTTATTTAGTAATTTGTTTTAAAGTAACCCACACTAAAGGGAAATACTAAGATTTTTATAATATGGCAAAAAAATCGACTCTCTTGATACGCCATACATCTGCGCCACCGAGTCGACTCCTCTTCCTGTCGTAATTCTTTGGAATGTTGTGTCTCGGCTTCAAGTACCATAGTCCAAAATGTATTGGGTATTATACAAATATTTCCATCAGTATAAGTTTACGAAACTATCAAAAGAATTTTCTTATTTTCAGAGTAAAATGCACGCCATTCTACGTAGACGTAGAACTGACGTTAATGGAGCGAATGTCCGCGTTATTCTTCGGTGGAGTGGCAAGTACAACACCCACAGCGCCGACACCCCTCACGGCGCAGAACCAACTCAACTGCTCACTGCAATGCCCTAGCCTCAATGCTATGCTTAGGTATGAAAAATAGAATGGTCCTTCGAACCAGATACATTAGTGAGTCAAGGATTGAAGCCTTAATATTAGCTTGTTAATGGCGCAATAGACTTTTGGAAATGGTATGTCGTCCGATAGTTTAATAAGAGTCAACATTGTCATCATAATATATTTAGTCTCATCATCATAATGATCAAAATATTTATAGTCTTATAACATTAAACCTGTAAAGTTTTTCATCTTCAGTTAGAGAAGGATTTGGTAAACTACACTTCAACATTCGCAGAAAATAAATAAATATTCCGGACATATCACACACGGTCAACTGATCCCAAACTAGGCTAGGCATAGCGTGTACTATGGGTACCAGAGACTGATATACATAATAGATAGATATAATAGACTGATATATAATAGACTGATGACATAATAGATATAACACCCAGACACAGAACAAACATCTGTATTCATCACTCAAATGTTTGTCCAGCGCGGGAATCGAACCCGCGACCTCTAGCGCAGAAGGCAGAGTTACTACCAACTGAGCTATGAGGCCAGTCTACTAATAAACAATAATAATAAATTAAATACAACAATACTTAAACCTGGAACATCTAAGTCTCTCCCTTCTATGGTATAATAGCTGTTATTCTATTAACAAATAATTTCATTCCCAGATTCCCGATAGCTGATCTCCGTCCAGGCTTGAGCAAGGAAGCGCGCCGAGTCCGTCCTGACTACCTCCTGTTCAAATTCTCAAACGCAACTATAAGCTCTCAACAATCGCCGAGTGTTCGGCCGCTGCCTACAACAATCACTCTAAAAGCAACTTCGCTGGATCTGTATTATCATGTAAGTGGACCTTAGCTCTTCAGGATACGGTTGAAAGTCCCTTGTATGTTTGGAATATTGTGATTTTTCACCAATCGTCCGCTGCCTAAAGCGGTTACTTTAAAAGCAACTTCGCTTTATTTGTTTTGCAATGATAGTGGACCGTAGCTCCTTGAAATACGTTTGAATTTCAGTTGCATTTTACAAATATTTTTTTTATCACAGGAAAATGATACCTTGCCTGCAACTCACATAGCCAATACGACAATGGACAGCAACTCCAGTGAAGGGAACATTTTGAGTGGCAATATACCATCTACATTGCTTCCTACGTAAGTAACTCAAAAAAAGTCTTAATTTCGCTCTGCAGTTTATTTCTTGAATACGGAGTACGGACGAACAACTTATTGTTTTAGAAGACAGAAGCTAGTTTTTTGTGCACGAAAGGAGCCTCTTAGAGGCGCATTTTAATCCTTTCACTACACTGATTCTTTCACCGATAGCCATAGGCCCTTTTCAGGGCCACCATACCTCAACCTGGTCACTGACCTAATACAGGATGGCCTAGAAAGAATCAGTGACACGACAAGAAGAAGAAGTAGAACAGTGTTTCGTTTCTATTCACAGAATATCACTCACATTCAAGCCCAAAAACCCGAACAAGGGTGCATTTGACAGTCTTCATGACGAGCCGTGCTTCACCCCTGCCTCTGTGAACCCTATGACGACTTCTATGTACATTATGTCAAGTCTACGAAGCACACAACCTAGCCCATTTAGTGGAAAGAAGTGTGCACATCAGAGCGTCACTAAGCATGAGAGCAGCCCGCAACAAAGTAAGTTGTACTGAATAGGATGTCAGATTTATTGTGCGGCAATCTGTAATACAACCAAGTCCATAAAGTTAGGAAAAAAACTCATCAAAGTATCAGTGAACACAAAAAAAATCATTAAATAAAGAATAATCCTTAAGTATAGAGTATTTTTTAATCCAATCAGCATTCGTCTGAACTCGTAATGATATTCATAGTGAAGTTTAGTGTCATGAAATTGCCTTGTCCTTTTACGTAAGTTTTTTTGTAATCCGAACGGCATAGGTTTTAACTCGTACTGATTTCTGTAATCGAAAATACTTTGTACTAATATATGGTTCGTTGGCAACTACGTTAGTTACTGGATGTTAGATTGAGATTAGGAAAAAATACTTCAGCTTGACATTCCCGTCGGTTTTACTTTGATTCCTCGTAGGAAATTATCTTTATTTATTACAGGTCAAGAAGAAGAGCTTATCGTACCAGGAAACGATGAGGAAATGGCCGAATTCACAAGCAATTCAATAGAACTGTCTTCTATACATCTTGAATTCAACCTGCCTATTCTTAGCTTACAACTTGAGTAAGTAAAGTTATCTTATCTCGGCCCTCCTCTGCTCAAATTTCTAATATTCTTCTTGCGACTCTTCTACAGTCCGTACATTATTTATTTTTATTCTAATCTTTCAGATCAAAACAGCTCTACGAGATAATATACAACAGAATCAATTCAGACTTACTGCTTTGGGAGCCGCAGATTACGGATCCATTCGAAATAAGCCCTTTTGCGTGCGCCGCCATTAACCCCGCCTTTGGAATGTGCAAAGCGAAAGGATACGGTAAGTCTACCGTGTTTAATTGTTCCTCGTCTTTATTTTTACCTTAGGGGTCGTTTGTTCATCGTTTTACTAGTTCTCTCTTGCTTGCTTAGGTTTATTACTACCAATATTCATTTTTAAATCAACTGTTTCTTCTACTTGTCGTGTCACTGATTCATTCTTGGTGATCCTGTATTAGGTCCAGGTTGAGGTATGGTGGCCCTGAAAAGGGCCTATAAACCGTCGATGAAAGAATCAGTGTAGTGAAAGTATTAAAGTGCGCCTCTTAGAGGCTCCTTTCGTGCACAAACTGGTAATCGACAGCGGCTCCAAAGAGTTCCATAATCTTACAGCTTGAATTGTAAAAGATTTACTATACGTTTGGGAACTATGAGGTTGGGTTAAGAGCTGCAGATTCATCATCATCACCTGTAAGGGCTGAAAGTCCCTAAATTACGCCACACCACAGAATATAAATAATTAATGATTCTGCGTTTAATTGGTACAAAACCAATGCCACCATGTCACATTGACTGCCACGTAATACATTGCGAACTAAGCTTACTTGTCCGTAATGTAAAGCTATATGCATCTGCTCATATCGGTGGCGCATCTACCCTGCCCGTTTTGCCTTCAACTTTGATGTTATAAACAAAACGCCCATAAAAAACCTGAAGTTCTCTTGATTGGATTGATTTTTCCACCCTCATGACTAATACTTTTGCCTGATTTCGGTGTATTCTTTACAGATTCAGACTCGGACAGTTCGTCGTCAGAAGAGGAAAATCTCTACTATTCCACATACGACAACAAGCTAAAGAAAGGAATGGGTACGCTCAGACCCGCCCCAGAAAAGATTGACACGCACAACTTCTGTCTCACTTTCAAAGTTGGAAAAGGACTGTTGACTATCTATGCGCCTGTTAGGGTAAGAACTTTAGTTCTATCATCGATATTCACTGCGTTTATACGACACTGGCATCTCCAATTATACGTTCTACCTTAATTGCGAGAGAGATAACTAGCATGCCTTTTTCTCTCTTCTGACCATTCAATTTGTAAATAGGTGGATTGCCGTGGTGGCAAAAAGAATAGCTTTATCTGCGCTGGCCAACCCGCATGCCCAGCGTGGCGAGTATGGAAAAAACCCCCCCGAAACGATTGTTTCTGTAATCTATGGGGGAGGCCTGTGTACAGCAGTGAACGTCCTGCGGCTGAAATATAAAGATGATGATTAAAATCATGTTTTCAAAAATTTTCGCCACAGGACAGCAACAAACGCGTAGTACCAGGTCAGATGGGGGAATTGGTGCTCGAAGCTCACAAACTATCCATGTGTGAAGTGAGCGGACTAAACGGACGGCCCAAGACAGCTCAGCTTTGCTTACGGGCTGGAAAGGTCACGCTTTATCATGACTGTAAGTACATACTTTAAAACACGTGATCTGCAAGTTTTCCGCGCGAATCTCGACTCTCAAGTGTGTTCTTAAGGCACAGATCCAATTAGCATAATTAGAAATAAATGACAAGATTCGAGATCTTTGTTTACTATTACTTTTCTGTGGTTTTTCTGTTTTTATATGGGAGTGATGTATCTGTTACTAGGATAGCTTGTAATACCACAAATTAAATAATATAGTTAATTTGTGGTATTTCAAGCGTCTCACTTATTTAGGAGAAATGGTATATTCTCCTAAATGAGTGAGATTAAAAAATCTTTTTTGTAATAATTAATATTGAATTATACAGTTTTTTGAAATTAGGGACCGTATCAACTCTGCTCATTATTATCAAATATGTAACAGAACAGAAAATACACAAAGCCGTGATAGTAACGTATAAAAACGCGAGAATGCCATTGAAGGTAACGTATCCAAATGTAGAGTTTATTTCTATTCTAGCTCTTTTATCGATACCAACCGAAAAGCCACCATTACGGACATACGGATCATCCCTACCACTGAATCTCAAGAGTACCATCTACCCGTCCGGCAGGGGGGTGATGGTGAAGGAGCAGTTGGCGCAGAAGGACATGTTCACACTAGCCTTGAAAGTAGACCCTGATTCTGAGACGCCTAATTTGAAGGTCAGTTATATCATACGTTGTAATCCTGCCCTATAACAAAAGGCAATACGAGAAGTAGGCAATATAGTAGAATCTATGACCCATCGTTTTTTTTTTATTAATTGTGACCACTGCGTCTCAGGTAGCAGAATAGATATCAGATTTGATATGGCATTTTTTTTATTTTATTTGGGAAACAAACAGTACCATATTCCACTTAAACTAAAAACTTATAAATATACACTAACCAGTAAAGTTTCCTCTATAAGATAAACAATAAAAGCAAGTGAACAGACTTAAAAAACAACAAAATACTAACAAATATCAAAAATACATATAATAAAAAAAAACATTCAATTTTACCTAAATAAAAATAATTAATGTTTCTCACTAATGGGCAATGCTTTGTAGCTTTCAGTAACATTATAATTTCTAATACCTACAATCCTAGCAGGGAATATTTTGAAACGTAAAATTTTATTGACGATTGTTGATGTGCTCCTAAGACTAGCTAGACTAATAACTAATAGTTATGTGTCTAATACATCAATGACACATCACTTATTATCATCTATGAACCTGCAAAAGTCCACTGCTGGCTGGACATAACCTCCCCTAAAGAGGGCCTTGAAAAACAGCCTAAGCCTTCTACTGCCATCGACTTCGACCAAGGTCGAGTTGACCAATGGTTTTAGCTGGCGCAACCTTCGGGATTTCATAATTTGCTTTTCTGTTAGCTCCTTTAACCACTTAACTTAAAACCACTGAAGGTTTTAAGTTTGATACGTTTTTACAGACAATATGCATAGCCCTCGGTATAGAACAAGCTACTCTACGGCATCGAGGTGACAAAGGTATTGCTTGGCTAACACAGCTTATGGACGTGCTTGACGTGCTGGACTATCCCGTGCTAGGGTACACGCCGTCGACTGTACTCTCCGAATTACACGTACATGTTCAAGATGCACACGTGGACTACAGGTGTGTTGCACAAATTTTTATCAAAGTTCCGTTGTCACATGACATTCTTCCCTCCTCATGAGATTCCCATACCAGATACTTTAACTCAGCTATACTATATTTATATGTAGTAGACATATAAATTCTACAAAACTCATAGTGTCTTAATCATAACTATGTAGTATAATAAATGCGAAAGTATGTTTGTTTTTTGGGATGTACTTCTTTCTCCTTCGTTCATGCAGTATGGTGCAATTGATCTAAGTAATTTTTTTCATTAAAGAGACGGTGCGCGATATAAATAACTTTTGTCCAGGTACGATACGAGCACAGCCGTGGGCGGAAGCTAGTAATAAACACTTTGTCCCCAGGCCACTTTACCTGCCAATTCGAACAGTTCTCTCGCTCGGCAACTTCAGTGTATCCAGCAATCTCATAGCAGAAACCAACACATCCTGCCTTCGGTTCCTAGCTCAGGAGTGTATGCTCTTCCTCTACCATCTTCAAGGCACCAAGTCGAATGTTGCAGTACCACAAGATGATGATAAGCAGCCGGACTTGAACAAGGATTATGTTTGTGTGATGGATCTGGGGCTGTTTGAGCTGTCTTTGCGCATAGAGGACAAAGTCAATGGAGTAAGTTCTGACACCGATTTTGTACGACCACAAAATGCTCGTGAGTAACGAAAAGCGACATTAATCCCGATGTTTTTGGATCTTTTCTTTTCATTCTTATTTAGGTAGCAACCTATAGTAGAACTTCTCGTACGTCCAATGATTAGTTATAAAGATCCAGAAATTAAAGAACAGTAGATTTGAAAAAGTTCGGTAAAAAATCTGAAAACAAAAATATCCAAAGTTTTATTCGCTAATTTTATCAACAAATAGCGTATATTAGTCCCGGAATACGTTGTTTTCATATTGTATATATTTCAGACCAACGACCAGCCCCAAGTAGATCTCAGTGCATCAAACAGCATGGTAAATCTATACACCTGTTGGGATTCTGCGTCTGCGCTCTGTCGTCTTCTAACATACGCGGCGTCTGACGGAGACTCGCAAACGCCCTTCGACCCTTCGTCGCGGCATACTAGCATCTGCTCTGATCATCCTTTGGAGCCTTTAGTAGGTACGTACCTTGTGAAATGTAGAATAGACTTTCTTAACATTGTATATTTATGTGGATTATAGAGAATTAACAGTAATGAGCCCAACGTAATGCCTTGTGGTACACCGTAATTGAAAACAAATGTTGTGCTTGCTTGAAAGTGAAAAAGACTGAGGCAATTTATATTTTGTTGTTAAGTAGGTACTTGTGGATGGAGTTTGTTTATAAAGATGTAGAAACTAAAAATGAGGATCCAACACTTACTTATTGTACACCAAACTGATAAAAAAAAGAGTGTATCTGGGCTTTATTTTGAAAGATCCGCCATTTGACCATTTTTAGCAAGGCCCTAAAGGCCTACCTTCCGATCTTTAGCTCAAAAGCAGCCGCAGAATCTATATAGAATCTATCTTTTCAGGGTTAGAAGAAAGACCAATTGAAGAAATAAGAGAGCTCTCGCCTAGTGAAATTCAACAAGTGAACGATCTCATGGCAGAAGCGATGAAGGAGAGCCCAAACACAACTCGTAAGTTTGTTTTCATGACCATTTTGCTGTAGATAGTTTGCTCTAGTAAATTATCCTGTAACCCCGGTCTCAAGAAAACGGGTTTTGACCGAATTGTCTTGCATCACAAATGTTCGGAACCACAAGTTCTAGATCTTTCAAATTTGACATTTGGTCGCTAAGGACTTTTTTTAATTCACGTCGTAAAGCGTTGATACATCTACGTTTGTGTGAAAAATGTTTGACGAGAATCTAGAAGTTAGCTAATGTTAGTGTCAAGTGGTAAATTCTAGTTCCCAATTATTGTGGCATTCGGTTACGCCTTCAAGATTCGAACTTGTTAAATACTCGTATGTTTGTGATATTTTATATCTTACAGTAGACGAGGATGAACTAAACAGCTCAACCGAGAAAGAAGGCGTGGAGATATTCTTCTTTCCCGACGAATCCAACAAAAAGCGTCAAATCATAGATACGACAGATTTAGAAGAACCCAAGTCTATAGAGTTTGAAGAAAATGTGATGGAATCTAGTCAAGATAACAAGCCGATGAATGTGCAAGTGGCTAAAGATTTGGGTGATCTAAGTACGCCTAAATCTACGCCCAAGAAGGTTAAACGGAAAAAAGTTAGTATTTTAAACTTTATTGTTTCTCTCTCGTTAATTGTCGTGCTTGAGGTAGTCTTTTTTGTAAGTAATAACCATATTTATTTAGGTACACGAACCTCCCTCTATAATCACTTCTCTCTAGCCTCAAAGGTTTGCTGGAAGAAAAGTCTTTTTAGGGTTAAGCTCACCTTTGTACATACCTTTATTTTTTAATTGTTGTTATCTATGTTTTCTTGTGTACAGTAAAGAATAAAGGTATGGTGTTTCTGAAAAAGGTCTCGTCACTCATCGTCAAAAAATGTCAAGTGGAGTGAAAGGATTTCATACTCTTCTAGTCATAACGATTTCATTACAAGGCTTTATAACGTCGCCTCATTCAGGTGAAATCCACTGGAGATGGGAGCAACACAGATGACGAATACTGCATCATAGAGACCAGCGCGCGAAACTCAGCCCAGGATAACGAAATGGACGAGCCTATTGTGAACTGGATAGGGCCAGGCCCAGTCTTTATGTGCGATAATCACTTCACGGTCCCGGCAGCTAGGAGTGATGTGCTTAAGGCTCCTAAGAGCTTCCCTCTGCCAATGCTAAGGTAAGTCATTGTATCGCTTTATTCTATGAAAAGCGAACGTAAATTCCTAGATATCTTGGGTATACCAATGGGAGAATAAAATAACCAGGCGCCGTACCATCAACTTTGCAATTATGTTTAGGCGTTGACGTAAATTACACCACCTAGCAGATACACATCACGATGAAATTAGACAATGAATTTCCGACAAAAACTCGGTAACCCCCTTTTAGAGCACCCTTGACTGGACTGGGATTAAGTAACTGTGTTTTTTTTTTTTCAGATACACTCTACAAGAGATGAGCGTCACTTGGAACATGTACGGCGGCAATGACTTCCGATCCGCGGCCGACCCGGCGCCGGTCAAGAAATCCGTCACCATCGATGACACCAGGAAACAGAGCCCGCCTACTGCTGTCAAGTAAGGAAATTGTGGAGGAGGTAGGGCAAAACGAGGTTTTCTCGTTATTGGAGCATCCCTTCTGGGGAGGTAGTTCATAGTTCATTTATTAATAACGGATAATAGTTACATGTCAAACACAGATTTATATACTGTTATCCTTACATAGCATAATAATTATCAATAATCGATTAAATATAATAATATAATATTGATGTCAAAATGAACACAATCATAATTAAGACAAGAAATAAATACCTCTGCCTCACAGAAGATCGCAGCCAAATACACATTTTTTGTTTAAAATAGTGTTGTGTTCCTGCGGTGAGTAAGGTTGCCAGAGCTCTTTAGGGGGGAGGGGATTCGGGGTCGGCAACGCGTGCGTGATGCCTCTGGTATTGCAAGCGCTCATAGGCTACGGTAACCTCTTACCAACAGGTGGTGGGTATGCCACTTCAGTTGTATAAAAAAATATCGGTTAGCTTTTAGTTCACTTAGTCTCTACCAGGAAGCGATAAGTGCTGCTTTCACTTTAAGATCAAGAAAGAAAAAATACTTTTGCCCTGTAGAAGCTGCCTCTTAAGGCTTAAGGCAACTCCTTCGCCTAATTCCTGAGTAATATTGAATTGCAGGAACAAAGAGTACGAGCCGTACGAGAGTGGTCGCGCGCTGGCGGCGGCGTACCGGTCGGGCGGCGTGAGCTGGGCGCCGGGCGCGGACCGCGTGCGGGCGAGGAATGTTCCCACACGCCGCCCCCTCGCCACCCGCGGTGGACCGCACAGGGACCACCACACCCGGGTCAAACTCTGCTTGTCCAAGGTAAAGGATACAACAGGCGCGGAGTTTCATATTAAGGGTCGTCAATAGGTAAACAGATGACTCGATGTTAGTAGGCCCTAGCCGATGGCGCAGGTTTACTACCGTCACGATTCGAATTTGAGTACATTGCACTCTCACTCGCCTGACACTGAACTCTCACTCACCTCACGCACAACTCACACTGAACTCTCACTCACCTCACACACAACTCACACACAACTCACACTGGCCTCACACTGAACTCACACCCGTCCCGCAAGCAACTCGCACCCAAGCTCGCACGCAACTTACAACACTCACACTCTGGGCTCACATTAAACTTACTCTCAAGTCGTACAGAACTCGTACCGAACTCATAACTCAACTTACTCGAAAGTTTTATAAAGGTGGGCTTCACTCACGCTAATCACCAATAACATTGTACTCTTTTCTTACTCTTGTCCTCGTCCGTCATTATTAATCATTACATAATATCAAAATCTCCCATTTTCTTCTCACCCAAAAAGAACCAGTGATTCAGAATATGCCAACAACATACCTATGCTATGCTTTCAGGTAAAGTTCCAATACGAAGTGTACGCACCGGGCGGTACGCACGCGAGCCGACAGACGCTAGCCATCAGCAAGATAGAGGTCATTGACCAGCTGGTCTGCAGCGATATCAACAAGCTGCTCAGCCAGTACAAGCTGAAAGATGAACCGGAACGACAAAACGCTCATATGGTAAGTCATCATCATCATTTCAGCCGTTCACTGGTAAGTATAGGTCTCCCCCATAGGCTTCGAAAGCGACCAATCTTGCTTTTCTTATTCAACGGCTCCCAGCAACCTGTTAAATTAAAAAAAAACTTTTAGGCCGTTATTGAGGAAAAACATGGGCTTCTTTTTATCTGGTTAGTATAGAATAGAATCGGAAACTGTTATTTGACACACACACAAAAAACACAGAACGGACATAGGAACATACAAGGAGTTGAGGAACAAATGACAACAAAGAACAAGCCTAATATAGACATCTACCCACCTATAGGTAGGCAGTTATCAACCTACCAGTAGGAGCCAACCAGTCTCTGTGTCTGGTGCAGCCAAACAGGCCCTGACTCAGCTTGTTGCTGCTTAACATGTCATCTGCCATGCAAAGCAACGCTGGTTTTCAGGCAGGGCCTTAAATAGGGTGACGTCACGACAACAAATAAAAGTCTCCTCTAAGTCAAAAGTTTAGTTTAAAAACTTATCTGTGATGCATTTTAAATTAATTATTTCCACAGTTAATAGTAAAGGCAGTGCACATGCGTCCAGAACCAGCCCTCTCCGCTCAAGAATGCTGTTTGAAGATCTCTCTACTACCGCTGTGGTTCAACTTGGACCAGGATACCCTGGCGTTCCTCGTCACCTACTTCTCTAAGCTTGGCACTGATGAGTCAAATGGTAAGCATTTAAGATGTTTATTTGCAAAAATATGTATAACAGAAAGCTATAAAATATAGATAGTATAGCAGTTAAAAACGTAGACAAGGACTGACTTTGCGGTAGTCCATATTAAGATAATAAATAGACAAACAAATATCTAATACTATTCCGCTAATCTGTTCCTCAAAAGTTGATTGGTTTGTTTGCATGAATAGTCAAAGAACCGGTGAGTGATTATTTTTGAGTGTCTATTTCTTCTTCGGTGTTTGCGAGGGTGAAGCCGCCGGTGAAGCTTGTAATAAATAAGTGATGTTTAAAAACTACGCAGATTTTTATGGAGATACGTCTAATGCATTCCAGATAAAGGTTTTAATCGAAACTAGAGAGTGCTCTTGTGCATATGTTCCAATCTTTGACTCCCCCCCCCCCCCCCCCCCAGATGATGACACAAAAAGCTTAAGCGGCCTGTCAACCGACTCGAGCGGGTCACGACAAACGACACCCACACACCGACCGCCAGTCATGAGCATAGCGAGCCATCTCAAGGACCCGCCGCCGACGCCGACGTCGCTCGGAGACGCCGATTCCTTATCCCTCAACGAAACTGGTAAGTTCAATCTAATACGAAATCAACGACAAATGCAAAGCAAAATGAGCTTTACTGTGCTCATTGTGGATTCAATCTCATTTATACCTTATCCCTCAATGAAACTGGGACACGGATTAGCTTGCAACGCAATATGAGCTTTATTGTGCTGATTTTGTATTCACTCATAGACTTTTATGTACCCATTGAAACTGGTAAGTTCAATGCAATACCAGGAGTGACACAGATTAGTTTACAGAAGTAAATGCAACGCAAAATGAGCTTTATTGTACTCCTTTTGGATTCAATCTGCCAAAAGAGACTCATTTTCCAATCGTTACGCTGTACTCCGTGTCCCTCATATAAAAGCCTAAAACATCCTTAGTGAAATCTACACTTTACTACAACACCATAAAATCCATATTCCAGTGATACGCGACGACGAGCCACTAATGGAGACATACGAAGCAGAAAGACTAGTCTCGGAAAACCTCATTCAACTCGAGGAGGACTTCAATAAGCTCGGTATTGGACAGGAAAAACCGGCGGCTAAGCTTACGGTCGACAATGAACCGATCGACGACTCGCCGATATATTTCAGGTATCATATTTTATACGACATCTCACGTTATATGAGTCAGCAATGTACGTCGAACATTGCGGCCTTTCCGGTTCGATCGGTCACTTTTTTTTTTTTTTGTGGCTCGCACGATTTGTGCATTTGCCATTTTAATTTTAAATAGTTTAGTTTTTATTTTTTAAAAATTAGGGAAACAGGTATGGAAATTGGTACGCGAATTCTAAGGCGGATGGGACTAGGTCACTTTATTAAAAGGGAACGCAGGTCATTACCCGCGAACAGGTTATCGTACGCTTCATATTGCAGTTTTTTTTCTTAGTTTTATGAATGTTCGTATTTTTTTGGACGTTAATGTAAGTAAAATAGTTCCAACCAATCAAAAATCAACCTGCAATCAGAGGCAATAGCCAGACCAGTGTTGCTCGAATGAAGCAATTTTTAAATTTATTTTTTTAGCCGCCGGCGGAAGCTAGTAAGAAATATATGACTATGGTGTTTGTTTTTCAGGCGTGTAGTATTCTCTCCACAAGTGCCAATAAGATTGGACTACGTGGGCAAACGCGTGGACCTCTCCGCGGGCCCAGTGGCCGGCTTGCTGATGGGACTGGGGCAATTGAATTGCTCCGAACTTACGCTCAAACGTCTCGATTATAAGTAAGAAATTTTCAAGAAGCTTCATAAGAATTGCCAGTAAGATATTTCTTAAGCCGATTTGAAGTCACAAAGATTTTCATACAGACGGAAAGTGGCTCTGTAGCTTAGTTGGTTAGAGCATCATCGTATCAAGGGAAAGGTTGAGGGTTAAAATCCCGTCTGAGTCGAACATTTTTGGGATATAATAAAAATCTTCGTATTCCTAAGTGTGGGTAAAAAATATAAAAATAACATATTTATTCTACGTCTTAACTTTAAGATAATTATTGTACAATGTCGGCGTAGTTTCGCTTCAGTTTAGCTTTCTTTCTCTCTGTATATCCTTTGAAACTACCTATATCAACGCTATAATGGACTTATGAATAAACAGTAAGGATGTTATCTTATCTTATCTATGTTGAGTCAACTAGATTATCATTTATTTATTAATTTAAGAATAGAAGATAATTTCTTTATTATGTCTAAATCCATTTTTTGTATCAGATTGGGACTATTAGGGCTTGAGAAGCTAGTCCAATGGGCACTCCACGAGTGGCTGTCAGACATCAAGCGGCATCAACTACCCGGACTGCTCAGTGGTATCGGGCCTATGCACTCTCTACTGCAACTCAGTAAGTTTTATAAATAACACAAAAAAATACATAAAAATGTTACAGACAAGGCGCTATTTTACAAGGTAAAGGCGATTATAAAATAAATTTATTTATTTATTTCAGTAATCTAGGATTCACAGTTTACTTATCGTATAAAATAGGCTAGATGTATATATGTCGTACTTGAACCAATTTGAATCCACATTTTGTATTCCACTCGCTTAAAAGTAACATTGTGCGAGTATGCTACGTACCTAGGTTAACTATAGTGTAAGAAAATATATATAAATATATATATAAAAATATATATATAAATAAATAAAATATTCCGGACATATCACACACGGTCAACTGATCCCAAACTAGGCATAGCCTGTACTATGGGTACCAGAGACTGACATACATAATAGATATATAATTAACACCCAGACACAGAACAAACATCTGTGTTAGTCACAAATGTTTGTCCAGTGCGGGAATTGAACCCGCGACCTCTAGCGCAGAAGGCAGAGTTACTACCAACTGAGCTATGAGGTCAGTCAAATTCGATTATTTGATTATTGTTTACCATCTTATGTGTATATAAAATACTAGCTTCCACCCGCGGCTTCGCGCGCGTGGTACCTACATAAAAAGTAGCCTATATGCTATTCTAGGTAAAGAACTTTATCTGTTCCAAGTTTCAACGAAATCGGTTGAGCCGTTACGGCGATAAAACAACAAACATCTAAACATCTTCACAAACTTTCGCATTTATAATATTAGTAGGATAGGCGCTTATAAAACTTATGTAGAAATACTTCTTCAAACACGCAGCCAAAATAACAATAATATATTATTAGACTATTTTTATTGTAATTTAAAGCTCTGACATACCTACTAAATTTTTTGAAAATACATATGTTTATTGCATGCGTACAACGCTGAATATGGCTGCTCTGAATTTGTATTGTAACACCTGTACTGAACCCATATTACACAATACATTACTTTTGATTTGATTTGAAATATAATTTTAGGCACGCAGCGCGTCTTAAATTGCACTTTATGACGTCGTACCCAGAGTTGCTATTCATTTCAATATATTTACGAACAATGCGTATTTGCGCTAATTCTTAATTTGCAACCTATGTTTTTTTTATGTTGTACGGAGGCAAACAGGCTTACGGCCTACCTGATAGTAAGCGGTTACCGTCGTCTATTGAAATCTTCTTTTTTTTTTATACAACTGAGTAGGCAAACAAACAACGGCCCACGTGTTGGTAAGCGGTTACCGTAGCCTATGAACGCTTGCAATACCAGAGGCATCACGCACGCGTTGCTCCCCCCCCCCCCCCCCCCAAGAGCTCTAGCAACCTTACTCACCTCATCACTATTTGAAACAAATAATGTCATTTGGCTGCAATCTTCTGTAGGGCGGAGGTACCTCCCAGGCGGGTGGCTCCAATTCGGAACGAGAAAATCTCGCTGTGCCCTACCTCCTCTAAGCACCTGCAACACCTGAAGCATTGCTAATGCGTTGCCTGCCCTGGAGAAATCTTTTTGTATTGTTCTTGAAGCTCATCATGTTGTTTGTTCCAGTAACGGGTATCCGCGATCTGGTTTGGCTGCCAGTGGAGCAATGGCGTAGGGACGGACGGCTGGTCCACGGCTTGAGACGGGGTGCGGCTTCCTTCACCGCGCGCACCGCTGTCGCCGCACTCGACATCACTACAAGGCTGCTGCAACTTATACAGGTTTGTGGCCGATAAGATAAAGATTTATTTGCTGTGTAAAAAAATATAGCAGTTATGCTAGTTTGAAAAAGTGCTAATTTTGCTCGGAGTGGCCTAGAACGTTATGTATGAACATGACAGGTTTGATTTCGATTGTCTGAAACAAACTGGAACTAATTTTCAATGTTCGTGTACGTTTCATTTGTTGTTCTAGGTAATTTCCTAGTACCTAGTACAAAAAAAATTCTCCAGGGCTCACAACGCATTAGCAATGCTCCAGGTGTTCGCATTAGCAATCCCAAAAATTCGACTCCGACGGGATTTGAACCCGCACCCTTCTCCTAGATACGGAGATGTTCTAACCAACTAAGCTACGGAGACACTTCCAGTCGGAGCGAATGTCTTTACATAGGCGACAGTAACCGCTTACCATAAGGTGGGCCGTAAGCCTGTCCGTAAAAATGGAAAGAAATAGTTTTTTCAACACACTTGCTCCTAAAGTGGCTCTTATCTCACCGCAATTAGGCACATAATCATACCTGTAATTAAACTGTGACTTTTTCATTGCTATTATTCACAAACGTGAGTTATTTTATTTTATTGGTCGAGTTGCTTTGTTTTTACAAAAGTTTCGATACATAATACATCGTGCGCAAAAGTAAAAAAAAACTCATTCTTTTAGTCTATGACCCATCGCCATTGTAAGATGCGCGCGCATAGGAAAACTGACTAATTTTTCCCGCCATTGCGAAAAAAAATGCACAAATCATTTTTACAGTTATTTTTAGTATTATTTTATTCACAAGTGTGTTGAAAAACGTCTTATGATACTCGTGTGTATTGATGATTACCGTCCTCGGCTCTCTTAAGACCAGCTCTCTTAACTCAATGACGCCTCAGCGGTAGTCACCAACATAACACACTTATACCATAATGTACTATTTTTAGCTTATTGACATGTTTGTTTGCAGGCGACAGCGGAGACAGCATTCGACATGCTGACACCCGGGCCGACGCTCCAGCTGCAAGACGCGTACAACCGGCGGGAGCGGCGCCGGCGACGCCGCGCGGACCCTTCGCGGCACCCCACCGACATTCGAGAGGGCGTCGCGCAAGCATACACCACTGTCAAAGAGGTTAGTGCTTTTCTAGCTACCGAATCAAAGTAAATTTACACTAAAAACGGAATATTTACCATGATTTATGAGTTTATTTGTTCCCCGATTCCCCTGGAACCCTGTTGTAATCACCTGACAGCGGAATATGTCGGGGCTGCCTACAGGGAGAGGAAACAGTAGAGCACGTAATTTTGCACTGTACAGCCACGGAAGAGGCCAGGACCACATCGGGTCTGCGTGCCGTGCTCGGAAGCGGCTCCCAGACACCGCCGCATACAGGGATACTGAGAGAATGTTACCAACGACCCAAAGTCCTGCTTCGCTATTTTAAGGAGCTGGGCTGGCTGGGATAGGGTTAGCATAGGGGGACAATGCACAAAACACCCCACAGCGGGAAGTCAGTGCAGGTCTAACCACCCTCGATTAGAATTAGAATTAGAACCCTGTTGTAAGGTTGCGTGATAACAAAAAGAATGAAGTGTCTGTGTCACGTCCTAACACCGTTAGTGTGGTATGTCGAGATCGAGTCGCGAGTGAGAATGAGACTGGAAGTACTAGTGGTATCGTTCGCAATAAAAGAGTGAGAGTGAGGGTAGACAGATTCGTTTGCCAATAACATTATGATCTACTCGCAAGGACTTCCGTTTACTCCGTGATTATGGCGCATTCAACTGTGCCGAAATATCGGGGAACAAATAAACTCATAAATCATGGTAAATATCCCGTTTTTGGTGAAAATTATGTTCATAACCATGATAGTTTCAAAAATTATATTCGAATCAAAGTTAATCATAGTGGGGTGGTGGTAGAGTAAGATTTTTTTTTAACCTATTCGTAATTTTATGTTTTATTTATTATTATGTTCTTATAACTATAAATTCATCTACTACTACTCAGTACTCATACTAATTACTAATCTTACCTGTCTGTCTGTAATCAAACTGTGACTTTTTCATTGCTATTATTCATAAGTGAGTTACCTAGGCAGAGTTAGTTAGTGGAATAGTCAAAATGATACAGTACTGTTGCGCTAGTCAGTCCGCGCCGTGTTTTCGTCAGCGCGATCTAGGATTTGCCCAGATTTACTAGTGACATCATCTTAGTTTAGTTGAAATTACAGTTATTAGTAGTATTATTTTATTCACAAATGTGTTGAAAAACGTCGTATGATACACGTGTGTATCGATGATTACCGTCCTCGTAAGATGACTCAATGACGCCTCGGCGGTAATCACCAAAGGACCCGTTTCATCAGTCTATGGAGCCTGGGCCTGCACTGTGTACACTACTCTAAAATATTGCTAAGCAATAAAGTAAACGTATTTAATTGGTTATTTTATTTAAATTGACTTCGTTCTAAGGTACATTATGATTTTCTTCGACAAAGAGAGCAACACACAGCGCTACAAAAATATGGCGGATGGACGTGCGTGAAATGTCATTTTGACAACTTACATTTATCTATGTCATTTTGACAACCTACATTTATCTGTTGACATGTTTTTGTTTAGCTTCGTTGTTTTGTCTAAATACTGTGTTGTTTAACATCCATTCATCTAACGCGTCCTTACACTCCACAAAGCGAAGTGTAATGTAAAATACTTAGTTGCGTTAGTTTAAGTTATTTTCTGAAATATCTACGTCTGATCGTACGTCATATAAGAACTACAGAAGATTTAGCTTGATCGTGACGACGCCGCGCAGGCGCCAGCGGCGTCATCACATCTATCATCACTGAAGGAAGATACTCGATGCCCTGACGTACACACAAAAACATCAAATCAAACAACATGACGTGAAAAATATGTCAATGTCATGTCAAACGTCAATTATAAACCAACATGGCGGCCTTCAAATAGTGTTCACATAGTCAAAAACTTACCAGAAGAACTTGTCTTGTACCATCGCATTTGTCTTCAAATTAATGAAACTGTATTTTTCTTGTAATCTCCTATTTTTTCCTAATTTTCCTATGTAGTGTACATGGACCAGGCCCAGAATGAAACGACTCCTTTACACACTTTATTTTTAAAAAAATTAAAAAGCATTTTTTCACCAAGAATTCCTACAAACAGTTATAAAGAGACAATTGGTAATTTACAAGTTTTGGTATGTATAAGTAGACAGGTGAAATGGTCGAGGGCTCAGCTACGCTGCTTTTCAGCCTCGCTATAAAATGTCTGCTGTCGTCACAGCAGGTTTGATCCTCGGAAGTCATCAGCCGCCATCAGGCGATGAATAGAAGGGCACAGATCATTATTATAACCTATGTAGGTACGGTATAACATCGAGCTAGCAGCAAATGGCATCCGTCAACCCGGATAGTATAAAGGAGCCATTTCATTCTGGGCCTGGTCCATGTACACTACATAGAAAAATTTGGAAAAAATATGAGATTACAAGAAAAATACAATTTCATTAATTTGAAGACAAATGCGATGGTACAAGAATAGTTCTTCTGGTAAGTTTTTTACTATGTGAACACTATTTGAAGGCCGCCATGTTGGTTTATAATTGGCGTTTGACATGACATTGACACATTTTTCATGTCATGTTGTTTGATTTGATGTTTTTGTTTTGTCAGATAAATGTAGGTTGTCAAAACGACATTTCACGCACGTCCATCCGCCATATTTTTGTAGCGATGCTCTCTTTGTCGAAGAAAATCTTAATGTACCTTAGAACGAAGTCAATTTAAATAAAATAACCAATTAAATACGTTTACTTAATTGCTTAGGCATATTTTAGAGTAGTGTACACAGTGCAGGCCCAGGCTCCATATATTGATGAAACGTCTCTTTTGTGTGAACTTGTACCACAATGTATTATATTATTTTCCTTCGTTCTTTCTAACCCCCCATTCCGTTTACGCGCAGGGTTTCGCGGACACGGCGGCGACGATGGCGCTGGCGGCGCGCTGCCAGAGCGGCGTGGGCGTGCTGCGGCACCTGCCGGGCGCGGCCGTGACGCCGCTGGCGCTGGCGGCCGCGGGCGCCGCCGACGTGCTGGGCGGCGTGCGCGCGCACCTCGCGCCCGACACCAGCCGCGACCGCCAGCACAAGTGGCGACGACACGCCGCACCAGGTAACGCACGCCACTCGCCTCATCCATACCTGCCAGGCTATTGCGTAAGCGAAATGGTAATGAAGATCGCAATTATTTTTATATTATTATAAATAATTATAATTATATAAAAATAGAATACTACCAGTTACATGTCATGAGGAGGGAAGAATGTCATGTGACAAGAAGAGTGTTAGATATGAATGTGGATGGATGTAGGAGTAGAGGTAGGCCAAAAAAAAGATGGATGGACTGTGTGAAAGTGGATATGGTGAAGAAAGGAGTGAGTGTTGAGATGACGACTGATAGAGGGAAATGGAAGAAGAATACATGTTGTGCCGACCCCACATGATGTGGGATAAGGGCAGGAAGATGATGAGAATACTACCAGTTACCTACTTTTACGCCCAACGAATTACTTTCAGTTATAGTTCTCATGTAAGTGAAATATGTATATTTCTTAATGAGAATCATCATCATCATCATTTCAGCCGTTCGACGTCCACTGGTGAACATCCCCCACAGACAGAGCAAATTCCATAACATGTGGGGGAATTTGCCCATACTCACCACGTTGGGCATGCGGGTTGGCGAGCGCAGTTAGAGCTATCGTTGTTAAAATGAGGATCGCAATTATTTTTATATAATTATATAAAAATAGAATACTAGCAGTTACCTACTTTTACGCCCAACGAATTACTTTCAGTTATAGTTCTCATGTAAGTGAAATATGTATATTTCATAATGAGAATAAATTATCTTAAACCAGAATTATAAGGATGATTTTATCAATTTTAGCGACATCTGAAGTTTTTCAAACATGAAAAGGAAGAAGTTTGTTTGAAGTTTTCCCTTGTCAAGTTTGGAACGTTTTGAATGTGGCTAAGATTGTTAAAATTACCCTCAAAGTTACGAACTTCATTGCCAGTACGCTTAGGCAATTGCACCCCTGTTCTGTTCCCCTCGGGCAAACCGATAGTTTTTTTTATGCAACTGAGGCAACTTGAGGCAAACAAGCATACGGCCCATCTGTTGGCAAGCGGTTACCGTAGCCTATGAGCGCTTGCAATACCAGAGGCATCACGTACGCGTTGCCGACCCCGAACCCCTCCCCCTAAAAAGCTCTGGCAACCTTACTCACCGCAGGAACACAACACTATTTGAAACAAGTAATGTTATTCGGCCGCGATCTTCTGTAAGGCGGAGATACCTCCCCAGGCGGGCTGCTCCAATTTAGAACGAGAAAATCTCACTGTGCCCTACCTAGTCCAAAAAACTAGCTAGCTTTGTTCTAGCTCGGTGCAGTGGCCTCCGCCACTCGCCGATTCCACGTTATACACACTCGTACCTATTCCCCTCGAGCTATTCCCCTAGCCTTATTCTTGTTCGGTGCAGTAGTGGATTTACCAGCAGGCTTTAGCAGCAGACTTTAGCTGCGGGCAAACGGCTAGCCTTGTTCTTGCTCCGTGCAGTGGTGGAAGTACCAGCAGGCTGAGTAAGCTTCACTGCAGGTCAGGTACCACCACGCCTCCGCCACGTTCTCAAAGCTGCATTTTTTTTAATATATTTTTTCCCTTTCGGGCTATGACATCTTTTTTGTTGTTCTTTTTATGAAAATATTGTCTTTCATATTATTTTTTTCTTCATTTCCCGCCAAAAAGTCTCAAAGCTGCATTTTCCTTTTTCCTTTTCCTGCCTTTACCAAGTCCTTATGCATTTCAAGATCCGTTCAGCCGTTCTAGCGTTCTAACTTTTTATCTGGTTACCATGGTTATTTTTAATGTTAATTATTACAATGGCTAATTCGAAATTTGTTTTGTTTCAGATTCTCCATCTTATAATTAGCTGTATTCAAACAACGATTGCTTGATCTCTAAACGATCCGGAGTGACTCAGTATACATCTTAACCCCAATTTAGATTATGAATATTGCTCAGTTTCAATGAAACCATCATAACTGCCATCTTCTATTTACAAGGTGTAACATAAGCTGAACATGTTTGTAAAAGTCTGAAAACAAAATTTCAAAATAGTCTCATTATTGGATAAGCGGGTTCTCAAGGATTTTTATAGGACGCGAATTTCATTAGAACTAAAAGGGTAGACGCAAGTAACTCTTAAAAAAATGTTTTAAGAACTATTGAAACTTCGTGTCAAAAGCGTTCTTTTCAGAATAGAATGCAACCACGAAATTTAACGTATTAAGCTCGTGGGACACCTGTATAAATAACATTAGATTTCATATAATAAGGGCTAGATGCAATGTATCGACAGACATCTTTAAAGATTTCTACTCACTATAAAATAGTTCACGAAAGCTTGAGATGCTTTTTCAGAGAGCGGTCTGCACATTTTATCCTGAAATATTTTAACAATAAAAAAATTATGATAAATATTCAATTTATAGCAAAGAAATGCTTGCATCGTTTTTTTGTATCGCCCTTGATAAACGATAGTGTGCAAGCCGCTTTAAAGTTAGTTCTTATTGCCTGCGATTGACGGGACATTATCAAGTGATATAAAATATTAAAACAACATAAACATTAGTACTAATATTAACCAATTGTGATGTATTTTTATATGGAAAGACGGAGATGCGAAATTTTAGAGCTACCCCGTTATTGTCACTCGCTAACTTTATAAGCTTGATAAAAGTATGTCCGCCTAAGAAAAGGACGTTAGAAAAGGACGTTAGAAAAGGACAGGGCGAGAGTTATCGAGCTGATAAAGTTATTGACTGATTATGAATAAGAAGGGTTCGATTTTAACTAAATTAAGTCAATAAATAACAGTCTAACGATTAAACCATTGTTTAAACTTTCTGAGATAAGAATATCTCCAATTAGTTTAGCGTAAAAAATATTCTGTTTAAAATAATTTTATCAATCCAGATTGTTTAACAATTCATTTTAGTCACAATTTTATTTTATAAACCCTATTGTACACATACTCATAAACGAGCTGGGATATCAAAGGTATCTTTTCTCGTTTGACCCCTTTTTCGGTTAGCATTACTACTGAGACACCCTGTACTTCACTCATCAAGCTCACTGTTTATTTGGTCTACATCCGGTTTTCATTCAACAGTGCTAAAGAACATAGCAATATATTAAAATAACAAAACTTCGATTCTATAATAGTTTATACTCAGCATTATTCATAAAGTCAATTGCACATAGATACTTTTATCTTCGCAATTTTATAGTCTCATGATACTATTAAGAGGTATTAATTTAATTTTAAATAATTTAGAGAGACTTTAAAACTATCGGTGTGCATTATCCCTAAGACTGTGGTGCTTGTTTTTGAACGGTCCTTAGCATTTTAGAGCATTTAGTGGCTTAACCTTTATTTTTACGATAATTATTTTAATATGTATCAGGAAGGTTATTTTCGTCATGTGGATATTATTTTCAATTATAAAATTGTGTAAATATTTCTCCCGATTGAAAATGGGTGCCATTGTAGAAAGAAAAATGTTTTTATTTAGAAATTATCAGAATATAACATAATGTTTATTTTTTTTAAATCAATACCCAACCTACTTTGTGTGTTGTCCAAATATTTATTCAATGGTAATAGAGAACATAGTTTTGTTTGTTTTGAAACAGGGATATTATTTTCTTATGGTAATTAAACATTTAACTACAATCATATATCGAAATAAATGATAATTTTCAAATCATTTTCCGTGTATTTTATTTTAAACTAGCTTGTGCCCGCGCCTTCGCTGCGTTTTTTCCCCTGTCTTGACAATAATTACGAACACAACGAAAATAAACTATCCAAATCGGCCGTTCCATGTAATGATCCGTCATACATGTGGCAATTTATTTTTATTTATACATATAGATAAACTACCACCCGAAAGTTATTCTATAAACAAACAGAAAGAAATATTAGCGAAAAGATATTTAAAAAAATCAGTTTTAATTCCGAAACTTTCATAACTTAAGCTCATCACTAAATGTCAAATTTCCAAAAGTCGTAGATCATCATTTCAAGATAGCATGCATATTATGAATGATGAACACTTTTTGCTAACAATAATATTTATTACACTAATCCATAAATTACACAAATGCAATTACAAAATTGCAAAAATAAAATAAATTATGCCTCCTTTTCCACATTCTCTTCAGGGTATTTATCTGTTAGGAAGCTTTTTATATCGCCATACTCAACTTTCAAGTCTTGCCTGATCTTTTCATGATTTCTAAACTTCTCATATTTCTTTAAATAGATCTTATAGTGCGGCATTGTTTGGAAGAATCTAGGGAACTTTTTCTTCCTCAAAATGACTTTGTCGTTCATAACGTAATTGGTGAAGTCCAAGGTTTCGCCTTTGGGTATTTCGTCCTTGGTTCTCACTTCGCTAGGGCTGGCTACCACTCTGGGGTACAACTCGTTTTCAACTCTGTATTCCACAAGGTGGAGTTTCTTCTCCTCTGCTAGCTGTTGATGTGTTCTCTAAAAAATAAATTAACATTATGTTTAAAAAAATGCCTAACACCTACAAAGCACGTGACACATCGCCACCATTACTATTATGAAAGCTTTCAAATTATGAAGGGTATACGCTACATTCCACCCGCGGCTTCGTTCGCGTGATACGCGCGAACGAAGCCGCGGGCCAGCGCTACTTTGCATGGCACCATGATATGTAAAGCAGCAATAAGCTGAGTCAAGGCCTGTTTGGCTGCACTCGAGACAGAGCAAGACTGGTTGACTCCTGCTAATTAGGTGGATACTTGGTTTGTTCTTTGTTATATTTGATTTCATACTCTCTGAAAGTTTCTGTCTGTTTTTTGTCTGTATTTCAAATAAACGTTTTCTATTCAATTCTTCACATAGACTTAAAGAATAGATTAGAAATAATATTTGTTTTACGATTATTTTAATACCTGCTGTAACAGTCCAATAAAGAAAGCCTTCACAATATGCTGCAAGTTGTTGGACCCCTCAAGCTTGGCCCTCATATCCTTAATCCCGATAGCCTGGCAGATCTCGCGGATAGCTCGGTGGCATCTCAGGCCGTAGCCTTCGTTTTTCTTCTGCACGAAGATTTTCGTCTTTCCGAACGCTGTGTAGAAGTCGTGGAAAACTGAAAGGAATGAAGTTGTGAGTAAGTAGTGCGTAAATTATAAGACGTGTTGGCAATGAGTTTTAACTCTAGTTTGATTAAGCTTTTTGTACACGTGAAAACCTATTATTGGTGTTAACTCTAAGTTATCCATATGTTATAACCTCTGTTCGTTTTCCTACAAATAAATAAATAAGTATGGATGTACAAAATATTACTATGGTATGTAGTTAATCGTGTTAAACAATCTAGGTAAGTAGGTAATTATCTAAACAGCATGTAATGATAAAACTTATGTAAAAGTAAGCAGATAGATACCACTCAAGTAGAAGTAAGTAAAACACTTACCGGATTTATACCACTCACGTAGAAGTAAGTAATTTAAAGTTTTTGATAACATGATAAGCTATGAATTACCTGCTACTTTTTTACAATCGAGGGTAGTTTGTTGTAAAGCTGCGCGCGCGCTTTGTCGCTTGTTTATTATTGGTTAGTTGTAACAATAGGTGTTGGCAATCTGTTTTTGTCAGTGAATGCAAATCATCAGACATTCTTGTGATTTTCAAAAGTTCATCGGTACCTAATGCTACCTCCTTGCACTGCATTGGCATTATAGTGTCAATGGGGATTCGTCAATAAATATTTTCAATATCAAACGAAATAATATGTAATAATCATGATCATCATCTTTAAATCAGCCCCGATTTTTTTAAATTCTGCAATAATGAAACATTCCGTTTCCAGTTTCCAATGGTAGTTACCCAGCAGCTCAGTGCACAGACGCCTTTGGTGGTAGATACTTACTTGTGTGACCATTGTAAATTTCAAAATTCATCAGCTTCTGTCCAGCTCTGTTTTTGGCTTTCCTCAGGGCTGCTGGGGCTTCTTTGGCTTTCCCGAAACCAAAACCAACCAGTCCTTGTCCATTGCCAGTCACAACCTATGGAATTATTTCATTTTAGATTTTTCAAGCATTTGTGATGTACTTAGCGAGAGATCGTCTATTTCTTTTCAATAGATCAGATAAGTTAAGCAACCTTCAGCGCGCTCAACAAGTGGATGGATGACCGCTAGTGCCATTAACAGCTAAATATGTTGGTCCCAGCTATTAAGTCGTTAAGTCATGATGGAGGCTTCAAAATGACATCATCAGAGTCAGCCACAAGCTCGTACAACAAACTTACTTTTTTGTTTTTAGACTAGCTTCAACCCGCGACTTTGCTCACATGGAAGACAGGGAGAAGTTACCTATGTAACTTTCCTGCCCTTTAACTATATCTATGCAAAGAATCACGTTGATCCATGCTGCATGAAAGGGCAAACTAAAACACCTTCGCATTATAATTTTAGTTACGATCATGTTTTCATGTTATAGGGATAGTGATTAGTAGCACATTCACTAAGTGTTTTAAAACAAGTATAACTTGCCATAGCTTGGTAATTCCTCGTACGCCCAAGACTTCCCTTCATGATAAGCAGAGATCTGAGCTGCAACACTTTTGTGTCAAATCCAGTGAATTCATCTGGAATCAAAATAAACAGCCCTAAGTTGAGCATGTTCTTCTGAAAATGACTAACTGTAACAAGTAGCTGCTAGATTTTATTTGCAAGGAAGAAAATTCAAAACTGAGACTGCACGCTCACCTTCTCCAATTGTGTCAGGAGGACCTATACTACGTCCAGGCATACGAGCACCAGACCAGCCCCTCTCAATAGGACTTAACTTCAGTCTACGGAACTTTGTCATCGAGTCTCTGATCTTGATCAACTTTTCCATCCTGAAAAATATTAGGTACCATATTTAGTAAGTTTACTATCAGTCTAAATAAATTACCGACTTACTAAATTTCTACCGAGAGCATAGATTTGAATTCTTGAATAGTTGAATAAAAATGTCTCTTAAATTGAGGATTTAACAAAACTTCATCAAAATTAAAGTTATGCCAACCAAACAGCTGTAAATTACAGTCTAAGGTTGGCCACAGCATTAATTTTAATATCATTTGATTGAAATCTTAGGTGAAAAAAAAACAGAATGCTGTGGCTTCTCCTCAGACGTTTTTTTTTCTGAATATTACCACACAATCCTTTATGTCCAGGGGGCAATTCATGTAAATAAACTTCAATCTAATCTCAATAGCCTTGTGTCAAATTATTATAAATGAATTCATTCAATAAATGAATATGAAATATTGTATTAAGCTCTCGTTTGGAACATTCATTTGATTCATTGTGTGAAATAAAGTATTAGATAAATAGAATAGAATATATTTATTTTCTTACAAAACCTACACCTAATTAAGAATAAACAAACAAAAACACTCAAATAAATAAAAATAGGTGTAGGTCGAGCAACAAAATTGGCTCTGCCTCAGCATGAGTTGGTTGGCTAGCAGGCTAGCAACCAACGCTGGTCTTCCTTCAGAGCCTTGGTTGTCGCTACGGACCAACTACTCACAACGACGACACGATAAAAAAACAAGAAACACTACTAAAATAATAAATACAAAATGAAAAAAACACAGAATTATAAAAAAAAAAAAACAATTAAAATAAAATAAATAATAGTAATAAAAAAAAATGTGCTATTGGTACATAATTAGGTAGGTATGCAAGGTCCCATTGAAAAAAACAAAAAGGGTGGGGACTGTTTTGACAAACGTATGTAAATTTTGCAAAAACTAACTTACACATTTATCTTCATAGAGCACTCGTGTTGAGTTTTTGATGATCAAACAAAAATTTCTTCAGATAAATAACATAAAATAAACTGTGAAAATAGAGTTGAGACTGTAATGAGATTAGATTGAATTTATTTATACTGGTATGCCCTGGTTACTGGTATGTATTATAAAATTACCACCATAACACACCTTTCTGGGTCATCCGGCAAACGCTGCTGTTTCAGTAGCTCCCTGCCTCTTATCACTGGTGCAGACAGGCCTGGCCATAGCATGTTGATGCGCCCTACACCAATCATTTGTCCACGGTTCAAGTCTCGTATCCTGATCCGACCCGCGCCTTTACCACGACCTTTCTTCGCACCAGCATTACTGACCGATGTCACAGATTTCCACAGCTTTTCCGCAGGCACTGAAGTATTAAATTATATTAAAATAAATGTTTGGACAGAATTGTATAGCTTGTTGGAAAAAACCGACAAGAGCTAAGCTCATAAATAATAGAAGTGGGAAAAAAAGGAAGGGAATAAGGTTTATGTATGCTTTCATCTAAGATAATGTGAATTTCCTTACATTTGTTGAAGAAGTTTACACAAGCAATAGATGAAGTGCTGAAACTGGCGTTGAGGTTAGGAGCACCATTGTTTTGCTTTAATATAATACTCAGAGGTTTATGTACAATTCTCCCTAGGTTTAACAATTTGAAAGTCATTTTGCAAGGAAAGCAGAGTAAGAACTCTGCTTTTTAGATGGTTTTTATTTATTTTGAAATTACTCTCTCTTCTTTTTTTTATCGGCTGACAGATTGATTGATTGATTCCACAATTTCTACAGACAGACCAACAATCTGTTTACGGATTCTAATCAAAAAACAATCAAACAAACAAATCATGTTCTGTTCACTCCAATAAATGTATCAAACGGAACAAACAGGTCAGCCAATCACATGAAGCTAGTAACTAGAGTTGCTCTCAAAGCGTAGTCTCAAAGAATTTGTGTCGTAAAGCGGTAACCGGTAAAAAAGTCTAAAAGTTTTATGAACGCAACCGATCAAACAAATGTCAAAAAAAACAATAATTTTGATGATTAAACAAAAGTACTCTGTGTAGTCGATTTACGTGGCTCCAGCAGTTTTGTTTGTCCCCAATTTTCTGTGAAATACCATATTTTCCAGAACTCCTGAAGCAAGATTGTGATATTTTATGGACTAACATATTTTCTGATAAATAACCAAAATGGGGCTTTGCAAGTGCCCAAAACGTCGGGTCACAAACCAATTTTGTTTTGAGCATAGAGTCAATGTTTGTGAATATTGTATGGTGATGAACCACCCAAAGGTAACATACCACTAAACATGCGTTCTAGCGGAAACTGTAGAACTATCACAAATGCAAGCTAACTCCAAATTTATTAAAATTTCAGTGCATCATCCAATCGTACCTGCAATGGTTACAAGACAGTGACTACAATCCCATCTGTGAGATTTGCACGAAAAGTTTGAGTGAAGGCGAATGTATCAGGCTTACATGTTATCGTGAGTATTATCAACTCATACAAAGCTGGCAAACATGGGAAGATTCTTATGGCATAGCCGCACACATCATTGCCGACACGTGACGTTCAGTTCCATACAATGGAGTGTTAGTAAAAATTAAATATCATTTCATACAATTATCATGAGATGATTCAAACTGCCCAGTGACAGTCATGTTATATTAGCAATATTTATTTACACTGACACTGTACATTACAGATGTGACACTGATGATATTGGATAGGCCTTTACCGGTTGTACGTAATTTTCTTGTTACATTCACTACCAATCTTTCTTTTCTAGATGTGTTCCATTGGTCATGTGCAGAGGCACGCTACAGAGCACTGCCTCGCACAACTGCACCTGCTGGCTATCAATGCCCCTCTTGTGCTACTCCCGTGTTCCCACCATCCAACCTGGTATCACCCGTAGCTGATGTTTTGAGGGAGAAACTTGCTGGAGTGAATTGGGCTCGGGCTGGATTGGGCTTGCCATTGGTATGTTTATTGTAGACAAATAACATAATGATAATATTTATAAGTAAAATTAACTGTCAATGTCTGTTTTTTAACATTTCACAACTGTGGCTTAACCTATTTTGATGAATTTTGGTATGGAGATAGCTGAAACTCTGGGGAAAGACACCCTAATTGTTTTACTTTATAGCTTTCAGAAGATCAAGACATGAAAGGTGCAAGTGGCAGACGAAGTCAGTCACCCTTAGACCCATCCCAATACTTCAATTCCATAGACAACCAACGAGGCACGCCTGTTGGTGCCAGCGATGATGAATCCACCAGCCGCTCCAATGGCACACCACACTCTGTCGTCCAAATGTCTGATGAATCAATCTCCATCAATGACAACACTTATTTGAAGAGGAGTGATAGTTTGCAAGGTGTGTTGAATAGTTTTGCCAAGCCAAATTGAGTCTTTAGGTTGAATAGCTAGGTTATTTTCTTAAATATTCAATTTGGGCTTCTCATTACCATATTAGTGCCTGCTACTGATTTGTTAATTGAATTATTTTGACTTTGCCTAGTTTGCCTTTTCAAAGTGATCTTGAATAAATAGGTAATACCTATTGACATTGTTTTCTAGTATAAACTATACCTGTTAAGGATGTTGAGGATGTTTAAATTATATCAATCCATTCTTACTAAAAAATAACAACTATGTAAAATCCCATCTACTCGTAACATCTATAGTTCCTTTTTTTTTAAACAGACACCCATCAAATTCCAATTCAGTGCAGGCACAAAACAAATAGGAGGAGTTTATCTATTTTGTGATTATTTTTTATTACTGTTTTCAGGAGGACAGGCAGCTAGAAAGACTAGTAAAACAATTGATAACTCCAAAGTTAGTGCAGCCTTTGATCATGATGAAAACAAGTATAAGCAGAAATCTACCTTTGCCTGGATCAGCAGATGGTGGAAGTAAGAACCTTACTATAATTACGTTTTTATATATTTTAGTCAGTTTTTATCATACTTCATACCATTATCATGGCATGGCATGGTTTAAGGCTGGTCCAGAACACATTTTAGAGTTGAAATCTTGTTCACAGGAATTCCCTCCCGACTTCCCGTGTAAGAAGAACTGGGGGTATCTTCAGAAGGTACTGGATGCTGATCTTTGTAGTAATAGCCCTGCTCACTCTCCTTCTACTCTTGAGTCACAGAGAAGCTGATGATGAGAATCCTTTTGGGGTAATACAAGATGAGGACAGTAGAATACTTCAGAAAAACTGATAATTTTAATGTTATGTATTTATGAAATCAAGCAATTTGAAAGTGATTTGTATATTAATTTATCATTGTATAATTCCATGCTTTATTATTATTAATCTGGTAAATAAAAATATAGCCAACAGTTTGTGATAACATTTTATTGAACTCGGAGTACATAATAAAACAAATTAACAGCACAAATGCCATTTGAAAGCACCATGACTATGAAAGCGTATTGCTCAAATTGTGAGTAAATTATAAAATATACACTACAGAACTTTAGTACATGTGTCTACTTCTTTGTCCAAAAACATTACAGAGAAAATGTCATTGTAAAAGTCTGGGTAATATTCGCAGGCTCGGCGACAGTCGGGCATCCAGTTTAACTCTAGCAACAATGGCTGAATCACAGTTTCAGGGCCCTTCTTCTGCCAGCTTAGCATGACATCAGCAGCGTACAGAGCCCTGGATTGTGGACTCTTCGCAATACCAGCAGGTGGATCTCTCGATGAAGCTGCGGTAAATAGGTCTGAGAACATTTTTAATATTGACTTTTCAACATCATCCCATTTAAAATCTCCATACTGTTTCGCCCATTCTGTCTTATATTCTTCACAAAGCATTCTATGAAGAATGACACCTTCTGCATAGTTCATCACAGTAAAATGTTTCTCATAATCATCCAAATCCTTCAAATCGAAAGGCTTATTAGCGAATCTCAAGAAGAAATTATTATAAATATAAACTTTGGTTGGGTTGACTGATTTGAGTATGATTACGTAGCGGATATCAAACTTAACTGATCCAATGTCCGGCCTCTCAAATAACACTGGGTTTTCAATATACTTCTGGGCTATCTTTGGACCGCTCAGAGGCAGGCGGCATAGAAAATCCAAGTTATCTGTGATGTAAGTATCTAGGCCTCTCGCAAGGTTGTATGGCTTGCAGATCCAATGGTTGTCTAGCCTTGATGTCTTCCTTTTCATGTAGTATGCAACTAGTTTACTTAATTCAGTCTTCATGTTGAATGTTGTGGGGAGCCAGGAAGGACTTGTCTCCAGGTCCCTCATCTCTCCTCCGCCTTCACATCTTCTAGCTACAATAGCTAATAGATCTTTGATTGTGACAACATACTCAAACGGGAATTGGTTGACAAACTTGTGAGGAGAGTTTAGACTAAGCTCCTCATAATTCTTGAAATGTTTCGTGTACCACAAAATGTCAGCTTCATTTTCATTGTGTACTATTTGAAATTCCGGAGCAGTGAGATGCTCATTGATGAATCTGTATTCTGAGAACACTTTCAGCTTATCAGTACTGTTTTGCTTATCAATTAATGATGTCAGATTTGGGAGAGACTCCATAATATGCCCTTCAATGAAATAATTAGTATCAGGTTCTATTTGAGTGATATCTCGATCAGAATGCTCATAATACTTCCAAGGTATCAGCATAGCTTCCCTTTCCACATTATCTGGGTAATTTCCCTCAATAAAATTTCTCCCTACGATTTCACCTTCCTGAATGTTCTCGATAGGGAACAGTAGGGAATATGTCATTTGATCCGGCACATGAATAAAAGGAACAGCTCTAAAATTTGGGTTTTCCGAGTGATTGATTCCGGAGCCTAGTTCATCAAGGACGTACCATACTGGTACTCTGTCTTCTGCTGAGAAGTCACTGCCTCCAATAGCGTAGCAATTCGCGTACTTCCACACTGTTTGTGAAACATTTTCTATTTGTTCATCGATCGTCTCTCCGCTTACTTGCATCAGGTTGCACATCCTTTCTAACAGCCCTGGGACGTTTCTGAGACTGCTTCTAACACTGTTCGGTTTGAAAGTCCAGGCATGATCCACGAGGAAAATATTTGTGTGGTTCGTGCAATTGATATCTCGAATCGTGATAACAGTCCATACGGGATCGTAAGGTGACTTCTCTACATCTTCGTAGTCAATTTTTACAAGTTGAAATGTTGAACCCGAGTCAAAAATTTGATCTCGAATCTTTTTACATAGTGTTTGCCAAAAATGTTCTGGAACTCCAGATAGAACTAACTGTGGTTTGTGAAGTGCTAAAAAGCTGTTGTAGGTTGAAATCCCGTCCATAATAACTGGATCATTTAATATGAAAGCCCACAGATTAGTATTATGTATTCTATGAAAGCCGCTGGTAATGAACTGATAACGAGAAAATTAGTGAACCGCGGCTGCTGTGCTGAGCTGAGATCCTGAGATAAACACACAGTATATTTATGGTAATCTGTGGATAAACATTTTTGTTTCGAACGAGCTATTCCACAGACAATGTACTCTGTGCCACAGACAGACCCAAGAGCACAGACTATATACTACGTACCAAAGAGTATATAAGAGACTACGTCCACAGACTATTAGTATTCGTAGAAACTAGCCAGAATTTTACACACTGTTGTGAAAGAGAGAACTAGATGGCGCTCCTAAATTTCACCAAATCCTGAATCGCGCTGGTGAGTACGCACGGGTAAAATCCTAAGCTTTTTTCAAGTTTCATGTCTACCTACACTACCTATTTACTTTACAGATAGACGCACGCTACGCTTTCGTAGCGTTTAGCTTTTTCAATTTCGTCTGGATTTACCAGGAATTGTGTCTCATAGGGCGCGAAATTCAAAGAATTTGTGGTTTCACTTCACGTTGCAGCAGGGCCAAGTCGATTTGGATGAAAGAGTACCCCAGCGGGGCTCACGAAGTTAATTTAACTATACAATATATGAATACGATTATTACACCATGTCAAAACAGTAAATACTTTTTTATAATACCAGTTAAAACAAAGCAATTGTTTTTGAATCGATATAATTGTTCAGTATCAACATTTTAGCTAACAACGGTCTGGGAACGTTCATAATTTCATACATCAGGCTTACAAACTAAAAATCGATAACGTTACATCACATATTTACATACCTACCTACATTCATGATACAATTTATTTAAAGCCTAAATTAGCATGCGCTGCAACACAAACCAACTTACATGTTTTCACTTGTATGTATTTATATGTATTATAATGTAAATGGATAATTATTATTTTGAAATAGCAACTAGCCTTTAATTCAGAATATTTTGATATTGGCACTATTTACCTACCTACGTAGGTACTGTTGACAAACGATTGTATGTACAAAATAAAACACAGAGCTAAACATAGGTACTTTCCTAACAATAAGGTCTGAGGCCTGAGTCCGTAATGATCCTCACCACGTCACGAAAAGCACATCTACAAAAACCTTCAAGCTATTCACGTCTCACAAGTGAGTAACTCACGGACATTACGCCTCACGGTGAAAAGTGAGGTTAGCCTGGCCGCACAAAATTAAATCGAACATTACGGACACGGGCCTCTGATTATATGCTTAGTGATGCTGTTACATCAGATGGCCTATGAGATCATTAATAATTAGTAATTTATCTTTCAAGTTTGAAGCTGAATTTTGAATAGTTAAGTATACAAAGCATTACAAATTCTTAAAGCCATGAATCGTCTATTTCGTTTAAAGGGGACAATTTAGCAATTTTTCATAATGCCTGGGCACTTTGAATTTGTTTTCATGGCCAATATGTCAAAATAATTTTTATCACAGTTTAAGAAAAATAGTTCTCCTTGTCTAAAAACAAAAGTGCAATAAAACTACTAATTCTTAATAATAATAGTAGATGCAGTCAGAGTTCGATGAACCCGTTTAGTTGTCAGTTCCATTGGAGTCAGATTCAGTATCCGAGCCCATGTGCTTTCTGTAATTCCTGCGCGCTTTCTTGACGCGCGACCAGGTCGCCACTGCGTGTTTCACCACCTGGTACGCTGGGTCGTCAGACACGTCGTCTAAAGTCACATTATTGCGCGTACTGCTGCCTGCGACCGTACCGACGCCGCTATCAGACTGTTCCGGCGTTCGTTGGACATGCGAGTTGCCCCACACACACTGCACTGAACCATCTTCGCTGCTATCACCAATTTCACTTTCGTTCGTTTCGTTCATGAACCTCGCCGGAGTTTGGATGTAAGAAAGGCGTTCGTGTGTTGAAGTGCTGGCCTGTTCTATTCTAGGTGGGGACGTTTCCACCGACTGACTTGACCGTTGAAAGCTCAGCCTTCCGTTTCGTCTGGAACGTCGCGCCCTACGTTCTGGTGGCGTTTCGACAGTGAGTGATTCGCCTAGCGAGTCCCGGGAGCCGTTGATAGGCGTGGGTATGATGCTGACGAGGTTGTTTGGGATGTTGCTGGTACTCGTGTTTCGGGGTGATGCGGGAACGCTGCTCGTTGATTGGTCGTCGGCGTCGTCAGAATCAGCTTCAGCTATCCGGAACAATCCCGCTATGGGTTGGCCTCTGTATCCTGCAAGTTAAAGTTCTATTTAGCTTGGCAAGTTTATATAAGAGAGAACGAAATTGTAAAATACACGAATATTACCTGAGCTAGTGCTTGGTTGTGCAGTGTCCTCAAAATTGTTAACAAAGTTTGTAAAATTATCACTACTGTCTTGTGCGTTTCCTGTAAAATAAAGTAGAACACTTTAGTTTAATTATGTACCTATAAACATTGTAATTAATTAATAAATTAGCCGTGGTGGCTACAACACCCAGACCCGCGCGTCTCAGATAGCCCACTGCGCCACCGAGGTCGTCAAAAAAATTATGATGATGATGAAATATTGTTTATTATTTGCTTACCATTACTTCTCAAGTTCATCGTTTTCCTAAAACTAGCGCCTTTACTTTTTCTTTTGTTTGCTGTGCGTGTCATGTTTATGCGTCGGCGTAGATGTCTGATAATCTGAAAGGTACAAAGGTAATGGGTTTCGACAAACATCCATGTATTTGGAAGAAAAAATGACGACGCTCATTGTATGAATTCACTTTTAGTAAGCGAGTTTGTGTTTTTATAATTCTTTATTGCACACAGAAACAAATACAGAATGTATGTACATAGGCGAGCTTAACCCTTACAAGATTTTTCTTCCAGGAAACCTTTGGGGCAAGTTTTGCTATTTTGAAACGTACAAGATGTACAACATAGAGATAGCTACCTAAACAGCTGAATAATTGATTTAGAACTGATTTGACCCCGAAACAGCAGATTTTTTTCGATGAAAAATGTTGTATTTCCTAAAGTCATAGAACTAACTTTATTGCCAATTGGGTATAGGTAAACCGCTTTGGGGATAGCAAACATATGATGAATCACTTTGTAGATGTGGTAAACCTTGCCTTTTTTTCAAAGGTATAAAATTGTTTATTGTGTTCCTATATCTTTTTTTTTTACAAAAATGTAAATGTTTATTGTGTTTCTAATAGTTCCTTTATGGTAAACTTACCCTTCCAGTGTTTCTATAAAGAAGTTGCGCGTCGTCCGAATCGGTTCGCTCGCTCGACGGCGCCGATAGCCGCGAGTGACTCGGTCCCACTCCCAAGTGACTCCGCCGTAGCGGGCGACTTTCCCCCACCCCCAGCGGGTCTAGCAAATGGTCCATGCTTTGTTCCATAAAGTTGGTGTGTCGTGTGTAGTTGTTTGTGGCGTTCATCGTCCTGGGCGCGGGGCGACGCGGTCCGCGCGTGCGCCGCGCGGGTGTGCGCTTGCCCTTAGTGCTGGTTCCACTGACTGTTTTTGACTTGGATTTGCCGAGGCATGTGGTGTTACGAGGGTGTTTACTGCGACGGCTGAAAATACACATAAAATAATATATTTTATGTATATACTTATAAAAAAAAGGTAGCACTTTATGCTTCCTAGCCTCACTAGTTCATTTGAGAGTTCGCAAAATGTTGCTGTTTTCTTACACAAGGACGGCGATAATAACCAACTAATCCACCGAGCCACTACGTGTCTCAGCAAAAAAATCTCTGGGTAAACAAGCATACGGCCGGTCCACTTGTTGGTAGGTGGTTACCGTAGCCTATGAACGCTTGCTATACCAGAGACATCACGCACGCGTTGCCGATCCCAAACCCCCCCCCCCTCCCTTAAAAAGTTTCTTCTTTCACTTGTTTAGGTAGGTATAAGGAATAAAACAAATACCTATTGCTGTTGGATCCTCGTTTTTGCTTAGCATACCGTTGCGCCACCAAATGCGCCAGTCGGTTGGGGCACCGCTGACTGCGGGTTCCTAATGATTCAGAAAGAAAAGTATAATTTTATTATGATTTTGTCCAAGTAGTACAATTGATTTATTCATTGCTATGCAGGACTTAGAATTTGGACTCTTGTAAATTAGTAGCTACAAGTTAGTATAGTATGTAAACTCCGGGCTTGATCTATGCACCGATTAAATGGCGCAGCCGGTGGGATAGCATTATCACCTTCGCTTCGAGGATAGGAAATACTCTATAACTAGCTCTCAGCTGGGCTTGGTTCGCGTGGTATCCGGAAAAAATTGCCTATATCTCCATGCAAAAAAATCCCGTCGATCCGCTCGTTTTCTGCGTGAAAGGACAAACCAACAATCAACCTCACTTTCCTTAGGGTTGCTAAACCTAGAGCCGCTTTGTAGTTCTTACCTCGTTTAGGCATTCTGAGATAGTCCACAACAATCTGATCGCCGTCTGATGAATCAGAGTCGTTACCCTGCTCAGTACGACCACCACCGGTACTAGAACCATCGAGCGAGTCAGTTTCCTCAGCGAGGCATTCCAACTCACGCTGGACGAGGGAATCAAAGAATGCCATCATGCGTGGGTCTTCGCTGGTTGATTGTTCCGCGTAGTTGTGGGATATGTACTGGAATCAAAATTTAAACTATAATGTTCGTTTTATTGCTGGTCCTTTAGTTTTTCCGGTCAGTCTGCGTTAGGTCTGTAACCAGGTATGAGACATGATGGCTTTGAAAAGGACCTTGAAAGTGAAAAAACAGGTAGTTAAAAGATTCAGTTTTGTTTATAGATCCTTCTTGCATGCTCCACGATAAAACGATTTAGGTACCTAATAAGATATCGGTGAATTTTTGCACTGGTTCCGCCAGTTATTTTTACCTGTCCACTATGATGAACGAGGGACACATATTCCTCGTGGCTGTAAATCTCGCGCGGATTATCAGAACCCTGAGCTTCTTCAAGCAGCGTGCCTCGCATTTGCGGGAATTCCACCGCTGACCAGATCTAGAAGAGAAAATATTTAGAATACAAGGAAATGATATGTGATTAGTTCTAATATAGCTTTTTTTTTTAACTATTAGTACAGTCTACAATTTACCTTTCTGGATTATTTTGCATTAAACTTCTAGTAGGTAGTCCTATGAACCTACTGCGAAAGATAGTACCTTGATTATCTTTTCAACTCCAGAGGACGCAATGAGGCAGTACTGAGGATTGAAGCGTACTTGGTTCACTATGGACCTGTGTCCGTAGAGCACCATGTGAGGCAATACGGATGACGATCCCATGTTTTCTGAAAAATATAAGAAACTTTTGAATACAAAATTTCTTTTTAGATTTTTCTGGCTCGCATTCACTAAGCTACACTTGAATAGGACCTTTTATTTTTCTAATACCAAAAGAATGTTCGACTCAGACGGGACTCGAATCCGCGACTATTACATACATGAAAAAATCTTTGGGATTTTCAATCGGCGTGCCTTAAGCTGAGACTAGTAGAGGCTCATTGGTTTAGTTGAAAGGTTACTATAAAAGTCATGGTATTCTCTAAGTGTGGGTTACCACTACAAAAACATACTAAACATCTCTTTACCTCTTTCCGGTTCGACATTTGCCACTTTCCACATGTATAGATTGAAGTCATCTGACCCAGACAGCACAAATTGGTCATCCTCGCCGGCAAAGCAGCAGCTTTTCATCGTGCAAGAGTTGTAGTAATCTTGGTGGTAAAACTCTACCACAGGTTCAGGCGACTAAAAATTTGAAAAGCTTTATTATTACGATCGGCAGTAAGCCCACAATGATATCTGTTTAAAAGGGGTGACCTTTTAGTTTTTCATTCTAAACTTTGTAGCATACGTCAGAGTCCAGAATTTCGAAAAAATAAACGCAAAACAGGGAATTATCTTCCCCATTTATGACTATTGAGTGTTTATTAGTGATTATTGAGTATTTATTAATAATAATAATTCTTTTATTTCAGACTTTAGTAAAGTTACAGGTCTTATATAACTTATTCTACAGTCCATATCAACCTTAACCTTAATGCCACTTTATTCGGCGTAGCCGGTAGGATTTCAGAAATGCGAACATTCTGGCACTGAAAACCTGAGGGCAGTTGTATAGTTAAAATTATACGTACGCGAACGTTATAAAGCACAGGTGATTGCCGCCGTCGGAGCGCTAGGATGTGTGAGCCAGTGCAGTTGAACCGAACGCTCATGCTGTGAAAATGGCAGTTACCGTTGGCGCCCGCGTAACGGAGCAAAGGGCTGTGAAGTTTCAAGTTAATTAAGAATCGAATGGCATGTTGCAGCTGCTATAATGTCTGCTGTCCAATCATGTGGCGTGAAAAGCAGTAAAAGAAACATAACAATAAAACTGGCTAAAGAACTACCTAGTTAATCAATCGCTTTTCACTTAACAGAAAAATAAACATATTATGACTAGCTAGAGCCCGCGGCTTCACTCGCGTGGTACCTTGATAAAAAGTAGACTATTCGAGGTAATTAACTCTTTCGTTACGGCGTGATTGAACAGCAAGCATCCAAACATATAAACATCCAAAAATCCTCACAAACTTTCGCATTTGTAATATTAGTAGGAAGTAGGATAGTTTAAATCACACATCAATTAATAAATGAGGGCACGCAAACAAACACACGGACAGACTAAAATGGACAGTCAAACAGAGATACGGAGATGGACAGTCGCACGGCCGGAAGAACAGCAGGACGGATAGACAGACAAACAGAGAGATAGACCGTGATTCTACAAGGGTTCTGTTTTTTACAAATGAGACGATATTTAAGCATACTTACTGCTTCGGCGAGCGCAGATCCCAGAGGCCCACACCATCGCGGGCGTTGGCCGACACAACCAAGCCCGCTTGTTGAGGATGGAACATGACTCCATGAAACGGCTTGCGACTGCGCGATATCACCAAAGATTCTGCGATTTCAAATTTTATTTTATTTATTTAACAAAACCCACAGCCCTTAATCTAAAATACAATAAAAAAATTACATGCTAATTCTTACAACCAATACAGGATTTACATTTTTTAGAAAAAAGATAATATTTTAATTGACAGTCAAGTTTAGAAAAATGTACATATTTTAGTCCTCCTCCATAAACTTTAATACATCTTTTTTAAATTTTCCTTTAGCATTATGAAATATATCAATTGAATAGAATTCCTTATAATATGTTCTATGAAGTCGATTTACTATAGAGTTTTGCGCATAGTTTGTGGATGAGTTCGCAACGGCGAACCATTTGGCATGTCTAGTGCGAGTCTTCGGTGTATAGATACTAAGAATTTTATTGTTAAGTTCAGGACAGTCTATGTATCCATTACATAGACCATGTAAGAAGGTCATATCCATTAGTGTACGTCGATTTTGAAGGCTTGTAAGACTATGAAAGCTGCAAGCATCCCCATAGTCCTGAGGATTATAATGTGTCCTATAATTTAAATGTCTGACAAACTTATGCTGAATGCTTTTCAAATTACTGATGTATGTTATATAATGCGGGCTCCAAGCAGTACTGCAGTATTCAAGGATACTTCTGACATATGAATAGTAGAGTAATTTTATACAAGCGATATCTGAAAAAAGTTTGCTAACTCTTAAGATAAATCCTAGGCCCTTATAAGATTTAATTATAGTATTAGTAATTGTACTCAATATGTTCAGAAAAAGTTAATTTGTCATCGAGTAATACGCCTAAATCACGAACTAGTTCCGCTTTATTAACACTTATTAGACTTAATTTATAATCGTAATTTAAAGGCTTTGAAAAATATACTTTGGCGAATGAATATATACTATACTTTGGCGAATGAATATATACTTTGGACTTTTTGCACCTTTCTGTGCTAATATAAACTTATGAACAGCATAACTTTAACCTATATTATCTCATTGCTTAAGAATATGTTGTTTTTATGTTTCATAATGATTTGATGTTTTTTTATATAATATAGTATAAAAGTATTCAAAGTTTATTTATGTGTAACAAACGTAAATGTTATGATGATAGTTAATAGTGTTGAGGGTACTTACAATATAATTATTTGAGTGTGCGCTAGCTCCTACCCTAGGAGAACCTGTGTTGTGGGTAGCTAGCCTCTTTCGAACTTTGTGACCATGTTGAATGAGATTGCGGTCTTACGCTTATTTAGAGTGCAACAGGTAGTTCAGTAGCGAGCGACATGTTAACTAGATGTTATTGAATGACATAATTAAATTAACGAAATGTATGCAAGAGAAGAATATAGAACATAGGTAATATTTTTTTTCTTTTTAAATATAATTATATAAATATATTTTTTATAATAATTAGTATGTATAAAATATGTTGTATGTAGATGTAAAATATAGTGTAAGATATGATATGTGTGCGTTGTGTGTTTGTATGTATTATATATTGGTGCATGCGTAATGTGTAGATTAGATTACTTATGAGGTATTAATATTAATTCATTTTCATTATAGTTTAGAGTACTAAGCCAGTCTGATGTTATTTTTCTACACCTTTTCCTGGTAAGTGATACTAAACATAATTTTTTATTCAGTTTCTTATATATGTAGGGTCCTAGGTAGTAATGGCATTTCTGTGCATAGCCAGTTCGCACTCTGAGGGTTGTCCAAGTCAGTCTTCGACCAGTTTGCGTCTCAGGAGCGAGCGCAAGAGCGCTTCTGTTAAACTTTAGTGTGGTGTTAAGAATAAACAGCTTTCTTACAGAAAGGACTTTTACGTCTTGATACAAGGTTTCAGTAGGGTGACGAAAGGGTTTACAGTGGGCGACTTTAATAACAGCTCGCTGTGCGCGTTCTGCACAGAGCAAGTGGGTTTTGCAGGCTGAGCCCCACGCGGTAATGCAGTGCATAAGTACCGACTGGCAGAGGGTTAAGTAGACCAGCATTATGTTTTTTTTTGTCAGCGCAAGATCTTAGTTTCTTAAATATATAGAGCAGCTTCCGTAGTCTACCACATATTGCTGCAATTTGGTTTTTCCAAGAGAGGTTCTCATAGATAAACTTATGTTTGACCACAATCTCAACAGGTGGGAAGTGATGTTGCGGTCAATGATGGAGCATGAAGGTCTAGACACCTATTCACTATTCTTTATAGGGACATAGATTGAACTTTTCAGGAAAGACAGATGATGGTAGTGTTTTCCATTCCCAAGTGATTATATTCATGAGATAAACAAAATTAATCAGATAAAAAGTGAACCAGACATGACAATTTACCTTCAATTTCAACGCTGTGAGAGGTAGACAGACACATCAGCGGAAGCTGCTTGTCTTTAAGCAGATAAATAAAACTCACCATGCACAGACTGTCTGGTGTCAAAAAGGAGCAGTCGTCCATCATTTCCAGCAGTCGCCACAACTTGCTGATTGAACGGATCTATGCTGAGGCTGCAGATGGCTCTCTGATGTTGGAGAACTTCTAAAGGAGTCTTGCTTTCTACGTCGTGGACTATCACCTGTGTTCAAGCATAGGGTTTGAATAAGTTTGCAGTAATTTTATATTGTATTACTTAATGCTACACTAAAATGTTACAATTCAGATATTTATAGTAAAAGTGCTTTATAGAAAATAGAAAATTCAGTACATAGTAGCGCAGCTGTGTTTGGCTGTCTGCGAATGATATTCTATGTTACTTCAGAATTGATTTTAATTATATAGATAATGTGCTATTCAGGTTTAGGTACATAATTTATGGTCATTTTTATATAACACACTTACAATATCATCATTCCCCCCTGAGAAAATCTTCTGATTATCACTTGTAATGCCAAGACTGAATATGTTTGACTGATGTGTGGCTCTCATGGCCACTGGAGAGCCATGGTCCAGGATGGCTTGGCCAAGCTGCCATAGCATCACCCTTCTGTCATCACCTCCTGCAGATTTATAACATTTATGAAGACTACAACCAAGCATTGCTGTTTCATCATCATTAACACAATGAAGATGTCCACTGATAGACATAGGCTTCACTTGAATGGGAGGAACGGTCTTGAGCCTTCTCTATCCAATGAACTTCCACAACCATCACCATATCACCATGTACCATCAGGCAGGGGGCCTTCCTAGGTTGTGTTGCCCCATTCGGTCTCCATTCAAGAACCTTTATTTGGTTATTGCTGCTTTGAGACCGCCTTTTATAATAACAGTTTGAATATTTATGATTTCCGGTTTTATCAGTATGTTCTTGGCTCTCACCTTTCAAAGTCTGAGCCAAATAAAGTGAGGTTTGTGTTAGCTTTATTGTGATTTTATCAAAACACAATAAGGGTTAGCTATAAATAAAAGGTAGCTAGACCAGATAAAAAGCAGAGAAAACAAAAAATTGCATCCTACGTCAGTATGAAATTATATCCTAATTAAAACGTATTCATTTACTAGCGTAATTTTGTACCCACAGTTTACAAGAAATGCGTATTATAAAAATAGTGTGTAGTTTATTAGAATGTAATAAAATGTTACTCACCTGATATTAGTAGCTCGCCATTGTTGGAAAACTCAATCGCATTTACACAGCCAAAATGGCACGACAAGTCCTTCCTAAACAAATTTCTAGCAGCATGTAGACGATTATTGAAAAACTGTGATCTAACTGCAGGTATGAGCCCATACTCCCTTTTATTTATGTATGGCAAAGGGCTAACAATATTCGCCATATTTTACAGAAAACCCATTTCCCGATCACTGAGTAAATAAAATAAGCACAGACAGGATTTTCTTTTTGAAAACTTCGCTTCCTTCGTTCGTTCTCGGTCAATCAGCTGTATTTTTATTTTTGACAAGTTGACAGCACTTTAACGTTCCATTTCGCGCAGCTTATGACAATTCGACTATTATATTTTATTCAGTGGTTAACACGAAGTCTACAACAACAGGGGCTTTTGTAAAAAGGACTTCATGATAGCAATTCTTAGTTCCTCACAGGATCATGTAACGGTTTGCCCGTTGCCCGACGCACCGGCGGCGCTGCGCACAGTGGTTCGTCTGTATGGGAGAGGTCGGACATAATGTGACTTAAAATCTCTAAGTCGTAATTTCATAAATCTGATTACGCCATTCGATTGCTATTTAAATAATAAACAAACATTTTTCTATTGCACTTTGAGCCTGGACTTATAGTTAAGGAGTAAATCGCATAAAACTGATTGCATTGTATGGGAAGCAACAATCATCATCATAACTCAAATAGGACACAAAAGTGGCAACCTATGCCTTTGAAGAAAGTGTGCCACTAAATTGTAGAAACCTACAATAAAAATCCTAGAACGAAACAGCGCGAAAATCGGCGAAATACAGGGTCTATACATGTTTAAACGACGTTTCCCATATAATTAAACAAGTTTTATGCAATTTACTCCTAAACTATAAATGTAAATTGCTCCTAAAATCTGTCTAATTTATAGAGCGATAAATTTTGATGTGGTGCAAATTAAGCATCACTCGGACGAATGAATAAAATATGAATGCTATGTACTTATGTAGTTCACCATGCGTTAGCAACCTATCTTACTCTGAGAGATAGTTATGATACTTTTTAATATCGTCGTCCACCTTTGCTTCTTTTATTGTCCCTTGGGGGCCATTCTGTTATCGCCATGCGTTAGCATCATAACTATCTCTCAGAGTAAGATAGGTTGCTAACGCATGGTGAACTACATAGCATTCATATTTTATTAGACAGAGTAAGAGTAGAAAATATGAAAAACATAACAATATTCAAAACTATACATAAAGTTTATGAAGAACTCAAGTGGAGATGGACAGGTCAAATGCTACGAGAAAGAAAGGAGAAGTGGACCAAACAGATAACAGAATGGCCCCCAAGGGACAATAAAAGAAGCAAAGGTGGACGACGATATTAAAAAAGTAGCAGGTTCGGAGTGGACTCGGACTGCAAAGGACAGGACAAAATGGAAATCTTTAGAGGAGGCCTTTATCGAAGGACAAGCTGTTATCAGAAGGTACCCAATTGTAACTACACTAAATAAGAGAAAATTCATGTTTAAAAAAAGTGAGGTTATGTTATAATTTTCGATACTAATTTTAAAAACAGTAAGCTAAGAACTGGTTCCTAAGTTAGTTTTCAGTGGCGAATTTGTACTTTCTGGAAATGCTATTCTTTTAATTTGTACTTCCATAGTTTCAGAGTTATAGGCATTTTTACAAGACATCACAACCAGAATCCAGGTCTCTCGGACCGTCCATATCGCCATAACTAAGGACTGTCAAGAGTCCGTGACAGGCTAATGATTTTGTACTAGTTTTGATATGAATTTGTACTGCCTTCCTTTTTTTGTAACTACACTTATTATAGAGAAAATTAATATTGAAAATGTAGTATGAGTTCCTACCTAAACTTTGTTAGGTAGGTACCTACCTTTTAGTACCTAATTACAATAATAATATGATGTAACTTATGCCGTTCAAGCAGCGTGCGATGTAACTCAACGATATCGCAAGAATTTTGATGGCATTTCGCAGGGGCTTTACACCGGAAGTTCCGGTCGTAAATACGAACCACCTCTATTGTGTAGTTTAGGTAGGACAAATATGTGGAGCAGCGCCACTTTATTATCAACCATACATATACTATATTATACTCATATTAAACGTCTTTTGCTCATAATTATTTCAAAACCTGGTCACCCTATCTCAATTCAAGGCAATAGACGTAATCTAACCTTAAAAAAATTAAAATCATCACATAACCTCACTTTTATTTTAAAACTTTAATTTACTCCTAAGTGTAGTTACAAAAAAAGGAAAAGCTTTTTTTTTTTCTTTTTCAGTACAAATTCATACCAAAACTAGTACAAAATCATTAGACTTTCGCGGATTCTCTACAGTCCATAGTTATGGCGATATGGACGGTCCGAGGGACCTGGATTCTGGTTGTGATGTCTTATAAAACTGCCTACAACTCTGAAACTATAGAAGTACAAATTGAAAGAATAGCAATTCCGACAAGTAAAAATTCGCCACTAAGTTTTGTGGTTCAATACGAGCATATGTCTTTTATCCAGATATTGTCCATTGGTCCTAGGATCCTGACTCTAATCGAGACGGTGCACCGTGTCGGTTGTCACTATTAATTGACACACTCTTTTGCCTACCGCAAATTAGGATCTACATTTAGCATCAGCCATTGTCCATTCAGTGACTGACTTAAATCCTCATTCCTCATTGGTCCGTTCGTTCCATAGAGTAATTTTGTTCGTTCTTGGATTTAATTTGTTTTGTTTTCTTTGACACGAAAAAACACGTGAATTTCTGTTATAGAATTGTGTGCTGTGCTTCTTGCATTTATTTCCCCGTAAGAAACCATGGTAGTAGCAGAAACAATGAAAAAAACTACTCTGAAAGTGTCGGGTAAGTACCTACGGCTAAGTATTCTTCATTAATTTAGAGGTAAAAATCAAATGGTTCTTTAATGCATTTTCAGTATCCGATTCAGATTCTTCGAGTGTAGAAGATTCAGATTCGGAAAATGAAGTTGAATCCGGCGAGGACGACGTTGACGGCGACGCTGAAAGCACCGCCTCTGATGACGAAAAAAGTGTTTTGATGGTGAACGAGGGGTGGGGTGACTCCGTAGCTAAAATCCTCGTATCCAAAAAGCCTAAAAACAAGAAAACCTTAGTACTGTCGAGAGCGAAGAAACATTCTGAGATTGTGAAAGAAGTAACAGAGGAGAAACCATCCTTTGAAGTTATTGGTGAGAGTACAGAAAAGAAACCAGATGTAAAAACTCTAAAAACCGAAGAATCTGCTGAACCGCCAGCCAAGAAAGTTGTAAGTATAATTTCGGCTTTATTATGTATATTCAGGGCCCAGCCTGAAAACCAGCACTGCTTTGTACCATGACAGGTGGAGCAGTAATAAGCACAGCCAGGATGTTTCAAATCATTGTGGTCCATATAACAGGAAGTGTCTCTTCCATTTAGGGAGCTTGTGTTCTAACATATCTCTGCATTGATAAATAACCTGTCCAATTAGTTTAACACTGCATTATTTTATGTCTGTTCTGTTTTTTTGTGTTTATCAAATAAATGTCTTCTGTTATATTATTCTATGTTATTATGTCCTATTGGCCCTCTGTGACTCGAATTGTGTTACATTAAATTCCATTTTATTTTAGAAAAAACATGATAAAGCTTCAATAAGGCAAAAACCTAAAATATTAGAAAAGGACAGAGAAAGGTTACTAACAAAAATAGCTACAAAAGGTGTAGTACAACTATTCAATGCAGTCAGAAATCAACAGAAAACTATGGAGAAAGAATTAGATAGGAATGATATTTCTGAAGTAAAGAAGGAGAGAATATTGAAGAAGTTCGACAAGAGAACATTCTTGGACACACTAATGGGGAAGACCAAGTCAGTAGTGGTGGACGAGGCCAAATCAAGTTTGAAGGATGAAATAAAAGATGAAGAAGAGAAACCAAGGTGGAATGCGCTGAGGTAAATTTAATTTTAAAGTATATTAATAAAAAATTGTGGCAAGAGACAGAGCAAGATGGCACGAGATGGAGGAGGCCTTTATCCAGCAATAGATAGCCCCTAAATAAAAAAAACAACACAAAATAATCATCTTTTCATATTGAATCATGTAGCAAAACTCTTGAGCATAGCTCCTCACCATAGCCTGTTGCTGCCCTTGTGACTTTGAGCTTGTGTATGAGGCCAAAGTCTCAGTGCCATTATGTCATCACTCACTAGCTCTGTGGTACCAGCGATGAGAAGATATGGTGAAGTCTCCCAAACGCTGCCCATATGAGTTGGATTTGACTATTGACCTCTTTGTCAAAAAAGGACCTACCTAGTTAATTCATCTGACCCATATAGTACCTACCTGTATTCTGTTAGGAACGAACTGTTCTTAGTCTAAGGAGGTGGGCGTTGGTGGCTGCAACACAGTTTTAACAACTACTGCAGTCATCATCGTATTCCCAATATTTTACTGTAACTTTGTAAATGTTCCAATAAACTTTTGAAACTTTTTTGAAATAGACAGTACCACAGCATGCTGCAACATGAGCATTGAACATGATATTTTATGGTGTGGTGGGATCGAACCCACACCTCTTGTGTCTCAGCTGGGCAATCTTCCATAACGCCTATGAGGTCACCGCTATGAATGACATTTTCTTTTTTCCTCTGATGCTGCTATATTAAGTTTTATTTTCAGGGATGATTTCATGACAGGGGCCAAGATGAAGGACTGGGATAAAGAACCAGTGGATGAATGAACTATCTTTAATAAACATGATATTATATTTTACTTTTATAAACATGTAAATATTATATTATATTTTTCATTTAAATTCATAAATAAGTTATAATGTTCAGTTTTGACGTCATCATTAGGTACAATCAATCGGTATGAAAACGCGCGATTCTGTCAGCTGTCACATACGTCAAATTAATGAACAGCTGAACTGTAATTGGCTACTCGAGGTCATTCACCTTAGCATTAAAATATTCAAATTTTCAAAATAACTTCGTTAAAACTATCGATTTGAACTGTCGTCATTCGAAGACAACTAACTGCCCTTAGCAGACCACAAATTTATCGTTTTCGCTTTGTCTTTCGTAATTTTCTCGGACTTTCTAGTCAACCTTTTTTCGTTCATCAAATTCATAATAAAGTGCATCAAATTGTGTCCAAGTGTGTTATTAGCAAGAATCTTCCACCACCACTTCGTGACCGTTCCCGGAGTTGTTCGACGTGCCGTAAGTACCTGACGTGTCTAAAGGGATATTTCGACTTGAACTGAAGCACCGAACCTTGCGCGCCAAGTCAATTTCGGGGAACTACGCCAACGGAGAATCCAGGTACGTGGAACATCTTTGCTACAACACACACATAATTTTGTCGTTTCGCAGGATACCAATTTGTATGCACTCAACCCTATCGTGTCGTTTATCGTAACTCTAGCTTAATTAAAAATACAGTCCACTAAATCGCACATATACCATTTTTATAGAAATCATATTTACAAGGCATTGATTGATTGGAAAATAAGGAGACTTAGATTTTTGAAACAAACTTGCCATGCCTTACTAAAAATTATTTTGTGGGTGCTTTTTCGTGATCAGTCCTTCAATAAATTGATAACAATGCTGTCCAAAAATCATTGTCATAATCCCCACTAAGCTTGCCCCACCAGTGGGATTATGATAAAAGAGACGTTTCATCAATATATGGAGCCTGGGCCTGCACTGTGTACACTACTACAAAATATGGCTAAGCAATAAAGTAAACGTATTTAATTGGTTATTTTATTTAAATTGACTTCGTTCTAAGGTACATAAAGATTTTCTTCGACAAAGAGAGCAACACACAGCGCTACAAAAATATGGCGGATGGACACGCGTGAAATGTCATTTTGACAACCTACATTTATCTGACTAAACAAAAACATCAAATAAAACAACATGACATGAAAAATATGTCAAAGTCATGTCAAACGCCAATTATAAACCAACATGGCGGCCTTCAAATAGTGTTCACATAGTAAAAAACTTACCAGAAAAATTATTTTTGTACAATCGCATTTGTCTTCAAATAAATGAAATTGTATTTTTCTTGTAATCTCCTATTTTTTCCTAATTTTTCTATGTAGTGTACATGGACCAGGCCCAGAATGAAATGGCTCCTTTCAAAAAAAATTGAGCGTTTTCCCACTATCATTTTTAATCTTGGTTGGTGGGGATTATGACAATAAAAGTAATTAGGTTTATTTTATATGGTTTATTGTCATAATCCCCACTAAGCTTGTTTTTCTCTAATTATTCTATTCTCTTGTTTTGCTTCAATTTAATTAAACCAAATTTTAATTAGGTTAAAATATTTCTAAGGTAGGAGGTTTAAAATTGGTAAACACAATGAGTAATATTAGGTAGGTACTTACAACATTTGTAGGTAATTTCAGTAAGTACAGATTGGCTTAGTAAAAAATAGCATCCCACCAACCAGGATTAAAAACGTTAGTGGGAAAACGCCAATAATTTTGAAAATTGACATAATCCCCACTGGTGGGGCAATCTTAGTGGGGATTATGACAATAAACCGATAATTTAAGGCCAGATCAAAGCATCATCATGCAGGAACAATTATAGACCAATCTCTTTGGCTACTGTGGTAGCTAAGGTGCTGGACGGTTTGCTTGATGTGCAGCTTAATAAACATTTGAACTTGCACGAAGCCCAGTTTGGTTTTCGACCTGGGCTCTCAACTGAAACAGCTATCCTGAGACTCAAGCATACTGTTCAGTACTATGTTACAAGAGCAACACCGGTTTATGCGTGTTTCTTGGACCTGTCCAAGGCATTCGACTTGGTATCGTACAATGTGTTATGGGATAAGCTCCGGAGAGAAACTAGCACACCCCAGGTATTTATAAATATACTTAAGTATTGGTACCAAAATCAAATGAATAAAGTGAGGTGGGCAGGCTCTTACTCTACGGATTATGGGTTAGAGTGTGGTGTCAGGCAGGGCGGCCTAACATCACCTCGCTTATTTAACCTGTATATAAACGGTTTGATCGAGGGACTTAGTAGAACAGCCGTTGGTTGTTCAATAGACGGTACTTTTGTCAACAATATCAGCTACGCAGATGATATGGTTCTGCTAAGTCCCTCGATCAGGGCACTTGAAGTGTTATTGGGTACATGTGAGAGGTACTCGGAAGCACATGGCCTAAGGTATAACACAAAGAAAAGTGAACTCCTCGTCTTTAAGGCAGGGAACAAGCAACCTAAGTCTGTCCCTCCAGTCCACCTTGGAGGAGTATCCTTAAATTAGAGTCACGAAATTTAAATACTTAGGACACTGGGTTACTGAGGACCTCAAAGATGATGTGGATGTAGAAAGGGAGCGCAGGGCTTTGGCAGTAAGGTGTAACATGTTGGCTCGGAGGTTTGCAAGGTGTACGAGAGACGTTAAGATAACCCTTTTTAAAGCGTTCTGTCAGACGTTTTACACCAGCAGCCTCTGGGTTAACTGTACACTGAAATCTCTCAATGCCCTGCGCGTCCAGTACAATAATGGCCTGAGGATGCTTTTGGGGCTGCCTCGTTTCTGTAGCGCGTCAAGAATGTGTGCAGAATCAGGTGTAGATGGATTCCACGCAATTATGCGGAAACGAGTTGCCTCCTTAATGCGCCGCGTGCGAGTTAGCCCCAATAGCCTCCTCGTCACAATACTGGACAGGGTTGACTGTCCCGTCGTGCGGAAATGGAATGCCGTACATATGGCTTCCAGATCCTCTATGTTTAATGTGCGTTAGGTTAGGTAATTATTGTTTTTTGGCTCTTTAAAATTGTATTTCTGTATGGACCTGTCTGAAATAAATGAACTTATTATTATTATTATTATTATAAAGCGGTTTGAATACAAAAATTTCACATCAAATTTGGCTTTTAGGTAGGTTAACAGCAAACATTATACCTTAAAAGTAATTTTAAATATCATTTAAAGATGACAGTTTGACTATACAGTTGTGGTTTACCTTTCTAACAAAACTTAACAATCAATTTACGTCTAAAATCATTTTATAAACATAGTGTAGGCATCATTGCTTACAGAGTGCTGAGTTATCTGCTTAGGCAATGTGGAATATATCTTGACAGGGAGGTTCCAGACCATGGTCTCTATTGGTACGTTGAGAGGCGCATTCCACACCTGTTCATTGTTAGGGATGATCTTTTCGTTTGTCGTCACGAATTCGAAGTGGAGGCGCCATTTTAGTGACACTGAAAAAGCAGGACATCAATAGAGTCAGGGGAGAAAAGAGTACATTCACAAACAAAAACAAAAATCAATACATGAACAAAAATCTGAAAAAATCTGCACATCTAATCACTTAGCTAGTGTATACAAAAGGAGCCTCACTTTAATCCTTTCACCGCACTGGTTTTTTCACCAACTGTCATTCCTCTGTCTGTCACCAACTGTCATATGTACCTCGAGCTGCTCACTGACCTTAATGCAGGATGACCATGAAACACCCAGTGACACGACCAGCAGCACACTTCTTTATAATGCCACTGCGGTTTTGAGCCTGAATATTTTGCGCTTAACTAACTGCCATGGATGTCGTATGAGGCGACTAAGGTAAAAAAAACTGGGGGATGGGTAGCAGCCCTTTCAACAACAACTCTAACTGCGCTCGCCAACCCGCGTGGTGAGAATGGGCCAATTCCCCCACATGCTAAGAATTCGCTCTGCAAATCTGTGGGGGCGGCAATTTTCAGCAGTGGACGTCCTACGGCTGAAATGATGATGAAACTAAAAATATCGAGTAAGAAGTCTGTTTGCTACTTAATAACTAATCGCATCTTATTAAAAAGGTGAATAGCCCAATGTGTGACCCATGTGGTGTTATTGAAGATACATATCACTTTTTGGTGGAATGTTCCCGGAGTAGACCTATGAGGGAGGAGTTGGCGAAATCAATAACCGCCTTGATGTGGGTTTGTTTCAGAGCGTGTTAGCGGCGCAGTCTTCTGTTGCCGCTATTGCGCTCTACAAATCTGCGTTCAGGTTGCTGCAGGATGCATAGTGTAGTTATTGTTTATAATGAGATCTCTATGGGACTGACATAGTTGCTGAGCAACTCAAAGTCCCTAAATTAAAAAATAGAATAAAAAAAAAAAAAGAAGTCTGTTCATTCCCCCAGCGAAAATAGCTCATTCTGAAGATTTGAATCTTACCTTCATCAACATCAAAAGCAGGTGTGATATGCAAGGGTATAGGTAGGATCAGCTGTGAGTGAGTTAGCCCAAGTGTTACTTCATGGTACCGAGCCACTGTCATTGACCTGCTACTGGTATCTTTGCTGACATTCTTTGTAGGAGATTTTGACTTGACTATTTCTTCTGGCTGCAGTGATACTGACACCTAGAAACAACAATATAAGCATATTACAAACAAGCACCTGCCTGCAAGCCCTGTTGGTCTAGTGGGATTACCTCGACTTTCGATCGGAAGGTCGTGTGTTCGAATCCTGGTCGCCGTGCGCAAACACAACACGTGCTCAAATCGGTGTAGGAAATAGTGGTAAGCTCTGCACGTATTGACTATGTCTTTGCTGTAGAGAAGTTCCACCTGTTGCTGTATAAATCATGTAGAATACATTCCTACCTAAATCCCTTTTCTTATGCCATAAGTGTAATGCACTTATGACATAAGAAAAGGGACATCTTAACGAGTATGCTGCCCCCCGATTTTTAAGTACGCCCATATACTCATACATACTCAGCTGTGCCTTAATATGCCCTCTGAAGCATGGAAGCTCTACATGTTAAGAGTTCAGTTCCTATAAATTTGAGCCTTGATAGTGGCCCTTGGGTGGCTAAGAATGATTGTTGGAAAGTTATCCTTACCTGCATACAAATGACAGTCCCAACGGAAAAGTCGAATGTCCCTACAATATCCTCTCCCAACTTATAAGCAGATTTGAATAAACAGAACCTGCCAACTTTACCCCTTGTGTTTGTTATCATGTATGAATTGGGACTTCTTCTTGCTGTGAGATTCTGGAACAAGGAACAAAATTAATCCCACTAAAATCCATTCCATCAACTTAAACTAACTCATGCTCCTGCTATCTTACTTGTTACTACCCTTTTTTAGCAACAGAGTAGTCCATAAATGGAACATAGTTACTGTTCAGTTTCTGCTATCGGTCAATACAGTCAAACAAGCTAGACAACTGGCTACGAATTAAAAAAAAAGTGAACCAGACATGACAATTGACTTTCAATTTAAATGTTGGGTTATGTAGACACGTCAGCGGAAGCTGCTCGTCTATAACAAATTAATAAATATAAATGATCCGTAAGAAAAACATTGTGTGCACTAAGGCAATCTTATTAACTTTGTTCTTTACACACCTGTAAGACTTGCAAAGCCATAGTCAAGGGAGTTTCAACTTTCCTTTCCTCTGAGAATGGATTTGTCGGTTGCAGTTCCTCTGTGGTCTCATTACCACACAATGCTGAAAGATCCTGCATGTTCATTATTGGACTGATTGGTAGAACTCTGAATGGTATCCGGGCCATTTTTATATGGGAGCCAACTTTCTGTGTGGCTATTGTGATCTTGTAGGAGTATTTTACCGATGTACCTCTGTAAGATGGAGGAGCTTCTATTGGTAAAGATTCTCTGTACCAAACTAAAAAAGATAAATATTTTTAATTTATTATTAATCTTCTTCTTCAAGCTTCTGGCCTGCAGGAATAGTTTTCCGACGCTATAGGGATGCGCCAAAGAACAATAAACCCTAATATTATATGCAAGTGTGAATATTATATGTATTTTAGTTTTAAGGTATATATATCTACGGGCCCTGTATTTGTACATGTACTTTGCTGTGTTGCCTGAAATAAATGACTTAATAATAATAATAATAATAATAATTAATGCCAGTAGAATCTAAATGGCCATAAATGATACAAAAAGCCAATTTCATAAAAACACTAGTTTTTTTTGTGAAAATAATATCTTGAATAGTCACATTAACTAAAGCTAGAAATTTAGAGGGGATGTCTAAATAGGCCACAACATTAGCCTTTTTCTTTTTTACCTACTCACATGTTGTTGTCTCTCCAAGGGGAATAGTCAGGTCACAGAATAGTATCTTTGGTTTGGTATGGAAGACCACATCTCCGATATCACAGTTATTCACCTCCAGTGATGTTGTCTTGCCTATTGTTGGTGTCTTGTCACCTGTGTTCCCCGATGTTGAGTAAAAGCAGTGTATTTGTGCTGAGGCCCATGCTAAGTTTTCTAAAGCATCACTGTAAAGTCAAATTAGAAAATTTCAATATTTAATTATTATTGAATCTCGCCGTCTCATCAGAGCAAACACTCACAACTCATCATCAGAGGTGCATCGGGGGTTGAAGTTAGTATCAGAATAATATCACGCTAGCGAAGTTGCGGATGTTTCCACAAATTTCTAATGTTTTTCATGAAGACAGTACAATAGACACGTACCAGTGACTCTGTGAGTTCCTGTGCTCAGGCTGAGTGGTGTAGCAGAAAGTTATACAGCATTCTAGAGCTTCTCCAGCCAGATACACTGTGCCAGTGGTAAGTTTTGCTGAGAGCTCTATCATTTTGAGATGAAATTTTAAATGACGTTTCAATTCACAAAAAATCTGTGCTCGTAAATACTTTTCTCACAAAATAATGTTAATAATTCTCTTTTGCTAAAACCAAAGAAATCACAAAGCCTCATTTGAAATCAAAAATCACAAATCCAATCCACATTTGCCCACAACACAAACAACAGTGTTGCCAACCCAGAAATTTGGTTTTCCCCCAGACTCCGTGGAAAAAAATAACAACATTTGCACAGTTTTCCCCTTAAAAGTGTGAAGAACAAAATATTCAAACTTTTTTGGTAAAATGATACTTTTCATCGTAGACTTCCACACTGCTTAATTCTAGTGGATTTTTTTCCTCTAACGGTCAAAAGATTTTCCCCAAATAAATAATATTCCCTAAAATAGACCCTAGGCACCAAAAAATACCCTTAATTTAGGAGAAAATACCCTAAGTTGTGGTATATTACAAAAGTACTTTGTGTACTTCAGTAATATACCACAGACTATACAGGAAAATATACAGATAAAAACATACGTTCTTCGTTCGTGCGTAAAGAGAATATAGACACTATGTTGCCATTGCCACAGATAAACCTACTATATAAAACCTGCTTGCTCTGTGCCTCCAAAAGAAATAAATGCTGGAACTTTTCGGAAACTACCGGTTTTCATGGTTTTGAACGAAAACGTTCCATTTCATCTCTGACGTCCAGCCCATCGATGGATGAACACTTCTACGATGAACGCGTTACGTTTAACGAAACGTACTAAATAACGAACGAATGGTGGATTTGAAAAGTTGTGAATTGGATTTTCTGTTTCTGATTTTAAATGCAGAAAATAACAAAATGCTCATATCAGATGGGATAAATCACGGCAGACTGCAATCTATTATAGTAGGAGAACTGAAAAAAGCGGGTCTGAAGCATCGACTGAAGAAAATAATCTTGAAAAATGTTAAAGTGAGTGGAATTGGCGCTTCCGGTGATAATGGTATAATTCTTTTGCTACGATCTATTGAACGAAAATTACTTTCTCTACTTTCAGGATCACAAAACGGTGTTTGGAGCGCCTCTAGTGAAAGTGCCTTCGTGCAGTGTTATTTGTTGTGGAAGTACTTTGAGTGTACCTATGGTTGTTACTGAAATGTCCTCAGTGCTGAGAACCAATGCTCATGTGGAGGGACTGTTCCGCAAAGCAGGCTCACAGAACCGCCAAAAAGATATAAAGGTTAGTACATAGAATCGAAGTCTTGTATACTTTTCTACAAACAGATATTTTATCTACTGCAACAACTTTTGTCCATTCTATCCTTAAATATAATTACAAAGGAACTTAGTCTAAATTGATGACTAAATTTAGGTAGCTGCTGGGCTACTCATTAGGGTGCTACTGAAAACCAGCACTACAATGGCCAGTGATTGCTTTTATAATTTACCATCAAATGGTATGGCACTTTATATCCATCTCGGTGAAATAAAAGTGTCGCCATACATTTTGCTCCCCTATTGTATTTATTTATTTTTATTTTTATTTTAAGCTGACCTGTTTTCATGATATTATTGTACCATAATAAATGAAAATTTAAAAAAGATTTGCAATATAAATCTGTTATAAAAAAAAAATAATTGAAAAAATTCTGTTATGAATGTAACATTATAAATTATTTCCTTTATGTTGCTTCTAATCTGTAATTCTCTAATCAACCCAATCCAAATATTTATATTCTATTGCGAGAGTTTTGCTATATTGTATTTTGGTAGAGTACCTCAAATCTAAACCTGATTGACTGGCCTCATAGCTCAGTTGGTAGTAACTCTGCCTTCTGCGCTAGAGGTCGCGGGTTCGATTCCTGCACTGGACAAACATTTGTGACTAACGCAGATGTTTGTTCTATGTCTGGGTGTTAAATATATATCTATTATGTATATCAGTCTCTGGTACCCATAGTACAGGCTATGCCTAGTTTGGGATCAGTTGACTGTGTGTGATATGTCCGGAATATTTATTATTATTATTATTCACGTATATTTAATTAAAATCTCATTTATAAAATTCATTTTTTACTACAAAAGTACATCTTTATATCAAAAAAGAATAAGCGGTCGGTGGCTAGGGCTGCAGAGAGAGGAACCTCCTGACTATGCGTGCCGAGTCCAGGAGTACCGCCCTCTGTATCTGGCCCTTCACCCAGCTGTCTAGCGAGAGCCTCTTAAGGCATTGATCGAGGCTCATCGCTATCAGTATGTTCACTGACACCACTATCGGGACGATAATCGTTGAATCCACCTCCCACATGGCGGTAATCTCGAAGGCCAAGTCAAGGTACTTGCTGAGCTTGTCCTTCTCGGCCTTCACGAGATTAGCATCATGTGGGATAGTGACATCAACGAGTATCGCCCGGCGCTCCGACCGGTCTACCAGCACGATATCAGGTTTATTGGCGGCAATAGTCCTGTCCGTGATAATAGACCGGTCCCAGTAGAGCGTGGCACGGCCATTCTCGAGAACTGGCTCCGGTACGTACTTATAGTACGGCACCTCAGGGCCAACAAGGCCGTACTGGAGAGCAAGTTGCTGGTGAATGATTCTGGCTACTTGGTTGTGCCTGTGCAAGTACTCAGAGTTAGCAAGATGCGAACAACCCGAAAGCACATGCCTGAGGGACTCACCGGGACGGTGACATGCACGACAGATGTCGACCGTCCCATCCCTCATGATGTACTTTCGGTAGTTGTTCGTCTTGATAACCTCGTCCATAATCGCACAGACAAAACCCTCGGTTTCCCCAAAGAGGTCACCAAAACGTAGCCAGTTCACCGAGGCGAGCGGATCTACATCGGGCCCCGTGAGGGCCTTGTAAAACCGCCCGTGCAGCTCCTTGCTCTCCCATACAGCCTTGCGGTCCTGTGTGCTTAGTACCGGTGGTTTACGCCAGCGCTCGTTTGCCAAGAAGAGCGGAGTAAGGTTTTTGTCAACTGCAACAACGTCGCGGTGCATCCCACACTCGGCTTGGAGGAAGTACTCCCTGAGATTGCACACCTCGCGGTTGTGGAGGGTCTTGGCATTCAAAAAGCCTCGACCGCCAAACTTCCGCGGGATGTACATTCTCATTACCGACGAGCGTGGGTGTCGCATACGGTGCGTTGTTAGCAGTTGACGAACTCTACAATCCAGGGCGTCTAGCTCGGTCTGAGTCCACCTTAGTACGCCAAAGGTGTATATATATTTATTATTATTATTATTAATGCTCTTTCCTTGTGTTTACTCTTGTGTTACATCAACACTTACTCCAAAAGTGGAGAGGCATCCAGTTTTAGATTAGTAGAACTCTACATTCGAAATCAAAAGGTAGATTTACTAATAAAATATTTTATTTCCACTTACAGCGACTACTAGATTCAGGTGGCTGTGTATCAGAAGGCCATCACCCAATAGATGTAGCCAGCGTGCTGAAACTGTACTTGCGATGTTTACCCGAGCCCCTGATTAGTGCTGAAGTCCAGGACCTACTACTGAGATGTAGGATCACAGCAGGGGAAGATGCACTGAAACCTATACTACATACATTGTTACTGCTGCCTGTTTTACATGTGCATTTGTTGCATTATATTATGGAGGTAAGTGAGCCTGTCACAACCTTGGATGCAAGAGGAGTGGGTTAGATCATTGCAGCAGGAAAAGTTTTTGCATGTTCTGTAAAAATTGCAGATTAAGCTCTTTGAGGTTCGAAATGTCTTTACAGAATGCTCCGCAGAAGGGTTAGGATGTTGTATGTGACTGTTGGGTCTTGTAAATTGCGGCCGGTACTTACACATTTGTATAAGCAAACTTCCCTTCACAAAAAATAGAACTCAACCATGCCGATTGCTACTCTTCCCCTGAAGTGCTACTCGCGCGCTGTGGAGAGCGTGCTGTTTTTGTGAATTCTTAGCGAATCAGTCGCTATTTTCGAATGCCGAATGAATCGATGGTAACGATTGTTTCAGCTGCTGAACTTTATCGCGTCGCGGCACAAAGACAACAGGATGGATTCCTCGAACCTGGCGATAGTGCTGGCTCCGAGCGTCATGCCTCTTCCGGCCGCCGCTTCGACCCAGAGGCTGGAGCACCATGTTGCACTTGTTAAGGTTCGTGCCCTATACTTCAGATTTTTTTGTGCAAACCTACTTAGCATCAAATTCTCTTGGTTGGTTTTGATTTTTGTACATTTTAATTAGCTTGTCGTCGATAAAATTATATCAATTATGTCACAAAATCATTACCAACAATAATCCATAAATCTAATTTCGATGCACAAGTATAAGGTATGTCGCGGATTCATAAGCTTACTTCTCGTGTCACTGGTATTTCTTGGTCACCCTGTATTGGGATAGTGACCAGGTTGAGGTATGGTGGCCCTCCCACGGCGGAAAGGAAATGCGACAGCATTTTCCCCCTTACAAAAAAAAAATGGTGGCTCTGAAAGGGTTATAATCAAGTCAAGTTTGGTGAAAGAACTAGTGTGGTGAAAGTGATAAAGTGAGCCTGAGGCTCTTTTGTGCACCTGTCACATGTCTTCGAATATTAAGGTTCTAGGTACTCTTGTTTTTGATCCAAGGTTAATAGCAAAATGCCGGGTTTTTGGGCGGCCTAAAATCCACCACAATGGTTGGAAATACAATGTACCTACTGTTTTAGATGTTCATCGAGAACGCACAACATATAGGACTGCTAACAGAAGATCTCATGCGTCAACTCGACGACGATTCCGATGCTCATCGGACAAGGCGGAAGAAGCGACGCAGTGGATCACTCAACCGTAAGTCATCAACTTCTAAAACTATCAAAAATTTTCGACTAAGTGGGACGGTGGAATTACGGCTGTATTTATTACCTACTCGGCTTCGATCAAGCCTCAGGGTTTAAGCTAACTACAAAACAAAATTCATTAAAATTGGTTCTGCCGTTTGGTCGTGGAAAGGTAACTTAAAGACAAGTGACAGTTATTGTGTTATTTAGATCCGATCTTCTGTAAGGCGCAGGTACCTCCCAGGCGAGTTGCTTCAATTTAGAGCGAGTAAACCTCACTACTACCTCGCTTATAACTTGATATTTCCGTCTTTAGTCGACTTACAACTTTTTTGTAGATATTGTTTTGTGAACCTTAGAGGTACCTACTTGTCTTTTCGAAGTGTCTATCTTAATATAAGGTTAATTTCCCAGGTATGCTGAGCGGCCTGCGCAAGATGGTTTCGGGCAGCGTCAATACGCCCGCCACGGTGCGCGAGAGCAGCAACACTCCGGTGCTCAGCAAGTCCGCCAAGCGCAAGTTCGATTCCTACGAGGGGCTCTCTGCTAAAACTAAGTAAGCTTATTTTATTTGCAGTTCTCCCCTTGGTCTGCATTATAAATATTCCGGACATTTTCACACGGTCAACTGATCCTAACCAAACTAGGCATAGCCTGTACTATGGGTATGGGTATGTATTGACTCTTATGTCTGTTAGAAAATAAAAAAAACATCTTTTCAGATTTAAAAAAACAAAGTATTTTTCTTACAGGAAAGAAATCACAATGGACCTAGCGCAGAAGGAAATTAGCTACACACCAATGAAAATGTAAGCTTACTCTGATAATATGAAAATTTAGGCTCACAAATTTCATCAACACATTTTGCAGTAGTTAGTAATCGACACGTGACAGATTGCAAGACCATCGCCGCTTAGAAGAAAAATTACCTACTGGTTTCTTCACGATGTTTTCCTTCACCGTTTTAAGCCCTTGCTTTTCGAAAAACTCATTGGTGCTCGTACGGGTTCGAACCCACGAAAGTCGGAGTACCTTCCATTAGGCCGATACGGATTTACTACGGAATACGGATTTTTTTTTTTTTCAGTAACCTACTAAGTTTATTCAATTTATGACGGTCTTTCTCATTCCAGGGGTATCGAACGAAAACGGTTACGGCTCAGCCTCATGGACGCAAGAAGTACTCCAGTTATAAACAAGGATTTCAGCTCGCACAAGAACTCTGAAACCAGTATCAGCAGCGAAGACATGCTGACGTCATCCGAACGTTTGTTCAGCGCACACGACACCATAGACCTCTCACCCGACATGAAACAACAAGACTATGTACGAATCTCCAAACAAGAATACGAGGAAATCAAAAGCAGAGTATCCGCTATAGAGAACAGACTCTCGAGAGAATTCACAGATGTCATACCCAAAATGCAACCGCTGCAACAGGTGCAAAACGTCTACGAACAAACGTTGGAGGATGCCGCTATGTATAACAACTGCCCTAACTCAGACCATCTCGCGCGACGGCTAAGCAAGGAGTTGAAGATACGGCCGACAGCGGAAGCGAAAATCATCAGATCGCCGAGCGCAAGGAAAATTGGCTCGATACGACGCCGGTCTAAAGAGAACCTCACTAAAATCGTCAGACACAAGTCGTGGAATGTGTCGTCGCAGTCACAAGCTAGTCAAATCGCGAGTAGGTTCTACCCGTATATAGGATTAGGCCGCCGCGAGAGAACGGCGAAGCCCGATCCAGCGCCACCAAAGATGGAAACGTCCAGCGAATGGGACGTTTCGATGTCGGAATCCCACAACAACTCCGAAATAAGTCAAAAGTATCAATTACGAAAACGAACTAGTCTTATATCATACTTCAGCCCCGACAAAACAATGAACAGGCCACCCGCACGCAGGTCATTGAACCTCACCATCAACAACAGTTGGGACAACACACCTTCAGAAACATCAATGAACAATGCTTTGAATTCGACCGGAAAGCCGAATAAACTGAATCAAATGACTCGCAACGACTATCTGCTGAGTAAGAATTCTAAACTTCCGAAACCGAGTCCCTCGCATTCGCAACAGAAGTGGCGCAGCGCTGCAGCTTTCTTTATGGACAAGACTGGCGAGTTGGATGGCTCCGGGCAGTCTGGCAGACCCTCCGTCAACAAACTGAGAAAGAACGCCGGCGCCGTATTAGCTAAAGCGAAGCTATTCGAGTCCAGCTCAGACAAATCATCCGAGCTAACAGAAAAGACTGCAAACACGGGATTTGCGAGGAAACCGAGACTAAGCGGGCAGTATCAGTGCAGACCGCAAAAAACTACAACCTATATCAAACCCAGTCCGAATGAAAATGCGACGCGCGGTATTCCTGTTAAGACAGTGAGGAATGAGGTTACGAACGGCCATATTCCTAAGTCGAGCCGAGTCAGTGGTCAGAGCAAAAACGAGCTGGAATGGCGGACAAATAGGACGACTACGCCTCCTCTCAAAAAAGTGGTGTCACCCCAAACAAGCAATGTCACATTGAGGACACCTCAAATTCCCATTATAAGAAAGCCATTGGTTACTAAGAGTTCTCGACCAGTTCCATTCTCGAATGATGCGCGGAAAGCCAACACGCCTTTGAAAGCTGTTCATGTGTCTCCCAGAAGACGGTCGCCGAGGCAGAAGTTCCAACGAGCGTGTAACTAATGATAAATAATCATATTTTCAGTATTTTACCTACAGAGTGGTTTGAAGTGAATCAGTCACGTAAATCACTCGATTAGGTATGTCTATTTTTATAATCAAAGTGGCCATTTGTGTAAATATAAGTTAATTGTATTGTAAACGGAAAGAGTTTTAATTAATAATAAAAATATTTTGAATCATACCTTTTATTGGCTTTGGGCAGGATACATTTTGTATCATAATAATTGGTGGTCGGAGCCTTTCGTTTTCTTGGCTACTCTCACTCACTCAACCTATATCAAAACTAGGTAGGTACCTAAGATAGTTAGCAGTGCAGGTTTCCATGGCAACATACACTCCTCACTTTCCTATATGGGGGTAAGAAACATGAGACCTACACATATCCTCATTGCATGAGACCGTGTGGGTAAGTCCACCTAGTTATACTATTAGTTATACGAGGAGATGGGACAACTATCATGAGACCGTTCGCGACCCGCCTTCACAATCGAGACGCGGTCTCATAGAGTCCTTTACACGAAAGAAGTCCCTTAGAGGGGGCGCTGTAGTCTTCGTTTAACGGAATTTTATCATTGTATCTTATTAGTTCCGCCGATTTCCGCGCGACTTCTTTCATGAAAAGGACTCTACCTATATTTCAAGACGCTTAGCAAAGAGTATTTATGACACCAACGCCTAACATATCTCGTATTCGACGGCTGTCGGTTTTGGCCGAAACCGCAAAGTGAGATGAACTAGTTTTGGTAGATGCCTTATGTGCCTGTACAACTTATGTTGCTAGTATTGCTAAACTCATGAAATGGAAAAAGGTCATAAATAAAATTCCAATATATAATATTATATGATGTATTATCACGGCTTTTACAGTGGTATTTTCGTGTATAAACAAAATATCCAGATTTGAATTAAATAAATTAAGAACATACTGACGATTCAATAAATAACAATTTCCACGTTCAATTCAATAGTTATACATAATAATATACAGGGCGTCCCAAACTTATGGGACATGAAGGGGAAGTACCTTAAATATCGTAGATAGGGTATTTTGCTGAAAGAAGACTTTATGTTACTTTTAAAAGTTAGTAATTCTGCATTCATAGATTTTCTAAAAAATACTTGCTTCGTCTGGGAATCGAACCGACTTAAATGTCAAAAAAAAAATCATCCTACTTCTATGATGCCAATCGAAAGAATAGCTAAAAAATCATAACTTTGCTTAAGTAACATAGTATTTTAAAAAAAAGGAACAACATGAAAGATTCAAGAAGAACTTCCATTAGATCAAAACTTACTTGATATGCCATGTTCGCAATAAATTAACACAAAACTTGTGTAAGTGAATTATTAAGACTAAACAGATCAATCCAAAAACAAACGCTCGCACACACTGTTCCATTTTCAAATTTAAGAACAACATTTAAAAATATTAGTTCTTTTTAAAAATATTAAAGTATGCATTCAAACAAACGCTAAATAATCCTAAATAAAACGTGTTTGAAAAATTTTACTCAATCATTTTACGTTGTTCCTTTCTTTTAAAATACTATGTTGCTTAAGCAAAGTTATTATTTTTTAGCTATTCTTTCGATTGGCATCATAGAAGTAGGATGATTTTTTTTTTTACATTTAAGTCGGTTCGATTCCCAGACGAAGCAAGTATTTTTTAGAAAATCTATGAATGCAGAATTACTAACTTTTAAAAGTAACATAAAGTCTTCTTTCAGCAAAATACCCTATCTACGATATTTAAGGTACTTCCCCTTCATGTCCCATAAGTTTGGGACGCCCTGTATAAAAGCTTCGACGCTATATAATTTTGATGAAAAAAAAATACAATTATAAGTCACATTCTGAACATGGGTTTTCAAACTAAAATATTTTCACTTACACATTTAGCGATGATCACAGATTTGAGGATTATAAAAAAGCAGATTCAGAACATACCGTGCTATGGAAAGACGATTTAAACTTGCAATAGTGATTACTGAGTAATTTAGGTTTCATATAGCTTATCGGCTAGACTTACACTATCAGCACTCTTCCTTCCTAACATTGCTTCTCGATCTATATCAATACCAAAATTTAAATTAACAATATAATAAAATATCAATTGTACCTAAGATCTGTTCCGAGTAAATACGCACATTCCTTCCTAATATACAGTGGGGGCCGCGAGGGCGGGTAAAGATATCTCCGGACTAACTATACTGGCTCACAGGCGACGCGCTGCATACAAGCCGGGCCAAGGCCCCGTGCATTTCGTACGTATTTCATTAAATTAAACATACACGTTGCGATCAATAATAAAAATATAATGATACAAATACACTAATAACTAAGTTTTCGATTATTGTGTGACATAGATATTTACAAAGCGCATTAGGAGCGCCACAATACTTAGGCGAGGCGACTCCTAGCTGAGAGATTAGTATTCGTGCGCCAGCTCTCCTCTACACTCGGCGCGACGTTCGCCGACCCTCAATCACTTTCCATGTACAAATATCTTTATTAACTAAAACGTTTCAACAATAAGCATTATTGTCAGGAGAGCTAACGAATAAATGCCCCAAAATAAAAATGAATCTTGTCGTCAATTGTTAAAATTGTAAAAGGATATAATTAGGTATAAGTATTACAATAACAGCTATCCTGACCGTCACAGTCGCTGGATCGAACTAGAACTAAATATAATTATTTTATCCAATTTTTTTTTGAAGAAACAAAAATATAACTTCCTCATGATTATGAAACTATGAGATATAATAACATTATACGCTCCTACCGGTACAAATTACAAAATGGGTAACATTACTCTAATGTCAATGCGATCTCGATTTAACTGTACGATTACAATTTGGGAATGCATGATACTACGCGACGAATTACAATAATTATTAAGTACCAATGATTTAAAAAAATTCCCTACATAAACAGATAGCGTAACAATATCCGAAATACGTTATTTTCGTCAACTATAATGTACAAAGATGAAAATACATAATAAATCGGTTACATGATGCGACAAGGTGGCCGCTCAAACGGCTGAAATAATCAGCGACTCGCGATTACAATAGACACATTATCATATATTACGATGTTTTAGATAATAAAAATAATCGAACTAGAACGGACGAGAGGCGCGCCCGCGGATTTATCGAGACGGGCGTCGTCTCACCGAGAGATAAGATAACCCTAGAGTGGGGCGCGTGGATGGCTGGAGCTGAGCACCGGCTTGCCACTTGCCAGTCCGTAGACTGAACAAATGAGCAGACTGTGGCGTTTTTGATGCAACGCTGGCATGCGACACCGCAACGCTAACGTGTTTATGGCAATGTTTTACTGGTCGTAGCGGCGCGGTGCCGCATCACAGGCGTGTACTATACACCACAGTATGCCAACATAACTCTCAGGCTGCCTTTGCAAGCGGGTAGGCAACTCCTGCATGTCCATCCACATGGCAGTCTTGATACATGAGTGGGTACCCGACCAGAACATAGCACTATACTGATGCGATTACTACGTAGAATATTGGCGCTTACAAAATGCTCCGTCGTCAACATTCTCTGCGATAATGGCACTGTGGCATTATCAATTAGACTATTTGAGACAGTTTTAACAATGTATATACATGTAAACAATTAACCGAAGTCTGCAGATGAAAACAACTGCCCTTTGAGAAGTATATTTAGCTATTCAAAGGAAGAAATGATAAATGTATGGGTTAGACATAAGCATTTATCAATCGCCTGTGTTACAAAAATTACCTATATTTAACACAACCAATCAGTATCAAACCTGCCCATGGAAAGCTTGGAAGATAAATTCAATATTTTCGATTTATTCATTAACCTAATATTGTGCTCTGAAAATGGAGCTGGCAGCATTCAAATTGACGGGGGATAAGGCACTGTACACCATTGTGGGATATCACATGGATGAAAATCTTATCAACCCCACATCTATACCATAAGTACTAGGACGCAAGACCAGAATCACTGAGCTAGCGTCAGATGCAAGCAGAATCTAGTAGGGGAGTTACAAACACTGCGTAACGTCGGCGTAGGTATCGCCCCCACAGAAGATTTGAATCACATACTCGTAAGCGTTCCGTTCTGGTGGGGTACTTCATCGCGTCGCGGCGAGTTAACATCTAAAAATAAATAACGAGGAGGATAGGGTGTACAATACTGTTAGAGCCAGCACTCGCTGGCAGGACGAGGCAATAAGAGCGTTGTGTCGTCCTGTTAGCGCGCGTTTGGGCTTGTCCGACAGGTGGCACGGTGGGTGTGGCCTCAGTTGACCATGAGCGTGTGGGACTCCATGGGCGCGGCCGAGTCGTACAGCGTGTCGGTGTCCTGCGTGGGCTCGCCCTGCAGCTGGCACTGGTTGGAGAGAGTGCCGGCGCCGCAGTCGCAGAAAAATCTGGAATACAGCATTTTATTTACACTCGAGAGCATAGAAATCGCACATAGCGGAATTTTCCTACATTTTAATTTCGACCCTTATTTTTTTTTAAATTAATGTGATGTTGCAAATATAACTTAAATTAAATTGAAGTACACACTGTTAGCTTCCTAAAAACACAAAATGTCTAGCCTTGACCTTCGAAATCATAACAGTGGCAACTAAACAATAGAATGGCCTAAATTAGCTCGTTTCAGGTAGCTCGGTTTGTGGGACTTTAAGCAGGTATAAAACGATAAAGGATGATTGAAATTACATCATTTGCATACCAACTCCCAGGCAGAAAGGTCCTTTAACGAATACGTCATCTCTCTAAACAAGAAAATGGATACCACACCAGAAGCAGCGTCTCAAGTGGTTGCACTTATCGAAGCTGGACAGAACCAAAGTCAAGTGGCTCGTCAATTAAATTTGAGCAGATATGCTGTTCGACGTGTATACCAGCGATATCAGCAAACTGGTGGCTATACCAGGCGACCAGGAACAGGCCGAAAACGTGTGACAACACAGCGCGATGACCGTTTCCTTGTGAATACATCACTACGAAATCGCCGGTTGAATGCAGTTCAACTCGGACAGCAGCTCCAGGAAGTTAGAGAAGTGGAAGTCAGTCGGTGGACCGTTAGAAGAAGACTAGCCGAAGGAGGTCTGACAGCGCACAGACCAGCAACTGGCCCAAAATTGACCCCAGCGCACAGACAAGCACGCCTTCAGTTTGCTCGAAATCACGTTATTTGGACTATGGATCAATGGCAGGCAGTCCTCTTCTCCGACGAGTGCAGGATGTGCCTTCATGGTAACGACGGACGAGGTAGAGTCTACCGAAGATCTGGTGAGCGTTTTGCTCAATGTTGCATCTCCGAACGGGTCGCATACGGCGGTGGTTCGTGTATGTTCTGGGGAGGCATTTCTCTGGAAGCGAAAACCGAACTTGTCTTCATCACAGGGCCCGATACCGACCGTCGATCGGGTGGATTGACTTCCCAACGTTACGTTGAGGAGATCCTGGAAGAACATGTTGTGCCCTTTTCTGGATTTATCGGCGAAAACTTCGTTTTTATGCAGGATAACGCTAGACCACACACCGCTGCTATAGTACGCCAGTACTTGGAGGAGGTTGAACTACTCGTTATGGCGTGGCCTGCTCGAAGCCCAGATCTCAATCCCATTGAGCACTTATGGGACGAACTAAAGAAACGAGTAAGAGCTAGAAACGCAGCGCCTACGAGTCTCAGAGAGCTCCAAACCGCGATCAAGGAAGAATGGGACAGCATACCGCAGGATTTCGTAAAAAAATTGATTTCTTCAATGAAACAGCGAATGGAAGCTGTTATTCAGGCTAGGGGAGGCAATACCTCGTATTAATAAATCGATACATTCACAAATTTATTGTTTTTTTAACCTTTTATACCTGCTCAAAGTCCCACAAACAGCGCTACTTGAAACGAGCTAATTTAGGCCATTCTATTGTTTAGTTGCCACTGTTATGATTTCGAAGGTCAAGGCTAGACATTTTGTGTTTTTAGGAAGCTAACAGTGTGTACTTCAATTTAATTTAAGTTATTTTTGCAACATCACATTAATTTAAAAAAAAATAAGCGTCGAAATTAAAATGTTGGAAAATTCCGCTATGTGCGATTTCTATGCTCTCGAGTGTAGTTTCGCAGGGTTATAGCTTATTATGATGGTGTTTTCACCTAAAACCAGCTGTAGTGCTATTGCGTAACCGAAATGGGAATGTAGTTCGCAATTTTGAGGATGGTTTTATAAACCTTAGCAACAACCATGAATTATGAAAAGGAAGAAGCTAACATCGATAGTGCTAAGATCGTTAAAATTATCCTCAAAGTGACGAACTTCATTACAATTTTGCTCACACAATAGCACCACTGGTCATAGTCCTCCAGGTCTTAAATTTTATTTTCTTTGCCTAGACCGATGTAATGTGGGATGAGGCTCAGTCATTTAAGATACAACTAGGAAGATTAATGGAATGTGAGGAAATCATTTAAAACAGCTAAATTGAGATATTGATGCCGCACATTCATACCTACAGTTTTTTAAGGTTTTAAACACTTTCAAGAGAAAAAAACAAGTATTGAAGTATAATCATATTGTCTACTAATTTTTCCTTTAGAGTAATAAATTGTTTTATAAGTAATTAAATACTAAGTTTTTCATATATCTGTGATTTTGCAGCAGCCATGGGAAGTAAGCGCCGCTTAGGAGCATTCATATTTCAATTTAATTTTACCGTCGCTATACGCGTCGAGGAGTCAATTTGGCATCAAAAATGCCTTTATCAATTGCTACCAAAAACTCTTCCAAGGACTGCTAAATTGACACTAGCATTTGGCACATGACTTCTGAATTTGGACGCCACAGAGTCTAATAACACGTAATTGCAACTTGACACAATGCTTACTTGTTAAAAAATTAGGCTTACCTATCATGGCGTATGAATTCTACATCGTGACCAGAGTGGCATGTCTTGATGCAATTGACGCAGATTGCGTTGCGGTCTGTCGTATTGCAAGTCTGGCATCTGGAAATACACAACATCCTAGTTAGTTACCGCGCGAGCGAAACCGTGGGCAGTCGCCATTAATAATTATGTAACCTACTGATCAAAAAGGAAAAATATTAGCGATAAAATCAGCTTAAACGTACGGGAAGTTCTACATTATGACTGCTACCTCAAACAGTTGAATAACTGATTTGACCCCAAAACAGTTAATTTTTTCAATAGTGAGTGTTTTTTCAAAGTAAAATGTCGAATTTGTAAAGGTAGTAGAACTTTATTGCTGATTGGGTGTGGAATAAGCCTCTTTCGGGATAGTATACCTATTAAGAATTACTGGTAGTACATACTTACTGTAGATAAATTGAAAGAAGATACTTCATTTTAGCCTCTTTTCAGATTCTTCCAGTTAAGATTTATAATATGTTTGGTTTTCTATATTTGGTCGCAATCTGTGTGACTTCTGGCAAAGGCTCCAACTTTTTCCATGTTTCTCTATTTTGAGCTGTTCTTGTCGACGGAAAGAAGATACTTTGAAAATAAAAAATGAAAATAATGGTATACCTGTAGAAATCGTGCATAGGGAAGCTAGTGTAGGAAGATATCTTGTAGAGGCACTGCCCGCCGCCGACCGCCTTCTCCACCGCATCCTGGTTGCTGAAGATCTTGTTCCCTCGCACTAGCGGTGATACACCTGACGCTAAACACAGACCTGCAAAAATAAAGCATAATATAAATTCAAAATGCAACCTCAAATGTCTGAATGCGGGATTTGTTTTGTGTCGCTTTACGAGATCCTTTCTCCCCCATACCTGCAAGTTGTGGAATGACCTTCCTTCCGAGGTTTTCCCACTAGCCTACAACATGAAGAGCTTCAAGAAAAATACTAAAAGATTTCTCCAGGGCAGGCAACGCATTAGTATTGCTCCAGGTGTTGCAGATGTAAATAGGCGACGGTAACCGCTTACCATCAGGTGTTACGGCCCATGTGATGGTAAGCGGCGCCTGTTTGCCTCCCTATAACATATATATATATATATATATATATATATATATATATATAATCTAGAAACGCGTTTAAGCTGATCTTGAGCAGGAAATAAAATGATTATTCTAATGCACGGTGCACTGGTGTAGTGGTGAGTTTTCCCTGTCTTGTAGTAATGGATCTTCCATTCAGACAATTCTTAGCTAAGCTAGTGAAGGAAATCATCGTGACGAAACCGGCATGTCCTAGAACGTAATACTTTTGAATTACAGGGACAGAGTTCATTAAGGCTTAGTCGTGTTTGTTGTTCAAATACCAGGATACAATTATTTCACTGGGATGCGTGATTGATGTCCCAATGGCGCGCCCCAATTGTAAAATTGCTCTATCACGGATCAATTTAATAAATTGCACGAATAAAGTGACGGTAAGTTGTCGTGATGACAAAAATATCTATTTTTTTACTGGCGCTTTGTACACACCTACATATAAGTTAAGTTTCAAAAGACCGTTTGATAACCAAGCATTTGCATGTTGGTTTACCAACATGCAAATGCTTTGTTTGTTGGAAACTTGTAGAGCGAAGATCTCTCAAGCAGCTTCGGCGATTTGGAGTTGCATGTTTTTATGATCTATCTGTTTATATGATTGTTCCAGCATAATAATAATAATAATTGATTTGATCTGCAGTGTAGGAATTTGCTAGGTCGATAGGTTGTTAAGACATTGGGTATTTAAATGTTAATAAAAGAAATATATCAAGTTGTCGTTAGAAAGAGGGCGTTGTTATTATTTTAAAACGAATTTATTTTCACTCTAGGACGTATAGTTTTTAAGATACAACAGAAAAGGGGAATTTACAAAATCAATATAACATTATATTATTATTAGTTCCCATTTGTTAAGAGTTTTGATTACTTTGTGGTTCAAGTAAGATTGTGACAACAAATGTGATCTGCAATAGCTAAGTGGTAAGTATTACTTTTATATGATGTATGTGTTTTATATGTGTTATATATGACGTATATCGCGGGATCTCAGTTTGGGGCGAACTACTAGTATTGCTCAAATACATTTTCATGCACCACCTGGAATAAATATCTTAGCAGTAAAATATATATGGCGTCTATCATACCTCCAAACCTATTGTTGAATATCTGGTTGTGCTCCAAAGTGGCAGTCGCGTTATTAGTGATTTCGACTCCGGCCGCCAGCCCGTCGAATATGCGGTTGCGACGCAGCACTGGGTGGCTTTGTGTGGAGATCAACACGCCCGCTTGCGCGTTGCGAAATATATCGTTCTCTTCTAACACTCCCTGTGAATTAATATACTAATTTGCAAAACGTCTCAGGCTGAGGCTGGTAATCACGAAATCCTACTAATATTATTTTTTATTATTATTTGGTGAGATTGCAATGATTTGTAGTAATAATCAGGAGAACACTAACCTTTCCTCCATTAAAAATACAGATACCCCCATCACGCCCATCAAAAATCTTATTTCTCTTGAGCGTTGGGTTGGAGTCAGTCTTTATCCATACCCCGGCCATGGCATTATCAAATATTTCATTTTGTTCCAAAAGCCCTAGGCCTCCGTTGTAGACTAGTACACCGCCATTCTGTCCGCCCCAAATCTTGTTACCCCTTATAACGGGGTTGCTGCCAGTTCTGATTTGGACGCCAGAGTAAAGGTGGTTGAATATATCGTTGTCTTCTAGTTTACCATGGCCGTTGTCGTAGAAATACACGCCGACCTGAAAAAATATATTTTTGATTAGTATATTGTAACAGTGCAGTTCTTTCTTTTTTCATTAAAACCAGTCAAATTTTATGTGTTTATGTGCTTCCGCCCACGGCTTCGCGCGCGTGTTACCTTGATCAAAAGTAACCTATTTGCATTCTAGACAAATAACTCTATCCATTCCAAGTTTCATCGAAATCGGTTGAGCCGTTATAGCGTGATTGAACCACAGACATCCTTACAAACTTTCGCATTTATAATATTAGTAGGATGCCAGTGAAAAAACATAGCAATAAGAAAATTTGGTCAATTACCCACCACTAAGCCAATATTCACATAAACCAGTTATTTTACTAAATATTTGTGGCTTACATCGGGGCGCACGCAAAGTTGGCGGCCTGGATGGGCGGAGCTGGCGGTAGAGAGGAATAAGCATAGCCTTAAATGTGGACGCCCTTTCCCGCATTTGGACTCAAAACCTAACATACAACAACCTAACAACATAAAACATACATACCTGTTTTCCCGAGTGGATGCGGTTGCGACGCAGCACGGGCGTGGAGCCTGTAGTGATCCAAACGCCAGCGAGCGTATTCGCATACACCTCATTCTCTTCAATAAGCCCCTGGCCTTTCTCGTGCACGTAGATGCCGCCGTGCTGGCCGTGGTGGATCTTGTTGTGCCTTACTATTGGGTCACTGTTTGTGCGAATCTGTGAAACAGAAATAGCTTTAATTTTCTTGCCTTGAATGTATGACTCAAATTTTAACATGGTAGGTAAATGTTAGAATCTGCCTTATTTTGAAAAACTTGTATGAATATTAGGGAGTTATTATCTTTTTATTGCCAACAAAAATATTTTCGAACTAATCATATGGGCTTAAGTTCTACACTTATTATATCAAGCACAATAAATACCGCGTATCAAAAAAAACACGAATTCAGTAACTGAAAGTAGTTTGTGTTTTTGGAGTTTTGAAGCAATTGTTATTTTAAAAATCATATAGAAGATGGAATTCACACAAACCTGTATCCCAGCCAAAGCGTTTCCATAAATATTATTGTGCTCGATAAGACCGCGGCCCTCTCCGAATATGTACACTCCTCCCTGATGTCCATTATATATCTCATTGCGCCGAATCGTCGGGTTACTGTTTGACGTGATCCAAACCCCCGCAAAATTATTGGAGTGTATCTTATTGTCTATGAACTGTCCGAGACCAGATTCGTGGACGTAGATTCCTCCAGTTTGTCCGTGATGAATCTCGCAATGTACGACGGTTGGGTTCGCGCCGGCTTTGACCTCGAACCCGGCGATTCGGTTGTTGTGGATGTCGTTGGCTTCAAAGTAACCCTGTAGAATAATTCATTATTAGTTATATTAATAACAACTACGCTTTTTCTTGTTTGTATTAATGTAATTCTAGTTTCAATTGCTCTTTTTCTGTTAGGAATCTCTTCAAAGTTGTCAGGACATCTTGGGACCTACCATTATGTCTTATTGCCATTTAAATGCAAGCGTGTTAGCACTATTTTACATGAATTTGACCGTCATATTTCGTCACTGCCTAAATAAAATCGCAAAGATTATTGTGATTGGTTATTCATGGTTTTAATTTGCTATGCACTACTTACGGCAGCATTAGAGATCAGCAACACTTGGATCTTTTTATTTTATGGTATTTTTTATTTTTATTGTATGATGCGCACATACGTTAACATGCTAAAAACGGTGAAGAAAAACATCGTGAAGAAACCCGCGGCTTAGTCAGCTCCGAATATATTTACCGTGTCTTTCTTGTCGATGAGGCAGACTTAGCCGAGAGGATGGTGCTGGGCAAGCCTACTCTAAAAACATGTCCCAGGCACTACATCGTCATGTCCCTATGTTTATGATGTGAATATAGCGCGATCAAACAATCGAAAACGATGCCTGTCAAACCTTACATATTCATGTACTCACCAATCCATTCTCAAACGTGAATATACCGACGTCGCGGCCGTGGTGTATATGATTACGGCGCATGATCGGGTTAGCAAAGTTCTTCACCCAGATACCAGCCAGGGCATTACGGGAGATCTCATTGTCCTGATAAGCGCCTTGCGCGTAATCCGTGACGTATAGACCGACGTTTTCACAGTCGCTGATGTCGCAGTGTTTTATTACTGGGTTGGCGCCGGCGCCGCTTACGCAGACCGCGGCACCCACTGTGGATAAAATCAGATTTTGTGCCTTACGAACGCCATGTTGAAATTAATACTACGAATTATAATTTTCAAAATAGATGGAAATACATTGCTAAATCTCATTTACTCTCTTTGTCTGGTGCATTTTTTTGAAATCTGTATTTATTTGTCTTTTTTTTATACAAATAAGGTGACAAACAAGCTTATGGCCCACTTGTTGGTAAGTAGTTACCGTAGCCATGCGGTACCGTATGATACGCTTGCAATACCAGAGGCAACACGCCCATGTCTTGAAGTATGAGCCTGTATACATGTTTTTGTTTGTCTGTGCTTTTAAAGGAATACTTACCGACACTGGCGCTGCGTATGATGCAGTGGTCGATGGTAGGCGAGCAGTTGTCCGACACCTCCAAGCAGTAGTGCTTGTGATGCTGCATAGTGCTGGTCGCATCGGGCGAGAACTTCAGCGTCATGTGTCCGGCGTACGCGCGGTTAGCGCCCTCCGCGAATGTGAGCGTCGACTCGGCTTCGCGCTCTAGCACTACCGATTCAGCTACGTTGCCTGGGGCGCAACCTGGGTAATGGAAATAAGCTACATTAGTTCCATTCATTATTTTAGTGCAATGAAGATGTCTAGGGCGAAGTGGAGAAAAGGATGCTCCTGCATCTTCCTAGGCGATGATGACAATTAATTTAGAGAGGAGATTGGCTGCTCGTTCACAGATCAACATTGTAAATAATTCAATTATTGGCGACTGACCGTGGCCGTGGTGGCCCCGGCTGAAGAATAGGCCTGTCGTAAGAGGCGACTAAGGGAAAAAGCTAGGGGATGGGCAGCAGCGACCCTCATTTTAACAACGATAGCTCTAACTGCGCTCGCCACCCGCATGCCCAGCGTGGTCAGCAGCGGCGCACCCCACATGATAAGGAATTTGCTCTGTCTGTGGCCATGTTCAGCAGTGGACTTCGTACGGCTGAAATGATGATGATGATGATGATTGGCGACTGTGAAAGTAAGGCGAATAGTAGCTGGCAGAACAGTTGTAGCTTAACTTACTACTGGGACGTTTTAAAGTGATCTTTGCGATTTTATTGAAATAAACACCTTTCCAATTATTATTTATTTATCCTACTTGTCTTAATATTATAAATGTGAAAGTTTGTGAGGATGTTTAGATGTTTGTTATTCAACCACGCCATAAAAGCTCAACTGATTTCGATGAAACTTGGAATATAAAGAGTTCTTTACCTAGAATAGCATATAGGCTACTTTTTATGTACTTTTTTTATACTAGCGAAGCCGCGGGCGGAAGCTAGTTATTACTATATTTTTTTGGTGGTTGGCACAAAATAAGAGAGGTTTATATTCACTAGTGGCTGAAGTCATCCTGCGGATGATATTATTGATGGATTTTCCCAACTGTAGTTGGTTCTCCAACTACGCCATGCGCCAGTACAATGTATGTAGGCTACTTGTTTTTCAACTCACCAATGAGCTGCACATCAGTATCAATGGCGAGGCACTCCTCCTGGTAGAGTCCCGCGTGCACGAACACGAGCGCCGGCTGGTGGGTCGCGGTCGCGCGCCGGCAGCTGCAGGGCCCGGCGCCGCACGTGCAGCTGCCGGCGCCGGTGGTGCTGCCGGCGCTGCTGCTGACGACGCTGGCGGTCGCGGCGCCGGCGCTCGCTGGAGTGGACACGGCTCCCCCGCCGCGCTCCTCCACGTATTCGAGAGCCGCCTACGGAACATAAACTGATATAAACTAGAAGAATAGGGAATTTAGAAGATCAACTCCCGTTAGCACCCGTTTAGTAGTAGTACATATATTTTTCGAGGGGCAAATCTTTTTAGCGCCAAGTAGTAAAGCTGCCGGAAGCCAACATCCGAAGAATGCCCTCACATTCACAGTGATATTTTGTTTTCACTTACTCTGATTGTGTTGAAGTGTTTAATGCGCGAATCCTTCTTAGAGCGATGGTTGGCGCGCACGTGTATGCCGTAGTAAAGCTGCCGGAAGCTCTCCTTCCAGGGATTGTCCGCGTCGCACTCGTCCGGCGCTACGAACTCGAACTGGCACGGCGCGGGATGCATGAGCGGAGTGTCGTATTCGAACACTGATTGGTAGAGGCTCTTCCTGTTGAGGCGAGGTCAAAATTAATTAGCAACATTTCAATTAGGATTAGCTTTTAGCTCCGCCCGCACGGAGTGTACAGTTGAAAGATCCTCAGATATATTCTCAAATACCTCCTATAAATTCAGAAACTCCATTTGTGCAGAGCTTTATAAATTAGATTTAGATATACTTGCAGCTTAACTGCCTCTCTTCTTTCTTATTTACATATTATTTTTATTCATAAATTTATAAACTTAATCGTATTCCTATTACTCTTAACCTAACTTTTTTCTTAGCATGTACCCCTCTAGTTGTTAATTATATGTCACTCTGTATACAATTAATCTGTGAAAAACTCCGTTGATTATGAATACTTTTCCATTAACTGCTCTAGTTATAATCAAACAGTATACTATACTTAATATGTTTTAGCATAGTTGTTTGTTTTTCCTAATAAATAAATAGAAATAAAAAAAGATAAGTTACAAAAACCAATACTTTGATGTATAACCAATGTTCATTTATTGCCATTGCAATGTTACGCATGGATCATAATATTCATAATCGAACACAACAAAAAGATAGACATGTATAGACAAGACAGATATATTATTATTATTATATTTTATTATTTTTATTCATTTTATAAACCTAATCGTATGCAGTTGTTAGATTCTAGTACACGTAATCTTCAATGGACAAAACGCGCTGCGAGATAGTCTAATCATCCAACTCTGCAGAAAGAACCTCAGGAACAAAAAACTTTCCCTTTACAAACTCGACCAGCCAATCAATCAACACAGCGTACCACAAAGATTGAGTGGGTTAACAGATGATGTAGAGTCCTCGTCCCTAAAATCTGTTCAATCTCACCATAGCTCGGTGTCGTTGGCGATTGTGTTGAATCGCTTGCAGACTTGCGAGACCCGGCAGAGATCGCGCTCCACGAGATGCGACAGTATGCAGAGGAGAACCTCGTCGGGCAGCTCGTATTGCAAGTACTGTGACACGTTGCATACGTCAACGCCTTGAGACAGCGATCTGGAATTCAGGCGTGTGTGAAAAATTGCAATATTTGATTTGATAGCGACAAATGTGATAGGTACCGACAGCTTTTCGGATAAACAAGGTGACTAAGGTATGTAGACAAGCGGCCGTGCGATCGTTAACTAAACCGATCGACGAAGTCAAGGTCAATACGATTTCTGTTTGTAGAATTATCTATCTCTTAGTTAGCGTTTACGAATTCCGCTTTGGGATTAAGATAAAGTTTGTCTAACTCTCTTTTATTTTATTAGAATAAATACATAGAATGTAGTTGTGCACGTAAGAACGAGCGAGTCGTATTGTTTTTACAAGGACAACCATACCTCAAACTGATGGGTAACTGACTCATACCCTGCCACACCCCGTTTTGCCTTGGGATAACACTTTTAGTACCCATAAACATATGTAAAACACGGCGAGAGATTTCAATATCTGCAACATCAGATTAATTCTAAAACCATGGTAGCCTTAATGAAGAAGCGCACAATACATATCCATTTCAATCATCAGTCTCGTCCACAGCACAGCCATTAACAAATTAAAATTGATAAGTTGGTAGTAACTCTACCTTCTGCGCTAGAGGTCGCGGGTTCGATTCCCGCACTAGACAAACATTTGTGTGATGAACACAGATGTTTGCTCTGTGTCTAGTTGTTAAATATTAATCTATTATGTATATCAGTATCTGGTACCCATAGTACAGGCTATGCCTAGTTTGGGATCAGTTGACCGTGTGTGATATGTCCGGAATATTTATTTATTTCATTTAATGTTTCATATCCAGCTTTCAAACAATTACTATGGTCACCTTAAACGACTCGTCATGTAGTACACATTCGTAATTAAAGATGTTTGTGCAATTATGTACTACGGAAGAGCGAGACCCTCTAACACAGGTATATCTATACTTAAAAGAGGGTCCCAAACCCATGAAATGTAACTTAGATTACTGAAATAAAAATATTTGTATTTTGTCCATTTGTATCATTGAACTACACTTTGACATTGTATTTTTCCATGCATTGTTTGTTCCGTTTTGTACTGATGAGTCCATTAGAACCCACTACTTAATATGAAAATGAAGGAATGTGTGTCAATAAGTTCGTTTATCGCGAATTCTGCGGTGAGTGGCCAACACAATTTGTGTTAATCAGTTAATTTAAGGGCTACAATAAGTTTTTTTTTTAATATTCCAGACATATTCACACGGTCAACTGATCCGAAACCAGGCATAGCCTGTACTATGGGTACCAGAGACTGATATATATATAAAAGATAAATATTTAACACCCAAACACAGAACAAACATCTGTGTTTATCACGCAAATGTTTGTCCAGCGCGGGGATCGAACCCGCGACCTCTAGCGCAGAAGGCAGAGTTAGTACAGTAGTTATAATATGCTGATTAGTTCTTAAATCATTTATTGATCTGATCAGTTACAGCACTGACGCACTGAATGTAGCAAATGTTAGACTATAGGGAAAGTGAAAGTCACTACAAACATTAACTTGCACACAAGAAACATTCATTAGTCCTACATTTAACTAACCATTGTAAAGGTAACAAATTATAATTTTGAATAAATTATGCAATAGGTACTAGGGTTTGGTCCCGGGAATTCCCGGTCCCGAAATACCCGGGAATTCCCGGTTTTTTTTGCCAATTTAGGAACCGGGAAATCATAAATCGTTTCCCGGTTCTTTCGGGAAATTTCGGGGAAAATATTTTACGTCTAGGCGAAAGGTTTAAACTGGCATAGCTTAATATTAACCAACCGCACATACTTTTGCATGTCGCAGGTTCTGATCAAAAGGATATAATAAAGCTTTATCACTGTTGATCTGTTTAATAATTTAAGCATGTTAGGTAAGGATATTGTTGATTTTTATGCAAGAAAAACAATGTAAAATTTCATAAAAAAAAACTGCATTTATGTTCGTTTCAAAGTATTTTTCTATATTTTAAAAATTGTCTTTAATAAAAACATTTCAATTGATACTTGTTTATTTTTCATTCATTTCCCCTCTTTTTATACCTACCCAATCGAACATAAATGCAGTTTTTTTTATGAAATTTTACATTGTTTTTCTTGCATAAAAAACAACAATATCCTTACCTTACATGCTTAAATTATTAAACAGATCAACAGTGATATAGCTTTATTCTATCCTTTTGATCAGAACCTGCGACATGCAAAAGTATGTGCGGTTGGTTAATATTAAGCTATGCCAGTTTAACTTTAAACCGTTCGCCTAGACGTAAAATATTTTTCCTGAAATTTCCCGAAATACCCGGGAATTCAAGGTTCCCTATGTGAAGCTTCCCGGTATTCCCGGTTCCTTAAAAACTACCCGATTCTGCAATCCCTAATAGGTACAGGTGTGAAGTGTATTTGAGTGAGATGACATATACAGGTGATCCACAAAGAAGGGTTGGTATGGAAAAAAAGTTTATATATTATAGTTATAGTTTCAGACTTCCCACTGACCCTCTTGATGGATGTATAATGGTATAATGTATATGTATAATTTGAAACTGTTTTATATACTGAATTATAATAAAATACTTATGAGCAAGTGTATTGAAAAGGTATTTTGGCTTTAGTGGCTCTAATTTCACCGCAATTAGGCACATAATGATACCTGTAATCAAACTGTGACTTTTTCATTGCTATTATTCACAAACGTGAGTTATTTTGTTTTATTGATTGAGTGGCTTTGTTCTTAAAAAAGTTTCGATACAAAAAAGATCGTGCGCAAAAGTAAAAAAAAAAACTCATTCTTTTAATCTATGGCCGATTGTCATTGAATGATGCGCGCGCATGGGAAAACTAATTTTTCCCGCCATTGCGTAAAAAAAATCACAACTCGTTTTTACAGTTATTTTTAGTATTATTTTATTCTCAAGTGTGTTGAAAAACGTCTTATGATACACATGTGTATTGATGATTACCGTCCTCGGCTCTCTTAAGACTCTCAATGACGCCTCAGCGGTAATCACCAACATCACACAGTTATACCATAATGTACTATTACTACTTATTTAGATTTTAAAGATACTGAATGTGGATTAAGAATGAACGAGTTAGTCGTCAATGGTCTCCTCTATGCTGATGACCAGGTTATACTTGCATCATCGGCGGAGGAGTAACAGGAGATGGTAACGATTATGCATGAATCTTTTGAAAGAAAAGGAATGAAAGTAAATGTAAGTAATGGTTTTTGCAAGAGATGAATGTGTGACAGTTTGTAATATTCTGATTGGTGGAGAAAGAGTTGAACAAGCGAATGAGTTTATATACCTGGGGACTTTGTTTACGAGAGATGGGAAGCATGAGAGTGATATCGAAAGGAGAGTGAATGCTGGAAATCAAGTGAATGGGGCACTACATGCCTTTATGAGCAGTCGGAAAGTGTCCAAAAAGGCACGACTGGCTGTGCATGGAGGAGTGTTAGTGCCGACACTGATGTTTGGCAGTGAAAGTTGGGTATGGCAGAAAAATAATGAGAGTAGGATAAATGCAGTGGAAATGAGAGCTTTGCGAAGTATGTGTGGAGTAACTTTGAAAGATAGAGTGAGGAACTCTCTTATCACAGAGAGCGTTGTGGAGTGAAAGAAGATGTAGCGATGAGGATTGAGAAAGGTATGCTGAGATGGTTTGGTCATGTAGAAAGGATGAACGAAAGAAGATTGACGAAACAGCTGTATAAGGCGAGTGTGAATGGAACCGTTGGAAGGGGAAGACCTAAGCGTACGTTTAGCGATCGAATCGGTGACGTTTTGGACAAAGGCCAGGTCAAGAGTACCCTAAACCAACGAGCATGTATGAGGAATGTGATGAAAGTGAATGAAGCGAAAGAGGTATGTCAGGCAGGATAGGTAGCAAGTGGAAGGCCGTGGTCTCTGCCTACCCCTCTGGGAAATAGGCGTGATTTTATGTATGTATTATTACTTATTTACGTGCATATAAATCATGCTGAGTTGTGTAATGGCTTTTTAGAAAAGTAACAGAATTTTCAGAAAAATAATTAATCGTCTTTATCAATTGACGACCTCGGTGGCGCGGCGGGCGTGTGCCCATCTGAGACGCAAGGGGTTCGATTCCCGCTGAGGGACAAATGTTAACTTTATCTGCAAATATTTGTTCATGGTCTGGGTGTACCATGTTGGTACCATGGTACTCGTAGCTTCTGATACCCACGACACATGGAATCCTAGTGTGGGCCAGGACTATATTATATGTGTCTGTTTGGTGTTTTTTAATTGTTAGTTATAATGACACTAAGAATCATAACTTATTGAAGATAACGTAAAAAGTTTTTAAAAGGTAAGGCACAAACCTCAGCTGTACCCATGATTCATGGTTTTAAGTTTAACTAACATGCACTATTAACCTGAATTTCTGATTCAGATTATGGGTGTGGCACTAAAACAAGTAGCTTCTCTGTAACTATACATATATTTATGTTATGTTATGTTTGTTGTTTCTTAACTAGTAAGTATAATGCTATGAATTAAAATTAATCGTATAAAATGTTTGATATGTATAATAATAATAATGTAAAGGATAATGGTACACTATTGCATTAGGTGCTCCTGTAAAAATAGTGTAACTTTTGGTAAATAAATAAAATAAATAAATAAATATTAATATTGCAATTTCATTAAATGCCATTTATTTAGTTGGTGTGTGATTTAACAACAAACTCCCCAACATCCACACAACAGTACTCAGGTTCTAGACTTCTTGTACCTGGTAGAGAACAGCTGCCAAAATGCCCCAGTTGATAGAATGCCAGTGGGGACTTCTGAAAGAGTTTGTAAGGACTGTGGTGTTCAGTAGTTGTACCCAGTGAACTAGCTAACTCAAATTCTGGGTACAATGTAGACATGTAAATACTCACGTCCTAGGCCTCTTCCTAGCGGGTAGAGAGCAGCTGCCAGAAGGTCCCGGTTCATGGTACGCCGGCGGAGATTTCCGACGCAAGTCGTAAGGACTATGGTGTCCGGCTGTAGTCGCCGGCGCGGCCGCCGGGACGGGTGGGGAGCCGCCACCGCCGCCGCTACCACTCGGACCAGCGCAGGCTGCTGTGGCCGCCATAGCGCTACCAGACACGTTGTTGGGGCACGGGACTTCACATGGCTCGCCTGAAATGAAACGGCAATGAATGAAGGTTCTACCATTGCCTTAGCAATAGTTCTTTCTCCATTCAGATCAAATTAGTTGTCGTCTGGAAGAAATCGCTGCATATAGTACCTAAAATATTTATGTAGATATATGTCTTATGGCTCTAATAAAGCATTATTATTATTTACTCAGGTTTTTTTATCATCAGTGACTTTTACTCATGTTTTTGGGTTTATGCATTAATGAGTAACAACCCTATTGGGCAGTAGAGCTGATTTTCATAAACTATAAAACTAACTAAGGCTAGGGATTATAATACCTAACTGTACCAAAGAAGATGATGATATGCCTGTGCACTATGTACAACATAAACATATTTTTTTTGTGGCTTGTTGCTGAAACCAAAGGAAAATTCTTTGAATAATGTTTTTAAACTCAAATGTAACAACAGCTTTTCACCAAATAAATACCTACCCATACAGTTCAATGAAGTTTTTATAATGTCTAGCGCAGTTTGTCACTGGTATTTTTAGATATTTCACTTACACTACTGTATTATTTTCTTTCACCCATTTATTTGGGGGACATGTGTATCATGCTTCACAATATTAAACCTTATCGCCTAAATGATAAGATTGGTTCATCAGACACATTGATTCAGATTCTACTTAGCAATAACAGATTGTACTTTTGATTTGTTGCCAAAATATTTGACCTGCTTTAAAACAAAATTTAGTGTTTCCTAAAGTTGAGTATTTAGTTAGCTGTTACCCAAATTTTACAAATGGCTGTTCTTTTTTTTGAAAAATGTGTCAAACACAATCTGGCAACAGGATTCCAATTGTTAGAAATACACCATGTGTGCTAAGTTTTGTAACTGCTTTTTTTGCATTGCTGGCCTAGTGAGAGGTGCCTTGAATTTGAAGTGGGAGGTACCTTGAGTGTGAAGGCAAACTCATAAAGTTTGAGTCCTGGTTATGTAAAGATGGACAATTCCATTAAAAAAATATATGTGTGCAGTAACACATGCTCATAATAGTGAATGAATGCCTTGTAAAGAAACCAGTTAGTGTTCTAAAAGTGTTGGGTTGTAAACTTGCAAAATGCCATTTTGAATTTGCCATTGAACCACAAACATTCTCAAACTTTCGCATTTATAATAATAATTAGTATTTCAGCTGTAGGATGATCACTGCTGAACGTAGGCCTCCTCCATAGATTACCAGATCGCCTGACATTGTAGGGTCTGCACCCGAACAATAATTTGGGGGGATTTGCCTATATCCATCATGTTGCGTATGCAGGTTATCTAGTGCACATAGAGCTGTTTTTGATAGGGAATGCAGCCCATCCCCTACCTTTTTTCCCTTAGTAGCCACTTACAACATCCCCAGGAAGTAATGGAGGGGCCTTTTCTTCAGCTGGGTCACCACAGCAATTGTATTTACATTAGTTGAAACAAAAACAAGTACCTATACCCACTATTATGCATTTTTATCTTGAGCAGTGTATGGAGTACATTTATATAGGTATAATTATGTTGTTGTGTTGCATGATACCTAAATCTAGGTAAGATAAAAGTTCATTAGGTTTAAAGGGCAACTTCGAAATCATAGATCACTTTGAAGGAATTTACGATCAAGATTTCGTTGTAAACAGGCAAACATACATTTATTTAGTGTTCAATACAACACTATCACAAGTCTTGAAAAAGAACAATAAAATAAGCCCAACAAGTTCTTTCTTCTGCAAAAATATGCTAACGGTGACAACTCACCACTAGATTGTTTATTTAAAAAGTTTTAAGTAATCAGCACCAGATTAGGTATAAATACTGCCAATAAGGTTCAAATTGCAATACATATGACATATGTATGGAGGTTATTTTGATTATTCTTATAGGTACAATGTTGTATAAACATGATAGCACAGATGTTAGAAGAATCAGGTTTTACTACAAATAATTAACCACGCCAATGAATACCTTGTAAACATAATCATGTGAGAATTTCAGAATCATTATGCACCTCAATTGAAAAGTATGATGTTTCGTAATTGCACACTATAATTAATGTACCTATCCATCAGAAGTCCGAGAGCTCTAAAACAGCTGTTTCATCACTTCATACAAAATAGGTTTTTCATCTTGTAAATCAATACTGGATATTGCGCAAAATGTCACCGAAATGCGCTACTCAATAATACCATGAGACGTAAAATGTATGAAAATGAATTTGCATGCCAATCAACTTACGAGGAACAATGATGAACGATACGACAGCCTTGCGAGATTATTCATTTTTTTTCTCTGCCAAGAAAATGATTTAGCCATGTCCAGTGGACACTCATTAATGCGTTTACGTTGTAAAATAAAGAAACGTTTAATATGTATGAGCTCTAAGCCCGACTATGACGGGAATCAATACAGACATGGATAGAATAGGATAGGGGACGACTTCTGCCGACCCGGATTACTTACTGGATTGTGTCCTAGAAGGTAATGGTATTCGGTGTCCGCCTTTTCTTCGCGATCTACGGACGTAAGAACGCGAAGAGGAAAACGAGGCACTAGGCATTATTTCTTTTAGCACTTATTTTCACTAGAATTCAGCCCTAAACAAAGGAGACACCCGCACCAACACCGTCGGCCATTTTCTGTTTAGATTAGATTGGGAAGACGAAACGGGAAACATAGACACAGCGGCATCAGTGAGTGCAAATTATCAATTCTATAGTCCTCGGAGTCTTACACATAACACAGACACTAGAAATATGTAAGTTAACTGATAAAATCCATGATTTGATTAGTTTTTCAATAAAATCCACACAACACTCCAGCAACGGGCGACTCTCTCAGCAAAATATGGCGGATTTCAAACATGGCGGCAGCACGAGTATCCCCGCGCCACCTACAGGAAACTTTAGTAGATTTTTCTTCAGTTATGTTTGTGGTTTCCATTCAGAAATATAATTTGAATTTGAAATCTGTCCTCGTTAAATTGGAATTTGAAGGAAAGTTGGCATAGAGGACTCAGACCTTGTAGTAGGTACCTATCTAAAATCCAGAATTCAAAGTTGGTCTTATGAAGCGTTGAGGGACAAACTCAAGAGAGCATGCAAAAACCGTAAATAAAACCAAAGTTTAAAATTTCGATCGTGGTTCAACTCTAGTTTGTCAATCTGATTATTTCATTCTCTTGAAGTTAGCACGGACAGCTGACTTTTGACAGTAATTAGAACAGACAGACAGAACATTCAACAGAAATAAAATCACAAAATGTCAATTAAATTCTTTCTTGTTTGAATTGAAATTTTTATTTCCAATAAACATGGATTTTATGAGAGGGATTGTAGCTGAAAATAATTGTGCTTCTTCGGTTCTGGCTTGTGTATTCCTGACTGTGTCTTACGTAGCCAGTTTGTATGTGTGGAGGACAAAATTGAGCAGGTGCCTACTTCAAACATCTGTTTTCAATAAAATTTTAAATGGGTTCTAAAGAAAACTACTGTAACGTTTACGCTATTAATTTCAGAGACCACCCATCGACGATCAAGCGAAGATTTTTCAGTGTATCATGCATGATGGTGCTCTCACCGTTCTTCAGTCATTACATGTTATCTGAAGATTCTATAAAAAAAGGCGATATATTTGAACACCTAGGCCTGCGCCTATCAGGAATCTTACAGGCTATGTTTATACCTTTATTTATGACTGCTACATTGTTCTTGGGGCCATTGACTATGCAGTTTATTTCAGGAATATGGAAGTTGTATACAGGTATATTTCAGAGTTCCTCTTTGAGTTTGAAAGTATTGATGACTTGGATAAAAAGTATCCAATGTTCCCCTCTAGATCTTTAACTACTTCCATGCAAACAATCACATTGATCCATTGCTGTGTGAAAGAAGGATCAACCAACCAAACACACTTTTGATACTAGTAAGGATACTCCTAAGGCATTGTCCTAACTGGCTAATGATCATACGAGCATGATGAAAATTCTAACCAATTTTTTGTGCTCATGCATTGACATGGAGCTTTAATTAGGACACTTTAAAGAGATTAGTATGTTAGTTTGTGCATTGTGTGAAGAAATTCCATTGTTTGCCCATGTAATTTCCAAATAAGATGATGCCTAAATCATTGTCACTCAGATGTTATTTACTAAGATCCACTTTAACAATAAAGGATTTGTACTTAGTTATGTTAAAGTAAAAGAAAAACTGAACTGATTCCCAAGCAATTTGCAGAGCCATTATACTGGGTCCAAAGCTGGCAAGATCTGCTGTGGGTAAGGAATCACATAATGGCGCCGCTTAGTGAGGAGTGGGTGTTCCGGGCATGCATGCTGCCGATGTTACTTCAGTGCCTGGAACCTATGACTGCAGTTTTCGTTGCTCCCTTGCTGTTTGGAATAGGTAACTATATTTTGGTTTATAAATTAATGCTAAAATTTTGATTATTTTTATGTATAAAAACTTGAACAGTGACCAAGCAAGTAATAATGTACTGACTTGGGCTGCTATTGCGTAAACAAACTGGCAATGAACTTTTGAAATAAAAATGAATGGCAATGAATCCATCTTCTTCCTTTTCATGTTTGAAACCTTTTAAGACTGTTAAAACCATCTTCAAAGGGGCTGCATTCCCATTTTGTTTGTTCAATAGTGCACAGATACATGAGGCAGGGCAGATAATTAACATACTATGTAGGTTTTTTTTTGGATAAAATGCTATCTACTGGTTAATGTTTCAGCTCATTTTCATCATATGCTGGAGCAAATTAGATCAGGAGTACCATATATAACTGCATTTCTGATATCAAGTAAGTTTTATAACTAATGTTTACTATCTTGTCGTTTGTGTTGGCCTAGTGGTTAGTAGCTTTCGATCCGAAGGTTGTGGGCTCGAATCCCGGTTGTGCACTTATAGATTTTTGTATTCGAAAAATGTATGTGCATTAGCACATACTCAAACCTACTTGCTATCTTGACTATCTTGCTACCTAAAAAGGTATGTTTATTTTTATAAAGTTTTGCAAAATGAAGCAATATTTCTTTTTTTTTCAGCATTTCAGTTTTTATACACAAGTATGTTTGGTGCCTATTCTGCCTATCTGTTTCTAAGGACAGGTGAGTGAAATTTTATTAATTCAGCTTAAGGCTTTTATTTCTCTTTTTATCTAGGTGCAACACGAGGGAAGCCGCGGGCGTAAGCTAGATTATAAGAAACACCCAACAGTTTGGGTATTGAATGAGAATCTACAACTAAACCCAGAATAAATATTTGCAGAAAATGTAAATATTTCTCCCGCAGGGGATCGTACCCGCTACCCGTCTCAATCGAGCGCTCGTCGCCCACCACGTAATATTGTACTATCGTAGATAATTATGAGAAAAAGTTTTGTAGCAAATACAGATCAGTTTGAATATAGAGTTGAATATAGGTAGTAAAAACACAGTACCTACCTACATTCAATGATGCATCGCTCTCTTGTGCTTGTCCTTATATTATTTACGTACATAACAGGCCACTTCGCTGCTCCTCTAGTCGCCCACATGTTCTGCAATCATATGGGATTCCCAAACTTTGGCGAAGTCTTCCAGTATCCAGCTTTACAAAGGGTAGTTATAATCTTCAATTTTATCCTTGGTTTTGCATTGTGGTGCCTAATCCTAGAGCCACTCACCAACCCACAGATCTATGACAACAGATTATATTGGGAGGCTTGAAAATTCAATTTAACTAATGTGTTAAATTCAAGTCATTAACAAAATCAATAAGTATTTATTTATAATTATAATTAAAGATGGCGATAATAGACGTTAAAGTTATACAATAAGCTATAGTATAGCTGACGCCCGCGGATTTGCTCGCGTGGTATCTTGATAAAGGGGCAGTTTTGAAAAACCATAATGTCCGTATTTCATTATATGACTTTATGAGTATTTGTACCAACTTTCAGATAAATCTCTCCATGCCTTAAGATTCTCCCATAAAATCATTAACATCTCATTACACCCTTTTAAGGGGTAGTTTGAAAATCGAAAAATACCGTTTTTCCTTATTTATATCATATATTATTTTCATTTAGTTTCAAATCTGTAGGTTCAAGGAATACGACTTTTCATACTAACGTTTTAAGCCCTTTTCACCTTCTTAGGCATTGATATTTTGAAAATCCCTTCTTAGTGGATGTGTTTGGCATATAAGTCAGCTACTGTCCAAATTTCAGCTTTATAGCTTCAAAGGTTTGGGCTGTGCGTTGATCGCACGTTGAGGCCTTGTTCTTTTATATAAAAGAATATATATACAGATAAAATTAGTTACCAATTATTATTGAACTTAGAAATCCACTTAGCTGCTTGTAATTTAATTTATTAGTATATTAGTAGTTGTTCGTTTGTTACTATTTATTTAATTATTTACTAAATACTAAACTATTTAGTATGTACCGTATCGGTATATTTGTTAAAAGGCTATGCGCTAGGCGCGACCCTTTTATTTGGAATTAAGGAAATATAGATTATACATCTTGAATCATATTGTGTGCCATAGCAATAAGGACCTTGAAAAACAATTCTTAGCCGTCCTGGATTAATCCAGCAATCCTTTGGAATAGATAAAGAAAATGAATTGAACAATTGTGTATCTAGGTACCCAGTATTTTTATGAATAATTAAACTGTTTGTCACCACTAGGCAGGGTTATTTTTAAATAATGGTTATCCTACGACACTCCAGCAGATTTTTATTGCAACCCAAAATAAATAAGTTAATTTGTGAAGTGTAAGAAGTTTCATTCGCAGATTGGCGCAAGAAATAAAGTAAAATACTTTTGATAAAAAAAACACCGCCGAATTGATTCCAGTTTCGATTTTGGACTCAAAAGATTAACGTATTTAAAAAATTACCCTGTATGTTTGATTTTTTCTTTGACTGCGCCCACTCTGGCGCAGTCGGTAGGATAAGAATGCAACGTTAAGGTCTCCTTAATATTTAATGAATATTTTGACGGCATACCAATCCCATGTAAGTAAGTACTAAAAGTATTTCTAGTGAAGACAGGGTTGCAAAGTAACTCACTAGTCAATAAAGTAGTACTATCAATGTAATTATTGTTATTTCTAAACTCACTTTTGATAAGAAAAGGCAAGACTCCATACGCAGGTTGATATTCACTGTGCTCGTCCACTCCTTTATAATTAGCATTATTTTTTTGCCTAGACTTATGTATTAGAATATCTGTTCTTGCACCATGTTTCTTGCCAAATAAGTGCGCGTGTGTGTCCATAATTGAATTTGATTGGCGCAGCCGTTGAGTGACTCACTTCAGTCAGAAAAACAAATATCCGTTGTGACTACTATGTTGACTGAATAAGCTCCTTCAAAGTACAAGGCTTCAATTCTTTTGTATTTTTAAGTACCTGGTTTTCGCGTTCAATTTTTGCAGCGTCCTGTTGCATAATAAAGTAAAGCTGTAGGTACAGTCAACATCAAAAGTTAATGATGATCAGACAAAGTTTCAAGTGATATAATAATAACTAGTATTTTTATGTTCTTTAAGTGTAAACACCAGTATGATAGAGAAGTAAATAATAACTTAAAAAATAACATTATGACGAAAAACTATGATTGAACCCAATAATAAACATTTTCGAATTTCCGAAATAGTCATCAACTTCAAATGCTGACTGTAAATATGATAAAAAGGCCTGAGTGCGTTATGTTCGTGAGTTACCTACACGGTTATCACTTGAATAGTGAATAGCTTTTGTAGGGACGCTTTTCTTGACATTATACAAAAACAGTTAGTTATACACTTCTCACGGTGACAAGTGATTTACTGACGAAAATTACGAATTAGGGCCTCTGATGATGTTACTCTTAAAATTCATAGAATAAGTTTAATTGTAATTTTATTGTGATCATTTTTTGGAATAAACGTTTTTATTAATAAAACTGACGTGTTAATTACCAGTCTGAGTCTCAGCGTCTGTCTGTCTAGACCATTTTCTCAGAATCGACTGAAGATATCAGCTTGAATAAGAGATAGGAATGTGAGCTATTACTGCCGTAAAAAAAAGCTTCAACTCAATGCATTACAAATACAAATATATGGCAATGAATGTCGGGTACTTCCAGTAACCTCACAATTCTGAAGTGCTTGGAGCTTTTGTAAAACAAATAAAGACAAAAAGTCTAAAATTGTTGCTAACTATTCGATGTTTTTTATATTTTGGGTTAATATCATACAGTGAACTAGGTGACGTAGGTACGTGAGCAACCTCAAAATATAAGTTTGTCACTTCGTACACTTGCGATCTCTTCGCATAGCGATTCCTACTCGCACTTGGCCGTCTTTATTTTTCGGTATAAGTTATTTCAATTAGGTAGTTAATTAAACTATTTGTTAGGAAAATATAGTTTTATTCATCTCGTATGTACAAACATACATACTTGTAACCTTGATTCAAAGCTAATAATTTATTCAACTAAAAACAACGATAAATTCATACTCAATTATTTTCTATGATAAAACATTTTACAGTGAAATGATTTGTTTATTTTTTTATGGAAAGTGAAATTTGGAATAAACCCAATCAATGCTCATCCTAACAACACAGCTAATTAATTAGCAAACAAATAGATGAGAGTTGAAGTGAGAGAGAAGAAATTTTCAGTAAAAAAAATTGTCTAATAACCTTCTTATTCATAAATCAGTCACTACCTTTATGGGCTCAATAACTCTCACCCTTTCCTTTTCTAACAGTAAACAAAAGAAAGAAGCGGCCATATTTTTTCGAGCCGATAAAGTTAGTGAGTGATGTATTAGGGGTAAATCTGTCCTAGAACCATTACAACTGAAATATAAGAACATTTTATAGATTACTATGAAATATACATTTAAGATTTGATATGGGTACCTTTATAAAACACTTTTTTTATAGGTCAAGCTAATGTAAATAGCTTACAAGTAATTGATATCTAAAAATATATTTAGTACAATTACATTAATAATGCTAGGCTTACATTAAGTGATACATTAGGATCCATAGGCGAGCACAATATCAAAATACAAGCCTAGATTTAAATGGTGAATTGTTGTATGTACAATAAATAAATCGGATTGGTTTTATAAAAGTTAGGTAATAAGTAAAACCAATGAGCGCCTACAAACGCATTTTTAATCTGTCATAGTACATTTATTTTTAAATATCACAAAAAATTTAACTCAGTCAGAATTCGAACCCCCGACTCTCTAGATACGGGGATGCGCTAACCAACGACACAACAGAGTCGACACCTTGCCTTTCGAAAATTTTCGAGACGTTTTTCAGCTCGAAGCACCCATAGCTCCACCTACCGGGAAACGTTGCAGCCATCAAGCCTGCTCAGTGGGTAATGTTTAATTTAATTTGTGAAGAGTTGTGTCGCTTATTCAAATGTTTATCTGCTATTAAAACATTATGCGGAAAAATTTAGTCAAATGGGTCCAACAGCAGTTTCCTTGATACCTCTGAGATATGTATGAAGAAAAATAGTTTTGGCATTACCCTCACAATAATGTACGATTGAAAATAATTTTTTTTTAATATCAGTTTGTTTGCACATATTAAAATATTTATAATTTACTTCATGTTCCTTTTATTTAATGATTGAGCTTGTAAATGAAATCAGTCTTCCGCCACCTACACACCATAATGCATAACGCATTATGTATTGCGCAAGGTGAATTAGTATGTATGTATACTATCCCGACAAACTCAGTTATTCAGCTGCTTTAGGTGGCAATCTTGATTTTTCTAAGACATTTTAAAGTGATCCTAGTGATTTTATTGAAATAGACGCCTTTCGACTTTGACAATGAAGGTGTTAATACTTATGCACCATAGAAGAGCTGCAAGTTTCTACCGCGCCCGCATTATGTCACCGCGCGTTCACTATTCGTTCGGGCCAATTGTAACAAGTCACGGGCACTAGTGTTCAACAATGAAGGTGTTAATACCTATGCACCTTGGAAGAGCTACAAGATTCTACCGCGCTTTCACTATTCGTTCGGGCCAATTATAACAAGTCACGGGCACTAGTGTTCAACAATGAAGGTGTAGATGCGACACAGCACGCGGCATAGAGCCTGGCCTCATGGTTGTATCGGCCGGTTGGGTGAGAGCGGCGCGGGGGTTGCGTCCAAGTCACATGCGGTCAGCAATCGCACCAGCTCGTCTGGAGTCGGTCCACCTTCGGGAACTGAGGCGTCTTCGCCTTCTGTAAAAACGAAAAAAAGTAAGTTTCATCATTTGATATATAATTATTAAAAAAAAAAGTTTATTGCACTGTCTGTCTTAAACTTACACATACAACATTAGAATATAATTACCTAGTGGATACGGATTACAGTGCAAATAGTTTTCGATGTAGTGTAATAAAGACCTTTGTAAAGACCTATTATGTAATAAAAGAGCCAAACAGGAGCAAAGCGAACCATAAAAGTTCAAAGAAATAAAAGTCTTTTTAAAGTAAAAGAGCGGTAAAAGCGACAGGCGATTGCATACTTCAGTGAGGTCTAGGCAAAACTGTAATAACTACTCCTAGTACTCCATTGAGTACTACCTGTTGCCTGAGCTAAATACTAATTGTTACCTCTGCTGAATACAACTTGTTACTTGCACTGAATGAAACTTGTAACCGCTGCTGAATACTACTAGTTCCTTCTGCTGAATACAACTTGTTACTTGCGCTGAATAAAACTTGTTACCTCTGCTGAATACATCTTGTTACTCAGCCTAATAAAACTTGTTGCCTCTGCTGAATACTACTTGTTACCTCTGCTGAATACTACTTGTTACTTGGGCTGAGTACTACATGTTACCTGCGCTAGGTGTGGGGGCAGGCGGCGGCGGCTTAGCTGCCTTGTCGATAGGCGCGGTGAGGTCCCACATCTGCACAGCTCCGGAGCGATGGCCGCACAGCAACAAGCGCCGCGGTCGGAGTGCGCCTTCGCATTCAGCTACAACAAAGCATGACACCGCTGAGCCGTCGACGGACCGGATTGTGCATACTCTGTGAATGATATAAAAATCATAAAGCTAAATTCAGGCGGTTATAAAATCTTCAGAAGCTGGGTGACGTATTTGCAATGTGTGCAAATTTGCAAACGGTCAACCATCCAAATATCACCTGCTCTGAACGTTGCTGAATCTAGATGATCTTCCGGAAACAACCTGAGGTCTGTATTATGCACCATAACTAGTTCATAGTTTACTCACTCGGGCGCCGTATTCATATTATGGGTTTTCGTTTTGTATCAACAAAAAGAGTTGTCGTCATGGTCCGCTAGAGGCGCTGTATTCTTCCATACAAAAACACGTATAGACAAAGTCAAGAGTCATTTTGCACCTTAGTGCAAAATGCAGACTAGCTGCTCTAGCAAATATCTATGCAACAACACTGAAGAGTTTTAAGAGTCGCAACATCAATCGATAGATTGTTGAATGTTAACAATCACTCTTACCTTTTTCCGTTTGAAGCCAGCCGAACGTATAAAGTATCCGTATCGGGAACAACTTTCTGGATGAATATTTGCTCTTCATCTTGCTCGCCATAGGGACCTGTAAAATACAATTTATTTACATTACACGGATATACATTTGTATCTTAGCTCGAATTTGAACCTTATTTCAATTACGTTAAAGTCTTAACGCAACCGTTATCTCCGGCTATAGAGGTCTTTAGCGCCAATACGTTGCAGGCTACCTTCGGCGTGGTGCCGGGTTGTATGGAAATCATTCCTCTGAAGCGCGTTAGTCAAATTTGAACCTTATTTTACTTAACTTAAAGACTTACCGCAGTCGTTATGGGCCTGGGCCGTAGGTGCCTCTAGCGCCAATACGTTGAAGGCTGCCTTCGGCGTGGTACCGGGTTGTGTGGATATCATTCCTCTGAAGCGAGTGACTCGCCACGATCTAACGTGGTTGTACTCGCTGCATACTGATATTAGGTAGTTTTCTGATAGTGACACCTGAAACCAAAATAGCTTTTTTTTTAAATATACTTACTCAGGCTCACGCCTTTTATCCTCAAAAGATGGTAGACATCCTATCAGATCTCTAGGCAATCCGATCCTTGAATGTGTCTAAGGGGGCTAGTCAGAAGCATGTCCAAACATGCATTTGCTCACATTTCGCAGTAGGTAGTATTCCTTACGTGACAGGTTACAAGTCCATAAAAGTAGCCTATATATGCTATTCTAGCAAAGAACTCCATCTAATCCAAGTTTCATCGAAATCGGTTGAGCCGTTACAGCGTGATTGTACTACAAACATCCTCACAAACTTTCACATTTATAATATTATAGTAGGAATTGCTGCTTGCTTGTGCACGAAAGGACCTATAGGCGCGCACTTTAATCCTTTCACAACACTGATTCGTTCACCGACGGTCATATGCCCTTTTCAGGGCCACCATACCTCCAACTTTTTATCTCTACTTTCAGCTAGCACGCTGACCTTTTTCTCTAATTACCTTTGAGGTTGGCTGTTAGAAAATGCTTGTAGCATTAAGCCCTCCTTTTGTGCAACTGTACTATGTGTGTGCAATAAAGTATTAAATAAAATAAATAAATAAAATAATACCTCAACCTGGTCACTGACCTAATACATGACCAAGAATGAATCAGTGATACATAAAAGCAAGCATAGTAGGATATTACCTTAGAAATGGGGCTCTGATGTACAGTGAATGTCTGGAATAGCTGCGGTCCATGGCCGACCGTTTCTGGATGTTGGACTATGACGCGCACCGCACCGCTGCGAGTGCCGTACGCTATCTCGATCCAGTTGCCGCAGAGATCTGCAAGATACCATAAAACTAGCGGCGGCGCGTGGCTTTGCTCGCGCAGTAGTCGGATATAAAGTGCCCATGTCCTTATACTTGTTTATGATATGATCCATAATATGTATCATTCATAATATGGCTACGTATAGAACGTATGGTAATATGAATACGAACCGGGCGATGCAGTGTTGGAAGGCCCCCCCACCCGATGGACCGACAACATTGTGAAGGTTGCGGGAAGTCGGTGGATGGAGAAGGCTCAAGACCGTTCGTCATGGAACTCTTTGGGGGAGGCCTATGTCCAGCAGTGGACTTCTACAGGCTGATGATGATGATGATAGTATGGCATAACACGCAATTTTACTAATATTATAAATGCGAAAATTTCGTTGAAACTTGGAATATAAAGAGTCTAGGGGGTGCATTCCGAAATTTCGACGCTTCATAGTTTCGAAATTTCGGACCATTTTGCAATTTTGAAATTGACGTTTCCAATTTCGAAATTTCGAAACTGCTAGAGAAAAGTGAAAATGAAGTGAAATCTATTAAATAGTGCATTTAAAACAAAATTTTGCCTTCATTGTGCGTTTTCCGGCGGGTTATAAGGTTTTTTTTGGAAATATATACCTTTTCTATGCTTAAATACACTTCCACATCGAACAAAAAGTCTTATTTTTTCTTAATTTTTCGATCCTACATACAGTTTCGAAATTCCGAAACTTCTAAAACTCATGAGGCCAATTTCATACGTCAGTTTCGAAATTGAGAATCTATGAAACTGCAACCCCTAAGAGTCCTTTACCTAGAATAGCATCAAGGCTATGTATGTATATATATTTTATGTAGGTACCACGTGAGCGAAGCCGCGGGCGGAAACTAGTATTTTTATAAAATGCCGATTTATTATGGATAGGTTTTACATTATAATGATGTTGATGTTGGTTATTTGACTGGCCTCATAGCTCAGTTGGTAGTAACTCTGCCTTCTGGACCTCTAGGTCGCGGGTTCGATTCCCGCATGGACAAACATTTCTGTGATTCACAGATGTTTGTTCTGTGTCTGGGTGTTAAATATATATCTATTATGTATATCAGTCTCTGTTACCCATAGTACAGGCTATGCCTAGTTTGGAATCAGTTGGCCGTGTGTAATATGTCCGGAATATAAAAAAATATAAATATAATAAATTAAATCGTGTACTTTTGATTAAAACATATGTTAGCTTACTCGTTTTAGGAGTCAGATATACGGAAATAGCAGTTATTGGCTCTTGAGTGGGATCCTTGTAAAGTTGTGTCACTAGCAGATCATTGTCCTTCATCCGCAGCGGGAATTTCTGCATATCTGAAACCAAATTGGTATAGAAGGTATAGTTTTTATTTGTACATCCAAGTAAAAAAGCCAGACGATGTGCTTATCGTTTTCTGTTTCACATGAGTTTCAGTTTCGTCAGTTGTCCATGTCCAGCAGTAGAGTAATTGTGTAAGGTTGCCAGAGCTCTTTGGGGGGGAGGGGTTCGGCAGGCAACGCATTAGCAAAGCTCCAGGTGTAGCTGATGTCAATAGTGGTTACCGTACCTTGATATCAGAGGCGACGGTAACCACTTGATATCAGAGGGCCGTAAGCCTGTTTACCTCCGTATAACATAAAAAAAAAGACTTCAGGCTGATGATGACGAATATTTGGCAGAAATTAGGATAGTATGATAGTTACAAGTGTGATACACGGCTTATTTTGTATGTATGTCGATAATTTCCTCATTTAGACTTAAACATACATACATACCTATGTGGTGGTAATTTTTTTAATTTTAATCTAATCGGCATTTTTTGTGCGACCACCTCCGTTTTTGGGCAGAAGAGCCCGCAGTATGGTTCTCTCAGAAAAGAACATTATACTGTCCGGCATCAAAGATGAGGACACAAAATTTTATTACGTCACTTCAACTCCTGCAGCATTCCGACTACCACATACATAAAATCACGCCTATTTCCCAGAAGGGTAGGCAGAGATGATGTAGGTAGGCAGAGACCACGGCTTTCCACTTGCTACGATCCTGACATACCTCTTTTGCTTCATTCATTCTTATCACATTCCTCATACATGCTTTTGCTTAGACTTAAAGGTGGTCCAATTAGTGTGTGTGTTGTGGCGTGTTGTGCGCCTGTAACTCACCAATGTAGTTGATGGCGCCAGTTGCAGTCCCCAGCAGTAGAAACGAGCCGGCGGTGTCGTAGGTGGTGAGGTGCGCCACGTCCTGCGTCTGCCAGTGCTGTGTGCTGGTGTGCCATACACCAGCCTTGGAGCGGGAGCCGGCGCCGGATAATGCAACTAGTTGCGGTCCCACGAATAAAAGGTGTTCCACGCGGACGCCTAGGTTGAACGTGCCTAGAGGGGAAGGTCTGTTTCAGATTTAAGTTGAAAAGACTAGTCTTTGCCCAAGACGTCAGGGCCTGTCGCATTGAGGTAAGCGTCGACTGGCCCGTACCGGTCGCAGCGCAAGCACGGCACGCAGCGGATTCAAAGAATCTGACGGTATTGTGTGTAGATGCGTATTCGTATCAACTGGATTATTTTATCTACCTACTTATAGTCAACTTTTCGCGACCCGACGTATTCTGCCATAGAGATTCTAAAATATTTTTTTGATTACTACTATATTAGTTGCTTGTTGGCAGAGGAAGAGGGACTTATCTCTTTGGCGGCTTCTCTGTTTCTTTTTTTTTGCATCTTTGGCAGCGCCCGGTGGTAGGCAAGGCACGGCAAGCTAATCCGTGTGACTTCACCGGCACGCAACGCATTACTTATTCATAAATACCAGACCTCGGTGCGGATGGTGGCGAAAGTGGTCAAAGTGATCAAAACCCGCTGCGGCCGGTAGGGGCCTTTTGACGCGTAACTTTATTGCCTCTTGAAGTACCACCTCCATTATTTCATCCCTTTAGCTATCTAGGAATGTTCTGCTTAAACTCACCAATCAGAGTCCGCCTAACGGGCTCGCTATGCGTGGAGAAGGCCCATAATCTGACTAGCGGTCCGCTCGCGACTCCTAGCATGACGTCAGTGCCTGTTGCACTAGTGCCACTCGAAGTGCCGCCTCCAGTTTTAGCGTTCAGTGCTATCCTCTCTATAACTGCCTCTTGGACTGGCGATTGGAATACGACGTACCATCCGCATGAATCTGTTAATCTGAAAATATTGAGATCTTTGGTTTTGAATTATTCAGATAGAAGTACGAACTTCAAGTAATCATGTCTTGTACTTTGTAAAAAACGTGGGCATATGCCAAATGATAACAATAAAACTTTATTTCAGACTTGAGCCATATTTTTGTTAGTAACATAATTATAAAAAAAATCTTCTTATAAAATATAATTTTTCTTACCTGTATCCAGTCACAAAGTGTGAGTACGCGACCGCGATCCAGTTATGATGAGCCTTTATGATTTGAACTTTGAATGAAGTAGCTGTAACAAAGAGTACTTTTTACAAAATATTAAGGCGTAAACAGACAGTATGATGGTCGAAATACGCACTCTCTGGCGGCCTGACTCCTTTGTTGTGACAATCTGCATTGCCAAGCGAAGCTGCTCTTGAATGACCTCTGCCACATCGACTGAAAAAGAAATGATAGTTTCATAGAGATCTTCAGACTTAATTGCGCATTTTACACACAAATTCGTTATGATTAATTCCCTGCATGAGTATAAAATGCAGTGCATTTTTAATTAATTCCACGATTCGCCGCCACAGAGCCCATCGGCGCTGATCATTATTTGTACTCAGACCTGAGATTTTTAAAGTATGTTAGTACCTAAGCTGATCTTGCGAAGGTATCCTGCCAACAGTCCGGAGATCAAGTGAGGAGTTCCTTGAATGAGTTCTATTTGAAGACACATCTGAATTTGAAGCTGTGGAGTTCTTTCTGGAACAACTATTGCCGTTCCTTCCATTATTACCATTTGTAGGTACACTCACTGAAACAAATAGTTAAAAAGGTTCAATTTTAGGTGCCAAATAAATGACTTTTTTTAGATCGACAATGATTAGTGGAGTGAATGAACTGGCTAATAGATGGTGAATTCAATCTGAATTGAGCTATAATAATATGACCTCAAAACTTATATTTAAATTGCAATAATTTGCTCAAATCTAAGTTATCATTACTGATTAAATACATACAAGATTACACAAAAATATCTACTAATTTTATTGTTTGTTGATAACCTGATAAATTTGTTTAGGAAACCTAGTTTTTACAACTATACAAACAATAAGCCTCCGCAAAAAAATCAACTTCTCACCACTCATAAAACTTTCCATGTAAAGGTAGCACTGTTCATTTTGCCAGTAACCTAATGTGGAAAATTGTATTAATAAGGTAATTTGATATTAGAAAAATTTGAAGATATGTGAAATGTGCATGAAAGAGCCTCTTCAAAGTGCACTTGAATCTTTTCTGCACACGGATTCTTTTATAATTTTTTTTCTTCAACACAGAACAGTAACTTGCCTAGTCCTGACCTCACACTATGATTCCCTGTGTCATGGGTATCACAAACAATGAGTACCATGCTACCAGAACAAATATATGCAGATCATGCAAACATATTTTGTCCAGCAGCAGGAATCGAACCGACAGCCCTTGCATCTCAAACAGGCACTCACCTACTGCACCACCAACTTCGTCATTTTACCAATGGTTATTTCAGGGTCACCGTACCTCCACCTGGTCACTGACTTTATGCAGTATTGTTTATTGACATAAAGTAATAAGTACAGACATTGTATGAATTCCCTGAGTCCTGAGCTAGGTAAGATAACCTGTGTTACAGAAGTCAGTGTGAAGAATGAATCAGTGAAACAAGAAGCAAGCAGTATGCCTACAGATTTTTTATGAATTGCAATTTTGAATGTTAATAGCATGAGACCATACTATTGTTGGTTTTATGGAATTATAAACAGGTCAGGTACTTACACGGAGGTGGAAGATATCCATAGAACAGCACATCACCACAAGAAGAATGGTTCACCTCATCACACAAAGCCAGTCTTCTGCTCAATGGTGTGATGCCGAAGTAGTCACATTCATGCTTCAGCGCCTTTATGTTTATATTATTTAGGTCTATATCCCTTGTGCGAAGGAAGTTTAGAATCAGTCCGAATAGCTTAGGGTCTCTGTCTATGAATATGGCTCCAGTATCATCTCTTACTGTTGGTACTCTGCCACTCAGTAGGGCAGTGAAAAAAGTGTCCGGAACCCAAGTCAGTGTGTGCCATGATGTGGCGAATCTGGAATGTTATCGTAGATCATTGTGTTTGTAAGTGGGTAGGGTTCAATGAGAACTACCAGTCGAAACCCGCGTCAAAAAAAAGTTATTTTAAATGTACAGTCAAGAGAACTTAAATTTTATGTATTTGCTACGCCAATTCAAGAGCAGAATGGAATGAAAAGCATTATTTCGACCATGTTATGATAGGGAAATGAAAATGACCTCACGCACTTTCTAAGTATAGTGTTTTCTATATTACTGATCGTGTTTACCTGGTTCCACCAACATTTAGATTAACAATTTCCTGGTAATTAGTCATTTATTTGATTTTTTTAGTATAAATTTATAGAAAAATAACTTAATTTTGTTTGTTTTCTCACAAATTCATTTGATTTGCTTTGGCATTCGCCGAATCGCCGTCCAAGCAGTGCTACCAACACTGAAATTGATTTTCCCCAGGCTCAGTGGAAAATACTTTAACATAATGAAGTATTTTCCACTGAGTTCCACTGTTTTCCCCTCAAAAGTGTGAAGAACAATAAATAAATAAATATTCCGGACATATCACACACGATCTACCGGTCCCAAACAAGGCATAGCCTGTACTATGGGTACCAGAGACTGATATACATAATAGATAGATAAATATTTAACACCCAGATACAGAACAAACATCTGCGTTAATAACACATATGTTTGTCCAGTGCGAGAATCGAACCCGTGACCTCTAGCGCGGAAGGCAGAGTGACTACCAACTGAGCTATGAGACCAGTCAAACTTTTTTACAAAATCGTACTTTTTACTTGTAGACTTAAATTGCTAAATTCTAGTGGAAGTTTGTCACCTGGAAGTGTGTCTAGTGGAAGCTAGGCACCAAAATATACCCTAAATTTAGGGGAAAATACTGTGTTTGTGGGGACACTGCGTTCAAGTGCAACGTCACGTCAAAAAAACAATCAGCTGACACATAGATGACATGTTGGTTGATAGCAAGCAAGATAACAAAATAAAAGGAAAAAAAAAAGATTTACCACGCATGGCTCAATCAATCTAGCATTGTATTGGTCTGTGATGATCGAATTTGACAAATTGAATTTGTCAAATTCGCGCCACTGTTTTGTGGTTCAATAAAAAGCCTAATCCGAGGATGTAATGCACAGACTAAGGTCCGAGCGTAGACCGCTGTTTACGGGTCCGAGGGTCTTTTTTTTCGCCCTTTGCGGGCAGGCTACAGTCCGAGACCATACCAACCACCTAGTCTGGCGTAGGATCTGAGGGTCATAAGGTGAAAATTCGAAGCTTTCGAGCCATCTAGGTTCAAAACCGGTGGATTTCGAAAAAAAACTTTATAATAATTTTATTTTTTTACTGGCAATCATTTTTGAGAGAGACGTGTCCGTTCGTCGGCCCTCCGTCAAATCAATCAGTGTTCTCCAGAAAAGTCAATTCTTGAAATTGGCTTGTTGGATTGGAACTGATGTATGAAAACAGAGTTACTGTGAATAATTAGGGAAGCTGGTTTATCTAAGGGTTCCAAGATGCCCGCCACCGCAACTGCGAAACCGAGCGATGGGCGTAAAAGGGGGATATTCAATAACACGGCCGGCTTCAGTACCCTCATCACTTTTACCGTGCTAACGCTGGCTTGGTTGGCCGGCTTCGCGTCCCGGCTCTTCGCTGTAATACGTTTCGAAAGCATTATTCACGAGTTCGATCCATGGTAAGTTTTAAGGATCGATTTTATGTCTGTAACCTATCATAACTTCATAATTCCTACATACTTAGTTATCGCTTGTTTTAGGTTCAACTATCGCTCTACAGCTTATATGGTCGAGCATGGATTTTACAATTTCCTTAACTGGTTTGACGAGCGTGCCTGGTACCCTCTTGGACGCATTGTTGGGGGCACTGTATATCCTGGACTTATGATCACATCGGGTACAATTCACTGGATACTACATTCACTGCATATTCCTATACACATTAGGGATATCTGTGTGTTTCTCGCCCCAGTCTTCAGGTAAGATTGATAAAATAAAATCTATATACCAGCATATTTGAAGCTAATGCAATCATATAACTATTCATTTTGTTTTCAGTGGTCTGACAGCCATATCCACATACTTGCTGACATCAGAGATATGGTCTCGAGGGGCCGGTCTGTTTGCAGCATGTTTCATTGCTATTGTCCCTGGCTACAGCAGTAGATCTGTGGCCGGCAGTTACGATAATGAGGGCATTGCCATCTTTGCTCTACAGTTCACCTACTATCTGTGGCTGAAAAGTGTCAAGACAGGATCTGTTTTCTGGTCGGTTTGCACAGCCCTGTCCTATTTCTACATGGTAAGAATATTTTTAACATCTCTTAAGGCTATAAAATGCACTGAACTTTAGGTAGAACTTTCCTAAATGGGCCACTGTTAATGACATAACATGACTTATTGGGCATTTTGTTGATAAGAAAAAGTAGTTAAAAAAAAGAAACTGGAAAACATTGTTTGTTGATTTCAACAATGTAATTACCCTCACCCAATGGATCGAAGATGTTGTGAAGGTTGTGAGATGTTGGTGGATGAAGAAGATTTTAGACTGTTGTAGCAGTCTTTGTGGGTCTATGTCCAAGGTGGACTTGAAGATGATTATGATGATGATGGTATATTCAATAAATATGTGACTAACTGACTGAAATTAACACAGCTTAGAAGGTCAGAAGTCCTAGGAGTATGAAGAAAGTGTAGCTTACTTCTGTTTAGGGGTGCACTAATTAAGGAATTTCAGAAATTCATCTCTTATAAGGGTGCCTAAGCTGACAAGCCTAAGTGAACAAAGTAAAGAGGGTTGCCATTGGTAAAATATATATATTGTATGTGTCATAGCCAGAGTTTCTTTGTCTAATTCCAATACAAGTTTTTAATATAAATATTTGATTTCTAGGTATCAGCATGGGGTGGCTACGTGTTTATAATCAACTTGATCCCCCTTCATGTTTTTGCGTTGCTCATCATGGGACGTTTCTCTCAACGTCTCTTTGTCAGTTACTCTGTATTCTACATTGTTGGACTGTTGATGTCCATGCAGATACCATTTGTGGGTTTCCAGCCGATTCGTACCAGTGAACATATGGCTGCTTCGGGTAAGACTTTTCAACAAGCTTTTATTTAACTTGCTTTGATATTTATTGCTTTGTATGTTCAGATAAAATCTTGCAAGTCAACTTTGACACAGTTCAGATCAAATGACAATACAATGTCAATGGCAGTGCGCTCATCCATTGATGGAGTCAGGAGCTGTTCCGCTGAACTTTTCCAGCAAATAACAGTAAAATACTTTTGTTTGGTTTAATTTTAATCAGTTGATGTTCCTAATGCTAAATCCAGTAAAAGTACCAAAATCTGATAAAATCCATCCTTGTTAAAGGCTTGTTTTGAAAAAAATATTTTTCAACTTAATAACATATATCACTTGGAATTATAAAATTAAGAAAAAAACCAACGTGTTTAGTTGGAATAAAACAAAGATCATGCTATCCTCGTTTTCATAGAACATTAAGAACAGAATGGAATCTGCAAGTTTTCCAGAACTCATTACATTGTTTGTTAGATGTTGTTTACAAACGTATTGAAATCTGCATTCTTGATAACTGAAAGGATTAATTACATTTTCCTGCAATCTTACAACAGTGTTCACTATGTTTCTAATTTCACCAGTAATTGGTTTGATAAGGTGTAGATTCATTATAACAACCATTACAAATGAGTAAAACAAAATGTTTGGATTTATGCTTGTTATGATAGTGCTATGGTATTTTTTTTATTGTACTATGCGTAAAAATACTAGAGCATGCCATCTATAAACAAAATATGGCACAAGCTTAAGATAACACAATGCATTTCCATAATTTTACTTTTTTAACTAGTCGCATGCCGGAGCGTGATTGGTAACCAGATAATATCTGACTTTACATACTCTAATGAATATTTAAAATTATCTTTTTCATGAGTTCTACTTTTAAAGATGTAACAAAACATGCTCCACTTTCGCCGCATAATCATTTTCTTCATATTATGACCTATTTTAGAACATCTATCAAATAATGCTTTTGTTCCGAGTGAAACATTGCAAGTAAATTTTGACGCAGTTTCCATTGTCTGGTTGAGTTGCAACTTTGCATACCTGTCAAGTTGCTATAACAATATAATAATAAGGTGACAGCGAGCTGATCTGATGATCGAGTGATGAGCTGCTCCACAGAACTCCTCCGCGGAGAAAAATAAATCATGTAGTTTGGGCACATTTAGATCAGCTTCTTCCTGTTGGAAAATATGCTCAAGAAATGTATCCCAACGCTTGGTAGACAACCTCTCAGATCTACAGGCGATCAAATTCTTGGAGATGTCTAAGGGGGCAGTAGTCAGAGGCACGTGCAATCATTTTTGCAATTGCTCACATTTTTCAGGGCTTACAACCTGTGAGTATTTCATACATCACAGGTTGTAAGCCCATCGCCGCTTATAAGATTACTTACTGGTTTTCTTACGATGTTTTCCTTCACCTTTAAAACCACGTGGTAATGCGCACTTAATTTTTTCGAAAGAAAAAGTACCATTGCTGCACGCCCGGATTCGAACCCACACATAAGGATCAGCCGGGTAATTAATTAAAAACTATCCAGTTTTATAAAAGCTATATCTTGTTGTCTAGGTGTGTTCGCCCTCATAATGGCAGTAGGAGCCCTCAAATACATGCATAGCCTGAACCCTAAAGGGCAGTGGAAACAGCTGCTTATTCTGTGCGGTATCGCCGCCGCTGGCGTCGTGTTCCTAATGGTTGTGCTGCTCACTTATATGGGGGTCATCGCGCCGTGGAGTGGACGGTTAGTATAGGACCCGGTTTTTGAATACACTGAAAATCTCGAAGTTCTCCGAAGAAAAAAAAATCTGGTTAGACATCCCGGCGATCAGATTCTTGAAGATGTCTGACGGTGTTGTCAAAGGCACGTACAAACATTACATTTGGCACATGCCCTTATTTTTGCGCTAGTGTGAATTCCATGCGTGACAGATTGTAAGACCATCGCCGCTTTTAAGAACATTCACTGGTATTCTCAAGATGCCTCAAGATTGCCTTCGTTTTAAGCACGTGTTAACGCACTCTTAATCTTTTCGAATAGATAAAGTGTTGCAGTAAGGTCTAAGGTGGTACTCGAACCCACGAACTCCGGACCACGACTTTCTTACAATTAGATCTGTGTATTATTATGTACTGTACATTATACAACATTTGCGCAGTTCATACATACTGAGGTTGCGTCGCTGTTGGAATTCCTTTATCGCGCCTTTTTGTGCTTCTACGTACGATTTTTCTAAGCTATTACATATAATTATGTAAAACTATTGAAATCTCTGATGATGGATGAGCCGCCAACAAAATGGCTTAGCAATGTAAAATGCGATAGGTATCACTTATTCTGAAAAGCAACTGCGAAAGTATTCTCCAATATACACAAGTATTGTTTCTCAGCTTATTTACTTCCGCTGCTGGGCAAAGACCTCCCTCAAATCCTTCACCACCTACTTGTACTTGTACTCGTCAAGTCCTTGCAAATAAATTCATAACAAATTAGTTCAACGAAGTGTATCTTCCAGATTCTACTCCCTCTGGGACACAGCATACGCTAAGATTCACATCCCCATCATCGCATCAGTGTCTGAACATCAGCCGACCACTTGGTCGTCATTCTTCTTTGACCTCCACGTCCTCGTGTGTACATTCCCTGTGGGACTGTGGTATTGCATCAAGAATATCAATGATGAGAGGGTGTTTGGTGAGTACTAAAATTAAGTTTGCCTTGTCTGTACTCTGTTCAAACATCTATAATATCTTGCGTCAAATACTTGTACAGCTGTCATCTAGTTTCGAATTGTTAAATATTTTCATGCTGACGCTGACTCCCGTTGTAGGCAAGCTCGCCTTCTCAATACGCACTTAGTGCTGACGCTGACGATATATTTATATTCTAGTGGCCTTATATGCAATAAGCGCTGTTTACTTCGCGGGAGTCATGGTCCGTCTCATGCTGACGCTGACGCCCGTTGTATGCGTGCTCGCGGGCATCGCCTTCTCGATACTGCTAGAACTGGTGCTGAAAGAAGACGACCTGCCCCTGGGAGATGATGAGTCCAAGAATCTCTATGACAAGGTATGTTGACTTAATTTAATATCTGAGTGGAGTGTTTAGGCCTACACTGATGTCTCGTTATGAGTTGTGGGGCCTAGGCCTCCTGTGATAACCATACCCCAGCCAGCTGCTGGTCGATACGTTAAGGCTTTTTATTAATAGAATACCTTTCAATGATGAATGCAAACTTTTAATGTCTGGTATTTTACAAATTAAAGACGTGAAAATCAATTATCTACTACTGCAAATTACAGAAATATTTTACAGACTTGCATCTGAATCTCCAATTTTTATAATATCCCAAAAACTTACGACCCTAGTTCCTACCTTAATATTTACCTTAGTGGGGCCGACTCTAAACAAATAACCAGCTATTAGGAATTTGAAACTATCCCTTCTAATCTTAGCCGATAATATGCTGTCAAATTGATTATTTTTTAAATTTGCCCTCCAAATTTCATTCACGACGTTTAAAAACCTTTATCTTTATTCATTTTAAAATGGGACTCTGTTTCAGTCCGCCAAACCCAAAAAGCGTTCAGTAACAACCACAACCGATTCGCCGTCCAATGACGCACCACCTGAGAACGGTCTCGGTATGAACGTCCGCTCCGGAACGCTCATCGCGTGTATGATCCTGCTGATGCTGTTCTGCGTTCACTGCACCTGGGCCACTTCTAATGCTTACTCCAGTCCGAGTATTGTGCTCGCTAGCTACGGGAATGATGGGTGAGTGAACGGATCCTCAATATTTACACTCTGGATTTTCCCGTTGTTTCTTGATAACCCTTAAATATTCACGGCGATGAGATCGTAGAGAGCGAATGTGAAAACAAATAAAATCGATCGTTTACGAAAGTATTAGCAGCTTAATGCTGTGATAGAATCTGTTTGACGTCTGATTGGCACTGTATGTAAATTCATTGTACAGTGTTGCTTACTTACTAGTTGCTTCTTAGTATGGTTTATATGTTTGTCAAATAAATACTCGTTTTTACTAACTTTTATTTTAGAACTCGTAAAATTCTCGACGATTTCCGTGAAGCTTACGGATGGCTATCGCAAAACACCGCTGAAGACGCGAGAGTTATGTCATGGTGGGATTATGGATATCAGGTAACTTACCTTATTTCAGCATAACATGACTCACAAATTATATATTTCGACATTTCTAGAAATAATTTAGACTCAAAAAATGCTGATTTTATATCCGGTATCACACAGGGCACTCTCCTTGGACCATTGCTATTTCTTCTTTACACCTTTGAATTTCGCATGAGTTTGTGTTTCATAACAAATCCTAACAATAATTTTTACTCCTCAGATAGCGGGAATGGGTAATCGGACAACGCTAGTCGACAATAACACGTGGAATAACTCTCACATCGCGCTTGTCGGCAAAGCTATGGCCAGTAACGAAACTGCGGCCTACGATATCATGACCATGCTAGATGTGGATTACGTGCTGGTTATATTCGGAGGTGCTATTGGGTACTCGGGTGATGATATCAACAAGTTTATATGGATGGTCAGGATCGCAGAAGGGGAGCATCCCAAGGATATCCATGTGAGTTTTATCATATTATTTATATCCCTTTCACCGATAGCAAACTACGCTATTGCCGAGTTAAATAGGAACATACATGGTTTATTTGGGTCCGGCGCGATTTTACTTACCTTCGAGCCTCTCCACCGTGAGGCTCGAAGCGCCTTACTCACGGTGGAGAGGCTCGAATCTGTCGTTTTGCTGCCATTCCGTCTACGCTGACCTAAACATTGCTTTCTTATCAGTCTAGTCACTTGAATAAGTGATGACATTCTTAATTTTATAAATATATTGTTCTTTCTACAGGAAGCTGATTACTTCACTGAGAGAGGCGAATACAGAGTGGATAATGAAGCTTCGAAAACGATGTTGAACTGTCTAATGTATAAACTGTCCTATTATCGGTAAGTCCTTTGATTATTTTGTAACTTTTAGTGTCTATTTCACCGCTTCTGATGCTTGCTACTTGACAGATAAAAAAAACATACATTTCTTCACAGAGAGAAATGTATGTTATTGTTAAAGTTAGAACTATTTATATTCGCCAAGTAGCGATAATCAGAGAAAGTGAAATAGGCACTTACTGTCTTCGGAATCAGACGCCCTAAATAAAGTAATATATAGAAAGAATTAAATAAGTTTATTCAACAAAAATACAGACAAAAATATAAGTTAAATACATGTTTAAAGCGAAAGTTGGTTAGTTTTATTTAGTTCTTGTCAGAAAGCTTCCTAGTCTAATTGTTATTCTAAATTTATGATCTCCGGATAAAATTTAATTTAATTTAATTTATTTCCTAAAGAGTACACTATTTTACAGGAGCACCTAATGCAACAGTGTACTTAATAATAAAATATAATCAAAATCTTCAATTAATTACATGTCAAGCCATTTAAAAATAATAAATAAAAAATTCGTTAATCAATATACCTACAATTGCAAATATTATAAAAAAATAAAAATAAAAATTCTTCAGTTAATAAATTCAAATTACATAAATTGGTTCCATAAGTAGTTAATAACTTTTTGTTTTTAGATATGACAGCGGAGGAAGTCCGCCTGGCTACGACAGGACGCGAGGCGCTTTACCGGGCAACAGAGGGTTCAAACTGACTTACTTAGAGGAGGCCTACACTACGGAGCACTGGCTTGTTAGAATATACAGGTATGAATGCTATATTCATAGTTAGACGAGTAAAAACGTTGGGTTTGCTACATTTTTCGTAACTGTATATATTCTCCAAAATAATTTTAGTTTTTACTGGAATGTACTGTTTTTACTGTTCTCATCCGCTTCGGTCCCGTTCCCAGACCACCGGAGCCGATGAGACCAATCCAACCGTAACGGCAACGTCGCGTCACGTAAATCTTGTCAACCAAGAGCTATTATTAAATATTATTACTTTCACTTAATTATGAAAAAATAATGCTGCTAACCTATTTTATCCTGACAAAATAATAATTAAAGCCTAAAAGTCACATGCATGTTACCAGAACCCAGGCCAGGAGCAAATATTTGCTGATCATGCAAACATTTGTCCCGCCGAGGGATTGAACCCACACTTTTTTGCTAAGTCGGACACGCCCGCCATGACAGCGAGGGCGTCAATAAGCCTATTTATCATACTCCGCCGTAGATCTGTTAGCTCACTTCGGTGTTTTGTTTCCCAGGGTGAAAAAACCGGATGAATTCAACCGCCCACGCTTACCGCTAGCGAAACGCACGGTGTCTACAAGCAATACTATATCTAAGAAGGTCAGTACTTTTTCAGAATCACATTTACTCCCGTTTTCAGTCAATAACTAGACCGTTTCGTGTATGGTATATGGTTGAGTTTTACCTAAAAGTGTATGAGTTGGTGGATTCGTGTAGTGTGCGTTACGCGTAACGCGCACGCACGCACAAATGAATAAAGCTTTAAATAAAATTCGTTAATAAATTCACCTTTTCATGACCACTTGAAGATCACTTTCAAACTTACATAGCCGTTCTTAAATCTTTTAATTTAAGCAACCTTCAGTGCGGTCACCGAATGGATTGTATAATGGATACAACAGAGTGCTTTTTGAAATAAATTATGAGGATTAATGTGAAGTTATAAGTAATATATTTAAATGACTAATGTCCGGTTCCTATATTATACCGATCGGGAGATAGTAAACACCTGCCTACCATACGTTAATACAACCGTCGTATTTTGCGTTTCACAAGCTAATTTGGTATCTTGAATCCACGAGCATCCGTAAAATGCGCTGACCTCTTGAATCGCTACGTTATGCGTAAAAGATCTTGGTAACCGTCCGTAGACAATACGGATCGTTATTTGAATATAGGAACCGGGTAATAACCACATGTAAAGCTAAGCTAACCCTTGTATTTTCACAAAGCTATAATATACACTCACCAGCAGAAAATGTGGCCCAAACTCTTATTGCGAATCCGAAAAATAAATAGTTTAGGTAAAATTGTAAACGGGTTTTAGTTTAATTTGTCAATAATTTTACGTTAAAATGAGTTTATTAGCATAACAAGTAAAAAAGGAAATTCAGTCTTTGGGCCATATTTCTGCCGGTGAGTGTAGTTGGTATAGTTTGTTTGTATTGCTAGTTATATACTGACGCAGCCCGTTATTTCCAGATAGCATTAGGAGATGGATCGATGGTACAGTAACTATTGTAAATACGCATTTATGTTAATGTACCTACTTATTGTGTTGTCGTACGGTTGTTGGTCGTTATGTTGAAATGCTTTGTATTTTATGTTGTAATGCGCGTTTTTATTGGTATTGAATTCAAGGTAGTAAAGCTATGAAAATATTGAACGTATGGAACGCATAAAATACTCCAAACACAAAAATTGTTAGCAAATACTCCTTCCAAAAGCTGCCTTTGTACCCGGATATAAAGTAGTCTATCATAGACTGTCTAATGTCTGTTATTTATAATATAAATTAGTGATTAATTTTATTGGCTCGATAAAAGTAAGTTTGCCTCTTTCTTTTGTTCACTGTTAGAAAAGGACAGCGCGAGAGTTTTTTTTGTTCCATTAATAAGATCTCGGCCGACTAGTCATTGTGAAATTACTTTTGTAGATACTTATAAAATAGAAGAAGCAAGACTGATACAAAATACACGCACGTCGTGATTGAGTAACAAACATCTTCACAAACATTCGCATTTATATCATTACTATTAGTGAGAAGTAAGATTAGTGTGATGCGTCGTACTAAATGTTGCGTTTCTTTTATTGTATGTCATAGTCGTTGAGTTCGCTTAGGGCCGTATTTTGATACTGTGCTCAAGCGTGAATAGTAACTCAAACATACAATTCCAACTAAAAACAATCTAAAATAAAGGATCATGCCCGAAATATATATATCAGGCTATATCACAGAATAAAGTAATAGAACCTGCCAGGTCCAAAAAATAGATGCTTTTCACCATTCATGTACCATCAATTTTGGTCTGAATATGAATGTATTACTCCTATTAAAACCCTGTGGGAGGGCCACAGGGTTTAAATAGCAGTGTAAAAATCAAACTTTTATTGATCTTGACCAGTAGTCGGCAACATTAAATCCCCCATCAAATAGTGGATAATTTTTTTGTTAAAAAATCCACGGTACATTTCCTACCTTTTTACTGGTAATTTAGTCCAGACGCAAGTGACGCCCATTTCCGGTAGGATTTTGGTCAATCTCCTTTCCCTATGAATCTAGCAATTGATTCAGTTTGAGTACAGTTTTAGAATACGGGATTAGTGTATGTTGTGTATTTGCTTACCTATAAATGGGACTGTGTGTCTTGAAAGATAGAAAGGTACAAATAATGATTGAATGCGTTAGCAATCGTAGCTTCTATTTTTCAAGAAACATGTCTCAGAGACCCTTGAGTTTGCATTGCTGCTTACACTCATAACCGTAAGCATGTTACATTTGTTAACAAACCGAAACAGTCCTAACAGATCGTTCAGGCAACTAATTTTGTGTACCAACAGGGAAACTGATGGTGTACAATTTTGACTATACGTCAAACTTTTCTGCGAAATAATAGCAATGTGTCAAACTATCTTCTACGCGCGGCTTCGCTTACGTGGTACCCTGTATGTTATTACAGGCTATGTACTACACACATGCCAAATTTCATTCCAATCCCTTCTAGTGGTTGCGGCGTGAAAGAATGACAAACGTATTCTCTTCCTCTTTATACTAATATCTTAACAAACTTACGCATTTATAATATTACAGACGTCCAGAAGAAGAAAAGGCATGCTGAAGAACAAGCCGACTGTCGTGAAAGGGAAGAAGGTCGGCCGGCTGGAGTGACCTCTCGTACGCTACAAGCATCTGACGAGTACGCGACTGACGCGGAATCAGCAACTGACGCAGCGTACGCGTCGGATTAGATCAATGTTCCGGTGTCGGTGATGAAATTGCAGTTCACGTATGTTTTAACTTATTCATCATAATAAATACCAAAACGTCTTGACATAATAATTATGAATTTGTATATTTGGTTCTGATAATACCTACACTTGTTAATCTTTACAGGTCAGTCTAGTGTCCGTAAGTTGCAATTTTATCATCGATAGCTCGCTCTCGTTGCAAAAACGTCACAAGTGCGAATCAGATTTATTTCAGACGAGCATTTTAGAATCGCCTAGTTTCATATATCTCCGTTTTTATATTATTCACTTTTGGCGTTGTTGCACCGTATGCGCGGCTTACAAAAGAATGACTGACACCAATTCTGTACGTATTAGTCCATTAGATAAAGAGGTTTTAATGTAAATGAAAATTTATTTGAATAATCAGTTTAAGAACTGGGTGCGCGGTGTACATGAGTGTTGACTTCTGCTAATAGAAAATATTATTATTATTATTAACAAAATAAGACACCATTATCTGACGGAACGACAATAACTTCAACCATTTGAAAGGCGAGTAATCACAGGTTTTATTTAGAAATAATAACGTAATTATAATGTCAAATTATTTGGGTAATTCATTAAATCGAGAATAATAATAACACTGAACAGCGCTAATTGTAATAGCGCAATAATTTATTTATAAAAAATATCAAAAAAACAGTAATTCCGCACAATATTCTAATCTTTCTATTCCTCATCTCGCCTATTTTATTTTCTCTTAGATTTTTAACCTTTTCGAACACATTTTTTTTCTTTTAGTGATATTTCATTTAGACAAGAATAAATGAAAATATTGACCTTCTATCGCACTTGTGTCATCTCGTGTTGAATGTTCACGCGTGATAAGTTTCCTTATCTAAGGGTTTTATTTATATAGCATTCTCAGCGTCCATTTATAATTAAATGTTGTTATTCTTAGGATTATAGTTTGTTACGTGCGCACTTTTTATTTCGCGACTAACCAGGTAGTACCTCGCTTGCCTTTGACATCACGTTATTTTGAAAATAAAGTTCTCATAACTCTTGTTCTATCAAATGTATATTTTACTTCAAAACGTATTCAACGTTCATATCACTACAGTACAGTCTAACAAAGCAACTTTTGTAGAAATGGCGCAAATGTGAAGATGGGCGGTGTTTATGCATTTCAAGCAATAATGTGACTTATCTTAACGTGTTATAGTCTAAATTTCCTTGGTCTCATCTTGTCGGTTTTTTTTCTTCACCGTCGAGGTTTTGCTCCTCTCGGGTTGATTCCACTTGAAAGTTCTTTTAAGTAAGTTTGCGGCTTTACGCATTGAATGTATTCTATGTACCTACATACAGGTCGACGAGAAAACTGTAATGTAGGTAAAAATATTGTAACATTCAAACTAATCTCTGCCTTGAAAAACATTATTGCATAATGCTAGATTAACTGCTATGCTGACGGTCGGACCTTCCATCAGCCGTATAGAAATTCACTTGTGCGTTGGCAGGATAACACTTAATTAAGGCAATAATAACACATAGGCACATCGATGCGTACATTTCAAATTTGTGATAAAATAAATACGTTTGGAATAAAGCTTTAAATCGGAAAGCGCTGCGATCCACGTGGCGCTTATGATGGCTTATGACATTTTCTGTCAAAAACAGCTTTTTTCATATGGAATATAACAAGTATTTTGATCTTACAATTTATAAGTAAAATGTCAATGAATTACCTTAATTTTTTTTTCGATAGTGTACACTGCTCGTCGTTGAGGATCATAGCCTTCAAACCGAATCGGTCGGCTCTTATTCTCTCCTTCACTTCTATTCGATGGCTACTGATGACTGTTGGGACTGACCCTTGGAATAGCCTAATCCAGCCTAAAGTTATCGACTTCATAATGCATTGGTTATAATGGAATATGGATTTGAATTTGACATAATATGCTGGGGCAATACTATAATCGGGATTCGGTGAGGGTTCATTTTGTTGGTGTTTGTCTGTTTTGTGAAGAATCATATGGATGTTTGTCACACATCGCGAATAGCCAAAGCTTTATAATATAGCCCCAGCATTTTTATAGTTTGATTCAGTGCTTTGATTTACTATGACTGTACTCATATTTGTAGAAATAGTAAACCCTAGTGCGAGTGTGACTAGTAATCTAGTGGAAGTCATTTCGAGAGGTTGTATATGACGAATATTTGAATAGGTACAGTCCGGTGGTTAATTGTGTTACGGTGTTTTAATTTAATTGTTGTCCGCACTATATTGTTTTCGTGTTTGTAACAGAGTTTTATCGATCTGTTTTTGAGTCATTGTCTGCAATGTTCTTAATAAACGGATGAGATTAACTTTCTTTTCGTTTCATTTTCCCTTATTTTGTTATAGGATGTTATTGATAAGATATAGATTATCAGGATGCAAAAATGAAACCAAATTGACAAAACCTTCACCATTTATGTTTATTAATAAAGACAATCTAAAAGATCACTTAAAAGTCATCATCTTAAAAAATTAGTTACCCTAATAAATTTATCAATATACATAATTCATAGATTTGTAAGTTATTGTTGAAGGATATGCTAAGAGTGCGCCCACGCACGGGCCGGGGAGGAGTAAGGGCAGAGTTAGTCGTTGTATGACGTCATCACATTCATTGAACAACATATAACTTTATGCAATACTTTCCACATTTAACTACTCCAATGTTTAATCTAAATGCTTAATAAATTTTGCCTAATGTGTCTACGCGAAGAATTGTGCTAATCTATAAAGATTCTACAAGATTTTTTTGTAATTTACAGAACATTCAAAATCACAACACAGAGTGTAATATCAATTATCGTGCGGGCTTGGCACGTTTACACGCCTACAATATTACAATACGTAGCAATTAGGTACGACTACTGTCGAGGACAAAAGAACACGAACAATGCTCTAGACTTTTGTTCTTGACTGTACACAGAAAGAAAGAAGGCGAAACGCCTAAACCTTACTTAAGTACTCGATACAAAATTAGAAGAATATAATATCCATTTAGACAAAATATTAATACTATAATATTTTTACGTGTTGACACAAATACTGAAGTATGTGGTAACACAAAGTGCCACGCTTGGCACTACACATAGTCTTCGACCAAAGTTAAAGAATGGACTTTTGGACAGTGACATTTACAAAGGTATTTTAAACTCTTTCGAACACTTGTTATTATACAAGGTGATTCATAACATGTATACCATCCCGAAAGGGGGTTATTCTATCAACAAAAAGAAATAATATTAGCGAATAAAAAACATCAATATTTTCATTTTTTTTTGTTTTTTTTTTTCACAAACTTTCTCAAACTAGCTGTTTTTGGTATTTTTATCATCTTTAAAATTATTTCCTAAACGTACAAGAAGTTTGGAATCAAGATTGCTACCTAAAACAGCTGATTTATTGAGTTTGACATGATTTGACCCCAAAACAGCTGATTTTCGCATAGAGTTTTTTCAATGAAAAATGTCGAATTTCCAAAAGTCGTAGAACAAACTTTATTACTAATTGCTTGTAGAATAAGCTACTTTCGGGATGGAATACATATTATGAATCACCTTGTAGAAGAGAGACCACACTAGACTACACTATGATTATTTAAAAAATAACACTGATTACTAATTATAGAGTGTGAGTTATCTTATCATAGGACTTCAAAAAGCTTGTTTTTGTTAGAATAAGTCCATTCAATATTCGGTCGAAGTATATATTTTTACACGTAAATAAGTTTTATTGTAATTTATTTTTTACTAAGGTTAGCAAACGTAGGGGTGTAATCGCAGACATTTATTTGGTAAACAACAGCACTGTGTTTAGTAGAATTTATATTTTTAGATATCTAATTTCTCTTGTGATGTACTTTTCAGAATTGACCTCGTAGGTTTATTTATTTGTTGATTCTCTTGATTATAAAAATAATTTACGAATGAAAGTTTAAGGACGAATTCAAATAGGTGCACGCACTTCAACAAAATACTTCAATAATATAAATTTAATTAAAACGTGACGTTTTGAGTAAATGATGAGTGCGTTGAATATTATAATTTCTAAATAAATAAATGATAACATTATCAAAAAATAAATAACAAAACAATTCTAGATCCGTCTTTAGCTCTGGTCCGGCAGAGGTCAGCAAATCTTAATAAATGCAATATCCAGTGTTAATTAAAAAACAAATTAGTAAACAAAATATTTCGTATAAAAATTAAAATGTATAAGGCACTTCTATACCTATTTAACTTTGAATTATTCCCAATCCTAGACGCATACTTATCAGCAGCAATTTTGTGTATATTTTCTAGTAGTTAGTGAGTTATCTAATGAATCTATTTGACGTATGAACGCACTAAACACAGAGCTTCTACAAATAGCTAGGTTTAAGCTAAATAAATATGCGGGCACTGTGAACAACTAGGGACCCTGACTAGCATGACAGCTTGCCACATGGAATGGGCTAATGATAACATGACCAACTTAAAACTAACGCTTACAGTAATGAAATGACACCTATAATAAAAGTACAGGGTGCTCCAAGAAAGACGTTCAAAGTCAAGCGAAACCGGAGTGAGGTGAGCCTAGGCCGTCTCCCTGTTCCTGTTTGACAGTCATTCTCAGGGCATCCAGTATAACTATAATTCCGTAAGATTACAACCAGAATTTCACTACAATATACAAACAACCACGTTTCAAGTAACTAAGTATATTAACTACATAGTTCTATGACAACCGAGTTTCAGATGTGTAACAATACAACCAATTTTGAGATTTATTCCATTAAAGGTAAGATAACAACCGGATTTTTACATTCAGTCTTACTGCTAGCGAATTGAGTAAAATTACCTCTGGAGGGACTTTTATTCAATAAATTTTTGATAACTATTTCCGATAATCACCGTAAATTTATTATGAAAATATGCATTGGATAATTTCAAGATGCAGTTACACAATATAAGTAAAGAATTTAATGTTCAGAAATAAAACTTAATAATCTAACTTAATTCGCTGTATCGATGATACTAAATTTAAAATTTGGCACTTTAGGCAAGCGTAATAAAACATACGATTAAAGTAAAGGATTTTAACCTCCACCTTACTTTATATACAACGTGTTTCATAACTAGTATAGTATCTCGAAGGGATTTATTCTATCAGCAAAAAAAAAAAATATTAGACATTAAAAAATAAAAAACAGTTTTATCCTGAACACTTCCAAGTTAGCTGTTTTGCTTTCTTTTTAAGAAATTATTAAGCGTACGATTTGACCCCAAAACAGCAGATTGTTCCAGAGTTTTTTAAATTAAAAATGATGAATTTCCAAAAGTCGTAAAATAAACTTTATTGCTAATTGAGTGTAAAATAAGCCCCTTTCTGGATAGTATACATAATATTATGAATCACCTTGTAAAGAGAAAGTTAAATTATTTGGCAGTTTTAAAAATACAGAGCTAAGAATAAATTTTCTAATTATGTCACTATTTAAATAGATTTGGCATGATTTTGGCACTGTCTTATAATTAATACTTTAGAAAAATTGTCTAAGTTACGTTAGACGAAATAAATCCCACAAGGACGTACAAATTGAGTACTTACCGTCATTCAAAATAATATGACGCTTTTATGCTGAGACTAAGATGACTATTATGTAAGTGAGCGCAACTGGTAACTTTGTTAATGTTAGTAATAGAAACAAAGCCTAGAGTTAATATGTCTTTTACGAGGAATTCTGCCCCAAAATTAGTTAATATAATTAGGAAGACAAAAAATATTAGAAACATCACAACCACATAATCGTTATTCGAAAGTTTTCACTTGGGGGCAGCAAAGTAAGTTCTCCCTAGAACAGATTATCTAATAAAATATTGAGCAACTTACTGCCCTTTACCATCAAATAAATACTTATACAGTTTATCAAATAAATCATGCATACCTACTTATATCACAACAAGGTACACGTAGAAACATTCAAGTAGAAGTTATATCTTTACAAACTATCAGAACATTTTAGTATTAAATAATATAACAACAAGGAACTAGACAATAATATTGCCAACATAAAATATAGAACATTTGAGCATTCAATTCATAATATTCATGTATAAAAATACTATCCCTTCATTTCGTTATTATTTCAGCTTCTGTGAATTTTTTGGAATCAAGTGAAATATTGGTTTGGTATGGCTTTACCTTTAGCTTCAATTTCCTTTCATGCTTTGGATACATCTTGTTTATCTTGCTCGGTGTATTTTACTCAGCAAAAAGGGGTTTCCACTTTAAACATTACGTTGGATCACCGTTGGATGCATTCCCACTTTATTCCAAAAATCTTATAGAATCGACGATGGTTCGATATGTGACTATAGTATGTAGGTGCTGATGCTGGGTTGAAATATCATGACATGTACCTTTTTGACAAACGTCAAAATTCATGCAAAAAAAGTCACTATGACTACAAAAATAATATTAAAAATGGATGAGCAAATAAGCAAAATAAATAACATTGAGCTGTGCTCAGAATAACAAAAATCGAATAGAAACGAGAGGTAGTGTAGTTACTACACGATTTTATGTATCACACGTAATAAGGTAAGTACACAAATACATCAATAGGCCTGAGCGAGCTCGCGGTCCGCAAGGATAGCTTTTAACAACACCTAATGATCCATATTTACAACATCACACTGGCAAGTCACATCAAGAAGTTTTCTTTTTATATCAAAACCTGACATATACCTAACTAGCTACTTAGTTTCAATCGTTATACAAAATATCTTTAGCCATCTCTTCAAGCTTAGCGTTTAAAATTTTCAACGTAAAATTTTCCGGTTCCTCGGAAACTAACTCTCTCTAGCTACTATTCTAAACTTCGTTCTTTCTAGGTCACTTTAAATTTAATCTACAACTATTTTGCAATAGTAAGTAAATGCTTAGTGGGGTATCCGAGGGAGTGGGGACTAATAACTCATTGCTCATTTGAAGGGTCGGGTGGGGCGGCAGTGCGAGCGGCACGCGAGTAGTACGAGTGATTGCGGGGATTAGTGCGCGCGGGAGCGAGCGAGCAAGGGTTACTGAGCTGAGGGCAGTTTGTTTTGGTATTCAGCGGTCGCGTGCGTTCTGTCGTCAGATCTCTCGACCTTTTCATAAGGCTTTTCGAGTTTTGGCCTTTTCGGCTCGGCGTCGAGTGGCCGGTGCGACTTCATGTGCGCGCTACGACTTTTTACTTTGTTAAATACTCTGAAACATAACGGGGTACACTATTAGAAACTGCAAAACAAGATGAAAAATAAGCGAAAAACAAACCAATGCATCAAAATGAATACTTAGATCAGACTGCGATAAAGCAAAGCGCAAAGATTTAGTACCGCTGAAAACTTACACACAATTAATATACAAAACTTCAAATGTTATTTACATACCTAATCTAAATACATTAAATAAATATTATTTAAGATAAAGTTATTATACCATGGACACAAATTACTGTCATAAAAATATCAATAACATTTCATAAAGTATTTACAACGTCGATGTTTGATTAATAAAATGTGACTACATCGTAGTACAGGTACATTAAAAGCTATAAATTGTAGAAAGAAATGGATATCTTTATTTTACACAAAGTCACAGGCTGAATTGATTAATGAAATAGAACAAGTGTTTTGAATAATGTTTCTATTACCTATTTAAATAATCTCTAGTTGAACTTTCTTGGTCTTATTTTACTTTAAAATATCGTAGTGGTTAAAAGATCTGTGCGTTGCAGCGTTTGTCGAATTAGTTGTACCTACAGTGAAATAGGAGTATCAGAAACTATGATGTAGACAGAGATTTTTCCATTTACAATTACTTGACATGCAATCAACATCAATAACACCAAGACTCCGGGCACTGGTCGAACATATAGCGTTATATCCTGCAGTTATTTGAATTAAGCTCAAGAATAAAGCTATATGTTGGACCAGGGCACAATATTTTAATGCTTAAACATAATTTTCTTCCACCAAGTTAGTTACCAGCCATAAACTATATCTTGAATTTTGCATGCATGTAATGCAATTTAAGTGAAACCTAAACCCTCTGAAGCGATAATTTAAATATACGATAAATACATAAAAATGTTCCGCGTAAACTGAGAGTGCGCGTATGAACTCTGTCGTTTGTAAGCGGCAATATGCGTGCTCCCTTGCACTTACTTCCCGCATATCCTGCATGGAAACTCCTCACTGTCAAATGTACTCGGCGAAGACGCACTTAAGGTGACGGCTTGCGTCTGCCCTACAGAACCCTGAAGACATTAATAACTAGTTAACAATCCTCCAGTTTGAAGATAAAGTGCTGCAGCCCCTGACTGATGATGCTTACTTGTGATTGCTGATCCATGCTCCAGCTCCGTAAGTACAGTGTCTTGTAATCTTTCGTTACTTTTTTCCAGAAGTAGTAGAACTGAACACACTGCTTCGAGTCTTTTGTCCGTACCTGTGAAAAATAGGTAGAAATATGTAAGAACCAGCGCTATCACAGCGGATGGCTTCCATGGAAACTATCACCATCATCGGCCTGTGTAAGTCCACTGCTAGACATAGGCCTCCCCAGAGTTCTTCAGAGTTGAACCTTTTCCATTTAACCGACACCCGCAACTTTCACAATGTCGTCGGTCCATCGGGTCGGCCTTCGAGAACCTTTATTCCCCAAAGGGGGTCGAGGTGGACTAAATGACAGTTTACTGAATAAATTATTCTGGAAATTAAGAACTGTTTCTTCTGATCTGACTTCATCAATGTCTCTTGAAGATGTCTAAGGGGCCAGAGCCACGTCCAAACATTTTGGCACATGCCCACATTCTGCAGTGATATTCCACGTAAAAGGTTGCAAGCCCATCACCGCTTATAAGAATACTTACCGGTTTCCTCACGATGTTTTGCTTCACCGTTTAAAGCACATGTTGACTTACCAGCTTGGAAATTTTATAAAAGTCCTTATCGTAATGCGTAAGTCCATTCAAGAAGGCCTCCACTTCGTCAGGAGTCCAGCGCGACTCGAAGGGCGTGGGTGCGGCGGGTCGCGACATCAGTTTGAACGTCGCCGCGCGGATGTCGCCTCCGCACTCGCCGAGGGTCTGGAGAGCGAACTCCCGGGTATGCCCGCCGACGGGCATGGCCGCACACATCGCTAGCTCCATAAACATTCTCACTGCAAGAAAATAGAAAACCTCTTAAACAACAAAAAAATACGAAGAGGCTATTCTTTTGCCCTTCTTGTCACATAGAGTAAGTACCCTGTGCACGAAAGGAGCCTCTAAGTGGCACACTTTAATCCTTTTTTTTTTTTTTAAATCTAAAAACCCCGAAAAGTACCTTTTCGGGGTTTTTAGACCCAATAGTCAATATAATAAAGTTTGTAAGGATCATTAAAAAAAAAAACAACTATGGTTACTTGCTATCTTCTAAGTTTGGTCGCGAAGAACAGGCGTATTCAACTAGATTTAAAACGATTCAAAATGATCCATGCGATTTCAATGAATCAATTAATATTGAAGTTTGAGGTCCTGTCCTGGATTCCTATAGATAGTGTCCATGACCACTATTTCACCTAAAGGTAGGTTTAATTTTTTCTAGAATTGTCAAATCCTGACCTTCATTATCTTCGAGGATTTCGTTTATGCCAGGATCCCAAAGGAGCTGTTCAGGGGCCCGATGGAGATCTATGCGGTTGGTGCAGAACTCTGGCAGATCCACCTGGAAATCTTGGCCGACGTTGATTCGCGGTTGCCGCGGCTCTTCTAGCTGTGCTAGTATGTCAGTTTCTGTGGCTGCAAGACCTGAAAGGAATGTGAGAATATATTTTCATTTTGATCGATCACTGTTTAATGGTTCAAATGGTTTGTCCATATTCACCTCCACGCTGGGCACGCGGGTTGGCGACGAGCGCAGTAAGGCTATCTTTGTTAAAATAGGGGACGCTCAACCGGGGCCACCAGGCAAAAAAAGAAAATAATAATAGAATGGAATAGATTTGCCTCTAAGTACCTAGTACCTACCCGTAAGTTTAGAGCCGTGAGACATCCTCATAGATCTGTTGACTTAGAGCTCTGCGATGAAGACTACCAATAGATGGGGATCAGACGTTGTTTAAGATAATAATATATTACCAGCAGTAAGCTCTATGAAGAGCCCGGAGCCATCTCTGTCCGGAGGTAGAACAGGCTGCGGAGTGTAGTGGTGGCTAGGACGCCGCATGCGTGAGCGGTACGGTCCGGCTGGCGAGCCTCTGCGCTTTCTGCGCGGCGACGCCGGCACGCTGTTCGGGCTTAGAAACACTGCGGGCACTGTATCTCGTCCTTCTACGCACACCTGGAAACAATACGAAGAACCGTTGGTCTCGGTTTTGATAACCTATTAGATGAGATAGATAAAAAAATGAATCCTATAAAACATGAAGGATTTATTCGATTCGCTAGAGTTCGGCGCTATCGAATGAACTAATGAGATTCTCCCTCCTGAGGTTTTCCCTAGGGACTACAGTATGAGGTTCTTCAAAAAGTGTGTTTGAAATTTTTAAGGGTCGGCAACGCGTGTATGAAGCCTCTGGTATTGCAGCGTTCGTAGGCTACGGTAACCTCTTACCAACAGGTGGGCCGTTTGCTTGTTTGGCACCTTAGTTGTATAGTTGTAAGCACCTAGGAGTATATCCAGGTGTTCTGCATTTAATTTCCAGAATCGCTAGAAGTATTAACGGATACCTCTAGGTACCTATGTCAAATCTTTATCTACCTGAAGAGACGAGTTATCATTTTGCCACTGCAGCTGGCCTCCCATTGAGGAAGATCCCAAGCGGTGTCGTCGCATCGGTCTCTGGTGCGAGAAATCGCGGGGGCTGCTAGACAGCAACGGATCTTCAGAGTTGAGCATTATACGACGAGCCGTCGGCTCTAAGGCATAGGCATCTAGTGATCTACATTCTTCAGGCAGTACTTCTTCTAAGGCTTCCTCTACCTAAAATATATAAAACAAGTTGAGCGTCAAATTTCCAAGTAAATCTTCTGACGGTGAAATTCAAAAGACAGGAATTACCTCTTCCTGACTTGACATAGTAGCAGTAAAGAAGGCAGCGGACAGTGGTGATGATGCACGTGGTATGGTGTGAGCTGGTGAGTGCGCATCGTGAGATGCTGGTGGCGTCGGGAAGGCTAGTCCTGGCGACGGCTCAGGCTGGTTTGAATACCCTCCGCTTGGTGAAGCAGCCGCGTATAGACCTGGAGAATCTCCAGTGGTGTAGGACATTCCTGGCGAGTTTGCTGTGAAACCGATCCCCGGTGAAGGAACTGGCGATCCTCCATGACAAGCCCCGAAGTCGGCCAGAGATTCCGGCAGCGGTGAGTTCAGAACCTCGGCCAGCTGTCGATTGGACGGAAAGTTGACCGGCGACCTCTCTCCTATTGAAGCGGCGACCGTTGCGTAGTCCTCCAAAGCCAGTTCGTCTAATTGCTCAGAAGTGGTCGTGAACTGGAAGGTGTCCTCGTTGAGGGCAGGTGAGAAGTAGCCATCATCAGAGTTGAAGGAAACACCGAACAGTTCCGGTCGGAAACTAAAATCTTGTTGTGGCGAATTTCCCGGATCAGATGCTGATCGTTTCACGGCTCCCTGTTGGGATAAAAGAAAAATTAATTAGAGAAGGCGGCGCGAGGTTGACTTACGCGAATATTTAAATATAAAGAAGGTAAATAAATACCTTCGTATTTCCCTTTTTCAATAGTTCGATAAGGGCGGAGTCCCTCTGTGTAGCGGTTATGTTTGTAGAGACATTTGTGGTGACACTGACGACAGATGGGGCTCGTGGTGACGCGAAATGCGTCGCAGTGGAGGTTGGGGCGGGAGAAGCTGCGGAGCGAATGGACGACAGCGGTGGTGGCGCAGGTGTGGCAAACCGAGTTGCTGACTCCGTGGCGATTTGACCTGGTAGTTATAAATTATTATTAAAATGATGATGATGTAGGCTCTTATTTATTCATCTATGTGCTCGATATATTTCCAGCCGTGCTGGCCTAGTGGGACCTCGACTTTCGTCGGAATCCCAGGAGTGCACCATTGGATTATTCTGTTCGAAAAAATTATGTGCTCATTATCAGGTGCTCTAAACGGTGAAGGAAACCATAGACAATAATATATGTAATAAGGCCTTTATATATTTTTTTGGTATATCAGTAACATTACCTGATGTAGCTGTAGATGAGGCTGTAGCCACCCGACGACTTATGATTTTTTCTTCAATCAACGCTCGTACTGACACTGAAGCAGTTTGTAATGGAGGTCCAGTTGATTCTTTTTTATCCAGTTTCTTGTTATCAGAGTCCTGAGAATAAATTTCATATCAAATAGGTAGATTGAGTTTTCGCTAAACGAAATAGCTTGAAATCCTACGTTACCTTTTTGAAATATCCGCCGTGTAACCTCATGTGTCCGTTGAGGGCAGGTATGTTCTTGAACTTGCGATGGCAGAGGTTGCACTCGACTTGCTTGACATCGGCGTTGCGGGCCGCGGTCGCCGCCGCGGCGCTGCTCCCCGCGGCGCTTGTCGCCCCGCCGCCACTCGCACCACTCCCATTCTTCTGACTCCCCTGCTGCGTCTGTGAATTTCATGATGACTTTACAAAGTTGAAAAGACTTGGGAACCTATTACGTACTTCGTAATTTCAAGGTATAAACTTTCGATTTACGGCGGCTCGTTAATATTCCAAGTTAATTAATGGATTTTGATGGACTGGGCGTAATCCGCGCCCCTTTTAAAAAGTAAATCGGTAGGTAATTATAGGTTAATCCGAGTCCTAAGTAGCTGTAAAAGCACGTTGTTTATACAGCTTTAAAACTTTTAAAAAGCTGTTACATAGAGCTCGGCTTTTAAAAGCAATTCAATATTAGGTACATAAAATGTACCTAGAGGCGCAGTGCAGTTATTCATTCAGGTAGAATTTTAATTAGTTGCGGATTTCCGCAGGACCGCGGTGCGACCGAGGCGCGAGACCGGACGACTCGTTAATAATGTTTCATGCTAAAATCTATGCTTACAAAGTACATACAACATTTTCCATAATTTTTACCAGGTTCCAAATGACAATAAACGTAGGTAGGTAAGTATCGCGGGTATGCCTACCATTGTCATCTTGCAATCAATCTCTGTCGCAGCCTAGATTCCTATGATTCTAGACTCACATACTTTCGAACGGACTCACTTAAACGTAGAAGATATTTGGCGGACATTGTATTTATTCATGCCAATTTGTTGGTTAAATTGCAATTAGCTGTCCCTCGCTGCAAGCATGCTGTGTTCTCGTCTAGAAGGGCGTACACCAATGTATGATATCTACTTTTCTAATAGCTAATGTAATATTATAGTGAAAAACCCAGTTTAGAGAAACAATAAAAAAAAAAGTATTACAAGGCATGAGTGCCTGAAGAACATGCATCCTATAGGCCACCACCAAATAGGCCATTGCGCAGCCAGCGTTCTTTTTACGTGACGCGACCTATACTAATGTTCTAGTAATTAATTAATATTATAAATGCGAAAGTTTATTAGGATGTTTGTGACTCAATAACGCCGTAACGGCTCAACGGATTTCGTTGAAACTTGGAATACGTAGATAGAGTTATTTAACTATAATAGCATATCCTTTTTATATAGGTACCACGCGAGCGAAGCCGCGGTACGTTCATTATAAATAAATAAATAAATAAATAAATATTCCGGACATATTCACAAGGTCAACTGATCCCAAACTAGGCATAGCCTGTACTATGGGTACCAGAGACTGATATACATAATAGATATATATTTAACACCCAGACACAGAACAAACATCTGTGTTAGTCACAAATGTTTGTCCAGTGCGGGAATCGAACCCGCGACCTCTAGCGCAGAAGGCAGAGTTACTACCAACTGAGCTATGAGGCCTGTCAGGCCTGTTATCTACAGTCATTTGCGTGAAAAATCCAGCATCAGCGCGAACTTAATCGTTGGGAATCAATACCTTTTTAGTATTTAAGTGCCGACAGTTGGGGTGCACAGCAGCGAATAAGCATAACGTAACTGCCAGGGCTGGTACCCGAAAGTTTTGCGGGAATGCCTGCCATTGTCATCTTGCAAACAATATTACTTGAATGATGCCCTCGACACAGTTTGAGCAGGTGAACAGGGGAGGTAGTTAAACGCCTTTATTGCTTGAGAGCTGTTTGGCGTGTAGTTTGAGTTTTTGTTTGCCCTTTCGGGGGAGGGAAAGGGCAACAGAATTTAAACTGCTAAGTTCATCGCTTCATGGAGCTTTTGGAAGATTACCTATCATAGAACCCTTTGTACTATAAAAAAAGTCAAAAAAAGACAAAAGTCTATCCTTTTATTTCGTGAAGGTTTGCACTTCATACGGCGTGCGCTATGTTATTCAAAATTATCCTTACGTCTATCGAATAAAGTCAACTTTTAGGTGCAAGCTTGCGATATCGTTGAGCTATATCGCATGCATTCAAATGTCAAACTCAAAATTGTTTTTAATCAGTAGGTACACTTATAATATATGAATCATTTTGTAATACCTATATTTTCATCGCATGGCGTTTTTTCACGGCTTTAGCTGAACCACATTTGAGAACTAAATACACATTCATGCTAAATCAAGTAGTAAATTAGCTTTCTTAGCGGGAAAAACGTCCTGAAAAAGTATTAACTACGTTCAGTGCAATTTATTTCACGCTGGAATGGATAAAATAAAAATTCAAGTACAAATAGTTGGTCGTAAAGACAACACCAGGGGTGACGCTGTTTAGTGCTAAAGTTTTATTGAATCGCTTAGCTCATGATTATGAGTCAAGATGAGTAGGTATTGAAGCGTCGCTTCAATACTTAGCCTTTAAGAACATAATCTGTATATATAAAAGAACAAGGCCTGATTCCACGATCAACGCACAGCCCAAACCGCTGAAGCAATAAAGCTGAAATTTGGACAGTAGCTGCCTTATATATATGCCAAACACATCCACTAAGAATGGATTTTCAAAATATCAACCCCTAAGTGGGTGAAAAGGGCTTAACACGTTTGTATGAAAAGTCGTATTCCTTGAACCTACAGATTTGAAACTAACTGAAAATAATGTATGATAGAAATAAGGAAAAACTGTATTTTTAGATTTTCAAAACAACGCAATAAAAGGGTGTAATGTGAGTCAAAGTACGTATGGGAGAATCTTAACGCATGGAGAGATTTATCTGAAAATTGGTACAAATACTCATAGAGTCAAATAATGAAATACGGACTTTAGGGTTTTTCAAAAATGTAGGTGCAGGGGGATAAATAAGGAGTGCATGTTTTGCAGAAATTGTCAGTAGGGTAAACTCTTTAGTGCTAGGTGCGAGTTACCTAAAACATAGCATGCATACTTTATAAGATCTGTTTTTGAATATTCTAATAAAAGTGTGTCAAAAAAAATAAACCCGGAAAGGGTGCAATGGGGTGTTAAAGTTTGTATGGACACCTTTTGACATGTCCTGCGATTACCTCCAAACTTGGTAAATATATTCCCAAAAACAAATAACGAGAAACATATTTTAGTGTTTTTCCCACACTGCCTCTTGAAGGCTGTAAAGGGGTCTAAAAGTTTGTATGGGAGAAACTAAACGCGTGGAGAGATTTATCTGAAACTTGGTGCAAATACTCATAAAATGAAATAAAAGAAAACGGACTTTTATGTTTTTCTTTACTACCCCTAGAAAGGGTGAAATGGGTTGACTAAGATTTTATCCCGAAACAGTTGGTAAGGAATTCTTTAACGAGTGTTGCTGATGGACACAATGAACGGGCGTCGCGGGCGTACGCTAGTTATACTATAGAATAATGCAAAAAACATAAAGCATACTCATAATGTATCGCTTAGTTGTAAATAATTTGGTAGTTGTGTGGCGTAGGCGTTTTCGTAGCAGAGTAGCAGGCGCGTAGCGGTTAATTAAAATCGGTATGAAATCATTAAACTGAGCTATGTAGCCTCTTTCAATGTTCAACCAGTCAGGCCTTATTAAATTATATATTGATAATTTATTCAGCACCAGGTGGAACTTTTAACTCACTTACGAGACGCTGTGAGCCCGGGACACCGAATGTTTAACGAAATTGTTTGTTGTCCATCCATCAACCTCCCAAACTCATGCAGGACTACAAAAACAAACATATCACTGCATTATGTCTTCATTTGTCGAGATAACCGTGTTTTGTCAGTTGGCTGATACGGGAGACACATGTTGTAAAACTGGGTCGGGGGCGCGTAATTTATTTGCCTTTTTTCTGTGTGTGGCAACCCTAACGTGTGCCATTAGGGCAGCTCGTTAGGTTAATGCGCGGTAGGTGTGAGCAGATGTTCCTAGCCTGGGCGCAAGTGAATCGCGGTTTTTGCAATACATCATCTATGTGTTGCTTAGCGCTAGTATTATTGTTTTGGGTGCCAAGCCACTGTTTTCATTGCTTCTCTATAATTAATTGTATTTAACAAAAACAAAACAAAACACAATTAAACAGCTAGTTATGTTTGTACTGGTAGTAATAACATTAACGATACCCGAAACAGCGAGCAAATCTCTTTTCACGATTCAATAATACCTACTTAACTACATAGAAGAGTTAACACAAGACCCTATGCATGTGTTGACTTGGTCGCGAGGAACAGGCGTAGCTTCCTCTAGTTTCTAAGACGTTTCAAAGTGATCCTAGTGATTTTATTGAAATAAACACACTTTGACTTTGTACCTGTCACAGGTGAAGAACGCGAGTTGAAAGTTACGTACAGACTTTCAGCGGCCAATTAAACCACGATTGGCCCACGTGGAGTAGGTAAAATAACTTATATCTACAGAAAAAAAGAAAAAATCGTACCTTTACTCTACTAATTGTGGGCGGCTGAAAAAGCTCCGTTATCCAATCCATTTCTGAATAGCACAAAACATTAAACTCAAAGTGCAATCCCTGTGTTCATCTCACGGTACTCAAACGTGGAATGATGACCGTGTTGTGGGAAAGATAGCAAAAAGATGACCCCTTGATTTAAACCTCGCGAATCGAGATGAAATGACCAGTCGCCGAACAAAAGCAATAGCTGTGCGGAGAATAATTTGCATATACTTAATAGGTGCTCTCTATTCGATCTAAAAGATTCTTATGTGAATATTAATTTTTATTAAAAATTCTACTTTTATATTTTGTGAGAACTGCTAGATGAATAGACGAGTTCAATGAATACGTTCTTTTGTTTGCCTCGAGTAGGTAATAAGATTTCGATTCTGAAGTCATATTTGAAACATCAAGATAATCTAATCTATGTAGTTTGAAATAGTGGCAGACCTAATATTATTCCTTGTTTTTAAATGTTTTTGTTAAAAATTTGAATTTATTGCGTCGATTTTGCTTACGTTTGCATTGCTGTTCACAGGCCAGGCATCCTGCCAACTCGCAGTAAGCTGGATCAGCATAAGTCTTAAATCAAGTCTTATAAGCTTGTAAGAAAGCTTACTTATTTTCCTTTTTCAATTGTTTTCGCTTAAACGGGTTTGTATCAAGAAGACGTGATTTAATTTATCCGTAGTAGGTACCTACCTACGTTCGTTTTAAATGGAGCGTGGCACAATCGTAGAAATCGTGTGAAAAATGTAAAATTATGTAGATTTTCTTCACGAACAAATGAGGGTCAAGCCACGTATATAGCTTAGACGAAGTGAGGAGCGAGGCCACGTGGCGAGGTCACAGGTCAACCCAACACAAAAGGTCAAGATTACTTTTAAATTAAAATGGGGTGCGTTTCAATTTGATTGTTTATTACGTACAATTGAGAAAGCTAATGTTTTATAAAAGGAAGACGTAATGAAATGTTTTCATAACAAAATGCTTTTTTTAACTGCACTAGTTTCCACCCGCGGCTTCGCTCGCGTGGTACCCGGATAAAAAGTATATAAGCCTGTATACTACAGGCTATATATTTATACCTAATGTTTTTATCCTGTTTTAATTTCTATTTACAGAAAGAAACTTAAAACTAATACAAGTTAATATTTACAAAATACACAAGAAACAGTTGAGCCATCTAAAGACCGTTACAAACGATCTATAGATAGCTCAACTGATCCAGATCACTACCAATTATGCCTAGGTACTACAAATTTACTAAATTTCATGATTCCAATCCGTTCAGCTGTTGCGGCGTGAGAGATTAAATAACCTCATTAGATCCTCACATCCGCACATAATCACATCTTTACCAACTTTGGCATCTATTTATAGGTATAAAAAAAGTAAATTGGCGTTTTGTATGAAATTAAGTTCTCGAAGTTACGAACCTGCGTAGTATGACGCGAGTGAAACCGCGCGGGTACAGCTAGTTTATAGTATTATTGGGACACATTAAATGAATCGGTGACATTTCTTTCTTTTCACTGTACAAAACTGGAGGCAATAATGCATTTATTTATTTTATCTACGCCAACCATGTACCTAGCCTCAAAATAAATTGCCCACCGTGTCGCATATTTTTCAGAGTTTCAGGAGACCCATACTCCTATCTTCTCTAATACACGAGCCTAGGTATATTTGAAAATAATCCATTAAGAATGTTTTAAGTTCATCGTGCCCAAAGTACACCACAAGGAGTGGTAAAGCAGCAAATTGAAGTTCTTGAAGAGATTATTTTATAAATTCCTGCCAGCATAACCGATGGTTACAGCTGACAGCCCGTTTCGAGCGGGTTAACTTAAGACTGGTGTGAGCGTGACGGTAGGCACACGCCTTCAATTATGCATCGGCGTTTATCGGCGAGGCGCGCACCTGCTTCAGTGTCACCCTGCATTATTAATGGACGCTGTGTGTAGGGCTGATGTATTGTAGAGCGGAGAAGAATGGATTGGTAATAGTCGATTACTGTCAGAGAAGTAAGGGCTTCTTTCGCATAAGTTTTTTCGATTGGCCGTCACTATAAACCGTGTTCAAACGGCGGATATGTCACCTGAAATGTATTTCAAAATTATCCTTATCTCTACTGAATAAAGTCAATTTAGAGTTTGAATTTTAGCGGCTTGCCATATCGTTGAGTTTCAAATAGAATATTGACTTTCATCTGTACCTATGCGTAAGGATCATTTTTAAACATGATGACTTATCGCATGCCGTTTGAATCGTCGCCGATATCGGTATCGTGAAAAAGCGGCTTATGTCGCTCTCCTTACATTTCAGTGTCCCGATATCGGTAAGTCTATATCGGCGACGATAATATTGCTATCGTGACGGGAAAACGCTCTTAAGAGTGAGTGAGTGAGCTCTTAGTGAGTTATGCACAGGTAAGTTAACTACAATCTTAAAGATTTTTCATTACATTTCTTTTTATTTTGTTAAACTTAGGCCAAGACATCTGAGATGTATAGCATCACCCTAGTCAGATATTCATAAAATAAATTGTACAAACGTATGAATGACATTGGTTTGGAGAACAATATACACATTTATTATTTACAACGTCACATTTTAGTTGAGATTCTTAAACCTGAGAACAATAATGTTTTGATTTAAATAAAAATGAATTGCTATGTGCCATCCCTAAACCATAGCGTGTGAAGACGGCGGCACTGCGCTGTCGACCGCCGCTTCTTTATGAACGTGCCCTTTCTAGCTTGAATTTAGCCACTCACTCACAAGGCCCAAAATTTAAAACATACCTCTACCTAATTTGAGCCGTGGTCTCAGTTTTTTAAATTTATGCAGAGATTATCGTACGTTCTTGAGGCGCCAATGAGTTTTTATGCATCGCAGTGGTGGTTACAATTCGAAAACTTACTAACGACGAAAGTTAAAGTATGAAACAGCACAATATTACATACTTGGACTGATAAATTAACTAAGAAATGTCCTACTTATAAATGCGTAAGTAACTCTACTCTACTAAGTAACTGATACCTGATACCTTGATTTCGATATTGGTAGTTACGTCGTTGGTAGTATATGACCCTGTAGGTATTTCGTAGGATATGTTTTATCCTGCTGCCATGCGAACGAAGCCGCGGGCGGATGCTAGTTGAATTTAATTAACAAAAAAAATCTGAAAATAGAAAATTCTAAATGTGTTGATAGAATTTATTTTAACTTATCATTATCAAAGTTATATCAAGTGAAGATTTGTCGAAACACTTATCTCCTACTACGCCCGAAATATCTGCTAAATCAAATCCTATTCGTGTGAGCAGTGTAAAGCATAATATCGTACCTGATTATCTTGCTTACTCGTAAATTTCACATAGTGTTCCGACTATCAGAGCACTAACGAATTCTTCTTTGACATACAACAGACGTAGGTACTATTTGTATTAAATTATTTAAGTATTTGCGGGATTTTTTTATAAACTTGTAAAGTTAAGAATGCAGATGTCCCAGTTTTTTTGATATATTTTTATCGGTGCTTAGGTATTTATTAAAAAACATTTTCTCATAAGTTTGCTACTCTGGCACTTATTCAATGATAATATCAAACTTCGTAGGGTCCCGGGATGGTTATTCTATCATCATTCTCGGTATTCTGTATCGAAGATGTAATCTTCCGAACTTTGACTTTTCTTTTCATTGCGAGGGGAAAATATGAAATATTCACCGCTTTACTGACAGATGGAACGAATCGAATTTGTGGATATTGACGTACCTACCCATCTACGAATATTACCCGCATTTTGCATACGCATTCACATTATGCTCTGACACTCTGAGCACTAACAAATTCTTCTGAAATATAGCACAGTCAAGCCGTGTTCAAACGGCGTGCGATATGTAAATCAGTATTTATTTCAAAATGATACTACAGAATAAAGTCAATTTCGAGTTTCACTTTTAGGGGCTTGCGATATCATTACCTCAAATATCAAATAGAATTTAATTTGTAGACCTAAGGATCATTTTCATATGTATTTTAAATATATATTAGATCGCACGCCGTTTAAACACATCTTCATACTGGTGTCAAAATTAACGCGATTTGTATTGAATTCGATAAAACATTCAACTCCTTGTGCTTGGAAGGTGACGCTCGACTCTACGATACGCACAATCTTATATCGACACTGGTTCTTTTACCATCGGACACAACAACTGGCCTACCAAGAAAGCACCAATGAGACGGTGTACGAATACACACAATTTGCAGCATAACGAAGAACCTGTGCCAGTATATCAGATCTTGTTCCACATATTTCCTCCTTATGCCGCCTGCGAAGAGTGGAATCAGCAGGCGGTCCTTCGAGGCGGCAAATGCAATTTGTGGTCGCACCAGAAATTGCAGTTTCAAGTCTTGACGCGAACGGCCCAATCTTCACTTATTGGACACTGGGAGCATCGAACCAAGGGCCACCTGGGACGCTCTAAACATGTATTGCCGACCTGTCCACGCGAAAATTGGTTTCCATTCAAAATTAGTTACGCTTTATATCGAGGGTCTGACTTGTGAGGTTTGGGATATGATTTTTTCCTCTGTATTTTATTTATTTACAAGGAAACACATAGGTATATTTGTATTCCATTGGACAAGACGTAAGTATAACCAGACACTATTACATACGTTAGTATCATCCGTGGTATAACTTCTACCGTATAGCTTCTACCTAGATCAAGTATAATTAGAGTTGATCTTGATGTAGATGTTTCAAACTTATAAGCTGACTAGTGTTTAAACACAGTGTTTGAACTGTAACGAAACTGTTTAACTCTACGTTGGCACAGTGTCCATTTTAAAAGAGAATGCATTGTAATTAAACATTTTAGTTGGCCTTATAACGAACTTACATACTCTTTATTTAAGCTCGCCAGAAAATATCAGCTTCTGGAGCCATTGTTACAATGGATTTAGTAGACCTCGTCGCAGATACCGCAGAGCCTCAAGACGAAAGTCTACAATCAGTGCGTGTTGCCAGTGATGACTTATGGCACTGAGACTTGGTCGTTAACTATAGGCCTCATATACAAGCTCAAAGTCGCGCAACGTGCTATGGAGAGAGCTATGCTCGGAGTTTCACTACGTGATAAGATCCGAAATGAGGAAATCCGTAGAAGAACGAAGGTCACCGACATAGCTCTCAGAATTAGCAAGTTGAAGTGGCATTGGGCAGGCCATATAGCTCGCAGAACCGATAACCGTTGGGGAGTAAAGGTTCTCGAATGGCGACCACGAACCGGGCGACGCAGTGTTGGAAGGCCCCCCACCCGATGGACCGATGACATTGTAAAGGTTGCGGGAAGTCGGTGGATGGAAAGGGCTCAAGACCGTTCGTCGTGGAACTCTTTGGGGGAGGCCTATGTCCAGCAGTGGACTTCTACAGGTTGTTGATGATGATGATGAGTAGCCCTTGGGTAACCACTATTGCGTTATATTTTCCAGGAAAGTTAGTAATAGGTACCTGTAGACACGTGTAGTCTGAATGAACGTAGAAGAAATTAATTATTACTTCTATTACTGGATGTTGCCAAGAACATAATTCAATTTATTTGCGGTCTTCTTAAAAAAATAACGAAACCGGAAAAGGCAACATCAAACGAACAAAAACATATCATGTTATTATAAGATGATACTATGATGTACTACTTAATTAGCTAATTTATACGATGTGGTTACCAGATTGTCGAATCGGTTCTGGTTTCTGAAAACCTGTTAGTCGCGAGCGTATTATTAGTTAAATATACATAATAAATAGGTAGTGGTTGATATTATGATTGTTTCTGGTAATCTATGGGGAGGAGTAAGACGTCCTATGCTGGACATAAGCAGCATAGGGCGTCTTACGGCTGAAATGATTATGATATACCTACTGCTTATCATAAATGGCTAGGTAGGTAATTTTAACAAAAAACTGGATATTTACCATAATTTGTGAATTTTGTTCATAATTATATGGGTATTGGGTAGGTAACACATGAAGTTAATTCCTTTGTGTAATTAAAAAAAAATATTACAAAATTATCCCTACGACCACTGAATAGAGTCAGTTTCAGTTTGAATGTTAGGTTTAAAACCCTCAAACTCAAACTCAAAATTGACTATAAGTAGACTTAAAGATCATTTTGAAAAAAAAAAAACCGTTGATATACGCCGTTCAAACACGGCAATTTTTCCCCCGTTTGTGTCAGAAATCGAAGCCGTGCCCTTACGTCTCAGATTGGCACTCACCCGCTCAGCCACCGAGTTCGTCGTAATTCTAAGTACTTAATTTACTTGCAAACGAAATATGACTTACGTTGGAAAACGTTTGGTTGGTGATATAAGGACGTCCTAGTCAACCAGCCTTGTATGTAAAAGAGCCTTTGATGTTATAGGCTTAAGATCAGGTTTCACTCGAAAACGCCTCCATTCATATCATAACACTAATTAGCTTAATCAACCTTTGATATCACGGTATCGAATTAAGTAGGTAGTTGTTTACATCTTCATTATACATAATATTATAAGCACTGAAGTCAGAAATCGATTACATTGTTTAGTTACTTGTTCTTTATTTTCGAATTCAAACTTTAAAATTCGTTTATTCATAGAAATCGCATGGATCATTTAGAAACGTTCTAAATCTAGTTGAATTTATGCCTGTTCTTTGCGACTAGGTTCCAAAGTCTTTCTAAGTTAAGTATAGTACCTATATGCTTTTTATCTAACGCAAGCTTTTGAATAGTTGCCTACTAAAAATATAACCTACTACTAGGTAAGTATAACTAACCGACTATAATGTAACCGATTTCGTTAACTTAATAGTTATCTTCTGATAAACCATAACCTCTACTGCACCGCCTTAGGGGTTGAATTTCAGGAATTCCTTTCTTAATGCACCCCCAAACTATGAAATGGACCTACTTTCCAAATTTCGGGTTTCTTAACGGTTTACGTTGATTTTCTGCAAGTCAGTCACGCAGCGATTTTACGCAATGTATATGTATGTGATAAGTTATTCTTCTTCCATACAAGTTTATAGCGAGTTAGTCAGAATTGGAAGCATTATTGGTGTTCCAATAGCATTCAATCAAAATATTTGAAACATGAATCGATGAAAGCAATTAATAATCTGAGTATTAAAGTAGACTGTGAGCGAATCGGATTCAATTATAGTTGCCAACAGCCACCAACATCATTGGATTCGCTGAATAGCGCACGCTTACAATCAAAACATACCTTGTTATTATATTATATTATATAAAGCTATGTTCATAAACAATATGCGCTGCGGCTCCAATACAAATAATGAAGTGGCATAAAGCAGATTTGTCAAAGGCATACCGATGTCAATACGAGCACAACAAAGTCCAGAGGAGCAGTTACGAGCCTATGTTGGCGCCGTTTATTACTTCCTGGCCTTCCTGCAGGTGACACCGGCTGCGATCAAAGTGAACGCTTTTAATAAAGTCAGCAACGCATTGCCGACCGACGAACGTAGCCCTTTCCCTCCTCAATCCCACTTCGCAAATTAATGCCTAATAATATGACGGGGGGGGGTCTTCCCCGACTGGCCTTCCGCCCCAATCGCTTGGTTTTAATATGGCGCGATATTAGGTAGGTACATCTAAAACAGTCTAAGGGCCAAGCGATAATTATTTTTTTATTTGTATGAATAAGAATCAAGAAAGAACAGTTTTTTTCTTCGTTATGAATTCCAAGATGAGTTTCAATCTTTGAGAAAAATAGAGGTTATTTCTACTTTTAATAATTCCCAGTTGAACAACATTAAAACCCTATTAAAATTAGAAACAGATGCTACTGCAGAATTTGAGCGAGCTATTTCTATAAAACTCGTTTTACAAGTGTAGCTAAGTAGTCCCCCCTGGTCAAACTAAGCTAATGATCCTTATGATAGGGGTGTGTAAGGGGTGTTTTCGCGTGTGTTCTGTAAAATAATAGGGTATCAAAGAACAGGTGTAGTTCAGATCCCACGATGCAGGACCGCAATTCGCGACTCCCCTCGCTATAATTCTCTTTTGATAAACGATATTGACCTACATTCTTTATTATACGGTACGTCGTCGGTACCTATATTTTACCGGAGCGATATTGAACACATAAATACGCTTGTAGGCTTATTAAGCTGTAGGGATTTGTGGTTAAGATGGTTGCACTTTGGTAAGTTGTTTTTTTTGAGCGAGTAATGGCGAGTCTTTCGAACAAAAATGTTAATACATGAGAAGCCTACGCCGGTGCCGTCTTTAGCGGAGAAAAAGTAGACTATGCCACTCTCTGGCGGTCGCGTTGATCCGTTGCAGCGTAAAAGAAGGACAAACAAGTTGATAATAAACTTTCCCATTTAAATATTAGTTAGGAAGTTAAGATTAGGATTGGGATTTCTTTGACGATTACATCCTAACCTATCCGTTATTAATATTGAAACCGATAAAAGTAGCACACCTACGCATAAATTATTTACGAAAAAAACACAGCTAACAATTTAAGTCTCGCTTGAATAAAAATAATACAAACAAAACATGAAATCAGGCCACTTGAACCCGAACACGGCCTGCCGACCCATATTCAAATGTCGCTGTAGTCCAAGGGTCCGCCGCAGCTAAATTATTAAACACGCACAAAGGCTGATGAATGGCCGATTTAATCCAGTGGACGTTTCGCACCGATCCGCGATCTATCGGTATTAGCATAAGAATTCGGGCCGGCCTTTCCCACGGTATACTGTTTTACCGTTGGTACACATCTCTATACATTATGCTATGTAGATGTGTTCATAAATCGCGATAGTTGCGTTTAATAATAGGCAATTATCCTTTAGCGGGAGCTCTTCAGTGTATAGTTGATTGTTGCAACTGAGGTGCGCTTGGTATTAGTAATGGCGCTCCGGGAATATGATGAATTTACTGCTATGAAACATAATACCCTACGTTCTGTTAGCAGTTATTGTGTAAGCCTGCAACCTATTACCATAATTGCGTAGGATTTTGTTGAAAACTCATACACAAGACCATTTTATTATATAGACTTAACAAACCTAGTTCAAACTTTAAAATTTTATCAGTAAACCTGAGTGATTCTCTCTCAACAATACACAATGTAGCCTAAATAAGTCGAAGTTCAACTTTTGGAGATTTAGTGCTACATAGCCTCTACGCCAGCAATAAAACTTTGTAGCAGTTTGCTACGGGACGTAGCACTGAGTTATCTCCAGTTTAAACGTAGTAACTTTACTGGTATGTAGTTATGTGACATTTTATGATCCACACATTGATACAAATACTTTTTGTGTGAATTTCTGAGAATCACTTTTATCTTCTGTGTGAGAAGGTCGGATGGCAATCGCGTCGTTTTTGAATCAAATTCATAATCAGTACAATGAGCGATAGACTTTTTCAAACATAAATAAATTATGTTTTTATTGGCTTTTGTTAATAAAAAAAACATTGGTGTCGATTCTGTTGTTTCATTATCATGAACTAAATAAATCTGACATTGTGAGGGTTGCGGGAAGTCGGTGGATGGAAAAGGCTCAAGACCGTTCGTCGTGGCACTCTTTGGGGGAGGCCTATGTTCTGAAATTATCGCCGGCGCCGTCCGCGTCCTTGTTATTCCCATCTTTGTGAAAGGCAACATTTCTAGAACTATCAAATTAAGTTCGTTTAAGCTAATGCAACTACAGAATCGACACTATTGTTTAAAAAATTAAGTGCATGATGACGTTGCAAATCATGGCCGGAGGCGATTACTTAATGTGCCGAAAATTCCCGAAGTCATATTTTAATGTCACCTTCGAGTTCTTGGAATGTAGTAATAACTTACCGTACTTGCAGCAGATGACTTCGGTTTGCTGTTCGACTTGGTTTTTGCCGGCTTGGCAGGCGGAGTAGGCGGCGCGGGAGGCGTTCTCGGAGGACTACTATCGCTGCCGCTTCCGCTACCGCTTCCGCTGATGCTTCCGCCCCCGCCTCCGCTGCCACTCGCACTTGCGCTCCGCCTGTCCGAGCTAGAGTTGCTCGACTGCAAAGGTGCCAACTTGATTTATCGTATTGAAAAAGTTCCTTTCGACTCGCATGCCTCGCTACTATTGCGGTATCGAACTTTAGAACTTTACGGGTATTACGAGATATATTGCGCCAATGAGAGAGAAAGCTACTTACTGCTTTCGTGGTAACATAAACTGTATTGACACAATGATGTATTGCATCGGTATGACCCACTTTTACCATTTCTATCGTAAACAAAATCGATGCTACTTTCGCAGTATTGAAAATGTGTTGTCTACTGAAATATGTAAAAATCTGCTTCTTTTTAGCTAATCAACTACACTGCTTATTACGTACCTACCTCATAAGTACTTCAGATTAAATCACTTATTGTAAGTTGTTGAGGCAGGAAAAGTTGGTTCAACTAGTACATAAGTAAATTCGAAAAAAAATCATTAGGTTCTGATGCCGACTGTGCCAAGTTTTTGGGTAAATAGCAGTAGTCTAGGTACCTTATTTATAGAAGGTGCAGTTCGTCGCTAGTCAAAACTTTTGTCTGAGGTACCCTGCTACTTACCCATAAACTTGGCACATTCGGCATCAGAACCTAAGGACTTCTTTGGAATTTACGTATAGGTACTAGTAGCACCAACTTTTCCTGCCTCAACAACTTATAACATTATTTACAACATTGGTGTAGGTAATCTTTTATTGGCCGTATATCTATTATATTTAAGTTTGGATCTTCAGATAGCTCAACTGTTTCTTGTGTATTTTGTAATATTTACTTGTATTCGTTTTAATTTTCTTACTGTAAATAAATTGACAGTTTGTTATTTTCTTAGATTTCATTAAAACGCTGTGGATAATCAATAAACGAATAAAATTATGGAAATAACAATTCAATGGACTTCCCAGAGAGCGTAAAAAACCCTGTTGATTCATCAGACCGATGTTTAAGGGTCAAAATAAATGAATTGAGATAAACCCAGTGGCTGGTCGCCTAACTTTTTCCGGCGGAACCTTTAATGGTCGCGCGAAATTAAAAAGCACACACAACGCGGATTTAGGCTAATTGGTTAATTAATAAGGGTTGTCGGGGTTGAATTTTACATGTGTGGCCAACTGGAAGTGTGCCAAAATTACTTAAGTATAAAAAGCTAGATTAATGAGGGCTTCGCACGTACAATTACTGATCCTAAAATTCGGGTGGATTTGGGTGGAATGATAGTTTAATTTGAAACTTAAATATTGGTCTCGGTGACTTGATTTTGTTTAGAATACGCCCCTTTCGATTTAGTATGGGTACATGGAACACCCTGTACATATTTAGATGATAAACAAAGTGTTGAAATTGAACTCTAGGTACTTCACTGAAGAAACTTTTACTTATTAGAGAAGACGCAATTTTGCTATACCTAGTATATTTTTCTCCAAGAACCGCACGACGCAATGTTGGAAGGCCCCCCACCCTATGGACCGACGATATTGTGTAAGTCAGTGGATATAGAAGGCTCAAGGCCATTCGTCATGGCACTCTTTGGGGGAGGCATATGTTCAGCAGTGGACTTCATCAAGCTAATGATGATGATGTTATTTATTCTGGCGATCGACGCAGCATCTATACAGTATAGGATAATAATCACAAGTTTCGCTTACCTCTGAATGCGGCGGGTGGTTCCGCCTCGGTGTGGGAGGGGACGACACGCGATGCGAGTCGCGGTCGCTTCCGCTCGAGTTCCCGCTTCTGCTTGAAACAGCGCTCGGTGAACCTGAAACAAAAGTAAAGGAATATCTACAGGATTTCCGTTCGCAAAAACACCGCGCAGAAAATTAAAACTCGTGAAAACGGAACCGGTTGTCGTAAGTTACCAAGTAATTTTTGCTGCAGATTTTAAACCCACAGTGTGTGATTTAACGGACTATCCCGCATCTAACGAAAGCACCGACGTTGGCCGTGGTGGTCCCGGCTGATGAATAGGCCCCTCCATATCTACCTATCCGCGGATGTCGTAAGAGGCGACTAAGGGAAAAAACTAGGGGATGGGCAGCAGCGTCCCTCATTTTAACAACAATAGCTCTAACTGCGCTCGCCAACCCGCATGCCCAGCGTGGTGAGTATGGGCAAATCCCACATGATAAGGAATTTGCTTTGTCTGTGGGGGAGGCCATGTTCAGCAGTGGACGTCGTACGGCTGAAATGATGATGATGATGAACGAAAGCACCTGATATGTATTTATTTATATTTGATCTTATGATTTTAAGTTTGTATCTAGGATCGACTGTTTATATCATACCTACCATCATCATCATCATCTACCTATATCAGTTCATTGCTGGGCGTAGTTCTTTGCCAAGACGAAAACGTGTTTCTGTGAAAACGTTACATACAGACATAAAGTCAAAGAGACAGACTTACTTCTACATTTAAAATACTAATATGGTTCGCCCTGAAATGCGAATGCGATGTCTGTTAAGTAAAAGTTGGTGCTTCCAATGATTGTCGAGGCACTGAAAATAGCATCTTTAGCATATTCTCTTGAGCTTCGTTATATTGGTTTTCAAACGTAAATATTTTCGTTGTATCTCAAACACCATAAGGCAAAGAATAAAAACATATACTCCTTTTGGGCCCCTATATCTTATTAACGCCTTGACCGATTTAACTCATATTGTTACCAGCAAATACTGATAGTACAACCTGTTGTCCTACAAAATTCCATGCTGATCGGATTGACGGCTCAAAGGTTATGCTCTATCAAATAAACATTCAACGCCGAGTCGTCCAACTTGTTTGATAATCTTTGCTTGCTTCGCTCGCTTGATCAAAGACAGTGACAAAGGAAGCATCTACAAGTGTCCTGTTCTAGACCTGATTACACCTTGATTACTTGTTTTGTACCTTCCCGTTCCGAACACGTGTAGGCACCGCTGCTCGACTATTAATTATATTTGAATCTGCTGTGTCATTAATTATGGAGATGGTGCTGCGATAGGATTTAGTACTTACCTACCTACGTCTTGTCTAGATTTAGTTGTAATAACCTGAGATGAAATGTTATGTTGTTATGAACCAACGTATAATTAAAATGAAAAGGTCTAGGTTCGAAATAAAAAAACGTCCTCTATACTAGTAAGGTAATCATTGTATGGGAGACGTTGATGTACGCTAATAGCTGTATGGAAAATTGTTGTTCTTGTAAATAGTTTATGTAATTTTATTAACGTTTGTAGACCATGGTCGGGCCAGCTTTAAACTGACCAAAAAAACACCATATATAGTTTGAACCGTGTTGTATTGTATTAAGTACGTAGGTACCCTTAGGTTTACTTATTGTTCATGAATCTGTCGACCTAGCTCAAAATCCCCAAGCACTTTCTTTATCTACGACAGACATTTCGAATGGGTCCTGTGGTGTACTTAACTTTAGATCTAGGGACTATTAGAATGCTTAGTATATCATAATTTATAGCAATAAATTCTATTGTACCCTTTGTAAGACAGCAGCGGTACTCAAGTACTCATAAGTCACAGATAGCTGTCGCATGGCCGGTGGTTTGGGCAATAAATCATAGATTATAATATTTTGCTAAGGCCCTCTAGCTGGCCTAAGTCATACCAAGAGGACGAATATTTAATAGCACTTTATCATCTTCTTAACTAGTATCCTCGAGTCACTGATGATTACCGGGAATATAGATGGCAAATGACGAAGAGGGCGCAGCCCAGTCAGATGGTCAGACCAAATCCGTTCAACCCTGGACAAAAAGTTCCATGATGCGCTCCACACCGCTAAATATAGGAATAGCTGGTGAGATATGAAATGAAATGAAATAAAATGAGAGATATTGTCCAGAAGAAGTATTAGTAGGTATATAACTGACCTGTTAATAAACAATTTACTAATAAATATTCTGGTCCTGTGGAAAAAATAATCTATGAATGCAGCAGAATCGAAAAAAGTTTTTTTGGTCTACTTGATATGTGAGCAGTGTGGAGCGCACAAATTATTTGTTAAAGTTTCCATAAAAGCTAGGATAACAACAAAGCTGAGTGTGCGTCAACCTACCTATTGTTACAATTCTATAGGCTGAATTGACTAGTATGTTTCACTATTGTGTTATGTTAATTAACATAGAACTATTTAGCACAATAGATAAGGGAACTTACTGGCATCTCCAGGCGGCTGATGGTGGTTCTCCGTGTGCCGGCGTAGAGATCGTGCATCGCAGTACGACTTGCCGCATCCATCAGCTTTGCATTCGTACGGCTTCTTGTTCCGATGCGTTAGCATGTGGCCGTTTCTGAAAGATACAACACATTGAAAACAACTATATAATACATATAACCCTGGATCCGTGGGGAAACGGGGCCCTCCGGGTTTTCAAAAAGATATCAGGGCGTCTGATCGAAGCTGCGCGTGACCCGAGTGCTGGCTCTTATTTGGCCCAGCGAATTAGCATTGCCATCCAGCGTGGCAATTCCGCCAGCGTCTCGGGGATGCTTCCAACTGGTAGTGATCTGGATCAGTTGAGCTATCTATAGATCGTTTGTAACGGTCTTTAGATGGCACAACTGTTTCTTGTGTATTTTGTAAATATTAACTTGTATTAGTTTTAAGTTTCTTTTTGTAAATAAAGAAAAGCTCTTTTATACTATATAATAGGTAGTTATAAGGTTCATAAATAAACCTTATATTGTACATCTACCATATGATAATTGCAGGACGTCCAATGCTGAAGATGGGCTCCCCCACAGATTTCCTGAGCGAATTCTTATCATGTGGCTCATACTCACCACGCTGGGCACACGGGTAGGAGCGCAGTTAGAGCTTTGTGAAAATAGGGGACGCTGCTGCCCATTCCCTAGCTTTTTCCCTTAGTCGCCTCTTACGACATCCACGAGTACCTGGGTTGATTGATTGATTGAAGGAGCCTATTGAGCCGGGACCAACACAGCCATATCTGCCATGACAAGACTAGCAATACCTATACAACGTATTCTGTAACTAGTAATGGTTTTTTTCCAGAACTTTTTCAAAGCAACTGATTTTGGTATAACTAATTATAAAACGTACGAGTAGTTTGAAATCAAGATTGCTATCTCTAACAGCTGAATAATTGAGTTTGAACTGCTGTGACTCCAAAACAGCAGTTTTTGCTTAGTGTTTTTTCAAAGAAAAATGTTGAATTTCCAAAAGCCGCAGGACAAACTTAGTTGCCAACTGAGTGTTGAATAAGCCTCTTTTGGAATAGTATACATATATGAATAACCTTGTAGCTTATAATAATTAACTGCAAAAAATAATAAAGCAATACAAAATTAAACTGGTGATTGCAGAGTTGATCTACCAACCAAATGCACGTAGTGGTATAACGTAGATTACGCTGTCATTACGCCAATTTGTTTTTTAACATGAAAATCCGATGGTCACATAAAACACTCGTAAAATCTCACACTCTGTCGTTACGGCCACCAGTGCTAATAACATTTATTAGATTGCGGATGAGTACTATCTGCCACGCCAAATTGTACCTTGCGGCACAACAACTCGTCAACACTCTCCCATTAAACTGACGAGAATTGGAGGCTTTGCAGGCCAGTTGAACACGTTTAATTCTCGGCTTAACTGAGTCAGATTCGGCATGTTCACTGTTCAGTCAATACATAAGCATTATGGCTAGTTCGCATTAATATTCATAGGTAAGCTGAGGCGATTAGGCGGCGCCTTGAGGTCAGAACATATTGTGCCGTAGTTATAGTAGTTGCCGGCTTGTAACTTTGATGTCAAAGAAAGAGTGAGTAACCGGAAGATCTAGGATTAGATTCAGGACTAATAAGAACTCTGGTATACCATAGTTGCTGATGAATATAATATCTTTTGACGTATGTTTTTCGTAAAAACGTAGGTACAGCAGATTATTCCGAATACGGCTGTTTGTCTTGACCCATTTAAAAAAAAATATATTACTGCAGTATACTTACAGGTGGTCTTGCCTTTTGAAAGCCTTTGCACAGGTTATGCATACGTATTTCCTTTCATCGCTGTGAGTGAGCTTGTGTTTCGCCAGCGCCGACGCATTGCCGAATATTTTGTTGCACACCTGAAACAATAATTTTATGGATTAACAACCTCATCCGAATAGTAAGAAAAATCTGATTGGAACGGAGGTCAATAATAGTTTTAGGCTTTGAATATCTACCGTCCACCTCCCTGTGACCACCTGGGTGTACCGTGGGAAGTTTTTTTTACAACTGCTCACCTCTGTCCACCTGGGTGATCCTTGGGTAATATTTAGTTTCCACCGTCCACCTTGGTATCAAAACTCTTCAGATTTGAAGTGCATAGAGATTATGATTAGTAACGGCCTATTTTAAATGTTTTATTGACATTTATTGTTAACCATTGACAGTTTATAAGTTGCAAAGAGACATAAATAAAAGAAATACGATATTAAGAATTTTAGTAAAATTGAAAGAAATAGCGTCCAAAGTGAAATTTCAAACTAAGAAGAGAAGGAAAATGTATAATGAAAACGATGATGATATAATGTTCTATCAACAACAACTACTAAATAATGAAATAACGGTGGGATATAGTTTAGAAAAATTGCGTTAATTACGTTTTTTTTTTCAAATTTATGTTAACGAAATAAGTTTTTCAAAGTTTTTAGGTTATTGTTGTATTTTGTTGCGGATGCTTAGTTTGTATCCCAAGTTAGCAAAGAATTATAATTAATTTTTGAAATTTTATTAATAAATATTTGAATAATACCTAAAACATATGATCAATAATAAGAAAAGCAAGATGAATGGTTAATTACACAAAATAGACTACTCGTACGACAGGCCTCATAGCTCAGTTAGTAGTAACTCTGCCTTCTGCGCTAGAGGTCGCGGGTTCGATCCCCGCACTGGACAAACATTTGTGTGATAAACACAGATGTTTGTTCTGTGTTTGGGTGTTAAATATTTATCTATTATATATATCAGTCTCTGTTCACCATAGTACAGGCTATGCCTAGTTTGGGATCAGTTGGCCGTGTGAATATGTCCGGTTTAAAAAAAAAAAAAAAAAACATCATTATCATAGGTTCAGGAACGTTGATTTTCTGTTTAACTGTACAATAAGTCAAATGCTATACTGTCAATTTGCTGACGCAAATACACCATAGATTCTATAACGGCCAGTACCAAATTTCTCAGGTGTACCGTCACCAATATAAAGATAGGCGCGTTCAAGTTTAATCTGAGAGGTGAGCCGTAGTAAAAAAACTTTCCACGGTACACCCAGGTGGTCTCAGGGAGGTGGACGCTGGGTAAGAACCGGTTTCATCATGTAAAAAGTTTTATAAAATGGCGAGAAAATTCCTACTACATCGCTAAAGAAATTCAACATCTACTTATGACAAAATAAGACAGGATTATACAAACAGAGATTATTGTCAAAAACTAGGTTAACTTAAATAAATAGGATGCTTACGTAAAGAAACAATACCGTATTCTTATAAAAAGCCAGTCACCTATACTCAAAACAAAACCCAGGGCAAAAGTAGTGCATAATTACCTCCATTAAAACGGAGGTAGCACCGTGGGCTGTAATAACACGACAATGGGAAATCTCCCCGGGCTATGCGTACTAGAGATGGGATCCTTTCAATGTCCAGTAGGAGTCCGACAGAGAAAATACACTACACTTTCCGCACATAATCATGACCTTTTGCTCTGGAGCCTCTTTAGTGGTGATCTCACACACATTTGAAGGCCTGTTTAAGATTATGACTTTTATACCCAACTTATCAGTAAAGGGACAGAAAGGCACAGGGCTATGCATTTACTGAAATCGGAGCTAGTTGTGAAATCTTATTCGGGCTTTTCGAGTTTGCGTATATGTTCTACATCCCTAATACTGACCCTAATCTTAAGTTTGTTTCTCGTCTAATTACGGCCTTTTCGTCTCCTTATTATCCTGTTTTTATTCCGAGACCTCTTGGGCATACTTATCTATACCTACTGTCTCACCATCATCATCATCAGCCTGATTAAGTCCACTACTGAAAATAGGCCTCCTCCTAAGAGTGCCACGAGAAACGGTCTTGAGCTTCCTCCATCGGCAACATTCACAATTAAAATATTCACTTTCGTCGGCTCATCGGGCGGGGGGCGTTCAATCCAACACTGCGTCGCCCGGTTCGTAGTCGCCATTAGAGAACCTTTATTCTCTAATGGTGTCAGTTCGGCGAGCTTTATAGCCTACCCACTGCCACTTTTACTTGCTTATTCTGAGAGCTATGTCGATGACCGGGTTAGTCTATGGATTTCTTCATTCAGGATTTTATCACGCCTAGTGAAACTCCCAGCATAGCTCTCTCCATAGCGCAAGTTTGGGATTTTGTATGAGGCCAATAGTTAGCAACCAAGTCTCAGTGCCTGTTTACTCTTCTTCTTCCTGCCCTTGTCCCACATTATGTGTCACAAAATGTTTTCTTAGTCAACACCCTGTTTACGTAAATATAAAATGGAAATGCAACTGTGGTGTTTGCTAGGTTAATTATTATTAACTAGCTTCCGCCCGCGGCTTCGTTCGCGTGGTACCTACATAAAAAGTAGCCTATAATGCTATTCTACTAGGTAAAGCACTTTATCAATTCCAAGTTTAAAAAAAATGGATAAGCCTTTACGGTGTGATTGAACAATAAACATCCAAACATCCTCACAAACTGTCGCATTTATAATATTAGTAGGATATATTATAGGATAGTACGATTGCTATTTTGTGTCACTGTGAGTTTGTAGTAAAGAAAGAAAAGTGACTAATAATAAATAGAGCTCGGAATGAAGCTCCGCACAAACATGACAAGATTGAGATGTCTACATCTGGAATATTTATAGTAGGCGGGTTAAACACCAAATATGTAAGTACCTGACCCCTAGCCTTTGTCTGCGTTATAATACCCAACATTTGAATATTTTACGGCTGACCCGGGCGCCTGCTAACGTGTTTTTTGCCGACTTGCGTACAGTTGAAGAAAGTACCCGCCCAATTTGCGCCTTTATTTCCAGGTGTTAGAACTCAAAAGTGTTAGGGCACTTTTTTATTTTACAGGCTCTCTGTGGATATTATTGTAAGAATAAAAAGGTACAAAGTGGGTCGTCGCATTGTTCGGCGTGGGAGGGTGTACACATACCTATTTTATTAGAGTTTGGGGTTAGCAAAACAAGGAAACCTTTCGAGAAAAAGTTGTTGACGATAGCAGTTCTTTCTGAACCAAACAATCTTCCAACTGGAATTACAGAGATTCCGGATGGTTCTTTCTTGATGTCTCTATCGCCGGCTGTTTTAGAATAAGTGCAGTTGTGAAAGAATATTCCGGAAAATTTCACCATCTTCTGGTTGCATTTTTTTGCTAGAGTAATATAAATGCTTAATGTACAATGCCTTTTATAATGTATTAGCAGTTTCAGATCATTTTATAAACTTCACACATTATGACAGCAATAAATCACATTGGTCGTAGTCCGATGTTATGTTATCGGAAGCTGAAAGGTCGTACAAAGGTTCGGTTCCTCGCACAAAGGTTGCTATTGTCCTACGTGTCCTAGTGCCCTTGGGTCGGCCCATTATAGATCCTACGTAACTATGTAGGTATACGCATGGTACAATCTACTACAGATAGTAATAGATTGTACTATGCGTCATGTCAAAGTAAAATGTATCCTCCAGTTATCATCACAAAGCTATTGAAAACACAGGTAGAGATCTTCAACGCTCACTCCAAAGACGGGCCTTGTTTTTTAGACGATTTCTACACACTAGGTGTTTTTCGGATTAGACACTTAATAATGATTATAACAAAATTAATAAAACATGCAAAATAAATGCACAAGTCGTGAGTGACAAAAAAATAAATGTAAAATGATCTTCAAATCTATCTCTAGCTCTACCAAATGATGTGTCTTATCGTAAACCCACCAATTTATACCACCGATTCGCATTATACCAAAAATCGGCGTTACTCACATGGAAGCCATCACTGTAAGTTTATAACTCAATAAAACCATATTCGGGGCCATAAACATCGATTCGTCCCGATAACTACGCGGCCCATACGGAAGCCATTACACATTTTTAGATGACATTCTCTTTTACTCAATGGGTGTTCGCGTCCGTAAGCAATCCAACGTAAATGATACACTGTTTAAGAATATTTTAAATCTCTTTATAGTTTTGATACTAACTTCAAAAGCCGGTGCTAGCTCAGCCGTAGTTTGAGAGGGATCCACTTCCACTATCAGTTTGAATTCGTCATGAACCTTGCTCTCCAGGCGTCTACGAGGCTTGTTTGTGGTATCAAATCCAGAACGAAAACGGTTGAACCAATAACACACTGGTTGTCCACTATGGTGGCAAATGTACCAACTGATGAAGGAAGAATAAAATATATCTGTTTTTGAAAAAGGAATACCCGAAACGAATGGAGTAGTACAAACCTTAGAATACGATTGAATAAAAATAATTTAAATTTCGAATTCAAATCGCCTATACTTTATTCAAAGTGGCCAGTCCATAAAGACTGAGTTTCATAGGTAATAGTGAAGTATGACACAATTATTTTAAATGCGAAAGTATGTAACTGTTCATTTGTTACCTTTTGACGACGAAACGGCCGAGACGGGTTATAACTTAAACCCTGAGGAAGGACATTTCCCCATCAACCACCAACCATCAACTTAGCGATTTTGCTTAGGCGGTGACCTAAGTTAACAGTCGTAAAGATTTAGAGTTCCATTCATGTAAAATAATGCTTACATTTTATTAACACATAACACGATGAGATGTCATGGTATGGGCCCATATGCTACTTTTATTCGGATACCGCAAAATTGCAAGTTTTTTAATATCATTTGTCTTATATAAGATATATTATAGGTATAATTGTTCCAGTTCTGCGGCAGAAATCACGGCCTTTAACTCACTGAATGAAAAATTGAACTCGACATTGGGTAGTGTAAAGGTCGAATGACTTATTGTTTAATATTTCATTCTTTTGGTGTAGGGTATAACGAGCGAGCCTTATCGATTATTACTCATTTCCTACCTCCTTCCGCTATAATTTTCTGTATTTTATTGAATTCTTTTATGGCTCCTTTATGCTCAGTTGGTTTTGAATAGGTATTGTGCGACGATCGGAAAAAGCTCTTGTGAAATTTCTTGTGATATTGGGTTTTTTAGCTGAGGACTCAATTTATTGCAAATTGCATTTGGATCTCGTTTTAAAAATGGTATAATAAAGTACCTATTATATTTGTGAACACACGTTGTGTTGCTTGTTTCAGAAAATTGCTTTCCATGAATGAGATGTACCTACCTACCTACCTAATTATGGCATGAGAATTACGCTCGTATTCTTAACCTGGCATTCATAGTGAAGTGTATTTTGTAACTCCCCTCAAGTTCATTTACATCGAATATATCCTGAAGTTATTTACGTCGAATTAACTGTCGATGATTATTAATAAAAAAATCCCTTCCTCCTCCGTAAACCGTCAGATAGGTATTTCTGTTAAAAAAAATAATCAACCAATCAGTAAGGACGTACGCTCCGGAGACATTCTTAATCACCAATAGGTACTTAAGGACCTTACCTTCTGATTGGTTGATTTAATTTTTCAGACAGACGTTTTCTGTTGGTACGCAGCCAGTTTAAGAGCCAACTGTTTGGTCCCTCGCCATATTCAGTAGTTTATTCAAAATCATCCTAGAGCCAAAGGTCATAAATCATACATTATGAGCGCGTGTGTCTCGTACACAAATAGTCTTCCCCTTTCCCACAACAAAAAGTTTGATGAATTGTTTTTGAACTTTTTAGCCTTTATGTATAGCCCACCGATGAGATAGAGCCTTTGACTAGTGTAGCCTTAAGGTTCGTATCTTTAATCGTCGGCGTCCTGGCGGGAAATAATAAAACAGGGGCAAGTATATGACAGATTTCAGACTAAAATATTATCGACTAAAAATACCAGGATAAGCCGTCGGGAAGACAAATTAGAGGAGAAAGTTCAAAAACACATGTAGTAAAATATAATAAATAAAAAAAAAGTATATATTTTGTTCTTGGGCAGATGAAATATCTTTATCACTTTATCGTTAAACACCGCAAACACCACTTACAGAAGTTTCAATCAGTAACATTCCTTCTCAATATTTGCTACTAAGTTTATCAGTGGCGCGCTCTTGCTATACTTCTGTATTTTTTAAAATTTATCTTTATTTGTTGCATTCACTTTAAAATCACGAAATTAAAAATAATTAAATTGCTATTGCGATGAAAATAATGTCAGTAAGAGGGGAACTATACACCCGACTAGAACCCGACTCAGACTTAGTTTTTGGTGGAATCCGGATTGCGCTTAGTGCCAGCGACCTACTTCATAGAGCGGCAACTCGTGACCCACATTGTAACGTGAATGAAAAACCCGGTCGAGATGCGTAATCACGACACTTTTAAATGTATTAAAGTTTCAGGCAGAGAGCTTTTCAATTTTGTGAGGTACCTATAGGTAGTTTTAGTTTGCAACATGAGGTTTTTTATCCGGCTGATCGCGTTATGTTTATTGCACGAATCGCTGTTTATCTATCTTTAAAAAAGTAAAAAGATAAAAATAAGTAAGTGGCAGAAAAATCTTTATTGCCGCTTTAGATCCACATGACTGGATGGATTTTGATATAGACTCGTCTTGACTCAGACAGTGTTAAAGGCTACAAATACCTAAAGAATAAATTTACTTAGTAGGGTTTTTTAATTAATTAAACATGTTTATTATTCTACTACAAGCATTTTACTCAATGGGTAACAAAAACCAAATCAAATTATACTATTATTTAACTAACCTCACTTATATAAAGTTTAATCTAAAATCAACTTGAGTTTACATCAATTAGGATACCAAAGCTCCCCTTTCAAAAGTCAATTATAAACTACCTCCAAATCTGTTGGAACAAGCTGCTAAGCCTCCCCAAAAAATCCTCAGAGCCGTTTTTTCGACACATCATTCGGGGTGAGGCGAATCTCGACTAAGCTTGAAGGGTAGGCAGGGCGCACGCATCAAATTTTTCGATGACTTAATCTTTTGGATTTGTTTCGCCCTACGAGGCGTGAGGTGGGTTACTAAGGAGCCAGGGTTGAAACGCTTTCGTCCTCTGCTAAGTTTTTTATTTCATGGACAAAGTTTGCTTTCCATGCAAGTTTCCGCGCCAGGGGTGGTGGAGGTAGGGGGGATGTCTTACACGTAAAGAAACAAACTTAAAACCCTACCACTTGCGTTAACAGTTTGTATCTAAAATTTTTGTAGGTAGTTATTCTTTTTCATTCCATTTGAAATGAATTATTATTTACGTGTGAATCTGATGCTTCATGCTTCTTTGAGACCTGCTTTTAGAGCCTGATTCAGTACAAACTGAGATGTGTGATATCTGTTTCCCCTAGAGGTACCTACTTTTTATTGTGGAATCGGGTTCTGATAAACTTCTCTGGTTTTGTCAGAAATAAAGAACTTTAGATAAAATAATATGATGGATGGTATACATATTATGAATCATTTAGAGTGACTATCGAATGTATCTATCTACTGTCTACTTTCTAGCAAATCCCTATAATCTGACTCCATGGCCACAATGCACACCGCATAGGTTTCCATCAAAGCACCTGCTAGTGGGACGCAGATGTTATTAATCCGATATTCCTTCGAAATAAACCTTCGGATCTAGATTATATCAAGTAACTACATATCTTACTGTTTAGTGCCTTTAGGTACCTTTATATATGTAACCGCAGTAGATTACCTATAGCGAGGACGGACCACAAGCGTATTGAATGATATGCCAAAGCCTGATTGCAAAACGATGGCATCAGTTTCCAAGGCGCTAATTGGACGCCCACAAGGAGCATATTCAGTTATCTTCATGTATCAGGCACTGATGCTTTATAGCACAAATAAAGTGAGATCCATTTCGTGCCTTTGTTTAAAAAAGCTCTAATATTTTCTATTCTACTTAATTGAATCTTTATAAAATGAAATGTACCTAAGTGTAAAAAAAAATTAAAAAAAAAAAAAAAAAAAATGTCTATGTAATCCTTATTTAATATCAAATAAATCGCAGCTTGGAGATAAATATTAATGAAATAATCAGGACGAAACGACACTTCATATAACCTATCGGTGACGATTCGCGTGCGTGCTACGCTCACTGAATGCCAACCGCTCCCAAACGTAATGATTAAAAGTAATTCATTCAACAAATGCACGATTTCGTCCTTTTGGGGCCTTTGCTATAGTAAAACAGTCACGTTCGTCGTATTCGGCAAGCATAACTATGTGGGCTGCGTAGCTTTTTCAGTCGAATGCCTCGGGGGCCAGTCTGTGCTGTGGTTAAAGGCTTGGTCCGCTTATCTACTATATAGTAGATAAAATAGGATAGGTAGTGTTTGTATTTATAAATAACGGTGCAAAAATACCTGTTTTAACTATTCTTACCTACCTGCTCTACACATCATCATCATCATTCGACTAACCTCATAGCTCAGTTGGTAGTAACTCTGCCTTCTGCGCTAGAGGTCGCGGGTTCGATTCCCGCACTGGACAAACATTTGTGACTAACACAGATGTTTGTTCCCCATATTCACCACGCTGGGCACGCGGGTTGGCAAGCGCAGTTAGAGCTTTTTTTGCGCTTAGCCGCCTCTTACCTAGGACATCCACGGGGTATGAGATATGGAGGAGCCTATTCTTTAGCCGGGACCAGGTCAGGTTATACATAAAAACATAAAAAAATCTACAGTTAATACATAAAAACACCTGCAAATCACTACCTACCTACCTACATTTGTATCCTCACTAATATTTCCCCTTTCATGTATTTGATTTTTCACGTAGAGTGCGGTTCAGAACTGTATCAACATTGGTAAAATCCTTTCATGTATAAAGCGGTAAAAAATACTCGGTTGTCGGCCAATAGTTTCCAAATAATCCAGGGAAACTGTTCGACGAAATTTCCTTCTAAATTTCGTCGGAAAATTGGCGCAGCAGTCTATTGTTGGTTCGGCGCAGATTCGTATTTTATATTTTGTATTTGTTGTTTTGTTTGGGAAGCAACACCATCTACTATCAGTGATTTGTGATAGATTTATCGCGATTGAAAATTTGTTATATTAATTCTTGGTTTATGAAGCCTGAAAATGGTTGTATTTTTGAACTTATTTAAACAATGTCCCTACCTACTTACTAAAATATTCAGATTGTGTTCGATTTATCTCAATTGAAAATTTGTTTTTCGTATTCAATTAATTCTTTCGTTTGTAAAGCCTGAAAGCGGTATTGTTTTATTAAACTTATTTAAACAACGTACTTACTAAAATAATCAGAAAATTGTCATATACTCGTGGCATTCAATAACGTCTATTCTTATCAGACTTACTTCCTTGTAATTTCCGCTTTCCAAGCATTCAAAAGTGATATAGGTAAGCTCTCATGTGTGTATTCAATTTACTCACACAACTGCATGTTGGGCTGGTAGAGTTGTCTGTGTAAATTGGAGACTATCTTAAAATTACAAGGCACGTCTTGAACCAGAATTGTGCTCATAATTACAATTATTCGAGCAAAAATGCCTTTCTCTCGACGGTGACTGTTATTTCTGTAAGTTCTTTTTAGAGTTCCAAAGTCCGACTTTGAAACAATATAGTTTTACCATGTCTCTATCCGATTTTGTCAGTCTATTAGTATTAGTGCTATCATGCTGAAAAATGTTGCATGGTATTGCATGTTATTCATAGTTGTGGCCCCTACTAGTATGAGAAAGGTTTATCGGGGTACACCTCCTACGTCATATGAAGTCAGGTATTTTTTTATTTTATTTTATCATACATAACGTTAGAAAGGTTTTTAAAAAATTAGGTTTGATAAACGTGTTTTGATATTATGAAGATCGAATATGAAACTTTGAAGGGATCATTTTACCTTCTACCGGCTAAACAGCTATTTGGGAATATATTAAACATAATCAAAACGATTTTGTTATCGGTTCATAAATTATCTAACTAAACTGTAGTAGGTAACTACTGACTTTAGAAGCCTTCACACAGAGTGTTTCCACACGCACTTGGCCAATTTAATAATAAAAAGCGATACGAAGATGTATTTTTATTGCGAAACGACAATTTTCTCTGTTTAACTAACCGTTGTACATTCTTCCCGGTAATAAAATTGACCTTTCTCTCTGGTGACACGCGCGAATGTAGGAATATAATGCGAATTTGTCAAGTAAATCCGACACCTCGTGCAGTGTAGGTTTACCTTAAAGGTAAACAACGGCGTCCCTCGGGTGGTCCGGATTAGATACGTTTACTGGAACTGTGCTCACATGCTCCCGAAATCTGGAGTAAATCGCGCGGCTTTGCAATAAAACGCCGATCCATTATCAAAGTTTACCACCAAGTGTCCTTTTACTCCGATTTCGTGAAATTTATATCCTGCTCCATCAATCACGCAGTTAACTAAACAAGCCCGCAGGTGATTTCATCACTGTAAAATCGTATCACAGTATTTGACGTGACGAAGGTTTATACATTTTTTACCCGCGTCGGCCATCTATCTTATTTGGGACCGTGTTTATATAATTTTGTTGTACTCAGTACATAGATACTAGGGATTGCAGAATCGGGTAGTTTTTAAGGAACCGGGAATACCGGGAAGCTTCACATAGGGAACCGGGAATTCCCGGGTATTTCGGGAAATTTCGGGAAAATATTTTACGTCTAGGCGAAAGGTTGAAAGTTAAACTGTCATAGCTTAATATTAACCAACCACACATACTTTTGCATGTCGCAGGTTCTGATCAAAAGGATAGAATAAAGCTATATCACTGTTGATCTGTTTAATAATTTAAGCATGTAAGGTAAGGATATTGTTGATTTTTATGCAAGAAAAATAATGTAAAATTTCATTAAAAAAACTGCATTTATGTTCGATTGAGTAGGTATAAAAAGAGGGAAAATTAATGAAAAATAAATAAGTATCAATTGAAATGTTTTTATTTTTATGTTTTTATTTAAAGACAATTTTTAAAATATAGAAAAATACTTTGAAACGAACATAAATGCAGTTTTTTTTATGAAATTTTACATTGTTTTTCTTGCATAAAAATCAACAATATCCTTACCTTACATGCTTAAATTATTAAACAGATCAACAGTGATATAGTTTTATTCTATCCTTTTGATCAGAACCTGCGACATGCAAAAGTATGTGCGGTTGGTTAATATTAAGCTATGACAGTTTAAACCTTTCGCCTAGACGTAAAATATTTTTCCCGAAATTTCCCGAAAGAACCGGGAAACGATTTATGATTTCCCGGTTCCTAAATTGGCAAAAAAAACCGGGAATTCCCGGGTATTTCGGGACCGGGAATTCCCGGGACCAAACCCTAATAGATACATACACCAAAGTAGACTTTCAGATTCAACATTTCTGAGCATCCTTTTGGAGCCAGAAGAGTAGTCAAGAAGCTTAGCTTTTCAGTTTCCAAACTTCTAAGTATCCTTTAGGAGCCAGAATGGTAGACAAGAAGTAATAAGTGGTTGTAATTGCGACCCATATTCGCAGGTATAAAACGTTAGTTGCAGTAAATTCGGGTTACAATTCGTGAACATGACCGGCGCGTGGTTGCGGCGGCGCTTACCTGAAGTGGTTTGGCAGACATCCAGCTGCCCGCGGGACGCTCTCTAATGTGAATCGCCGATACGTAGCGCTGAACACTGGATCCAAACGGATTTACTGCCGTCCAATCTAGCGATGCTCACAAAGTGATATTGGATTTATGACAAACATTACCCGTCGGCTTTATGCTCAAAAGGATCGGCTCCCAAAAGGCGCGTGTTTATCTGGGAGATTAAACTTTAGATATCATTTCCGGGAGTGAATCCTCCTTTGTTATTTTATCTGGACCTAGCTTTTGGCCGCTATAAAGTTTGCATATCATTTTAACTGTTCCCTCGTGATGAATTTCGGTATCTTACTTTAGAGATTATAACCGCAATCATGTCTTTGACACCGCAAGTCCGAGATTATCTTCTAACTTTATGCTTCCGTACACGAACTTATTCACATGAACTCACAATCAACAATCGAGATGCGAAATCTCTCAAATCTACAACTAATAACCGAAACTCGTACCTGTTCCATTCAGATATAAACTTGGTAACGAGGCAACTTCACAAATAGGATTAAGTTGCTCACATTTCTTAGAAGTGATTAAATAAGAAATATGTGTGTAATGTTGTGTTCTTATCGTGGGCTGGCAGGCACCCAACACCGGTGGTCGGCTAAGCTGAACCCTGGCTTTAGTCTAACCACAGTTCTGGGTCGCCAGCTAATACCCTAAGGTATTTCGAAGACTCAGACGTGTGACCTATTAAAACGATGAAATAAATGCAAGTAAATAGATTTAAACTTACTTATACTAGTTAATTTCAAGTGTTTTCAACCAGTTATTGAATATAACCTGTCTCATCCTATCAGGTATAATAAAACCACTATCTCAAGTTGGTACTTATAATTCCTGAATAATCTACTTGCTCAGTACCTCTTAAATATCCAAGTAATAAAACATCGTCCCCTAAACATTGTTCTCTTAAGGAAACGAGTTTGTTTATTACTTCCTACTTCATAACAATTTTATTACACGTAGAGATTTAATTTATGTAAAACGTCGCCGAACTTTCCGGGTTATGAATGAAGCTTTCGAATTATTATTTTGCAGAGAGCCTCGAGCAACACAAACAGCTGTTACCAGCACATCCTATTAGTAGTACGCGATGAAGTTAATGAACATAACTCCCAACAGTGGGTGCATAAAAGTTGGGTTATGAGGAAAGGTTCATGTTGAAGGTGTACAATGCTGAAGCCAATGACTTTTTCGATGGGAGGACCGTGGGGGTGTTGTTCGTTACGTCTATGTTTAATTATATAAGGTAAACAACATTTGTATTTTTCACAAATGTGGCACCGAACGTTACAGTTTCATACAAACAAACCAACATATCCTACCATAGGTACTTGTTTTTCAGACCATTTAGCTTGCTTTCAGATATGCCTTACTCCTCAGTTTCGTTCATTATGAAGGTACAACATTTTTTGTCTTTGTGTAATTTCATCATCATCATCATCAGCCTGATGAAGTCCACTGCTGAACATAGGCCTCCCCCAAAGAGTTCCATGACGAACGGTCTTGAGCCTTTTCCATCCACCGACTTCCCGCAACCTTAACAATGTCGTCGGTCCATCGGGTGGGGGGCCTTCCAACACTGCGTCGTCCGGTTCGTGGTCGCCACTCGAGAACCTTTGTTCCCCAACGGTTGTCGGTTCTGCGAGCTATATGGCCGGCCCACTGCCACTTCAACCTGCTAATTCTGAAAGCTATGTCGGTAACCTTGGTTCTTCTACGGATTTCCAAATTTCGGATTTTATCACGCAGTGAAACTCCGAGCATAGCTCTCTCCATAGCCCGTTGGGCGACTTTGAGCTTGTGTATAAGGCCAATAGTTAGCGACCAAGTCTCAGTGCCATATGTCATCACTGGCAACACGCACTGATTGTAGACTTTCGTCTTGAGGCTCTGCGGTATCTGCGACGAGAAGATATGACGAAGTTTCCCAAACGCTGCCTATCCGAGTTGGATTCGTCGGTTGACCTCTTTGTCGAAGTTGGACCTACCTAGTTGAATCGTCTGACCCAAATAGACATAGTGGTCTACAACTTGAATGGTATCGATCCCAACATTTACCGGCATAGGTGCGACATGAGCATTGGACATGATATTTGTCTTGCTCATGTTCATTTTTAGACCTACCTGTTGGGAGACGGTACTGAGGTCTCTGAGCATAGTGCCAAGGTCCTCCAGCGATTCTGCCATTATGACTATATCATCGGCGAATCGAAGGTGAGTAATGTATTCGCCATTGATGTTGATGCCTTGTCCTTCCCAGTGCAGAAGCTTAAAAACATCCTCCAATGCAGAGGTGAACAGTTTCGGAGATATTACGTCTCCCTGTCTCACCCCTTTTTGCAATTGGATAGGATTTGTGCTCTGGTCTTGGAGTCGGATAGACATGGTGGCCTTGCTGTACAAACACTTCAACACTTCGATATACCGGTAGTCGATCTGGCACCGCTGTAGTGACCGTAACACCGCCCAGGTCTCGACTGAATCGAAGGCTTTTTCGTAGTCCACAAACGCCAGACACAATGGCCGATTATACTCTTCGGTCTTCTGTATAATCTGCCGAAGCGTGTGGATGTGGTCTACGGTACTAAAGCCTTTGCGGAACCCGGCTTGTTCGGGAGGCTGGAAGTCGTCAAACCTACGGGCGAGCCGATTAGTGACAACTCTCGAAAACAGCTTATAGACATGGCTCAGCAGCGAGATGGGCCTATAATTCTTCAAGAGGGTGTTGTCACCTTTCTTGAAAAACAGTACCACCACGCTCCTGTTCCACGCCTCAGGCGTTGTACCTTCGAGGATGACGGAATTAAATAGCTTCTGAAGGACTTTAAGTACCGGTGTTCCACCCGCTTTCAGAAGCTCTGACGTTATTCCGTCCTCCCCCGGTGCCTTATTGTTCTTAAGCTGTTTGAGGGCCGTCCGGATCTCGTATAGGCTGACGTCCGGGATGTCTTCGGTATAGTGCCGGGTCAGACGGGCTCTTGCATCGCTTGCCGTGCTTAGAGCAGGACTTTGCGATGAGGTGTACAGTTGTCCATAGAACTTCTCGAGCTCTCGTAAAATCTCAGGCTTCGACGAGACGATACTGCCGCCATCGGTCTTCAGTTTTGTCAACTGACTTTGTCCAATAGACAGATCTTTTGCGAACACTTTCGAGCCTTTATTACGCTCTATGGCGTGTTTAATACAAGCTGTATTAAAAAGGCGCAAATCGTGTCGCATGGACTTAGAGATCTGCCTATTGAGCACGCCGTATTTCGACCTGTCCACTGAAGAATGCAGTCTCATGTCGTTTCGCTCAGCCATGAGTTTTAGAGTATGCTCAGAGAGTTTCTGGGTTCTATTTTTACGGTGGGTCTTAAAGAACTCCGACCCAACCGCTTGGACAATTTCCACTAGCCCGTTGTTCAGCTCGTCCACTGTATCGCATTCAGCTAGGCTTTGGAAGCGATTTTGGAGTTCTAACTGAAAGCTCTCGGGGTTTTGAATTTGGACAGGACTTGGGCGAAGAGTAGATTTCACGAGACGAGACCTTTCCAGCTTTATGTTGATATTTAATGAGCCTCTAACCATACGGTGATCGCTGCCGGTTTTGATCGCGTTGATCACAGAGACATCATTGAATATTTGCTTCTTGGTCGTCATGATGAAATCTATCTCGCTTTTGTAACCACCGGGGTGCAGCCACGTCCATTTTCTGGACGGTCGTTTCTTGAAGAAAGAGTTCATCGCAAAGAGTCCCTCCTTCTCCATGAAGTCAACCAAACGCTGGCCCCTTTGGTTTCGCTGTCCAAATCCGAATTGCCCCACTTTCAGTTCATCGCCGTTCCTCGTGCCTAGCCGCGCGTTGAAGTCCCCCATCACAACTGTAAAGTGTGTTTTCGAGGCATGCATGACATTTGAAATGTCGTCATACATGGCCTCCACTTCATCGTCTGGGCGTTTCGAGTGTGGGGCGTATACCTGTATGACCTTCAGCGAATACCGATCGGTGATTCTGAGTATAAGGTATGCCACCCTGCTTGAAACGCTCACTATCTTTACAATATTGTTGACGAGGGACTTATGAACGAGAAACCCGATACCATGTTGGGATAGCTGGTCTCCCTCCCGGTAGTAGAATAAGTTGCCGGAATTTAGGATTATCGTGTCCTCTCCCTCTCTTCGGACTTCTGATAATCCTATGATATCCCAGCGCAACTTACTCACTACTTCTTCCAGCTCAATCAACTTCTCGTCGGTCCTCAGTGTGCGTGCGTTAAATGTTGCCAGGTCCAGAGATCGTCGGGGTTGGTAGCAGGATCTCTTCCGGAGATTCTTCGCACCCCCTGCTCCACCGTTACCGTGGCCGCTACCTAAGCCAGGAATAGTGGAGCTGCCGGGGACTGGGGGCCGTCTTGTTATTGTACCTATCATATTGGGGGGGGGGTTGGACCATAGACCCACCACGCTGGTCCAGTGCGGGTTGGTGGGTGGAGCGCCAGAGCCTCGTTCGTTGATCGGCAGGGTGTACCGCGTGCCGGTGAGGTTGGCTTGGGTTCCAGTTGGTGTTATTTGGAACCCCTTACACCCCTTGTGTAATTTATAAGTAAGTAATAGGTATATTGACTTGGATAGGTCCCTACTTACCTAACTGATGTAAACTCAATTTAGCGCCTACACACCACCTTTTAGAATAAAAAAAAACAATAGCTTCGGCAATTATTTTATAGCGTCAAGGCAAACTTAACAAAACTCTCGTCTCTTCCAGTTCCGAAGGCTCCGAAGGTTGGATAACAAAACGAAATAAGAATCCGTCATAATTCAAGCGCAACTGTTGGAGTTTTTAGAAAATTGGGTCGTAATGGAAACCGTCCCGCGGGCATTCGCTAATTAATTCCCCGTGATTCTGTTTCGATGGGCGCGTCCTGTCAAAATCATTCGTTTCGATTTGTTTGTTGATTTTCGCTTCACAGAATGCATTCGGTTTACGTGAATTTGTAATTTGTAAAATGAATAGGGACAAATGCGCGGGGTGTGTTGGTCCATGTACATGTTGGATTACGGCTCTCGCTCTTGTTGCTCGTGTTTCAGCGTTCAGCAACTGAGATTACAATTAGTTTACATGACAACCATTGCTCGGGGGACAAAGCAACTACAGGGACTATGTTGTGAATCAGAGCTACTTACCTATATTCATATGTCTTATTTAGGAAAAACGTATTCATGATGTAATTGGAGAGCAAAATAACCCATGAAGAGATATTTAAGGAACCTCCGTAATTTAATTCGTTAAACATGGCATCCATCGGGAATATTTGAAATACTCAGCTACCCGATCCCGGCCGTAGATACTTATAGTCTATCTAATAAGATTTATACTGATGAAATTATTACGTAAATATCAGCCGTTTTGCGGATTTTCTTAATTGCTTGATTAATTATTAGCAGAGAGGAGCGGGGTTCAAACGAGACGAGGGTCGACCTGAAGATCCACAGTGAACGACATCAATAAGGTTAAATTGGCATCGGCCATCGGAGCTATTAGCTCGCCGGCCCAATTAGTGATATCAGACCGAATCTCACCCGATTTGGCAAACTGGCTGTTTCCATAGCGAGTTTGGCGATCGGATCGAGTTAGCCAAACAAACGTCTAAAGTGCTTACAATGGCCAAGGCTTCTTCCAAAATAAGTTCACGAGTTTACCCTCAAAGAGTTGATCGGAGCCATCTTTACACATAAGTACTTCCACGTTTCCCCCCGTAAGTTTCATCGTAGTATGGTTTAACTTAAATCAATTCAGTTCCCGAATATGTATAACTTCAGGAGCCATTTTACAGCGCAAACGTGAACCTAATGCTGGTCAATAGGAACAATAAGAAACAGCCTCATGAAAATGGCGGAATGCATTAAAGCACAATTTATGGAACATGTAAAAAGAGGAAATAACTGTGAAAATTAAAATAACATAACTTTCAAAAGGTTCTCGAATCACGACCACGAACCGGCGAAGCAGTGTTGGAAGGCCCCTCCACCCGATGGACCGATGACGTTGTGTAAGTTGCGGGTAGTCGGTGGATGGAAAAGGCTCAAAACCATTCGTCATGGAACTCTGAGGGAGGCCTATATCCAGCAGTGGACTTCTACAGACTGATGATGATGATGACCTCTGTAAGCCTCAATAGGTATGGTGATGGCTGACCGGCTCTGTGAAGTGGAACCTCAGAAGATATAGCCTGGAGCTGCAATTGCTTTTGTGTTTCTATTCAGCTGTGAGCCGGGTCGATTTAGCAAATCGCAATTGAATGCGCTTATGACGATACTAGCTTCCGCCCGCGGCTTCGCTTCCGTGGTACCTATGAAGATAAAAAGCAGCATATAGCATATTATATATATGCTATTCCAGACTATAATCTATCTGTGGCAAATTTCATCCAAATCCGTTCGGCCGTTTGGGCGCTTTTGAACCACTAACATCCAAACATTCGCATTTATAATATTAGTAGGATAGTAGGATTCGTTTTAGCTTGCTACTTTTTGTTGAAGAACGTGTTTTTTAACAAACGTTTTAAAGTAAGATTCAGTTCATTTTCGCTTAACAACGTCTGCAGGGGTGCAGGGTAAGAAATGGCGGGCTTAAGTTCGGGGTGGCACCCCCTATGTGGGATCTCCCTTTGTTGATATTCGACTGACCTACAAACATACTTTCGATCGGCATTCGCCCCTGTCTCACTAACGACAATTTTATCTGCTGACGAATGTGCAGCAATTGTTGAAGTTTTTATCTAGTTTATTCAAACTGACGGACGATGATAATGATTTACCTACGATCAAAACAATTCTTCTATATTATGATATCATTTGCTGCTTTGAAACGTTTTGACACGAGTATTATTTGAACTGATTAGTCAGTTTTCTAACCGTATTCTACGTATTCTATAGCCATTTTATTTCCCACATCTCAGCGGAGCCAGCGATCGCGGCGTAATAGATATATCCCGGAAATTAAACACCATCTTCAGTAAATGTCTGTAACGTACCTACGTACTGTCACTCGAAAAAACAAGTCATCATATTTTTAAAAAAAATCCACAATGCTGATGAACATGGTAAGTACACAGTAAAGTTGAAAATTGCATAATAATGTTAGTTTTTTATTTTTTGCTGTGTATATCTTAATATTTAGTATCCGGGCCTTTTTTTGAAAATTATGAAATGTTTACATCTGTAAATACTTTTATCGTCGCATTTTTAAAAAATCCTGGTAAAAGTGCCGTACCCTAGCAAAATAGATATACTGAGATGGAAAGAAGGCCTGTAGAGCCTCTTGAACTCCATAACTGATTGGTTACGGAAACCTTGGCGAGTGATTTTAACTCGCACTTGGCAAATTTATTTTAAACAACAACCATTTCAATACTACGCATTGTAAAAACAATTAACTAGCACTATAATCTAGTTGTCTATAGGTCGACTTTTGAAAGGTGTAATTGAAAGCTCACGAATTGTCCGATTAGTTTCGGGCCTAGCTGTAAGTGCCAATTAGAAGTGTTTACGAACCTTCAATGGTAAATATTTAGTGAGTTGTTCCCCAACTACGTGCAAACGATCCCTTTTCAATAATAAAACCCGCTGGAATATTCGAAACGAAAGAATAATTTGGTTTATTGGGCGAGTAGGTATTGACATTTCGCAATATGGATTCCTAATAATATTTGAAAAGTCGAGTTGTTATTACGGATTTTTCTGTACATATAACTTTTGTTGATCGTTTATTGTTGAAGGAAAGATTGTTCAAGCGGAATTTGTTGTAAAAATGTCTGGAACTTTTTATAGCTAAACAATGTCGCTATAAAACAATAGCGCAGAACGGGCAATGATGCCGTTCCTGAAAAATATTGCCTGACACTGAAAATTAAGCTTTCTTTATTTTAAGGAACAACTTATCGAGCCGTGCTTGTTGCATGATTCTTCTAGGCGTGGTTGTGAGGAACAGAAATATGCATACTGAAATATACAATTCTTTGACTTTGACCTTGGCGTATTTTACTTACTCTATTGTATGATTTACCAATTTCAAATGCCATTAACATCAAAGCACACGTGTGTTAATTACTTATTCATAATGGTACCTACTTATCAATCTACAAACATTTCCCATTCATAATGGCACCCCTGCTGTCAAAGGCTTCAAATTATCTAAACGCCTCGTAACCTCTACATCCACAACGTTCAATAATATATTTGTACAAGTCCCTTCCCTCATATTTACGTATGTGTGCGATAACGTCTCTGCCTAGAGTCTTGGACGCTTTATGTGTGCGTCATCCTTTGTACCGTCGAAGACAAATAGAGGCAATCGTCACGGTCCATCGGTCGTTATGAAGCGGAAACTAACCGGAACACCAATACTCCATGACGTGCCTAAGTTCACTACCAACCCTGTCCTTGGACCTTTCTTGTTTGCGCTACTTGTTTGCTTTGCTATAAATCTTAGTTTGGAAGTACTTGGGATCGATATCTCCCTTTGCTTATTTATATAGACGTAGAAATAGGGTGGAGTGGGTTAGCAGTCCAGTGGGAACTGACCTGCCTTCCATACTAACAAAAAACTTATCCGCGGCCATTACTCACTTTGACCCATTAAAGTACCACAAATTACCTTATTTTGTAGCAGTTCCGAGCGATCAAGTCTGTGCAATATTTTTTTTTTGTTGCAGCCGTTAATAACTCATTATGTTTTATATTGCCTGCTACGAAAATTGCTACGAAAAGTGGTACGAAAATGAATCGTGTTTAATATATATAAGTATGAAAAAAGCTTTAGGAAGTATGTGTTGAGTAACTGTGATTTGATTTTTAATCTGAATTTTGATGATTTTTGAAAGATAGAGTGAGGCTATCGTATAATAAGGAGCGTTGTGGAGTAAATGAAGAAATTATGAGGATTGAGGAAGGTATGCTTAGATAGTTTGGTTATGATGAGAAGATGAAATAAATAATATTAACGTAAGTGTATAAGGCGAGTGTGAATGGGGCCGTTGGAAGGGGATGTTCTCGTCGTATGTTTAGAGACCAAATCGGTGACGTTTTGGAAAAAGGCCATGTTACCTAACATAACCGACGAGCATGCATAAGGAACGTGATGAGAGGGAATGAAGTAAGAGGTATGTCCGGATCGTAGCAAGTTGATAGCCTGCCTATCCCTCTGGGAAACAGAGTGATTTGATGTATGTAGGTATACCAAAAAACACAAGACGTGGGACTTACTTGACACTGCTGCGGTCCTTGCCGGTTCGGCGAGGCTGGCTTCGGCCGAACTCTCTTCGTGGTGATCATCGGTCGCGTCTCGATGCCTCTCACCGCCACCGACACCGTCGTGATGCCTCGGATCACGCCGCCGGACGACCGAGTGCAGTCTGGAACAATACAGGTACCTAGATTGGTGACTGCGAGTTTCTGCGAGATGCTATTCAGGCAGCTAAGTTAACCTTTCTTTCTTTACAGAAGTGTCAGCGTGCATGATGCGTAACGACACAAGCCGGGGTGCAACGGGTTCCTTTTTCGACTTGGTGAAGAACTAAAACTTGTTCTTTCATATGAGACCCAACTTCATGAAATTGAATGATACTTTTTTTTTAAATCCCTTTTGGAATCCGTTATCTTAGTAACCCCTTCGATTTAACTCATATTCTTACCAGCAAAACTTAATAGTACATCCTGTTGCCTTACTAAATTTCATTCAGATTTGATTAACGGTTCGAAAGTTATGCTCTATTCAATATACAACGCCAATTCGTCAAGTTGTTTTGAGATCTTGGCTCGCTTCACTCACTCGATTAACCAGAAAAAATATAGTGACGGAGTGACCTTACCCTACCCTACCACTCGGTCAGTCAACTCACATAATTTTTATTGTCGTACATATTAACGGGAGAAGATTTTCATAAGATTTAACCCTGGTTTTTTCTGGTTGATAATTATAATATTATAATAAAATCATACTCTTCTTATTAGTTTTGCTACCAATCATTTAGCTACCTTTTCGATTCTTTTCAATGAATGATTTTTCTTGAATATCTTTTAATGCAATAAGTATTCGCGATAATTCCCGAGGAACGAGCACTTGTGCGACTCAAGCAAAAATGTTCCCGATTCATGAATAAACCAGCTCATCAGCCGCTATACAATACAGTCAGCATTATTGGAACATAATTTCGCTGTCCCTAATTTCCAGCGTTCGATATTAATTTAGACGGAGCCGAGTGCAAACAGCCAGTAACAAAATGTACGCTGAATTTCAGAGTTATTCTTCCTTTTTGTACGCCGCGGAAAACTGTTGAAACAAGCGAAACCAAAGAATTTTTGGGTAAAGCATCAATTTGGTTAAATTGGAAATTTGAGTTGTTTTGGGCAATCCAATAAAGATGAAGTTTGGACTTTTAGTAATTGAATATTGGAACTAATTTAATATGCTTTCACATTTAGAAAAGTTTTAGATCCGAAGACCAAAAGAATCAGTGACATGACAAGCAAGCAACAGTCCAATTCCCATACTTATCTGTGACTTGGGAATTGCTTGCATTAATTGCTAGTTCAGCGAACGTCGAAATTGGTAAGCTAGAACCGACACGCCATGCAACTGACACGCCGAGACATGGAGACAGAGTGCACTGACAATAGCGATATCGTGTTGCTCAGTGCTTGATTGGTGTAAAACGATACCCATAGCTCTCTCTGAATATCTCGGAGACGGATATAAACCACAAACAGAATTTGATTATTACCTTTACCCAGAGACTGCAGTCGAGACGCACAGGTATGGTGTCTATTACACAGTTAAGATATATTCAAACGGCGTGCGATAAGTAATCCTACTAATATTATAAATGCGAAAGTTTGTGAGGATGTTTGGATGTTTGTTATTCAATCACGCCGTAATGGCTCAACCGATTTCGTTGAAAATTGGAATATAAAGAGTTCTTTACCTAGAATAGCATACAGGCAACTTTTTATGTAGGTACCACGCGAGCAAAACCACGGGCTGAACCTAGTCTAATATATGGTTAAAATGATTCTTACGTCCACTGATGAAAGTAAATGTTGAGTTTGAAATTTGAGGGCTTAGTGCGTACGATGTAGCTCAACAGTCAAACTCAAACTTTATTTAGTAGAGATACGGATCATTTCGAAATAAATATCACTCTTTTGAACTTTTGTTCCCGTTGAGTGACTCACAAATATTTAATAGTGAAAAATTCCCGAACTTTTACTTATAACTTAATTGATAGTTAATGAAGTGGTGCTACATAATAGGGGCGAAAAAAAGTATATAGGTACGTATGTACAAGTGTAACTGAACGTAGTCCCAATATGTAACACTGTTGTTGTTTAATTTTGTTTAATTTTAGTGTTACTTGACGGGAATCCATCTTCCAATAGAAGAGGCGACCACCACCTTGCCGCGGCGCTTGCCGCGCTCAACGCTCTCCTAGATTATAGTCCAGAGTGTGATTTGTTTGCGGATGAATGGACGAAGATTTTGTCAGAATGTCTGAGTTTTTGTGAGCGTGATGATCAACGCCCAGCCCAAACTGACGCTATAAAGCTGAAATTTGGACAGTAGCTGCCTTATATGCCAAACACGTCCACGAGGGAGGGATTTTCAAAATATCAACTACTAAGAGGGTGAAAAGGGGTTAAAACGTTTGTATGAAAAATCGTATTCCTTGAACCTACAGATTTGAAACTAACTCAAAATAATGAATGATAGAAATAAAGAAAAACTGTATTTTTAGATTTTCAAAACTACCCCTTGAAAGGGTGTAATGAGATGTAAAAGTTTGTATGGGAGAATCTTAATGCATAGAGAGATTTATCTTAAACTTGGTACAAATACTCATAAAGTCAAATAATGAAATACTTATTCAAGGGTTTTTCAAAACTGCCCCTTTTTATGAAGACACCACGCGAGCAAAGCCGCGGGCGTACGCTAGTTTGTACATACATTTTTCACCAATAAATACAAATTGTTTTTAGCAGCTGATTTTTGGTCAAAATTGTCGAAATTCCAAAAGTCGTCACACAAAAGTTATTGATTGCATTTGGGTGTAGAATAAGGCTGCGTTTCATAGGTCATAATTTTTTTTCAAAATGTTCGACAAGCTGACGTTACACGAGAAATATAGGTAGGTACCTACTAATACTTTGATAATAAGCCATGTGGCCCAAATACAAACCAAAAGGATAAGTAACAATCCAAAGTTTCAAATGTTACATCTGCCTAACCCAACGTTTCCCCAACCATCAAAGGAGCGGATCTAAATCCATAAAGGTCTATATTGATTCGAGGTCTCCGTATCGTGATGGGCCGTTCTTTGTCAGTGGATGGACACCATTAGTTTGTTTATGTTTGTGGACCGCGTATCCCTCTCCGCTGACCGATGCCCACTAATGGAGTTCGAGAAAAATGACGCCCGTACCCGGGAGGGAACTAAAATATTTATAGTGGGAGAGCCAAACGGCTTTTCAGACGTTTTATTGGAAAAATCCAAAAGACTAGTTAGCAAATTTTAAAAGATAGATCAAGCGCTTACGTGCTACTACGCATGATCTATTATCATAAACTCATGTTAGTAACTACTAAGAGCACTGGTGGAGTGGTGGTAGTGGCCCCCACCTTCCGATCCACAGGTCGTGAGTTCGAATCGCGGTCATGCAACAATAGATTTTCCGTTCGAATGATTTATATGAAATCAAAAAATTCGAAGGCATGTAAGTTGTGCACAAAAGGAGCCTCTAAGAGGCGCATTTTAATTCTTTCACTACACCGATTCTTTCAATGACGGTCCAAAGTCCTTTTCAGGGCATATCTTAAACTGGTCACTAACCTACTCGTAATACAGGATGACTAAGAAAGAATCAGTGACACGACAAGCAAGCAAGTACAACGATAACGTTAGAAAGTTGTAGTGCTAAAATGACTACGACGCTATTTGTAAAGACTTCTAAAATTGTAAGCATTATCGTCGTATTAATTTTGCTTGGTCTCTCAAAACTGCAAAGTCTGCAAACTAGCTCTCGAACTACAAGTAACGAAGTGGCCGCTTTTCAACAGTCCGCGTGATGAATAGGTAATGTTCAGAAGATGTTGCAGTCCGCAGTCCGTCCCTGGGGCGAATAGGCCCGATTTAATTATGTTAGCTTTTATGCCCACGCAGTTCGTGTTCAAGATATTATTTTCCTTCTATTTAAATTAACTTTTTTGGGGCTGATTTTCGCTGGAGGCGTACCCACTCCTCTCTATATTCCAAACACTTTAACTAAAGTTTTATAAACTCATCGTAAGCAAGCCTGGGGATTTCGTAACCATCTGTCGACGGGAACCAGCTCGGAGAACATCAGCCGTCGAGCGAATAGGCCCCTTGAAACTATCATTAGCCTAGTAATGCCTACATTATGTAAATACTTTAGCTAGTCTGCTTTTAGTTATGGGTTTGTACATTAATTACAGCAAAAATGAAACAGCAAAAGTAGGGTAGGTCACAGTCCTCTAAAAATTCAGCCAGTGTCTCACGAGTTTCCGATGAATTTGTTCAGCGTCTAGCTGTCCCGTTTTATCGTAGGGTCTTTCTCATTGTTATGCGAAGGGCGATGGGCGGTGTTTGGAGGGAATCTCTCCGAGTCTCAGGGCTAATACTATTTTATTTTATTACTGAGTAATGTAACTTTTCAGTCTATGCTTCTTTTTTTTTTTTTTCTTTTTTTTTTATGTTATACGGAGGCAAACAGGCTTACGGCCCACCTGATGGTAAGTGGTTACCGTCGCCTATTGACATCAGCAACACCTGGAGCATTGCTAATGCGTTGCCTGCCGAACCCCTCCCCCCCTAAAGAGCTCTGGCAACCTTACTCACCGCAGGAACACAACACTATTTGAAACAAATAATGTTATTTGGCTTCTGATGTAAAACGGATTATCTTTGTATTTTTATGCCTACCTATATTATGTGTTTTATTCATGAGCGAGATGATTGAGATGAGGCGCGACAAATTGATACACAATAATCTTGAATCAAATTACATTTATTTACAGAAAGAAAGTTTAAACGAATACAAGTTAATATACTTATACAAAAATACACAAGAAACAGTTGAGCTATCTGAAGACCGTTACAAACGATCTATGGATAGCGCAATCGATTCAGATCACCACTTCTTGGGGTTGTTTACGCCGGGAACAAATTGTTTTCGTTTTCAAAGATACCAATAAGTTTTACAATATCCAAATGACTGGTTTTTATTGAATAAAAATAATTATCAGTGTGATTATCAACTATTTTTAGCTTCCATCCCTACTCTAACCCTTCAATAGGTTACTTTACCCAAGTACTGAAGACATTGTTTCCACTTATCCGGTACATTATGTCCCAAAAATTTCAGTATTACAATAAAGGTGAAATTCCAATATACAATAAAGGTATCCAAATAGCTAGTGTTGATTGAATAATGATCAGTATGTTTATCAACGATTTTCAGCTTCCTTCCCTACTCTAACCCTTCAATAGGTTACTTTACCCAAGTACTGAAGACTTTGTAGCCACTTGTATCCCTATACTTTACTGCCCGGTTTAGTTCCATGGACAAGTTTCCTATTCAGTTATTTTATGAGCCTGAAGTTGGCTGAGTTAATAAGAGGGCCTGAGACCTCCGTTTAGTACGCTTGGTAGAGTCACTCACGACATCGACTCTTCGGGATTAAAGCACCGTTCTCGTTCACGCTTCGGTTGGTCTCTTCAGATGAAAATATGTTTTTAAAGTAGCTTTTAGGCAGATTAGTGCGCTTTGACTTTACTTACCTATTTAATTTGATGACTAGACAAATACTTTTATGAAAGCACCTGCTAGTTTCTCAGTATGAGCACTAATAAGGGAGGGCTCTTTCAGCAGAGTCCATCCAGGGAAAACGTACTGCCACATTGCCTATAGTGATGTAGTAATGCTAGTTGTACTAGTATGTAGAAATGCTTGCAATGATGTGAAGGATAAGTTTACCGGTGTTTTTTTTTATATTATATTGAGGCAAAAAGGTTTACGGCCCACCTGATGGTAAGCGGTTACCGTCGCTTATTGACATCTGCAACACCTGGAGCATTGCTAATGCGTGGCCTGCCCTGGAGAATTGCCTTAGAGACTAACCAACGCAAGGGTCAGTAAAACATTAGGCATAATGCTGAGCCGAGGCCACTTTGCTGCTGCAGCACACACATTACACCAATTTTATTTTAATTTTAATTACTTTTAATTGTTTTTTATTTATTTTATTGTTTGTAGTAAAATGTTGTGCAAATATGTGTGCTAGTCGCAAAGAAATAAATGTTTATGTCTATGTCTAATGCGTGCGTGATGCCTTTATTGTTCAAAGCGTCCATAGGCTACGGCAACCACTGGACCATAATTATGCTTGTATGTCACCATAAGTGTAAAAACAAGTCACCTACTCTATAATATGAATACACTCAAGGGGAGGCAGGCTTCCTCATAAGGTACATGAGTTTCTTAAATTATAAAGATATGAGCGGGTTCCAAATATTAATATACGCTATTTATGTAGGCACATAATCTGACTAAGCCCATTATATAGGTATTGTACGAAACAAACTTTGATCCATGGATTATTGTTTGATAAACAAGTAACCACTCTCATACATTTGGAACTTGGCCTTGCAAGTAAGCCACTAAAGCCTTGTACGTTAAATTGATTTATGCGAAGGGACTGAGGGTCTCGTCGAATCTTAAGAACGCAGTGTGGCGTTACACCTATCGAGGTGCGATACGGACTTATGTGGAAAAGATAATTTGGCGAAAACGGCCTGCTGGTGCAGTAGGTATACGGCAAACCTATATTAGACCTATCGAACGTATACACCGAGCAACGCGCACGGAGCACTAGTGGAGTTGTGGTAGTAATTCGCGCCTGCCGATCTACAGGTCGTGGGTTCGAATCCCGGTTACTGTGCTCTTACACGGTGAAGAAAAACATCGTGAGAAAATGGGCTTGTTCTAGAACCTAAAAATCGAAGATATGTGCATGAAAGGAGCCTCTAAAAAGGTGCATTGTACTTTCATCACACTGATTCATTCACCGACAGCCATAAGCCCTTGTTAGGGCACCATACCTCAACCTGGTCAAAGACCTATACCTAATGCAGGATGGGCAAGAAAAATCAGTGGCACGACATCAAGAAGATGAACGAGCTAAAGATGAATTCATCAGTCAGATCGACATCAAAAATGTAGGTAGAGGTATTTAGATAGGTTGTTTAAAGTAACTTTCCCAACTCAAAATGAGTGGACAGCTCAGTATCATGATTGAAAATAAACTAATTCCGCACAGACATCTTCCCTCTTAAAGTTATCGGGGGCCAAACGAACGAGCTGAATAGCTTTTTTTTTTTTTTTTTATACAACAGACGTGGCAAGCTAGCTTACGGCCCACGTGATGGTAAGCGGTTACCGTAGCCTATGAGCGCTTGCAATACCAGAGGCATCACGCACGCGTTGCCGACCCCGAACCCCCTTCCCCCCTAAAGAGCTCTGGCAACCTTACTCACCGCAGGAACACAACACAATTTGAAACAAATAATGTTATTTGGCTGCGATCTTCTCTAAGGCGGAGGTACCTCCCCAGGCGGGCTGCTCCGATTCAGAACGAGAAAATCTCGCTGTGCCCTACCTCCTCTTCAAATTCTGATCGGACAATGTTGCACGTATTGTAAATACGTGTATTGAAACTGCTAGTATTTCGAAAATACCTAGATAGTTACACAACAGATAGTAGCTGGGGACAGGGACTATACGTACTGAAGTAGACAGGTAGGTCGTGGACACTTGAAATTTAAAGACTGTATTGTAGTGTACTTGTCTAATCCAAAATGGAGGTTTAATGAAAAAAATGCTCTTTCTTTATAAAACCGAGGCATATACCGCAGAGCCTCAAGACGAAAGTCTACAATCAGTGCGTGTTGCCAGTGATGACTTATGGCACTGAGACTTGGTCGTTAACTATAGGCCTCATATACAAGCTCAAAGTCGCGCAGCGTGCTATGGAGAGAGCTATGCTCGGAGTTTCACTACGTGATAAGATCCGAAATGAGGAAATCCGTAGAAGAACGAAGGTCACCGACATAGCTCTCAGAATTAGCAAGTTGAAGTGGCAGAGGGCAGGCCATATAGCTCGCAGAACCGATAACCGTTGGGGAGTAAAGGTTCTCGAATGGCGACCACGAACCGGGCACCGCAGTGTTGGAAGGCCCCCCACCCGATGGACCGATGACATTGTAAAGGTTGCGGGAAGTCGGTGGATGGAAAGGGCTCAAGACCGTTCGTCGTGGAACTCTTTGGGGGAGGCCTATGTCCAGCAGTGGACTTCTACAGGTTGTTGATGATGATGATGATGAGGCATATGTTTCAGCATTTTTTGTTATTTTTTTCTGATTAAATGCAAGCACGCAAGCGAAGCTGAGAGCGTCAGCTAGTTTTTCCTTAGACATAACTGACCATTATTTTCATGAAGTTGAGGTATTCATCTAAAATATCTTATAACCAAGTTTTATGCATTTTGCTTCATGGATCTGAAAGTTATATGGTGCTGTGATAAATTGAGACGGTTGGGTGAACTGAACGTTCTCATGAGGGTTTCTCGTTTACTGCGGAACCCTAAAGTGGGATTATAAAATGTGGGTAAAACATAAATTCGTCCATAATAATATATCTGGTATACATCGGCCAGCGATATAAAATAACCCAACGTCCATTACAAGTTTCTGGGAGCTGTGAGCGAAATGGGAGTTTTGATGTAATTAGAGACCGTGGAGTCTTAAATACTCACGTTTGAGGACTCATTATACATTCATTTTGCTTCGTCCTTCGAGATTAGAACATTTGTAGTACACGTTTAGGTATCGCCATAGACCACTTAGTTGAAAGCAGAGAATCTGCATTTTTTTTTTTTTTTTTTTCTGTCTACCGCTCGATCTGACACTCATTCGCGTTTTAGTGCCTCGCCGAACACCACGTTATTTACTTTTTTTTAGCAAAAAAGCGTAAAAACATGCCGAAACGGAGTCACAAAGACGAGGACAGTGATGATTATTTACGACGTAAGCTAAGGAAAATCGAAAAGAAACTCGCAAAAAGGGACAAAAGACGGAGAGGTCTTTCTGAATCTAGCAATTCACCAGCGATTGTTACCCCAGTGCAATCGGAGCAAGAAGGTAAATGCAAATGCTAAGTGCATTTTGTTACTTCTTTTTTCATTTCACCAATGATATTGAATAGTTTGTAGGACTAGGTATATCCGTATCAAAATTTGACATGACGTCACCTTCCAATTAGTGTTGTGTTCATCTTGTGGGGATGTTACCTTCACATTAATCGGACGAAAAATAGTTGGCCTATGTGCCTACCCCGTGATTGTGTACATTTGAACGGAATGTTACCTTCACTGTTCATGACAAAATTATTTTGTTATCTACTTTGGTAGACAATAATCTAAGCGATGTGGATAGTTTTAAAGGACTATCACCGCGTTTTTTTATACCTTATTTGCATACCTATTCATTGAGTATGGTGGTACCCCAACAAAAAACTGTTACCGAAGTTTTTTTTTTGTGCATTTAAGTTGTGGCCATCTTATGGGGATGGACCTTTCGCTTTCAAATGCATGTAGGTACCTAGCCTACGTTTTTAGTTCCGGCTTATGATTTTTTATCATATTCCAGATGAAATGGAAGTACGGTCTGAAGTTCATTTTATGCCAATCACCGTAGAAGAGACCCAACTGGGTACATCAACCTCATCTTCACAAGCTGCCGCGCCAGACGCACAGCAGGCTGAGCTCCCCGTTGGCACAGAACCCGATCAGCCAGAACTAGATGAGGAAATACTGAATCTATTGGGAGAAACGCCTTCAAAGGATAAAAAATATGGACCTGATATTCGAGATGAATTAGCAGTACGCTGGGAGCATATTGCTACGACAGGCTTATCTAGAGATTCTAAAAAAGAGCTGCTTGAAAAGCATCTTATACCAAAGAATTGCACAAAAATTGACGCACCGAAGTTAAATCTGGAGATAAAGGCAGCTTTATCGGAAATGCTTCTTAGAAAAGATAAGGCTTTAGAAAATAAGCAGATACAAGTCGCGGCAAGTATATCTTGCATCAGTGAAGCCCTTACTCGATTGTTTTCTATGGAACAAAAAGATCAGGCCGTTATAAAATTGCTGATTGAAGCAGGTCGGTTAATGTGCGACTCTCAATATAACGAGTCTATGACGAGAAGGAGTTTTATATGTTCCACAATAAAGAAAGATATTAAAGACCAACTATTTAATACGGAAATTGATGGTTCCTTATTTGGTGAGAAGCTGGCCGACACACTTAAGGCGGCAAAGGCAATATCCAAATCGGGCGCTGAGATAAAATTCACACCCGCTAAGAAAATCACCCCGGCGACGCAGAAACCAAAACAGGCGCAGAATTTAAACCAGAAGCCTCCGTTCCCGGCAGCCAGGCAAGCGGGAACAGCGAGGAGATTCGAGCCGATGGCATCGACATCACGCCCACGGCAGCCGCTGCAGCCGCGACAGCCGACGCGCTCATATCGTCACCCAGGCCCACGTCGCTAGACCCGGTACGTTCCTCAGGACGATTATCCTATTTTTACAATCAATGGCGATTGATAACTAATGACCCTGTGATACTATCATGGATAAAAGGGTATGAGATCCCGTTTACGAAACAGGTTTCTCAATCATACGAACCGAGCTTGCCTGTTTTATCAAAATCCGAATCCCTTCAATACGGAGTGGCCATTACTGAACTTTTAAACAGCGGAGCTATCTCATATTGTAAGCCATGTCAAGGACAGTTATAACAGACAACACTTGTTATAAAGAAAATATCGTTTAATCAGTCAAACACACGGATAATTTACAGACAGTTGTAGATACAATTTAGGTACACTTTACAACTAGACGTAGATAAAATACTATAACTTAGTACATGAGTCGTAGGTAGGTCGGCGAGGATAGCAGAGTAACCGAGGGACCTAGTTACATTGCATGCGACTGCTCTCGTGCGCGACTCGGGACAGACTGGCGAGAGATCCAATAACAATAATAATCTAATAATAATCGGATCTTTCCACGGAGTGAGCCGCAAATGGCTCTGATTGGTCGAAGCTCGTCGCGGCCGTTGAAGGGTGGAGCTTATTCGGATAATGAGTGCCTCTTTTCAATGTTAACGAAACACTAGATATATTTTATGTTCTGATAATGAGTGCCTCGTTTCAATGTTATTTTTTTTTGTTAATTTAAGCTAAATCATAGTGCTACATCCTCCCCCTCTAGCCTAACAAAGCGCCCTCGCAGTTGGGCTAGGACCTAGGATAACGCCTATGCGGCCTACCGCGCTTACGCTTCCCCTTAATAGGACAACCTGACAACGGGCCGGTACAAAGTGTGAAATCCGAATTACAAGTTTCGAACCCTATGGCTACACTTTCCCCAACTTCCCCGATTAGGTTTGAGCGTGGCATGCCGACGCGTCGCGGAATGAACCTCGCGTTGCACAGCTGATTTGTGTCATTTACCTCGCATTCTAGCGGTGATGAACCATTAGGCCGGGATCTCCCCCTAGAAGGTTCGTCGGACTTCTCCTCGACGATCTTCCTCTGCATCTCGGTTGGTATCGCGTCCGGGTCCTCCCTCCGTACGTGAGCCACACCGAGAGAAACCTCCTTGACCACACTTACCTTGCAGCCACTCCTCTCATCTGGCGACAGCTTGGAGTCGGCGCATCTCAACTCCGAGTCAGCCGATGAGGTCAACGAACTCTCACGCACGAAATCGAACTCGCGCGTGGTGTCGCTATGAAACTTCCACTTACCTCGTCTGATGTCGAGTACCATTCCGGCCTTCACAACGAAACTGACGCCCAGGAGCGTTCTGGTCTCGGCGCCGGGAACTACCATGAAGTCAGTGATAAATTCACGACCTCCAATGGTGACGGGTACATCGGCCGTCAAGACGGTCTTCGACAGCCGTGAGCCGTCGGCAAGACGAATACTTACCTGAGCTGGGGTAAACCTAACCCCACCCTCAGATAAAATTCTGTACAATGAAGGGCTAGCTATGCTGTGTGTAGCGCCGGTATCTACTAACGCTACACCGTGCCGGCCTAAAATACCTACACTAACTAACGGAGGCGAAAAACGTGTAACACTTTCGTGCACGTCTATACTATTAAATTCTACCCCCTCAGGTTTTTGAACCCTCTCCCCCTTGCACGTATCACACTTCGACTTCACTACCCCCTGCTTACCGCACCCATAACAACGAATGTTACTACTCTGCGAGCTACCTATCCTACCTACCAAATCACCCGTACTACCGGTGTTCGGTTTCACTTCGGTTTCGGATTTAGCTAACTCGCGGTTACGGCAGTCGTCTACTACGTGCCCATAGATCTTACAGAAGCTACACCTACTCCTATTAGAACTACGCTTAGCTTTATTTTGCTCGGATGGAGCGGACGACTCGTTCGAACTAGGTTGAGTGGTATTCGGACTCGCGCAAATGGTAGGGGACGCGGATCTATTTTTAGAATTGACTTTGCTACTATTAGAACACTCTGCCATAGATTCCTCTGCGATTCTCGCCCTTTCTAACATGTGGTCCATGTCGATTATGGACTCACGAGGTACACGCTTACGGATCCGGCGGTCGAGGAGTCCGTACGTAATGTCCACTTGGACTTCCTCGGCCAAACGATACGGAAGTCGAGCCAGAAGAGCTCGCTTCTCACTAATAAACTTATCGCACTGCTCGGCACTTTGCTCGCGGGCAAACACTTCGCGGAACACCTTATATGCTGGCCGCGGGGCCCCGTACATGGCACGCAGCCGCTGCTTCGCGTCCGTCCACGTCGTCACGCCACTGCGCACGCCGCGCCACCACACGGCGGCGTCGCCCGTCAGCAGCATGGGGAGGCCGCGCAGCGCGTGCTGGTCCGTGACGCTGGCGCACTCCTTGTAGACTTCCACGGCGTCCAAGAAGGCCTCCAGCACCTCCGCGTCGTGGGACGAGCCATCAAAGCGCGCGGAACATTTGGTGAAGTTACCGGCAGGTGATGATGAAATAGCGCCACCGTTCGCAAACGGCGGGATCGCGCCCGATAATGGCGCGGCTGCAGCTGATGGAGAAGACGTCCCGGAGTGTTGATCTCCACGGGACGCCGTCAGGAACGCGCTGATGAGAGTCTTGTTAGCCTCGGCCTGCGCCCTGGTGATGCTCTCCATGAGCGATGATAGGAACTGTTCCGTGGAGAGTGGGAACCCGCTCGGCTGCGCCGGCGCGATGCCGGTAGCGGCAGCCGGCTCGACGACGTTGTTGACGTCGGAGCTGGTCTCCTCTCCTGTCAATGTGACGTCACCCTCGTGTTCGTCTTGCTGCTGGTGACGGAGGACGCTCCCCCTGGTTGTCGGCATGGCTGCAGCGACAACGGATGAGGGACCCCGTGCTTTCCTCAGCACGCAAGGTACACGGCGCAGCGGTGATTGAGCCTCTTCCTCTCGAAGATGGTGATGACAATGGTTGATGATCACACACGCACACGGCACAGTCGTGTTTCGGCCCCACGTTGGGCGCCATTTATAACAGACAACACTTGTTATAAAGAAAATATCGTTTAATCAGTCAAACACACGGATAATTTACAGACAGTTGTAGATACAATTTAGGTACACTTTACAACTAGACGTAGATAAAATACTATAACTTAGTACATGAGTCGTAGGTAGGTCGGCGAGGATCGCAGAGTAACCGAGGGACCTAGTTACATTGCATGCGACTGCTCTCGTGCGCGACTCGGGACAGACTGGCGAGAGATCCAATAACAATAATAATCTAATAATAATCGGATCTTTCCACGGAGTGAGCCGCAAATGGCTCTGATTGGTCGAAGCTCGTCGCGGCCGTTGAAGGGTGGAGCTTATTCGGATAATGAGTGCCTCTTTTCAATGTTAACGAAACACTAGATATATTTTATGTTCTGATAATGAGTGCCTCGTTTCAATGTTATTTTTTTTTGTTAATTTAAGCTAAATCATAGTGCTACACAGTTCCTTTCTAGTTATTTTCTTGTGAAAAAACCCAGTGGGAAAAATAGATTTATATTAAATTTAAAGTCTTTAAATAAGTTCATAACAACGGAACACTTTAAAATTGAAGATTTGAGAACAACAATAAAGTTATTATCAAAAAACAGTTTCATGGCCACTCTGGATTTAAAGGATGCATATTTTCTTGTATCTATACACCCAGATTTCAGAAAGTATTTACGATTTAAATATGAGGGAAATCTGTACCAATTTAATGTTTTAGCATTCGGAATAAATACAGCCCCCTTCGTTTTTACTAAATTGTTAAAACCAGTGATGTGCCTACTCAGATCATTAGGCTACATGTCATCTATATACTTAGATGACATATGTATAATTTCTAGAAATTATCAAGATTGCCATGATAATATCATCCATACAAGAAACATTTTAGAGTCCTTAGGTTTTATTATCAATTCCGAAAAGAGCTGTATGATTCCAAATACCGTTTGTAAATACCTTGGTTTTGTAATAGATACCAAAAAATTTCACGTGCGCTTGACTGATGAAAAACGACGCTTAATTAAAATGGAATTACAATCTTTTCAATCACAACATCGTTGCAAAATAAGACACTTTGCGCGCTTGGTAGGACTCCTCACTTCATCCTGCCCAGCTATCCAGTACGGTTGGATGTATACCAAGCAAATGGAAAGATGCAAATACCTTGCTTTGTGTAACACATGTAGCTACGATAGCTACATGTCAATACCAGAGTATTTACAGAATGATTTTTCCTGGTGGATGAAATCTATTGATGTAGCAGTCAATCCCATTAGGCAGGACAGTTACTGTTTAGAAATATTTTCTGACGCTAGTAAAAAAGGGTGGGGGGCAGCATGCGGTAAGGAGACTGCCAATGGCCAGTGGAGTATCTCGGAATCAGTCAAACACATCAACTACCTGGAACTCCTGGCAGCGTTCTTAGGACTACAGACTTTTGCAAAGTCATTAAAAAACTGTCAGATCTTACTGCGTATTGACAACACAACTGCTATTTCTTACATCAATCGTATGGGGGGAGTTAGATTTCCACATCTCACTGATATAACAAGATCTTTATGGCAGTGGTGTGAAGCTCGTGGAATATTCGTGTTCGCTTCATACATAAGTTCACAAGATAATGAAATAGCAGATGCGGAGTCACGAAGATCCCATCCAGACAACGAATGGGAACTAAAAGATCATGCTTTTGAAAAAATTTCACAAACCTATGGACTACCAGACATTGATCTTTTTGCGTCCAGAATTAACAATAAGTGTGAAAGATATATCTCATGGAATAGAGATCCTGGGGCATTTGCTGTAAATGCATTTACTTTAAATTGGAAAGAACTTTCTTTCTACGCTTTTCCTCCATTCGCGGTGATATTAAAGGTTTTAAGAAAGATAATTACTGATCGGGCCGAGGGTATCGTTGTGGTTCCTTTTTGGCCCACACAGCCCTGGTTTCCCCTATTTCAAGATCTTCTATGTACCGAAGTAATACTTTTCAGGCCTTGCGATGATGTGTTATTATCTATTTCCAACAGTCATCCCAAGCTGACGTTGATTGCAGGGAAGTTATCAGGACGGCACTACTGAAGAGAAGCGTACCACCGTCATCGTTAGATATTATGATTGCTTCCCTATCTGAAAATTCTATAAAACAATACGACGTCGCAATTCGACGTTGGGTAAACTTTTGTAAAAAGCACAATATTGAGGTATATGGGGCGTCAACTCCAATGGTGATATACTTCCTTACTGAACTATTTAAATCCGGCTTACAATACGGATCACTTAACAGTCATCGCTCCGCTCTATCTTTGATCTTAGGATCGAGAGTGGGGTCTGATGATCGTGTTATTAGACTTTTCAAGGGTTTTTATAGACTTCGCCCTCCAGCACCTAAATATAACATCACATGGGATCCATCAGTAGTTTTAGATTTCGTGTCGAAATGGTATCCTAACAACGTTTTGAATTTGGAGCGTTTGACTAAAAAGATTGTCACTTTACTCATGTTGGTAACTGCACAAAGAGTGCAGACTATTAGTAAAATAAATATAAAAAACATATTTATCAATAATCAGCATATACTAATAAAAATACAAGATTTAGTAAAAACGTCGCGCCCAGGTTCAGCTCAACCTTGTCTAAAGATCCCATTTTATACGGACCGACCGGAAATATGTCCGGCAGAAGCGTTGGTAGCTTACATTGATAGGACGAAGCCCATAAGAAACAATGATACTTATCTGTTCGTTAGTTATAAAAAACCGTATAAATCTGTATCCAAGGATACTATCAGCCGATGGATAAAAAGCACACTATCAATGAGCGGAGTTGACACCTCCATATTCTCTGCTCACTCCACCAGACACGCAGCCACCTCAGCCGCTCACAGAGCGGGTGTCAATATTGATACAATACGAAATACAGCCGGGTGGAGTGGCAATTCCACTGTATTTGCAAAAATTTTATCATAGAGAAATTCAGTGTGATAATTCTGATCAGTTTTCATTATCAATCTTAAACACTGAAAATAATTGAAAAATGTATCTACTTGCCTTATTTCAATCAAAATAGTATTAATGATTTGATTACTACATAGAGGTAATCGATTATACCGACTTAACCCTTCGTAGGGAGGAACTTTTTAGATTATACCTATGTAACAAAATATATGTTTTTTGTTTGATGATTATAACAAACAATACTGTTGAGTGTTTTTTAATATTTCACTGTCTTTCAAAATCTACAAATGTTCTAATCTCGAAGGACGAAGCAAAATGAATGTATAATTAGAGATTAAACGAACTTACCCTAAGTGAAGTTCTATCCAAATTATACGATTTTGCTTCGTCCGAGAGATTAGGTCCCTCCCTACCCTGCTACCCCCTACTTAAGTGAAATATTACGGATGCAGGCTTTCAACTAAATGAGTGTCAGATCGAGCGGTAGACAGAAAAAAAAAAAAAAAAAAATGCAGATTCTCTGCTTTCAACTAAGTGGTCTATGGCGATACCTAAACGTGTACTACAAATGTTCTAATCTCTCGGACGAAGCAAAATCGTATAATTTGGATAGAACTTCACTTAGGGTAAGTTCGTTTAATCTCTAATTATACAAGGTGATTCATAATATGTATTCCATCCCGAAAGGGGCTTATTCTACAAGCAATTAGCAATATAGTTTGAACTACGACCTTTGGAAATTCGACATTTTTAATTGAAAAAAACTCTATGCGAAAAGCAGCTGTTTTGGGGTCAAATCAGATCAAACTCAATAAATCTGCTGTTTTAGGTAGCAATCTTGATTACGAACTTCTAGTGCGTTTAGGTATTAGTTTTAAAGATGATAAAAATACCAAAAACAGCTAATTTGAAAAAGTTTGTGAAAACAAAACAAAAAAAAAAGTGAAAATATTGATGTTTTTTTCGCTAATATTATTTCTTTTTGTTGACAGAATAACCCCCTTTCGGGATGGTATACATGTTATGAATCACCTTGTATAATATGCGTACTATTAATTCCGGGTTATTTTGCCTTTTTATTAGAGTTGTTTGCTATTTGTCGCATAGGCAACTCTATATTTTGAGAGCGATTTTAAGAAACTCTATAGAAAACTTTATGATAAATGCTTATTATGAATACTAAACACATAATAGAATTCTCAAAGTAGCCATTTTGTCCCCAAATTCACTACACTTGCAGTGCCATTAAAATAAACTTATATGCTAAAATAAGTGTAAAGTATTCTAAACTAATTGTAGTTCTTCGTAAATGCAGCTGCGGCTGTGACGTGAGTAATTGTAATTTATTAAACCTTATGACCTACATTGAGGGAGGGTAGTAATATTAATTTCTATTTGTAAAGGTATACGCAGGTATAAAAATAAAATAAACTTGTTTGCAAATTACGAATGACTTCTACAAGTCCCAGTCTTGTACTTGTTCTGCCCTCGGCCTCAGGTGATGTAGAGTTTTGATGCTATTACAATAATAAAGTCTTTGTGCCTTAACGTTGCTAACTTTTAAGGCTTCACGACGATACGGTAAAAAATGATCTTTTCTCTTGACAACAGCGACGCCTAGCCTCCAAAATTTATAAAATTATTCAACAACCTTTGAACATTTTTGAAGAGACTCATTGATTTTTCCTATGATAGCATTTTATGGGATTCATTCGAGAATCTTCACGAAAATAAATTATTTTCTTTTGGAATTAATGTGTTCTTGAACAGCCTTTGTTCGTGTTTTATAAATATAAGTGCAAGTACAAACCTAAACAAAATGAGATTGATTGATTGATGAAAACAGATTGTTTTATAAGTCAAAAAAAATTAGGCCTACATGGGTACGGGTGTCACTTGTTCCTGCATGGAACGTGTAAGAACAGTGCTACGAATGCGTAGCTCCGTAGCTTATTCGTAGCAAAACCAGTTGTCGAACTTTAAGCTGGCATTACGATATGGGATTATTAAAAATACCCAAAGTAAATGAACCCCAAACCCCACTCCAATCATCGCACATACATAGGTATACAAGGTGATTCATATAATATGTTTGCTATTATATACAAGGTGATTCATAACATGTATACCATCCCGAAAGGGGGTTATTCTATCAACAAAAGGAAATAATATTAGCGTAAAAAAACATCAATATTTTCATTTTATTTTTTTGATTTTTTGTTGTCAGAAACTTTCCCAAATTTGCTGTTTTTGGTATTTTTATCAACTTTAAAACTAATACCTAAACGTACAAGAAGTTCGGAATCAAGATTGCTACCTAAAACAACTGATTTTTTGAGTTTGACCCGATTTGACCCCAAAACAGCTGATTTTCGCATAGAGTTTTTTCAATGAAAAATGTCGAATTTTCAAAAGTCGTAGAACAAACTTTCTTGCTAATTGCTTGTAGAATAAGCCCCTTTCGGGATGGAATACATATTATGAATCACCTTGGTCACATCACCTACTGGTCACTGACCTAATACAGGATGACCAAGAAATAATCAGTGATACGACAAGCAAACAAGATAAGACTGCTACAATATTTGCGATGGTTGTTTACCAAAAATGTACGGAACTGTCTCGCCTTTGGCACCCGTGGCACATCTCGCGCTAATCACCCGACAGCGAACATGGGGATGCAAATTAATAACGGAAATGTGTTGCTTGTCGCGATGATTGTGTTATTACGTCACATACAATGTTTGCTCATCTTCGTGCTTGGCTTTTGAGATGTTTCATTTTGTTTGGTGAATGTGGTGAATTTACTAGAATCACAAAATAATCTATGCTGATACGAAATAAATAAAATTGATGTGTCTGTTTGTAATGACAAAATAACAGTCTCGCATCGGTCTCGCTTTATTCGTAACCTAATGTGACAAGCTCAATTTCACAGAAAATCTAAAGCGAGCTCGTGGACGCCAAAGTGGGATAACTTTAAAAGTTCAACAAGTTCCCGCTTTAGCTATTAATTATACCAATATTTAACCTCTTAAAAAGGTTAATGTTTTTTGGCGTAGGATGCCAACAGGCCGGCAAAGTTCTGCAGTAACTTGCTTTAAGATAAAAACTTTGAAAGGTACTCGATTGCTTTGCGCCAGTTATGAAATTACTATTATAATATATTTACTACCTTTCTACTTATTGTGGCCGATGAGCTTGTAATCTGTCAAGTATGGAATCTGCCGCCTGACCATCCCAAGATTGTATTTTTTGTGTCATCCGTGATGGCTCGGCTGAAGAATCCACGTTAGGACGTGCCCCTGATTACCCCCAGATACTTCATGGTTCTAATCGCCTGGAGATCCGAGATGTCTACCATGTCATATCTTTTTTCAACTTATTGTAGAATAACTTGTTGAATAACGAAGGAGTTATAAACTAATGAAGCTTGATAGTCCATGTAATGAAACAAGCTAACTAACACCGTCAAATTAGTTAGTTATCTAAGTTACAAATAGTAGGTACACGACTCTCAAGTCTTACGCCTAACTTCTCCAATTTCAGAATGTTCGTTCGTGTCGGCTTGTTCAAAACAAATAAATTCAATGTCTATTCTGCTATCCCACATACCTACCTAATTAACAAAGGCTGGGAAAGAGCATACACGCTCTTTGTAATTTTGAAAGGCAAATTAATTATGTCTCTACATATTGTGTACAATGTAAACGTAAAAAAATATAGGTATCGAAAACTGTAGGTACTCGCACTCAGTATTTTATTATGTAGTTAGGTGGTTGTCGGGAAGGTTTAAAAATTTACTTCATCGAAGTCTGGTTTATTAGTAGTTATCTGGTATTATAATCCAGTAAATTGAATACATTCGTATTACCTATCCCCCCCCCCCTTGGCCGCGGTAGCCCCGGCTGAAGAATAGGCCCCTCCATATCTACCTATCCGCGGATGTCGTAAGAGGCGACTAAGGGAAAAAAGCTAGGGGATGGGCAGCAGCGTCCCTCATTTTAACAAAGATAGCTCTAACTGCGCTCGCCAACCCGCATGCCCAGCGTGGTGAGTATGGGCAAATCCCCCCACATGATAAGGAATTTGCTCTGTCTGTGGGGGAGGCCATGTTCAGCAGTGGACGTCGAACGGCTGAAATGATGATGATGATGACCTATTCCCTAATGTACATAGCTGAGTAGGCACAGCATATCTTACTACTGCTGCACTGTTGCACACTGAGATTAAGAGGATACTTCAGACACAATATTCTTTACTATTCCTGACACTTTATTGAGTCGGTGCTGGCGGGTCTTCAGAGGTACGAAGATAAAACAAACGCGTCCAACGCGCGTCCAGTTACTGCATTTACAAAGTTATTCATACTAGGTATGCTATCCCGAAAGACGCTTAATCTACATCCATTTGGCAATAAAGTTTGTTCTACATCTTTTGGAAATTCGACATTTTACAGTGATAAAAATCACTATATTCAGCTGTTTTAAGGGTCAAATCAGTTTATACTCATTAAAATTCAAATCAAGCTGTTCAAACTTCTCGTGCATTTAATAATCTATCTATATATATATAAAATAAAGTCTGGTTATTTACACCATTTCTAACTGAAGAACGGCTGGACCGATTTCGATGAAAATTGGAATATGTAGAGTAAGTTAGTTAGAAAGATGATAAAAATACCAATAACAGTTAATACACTACTAAAGCCTCTTTTCCCCCTAATATTGTTTCTTTTTATTGATAGAATAAGCCCCTTTTGGGATGGTATGCATATTATTTATCATCTCGTATTACTTGTGCGACGTTCCCAAACCACTAGCCTTGACTTTCTCGTTCTCGTTAATTAACAAGCGGTATTGCAGCGTGTTCCAGAAAGCGCGGCTGTGCTACCAGTAGGTTGTTTATCAGGCCTGTCACGTGTATAAGCAAATTTATCGCAATTTCCAACTTGTACTCGACGCAACAGACGAGATTCACTCGTATAAACTACAGACAACCGCTTACAGCGTGGAATAAATAATTTGATAATGCAAATCTGAGTGTAGGTTATAAAATAAATATTGCAATTCTAGTTACTACTAGTACTACTAAAGAAATTTATTCTCAAAAAGATTACAATCACTTCATCATTTCAGCCGAACGACGTTCACTGCTGAACATGGCCTCCCCCACAGACAGAGCATATTCCCTATCATGTGGGGGGGTTTTGCCCATACTCACCACGCTGGGCATGCGGGTTGGCGAGCGCAGTTAGAGCTATCGTTGTTAAAATGAGGGACGCTGCTGCCCATCCCCTAGCTTTTTTCCCTTAGTCGCCTCTTACGACATCCGCGGATAGAGATATGGAGGGGCCTATTCTTTAGCCGGGGCCACCACGGCCTTAAATCCACGGCCCACAATCACTTACATGAGAATAATTATTTAGCTTATAGTAATAAATGATAATAGTAGTATAAGTAGTATAAGAGTTCGCGTACGCAGGTATTATTATAAATGTGGAGTAGGTAAACAGTAGGTAGGTAAAATTTTAAAATACCAGCTAAGCTGGAACGTTACACGGGTAGGTACGTACTCGTCTCACGCATTTACCAATCTCACTGTTTGCCACTTACTGTCAATAATAAATTTGGCGACCACTAGTGCTTGTTAGCTCAGCTTAGAGGCTTTTAAAGTTCCTGTTCGATCCTGTGCCATTTTACAGAGATTTTTGGCTCTTTGACACGATTTAATGTTTTTATCCAACTGATTGTACTGAGATTTATTTTACTCGGAGCAAATATTAATAATAGTAATACTGTTATGTACCTAAACTTTGAGTAAAGCTTTTTAGACAATGTAAACACTTTTCGCAAGTATTTTTTTTTACATAAAAGTAAAACAGGCTGGGCTTAGACGTCAGTAACAAAAGGTAAAGAAGAATCTAAATCGCTAGGCATAAGAAATTTCCAGGTAAAAATTAGTCCGATGTGAAATCTGGGACCGCAAGTCCTTTTTCGTCACCTATCTCCACCATCTGGTGCCTGAGAAATTTACGAGCACCTTTGCCACTTACAAACTTCTTCGAATATAAAGGATTTGCAGGATTTTTTTGTGGTTTTACAACCTAGCTTTTACAATAAAATTGTGAAATTAGGTTTCAAGTAATTCAGTTAATCAATGAGTGTTGTTTAAACTCTTTGTTAACATGTCCTATATATTTTGCAGGACTTCGGTAGAATTAATGAGTTATTTCATCGTAATACTTCAACGTGAATGTTTGTTTTGTGATGGCATTCCGTTCCAAAGGTCTGGATTCGAATCCCGGTCATGCACCAATGAATATAAATTTATGAGCATTGGAAATTAAAAAAAGATTATTCTATAAAGCCTATAATTTATAAATTCAAAGACATGAAACATATGCGCAAAAGGAGCTTCGAGGCGAAGTTTATTCCTTTCACCAACCGTCATAGGCCCTTTTCGGGACTTACTTAATTTACTCACTGACCTTAATGCAGGATGACCAAGAAGAAACCAGTGACACGACAAGCCAGTAACGTGAAAGTGCTTGAATAGATACGTCTACGTTACAAACATCATAACTCGGCGCCGTAAATGTAGTCATTTTATCATCATTACGTAAATTGAGCGTAAAAAAGCCATTTTGTCATGTTAGCTACATACACCTCGTGGAAACTGCAAATTTATTGTTTGGAGTGCTCATACGCCGTCATAAAATAATGCTTAGGGCAAGTTTCTAAATGTTTGCTTCTTTCAGAGAGGTTAAAGGTAGCTTTGCGCCCATGGGAAGTAATAAACAAACACTCTTATTCATAATCACTCAATACTCTCGCCCTGTCCTTTACTAACAGTAAACAAATGATAGAGACGGACATCATTTTATTGTTGTTGTAGTTGTCGTAAACGAAAAAAGAACGAAAATGTTTCATAAGTTCCATAAAAAAAACATAGGTAAAACTACTAAAAAAATTAAAATTAAATTATTTTACTAAAAATGTTTTTTTTTTAATACAACTGAGGTGGCAAACAAGCATACGGCCCACCTGTTGGTAAGCGGTTACCGTAGCCTATGAGCGCTTGCAATACCAGGGGCATCACGCACGCGTTGCTGACCCCGAACCCCCTTCCCCCTAAAGAGCTCTGGCAACCTTACTCACCGCAGGAACACAACACTATTTGAAACAAATAATGTTATTTGGCTGCGATATTCTGTAAGGCGGAGGTACCTCTCCAGGCGGACTGCTCCAATTTAGAACGAGAAAATCTCGCTATGCCCTACCTCCTCCAAACCTACCTACTTGCAGTCAATCTGCAGTATGTTACGTCGAAGTTTATGCTCTGTTGGCAAATGGTCTGCTAAGTTGACTGACAAGTTTTCATCGCGTTCTGTCAACTCTGATTCTCTTTTTATTTTTTCCTGAACTCCCTCACGACGGCTAAGAACATAAGCCAAAGACCTTATTCTTGTTCTAAGAAGGTGGGAGACGAGCGCCCTTTGTTTAGCCACTGGTCGTGTGGATTCGGTTCTTCTGTTCCAGCTTACAGAGAGGCTTATCCTATAGTCGCTGAAAGGAGGACTTTAAGCATGTCCTTATTGAGGCAGGCTGCTTTCCAAGCTTCACTGAAACAACTCTAAAATGTTTGTACAGATGCAATCCTTGGTATTCTAAACCCTTTATACATAATCTTAATCACTCACTAATCGATAAAAGTATGAACTCCTCTTTCTACTTTTAACTGTAAAAGGTGAGGTGAGAGATAAAGTTAGTGATTATGAATAAGAGAGTCGTTAATCGTCATTTCATGCTGTGAAATTTGATAGTTTTTGAAATTATATTCAAACTTCCACGCAATACGATTTGAGATAAAAGTAAATACACTAACTAAATGATCTAAGCATTCAGAACGTTCTGCCATTTCCATGTTTGCTATTCAAGATATTCCCAGGAAGAGACAGTAAATGCATTAGTCTATGAGAATCCTCCACCGATGCGTTTTCAATTCGCCGAAGTAGAGTCGTGGAGAATCCGCGCCGCAATGATAACGAACAGAATTAGCCATTCTGAACAGATGCATGTTACTGAATACGAAAACGTTCACTTTGCATGCGATTTAAGATAATTGAAACATGAAACTATCGGAAATATGCATTTTGTAGTCAATGTTGTTTTCCTGTATTAACTTTTCGCTATATTTACATACACAATACCTACAGTTTTCTTTTAAATTTTTAAGACAGTAGACATGACATGCAGAGAAGGGAGAACTATAGGCGTCTTCTTGAATTTGATAAATAGTTTACTTCTAGAGGTGTGCGTATTTACGCACTCTAATAGAAATTGAAAAAATCTCAACAACATTATCAGCAATTGTATTCGCTAAATTCTCATTTCCAAACGTAATACGTTATTGGCTGTTCAGTACCAAAGCACTTAAAAGTATTTCATACCTGTACTAGGTACATGTAACAGTTGGTACTTTATAGCCCTGGTACTCGAAAAAGCAAGTATAAATCATCTCTTTTGTGTTCCTGCGATGAGTAAGGTTACCAGAGCTCTTTAGGGGGGGATGGGATTCGGGGTCTGCAACGCGTGCGTGATGCCTGATGGTATTGCAAGCGATCATAGGCTACGGTAACTGCTTACTAACAGGTGGGCCGTATGCTTGTTTGCCACTCTATTGACTACGCAGGCTCTGATTTCGCATCAAATACTAGTCATAAACTCATAAGCTCACGTTTTCTTTTGTTTGAAAAAGGCACCAGTGTAGAAACTCCAAAAGTTTATCTTACGCATTTCCTATTCCAAAAATTGGAACAACAACGTCGTACTTTCTAGTATCTGTATCAGCAATAGCGCCCTCGGGCCTGACTGTTGACAGTCGCTGATGGATCGTGGTCTTCCTGTTCGCAATTCACACACTTCTAAACAAGTGGCAAGCGAGATAACATAACGAAACGAAAGCGCTTGACGACTTTGTTGAGGCAACGAAAGCAAAAGAGCGCGGCGAGGTCATTGCAGTGTACGTGGTTTGTCAGCGTTAAAGCCACTTGTTTAGGGTCGGTAGTTGTTCACAACTCGCTTCATTATTCATTACGTGGTCTTCGCTTTCGTAAAGTTTGTTCGTTTCGGGACTTACTTTGGGACAATTTGGTGGATGGATGTGGTGGCAGATATTTAGCGGTCAAAAAACTATTCAACTAAGTAGAGATTGCGGATTTCAGAAAGTTATAGGATAAGTATAATACCATAGCTGTAGTGGCCCCGACTGAAGAATAGCACTTAAATTCCATATCTAGAGCTAGAAACTCGAAAGCCGTTTCTGAGAAAAAGTGTCTTGATAGACAGACACACGGACAGGCAGACAGACAGACAGGCAGACGGACAACAAAGTGATCCTATAAGTTTGTGTTTTTTTCCTCATAATGGAAAAAACGGAACCCTGTGAAGTTGTCTTTTGTGAATCTTGAAATTTGGCATGAACAGGTTTTTTGTCACTAACGAAGGAACAAATCCCAAAATAATTATTCTGGAATCCCTTGTATGATATTAACTGAAAATATACATTTGTCGCGTAGTCGTTCCCTACGAGACAAACGTATATTTTCAGTTAATCATACCTACTGCGAAATACGGAGAAGACATCGAAATAAAAAGTGCCACCTCGTAAACTTGGCGATCTAAATTTTTCGTACGGAACTGACACGGCAATTTTTACTTGTACTTGACCGTATTTTTGCCTGAGGCATCGGTAAATAAGTATCGTTTTGCTAGTCTCGGTTGCAGTTCAATGGATATGGAGTACGATGCGATACTTATTTGGAGTGCTCCCGCAGGATCTTAGAATATATATCAAACAATATTCCTTGTACCTCTTGAGACTCACTGAGCACTCACATAGTTCATAATATGCCAGCAGAAATCTGTTTTGAACGAACATGAAGATAATAGAACCGAGAAATACAATGGCTGTTTAGAAAATTGTGATATTTATAATTGAATACTACCAGCATATTGTTGCATGCTTGTAGTGTGACTGATTCTTTCTTGGTCAGTTGGTTGGTTGGTTTGGATTAGGTCAGTGACCAGGTTGATGTATGGTGGCCCTGAAAAGGCGCTATGGCCGTCGGTGAAAGAAGATCAGTGTAGTAAAGGATTATAGTCCTTACGTGCACATATCAAGTCTTCAATTTTTTAAGTTCTAGGACATACCGGTTTACTCACGATGTTTTTCTTTACTGTTTGAGAGCACATGAATTTTCAGAACGGAAAAACAATTGGTGCACGATCGGAATTCGAACTCACGACCTGTGAATGCGAAGGCGGGGCCACTACCTCCACTCCACGAGTGCATAATGTGATATATTCTTGGTACGTCTCTGATGCAAAATGAGCCTAAAACGATGTTTGGAATTTTATTTACAGTTTTGCTACTTTTATAAGTGGCTACATCTGCTGTGTTTTTCGGAGACGTTTCCCCAACAATTTATCAAAGTACTTATCTCCTCGATTTCACACAGTTTTGACGGTCAAGTGAGTGGTAGAAATATCCATTAGTTGTAATGGATTGTCACGATGGGCGGTATTGCACCGTCAATCACGGCCCCGAGGCTCGGCAGTTAATTTGCGCCCACAATGAGTTTGATATAGGGGAAATGGATTCCCTTGCTCTTAGTTATAGGGCAATTTTTTCATTATTTTGGATACTTCCTCTTTATGTTGGGTAAATGTAAGTGTTGATTTCTTTGATATTATATAGATAAGCATAAACATGAAGTTTATATCTATGTAGGTACCTAGTCTACATAAGAACTACATAGTAGGTACATAAGAACTTTATACTATACTCCCTACAAAGCCAGTTAAATCAACTTCCATTTAATATAACAGCCGATTTTTGAGCAACATTTCTACACTCACCGGCAGAAAATGTGGCCCGGCCCGTAACTAAGAAGTTGTTATTTTTTTTTAAATGAAATACCGAATTTCCATTTTTTATTGACAAATTAAATTAATACCTTTTTATTCTACATAAACTATTTCTTTTTCTAATTCGCGATAGAGCGTGTGCCCCATTTTCTGCCGGTGAGTGTACCTACTCTATTCCTTAGAAGTTCACAACTCGAGTAATTTGCTTGGTAACATGTTCATGTACCTACCTGATATTGAACGATACACGCTACACTAAAGCCCACATCCCGAAAGAGACTTATTCTACACCTAATCGGCAATAAAGTTTGATGTACAACTTTTGAATATTCGAAATTTTTCATTGAAAAACACTACGCAAAAATCTGCTGTTTTGGCGTTTTCTTTCACAATATATTTTCTTTCTTGTTTCAAAGTCAACATACGGGAATTATGATTGTTCTATACTACTCCAACTACAAAAATAATTTGGCATAGTTACTAACGGTATTCACATACAACAATTATTTAAATACAAACACGTCAACGGTGTAAGTAGTTCAGCCAAAACTTTTATGAACAGCGTTTCATATCCGGATTCCGGAATATTCTCATGCCGTTTCATTTTCGGACATAAATTCTCGAGAGCGTGTGAGATACAGATGACAAATATGCCAGGAGAAGGGGGGAAGGGGGGCTACAGGTTCCCAACAAAAGCCTGCGCGGATCCTTTAGGTACGTGTGAAATTGGAGTGGTTGACTCAGACATATTGTGTGTTTAACAATGAGTTTGTATTGACTGAAACGCTGTTTGCTAACGTGATCACAGGTATTTTCAAAATAAAATGAACATAAGTGTTTGGGTACAAGAAGTTTTTGTAGGTGGACCTGTAATTTATTCACGTGGAACCTGGGTTCTATCAAAGAATCAAGCTGTTCTGGGTCTCGTTATATTAAAATTTTGATACACAATTCCATCTCCAATTAAAGAGGCTACATGCTGTGCACATTTATTGTTGGAAACTTTCGCTTGCTTTGTTGATAAATCTCAGTGAAGTATTTAGTTGCAAGTTGAAGGAAAGAAAATGTTTTATTTTGTACAAGGTGAATATGTATCCTAATCCGAAAGGGGGAAATTATTCTATCAACAAATAGAAAGAACATTGTTTTTTTTAGATTTTATTCCCGAAGTGTTTCAGCTCTGCATTTTTTTGGTCTTTTTATCATTTTTATAGCTAATTAAAAAACCTATGATAATCAAGCTTGCTATGTAATTTAACCCAAAACAGCAGATTTTTGTATAGAGTTTTTTCAATGAAATTGTCTCTTTCACAAACTTTATTAACCAATGGGTGTAGAATAATCAGCTTTCGGGTAAGTAGGTATACGTATTACGAATCACCTTGCACAGTGCAATATGCATGGGTCTTTATTCACATTACTGTAAGGATCACTTTGTGAAACTGAAACTTTTGACCCTTCCCAGTCTATATATTTTAGTAGTTGTTACGGATATTGTCAGACATCCGTTTAAATATGAAACAAAGAGCTATAAGATTAAATACTAGAAGAAAGGATATTGAAGCTCCTCTGTAGCATGGCTGTAGGTATCAGGCTGTCACGCTCTACAACTCTCTTCCTTTAGACATGAAAACAATTCACAGCCCTAATATATTTAAAACTAGGTTAAAAAAGCTTTTGCAGGAAGGGTGCTTTTATACAGTGGACGATTTTAAAATGAGAAAATTAAATGTAATGTGAACGTCTTCATTTGTGTGTCTGTTTTTGTATTGTGCGTACTTGTATATCTTTAGAAGTAAGTTTATATTGAAATATAAACTTACTTCTAAAGATATAGGTTAGATATAGGATTATATAATTAATGAATAAATTAAATGAAAAATGAAATTCGTGCAGTGCAATGGAATCAACCCAATAGAACCTTGGCCTCGCTGTCGTGAAAACTGCAAAAAAACATGCACCAGCGCCAGCGGGTCAATAGTGTGACAGATAAAACTTTCAGTATCCGGTGGCAGCCAGGGTAGGCTATCGCTGAGAGCTGAGGTGGTTTTAACTATAGAATTTCCGTGGCAAAAAGCAGAACTAAAATGATAATATAGAAAAATTCCGTTACACTATTATTTGGTTTATGGTTACACGAAGACTACAGAAGCGCCTCTGAGGGACTTCTCTCTTGAAAAGGGCTTTATGTACATATGCTGGAACCGGTGCCGCTGGCGGGGGCGGAACGCCGCGCCGGTGTGCGTGACGTTGACGGCCCGCGACGCCGCGGGCGTTTTATTTTATCAAAATCTACGTGACTCTGGACTCTGTTAGGGGGAGCGTCTGTTTTATTTTAAAATGGATGAAGCTAGTGGAAAAGTTAATAAAACGCACTATAGTGCTCTCCAACGGTGATAGAAAAAAGCATGTCAAAGAACCAATAATATGCTGTTTATTTATTGATAAACCATCGACAAAATCAGGCTAAAATCACAAACCAAGTTTATTAAAAATGCCGTAGCTCATTGCAGCTACGGCATTTTTAATAAAAATTAACGAAAGTAGTTCTTTGAAGACAAATATTTTGTTTGGTCTGCTTTTTGGAATAAATAAATATTTAATTTTGTGACGGTCTGTTCGAAATTAATATTTAATTCACAATTTATTCACTGTTCCTGCTTTGGTTAAAGATACCTACGTAACCTCCGGAATAAGATATAGTTTGCTCCGTATTGCCAACTTAAATTAAATCCTATAACATGTGGGGTAAACAGCATAAATAGACCACTTAAGGCAAGTTGGTAATCCTCGCATCACTCAAAACGAGACTCCCTCCACGCTCCACGCGCTGAACTATCTATTATTTAATTTTATACTGTGCCATAGGTACCCACAATTGCATGAGCCTCCATGGCGACATAATAAGTGAGAATCAATTTCTGGTAAATTACATAGGTACATAAAATCACGCCTGTAACGCCTGTTTCTCATAGTTTCTCAGAGACCACGGATTTCCACTAGCTTCGATTCTGACACACTAAGTTTTGGCATGATTCAGGATGAAAACCCATAGTTTTTACTTTTTCGACTGAAAACATATAAAAGGTGATTTATAACATGTATACCATCCCGAAAGAGGGTTATTCTATCAACAAAAAGAAATAATATTAGCGAAAAAAACATGAATATTTTAATTTTTTTTTCACAAACTTTCTCAAATTAGCTGTTTTTGGTATTTTTATCATCTTTAAAACTAATAACTAAACGTACAAAAATTCGGAATCAAGATTGCTACCAAAAACAGCTGATTTATTGAGTTTGACCTGATTTGACCCTAAAACAGCTGATTTTCGCATAAAGTTTTTTCAATGAAAAATATGGAATTTCCAAAAGTCGTAGAACAAACTTTATTGCTAATTGCTTGTAGAATAAGCCCCTTTCGGGATGGAATACATATTATGAATTGTATGTCAAAGAAATTGTTAAATAAGTCATCACAATCAATTAAAGTTGACCTCGAAAAGGAAGCCTCCCCTTAACGTAGTAACATGCTCTAAATAAACTCCCTTTGAAGCTAGATGTAGATGACAAACACCCGCAAAGGTTGAGCCACCCTCGAGATTACTTATATTACGATAAAGGCTGATTCACGATGAAGCGGGGCAAGCCGTGAGCATGTCAAAGGTAGCCATACAAAGACTTGTACCTATATAGTAAAGGGCGGCGTTGGCTAAAGCACTATGCACTGCGCTACGCAATCATTTACACATACCTACAACAAATGTGTCTCGGAAGTCAACAACAGTAACAGGCACTTAGTAAATTGCAACCCGTTTGATCTTTGTGTCATTCCGATTGCGTTTGTGCTATCAATATGGTACGATCTGAAGGTGACATGCTGTTGGTAGAGTGACATCTATGTTCGCTGGCTTGACTTGTATGACTGTTGGTAAGGTCTTGTAGTATTTATTGGTTTAATGTGGTAGTTGGTATTTCAGTTTTGTTAACATAAAGAATACAGTAAATTCCAAGCATTGAAAATATATATCCCTGTAACCCAAAAATCGGATTCCACATTTTACCGATTCCCAACCCATATACTTAGCTAACGAAACCTAATCTTACCGGTTCATTGGTGCTTAGTTTATTAGTTCACTAGTGGAGAGCCCGTTAAATATATAACTGCTGTTTTAGGAAGTTTCTTTCGGTTCATCATTTCAGCCGTACGACGTCCACTGCTGAACATGGCCTCCCCCACAGAGAGCGAATTCCTATCATGTAGGGGGATTTGCCCATACTCACCACGCAGGGCATGCGGGTTGGCGAGCGCAGTTAGAGCTATCGTTGTTAAAATGAGGGACGCTGCTGCCCCTCCCCTAGCTTTTTTCCCTTAGTCGCCTCTTACGACATCCGCGGATAGGTAGATATGGAGGGGCCTATTCTTTAGCCGGGGCCACCACGGCACCTTCTTCTCTCGGTCTTCTTTCGGTTATGACGATATAAATCATATCTCTTTTGAGTCACACACATAAGTGAACTCACGTTGTAACGAACGTTCCACATAATATTTCATATCTCTCGAGAAGTCTCACCCTTATCGCAAGAGTAGGTACTGGTTTAGATGTCATTGTGAGAAACACATCAATCTCCCAAAGTTCCTCGGGGTGGAAAGTGGAACAGCCGACGCCGCCTCTACCTATTCATCTTAATATTTTAAAGCCGCATTCATCAATCCACGAGAAACCGAAACTCGCTCATTAGTGATAGCTATAGGTACTTCGACTTCAAATAAATAAATTTCGCAAACGGTATTTCACATTTATTTTACGTTTGCTTCGAAACTCCCTTTGAATACATTGTTTATATAAGAGTATATTTTTGTACCTACCTAAACATAGTTTCTAAAAACGAGTTTGACGAAAGTGAAGCCTTTTTTTTAGAATGACATTCAATTATCATGAACGGACGATGGCTCACCGTATTAATAATAATAATAATAATAATAAATATTCCGGTCAACTGATCCCAAACAAGGCATAGCCTGTACTATGTATACCAGAGACTGATACACATAATAGATATATATTTAACACCCAGACACAGAACAAACATCTGTGTTAGTCACAAATGTTTGTCCAGTACGGGAATCGAACCCGCGACCTCTAGCGCAGAAGGCAGACTTACTACCAACTGAGCTATGAGGTCAGTATTAATTCACCTCTAGGTATATCAAGGCTTTTATCTGAATGCTGCCGCTTATAGGAAACATAATTTAGTTTATTGCTCTGGGCTGCGTCTGAGGTTTGTAAATGGTGCTTTCGTTTGCTTTAATTTAATATGTTATAGGTACCTACTTATGTAGACCAAATACCCATGTCAAAGCGTAGCGTAGCTCTGCAGGAGCAGACGGTCCGAGTACACTCTTCTGTCTATTTTGTCCTTTGGAGACGTACACGGTACACTGTACAAACTTAGTATGCTATGTTTCAACAATAATAACATTTCCTGAGATGTCTCCCGCTTCGTAGTGATTTGCATTTAGCAATGTGTTACTGAAATAGTACGACTACAGAGCAAACAAGCATATCGAATTGTATGCAAATCTTGCACTCTACCCTATTTGAAGATGACGCGAAGCTTATATGCGATTTATTTAAAGAATAGCAACAGTCATTTTACGGCCATACGTAATTTAGCGAAGAAGGCAATCTGATTAGCATTACTGTTGTAAAAACAATGAGCCGTCGCTATACTTTTACTGAGGTTATTTTCAATGAGACTTGAAACAATGTGAATTCGATTGCTGCTATGTGAAAAATAAAACGTAATTTTTCAATTTTCTTCGATGTAAGGTATATTCATTAATAAGGATTTTGTCGTTCTGAATTGGAGCAGCCCGCCTGGAGAGGTACCTCCGCCTTACAGAAGATCGCAGCCAAATAACATTATTTGTTTCAAATAGTGTTGTTTTCCTGCGGTGAGTAAGGTTGCCAGAGCTCTTTAGGGGGGAAGGGGGTTCGGGGTCGGCAACGCGTGCGTGATGCCTCTGGTATTGCAAGCGCTCATAGGCTACGGTAACCGCTTACCATCAGGTGGGCCGTAAGCTTGTTTGCCACCTCAGTTGTATAAAAAAAAAAAAAAACAAGAATCCTGTCTGGCTTTATAGTAGGAAGAGTGAAAAGAAAAACAAGTGAAATTGAGCGTCAATATTTGTAGTGTTTGTACCTGGGGGTTTTCCTAAAACATTCAATTATTCCGAGATCTTCAGCTACTACTAATTTACAATAATGAAGCGATCGAATACTAAAGTATATCAGGAAACTGGCGGCCGATACGAAAACATTATTGGTTTTTCTAGAAAAAGAATTTTGTTCAGAATCACAATATATCGTATATCATATTTTTAAGTTGCAAAAAATTTATTTGTGTCACACACATCATCAAATTACATTAGAGCAGTAAGGAAAAAGCCCACTGTAATATGAATTTCCGCGCAAGTGTGAGTAGGCACTGTTATTAAAAGAGTATACGAACTCTGGTAATTACTTGGCTACGGTCAAGTAGGTACTAGACGGGCAAGTTTTTCGACGACACTAGAGTAATGGAGCAATCTAGAGTTTTAAGAGCTAAAAGAAAAATATACTTCTTATTCGAAGAATTGCGTTCTAATTTCGAAAATCTTCAAGACCTTGAAAGTATTTTTTTCTTTTAAATAATTACATGTGTAGAATACAAATTAAACGAACAGTTTAACCAAAATAAAGCCCCATATGTATTTATATATTGCCGATACAAGCCTTGTTGGCTAGTGGGAGGTAGTTCTTTCGAGATTTTGAAACCGGTGGTGGACATTAAAACGTTGAAGGAAAACATCGTGAGGAAACCATTAAGTATTCTTATAACGATAGGCGATGGGTGCAAGCAACTTGATACGTCTGGAATACTCACTATTATACTGCTAAATGTGGCCTTGTGCCAAATGCTTGGACTTGTCTCTGATTATACGCCTTAAACATCAACGATCTGATCGTCTGGAAATCTGAGAGGATGTCTACCATGCTTGGGAATAAAAGTCGTAAGCCTATTTCTTTTTCGATACACATATCTATCGAAATTGGAAAATTCCATCCAAGTATGTTTTCGGCAATCTCAGGGGCTTTGACATAAATTACCTATCTTGACCAAATTACCTACTTCGCGTAGTTATAATCGCATTGCCGAGTTAAGGCGAAGAATCCCGCTGGTTCCATAATTTCATTTAATACATTACCTACTTGGTGTGGTTGTGAACTAAAAGGTATTGTCCCAAATGGTGGAATTCAATGCCGTGTAGCATCTATAGTGTTATTTTACCACTTATTTTATTGGAGACTTACCGTTGTCGTGGTCTGGTAAAGGCAGGCTGTCAGAGGCGTCGGAGGCGAGTGCCAAATCCGGCGAGGCGGCGCCCAACAACGCACTAAGTCCGTCGTGGTCGCCATCTGAAAACAAAAACTTATTCAGTTCCCTGGTCGCTTATGCAGAAACCGCACTTAGTTTCTAATGCGCTTGGGAAGTGTTTGAATGCTAGTTTGATCTAAATCAGTGCTTTGACTAGGTCAGATCTATTAAGAAAACTGATATAAATCTTATTTCAAATTAGTCAATAAGAAACGTTCTTGACTGTATGTGTTTGAACACTTGCCGTGTGGATAGGTGTTTATGTGTACAGTACACGTACCGTGCGGATCTATATGATAATGGTTATTGACAATGTACCTAGTACTAGGAACTACAGAGTACTACTATATCCTACTAATATTATAAATGCGAAAGTTTGTGAGGATGATTGGGTGTTTGTGGTTTTCAATCACGCCCAAACGGGCGAACGGATTTGGATGAAATTTATCACAGAGATATTTTTTTTTTTTCGGGTTCTCGAAGGTTCTCGAATGGCGACCACGAACCGGACGCAGTGTTGGAAGGCCCCCCCACCCGATGGACCGACGACATTGTGAAGGTTGCGGGAAGTCGGTGGATGGAGAAGGCTCAAGACCGTTCGTCATGGAACTCTTTGGGGGAGGCCTATGTCCAGCAGTGGACTTCTACAGGCTGATGATGATGATGATGATGATTTTTTAGTCTGGAATAGCATAAAGGCTTCTTTTTATATTTATAGGTACCACGAGAGCAAAGCCGCGGATGGAAACTAGTAGCTAATATAACGTATAATAATCTAGTCAACGTTTCAAACATGATTTAGATTAAGGCTGCCTCTCTTGGGCTCTAGCCTCTATTGATTCAACTATGTTATCCACCCGCTTACAGAAGTATTACCCGAACTCCTACAAGAGATTAGAGTAATCAACAATATTAAATACCTAAATTTAATTATGCCTCAAGCTCCAGAGTTGATGAAATACTCAAGTTTGAAACTTCGTCGTCATTTATCAAACGAATAATTTTGCCAAATACAACGATAAAATATTATGATGGTCTCTATGGTCGTAGCCGCTTGAGGAACGGATGGTTTACTGGTTAATTACCTTCAGTATTTACAAAGTGATATAAACACTTGGATTTCGAACTTGCATATGGATATCAGGTAGGAAGATCCTCGTATCGTCCATTGAAATAATCCACTTTGGACAATTTCTATACGAATTTAAAGCCGCGTCGTGTTCCTTCATGTAAATATAAATAGAATAGTTGACATCTTTAGGCCATCAGATTCTTGAAGGTTTCTAAAGGATAGTTATAGATAGATAAGATATCAGAGGCATTTCTGCAAATTTGGCGCATGCGCACATTTTGTAGTAGTAAGTATTATGCTTACTAACTGGTCGTGTTAATACGCACTTAATTTTTTTAATTGAAAACCTCAGTCTAGCTTCCAACCCACGACCTTCGGATCGAAAGTCGGGGAGCCTCCCTCTAGACCAACACGGCTTGATGTGATCGTCAAAAGTAATAGATATTGTCTTGAATGGAGCATTTTTGAATCAGATTAAGAACACTTTTTGATTTGTGTTACGATAAAATGTTGATGACAAAGATCTATCGTGGCCGTAATTTCACCATTTCGCTATTTATACCTACTCTAATTAGAGTGACGAACAGCCAAATCTATGTCTAAATGGATTCAGTTCCAGGTATACGAGTTGATGGAAATATAACCAAGTAGGTATGTACAACGACGAAACATTTCCAAGCGATTAACTGAATAGGAACCGCTCAAGCAGCTTACTAATTAGTCGATTCCGCCACTAAATCTCATATGAGACTGCTAAGAACCTTCTAATGGGGGTAATTGGTATACATTATGCCTTGAAAACGGTGTTTGATTTTCAGAAATTATGCGAAAAAAAAATCAACTACAAATAAAAGGGGAATAAAGGTTCTCAAATCGCGACCATGAACCGGGCGACGCAGTGTTGGAAGGCCCACCAGATGGACCGACGACATTGTTAAAGTCGGTGGATTCTGGAAAAGGTTCGTCATGGAACTTTTTGAGGGGAGATTTTTCTACGGCCTGATGATGATGATGATATTAAGTATCTATTTAGTAATCACAGAACTTCTAATGTAGATGCATGTCTTGATGTGTACAGTATTGTGGCAATAATTCCGGCGAGCGAGACGCTATTCACAGAAGAGCACTCAAAACTTGTGCAGCTTCGAAGCCCTATAAATTATTTATGCCAGTCGGCTAATTTCCTTATTTGTAGTACAGTTTCTGTGACAAGTGTTTAAATTCATAGTTTATTTAATTTGGCATTCTACAATTGTTTTGCGATCGGCTAGGCTGCTAAATAGAAATAAATTAGGCCTATATCACACTAGCTCAGAAAATACTTTTATAAATCCAGCATGACGTGTTCAAACGGCATACGATACGAGTATGTCCTTGAAATGTCATATAAAGTTCGTTCCAAAACGAGCTTTACATCTACTGTATAAATTCAGTTTTGAGTTTGACATTTTAGGATGTGCCATATAGCTCAAACATTTGCCCCTCACCTCTTGCCTTTCAGCCGGGCCCGCCACATTATACAACCGAAGTAGTATTTTTCGTAGATAAAGATCAATCTATATCTATAACGAATGTTTCTAAGTTAGTAACATAGTTTCGTGTTTCATTATGTTCGTATCTATTAATAAGAAGTACTTACCTACCTACATAATTATATCGCTACAGAACCACCTAATAAGTAAGATCTGAGTGGCTCTTCAATGTGTTCCGTGAACCTTGGACGGCTATTAGCGAGGCTAATTAAATTAAGCGTTTATTTATACCTGAATTCCTAAATTCATCTTGTGTTTGAGTGCCCACTTGTTAATTTTAATAATTTTGCTTGAGGACAGAGGTTGCAAAGGTCTAGTATATCTTGAGTCTAATATAGTTAACGAAACAAAGAGAGATGTAGCGTATTTGACGTGGTGTGTTTTTTTTGGGCTAGTTTATTTACATTACTCCGTATGTGGGTGAGAGGAGGACGGTCATTAAAATTTAAATTATTATTATTATTTTAAATATTCCGGACATATCGCACACGGTCAACTGATCCCAAACTAGGCATTGCCTGTACTATGGGTACCAGAGACTGTTATACATAATACATAATAGATATATTTAACATTATTTCTAATAAATCTAAAAGTAATGCTGAAAATAAATTATCCTACTAATATTATAAATACGAAAGTTTACGTGGACGTTTGGATGTCTGTGACACTGACATACCTCTTTCGCTTCATTCACTCTCATCACATTCCTCATACATGCTCGTCGGTTTAGGGTACTCTTGACCTGGCCTTTGTCCAAAACGTCACCGATTTGGTCGCTAAACTAAAGATACCATGGTTAATTTATACCAGCATTTACCCCATAGCATCTGTCACTGTTTATAAAAACACTAAAAGCCTTCTGCAGTGGAATTTCGAAATGGCATTGTTAATTAAATAAAATGCGAGCGTTTTATTTCGCGAAGACGATGATGAAAACGCTACAAAAGACACCTTGCTTCTTTTCATTCACTCTAGTTAATATCCCGTACTACGAGATCTCGAAAGAAAGAATGAAAAAAATAAAAATGCGCTTAAATACAAACGTGATTTCGAACTTAAATCGAAGATTCAGTGTGCTTTGAAACTTTATCTCAAAACTATCCTTTATTAATACTATGCCTCAGCAGCGTTATTTTATCGAATAAAACGTATTATTACTACTAAAATGCATGATTCTATAGTAGGGGCGTAGAACAAAGATCTGCGGCGCTTTTCGAGATAATAATTTAAGAAAACTGCCTCAAGTTTTTTCCTTCATAATATCGCGGGAAGTGCGGAACGAGCCAAAGAGAAGCGCGGTCTCATAAAGTTGTAAATGTGAAGTAATACCGCGGCTTGACTTACCACCGAAAACTTAGTCTGAGTTCGCCGACGACTGAAAGCAGTTGCTTTCATTTCGTCGTGCCCGACCACAATAGACCGTTGCTGATTTGCACTCGGTATTTACTTTGCGTCATTTAATTAAGCTGAACAAAGTGGGAGTAGCCGGAACTTGCTGTCCCAGTTTGTAATTAATATTGACCATTCCGGAATATCCTTACCGGTCGAACTATTGTGCGCGGCTTTCGTTCGATTTGTTGGAATGCACCTATATCAAATCAGATCGCTGTTTCGACGTTTTGTTAGAATGTTCCGAAGAGCCTTTTTTCATCTACTCTTAGATGTCAAATACCTACTAATGTTGTCAAAAGTAGAGGGAAAACATCGTGAGGAAACCGGCATGTTCCTAAAATAATAAAAATCGAACCTCGATGACATGATATGCATGGTGGACCCTAGGCGCGGTTTAATTCTCTTACCACACATGTTCTTTCACCAAAGCTCATTGTCCCTTTTCAAGGCAGCCACACCTGAACCTGGTCACTGACCTAATGCAGGATGACCAAGAAAGAACCATTGACACGGCAACATCGTCTGGTTTTTTAGAGCGTATTATATTATATAACCAGCAATATAGGTGGGATAACAATCCTGCTGACCGAAGCTTGTGTGTACCTTTTTTCTTTTTTTTCGAACCGATATATTATAATCACTGTGGACTAATAGTCATGTTACACCACTTAAAACAACCCGCATCATCTTGAAGTCACTAAGAATATTGTCTGAATTTTTCCCCAAAATATATTTACGAAACGAAAATAGAGTAGAGAAAGACGTCTCAAGATACTTTCTTACATGAAATATTCTTAAATAATATTCTGCGACTTGTCGTCAAATATCCTTCGGTTTTTATGAATGTCTATGGCAGCCCACCCACAGGCCCACAGCAATAGATATTTTATTACCCCATATTTGGCAACGCATAAACAAGATGATAACTGAAAACGAAGCCCTGTTTTTGGGAAGTTTTTATTACTACAGACGGTACTTCTGGAAGTGTGATTGATTGTTCAAAGTATTCCCTTTTATTATTTTGTTTGGTGAATCCCCGCATAACTTGATAACGTCAAGTGTGAGTTTATGAGGGCTCCTTACACGTGAAAGCTTCGTAGACATATTCATAAAATAATGTTACCTACTGAATGTTTCCAGATGGCTTTGACGATATTTCCATTTGATCCCCATTGAAAAAAATGAAATCAAAAATAAAGCTTCGTTTCAAAAATAAGAATCCTCGTGAAGCGTACAAAATCTCGTTATTAACGAGAATTTGACTGAGAAGAATGAATACAAAGTCAAATGGAGGTTAAGTAAACACGGGCTCTTGACACCCTTTATTTCAAGACTCGTCTCAGATTGCGAAGGACAACTCCGACATCTGATATCGCTTTGAAGTTCTTACAAGAGTTTAATGCGAGTGGGTAGGTGAGCGATTACTGTAATGACTTTATAGGCCCTAACGAAATTGCTTTGAGTACCTATACCTTGTATGGCGTCTGATTAATAATTATGTTTTGTTGTAAAAATGTTCTCTGGTTTTGAGTATTTTGGGCTGTAAAGCCGGCGTGTAATATGCCAACTAAAAGATTTTTCATAATGATCTTTGCATCTACTTACTGAATAAAGTCAATTTCAGTTTGACTTCAAGGGGCTTGCGAATCTTGAGCTATATCGAACGCCCTCAAATGTGTGTCAAACTAAAAATGGACTTGATGTCAAACAGGTAGATCTATGAAGCATTTTGAACCGAATTTCAGGTGACATATCATGAAATGAAAATGAAGATGCCCCTTGAATTAAAGTAATCTTAGCGCATGCATGAGTCACAAATCGTATGATCTACAAATTATTACAGGCTATTTAAGTTTTTAGGAATTTAATAACCCTTATGATTGTAAATGTACATTTCAACTCTTAATGTAATGCTAGCACGCAAATCACGAATCGTATGCGAATAGATAAAGGTGAGCAGACGATGGGTTAAGCCTACTCGTGGGCAGGGGATCCGGCAGGCTTTTATCTCTAACGGCTTTGAGATCCATTCCAAACACAAAAAGCCTGCAGGACGCTTGAAGGAAATACTTACAAAAATAATGTTATCAAAAAAGACGAAGTATAAGCTGCGATAAATGAAGAAAAAAAGAAAGAAAATAATAACGTTTTGAGTAGTAAGCTTATGAAATCGTTTTGTGTATAGAACAACATCATCCAGTATATATGAAAAACTATTTAATGTTGAAGAAAGTAACCAGACTAATTTTTTTACGATGTTATTGATCAAGCTAGCGAAGCGAGCGAAAATTTCACAAACAACTTGGACGAGTCGGCGTTGTATTTTTGTTTATTTGCTAGAGTATAACTTTCGAACCGTCAGTCAGCGTCAATCCGATCTGCATGGAATTTAGTAGGTCAATAGGTTGTAGGTTCTATCAAGATTGATTGATATGAGTTAAATCGGCCATGGGTTTTTTAAATGTTACACAAATGAATAATGTAGGGTGTCATTGGAAGGAAAGTTAATTCGGCCATGAAAGGCTTTTGAATAAAAAATTACACAAATAGATGAAGTTGGGTACCTATCTTAGATGAAAGAGCTTTGTTAATACATTCGAAAACTATTTAGTATAGGCCATACGGTTTTTGTTATTCAAAGAAAATAGTAACATTTGAGAACCAATATAACGCGAACTCAAAGTTTATTTTATGCCTGAACGATCATCGAAGCACCAACTTTTACCGGACATCGCGAGATCTCAGCGCAGTTACCACTAGTTTACATAATTCAGATGTCGCTAAAACAGTTTTGTATTACGGTCGCATATTCAACAGACTAGCGATTATACCGCCGATATATTAACCTTTAATAACAAAGTTATATGAGAGCCCGTCGTAAAATTTAATAGAAACAGTCTTCCGCGAATTTATGCCGGTCCAATTGTGACTCGCTTATGTACATATTGTACATACATACCTATACTAACCTTATCGAGCATTTGGAATTTCCGTAGGTACAATAACATGCTGTTAACAACAGTTATGATTTAATTCGGACAGCTGTATGTTTGGACAATAGCGGTCAGCTTTCACGTGAAATCCATTGTTCTTTGAAACAATTTTCTACTTTACGTTCATAGCTATAAATAAATTGAATATTTTGCGAAACGGAAAAGCTGTGGCTGTGTGAAAAACATCGTGAGGAAGCCAGTAAACACTCCTCAAGCGGCAAAGGGCTTGCAACCGCACGTATAAAATACTCACTAATTAAATATGTGGGCATGTGCCAAATGTTCAGACATGCTTCTGACTACCCCCCTTAGACATCTTCAAGGATCTGATTATCTGAAGATCTTAGAGGATGTTTACGATTCTTGAGAATAAGAGTAGTGAGCTTTTTTTTTAATTTTTGCGTTGCAAAGTGTTGTTCTTGCAATCATTTTCCTTTTTTTGTGCTTAAAAAACAAATCAACTAGTCCCAATTTGCGCAACATCGTACTATTTTTATTACAAAACGTTGAATAACAAACAAGGCTTTTTCCCTAAGTACCTAATTTTATGAAATTATTTTTTTTCGTTTTCATCTTCTCCAGCAACAGGAAGCAATAGAAGAAAAAGAACGGCAACAAAACAATCTAAAACGCAAGTGGTTTGCATATTTCATGCGGGTGGGTGCCGTGGAAACCAACCAGCACTTAGAAAGATGAATTGTCACTCCGGAGGATTGCTTGAGAGACACCGCCTCCGCCTGCCACCTTGTCGACGATAATAATTGACAGTTGCTGTAAATCACAAATTTTGTACTGTGGCTTTTATGTAAAGATCAGATTTGGCAAACAAGGCGCGACCCTTAGAAATTGTACCTTGACCACTGGTCGTGTGGTTTTTGTTACGATTTTGTTCTAGGCCGTGACCATGACATACTTTTGCCATTCAAACGCAAGCGTGTCAGAACTATTCTAGACGAATTTTGGACACTGTCAAGTGTCATCAACTTAGGTACGCCACCGCCTAAACAAAATCGCAAAGTTAATGGTATGGGGCCGTATTAATAAATTATAGCCATATATGACAGTGATCTTGAGCGCTATCCGATTTCAAATTTTCCATACAAAAAAAATTTGTGTGAACACGTGAACAGCATAGTGAAGGTTGTGACTATAACTCAGTATCGCCCCCCGGAAAGAAACCATAAAATATGTTCCATTGTAATAAAATGTATATAAATGTATATAAAATACCTCCTGCACAAGGTTTTATATGATACTCTTATTTTATATTAGTGAGTGGATTGCTAATATTGATGAGCCCTTTTGCCCAAACTTTTGGGCAAATATCGATCAAACAAAAGACAGACATGTAAATAAATAAACTCACTTGAAACAGACTAAGCCGGTCGGAAACTAGATATAAGGCAAATATTGAGCCCGAAAACTACAAATCATGTCTATTTCATACACCCAAATGACTGTATGCCTGTCATCACAAAGTTGCACGACCCTCCGGTCAGCTGTCCGTCCGTAAGTTGTTTTGTGACAGAGGGCTCGGGTGTTTCAACATTGGACAGTTTAAAGGAGACCTCACAATCTGGAAACTTACGAGAAGAGGAGTGAACCCTGTCAGGGGATGTGTACTTGTTTGTTGGCTTGTAAAGGTTGAGGGAGTCATTAAAACTAGGTATATTACTTAAATCTGTAGGGTTCGCCAACTATTTTATAGAATCAAAATCATCACATCACACAGAAACTTGTTCCATTCATTGCTAAAAATAAAGAGAAAAACAATCGAGGTCAGCAGAATTGCAAAGTGTTTCCAAAATCCTTTTATTATGAAAATATAGGAAATAATAGGTTTTACTTTTTGGTGGCAACGTGCAAAGAGCAGTTGTTCTCTCAATTTATTTTACCATAGAGTTCAAAATTTTTCATTTTATCCACGTCCATGATTTCAAGTTGTAGAATTGTATATCACAATTGTATATCACAAAGGGATAATGAACATGTTTACAGTATGTTAATTAAATACTCCACACGGGATCGGTTCAGGGAATTCACATATTTACCGTCGAGCTCGACGAACGAAATATTATAATTATAACACCTTCAATGAAGATGATTATTTCATTTTTCTAGTGACCTACCTACACTAAGAGAATACTATGATATAAATAATATTCAAAAAAATTGTTAAGTTGGATAGAGCATGCCCGTAATTATGAAAAGGTGGCGGGTTTAAAACCAGTCGGTGTCGATTAATTTTGGGATATTATAAAAATCACACAATGAAGATTTCCATAATACCTCGGCTATAAAAACGCTGAGTGCAATGTTCAATATTTATTTTACAAAGTAACCCAGCTTCTTTTTATATCATCATCACCATTTCAGCCGTTCGACGTCCACTGCTGAACATGGCCTCCCCCACAGACAGAGCGAATTCCTTATCATGTGGGGCGATTTGGCCATACTCACCACGCTGGGCATGCGGGTTGGCGAGCGCAGTTAGAGCTATCGATGTTAAAATGAGGGACGCTGCTGCCCATCCCCTAGCTTTTTTCCCTTAGTCGCCTCTTACGACATCCGCGGATAGGTAGATATGGAGGGGCCTATTCTTCAGCCGGGGCCACCAGGGCCATCTTCTTATATAGGTAAACATAAAGATATGTCCATGACTGTTTCCAAAATCTACACGTCATACTACAGTTTCAACTTCTTCCTCGCCGATCGGCACACAGACATTTAGAGGTCAAATCCCAAATTTATACTTTAATCTAATATATCTAAATCATAATTTTTATTGCCAATGTTACTTTATTTTCTTTATAACAATTCAAAATCAAGCTAAAATAATACTAGGAATGAACTCTGTTTTCTACGACTACGACTACAATTAGAAAACAGAGTTCAGATTACTAACCACAGGCTATCTAATTCAATTATATTTTAATATAATATATATGGTCAAATTATAAACTTATTCTACTGCGATATTTTATCCAATGATATCGGAACAGAGCTACGGATTTGAACCATAAGGTAAAGAGGCTTTATACTTAAAACAAACCTCCCTGAAACACGCAATTAATCTTAGATATTAAGATGGTTAACAGTTAATTATGAATAGCCGCGTTGGCGTAGTGGGATGTTCCCCGACTATCGTTCCGCAGGTCGTAGGCTTCATTCGAAAAAATATGAACTCAGTAACAGATCGTTTATAGTCGGAAAAACAGGTTTTTTCATTATTTTTCTCTGATATTCTTTGCTTTGCTGAGAGAACACAACCTTTTCGGGATAGTAAACATATTATGAACCACTTTGGTTTCCCAAGGTTTTTATGACCAAAAACTGCTTTTTCTACTAGCATTTGATACGTTCTAGAAACGACAGGAATTTTATTAGTAAAACACCTTATCTATTCCAAGTTTCATCAAAATCGGTTAAGCCGTTACTGCGTGATTGAACCACAAACATCCAAACATCTTCACAAACTTTCGCAGTTATAAAATTAGTAGGATAGGATATTAGATAACTTGCTATAATTAGACTGATTCTTACGATTGCATTTCCAGTAATGCTAATTCAAATGTCAAAGCCACTGAACCCAAAGTGTAGCAAACTAGCCGCTTGGCTAATGAGGGTTTCCAATACGACGAGTACCTATAGATTCAATGACCACTAATTAGTGGACACACAAATGCGCTACCAGGGATTATTGCATGAGTAGCTAGCTCATCACGCAGTTCAATAGGCATGATGAAATGAATGCAGAATCAATGGAAAAGTTAGGTATTGGTATTAGGTTATGCGAGGTAGGGCACAGCGAGAATTTCTCGTTCTAAATTGGAGCAGCCCGGTACCCCCTTACAGAAGATCGCAGCCAAACAAAATTATTTGTTTCAATAGTGCTGTGTTCCTGCGGTGACTAAGGTTGCCAGAGCTCTTCAAGGGGGAGGGGGTTCGGGGTCAGCAACGTCTGCTTGATGCCTCTGGTATTGCAAGCGTTCATTTGCTATGGTAAGCACTTGCCAACAGGTGGGCAATAGCTTGTTGGCCACCTAAATTGTATAAAAAAAAGTTTGTAGTGGATGTACAAACAAAGCTTATTTTGTTACTTGAAAGGGAATTCTAAATAAGTCTATTCTCTTTGTAACTTTTTTCTTGTTATAGGTACCCATTACCTACGTGCCTTTACAGTTTTCGTTAAATATTATAGAAACTGGAGAAATTAATATTTGTTCCATTTCAGTGAACTAACTGTCAAAGCTACAACCTATTTTAACATTTAATAACAACTTCTAAATTGAAATGCGCAGCAGTTAGAGATCCTTTCCAATTTACGTTTTCTATAATAAATATAAGAGAAATTTTGATCGTTGGCTTAAGAAGATCTAATTCAATTACTGGCCTCGGTGTGCTCGTTTGCATGACTTTGCATTTTTAAGCAACACCGAGACGTTTTCGAATGAATTTTGACAAGTTGACGTCCAGCGCTCCCGGCTCTCAGGATGCTAATGAAGAGTCAATGTACTGGGGTTAGAGTTGAATATTGACAGTCATAAATTGTATGAAAAATAATTTCATTACGGTGGTGTCATAAATAGGTCGTCAAACGGAGAGGTCTATTATTCTCTGCCTGGCGAATAGTCATTACTAAAAGAATAACATTTTTATTGAAAAAGTACTTAGAGGTGACCCAAATAGTTTTAATACCAAATGGCGGAGAGCGATGCCCGCAGTCCGGCCAGCGCAAGCGATGCTCGAAGGCAGTTTCAAATGCAAAATTCGATATTTGAAATTCAAAATAGCGAACATGGCGAAGGCTGGGCAAGTCGCGGGTATCTCATGATTCTTCTCCCAGCAGTAAAATAAAATAAGTTGAATGTGGTTGCGACATCTGAATGGCAATTTTGTTGACTTTAGTTTAACGATTTTGCGGCTTGAATATCAGTCGCACGCATTATTTATGAATAATTTAATTTAAGCATCGTCTTCACGCGTTTGGGTGTAATCGAATACCTACTCAAATATTGAAAGAGCACCTTTAGGGATTCCGTATGTCAAAATATGACCCAGTTATAAGCTTTTTCTCGCAGTTTAGCTCATGTACCTATAGGTTATAAGTAAACTATTTGCCATTCCAGCTGCCTATTACAAATTCCAAATGAGTTCAACCGTACGGTGTGGTTTATTAGCAAATATGTAAAAAAAATTGTCACCAAAGGGAAACACTAAGATTTTTTAAACATCCTGTAACTATACATACGGCGGCATAAAATATTTTGTGCAGACAAGGGGTGGCTCGGTACCCGGTGATCGGTGATACGGATATGCGCCCGATGCTGCATCGGGCGCATATCCGTATCTAGAGGTAAAAAAAATAAAAAATTGCTTTAGTAGGATTGCATGAACAAGTCCCGTCGTACTGCATGCACCATGGACTTGCACCATCAATGGTGCAGGTGACACTGCTGTTGAAATAAATTTTACCTCAAATTCTTCATCACTTACCGATATCGACGCTGGCGTGCAGCAAGTCAGCCAACAGCTCGGGCTGGTGGCAGGTGATGGCGAGCCGGTCGTCCAGCTCGCCCGGCTTAGCCTCCCTCAGTTGGAGTGCCACAGCACCCTCGCCGCCCACTGCTGCACTGTACATGAGCACAGCGTGCGGCGAAAACGTCGGCAGCGGCAGCCGTGATGACGCAACCTGCTGACAAACACATGTTTTCACATTCGATGGCTGATGACAGATGTTAATGCTGTTGCATATTTTTTTTTTTCAAGTATTTTTTATTCAGAACACAAACAAAATGTACAAATTACAAAATGAAACGGTGACACTGCAAATTATAGCAACATCATCATAACATTATCATTTCAGCCGTAGGATGTCCACTGCTAAACATAGGCCTCAGTACATGATCTTAAGATTTGAAAGCGAGATCCCTCCCACTACACATACAAACCTGGTTTGTATCTTGTATAGACTGACATAATTATACCTATATTTTCCGCCTACGAGCTGATGAATTACATAATTACGTTCAACAAAACTGTCACTTAGGAAACAATTTACCTATGACATATTACGAGAACAATATCAATACGGACTCATCAACAGCATGAAGCAATTACGACCCATCATCGCATGTCACACGCATGCCTCGCGAGGATACTGACATAGTATAGCCAATACCAGAACTACAAGAGCATTAAAGTTCGGCCAGTCTCTATGTGTGACTGTAGGTACCCTAACTGGCCAAACCAAGGCCTTACAGCCACAGATGTATCTTACAAGCTAGAAAAGTCAATCACATGTAGCTACTTTTGAAGCAGCGAGAACTATTATAATATTGAGAAACTATAATCTTAATACAAACTTATACAAGCTCAAAGTCGCGCAACGGGCTATGGAGAGAGCTATGCTTGGAGTTTCACTGCGTGATAAGATCCGAAATGAGGAAGTCCGTAGAAGAACTAAGGTCACCGACATAGCTCTCAGAATTAGTAAGTTGAAGTGGCAGTGGGCAGGCCATATAGCTCGCAGAACCGACATCCGTTGGGGAGTAAAGGTTCTTGAATGGCGACCACGAACCGGGCGACGCAGTGTTGGAAGGCCCCCCACCCGATGGACCGACGACATTGTGAAGGTTGCGGGAAGTCGGTGGATGGAGAAGGCTCAAGACCGTTCGTCATGGAACTCTTGGGGGAGGCCTATGTCCAGCAGTGGACTTCTACAGGCTGATGATGATGATGATGATGATAATCTTAATTCTAACTTTATAGATAGAATTTATCTGCCTGCGCCTTCACGCAGCGAGGAACCTCTTCGTTGAACGCAGTTTTTATAAATAGCTGTGTGTGACCGACGCAGGTAATCCCTGACAAAGGACTCTACGCACTCTACGCATATCTGTGAAGTGGACTTGCAAAATTCTCTCTAGCGAGAGATGAATCACTGTTTACGGCAGACCACTATGTTGACGAGAAGCGAGTAAATAGTTGCTCTCGTGTAATTATCGGCGAGCATAGTTCGGCTAACGAGCACAGATTATACAATTTACTCACCCTCGCTAGCGACACGTTAACACGTAATGGATAAATAATAAAAAAGTTGAGACTAAAACGCGACTTCGGAAAAAATGATCTAAAAAGTGATACAAGGTAGGACGTAGGTACTTATTTAGTATGAAGTACATAATAAAGTCTTGACCGCATGCCACTGAAAGTAAATATTTGATGATTATGGCATGCGACCACGGCCATAAAAGGTGATTCATAATATGTATACTATCCCGAAAGGTGCTTATTCTAAATCCAATTGACAATAAAGTTAGTTAGTAGTAGTAGTTAGTAGTAATACGACGCAGGAAATTCAATATTTTGCAATTTTTAGTTTTTTTTTACTATTTTCGTGGTCAGAACAAAGTGTATGCTATTTGGCGCTAGATGGCGTTCAGTGTAGGCCCTTTTATATAAATTTATATTTTGATATTCGAACCTATGACCTCCGGATTCCACATGGCTAACACTTGTACTTGTTTTTAAGTTATTATTTTTGTTACTTTTAGCATTTTTCTTTGTGTGTATTTCGAATAAACAAACTCTTACTCTAACTGCTAACAGGAGGATTTAGTAATTACAAGTAAAGTGTTGATCACTGTGAACACACTCTACTCTAATGCTTTTGCTCCTCAAATTGATACAGGAATTGAAATCCATAAAGCTCTCCTGCAGTCCCATTAAACTTTACCAAAGCTTTAACTATTGCATCATCTGTATCCCTCGATTTCCCGGAGCTATTTGTTTAGTGGATAAAGCAGAATGTTCAATATCGCGTTCATATTATGTATTCACATTTTAGGTTTTTAACTCACACAATATGTGTTCATTAACTTACACCAATAGGTAAGTGTTTTTTATTTTACCGACGTTAGCAATTTGATACGGCTTTATAAAATACTATTCATTTTAAATATTAGTCGGTATGCGAATAAAATTTTCTTTTTGATTGGGATTTCACTCTATATTGCGGCATGTTATTAGTCAAACGCAGAAGAAAACGTGGTATCATCGGGCGTTTTTGCATTGGCCGTCAACGGTATCGGCAACAGCAAGGGCTGGGGCAATAGCATGGCCTTTTGCCGGAGGTTGAATTTATGAAACTGTAAGCCCCTTCGTCCATGACGCTACGCAAAAGTGACGGAACTCATTAGAAACTAGAGTTGCGGTCTGATTGGAAACTCTGACTCGTCCCGTACTGGAATTTCCTGAAACTCAGTCACTCAGTACACGATTTTATGTAAACAAAGTTTTGAAAACGAAAATAATTAACATGACTAGTGATAATTCGAGCGATGACATGGAATTATTACTTCTCCAGTCACATAGACGTCAGAATCACTTAAAATTACTTGTTATTCGTTCATTTTTCAACAGTTTCTCGAAACCAGTCGCCTGGCGACCAGCATGTCGAGTCGCCAGGAGACTAGTTACAAACGCGTTCCTTTTGAGTAGCGTCGTAGACGGATGCGCATTGAAATACTAGTGCTATCGCAGTCAGGCTACTCATAAGTGACTTCAGTTTCAGTCGCGTTCCTTTTGAGTCGCGCCGTGGACGAAGGGGCTAACGCCCCCGAGCCATCGCCGCCGCCGCTGCTGTGCAGTATAGAAACGCGTTCATACATAATATTTTCATTCGTTCGAACTCCTGCTACTGCCGTACCGTGCCGTTACCAGCCAATGTAAAACGCCCATTGGCAGTAAAAATGAGCGAGTGACGTCACAATACAAGAGTCTAAACTGGCAATTACATAGCCTCAAACGTTTTCACTCTGTTATCAGTATTGTAGCGGGTCCCACGGGCGCGCCTGATTACCGCGCAATCACCCCCAGCCGCCCGGTAAATAAACACGTTGGGAATCGCCTATTTGCCTGAATTATTTACAAAATGTGCCAACAATTTGAGTAATATTTAGGCACTTGCGTCGCGGTTCGTCAAGTGGAACGTCACCCATCTGCGCATTCTGACGCATAATGACCTATACCATAATTGACCAATCACATTCGTACACGACAACAACACGAAACGACAAATTCGCATAATAACCAATCTACTTCTAACACACAATGACCAAATTTTCTGACGCATAATGAGTAATGTTCTGAAACATCATCAACATCATTTCAGCCGTACGACGTCCACTGCTGAACATGGCCTCCCCCACAGACAAAGGGGATTTGCCCATATTCACCACGCTGGGCATGCGGGTTGGTGAGCGCAGTTAGAGCTATCGTTGTTAAAATAGGAGACGCTGCTGCCCATCCCCTAGCTTTTTTCCCTTAGTCGCCTCTTACGACATCCGCGGAGGGGCCTATTCTTCAGCCGGGGCCACCACGGCCAACATAATGAACAACAATTCATTATATTTTCGCGCTGTGAAGCATTCGATTCTTCACGTATCAGCATTATATCTACGGGTGTGTGTCGGTTCGGGAATGCGTCATTGTGCGTCTCGGAGATGTGCTACTGGCCTTAGTTGGATTATGGTAACGGGTTTGCTGCTGACTGAGACGGTTACTCCTCAATTGTAATTCCAGCTCACTGGTCTTATTAGTAACTGTATTGCCCAATAGAGTTTAAACAGCACAACCAAGTATTCTTTTGGTTGATTAGTTTTGTCATCTCAGTGGATAGGGCGCTTAAGGAAGAACATTAATTTTATAATCAAAACCCGCAAAAATACTAATTCCTAAGCACTTTTTGACAAGTCCTGGTATAATAAGTTGAGAATATTTGTTCGACTTAGTCTATCCTTTTAGGTAAACCTGTCAATCAGTTACATTACCCCGATCATTTTTTTTCTAGATTTGTGCAGAGTTATTTGGGTACTCTATTTAATTCCAGATTGTTCAAATCCATTACCAATAAATTTGGAAACTCAATATTCCTTCAACAAACTATGTGTAATAATTACATTTAACGCGAACTCAGTTTATTAGTTTATAATCAAAGTTAGTTTGTTTATTACAGTCTGTTTGTAATTATTGGTGTCTGGTTTATATTTAAGTGAACTTAAGGTAAGTAAATATATTAGGGTAACTACACGCAGATCACTGAGGCTAATTATATAGTAAGGCACTTATTATGCATAAAGAATACTGACGTTTCTTTCAGTAGCTCTCATACAAAATTATGAAATGTATACATCTCAGTGCAGGCGACTGTACCTACCTAAGAAAATTTCAACAAGCGAGTCCAACGTTCCTTTTATTTTTTCAGGCATTTACAAGGTTTATGCGTTGTATTTTAGCCATAACCCTTAAAAGCGTTCCGAATACCTGATATTTTATTTTCGCAAATAAAATTAACCCTCTTTTACAATCGAACGGGCATCGGAGCAAAAAGCGGGGTTAATGCTTGCCCCACTCACTCAGGATTTACAATTTTTCTTCTACCGAGGGAGGGCAAATACAAAAATAAATAATGATACTTGTCTAGTAATATAGAAGCGGAACTCTCACGTTTGGTGTGCAAACTGCACAAAACGCAATATCTAATCTCTTGACTTAGGAAAAGTTAACGGCGGCGCGGCGCAGCGTGTTTGTTTGGACAACGGTAGGAATTAGCAATGTTTGCGCTTCTATAAGCTGGTATTAGGTGTTATTATTTCACAGCGATAACTAATATTTCTTGCAGCCTTGTAATAAAGGAACCAAGTTGCACGGCAACCGTACCTTCTTAAAAGGATATATAATATATCCAGGAATCAGGTCAAGAGCATACACTAATCTGTGTTATATTCGCGTTTCTTTTCTACAATGATTACCCCAGACTCCTCTCATTTGTCCGCATTACGTGAACGTTGTAATGAGTAGTGTTCACTGGGAACAATTCGATCTAATCACCGATTGCAGCCTTGTTAGTTGATTGTCAGTTTTGATGATAACTTCAATGGTTACAATTTTAACAACGTAAGCTTCCGCCTGCTTACGTGGTACCTATATAAAAAGTAGTCTATTTTTTTACACATCAGACACACATAGTCTTGACCCCACATTATTCCCTGTGTCGTGGGTATCAGAAACTACGAGTGTCATGGTACCACAACACCCAGAACAGGAACAAATATTTGGATATCATACATACATTTGTCCCGCAGCGGGTATCTAATCCGGTCCCACCGACGTGGTATTTATGCGTTATGTAATCGAGACACTATGAATACTACCCATTACACGAAGGTATGAGATCGCGTGAGTGATTAAGGCTGTATTGTGCGAAAATGGTTGCCAGCCAGAACGCGCCACAATGAAACTCACCATACGTTTTTGTTAATTTTTCTTTCAATATTATTGGTAGAGAAGAATTATTCATTTCATTGTCCGGCAAACGGTTTTGGTTATATTTATTCCAGAATCTTAGAAAACATAGAAAATCTTCAAATCATAATTTTTTTTATTATACCACTGATGTGGCAAACAAGCATACAGCCCACCTGTTGGTAAGCGGTACATATATCTATTATGTATATCAGTCTCTGGTACCCATATATTAAAACTCACTCACTTGTCTAGACGACGATTATAGATTTCTAGCTGAAAATAAAAGTTTTCCCAAGCACAAAGAGCAAGCCGACATTACCGGTAGATAACCCGCCACAGACAACCAGGCGTTTTTCTGCATGTCGTCGCTTCCGCTGAATGTCAGTGCTGCTCTCCCAAAAATATCAATTTTGGGTGACAGTGACATTTATTTATCATCCAAACACACTGAAAATAGAGCCTTTTTGCTTGAAGCCAACAGTCGGTCATCCTGGATATAGGACTGCCCCTAGTCCCTAAACCGGCCATCTGCTCTGGTGTATGGCCTCATACACACGTATGCTACGTGCATAAATTAACACAAGAAATAATATACAAATAATTAAATTTTCTATTACCAGTTTTGCTGAGAAACTCGGTGCTCCGTTTTGGCCATATTCATTTGTGACGCGTACCGCCCCTTTCCTTCGGGATCGGCCTCCTTCGTCTCGTACGGGTACCGCTTGCCTCCTCAGGTGTCGGCCTCCTCCGTTTTGTTTCATGCGGGTACCGCTTACCCCCAAAAGGGTTTCGGCCTCCTCCGCTCGTAAGTTGCAGGTACCGCTTATCCACAAAAGGATGTCGGCCTCCTCTGCTTGAAATTGCAGGTACCGCTTACCCCCGAAAGGGTTTCGGCCTCCTCCGCTTTATAGATGCAGGTACCGCTTACTCCGAAAGGGTGTCGGCCTCCTCTGCTTATATTGTCGTTCGATTGGTACACGTTACTGTCTCTTTCTGCGTCTACATAGGGTTTCTGGATAGGAGATATGGGATATCATGGAAATAGACCTTTAGTATAGGATAGGAATAGTTATTCTGATTTATTCTTCATTTTGAGGATGCCTTTTGTCAAATAATAACATTCATCAACAATACTAAGGCATTTATTCTCTAAAAATCACATGTATTTCAATAATAATCACTCACATAACTTTTGTTTCTTAATTAAATAGTGAAAACATACTTATTGGAATACTTTAGTATCAAATATTAGGGATTTTTGATATGGGCAAATAATGTTTAATATACATAATTTTAGTCTAATCATTTTGTGGGACCTTTTTGGTTAGTTACTTAGTTATCATTCATTTTCATCGGTGGTATAACTATCATTGTCACTTGCGGTTGGGGAAGAGTGAAAAGTTACCCAGAGTTTCAAATGATCGGCGGGGAATATATTTTTATACTTGCGAGTAGCGTGTCCTTCTATACTGGATACCTCGTACCTGTCATGGTCTAATACAGCTGTTATTTTGAATGGTCCCTTGAATTTAGGCACTAGCTTGTGGCTTTTCCCTTTCTCTTGGGAATAGTTTGGAATCATCACTAATGTACCTTCTTTAAATGTTTTTGTGGGTGCTCTTTTCCTATCGTAACGTTCTTTCATCAATTTTTGTTGTTTTTCTATGGTCTTTTTTACATCTCGCCGGATATCCTCTCTTTCCTTGTCGCAGAAAGCTTCGATAACCGCGCCAGGTGAGTTCGTCGTTCTATGTCCAAATACGACTTCTGCTGGCGCTTTACCAATGCCCTTATTAATAGTGTTGTTTAAGCTCCACTGAAGTTTGGGTATATTCAGGTCCCAGTCCGCTTCGTGATGACTATGGTTCATTGATGCCAGAGAGCCTAAAATGGTTCTGTTATAACGTTCAATCTGGCCGTTCGCTCGAGGAGTGGCTACAGCGTTAAGGATGTGTTTAGCACCAATCGAATTCGCAAAGTTTCTGAACTCCGCTGAAGAGAAACTTGTACCTTGATCTGATATAATAATCTTAGGATTACCAATCGTAGCAAATATATCTTCTAAGACCTTCACAGTCGTTTTTGACTTCGTGTCTCGCACAGCCTTAACAAAGATAAACTTGCTAAAGCTATCTATTATTCCAAGAATATAAACATTTCCTCGTTTGCTCTTAATAAAGGGTCCCAAATGATCCAGATGTAAAGTGTGGAATATTTGATCAGGTTTTGGTATCGGGTGCAAATATCCGGTTTCTTTTCCAGCAGGCTTTTTATTGAAAGCACAGTTTATGCAAGCTGCAACATACTTTTTGATGAATCTCCTCATCTTTGGGAACCAATATTCTTTACCTACTTTTTCGAATGTTTTGTCAAAAGCAAAGTGACCGGACTCGTCATGGCATAGCTGGCAAATTTTCCACCTAGCGCCATGTGGTACTACCCATCTGAGTTCCTTACCCACGCGTCGGTACAATCGATTATTCTTCATACAGTAATTGTTGAAAATTTCTTTTACATCGTTTTCCTTTGTCTCCAGTATATCTCGAATAACTTTAAGTTTAGGATCGGTCATCTGAACAGTATGCAACCAGTCTTCAGTTCTTATGTTCATAATTTCTAAATTATCCGTTTCGTCAGTTATTGGGATAGGGTTTCGGCTTAGTGCATCAGCATGTTTCATTGATTCCCCGGGACGGTATTCCACAATGAAGTCAAATTCTTGAAGTTGTAGCCACCACCTCGCTATTCTTGGCATTAAGTCTCGCTTACTCAGAGTAGATCTCAATGCATTGCAGTCAGTCATTACCTTAAACTGTAGTCCAATCAAATAAACGCGAAACTTTTTGAGCGAAGCTACAACAGCCATTGTTTCCAACTCGTATGAGTGTAGAAACTCTTCACTTTTCGTAGTTTGACGGCTGTAGTACGATACCGGTCTCAGGGGAGATTTCTCGTCTGGCTTTTGAAGCAGTATACCTCCCAATCCATGTTTACTCGCATCGCAATGTACTTCAGTAGCGTATTCCGGATTATACAGTGCCAAAATAGGTCGAGAAACTAGTCTGCTTTTGATCTCTTTGAACGCAGTTTCTTGTTCAGGACCCCAAGACCAAGCTACATCATTTTTCGTCAGTATTGTAAGAGGACGAGCAATTCTCGCAAAATCAAAAACGAATCTTCTGAAGAAACTGGCTAAGCCAACAAACTGCCGTACTTGGTGTACATTCGTTGGCGTAGGAAAATTAGAAACCGCTTGAGTTTTCTTGTTTCCTGGTTGAAGACCGTTCTCTGAGATTTCATACCCCAAATACTCGATCGTGGATTTCAGGAAATGGCACTTCGTCAAGTTCAGTGTAAGATGAGCATCACGTAGCAAAATCAATAATGCTTCCAGTTTATCTAGAGACTGCTCCACGGTTGGTGCTGCTGTTAAAATATCATCCAGGTATGGAATGGCCAATTCAAACCTTTTAGGCCCCAGAGCCTTATTTATCATCTGTTGGAACACGGCTGGAGCATTCACTAATCCGAATGGCATTCTCGTATACTCATAGTGACCGTCTGGGGTGACGAATGCCGTGAGATGTCTAGATTCTTCGGCAACTGGTATTTGATGGTAGCCGGATGCGAGGTCAAGACTAGTGAAGAACTTGTTTCCGCTGAGTCTATCCAACTGATCGTCAATAACAGGCATAGGGTAGCGATCCTTAATTGTCTTTTTATTAAGAGCCCTGTAGTCAACACAGAGACGGTAGTCATCATTCTTTTTCTTCACTAAGACAATGGGACTCGCGTAGGCCGAGTTGGATTCTCGGATAACATCGTTAGTTAAAAGCTCCTCTACCATGCCTTGAACTACTCTTCTTTCAGCAAACGGAAGTCTATATGGTTTATATGATACAGGAATATCATCGGTAACTTTTATGTGCATTTCTGCTACTTGGGTTAGTCCCAGTTCTTGTGACGTTAAAGCAAAGCCATCTCTATATTTGTTTAGTAACTCCAAAAGTTTGGTTTTCTCATTTTCGTTTACATTATCGCCGATGTTAAGCATGTCTAGCGTTATACTTTCTTTGGCAGAATCGGGTTCATTCGTTAGTTCAAGTTTTCTAATTTCTTTAACGTCAGCAGCACTGTTCATTTTAAATTTGTCAATGTCAGGTAAGCCATTCCCTCTGCTAAGCAATTTATTTTTGTGTAGTGTTATTTCTTTTCCGGAAAGATTAACGATCATTAGGTGACCACGACCTTTATGTAAATTATAGATCCCCTGTAGTACTAGATATTCGTAATTTTCCTTCAAGCAAGTCATCGATGGCACATAAATCTGACCAGTGAAATCAGTTTCTGTATAAATTGCCACTGCTTGAGTACCCGACAATGTAATTTCAAACTCATTATAAATCTTCATTTTATCTAGACTTGACTCGTTTGAATAGAAGTACAGGTCAGAGCTGGTTTTATAAACAACTACTTGTGGAAGTTCCGTAAAATTTTGGCCTATCAGAAGATCAGTGTTCAGCAATTTATCATCCACGACAAATGCTTTAATATCAGTGGTAACAGCGTCAATTGTGATACATATATCACAACTACCAATTGGAGCGATTTTATTCTCAGAGCCGAACCCTCGAAGCATCGTGAGGTCCTCTTTCACAACTTCGAGACCTTTCTCCCTAACCACACTGGCTTTCATTATTGAACATTCGCTTCCAAAATCGATGTAAGCTTTGTGACTTCTATCATTGACAGTAACTAGCTTTATATATTTATCATTTTTGCATGTATCAGCTTCCGTAATCTTAAGTACTTTCTGGGGTTTAGTGGAGGATTCGGGTTCGCTTTTGTGATTTGGGTTACGTGATGTCAGTTTACCGCAATGTTCCTGGGTATGGCCGAACTTCAGACACTTATCACACTTTGTTAGAGGTTTTGTGCATCGTATGGCTACGTGACCTGTCTCTAAACAATTAAAGCACTTAAAGTTCTTAAACTTATTTTCAGTCTGTTCGTTTCTAACTACCCGATCTCCTGTCTGTTGCCTATTCGTTATGAATGTCTTTTTAGGTTGAATAGTGTTCGAGTTTCTAGATATGCTTCTTAAAAATTTCAGGACCTCAATCGGTTCTTTGAAACTAGCGCCTTGTGCGTTTAGTTTTATGTTATTGTCATAAATTCCATGAGTCAGGCAGTCAACGGCATTTTTGCCCTCAATTCCGCATGTATTGATTAACGTCATTTTGTCGTAATAATACTCTTCAAGAGTTTCATCGCGTCGACTTTTCCGTTCCAGCATTTCTGCTAGCTTATCGCCATAATTTCTATCATCTGGAAAAGTTGTCAAAATTCGTTCTTGCCACTGGCTCCATGTCAGATCCACAGACTTCAGTCCTTCGTACCATCGTTTAGCTAACCCGGAAAGTTTAGGTAAAGCATGATATATAATTTGTTTTTCTTGCCAGTTGTAAATGGCAGCTGTCTCATTCACTTTGCGAAGCCAGTCATTCGCAGACTGATTTTTTGATCTTGGGTCGAATATGGGTAGCACGTTTTGTGCCCCCGCATACGAAAAGGAACTATTCGTACATTTTTCTTTCATCATATCCAGAAACGTAGATAGCAAAATATTTTCAGTGCATGGCACGCTGTTCCTCTGGGCTGTGTCTTTAGAATGTGACCGATTCCGACGCCATTCTGATTTAGAAGAATCCCGCCTGGAGCTGGTTCTAAAGCGACGTTTTTTATAATCACGAGCACTTGATGATGACGTTGACATGGAGGAGTAATCACGGCGACGACGTCGACGACTCCTGGTGCGACGTACTTGTCGTCGTTGACGATAGCGAGATCTCGACTCGCTTGATTTGACGCGGTGGCGTTTGATGACACTCCGCCTTTTACTCCGACTTCGACGGGTCAAGTGGGTCGTATCATTGGTGGATGACGACGAATCATGGGAAACACTTCGGCGGTACACGCTACGTCTGCGTCTGGGCGGCGTCAAGGCCCCAGGTGAAGCACTCACCCCAGACCGAACCATTTCTGGTTATTTTTGTTTTTATTTTTCCATTTTTAATATGTATGGTTATTATTATTATTATTATTATTATTTTAATAAATTATAATAGGATAGGTGCAGGTGATGGGAAAAGAAACAAAAAAAAAAAAAGATATTAAAACATTGGTCCATAACAAGTACCTATGCATGGACAACTTAGCACATACAATAAAATCAGCAAAATATCATGAATCATAAATGTCTACTAATATGATGCGTTAAATGTGTTGTAATACATAGTGAATGCCTGTGATTTTTCAACTTTCATAATTCAATATTAAAACATTAGATTTGTTGGAAGAATAGGTACCTACTCATAAAATATCAGTTGCCCAGTCACAATCATACCAATGCATTTTATATTTTGTTTACTGAGCCTACATTCTTTGCTACACCTATTCTTTTTGATTTTAATAATTAATGAACCCAAACAACAATAAAAAAAATAAAAACAGGACTAGGCATGCTTTGATCAACAAATGTTAAACGAAGGCTTTTTTTTTTATAACGAATGAAATTTGATTAAACTTTTCATCAGAGATTCTCATAGTTTTCAGCCTACCAGATGTATTATTATTAGTTCCATCCAACAGTCCATTATCAGCTGGCAAATAGAATGAAGCTAGGATTTTTAAATAATTGTTCAGCGACCAAGCTAGATTTTTGTTATTTCATAATGATGGAAAGCTAAGAATATTTTATCAATTGGTTAGTACATTTTGCAATAGAATCAAGCATCATTTATCATTCACCAGTAATAATAAATAAATATTTATAATTGATACCCTTATGCGCTATCATATAATTTAGTAGGGCCATAATCTGCCGCACTGTTCCATTATTATTTTTTTGTATACACAAGTGATATCAAGTTTAGAGCAATTCAATTAGGCTTGTGTCCCATCATACATTCCATGAGCTATAAGCTTTTGTTTGTAATCACATCAACACACACACACACACATAGTATTTATGAAAAGCAAGTAGTCACACATTAGATCATGGTTCACATCATGGATCTCGCTCGCCTTTTATGAAACTGGTAAAGTACTTACATAATCCCTGCAATTCCCATGTGCTCTCATGGTGTTTCCCATACAAATGGGCAATCAGAGGATTTACGGGGAAGTAGGTAAAATTCTACAAATAGTCGTTTTTAACCCCCACACTATGGGATAGGTAAACTATTTATGTACCTACAGTTTAACTTTGCAATGAAACTTAAGCTCCCAGTTTCATTCAAGCGAAAATGCCCACGCGCCATCTTATTTGTACGAAAAATATAATCTGGTTGGACATACCTGTTGACCACGACGAATACTACGATTCGTTGCCACTTCTGACTATTAAAACTCACTCACTTGTCTAGACGACGATTATAGATTTCTAGCTGAAAATAAAAGTTTTCCCAAGCACAAAGAGCAAGCCGACATTACCGGTAGATAACCCGCCACAGACAACCAGGCGTTTTTCTGCATGTCGTCGCTTCCGCTGAATGTCAGTGCTGCTCTCCCAAAAATATCAATTTTGGGTGACAGTGACATTTATTTATCATCCAAACACACTGAAAATAGAGCCTTTTTGCTTGAAGCCAACACATAGTACAGGCTATGCCTAGTTTGGGATCAGTTGACCGTATGTGATATGGCCGGGATATTTATTTATTCCAAGTTTCATCAAAATCGGTTGAGCCGTTACTGCGTGATTGATTAACAAACATCCAAACATCCTCACAAATTTTCGCATTTGTAATATGAGAAGGATCAGTAAATAAACTTATAAATAATATGAATAACCCAACTTTACAACGGTAATTGAATCCCACCACAGCTCTGTACTTATTCGCCTAGTTTCAGCGATAAGTATCAGCTTCCAATAGTAGGTATTTATGAATAACTAAAATCCATTAACAAAGAGAAACCCGTGTGTCGTAAGCGCAAAGTCTCCTCGCAGCGGCTTTGCGTACCTTACCTACTCCACAGATTAATTGAAGCTGGTAATATTGATTTTGTATTACAATAAGCTGCTAAAACTTCTCTAGGTATATAATTGCAGATGCTGCTTATTTGGAAGGCCTAGGTGGCGTGGCGGGCGAGTGCCCGGCTGATAAATAATAATAATAAAATAATACATTTTCCGGACATATCACACACGGTCAATTGATCCCAAAATAGGCATTGCCTGTACTATGGGTACCAGAGACTGTTATACATAATAGATATATATTTAACACCCAGACACAGAACAAACATTAGTGTTTGTCACAAATGTTTGTCCAGTGCGGGAATCGAACCCGCGACCTCTAGCACAGAAGGCAGAGTTACTGCCAACTGAGCTATGAGGTCTGTGAAATGAAACGAAAAAATGAAAATGAAAAAATATTTATTTGCAGTAATTACATAGGTAGGCGAAAGGTGCTGGTTCGATCCCCCGCGGTGGGCCAAATTATTCTGCAAATATTTGTTCCGGGTCTGCTAGTCTATCACGAAACATAATTTCGAAGTTTCGGATCGAAATTTCGGGCGATTTGCACCATGAAACACATTCATTCCGAAATCGCTCCCGAAGACGGTACGTGACGATTCGTTCGTCCGTAAACCTTACCATGAAGCGGTCCGAACAGATGAAGTAACGTGACTTTGACAGCGTGTTGTGGTACAATAGTACTCATAGGCTCGTATTCAGAGACAAGACTCAAGCGTTGATCTGTACTTAAATCTCGATTTAAGTCGAGATTCTAATTCTTGAACAGTACTTATGTATAGATTCAATGATCACAGTTCACCTGAGTAAATGCTTATTCTGAAACGTCAATCAGGCCAAATCGGTACTTAAATCTAGATTTGATTAGACATTAATCAAATGACATTTTCGTTCCGTTACACGTACTTTGATGCATATTTATACTTCACTTTATAGTTCTGTTCTATTTCCACCCTGGCTGTTTGAATTTCAGCGTAAAACGAATCGAAAATTATAAATAAATCAAAATGTAAACGAGAACATTTGAGTACAGATTTGAGACTCGATTCAGCTGAGAGTAGTTTAAGTACCGTTTTTAAATAAAAGTTATGTTTGAGAAGAGATTCAGTACTTAAATAGAGTTCAGCTGATCTGTGATTAAATCTAAGTTTGAGTCGTGTCTCTGAATACGAGCCATAGTTTCTGATACGACAGAAGTAAACCAAGAAATCGTGAAGTTACGTAATTTCTAGATAGTTTCCATGTTTTTCACGAATGTTTTTGTCAAGTAATCGTAGTATAGAGTTAGACATTGAGAATACTGACAAAGTAAACTTCCAGGCCCTCTACAGGCTTATATGTCCTTTGTATAGTTTGTACGGAGCAGCCGTGTTTGTTTCCATTTTGTTCTATTTTAAAGTTGTTAATGAAGATTTTATTCAGGACTGGTTAACATTTTTCCCTCCCAGAATCAAATTGAGACAAAAGAACGCGTTTTCTCTAGAATTTTGTTTTTCCTCAATCAGGCTTTTAGAAAATTTGTGTTCTTTTTTCGTATTTAAATAGGAACAATCCAAAATAAGTAAGACCTATTTTGTTTGAACCTTTTTTTTATATAATGCTAGATGCTGAAACACGTTTTTTTTATTAAATATGAATTTTCAGGTCCCTAACTTGAGGAATTACATACAAACTATCAACCCCTATTTCACTCCCATAAAGATTTTTTTTTGTGACAAAGTTAGCCTATGTCTATCTCATTGCCAAATGTCATTACGATCCGTTCAACCATTTAGTTGTGAAAAGATAACAACAAACAAAGAAACAGAGTAACTTTCGCATTTAGAATATTACTAGCCTCCGCCCGCAGCTTCGCTCACGTGGATCCTAGAAATAGAGTAGTCTATATGCTACTCTAGGTATAACTCGTATATATTTCTAGTTTCATCGGCGTGATTGAACCACAAACAACAAAACATCCAAACATCTAAACATCCAAACATCCTCACAAACTTTCGCATTTATAATACTAGTAGGATGTTGTTATAGTATGGATGGATACTGTATGTCGTGGTGGCCCCGGCTGAAGAATAGGCCCCTCCATATCTACCTACCCGCGGATGTCGTAAGAGGCGACTAAGGGAATAAAGCTAGGGGATGGGCAGCAGCGTCCCTCATTTTAACAACGATAGCTCTAACTGCGCTCGCCAACACGCATGCCCAGCGTGGTGAGTATGGGCAAATCCCCCCACATGATAAGGAATTCGCTCTGTCTGTGGGGGAGGCCATGTTCAGCAGTGGACGTCGTACGGCTGAAATGATGATGATGATAAAATCTATCTCGGAACAGCTGGCTATAAGGTCGCTAAGCCGTAGCCGCGCTAGCACTTACCTTTCCTGTAACAAAGCTTCTCTGCGTGGAGAAAAACATCACATTACGGCATTCCTGAATCATCTGAACAATGTTTGCGACAGTTATGGCTGCGTTCTCCTGAGTTATTGTGTTCCAGACTCAAATTTACTGTGATTTAATGTCTACCGGTCGTTATTTTTCTTACCATTTTCCTTATGGCTCGCGAGTGCCTGCCTAACCCCCGAGGTTCGTTTCAATGTGTAATTTAGATGCCGCAACACGTTCTGAATATTTAAAAAGTTTTTAGTATTAAGAGATTAAACCGCCAATTATTTTGTTTAGTAAACTGAATCAATAAATATATATTTTCAATTTTTTTATTAATTTAGTTACTAGCATGGACTTGCAACCTGTCACGCATGCAATACTGCAATATGTGGGCATGTTCGGACATGCCTCTGACTACCCCTTAGACTACATCTTCAGGGATCTGATCACCTGGAGATCGGAGAGGATGTCTACCATTCTTGGGGATAAAAGTCTTGAGCCTTTATCTTTCCTTACTAAGTATATTATTATTGGGGTAACACTAGTCCGCACTAGACGGCTAGGGAGTCCAGAGGAGTGCTGCAGTTCCTTATTAGTCGTGAGGAAAATTTTTGCAGACATTTATTAAGTCATCTGTGACGAATATAATGTCAGTCGGTCAGTATGAGGAGAATGTAATAAGATATTTAAAAAAAAAACTGAAAACCGACTTCAAATTCCTGAATATGTACAAGATTAATACCAGCCTCTTTTTTTTGTTATCAACCTCTTTATGTTTTGCTTACCTACTAAGGATGACACCTGCCACCAACACTTTCGAACAAAAAACCAAAGTAAGTATGACACACAACCCCTAAGGTTAAAGTTTATGTAAAAATAGCAGCAACCGAACGAAGTCGCGGGGATAACCATACCATACCACAGTCGACAAAAAAATGATGACTTTTTTTAAAGTTTTACGGGACAAGTAGCAATCCCTCAGGAATTAAATTAATATGGGACCACCCCGGGATATACTCTATACACCAGCGAAAGAATTATCAAAATCGCTTTAGTATTGGCGGAGATATCGAGTAACATACACACAAAAAAATAAAAATAAAAATAAAAAAAATACAGTCGACTTGAGAACCTCCTCCTTTTTGAAGTCGATTAAAAATACACAAATGAAGGTATATCTATTTTGAAAATATTAGGTTAATTTTCTTTATTCGTTGCGTTATTTATAACAAATGTCTAAATCAAACGTTTACGGGAAAAAGCATCAAATCCACAAAAATTAGACAAGCGGACAATTTAAGCTGGAATTTCCGTTCGCACGGGTCATTTAACCCAATAAATTTAGACCATTACCCATGTCCGAGCTCCTGCTTGCTACCTATACCTACTTATAGATCGTCGGGTACTGGTGTCGTTTTGAAATCTCATTACGTTTTAAACGACGACACCAATGAAATTAATTTTGGTAATTGGGGTACAATTTTTAGGTTGTATTTTGCACAAATCGGGAAATAGGTGTTATGTTGTTATATTAGGTACATTTACGTGTTTTTGTGCAAAACAGTGCCACTTTTCAAGCGGTTTCTAAGAAAAACCTAGCACAGACCTGTATACTGCACGGCATATGTTCGCATTTCTTAACTTTACCGCTGAGTAGTTTCAACATTATCGTTTCAAAATATGTTTTAAAATTATTTCATTTCACAAATAGAGCACCGTGTTCACAGCAAAAGAGTGTTATAAAGCAGAAGTTTACCCAAACACATTTCAATCTACCTAAATTGGGTCGATATTATTATAGGTCTTAGTAGTATTAGTAGTATAGGTCAATATTAATATTATTATAGGTCGCGAGGAACAGGCATAGCTTCACCTAGTTTCTCAAAGTGATCCTAGTGATTTTTAACCGACTTCCAAAAGGAAGAGGTTCTCAAGTCGGCTGTTTTTTTTTGTTGAGTATATGTTACTTGATATCTCCGCCAATAGTAACCCGATTTTGATGATTCTTTCTCTGGTGTATAGAGTATGATCCGAGGGTGGTCCCATATTTATTTAATTCCTGAGGGATTGCAACTTGTCCCGTAAAACTTAAAAAAAAACGTCATCTTCTCTTGAAAGCACCACATGCCGAATTTTTTTTTGTCTACCTTGGTATAGTATGGTTATCCCCGCGACTTCGTTCGGTTGCTGCTATTTTTACATAAACTTTAAACTTAGGGGTTGTGTGTCGGGAATTTCTTTCTGTGCACCCATACGTTACAACAGGAAGCTACTCTGCAAATTTCATACTCTTAGTAGGCTCTGCGTTGATTTTCAAAGAGAATAAAACCACTACGTTTGATTGTTAGTCAGTCAGTCAGTACCATAAGAGTTATTATTGATGATGAATGGATGTCATAGTTACTTTTGTTTTTTATTCGAAAGTGTAGGTGGCCAATGTCATCCTCAGTAGGTAAGCAAAACGCAAAGAGGTTGATAACAAAAAAAGAGGTTGATATTAATCTTGTGAATATTCAGGAATTTGAAGTCGGTTTTTAGTTTTTGTAAAAAATATCTTATATTGAAATAAATGCCTTTTCACTTTGACTTTGACTATAGAGTTCCTGTTTCCACACTAGAATCTGCCAGTTAGTCAATGTTATCTCGGGATTAGCGAGTATCTATGTGGATCATACTGAAATCCCAATATAAATGGCAATGTCAATTGTTAGAGAATAAGATGGAAACACTTGTCATCCAAGATGGTCGAATAGGTACGGACGTCTACGGAATTGAATAAAATTAATAGTTTATACTCGCAGTAATTGTTAGGTATAAATACTCTATCATCACCGATCCAACCCTGAATCAGCCAGCTCTGCATCTAAATAGGCACAACGACATCGCACAGACATTTTTACGATATTTTATGTACTCCTCTTTTCCAGCCGCATTTTTTTTCAAGGTCAACGAACTAAGGGATTTTCTAGTAGGTGTAAATAGTTGTGCGTCACCTTTCCCGTATCTAACGGTAAGGCGTAGGGTAGATAGCACTAAATCTGGCACGAATTGAATCAAACGACTCTCCAGACGGGCTTTCAACGATAATGGGCGATTTATGCCCTGCATTGTCCCAGATAACCTACCTGAGTTGAGTAACTGCCTGGTGGTTGTAATTTTAATTATTTTGTAATTGTTTTGCGTCCTGATGAATTTACATATTGAAGCAAACAAGCATTATTGTCATGGGTATGCGAAGAAAACCGACTCTATAAGCTTTATATTTTATGAACTGCTGACTTTAATCTAATCTTTGAAATTATTTTTCGGCATTTGATTATCTTATGGCCCGTGCCAACTCTTTGCAATTGCAATGGAATTCAACGTTGAGCTGACGCTGTAAGTAATAAAATTGGAAAAGTCATGTTGTGAAACTTCAAAGAGTTTTTAAACTAGATGCAACTCGGTTGAAATGAGCATATCCACTATTTGCCCACTTCACCCAGTTACTATATGAATCGAGGAATACTAATGTATTACCTACCTAAAGGTAAATATTTCGCGGCAATTCTGCATGGATCTATACAACTTTACTTACTGTTTGAAATAGATATTAAACAAATGCAGGAATAACTGTGGCGTACCTGTAACAAAAAAAAAACCAAATTATACACACAAACACACAGTCAGTATAGTTGCATTATCTATACATACTTTATTGCACAAAATATTACATTTTATAGAAAAGGTGTGCTCAAGCCCAGGGAATTTTCTATCTTCTTCTAGCCAATCTAAGAGATGATTATTATAAAAACTTAAAACTCCTACACCTAATCACTTTGCTAGGTGTGTACCTAGATATAAATAATTTGTTATATTATGTTTATCTAGACCGTGATGTATCAAGTGATGTGGGGATCCTCTCCACATTTCTATTAGGTATTTTACCTACCTAAATAGTTTTAATTATTTATATAAAACCTACATACTACACTGAATACTGGCACCGCGACACTCACGCACACGTCAGTCGGATGGAATCGGAGTGCGACCTGTCATTGTAATTGTACCGCGGGGATGCCTCCGGCTTTTGTGAATTACGTGTTTGCTTGTGAACTTTCTTGTTATTCCTTCTATTCTACGCTTGCTATCTACTCGGTGCCTCTCACCTTCTGAACAATTAAATGTAGTGCTCGTGAATGTGTTGGAGTTGAAACAATATACAGTTAACCCTTTCTGGACTACTTATTCATACTTCCACCAACACCACCAAACCTTCGCCTACAACTGGTGACTCCCGAACACAGAAAAGGTACGATGAGTGGTAGCGATGATTCTTTGGATACAGCCACGTCGGACAAAATCGAAGTCCAACCAAGCTCGGCAAAGAAAAAAAGAACGCGTGTTTCCACTAACCCGCCCGAGTTATACAAAGTCGGCATCCGAGTTCCACCCTTTTGGCCAGAGGAGCCGGAAATATGGTTCGCACAGATTGAAGGACAATTTGCGATATCCAACATCACTGCGGATACGACAAAATTTTATTACGTCACGAGTCACTTGGATCCTCAATATTCGAAAGAAGTGAAGGACGTCATCACGTCTCCTCCGGCGACCAATAAATATGAAAAGCTTAAGGAGGAGCTGATAAAGCGACTGTCAGCATCACATGAGCGGAAAATCCAACAGCTACTGATGCATGAGGAGTTGGGAAACCGGAAACCCTCGCAATTTCTGCGCCACCTGCGAAGCCTTGCTGGAACTACCGTCCCTGATGACTTTATCCGAAGCATTTGGTGCAGCCGTCTACCCAGCAACCTGCAAACGCTGATAGCATCACAACCATCAAGTAGCCTGGAAGCTGCAGCAGACCTAGCCGATCGAGTACACGATATCGTGGCACCTAGTCTCCAGGTAGCATCAACTACTTCGGCGACTCCTGTTCCTGGTTCGATGCAGTCAATGGCGAACGAGATTGCTGAGCTGAAGGCAGCTGTCAAAAATCTGACAATGAAGTTGAACCAGCAGCCTCGATCACGTGACCGTTCCCGCCGATCCAACGATCGTCAGCGCAAACGCTCCAAATCCCGATCCCAGTCCAGCTATCGAAAATTCCCGAACTGCTGGTACCACAGCCGGCATGGAGCCAACGCGACCCAGTGTATCAAGCCCTGTGACTTCGAGAAGTCGGGAAACGCCCAGGGCGGTCGGTAATGGCGACTGACGATTGCCCTACTTCTCCTGGTCGCCTCTTCGTTACCGATCGCAAATCGAAGATCCCTTTCTTGGTGGACACTGGAAGCGACGTCTGCGTCTTCCCTCGGTCTGCACTTCGGGAACGTCGAGTCAAGACCAGCTACGAGTTGGCAGCCGCCAACGGAAGTGTCATAAGCACGTTTGGCTCGGTCCAGCTTAATTTAGATTTAGGACTTAGACGCGATTTTCCTTGGAATTTTATCGTTGCTGACGTCACTAAGGCCATTATTGGCGTAGATTTTTTAAGTTTCTACAACCTACTTGTAGACGTACGTAATAAGCGCATAGGTCGTATTATAGATAACGTAACATCATTGTCAATTGAGGCTTACCTCGCTAATGCTCCTGACAGTGTTTATTCTGTAAAGGTTCCATCCGGTGAACGTATTTTCATAAAATTTTATCAGAATTTCCGGAAATAACTAAACCGGCTGGCACGCCACGCGTCCATAAACACAACACTGTACATCACATTCGCACCACACCCGGTCCTCCCATCTCTTGTTCCCCACGCAGGTTAGCTCCTGATAGGCTGAAGGTGGCGAAGCAAGAATTCGACTTGATGCTGAGCAATGGTACGGCGCGTCCGTCCGAGAGTCCATGGTCTTCTCCTCTGCATTTGGCCCCCAAAAAAGACAATGGCTGGCGCCCTTGCGGAGATTACAGACTCCTAAACGCTCGGACCATCGCTGATAGGTACCCCATTAGGCACATTCAAGACTTTGCCCACAGCATCTCCGGCTGTACCTTCTTTTCAACCATCGATTTGGTCAAGGCCTACAACCAAATCCCAGTGAACGAAGAGGACATCCAGAAGGCCGCCATAACAACTCCTTTTGGCCTTTTTGAGTTCCCGTTCATGAGCTTCGGTCTTCGGAATGCGGGGCAAACGTTCCAGAGATTTGTGGACGAAATGACCAGGGGTCTGGACTTTTGCTATTGTTATCTCGACGATTTCCTAGTTTTTAGCCAGTCGGCAGCGGAGCATGAAAGCCACCTTCGACAGCTCTTCGAACGCATGAAGAAATACGGCATAGTCGCAAACACCTCAAAGTGTGTGTTTGGTGTCTCAGAGGTAACGTTTTTAGGTTACCACATCTCTGCCACTGGTACCAAACCACTTGACTCTAAGGTCCAAGCAATAAAAGAGTTTCCTACGCCGAAAACAGTCCGGCAACTCAGGCGATTTCTAGGCATGTTGAACTTTTACAGGCGATTTATGCCTAACGCCGCAAAGGTTCAAGCTCCTCTTAACGCTCTGTTAACCGGCTCGGTAAAGGCCTCTGATTCTGTGAACCTGTCAGGCGAAGCTCTATCAGCTTTTGAGCAATCTAAGAACAGCCTCTGCAACGCTGCTTTACTAGCACATCCCGATTGCCAAGCCAAACTTGCGTTGGTTACAGACGCAAGCGACTTAGCATTGGGGGCAGTGATCCAGCAGTTCAAAGATGATGTCTGGCAGCCGCTGGCATTCTTCTCGCGGAAGCTAAGTCCATCTCAGCAGAAGTACTCGCCCTATGACCGAGAGTTACTCGCTATTTATGAGGGCATAAAGTACTTCCGCCATATGCTCGAGGCGAGGAACTTCACGGTTTATACTGACCATAAGCCGTTATGTTACGCCTTCAGCGAGCGGAAGAGTAACTGTTCGCCGCGTCAATACAGACACCTGGACTTCATCTCACAATTCACCAGCGATATCCGGCACATATCTGGCAAGGATAATGTTGTGGCCGACACGCTATCTCGCATTGATGAGATGCAAAGCCCAGTTGACCTGGATGTACTCGCCAAATCACAGACCGCAGATCCCGAGCTGTCTTCTTTTCTCCATGACGAACCGACATCGCTTCGCTTGAAGAAAATCAAAGAGCCCGGTAGCAATGTGGAGATTTACTGTGACATGAGTACTGGCACACCGAGACCTTTCGTGACCAAACTTTTGCGAAAGCAAGTATTCGACAGCCTGCACTGCTTAAGTCACCCTGGTGCAAACGCGTCTGCTAAACTTATAGCAGAGCGTTTCGTTTGGCCAGGGATCAGGAAGGACTGTCGAGAATGGTCCCGAATGTGCTTGGCCTGCCAGCGCTCCAAGATCAATCGTCACGTGTCCGCTCCACTTGGCAATTTTGATTTGCCCAAGGCCCGATTCGCGTACGTCCACATCGATCTGATTGGTCCTATGCCTATATCCAACGGCTACCGCTATTGTCTCACTGCTGTAGACCGCTTTACAAGATGGCCTGAAGCCATCCCTATTGCGGACATGACGGCTGAGACGGTGGCTAAGGCATTATTGCTAGGTTGGATTGCCAGATTTGGTAGCCCAACCGACATCGTGACCGATCGTGGGCGTCAGTTTGAGTCCGCGCTTTTTGAATTCCTCGCTAAACTAGCCGGGTTCAAACATCGCAGGACCACAGCCTATCATCCAGCCTGTAACGGACTGGTGGAGCGATTCCACCGACAGCTAAAGACAGCTATTACTTGTCATGCTGATAGCAATTGGACGGAATCTCTGCCACTAGTCCTACTTGGTATTAGGAGTGCGATCAAAGAAGATCTGCAGTCATCTTCGGCTGAACTGGTTTACGGCGAGCCATTACGACTCCCTGGTGAATTTTTTCACACCACCGTAACCGGTACAACGGATATAACCGATTTCACTGCTCGCCTTCGCTCAATAGCAGGGAAACTGCAACCTGCTCCGGCGTCGTGGCATAACAATGGCAAGATTTTCGTCTACAAAGACCTCGCTTCCTCATCACACGTATTTCTTCGGGAAGAAATGTTGAGAGGAACTTTTCATCCAGCATACTCTGGCCCCCATGAGGTACTTCAGCGTGGGGACAAAGTCTTCAAAATCTTAGTCAAGGGTAAAACTGTGACTGTCTCAATAGACCGCCTGAAACCGGCCTACATATTGTCGACTGCATCGCCACCCGAGTCTACCTTAGACCCTGAGCCTGGACCTACGGAGGAATCTCGCATTCCCTTACGCACTACACGATCCGGCAGGCAAGTCCGTTTTCCGGATTACTATCGCCCGTAGTGACGGTCTTCGGAAGGGAGTGATGTGGGGATCCTCTCCACATTTCTATTAGGTATTTTACCTACCTAAATAGTTTTAATTATTTATATAAAACCTACATACTACACTGAATACTGGCACCGCGACACTCACGCACACGTCAGTCGGATGGAATCGGAGTGCGACCTGTCATTGTAATTGTACCGCGGGGATGCCTCCGGCTTTTGTGAATTACGTGTTTGCTTGTGAACTTTCTTGTTATTCCTTCTATTCTACGCTTGCTATCTACTCGGTGCCTCTCTCCTTCTGAACAATTAAATGTAGTGCTCGTGAATGTGTTGGAGTTGAAACAATATACAGTTAACCCTTTCTGGACTACTTATTCATACTTCCACCAACACCACCAAACCTTCGCCTACAAGTGACATTGACAAGAAGTAGGCCAATGTAATGCCGGTTCCAGGTGACATGTCAGGTTCTCTGCGATCGATGTTTCGTAGAGTGAAGGCCCAAAATAGATGCAAGAGCTGCGGATTCGATACCCACGGCATCAAAAAGTGACTTACTATTTACAGAAAGAAAATTAAAAAGAATACAAGTTAATATATACAAAATACACAAGAAACAGTTGAGCTATCTAAGGACCGTTACAAACGATCTATAGATAACTCAATTGATCCAGATCACTACCAGTCGGAAGCGTCCCCAAGACGCTGGCGGAATTGCCACGCTAGATGGAAATACTTCTAAAAACTTAATAAAAGATTTAGACCTACGGCTACAGGGAGGTTACCTACAACAAAAAGATATGTAAGTAGGTTTGCAAATAGCAATCGCTTTCTTTGCTTTAAGTAATTAAAATGTTCTCGAAAGCAAAAAGCTTAAAAAGCATCACTCACCAAAAAGCTCTAAAACATCTTTAATTATTAAGTCGTATTTTTCAACGAGCGGAAAAATCAAGATTTTTGATAATGAAGCACTTAACGATGTTTCGGAGCTTCGGCCTCATTAAATTTATTCACCATCTTAATTAACATCTTTGATACAGTAACAACTTGAGGGACTTTACATTCTTAAGGAGCGTTTTTAAAATGTAGCTTTGATATTTAGAACGTGCGCAAAACTTGTTTTAAGTAAAAGCAACCTTAATTTTTATTCTTTCTTTTTTGTATAGTATTTTTTTTTATTTCTGTCATAATTGACCCAACGTATTATTCGACCTTTATTTGTAGTTCCTACCATGGTTTGTGGTTCATGGCAGATGCTCCATATGATGCTTCAGGTATGAAAGTATCCGCACTTACTGATTTGCTCGTTGCATGTACGCGATGCGTTGTACGCAATAAGAATACCAGAGATCGTCGTCACTTCCTTTATCTATCCAAATGCGATTCAAGAGGTTTATTACGTCAAAGTGAAATAAATGTGGACAAATTCGGCGAACGACGGAATAAATTTGGGAAACCTATCGGGAAAAGAATAGTGCGCCTAAATTTACGAGCCAAGGGAGGGCAGTAAAGCCTCGTTACATTGAGCTATGTTCCGACTGAGAGCATATTACCCACCCGTATATCGTAGGTATCTCTGGCTGCATGCTGTGCAGATAATAAGCTTCAGTTTTAAAATGGATTTTGGTAAATCCTTTGGTGCCTTTTCGTAGCCACATTTTGGCTCGGATAAAAAGCTGGGTGCTTTATGTTGTAAAACGGTCAAAAAGATATTGCTAAAGATGCAATAGAGAATAAGGTTTCCCATCATGTATGGTTGCACCAACAAATAATATGTTCTAAAGGTGACATGTGGTGGCAAGGTAGTCCTAATGTTCTGTAAGCAAAAATGCTAAGTTGTAAGGTATACGATGCAAATTATCAATACGTACTATGTTTAAGTACACACAGTAGAAAAATATTAAAAGTACATTTAAAATAATTTTTAACATTAAAAACCAAACAACCTACGCTATATTTGTGTGTCTGGGTGTTAAATATTTATCTATTATGTATATCAGTCTCTGGTACCCATAGTACAGGCTATGCCTAGTTTGGGATCAGTTGACCGTGTGTGTTATGGCCTGAATATTTATTTACCTATTTATTAAAAAACGAACACAAAAATTAAATCATAAATTGTTGTACCTACTCGATAGAATCCTCTACGAGGTGCATTTTAATCCTTTGATCACCTGGTCACTGACCTAAAGCACGATGACCAAGAAAGACCCAATATAATGACAGCAGTCATAACCCGTGTCAATTTGTCTATATCATAACGTAAATTCAGCGAAATTTTATTACAGCGCTTCGATCGAATCTTCCTTCAACTGGATAATAATGCGTCTGTCATCTTGTCAATTACAATTTGGCTGGCAAACCGCCAGGGTCCTATTCATTGAAAGTTACAAGACCATGAGTTGAAAAGTATTAAAAATCCATATATTGTCATTATAAATGTTGGAAATCTTTTCGTTGCTTTTCTGATAAAAAGTCAGCTTGAAAATTGCGTAGGTGCCTTCGTTTGAAAAATGTTGACGTTGCCTTGTAGGTGACCCGCGCGACTTTGCCTTTGTGTACTTTTAAAGGGACCGTATACAAAATTGTTGATTTGTGGAAAACCATTAATTGCGTAGACGCAAATATTAATTTTACTAAAGAAAAATAATTGGTTTAGGTACTGTATTTTGGTTAGTTATGGTATTATAATTTTTATAATCCTATAACGTGTAAAATTATTACATTACTAAGCTAATTATGAAACCGGAGACGATTACTTTTAATTACCTGCCTTACCTGGGATAACGAATCTTGCCAAATATTAGGTTTTATATCTGCGTAGGTAGCGTGTTAATACGATGATTGCTCTAATTTGCTAATATTGGAAGCCTTAGGATGGTATAGGTAATTAACTGTTATGTTTCATGATTTCTTGTGCGATCGGCTGTAGGTAACTTCTCTAGGTACTACGATCAAGTAAATATATATTTTTCTATTGCTTGCTTGTCGTGTTTCTTGGTTATCCTGTATTTATGCTTATTTAAGGTGAGGGTTTAATTATTTTATGATTTTTGAATTGTTTTTTCTCAATAACCGCAAAACGCACAGTTTTGATTTTTATGACAAAGATAACTTGAGCATTTTATTTACGTAAATCCAAGACAGAAACGCGATTGGTAAAACTTTTCTCGATAGATTTATTTTTAAAGTGAGGTCCTCTGCAAATTTTTTTTCGAAAATACTCTGAGATCTCTGATTATCTAACTTAAATAACTTTTTTTAAATATTTTGTTAGACAATAGCATTGGGTAGCAATAGGTTGGCACTTAAAAAAAAAATGATAGTTTTTGAGATAATCGATATTTTATTATATTTCGCTTACGTTGATTACTTTCGAGCGCCTTCTAACGCTTGCTATCTCTTTCCGCATTCAATTACAGTACATAGCGCTGTCACTTTCTTCACTCCGCCCACTCGACAATTTATTATGATTTTTGTATCCTCTTAATATAGTTTATTTCACAGAACGGCAAGTAAGTATACTTCAACACAACGCAATAAGCTTGTTGTGCCCACGCGGGCAACGCAGGCCCCATGGCTAGCCTGCGCGTCCTGAGCGCAGGTTAGCCATTCGTACAGGACGCGCCATTTGGTCAGTATTAGAGGTTATGACCGTAGGTGGAAGCATCAGTATAGTGAAAGGATTAAAGTGCGCCTCTTAGAAGCTCCTTTCGTGCAAATGTACCGTCTGCGTACACAAATATAGCGCACATAAATTTTCCGAGTGGAAAATACATTGGTGCACGAGCCGAAATCGAACACACGACCGGAAGGCCACTGCCACCATCCCAGCAGTGCTTATTTACTGACCCATTTCGTTTAAATATCTGTTTTCACCGATGCCAATTTTAGCTCACCCGATTGTAAAACAGCTTCATAAGAAAATCTACACGAGGTCAAAGTTCCGGACCAATACGAGGTCCCAGGAGCGGAAACACAAAAGGCATTGATTTTTCTACATCTACGGCTTTTGTGATTGCATTCGTCTATTCCCGTTGTCCTCAACTTTTTGTCGACCACTGGCAATGCAGCAATGTCACAAAACAAAAATAATATGAAGATATTCCCTTGTATCATCAAATTTGCTATTTTGTTTAGGTTGTGCTGTAAGGATAAGGTTAAGATTGATGGTTTAAAATCGTGAAAAATAGCGGAACACGCTCGCATTTGAATGGAAATAAGACGTGATGGTATGGCTTTTTATCGTACTAAGTACTAAACATTGGCTAAGGCTTTCCTCTTTTATTTACAACTATTCTTATATCATTTCGCCGTTTTATTCCCTCGAATAAACATATTGACAAGAAAGTAACCAAACAGGGTTTGCAAAACAGTAAGATGCATTTTTGATAAACCGTCTTCCGATAACAATAACGCAGATTTTTCTATAGCTTCCTTTTCGTAAACTATAATTATTTTTTAGAGTTGAAGACCCCAAAGGCCTAGAGGCCAGGTCAAGAGTATCTACCCTAAACCGACAAGCATGTATGAGGAATGTGATGAGAGTGAATGAAGCACAAGAGGTATGTCAGGATCGTAGCAAGTGGAAAGCCGTGGTCTCCGCCTACCCCTCTGGGAAATAGGCGTGATTTTATGTAAGTATGTATGAAGACCCTAAAAAATGTTTTCAATAAATAAATAAATATTCCGGACATATCACACACGGTCAGCTGATCCCAAACTAGGCATAGCCTGTACTATGGGTACCAGAGGCTGGTGTACTTAATAGATAAATATTTAACACCCAGACAGAACAAACATCTGTGTTCATCACACAAATGTTTGTCCAGAGCGGGAATCGAACCCGCGACCTCTAGCGCAGAAGGCAGAGTTACTACCAACTGAGCTATGAGGCCAGTCAAAGAATGTATTATATGAAATAAAAGCTGGAATACGAGTTCAAGATTTGGGCAAGCTTGGCCGTCGTTAGGGCTTGAGATATTAGAACCGCTTCGCCTTGGGGTTAATTAAAACTTAAGTTTCTAGTTTTTTTCTTCACAACGACAAAAAAACCTGTAAACTCAAGGCTTCCTTCCGAGGTACACAATAGACCACCATTTATTAAATTGAATGGCTTGATTTAAGGCTTTAGTGCTCCCAAGAAGACGTTGAGACCGGAGAAAGTTTTTTCTCTTCGTCTTCGAGTCTTTGGAAAAGTGGGCTAGACTTTATAGAAATTATTTAAAAATAAAATTAAGGCTAGTGTCCACCAACTCACTTACCGGCCGTTCAACGTCTGTTTTTTGATAGATATTTTGTTACTATAAAAGTTTAATCGTAACCCACATCCTACAAAAGACAGTAATGTTTTTATTCATTAAAAAAAATTATCATCATCATCAGCCTCTAGAAGTCCACTGCTGGACATAGGCCTCCCCTAAAGAGTTCGACGACGAACGGTCTTGAGCCTTCTCCATCCACCGACTTCCCGCAACCTTTACAATATCGTCGGTCAATCGCGTGGGGGGGGGGGGGGGGGGCTTCCTTCCAACACTGCGTTGCCCGGTTTGTGGTCACCATTCGAGAACCTTTACTCCCCAACGTTTATTGGTTCTGCGAGATATATGGCATGCCCAATGCCACTTCAACTTGCTAATTCTTTAAAAAAATCATAAGTTCGTCCATTTGACGACGGCAGAGTGCCCGTCTGAGATGCAAGGGTTCTATTCCCGCTGCGGTACAAATGTTTGTATGATCTGCAAATATTTTTCGGGTCTGGGTTTTGTGGTACCATGGTACTCGTAGTTTCTGATACCCACGATACAGGGAATCCTAGTGTGGGATCAGGACTGTGTTTGTGACTGTTGGGTGTTATTTCACATACAAATTCATTCATTGTTCAATACTTTTCAGAACCTTATCTCAACATGTCAATAACACGGTCTGGGAATGTTTCAGAACTCCACGGGAGGACTCATAATATTTTGCTCTACGAAAACAACGTATCGCAAAAAATCCTAATAAAATTCGCTCTAATATAAATTATATGGCTGTAATACCTACCTATGTACTGTGTGTGAAAGCTGAAATAAAAAAGATTGAATTGAATTTAATAAAAAACATTGTTTAAAAATACACCCTACAAACCCTTTAATGTAGCAAATAAGTATAAATACTGAATTACGTGTACGTACATTACATGTTTTCCTACAGATAATGTCGCGGTACATGTTTACGTAATTGTGCCGGCGTTTTCAGCTACAATAGAGGCATTCGTAGTAAACTCAATTTGGGAATCTCACTACGTCCCGAGGCCAATTTCGTAGTTTCGTATGTGAATCAGGTGAAGTGGGGCGAATGTGCGCAGGGATATTATGTATAAGTAAGTTGATAAAACCGCATGGCCAGAAGTCGCTCTGCCCCTCGACAGCTAAAATGCCATTTTGCAGTGTCTTTACAGTTTTTGTTTGCATCCTATTTTAAGTAATATTTAATTTTATATAAGCATTAGGTACATGTTTCATCAAGTGTAGCGTGTGCTGCCCTTAGATCATTTGTTGAAGCTCACATTTGTCTTCTTTTTTTTTCACATTTTTATAAGCTCTTATTTATTAAGGATTACAATTAGGTTACTTTTCTTTTGAGCCTCACCTAGTTCGATCGGCACCACACTGAAGCTTTAAATACCATTTTGTGAAAAAGGATCATCGAAAAAAAATGATAGGCACCAAGCCGTGTTTGTTGCCTGATTCTTCTAGGCTTGGTCGCGAGGAACAGGCATAGCTTCACCTAGTTTCTAAGACGTTTCAAAGTGATCCTAGTGATTTTATTGAAATAAATGCCTTTTGACTTTGACTTTGACTTGAAAGACCTTAGCAGCTAATTTGCAGTACTTTTTATAAGCTTATCAGCTGATTTAGTCTATTCTAGGTAAATAAGTCATATTTATTGCAAGTTTAATATAAATCGGCGTTATTGAATAACAAACATCCAAACATCCTCACAAACTTTCGCATATATACCTAACTACCTAACGGATATTTAATGCTTTTTTTTAGTTCGTAACTGTGAACGTATTTCGTCACAGCTATATGTAGGTAGGTAGTGGCTCCAAAATCTTTGATTTTTATTATTATATCACTGTGGCTGAAATCCAGCAAATTTTACACATTTGTAATTTTCTGGAAGTAGTCCAACTAACTTGGGACGTAAACATGAAAGTGTCCTTTGCAGTTCAATAAAGTGAACAACAAAGGAATAACAAACTGGCATTTATGTACCTAACGATAAATACTCTAGTAAAAATCTCTTTTGGACTTTTTTAAACTACCACACATACCATACACCTAATTTGTACAGGAATCCTTAAATGATAGAGATTAGGAGATCAGGTTGTTGAATTAACATATTTCTACTTAGTCTACTACTTTTCTATCTCTTGTTAGATACTTAGATCTATTGATATTTCGACCAATAGCTCAAACAAAATAAATAAAAAAATAAAATAAAAATAAATGGTTTATTTGGAACTATAACATAGGTACAGTAATGTATTGGAGAAACGATGATAACTGCAGTAGTTGTTAAACTGTGTCGCAGCTACCAACGCCCACCTCCTTAGACAATAATTATTATCAAAATGCTCAGTATTATCTATATTCTATCTATTATCGCAATATACATAGGTACATAAAAAATAAATCTAGCGAAGTAAATTCTGCAAGTCGAATATTATATAAAGCCCTCTTATTCATAAGTTTTTTGCTCCTCGGTGGAATAGCGGGCGAGTGCCCGTCTGAGACGAAAGGGGTGCGGGTTCGATTCTCGTGCATCCCCCCGCGGAAGCCGTGGGCGCAAGCTAGCATTAGATATCGCCAAGACGTAAACCTTTCTGTTGCGAATCACTCACTCAAGAACCTGAAACCAATAAATGTTTTAACCCAGAACAAAGGAAATGGTTATTCAGAAAACCAGAATTGATAACTCATCTTCAAAAAAATAGGTGAATCTTACGTTCTGCATTTTCATAGAGCATACGCCAAGCTTACAGAGCAGAGGTATAGGTAACTATAGGTAGTTTTGTGTTTCAGGTCCGTGTTTGCTCTACCTGTTCCAATATGATGATAAGCCCACTCACGTCACAGTAAATCCCTCCCAACACAAAGAAACCCTTTTTGCAATCTCGATTTATTTACGAGTGTGATTTTTTACTGGAGCTTACTTTTCAACAGATTAAATTCATTTTGTATTAAGTATTTGTCGCTTTCATGAATTATAGGATAAATATATAGAATATGTATTTATTTCTCTCAACAAAGGTTAACAGTAATGCATGGGATACAGCAGAATATAAATATTGTAGGTAGATATAACCTGTTCAGTGAGAATTGTTTTTGTGAAGTCGTGTGAGCCTTGTGTGAAGCTTTGACTGTTTTTTGTGAAGCAAATAAGCTCACACGTAGTGTGAGGCCGTGTGGGAGGTACCCCGACTTTCGCTTCGAACGTCGTGGTTTCGAACCCAACCCAATGGTCCCGTGGTCGAGGACCAATGAGTTTTTCTGTTCGAAAAATTTAAGTGCACATTAACACGTGCTTTGAACGACGAAAAACATCGTGAAGAAACCAGAAAGTATTCTTATAAGCAGCGATGGGCTTGCAACCTATGACATATGAAATACTCGCTACTGCAAAGTGTTTGGACGTGCCTCCGACTAGGTAGTCAGATCAGGTCCTTGAAGATATCTAAGGAGGTCCTTAGACATCTTCAAGGACCTGATCACCTGGAGATCTGAGAGGTTGTCTAAGTCGTGAACCGTGTGTCGTGTTTTTCTGTGGAAGTTACTTGGATTGGGACTTGAGTACCAACTCGTAGGGTCTAGGTCTCAGTAGTGGGAAAATTATCGGTTGATTGTGCTTCCGCCGTTACCGAGATTGGACAAAATTAAGATAACAGTTTTACGCACCCCGAGTATCGATCGTTCGGTTCTACCAGTGTACCCCCCGCCGCGCCGCCAACTAGGCCACGATTCTTTTTCATAAAAATAATTTGATTCTACCGTGTAATATGTCACTTAGGACCGTGACAAGGCCGCCGTCAAAACTTCAGAACAAGACGGGATCACAGGAAAACCTTATAAATAATTAAATGCATCAGGGAAAAAACTTTTTTATTCGACGTCTACCGACTTAGGTCATTTCTAAGTGACAGTGAAATGAAAACACGGAAAATCACTCAGTGTTTTTCTTAGGGATTGTTTTTGAGGATCTTTTTGGTACCTTCTATTTTATCTAGCAAGAATTTATGTATAGATTAACCTAAGTTCCCTATTATAGTATAATTCAGCGACCATGTAGCCGACTTACCAAGCCCACTATATCTGCTATAAAAAGTTTCAATGAATCCTTTCATCAGATATACATCTACATCTACATACAGATATACATCTACCGGTTGTCTAATGATAAATAGATGCGTTTTGTTGAACATGGTTGTGGTTCACCATTGTTTCGGCTTTCAGTTGGTTTCCAATAATATCAAAAGTTTAGCGAGAACCGTTAGGGTTACATCACTTTTCAAAGTCCACATATTTGGAAGTTAGGATGCAAAACCAAACCTTGAAATAATGGGTCTTTACATGCAGAATGAACAAAGCGGATAAAGGGTTCACTGGCTCGTTAAAAATATTCGGAATGTGGTTCAGTTTTAATCAAAAAGACGGTAATTGAAGTAGGTTTAATTTTGGTGAGTTGCGGTGATGACGAAATGTAATTTAATCATTCAGTTATAATAATTAAGTCACATACAAAGTCCTTGACGCACGCTAGGATTCCCTGTGTCGTGAGTAAGTTGCATGGTACCACATCATCCAGACCCGGAACAAATGATTGCAGTTTGCAGATCATGCAAACATTTAGGAGGAGGTAGGGCACAGCGAGATTTTCTCGTTCTGAATTGGAGCAGCCCGCCTGGGGAGGTACCTCCGCCTTACAGAAGATCGCAGCCAAATAACATTATTTGTTTCAAATAGTGTTGTGTTCCTGCGATGAGAAAGGTTGCCAGAGCTCTTTAGGGGGGGAGGGGGTTCGGGGTCGGCAACGCGTGTGTGATGCCTCTGGTATTGCAAGCGCTCATAGGCTACGGTAACCGCTTACCAACAGGTGGGCCGTATGCTCGTTTCCCACTTCAGTAGTATAAAAAAAAAAAAAAATTAAACCGCGCCGCGGAACACTTGCGTCTCAGTCGGGCAGTCGGCCCACTATGCCACTGAGGTCGTACAGTACCGCGGTCGTGTTTCTTTATGTATTTATTCGTACGAATAGAGTAACATAATAATTAATAGTGTAGAGTTTTGCATAGTCTACACAATGGCAGATTAGGAATTTTAAAAGTGCGCGAAGTTAGCACATTAAAAACATATAACCACGTGGTTTAGGAAGTGAAGACGTACCTAAATAGCAGCCGTCAAAACAGAATGAATAATGAAACGAACAGCGAAGGTCATGGCAGAACCATCCCTTCCCAAACTTAAGTAAAATATTAAACAGTCCGCTCTCAGCCCAACATCTTGCTTAATAACTTAGCGTTTTTTAGGCGTTTGCTGTCCTTCATAATTCACGCAGTTTAACTGCTACCTACCTTTTAGGTAGAACTATTCAGGGTTCCTTTACGAGCAAGGCGCGAGCCTGCAATCCAAATGTGTAGAGTTTATATAGCCTTACCTACCTATCCTCAAATTGCTCACTGTAAGCTGATGAATACGCAAAAAAATAAGAAACGCAGCCTGAACAAACAATAATTGTTTTTAATGTATGGCACTCTCTAGCTACGCCCTAAAAAGACTGCATAGGTATGTATAGTAAAAACACAGGCATTATTACAATTTCTCATAATTGCATTTAATTATTAACTTAGTGAATGTCAACGGAATAACCCACTTACCTATTATATTGGGACATACTGACTCCCTGCAGAAACATCCTACTTATCGAAGAGAAGGCTGGTTACCCCACTTTACGCGTTCTAAATATAAACAGGCCTTCACATGAGATCGTGAGATGTAAAATTAATCCAAAGGGCTCATCTGAATCTCAGTGAGCTGTGACGCCAGCGCCACTGTATCTCATTTCCGAGCCTTGCTCCGTATCCTGAGGGAAAAGTTGTGTCTACACTGAAAGCGATGAAAAGATACCTATTGGCGGTAAAAGCGATATTATTATTTTTTGTTTTGTTTGTACCTTATTTTACACCCTTCTTGCTTTACAAGTCACAGATAACCTTCAATGGCTTATATCCAATCATAAAAACCCGCTACGTGACTGACTGACTGACAGACACTCAACGCGCAGCCAAAACTAGAAGTAATGTCAGACTTTGAAATAGGAGGGCAGCTTCCTGCTGTAATGTTGAAAGGATTTCCAGAAACTGTCGAAACAAAGGGTAATGCAGCGGGGGTTGAATTTGTATGAAAATAACTTTAACGTGAACTTAATCACAGGGGCTTCACGCAACAAATTCTTTGCGTTAGATTTTTTTGTTATTGTCTCTGGGATTTAAACAATACATACATTTGTTCAAAAAAGATCGGTATTCATAATTATATTTTAATCATGGCAAAGGCATTTTTAGAATTCTCATTTTCTATGCTCTGTCTGTAAACCAGCAGTGCGTCATAGCAAAGACAATATAGGGGTAGAAATTCTACTATATTAGATATCTTTGGCCATAGCATTGTTCGTTTTGTGTAGAAACAATAATCTGAGATAATTCAATTTTGATGATTCATTCAATTTTATGAAAAAGGATCACCGAAAAAAAAAATTATAGGCCAAGCCGTGTTTGTTGCTTGATTTTTCTAGGCAAGGTCGCGAGGAATAGGCGTAGGTTCACATAGTTTCTAAGACGTTTCAAAGTGTTCTAATGATTCAATGGAAAAATACCTGTTTGATCCTCACTTTACTAGTTCATCTTTCCATCTATTGGGAGGGCGTCTTACGCTGGGCTTACCGGTGCGTGGTATACATCCAAACGGCCGTTGGTACTCCGAGCTTTGCACACTGCCGCTTCAACTTGCTAATCTTCTAGACTATGTCGGTGACTTTAGTTTGTCTACGGATCTGAAATCGCTATCCGCTTGCATAACAAACTCGGGCCGCGAATTCGTATCATTTCCGGATCAAAACTCGTGACGCTCAACTTTGACAGTTCCGCGCTCCGTCACTCAAGATATCTCCTACAACAATAATAATATATAGGTACCTACAAATTAAACTTTCGTACACATATGTGAATGCTCATCAGTGAGGGCCCGTGAAAAACCATTTAGTTTTGTTACGTATTGGACGAGAAATTCCCACATTACCATTAGATTGATGATAAAATGACCGATTTCAAAGCTTACATACATATTTGTTTTTAAATTTTCAAGAACGTAATACGAAATACCTTAGTAATATTACAATATCAGCGTTGCTCATAAGAATAGCTCACATGAGATAAGACAACGCTTTGAACCATGTTGAAGCGTCTTTTTAATCTCATTTCAAATAGCGCGCCTTCGATGCGCATATCGGAATTTGTTTATAAGTTATCATACTCGTACTTTTACTGGAAGTATTTGTGGTATCGACGAATATAATCCAATAATCGACTTTTAGTAATATTACAAGAATTTACCTTTACCTACTTCACTTAAGTAGAAAAAAAAGTTGAGTCTTTTGTCATCGGGCCAATTCGTCATCGAAATAAACATAACTGAATTTGTTAGCATCCAAATAAAAAGAGAAATTTTGTAACCGTTTTGTCTATAACAAAAGCACCGATAGAATTATTATCAATTCCAAAATCCCATTTCAAAGAAGCGCCTAACACCGCTTCGAACAAAATAATCATGAAACAGTTCACAAACAAAACTAGAATAATTATAAACATAAAACAGTAATTAAGAGCTTTGAGACCGAAACCATGTGGCTTCACTCGTGTCTGTTTAATTAAAAATGAAGCACCCTCCCCAGAGCTTTAATAACCTCAAAAAATTAATTAAAAGTACATTTTAACCGAAGCTAAACTAGAGCGCGAAAATTGATTTCATTAGTGCGGTATTGATCTTTTTATGATAATGTGTGTGATTAATTGGAATAGTTCATAGTTTAATATGCATGGCATGACACTGTATACATACTCTGTACAAAGTATGCTATGGTATGAATTACAACGTCGTAGGTACATGCCAAGGGGAATTAGCGAGATGAACGTCTATTGTCAGATATCTCATGTTAGAAGTTAAGTTCACAGATAGGTAGGTAAGTCAATGTCTAGTCATAATTAAATATCATAATATTGTTAATGTGTGATATAAGCATAGCAATATCCCACGTTGATGTTTCTGCTGCTGCGATTCAAAGCTTATATTATTTCAATCGCCCAGCCTCCTAGAGGTACTCGTTCATTGCTGCGTATACAGCGCATACACGCAACGTACAAGCGCAACGACAAATACATTTAAATAATGTTAAGTAATGCGTTTGTTCAAGGCACAAAGCATCCATCCCATCATCCAAGCGTGAGATTATTAGTTCAAATTTGACTGGCCGCAAAACTCAGTTAGTAGTAACTCTGCCTTCTGCGCTAGAGGTCACGGGTTCGATCCCCGCACTGGACAAACATTTTTGTGATAAACACTGATGTTTTCTGTGTCTGGGTGTTAAATATTTATCTATTATATATATCAGTCTCTGGTACGCATAGTACAGTCTAGCCTAGTTTGGTATCAGTTGACCGTGTGAATATGTCCGAAAAAAAAACGGTTGATTTATTGAGTTTCGTCATCATCATCATTTCAGCCGTACGACGTCCACTGCTGAACATGGCCTCCCTCACAGACAGCAATCCTTATCATGTGGGGGGATTTGCCCAAACTCACCACGCTGGGTATGCGGTATTGAGTTTAAGATGTTTCTTTTATTATGAAAATTGATGAAATTCCAAAAATTGGGTGTAGAATAAGCGGTTTTCGGGGTGTTATACATATTATGAATCACCTTGTATAAATAGGACTTGACTAAATATAGCTAATTAGAGAAATAAAAAATAAAATACAGCCGAAGAACCTCCTCCTTTTTGAAGTCGGTTACAAAATATGATAATATTGTTTTTTTTTCCCTAATATATAAACCACGCAGTGAAACAAAACAATGTCATAAATGATTCGGTCAGGAAAAAATTCTGTAAGGCCAGAAATTAAACAAAATTCAATTTGGTATGTACCTACTCAAAATATGAAATTGTAGAAAGGGCCAGTTAGATTGATGGGCAACGTCCTCCACAAAAGATAATTGATATTCAGTAAATATTGGCGGATAAAATAATCCGAAAATTGGGTTTCCAAAAGCGGCCTAAATTAATTTGCAACTTCATAACAGCTTCGTGTCGACGTAAAATTTTTATTAAAAGCAAATCCCAGGCTTCACCCGACTTTGTTGCCCACGCACACAGTTACGCTGGAAAACAAATATTAGTGGTTCAATTTATTTATTGCAAGCCGTTATTTAAACTTACAGTTGGTCTGTTACGGTTGCCAGTGATGACATATGCTCGCGGAACCGACAACCATTGGGGAGTAAAGGTTCTCGAATGGTGATCACGAACCGGATGCAGTGTTGGAAGGCCCCGCCCCCACCCGATGGACCGACGACATTTTGAAAGTTGCGGGAAGTCGGTGTATGGAAATGGCTCAAGACTTTTACAGACTGATGATGATGACTGTTGGTCAGACGATATCGTAAAAACTGGGAAATCATTGGACTTGAGTGGCGCAAAATCGGAAAGTTTGCGTGCTAAAGAGGAGATACTACCTACTATAGGTACCCAGCAGTGGTTGGATGTGGGTTGATTAGATAGATAGAAAGCTACCGTGTGGTAACAGCGAACTAAATACAGGGTAGGGTTTACTAACAATGTAAAGTTGAATTCTGACTGTTATAATCTTATATCATTTTCAACTACATTTAGAGTGTGTGTTTCTTTTGTGGCCTACGGGATAGAACTCAACTCATAACGAGGTACAAGAGGAGGAAGTTTGTAAGAATATATCATAGCGGTGTTTTCACTTTCTAGTTATAAACTGGCAAGAGGCCCGCCTACGTGTTACGACCCTGAACAACTGGGCTCAAGTAATGGGACACATCACAATAAAATAATACATACATACATACATAAAATCACGCCTATTTTCCAGAGAGGTAGGCAGAGACCACGGCTTTCCACTTGTTACGACCCTGACATAACTCTTTTGCTTCATTCACTCTCATCATTCATCATACACGCACTTCGGTTACTCTTGACCTGGCCTTTTTCAAAACGTCGCCGATTTGGTCACTAAATATACGCCTAGGTCTTCCCCTTCCAACGGTCCCATTCACACTCCCCTTATACACCTGTTTCGTAAATCTTTCATTCATCCTCTCTACATGACCAATAAAATAAAAAATTATAAAATTAAAAGTCTTTATTTCAGACTTCAGAGATCCATATTTTTTTAGTAAGAACTTATATGCTATGTTATTATCTGAATGTTATTATACAATACATAATTAGAAATTAAGAACCATCGAACTTATCGGCCATCGAACCAATCAGCTATAACGCGCAGGAGGCTGTTGCGACTGGCGCACACCCGACGCAGCACGGCGGAGGCGGCGCGCGCGCGCAGCACAGCCGGGAAGCTGTCCAGCAAACATGCCTGACGCACTGCACCATCGCGGCACAATGCATTTGTCGCCTAGAGACGGTAAGAGCGTGCTGCTACGGGCAGATGTTTTCTAGGTGGTGTCTTGTCTTATGAAGTTATGAATGATGAAAGTCGAGTAGTCTAGACGAGCATAGGTACGTCTTTTCCCTTGTTGGTCGTTTAGCTAACAAAACGACACACAATAAAATTATTACAATATTAGCGGAAGCAAGCCTATTTACATGACTGAACCTCGCCGTTTGATTAGTATAGCAATCATAGAATGTTGGTAATCGCCTACAAACTTCTGACAGCGGATTTATTAAAATGTCAGACACATTATATAGACCAGACTTTACATTAGGATTTCCTTTGTATGGGTGTCAGAAAATAGAATCTATTGGTAAACGTAGGTCACACTTAGCAGTTTTTGAAGTAGCGAGAACTAGCGACAAGGAAAATTCACCATTTTGTATTCGCAACCTGCTTGTCACACACAGCGAGTAGGTTATCGTTTAGTACCACTATGTGTGACCTATACGTGAGGAAGAAAGTTGAAAAAAATGCCCTATCGTTTGTTGCAGCCTGCACCTGACTTAAATCTAGTAATCTTTTCTCCAGTATCCTCTTTAAAGATTATTAAACGTGTACAGTTAATATGAAGAAGCATGTGTTCCCACGCCGCCGGGCCAGTCCGGTTATATTTCACCAAAATGCAATCTCCGTTCCGAGTTTCCGCCTTGCGGGTAGCTGGTCTTAAGTGCTCCTTCCGTTTGAATCTAGTAACGTAGAAGTCTGGATTCAAAGAGCGATGCTATTTTAGACATTACAGAGGTTTTAATACGCGAGGCGAGATTAAAAAAAATGATTCCAATTCTAGTGAAAGATATAAAAACTCACTTATAAAATATGTCGATATATGATTTTCAGTAAATCAGAATCCAGCTTCATAAAATATTTTTTCGCAAAACAAATAAACATCCATTCATACCATAAATGACCAGCTTTTATAAAGGTTTTTTTAACTTCCATACGAAAACTAGCATTATATATTATATTATTTTTTTCATAGAATAATCCCCTTTCGGTATAGTGTATTAGTGAAGGAACACGTTGTATAACAGAAAACACGGTTTTCAACCCTTATAAATTATCAGTATTTGCTATAATTCCGATGTATGACCTCTAAGAGGCTCCTTTCGTGCACAAAAGGAGTTCGTTTTACTAAAATTGTTGGTGTCGTTGGTTACGTGATACAGATAAGATAAAGATAAAGATAAATTTATTTCGGTAACAAACGGTATTTGTTTAGTTTTTGAAACTCTCTTATGATCTTTAGGCTCATAATTTTGCGATGAGAATTTTGATGGTATCCGCACTGCACTGTAGACATCCGCTCGGATCTCCAGGCGCTTAGATGCCTACGAGATGTCTAAGAGGGTATTCAGAGACGTCCAAACATTATATTTGGCACATGCCTCCATTTTGCATGTAACGTGCAAGCCCATCGCCTCTTATGTAGGGATACTAAGTGACTTGATCTTTTCCTCCACTGATTTCAAATGCACAATTTTTTTTAACAGCGCGGCGTTTCTATCTAAACCAACATTTATCTCCTTTTTATATTATTTTCATTATTTGTTTGGACTCCATAATGAATAACTCTGCCTTCTGCGCTAGAGGTCGCGGGTTTGATCCCCGCACTGGACAAACATTTATGACTTTTTTTTTTTTTTTATACACAACTGAGTTGGCAAACAAACATACGGCCCACCTGTTGGTAACACACACAGACTAACACAGATGTTTGTTCTGTGTCTGGGTGTTATATATATGTCAGTCTCTGGTACCCATAGTACAGGCTATGCCTAGTTTGGGATCAGTTGACCGTGTGTGATATGTCCGAAATAAAAAAAAATAAAAAATAATGGTTCAGTTTTTCCTTCACCAAGAATTCTGTTTATTCAGGTATAATATATTTTAGTTTTCTAGCTCAATATGTAGAATTTTCTGTTTAGTGAAAAATCAAAGATGCTTTTATTTCCCACGATTAGCGTCAATAAAAACACGAGATTTATTCGCCTAGACAATCGCATTCGCATTCGTCTCAATTACTCGGACAGGCCATCTGTCAATCACGGCTCCCGAAGGAGTGATTCGTTACCAATTTTATTGGAAGGTAAGGGGATCTGTTCATAATAATAACTAAGAAATTGTCATTTGCATACCAACTATGGAAGAACATAATTGATTCTTATTTATTTATTTAATGATGTTCAGGCAAATCTATTTATATTTATTTTATACTTTCGACTGCCCGCGACTGAGTTTTTTTTTTTTTTTTTTTTTTATGTTATACGGAGGCAAACAGTCTTACGGCCCTCCTGATGGTAAGTGGTTACCGTCGCCTATTGACATTAGCAACACCTGGAGCATTGCTAATGCGTTGCCTGCTGAACCCCTCCCCCCTTAAAGAGCTCTGGCAACCTTACACACCGCAGGAACACAACACTATTTGAAACAAATAATGTTATTTGGCTGATTTGAGATTTTTTAAACCATGTCATAGCAATTAATTACGAAAAAGTAATTAGCCAAATCAGTCGGGCCGTACTCAGGTGATGCTCCGTCATACATATTATTGTGGCAACAGATTTTTTTATGAACATAGATTTTATTTATCCTTAGTGACAAATTAATTTATATTTATTCATACAGTTCACATAGTTTTGTCACCTCCCCTAAAGACTCTGACTCCGACGGTCTTAAGCATTTCCATCCACTGACTACCATCAGCAACCCTCACAATATCATCATAAAGAAAAAGTATGTTCTTCTCTTCTCGTATGATGTGATATTGGAATTCAAATGACTATGTTTAGTAACAATTCATCATTCACTTTGCTTGCCACACGTAGATATTTCACGGTTTCTTTCAAACTGATATTTTTCACCTAAACAAACATATCACATTTTGTTTATGTGATTATACTAGAGCCGAGCTCGTCTATCAACAAACACGTTATTCTCTATGCTGGGTTTGTTGCTGTGATCATTCACGATGTTTTATTCGAAAAATCATAATTTGTATTTATCCGTTCCGTCATTTGAAGCGTAAAAGAAATAGGAGATACATACATGGAGAGAATTGTTAATCTGAATCTTATTATAACAACATCAAGGTTCACATAAGGGCGCTTATAAACGATATACGGTGCGGTTCTGGCATCCGACTTTTGACGCAGCTATAATATTACGTATTATAGCTGCTGAGAACTGACTACTATTCGACCCAACGGTTCAGTATTGCCATCCAGCGTGGCAGTTCAGCCGGCAGTTCTTGGGGGCGCTTGCGATTGTAATTGATTTGGAATAATTGAGCTATCTTTAGATAGCTCAACTGTTTCTTAAGTATTTTGAGAAATAGTTGTGAATATAATTTAATTGTCATCATTATCATTTTCATCAGCCTGATGAAGTCCACTGCTGAACATAGGCCTCCCCCAAAGAGTGCCATGACGAACGGTCTTGAGCCTTCTCCATCCACCGACTTCCCGCAACCCTCACAATGTCGTCAGTCCATCGGGTGGGGGGCCTTCCAACACTGCGTCGTCCGGTTCGGTAATTTAATTGTATGACCTTTAAATTTCTTCACGTAAATAAAAACTTAAAAAAAAACCGAAAAATGTTTCTTTATTTTATGCGTATATATCAATGGCCACAAAAAAATGGTGTATATTATAAGCAGAGTCACTACTATATTGTCTTTGGCAGAGTCCATCATACAATAAACACTATCATTTGCATGTCCCTGAAAAGTAGTCTCTAACGCATACAGCGTCATACCGCATGCCTTTGAAGAAACATGTTTACAAAGATTTTGGCATGATTAATGTATATTTAATATCAGCCCGATAAATAATGTACGATGGTTTGCGATGGCGAAAAACTGGGCGAGCACGAGTGTCCATAACTCATGAAATTTAATCATGAGCCGGCCAAGTTGCCCCAAGTTGAGAATTCCATCGAGGTTAGAAAAACATGGGCCGCTATTGAAGTTTACACAGTACCTACCACGTACTTTACTTGGATTGCTCTTGTTGGTTTCGTGATAAGCGACTCAGTCGATAGCTTATTATAAATATGATGTAATAGTTGAAGTGGAAGTGGGTAGCCCATATAGCTTGCACCGACTAGGTTGTCGGTGCGTGCTATGATATAGCCTATCCACTTTAGGTAGTTAATGATGGCCCCAATGAGTTTTATCCTCCTATTGAAGGTCCTATTTAGTTATTTAAAACGTGAAAAAGAGAAAAGATATGGAACCTGACGAATAAAACCTTATTATCCTTATAGTCGTGGAGACCCTAGCTGAAGAAGAAGCCTCTCCAATTTGACCCGTGGATGTCGTAAGAGAAAAAAAGCAAGGGGACAGTCAGCAGCATTAACAACAATAGCTTTATCTGCGCTCGTCAACCCGCATGCCCAGAATGGCGAGCATAGGTAAATCTCCCCAAATGATGTACCTACACAAAGTGCCAACGTGATACGGATAATAGAATTAAAGTCTATTTAACTTTGAAGCAGTATAGCTTTGAAGCTTTTGAGATGTATGACATCTCAAAAACGAATGCCATCTCTATATAATTTAATATTTGCACAGACGTTAACGCCAACAAAAAAATAATCTTGTTAGACCCCTAGGTCTCTAGTCCCCGGTGGCAACCTGCTATTCTTAGTTTCGGTAGCGGCTACGCTACTCTCTTTTTACTATGTCATCATCATCATCATCAGCCTGTAGAAGTCCACTGCTGGACATAGGCCTCCCCTAAAGAGTTCCACGACGAACGGTCTTGAGCCTTCTCCATCCACCGACTTCCCGCAACCTTCACAATGTCGTCGGTCCATCGGGTGGGGGGCCTTCCAACACTGCGTCGCCCGGTTCGTGGTCGCCATTCGAGAACCTTTACTCCCCAACGGTTATCGGTTCTGTGAGCTATATGGCCTGCCCACTGCCACTTCAACTTGCTAATTCTGAGAGCTATGTCGGTAACCTTGGTTCTTCTACGAATTTCCTCATTTCGGATCTTATCACGTAGTGAAACTCCTAGCATAGCTCTCTCCATAGCCCGTTGTGCAACTTTGAGCTTGTGTATGAGGCCAATAGTTAACGACCAAGTCTCAGTGCCATATGTCATCACTGGCAACACGCACTGATTGTAGACTTTCGTCTTGAGGCTCTGCGGTATCTCCGACGAGAAGATATGACGAAGTTTCCCAAACGCTGCCCATCCGAGTTGGATTCGTCGGTTGACCTCTTTGTCGAAGTTGGACCTACCTAGTTGAATCGTCTGACCCAAATAGACATAGTGATCTACAACTTGAATGGTATCGTTCCCAACATTTACCGGTATGGGTGCGACATGAGCATTAGACATGATATTTGTCTTGCCCATGTTCATTTTAAGACCCACCTGTTGGGAGACGGTACTGAGGTCTCTGAGCATTGCACCAAGTTCCTCCAGCGATTCTGCCATTATGACTATATCATCGGCGAATCGAAGGTGAGTGATGTATTCGCCATTGATGTTGATCCCATGTCCGTCCCAGTGCAGAAGCTTAAAAACATCCTCCAATGCAGAGGTGAACAGTTTCGGAGAAATGACGTCTCCCTGTCTCACCCCTTTTTGCAATTGGATCGGATTTGTGCTCTGGTCCTGGAGTCGGATAGACATGGTGGCCTTACTGTACAAACACTTCAACACTACTACTACTTTTTACTATGTATAAAAATTATATAAACATTGGTACTATTGACAAAAATATCAATAACAATGAGAAGATTTAATAAACTAAGATGTAACTTTTAAATTATTGTAGAGATAACTAGTTGTAGTATGCTCACTGATAGTAAAGACACTCAGTAGAGCTTTTCACCGTATTATTATTTAGGCAAAGTGGTCGGACCGTGTCACAGTGTCTAATCAAGCTAAACATAAGTATCTTTCACAAACGTTTCCAGCATGCCTAAAATACGAACAAACTACTTCATCTAAACAAAAATCTCGCAGTGACAGAAATGGCGCATAAATTGCGTGTTTCCTACGTGACTGGTCGTCCGTCGCCTCGTCACGTCGGCAATGTAAGCTAAAGGTTTAGCCATAGAATAGCCACTTATCAGAAGCGATACTCCCGCACTTTGACGATTAGGTACCTAAGAAAGTGATGTACAATTATAACGTAGAAGATATAGGTGGAGTTGAAAAGCGAGTAAGTTCGGCGATGGCATGTGATTACGTAACTGAAAGTTGAAAAGGCAATGCGTTTCTGTAAGCCAGTATTATCACGTGTGTTTATGCCCCGGCTCCATAAATAATACATGTATCGTTCTGAAGTACCAGTTACGCGGCTATAACACTAAACTGGCTGTAAAAACAAAGCAACGGTTTACTGCAGCGATTGTTGTGGTCGTAATACTAAAGGGGTGAATCCAGGCTTACAAACAAGTATCTATATAGTATATACTGGATGGTGTCGTGCTTGGTTCATCGTATGTGTAGGTTAGAAGTTGGAATAACGAGAATGTTTCTAATTATACCTATAATGTGAATTTGCAGCTAAGCTATTAGTGATTTTATTAAAAGACCGTTAATAGTTTCCTATAACCTATTACTTAGCTGTGCGTTGTATAAAATTTATATGACAATCGTGGCGGATTGAAAATGAAAAAAATGAAAATGTAAAAATATTTATTTACTGCAAAAGTATACAGACTAACTTAATTCTAAAGTTTTGAGGTACTTTGCAGACAACTATTTGGTTAAGGTGGAAGTATCTAGTGGTTTCCTCACTAGGCTAAGCCTGTATCGAGGAAACCAAGCTATTAAATCAAAAGGAAGATGGCTCGGACAACAGGTGCGATTACCATGGTACCAATATTCTAATAAACTTATATATGTATATTATTTTATGATTAAAGCTAAACATTATAAACTAGTAGTTCCTCTGTATCATCATAAGATAATGACGCAAGCCACTCATGTAAAACATGTTTTGCCTCGGTGACAGTTAATTTGCAGGATTTGCAGTCTTGGCCGCTCTAGGCCCCAGGCCATGTACCACCCCTTTCTCAGCACCCATCATTAGACTAGGTACATAATGAATTTTCTTTATTGCCAACTTTATCTAAATCAAAATCAGAAATTTAATTAACTATAATACCTACTAATTTGTCAATATATTCCGAGATGATGAGCTTATCTACGACAATTTCTACAAATTTTTGGTCACGATTTGCCGCCTCTAATATCTGGCCGCCCTAGGCCCGGGCCTACTGGGCCTTAGGGCAAATCCGCCACTGTTCAAAATTGATGTACATTTCCAAAGATTTGTAATCACACTGTACAAACACGCAACAAAATACAAACGAAATAGCATTTCCGTTGAAAAGGGTGGCTCTATGAATCCATACTTTCGCGGGCAGTCCTCTAAACTTATCGCATAAAGGAATGGAGATGTGTTGTGATATTTCTTCGGTAACAAGCGAAGTTTTGTCCTTCGGAGTTATACAAAGTGATTCGATATATGTATACTATCCATTTGGCAATAAGGTTTGTTCTACGGCTTTTGGAAATACGACATTTTTGATTGATTGCTGATTCTAAAAAGAACAGTGAAAACTTTTTATTTATTGTTTTTTTGGCTACATTTTAACCGACTTCAAAAAGATATCTCCGCCAAATGTTAACGATATCTCCGCCAATACTAAACCGATTTTGATAATTCTTTCGCTGGTGTATAGAGTATGATCCCGGGGTGGTCCCATATTAATTTAATTCCTGAGGGATTGCTATTTCCGTAAAACTTAAAAAAACGTCATCATCTCTTGAAATCACGACTTGCCGAATTGTTTTTTTGTCGACTGTGGTATGTTATGGTTATCCCCGCGACTTCTGCTATTTTTACATAAACTTTAGCCTTAGGGGTTGTGTGTCGGGAATTCCTTTTAGTGCACCCAGACGTTACAACATAAATTTCATACCTACTCTTAGGACTTTTGGTTAGGCTCTGCGTTGATTGTCACAGTGAATAAAACCACCACGTTTTATTGTCTGTCAGTTAGTCAGTACCATATGAGTTATTATTTATGATAAATGAATGTCATACTTACTTTGGTTTTTTGTTCGAAAGTGTTGGTGGCAGGTGTCATCCTCAGTAGGTAAGCAAAACGCAAAGAGGTTGATAACAAAAAAAGAGGTTTTTATTTTGTGTGATTGTTACCTGCTGTTGTTTCTTCTGTTTGCTTTTATCTCTGTCTGTGCTCTATTAAAAAAAAAGTTGGTATTAATCTTGTAAATATTCAGGAACTTGAAGTCGGTTTTCAGTTTTTGTAAAAAATACCTTATCTTTCATTTTGTTGATGGAATAATTCTCTTCTGGGATAGTATACCTACATATTCACTAGCTACATTAATCACCTTGTATGGATACTTAGTACCTATATGTTTGTCCGCGGTTGAGTTCCTGCCAAACATTTCGATTACCTTATGCCATGTGCTCGTTTGTGAGTGGATTTTTATTCTCACTCATTGGTCGGTAGACGAACCCAAACTCATAAAATAATTTGATACATAACATTTTTTTAAATACGAGCATACGGATTGTCTCCAAAGTTCAAACTATATTTATTTTTGTGTTACTTTTTCTGAGCGGCACAACATTTTGGTTAAATAATCATTTCTAAGAATACCTTTGGCTTCAGATTCAACGTCAAGAAAAGTGCGGGCGTAGCCGAATCAAAATCAAAATAAACGGCTGATTAGTTTTTATCTATTTCGGTGTCGTGTTTACGTGTCGACAAATAATATTTAATTAAACTTGAAAATTAAGCTTGAAGCCGGGACGGGACTCCGTCAAATTGCGCCAGATTAATTTTGATTCATTTTGTGTAGCTTCCACCTGTTCAAGATTTAATTAAGTCGGGAGTTTGCTCGATAAGTAGCTATCTCATTTCACTTGAAGCTTCTTTGTAACGTTTTGTATCAATACCTACTTGAAGGCTAGCCCCCGTATTTTTAGTAGAGTTTATGTTTACATTTTCCTCAAACTGATATTATTTTCATCGCTTGCTGACAAAACTGCTTATTTTTTTGAAATGCTTCACTTTTTTCCTCATGATGACTAATGACAGGAAACACTACCTGTTATGAATTTGTTTTATTACTTACTTAATGAGCAAATAAAAGAGGTAGGTACCCTCGTATTCATTCGCTATTAAGTTTCACTCCACTCATACTGACAGCAGTCTTACATTAATTTCATAGAAAATACTATCAATTTTGATTATTGTTTTTGAAATATTCCTTTAAAATCCAGTCACGGTGATTAAAGATACGAGCCTTAGAGATTTAAGTGGTACATATTATACAGTTTATTGCAATAAGCCAGACAAGTAAATCTACCTACATGTTAAACAAGTACTGCAACAAATACTGCAAGTGAAAACCATTGATGTGTATGTAAAAGTATGAACATAATTCTCTGTAGTTTCCTTTTAAAAAAACAGAAGTACTAAAATAACTGGAGACTCTATAAAGTTGCCGGTTGGTCAGCATGTGCTCGTTACCGCACAAATAAATAGTCAGGAATCCAAACCAAATACAAATAAACCAAATCCTTTGACTGCTCAATCATGCATAAAGACCAACATTGGCTACTCGACTTTATTAGTGTACTTTATTGCAAAATATTTGGCTATAAGCCAGTTACCTTACTGATACACTACTCGTATTTCAGTTACGAATTTCGCAAGCGAATAGATAAGAGTATTCTATGTCAAATCGATTTAGTGAAAAATATATAATAATATAGCATTTTATTCAGATCCTTTTACAATAAGAACTAACACTGGACTTATAAACTATTTAAACTAATATCTGTTGTTTTGTTATCTTTCCTAGATCTGTTTGCCAGTCGGCTAGAGAAAAATAGATAAGATAAATATACGGCATTGGATATTCTAAAACTGGTACTCTAAAGAATCCTGTCACTTTCCGTCTTGCAACCTGTCTTCGTTAGGGTGCGCGGTGCTGGGCACCTCATCAGTGCTAGTGCGGTATGGGTATGGCGGTCGATCAGCTCAGTCACCACGGATAATCATGCACTATGGCTGCCGGAAGAATCTCAAAACAAGAATCAGTGCGTCTGATCGAAGCGACGCGTGACCCAAGAGCTCCTGGCTCCTGTTATGCCCAACGGATCAGCATTGCCATCCAACGTGGCAATACCGCCAGCGTCTTGGGCCGCTTCCGACTGGTTGTGATCTGGATCAATTGAGCTATCTATAGACCGTCTTTAGATTGTGCAACTGCTTTTCGTGTATTTTGTAAAATGGTTGTAAATATTTACTTACCGTAAGAAAATGAAAAATTATTAACTTTATTAATTTTATTTTTCTTTCTACATAGAATATAATTCATAATTAATTTATAATTCATCTAATAAATTATGTACGTATAAAAAAATACTTATCACATCGTAATAAATTATTATTATTATTATTATTCATTTATTTCAGACTATGTCCATATTAAAGTTACAAATAATAATTACTTAATTAATTACATAAAATCATACATTACACAAAATTAAAATAAATAAAGGTAGGTATTTTAAACATTATAGCATTTTCCACTCGAGTAAAATCCAAGTTTATAGTATTCGTTAGTGCCCTAATAACTCTTTGATAAATAAGAGGAAATTACATAGAATCCAAGCGCGAATTCCAGGCGAGGTGACTTGAGACTTCATTATAATTTGAACAGCGTCAGATATTCATCGGACGTGATGTTATTTGGCCCGCGGTGTATTTCATTTAATGCCGTTTGATTGGCTCGACAAACATTTGTAGGGGATTGTTCACGTTCTTGCTCAATATTGAAATTGTAAACTGTGTAAAGATTTCAAAGTTTCCGGTGCCTGGAGGCTGCTCGTCTTAGCACTTTACGTGGGTGGTATTATTTCAATAATGAAAGTGTATCTCTTAGCTATAGGTATTTTAAAAAAATAGGTATCAAAATTTTTATTACTGTCAAATAATAAAATCTTTCCTACTAAAATTAAAAACGCGAAAGTTTGTAAGTATGGATGGATGGATGGATGGATGTTTGTTACTCTTTCACGTAAAAACTACTGAATGGATTTTAATGAAACTTCACAATAATATAGCTTATACATCAGAATAACTTATAGGCTACAATATATAAATATATTGTGTGAATTGTCCAAAATATGACGATAAGTGTTAAAAGTAAGTAGGAAAAAATCTACCATTTGCGAGCTATTCTGGCGAGCGCTGCCAAAACCGCTAGAGTTTTAGACTAAAACCGCGCAGACGAAGTCGCGGGTACCAGCTAGTAAGTTATATTTACTAAATTATGTACTATGGCCCCGCTTCGTTCGCGTGATGCTATTTTCATACCAACTGCAACCCTCCTTAGGGGTTGAGTTTCGTCTTCTCTCATTCTTAGGACTTCTGGTTTAGGCTGTGCGTTGTTTATCAGTCCGTCAGTCAGTCACATATGAGTTTTATATGTATTGATTATAATACGAAATGAGCTCCTTGATATTTAAGAATCTGAGCAAACAAAACCTCTTCTTAGAAGAATAGTACTAATGACTCTTTATAGGTATTAGCACATCGGGCTAGGTCAGAGTACATAATGCCTACATAAACATAAATTAAATAAATTTAAGTAGAGGCACTTAGGCTCATTAAAGTTTTTCTAATGAGATAGTATTTCTAAAAAAGAACCAATAATCTTCATGAAAATAATGTCAGTTGAGTGAAGTAAAAAATATATACTAACGACTATTATCTCAAACGCACCAGCTGACAAGAGACGTCCTAATAAAAACCTCACTTATTCTAACCATGCGGCGTCAAGGAATCAGCTGAAAGCAGTTCTACCGATTCTGGGCCACAAAGCCGACAAATTTTACCGCCATTCACACGGAAGGGTGGTCCCCTAGTCTTATTGGAAATAAGCGAATTCTGCTGGAGACGGAAGTAGGTCGCGATGTTTTATGAGCGTCCACAATGCTGCAGCCACTACCTGTTTTTGTATAGGTACAGCCTCCGCTCCGTTATCGGCTTTTTGCGCACCGATCAAACTCAAACTCAAAAGGTTTTTATTTCAATAAAATCACTAGGATCACTTTGAAACGTCTTAGAAACTAGGTGAAGCTACGCCTGTTCCTCGCGACCAAGCCTAGAAGAATCAGGTGACAAACACGGCTCAGGTAAAGCAATTTAAATGTTCGTTAATGTGTGATTATTGCAACAATACTTATATACTCTCCCTCTTATTTATAATTAGTCACTAACTTTATCGGCTTTATAACTCTGACCCTGTCCTTTTCTAATATTAAGCAAAAGAAAAGATATAATTTTACCGACCCAATAAAGTTAATGAGTTTTTATGTTTAAATGTGAAAATGTGTTTCTGTTGGCTGTTTAGTTGACAGTCTCGAAGATTTATAGTTTTTTTTTTTATATATTCCGGACATATCGCACACGATCAACTGATCCCAAACTAGGCATAGCCTGTACTATGAGTACCAGAGACTGATATACATAATAGATATATATTTAACAACCAGACACAGAACAAACATCTGTGTTAGTCACAAATGTTTGTCCAGTCCAGGCCAGTCAGTTCAAATTCGTGTTGAAAAGTGCTGACACGCTCACTTTGTATGACGTCTTATTGCCATTCAAATGCGAAGCAGGGCCCTTGATTGAATTTATTTACGTGAATTGGCCCTCTAAAGCTGCTTCATACGTTGTAAATGTTTAATGAGACCGTCATACACTGACCTTGTTTGCCTACAGTTAAACAAAACAAAAGCTCCAATTTCCACATTATACAAGTAACTTGACGCCCGCCGCATACGGAATGAACTGAAACCAACAAACCGAATCGCCGTAAGTTAAGTGTAATGTTAGGTTAAGTGAAATTTCATGCTGCGTAAAAATTCACAGATGGATGAAAAGATACAGCTGAACGTATGAAACCCTTCTAGTTTTTTAGTAATTTTGATAAAAATAGAGTTCATTTAGTACCCACTCATTATGAAGTATTTACGCTAATCTATTTATCTTACATATTCTAGGTGGGACAAAGTAGATTAGATATCTGAAGTATTAACTCTCTAACGTTATTGACTGACTGTCTGACAACCAACGCACACACAACCTAAACTATAAGTCTTAGAATCATGAACCTGTGAATGTATCTTCTTTTTATAGTGTAGAAGGCAATAAAAAAGGAATTTTGGAAATTCCAACCCTAATTTCTATCCCTTGACAACCTCGGTGGCGTAGTGGCCGAGTGCCTGGGCCACTAAGCCAACTCGATTCTCGCTGCGGGACAAATATTTAGATAACTAACATGGATATTAGAAGTTTATCTTAACAACCCCTGAAAGGGGATAAAAAGGGTGTGTTTGATTTCAGATACTATTTGTAGGGGATTTAAATCCTTCAGTGGTTCAAGTTCAAGTCTAATCTGCTAATAATTCCATAAGTCAAAAAAAGTCAAGTCAAAAGGCATTTATTTCAATACAATCACTAGGATCACTTTGAAACGTCTTAGAAACTAGGTGAAGCTATGCCTGTTCCTCGCGACCAAGCCTAGACGAATCAGGCAACAAACACGGCTTGGTGCCTATCATTTTTTTCGATTATCCTTTTTCACAAAATGGAATTTAAAGCTTCAGTGTGGTGCCGATCGAACTAGGTGAGGCTCAAAAGAAAAGTAATCTAATTATAATCCTTAATAATATATAATCCTATAATAATATAATCCTCAAATAAATATAATCCTATTATTATTATTATTAATTCATATTATTATTAATCGAACCTATCTATTACAACTCGAAGAACCTGCTACGCCGTAGCACATTTCGTAGCGACGCTACGAAACTGGCTTACAATATTTAAATTTTTTACAGCGCCATTACGTTGGTACCTATTCCCACATCTAAGGGTAAAATTGCTCACTTATTCTCGGGAATGCGAAAGCAAGAAGGCGATTTAGTCCAGCAGTTCCGACGGCGTCCGACACAATGATGTATTAATGGCCGCGGGGAAACAACTTCAGCTCAAGAAAACCTTAAAAAACAGCTAACGATTTGCTTATAGTAAACTGCTAGATTGCGCCCGCGGCTTTGCTCGCGTGGTATCTACATAAAAATCACTATTCCAGACTATAATCTATCTCTGTGCCAAATTTCATCCAGATCCGTTCAGCGTGATTTAGTATCAAACATCCATCCATCCGTCCAAACTTTCGTATTTATAATATTAAAGTAGGTAAGATTAGTCTCGACCGCAAATTCCTCCACGTATTAAATTACTCTGGATAGTTAGGTAAGGTTTTTTTCTTGTTGATACCTATAAATTAAATCGATATCTAACTAATCATATAAACGATAGAGTAAATCAGTAGACGTCGACAACTTTAGGTACTTAATAGCACAACTGCTATGCGGACTAAGATTTTGGTTCATAAATTCCCCCCAAACTTTAATATTTTATAATATTTATTGTGTATTTTGAATTATGTTGTCCCACTTAAATTTAGTATCTATGTGTTTTTAAAACATGAAATAAACAATTTTTATTTAATTTTTATTTATTTATTTTTAATCCGAAAAACTCTAAAAGCGCCGCGCAAACGTGCTCTATTGTATCAACACGACAATCGTTTAGAGACACAATGGAGGAAATTTTTAAAGAAAATAAACGTTCCATTCGAAGTAAGAATCGCGATGTCACGAACATACTAGTTCGAGACGTTTTGAGTATCTCCCAGGACCGTTCAGGAAACAAGAAATAATATTCCATCAGATTGTTATATCTTTATTTGTTCAGTTATAGTAGGTACGTATTCTTTGAATTGTTGATCAACACGTACGGAGCTGACTAAAACCATGTTCGATATGTTTTTTTTTTATTTTTTATACGAAATATGCTCACGTTTGACCACAATCTCACCTGATGTTAAGTAATGATGTGGTCTACGGTGTAGCACGTTTGCCTAGAAGAAACCTATTCACTCTGGTCTTGAAGACACCCAAATTATAGGTATTCGGAAACACAGACGCTGGCAACGAGTTCCACTCTTTGGCTGTCCGCATTATAAAGGTAGACGCAAAGCGCTTGGTGTGGCAAGGTGGTATATCAACCATGAACGGATGTCGCGTGTCCGTGCGTCTGGTTGTCCGATGATGGAATGGGGATGGGGGGACTAAATCAAAGAGTTCAATCGCACGCTCTCCGAAATGTATCCTATAAAAGACCGATATGTCATCTAAAATTTATTTTATGATGATCCTTACACTTTCAGAATACCGTTAATTTAGGGCTGGTGCTTACCTCGGACAAAGGAACAGTATAGCGATCCAACGAGGTAACGTCGCCAGCCTCTTGGGCAAACTGCCCTATTGGTAAAACTGTGGTTGGTGATCTGAACCCGGTGTTCTACGAGTACCTACTTGTAGTCGTAGAAAACACAGGTCATTCCTAGAATTAATTAAGCTTAATTTGACATTCTTTTTTTTCTGTTAATTATATGGATAAATAAATAAAATATTTCCTGGTTATGAAATACGAGGTGATTTTGAGTTTGACTTTTAGGAGCTTGATATCGTTGAGCTATATCGCATACCAAAAAAACGATCGTACCAAAAAACTGCTAGCTGAACTAAACTACTTATAAGCAAACTGACAGTGCGTTTCCAAAATGACATAGCATGTGAGGAATAGAATTATAGCTATGCATGGGATAGTTGGTGAGCCGCGTCGCATGCCTCTTTTTGTTCTAGTTGTATTGAAATTAGAACTGGAACAAAGCTCGTCCCAGAAATCCACTGGTGTGTTTCGCTCGCTGCACTAATAAAATAGCGGTTCCGAGCCATTAAACTTGCGGCTACCCTTCGAAACTCTTTGTTTCTATTAAGCGTAGCCTGAAAGTAAATTACCTGTGCAGCCGGTGTGATGTAGTTGTATAACTATTTCAATTACATCAATCTGCTGGTATGTTTTTAATAAGTGTAGACTAGTGGTTCGCCCCGAACTGAGATCTCGCGACGTCGGATAAAAGTTGTTGCTTTGATGATCGTTGTGGCAGAAAAGATAAACTTTGAAAATCGCACCTTTAGCATGTTTTAAACAATAACCAGTCTTAACTACGAAGTCACTGAAACTTTACGAAATGGCTCACTCAGAGATCACGCTATATTGGTTTTTTAATGTTAGTATTTTCGTTGTATGGCGAAAACCATTTAACTTAGAATAAAAATTAAAATCTTTTTGGAAAGTATCAACAAAGCTCTTTCAATATGACACTACCTTATTATTTACTTTTTTTAAACCCCATTTTGGACCTATCTTGGCAATCCCGTGGTCCATTTAACTCATAGACGGTTCGAAAGTTATGCAAATAGACATACAAGCATTCAACGCAAATTTCTCCTAGTTGTTTGAGAGATCATCGCTCGCTCGATCAATAAAACGTAGATAAAATGAAAGATATTGGATTTATATGAAATATGATATATGTAAAAGTAACTCTATTCAAATTGTATTGTGAAACCATTGAACCGCAACTCACAAACCTAATATTATTGAAACTGTCCGTCTCCACAACCGAAATCTATATTATTTGAAAGATCTCCATTATAACTCTCCAAATTATAACTCAGAACTAATAACATCAACTGAACATAACGAAAATAGAAGTGCAAACAGATTTGCTAGATATTTGAAATAATATTTTCAAAATCTCGGACAATACGTCGGATATTTTGAAAATATTGGTCTGTGCGATTCTTTCAGCGGATAAGATATCCGCCGGCATTTTTTTAGCCATCATAAAAACTCGAAGGGACCAGACCAGACACATGCCATAATAACATGTATCTCACAAAACACAAGGTGATTCATAGCATATATACCATCCCGAAAGGGGGATATTCTATCAACAAAAAGAAAGAATATTAGAAAAAAGAAACCTAATTTTTATCGTATTTTCTCGAAACTATCTCCAATTAGCGTTTTTTTTGTATATTTATCATCTTCATAACTTATTACCAAAAGTGAGAGAATCATGATGCCTTTTGGCATCATGATTGCTACCTAAACAGCTGATTCAGAGTATGAACTAATTTGACCTGAGACTAATTTTTTCAATGAATTACGAATTAACAAACTTTATTGCCAATTGGATGTAGAATAGAATAGAATCATTTATTAAGAAAGATGATACACATAAACACTGGTTAATTCTAATATTATGTGAACAAACTCTGTTTCGTCATCCATACATTCATTAACAATAAGTAGAACAAGCCTCTTTCGGAATAGCATACATATTACGAATAACCTTGTACATATATATATATTTATGTACCTATATTATATTGCTATTATATGTACATATTTTAAATAGCAGTCCAACCATTCACTCTGTCGCTCATTTCACTTTATTCTATTTACTTGCTCAAAGCACAGAGATGCTTGCGCTCACTGCAGTGTACTGTGTTACACAAAATAGAGAATTTTGTGAATACCTATAGAAAGCTTTATGACTGCCATAATTAAGGATATCGTTCGTCAATATAATTATCTATGGATTTTATAAGTTCTAGAGTTTTAAGAATTGATTAAAATTTTGTAATAAAAGAATCCATCAGTAGATACACCTTTCTAAGGAAATGAGACCATGAGATCTCAGAGTCGGTAATAGTAACAAGCAATACATTTCGACTTTGATACTGAACACTGAACAGAGAAGCGAGCGAGTGCGGCAATTAGTAGTCAAGCATACAATGTTAACAAGCATCGAGCATTGTTGCTGCTTCTCTGTTGAATTATGTGATCCATGGAAGGTGCTTATTTACTACAGGGTGTAATCAGATTACTCCCGAAAATAAAATCACTAATTTCTATAAACCAAAAGATTCGAAGACATACAAAGCTTTGTTTCTTTCACTACACTGAATCTTTACGTACGTACTTAAACGATCTTCTTCTTTTCGTGTCTTGGCTCTTTTCAGGGCCACCATACCTCAACCTGGTCACTGACCATGTTGACATGTTGACTAAGAAAGAATCAGTGACACCAAAAACAACCTATTTTTTGGCGCCATTTTGTGTTATTTTTCAATATTCTGAAAATAAACGCAATGTTTGTTTACTTTTTATTCGCAAACATCGATTCCGAAATCCTTTTCATTTCTGAATAAATCATACATTCCATTCGAATTTCATGCGACGAGCCGTGTATATTATGCTATACATGTTAATAATATGTATGTAAATGTGAAATCAACAATACTTGGCTTAGAGGCTTATCGAAGCGGCAGGGTCGTGCGTCTGACAAAACATCGATGCCGCTTGATTAGGCAGTTCGGAGGGTCGACGCAGATTCAATCATTTAATATACCAGTTCATACTAAAATGTTTGCTAAGATTTGAGGAATGGTAAATACTCTGAGTTCATTTCACAATTTAAGTTTATCTGAGATAAGAGAGCTTTTAATGTTTTTATTCTTGCTTGTTTTTCTTCATTTTGCCGGACATCGCGAAATCTCAGTTCGAGGCGAACCACTCAAATTTATATCAAAAAACACTTATATTTGTTAAAAGTTTTCAAATCGAGATTCAAAGATACACCATGACTTTTTTTTTAAAGATGTAGACTGAACTAATCCTTGATTTATTCCAATACTGTCACCGAACAAAAATGCTCACCGGTGTTTTGCACGGGCGTTCCTAAGAAATTGTTTTTGTATTTAATCTCATCCCAGGTCGCGGGACGTTGCCTGGCGATTAAACACGTCTTTAGAAGATCGATGGACTACCCCGAACTGTTTACTTTCGTTGTTTCTTTGTGTTTCGCGATGGAAACGAGATTTTTGGAAGAATATTTTCCTTTGAATGTATAAATTCGGCAATGAAAGGAGTGATATATATCTGAATAAAAAACTGATTTTATCGCTCAAAAGACGAGAAGACGCAGCCATGGTTTGCGTTGTAGATTCTTATCGAACAAAATTGGAACAAACCTTCTTGTTTCTACAAGGTAATTCTTAATATTTACGCTATCCCGATAGGTGCTAAAGGTGCTTATTCTACACCCAATTGGCATTATAGTTTGTTTTACGACTTTTGGAAATTCGTAATTTTTCATTGAAAAAACATTATGCAAAAATCAGCGGTTGGGGTCAAATCAGTTCAAACGTAATTATTAAGGTGTTATAAGTAGCAGTCTAGGTGCCGAACTTCTCGTTCTTTTGGTAATTTGCCAAAAGCTTAAAGATGATAAAAGATCTAATATAGCTAATTTGGAAAAGTTCGGGGGAAAAATCTTAAAAAAATATAATGATCAGTTTTTCGTTTCTTTCTTTTTTATAATAAGCTCCTTACTGGACAGTATACATATTATGTATCATCTTGTAAAAAATGAAAAACTATAAATCTTAATATTAGTATTTCTTTGAAAATGTATTTACAGAAATAAAATTACAACTAAATAGTCAAGATAGACAAGTCTATACAACTATTTTACAAATTACACAAGAAACAGAAACATTCAGCTCTTTATGAACCAAACGAACGGTAAAGGACCTGTAGATATTTCAATTCGGAAGCTTCCCCATTCCCAAGGTAAAAAGAACATGATGTAAGAACTAATAAATAATACACATGGCACAAAGTAAAAAGGAAATTAAAAGGAGAAAATGACAAAATATACAGTATCCAGTACGATAAAAATACTTTAACATACGTGAAACTGAAAAACATAACTTACATGAAATTGTATATAAACCAACAAGCAAGATACAAGATACAAGATACAAGATTTTATTAGTAAAAGCAGATTTTACAAGTCGAGTGTTACATATTAAGATAAGTAACAATTTTATTATATTGTATTTTATATAATTCATATATAAATTAAGTAGGTAATAATTATACTTCTTGGTTAATTAAATAATAATATTAATAGCATTTTTCTTTAAACACTACTATTACATTTAAATTTAGAATTTTAATTAATTGACCTAGGCGCGGGGACGGTGTTCTACAGTTCAGGTAATTCTGGGAATTCGCCCAAGCTGTAGAACACCCTCTCCTGCAGCCATGTCCTTATTCTATGCTTAAAAATGGCGGTGGAAGCGGCATTCCTTATCGCTTCCGGTATTCTATTATAAATCGAAGGGCCCATAACAAACACAGATCTTTCGGTCTTGCATAATTTGTGCGGTGGCGTGACCAGCCTGTGGCAGTACTTATTGCTACGGAGAGCGCGGTTAGGGTTAACACCACGGCGCTGGAACAGGCCCAAATTATGATGTGTGAACCGCGCTACCTGGTAGATAAGCTCACATGGTAATGGCATTATTTTGAGTTCCTTGAATAAGTCTCTGCATGATACATCGTCTGGGACGCCCACTATTGCGCGGACTGCCCTCTTTTGCATCACAAGCACCCGAAGTTATACGGCGCAGGCGAAGCACTGGTCATCTGGTCAACAACGTCCTTGTTTATTTGTAGAGAGCTCAATGTAACTGAAAAACTTAGAATCTGTTTGTCAGTTTCCATAATGTCCTTCTTTTTGAAAGTGCAGAATCTGACCAAAGTAGAACATGGTCTTGGCACAGTCGTCCTGAAGACTAGAAAATGCATATCGGTTGTCACCATGCGAAAATTAAAAGAAACACTTAAGCTTCCTTGCTGCGTACGAATGCAGCGCATACACGTAACGTACGAGTACAAACGCAGACATGAAGTACATTGCAATATATCCATTACCAAAGACACTATATTAGAATTTTTTTGCTACTATTGACATTAGGTACGCAGTTGATTTATGCGCGATAAGTGACGCGGCACCCTAGATTTCAATGTATTTGACGTCTGCGTTTGTACATTTCGTATAGGTATGCGATGCAATCATATGCAGCAAGGAACGTGTACAGTCGCCTCCAATAAGATGTATACATTCATATCATTAATATCATTTTGAAAATTATGAAGTATATACATCTTATTGCAGGGACTGTACCTACTGTGCTGTTACTGTGCCTCAAGCACGAATAATTTACGGAAGCGTTACGCATAAGTAAATGTATTTTATCAGCCAATTACATCGGCGATGCTTGAAATCTTTTCACCATCATCATTCATCATTTCAGCCGTCCGACGTCCACTGCTGAACATGGCCTCCCCCACAGGCAGAGCGAATTCCTTATCATGTGGGGGGATTTGCCCATAGGTACTCACCATGCTGGGCATGCGGGTTGGCGAGCGCAGTTCGAGCTTTCGTTGTTAAAATGAGGGACGCTGCTGTTCATCTCCTAGCTTTTTTCCCTTAGTCGCCTCTTACGAAATCCGCGGATAGGTAGATATGGAGAGGCCTATTCTTCAGCCGGGACCACCACGGCTGATAAATACATAATTCAATTTAATCTACCGTCTCGCATTGCCTCAAAATCTAAAACATTCTCACGAATTTAATTACTCGGAGCCATGTCTCGGATCGAGGTCCCACTGTATATTGCACAAAACTCTAAAGCAGACGGCTAATTTAGTTGTCCAATCTTCACATGCTGAGCTAGCTCCTCCAACTTTCATAGCAAAACTTCATCCGCGTTTTGACTAGCTTTTGAAACGAACGGAACTGCTGGCAGATCACATTACGGGAGTATCATTCAATTAACTTCAGGTTCATCGCATTAGACGTGTTCGAATGTCTTTATACATTGCGGAGTTTACTTTAGTAAAGCCGCAGGGCAAACATGCGATGCGCCGAACTAAAGCGAATTTGCATGTCGACACACCCAGCGCCGTGTTTACACTGTTGATGCTTCATTGAAATAAGTTTCACAAATACGACAGTTCAAATATTATCCATATCGAGCTTGCGGTGCTCTGTAAGCAAGAACGAGAAACGTGACGAAATATCGCCGTCGAGGTTGTCTGCGAATAGATACGAATTATTTGCTAATAATATCGGGCGTAAGCACTGATTCACGAAATCAGATTGGAGTATGGAAAAAAATATAATCTGAGTTTTGAATATACATTGTTAGTTCCTTTTGTCCCAGTTTCGGGGCTAGCAATACGTATTCTTCGAATATAAAACTAGGGAGTTTCCTTGAAGTTCCTAGGTAAGAATAAATTGGCCTAGCGCGTGTCGGACCACACACAGTGAGGAGTTCCGAACGACTTCAAAGCTTCTTATGAATTAAACGCGTCACCGTATCAAAAAAATTGTACATTATTACCTCCTAATATTTTTAAAATGTTATTCGACGATACCCAGCATGATGGCGTACCTAAGCAAAATAAATAAAAAACACCCATAATTCAACCTAAAACCTTTTTCTCGAAGGTTTTAGTTCATAATTTTGAAGGCGTCACTTACATTTTGCCTAACAAAATTGGAAAATTCAGCATGGTAACACAAATAGTCTGCAAGTACAACACGTCAGACAAATGGATATGGCGAAAAAAAAGGGACTACCTAGCCAGTTTTCAGAACCCTAAAACACAGTATAACTCAACAAGCTGATGCAATTATGCTTTCTACCACGCAACTTTGCGAGCACAAACGGCATTCATCTAGCTAAATTGTGTTTATATAAGGCTTCTCTGAGGTCGCTTGCCCACATGCCACATGTCTAAGGGCAACTTTGTAAAATTGTGGACGTGTGTCGGTGAGTTCCGGCACTTAGGTGTACACTGGTGTTTGTATTTCTCTGTTTAACAAGGGATGAATGTTTTACCTCGTGTCTTTTCAGGGTTCCTCAATTGAACGTTCGAACGAACGAAAAACGGTCACTGACTTAATACAGGTGACCAAAAAATAATTAGCGACACGACAAGAAGAAGAAGTCAGACAAGCCGCGGCCTGACTTCTCCCTCTTACAGCAACCCTACAAAAACCGGTAAGTCTCATAGTCTCACAGTGAGATAGGAGTAACTTATGAACATTTCAGAATCGGGCCTCCGATCTGACGCAGGCGGCGGAAATTTACTGAGATGTATTTGTGTTCTGTGTAACATCTAGGAGTTTGTCTTAGAAAGGCATACACACTGCAGCGAACACAGTCAGAACAATTTCGCACAATTTCGCAGTGAGCACTTTTATCCAACGATTATCGGTTTTTCGGACAAACAAAAAGGTGCGTGTCTGCTGAAAATGGAACTTCGTAGTAGAAGCCAGCGTGCGCGCACCGTCCATTAATGTTCGAGTATCTGATTTGTTGGGTATTGCTTATAATCTGTAAGTAGTAATAATATAATATGTCTGTGATAAAAAAAAGAAGTTTCAAGTTCTTAATTTGTTGCTAAAAAACACGGTATCTGACTGTATAAAGTTAATATCAGCTACAGTGTATTCAACATGTCTTCAGATAGCGTTATCTTAGAACTTAAATTTCATATTAAAACAACCATGGTAAATATACAGTTACAAAACTAGTAGTAAAGATAATATAATGATAATCATATTTTGGTGAGAATGTTTACTTTATCAAAAAAGTTTCAGTAAAACACGCTTTGTCTTTTAGATTTTCGCACTACGTTTACGTTGGAGTGTAGGGTTCTGTAGAGAAACGGGTATGTAGCCGGGTGAAATGTCGAATAATTTGCTTTTGTTAATTAAATAAATAAGTAAAATACGAGATAAGTAAAATATATATATATATAGAGTTCTCACCCCACACAAATCAAATTGGTGATCACAAGTAACTATGTCAAACAGCTAGCTATCGATTCTGGTGTGAGACTGACTACCTATAACTAGTAAACGGTATGACTGAAATGGGTGCCTGCCTAGTGCTTAGAATATTTCTATTTTCATACTTTCGCTAATATAACCTGATGTCTCTGAGAAAAATGGTACGTTAACGACCTCAGTGGCGTATCGGGCGAGTGTCTGTCTGAGACGCAAAGTGGGTTTGATTCTCGCTGTGGGACAAATGCTTGCATTATCTGCAAATATTTGTTCCGGGACTGGGTGTTGTGGTACGCGTAGTTTCTTATACCCACAACATAGACAGGCCTCTTAGCTCTGTCGGTAGTAACTCTGCCTTCTGCGCTGGAGGTCGCGGATTCGATTACCGCACTGGAAAAACATTTGTGACTAACACAGATGTTTGTTCTGTGTCTGGGTGTTAAATATATATCTATTATGTATATCAGTCTCTGGTAACCATAGTACAGGCTATGCCTAGTTTGGGATCAGTTGACCGTGTGTGATATGTCCGGAATATTTATTTATTTATTTTATTTATTTATTTTATAGGGAATCCTAGTGTGGGCTCAAAACTATGTATGTGACTTTGAAAAAAAAATGGGATTAACGGACGGACAATGGACTAACTGAGAAATCTTTGTGATCCTTTTTTGGATGCGGAACCTAAAACTCATCAAAACACGAACATCTGCCTGTTCCCAATACCCTTACCTACAAAGAAAAACAAATTCTACGACATAATAATACCACGAAAAGAATCATTGAATTTTTACGGAAACCGAATAGAATATGTCCCAATACATTCGACTATCAGTTCCAGTCGAGTAATCAGGCTCAATGTCCTTTCAATTACAACAGGAGGTAGGTAAATATAAAGCGGACTGGTTTTAAGACAGTCCCGCGGGGCCGAAGGGACCCTTCTGCTCCGACGACATCTCTGCCCATTCTATAGATGATGGAATATCCATGTACTTAGTACCTATCGGGAATTATTTAGCTATGTTTCGGACAGATATAGGGCAAGTTAAATTTACCGCGTAACTTTCTCCGTAAAGGGATGTAGTGTTTAAGGTATAATGGCAACGGTTGGCTAAGTGGTCGTTCAGTTTTAGGTGGGAGCCGACCTTAAACAAAGGACGCCGTTTTAGAAAAGTTGATGTTCCCTCTTTAGGAAATAACCTTTGACCTGTACAGAGAAGGTTCAACTCGTACTCATTTTAACAAAGTATCCACTTGGGCTGTTCGTTAATGTTTTACTTTATCTTACTTTAATATTCCTTGAGAATATTATTAAGCTTCTAATTTTAGAACTAATTCCGCTTTCGAAAGATTTTAATTACCCTACTTAGCCGCTTTTCCACTTCTGTACAGTTTACATACGGCTAAGTAAGCTGAAGAAATGTGCCAGGCACACTTTTCTATATCCACTGTAATCATAATTTACGCATTTACGCAAGCAAAGCATGATGTAGCAACAGATCACTTCAAGCGAAATACACCGTTAGGGTGGCCAAGCGGAACTTTTGGTGATAGCAGGTACTATATACAAGGTGATTCATACATTCATACATGCATAACATCCCGAAAGGGACATAAAGAAAAGGAAAATTTGAAAATATGATTTTTTTGCTAATATTTAATATAATATTAATTAGCAAAAAAATCATATTTTCAAATTTGTTTTGAATTTTTACCCTAAACCCTCTCAAACTAGATGTTTTTAGTTTTTCTTTTTTTACTAAACGTTACACAATAACTATTTACTAAACGTAAGAAAAGTTTGGCATCGTGCTTGCTAACTAAAACAGCTGATTCATTGAGTTTGAACTGATTTGACCCCAAAACTGCTGTTTTTTGCATAGATTTTTTTTTGTTGATGTTGGATTTACTAAATTATAAAAACAATTTTATTGGCGATTGGGTAAAGAATAATTGGGCAATTGGGTAAAGCACACATGTTATGAATCACCTTGTATACCTAGTACACTATAATTAATTGGCTTCAGAGTATGTTTTGAAAACATCCATTGATTCCATTAAAAATCACACCTAAATGGTAGATACCTACGCATGTAAGACTCCTATCCATTAATGGTTAAACCCTTTGTTCTTAGTTCTCATCATGTTGAACGTTTGTGCTACAAAAGTTTACATTACTCATGCCGAAGTTTAGACAATGAGTCGCCATGTTTATCACGGAACTTGGGCAATAACGACACAAGTATACAACTTGAAAGCATCTGTGCCATAGCGCGATTAAATTTGGGTCAAACTGCACTGCTTTATGCCTTTCATGATACAGATTTAGGAGGAGGTAGGTCACAGCGAGATTTTCTCGCTCTTAAATAGAGCAGCCCGCCTGGAGAGGTACATCTGCCTTACAGAAGATCGCAGTCAAATAGCATTATTTGTTTCAGGTAGTGTTGTGTTCTAGCGGTGAGTAAGGTTGCCAGAGCTGCAACAGAGCAGGCAACGCGTGCGTGATGCCTCTGGTAATGCAAGCGTTCATAGGCTACGGTAACCACTTACCAACAGGTATGCGTGGCTGCCACCTTAGGATTATATAGAAAAAAAGATTCTTTACGCATTTGATTGATTGATTGAGTAGGACATATAGATTTTGTAACGAAATTAAGAAATAATCAACTGTGATCGAGTCCGCACCTCTTGCGTTACAGCCAGGCATTCGACTGCCATGCCGCGCCCGCCACTGAGAACGTTGGTATGTTTGTACCAAAGCATTACCATGTATCGTGAATACGTGAAGAAACTTTCATATTGTAGCACAAATCAATCAAAATGAGAAATATCACTAAAAGTTAATTGAAAGCCTAAAAACCAGTGGCAATAAAAAAAATCGTGTCAAATCCAAGAAAGTCCGATTCGATTTTGCGATGCCAGTAATCGTAAAACTAAGTCGTTTTCGATTGGTAAAACTTTGTAAGGTATAAAACCGGTCGTAAACTGAGAACATTATTTATGGACGCAGCTTGCGATACCGAACGGTGTGTGCGGTGCCTTATAAAATGAGCACCTGTAATCTTTATAGGCTTTCTCCTTTCAAATTATTTCATTCAAGTTTGATTTGATACACGAAGTCACATTTTAACCCTCATTAAATTCCCAGATAATAGGTTACTTGCAGAAGCAGCAAGGAGATTCTCACCAAAAAGTTTACTTGTTTCGAAAAATATTGACTTCCCCTAAATCCAAAAGCTCCATTGATCCAAACAATCAATTTCCATAAAACACAAAAGCCTGCCGAAACCGCCAGGAGATCCTGGGTAAGTCGTCGTACGCACGTCCCAAATTATCCAGGCATGTCTCGGAGAGACGCGGATTTCTTCGCGGGATTTCCTTCCGCAGGGAATGTAGCGAAACACACTGTCAATGTAGGTAGGTAGTTTTCAATATTTTCCGTCTATTTTTTTGTGTGGGATTCAATGAAGGAATGTATGAAGGAAGGGGTTCTTTGGTCCGTATGAACACAACGTTTAGTTAGACGTTACGCACTCACGCAGTGCGTTTGCGTGCACTACTCCCAGATCGACTACCGGCTTATCGATATGTTGAAGTGTTTGTTAAGCAGGGCCACCACGTCTGTCCATCTTTAGGATCATAGCACGAATCCTATCTAACTGCAAAAGGGGTGAGACTGAAGAGTTATGGTCGGAATTTCACTACGTGATAAAATCCAAAATGAGGAAATCCGTAGCAGAACTAAGGTCACCTAGCTCTCAGAATTAGCAAGTTGAAATGGCAGCAGGCAAGCCTTATAGTCCGTAGATCTGACAACCGTCTCGAAGGACGAAGGGCATAAGTTAGTGAATGAAAAAGGATGATAATGATGATGATGCAGTATCTGTGTGAGTAAACGTTTTCGAAATACTGACTGTATTCTAGGCTCTTATTCTTAATCATCTTGAGGAGAATTTGTATGGGTAATTTCTAAAAAAGAATCCAATTTGAAAGCTGTTGCGATGAAAATATTGTCAGCCTGATTTCAGTATAAGGGAAGTGAAAAATTTCACTCTTATGGAAATACGGGGAATGTCGTCCGATTCATCTATGTCATTTGTATGTCTTTCTCTATCACTAAAATTTACAATGGCTTTCTTTAATGTTTTCTGTGGTTTGTCCTATCAGTAATACGGTACAGTTCGGTGTATACTGAGTCAGTATACACGGAACCTAGATATAAAAGGTGTAGCAATTTCTGTGGAATTCTTTGTTTCCTTAACAAGTTGGTGCGGTCTACGGGTAGTTAGTTCGTTTCAATTGAAAGTTCCGCTGGTCCGCAATTTCCGTCAAGCGCCATTGAAATTAAGACAGCTTGCGTTTCTTACTTTATTTTTACTTTTTTGGTGTAGAAAAATGTTGTTGTGGCATCTGAAAGGACTTAAATTATGGTAGCGCTACTAGGGTAGTTCTTGATAAGCATAAAATATTTTTACAGCTATAGAAATAAGTAAATTATAATAATAAATAATAATAATAATAAAGTTATTTATTCTCTCACAAAAGGTTCTTAAGTAGAGTTAGAGTGCATATGATGCAGCTTAATTGTAGACCTGTTTTGTGGGAGACTGGTGCCTGAGATAGGTTTGAAAAACCTGTATTACAGGTCACCAGGCTCTCACTCCACTCTTCGCTCAATTATCATCATCATTTGCGCCGTAGGACGTCCATCGCTGAAAATAGGCCTCGACCATAGATTTTCAGCGCGACCGACCTTGTACGGCGTGCACACAAACAATCATTTGGGGGGATTTGTCATCATACTCGCCACCCTGGACATGCGGGTAGGGGAGCACAGATAAAGCTATTGTTGATATTGGGAACGCTGCTACCAATCCGCTTGCTTTTTTCCCTTTTTACGACATCCACAGGTAGTAATGGAGGGGCCTTCAGCTGAGGCCTCCATGGTGAATTATCAAACACAATAATAGAAAAAAAATAATGACAAATTAAGCTAAATTCATTCTAGGAATGAACTCTGTTGTCTACGATTACAAGTAGAAAACAGAGTTCAGATCTCCTATCAAAAGGCTGGCCATGTTACCTCGTTGGTTCGCTAACGTCGCCAGCTTCGAGCTACTGGTCCTTTGAATAATAAGGAAATCTTGGAATAACAAGAATTGTAGGTATTCAAATTAATGGAACCTTCCCTCAACACGGATGACGTTCATTCCTCGCCCTCGTTTCTGATAAAAGGTACAATTTCAAGTACTAGTGACAAAATTCAAGCTCAGCCCATGCCATTAGTGGAATGGCTCAGCGTCGGATTCTTTTATCGTTAACGTCTTACAGGAAAAAAGGGAAAAGTGCGAGTGCTATGTGGGTTCCGTAGTTTTATTAGCATTTTTTTTAAACATTTGAAGTGGCAAACATGCATACGGCCCACCTGTTGGTAAGCTGTTACCATAGCCTATGAGCGCTTGCAATACCAGAGGCATCAGACACGCATTTTGATGAGAGTTAAGTAATCATCTAAAACAACAGTTAGATACACAGGTATCAGTTAAAATCCGAAATGGTTGAGTTTTGTTGGTGTTTACCTATTTGTATCTCAAATTCTCAGTCGCAGCATCAGTTTAAGTACAGTCAACTCCAAAAATATCCCGGATGCGATCATGAAACAAATAACCTAACCTTTTGCAATAATGTATTTAAATCACCTCGAGATAACTTAAAAATACGAATTATAAAATCATTTAAACTATCCACTATATCAATCCAAAACGACGTTTGCCACTCGGTCGAAAGTAAAACTTTTAATAAACAAATAAGAAAACTTTTGCAATGTCGATCTTTTTTTGGAGTTGACTGTACCTACATTTCCTACAAACAGTGAATGAGTGGATTAGCCAGAAATACTTAACTATCTTATTTTAGAGGCTGTATGTATACAAGTTGATTCATAACATGTATTCCATCCCGAAAGGGGGTTATTCTATCAACGAATAGGAATAATACTAGCAAAAAAAAACATCAAAATTTTCTTTGTATTTTTCTCATTTTTTTTCACAAACTTTCTCAAATTAGCTGTTTTTGTTATCATCTTTATAACTAAATACTATACCTACGCGAAGATCGGAATCAAGATTTCTACCTAAAACAGCTGATTCATTGAGTTTAAACTGATTTGACCCCAAAACAGCTGATTTACGCACACAGTTTTTTCAATGAAAAATGTCGAATTTCCAAAAGTCGTAGAACAAACTTTAATGCCAATTGGTTGTAGAATAAGCCCCTTTCGGGATGGAATACATATTATGAATCACCTTGTATAGGTACTACATTCTGAAATACTGCTGTGAGGGTTAGGTTCTGTCATTCCGCGCTACTTAACTCCAAAACAGTAAAAAAGAGGCTTTAGCAAAAACAAGTTGTGCCATTTAACAAGTAAATCCAGCATTAATTAATTTGAATAATAAATCGGATACGCCTAAGAGTTGTATCGTTTACACAAAGCAAATATTTCTTTGACCTTGTATGGGACCTTGTAAATATGCGGGACCTATTAATGATGTGAAAAATGAACAAAGTATTTTCACACAGAGAAAAGAGCTGCTATACCTATGGTAATATTTTATATACATTGCTTTATTGCAAAAATAAATGACTTTTCGGAATTCGAACTTCGTACCCCTTGCGTCTCAGACGGGCACTCGCCCGCTGCGCCACCGAGGTAGCCAAATACATTTTGCATTGCATATTTGTCTTTTTAGCAAACTTATGTCTAAGATAATAAAATATCCTAAAAAACCCGGGTTCGAATTCTGTTTGGGTCGAAAATTTATGGGATATTATAAAATCTTGGCGACCGTTTTCTTTAGAACCATAAAATCGTTCCACTATTGCCAATCGCCCATTCGGATATTATCTGCTGGGAATTCGCGGGACAAACGAAATTGCAAACCAGTTGCCTGAATAATCCGTACATAAACTAGATATCCTGTTACCCAGCGGGACACAGCGCTGGCGCCCATCCAATCCTGTCTCGGCTATCGCCTCCCGTCACTGGGCGAATCCATATCGCTAGGTAGCATTGCTTTAGCGATGCGCCTTGAATCCCTTAGACACACTGGTTCTCTCATCATCGGGCCACCTCCCATTTCTCATCTGATGAGTATTGAGAAAGATATACAAGCCATCCAAGCAAAGTAGGAATGTATCTACTTGAACTTCTTGAATCATAAAGCCTCAACTTTATTTGTATTTTTTGTATGTAATGTACTCTACATCTCCGCCAGTGCTAACCGATTTTGATGATTCTTTGGCTCGTGTTTATAAAATGATCCCGAGGTGGTTCGAACTTAATTAACGACTTGCCGAATCATATTTTTGGGAATGATCTTGTCATACTTTTTTTTTTTTTTGATATGTGTTCTTCGTGGCTACTTTATCAGAATAGGTACAATCTTTATTAAAACTGGGTGACCTGGGGCGATTTTACCATCCCAGTAGGAGCCCTCGGATATATTTGAGGCTAGACATTGCAATATGATACTGAACATTTTTAAACAGCTTTCGTTCGAAGCATATATAAATAGAAATAATAATATCATTAGATACGCTTGTATAACAATACCTAATAAAACATAAGCTTGTATGTTAGTGGTCTAGAAGATTTTATGTAAATAAAAGTTATTTGATTTGATTTGAATATCATCACCATCATCAGCCTGATCCATTGCTGGACATAGGCCTCCCCCAAAGAAGTTCCATGACGAACGGTCTTGAGCCTTTTCCATCCACCGACTTCCCGCAACTTTTGTAGGTGGGTACATAGTGATATCGCGCACTAAAAGTCTCAGCACTCAAAGAACCAGATACTGCATCAAAATGTATCCTGATTTTTGCTGTGTCGATAAAAAATATTATAAATTGTATTGTAAGGCATTTAAGCGACAGATAAGAGAACTTACGCTCGAGGGACCAATAGCCACTTATTATCAGCAACATACTGTGGGGTTCCGGTAATAAAGAACAGCCGAGAATGAGTAGAGATAAAAAAATGTAATTTTTATAATGTTTGGAAAATCATATAATATCCTACTCACTTAGTTATCAATACATGCGTATGCTTAGAGCATAGTATACAGGTTGATCCATAGAAGGGTCAATAAGGAGAAGTTTGAAACTATTAGACATAGTACTGTGCGTAGACCGACACGCCTTGGTAAATTAATTTTACTTTTCGTAGGTTCTACAGTCTATAGAAATGCTAATTATATTAGGAAGGGGAATGAAAACGATTATTTTGATGACTTAATTTGTAAAATGTTTGTTTCTGTATCACCTATTACGCATATATAACACATACCACAGTGGTTAGATAGAGTATATACAAGGCAATAAAAAAAGACTTGGCAGAAACATGATCATTAAAAGTAAATTAATAGGATTCACTGCCACCTCAACAAAAATAAACGAGTTGATTTCATTACCCGAATCAGAACAACACTCCACTACCATTCAGATTAACAAGATGGCCCTCTAAATGGGCAATCGACCGAAAACAATAACATTTCGCTTGTCGTATTTTTAATTAAATTGAAATATTCGTTCGGTACTCAGACATTCATCTGAGGACAAAATTCCGAGCAACAAAGGGACCCCAGATTAAATTTCCGGCGGGGTCCACTTCTGCCCTAAAATGCTCTTTAGTACCCCATTACAAAAGGATTCGTTGTAGCTCTAGAATATTAGAATACCTCTCATTTATTTGCTCGATGAGCACTTTTGTTGTCCACTTTGGCATTTCACAGCGGATGTCTTCTCCATATGGCGGAGGGATGGGGTGCAGAAAGGTTCCACTTCAACGGGCAAAAATGCCTTCTGCGTGGTAAAAACCTAAGTCGTAATTAATGATGAAGGGAAGAGTGGCAGGGCTTTTAGAATTCAGTTCTTTTATGCCGCGTCTTCATTTTTTTTTTAATCCCAACCACCCGCGAAGCTTCACGTTGTTGCGACATGTGGACGGGCACTTCGGCCTATCGCGCTACAGTCGGTAAATTGGCACGAATCAAAGGGTTTTGGTGCGACACAGTTCTCTGTGTGTGTACACTTCATGCTACTTCAGTCGACAGTGAATACTAATCTTTTTTCTGTGCTTCAATTGCAGCGAAGAGTATGCATATAATCACCAAGTTGCAGTTCAGACTTCAAGGAGATACTCCATTTCAGTTGCAATTCAGTGGAATAATTAATGAGTTCCTTCATAGGTACTTTTCTGAACTATTCTGATCCTTTTTACCTTAACTTTTTTCTCACTCATTCCGAGTAATTCTTTACCTAGAACGACTCATTTTTCTCTACTAAATAAAACTAAGACAACGATAAACTTTTCACAATTCAAAAATATGTGTTATGGTTTTTTTTAATAAAGGATCCGACAGACACATTTGCGCGATAATGTTGACACTCTCATAATCATAATCATCATTTATTTATTTGTTAGAATGTATGTGTCACAATGGTGTACCTATAGTAGATAATACGAGTCTCAATACACTTACCTATTAGGCATGCAAATTTAAAATCTGTAGAATATAATGTAAGTACCTGTTTACATATTATGTCATTTACAATAATTTACAATAAAATTGATAATGTTAGTATAATTATAATTTAATAATGAAGCCATAGACCATTACCTCTCAGCGCTTTTGAATGGAAGTTGTATCGCGATCGGTCGACACGAAGCTTAGGGCGACAATGTAGACGCAGCATTATTCAGTGTTAGCATTTTACAAGGGTCAGTCTTGTGATACGTATTTGATAAACCCAAACCAAATAACAAAACCGTTTTGTATGTATCTATCACGTTTTAAATTGAACTAATCGTCGCCAACCAACACACTAATAATAGAGCTATATCACCGCATTAGATACGGCCCGCAAACTGGGAATTTTCGCTAAGCATGAGGCTCAGCGAAAATTCAATTGGGCTGTTCGCAACTTTCCTAGCCTATCTCACATGGCCCCGTTATTGCGCGAGCAATATCCTCCTTAGAACGAGGGTGTTACACATAACAATGTTATTTCTGCCCACTAGCACTTTCGTAACTGCTACTAAACACTTTTAGACTGAGGTCAAGAGCTTCCTTTCTTACATGTTACTGCGGAGAAACGCTTCAGCATTAGCAATGCATTCGCGGGACTTTTAAAGTAAAGAGCATGATATACATTTGTCACACAAATCAACGTTTTATTTAGCATTATAAAGTAAGAAAAAGAGTAGGTTCTCTCGTTCTTTTTTAAGGCCTGCTATTAATTCCGATACTCCTCTAAACACTTTATTAAGCCACAATAAACTGCTTCTGAGAACATTAGAAGATTATTGACATAATTCTGAGAATGCTATTTCTGCGCAAGTCCTGATTATCATGGCGGACTTACTCGTATGAAAGCGTAAGACACTAGCTGACCCGCCCGCAACTTCGTCCGCCGGTTCAAGTAGTTACCTTAACCTATGTACCTACCTTGACTCTTGTCACTTCGCACATTTCGTCAATAATTCAATAATTCTAGAGATAACCCCCTAAATACATACAAACAAACAAATTTTACCTCTTTATAATATTACTGTAGATGACTTCAGCCATTTCTTGTTATGATGACATAGCTTTTTATGACTTAAATCTCTTTTGTATGGCCCATATTCATTTGGAATGATTGCAGCCATTTAAAGATGAAACAGGAAAGGGGACGTATGGCAACGATTTAGTTTTACTATTACCACGGAACCCTCAGACATAACTATTAAGTTGAATACCCTGAATCTTAAACATATAGTAAGTTTAAATGTTATTATGTAAATTATGCCCATTATAAAGCCATAAAACATTAAAGCTTGAATGGTTTTTACTACTCAAACCCACAGCCAGATTAGGACGCGGGACTTGCCAAGGTTCCCTACCTACTTAATCATAAATGCGAAAGTATGTTGGTTTGTTAGTTGTTTTATCTTTAATATAAGCAGCAAATGATCGAATAGATTTTTTGTATGGGAAGCTGATGAGCGACTCGCTGCAGTAAGCTCCTACTTTTTATCCGGGTACTACGCGAGCGAAGCCGTTGGCGGCAGCATAATAACATAGTCAAAGTCATCATCATGTCAACGAGAAGTAGTCTGAGGTTTATCCGACTTCTATTAAAATGCGGTAATCTTTACGTCAAAAAAGATCTTAATCACGCCTTCTTCTTCTTCATGCACTTGTCCCACATTATGCCTACATACAAATATAGGCCACATACAAAACAAATACAAGATTTTAACTCAAAAAGTGATAAAAATGTCATTACGGCATTACATCGGGGCATTAAGTAACATTAGTTAAGCCCGGGGGAAGTCCCGAGTAGTATTTATAAACAAAGCGCCGCCCCTCATTATCCTAATCCCCTTCGATGGATTCCGACAAACTCAGATTAAGAGGAAACTTCCATTTTTCCTTCCTGAAGCTTTTCCAATGTTTTAAAACGTTGTTTGATCGCTGATAAGTTGTAAAACATTTGGAGAGCTCTCTGCCTTCTATCTGGATTCGTCTGAATATAGGAATTTAAACATGGTAACAACACATGAAATTTTACGTGCAAAAATGTGAAGGACTGAAGGAACTTTACATTTTATTTATTTAAGTGTTTTATTTCTTTTGTAGGCGGATAAGATGCTTATTTGAAGATGATTATCTTCATTAAATAAGTAAGTACCTATAGTAAGTTCACTAAAATATTTCGTAAAGATATTATACCTATCCGTGTAGGCCTAGCCGGGAGGTTCTCCAATTTTCGTTCCGAAGGCCGCGGGTCAAACTCTAATGAGTTTTTCTGTTTGAAAAATTAACACGTGCTTAGAACAGTGAAGAAAATATCGTAAGGAAACCAATACTTATTCTTAAAGTGGCGATCGGCTTGCAACCTGCAAAATGTGGGCATGTGCAAAATTTTCGGAAATGGCTCTGACTAGCCCCCATACACACCTTCATCTGTTTGCCTGGAGATCTGAGAGGATTTCTACCAAACTTGGGGGTAAAAGACGCTTACCTTTTTCATTCCATTTAAAAAAAATATAGTACTTACCTACCGTTGTGTATAGTAAATTCACTAAGTTTATCATTTTGGTAGTAGAACATAAACGGATTCAAATAACATTTTAGCGTTCCGTACGGCATAAAATTAAACGATTTGTGTGTGCCCGTCATCGATTCAGGATCGTCTCGACTGAAAACTAATGCGATAAAAGAGAAAAGCCAGTTCGTGGGGTTTGAGATAAAGTTAGGTGAGGTTAGCTTGTACGAAAGTAGGGAGTAGGAATGGATGGTTGTTAGTTTTAGTATCTAATTGGATACATAGAGGTATAAACATTTTGATGGTTTGTACGTTTGTATGAACCTACTCTGCAGTCTGCATTACTCAGTGAGTTCACAGATTGTAAGATTTACACTCGTTACGTCATCATCATCAACACCAGCTGCAGAATGTCCACTGCTAAACATAGACCTATCTTATGCAGTCTGCACTAACTGGCTTATTTTACCATTTATTAGGTCGTTTTTCCATCTAGTGGAGGGCCATCCTACGCTGCGCTTTCCAGTGCGTAGTCTCGACTCTTGAACTTTTAACCACTTACCCGTGCGTGACTATTGACTAGTAACTCACGAATATTACGGACTCTGGCCAGACCAGAGTGAATCGGTTTCTTCTACGCAAACGTGCTACACCGCAGACCACATCATTACTTAACATCAGGTGAGATTGTGGTCAAACGTTAGCCTATTTTGCATTTTAAAAAAAAACTCTGGCCTCAGATGCCTTAGTCTGCAAAGCGAGTACTCACTTTTCTAGTGAATAGAATACTGGCTTTAGGCACAGTTTTCGTGACAACATAAAAAAACGGTAAGCTATTCACTTTTCCTGGCCGAAAAGTGACTGAGAACTCACTGACTTTGCAGACTAGGGCTTCATAGGCAAGTTTAAATTGGCACACAGTTGTTTGAGTCCAGAAAGTTGATGTCAATCCAATAAAGTTGATGTCAATCGCAAACAGGAAACGACGCGTTCTATTTAGATTTTACGCATCCTCTGATCAAAGTAAAGTGGAATACGAGTTGTTATTTTCTATAGGCACATAGGTTTCAATAGAATGTGGGTTCCACGATTAGTTCGGGCCCCAGTGACCTTGCCGCCGCCATAATTTTAGTCAAGTTGAAAATTTGTGAGCGTGTAATCTACTCCCATTGCCTTCCTTTGGGGAATCCACTCATCCAAACCGGACGTTGAAAATACACAATAACGTAAATGAGGTCACGTTTTAGATCAAGGATTATCTAGAAGCAGTGTAAGTCAGTCGTAATTTTTGCATGTTACCCGCATAAAACTTAGCCTAATTGTTATTCCAGGCTATATATCACGTAGGTACCTACGTGCCGAATATTGTTCCAATCCGTTCTATGGTTGCGGCATGAAAGAAAAACAAATATCCTCGCATCCTCATAATTTCAGCTTTATTTTTTTCATGTCAAATTTTCCCTACCAGTGCTGTGTTTGCCTATAATTGGCTATTGTATAAGTCTTAACATAGTTTAGTTCATAATGTTTGTTTGATACCTGTGCTGTTGGCGATCTTATTACGATTAATAAATAAATAAAGAAATCCTCGCATCCTCGCTCCTCACATACTGGAATCTTTATAAACTTGCGCATTTTTAACATTGGTGGGATTTGTCCATGTTGTTGTAGTATTTTTTTCACCGTTTTATTCCAAAACAACATACCTATAAGGTAAAAAACCAACTTAATGTACCCCGTATTGCTTTAATTATAATTTAACCCTTCTCTGCTTCAACCGCGCAATTTTTATTATATCTCACAATTTTTCTTAGGGAATAGCCAAAGACCATGGTTTCTAATTTAACCGAAAAAGCACTAACAATAATAAGTAATCATCACTTTTCATAGTCATAGATGTCCGATTACAAAATACAACCGAAAATAAACGATCGCAGCTGACTACGGTTTATCTAGAAAAGCAGTAAACGATCAGCATTCAAACTGACTTTTACGAGCTCTGCTTCCGAAACATTATGCTGAGATCTCAAAATTGTCTCTGATACACTGAGTAGCGATATTGCAGAGCAATTTTGTTTTCAACTTACATTGGGTGCCGTACCTATTTTTTCTATTCAGAATTCTAATCAATTACATCAAATCAATAGGTGTTTATTTCAATAAAATCCTAGGATCACGTTGAAACTTCAAGAAACTAGGTGAAGGTATGTCTATTCCTCGCGACCAATAACGGAAAATAAAATACTGTACTTCCTTTTTGTTAATAGATTAAGCCTCTTTTTTAATAGTATACATATTAAGAATAACCTAGATTACCCAAGAAAGCAAAATTCAAAACACGTTTTCTAAAGATTATTCAGAAATAGAAGATTATTCAGAAATAGATAAAAACAAAGACAATATAGTCTAGCAGAATAAAAGTCATTAACTGGCTATTGCCGAACTGCACTCGCTATTCAAATGCGATGTGATTTGGAAGGCGTCCATGGCGAACCGTCCGAAGCTAACGCTATTATGCCTCAACCACCTTAACCTGAAACGCCTGACTCTTTCTGTCTCTAAAAAATACGTCTAAAACGATACCGGTACTTAACTCCGGTGGGTCTAGCTTGTGTGGGCACGCTATACCTGCGAGGGAACAGTGATGAGCCAACTCGCAGTAACGTACCTACAGTAACATTACTGAGTAACGTACAACTCTGTAGCTACAATAGCTGGCTGTTAATCTGGAAACGAGGCCTTAAAAATATAACAATTTATTATTTTAATAATTTATTTTATATAAAGATATACAAGGTGAACCATAGTATGTGAACACGAAAGGGGATACACCCAATAGGCTATTTCTACTACGAATGATGGAAATTCGGAATTTGATATAGCAAAAACACTATGCAAATGTCAGATGTTTTGTTCTAAAATCAGTTGAAACTCAATTATTCAGCGGTCCTATGTAGAAATTTTGACTACGATATTTTCTTACTACTTTTAATAATTAGTTATGAATATGATAAAAAGACCAGAAAGAGCAGTTTCGGAAAAATCGGGAAAAATCTTAGAAAAATTGTTTTTTTTTTTTTTTGTTATTGATATTTCATCAACTAGACATCATTCCTATACATATACATATGTAATAGTAAAGTGAAAAACATGGTGTGGTTCTTCAACAAAAAGATATTACCTACTATAGACCTAATAATTTTCCATCGATATGAAAATTTCATATAACTAAATGAGAAAATCAACATTTTCTTGGAAACCGTCAGTACTCAAAGATCACGTCCTACGACAATGAGAGCTCATCAAATAGAAAATGCTGAATAGACACCGCCATGCCAGTTTGCCAATTAGTGAAGAAGGTACCCACACCCACCTAACTATATTGGGCTTTACGCGAGAGATTGAATCTTGTTAATGAGACGGGTACCTTGGTAATAACATTGAATTATACGATATTAATGCTAAGCCTGCATTTGAAGTAGCTTTACCTTCCTTTAGTATGTTTTCAGTGGCCTCTATGCTTCCCTACGCTTATAATTATTTACTTTGTGTGTGCTTCACATTACAACATAAAACTGATAAGCCGTGTTCCAACGGCATGCGATATGTCCTTCCTTGATTTTATGTCTTATACAATTTGTTGCAAGATGTTCCTTACCTCTTCTGAAAAAAGTCCGTTTTAACTTTAACATTTGAGGATGTTCGATATAGTTCAACGATATCGCAAGCTCCTAATTATCTCAAAAGCTCAAAATTATCTGCGTACAGAAGACGCAAGGATGATTTAAAAATAAATGTTGGATGACTATCGCATGCCGTTTGAACACGGCCTAACACCTACTCATTGCTCGTGTATTCCTAAATATTTACCAATAGAAGCAAATTATTTTGCTATTATCTTCAACAAATGGACCAAAAGATTATGTATGTGGGACGATACGAAATAAAAATCCCTTTTGTACAGAAAAAGCCTTTGTTGAGAGCAAGCAGGTCAAACAAATCGGGTATCTGTGAGTACCTTCTAATTGTAGTATTACAGTCTATATTTATAGGTAATAGCATATATTTGACTATGATATGTATACAGCTTAGGGCACTGAGACTTGGTCGCTAACTATTGGCCTAATAGACAAGATCAAAAAGTCGCAACGGGCTATGGAGAGAGCTATGCTCGTAGTTAAGAGTTTCACTGCGTGGTAAAATCCGAAATGGGGAAATCAGGGTGTTTATTTTTCAATCCCCCCCCCCGCCCGCCAGTGGACGTCAATACAGGCTAATGATGATATATGGTTGAGTTGTGTTGGTTACGTTTCTTATGTGATTTGAGTATTAATAAGTATGTAGGTACAAACTTACCGAATTAACAGCGGCCATAGCGACTCCGCGTCGCCAAGCTCTCTGCTACCCGAACATTCTGAAACAAGCCACAAATCAATTAATTACGTAGCAGCAAAACGGCGCTGTAAAAACGTCCAGCAAACATGCCCATTCAACGTAAAAAACGATAGCGAACGTTAATGCCGATCGTAAATAATCGAGAGACCATCATCACTTAGCTTTAGTAGTAAATTAGTCTAAAAGCAATATCGTTAATGCCTGAAATCGGGCCGGCCTTGTTGACATCTCGCTTATGCTCTGACTCAATGCAGTCTCACGGCTAGCCCACACGACCGAGCATCGCGTCGGTCGCCTTGTAGAGCAAGAGACTGTTATTAATTTACCTACATTGTTTTCGTGTTTGACCCTGTTTTACTAAAATTAAATGCCGTATAACAACATGGCCGTTGTTTGAGCAAGTATTGTTCCCGTAGTATGAATAATATTTACTGTACCTACACATGTATTTCATACTATTTGCTATCAATATGTAAACTGTGTTCATTAACGGAAACAGCGTCAAAAGATGTGTGTTATGTGATCAATCATCAGTTACAGCATTCGCCACCATGACTTTTAATGTTTGCCTGTTTGCCGATCAGCTCTCTAACTATTACCATTACATGTTGGCAACCAATGATGGGTGCAAGCAAATGTGCACCTAAACACTGAATCGTAAGCAATAAATTTAATAAACTAACGCCGAAACGAGATACGTTTCGATTAGAATACTCGTCGTTGTTCACAGTCAGTGGGGCAACCGTCCAAGTCCATTAATAAAATCGAATCAGACGGACATTCCGAAGCACAATATATGCACGTGTGGGAATAAATAAAGATTTGAGAAACAAGTGTGGTAGCCTAGCGGAAGCCGGCTCGCTATTGGGCTTTATCACCAGACTGGGTTTTATGGAATCTCTAGCTCGGCCATATGTTGACCAAAGTCGAAGAGGCGTGGTTTTAAATACACTATAAGAACTGTCTAAACTAGAGCTGACCCTAATAGGCTGTAGGTAACTACACTCTCTTGAAACAATTTGGAAAAAATAGAGGTGCGGTAAGAGGAACCCGCGAAACGCAGCTATTGTTTGCAAGACGCAGACACCCTCAGCGCACCAAAATTCGAATGGTGGTTACTTTCTTTAGTTGTTTACGTTTTTTTGACAGAAAGTTCATCCTTTGATATTATGTAACAGACAAAAACGCGGTTGCCGTGGAGTCTAGTGTTTATTTAAGTGTTTATATCGGCTCCTTAATCTATGGTTTATATTGTTTTGGACTGTCTACGAGTCGGGTTTATTTTCGATTTATTAAGCTAACAATTTATAAGTAGCTGGGTACTTAAGTAGTTATGTGTATAAATTATGTGTAATATAATTAAGTGGTAGGTACATATGGTAAGTAATGTGGTTGCCAATAAAAAATATATCATGTTAAATGAATTCATAAATACAATGTGTCTTGTAACTAGTTTACTATGCCGAAAGGGACTAATAATTTTATATCAAAAAACAGAAAGAATTTTTGAGAAATAAAACAAAAAAGACTTTTCGATTTATCATTTTATTTTTAGGATAGTATACGTTACGGAACACGTTGTATACATAAAAAACCCGTACTGCAAACAAAATTCGTAGTCTAGTCACGTTTAGCGGGGCGCCAGTGAAATTGTTGTTTCATGCCCAAAGTTAGGATGAAGACGCTCAAAACTAGTTGCAAAACGAAACTATAAAGCCCAGTAGGTATACAATCACACATGAGTGAAGATGGGATGCGTTAAAGTTCTTGAGCGATGAATACTTCATCGTTGCTCCAATTATACGAAACGAGAAAAAGGGAATACAATTAATACCTACAATTCTACATAATTATAAGATAGGATGTGGCGTTTTGTTAAATATTAGATGTAATTTTTGCTTTAAAACCTTTTATTCTTTACGAACTTTACGAACTTCATGATAATTATGATGTTTCATCGGCTTGGAAGATGAACAATGAGTGACGGCGGGGGTTAAAATTCATTTATTATCATTTTGTAAGCCGCTGCCAAGTGCTGGACGATATGATTGATGTACTGTCACGGCTCGGCTTGCGAGTTACGATATTATTTAGGCTGCATGCGTAATGTTCTAAAATAGATGGAAGATTAGCAATTTACATGAAACGTTTCTAAGTTTTTTTTTTCTATAATAAGACTTATATTTCTGAAACTACAGTTTCATATTTGTTTTATAGGATATCTCGTCTTACAGTATGCGTATTGGCAAAGGCCTCAAACATTTCTCCAGTTTAGTCAAGCTGTTTGTTTGAGCTCGTCTTCCCACCTCTAATGTCTTCCTACCTCTACATCTCTTGCCGTCTTTATGGAAGAGATAGTATACATATTATGAATCACCTTGTATAGTTATGTGACTGATTTATTTATTTCAGGTTTGTATGTTTAACCGACTTCAAAAAGGAGGAGGTTCTCATGTCTACTGTATTTTTTTTATAACAAAGGTATTTTCTTTCATGAAATATAGTGGTTAGCATATATAAAGCGTTATTCACAAATTCCTTGTACAATATACAAATCCAACAATTTTTTTTTGCATGTTTCCTCTCTCTACCTCGGGTTCCTTACTGAATATGCGTAATTACACGAAAAATTGTCGTTTATCACAACAAAATAAAGGCACAGCTTAGCTGTTATGAAGGCGCCTTCATTTTTATCACTTTGCATGAAAACTTTAATAAAGTAGCGACACTACGTCCCGGCAGGTAAGTTATTACATTTTTATGTACGGCCCGCTCTTAATTTTGCAACGTACCAACAACTTAAAACCTACACGAAAAAGATTTATACGGGAAAAAATAAAAAGACAACGGAACGGAACAAAACAAAGATGATAAGTCTCTTTAAGAAAACATAACCGTTCGTATGGGTAATAGCAAGTAATAGTGGCAAACTCAGTTGACGGAGTTTTAACGTTTAAAACTAAATTAACTCCTAAGGGCATTTTTTCAGATAGTGCTGTTTTTTTATCCTAGCTTCAAAATAATTTTGGAGGAGGTAGGGCGTAGCGAGATTTTCTCGTTCTAAATTGGAGCAGCCCGCCTGGGGAGGTACCTCCGCCTTACAGAAGATCGCAGCCAAATAACATTATTTGTTTCAAATAGTGTTGTGTTCCTGCGGTGAGTAAGGTTGCCAGAGCTCTTTAGGGGGGAAGGGGGTTCGGGGTCGGCAACGCGTGCGTGATGCCTCTGGTATTGCAAGCGCTCATAGGCTACGGTAACCGCTTACCAACAGGTGGGCCGTATGCTTGTTTGCCACCTCAGTTGTATAAAAAATAATAATAATAATAATAGTTTACAACGAGATATTGTTGTGATACCAATTCATACCGTTTACTACATCTATAAATCTATACCGTCATATGTAACAAACGCTTCTAATGTAACAATCTCAGATTCGGCGCGCTTCGGATGTAGAATAAACAAACCTAGAACAAACTTTTGTATGTAACTGAATATTGTCGAAAAAAGAGCTTTATGAGTGCAACAAAGCTAAAAGCCAGGGCCATTATGAAAATTGAGTTAGCGGCTGTATTGGATGACAATAGCTGTTCAGTATCGACACAAAGCAACGTATAATCCCTGAACTTTGTCAAGTATTTCTCTTTGAAGTATGAAAATGGGTTCCGGTTAAAAAAAATCAAAAAAATTATACATTTTTTAAAGTGGATTTTGTCGTAGTTATCATTTCAAAGTCAATCATCATTATCGCACACATACTTACTCCATCAAAATTACCGCAAAATAAAATGCAGAGATACGTAAAATTTAACAGATTTACACAATTTATTTATTTATCGTAACGTCTGCCACTCCTGCAAGTCCATCGCAAATATTGAATAATTGACCATTAATGATTATCTTCAAATCTTTCTAATTAAATGATTCTTTGGCGATTAACTCTAGCTATTCGATAAAATCTGAAACGCATAAGCTGGCTAAGCCACATTCACATAGTTAAAATTGAAGCTATCTAGCTTTAGCCGACCATTTAAAACTTAACTTCTACGGACCCCTAAAAGCTTTAAAAAGATTATTCTGGAGTACTTATACATACGTGCTCGCATAAAGTCAGAGCAATGTTTTGTTTGTCAAAGGCTAACATAGAACTCGGTGTGGAATTATAAAAATCTGGCTTCGATCGCAAAAGAGCAGCTACGAGTAAGTTTTATTTTGCTTCCACTGGAAGGGGTGTTTTCATATACGTGTAAGCAGGTAGGTACTTTGTGTACTTTCTTTGTCTCATTAAAAGGACGCTCGTAATGGGATATCTGCTGTGATTTTTTGTGTGTAGCGTTTGTGTCTGTGATAGAACGGATCAATTTTCCATATCAAAAGGTTCTATCGTCTGCTTTTGCTTTGTATGATTTTTTTTCGCAGACTCTTACCTCCCGAGTTGTATTCGAGTGAATTTATTCATAAATCTTGCACTGATATCAAACTAATATTATTTTCATCGCAATTGATTATTTCATTAACGGCTATCTCTGATATTATTATCGTCTTGCTGTCAGGTCGACAACAATCTAGCACCAGCAGTTATTACTATGCGACTAGTGTGTCTGAAGTCAGTATATGTGGAGTTAAAACTATGAACGACTAATATTACGGTAATAAAGAGTAGCAAATTATGAATGTTTGCTAAATTGCTTTTAGTTTATCATAAATTAAACTAGATATATGTACCTATGATACGTATAGGACAGGCAAATCTATGATTAATAATTAAGTACTTACATATAAATTTCATAGTCATAAACTTTAGTAGAATTCCAATTAAAACATATTGTATAACCGCGCGTGTAAACCTCACGCAAAATTGAAACAGCCACAAATTGAGCAAATTGCTAAATATTTTTATAGCCCGTTTTTTATTTTAAGGAATATTTTTGGCGTCTCGGTCTAAGGTTTCGGTACCAATGGTGAAACATTAAACCATTTTGAAAGACAGCTAATTCAACTATGTCTTCAGAGAGTTTCTTGCGAATATGATTATGATAGGTTACTAATAATCATATAACAAATTATTAAACCTACAGTTTGTAAGTAGAGTTCAATAAAATAAGCTAAAAACATTATACTTACTGTATCTATATGGTGATTCGTAATATAATTAAGTATACAGGGAGTATATTATAAAGTATAAAGGGGCTTATTCTACACCCAAAAGACGATATGTGCCACGACTTTTGGAAATACGATTTTTTTAAATTAATTATAAACTCTGCAAAAATCTGATGACAAATCAGTTCAAACTCAATTATTCGGCAGTGTCAGGTATCTTGGTGTTGATTTCCTCATTATGTTTGATATTTAGATAAAAAGATGATAAAAAGACTAAAATTATGAAAATATTTTTTGTTTTTGTTGTTGGAATATGCCTCTTTCGGGATAGATACTAGTTACGGAAAACGTTGTAGGAATATTAAGTAATTCAACGAATAACAAAAAAATGTGGAGATTTTTTGGAACTGCCTCTGTTGTTTTTGCCATACTTTAGGCTCACAAAAAAAGCGACTCTTCAGAGAGTTTTTTCCAAGGGTAACAATTTGAGTCACAAATTACACTAGCTATTTTCCCCGGTGCTAAACGAGTATTCCCACTATAAAAGTGCCCGGTAAAGGTCAGGCGCGCGTCAATGGCAGTCTACTGCCATGTTTACTCACAATAAAACACTAGTTTACGACAAACACTGAACTTTACCGTGCGAGGCATCATGACTACACTTGTTATTTCTTTTTACAGACAGATAAAAATATCCTCGCATACGTATTTTAGGTTCCATATCAATCTACTGCGCAAACAACTGTTAACTTGATTTGTTACTAATAATCATATAACAAATTAGCTTCCACACGTGGATTCGCTCACGTGGTACCTACGAAGATAAAAAGTTGACTATGTGCTATTCCTGACTATAACGGCGAGGGTAAAACCATACTGATCCAAGTGTCATTTTTTCAATAATGGAGATTTTTGCAGTATGGGCACGGATTTTTTAATTTTTTTATGCCACACTGATCCAAGTTCAGAAAACATCATATTCTGTTAGGGAGCCTTAATTTCCCACTTTAGCATTAGTCTTACTTTCAAATATTTAACATGCCATACTAATCCAATCCGTACTTGGTACGGTTTTGTACGTACGCCTCAGGCATGGATGGATCTCGTGCGTTGTTGTCGAAAGCATAAGCCATTCATAGTTCGAGACATGGCTGACAAGTTTCTCGACTTTGAAACGCTAACAACTCAATATAAAGACTACCATACTGTTTTTGGAGAAGGTGCGAAGATATCACAAGTTTGTACCGCCGATTCATCATCCGTTCTACCTATCAATTCCGCATATACCTAGAAGAGGGAGGGGCGAGGAGTCTCAGGACGATGAAAACACACTACCTTCCATGTTTGGGGATGATTAAGCTTCATTCACTTCTTTAAGTTCTATTTCTCATAAGGTTTTCTATGTTAGTCAACTTGAATTTGATTAAATATTTTGTGCCAAAGTGATCCAAGTGTTTTTTTTTTGCATAAACTACTATTTTGCTTCTCATAATGAAAAATATTGTCATGAACATTTTTTTTTATCATCTTGAACATTTTAGCCATCATTTTAAGAAAACCCAATAAAACGAGAGCTAGATTATCTAGCTCTCGTTTTATTGGGTTTTCTAATATATTTTTGTTGTTTCCCAAAAACCATAGTACGGCTTATACTAAAAATAAAATCGTTTTGGATTGTACGAACAAAGCTCTTTCATGTGACACCCCACATCTTGTATATGTACCTATTACCATTTTTAAACCCATTTGGACCCCAATATCTTTGCAACCCCTGAGCCGATTTAACTCATATTATTGCCAATAAATATTGATAGTACAACCTGTTGACTTACTAAATTCCACGCAGATCGGATAGTTATGCTCTAATATACATACAAACATACAACGCCGATTTGTCTAAGTTGAGAGAACTTCGCGCGCTTCGCTCACTCGATCGATAAAGCAATACGTTTCAACTAGGCTTCCACTATTTCAGCTTTAATAATTCTATTTACATTTCTTCACCGAATGATGTTTGTTCGACGTCTACGTCAGCAGAATTTATTCATCTCTCACTGACGTATGTTCTGCGTCACACTTCCATTTAACTTCTTCACCCACGATAACATGTTGGCAGGATACAATGACTGAATATTGACTTATCTTGGCTGAACTACGAATCATCATCATTTCAGCTGTAGTACGTCCACTGCTAAACATTGCCTCCCCCACAGATTTCCAGAGCGAATTCCTATCACGTGGAAAGAATTTGCTCATACGCACCATGCTAGGCACGCGGGTTGTCGAGCGCAGTTAGGATATTTGTGAAAAAAGGGGACACTGCGCTGTTGTCATTACCCTAACTTTTTTCCCTTAGTCACCTCTTACGACATCCCCGGGTGGGTAGATATGAGGGACCTATTCTTCAGCCGGGGCCACCAAGGCAACTAAGAGTAGGTACCTACCTGTCAAGATATCTTGGAAATCCGAGAGTGTAAACAATACCTTCGAAAACCTTTGATAAGTATTCACTGCGACAAAACTTGGACGAAAAACTAAAGTAGGGGAAAGTAGTAGTAGCTCTTAGAAAGGGAATACATGGACGGTGAAGTATACAATATTATGAAACACCGTGGTGCTACAAAACTCTGACTGACTTACTGATTATCAACAAACCTTAAGATACTTAGAGACGTTGGTACTTCATGCAGATGATACCAGAAAAGGGACCATCTCAATGAACATTAAAATTAACAACACAGCTATTTCTGTGAATACGGCTATTTTACTGCTTTATCGAATTCCTCTGCGGCTATTTCTCGGCCCAAGATGCATTATTATTGCGAGTAGAGCCACATGGATGTCGTAAATTTTATGTTAATTTTGTTGTAAGTATGAATACTAAGGAATCCACGAGGCAAGATGTCATGTCGTAACGTTTTATAACACAACGTTTCGGTGGTATTCTCGAAATATGAACATTACAAGTAAGCACATTTCGGCATTTATTATGCAAACAGTCAAGCTGTGGCACCCTTTTCTAGCAGTGCACATGAAACAAGGGGAACATTTCGCTCCGGATCAGTAGCATTACAGAGCAGTTCAACTGGTAGTAGAAATGATACAACCTATAGGTAGGTAAGTGTATGTCTAGTACTACTACAAAAATACAAGCAAATCCCCTCTGGTTTTGATTAAGATAATTTTAACACGTTTACATCACATCAAATCTTTTTGACTCTGAAATTGGAATGTACTGACTGACTCACTGGAGTGTATAGATATCGGCCTGGAATAATTTGGACTTAACATATTAGAAGTTAATACAAGGTGATTCATAATGGTATGTATAGTATACAGGCGAAAATCCCCTTTCGCCTCATTCTATTGACAAAAGAAAAAATATTGGAAGAAAAAAAAAACAAAATAGGTATACTAATATTTTTACTAATTTTTTATGAAAATTATCTGTTTTTTTTAATCAGCATTATAAGTTATTACTACTTAGCGTACGAGTAGTTCGCTATCAAAATTACAGTTGAATAATTAAGTTTGAACAGATTTTGCTTCGAGTTTTTTTCAATGAAAAATGTTCGTAAAGTCGTAGAATCCTATTGCCAATTGGTTGTATTCTACAACCCCTTTTCAGGATAGCATACATATCATGAATCACCTTGTACTTTCGCCACAATCATCAAGCACATAAATTTTACAAATTAGCCCCTCTTCTTAAAAATAGGTCTACAAAAAGTTTATTACACAATTATTATGTACTTATTATTCGTTCCTTAGAGCATTTTACTTTTCCCGTAAGTACTCGTATAGTAGGTATAAGTTATTGCCAGACCGATGATAGCAAAAAGTTTATTGGTGCAAGGACGGGGATAGAGGGCGGAGGATTGACCTGATAAATGTAACGTCTGGAGGTTAAATGGAAGGATCTCCTAGGTACTCACTAGGCTTTCACGTAGCCTTTTGATAGAAAGAAATAGCTGTGGCTACTGAATTATTTAGTGTCGTTTATCTACTATTATAGTTTAGTGACATATAGGTATTAAGAATAACAAATTAATTGCATTGGTGGATTTACCAGCAGGCAGAATAGGCTCTAGCCTTGAGTCTAGAGCGGCAGATTTTAGTAAATCTGGGAACCAACATTTTTTTTTACCGTTTTTTAGCCTCATCTTCAAAAAGATTTCTGTAAGAAGGCTTAAAATACGGTCTTGCAGAGAGAAGTATACATCTTTCCAATGAGTGTTCTCTCTTCCCTTTAATTGTAAATCCAACGTTAACGGTACAACTAAATTGGCAAAAATTTTACACTCTATAATTTGGAAAATGTTTAAATCCGCTATTGGTAATTTGGAAAAGTTTGTTTGTTTGTAGCAAATGAGAACATTGTGATTGCTCGGTGGCGTAGCGGTTGAATGCCCGTCTGAGACACAAGGAGTGCGGGTTCGAGTCCTGCTGCGGGATAAATGTTTGTATGATCTGCAAATATTTGTTCCGGATCTGGATGTTGTGGTACTGTGATACTCGTAGTTTCTGATATCCACGACACAGGGAATCCTAGTGTGGGGTCTGGACTATGTATATGACGGTTATTTAATTTATTTAAAAATATATTGAAAATGCACGAGTCAGGTGCTAATCGGGCATTCCTATTATTTTTATTATTATTATTGGTTGATCACTGATATCATACTAAACTACCAATACCTACTGTTCATGTACATTTTTAATAAATAACAGGAGAGGCCAAACGTATTGAAATAAAATCAAAGGTTATTCAATTTCCATTGTTCACATTGTCTCAAAGCGCTCAGCTGCGTATAGAGACAATAGTTATTTTTGTTGGTGACGTCACGCGCTCTACATTCCGTAGCCACATTAGCGGCACACTATTTGCGAAAAATAATTTTACTCCTACTTATTTTAATTCCGCTTTTACACCCACAGTCCAGTGACATTGGTGCTGTCACTTTTCGTTTGGGTGTAGTAACACAAGCTCCTTACAGTTTAAGAGCTAGTAGTTCTATATAATTATTATGACATGATCAAAATAAATTAATGATCAAACGAACTTACCCGTACTACGTACGTGAAGATCGATCGCGATAATAACCATTCTGTGTGTGAAGTAAATGCCTACTCAGCTACAACATAGGTAATATAGCGAAAATAAATATCCTACTATAACATTATAAATGCGAAAGTTTGTGAGGATGTTCGTTATTCAATCACGTCGTAACGGCTCAACCGATTTCGTTGAAACTTGGAATACAGACCGCCGGTCCCGCTCTCCATCCACCACGTCACAAACCGATCTTTCCTTACGTTGTTTTCCGTTAGTTACTTTGTTTTTCGGTTACGTATCTCCACATATCTTGGCTGAGTGAGCCAAGAATGTAATCCATTTAATGGAATCGTAAGCGATGTATCAACACGCACAGAAGATATCTCTTTTATTTGTTTGTTTGTGCAAATATCATGTAGCTACTCGTAGGATGTAGGTATGATCTAACAAAGGCCGTGGTGTTTACTTCAGCGAAGTACGAGTAAGTAACATTGCGGAGTATAAGCAAAAAGTGTAGCCTTGAATGCTGGTCCTATAAGGCTTCGTCCTAATAAAATGCGATTACGCGATTATCGTGCGAATTTGCAATGTGAACTTTGATAAGAGTACCTATGCAATAAAGGCGCAATGTTTGATCGCGCCTTAGATTATCTAAGGATCGCGCATCCGTCATTCGCACACAATACACTAATCAAAACTACGTGCCTATACGTGTGCAATCATTAAATAAGTAATTAATAGGCATTTTATATATTTTAGGTTAAGGTATATATTTCTATGGGTCTTAGAATTAGTTTTTACCATCTGTACTATTCTAAGTTACCTGAAATAAAATGTATATTATTATTATTAAAACACTATACATAAAAATGCGAAAGTTAGTCTGCCATTCTGTCTCTTTATCTGTTTGTTACGTATAACGTTTCACGGCTGAATCGGTCGTTATGAAATGAACTTGGTATGTATATAGTTTATGAAAGGATATAGAGCCGTCACTAGTTGGTACCAAAGCCATAATATCGATAGTATTCGATAAAACAACTACTACTACTACTACTCCACAACTAATTGACGTGAACAAGGATTACAAATACTGCCGCCAGATTATTGTTTTGAACTGGACATAAATTTTATGGCATTTTATGATTGCAAATAATTAGTATGGCAGCATCCAGCTCGATTGTAAATTGATTTCGGCATTTCGGTTCCTACCCATGAAAGCAAGATACTTTACGTTTAGCTATTTACAGAAAGATATACCACTTAAACAAGTATCATCATCATTTCAGCCGTAGGGCGTCCGCTGCTGAACTTATACCTTTCCCATAGATTTCAAGAAATAAACGTTTGTGGGGATTTGCCCATACTAGCCACGCTAGGCTTGCGGATTGGAGCGCAGGTAAAGCTAAGGAACGCTGCTGCCCATCCCCTAGCTTTTTCCCTTAACCGCCTGTTAGGACATCCACGGGTAGAAATAGAGAGGCCTATTCTTCAGCCGGGGCCACCACGGCAAAACAAGTATACATACATAAGAACACATAACAGACACATAGTCCTGACCCCACAGGAGGACTAGGATTCCCTGTGTTCCTATTTAGGGAAATAGGAACTCACAGGGAATCCTAGTGTGGGGTCATAGGGATGTATGGTCTGATGGGTGTTTTTCAGAGTAAGAAAATACCTAATAAAAGAGCCAAGTACCTACGTATTTGCGCAGCTACTCCATGTGAACTAACCCTAGCTGGAATCATTTCGCTTTTTTTCTCTTATTTAGCTTATTTTAAAATGAAAAACAATACGTAAAAAGCGAGCCCTTTGGCAACTTTGCTTGCCCGTGTTAAACCCGTGTACCTAGAGTACTAGGACTTAAGTTCCATCTGGCAATCTTCTTTTTATCCCGTATCCTCGTCTTTATGCAATTGTGACACCAAGATGCCGATATGGAAAACGTGATTTCATAGACGCATAAGTTTCATCATAATATCATCAGTGCAGTCATCTTTTACAGCTTTCAGAAAACTGCCAGACCTCAGTAAAATGCAAAATAAAAAGTAATTCTAGGTCATCCGCTGTATAAACCTAGGTACCTACTCCAACAGCCCGATCATCTATTCTATAATCGACAAACATGACTTACCTATAAATTATCACTAGGAACATCTGGATAGTCGATATTTGATTACTGCGTCTATGAATTATACCTAGCTTTGGCTTCCCTTTGAGATATCGAGAGCATTATGTGTCGTGGGATAATTAATCTACATAGCCGCCATTCGATGCTAAAACTAGATCGGAGTTCTGAATAACATTCTTTTTAAATTATCTCAAAATAATATGAGCCCGAAACACAGTATAAATTTTTTAAAAACAAAAAGAATCAGTAAACACCCAGAGTGCTCGTTTTCCGTAAAATATTACGCCAATAAAACGATGTAGATTTTTCTATTTACAATGATGAGTTCATTTCTAGTTTTATTGCACTTTTGTAATGCGTCGACAAAGTTTTTGAGGCCAGGCATATGCGCTACCACTTCCGATTCAATAACACCAGAGAGGTCACCATGACTCAGGGCGCTATGTAATATTAAGTGGGCTGCATCCAAAGGTCCATCCACCTAGTCTCATTGCAGCTGCAGTTATTGGGCAGGAGGTAGGCCATCTGCCATTCCATTTGGTACTAATATTTTATAAAATATCGTTTTCTTATTGCATGTCATATTATGTCATATTTATCGACTAAGCTGGTAACAGGAGGCATGATTAGCAATGAAGAGAAAACAAAATGTCTCTCATTCCCTAATGGCTTTCCAACGAAATAGCCAAAGCAATTAAAACAAAATATAAATTGGGAAGTTTATGAATAGAACCGACATTAATTTCAGGTCGGGCTGAAAGGATTTTAATGTAGGTTTGTTTGTTTAGGAGTTGCGAACTAGTTCGAAACGAGTTGAACTGACCGGGATCGCCTGGAGCCGAACTTACAGAATGTTATCTGTTAGTTACATAGTCAGCATCATTAGCTATTATTTGACCGTTGCTGGATATATGCATCAAAAATTTACTTGACGGCTGGATAGACCTGGTAGTCCATTTCAGAATCATGTAATTAAAACAGAAATTGTATATAAAATGGGAGTTTAATGAGTTAATGGGAGTGTGATAAAATATTTATATTAATACCAAGGTTGTGTAAGTGTAGGAAAGCCTGCGCAGTACGAATAGGTTATCATCTAGGGGTCACAACGAACGCATACTTCCATCAAACTTAATGCGTCTTTTTATAACTCAAAGTATAATCTGGATCAGAAAAACACAAAGACGCCCCTTTTAATAACAATTTCTTACATTTGAGAAACGCTTTCGTGTCCATCACATTTGTCAAAAAACAATCCATATGGACTAAATGAGCACATCCATTTCTTGAATAGTACAATCCGTTAGTGCACGATGGAGACTGGATCCCACGACATGGAACCTCCCACTAGGCCACCAACACGAGATAATGGCAATGACATTTAAAACACGCTCGTAGCGATTCAATCACACGAGGTGTAAACTCCCAGCAATTGATAAAGCGAGGTGAAACTGGGTAGGCCTAAAAAGCTCTCATTAGGTGCTCACTTATTCATCACGTAGACCTTTGTCAAGCTCAAGTTAGGATGCGGCACGTACGTAAGCTTATATCCCTGTTCTTAGCACCAGTTATAACTTTGTAGAATAAAGCTAGCGGGTTTTATGTAAATTACAAAACGCATTTGAAAAACGTCGTGTGCATAGATTCTAATGGATAAATAGGATAAACCTATTTAAAACTTTTAAAATTCCAACCACATTTGAAAATACTTGGTCATATTTTTATATGCCAAAACACAAACAGGCGGTTATTTAAGCTACCGGATATTATGACCGAATATGTTTGAAAACATGTGTCAAAACGAACATGTCAACGTTACAAAGTAGTTGACTCTGCTGATTAAAGTAGCTATATTTTGAATTTGACATTTGAAAGCGTGCGTTATTAGCTCAACGATATCTCTGGCCACTCAAAGCAAAACTCAAAATTGACTTTATTCCGTAGAAAAAAGGATCATTTTGAAATACATTTTCCATGACATATCTCAAGCCACTCTTCAACGGACTATTCAATTACGTAGGCATGTAACGCAAAAGTATCCAAAGTTCGGCTAGTCTTAAATTTACCCTGGTATTATTTGTTATTCATATTTTCTTCCTCGACTCATACTTACATCAATCCGGAATTCCTCAGCTGACTGAGATTCTCATATTCGCCCGAGTGACGACGGCTTGGACGCAAATATACATATTTATGTAACTATTTCACTCATCCTCGTATTATAGTTATCCTGTCAGTGTGAAATTCAAATGAAGCTTTTTTATTAATCTTTAAATTGAATTTGGAGTATTCCAATTATTCAGTAACCTGAAGTTGGCGAAACTTTTTCGAGGATTACTCAGGGCATTTAAAAATGGAAAAATACAAATACCACTTCCTGTTTCTGAATCTAATGATTCCGACTCAAACAACCTGCAATGTACTTTATTTGTATGTACTGTTGTGTCTTCGTGAGCGCAAAATAAGTATGTGATATTGTTAATAAAGGGTATAATATCCTAGACTCTATTATATGTAAGGCTTATATTTCAACTTGTTTAATAAAAGTATTGTATCATTGTTTCGAAGGCAACACGGAATCACACTTATAATAAAACGCTAAAATCGATTTCAGTCGCGATAACAATGTCACTTCAGTTGGCCACCTACCAAATACCTATCGAGTAGTCTACAACAGACAGTTCATTTACTGAGTGTAAATTTTATGTTGTTCACAATTAATTTTCACGACATTGCAGATACAGTCGGTAAATAAGTAAGCATCTAAAACTGTAAGTAAATGCATGATGCACAGCTTCCCCTACAATGGATGGCGTTATCCTCAAAGATTCTCAGTTTATGACAGTTTCAGTATGTTTCCTGCTGTACAAAAAGCGAAGAGTCCTAGAAATGCTATCCTATTATTCTATACTATCCTATCCTCCCTACTAATATTATAAATGTGAAAGTTTGTGAGGAGGGTGTTTGGATGCTAAGATGAAATGAAATTTTATTTGAGAATAATTCTTACATCTACTCAATAGTCAATTTTGATTTTCACTTTAGGTGCTTGCGGTATGGTATGCTTGGTTTACAGATTTTTCGCTACATAATTACAAAGTATTCCTTGGTCCCCAAACTAGGATTCCCTGTATCATGGGTAACCAAGCTTCTCACTAGTAGTAATGTTGTGTTGTTCCGGAAAGTTTTGTAGATACTGGATTTAAATAACCAAGCAGCATTATAAATTGTGTGTGTGTTCGTAAAATGTTTGTGTGCAAAACTAATGTGAGTTAGCATGTCTGGTAGGTGAGAGTAGTGTTCGTACTATTATTAGTAAGGTTTAGTTTTCAACATATAAAATTCAATTATAACAAATTCAAGATATTTGTAATCATTATATAATTAATAAGTAAAGTTGCAAGTAATATTGCGACAGTAGCCAAAAATATCAAAATTGAATTGAAATACTTACGAAGTCCCTTCAAAAATTTTAATAAATATTTTTAATATTGCGGACATATCACACACGGTCAACTGATCCCAAACTAGGCATAGCCTGTACTATGGCTACCAGAGACTGACATACATAATAGATATATATTTAACACCCAGACACAGAACAAACATCTGTGTTAGTCACAAATGTTTGTCCAGCGCGGGAATCGAACCTGCGACCTCTAGCGCAGAAGGCAGAGTTACTACCAACTGAGCTATGAGGTCAGTCAAAAATGACAACAAACTAAATTAAATCACAGTCTGACTATGTATTATTAAATACCTACCGCTCGATAGAGTCGAAAAGTGTATATATATATCGACTGGCCTCATAGCTCAGTTGGTAGTAACTCTGCCTTCTGCGCTAGAGGTCGCGGGTTCGATTCCCGCACTGGACAAACATTTGTGAGCAACACAGATGTTTGTTCTGTGTCTGGGTGTGAAATATATATATATTGTGTATATCAGTCTCTGGTACCCATAAGGCTATGCCTAGTTTGGGATCAGTTGACCGTGTGAATATGTCCGGAATATTCAGAGACTGATATACATATTAGATAAATACCCAGACACAGAATAAAAATCTGTGTTCATCACACAAATCTAATAAATAATAATAATCTGAAATTAGTACAAATTGTGATGAAATCATAGTCGATAGAATTTAAAATACAATATAGATTCAGTCAGGGCCGTTCTATGAATGAGCTGGTCATAGATTATTCAATGTTTTTACACCAGTTTCTCAGAACAGAAGTGTAGGTATTCTTTTGATATATTAACTGCATGTGTAGCCATAAATTTGTTTTCATCGTATAAATGTATGAAGTAAAATGAACTATTATTTTATATATTCGTGTTTATACGATTCTTTTACATGTATAAAAATCTAAGGACGTTAACCTACGTTGGCTGAGTTGGCTCACACCTGCTGCGCATCATACAGTGTTACACTATTTGTTTTTAATTATTCCCACCAGTTCATAATCGTTATCTTACTCGTTAATTCTTGTAGATTTGGAGTTGTCTAGAAGAGATATCTTAAGATCGCCCATTGTGCCTTCGCAATTGTTTGAAAGGAATTTTGAAACTTCGCATCCTATGTGGTCAAAAATGGTCTCTGAAAAACAAAAATTCAACCATATAAAATGATCAAAGAAGTGTTTCTTACAGCATATGTTGAAGCAGTTAAAGTTAGAAACACGCTTTTGTTCTCAGAACACTCAAGAACTAAGCGTGGTTTAAAAACGAAAGCTCTCAGGACTCTGGAGAGCATTAGTTATTGAGTGTCAAAATATCGTAAGAAATACTCTTGTTCGTAAGGCTTTACACTACGATACCTTTTTGAGATTCAGGTCTAATGCTGTGGTGGGAACATAACTCCTCAACGACATGCAATTAGGGCTTGCAAATATTCGAAACTGTAGTGGTGCTATTCGAATATTATTCGAAACTTTTAAACCATTTAAGTTCAACATTTAAAAGTTCTTCTTTTAAAGCATTCATACGCGGTTTTGTGATGATTTTCTGCAGAAACCGCTATAAAAGGGCTTACGGTGAACCCTAGTTATCAAAACCTAGTTATAAAAGTGCATCAAATATAATCCGAAACTTTACTTCATTAAGTCATTTCCCATTTTAACATTAAGAAATTGCCGATTCATGAAAGTTTTTACAGTAATAATGCTCAAATTGTAGAAAAACGAAAATTACCTACTTTAGGGAAGAATAAATGCTTCAGATTACGGCTTTCTCTCATACTTGAAATTAATCGAATATTCGAATATCGCTATTACAAATATTCGAATATATTTTTTTGTCTTTTTTGAATATTCGATTGCAAGCCCTACATGCAATTTACCTAAAACTAGTCCTAGGGGACATTTAAATTGTTTTCATGAAGGCAGATGAGATCTGATAATGAAGTCATAAGTCGTGCAATGGTTCTCGATGAGTAATGGTAGGGCGGGCGTGTTACTTAACTAGCTGCACTTTTTTTCAGGCACCACGCGAGCAAAGATGCGTGCGTCAGCTAGTTAGTTACCTACAGAAAGGTTTTTTTTTTATAAATCGAATAGAGAACGTCTTCAATGTAATCCAACATGGTACGGGTAACACACAATTGATCCATTATTACGCCCCGTCTATCGCACTCTCGCAAATCTCGTTGTAGGTAATGTTTGTGTATTTGTTACTCGCAAAAACCCAACATTACGTATATTAAATCAACTCACACAAATAGGCAGGTTCGATCCAATACACACATTAGGTAGAGCCGAGTAGAAAATGTATTACAGAGTTCGCCTGAGGGCATACCAACCAACCCTATATTCACATACGAGATACGAACAACCGTAAATATATCTCTTTACTAAGGGTGGTATATCGTTGTAATCGCCAATTTAAATTTTTGACCACAAGATACCGCCCGCGGTTTTGCTTGCGAGTTACCCGGATATAAAGTAAACAATATCACTCTTTGGTTCTTTATCTGTATCCACGCGAACAATCAAGTCGTACCGTTGCTCGGTTGCTGCGTAAAAGAAGGGCAAACCAACAAACAAACAATTTAGCATTTTTATACTATCGTTAAGACTTCAATAACGCCTGCACAACTGATCGATTTAGGGTTAAGTTTAAACTGTCATAAATACCTGAATACTATGAATAAAATCGAGCTCTATATTTAATTTTTCCTCTATAAGCTTTCTCTAGTCGATTTTTAGCTCGACGCAGCCGACGGGTCGCAAGCCAGTGATCCGTAACAGCTCTGATTGGATAAAGGGTTCCGTAAAGAGTGTAGATCTTTATTGTGGAATTATTTATGAAGTCATATAACTCCAGCCAACAATGTACTTACTACGAATTTTGAAATATACTGCTTTTAGTAGAAATTGGTTTACTGCAGGGTTTCTGTAAGTTTATGAAATGTTCGATGCCATTATCATCTTCTGCCTATGGCCTCATTGGAAATAGACTGTGTAACTTCATGTTTTTGCTATTTATACATACGTTTTATGAAGATCGCCATTACCTAGGAAGCTAACGTTTTTCAAAGTAAGATATAAGCTTATACCTACTATAAAAACTCATGCGAAGCATCGCTCATAAACTGCAAAATATGCATGAAATACGTTATAAAGATAAATCATTTAATTAGCACAGTCAGTCTGCGATACGAATGCCTATACATTTGTCTATTTATAGAACACATAAACACAATCGAATGCCAAATTTAAGACTCAGAAGATTGTGAAGTCATTAGAATACCGTGATGATACATTTATAGCCCTGACTCTTTTTTAACTGGACGTTCGTATCAAGTTTGGCACAGCCAATTTGACGATACTTTATTGTTACGGTCGAAAAACCTTCTGCGACATAGTTTGGTAGAATTGGAAATATTCAAGAGACTGCTAACAGAAAGTGCTAAGGAACTTGATAGACGCTCATGTCAACAAGTAGGTAACTCTCTTCAAAATTGTAGTATTGTGCGTGGGTCTACTGCGATCCTTCAAATCATACAGTATCATGTTCTGGATCCTTAGCAGACGTTTCTTCTACTTGAATGGAATCGAAATATATTGCTTGTTGTATAATTTAAGTTAATAGCTTTCAGTACTTAGATATAAAGAGCTAAGCTAACTAAGCTTAATTGTCATCTCTGTTGATTGCGTTGCGCTAAAACTCGTGCTAAAGATACAATTTCCGTCAATCAAGTTCTGGGAGAAGTGCCAGGAAATAACGTTGTCTTGTCTACGGGATATCGCGAAACACTAAACTACATATGTTATTGTCAAACAAACCTACCTATAATTGACTTTATTCAGTAGAAGTAGGGTTCATTTTGAATAAACTTAAGATGACGTATCGCGTGCCAATTGAACGCGTCTATTCAGATTACGAAAAAAATAAGAGGTCGTATCGAAATTAACAGATCTATAAATTTTGGTTCCCGTTTCAAAATCATTCATACGTTTGCTAACCTCGGTCAACAGAAAAACACATATACGATTTCGTAAAAAAATACTGTTTATCAATTCTATATTTTAGTTTTTCCTTATCTACTAAATATACCTTAACCTAAATAAGTTGATGATGACCTTGCTGAGTAAGACAGAAATGAGATGTCACATTTAGTGTTTTTATTTCTCCAATTGTTTTGTTTCAGGAGGCGTGTGGGTCGGAATAGGTACGTCGCGGCGCCGGGCGTGAGTTAGTGCGCAACAGATGTTAGTATCGGAACGCATTCCGTTGGAACTCACAAGAAACTGGAATAGACTTTCTGTAAAACGAAATATTTTATTTTAATTTTGGAATGACGATTCCATTCGTTCACAAATAGAATCCTCATTAATGATTACTTGGTATTAGCGATGAGTAAAGCCAGAGTTAAACTAAGACCTATCGCTGATTTCTTACACGCAGCGAGAACTTTTGCATCGAGTTATCTCACTGCTCTCGTGGCTGTCATTAGCAATGTAGGGTCAAACGCTGCTTTTTTTACAAGTGCTTAAAGATATGGGTTCTTTGTTGCGTATGAACGCAACGCCTACACGCAAAGTTATTATTATTATAGGTAACTAAATAAGTAGGAAGATACAGATTTATATAAAAATCTGTCTCATTATATGTATGCTATCTTGAAAGGGAAAGATACAGAGTATTAGCAAAAAACATCAAAATTATAGGCTTACGACCGGGATGTCTTCGGTAGGGTGGAGCAATTTAGGATGAGGTGTATTAGTGTCCATAGAACTTCTCAAGCTCTCGTAACCTAATATAGTATGAAATAGTTCACATATACAGTTCTGACCCCACACTAGGATTCAGAAACTACGAGTACCATGGTACCACAACACCCAGACCCGTAACAAATATTTGCAAACCATGCAAAGGTTTGTCCCACAGCGAGAATCGATCCCCTAACGACTCAGACGGGCACTCGCCCGTTATATACTAAGTATTTATTACTCATGGACTCAGTAACAAGAATGATTATGAAAGAAAAGCTTAAACAAGATTTTGGTTCCAATTTCAGACAATGCATGAGAATAAACACTTAAACCCGCTAAGTGCTGCTTTAATCGATGTTCTTGCAGACTAAATAATAATAAACAAGAATAGAGAGCACTTGACTCTTTTCATATCATCTCGACTCGAACTGTCTGCGGTTTTTGTTTTGATTCCGAACGAATAACCACTTGAACAATCAGATTCGCTGTATTCCATTTGATTTCATAAGTACAATGTATATAAAACATGTTTGAAAGAGTCGATCAATAACTGGGCTGTTAGAACTTTCGCCACGTGGGCCAACTTAGGGCAGTTCAAAATAAATATTAGTATTGGACAATAACTGGGCTTATTCCTCCTAATTGCACGCTTTCTTCGTAAGAAATACTTCGATACTTTACCAACTAAATAATGAACACGTTTAAATTTTTACAAAAACCCTTATTAGGTGAAAATAGATGGTTTTTTTTAATCTTCAACTTGAAAAACTCCAAGAAGCAAAATACTACTTAGAGAAAAATTTGAAAACATGATTTTTCAGGCTTAACAAATATTCGCTGTGTAAGTGTAATGTGAGGGGTCCACATACTTATGATGTGTACAAAAGTTGTTGTGACACATCGTCCACACGGTACAGCAAGTAGTACATACATCGAACTTCTACACGTATCATTTGCAGCAACTTTAAGGAAGTGTAAAGTTTGTAAAAACTTCTAATAAAAATGGCGTGAGGATATAATTTCGTCTCCAAAACAACTCTAACGTATCTGATTGACAATTAACGCAACCCCAGAAGTTCTAAAAACCTCAAATTTGAAGGGCAGCTAAGAAAGGAAATTCCAAAATTCAGGTCAGGTTTATGAAAATAGCTTCACGCGAACAAAGTCGCAGGGGCTTTCAATAGTCTACTAATATATATAATACAAGGTAACGTAAGGAGTACATAAGTATAGAGCTCGCTCTAACCTCGATCGTTCTTTTATCCTATCTTTGATCAAGACAAGATACAGTAATTCAGTAATTCATTTATTGTTTGTGAATCAGGTACATTTAACAGTCAGTTCATAGGACTGGGGATAGGATTAGGATACAAATGTGTGTCATTGTTAAATAGTCTATTATCATCAATTTCCATACTGGTGCTTTGCCGCAGTAGGCTGTTTGTATCACACGTAAAAATTTGTTGAGCAAAAACAAAGTTTTAAAAGCTCAAGAATGGACACCTCACATTTCATAAACATACCTTCTGACACAGACACATAAAAAGCTAACACACTTGGTGGCGCTTGAAATAACTTTCTTGGTCCAAGTAACGACGCCATTAACTTTTGATGGCGATCTTTATAATGCGGTCTTGTTCCGTTTCTTGCGAGCAGACAGACAGTCCACATGCGAAATTCAGCATGATGCGAAAAAAAGTAGTCAATCGAAGAGTATCTGTGTCATCTCAATACTTTTCTAAGTGAAGCTATGGGGCTATCATTTGACGACCTCGGTGGCGCAGCGGGCAAGTGCCCGTCGGACATGCAAGGGCAAATATTTATTCCGGGTCTGGGTGTTCCGTATTTGGAATGGTACCATGGTACTCGTAGGTTCTGATACCCACGACACGGAATCCTTGCGTGGGGTCAGGACTAGTATGTGACTGTTGGGTGTTATTATTATTCAGCTGCACTGCACTGTGAAATCTCACAAGTCAAGTACGTACTTTGAGCTGCTGACGCCTTCTGTAGTAGCATTCCGCGCATGTTTAATTTCCAGTAAATGTGACGTCATCACTCACGCGTTGCGCATTCGCGTTTTCATCACTTCAACGGATAACATAGTTTTTTCTTTACAAAACTGACGTTTGTTGCCCTGCTATATTGACGGAGATTACTTTATTTTGCTTACACAAAACTTTGGCACTTCGGAAAAGCAACTACCACCCATTAAACTCTTTAAAAATCAAGCTTCATAATCAGTGTAGGACCAAGCTTTGACACGTGTCGACACGATAACTAACTAACTTTTAATCAGATTTTTAATTAAATTAAAAATCACCTGTGCCAGATCTGCCTAGCTTCCGTTTCACCTCAGTTCTAGTAGAATTTTAAATTAAGTTTTGAACTGTGCCGTGTTTTGTAATAGTTTTAAATTACTTTGCGTTGACAATTCGCTAGCTAATTTAATACTAGCTACGTGTGACCGACGCGACGCCACAAGAACTAGCAGCGAGAATACCTAGTACCTAGCTACGTAGTAAAAAAAACGTAGTAAGTAGGTTCTCACACGCAGCTTTACCAGCGCCTTTTAGAACTAAGAGCTATAAAAAGCTGTATGTGACCAACGCATTAGCCTCCAAAGTAAAAGTTGCGCTGTTGATCTTTACTGTTATGTTGTTACAATAATAAAGACGCCATTTACTGCCTTCCCTGAGGTAATTTATCTTGTTGTGTAGACATTGTGGTGCATCTAACAAGGTAATAGTAAACATAAAGGACTAGATACATTGAGCTCAACAATTTTTAGAGAAAAACTAACCAATCCTGCAAGCACTTCTAAAGAGCTTCCATCAGCGTCAAAAAGTAAATGAAAAGTTCAAACATAATATCAGTTTTTTCTGCCTTTTTGTACAATGTTTAAATTCTGAATGTCTTAATTTGAATGAAGATAGTATACATAGGTACATCGTCTTTCACATAAATGAGTAATGAATTCTTAAAAAAAAAACGTTTTCATTCGTCATTCCAAATACGGCCTACGTACAATGTTGAAGCTAGCTAGTAACTAGTTCCGTAGTAGCTAGCTAGTTTGACTACACTATCATTCACTGTCACCAACGATATAACCCATCTGAAGTCTTATCAATTATCGACTCAAATAAATCGGCAAAGAGACGGATTGATAACCATTTAGTAGCTCATTAACTTGTCAATCGAGGGAATATATTTGTTTAAAGTTTTTTGAAGCAGTCACAATGATTGTTAATTTTATTTTCTATGTAATGCATTGAAATTGTAGGAAAAAAATGTGAGAAAACCAGTAAGTATATTTAAAGCGGCGAAGGGCTTACCACCTGTCACGATGGAATACACTACTGTGGGTATGTGTGTGTGTGTAGTGATCATTGTTTATTTTGTTTCAGTTAAATTGTCTGTGTCGCTTACAATACAAATAAACTTTTATTTATTTCAGATGTTATGATTGGACGTGCCTCTGACTACCACCTTACACATCTTCAAGGTTCTGACAGCCTGGATATCCATGAGATATATGCCTGGGCTTTATTTATTTATTAATTTCGACGTACAAACACATTACAACCAAAAGTAAAAATAATAATTATAAAACACAGATTAGAACTAGGTAGTAACATAAATATTATGTGCGTACAGCAAAAGTATTAACAGTAAACAATCAACATTTTAAGCTAAGCAGACGCGAGCCTATTTTTCGTCTGAATATACCTACTAATAGGTATAATATAAGAATTTGCTCAAAACTTTTTATGATAGCTAGATAACCAAAATTAATGGTAAACAAAGAACCAGTTACATCGGGGTGGTACCTATTGTTTAACCGATAACAGTGTCGACCCACATTTCTAATTGTATCACATTCTCCCTGATACCATTGTTCTGCGTATCGTCGAAATTAATTTAAATAGACGCAAGCACCTCCCTGTCTTTCCACTCAACCGAGCGTAAGTCGATCTGCGATCCCTCGCGATGGCAGTAACATTCACTGACTCAAATTTTAAAATTGTAACGTTCACGGACTTTCCATTCCCAATGAACTTTTATTTTACGGTTCGGAATCTTCAGGACGTCCACTTACTAACTTGAAGTTTGATTTCTGAAACTTGCTCCAGAAAAACCCGCTTTAGTTTCTCCAGCAAATTACCTGCAAATAAAAGGAAGGCGTTTTAAAAAATTATCTAAAGTTCAACCATTTATTTAATTTTTATGTTTTATTTTTAAGCTTACAATATGACGATATTGTTTGCTGAAATTTAATTGTTAATTTATAATTTTAATGATTTTATGTAAGAATATTTAAAAACAAATTGTTTGCCACACTATGGCTCGTATTCAGAGACAAGACTTAAGCATTGATCTGTACTTAAATCTCGATTTGAGTCGAGATTCTAATTCTTGAACAGTACTTAAGTATAGATTCAATGATCACAGTTCACCTGAGTAAATGCTTATTCTGAAACGTCAATCAGACGAAATTGGTGCTTGAATTTAGATTTGATTTGACATTAATCAAATGACATTTTCGTTCGGTTATACGTACTTTGATGCATATTTATACTTCACTTTATTGTTCTATTCTATTTCCACCCTGGCTGTTTGAATTTCTGCGTAAAACGGATCGAAAATTATAAATAAATCAAAATGTAAACGAGAACATTTGAGTACAGATTTGAGACTCGATTCAGCTGAGAATAGTTTAAGTACCGTTCTTGAATAAAAGCTATGTTTGAGAAGAGATTCAATACTTAAGTAGAGTTCAGCTGATCTGTGATTATCCATGCTTGAGTCGTGTCTCTGAATACGAGCCTTATGACTTGTTCAAGTACATTTTAAATATTTCTGTGGATGAATAAATGAATACAATACAATACATTTTTTTTAAACTGGTAGCTGTGAATGTTTCATCACTAGGCGAATTTATGACTCTCTAAATAATGTTTTACAAAAAAGAAAGCTTAAAACTCTATGGAGTCCAGCGTGTCCCGCGTGGGCAGTTTAAATCTGAGTAAAATTTAGTATGACCGATCTATGGACAGCTCCTGAATTTACATTTTCTTCTCGCGTAAATTTGATAGAGTTTGTTCTATGCATTTCCCAGACAAACAGAGTATTAAAACAACATTCTTGTATGTAAGCTTCCAATACGAATGCAAAGATAAGTGAGTCAATACAACAAACAGTAAAACCTGGTCGTAAAGTGGGAGACAATGTTACCGACGAACATGTGGACGGCGTTACGAGCGGCATACAAAACAAAGTAGCCGTCAAAACATCTAAACATAATTCTCAAGGAAATGTCGGGTGAAACGGCACGTCATGGAACAAATGGAATCGTGTCACAGATCGTTCTAAATATCGGACAGTTGAGCGGTCACTCGAGCCGGCCGGCGCGTCATCTCCGAATGAACATGAGTACGCACCGAACTAAAATATTATGCGATCACATTTGAAACGCACGAGCTGAAATAGACTCGGTGTGTCACTGGCTAACTCTGTGTGTCCTACTAAGGCAGATTGGGGTTAACCGCACCAGTTGTGTTCCAAAGTTGTATTACGATTCTTTCTGTTTGACAATCACTGACATTGCTAGAGAGAGTTTAAAATAATCTCATAAAAAGTTGAATGATTATATATAGATAGGTTCTTTTAGCCATCGATGGTGCAAAAGGCCCTATAATCGTAAACTGATTAGGTATACTAACCTGTTTTGGATAAATAATAACAATAAAAAACAAACAACAGACACATACATATTCCTGTCCCCACACTAGGATTCCCAGTATCGTGGGTATCAGAAACTACGAGTACCATGGTACCACAACACCTAGACCCGAAACAAATATTTGCAGATTATACAAACATTTGTCCCGCAACGGGAACGGAACCCGCACCCCTTGATTCGCCAGCTACGCTACCGAGGTCGTCAAACAAAGATGTAGGTAAGATGCAAGATTTTGTTTTGTGTGTGCATACAATATAGTTTTCGATAAAGCTTCTTATTATCACCTACTTCTAATCGTAGTTATCAAATCACTAGTTAGTACGTTGCTAATACCAAGAAACCAATCAAACTATAAGGCCACACGAAATCATAGGACCCGTGTTTAAATAGTTAGAGGCTTTATATTACGTCAGAAAGTGATGCTCTCTCAGACGAACACCAGTAAACTATAAATGCGGGAGGTATAACGCTAAGTTTCGCCTACCAGCCCTACCCTAGTTCGTGACACGCATGTAGGTGGGTTTCCAGCCGCAAGGCGGACCGCTTCAAGTAATTTCTATTCAGGCCTGTGCCGGCTACAGGGACCTAAGTGCTAATAGTGATAACGGGAAGTGTTCCGCCACAGCCAATAACGCTAGCAGAATTATATTCTGACCTTATTACTCGGGCCTTGGTTAATCAGACCTGTATATTCATCGTGCACGATGATAGGAAACAAGTTCATATTTATCTTAGACAGGATGACTCATTTTATCATAAATGAGGAAAAGAGTCGCATCCGGCTATGAAAAAGTCGCTGTGTTTTTTTTTTTTTTTTTTTTATACAACAGGGGTGGCAAACAAGCTTACGGCCCACCTGATGGTAAGCGGTTACCGTAGCCTATGAGCGCTTGCAATACCAGAGGCATCACGCACGCGTTGCCGACCCCGAACCCCCTTCCCCCCTAAAGAGCTCTGGCAACCCTACTCACCGCAGGAACACAACACTATTTGAAACAAATAATGTTATTTGGCTGCGATCTTCTGTAAGGTGGAGGTACCTCCCCAGGCGGGCTGCTCCAATTCAGAACGAGAAAATCTCGCTGTGCCGTACCTCCTCTTCTTCTCCTGTGTGATTTCTATTGCTCGGCGTGCTCTCAAATACTATTACGGTGCGACTATCGGTTGACTGAACACAAATGTCTATAGGAACTGCCCGCGTTTCGTTGAAAGCGTGAAAAAAAACGAAAATAAAAAGTCTTGGAACGGCATTGTGATTCCTCACTTGCACGAAACCCGCTAGTAGTAGGTAATTAGCCTACAATTTGTATTTTTGAGTCGAAAGATATCCCGACTCACCGATATATCTAATACTTGCTTGTAGAGATGCTTATTCATTTTCATAACACAATCCCCATTTCCCTCGCATTTATTGAATCAGAACCTCCCTTCAAATAAACCGTGTCACAAAATTCCGACTGTTAGATTAACGTCAAGCTGAATTCGCAATGTCAAATATCGCTGTCATTGTGAAAATCTGACTTTACAAAGAAAGAATAAAACAAAAAAATATTGCAAATATCCTACTAATATTATAAATTATTTGTGATGATGTTTGGATATGCGTGGTTGAATCACGCCCTAACGGCTAAGCCGATTTCAATGAAACTTAGAATAGATAGAGTTCTTTATCTAGAATAGCATAAAGGCTATATTTTATGTAGATACCATGTAAACGAAGCCGCGGGCCCAATCTAGTATTATAAAAATGTAAGAATTTGTTATGTTGTTTGGATTTTCGTGGTTCAATCACGCCGTAACGGCTTAGCGGATTTCGATGAAACTTGGAACAGGTAGAGTTCTTTACCTAGAATAGTATACCTACATATACCTAGGCAACACCACGGGCGCAAGGTTGTGGTAAATATATTATTATTCGTATTAAATCTGTGGGAGAGGCCTATGTCCAGCAGTGGATATCCTGTGACTGAAATTAAGTAGTTCCTAATATAAAATCTTGTAATGTACATTTTGTTTGATGTTCTATTGGCCGCAAATTGTAATCTTTTGAATTCTGTGCACCAATACGGTCTGTCGGAAGCAACATGTAAAAAGCAAAGTCCAAAAAAGAAACTGTTTACCTTCTAAAGATCTGAAATGACAGCTGCTTAGAAAATCAATTTCCTCCAAATTCAATGTCGGTTGTGTCCCTGTAGCCCGTAAATACGCCATTTGAAAAGATTAAAGCTGAAGACTGTTTTGATAGACAGTCGCAAATACATAGATCCTTTGGGTGGAGCCTCTTCCATTTGATAGACGAGGATCAAACGGTCTTGTAGATAATTTAATGAATGATTGATATTTATACTCGTAAAGTTCAACATGTAAGTATTTATTTTGTTTAGCTACGTTTTGTGTGCTATATTTGAATACAAGATGTTACATAATATGAAAACTATCCCAAAAGGGAATTTCTCAACACTCAATTGACACGGAAGTTTGTTCAACGGTATTGTTGGATATTCGAAATTTTTCATGAAACAATCACAATGCAAAAATCTGCTGTTTTGAGATTTACTAAATTATTCAGCTGTTTTAGGTAGCAATCTTGATGTCGAAGTTGATATGATTCATAATTTGTTATAAAAATTATACAAAACAAAAAACAAAAACAAAACAATAAAAAGACAATTTGAAAATTAATGGAGGAATTTTTATAAGATTTATTTTTTGTTACCTTTTTTTTGTTATATAGCCTCTTTCGGGATAGAACATACGCGTTACAAAAAGAATTATGTACAATTTACTTTTATCGTCTTGGAAATATATTTTCTCGACGTTTAATGATAATAAGCTACTTATTAGGAAAGTAAGAAAATAATAAAGGTGCTCTCTCATACAGTTAATAGAGCTGATATATATAGCTTCAATTTGCTAAGTAATTCATTCTAAAATTAGATTTTTACGATGGCACGGTGGAGATAGGTGAAACACTTTGTTGTTATGAAACATTGCAGAAGGTATCAAGTGGTAGAAATATTTAATAAACTGCCTCTAGAGATCAAGTCGCTAATTCACCAAAGGCCTCTACATAGGAATAAATGATGTCGTTTTCTATAGGAGAAGTTTCTCTATTCTCTCAAAGAGCTCTGAGTGTTGTGAACTATCCCTGCTTTACTGGACTTACCAAAATGCATAAATATTAAAATTATGTTTCACTGGATTTTCATTAGAGTTCAGGTTAGGTAGGTATGTACTTAATTATAAGAGCTGACATTTTGTCGCAATTTATTATATTGACATTTAAATTACATGTCTATTTTGGTTAAGATGTATTCATTTTCTTAGTCTAACATTATATACATTCTTAAATAATATATTTTTTGGATTAAACAACTATGACATATAAATGATTTGCATATTTCGCACGCTGGTCTTCTCTATTTTCTTGTATGGCTCGGATTTCTGGACCATTAGACAAGGATAGGCAGCGTATATATGCTTTTAGAAATATGATGTTGGAGTTCTACTGCGAATAACCTTGGACAGCTTGCCTTACAAACGTGTCTGTCCTAGAAGAACTCAGGATTGAGGCTTTCTACGATACGTCTTCACAGAGTACTACAGAACTTTGGCCGTATTGCTGCAGGAGTATAATCTTGAGCGCCTAATGGTGACTAGAAAGATTGAAGGTAAAAGGTCACGAGGTCGAAGCCCCAAACGATGGACGGACCAAGTATCCGAACAACTAGATATACCAGTAAGCGCGACCTCATCAGCAGTCAGTAATGAAGGAACGACGGAGTAGGAGGAGGACAAATGAAAAACGGGTGGCTCGATTTTTTTTGTTGAGAAGTGTACAACGCACTCTCAATAAGTTTAGCCTCTGATAAGTGCCTATCTACCTTAATAAGTATCATCTTTAGCTTTTCATCAAAAACAGAGTGGAAAAATACAGATGAATGATTTAGGTACCTATCTTTTATCTAACAACTTTACGTTCCTTTGATAATATATTTTTATTTCGCGAATACCTAGTATTTCAACCTGGAATAAGGTTTTGCAAAAATATTGTAGAGTAGGGACCTTTAATAGGTAAAGGCGCGTTTATGTTATAATATAAAGCAGGCATCATATTTACTTGTTCGGTCTAGCTTGTTCAGATTGAGAGAGACCCTTAATACTCCTTACCTAAACTCAAAACCTGACCTGACCAGGTTTTCACTATGGGGAATATTTAGACCAGTAACCAGCACGGCGTCCGTATCGGCTTTGTACGTGAATATACTTTAGTGCGCGTACACAACCAAGTCTCATAACCCGCTACGTAGGAAGAATTTAGGTAAAGTGGGTCCCTTAATGGGTTTAGACCTAATAAAATGTATCTTCATTCTTTGATCGTGAATTAGGTAAAAGGATATCGATTTTGCCCTTTTTGCTTTCCTTTCTAATGTCATTGCCCAGGCATTCGCAATAGATCGACTATGGTGCTTCGAAGGGTACCAGCTATGATAGTAACTAAGCCATGACGGAAGTCTTCGGGAAGCCTAAGAACTCCGCTCAGCTCATAACAACTTACTTATGCCCCGAAAGGCTTGTACAGCCAATGCGTAATTACTTCTTCTGACGCTAAACTAACTTTCTGAATTCCTAAGCCTGCTTCTAGCTCGTTCCTAGTCTTAGCTATTAACCGCCAAGATGTTAGGTAGCCCAGATTCAAGTCTTACGTACTTGGAACATGTTAAGTTGGCTTTCTCAGCACCTACATACAAAATCCACTCAGCCTAGCCGGCCGCTATCGACAGGAAAGGCATGATCAATTCATGCGTTCATTACGATTTCCTCGCAATGTTTTTCTTCACCGTTTTAAGCATGGTAGGCAGCGAAAAATTCATTGATGCACGACCCAGTCGGACCCACGATCGGGACGGACCCTTTCGGATCGAAAGTCGAGGTACCACCGACTAGGCAAACACGGCTGTGACTCGTAGTACCTATCTGATTATTGTCTCGATTCGTTTTGTAATTTCAATTATCATAATCGTATAACGCGACAAAAAAAATATAATTAAAATACTCTAACTATTGCTTTCTACATCGAAAGCAAGTTTTGAGTATCACTGAAATAAGTGGCCAAAAGTTAGTGAGTACTTAAAATTTCTGTAGATACATTTCAAGCCGTTTGAGCCATCAAATTGCGCTAAACGCTTCTTGAGTTATAAAGCACTAATTAAACTTGCTGGCATGCTAGAGTTCAAGAATTTTAGACTGCACGACACGATATCGACACGTGCAATACCTAAATAGATTGCTTTTATAGTAGGATCGTTTTTATATTCTAGTATGTAGTTAAAGCCACAGACATTGCAGTAGTGACTAGCAGCTACAACTTTTTAAGAAACTTTTTCACGTGATTTCTATCTATAACTTATCTGGAGCTTTGTATACTAAGTTGAAACATATAACTCTTAATTACAGATCTAATTGATTTTTATGTCCAGAAACTAATATCGTAATCGTAGACCTGTTTAATATTCCATAGCGAGTCAAATAATTGCTTAGAGCTTGAACAAGCAAAAACATTGCAATTTTTCCTTGCGGAATCAATCAGCACTCTCTTCTTCGATCATAACCGGACCCAAATATCGGACAAGCAATATCGTTTCGGTTTGAAAATGGTCTATAACGCACAGTGACAGTCGAATACATAAATCTCCACGTCACGAGTGGGCGTAGCTATTGTATTCCTCTTATACTTTTGGAAGAATGCCAGAACGAATGCGGTTCTATGAGCATGAGCAATCCCCTTAATAACCTGTATCGGTTAATCAACCCGCCGAAGGTTGGCAATTGATAACTTTTATTGAGCAGCAAAAATATGGTCTCCTAATTAACCTGTGACTTTGGAGACCAGTAGGAGGAGGTCATTTAGGCAGAAGGATTTGGAGGCCAGCAGCACTCGCTCAGCAAGGTGGTACTAGACATTTTGTCGAAAACCCTAGGCTTGAACCTTATTATTAAACCTATAGAGAAAGCAGACTGAGCGGCGCGACCATACTTTGTGCTCAAACTACAGGAAAAAATATCGTGGCTGAGATTAAAATTGTCCATCAAGATTTTCGTCTGTAATTTGATGGAGCCGTTCTCGCTACGCTACAATGTCGTGGAATTCATCCTTTCAGAAATAAACCGGATAACATAAAGGATAGTAATGAAAGAATTTGCTAGATTGATATTAATCTGCCTGCTCCTAATAACATTTCTATGATATGCCTTGGATTGCAATACTTCCATGTTTAGGTAGGTAGATATAACTTGTGATTTTTTGAATAATCAAAGCTATGTTTACAAAGGTTTCCAGAAGCTAGGTAGTAGTTTTTATCACTGATAAATAGAAAATAGCCAACTCTATCTAGCATTAGCGATTAATCACGTTTTATGATAATGACAACGTCAAAACGCGTAAAAATTTATAGGGTTTGCACTAAAATTAAACTTTTGATTCTGGTCAGTTTACAAGCAAAACTATTTCTCTCAAACAGCTCTGAAAATAATTTATTAATTTACCTGTCATAAACCTCAAAAATAGAGTGCGTTAGTGCGCACGCGGTAGGTGTACCGACAGACTACGTGGGATGTAACCGCATTTCACGTGAACTAGCGTTTATGAACTTGACCGATTTATGTTTTATTTGAGTACCAAAAACTTGAGCCGAGACGTTCAGGACAGGACGCTGCTGCACCAATATCTAGACGAAGATCTCTCAAACAATTGTGCGAATCAGCATTGTATGTTTACAGAATATAATCGTACGTTAAATCGGCCAAGGGGTTGCTAAGATATACCTAGTGCTCCAGGGTTTTTTTAAGTTATAGAAATACATTTGAAAAAGAGCTTTGCTTATTCATTCCAAAACGATTTTTATTTTCATTTAGCCGTATGATTTTTGAGATACCATGAAAGAAAACGACAACAACCGTTCTGATAACCGTTGGGGAATAAAATATTTAGTTATCACCATCATCATCATCATTTAAGCCGTACGACGTCCACTGCTGAACATGGCCGCCCCCACAGACAGAGCGAATTCCTTATCAGGTTGGGGGATTTGCCCATACTCACCACGCTGGGCATGCGGGTTGGCGAGCGCAGTTAGAGCTATCGTTGTTAAAATGAGGGACGCTGCTGCCCATCCTCTAGCTTTTTTCCCTTAGTCGCCTCTTATGACATCCGCGGATAGGTAGATATGGAGGGGCCTATTCTTCAGCCGGGGCCACCACGGCCATAGTAATGTTCTATTTGTCACGTGCTTACAGGCTTCATAAAGACATGGTGTATCTATAAATTTGAAGTCCCTTAGCAACATAACAATGCTCACAAGTACAAAACATACCTACAGATATTAGTATAGTACAAATATTAGGAACAAAGCAACTACGAGTAAAACAAAGTCAGACAAAATGGACTCATATTTTTTAATGGTGCATTGTACTCCACTTTTATTCTGTAGCCGTTTGGAAGAAGAGCACGATAAGCGAAATTGCGTTGCTTTCATAACAGGTAAAAGTACCGCTGGTATCCAACTGTACCTACCTATATACAAGGTGATTCAAGGTGATTCAAGGTAATACCATCCCACAAGGCGCTCATTCGATCAACTAAAAGAAAGAATATAAGCGAAAACAAATCAAAATTATTTTTCCCGAACTTTTACAAATTATCTGTTTTAGGTCTTTCTATCACCTTTGAAAAGTTTGGGGTGAAGATTGCTTCCACAACACATGAGTAAGACAATTAAATTTTTTCTTCTGTCTTTCATAAAACACGATATTCATATATCTATCTGAGTGGATTTATGAGGTGAAATTTGAGGGAATTTTGGAAATAATGTCAGGCTGCTATCAGTACGAGTTGAGTGAAAACATATAAACGACTAGGAATACTAGGGTAAATATAGCTACTAAGTACTAGTAAAGTGTACAAATGTGTGTATAATTCAATGATACTTATGCAACTTTGTTCGATGAAAGCCCAACTGACTTAAGAAACTCTCGTGACTTCTTTCGTCTAGAATTCATTCATATAATTTAATTAAAAAATACATTTTAAACTCAGGTAGTTTTACCGACATTTACAACGCCGTCCTTTAATCTATGTCCTAGAACAAAAACAGTAAAAATACTGCTTTTTCGTTCAAATCCACACTCCACTGGTGTTCAGAGTCTTTACTATACCTAGCTATACCTTCTATCCAAGGCAAATGGACCGTGATATAAAATAAATGGATTCAGTTAGATGTAAGATAACAATAAAGATATCAGTGAAATTAGAAAGAAACAAGACTCAGGTCAATTACAAGTGGCTTAGCTTTACAAAGTTATGATTCTGTTTCGATCGGCTGACGTGGATTTATCTGCTTGCTCATTTCGCGACGCATTTCAAATTGAATACATTAATTTGGAAAAGTTTGTCATTTACTAAATTAAAGGTGAAGTGGTGTGGGGGTGGCGTCTGGCGTAATTTGACTGGTAACGTTCCCTTGCGTTTTGTTTTACATTGGGTTAATTAATCATGAAGATGAAGATGTCGCACAGTTCGTTTTAATCGAATTAGAATTTGAAATTTGGTACTTCATAATGAATTTAAGGTCTTTTACATCAAGAAGTCAAAGCTCGCCTTTGTAACTACGTTTTTAAAAGTACTTATCAAGATTCAGTCTCTTCTGCTAAATAAAAGTAGAAAAGGGCTTATTCTACACAGAATATGCAATAACTTTTGTACCTATAATTTTAGACGCGAGACCCGAGAGCTGGCTCTTATTTGGCCCAGTGAATTAGCATTGCCATCCAGCGTGGCAATTCCGCCAGCGTCTTAGGGACGCTTCTGATCAGTTGAGCTATCTATAGATCGTTTGTAACGGTCTTTAGATGGCTCAACTGTTTCTTGTGTATTTTGTAAATATTAACTTGTATTAGTTTTAAGTTTATTTCATCTTGTGTCTATAACAAAAACACTATGCAAAAATTAGTTTTTTAGGTTTAAAAACAGTTCATTTATTCGATAGCAATCTTGGTATCAAACATCCCAGTTCTTCTTATAAGTGTATAAATAAGCCCTTGTCAAACTACTATACGAGCTACGGAAAACTACTTTTAGTACCAAAAGCTCGCTTAAAACTCTAAATCACAACTCACTGCATCTCTCGATATTCTGTAATTCAATATCTATCTTTTATGCATGTTCATAGTTCTAACGCGTGGTTGGGCAATCTTCGCAAAAGGCTCCTACGCTACGCCGTAGCCCCGTAGCATTCGTAGTGAGGTCACGAATGTTCTTTTACGTACGTGACGTCACTCCAGCCACCTGGCCGAGGTTGCGAAAATTCCTAAAGAGCATCAGTATGTAAAACAGGTACTTCCCGGAACCGTGGATCGTTGGTATGCACGACGCCTTTATTGTCTTTACCATAAGGAGAGATAGAGGCAAAAGTGACAATCTTTTCTGTGCAGAGTGATGAAGTATTAATGTTGTCACGTGCTAGGTGGGACATCATATTTAACAACAGTCAATTATACAATCCATTATAATACACTGTGCTGTTCATATAAAATAAATAAATAAATATTCCGGACATATCACACACGGTCAACTGATCCCAAACTAGGCATAGCCTGTACTATGGGTAGCAGAGACTGATATACATAATAGATCTATATTTAACACCCAGACACAGAATAAACATCTGTGTTAGTCACAAATGTTTGTCCAGTGCGGGAATCGAACCCGCGACCTCAAGCGCAGAAGGCAGAGTTACTACCGACTGAGCTATGAGGCCAGAAGGCTCAATACTGTTCGTCGTGGCACTCTAAGGCACTTTTAGACACTCGTAGGCCTATTTTCTGCAGTGGACTTCGTTAGGCTGATGATATAAATAGAGGTAGCATAGCTTTAATAAACCATGGATTGTTGAGTAACACCGAACACGCAAATTCAATGCATTGCATTTGAGAGCACTTGTGGGTCGTGGGTTTGAAACACGTTCGTGCACTTATGTATTTTACATTGGAAAAATGTATGTGCGTTGTATTAGTGCTCTTAAACGGTGAAGAAAACATCGTAACGAAACCGGCATGTCCTTGAACCTAAAAAAAATATTTCTCGATTTTCTCATTCTGAATCGGAGCAGCCTGCCTGGGGAGGTACCTCCGCCTTACAGAAGATCGCAGCCAAATAACATTATTTGTTTCAAATAGTGTTGTGTTCCTGCGGTGAGTAAGGTTGCCAGAGCTCTTTAGGGGGGAAGGGGGTTCGGGGTCGGCAACGCGTGTGTGATGCCTCTGGTATTGCAAGCCCTCATAGGCTACGGTAACCGCTTACCATCAGGTGGGCCGTAAGCTTGTTTGCCACCTCTGTTGTATAAAAAAAAATAAAAAAAATCGAAGACATATTTCATGTGCACGAAAGGAGCCTCTGAAAGGCGCACTTCGATCCTTTCCCTGGGTCCTGGTCACTCATCTGGTCCTGTATAAGCCTGGTCACTGAGCTTATACGGTCTTATACAAGGTGATTCATAATATGTATTCCATCTCGAAAGGGGCTTATTCTACAAGCAATTAGCAATAAATTTGTTCTACAACTTTTGGAAGTTCGACATTATTCATTGAAAAAAACTATATACGAAAATCAGCTGTTTTGGGGTAAATCAGGTCAAATTCAATAAATCAGCTGTTTTAGGTAGCAATCATGATTCCGAACTTCTTGTACGTTAAGGTTTTAGTTTTTAAGATAATAAAAATACCAAAAATAGGTAATTTGAGAAAGTTTGTGAAAAAATTTATATTCATGTTTTTTTCGCTAATATTATTTCTTTTTTTAATAGAATAACCCCCTTTCGGGATGGTATACATGTTATGAATCACCTTATATACAGGACCAACGTCGTGTCACACGACAAGCAAGCATCGGATCATCGTAAATTCATCGCCCACCCTTCAGGCAGTATAATAATATTCCGACCGATGAATTTTGACAAGGAAAAGAGTAAAAAAGAAAGGACAAAAAGGCCGCAGCGCTTATATTAAAAACAATGGGCGTCCACGTGCGTGAACGTTTCAGCGGTCGCGCCGGACCCTTGCAGCCTAACATTTTTGTACTTTTTAACCGACGCCGGCGAAGCAATGACCGCGAAGCTTTTGGTAGAATGTTTTGAATTGGTATGTTTTGCAAACGTGCCAGCAAGTATAAAACAATCAATGGAAAAAAAAAGTACATTTTTTATTTCTGGTTATTTGCTTTACTTTGTCTATGTTGTTATATACGTAACGTACGTACGTGTCTGTACGTAAGTTATATACACGACAAACTTTGAGACAGATTTTTTAAGTAGCTAAGCTATGCATTTTAACTACATTTCTGTAGTAGCATCTTTTGATACCGACATGACACATGACACAGACTCTTGACAACGGTGGAAATACATAATTATAATTTTCTTCGAGCTCTACACTAATAAAATCTACATTAATATACACTTTAGAGGTAAGATTTCCTGTTTTGTTTGTATGATGGGGAAATCTCTGGAAGCACTGAACCAATTCAAAAAATCTTTCACTAATAGAAACCTAAACTTCGTCCATGTGTTCAAGTATGTTCCTATCTATAATCTTGTCGCTTTATACACTTAAGATCTTGATTTCCGACGTTTTTCAATTCTGTTTTCCATATCCATCTTTGTAAAACTACATCTACATACTCTCTCCGACTGAGCTGGTAACAGTGTGACACTTACCTTATATTCCTAGAGCGTATTCTGCACGGGGTTTAAATCTCTACTAAAATAATAGAGTCACGACGTAGAACGTCTTTGTTGACATTTTGGGACACAAAGGCGAGTTGTTTCATGAGCTAGGTATACCAAATACAATATAGTCTATATAACCTTTGGCTATACTTATAAAAGATCATTCATAATATAATGCTATCCCAAAAGGGGTTCTAGACACAATTGGCAATTCTTTTTGTTCAGATAATTCAGTTTGTTCTACGATTTTGGAAGTCCAACATTTTTCATTGAAAAAACTCTGTTCTGGGTCAAATCAGTTCAAACGTAATTATTTATCTGTTTATGATAGTAATCTTGATGTCGAACTAAATCAGCTAATAAAATAAGGCCTAGAAAAAAAATGTGCTTTTTTCCGCTTGATGAAATAACACGAGATATTTTGGATTAGACTTGAATAACAATTTATTTTAGAAAGAAAATAGAGCTATATCATAGACGTATAAAAAGTATTTGCTACTTATTTGCGTCCTCATTCCAACACCGCTAATATTATTTTTTTGTTCAGAGAATAAGCCTTTTTAACGTTATAGTATAATTTGTGAGACATTGTTTATTGGTACCAGTATTACCTAGTTTAAATTTTCTTTCGACGTTAATAAAGGTTGGTTTCGTTGTGATTATAGATTAGATAATATCTGGTTATGACTATTTTTAACTACTTGCATTTTTATCTAGACTCTGTAAAAACTGTTTCGACAAATTGCAAAAGTACAGTGACTATATAGGTAGTTCCTAATACAGAGAAAAAAGCCATACGTACATAAAAACAGGGCTGCCGAATTGATACCTAACCGAGAAAGGTCTTTTGTTTAAGTCGGTTAAAAAAAGAGGACGGTGCAGAGTCAGGGATTCACCAATTTCTCCGTCAATGAGTCACTAGTATAAGTGAATTGGCGTCTGGCACGACGATCCGCCATATTGGAATATGAAATCCCCGCAAGGCTAGCTTTCTGATGTAGGAGAGCAGCTGACTCACTTCGGATAAAAACCACGAACATTTTTTGCGTACCTACGCATGATTACTCAAAGTTGAAAGTACAGTCAGCATCAGAAGTTCATTATAGCAGAATTTATTGCAGGAGCTTATTTTAGCTTAGAATCACAAAAGATTTTAATAAGAGTATGGTATCCTATCCTACTGTAATATTATAAATGCGAAAGTTTTTGAGGATGTTTGTTGTTCACTCGCGCTGTAATGTGGGTCAACCGATTTCGTTGAAACTTGGAATAGATAAAGTTCTATACTGAGCGAAGCCGCAGGCGGAAGCTAGTTTTCCATATATGAAACATGTTTTGAAACGTCATGCAATCATGGTTTACTTTTGATGCAACTACCACAGCAAAGCCTTATTTTCATTTTCTGATTCGATTTTATCATGCCGACTGTTCAATTACTTACCTAAGTAGTATAGTACTAAAAGTCTAAATTCCAAGCCGAAACCGCAAAAAGTAACTCAATATTCAGGTGAGTAAGCTACGACGGCTAAACCGCAACTTGCCATTTAATTAGGAAAATCCACGAACAATAGTACTCATTTCACTATAGGTACCTCCATGTCACTTTGAATCATCCTTAACCTAAATATACCCTAGGTTAAGGATGATTCAAATAACCCTTGTGATTTGATGAATAGACCGATTGAAGTTTAATGTTTGAAGCCACTTTTACGCTCTTGTATAGTTTGATGTCATATGGGCTCTACCATGTCGTCTTATTGCCTTACAAATGCAAGCGTGTCATCACCATTTTATACACCTTAAATCTTTGAGACTGTCAATTTACGTCACGGCCAACACAAAATCGCGAACTTGATGATACGGGGCTTAGAAGTGAACCAGCTGAACTTTCTCAGCTGCGGCCCCACGGGGGTAGGTTGTGGCTTTTATTGCCCGACTTTTGCCGAAAAGAGTTGCCGATATCTCAACCCCCTTGATAAATTGTGTTGTTTTCGCCGAGCTGTTTGCTATAGATCGTAGGAATCTTACGCACTTTTGCCGCTATTGGTTTTAGGTTAACGAGAAAATGTCGGCGCCGATTTTGTTTGTCTCACTGAAAGTGTAAGGTGCTAAGTTTGGAAAGTGTTTAGTGGTCGTAAAGTAAGAGGGGAAAATATTGTTGGCGAAATGAAATGGAAATGTTTAGTGGTATTCGTGCCAGAGACGCAAAAGTGTACAGTCTACTTGTAAGTTTACTTTGAGTTTACGTTTAATTGAGTTTGAACTAATTTGACCTCTTATCATCTCATTTTAAAATAGGTTTTTCAATGAGAAATTACGATTTTCCAGAGTCGTTTATCAAACTTTATTGCTAATTGGCTGTAAAATAAGCCCCTTTTGGGATAGTATATGAATCATATAATGAATCACACTTGAAATTGGAAATGGAAATTGAAAACATGTCGCACACAACTACGCGAGTGAAGTAGCAATGGAAACCCAATGTTTGTTCTGTGTCTGGGTGTTAAATACCTATTTATCTATTATATCAGTCTCTGGTACCCATAGTACAGGCTACGCCTAGTTTGGGATCAGTTCACCGTGTGTGATATGTCCAGAAAAAAAATAATGATGCTTTCCGCTTTTCTGAAATAACGCTCGAGCATGAATATAATCATGTATAGATCATATTATTATTCAATGTTTTTCATTCTATCAAATGTATGCTTGAATCTTGATTCAGGTTAAGTAGAGTTTCAGAATACGGGCGTTAGAGTTTATGGGGCACGTAACCAAGCCAAAATAATATCTTGTAAGCAACAAAATCATATCGCCCTCATTAGTACAGACCGTGTAACCAATAACAATAACTAGTTACATAAACATCCGAAGTAAATGTCCCAGTTACCGTTAGCGATATATCGCAACGTGGGTCGCTAATGACCCGTGACGGACCTGCTTCGAATGTGGGAGAGTAGCTTACCTACGGAATGGTTTTGATCACTTTTGATCACCAGAACAGCCGAACCTATGTATTTTTGATGGAACAATCTTTTTTTTAATGAGAAAATGGGCTTTTTGCTTGCTTTATTAGTTGGTTTGACCATTTTCCACGCTGCTACTGAGCAATGGTTCAACGTGATGCGTTTTTTGCATGGATATAGTTGAAGACTAAGAAAGAGATATAGGCATCCTTATATCCGAGTACCTTGCGAGCGAAGCTGCTGCTTGGCAACTAGTATCTTTAGTTTGGTGTCAGTATGAGTAAGGAAAATACTAGTAAGGATAAAAACACAAGGGTCATATGGGTACTAGTGAAAGCACCCGCGACTTCTTTCGTGCCCCTACACACTAAAAGGAGCACACTTTCCAAATTTCAAGTTTTTAGGACCAGCGGTTTAGGTTCTGCGTTGTGTCTCAGTCAGGGTGTCCGTTACTGTTTTATAATTTAACTAGATTGAGTTTACTCTGAAGAAGTATGGAAGGCAATTATTTTAATCACCACATGCTCTAAACACGTTGGCAGTGTAGAAAAGGCGGACTTTGTTCTTACTGGTAGTGATTTTAAACCCTAAATTAATCAATACAACTGCTAATTAGACGTCAATTTCATATTATTTTACTAATCTTTGCTAAAGGAACTTCCATAAGTTATAGGTAAAAACATTTCAGATCCACGCGTCTCAATTAATTTGTTTTCTCGGGGCTCAGTTCTGTGTCTTAGGGCAAGCATACAAGATACGGTACGGCATCGTACACACCCTTTACATACCTAATTTAAGATCATCTTAAGCGTAGAAGTACAGGCATAATAGAAGTAGAACGTATTAAAGTAGCATGGACGTAATCGATGTAGGCTATTTTCAAATATGTTGCTAAAGTAGATTTTCTCTATCAGTGTCTAACACCGATCATTGGGCCTTCTATGACGTCTTATTGCCACTCAAATGCAAACTTCTCAGCACTATTTTACACGCATTTGAACCATAAATTGGGACTGTCAACTAAAGACTTCGCCTCAACAAAACCGCAAAGTTGATGGTACTGGGGCTAAACTGAAATGTCAGCACTATTTTACTCGGTTTTAAAATACGTCATCGATTAAACTAAACCTCAATGGTACAGGCCCTTGAGGTCTTACGATGATTAGCCTTATTGTCATTCAAATGCAAACCTAAACTGAATTGTCAGAACTATATTACACGATTTTGAATCTTAAATTTTGTAACTGTCACCTTACGTTATCGCCAAAACAAAACCACAAAGGTCCCTTGGTCAGGCCCTTGTCAAGTTGTCATCGATATCAGCAGCAGTAACTTCGAACCGTGTGTTCCGCCCTAAGTACAAAGGTTTCTCCTGAGGGTTGCCGCGACACTCAGAAAGGAAATGGAACTTCCAGCTTTGTTAAAGTTTTAATATATTCTTCGGCAAGTTCCCGAGTTGTCTCGCAAGGCGGCGGTTATGATGGATTCTGTGTGTGCCACGTATCTCTGCTTTATACGACGAGTAGGTGCAGGCTTAGGGTGTTCGCACACCATCAGAAATTTATGCCAGAAAAATTTAATCAACCAATCAGTAATAGAAGAGAATAGAAAGATCTTTTCATTTCATAGCATCATTAAACCTTAAAATTACCCAACACCATAAGGGCTATACTATACAAAATAAGACTATAAAAAAGAAAACTTAAATGCTATGAAATGGCGTCCGACTCAGCATTATGTTGTGATAGCCATTGAACATGGCTATCACAACGCATGGAAGTAAGGACTAGTAAGGACGTATGGTCCGGCGACTGACAGAAATTTCTGATGGTGTGCCTTGGGGTACGTCAGTGATTACATCCTCGGGCCACAAAAAAATAAAACGATGCAGTTTAGTTTTATCTAATAAAGTTTTAGAGCTCTCACTGCGCTATTTACAAATTCAGTAAAATATATTTTAATTAATTAATTTAAAATATTCGAACATTTCAACACACAGCACAATACTACAAAGTGATTCATAATTTAAACTACCTATACCATAAAGGCTTTTGGTATGCAATAAAGAAATACCTTGTTTCAGCATTTTACCAAAATCATCTAGAGATGAAGAGAGCAAAGTAGGGGGTGAAAATTATTATGAATGCGGACGAAGTCTCAGCAAGTCGGGTAACAGCTACTTACTTAAAAGATGATAAAAATACCAAAAACAACTAATTAGAAAAAGTTCGAGAACAAATCTTTAAAAAAATCCGCTTATATTCGTTCCATTTGTTGATAGTATAACACCTTTTGGGTTGGTTAACATGATAAGAATCACGTGTTATAATAATATCTATGCATAGTTGCCTATAATATTTTTTCAACACATATTTTAAAAATAAGTAGGTACCTATAATGTTTTACAACCCAAGCTCTTAGTAGAGTTAATTCTTAAAGTTTATAAAGCTCTGTTCACATAAGAAACTAAATATTCCGCAGGGTTCCGCAGTTTTTATTTGACTTCAGAAGAAACTTTGAGGTTTTCATAAGGAATAATGAGCTGAAGTTTATGATTTCCTTCTTTCTAAGTTAGTCAAATAAAGAAATACTAAGTTGGAAGATAAGCTTACAATGTAAGCGTAAGGTGATCTATAAAGTAAATTTTGCAGTGAATGCTCATCGGATTTAGCCTACTAATATAATAAATACGAAAGTTGGTGAGGATGTTTGGATATTTGTGGTTCACGGCTGAATTAATTCGGATGAAATTTGGTACAGAGATAGATTATAGTCTGGAATAGCATATAGGCTACTTTTTATGTAGGTACCACGCGAGCGGAGCTAGTGATGAATATACCTTCCATAGTCAATATAGCTCAGAGTTCATGGATATTAGTGTTGATTCTGTTGTTGAAACTAAACTAACTAATTTGAACACGCTAAAATTATAGCCGCGCTTGTCGTTTAGATCTTTATGAAAGAGACGGCAACATTTTTGGAGCTGTCAAATAATTATAGTTTAGGAAAATGCAACAGAGGAATCGACACCATTAATGTTCTAAAAATTCAATCTCAAGTTTATAAATAAAGTTCTTAGATAAGGTAGGTATTTAGAATCATAAATTAGTTTTTTATTCAATATTACTTTTTTTTATCAATATGATATCAATACTACAACCAAACCAACTAAACATGTTCAAAAACAAAAGAAGCTGACCGGAAAGACATCAAATTCCAACAAAACTTTGTATACATCGATTTTTAATATTTCATTTCCCACTCTTATTTTCCAAGTAGAGAATAATTAACCTTACTCGGAACTGTCAAAAGCAGCGCTGCAGAGCGCTCTCGCCTAGGCTTTGTGTCGATTTTTGCTACGCCGAACTTTAATTAATGGAAAGTTCTTTATGAAACCAAATAGTTCTATTGGATTCACTCAAAAGGTTTTACTATAGGTATTTTCTTAATTGTACGTACATTGCGTATGTGGTCATTATTCTGAGGATAGTGTTTTTGTGGTCGCCGGCAGTCTGAATACACAGTAGCTACTACTTGCTTGCTTGTCGGGTAACTGATTATTTCTTGGTTATCCTTTATTAGGTCAGTGACCAGGTTTGATATGGTGGCCCTGAAAAGTGCCTATGACCGTTGGTGAAAGAATCAGTGTAGTGAAAGGAGTAAAGTGCGCCCCTAACAGGCTCCTTTCGTGCACTTTTCACATGTATTCGAATTTTGAAGTCCAGGACATGCTGATTTCCTCACGATGTTTTCCCCCATCGTTTGAGTGCACTAATATAGCGCACATAAAATTTCCGAATTCAAAATCCGTTGATGCGCGACCGTGATTCGAACCCACGACCAGTGGATCAGAAGGCGGGGCCACTACCACCACTCCACCACTGCTTGCTTTGTTAGTGTAACTGCTTAGTCAAGTGACCTGCAGCAAATTTTCCGTCAATTGTATGCATTGAAGCAAGGATAATTTCAAGCCAGAATACGGGTGGAATCAATTTAAACTTTGAAATATCAGACGCCAGTCAGAACTGTGGCATATATTTCTACAGAATATTCTCAACCGTATTAGAAATTCTTGAGTAAAATAGAAATTGTCTCCAGACAGTCTGAGAAAGGCCGATCTGTACGCGTTCCCATTACTCGGGCGTCGCGACAAACAATGCTGATAGCTTTATACTACAGCTTCTAAACTGGGGCAATCCCGATATCTGTCCTTGTCACTCACGCCTCTAATCCTGGATGTCTCCCTCACGCTGTAACTAGGGCTGTCTATCTCCGTTATGTCACCTGTACGTGGGCTTGAGAGGTGGTACATGACAGTTTCTGGAGGTAGGCTTTATATAAATTGTTTTGCGTTTCAAGCGTAGGTTAAGCGTAGCGAGTTACTATATCAACGAGTAAATTTGGTTTCGATATGACCTAAGCTTGTATTATAGAGCATCACTGATTTAAAAGAGAAAGTTTTCAAGAAAACTATTAAAAAGCACTTGACAGACAAAGCATATTATGATGTGGATCAATTTCTCTCCGAGCGCAAGGCATGGGTTAAATATTAATTTTTAATTTTAATTTTAAGTTTGTAAATATTCATAATTAGGATCACTTGGAAACGACTTAGATTTTTTTGTTATATCTTTTTGTTTTATTTACTGACATTGACAATTATTTACAAATTTTTGACATTAATTTAATTGAATCCACTTATGTGTGTGTGTTTGTAATTTCTATTTATTAATTTATTTTGATAAGTTATTTTTTTTTTATTAATTTCTCCTGAAAAATTTACAATCTTAAGTGCAATGCATATGCCTATTGAGATATAAAAATTTAATTGAATTGAATATACTTGTCTAAAATTGATTTTATCAATAACTAGCTTCCGCCGGCGGCGTCGCTCGCGTAGTACCTAGTTATCAAGTAGCGGTTATTACAGGATTTACTACTTATTTGCCAAATTTCATTCCAATCGTTCAGAGGTTATGACGTTAAAGAGTCACAAACATCTTCACATCCTCACATCTTTATGCAACTCTTGCATATTAGTGGGATTAGTGGAAATTAAAGTGATTTAAATTATATGCCAGAAATCACCTATATCAGTTTCATGGATTAAATAGTCAAACACCAACTTTAGGTCGGCCATACAGGCAATATAGAGAAAATAACACAGGCATCTATAGATTTTTAGAAACAATCATTTGGGGTGATTTGCCCGTACTCGCCACGCTGGCCATGCAGGCGGGTTGGCGAGTAGGTACAGATAAAGCAACGCTGCCGCCCACCTCTTAGCCTTCTTTCCCTTAGTTGCCTCTAACGACATCCACGGGTAGAAATAGACGGGGTATTCTTCAGCCGGGGCCACCACGGCGACGAAATATACTAGCATAAAAACAGTAGATGTATGTTTTTTTTATTTTATTTATCTGTAAGGCTGGCAGCCCTACACCGACCCGCAATCACTCGACGCTGCTGGGGCAGCAGCATGATATTTGTGTTCGATTATAATTAAACGTATGTCCTCTTTCTTTGAAATGTCAAGCTGTATTTAATTAAAGACTGAGGTTTAATTATAGATCCGGCCCTTTTTGTCTTCAAAGTCGACAGAAACAATGAGTGGATAAGTAAAGGATCGCCATTTTCTTTTTCTCAAGATTTTTAATTATTTGAATAAACAAGTAGAAAATTCCTAATAGATCTTTTTTTACATTTCTAATAGTATATTTTTTTAAACCGTGTTAGCAAGTGTTCTGTGCCCCAATTTTCCAAAGTTCGAAACCGGTCGAGAACCAATGAGTTTTTCTGTTTATAAAACTTAAGTGCGCATATAAAACCATGTAGGAAAACATCGTGGTAACCAGTAAGTATTATTATAAACGGCGATGGGCTTGCAACCTGTCACTTATAAACTACTCACTACTGCATTATGTGGGCATGTGCCAAAATGTCCTTAGGTCCCATAGACATCTTCAAGGATCTAATTTCCTGGAGATCTGAGAGGTTGTCTAACATGTTTAGGGATAGAAGTCGTTAGCTTATTTTTTTATAATTATATTCTTTTCATAATATGAATACTTTAGCGCCGATTAGTAGGTAGAGTAGGCCGATAAAAAAACGCTCTTCAAACTAGCGTAGAATTTACAAGAACGAGCAAAAGCTCATACCAAATTTTATGCTCAGCTGAATTGTATCTCAAGTTTTCCCTCGCCATACAGCCCTATAAATATTCATGGTAACGGCCGAAGGCGGGCTGGGTCACATTCATAATGCCAAGCAGGTTACCGTCATCTGTCAACCATTCGGTGGTTAGTTCTTGATTCCCCGACCAGGTGCATGCACCGGGTGACCATTGTGACCGATGATGGTGAAAACTGAGAAAAAACAGTCTAGTTAAAAGTTTCAGGTTAAAAAGATGAAGTTTTTAAATGTTGGGAGACTATGTTTTCCTTTATGTATATACAGAGATTACTCTATTACGGGGCACGTCGATTACAATAGCTTTTTTTCTCTATTGTGTATAGAATTACTCCTAATTGATCTTGTAAAAATGTTATTTATGTGAGTACCTAAAAACTACGTCATCACTTGACTTCTCGATTTGTAGAAAAAAAAAGATTTATGGTGGATTTTTTACTTGAAATGTTTTTTATTGGAAAGAAAGGGCAGGGTTAATTTAATTTTGATGAAGATCTGATGGAAGATCGTTTGGAGATTAGAACAAAGTTCCTCAAACTGAAGTGAGTTTTTGTTTAACGTAATTCATTACCATGCATATACCTCTAACGTTCTCGGTGGCGGTGGGGCGAGCGAGTTGTAACCGACTAACGCAAGAGAGTGCGGGTTCTATAACAAATATTTTGAATTTTCCGCGAATATTTGTTCCAGATAAGCAGGTATTTGTAGTGTTTTTTTTTAACCTAGTATAAATCTTTATCAGTTTATTTTTAACCGGTTTTGTGTGGTAAGGACTGGATAACAAGACACCAACACCTGCTTTCTACGTAAATATGGCCTTACTGGTTATTATCGTAAATATCAGTAGATTAATTGGTTCGCTTAATAGATGCTCATTTTATACCAAAGACAATAACAGTTTTACTGCTTCATCCTTCCGGTTCGTAATCGGAAATCGACCCAATAAAGTTAAGACGCTCATGAATTAGGTTGGTCTACTTTAGCCACATTTCCATAAAACTTTTGAAGCCTTGAAAGATTAGTCCGGTTGGGGTGTACCAAAAAGCCTGGCTCAAAGAAGCTTCTTGCTTTCGTGCTTCGAAGAATCGACCAAACTCTGGACTCACTGTTCGGGCATGAACCACTCTAAGTCCCTTATAAAAGCCTTCGATAAACAGTACACCAACCGTATCCTAGCGCTAAATAAAAACAACCTTCGCATTATTGTTAGAGCCTTAACTGGACACTGTTGTCTTAATAAGCACATGTTTAAACTAAGGCTATGCGACACACAAACCTGTAGGCTATGCAAGGAGGCGGATGAAACGCCTCTACACCTGCTATGTGAGTGCGGAGCACCTATGCTCAAACGTAGCATCCATTTGGGAAAACACATCCTCAGCCCAATGGAGCTAAGGCAACTCACCCCAAAGAAAATCCTTCAGTTTTTAACAGCTGCTAGGCTTTGCGGTGAACTTTAAAGCCCTGTAAAGGGGCTCCACAAATAAAGTGGCGATCACAATAGGCCAGTGGCCGCAGTGATACCATAGCCACATAAAGTAAAAAAAAAAAGATTTGTATATAAATTGATTAAACCCAATACGCTTGCGTCTAAATAGCGCCCTCAATGTGCGGTTCGTGCATGTGTATCATCTAGTGGATATGTCCGTGTGGAACGCGAGCGAAGTCGCGGACGGAAACTTGTCTATAATCCACTAAATGTCATATCGCACCAGACCTAAAACTATCCTTTTACACTCAAGGTTATTTAATCATATCCATGCAAAAAATTGAATCCGTTCGTTGCTCCATTGCCAAACCCACAAACAAATAAAGAGATTATTTTGAGCTCAGGAATGCATTTCACAAAATTAACTAAAAAAGATGACAGATCTGAAGGACTGCAAAATTCAATGTAAAACAACCCTAGACGTGTCGGTTAATAGTACAGCCTTCGTCACCCCTAATCACACACTCGGTTAACTCTCAAAGAGGTGAATGGATGCCAGAAAACTCTACCAGACAAATGTTAATTACAGTAAATTAATAGGCCTCCAAGAGGCTGTCATGGAACAAAGCTGGTGTCAGTTTACAGTGACTAAAATGTACAATTTTAAAATAAATACAGACGGTCAAGTGCGAGTTTGACTCACGCCCTGAGGTTTCCGTAGACGGGGTCGTAAAATTGAGATCTTAACCCCCTTTCATAACTTCGTAATACATTGAGTTGAACCTTGATTTTTTTAAGGCAAGTTTTCAGCTAGCATAGCTCATAAAAATAAATGTGAGTCGGTACGCTAAACCAGTTGATAAATTAAATAATAATTAAAGGGCTGTTATAGATACTTTAATTATATTCATCAGCTATTATATTCATCATATTATGAACTCTCTAGAAACAAAATTGAGATAAACAGAAAGTAATAAATAAACCGCGTAGGCGTCGTCACATAAACGTAACGCTCTATGATAATTAGCCAACTAGCGCCAGACATTAAAGCAACTAACACCATATTTGAAAAAAAAAACTTTCTTTATTTAACTTTCTTTACTTCTTTATTTTAACTTTAGGATACATCCCCCTTCTCCCCTCTTAAATATCTCTTCTCCCATCGTTTTTTTATTCTATAGTTACCTGAAATAAAGTTCTTGTATTGTGTATAATGTTCGCTTCTGCAAACGTAGGTACCTACCTAAGCTATATTTTTTGTACCTATAGTATTCTCTGTGTTCATCAGTAACACATCAAAGTGAAACAAGAACTCGCTTGATCTCAGCAGATTATATTCTTGATTTTTTCAAAACAGGAACACAGCTATCAAAGAATGGATATCTGTCTCATTTCCTGTATTTCAGTGACAGCAAGAGAAACGAGAAGAGATGGTGTGATGGAAAATTAAAAAAGTACGTTTATTTTATCCATAGAACAGGTTTTGCATTATTATGTTAAAAGAACCAAGCATCATCATCATCATCATCATCAACAACCTGTAGAAGTCCACTGTTGGACATAGGCCTCCCCCAAAGAGTTCCACGACGAACGGTCTTGAGCCCTTTCCATCCACCGACTTCTCGCAACCTTTACAATGTCATCGATCCATCGGGTGCGGGGCCTTCCAACACTGCGTCGCTCGGTTCGTGATCGCCATTCGAGAACCTTTACTCCCCAACGGTTATCGGTTCTGGGGCTATATGGCCTGCCCACTGCCACTTCAACTTGCTAATTCTGAGAGCTATGTCGGTGACCTTCGTGAACCAAGCAAGGTGCAAAAATCAATGAGCAAAATCACGGGCACACCGCTAGTGAGCAAGGCCTTATAACATGTATCTCTAGATGAGTTATACAGCATCAGGTGGAGTTTTTTACAACTTACAGACTGTAGTGCTTGGACATGTTTTAGATGGAGTAGGCCCAGCACCTATACCATCCTCTCAGCTAAGTCGTCTTTATCCACAGGAAAGACAGAGTCAATACGTGTGGAGCTGAATAAGCCGCGGATTTCCTCACGACGTTTTTCTTCATCGTTATTTCCACGTGCTATTACGCACATACATTTTTCGAATAGAAAAATTCGTTGGTGCCCAACTGGGATTCGAATCTGCGACCTTCAGATTCAGAGTCGAGGCATCTCTCACTTGACCCGCACGGCTAACACCGTTCACACCGCTAGTGAACATAATTATTAAATGCAACGTTGAATCTCGAATGAACGAATGTAAAGAATGCGCAAAATCTATACCCTACTTTCAGGGTGAAATTATTGCACGCGCGCCGAAAATAGGTCAATTGCCCCCTGCCAGAGCGAGAGAGCACGGAATCATGGCGGGTGACAAAGACGAAGACCTTAATTCGTTCAGGTGACGTCACAGGTCGAACGATTCTTTTTACTAGCTATTTGTTTTAGCAGAGGCAATCATTTCCTGGACCTTAGGGTTTGGCAAAACTTTTATAAAAAATAATAAAATAGAAACCGGTATTTTACCCAACTATCTCTATGATGGCTTGATTGTTTTTTGAAGGAAACATAAGAATAAAACATTCGGAATGTATGGACATCCGTATATTCATTGATCTGAATAACTACTGGACTTTGGACACTCCCAATCAATACGCGCCACTGAGCTTGGAGTTCGGTTCTTGTCATCCATCCACTAAATAAAAGATGAGGCTAAAGCCTTGGCCAAACCGAAAGCGTTAGCCGCGTGGCGGTGGCGATCGCTCTCCTTATACCTATTCTAATGTTACTGTGCAAACCTACGCCACCACTTAGCTTGAGATAGTAGTAATGTTATAAAGGCATGCGATATGTCATCTTAAATTAATTTAAAAATAATCCTTACGTCTTCTGAGTAAAGTTAATTTTGAGTTTGACTTTTAGGAGCTTGCGCTATCATGTAGCTTATACCGCACACCCAGTAATGTCAAACTCAAAATTGACTTTGTTCAGCAGAGATAAGGATAATTTTGAAACGAGTATTATATAACATATCAAGGACATATCGCATACCGTTTGTACATGGCTTCATTTCGTGGGGTTTCAAAATTGGCACCTAATTACTTGGTATTTATAGAATTATTATTTACAAATGATGATTTTCTAAACACCACGGAATAAGATGCCGAATGCCGATGCCCTAGTGAAGTTTTTTGAAAATACCTGTAGCACTGTAGTTGTTGACGCTCCAGAGCGCTACCACCGCTTTGTTTGCGTAGGTTAAGCTGAAGGTTAAATTGGCATATTATCATAGAATTTTTACTTCAAACGTCTGCCTGGTCATAAATTAATCTACGTGCGTGAGCAGAAACAGTTAAGAGTTTAGATACACATAATAAAGTTCTATCCTTTTATTTGATGCTTAAATATTATGGTTCATCCAATAAATTCAGGGTCTAGAATAATTAGGAGCACTATCATATCGGTACAGCAATGGCCTGTAATAGTAGTTGTTTGTTTAATCTCTAAATATTATGGCATAATGGAGTAACTCTGCTTAACTAGTTCCAGATTATGAGAAGTACTTAATTAGTATAATAAAATTATTAGTGAAAATGTGGGTTCACACTGGGAAAAACAATGGTAGTGGATGTGCACAGAATAAGTAATAATATGGTGCTACGCCGTAGCATTCGTAGACCTTGCTACGGGATTCTTCATAACCATAATATTGTCAGTCCAGTACAAGAGTTCGATGCACCTTAGTTCAAAAATAAGCTGTTATGAATTAGTTCATTTCGTTCGACTGTTTTCTATCGTAAAAAACGACGGTTCCAAAGTATAATAATGAATGAGTAGTGATGTGATGTTTGTAATGCATTAAATTATGTGATGTGTTTCTGTTTCTGAGAATTTAGTAGAATTCTAAATTGACTACCAACACCTCATTCATCATTTCATTCAAAGTTCAACTAGCGGCTCGTTTATACTTCAGTCAATTACATATATACACAATAAAATTTGTGAAACGAAAAGCGACGTAAAAAGAGCCATAACTAAGGAGTTGGCACGAGAGACCCAGTTTCTTAACCCGCCGTAAACTGAACCGCAGCCGCAGATACGTGACCGGAGCTACACTATGCAGGGTTATTACATAATATAGAAATAATTCATAAGTAAGTATTCCACAAAACGAATGTACAAAATGATTGTCGGGGTAAAACTTTAGAACAAGTTCATTACCGTTTTATTGGTTTTTCCAAACACCTATCTAATTAGATACCTACCGATAGGCAAGGTATAAATCCGTTTATTACCATAAGTATTTAGATCACGGGGTATAACCCCATTATTTTTTTTGTCGTCAAACAAGCAATTTCGAGATAAAATTTGAAAAAGAGAAAAAATCGTTAAACTATTTCGATAAAAAAAAATTGTTTGGAATCAGACTGAAATGAGGAAAGAATAATTTACGAGTGAAATATAACTACTCAAATATATTACGTTGTAAGTCACAGCTGTTAGGCATTAGAAGATGTTACGAGCTCAGCCCTAGAAATCAACCCTACAAACCAACCAGCTTTATTGACAGAGCGCACAAAAATTGCGGAATATGAGCGACATCTGGCACGCTTTGCAACCAATAAATCTTATATGTGGATCTCTTTTTGCCGAATCCAGTGCGTACGTGTCGCGGTGAAGCTAATGCCTCGTATTATCTGCATTGATAAATCATTTTTGTCGATGGCACGATTTTCGGGTCACAGCAGCAGCGGTGCGGTGCTTGCAATGGTTTTGTGAACGTTAAAACCAATAATACAAAATAATTTATCAGCGTCTTGGGGACGCTTCCGACCGGTAGTGATCTGGATCAGTTGAGCTATCTATAGATCGTTTGTAACGATCTTTAGATGGCTCAACTGTTTCTTGTGTTTTTTGTAAATATTAACTTCTTTCTGTAAATAATCTATAAAAAATATTTGGTGTAAGAGTTAGCCACGGTAGGTCCTACTAATAAACTGAGAGCATTGGTGGAGTGCTGGTAGTGGCTCCGCCTTCCGATCCACAGGTCGTGGGTTCGAATACTGCTGCATTGGTGCAGCGGTGGATTTTCTATTGGGAAAATCATCATCATAATTTTCCTGCCCTTATCCCACATCACGTGGGGTCGGCACAACATGTATTCTTCTTCCATTTCCCTCTATCAGTCGTCATCTCAGCACTCACTCCTTTCTTCACCATATCCACTTTGACACAGTCCATCCATCTTTTCTTTGGCCTACCTCTACTCCTACATCCATCCACATTCATATCTAACACTCTTCTTGTCACATGACATTTTTCCCTCCTCATGACATGCCCATACCAAGCTAACTGATTGGGAAAATGTATGTGCGCTATTCTAGTGCTCTCAAACGAGGCGAAGGAAAAGATCGTGAACCTAAAAATTCGAAGACTGACATTTGCACGGAATATGATGATGTATTGATGACTATGAAGCGCACTTTAACCCTTTCACTACACTGATTCTTCATCGACGGCTATAGGGCCTTTTCAGGGCCATCATACCTCAACCTGGTTACTGAGCTAATGCAGAATGTCCAAAAAAAAACAGTAACACTAGAAGCAAGCAAGTAATACACACATAAAAGTCATAATCAAACTTCACCAGAAATGTAGCGATCAACCGTAATTATGTCAGTATTGCATCTTCCAACAAATCGTCGCTTCTTGTGTAACGAACATATTTTATCATTGCGAATGAAGCGAGCGTCTCTCGGAGTAACAACATAAATCATTAACCCCCCCTTTCCCCTTTCAGGGAGGTTCAGTGATTCATCAGGTCATCGCCAGACGCCAGCGAGGATGCCAATTTTGAAACAAAGCACCAATTAATAAAAAACAAATGACAGTGACAGATGCTTCGAGCGCCGGTTTCACGACCTTCTACTGCAATGCCATTGTGATTCGATTTCAAAATATTTCCGGATTTATTTTGATTGGAACGGTGAAATAATGATATTGATGTTCTTAATCGGTGACAGAGCACGAATACAGCATTTAGCTCTTTGTATGACGAAGAAAAATTTACAAAAATATGTACGATTTCAAGCCCGTATCCTGCAAATCGTATCGTTTTCATGCCGATAAAGTTAGTGAGTAATTATTATGAATGTGAGAGCGTACGCCGGCGCCGCCGGGCTATTTCAGCAATAAGCAATAACGTTTGTTCTAAGTATAACTTTTAAAATTGACATTTTTAATTCTATTGCAATAATCAGCGGTTTGTATGTCGAATCAGTGTAAACTTGATTATTCAGCTGTTTTAGGCAGCATTCAATGTCGAACTTCTCGTGCGTTTAATAATTAGTTAAAGTGGTTAAAAAACAGCTGATTTACATCGTGAATAAAATATATGTACCTATAGATTTTTTTCGATAGTATTGTTTCTTTTTGTTTATAAAATAATCCCCGTTTGGAATAACATCCTAGTTACGGAAAACGTTGTATACAATGTTAAAGTCAAGGATCAAGCTATGATACAGTATTCCCGCGCTACAAGTTTGATGAGAACACAGACCACAAGTCTACGCAGTAGGTACCTATGTACGTAAGTTAAGTAAATATAACAAGTAATACTACGACTGTGCATAAGTATACTAGGCACCTATATACCTATAGTAACTACCTACGTCACAAATACTTACCTACCTACTAACTTTATGTGACGATTTTAACCGCAGCTTTGCGCAATTTATTATCAAAGTCTACGCAATTCTAAAGCCGTGTTCAAACGGCGTGCGAAATGACATCCATTATTTGTTTAAAATGTATTTCAAAATGACCTCGGTGACTTCGGTGACATTGCGGGTGAGTGCCCGTCTGAGACGCAAGGAGCGCGGGTTCGATTGCAGAACAAAATAAATGTTTGCTTGATCTATGTTACTCATAGTTTCTGATACCCAAGACAGATTCTAGTGTGGGGTCAGGACTATGTAGGTGACTGTTGGGTGTTATTTTTTTTATTGTTTTTTCAACTGATCCCAAACTAGGCATAGCCTGTACTATGGGTACCAGAGACTGATATACATAATATATATATATATATATTTAACACTCAGACACAGAACAAACATCTGTGTTCATCACACAAATGTTTGTCCAGTGCGGGAATCGAACCCGCGACCTCTAGCGCCGAAGGCAGAGTTACTACCAACTTAGCTATGAGGCCAGTCAAATCATATTCTATTTGGTCAATTTATATTCTATTTGGTTGAAGTGTGTTGTATATGTTCTTTCAAAGTAGGTAGGTAAGTATTTCAAAATATAAATCATCTTTATTTAGTGCAATCAAATAACCCTATCCTGGAATCCTCCGTGATGAGGGTCCTGCCCAAGATCGATGCAAAATTTACTATCGCTCGTTATGGCTGACCCAAATCCCTCCATATTTATCTTAGCCTCGTCACCTGTCATACCATTACGGAATGGGCTGTTCGTTTATTTAAATGTAAGTTAACTCTATATTTATTAACTCTCACGGTTAATAAATATTGCTGAATTTATAAACTTGAAATTTTGAAGGTGTTACAACTTTAGACACATAGTTATCGTACATTTATTTATTTTTTAACGAATTATTTAAAAAAAACTTCATAATTTCATCATCAGCCTGTAGAAGTCCACTGCTGGACATAGGCCTCCCCTAAAGAGTTCCACGACGAACGGTCTTGAGCCTTCTCCATCCACCGACTTCCCGCAACCTTCACAATGTCGTCGGTCCATCGGGTGGGGGGCCTTCCAACACTGCGTCGCCCGGTTCGTGGTCGCCATTCGAGAACCTTTACTCCCCAACGGTTATCGGTTCTGCGAGCTATATGGCCTGCCCACTGCCACTTCAACTTGCTAATTCTGAGAGCTATGTCGGTAACCTTGGTTCTTCTACGAATTTCCTCATTTCGGATCTTATCACGTAGTGAAACTCCTAGCATAGCTCTCTCCATAGCCCGTTGTGCAACTTTGAGCTTGTGTATGAGGCCAATAGTTAACGACCAAGTCTCAGTGCCATATGTCATCACTGGCAACACGCACTGATTGTAGACTTTCGTCTTAAAAAAAACTTACTTTTTCTTAAAAACATTTTTTTATGCAGACCTTTTTATTTTCAAAATCGAGCCCGTAACTCCAAACATCTCATAACGATTACTCTGTGGTCCTGAAAAAAGACTCACCTGTATAATTTATCTAGCTGGTGCCCGCGACTTCGTTCGCGTGGAAATTATGATGTGTATGTGTGTGAACTGACGGCCTGCTCAATGTGAGTGTTGCATTCATTTTTCCGGGATAAAATGTAGTCTATGTCATTCTCTTAAGCAACTACCTACTATGAATAAAATCACGTCGATCCCTTGCTCTGTGATAAAACAAATCTATCCCACGGGAACAGTACATTTTTCTGGGATAAAAAGTAGCCTATGTGCTATTCCAGACTATAATCTATCTCTGTGCCCATCGAGATCCGTTCAGCCGTTCTGTTGTGAAGTAACAAACATCCACCCATCCATCCAAAATTTCGCATTTACAAGTAAGATTACCTACCTAGTAAGATTATTAGTGTCAGGTATTTTCATAACAGCGAGGCTTGTATAAATCGCTATTATGTAAAATTAGGTAAAAGTAGGCTGAGTAAAAACTCGTGTACTTACCTGCGTAATAAGCATCGTTACTGAAAACCACCAAATTACGACGTGTAAGTTAAGTACCTACCTGCAAACATGGACGCTCCCAGAGAAAGATACAATCTCGGCTTTTCAAGGAAACATCGCGAGCACACTATGAGCTTTTTCTTAGCACATTATGAGCATTATGACCATATTCTTAGCACGTTGAAACATCGAATCTTTAGTACAATCTAACTGGTATGCAATCTTACCCAAACTACGAAGTCTTTGAAACTCTATTGATTGTAAGCTCACATTACATCGCTAACAAAATTTAACTATTTTCGTCGTATGTCAAAAACTATAATGGCCAAACAAATCCTCTAAGAAGATCACCGCTCGCTTCTCTCGCTCATGTCAATCAATAACTGTAACTATTAGAACTTGGTCCCCGTGGGTCAACTTACTGTAGTTCAAAATAAATATTGTTTTCGATCTATAACTGGGCACCGCCCTAACTGCATTGTGATTTAGTACAGTTAACAACAAAAATGTTTTATATGGCAATAAAAAGTCATGGAAGGCCCCTGGGGCCTTAGACTTTCAACTTACGAGTACGTCACCGCTTAGACAGGTTCGCAAAGTTAATGGTAAGGGTTACCTACTTAAATTGAATCGTTTGTGAAATGAACATTGCAAATAGCCAAATAATAGTAAAACCGCTTAATTAGCTAATTGAAAATTGGCAATTGCAATGATAACGAAGCTAATACCACATACTGATGCGTAAATAAATAACATTGGTTATTGAGCAAAACTTGTATTCATTCAAATTTAATTCTTTTTTAGAAATTTCTCTCCATAAATCCACTCACCTCGATTAGGGATACGACCCTATACCAGGGTTAGTTGCTGGAGCTTCATATTCCTTTGAGGCGTATACAAAAGAAAATCCAGATTGGCCGCTAATTCGATTCGCATTTGTTTATTTCGAGAATAAAACCGCTTCAAAACTTTTTTCATCCCAAACATCTGAGCAGTCTTGCCACACAAATTATGCCACAGTGGAGAAAAACAATAGCTCAATACATACTTAGTTGATTATGAACAATACCGCCGGTAAAAATATTGGTAGGTATTATCATCGAATAGATAGGTACGAAGCGTCATTCTTTAACGTTTTTATAAATAGATGTATGATTATGTATTGTGAATAATTATTTCATAATACAGTATGGTATACAAAAACATCCAACATAACCAAAGATCCATTAGTTTAGTTTAGATCCAGTTTGTCCAAAAAAGAGGAAACTTTCCCAAAATATTGCAATTTTTCCTAGGCTGGTAACACTCTATACTTTAGCATCTTCTGTAAAGTGCTGACGGATAAACCGCCACAGCCGAAGCGCTCGCAGTACTCCTTTTGGCGGGTTTTTGTTACATATTGTATGTATGTACCCGATGAACCAGCGACATTGTGAAGGTTGCAGGAAGTCGGTGGATGAAGAAGGCTCAAGACCGTTCCTCATGGAACTCTTTGGGGGAGGCCTATGTCCAGCAATGGTCTTCTACAGGCTGATGATGATGATGATGAATGTACGTATATTTACCTATTGTGACAAACTCATATGAATCAACATTTGAACTTAGCCGAACTTAACCATATCACAAATTAATGACTAATTTAATTAATGACTTATATGCGTGGTGGGGCATTAACGATGAACATACTTATCCTCCAGATGGATAACACCGTTACATACCTACACAATTTGGAATACAAATGTCTGTTCGTTTCTTTGTTGGCTATGTATCTACATGTTTTGTGTCGAAGAAAATGAGCCAACCTTTCTCCCCATTAGCTGCGGCATCACAAAACGAGGAGGCGGTGGCGCGAAGCCCTGAGCCATACCCGTTTTACGACCCAAACAAGTAGGTACTTGTTCATTTTAATATTCCCAAGTTCTCGAGCACGCCGTCATTAGCGACGGAAAGAAACGCAGAAACTAGGCCGGTGGGGATCTCCCACCGAATTCTCAGTCTATTGTTTCATTCAAACCTATGAGCCTAAAGTTTATGAGATTTGATAGACCCTGACCTGTACACTTCGACTAGATACTCATTCATTAAGCACTACCGTGACGTTTAACAGCCATTAAAATGGAAACATGTCAGCACTATTTTACATTTGAACATAAGGCCGGCATTAAGGCCATGTTGGCCCCGGCTGTTGAAGAATAGGCCCCTCTATATTTCCTAGGCGACTAAGGAAAAAAAGTTAGGGGATAGGCAGCAGCGTCATCTATTGTAACAACGATAGCTCTTACTGCGCTCGCAAACCCGCGTGCCCAGCGTGATATGAGCAAATTCATTTAGACATTGACATAGACATTCATTTATTTGCTACTAAAACACACACATTTGCACAACATTTGAAAACTAAACAACTACATAACAGAATACATGAGCAGGTAAATAAAATGGTGTTGCGCATTATAGGAAGTGGCTCTAGAAATCTGTGTGAGAGGCCGATGTTCAGCAGTGGATTTCCAACGGCTGGAATGATGATGATGATGAATCACAAGTCTTTGGGATTGTCAACTTAAGTCACCGCCTAAAAAACTGCCTGCGATTTTTTAGGCGTCTTCAGCCGGGGCCAACACGGCCTTAATGCCGGCCTTATGACGCGTACGCGTCGAACGTACGTGGTCGAACGTATGGGCATTAACCAGCGTTTCAGTGGCCCGGGCACGAATAATTCACGATAGCGTTACGTTTAACCGAAACAAATATTAGCAGATCATGCAAACATTTGTCCCGCAGCGGAAATGGAACCCGAGCCCGCTACTTTCATTCTTTCTTTAGGTTTAATAAAATCTAATTAATATCCTAATGAGCTTCTTTTCATGAAATCGGTTTCATCATCATCTTCAGCCTGTAGAAGTCCACTGCTGGACATAGGCCTCCCCTAAAGAGTTCCACGACGAACGGTCTTGAGCCTTCTCCATCCACCGACTTCCCGCAACCTTCACAATGTCGTCGGTCCATCGGGTAGGGAACTCTGTTTAAGAGATGTATAATAATAAATAATATTAGATAGATAAGTAGCTGTATTTCAGCTTAGTTTCAGTTTCTGATCGAGTTTAGGTAGCTCATAAATCAGCTGCTTGTCAAACAAACCACGTTTGATCGTTTGCTAAAAATTACTGCGTGGAGCCGGAGTGGTTTCTGTTTCATATTACCTAGGTACTGCATAAAATCTTTTTTCACGAACCGTTTTTAATAAAATAACCACGAGGCTTGATCAAATTGGTGGATGTAATTAAAATGAAAATGGCAGTATTCACAGCCTCCAATTAAAGTAAGTCGTGTGCATTATACAAGGTGATTCATAATAGGTATGAGATCCCGAAAGGGGCTTATTCTAAACCCAATTGGCAATAAAGTTTGTTCTAGAACATTAGTAAATTCGATAAGTTTAATTGAAAAAACTCAGTTCAGACTCAATAAATCTGCTGTTTTAGGTAGCAACTACTCGTACCTACGTTTATTAGTTATAAAAATGATAAAAAATACCAAAAGCAGTTAAAAAAGTTCGCAAAAAATATATTTTATTGTAATATTTTTTTGTATGTTCTTTGCTAATATTCCTTCTTTTTGTTTTTATAATAATATTCGGGATGGTATACATGCTATGAATCACCTAGTATTGTTATATATATTTAAAAACTTGTTTTTTATACAGTTTATTAACAAATCTAGGTACCAGTGTATAACAAATAAATAAAACACTTGAGTATAATACTCACCAAGGTTCAACTAATACTTGTACAAGAATTTTTCCATGTCGTACACCAGTGTACCTAGTGGGTATATGACATGAGCTACCATTAGTAAGACAAAAATTTTGAAATGGCGATAGTGATCAAGTGCTATAAATAAAAAAAAAATTTTAGTAAGGTTCTTAGACACCCCACTCGAACTGGTAGATTTTTAGCGTGAATGGACAGACAAACACCGTTGTGACGCCATTGTTTGCCGTTTTGCAAACTTGGTAGGTACATACGGCAAATATATAAAGTCGTAAAAATATTAGAACCATTCAAAATATTCGTGAACGAATTTCCATCCTAGGTCATAAAGAAGATTTATGAGTCCAAATCTAGCTAGTTATAATAACAAACGTTTTGCATGATGGAAACGATGTCACATTTGCAGGCGAAACCGCAGTGCGTCATGAAATAAATTCAAATAATGAGCCGCATAAGGTTCAAATTTTGTTTTGTGGAATTTTTTAAATTGGATGTAGGTATCAGGTAGCCATTATTGTTTAGATAAGTGCACTATTCTTACAGAAAAAGGTCAGATTAGCGGCATACATTGTGATATTTTTCGAATGGACTGTTATGTACTTGTAGAGTTATGAAACAAATGCTCTTAGGAGAGCTATATTACCTAAAACCAGAACTGCGTTTAAGAATTTCCTTACTTTACCCAAACTTGTCTATCCACGGTAGTAAATTTTTTTGTTACGCTACTGTCGGTTGATAGAATAACCCCATGATGTCGGATGGTATACATGTTATTAATCACCTTGTACTGTTAGTTTTAATTAGTCCTGTCACAGTTTGTAAGTAAGTAATAAGTAAGAGATGTTCTCTTTTGACAGATTTTTATAAGTAAGCCCAATTATATTTACTCACTTAAAATTATTCTTACTGGTCATGTTCCCAGACCAATATTAAATATTTCTGTAAACCAAACAATAAGTAGGTATAACTTATAACATGCCCACTCCTCGCGGCAAAAATAAATCATGGATTTCTCAGTACCTATATAACTCTTCACTCCCACATGCCTTTTTACATTGAGATATCTTCCTTTTGCACTTACTCTCTTATTTCTGAGGGTAAAAGCTTAAGCCTCATAAAATAAAGACGGTCAAGTGCGAGGATTCGCACCCTGAGGCTTCCGTAACATTATACGGGATCGGACAATCCCAATCCCCAAGAGTAAGAAGTGACAAACTTATATTTTGCGGTCGCTCGCATAGTTCTGTATAAGATTAACCGCAATTATTCCATATTTAGAGAATTGTGTGGTTACTGGCAGTAAGGTAAAAGTAAAAATATTTTTATTGACATAATAACATTTCACAATCTTATTTGTATCCATAGGCTCCTGAACTAGTTTTAAACTGTATTTCAAGAGCCAGTTGCTTCTCCTAGTTAATGTAAAACTAAAATTATTATGTCTAAAAAAAAAATTGGAAAGCAAGTAAAAATTAAAAGTAATAAAAAATAAAAATCAATTTTGAATTTAAACAAAAAAACAGGTAACTAACAGAAAACTAAAAATATACAAAAATTAACTAAAACTAAAAACTAAACAGTAGCCTTGAGGTTTTTAATTTCTTCCATTTCAATACAAAAATTAGACATTAATTGCCATATCTCTGTAATGCATTGAGTAGGAAGCTTGATTTGTTACGGCACTGTAAGCTCACAGAACTTTATATTTATAAATTTCAAAATGATAGGTACCTTTAACCGTATCTGACAAAAATTGCCAGACCGATGGATAATAAAGTGGTCATTTCATCATCATCATCATCATCATCAGCCTGATGAAGTCCACTGCTGAACATAGGCCTCCCCCAAAGAGTTCCATGACGAACAGTCTTGAGCCTTTTCCATCCACCGACTTCCCGCAACCTTAACAATCTCGTCGGTCCATCGGGTGGGAGGCCTTCCAACAATGCGTCGTCCGGTTCGTGGTCGCCACTCGAGAACCTTTGTTCCCCAAAGGTTGTCGGTTCTGCGAGCTATATGGTCATTTAAGTTTTTTCAAAAGAAATACCGAGCCCTAAAAATATCATATAGTAGAATATAGCATATAACTCTTTAGAATAAATAATACAAAAACGTTGATACTATAGTAACAATAGTTTAGATTCTTTATAAAGTATTAATTTGTTCTGTACCTACCTAAACGTAATATTGGTAAAAAGTAGTATTTTTAAAAATAGGAATTGTAAAGATTATCTACTTAGCTGAAAACGCGTGGTTTCACTTGCGTGGAGTCATAGGCAGTTTCGTTAGGTGCCTACTACGTAGCTTTGCAACGGCGAATGAGTTTCATACAGAGTTGTCACGTGTAAGTTAGATAGATGGCCAAGGTATAAAAATGAAAGAAAATACTAACAATTCAAGAATATTTGGAGTATAGTTCGGTGTCAAGCTTAAGCATCTCTCTTTTTATCCACATACATTTTGGCAGGTTTTATCTGCAGCAGTCAAAATTCTAGAACTTTAGGAGTTACTGTGTTTTAATATAAGTCTTCCGTTCGGCAACAGAACACAACTGTGTCAACATAAATATAAAATTTTTGATAATTATTTCTCACTTTACGACCACGAGACACTTTTAGATGCCGGAAAAATAAAGCTTTACGCTGCATCGCAATAGAGGCGTGTTGATTGGCGCAGCCACAGCTCAGGCAAGAGCTGGCTAAATCTGTACAACAAAACTAGATGTTATATTCATATAAGTAGGTGTAGGTATATCTGATTTTTCTAGGCTTGACGTTTCAAAAAAAAGTGACATTCCTAGTGATTTTATTGAAATTTGACTTTGACATAAACGCGTTATTTTTTGGTCAGTTTAAAGAACTGACTTTACTCACTCAGTAGGTACTCATGGTGATCATGCTCTAACGATCACGTTGGCGACGCCACTGTTTCTCTGTGTAATTAAAGCATTTCTTTCAAATCTCAAGCCTTTATTTAAGGATTTTTTGAATTGTATTTTACTTGACATACATAAATAGCACGCCTTTGATGTTCGGCTTCATATGGATTGACATACCTATACTCCTACTTCAGTGCGTGGAGTGAACCAGCTGTCTCATTGTAGCCTGCGCCACGTGACAAATAGCTTCCCCACGGGTTATGTACTGCGAAATCATACTGTGTACAAATAAAGTATGACATCCATATTCATACTCGACTGTTATTGCTGTTGCTGTTTTATTGTCCGACTAGCTCGCAAATTGTCAAATCGATTTCATCGCAAGTGATAATTTAAATGATTTTTAGACACGCCAACTGTTTACTCTATCATCATCAGCATGCATTTCACTGCTGCAGATAGACCTCTCCCATATATTTCCAAAACGACCGATTTTGCGAGTGTGTGTAAGTGAGAGTGTGAGTGTGAGTTAAATTCACGCACCGAGGGTTTCGTAGATAAGGATCGAAAACAAATTACTTAAATTATTTAGGGAAAAATAAAAACATGGAATTTAATGTAGGTATATACTAGTTAACGCGATATATGTTTTCCTGTCCAAATCTCAAGATCTTTCAGACCCAGAAAAATATGATTTTTGACCGATTTTTTGGATTTTCCTTTGTACTTAAGTGTGCCTATTTTTTTTTTTGGTAAACTTGTAACTAGCAGAACAAAAATAATAACGCACATCGTTCGAATCGGCTTGTGGTCATGCAAAAAATCCATAGAATAAAGCACTTTTCTTTACTTTTCCAAAAAACGGACAGTTAGGTCATTAACAAAAAATGCCAGGTCCAGCCGTTGTCAAGTGATGCGCTTACGAAACGAACAGAATTTGATTATTATTCATATAGATTTCAAAACCTCATGTTAATCTAAGCGATAAACATTGAAACAGAATTGTGAAAACTTTGAAGATAAGTGAACGAAGGAACGGTATTTTCTGAACATTTTTGGTGATAAATCCGAAAGCATGCAATTTAAACAAAAACAAAAAATTATTTACTTTGAAATTTACAATTCCCTTTGGGACTCCATTTTTTATAAAACAATTTAAATATATATATTTTTAATCCTAAATTTCAGCCACCACATGACGCGAAGAGGTACGTCTTTGTAACAGAACCCTAAACAGATTAATGACTATCACAAAGTCCTAAAGTCTAACAAATCATCATTTGGGCTATCTTCCAGTATTTTTTTCTATAACAAAACGCAATGTCAAAACTGTAATTGTGCTCATGTCTCACACGGCTTTAAATAGTCGCGTAGGCAGACGCATTTTCTTCAAATTGTGTTCTTAGGTATTATATTTCTATTTTTATTTTGCTGTAAAATAGTATTGATTAAAGATTTGTATCGAATTTCTTTTATAAGTTGTGACCGGCACATGATGGCCGTTTCAGTTATAAAATTAAATTAAATTCATTGATTGAGTCAGATAACAAGATGTGATAGCGGAGATAGTTTAAACATAGTATAAGATAGATAAAATTCGTTTGAAAGTGATCCTTACCTCTACATAACGAAGTCAGTTTTGAGTTTGACATTTGGAGGTGTGCGATATCGCAAACTCTTTAAAGTTAAACTCAATTTTAGCTTTATTCAGAAGACGTAAAGATCATTGTAAAGGACATATCGCACCTTGTTTGAACCCGAATTTACGATGAAAATAATCTGATTTAACTAAGATAGGAGCGAAAAAATACACTCCACAGAGAATGCCAGGGTTAGCCTAATTATTTTATTTTCAACTTGTGGAAGAATTCAACGACAAAAGAAATGACAGTCGGCAGTGACGAATCCACGGAACGCACTGTCTATTTTCATCGCGATTCTTTCCGTCACAAAACCTTGAGCAATGAAATAACTCAGTTATTTACATTGGCGGATATGAGGTTTGTTTTATTTTCTCTTCAATTTAAGAGAAATATTTTTCAAAGCCGCTAAGAGGGTACTTAATTTTTAGGGTTCCGAAGTCCGACTAGGAACCCTTATAGTTTTGTCATGTCCGTCTGTTCTCTATCCGTCCTTCAATCTGTCAGTATTTTCGACCTAGTCCGCCGTTTAACTCATAAACTGTTGATGCTATCAGTCTGAAATTTCGCACGGTAATACATAACGCTAAGTCCACAAAGTTATGAAATAAAAACTTTGAGAAAAAGGTTTTAGGGGCATCCTTTACATGTGAAGTATGGTTGTTTTTTTTTTGTTTGCATACCCCATCATGTTGAGTGTCGTTGGATAGGTCTTTCAAAAATATTAGGGGTTTCATGAGCACATTTTTGAATAAAGAGATTCGTTTAGTAAATATAAAGCTTTGAATCAAGTATCCCCACCTCCTATCGGCTAAATCGCTATATGGGATATAAAGTAGCATTAATGAAATTTGTTTTACTGAAACTTCAATGAAAATTATCAATTAGCTACTAGTTTACGGGTAATAGGTAGTCATATTTGTAATCTGTCCAAAAAAACCCTATATTAAATCCATTACTTATGTAAATTGTTTCTTGAAATCATAACTAGGTTGCGTTTCATGCCGTATAATGGAGATATATCTATATTCGGAAGCCGCCTTTACTGCGCGTCCGACACGCGCTTAGCCTATTTATTTATCGACCGTAGTTTTCGTTTCTTATGCAAGCAACAATATAAATACTTATGAAGTAGTATCTCTTTCCGGTCATGAATTATACTAGCTAGCTTCCCATAAAAGCTTGAAGCTTTATAAGTAAGCAAGGCCTTGGCTTTAACATCAGTCTAGTCTAATTAATTTATACACCGTTGGTTGGAACTTTTTCACTCACTTGCACACACACTCACTTTTTAACAGAGGTTGTGTACTCTACCTACACTAAGACACCGTTATTTGGTAATAATAATATAAATAGTGTAGATTTTAGCGATATGTTTATAAAACAGAAAAAAACTTATTAGAATACTATTGGACAAAGACAAAGCTGTAAGCCACATTTCAAGGAAAAAAATCTTCTAACATTACCCTGTATTTACAAATTACAAATGTGCCTCTTCGTAAGAAAATACAGACATTTCTGTGTCTCCAAACAAGAAAACAATAGTAACTACAATATACGCAATAAGGACCAGTTAATATTACCTTTTTCAAAACTAAAAATACTCGACAAAAGTCCTCAATTTAGGTCAATAAATATCTACAATAAAATTCCTGACATTATTAAAAAAGAGCTAAAAGACTCCGTATTCCATAACAAATTAAAAATTCTACTCTTAAATAAATGCTATTACTCGGCGGAAGAATTCCTATCTGATAAGCTTTTGTAATAAATAAACGACTGACGACATTATAAATAGATACCTAGCTTAACCTGAATTGTTTTTATCCAATGCTATTTTTTACTGTGTATACTACACTGTTATTTGACATTTAATGAATGAGTTACCAATTATTATTATTATTTAAATGTATGTAAAACAAGACATTTGCAACGCCCTACAGGGTACATGTACTTACTTAAGCTACCCTTACACCTAAGCTGTATCCATGTACATGTTGGCAATAAATGAATATGAATAATAACTCGATAAGCGAACACTTCAAGCTTATTCTTACGTTACTGAAGGACTAACAGTCAACGCATAGTATAAGTTAACCAAACCTATAAGTATCCTATGCGTAGTAGGCCTTTAAGTAGCACAACCAAACCACACATAGTGTAAGTATATTTATGTATAGTATATAAAAAAAACGAACTTAAAATGGAGCAAAGACCGTCATTCATGGAACTCCTTGGGAGGCCTATGCCCAGCAGTGGACTTTTAAGGCTAATAATGATGATGGTACGTGTTCACAACTACTAGCCCAGTTTTTTTTTTTTTTATACAACAGTGGTGGCAAACAAGCTTACGGCCCACCTGATGGTAAGCGGTTACCGTAGCCTATGAGCGCTTGCAATACCAGAGGCATCACGCACGCGTTGCCGACCCCGAACCCCCTTCCCCCCTAAAGAGCTCTGGCAACCTTACTCACCCCAGGAACACAACACTATTTGAAACAAATAATGTTATTTGGCTGCGATCTTCTGTAAGGCGGAGGTACCTCCCCAGGCAGGCTGCTCCAATTCAGAACGAGAAAATCTCGCTGTGCCCTACCTCCTCCTAAAAGTTCCCAAAGTTCCCAAAGGCCCAAAGGTTAGGTTGCCCACATAATCTGATTCCCGTCAAAACCCAGTTGGCAGCACTATTACCAAATGATACACAAATGTGTTCTCTATTGTCAGAATAAAATACTCGTACGGATGCAAACTACACTCGTAGCTGACCTAGAGAACAGCTACTACTCTGCAGGCAATTACATCAATCATTCTATCCCACTAATCCTACTCCTACTTAATATTTTAAAAGCGAAAGTTTGTGAGGATGTTTGTGGTTCAACCACACCGTAACGGAACAACCGATTCGGATGAAACTTGGAACAGATAGAGTTCTTTACTTACATTCGCATTTAAGCATTTTTTTATCCAAGTACCACGTGAGCGAGGCCGCCGGCTAGTATTTTATAAATGCGATAATTTGGATGGATGGATGTTTGTTACCCAATCACGCCAGAACGGCTGAACGTATCTGGGTGAAATTAGGCAATATTTTTTTTTTATTTATAGCACAAAAGCTACTTTTTATACTCGTAAGGTACCACGCGTGTCCTAGTGGGAGGTACCCCTCTCTAATGTTTTATTTGCAGATCATGCAAACATTTGTCCCGCAGCAGGAATCGAACCCACAACCAGACATCTCAGACGGGCACTCGCCAGCTACTCCACTGAGGTCGTCGCAGTATTCTTATTGAACAAACGAGCTGTTTGTGTCTACATGCCTCTTCTCTAATCTTTTCATTCCAGTAGGTAGGTAGGTACATCTAAAGGTTGCCTGGTAGAGATCGCTTTTAGCGATAAGGCCGCCCATTGTATTGCCTTGTAATTGTATTATTTCTGTGTGGTGATCAATAAAGTGTTATCTATCTATCTGTTTTACAAACGTACTGGCCCCCAATTCTACTAATTTAATGACTTGAAAATGATAATCACATGATAATGATCGCAACATTATGATTCAGTTACGATTGTCTCCACCTTCATTTTATTGATTTCGTTGGTTCATTGCAAAAATAAGACTGCCATTGATATACGATTGTGATAGCAGAATACCAAGTGTCAAAAGTGGCCATTTTGCCATTGAGCCATTGTCATTTAGAAGCCATTGAATGAGTAGAATTGGGGGCCTGTTTGAACAAACGAGCTGCTTGAACAAACTATGTCACAATGAGAATTGCTCATTCCGAACAGTCGTTATGTTCCGCGTCAGACGGACGATGGCTTAACAGTTGTCAGTGAGCCAAATCTCGTCGCAGTAATGTACTATAACTGCCAAGGCGAATTCTATCGGTATGATACAACTGCGACCTTCTATTGTCTCCCAGACTGGGACATTTCTCGTGTATCTCGGATTTATGTGGATGTGGTTTGGACCAGAGCAGCCGCTACGGTGTTCTTCGTAGCAATTTCGTAGCGGGCTACGTTCGATTTTATAATTCTAACTTTATTGATCCTAGATAGTGTTTTGATTGCCTAACGTTGGTAATTTTCACTAAAATCATGGCGCATGCAACTGTATCGTGCCAAATATCGGGAAACAATAAACTCACAAATAATTGTGTAACCCGTTTTTAGTGAATATTATGTTCACGACCATGATCGTTTCAAAAGATATCGAGTTAAGTAATTCGATTTCATAATTCGAGTAATTTATTCCTAGCAAGATAGGGTTGTATTTCCATTGGGCAATATCCAGTACATAACTTTGTTGATTAGTTTTAGAAACATAAACCTTCTTTCTAGTTTTTACTATGGCATGTTATTGAATATTTTTCGTATTATGCCATATTCAAACGGCATGCGATATGTCATGTGAAATTTATTTGAAAATGATTCTTATCTCTACTGAATAAAGTCAGAATACTCAGGGATTGTAATATCGTTGAGCTATATTGTACGCCCTCAAAAGTCAAACTCGACATTGATTTTCATCAATAAACATAAGGAACATTTTGAAATAAATTTGAAACTTTAGATATTTGATGACATATCGCACGTCGTTTGAACCCGGCTTCAGTCTGGTGTAAAGTAACGTTATCATGATGACTCCTTTTTCTTCTTTAGTTAGGTAACAACTAAGTACTTGCTTACATCAATTTCGACAGTATAATTTTGTTGAGAAACAAATCTAACTGTCCATACTATAAAATTAATTGAAGAAAGAATTGAAAGAATGATCCTAAAAGAAAAATAAAATAAACTGAAGAAACATTTTAAAGAGTAATCCTGAAAGAAACGCCACAATAAAAAACGCAGTAAAGAAAATTTGGAAATTCAAAACAGAAAACCAAAACGTAGTTGGGGATAGCAAATACAAACACTGAAACATACCTTGTTATAATCCGGACAGAGATCTCCTCAATATGGAGCACAAACACAATTAATGTCCAAGTACATACACTCGAACAATAAACATACGATTGTACCACATCTGAATACGAATGGAGCTTTCCAGTTTTTGCCTTTTCCAGTTTCTTTATAGTAGAATTCACAACCTCGGGGGAAATTATCGAGGAAACGGGCTATATGCGAAACACCCTATACATCAACGTTTGTAACTGAGCCGGTAAATAACACCATACATACACTATTAGGTATATTAACTTTAATCACAACATGAAGAAATTTTACAACCAGAATCTATTCGTGAGCGATATAATCTTGCATTTAGTTTAGCTAAATCACAACCTTACTTTCCACCAAACCCGGAACACCGTCCTCCATAAACTACATCGCTCCAAATTATTATACACTTAGCTAAGTTATTCACAACACCGAAGAGGTAAACATTTTTAGAGATTCACATTTTGTCAACTTTCCGTGTCTTAAAAGCTGTCAATTCCATTTATCAATTCACCGAAACATCACTGAAAACGCGCGGTCGTGGTAAACAAACATAGTTGCTTAGTTTATTTGATAGTTTTGGCACAATAAAGTTTGTTGTGAACGTGAAGGGCTAGCCGAACTCAGTAACGCGGGAACCCGAATTTACCACGTCCACCGCCGACCGAATACTGAACACACATCGCTTTAAAGACCATTCATTTATAAATAGATTAGTATATCCGTTTCACTAATATTCGGTGGCGGAGTTCAAAGGACACCGGTGAATGTCAGGTGATGTCGGAGCTGTCAGTGAAACTGTTTCGACTTGAGATGCGACGTGTGCTCTCCGCACTGTTTGTGCTCTGTTACTAGAGGCACGCGTTCTACTGCAACTGCTGAAAAGCGAAACCTGTTGAAATGGGACAGGGGACCGTGTGGAAGAGAGACGAGAACGCTTTAGAAAGCACCGCCCCTATTTTCAGCCGCTTTATTTTGCTACGCGTGAGAGTGTGCGTGAAAAGTTGCGTGAACTACAAGCACGGTTGTGGAAAACTCTCGTTAGGGCGCCTTCACAAGGACGATTTTCATGATCTCTCGACGCCCTAATAGAATCTATTGAATTTTGTATGTCGTCAAAAAGTTTTAACTTTTGTTTACGACTTTAGCTTGGTACATGTCTGCAATCTCATTTGTGTTTGTTGCTTGTGTTGATTGGTAAAGTTGATGATAAAGTCTGCCTTTTATAATTTAAGGGAAAAATGCTAGACTATCTTGTCAAGCATGAGGTAAAAAGCGTATGTATAGCTACAAGAACTTGATATACGTAATAATGCGAGAGTTATCTTATAAATGCCTAAAAGGAGCATATTGTCATACGTGTCACTTGGGAGAACTTTCATTGAAGTGTTCGATCATTTTTGTTTAATTTACATGTTACTTGGCAAATACAGAATGCCGTAGAAATGAACGTCATCCACAGCAAGAAAACGTCTGAACACGGAGTGTTCAGACATTTTCTTTAATTCCGTGATTACCGAGCCGAGGGATAAGATGACGAAAATAAAAATTCAACATTCGTGGATCGGTTCATTAGTGAATTCATTCGGCACTTTTGTTTCATTTTGTGTCAAACGATTCACTCCAAATGAAAGAGCCGTAATGAACGAAGGGTGAACCATCTGATACATCCGTATAGCCCACAGAGCTACTCGCAAGGCAAAATGGATCATGAAAATATAAATGGAACTCGCAAAGTACACAGTCCGAATTGTTTTGAAGGTGTCGTAAGAATTAATCAATTTAAAGTAGCATCAAGTCCAATATAAACAAGGGGCCACACAGACGTACCTATAATCAAACACGCAGCGCACATAGTAACGCTTACACAATCTGTGATGTAACGGAGGCTGTGTGGGAAAAGTTAGAGAAGGAGCGAGCGCTAGAAACTCACGCAACGTGAATGCGCACGCATATCCCTCCTTTTCACCCGGCGCACCCCCCTCCCCCCCTACTCACACCACTAGGTGATCCCGAACTGGGCGACCGCCTCTGTTCCCTCCAATGTTACGATGTACCCTTCATTATATCGGGAATCAATTTACAAATGGGTACCGACTGGCCTCACAAACCTACAACTATGACGAGCCAAGGGCGACCTTTGTTTACTCGCACAAAACATTTTTATCTTTGTCCGTAAATAAGAATGCGTCTACAAAATTAATTGCCCTCGCTTTCTGAGTCTCCTTGATGTTACAATGGAACGGAGCTCAAGAAGCTTTTGTATTTTTTGCAGCCTCTTTCTTCTTTAGTACCATTTCGTGTAATTTGTTCGCTTTATTTGAAAAGGGTTGTGAATATGATGGGGAATAGATAGACAAGGTATCCATCCATTTTCCTACATATTTTCTTAGCTTCTCTAAACCTGAAGTATTTGCACCAGATTTTTGCTTAACTCGTATACACCATTTAAAATGTTTAAGGCATCTCTATTGAAATTGGCTTTGGTCATTTGCTTGCATAGGCGTCAGCGTCATGTCCATTTACATAGAAACTTTTTATTTTATTTTCGTTTCATCTTTTTATAATTTCGATGCCAATTTTCAATTAAAGTTTAGATAATGGGAAAACGGGAAGTATTGTTATTCAAATCAATTATAAGGTATATGAGGTTTACTAATGTTTAACAACGATCCCTTGATTTTTAGCTCAACCCCGCGTAGCCTTCTGGCCACAAAAGTTACTAAGGAATAACTTTTAGTAGTTTGCCCCGAACTGAGAACTCGCGTTGTCTGGTAAAAGTTAGTGCTTCGTTGGTCGTTCAGGCAAAAACAAGATAAACTGTGAAAATCGCATCTTCAAAAATCCAATCTTACCTGAACTACGAAGTCATTGAAACTTAACATAATGGGAGTTCACGTTATATTGGTTATAAATGTTTATTTTTTCGTTGTATCTCAAAAATCATATGGCCTAGAATATAATTTTGGAATATATAATCATTCATATGACACCCCACTTCATGTATTTTATTTTAAACCCTTTAGACCCCTATATAATAGCAACCCCTTGGCCGATTTAACTCATATTTTTACCAGTAAATCTTGATAGTACAACCTATTGATTTACTAAATTCCATGCAGATCGTATTGACAGATCGAAAGTAATGCTCTAACAAATAAACATACCTATAACGCCGATTCGCCCAAGTTGTTTGAGAGATCTTCGCTCGCTCGATCAAATATTCAAAATTATCTAACTAGATTTACAAAATAACTTCTTCAACACGAATAATTTATGTTTTTAGTCTTCACTATTATTGAACGGCCTAATACATTTAGTCTCATCAATGTTAGGAATCCTTTCCACGTGTCAAATTTTAGCAGGTGCTCCATCTGTCTGCTTCTATTATCCACAAAGATGCTAATCGTTTTTATATTTAGTTAATGAGAAGAAAGCTAATAATTATTTGAAAATGAACTCTAAAAAATTTGATTCAATGCCAAGAACTGTTACAAACATCGGCGAAACGTCACGATAATAATTTGTTCTAAAATACGTGTCTTTTGTTAGAATTTCTGAACACTTCTATTCTAGGTGTGGAGGGAGACTAGTTGATACGATACTCTAGAAATGAAGAGTTATCTAGAAATATCTCAAGTGTGAGATCTAATGTAAGAACTGACATCCTAATAGAAAACTAATAAATAAATAAATAACACCCAACAGTCACATACCGCAGAATCGCAGCCCTTGCGTTTCAGACAGACACTCACACCCGCTGCGCCACTGAGATCGTCAATTAATGCATCTTCAGCATTTTCGGCTGTGCGTTGATGTGCGGCGTGCGGCGAACACAGTTAGGTTAGTTACTATCATTTACAAAGTTACAATAATTTACTAGTTACGACCGACCGACGATTAACCATTGGGGAGTAAAGGTTCTCGACCACGAACCAGGCGACGCAGTGTTGGAAGGCCCCCCACCCGATGGACCAACGATATTGTGAAGGATGCGGGAAGTCGGTAGATGGAGAAGGCTCAAGACCGTTCGTCGTGGAACTCTTTAGGGGAGGCCTATACCCAGCAGTGGACTTCTACAGGCTGATGATGATGATGATGATGACTAGTCACAAACATGATCATTATTAAATCATTATCATTTCAGGAGCGATAGATGTCCAGCGCGACCGACCTTGTAAGGCCTGCATCGGTGCCACCGAAGCACCTCTACCTACTAAGCAGAAACGAAAAATTCCTTTTCGTCGCATAGTGATTCAAAGACTACTATCATATTCAACATTCGTTCTACAATTTCAGAAACTAAGCAAGCTCCCAGAGGTAAAGCGAATAACCTCAATACGTCACGTTGAAAAGGATGTTGGCGAAATATATTTACTTCCACAAAACGTCATCCTCTATCTAACCCAACTCGGGTGAAGTCTAGGTACTAGCGCATGTAAACTGATAATCGATAATTTAGGCTATTTTCCGGAAAAAATAGTTAAAAAAATTGAAAACTTAGCTATAATTTCTTACCCGACCTCAAAAAACCTCCTTTGTTATTTTTTTTTGTTTGAAGACAGTTATGATAATTTTAAAATTCGAAACGCTCTATCTCCCCTTTTGATGTGAATGTTACGGATCAAGTGAAGTCCATAGCTGAACATCAGCCTCCCCACAGATCTCCGGAGTGACTTCCTATCATGTGGGTGGAATATTCCCCCACATGTAGTTACCCATATTCATCGTGGCTTGATAGTACAATCTTATGAAAATACGCTGCTACCCATGGTGCCCATCCCCTAGCTCTTTTCCCTTAGTCGCCTCTTACATCCACGGGTAGGAGATATGGAGGGGCCTATATTTCAGCCGGGGCCACCACAGCCGAAAAAAATTGTTCCTTAAAGCCTTTACGTGTAGTTCATAAGCCTGTGTAATATGCAAAGCTTTATTTCTACATTTTTTTCCTGTAACAATTAATCCCAAAATAATATCCTTCATCGAACGCAATCCTCCGCGTATATAATACCTATATGGTTCGGACGCACGTCGGTCAAAACCCTCCGGTTTATTTGTTTTAAATACTGAACAGTGCTTATTGCGTTCATATTCGAAGGCTCATCAACAGTTTGTGCGTAGTTCAAAATTAAATACTACAATATTGATTGGGCTTCGACTAGTATTCGGGTCAAAAAAATATTGATGAACCTTTTTTTACGGGACAGCACAATAAAACTTGAAGGAATTGCTGTACTTATGTAGCGCAAGGAAGTAACAAGTAAGGCCGTGCGATGCATCTTTGCTTTAGAAGGTACTACAATTAGGTACATGATAAATAAATAATACCCAGGTACATACGTAGTCCTGACCCCACACTAAGATTCCCAGTGTCGTGGGAATTAGAAACTACGAGTACCATGGTACCACCGAGGTCGTCTGATCGTCTAGTGCCAACATTCCTATCCAAGCAGAAGACAGAGTCTCTCTTAGACGGCTATGCCCGGACGTAGAATACGACACAAGAAAGCCGTGGTAGGTCTACATTAGTTATACTTATGGTAGGCGTTAGCATTATTACTTACTAGCTTTCAACCGCGGTTTCGCTCGCGAGGTACCTGAATAAAAAGTAGCCTATAAGCTATTCTAGGTACAAGGCTCCATCTATTCCAAGATTCAGCGAAATCGGATGAACCTTTACGGCGTGATTGAAACACAAATATCCAAACATATTAGTAGGATAGTAGGTTAGGATTAGTAGGATAGAATAGGATACTGCTAATGTTCGGTAGGTCTTTGATTTCCGATCAAAATAGGGATTAAGTTAATTAGATTTCTCCTATTCTTCTCACTCAGAGGAAATAGCTCAAAATTACCTAGATCCTTATATAGACACAAATGCAACACTATAATTTATTAATTAACATTCAAGCGTAGTGGACATTCCATTTTCCTTATGGCGAGTCACACCAGCCTGGTGGGAAAAACTCAGTACATTGACTTGTAAATCAATACCTATGGTTATTACCCTTAAGTTATTTCTAACACACTGGTTAATTACCGGCGCGTGCCTTCCAATACCTACTTACCTCGTAAGTCTAGTTATACAAGGTGATTCATAATATGTAAGTCATCCCGATAGGGGCTTATTATTACCAATTGGCAGTAAAGTTTGTTCTACGACTTTTTGGAAATATGAAATTTTTCAATGAAAAAATTCAATGCGAAAATCAGCTGTTTTGGGGTCAAATCAGTACGTTTCAATTCTTGTACGTTCAGTTATTAGTATCTATTTTTGTAAAAATAACAAAAAAAGATACTATGAGATAGTTCGCGAAAAAATTAAAAAAAAAAGAAAATAGTGATTTTCTTTTGCTAATATTATTTATTTTTATTAGGGAAAAAAAAGTCGAAGCCGAAGCCGCAGGCGTAAGCTAAACGGAAACTTGTTTTAAAATAAATTTTAAATGAAATGACACGCCGCCGTATGAATATGGCCTTATTCGGTCTTCGTTATAGGAACGAATGACTAAGTATAATCGAAAGATCCGCGGTAATGAACAAGAGCATTACCTACCGCTTCGTATTTTTAACCTACTATTTTTTTCGGACTAAATAGTACTAGATATTCGAAATAATACACTTTCCTACTAGTACGATTGAGCTAGTTCGGAGAACAAGCCAACTAGTCTAGATTGCATACGTGTAGACCTAATAGCCGCATAAAATATTACCTCTGCTTGGCTGTAATCTTATCTTCTCGGTAATGTTATCAGTTAGCCGTGGTGGCTCCGGCTGAAGAATAGGCCCGTCCATTACTACCCGTTGATGTCGTAAGAGGGGATAAAAAAGCTAGGGGATGGTAGTGTTCCCTATCAACAAGAGCTTTATCTGCGCTCGCCAACCCGCATGCCCAGTGTGGCGAGTATGGGCTTATCCCTTCTACGATGATAGAATAATATTATCTGTCATTCAATTAACATCATTCTACCTTCTGATAAGTCTGATTTTACAGTATGGTATACCTTAACACTGGGCTTCCTATGCCAAAACCATAACGGACTGAACTCGAAGGTACAAGACAATTCTGTAAAACATTGTTAAAAATAAATTATATTCGTTCGCAGATATTTCGATTTTGAAACGTAGGGTTTGATAACCACCTATTCGTGCCTTTGACCGTTCTTATAGACAGCTATATTCGACAGCTATATTATAATCATTTTAATAACTTGTCTCGTACCAATAATCATATGCGAAGAAATAAACTCGTAAAACGAGTCTGAGCCTCCGCGCCACTGGTCAGGTACCTACTATGGATACAATAACATTTTGCGCACAGTATAGTAGATAGAGGTCAACCGACGAATCCAACTCGGATGGGCAGCATTTTGGGAAACTTCGTCATATCTTCTCGTCGGAGATACCGCAGAGCCTCAAGACGAAAGTCTACAATCAGTGCGTGTTGCCAGTGATAACATATGGCACTGAGACTTGGTTGTTAACTATTGGCCTCATACACAAGCTCAAAGTTGCACAACGGGCTATTGAGAGAGCTATGCTAGGAGTTTCACTACGTGATAAGATCCGAAATGAGGAAATTCGTAGAAGAACCAAGGTCACCGACATAGCCCTCAGAATTAGCGAGTTGAAGTGGCAGTGGGCAGGCCATATAGCTCGCAGAACATAACCGTTGGGGAGTAAAGGTTCTCGAATGGCGACCATGAACCGGGCGACGCAGTGTTGGAAGGCCCCCCACCCGATGGACCGACTACATTGTGAAGGTTGCGGGAAGTCGGTGGATGGAGAAGGCTCAAGACCGTTCGTCGTGGAACTCTTTAGGGGAGGCCTATGTCCAGCAGTGGACTTCTACAGGCTGATGATGATGATGATGATAGTAGATAGGTTACTAACTCAAACCAGAGGTACCAATCCTAAGTCATGCTCATCCTTAAAAGCTTTTTTATATAGGTACCTAGCACATTACTTAGTATTTAGGTAGGATGTCTTAAATGGTAGAGCACTTTGCATTACACAATTCGGATTAGAATAAATTGTAGAGTTTACGTGATAGAATTTTTTGTCGCGTTGGTATGATCAAGGCCTAACGTTAATTTTATCCAAAAACCATTGCATATTATCATATCGAAAAAGTAACATAAATATCAGACACACAATTTCCGTGTTTTTATCAAAGGGATAGATTCCATGAAATTGCAAAACGAATATTCCACGTTGGAAATAAATAAATCGAAATGTTTGTTTGTTTATTTTCGTTAAAATTGATGGCTGGTAACTAAACTTACTATTTATTTGACTTTTATGTATCAAAAAATCTTCTTTGGTACCTATCTAAGTAGGTATAGTAGGTAAGCTCTTATTATTGAATAAAAAAATGCTTTTTGGTGTTATAACAATATTTTTTTTTAAACATCTCACCTACCAGTCCACTTTACTTCAATAATCACTATCGTTTGTAAAAACATAAATGAATGTTCTATACACTTTATTAAGTATACAGTATAGTATCTATATAATACAACAGTCTTCAATAATCATTAACTTTTTCACTTTAAAAAATCTTAACAAAACATTACACCTATGTACTCTATGTAGGTACCTATTTATTTGTCTTTGGCTTCAATAATCCCCATCGGGAAAACAAAAGCCTCCTTTCTTGATGTATCCACTAGGACACTTTCCAACACGGATACCATGTCTGTTCTCCACTGTCACTTCCACTTTCTTAGGGTTTTCCGTCGCTGTTCCTATGATGGCTGGAGCCACAGGAGCTGCCCTCCGGAGTCTTATAGCCGATCGACTGTGGCTCATTTCGTTTGCTTCTGTCCCCATAACGGCTTCTCTTCCTAGTCTTGGATGGACATTTTGGTCACTTCCTTCCCGAGTCTTCACGATGTCAGCACCTTCAATAAACTCCAAATATTGAGTCAGTTGATTTGATGGATGTTCTAGCTCTCTTAAAACGCTACAGTCAATAAACTTGACGAGGAGGCAATACAGTAAAATATAGGCAAACATTTTGTTTTTCTACTTGTGCTCTCTGAAAGAGTCTTGTAAGTAATGAGTAGCAACTTGATCTTGGCTTGGCTTTTATACTAATAGGTAAATGAGGATAGCCCGTCTTCAAACTCGGAGGTCAACTTCCTTGTTGCAACAGCTACATGAACTTGCTGGGTTAAAAACGTACATTCTTAGCTAGTTTAAGGTCTAATGTGAATGTTAATTAGGGTTTGTTGCTGATACAGTTGTGTATGTCATTTGACATATGCGGATACCGATGGTTTTCATTTTTTCTTAAAATATCAATGGAAAGTTTTATGTAATCCTTGAGTTTATGTACTTTGTCGAAGTATAAGTAGTAGGTACATTTTCTTATGTTATGCAAAGAATGTCGCGGATGTCGTAAGAGGCGACTAAGGAAAGAAAGCTAGGGGATGGGCAGCAGCGTCTCTCATGTTAACAACGATAGCTCTAACTGCGCTCGCCAACCCGCATGCCCAGCGTGGTGAGTATGGGCAAATCCCACATGATAAGGAATTTGCTCTGTCTGTGGGGGAGGCCATGTTCAGCAGTGGACGTCGAACGGCTGAAATGATGATGATGATGCAAAGAAAACCTAGGTACTATGATGTACTTTCGCCCTATCGCTGAGCCTTTGTTCAGTAAAGTATGACATAATGTATGTGACTGTTGGGTGTTATATTTATTTATTGATTTAGTTTGAAAAGGTTCTACAGTGGGTGGCCTAAAAATAAAACGTCTCGACTGTAAAAAAGCAGCATGTCGCACTCACCTCGGTAGACCAAAGCATGGACCATGGTTTTGTATGCAGAAAATCAATCGGCTAAGTGGACTTTTTGGGTTCCATTAAAAATGAGGGGTCGAAAATGGGCTATAAACTTTCAAAGTGAAGCGACCATGCGTTGGTACCATGGTTATCATATTGGGTTATAGTTATATGGTACCTAACCCATGTCATTCCCACCCTTGGCAAGGTAGATTTAAAAATGTTACTATGTTTAAAAATTAAAAGATTACGTTCAGATTTACAATAAAAAATATATTATATTTTCTTAACTTCGTTGGAATCAAAACTCAACTTTGGAATGCTTATAGATTTTTATTTATTTCAGCTATCTAAGTACCTTACCTACTAATTAGCTAAAATCAAAAAGTTTTCCCTTCATTTACTTCCTTTCACTTCCCTATGAAATAACACCACAATTTAAGGCTAGGTATAGTCTCAGAATACAGTGTTCTTTATTCTGAGGCTAAAGTATACTTGTATCTATCAGAACCGACAAACGTTGGGGAATAAAGATTCTCGAATAGCCACGAACCGAACGACGCAATGTGAAAGTGGTCCTTTGGACCGACGACATTGTCGAAAGTTGCGGAAAGTCAGTGGATGGAAAACGCTCAAGGCTTTTCGTTAGGAACTCCCTGGGGGAGGCCTATGTGCAGAAGTGGAGTTTTCGTCTGATGATTTCCAACCAGGTAAATGTCTCCGTAAATAGGTGGGTAGTTAAAAATACTTAAATTATTACTGAAACAATTTCTCCGCACGAATGTTCGCACTCAATTTTCTATTGCAGTCGTTATTCGTCGCCTTCTTGAATGCAGTGCTTTCCAAACTTCCTGTATCCTGATGGACAATGCGGGACTTTGATGCTATTCCTGTCTTCAACATCCACTACATCATCTGAATCAGCTGATATTATCACAGGACTTTCAGGAAACGCTTTGTCCATTCTTGCTGGTGCATTCTGTTGTTCCGTTTCTAGCCGTCTTTCCTAATTCTAAATCCGCGTTCATGGCGAAATGGTTGGCCAAACCATTGTGACCCAGTGGTAGTTGGTAGTAGATCTCTTCCATAGCACGACCGTCGATAACCTTCACTAGCAGAATACAGAACAAAACGTACGGCGTGAACATTTTGAACGTAGATACTTTAATGAAACGTAGATCACGCTTCGAGCTTTTATATCAGCTAATGGGGAAATATTGTCATGCTCTTGTGTTGACTGTGTTGGTGTTACATTATATGCTTGTAGCACATATTATAGACACAAGCACTTCATCGGACCACATTTAACCACAATAACATTATATGCTCTAACCAACTACCTAAGCTAGGTACTGAGCCACTTCCCATCTGTGAGAAAATCTTTTGGAAATCCAATGTGCTCTAACTGAACTGAACCGAATGTTTGAACTGATTTGACCTTCAGAAACCCTAGAACCCTGAGCCCGGGTCACTTAGAGCTGACAGTGTGGGGGAACCTCTGCACGCAGCTGGGATTAGGTTATGACGGACAGACTTACATACAGAAAAGAAGGTTCTTTTCTGTATGTAAGTCTGTCCGTCATCAATGGGCAGTTTCAGAAATGTTTTAGCGCCTGTCGAGTACGCACAGTGAATGCTTCCGAAGTCAGCTCGACAAAGTTAGTTATATCTTAACAATTACGGCATAACACGCCATCTACCTGGTTGTGATTGCGTCATTATTTTGTAGATACCTAATATTACCGTGCCAAAACAGCATTATAGTCTGCTAGTAGAACGACTGACTCGCCGGACTCTCGGCGGACATGGCAAAACTATAACAGTTCCTAATCTGACTTCGGAACCCTACAAAAGGCTATGTAAGTAATGACCATGTAAGATAAATCAATAAAATGATGATACCTACCCTATTGATCTTAGACACCTGATACCAAAACGGTTTCATAATTCCAAAAATTCATGAAATTCGGATGATGATTTTACGGAGCCCATATCATTCTCATGGCGTAGCGGCCTATAAAATCTTTGGGTCTTGTCCCTTCGACATATTATTCCTACGTTTTTGTACAAATACCGCTACGCCCTTAACGAACAGGGTTTTTGTTGATGTATAAAAAACCGTATCAAACTCTAAGCACTATTTAATAATAAATAACATAATTGTTTTCTATAAATTACACACCACTTTTCTGTCAAGAGCAAAATCATTATCACTTTATCCCGGGATCAATCGTAGTCAAGACTGGACTCATTGAAACAGAATCCACCAGCCTGGACGTAGCCTTTAGGACAACCGCGCACTGTGATCGCAAACCTGTTATCAACTTTAACAGTCGTTGCATCTTTCTTAGGACCGGTCGTTCCTCTTTTTATTCTCGCTACTACATCTTGTTTATGTACTTCTATGTTTTCCGATAGAACATCTGCTTTTGCTTGATTGACGCCTAAAACACCACTTTCAGTTAGAAGCGGTTTGTTTGGGTAACTTTCGATAGTATTCACTAATAGAGCACACAATATAATGTACACCAACATCTTGATTGCGTGATTTGTTCCAGTCGTGTTGATCTGTGGAGGGTGTGAGGTACAATGAGCGATGAAAATATCGTTTGTGGCTTTTTATAAAGCCAGCTGAGACAAAGTTTAAAGACAGAGGTCGACTACGTTGAATCATCTCTCAAGTGATTCAACTGCCTCAGTGACGACTCACAAAACTGATCGGTAAAAGTTAAGGATTGTATCAAATTGTGACCATCTAAAGCCAATCTGGTGAGTAGTTAAACCAAAGAATCAAAAAACATATTATATAACATTTCATTTATTTCTTATTTTTAAGCAACAACAAACATTGAGTACAACTGTGCGCACAAAATACATAAGTAAAAATAGTAAATTAAAATACATATGTAATAAAAAATTATCTACTTATTTAAAAAAACAAAGACCGTCAAGTGCGAGAATGCGTATGATATTAACCGTAAATATAAGTTTGTCTTATAATTATCTAACTCATGATTTTTGTGACAGTATGTTTATCACCTAGTCTACTATCCGTGAATTTAAATTTAATCATCAAAATAGACAGATAACAAAGGAATCCTCTATGGGGCCATTTTTCCCTATTGCGGGCATGGATCCAAGTACCAATCCAAAAAATTAAGATACCTTATTAACACTACCGCTGTTACTGATTTAATAGTCAGCATCTGGGAAGCAGAAAGAACCTTGCTTCACGTATCCTGCAGGGCAGTTTTTACCCCCTGTCACGGTAAATCGGTCCTCCACCACTGGGTCCTTCGGATTGGGCATGTGAGCCACCACGGCCGGGGCAGCAGGCGCCACCCTCGCAAGGTTCTCCGACTCCTTCAGCCCCCAATTTTCATGCTCGATGAACGACACGTGGTTATCCCGAATTACGTGACTCTCGATACAAGCGAGCACCGCCAAACACAGCACGACAACAATCTTTGAAGACATGTTTAAGGCGTTTGTACACACGTGCAGACTGAAATAAGTTTTGTGGAATAGTGTAAGGAGTCCGACATGCATTGCTCTTTTATATCAGGCTATAAGGTAAATTATTCCTTAGCATTCCGGCGCTGACGTAATAGACGGTCCCTAAGAACTGTGACTGGACTGTTATCATGTGAATAACCTATTTGCAGTGCTCAAACTGCGTGCAAAATCATGTAATAATGTTTAAAATTAAAATTTATTTCAATATGATCCGTATGTACCTACATCTAAGTAAGTATACCTACCATAGATTACCGAGCCGCTACGCTCCTCTATTCCTACTGATGAAAGTTAATTTTGAGTTTGACCTTTGAGAGCGTACGATATAGCTCAACATACACCCTCATAATTGAATTTATTCGGTAGACATAAGGATCATTTTAAAATAAATTTCAGATGGCATATTGCAGGCTACCTATATGAACTCCGCTTCTTTACGCTGCGTGCATCTATCTTGTGCAACACTTGGAAATACCCGATTCTCAGCTAGGATCTAATTGAAATTCAAACATTGAAACATTCTTAATCAGAAGTATAATTTACGACCTTAGAATTTCTTGGAACAAGAAGGTGGACTCATTTTTCTTAATTTTTATGCAAACTGAACTTGAACGGTTTACTTTTCAATAAATTATAGTTTGTTTTTTATTAATCTTACTCTAAAAACCAATATCAATAAAGACTGTCATAATATGCGAGAACTCTCGCGCCCTGTGGCTTCCGTACCATTACGGGATATATGTACCTATAGGTACTCGATTTTGAAAAAATAAGATCTGCATAATAAAAAGTTGGTTTTTTGTCAGAAATAGTAAGTTTTTGACTTTTTTGAACTCAAAACCTTATGTTCTAGTTCTAACTACTTATAAATGACCAACTTACGCCTTGGTACCTTGATAAAAAGTAGCTTAGATGCTACTGCTATTCTAGGTCTAACTCTATCTATTTCAAGTTTCATCGAAATCGGTAGAGCCATTAGTTACTACGCATGGTTGAACAATGAAAAACATCCAAAAATCCTCACAAACTTTCGCATTTATAGATAATATTAGTAGGATACTTCCTACTAATATTATCGTAGGAAGTAACATGAGGTACCTACCTACCTATGTTTGTTGGTCATATCATAGGTAAATGGGTTCATAAAATATGGTAAAGAATGAAAAGTCGGTCGTTAATTATTGCATATGTTACTTACCTACCTACCATATGTATTGTATAAATTGTAAACATTTGTATAAATTGTAGACATTTGTATAATAAATACGGGATTTTATTTGCCTGTTTATTTGCGTAAAACCGGTTTATAAGTGTACACTCATTCATAATATTTTTATACGTAGGTATGAGGGAACTGAGTGATTGCTTTATTAATCGCGGTCTTAATACGTAGGTATGCAAATAGGTAGGAAAACTATGTAATTAATAAGTATTTTATACAAAATATAGTAAATTGGAAAAATATAAATGTATACCATGTAAAATATTATCTAAGTTTTCGAAGTACCTAGCTGTAAGTTTTCCAAAAATTGTATAATAATAAATATATTTTTTCCTCGCCGAATGTGCACAATAAGGTACATACCTACTTATGCAGGACAAATAACTACACTGTTTAGTATGTGAAACATTCACTAGGAGAGTCATGTGAGGCAGATTGCGTCCCCGGAGTTTCGATAAAGATGAAATACAGTCGGGTTACTCAGATTACAACAATAAATATTGCTGAAAATATGCCACACAGTAAATGGACCTCCATCCCCGGAGACTTACTCCACGTTCTTGCGCACGACATTGCGCTGTAAACTACACTCGTGAGCATAAAAATCGACTCAAGCCGCACGCACACAGTCAAATGTCTCTGGCACAAAAAATATTAATTAAATTATAGTTTAGAATTCTAAAAAGTTCTGAGCCTTAGCTTTAAAATGAGTACCTATACACACGTCTAATTTTTAATTTTAATCATGACCTAAAAGAAATCTAAGAGTTAAGAGAGCTCAAAACTCTAAAATGGGGAGGAGAATAAACAAGTTTAAATAAAAATCTTTCAATTTACAAGAAAAAATATTGTTCGCAAGAAGGAGGTAGAAGAGGCCGCACACACTACGAGAAATTGCTATGATCTCGCCGAGTCTAGTTTTGAGAAGCAGTTGAGTGTCGGTCGCCCGGAGTTACCTAGTTCCAAATGGTATTCTAACAATCTCGTTTCTGAAGAAAGAAGGTGAAGGTGGAACAGTATGCGATGCACAAGAGCCAAAAAGTTACTCTTCACGAGACAACTTATGAAGTGAATTATTGCAAATGCACTTTAATTATATAAATAAAATAAAATTAGTATTTCATATTTACAGAGTTGGTATTTTATTTTAATTGTAGACACTATGTTCCTAAGCCACATTTAGATAATTTTATTCCATAAGATCTGCGCTATCATTTCCTTAATAAAATAATTAAATTAGTTACTTGGTTAAAAAATTACCGAGTTCGATTCTCGCGTCGCGTCGTCAACTGAAAATCGATTAATGCCGTTTTTATTGTTTAAATAAAATTATGTAGGTACCTAGTTGTGATTATAAGATAAACATTTATTTGAAAATCAAGCAAATATTGACATTCAACTATTTAACAAAATACACAAGAAACAGTTGAGCTGTCTAAGACCGTTGCGCAAACGATCTGCAGGTAGCTCAATTGATCCACATCTCTTCCAGTCGGGAGCGTCCCCAACTCTGGCGCAATTGCTACGCTGGATGGCAATGCTGATCCGTTGGGCCAAATAGAAGACAGCTCTCGGGCCATGCGTCGCTGCGACTAGACGCCCTGATATTGTTTTGAAAAACAGGTAAAATAGGAAATTCCGAACAAGGAAATTTCGATCTGTCCTATAAAATTCATCATTAATTACATAATGTACCTATTCACCATAAACAAACGTTACACAAAGGAGTTTAATGTTTGCTATAACTGAAGCATCCTCATAGGTTTTCCTCGTCCTTTATTTCTCAATTTCCCCATGTTTGTGTCAATACTCTTCGTAAGAAATAGCTTTGAAAAGTACGACTTAAATCCTATCAAAAACATTTTCACGGGAAAATGTTAGCAAGTCTTGCTAGGCAGATAGGTCTTTTACCAAAGTAAAAATATTCCGCCTTACCACTTTTGAAACTGCTTCGCTTGTACACGGCTTAGTAAGCCTGTTCGGCACATTTCTTTATTCACTGTGATCCTTTGAGGGTGAACCGGTGAACCATTCATTTTATGACGTTGATTAGGAACCTACATAAGTGTGCGTAACCGCAGCATAAAGTTGTCGAATTTCGCGATTTGAAGTATATGCAGGGAATAAGAGCATGGTTTCGTGATATTGTGTAAAAAATTTAAAATTTGTGCTTCCACAGGAAAAAAGTTATTAACTCAAAACACATTCTGCTGGGGTTTACCCCAGCAAACTTTAGTTTGAACTTTGAAGACACTTTACCCCAGCAGAATGTCATCGAAATAGTTCGAATTTAGGACACCGGTACAAGCAAGTAGGTACATATAGGTTTATATGACGGGATCTTATTATTAAAATAGCTTTGAAGGGCCGTTTCCCTTTTTTTTTTAAACTTCATTTGTTTTTACAGCGTAGTAGCCGCGCAGCGCAGGGCCGTAATTTTTTTCGATTTCAATTTCAACTTGAGAACGTTCTACTGAGATAAGATATTATTTACAAAAACTAGAAACCGACTTCAAATTCCTGAAAATTTACAAGATGATTACTAATAGCCGCTAGAAAATGAAGACCTTAGAGTTTAAAATAGGATAGAAAACTATTTGGGCCATCTTATGGAACTAAGCGCTCACGTCGTCGGCGTCGTTTTGCCAGAGATTTTTTTTTGGCCTGCTGAGCCTACTGAGGCCTACTGAGGCCTACTGAGCCTTAGGGCAAATCCGCCACAACATATTATTGTTACCAAGTAAAAAACAGCCCTGATTTGCAGAGTCATTCTCTTGATGAAAAAATACTTTGCAAGGTTTCGTATGAGTCGCAAGTCACGATTATCGATTCGCTAAGGTGCTTTCGTATTTGGATACTAGCTAAGTACTTACTACCTACTACAAAAAGCTGTGCTCTACCTACTCTACCACAACACCGAAGACAAAGAATAGTGACAATAACAGACCCCAACACTCACACTTACATAGTCCTGACCCCACACTAGGATATTTCCTGGGTCGTGGTTATCAGAAACTACGAGTAACATACCACATAAGAGGTTCCTTTATTAGAACTTAGAGCAGCCTACATTCGATATTGCCCCACACAGGATATTCCCTGTGTCGTGGGTATCAGAAACTACGAGTAACATACCACAGAAGAGGTTCCTATTTAGAACTTAGACCAGGCTACATTCGATATTGCCTTGTTTTTGTTAAAACCTCGTATGCGAAGCAAATAGCAGACAAACAATATCCACCAATAAGTACAGAGAAGGATTGTCGCATATCATTGAAGCTCAGGGGGTTATGCAACGACTTCGCACGAAACCTACATTTCAGACGCTCGGTAAAAATAAGGTCTCCGTTATGTTTCGTTAACAGTCCACTAGAAACATAGTTAAGCATGAACTTATCGAAAGGTGTAGTTAAGACCGATCCAGAGCGGAAGTAAACGGTCCTTAACATAGTAAATACGGGGACCCTGAGCTTATAAGCCTCTACACTGCATCTTTCATCCATTAACAACCATTTATAATTTTCAAACAGCGCCGCACTAATCATTGTGTACTGAGTTCGGTCTTTGTAATTCATGACCTTATCTAAACAGTCCAACCTATTTACACAGGTCTGACTGTTTTCCGTTCCCGAGATCTTCGGCCATTCCTGAGGCACGAGCAGTTGATATTTTTCGCTGATATCTTCACGACTTTTCGGCTCGAAACCTCTAATTGGATGAGTTTTAACACTACACAAGAAAGCTTGCATAGAGTAAGGTATTATGAAAACCGAAAATAACAGGGAACTGATGATCAAAGTCTCAGAGAATCCTTTCTTCATTTTACACACTGTTATCTTATTCAAGAAATATCCGAAAACAATCATAAAATCGCGTACAGCATCCTTCTCGCGCGATGGAAACAGTGCTAGAAGGTATGCCAGTACAGAAAAAATTACGATGAGGCTGAAGACAAGCATAAGAACGAAAAAAGCCTCATAAAAGACGGCTTTCCACGAGTCATACAATTTCGCTCTAGGCATGATAATTGCCATGTGGTCAATGAGTAATGGATATGAGAAAAAAAACTTTCCTAGAATGAATGCGTCAAGAAAGTATCCTCCAACAACGCCTTCTACTTTGTTAGAACGCACCATTTGAAGCATGTCCACGTAAGTGTAATTCTTGACGATTCTCCCCATGTTGTCCAGCTTGTAGTATTCCATTAAGTCGATGACCATGTTGTGTTGTTCACCGAAGAACTGCACCATTCGTTGTTCCAATCCTTCCGACTTGTTGTTATCGAGGTTTACCATGGGATAGAAATTGCGAGCTAATAATTTAAAACGGCAGTTTCGGAAATCCAGTATGTTTATCGTTGGTAAAATGTAAGTTCCGCCATCATAAATCGAACACTGAGCCATTCTGACCAGGTAAGGGCGATTGTTGCAAGGGTGGATTGGCGAATGAAACGTGAAAATCGTATAGTCGTGTCGTGTCGCCTCCCTACTGAGAATAGTTACATTATAAATGTTGTTATAGACCAAGAACTTGGTAATTTTAACCAAATTATCTTCAAGATGTTCCAAAATGATAATGAAATTAGAAAGTGGAGTCCAATAGCTGTCGTGCATGGTGACAGCAAATCCTTTTTTCATGTCATTATAGTCCTTAAAGTTCATAACGTAGATAGTATTGTAAATTGCATTATTTTTCCACGATTGTGTTCTAGTAATAAAGCGGAGTCTCTTTATGCCTTGCAATTTTTTAACCACATCTTCTTCATTATTTATTAAAGATACATCGGTAGTAAATGTTTTGAATTCTGCAATTCTTGATAGTATTTTGCTAACGCAGACACTGGGGCCAGTATCTTGATACGAGATATTTAAACTTGCGTTCACTGCTACCAATCCACATAACACCAAAAACCAGTTTATCATTGTATAGGAACGTAGCACAGTATCCTTTAGTCACAATGCCAATGCAAAGCTGAATGGACAACACAGTATTTTCCTTCCCACAGAAATTACTTTTCCATCTTACTTAGTAAAATCATAAATCATTAGAAAAGTGATTTATGATTTTACTAAGGTTGATTTATCAAATAGATTCCCTTTAATGTTATCATGAATTAGTTATTACCGATTTACAATCTTATTGTTGAATATGAAAAATGTTTGGTATGCTGACATGAAAATGGAACTGAATTTTCCATAAAGCAAGTGAAATGTAAGTAGCGTGTAAGTAGTTACTTCACTTGACACTCATGATTAATAATATGTGTTCTGTGACTTCGCATTAGGTAGGTTCGCTACACTCTCGTTCTGTTTTTTGCGCAACTATCCTAGAGGTAGGTCTCACTCATTTAGCTAAGTTGTTGTTGGTAACATAAGTACCTACCTACCTACCTGCTAGATATTAGCATACAGGCATTCTGCGAGTAAGACATTAAAACATGTTAAAAACTTTGTTCAAATTCATTTTGAAAACAATTCGTAGCAAATTCTATAAATAATGCATGAAATCATACAATATAATAGTGCGGCGAAAAGCACGTCATAGTAGGTATACCCTTACCCTTACCTAAGTATACCCTTAGTTTTTGAGTCGTTCCAAAATCTTAGTATTAGATTTTTAAGTTAGGTATACCTATAAGTATGTACCTAGTTTATTTCACAGAACGGCACGTAAGTATACTTCAACACAAAATACAAAACCTTCTTTTATATGGGGGTTTTACAAGAAATCATCCTCGAAGTTTAGATCGTCATTCTCATTTTGCTTACACAATTGCTATGCTGGTCCTTTCATGCTCTTTCATTACCACCCGATTATTTTGTTCGAATTCATGGCGCTCAACGTTTGATTTTTTAATCAATCATTTTTTTTCAGTGCCATCCGCAGCACTTAATAAATAATAATAAATAATATTATATTAACAAAATAGGACTATGTAAGTAGATACCTACCTGACGACACAAAGAAACAAGGCAATTAGAAAAAAGGAGATTTGGTCGATTAGATACTATGTAGTGTGCGAGTTAAGCTTGGCTAGGAAATCTGCCAAAGGACTTCCAAAATCAATGCGAAGTCCGAATTCCGTAATCTTTGTGACACTTTTGGTAGCGGAACCTTAAAACGATTCCATTCCATCAACAAAATGGCTGGTTTTTTTTTGTGGCTCGCACGACTTGTGCATTAGAAAAATAGCTGTCATCTTTCAGTTGTCAATGTCAATGTACTCAACAACTGTCACTTGAAAAACAGATGTTTTCTTGCTTTTTTTTTTGATCTTGTTGAAATGTAACTATATTATTAAGTAGAGGACAGGCTCAAAATCGAATTAAGACTATGATCTCATACTTAAATATTTTTTAAATTGAGCTGCTTTTTACCCCCAAATACCTGTGCTAGTGTTCCGTGTTTGTTGTGATTAATGTACGATTTCAAGGGCTAGCTGAGAGTCATGCAGCAGTCGCCCTTTGAGAATATTTTCAACATAATAGGGGGTTTATCGGAGGGAAATGAGAAACCAATGAAACATGGCTTTTATAACGCCTTTGCGCTGTTTATACTGGGCGTGTGCGTTGCGGCTATTTATGTGTTGTTTCTTATACTCGAACCGTTCTTCAAGCCTTTGTTTTGGGCGCTCCTAGTGGGTTCTCTACTGCATCCCTTCAAGTACAAGTTGTCTCAGAAACTGAAGTCATGGTTTGGGAGTTTGAACAAGTCGAACACTTCTGTGATAGTGGGTCTGATGGCGCTACCTGTTAATGCAGTCAACTTTGCATCGGATACTGTGGGATATCAATTTAGAGAACATTATAAGGTCAGTGAACCACAGTATGAACCTACTACCAAGCACAGCAGTATCTTCTGTCATGCTCCTCATCATCATCATCAGCCTTAGGTAGTCCACTGCTGGATATAGATCTATCCCAAAGAGTACCATGATGAATGGTCTTGCGCCTTTTACATCCGCCAACTTCCTGCAACCCACACAATGTTGTCGGTCCATGGAGTGGAGGCATTCCAACACTGTGTTGACAGGCTTGTGGTCGCCTTTCAAGAACCTTTATTCCCCAACGGTTGTTGGTTCTGCTCATCAGTCATCCCTTATTTGTTTTGTTTGTAAACCATCTTTAACATCACAACTTTTCTGTAATTCTAACTATTAAGAGTGTAAACACATTAAGCGGCCAGGCTGTGATGGTACTATTACTACTAGAAATTGTACTTAGCAACAAGCAGCCATAAGCTATACTGACCGATGTTGCTTGGCCACCTAGTTTGAGCTCTGATCAATCAAGCAAGCCAGATCATCTTATTGCTCATCATCTTATCATCGTGCTGTTTTGTAAGGTTTGTTATAACCTTTTTGGTTCTCTTTCAGACTGTAATAGGGCTGCTGTCGGCAATATTTGTCTTCCCATGGCTCTACAAATCGGTGCCGAGAGGGCTCTCATGTCTCTTCTGGCAATTCACCAATTTTGTGGCCCTCTCCACCACATTGCTTATCAGTGTGTGCAGCTCTTATATTGTAAGTATTGGTGTTACCACCAACTTTCCATAAATACCTAATAAAAGTTTTTAAGTTTGTTTCTTAATCTATCAAACTGTTTGCATATGAACTGATTTAAATAAACATATAGTGTCCATGAGTCTATGTTTGCTTGTACCATGGTAAAATCTTGCTGCCTCTTTATATAATTTGTACAAATAGATTTATCCAAATGGTGACAAAAAATATTTTTGAAACCTAATGTGTTCAACCTAAGTAACTCTATTAATCTATAAACTAATAACTAATAATTAAAAATTAGTATAAAAAACATATCCCTTTAAGATAGCCTATGTCCTTGAGGAAGGACATAGGCTATGTTTTATCAGCCTACCTCGCGAGGGAAGCCGCAGGCCACTAGGAAAGCTACATACTACAATAATATTTTTTTCAGACACTAACTGTAGTTCTAGCATACCTGATAAGTGTGTACATACTATGGACTCCACAAAGAGCCAGTATCTTCAAGGCCACATCCCAGTTCCTATGGCTTGTCATCATTAGCTGCCTCGCAAAGGTAAGTTAACATGATTTAAAATCAAAATATAAGGTCTATGCTCGGAGTTTCACTATGTGATAAAATCCGAAATGTGGAAATCCGTAGAAGAACCGAACATATCTACCTACCCGTGGATGTCATAGAGGCCACTAAGGGAAAAAAACTTGGGGATGGGCAGAAGCTTCCCCTATTTTCACAAAGATATTCCATATGTCTAACTGCGCTCTCCAACCCTCGTGCTCAGTGTGGTGAGCATGAGCAAATCACAGCCCATAAGAGGAATTCCAAACTCTGGAAATTTGTGTGGGAAGTTATGTGCAGCAGTGGTACTTCTACGGCTGCAATGATGATGAATTTTCGAGATTAGCCTGAAACGTGACAACGTCTTAGCTTTGCTACAGTTCCTATTACCCTGCCAAATTGACATTAACAAATAAATGTTTCCAGCTAACAGGCTCACTACAAGTATTCACGTTTGTGATTCTGCACTCCTTATGCCTAGCCGGGCTGGCGTTAGAGGTTCTGCATGTGCATAAGAAGCTGCTGCAGACTGGTTAGTAACATTCCTAACCATCCTCATTCATAGCTCTAAATGCGGGGTTTTGACCTTAACTTTACGAGGGTGGACTCCTTCACGTAAAATCAAATAAAAACTGCACTATACAATTTCTTGAAAATGCGAGTCCTCCGCGATATTAGTATATAGTTTTTTTTACTGGTACAGCTGTTAGCTTGGTTTCAAAGGAATATTCAAATCTTAATACCATAGCATAGAACAAGGTCAGAAAAAAATAAAACAGATCACGATTTGGTGGGAACTGGTAAGCCCTGGCGTGTCCAAAGTGGCAGCATAATACGGGCCTTTAAGAGACCTTTCAATTTTATTTCGTTGGTTTCTTTCAAACATTTATAGTTTTTGAGTTAGAAACTACTTATTTAACGAGTTTGAATTTTTCGGGATTCGAAGATCTGACTTGATTTTTATAGAAATTTAACAAGTGAGCTCATTGGAGGTCTACTCTTGTATTTGGCATGACCTGCTCTTCGGAATCCAGTACTAAACGACCTCGAGGTCGAAAAAACAATGTGCAACTGAATAAAATTTGGAACCGCACCGCGGCAGCTTTGTATTTGACATTCAAGTTTTTCAATAAAAAACACCTCTACATGACTCTTTCAGATCCTGAGGCCACTTTAGCTTTAGCTATGTTGAAAGCAATAAACAGCACACACAAAGAAACAACAGAGCAGAGTCCCCCGGAGATTTCACAATCGGATACTACAGATACGGAGCAAGAAACTACACCCGAAAAAGATGCAGCCCTAACTCCATCACCAGTTACCCCCGACACTGTCAAAAGAGGGGGAAGTTGGACCATCGACCAACATTCCCCAAGACACGCCAAAATGTTGTTCAAGAATAGAACACTGTCAGCCCTACCGTTAGGAAACCCAGAACTGAAACCCAAAAATCGATTCCTAGCAAATTTGAAACAGCGATCTTTGGATGAGAATTACATGAAGAATACCTTCGATAACGATGAAGAAACAGCCCTATACTTCAAGCTGTTATTCTTTGGATGCCTTTGTATGCTCGTTTGGAAGCACATTTGGCTGCTGCCGGTGATGCTGTTCTTCTTAGCAATCCACGGGCTGAAGATTATGCTGGACTATTTCGGTGTTTGGCTGTTCTTTGAAAATCAGTACAATAACGTCATGAGCAAGATTAAGTGCTGGTGGAATAATAGGTAAGCCTTTTGATCCTATGATTTCTGCCAAAGTTTTATAAGCAAGCTGTTATATTGTATATTTCTTTCTGTTAGATCTATATTCCTTAGTTTAATTTTTGGCATCAAATTACCCCTCATTTTTCACTCAAGCTTCCGTCCGTCGCCTCGTCTAGTGCCTAACACTATTCAGCACAGTGTTCATTATTTATATTGAGATGTTACAGTAAAGAGGTTAGTTAATTCCCAACCAATCGCAAAACAAAATGCGCTTCAATTGACCAATCACGCATGGGTTTTAGAGAGTACTGGCGCCCTCTACGAATAGCTTTCTATGTGACTACATGTTTAAAACCCTTATTTTTATATATTTTCAGAGAAGCCGCCTTAGTTCCTGCCCATATCCGAGGCATCGGAAAACTACTATCGATTTGCAACAACAGCATGACTGAAATGGCGTACGCGTCTGTTGATACCGTCTCTTCTTGCTTCGTCATAATCGGTCTTATCACCTTCCTCACTGTGGCTACAATATTCATTTGTATACAGGTACAATATTCAACTGACAATATTCAATTTACTCGCTCCTTGTGACTAGTTCTTTCTAGGTCAGTGAGTCAGTGACCAGGTATAAGATGGACCTACAAATGCATATAATTATCTTTGGGGCCGTGAGTGTGTGCCATGCGTGGCGCGCTGATTTTATAATATACTAGCTTCCAACCGTGGCTTCGCTCGCATGGTTCCTACATAAAAAACCTATATGCTATTCCAGACTATAAACTATCTCTGTACCAAATTTCATCCTTATCCGTTCTGCTGTTTAGCCTTGATTGAACCACAAACATCTTCACAATCTTTCGCATTTATAATAATAGTAGGATTTTTTCGTTTCCTGAGCCTGTTAGGTTCTTGTGCCCACCCTTGCCTCCATGTACTATTTTAGCCTTATGAATATGTTATCTATGATTTTCTTTATTGTATTTCAGATATACTCGGAAGGCATAGTGGTGGTCCAGCTTAGTGGCAGCCTGCTCAACAGTACGTACGTTCAGAACAGTGAGCTTCACGCCTACCTGCCCGACGGCTGGGAGGAGAAACTCGACTCGCTGATAGACAACGCGTACACGTACGGCAGGGAGGGAATCTCAACAGGGGTCAGTGAACTATAGCAATTTCAACTTTTATTTATAGTTTTTGTAAGAATCACGTAGCTGACCAACAACCAAGGGGTGTGATAGAGCGGTTCACCCCTCGAAACCTTTTCACTGTGTAGACTCCCCGTGGTGGCCCCGGCTGAAGAATAGGCCCCTCCATATCTACCTATCGACGGATGTCGTAAGAGGCGACTAAGGGAATAAAGCTAGGGGATGGGCAGCAGCGTCCCTCATTTTAACAACGATAGCTCTAACTGCGCTCACCAACCCGCATGCCCAGCGTGGTGAGTATGGGCAAATCCCCCCACATGATAAGGAATTCGCTCTGTCTGTGGGGGAGGCCATGTGCTGCAGTGGACGTTGTACGGCTGAAATGATGGTGATGATAGTTTTTGTAAAGTTCATAATTTCAAGTCGACGCGGTTAAATACGGTTTACGGTTTAAAATTCTGTATTTTTCATGAGATTTACAATAAAAATCCCTTACCTACTGATAAACATAATTATTCTAAAGGAGTCGTTTCATTCTGGGCCTGGTCCATGTACACTACATAGGAAAATTAGGAAAAAATAGGAGATTACAAGAAAAATACAGTTTCATTAATTTGAAGACAAATGCGATTGTACAAGACAAGTTCTTCTGGTAAGTTTTTGACTATGTGAACACTATTTGAAGGCCGCCATGTTGGTTTATGATTGACGTTTGACATGACATTGACATATTTTTCACGTCGTGTTGTTTGATTTGATGTTTTTGTGTGTACGTCAGGGCATCGAGTATCTTCCTTCAGTGATGATAGATGTGATGACGCCGCTGGCGCCTGCGCGGCGCCGTCACGATCAAGCTAAATCTTCTGTAGTTGTTATATGACGTACGATCAGACGTAGATATTTCAGAAAATAACTTAAACTAACGCAACTAAGTATTTTACATTACACTTCGCTTTGTGGAGTGTAAGGACGCGTTAGATGAATGGATGTTAAACAACACAGTATTTAGACAAAACAACGAAGCTAAACAAAAACATGTCAACAGATAAATGTAGGTTGTCAAAATGACATAGATAAATGTAAGTTGTCAAAATGACATTTCACGCACGAACGGTCAACTTCAGGACGGAGAGCCCGACGTGACCCTTGCTCTCTTCGCAGACGACAGCGCATACTTTGCTTCCTTCCTTAGTCCAGTCATCGCCGCCCGCCAAATGCAACGCCTTCTCGACCTGCTACCGGCGTGGTTGGATAAGTGGCGCATGGCCGTTAATGTTGGCAAGACGGGTGCGCTACTAGTCACCCGCCGGCGCACCGTGCTGCTACCACTCAAATTACGAGGCCAGGAAGTTGAGTGGGAGACCTCCGTCCGATACCTAGGAGTCCTCATCGACAAGTCGCTGACGATGAATCCCCAGACAGATCGTGCGTTGGGCCAGACGCGCGCCGCCCGTGCAATGCTCCAACCTGTGCTCTCTTCGAGGCTGCCGCTTAGAACCAAAATTGGTGTCTATAAGACTTATATCCGTTCGCGGCTTACCTATGCGGCACCGGCCTGGTACGCTTTGTGCTCAGCCACCAACAAAGGACGTCTGCAGGCGCAGCAAAACATCTCGCTACGAATGTGCACAGGGGCGGGGCGCTACGTCCGAAACGATGTCATCGCCCGCGATGTGCGGATCCCTAGCATCAGGGAATTCATAGTGAGGTTGGCGCGTCGCATGTACGACCGCGCCGACAATAGCTACCACATCCACCTCAATGCCCTAGCGCCTTTACACGCGCGACCACCCGACAGCCGAACACCCTGGAGGCCCCTGCCCCGAGAGATCCTAAGTGCACCCGAGGAATCCTCCTCGGAAGGTACATAGGAAAAAAAACAAAAAAAAAAAAGGAAAAACAAACAACGCTGAGATGAGCCGCCGAACATGGAAGAGACATCTCAACGAAGCCACGCGACCTAGAAGTAGTTGCTTCTAGAGTTGAAGCTAGGGCAAATAGCGCAAGCCAGAGGCCCTTACCCGCAGCTCTGAATCGAGCTTGCAGATGACCCGATTGATTGATGCACGTCCATCCGCCATATTTTTGTAGGGCTGTGTGTTGCTCTCTTTGTCGAAGAAAATCATAATGTACCTTAGAACGAAGTCAATTTAAATAAAATAACCAATTAAATACGTTTACTTTATTGCTTAGCATTATTTTAGAGTAGTGTACACAGTGCAGGCCCAGGCTCCATAGACTGATGAAACGGCTCCTTTACAATGTTATTAATTAATTGCAGTGTGAAATGAATACTACAGGATTACCTAGTTCAGGCTCCTATGTAATATCTACCTATATGTAAAAATGACCATTAACCTGTAAATTTTTGTGTACCTTATCAATCTTATGAATAAATAAATTATCTTATCTTATCTTATCTTATCTTACTTACATTATGATTAAATTAATTCCAAAATTATCATTATCTATTCTCGACATCATCACAAACGAAAAAAATGCGCGTGAGATAAGTATATATATATTATTTTTAAGCGGTTAATGTCTGCTGTTCTACGGTTCTCCAGTGCACAGAAAGTCTGGTTGACATAATATAACCCCGGCACTATCATATCGGTATCGCCTCGTCGCGCGTCGCCTCAAAACAACCGCTGTCTACTTCTACTTGTAGCCGAGGCGATGCCGATACGATGCTGAATGAAAACATATCGCCTTGACTATCGCCGCCGGGGCGATGTTTTATGTATTTTAAATGTTTTTGGCTATTTATGAGCTATATAGTGCAATTTAGTATAACCTATAAAAGTGCATTTCTCTTTTTATTTTTGCTTGCCAATGGATATGCCAGATAGATAATTTTGTAAGTGCTATACAAAGTTTCATCATCCTCTGAACTGAAGCAGTCCACTGTTGAACTTAGATTGCCACGACGAACGGTCTTAGCCTTCTCCATCCACCGACTTCCCGTAACCTTAGCAATTTCGTCGGCCTGCGCTGCATCGTCCGGTTCGTAGTCGCCATTTTTGAGCCATTATTCCCCGGTTGTCGGTTCTGCGAGATATATGGCCTAGCCACTTTAACTTGCTAACTCTGATTTCTTCATTTCGAATTTTATCAAAAGTTTACTTACATAAAATTGTGTATATGTGTACCCATGTACTCATTATGTATTTTGAGACCGGATATCTATTAGGCCAATCAGTTATTAGCGTTGATTCTGCTATTGCATTATCCTAAACTAACCATTTTGATCCTTATAGATCAAAACCACAAGGACAGCTAAAATTTAGCGTAGCAGCTTTAGAAACAGCCATACAACAGCCGAATCGACACTATTGTCACTTTATCTTGTGTATAATATGATATAGCGCCATCAAAATGTTAGCCCATAATTTATTGAATATGCGTATTTCATTAGGTGAAGAGTATACTCAAGGAAGGCGACCCATCAAAGATAGCCAAAGTTGAAGAACAAATCCTAGAGCTATGGGACAGGGTGTACCAGAGCTGGGTGTCGGGACATTTCACGTCGCAAGTCGGCCCGCAAGTCGACGGAAACGCCGTCCAAGACTCCTGGGAGAATTTCGTCAATAACGTCACTAATACACCTGGTAAGCTATTATGCTGATATTTCAAGCCTAGAAACACATCCGAGAGGTCTACAAGGTTAAGGTCTACCTCTATTAGACAAGGCTTCGCGATCGTGTGCTTGCTGTAGCGCTGTGGGGTATAGTTATACAGGTGAGTTTTTATTCAGGGCCACTTAGGCGAAATCGGAAACCGTGAGAGTAATCTAATTGGAATTGTTTAATTTATAAATTTGCAGTTTTAGAGGTGTTCCAACAACTTTATACACATTGTTATCATACATTTATTTATTTATTATAAAACATAGAATACAGAAACGCAAAAAAATCATCAAATTTTTTTTTATATGTTTTTTTTGTGATAAACTAAACAAAAACAAATCTTTTTTTTTCAAAATCGAGCCCGTAACTCCTAACATCACTTTTCGATTAGTCTCACGGTTTGCGATTTCGTCTAAGTGGCCTTGAAAAAAAACTCACCCAGTATTATAAATATATATAATATAGTAGAAACTTATAATTAATTGGCCTTGAGCATACATCAACATTACATTATTGTATTAGAATTTACTATTCGTACTTTTCTACGTCTAAATTTTAAATAATAATACGTTTTCTTTTCTAAATTTTAATACGTTGATTTTCTTTAACAATGATTGTTTATTCACACTTGTTTTATATGTGTTTGTAGAATACGAGGGGCCATTCCAGATCTTCCAATTATACAGCTATCCGACTGTATTTAGAAATAACATCAACACTATAAAAGAGAGTTTGATAAGTGAGACATTTTGATCCTTGAGTGTGTTGAGTGCGTTTTATTCCTGTAGAAAGTAGTTTTTTTTGTATAACTAAGGTGGCAAACTAGCATTCGGCCTACCTGTTGGTAAGTGGTTACCGTAGCCTATGAACGCTGCAATACCAAAGGTATCATGCACGCGTTGCTGACCCCGGCGGTCCAACTTTACTCACCGCAGGAACACAACACTATTTGAAAATAATAATATTATTTGCCAACGATCTTCTGTAACGCGGAGGTACCTCCCAGGCGGCGGGCTGCTCCAATTTGGAGCGAGAACATCTCGCTGGGCCCGGCCTCCTTCAAAAAACTAAAGATTGTGACAAACTCCTTACTGAGCAATTTACCCACTTTACCCATTCACCACCATTTTCGATATTTGATAATGATATTATTTTCTGGGATATGTCAAAACATCAAACAGCAACTTCATCATCATCGTCATCAGCCTGATTACATCCATTGCTGAACATAAGCTTCTTCCAAATTATTAGCTTATTTAAATGTAACGGGCGTTTATCGCGTACCTTTTCCAAATTATTGATATAGCAACATTACTGCTTTCTAAATGTTACCAATGTTATGATCAAATTACAATAAATGGCGTTGTTACGACTTAATCTGTCCGGCATGTTAATTTTTTTGCAATCCACTTTTTTTCAATCAAGTCACTCCTCACAAGTAATTTCTGAACCGATTTCAATAGAAATCAAACTAATACGTGGCTATTGTTATCCGTTTATGTACCCATAATTATGTAACCTTTTCATGTAGGTCTGTTCGACTACTCCGGCATAGTGAACTGGGTGCAAGAGAATCTTGGAACATTAAGTGCCATAGCGACCGGAATATGGGCGCCTTTAGCTAGCAACGTGTCTCTGCTTGCGGGTTCCGTCGGCGCTTTCACTTCGCTGCTGCTGTGCGGGGGCGGCGCGATTATCAACTTTATCATCAATCTGGTAAGATCTGAAACTTGGTGCAACAGAATCTTGGGAAATAGAGTGCCATAGCGACCAGAATCTGGGTGCCTTTAGCGAGCAACGTCTCTCTTCTTGCGGGTTGTGTCAGTACCTTCACTTCGCTATAGTTGTGGGGCGCGATTATTAACTTTATTATCAATCGGGTAAGATCCGAAACTGCGCAACATATCTTAAGACATTGAGTGCCGTGCGACTGGCATTTGGCTCTGGACTTATTATCCTTATACAAGAATTCATAATCGATTTGTAGCATATTCGGTCCGAAGCTTTTATTTTATGTAAATAGTCGGATATTTTGTAATACATTTTTTTACTGAGTTATCGTTTAGTTAAGTTTTAAACTTACTAAGCTTCCTGCTCTTATGACTAAAGCTTAATGTTCTGACTCAGGTGGTGTTTTTCACAACACTATTCTACCTGCTAGCCTCGAGCAATGCGCTGTACAAGCCGGTGGAAGTCATCACACAGATCCAGCCGAACTTCGGACCTCGGCTGGGAATTGCTCTCTCGGTTGCTATAAATCAGGTAAGACAATAATAATAATCAATAATCATTTATTTCGTTCATTTAATGAATAACACTTCACAATATTTGATAAATTAATTTCAAGTCACATACGATAATATAAATTAACAACAATAATAAATTTAATCAAATTATAAATCAATAATTAAATGAAACGAAAAATAATAAATTACAAACATTATGAGTACAAAAAAATTAGGTATCTATTCAGCTAGATACATTTAGCCACTTTTACAGGCTATGAATTCTTCAAAGCTGTAAAAGCTGTTGTCAGTGAGCCAGTGCTTCAATCATAGAGACATAGAGCGAGCTTAAACCTCTCAAACAATTTGGACGAATCAGCGCTGATTGATTGTATGATTGTATGCTTATTTCTTCGAGCCTGACTTTCGAACCGTCAATCCGATCTGCATAGAATTTAAAAAAGAAAAAAATATATATTGCTATCAAAAAATACAATCAAATTTTACATAACACAATAAAAAATTTAATTTAATTTAATGGTAACAAAAACGGCCACCACCCAGCGTGTGCTAGGGCATATAGTAGGTTAACCGGTTATAACTACTATCAAGATTTACTGATAAGAATATGAGTAAAATCAGCCAAGGGTTGCACAGACATAGGGCTCCAAAAGGCGGAGGTAACTCCGGCTGCTCCAATTTAAAGCAAGAAAATATCGCTGTGCCCTACCTCCTCACAAAAATATGAATATTAATATGTATTTAAATAAATTAAGCTAATTTTATATTTTTCAGGTGTTCAGAGCTTCATTCAAGATGGCGTTATTCTACGGCCTTTGGACGTGGCTAGTCCATAACCTTTTCGGCGCCAAAGTCGTCTATCTACCTTCTGGTGAGTTAGTTCGTTTTTTTTTTAACTATGCCAAACCTCTTTATATCCCATAGGCTCAATTCACACCGGGAAAAGCAGAGACTGGCAGCGGCGCGGCGAGCACTTTCAGTGTGAAACAATTTTAAACTTTATCTACTTAAATCTATAAATACAGTTTATTTCTATCATTAATTATTTTTAGTTAGTTTCAAATCAGTAGGTTAAATATAAGATTTTGCATACAAATGTTTTAACCCCTTTTCACCCTCTTAGGAGTTGATATATATTTTGAAAATTCCTCCTTAGTGTATGTGTTTGGCATATAAGGCAGCTACTGTCCAAATTTCAACTTATATAGCTTCAGCGGTTTGGGCTGGGCGTTGATCACACGTTGAGGCCTTGTTCTTTTTTATATAAAGATAAATGCGAAAGGGTGTGTGAATGATTGTTACCTCGCTAATCAGCTACGTAACAGTTGAGCGGATTTTCATAAAAATGGTAATAGCTTGATCCTTGGGGAAAGACTTAGGCAACTTATTATCCGGGTACCGCGAACGAAGCCGCGGTGGAAGCTAGTAACAAATTCAATAAACCAGACAAACGCGACCAGATTTGGATAATCATGTATTACGTCATCCACAAAGCAGTCATTGCACACACCAGTTGGTAATTGTACACTTTGATAGCAAAATCCAGACTGCGCCTCGTGAACACTCGTAATTTCCTTTACAGAAAGGTCAGACTAGGTTGAACTAGTTTTTGCTATCGACAAAATTGACCTCACGAGTACCAAATTACTTGATAACATGTGGTCGTTATCTATTTCTTGGGTATGTTATATTACCTTCGCAAGGAATAAAAGGAATAAAAATTTTCGGAGGAGGTAGGGCACAGCGAGATTTTCTCGCTCTAAATTGGAGCAGCCCGTCTGGGGAGGTACCTCCGCCTTACAGAATATCGCAGCCAAATAACATTATTTGTTTCAAATAGTGTTGTGTTCCTGCGGTGAGTAAGGTTAAGTTAAGGGGGGGGAGGGGTTCGGCAGGCAACGCATTAGCAATGCTCCAGGTGTTGCTAATGTCAATAGGCGACGGTAACCACTTACCATCAAGAGGGCCGTAAGCCTGTTTGCCTCCGTATAACATAAAAAAAAAAGTGTACTCGCGATAAGTAAATCAAGACATATGTCTGGAGTAAGGGCTTTAATGACTAAACAAAATAGTTTTTACTGCAACTTCAGCATGTTCCATCTAACTAATATGATAATATCAAATCTTACCTAAACTGGGAAGTTGAAACTTTACCAAATGGGAGTTACTATTATGTTATTGTTTTTTATTGTATCCCAAAAACCATGTGGCCTAGAATAAAAATAAAAATCGTTTTGGAATTCACGAACAAAGCTCGAGCTATAGCTCTTCCTTCATATATTTGTATGTTTTTTTTTAAAACCCTTTTGGACCCCTATATCTTAGCAACCCCTTGGCCGACAAACTCATATTCTTACCAGCCAAACTTGATAGTACAACTAATTGACCTACTAAATTCCATTTTTGATTCCATGCAGATCGGATTGTCAGTTCGAAAGTTATGCTATAGCAAATAAACATAAAATGCCGATTCGCCCAGTTGTTTGAGAGATCTTCGCTCGCTCGCTTCTCTCGCTCGATCAATAACATCAAAAGCTAAAAGAATATTTTTTCCTGCGTTTTGTTTAGCACAAATTATCTCTCGATGGCCACTCACGAACGATGTGACAGTTCCACCGGTCGCATCGCCTGATAAAAACAGTGGATAAAAATATCAAAATGACCGAAGTGTTTTACATTATTTTTATTGTGATCCTTGGATCGACTATCGGTGTAAGGATCAATTTCACAAGCTGCCAGTACCCAGAATGGTCCTGTGCTTATAATGTGCCCAATGAAATCGTCTACACGTGCTCGGTTACTAGGAATAATGTAAGTATTTCGATAGACATTTATCTATAGACTAAAATGCGCACAAGACCTGCAACATCAATCTAATGTAAAACTGTCTCTATATTTGTGGGTTTAATAAATAAACGTCTGACCCAACATTAGAATTCCCTGCATCATGTTTATCCGAAAATAAGCGTATCATCATGGTACAACTACACAACACCCATTTGTCTCACCTTAGATTAGATATTAGATCAAATAATGTTTTATTTTTTGTAGGACCACATAATACACCTCAAGGACTACTACACAGACCACATAACGAGTGTCACAGTACAGAACTGCAAAGAATTAATAGTCGTACTCGACTGTCCTATTCTACAGCGAAATTCACATCTGCAGAAATTCACTATAAGAAACTCTGATAGACTTGAATTTGTATCACTGTCGAGTTGCTCCTTACTGCAAACGCCTCCAGAAGTAACCATAGAAAATGTTAAAGAAATCGTGGCTCTACCCAGAAATATATTCAAGTCGCCAAGCTCTGAAACGGAAAGAAAATGCTTGGGAACCAATTCTTTGCGGAAAATACGAGTAGCAAACAGCAAGATAAACTTGATAAAAACTGGAGCTTTCCACAATGTGACGGAAATTAAAAGCATAGAGTTCGAAAATGTGACGATAACAAACATACAAAGCCAAGCAATAGAAGCTATAATGAATAGTGATAGTACCGTGTTCAAAATTGTTGCTAGTAGAATTGATAACATAGAATCAAAAGGAATTACAGTTCAAGGAACGTCAGTGTATCTATCCGAAAACAACATTGGTGATTTGACTTCGAACTCAGTAAACATAACATCAGACTATTTACTCGTAACTGCGAACAGATTTAAACAAATCAACGCAAACGGACTAGTACTAAAATCTATTATCACCGATTTCCAAGGAAACGATTTCAATGTACTCAAAACGAACGCTTTGAACAGCGTCAAATGTGCTCAAAGAAGGACAAGCAAAATGCAATTCAATTTCTCTAACAATAACGTCGTAAATGTCGAACCGTACTCGCTTATATTCGATTTCGCTAGCTGCAAATCTGCCGGCGCAGTAGTCACGCATACAATTAATAAAATAGACTGCAGATGCAGGAACATTGCTTTTCTGAATTACGCGAACGAACTGAACAATATAATAATGGATACGGCGAATAACAACACATGTTTATCAGCGCCGTGTGTTCTTCCCCTCGATGTGTTGAAGCTATTAATAGAAAGCAACATGTGCAGACAAGACGTCGATCTGCAACTAATGTGCTTACTATACCATGACCGACATACAAATAACGAAATTACCTCGTACGAGGACGTCACGGAACCGGCATCAACATTCTACCTGATCCGTCCAGCTAATTCCCCAAACGGTGTGGCAGCGATGACAGCAGTAAATAAAGACGATCTGCTGAGAGAGAGTAATTTGAATATAACGAACAGAACCCCTATCAAAATCGTGTTCAATTCTTCGAAAGACTTCGTTGAGACTTTAAGAGGTATTAGGAAGAAGCCTACTGAAGATGCTAAGACGCCGCCTGTGGAGGAATACATCAACCGCTGTGTAGGACCTAAGTGTCGGAACAACGCGGCTTACGATCGTCAGAAAGCACTAGACTTCTACAAATATGTGTATGCTCAATTGAGGCCTCCGAGACAGAACGATAAAAAGAAAACTTGAATGTTTACTCGTAATATGTATGTTATTAAAATGTTATCTGCTTATTATTTATTGTTTCGTTGACTTCAAACATTCTCCAACTTATCTGTTAGGTCATTCAAACTACAATATTCAGTTTATTCATTGAAATCGCAATTAACTTTGAATTTACGCCTCTTCGCGATCGAGTCTAGAAGAAACCATGGCTTGGTTTTTTTCAAACGATCCTTTTACAACTTTATTAATAATCGAGTAGGAGCATATTCATTCCCAAGCTTTCTAGTCATCTAATTAGTCAGATATTTTTAATAAGATTATCACAAAGTTTTTGATTTCTTTTATTTTTAAATTTCATCATCATCATCATCATCAGCCTGCAGAAGTCTACTGCTGGATATAGGCCCTCCCCATTGGGTTCCATGACGAACGGCCATCCAGCGACTTCCCGAAATTTTCGCAATGGCGTCGGTCCATCGAGTGGGGGTCCTTCCAACAATTGCGTCTACAAAATGTTTTAAATTTGTTAACTGATAGCTTTAGCAATTAGGATTTTTGTTATATCCAATTGGGATGTACCTGTGCTCGAAGCGCTGATAGCAGATTTTCATAGTGGCAACGGGCTTGCAACCTGTCACGTGTAATGTTTGCATGTGTCTCTGACTACCCCCTTTGACACTGATGGCCTGAATATCTGAAGAGATGTGAACCATGCTTGGGAAAAAGTCGTAGGCGGAGGTAAAGGTGTAAACATTTAAAAAACGAATAACATAAAGGCTTTCCTCATGTTATACATGTGTTGCTTTCACATTAAAATCAATATAAGATAAAAAAAATAATTAATAAAAATATAACAAGAGTGCCACGTCTCAGTCAATGGTATTATACTTGGGAGGAGACGTTGAGCAGGAATGTTTCTGATTGAAACTTCTGTAGGTGGAGCTAGCGGTGTTTAACCGATAAAATTATTTCATACTAGCTTCCGTTCGCGTGTTCCCTACATAAAAAGTAGCCTATATGCTATTCTAGGTAAAGAACTTTATCTATTCCAAGTTTCAACGAAATCGGTGGAGCCGTTACGACGTGATTGAATAACAAACATCCAAACATCCTCACAAACTTTCACATTTATAATATTAATAGGAATTAGGTGCCTAATATTTTCGGCACCAGCGTCATTCGTTCCATGGCGTAGTTTGCAAGGCGAACAATGCGGGTTCCAATACCGCGCCAAAAATGTTGGGTAGCATTAAATTGAAGACTTTATATTTTCAGTGTTGGCAGCAGTGCTAGGCGCGGCTCCGTTCCTCGGGCCGTATTTAGCGGGCATCCCCGCCGCGCTGGACGTGTGGTTGCAGGGCAGGCCCATGGCGGCCATCATGCTGCCCATAGCGCAGGCCGCGCCCATTGCCTTCCTCGACGCAGCCGTCTACGCTGAGATCAAAGAGTAAGCGACAGCTGTTTATCTTTGTATTCTTATCATACAGGTGATTCGTAATATGTATACCTACCATCCCGAAAGCGGCTCAAGAGTAATAAATAGCGGGGGAAAAAACAAAATATTAATTATTATTTTTTCTATTTTTTCCCGATAGTATGCCTGTTTTTAGTCTTATACATACAAACAATTATAGGCTTCATATACAAGCTCAAAGTCGCGCAACGGGCTATGGAGAGAGAGCTATGCTTGGAGTTTCACTGCGTGATAAGATCCGAAATGAGGAAATCCGTAGAAGAACTAAGGTCACCGACATAGCTCTCAGAATTAGCAAGTTGAAGTGGCAGTGGGCGGGCCATATAGCTCGCAGAACCGACAACCGTTGGGGAGTAAAGGTTCTCGAATGGCGACCACGAACCGGGCGACGCAGTGTTGGAAGGCCCCCCACCCGATGGACCGACGACATTGTGAAGGTTGCGGGAAGTCGGTGGATGGAGAAGACTCAAGACCGTTCGTCATGGAACTCTTTGGGGGAGGCCTATGTCCAGCAGTGGACTTCTACAGGCTGATGATGATGATACAAACAATTATTATACATACAAGAAATTCGACATCAAGATTACTAGGAGGTACCTTATATACCTACAGCTGAATAATAGTTTGAACTGATTTGACCCGAAAATAGCAGGTTTTTTCATAGACTTTTATTTATTAAAAAAGTTGAATTTCCAAAATTCGTAGAACAAACTTTATTTATTAACCCCTGGGATCGGGATGGCATTTCAATTATGAATCTCCTCGTAGATCGAAACGACAGGGATGTCTATAATTTTAGCGCTGTCGAATTAGGTTCAAATTAAGATAATGCAACAACAGAATCGACACCACTATCTTCTTCAGCATAATAATGTTAAAGAAGCAAATACATTTTCTTCTTTAACATTATGTAATTTGAGTTATATTTCTGCCCGTTCACTCACCTAATCTAAATTAGGCCAAGACAATGTTCTTGGAGATCCAGATGACCACCTCCGCTACCACGGAGGAGATCCCCTCATCAAACCCCGGCATACAAAACACTCAACACATAACACCAACCCCGCCGGCGGGGTCGGTGTGATGGCGTCCCGTCCCCTTGTTGCCACAACTTCAGGGTGATAGCCTCAAAAAACGCTGCCAATGGTCGTAAAAGACCAACAGCATAAAAATCCGTCCGAATAAAAAACATTTTTAATGTGTTCCAGTGGCGGACATCCCTATGTGACAGGGCTGGCCATCGCCGGCGGGATCTTCTACCTCGGGCCCGAGGGTGCCATACTCGGCCCGCTGCTACTCTGCTGCATCATGGTGGTGCTCAATCTTTCCTCGACCTTCCTAAGAGACACGCCTTCGGAGGAACGCGCTGCCTTGCATTCGCGTGTCAGGTAAATTTATGTCTGCGATCAATTAGTAGTTAGGGGGCATCCATTAATTAGGTGAGGCGTTTAGGGGGGGAGGGTGTCGAGCTAAACCTAACCCAATCTCACTGGGGGAGAGGGTGGTCTCGGCAAATACCACCATATTCTATTTTCCGCAAGATATAGTATGAAATTGCGAGAAAACTGGGTTAAATGAAGTATAGGTCGCGTCATGTAAAAAGAACGCTAGCGGCCAAGCTGCGAAATGGCGATTTATCCGTCTATTTGGTGGTATGAAATGCGGCGCGGGCGGGTGGGTCACGCGCCGCATGCTTGCCGGTGCGCCATTGGTTCGTCAGTCGACCTTTGCTTTCCGCACACCTCATACCACCAAATATTACCGATAAATCGTCATTGCGCAGCTTAACCGCCAGCGTTCTTTTTAGATGACGCGACCTATAAAAAATCTTAAATACTAGTCTCAACTAGTCTTTGTAATCAAGCACAGATGAACTTATGCATTTTGAAAAATCTCACGTGAGATTAGGGGAGGGCAAAATCTCACGACATCCAAAGCTGCCTAATTAATGGATTAATTCCCCTTTAAAGCGTTTTTCCTCGAGCCAACACGACACGATAAAACACGGTAACGTTACTGAGGTCGTAGTCGTAATGTTCGTGAACTACTTGTGTGAGACGTGAAAAGTAAATAGGCCGACGATTTTTGTAGGGGCGCTTTTCGTGATACCATACAAAAACGGTAAGCTATTCAATTTTCATGTTTCGCGATTTGTGAGTAACTCACAAACATTACCGACTCGGGCCTCTGTGCACCGTTTGTATGAAACGTTGTCACGTAACTATTATAATTACGTTCGAAAAATCTCTCCTTACGCGTTGCAACACGTGTCGTGTCGTGACTCTGGAAAACGCTACGTACTCTAAAAGTATTTACCAAATTTCGTGTGAGGATATTCTAAATCACTGGAACAAAATCCTTTTTGAATACTAAGAGATTTTTGATATTGTTTGGTGTGAGGACAGCTATGAACTGCAAAAACCCGCTATTCAGATAAATTTTATGTACAGAAATTATATTTTGCATTGGGAATTCCACGTAAATGACCCGTGTGAATCAATGAAATTATCTATTGTTTATTCAAAATGCCTTTGTTTTTCAATTTGTTTGGTTTTGATTGGCGTATTAAAATTGTGAATGGGGACTCACGAGAGACATCTACAAAACATCATTTATGTTACTGCCTAAGAGAAAGAGAAAGAAAGAACTGGTGGAGTGGTATTAGTGACCCCGCCTTCCGATCAAAAGGTCGTGAGATCCAATCCTAGTCATGCACTAATGCATTTTCCATTCGGGAAATTTATGTGAGCTTTAAGTGCTCTCAGACGGTGAAGGAAAACATCGTGAGGAAACCGTCATATTATCCGCGAACCTAAAATTCGAAGATATGTGACACGGGTACGAAAGGAGCCTCTAAAAGGCGCACTTTATTCCTTTCACCACACCGGTTCTTTCATCAATGGTCATTGGCCCTGTTCAGGGCCACTACAGGTACCTCAACCTATTCACTGACCTTAGTAAAAGATGACGAAGAAAGAACCAGTGTCCACGAAAAGCAAGCAAGCACTGCCTAAGAATTTCAGTCCGTCATGCGTCAGAGTGAAGCCTCAATTGCATTTAATACAAATTTATCATGTAAATACTCATATGTGTGAATGACATTTTATTGTGAAATTATACATTTATGTAGCTAATATGTTTTTATTCATGTTCTCTATATTAAGGTCGTTATTCGGATGTTTGTGACTGTAAGGTGTGTATTTTGGTGGTGTAGCATTATTTATTTACACTTCAATGGCTTACAAAGTAAAGGCTCGAATGAATCACTGTAGAAAGCTAAATAAAATTGTACTTAATGAAGGCTTTATGCACCCGAACCAACTGGCTTGTTCTCTTGGCGTGCCTAGAGAACACTCCAAAATCTGCCTAGCTGACTGGCTCATCGTAGATAAACAAGGAAAAAAAACTTTATGAAGGCTACCATTAAAAGGCACTTTGTAGAAGCCAACCCCCTTATTTATAAACGCTCTCTAAACTTTATCCGCTTGATAAAAGTATCTCTATCTTTTGTTTACTGGCGAAAAAGGACAGAGCGAGAATTTTCGAGCCGATATAGTTACGAGTAGTAACTGATTATGAATAAGAGGATAAGACATTTTGCTACAAACTTCGGCCGGTCTGTACAAGGTGATTCATAACATGTATACTATCCCGAAAGGGGGTTATTCTATCAACAAAAACAAAAAAGAACTTTAGCGGAAAAAAATCAATATTTTGCAATTTTTTTTAAATATTTTTTGTCCCATACTTTCTCAAATGATCTGTTTATGATATTTTTGTAATCTTCATAACTAATTACTAAACGAGTACTGTACGAGAAGTTCCGCATCGCAATATTGATGCGCTAAACAGCTGATTCATTGTGTTTGAACTGATTTGACTCCAAAATAGCTGATTTTTGCATAGAGTTTTTTGAATGAACAATGTTTAATTTCCAAAATTCGTAGAAAAACTTTATTGCCCATTGGATGTAGAATAAGCCCCGTTCGGGATAGCATACATATTATGAATCAACTTGTATACATTGAAAATCATGAGAATTATTTCGCAGAATTAACGCCTGCTATTTATCACTTATCATATTTTGCGATTATTCTGATGGGTTAGGTTAGGTTAAGTTCTTATGGCTAGGTTTGCTGCACAGTTGTAAGTAAATGTTACTGTATTTCAACATACCTTTAAAATCTTCTAATGGCTGTCTGTATGCACGCATGTATGGATATTTTATTCTTATCCTGCTTGATAAAAAAATGCATGTGCCTTTTGAATTTTTTTTTGTTTATCTATTTTAATGTTGCCATAATAATTCTGAATCTATATAATCTGTGGATGTTTCTTTACAGGCTCGGTGCTTATATGTGATGGTCATGCATGGAAATTAACAACGTCAGTATAACTTGATGTAAAAAAAATACTATAAATATGCTAAGGATTCTCATTATATTATCATAGGGCCTGCTTGTGAAATGCTGTGGCCTCATTATATTTATACTAACGATAAAAATATGAATCGCGAACATAAATAGATAGATAAAATTGATCACCACTCGGAAATATTACAAATTTTACACATTTAATACAATGGGCGGCCTTATAGCTAAAAGCGATCCCTACCTTAGGATGGATTGGACTGAAAAGATAAAGAGAAGTGGTATGTAGGTGTGGCTTATAATGTAACAAGCGCCTACTATACAAACTCGAATATTACAAACTATTACGGCGAAAATAAAGACGAGATACGTGGCTTCAGTAAAACTGCACGCGTGACATGCCAACATAGCTCGTAGCTTGTCAGTTAATACTCTGAAATTGCACATGATCTTTAAAATATTATACGTATGTGTATCACGACCAAATAGTAACGGCATTTCTCTTTTATTCGCCACAAGAACATTAAAATCTTAATTTAACTTAATCTCATAATTTCTATGTATTATTTCAGCTATCAATACAACGCGTTCCGTTATTTGTATACTATCCTGAAAAGAATAAAAACTATTTTTTTATAGATTTTTCAAATCAGCTGTTTTTGGTATTTATGTCATCTTTATATGAAAAGATTGATATCAAGATCAGATGAATAATTAAACGGATAAGACCCAAAAGAGCTGATTTTTGCAGTCCTTTTCACTAAAAAATATCGAATTTCCAAAAGGTTTGTTTTAGGAGAACAAACTTGGTTGCCGATTGGGTGAAGAATATGCCCCTTTCGGGATAGTATACTATTGTTAATAACCTTGTTTTTATATTATAGTTACTTATGATGAGTCAATTAAATATCTATTTTATTCATTTAACAGAAAAGCAAAAGATGCCCTACCGTTTTAAATAAATTTTAAGATAGGTACTTAAACAAATTGAAATAATACTAGAAAAGAGACAACTTTACCTAGAAATAATTTTGTATATTTTGTTATATTCGCGAATATAAGCTGTAATATATTTGTGTAATTAAATAACCCGCACTAGGTAGGTCGTGATATTATAAATGTTTTTAGAAAATATTAAAATACAATATTAGCTATAGCTCAATGTATAACACCAATGAACGTTTTAGAAACTAATATTTATAAAATAAATTATATTATCTACATAATTTTGATTTAAGTTAATATGATAATAATTTATTTGCTGTGTTTTGTGATAAAAATATATCTATGCTTATTTTGTAACGCCAAATCGACAACAAATGCTTCCGTAGTATTTTAAGATATAATACATTTCAAAAACTAAAATAAATCCTACTTTAAATATGAAGAATTTCGTTCTATTTCTCTTAAGATCTGTACCAACATTTTATGGGACTACGCTTAATGTAGATATTTATAAGGCATTATAGCTTAGTATTCGTTGCTTATTTATTTAATTTTGATAAATTGTAAAGAAAATATCTGACTTGCATCTATTCGTGTACTTACATGCAGCGGACGTACCTTAGCGCCATCCAATTAGAGGCGCAACGTTAGGCTTTAAACTTGCTTGAATTTATTTTAGTTGTTGAAACATCTATTTCTTCAGAACATCAATTTATTAATTGATTCTTTATTGTTTTCATTTCTTCTATAGATCTTTGTTAAATCAATCACACGCCTAGTATGAGCACCCTAGACAACGTTTTTTCAACGCAAAATAGACAAAATAACCATTAAGGTGTAGAATGTAGCACTTTGGACGTAAAGCGCCGTGTATTAGGTTTTTCTCTCTTCATTGCCTTGCTAAAACAGTAGAAAATCGCTTATATCGATCGACACAAAAACGAATTTATAGTCTACACTTCTTAAACAAAACTGTCTAGGATAGTTATACTAGGCCTGCATTAATTTATTGTTATTACTTATATGTAAGTATTTATTTTCCTCATTATTATTAACCTATTAGTCAATTATTAGCTTATTATCTTACCAGTTAAAGTAAATAGCTAATTAAACTCATAAAAGACTGTTACAGCTACCAATGCCATTATGTTTGTTTGTATTGTCCTGTTGTTTTGTCCTGCTAATATTTGTATTTATTCGTAGAATTATTTACTAATACATGTTTTTAACTTATTTCAATTGCTTAAAATATCATGGAAACTAATATTATTTATTATGAGGTTGCGTTGTCATACAATATAACGATTTATGGACTTTATCAATTCTTAAACATATAAAAGCCCTTACTAGTTCCAGAATTGTCGTCCAACTATAATTTATTGATTAAATGTACGATATTGTATTGCAGGTATTATATGTTATAAGCACGCATTATGAAAAAGAAATAAATGTAACAATTTGCTTTTGTACTGAATATGTTTTATTTGATTCCATTTTATCTATACGTATGGATATACATAAAAACACATAGAATTGTTTCGAGTAGGTATTTTTATTTCTATAGTACGAAATTTAAATATTTTTCATCGGTTTATCCTACTAATATTATTATTAAATATATATATTTATAAATGCGAAAGTTTGCGAGAATGTTTGTTGTTCAATCACGCCGTAATGGCTCATACGATTTCGACGAAACTTGAAATAATTAGAGTTCTTTACCTAGAATAGTATATATCCTAATTTTTATTGAGGTATGACGCGAGGGAAGCCGCGGGCGCAAGCTAGTCTAATATAAATCACTAAAAATATAATTAACTAACACGTTTCACCCATTCATTCCTGAACAAGGAAGAATAGCTAAATGCTCGCCACTTGTCTTGTTACGTTTATGTGGCATTTATGACTTGAATAGCAACAAAATAAAGGTCACATGTGCCTAAATTCTACTGCACATAATACTGAATCGTAATTGATTTCTCGAAGTCCTTGGCATTTATATACGTCTGCGTGACGTATTTTATTCGGGTAATGGGTTGTGTTATAATCAGACCGTTTTCTTGAAAGTACCCGTGACTGTACGTCGTCTCGAACCAGAGGAATAGCACGATGGAGTCCGTTTTGATGTCAATGAAAAATTCCGCTCCGTCGCTTCCTTTCTTTGGACAATCCGATACGACAATCTGAAATAAGATAACTTCCGTTACAGTTTACGTTATGCTTATAAAATAACTATTACAACTTTAAGCAAAAAACAATTGAGAGCGGACGAATTCGTTGGAAAACGGCTCCCGCTGTATTTTGTCCGCTTGATATGCATTATATCAGAATAAATGATTAAAAAGGTGAAGGAGAACATCGTGGGGAAACCAGTCAGTATTCTTATAAGTGGCGATGGGCTTGTATAGAATACTCACTACTACAAAATGTAGATATGTAGGTACCAATAGTAATGTTTGGACGTCGCTCTGACTACGCCCTACGTATATCAAGGATCTAATCGCCTGGAGATGTAAAGCCATAAGATAATGAGAGGACTTTTTTTTTTATAGACGCACCTGAATATTCGGTTCCTTATATCCCTTGATAGATTTGAATGGTTTCGGGAATACAAAGTTTAATGGACACGAAGGCACACCTTCCGCTCTCAGAGTAAACTTCAAAAACACTTCCTCTTCATCATAATTCTCCCACAGATCGACCTCTATATCTTGTTTCACTGAACTCAGAGGTTTTGCGTTCCCTGTATATATTTTACTCTTGATGGGGATGAGACTGCTCCAGTTGTAAACGTCAACTATTATGTCAGCGTTTATGATGGGGACGAAGCGATCGTTCAAAAGATACACTTCTACCTCCCCACTGAGGAGCAGTCGAGGGGACACAAGAACGGGCGCGAAGAAATTCATTGCGAAGTAGTGGAGCATCTTCCAGATGCCTGTGTATTCTGAAATACATAATGATTGTTTATACAAGGTGATTCATATTATGTCTACCATCCCGAAAGGGGCTTATTCTGTCAACAACAAATATTTTATTTTATTTATTTATTTCGACGCACAAACACATTACAACCAAAAGTAAAAATAATAATTATAAAACACAGATTAGAGCTAGGTAGTAACATAAATAATTATGTGCGTACAACAAAAGTATTAACAGTAAACAAAAGTGAGTGATATGTTTCCTAACGAACATCTAGTGTTTTAGGATATATATAGTCCTCCTCATCGATTTCGATGACGGCGACCCCAACTAAAGATATAAATGTTATAAGATAATGTGTTATAAAATAAATTAATTCCTAGCATGAGCCCTAATGTGGCTCGCTAGGCCAAACTTCGTTTTAAAAACTCTATCACATGGTTGACAGTAGAGTTGACCTGCGATGTTATACGTATATGTGTAGGAGGGCTTAGGTCTTTCTTTACGAATTTGGCGTTTAATGTCAAGCATGTCGAGACGATTTTCCTCGATGTTTTTAGGATACAAGATAACCTTAACATTTTTGATGAAATGGCACAATTTAGAACTAAATATATCTAATTGTAAATTATTTTTAGCCATTTCATTATATTGACGAGCCATCCTGGTCAAAGGATTGTAAAAGGAAATATTATTTTTATAAATTTGTAAGGCAAACAGATTTCTTTCAAATAAATTATATTATTAGAATAAAACACAAAATAGTCTAAGGGCTCAAGACCGTTGGTCCTGAAACTTTTTGGGGTAGCCCTATATCCAGCTACAGGCTTATGATGATGATGATGATAAAAAAAACCAAATTATTCAAATATATATTTTTCTGTTTTTTCCTGACTGTCTGTGTTTCTGGTCTTTTTATCATCTTTCCAACAAATTATTGAACTTACGCTAAGATTGCTACTTAAAACAGCTGATTCATTGAGTTTGAACTGGTTTAACCCCAAAACAGCTGATTTTTGCACATAATTTTTTCAATGAAAAAATACGAATCTACTAAAGTCATAGAACAAACTTTATTGTCAATTAGCGTAGAATAAGTCATTTTCGGGATAGCATATTCCTTATAAACTATCGATGCATCTTACGCGTTGAGTACTAAATGTCGAATAATATGCCTAATGGGACAACCCAAAATCCAGATAAAATGCTTACCAATACTAGACCAAGACGGTGCTTGCCAGACGTCGTTCAGCTGCCAATATAAAGCCCCCATTGTGAACCAATCCGCTTGGCTTTGTCTATAGTATTCTGACTCTGCTTTCATCGCCATTGCTTGTGATATCTGTAAAATGATTGAGTTTTAGAGCCTCGAATTTAGACCGTCATGTAATAGCATACCATAGCGAAGTTGGTAACTTTCGCCGTTATATTAGACCAAGACTTTGTTCAAAGTTTTAATTTCAGTTCTACGAAATTATTTTTAGAGGCAAAGTACCTAATACACATACCTTCCTACCTACTTAAAAGTCAATATAATTAGGCTGTTTTCCTCTTCAAAATCGATGTTCTAAACCTGTCTCACATTTGTTGGTGGTCAAATCGGTTGATGACCTTATACACAAAATCAATAAAACAAATCAAAATTAAAATGTGCATTAGCCACGGGTATCAACTAGTTTTTTTTAATCAATTTGGTAACCAAATAAGTGTCCCCAGCTAAAATAAATTAACTGATTTAAATTTTTGATAAAAATATAGCTCACAATACGTGTTTCGTACTTACTTGGCTGTAAAACACGAACTTCTCAAAATGCTTCGAAACATTCCTGTCTAAATCAAAGTGCTTCAATAGCTGGTTTTCTATAAAGGTATACCCATTTGGGCTGTGTTGTCTGTGCTTCGAATAATCACTATCCAGACTAAAGTCATTCGGCTCCTGTGTCGATGTCTTCATAGCCGCCAATGTTGGTAATGACTGGAAGCCGTATTCAGACGCAAATCTCGTCGGAGGATAGATGTTCTGGTCCCAGTTGTCACCCAAGTAGTTGTAGTAATGTGAGTCTCCGTAATGAGAATCGTATGGATTATCTGCTATGTATCCTTCTTTCTCAGATTCCAGGCCGTTCGATGGGCTCGATACCAAGTACCGTCTTCCAGGATCCAAAGATTCCACTATAGGTTTTATCGTGTGGACGTATAATTTGATGTACTCGTCCTTGTACCGACTGAATTCTGGTTGCGTGTTGTACCAGTTGCCGCGGAGAGCGACTTCGTTCTCGTTGTTGCCGGCCCACACGGCGATGGAAGGATGGTGCTGCAGGCGGATCACGTTGTACTCTATCTCCGTCTTCACTGATCTGTAAACATAAAGTATTCTAATTATCAGAAGATACCTTTGCTATTGCTTATTCTGGTCAGAAAGGCGGCAAGCAGAATCGACGCAGCAAACTTGCCGTCGAAGTTTTATTTTTTTTGTAGATCAGGCATTGTTTGTTTTTTGTATTTTGCCTACAACTACTTATGATCAAGTAGGTACCAGACAGTGTCCGCCATTCAGTACCTATAGTATACTTTTGTCCAAAGCCATTGGCCTAAATGATAGCGGTATAAACTTACTCCAAATACTCAGGATCAGACGGGTACATGGAGCACGCGAACATAAAATCCTGCCAGATGAGAATACCCAGCTGGTCGCATCTGCTGTAGAAGTAGTCGGATTCATAGACCCCGCCTCCCCACACGCGGAGCATGGCCATGTGTGCGTCTTTGGCTGAGTTTAGAAGGTTCTCCACTGAAAAAGAATAGTGTATTTTTACAGAACTGGTTGTATGAAAAAGGACTGTATTTTTTGCTGACAATTGTCACAATTGTCACATTTGATGGACTCTAAATATCAATTATCATCATGTATTAACTCTGAGTGAGCATACCATACAATCTGTTTAGAGTCAAGAAGATTTACCTGTTTGTCTTTGAGCACCTTGTTCCGGTAGAATCTGGGCTGGTATCCAGTTGGAACCTTTCATAAAGAGAGGGTAGCCGTTGATTTTGAAGTAGAATGTAAGCCCCTTGCTTGCTGTTGTGTTACCTGCAAATCAAAGTTGATATAACTATATTAGGCACCTACTTATGTCTGGGGCCCAACTTGGTGCTGGGTGTCCCAGCATCCTTTCTCATTCCTAAAACTTTCAGTTTAGTGCAGGGTGCCCTTATGAATACCTACATATGATGATGTACCCATAAACCCATATCATCTGAATAATCTTTTATCACCAGTTAAACCCCATTGTTCTAGTTCGAAAATAGCATATGAAATTAGATTTAATGTTTCCACACTAGCACCAAGAATTCACTCACCAAGAACCGATGCTGCATTTTCTTCAATAAGTTCAATAGTCCTAAATCCAATCTGCTTATTTTCGTACGAAGCTTGTTCGATGTTGCCTTTTGTAGACAGGCATAGGAAATACACATCCAAACTGTAAAGGGTCTGCTCGCCGTAACCGTTTGGCCACCATAGGCTTACAACATTCTAAAAAAGGGCAGCGAAAGATTAATCCTACCTATGTATTAGTCTAATTGGTTGAGCGCTATAAAAGCACGGAAGAAACAGAATTTCATTGGGTAGGTCTCAACACACCGCTCCATCAAACACAAACCTACATCTCCTACCTCACCTCACTGATAGTTATATTCAAGTCAGCCTCAACAGTCCCATCTTCTCTCGTCTCTACTTCCAAATTCCTCTCAACTTTGATGGACTCATTTGAGTCTACTGAGAGTGTCGCACTCAAGTATCCCTTGATAGCTTTGTTGTGGAGACTCGATTCCAAATGCGCTCTGACCCGCACATCCCAATTCTGGTCAACTTTCACAATGTGAGTGGTTACGGACCTTATTATCGCTCCATTGTAAAACGATATGTATGCTGGTCTCCTGCAAAATATGTAAAATTCGAGGATTATATTATTACTATCTAATCTCTGAGAGTATAGTTTCAGAGAACTGCGTAAAAACGTCCCATATCGGATTTGCACATCAATGTTTGTTATGTTATTTGCTGCATTGGACATTTTCATCCAGTAAATCCGACATGAAATATAATTCGTTAGTGCAAGTCGAGCTTTTTTTGACTATCACACCTATCACAATTAAGTATTTTATGTTTGAACGATTGTAGGTATGTACAGAGACCTACAGAACAAACGTTTGTTGATCCGAACAATTACAATCATTGTCTCGGTCCGCTGATTAATAGACATGCCGTATTTTCTATCAACGAAGGAGTTCTTACCAAAGTCCAGCGAAGGGAGCCTGCACATACCGAACATAGCAAAATCTAACGGAAGGAATTGAAAGATCGGTCCCCGATCTCTGAACGAGGCCTGCATCTTTTGTAGCTGGCTCGCGTAACAATCTCCGTCATCAAGGCACACACTAAACGTATTAAAGCAATCATTCTTGTAACCCATACCATATTCCAACAGAAGGGAAGGCTGGTCCCCAATCCCAGCTGAACGAAGCCTGCATCTTCCGCAGCTGATTCGCATGGCACTCCCCATTGTACTCGTCTGGAACGCACGCGGGGGCCGTGAAGTACTTGTCTGAACGAATCTTTGCCGCTTCTACTGGAGATGCGAAGCGGATCTTTAGTTCATTTTTTCCTTTCTGAAAAGCATTCACAAATTAAAAATAAGATAGCTTTATCACTTGTGCCAAACCTCGCTCCATGCCAAATTCAGATTATAGGTCACCGCCAAGTACTCTATAGGTAGGTATTTTAAGTAGGAAATTACACTTAAAAACTTGTTTAACAAACGGACAGACAGACAGACTGAAGTCACAGCGACTCTATAGTGGTCTCGTTTTTCCAAATAAGGGACGGAACCTTAATATATCAGTTAGATACTAACGTGTGTTTCATTAAAATAATGATTAATTTTTTATTTCACGATATACAAAATAAAAAATATATGCATAATATTTTTTTAAAGGTTACACCAACTTGTCATACATGTCCGCATTTTTTAAAACTTTTTACTAACTTATAGTGCGAGAGGCATCCGTTGTTTTATTATGCCTTACCTTGAGATGTGGTTTGACATCAAATGAGTATCTCATAAACATGTTGTTTGTAGTACCTATAGGGCTGTCGTTCAGTTCTATGAAAGCAACAGTATCCACTCCTTCAAATACTAGATGTGCAATTTCATAAGCAAGATCTTCTTTGGACACTGAAATTCAATATTGAAAGTTGAAGATTTTTAAAACCCTTCTTCCTGACTGACATTATTAAAACCGTTTAGGTAGGTACCAGTAAACTGTGCGGTGTATGTCCAAGTGTCGTAGGCCACCCATCTTGTGAGCACGTCATTGAATCTGAACAGGATGTCACTAATAACACCTGCAGTCTGCAGATCCGAGTACACACCCCCTGGCACTGAACCTGCCACTGAGATCGCTGAAATAAAATAAACAATTAGCCCCTTACTTGCAAAAGGCTAGGTACATTTTTTTTTATACTACTTAGGTGGCAAACTAGCCTACGGCCCACTTGTTGGTAAGCGGTTACCGTAGCCTAGCTCGTGTGTTGCCTACATAAAAATAGCCATGCTATTCTTTACTTTAAATAACTCTATCTAATCCAAGTTACATCGAAATTGGTTGAGCTGTTACGGCGTGACTGAACCACAAATATCCCTAAAAACTTTCGCATTTATAATATCTACTAGCTTGCGCCCGCGGCATCGCTCGCGTGTTACCTAGATTTAAAGTAGCTTATATGCTATTCTAGGTAAATCACTATATCTATTCCAAGTTTCATCGAAATCGGTTCAGCCGTTCTGGCGTGATTGAGTAACAAACATCCATCCATCCAAACTTTCGTATTTATTGGCAATCTCAAGGAGCTTGAACTGGATGTAAGACAGTCACTACTAACTCTCTGACTATGAACTGCTATGAGACAGTAAATTGCTAAAGTGGATGGACTAATTCATCGCGGTCGCAAAATAACGCTCTTACGTAGGGAATGTAACGACAAGCAAGTAAGCAGTACTTTAACTGACCATGAAACCAACTAATAGAGGTCTTTAGGAGTAGGTTTCGTATCAATTGTGAATCACAAACAATAGTTTCATTACATACTGCCGAGTCCATGCCAGTCATTTGAGACATTCCGGACATATTACACACGGTCAACTGATCCCAAACTAGGCATAGCCTGTACTATGGGTACCAGAGACTGATATACCTAATAGACACCCAGACACAGAACAAATATCTGTGAATCACACAAATGTTTGTCCAGTGCGGGAGTCGAACCCGCGACCTCTAGCGCAGAAGGCAGAGTTACTACCAACTGAGCTATGAGGCCAGTCATTCTGGCTTGATAAGTATAAATCCGGTACCTAGTAAGGTTTTCTTTTAACCTACAACAGTCCGGACCCCACACTAGGATTCCCTGTGTCGTGGGTATCACAAGCTACGCGTACCATGGTACCACAACACCCAGACCCGGAACAAATATTTGCAGAATTATTTTATTCATATTTCATGCAAACATTTGTCCCACAGCGGGAATCGAACCGCAAGCACACAACGTCGACAAACACGAATAAATAAATAAAAATAACTTACATCCATTTTTGTTTTCCAAAGTCCATGTAACTTTTTTGTTCTTGGAATCCAAGAGGTACCTTCCCTCCGCATTACAAACAGTGGTCAGAGTCAAACACAAAAATAAAATGCACGTGTTCATTGTTCGGATATCCGCAGCCATATGGGGCTAGTCTGTTTTGATTATTTTGATAGGGCCGGCGTCGGCGCGGACTCGGTAACCGCTGTTACCTTCAACCGTATCAACATCGATAAAATGAGATGAAATTACAATACTTAAGTATTGTATGGTCTCTACATTGTCTTATCTAAAACTGAACGCTACACAGTGCTTATACTTGTGTAACGTCAATGTTAATCCAATGTTTAGTGGAGGGGCGTTCAGAGTTATATTGAAAGATCTCTACTATTTTGTAGACTTAGGTTTAGGTTAGGTTTAAAGACATTTATTCTCAAAAAGACAAACATGTCACTTAAATGAGAATATTATTAAACATTATGCAATAGTTGTTAGTAGGTCGTTCTGTAGGTAGGTAGGTAGTATTTAGGTAGACTTCATATTATTAACCGGATAATTCCTTATGCATGGATTTTAGTTTTGTATAAAACTTGTCACCTTATCACACGTGTCGACCGTCGTCTCTACCACAACCAAGTGGCGTATTTGTTGTTTTCAGAATGGACTAAATTATTTTAATGAGTTTAATAATAATGGTTCATTGCCTGCACGGCCGTTGATACGAAGCCCCGCTTCTGCAGCTTAGCACTTTTACGGGTAGATAGAACGTTCTTTGTGTCGTGTTCAAACGGCTTCCGACATCTTAAATTCGTTTCAATATTATCCTTACGTCTTCTAAAAAAAGTCAATTTTGAGTTTTACTTCGAAGGCTTGCGATATCGTTGAGCTCTCGCATATGTATGTGACTGTTGGGTGTTATTAAAAAAAAGATCCCTACATGCACGAGAATGTCACCGGTGCCAATGACGGGTGAATAAACAATGGCCTATTAAACAATGTAACAATTAGCTGGTGAAAATATCGACATAGTTATTCGATACGGTGTTGGCTTCACCGCAAATTACTTGGAAGGTAAATGTAATGGGTATGTAGATACCTACTTCGGAAACTCCCCAGCGAAGCATAGTATGTTAGGTATGTGTATTGTGTAGTGTATGTATGTACTAAGTGCAATTCTATCAAAATAATTTTTTTTATAAACAAAGATACCTATAAAAATAGATTTTCTTTCTTTCTTTCTTTTATTTCTTAATTCGATCTCGCAATAAACTCTAGCAGTTTTGACCTTCATTTGTTTTAGCTCTCTTGCTATCATTGCTTCTCTTGACACGTATCTTGACACGTCCATCTTGCTATCACATTTCGTTTCACCTCTATTAATATGTAACGAGAACGAGCACTTATTTATCTATATCATCGAAGGCCGTGTTTACTTTCGTAGGCATGGGAGGTTGTGCTTTTATCCCGACTTGTACTCCACCCGATGGCTCTGTTCCGGTACGGGTGCAGTTGGGAAAAAAGTTTCACCGTACCCGGTGGCCCTGGTGAAAATTGAAAAGCTTATCGTTTTTGTATTGTGTCACGAAAAGCGTCCCTACAAACCGGTAAGCTGCTCACGTTTCACGTCCACTGTGAAAAGTGTCACAGGGGACGATTAAACTTTATTCCCATCTGCAAGGGTATGGAGATAGAGCCATCGAGGTGGATGGAAGTTTTAAAACATAGAACGAAACAAAACAGCGCACTCCATCCCTGACTCCAAGCCATAGATTAAGGAGCCGCTACTCCAAGCTTCACTCTCCCCATACTCTCTGAATAGCAAAATGACACAGTGTTAGATTCAACGCGTCCTCAGTGTGGATCGTAGGGGGAAGGGGAAGAGTAAATTCTCTTTGCTCTCTATGAAATCAATTTTCCAGAAAAAACGTAGTGGTTTTCTCTTTGCTGTCTATGAAATCGATTTGCCAGAAAAAAAACTTGATTATAAAGCGGTATTTCGTAGTGGTCGAAAAAGGATTTAAGTCACCTTAGTGGCTTTATACTCTTTACGGTAGTGTATTATATAGTCTTTGGGAGTGGTTAAATCACACAGTACTTCTGGTTTAAATTATCTTTTTTATAAAACGTAGAGTTTAAACTAACTGGAAAATGGACAAAGTTAATCTATTCGAAGAGTTCAGATTGATAGAACGGAGTGAAAATGAAGTAAATGGAGCATGGAAAGGTAACTACCATGGCATATGCAATGTGATGCTGTCCTGTGATCTGAATGAATGTTGGTTTCGAAAGCAGAAGGGCCTCTCATGGGCCCCTTGTTGATACATAGACTTCCTACTAAGTAGTACACTCGCGTTTAAATATTCGCACTACCCATAAAAATTCTGTTGTCCAACTTGATTAAGTATAAGAACAGGATTCATGCATGAATTAAGAGTGATCATTAAACCTACTTGAATGGTACTATGCTACTAGTGGTCTTCTGAACCTTCAATAAAATGTTTAACATAATTTACTCTCATGCTCTTTGCTTTTTATTTTCCACAGGCGCTCACTTGCTTCTATTCTTCTTGGCGTTCGTTTTCGGCTCGTTCTGCACCTTCTGCTTCCATATGCTAATGTACTTGTTTGACGAGAAGTGTGTGCTTTTCCCAAAGCTGTTGTCCCTCACGTCTCTTCGACATAATGTGATCTACGAGTTCATTCCTGAGGATAAGGACCGTGCTGATAGTGAGAAACATGAAATTTTCTGGTAGTTCAGTCTAGCTCTACTTACTTATTCTGACTGTGTTAATATGTTCTCAGCTGAATCAATTATCATTATTTTTATTGATTCAAGAATCTCTTCGCGGATAACCTATTAAATATTTATGTACTAATTATTTACTTCTGAGGCGTCATCGTCAGTGAGTTCTCACGTCTTCTCACTTTTCGACCGCGAAAATAGCTTACCGTTTTTGTATGGTGTCAACAAAAGGGCGCCTACAAACACCAGGAATCTATTCACTTTTCACAGTTGAAAAGTAAGAACTGAGATGTCACTGACATCTCAGTACCGGGTTAGTAAAATACGCCACAATTTATAAAAAAATATATACATATTTTTTTCATACCTCAAATTGCCAACATACGAGTACCTACTGATATTTCAAAATAGCTCATAAAACCCTCCAGCGTTTCGTGTAATATCCTGCCATTATGAAACTCTGACAAAGTAAATATGCTGAAAGTCTTCAACAGTGCTTCCGGTGGATTTCCTCAGCACCCAATGGGTGGAAAAGAGCGCATGCTACCTGCCGACCTTCGTGCCTCTCGTGTCTGGGATTTTCGGCCTCGTCTGGACTACCATGTTCCTGATGTGTTCTACTGGAAGTCGGACTCTTACTGGGTTAGCCTTAACCTATCATATCTTTCGTTTATCGTATCACGAGTTAATTGTTAGGTACCTATAGGTCTGATGTTCTACCCTTTACTATACCTACAAGGTGATTCATAATATGTATACCAACCCAAAAAAGTCTTTTTTTTACGACTTTGGGAAATTCGGCATTTTTTATTATATCGGGTGCAACTCAATTAATCTGCAGTTCTAGGTAGCAATCTTGATGTCGAACTTCTCGTACGTTTATTAATAACTTAGTTATAAACATGATAAAAAGACCAAAAACAGCTAATCAGAAAAAATATACCTAATATATTCTTTTCATTGATAAGACCCCTTTCGGGGTAGTATACATTTTATGAATCACCTTGAAGATCGCTGAATCAACTATCAAAGATTGATTGTGATAATACTACTGACAACTTCCAATAAATAAAGCAAAAATTATAGTGAATGCAGACTTTCCTTGTACCTATTTTGATAGCCTGATTTAGTTTACAGCGTCCATGGCGGGTAGTGCCACCAGTTTTCATCTTCTCCCTGGCCATGGGTGGCCTCTGTATCTACTCATCCACAATGACGCATTACGGCCTCCAAGAGCTCTGTGTCAAACTTGGCGAGATCACAGGTAGTTCCACGTAAGTGAACCTTTGATACCTATTCCTATGCCCAATTAGCAATTAAGTTAGTTCTACGACTTTTGGAAATTAGACATTTTAATAGAAAAACACAGCACAAAAATCTGCTGTTTTGTGATCAAATATCAGTTCAAACTTAATTTTTCAGCTGTTATAGGTAGTAATCTTGAACTTCTCATAAGTTTAATAATTAGTTCGAAAGATGGTAAAAAGACCAAAAAAACAGCTGATATGAAAAATTTGTTTAAAAAAAATATAGGTATTGAATATTATATTTTTTTAATATATTTTATAAACATATTTTATGAATCACCTTGTCTATAATTATTATCGTTCATAGGAGAGCGTAGTCAGGATTCGCTTTGGAGGGCAAGCAAGAAAACATTTCAAACTAGCCTACGCGGGTTCTGGGCTAAACCATAAGTTTATTGTCTCTTTGCAGCCGAATGCAGCGCGCACCAATAAAGAGTTTATATAATGGTTTTTTTCAAGTTCCACCAATGCCCGTGGCTATGCCCATGGCATTAGGCCCTAGCCTATTATTTTTGACAGCCAAACAGAGTGCTTGTAACCAGTGGCTTAAATATAAAGAAGCCTATATCATTGGACAACTCCTCAGATGTTCATATACAGTCAACGTGGCAACTTTAGCATACGAGCGTCGTATCCGGGGAGTTTACCAAGCGACTCGGCTCACTATCCTCTCCGCCTGGCTTCACACCTGCTGCTGGCTGCTATCAGCACTGCTGGCGCTGGTGCGGATTCTCCTGGCTGTGGACTTTCAACTGGTGCGGGTCAGCGTGGATTTACAGGGTGACTTAGATAAGATGCTGGTAAGATATTTTCTTTTTTCTTCTCTCAAGGTCATTTATCGACTTCAGCCATTTGAATTTACTAGATTAAAAGACTGAACTCATGGTGAAACCTGTAAGGGCTCCCAACTTCAATTCATCTGTTGGTCCTATTTAGGAGAGCCGCGAAGAACAACTACGCACCGTGTCTCCAATCCATGAGGTGAATCTTGAAAGCTCTTCAGATCTTTCTACCCTATCATTGCAAAGCAGCACCGATATACATTTTCTAGAGAAAGATCTTGACACCGCAGAATCTCTTGCTAACGAGATCAACCAGCTATCTGGGCAAAGCGATATACTTTTTTTCGCAGACGAACGATCTCCACACTCTTCAGAACTGTCCTTAGTCCCAGAAGAGCGCAATAAATTAGCTAGACTCATAGCCTATCAATCCGTTCCGAAAGAAAGGCAATTCATTGTGAAAATTCTGTACGATTTGATAGATGGCATGGTATTGCCCGAAAGCCCTGGTGAGGCTACGCCGTTGAGTCTATCGTCGTCTAGCTCGATGGTTTTGCCAACAGAAGCCACGCCGATTGCCAGACAATACGGACAAGAGACAATATCTTCCAAATCTCCCGTTTTAGATAAAGATACTGCACAGCAATTCGAATCAGTGAACTTGCGAGAGGCTCAAAGAGTAGCGAAAGAAATAAAACGAAATTTACAGGATAGACTTTACCGACAACTAATTGAATTGCCGATTAGAGCTAATGTTACTTCTCCTAGTCCTAGCACATCCAGGAAAAGAGGGCACATCGCTTTTGAATCATCAATGAATATTACTTCAGAAATGAGAAGAACTTTACAAGATAGGCTAACTAGAGGCTTAGACGCTGAACGCCAAAATAAAGACGTTAAAAAAAAGTCCAATTTAAAAAACATTGGCGTTCAAACTGATCATCAGAAAAAAAATACAAAAAAACGCAAACATAAGGTGACAATATCAGAATCGAAAAGTACTTATATTAATTCGGAACCCCCATCTTCTGAAAGCTCTGATAGCGAGGATAAGGATGACAGGGAAACGCAAACGGACCCTAAAGAAAAACAAGACTGAAGTGTTTGAGGAATTTGCATAAACAGGGTATAAGTTGAGATGGAGCAGTAAGTGCAGCTACAAGAACAGTTGCAACTGGACACAACCGTTGCAACATTTGGAACAGAGTAGCGATAAGCCGTCTCACAAGTTACTTGCCGGTTTTTGTAGGGGCGCACTATAAAAAACGGTAAGCTATTCACTTTTCACCACTCTCCAGTGACAAGTGAATAACTCACGAACATTACGGACTTGGGCCTCTATTCACTTCAAAGCTACTCTTCACTTTTCCAGTGTGAAAAGCTATTCACTTTTCACGGTCGAAAAGTGAAGAGAGAGAACTCACTGACTTTGCAGAATAGGGCCTCGAGAAAAGTGGCCATTTTCGCACAAAAAGACTATTCGTACCATTCAATTTTATTTGAAGTTGTACAGCCAAAACTAATACTAACCTTCATAAATATACTAATTAATTTTTTTTAGTGGAGGTAACTTTACTTCAGTGTTTCAACGGAGGTAAGAACTATTGCTACAATGGTAGCTGCTATTACTCTAATACCTGCTCTTACTGTCTGTCCCATCTCAACTTTCCTTGCTGTATACCTACTTACCAAACTTCATAATTAGACCGTGCAATAGCACTTATCAGTTCGCATCTCATATGCAAGCATGGTAGTTGCAATTTTATTACAGTTATTTCATGCAACGAATTACATTAATTAAAAGTCATATGTACCTAACTGGATTTATTTGCTGGCTGTTATTATACAAGATGATTCGTAATATGTATACTATCCCGCAAAGGGCTTAATAAACACCTAACAGGCAATAAAGATTGATCTACAACTTTTAGAAATTAAACATTTTCCATTGAATAACACTATGCAAAAATCTGCTGTTTTCGGATCAAATCAGTTCAAACTTAATTACCTATTCATCTGTTTTAGGTAGCAATCTTGATGACGATTTCTCGTTTGAATTCGACGTTTAATTTTTAGTTATCATCCCCAGCCTATAGAAGTCCACTGGTGGACATAGGCCGCCCTGAATGCCATGAAGGTCATGGCATTGGGGGAGGGGGTTGGACCATAACCCGACACGCTCGTATATATCGGTAGTACCACGGGCCGGTGAGGTTGTCTTAGGTTCTCAAAAGTGTTATTTGGGACTTCTTACACCTTACATACATTGTTAGGTGATTAAGAAGACAAAATGTTAAATATTTTTTAAAAAATATTAAATATTAAAATTATTTTTTCCGCTAATATTTTGTTCATATAATAAGCCCCTTTCGATATAGTTTACTAGTTTTCCGTAATTATTTGTTTTAGGAAGGTATTTTAGTCCTTACCGAATAGGACCCCAAGCCAAAACGATGAGGCCATTGCTTCAATATGAATATGTTTCTATGTCTAGTCGTTATGACAGAATGCTTGTGTTTGGCCAAATCATGGTCATTGAGCCGCTCTCCAAGTTTATTGACTCAGCCAAGGTTAATGTTGAAATTTTTTATTTTAATTTCTACATATGTATATACATTCAGTCGACTACAGTTCAAAAAAAAGTGGATGGTGGTACCTTCATTTACCATCATCACGCAATTTCGATTTCCCCAACTAAAATGATACTTATTAGTATTTTATAATGAGTGGCACTCAATATCTCTATTAGGTTTATTATGGTCGGAGGCTGCCTCATTGTTTTTTAATTTCTTTAGTTTGATCCACACTCCTCCGTCTGCTGCGTATACAAGAGATGATGGTTTGATTTTCATTGGCACAGGCGTCCTCTCAGCCAGGTCAATCTCGAACTCATGGAGTATCTTTATAAGTGCCATTTTTGATTGTATGTAGCCTTGCCTTATTCCTGAAAGCATAATTTTTTTGGTTGTAAATTGACATATTTTTAGTGCTTACTAACCATTTCCTATCCATCTCCCTTGAGTGGTAGGCTAAAATAGAGTTGCTAAAATAGTTCCTATTGGCAGTGATAAATATTGGGATATTGGCTCGGTGTCGCAAATATAATTTTTTTTGCTGAGCGCATTTTTAATCCTAATGAATAAACCATGATTACTTTGAAATTTATAAAAGTATCATCACAGGAGCCACTGATGACACCGGGTAAACGTTTTTAGAATTAGTTATTATTATCTGTTTTCTTTGTTGTAAAGCTGAACCCAAACGGCATTAAATTATTACTCTTAAGTAGAAACACTAAGATTTTTTTTTTTTATTCCGGACATATAACACACGGTCAACTGATCCCAAACTAGGCATAGCCTGTACTATGGGTACCAGAGACTGATATACATAATAGATAAATATTTAACACCCAGACACAGAACAAACATCTGTGTTAGTCACAAATGTTTGTCCAGTGCGGGAATCGAACCCGCGACCTCTAGCGTAGAAGGCAGAGTTACTAACAACTGAGCTATGAGGCCAGTCAAGATGATTAAGTCTTAGCCGCTTTTGGCTAAAAACTCTTACCTAGACATTTTCGGGGCCCTTCACCAAACGGCATCCAATGACAAGGATGTAGCTTGGCCTTATTTTCTGGCGTAAACCTCTCCGGGTCAAACATCTCCGGATTCGGAAATATTTCGGGATCCATGTGAATGGCATGAATGGGAACAAACACCAGTGTGCCCTTTTCTATGACATTTTCACTGTTTGGTAGTTTGTAATCCTTGTTGCATCGTCGGAATAATGCACGCATGGACGGGTGCATTCGCATCGTTTCTGAAAAGTTAAAGGAATCGTAAAGGATTGAGTGCCAATTATACAAATAACTTACTATATAACAACTAACTAATTAATTACAACGTTTAACGTTCTATTCTGTTCCAGCTATGGTTCAGTACGGATCGCGGTTCGAATATTACCTAAAAAGACATCCATTAAATAGCCGACCGAACCGAACAAAGATGATCCGCAGCTGAAATGCGGTTAACATTACACAAGGTGATTCATAATATGTATGCTATCCCGAAAGGGGCTTATTCGACCGACACTCAGTTGGCAATAAAGTTTGTTTTACGACTTTAGTGATGCAAAAATTGATTTGAATTGTCAAAAATCAACTGTTTTGGGGTCAAATCAGTTCAAACTCGATTCAACTCGGTTTTTGCATTAAGTTTTTTCCATGAAAACTGCCGAATTTACTAAAGTCGTAGAACAAACTTTATTGTCGAATGGGTGTAAAGCCCCTTTCGGGATAGCATACAATACATAGGTACTTATTATGAATCACCTTGTATACAAAACTATGTTCGAGTTTAACCGTATACGTAACACACGCATCGCAAAATGTTAATTTATGCTGTCAGTTGTCAAGGTTACCTTGGCAAACCTTACCTCCCTTACGCAAATAAAATAGTTGCACCGTTAACTCTAAACAAGTTCAATTATCCTGCCGCTTTTCATTTTATTACAAAACCCTGTTACTCACCATCCAGTATCATGTTCAGGTATACCATCTCGTTTTGCGCCTCATAAGTGCATGTGCCATTGTGTTTCGCCAGCACTCTGTCTATTTCCTCTCTAGCTTTGCTCTGTATATGAGGGTTGAGAGCTAGTTGATAAGCAGCGAATTGTCCAGTTGTGGCTGAAGTTTCGTATCCAGCTATCATGTATAGCATTGCATTCGCTGCCACATCCGTCATCGAGAATGGAAAATCCTTGATATATTTCACTTGACCTATAATAACAATATGTATAATTAATTATACGTAAAAAGGTAGTTCACAAACATTCAACGTTCATTAGTAAGGCCTCTTGCCGTTTATTTCAAAATACTGAGGAATACTACAAGTAAAGCACAGGTACAGGTAAAGCATTATTGCCAAAATGTTCCACTGTACCTTTTTCATCAATGACTTGACCGTTCTTTAGCTCAATTAAAGATTGCAGAAAATCGTTACGTCTATAATTTTGTTGCACGCGGTGCTTCACGGTATTTTTTACTAATCCGTAGTAGAAGTTTTCAATTTGTGAACTGATGCGTCTTATTTTCAAGGAGTGGAATAAATCTGGAGCAAAAAAGGCAAAGGCTCGTATTGTTCTCCTGAAAATTGAGAATAGTTAATTTAATAAAAAAACGTAAGATCGAAAAATAATCTATGTACCTAGTTCTTAATAAATTATTTCAGGTAACTCACCAGTAAAACGATTTATGATCGAAGTATTCGTGTCCCAGCATGTAAAAATCTGATTTAGGGTTGTCGAACCCATTGCACTCAACACCGAAACCTATGCTCCCAATAATTTCCATAGCGTATTTGGAATAAAAATCGGAGAAATCGATAGCTTTTCCATTAGATTGAAGCACCGAAACATAGTCCAAAGCTTTATTGGCAATATCTTCTACTATCGGATACATAGTCTTAAGTTTACCCGGAGTAAATGCAGGCGTCATTTTCAGACGTAAACTTTTCCATCTATTGCCGTATATGTTAAACAGATTTGCCGCCAGTTTGTCTCCGACGCCGCCGGAATACGTTCCTCTAGATTGAAAATTTTCAAAGTCCTTCATCAAAATCAGTTTCGCTATGTCCAAATCATTGATCATCAGCACAGGTCGGTGAAATGAGTACATGCCGACGTACGGCAAATGCTTGTATTTGAAGTAACTGTCGATGTACGGTTGGAAAAATTGCTCCTTCTTGCAAATTACATCCTTTATATTCCCAAAAGGAAAAACGGGGGCGGGTCCAGAAACTCCTCTTCTGGACCAATATGTGAACTTGTGTTGGAACCATAAGTAAATAAATAGTGCAACGGCTACCGTTGAAAAAATTCTTTCGTAAGTCAGAAGAGGCGTAATTAGAGTAGTCATTTTCCCTTATAATTTCAATTACTGTATTTTATTTTGAATTCACAAGTCAGATATTTTTTTGAACGCGTGTTTGTTTGCGGTAAAGTATGCATGCCAGCGGACATGAGGAACCGTACTAAAGAGCTGGGACAAACCTTCGCTGTACACCCAGCAAATTAAATCTGATAGTTTCATAATATGCCCATGACCCAGGCCTTTATATCTTGTTCTTTGAAAGTGTTTTTGATTTAACTAATAATAGCTGCAGGATTAATCGTTCGAAAACGCAAGAAAGTACACTGATACAATATTCAATGTCAATTGCAGCTTTGTACTGCAACAGATTGATGAAGACACTATTTTCGTTGTAAATTTTTTAAACAAGAAAAAATAATTCAAAATTCAAAGCCTGAGGGAAATTTTGAATCTATCCGTTTGAGTGCAGCGCGGTCATAAAGAATGTGTGTCAACTTACACTTACCTACATTTGCATACATAGATACTAACCATAACCCGGACTGACGGGTAAAATAAGTAAATATTGATTTATGTGAATACGGTATTTTATTTTCAATCCAATAAATATTATAAAACCAAATAACGATTTCAATACAGTAATTCTATTCAGTAGAATCAACTCCTTCCGCTTTAACGACTTCCCTCCTCAGGTTGACCAAATGCTTCAAATACTCTGTCGGTGTCCTCACTGGGATATCTTTTTGGTTCCCGTTTCTCTGGATCTTGAAATCATTCAAATAAGCTTCGTAATTATTTACGGCCACGTCCAAATCGTTACAGGAATCCAATATGTTCTTTTCTATCCTTTCATATTGTTTACTAGCAGCTTTGAATCCGCATCTGTATCTATCCGTATGTTCATAGTTTAGACTTAAATTATCACTCGAGCTATAATTGTTTACACTACCGTCCGCTGAAAAATCATTCCTTACGTTTTCCAAACCTAAAAATTCTCTGTAAAATCTTGCTCGTGTTGTTCTGTACCTGGGATTACTTTTGTAAACTTGAGTATACCGATTTCGCGAATGACCCATCGTTTTACTCGCTGTTGTTCCTTGCTTCCAAATAAACGAATCTGTTTCTTTACTTGAATCTGTCGAATCTGATCCCATGCAGTCACTAATTACTGCATTGCCTTTAGTGAAAGTATCGTCCTTGCAAATACCATAATATGCGGTTTCTAAATTTTCATTATTTGAAACCCAGTCAGTTTGTGAAGCCATGTCAATGGCATGAGATGTCTCAGTATCTTGAAATGTAACAATCCTCTTTGATTCTCTTTCTTTAGGAGGAGAAAGTACTATGTTGTAAGGGTACATATTCGTATTGCGACCTAAAATCATATTCTTAATCTGTCTCGGGTCCGTTGTTCCCGTAGGATCGATTGTAACTCGCGGTAACGTACAATTTTCTGAGTCAGGAAATTCTTCACTTTGTTGCACTGATTCTGACAAATCTGATGTTATTCTACCGTTTGTTGTCTCGTTGCGTGATATCTGTTGTGGAACTTCTACATTGCTGACGATGATAGCCTCCGGTCCAGTCTGCTGTTCTACAATATCACAATGATTAGTCAATAAATCAGGAGTTAGTGTAGCTTTTATTAGGGTGTCATTTCTTACTGGTCCAATATTATTATCAGAACTTTGGGATTCAGAGTCAACAGGATAAGTTGATGATATGTTAATACTAATGATTGGGCTAATACTTTCCTCCTGACTTGACTCATCATCATTGGTGATATATTTAGCTAGGTTCAATGCTCGTTTTTTCCGTCTCGGTGGCGGCACAATTGGGGTTTGCGTATTTTGTTCACACTTCATTATGACATCAGTCATCATAGAAGAATTTTTGCAAACTACTTTCTTATCATCGGTGATCGTAGACCTGTTACTAAGATTAAGTGTGCCATATTTCGATCCCACTGCTATTTCTTTAAAACGTGGTGTCATTGGTACTGTTTCAGTTCCTACGTCTCGGTAAAATGTAAAAGAACGCTGGCTTTTTGCAATATAGGATTCTAAGTCAGTCTGAGTATCAACACTTTGGTCCTTGACTCGTATGACAGATATTTTTGTTTGCGTGTAGGCAGGAATACCGATTCTTCGCTTATTTCGCATGGCTTTTTGACTCAACTCCATCAATCTTTGGCGAGCATTTGTGCAAATCCTCAGTTCACTCAGAGGTTCCATGATTTTTCTGTCGACGACTGATTCCATTTTAGATACAGCAGCCTCCTCCTTCTTTTTCAATTTCGAGTATAGTCTTTCAGTAACTGATGCTACAATTTCTGCTCTTTGATTGTCATGCAAAATTGGGACATGAGGCACTTTAGATTTATCACTTTGTTCATTTCTGTGTATTTGACTTGGCAGTGAAGTGATGGAGCTATTTTGATATGGTGACTGATGTGGTTCATCGGGTTGTATTAATTCCTGTGATCTGTACTGTCTTCTTTTGTGCCTGAGTGGTGCAACTACCTTTAGATCAGTGCTGCTACTTGTCCTTTCCAAAGCTGGAATAAATAGTTTATCCACCTCCTTGTTTATTTCTTCTACAATTTTAATATTTTTATCCATCGTATTTATGACATCCGAACTCCCGCTAGCAACCGATGATGCAGTCGATTCAGAGTTAGTGTTTCTTTTTGGAAGTAACCTGTTCATAATGGAACCTATTTTTGCTTCCGGGATTTCTGCTCCAAGTTGGTTTTTGTTTACATGTAAATCCCAGTGGTGGTCATCGTATGAGATTTGCCCAGTATCAGGTGCCTGTTAATGTTACAACACAATGAACAAAATTAAATCCCAATAGATATTTTACTTAGTTAATCTGAAAAAGGAGTCAAATACTTACGTATTTAATAAAGTTTCTGGTGAGTTCAGCGATGAGCTGATTGTACTGCGCCTGAAGAGCGGCTTTGGATGTGACGATGACTCCACTGCTGGGCAGTTTTGGCGTGGGCAGCTGACGCGCGCGCTCTGCCCAGCGGAGGGTTGATGCCGACTCGCCGTAACACGCGATACTCGGAGACACCGCTGTTTTAAGCAGAGAAGTAGTTGAAATATGAACTTCGCCTATGAAAGCAATAAAATGAACCCGTACGAAACACAAGATGGCTTAGTGAAAATCATCATCATCATCAGCCCGATGACCCCGATGATCCGATGATCATGATGATGATGATTCAGCTATATGGCTGACACATGTCAGTCAGTCAGCCAGTACACATACTTGCTATGATAAAGGTGTTTGCGCCGCCTGTGAAACAGTCCTTGAGCAGCCAGGTCAGTGCAGAGTCACGATACGGTACAAATCGGCCACGACCGCTGCCGCCGCTAACTAATGGAAGAAAAAAATACTTGATTAAAAGAAAGATAAACATCTCAGGTCTCCAGGCGATCAGATTCCAAAGATGTATAAGGGTGTAGTCAGAGGCATGTCCGTACATTTGGCACATGCCTATATTATTATTCCATTCGTGACAGGTTGCAAGCTCATCGCCGCATGGAACAGATATCTAGATTATCATAAGTTCAGAAAAACCTTGAACTAAAAGAGACCTTTCTCTTGGCAGTAACCTACCTTTTCTAAGTACCTATAACCTAGCTTACGTTAGCGTTTTCGTAACTAGGCAGTATATCGTGACTGAACTGTTTATTTGTAAACAACGTAATGCGTCCTCCTTTACTTGGTACCATGCCAAGTCTAACGCTTTTCCGTTAGACAGATGTTTGCTTTGAAACTTTAAATTAGCCTCTGCGTGAGGGTGACACCATCATGATTATAAATCCTGGCATGCGAACAGATTATTAAAAGCTAATAAATCATTTTCTTATAATGGACGATGTGATGACAGCTACTACCGGGTGCGGCGGTAGTCTTTAGGCTCAATTTCGTTATGGATTCCCCTAATTCCAGTATGGTGGTATTGAAATTAGCCAAATACTAATTTCACGTTTGCTATCATATGTAATCCATCCATTTTGAGAAAAAGGATCGTGACGAAATGATAGGTTTGTTGCCTGATTCTTCTAGGCTTGTCGTAAAAAGCGAATTAGAGAAAAAATTTGGGGCATGACCTAGTTTTTTATTTATTTATTTATGAGTACATAGTTAAGATTAGAAACAAAATGTAGTTTCTAAGAAGGTTCAAAATGATCCTAGTGATTTATTAGAGCCTCTAAGAGGCGCACTTTAATCCTTCCTCTATACTGATTCTCTCATAGGCCCTTTTCAGCGCCACCGTACCTCAACCTGGTCATTGACCTAACACAGGATGACCAAGAAAGAATCAGTGACACGACAAGCAAGCAAGAATTGAAATAATCGCCTTATGACTGACTTGGAATGGTCATGCCTCTTTTTAGGGCTATCACATCTACATCTGCAGGAGGATGAAGTAATACTGCTACTGGTTACCTAACAAAAACATGACAAACTAGCATGCTGTTTTTTTTATACAACTGAGGTGGCAAACGAGCATACGGCCCACATGTTTGTAAGTGGTTACCGTAGCCTATGAGCACTTGCAATACCAGAGGCATCACGCACGCGTTGTCGACCCCTCCCCCTCCCCCCTAAAGAGCTCTGGCAACCTTACTTACCGCAGGAACACAACACTATTTGCTGTGATCTTCTTTAAGGCGGAGGTACCTCTCCAGGCGGGCTGTTCCAATTTAGAGCGACAAAATCTCGCTGTGCCCTACCTCGCATTGACCTACTACTGACTACTATTATATAGTCTTTGCTACTGGTTACCTAACAGTAACGTGACAAGCTAGCTTGTTGATATATTTACCTAGAGCTGATATGACGTTGCTGAGTGCCACTAAAGACTTGTTGATATTAGCGCCTTCTTTCTGTCTGCCGCCGCCACAGCCTTCCCAGCTTGCCTTTTCGCTATAACAATAAATAAACAACATTATCCGCAAAAACAAGGAAAATCCTTTAGTCGCGTTCTTTATTTAGTACCTACTTTGCCCCATTCACTTGTGGCCATGGCTTGTGACGATTTCCAGGAAATTAAGTAACCATACAACTTTTTCCGCAGCTATACTATCCTGAAAGGGGCTTATTCTATAGTTTTTTTTTGTTTATAACTTCCCGAACTTTTCACAAATAAGCTGTTTTTAGTCTTTTTATCTTTTTATTATTACCGGTTGGTACTTAAAAAGATGGAAAACTTACGAAAAGTTCCACATCAAGCTGAAATCTAAAACAGCTAAATAAATAACAGGGTTCCCTGTGTCTTGGGTATCGGAAACGAGGTAGGTACTACGAGTACCATGGTACCATGAATAAATATTTGCAGATCATGCAAACATTGGTCCACCAGCGGGAATCGAACCCGCACCCATTGCCGCCCGCTGCGCCACTGATATCTTGAATATTAATATTATAAAAGCGAAAGTTTTTGAGGATGTTTGTATGTTTGTTAATCATGCTGTAACGACTCAACCAATTTCGTTGAAACTTGGAATACATTAAGTCCTTTACCTAGAATAGCATAATAGGCTAAAGCGGTACCACGCGAGCAAAGCCGCGGGCGGAAGCTAGTCTTGAATATTTGACTACAAAATAGCAGAATTTTTCATAGTTTTTTTGTAGATTTTCCAAATGTCGTAGAACAACCATTAGGTATTGCCTATAGGGTGTAGTAGAGTAGTGTAGAGCGTAGGTATACAATTATGGATCTTTTTTTTGGTCTAACCTATTCCGCGAGATTTCATAATAATACCCAACGCGTAGGTAATTTAGTCAGTAAGTAAATACATATTATACAACTTTGCGCAAGCATTACCGGAATGCACAGCTAAGGATTCAACGTTTAACCTACTTGGCAGCTTGTGTGCATACATACACTGCAGACTACCTAGTTAATGGTTATTCTCATTTAATTCAATAATTGAATACTTACATACCTGACCTGAGTTCATAGCGTTGTCGTCTCGGTTATTGCTAGAGCCAATATTAAGACTAGATTGTACCTACCTAACCTTGTGTTGAATATGCTTATGCATATTACCTATATATGTGTTATTATAGTCTACTCGTACTGTTGAGTAATGCAATTATGTACTGTAGCAGAGAATTTGGCCTGACATTGATAAGTTTCAGTTCAGACTAGCTGCAGCACCGCCTAACATGGTGGATCCTTGCGATCGCTCTTCTAATTCCTGTGATACAATCAATACTAAACTAATCAATGACCGATTTCCAATGATAATGACTGAATTATACATTTTTTTTTGTTTTTTTACACATAACTAGTATTCACTAGCATTTTATTAGTTTTATGTATCTTCATAGCTCGCAACGGGCTATGGGTTGTGCTCGGAGTTTCACTGCGTGATAAAATCCGACATCGATAGGTATAGCTCTCAGAATTAGCATGAAGTGGCAGTGGGCAGGCCATATAGCGCGCAGAACCAACAACCGTTTAAAGGTTCTCTAATGGTAACCACGAACCGGGCGGGGGTTGGAGGGCTACCAGATAGATCGACGACGTTGTTAAAGTTGCGGGAAGTCGGTGGACGTAAAAGTCTCAAGACCGTTCGTCATGGAAATCTTTGGGGGAGATCCATGTCCATTTTCCAGCAGTGGACTTCTACAGGCTGACGATGATGATAATGTATCCATAATGACTATGAACCCATTTTGGCAATCAATGTGAACTGCTAAGGTTTCAAAATATTTATTTCGAGGTCTCAGCAGCCACTAGAAATAAAACTACTTTATAGATATGATTCAAACACTTATTATACAATAGGTGGTACCTATATATAGTACTGATGTCCTATCCAATTCTTACCTTCCTGCAAGATCAGCTAAGTGAAGCGTCCCATGGGGTAGTACTATGTCGAGCAGAGCGTGAGACCGTGATGAGGTAGAATTGCGCCTGGTGGCCGCAGTGCGTCGCCTTCGCGTCCCTTCGCTGACCAGACAGAGTAGCGATTCTATATCGTTCACTGCTACTCGGCGAAGATCTTGTAAAAAATATTATCAGGACTCAGTTTTTACTAGCTCACAACATGCATTATCTATCTAGCTAATCGAACTTCTGGCACACAATCACATATCTCGTGCTTCTTTATTAAGTTTTTGTGTATATCGTTCTTCCATTTTCGTGCTATTATTCACATGTTTATAACTATTTCTTGCTTTTTACGTTTGATGTGTGTTTGATATGTCCTAATTTGTGTGTTTTCCTTCTATTGTGATTTGTATTGAGTGCCAAGAAAGTAAATTAGGGGGTAGAAACGGAAATGGAAACGGTATTTGGGCGCAGTATTAGTGCTTACTTTGCACGTACGGTCCTCTGATAGGATGCTCTCTTACGCGGAGATCCTTCCGCGCGTTGCCTCTCCGCCGGGGCAAGGAGTGGCAAGCGGGGATCGCCTCAACTAGCAGGTCGTGAACCCGCTCGTTGTAAATCTCCAGAAAACTGTAAAACATAAGGCATGTCACTGGCTCGTTCTGAGGCCAGAATCCCAAATGTCGGTTACTCAATTGTCACCCTGAGATGTGGAAAGGGAATAGTTTACCGGTTTTATATGGTGTCACGAATAGAGCCCCTACAACCGTCAAGCTATTTACTTATCACGTCTCACGGTGACGAGTGAGTAAGTCACGAACATCACGGTTGGGTACATTCATATGTTGAGAGGCGTTGGAAAGAACCCGTGAACAAAGTGAACTAATGCCTTCAAAGGAATATTTTTTTAGCCTGTTCTAAAGCCGTGTTCAAACGGCGTGCGATAGCGATATGTCATCTAAAATACTTTTTAAATTTATTCGATAATGATCCTTACGTCTACTTATAAAAAATAATTTTGAGTTTGACATTTGAGGGCGGGTGTACGAACTACGATATAAGATCGCAAGCCCCTAAAAGTCGAACTCAAAATTGACTTTATTCAGTAGATCATTTTGAAATTAATTTTAAATTAAATACCTATAGCACGCCGTTTGAACGGTAGATATTTTGTTAGGTTAGTTAGCGCACATAAATGACATTCTGCTTAGTGAAAGTTTCTAAAGTTTAAAACAACAAATGATTTATTAACTTGTTGTCGGTAGTTTATTCGTTTCAAACCAGGGAACTATGTGCTCATTAAAAGTGTTTTAACAACCCTTTGTCACGTATTAGGGTTCCGTACCTCATTTGGAAAAAACGGAACCCTTATAGGATCACTTTGTTGTCCGTCTGTATGCCTGTCTTCTGTCTGTCAAGAACCTTTTTCTCTACACCTATTGCTTCTAGTGACAAAAATATTATATAAAAATATATTTACTTCTAGTGACGAAATGTATATACCCACTCCGGTAATATGGCGAGTTTAAGTTGTTATTGTAGGTAGTTATTCGAATTTATGGTGAAAATTTCTCCGGCTTTACAACTGAGATTGTAAAAGTCGTAGTTTTAGGTAAGTAGCACGGCATGCCATAAATCGTGGTTGGCGCGAAATAGTAGACACAATAAAAATATTCTGATTGAGGTTCAACGAACATTTTAAACCGATTTTAAAAAAGGAGGAGGACTGATTTAATGCATTGTCACCGATAATGTACCTACTCCGTAATGGAATGTGTAGGGACCATGTTAATGCCATTAATCCAAGCACGTCGAGATTTTGCGATTCATCATTAATTGACTTCATAAATTATCGAAACATTTTTATTAGACTATTTAAAAAGTATTTACCATTTGGTGCCATTCAATTTTGATGAAAACAAAGATTAGCTATAGGTATTAGAACAAAATGATTTTACCTAGAATTCAATTTATCATATCACTAAGCCTAACGCAAAAAAAACTAATCTAGCGGAATTTCAAACAAAGAAATTCCGAAAATTATAACTTCTAAAATTTTTGTCAGAAAATTAATATTTCTATTTAAATTCATCGGCGCTCTTGTGAGCTACACAACTTTTGAGCACTGTAACTTCTAAAGCTTTCTATTTACAAATACCTAAGTTAGATTATGTCAATAACTGAAAAGTTTCTTACTTTAAATATTTTCCTAATAAGCTGGCTAAACAAACACAATTTGAATTTCAAACTTCGCTCTACACCAGGGCGGGTGGACGATAATCACGCGGGCGGGCGGCAGCTGGGCGGCGAACCAAACACTGTGATCCAAAGGGAGTGTGAAACCTTACTAAAAATCGACACTCTACACGTGAACCCTTTGTTATCGTAATAACTTGGTATAGCTGCTAATATCTAGAGAAAGTTATCGGTCTATGGTTTCAATTAGAATTTGGCTCTTTGGCAGTTAGGTACTTTTGTCCAAGTCAATCTAAAATTCTGAGTTATGGACCTAGTAGCATAGTTTGATACAGAACATTAAATAATTGTTATGTAATAATTGTTTTGGGTATACAGATACCTATCAATGCGTATAGATAGGTACCTATGTACCTAATAAAGATATCAAATATAATAATAATACGATATCAATGCCAGGACGTCAGCCCTGTTGTTGCCCAGGTTTGTGTTATGACTCTTTGTCCATTTGATTAGCACTCTATGATTCACACTTAGTTGTTGGAGTGCATTATGACATTCCAGTATCGATTTGGACCTGGTGTAAAGAAGGAGCAAAACTTGTTCCTACAGAAGCGGACAAGAGCCTAACAAATCCACCAACGGCGGAAATCAAAAACAGACTAAGAGTACACTTTGAAAAAGAGCACCAGAAGCTCTGGGAAAGCAGAAAGGACTGTAAGCATGCGAAAGTCATGCTCCCGTGCCCAGACAAGAAGTCCACCTACACCATAATAAAGATGAAACGCGAGGACCTGCGAATGTTGGTGGGCATCATCACAGGTCACTGTGAATTAAACCATCACCTGTACAAGACAGGGGCTACTGACAGTGGATTATGTCAGGGCTGCCTACTGGGAAAAGAAGCAGTAGAGCACGTAATTTTGCACTGTGCAGCCACGGAAGAGGCCAGGACCACATCGGGTCTGCGGGCCGCGATCGGAAGCGGCTCCCAGACACCGCCGCATACAGGGATACTGAGAGAATGTTACCAACGACCCAAAGTCCTGCTTCGCTATTTTAAGGAGCTGGGCTGGCTGGGGTAGGGTTAGCATAGGGGTGAGCGTTCTTGGGGGCCCCCGACCCCAACGATCGAAGCCCCGGAGCTCTCTGGACGTCAGGGGGGGTCGGATTGCCACGCCGATGCCGCCCCGGGTCTGCCCCAGTGATGGGGTGCCCAGAGGAGAACAACCTCTTTAAAAAATTATAAGGCGGGAAAGCGATGGGGTGAGAGTTCTTGGGGGCTACTGACCCCCTATGAATGAAGCCCCATTGCTTCCTGGCCGTTTTAGGGGGGATCGGAGCGAGGCCGATCCCGCCCGGGATGGTGACAGCGTAGGACTGCCGTTGCCAGCAACCCTCGTTGGTAACGGCAGCCTTGCGCCGTCTGCCCCGTGAGGGGGGCGAGCGGTAGCCCCTGCCGAGTGACAGGGGACTTTTCGGGTCCGTGGGTGGTCGGTTCCGGCTGCTCGTAAGCGGATCCGGGATGGCGGCGGCACTCCAGGCAAGTGCCGCCGTGAGCTCCGCGCACATCGTGCGTGGGTTCTGGGCGTGGCTATGGGTGCCATTTCCGGGATTGTGCTCCACAAACAGGCAAAATGCGAGAGGGGCACCGGTGCGTTTCATTGGAGATCCCGGAGCCCCTTGACATGCATGGAGGCTGGCCAACGTGGTGGTTTTAGTCGGTAAGAGTCCGACATACCCTTCTTTTGCCCCCGCAAAAGGAGGGATCCATGAGGATTTCCCCACGTTAAAAAAAAAAAAAAGGGTGACAATGCACAAAACACCCCACAGCGAGAAGTCAGCGCAATTCTAACCACCCCCGATTGGAATTAGAATTAGACGATATCAATGGCCATATCTTATCCAGTAGGAAGTCTATTCAAGTACGATATTATAGGAAAGACCTAGACCGTGCGTTTAAGTGCGGGTCCACATGGCACAGATTTCGCTGTGCAACGTGTTACGCAGACTAAAGTCAGTACCGTGTGGACGGTCTATTTAAATATACCTACGTGCATTACCCGTCATTAACCTTCATAACTGCAATCTTACGCCCTGCATGTAGACATGTGGAATATTAGCAGAGATAAAGCCATGATCGCATCATCAGGGTGTGGATTCGCGTGCCGCCCTCCGCGGCCTTGGCGAGGAAACCATTTATTGCCATTCAAACCTAATCAAATACAACCCCACCACAGTATACAAGTGTTGCGAACACAATCGTAAAAACTTCCTAACAAAAATGTGAAAACTTTGGAGCGTTATCTATTTGAATTAATTGTTTAGGTATTGGGCACTGGAGTTGGCGTGGTTGTTGGTACCAAACGTTTGAACTTTTTCGATTTTCGTTAGATTCTCCCAAGGCGATAAAATTCAAGTGCCTACTCTACTTTACAGGTGGTACTCTAAAAGTAGGTAAATAATTGATGTAAAATTCAACAGTTTGATTCAGATTTATTGCCCGATCATGTTTGCTTGGACGTTGCTTACACGACTTGGTAGGCACCTAACTACATTTTTCGTAGGACTACTGCTACTCTACTGGAACAACATTTGCATGGAGCCCAATCGAGGTTTTTTTCAATTTTCATTCTTTCCTGTAGTATGTAGTTGGTATCTAAGTACCTACTCGGGTAGGCAGGCACTCCCAAGTGCTATTTATTTATACCTACAAGGTGATTCACAATATTATCAAAATTTAACATTTTAATTGAAAAAACTCTATACAATGATCGTCTGTTTTGGGATCAAATTAGTTCAAACTCAATTTATTCTGCTGTTGCTATAAATCTTGCTGTCAAAATCCCGTCCGTTTAATAAATACCTAAGCAGCATTGAAAAAGTTGGAAAACATGAAAGAAAAAAATTTAGCTCTAGCGCTCGTCGCTTCCGTCGCTCCTCCATTTTGTAGCTCTGTTTTTTTTTTGGGACATGTTTGTACTACAAGGTGCTTATTAAATATGTACCTACTTATACTTATTAAATGTACTTGTACCTACTTAAACTTATATTTTTTTCGCTACGTACCTACTTTAGTTTTATTTTTATTAATTGAGTAAGCCTCTTTCTTCCGAAGGGGAATCACCTTGTAGTAGGTACAAAAATTTATCAAAAGTTTTGATGTTTTTTAAAAATTTATTTTAAAAAACATAGATCTACAAAATGGTGTGAAAGCAACTCAGTTTGTTTGGAAAATAGGATCGCGTGCGCTCACACCTATGGCTTCTTCGCACGAAATGCATGAATGACACAAACAATCTACACTGGCAATTTCTATAGGTACCGCAAGATTTAGCACGTGAGTTCAGTACATAAGTACCTTGGCCGTGGTAGACGAAACTTAGCTGAACGGCGCGTGCGATATGTCAACTTCAAAGTGATCATAGTGATTTTATTGAAAAAAAAAAAACTAAAATACATTTCAAAATGATTCTTATTTCTACAGAATAAAGTCAATTTGAGTTTGGCTTTTAGGGCCTTGCGATATCTTTGGGCAATATCGCACGCCCTCAAATGTCAACACAGAATGGACTTTTACAAGTAGGTGTAAGGATCATTTTGAAACAAATTTCAGGTGACATATCGCACGCTGTTTGCACACCGCTTTATTCAGTTACAATGTTTTTTTCTTTTGCTATGCTTTTGTTGAAGGTGTGAATTCGAGCATCGGGCGAATTCTCGCTGCAGTGTTTGCATGTTTAGCAGAAACTTGCATATCTATTGTTCCGAATTGATTTCCATCTATTACTAGTAGACAGGGAATCCTAGTAGGTAGGTAAGTATAATGATCGACGAAGCTATTTTAGAAAGATACATAGAAAATGCTATAATGCACACCATAAAAGTGCAAACAACAATAAAAACTAAACTATGTGATACAATGGGCGCTCTTATCGCTATGTTACCTACAAACTAAAGCGTGTTTTACCAAAGTGCCAGCACTGAAGAGCACTGGCGGTGTGGTGGGAGTAACCCCGCCTTCCGATCCAAAGGTCTTTGGTTTGAATCCCGGTCGTGCACCAATGACTTTTTAACTCGGAAATTATGTGTGCAAATTATGATCGAAAACGGTGAAGGAAAACGTCGTGAAGAAACCGGTATGACCTAGAACCAAAAAAAAAGTTGAAGACATTGACACTTAATTATCAGACATTTAATCTATTCACCACACTTGTTCTTAAACCAACGATCACTGGCCCTTTTTAGGGCCACCATACAACAACTTGCTCACATACCTTAAGATGTTTGCTTGTCGTGTCACTGATTCTTTCTTGGTCAACCTGTATTTGGTCAGTGATCAGGTAGAGGTATGGTGACCCTGAAATGGGCCTATGACCGTCGCGTCGTCGGTGAAAGATCATTGAAGTGAAAGGATTAAAGTGCGCCTCTTTTAGGATCCTTTCGTGCCCATGTCACATTTCTTCGATTTTTTAGGTTTAGCACATACATTTTCCGAATGGAAAATCCATTACTTAGTGCACGATCGGGATTCGAACCCACGACCTGTGGATCGGTCGGAAGGCGGAGCCACTACCGCCACTCCACCAGTGCTCTCACCCATTATGCAGGCAAGCACCGGTGAGTGGTGAAAAGTGAATAGCTTGCCGGTTTTAGAGGCGCTTTATGTGACACGATATAAAAAACGGTAACCTATTCCATTTTCAGAAACTCACCGGCGACAATGGAGTAACTTACGAAAATAAAGGTCAGTGAGTTCTCAGTTTTCGACCGTGATAAGTGAATAGCTTACCCTTTCTTGTATTATGGTGTCTACTACAAAAACCAGTAATCTATTCACTTTTCACGGCCAAAGAGTTAAAAGTGAGAACTCACTGACTTAGACTAGGATCTCAGGAAGGTACCTGACAGAGAGCTCCATCGGCTGCAAGTCAGCGAGCGCCCGACACAGTCGCGGCACGAGGCCCGGCTCGGCGTCTGTCCCCATCATGGTATGCGTTTTCCCGGTGGCGCTTTGCCCGTACGCCATCACACATGATGAGCGTCCTTGCAGCACACTCGAGATCACCTCTCTCCCGATGGATTCGAACACCTGTGAAATAAATCATCACGTACCTACTCTACTCACCTACCAAACCACAACAGCAAAATATGCATGCCGGAAAGATGAAGAAGCATTATCTTTGGGTGGCTTCCGCATCATCATCATTTCAGCCTTAAAATGTCCACAGCTGAACATAAAGCCCCACAGATTTCGAGACGTCCTATCATTTGGAATTTGCCCATACTCGCCACTCTGGGCACGCGGATTTTCGAGCGCAGTTATATTATATATGTCTAAGCACTCTTCTAATATAATTGTACCTTTTCTTGGGTCGCATACGATGGAAGATTGGCTGCACAAGCACTGTCAAAGGTGAAGTCAGCATAGTACCGCCGAATACGCTCGCGGCTGTCTCCTGCGCCTGACAAACTGACCTGAGCAAAGATACGGGAACAAAATAAAATAGAACAAAAAGGCGATTGATTGTATCCACAAAAGCTCGCTAAGCTCTATGTAATCAGCTCAAGGTATGCTTAATGTCCTCAGCCTCACTTACTTTTGTATTGGTTATTGTAACTGTGTGCTCATCAGCTACATTCACCACGGAAATGCGTTCTCTATCTGATTTCAGCTCTCTGAAATCAAAGTATCTAGGTGGTTTTATTCTCTTTCCGTAGGAGGTACTTATGTATTTACAAAATTAAAAGATATGAACAAAGAGGATAGAATAAAATCGAAGTTAGGTATAACTTATCAAAGACTATTTAAAACACTACGTGTAACTTTTACATAAAAACCAACGAAAGGTAGCTAGAAAACGAAAATTCTAAAATCGAACTGGTTTTTATTTTCTAGAATTTTCGTTTTGTGCCAGACAGAATCATTGACATTGCTTTTTTCCGATTTTCTGTAGAAATGAGGTTTTCTGTATTTTGTATTTATGAATAACAAGCATACCATCACAGTAGGTACTAAGGTAATTTTAATCATAATCAGTAAAATAATAATATATGCTTGGACATAAGACAATAATTTATCAACTACGATGTATTTTCTTAAACCTAGCACTTGCCTGTCTGTAAACGGTCTTACTCGTATAGCCAATTTTACGTTAGACATTAGTTTAAATAAAATTAAATACTTTAGTCACTTCACTGCAAACTCAAATGAAATCACTACAGCTTCTTGTTAGCTGTAGCTAGCAGACGTACACAACACACAGTACAGATTCCTGTGCTGGACGAAGCTATTTTTGTTTCATTTGCTTCCTGTCCCGAATGCATTTACATACCTATTGGGGAAAGTGTGCTGGGTGGGATAAAAATAGAGCGTTCTTATTAGTACCTATTATGGTACACTCTTCGCCCCAAATTGTGATCTTACGATTTCTAGTTCTCCTTATCATACCAGTAAATCTTTATAGTATAACAGTTTAACCTATTTTGACCTAGGTACTAAATTCCACGCAAATTGGATGGACGCGGACGGACGGTTCGAAAGCTATGATTTAGCAAATAAACATACAAAGCCTAATAAAAAGAGTATCGTATAGTAATCTATTATATACATAGTTTTGTTGTTAAATTACATATACACAGTGAAATAGGATGATTGAGTGCACCGCACAGACCAATAGGATGCGGTGCACCGTCATTTTTCGAGTTGGCGCCAAGAGGTCCATTTATTAAACTTTACTTTTTTCTAGGAGGTAGGGCACAGCGAGATTTTCTCGTTCTGAATTGGAGCAGCCCGCCTGGTGAGGTACCTCCGCCTTACAGAAGATCGCAGCCAAATAACATTATTTGTTTCAAATAGTGTTGTGTTCCTGCCAAGTTCCTGCCAAGGAACATATATACTCTAATGAGCCTGCGATGAGTAAGGTCGCCAGAGCTCTTTAGGGGGAGGGGAGAGGGGTCAGCAACGCGTGCGTGATGCCTCTGGTATTGCAAGCGCTCATAGGCTACGGTAACTGCTTACCAACAAATAAGCCGTATGCTTGTTTGCCACCTAAGTCGAATAAAAAAAAAACTTGACTAAATGCTGACTTGACTATGACTAACGAAAGAAAATGAAGAAACTTATCAAGAAAAAATACACGTGAGACTTGGTGGTAAGGCCTTAGATGCCATAGCCAGCCCAAAAGGGAAAAAAAAGATGCAAAAAAAAAATCAGATGTGTCATGTCAAAAGATGTGAAATTTGTAATGCCGAAAAAAGAAAGTTTGTTTTTATTCTTGTTCTAACGAAGTTTTCTTGCAATTAAATTAATCCGAATACAGAACAAACGAGAAAAGGTAAATTAAAAGTAATTTTTACTATGTACCTAATTGTAAACGTAACTTGTAAACAAATACAATATCTCTTGAAATATTCGTAAAGGTAGTTTCGGTAACTCAATTTGCCACAGCGATTCCTAAAATCATTTCTATATCTCTAAAGTTACGTTCGTTATCGTTATTACATTGTGTCACAAGCACAAAGTTTTCTAGATTATCTACTACTCTATTTGAAAACATTGGTCTATGTAATAAGTCCACTTTATTCAAAAGATAAATCTTCCTACTTATGTGTTATTACTTATCTACCTTTTTACTCATTTAATTCAATCTGATAATATTCTATGCTCCATTTACATAACATAATTTACATTACAAAGTATTTCTGCAAGAGACTCAGTCCCAATCCTTATGTTTAACTATTTTTATTCTGAATGTCTTGAAAGATGCTTGTGCGGAACCTTACATGGAAATTTTGGAGATCCACTCGTTTTGAGAAGAGATTTTTGGCATCTGAGCCAGTGAAACCACAACCTGATGTCAATGATGGAGTGGATCCTTTGCAGGTAATTTTGAATTATAAAATTAAAACTATGCATAAGCCCATCAGAAACCTCTGAAAAATTGCAGCAGACATTGATTGGGGCAGTTAGGTTCTAGAGTGGAAACCAGACACCGTTCAGCGCAGTGTAGAACATTTGCTGTAGAACCAAAAATCATAGGAGCATACACTCACACAAACAATCGCATTTATAATACACTACTGGAAGGAAACTCTGGTGACTTTGTTTGCATGATGTTATTTTCATACAAACATCAACTCCCACATTCACCTCCACCAGGATTGAGTTTTGGGACTTACTTTCTTAGTTACCCCTGAACTTCACCAGGAAATTGCCCTCCAAATTTTATACTACTAGGACTGGTTTGGGCTGTGCGTTGATTGACAGTCAGTAGGTAACATATTTGTTTTATTCATAGATATTGATTATAGAATTAGTAGGATTTAAGTTTAATTTTGTTTCCAGGCAGAAGCTTTGGACAAAGACATCTGCCTGCTGGTAGATGAGAAGGACAAATTCATAGGCACTGCTACTAAGAGGGACTGCCACAAAGTGGGACCTGATGGGACTGTTCTGTTGCACAGAGCCTTCAGTGTGTTCCTCTTTAATAAGCGGGGAGACATGTTCTTGCAGAGGAGATCTAGCCAAAAAGTAAGAACACTACGTTTTTAATGTTTTTATGGAGAAGTTTCTATGGAAACTAATATTTCATAATGAACCTTATGTTGTCTCTCTACTAAGGTCATGCTTATCTCTGTAGGACACAGAAATGAAATAATCACTAAAAATGTTATTCTAAGGTCTATCCTAGAAAGTTAGGCTAGTACTAGAGTTTAGTGCAGACAACAAGCATAAGATAATTAATGAATGCTTTAATTGAATGTGTTATATATAGTTAAAATTTTATTTGAAATGTTTGAACGCCCAAGTCTAGACTTGTCCCGTGAACTGACTGTTAATGTACCTGATTCACAAACAATAAATGAATTACTGAATTACTGATAAAGTCAACATCAAAATTAAATCGTGATTGGGCAGTCTCAAATATTACAAAAATGAAGTAATGTTTCATGAAGAAACTATGATAGAGTTAATAATCTGTTTTAAAAATTCTGTGTAATTCTTGTAAAATACATCTTATTAAAAGGATAAAGATAATCGAAATTTCGAAAAAGTTATCAACTTGCGATGCTGACTGTACAGTGTAATCACAGTCATTTTAGAACAACTGATGGTATGAATGACCTTATGTTTTCAGGTGACTTATCCTGATTATTATACAAATGCATGCTGCAGTCATCCATTGTATATTGATGACCAGCAAGAGGATATCATTACTGCAGCCAGACGCAGGCTTAACCATGAACTCGGTATACCGCTAAGTGATGTAAGTTGACCCCAATTTTTTATATTTTTAAATATATTGTCTTCAGTTTGTAATGTTTTTTCTTACCGCTGGATTAGTTTCGCATCTTGCGTATGCGCATCGGCGAGGTGCAACTCAAGCTCGCGCTTATTTAAATTACTCCACCCGAAATAAGTCGCTTTTCTTTCTTGTCGTGTCACTGATTCTTTCTTGGTCATCCTGTATAAGGTCAGTGACCAGGTTGAGGTATAGTGGCCCTGAAAAGGGCCTATGACCGTCGATGAAAGAATCAGTGTAGTGAAAGGATTGAAGTGCGCCTCTTAGGGGCTCCTTTCGTGCACAATAAGTCGCTTCGAGTATCTATATGGTAATGTCCAAAGGCGTACCTTCCTACAGAGCTACACTTTCCGCATTTCGAGCTACAATACGTATCTTGATCTGTTTGCAGATGGATCCCGAGCTATTCACATACATGACGCGCGTGCACTACCACGACCCCGGCGATGGCGTGTGGGGGGAGCACGAGATCGACCACGTGCTGTTCTACCAAAGCGATGTCAAAGTCAAGCCGAACTCCAACGAAATATCAGAGTACTGTTTTGTGCCTAAAGCCGAGTTCAATTCGTGAGTACCATTCCTTATTGGATTAAGGATTGGACCTTTTTAAACCCAACGTAAGTGCGAAAGTGAACCTTTCGGGTTTTTCCTTTTGACCGTGTGGCTAACCAGAATTCTTATTGCCATTGTAAGCACAATTTTGAACCATAAATCTTTGAGACTGTCAGCTTACGCCACTGCCTATACAAAAACGCAAAGTTGATGGTACGGAGCCTTGTACAGTTGCCTGCACTTATATGTATACATTTCGTAATCTTCGAAATGATCACAGTACATCTCCATCTGTACCTACTGTGGCATCTTTTGAAAATTATGAAATGTATACATCTCACTGCAGTCGACTGTACTTATTTAATTCTATTACACACCAAACACCATATCTTTACAGATATCTTCCCACCCTGGAAGGACCCCTCACACCATGGTTCAACATGATCCGCCGCCACCGACTGAAACTTTGGTGGGACAATCTGCATCGCCTCAAGGAGCTCGCAGAACCAGATAAAATTCATAAATTTTCAAATGAAAAGTAATTTCTTTTTTACCACGGATAACGCGCTAAGGACCGAGCTAATAGTACGTACCAACTATTTTTCAATCATTGCATTTATGTTAATCCAAGTTTTAAGTTAAAGTGGAGTAGGTGGATGTTAGTAACTATTTTACTATAAAATAAACTGTTCAACACAAAACAACACGATTTCTGAGATAGTTAATTGATTAGCGGAATAGTACTAGATATTTGTTGGTCTATTATATATCTAACACGATTTTTGTTCCTTAGCAGATTTATTTCTATAATTTTCCTAGCAATTAAATTCATTATCCTCTTATCGATATAAGTTATTAAAGTTTTTTTCAGTAATAAGTACCTATTGGTTAATCCTAATTTCGTATATATAAGAATGGTGCCTAAAATAAACCTATAATTGGAATAGATAATAATCATTGTTTTATTTGATTAACAATAAATAAGGATTTTTTGTTGATTTTTTCAAAGACATGTCCCAATTTAATTGGGACCATTCACAGTTTTCCCACGATAGCCACGATTTTTTAAACGACTTAAAAAAAAGGAGGAGGTTCCTAAATTGGTTGTATTTTTTTAAGTTTGTTTCCTCAGAACTCTGTCATTTTATAAACCGATTTGGAAAACGATTTTATCTTTCAGATGAAATTTCAATGGGAACACCATCGATATTTCATCAAAATCGGTTTAGTTGTTAGGTTTATAAATCAAAATAGCTGGAATAAAATATCATCCAAGTATACGAATTGCGTATTTTTTGTGCTTTTCTGAGACTTCAGTCATGTTGACGGCCACAAGAATAGTCTTCCCTTAGACACTTGAAGTCGGTTTTTTTAGTTTTTAAAACATAATTATCAATTTGCGCCATAGAAAGTCATAAGAAATATGGGACTTCTGTTTATTCATAAATGGGTTTCAGTAGCTCATCAGAACTACAAGCATCAGATGCTGAAGAGGTCGTGAGCCGCCTCGTCCCAGGCCTATAATACCCAGTCACCCACTGAAGCGTTCGATTTTCTCTAGGTTTCCTCTTGCGGTACACCTTCCTCTTAGCGGGAGACTTGGGTGCTTCGGTGTCGGTCAGCGAGCGGAGTAAGTACGCCGTGCGCGCGAACTTATTGCCAGCGTGCAGACCGTTCTTGTAAGCGGTGTGGAGGTAGCGTACCGCTATTATTTGCAATATCTGTGGCAATCACACTTCACACTAGGTGGTAGGTATTTACCTACCACCTAGTGTGAAGTACAGGGATACTTTCGTAGGGATTTCCCTACGAAAGTATCCCTGTCTCTCTGTCGGCCTATTGTTTGCTTGCTTGTCGTGTCACTGATTCTTTCTTCGTCACTTGTATTAGGTCAGTAACCAGGTTTAGGTATGGTGGCCCTGAAAAGGGCCTATGACCGACGGTGAAAGAATCATTGGACTGAAATACTGTCTGCCTGTGTATTTATAACGTGTACGTTTTCACGACTAAACGACTGAACCGATTTTGTTGTTTGGTATAGGTAAGGAAGGAAAAGAAGTCTCCGGGTTCTTTCTTCTATAAAGCTGGCTGAAAGTTATACCGTGTCAAAACTAACTACCTAATTTATAGGTTGATAGGTATCTTACCATGGCAAGAATGATAAGTGCCATCACAGCATTGAATCTCCAGGAGACTGACATCATTTCGTTTATCAACTTCTCTTCACAACCATCCTTCGATATCGTGAGTTGCTTCTGCAAGAAATACTTGAAATAATACAATGTCAGGGAACTTATCATGATATGCACTTGCAACATAATAAGTTGAGCGTCAACTGATTACCTACTAACGCACGAGAACTTCGGTATCAAGATTGCTATTTATAACAAAGATGAATTTCCAAAAGACGTAGAACAATGTTTTACTGCTTATTGGGGATAGCATAGTTATGAATCACCTTGCATAGAACTTACAGCTGGATCGTATTTGTAAATGGCACCCATTTGGGTGACCCCGTGGTGGATGCACGGATAAAGCGCGTCTATGGAACAACAGCTGTAGGGTACATTGTCAGCAACGAACTTTCGATCTGCACTGTAGAAAAAAAAAGCGCTTATGACTCTTTGAAACTCTAGGAATCTTTGGTATACCTACAACTACATTAGTTCAAGACTGAGTCTGAGATAGTTACCTACGCAAAAAGTATGCCTAGCGAGATATGTAGCGTAGTAAGGTACCTACCATTGTAACTTCACATCACCATCACCATGGCAACAGCTACACTACTCTTTACGATTGCGCTTTTAGCGTAACAATCCAGGTCAAGAGTACCTACCTACCTACCCTAAACCGACGAGCATGTATGAGGAATGTGATGAGAGTGAATGAAGCAAAAGAGGTAGGTATGTCAGGAGCGTAGCAAGTGGAAAGTCGTGGTCTCTTTCTACCTCTCCTCTGGTAATTACTTACAATGTTTTTAACTCCCCGCTCTCTCCAGTTGTAAACCAGGGTATGAAGAACCACTCCTGTATGGAAGTTTATTATTACGTAACAATCATTTGGCACCGCGAAGAACCTGGGTAAGCTATGGTGACCACTGATGGCTGGTGAGGCGCACTTTAATCTTTTCACCACACTTCACACATTATTTTACCCTTTTCAGGGCCAACATATCTCAAATTCTCAATCTGCTCACTGCAGGATGACCAAGTAAGTGATGCAAGTAATTATGGGAAAGCTATTGTAGCGTTAGATACCCTATCGGCTTGTACCTAGATATATGTATAGTGTAGGTATACACAGAGTAGCGTCCAAAGCCTCGACCTATGAAACTTGCATCCATAATCACCTGGTAGCTGACCCGTCCGCAGCAGTGGAAGCGCGTCTGCAGCCGGTCGATCGCCACCTTGGAGGGGAGGTGGTGAGCATACCGCAGCATGGCTTTTGTAATCCCGCCTTTTATTTTTGCTGAATAAAACATAGATATCTCGCTTATAATAATTTATAGGTAAGTAGTTGGACCGGTACATAGATACCTACTAGAAGTTAGCACTTTAGGTATTATAGTCATGTCGTTAGGTACTTTAGCATTGGCTATATTTTTGTTTACTTCTTTCATTGTATAAATATTAGTACGTGTACCTACTTACGTAAGGTGCTATGTAGGTACATAACACATTTTTTTCAATGTTAACCACCTAGTGTATATTATATTAGATTAGATGTATATTAGAAGGTTTATTTGTACCTATAGGTAACCTATAGGTAACCCTGTTTTAGGAGTCAGGTATTCATCTTGAATTTGTACAATGATTTAGGTACTCAATTAATGTTATTCTATTCTATAGTCGGTAGTTACCGACCGTAACTGTTGTATTGGGGGTTGGTAGATAAGTTTACCTACCAACCCCAATACAACAGTTAAGTTGACGACCACCATGGTATGAATAGAAACAGGTTTACGCGAGCTTGTAGATTCGATTCCCGTAGCGTTGGTCATGGACTCACAGTTTCTTACAGGATCTGGGTGGGCCTATAAGTAGGTAGGTACTCTTTAATATTAGGTGTAGTTATGTAAGGATACCACCTCTTATTATTGTCGATTGAAGTCCAGAATAGAACATGATAGCAAGAAATATGATTATCATGATGATGAGCGCCCAAATGTAGTAGAAGAGTCCATTTGTTACATCATACTCCCGTTTTGGGAGACCGGCTTTGAAAAGTTGATAGAGCCCGTAGAGCTGGAAAGGGCAGTAGGTAGGTAGCCTTAGAGACATAACTTACAAAAAATGCAGATAGGTACCTAGCTACATACCTCCTATACCTACCTCAATAACCACAGCGATAATAGAACCACACGCAATTATAACCGGGATTGCATTCCCATCAGGCCAGCACACCAAATCCAGTAGAGTTCCTTCTTCGCTGCGTATGCCTTCTGAAGTGTTGACCAGCCAAATCAGGTAAAATATAACAATGGGCATGCAAGCCATCAGAAGCATCCGTATATTATTGAAAGAAGCCCAGGTAAGATTCATCTTGAGTACATCCAAGGAAGCAGTACCTATAGCAGAGCCTCAAGCAGAGCAAGCATAGGCGGGCCTCCAAAATCTTTGAAACTACCTTTAGTACCTCTCCGACCTGAGTATTATACAAAGTTACCATAGCCTTTATGAAAGAATAATTTTATAATTTTCTTTCATTTTATGGCGTCTGCTGTTTTTACAGTCATGGCAAGCTTGCAGCCGGTTATATACAAAAGTACTCTGTGGCACGCAGTGAGTGACATACTATATATTAGATCCTCGTTGGCACCACATATTAGTACTATGTTATCTATGTATTCTAGTTGGCACGCAGTGCGTTATGCGTTACGTGATAACATCTTTGCAGCCAGGTCGATTGTCGCATATATGCTGTCACTTATGTCAGTTTCGGGAGTAATAGTGTTCTGTGGTCAGTTTTGTTTGACTTTGACGTAAGTGCGCACGATTTTTATTTATTTTCAGTTTTCAAAACAAAACAAAAGTGATTTTATTTTTATTTCATTCTACTTTAGTTATTAATACGTGAAAAACAAATATTATTACGTGCCCATCATTAATACTATGAATGAACAACAATCTCGACAATTATGGGTGATAAAATTTTGCATAAAAGTGGTCTATCCAAAGTACAACCTCTACGTTTTTCTGGTTTATCTCGCTATAAAGTATAGAATTTGGTGGCAAAGGCAACTATCTGGTTCAAAAAGAATGGAAACTTATCGATTCAAGACTATTCCTCAGCATGTTGCGAAATGCCTGCTCAAAAACACATTGGAAGATTATTTACCTGTTTTTGTAGATAAGTGTGTTATCATTTCAAAAGAGCAATTCATACAGCTTTGTAGTGAAAACCTATACTACTTAGACAATGGAGTGCTGTGGCTTGTAATGAAACTTTCCAGTGAAAGCAAAACAAAATTCAAAGAAAAGGATAGCGACAAACCAAACACCAAAAACAACCTGAACAAGTTAACTTCAGAGATCTACAAGTTGCTCTGGACTGATAACAAATCTGACAGTCTGGATAATATCAGAATAGTGCCAGTGGTGGGCTCAAACACTATCCCTGAAGGGGAGGCTTTTACAACTGAAAATGAATTTTACAATATCTCATCTTCATTTGGTTTGAGAAACAAAAATTTTGAAATAACATTCCATCCTGTACCTTCATTAGATTATCAACCGAAAATGGCTACATCAACTGAAGTTAGCCTTATTTTAAATGAGTATGAACTATCTATGGAGTTTTTAAGGGAAATTTTAGGCAACTATTTTGAAATTCCAAGGGCACTGAGTGTGAACGATGTGTTTAGCATAGAACTGAGTCCTGAAATAACTGGCCACCACCTTTACAAGTACCAGGACTTGGTTGCAGCAGCTGGAAAAGTGTACTTCAAGTGCAAAACTCTTACATTTGAAGAGAAGACAGACAGTCAGAAAGATTCAACAGAAGAAAATGTTATAAGTACAACTTCAAGTATCACAACCAAAGAAAATAAAAATATTATTAGAACTTACTTCATAGCAAAAGGTGTAACACAGATGTCAATGACCGAATTCTTGCACATGCTGAAACCAAAAGATGAGTTCTTTATGCTTCAAGGATCAGAAAATAGTAATCTATTACATCAATGTCCAACAGGACTAAAGGAAAAGTTTAATCAAATTCAAGAAACGATCCAGCCTTTTCTGAATGGAGATATATGTAATATTTCATTTGTGAACACTTATTTTACTGTATTGCTAGTAAATAGTATATGTACTAAAGAAACTATTTTCATTTTTATTTCAGATGATTTGTCTTCCTCACTATCAAGCCCTATTATTCCAATGCTGCTACTGACAGGATCTATTGGATCAGGGAGGCATAGACTAGTTAAAACAATAGCTAAGTATAATGGTAATTATTAAAAATGACATCATAATATTATGCAAGGGTGAGTACTGAGATGACAGCTGATAGAGGAAAATGGAAGGAGATTACATGTTGTGTTGACCCCACATAGTGTGAGCTAAGGGTAGGAAGATGATGATAATGAAAATATTATGCAGGTGTACCTCAAGAATGCGCGCCTTTAGTGACTATTGATATACTATTGTTCTAAGGCACATTTTACAAATAAAATAATATTATGTCAAGTCAAATCACTAATTTTTTGTAAGTACTAGTATATTATTATGTTATCTGTGGCTGTACAAAGAAATAGTTGAAAATATTTTTCAGGACTGAGCTGTCTTCCCATAGATTGTGGTACAATAATGAGCACTACTGCAAAACAGACAGAGAGTAAAATAGAGTCAACAATACAGAAAGCAAAGGGCGCCGCTCCTTGTATAGTCATGTTGAATCATTTTGAGGTAACAAATAACACTATATTGATTTTTTTTACCACTCTTTCTTATGACGCTTTACTTCATGTGTCTGCTTTTTCTTGGACCCCTATATCTTACTCGTAAGAACGAATTGGCCGATTTAACTCGTATTTCTACCAGCAAATCTTTGTAGTTCAACCTACTAAATTCCATGCAGATTGGATTGGTGTTTCAAAAGTTAGCTCTAACAAATATATATACAATGCTAATTCGTCCAAGTTGTATGAGAGATCTTAGCTCGCTCAATCAATTAAACTATTGGTTGCTATGCTACTAAAAACAAAAGATAAGATGTTACTAATTATGTATCTTATTATAGGTTTTTGCAGTTGACCCAGAGAACAATGAAGACTGCAGAGTGATAGAATACTTCCTGAACACAATAACTGATTTGTACCAAAACTACACAAAACATCAAATCATATTCATAGCAATTACGGAAAGACAAGACTTAAAACCGAATATAGTCAGACTATTTTTAGATAAATTCCATATTTCTAGGCTAAATTCTCAACAGAGGTATGAAACGCTGGAATGGTTTGTGAAAGCTATGCAGCTTAAGATTGATGAAGCCACATCTAGTGAATTAAGTAGTGATGGCAGCTTAAGTAGTTCAACTAAGGAAGTCCTCAGAAGAGTCGCGGCGAAAACAGAAACATTCGCTTATGGAGATTTAGACGCGCTAATGCAATTTGCTCTCAGAGAGTCGTATTTAAAACAGCAAAGTAATTATGACAAACTACTGAAAGACCCAGATTTAACTTCGGTAAAGGAAGAGGATTTCAATTCAGCGCTAGGTAAGGTCTTTCTCTCAAACTATAATAAATTAATTCGCTCAATCAGCTCAACCATTGCACAAAGAAAGAAGGAATTAATATATTTGTGGTGGCGCGGCGTTGCCGGCGAGCGCGCTCAAGGATGCGGGTTCGATTCCCGCTGCGGGACCAATGCATTTGCACGATCTGCAAATATTTGTTCCGGGTGTTGTGGTACCATGGTACTTGTAGTTTCTGATAATCGCGACATAGGGAATCCTAGTGTGGGGTCAGGACTATGTATGTGACTTGATGTGACTGTTGGGGTGTAATTATAATTATTTTTCTTTTTCAGAATCCATACGAAGTTTGCAGAGTCAACATTTAGATGCGCCAAAAATACCTAAAGTATACTGGAAAGATATTGGCGGCTTGGACATTCTAAAGAAAGAGTTGATGAAAACCATTGAGTTCCCAATAAAGTACCCGCATCTCTTTAAAAATTCTAGTCTCAAAAGATCAGGTGAGCCTTTGTAGCATCACATAAAAATATTCCTAAAAAAACACTCTTTCTAGTTTGTTACCTTTTCATATTTAAAAGGCTTAACCGATTTTGATGAAATTACGTATAGAGAGAGATAACTTAAACCCTTAGGATGGACATAAAATATGCTTTTGTTATCCGGGTAACGCAAGAGCTAAGTCGCGGGCCGCCGCTATTCTTAAATATGAAAAAGTCACCGTTACAATGAATGTTTAATTTCAGGGATACTCCTGTATGGTCCTCCAGGGTGCGGGAAGACCTTAGTGGCGAAAGCTGTGAGCACAGAACTGAATGTCAGCTTCCTAAGTGTTAAGGGGCCTGAACTGCTCAACATGTACATTGGACAGTCTGAGGAGAATGTAAGAAAAGGTATTGTTTTAGTTCGATTTACGGGAGTACCTAATAATATTAGTTACAGCTCTCAGAACTGATGACCGTTAGGGAATAAAGGTTATGGAATGGCGACTATAAACCTGATTATGCAGTGTTGGACCCGACCTGATGGACCGACGACGTTGTTGCGGAAAGTCGTTAGATGGGGCTCAAGACAGTTCGTCATGGAACTCTGGTGCACTGGTGATGGAGTGGCGGTAGTGGCCTCGCCTTCCGATTCCCAGTATACGGATTCAAATCCCGGTCGTGCACCAATGAATTTTCCTACCTACAAAAAAAAATTGCCTATATGCTATTCTAGGTAAAGAACACTTTATATTCCAAGTTTCATCGATAACGGTTTAGCCTTAACGGCGTGATTGAACAACAAACATTTAAATTTACAAACATCCTCAAAAACCTCAAAAAGTTAATCTAACCTATGTAACCTATGTTAGCGCCTAACTACTCCTCAGTGGTAAGGCATTTATGCTGAGCCAAGACCTTTTTGCTGCTGTGGCGTACAATAACATTGCACGTGTACTTTTTGATAAGTTTTTGTGTGTTACCTCTCTGTCTTTGTTTCATATTTTCGCTCTCTGTGTCTTGCTTCTATTGTGATGGGTATTGTGTGCCAAGTTCGTGAATAAATGTCTGTCTATGTCTATGTACATAAGTGGGTATAGCTGAGTAAATATAAGGCCAATGTCCAACAGTGTTCTTCTACAGGCTGATGATGATGATATATTCCAGTGTTTGAGTCGGCGCGTGCAGCGTCTCCGTGCATAGTGTTTCTGGACGAGCTGGACGCGCTGGCGCCGCGGCGGGGCGCGGCCGGCGACTCGGGCGGCGCCAGCGACCGCGTCGTCAGCCAGCTGCTGGCCGAGCTCGACGGCGTCGCCTCCGCTGACGGTAGGCAATTCATTTAACAACAGCATAATCTTCTAGTATGAACTTAGTAGGATAGTAGGAATAATAAATAATAATAATAATAAATATTCCGGCCATATCACACACGGTCAACTTATCCCAAACTACTATGGGTACTATAATAAATATTCCGGCCATATCACACACGGTCAACTTATCCCAAACTACTATGGGTACTATGGGTACCAGAGACTGATATACATAATAGATACATATATATTTAACACCCAGACACAGAACAAACATCTGTGTTAGTCACAAATGTTTGTCCAGTGCGGGAATCGAACCCGCGACCTCTAGCGCAGAAGGCAGAGTAACTACCAACTGAGCTATGAGGCCTGTTAAGGATGAAGTAGGATAGGATGGAGGATTCTGTAAAAAATCGAACTCGAACTCACTAAAGTGACAGAACTCACTTCGAAGGTCTCGTCAGTGAGGCGCCTCAGGCGATTTCGAGTTCTATAGAATACGAGTTCGAGTTCTATAGAAAGTCACCGCAGATTTAGCTCTTTCACTGAGCCATAGCCTAATTGTCGTACTGCAGCACACAAACTTACCTACAAACTGTTATTTACTTTTTTGTTTATTTACGTTTGTAATATTGTTTGTAATTGCTTAACCATGTTAATTGTGTGTGTCTGTGGTGCCAAATAAGTGTTATCGAAATCGGTTAAACCGTTACTTTGATAATAGCTGTAAGTGTTTAAATTCTAGACGCAGACACATCAAGCTTTGTGTTCGTAATGGGCGCTACGAACCGGCCGGATTTGTTAGAGCAGTCGCTGTTGCGGCCGGGACGACTCGATAAGCTTATCTACGTGGGCCCTTACGCCGGCTCCGAGGAGAAGACTAGCGTGCTCACTGCACTATGTAGAAAGTAAGGGTTGTTTCACACATACAGTCGCCTGCAATAAGATGTATACATTCCACAATTTTAAAATAGATGCCACAGTATTAACGTAATGGTGGGCCCACATTTGTGACATTTCAACGCGCCGTAGGCGTCACGGCGAAATGTTCTTGCTTTCGTTGGTGGGCCTCTGAGTGGATCGCTGCGTGGCAATAGCTCGTGTAACATGTCCGCGTGTCAAAATCCGTCCACACTATGTTTTTGTCAGGCCTTACTGTTACGCTCACGGAGCCACGGCGCCACCTTAAACGACACCGTAAACTAGCGGCCCGACACATCGCAGATAGGTATACCACATCGACATTTTGTCAGTACCACGACGCAAGTGCAAAAAGGGGTTGCAGCAGTTAGAGCTATCTTTGTGAAAAAACATCCAAAAAATATCCCTTTGAAAAAAAAACGGGTCTTTTACGCCGTTTCATCTCCAACTGCAAAGAAATGGTCCCTTTCAATTCAATTCAATGCGTTTATCTCAGCTTAATAATTAAATATTTCAGCCATAGTACAAATAATAATAATAATGATTGGTAGGTGAGCTATCTTTGAGCCTGATCATTGAATTAATCTTTTATCATTTTACAGGCACAAACTACGAGAGGAAGTGAACCTTGTATCTGTGGCGGAGGCGTTACCTGAGCGATGCACGGGCGCCGACCTGATGCAAGTCGTGAGCACAGCGCGCGCGGCTGCTGTGCGGAACCTCGTCGCTAAACTGCACCAAGGTAGGTACTATTGCCGTTGGTAAAAAAAAGTAGGTGAGTGAAAAAGTAACACACACTAGGATTCCCTGTGTCGTGGGTATCAGAAACTACTAGTAGCGGGGTGCTGCGCCACCATTGATGATATTTTTTTTTTTTTGTTTTTCCTAGTTTACAATATTTATTGTATCCTACATAATATTACAATCTAGCCAAGTAGGCTAATGAGTAAAGTAAATTATAACTAAGAATGTGTCCAATAGCACTTTTCTTACAGTTTCTATTTAAGGGGAAGACACTTTATTATTGTTCTTCTGTGTTCTTTATAAGTAAATAAGTATTATATATATATATATTGATGATATGATTGATGATTATGATGATATATCGCACGCCGTTTGAACACGGCTTAATGCGGCTTTAATCAGCCAGTAGAAGTCCACTGCTGGACATAGGCATCTCCCATAGTTCCATAACGAAAGGTCTTGGGCCTTTTCCATGTCGTCAATCGATGGACCGACGACATTGTTAAAGGCCGGCCTTCTATTTTATTTTGTTTGTTTCAGGTTTGGTGAAAGAAAGTGAGCTAAGTCCAGATTCAGTTGTTCTCGGAGTATCGGAGCTGTGGCAAGGAGTAGAGTCCTTCCGGCCATCCGTCACTCATGAAGAACTAGCTTATTACGAATCTTTGAAGTCACAAATGTAGTTTAATGTTATCAATGGGTTCCTACTAGTCTTTCGTTAAGCATTGTTTTTTTTGGTTGCGAGGCTTTTTAGTCACGCAGTGGGGTCAGAAGGTGCTTGGATAGGTATGTACCTAATGGCATTTTCCATGTATTCGTACATAAGAATCAGTGATATTTGTATATAACAATTCAAAATAAATTTGAAAGGCCTTCAGGTTTCAAGTTGTTTATTATTTTTATTTCAATGTACCCTGCCTCTATAATACTGATTGACTGAACTGTACTCTGTCAACGGGACTGTAGCAAGAAGCGGAAGATTCCTGCTGTGCGTAATTGGACATGAGACCATCTTATTAAATAAATAAATAAATATTCCGGACATATCACACACGGTCAACTGATCCCAAACTAGGCATAGCCTGTACTATGGGTACCAGAGACTGATATACATAATAGATATATATTTAACACCCAGATACAGAACAAACATCTGTGTTAGTCAAAAATGTTTGTCCAGTGCGGGAATCGAACCCGCGACCTCTAGCGCAGAAGGCAGAGTTACTACAAACTGAGCTATGAGGCCAGCCGGCGCCTATTGGCGCCGCAGGGCATGGTACATGGCTATCTATGCTATTCTAAATTGTGTAATGGCATTTTATTGTTAAATAGCTTTGGTTGTAGACTAATTCATGATATTTTCTAGTCTAGCGAATAAATTCAGCATGGTGATGAAGGTCCTTGGTGATTTTTTTGGTTGTACGAGAATGACATGACCTCGGTTGGCTCCTTTTTGGACCATAACCAAAACGATTTGGGATGGCATTGGCCTGACTACCATGTACGTTTATATTTATTTATTACGTTTCTGTTTATGTACATAATGTTAGTCAAGTTCATTAAGCCAACCCGAAAAATCACAATACATGTAATCATTTTTTTTTTTTTAGATTGCTACAATTTGCTGATTTTATTTTTAAAATATACATACTATATACATACTATAAAATATTAAAACTATAAAAAATAAAATAATATGTAATCATTTCATTTTACATCATTTGTGCGCTTTACTTGCTTGCTTGTCGTTTCACTGACTCTTTCTTGGTCACCTGTAATAGGTCAGTGACCAGGTTGAGGTGTGGTGGCCCTGAAAAGGGCCTATGACCGTCCGTGAAAGAATCAGTGTGTATCAGCGCTTTACTGAAACACCACCTTAAGTAAACAATATTCATCATCATCATCATCATCTTCCTGCCCTTATCCCACATCATGTGGGGTCGGCACAACATGTATTCTTCTTCCATTTCCCTCTATCAGTCGTCATCTCAGCACTCACTCTTTTCTTCACCATATCCACTTTCACACAATTTTATTAAACAATATTGTGTGTTTGCAACACACAATATTGGCCCCGCCAAAAAGGCAATAAAAAAAATAGTCATTTCCGGTACGAATTCTTAAAAAAAATTCCCATTCCGTATTGGCTATGGCATCGTAGGCTACCTTTTTATTTTGCGAGTCGTTTAGTTCGCGAGTCGTGCAGCCGAGCTGAGAAGATTTCCGAACGTGATCCAGTTGTAATTCTATTAACATTCATGGGTTGAATTAGGTTATTTTTTAACTTCCAGGATATTCTTGCTATTAGAATATATTTGATCACTGTGAAGTAATGAACACCCTGTTAGATTACAAACGCACAATGACCCAGAATTTCCGATTGATTTCGAATTTTGGTTTCAGAACGTATCTGTCAGATTGACATCATCCGAACCATAGACATTTTTTATCTAGCTTTCTTTCCGGTTTCAAGATGGTGAGTGAGCTGATCGTGTTTCTCTAAAATTCTGGATTTTCGCGATACAATTTAAATATTTAGGATATTCCTGTCAATAGTGTGATAAAAATATATATATATATATTTTCGCTTGAGAAATATAGCATTCCATTACGTAAATAACTGCGCATCAATAAAAGTTTCAATGGAACCATGTGGCGAAGTTCACCAATGTTTTTTCTAATATTTTAGCCGCCCAAGAAGGACACGAAGTCTTCGGCCAAGCAGCCGCAGAAGACCCAGAAGAAGAAGGAGGGATCCGGTGGCGGCAAAGCCAAGAAGAAGGTAAACAACATAAATCGAAGTGAGGTTATGTGTGCGTGCCTTCAACAGACAATGGATGGAACCAATAATCCAAAATACATGTTCATTATTACTGTCAGATGATTATCCCCTTTTGTCTTGAAATCATGAGAGTTACAAGTGAACTGATATATTGAGGCTGATGGCAGTAAAACTATTTCAAGGTTCCATACGTTTTTGCATACTCTTTACTCACACATGAATTTGTACTTGCAGAAGTGGTCCAAAGGAAAAGTCCGTGACAAGTTGAACAACCAAGTGTTGTTCGACAAGCCCACATATGAGAAACTGTACAAGGAAGTGCCTCAGTACAAGTTGATCACCCCCGCCGTCGTATCCGAAAGATTGAAGGTCCGAGGATCCCTCGCGAGGCGAGCGCTCATCGAACTTAGGGAAAAAGGTTAGTAGTCATTGATACATAGTATTATTGTTGATTATATGAATAAATGCGAAAGTTTGTGAGGACGTTCAGATGTCTGTGGTTCAATCAAGCTGTGATGGCTCAACCAATTTCAATGAAACTTGGAATAGATAGAATTCTTTACCTAGAATAGCATAAAGGCTACTTTTTATTTAGGTACCACGCGAGCAAAGCTGCTGGCGGAAGCTAGTAACTAATATAATATGAAACCCAATAGTCACATACATACTCCTCACCCCACACTAGGATTCCCTGTCTGTGTCATCATGTAAACACCCAGACTGTAACAAAATTTTGTACCCCTTGTGTCTCAGACCGGCTCTCGCCTGCTGCGCCACCGAGGCTATGAGCCACATGCCAAATTTCATTCCAATCAATCTGATTGAGTAACACACTTCTTTAAAACTTTAGCATTTATAGTAGTAGGACAGATGCAAAAGGGTGTTTGTTGGGTTGTTTGTTAGTTTGTCCTTCTTTCACTCCAGGTACCATGCAATATAGGGCCAATGTTGATTGCATTGGTTGTTATATGGCATGGTAATTTTCATGTATGTATACTTTGGTGTCTGTGATAGTGTTTAGTTACACATTTTATGATGATCATTTTATCTGGATAAACCGTGACAGTTACAAACTGATATATTGAGTCTGAGTTCACCTTATCATTCAAAACTTTCGTATTGTGCGTTTCTTTTGGTTAAACTAGCCATTTCCTTGTTTCAGGATTAATCAAACAGGTAGTCCAACACCACGGACAGGTGATCTACACAAGAGCGACCAAGGGCGATGACCCCGTTGCCTAGATTTATGTATAAGGACAAAAAATAAACTAAAAATCCCAAACATGCATTTTCATTGTTTAATCCACTAGAAAAGTATATAATACAACAAACTATATAAAACAAATACAAAAATATAGGAACACTCATAGAAATATTATCAGTTTGTGTGTCGACACAAGACATATTTTTATAATTTAGGCTCAAAAACTTAAATATTATAAACTGTAATTTTTCTTTACCGGACTGTAACTTTGTTCTTGTCATCGAGATCTTTGAATGCAAATCTAGCTGAGGGATACAAGTCCCTAAGGTGATCCTTGAAGTTTGTAGCATGCTCTTCATTAGCTGTCTCAACCACAACATTAGCCTGAAATATAATTATTATTATGAGAATTTAGGTGAACCCACCCTTCTCTCTCTAATCTATGTGTAGATCTAAGGAAGGATTTACGAATAACACCCGAAAATGTAGTGTGGTGGACGCGCCAGATCCGTATTGGATCCATTCCTTAGTTGCAATACAACACACCCCAGTAAATGTGCACGTCATCAAAATGTATGGATCCTATACCAATCTGTCGCGTCCCGACGCATCACCACGTGTTTCTGGCGATGCCTTGTGCATTGCATCAGTAAACTGAGAGCTACATTATCCACATTGTACACTGTGTAGGGCTGTAGTAGATCCACGCTGACAGCGATATCGGATCCAGCTATCTCAGACTTTGTACGTTGGAGGTGGGTGATCCCCTGTTTGGTGACTTGTCTGTCTGTCGTGTGTGCGTCGGCGTCGTTCAGTGTAATTAATTGTTCTCGCCTAAATGTTATGGTCCAAAGATCCGAAATGAGGAAATTCGTAGAAGAACCAAGGTCACCGACATAGCTCTCAGAATTAGCAAGTTGAAGTGGCAGTGGGCAGGCCATATAGCTCGCAGAACCGATAACCGTTGGGGAGTAAAGGTTTTCGAATGGCGACCACGAACCGGGCGACGCAGTGTTGGAAAGTCCCCCACCCGATGGACCGACGACATTGTGAAGGTTGCGGGAAGTCGGTGGATGGAGAAGGCTCAAGACCGTTCGTCGTGGAACTCTTTAGGGGAGTATGGACTATGTCCAGCAGTGGACTTCTACAGGCTGATGATGATGATGATATGTTATGGTAGGAAAGTTTTTCTAGCAGATATTAAGTGGCAGTACTTGCCCACATTGTTGATGGCTGCAAGCTGAAGGTGATTCAATACAAGAGTGCCGACATTACCCATGTAGTTCCGACATCGCTGTGCACCCACATCTGTTCAGTAACCAGGCTCTTCATAACAGCGCTCTCGTCAGATATCGCCTTAGCCAGCTGCTCCAGCCCACCGCGATGGTCCGGCACTGAGACCGCGAAACGAAGCAGCCTCCCACTGGCGCCCAGGCCGCGCTGGATGATGCGCGAGAGACGGCCAGAGTCGATGTTTCCGCCGCTTATGACGCACACCGCACTTTGACACGGGAAAAATACATGATAGCAGAAAAACACAACTATCTACACATTCAAGATTTCTAAACCAGTAAAGTAGCGGGGCTGAGGGCTGAAAACGGACAGGTGCGTCGAAACGCGAGAGGTTTGGGTTCGATTCCTACAAAGCATATATTTGTTCTGGGAACACATCTATCCTAATCGCTTTTAGCGATAAGGCTGCCCATTGTAACGATTATTTGTAACTGATCTAATATTTAATGTTTTTTTGTTTCTTTTCTTGGTGTACAATAAAGATATAATCTATCTATCCTAATAAGAACGAGAAACAAGTCCTTTTCATGTTGTTCGATGCACATCGAACAATTTAGCTTATTAGCAATCTACCAATTTTGGCTATGTAGGCCGCACGAGGCAGCGCGCGCGCGGTTTACCTAGCCAGTGCATCTACGGATAGCGTTCGGTCCGCACTCATCTTTCATCATCATCATCCCTAGCACATAGCGTCAAAGTACAGTTAATACATTCTCTTCGTATCGTCTAATCTGACTATCAATCAACATCCTCTCAAGGGTCGCGTACAGTCTCGTACACATGTCGTGGACCAGAGTCCAACACAGGGAACATTGAGACTGGTTTTCTTCATCCAAAATTGAGAGAATTCTGTCTAAATCAAGTAAACTAGATACCGTTTCCCACGCAGTTCGGGAACCAAGCCCTGCATGACGGCTGCTACGGCGCAGACCCCGGCCCCGTCCGCTACTAGCCGCTCCCGCTCCAGCACCGCTATTGCTGCGCGGGCGATGAATGCTTCGTCTACCACCAACTGTAAAATAAATCGCTTTATAGCTCTCAATTTAGCGCTCTATTTACCCGAGCCGTGTGGTAGACCTTCCTACGCGTAGGACGCAAGCCAATTGCGCTTGCTGCCAAAAATGCTCACGCTCTCGGACTAGGCGTACACGGACGAGGTAGGTAATGGTGCTTTTGGTCCTTTGTTTCCACTTCAAAAAGTTGTTGGAACGCTTCACTCTAGTTGATAATACCTAGGCATATAGGTAGGTATTAATAATGTCTTGCTAAATAGGTTCTACCATCCGATCCAGTCTTCCTTTCAGTGTTTCGAAGGCGTTAATTCCGGCCGAAGACGCGTTCAGTCCATCAGCGAGATTAGACACCATGGGCACCGAGACAGGCCGCCCTGATTGCAGAGCCTTCATCATCGTTGGCACTTTTGAACATTCGGCACCCTGAAATTATGCTCAGTGAGTTAAAGAATACCTTCATACGGTGACGAATTTTTGACTGTTCGTAGGCACGTCAGTCTGAATCACCTCATCATCATCATCATCATCATTTCAGCCGTACGACGTCCACTGCTGAGCATGGCCTCCCCCACAGACAGAGCAAATTCCTTATCATGTGGGGGGATTTGCCCATACTCACCACGCTGGGCATGCGGGTTGGCGAGCGCAGTTAGAGCTATCGTTGTTAAAATGAGGGACGCTGCTGCCCATCCCCTAGCTTTTTTCCCTTAGTCGCCTCTTACGACATCCGTGGATAGGTAGATATGGAGGGGCCTATTCTTCAGCCGGGGCCACCACGGCGAATCACCTAATAGGCAGGAACTTTAAGTGTTTTCCATGAATGCGATGAGTAGTATTCAGACCAGCGATCCAAGCTATTTTGACAAAGTAGGTACCTACCTCATCATCATCATTCAGCTGTAGGACGTCCATTGCTGAACATGACCCCCATACAGATTTCACGAGCGAATTCTTATCATGTGAGGCGATTTTTCCATATTCACCACGCGGGTTGGCGAGCGCAGTTGCTCGCTTTGTCAAAAAAGGGTATGCTGTTACCCATCACCTAGCTTTTTCCCTTAGTCGCTTCTTTACATCCACGGTAGATATGGAGGGGCCGGGGCCACCACGGCCACGGTACCGACCTAGGTAAGTAAGACCCCTTTAATTGACAAGTGGAATTTCAGTGGAACCTGCTCGAAATGTCAATGGGCCTACTGGCTAAGCGCTCTTGGGATGTGGTCACTCACATAAACAAGACAGGAGCACTTGAGTTTCTTGCAGGCGACGAGCACAGAGGCCAGTAAAGCGCCGGCAGCTGCGGGCACTAGCACAGCGTCAACTTCGGGCAGCTGCGTCACTATTTCTAGCCCCACTGTACCAAGTCCTGCCATGACTAGCGGGTCGTCTGAACTATGGACATGAAAGGCTTCTCATTCATCATCATCATCATCCACAGCCTGACTTCACCCACTGCAGGGTATAGGCCTCCCTTTGTATGTTCTTCTCATTCATAAGGATTGAAAACGAAATAGGCTCTTATTTTGAAGCATGATAAACATCTCAGATCTCCAGGCGATCTAGATCTAGTCAGAGGCACGTCCAAACATTCATTTGGCACATGCTACTTACAATAGGTAGGTAGGTAGTGAGAATTCCATCCGTGACAGGTAGCAAGCTCATCGCCGCTATAACTTACCACTTACCAACTGGTTTCTTTCAGTAATTCATTTATTGTTTGTGAATCAGGTACATTTAACAGTCGGTTCATAGGACTAGTCTAGATCGCTAGATTCTGCCACTTGGGCGTACAAACATTTAATTAACATTTCATTTTTTCACGATGTTTTGCGTTTTAAGCACTTTATTAATGCGCATCAAATTTTTCGAATACATACCTAAATTCACTGACCTTTGTATCAATTTCGGCCACTTTCCACTAGGCCAATACGGTTCGAATGCCCCTTGAAGCAGAAGTGTAGGTTATTACCTTAGCAGTATCTGCCGACTATCCTTCTGCACCTTCTTTGCGTACGTGACAGAATCGTCTATAGAATCTCCGCAGATAACAACATCTGCGCCAAGTTCCGAACACCGCTGCGCCAGTGCTGGAGCAGTGCGTTCAGGCAACACCACCGTAACCTAGAGAAATATCTCCATAATCCTTTAAATAAATAACACCCAACAGGCACATACCAAAACAGTCCTGCCTGACCCACACTAGGATTCCGTGTCGCGGGTATCAGAAACTACGAGTACCTACCATGGTACCACAACTCCCTGACCAGGAACAAATTTTGTAGATCATGCAAGCATTTGTCCCGCAGCGGGTATCGAACCCGTACCCCCGTGTCTCAGCCGGGCACTCGCCCGCTGCGCCACCGAGGTTATCAAACTACTGGAATGCAATACCGTGGAGCGCGGGATAATTTTGATAATGTTTAAGTAAAATTTGCATGATGTGTAATTATTTTTTCCGGGTCTGGGTGATGTGGTACATATACCATAGCACTCGTAGTTTCTGATAACCACGACACCTGCCCAAATAACAGTATTTGTGATAATAACGCGGTGTATCCGCGGTATTATCACGATCCAGTATTGATGTGCTAAGGCCCCATTCACCGGTACACCCAAAGATCCGCCATGATAAGCTGCTCCCAGCGCCATGTTTCCTTGCGAAGGCACGATCACGCCTCGCGCGCAGCCTTCATCTCCATACGCTATGAAGGCATTCCTTACTCCACGTTCTGCACAACTAAATACCCAAAGATATTAGGGACAATTGGACATAAAAACATAGGTCTTAACAAAATATAATGTATAGCACTCACCTTCCCGTGTATTGTAGGTTCTCACACTTGAGATAAATGTCGTAATCCATGTATTTACTGTGCTTTGCTTCCTGAAACATTAAAGGCACATGCTCCTTTTTCAGTAAGAGACTTCAAAAGTAGGGTGTAGTAGCAAGGTAGTAGGTACCTAACTGCTAATGATGGGTACCTACACAAAGAGGAGTGTGTATGATGCCGCCTTCTATTCTTTCCGCTGCCTGTTTGATTTCGGTAAAGGACACGATGTGTGGGTGTTCCACTGTCATTTCTGAATCCTCCTGAAAGAGAACTCATAAGCCAAATCGTAGTGTTGAGAAACCAGACGTTAGAGGATGTTTCTAACTTACCATCCTGATATATACGAGCAGAGATTTAATTGGAAATTATAATAACTAGAAGAATTTACACAGCACTCGGTGGAATTTGAGATATCAATGATTAAATGACGTAAGAAGAACATGATTATGGCAATGTCAGTACAAAAAAAATAAAACCTCATTGCCGTTGCATCATCGCAGACAAGCTGAACTTCCTGAAGGTAGACGAGTACACAAACAATACCTTAGCCATGGGAGCCGAGCTTACATACCTTATCAGCAACACTTCCACAGCTGGACATTCAGCCATTTGGATCCCATTCCGAACGGTCCATATTTAACTAGCTGGCTCTACTCTACCTGACCAATGTCGTAGCCACATTATTTCCAAACAAACAAACTGATATTTAAAAAAAAAATAGTTAAATTACACAACAATTAAACAACGTAAAATTTCTTGTTTGCTAAATCACAGTAATTTAAATAAATTTATTAACGGACTAGCTTCAACGGTAGCACAGCACACATTCACAACATGATAAAGCTCGAGTGCGGGTAGTCCTTGCCTAGTTTCTTCTCCAGTTCCTTGGCATGGTGCATGTCACTTGTTTCTATCAATATGTTTACCTGTAAACAGAGAGCTTTGATCAAAAATCATGTCTCTTTTATACAAGTGATTCAAAACATGTATGCCACCACCAGAAGAAAGGTTCCAAATAAAAACATCAATAGAAACAATTTTTTTACCAAACTCTCAAATCTGGTTATTCAATGAGTTGAACTAATTTGACCCCAAAACAGCAGATTTTTGCATAGAATTTTTTCAGTGTAAAATGTCAAATTTCCAGAAGTCATAGAACAATCTTTATTGCCAACTGGGTGTAGATTAAGCCCCATTCGGGATAGCATACACATTATGAATCACTTTGTGTACCTTTCATGTTATCCTACTTATATTATGAATGCGAAAGTTTATGAGGATGTTTGGATGTTTCATATAGGCTACTTTTTATCTTCATAGGTACCACGCGAGCGAAGCCGCGGGCGGAAGGTAGTTTGCTAACAGAAATAGTGAAGATATCTCGTCGCATCCAAGCTCGCTCCGGTACAAAACTCTTGACATCAGCGCCGGTGTCGGTGACCTTGGTCAGCAGCCTCGCCATGGCGCCCGGCACGTCCGCCAGTGTTGCGTGGAACTTGACAAGCCGGCCCTCGGCAGCCATGCCGCGGTCGATGACGCGCGACATGCGCGTGCTGTTTATGTTACCCCCGGTGAGAACGCATACAACGCTGGAATAATACGTTAGATATAATAACTATCATCACTAGATTCAGAAAATTATAAAATCTGAAGGCATAGATAGGTACGTGTTCCGTAACTAGTAAGTATACCAAAACCAAAGAGGAGAGGATTTGATTATTCTATCAAAAAAAAATAAAGAATATTAGCGAAAAATTAGTTTTTTACCACTTACCAGAAAGCCAGACTTAAAGTCAGCTTGGTCTTTTTTTTTTACTATGTTTACAACGAATTATTGAACGTACATAAGAGAAGTTCGAAATAAATATTAAAACAGCTGATTATTTGAGTTTGAACTGGTTTGACCCAAAACAGCTGATTTCTGTATAGGTACCTAGTTTTTTCAAAAATTATGAATTCCAAATATCGTTAACACTTAGCTAATTTTGCAAGTTGGGTGTAAATAAGCCCTTTTCGGGAAAAGTATAGGTAGGTACATAATTATTATTAATATTGTACTAAATACTAGCTTCCGGCCGCGACTTGTCTCACGTGGTAAAGGAGTCCAGGCTATTTAGGTACCTACTACATATGCCAAAATATCAAGTTTCATCCGTTCACGCCGTTTGAACATAAGTCATGTTATAATTTTAAAGGAATGGGTGGTGTATGCTTACGTTTTCCCTCGAAGTTCAGGCACCTTCCCCGCCATTACGGCGGCGACCGAGCAGGCGGCAGCGCCCTCTACCACCATCTTCTCTCGCTCCAGGATGTTTATCATCGCGCGGGATATCCACATCTCATCCACGGTTATCTGGTAATCAACAAGTTTCTGATGCTTAGAAAGGAAATAGCTACTTGTTTAGCAAGGCCTTAGTACGTTAGGTACCTACATCTATTCTAGATGATCTAAACAGCGTCAGGTGGAACTTTTACGCACTTCAGGACGATGTAGTGCCTGAGACATGTTTTAGATGGAATAGGCTTGCCCAGCATCTATACCATCCTCTCATCCTAGTCGGCCTTATTCACAGGAATGACAGTGTCTATACGTGTGGAGATATATAGGTAAATAATCAAAACCATTCTATCCAAGTATCCCCTGATGATCTGATACGCGTTGTTGCTAGCGATGAGGCTCGCCGAGCTGTCCGCGATCGTCGGGTTCATCTGTATCATGACCGGCTTCTTCTCTTGGAGGGCTCGGCTCATGGTAGGGGCCGCTGAACATTCTACACCCTGGAATAGACAAATGCAACACCCATATTTTAAGGTGGCGCACCGCTCTATGAATATTCCTACACATGAGATCAGGGCCACTCAATTTTTTTTTAACTATTTTTTTAATAAATACCTAGCAGAAAGTTTCTCGATGGCCTACCAGAGCATCAGCCGGAAGAAGTTCACTACTGAACACCTACCAAAACTACCGAACGGTCTTGAACCTTTTCTATCCACCGACTTACCCTTCAAAATGTTATCGACCCAACGGGTGGGAGGCTAGCAAAGAGAATGTTAATATGATACATCATCATCAACCACCAACGAGTGAGCTCGTTAGTAGGTATGCTAGTTTGCCAGCTAATTAAGTCCTATAAAAATATAAAGAGCCTGGCAGAGGAACATGTCTCACGTAAATCAGGCAGTTGGGCTTGAGGCTCTTCACAGCGAGGATGAGCCCGGCGACCAGGCCTCCGCTGCCGACCGGGCAGATGATGGCGTCTATCTTGTCCAGTTGCGTAAGTATTTCTAAACCCAGGGTACCATAGCCAGCTATAAGGTCCAGGCGATCTGATCTAATTTAGAAAATAATAAAAACTGTCTTGAATGCCCTTTTGGCCTAGTGAGAGGTTCCCGTCTTTCGATCCGAAGGTCGTGGGTTCGAGCCCAGTCGAGCCAATGAGTTTTAATGCATACGAAAAACTAGCCCTTATTTTTTTTTAAACTGCAAAATGGATGGATACCTTCAAGAGTTACCAAGTAGGTACCTATGCTTTAGGTAGGTATTCAAGTTCGCTAACTACCAGGTACCTAGACACTAACATAAATTGGTTTACAGTGTCGACAGAGAGGAGGAAGTACAATTAATTAGAGGCCATCTAATCTAAAACTAAACACAACATCCTCTACTAAACATTGTTTACGTCTTGTGTGACGCTCCCTGCGAGCGTCACACAAGCCTAGTAACTACATTCCATTTTCCAAGTAAGCTGTTGCGACGATTAGATAGGTACCTACTCACCTACCTACAATTACCCAATAATCGTACTACCCTAGGAGTATGACAGTTACAAACCCATGGACATAGTTGGCACCGATTTCATCAGAATAAGTGAGCGCATGCAAGCTCGCGTCATTAAAATCGTTGCCGTGAACTTTAATTATAGCAAAGTTCTCTTTAAGCCGCTGTTTGTCCATTAAAGGGCAGTCTTTAGGGACGATCACGTTGATAGGGACCGATTGCCGGAAGCCGTAATGCGTCATCGCGAGCAGGTAGTTTCTTCCGCCTGAGACTATGACACCTTTGCTCTTGTCTGATGGTGACATGCTCAATAGTACGTTACAGGCTCCACGTGCTTTGAAACTGAGGAATGCAGAGTTTTATTACAGAACACATTTAAGCACCTACTTACCGTAGAAGTAACCTAATTGAACTCTTCTTACTTTTTAAAACGAACGCGGTGGGCATTTAATTAAAAGCTGTTTTAAATTCAAAATCTCATTTGGGTAATAAATAGAACTACAGTTTTTATTTTTAATATCTTACCTTCCAGTGTTTTGTAAGTTTTCACATTTTAAAATTACATTGCAAAAATCTTTCCCAATGTGTTTAGCTACCTGAAATCATACAAAAAATTCTAGTACCTAGTTTCTGATACCCACGACACAGAGAATCCTAGTGTGGGTCAGGACTATTTATGTGATGGTTAGGTTTTTTTATATTTTATTTCTTTATTAGTATAACATAAATACAGGAATAATACTAAGGTGGTACCTTTAAGTAGGTAAAACCATAAAACATACATAGTTGGGTACTTACTATGACTGGAGTAAAAACCACATCATTCTTGATTCTACTATGGGCATCTTGAATATCTTGCAATTTTAATTTGATCTGGCTAATGCTTGATTTTGTCTCTACATGCTTTGCATCCTACAGGTGTAGAAAAATAGTGTGTATTACATCAATTCCAACTGTAAATTAAATTGAACACTAACTGTAATTACCCGAGGGCTAAGTTCTTTCAAGCATGGGAAAGTATCCCCAACCAAATTCCACATGGTTTCATTTATTTCCTCAGACATGGTCTTAAGATATACCTATTCACGGTCAATGTGAGAAACAATATTAAGACTATGTATCTTCTGATATTATCTGCTTGCATTTGAAAACTGGCTACTGTGAATTTATCGCAACTTAATGCAAAAACATAGATAAATTTTGGTTGAGTGGATTATAATTGTGCAGGTTTTTTGAGTGAAGTTAAAGTGATAAATGATGGCACTTCACTGACAGCTTCCGATAAAAAGAGTATGAACCTGAATTTGTCCTTTGTAGAATTGATATGAATGGGAAGATAGAATAACTTGTTTTGCCAAACCTCTATGTCATTTTGTAGCCTAGAGTGATTAGGATGAATGGTAGCAGCTCCCTAATCAATGGAATGATTAGTTATATTTCGTATGACAGTAAATGTACCAGTGTGGCTTAAAACCTCAAAGGTGTACTTCTATGTGGTCGCCTAGCTATTTGGATTGCGTAGTAGGATATCAACTTTCCATCTGTGAAGCCAATTATTATAGCAACAGGTTTCACAACTCAATCTTGGTTAGTCTTGCAAAGTGACAACACTGTTGGAAATGCAGAGCTATAAAAAACACAAGGTAAAATATAATTTTAACTGAGTCTGAAATTATAACCATCCATTATATTTAAAAAAATGATTTAATTACAGTAAGACTAACCTAATTAATGGCAAGCGCATCATTTTGCGCTTCCTGTGCTAATTGCACTTGAAGATTTAAAAGCTTATTTTTTAATACCACAATACCCATGAGGACAATGTTCTCAGGTTTTAAGGCTCCCGCAGACTCTACATTGTAGAAAAACTTGTTGGGTTTTGCCTCCCAATTGAAGTCAGCTTCATACTGGTCTTCATCAAGTTCAGTATGCTCACTCTTAGGCCATTCATCTGGCTTTGGGAACAGGGTGTGTCTCATTATGTTGTCAGGATCATATTCAAAACACACACCCGCGGTGGGATTCCATTTCGCATGCTCCTTGCCGAATCCTTTCTTAGCATAAGCTCGTAGCTTTAACTCCTGCCCTTTTCGCAATTTTATGATCAGTATTTCATCAGTCTCACCGTAGTCTGCCTGGTCTTCATCTCGGTGGCGTGACGTCACTGGGACTACTCGAGGATCGCTCGACTTCAGGTCTGCTGTTGTCACATGTCTAGTTTGTTCATCGGAACACTTAACATCCAGTGTGAATTCGACGCTGCACTCGGAACAGAAGTCGGCGCACATACAATCGCGAGAATATCTGATTTTATCCACAACGTCGTCGGATATTAGCGGGATTAGCCCGATGCGATGGGCTAGGAACTCGTCACTCAGCACGGTAGAGTTGGCTTCCAGTTGCACCCAGTCGATGGCCATTGTTGGAGTTTCGGCGATGAAAACGCGCCTCATGCTGTTAGCGACGCTCAGCTCCGTATCTTCAACGACGAATTTCACATTATCATCGGTAAGCTCCGTGATGTGAACGGATGGTTGGTTGGCGTATGGCATCTTGTGGCCGATATAATATTAACTTATTTCTCTAGAAGTTAGAGTATTGTTTTTTCACGTTCTCATAGAAAAACATTTAGAATATATAAAAACAGTAGGCAGGTACTTCCACAGAACACTATTACTCGGTACTTCGCTTCACTTTGTTCTGTTTAGTATAACTTTTTAATCTCCGCTTTGGCTAGGCCACAGACCAATAGGATGTGGGCTTGGGCTGGGCTTGAGCTATGAAATGAAACTGGGATTCAGACCAATAGGAATTCACAGACCATTGATGCCTGGGATTATTTGGAATTTACAGTAATTTACTTCTTTCTTCCTTTTTCTTCTTTCATTTTATGGCTTCGGTCGGTCGGCTGTATTACAGTCAATAAATATTACCAATGTCAAGTAATTAAGAATGTCAAGTATACAAAATTCTGTGTCAACTAGATGCGACATGGACTGACAGTTTTGTTCCGAAGTAGTATGATGTCATTTAAGTCACTTCGATAAAACTCCCATGATTCTGCTTTCGCGATTGCTGGTGGAGTAAGCCATTTGGAGATTTTTGTGCTTTTATTGAAATTTCTAGCCTTTTTCTTACACCAAATTCCTAATTTGATTTATTTAAGTGTTGTGGTGTCGGTATAAGGTGTTGGTAAAGTAAATTTTTAATTATATTTTGTGTTTAACGTAATTTCGTGGTTGAGGTTAGCGTCTCAACCATGGATTACGACCCTGTCGTCCCGCCCGATCCCCCGGACCCTGATGAATCATTTACGACCGTAAACAGGTCCAAAAAACGCTCAGCAGACAATTCTGAGCAGCCTTCTGCTGCCAAAAAAGTAATTACCTCGCCTGAGATGGCGTCTGCATCAATTCAAACTGTTTATACTGATCCATCAGTGGTAATAGGATTACAATCATATTCTGAACTAGACAAAGGTCCTTACTTGGTCCACGTTTCCCGGTCTGAACCTGATCCATCAGCTGGAACAACTATAAGACCCATAAGATTTGGTCAGTTTCTGTCAATCCACAAGTTTGCGAACATCTGCTCCGATGGGGTAAAGCAAGTTGGAAGAAATAAAATCTCAGTTGAATTCCTTTCTGCTTATGATGCAAATAACTTCATTTCTAGTGAGATTCTTTCTAGATGCAAATACTCTGCAACGATCCCTACATACAATGTGACCCGAATGGGTCTGGTTAGATTGGTTCCCACTGACATGTCAATGGAGGAGTTCGCTACTACTCTTGTCCTTCCACCTGGATGTGGAAAGGTTCTAAAAGCTCGAAGGCTAAACCGGAAAGTAATGGAAGAAGGAAAAGCAATATGGGTCCCTACCCAAACAGTAGTAATGACTTTTAAGGGTCAACTCCTACCAAAAAAGGTCTTCTCATTTTACACCTCCTTACCAGTAGAACTTTATCAGTTCCCGACAATTCAATGCTTTTCTTGCTGCAGATACGGTCATACCAAAGCACAGTGTAGATCCAAACCAAAGTGTTTCCGTTGTGGCCAGGAGCACTCTGGGGACAGTTGCGAGGTCACAGAGTCTGAAGCCACCTGTATCCATTGTTCAGGCCGCCACTTTGCAACCAACAAAAACTGTCCAGAACAGGACAGACAACGATCAATAAAGTCAGTCATGGCTCAAAACAGTGTATCTTATGAGGAAGCCGCATCCCAATTCCCAAAATCTTCTCGTTCTTATGCTGAAATCTCCCAGGAATTCTCTTCAACCACACATCCCTCACAACCATCTCAAAGTCATGCGTCTCCACGTACATCACAGAACTCAAGATCTTATGTCAAAACAGTATATGCCAATCCCCGCCCCAGAGCCCCCCTTGGCAAGTCATATGATAAGTCTGCACACCGTGAAATAGTCTCTGACCTACCATCATCCTTACCTAATGGTTGTGCCTTAGGCAACAACCCATCCCCTCCACAAAATGATAATATGCTAGAAACCCTTTTGTCCCTATTAATAAACATTCTATTAATGAACCCTCAACCCATACCGTCCAACGTTGCCTCAAAACTTACACAACTAGTTTCTCTTTCTGGCCATTATGGATCCAGTGGTCGTTCTGCAGTGGAACTGCCAGAGCATCAGAGCCAAAAAACATGAAATAATTTATCTAATCTCTAAATTCCGCCCGTCAGTCTTTGCCCTCTCGGAGACATGGCTGAAGCCTGGAATCCATTTCCGGATCCCAGGTTACTCCTGTATTCGAGAGGACAGGTCTGACGGGCATGCTGGAAGCGCCTTACTAATAAGGCGCACACTTCCTTATTCCCAAATTCCCCTCCCTTCCCTTCCCCCTGATATCAATGCTGTTGGTATCAGGTCCATGGATATCTCCTTTATTTCTCTTTACATTCCTCATCCCAACTCCTCTTTAATTCCTGATTTGCTTCTTCTCTTTTCATCTATTCCTACTCCAGTAGTGATTATGGGTGATTTTAATGCTCATCACTCTGTATGGGGTCACCATTGCTCCGATCTGTTCGGCCTCTCCCTATTGGAAATTTTTGATGAAGCAAACCTTTGCCTGCTTAATGATGGTTCCCCTACTCGTAGAGTATATCCCACTCAAAACCCAAAGAGTGCTGTAGACCTTTCGCTATGCTCTCCTTCCTTAACCCCTTTTCTTTCATGGCAAATTCTTTCCCTATCATATAGTAGTGACCATTTCCCCATTCTTATTTCTATTGCAAATAGGGTCACTCCTTTCTGTAATCCTAGTCCTTCATTGAAATACAGACTTTCTAGTGCTGACTGGTCATCATATTCATCTTCCCTTGATCTCAAGTTAGACTCTTCCCCTATTGGTTCCTTAGATATCTCTCCCCTCAATGCATATAATATCTTAGTTGACAATATTATTACTTCTGCTGATAACCATATTCCACTTAAAAAACCTGCAAAAAATTTTAAAATATCTACGCCGTGGTGGGACTCTGACTGCACAGTGGCCGTGTCTAATAGAAAGAAAGCTGAACGTGATTACTATTCTAATATGACAGAAATAAATTTCCTGAAATACCAAGAATCAGCAGCAAAGTTTAGAAAACTTGTTTCTAAGAAAAAGAAACTTGGATGGATAGGTTTCTGTGAAAGTTTATCTCCGAAAACACCTTCATCCCTGGTCTGGAAGCAGATTAAAAGATTCAGAGGCTCTCTGAATTCTCAGAACCCTACTTCCAACGACCCTTCTTCATGGATAGATGCATTTTCAGACAAAATAGCTCCCCCTTCAGCCCCTCCCGTAGATTGCATTCCCTCTCCCCCCTCATTCCTCACCTCTCAAAACTATTTTGACCAACCCTTCTCATTCAGTGAACTAACTCTTGCACTTGATGGACTGATAGACTCTTCGCCTGGTATAGATGGCATCCCATATTCATTCATTATTAAATCGTCGGATAAAGCTAAACAAACATATTTAAATATTTTAAACTCATTCTTTGAAAATGGCATCATCCCTGAACAGTGGAAAACCCAGATAATCATCCCTATTCTTAAACCTGGCAAAGATGCCTCTGACCCTAACGGTCGAAGACCTATAGCTCTATCTACCGTTATGGCCAAGGTCATGGAGCATCTAATTAAACATAGACTCGAATGGTTCGTAGAAAGTAAATACATCCTAGCAAAATCACAATATGGCTTTAGAAAGGGAATGAGTACCATGGACAGTCTCAGTTTGTTGACAACTGATATTTATACTTGCTTCAGGGAAAAAAAATCTCTTGTAGGCGTTTTTCTTGACATTGCTTCTGCATATGATAATGTGTTACTTCCGGTACTCAGGAATAAACTTATTCAGCTGAGTATTCCAGTGAGGCTCACTCGTTTCATATGCAACCTTTTGATGGAAAGATTGGTAGTGATCAAATCATGTAATGGATTTCTTCCTCCTAAGACCGTTTGGAAAGGCTTGCCTCAAGGATCCGTATTAAGTCCCCTATTATACAGTATTTACACATACGATTTAGAAAGTTCTGTGGACTCGTTCTGTGATGTTCTTCAGTACGCTGATGACCTGGCTTTATACGTCAAAGTTCAGTCCATTGAACAGGCCGAGGTTAGACTCAACCGTGCCTTACAATATCTTGATGATTGGTTGTCCAACCATGGCTTGTCTCTGTCTGCTTCTAAAAGTTCTACTGTTGTCTTTACTAAAAAACGAAATATCCCTCCTATTGAGTTATATATCAACCAAGATGTCATCCCTCAGTTGAACAGTGCAAAATTCCTTGGTATAACTTTAGATTCTCGAATGTCAGGTATTCCCCACTATAACTCCATCACACAAAAGTGCGAAAAAAATATTAACGTCATTCGTTCTCTATCAGGCGTTTGGTGGGGTTCTCACCCCTACTCACAAAAACTCTTATACAATGCCATAATAAGAAGTCATTTTGATTATGGATCCTTTCTTATCAATCTTTTCAATAAGTCTGGTTTTGAAAAACTTAACAAAATTCAGTCAAAGTGCCTTCGAATTATTCTGGGAGCTATGAAGTCATCACCAATCAATGCAATGCAAGTTGAGTGTAATGACCCCCCCTTAAATTTACGTAGGCAATTTTTATCCGATCGGTTTTTCTTTAAATTAATTCAAAATTCTAATCATCCCCTCTTACCAAAATTAAATTATCTCCTTAACTTGTTTGATACTCATAACCCTGATAAAATGCCATGCCTTCTCCGTAGTTTCATAAAATTTTCACATCTTAACAACCCTGTTCACCAGTTCCCAACAAGTCCTCTTTATCTCACTTCTTATAACTCTCTTATTCATCAACCTAACATTGTGCTATACTTTGGAATTGATAAAGACTCTACAAATGCACGTGAAATCTTTAACGAACAAATGGCTACCAAATTTAATGGTTGGCATTCCATTTTTACGGACGCATCTAAAACATCCACGGAAAGTCCTGTTGGATCTGCTGTTTGGATCCCCTTTACAAATATTACTCTATCTTTTAAATGTCCTTCATCTACTTCAGTTTTTACAGGTGAATCTATCGCTCTTTTAGAAGCTATCCTTTTTGTAAAATCTCACAACTTGAATAACACTATTATTTTTACAGACTCAAAAAGTTGCCTTCAAGCCATTATATCCAACCCGTTTCGTTCTTTATCCCGATTCCCATCTATTCTTAAAATTAAAGAAACTCTCTTCCATTGTCACAGTTTAGGTATCAACGTCATCCTTGCCTGGATCCCTGGACATTCAGGAATCCCTGGGAATGAAACAGCTGACTCATGTGCTAAAGCTGCTTCAAATAGTGGATCGCTCGAACACTTTAGATCATTCTCGCACGACCTTTGTCTCATCCCCAAAGTTCATCTCCAAGAATCATGGTCCAAAGTATGGGACATATCTAAAAAAGAAAAAGGTAAACATTATGCAGACATTCAACCTGATATTCCCGCTACCCCTTGGTTCTTTAAATTCAGAACGGCTAATAAAGTCACCACCTCAACCATTTGTCGCCTTAGATTGGGTCATGTCTGTACTCCAGTGTTCTTAAACAAACTTAGGATTAGGGACCATTCATTGTGTGAGTGTGGTTTAGACGAGGGAAATGTGGACCACATATTTTTTAACTGCCCGAAACTGAGACGCTCTTTATATGATATCCTTCCTCCTGAAATTCCCCGTCCTATATCCCTTAAATGCCTCCTATCCCTTACTTTCTCCCCTAAAATTAATTATATTTTATGTAAATTTGTACATGTAAATAAAATAAAACTGTAATATTTTTTTTTTAAGTTACTTTATTATCCACTAACTAATATATAGTTTATTATAAATAAGTATTATATTACTAACATTGTGTTGTCTTATGTGTTGTGTCGTCTTTTTTCAGATAAATCAAGTTTGGTTTTTCAAAATTTTGGTTGAGTCTCCCTTCTGACACCGACCATATTATATTTCTGCACCCTCCATCTAAAGTTTATGAAATCATCATGAAACGGACACTGGCAGAATTGTGACAACAAGCCACAGAAGCCAAAAACCAAGAAACTAACTAACTAAAACTCCCATTCTACAGCCCACACTTTTTGGCGGGAACTTGCAAAGTGATGTTGTGCTCTCAATTTATTTTACAAAAGAAGTGTTCAATTGAATAAATGTGTAATTATGATATTGTTTGAGCACAAGCGAAGTGAAATAAAATGACTGCATGTACATAATATCCTATTTTTTTCGGTTTGGCGCTAAAAGGTCCCTTGATATTTTAGTAAAGTAGCCGTTAGAGTCAGGACCCTCGGACCAATAGACAATAAGAGAATTTATGACATTACATCCTCGGAATGTGCTCGTATTGAACCACAAAACTTAGGCTCGTATTCAGAGACACGACTCAAGCATAGATTTAATCACAGATCAGCTGAACTCTATTTAAGTATTGAATTTCTTCTCAAACATAACTTTTATTCAAGAACGGTACTTAAACTACTCTCAGCTGAATCGAGTATCAAATCTGTACTCAAATGTTCTCGTTCACATTTTTATTTATTTATAATTTTCGATCCGTTTTACGCAGAAATTCAAACAGCCAGGGTGGAAATAGAACAGAACTATAAAGTGAAGTATAAATATGCATCAAAGTACGTGTAACGGAACGAAAATGTCATTTGAATAATGTCTAATCAAATCTAAAATCAAGCACCGATTTCGTTTGATTGACGTTTCAGAATAAGCATTTACTCAGGTGAACTGTGTTCATTGAATCTATACATAAGTACTGTTCAAGAATTAGAATCTCGACTCAAATCGAGATTTAAGTACAGATCAATGCTTGAGTCTTGTCTCTGAATACGAGCCTTAGTGGCGAATTTGTAGTTGTTGGAAATGCTATTCTTTCAATTTGTAGTTACACTCAGAATACAGAACAAACATAGGTACTTTCAGAGTTATAGGTATTTTTATCACAACCAATCCAGGTCCCTGTGACCGTCCATATCTCCGTCATATTTTTTTTTTTAATACAACTGAGTTGGCAGACAAGCATACGGCCCTCCTGTCGGTAAGCGGTTACCGTAGCCTATGAGCGCTTGCAATACCAGAGGCATCACGCACGCGTTGCCGACCCCGAACCCCCCTCCCCCTAAAGAGCTCTGGCAACCTTACTCACCGCAGGAACACAACACTATTTGAAACAAATAATGTTATTTGATTCCTCAGAGAGGTTATTCATTCATTGTGGTTATTTAAATACATAACCTCATAAAAGGTAGATATTCAGTAAAAAACATAATAAAACAGACTGAATCTGAATCTTCACACACGATCGGCAGACTCGCATGGTCTGATCCAGTAAAATCGGAACCCCACAGATTGTGCTGTGTGAACATCACTCTAGTAGCCACGGATCCATATAAAAACGGCCGCTGTACCTACCTACGCTAAAAGTAATCAGAAAGTAGTAGAGCTAGTGGCCAATTAAGGTGACGGACGGGGTAAATAGGACGCACCACTTCCATGCTATGTGATTATGAAAGATAAAGAGTCCAAGAATTGACCCTTGCAGGACACCCACCCACATAACAGTCTCTTGTAGATAGGTAGTGCACCAACTAATTAGTTCTCTTTATCTCAACGCTATGCGCAGCGCAGTAGTTATACCGTTGGTTGTCAATAGCGAAACGAGTAAAGACCTCTCAAACAACATGGACGAATCGGCGTTGTATATTTTGTACCTATGTAGATATATTTTTTAGAGCATTACTTTCGAACCGTCTGTCGCTCGTCATGTCAATCGGATCTGCATGAAATTTAGTAGGTCAACAGGTTATACTATCAAGATTTGCTGTTAAGAATATGAGTTAAATCGGCCAAGGGGTTGTTATGAATACAGGTAAAAAAGTGGTTTAAAAAAGTAAAACAAATACATTATGTGGGGTGTGAAAATGCTTTGTTCGCAAAACGACTTTTATTTTTTATTCTAGGCATATGATTTTAGACAAAATAGTAACATTTTTACCTAATTGGTAAAGTTTCAATGACTTCGAGTTAGAACTTTCCAAAGATGCGATTTCAAAGTTTGTCTTTTGACTATAACAGCCGTTTTTTTTAGAATACTGAGAATGATTTGAAGCACATCCATCCAACTACCTAAACACGCGAGCAAAGCTAAAGGAAAAGCCTTGTATCATACATAATTAGTGCGAAGAGATAAGTTATAGCAAGAGTAATCTCATTCGTGCGCGGGAGTCGCGGCGGGTCGGCGGAAAGCTAGGCTGTTAGAAGTTAGGTACGAAGACAATATGGTGTTCCAGACGATCGAGTTTGATCCTATGTGCGATAAGGAGCGCCCTCAGAAGATAACTTTCGAAGATGTCTCTGCCGCTGCCTTTAGAATACAGAGTGGGATTGTGAAAACGCCATGCGTGGTAAGAAATCTTACTAATGAATGCGAAAATTTGGATGGATGGATGTTTGTTAATCACGCCAGAACGGCTTTACGGATTTGGATAAAATCGGTTGAGCCGTTACGTGATTGAACAACAAACATCCAAACTTAAAGACATCCAAACTCCTCAAAAACTTTCGGAATAATATTATTAGGACTAGGATAGTAGGATTGTTTGTTACCTTTTAAGAATAAACGGCAGAGCCGATTTCGATGAAATTTGGAACGCAGGTAGAATTTGATCTGGATTGGGACAAAGGATAGGTACTTTTTACCCCGGCTTTATAACACGCGAGCGAAGCTGCGTGCCTTTGCAAGTAATTTCAATATTAATACTAAGTACAACTTGGTCTGATTTGTTCACTGTCCATTGAACCTTTTCTATTATTGCAGAAGTCCCACATGTCTACCATCTTCGGCATGGACATCTATCTGAAGAATGACTTCTTGCAACAAACTGGAAGGTAAACACGCCACAGGATATTATATCATTTAATCACTCAGTAACGACGACCTCGGTGGCGCAGAGGGCGAGTGCCCGTCTGAGACTCAAGGGGTTCGATTCCCGCTGCGGGACAAATGTTAGAATGATCTGCAAATATTTGTTCCGGGTCTGGGTATTTTGGTACCATGGTACTCGTAGTTTCTGATACCCACGACACAGGGAATCCTAGTGTGGGGTCAGGACTATGTATGTGATTGTCGGGTGTTATTATAAAAAAAAACTTGCTGGTTTCCAGTCTATATTATTCGCTCTTTCTGCAGCTTCAAAGAAAGAGGTGCCCGAAACGCTCTGCTCCTTCTCCCTAAGGAGGCCAAGACCCGTGGCGTCATATCCGCTTCCCTTGGGAACCACTCCCAAGGGCTCAGCTACCACGCCAACCTGCTGAACATTCCCACAACGGTCGTGATGCCCAACGTCGCGCCCATTATGAAGATCCAGAAGTGCCAGTCGTATGGGGCCAACGTGATCGTGCATGGAAACGATATGAAGGAAGCGAAGTTTCATGCCATGAGCCTCGCTAAAGAGAAGGGACTCACTTACATCAATGGGTATGTTGGAGTTTCGTTCTTCAATAGGTACTGGATGGATCGCGGTGCGCGGGTAGACAAACGGCCCTGAAAAGGTGCCAGCGGTGAAAGAATCAGTGTAATTATGTGTTTAAAGTACACCTCTTACTGCACATGTCGCATGTCTCCTAATTTTTAGGTTCTAACTTCTAGGACATGCCCGTTGCACAAGTATAGCGCACATACATTTTTCGAATGGAAAATCCATTGGTGCACGGCCGGGATTCGAACCCACGACCGGTGAAATGGAAGGCGTTGCCACTCTAACCACTCCACCAGTGCCTTTTGACAAATAACTGAGAAAATCTGTAGAATCTACTTATGCTTGGTTCTCTGTTCGTAAGAGATAAGTGCCCTAGTAATAACTGTTCATAGAACAGTTATTACCAGATTTGTGTAATGTGCAGATACGACCACCCGCACATCATGGCTGGACAAGGGACCATGGGCTTGGAGATCATAGAGCAGGTTCCCGATGTGGACGCAGTACTGGTGCCGGTCGGAGGAGGGGGACTGCTGGCTGGAGTAGCCACCGCCATCAAACATCTGAAACCTCACGTCCTTATTTACGTTAGTACGTCTTCCCATACGCCTTAGAATTCGCGTACCAATTTCCATACCTGTTACCCAAATTCCTAAAAAATAAAAACTACAAATTAAAATTAAAATGGCAAATGCACAAGTCGTCCGATTCACAAAAAAAAAACCACGCCTGTTTCTAGAGGGATTTTCCTACCACGGCTTTCCACTTGCTAAGATGCTGACACACCTCTTTTGCTTCATCCACTCTGACCTGGCCTTTTTTTAAAACTACACCGATTTGGTCAATAAACGTACGCGGGCTCACGCTCTGGCTCATAATCTATAGGGAGCCCTCAAAATTATTATCTTTTACAGAAGTCAAAGATCACACATCATAATTGGCTCAAATTATACTTATCTTTGGAAGCACGTCTTCATTTGTGGAATGGTTTTTGATGGAATGAACAACAAGACTAGGAAATAGACTGGCGAAACGAGGAGTGGTCTCACTTGTGGTTAATCTATTATTCGTAGGAGTTTATGTACCTAAACTTCTACCAAAAGCTTGCAATGCGACGGAAACGCAAGCTTTGGTCTCCTGGAAATCCTAGCATAGCAGCAGGTATCCTAGTTGATATTCTGATGTTTTTCCAGGGCGTGTGTTGAGAGTGAATGAAGCAAAGAGGCATGTCAGGATCGTAGCAAGTGGAAAGCCGTGGTCTTTCTCTACCGACCCCTCTATGAAACCAGCGTGATTTAATGTATGTATGTATGTTTCCAGGGTGTGGAGACGGAGAAATGCCCCAGCATGCGAGAGGCGATAAAGCACGAGGAGCCGGTGAGCGTGAACATAAGATCCACGCTGGCTGACGGCCTCGCGGTGCCCACGGTCGGCTACAACGCCTTCGTTACTGTGAAGCCGAACCTCGATAAACTGGTGAGTGGCTGATCGGACACATTGGATCCTTGAAGAATGGATCCCTCCATATCTTCTACCCGTGGATGTGGACACATTGGATCCTTTTGAATAGGTCGTAAGCAGGTTCGGTGGCCGTGGTGGCCCCGGCTGAAGAATAGACCCCCTCCATATCTCCTACCCGTAGATGTGGACACATTGGATCCTTTGGAATAGGTCGTAGATAGGTTCGGTGGCCGTGGTGACCACGGCTGAAGAATAGACCACCTCCATATCTCCTACCCGTAGATGTGGACACATTGGATCCTTTGGAATAGGTCGTAGATAGGTTCGGTGGCCGTGGTGACCACGGCTGAACTTCTACTCGTGTATGTCGTAAGAGGCGACTAAGGGGAAAAAAGCTAGGGAATGGGCAGCGGCGTCCTTTATTTTAACAAAGATAGCTCTAACTGCGCTCGCCAACCAGCGTGCCCAGCGTGGTGAGTAGGTATGGTCAATTTCCTCCCACATGATAGGAAGTCGTTCTGGAAATCTGTGGGTGGTATGTAATGGTCAGCAGTGGACTTCCAACGGCTGGAATGATGATGATGGTTTTGTCTCATAAGGCCCGGTCTTCATCAAACAAATACAAATCCAAATACAAATATTTTTATTTCAGTTTACTTAATCTAGGTTACATTTCATGGGTTTGGGACCCTCTTTTAAGTATAGATATTCCTGTGTTAGAGGGTCTCGCTCTTCCGTAGTACATAATTGTTAGAATTAAGTAAGTAAAGAAATTAAAAGGATATTTATGTCTAAGTTAAGTTAAAGTTAGGATTTAGGAATACGTTCACATAGTTTGTATGTGTAATGTGTGTATGTGTTTGTGTGTGTGTGAGCACGCCTGATCACTAGTCTACTAAGAGAATGGGTATTTGGGGAAACATCAAACACATGGATGCTCTATGTCAGTCGACACCAGCCCTACCAGTCAGACGAGAACAAAATGTTTAGATAAACAGGCGTGCCGCTGAACTTTATCCAATTTGACAAAGATGATGTTGTCATCGTCATTAACCCTGCCGACCCAGGCTGATAAGAGATTGCCGAGTTATATTCACACACAACGCTATAACGTAAAGTTTTAAAGTGTTTGACGTGCACATAAGTAAGATAACAAAGAGAATAAAAAAGCTCTAGCTATTGAATGTTGCAGTTTACCTTACTTGTTTGTCGGACCTGCATTATATCAGTGACCAACCAACGGTGCTATTTTGAGTAATCTTAATGACAATGAAGCTCGTTTAGAGGTCATTTTAACAATCTTAGCAATACCCAAGACGTTCCAAACTTGACAACGGAAAATTTCGGATGTTGCGAAGATTGATAAAATCAACCTGAAAATTGAGAACTGCATTCCCATTGTCCTTACCTACACAATAGCCCTGCAGGTTGAGGTACAGTAGGTGGTACGTAAGGTCAATGACCGTTGGTAAAAGAACCAGTGCGATGAAAGGATTAAAGTGCGCCTTAGAGGCAGTTTATCCAACATTATCGAATGCTACTGACCTAATAATTATTATCAGTTTCTACTGACCTATTCACGTTTTAGCCTCATTAGATCATTTTATGCGACACAAATCATCCACAGAAAATTTTGTAATGGCCCATTCTATCAGATTACAGTAAATGAAGACTGGCTGGCGCGAGCAATCCTGAGACTGGTAGAGCAGGAGAAATACGTGGTGGAAGGTGGAGGGGCGGTCGGAGTAGCTGCCATCATGGCGGGCCTGGTACCAGAGCTCGCTGGGAAAAAGTAAACAAGCACATTAATACTATCATCGTCATCATCATCCTGAAGAAGTCACTGCGGATTTAGGTCTCCCCCAAAGAATTCCATGACGAACAGTCTAGACTGTTCGTCATGGAATTCTCATGCCTTTCCAACCACGGACCGCAATTTAAGCAATGTCGTCGGTCCATCGTGTGTCCTTCCAACTCTTTGACGGCGACGCCCGATTCGATTCATCCTTTTCATTCATTCATGTTTTTCTGAAATCCAGAGTTCTCTAAAATCCACTGAAATACACTGAATTCTTCCACTGATTCCCTTTTTTATAATAGAGATAATACCAGGTTTTATAATAGAGATAATACCAGGGGATCTGAAAAGGCAACGCGTGCGTGATGCCTCTGGTATTGCAAGCGTTCATAGGCTACAGTAACCACTTACCAACAGGTCGGCCGGCTTGTTTGCCACCTTAGTTGTATAAAAAAGCTTCAGAATGCTGAAACCAGACTAAATACGCTTCACCGACAAATACCTATGCGTCTAACCCGTTACATAAAGGTGCGTCCACATTTGTGTCATTTCAACGCGCCGTGGCTCCGTGACCGTAACAGATAGGCGTGACAAAAACATAGAATGAACGGATTTTGACACGCGGACATGTCAACGAGCTATCGCCACGCAGTGATCCACTCAGAGGCCCACCAACGAAAGCAAGAACATTCCGCCGTGACTGGTTCACACTTAGCGTAGCAAGTTCATGTTATAGAGCTACGGCGCGTTGAAATGTCACAAATGTGGACCCACCTTTAGGCCTAAAACACCATCTCTTTTCTCCTCAGAGTTGTCTGCATCCTGTCAGGGGGTAACATCGACACCACTATCTTGGGCCGCTGCCTAGAGCGAGGGCTTGCAGCGGAACAGCGATTAGTCAAATTCAAGGTGACCGTGAGCGACCGCCCGGGAGGTATTGCCGAGCTGTGCAAGCTCATCTCATCTATTGGAGTCTCGATAAAGGATATAATACAGGAACGCGCTTGGGTGCATGGAGATATCTTCAGTGTTATGGTAAGAGATAAAATGTCAATGCTGTATAACTAGAGCGATGGAGGAGTGGTGTACCGAACCCCGGTCATGCACCAATGGATTTTCCTTGTGCGCTATACAAGGTGATTCATAACATGTATTGCATCCCGAAAGGGGGTTATTCTATCAACAAAAAGAAATAACATTAGCGAAAAAAAACATCTATGTATATTTCGACTTGTCCTCCAAGTCCAATATAGGCTTTTGCGTATCCTCAACTTTATCGGCTCGATAACTCATTTCCTGACAGAAAATAAAATAAAAAGGCGGACGTACTCTTATATTTTATTTTGTTTGTTTTTATAGATCCTGGTCCATAAAAACTCACTATGCTTATTATTGGCCTTATTATTTCCTTACTAGCTTCCACCCGCGGCTCGCGTATAAAAAGTAGCCTGTAGGTATATGTTATTAATTACTTACTATGTATACAGGTTTACAAATTTTATTCGAATCCGTTCAGTGGTTGTGGCGTGAAAGCGTCATGAACATTGTTCCATCTTAACAAACTTTTGCATTTTGTGGGCTGAAACAGTTTTATTTTGAGAATAATTTCTAAGAATAATAATTTTATTGGAACTAGGTAAGTAGAAACTAAACGTTTCTGTATTTTGTTCCAGGTAAAAGTGGTTTGCGAGACACGAGGGCCCGAGCACATGGATCAGCTGAGGGAAATGATCGCCACCGCCTATCGGGAGTGGGAGTTTTCGAGGGAGTTCGACAGACTTAGCGCGGGCCGCAGCGAGGAATCGTTGGACAGAGTGTCTCAATAACATAATCACTCATAAAAAATCTCGAATGCAATTATGTGAGGGCACTGCGAATTAAATTAAGTTAGCTAAGACCATTTCGGTCCGACGATACCTAAGTAATCTGTGATAATGCGTGTTTGCAAGTGTGTCTGATATGCGCCTAGGCGGTCCCTTACCTATGTATATATGGCAGGCCTACTAGGCACATAATATGAGCTACGATAATATTGTAAAAAGTAGCTAATTTTATGCCATTGGTTCTAAATAAAATTACGTGACTGTACGAATCTGCTTTTTATTCAACCTTTACCTTGCTTGTTTTGTAACTTTTTGCAAAAATAAATATGAAATAAAATTTTGACAGTGATTTTTGACACAAACTATTTTACCTATCAATATTTATTTTCTTTTCATCTTATATTTTTGGGAAATGATTTTTTAAATTACTTGTCCACATTACTTCAAATAAACAACTAACGATGAATGATGTGAGTAATAAATTCAATTTCGTTCTCAAAAATTCCCCCTCTTTGAATAGTGAGAATAACTTTCCAATATTTTCTCTCAATTGGTTGCTTTAAAGTTTAAGGCTTTGTTTTGGCTAAATGATTATTTTAGGTTTCATTTTATTTTAGGACATCGAATTCGACGAATATTGCGATCCCAATAACCCACGTAAAATAAAATATGACGATATTCTCGCTGCTTCTAGAAGGATAGTCGGGGCTGTGATCCGAACGCCATGCACGGTTGGTACTTCCAAGAGCTATCCCAGTTGAAACGTACCTTCTATTCCTTCATGATTGTATTGTTTGATTGTAGAAAGCTCACATGTCTGAAAAGCTAGGGATGGAAATATTCCTGAAGCAAGAGTTCCTGCAATACACAGGATGGTAAAGATTCTTTTAAATTCTTCATTGTTCAAATTCTTCATTCACGGTTTTTCAAACAATATATTTTTGACTAGTAAATTACTTAACTAAGTTATGAACCAAAACTTCCTGAATGCATTTCATCTTTTCAGCCATAATACGTCCACTGCTGAACATAGGCCTCTCCCACAAATTTCCAGAGCGACTTCCTATAATGTGGGACGAAATTGTCCATACTCAACACACTGGGCAGGCGGGTTGGCGAGCGCAGTTAGAGCTATCGCTAATAAAACAGGGGACGCTGTTGCTAATCTTATAGCTTTTTTCCATAGTCGAGACATCCACGGGTAGGTAGACAAGAAGGGGCCTATTCTTTAGCCGAGGCCACCATCGCCAATACAATGCATTTACACTATCCTGAATAAAGATCCTAAATCTATTTGGAAGCCTCAATAACGTGTAGTGAAAAAACGCTTACCTTCCGCCACGAGACTTTATTTTGTTCATCAGTTTCAAGGAACGAGGAGTACGCAATGCCATGATGTGTCTCACCGACGAGCAAAAGAAGTACGGCATAATCACAGCTTCGACTGGCAACCACGGACTTGCTATGAGCTACCATGCGACTCTACTGGGCGTACCTTGTGTTGTAGTATTGCCAGTCGTCACCGCGATTACCAAGGTCAATAGGTGCGAACAACTAGGAGCTAAGGTCATACTGAACGGAACTAACATGGCCGAGGCTAAACTCCATGCTATGACCATTGGAAAAGATAAAAGGATGACATACATAAATGGGTAAGCTATTATTAACCTACAAGTGCTTCGCCCCGAACTGAAATCTCCCGATGTCTGGTAAATCTCTTTCATATGATCAAAAACCCTCTTTGGAACCCTTTATCTTAGCAACCTCTTGGCCGATTTAACTCTTATCAGTTACCAGTAAATCTTGATAGTACAACCTGTTGACTTATTAAATTGAATGCAGATCAGAATGACCGTTTGAAAGTTATGCTCTAACAAATAAACGCCAATTCGACCCAGTTGTTTGAAAGATCTTCGCTATGAAACCATGGTTTTACACAAAAATAAACTGTTTTTTCTCTGGACCTAGCTATGATCATCCGAACGTAATAGAAGGGCAAGGATCGATAGGAATAGAAATCATAGAACAAGTGCCAGCCGTTGATGCTATCCTAATCCCAGTGGGTGGCGGAGGTCTACTGTGCGGTACTGCCATTGCTGCGAAACATCTGAAGCCTGATACTGAAGTATACGTAAGTGATCAGAATTTCGCGGATATCAGATTTAAAAAAATGACTCACAACTTTTGTTCCCATGAAGACATCCCCTCAGATATGCAGGCGATCCTTGAAGATGTCAAAGGGGGGTAGTCAGAGGCATGTCCGAATATTTGGCACTAGCCCACATTTTGAGTAGTGATATACCCCTATTTAATCATATCCAGTCCACTCCATCCAAAGGTTGTCTGGCAGAGATCGCTATTTCAGCGATAAGACCGCCCATTGTTCATCACATAGTTTCGTTTTTATTGTTTTTTTGTTAATGTTTGTACTTTTATGGTGTGCAATAAAGCATTTTCTATCTATCTATTCCATAGGTGACAAGTTGCAAGCCTATCGCCACTTTAAAAATACTTATTGGTTTCCTCACGATGTTTTCCTCCACCGTTTTAGTTCCACGTATTAATGCGCACTTACATTTTTCGAGATCACCCATGACCGTCGGATCAAAAGTCGGGTAACCTCCCAACACGGCTTCAGATTTAAAACACCACTGAATCTAATTATTTTTTAAGGGTATCGAAACAGATAAAACTTGCAGCATGGTGGAAGCACTAAGGAAGAACGAACGTATTCACCTAGACATCGATACTACCATAGCAGACGCTTTAGCTGTCAGTATGGTCGGAGTCAATACTTTTCAAAATGTCAAAGGCCTTGTGGATAAAATGGTAGGTATCTAATTAGATCCTAGAGAACATACTACTATTATTTGTGTAGAGAGTCATGTTCCTAATTTATTCTAGATCGTTGTAAAAGAAGACTGGGTAGCTCGCGCGATCATGCATATCGTAGAAGAAGAAAGGTTTGTGGTCGAAGGAGCCGGTGCAGTGACTATTGCAGCTATCATGGCTGGACTGTTCCCAAATCTGAAGGGGAAAAAGTTAGTCAATTCTCTTATTTTTATAAAAGACCTTTACAAAGTTGCGTGGCGTTACGAGCATTCGTCAACATTGAGGTGCTTTGTTCAGCAGGGATTTAACGTTTTTTTGGTTGATTCTTTTTATGGAAAGGAAAGGATGGAAAATAACTCAAAGTAAGATTTTAAGTTTACAAAGCAAATGTTATCAAATTCAACTTTCGTTTTCTAGAGTGGTCTGCATTCTCGCTGGAGGCAATATCGATGCGACAATCTTGGCTCGAGCTCTAGAACGCGGCATGGCTGCCGAAGGTCGCCTGGTGAAGTTCAAAGTGACGGTGTGCGACCGCCCTGGCGGTATGGCAGAGATGTGTGCATTGCTCGCCGGCATTGGAGTCACCATGCGAGATTGTGTGCCTGAACGGGCGTGGGTCAAGGGCGATGTCTTTAGTGTTGAGGTAGGACACGCTGAATTCGCTCGTAGAACTGTGAAATCATTATCATCATAATCAGCATAATCTGAAGAAGTCTACTGCTGGAAATAGGCCCCACCCAAAGAGTTCGGACCATCGGGGGCGCCATTCGATAAAATTGGTTCCCCAACGGTTGCCGGTTCTGAGAGCTATATAGCCTGCCCACTGCCACTTAAACTTGCTAATTCTGAGAGCTATGTCAGTGACCTTGCTTCTCCTACAAATTTCGTCGTTTCTGATTTTATGACGCTGCTGTGAAACTCCGAGCATAGCTCTCTCTATAGCCCGAAAATACCAGGTCCCAAAAGCATTTCAATGCTCAATGTTTATTGTTTGCAGCTAAAAGTGATAGCAGAAACCAGAGGATGGGACCACACGAAAGAGCTAATTGAGCAAGTCAAAAAGCACTACAAGGAATATTACTTCCAAGACATGAGCGAACGCCAGGACAAGACGGCTGGCACCCGGCGCGGGCCGTGCCTCGCTCCCAACCCTGTTTGTATGCAGAAGTAAAGGATCTCCCTTCAATCGAAATGTCCTCCCTCGTCAAAATAAGAACATTCTAATGTCAATATCCTGGATAAACATTTCTGAAAGCTAATTATTGTACTTTATTATTTGTATGTCACAAATTTCATCTACCAGGGCGTCCATTTGATCAGCATCAGTAACACTAAGTAGGACCTCCAAAATATTCTATGGCTGTCGCCAAAGAGAATTATAACACACTACGTTGTTGTAGCTGCCGCCTCTACAGCAGTTTCGAGCCACAATAAGTAGGACATACAAGTCCGTAACGTCCAAAGTTGACGACTCAAAGTGAAGTATTTATTTCTGAGTGAAGTACGGTACTTCACTCAGATAGGTACTTCAAGTACCTATCTACTGGGGGGGGGGGGGGGGTAGTATCTACGTTAGGGAGTGGTAACTCCTCTAACGTACTGGTTTTATTCTCTTTGGTATCCTCCGTAGTGACATAAATCCTCATTGTAACCACTCTAGCACAGAGTATACTTTTTATATTAGAGTCACAGAGTACTTTTGTTTATATACCGGATTAGAGTATTCTCTTTGCTCATCATAGAGTAATTTTGTGTTGCTCATGGAGTAACTTTGTCTTTGCTCTTGAACGCTTCTATTTGTTTACAACAAAAACAAATGGAAATTCCACTGATCCGGTCAAGGAGAATTTAAGACACTGCGTGATGCGGTTTCATCCTATGACAGAACAATAAATGTATGAGGGTCGCACAACGCACTAGCAAATATTAATAATACGCGCTAACCCTACCCAACCCTTTCAAAATGCCCAAGCAACATGCTGAAGTGATACCATCACCAGATTTAAAAGCCTCCTTAGGAGAGACACCAGCAAAACTGGCCAAACGAGATCTCATCAAACCTTCTGAGTGGTGCCCGGTAAGCTAGAATCTAGAAAATGGACAAGTAGCTGTGTAAAGCCCAATAATTGCCATGGTTGCCGGCTCAGGCCCTCCATTTCTACCCTTATATGGCGCAAAAGGTGACTAAAGGAAAAAGCAGCAGCGTTCATTATTAACGCCAAAATAGCTTTTACTACGCTCGCCAAACCGCATGCCCAGCGTGGCGAGTATGGGCAAATACACCCCAATTCTATGGAAAACTATGGGGGAAGCCTATGTTCAGCAGTGGACTGAAATTATGAAAGCCCAAACTTTCAGCGTTTCACTTTATTTGCAGAAACCTGATATTGACTTCGATACCTGGTGCGACCCTGATAATCCAAAATCTATAATCTTCAAAGATGTTTGCGAAGCCGCAACTTTTATCAGTCCGGAAATCCCGAAAACTCCACTTATTGTGAGTTCTAGATGTTGTAATAGTGTACACAACTACCACCTCTCTAAAATCATAATACTTATTTCCTTTTTTCAGAGGTCCAAATGTTGCATACAGTTCGGAATGGAATTATATTTTAAGTACGAGATATTTCACAAAACCGGAAGGTACGAGTAGTGGAGTTTTGAGAATACACTTACTTTGATATACTTTGCGCCAATGAAATTCTATACTATGGGCTCGCATCAACGTTCTCATAGTAAGAATGTCGTTGCTTTGCGCCAAGGGCTATGTAATATCCAATTATTTTTAGTTTTCATGAAAGAGGAGCTTTCTATTCGTTGTCGATGCTGACAGATGAGCAACGTCGAGGTGGTGTCTACACAGCGTCAATTGGAAACTGGGCTATGGTAAATAAAGATGTTTTTCATGTAAAAATAAACAGGATAAAGGTTCTCAATCCATTATACCCATTATATTTTGTTCTAGGCTCTCGCATATAGAGGTCAACAGCTGAAAATACCAATCACTCTGGTGCTTCCAGTCACAACAAGGCATGATATCGTGGAGAAATGTCAGTACGATTACGGAGCCTCGGTAATATTGAACGGCAAAAATCTTGACGAAGCTAAGAAACACGCTTTCGCTATGATTAAAGAAACAGGAACTGGGACTTACATAAATGGGTAAGTTTTTAAGCGTAAGTACCTACCTACTACTGGTTTTCGCAACAACCAATTAAATACAAAGTCATGCACGTCATAAATAAGACTACAACTACAGTCGCCTGCACTATTTTTTTTAAACGATGCCATAATACAGGTGCAGATGGTAAGTATACAGTAAAGTAAATGGCACAAATAGATGGCTACCTACGTGCATAGTTTTAGCATTGCACATCTAACACATCGAAAATTACGAAGGAATTGTATCTTAGTGCAGGCGAGTGCACTTGTTACATTTGAAAACAAAAGTGGTTTCTTCATTTGCAGATATGACCATCCCAATGTTATAGCGGCATCGGGTTCAATAGGTCTTGAAATACTAGAGCAGTTGCCAATTATTGACGCTATTATCTTGCCTGTTGGAGGCGGCGGACTAATAGCTGGCATTGCTGCTGCGATCAAACAAATGAAACCAGAAGTTCTTATTTACGTAACTATTTAAAGAATTACAGCATATTTCTTGCAATGTTTTGTCTGATGCTTGCTTGCAGAAACAATCGTCTCACTGATTATTTCTTGGTCATCCTGTATAAGGTCAGTGACGGCTTACGAACACATGTCACATGTCTTCGAATTTTTAGATTCTAGGACATATCGGTGTTTTCAATATGTTTTCCTTCACCATTTTCCTGGAATGGAATGGAAAATCCATTGGTTTTCGACCGGTATTCGAACCCACGACCTGTGGATCGGGAGGCGGCCACTGCTCCGCCAGGTGCTCTAATGTTTTTGTCTGACAACACGAATGTATTAAACATTTGACTGGCCTCATAGTTCAGTTGGTAGTAACTCTGCCTTCTGCGCTAGAGGTCGCAGGTTCGATTCCCGCACTGGACAAACATTTGTGACTAACACAGATGTTTGTTCTGTGTCTGGGTGTTAAATATATATCTATTATGTATATCAGTCTCTGGTACCCATAGTACAGGCTATGCCTAGTTTGGGATCAGTTGACCGTGTGAATATGTCCGGAATATTTATATTTATTTCATCGTTTTTCAGGGTGTGGAGCACGTTAAATGCTGCAGTTTCTTCAAGGCTTTGGAAAACGAGCGGCCTTATCTGACGGAAGTAGTACAAAATTTGGCGGAGTCTCTTGCGGTACCCACTGCTGGATTCAATGCTTTTCATACAGCAAGATCTCTAATTGATAAAATGGTAAGCGAAAATTGCTACAAAGATATACCTCCGCGTTTTATGCAATACACAAAATACGCGCAGAAAAATATTTTTATTTATTTATTTTATTTATTAAGATAACAACATCATAACAGGTTTTTTTATTAAGCCCTAAGGCGATGTTATATCTAGGTACCTACTTAATTTATTAACAATACTAATTAATATATTTTGTCTCAGTGACAAGCTGTGCCATTTCCATGGCATTCGGCAGGTTTTGACTATGGCTATTTTGGTTTTGGTTTTGATATAACTTTATTTAAGGTTTTAGTGGACGATGACTGGGTTTCCCGAGGTGTTCTTCATTTGATGGAAGAAGAAAGATATATGACGGAAGGTGCCGGGGCCATTAGTTTGGGTGCTCTGTTAGCGATCCCGGATATTCTACCTGAACTGCGAGACAAGAAGTAATAATGTTTTGGCAATTTTTTTTAAATGTTACCGTCTACCACAAATCACAAAGAAAAAAACGAGAGCACTGGTGGTGAAGTGGCCACGCCTTTCGATCCACAGGTCGTGTGTTCGCATCCCGGTAGTGCACCAATGCATTTTATTCGAAAAATGTATGTGCGCTATACTAGTGCTCTCACACGGTGAAAGAAAACATCGTGAGGAAACCGGTATGTTCTATAACCTAAAAATTCGAAGACATGTGCTTGAAAGGAGCCTCTAAGAAGCGCACTTTAATCCTATCACTACACTGATTTTTTCACCGATGGTATAGGCCCTTTTCAGGAGTACCATCACCATACCTCAACCTAACCTGGTCACTGACCTAATACAGGAAGACTAAGAAATAATCAGTGACACGACAAGCAAGCAAGCATCTACTACAATACACGCACGATTCTAGTCGAATTTCAATAATTCCAATCAAATACAGCGCCTCAACCGTATCATCATCAACTTATAGAAGTCCACTGCTGGACATAGGCCTCCCCCTAAGAGTTTTTTTTTTATTTTTTTTTGTATACAACAGAGATAGCAGACAAGCTTACGGCCCACCTGATGGTAAGCGGTTACCGTAGCCTATGAGCGCTTGCAATACCAGAGGCATAACGCACGCGTTGCCGACCCCGAACCCCCTTCCCCCCTAAAGAGCTCTGGCAACCTTACTCACCGCAGGAACACAACACTGTTTGAAACAAATAATGTTATTTGGCTGCGATCTTCTGCAAGGCGGAGGTACCTCCCCAGGCAGGCTGCTCCAATTCAGAACGAGAAAATCTCGCTGTGCCCTACCTCCTCCTAAAAGAGTGATCTGTTATACTTATTACTTATTAGTCATTTGGGTTTGGTTTATTATTATAAAACAAATAATTTAATTGCAGCGTGGTTTGTGTAATCACCGGCGGTAACATTGACTTCTTCACGCTGCTGCCACGGTCTTTGGAGCGAGCGAAAGCAATTGAAGGCCGTATTATCAAAGTGACTGTACGTATAGTTTGGGCTTTTTGCGTGTACTGTCACATACGACGGACGCCTGGCAAGGCGTGATGATGGCAGGTGGAGTAAGGCGCGTCCAAGAACTGGATATCGGTCGTCCCGCGCAGCGTCTGACACATGGGCAGATGATGTCGCAAGCATCGCGGGCCGCAACTGGATATGGCTTGCACAAGATCGAGGAAAATGGCGCATAAGTACAAAGGGTGAAAATACCCAGCAGTGGGTGAAGTCGGACTTGGGATGATGATGATGATGATAATCATATATGAGTAATATGGGTTAGCAAGTAGATTCGTGAGAAACCCGTCATGTTCTTGAACCAATTTCCATTTCACACATTAATATTATTATGTTTATCTTAGGTAAAAAATCCGTGTTGGCCTAGTGGAAGGTTCGACTTTCGATCCGAAGGTCGTAGGTTCGAATCCGGTCAAGCACCAATGAGTTTTCTATTAGAAAAGATTACACGAACTTAAAACTGTGTTGAAAGCATCGTGAGGAAACAAGATTCTTAATAAGCGGCGATGGGCTCGCAACCTTGTCTCATATGGAATACCTACTCCTCACTACTGTAAAACGTGAGCATGCGCCAAAACGTTTGGACATGCTTCTGACTACCGGCCTTAGACATCTTCAAGGACCTGATTTCCTGGTGATCTGAGAGGTTTGTCTACCATGCTTGGGGAGAAAAGTCGTGAGCCCATATTTAGGCTATTTCTTGTGTTAGGAGGAGTCATTTCTAGGTACTATGAATACCCGAACCCTGAAAGCCCTGGCCTGGATTCTGCCTGCATGATAAACTAAGGGCAGTTTGATTACTCTTGCTAATTGATTTTTAGCTCGATTTCTACCAGTAGAGAATTATAGATTGGAGACAATACACTAAAGCAGATAGTAATAATTAACTGCTGCTTTGTGTCTGTTCATAGATAACCATGCTATCTCAAGACACAAAAGGACGACTGAGTATTTTAAGCGTGATTGCCAATTTGGGCTGCAATATACTTCGGAGCTACACTGATAAGGCATGGATTTATGAAAATGACTTGGAGACTGTTTACGTATGATTGAAATCTTTTCCATGTCTTTTAGCTTTTCATCGATCATGATTACATAATTTCTAAGCTTATCATTCAATTTTCAGGTGACTTTCATAATTGAAACTCGTAACTTGGAACACGCATGCACCCTCAAACGTGTTCTGGAAAGAATATTCCCTGGCATGTGCGAATTTCTGGAAGAACCCTTCAGCCCAATACCGACATGCGCTTGTTTCCCTAAGCGACTCCCTTAGAGACTTGTTCGATACTGACTCACAATAACAAAAATATATTCTGATTTCTGACTCGAACTTTGGTATTTTTATGAATTAAACATACTTACAATTTATTATTACGTTGGTATTTTTGTTGATTAAAAATAGGTACATATTTATTACTGATCGAGCGAGCGAAGATCTTTCAAACAACTTGGACATTTTTTTTTTTTTTTATCCATCTTAGGTGGCAAACAAGCTTACGGCCCACCCGATGGTAAGCGGTTACCGTAGCCTATGAGCGCTTGCAATACCAGAGGCATCACGCACGCGTTGCCGACCCCGAACCCCCTTCCCCCCTAAAGAACTCTGGCAACCTTACTCACCGCAGGAACACAACACTATTTGAAACAAATAATGTTATTTGGCTGCAATCTTCTGTAAGGCGGAGGTACCTCCCCAGGCGAGCTGCTCCAATTCAGAACGAGAAAATCTCGCTGTGCCCTACCTCCTCCTAAATACATAAATAGGTACTCTTTGTAACAAAACCTATTTACACGAACTTTCAGTGACAGTTAAATGCCTTGCATTGATTTTTCGTTTTACAGGTTGTTTTGTAAATTCATTAGGCAGAACCGAGATAAAACTTAAATTATTTGTGTTATGCAAACTAGACAACATGTCGCGGAAAAACGTAAGATATTTTTCCGGTTCACTCTAAGAGGAAAAATAATAACAATTCAGCTAAACCTTTTTATGTATTCCATCACTACAGGAGGACTTTGATGAGTTTTGCGATCCTGATAACCCCAGAATCATAAAATATGAGCAAGTCATGGATGCCGCAGATCGACTAAGGCCATTTATCGTGACCACACCATGCATGGTAAGGCAATTGGATCTTGGTCGCGTAAATAACTTAAAGTTAAATAATCAGACCACAACTAGAACACAATTGTTAGGTAATAACAGCATTGAGATTAGGCTGATAAGAGCCTTGACTTTTCCAGCCATCGCACTACCAACGGGAATTTGTAATGAACCTTTACTACAAACTGGAGTTCTTGCAAAAATCTGGCAGGTACCAGTTTCTACTTCGTGGAATTATTTCATCGTAACATTCTAATACCTACTATGTACCTATACACCAATTCTTTCAAATTTCAGTTTCAAAGAAAGGGGATCGCTAAATGTACTGCAGCTTTTGCCACTCGACAAAAAGAAGCTCGGAGTCGTAATTGCTTCGATCGGTAACGATGCAGCCGGTCTTTGCTACCACGCTTCCAAAACCAATGTACCAGTCATCGTGGTAATGCCGAGTACAGTGCCACTTACAAAATTACAGAAGTGCCACTGTTTGGGCGCCAAAGTGGTCGTACAAGGAGGCAATTTGATGGAATCGCAAAGATACGCCCGAGCTATCGCCCGGGATAAAGGACTCACTTACATAAACGGGTATGAACCCCTTTAGTTGTGCATTATAAGATGCATGGATAGTTATACAAGGTGATTCATAATATGTAGGTATACCTTCCCGAAAGGGGCTTATTCCTCATCCAATTGGCAATTAAGTTTGTTCTACGACTTTTGGAAATTCGAGATTTATCACTGAAAAAACACAGGAAAAATCTGCTATTTTGTGGTCAAATCAGTTCAAAATCAATTATTCAACTTTTTTTGGTAGCCATATAAAAATGTTCATACCTTTATAATTAGGTGTGTTGTAAGTGTTTTAGTTATAAAGATGATAAGTGAATTATGTTTTTTGCTTATATCCTTTCTTTTTGTTGATAGAATTAGTCCCTTCCGGGATATTTTGGATTACGTTGTTGTATTAAACAAATAGGCAAGAAATTCACGTTAAACATAATTCACTCATGCGCGTAACCAATAAAACCTGAGGAAATATTGGAATAATTTTCTTTTGTTTCACACAGACGTGATCATCCACACGTGCTAGCCGGCTACGGGACTATAGCTCTCGAAATCCTGGATCAAGTGCCTAATGTGGATGCCATCATCGTGCCGGTTGGCTGCGGAGGCCTGGCCGCGGCCATTACCACTATTATCAAACGCACGAAACCCAACTGCCTCGTTTACGTTAGTGTTGCAACACTTGCGAAATTACCGTTCGATTGAAAGTAGTTTTTCGAAGTTCAAGGCCGCTTTAACAAGGAGTGTTTGATCTACATACAGCTACAATGCTATTGATTTGAATATTCAGCTAGTTTTTCTCTTAGGCCTGAGAAATTCTCCCTTTATTATTCTGCGGTTTTCCATTTTCCAAACCAATTTCTACGGCTCAGGAATAACTAACTGAAGATATTTGCTTTATATTTGACCAGGGTGTACAAACAGAAAACATGCCAGTATTTTTCAAGTCTTTGGAGAACGAGGACCCAGTGGTAATTCCAATGAAAGCGACTCTAGCTGACGCGATAGCAGTGACAAATGTGGGCGTCAACTCGTTCGCCAATGTTCAACCGCAATTGGATAAAATGGTAAGACCAAACCTTTACCAATGAAAACGCATCACTGCTGCGAAAGCATCCGAAGAATCAAGGACAGATCAGCCCGTTAAGCAAATTTTTTTTCCAGTTATTGGTGAACGAAGACTGGATAGCCCGTTCGATCTTGCACCTGGTGGAGAAGGAACGGTTCGTGGTCGAAGGCGCTGGAGCGTGCTCGCTTGCTACGATCATAGGGAATTTAGTACCGGAGTTAAAACTTAAAAAGTATGATATCCAAAAGTATTTTTTATTTGCTAGCTAGTAGCTATCCATGAATTACATCTTTCTCAAGTTGTATCCAAATGCGTGATTGACCCACAAAAAAAAACACACAACTTCCGCATTTATATTATTAAAGTAGCATAGCATAGTATGATTTATGATTTTTATGAAGTAGCAAGAATGTCATGTGAAGAGAAGAGTGTTTTGTTGCTATTAAGTTTAGAAAACACGTAAATAATGTCAAAATGAACTGAAAGATGACACTATTTCTGTAAACCCATTTTTTGCAAGGTGCACCGAGAGTCTGAAGAGGAAGACGACTAGTCTCGAAGAGAAATAGGTTGTTTAAAAGTTTTATTCTTTGCCCATTTTTTTCGCGAATGGCACAATTTTCTACGGGCGATAATCTCCTACTTTTTCTCTTTCCGTGAATCGTACGTGCGAGGCTTGTGATTCGCCACAGCATATTGGCATGCATGCCAAGGTCGATGTGGAATGAATGGCATTACCTAGTAATTTTACGCAAACACTATTTATTTTCCCACAGTGTCGTTTGCATTCTGAGCGGAGGGAATATCGACAGCTTGCTGCTCGGCCGGTGCTTGGACAGGGGACTGGCAGCAGAAGGGCGTTTGGTAAAGTTTAGGGTAAGGGGTGTTACTTGTGTTAACTAAGCTTCTTGAAAATGGCTATGAATAGATAGCCTTTATCACAATCATATTGAATTGCTTGCTTGTCGTGTCGACTCATTGCCCGTAGTCCGGTTCACTGATTCTTTCGTGGTCATTCTGAATTAGGTCAGTTTGAGGTATGGTGGCCTTGAAAAGGGCCTGTGACCGTCGGTGAAAGAATCGGCATAGTGGAATTTTGTGTGAAAATTCATGTGACATTAGGCAATGAAGCATATGGTATGCACCCACCTGTTGGTTAGTAGTTACCGTAGCCTATGAAATTATGCAATACCAGAGGCAACACGCACGAGTTGCCGACCCCGAAACCCCCCCCCACTCCTTAAAAAGCTCTGGCAACCTTACGCACTGCAGGAACACAACACTGTTTGAAACAAATTTATAATGTTATTTGGCTGCGATCTTCTGTAAGGCGGAGGTACTCCGATGTTCTCCATGTGGTTCTCCAATTAGGTGGGAATAAAAGACAACTCGACGGCGAACGCTCAACTACTGCGACTCCTGGCTAATGGGGGATACAACTTGGTCAGCCAATTTCAAGATCATGTGTGGGTGGACGACGAAACTTACACTGTTGAAGTAAGTTCCTACTGTACCTACCTACCGAACGGTGAAGGAAAACATCACGCTAAACTATCGGCTTAGTAGGCTCCGGACGTATCGACTTAGCTGAGAGAATTACTTTTGATACAATTAAAAGTCGTATCAAGGTCTAAAAATCCTACATTATTATAAATGCGAAAGTTTGTGAGGATGTTACGATATTTGCATGTTCAATTACGCCGAAACGGTTCAACCAATGTCGATGAAACTTGAAATAGATAGAGTTCGATTTTTTCTACTAAGTATAATGTTTTTGATAAGAGTTCTTTACCTAGAATAGCATATAGGCTTTTTATCGAGGTACTACACTAGCGAGCGAGGCCGTGGTGGCCCCGGCTGAAGAATAGGCCCCTCCATATCTACCTACCCGCGGATGTCGAAAGAGGCGACTAAGGAAAAAAGCTAGGGGATGGGCAGCAGCGTCCCTCATATTAACAACGATAGCTCTAACTGCGCTCGCCAACCCGCATGCCCAGCATGGTGAGTATGGGCTCTGTCTGTGGGGGAAGTCATGTTCAGCAGTGGACGTCGTACGGCTGAAATGATGATGATGACACTAGCGAGGCCGCGGGCGCAAGCTAGTTCTATATAAAATATTTCAGGTGATGTTGGTATGTGAGACCAAAGGCCTCGAACATGCCCTGGAGTTGAAGAGAATAGTGGAGAGGGCATATCCATGCACTTCCATTTTTGAAACTGAGCCCTTCAACGATCGCAGGACATGTCCATGCTATGTCAGAAAATCTATGTGAGTCTAGTGGTTAGTAACATTGTTATCTTTCAAAATCTTAATGTAAAATTGTTTTTGTTTTGATGAAATATTTAAAACTTTTAATAAAAATAATGACCTCTAGAGCTTGTTTACTTGAACTTGTGATGATAATTTTTTTTGATAAATCTTGTACAATCCTTCTTCCCACTAATATTATAAATGCGAAAATTTGTGAGGATATTTGGATGTTTTTGGTACATTAGATTTTGATGAAACTTTGGATATGTAGAGTTCTTTGCCTACAATAACATATAGGCTACTTTTTATCTAGGTACCACGCCAGCGAAGCCGCGGGCGCAAGCTAGTATTATACTATTTTGATAAAAAAAGAGTTCAACTTGAAAAACAATAAATTATATATTTCATTATTTATACAACTAAGACCTTATAATCATTATGCACAACATAATATACATATTTGTGTAAAACTAAGCATTATTGTCAAGTACCTTCCCCATTACGATCAGTTAAAGTTCTTATCCATGAATGAAGCCATTCTGATGTCACGCTTGCTGAGGCCGTTTACATCATGAGAAGAAAGTGTCACCTGTAAGAATATCTAATTTTAAAAGCTAGTTTAAGTAGGCTACTTAAACATATTTAACTGGGCTTCATAAACCAGCATCTAAGAAACTCTGGTGTTATAGCAAATTAAACTGTGTATAACCATGCTACCTTCTACTATAAAATTATCCTTGCCGTAGTCAAACAGTATGCGATAAGTAATCTAAAACATGTTTAAATTTTATTTCAAAATTATCCCTAAGTCTATAAAAGTCAGTTTTGGGTTTGACATTTAATTTTGAGGGTGTAATATAGCTCAATGATATCGCAAGCCCTTAAAAATTGACTTTATTCTGTAAGGATGTGTGTTACCTATGGATCATGTTATAAACTTTAAATGATATAGTATAGTATGCCCTTTGAACGCAGCTTATAACAGATAAACAAGAGATAAGAGAATGGATATAAATATAACTAGAGATGTTTCAAAATTATATTTAATGAAAAAAATATATATATATAATAAAATGGGAATGATTTGTGTTATTACGAAACCAATTGTTGTACAGAGTGTGATAAAAATATGTAATCTCAATAATTAGGGAAGTAAAATACCTGTAATTTGTTGTAAACATTGAACCATTCTGGGTGGTGGTCCATTTTCTCAGCCAATAGAGCCACTCTGCTCATGAAGCCAAATGCCTCATTAAAATCCTTGAATTGAAACTCCTTTTCTATCGCATCCCTATTGCTTTGAACTTTCCAACCAGACTGCAGAAGTGGACCCAGCAGGCTGTCGCGCTCCTCTTTGCTTAGTTTGTCTGCCTGTTGAAATTGGAAAAATATTAATGATTACCTCTCAAATCAAATTATCTGAACGTGTTAATTGTATAAGACAATTGTGAAATTGGAACGTTGTCAATGTCGCAATCATGTTTGGTTGCGATTTGAATAAGGAAAGGATAATGTTGCAAATGGAATATTTACGTACCATTTTCCTTTTACTCGGCGAGGTCGATACGCTGGCGTAACCGGCTACGGCGCGATCTCGAATACCATTGATCGCAGGCTCCGCCCGAGTAAGCCCCGCGGGGTGAAAGTGTATCGCTAGACTTGCTACTGAGCGCGCGCAAGTCAAACTTTTGTTTACAATCATTGATAAACTTCGGACTTTATAAAGCACTGTATTGAATAACAATAGCAGTTATTCGTGTATTAATCGTCCACTCCCGCTAGTGGATTTACTACTTGGTTTATTTGTTTACAATACTAGAACAAAGGTTGAACAAACCGAACCAAACCAAACTTTTGAAAAGAAGTAGGTAAATAAATAAATTGACATTTGTGTTTGACACTGACTTTGCTAGAATACTGTCGAGTGTCGTCTTTGCTAGAATATAGTGAAAATTCGAGCGGCTCCGTAATCTATGGAAAATTCGAATTAAAAAGTCCGCGAAATTCTAACTAGGTACTTCCTTAAGTTTTGGAGCAAAGCTACGCGGTACCACCTACCTAATGTTTGTACGATATAGGTAGGTAGGTATGTACATATGTGCCAAAGAAAATATGAATCTAATCAATAATGTAAAGTTGAAGAAAGAATCAAATGAACAAATTCATGCATCAGCATGGATTCATGGTAGTCTGATAACAAGTCAGTTGAATATACTATTATGTATTTATTCTCAAGTGTAACAATAACTGAGTAGATAAAAAACAAACATAACATAGGACATAAGTACTGTATTAGAAAAAAATAAGAATTTATAAAAAGTGTAGATTAGCACTTTAACATGCTCCTTGTAAACCTGTAGATGTGATTACAAATTCAGCAACAGAATTAGGCAAGTCTGGGGCAAAAATAATTGTTAACTCTCTCAAATAGGCATTGTGTTCAACTTCAGTCTCCTTTATTTTGACTTTTTGCAATGTTTTTCTGAGGTATAATCTAGTAGACACCATATTGGACCATGCAAGACCCAGTGATGGCACCATATCTTCTGCTCTGCCTACTGCACCAGTAACTTGATTGATGCAAAGGACTGCAACATTGAAGCCCTGGGCTAGGTTTAGTAGACACATAGCCAATTCTCTCATTTCCTCAGCTCTCTGTACATAATTTGTGCTCTCTACTCTAAAAGGAGCAGCAATAGAATCTATTACTAAAAGGGAAAACTTATTTTGTGCCAGCAGCTTGGGCAGTCTCACTCTAACACATGATAATAAATCTTTAGACTCTGTGACATGCTCCACAAATGTTGTAGCCCCATAATCAATGTTATTCCTGAAATTCGGGATCCCTTTTTCTATTTCATCAAACCGCTTGATAGGGAACAGATCTTCAGTGCAAATGTAAGCACTGCAGTGAGGCCAGTTATGAGCAGCAGCTTGAATTCCTATCTGAGTTTTTCCAGATCCACTTTCTCCATATAATTCTGTGATAGTTCCTCTCCTGAGACCACCTTGTAGTATGGTATTTATGGCAGCACAACCAGTAGTTACTTTCGTATCTGTGTCAACCAACAGATCACATGTGATACTTTTGGGACGAACATGCTCAGAGACAATGCTTTTCATCAGCTGTATGTCTTCATTGCTCAGATTAGTCAACTTTTTTATATCCCACATAGATAGTATGATAATTTGTCTAGGGGTTGCTATACCTGCTCTTTCAGTCACCTCGAATATTTTTGGTGGTAGAAGTCTCATCCATTCGTTCATGTTTAGTATACTACTTGTATGTAAGACTAGACCATATGTAGAAAATATTCTGCTTGCCAAAGTTGTCGACGACTTAAAACGATTCTTATGCTTTCATAATGTATTTGTTTGTTTACAGTTAGCCCCTTCGTCCATGACGCTACGCAAAAGTGACGGAACTTATTAGAAACTAGAGTTGCGGACTGATTGGAAACTCTTGACTCGTCCACGACGCTACTGGAATTTCCTGAAACTCAGTCACTCAGTTCACGATTTTATGTAAACAAAGTTTTGAAAACGAAAAAAATTAACATGATTCGTGATAATTCGAGCGATGACATGGAATTATTACTTCTCCAGTCACATAGACGTCAGAATCACTTATAATTACTGTTTATTAGTTCATTTTTCACACAGTTTCTCGAAACCAGTCGCCTGGCGACCAGCATGTCGAGTCGCCAGGAGACTAGTTACAAACGCGTTCCTTTTGAGTAGCGCCGTGGACGGACGCGCATTGAAATACTAGTGCTATCGCAGTCAGGCTACTCATTAGTGACTACAGTTTCAGTCGCGTTCCTTTTGAGTCCCTCCGTGGACGAAGGGGCTTACACTTCAAAACCAAAACAAAAACAACACTGACTGACACAGACATCCACAATTCCACAGGATATATTATATACCAATAGGATGGTAACCACAGACCAATAAATACGATTCTAACGCATCACTCATCCATCAATCACTCAAGCAAGACAAAGCAAGCGACATAAATGCACGAAGCCCGAACTCATTGCAGCCTAGCTAGCAAGAATACATAGAATATGGAGCCGCTTCGCTCCAAACAAGAATCAATCATGCAGGAAATCTGAAAAACCTGTTGGAGCTGATAGAGCGTAAGCTCGGCTCCCATATGTATGGTTGGAGCCATGTGAAAATACACACATCCACAAAGTCTAGGGATCAAGCATAAACCCTCTAAATCTGAAACTTACTTTTTCTTTTTTTTATTTAAATTCAGTGCATGATTATTTCCTGGGCGTTGAGCCTGCATTCACAGATTTAGGTAGCCAGTATATTTTTCTAAAAATACTTCATTATAACTCTTTGATCCCTAGACTTTGTTGATGTTACACACATCAACAAAGTCTAGGGAAAAATTATATCAACTAATCAGTAAGGACGTACGGTCTGGCGACATTCTATATCAGTTATTGGTTAGTATAATTTTTTTGATATCACTTACTGATCGTGTGCGTCCAGCCTTATACCCGTGGAACGCATTCCATCGAACATCATTCATTTCATTCATTCGAATATACAAATAAATAAATACAAGCGGAAATTAGCGCAATTCGCAAAATCGAAATACGGCAGGCATTTGATTGATTTTGTTGCTTGTATTGTAAAGTTTTGCTTTGCTTTATTTATATTTACTCAGCGGTTGGTTTACATAACTTTAAATAATTCGTACAAGAATGTCTTGCAACGGTTGCTATAGTTCTTTTTCTCTCTTACGCCCAGAGGTAGGTTGCTATGTAGATGATTTTATGTATCATCCACCCAACGGAGTAAAATCTAAACAATAACTTTTTAAAAATACTTTCTAGGCTCTCACTTAGTTTGTAAACTTCTACCTATTTTGCTTTTTCAGAGAGGATGTCCATCCTGTGGTTTCAGCTATTGTTCCAAGTGTTTAGGCTACAAAGTATATTTACCAAGATCGAAGTCTGAAGATAAGGCAAGTTACCAGTAGGTACATCTATCTACCTAACATCTATAATCTCAAGAATTTTAAGTAAATTTATGAACATGCTATTTTTCAGCAATGTACTATGTAAATATTTCATTTTTTACCTTTGCAGGTTTGTCATAAATGCAAAAAGGCTTCCATGTCCAATAATACTGAGAAAAAAGATTATGCTCCTCCAGATGTATTTTATAAGTAAGTTTCAAGTCTATTAGAAGTAAACCTCTGTAGCATAGTGGACGAGTGCCTATCTGAAACGCTTCGTTATTAGTAAATTCCAAGTCTATATAAGACTACCTCAGTGGCAGAGTGGGCGAGTGCCTATCTGAGACGCAAGGGGTGCAGCTTCGTTTCCCCGGCAGGACATATGTTGGCATGATCTGTAAATATTAGGTCTTGGTGTTGTGGTACCATGGTACTCTTAGTTTCTGATACCCACAACACAAAGAATTTTAGTGTGGTGTCAGGACTTTGTATGTGACTGTTATTATTAATATTATCAACACAACAAAATGTTCAATAAGTAACAAACCATCCAGAAACGACTTTTTTTCCTAACTTTCATTATTTTATCAGGAGGATAGACAATGGATCTGCTAAACTGGAGAGTTCTGAAAACTTAAATGCACAAAGTGCCCCAATAGATGACCAAATGCGTGAACGGTTGAACAAATTGAAGGAAAAGGATGCTGCAGAAATAGAGATGAAACGGACCACTGATGCGGAGATAGCGCTAAGGCTGCAAAAAATCAAAGGAGATGTGCCCATAACATCAGATGCCGAGTTACATGCACGGTTAGCAAAACTAAGGGGGATTCCCGTTATAGAGAGCAAGGTATTAGAGGAATTCTTAGTTCAGAATCCACAGCTGTCACAGTACTAACTACTTTTATCATCCAGTGTTGAGGCCTCCCCTATCTCCTCCATTCATATATTCATTTTATTTATTGTTCCATGCGTTGGTAATAAAAATGGTGTAACAAATAAATTTTCCTCAACATGAACCCTGTTGGGGCACTACAATATTTGCTAATTCAATGATTAATCTATAGGTTTACATAATTAAATTTCCTTTATACATTTCTTTCTATTTTTCTAAATTAATTATTTTCAAAAAATATTCTTCTTCACTTCAATCCCATGCTGTTATACAAGGTGACAACCCCGGTGGCGCATTGGGTGAGTGCCCATCTGAGACGTAAGGGGTGCGGGTTCGATTCCCGCTGCAGGATAAATGTTTGCATGATCTGCAACTATTTGTTCTGGGGCTGGGTGTTGTAGTATCATGGTACTCGTAGTTTCTGATACCCACGTCACAGGGAAACCTAGTGTGGGCTCAGGACTATGTATGTGACTGTTGTGTGTTTTTATTTATTATACAAGGTGATCCATAATGTGTGTATAAAAAATGTTTCCTCCTTGTTTTTTTTGTGTCCTTGATCTGACTTGCTATTTAGGTCCTAACACCATCATTATTATATTATATAGGTGGGGACTTATACCTCGTAATATAATTTCTCTGGAACTTACTACCATACAAATGAGGAGTTTCTCTTATAATCTCCTTTAAGAATCACCTTCAAAGTGGATTTTGAAACTTAAAATCGCATAATCCCCTTAGATAACTCTGATGTATGCTAGAACTAACAGAACTTTATCTTTCAGCCAGCTTTGATGACCAAGGACCTCAGAACGGAGCAAGAGCAAGTGGAAGATCTTATGAAACAGTATCTGGAGAACACTGCAATAGATTGCAAGTACAAAGATGAGTTTGACAGCGTCATCAATGATATGGAAGCAAGGTTGCAGAAGCTGAAAGGTGCCAATGCAACTCCAGAGGCTTCAGGATCACAAAGTGTTTCATCCTCAAGCTTACCAGCTCAGGCTTGTGAGGCCGATGATGAAGAAGAGAGTGTAAAGAAAATTATTGAAAAGGTATATATGATCCAAAAGAATAAAACCAACCTACCTAGAATAGCGTTTTTTCCATGGGAGGAAATACCATCATCTTTCTTATACAGAAATAGGGGAACACCCTTGTAACTTCACCGTAGTTGAAAGTAATATCCCTTATCATTAATGACGACCTCGGTGGCGTAGCGGGTGAGTGCTTGTCCGAGTCGCAAGGGGTGCGGTTTCGATTCACGCTGCGGGAAAATGCGTTTGCATGGTCTGCAAATATTTGTTACGGGTCTGGGTGTTGTGATTCCATGGTACTCGTAGTTTTGATACCCGCGACAGGGAATCCTAGTGTGGGGTCAGGACTATGCATGTGACTGTTTGGTGTTAGTTATTTTTTTTATTTTGTCTTTTCATTACCTCACAGACATACCACACATGATTGCAAGATTATTGAATTTAATGTTTTCTTACTCAGCTCAAAGCAGAAGCATTACAAGATGAAGAAGGAATTGCACCTTCAACCAATGATGAGCTGCCATTCTGTGAAATATGCAATGAAGATGCAAATATGAGGTGCCTTGGTTGCAAATACTTGTTTTGTAAACGCTGCTTTATAGACCACAAAGATGATGATGATGGCTGTAATCAATATGAGCCATATCACCCACCAAAGGATAGCAGTTAGAAGCCCCACTACTGGATATATTTATTCTTCCTTTTTATTTTATACTTCATTTTTATTATGCATAAGGAAGCAGATTATGATTTTTAAGTAAGATAATTTTATAAATCTGTTATACATAAATAAAGTATTAATTCATTCTAAAATAAATAATTTATAATATGCTCATTCATTTATTTCATTTTTTAATTTAAAATCTTCTACAAACTCCGGTATAAACTTAACCAAATCATCTGCAGTCGGCTTATATTCATTTTCAATCCAGTTTTCTTTTAATTTGTAAATAATAGGACCATACATCTTTCCTGGAGATACACCAGCGTCTTTGAGAATTTTCCCATTTACTGGGAACCTTGGTACTTGCCATTTCTTGAATTGTTCTAAGAGATTTTCGTCTCCTCTGTATTTTAAAACTTCCGTCACATATTCAATTGTATCTTTTTGTTTTATCTTTGTGAAGAGAACTAACTTCTCATAGGGCCTGAAAAATATTTTGTTTTAAATAAAAACTATTTATTAATATGTACAATAAAACAGCAGTTATTTGTTGACTCACATCAATGGCCTCGAAGAAACTTTTTCTTCCCTGTGTTGCACCAAAAAATAGCCCAGTTCCCTATCAAAGCTGGAAAATTTTAATCTACTGTGGAGCGTTGTAACTTCATCGATGTCCCTGAGTAATGCTGCCAAGTAGCTCATAGGATGAAGATTCAAATGATCTGCTCTTTTGAGCAATCTATCCAGCTCTTCAATGTTTGGTAATGATGGTAACCCTAAAAGAGTACTTTTAAATTAATATTTTAACAGGCAACACTGGTGGAATGTGAACCCGCCTTCCGACCCAATGGCCGTAGGTTCGAATTCCGGACTTGCACCAACTTATTATGTGCGCTATATATTAGTGCTCTCAAACAGTGAAGGAAAAAACATCGTGAGGAAACCAGAATATCTTAAAATCAAATAATTTGAAGACATGTCTCATGTGCAAAGGAGCCGTTAAGAGGCGCTCTTTAAACCTTTCACCACAGTGGTTCTTTTTACCAACGGTCATATGCTTTTTTCAGGGTCACCATACGGTCAACCTGCTGACTGACCTTGATCCAGGATGACCAAGAAAGACCAATGACAGAAGCATTTTTAATTTTTCTTGGTGGCAGTTAAATTTATAAGTACCTATTTACTAAGTATTTATATATTCAAAATGTACCTATGTATTTCCCAATTCCAACATCAATCATAACTTTCAATAGACTGCCTGCAAACTTTCCCTGCAACAACTTCTTGAGTTCCACCCAAATTCTTTCACCAGAAACATACTGAAGGCCATCTGCATTGCTTCCAATGATTTTCAGTGTTTCCTCTTCATGATTATCAGGGGTTTGTGCTATTTTACCATAAAAGCGGAAGTACCTCATTATTCTGAGGTAATCTTCTTTGATCCTTACATCTGCATCACCTACAAAGGCTACTCTTCTCTTTTGCAAGTCTTCATAACCAAAAAAGTAGTCGTAAACTGAACCATCAAAACCTGGAAGAATCACACAAGGATAAATTGGCCATTAGTTACCTTAATGTTCAAACCTAGGACATCTTGCATCATCAAGTGATATGTAAATATTCCGGACATATCACACAAGATCAACTGATCCCAAACTAGGCACCCATAGCCTGTAGAGTGGGTACCAGAGACTGATATACATAATAGATATATATTTAACAACCAGACACAGATTGCATACTCAGAATTCAAAAATTCGCTATGTGTAAACTGTAGACATACACACCAAACATCTGTGTTCATTACACATATGTTTGTTCTGGGAATCGAACCCGCAAGCAGAAGAAAGAGTTACTACCAACCGAGCTATGAGCCATGTGAATAAACCATGAATGAAACAAACCTAAAAACATAGAATTAATAGTGAGATCTCTTCTATTAGCATCCAACTTCCAATCCGTAGTGAACTCTACTTCAGCATGACGCCCATCAGTGACCATATCAATCCGCAGTGTAGTCACTTCAAAGTTTTCCTTGTCATTTATTCGAGCTGTGATTGTGCCATGTTTTTCTCCATTCATGTTAATCATTCTGATAGTTTCAGCTGTGAACATGTCCTTCATTTGTTGCGGTGTTGCTGTAGTGGCAAAGTCTAGGTCTGTTGGTTTCTTTCCCATTAGAAGGTCCCTGGAGAGTTGATTAAATTTGTAACATAATGTTGCATAATTAGTATAACATTGTCTAGCAAACAATACTGCCCAAATCAAATATAAGTAGAATGAAAAGAATTTTTTAGGTGAATACATAGAATGGTTGATAGAACTTATAAAATGACAAAACATGAGTCTGTTTTTAAAATCATTAAATAAAACAGATTTTTGTCCATCCTGTAAAGTAGCAGAATATTACTTGGGTAGTGTTGTTTGCTAGCCAACGAAAATACATAGGACTGTATCACAAAGAATTTAATGGTAAACAGGTAGGTTCTTTCAGTATGTGCACATATTATGAAAACCTTACCTGACGGCTCCACCTGCAACTCTGATCTCAAACTGGTATTTATCAAAGAGCTTCTTTAGTTCCTCTACTTCAGGTGTGATTATACTTTTGAACTCAGGGGTTTCAAGTTTGGTCACAATAGGATTTTCTCGACATTTGAGCTCCATATCGATTACTGATCGCACTCGACGGCGGCCCGAATTAGAAATAGAATGAAAAACCTAGAAAATAAAAACAAGTAATTTTCATACTAAATATAATCCTATTTCGTTTTTAAAAGGACTAATATTTTGTAGGATAACATTTATAGAGGTTATGCTATTATCTTACCTTCCTGTTAAAATATAGACAGAAGTCCAAAATTTTAGCGTATCCTGTTAACATTACCACAATCAAAAAGTCTATAAACCACGGCATTAAAAGTGTTTGTTCGTATGTATTTCGATTTATATTCCAATACAAATCTGGTATATACAAAATTACTCTATGATACAAATCTAGCGAAATAAAAAACAAACTGCCAAGCAACGAGCAAGCAACTGCAAACAACTTGAAGAAAACAGCTGGCTGTCAAACAAACATCAAAATAGTTGACAGTCACGTTACATTAGCATCCTATTGGTCTGTGGACACATATGTACGTAACGTAAGTTCAGATCTCGGCCAATCATTTTTGAGCTTGAAAACCGACCAATGATGATTCACTCACAAACTGTCTACGGACTTCTACTACATTCTGCCTCTCTTTGTCTGTGAAAGATCGTGACCCTTGTTTAGCTAGCAATTAGCATCCTATTAGTCTGCGGTAACCCTCAAGCGTAGCAACCCTCAAGAATGTCGTAGGCGGTCGTAGGTTGTGCAATGCAAACCAACCATGCGATCATTGTACTCTTAATAGTCTGTGGTCGGATGCGATGCGCGTGCCATTGTTTGCCGATGCTACTTGTCGTTTCAGCTTGCTTGTCGTGTCACTGATTCTTTCTTGGTCATCCAAGTACTAGGTCTAATTTATCTAATTTATCAATTTAGTCGACATCTGAAGTTTTTCAAACATGAAAAGGAAGAACACAGACTAATATGGAATACGTATTTAAGTTTTCCCTTGTCAAGTTTGGAACGTTTTGAATGTTGCTAAGCTTTTTAAAATTACCCTCAAAGTTCTTTATTGCCATTACGCTTATGCGCCACAGGTTGAGGTATGGTAGCCGTGAAAAGGGCTATAGCCATCGGTGAAAGAATCAGTGAATGCGCCTCCTAGAGGTCTAGCTAGAGGATCCTTTCGCGCACATGCCTTTTCAATAGTGGAGGCGCACTTTTTTCCGTCCAAGAGAAGCGAGCAATGTAGCACACATTTCGAAACAAACTTCCTCTAGACCATGAGGTTAATAGGTACTATCACCAAAATATCCGACCTTACCAATTTTGAAACTGTTTCGCTTGCACACGGCTAAGTAACCCTGTCCGGCCCATTTCTTTATTCATTGTGATCCTTTGAGGGCGAACCATTCATTTTATGACTATGATTACCTAGTCTGTTGTTCAGTTGCAAGTGTTGAAACCAAAACAATACGAGCATATTGTTATACAAAAAACGTACTTTTTTATGATTACGCATTAACGCAAGCAAGGCACAGATCACTTCACGCAAAATACACCCTTAGGGTGGTAAGGCGGAATTTTTGGTGATGGTACTACCATTTAATCTTGAGGTTAGTACCTACATAACCTATTAGTTAAATTTTTTACCATCACATAGGCTGATGTATACATATTGAAATGAAAAAGACTGAGTAGGTAATATTCCTTTATTTAGATTACACTTGATACAAATATTTTACCATCACTTCCCACCCATCAAACTGTTCATCCCACTGGAGCCTTGCTGGAGCTGCCTCATCATGTTGTGCAGACCGGACATGCCACCCATTTGTTGAAGGATTCTTGGGTCCATCATCTTGGCCATCTGTTGATTGAGTTTCACCATCTGTGTCTGGTTCACATTCTTTGCCATATCGCCTCCTTTGAACAAACCCTTAATACCACCCATCTTTTTGACAACTGCTGCAAACTTGGTGTATTGTGTGATGAGGTCTTTCACGTCCCGTTCCGTGACCCCGGCACCGTTCGCCACTCTCGTTATTCTGGTGGGTTGTTTGGAGAAGAGCTTTGCGCCGTCTCTGTGGTCGAGTTCACCCTCGTTCATGGAGTCCATGATGGTCATGAGGCGCTTCAGTTTCGCCATCGACTCTTGTTCACTTCCCTTCGTCATAAGGTCTTGAGAGAAGCCTGGAATCATGCCCTGGAATAGGAAAATACTGTTTAATAAAATGTTACCCAAAATTATTAAGCCAGTTCAAATCCGAATCTTGGTCTAGAAGTGGCAATTCGATACCAACTACGCCATGGATCGAATAAAGCTTGCTTTGAAAATTTTTGGGCTGATGAAGTATGTCGGTTCAGCATCGCCTAGCTAGCTCCACCTACAGGATTTCAATCGGACACATTCCTGCTCAATGCCTACTCACTACGTCAGTATAACAATCATTGACGAGAGGTGGCGCTCTTGTTGGATTTTATATCAAGCTTTATTAGAAAAATTGTGTTATTCTTAATGACAAACTGCCTCTATTTAGACAGAGCTCTTCCATCAAGTATTTTCTTACCATAATTTGTGAAAATGGACCCATCTTCATAATATTCTGGAACTGTTCATACATAGCCCTCAGTGTGAACTGGCCATGTTTCAATTTCTCCAGCAGCTCATCATTGTCATCCAGTTTGAGCTCATTCACTTTGTCAAGGAGACCCTCAATGTCCCCCATTCCCAACAGTTTGTTTATGAAGGGTTTTGTCTTGAAGGGCTCCAAGTCGTCAATGTGTTCTCCTGTACCAATGAATATGATTGGAGACTGTGTTGCTGCCACTCTGAAAGAAATAACATTGGGATATGACAATAGGGAAATGTCATTCTCTTATTCGATTTAAAATTAAATGGGAAGGAAGCTTTGGATAGGAAAGCAGAGTCACTACCACAACTCCACAGTGCTGACCACTTCCAAATTATTCTTGCGATTTTAATAAATGTATTTTGAAGTTAAAAGAATATGAATATTAAATGGAATGATAGATAGTAGAAGACTTTTCAATAAAAAAAAATTAAATAAAAAGATGTGCTAAATTGTCCTTCAGCCATAAAAAATTACCAGAATTTTTTTAGAAACTTACGCTGATAAAGCTCCACCACCCTTGGCATGGCCATCCAACTTGGTGATAATGACAGATCCGATGTCCACCTTCTCCTTGAAGGCTTTGGCCTGCGCTTCACAAGCCTGACCGATTGTGGCGTCCATGACGAAAATAATGTTGTCTGGTTTCTGAAAATTTTAAGATTTATATCATGACCCTTAGTAAAATGTACTTCATGGAGGTTTATGTTATTGTAAAACTATTTCTACATATAGTGGTAAATCTTATCTTTGTTTTATACACACATGGGTGATTTGTGACAACATATCATAATATCAATACAAACTTTAGTTTTCTAGGGTTTAAATCATTGTGCATTGTCCCTGCTAACCTAAGCCAATGATAGGAAATGATAAAAATACTCATTGAAGTGGTTCCTTGCTTGCTTGTTGTGTTACTGATTCATTCTTGGTCATCCTGTATTAGGTCAGTCAGTGACTAGGTTGACTTATTCACTATGTATAGTGAAAGGATTAGCGCCTCTTAGAGGCTCCTCTTATGCACATGTCACATGTCTTAATATTTTTAGGTTCTAGGACATGCTGGTTTCCTCAGTATAGCGCGCATACCTTTTCGATATAGGAAATCCATTGGTGCATGACCAGGATTCGAACTACACCCTGTGGATGGGAAGGAGGTCCACTACCAGCGCTCAGCCAGTGATGTGGTGTATTATGCGTTAGGACACTGGTACTGTGCTTGGGCAGTATGAGTTTGTGAAGATTTGTCATCTGCATTAAGCTATATTATTATACATATTTTTATAATTAGCTGTATGTGAACTTACAATAGCATTGGCTACTGCCAACATCTCTTCAAAGAGCGACTCTTCCTGCTTGTGACGACCGCTCGTGTCCACAATTATCATCTCAAAGCCCTCTTTCTTGAACATCTCAACTCCTGTGGTAGCAATCACTACAGGGTCCACTTCTGTGTAGCTGCAATTGAATAAATTATTGATTAAGAATGAGAACATCATAAGTAGACCAAACCATGCATATGATTACTGTTAGCCGTAGTGAACCCATGAGATACTAGTGAACTAGTTTTCACCCACAGCTTTGATACTATCCTGATAATAAGTAGCCTGTCTCTCTCTGGCTCTTTTACTGACTGGCCTCATAGCTCAGTTAGTAGTAACTCTGCCTTCTGTGCTAGAGGTCGGGGGTTTCGATTCCCCGTACTGGACAAACATTTGTGTGATAAACACAGATGTTTGTTCTATGTCTGGGTGTTAAATATTTATCTATTATATATGTATATCAGTCTCTGGTACCCATAGTACAGGCTATGCCTAGTTTGGGATCAGTTGACCGTGTGAATACGTCCGAAATATTTATTTATTATTTAACTATTACCAAGGCAAAAACACATCAATTAGTTGGTCTGCTGCTGAACGAGGGCAAGGCAAACAAACTAACACACCTTTGTTTACCATTTATGATGGCAATGGATGATTATGACTATCGAGTTATAATAAAAAAAATTGTCTTGTCTGGTAAAAAAGTAGTGGTAAAATACTTTCAAAATTATTACTTTTGTTATTCTACTATCTCTATACTCTACTCTATACTTAAATTTTTATAAGAAAGTAATTATGGAACCCTAACCAAAGAGAAGAAAATATCTGTGATTGGTTGAGAAATGATAGGCCTACCTTCCATAAAAGGGTATCCTAGCTTTTGTACAATTCTGCTTGACCTGGTCATAAGCGCCAGCTCTGAATGTGTCAGCACAAACGAGACAAGACTTCCAGTTCTTACGAAGATAGTGATAAGCTAGCTTTGTGCAAGTTGTTGTCTTCCCTGAGCCCTGTAGACCTACAAACATTATTATATTTGGCTTGCCCTTGATGGGCTGGTATGGCTTCACCGCTGGATCTACAAGCTGAAACAAACAGGAAATAGGAATTAATGCAGAAGCACTGGAAAATATGAGTTGTATAAATGACCAAAATCTACAAATATATAAATGTGTCTGATGATAGTTATATAATAGTATTTATCAACAACATATTTTGTTAAATTATAAACAAACCTTCACAAGTTCTTTGAACACAGCAGATTGGATCATCCTGCGTTTGTTGAGCCCCCCAGCCATTTCATCAAAATCAATGACTGCTCGTACATTTTCGCGGAGGTTTTTCACCAGGCGGATATTCACATCAGCTTCCAAGAGAGCAGCGCATATTTGTTTTAGCATAGAATTTAAAACCTGCAAGTATGAAATTGCTTTACTACGAGGTTAGGGTGAATTTAATATGTCAACAATATTATGATCCTGTTCTTACCTCTTCATTGATTATGGTGGCTCTGCTCAGTGACTGCAGAGCAGTCGTAATTTTACGACCTAAATCTGCTAACACCATCTTCACTAACTTCTACAACTAGGACAAAAATATGTTGTCAGCTGTTTTGGTGATGCACAAGGATTTTGGTTTATCATAAACTTCGGATATTTTTAACACCAGGTATTTGTGACATAGTTACAAGTTCAACATATAGCTGTAAATAAACAGAGAAACACTCCCAAATCACTATTTACTCGTTTCCCTCACAGTTCACACATCAACACCTTTTCTTGAGAAATGTGAAATTGTGAAAAGTACTGTTGTTTGACGTTGACAGCACACGAACACGACGACCATACGCGTCAAAAAGAGGAAAGTGGGGAATACAGCACCTCCACCTATACGAATACAAATAGGCATAACGAGAATTATAGCTTTTGAATGAAAGAACGATGTTTCATTTCATTTAATTCAAGATTATCTATGTAGCAGTAGCCAAAAAACTAAAAACAAATGTCATCTTGGTTGGATTTCTTACCTGTGTCTCGTAAATTCGCCTTGTAATCACTGTGAATTGATGCATTTTCTTGAATAAAATATCAATTGGATTTAAGGAAAACAGGACGTAAAATGGTAAGAAATAGTGCAAATATTTCATCATTCCATTGAACTAACGAAACCCAAATAATTCTTCTAAATACTGTCGGTTCTTTCATTGTGCGACAGGGTCAGAATCAGTCTGGTGGTGGAAGCGGCGGAGACAAGAAAGATGACAAGGATAAGAAGAAGAAGTATGAACCCCCGATTCCCACTCGCGTTGGCAAGAAGAAGCGCAAGGCGAAGGGTCCCGACGCTGCACTAAAGCTGCCTCAAGTGACGCCACACACACGATGCAGGCTGAAACTCTTGAAACTGGAAAGGATAAAGGATTACTTGCTGATGGAGGAGGAGTTCATCCGGAACCAAGAGAGACTCAAGCCCCAGGAAGAGAAAATTGAAGAAGAGAGATCTAAGGTAAATTTCTTTGTTTGGTCAATACTTTCATATATTGCACTAGTACCCGGATTAAAGTAGCCCATGTCCATCCTCAGGATTAAGCTATCTGCTTATTGAATTTCATTATTTGTAACATTTTTACAATTTTTCCATTTAACCTGACCAGACTTTTTGTGTCTAGGTTGATGACTTGAGAGGAACTCCCATGTCAGTAGGCAACCTTGAAGAGATCATTGATGATAACCATGCCATCGTATCAACATCTGTCGGCAGTGAGCACTATGTCAGCATATTGTCATTTGTTGACAAGGATCAACTGGAGCCTGGCTGCTCTGTGCTTTTGAACCACAAGGTATGTTTTAATTGGAAATCATTGTGTTAAGCCATTGAGAGCAGTGAAATAGTGCCATAATGGCCTGTACCATCTTTTCAGTATTGTTTAGGCAGTGATGTAAATTGACAGTCACTGGACACACACACAAACCATAAAAATGGTTAAAAAATGTGTAAAATAGTGTTGAGTTGTCAGCACTGGCGCCACTGTCATGGCCCTATGTAAGCTATAGCTTGCTATTTCACTTCTGATTCCAAATTAAGTGGACAATCAGGAAAAGTTTATTATAGACCTATCTTTTATCTTATCCATTTGAGAAAATCATTATTTTATCCAATAGGCATTACTTATATTTGCATTATTCATAATTTAGTTGCAAAAAATATACTACAGTTTATTGCATCATGATGGGATAATTTTACTTGACAGGTGCATGCTGTGGTTGGTGTGCTTGGGGATGATACAGACCCCATGGTGTCTGTCATGAAACTAGAAAAGGCACCCCAAGAGACTTACGCTGACATCGGAGGATTGGACACACAGATTCAAGAAATAAAGGTATACCTACCTGTTCATATTGCTCTAATAATTGAGATTGTGTGACCTATAAAAAATGTAGTGGGCTAGAAAGAAAATCCTTTTTTTCAATAATTTCTTAAAACTAAACATTAACCACTTCAAGTTAGACATAACATTTTTATTATTCCAGGAATCAGTGGAGCTTCCTCTCACTCATCCAGAGTATTATGAAGAGATGGGCATCAAGCCTCCAAAGGGAGTAATTCTGTATGGGCCTCCAGGCACTGGCAAGACATTGCTGGCCAAAGCTGTGGCCAACCAGACCTCAGCGACCTTCCTCCGGGTGGTTGGGTCTGAGCTTATTCAGAAATATTTAGTAAGTTTCACAAACAAACAATTTAAGCTGTCTTGAACACTAGTTAAAAGTGCTTCCAGCATAATGGCCCACTGCCACTTCAACCTGCTAATTCTGAAAGCTGTATCGGTGACCTTGGTTCTTCTATGGATTTCCTCATAGGCCCCTCCATATCTACCTAACCGCGGATGCCGTAAAAGGTGACTAAGGGAAAAAAGCTAGGGGATGGGCCGCAGCATCCCTCATTTTAACAACGATTTATATTATTAAGAACAAGCTCTAGCTGCGCTCGCTAACCCGCATGCCCAGCGTGGTGAGTATGGACAAGCTCCCCACATGATAAGGAATTTTCTCTGTGGGGAGGCCATGTTCAGCAGTGGATGTCGTACGGCACATACATTTACTTAAGATTTATTTCTATTTTTCAGGGTGATGGTCCTAAATTAGTTCGTGAATTGTTCAGAGTGGCTGAAGAGCATGCACCATCCATAGTATTCATTGATGAAATTGATGCTGTTGGTACCAAACGGTAAGATTAAATGCTAATCCTTACGATATATACTATAATCCATTAATAGTGTCTGATACAATAACCATTTTGTTATGTTTTGTAAAACTTAGTAACCAACATACCTTCCCTTTCTTCTAAATTGTTTGTTTGTAAATAATATGTTTATTGTTAATGTTTGCAGATATGATTCAAATTCGGGTGGTGAGAGAGAAATTCAGAGAACTATGTTGGAGTTATTGAACCAGCTTGATGGATTTGATTCCAGAGGTGATGTTAAAGTAAGTTACATACAAGATTCTGAAGTAACAGTTATTTTTTATAAATTATGTGGGATGTACTTTTTATTGTCAACTGTATTTTTCAGGTAATCATGGCCACAAACCGTATTGAAACCCTAGACCCAGCGCTGATCCGTCCCGGCCGTATAGACAGAAAGATCGAGTTTCCCCTCCCTGATGAGAAGACCAAGCGCAGGATCTTCACCATCCACACTTCCAGGATGACTTTGGCTGATGATGTCAACCTCTCTGAACTTATTATGTCTAAGGATGATCTCTCTGGTGCTGATATCAAGGTAAGTTTGATTAAACATAAATTAATCAGAAAATTACTGTGTACCTTATTGGATTTGAAATTATTTCTTGTTTGATGATGATGATCTTGTAATTATTTTTCTGAGCAATGCTTGCTTGTCGTGTCAGTGATTCTTTCTTGGTTATCCTGTATTAGGTCAGTGACCAGGTTGAGGTATGGTGGCCCTGAGAAGGGCCTATGACCGTTGGTGAAAGAATCAGTGTAGTGAAAAGATTAAAAGTGCGCTGCGAGGAGGCTCCTTTCATGCACAATGAAAAGTGCAGAAATAAAAAGCAATTTAAACATGAAGTGAGAGGATTTATTTTCATTGTTTTGTTTCAGGCTATTTGTACAGAAGCTGGTCTTATGGCTTTGAGAGAGCGCCGTATGAAGGTCACAAATGAAGACTTCAAGAAGTCCAAGGAAAGTGTACTCTACCGCAAGAAGGAAGGCACCCCTGAAGGGCTTTATCTATAAACATTACTATGTTATATCTACTAATATCTTATGTAATTGCATTCTCAAACCTAACAAAGGTACTTGTCAGCATCAATTAAGAAGTGTTAACTACAACTGAATACATTTATTGATACATTTTAAAATTTATTATTAAAATCCCAGTCCGGTGTTCTATTCTTACCCTGTAATCACTACATAACTTGGACTACAATACTATCAAAATCTTAGTGAAAATCTAACTAAATAGAGCTTGGAAGCACTTTTTTCTTTTTTTTTATACATCAGAGGTGGCAAACAAGCTTACGGCCCACCTGATGGTGAGCGGTTACCGTAGCCTATGAGCGCTTGCAATACCAGAGGCATCACGCACGCGTTACCGACCCCGAACCCCCTTCCCCCCTAAAGAGCTCTGGCAACCTTACTCACCGCAGGAACACAACACTATTTGAAACAAATAATGTTATATGGCTGCGACCTTCTGTAAGGCGGAGGTATCTCCCAGGCAGGCTGCTCTAATTCAGAACGAGAAAATTTGCAATTTAATAATTTTAGTATTCAGGAGGTAGGCCTCCTGAATACTAAAATTAATAAATTGCACTAAACTACTAGTATAGTATTATGTTATCTGTGACTAAACTAACCCTAGTCGGTAAATTCCCAGTGTAAAAAGCGCCTAATGGCTATGCAATGGAGCGTGCAAATAAAAAAATACCGGTAGGGAAATATTTTTTATCTGTTGTTTGGTCACATATGTTCGGTCAATTTTACGTATGTCAAATTGTCAATGTAATTTTTTTCATTCATTCAATTTTGATTCATGAGATTGACGGAATCTTGTTTTCACTTTATTTTATTTTTTCCGTTTATTTCCATAATTTAAGCCGAATGGTGTAAAGTAGGTGGAATTAAAAGTGCCTACACCCTACTACAGTTAAATCCTAACCAAAATGCTAGTAAAATACCAAGTTTATGAATGAGCGACACAAGCAGTGATACATCCGAGGCGACTGAGCATACTGCACTGATGGACGGGCACATAGCTGAGTCTCACCCTGATCGGGAGATAGCGGATCGAAATGCCAGGAAACGGAAGAACAGAACAGAGAGTCAGCGATCCTATGGCGTGAGTGAGAATACACCACTTAGATCAAACATGAGTTATGACTGTGAATAACTGTTCCACCCACAACATTGTACATTTTTTATACTATCCTTTATGGATACGACGTCTTTATATTCTCAAAACCTACTAAACTGTCTCTGTAATCTGTTGTATATTTACATAGAGTGTATTAGTACTACATTTTAAAAGAGTGTATCAAATTAGACCCTAAAGTTAATTTTGCAGAGTGTGGGAGAGGCAAGTGGATCTGCGTCGGGCCCAGGGGGAAACCCGCCCCCGCGGGCTGCGCCCGTCCCCACTGACCCTGTAATAGAAGAGCTTGAGCTAAAGTATGGCGCTCGACATGTCATAAAGCTTTTCGTCCCTGTCACACTGTGTATGCTCGTTGTGGTCGCAACTATTTCATCAATCAATTTCTACTCAGTCAAGGATATCTACTTGTAAGTTTCCTTTGTTACTATAATATGAATAATTGCAAAAAAAAAATCATCAAAGTACACTTTCACATTTGTAGCAACGTTAATTCATAGTCACTTTGGTCTATGATCTCACATTTACTTACATGCCTACTCCTCCCGGAAACAGGTGTCACTATAGGTACATATACATGGATACGTATGTACTTATTGATGTTGTAATGTTATTCTTAATTTAGTTTTCTCTTAGGTACATGTAAAATTGTTTTATTGATCGCTTTCAGGGCATACACACCATTCCATGAAGAAAGCCCGAATGTATCGACCAAAGTATGGAATGCAATTGCAAACTCTCTCATCCTCCTGGTTGTGATAGTGATCATGACAGTGTTGCTGATTGTGCTTTACAAGAAGAGGTGTTACAAGGTCATCCACGGGTGGCTCATTATGTCTTCATTGATGCTGCTGTTTATATTCTCATATTTGTATATTGAGTAAGTGTTTTAACTCTTAAAGCTCTTTTACATTGGTTAATTGTTTTAAAGCGTTAACCCCACTCTAAGGACATGCCAAGTGCAGTATTAGGATGTGCCACTGACTAGCTTAGACATCTTCAAGGACCTGGTTCAAGAACCTAAAAATTGGAAAACTTGTGCCATGTGTACCAAATGAGTATCTGAGCGTTAATCCTTTGACTACTCTGATTCCTAAACCTCCCATCATAGGACCTTCTCAGGGTCAACATACCTCAACCTGGACACTGACCTATTTCAATATGACCAAGAAAGAATCAGTGACACAACAAGCAAGGATCTGGTCACATCTGGTCAAGAACTGCCATGCTACCATGCTAATCAATATATTTTGTTTCACAGAGAAGCCCTTCGTGCATACAACATCCCATTTGATTACATAACACTTGCCATAATACTGTGGAACTTTGGTGTAATGGGTATGGTGGTGATCCACTGGAAAGGACCACTGCGACTGCAACAAGCATATCTGATCTTCATTGCAGCCCTGATGGCTTTGGTTTTTATAAAGTACCTGCCTGAATGGACCACATGGGCAGTCCTAGCTGTTATTTCTATTTGGGGTAGGTAATCTTGTTCCCCTTTGTGACTGCCTTGCCTTTGAGTGAGCCAGATTTACAACTCTAGACATTTGCCTCCCCCAAGCTCAGGAAACGATACAATAATTGGTGATCCATAAAATGTGTTGGTACTATATCCCAAAGTTTTTCTATCAAAAAAGGGGATGAAAATTTGCTAGAAAAAAAACTGGTGTTTTTATCATGAAAAATGACGAATTTCCAAAAGTTGTAATGCCAATAAGGTAAGAAAAACCCCCTTTCGGAATAGTATACATATTATGATTTGGGTTTTTGAAAAAAAATTTTTTTTGTGATAAATGGAAAGATTATAATATTAGTTTTATAACAAAACTATTTTTTTTTTTCGCAATAATTCAAAAGTTATTTCATATTAAAAAAAATTTTTTGAATCCAGTACCGAAGACACGCCGACAACTCCCGAACAAACCCGAGCGCGTGTGACGTCATAATGTTAGTTTTCACTCATTGCAGTTGATAGAAAAATAATAAATACAGTGTTTTGATCTATTTAATTTTGTTGTCATTATTAAATATTTAAATTTATATTAAAAATGTCGAACCTCAAAAGTTATCGTTCTTGTTTTGTACCATTATGTACGAATACTACAAAGGCAACTCCTGATAAAATGTTTTAAATGTTCCCCAAGATGACAAACGTCGAAATAAATGGTTTCAAGCAGTGCACCGTGATAATCCCCAAACAAAATCGATTTTTTTTTTGGCACCTCGAACTTCAGCAGAATTAAACCGAACGTCATTTTTTAAAAAATCGGTGATCATAAATATATCAACATCAGGAATATTATCAGACTTTGCCTTAATAAATCCTTTATCACACATAGCTAATCGAAACCAACTAACAACTCGTATTTTAGCAATAAATTTTTAATATTATTGTCTAGACACGTGTAATAGCCGTAAACGCTGTACTGTTATTAAATAGCTATAACATTATGACGTCACAACTATGGTGACCAATCATGGCGCGTTTATAGTCACGTGATTTTTATTTAAATTTCATCAATTTTTAATTGTTTATAATTAATTGAAAAAAAAAATTTATTTATGTTTTTTGCATTAAATATCAATATTATTAATAATAAAGTTTTAAAATACATAAAAAAAAATCAATAATTTTTTTTTTTTCAAAAACCCAATTGAAAAATATTTATTAGAAAATTGGCCTACTTAGGATTCTTTACTCATTTTACCAAAGATGAACAAATTTAATTTAATAATCAATCAAATATTTCAGATTTAGTAGCTGTGCTTACACCAAAGGGACCACTTAGGATATTGGTTGAAACTGCTCAGGAGCGAAATGAGCCAATATTTCCTGCTCTAATATACTCATGTAAGTATCAAAATTCAACTTATTACAAAATTAACCGCCCGTGGCATCGCCCGCGTGATACCTACTTAAAAATTAGCCTATATGCTATTCTAGGTAAAAAAGTTTTCTATTCCAAGTTTCAACGAAATCGGTTCAGTCGTTACAGCGTGATTGAACAAAAAACATACAAACATATAAACATCCTAATCGTACTTTATGTTGAACCATTTTTATACTGATGTGGTTTGTTTGTAAATATTTTTTTAGGTTGATTTATTGACACAATAAATTAATTCTTACAAACATCGAGCGTCGTCGAGATAAAATAAATAAATAAATATTCCGGACATATCACACACGGTCATCTGATCCCAAACTAGGCATAGCCTGTACTATGGGTACCAGAGACTGATATACATAATAGATAAATATTTAACACCTAGACACAGAACAAACATCTGTGTTCATCACACTAATGTTTGTCCAGAGCGGGAATCGAACCCACGACCTCTAGCGCAGAAGGCAGAGTTACTGCCAACTGAGCTATGAGGCCAGTCAGCAGGAGATGGCGTAAGAGCGACTAAGGGAAAAAGGTAGTGAGAGTAAAGCAGCAGTGTCGCCTATATTCCTAGACATCAGCTGTAACTGCGCTCGCAAACCTCACCACGCACCAGCGTGGTGAGTGAGTATTGGTAAATTACACATGATAGGAATTCGCTCTGGAAATCTGTGGGGTAGGCAAATTTCAGCAGTGGAAGTCTTACGGCTGAAATGATGAAGAGTTATAGGTTTTTTTTTTTTTTTTATACAACCGTTGTGGCAAACAATCTTACGGCCCACCTGATGGTAAGCGGTTACCGTAGCCTATGAGCGCTTGCAATACCAGAGGCATCACACACGCGTTGCCGACCCCGAACCCCCTTCCCCCCTAAAGAGCTCTGGCAACCTTACTCACCGCAGGAACACAACACTATTTGAAACAAATAATATTATTTGGCTACGATCTTCTGTAAGGCGGAGGTACGGCGGCGGGCTGCTCCAATTCAGAACGAGAAAATCTCGCTGTGCCCTACCTCCTCTTAAAATAAATAAATTACATGATTGTTTCAGCGACGGTGATGTACACACTGGCTGCCATGTCGGTGCCGGAGCAGGGGCCGGCGCGGGAAGGTGAGCGCGAGCTGCGCCCTCTCAACCCGCACGGTCCGTTACGATCTCTCCTTATATCCTATCCTTTGTTTGCGCTAACTTCCTATTGGTGGTAAAACTATGCTCTCAACCCGCACGGTCCATTGACTCCTTAAATCGAATCATCTGTTGCGTTAATGAATGAAAATGAATGAATGAATGAAATCGTGAACTGCCTGTTACGATCTCTCCATGATATCCTATCATTTTCCAGGGGACAGGGCCTCATTTAACTTGTAACTCCTTAATTATGGTCAATAAATGATTTCTATTTCTATTTCTATTTCTATTTGTTTGCGTTAACTGCCTATTGGTGGTGAAACTTTGCCCTCAACCGGTAAGGTCTGTTACGATCTCGCCTTATTATCCTATCCTTTGTTTGCGTTAACATCCTATTGTTAGTAAAACTGTGCCCTCGACCTGCACGATCCATGGCGATAATTCCTTATAATATCCTATCCTCCGTGCGCTAAATACCTGTTAGTTGTGAAACTGTGCCCTCAACCCGTTTCGTCCAACGTCTCTTTATATCGAGTCTTTTTATATACGCGCTTAAATCCTTCTCCTATTGGTGGTAAAATAAACTGTGCTGGTTGGCTGTGGTGTTTGTGATGTTTGCAATAATTTATATAGAATTTTAGCGTCTGTGCAAACGCTTTGATCATACGACAAACTAGCGCGCTGGTTTGTCGTATGGTCAAACGAACACCCGAGGCGAAATACAGAGATTTTTACATTAGACCTCATCGCCCATTGGTGAATAAGAGGAATATCACCTTTGTTTGAATTTTAAAATGAATCAAATAAAAACACAAGAGCCCATCTGCTCACAGAATACCTAACCCAGAACGCCCAAATGTTAAAATAAGCATACATTCAGTCAACATAGAAACAAAAATGGCTAAAATTAGAATTAGAACATAGGTAATAAAACAATTTAAATTAAAAATGTCATAGTAATTCATCTAAGAATCCCTGTGTCGTGGGTAGGTATCAGAATCTACGAGTACCATGATACAACAACGGGTCCTGCAGCGGGAATCGAAACCGCACCCCTTGCGTCTCAGGCGGGCAGTCGCCCGCTGCTCCACCGAAGTCGTCCGGATAATCTTTTCAATTCCATAGACTTGTTGGCACACATGTAGTTTTTACTTTAGGCTCGAGTGCAGGCGCGGGCGAGTCCGGTGGCGCGGGCGACGCGGCCGGCTTCGACGCGGCGTGGCGCGAGCGCGCCCGCGCCCCGCCCCCCGGCCCCGGCCCCGCCCCCCCGGGCGCCGCCCCCCGCGCCCTGCGCGTCGACTCCACCGCGCCCGCGCACTACACCACCCGCCTCGACCCGCCCGCCCGGCCGCACCAGCCCGACATGGAAGAGGAGAGTGAGTACACCACTATCATAGGCTAGTTTTTGCCCGCGGCATACCATAGTTGAGTCGTTTAGCACTCTCAACTTAGCCTTCGCGGTGGACAATACAAGGTTATTCGTAATATGTAATACCATATCCCGAGCCCGGGCTTATTCTATAAACAAAAAGAAATAATATATGCGGAAATAAAATCATATTTAGGCTTTTGGTAAGAAATAAAGAAATACGTTTTTCATAACTTTCACAAAATCAGCCCTAAAGGGGGCAAAGTAGGGGGTGAAGTGAAGTGAAGGTGAAGTCGCGGGTAACAGTATTATAATGTTACAAAATAAAACTAATTCGTTTTGCAGAGGGCGTGAAGCTGGGTCTCGGCGACTTCATATTCTACAGCGTGCTGGTCGGCAAGGCCAGCTCGTACGGAGACTGGAACACGACGCTCGCTTGCTTCGTGGCCATTCTCATTGTAAGTTTAGCGTCAGTATGAAGAAGTCTGAAACTATAAGAGATAGCGTTTGTTGCAAGGATAGGGTTGGACGCACGGAACAATGTCGTCAATTTTAGATATAATAAAATCTGCATTCATAGGTTTTCAGAAAAATGCAGCGCGGGATTCGAACCCGGTAATTTTCCCAAAATTAAAACTAGACTTTTTTAGATAAATATTTTAGTGAAGGTCGTTAAGAATAAAAGTTTTCTATGGAAATTTGTGTCTGGAAGAAAAAGAAGAGACATGCATTGCCCGCGCCTTTTCTGTTCATTCCTGTCCACTAACTTTACATCTTCTGTCCTGAAAACGCAAAGGCTACCTGGAAGATAATGCATTAAGCTCGCCTTTGTGCTTTTTTTACGACCAATAAATAATTTTCTATAAATACATTATGGATTTTTATAATAATGTACTCAGACAGGATTTGAACCCGCATCCTTCCCCTAGATACAGGGATACTTTAGCCAACTAAGCTACGGAGCCACTTCCCATCTGTGTGAAAATCTTTGAGACTTCCATTTAGATCTATAGGTATTTTTGTTTCCCGAACCAGAGGTTCAATTGACTGGCCTCATAGCTCAGTTGGTAGTAACTCTGCCTTCTGCGCTAGAGGTCGCGGGTTCGATTCCCGCACTGGACAAACATTTGTGTGATGAACACAGATGTTTGTTCTGTGTCTGGGTGTTAAATATATATCTATTATGTATATCAGTCTCTGGTACCCATAGTACAGGCTGTGCGTAGTTTGGGATCAGTTGACCGTGTGTGATATGTCCGGAATATTTAATTGCCCACCCCTTTCAAACCGTGGGTATTTTTGGGTGTTATAGCTTGCTCGTTTTGTTTTTCAGGGTCTATGTCTAACTCTGCTGCTGCTCGCGATATTCAAGAAGGCGCTGCCGGCGCTCCCCATTTCTATCACGTTTGGACTCATATTCTACTTCGCCACAAAGTCTGTCGTCAAACCGTTCGCAGACGCGTTAGCTGCCGAGCAAGTATTCATTTAGCCACCGCCCCATTTAGTGCTTAGATTGGGGAATGAGTGAAGTTTTGATAAAAGAGTCGGTCGAGATTTGCGAATCAGTCGTTTTGTCGACACTTGTCCGCCGGCACTTATAGGATGTATAGAAAACCGTGGCCGAGCCACAGCCTCTAATCTTAATAATAAGTGTAAAAACATGATATCTCCGGCATCCTAGCTATTCGCCTGCTTAAATATTTATTTCAATAACCTCTCCGAGTTCTCGAACTAAACTATCTACGAGTAAAGTGGCAGCTGATATAAATGGAGGTAGATAGGATCACTATCATTCAGTCTTTGGTCTGAATGTACTCTTGCCAGTGATTAGTTATTATCAACCTGTCACAAAACTTATATTTGCTCTAATAAACCTAAAAGTATTATAGGTACTTACCCTTTTTAAGAAAATATTACTCTGCACAGTGTTGCGCATGCGCCAGTAGCGTGCGAGAACACGATATCGACATTATGCGTTTTATATAAATAACTAGCTTCCGCACGCGGCTTCGCTCGCGTAGTACATATAGAAGATAAAAAGTAGCCTATATGCTTTTCGAGACTATAATCTATATCTGTACCAAATTCCATCCAAATCGGTTCGGTTGTTTAGCCGTGATTGAACCACAAACATCTAAGCATCCTCACAATTTTTCGCATTTATAATATTAGTAGGATAAATAATTTAATCATACACCAGCAAAATATGACTGTTTATGTTACTGACAGGCCTCATAGCTCAGTTGGTAGTAACTCTGCCTTCTGCGCTAGAAGATTGCAGGTTGCGGTTTCGATTCCCGCACAGGACAAACATTTGTGTGATGAATACAGATGTTTGTTCTGTGTCTGGGTGTTAAATATTTATCTATTATGTATATGTATGTCAGTCTCTGGTACCCATAGTACAGGCTATACCTAGTTTGGGATCAGCTGACAGTGTGTGATAAGTCAGGGAAAAAAATATATAAATGCGCAAGTTTGTGAGGATTTTTGGATATTTGTGGTTCAATCACGACCGACGTAAAGGCTCAACCGATTTCGTTGAAACTTGGAATATATAGAGTTCTTTACCTAAAAAAGCATATAGGCTACTATTTCTCTAGGTATCACGATAGCTCAGCCGCAGGCGCAAGCTAATAAAAAGTAATACAGTAATGAAATGGAAAATACGACATCAAGATTGGCAGCTATTGGCCTCTCACTCGAAAATCAACCCGTCAAAATCGAATCAACCCGAAGGCCTATACCAGTCTAGATACTGTTAGTAATGTCTAAAGTAAATAAGGACTGCTACGTATGAGTTTAGTGTACATAAGTAATGTCTATTGGTTATTGTAAATTAATATTAAATTAAGTATTATGAATAGGATATGTTGTAGTATAATCTTTTTTACATTCCATTAAAGTATCAGGTATGTGCTCAATTTAAATTTTCACGTGCAAACACGTTTTCATGTACAAACCGCTGATTACCATTTGAGGTGAACTGGCTATTAACTTATTAATAAATTAACAAAAATAACTAGTTATTATACTTAGGAATAATCCAGTGAAAGACTGTAAACTTGTAATGATATAAAAATTTCGTGTTGCTATGTAAATTAAATTAATGAAAAAGGTTTGCTGCTTTTATATAACGTACATACCTACTTATTAGTTTTGCTCTCTTGGAACATACAATCATAAAGGTATTGTTTATTAGTAACACTGAGTTTTCATATTATTTTATTCATAATATTTTTTAATTGACAGAATAAATTGAATGTTACTTCTTCCTGTGTTATAATTGAAGAATCCTACTTAAATTATAAATGCGAATGTTCGTTGTCCAATCACGCCGTAACGGCTCAACCGAATTCGTTGAAACTTGGAATTTCTTTACCTAGAATAGCATATAGACTTTTTATGTAGGTACCACGCGAGCAAAGCCGCAGGCAGAGTTAGATAAATAGATAAAATAATAAAGGAACCAGTAATTGTAGGGGAGCAAAATTAAGCTTAGGGTCAGCGCAGACGGACGGAGTGGTGGCGAAGCGACTGATTCAATCTACATCTTCACTAATACTACAAAAAAGTAAAAGTTTGTTTGTTTGTAGGTAGGGGGTGATCTTTAGAACTACTGAACAGCATGCCTATTGCGTATGGGTAATGGCAATGAAGTTCGTAACTTTGAGGGTGATTTTAACAATCTTAGCAACATTCATCTGTCGATGGCAACATTCAATACGTTCCAAACTTGACACGGGGAAACTTCAAGATCTTAGCTTCTTCCTTTTAATGTTTGAAAATCTTCAGATGTCGCTTAAATTGATAAAATCGTCCTCAAAGTTACGAACTTCATTACCATTACGCTTACACAATTGCTATCCTGATTCTAAATCATATTTACTACTACTAGAGCTACAGTATCTCTTGAGTAATAGTTACTTGGTAATACAAAAGACAATATAAATACAAGGTGATTCATAATATGTATAGTATCCCAAAAGGTCTTTCCGGCTGTTATTCGCGCACGTAAACCAGGAGTGGTTTGAATTTACCTATTAGCAGCTCATCAAAAAACAAAACTAAAATTTCACATCAAACAGTTTATTCATAAACTTATAACGTAATAATAAAATTGTATATATTGTATTGTATATTTTTTATTGAAAACAAAACTTTCTTTTGTGGTTACCTACCTATCACATTAGCTAATGGACGTCAGCTACTGGACATAATCTTCTCTCATACGATACCACTTCACTTTACTGCCCCTGCAAGCAATTGCATTGGCATTCTGATGCGTAATATGATGATAAACCATTAAGGCCTTTGCCCACTACAATGTATCATACCATGACCGTGCTATTAACGTATCTGACTCGGCTAGACACTACTGTGCCCACTAGAACGTATCATTATATTCTCGTCGCGAATTTGTTGTCGGTCATGGAACGCTACGGTGTTGGTCGGTGACAGGACGGTCTAGTGAAGATTTTTTGTAAGTGCAAATACGGTTACGTTCATAATAAGATCTGTTTTAGTTGGTGAAATCGGTTAGGTCAGTTATTTGGTAGGTACACACACTATCAACAGTATAATGGTTTTTAGTTACATAATTTTAAATAATTTAAATATTGCACAAATTAGGTAACCTGAACCTGAATACTTAGTGTAAATGTTAATATCGAGCATACAACATGTAACTCCCGTAGCTATAACAGTGCTAAGGTACTTCGCCCTAATAATTCAAAAGTACCTACATAGGTATTTATCGGATAAAAAGAGAGTAGCGGAGATGACGGCTAACAGAAGAGAGTGGAAGAAGAAAACATATTGTCGACCCCACATAATGTGGGACAAGGGCAGGAAGCAGAAGAAAAAGAGAAAGAACTAGCCTAGGCTTGTATCTTTACTTACTTTTGAATAACAGGGTAATTATTGACTTTCTGGAGATTCTTTCAGCGACCTTACTAGTTATGTGGTGTTCTTCTAAACATTTCTACAATATAAAAATTACCTGTAGTTCTAATACCTACTTCTACACTATGTACAGTTACCAACATAAATTTTCGTTCGATGACGAAACACATGTCATCAGTACAAACAAGACCTTATGACATATGCGCGCGCGTCTCGGTTCTTCGTGACTACAAAATGTACAATAACATTTGATCGATTTTAGAACAAGTACCGATATAATTAACTTTTGAACGCTAATGTATGTAAGCCCTCCATAAATATAAAAATTGGTCCAAAATGAGTTTCTATTAACATAAAAAACGAGCATAAATAACTATAAAACAGGGTCAAAATATTCTCTAGCTAGATTGTAAACAATTTGTTCAACAAACTTTTTCAAAATAACAAAACTACAAAACCTAATCTAATATTTGATATTTTTACATAATGTGTACTTGTAAAACCACAGCCTATAGAATATGGCTGAAGAATAATAATGAGACTTCTCCTATTTTTTTATTGGAATGATTTGGAATGTAATACTGTCTTTTTTCAGTACTAATATGTGTGCCCTTCGTTAGATTATTACTCCCTAAACCATAATTTATCTTATTTTCATCTTGAGTCAAACAAACAGATTTATATATAAAAAACAATAAATTATAGACTTTCTCGAAAGATAAGGCGTGCAGTCCTGTTTCGACGCTGATTCAAATATCCCAGATCCATCACCTTATTAATTTTGATAAATATTTACCACTACGCGAACACAACCACAAAATTATGAATGTCACCGTGTTCATACGGCGTGCGATAGTCATCTAAAGGTACCTATTGTAAAATGATTCTTATCTCTACTGGCTAAAGTCAATTATGAGTTTGACTTTTAAGGGGGCTTGCGATATCGCCCGCCCCCTCAAATGTTAAATTTAAAATTGACATTATCCAGTAGAGGCTTACCTCTAATAAATAATGATGATTTAATGATCCTTAGATCATTTTGAAATATATTTTAGATGACATATCGCACGCCGTATGAACACGGCTTTTATATTCCATTTACCCACAAAAGTACTTATATTTCTTTAGAGGTGTGGGTTAGGGATCTCTGCAGGACCATCTTTCTTAATAACTTTCAACTTATCCTTGCTAGGTTTGGCGGTGTCCGACGGTATTTCTTCAGTAATAGGAATATTCTCAGGCGCCAGTTTATTTTTTACTTCACTGAGGTATTCTTCCTTTGGTCTCGTTACTACGGGCATTTCGAAATCAGGCTCTGGCTCTGCAGGCTTGGCCTTTACTTGTGCCTTGGGAGTTTTTACTTCTGCAGTTTTCTTTGCTGGCGGCGGAGTTTGAGCGGTGGGTTTGACAGTTGCTTTGGGAGTGGGAGGTGCTTTGGCTTCCGGTTTGGGTGTGGGTTTTTCTGGTTTGGGTGTGGGTTTTTCTGGTTTGGGCGTGGGCTTTTCCTGTTTGGGCGCCGGAGCTTTTACGGGAACGGGTTTCTGTTGAGCTGGTTTTGGCTGTTCCGTCGGTTCAGGAGCGGGTTTCTGTAGCGGGGGCTTCGCAGTTTCCACAGGTTTGGCTTGCTTCTGTGGCGGCTTCTCTTGCAGAACCGGCTTAGGGGCTTCTACTTTACGTTTTTCTTCAGCCTTTGGTTTGGGTGTTTCAACTTTCGCCTGCTGTTTTGCTGCGTTAGGTTTACTTTCAAAGGCCTTCTTTAGAAGTGGGGGGGCAGGGATGGATCCTACAAAGTTTTGTAGATGAGGGCTGCCAGTGTACAGCCTGCTGTTATGTACTATAGCGTCGCTGATGTGTCCGAGGGAACCGTCTGTGTTGAAGTAAGACTCAACAATGTTACCATTCCAGTCCACAACTAGCAATCCGGACTGTTTTGGCATGCTTCCTTTTAAGCTAGTGAAGTGGCCGATCTGTAAGAGTAAAAAAAACAGTTAATCAGTAAGGTGCCCACTAATTGAAGCTCTTAAATATTTATTTGGTATTAAGCTTCTTGAAATTGGTGTTTATCGCGTACCTTTTTTACAGTCTGCCCGCGACCGATTGTTCCAAACCAGTCGGAAATAAAATAAAAAATGTAAACGATAAACACCCGTTAGATTTCTATAAGCTTTGTATACTGATTGCGAAAGTTTGATGGTATTTTAAACTCACGGTATAAACTATTTCTTCTAATACGAAATGCGGGTAAAGGTTGTTGAGGAATTCAAACGGAATCTCGATTAATCTCAGTAATCTGGCGATCAGTTTTCTCGCGAGCGGAGTTTCGGCCAGCGGGCGCACAAGTAGAGGGTTTTCGTCGTCATATGTCACGTACAACCCCACCAGAATGCCGGAGCCGTCGGGCAAAGCGCGAATATTGTCCGGAGTACCTGAGTAAACATTTATAAATTATTCATTTTACACACTGATACGTATAAACCGTTCGCAGGAACAACTGTGCAAACACAGCCCGCAGTCGTACGCAATTATTTCACTTGGCCTGATCTTCAGTGAATATGTGTTACCTTAGTTATCGATTAGTATTTTTGATTTTTCTATCAAAATGTGCCGCCGAAGTAATGTTCACTAACGATTTTAACTTCCGCGTGGAGCCTGGCGGTCGAACATGCTTCTTCGAGAAAGGAAAAGCTGGTCAGATGATGGAAGTTTACTATCAAGTAGTAGACGGACAACACGGCGATTTGGATATTTCGTTAGACGTCATCGATCCAACGGGGAACAGAATCGTTTCAGATTACAAGAAACCTGAAAACTCGATTATCAAGGATTTGGTTTTAGATGGGGACTACGCTATCTGCTTGGACAATACCTTCAGCGTCATGAATTATAAACTAGTATTCATGTACGTCGTTATAGAGGACCAGGGCGAACCTGTTGAAGAGAATGATACAGAGGCAGAAGTGAGTGTTTTGGACAGCGACGGAAACGAAGTGAAGCAAGTAGAAGCACTTCATTGGATGGGAACAGAAGACAACGGCGAACCATACTATATCCCCATAGCAGATATTGCGAATTCCATGTCACGCACCTTGAAACACGTAGTAAAGGCGCGCCATATGCTGGACTTGTACGCCGCGAGTAAGTCCCGAGACTCGCACATAGCTTTTGAAGACACGTTTGTAGTGGACATGTGGTCGGGGCTACAAATCAGTTGCATGTGTGTTGTGGGCTTAGTGCAGGTATACATGATAAAGAACTTGTTCAAAAGTCCTAAGGATTACTAAAAATAGGCCCTATTCTGTTTTAGTGGCTTCACTGTAGGGTAATCATCAGCGCATTGAACTATTATTTAGTAATGTGGGGTAACTAGCCTGTAGAATAAATTACATTATGGAGGATTAAAATATTTCTATTGATTTTTAACAATAAAGTATTTTTGAAAAATTATGGTGTTGTACATACTCCCATAACCTCTTTTAGGAACACCCTTCAAAGGCGGTTTTGAAAAAAAAAATCTCATAATCCACTTTGAAGAGTTAAAGTACAACAAGTTATTACCTGGTAATCCAGCAATGAGAACTTCAGACTTTCCTTTCTTTGGCCCATCAATGTAGTATTTAAGAAGTCTGAATCGGAATGTTTCAACAACAACCACAAACTGGTTATCGGGGGAGATGGTGACACCGTTGGCAAACCACAAGTTATCCAGCAACACCTTGCTCTGGTTTTTGGATGGATTGTAATGGAACAACCTGAAAAAAGTGATTATTCATTTGTTTACTCCTCATCATCATCAGCCCAGAGAAGTCCTCTGCTTAATACAATATGCCTCTCCCAGAGTGCCACGACGGTCTTGAGCCATCTCCATCCACCGACTTTCCGCAACCTTTAAAATGATTGCGTCGTCTGGTTCGTGCTCGCCATTCGAGAGCCTTTATTTTATTACCCAATGGTTTTCGGTTCTGTGAGCTATATGACCTGCCCACTGCCACTTCAACTTGCTTATTCTGAGCGCCTGTCGTGATTTTGGTTCTGCTACAGATTATGGACGAATTTCGTCCAGGGATTCACTTACTGCTGTTTAAAATTCATGATTGCAATCGAATTCAAAATTCAAGGTTTTCCTTGGCCACTATCATCTCCAATAATCACCAGCATCATTATACTACTTCCATTCTCTTTCAGCTGAGGTAAGCCTTAGAACACTGGTGACCAATAGTGAAAGTAAATTACCCGCGCAAAGCTTGGGCTAGTGATTAATAAAATAATTTGAAGAAGTACCTTCCAGATGGGTCAGAAAATGAGCTCATGCCCCCATCCTTCAACTGATAATCACTGGTGGAATCCGTCCAATACAAGTCACCATTCCTGCCTAGAGCGATGGAATTGAACAGCTTAGGGTCGCGGCCTTCAATGGCTACCCGAGGAGACACTAGCAGCTGTTTCTTGTCATTCTTGAGGTCCACCTTCCACAAGCCGTGATACGCATCAGCCACATACATTACATTGTTTTTCTCATCAATTTGGAAACCAAGAGGCCTTCCGCAAATGTGTTCTTGGGACAAGCCAGCTGTGGAAAAAAAATACATTTCTTTGTATAATGTTAATTAATATTCTAGGGCCACTGCTCACAAACACAAACAGTTACTGTAAACATCAGTAATAATGTCAGATTACTGATGTTTACAGTTTATTGTACGAAAATATTGTCAATAACAACTGGTTATGTTGACTGAGTCTTTGAAGGGCCAGTTAATGTGCTGGTCATTAGGTAACATATATTTTAACATTAAACTTTTTTTATTCTTCTTTTAGAGGGACTTTGAGTTGCCTAGCAACTTGACATTAGACTAAGGTTTGTTGATTGATTTCCATTCCAAGACTTATTTATAGTCAACGAGAAAAAATGATGACTTGTTAGGCCTGTTTCTTAAATTCATACGGTTTGCCAAAAAGATAAATATTGGTCAAGGCACAAACAATATCTAATTAGAATTACAAACATTTTTTATTTGTTCTTTGAAATCTACCGTAATACCATACAATGTTTGATACCATAAATAAATAAATCATTAAGTCACTAAACCAACAGATACATCAATGGATCACAGACTTTGATATTAGCTTAGTTCTTTAAATAATTATCAGGCAAGCAAATCTCTCACATTATTTGACGATTTGGCATTGTATGTATGTTTTAATTTGTGTTTGTTCATAACTTTCGAACTCTTAATCCAATCTGCATGGAGTTTGATAGAATGACAGTTTGTACTATCAATATTTGATCAGTTCAAGGTGAACCACCACTAGTGTAATAAAGCAAACATTAACTCACTGCATGGTTCTCCCAATTTAGTGACAAAGGTGACATGGCCACCTGGAGAGAGCTTGACTATCTCCCCTGTCGCTAAGCTGGTGTACAGCTCTCCCTTGTACACCTGGAATGCTTCTGGTCCCAGCAGTTTGTCAACATACTCTCTCTTGGCATTGTTTAGAGCTCCATTTGGCGCTAGGGGGCCTACTCTAGGCGTGGGAGGCTCAAGGCTAAAATTACAAGATTTAATTTGTTTATAACACACAGTGAAATATTAAGAATTTAATAATACCACAAAGAAATTGAATCCAGTCTGAGTCAGATATTTTTGGGACATAAAATTGTTACAAGATTTTGTTAATTTTTAAGTTTTATTTCATTAATGAAATACTTACGATATGCTTGTGAACTTTGTAAATGGTGGCAAATTCGGAATAAAAACAATAAGAGCCAAAATTATAGTAGAATAAATGGATAGCTTTATAAGCCGCTTCAAAAATCCCGATATCAACCCCATGGTGCTAGTCACCCACCTGTAACAATAAAATTATATAAAAACTGTGACTTATGTACAGCCTCACCTCGGTAGGTGGTTGTGGTTTATGAAAACAATCTATGGAGCTAGTGCGAGCCTTAATTGTATGAAGTGCCTAGTAATAGCTCCATGTACACAGACAGCTCAAAAATTAAAACCAGCACCAAAGGGGCACATTCTTGAAAGCATTCACAAAACGGCAGCTCTGGACAGATATTCAAGGTGGAAAGGCTGACTACAACATCAGAACCCTCTCAGATAGAGCTGCAGTACTACAAGCCTTAAATAGGAAAAAACACAACTCAGGACTGAGAAAACAGTGCCACTATCTGTTGGAAGGACAAACAAAGTTAAATAGATTACACTACAATAGAAAGGACAACAGTGCCACTAACTGTTGGAAGGAAAAACAAAGTTAAATAGATTACACTACAATAGAAAGGACAAAACACAAAAAAGGGACAGTGGATTCAAAGAAAATAACGAAGCTGAGTTACGGGCTTGGAGCAGTCAGCAGGACCAGAGCCAGTAATCCCAAGTGCATCAGCATGGCGTCTCAACAAGCACACTTCCTTGGGACACCAACTACACCAAGGGTGCCAAGAAGGCCTGAACCATAAGTGAGCTGCTGGCTTTCCAGTGTGGCTTGATTAAAAGTCTCAATCCGTCACGTAAAAAGGGCCCATCAGCAGCCTTGTTGCGGAAATCAGTCCACTTACCAAGCACCAAGTGACTATGTACACTAATCAGAGGGCAAATGTGCATTCACAGGTCGTAAAAACGATTACCTTACCTACAGTTATCAAAAGTAATTGCTTACTTAAAATGATAAATGATTATTGAGGGCAAATTTACTTTATAGCCACGAAGTAATTTTATGTGAGTTGGATGTGTGGGTGAAAGGCGAAAGTAGTTTTTAGGTAAAGAGAATGATGAGTCCACAACTAGAATTATTCGGATAAAAATGGGTTCGATCGGGCTCCCTATAAAGAACGAAATAATGGTCGGTAATTCTTGAGCTTTTTGGCCATCCCATTTTTACAGTTACCCTTCAAGTTACCCACGATGATTAACGGTCGAAGTCTGTGTAATCTTTGGACTGACGACGATGCTACCTTTTCCATTGAAAGAATATGAAAATCGAACGTACCTATGTTCCAGTAATGACTGTACCTAATTACTATTTCTATTGAAGACTTGGTATAAAATTCTTCACAATCACACGCAATAAACTGCTAAAAATTATGAAAGAAAAGCGAGCAGCAGGCTGGCTTGCTACATGTAGCAACACAGACTATGAGTAATGTAGCAAGTAGCTGAATCACAGCTGAATGAATTTGAATGAAAGTTAGTGAAGAAGTAGTACAGACAGACAGACAGATTGTCAATCCGGGTCGTCCACAAGCTCTCTTGGGAGCTGCAGGTAAGGGCCTCGGGCTTGTTTGGCCCATCGCCCTGGCATCTACTCGCGAGGACTGCGATCCCCGGGTCTCTGGGCTTAGCCTCTTGGAACCTTCCTGGCTTGCAGGCGGCTCTCTTTTGGGCTTTTCGTAAGCCATGCAACCAAGCCATGCCAAGCATTGACGCTGACATACTTGCATGAACAACATTGACAAATTAAATTGACGAATGATGACAGCAAATCGTAAGTTTTCATTCAATTTGTTAGTCTGTGGATTCTTTTCAATTTGTGAAAACTCCATTTTGGACGTGTTCCGCATTTTGTGCTGGGAAAAACACAGATTTATCGCAATGGGTCACGCAAACATCTGGTATTCCCACCCCCGTAGATACGGACAGGGATCCCGATCATGGTAAGCCATTGATTTATGTGATTAGCCGATTACCACGATTACCACAAATTGATTGGTTATAACACGTGTGTTGATGATTTATGCTCTTACTTCCAGCCGGGCCTGCTCCAACAAGCATGGACTTATCCGCAAATACGGTCTGAACATCTGCAGACAGTGCTTCAGGGAGTACGCCAACGACATTGGTTTCAAGAAGGTAAGAGCGCTATCTAAGGTCCCAATGCCACGACCTTTTTGGATGGGAAGGCAGTCCAATTTTAGGGATTGGTAAATTCTTTAAATTTACGCCTACGAGGGCACATACAGTTTGTTTGATTTTTGTAAAGGAATAGAGTTCTCAAGTAGGTAGAGATCTTTCATTCTAAAAATGCACTCCCCCCCTCCAACATCTTCACCCATACATTCCCAACTCATACTCCCAACCTGGTCAATGTTGGATGAGTCCGAGTTTACAGTAAAATCACTGCACAAGTAAAGAGTTGCAATAAATATTTCCTTTCACACATTACATTTAGTGAAGGTTTAAAGATCTAGCTGTTTCTATTGGTGCAGCTATGATTCCGGGAAATAATAAACAATATTATGTCCCATATAGGTTCAATAATAATTGTGGCACTTCATCAATGTGATAATGATGAAGTTTAAAAGTTGTTATTAAACTGAAAGTCACGTCTAGCCAGTTTAGCCTAGTAGTAGTTTCCCCAATTCACATTCATATTTAAATTATAAAACTCTCAGAAAGTGAGAAAAATTTAATTTTACAAGCAAGTTTTTGTGCCTAAGAATCCATTTTAGTTATTACGTAAACAATATAAACAAATTACTTAACCATTTGTCTTGCATATCTTGGCCTGATTGGGCCATGTACGTGAGGCATATTTCAGTATAAGCCAAAATATAAAAAATTGGCTCTATTTATTTTGATTTGAATAATATATATTCTATCAGTATTCGCAACGAAAACCTTTGCCTTATTTTATACCTACTTATTTGTAGATTTACTAAAAGTATGTTTTCTTTTTGTTTCAGCTGAATTAATTGCTTTATAAATAAAACTTAAATGTAAGTAATTCTGTTGTTTTTATTATTATAAACCAGGATGCAAATATAAATAATGAAATGTTAACTTATGTACCTACGTTTCATAACACAAGGGTTAAACTTATAAAAACAATTTAAAAAGACATTTTTATTGAAAACTGTACAAAAGTATAAAAATTTAATTACTATTCTACTCAAAGCTTATCTAGGTAAATTTATGCATTGTCCTTATTAGATGAAGGTTGTCTGAAGTTTCCAATGGTGGAGCCAACCCTCTGTAAAAAATGCCATGGTTAGTTTATTGAAACTATTAAAAAGAAAATTATTAGCTATTAAACACATTGTGGTATTATGGAAGTTTCCTTGTACAGTAAAACTATTATTTTTAGACATGATTATTCACCAAGTTTAGAGCAGAACTTCTGCAAGACATATTTTGACTAAAAGAAAAAGGCAAGAGTAAAAAAAAAACTTGGGGATTTTGTTTATGAGGAATGCTGGAAATCTAGTGAATGGTGCACTACACTAAAGACAAACCTTTCTACTATATTATCTTTGACTACACTCAGGTGGGCAAAGAGCTGCCTCTGGTGTTACAAGCATCCAGCTACAGTTACCACTTTAAAGTGTAAGCTCGTTTGCCACCTAGTTTTATTTTAGTCACCTGCGAGACTCCAGCGAGCAGCGCCAATAGGCTCCGCTGTGGCGGCCGGCAGTGCTTTTTCCCGCCTTCTGCGCAGCACAAGTTGGGGAAACAGTCTACAGTAGAACTGCACTTCTGAGGGAACACGTCGTACTGCGGCGGCGGCGTGCATTGCAGATATTGCTCGAACATTCTCACAGCTAGGGGGACAAAAAAATGCGTTAGAATTAAACAATGACGATCTCCATTGATATGGAGCCGTACCTCGCTCTCGGAGGCAGGTTCGCGGGCTCGATTCCGCAAATAAATTTTCGCAACATTAGTAGGCAATCTAGCATTGATTTTTTTAGATCTCACATATCGAAAACAGATACAAATTCTGTCCAAAACTCAACGCCAAGCAAGAGAATTTTATGTTATGTAGATTGTTTAGAAACATTATATCGAATTTGGCTGAAGTACAGGTAGATGTTCCTGTGAATGTGGCTAAAGTATGCCGAAGTGTACGTTGCGTAGCGTCGTAAGAAGCTCGCTTTATCTTTAAAATAAGCTGTAGGTACTGAGGAGTTACTGGCCTCTACGTCATTATGGTAAGCAAGGAACCTGGATCACAAGGGAACAAAGCTGGGTCGGTTACGAGGGCGGATACTCACGTCCGTCGATCTGGTTAGCGATTGGCACGAGGTCGAGACGAGCGCGCGCCGTGCGGCAGTAGGACCGGGTGCCGTCGGGACAGCACACTCGCGGCCAGCAGTCAGCATCGCTCTTGCATGTCTGCACTTCGAAGAGGAGTTCCCCTAACGGAGTCGCTGGGCATTCACGAGGGATCACGCCTAGTAGGGCTGTGAACAGGTAAGTGTGAAACAGCTCTGCGTTTTATGCGCGCTCAAAATGGAAAGGAACAGTAATACAAAACAATAAATACTTTTATCTAGGTATAGACCGAACGTTGGATCACAGTAAGAGCACTACATACTATATAAATACTTAATTTACTTTTCAATAGTGCCTACCTATAAAGAACACAAGAACAAAGTGTCTTCCCCTTAACTAGAAACTGTAAGAAATGTGCTATTGGACACATTCTTAGATATAATTTACCTTATAAAACTATGTTAAAGTAAAATTGCTCATTGGCCTACTTGGCTAGATTGCAATACTACTTAGGGTACAATAATTTGTAAACTAGGATTTAAAAAAAAAAAAAAAAAATGAACTTTTCAATTTAAGGCATTTCAAACATTTGAAATGCCTGTGTTCACTACTCTACGTAGAGATTGTAGCTATACCAGGAAGCTACAATCTCTACGTAGAGTAGTGAATACCTATGAAAAGGAGGTTCTTTCTGTCTGCTATTGAGTCTGAAATATGAAAATTGATTACGTTGATGCGGTTTCGGCGCTTGAGTAGGTTTGGGCGCAGGCACTCCCTGCACGCACAGGCCCGCGCAGCAGACGTGGTCGGCGCCGCTGCTCGACCGGCATTGCGAGTTCTTCTCGCAGGGTATCGGGAATAGCGCCAACTGCCTCTGCCCCGGCTTCGGACACACCAGCTTCTGTGACTTCCCTGCGAATTAAGCGGCTACATTGTTCACAAGTTGCGTAGCTGCAAGCAGCGTAGCTGAGCCCTCGACCATTTCACCTGTCTACCTACATACATACCAAAACCTGTAAATTACCAATTGTATTTTTATAGCTGTGTGTAGGATTCTTGGTGAATAAATGCCCTTTTATAAACAAGTTAGCCATGGGCGTGTCGGATCCCATATATTGTGTACTAGCTTGCGCCCGCGACTTCGCTTGCGTGGTGCCTACATTAAAAGTAGCCGATATGCTCATATTCTAGGTCAAGAACTTTATCTATTCCAAGTTTCAACGAAATCGTTTGAGGCGTGACGGCGTGATTAAACAACAAACATCCTCACAAACTTGCGCATTTATAATATTAGTAAGAAGCTAGTAAGTAAGGTGGCTGTTTAGAGCTACATAAGATCTACGCTACGAACGCAACGCCGATCCGGCTATATCAGTCTTCCTTTGGACGTTGGAGGTGGGTAGTGCCGGAGATAGAGAGACATGTGTCTGTTTGGTAACTTGTCTGAGAGATTTGTGCGTCTCAGTGTAATGTATTTCTATTTACGCGTTATCCGTGAAAGGTTTCGCTTTGCGCGTGTATGCAGTTACGTCAGTGGTTATGCTGTAGCCTACGAACAATACTGGTATAGGTACTTGTTTCAATAGCAGGGCAGTGAACGTTGCTTTACTTGACCTTCCAGTGATTAAGCAGGCAGCTGCCTACAGGCAGTGCTACAAGTAGCGATAACGTGTCCTACAATGGTCGATTCACGGAGAAAATATTTTAGAAGGGTGGTTGTAGGACCTTGCTTTTGCTACATTGCAAGTTTACGATTTTTGATACATTAATTGTAGGTATAGGTAGTACCAATGCAATAAGTACATTATTTTCTTGTCTGTCTCCAAGTCGTTTACCTACCTACTTGACTCGTGATCTGCATGGAAAATGAATGTTTGAATGGTTCTAGTACCATACGATGTTAGTGTAGAGACATTGTAATTTTTCCATGTTTCGCCATATGATTCAGGATTTTTTAGTTTAGTTACTACTTACAGAATGTATACCTACTTACCTACCAGAAAAGGACATATACAAAGGGGCTATCTTCCACTAGATAGCGTCGGGTGTGTATAAAACGAATTTACTGTTACGTATTAATTACCTGTGCACGAAAGGAGCCTATAAGAGGTGATTCTTTCACCGTGTCGGTCATTGGCCCTTTTCAGGACCACCATACCTCAACCTGGTCACGGACCTAATACAGGGTCGGGGGACCTTTCCGCCTATTTCTTAACGGCCCCACAAGTCTGAGGAGTGGCCTGAGTGAGTAAGGCACAGACGCAGTGGCCCGGTTAAGGCAAATCCGGGCCTACCGCTGAGGCGAGATGGTGAATGCTAACACGACCCCATCTCGCCTCAACCAGGCGGAGGACTGCTCACAGGGGGGTTTTTAGTGGGTTCGAGCCCTACATACCCCTTTCCGCCACCCCCCATGGCGGAAAGGAAATGCGATGGCATTTTCCCCCCTTAAAAAAAAAAAAAAAAAAAAAAAAGGATGACCAAGAAAAAATCACTGACCCGGCAAGCAAGAAAGCAACTTAACTTACCTCCTGTTTTAGCTGGAAGGCTCGCTTTCAATGTAGAAGCTTCACTCCTCTGTATCGGCAGTAGTTGCAGGAACGGCTGGAATGGAGCCTCCGTCGGTTTTGGCGTCGTCGTCGTCGTCGGCCTCGGGGTCGTCGTCGAGCTGGTGGTAGTGGTACTCGGAGTTGTAGTGGTAGTCGTAGTGGTAGTGGTACTAGTGGTAGTTGTAGTGGTACTTGTGCTCGTCGTGCTAGTGCTTGGGCTTGTGCTATCGGTACTCGGCTGACCGGTGGTACTACAATGAAAGGTGATCTTATCATAGCGTGAATGTATTTTTTTATGTGAATGCGTTTGTTTTCTTCTGCTTTCAAGTTTGAGTTGATGTAGGTTCTCGAAGTTGTTTGTGGTTGGGCTATATGAAATGCTAGATGCCTTGTGTAGCTGTAGGTAGGTATTGTGTGATATTGACATCAATTCTGAGCTGTGCCATCCTGTGTGGTGATACAATGAATTGATGTGAATGTGGTGAAGGCCAGAATTTTTTTTTGGCCTGAGGCCCGCGTCCGTTATGTTATGTATTCTGAGTTCGCGAGTTACTAACTTGTCACCGGTGATTATAAGCTTTTCACTATTGAAACTTGCGTGCTATAGAATAAATGCAGTGGCGGATTTAGACATTTCGAGGTTGTTGTTAAATTGCTGTAAAATTTTTGACGCCCAAATAAATCGATTAATTCGATCTCTTTGGGGATTTTTTTGGCCTAGGCTCAAGCGTCCTAGGCCGCCAGAAATACGCCACTGAATAAATTCGATGTGAAGCATGACGAGTATTTGTTTCCGATATCTCCGCCAATAAACCGATTTTGATAATTCTTTCGCTGGTGTATAGAGTATCATCCCGGGGTGGTCCCATTTTAATTTAATTCCTGAGGGATTGTTAGTTTTCCCGTAAAACTTAAAAAAACGTCACCTCTATTGAAATCACGACTTGACGATTTTTTTTTTTGTCGACTGTGGCATGGTATGGTTATCCCCGCGACTTCGTTCGGTTGCTGCTATTTTACATAAACTTTAACCTAAGTGGTTGTGTGAATAAAACCACTACGTTTGATTGTCATTCAGTCAGTCAGTACCGTAAGAGTTATTATTGATGTAGTATGATCCCGGGGTGGTCCCTTTTTAATTTAATTCCTGATGGTTTGCTAGTTGCCGAATTTTTTTTTTGTCGACGGTGGCATGGTATGGTTATCCCCGCGACTTCGTTCGGTGCTGCTATTTTTCCATAAACTTTAACCTTAGCGGTTGTGTGTCGGGAATTATTTTCTGTGCACCCATACGTTACAACAGGAAGCTACCCTGCTTTCATACTCTTAGGATTTTAGTTAGACTCTGGGTTGATTTTCAAAGAGAATAAAACCACTACGTTTGATTGTCATTCAGTCAGTCAGTACCGTAAGAGTTATTATTGATGATGAATGGATGTCATAGTTACTTTTGTTTTTATTCGAAAGTGTAGGTGGCCAGTGTCATCCTCAGTAGGTAAGCAAAACGCAATCAGAGAAAAAAAGAGGTAGATATTAATCTTTTAAATATTCAGGAATTTATTTGAAGTCGGTTTTTAGTTATTGAAAATAATATCTTATCTATCTTAAAGTATCTACCTATATTAAAAGCGTGAGTAATGGATGAACTTGAACTAATCTGAATAAGTATTCTATGTTATTCAGAGAAAGGAAAGTAAGCGTTTACTACTAATAAGGAACGATTGCTGGTTATTACGTGAGCGTATTGAGAAACGAGATAGTTTGTTGAAAAATTAAGTTTAGTTAATGCTAAGCAACAAAAATGTTAGCTTTAGTGCTAACTCTTACAAAATTCAATAAACTTTAAAATAGAGTGCCATTAGTTAGCGGATTGATTGCGCCTGATGTAAGAACTCTTAGGTAGATACCTACTTTAGGTATAGGTAGGTATTAATACAAGGTGATTCATAAATGTATACCTACTATCCCGAAAGGTGATTATTCTAAACCCAGTTGGCAATTAAGTTTGTTCTAAGACTTTTGAAAATACAATTTTTAGGTTCAAATCAATTATTCAGCAGTAATCTTGATATCAAGACTAACGTCTCATATGTTTAATAATTTTGAACTACCTACTAAAAAGGTCTTAAAAAAATCAATAGCAGATTCAAAAAATCGCTAATAAAACTTGAATAAAAGGTACATTTCTTTTTCTTTACTTATATTACTTCTTTTTGTTTATAGATTAACCGAATAAGCCCCTTTCGGGTTAATAGGTACTTACCAATACATATTATGAATCACCTTGTAGAAATGGTATTGTAAGTAATCTACTAACATAATATTACCTACCTATAAGTAAGTTTTGAGCTTCGAGATAACACTTGTAATTTGTAAGGTACATTACAAAATGTAGTACCTACTTAGCAGATACTTGGAAGGTGAGATTTTGACCCTGAGATTGGCTTATCAAGATTTGAAAGTGACCTTAGCTAATGTTTTAAAACAAATAATAGGTCATAGTTTCTCAAATTAGTAAGGCGATTGGAAACATATCTAATGCTGAAGTGACCTTTTTCATGGGATTTATTTGGACATTTACATCAGAGGAAGTAGGTAATCTTAGTTCATTACATGGCTGGCGGTTACATGTCCACTACTGGCAAATAAAATCTACTTATCTATGTATAATAGGTACCTACCTACTTTTCATAATTATTATTGGTTTACGTAACTAGTTTCTCAGTAAGCGTGCAGGCTGCGTAGGCAAATATTAACTTACGATATGAGAGCAGCAGATTTAGTTCCCTTTGTGCAAAATCCATTACAGCAGAGATGCCGCTTGCTCATAACCTTGCATTCTGAATGTTTCCTGCAGGGCAGAGGAAACAGGTCCAGCCAACCGCTGCTCGTACGCACTGCTGGGCAGCCTAGAGACTGGCCATCAACTTCTGTAAAAAGAAAAATACTGTAAACAGTACATGCCTTCGTTCGTGGGTACGACGTACCTTCATGGACATGCAAGTAAACTTCACTGAAGTTTGTATCAGTGGTGTCAAATTTTTGACATATGCAGCCGGTCGATCTCAATTCAATAAAATCTGATTTAATTTGGACCGACGATTTCTACGTCTTCGTGCTTAAATTCGGCATTCAGTGAAAGATGGTTGTGACGAATGAAGTGGACCTTCCGCAGTACAAAGCACTGACCGTGCCGGAGGTGAACTTATCGGCGTCGGCACTGATGACCGCCGCTCCTTACGTTGGCATTCAGTGCGAAGGAATCAACACAGAGTTCATGCTTTGTCGGACGGAAACTAACGACGCGAGATCCTGCGTCGAGCTTGGTAAGAAAGTGACATACTGCGCTATGCAGGTCTTCAAGAGCATCAAAAAAGAATGCCTCGACGAGTTCAACCAGTACCTCAACTGCATTGATAAAAGTTCGGGAGATTTTGGCTACAGGCATTGTCGGAAGACGCAGACGGTGTTCGACAACTGCATGGACGATAAGTTGTGCGTGAAGAGGCCTGAGTTCGGGTACTTTTGCCGCGGCCGAGTGCATAAGACCACGAGCAATCCGCCGCCGCCTCCACCCTGCCCTTGCTACCCGAAGGTCCCTGACGCTACTCCTTCTCTGCCGGACTGCAAGCAGCGTCCGCCACCACGCTTTGGAAGCCGCTTCTTCTGGGTGCTGGAGTAACCGTTTACTTTGATTAAATATATTTTTCAAGTTGCTTATTCGATTATGCAAGACGGATATTAAATAACTTTAAACAATGAGTAAATCGGATATTTCTGATTGTTTTTATGCAGATTGTTAACAATAGTAGGTAGGTAGAGACGGCAAATTCACATAGGTAGAGCCAAGCCTAGACAACAGGGCTTTTATCACACGATCGTAGCGTTTCGTTTATTTAGCCATTAGGTAACCTCTGCAATTAAGGCCTATAAAACCTACTGGAAAGCCATCCTGGAAGCCTACTACTATCAAGAAAGTAAGAATTGATATCTGCATGTCCCTGCTCTACCTACCCCGTGCTCGATCTAGGTACCTACCTTCTTCTAAAATAAAACATATAACGTAACTACTTAGTAAAATAACATACAGCAGTGGTGTCGGAAATTGTTCCGAGTGGAGAGCGGCAAATCCGGCAGCTGCAGTGGCCGAAGGTCGTCGAAAATGCATCAGTAAGTAGGCTAAGCGCTGTAGGTACTAGGTACCTATAATCTGCGTTATTGAGGGTGTCGTAACCTTTGCCCAGTGTGACACGTGCATTTACGAATAAGTAGGTATCCGAAAATAATGTGAGCGCGAAGGTCATCATCAATAACCTGTAGAAGTCCACTGCTGGACATAGGCCTCCCCCAAAGAGTTCCACGACGAACGGGCTTGAGCCCTTTCCATCCACCGACTTCCCGCAACCTTAACAATGTCATCGGTCCATCGGTTGGGGGCCTTCCAACACTGCGTCGCCCGGTTCGTGGTGGCCATTCGAGAACCTTTACACCCCAACGGTTATCGGTTCTGCGAGCTATATGGCCTGCCCACTGCCACTTCAGCTTGCTAATTCTGAGAGCTATGTCGGAGACCTTGGTTTATCTACGGATTTCCTCATTACGGATCTTATCACGTAGTGAAACTCCGAGCATAGCTCTCTCCATAGCCCGTTGCGCGACTTTGAGCTTGTATATGAGGCCTATAGTTAACGACCAAGTCTCAGTGCCATAAGTCATCACTGGCAACACGCACTGATTGTAGGTAGACTTTCGTCTTGAGGCTCTGCGGTATCTGCGACGAGAAGATATGACGAAGTTTCCCAAATGCTGCCCATCCGAGTTGGATTCGTCGGTTGACCTCTTTGTCGAAGTTGGACCTACCTAGTTGAATCGTCTGACCCAAATAGACATAGTGGTCTACAACTTGAATGGTATCGTTCCCAACATAAACCGGCATGGGTGCAACATGAGCATTGGACATGTGAGGTGGTACAAGGCGATTCATAATATTTTATGTACCTATACTTCATAGTTATTTTATAATTAATTAATTGCATTGCTTGCACATAGGTAGTCCGACAGAAGTAATAACCTATGGTAAATAAATATTGTTTCATTTATAAATCGTTCAAAATCGATTTATAAATCGTTTCAAAATCGTCCTCGTAACTCCTCCTGACATCACTTTTCTATTACTCTCACGGTTTCCGACTTCGCCTAAGTGGCCCTGAAACTCTCTCTGTATATTATTTTTCTTTTTTATCTAAGTAGCTTATTTAACCTAAGTTTGGGTTCAATTTTCTTTTATATTCGGCATTACCTTCCTTTTTCGTCACTACTTAATGGTTAGCTGGACTTAAATACTTATTTTTGTCGCCACGGCGGCTTCGCTTGCGTGTGGTACCATTCCGAATATAAAGTAGCCTCTACGTTATGCTAGGCTATACATATACATGCCTAATTTCATTCCAATGGTTGTGGCGTTATTGATTAACAAACATCTACACATCTACATGCTTTAGCATTTATAGTATTGAGTGGGACTGGATAGTAGCTAATCAAGCTTTCTAACCTTGTGCTAAACCTAGATTAAATTTTGATCAGCCGTGAGTTCTGATTATTTAATTATGACCGCTTGCGAAATCGCAATACCTTTTACCTAATATGCAACCTCCCCATAATATTATTTTGTAGGAGGTACTAATAAGTTTATTATTTTTAACCGACTTCAAAAAGGAGGAGGTTCTCAAGTCGGCTGTATTATTTTTATTTCGATTTTAAGCCTTTTCCATCCACCGATTTCCCAGAAGCATCGCAAACTCGTCGGCCCATGGGGCGGGGGGCCTTACCACACTGCGTAGTCCGGTTCGAGGTCGCCATTCGAGAACCTTGAATTATTCGCCAGCGGTTATCGTTCTGCGAGCGTTAGGGTCCGCCCACTGCCGCTTCAACTTGCTAATTCTGAGAGATGTCGGTGACTTTACCTAACCACCGTTTAAACTAAGTCTTATTAACATTTATTTACCGCGGATTTGCAAAATACGCAATTAGGCGCTGCACGCTTGAAATAAATGTCTACCTAATGTACCTGAACGCCCCGGTATGTAGCAATGCCACATACCCGTAACAATGCAAGATAAAACTAAAAGGCGCATTGATGAGTTTCTGTATACGGTACCATATAATTATTACGATGCTAATGTCGTAGGTTGGTTAATGGTGGTACTACAATACCTAAGTTCTGTCTCGTAGGTACTTTATTATGGCATGCATGTAGAAAAAGTAACTGTGATTTGGCGCCACAAAAAAATGAAAGTTATTATTTTGGCGAATAATTTAATTGCCTCTGTATCTTTTTATTTAAAATTGATATCAACTTCTTTTTAAAGCAACTAATTTTCTCAAAAGGCATCAGCTTTAGAGATGCTAAAAGCACGTAGAATAGAGCCATGTACCTAAGCAAAAAATGCATACAGTGCTTACAAACCTGTACGTAAACAATCTATTTTGAGAGTCAACGTCAAAAGTTTAATATTGCTGTCGCCCGATTTATATAATTACTGTGCTTAATATGCTTTTTAACCGACTAGGAAGAGGTTCTCAAGTCGGCTGTATTTTTTTTGTGTGTATGTTATTCGATTTCTCCGCCAATTGTGAACCGATTTTGATGATTCTTTCGCTGGTGTATAGAGTATGATCCCGGGGTGGTCCCATATTAATTTAATTCCTGAGTGATTACTACTTGTCCCGTAAAAGCTAAAAAAACCGTCATAAATCCGTTATCATCTCTTGAAATCACGACTTAACGAAAAAAATTTTGTGGACTAGTGGTATTCCCCGCGACTTCGTTCGGTTGCTGCTATTTTTATAATAAATTTTAACCTTAAACTTTAACTTTAGGGGTTGTGTGTCGGGAATTATTTTCTATGCACCCATACGTTACAACAGGAAGCTACCCAAACATACTCTTAGGACTTTTGGTTAGGCTCTGCGTTTGATTGTCAAAGAGAATAAAACTACCACGTTCACGTCAGTCAGTCAGTAAGTACCGTAAAGTTATTATTTGTGATGAATGAATGTCATACTTTGGTTATTTGTTTGAAAGTGTACCTAGGTGGCCAGTGCATCCTCAGTAAGTAAAACGCAAAGAGGTTGAATAGAAAATCTCTGGCAAAACGACGTGAGCGCGCTAAGTTCTATAGGATGGCTCCCAAATAGTTTCTTATCCTATTTTAAACTCTAAGGTCTTAATTTTCTATAATAATAATAATGAATAATCTTGTAAATATTCAGGAATCCGAAGTCGTTTTTTAGTTTTTGTAAAAATATTTTATTATTATTATTACGATAATAATAATTTTTGAATTGAGTTGTAATAAAAAAAAGCTTACGCAGAGTTATGTAAAAAAACTGAGTCATTTTGGCGTTTCGTAAAGTTGTGAACCAAATTGTTTTCTGAGTAACATAAAAAACCCACGGACAGTTACACTACACCTTTAAGTAGGTATATTAATTTAAGTTATGTAATACACACCGGCGGCACCGGTCGGTTGCATACGGTGACCTGTTGCACGGTAGAGAACGTCATCTCGCTGAGGTGCGCGTGCGCACGCCATATACCGCACTCTACCAGATCAAATCTGTTACATCTAACCATCATCGTTCGTGTCTCTACCTATCCCTACCCATTACCACCATGTTTCCTAGTCCTAGGAAATATGGTGGTGATGGCAAAATAGTATTTTGGTCGATAAAATCATCAAAATAATTATATCAAACTGTTAACGTTACTGACTGAGTATCAATCCACGCACAGCCTGAAAATGTAGGTTCCTTTTGTAATGTAGGGGTGTAGAAAGAATGCAAATTATAAAATTAAATCTCTAAGGATATGCAGCGGGCGTTCGAAGTTTTACGAAAATAACTCCACGAGAACGAAGTCGCGGGCGTTCCACAGTTGAAGTTGATGAACAAATGGTACTTATTTAATTAAACGATGATTTTGAAATTATAATTACTTAACTTGAACTTTAGCTGCACCATGTTGGCAACACACTGACTGTAAAGATTAAATATTAAGAAATCTTTCCAATAAATCAAAACTTTGGATTTAAAGGCTTCGAAATCACGACGATCAATTTCGACCTCGTTTAATCAAATTAGAAAACGGAATCTGCAGCTATTTAAATTGTGTGGTAAATACCAATTACGAAATACTTATTATGATTGCACTGCAGTTATTATTTTCTGAGATTCGATTTTCCCAAGGGTAGGTACCTAAAGGAGTTTGCTGAATTTTTGCAAAGTGTTTCACCCACAGATTACAGTTTTACAACCTACCGTGGAATTGGTGATACCTACCATAACATTTTGCGTTAAAATGATATCACCCTAGCTGCACTGATATTAGCTACAATCAGTAAAAAAAAGAAAAAACAAGGCCTTATTTATTGCCTAGATACATCTGTTCTAGATGATTTATACATCTACATATTTAGATGGGAGTAGGCTTGCCCAGCACCTATACCTATCGGGTGGTATAGGTGCTGGGCTTGTTGTGCTGGGCAATTATACTCTCAGAGGGTTCTCAGCCTAGTCAATCTTATCCACAGGAAAGACATTGTCAATAAGTGTGAAGCTAAGCCGTGGGTTTCCTAATGACGCTGATAATCACCGATCTGAGCACGTGTTAGTGCGCACAAGTATTATACAAGTATACATTTATTGTCACTTACTTATATTTTATGGGTTTTTTGTCTTTTCGACACCGAAAATTTATGGCACCAACGTTGTTCGCATGAGTATTTAATTTCTTGATCTGTGGTCTTTAGGTACCTAAACTATCAAAGTTGATGGCTATTCGTGTCTTTTGCAAGAGGTTAAAGTTGAACTTCATGGTTGCTTGCGGTACCTACAGAAGCAGGGGCGACACTGGCCGGCTGTGGTGAGTCACAGGTTCAATTCCCACTTAGTCACTACAGAAACTACGGAGCTTTACTTACTAAAAGCTTAGGGTTAGGTTGTACTTTAAATTTTAAGATTTATAGCGCACACTGCTAGAAATACTTAACTATTGATTAAAAACCATTTAGGCCAGAGAACTCGGTGGCGTAGCGGGCGAGTGCCCGTCTGGGACGCAAAGGTTGCGGGTTCGACATTTGTCCCCCGCTGTGGGACAAATGTTTGCATGATCTGCAAACATTTGTTCCAGGTCTGGATGATGTGGTACACCATGGTACCACAAATCGTAGTTTCTGATGCCCACGACACAGGGAATCCTAGTGTGGGGTCAGGTCAGGACTATATTATGTTTGTCACTGTTGGGTGTTATTAATGTATTAACCAAGACCGAGTTAATTTCTAAATGTTGCGCGTTGATGTCTTTTGTATGGAGCAAGTGAATACGGAAAAGTTCTGCTTTAAAATTTGGAAGCAATATGACAGCTCTTTAGTTAAAATTTTACCTGGATATATTAAAATCATGACTATTTCCCAGAGGGTTAGGCAGAGACTATGGCTTACTACATGCTACGATTCTAACATACTTATCATTCACTCTAAACACTTACAGTTAAGTTAACGTTTTCACGCCAACCTTCTGTTTCTGCCTGATAAGACTGGTCTGGCTGGTAGGTAATGCCTTGGAATTCAGCCCATCTTTTGTAGGTACATTTTTTTTATGTGCAATAAAGAATAAATAAATCAATTATTCATGCATGCTCGTCGGTATAAGATACTCTTACCCTGGCATTTTACAAAATTTCACCATTTGGTCCAGGAACGTACGCCAAGGTCTTCCCCTTCCAACCGTCCCATTCGCACCCGCCTTATACAACTGTTTCGTTAATCTTTTTTCGTCCATCTTCTACATGGCCCAACCGTCTGAGCATACTTTTCTGAATCCTCAACACTACGTTCTTTCACTCCACAAACCCCTCTAATTTGGATGTCCTTTCTAAATCAATATATGACGACCTCGGTGGCGTAGCGGACTAGTGCATGTCTGAGACGTAAGGGGTTCGATAACCTACCAGAGCAACAAATATTTGTTTCGGGTCTGAATGATGTGGTACCACGGCCACGGTACACGTAGATTCTGATAACCACGACAGGGAATCCAGTGTAGGGTCAGGACTATGCATGTGACTGTTAAAAAAAACTCACCAAAACTCAGTAATCCAATAAAAAGCACCACAGAGAGTTTCAAAACTTTGCGCAGCTGCATCTTGAATAAGTCCTTGTTCATTCACAAAAAAACCTATAGTGTTCCATCCGACACTGACGATTGGTAGGAAATTTGGTTTTGGTGTTTGTTACACGGCGTGGTTAACAGCTGGGAGCGCGGCGGTCACTGATGCTGGCGATTCGAGCGGCAAACTGCTTGCCACCCGAGCCGGGCGCCGCCGTAACCATTGCATAAGTACCTACTATAAATTGATACAGATTTATCATTTGGAGGACATTGGTACTTTCGCTACTTACAAACATCAGTCGCAGCATCAGTTTTATTGAACTTAACGGAGTATTGAATAACATTTTACCTCACGAGTCGGTTTACATTACATTTGATATGATTGAGCATTTAATGCACCGTGAAATCGTAATGGAACACGACACGTATGAATGAAGTGTACCTAGCAGGTAACTCGGTGGGTATAGCATTTTAAACTTTATTTAACTGGACCAAGGCTTTATAATTACGTAAAATATGGCTTGTTCGCAGTATTTTTAAGTGTCTTTGTTATACCTACATCATAGATCATATGATTTAGATCGCTACACACACAAAAGCTCACGCATGCTTCTAATAGTGACGTAGAGTAGGTACTCGTAGAACCCAATGTCAGAGAGCTCCTAGTCTACAAATTCAGTGAGTTCTCACTTTGCAAACGTATATAGATTACTGGTTTTTGTAGGCGCCCTTCTCGTGACACCATACAAAAACGGTAAGCTATTCACTTGTCACGGTCGAAAAGAGAAAAGTGAGAACTGACTTTGCAGAATCCCTACTCTGCAAGGTCAGTAATCCGGAAACATCTAATAACCTTGTGTCATAATATAGAACCTTCCCCCTCGACCACTCCCCTAGGTTCGCACCTATCTGCTTTCTTGTCGTGTCACCGGTTTTTCTTGGTCACATTGCATCAGGTGAACGACGAGGTTGAAGTATGGTTTCCCCGGAAAAGGGGTAATAATCTGGTAGTCTGGCAAAATCATCGGATTTAAAAAAAAACAGTTACGCCTACACACTTGAACGAATTATGCTACCTTCTACGCTATGTTAAGACCCCTGGCGCTGAAAACAAGCTTGATCTACTAAATTCGACCTAGACCTAGTTAAGATAGTAAGTAATCCTAACCTTCTAAAAATACTTTCTAAATTATAACTTAGTAAGCAATGTATATGAGCGTAATAGCACTCAGTCGTTGGCTGAAAGTGCGTTTGTTTTGTACGGCGCATGTTGGCCTAAGCCCAAGCACTGGCGTAGCTTGGCATAACCGATGTGGATTCAGGCCTTCCAAAGTTACAGACACATGCTTACATGTCGCTGATTCTTTCTTGGTGTGTATTAGATCAGTGACCAGTGAGGTATGGTGGCCGTGAAAAATTACTATAACTTATTTATGGGGCTCTCCCTGTTTGTGTTTAACTTGTAAGCTTGTAGATACTCTTCGTCTAGTCTAAGCAATTTTGAGGAAAAATTAGAAAACTATCTTATTCGATTGCAATTACGATGAAGATATTATCAGTCTGTCTGATAACACTGCACTAAGATGTAGGTACTTTTGTTTTAGCCACAATGCAGATGATTATTGTAGTGTAGGTAATGGCACAAGTTGATGCTTAGATACGTCATTTTTGAGGTTTTAATGACTTCTTCATTTTTAGTACTGTGGCACCATATGAAAATTATGAAATATATACCTACATCTGAGAGCAGGAGACTATACGGAAAAAAATATTCTCGTAATACTCGTAGGTTTGGATAGAAAATATTTTTTTATCTTATCAGTGTAACTTACCTAATTCAATATATTGATAGAAAGGATAACGATATTTTTAATGTAACATTTTATTTGAACTTATTCAATTCATCCAAAAACGATTTGCATTTGTCTCTTAAAATTTTAACAGCTTCAACGAAAATAACGTTCGGCGTCATCGCTCCGACGGACTCCACGTTAACTGCGAAACATTTCAAATTATAAACATAATTATTATCAATTTAATTCTTAGTTCTAATTTCTCGTAATAAAAAGAGTTTTTTTTTTAGTTTACTATATTACAATAGATTATTTTATATTTTTTTCAATCAGGACAATTATGTTTATTTTACCAGTATTTTATGATAGTGCACTGTAATTTTTAAAATGATAATGATAAACTTTATTTCTCTTTAGACATATTACATGCTTAAATTAATTTCCAATCTTAAAACTAAAACATCATATTCAAAAGAAAATGTATGGTTAATTAAAAAGTAAAATAAATATAAATTGTTCAGTTACACACATCGTCATATTGTAAATAAAAAGTAAAGTAAAAATTTAACAATTTAAATTATTAATCAAAAGTCATCATCGCCAAACATAGGAGCCGGTTTATCAGCCAAAGCTTCGTTAATTTTATAGTAACTTTTACTAAACATTTTTTTATAAAGTAAAAAACATTCAATGTCACTGTTTTCTCTTAAGTTATATGGAATACTAGCGTACGCCGGCGGCTTTGTTGGCGTGGTATCTTGATAAAAAGAGACAGTTTTGAAAAACCCTAAAATACGTATTTCATTATTTGACTCTAAGAGTATTTGTACCAAGTTTCATATAAATCTCTGCATGCGTTAAGATTCTCCCATACAAACTTTGACATCTCATTACAGCCTTTTATGGGGTAGTTTTGATAATCTGAAAATACAGTTTCTCCTTATTTCTATCATTCATTATTTTTAGTTAGTGTCAAATCTGTAGGTTCAAGGAATACGATTTTCCATACAAACGTTTTAACCCCTTTTCACCCTCGTAAGAGTTGGTATTTTGGAAATCCCTCCTTAGTGGACGTGTTTTGCATATAAGGCAGCTACTGTCCAAATTTCAGCTTTATAGCTTCAGCGGTTTGGGCTGTGTGCTGATCGTGGAATCAGGCCTTGTTCCTTTATATGTACAGATTATTATACATATTAATAGATACAGATAAAAAACTTTTTTTCAGTTTTAGCAAATCTTACGCTAGGGGCTACTATATTTTTCTTGTGTCTTGTGTTATAATTATGGAGATCCTGCTTGAATGTCATATGATTAATGTTTTCTCTAATATATAAAATGTTCCGATAAATAAATTCACATGTCATTGTCATAATACCTAACTCTCTAAATTTATCCCAGCAGGAGTCAGTTCTTTTCATACCTACCTACCTCTTTCATACCTATATACATATCAGACCCTGTTTTTGAGGAGCAACTGTTTTAGATGCAATTTAAAATTTGGAAGGTGTTTTTTTCTGTGCAGTAGTGTTTTAAGAAATGAATTCCCGAAATTCAACCCTAATGGTACGCAGCGGGGGTTGAATTTTGTATGAAAAAACTTCAAGCGTGTTTTTCCAGTTATTTATAAAAAACGCCACGTATAGACTAAAGGGCAATGTGTGCAATGCTTGTGGAAGTCAATATTACTGAAGTCAAAAAAAAGTACTGCGGCATTTTCATCGTTAGCGCAGCATTGCGATACTACGGGACTTATTTTGTAGCATAAACTCTACACCATTATTACAGCAGACACTAAATTAGATAAAAAACTTATTTTTACAATGCGAAAACCGTGTTAGCTTTTCACGATTAAGGGCAAAAAGGCTCAACCGATTTTGCTGGAATTTCGTATGGAGTTAGCTTATGCCCTGAGGAAGGACATAGACTGTTTTTTAACCAAGTGAATTCAGCAGCTTGTACTTACATATAAAATGATCTCGAACTCTGCTCAATAAAACGGCGTCTTTGATATCGTCGTATCTGTAAACGTTCCGGCTGCAGCTGTCATACCGTGCATCCTTCACATATGCTCGTCCCTCAGAGTCGATATTGACCACTCCCGGGGAAAAGCAAGTTTGGAGCAAGGAGGCTTCACTGCCAGTTACCTCCCTTGTCAGAGTTATTTCAGGCAGTAATCTGTATGAAGCAGTGGCTGTAAGAAATACAATCATTCAATCAGATTTCACAATAATATTATAAATGTGAAGTAGAAATGTTGACTGTTTGTTTGTATCATTTTCATGACTAAACGGTTGAACAGATCTTGATGAAATTTGGTATTGAGATAGCCTAAGCCCTGAGGAATGACATAGTCAACTTTAAATTGGGGTACCTCGCAAACAAAGCCACGACCAGGCACTAGTATGTACGTCAATAACACTGGGTATGCTCACGGTGGCGAAAAAATGTTATAAAGTAAACAATCTTACCAACAGGAGAAAACTTGGCATGATCTCTACCAATTCCTTTTACAGCCACAAGCTGCAAGTCCAGTTCATGGCCTGGACGCATTTTGGAAATGAGGATGTCTCCATGCACTGTGCCTACGCTTGATTCCTTGTGGACAGATGCTTGGTTGCCCAGTGGGTGCCATTTTATTTGAGAAGAGTAAACTGAAAAAGTTGATATGATGATGATGGTATCATCATGTATGTATATTATGTATATAACCAAAATTCTCATGCTTGATTCTTTGACAGAATCAATATCAAATTTTAGAACAAGCAGTATTCGAACCCGCATCTTTGCCTATAATCGCCAATGTGATGTGACCTATGATGGAACAAATGACGCTTACGCCGATTTTTACGCAATATTTTTATCAATTGAGATTGCTGTGTTCTTTAAATAGTACTACTCAGTCTTTATTCGCGAGGTGGCACTCTTGCTATATTTTTTGCATTTAAATTTAAAATGATTGAATGTTGTAATTAAAATAATTACTTTGAAAGGAGTGATCACAAATCAACAACAAATGCTTATACTGTCATAAAATCTACGCAAAGTAAGCAAATAAAAGGGTAAGTATGGGCAGTTTGTTTACAAATATTTCAGATTGAATTTAACTGAAGTGTAACACACAACTTATTGAAAATGTAATAGGATAGGATACTGGATAAAACCTGCATACCACTGTGATTTTCATACAGGTCTTCTGCTCTGTATGAGTCTTTGGGCTGTGATTTGTTTGTCGTGCATTTTACTTTGAGAGAGAATTCCAGAGTGTTGAATTCATTACCATCTGTTGCATCTGAAATAATAAAAATACTAACTTAAAGACACATCACATACTAACTCGGCATGTAAGAACATAAAGACAAGTAAATCACCATCATTTTCATGAAATTTATTACTCACCTTCTGGGCGATATTCAAACAATCTCGGATCTGCCTTCAACGGTATAAGTCCAAGTCTGTGAGCCAAAACTTCATCTTGTATGATGGAAGTATTGTTTTTGATCATTACTTTTTCAATAGCCATACTAGGAACTTCGCTTAGCATAAGCCTGCGGAAGGCATTCGCGAAAGCAGGTTGTAAACCAATTAAATCAAATTCCATTTCTGTGGAATCCATCCTGACAATGACAACGCGAAATTTCTTAACGAATTTCTTAAAATTCCATTTTTCATCAGCCATCCCAAAGTCTTCAGCAGCATTCTGCAACAAAAAGGTAAACATAACCTCCAAGAAATATGGACCGGATTTAATAAGGAATTACCGGTAATGGTGACTAATTATTGATATTAATATTGATATAAATAATGTAGCAGAAAGAAAGCCCTAAAAGAAACAAAATAAAAAAGCGGTATTTACCTTCAAACGAAACTCCTCTAGGTATACTCTTGGTTTTTCATCTATTTCAGGCATCGCAGGTGTCAGGTATTTAAGTATTTATTGCTAATCTTTATGTATTATGCTTTCCCCAGATATTTTTCTTTGACTAACTTTGAAATCTTTGAATAGACTTCTCAATTTACAAAAAATTAAAAAACACCACCACATGCACGCGCCGCCGCAGATTTAAAGAGTTTGTTGTATGTTTATGTTTAAGTCACTGTCAGTGTTTGAGATGTCAATCATTCAATCCGGGTCGTCCACAAGCTCTCTTGGGAGCTCAAGGTAAGGGCCTCGGGCTCATGTGGCCCATTGCCCTGGCATCTACTCGCGGGGACTACGATCCCCGGGTCTCTGGGCTTGGCCTCTTGGTGCTTTCCTGGCTTGCAGGCGGCTCTCTTTTGGGCGTTTCGTAAGTCAAGTCAGTGCAGTCGCGTAGGTTGCCACTTCTCGGCATGACGTTGGAGGTCCTTTGCTGCTTTATATTTTAATTTTAATTCTTCCCTTCCCGTGGGCCTTTCGCCGCGCCGGTAGGTAAAGTCTGGATGTTCACTAGCTCGCGAGGTAGTGGTCGCCAATACCCTTTGTGTTCAGGGAGGCGAGCGTAGTATTCCTTTAGTCTGTGCTTGCTTGGCTTCAAGCTAGCTGCTTGCTTGCTTAATGTTTTTTATTCTGTAGGATTAATAATTATTTAACGAATCCTATGTACTGCTGTGATGCGTATACAGAGTTTAAGCCCCTTCGTCCATGACGCTACGCAAAAGTGACGGAACTCATTAGAAACTAGAGTTGCGGACTGATTGGAATCTCTAACTCGTCCACGACGCTACTGGAATTTCCTGAAACTCAGTCACTCAGTACACGATTTTATGTAAACAAAGTTTTGAAAACGAAAATAATTAACATGACTAGTGATAATTCAAGCGATGACATGGAATTATTACTTCTCCAGATCACATAGACGTCAGAATCACATATAATTACTTTTTATTCGTTCATTTTTCAACGTTTTCTCGAAACCAGTCGCCTGGCGACCAGCATGTCGAGTCGCCAGGAGGCTAGTTACAAACGCGTTCCTTTTGAGTAGCGTCGTGGACGGACGCGCATTGAAATACTAGTGCTATCGCATTCAGGCTACTCATAAAGTGACTACAGTTTCAGTCGCGTTCCTTTTGAGTCGCGCCGTGGACGAAGGGGAAAACCTGTTGAAAAATGAACGAATAAAAAGTAATTTTAAGTGATTCTGACGTCTATGTGACTGGAGAAGTAATAATTCCATGTCATCACTCGAATTATCACTAGTCATGTTAATTATTTTCGTTTTCAAAACTTTGTTTACATAAAATCGTGTACTGAGTGACTGAGTTTCAGGAAATTCCAGTAGCGTCGTGGACGAGTCAGAGTTTCCAATCAGTCCGCAACTCTAGTTTCTAATGAGTTCCGTCACTTTTGCGTAGCGTCATGGACGAAGGGGCTAAGTGACTACAGTTTCAGTCGCGTTCCTTTTGAGTCGCGCCGTGGACAAAGGGGCTAAAGTAGACCTTACGGAAGTGACATAAACTCCCAATAAAATAAAAAAAGTAAAAAACCCAAAGTGCATACGCAGGCAGTGATGGAAGGTAACAGTTCTTTCTCCTTTACTCATACGTCGTTTCATATATTTCTATCCTTTTCTTTCTTGGTACTATTATTTAACGTGACGTTCTATGTTATTCTCGGTCTACGACGTAGACTGTAGCCGCGGTCTACGACGCGCGACGTAGACGTAGTGCATACCACAGAGTACTTTTGTTTATTACCTACGGTATTCCTTAGTAGCTATTGGTCTGTTCTTAGTAGTCTGTGCCTACGACGGCTATGATGTGATGACAAACAACAACAATATTTTTGTAAAATAATTTTTCCAAAGCATAAAACATTGAGTGAACGCCCAGTCCAGTGTAGAATTAGAATATCATCAAATTAACTAAACTTACACAAAAAATACTTCGCAATGGGAAGTTTAGAGAGGGCGACGTTGTGTGGCTTTATTTGCAGATTGTGTTCTGAAATGCATCGCGTTGTCCTACACATCTACGGGCACGAGGGTCTACGACTTTGTATATCGGAGAAAATTAGCCGTTACCTTTCTATAAATGTAATAACTAATAAGCTTATATTACTATACCTTATATGGAGGTATTGCCTCTGACCTTCCACTGCCTTATTTTGTTGCGAAAGAAAATAATTTTATTGGTGACTTTAAAGAGTTGTGTGTGAGCAACTTTGTTCATGAAACTCTGTATTGCCTCTAGAGAAAATTCACTATTATATAGGTAATTTTTCTTTTCCAGGTTTCACAATCAGACCCTCTTCCAAAAACCATCTGTTGCAACTGCTTAGAACGATTAGAAAGTCAGCACCAACTGATGGTGGTCATGGAACGAGCCACAAATATGTTAAAAAACCGTCAAGGAGGGCAGGGCTGTGGACACTAGTGAATATAGTTGTATGTAAAAATTATGGTTATTTTTAAGACTTTCTAGATGTAGCCTTGCCCATTGTGTTAGGCTTGGATGGAGAAGTAACACCATGTTACCTTCAATTAAATTTTTCATAATATTTTATGTAGATATAACTAGTAAGTAAACTACAGCAGTAGCTGTATAATATGTTTAATAAAGCTGAAAGAGACATTTCTAATATCAGAAACAAAGAATTGTAGCAAAATATCTTTTTCAGGTTAGCTGTTTTAGGTCTTATTACAAACTTTTTAACTAATTCTTAAACATATGAGAAATTCAACATACAAACAGCTGAATAAATTAAGTTTGTACTTATTTGACCTAAAAACTGATGATTTTTGCAACATGTTGAATTTCCATAAGACGTAGAACAAACAATATTGGGTGTGAAATAAGTCCCTTTCAGCTTAGTAACGACTCATTGCAATACCGTGTAGAAAATTGAGTTATTTAATTTCAGCAGGCCAATTTCACTAATTCCGTGTTAGCCATGGCAATTGCCATAAAATCGAACAAATTGAATTAAACTATTTTTTTAAGGACAATTAATGTGAGTGAACCTTGAAATGTTCCATAGCTTTCGTTCATTCGAGGGCCGAATTGGCTGGGACTGGCTATCCTCCATGGGCATTGTAGTATAATTGCAGTTAGAAATGGACCTCACAAATATGTTAAAACTATTAGCCATCTCGATAGGCAGAAATTTGTGTCATCAGACTGCAGATTAGTGTAATTCCTATTTTTCAAAATCACAAGTTTCATTCATTCATGGGTTTCCATTTTGGCTGGGACTGGCAATCATTCATGGGCAATTGGATGATTGTCAGTCCCAATAATAGTGTAATTGGCCTGAAGATTCTCATGTTGTGAATTTGTGATTGTATTATTTGTAAATAAACTTCCTATCTGATCTCTATCATGACTTTATAATTATGCCAGAAAAGTTCCGTAATGCAATGTGGCCAATGTTGTAGGTGTGAGCTAGTGGCCTAGCTAGCTAGTGGACTCAGTTGATTGAGTTTTAGGCCTCCTAATAGCAAATGACTATCATAACTGGGAAATCTTATCGTGCCCTCTGTTCAGTAGGCGAAGCATTAATAATTCACGTTAACACTGCATTAACAATATGATAGCAAATGTAAAATATTAGCCTATGACATTGGCGATGCCAAAGATTCAAAAATTATCCAATCAAATAAAAACGATTTCAAAGTTTTTATTTTGATTGGCTAATTTTTGACATTTGCTATCGTATCGTAATTCGTAAATGTAACGTTAACGTTCGCTTACTGAATGCCACCAGCGATCACCCAATTGGTGACCGCGTATTAAATTGCTTAGCTTTTGAGAACGAGTAGGCATGCGTTTCGTAGGATAAGTGAGTGCCTACTGATAAGACTCAATTGACACAGTCAGTCAGGATTCAAACCTACAACCTCGAGTCAAGCTCTCAGTAGGCCAACACCACCTATTTAGGGCTTAGGTAGGTACAAGGATATTGTTATGGTAATTTTTCCACACTTGTTCGAGACGTTCGTACTACCTTCGCGATCTTGAAGTCGCGAAACTAAATGGAAATTGCAAAATTTGGCGAATTTTGCCTAATGGTGGTCAGAACTCTGCTGTCGTGCCAAACCTCCTTGACAAACGGTAGAAACCATAATATTCTGTTTGCCATCTCGCTATGCCAACCAGAAGGTAAGTGCCTATGCACACGACGATTTTCATACGCGCTATCGACGCGCGTCGACCGCAGCAGCAGACGCAAGCAGCAAGCAGATGTAATCGGCAAGCTGTGTACCTTTGCACACGTTCCTACGTCCTACAGCAGCGCGTTTCAAAAACGTCGTGTGCATAGGCCCTGAAGGAGAGAAAAAAGGCACCACAAGGAAGTACACAATATGTTCATCCATGTTCATAGTGAAGTAGTTGAAGTCACATAGGTGCCTGCCTTATCTTTTTTACCGAAACAACAAAAAAGATTGATTCCACTTATTGGGTATGTGTGTCTAAAATGAAATTCAAAATCCATCTAAACAGTTATCTACAATTTATTGCACATTTCCATTTACAAGTAACTTTTCAATTCTCGTTGCATTCTTGTGTATCAATATTTTGAGATCATCTATTTTATCATGTTTCTCTTGAATAACAACATCGAGCTGTTTCATTCTGGTTTGAAGCGGTACTAATGTTTCATCATTTGCCCTGTAATATCAAAGAAATATACATAAGCACCAAAAATAGTCATTCTCAATGTAAATGAATGTATGTAATGGCTATACAAGATTTGCAAGTCAGAAATAGTGCTTCTATGTAAAATTGTATAAATATTCTTTCAGATATCTTTTTTATATAGATATAGCCTCACGACTTTTGTCCCCAAGAATGGTAGACATTCTCTCTGATCTCCATGCGATCTTTTGCAGTAGTCAATACGTGACAGGTTGCAAGCCCATCCTCGCTTCAAGAAAACTTACTGGTTTCCTCACAATGTTCTCCTTTAACGTTTAAAGCACGTGTTAATGCGCACTAAGATTTTTCGAATGGAAAAACTTAGTAGTGGACGATCGGATTCGAACCCACGACCTTCGGATCGAAGTAGGGGAATTTCCAACTAGGCAGTACGGCTGTTTTACAGATAGATAGACAAATAATTTATCTATATATCTGTTTAGTTTTATAATAAACTAGCTTGTGCCCGCGGTTTCGCTCGCGTGGTACTCCTAAACCACCCAAGTGTACCCAAGAGGCAAATAAAATAACAAAAAGAATATTCAAATCGGTCGAGCCATTTTAGGGTATTTTGTCAACGCACAGCAAATAACAGATAAAGATGAGTATGTAATGAAGTTATTAAGTAAGCCTTTAGAACTGACGTCTTTTGTTTTTGCATTTCCTTAGAAACTTCATCGTAGACTTTGGTCCACTGCTGCAGTTCTTGGCGCATCACCTCCGCATCTTCTTGTATGTGGTCGAGCAGTTTGCCCAAGGGATTTGCCACTCGAGACAGCGCTTGGATGTTAAATCGCAACTGTTCTATTTCTTGATTTACTGCTTCTTTTACTTTCTGAGCACCAAACTGCCATTCCTTTTTGTACAAAAGAGCAATTTATAATTTATAGCAATTTATTTCTTTTTATTTTAAAATCATTAGAAAAAGACTTACAATTTCCGTTTTCCCAACTTGGGAAAATTCTTTCTGTGAATCTATAATTTGCTGTACAAGATGTCCATGTTCAATCGTTGATAGTTCCAACTGATTTTGTTGATTTTCTGAAGTTGTTTCAACATCACTTGTGTGTTGCTCTAAAACTATAACGTCCTCTTCCTAAAATCATATAATTTTAATTTATTTTACCTACAGTAAATATAATAGAAACATACCTAGTAAATATAATAGGTAATTATTGAAGGTAGTTTATTTATTACTTCCTAGGTAATAAGTAATTAGGTACTACATTTGAAATCACCGCCGGAAGTCTGCTAAAGAGAAATCATTTTACACAAAAGCTAGTAAAGTACTTACGTCTTCAGCGTTTGTATTTTCAGCTATAATATTTACTTTAGCTAAAAGTATGTTATCGTTTTCAGGTAACACATTATCAATTTTTTCTCTAAGCCGCGGTGCTCCAGGCCTGGACGATGATGGTCTCACACTTGATGGTCTAACCCCATCGAAACTTTTTCTGTTAGACGAAATACTGACAATTTTATCATTATTTGTACTATTTTCTAGCTCTTTACCTTGATCGACAAAATCAGTGCTGTCATCTCTAGATATAGTAGTATCAACGCTTTTCTTAAGTAAAATTTTGTTTTCGTTGTCTGAAATGGGGTTTTGTTTGTGACTTACATTGTCTTGATATCTTATGTCATCGGCAATATGTTCTACAACGGGTTCAGTGGGCTTAACACTATTTTCGACCTCCAGTAGATCTTGTGAAGAAAGGGATGAATTAAGTTCGTTTTCATCAACAGTATAAGAACTGTTTAATTTCTCGTGGAAGTCTTGGTCTGCATTTAGAATTAAAGGTCCTTTCGAAGTTGTAGTATTTATTTGATCAGCATTTGTATTTTCTGTTTTAGAAGACGCATTTCGTTCATCTACTTCTTCGATTTTATTATTATCTTCTTTAAGCTTTTCTTCTTGTTCAACGACATTTTGTTTTTTTCTGACATCTATTCTAGACAAAGGTTCTGTTTTATTGGCAACTGTTACCGCTGTATTTTTATTTTTTAGTTTTTGGGACTTCTTCGGCTGAGTTTCATCACTGGCTCCATGATTATCTAATTTTTTGTTTCTTGATTCACTACTTATATTATTATCGCCCCTATTTCCAGACCCGGATTCATTTTTATTGGCTGTCAGCTTTTCAATGCTTTTTGATTTAAGTTTTCTAGGATCGTTACTCTTTTTTACTGCTTTATTTGTATCTGTTTCTTTTTGTTTTAAATCCGATGACACTGGTGGTTTCACACTATCTTTGTATTTTTTTACAGCTTCATCTGATGATAGCTTTTTATCTAAAGCTAAGGCTAAACATTGCAGTAGTTCGTTTGTTTTATCTGGTTCTTGTCCAGCTACAATTTTTGAAGATTTTACTGCTAATGATTTTCCTGTTGTTGTACCTGAACATAAATGAAGTATTAACAGGAAGCTAAGTATTGATGCAGGTATCTAGTAATGTGATGGGTACAATAGATGTAGGTAATAGAAACGTTTACAAAGCTTCAAATTTTTATCTGTTAATTTAAATGTCAGGCATGATCAGTATGATACCTACTCGTAACTACTTAGTGCTGAACACAACTCCAGTGTAGTAATAAAAATAGGTATAAAATATGTTTTTAGTGCTCGTGGCGTCATGTTGGTGTTGATTCGGTAGTTGCTTTATTTTTTTCTCCTAAACTAGTAACTTGGGGTTTCAGAGCAGTTGAACGAAATATATAGGTACCGTTACTTACCTATCACTGATATCACTTTATTGAGAAAAAGTATTTTGCTTTCCCTGTCTTTTACATTTTCCGATATCAGTTCATCTTCTTCGAATAGGCCTTCAAAAAATCCAGTAGTCTTATGGACCTGAAAGTTTTCAAATAAGCTTTATTATTTTATACTGGCCAGGGCCACCATTCAATAGGTGTAACACGGATTTTGTATGGACGAAATGAGTTTGCGTAAAATGACTCTCTGAATATTGTGTTCAATTTCCTGTTTCAATTTCAAGGCACAGTCATAAACATCGACAGGTGCCACACACTTCCCACTATTCCACCTACCTATCCGACTTATATTAAAAAATGCGAAAGTTTTTCAAGGTACGAAATATGTAAGTTTGTGACGATGTTTGTTACTTACATAATATAGGCCATACTTTTTACCGGGTACAACGCGAGCGAAGCCGTGGTTGTAAACTCTGCGTTTACATGCAATATTCGATCTCAATCTGGGAGTGATAGTGGAAATTAAGAGCGCGTCGTTCTCTGTGTGAAATTGTTCCGTCGATGTCGAAGCATCAGAAAAATCCCGCCGTGTTGGCCTAGGAAGGTTGGTTCGATCCGTGCGTTCGAATCCCGATCGTGCACGAATGGTTTTTCTATTCGAAAAATGGTGTCTCTTTCATATTGCATGATTGCAATGTCGTTTTAAATAATGCAATCAAATCGCATAAATGTAGTAAGCGAGGTTGAATCCAATCAATCTTGATTAGTAGTATGCAATCTACCAATCTGCATTTACACAATGGAATACCTACCTACCTAAATTTCAGATTTCTCAAGATTATTGCCTTTCACTTTTTTAAAAAGTCCTTTTCTTAACCTGGGTATCTAAGAACCTTAGTAGGAACCTATGTGCCTTAGTTTTGCATTCTCACTCACTTTACGATAAAGGTCTTTGCCCTCTACCCCATACCATAGGTATGTACACAATGCGATAAAGTTTTAGATATCAGAATTCTCAGGATTGAGGTCGAATATTACCTACAGAATGTTTTGGGGATCTTTGTTCGTTCTTTCTAAGACGAGGTGCCTACGACGTATGTATGCCATATATATATTTGCAGGTACGTAGTACCTTCCTGCAGTTTCGTACCTAGGTACTACGAAGGAGTATGTACCTCGCGCGACTAATTATCTCCATGAGGCCTGGCTAGATACAGGTACCAATATTTCCATGATGTACGTACGTACGTAGGTACTTACCTCTCCCAGAAGTCCTAGGGGAGGTACTTATACCTGAGTAGATGGTAATCAAAATTTTTTTATACTCACGGCTGATACGATGTCGTGCAAGAATCTAAACGGAGGTTTTCTAAGAAGTTTTTCACTTAGTGGAGGACGCTTCACGTATTTTCCGAGCGATGTTTGAGTTGCTTTTATAACATCTGCTCCCAATTCCTTTTCCATTATGCATGTTTTAGATGAGGTTAGATGAGGAACTTTAGCACTGTTCGAAATAAGTCTATTCGCTTTTATGATTGATTGATTGCCTCTAGAGAATATTATTAAAAATACTGCGCAGGCAGCCTGACTTGGAAAAAAGCAAGATGTGTTTATTTTGTTTACCTACTTCAATGTAACTATGGTAACGGTCCGTTCCTTTTAACCCACCGAATTCATAATCCCCACGTCACATCATTAGTAGGGATTTTAACAAATTAAAAGGAGACGTAGAAAATGGTTTGACAGTCGTAAAATTACGTATGATGTAGGTACGAGCGTCTAGGCTATACTTGTGAACCACAGATGAACGAAATATTTGAATTTTGACGCATAAATAGAAACATAACATTTCTTTAAGGCGTGCGTGAAACGAATCGAACTCCTCTGACTCCGTAAAATGATATCTATCGCTGTCATTGTCAAACTTGGGATTTTCGGTGACACTTTGGTGACGTGGCGATAAAGTCTTCTTCTACGACAGACTTGTCCCAGTGCTGCCAACTTCGCCACATTTTTGTTTAATTTAGCTATTTTTATTTACTCGTAACTGCAGTTGCTACACAATCTACTAGTTAGTCTACTACAAGGTATCTAAAAACATGTAAAAATTATTAGTTATGTACCTGCTCCTCAAGTTTAGCATTAATAATTTTGCGGGCTAATAAACGTTGTACGTTAACGTTATTAATTTTATATTACTCTTGTTGTTTTCTTCTCTAGTAATGCTCCATGTATTTTTTCTCATATTATTCCGCATATATTTTTCATGTTGGCGCAGTGGAATCGTATTAATTTTATATTAAAAGACAAAGACGTATGTCTATTGTTTCACCATTTTATTTGCAGAGCACAGAACACATATCATAAACGGTCACAGAGAGTTATACTAAGAAACAGATTAACTCAACAAAAGTCATAACATGATATACATATTGTCTATGTACTCGTTTTCCAAATATTTTGATTCAATCTGCTCAATGTAGCTGCTGTGTTAGTTTATATATGGATGTTACCCAAAAAATAAATTCGATATTTTGTTCGAGTCGACAAGTTGATTAAATTGACAACGCTATCGAGTTTATTTGGTTCTCAAATAAAAGGTCAAAATTTCTCAAATAATCAAATAAAACACAAAGGTTCCTAAATAATCTTGGGCCTACATTACCTACATTTGCAGAGCGATGCAAATAGCGCCTTCACTAAACCACAGACAGAGTACTTTTGTATAAATGACATGAGCAAGTTGGTAACATTTTTGCGCTGCGCCTAGTAAAATGGTGAAGCAAGTTTTCGCCAGAGAATTTTGATAAAACGTTGTTGTACATATTGTTCGAGCGCCTGGGTGAAAGTTATATCAAAAGTTAACTTTGTATGCTTTATTTAATATGAACAAACAAGCATAAACAAAAATGCCACCGAAAAGAAGAGGACGCCCACCACGGCCAACGAAGCTGAACGCAAAAAATAGGAAACAAACTGTAAAAGAAAAGTTGATGCTTATAGTTGGAAGTGATGATTTAGATGACAGTATGATTAAGGAAGAGAACTTGAGCAATGATGATAGTGGTAACTTTACAAACGGCGGTGATACTGATGATCAAAATGAAATTGTAGTTTCTGAAGAGAAATCCAAGGTCAGTCACATTATTCTAGTTTCATCTTAAGCATAATTCTTGTAAGTAAACATAGGAGCGTGGCCTATGTATACTATATATACTATGGGCAAATCCACCCAAATTATTGTTTCTGGAAATCTATGGGGGAGGCCTATGTTTAGCAATGGATGCCCTACGGCTGAAATCATGGAGTAAACATAACCCAATCTCTATTACCTTCTGATAATTCTTCATCATTGAACCGGACAATATAGTGTTCGAAGGTCAGCTCAACCAATTGTCCCACAACATTGTGAAGGTTTTGGGAAGTTGGTGGATGGAGAATGCTCTAGCCCATTAATTGTGGCACTCTTTGGAGGAGGCCTTTGTCTTCTTCAGCCTGATGATGACCTCTTTATCATCATCATCACAGGCAGATCAAGTAATAGCCCACTACTGTGGGCAGTGCTGGGTATAATCATCTTGGCATCTTGGCATCTTCCCCCAATTGCTCTGTACAATACTGTGCTATTTGCATCCAGATAATTCTTGTTTATTTTAAATTTCCAGGTCTATAATTGCAAGGTGTGTCAAAATAAAAACTTCAAATTAGAGGAAAACTATAAAATTCATCTGTTGATGGAACATTCAACAGTGCCTGGCTCTATTCCGTGCAATAGATGTCATGTTGTCTGTCCTGATGAGGAGACATTACTCAAACATGTTTTGAAGGTGCACACACAGCCTACTATTCAATGTGAACATTGCTCCAAACAATTCACAAGACAGTCTCATGTTTTACGACATATGGCTCAGAAAGGTTGCGGTAAAAAGATGGCAAAGTTTCCGTGTGAAGTAAGTGGTAAAAAAAAATGTATTGCAATCATTTGCAATGTACAGAAGCATCAGCAAGTTTTTCTTGGAATTGAATTCATGGATAATAAAAGCTATATTATTTTTAGATATGCCATGCAAGTTTTTCTAGAAAAGACAATTTGATTGTTCATCTTCGGAGTTCCCACCTGAGGAGTAACAGGTTTTCATGTAAATATTGTCAGTTTTCCACCAAGAACTTCACAAAACTCACCAGACATTGGCATGAGCGGCATGCAGGCAAGTGTTTCTTATACTAGTAGTTCTGCGAATAGTGGACCTTGCAAGCAGAAATTTTTTTTGCATTTATTAATATCTACCACTAAAGTTATTTAAAACAGAATTTTTACCATGGTTTTTGTTAAAAAAGATGTTAATTATCCCATTTTATTTCCACTGATAGAAATCTAAAAGTGAGCAATTTACTGCACTTTGAGTAACGTTGAAGATCCTCATTAGATCTTCACCAAATTGTTACGAGACCAAGTACCTTTCATATAAAAAAGAACCATCGAAATCGGCGGAGATATCCAGTGGCCCCCTTTTTAGAGGAAGTACCACAAAACAAAAAAATCCACTACAAAAAAAAACTATAAAATACAGGGTACACCAAGATCGTCCGGGTCGATTGTCAAATACCACTTGTAGAGAAGTACCAACAAACAACAGAGCAAAACAAATTTTGCCAGACTAGAAGCAGAGATGCTTTGCTCGCTAGGTCATTACTACTAGTGGCTGCCTGTGGCTTAACTCGCTTGTTACCTAGTTAAAAAGTAGCCTGTGACGTACGTCAGAGTTCAAGTTATCTCCATTCCATACCAAATTCTCATTTCAGCCATTTAGTTGTGAAAATCTAAAAAAACAGACAGAGTTACTTTTGCATTTATAATATTAGTGTGAGACTAGTTTGCAAGTATGTATGATAATTAAGGTATTTTTTTTTCTATTGACATGATAGCTTAACATGTTTTATATTTCAGAGAAACCAAATCAGTTTCAGTGTGACTTATGCGGAAAAACAACCTCGTCTCGTGCAGCCATGTCCAAACACAATGAGATACATGGCGAGAAGAAATATGCTTGTGAAGTGGTAAATATAATTTCAACTTTCAAAACTAGCTCTGCTTAGAGTGGATTGCTATCTACACCTGTGTTGCAATTGTGTAAGCGTAATGGCAATGAAGATGTCGCTATTATTGATAAAATCATCCTCAAAGTGCAATCTTCATTCCCATTTCGCTTACGCAATAGCACCCCTGATGTTGATTTGTGGTTTTATAGAAGGCCCTTGAAACAAGCTTTTTTGAATAACATATTTATTTTTTCCGTGCATCCACTATGGAATATTCAAAGGGGTAAGTAAAAGTAATTTATTCTCACTGGGAATGGGTCTGTTATGCAGATATTCACGCTATTGTGGTACAAGGAAAGCCCGTTTTTTGTATAGACAGAGTGATTTAACCAAACAGCTCGCTCACACGAAACTAGTACTAGTTAGAATTGCTAAGTGAGTTGAGGTGTTTTAGATTCCATCAAAGAGTGTAATGTAGTTCGCCCGAACCGAGATCTTAATAAAATTGAATATGTCGAACCCACGACCTTTAGATCTGAAGGCGAGGCCACTAACACCATTCCACCAGTGCTCTAGAGTTATCTAGCTCACTCCACTGGTGCTGTATATTGAGGTTACAGAATAGGAAGAAGCAATAAGCCTTCTGCGTTTATGTGGTAGGTGCAGAACCAATGTCACCATAATACATTGACTGACTTGTTCTACCGTGCATTTACAGTGTAAGCTTACAAGTCCGTAATGTAAAGCTATAAGTTATCGAGTAGCTTTACCCACCTGCTCATAGAGATAATACCAGATAATCACGTTAATTCGTAATGTTCGTGAGTTCCATACCGTTTTTTTTGTATAGTGTCACGAAAAGTGTGAATATTTTTCAGCACGCATTCTAGGTAAAGAACTATAATATCGACTCCGAGTTTTCTGAAATCAGTTCAATCACATTGAGTAACAAACTTCCATCCACCTAAACTCTCACATTCGTAATAGTAAATGTTGTGGACGTGTTTCAGTGCGGCTACAGCACGCACACAGTGGAGGTGATGCGCCGTCACGTACTCACCCACGTGGAGAACAAGCCGTATAAGTGCAGCCTCTGCAAACACTCGTACATACAGCGCTCGCAACTCCTGCGCCATCTTGAAACCCACACCGGCTTCGTCTGCTCGTACTGTGAGAAGCGCTTCCCGAACAAAGCCGCGTGAGAATTATTTATTTATACTATACTAGTGAGTACTGAGATGACGACTGATAGAGGGAAATGGAAGAAGAATACATGTTGTGCCGACCCCACATGTGGGATAAGGGCAATAAGATTATGAGACTAGCTTGTGCCCGCGGCTTCGCTCGGCCCGCATCTTTTGCATATCAGCTGGACCTTCGCCCGCCACGCCGACGAGGCCATCATCTGGCCAATAATACACTGACCATCTGTCTGGCTGAAGTTGTTAGTTTGCTATAAACTCCAACGCGGGATACATAGGTACAGTACCTACAGTCTATAATAAAATAACTTAGCATGTTTTATTTTTCAGTTTGTTGATCCACAATCGAAAGCATGAAGGGCAGACGAAGCTCTTCTGCCCATACAATACGTGCCCATTTGCCAAAGAGGAGTTCAATACAGAAGAAAGTTACGAAGAGCATTTAAAAACGCATAGTGAAGACGAGAAATGTAAGTGTAGTATTCGATACAATTTTGTAATTTCAGCTGCATGATAAAGTGAGTAAGGTCGAGATTCAATTGCCTAAGCAATAATAATAATGGACGCTAACGTCCATTGGGCGCTGACTATCGGTTACATGCAGTTTTTTAAAGTTGCTAGCCAAGAAAAAGAATCTCGAACCACTCGATTTTCGAGATCTTTTCTTCCCCATACTTGCAAGTTGTGGAATGAGCTTCGAGATTTTCCCACTAGCCTATAGCATGAAGGGCTTCAAGAAAAATACAAAAAGAGTTCCCCAGGGCAGGCAACGCATTAGCAATGCTCCAGGTGTTGCAGATGTCAATACGCGACGGTAACAGCTTAGGTTGGCGGTAAGGCTGTTTAAAAAAAATAAAAAAAATTGCATATCAAACGGGCTCTCGCCCGCGTGGTCGAATAATAACTTCCTTCTATTCTGTGAGACAGGCAAAGTCATTGTTCGTTTGTTTCAGTGTTCTCGTGCGAGGTATGCCGCAAGCAGTTCATGAGTGAACAGAACATGCGCCGCCACATGACGACGCACACGCTGGACCGGCCGCGGCGCTGCATGTACTGCGTGTCCGCGCGCGCCTACATCCGCGGCATGCACCTCGTGCGGCACGTGCGCACATTCCACGAAGACGTGTTCCGTGCGCACCTTTCTCACGTGAGGACTGTGCTGGTAAGTGCCTGATAGAGGAACTCAACTTCATTGTGGTCGTAAGTTGAAGAAATAATGATGATCAAGGAAACATGATTAAAGAAAATATAAATATAAATAAATAAATATTCCGGACATATTCACACGGTCAACTGATCCCAAACTAGGCATAGCCTGTACTATGGGTACCAGAGACTGATATACATAATAGATATATATTTAACACCCAGACACAGAACAAACATCTGTGTTAGTCACAAATGTTTGTCCAGTGCGGGAATCGAACCCGCGACCTCTAGCGCAGAAGGCAGAGTTACTACCAACTGAGCTATGAGGCCAGTCAAGACTTCTCGTGGCCATCAACTTTAGGTAGCTCGTGCTCCTGCTAACTATTCTTTAGCAACATAGTAGTCCATAACTGGAACCATGTTACCGGAAGATGTTGTGCTACATCTGTCAATGCATTTAAAAACAAGCTCCACAACTGGATACGAATTAACAAATCAGTGATCAAAAAAATTAACCAGACATGACAATAGACTTTCAATTTCGACACTGTGTGCGGAAGCTGCTCGTCTATAATCAAATAAATAAGTTACGTGGGGTAGCTTGTCCAGCTTTGTATCCCCGGCATGCACCTCGTGCGACACGTGCGCACGTTACACGAAGACTTGTTCCGTGCGCATCTTTCTCACGTGAGGACTGTGCTGGTAAGTGCCTGATAGAGGAACTCAACTTCATTGTGGTCGTAAGTTGAAGAAATAATGATGATCAAGGAAACATGATTAAAGACCTTCTCGTGGCCATCAACTTTAGGTAGCTCGTGCTCCAGCTAACTTACTTTTTGCGTACCACTTCTTTAGCAACATAGTAGTCCATAACTGGAACCATGTTACCGGAAGATGTTGTGCTACATCTGTCAATGCATTTAAAAACAAGCTCCACAACTGGATACGAATTAACAAATCAGTGATCAAAAAAATTAACCAGACATGACAATAGACTTTCAATTTCGACACTGTGTGCGGAAGCTGCTCGTCTATAATGAAATAAATAAATAAATAAGTTACGTGGGGTAGCTTGTCCAGCTTTGTATCCCCGGCATGCACCTCGTGCGACACGTGCGCACGTTACACGAAGACTTGTTCCGTGCGCATCTTTCTCACGTGAGGACTGTGCTGGTAAGTGCCTGATGGAGGACCTTAACTTCTTTGTGGTCGTAAGTTACTGGGGTAGCTTGTACAGTTATGTATCCGCGGCATGCACCTCGTGCGGCACGTGCGCACGTTACACGAAGATTGGTCCGTGCGCATCTTTCTCACGTGAGGACTGTGCTGGTAAATGCCTGATGGAGGACCTTAACTTCTTTGTGGTCGTAAGTTACTGGGGTAGCTTGTCCAGTTATGTATCCGCGGCATGCACCTCGTGCGGCACGTGCGCACGTTACACGAAGATTGGTCCGTGCGCATCTTTCTCACGTGAGGACTGTGCCTGATGGAGGAATTTGTAATTTTCGCGTGGTCGATAGTTACTGGGGTAGCTTGCCAGATCTGCAGCCGCGGCATGCACCACAACGGGAAAATTACGTTTCGAGTAACATTTCAATATTTTTTTATCACCCTTCGATAGTATCCTTGTTTCAACTTTCAGAGTCACCCCAACACACTAAACCTTCAGGAGAAGCGCGTCACAAAATCGGAACTTGAGTCTATTCTGAACGTTTTGGACGCGGAGTCGGAGCGTATTCTGGAAGGCTGCGATGCGGGCGGCACTGTGCTGTACGGCGGCATGCAGGATGGATACGACGAGGCCGCTGACGACGACCAAGATGAAGATATTGTTGCCGTTGTGAGTCTTACATAGTCTTCAGTCCTATAGTCTTATAACCTCAAGTCTCAACTGTCTCAAGTCTCATAGTTTCATAATCATATAGTAGGTATGTGTGCGTGCGATTAACACAAACCTTAGTATAAATACAGCCTAAACCATACCCACCCAAAATATCGTAAAATTTATCGTTTTTATATTGTGTAAAAGTTTGTATGAAATAGTCTTAACGCGTGAAGAGTTTGATCCGAAACTTTGTACAAATACTGATCCAAGCAAATAATGAACTAGTATGTAGGATTTTTCAAAACTACCACTACTAATGGTGTGCCAAAGACTAACTTTTATTACGAAACTTTTTTAGAGCTAGACTAACTTTTTGTGCACGAAAGGAGCCTTAAGAGGCGCTCTTTAATCCTTTCACAACACTGATTCTTTCATCGACGGTCTTAGGCCACCATACCTCAACATGGTCACTAACATAATACAGGATGACCATGAAAGAATCAGTGACACGACAAGAAGAAGAAGAAGAGCTACCTTCCCGCGGCCGAAGTCGCGAATAAAAATGTATTGACACCTGCAAAGCTATTCTTAAAAAAATCTAACTCTAAGGCTCGTATTCAGAGACACGACTCAACTTAGATTTAATCACAGATCAGCTGAACTCTATTTAAGTATTGAAACTCTTCTCAAACATAGCTTTTATTCAAGAACGGTACTTAAACTATTCTCAGCTGAATTGAGTCTCAAATCTGTACTCAAATGTCCTCGTTTACATTTTGATTTATTTATAATTTTCGATCCGTTTTACGCAGAAATTCAAACAGCCAGGGTGGAAATAGAATAGAACAGTAAAGTGAAGTATAAATATGAATCAAAGTACGTGTAACGGAACGAAAATGTCATTTGATTAATGTCAAATCAAATCTAACCTCAAGCACCGATTTCGTCAGAATGACGTTTCAGAATAAGCATTTACTCAGGTGAACTGTTATCATTGAATCTATACTTAAATACTGTTCAAGAATTAGAATCTCGACTCAAATCGAGATTTAAGTACAGATCAACGCTTGAGTCTTGTCTCTGAATACGAGCCTAACTTAAATTCACTCAAGTGACAGAACTCACTTCGAAAGTCACGTCAGTGAGGCGCCACAGGCGTTTTCGAGTTCTACAGAATACGAAATTTGAAATTCACCGCGGATTCAGCTCTTCTAGTTTCGAAATTTCTTTACAGAATGAGCCTGCTGAACTGACGGTTGGATTGTGTTTCAGACTAAGAGCAACCCTCTGATGTCGGAGGAGATGCTGGCCATGCACCTCACCAAGCTGCTCGAACAGCTGATTGATGCGGACACGCTCGAGTGCCTCGGCTGGCCTCACGAGACTGTGGATGTGGTGAGTAGCCTATACAAGATGATTCATGTATGCTATCCCGAATGACTTATTCAACACCCGATTGGCGATGAAGTCTGTTCTACGCCTTGGGAAATTCAACATTTTTCTTGATAAAACTCTATGCAAAATTCTGCTGGCTCGGGGTCAAATCAATTCGAACTCAATTATTCAGCTGTTTGAGGCATTACTATTGGTTTCGGACTTCTGTTACGTTTAATGATTACAAAAAAGATAAAAACAGCTAATATGATTTTTTTTCCTTTACCTTCGGCACACTAGTATAGCGCACATAAATTTTCCGAATGGAAAATCTTTTGTGCACGACCGGGAATCGAACCCACGACTTGTGGATCGGAAGGCGGAGCCACTACCACCACTCCACTAGTGCTCTCAACAATCCTACTAATATTATAATGCGAAAGTTTGTGAGGATGCTTGGATGTTTGTTGTTCAATCAACCGATTTCGATGAAGTTGGAAACAGATATAGTTCTTTACCTAGAATAACATATAGGCTACTTGTTATCAAGGTACCACGCGAGCGAAGCCGCGGGTGCAAGCTAGTCTAGAATAGATGTGATGGCCTATGTTCCGCAGGTGCTGGAGAAAGTGATCGAGCAGTGCGGCGCGAAGCCCGCCAGCCGCGACAAGTGGACGCGCGTGCAGCGCCTCCGCGAAAACGCGAAACACCTCTTCGTGCACGTGGTCGATGACAAGAACGTCGCTAAGATGCTCGACACGCACACCATCGACCAAATCATCAAGCATATACTGAACCAGTTCACCGGAGAAAAGGATGAAAGTGTCGAGGAAATTATAGGCGCTTAAAGCCACTGTTCCGTTAAATTTTTTTTTTATACATCTGACGTGTCAAACAAGCATACGGCCACCACCACCTGTTGGTAAACGGTTAACGTAGCCTGTGAGCGCTTGCAATAGCAGAGGCATCACGCACGCGTTGCCGACCCCGAACCCCCTCCCCTAAAGAGCTAACGATTAAGCTTAAGATTTAATGTAAACATGTTATTTGTTAGCACCATTCTTTTTTATGAGTCTTTTTTAAGTAGGTATAAGAGTTATAAATCGTGTTACATCAATAATCAATTTTTACTTTATATATTACGTTAACGTCCTAATCCTCTTATTCATAACTTTATCGGCTCAATTACTCTAGCCCTGTATTTTTATAACAGTAAACAAAAATAGAAAGAGAGACATACTTTTATAGCCAATAACGTGTAGTGATTAAGAATAAGGGGATAGGTAAATGTTATTTTTATTATAATTGTGTTACTTTAAATAATCATGATTACTATAATACATCTAAAATGTTAAAATAATCTAAGTATCTAAGGTTGGAAGGAACGGTAGTAAATGCACTTACTAAATTATTGTAGAAATGTAAGTAAAATACTATTATAATATGGTTAAAGTTTTTAAGAATTTTATTAGCGTTTAGGTTTCAGGTTTATGTTTGGGCATAGTTCAATCGTGTCTTTAGTCATTCCCTACTCTTGTTATCAATTATATTATCATGCCTATCCCACACTTGCATCTGTCGTTGTAAATTAGCGCGATAAAACCGGCTGAATAGCCTCTAATTTCTTATATAATAAATAGGACGACTATTCTTTTAGCGTATAATAATATCGCCGTAAATTACCGTGCTAAAATTATAACCGTCCTCTATTGAAAGGACGGTTTAAGAGCGCTTATTTACACCGATAGACGCAGGTGTGGAAGAGACATCCGACTTACATCAGCACCGTATCTTTTTATCCATGAGTGAGCCCGAGATTTTGAGGTCACTAAAGATAGGGGTGTAAATAGAAGAAAATGGTTCAACGAAATGCTATCAAACTCATTGAGTGGCTCGACTGAGCTCAAAGTTATACTTAAGAATTTAGGCCGGCCTCAGACGTAGAGTCCTTTTCATGAATGACGTCCCGCGGAAATCGGCGGAACTAAAGATACAATGGTAAAATTCCGTTATAAGAAGACAACAGCGCCCCCTCTAAGGGACTTCTTTCTTGAAAAGCACTCTAAACAAAGACTGAGTAATGTACATACCTACAGACTGTGGACAGACACCAAAAATCATAATCGGTAAAAATCCGAATATGTGTGGCACTCCACACATATTAGTAGTATACAATTTTATTCATATTAAGAAATCCATCTCTGAAAAGGATATCTGAGGTCTACCTATCATATACATTAGGGCCTCCCACACGTGCGATATTCCAGGTGGTTGTAACGAAATGTGTTATTGTTATAAGTATATTATTATGCGTCCTACACGCTCCTTGCAGTGATAATATCGATTGTGTTTCCCTGTGTGGATCGCAAGACTGATACAAAATATACTAAAGCTGCGCCTACATCATTGAGATAACGCGAAGCTTCGCGTAGCCGCGGCATATTAAACTTCGGCCTATTGCGGAACATCCGGGCGACAACGAATGCCTCCGTCGCACGAATCGTGCCACTGTCGATATAGGGTTATGGCATTACAGTTCGCTGCGCGTCTACATTTCGCGCTACTTCAGATGCAAAAAAAAGAGTTTGTGCAGTAGAGTAAATTGCTAAAAATATCTGTTCCTACTTACCTAACTCTTCTGATTCTTTTTTGACAATGTAGACGCAGCATATAAGGGCAGATAGTTGCAATAACGGTATCGCGCCTGTATAATGTATATCAATAGCTGTGGATATTTTTTTGTTGTGCCTTCGTAATGCGAGTGGCAGCTTATAAAGTTCTTGCATTTCGGTTTATTGTGTTTTTTTAAAGTATTTGTAAATAAAGCTATAGGTACTTACAGGATTATTTTTTAAATGCGCAAACCCTGTAAAAATTTATCAGAATCGAAGATATATTTTGTTTTGTCATAAAATGTCTCCAAATTGTTTACCTACATCATAATTTTCCCGAAAAAGAAGTATTTTTACTTTTACATTGGTGACTTTTTATTTTTTACATTGGTGACTGAAATCGAAACTTTTTTCCCTAATACCTCTTTACAATAACGAAAATAATGCATGCTGTGACTATAAAATTACTTGCAATTGAAATTATTTTGGATGTCTTGAGGTTTTGCGCATTTTACAAATAACCCTGTTTGTATTGTTAATAAATTACAAAACAAACATTACAAAAATAGAAATGGCATTTTAGAATTCTATTTATTTCCATAATCAGAAATAAGTAAGAAGATAAGTAAAGTAATGCATTCTGAAATATTATCATATTTTTATTTAGGTAGGTAGAGATCTTTCAGTCTAAAAATGCACGCCCCTCCACTAAATGTAATTATTTTAATTAAAATTTTTAAAAAGAAATATTTAAATCAACTCTTTACAGGTTGCGAGAATTACTTCTATATGTACACATGTTGTTTTGAATGTGTGGGTAAAGATATTGGAGGGGCATTTTAAGAATGAAAGATCTCGACATAATTTATAAGTATAATAAATCTAAAGTCCAAAATCTACAACACTGTTAATTAGGTTCTTAGCAAACAATCCAATAATATCAATCAATAGCCCTTTGTTTTTATAAACGGGTGTTTAAATGGTCTTATTATAACTGGCGGGGTGCGTTCAAGTGATCAAACCATGGTCTTTAGCTTTCTTAGCGTCTTTAGTTTATTGTTATGGGATTTTTAAAGTGCCTTACTAATAAAGCATATTTTGAATAAAATCGTTAGATAGTAGTAAGTAGGCCAAATTGTTGAGTTGTATTCTGTCTATGGATAATCATTAGTTTTAATAATAAATATATAATGAAATATAGTAGGTGTGATACCTACTTGGTGATTTTGGGATAATCTATTGTACCAATAATGTTGTAATAAGATTTTTTATTCCAGTATATATGAGTCGTTTTCTTTCTGTACACACCCACGCGGCCATGAACCATCAATACAACTTCAGAGGAACTTAGGTTAAACCTACTTAGCCCTTAATTTTCCATAAAAAAATGAAAGAAAGAAAATAATACACAGTGTTGCACGACGAAAAAAAAGGTCCACAATCCACACCCTTCAACTGCCGGTGAAGTTGCTTGAACTCTAATCAAAGTTCAAGAAACAGCAGATTTAGGGTATGCCATAGTAATAAGTACTAAATTAACAAACTTTTCGAATTTTGATGTTTTTCATTGAAGAAACGATCTTCATTTCGACCCCATTCGGGAAGGTATTCATATTCAATATTGTGTCCTTCCGCCGTCATTCGAAGCCTTTTAAACATAATTTGAGATTCGTCCTTCCGTTTCCGGCCGTATTTATAGTATTTATCGTTGTAGTTCCGGCAAGGGGCGCTAGGTGGCGCAACTTCCGTCCGCCATGTTCACCAGATTGTGCGAGCCCATTTTTACTCATTGGCGTCCTGATTTTCGTGCCGTAAAGAAGTGACGCTGTTCGCGATTATTTAAAATTATATTTATTAAAGTATTCTAGTAAAACGCTGTTAGCGTTCGGTTAAAGTGTTAAATTTTTTATCGTTAAACTAAAGTTCCGAATAGTAATGTCAAGTGATAATAGTGACGTGCGTGATCAGGTTAACAGCTCGTCTTCATCATCTAGCGATGATGGCGGGGATAAACGCAGTAGGCGAAAGCGTAAGTGCGAAGCGGACACACGCGAGGCTAAGAGATCACGCAGGGAAGGTAAGGTTCTGCAAAACCTTACCAAACAAGTAAGTGAGATTCAGAATTTTTTAATGTGGAATGCCTACCCGCAGTCGGGCTATTGGCAGCCTAGCGATCATAATAGTGTGCATGTTGAGGAGCCCGCCGAGCCGGCCCTTAGCGAGGAGACCTCGGAGTCTACCCTCAAATTCGACTTTGAATTGACCACACATTTGAAAGAACCAACGGTTGCAAATGCCTCTCCTGAGCATTTGCAATTATTGAATTCATTACAGCATTTTAAAACAGAAAATTGGACGAACGTCCGTTATTCAGAGATCCAAAAGTCATACAGTGCAAGACCGGGGTTTGTTGACTTAGAGGCAAATGATGAAATAAAACAATTTGAAAAGTCGAGTAGTTTATCCGCAACTGATAAATCCTTGGGTGCTATCACTCGGGCGGTTATCATGCAAAGTGATGCTTTGAAAAAAGGTGTGTCAGATTTACTTAATTGGACTCAAGCAACAGATAGTTTAGATAACGAGTCTCTGATTTCTAAAATCAAAGAAGTTTTCTCTGGAGATTTTCAGAAAATCTCACTTGATTGCTTACAGTTAGTATGTGGCCGCAGGGCCGATATTATTGAGCAAAGGCGTGACTCATTCATTAGTCAGATAAAAGATACGTTTTTGAGATCTAGTTTAAAAAAGATACCTCCATCGAGCGAGTATTTATTTGATAAAGAACCCTTTCTGGAGTTCTTAAAATATAATGGGGGAGTCAGTAAAATCTTTTCTGCTCCGAAATCCTCCTTCTCTGCGCAAGAGAAGAGAGTTACATCTGGGTCCCAGGCTGCGCAACCTGGACCCAGCGGTTATAATCAAGCCGGTCGCTTCATGGCACCGCTTAATACGAATAGGTATCCGCCACCGCAAGGGGTGCGACCTTCATATCCATACGCCTATAATTATGATTTCCCAGCTTATGGAAATAATGATCGGTCCTTTCGACCGCAGTTTAGGACACAAACATTTGTCTCACGTCAGCAAGCCCCGGCAAACACTAGAAGACCTTTTGGCCGGCAGGGACCGTATACCCAGCACAGTGCCATGCGTGGCAGGGGAAAGGGAGATAGAAAATATTGACTCAATGCAGGTGTTTCGGGGGGGCAGACTAAAGTTCTTTATCGATGCTTGGAAAAAGAGAAGTGCGTCCATCCCTCTGTTGCAAGTAATATCGGGTTACAAAATCCCTTTCCAAGCCAAACCACCGCTAGTCTCTCCTCGGCTTATAAGCTCTCGCTACCAAACTGTTCCGTCTCTTCAAATGGACCGGATTATAAACAGCATGCTAGTAGAGCATATCTTAGAGCGTGCCCCCGATACACCCAGCTTTCTATCAACCCTATTTCTGACCCCCAAGAGCGATGGCTCCATGCGTCCGATCTTCAATCTGAAACGTTTAAATCAGTTTGTCAAGGTAACAAAGTTCAGACTCATCTCAGTCCATCGTATTCCGGACTTCCTACAGCCAAACGATTGGATGGTAAAAGTAGACTTGACTCAAGCCTACTATCACGTTTCAGTCTCTCAGAGTCACCGTTGCTTCCTCAGACTCGTGTACAAAGGTCAGTTATTACAAATGACTTGTTTGCCATTTGGGCACAACAGCTCCCAAAATTTTTGCGTCCCTCTCGAATTGGACAGCAGAAATCCTCAGAGAGCAGGGGATACGAATAGCTGTGTTCCTAGACGATTTTTTAATTGTTTGTCAGGACCGGTCGCAACTAGTAGAACAAATAAGAACGGTGCTCAAAATTATGCGAGAGTTAGGTTGGAAGGTGAACACGGAGAAGTCGATTCTAGTCCCACAAAAGTCGCTAGAGTATTTAGGCTTAGTTTGGGACACATGGCAAAACAAAAAGTACCTCCCAGACAAGAAAACTCTTTGTCTTCAGGGGGTCATAACAAAACTGCTCAGGCAAAAAAGAGCTACCCTCCGGGAAGTGCAGAGTATTGTAGGGAGTTTAAATTTTGCCCGGCTGGTCGTTCCACAGGGTCGTCTAAACTTTCGTTATTTGTTGACGCATTGCAACAGTCTTCTCAGGGAGAATCCCGAGAGTTCATATCCTCTTCCTGTGCGCACTATCAGGGAACTCAAGTGGTGGATGAGAAACTGCAAAATGTCATCCAGACTCCATCCACCATCGAAAACACATTTCCTGACAACAGATGCGGCCGACTCAGGTTGGGGAGCAGAGTTGAACGGGATCCAGATGGGGGGCGACTGGTTGGACGAAGAAGGGTCGTTTCATTCGAATCACAAAGAAATGTTGACTATTCTGAAATGTTTGTCCCAATTCGGTCTTTTTCTGAGTCATTCGTCAGTGCTGTTGCAGTGCGACAACAAATCCGTCGTAGCGTATCTGAGGAACGAGGGGGGAAGTCGGTCGGCTGCACTGATGAATCTGACCTATCAGATTTTCGAAATATTGGATCGTTTCGACATTCACGTAGCCGCACACCACATACCGGGAAGGTACAACAGTGTAGCCGATCGCCTTTCTCGGAAATCTGCAATACCAGAGTGGCACCTAGTTCCCTCGATGACGAAAGTTGTGTTCTCGAAATGGGGCACTCCGGAAGTAGACCTGTTCGCGTCAGCTCGAGCTCACGTGGTACCAAGGTATGTCAGCCTAGATCAGCGAGATCCAGCAGCGTGGAGACACAACGCATTCGCTTGGGAATGGGAGTTCCAGCTAGCTTGGGTGTTTCCACCTCCGAATCTGATGCCGAGAGTTCTCATGCACCTCAATCAGGCAAAAGGTATATACCTAATTGTAGCACCGAAGTGGCCTCAAGCGTTTTGGCGAGCGGATCTCAAAGCACGAGCGAAAGCACCACCTTTCACGATTCGACAGCTAGAGACTGCCTTAGTAGATCTGTCAACAGGTCGACCTCCACCCAAGGTACAGGATCTAACATTAGAGGTTTGGAAATGTGGGGGTGGTCTCGGGCTGTAGAATCCTGGTCAAATCAACAAAAAGCTTTATTACGAGCAGGGTGGCGAAACTCTACCCTGAGTACTTATAAACCAGCCTGGGAACGATGGGTTAAGTGGTGCAGAGAGTCCGCAGTTCATGCCACAAACCCCTCAGGTTCGGAATTAGCAAGATTTTTGGCTGACTTGCATCTCAAAGAAGGTTTGGCATATAGAACAATTTTATTTCACAAATCAGTTGTTTCTACTCTTTGTGGAGCAGAGGATAGCTCACGCCTTAGCTCAAATGTATTAGTTAAGCAAATTTTAAAGTCAATTTCTTCTAGTTATTCCAAAAGACGCCCAGAACAGAGTGTCTGGGACACCAACATTTTGATTTCTTGGCTATCAACTAATTCTGTAAATTCTTCAAGTTTATATGAAGTTTCACGACACTGTGCTATCCTCTTGTTACTTTGCTCAGGGCGCAGAGTACATGATTTGACGCTTTTAAGCATATCTGAAGGTTTGTTTTTTATCAATAATGATGATAGCTCTATGATATTTTGGCCCATGTATGGATCCAAAACTGATTCAGAATCATACATTCAATCAGGTTGGAAGTTATTTTCAAATGTAGAAAATCCTAATTTGGATCCTGTTTCGTGGGTCAAAAGGTTACTTTCACTAGGAAAAAATAGGAGAGATGAAGCTAATTTAAAGAATTTGTTTGTGACTGCCCGGGGTACAGCTAAAGCAGCTTCCAGAACGATTATTTCGGGATGGATTAAATCTGTTTTGAAAGAGGCCGGTGTCGATGCAACGCCTGGAAGTGTCAGGTCAGCTGTAGCTTCAAGGGGTTGGCTCGACAGAGAACCATTAGACAAGATCATGGCGAGGGCTAATTGGAGATCAGAAAATACCTTTATTAAGTTTTATAGAAAAGAAGTGAGATCTGGGCCTAATAATACTTCGATTCAAACCTCTTTGGGGGCATTTTTTGAACCAGTACAATAAATAAGGCATATGAATTGGACAATGTATATAGAGTTTAATTATTGATGTGATTAATGAACTTGATTAGTTATTGATTTTGATTTTTGAGTGAAATTATTAATTAGTTAGGTTTGTTCGACCTAACTTGTGAATAACTTGTGAATAATTATCACATAAGAGTAATCATTTAAATAGAATAATGCTAATAATTTAATTAGTAATATCAAATCACATTGGCGTCCGGTTCACCAGGCGATAACAAACACTGTCTCAAATTATGTTTAAAAGGCTTCGAATGACGGCGGAAGGACACAATAGCAGAGTTTTACCTACCATTAAAACTCTTATTGTGTCCGGAGCCTCATTCGAAGCCTTACAGTCAGTTCTGCCTGGTGTTCAATTGTATAATTAGTTATAGGTACATTATTTGAGACTGCAATGAGTAAAAATGGGCTCGCACAATCTGGTGAACATGGCGGACGGAAGTTGCGCCACCTAGCGCCCCTTGCCGGAACTACAACGATAAATACTATAAATACGGCCGGAAACGGAAGGACGAATCTCAAATTATGTTTAAAAGGCTTCGAATGAGGCTCCGGACACAATAAGAGTTTTAATGGTAGGTAAAACTCTGCTATTATGAATCATTTTGTATTAAAACAAAACAGTATTTTGTAAAAATTAAAATTGATTTTTCCAATAATCGAACATTTTTCACATCTGATCTGAAAATGAAAGTTAGACTTAATAATAATGATTAACTAGAAAAAATACATGTAAGACTTGGCGGTAAGGCCTAAGATGCCATAGCCAGCCCGAAAGGGAAAAACTAAAAAAAATATTGTCTGTGTATCTCTACCTAGTCTGTGGCTGTGTTGTGTTTTTTGGTTTTGTTTTGCAAATTGCAGTAAGTTTGGTTTGGTTGGTGCCTGGTGCTATTAAAAAGCTATTTAGCTTATTTGTAATGACAAAAACCTAGCTAATTCACTGAACGGTGTCGCGAGCGAGGACGTGCCATCGCAACGCACTTTTTTATTTTTTATTTTCAGACGTGCCGTAATCGAATAAAATGTCTAACGTCCCGCTTGTTGTAAGGCTCCTAGCTTCTTCAGTGTCTGTTGCCAACAGGGCTGGGAAAATAGTCCGCGATGTGATGAGTAAAGGAGAACTAGGTATTGTTGAGAAGGTAACACAATCATTTACTTACTTTCTGGATGCCAGCGATTGGGCTTGGGATCTTGCAAACTCCCAGTTATTAGTGCAGCAGATTAAATTAGATCATCTTGTAAGTATTATGGTAAACGGTTGTCTCACTTTATTACAGGGTAAAGATGACTATCAAACAGAGGCTGACAGGTCAGCACAAAGATGCATTATTGCATCACTCGCTGCTCAGTATCCGAATGTGAATATTATTGGTGAGGAAGACAACCCGGAAAATGAGGTCAGTTAAATTTCAATATTATAAGCAGAGTTTAAAGGACACAAAATATAAGCCATGCATTCTACAGTGTAGCACTACAATTTAAGTCATGCACTTAGGCAATCTTTGTTTTACCCTTTAAGGTCATGCACAAGCGGTGTTGGCTGGTTACTCACAGGTTTTCTCAGAATGCTTTCCTTCACTGTTTTGAGCATGTGGAAATTTAAACATACATTTTTTGATTAGTTAAATCCAATATGCACGTGCATGGCTGAGCTTCAAACCTACGAAAGTCTATGTACCTCCAACTAGGTCAGCATGGCTCTTTGCATTGTATAGTAAACTATTCCACAGTATAGTTAATTTGAGTTTCTTATTGTTCAGGGAGATGTACCCAGTGACTGGATTGTTATGGAAGCTGATAAAGAAGTGCTATCACTTGAATGTCCTCAAAGTCTCCAGGGTATAAAGGCTGAAGACATTGTTGTTTGGGTTGACCCTCTGGATGGCACTTCTGAATACACTCAAGGTAACTATTCACTAACTAGAGTTAAAAGAATACTTCTCAACAAAAAAACTGACCCACTTCTCAAGTTATGTTATGAATACTTACATAGTTTGTTTAGAAAAATCTAGCTTTAAACACAAAATAAAAAAAATAAACTATTCAATTAGTTTTCAAATGATATTCTAAATTTACATGCAAATAATCTTGAAAATTGCAAAGGTGGTTGATTTTCTTATTGGGAGGTATAAATAAAGCTTGTAATGCTTTTGTTGTTCTATTCAGTAATAAATCCTATGAAAAAATTAATGGTGTTCAGGTATAATATTTATTTTCATAGAGCTGTGTCCAATTCTAGGTGCCCTTATGTTGAAGAGAGATCCATGGGAAAGATGGAAAATGTATATAAGTCATCCATTTATTAGTATGAAATGGTATTTAAGCTTGCTCCAATCAAATTATGGTAAATTAAATGTAAGATCACAGTAGACAGTTGTCTAAGCTTTGCATTGGTGGCATACTAACAGGTGTATATTTGTACTTTGCTCACAAACACTAATTAAGTTTAACAATCTATAACTTACTACCTATTTTATTAATATTTTTGATAATGTTGCAAGGAATCCATAAAAAAAAACATTTTTATACAAAATGCATGTTTGGTGTACTAAACTTGTCTTATCCTCTCAGAGGTCGCGAGTTTAAATTGTACTATTCCCCTAATTGGATTTAACTAATACTACTTTTCAAAAGATGTAGGGATCATTTTAAAATAAATTTTAGATGATACATTGCACGCCGTTTGACCACTGCTTAAGCCATAATTTTATAGTTCCTTCAAACACTTTTATCACTTTTTACTTGTGACTTATATCCTCATTGTTTCATACACCAAATAAATTTGCTAAACTGTTATTAGCACAATGCATGTTGTTCTGAAGGATCAATGTAAAATAGTGCATTGATTGTATTTAATAACATTTGGTCATTGTTTTAAGGGTTCCTAGAACATGTGACCGTTTTGATTGGGATATCGGTTAATGAAAAGCCAGTAGCTGGAGTCATCCACCAGCCTTATTTCAAGACCATGGTTGGAGATCAAAAGAAGTTGGGCAGAACAATATGGGGGTTGCAAGAAGCGGGTGTTGGAGGCTTCACTCTAGCCCCACCCCCAGACTCCCTGGTCATCACCACCACCCGGAGTCATTCTAACCCTGTGGTAGAACAGGCCCTACAAGCAATGAATGCATCACAAATCATGAGAGTTGGAGGGGCTGGTTACAAAGTATGTTATATCTTCACATTGTTGTTTGAATGGTGTGATGTTTTATCATTTGAATAGCTGGATATTATCTTTGAAATACTGCTCGATAATATGTATGAGATACACAGTTTGAATTAGAATGGAAACATTGTTGTCAATGAGATAATCAGTAGGTAACTAACACACAATAGTAAGAATGAGGTCATCACATCAGTGTGTAGTCCCTGCTCCTATCATCCTTACTAATATTATTATAAATATGAAAATTACTCTGTCTGTCTCTTACCTTTTCATGACTAAACGACTGGACCAATGAAAATATATATGGTATGAAAATAGTTTTAACTTGAGGAAGGATACAGGCAATTTTTTTATCTGGTTACTGCGCGAGCGAAGCCGTGGGTAGGCACTGGTATGCTACACTGCGGGCAGCTTCCCTCGCGCGGTTCTTCGATAAAAAGTAGCCTATGTCCCTCTTCAGGGTTTAGGCTCCCTCCATACAATATTTAATCAAAACCGATTCAGCTGTTTAGTCTTGAAAATGTATCAAACAGACAGAGACAAGAGTTACTTTCGCATTTATTATATTAGTGTGACTAGTGGAAAACCCCACGACTTCGTTCGCGTGATTTTAATATCATTCAAACTACAACCACCGCTGCACTCCCTTGAATGTTTAGTTACGGAAATTACTTTTTTAGTGCACCCCTACACTAGCAAAGGCAGCTATCCTCCAAATTTCGTACTCTAGGACTTGTACAATAACTTTATTTCAGGCAAGCAATAGAATAACAACATATGGAAGTTTACTTATCCTACTGCCCTTATACAACAAATACATTTAACATACATATATAATTATTTACTGTCAGTCAGTCCTATTAATTGATGATTTGTCATAGGTGCTGCAACTACTGGAGGGTAAAGCGTCGTTATACTTGTTTGCAAGTCCCGGGTGCAAGAAGTGGGACACATGCGCGCCAGAAGCAGTTTTGTCGGCGGCAGGCGGCAAGCTGACCGATGTCATTGGAAACTTCTACAAATACGGAGCGAATGAACCCAAACCTAACAAAACTGGGGTTTTAGCCGCCGTCAATGAAGAACTGCACAATTACGCGCTCAATAGATTACCACAGGAACTGAAGGATGCGTTAGCTAATAAATAAATTAAAATTTTTTTTTTTATATTGTTAATTGTACTATGCAATAGTCGTTAATTAATTAAATAAAATCAATATTTGGTTTAATTATGTTTAATCTTTAACAATATGTCAACTTCGTAAAAAAACAAAAACACAAATGCGAATAATACTGGTTAATGTACTATTATGCTGGTTTAAAGCTTACTTTTCACATGATTCTTTAGCATTGTTCTCAGTTCTCGTCTGAGAATTTTCCCCGACGCGTTTTTGGGTATTTCGTTGATGAAGATCACGCCGCCGCGTAAATGTTTCGCTGGCGATACCTGACAACAAAAACATTATTTTAATAAGAACAACAAACCCGACTGCAACTTGAAATAAACATGCTTTGAAGGTTAAAGTCAAAGGTTTTTATTTCAATAAAATCACTAGGATCACTTTGAAACTACTTAGAAACTAGGTGAAGCTATGCCTGTTGCTCGCGACCAAGCCTAGAAGAATCAGGCAACAAGCACGGCTTGGGGTCAACCATTTTATTTGATTATCCTTTTTTTTTTATTAACTATATTTTGATTTTCACCGGCGGAGACAATTCAAAACTTGTAATAAGTAGGTAACTAATTTATTACCCAGTCGGGTTTGTTGGTTTTTTTTAAATATTTTTTTATTTGAAGCTTTTTAGTTAGTAGGAGTTCTTCTAGTACACATTGAATTTTTGGACGATTTAAACATCCTATGTCACTTGCGTGATAAAGACGAATGGAATGACACCTCATTAACAAAAATCTATCACCGCGTTTTGGCTGCTCTGGAACATACTTACGCACTCATATTATTCCTCAATGACTTTATACAATCAATCAAACATATGTGAGTGTGATGACTTATGTGCAATCAAAGCCCCAATGACACAACTCACCTGATATTTTTAAACTTATTCGCCCACTCCCATACCTCAAAAACCATTACACTTATTCAAAATAGCCCAAGACAATCGATTCGATTTATCTGTACACATCCATCTTGGTAATCATATAAATCAGGTTTGAAGTGGTTATAGTTTACTACCTTTTGTTTTTACAAGTTACTGTTGTTACAAGTTACGTAGGTATAAGTAGGTAGTTTTGTAGTTTCATACTTGATAAAATCCGAAACGAGGAAATCGGTGGGATACCAAGGTCACAGAGATCAACATAACTATCAAAATTTGCATGTTGAAGTGGCAATGGACAGGAAGAGATTGCTTGTAGGCACTTACCTACCTGTTTTGGTATAACCGTCGCTTTTTACGAAATGCGCGGCTAACTCACGACGTCGTCGACGAGATGCGTGAAGTGTCCAATCGAGAAGAATTTTCGGATCCATTACTATTTCCAACATGCTAATCTTGATAGCAATACCTATCGATCTCGGTGACGTCTTTGCCTCACTATGAACTCAGCAGGCGCAGCGCAGGGCAGCTCGCATGACATTTACCTTAGAAGATAAGAAATCAACGAATTCTCTCTCGGTGACTTCAGCGTGGGCTGACTACTGAACGCGATGGGCAGCTGACGTTAAATTTAAGTTAAATTTTAAGCGATGAACTCGACGAGCTCTCTCTCGGTGACGTCAGCGTTGAGTTGCCTCACTACTGAACGCGATGGGCAGCTAGCGTTACATTTACCTTGGAAGCGATGAACTCTACGAGCTCTCTCTCGGTGACGTCAGCGTTGAGCTGCCTCACTACTGAACGCGATGGGCAGCTGACATTACATTTACCTTAGAAGCGATGAACTCTACGAGCTCTCTCTCGGTGACGTCAGCGTTGAGCTGCCTCACTACTGAACGCGATGGGCAGCTGACATTACATTTACCTTAGAAGCGATGAACTCTACGAGCTCTCTCTCGGTGACGTCAGCGTTGAGCTGCCTCACTACTGAACGCGATGGGCAGCTGACATTACATTTACCTTAGAAGCGATGAACTCTACGAGCTCTCTCTCGGTGACGTCAGCGTTGAGCTGCCTCACTACTGAACGCGATGGGCCGCTGACATTACATTTACCTTAGAAGCGATGAACTCTACGAGCTCTCTCTCGGTGACGTCAGCGTTGAGCTGCCTCACTACTGAACGCGATGGGCAGCTGACATTACATTTACCTTAGAGGCGATGAACTCTACGAGCTCTCCCTCGGTGACGTCAGCGTTGAGCTGCCTCACTACTGAACGCGATGGGCAGCTGACATTACATTTACCTTAGAAGCGATGAACTCTACGAGCTCTCTCTCGGTGACGTCAGCGTTGGGCTGCTTCACTATGAACGCGATGGGCAGCTCGCCCGCCACCTCGTCGGGCAGGCCAACCACGCCGGCCTCCGCTACGCCGTTGTGTTGCAGTAACAACGCTTCTAATTCTGCGGGGGCAACCTAAGAGACAAAAAAAAAACAATGTAAATAAACTTATTAAACGGATTAGAAATCTGATGGAAGAGATTTAAACCAACTTATTGGTAATATTGTGTCGTCAGTAAATCTGATGGCAATACAAGATTATGTTTACAACGATCTAATGATGGCGTCAGGAGCTGTTCCACGGAACTCTTAACCAAATCGTCCGATTGAGCTGAAACTTTGCATACCTGTCGAGTTCTGATGACAATGCAATTTTGTGGTGACACCGAATTGATCTGATGAAGAGTCCACGTGTGAAGCTGTTCCACGAATTTCCTCACCACAGAAACTCAAGTTTTAGACTTGCGAACCTTGCGAACATGCGAAGGCTGATCGGCAACGGCTAGTTCCTTATAGGCCGGCATCACGAACTTGGCAATGAATCGAGCCTTTGATTACCTAAGTGAATCGAGAGAAGTACCTATTTTTTTATATATCCTAGTGATTTTATTGAAATAAAAGCCTTTTGACTTTGACTAGCAGACCCGGCGATTTTCGTTCCGCCAAACAGTCGATGATAGAGCAGAATTATTTTTTCTTCGCCTTCCTCAGGCTATAGTCCGAGACACAGATAACATGTCCGAGACCATACCGCCTAGTCTGTCCTACTTTCTGTTTTGATTTATATTTTTTAAATGTTAAATATTATATTTTATACTTATTATCCTATTCTGGACTAAGCGAAATCAAAAAAATCACACATCATAAAAATTGGTCCAGCCGTATAGATTTTATATACCTATATTGACTAACATTTAATGTACTTAACACGTTTTCAATTTTTTTTATCACAACAACTAAACCCAGTGCGAGAGTCTCGGACTTGGTGTTATTAATTAATCATTTGCAGATAAAGAGTTTGTATTATCTAGTTACCTGGAAACCTTTGTACTTGATAAGTTCTTTCAGACGATCGACGATGTAGAAATATCCGTCTGTATCATAGTACCCTATGTCCCCCGTCCGCACGTATCCCTCTCTGTCGATTAGCTCGTCGCTGGCCGCTTTGTCCCCCATGTACCCCTTCATACGGAGCGGGGACTTTATCCAGAGCTCACCTTCTTGATTTGGACCTAGTTTTTGGCTATTCTCTGTGTGAACAACCTGTGGATGTTATTATTAAATCATAAACATACTTACTTAAGGACATTTTGCAAAATAATATTGAAAAAACAATTATCTACAGATATCATCATAATCAGTCTGTAGATCCACTGCTGGACATAGGCCTCCTCCAAAGAGTTCCACGACGAACGGACTTGAGCCTTTTCCATCCGCCGACTATCCGCAACATTCACAATGCCGTCGGTCCATCGGGTGGGGGGCCTTCTGACACTGCGTCGCGTCGCCATTCGAGAACCTTTACTACCCAACGGTTGTCGGTTCTGCAAGCTATGGCCTACCAATTATTATAATGCCTGAAAGATGATAGGTCATTATACTATGTAAATTTAATTGCAGCGGTTTGGCGTGGGAAGTCATTTGAATACAAATAACTTTTGTAAAAACAAGGCACCCACTTTCCCTAGTAGTTTTTTTTTTAAATTCAACTAATATTATTATGCGATTGTTTGTGAGGATGTTTGTTGTGAATCACGCCGCAACGGTTCAACTGATTTCGATGAAACTTGGAATAGGTCGAGTTCTTTACCTAGAATAGCATATAGGCGTTATCTGGGTAGGTACCACACGTGCGAAGCCGTGGACGGAAGCTAGTAGGTACCTATTATAATTTCAAGAAAAACAATGACTTTCTTCGTAAATGAATAAGTGTCTCTTAAAATAATCCCACACGTGAGTTCATCATAGGTTAATTAATTCTACAACAAATTCATGCATTCTAGTTAGTGTTCATTATTATAATAATTGGTAGGTATAGGTACCCATATATTTTGTTGCGTTGAACCTTATTCCAAAACTTCATAAGAACTCAACGCTTCAAAGAGTACATTATATATCCGCTTGCAATACGTTTTGGGATACGGGCCTTGAGAGGAAAGAGGAGTCACGGTTTTTAATAGAAACGTATTCCGAACTATTCGTTTTTGTGAAAAAAATAACTCCATATCAGTTGCTTAAACTGATAGCATGATATGAAAATAATTGGTCTAGTGCCTTTATCCAAAGAGAACACAGTTTTTTTTTGTATTAAACGCCGTGACTTCTCTGTCCCTTTTATGTACAATACCTATTATCTACTTTTGTTACTGTGTTATTTTTACTATGTTATACCTTAATTTTCATGCCAGGCGCGGGAGTACCGCACGAGCCAACCTTCTCGCCACTCGTTAGATCCACACAACAAGCCATTGTTACTTCTGTAAGGCCATAACCCTGCTTTATGAAATCTATACCAGTCCTGCAAGCATATTGGTCTCTATTTATTTAAAGACGAGTGGATGAATGGGCTTAGACGAATATGGAAGAAGTTTCTATTCTAATTGAATAGCTAGAAGCCGTGTTCAAACGGAGTGCGATATGTCATCCTACTATCTTATCCTACTTATAATAAAAATGCAAGAGACGATGCGATTTCGAGATTCAGTTTCGTACAGTGATCCATGTTACACGGGCCTTTTTACGGGCGATGTTCAGTTCTCGAAACCGACATACAATAAATTCATGTAAGTAATACGTTCACGTGAGAGCAAGCGCGCAACACACGAGTCTTGTGCAAGTTAGAGAAAAAACTATTTAGAAACAAGTTAGAATAACTACATACTATTTTCATCTAAAATTACAACCAGTCACATAAGGAATACACCCTCCAAATTTCAGACTCTACGACCAGCGAGTCTGCGTTGTCTGTCAGTTAGAAGCCTTTTATAATATAATATTGAATATTGATTACTAAACGTATGAGTTACTGCAAAATATAGGCATGTGCCAAATGTAACATTTAAACATGCTTCTGACTACCCAAATAGAAATCTTCTCCTGGGGATCTGAGAGGTTTTCTACCGTGCTTGAGGATAACAGTCGTGAGCCTTTTGTCTGGGATTATTTTATTACCTTTTGGAAACAGCCTTTTGTATTTCGCTGGACAAGGGCGCTGCGCCGCACCACACCTCGATGAGCGACGTGAGGTCATACTTAGACACTAGGGGGTGCTTCGCTAGGAACACTGCTAGAGGAGGCACTAGGGTTGTCATGTTTACCTGAAAGAAAATGATGATTTGAGAATTTAATTAAGTATGCCATATTTTTATTTAGGACGAACTGTGGCTGTCCAAAGAGGTTCAAGGCAAAAATAAAACCTGTTCTCTAAAAATTTCTAAGATTAAAATTTCTGAGGGCTTCACAGAAAGGTATTCCTCAAATTCAACCCCTAAGAGGGTGCAGTGGAGGTTCAAGTTTGTATGGAAAAACTTCACGCGAATAAAGTCGCAGGGACTTTAAAATATACCTAATGCGCGTAAATTAGGCTTGGTATCATCAGTCAGGCCTGAAAGTAATTAATACTGATAAGGCGACATCTCTTCCTTTAATTATCAAAGATTATGTAAATACCTACTAGATAGATATAGAATATACCGACCTTGTAATTTTGTATAGTCTCCAAGAATTGCTGCTCCTCAAAACGAATTAGAAACACAATTTTCAGGTGCATGGCCAGTACTGCAAAAGTGGTGATGAAGCCATATGCATGGAACCAGGGAATCAAAGACATGGCTGTGATGATTGAACTGCTCTTGGTCTCTTGTGAGCGTTGGAGGTAATACCTGGAATGCAGAGACAAAACAATGGTTATAAAATAATGTTCTTGAATTTTTTTACCTACTAACTTTTATGAGGTGTTATTTTTAATTCAAGTAATTATTCAATTGTGTTTCATAATAGGTATAAACAATTTATGCACATGCCCTCTGACCAATCTTAACTTCTCAAGTTCTAATTCATTGGAATCACAAACTTCATTTTGATTTAATCATGACCGCTCACAGTGATAGAGCTTTTTCACTTGCATACAATAAAATTATGGAAGAGAGAGCAGCCGTCATTAACTTGTCTTGCTAAACAGACAATAACAGTTCATGCTTTTTTCTCTTATTAGTTAGTCACTTCATTTGCTCACAGGTCAATGATACGGCTCTAAGAATTAGCAAGTTGAAGTGGCAGTGGGGAGGCCATATAGGTTGCAGAACCAACTACAGCTGGGGAATAAATGTTCCGGAATGGCGAACACGAACCAGGTGACGCAGTGTTGGAAGGCCACCCACTCGATTGAATGACAACATTGTGAGGGTTGCAGGAAGTTGGATGGAAAAGGCTCAACTGTTCCTCATGGAACTATTTGAGGGAGCCCTATATCCAGCTGATAATATAACTCCCAACAGTCACATACATAGTCCTGACCCCACACTAGGATTCCCTATGTCGTTGGTATCAGAAACTACGAGTACTATAGTACCACAAAACCCAGACCAGAAACAAATATTTGCAGATCATGCAAACATTTGTCCCGCAGCGGGAATCGAATCGATGACTATAATGGGTGACTCACTTCATATGTGCAGCCAATGTCAAGAAGTTGACATGGGTGAGCATCACCCCTTTAGGCAGGCCGGTGGTCCCGGATGAACACATGACCGCCAAGGCATCTTCCGCTCCATTCACATCCCCCAGTACAAAGCTATTGACATCAACATGCTCCTTTATCAGGTCATTGAACATGAGTCCCGGAATGACCTCAAAGTCTCCAAAAGTTACCACATGTTCTACATATGGCAGGTCCTTGCTGCAATCATGCACATTTTGAGCAGTGATTGGAGATGTGAATATAACCTTGGGTTTGGTTATATTCAGTAAATGAGTTATTTCACCTGAAAAATAAAAACTGGAGTAAAAAAAAGTATGTAGAGTAATCATAATAATGACCACTGGTGGAGTGGCGGTAGTGACCTGCCATATGATGCAAAGCAAACCCACAATGGGTATGAATTCTGGTCCGGTGAAGGAAAGCATTGTGAGGATATTTTTTCAGTAAGTAAGTAGTTTTTCTATCAGATAACAAATTGCAAAGGGTTCCTTAATTCTAACAAATTGTTTCATGCAGTTTATTAGTTTTTCTTACCAGGTGAGTATGTAATGTTAAGCGTAGAGAGCACGGCTCCACAGTACATGACACCAAGCGAAGCAACCATAAACTCAAACCGATTTTCACTGCTCAGTGTCACAACATCCCCTTTTGTCACTCCCAACTTCTGCAGTTTCACAGCCAAATTCACACTGTTTTGAAGGATATACCTGTATGTGATTGACTCTCCCGTTTCAGCACTAACCTGGAATAGTTGAATAAACTGTGTTGTTATTGTATTTAAGTCAACCCAAAGTCCTGCTTCACTATTTATGGAGCTGGGTTAGCTGGGGTAGTATTAGCACAGGGGGAAAAGGCACAAAACAAACACCCCACAGCGGGAAGTCAGTGCAGGTCTAAACACCCCCAATTACATTAGGTAGTTATCTATGTATAACCAAGTTTAGCTCCTAGTCATGGCTTCAGTGGCTCACTAAAATTTATATCCACTTTCCTTTGAATTCAAAATTATTGTATTTGGACCAAAAACTTATTTTACAAGTTAAAAACTATAGGAGCATGTTGAATATAGTAATATCACAGATAACATAATACTATACCGTAATATATAACTTAGGTTAAAAACCTCATAAAAACTTATAACATAAACCAGAAATCCTAGGAGTATGAAATACCCTCCAGGGTAACATCCTGTTGTAGTGTAAGGGTGCCCTAAGAAAGGAATTCTCAAAATTCTACTCCTAAGGGGGTGCAGTGGGGGTTAAAGTTTGTATGAAAATAACATTACCCGAACAGTACGGTTGGATGTGTTCCTTTTAGTGTGTCCCCTACACACTGTACTAAGAATGGTAGTCTCAAAATTCAACCTCTAGGAGGGTGCAGCGGGGTTTGAAGTTTGTATGAAAACTAAAACGCGAAAAGTCGCGGAGGCTTTCACTAAATACATAAACATAGATAGTACTTACAAGGGCAATATTATCTCCTCCATTTTTTAATTGGTCAAACATAAATTGACCAAACGACAAGTGGGCTGGGATAGGTCGTTCTTCTGGGCCCGACACAACATTATTATTTATTGTAACAGACATCCTCGATTTGATAATTTATTGATTTTATCACTACAGGTACTTGTATTACTTGTTATGTGAAGGCACTGCTGAAAAGTAGAGATAATCCGCCGTAGTCTACCCGTAAACTCTCAGACTACAGAGTTAGTACTGTGTTCGATGCGTAAACTGTGTGATCGTTCTAATCTAAGAAAACTGGCAAGCGTTTTGCTAATCTCTGGAAGTCAGGTAGACTTGATAATACTAGCAAATTAGCAATAACAGAAATGATAACTCGCTAACTCCATTGATAACACAATTTTATCAGTTGTTTTTTAAATACCTACCTATTCTATTTTCATGGTACGGAACAGAAGTTCAAAACTAAAATATCACGTAAAGTAGATTACCTATGTAGATCTTACAGCTATAACATTAACAATTTTACAAATAAGATGAACAATAACACAGACTACTAAGAGTACTACTACGTAACAATAACATTAAGAACAACATGTTTCTTTGAGGTTATTTATTTCGGCTCGGCTCGGCCCATGTCGTCTCGTAGTTCGTAGGCCGAGTCGAGCGAGCGAAGCTATTTCGAGACTGGTTGGAGACTAAGAAAGACTAGCCTAAAAAATACTCTGTGGACTAGCCGATCAAGTGACATAGATATCCTCCATAGAGTAACTTTTATATCCTCATTCCTCATCATTACTATATAGCCGAAGGCAAAGTAAAGCAAAAGCGAAACTGTGGAGGAGGTAGGGCACAGCGAGATTTTCTCGTTCTGAATTGGAGCAGCCCGCCTGGGGTGGTACCTCTGCCTTACAGAAGATCGCAGCCAAATAACATAATTTGTTTCAAATACCTAGTGTTGTGTGCCTGCGCTGTGGTGAGTAAGGTTGCTAGAGGTTAGGTGGAGGGGGTTCGGGGTCGGCAACGCGTGTGTGATGCCTCTGCTATTTAGTACTCTTAGTAGTCTGTGCTGGTATTGCAATGCAAGCGCTCATAGGCTATGGTAACCGCTTACCATCAGGTGGGCCGTATGCTTGTTTGCCACCTCAGTTGTATACAAAAAAATGTTATTTAAGAACCCATAAAACTAAAATACCTAAATCATTAGTTTAGTTACGGTACTTTCCCTCCAGTGGGCATTGGTTTAGTCCACGTACAGAAATAGTTAGGCACTACTTACCTACTAATTACTTCGGAGAAGACCTATCTTAGTAAATAAATATAACTTAGGTACTAGATTTGCTAGTAGGTAAATAAATAGTTTCCACGATCAGGCACGGATAACAAGTAGGTAGGTAGGTAAGGTACTTAGGTTTAATCAATTCTCCGTTCAGAGTTCATTCGAACAGTCAGTCTTGTATTGCAATACGCGATAAAGTTAAATGCAGAGCTGGTTTCTAGATAGGTCCATTTTAAAGTTTCTGTGATAAAGAAATGATTTTAAATAAAGTGGTAGACGGTGGTCCAGCCTTGAGGATACCAGCACATTTGTCGCTTGGACAACATGTAATTGACTGCTTGAGTAAAATATGTGAGAATGAGGATAGCATAGCTTTGGTAAGTGTACCTACGAAAAAATACTAAATTATTACCTAGGTAGATACTCCTAATTATTGACCACGATAATGAAATAATAGTACAAAGGTGAGCTTCCCAAAAAGGGGTTTCTTCCAGAAAACCTTTGAGGCTAGAGTGAGGTGAAGTGATTCGTGTTGATATAAAAAGTAAACATCTTAACTACTGACATAACCAGTTAGACTATCCAGTTTGACGACGAGGAAGAATACATTTTGCTAATAACAAGGTGAACCTCGGAGCCGCGATGCCCTTGGATTTTGTTATATTATAGGTAGTATAGGTATATACCTACCTATGGTATGATTACCTACCAACTTTTTACCTTATCGTCGTAACATTATGATCTTTAGATGATAGTAGAAGTAGGTAATTATTTCAAAAGAGCATGCCCATGTAGGGCTGCCATCTCCTATTTAGCAGTATTTTATTTTATTTAATCTCATCAAATAGATTAAATAAAATAGTTAAGTACCTAAAAAGGCTAAAATCCCATCGTTTCACTCGAGCTCTCGGCCTTCACTTCATCGCTGTGGCCTTTGCTCGTTTCGCTCAGGAGCTTATACCTACGCGTTTTTTCCCTCTGACTGATGAAAAATTCATTTATAGATTAACGGAGACACCGGCGAGAAAACAACGTACAAGCAGCTTCTCCAGGGAACTGTGGATGTGGCCACCGGCCTGAAGAGGCTGGGCGTGAAGCGCGGCGACGTGTTGGCTCTCTGCGGAGAGAACCGGCCGGAGTATCTGCTCACGGCTCTAGCAGCCGTCTGCTGCGGGGCCACTATCACCACGCTCAATCTTATGTACTCAAAAGGTAATAAAGATACTTAGATAAAACACATTGCACAAACATATGATTGGAAACAAGTGCCTATTGAGAGCACTGGTGGAGTGGTGGTAGTAACCACGTCTTACGATCCAAAGGTCTGGGGTTCTAATCCGAGACGCACACCGATCGATTTTCCATTCGGACAATTTATGTGCACTAGACTAGTGCTGTCAAACGGTGAAGGAAAACATCGCGATGTGTCTTTTTTTTGTTACTATCCCCTCTTTTTGTTTCAGAGGAAATTATTCATGTCCTTAAAATCTCAAAGCCAAAGTACATGTTCTGTTCGGAATCGGCATTGAAAGAGCATTTATCCACACTGAAGACCGTTCCTAGTTTGAAGAAGATAATCCAGTTGGACGGAACAGCTATCGATCCTAGTGTAGCGCTAATGAGCAGTGTGGCGGTGGCTGGAAGCGATGTCCGTTCATTCGAACCCGTGCATGTGGACGGCTCTGATGGTGCTTTCATCCTCTATTCATCCGGCACGACCGGCCTTCCCAAGGGCGTCATGCTATCGAGCCTTAATGTTCTGTATTCGATAGCGTTGTTTGAGTAAGTAGGTACCTACTTAGGCATTACTACCTTCGCTCGCGTGTTACGTAGATAGAAAGTATTCTAAGTCCTTCGTAAGGGTTTAAAGCTATCTCCATACCCAAGTTCATCAAAATCGGTTCAGCTGTTTAGTTGTGAAAAGGTCACGAACAGGCAGACAGAGTTTCTTTCGCATAATGATACTTTAACATCCAACAGCCACATTAATGCTGCCTAGCCCCCATCCACTAGGTGTTGTGGGTGTCAGAATCTACGAGTACCAAGGTACCACAACACCCAGGCGATGCCATATATTTTGCAGATCACGCAAACATCTGTCCCGAGCTCCGGCGCCTCGAACCTCTTTTGTCTCAGCAGGCCACTCTCCCGCTACACCGAGGCCGAGGTCGTGATGATTGATAAACCTTTTACCGCTGTTTCAGGGAAGCTGATTATGATAACAGGACTCTGATCTCAATAGTGCCTTGGTACCACGCGTATGGCCTGATGTCGACCATAAACAATGTCTTGGTCAAGTCCATGATAGTTTACTTCTCGGAAGGTTTCAATCCTATGACTTATCTGCAAGCCATACAAGATTATAAGGTAAAAATATTTTCCAGCTCTTTTCTAGAATACCATGTAATTCAGAGGCAAGTGTTTTGTAAGTCTTCAACGAAACCAAGAAAAAAAACCTTACATCTACTGTGATCCCCAAGCATGGACGTCTAGTCCCCTCGAATCTCCAGACGCTCAGATCCTTGAAGTAATATGAGAAAAGATAGAGAGAGTAATATGAGACGAGATGAGATGCGAAGTCAGAGGGGGTAGTCAGAGGCCGTGGCCGTTGGTCGTGGTGGCCACGGCTGAAGAATGGGCTCCTCCACATCTTCCTATCCGTGGATGTCGTAAGAGGCGACTAAGGGAAAAAAGTTAAAGGATGAGCAGCAGCGTTCCCTATTTTAACAACGATAGCACTAACTGCGCCTGCCAACTCGCGTGCCGAGCGTGGTGAGTATGGACAAATTCCCCCACATGCCGCCAAACAGCAATGCTGTGTTCCGTGTGAAGGTGAACAGTGAAATTACCAAGCACATGAGACTTACCAAACGCATATGTCTCTGGGGTCGGCAACGCGTGCGTAATGCCTCTGGTTATTGCCAGCGTCCATAGGCCGTTCGTTTCCACCTTCAATAAAAAAGCCTTTTGTTGATATAAAAATAAGTACCTATTTGAAAACTCATCGTGTCGCTTATAGACTAAGAAACTAAGAACACCTAAGTTAACATAACTTATACCCTAATAAACTAATGGAAGTGTAATTTCAATAGGTTCGTAGTTTACTGTTAGTTCCACCAGTCGTCGTGTTTTTGGCCAAAGCTCCATTTGTGGAAGAATTTGATCTCTCATCGGTGGAGACAGTTTGGTGCGGGGCGGCTCCACTCAGCTCGGAGACAATAGCAGCTGCCATGAAACGGTGAGAACTTATAAACTTTCTTGATATTCGTTGTAAAACTTGTTCCGTAACTAGTATAAATAAATAAATAAATAAAATTCATTTATTTCAGACAGCAAAAAAACAATTTAGGTCCATAATATGTTAGTCACAAAGTTTTCTTAGTCTATGATAGTAGTAAGTATCTCGAAAGGAATTATGCTAACAAAAAAAAATATTAGCGGAGTTTTTGGAATTAAAAGTTAGTTTTAATATGAAGCCTATGTTAGACAGTATAGTGTAGCTTTTATAAATAAGTGACAGAATTTTTTGAATCGGTTCAGTAGTTCCATAGATTACCTTCAACATACAAACATACAAGTTTTACAAGTGTAGATGTAGATAAACGAGTTGAATCATATTCAGTCCCAATAATTTTTGTCATCTAAAGTATGATATATGATTTTTTGAATGCTAAATAATGCTCATGTAAATTCCCAGAATGCCGAACTGTATTGGAATATTCCAAGCGTACGGTATGACAGAAACATCGTTAGCTGCTACAAAAGACAAAGCCGAAGAAGGCGCCAAGCGCAAACCCGGCAGTGGTGGCTACCCTATTCCAGGTCTCAAAATTAAGGTAATTATGTTATCTATGTCCGTGGTGACCCCGGCTGAAGAATGGCCACTCCATTACTATCCGTGGATGTCGTAAGAGGCGACTAAAATATAAGCATGATACTGATAGTCTGCGAGTAGAACGGCTGACAAAATCGGACAGACGGACGGAGTAACAAATAAACAAGTGAACATGTTATTGTTAGCGTTATTTCTATCTACGACGTGGTCGGATGACTATACTCGTAGTCTGCTACGTTGTAGAAGGATGGAAACACTCGTAGAGGTCTACGTCGTAGGAAAATGACTTCACGCGTAGAGGTCTACGTATCGTAGGGGATGACCACACTGATAGAGCCCTCTACGTCGTAGGAAAATGACTTCACGCGTAGAGGTCTACGTATCGTAAAGGATGACCACACTGATAGAGCCCTCTACGTCGTAGGAAAATGGCTACACGCGTAGAGGTCTACGTATCGTAGGGGATGACCACACTGATAGAGCCCTCTACGTCGTAGGAAAATGGCTACACGCGTAGAGGTCTACGTATCGTAGGGGATGACCACACTGATAGAGCCCTCTACGTCGTAGGAAAATGACGTCACGCGTAGAGGTCTACGTATCTTAGGGGATGACCACACTGATAGAGCCCTCTACGTCGTAGGAAAATGACTTCACGCGTAGAGGTCTACGTATCGTAGGGGATGACAACACTGATAGAGCCCTCTACGTCGTAGGAAAATGACTTTACGCGTAGAGGTCTACGTATCGTAGGGGATGACAACTCTGATAGAGCCCTCTACGTCGTAGGAAAATTACTTTACGCGTAGAGGTCTACGTATCGTAGGGGATGACCACACTGACAGAGCCCTCTACGTCGTAGGAAAATGGTTACACGCGTAGAGGTCTACGTATCGTAGGGTATGACAACACTGATAGAGCCCTCTACGTCGTAGGAAAATGACTTTACGCGTAGAGGTCTACGTATCGTAGGGGATGACAACTCTGATAGAGCCCTCTACGTCGTAGGAAAATTACTTTACGCGTAGAGGTCTACGTATCGTAGGGGATGACCACACTGACAGAGCCCTCTACGTCGTAGGAAAATGGTTACACGCGTAGAGGTCTACGTATCGTAGGGTATGACAACACTGATAGAGCCCTCTACGTCGTAGGAAAATGGTTACACGCGTAGAGGTCTACGTATCGTAGGGTATGACAACTCTGATAGAGCCCTCTACGTCGTAGGAAAATTACTTCACGCGTAGAGGTCTACGTATCGTAGGGGATGACCACACTGATAGAGCCCTCTACGTCGTAGGAAATGTTTAACTAATTGTCGGCAACGCGTGCGTGGTGCCTCTGGTATTGCAAGCGCTCATAGGCTACGGTGACCGCTTACCATCATGTGGGCCGTAAGCTTGTTTGCCACCTCAGTTGAATTTCAATTAAGCTTTTTTATCTACCTACGCTATAAGTGAGTAAAGAAAGTCATAGCTTTCGCGTTACAATAGTAGAATATCTGCTATAATCATTAATCCCTTTTTCATGCAGCAACGATTGTCGTGATTTTGGTTGCCGGCGAGTGACATAGGCTACTTTTTATCCAGGTACCATGCGAGCGAAGCCGTGGGCGGAAGATTTAGATCTTATATTATTCCAAAAAATCCAATTTAGACGAGATTCGAACCCATGATCCTCCTTTAGATGCTCTAACAACTAATCTTATTATTTCCCTAAGTGTGGGTTCAGAATTAGCAAGTTGAAGTGGCAGTGGGCAGGCCATATAGCTCGCAGAACCGATAACCGTTGGGGAGTAAAGGTTCTCGAATGGCGACCACGAACCGGGCGACGCAGTGTTGGAAGGCCCCCCACCCGATGGACCGACGACATTGTGAAGGTTGCGGGAAGTCGGTGGATGGAGAAGGCTCAAGACCGTTCGTCGTGGAACTCTTTAGGGGAGGCCTATGTCCAGCAGTGGACTTCTACAGGCTGATGATGATGATGATGAAGTGTGGGTTAACATTTTAAAACAAAAAATCAATAAATGTTGCAGGTAGTGGACATCGAAAAGCGCATTAAGCTGGGGCCAAACGAACACGGCGAGATCTGCATCAAGGGGCCGACGATCATGAAGTGTTACGTCGGCAACGAGAAGGCGACACGAGACATGATCGACGACGAGGGATACCTGAAGACAGGCGACATCGGGTACTACGACTCCGATGGTGCCTTCTTTATCGTCGACCGGCTGAAGGAACTTATCAAGTACAAAGGTTATCAGGTAAGCGTTTTATCTACATTTTATTAGAACCGAATTTAGAATGTTATCTCTCTCTAAACAATGTAGAAGTACTCAAATTCCTACTTCAATGGCTCAGTCAAACACTAATCTTCTGATAAGACAACCTAATAGATACTATAGATTACACTTTTTAATCGCGAACTTACACAAAATCTTATAAAAAAATATATTATTACATTTATTAAGAATTATATCCAAAACAGTATACAAAAATGGCTCACGTCTTTTATCCCCAATAATAGTAGAAATCCTCTCAGATCTCCAGGCGATCAGATCCTTGAAGATGACTAAGAAGGATAGTCAGAGGCTTGTCCGAACATTTGCACATGCCTACATTTTTCAATATTATACAATACGTGGCAGGTTGGAAGCCCATCGCCGCACAAGAGTATAATTTTAACAATTAAGAATTTTATTTACTTAATTAAATTAATGAATCAAAAGAATAAATACCGAAAATGCCTATAAGTTGCTATCCAGCATTTCTGATAGAAATAATGTATGTGAGAAGTTTTTTTTTATGCAACTTAGGTAAACTATCATTCGGCCCCTCTGATTATAAGTGGCTACGTAGCCTGCAATACCAGAGGCATCAAGTTGCCGACCGACCCTTGAGACATGTGTTCGTTAGTCTCATATGCCTGTTACAAATGCAAGCATTGTTTTAACAGGTGGCTCCAGCGGAAGTGGAAAGTGTCATCCTTCAGCATAGTGGTGTGGCGGAGTGCGGCGTGGTGGGCGCTCCGGACGAGAAGGCGGGCGAGCTGCCCACTGCCTTCGTGGTGCTCAAGCCGGGCGCCAGCCTCACCGAGCGGGAACTGCTCGACTTCACAGCAGCTAGGGTAACAACGGCGATGAGCCCATCCTGCCATCTTTTAACTAGGAGGCCGTTAGCCAAATAGACAATTTTTTGCATTTAATAAATAACACCCAACAGTCACATATTATAGAGTCCTGACCCCACACTGGATTCCCTGTGTCGTTACAATTCTCGCGTCTATTGGCGTTTTCTCAATAACATCTCATTAGGCTTAACGGCCCTATATTTAACAGGGAGCAGCATTATAGTCCGGGTTCGCTGCATCGCATCGGTTGTAAGAGACAGTTTAAAAAACCTTCGAAAGAAAAAAGAGTACACACATAGTCCTGACCCCACAATGGGATACCCAGTATCGTAGGTATTAGAGACTTCGAGTACCATAGTACGCAACACCCCAGATCGCGAATAAATATTGGCAGAGCATACCTACCGGGAATTGGGTCCTATGCAGACGACGGATAGTCCGAGCTGGACTATTCTGCCCGCCAGAACAGACTGTAAGGAATTGAACCACAAATCGCACGCCTCCGCGGTCCACGAGGCTCTTCGAGGGAGCCTAAAAGTGTGATTTCAACCGTATTTTTGAGATAATAATAGGTTAAGTTTCAATTGTTTAGTGAGTGAGTCAGTCTATGGCGATATGGCGCCACTCAGTCGCTGCGCTGCCCCCAGTCAATCATTTGTAGTCCCAATCTCGAGTCTAATCTAAAGTGTCCGTTGCCACGCTGCGAGACTAATCTATTAAAATAATCGATTAATATAAATAAATAAATATTCCGGACATATTCACACGGTCAACTGATCCCAAACTAGGCATAGCCTGTACTACGGGTACCAGAGACTGATATATATAAAAGATAAATATTTAACACCCGGACACAGAACAAAAATCTGTGTTTTTCACACAAATGTTTGTCCAGTGCGGGGATCGAACCCGCGACCTCTAGCGCGGAAGGTAGAGTTACTACTAACTAAGCTATGAGGCCAGCCAATGTGATTGATGGTTGAGATAAAAATAATTAATTGGTTGTACTCTTTCAGTTGTCACCCACTTCACGACTTCGCGGCGGTGTGATAATCGTCGATGATATCCCGAAGAACCCTTCGGGGAAGATCCTGCGTCGGGTGCTCAAACAGAGGCTTTTGAGCAAAAAGAAAAGCAAACTATAACTTATCAAACTGACCAAACGCACAAATCACTTCAAAGTTTAAGCGTAGGTAAGCAAATAAAAGACACCTACTAAATTCAAGTCCAAAAATAAAATCAATAGGCAATTAAGAAACATATTTGAACTTTGCTAAAGTTGTCATAGTGTCGGTTTAAAAAAACTGATTTCGTCAAGAATGCCTACAATATTTTCGATAGTTTCTTCAATAAGGTACGATTTTGACCGCGTCGATCATGGGATTTACATATTGGATAGTTTTTTTAAGATTTCATAAAAGTTTTTCCGGTGAGATTTATTTATTTACTTTTGCAAAGGGTAAGGGGTAATTTAATATGTTTCACGCTTGCTACCTGCCTTTTTGAAGTTGACTCTACATGTACTACGAGACTTGTTGACTGCGCTCATTGTTGGCGAACAAGTATTTTATGTATTATTGTACCTAGAATTCGTATTTCATATCATAGCTAAATAGTGGGTCTGCCAAGAAATTAAAAGCAATACCAAACATTTGAAAAATGATTTTTTCTTTTGTAGTTCATTCTAATTGGTTTTTAGTTATCATTATCACCCATCCCGTCTTCGTGTAGGTATTATTTTTATACCGGAGATTACGGAAATAGCTGCGGGAAGATTTTACGATGTGGGTATTCTCCGAAAAAAGTCTATTGGGAATAGAATAAATATTTTGTTATAAAATATGATTGCATTTTATTCACACGTGCCGAAAAGTTTTTCCGACAGATCAGCGAAAACCTAGCCTCTCACTTTTAGCGTTATTTTTTAATTTGAGCACTTGTGGAGATTACTGGTAGTGATTGTTGTCGCCCCGCCTTCCGATCCACAGGTCGTGGGTTCGATCCCGGTCGTGCACCAAGGGATTTTCCATTCGGAAATTTTAGTTTTTGTGTGCTATACTGGTGCTCTCAAACGGTGACAGAAAACATAGTGAGGAAACCGGCATTTCCTATAACCTTAACATTCGAAGACATGTGACATGTGCACGAAAGAAGCCTCGAGGAACGCACTTTAATCCTTTCACTCCACTGATTCTTTCACCGACGGTCATAGGCCCTTTTCGGGGCCGTGATACCTCAAACTAGTCTCTGACCTAATACAGGATGACCAAGAAAGAAGCAGTGACACGACAAGCAAGCAATTTGTCTCGTTTTAGAGTTATTTTTTTATTGCACGCTAGCCTCTATTACAAAATTGCGATGAACTCCCCTGACGATGATGGTCGTAGCGTACCTCTGACATGATTGATTGTTGTCTAAGCCCGGGACAAGCGATACTGTCTATACATCGTGTAACGATCCAATTATCTCTAATGGATGGCCTCCCTTACCTCTGGAGTAGGCGGTTCGTTAGTTCGATCGTTGTTATAGGTAAGTTTTCACATATGCCAAATTCAAAGGCTGAACACTGCTTTCGTTTCGGTATTGACTGGCCTCATTGCTCAGTTGTTAGTAACTCTGCCTTCTGTGCTAGAGGTCGCGGGTTCGATTCCCGCACTGGACAAACATTTGTGACTAACACAGATGTTTGTTCTGTGTCTGGGTGTTAAATATATATCTATTATGTATATCAGTCTCTGGTACCCATAGTACAGGCTATGCCTAGTTTGGGATCAGTTGACCGTGTGTGATATGTCCGGAATATTTATTATTATTATTATTTATACAAGGTGATTCATAATATTTATTCCATCCCGAAATGGGGTTATTCTACAAGCAATTAGCAATAAAGTTTATTCTACGACTTTTGGAAATTCGATATTTTTCATTGAAAAAACTCTATGCGAATCATCAGCTGTTTGGGGTCAAATCAGGTCAAACTCAATAAATCAGCTGTTTTAGGTAGCAATCTTGATTCCGAATTTCTTGTACGTTTAGTTATTAGTTTTAAAGATGATAAAAATACCTAAAACAACTAATTTGAGAAAGTTTGAGAAAAAAAATCAAAAAAATAAAATGAAAATATTGATGTTTTTTTCGCTAATATTATTTCTTTTTGATGATAGAATAACCCCCTTTCGGGATGGTTTACATGTTATGAATCACCTTGTATATCTGTATGTCTAAGCCTAGAGTTACCTAAAGCACAGATAACATAATACTATACTAAAGATAGAGAATTAAACACATAAATAGATAGCTCTTTATTTTCCGCGCTCCATTGGTACCTAATATTATAAATGCGACTGTTTGGATGTTTGACCCTCAATCCATTGCGACCTCTACTGATTTGGATAACATTTAGGAAAGGACTAACACACTGAATCGAAGCCTTTGGCAGATGGTAGTAATAAATAAAAAAAACAAGTGCTCGTCTTCTCACAGTTTGAACGCGATCTTGAGATCGGATAAAATCTGAGAAAGAACTATTAAGATCGCTCTCATGTTTGAGAGCTATGACGGACATAGGATTCAACTGAGCTCGGCATCATACTTAAATCGGCTGGCCATATGGAAATCAAGATATTTTGTAACGATGTTAGCCAAGGGTATAGGCGCTACAAGGGTCTGCACGGGGCGCGAAGATCTCAATTCGGACATGCCATGAAAATGATAAATACCTAATAGGTATTCAATATTTTTTTTAAAGTATTAACTTATAATGTAGCGATAATATAGCACTCACTTTCTTTGAAATTATATTACTTACTAGCTTACGCCCGCGGCTTGTAACATTAGGTGATATGAATATAAACTATATTTAGGTAGGTACCTAGTTATCAAATAGACATAACATCTCCGCCAGGTCAGATATATGTTCACTTGGCACTATATTGATATGCCATCATCTGCTTTACATCACAAGCAAGCAGAGTTTGAAAACACATAAAAGTTTCGCAGATGAGTTTTCGCAACATTAATGAACAGATCCAAACAGCGTAAGGAGCATCTTGCGAAAGGAATAAAGTTTAATAGATGCTCGTCAGCGGTGGTGGAATGGTAGCATTCGTAAATCTGTGACGTATGTAGTTGATCGGTTTAGCAAGCACGCGGGAGCCGCGTCACCGGGAACGACGGGCGAGCGCCGCACTCGCTCCATACATTCGCGGATGTAACACGCCTCACGCGGACATCGCTATTTTATAAAGACCGTTGCATAAGTGGTACCATGTAGCGGGACACTATGTCGGTGTGCGGTCAGAGCGGTCAGGCGGAGGAGGACAGCGGGTCGGAGGAGGTGACGCCGGCGACGTCGGCCGTGCGCGACCTGTACAAGAAGAAACCCGCCAGCAAGGTGGTGCGCGTACTGACGGTGCTCGCTTACCTGCTGTCCGTGTCGCTGGCGGCCATTCTGCTGTCTGTGTACTACGTGTGTGTATGGAAGTCCCCGGAGCTGCCGCCGCTCAACGACACCGACCCCGCGGCCGTGGCGCACCGCCTCAGCGCGCGCCGTGGCGACCCCGCTGACTATGCACCCGCTGGAAGTCCCCATAATGCCACGGGTAAGGATTAGGGTTATCTATCTTGAGCCTAGGTTTATACAAAGTCAGGTGGAACTTTTTAATCATTTGGACGCCATAGCTCCTGGGACATGTTTTAGATGGAGTAAGGCTTGCCCAGCATCTACACAGATCCCCTCGATAAGTTAGCCTTATCCACTGGAAAGACATGGCCATTACGTGCGGAGGTGACTAAGCGGGTTTCCCGACGGTTTCTGAAGTTATCCTTCGCGCATTACATTTTTCAAATAAAATAATCCATTGGTTATTACCAACCGACCGGGGATTAGAAACCACGAGATACGAATATGACGGCCAAGATAAATACTACACCTAGGTACGTATTTGAATGAGCCTATCAAATGGTTAATTAATTTAAGCATGACTTGGAAGTGCATTCTTAGATATTAAGTAGTTACACCAATAAATAGCAGACAGAAACAGACGGGCGCACTTCCCACACCACCCGCAATGACTGTGCCTATCAAGTAATGATGATGTCCTCCTTGACGTATCATCAACGGCGAACCTTGAAGCCGATTATTGTTAACGAGGGAAATCTGGACAACGCAACTGGATGTTCGTTTCTTCGCTACAAAGATGAACCCGAGCTCCATCTCACTGCTTCCGGAATCCTTAGATAGATGCGAAGAGCTATCAAGTACCAAGAGACGTATATTATATGCACTATCAAGCAGAGCATGACTTCTCTTCGGTTCGGTGATGTTTCCGTCAATGTAGTAAAACCATAACGTTGCTTATAAGTTTATTAAGGTTTTGTTTGGGTAATGCGTTGTACCTATCCTATATTTGATTAATCTCAGCCTGATTAAGTACTAAGAAGATTATTGCTAAGGAATTTTGGATTAATTCCAAATAAAAAAAAACATTATATGGCATTTTGAATGGTAACCAAATTATTTAAAATAAAGACGGTCAAGTGCGAGAACTCGCGCCCTGACGACGGGTTTCGTACCATTGGTCGTGGGTTGGAATGGGAATTCCGGTTGTGCACCAGTGGTCATGGTCAGAAAATAAAAATTCTAAGTGTAGTAAGTGGAATTGAAAAACTTATATTTGCGGTCGCTCACGTAGTCATTGTATGACATTGACCGCAAATATAACTTTGTTTCCTAAAAAAACTTCGAAATTCCTCAATTTCAGACTTTTCCCTTTAATTGCGTAACAAAAGCTCCTAGCATTCCAAATTTCAGAATTGTGAGGTAACTGGAAGTACCCTAGGGGTTTTTCATTTTAGCAATTTCCATACAAAAATTATACATTCATTGCCATATCTTTTTAATGCATTAAGCTAGAGCTTTGATTTTTATACGGCACCATAAGCCCACAGACCTTTAGCCTTTTCTGAGAAAAAGGGTCTTGATAGACGGACAGACAGACAGACAGACAGACAACAAAGTGATCCGGAAAAAACGGAACCCTTATACCGTTTTTCCAAATGAGGTACGGAACCCTAAAAAAAGATTAAGAAAAATACAAAAAGATTTCTCCAGGGCAGGCAACGCATTAGCAATGCTCCAGGCCCCCAGTTCAATAATTTGAAAATTACAACGACAGCACCATTACGATTCAGTTACGATTGTCGCCATCTTATTTTCTTTGATTTCATTGGTTGATTGGTTCCACAATGACTGCCATTGATATACGACGGTGATAGCAGAATACCAAACGTGTCAAAAGTGGCTATTTTGCCATTGAACCATTGTCATTTTGAAGCCATTGAATTAGTAGAATTGGGCCCCAGGTGTTGCAGATATCAATAGCCGAAAGCCTGTTTGCCTCGACCCCACATGAAGTGGGATAAAAAAGGCAGGGAGATGATGATGATGAAGTTGGTAATTCGGTTTCGACATCAATTTGCAATTTAGTAAATCTAATTTAATTATCAAAGTTAAACTCTATTTTCTCTACTTTTGGACAATTGTGGTTAATATTGCAACGTTTTAAAGAGCTCTGCTCTGTCATATAATAGGTATTATGATAGAATATAACAAAGGTAACTCTACATCGATAACTCTTATATGATATTTTTTTAATCCTAAGAAATAAAGTTAGATTATTTACAAGCTTCTTTAAGTATTCATTTATTCATTGAAATAGCATTGTTCATTTTGAAACGTTTTACATCTACGTCTTTTCTTCGCGACCAACCCTTGAAGATTAGGCAAGAAGCCACGGCTTGGTTATTTTTTTTAATGATCCCTTTACAACTTTATTATTAATCGAGTTAGAGCATATTCAGTCCAAAGCTTTTTTGTCATCGAAATCGTCGGATATTTTGTATTATGATTTAATACAGAGTTTTCGCTTCATTAAGTTTTTAAATTAGTCAAATGATGTTTAGTAACAAATGTGACAATTGAGCAACAATAATAATGAATGAAGTTAAGTGTTTCCATTATTTATGTTTTTAAGTCCACCCCGACCAATCTTCCTCTAATTTTGCCTTCACTCCATCCAAAGGTTGTCTGGAAGAAATAGCTATTTTTTAGCGATAAGACCGCCCATTGTACATTTGTGGTCTTTAGTTTTAGTTTCTGTTTTATTTTGTATTTTTCAATTTGTAAGGTGTACAATAAAGCATTTTCATTCATTCATTCATTCATTCGCCTGCACTCCATAAGCGCTTGATCCGAATCAGGCGCTGCTGGCCAATTGCGTGGAAGTAAATAGTTCAACAACGGATTTACGGTCCGAGCGTTTACTCGAACCTGTACGATTTCATTTGCAGGTATACAATACATGTTTTACGAGAGCTAAAATTAAATGTAAGTACTTACATTGATTCAGGATAACTACATCCAAACGTTACGTTACGTTTTTTCAGGAACCTACCTATTTGTGATGTTTGACATACCTACCTAATAGGTAAATGATTCAAAAGTAAAGTTAGTGTTTTCTGTTTAAACATCTTACATTATTCAAGCTTCGTAGTTTCCTTGATTAGACCATACATTTTACTCAAATATAGTTTTTTTTAATTTAAATTAAACATAACAGTGATTTAACTAATTAACTCTTGGTAGACAATGTTCGTAGCTGGTTTATTAGGAAGATCAATTGGTAGAGATTGTTAAGTTGCGTAGCGTTTTCGTTTTGCATTCTTTGTATTGTTTGATTAACACTACAACAAATAGCTACGTCTATAAAACAACTTACCATTCGTTTATTCCCAAGAGTAAACATACAAACTACATTCATAATATTAGGTTCGACTCGAGGGGTTTCCTGTAATCCAATTAGCTTAACCCAATTGTGTCCGAAACTAAACATCAATTACCTGCCTCAAACAAGTTACCTACTGGTCTCCGAATATTTTATTGTCAGGCAAAAAAGAGATCTGTCGATTAGGTAAACGATTGCTCTTTCTTGATTGAAATCCTCCGAGAGGCAAGGGTCTATAAACCTATTAATATTATAGGTGCGAAAGTTTGTGGTTCAATGGCGGCATAACTACTCAACCGACTTCATGAAACTTGCAGTCTCCGCTCTCTAGCAGATTCTTCTTGTATCTAGACCCTCATTTGGATAACATTTTGATCCATTGGTTGTATCAGCGGACAGTTTTGTGGTAAAAAGAAGGGGTTTGGATCATTTCATTCCTAGATTTTAAGTTTAGCAATATAATCTGAGCACCCGCATCCTATGTTTAAGGTAAGGATTACTGAACGTGCCGGTAAAGTGAAGTGCCGTATTAAGCAGTTTGTACTGTAATACCAATAGGTATTATAAATACAAAAGTTTGTATGTTCATCACGGTTGTTTTTTTTTCTCTCGTGTTTGCTTTATGTATTGCATATAAAAATAAAGGATATCTTAGTCAGTCAGTCAAAGGAACTGTCACAAATCACAATTAAATTCGAACATCCTGGGTCAAACGATCTTCCGACTGCAAACGGAAATGACTACCTACCTACTACTTTTGGTTTACCTAAAGTTTTGTTTGACCAGATCAGAGATCTTATTCAGCCGATATATAACCGTTGGGGAGTAAAGGTTCTCGAATGGCGACCACGAACCGGGCGACGCAGTGTTGGAAGGCCCCCCACTCGATGGACCGATGACATTGTAAAGGTTGCGGGAAGTCGGTGGATGGAAAGGGCTCAAGACCGTTCGTCGTGGAACTCTTTGGGGGAGGCCTATGTCCAGCAGTGGACTTCTACAGGTTGTTGATGATGATGATGATGATTCAGCCGATAGTAATTAAACGTGTGGACTATGAACGCTACCTCGGCACATAATTTAATGAAGCGCGACGGAATATCCCAATGCAAATGGGTCGAAATAATGGTCCAAATGCGGAGTTATTTTGCATTTGGACCATTCTTTGACCATTTTTTGAAACCTGATTGGAGCTAAGTATTAGGTACCTTAAGTACTGTTTTGCAAAGTATGTAATTGACAAACAAACAGCATTTTCCAGCCAGAGCTTATTAAGAATTTTTTTATAGCCATCGATTACGAAATGACTACGATAAACATCAGCAACACACCAGAATTTGCTATGGAAATTAAGAATGTAGGATTTGCTTGATCATTTGATTTATAAATCAAAAGATGAATTCACAGCAATCGTGTGGTGCTGAAGCTGATGTTATAAAAGTAGGAAATTATTTTTGTGTTCCTACCTGATATTTTAGAATCAAAGACGGTAGCTCAGTTTACGTTACCGTGTTTAATGATACAAACAAACAACTGTCTACTCGCTGCCTAGAATCAACGTACCTAAATCAATCTTAGCGATTGCCTATTAACGTTTTAAATAAACTCTACATTTCCTCGCAAATCTTCCGCTTGTTTATGTTGGTTGGTTAGCACTTGTAAGTTTGGTTGTATTTTCTTACAAGACAAGCTCCTAACAAGATTGGCAACATATTATTTGAAATTATACTTTTCAGGTTCTGTTTACCTTCATATTCAATTTCATTAAACTGATAAAGGATTTAGGAAGCACGGATTTTGTCAATCGTACTCCCCAAATTTCTAAAATAAATTTAAATAAGTAATAGGTATATAATATACGTTGCAGAAGTGTTTGAAATAAAAATGTTTTATTGCAACTTAACTCGCGAATTTATATAGTTAAGTTGTTTTGTTATTGATCTCTAGAGACGGGCGGGCGGCGCGGCGGCGCGGCGCCGGCTCCGCCCGCCCTCTGCCAGTTCCCTCTATCCCGTCTGTCAATTTGCGCAAACATAATAACGCGACACACTTTTACCGAATTGACTTCGTTTACTTATCGTTTGCAACTCCTCGACCTCAGGGAACGACGCGCGAAGGTGTAACAAGGTGAAAAAATTACGATAGACAATAAAGATCAGTGATACCCAAAACCGTGCGTAAACATCTGGCACTTTCAGCAAAGCGCGTTTTGATAGCCGATGCGTTTTAAAAAAATCCGTTTTGATCATTAATCGAAGCATCGATGAGATGAGTAATCGCTAGTATAGTGAAACAATGAAAGTTCAGGGGCCTGACGGACAAGGCGCGATCGCCGGCGCGTCACTCTAACTGGAATAGAACCGCGTTCTGGAGTGAGGAATTAAAGGATAAACAAATGAAGTTGGAAGCGTGCGCCATAATAATGAAACAGCAGTCCGCATCAGGAGGTGTCAAGCGGCAGACACGGGCGGCGTGACCCGACGGCGCGCGGCGCATCCGGAGAACTGGGGCATATCAATAATCGTGCCCCACTTATACCTGGGTCGGACGGTGCGGCAGAGCTCGCTTCCCAGCTGGCTCAGCAAGGCGCTCGGTGCAATCGCGTCGCGACTAGGAGATGTCGGGCAAGTCGTATGCGTCGGGCAGCATGCGCTCGTGCGGGGGCTCGGTGCGGCTCGGCACGGGCGCACACACCTCCAGCGGACACGAGGTGGTGCTGGACGCGCTGTACGAGCGCAAGCGCGACAAGAAGACGGTCCGCGTGCTCACCGTCATCATATACGTGTTCTGCGTGTCACTGGCCGCAATCATGCTCTCGTTATACTACGTGTTCTTCTGGGAGCCCAAGGACGCGCAATACGCGCAACGCAAGGTGTTGCACAATGTAGAGAGGCAAACCGGCACCACACCAATGCCCACATGCTTTATGCCCCACACCGGTAGGTCACCAGACCGACACGCTTATAAATCTCCCGAGAACCTAATTTACAGCTGTAAACATTGACCGTCCATTTGCTGATACATTAGACTCCCATATAATTGACAATGCAAATACCTAGTTTCTCGAATAGATTCACTAATAAATGAGCTTTACAAACTGACTGATACTTGGCAAAGAAAGTTTAATAACAAGTAAAAGTATTTAAAATCTGCTTATTTTGAATTTATAACCCAGATTTGATGACAGTACAGCTAATAAAATAAATGTATATAGTTACCAATGAAAGGAGACATACTTTTAGTATATAAACAAGACCTGCTGACATATCATCGGGTAGAAAATGAGCTGAGCTTGACTTGGCCCTTATATTTATCAAAGGAAGAGTAAAGCTCATGAAGAATTAATTCCGACTAAAGAGTATCAAAGGGGTGAAGTCTTCTGGTAGGGTTTACTACTAATTCTTGGAAACTTTAAGTCAAGATGAGTCTTATAATTGTTTATAATTTTGGCTTGGGCCACTGCTGTTTTAATTGTTAATCAATTGTATTCCCTGCAGATCAAACGTTTTCCCAACGCATTAGATATACCGCTCTTTTCCTTTGACTATTAATAGCAATTCAATTTAATCACCGCCGATTTTCCATGACTTATTTGAACACTTAGCATAAGGCACACTATTTCTGGGAAACTGTCCTCCTTTTCTTCGCTTTTAATTCTGACCAAAATATAAAATTGCACTTTTCAAAGCAAGAGTTTTGAGAGTTATATTGTATTTGATGTTCAATGAGGCTAAAGTTATGTGGATTTGCCTACATTCAATTTGAAACTTTCAAGTGTTTTTCAGACCATTTTCCATCCAGCAACAATATTTTATAAAACGTTTTCGCTCCATGAATATTGTTAGGAAATTATGCTTTTTCCTAATTTTCATTGAATGCGCTCGAGTTTTATGTCGACAAAAAATACCTTCAGTAAGAAAATATGGTCTTTTATATATTGTCAAGCCAAAATAAACATTAACCTACTATTATTTTTATAATTAAATAAATAAGATTTGAGCTTTCGCCAGGGTGTATGACCCATACAACCCTGTATCATGCGAAAGTCAGAGGAATCTTTACTTTAAGATACCGGTATTCGAATCCCTGTGTATGGGCGGCGACTTATATTTATAGATATTATCCCAAAACCTATAAAACTGAAATTATAGCTCTAGTGCGCAAAGAACGTAGCTTGAACGTGATCATAAAAGCATTAAATTGTTTACCAAACTAAAGTATGATAATAAATTAGCTATAAAATACAAGAAGCAGAGATCCATTAAATAGTTGGTAACAGTCAATAAATTAGGAGGTTTCGTAAAAACCGCGAGGGTATAGTGTAACATGATTCCAACTATTCCAAGTTAACTAAAACATCGATGTCGGATTGAAGATAGAGTGTTCCAGAACGCGGAACAACGTTGCTAAATATAGCTCTGGATAGCACGCATTCTCAATGAACATCAAAACCGTCTGCAATAATATGTAGGTGTTCCATTGTAATGCCAGTCTGGATTGATTTACTACTAGCTTTTCCCTGCGGCTTTGCCCGCGTTGTACCCGTATACCATTTTCAATTATTTGTCCAATAATAAGGTACCAATAACCAAAGATAATATAGTAGAATTCCTAATTGTCTTTTCTATGACCAAATAAGTACAGCTAAGTATGTACTATATTACATCTGATCAGAAAATTTTATACAAATCTGCAATAACCTGCATATATTCTTTATTATAACCAAGTTTTCGAATACAATAAGCACCAGGAATAATACAAAAAAATGGTCAAATGGTATGGTAATTCCCTACAAAACCACTAGTCTATCCAGCCATTAAGGAGTAATATCGGGACATAGGAACATCTATATTCCAGCCACTGCTTGGTATAGGCCTCTTCTTTAGCACGCCATTATTCGAGACCAGCGAACTGAAAAAAAATATTACCGTTTCGTGAAGACTGTTCAAAAATATACGCGCGAATCCGTTTCAGATTTACAAGTGTTTATCTTACAAATATCAACAAATCCAGACGAACCACTCAGAATAGTGCAATGCGCAACATCGAGGCAATCTGCACTGCTGTAAATGGAATCATTACGCAGATGCTAATGCCTTTGGGTTTCTGAAAGCAGTTAGGTATACATCGTTTGGAGGATGATTGAGTAGGATGAGGAACGTCAGTGATCTGCTATTCGATTAAACATACTTATACCTACCTACATTTCGCCTAAATAGACACTGAACAAACAAGTAATAATTTTTCCGTCTGTCAACTGGCTGATGCCAGTTAAGGTATTATTTAAAATTTAAAATTTTACTTTCATAGTGGCTTGAGGTCAAAAGTTAAATTTCTGTGAAAAAAATATAAAAGACTAACTCATTTGAACAGATAGGTAAACAATAATACCTCTGACCTCTGCTTTTATTTTTCATTTAATATTTGCTCTGCGATCACAAATGTAAATAAATATGTAAACGCGTCTGTAGAACATCACAGGCGCCATAAAACGTCGTGCTACAGTTAATGAAATTTAACTGCTGTAGGTACGCGAGTAAGCTTCAACGCGAATGTACATACAATACAATCTCTGTTTATGTAGTTAGGATGCATGGTCTGAAAGTTTTGTTGAAATTTTCGGGAGTACTCTTTTTACACTCTGACAAATAAATAGGTTTGTAATTTGTTCGTAGACATGCAGAGCTTCAAAGTGTTTTTATTCAGTTTAAAGCTGACGCACACGTGATTAATCGATTGACCAGCGTTGCAAGCAGAATGTTTTTTTTTTTCAAAATATCGTTTTTATAATTTTTTTTCATGGTTTCAGACCACGTGGGCTTCTCCATCGGTCGGGTCGGCTTTAAACTGACCAAAAAACACTTTATTGAAAGTAATATCTGATGCTCTGCATGTCCTCTATTTTTTTTTCATTGTGTGTTCATTAGTTACACCATAGTATCATTACGGCCATAGCAGGCCCATTGTGGTCGACACTTGTGTGTGGCCCCCGCCGCCGTAGTAATTAGGGGCATTTAAAGTTCACCACTAAGCCCAGCAGTCAGTGTTCGGAAAATCCATTATAATGCGCGTTATTGAAAAACGGTTGTTGACCCAATTCCCTGACCCAGCAGTAGATCTTGAGAAAGATATATGCACTCAGGTCACAGAATAAGTTTCTTGATGCTTTAGGTAAGCGAGCGTCAAAGAAATGGGGTCAATTATAAATATCGTTATTTGACTCAACTTTCCTTTGCGTCTTTCTACCAGGGTTTGTAGAATTACGCAATTTTATAACGTAAATATGAACTTATTTTACTTGCACTGACCCGTATTACGCTAATTCGGGTCAGTAAGCCTTTTTGTAAAGTCGGTAAGCTTTTGAATTTCAAGCCATTTTCGTATATTTGTTTTAACGTTCGCTTGTTCACGAACTGTACCTATATCCCAAAGTCTTATTAGTGGTACCTACTTCAAAAATAAAGACTCTCACTTATTTAAAATTCAGTACATACACAATTTAACTCAAATTAATATTAAAATTCTATTTTGACAGGAGGAGGCGATAGCGCAGTGAGCGGCGTCGATCCTCACACTCCAATCCCCATCACCAATAGTTCTGAAACCCCGAGCACCACAACAACAGAAGAAACGTCCGACTTCGCTAACAACACTTCATCATCTCTGGACCCTTCGGACAACGCGACAAGCTACCCGAGCACTGAGGATTACGTCACATGACCCTCGCCACCCGTGGCATAGTAAAAAAATATTTTGCATTTTTGTACGCTACACCATGCCAAATCCTAGTCCTCGTAGGTAGATTATCTAAACAATCTTACTAATATTATCAATGCGAAAGTTTGTGTGTATGTATGTCTATGTATCTATGTTTGCAGCTCCGTAACAGTTGAATTGGATTATAAGGCCCGATTCAAGTTTCACGTTATGACTGTATTAGCTTTGCTCAGCAATAACAAGATTCGCGTTCTGCGACGCGCGCCCATGAGTACAAACTGTTTTGCAAAAAAGTAATAACTACTCTTAAAAATACTCTTTTATAGTAGCATAAATGTTGGTCTAGTAATATAAATATTAGGAAGTGTAGGAAGATTAGTAAGTTCTAACCAAAGATACCGCCTTGGCCAAAAGTATAAAGCGCCCTATAAATTTTGCACTTACCCTAGAAATGTTGCAAAGTTTGCTGTGATAACAAAGTCTATTACTTAGTGTGCCTTGGGTAAAAAAGTTGAAAAGGAATAACATGAAAACTGAATGGTATGAAAACACGCAGCAACCAGTGCGTCATTTAATATATTAGCACGCGGTGCAGTCAACATAAAAAAAATGGTATATGCTCAATACTTTTGGCAAGACTATACTCTATTAATCAGGTATATTTCATTGTATTTGGTTCTTTCTTCAAATAAATCAATTTTCTTTATTTATTTCTTTCTTAAATCGTAAATCATTGGTTCTAACTTAATAATAAATTGATAAAATGGACACCTGAATATTCATTAATGACACACTAAAAATGCTTCACTGTGTATTATAGTAGATACATAACTCTAATATCGCTAAGATTTAATTTACCCTGAATTGGCTTATAGCTAGGGTCGTAGCCATAATATATCGCGGCTATTTAAATCATCCTATAATTAATCATGTCGCCAAGTATAGCTATCAAACTTCATTCCTCTAGTCTACATACAATTTTCCTATGTATGTTATAATCTGATCTCGTCTTACTTATCAATTACTTAGGCCTACTTTATCTTAGATTTTAGTGATTGTTTAGAAGTTAAGAATATTATTAACGTAGGTAGTATGTATACTTATTTAATAAATGTGTTCTTTCGGATGCATGAGAGACAAGTGATTTCATGCAAATCCGTCCAAATTAACTGACCTTTGTATACTGATCACTAAGTAAATGTATAAATTCATCACTTAGCCTTTTGGCTGTAAATGTGTATGTGAAATTATATGTTTCAAACAGTCTGTTAGCAGTAGCCGCTTGTAAAAGCGAAACGTATTGGTATAAGAAGCTGTCAGGTAAAATCGAGTCTTCAGGACTTTAATCTTAGAAGAAATTAATAAACTTAAAGGGATAATTTACGAAACGATCACAAGACCTGTCGTACTGTATGGGTCGGCGTGTAGAAAGAATGTCATGTGACGAGAAGAGTGGTAAATATCAATGAGTAAGGATATAAGGGAAGAGACAGACCTAAGAAAATATAAATGGAATGTTTGATAGACGATACGAGTAAGAAACAATGCCCACTACGTACCGTCATCTACCAACACCGTAGCGTGCCACGACAGGACCGACAGCGAATTCACGATGAGAATATGTTATTAACGCTCGAGAGGGCACAGTAGTGTTTGGTCGAGTCCGTTACGGGTCTGGTACGTTCATAGCACGGTCATGGTATGATACGTTGTAGTAGGTGAAGGCCTAGAAAGTCTACGAAAACTAACGTAATAAAAACACTTGTAGAGAAAAGGTTTGTTAATTCGGTTTTACACTGCAGCTCGATTAGCCGGTATATTGTATTGATTATACTATTTTATTACTTGAGTATAGTAGTTTTATTTCAATCTTTCCTAGATCCTAATGCGAATGAATATAATGATCTAGAATCCCCGAATATCTTTATACGAGTGAGAAATTTGAGAAGAGATCGCAACAAGTAGGTGCCAAGCATCATGTTTCTCGTAGAATAGCGAGCACAGGTATTTTTTCCTTTTTATACGTATTTGAATTCGCTTAGAAAGAAATACAAAGAGCAAAAACTGATTATACCCACAACAAACACGACTTGCCTATCATTTATTTCTAAGATCCTTTTTTAAAAAATGGAATGAGACCTTCAGTGTGGTGCCGATCGAACAAGGTGAGGCCCAAAAGAACAGCTTATAAAAATGCTAAAAAATGACAAATACTGAGCTTCAGCAAATGTTCTAAAGGCAGCATACGCTACACTTTATGATTTATCTAACTATTGCATAGTATAAATAATACTTCTTGGTTTCCTGTCGTACCTCCTCGTAACCTCTACTGCATTTGTATGTTAGAGGAGATGACAAAAAGCGAGGTAAAGCACAGCGAGATTTTTACGCTCAAAATTGGAGCAGCCCATCTGGAAGTACCTCCGTCTGTCAGAAGATTGCGGCAGAATAACATAATTTGTATCAAATAGTGTTGTGTTCCTACAGTGAGTAAGGTTGCCAGAGCTCTTTATCGGGAGGGGTTTCGGGGCCGGCACCACGTACGTGATGCCTCTGTTATTGCAAAGCGTTCATAGCCTTCAGTAACAACTTACCAACAGGTGGGCCGTAAGCATGTTTGCCACCCTAGTTGTATTAAAGCTATTGCCTGTAAAGAAAGGTTGTCGGGGGTTGGTTTTTAAAAGAGTTACATGGAAATAAAATGTGTATATTTACAATTATTTGTCTCCCGTGACGTACATATGAACGGCCTTGTCGGACGCCATGATGCGCGCGAGCCGCGCGGCGCCCAGCAGCGCGCTCACTTGCTGCATGTCGTACTTGCAGAACAGAACGGTCACCGTCATATTGTGCTCGCTGCCGCCGTACTTGTTTTGATTCACCTCCTGAAACAAATCATATACACAACGGTGTATTAAGGTTTGATGAATTCTTGAATTTTAAGGCTAATTTAAACAGCGTATATTTGCCTAGATTTGCTAAGTCTAACATATAAGAAGGCTTGAATTTAAAGGCTAATTTAAACAGCACATATTTGCCTAGAATTGCTGTTATAACCACATATGTAGGCTTGAATTTAAAGGCTAATTAAAACAGCACATATTTGCCTAGAATTGCTGTTTTAACCACATATGTAGGCTTGAATTTAAAGGCTAATTAAAACAGCACATATTTGCCTAGAATTGCTGTGTTAACCACATATGAAGGCTTGAATTTAAAGGCTAATTTAAACAGCGCATATTTGCCTGGGTTTGCTAAGTCAACCACATATGAAGACATGAATTTAAAAGCTAATTTGAACAGTGCTTATTAGCATAGTGGTTGCTTGCCTGTCGTGTCACTGATGTTTTCTTGGTCATCCAGTACTAGGTCAGTGACCAGAATGAGGTATAAAGAGTAGAAAGGATTAAGGTGCGCCTCTTAGAAGTCCACTGCTGGACATAGGCCTCCCCCAAAGAGTTCTATGTCGAACTGTCTTGAGCCTTTTCCATTCGCCGACTTCCCGCAACTTTCACAATGTCGTCGATAAATGCGCATCAACATTCATGAGCTCGTTCGATATTTGTATTACTTCACTATTAAATTTTCATCAAAATGTCGTGAATATGATTAATTGTTAGACTATACTATAGTCACTACAAAGTGATTCATAATATGTATGCCATCCCGAAAGCGGCTTATTCTACAACTAATTGGCAATTAAGTTTGTTCTACGAATTTTGGAAATTCGACATTTTTCATTGAAAAAACGCAATGCGAAAATCTGCTAAAAATAATAATCTGAAAATGCTGTTTTGGGTAGCAATCTTGATTCCAAACTTGTACGTTCTTCTACGTACGTTTAGTTATTAGTTGTAAAGATGATACCAATACCAAAAACAACTAATTTGAGAAACATTGCGAAATAAAAAAATTGAATATGTGCACGGTCCCCTTCGGATGTGCACGAAAGGAGCCTTTAAGAGGCGCACATTAATCCTTTCACTACACTAATTCTTTCATCGACGGTCATAGGCCCTTTTCAGGGACACCATACCTCAACATGGTCACTGACCTAATACAGGTGACCAATAAAGAATCAGTGAAACGACAAGAAAAAGAACCCCTTCGGGATGGTATACATGTTATGAATCACCTTGTAAGGATCTTACCTGCATCAAATTACACATTTCCGAGAAGAAATTCGCATAGGTAGGCGGTTGGTAGAATATAATGTGGCGTATTCCCTTTATCCTGAATCTTCGGAAGAAGTGAACTCTTTCAGAGTATAACATAAAGTGAGCTTCTGTGTGGAAGAACATGTCTCTAGCTCTCGCTATTTTGCCATCCTGAAATTTAAAAAAAAGTAGGTAGGTAAAGTCTGTAGGTAGCGCTGGGTAAGTCACATGTGCCTGTAGTTTCACCGGCTACCTCACCCTTCGAACCCGAATACAGCATTGCAAGCATTGATACTTGGCGGCTGTATATACAGGGTGAGTTCCATCGATGGCACTCTGACGCTATAATCTACTAAACGCCTATAGTTATGCGAAAATGATCTGACGTAAATTTGTTTTTTATTAGTTATTTTAAACTAAAAAATCGTAATACTTGTTTAGAAGCAAATACTGTAAAATAACTATGGGTGTATTGTTATTAGAATACCTAGAAATACCTAAAACTAATTTTCATACAGACTCTCTTTCGTAGTAAGTGAGATAAAGAACAATATCCTCTCAGCTAAGTCGGCCTTATCCACAGAAAAGGCATGGCCAATACGTGCGAAGCTGATGTTTTTCTTCACCGTGTTGAGCACGTGGTAATGTTTTCCTTTATTTTATTTTATTCGGAAAACAAACAGTGTCAGATACTAGTTAAACAACTTATAAAATAAACATCAAAACCAATTATACCTATGTTTTCACATATAGAAACCAAAAGTAGGTACTTATTTGCCAGATTTAAGAACAAACAAAAGTTACGTAGAGAAAATAAATTGATAACACAATACATATTAAACAGTTATTGAACCAAATTAAGCCAATGGTTGGAGAGAGCATGCTTGAAAGTAGATGGTTTTGAAATGAAAAGATCTAACTCGGGAAGCGAACCAGTTCGTTATAACAAATTGCTGATCTAATAAAGAAACAAAATTGCCTATAATTAGTTTACCTTAGAATATTCGCATATCTGAACAAATCCAATGTCCTCCTTCTTAAAGTAGTTCCTGAGGCGGACATAGTCGAAGTAGCTCGGCACGTAGATGAGCGTGTGGCTCATCAGCGTGTCGCGCTGCTTCGGCAGCACTTCCTTCACGAAGTAATCGAACCTCGCGTCTACTGATTGCAGCGGGTTGGAGGCACTGAACCTATGAAAAACGTAAAGCCGTGTTCAAACGCCATCTTATTTTTATTTTAATATGATCCTTACGTCTCATGAATAAAGTCAATTTTGAGTCTGACTTTTAAAGCTTGCGAAATCGTTGAGCACTGTCGAACGCCCTCAAATGTCAAACCCAAAATTGACTATATAGGGCTATACTAGTCTAGTCGTTAGTATGTTGGTCGCGAGGAGCAGACGTAGCTTGACCTAGATTCTAATGCGTTCCAAAGTGATCCTAGTGAATTTATTGAAATAAACGTCTTTATTTCGACTCTTAAGGAACATTTTGTAATAAAACGCACATGCACGTGCGAGAGTGTGGACTTCGTGTCGACGTCATGGACAAACACCCATGGTGTATGTACATAAATAAATATTCCGGACATATCACACACGGTCAACTGATCCCAAACTAGGCATAGCCTGTACTATGGGTACCAGAGACTGATATACATAATAGATAAATATTTAACACCCAGACACAGAACAAACATCTGTGTTAGTCACAAATGTTTGTCCAGTGCGTGAATCGAACCCGCGACCACTAGCGCAGAAGGCAGAGTTACTACCAACTGAGCTATGAGGCCATTCATAAATCCAATTTTTAGGTCAGTTTTATAAGAGAGCGTTCTAATTTCTCATTTACTTTTAATTTTTTCAAACAGATGTACTGGCTGCTTGGAAGACAATCTGCCCTTTCAGTACATAACAAGATTATATTATATAAACAAGTCCTGATGCCAGTATGGACTTATGGTATCCAGCTATGGGGCTGTACCAAAAAAAGTAACATCCTAATCATACAACGGTTCCAAAACAAAGTACTCAGGGATATTGTGAATGCACCCTGGTACGTAAGAAACGAAGACCTCCACCGGGACCTTAACATAGACTTCGTCGACACACTCATTAAAAAATACGCAGAAGCTCACGAACGTAGACTTCATCACCATGTGAACGTCGAGGCAATACAGCTCCTCGACAACACAGACATAGTAAGAAGACTCCAAAGGACCAAGCCTTTTGAGTTAGTATAGTGTAAAATAGTGAAATTCAGTGTAAGTGATAGTGACTACTTATTTACTTATAAAGAACACAGAAGAACAATAACAAAGTGTCTTCCCCTTAAATAGAAACTGTAAGAAAAGTGCTATTGGACACATTCTTAGTTATAATTTACTTTATAAAACTATGTCAAAGTCAAATTACTCATTAGCCTACTTGGCTAGATTGTAATATTATGTAGGATACAATATATATTGTAAACTAGGAATAACAAAAAAAAAAAAAAAAAACTTTTAATTTTTTTCGGTCTGTTGATTGCGCTTAGATATCTAATATATGGTCCGTACCTGTGAAACACTTGAGGTACTTGTAGCAGAACTTGCTGAATGCTTCCCACTTCTATAGGGTTTTCTACGACAACTTTACCGGCGTAATTATGGCACTTCTTGTTCATCACAGCTTTGATTTCAGGAAGCATAACTGAAGAGAAAACCAGTGTTTGTCTGTAAAATACAAAATAGTAAACAAAAGTATTCAAACTAGAACCCACCTTTGAGATGACGCTGTGTCAAACAAAAATAGTCATCAACCAATTTCGAAACGTTTTATTTTAAACCTAATATTCCAATAATTAACGACACGGTCAGGATCGAGCCCGCGACCCATAGCTTCTCAAACGGGCACTCGCCCGCTACGCCACCGAGGTCGCAGGTCGTTAATATGAAAATCTGCCTACAACACTGTAATTAATAATTAACAGACCTATAATATTTAGCCCAGCCGTTCACAGCCCAGGAGCGGACTCTAGAAAAGTCAGTGCCGTGAGTCTTCTTCGGTTGCAGGTGGAAATGATCTAGAACATGCAGCACATGCTCCCAGTTCTGCATGTAGAACACGTCCGTCTGATCCATGATCAGCAGCTCTATGGAAGCCAGGAAGTCGTATTCGCGCTCCTCCTCACCCTCAGCGCCGACAATCATCCTGAGGCCAAGGGGTGATGTTACTATGATGTCTGATGAGTAGAAATCTGTGTAGAGCTGAAAAATTTAAATGTTTAACAGCTTTGAATATAAGTAATGAAGTAGTCGCTAGTATGAGAATAATTTAAGAAATTTTAATTTCGCTTGGATGAAAAATAAATACATTTAGAGTTCTTCTTCTTGTCGTGTCATAGATTATCTCTTGGTCATCCTGTTTTAGGTCAGTGACCAGGTTGAGAGTGCTTCAAACAAAATGTAGGCTTAAAAAATAAAGTCGAGTAGGTAATTTTAAAATGTTTTGGTAATGCAAATCCATGATTAGATCTTCTAGTTTTCCCTTGTCAAGATTGGAATGTTTTGAATGTTGCTAAGATTGCTAAAATTACGAACTTCATTGCCATTACGCTTACACAATTGCGCCACAGGTACCTAGTGCTATTTTAAAAACATTGGTGATGTTCATTCCGAAATGGTTGTAGAGCTGGTTTGCCGAAGCTGACTTTTCAATAAGAAGTCTTTCCAATGTTTTAAAATAGCCCTGCAGATCACATTATTGCAAGCCAATGCCACTAAGCGGCAATCCGCTTAGTGTGGCCGAATATATGTAGGAATGGTGGAAGTATTACACTGACAGACACTGCACAAAGAACCCTCCTGCTCTTGTTGGTTGTTTAAGCATATACCATAAGTATTTACTCTACTATTTACCTTAAGTGTCTTTTTAGTAACAGTCATGCCCAGTCTAAATGTATCATCGGTGTTGCCACTGAACATGAGCTCGTAATCCTCTGGCTTGGGGTTCTTTTTGGGCATGATGAGCTCACCCCCAGTAAAATCCTCCTCAAATCTTTTCTTATTCAGAACTTGACCAGCTTCTTTTGGCACTAAAATATCCATGACTGTCTTAACAACTCTGTAAGCAGCATCTTTGAATGGAACTATTATCAAAACCTGAAAATAATTTGACTAAGTTAGCATAATTCAAGCTAAATGCAGCAAAGCTTATTATTACTTATTACTATTAGGGCAGTTTAATGGTGTCAACCTCGGTTGCATAGTGAGCGAGTGCCCAACTGAGATTCCGGATATGTGGGTTCGATCGCCGCAGCAGGATTGCGATCTGCAAATATTTGTTCTAGGTCTTGTGTGTTACCATAGTACTAGTAATTTCTGGAAATAAAGTCTGGGATCAGGACCTTGTATGAAACTTTTGGATGTTTATTTAATTTATGTTTTTTATCTAATGGTTTATATAATTTATTTTAAAAACTGGATGTTACCTTTGGCCGAACTAAGCCTTGGTCGCGGTATTCATCAGACATGTCATTCTTCTTGGACAACTTGGCATTGTGATGTAGGATTTTTGTTCTTGTTTTTAACATGTGGTTAACAACATGAAGGCAATATGTAAATCTAATCTCATCTGCATTATTAAATGTCCTCTCAGGATAATATAGGTCTTGGAAGTTATTCATAATGGCAAATAGCTCTTTTTGCAATGGTGTGAACACTTCCGAAAGTTCAAGATCCCTTTTAATCAGATTTATCTTATTTGCTGAGACTATGTTACCATGTATTTGAGATTTTATACACAAGTGGTTGAAATCTACATTGTTGATTGTATGAGGGATGGAGCCAGTTGCAGCATATGTTTTATCTTCTAATAGGGATACTTTGGGTTTGACTTTCTTTGAAACTGTTTGTATAGGTTTAGGAATGACTAAGGATAAGTTTCCAAGTACTGGCCAACTTTTCTTGAAAGTATCTGCAGTAGGCGGTGAGTTGGACAGAGAAACCAGGAGCTCATCCCCAAGATCATAATGAAGGTGTTTGGTGAAAGGATCATCTGGTGCATCATCTGCTTCAGCATCACTTTCAGCTTTTGTCTGAAAATTTACAAGAAGAATGTTAGTTCCTGTTAGTTTCTATGTCTCTGAGAAAATCTGTTGGACCTCCTTGTATAGTTGAAGTTTGAACACACTTATCAAACTAACATTAAGGAAAAAATTATATAAGTAGCTCACTCTGAACTGAGAACACATGACAAGGTAAAAAAACAATTACTTAATCATGGAATGGTTTTCAAGAGCTATTTACCTAAATAGTAACTTCCCCAATGACCTTCCACCCTAGATTTGGCCAACGAATAGCCCTAAAGATAATACATAATGCATCCTTGAATCATGTTGACACCTCAGTGGCACAGTGGGCGAGTGCACATCTGAGATGCAAGGGGTACAAGTTTGATTGCTGCGCTGCGGGACAAATGTTTGCATGAATTACAAATATTTGTATTGTATGTTTTCCGGGTCTGGGTGTTGTGGTACCATAGTTTCTGATACCCATGCCACAGGGAATCCTAGTGTGGGACCAAGACTATGTATGTGACTGTTGGGTGTTATTTATTTATTTATGTATGGTATCAACCTACATAATGATCAGCAGCATCACTGTCTCCGTCACCGGTGTCACCTTCTCTCCCTGATGGATTTTCCGTTTCATTATTGATTTCAACATCGTCAGCATCGGATTCTTCGCCGGCGCTGGCCGCCGACTCATCGCTCTCCGATGCCGGCCGCTGTCTGGACTTGCCGCCGAAACACGACACCAACTGGCCATAAACGTCTTCTTCCTCTTCACTTTCTGAATATTCAACTTGCATCTGCTGGAATCTCCTATCCATTAGCTTTTTCTTCTCCAATACCTCTTCGATTTTCTGCGCATTCTTGTAGCGATTGAAAATTGCTTTTTTATTGACAACTTCTTTATCTTTTGAAGCTTTACGTTTCTTTTTTGTGGAGGGTTTTTGACCACCTTTCCTTCCCTTGTTGAAAAACTTTTTCGACTTCTTCATTGCATATTTATATAATTTTATTTAGAGTTCTGATGACGTTATATCCAGTATTTACGGAGTACCTGTAGCGGAGTACCTGCAATCAGTTCATTTTCTGCAAAGAGAATAATAATAAAAAACCACTACGCTGGAACCACATTTTTTTCGGAAAATAAATAAATGACTAACCTCAAAACAAAAACACACACAAGGATGGTTTTTTTTCATAAACAGAGTTTATCATGTTATTCTGTCTCCTTTTTTTTTATGTTTTCCACAGACTACTTACGTATACATTATGTTTTTCCCGTAGAGTTATTCCCTTTCGTCGGCTATGGCATCTTAGGCCATACCACGTAAGAATCACAGAACACTAATATCCTGTAAGAATCTCGTATCTGCGTCGTCGGTCGGTGGTAATCGTTCATGTTCTCAAAATAGCAACAGCCATTTTTTTCTTGTAATTGGACTTCGATTGACTGTATTTTATTGACACAGACTAAAGGAATGCTACGAACATAGAGTAACTTTACTTTTTTTTCTTCATACACTACGAAACGAAGCTAATTATCACGTAGATATCTTCTCCTCTGACTTGTTTGTTTGTTTATATTTTGTATCTAAAATTAAAATACATTGTCTGCCTATTTTCACGGCGAATACTTCGCAACTATTAGTCTGTGCTTCGCAATATGGATGAATCTGACAATATTTCGAGAAGAACATGGAATCGTAATATCACCACAGTGCATAAGGTTTGTTTATAAACCGTCTTCTTTAAAAGTACCTACCTTTCTAGCTTACATTATTATCTAGTAGGTACTCAGTAACGAGCGTGTAGTTATTAGAAAGCTTTATTTCTAGGAACTACATATGCATACATATCTTTCTAATTTCTATGTACTTATCTACATAGACGCCTTGTTTCAGTGTTTCTGAAATGAAAAAGGCACCTTATTTTTATCGGCATCGTCGGTCCTGAAATCTTTGTCGGTCGTTTGTTACAGTCGCTCGCCCAGTCGGTGCGGTTCTAGCTAACCCACTTTAATTTTTCTAACAGAAAAAGAGACGTTTCATCAATATATGGAGCCTGGGCCTGCACTGTGTACACTACTCTAAAATATGGCTAAGCAATAAAGTAAACGTATTTAATTGGTTATTTTATTTAAATTGACTTCGTTCTAAGGTACATTAAGATTTTCTTCGACAAAGAGAGCAACACACAGCGCTACAAAAATATGGCGGATGGACGTCATCATGAGTCATCTACACCTCGACTCTACCATCTTGGTTTAGGAGGTGCGGGTAAGAATCGAACGGCGCGTTCTTTGCTCTGGCGTCAACTTCGGGAACTGCTGCTTCCGAGTCACTGGGTGCTGCCCTGTGAGTGCCAGCCTCTCAGTGGCATTACGTTGGCCGATTTCTGCTACGGCTACGGTGGCTTCTTCGCAGACTTCGTCACTCAGTCTTCGCTATGCGAAGACTCTGGTGACACCAGGAGTGCTCTGGGAAGTGGACGCCAGGGAGTTTGGTGGTCAGGGGGTCGCGTGTGCAGTGGCGCCAGTGCGTTAAGATGTACGTGACAGCAGTTGTCGGCGCGGTCGTACATTCGACGCGCCAACTTTGTCACGAATTCCTTAACGCTGGGCATTTGCACGTCACGGGCGATAACGTCGTTCCTGACGTAGCGGCCAGCTCCTGTGCAGACTCGGAGAGCGATATTCTGCTGGGCTTGGATCCTCTGCTGGTTGGTGGCAGAGCAAAGTGCATACCACGCTGGAGACGCATACGTGAGCCGCGAGCGGACGTAGGTCTTGTAGACCCCCGTCTTCGTCCTCAGCGGCAGTTTCGAAGCTAGGACAGGTCGGAGCACTGCCCGGGCGGTGCGCGTGTTTCGTATGGCTCTCTCCACCTGGGCGTTCATGGTCAACGACCTGTCTATGTCGACACCGAGGTAGCGGACGGAGGTTTGCCACTCTATAGGCTGCCCCCTTAGTTGGAGCGGTGCTAGCACGGTGCGTCGGCGTGTGACCAGAAGCGCGGCCGTCTTGCCGACGTTTACGGCCATGCGCCACTTCTCGAGCCACGCTGGTAGGAGGTTCAGTAGTTGTTGCATTTGGCGGGAGGCTGAAACCGGATTTGTAGAGGACGTGAAGAAGGCGCTGTCATCCGCGAACAGTGCTAAGGTGACATCCTTCTCCCAAGGTGTCAGATTGCCCTCCAGGGTAGGGATATCATCTGTGTAGAGTGCGTAGAGAGCCGGCGAAAGACAGCTGCCTTGAGGGACTCCGGCGGTGATGGGTCGAGATTGGGAGCTGGCTTGCTCAACCGAGACATAGAAACTGCGGCCCCGGAGGAATGACGCCACGATCTGAATGATCGCTGGTGGTGTGCTCGAGGCCATGAGCTTCAGAATCAGACCCGCGTGCCACACACGGTCGAATGCCTTCTCTACATCTAAGAAGACCCCCACCGTGGAGTGCCCGTTGTTGAGCTCGTTGGTCAGATGGTGGAAAATGCGCGTTAGTTGGAGCGTTGTGGAGTGTTGGGTGCGGAAGCCAAACTGCTCAGGCCTAGGTTCGATGCAGGGAGCCAGTCTTCGAAGCAACAGGCGTTCGAACAGCTTAGCAGTTGTCGACAGTAGAGTTATAGGCCGGTAGCTTGCTGGGTAACGTCGGTCTTTGCCCGGTTTTGGAAGCATTATCACCTTTCCTACCTTCCAGGTGCCAGGGAAGTGGCCGGTACGCAGGATGCCATTGAACAGCATGGATAGAGCTGCTACGCCTCTTCGAGGGAGGAATCGAAGTGCTGCATTCGGTAGTTCGTCGCTGCCTGGCGCTTTCCCTTTAGGCAGGCGGACGATGGTCCTCCGAATTTCCGCTGGAGAAATGAACTTATCCCCGTCGAGAGGTGGTATGGGATGTGATAAAAAGTCTTCTGTAGTCGCTTCGACGAGGGCATGATGGGCGATAATAGCGTTCGGGGTGTCGGCCGCTACAGGATGTGGCGAAAATTGTACTTCCAAGTGGGCAGCCAGTATTTCGGCTCGGTCTGCTGGAGCGAATTTACGCTGGCCCTGTTCGTTCAACAGTGGGTAAGTGGGGGTCGGAGTACTGGTTAGCTGACGGTTGAGAGCGTGCAAGTTCGTTTCTCTCTCTGCAGCTTCGTCGATCCTGTTCTCCCAAGTTATACCGCGCCAGGCATATACAGCTTCTGCGACTTCAGATGTTAGTTTATTTAGTTCGGACTTGATTTTAGGGCACCGGCTACGGGTCCAGAGTCGGTGGGTAACACTCTTTTTTCGCAGCTTCTCTCTGATTGCCTGCGGGAGCTCGTCTCGGCGGGTGAGTTTTCGAGAAATGGGACTTGATGCCTCGGTTTTCGCCATCTTCATCCTCTCGGTAATGAAAACGGCGGTGGCTTCAACCTCTTCTGCCGTGGATACTCGACCTATGGTGATGTCATCGAGCAGTTTCGCATATGCCTCCCAGTCCACCCTGTCTCTGAGGTGTTTGGGGGTTGTAAAGTCTGCCGTCAGGGCGAGCGTGATCAGGATAGGGAGGTGCTGCGTATCCATTTCGTAAAGCACCTCAATGTGTACTGGGCATTGGAGGTTTTTATGCAATAGGATATCGATCACGTCCGCGGCGTGCTGTGTGTGCGTTGGGATGTGCGTCGGAGCGTCTGGTCCTATTACTTCGAAACCGTTGGCCTCTGCGTCGTCGAAGAGTAGACGCCCCGCTGGGTTTATGGTTCTTGACCCCCATGCCCTGTGCTTGGCGTTGAGGTCACCAGCTAGGAGCGTTGACGTATTACTTCCAAAGATGGCGGCAGTGTCTCGTCGAACATAGAGAGGTCCTGGTGGGCGGTAGCCAGCGAATATTCGCAGTTCTCTGCCGTTTGCATTTACTAGGACCCCGTTCGAAAAATATGGCGGATGGACGTGCGTGAAATGTCATTTTGACTACCTACATTTAACTGACAACACAAAAACATCAAATCAAACAACATGACATGAAAAACATGTCAATGTCATGTCAAACGCCAATTATAAACCAACATGGCGGCCTTCAAATAGTGTTTACATAGTAAAAACTTACCAGAAGAACTATTTTTGTACCATCGCATTTGTTTTCAAATTAATGAAATTATATTTTTCTTGTAATCTCCTATTTTTTCCTAATTTTTCTATGTAGTGTACATGGACCAGGCCCAGAATGAAATGGCTCCTTTGTGATGGTATGCAGCCAGCTTAATTATTAAATGATGTCACTTATTATTTAGCTCCACCCTGTATAAGTTCGAAGGGCAATTCAACAGGGATGCCTTTGCAGTTGGCCGAGGTACCTACATCATTATTCCTAAGATTGACTGACTGACACACCAAACACAGGGGAACATTCCCATATTATGTGGCCCGTTCAGGGGTTCTTCAATATACTACACTTCATCACAGAGGTATGGGGGGCTTAGGTTTTCATTGTGTAAAAAACTGTGTCACGCACAAATAGTATGGGTACTATTGGGTATGTTCCCTCAGGCTGATACAAAAATTGCATGATTCATCACAGAGGTAAAGGTATGGGGGGCTTAAGTTTTCATTGTGTAAAAAACTGTGTCATGCTAAAATTGTATGGGTACTATTGGGTATGTTCCCTCATCATCAATCCCACAGACATTTTCAAAATAGTAGGTACCTACCTAATAAAAAGCTGTTTTTGCATATTCATCATAGATTGGTTACATGGATGGAGCATCAGATGGACAAAAGGCAGCGTTCCAATCTAGCTTCAACTTGGGATATGAACAAGGACTGAACTTTGGCTTTGAAGTAGGACTAAAAAAAGCAAAGAGGTATGTCATTCTCTAAACTAATCATAAGTACATATATACATCCTTAAAAGAACCAGCTTTTGTTATTTCAGTAGTTCAGAGCAGAGAGAAAAAAACTTGGGAGACCCGAGAAACATCAACTGCCAAGTCTGCTTGAATATTGCATCATTACAACATAATGTTGGAAACATGCACAATATACAACTTGAAAAAAATATTGAACTACTCAGTACCTACTAATAAGGTCGTTATATTAGTATTAAAGTAAAATAATGTAAGTGTGATAAATATGTAAGTCTTCTATATTCTTTTTATTTGATTCACAGACATCTTTGTACACTCTTGGAATAAAGATTTATAAAATACAATATTAATTTAAGTTTTGAAAAATCCATTGACTAAATAGTATAAGTACATACTTAGTACAATGATTTTTCGTAAATTACTTAATTTTCATCTAGCTAGACTGTCTAGGTACATAATAATAAAGTTAGACTAACCCTACATAGCTCTAGGTTTTTTCTCAGGGGGTGGTTTCATATTCTCCTGCTTGATTTCGGTTTTAATTTCTGCATGCGGAATGGTGCCATTTGTCAACTCAGAGCCACTGGGGTCAACAGGCTCCTGTTTAATGGTTATATTGTTGACAGTTCCATCCACTGGCTTATCCCCACTTTTATCATTATTCTCTGTCTTTACAGTTACACCATTTACCTGAAAAGTGGATTAAAATAATATAATATTAATTAATTATTAATATTATTGTTATGTACACTATATTTTTTCCAACCAATCATAACTCGTTTCTCCATCAATTTAAAAAGCTTTCAATGTCGGCATGCCAACGTTTCTTCGCCCATCTGCAGGGATGATAATTGGTGCCCACCTATCATTTTTGATGCACATATCCCATGAGGCAGCCAGCTTTTTTGTTTTTTTAATCAATTTTACGTAGTATTCCCGACCATGTCAGCTCGATTGAGGCAACTTTAAATATCAATTTGTTTGCCAACATGACTTCACATTTGCATTCGTCCGGCATGTGTTAAATGGTGCATCACTAGATCATATTACAATGCTATGTCTAATAACCAGCGTGGGCCAAATCCACACTGCATTATACACAAAGACTTGGAGCATATTTTAGGGTCATGTGGCTCAGCCATAAAATGCATTGTATAATTTATTACCTGAGCAGCTGCTTGTGTGACAGGTAGTGGAAACTGCCTGACGAGCTCTGCTAGCAACATATCCACTCTCTGCCGCTGGAACAGTGTTGAAGGCTCCTCTTTTGGAGCACTTGACACATCTTTAGGTGCTTGCTGTCCTGAGTTGAATGGACTCAACCCTAAAAGTCAAAATATAACATGTTCACCACTAGATCCAACAAACTGCTATCTCAACCACTGTTATTATACACTAGCTTGTACTCAAATCACATTTACCAGGTTTAGTTGCTTTGAAATCCCACCAATATCCTTTGCTAGGATGATATCTTGAGTATGACATGGTTTCCTCAAAAGAACATTGCAAATGATGTACTGCAGACAGCTGCAATTAGAAAATGTTTGATCATGCAACCAAAGATCTCTCAAACAACTTGGATGATTTAGTGTATGTATTTTTGTTTAAGCATAACTTTCCAATCTGCATGGAATTTGGTAGGTTGACAGGTTGTGGGTTCGTTGACAGGTTGTATCAAGATTTTTGCTGGTAAGAATATGAGTCAGATCAGCCAAGGGGTTGTTAAAATACTGGTGTCAAAATAAGGTAAAAAAATATGCAAGAACTTTGTTCATCCACCAGTGCCAACTTTTACCAGACATTGCAAGATCTCAGTTCGGGTGAACCACTAGTAGAATAAATCGAAAAGGACAAAACATTGACGATTGATGACTGATTGATGACTCCAGCGGCAGTGAAAGGGTTAAAAATTATAGTATATATTATGATTTCTATTATTAAAAAAGCATTATCTTACCAATCGAGAGTTTAGAACACTAGCTAAATCAGGGGCTTGATATACTATTCCTGCAATGATGTAATAGTCAGCTAGGGGTATCACATGACTTGGACTTGATCTGTGTTGCTTCCGAATCACATACAATATTGGATCTTGGACATGAAGGAGTATATACTCCAGACCAGTCATATTCCTGTAAGTAATAAGGAAGTTTCAATCATCAAAAGGCAAAATATATACTTTATAGACTAGTAAACTAACTGGTTGCTAACTACTATTGGCCTAATACACAAGCTCAAAGTCACACAACGGGCTATGGAGAGGTATTCTTAGAGTTTCCTACGTGATAGTCTGAAATGAGAAAATCCATAAAAAAACCAAGGTAACTGAAGTAGCTCTCAGAATTAGAAATTTGAAGTGGCAGTAGGCTGGCCAATATAGCTTGCAAACAACCATTGGGGAGTAAAGGTTCTCGAATGGTGACCCGATGTACCGCTGACATTGTGAAAATTGTGAGAAGTTGGTAGATGGAAAAGGCTCAAGACTGTTCATCATGGAACTCTGGGGTAGGCCTATGTCGAGCAATGGATTGCTACATACTGATGATGATGAAAAATACATTAACTTACTGTAGCTGATCCATGCTGAGACGCTGCATTTTAACAACTTCATTATTGCATGTACGATCGAAGAATGGATTTGAACGCTCCGAAAAATAGTCCATTATATTTGAAGGACTCAACAAGGGTATCCAAGCAGAATCATGCCAAGATAAACCCAGTGGATTTTCATTAGAAATAGGTAAGTTTCCAATTCTTCCTGACATCATTTTAGTGCGTGGCTAAAATAATTGATGCCTGTATGTATGTTGAGCTGACTGGGGTGCAAACAGGCTGGCTTGGCCCTGCCCGTACGTTTTTTATTTTCTTAGCAACATGCACTACACAGACTAATACTAAATTGTGCTGTTACTTTTTACTTCACTTCACTATCATTTAAATTAAATTACAATTTTTGTTTATATTTTTAAGCTAGTAGCTCTGGTATATACAAAATTACTCTATGGCTAGTAGGTGGATTTTAACATTTCCGTCAAAAAATGGCAGCCACAGACTAAAGGAAGGAATTCCGCTTTTTTTTTTCGCCCTTACCGGCAAAGCTGCACCCTACCTAGCTGTCAAAACGTAAGGGCCTCTAGCTGGTGCTATTTACCCTAGCTTCTTCGCTGAAAGCCAAGACTTCCATGTCACGGGGATATCACAGAGGCCTCCCTAGTATGAGGTGGTCCATCCATCTGCGGGTATTGAGTTGCTTCGGCTCCGTTCCACAACATCTCTCCTACGTGGAGTGCGGTGCACCCAAGATTTATCTGGCCAATGGTCGCTAACTTCTTCGGACGTCCGGCTCCGACGGCCGCGTGTGCAGCGGGGCTATGGCATTTTGACGAGAGCGGTGGCAGTTGTCAGCGCGGCCGCAGTGTTCGTACATACGACGCGCCAACTGCACGAAGTCTTCAATGCTGGGGATTTGCAAGTCACGGGTGATAACCGCGTTCTTTACGTAGCGTTCTGCTCCTGTGCACACTCGTAGAGCGTTGAAGTTTTGAAGAAAACCGCCACCATATTCTTCTTGTTCAGAAGAAAATGGTGGCGGTTTTGACTTGACATTTTCATATTTACTTGAGATTGGCATTATTGACTGTAAAAACAGCAGACGCCAACGCCATAAAACTATAGACATAGAGTAATTTTGTATAGAAGAAGATGCGCGATTGCGCGCAGGATTGGTGCAGAACTAAACGGATCGATTCGATTTTATTTTATTATCTATCGACTACCTATAACATACGAATACGTGCTTTTTTTTCTTGTAGATTATCCAAGGATTACCAGTGTGATTACCAAAATAGTAATCACACACACCTGACTACTGCCTGCGGTATCGGGATATTTTTAAACAAAGGGCATTGCTCGAGCGACTACCGCGGCGGCGGCGATCCATCCAACACCAGACAGACTCCCTGGCTGGGCATACATAAGACTGTGTTACATCTCAAGCAAGATACTATTAAAAACCCAAAATCAGCTGAAAATGGCGAGTTTTATTCGTTGCTATACTGAAATTGATATTGAATCATTCGACTGTGAAAAAGTACACACGGATACTTCGGGAGATCAGGTACACAATCTTCATTAGCTTCTAATGTTGCTTACATTATTAATTGTATCTATGTATAATCGGATGATCCAAACCTTCTGGCCTGACCAACAAAATTCTTTCAGATGGATGTTGAAGATACCATTAAAAGAATATACAGGCAATTTGAGAAGGAATCATCCATTGATCCGGAGTTACCGAAACTAAAGAAGAATCTCCACATAAAAGTATTGAAAAGCTGGCTCAAGTCTTTGCCAACAAATTACGAATGCCTTGATGCTAGCAGAACATGGCTGATATACTGGATCCTGCATTCTTTGTGGATACTAAACGATATGCCTAATTCTGAAACATTAAAACACTGCATAGAGTTTATAAAAAAATGTCAACATGGAGACGGTGGATACGGTGGAGGGTATTTACAATACCCCCACCTGGGCACCACCTATGCTGCTGTTAATGCTCTCAGCATTATTGGTACTGATGAAGCCTATGATTCCATAGATAGGAGCTCCTTACAAAAATTTCTTTGGACTTTGCGAGATGTTGATGGATCTTTTGCTTTACACCGAGGTGGAGAACAGGATATCAGAGGGGTTTATTGTGCTGTCAGTATTGCTAAAATCACCAACATTTACACAGATGCCCTCTTTGATAAAACAGCTGAATGGGTAGTGAGTTGTCAGACTTATGAAGGTGGTTTTGGTGGTTGTCCTGGAATGGAAGCTCATGGTGGCTATGCGTTCTGTGGTATTGCAACCTTAGCATTGCTGAACAGGACACAGCTTTGTGATGTGGATTCCCTGCTGAGGTGGTGTGTAAACCGGCAGATGAGACTGGAAGGAGGATTCCAAGGCAGAACTAACAAACTAGTGGATGGCTGTTATTCATTTTGGCAAGGTGCTGCCATTCCCATAATCAGTGCAATATTAGCCAAGCAAGGTAGGTTTCTAAAATAATATAAATTTATGATATGCAATCAATATGTCGTGGGTATCAGTAACCAGTACCATGGGTATCACAACACCCAGACAGAACAAATATTTGCAGATCAAACATTTGCCCCCCAGCGGGAATCAAACCTGCACCCCTTGTGTCTCAGATGGGAAATCACCCGCTGTGCCTCATGGTCATCAATCAAATTTCAACAGGCCTTATTGTTGAATGGACACCACCAGTTTATTTTTTGGTTTGGGTGCCTTGAAAGTCTCTTTTTGTATGTAGTTTTTACAAGTCCAACTTCCTCCTTGACTGTGGCAATTTTAAGTTCATCATGCAGTTCTTCGGTTATGAACCAAGGTGCATTATATATAGTTTTGAGTATGGAATTTTGAAGTCTCTGGATTATGTTAACCCACCAGTAAACTTTTTTTTTTTTTTTTTTTTCAGAAAACAAGGATTTAATAGAACCCATCTTTTTTGATCAAGGTGCTTTACAAGAATACATCATTATTTGCTGCCAAGGTCGTGAGGGTGGACTTATTGACAAGCCGGGAAAGTGAGTGACCAAATTGATTGCTTTCTAGACATTTCCATACAGCGTGGGTCTATATTTCATAGAACCCTTATTAACCTTTTGTCTGCTTAAACACAGATCAGGCAGGAGGAGACTCAATAGATTTTATATTGTGTCTGGAACCTGGAACCATAGTCATGCATGAGAACCTTGTCTCCTGGAGATAAGGTACTGATGCATGACCAATCACCAAATAAACATATGGCTTGGTATGGAACATGAAGGGTAGGTATCTTTTTTTTTTACACAGGAGAAAAAGATTACCTGTTCAGAAACAGAGTTATTTACTTTTTCAAATTTAAAAGAAAGTACCTACCTTTTTTTCTTAAAATTTGCTTATGTATATGTTTCCAAAGAATTAAACTTTCTAAATCATGTAAATATTCAATAAATTAAAAAAAAAACTAAATTAAAGAAGAAATACCTACCTTTCATGTCTCATTAATTTGCCTCATTCTATATAGACACCTACCTACTAATAGTGTTTATGATTTCAGACCTAAAGACATCTACCACACTTGCTACACCCTCAGTGGACTGTCGGTGGCACAACATGGCACTGGAGCAGGAGACCCATTTGTCATCGGCTGCCCGAGCAATGAACTCAACAGAGTACATCCACTGCACAATGTTGCACCACATTTTGTTTACAATGCTGTACACTACTTTATCAGGCATCCACCACCAGTGAAGGACAAAAATTGAAAAAAATTGTAAATAGCTAATTCTCTAATTGAATAAACTGTAAATGGTACACATGACTTTCAGAGAAACAAACTTTATCTCTGCACTATTTATATTTAAAGCATAATAAGTTAACAATACATAATAAGCAATTGAATAACTTGCCCATCTGCACTTAACTTTAATTTCAAACAAATGGTGATGGAGTGTTTATAGGCCACCTCAAGGCACTTTTTGTAGTGTGTGCACTTTTATTCATACCTGGGACCAACATATTATGCCCTCTAAAGCTCTTGGCTGTTAATGCCACTAGCCCCCAACCATTTGGTGACTGTACCGAGAAGTTTGTTTAACTTAGGTAATACACAAACACTTCTTGACACACTAAATGAAAATAGGAGTTGACAAAGTTTAGTGCAGAAAGGCAAGTAATCTAATTAATGTGTTAAACTAGTACAAATTCTTCAGATTCAATATCTGTATCACTATCTTGAACATTAGGGACCACCCAATTCTGATCTGTTTCAAATATTGAATATCTAATATTAGGTACATCCATAACAGTAGCACGAGATCCATTGTTCAAACTAAATATAGGATAGTCACAGTTCGTTGAAACACCTTGCGGTACCAAGAATGTCTTAATGACATTTATGTATGTTTCAAAGTCACGTTGTGTAGCTAGATAGAAACCGATACAACAAGATGGGTCCATCTTGCTAAGGGGCATCTTACGGGGCGATCGACAGTGAAATGATTGCAGTGTAAAATTAGGCTGCCAAACATCCACCATTTCTTGGCAATAATGTGGATCAAGGTGTATTAGCCTGTCGTCTTGATATCCCACAAAGTACAAAGAATGTTTTGGCCTTCCTCCAATAATACCAATACAAAAGTCCAAAGTGAGTAGGGAAGTGAGACAAGGTCCATAGATGGGGTTAAATTTGTCTGACCCCAACTTTACAGGCACCAGCAAAATCAAGGATTTCCAGGCTCCATGTGGTGATGTACACAGTGTATACACATCTTGAATGTAGATAGTTGATTCCTGAGCAACATAAACCTCCAAATTATCGAACTCATAATTTTCTTTTGATGCTGCAGCCATAACAGCTTTCAGGCAATGGGCTACTGAGGCAGGCCCATACCAGTCACCAGGTTTCTTCCCTAAAGCTTCTCCTAGACTAACCATTTGATGAATGGATAGAGGGCTGTTAACTGAAGATTTATCTCCAAACCATTTTAATATCATTCGATGTAAACAGTCCTCTTGGAACTCTCTAGCATTTTGAATAGGCTTTTCAGGTGACCACCTCCATGATCTTCCAAGGAAATGACACACCAAAGCTTGAGCAAGCAGCATTTGACCACTCCTTAGCATGCACCCCCAACCACAATCTGTGGTAAATGTGGAACCTGGCATTGTAGGGAATTCCCTTCTGTAAGTCATCCAAACCCTGCTTATAAAATCTGATTTAAATCCTTCTATGCCTTCACCATATATCTGTTCTATGGGTTGGTGTACCGTAGCTTCTGTTCCGATTTCTGTGGAGGATTCTAAGGAGCCTGTGGGGCTCAATTTGCGGTGGTAGCATCGTCCCAGCAGCCATACCGGGGACTCTTTGGAGAAGCTTGTTTTTAACTTTACTGTCCAACCAAACTTTACGTTATTCCACATCGACAATAATTTTGATTCAACCTTCCCTTTGAGGTCCACTAACTCGTCATTGTTTTCGCGAGCACTGGAGCCCGCAGGAGTCGTGTCATTCTTGATAGATGTCGCGCTTTGTGTTAGAGAATTAGCGGGATCCGAAGGTTCAGGTTTGAGCATAACAATGCTATTTGAACCGTTCATTGTATAAAATCTGGTTCATGTAGGTACTCGGAAAGGCTCTCGATTGACCTTTCCAGCTATTGCATTCATATCATTGCCACTATAATAAACTTCATTATACTTTTCTTATGGGTTTAGAGGGGCGAATTATGTCCCATTTTAAGCACTGATATATCATTACATTACTGCAAATCAGAGCCAAATCCAACAACAACAAACCAACCTGGAATGGAAACAACGACTGTGTCTTTTTTTTTCTACATGGCTGGCTGACGACACGGGGCGGCGCAGTGAGTGGCGACTACTATTTCTACGCAAAAAAAAATGAGAACTAACTATAGTCACTATCTTCTTTTTTTTTGTTTTTCCCTTCCGTCTAGCTATGGCATCTTAGGCCTTACCGCCAAGTCTTAAGAGTATTTTTTTCTACTTTGTAGGTTAAAGTCAAGTCAGTTTTCAAGTTAGTTTGCTTCGAGAAAATAATAATAATATCTTTATTTCAGGCTACTTGACAAATTACACAAACATGTGTAATATGTCATGGCCCATATTAATAAATACCTTACAGACTAACATAATTAAACTTAAATAACTACACCACATCTCTAGCGACGGTATACAACTCCAGCTGACCAGGGGCGACGGCTGAGGCTGGCGGGACACTTGTGCGTAACTCTTGCTCTGCTGTTGAGAACGTGCAGTAGAAGAAGGCACAATCGTTGCAGGTTGCGATTTTGATGTTCCGAAGGCCGAAATCGCAACCTGCAACGATTGTGCCTTCTTCTACTGCACGTTCTCAACAAAAAGGTACCGCACGGCTTCGCCCGGGGTACTAACATAGTCATTACCATGTCATTATCATTTACATAACCTACTACCTAATAATTATGCCAAAAACGCTTTTGCGTTTTAGCGCGCCCCTGCCCCCGGATTAGGAAAGAGCCTATTCGGTCATTTGAAAATCTGGATAGAAAAAAAATACAATAGCCCCTTCGTCCATGACGCTACGCAAAAGTGACGGAACTCATTAGAAACTAGAGTTGCGGACTGATTGGAAACTCTGACTTGTCCACGACGCTACTGGAATTTCCTGAAACTCAGTCACTCAGTACACGATTTTATGTAAACAAAGTTTTGAAAACGAAAATAATTAACATGAGTAGTGATAATTCGAGCGATGACATGGAATTATTACTTCTCAAGTCACATAGACGTCAGAATCACTTAGCCCCTTCGTCCACGGCGCGACTCAAAAGGAACGCGACTGAAACTGGAGTAGCCTGACTGCGATAGCACTAGTATTTCAGGTCGCCAGGCGACTGGTTTCGAGAAACTGTGTGAAAAATGAACGAATAAACAGTAATTATAAGCCCCTTCGTCCTTCGTTTACAAAATCTATGATTATAATATGTATAAAATCAATGATGTGAAGTTGGCAGAAATGTCCAATAAAGGACGATTGCCATAAAAAAAAAAAAAATCGTGTTCTGAATTTCAAGAAATTCCAGTAGCGTCGTGGACGAATCAGAGTTTCCAATCAGTCCGCAACTCTAGTTTCTAATGAGTTCCGTCACTTTTGCGTAGCGTCATGGACGAAGGGGCTAAAACTAACTACATACTGACTGACTGATTTGACTGGCCTCATAGCTCAGTTGGTAGTAACTCTGCCTTCTGCGCTAGTGGTCGCGGGTTCGATTCCCGTACTGGACAAACATTTGTGAATAACACAGATGTTTGTTCTGTGTCTGGGTGTTGAATATTTATCTATTATGTATATCAGTCTCTGGTACCCATAGTACAGGCTATGCCTAGTTTGGGATCAGTTGACCGTGTGTTATATGTCCGGAATATATTTATTTATTTTATATATACATAATTAATTAAAGAATGAGTGGTTTCTATGTGGTTTACTAATACTTTCGTCGTTCTAATTAAATTTCGTAATACATTATACCTTCATTTATGGAGCAATACAGAGCAGACAGAAAACAGCTTGAACATTTTCCAAATTCGGTAGGTAGGTACTACACAAAAGTATTTTACTTAGCCTCAGAAGTCAACTTTATATTGTGTTATGCTTTCTTGGTCTGGAAAACCACAGCGCAAAATAAACATGTTGTTAACTTCAGGAGTAGATTCTAAAGTTTCCAAATATCCAAACCAATAAATAACCAGTCCTGGTCCAAATCTATTCCAATAGCAGAGCAGCTGTTCCTTCAAATATACTGAATGATTCTCTTCATCTCCAAACAGTGCTTTACTCTCAATCCAATTAACAATGAAACCATCAACTGCGATGGGAACATCTAGTTTAAAGTCAGGAGTCTTGTCGTACCCTCTAGCTCTTAGTATATTTTCATCTGAAAAAGTTATGTTCATTGTGCGCAGTTCTTTTTCTAGTCTCAGCTCATATTCTAGCCCAATAGATCTGAAACAATGAGAATTATGAAGTGAGCACTCTCTATGCATCTTATAAAGGGAGGGGTCTTACTGTATGAAGATTCCTTACTGTTTAATAATATCAGCATAAGGACCATATTGGTTGTCATTCATGATTCCCTGAAACAAAGTACAATTAATGTGATGTTAAATTAGAATTTAAAATTGGAAACAGTCACATGAATAAGTTCATAGTATTATCCCATTATTCATAATCACTTACAAACTTTACCAGCTCAATAAAAGTATTTCCATCTTTTGTTTACTGTTTCATGTGTGGAGCTGACTAAGTTGCAGTTTTCCCCCCGATGTTTTTCTTCACCGTACCGAGCACACATAAATTATAATAGAAAAATCCATCCAAAGATAGTGAGTGATTATGAATAAGAGGGTTAGTAGTTACCAGAAACACTTGATAAGATAAATCCTTGTCCTCAATTAGAGTAGTGTCTTTGAAGCATTTCTTAGCCATAGCAGGGTCAGAATAAGCACCTTGTAATAGAGATCTGGCAAACAGGGCCGGGCTGATACCTTGATTAGCTGAAAGTCTAAACAACTAATAAGGTCATAATTATATAGCATTAAATATTTAAGTTTTACAGATATTGTGACCAAACTGTTATGAACAACCAAAACATAGTAAGATAAGGTACTATAAAAAACCTCATACATACACTTGAATAACATTGTTCTTCTTTTTATCCTTCATAATCTGGTCAAATAACTCATGATATCTGCTTGATATTGAAGGTGATTTTCTATAGCTTTGCTTCATTGATCGTTGTATGAGTAGAGATAAAATACTGCCCATAGTCGCCGGTGCTATGCTAGATAAACATAGCAAAAATAAATAGGCATAAAAGTTAAAACTCTAATCGGTAGGTGATGAGGATTGCGTTGTCTATCAGCGCTGAGTACTTAAAAGTTGTTTTGTTAAAAAATTAAATAATGAGGTGTATGTACGTACTTTTTGTATTTCTTTTTAAGTTCATTTTCGGCTTTTCGGTTAAACGAACTCAATTTGGTGAAATCTTCTACAATAGCCTTATATTCATCTAAACTCATCGGTCTTAATGATGGTAGGTCTGACATGATGGTAAAATAATTTTTCCCAGTATACAATAGTAGTCTTTGAGTTAATTACAACAATAATTACAACATTTTAGCGCCGTTTCTTGACTGCTCATCAGAGATTGATTGAATGTACAGACTAATAAGCACAGAACACTATTACTCCCGAGCTAATAAGCGTCTGTACATTCAATCAATCTCTGATTCCAGCTTCGCTCGAAATAGCATCGGCCAAAATAAATCCTTCCTTCCACAGATAAACAGGCTCTATGAAATAGACGCATCCTATTGGTCTGTGAATTAGACTCTTTCCGTAGAATCATCCTAGTCTGTGCTGTGTGTGACTCTTTCTTTCATAATTTTGGGCTAGGGATGATTTCATTTACTATTTATATTATTTTCATGATTCTGAGCTAGAACGAACACTTAAAAAATATAAAAATGGTTGTAGGAGCATTTCCTATTGCAAAACTATCTGTTTTGTTGATTAAACAGATAAGTAAACCCATCGCCAATGTTTGTAAGGAGCGAGCTAAGAATAGTCCCTTCTTCAGAACTTATGTTTGTATGCCTCCAGCCCAATGTAAGTGAAATACTTTGTATCTTATTAGTTCTCTAAAGAAAAGTAGAGAAATAATCACAAATCAAGTACAATTTTTTTAAACATTTTTTACAGTTTACAACTGGTGTGAAGTGAAGGCAAAAATGTGGATCCTCAACTTGGGAAAGCCAGTCAATATCCCAGTTTTAAGTCAAGAAATGGCCATAGAACTTGGTGCTAATCTCCTTGGTGAATCAGTCATATTTATAATAGGTGCGGGACTACTCATCATAGAATATAGCAGGTAACTCTTTTTATCACTACAAACTAAGCAATATTTTTTAAATTCGTTATTTAACTAAGTTTTAACTTGTACTATGTAATAATTTCATCAGCACAGTGTTTCATGTTTTTCTCTATATCCATAAACTTACACTAAATTTATTTATTTATTTTTATTATAAATGCGAAAGTTATCAAGGATATTTAGTAGATGTTTGTTGTTCAATCCTGTCATAATGGCTCCACTAATTTCTTTGAAACTTGGAGCAGATGTAGTTCTTTACCTAGTATAGCATAAAGGTTACTTTTTATTTAGTTACCATGCAAGTGAAGCCATGGGCGCAAGTGTACTTAATAACTGCAAAATAAATATCTGAATCTATAATTTAAGCTATCTATAACAATTTCTAGATAGCTCAACTGTTTCTTTTGTATTTTGTAAATATTTATCTGTACTACTTTTTTATTGTAAATAAATGTTTTGTTTATTTTAGTATGTTTCATAGTACATAAGTACATTTTTATTTGCAGGCAAAGTAATAAGGAAACTGCCAAGGAAGCTAAGAGAGAGGAAGAAATGAAGCATATTACGAGTACTATTACTGATCTCTATTTCACTGTGCAAAGACAACAGACCCAGCTTAGAGAAATGGAAAGGCTGATTCATTCTATTGGTATGAAGTCATTTTTTGTTGACTTTAAATGAAATTCCTATAATTGCAGCCAAATAAAGTTTCAGTTGAGTTTTATTTAAGAAGAAAGTCAAAGAACAAGGACAATATGACAATGGCATCCAATCATCCCTTCCATCAATCGGGTCATCAGCAACTCTTGTGTAGAGCTGCGGGTAAGGCCTCTAGCTGGCGCTATTTACCCTAGCTTCTTCGCTGGAAGCAAAGACTTCCAGGTCATGGGGATTTCACGGATTCCACCTAGTTTGAGGTTGTCCATCTATTCCACAACATCTCTCCTACGCGGATCTCTCCCTTCCATATGTCAACCAGAAGTCAAGTTTCGTGAACTCACTGTTAACAAAGAAGGAATCAAACTGCCAAAAAAGTTGCCACAATATCATTCCCAGAAAACAATGTACTGTGAACACTTCCTAAATTGTCTCAGTCGCACTAGGATTTTTACACTGCATGCAATAATTATATTTCTTATTCGTTGTAGAATTCAATGGAGATCTTTTTTACCAGTGTTGTCTCTATTTACAGGTGGTGAAAAACCAGGGCCACCTCCACAACCTCAAGGATCCCCATCTGGGCCCCCACCCCCGCCTCCCTCTGCGGCACCCACCCCAGTGCCCCAAAACATTTCTCAACCTGTACATTATAAAAACTATACTGCTCCCACCCCTTACCCTAACAAAGGCGTTATACTTCAGTCTCTGAATTACATACAAATGGATGCTTTTAGTTCTTTATTTCCTAAGAATAGTGTAAATAACAATACAGACAACAGTGCAGATGATGAAAAAAAAGTAAATACTCATAAACGGGAACCAGCTATCCTTTCTGTGGCTTTATATAATATAGAAAATAACTTTAGAAGCTTGTTTTGAATTGTATATAGTTTGCTGATAAGTACCTAATGTTTGGAATATTACTTAATTTTAGTAAGTTGTTTTTTTAGTCTTATATGCTAACCACTGTTTTTGTATTAAGTTTAGTGTATTCAATCTTACAGTAAAACTAAGAAAGTTACTTTATTGTATAAATAATAGTTTAGATGATACATGCAATAAATTATTGTTACTAGTTAATTTACATTTTCACTAGCTGTTACCCGCGACTTTGCTTGTAGGATGTTTTGTGTGATGAAAAACATATTCATCACACAAAACACAGTCATCGAAATAATGGAAGTAGCTAAAAACAAACTAGATGGTCGGATGGCTTGAATTTGTTCACCAACAACGAAGTTTGTGCGTCCAAGGACTACGGAGATATTCAAGGTTTTGCTGACCATGACGAAACTTTCAAGGTCATTTTACGCGCGTTCTAGACAATTGACAGTACTAGGAATTAGAGCACAAACTAGAGCGTCTTGCTATCTTATAATTTTGAAAGTTTCAACGAAATATAATCAGTAGTTTAAAAACAAGGAGAAACAAGTATAATCTGACCGGTATTGAAAGACAGTTAAAAAGCGGGGTTACAGTAGTCAGCCATCTAGTTTTTTTTAGCTACGTCCATTATTTCGATGACATTCTGGGGGAACGTTTTAAACGTTCCTCCAGCATAATGTGTTTTACATGAATAACTTTTTTTCCTGTGGACGCACAAATTTGAAATTTCGTGCACAATTACACTAAACCATGCTCTAATTCCCTGCATACTTCAAATCCCGAAATTCGACAACATTCTGCTGGGGGAACGCCCACGATTACTCTTGTATTGTAAGTTTTAGAAACTCCACAGCGCCAGTGGGCGGGACGAGACTGCTCCGGTGGCGCGGGCGGCAGGTCGCCTAGTGTGACCGTTAATGCAGCAAAATGTAGTCGTATTTCGGGTTTGGAAGTAAGTAGCAGGGAATTAAAGCATGGTTTCCTGTTTTTTTGAATTGTAATGTGTTCAAATCAAATTATTAACGAAAAACACTTTCTGCTTGGGTAAAGTTTAAGCCTTCCAAACATTTGTCCTGCAGCGGGAATCGAACCCGCACCCCTTGCATCACAGACGGGCACCCGCCCGCTGCACCACCGAGGCCTAAAAGTGATACAAGTTGATTAAGGAGTTAGTGGGGAAAGGAAGTAAGGAAAGGCTACACACCTTGTAATGTCATTATTAAAAGGCTTTATTCCAACCATTCTTTCATATAAGTACAGTCTTGTGGCGTGATAAGACCAGTTGAGCAACATTTGTGTATGAGAGGACAGACTCCACACGGCACCTGGACCAGCCCTGGTGGAGGGATGAGTGATTCTATAGCCCTGAATGCTTTGCTTCCATCAGGATATACAGTGCTTTCAGCTTTGCCATCATAAACTAATGTATTTAGGATGGTGATAACATCTTCTACATCTAGGGAAACCTGAAAAAGAAAAATACTATAAGTAAATTACACTACAATTAAAGTTATTCCAAGTAATTTACATGTCATTAATAACAAAGCTTTGTCCTCTTTTATCTTCATCTTTATGCACATGCGAGAATGAGATGCCTTTAGGTACCATTTACTTTCATCATAGGTAGAAGGTCCTGTATTCCTTTATTTTAGCACTATCCAAAAATGTCCCTATAATTTGCTTTGTTTTATTATAATTTTTTTACATTTTAATTTCTCTACCAACATTGGACAGCTTGGAGATAAGTTCCAAGTAATGCGGTATCCTCAGATTTAAGAAAAGTTTAGATTGTATCTTACTTTGCTAATACCCAAATCAGTAATATACTTTTGGACTTCAGCAGCTGTAGCGTAGGACTGCGACCTGCCTATGATAGGACCTCTCGGGTTATTTTTTATCTTGTCTGCTTGCTGATTAAGGAATCTGAGACACTGAACATTCAGAATATCAACAAATTCTGACTCAAAGTCTTGATCCTGGTACCATGCTCCACCAGAAATAGATCTATCTGGTTCTAGGTTATAAAGCATGTAAACTTTTTTCTTTGATGCCTGGAAAATTATAAAACTAGATTATATTTAATTGTTACAGTAATATTCAGTTATGGTAAGAATACAGAGTAGACAGTAGACTTACATTTACACATTTCACAGCCTTGATAACTTTTTTCCCTTCAAGGCTTTTGAGTACTTTGATAAGCTGTGTATTAGCTAAGTTTGAGCGAACTCTTATATCTCGTATCCAAATACCCTTATTGCTAGCTTCTTGGATCAAATTATATACCACTTTTTCTTCATTGTCTGCACCCTTCACGGCCTGCTTACTGGTTTGAGTTTTAAGCCTGTAAGAAGGATGAATAGCTAACTAATTATTTACATAGTGTTTTTATAGTGTTTCCATCATGAGTTGTGAGGGCTGAGCGGCAGCAGAGGGGATAACCATCCATGCATATTCATTTATGAACAAAGTTGTATGACACCTAAAAATTAACTAATGTGCAGGCATATGCCAACTAACGATTCCAGTTTTTAAGCCTAGGTTTTGAGAGCAACACAATTCATCATGCGTGTCATGTGGTGATTGTGTCTCATTTACTCACCAAAGTTGGCCAACATACCATACCAAAGTTCATAAAGTTAAGTGTTTACTTACAATTGAATTTGAAAAGTGTTTGTTAATTAAAATCACAAGAAACACTTTCAAACATTCAAAGTAGCTCTAACTATCACACAGAGTGTAACTCAGGCTCAGTACGATTTATATGGATATCATGCAAATTAGATTTGAACCAATAAGTAGATACCTATATATTAGAGACCCTCCTTGATTAAATAAATCAAAATGTTCTTGCTGTAACAGTTCATTGATAGCTGAAACCAATTCGGCTGCAGATACTTCGGGCATTGCAGCTTTGATGTCATTATGCGATATCCCTTTTGGATTGCTCTTAGCGATAACTAATATCTTTTCTTTCAAATCTTCTGGTTTATTTGAACTCATAGTCGTACGCAAGTCGTAAATAAGTTTCAACTTTCAAGCAAATCGCACAAAGTTGGTAGAACGCATCTGTTGTTTTCTGTGAAGGAAGGCTGGGAACCCAAGAGTACATATGACTACGACTGGTAGCTGATGATGATAGGGTGGCAAGGCTAAGATCAAGTCTTGATCTTAGTGCCAAGAGAATTTAAGCACTACGTTAGTTAGAAAACAAACAAAATTAATGGAAAAAATGTGAAACTTGAGAAATTAATTCTGAATGAAATACGCACGCGCAGCTGATTTTGACAACTGTACGTAATGAAAACAGCTGATTTTGACAGTTTTACCTCGTAGACCACTCCGTCCACAGCATCTATTTAAAATATACATAGTTTGGCCAAGCGCAATAGCATTTTTTATTCGATACTCGAGAAATATTAGGAATTATACGTAAACAGAGTCTCGGTCTATAGAATTTTATCTCGAAGACAGAGTATCTGTCTACGGTTTAATCGGTTTATCTCTGTATATTCCATCCCTTAGTACATAGCTATTTATGTGTGTGTGCTATATTAAATTAATCACTCAGTGGCGGGCGGTGGCGGGTGCTTCTGCTTGTATATACGTAGATTCCATAGTCTGTGATTCCCTATTAGTCTGTGGCGTAGACAGTACTTTGTCTACGGTCTGTGGCTTCGGTCGGTCAATCTCATAACTGATCAAAGTCAATCAAAGACAGTCAAAGACCAAGATGCCAAATGCCAACAAAGTTACTCTATGGCATTATCTACGTAGTACTCCTTAGTAGTCTGTGGCATTAACTGACTGATGTTTGTGATTTTGTTTGTTTGTTTTTTTGTAATGGATCATTGTTTTTATAAAACAGTTGGTGGTGTGGATTTGAAACAAAACCGATAAAAAAATTGTCTCTAACGTTGTGGTTTTATTCTCTTTGTCATAGTCCGCTCTAACACAATGAGAAGAATACCGTATAAACTTTTACTAGTTTTATTTCTAACATGTGTAACTATTGTTTTTATGTTGAAGCTGTTGAATACCTCAATAGCAATAAAAGAACAGCGTTTTCAAGCCGCAAGGTATGGTCTCAGAGAACAAACTTGTATTACTACTAGGTATATAGCTAGAGATCGTTTAGTATATCTGACCGACCTTCCAATAAACACTGGAGCTCAGAATACAGAAGAAACCAGAAATGGCGTACGATGAAATTTGTACGAGCTAATGTGTCGCTAAAAAGCCTTGCGCATCTCCCGTGCGCATCTTTGTAATGTTGCAAGTTGGGAAACGGTTTACCAATTTTGGGGTAATGTTTGTATGTTGGGTATACGTTGGGTACTCTATTACTAATACGGATTACTACACTATAGGCCGCCAAACAACTGCGGTGCATAGCAAACGTGTGTTACTTGCAGCGCAATTAGTTTGCAGCCCAATACCTTTCTTTACAGCGAAAACCGCAGTCAATTACATCCCATATATCTCCAATAATTCTACGCATGATCACCTAAACCAATTAATTGAATAAACGAAATAAGATTGAGAATGGACGCATGCAATATTGACGATTTTAGACTGGCCTGGCTCAGTTGGTAGTAACTCTGCCTTCTGCGCTAGAGGTCGCGGGTTCGATTCCCGCTCTGGACAAACATTTGTGTGATGAACACAGATGTTTGTTCTGTGTCTGGGTGTTAAATGTTAATTTATTATGTATATCAGTCTCTGGTACCCATAGTACAGGCTATGCCTAGTTTGGGATCAGTTGACCGTGTGTGATATGTCCGGAATATTTATTTATTTATTTGTATGGAAGGGCTGAGATGGAGGACGGGATTCAATGTATGAACATTACAATTTAGTAAATAATTTGTGATTACGAATTCTAAATGTACTACTTAGATATGAAATGTGATCCCATCTTTATCTTTAACACGCCCAGTTTATTTTTTTTAAATGTTGGAACAGCACACAATGGCATAGTTTTTTTTTGTGACTCCGGATGGTTCGGCGTCCGCCGACTGACTGGCACAAATGAGAGTAGTTTCAGTGGTGACAAGTTTCACGCGTGCCATCCTTTCTGGTTTTTTCTGTATTCTGAGCACTGGAGGAATTGAAGAAGCTTCTGTATTCATTTTAGTACAAGACACTGTATCAGTGACTTCAAATATGGGATATCTACTGATGGAGCATGCATACATCATGCCCAGATGCATCTGACATGGAACTGTGTGACCAAGTTCATACAAATGCAAGCAATTTTATTCCATCCCTGATAGGAGACTGATCCTGGACAGCTCGGAACACCCTGAGTCATAAATGTGTGCCCACCCTTTACCTCATTTCCTCATTTCATTTTCACCCTCAATTTTATTTTTCTCGCCTTTTAAAGTATGATTAAACAAATTAATTTCCAGGGAACAATGGATTAGCACAAGGCACACAAACACAGCTAAATTACAAGACAACTCCAGAATAGTTATATCTTTTGTTGTTTGTGACTCCAGATTCAATGAATCCATTAATGTAGTGAAATCCATCCTCCTCTTCACAAGAGTGCATGTGCATTTTGTGATATTTACCGATGATGTTCTTTGGATTAAATTCAATGAAACACTGACTAAGATAAAAGCTGTAACAAATAATCAGCTTGGATTTGAATTGCACAAAATAAGTTTTCCAGAGCCTAATAGAGAAGACTGGTTGAATCTGTTTAGCAAATGTGCAGCTCAGAGATTGTTCATTCCTGTAAGTTCATACCTAATATATAAACATCTGTAACACTTTGTAGTAACGCCCAGACGGCCGAACGGATTTGGATGAAATTTGGCACAGAGATAGATTATAGTCTGGAATAGCATATAGGCTACTTTGTATCTTTATAAATTACCACGGTACCACGCGAGCGAAGCCGCGGACGGAAGCTAGTATGTTTATAAATTATTTCAGAATTATCTTTATGTACCTAACATGATTAAAGTAAATTTCTAATTTTACCTAGGTACATAAAAAGTAGCCTCTAAGCTGTTCCAGATAAAGAACTCGATGTATTCCAAGTTTCATCAAAATCGGTAGAGCTTTTACGGCGTGATTGAACCACAAACATCCTCGCTAACTATCGCATTTACAATATTAGAAGGATGATTTTAACAGTACCTATATTACAAATTAATTAAACATCACTGTAAATTTCAGAAACTAATATCTCACATAGATGCGATGATCTATGTAGACACTGACACCCTGTTCTTAGGGCCAGTTGAGGAGTTATGGAACTACTTCGGCCGGTTCAATGCATCTCAGATCTCAGCCATGGCACTCGAGGATGAAAACCCTAATGTGTCATGGTATCCAAGGTTCGCTAAGCATCCATTTTACGGAAAATATGGTAACTACTATATATACTCACATATTACTATACTCACTATCCTACATGTCCTATCCTAGGTAGTAGTACAACGATTTTCATAATATGTATGCTGTCCCGAAAGTAATATTAAGTTTAATTGGTTATAAAGTTGTTTGTTCTACAACATTTGGATATACCCTGACGCAAGACAGGCTTCCTACTTTTTTCGGAGGATTCCGTACCTTAAAGAGAAAAAAACGAAACCGTTAAAGGATCATTTTGTTGTCCGCCTGTCTGTATGTCTTATCTGTCAAGACTCTTTTTCTCAGGAATTGCATAAGATATCAACTTGAAAATACCAAATATACCTAAAGGTCTATGAGCTATATTGCCGTAAGAAAATCAAACTTCTAACTCAAATTAACTCAATGCAATAAAAAGATATGGCAATTAATGTCTAATTTTCGTATGCAAAAAAAACCTGTACTGGGTACTTCCAGTAACCTTTAAGTTAATAATAATGAATCCTACTAATATTATAAATGCGAAAGTTTGTGAGGATGTTTGTTTTTCAATTAAATTTGGAATTTAAAGATGTCTTTACCTAGAATAGCATAAAGGCTATTTTTTATGTAGGCACCACGCGAGCGAAGCCGCGAGCGAAGCCGCGTGCGGAAGCTAGTAGTCGATAATTTCTGACAAATATTTTGATGATTTTTTGTTTGTTTTAGGACTGAACTCAGGAGTGATGCTGATGAATCTCACAAGAATGAGAGAATTCGGATGGACTGACTATGTTACTCCAATCATGTTGAAATGGAAACTTTACATTCCATGGGGGGACCAAGTACGTCGCGTTTTTTTAATTTAGAAAACGAACTTCAATTTATAAGAAACTAGCGGCAGCCCGCGGCTTTACTCGCGCTGTACCCGACCGGATAAAAAGTATCCATGTTCTTTCAAGAATGGGCAACCAATGTACAATTTATATTTCAGGGGGCTCTAGAAAATTTTCATTCGCTAAGTTGGTGGTGGGAGAAAAGTTTAGGAACCTATGCTAGCCTATGCTGTGGTAAATTTTGTGTTTCGCTACTATTATTTATTTTACCTTTCAGGATATAATAAATGTAATATTCCACTACCACCCGCGCGCAGTGTACGAGCTGTCCTGTCGATACAACTACCGGCCGGACCAGTGCATGTACGGCGACGCATGCGCAGACGCCACATCTAAGGGCGTCTTCCTTCTGCACGGCAGCCGGAAGGCGTTTCATAATAACAAGCAGCCTGCGTTTCAGGTAACAATTTACTGTCACCAGCCTTGATCAAACGGCGAGCGATATGTCATCTAAAATGATACCTACGTCTTCTGAATAAAGTAAATTTTGAGTTTGGCTCTCATGAGCTTGCTATATCGTTTACTTTAACGCTCCACCCCAAATGTCAAACTCAAAATCGACCTTGTTTAGTAGAGAGAGGTAAGGAAATGGGGGAGGCCTACTTCAAATACTGAATGGTTAGCAAAATAGGTAGTCGAATTTAGTAATTTAACATACATTATCATCATCATCATTTCAGCCGTACGACGTCCACTGCTGAACATGGCCTCCCCCACAGACAGAGCGAATTCCTATCATGTGGGGGGATTTGCCCATACTCACCACGCTGGGCATGCGGGTTGGCGAGCGCAGTTAGAGCTATCGTTGTTAAAATGAGGGACGCTGCTGCCCATCCCCTAGCTTTTTTCCCTTAGTCGCCTCTTACGACATCCGCGGATAAGTAGATATGGAGGGGCCTATTCTTTAGCCGGGACCACCACGGCAATACATACATACATTATACATAGTAGAAATAAGGCTCATTTTATTTTATTTTATATACTAAAGATAAGGATCATTTTGAAAGGAATTTTGTTTGACAAACCTATCAAGGATATATCGCATGCCGTGGCCCATGAGTTCAAAAGTTCAATATCCTTTCTTACTTATAAATTTTGCGAGGGTATTTGGATGTTTGTGGTTCAAACGCGCCGTAACGGCTCAACCAATTTCGATGAGACTTGGATAAGATAGAGTTCTTTACCTAAATAGCATATAACTACTTTATATGTTTATGGAGTTTCACTACGTGATAAGATCCGAAATGAGGAAATCCGTAGAAGAACGAAGGTCACCGACATAGCTCTCAGAATTAGCAAGTTGAAGTGGCAGTGGGCAGGCCATATAGCTCGCAGAACCGATAACCGTTGGGGAGTAAAGGTTCTCGAATGGCGACCACGAACCGGGCGACGCAGTGTTGGAAGGCCCCCCACCCGATGGACCGATGACATTGTAAAGGTTGCGGGAAGTCGGTGGATGGAAAGGGCTCAAGACCGTTCGTCGTGGAACTCTTTGGGGGAGGCCTATGTCCAGCAGTGGACTTCTACAGGTTGTTGATGATGACTTTATATGTGATAGTTGATGATAGTTTCAAAAGTTCACCACTAGCTAGTCTGGGTTTATTACGCTAAAAGCTTATTGTAAAATTCAGTGTATCGCATTGAGCAGTGTAGGCATTTGACGCAGCGACGGTAATCATCGTAACACCATATCACGATACGCTTTTAGCGCATTTTACGATACGCTTTTAGCGTAACTATCCCAGACTCAGGCCTCAGTGCGCTCTACGTTTGTTTACAGGCGATCTACCAAGCGATAGATATGTACGAGCTCGGAACGGATCCTTCAAAAACATTGATCTCCAACATATCGAAATACATGGCGGAGTCTGCGACCTCGAACTGCGGAAACCTGAAAGCTGGCTTCCTTAGAGTACCTACGAATACGTTTAAACTGCTCTACTCCTTACCTGATAGATAGCTACCCTGGTAAGAATCCTAATCCCAACATGAAAATGCGAAAGTTTGTTTATTGTTGGTTGGTTTGTCCATCATTTCGACTGGCCTCATAGCTCAGTTGGTAGTAACTCTGCCTTCTGCGCTAGAGGTCGCGGGTTCGATTCCCGCACTGGACAAACATTTGTGACTAACACAGATGTTTGTTCTGTGTTAAATATATATCTATTATGTATATCAGACTCTGGTACCCATAGTACAGGCTATGCCTAGTTTGGGATCAGTTGACCGTGTGTGATAAAGTCCGGCATATAAAAAAAAAAAAAAAAAACTTTTTCGCAGCAACGGATCAACGGATCGGTGTAGTTTTTTGCGTGGATATAGGTAGTTAAATAGCCCGAGAACGACCTAGTCTATTCTGTATCCGGGTACTTACAACGCGAGCAAAGCTGCGGGCGGTTGCTAGTCATTCATCGTTTATTAAATTATGACACACAATACTCGTTAGTTTATTATTATAAAACTTGAAAAACTTTAAATACTTTTTAATTTTAATCATATACTTTTTTAACTATGAGCTAACCTAAGAGCATTTAAAATGATGTCATGTAACTCAAAAAAGTTTTATGGCCTTAATTATAAAAATCTGTTAAAAATAAACAATGTTTAAAGTATTGCCATCTCTTACTATTGCAAAACGAGAAAATTGTATATTTTTAACAATGCGATTTCAAAATGTAGGCTCCTATTTAAATGATTTTGCCAGAAAGGGCTAAACCAGAGACAACTACAAAATATTATATTCATCATATTCATATTATTTCAGCCGTTCGACGTCCAATGCTGAACATGGCCTCCCCACAGACAGAGCAAATTCCTTATCATGTGGGGGGATTTGCCCATACTCACCACACTGGGTATGAGGGTTGGCGAGCGCAGTTAGAGCTATTGTTGTTAAAATGAGGGACGCTGCTGCCCATCCCCTAGCTTTTTTCCCTTAGTCGCCTCTTACGACATCCGCGGATAGGTAGATATGGAGGGGCCTATTCTTCAGCCGGGGCCACCACGGCCAATATTATATTATGGTCCAGAAATCATAATGAAATGAAATACATCCCCAATCATCATCCCATAGTTCATTTCACTAGCTATCGGCTCGGGTGTTCAAACCAAATGTGGAAGGTGAATATGTTTTCTGTTCTCCGGGGGCCGATTTTAAATTCCCTTTATATTTGATGCCACAGTAGCATTCCAAGAGAAATTACTACAGTGCGCCTAAAAAAAATGTACCAAAATACATAGCGTTTATAAGTAAGGGGGTTATTGATTACCTGATGTCTTTGTGCAAAACATATTTTAAGTTCGAATTTATAATTTGATTTATCTTCATAGTTATTACGATGATGCAGCAACTATTTTAAATAACTAGAATACGTAACTCGCGCGCACTGAAGCTAGTTAATTTTTTGTCAATTAATTTTTTACTCACTAAAGTCTTGTCCTAAGTCCATATCTTGACGTCAGACGATTTTAATGATAGTCTTCTTTTTTATGGTTATCAGTAGCCTTAAGAAAAACCAACGACTAGCAGATTATTGTTAGGTTCTGAGAATAATAAAATTGGTCTAGTTATTAGCCAAGTAGGGCTTGCAAATATTCGAAACTGTAGTATTCGAATAATATTCGATCATTTTTGGGTGGTATTCGAATATTATTCGAAACTTTTAAATGTTAGTTTTAACTAGTTTTTTCGGCAGAAAATCATCACAAAACTGCGTAGGAATTCTCCAAAAGGGCTTAATGTGAATCCTAGTTATCAAAACTACAAAATATTTAAATAAGTTTACTTCAAATGAAATCCGAAAATTTGGTTCATATGTCATTTCCAGTTTAAAAATTATAAAAGTGTAGATTCACGAAATTTGTTATAGTAATAATGCTCAAATTGTTTAAAAACTCAAATTACATAGTTTAGAGTAGTATAAAAGCTTCAGATTACGGCATTTTGTCATACTTCAAATTATTCGAATATTCGATTATCACTATTACAAATATTCGAATAAAAAAATACAATTGCAAGCCCTAGTGCCAAGTAACATCAAATAAAGTAGGTAACTTTACATATTTAAATAAATGATATATTCGTTTTATTTAGACTGTCCTCATAGCTCAGTTGGTCGCTCTGCCTTCTGCGCTAGGTCGCGGGTTCGATTCCCGCACTGGACAAATATTTGTGTGACTAACACAATGTTTATTCTGTGTCTGGGTGTTAAATATTTTTGTATATCAGTCTTTGGTACCCATAGGTACTCTGGTACAGGCTAGGTATGCCTAGTTTGGGATCAGTTGACCGTGTGTGATAATGTCCGGAATATTATAAAAAAAAGCCTAAAATAAGACAAATGGCATGAAAAGGAAGTTTGCTCTCTTTCGCTATCAGAGAAATACCAGAACCTGGTGATCAAAATCAAAGGTTACTCAATTTAATTCATTAGATTTGCAGTCGTAGCAGCAATGATACTCACCACTACTAAAACTCAAATAAATCCAACGCATCCAATATTTTTTTATACATCTATCCTGGCAATCAATCATGTGGCCCTCCTGTTGGTAAGAGGTTACCGTAGCCTATGAACGCTTGCAATACCAGAGGCATCACGCACGAATTTCCAACCCCGCAGCGCCTAAAAGAGCTCTGGCAACCTTACCACAGGAACATAACATTAAACAAATAATGTTATTTGGCTGCGATCTTCTGTAAGGCGGAGGCTACCTCCTCTACAATAGACAATGACACGATTAAAAACGTAAACAGTTTTAAATAATTAGGCTTATATAATATGATGAATACGGCGGATTCCAGTATCAATTTGAATATCTAAAGCCAATCAAGCATCCTACTAATATTATAAATGCGAAAGTTTGTGAGGATGTTTGGATGTTTGTGGTTCAATCACGCCCAAACGGCCGAACGGATTTGGATGAAACTTACTAAAGTTGTAGATTATACCCTGGAATAGCTGAAAGGCTATTTTTATCCCGAAAAACATCCAGAAAACCCAAATAGGATTTAAGGGGATTACAGGAATACTCATCAAACCTATTTTGAATTAAACTGTGACAACAACAAACATTTGACAATTCGCGTCATTCTAAATTTTGTAAACAAAGTATTTGAACCAATTTGAACATTGTTTTACGATAAAATCATAAAATCTAATTTAAATGAACCAGTATCCGTGGCAAAGTAGCAAAGCGAGCAAAGCCGCGGGCGGAAGCTAGTTTTATATTTTATAATAAAATAAAGACGATCAAGTGCGAGAACTCGCGCCCTGAGGCTTCTGTACCATTACTCGGGGTCAGAAAAAAAAATCCCAAGTATAGGAAGTGACAAGCTTATATTTTGCGGTCCCTCGCGTAATAGTTCCATCATCATCATAATTTCAGCCGTAGGAGCCACTGCTGAACATAAGCCTCCCCAAAAGATTACCAGAAACAATCAATTGGGAGTATTTGGCCATACTCGTCTCGCTGGGTTTGCGGTTTGGCGAGCGCCACACGATTCTTACTCTTCTGACAGACGTAGGTACGTAGCGATACTTGTCAGTCTTCGGAACCCAAAAAAACCTTTGTGCTTTCGCTTCGTATGGATTAATCTCATTTGCCCAGAACCACACTTATACACGGTAGTTGAATAAGGTAATGATCATCAAGGAAGCGGATTGTGGACCCTTGTACACCTAACTTGGATGATTGACAACACCTAGCATTTGATGAGGATGTTTGGATGTTTGTTATTCAATCACGCCGTAACGGCTCAACCGATTTCGTTGGAACTTGGAATATAAATAGTTCTTTACCTAGAATAGCATACAGGCTACTTTTTATGTAGGTACCACGCGAGCGAAGCCGCAGGCGGAAGTTAGTTAATGGTTACTTTACCACGGTCAGAGTAAAAATTATTTGTTTCCATTGATTGCGTGATTTCGTCGTGCGTTACGTCGTGTTCATACACCGTGCAATATGATCATTAAAATTATCCTTATCTTTACTGGATAAAGACTCCATTTTGAATTTTAAGGGGCTTTTATTTTATTTTTTGCGATATCGTACGCCCTCAAATGCCAAATTCAAAATTCACTCAGATTCGGGCACTGCGCGGACTCGATTAGGACTCTGATACGGACTCGGACATGTATTGCCTCTTCCGTGGATATGTACAGAGACTTCTACATATAAAAATCTGGTTACAAAAAATAAAAAGCCATAGGATTAGGAAGTATTAAATATGAGTTCTTGAGTATTCCTAAAAATGGCGGAGATGCATAAAAAATATTCTAAATAGGATCGAATTTTCTTATTTTATGGAGAAGTATTTGAAAAATATAAAATAGTAGGTATAACTACTCCCAAATATATTTTATACAGCACATATTAATTTATCTTTCGTACAATTTGGTACGCAGGTGTACTACTACATACGCCAATAAATTGAAAATGGAATAAACCAATATGTATTTAAAAAATATTCAACTTTTATTTTATTTTATACAGACTTCATTTTACATGAGAGATATGCTGGTTGAACATAATACGAGCTTATGGCTTTATTTATATATTATACTGTTTGTGTAACAGTAATCATCATCCTTTCTCATCTCATCTTAACTCTTGTTCATCGGACGGAACCTAGGTTACTTGAAAGTATACAAAATTAAACTTAATTTATTGGGTGTGTTTTTTTTTCAGGGCCACGTAGGCGTAGTCTGAAACCGTGAGAGTAATCAAAAAGTGATGCTAGGTTATACGGTCTCGATTTTAAAAAGCGATACCAAACTTTTTGAAGACGTTCCAATTTTAAAAAGTTCATGAACAGAAAAAATACAGCAGAAGAGGATACCGTAACTCCTAACATCACTTTTCGATTACTCACACGATTTCAGACCTCGCCCGAGTGGCCCTGAAGAAAAACACCATAGATTACAGAAAGTCTTTATAGCTGAGTAAAAATATTTGTACCACATAAATACAAAGAAGTACAGGTACATACTGCATCTAGATTTATTCAAACAGTGACTATGATAATAAAAAAATATCAAATTAAAAATACATTTCTTTATTTTTTGGAGCAAGGGTACCCCATTCACTCACCTCCCGACGCCCATGATCACTTCAACAACTGTTTCCCGGAGGGGTAGGCAGATACCACGGCTATTTTATTAATCGTCATCTCATTAAAACGTGTGCAATTGTGCAATAATACCGAATTTTATCATTATTAGGTATTGATACACGTTGATTGCAGCTTGATTTATATTACTTTGTTTTGTTTGTTGCAACTTATTCATCTATTACATAGGTACTTCGAAACGAGATAATCAATGGTTTGAGACCTGGTGATAATAATACTAATTAATACATTACTATAACAAACTCATACATTTGTGTAAGGAGAGATGTTCTAGTGTAGCTAGAACCTTACTGACCCATTATTATGCCAAAACGTCCTTAAGTAAAACCAAAGACAATATAGTAGAAAAAACTCTAGTAATACCTACTTACTATAAATAACTATTTTACAGTTACATTGATCCAAAGGAATAATTATGATTTGTTAACCGCTGATTCTAGCGGAAACTTCGAAACACACAACATTGTTAAGTTTCTTGTCTTGCAACGCCCATTCCACTTTGACTGGTATACTAGGATAAAACGAGAGGATGGGGAAGGCATCCTTATATATGTACTTGACGCCGGCTTTGAAGGGGCAGGACGCCTGCTCTCCAGATTCTGAGTAGACCTTATCGCAGATAGAGTTTCCGTGTACCCCCACAAACGGAACGGACACACCTAACACGTCGGCCATCACGTAGTTTGTCAGATCTGGTAAGTCAGCCTCTGTGAATCATAAAGGTTTTTGTTAATAATGAGACTTGTAGTACTGTAAATCGGGCCTTATCTACCGTATCTACAAGTTTTCAGTTTTTCAGAGTGTTTCATACCATGTTTATATACCATTCCAAGAGGGGCTAATTCTATCGACGAAACGAAAGAATATTAGAAAAAAAAATCCTCAACTTTTCGGTTAAGCTGTTATTGTTCCTTTCATGGTGTTTTTAACTAAGTTTGAGTTCAAGAATACCTACTACCTAAAACCGCTGAATAATTGAGTTGGATGGAACTGATTTGACCCTAAAACAGCTAATATTACCTATATAGGTATGCTAATCCCGAAAGGGACTTATTTTAAACCCAATTGGCAATAAAGTTTGTTTACGACTTTGGTAAATATGACATTTTACATTGAAAAAACTTTGAAAAAATCAGCTGTTTTAGGTAGCAATCTCGATGCTGAAGTTATCGTAGGTTGAGTAATTAGTTATAAAGGTGATCAAAATATCAGTATCAGTAGATATAGTAAGTAGAGGGGAACAACCTCTTTAAAAAAATATAAGGCGGGAGAGCGATGGTGTGAGAGTTCTTGGGGCTTCTGACCCCTTATGATCGATTCCTGGCCATTGCTTCCTGGCCGTTTTTAGGGGACCGGAGGGTGTGAGGGGGTGAGAGGTAGCCTCTACCAAAGAGGACGTGGGTGGTCGGAGCGGGATTCCCCCGAAAAATTAGGGATCCATGATGGATTTGCCCTCGTAAAAAAAAGGGCACAAAACACCCCACAGCGGGAAGTCAGTGCAGGTCTAAACACCCTCAATTAGAATGACAACAAGCAAGCAACGTTGTTGGAGTAACTTACCCGGCGTAAAGCCGATGATGACTTGTTGGTTTGTGCCCTTCTTCAGTTTGCAGGGTATCTTCTTGCAAGTGCCCAGCTGCACGTCGTTGCTCAGGCCCTCTATCGATTTTCCTGGAAGAATGAAGTGCTCGTTACATAAACTGCCTTTTTTTATACTACTAAGGTGGCAAATAAGCATACGGACCACCTGTTGGTAAGCGGTTACCGGAGCCTACGAGCGCTTGCATACCAGAGGCATCACGCACGCGTTGCCGACCCCCTCCCCCCTAAAGAGCTCGGGCAACCTTACCGCAGGAACAAAAACTATTTGAAACAAATAATGTTATTTGGCTACGATCTTCTGTAAGGCGGAGGTACCTCCAAGGCGGGCTCAATTTAGAGCGAGAAAATCTTGCTGTGCCCTACCTCCTCCCTATACATACCTACCTAATACCTTTGCATACCTAGGTACAGGAAACGTTTCAATAAGAGGACGGGCTTCCCTCGCGTGGTAAAAAGTAGCCTATATGCTATTCTAGGTATAGAACTCTTATCTATTCCACGTTTCATCGAAATCGGCTCAGGCGTGATTGAACCACAAACATCCTCACAAACTTAATAAAATTAATGTACGGACATTAATTTTATTATGTTTAAAATGTCCGTGAATTAATATGCGGGACATAGGTAGGTACTTTTCCTTAATTAAATTAATTTCCATCATTTATTTATTTATTATTTATTTAATCTTTAATGCACACAAAAAAACAATGTACAAAAGGTGGGCTTAATGCCAAGGCATTATCTACCAGCCAGCCTGATTGGGTAGAAACAGGAGGTTGGCGTGACACTGCAATAGATTAACATTTCCGACGATATCGGTAACAAGAACCATTAGGTTATTGTAACTGTAGGCTTAACATTTGTATACCACTGCAATTTATTAGCTGCAGTGATTGTCCTCAATTCATCAAGGTGATCAACTCAATCTAAGGTTTTTCAGAAGTACAGAAAATATTTGTAGATACAGCCGTAGCCGCCTGCACTGATATGCAAACATTTATATATATTTTTTTTATACCACTGAGGTGGCAAGCAAGCGTACAGCCCACCTGTTGGTAAGCGGTTACCGTAGCCTATGAGCGCTTGCAATACCAGAGGCATCACGTACGCGTTGCCGACCCCGAAGCCCCTCCCCCCCCTAAAGAGCTCTGGCAACCTTACTCATCGCAGGAACACAACACTATTTGAATCAAATAATGTTATTTGACTGCGATCTTCTGTAAGGCGGAGGTACCTTCCCAGGCGGGCTGCTCCAATTCAGAACGAGAAAATCTCGCTGTGCCCTACCTCCTCCTAATTTTAATCATGATTGAACTGTACCTACTAAAAATAACATGTACACAGCAAGAACTCAAAAATTGTGTACCGAACTATTAACCTTTGCCATTTTCAACTTTACTATGTAAATGTAACTACCATCATACAACATACTATCATACTAATAAAATTACCTTTACACGGGTAAAGGTAATTTTCCGAAACCCAGTCGGTGTTGGTTAAGGTACATTTAATATAAAGCCCGTGACACCTATAAGAATTTATACCTACCTACCTCTACATATTGGGTCATCCTAATTTCTTTCCGCGAAATAGTAGAATATAAGTATATTAACTGAAATTACAGAGCTGAGCTAACTACGTATATAAATATACCTAAGTACTTATTTAAAATTTTACAAGACGTAAATACAAGTCATAACATATGCGCAGAGATGAATCACGGAACCGACGCGACGACCGTGTACTGCATTATATTATTTCGAAAATGCGAACTGAATTTGTAATTTATTTTGTTTATGATGGAATTGCTTTCGGAAGTCATAAGCGAGAATGATTGAACTCTATAACAATAGCTATAAAATAAAATTTAACAAAACAAACACGTTCTCAAGTATTTAAATAAAAAACAGATGCATAGAAATAGTAAAGCAAGTGTGGTGTGGTGTGTTGGACCCACATCGGACTGGTGCACATATTCGCAACACAACACGACACTTATGCGCATCTTACCATACATAATAAACAATCCTACTAATTTAGTATCTTTTATAAAAAATACGAAAGTTTTTGAGTGTTTAATGTTTGTGGTTCAATCACACCGTAACGGTTCAACAGATTTTGATGAAACTTGGAATAGATAGAGTTTACCTAGAATAGCATAATGCTAGAAGTAGCCTATACGGTACTTTATATAAAGGTACTACCTACGCGAGCAAAGCCGTAGACTAGTATGAAATATATGGATGCGATACAGATGTGGCTCATGGCGCGCCACAACAAATACACAGGCGGACACTGAAAAAGCTTTAGCGAAATAAATAAAAAATTAGTGTTCCGGGATCCCTCGGCGTGTGAGTCGGTGAATTTTTTTTTACAATCAAAGTAAGACGTGATCTGAGTTCTTGAGTGGGTCTCATACTCAAAAATTCATATCACGTCTTTAAAAATATTACAAAGATCCGTACCTAAATATAAAGTTTTGAGTTGGTCATTTTGTTAGAGTCAACTGTTCCAACCCGATCGCTTGCCTCATATCTCGAAACTTATTAAGTAATTAGTCGAAGTGTTGCGAAATGGTTTTATGTTGATCAGTTAGGTACCTACTTGAATGTTATATGCTACTGCCTCAAACTTTAATGTGCTGTGTCGTGTCACCAAAATGTAGGTCCGTCCGTAAATGCGTGTCCGTCTATCTGTCTGTAGGCAAGTCCGTCTCACCTAGTCAGTTGCTAAAATTTTGCAAAGAAATGCAATAACGGTATCGCTTAAAGTTTATAAATAAAATCATTGCGAAAGGGGTTTTACGAGGTACCTCTTCTACACGTAAAGTGGGGATGATTTTTTTTTTAACCCATCGTGTGAGGTATCGTTGGATAGAGTAGTCATCTTTGTTAGAGTCAAGTGTCTCCTGTACCTACTGGCTAAACTGCTATTTAGGAAAACCAGAAATTGGTTAAAAATTGTAGCATATAGGTAATATACTGACATATATCTAAAATATCACAGCTTGTAGGCTTTACTAGTTTAAGGCTCAGCGCAAACGAGCTGCCGACCACAGCCACAAGTGGCCAATAATACTTTTCGTAACAAGCATTATGGCCGGTGGCGACCACTCGTGAGCGGCCAGTCCTTACAAAATGTATGAAAGTCTAAAAGTGTAGTCCGCAGGTTCGTCTGCGATTAGCCAAATATTTCACACGTATTTGATCCATAAATCTTTGAGACTGTTACAACCGCCTCAACAAAATCGCAAAGTTGATGGTACACTTTATTTATTTATTTATTGTATTTTCTATTAGACACTTGTCGTGTCTAGATGTAGTTTTAATTCTTGTTCGTTTCATCTATCAGTCAGTACAAGGTTGACAACAAGATTCATCATTACCTACATGTATACCATCTCGGAACGGGTCTATTTTAAATATTAATATTAGCGAAAATCAATTAAAAAAGAAAATTGTTTTTCCCAAACTTTTTCATATATGTACTTAGTTGTCTTTGGTATTTTTATCATCTTTATAACTTACTAAACGTACGAGACGTTCTGCATCAAGATTGCTTCTTAAAACAGCTTAGGTATTCATATTGAGCTTTTAAACAGATTTGACCCCAAAACCGCTGATTTTTGCATAGAGATTTTTCAATGAAAATGTCGAATTTACCAAAGTAGTGAAACAAACTTTATTGTCAATTGGGTGTAGAATAAGCCGATTACGATGTTATGATTCACCTTGTATAGACAATAGGTACGTAGAATAACTAGGTGAAGTGAACTAGCACCTAGAACTCGCCCCGGTTAGCCCTGACCGTGGCCATAGTACGTACCAACATTTCTTAAGCCCTTGATGTTATTGCTTGTTTATATTAGTTAGCTCTTATAACATCTACGTCAAAATAATCTTTTTTTATATATTCCGATATCCGGACATGTTTTAGATGAATGTCATATTGGCTGTAAGAGATACTTTGACATTCGATGGGTTTTCGACCCATTGGTTTTCGAACAATCACCAATGGGTTTCTACTTTCGAAAAAAATAATTGCGATCTCTTTTAAATGCTATGATTAACGCGAAATGTGTAGCAGATGAAATGAAAAGGTCATGGCCTACTGTATTTATTTATACTTATTCGGTAGGTTTATTTATAGATTAATAAATTTACAACCCACACATAAAGTAGCCCTGCCCTTAGCCGTGATCTGGTTTGGAATGCACAAAATTACTTTTATCAAGCTTTTATCCAAACTTGGTGGACAAAGGGTAATGTTTCAAGGTCTCAGAAAAAGTAATGGAACATTCAGAAATGTATCGTCTATACCCCCTGTGTCTCTCTCTACTAGTAGTGCTAAGCAGTAGTGCCTAAGAAAAGAAAGGGTCTTGAAGTTGTACCTACGCTTCATACTCATCTATAAACTAGTGGTTCGCCCCGGACTGAAGATGATCGCTGAAGCATTGAAAATCGCATTTTAGCAGGTTCTAACTAACTAATATACAATCTTACCTGAACCGCGAACACATTGAAACTTCGCCAAATGGGAACTCATGTTATAGGTACCTATTGGATTTCAAATTTTACTATTTTCGATATAGGTACTTATCTCAAAAACGATACCTAATGGCCTAGATTCTAGGCTCTGGAATAAAAATAAATATCGTTACGCAATGTATTGAACAAATCTCTTTCTATTTATTAATATTATAATTATACCTATGACACCCCACGTCATATATTTGTATAACTTTTTAAAAACCCCTTTTGGGCGCCTAAATCTAAGCAACCCCTTAGATTTAGGCGAGGTTCGAAAGTTTTGCTCTAAATAAACATACAAACATTCAACGCCGATTCGTACAAGTTGCTTGAGTGACTTTCGTTCGCTCGATCAAAAATACAGAAAGAAGAAATAATTAGGTACTACTATCTCCAAACACTGTTATCAGATCTTCGCCAAAACCACAGATAACATAATACTATCCAAAACTAAATGGAACTACCCTGCAGGTACATTCATTTTTTCTGATTAACAACTTCGCTAACTTGAAATTGGTCTAGCAAGAAGCCTAAGGGCGCGAAACCGTAGACCGAAAATAAAGATATTTTTTATATTTTAATCTTAATTCCAAGTTAAGAGATTTTTAATCATAAAACTGAAAGTATCAAAATTACACATCAAGGTTTTTCACACAGACACGGGAAGGCCAATCCTCCATCTTGGCTTCAGAACCCTAAAAATAGGCGAAAAACGAGCTAGACACACAAGAAGCTAATTCAATAAAAGCTTATAAAAAAAGGCCTTGATCTTCTTGATGTTCTTTTGATAATTTATTATCTGCTAGGGCACAAAAAAGTTCGCACAAAAACCTAAAGTTCAATTTGAATTCAGTTTCCTACGATCCTATTATTACTGAGTAGGTAGGTTTATCTTCAAGTCACTGTAATAAATTGTTGTAGTCACGTTACGCCAAAGATAACTGAGTACTTACTACTTTGTCTATTGTTACGTTGATTTGTTAAAATTTGCTCAGCCAAACCTACAGGTTGATATTTTCGGTGGGACTTGAGAAGAACTTAATTTCGATAAAATTTGGAACTGCTTATTATGAAGAATGTTTTTTTACTTTTCTGCTAATTTGTTATGAGTATTAGTATTACGTATTATGTTTATGACGAAACTTTGTTGTCTGTATGTCTGTCTGTCCGCACTCTTGGACCGGTCGGTGGGTATCTCAAAATATGATATCGCTTCATTTTCGGTCTAATTTGCTGGACCGATTGATTTCGGTGCCAATTTCGGTATTTACAAGATGATTCATAATTTGTATACTATACCGAACGGGGCTATTATATCAGAAAAAGAAATAATATCTACAAGGAAATAAATAACGATATCTTTTTTTAAGATATTTACCCGAACTCTTTCAAATCTGTTTTTTTTTGTTTTCTTATCATCTTTTTATTTAAATATAATAAATAATATTCCGGACATATCACACACGGTCAACTGATTCCAAACTAGGCATAGCCTGTACTATGGGTACCAGAGACTGATATACATAATAGATATATATTTAACACCCAGGCACAGAACAAACATCTGTGTTAGTCACAAATGTTTGTCCAGTGCGGGAATCGAACCCGCGACCTCTAGCGCAGAAGGCAGAGTTACTACCAACTGAGCTATGAGACCAGTCAAATTATTATTATTTACCTATTTATACAACCGCATTAATAAAATACTTAACATCTACCACCTTAACAAATATAACATCAAATCTGCTCTCACAAAATGGTTGCTGAACCTGGATTATAAAACCACTGAAGAACTTTTGGTCCACAACGTGTAACCGTAGAACTAAGATAAGTACTAGGTAACCTTATTTCAAAAATATAATATTATAATATATAAGTAATTAATTAAAAAACTAACAATCCCCCTCTAAGAACATCACTAAAAAGATTAAAAACTATCCTTGTTTTGAGACAGTAAACACATGCACACATCTTCACACACATACACACACACGCACGCAATTACTCAACGCACGGACGCATACACAAACTGACACAATACATACATCAATTACTCTTAAGCACATAGACACATCACTTTACACAAAAGTCTTGTAATCCATTTCATTTTCATTGTATTTAGCTTCATTTCTGGCACGTCCGACAAACATACAAATATATAAATAATCAGTCCGAATGTATGTAAGCAAAGGCTATACCTTGTGGTGGTGGAGACAATGTTAGGGATGGACACCAGCCCCCCGAGATACAGCTCTACGCTAGTTCGGGGGATGGGAAATATTCATGGCATTGTCTTTGTCACGGTTGGCATAGCTTTTCTACATTAGATTAGTTGTAGGTTAGATAAGGTTGTCTGGAAGAAATCGCTGCTTGCGATAAGACCGCCGATTGTAGGACAAATTGTTTTAGTGTTTTTATTATGTATAAGTACATGTCTTACATTGTGTCCTCAATAAAGCATTATATTATTATATTATATTATTATTATTATTATTAAACGTACATAAGATTGGTACCTAAAACAGTTGAATAATTGAGTGGGAACTGATTTGACCCCCCAACAGATGATTTCGTAGTGTTATTTCAAATAAGAATGTTGAATTTCCAAACAGAGAACACATTTTATTGCCACTTGTGTGTAGAATAAGCCCCTTTTGGGATAGTATACATATTATAAATCACCTCGGATATACCGTTTCATTCGGTAGTAGGTAGGTACGTAACCTTTTTATTACGGAAACCAAAGGAAAACCAAAGGAAATACCTAACCGTTTCAATCGGTTACCGGTAGCCCTTATGAATGGATTTTCCGAGGGTACCTGCCTATAAATTAAATTACGGTTGTTGCGAATACCAGCATCCATATCAATTAATAGTGAAAGTATTTCTCGGTAAATACTTACTATAAATAAAATAAACAATTTTTTTTATCATAGGAGGTACTTACTATTTTTTAAATTATCTTAAGAAAATCATTTAAATCAGCATTTGTCGCTGTTGTCAATGATAAAACAAATAATCAGTCTAAATCAGAAACTATACAAAAAAAACAAAACAAACAACGAGCGTCTCGGTCATCAATGGCATTTACTTTAGCACTATTTGCATATAATTATTTTATTTTTAGGTATGCGAAACGTGATCTAATGCGCGATTGTCTCGCCTGGATGTTGGGAAGAGCCCAAGTCAAATAAGCAAGTATTTGAACGTGATATTGCGCCACACGTTAGATTTTTGTTTCCTTGGTAAATACGTAGTTATGTGGTTTATTTATTATTATACTCGTACCTTTACAAAATGTCAAAAGGCTCTAAAATATAGCTATACTAAGGATTGCAAATGGATTTTAATGTGTTACTCTTAGTCCGACTTACTGAAACCTACTCTGACGATATGAAAACGAGAACAACCCCGTTTAACCCCCAAATAGAACGAGGAATGTTATAAATTTGAGGCCTGAGTGTGTCTGTTTATGGCCACGTAGCTCTAAAATGAGAATTCCGATTATTTAGCTAGCTGTGTTTGATAGAAATCGATGGAGGTTTTTGGTATCCATCAGCTCTGAGTTTTGAAAGAATCTCAAGCATAATTGCAGTTTGAAATATAAGGTAAAGCATTCAGAGTCTTTACTCCAGGGTCTAATAACCAGCATAAGATTAAAAGATCCAGGATTAGTATGTTCTTCCTCCCAGAAACAGGTACTTAATATGGTACCGATAGCCTACGACATCATACGTTTGAGGGTGTGATGATGACCATCTTATTATAAACAGAAACTAAATTACCTAAGCTAAAACTAAATTGATGTTACTTTACTTTTAAAAAGGCGGGGCTTAAATTTTTTTTAAATCACATTTTAACTTTTTCACATTTCTATAATAATAAAATCAACAATGATGTGCATTTTATATGAGTGTTTTAAAAACCACCACTGAGGAGTACTGAAGTAGATACATTGAATTAAAAAAATATCTAAAGCTGTAGTATAACATCCACATAACATATTTATCAAGAAAGTGCCTACGTCCTACATTTTGTAGGCTCTTAAAGAATTATTCGTCGTCACCTGTATACCTACCTACACATTGTGACTTGTGGTTGCAGCAAGGTAAATTACGCAAATACTTTGCAGGGTAGGTTAGTAGCTAATATTTATGAAATTCTTTACAGTATGCTGCTCTACGTTATGCTGCCAAGGAGCAAGACCTTATCATTTAAACGAGGATTCCAATGATAATAAGTTATATAACTGACATAGTAGGCGACTTTACACTTGAACAGTTATTTTTATTTATTAACTACCTTACAACTCTAGGTAGGTATTTAAATAAATATTGGATTCAGATCTCCTATTAACAAAGGTGAAATGTAATTTTCTAGTAAATCTGGTTACTAATTTGCATCGCGTAATCGAATTTATCGGTCAAATATATACCACAATACCTACCTATAAGCGTGGATACCGCGTGTATTCGTACGTGGACGATATAATGCAACGAAAGCGGGTCGCAGTCGCGACCTAACGGACTTATGTAAAGGCTTACCTGGGCATTGTGTCACGTTAGTGGCCGCCGCATAGGCGCACAGTGCTAGGGCCAACACGACTGATCTCAGCGACACCATTGTGAAGTCTGCTATCTACTGACTTGCTAAGTTGCTACACAGACAGTTTACCTACTCACGCACGCGTTTTACTTGCTCTGCGTCACTGTCTGTTAGAGACCCAACAGCTCCTTGCGTGTTCGCAACAAAATGCAAAATACAACTTCAATGGCACGAATTCGCAAATTTATAGGACGGCTTCGGCTTTGTTGTAGAATAGGTAGGTAGGTACCTACGTCTATCTTAGCAGTTAATTAAACCTTTATTTATCTGAAATGCCGAATCATAGACCAAGTCATTATGATTCCGTCTTACTTTATTACACAAAGTAAAAACACGCGTCTCGCATAATTCATCCACTTATTTGATTTGGGTACATTTACGTATTTTCGTGGTTCGTTTCCTAGGAAGTACCTGAGTAGACCAGGTTTGTAATACAACAATTAGCAAACAATGCTAAGTGCACTTTGGGCGTTCGCAAGCAAAATATCAATTAGAGGACAATTCACTTTCTCGTTCATTTGTAAACCTAAAGTCAGTCAACGTATTCAAACGTCGTCACCACAGCCTATACTAATTAACTTATTAAACTACATCTGATAAAAGCTTATCAAATAACTATAATAAAAAAATAAAAACTATTGTTACTGGTAAGTAGGTACTTTAATAAGCAGTCATTTGTATCAGTCAATTAAAACAAAAATAGTTGATTGTATCAGATGAAGCCGAGTCGTGATCGAATTTGTTTTTGTAGGTAGCTCTGGGTTTGGACCAAGACGGAGTAGCATAGAACCCTCACTCCGCTCTCGTTGTAGATCCGCCAGCGCAGGTAGCCACGCTGGTTCTGCAAGCCAAACACTTTCATTAGGCAACAATCCTAGAAAAATATATTACAAAGTTCAGAGAGATCTCCTTTGGGCAGGGACTGAATAACCAGAAAATTAAGATAGCTTTATATATAGATACATTTTCAAGGATCTGATGGTCTGAGGATCGGAGAGGACCCCTCCGGCCGCTCTGGCGTAGTAAGTATTATTAAATCTGTAGCCCCGCCCCCGCCCGATTTTTTTCGGTACCGCTATTTATAATGGTTAAATAACGCTATGGCTATAGGTACCTTTATGAGGTAGGTACAATTAAATTTTTACTGTGCTGGTCCCTTATAATTTAACTGCTTTCAGTACCTGCTTAGGTTTCCGAAGTCCAAGGAACGGACGTATTCGAGTCGAATGTTTCGGCATGCCGGTCGAATAATTAAACTGGAATTCGTCTGTCTTTCTGTCCATCCGTGAAAGTCTGTCTGTCAGGCCTACAAATCTCTGTAGGCTGTCATGCTATTTGCTATTAGTTGCTATCAGGGCGCTCTCCTTAAACTGAACATCTCGAGAAATTACTAATACTAATTATTCTGTGGCAAAGCCACGGACTAAATGGGCACGCAGTTGACATAGCTTAGAAAAGTAACTGAGGACCAAGCGGCGATAATTTTTTTTATACCACTGAGGTGGCAAACAAGCATACAGCCCACCTGTTGGTAAGCTGTTACCGTAGCCTATGAGCGCTTGCAATACCAGAGGCATCACGCACGCGTTGCCGACCCCGAACCCCCTCCCCCCTAAAGAGCTCTGGCAACCTTACTCATCGCAGGAACACAACACTATTTGAAACAAATAATGTTATTTGGCTGCGATCTTCTGTAAGGCGGAGGTACCTCCCCAGGCGGGCTGCTCCAATTCAGAACGAGAAAATCTCGCTGTGCCCTACCTCCTAGGAAAAGTCTTCCGACTTGATTTACAAGTATTGATAGTGTATAAGTAGTGTGTAATTAATTACACAGGGATAGTGTAGCTTTTAGTCGGCTCATACGACATCCACGGGTAGGAGATATGGAGGGGCCTATTCTTTAGCCGGGGCCATCATGTTTTGTACCGTGGCATAATTTTGAAAATAATGAAATGTTGTAGTAACCTAGTACTCATAACGCCGCCAGCGTGTTCATTGATGAGTGTCTAGCCGTGTGGCTACCGTCCGGTTATACATTTACGAAGCGAGGTTTGAGGCGAGGGGAATATCAACATTGTTATGTAACATAATTAATTAAGTTGATTAATTATATTATTTGTTTAACATTTTCGCTCAAAAACTTATTTCCGGCCATTGACTTAATAAGTTATTTATCAAAGTTTCCGGTCTAATAAAATATTTGACCGTGGTGGCTCCGGCTGAAGAATAGGCCCCTCCATATCTACCTATCCGCGGATGTTGTAAGAGGCGACTAAGGGAAAAAAGCTAGGGGATGGGCAGCAGCGTCCCTCATTTAAACAACGATAGCTCTAACTTACTGCGCTCGCCAACCCGCATGCCCAGCGTGGTGAGTACCTATGGGCAAATACCCCCACATGATAAGGAATTTGCTCTGTCTGTGGGGGAGGTCATGTTCAGCAGTGGACGTCAAACGGCTGAAATGATGAATGATGACGATGAAAATATTTGACTCGCGCCAAAAGTCAAATCAAAATAATCATGATTTCGACAATTTCAAGCACGATTTCCTCATATCCATTGCATACGTGTCGTACACGCTACGCTTGTAGAGGTAGATGGTACACTACAGATTGGGAAATTAACCAAATTTTTGTAGAGGGCGACTGACTACCTATTCTTTATGCACTCTTACTTGCTAGGAAAGAGGAGATAGGTAATGCAATATTGATAAAAGAGATTCGTACTTTTTTTCTGATACAGAAATGTATGGAAAAGACAATTGAGACACTCTAGTCTCAATTTAGTCATACATCCTTATAATACTTCCGTCTTATATTATAGACTAGCTGTCCCGCTCGCGACTTCGTCCGCGTTTGTATATACCTACCTAGACTATTATCCATTATCCTTGTCAAAGTACTAACACTTATTATGCAGCTACTTACGTTTTTCTACCTACCATACCGTCACTGTAATCGTCACAGTCCCGTAACCGTCACCGTCCTGACGCCTTCACCGTCACCATCACCGTTCCATCCCCGTCCCGTCACAGTCCCATCCCCGTCCCGTCACAGTCCCGTCACCGTCCCGTCACCATCCGTATACGTGTATTAGATTGCATTTAAAACTATTAACCAGATCCCAATTTTCATGTCTCTAACTTAACCATGAGACTTTCAAAGAACCTTTCAACCCCCATTCCACCCTTTAGGATGAGTTTTCATAAAATCCTTTTGCTATCAGATGTCTAGGTACACCCTCTGGAAAACCTACCTGCCAAATTTCAAGTATGTTGTAGTGTTTTAAATATAAACGTTTCCCATACAAACTTTCATCCCTTATTATACAACCCTAAGGGCTGTTTTTCAAACAAAATTTATAGATGTATTTATTTTTTAAAACCATTAACCAGAATCCCAATTTTCATGTCTCTTAACTTGAAAAACATGGAACTTTCAAGAAGATAAAAAAATCCCATATAAACTTTCATCCCTTATTTACGCACCCTGAGGGTTGTTTATCAAAAAAAACTTGTATTGGTATTTTATTATTTTGAACTATTTACCTGAATACCAATTTAACTGAAAATCATGGGACTTTCAAAGAAGCTTTCAACCCCCGTTTCATCCCCTTCGGGGGTGAATTTTCCAAAAATCTTATTATAACAAATGTTTACTCTATATGCCTGCATGCCAAATTTCAATTGTATAGGCTTAACAGATAAAGAATTCCCATGTAAACTTTCATCCCCTAAGTAGACAAATATGAGAGGTTTTTAAAAAAATAACTTATGTAGGTATTTTATTATTTTGAACTACTCTCTACGTCTCTAACTTCAAAAACATAGGACTTCCCATATAAACTTTCATCCCCTATAACCACACCCTAAGGGCTGTTTTTCAAAAAATGCTAATAAAAGCATTTTTTGTTTATGACAATTTACCTAGAATCTGATTTTGATGTCTCCAACTTCAAAAACATGGGACTTAAATACTAACTTTCAACCCCTATTTCACCCCTTTAGGAGTTGAATTTTGCAAAATCTGTTCTTAGTGCGCGCCTACACCCTTTTTTGAGTGCCTGTGCCAAATTTCAGACTCCTAAGCCCAGTAGTTTCCGAGCTTTCGTGATGAATCAATCAGTGAGTGTAGGTAATACTCCTTTCCAACGTGGTAAGTATGATTTCCTAAACCCGTAATATGTCATTTTTTGGATTTTTGATATCGATACTTTTGCACAAAACATTACATTTTATTCAAAAGGAGGCTTTAATGCCGGTTAATTTTTCTACCAGCCAACCTATGTTACCTATAGACTTACCAAAGCCATGTTGACGGGAACGCTCATTACACTGTAGAAGGATGTAAGCCCGTCGGTGCGCACTGGACACACCACGCTGTCACACAGCTCTGCAACCGGTTATTGATGGTTCAATTTAATAAAATGAATTATTATTGTTGTGTACGTCATGGAGTTCTACCTTAGGCGTTAGTATTTCCTGTTAGCATTTATTGCATAACCGGTCAAGCTCATAACAATACCTAATAGTTGTTGTCAACTCACTTATCCTATCCTACTAATATTATAAATGCGAAAGTTTGTGAGGATGTTTGTGGTTCAATCACGCCATAACGGCTCAACCAATTTCAATGAAACTTGGAATAGATAGAGTTCTTTCCCTAATAGCATATATGCAGTTTTTATCTAGGTACCACGCAAGCGAAGCCGTGGGCGGAAGCTTGTCTATTTATAAAGATGAACTGGACTGTTCAGCGCTCGGTGAGGCAACACGTCTGCATCGGAGTTACATTGCTCGTTGACGAGTGATGGAAACCACAGTGGATCTGTCTTCAGATTCCAGTGCACAGCAAGTCAATTCTTCCTCATGATGCTTCTTTTTTTTTTTTTTTTTTTTTTTTTTTTATACAACTGAGGTGGCAAACAAGCATACGGCCCACCTGTTGGTAAGCGGTTACCGTAGCCTATGTGCGCTTGCAATACCAGAGGCATCACGCACGCGTTGCCGACCCCGAACCCCTCTCCCCCTAAAGAACTCTGGCAACCTTACTCACCGCAGGAACACAACACTATTTGAAACAAATAATGTTATTTGGCTGCGATCTTCTGTAAGTATAACGTACGTCGTATAACGGCGGACCACGTCTCGAATTCTTACTAAGTTCGCTTATGTGGATAATAGCTATGCCTACCGAACCTAAGTACCTACACTTTTACTACATTTGATCGTCTACTATAATATCCGAGAAACTTAAACTAAGTAGGTAAGTTAGGTCTAACAGGCGACACAATAGGGCAGTGTGGCCGCAGTGACACCATAGCTCCATAAAGGAAATAAAAAAATAATAGGTCTAACAGGCCGTGTGATAGCACAGAGGAGTAGACACAGAAGATAGATGAACTTACCTACTTGTTTATTAGGTATCTAGTAAAAAATAATATTACCTGGCGTCACGTTAGTTTTCATATCTACGTGGTTAATGTTAATAACAACATTCTGATCCAATTTACTTGATTCAAAATCTGTAACAATAATAATTTCTTTAAATAAAACCGACACCAAGTTTGACCTTTCGTTTTTTTATGTTTGCACTTTGTTACATTAGGGGTTTTCGGGTTAACTTGTTGAAAGGAGTTACTCATTATCCATTTTCAACCTCTCAAAAGTTTTAGTAAAATTTTAGTTTGCGGCAATTTTATACGAGATAAACGAATGTGATTTAGCTGCAAAACAGAGGTAAGTTAGTGATTGCTGATGCTGGGAGAATAACTCAATGTACGCCGTGCAAATCAGGACCATTTAGGTAGATCTGATCAGAGTACGATATCGATACAATCTATATAGGGGACCACCTTTAGACTGTAACATATATGATGGTGAAGCCATTGAAAATGGCTAATTCGTCACGGAGAAAAGACACGAATAGTAATAAGTCATCGAATTGATAACCTCATCCTTTTTTTGGCGTCGGTTAAAAATCGAATTGCATTATCATCACCTGATCATCACTCATTCAACAAAGGAACATAATATGAGGAAGTACTTACCGTGTAGTAGCTGTTGAATCTAAAACTACAAATGACTTCATACCTACACTAACAAAATCAATGTACCTCGGTACTTATTTGAACAATTACGAGCGCGTTGATGTCCTTTACAAGAGAAAGTAGTGTGGCGTAGCATCCCGCTACGAACTTTGTAGAGTTTGTCCAACCATTGCATTGAAATATCACCAAAAATTCCGCCTTACGGGTGTATTTTGCGTGAAGTGATCTGTGCCTTCCTTGGGTAAATGCGTAATCATAAAAAGTACCGTTTTTGTCTAACAATATGTTCGTATTGTTTTGGTTGCAACTGAACAACAGACTGGGTAATCAAAGTCATAAAATGAATGGTTCACCCTCAAAGGATCACAATAAATAAAGAGATGAGCCGGACAGGCTTACTTAGCCGTGTACAAGCGAAACAGTTTCAAAATTGGTTAGGCGGAAATTTTGGTGATAGTACCTTAAATAAATCTGATTGTGACTTTACCTCTAGGCGTAGTACCTACCTACAATCTGAGGACTTGCGGAGCGTGTTAATATTGAGAGATCTTTGATTTAACATGTTTCCTAGCACTTTTTCATCAGTAGTACGAATGATCTTTCAAAAGTTCCTTGTCCGTTTTTGATTGGTAGCTAGCGACAGAGAGTACCTACCTACGTCGTAGTAGGGTACGTAAGTTGTAGTAGGGAACTAAAGTGACGTAGTAGGGTTACCTACCTGCTCTAAACTCCAAACTGACTGGTACCTCCTCCCCCAAAGTGACGTAGCAAGGCAGTCTCATTCCGCATCCATCGATGTTTACAGCGTACAGATCGTAAGCCGAACCTGAAAACATAGTCACACATAGTTTTGTTCGTGATAATAATAATTATTTATGTTTTCAGTGCCTAACACTTCATACAGAGCATTTATATATTTTTTATACTACCTGCTCGTCAATGGCATATTATGTGTCATGCAAACCTTTCCTAAAGTAAGTCATTACAGCCCTACGGTCTAGCCGGGTCATAATAATGTACTGAATTTCATTATTTCCCATGGGACATAATGTGATTTGAATTTGGAATGCAACCCATGTAGACGTGCTTGATCGAGGTTGGTTTCAAAAATGTTTGGGTGCAATGAGATTTTATTCTAATTAGGCTGTATGTTATCATTTTCTTTGCACTGCCTACAAATAAAAAAAAGAAAAACATGAAAACTTTTTACGAAATTCATTTTCACCCGCGCACGAAGAAGGATTTATTCGAATGTCGAACTGACCACTACAGAATAGACTACAAAAAAAGAAAAAAAGGCGCCAAGCGCTCAAACTGCTGTGCTGTTATCTACACCGAAATTCAGATTCGATTCAAATAAACTTCTAAAAAATGTCAAGTGACGACGACAGTGATTTTGATTCGACTCCAGAATGCATACAATCTGAAGCCTCTGGTATAGTTGGAAACTTACTTCCAGAAAAATCATTTCTTTCTACTTAACAGTCATTGTTTTCAATTGCCTCGCAGAAAGTATAAAAAGTAGAGTAGGCATCGCGGGCTTAAATGTGTATTTGTCTTGGGCGATCTTGAACCCCTCGTACTCAGGATTCTTGCCTTAACTCCCTCGCTCCGCTCGGGTGTTAACCATAGAATCCCTCGTTCTCGGGGTTCAATATAGCGCCCTTGACATAATACACTACTTTAAGCCCTTGTTGCATAATCTACTATTATTTTTATTTCTCAAGAAAAGAAACAGTCATAAAAAACGACTTTATAATACTAAACTATAACTAAAGACCATTTAGAAATTCCGCAAATTGCTTGAAGTTTGTACGCGAAATAAATGTCGTTTTATATATTAAAAATAAAAAATACGTGAAAAAATATACCTACTAAATTAACATTAAATGAAAACCCATAAATAGCTTACAACAGACGCTAAGAAGCCATGCCAAACCAGCTATTTGTAAAAACATTTTTAACTTTAGATGTAGGTATTTGAGTCAAAGAGGTCAAGTTCAGATGGATGTCAACTAGGTCGTTGAATGCAATTACTGCTCTGATATAGTAAGAATTCTGCCTGTAATTGGTGGAACTAAATATATGTATGTAACTGCTGAGTTGGATGTCTATTTGATTTGCACACCACGTATATGTACAGACTCCCAACGAGGGTCCAATTGATGGAAGAAACACCGGCCCAGTAAGTGTCGACCGGGCCACTCATTCGGTTCGATAATAATCTAGCGCATGCGATGAATTTCATAATTTTCTAAACTTTAACTAAATCAAAATAAATGACTAAGAAGGAAGTTCAGTGGTCTACATGAGTCATGCTCTACAAACACCTTTGTTGACGACAAAACAAACAAAACATTACGTACTTAGTACCATCTATTTCCTATTCTATTACATAATCTAATAATTATCAACAGAGTGTTAGCAATCTAACGTGTTTGATAGCGGATACATAACACTGATTTCGAGCTTTGATTTTGATACCTTTATTGACATATTTATTGAATTAAATATTTGGTTGGTCGTGGTTGATAAAATGTACGTATACTTATCTCGAATTTAATGGAATGACAGGACGCTATTTTTACCTACACTGTTGATGATTAACTTATGTATTTAAATACATACATGCTTTGATAGGTAAGCCCTGATAGTTGATAGGTACCTACCTACAAAATATTTATCTAGAGTCCTTTTCACGAATACCATCCCGCGGCAATTAGCGGAACTAAAAATATACAATGTCAAAATTCCGTTACACGAACACAACAACGCGGAGGGCGTAGTCTTCGTCTTCGTGAAGTGACCCTTAGGAAGGGTCTTCTTTGGTGAAAAGGACTATACCCGTTTAATTTATGGGTCTCTAAAAAAATATAGGGTGGGAAGTTAAGATGTGGCCGTAAGCCAATGATGACAGCTACTACAGGACAACGTTCTGAGGAGACTAACCCTAAGTTTTAGAACTGTTCTCTTCTGTATAAACAAATATCTCCTTGGACAAATTTGGTCCTTATCAACGGCAGAAATAAAAAGTAGTGAAAAAATAAGCGAAAATCTTATTCCATGTATTTATAGAGGCAATTTTATGTCGCGATTTTTGAAGCCTTGACCGCTTTTAACCCCTTGAAAAAATCATCATAATTTTAGCCGTTGGACGTTCATTGCATAGGCCTCCCCGATTTCGTCGATCTTGCGCAACCACTCATGAACTAGCCTGTTTATCTATCTAATGCTGACCATATCGTGTAAGGAGCTTCTATGGAATATACCTACTTAAGGCAGCTTGATCTTGAAATCATGAAGCAAGCGGTTTCAAATGCGGCTTTAGTTCCTAAAAAAACTTTGTTCACCATGACGAAAACTCTACATGCAAAGTATCTACCCAACTCACCACAATCTTCAAATACGACGCTTGCGAGGACTGAAGTCAGACTCAACTGCAAGAGCGCCCACAATAACATTTTAAACAAATACGTATTTCAAAACAGCATTGGCTAAGTAATTAAACAAATTCTTACTGAATGAAAGTTGCGCGACAAAAATATATCAGGTGTACTGGAAATGCCCAAAATTATCAGAGGTGATAACAGCCGCAAGCTACCGTTGCTGTAGTTCTGCTGCATCGGACAAAGGTGATTATTCATCATAATTAATAATTAATTACAAATACATACATAGGTGGGAGATTAAAACCGCATACGTAGGTTGATAATACAGAATGATGTCACGCTAGAATTAAGCGTCATAGGTTTGCAAAATTCTATCGAAGAAGCAAATAGCCGTTGCTTGTGATAGACGTGCCCCCTAGGAGGCCCCGTAAATGCCGAAACCCAGTGGCTGGCTTCTAGGACTATTTTTTTAAATCCAATAAATAAATTTATAAAAACTCATTGGCTTCTTAGTTCAACGCTTCATTCATTCAAAGAACCCAGTTAGCCAAGTTTGCTGAGTTTTGTCAAGGCATCGCAGGTGGATATAAAAAACTAGGTACCAAGGTAGCAAGTAAGTACCTATCTAGGTACTACTTACTATCGCTAAAGGGGCATCATTGTATCACAATTAATTATATAAAAATTATAAGCGTCATAACAACTGAGTTTTCTATACTTATATTTTATTTAAGAATTTTTCCAGATTTTTTTCAAATCTGCTGTTTTTGGGCTTTTTATCATCCTTTTAGCTAATAATAAAGTTTATCAGAAAAAGTAAGTTTTATAAAAATATATGTTACAAAAACTTATTTTTATAACATAATTTGTGTACCTACCTAATGTTCCACATGAAAGCGTACTAGGACATAGATGACCTGCCAAATGCATTGACTTAACCCATGTCATTATTTGCCGATGAAAGCAAAGTGACTAAAGTACATAGGAATCGGACATAAATCAATCAATTAAACTCAATTATTTCATGGCTTCTTTATAAATCAATTTAAAGAAACGGCTGTGATTGGTTGTGATGCATTGTAGTTATTGACATTTTGCTATTGACTATAGATTTTATTTTCATGTTTTTTATTGTTTTGACTGATGATAATACCAAGAAAGAAAAGGATATAAATATATGAAACGACGTATGAGTAAAGGAGAAAGAACTGCTACCTTCCATCACTGCCTGCGTATGCACTTTGGTTGTGCACCAAACATTGGTGCACAACAAAGTCAATGGTTGGTGTGAAAAAGTGCAGTAATTACTAATTTACTAACTAATATTTTTGTGTGCCTGGTGTAGAATTCAACTGGTAAATTTTAAAATTTATAATTTATTTTTTTGTGGCTCGCACGACTTGTGCATTTGTCATTATGATTTTAATATTTTTAAAGTTTTTCTTTATAATAAAAAAATTAGGGAAACAGGTAAGGAAATAGGTACGCGAATTCTAAGGCGGATGGGACAGGATCAGGAGAGTAAGGTAGGTAATAAAATGAATAAAAAATGAAAAAATACATAGGTACAAGTAAAAAATTACTAAAAAAGTACAAAAATACAGAGATAAAATGTATCTTTGTATTTATGTACACTTAAATAAAACTAAATATTAATATTATTCATGTTTATAAATGCAGCCAAACTATGATATATACAAGAATAAAGGGAAGAAAGAAGCGCAACGATATTGGTAGGAAGAGGAATTCGGCAGGTAAAAAGATCTTCATAAAATTGGTTATGATCATATAAGGACAAACAAAGAATATATGATTGAGGTCACCAAATTCATCACCACAAGCGCAAGATGGATCAGATATTACTTTGATCCGTGCTAGATGGGCAGGGGTACAAGAGTGCCCCAGACGCATTCTTATCAAAACAGTTGTAGCACCTTTAGTTTTTAGTAGTAAGTTTAAGTTTAAAAAACCAAGGTTTCATCAGTACTGCTGTTTGTGTCAGTTTGTAATGTTTACCTTTATAAATACTAGAGTCGTCCCATTCTTCATCCCAAGATAATTTGAGATAAACTTTCGGGAGAGCAATAAGATCAAGAGTAGGTAAAGTTTTTGTACGGGAAAAGGTCTCCACATTCTACAGCTTCATTAGCTAATTTGTCTGCACGGGTGTTCCCCAGAATGCCACAATGACTTGGTATCTATGCAAAATTAACTGATACTATTCTTCTTACATTGAAAAAGTTTTGATCTAGCTTCTATTACAAGAGGGTAGTACATTTTGGAACGAAAATGTTATTTTGTAAGTGATTGTAAGGAACTCATAGAGTCACTGAAAATAACTGTATGTTTAAGCTTCATTAATAAAACGTATTCCAGCGCTTTGACTATGCCAAAACACTCACCAGTAAAAACTGATGTCTCAGGAGGTAATTTAACTTTTTGTACAATACTAAACTGTTTGTGAAACACGCCAACACCAACATAACCTGTCTGTGAGTGCTTTGAGGCATCAGTAAATATCAGATGCCAACCTTGCCATCGGTCACCAACAATGGATTCGAAATAAACAATGGCAAATGATCCATTTCGGTCTAAATTTAAATCAAAATATACGTCAAGAGGTAGTATTAAAGCTTTATAGTTACATTGGAAAACAGGCAGGTGAAGTGATTGGTGGGTCGGGGCATATTTACTAAGGCTATTGATTAAAAGGGGAGGTAATTTATGAATCCAATATGAAGAAGAGCGAACTAGTTCTGCAAGATATTGAATTTTAGGATGAAGCTGATGTTTCGAAAACTGTACGGAACAAAAATCTACTAGACAAAAATTGTCGCCGTAAATGTAATGGTGGTTCACCACATTCTACTTGTAATGCATTGATTGGAATAGACTTAATTGCTCCCATAATTATACGTATAGATTTAGCCTGAATGGCATCCAACCTTTTGAAAGCCATCACACCTCCAACAGGTAGGTGCCATAATCTAGTGTACTTCTAATCAAAGCATTGTAAACTAGTTTCAAAGAAAAGGGCATCCAACCTTTTGAAAGCCATCACACCTCCAACAGGTAGGTGCCATAATCTAGTGTACTTCTAATCAAAGCATTGTAAACTAGTTTCAAAGAAAAGGGATGAGAGCACCACCAAACACCAGTGAGGCATCTTAATAAATTAAGATGTTTTTCGCATTTTTCTACAGCAAAATCGCAGTGTGCACTCCCGTTAAGTCTAGAATCTAAAGTTACACCTAAAAATTTGGCATGACTTTTTAAAGGAATAGAAAAGCCATCATAAATTATATTTATAGGCGGTGTGTTCATTTTACGTGTGAAGAGGACTACGATGCTTTTAGCAGGCGACAGTTCCAGTCCATGCTTATCCAACCATAGTTTTAAAAATCTTAGAGCAAAATATGTTATATTAAAAGCTGCAGTATTAATATCAATGCTAGAAGAATAAAGTAACAAATCATCAGCATACTGTAAGATACTAACAGAGTCATTGACAGATGCTTCTAGATCATAAGTGTAAATATTATAGAGAAGGGGGCTCAAAACAGAACCCTGAGGCAAACCCTTCCAAGCAACTCTAGACAGGTCCGTGGAGTTCAAAATAATTACTCGACAAATTTATCATTGTTTATTATGATAAACCGCACTAATTGCATGGTCATTCTCATGCCTAGAGCCACGCACAAAAATCTCCATTTTATGAACTTCGTCTTACTCGGGTTATATGCGCTACGGGCTAGCGCGTCTATTTTATACTCTGTTTACGCACCGACACCGTCACGACTCACGACTACGAGTCTGGCTGGGCAGCAGCGCATAGATATGGGGTCCGGACATACACCGATACACCCCAACGCGGGACGTCAGTGCAGACCTTACTCCCCCCAATTGATGAATTAGATAGGGCCGGCTCCCTAATCTATAGGCCATATTTGTATTTGTTTGACATTTTTATTTACATAACACTGGCAGGCAGGAAATACTTTAGATGCAGTAGCCATAACAAGAAAAAAATACTATAAAAAAGATTAATATTTACTCTTTGAATAATAAAATTGTTATTTTGTATTTAACAGATTGTTTTCTCGGTCTACGATTAGCTGATTATCTGCTACACTCTTGTCTAGAGTCTAAAATCAAAATGTATAAAAAATCTATCTGTTGTGCAATGACAGCGAAGAGGAAAGACCACCTCCCTCTTAACTGTTTGAGGTTACGGCATAAAGCGAGCCCGCTTGAAAAGGAATCTCCCAAAGTCGTTTCAGATGTGGAAAAGTTCATCGATAGTTCACCAGAGTATCATCAACTAAAAGGGAAACTTCCTAAGAGTTTGCTGAAAAAGTTCAAAAATCCTGAAAGCATGTATTTGATCAACAACAAGACGGCAAAACTTATTACAGAAGCGATTGTAGGTCGCTTAGACAAGGACTCTCCCGTGATAGAAGTCAATCCCGGTTTAGGAATCCTGACTGAAGAACTGCTTCAGTGTCAGACAAATCACATTTATACCTATGAAACACTAAACCACTTTACACCAAATTTACAGGTTAGTAAGATACTTCAGTGCATTTCATCTTGAGACGAAAGTTTAAGATGTAGATAGACCTGGAGTTAGGTGAGGCAGCTGATTAGACGTGGTGATGGCCTCTAGGGAAAAACATTGACTAAGTTTTCGCCCACAGTGTATTGGGTTGACAATCGAGAGTTGCAGTTAAAACCTGGAGCAGAGATGCGACCATGGAAGCTGGCAAAAGAAAAGGAGGCCTGTAATCAGCAGTGGATGGTATCAGGAATGATCATGATGAAGATAGTGGAGTTCATTTTAGGTACTTAGCTTGTAATAGACAATAACTAAATGAATTTTTATTTACAGAACTTACAAAAGCAATATCCTGGCCGCCTCACATTTAAAATAGCAGATTTCTTTGGAATGTGGAAACAAGCCTTCAAAGATAAAATGGATGGTGGGAACAGAATTCAAGAATTACTTGGTGAACTTGCCACCAAGGATAATGGTACTGTTATTGAAGATGTTACTATAAATAAAACATCTTCATGGCTTTTCATTATTGATATTTCACAGAATTTAGCTGTAGTATACTAGATCTGCCCGTGGCTTCGATCGTGTGGTACCTACGAGGATAAAAAGTAGCCTAATCGCTATTCCAGACTATAATCTATCTCTGTTCCATATTTCATTCAGATCCGTACAGCCATCTGGTGTGATTGAGTAACAAACATCCATCCAAACTTTTGCAGTAAGATAGAGTAGTAAGATTAGATAGAAAATTAATCACATAAGCTTCTCACTACTCAACATAGTTTATTTTCAATTTATTCAGCTTAGGTACAACAAAATCCTTTAAGTATAATAATCAACTAAAAATAAATAAAAATCATGGTGAATTGTACAATTAACAAATATTTTATTTTTGTTCACAGATAGAATTGTGAAGATAGTAGGTTCTATGCCTGGACTGTCCTTTGTGAAGCATCTCATAAACAATATTGTCTTTCACAATACATCAAATCAACTGGGAAGGCCAGACCTATTCATCACAATGCCTGCACATCAATATGAGGTACCCACCCACTCAGATGCATGCCATACCATCTACTTTTTTTATCAAGTAACTATTTGGGTATTGTTATTGTTGGCCCTTTCCTTTCTAGCTAATTTAAAGATGTTGCTATCTTTACTCAATTTAGATAATGCTTGATTGTTGTGTCACCGGTTTTCTATAAAATGGCCAATGACCTGTTATAGCAGAATGTGTACCTGTTATAATTTATGTTTGTGATACTTGTGCTATCCAACAATGAAAATATAGTGAGGAAACATGCATGTCCTAGAATCTTAGATCACTGAATGTACATGAAAGGAGCCTCTAAAACGCCCACTTCAATCCTTTCACCACACTGATTCTTTCACAAACTCCACTGAAAATTATTTTAGTTTCTTACAGATAATGAAATTCAGCAGTCAAAGCACAAGTCCATCCCTGCATTGTTCCAGCTGCTATTCAGTTGCAAAGTGATCGCAACTGTACCCAAAGTGCATTTCCTGCCTTGGACCCAACTGCCTAACAATAAGAGAGTTACAATGGTGTGTATTCTGGTCTAATATTTCAAACCATAGGTCGTGGGTTCGAAACCTGTCGTGCATCAATGGGTTTTCCGTTCGGAAAATTTATGTGCGCTATGCTAGAGCTCTCTATAACTCCCGCCCTGTCCATTTCTAACAGTTAACAATAGAAAGAGGTGAACATACTTTCATCAAGCCGATAAAGTTAGTGGGTGATTATAAATAAGGGTTTAGAATACTTGCCCTGTGTCATCATTGTCAGTCCATTCGAGCCCTATGGCGTCTCATGGAGCATTGACTGGAAGCCAGAAACATATGTCTACAAAATTGAAATAGTATATAAACTTTTTTTTTCAGATGGACGAACACAGTCTTTACCTGGTAAATATCACACATAGGGAAAAGTTGCCGTGTCCATCTGAATATTTACCTCTGCTCTGGTATTTCTTCAAACCACACATGTTCTCTAAAACAACCAGAGTTATTCCTATGTTAGAGTGAGTAGCTATTTATCCTCCACTTTCCTCAAATCTAGACTAGCCTATGAATACTACCACACCACATACCGCTGCGCCGAGGCTTCGTACTATCACCAAAAGTTCCGCCTTACCGCCTGCACTAAGATGATGCCACAGTTCTAAAAATAAAGAGGCATACAGCAAAACCTCAAAAATTATATACCCATCAACTAGCGCCATTTTTTACTTTACTGCACCTACTATATCTGTACTGTGGCATCATTTTGCGTGCGTTTTTTTCAGCGTGAATATTTTTCTCAATCAACTACCGAAACTCCTACAACTTGCACAGATAATGATAGAAACGAAATGTTTCTATTAGTACCTATCTAATTGTACCTATTTATTATAATGTACCTACTAATAACATATGGCATCGCCTTAGGGATTAAAAAAAACCTGTTATGATGTTATACTGTATTATAGTATTAAATAAATAAATACATTTTGAAAAGTAAACATCTTATTGCAGATATACTGGTAGGACACTGTACACATTAAAAAAATATATCTTTTTTTCAACAATAATTGAAAAACTCAACTACACACTGGGTAATTCATTTTAATGAATGCTTCACCCACAAAGCATCGCAGAAATGGGCTGGAATAAATAAATAAACACAAGTGGTAAGGGGGATTTTTTGGTGCAACATATATGGCGCGGAGTCTTACTAGTTTCACCTTTGCAATGATTATTTTTTACGTGGCAAGGTATAATTATTACGCATGTACTCTGAAACTACTCAGATTGAATCATAACTCCATATTTTTTTAATGTCATAAAAATGTAGGTATAATTAACTTTGTTCACGCTTGAGGTGATAACAATTTCAGATTAAGATCAGTACCGTGTTATTTCAGGCAGTGGATACCCGGATGCGGGGTCTGGCTGATCACGGGGCAGGACCCGCCCGACACCAATAAACTGTTGTCTCCGGGAGAGGACGACGCCGAACTACCTCATATGACCATTTTCACTGAATTCGGCGATCTGAATCTGAGACAAAAGATAACGATATTCAAAAAGTAAGTGTATTAGACTATTACTGCGTTAACATAATGGTGCATTACATAAATTTGCGTCGCTTGCATCCTCGTAGGTAAGTACACGTTACGTACTCGTTTGCCCTAAGATGTACACATTTCGTAATTTTCAAATAAATAAATAAATATTCCGGACATATCACACACGGTCAACTGATCCCAGATCTCTGACTGATCCGGTACCAGAGACTGATATACATAATAGATATGAATAAATACTAATAAATACCATAATACAGATGAAGATACATGGTTAAGTTGAAAATGGCATAAATTGATGGTTACAATGTGTTTATTTTGTGTAGTGTGGCATTATTTGAATATTGTGGAATGTGTACATCTTTGTGCAGGCGACTATAGGTACCTATGTCTAAAGGTAATGTATACTCATGGGTGCAGTCAGAATTATTTTCAGGGGGGTGCATTCTGCAGATTTCTGCATCTAGTTTTATTCAAGTGACAATGTTAATAAAAAAATTATAACCCTCTTGCACCCCCTTTCCGGCGCCCTACAGAACACTGATTATAGGCAGGATAACCGTGCTCGTAACCGTTTCACGGGTTTCTACAAAAGAATTTGCCGATACGGCCCGCTAGAGGCGCAGCAGGAGCTGCAGGAGCGCGCGAAATCCCTTGTCATGCGAGAGTAGCTTGTCCTTTTTGATCGAACCACAGTTATAGCTCACTGAAGATAAGGTTTACCTGATGCCTACCATCATCCATTGGTTGTATCCAAGAATGATCTTATGTTAACCACTCAAGCATGTTGTTTTTTATAACTACGTCATACGCGTCGCGCAACGTCGCGAAGGTCTTACAGCAAAAAATATCAATAAAAAACCACTTCCGCCGATTCCATTACCGTAAATACAACATAATTCGCTTACAATATGCACAAATGTGGGTCATTTGTTAATGAAAACTAAAAAAAGTCAGAGAATCACTTTATAGCAACTGATTTATCCTAATTATTGTTGTGTCTGCATTGTTTCAGATTCATATCATGGCCCGAGTTTGAGCAGTGCCAATTTAGGATAACAATGGAGAACAACTTGCCAAAATTCGTGACTGCACTAGAAGAGGACGGCAAAGATATAAGTATAATTACTCATATCGACGACGACATGGACAACTCGGACTCTGAAACTGAAACGTGATTCAAACAATAAAATAGCTTTTTATAAGGATATATAATGTGTTTTGTTTTCCTCGTTATTTACATTATCAAGTAATAAGGCATTTAAACAAACAATACAGAATAATTTAAATTATTAATGATGTAATTACATAATGGTGTAGAATTTTTATTTATAGTAGGTATTTTAAATAATATTATTTCTAAAAAAAATAACTTTTTAGTCAAATACTGAATAAAAGTACATAATTGGTTTTGCCTATTCTCCAGATTACCAAATGTAGTCTACATGCTAATGTGATTAAAAATTAGTTGGGGAGCAAAAGTTCAACACTTAAAAATAAGCCGACTTGGGTTAAGATGTATGGTAAGGAAAACTATGTGCAGGGGCCCGATCGCGCTAATCTGAAACTCATGCTAATGCGTTTTGGCCATAGTTCAGTTGTGACTATGGTTCAAGTATAACTCAACTGAATTCAGTATTGCGCTAGAGTTCAAATGACAACCAAAATCGCCGATCCACTCATTTCAAGAATTTAACTTTCAGCGTTTTGTGGCTGCTATCACGGCACAATACGACAGGGTAGGTACCTATAATGTAGTATGAGTCAAACCTAAATTCTAACTCAGACAAGATTATCAAGAACCTTCCTCACCAAGATAAGTGCTAGGTAATTATTCATAATCACTCGCTAGCTTTATCGGCTCGTTAAAATAAGTCTGCCTCTTTTGTTAACTGTTAGAAAAAGACGGCGAGAGTTATCGAGCCGATAAAGATAGTGATTATGAATAACAGGACGTTTTAGATACAATTACATGCCATTCGCAACGTATTTAAAGTAAACAAAAATATAATAATTCGCCCACAAAATGTGTCGGTCGATGTTTTTAAGAGAAAATACTTTTTTAAGTTTTCGGGACAAGTAGCAATCCCTCGGAAACAAAATTTATATGGGACCAAACTGGGTAATTCTTTATACACCAGCGAAATAATTATCAAACTTGGTAAATTGGCGGGTATCGAGCACAACATAGGTACACACATTTAAAAAAATACGAACTCACTCTCCTCGTTTTTTTGAAGTTGGTTAGCAATGCTAGATAGCGAATTAGTGGACGCGAAATTTATGTTCTGAAGAGCTCTCTGAAGGCTATTGGTACTTGGTGGAAAAGATCTAAATGCTTATAAATAACTTATAAAGGTGACAGGTATTAGAATCCTACGTTTTCCATTTAGATTACAGTAATTTTCTTGTGATTTTGACCTAAATTCTAATAAATTTACAATTTACATAATTCACATTTTCTATCATAATTCTAATATACAGATATACAAATCAATAATAATATTATTTTCTATTTAAGTATTGCTTTTAGAGCTTTCTACAAACAAAATAATAATGTATTTAAGATTATATTATTAAAATAAATTATGGTTAAAGTAAAAGGACGGTTCTAATGACCACATACACACAATGACATTGTACCTACCTTCAAACACTTTTAAATGCTAATGATGAACAGATAATTGTCACAATGTGTAGTGCTCAATGCTAGCAAAACAACAACAATTCACTATGTAATAATAATTTAAACTATTCTCTTAGAATAGATATAAATTAATGTGTAAAAATAAAATACTACAGTACAATGTGATCCTTCACCATTATTTTTACAGATGCAAATAAGTGTAGGTAAAAATCATGAAGTACATCAAACACCTAAAATAATTTTAGTGTGGTTATAAGTTCTGAAAATGTCTTTCATTGTAAGCATTGTGGCCACTGGACTTAGGTGTGATGTAATTTAGTGTAGGAATATCTAGCGGTGCTTTACTGTTTTTTGAGGCAAACTTATTGCTTGATTTCTGTATATTCGAGTTGGTGTGGACGTTTAGACTTATGGTGTTCAGGCCGTTCTGTGGTTTTACACTGGGACTCGACACGAAATCCGTCCATTCATCGTCATCGGCAAACGCAGGCGCTTTCTTTGGCAATGTTTGTTTAGGCTTGCTTGATACAAATTCTCCCCAGATGTCGTCATCAGGTGTTTGATTAGTTACAGCATTCTTCTGAAGATGCACAGGCGATGCACCTTTGCTGGGGCCGCCGGCGCTGAGTTCGGTTTTCAGCGATTGCAGAGTCTCTACAGGGTTGAACCTAGAAAGGTCTTGTAAATCTATTCCAGGGTTAGGCCAGTTTATTTGCGAGTAGCTTTCCAAGGACAGTGGCTGCAATATTTGCGCTGTTTTTTGATGTTTTTGTGTTGCATTAGTGTTAGCAGACAGAGGTTGCAACAGATTAGAGGACATTGCATTTCCTAATGGAAGAGAATTTTTGTTTGTAGTAAGCTCTGGTGTCGGGATAAAACCTAAACTCTGTGTTAAAGCTTCATTTGGTCTTGTTGTGTTATCAATTGATATGGTGTCAGACTTATTACTATTAAATTTCGGGAATGTATAATCGAAATCTTTAATTATAGATGGGCTTTCACTTTTGCCCTGGTTTGGAATGTTATTAAATGTATTACTACTCAAACTATCGAACGCAAAGTCTCCCATTGAATTCTTTGGCGGTAGAGCAGATTTAAAAGTGTCAAATTCATCATCAAAACTCTCGCTCTTCGTTTGGGATAATGGTTGGGGGAATTCTTTCTTTTTTATTTCACTTATTGTGAGACTATCACTGTTTTTTTCTAAATTATCAGGTTCTAGAGTGCTGATATGTGATTGTTCATTGTTCCATGATGTTTTAGATACAAAGTCTGAAAAATCTTCAAATGTTTCTTTAACTTCGCCAGGATCCGGCCAGTTCAGTGAAGGCATCAGAGGTTCCATTTTAATAGGCTGTAACACCTGAGTTTGGTAGTTCACATTTGGTTTAGAAATAGTTTCAGGCTTTAGTTCCAAGGCTTGTCCTGTTGGCTGGGGAGCTGATGCAGTGCTTCCAGAACTTCCTTTGAAGTCTTGAAACTCCCAATCATCATCATCATTTCCATTTGATTTTTCATTATTTTGTGGAGAGAAGCTTTCAACTGCTTTTGTACTTTCCAACACAGGTTGGGGTAAAAGTACAGGTGGTACACTATCATAATGAATAGTTTTGGATCTTGGTGTCTCTGAGTCAGTAGGAGTGAATATATGTGTATCGGGCAGATTGATTTGTCTCAGTGGTTGAACATTCAGAGTGCTTGAGTAAATTTTGTCTGATTTTGTTGAAATGGCAGCTTCAAAGACATCTAGGTCAGATGATGTCACTTCTACAACACTTTCGCTTTCTGTGTTGCACGCTGGAAACATTAAAATAAACAATTATTTTTGGCCTAAATTGATTTAAAACTGAAATAATTTATCTATTTTAAAAACGTGTAATTTATTGATAGTACTGTAACCTCTAATAAGATGTATACCTTTAGTAATTTTCAAAATGATACCACAATACTCATAAAGATGATTGGTACACTGTTAAGTTGCAAATGATACAAGATATTGGCTAGGTACATACTTTTTTTTTATTTGTCTCGCATCACTTGTGCATTTGCCATAGGTACATACATAAAAGATTTTACTGTACACAGTAAAATCATTACTTTTTATTTCCGAAAAGTGGAAAGTTTCCTTTCGTTCTAAGTTGTCTAATTGTGTTGAAAGAAGTCTAGTTTTAAGTTTCGATTGGGCGGTATGGTATATATTTGTCAATAATCAATAAATTTAAAAAAAATATATACCTTTAGTTAATACTGTGTGTTCAATAGGGAAATAATAGAATGTATACATCTTAATAGAGGTGACAGTTCTTATTAATTTACTGAGAGAAATGAGTTAACCACAAATTCTCCTGCAAAAAGGCTCAAGACACGTAATTTTCCCACTTGGTGTTATTTTTATATTGTAAGTTACTAGCTGTGCCGCCTGCTGTGCTGCCTGTGTTCATCTGCCAGTTTGTAAGTAAGGTTATTTCATTCAAACATATAAGCCCGCCATAGATTCATAAGTCTATAAACCTACCTAGGTATTTACTGACGTTTAATTAAGCATGTTTTGATCAACACAATAGCCATGGCCGAAATTGGCTTCATTATCATCACCATGAAGTTCACAGGTATTTAAAATGTCATGAATAGCACTTACCATGTGATAGTAACTCGGAGATCTTGAGGGTGTTATGGTTTTGAGCCATTTGGTCTAAGGTGGCCATGAGGTGTTCTAAGTCTAGGAGAAGGGCTTCGGCATAGGTGACTAAAGGATTGGGATCAAGCGTAAAATTTACAGGTGGGAGTGAAATCCATGTGCAAGACATGCAAAAGAAGTTTACAAACGTGAGAATGTTAATAAGCTTAATTTGTTAGTCACAATCTTGAAGAGTCTGCCATCATTTAGTTGTGTCAAATACTCTGTGCATTTGGCAGTGTTTTGTTGATATATTACAGCAAAAAGTGCCTTTTTAGTCATTTTACATCTGGCATCTACATTTGCTGTCATATTAGTATGAATATGAATAAAGCTAGACTTACATTCTTGTCCATCTGATGTGAATGGATCAACCCAACCACCTGGCTTGGTGGCAGTTTTCTCTGAAGCCACAGTTTCAGTCTGAGATGAGGTGGAAGGTGTCATTGGTTTCTGAGGCTGTAAAGGAGCATTGCCGAGGTTGACTGCATACTTTGGCATGTTGTAGCTCCATTTTGGGCCAAACAACTGAAACAGAAAGTTGATTTATAAATAAAATCAGAACATCTTTTTACTATTTTTTACAATGTTTACATTATCTCTTGTATATGTGAAAAATTATACTTTGTTTACATCAGATAAGGATGAAAAGTGGTTATGGTACTGTAAAAAGTGGCTTCTACAAGAACGGCAGGAGCTAAATAATATTGTTTGAAATTGCCTACCCGATTTTTACATAACTTAATATAGCCAACTTAATAATTGTTTAAAATCTCAAGTTCAAAAGATAATGTTATAAAAAGATAGTATTTAAATATCATAAGAACTTACAATGTTCCTAGAATCTATACATAGTGCTCTTAGCAAAGTCTTCTGTCCTAATGAATTGTTCCAGTTTACAATGTATGGTTGTCGCACATCAGTCTCTCTCAAGTGCCTCCATGTCTCGCTGAGCATGGTCTCAAGGGTTCCTTCAAACTCCATATTTGGCTCTATAACTTCTTCCTCAAATATTGACCCAAGAACATTTGTGATACTTTCCATAAGCTGGCTCTCATTATCAGACAAATAGAAGTTTATGCCAGGTCCTTGTTGACTGGATGATGTATCTTCTGGGACACATTTTGTATCATTATCGACTGCAGATGATTTGAAGTCATCAAAATCCCCAAAATCATCATCATCAACAGCAACATCTTGAAATTCATCATTGCATTTAGCTTCTGTTGGTATAATTTCAGTTATTGGGTCAGATTTTATGTTTATTTCTTCAACAGTTTCAAAATTTGCAGTAAAATTACCGAAATCATCATTTTCACATTCATTACTCTCCCAGGGGTTGTTACACGCATCAATTATAGGCATTGACTTGTTCTCAGTACTCTCAGTATTGGCAAATTTGAAGTCATCAAAATCACCAAAATCATCATCACAATGGTTTGTTTCTTCCTTGTGTATTTCAGTCAGGTTTTCTGTTGTATTTCCAGGTTCTTCAGTTTCACTACAGAGGTCTTTTTTGGCTACACTATAGGAGGTTGTATAGGGCTCACTAGATGCATATAATTTAAATTCTGGTGCTTCTATATCCTCATTAGATATCTGTTTCTTGTCTTCTATGCTTAGTGATTCTACTGAATTATCCTCAGTTGTTGGACTAGGTGATAAAGTTCTTAGATGATCTTCTGTAATCTCATTTTCAACATTGATTTCACTAATAGAGGATTCAAGACTTAAGCCATTTATGGCTTCATCTTCAACTTTCATATTAGTTTCTATACTTTCTTCACTGATTTTCAATTCTAAGTCCTCTATATTAGTATCTTCTTCACATTTTTGTTTGTCTGGAGTTGTGATGTTAGGCCCACTGTGATGTTCAAATTTAGGATATTGTTCAATAGTATCAATTTTGATAGGATTATTGATCGCGCATGAAGTCATGTTTTCAAAATTTTGGCCTGAATTATTCTCATTCTTGATATCAGCACTAGATTGAATGTTGTTGTATGAGGAAAAATTTCCACAGTTGTATTCATCATCATCGTCATCTTGAGACACTGAAATAAAAATTTGTCATTATACACCTGCAGAATTTAGCTACATACATACACAAAGAAAATATATTGGACCAGGTGCAAGTAATACTTGTGTAGCTATGTATTGTTCCCAGTAAATCAATCAAGTGTGGTGTTTAGATAATTTAAAGAAGGACCCTCATATTTTGAAGAAATATTAAAATGTTTAGCAAATACCAATAAAACATGGGCCCTAAATGTAGGTATTTTAAATGATGCCACAGTTCAGGTTAGGTTGGTGGTGGAATATAACTAGTATTTATTTGATTTTTTGACAACCAATTTTTACAGTAAGTTTGTATGTTTTCTTAAACAATGTTATCATAGTAAAAAACCGAAATCTGAGGTTCTCTTAGTTTAAATTGTTACCTATCATGACCTACTCGATGGGGTAGAAAAATATGTTTATCTCCCATAGCCCATAAATATCTCAATATTTTATTCCTAACTAAACCCTCACACTGGATCAAAACCAGGTCAGTTTGTCTGCCTCTGGTGTCTGTCTGTCTGTTACCACCTCCCAGCAACAAGACAGCATAGATCGGAGGTAGATAAAGTGTTCCGTTTTTCCAAAACTTGGACGGAACACTAAAAACAACATAGGTACATACACCTACTTATAGCCCTCGAGAATAGGCACGTTGTAAATTACATGAAACCTTGTAGGTACTTACAGTTATAGGAAAGATCAAAATCCTCAGGATCTTTGTCTTCTTCACACTGATCGGGTGGCGGAGGAGTGCTGCAGACAAGTGGAGGAATCGACATCCTACAACTAGACTGATCAAGGTTTTTCAAAACACTTTCACACCGTCACAACTAATAAATACGTTTTATTCTTCAATTTATTTGATACCTACATAATAGAAACCCTGAAATATACGTAAATATGTTACAAAATGAGGCCAGCTGTTTATAATTGACGAATTTTGGCTAGGAAGAAAGAAACGAACGAACAAATACGACTACTGGCTGGTGGTACGGGATCACAGACTAATAAGGCAGCACAGACTACTAAGAGTACTTACGGATGACATACATACAATTGATAATGACAATTGCTTGCTGTCATAATAATTTGTTTTTTTTAAAGGTTTTTTTCCTTTCGGGTGCTTATGTTCTGTCTATACTAGTTAAATAGCTGGCCATCCCCACAACGAATGATGTAAAATATTTCAAACTGGCTTCGTGCAGTGGGTGCTTTATTTATGATCTGTGTAGGTACTAGGTACCACAGACTATTAATAGGAGATACCCGTAAATAGCTACGGAGATACCCGTAGACATACTCGGGGATACCCGTTAGCATCCCATTGGTCTGTGGGGATACCGTACCCCTCTATACGCTCCCAAGCCGAAGCTCGACGACCTCCTCGAATAGAAAGAGTTTTGAGAGTCGCTACACTCTAGGAGGCTCGCTAGGTAGGTAGGAGCATTAACTTTTTTGATAGTTAGGAGGCTACACACATGTATGTAATCGACTTCCAAAATACCGTAAACACTCTTGTCTACGCAAAAATGTAAAATACCTATTTCCTTGGCTGAGCCGCTATTCTCCCATAGACTATGGGAGCCGCATAGCATAGACTCGCTCTCTTCTACGAAAGGGGGCCCGGGGGTGCTACTGCGTAAGCGAAATGGGAATGAAAATAGCAACTATGAGGATGATTTTATCAAAAACAGCGACATCTGAAAGTTTTCAAATATGAATATTAACATTTTAAGATCGTTAAGTTGTTCCTTGTCAACGTGACGTTTGGGATGTCGCTAAAGTTGTTTAAATAATCCTCAAAGTTACGAATTTCATTGCCATTTTGCTTACGCAATAGCACCCCAGATCTCAGAAGACCGGCCCGGCCGGTCACCGGGTGGATCTCACATACTATTGGTCTGTGGATCTCACTCATTTATTCACTCACTTGAATGATACTTGAAAGAAAGAGAAAGCGTTAGCACCCTATTGGTCTGGGAAAGAGAAGGAAAGAAAAAAAAACTAATAAAGCTCTGTCGGTCGTCCAATTTTTGCAACTGATTCGGCAAGCAATATTCCGTTGAAAACAATATTTATTTGCTTGTCTTGTTAGTTATTTAATTAGTGCGCTGTGTTTGAAGAAATCTACTATTCATTTCACATATTTGGTAAGTTTATGCAACTGGAAACCAATGAACTCGGTTGAATACAACTTTTAGTACCTAGCTATTTTGCAGGTGATGGCAATGGCAAATCTCTGGCAAACACATCCGATGTAGTCCCGAGATGCAATTCTAATTAATATATAGTAATCAGTCCATACAATGTCGTAACGTTTTAATTTCTGCCCGATTAATTTCTAGCGAAAGGACTGCCTGTCAATAACCTTTGACATGTGTCACTGCTTACGTGTCAGCCGATACCTTCATTTTGTGGAGTAGTTTTACATTTTAGTTTGAAAATTGTCTCGAAAAAGGCTTTGTTCTAATAGAACCACCTCACAATCGGTTTGTGTACCAATGCATAGTACCCTTTTAAATTACTTTGTTGAAAAAAAAGGTTTTATTTTTAACTATTGAGCTTTTCCTCAGTTGCTCGTTTCTGCTAACATTGTTTTATTTTGAAAATATGAAAGTGTTGCACATTTTATTTAAAAAAATAATCCATTGTGTTTAAAATATATCGTTATTTTTGTTTTATCGTTTAAAATAACACCCAACAGTCACATACTCCAGCTCTCACCCTGCTGACACTACTAAGATTCCTAAGTGGTGGTCCAAGTAGGTACCACAGTACCAAACACCCAGAGCCCGATTAAACATTTGTCCTGCAGTAGGAATCGAACCTTCACCTCTTGCGTCTCAGTGGGGTACTCACCCATCACACCACTGAGGTTCACAATGTTGTTTTTTTAATTACAGAAATAGAAAAATATAATTTATGATGTTTGTTTTGGCAGGAGTAAAGCACGTGCTGCAGATCCAATGGAGCTGCAGGCATTGCTAGTGCTGGGTGGCTTGGGGGTGGCGGGGATAGCCATAGTGCTGCTCATGGGCTTGTTCTCTAACTCGGGTACCAGTTATGAGGAGGCAATGGCTCAGCAACGGAAGGCCACTTCTGAACTCCTTGCTTTGGCTGAGAGCAAGAATAAGTCAAAGAAGAACAACAAGAAAGCCATCAAGAAGGTAATTTAAGTATTCATTTGCTTAATTATGAAATTTCCATAAACCTCCTCAATTCTTTTCAATACTTCTCAAACCTAAATAATAAATAAGATTGACTAAGAATTGCAATTTCATTTATCCAGTTAGGAATCTTTGAGGCATCTTTAGCAATAGGTTCATCAAAAGTTGATTCAGACACAATTTTTTTTTAAATTTTATACCTACATATTATGTGAATTTATGTGGTGCAAAATTAACTATTTTCTTTCTTCCTAGATATTTTCTGAATAAAATGTTATCCTTTTAGCAAGCAAAAAAAGAAAAGAAGGAAAGCATAACAGCAGCAACGGGCAGTGACCCTGAAAGTGAAGCTCCAGCTGAAAGTGGTGTGGAAGACGAGCCAACACCTGAGGTGACCAAGGGCCATGTGGAGTTCAACCCTCTTGTGGTAGTCGATGTACAAAGAGATGCCCCACCAAATGTCAAGGTACTACAATCTTTATGTAAGCACTGGTGGGTGGGTCATAACTTAAAATCACACATTACTAATTGGGAACATTCATCATGAAATGTTGAGATATCCAACTCTGCATGTTTTAGTTATCAATGTGATTAGGAATGCAAAAATAATGTTAAGTCAAAGATTAATAGGAATTGATAATGTTATTATGATACCTGCTGAACAATATTGCATAATGCATGTGTTGGTAGAATTTTGGAATGTAATTGAGTAAAAAAAAAAATCTTGGGCTCATTCATGATCTTTCACCTAACAACCATATAAGTTTCTAATAAGATTTATATGAGCTATAAGAAACTGTTTAGATATGTACTCTTTAAAAGCTCTTTATGCAGAGTTGGCTATTTTTAAGACAGTGAAGAGGGTTGTTTAGTTTAATTTAATTCTATGGTATTACCTACTGGCTTTTGTCTTTTACATAATGCTTCTTTATTGTGGTGCCAAGTAATGGGTAGGCTTTATGATAGTGTTCTGTCATACTGGGAATATTGGTATTTACTTTCATTCAGGTAGTTAATTGATAATGAGATGTGACTTTGCGGAAGACAATTCTAACGTATTCAATAGCTTACATAAGCTAAGCTAAGTATAGTACTGGATAAAATACTGTCTATTGAACACTGGCTGAGCTAACATTAGCTCAGCCAGGTGCAGACCTGTGCAACTCGCACACCACCCTCAAGCCTACTTATGTGCAGAAGACACAAGCTAACTTATTAAGAATTCGAACGAGTTACGCATCTCTACAGAGCATTTACAGGAAGAACTGGCTTGCTGTGCACTAGAATCCAGAGACAAATGATGACTCGTGCCTAAAATGGATTGCATAATTTTCTTTCAAACTCAGTCATATTAATCTATTATTCCTTTTACTTTGATTGGATGGCATACTTAATGGCACATTGCCATTTACTAATCCCCTGTCCTCATCCTGACTTGAAATAGTTCAGCTCCGACAGGACAGTGAGTTGATTATAAAACTTTCAATGTGTCTCTGTGGGCTTGAACGCCTTATAGCTAGATGAAAGCAACCCTTGCATACCGATGACATTACGCTCCTCGGAAATTTGTGGGTATAGAGAGCTCAAGACCAATATGTTCGGCATTCTCTCGTCTATCAGTAGACAGGATACATTTAGCGAATGATGATCATGTTTTAGTTTTTGGTTCTCATACCAGACGAAATATTAAATTAGGTACAGTCTATGAAAAATATTTGCCAAAACGTACAAAACACCTAATAATACTCTACTGAGGCGAACTTGGCCTAGGCCCGTTCGTCCCAGTTATCCCGGTCTAAAAAACCGAGTAGATTAAATCTAGTAAACTATAATAATAATTATAATATAGCCTTTTATTCAGATCTCTAATCCCTTTACAATAATTTAAATTTAAAAGCTAACACTGGACTTATAAACTATTTAAACTAATATCTGTTGTTTTGTTATCTTTCCTAGATCTGTTTGCCAGTCGGCAAAGGCCTCCTCCAACCTTTTCCATTCTTTCCTTTCTTGTGCTACTCTGTTCCATATGACTCCTGCTACTTGTCTGATGTCGTCATCCCATCTTTTGTGCGATCTGCCTCTCTTCTTTTTGCCTTCTCTGAAGTACCATCATGTCACTCTTTTGCTCCATTTGTCATGTCCTATTATTACGTGGCCAGCCCATCTCCATTTAAGTCTTTTGATTTTTATTGTTACATCTGTAATTTTTGTACTGTTTCTAATGACCACGTTTTTCCATCTGTCCGACTTTTTGACATTTAGCATGCTCGTTTCCATTGCATATTGACAAGCTGCTAGTTTTTTCAAAATCTCTTGATTTAAAGTCCATGATTGGTAGCCGTACGTAAGAACGGGTAGTATGCAGGTGTTGAACAGTTTACTTTTTATGTTTATATGAAGGTTTTTGTCTTTCATGGCTTCTCTCAAGCTCCAGTATCTCTTCCAGCTGTTTGCAATCCTTCTCCCCACTTCTTTTCGCATAGGTTCTTTTTGAGTAATAAGTTGTCCCAGATAAATGTACTCGTCAGTGTAGTCACTGAAATTAGCGCTTTTCTTTTCGAGTTGAATTCTTGCCGTGCTGTGCCTGTATATGTTTCTTAATAGTCTGATGTATTTCTGTTCGATACCTTGTTTTAGTAGTGCCTCCCATATTCTTTCATGTAGTAGAGAATCAAATGCTTTACTATAGTCAATAAATGCTATGTAGTATGTAAGCTGATATTCATTATATTTCTCTAAAACTTGACGCACGACGTGGATATGGTCAAGTACCGAATAGTCTTTGCGAAATCCTTGTTCGATCGGTTGGTGTTCATCTAGGTTTTTTTCAATCCTTTTTAAAATGATCTTAGCGAAAATCTTATATACGTTGGACATAAGGCTGATAGGGCGATAGTTACCAATGTCTTATTTATCCCCTTTCTTGTATAATAGGATGATGTTGGACTCAGTCCATTGTTGGGGAATGGTTTCGGTGATAATTGTGTCATTGAAGATATCTGTGAAGACTGGTATCAGGATTTCCTTGCTATGTCTTAGAATTTCGTTACTTATACCATCGGGTCCGGTTGCTTTTTCTTCTTTTTGGGTCTCAATAGCTTTCCTGACTTCGGTTTGTTGGATACTTGGAATATTGGACGTTTCCACCAGGTTTATTTAATCTTGCGTATTGTTGCATGTGTAGAGTTTCTTGTAATATGAAGTAGCTGTTTCCAATATATCTGTTCTATGATGTTTCCATTTTCCTTGATCGTCCTTCATTTTAACAATCCATTTTTGTGATTTTGTAAGCTACTTGTGCCCTTTTTTGGTTCCTCCCGTTCTTAGTATGTCGTTTTCTATCGTTTTCATCCTCCATTGTTTTCTATCCTTCCTCATGTTTTCTTTAATTTCCTTGCTGACTTTGGCTAGTTCCTTTCTTCTATTTTGGATATTTCTTGCGCTGAGAAGATCACTTCTTTCCTCCAGTAGTTTTAAAGTGGCTGTTGATAAATAGTTTCCTTTATCTTTTTTGGTGTTTGCTGCGTTTTTGTTTGCGTTTTGATAATGTCTTCTATGTAGTTGTATTTGTCTTGGGTTTTTAGTTTCGTGGTATTGTCTTTGAAGTCTGCAAGTTCGTCTCTCACGGTGATTGTTAGTTGTTCTAGTTGCTGTTTGTTGAGTTTTGTGCTTGCTGGGTCTTGTCTTGAATATTTTAATGACGTTGAAGTTTTTGAAGTTATCGTTTCTGTTGGTCATAATATAGTCGATTTGGTATTTTGTTCTGCCGTCAGGCGATATCCACATGTTATTCTTGTTTTTCTTGTACACAGTATTTAGTATCGTTAGATTGTTTTCTAGTGCGAAGTTAGTAATTTTTTTCCCCATTTCTACTTCTGGATTTGTTATTATACGAAAATGGTCCTAGTATTGTGTTTTCTCCTGGTCGTCTTGTTCCAATTTGGCCATTGTAGTCTCCCATCACAATAAGGTTTTTGTGTGCGTGTCTTTGGATAGCCTCATTTAGATCATGGTAAAAAGTATTTATTGTTTCCAGATTTGATTGCTCTGTAGGTGAATAAACTTGTACGATAGACCATGGGTTTTGGTATCCCGGTAGTTTCACGTTCATAACCGCTATGCGCTCAGAGATTCCAATGAATTCTTCTACGTACTTCGCCATATGCTCTTTGATGATAAATCCTACCCCATGGTGGCCTTGTCGTGTCGTGGCGTGTCTCTCCTATGTGGAATAGTAAATAATCTGGATAGGAAGTAATACTTTCGCCCATTCTTCTCACTTCACTCAGACCAACGATGTCCCACTTGATTTGTTTTAGAGACAAAACACCTAAAGCAAATCAAAATAATATCTTGTAACAGTAACCAATATTAATATATTAATGTTATCCATAAAAGAAAGTACTATTTGTGCAGATTCGCAAACGCGGCAAGGATCCTAAAGTAAAGCCGATTCTGGTAAACAAAGAGGATCCGAGCTGTGTTAGCGATCCGGCCGCCGCGGTTGCCTCGCCCATTGTCACCAATCGTTTCGAAGAGATGCACCCCAAGGATGAGTTTGAATTGCTGCAAGCCACACTTGCAACTGAAAAAGTGAGTGGCACAACAGTGCCAATTTAAACATTTGATGTGGTTTTGGTAGTTAGGTGTGTATTATGTTGTAAAAGTGTGCTTTTGTCACTAACTTGTTTAGTTGGGTTGTGCTCATTTTAGTTTGCTTTGATACAGGTTTCATAAACTGTTTGCAAAATGTATGTTTTCGTATGTTGTTCTATACTATGTAGTACAGTATTTTAATACCTCATAATATTTTTATCCACATAGGTACCTATGAAACTTTAATTGCGGAGATATTGTTTTCAACATAAAATACCTATCTGTTGGCTTCTGTTACCTACTGCACTGTTACTTTTGCATCCTATAAAACTTTAATGAATGTGCACCATAGATATAAACTATTTATCGGATCCTGCATGAATATTTTTGTTACTAGGCTCGTAAAGTCCAATGTGTAATGTGAAATTCGAGTTAATTTTCTACATGAATGATTACACAGTTGTTCACACAATTGCTCATAATGCTACGTCATCAAGAACCCAGTAACAAACCTAACTAAAAATGGTTATCTACGTATACTAGGTCTGATCGCGAAGCACAAGATCAACATAACTCCCCGTCACGATTTTTGAGTCTGTATGTCTTAGGTCTAAAGCCGTGTTCAATCGGCGAGCGAGGTGAGCTATATCGCTCACCTTCAAAATATGTCAAGCTCAAAACTAACTTTATTCAGTAGTAACTCTACTGAGACTTCGTTATCATAGAAATAGATCATTATAAAACGGAGTTTATATGAGATGTCAAGGACATATCGCATGCCGGTTGAACACGGCTTGATGATGACGAAATTCGCTTCACGACGACCATAATTCACGATGGAACGTTCCTTTCCCCTATATAGCCGCAAGAGAAGATCGAAGAGGTATGCGAGAAGAAAGAGAGCAAGCCTACCAAGACTAAGGGTAAAGCGCCGTCTGCGAAGCCCGCCCCGCTCGCCGAACCGGTGAAGGAAGAAGCGGCACGCGTGAGGCACAACAGCGGCGAACAAGCGCCCAAGGAACAACGCAAAGGTGACTTTCCTACATACTTTTAGCCATCATTGTCTCTTATGTGTGTTTCATTTTTATATAGGTATAACCAAAGACTATATAATACGTATTATCCTTGGTATAACTGACTTTTATTTCAAGAATGTGTTTAATTTGCATTATTTGTTTAGGAGTCGTTGACATTCAAATTATTTATACATATAACTCGTTAAGCATACAAGATTTTAAAATAATTGTAAGACCGCGCCATTAGGATTGTTTAAATAAATCTGAGATCTAACTCCGCAATCTGCAGCACACATTGTATTTATGTATGTAACATTGTTGTTATCTTTGACCTTTGAAAGTAGTTCTTCCCTCGATTACGCCACTGCTGATTAGAAAATTAAATTACAGTAGTGTACCTACAGCCGTCCCTACTGAATTCATCGTTAGAAATCGCAATATAATGATAGGAACTAAATCATCTATGTAATGTCGTCCTCTATGTAATGTGGCGCCGCAATATGCGATGACAAATATCTAATTGCTTTTCATATACCATTTACCATAGGCTTAGGAAATGGCCTTGATAATAACGATCGAATTTGCTTATTTATGCAGCGTCTACTTGAATATTCTAATGATTGTCCGCTGATACGAAAATCAATATTCTACAGGTAAAAAAGTAGAGAAAAAGTCTGAGAAGCCGGTAGAGGATGTCATCGACGCTCCTCGCGAGGAGTTGGTTCCTCCGCTGAACGCTCCCCAGCCGAGCGAGCTCACTACTGAAAAACTGCTGAAGCAAGCTCTGGTCAACCCGCCCGCGCCCGTAGCCGCCACCTCGACCCCGCCTGGCGGCAAGAAGAAGAAAAAGGCTGAACCTAATGTCCTGACGCTTATGGGTAAGTTGCATCCCTTTGGATAGCGGAATGCATTGAACGAGTATCATCATCATCATCATCAGCCTGTAGAAGTCCACTGCTGGACATAGGCCTCCCCTAAAGAGTTCCACGACGAACGGTCTTGAGCCTTCTCCATCCACCGACTTCCCGCAACCTTCACAATGTCGTCGGTCCATCGGGTGAGGGGCCTTCCAACACTGCGTCGCCCGGTTCGTGGTCGCCATTCGAGAACCTTTACTCCCCAACGGTTATCGGTTCTGCGAGCTATATGGCCTGCCCACTGCCACTTCAACTTGCTAATTCTGAGAGCTATGTCGGAGTAAAATTAAAGTAAAAAAATTGGAAAAATAATAATAAATTGGAGTATGAACGAGTATATCTACTAATAAAACCTACCTAAATACTACGTACTTCCTATACCTACTTATTACCTACAGAACCAACTCCTAACAACTATTGCATAATGTTTATTAATATTCTCATGTAAGTGACATGTTTGTCATTTTGAGAATAAATGTCTTTAAACCTGCATATATAAAATAATGAATAAACACCCAACAGTCACAAGAATATATTTCTGACCCCACAATATTGTAGGATTCTCTGTGTTGTGGGTATAAGATGTTCTTTCATGTTTTGTGTAACTCCAGAACTTTTTTGTGTCAGCCGGCGACAGCGGCGGCGTGAATGTGAACGAGCTGGTGCGAGTGGTGCGCGATGCCGCGCTGTCCCGCACCGAGATACAGATCCTGACGGATGCGCTGCTCAACAAGCACCACGACCCGCTGCCCGAGCACTCCGAGTGGACCGAGGTACATCACTAGCTTAGTCCCAAACAGCACAGCGGCATTACTGTGAAGCTGCTCTGTCCCGCACCGAGATTTAGATAAGCCTAGCTTCCGCCTACCTACATAAAATGCATATATGCTATTCCAGACTATAATCTATCTCTGTACACAAATTTCATCCAAATCCGTTCGGCCGTTTAGCCGTGATTGAACCAGAAACATCCTCACAAACTTTCGCATTTATAATATTAGTAGGATTTCAATCGAAAGCCAGGTAAGCCACAGGTGAAAGCTCAACTGTCCAGTTGTCTACATAAATAGATTTGCTCCAACTCGATTTTCAATAAAAGTATAGAAAAATCATTCTGTCATGTTCTTCGCTACCAAGCCCAGAAGATTCTGCCAGATATAAGACGTTTCAAAAGAATCCTTATGATTTTAATAAACAAATATATTTGGAGTTTAAAGGTATTTGGTCTCTAGACTGTCGCGTCTGAAACCACAACCGGTGTGGAGTGGGACTGTTCTAATTCCCTGTTGAGCCACCTGCTAAGCTAGTCTTTTCTCTTCAGTTTAAAAATCAAATATGTGTTTAAAAAAATATTTCCACAAGTTTTCTGACTGTTATTTTCATTTTAGGGCCCCAACGATCCCATGCAGAAACTGAAGAAGCAACTTGCTGATAAGGAGAAAGCTCTCTCTGATGAAATCGAAGCATCGCAAGGTTTCCAAGCTAAACTAAAGGAGCTCAGGTTAGTAGTATCTATCTTTCAAGTTGCGGTTGTTGTAGTCCTTTGACCTTATTTTCCAAAGGCATGTGTGTGATCTTTACTAAAGATTCTATAGATCTCTAAAAATCCTATAATAAACTCGAGAATCTGGAATAGAATGTGCAAATTGCAGGAACACGGTTAAACATGTCGTAGGCAGAACTTTGATTAGCGCGCACTAAACTGTCAAAATTTAGACGTGCGGTTTGCTGCATCGTTCCACCTGAAAACGCATAGGAGCGCGCGCCGAAGTGTTATTTTGCCCCTTTTTTTACGAAAGCTTCAGAGCGCGCTCTGAAACGACACGCGCTTTTAAGTGCACGTGTGTGGGACGCAAATAATATGTTGTAATGTGTATCGTGTTGTGCAGCTTTCAGGGGAAAATTCAGATATGCGGCAACGAAGTGCTGGAATAATATTCCTCCCCCTATTCGCAATGTTAGCACTAAATACACATTTAAATTAAAGCTTAAAAAGTTTTTATTGCAAAAGCAAATAGAGGGTGTTCCCAAGCACTTCGTATGCCAAAAATAAACAAAAATATTGTAAGCTCATTTTGTTCATTATTATATTTCGCACTATTGTCATTAATTTATTATATTTCATATTTTGTAATCATTGATAGCAAACTACACAATCACAACAACACAAATTCACAGCTAGGTACCTACGCATTGTTCGTTTGTACTCGTTCTGCTCGCTCTCGATCAGGTTTTGGCTGAAAATCAGTGTTTTTGTTTTTAAGCAAAATATTTCACTGAGCCATAGCCTATTTGTCGTACTGCAGCACACGCAAACTTGCCTACTCTAAGATACCTATTTTTTTTAAATTGCTCTACTGATTATTTATACCTACCTATTGTATGTACTTTAGTTTAAATTGTTTATCTATGTTAATTGTGTGTGTCTGTAGTGCCAAATAAATTTTTTATCTATCTATCTATCAGGGCGACGTTGAACGCGGAGCGCGCGCGTGCGGCGAGTGGCGCGCGCGCGGGCGAGCAGGCGGCGGCGGCGGCGCGCGCTGAGATGCACACGCTGCAGGCGCGACTGCAGCGGCTGCTCGACGAGAACCACGCGCTCGCGCAGGACAAGCTGATGGTACGCACCCTTTTTTTTTAACGTTCGTCATAGTTATCTTCCCGTCGCGGGGGCGACGGAAGGATTACTCCACTGCTCCACTTTTATTATTAGTACTGCCAAAGAGTGGAATGATCTGCCTGCGTCTGTTTTCCCGAAAGAGTACAATCTGGGAGTCTTCAAATCTAGGGTCATGTTCTATCTGGGAAAGGGTGCTCCATCTTAGGCCACATCTCACTTGCAAAAGTGAGATGGTGGCCAAACGCTTTACCATTATCAATAAAAAAAAGATTACGTCGGATCTACCGACTAAAAGCCAACGGGGTCCGTTGGTCGGGGCTGTGGGTATGCTTGCGCATTCTTCCATGGCCGATGGTTGCACCACCACAACGGCGGTATACTACAGCCTGATACCGTGTCAAATGTATGTAAACAAACCGCCGCAAAACAGAAATTCACTATTTTCTCAATGTCTAATCAAAGTCAAAACGTGTTTATTTTAATAAAATGACTAGGATTGATTCAAATTGTTTACCACTTTGCTAGAATCTCATCAATACTCTCCATCCATATCGAGGCTTAACTATACGAAACAACAGGATTTAACTCGAAAAAATCTGGTGGCAGCGGACTTAGTTTCTTTAATTCATAAACTATGTTCAAGTTTGAAAAACCATGATATCAACCTTTATTTACAGCTTCAATCGAAACTCGGTGTTGAAGGTGAGGCGCAGGCGCAAAGAGTGCAAATGGAAATGCATATCCAGAGACTGTCGGAGGTGATTTTTATTTACTCATTTGTTTCGATATCCTAATACCCTGTAAGCTATCTATCCAAAGCCTCGATCTGTTTAGAAATTAATTTCATTATTTCTAAACAGATCGGCTTATTAATTTTGTTCAGGTTTGACAGACAAGTACTAATGGGAAGTTTGTTTATCAGGCTGAAGCGGCGCTACTCCAGCAGATAGCAGCATTGCAGGCGGAGTGCCAGGCGCATGCGCTGGACGCGAGCGCGGCGCGCGACTCCATGATGATGGCGCAGCAGCACGCCGAGGCGATGGCGCAGCAGCTGCAGGTAACTATACTGTAGCAGATAGCAGCAATGCAGACGGAATGCCAGGCGCATGCGCTTATTGAGACCACTGAAACTATGGAGTTTATATTGCATTAATAGAAATTTCATGAACTGACTGATCTTATTAATCACTAGCTGACCCGCTCGCACCTTCCTCCGCCTGTTACGTGTGTACGGAAGACTCAGGACGCGAGCTCAACTCGCAATTACGCAATCTTTATTTTCAAAATGGATTTTCTCCTAAAAATGATATCTAAAACCTCTTATATATTAATTATTCTGTGGTAAAGCCACTGCCTAATTTAGCGCAGAAAAAAAGAAAGTCGGTATATAATTTAAAAAAAAATAGTTTTGGGCCACATTTTCTGCCGGTGAGTGTACATTCTCCGAAGATGGTTCATAGAATGTTTGAATCAGATATCATACAAAAGTGTCACAGCGGGGCGATCGTTCTTCACCTCCAATGAAGCAGTTTCAAACAACATACATACATACATACATAAAATCACGCCTGTTTCCCAGAGGGGTAGGCAGAGACCACGGTTTTCCACTTGCTACGATCCTGACATACCTCTTTTGCTTCATTCACTCTCATCACATTCCTCATACATGCTCGTCGGTTTAGGGTACTCATGACCTGGCCTTTTTCCAAAACGTCACCGATTTGGTCACTAAACGTACGCCTAGGTCTTCCCCTTCCAACGGTCCCATTCACACTCGCCTTGTACACCTGTTTCGTCAATCTTCTTTCGTTCATTCTCTCTACATGACCAAACCATCTCAGCATACCTTTCTCAATCCTCATCACTACGTCTTCTTTCACCCCACAACGCTCTCTTATCACACTGTTCCTCACTCTATCTTTCAAAGTTACTCCACACATACTTCGCAAAGCTCTCATTTCCACTGCATTTATCCTACTTTGATTCTTTTTCTGCCATACCCAACTTTCACTTCCAAACATTAGTGTCGGCACTAACACTCCTCCATGCACAGCCAGTCGTGCCTTTTTGGACACTTTCCGACTGCTCATAAAGGCATGTAATGCCCCATTCACTTGATTTCCAGCATTCACTCTCCTTTCAATATCACTCTCATGCTTCCCATCTCTTGTAAACAAAGTCCCCAGGTATACAAACTCATTCACTTGTTCAACTCTTTCTCCACCAATCAGAATATTACAAACTGTCACGCATTCATCTCTTTCAAAAACCATTACTTTCGTCTTATTTACATTAACTTTCATTCCTTTTCTTTCAAAAGATTCATGCATAATTGTTACCATCTCCTGTAACTCCTCCGCCGATGATGCAAGTATAACCTGGTCATCAGCATAGAGGAGACACTTGACGAGTAACTCGTTCATTCTTAATCCACATTCAAGAGTTTTCAAACATTCAAGTTTCAAACAAAGGAGGATATATTAATTGTATTGTGTTGTTATGTCTGCAGGAGGGTAATCGCGCGTGCGGCGAGCTGGAGCAGCAGAGGCAGCTGGCGATGCACGCCGAGCAGCGCGCGCAGCAGGAGCTGCGGCAACTGCAGGAGAGACTTGCCGGTCAGTCACTACTCCATAGCAACCTAGAGAACGCACCCATACTACGTGACCCTACTATTTATTTATTTATTGAGGAAAACCAACAGTTAAAGTTAATTTACTTAAATACTACAATAGCATCACAAAGCCAGTAACAGGTTTTCGCTAATAGATATATTATAGCAATATAAATGTGAATGAATAACACTACATAAAATATACCTTGGTTGCATGCTACTACAACTAAAACATCATAAAAAGAAAAATAATATATATATATAAACCAACTGATCATAAGAAACAAACAATAAAAATAATTAATCAATAAAGAAATGACGGGTTAGGCACCGCCTTGCCTTGCCAATGCTGCTACTAAATGGATCAATGTCCAACAACCTGCTAAAACAATTAACAGTATCGCTCGCTCGCAATACGTATGAATTTTGCCTGTAGTTACTTGTAGAAAACCTAAATCCCCCCCTATTTTCGGTGCGGGAGGTTCACCCGTCCGCGCTTCTGAGGAATAGTTTAGCGGAATAGTACAAGATATTTGTCTGATTCTGATTAAACAATTTCTAGTAAAGAAATGTATCAGATGGGAGGCTCTTTTGGGGGTGGGGAGGGGTTCGGCAGGCAACGCATTAGCAATGATCCGGGTGTTGCTGATGTCAATAGGCGACGGTAACCACTTACCATCAGAGGCCGTAAGCCTGTTTGCCTCCGTATCGTATAAAAAAATATATATGGAGATCCACGCAAATAATCCACTTATCTCTAAGATATAACAATATTCGCCTCTGTTTTCACAGCAATGGCTGAGCTTCAGAATGAAGTGCAGAGATTGTCGGCTCGCACCCAGGCCGCTGAGAGTAACGCTGAGAAACAAAAGGCAGAAAATGAAAAACTAAAGGAAGAATTTGAAAAAGTCAAGGCAGCAGCTGAAAAATTAAGAACAGAAGCAGATAAAGCAAAATTAGAATCTGAAAAACAGAAGCACCAGGTTGGTTGACTTTGCTCTATCTCTGTGTCTCTATGTATGTGTATTAATCAACCTTAGCACACAAAATCTTTGTATTATTTTGTACAGATGTCCAGTGAAATTGCATCTCTGGGCGAACAATTGGCAGCTCGTGAGTCAGAGTTGGCTGAACTCAAACAAATGAAAGTGGCGCCCGCGCTAAATGGACTACCGACAAACGATGCTCACAAGGTGAGGTTTTGCAATGATGTCTTTGCTTTATAATAAGTTTGGTAAGACCAACGTAAAATATATAATTATTAATTTTTCTGTCTGCTGAATTTTTGCAACAGTTTTACAACAAATCTAGGTCAACAAACTTTATCAATCATTGATCCGGTTCAATTGAGGGCAAGTTCAACTCGGTCCAATGCGCATTAATCATATCAGTTTGATACGGGCGTATTTAATCCGTGAGTTGGTGATGATTGTTGCGTTATGCGGCTAAAATGATGCTGATGATGAAAGTTAATAGATACATTAAGGTTTGCTTATAAATGGTACTGTCCTCAGGCAGCGGAGGCGGCGCTGGCGTCGGGCGTGGTGGAAGCGCTGCGCAGCGAGCTGGCGGCCGCGCAGGGCAGCAGCAAGGAGCAGCGCGAGCAGCTGCAGCACCTGCGCACGCAGCTGCAGCTCTACCAGGACAAGAATAATGTTAGAGCCTTTATTACCCTCGTACCGAAGCCGAAAACCCGTGACGACGATGTGACGTCATCTACCATGACATTTTGTCGAATGTTTTGGATCATAAGGCGTCATCCTAATTGGCTAACGATCGTACGAGCAAACGATGCGATATCATTGCGCGATGAAAATGCTAATTAAAAATATCTGTCCTCGCGCGATGACTTGCGTGATGTAAAAAAGGACACAGGCCTAAAGGCCCGGTGCCGAATTAGCTATATTGCGGGATTGGATGGATGGACTCTGATAATAGCCCTCATTCTCACACACACCTCGTCATAAACATACTCCGAGTCAGTACCGAATTAGCCATATTTCCCGCAATATTATGGCTAATTCGGCTTTTGAAACTAGAAAAAATTATGCTCTTGACTGTGTTCCCAAAATCTAAAATGATCCTTGAACATCTAAGATGTCTTCTTGCAGTAGTTAGCATTCCATACGTGACAGTTTGCAAAGTTATTGCTGCTCATAAGAACAATATTCACGGTTCACTCCGCTCACCGATAGTCTGTTCCTCTTAGGGGCCTTTGATTACTATTCATGCGTGATCAAAAAATCCTGATCTGCATTCTTCAGCCGATCCAAGCAAACCACGACTCACAGTCTTTCACCTTCTATGAACCATTAACATCTCTATACTTTTTTTTTATAAATTCATCTTGGTTAAATTACATCTTCTTATAATAACCAGTACATTACCAATCTGACTATTATAACTAACATTTTATACTTAGGAGTTGCGAACTAAAAACTGGAAAGTAATGGAGGCGTTACAGTCTGCCGAAAAGGCTCTCCAGACGCGATCTGCAAGCGCGTTGCCGGCCCAAGACCTACGCGTAAGTTCTTCTGTTGCATCGATTTACGTAATCTGTACACAACAATATTATCTTCGGCCGGCTTCGCTTTGTTGTACATTGCTTCACAACTATTATAGATAAATATTGATTCTAATATTTATCTGCGAAATATTATTTACGAAAATTCAATTTCTAAGAAGTTTACTGTAAGCTACGGTGACAAAACTTCCGGCATTAACTACTTTTTTTCGGTGCGTATTAATTAGGTCGTTTAAGAAAAAGGCAATTTATGCGCTGAAATACCCGAATATCTAATGACACTTATTTAATGTTATATTCATAGTACTTTCTGTAATATTTTTCTGTGAATTTAGTAATGTATAGCTGAAATCTCACTACTATACAGGAGGCGATATCAAAGGCGGAAGAAGCACAGTACAAGGAGGCAGCTCGCGTGCTCCGCGCCGCGTGGCCGTCAGCCGCGCCGGCCGCCGCCGCCGGCCGCGACTGGCTGCAAGCCTTCGCAGACAACCTCAACAACGAGTTCCAGAAGCGAGAGGCCGACAAACTCGACCTCGAGAAGAAGAACCAAGAACTCGAGAAGAAAGCTTCGCAGAAGGTAGCACCGCCGCCGGTCGCCGCGGTGACAGCGCCGCCGACGCATCGGCTCGAAGAGTTACAGTCGGAGAAGGAACACCTGCAGGGCTTGGTGGACAAATACAAGCGAGTGATTGACGAGACGGTAAGCGTTCTTCCTCTAGGTTAATATCAAACTGATAGCGGTTGTTGGCAAGATATTAGAGACTCTAAATGCTACACTATTTACATTCGCACGAGTATTATAAATGCGAAAGTAGCTCTGTCTCTTAGTTACCTTTTCACAACTAAAGGGCTAGACCGATTTTGATGAAATTTGGTATGTAGGGAGAGGAAAGGCCAAGTCTACTTTTTGTCCGGGTACCGGGAAGCAGCGTTGTATACCGCAAAGTCAACACGCAATTTGTTTTTGTTAATGGAAATAGGAAACATCAAAAAAAAAAGAGCGGAGATGACGGCTAACAGAAGAGAGTGGAAGAAGAAAACATGTTGTGCCGACCCCACATAATGTGGGACAAGGGCAGGAAGAAGAAGAAGGAAACATCAAAATATAATACATCTAGGAACTTTTGTGATCTTCGTTTCCTATCAGCACCCCAGTTCACCTAGAAAACCCTATATGCAAATAGCACTTCTATTTGCATTTAGATCTATTTGAAAGTTCTTCTAAAAAATTATTATCGTTTTAAAAATCATCGTTTTATAGGAGGGAGTGTTGAGTCGACTGCAACAAAACGTGACGACTGAGGAACAGCGGTGGGCGAAACAGCTGTCCGATAAACAACAGGAGCTGGACGAACTGAGGCAGAGGACCGTCTTGCAGGTTCGTATTTTTTTGTAGACAGAATCAAAAAACAAACGGCGAAGCTGGTATTGGGTTACCTACAACCGCAAAAGTAATGACTTGTTATCGCGCGACTTTTAATTTGAATGTTGCAGGGAAGTCAAAAGGAGAAATAAATATCGAAATAAATAAATAAATCGTCATTTTAGTTTCGACCAGGGCACTCTTTAAAAAAAACTCGAGTTTCGTCTGCATGCAATTCACAGTAGAAGCCTACCTCAAAAAAGTGGAATTGATCACTTGCACTTACATAGGTGAACTTAGGTGAATGATCGATAGAAAATTCTTTATTATACACCACAAGGACATCTTATAAATTATATACTAGGTGATTCATTATTTCTATAATATCCCGAAAGGTGCTCATTCTATCAACAAGAAGAAAAATACGAAGTGAAAAAAAAAATTGTATTTTCCCCCCGAATTTCAGTTAAAAATAACGAATTTCCAAAAGTCGTAGAACAAACTTTATTGCAATGCAAATTGGGTGTAGAATAAGCCCCTTTCGGGATAGTATGCATGTTATGAATCACCTTGTATAGTAAGTTCAAGCTATAGCGTCGCACAATAGGCGGTCTTATCGCTAAGAGCTTAGGTGATTTCATTTGAACAGAAAAGGACAAGTCATATTAGTAATTCACGCTTTTTATTTGCTTGAATAGCGCTACCGTGCAGCGTTGGTCCTTACTTTTGATTGCTTCAAAGAATTGTTTACATAGGAACCTCTGGAGTTCGCGTACTGCTGCATGGAAAAGTCGTTGGCTACAATAATAGAAGAGGTACTTGCTAATTACAAGTCAACGTCATGTTCGCACTATGTGTGCTTTGTGTGGCGTGTAATCAGTGCAAGGCAATCTTCCTTTTTGAGTTTTGTCCATTTCTATTATAAATGTATGGAATTTAAATGTTTTTTTCTGTTTTCAATTTGGAACAGGCACTTTTGTTTATGATTATTAGGTAATTTTTGTCTTTAAAATATTATAAAGTGTGAGAGTGTAGAATCAAACTTTAGGTCTACGGGTATAAACGGGTTTTTCATCCAAGATGACCGTATAATCCAAAGCCAATCCTACTGATTTTATAAACTAGCTTTCGCCCGCGGATTCGCACGTGTCGTACCTACATAAAAAGTAGCTAATATGCTATTCTTTTTATCCAGGTACCACGCGTGCGAAGTCGCGGGCGCAAGCTAATCTTTTATAACAAATCCATGCTCAAAAGGCGTGAGCTTTGCTATTCAAATTTCGTTTCTAAATGATCAACTGAGTTTTAAGTTTGACATTTGCCGTGCGATATAGCTCAACGATATCGCAAGCCGCCAAAAGTCACACTCAAACTGACTTTGTTCGGTAGATCATTTTGAATTTATTTAAGATGATATATCGCATGCCGTTTGAACACGGCTTAATAATACGTTCAAGATGTTTTGTTGTTGTCTAATCAAAGACAAATAATTCTTAAATGGTATTGGTATGTTCTTTGGTGATGGTACCAAATAGTATTTCAAAATATAAATGTAAGCATTTTCATTTACGTTTTACAGATGCAGAATAAAATAGATGCACTGGAAGCTCAGTTGTCGCAGGCAAAGACTACCAATCACAACCATACTTTTGCAGATGCAGAACGACTCACAGAGGTATAGCTTGAAGAACTGAAACTTGTTTTTATGCATGGTTGTGCAAGTATAATCGAAACTATTTTTGCGTATTGTAGGTTTTATAAATATTAGTTTGAAATATATAATATATATGAAAATATGTAGGTTCAGGTTCTAGGTACTCATATGATTATGGAAATATTTTTCTTTACAGGAAAGACTAATGGCTGGTTTATCGGATAAACTTGTGGATAAGTGCAATGGACCTACGCAGGTAAATTAATTGATTGCTCAGATTACGTAGATACATCTTTTCTTTACTGGAATAATACATTTCAAAATATTTTGGGCAACGGCGCGCAATGGCGTCTGGGTGCTATCCGATATCAAGGATAATGTTATACGGAGGCAAAAAGGATTAATGGTAAGTGGTTACCGTCGCCTCGACATTAGCAACACCTGGAGCATTGCTAATGCGTTGCCTGCCGAACCCCTCCCCTCCCTAAAGAGCTCTGGCAACCTTACTCACCGCAGGAACACAACACTATTTGAAACAAATAATGTAATTTGGCTGCGATCTTCTGTAAGGCGGAGGAACCTCCACAGGCGGGCTGCTCCAATTTAGAGCAAGTCTCTGTCGATATCAATAATTACGAGTATTTTTTAAAATTGTATGTTTACCGGTGTGCGGCATTAGCAAAACTATATGACTAAAGTCCTACGTGTACCGGGACGGCCTGGCAATGTATTTTTATTTTCACTAAATGTCATTCAAACTTGATACGACAAAAATGCTAATGTTTAAAATCGATCACGCGGCATCGAAAGGGATTTCTTGAAAAAAAAAAACCATCCAATACAATTTTATGTTCTTCTTTTGCAGGTTGGACTACAAGAAATATAACAAATAGAAAGTAGTAGTAGGTAAGCTTAATTTAATCAGATGTCGTGTCATTCCTATCCACTTGGGAGACTTGTGCTGCTATCACGCGCAGACGCTATATAGGTGCGAACAATTTTTAAAAGATCGGAACTATTTATTCATATGCCGTTTCTTAAACAGATAATATCAAAATGCACTTGTTAATCTTTAACTCATTATAAATAAGACAATCAAGGTTATTGTATGTAATCGATTCTCATAAAAAAGCACTCTCATGTAAATAGATAGAAGTGTGTATATAACCATTTGACACGAACTCTCGATGGGTACATACAATATGCTCAATTTGAGTCATTGTGACGCATCTGCGTATTATTTCTAATTATATTGTATTACTTGCAATTACTTCTTGTGACGAAAAAATTTAATATTATTTTCAATTGCCTATTTTTTTTAATTATTGTAAAATAAAGTTTTTAAAGATTCCATCGTAGTTTCCGTAATTAGGTTTAAAAAATGGAGTGTAACTACAATGTCGCATTTACTTAGTACAATTTTCTAAGAATTATTGATGAACCTGATTCCTTCTGAACGCATAAAATTATAGTCTCCGCGCGTGCATATAGTACCTATTTAATTTAAAACATTTTATTGTAATCATAAGCCTCCCAGATAAAACGATAAAATCCGCAGCGGGATCACGTTTAGAAAGAGTTACAATTATTGAGATCACAAAATTGCGATTCGACATTTGCTCTTACCTAAATACTTAGGTCGCAATGTGAACTAAAAGAGCGGTCTAGGCGAGGAAGGGACCTTAGTGACTTCTAAAATATGATTTATTTTTATTTTATAGCATTGTGTAGGTTGATATTATTATTCATTTAGGTATAAACATTAAACATATTAATCGTACTTTGTATTAATTTGAATTATCTTGGGATGTTAAGATTACGACTATCGACATATTATATAAACAAATTGATTTTAGTCCTTATAATAATTATAATTTACAGAATATAATTTTCTATTTTTATAAGTTTATGGAATGTTGCATTATTATTGCCTATTAATATAAAACATTTGTGTAATTATTATTATTTAATTAAATTGTGCATGAAATCATTTTGTCAGTGCTCTAGGGTAACTTTTCGAATGCAAATCTGAAAAGTTTATTTTAGAAATTTTAGAAAGTTCAATCGATGTTGCTAATTTATTTATTTTTTAAACTTGTCCATATAAAATATTTGTGTCAAATGCCGAAAATATGTTGACACTGTAATAAAATAATAAATCAATGTTAATACGTAAGCAACTTTGTACGATAAAATAGATAAAGACATTAATAATTAAATATTTACAATACAACCAAAGTTTTGTTTTAGAGAGAAAGCCATACCATTTATGAGTCTATTATGTAGGGACGTACGTACGTATACAGTGGTGGTCATCTAATTAGAAACACCTAGTCACCTGACATTTTTATAAAGTAACTAACATTATTATAGCATTTAATAGGAGGTAAATTTTTTTTCACTACTTTACAATGTACTTTAATATCTCTAGTTTAATTACAAGCAATAATATTTGACAACCAAGACGACAATAAAAATAAATATCAGTGAAACAAAAAGTATCAATATCGTTAGGACTGGCAGAATGGACAACTAATTAGAAACATTGTATGACTTGGTTCGAAATTTTATTTTTAAACTGAAATACAGTTCTCACAATTGTCAATCACATTGTAAATATTGCCGCCATTTCTAACTCATTACGAAAAGTTACTATTTATTGTTGTTTTATTATAAATGGGTAAAAATAAGAGCTGTGATGCAGCAACGAGAAAAATTATAGTGAATTTTCATTTAAAACAAAAATGGAGTTACAGAAAGATCGCCGATTATTTGGAATGTTCCGTAAAGATGATATTTAACGCCCTCGCACATTTCAAACTACACGGAACATCAGATAACGTTCTAAGAAAACTTCGGCCCAGGAAGACTACAGTTCAAGAAGACAGACTTATGCTTCGATTAGCTAAGGCGGACCCCTTTAAAGGATCCAATGTTATAAGAAAAGAGGTATTTTCAGAAGACGATCCTCGACACGTGTCCACTAAACTAGTTCGTAGACGGTTGGTTGAAGGAAAATTGTTAGGAAGGATCGCTAGAAAAGTACCACTACTATCCAGGCAACATAGAGAAAATCGTCTAGCATTCGCTCGCAAATATGGCAGTTGGACTATTCATCAATGGAAAAAAGTTTTGTTTTCAGATGAAACTAAAATTAATTTGATTAATTCCGATGGAAAACGATATGTACGACGACCAATAAACGAGGCTTTGAATAACAAGTACACTAAAAAGACAGTTAAGCACGGTGGTCGAAATGTAATGGTGTGGGGATGTTTCTCAGGGTACGGGATTGGTCCCGTGAGAAAGATTGAAGGGCAAATGGATCAATATCAATACAAAAAGATCTTGGAAGAGACAATGATTCCATATTCAGAGGAAAATTTGCCAGTAACTTGGATATTTCAGCATGACAACGACCCAAAGCACACAGCACGCAGCGTTAATGCGTTTCTTACAGAACAATCCGTGACAGTATTAGAGTGGCCTGCCAATAGTCCGGATTTAAATCCCATAGAAAATTTGTGGCACACTATAAAGACCAACCTGTCGCAGAAACACGTTACTAATATTCATGGACTTAACAGTGCATTTGAAGACGCTTGGAGAAGTATTCCTGTAGAAACTTGTTATAAATTGATTGAATCAATGCCGCGTCGCTGCAAAGCTGTTATTGATAATAAAGGCTACCCTACCAAATACTAATTGTCTAAGGATGTAGTATTTTTAGTATTTTTCAAAACTATTGGGGTTTTGTTCAAATTAAAAATGATTTAAGTAATGATTTTTTTGGTGTTTCTAATTAGTTGTCCGGTTTATATCTCGTTTTTTATTTTGTTATTAATATAACTTTCAGTTTTAGAAAAACAACCGTTGTTTTCTGTTATTAAAATAGTATAACAATGCAATATAATATCCGATACATCGATTTTAATACGTAGGAACACTCAATGATACGTTAAAAATTAGTTCGAAAGGGAATTTGCAATAAAAATATAAACCCAGGTAGGTGTTTCTAATTAGATGACCACCACTGTACGTTATCTGACTCTCTGTCTCTTCGGTACCTAACGTTTTGACACGTAGTAGGTAACGCTTAGGTAGGTATATCCTCATCCGTTTTCACGACTAAAAGACTAAACTGGATCTTGATGAACTTTATCTACTTATTGAATTGATTCTTCTCGAGTTGATTCTAGTCAATAGGTCCGCTGTGATGCGTTGTCATTTATATCCGGTAGGTATTCCGAATGTTCCAAATGAAACGTTTGTGATCCAAATAAGCTGGAAACGTCGTACCTGCCTATACCTACGCCTTCATTTTGGCGATCTAGAAGTCTCATAAAACCGCGTGTCTGCGTCCGTCGTACTTAGGTTATTTAAGGTTAAAGGTCACAATAATTGGGTTTTCGCTATTATCTAGGTTTCTATAGCTCCAGTGATGTTAACATCTATTATAAAATTGTAGAGCATAAAATTTGAGATATTCGTGTGCTCAACCGTTATTGAGATAAGGGCGGTGACCGTGCAGCACCATACATCCGGAAATGCAAGGTCAGTCAACCGTGAATCTGATAGGGTTCAGGTCAGGAGGAAAAAAAGAAAAATAAACTACGCTGAGATGGCCTAGCTCAACGAAGCCACGCGACCTATGTAGAGTTGAAGCTAGGGCAAATAGCGCAAGCCAGAGGCCCTTACCCGCAGCTCTGAAGAGAGCTTGAGTGAGCTTGAGCAGATGACTGAGTTGGCACACTGACTGATGATAGGTTTGGTTGCCAGACTGGTTCTATTTATTCTCTTTGGTGTTCGTTTCCCCCGGTGTCCCGTAGTACCTAATCTGTGGTATCTCCCTAGTCTGTGGTTTCCCCGTAAGTCACTGACGACATCATAATATTATCTTCCTAGTCTGTGATCGATCATAATGGTCTGTGGACTTTTGAAAAAAAGCCCAGCAAAACAAAATCGTGACAATAACTAAAGCTTTTTCTTTTCTTTGGATTTATGTTTTATTTTTTATGTTTGGATTGTTTGGAGACTTTGGTTGGAGATAATTTTGTGTAGGTGTGTAAGCAATTGTACATAAAGTATTTTCTGGAGGAGGTCGCGTCGCGTCATTCACACTTGTTGTAAAATCTGTTATTGTTTGCAAGGATAACAGTCTGGTGAATTCATTGAATTATTTTCAGTGTTAATTTTTTTAAAGAGATAATCTGCGCACAAAACGGCTCCTAACACATTAGAATGACTGAGATAGCAGTCAAAAACGTTGATAATGCATGTGAAACTGCTGAAGAATTCACAAGAGTATTTTACAAGCAAGTGGATAACATTCGTCATCTAACCTCCAAACTGTATCTGGACACTGGCTTACTGGTTTGGAATGGGAATGGAATAAAAGGGAATGATAAAATCCAGAAGTTCCTCATGGATCTACCTGCAAGTAATCATACTTTGAAGACTCTGGATGCTCAGCCTTTGTCAGATGCACTGGTTGCAAACAAGCTCACCTATCTTATTCAAGCATGTGGCGAAGTGATCTACCAGAACGATGATGTCAAGAAACCGTTCCAGCAGACTTTTCTAATCGTTGCTGTTGATGGAAAATGGAAGATTGCTTCAGATTGTTTCAGGCTACAAGTGCCTTATAACAGCTAGGACATTCTAATATCATGACTTATGACAATTCAAATATTTTCAGTACTTAGCAAGTATATTGCAAAAATGAACATATTATCTATGTAAGTCACAACTTGAAATTGCAATGAGTTACTTTGAAATAACCTAATTCTATATTGATGTATCTGAAATAAAGAGGAATAACAATGTAAATAGAAGACTCTTTTTTTCTGTCCATGTAATAGTAAAACACTGCTCACTTGTGTACTAAATATTTATTTTTATATGATAATAGTACTTTTATTTCTATATTAATGGTAGTAGGAATTTAATCTGCACCGATTATAATCTTATCCATTACCAGATTTAATGCATACATAGAGAAAATGTTGATGAGATATTTTAATTATTATTTAGCGGATTGTAAGCCCGGAGATCTGAGAATAGTTGTGTGCCTATTTTATTCTTCTATTAGTAGGTCCCAAGTAATGTGTTGCAGTTTGGACAGTAATGTTCAGCCTTTTTGAATGCTGATACATAGTAAGGAATGGCAGATAAACAGCAAAGCATGCACCATCTGGAAGAAAAACAAAATCAATATATTCAAGATGTATGGACAATTGAAACTCCTCCTGATACGGGAATTCCCTACCACCAAAGTGTTGTCACACAATGTTTAATGTACTGGTAATGAAAAAAGGTTTAAAGATCTCATATTTACTCTGAATGTCACTTATTGGCTGCCATAAGGAACGTGAATTGCCCATAATAGTAAGCAACACATTCTGGAAAATTACTTACAATGTTAATCCACAAATGAACCCAGCCAGCATGTGAGTACTCTTTGAACTGACATATTCCACTTTGGTAAACACTCTTTCATCACATTTGGGACAGTTGTAGAACATAGGGTTATCAGTGAGGGGCGCTTGAATTATGATAGTCTGACGAATGATTGGTTGTTGATTCACAGCATCGGGCGCGGCGGCGGCGTCACGTATCGAATATGGCGGTGGGGGCTCTCTAGGATGTGTCATTTCACTGACTACATTGTATTCACTCCTGTTTGAGTCACTTGCTAGGGTTTCACTATTGATATTCATATTGAAAGTATAATATTTAGGCACAACAATAATATGATGTTACCATTATGCTTACTAAACACTGGGAATGTGAGCTGTTATCATACATTCAAGCTATCTTATCATTTCTGATAAATAACTGAGTATCAGATATGCAATGTTTTTATTTTTTATTTCACATTCTAGTTTGTAGGTACCTAAGTATAGTTAGTTATTGAGTTAAGGAGAAATACTTTATACTTTTCTAAACAGAACCCTTTATTTATTTCATGTTAAGTAGGTAATCATAGTTTTAATTATGTAATAAAAATATATAGTCTATGAATGTAACTAATGTCTGTAAAAGTTGAATAAGTTTATCCGTTACAGTCAAAATGATAAGCAAGGCTTTTGTGAACAGTGATTTAATAGGTATAAGATCTAATAGAAGACATATTTCTGTCTTCATTTAGACATGGTGTCTTTTTCACTCTTATTGAGTAGATACCTACTAATGGGATTCATTAGCATCCCTAGTAGTCTGTGCTATTAACCTATTGATTTTTACTCATTGCAAAGAAACAAAATAAATGAATTGTATCACATGCCAATTCAGCACTTTGACCATAACTTATCTTATACTATAGTAGCCTAAAACAATCATTTTACTAATATGTGCATACATACATAGGTAGTAGGTACATAAATACATAATAATTTTGATTAATGCCATATAACACTATCAGTGGACCTGCATTTAATCCTATCAGTCAATACCTATAAAATTATAATGCAAACATGATAGTAAAAGTAAGCAATGCACTTATTGGAGTACCTACTTGGAAAAGACTTGGAATGGTTATGTTACAGGTAGTAGCTAAGGTAGAAATATCTACATAAATCCAGCTAACAAATTGTCATTCTGATGATTATTCATATTCTGGATATTTTATAGGCACAGTCAACATCGTAAATTATAATTGGATAAAGTTTCAAAAATACCAACTTAGAAGTAACAGCTTTAACTTAAGTTAGACACAAAGATAAACAATTGCGATTTTTCCAAAAAGTCATCAACTTCTGATGTTGACTGTACTAAATAAACGGAAGGAACTATGTATCAAAAATCTTAAATATAGACCAAATTTAATTAACAAAATGTAGAGATCTAAAACTGAACATTAAAAGGGGTCAAAACAACTTACAAGGTTTTTTTATTAATTGAGGAAACATATTGTGAACCCTTTTAACTACATACCAAACTTTTTTTATAATAACAGTACTTGATGGATTACTTAAACAAGTGCTACATGTATGCACTTGTTCGAGTTTAACTATTATATTTTTTTTACTATATGTAATTAAATTATTATTGTCTTTGCTATTATACAACCAAATTACAAAGGTACCTAAAGGGGTACACAATCAGATTCCTTAAGTGTAACTAGAATTATAAAAATTAAGAACTCATTAGAACTATAATTACAGTACAAAAGTGATGTAACTTTGGAGTAATGTTCCAAAACTGACTTACATCTCAGTTGTTATTTGATATTCAAATTAATTTAACTTTCATCAGAACATTTTTTTTTCTGCTCTACCTGCACTAAATATATTTACATAATAAATTATATAATTTTATTAAAATATCAAAGCAGGCTTCTACTTAGAAACTTCAAGTAAAAAGCAGTAAGTGCCATTATCCCACTTTCCACTATAATATCATAAGTTTGAAAGTTTGTAAAGTATGTGAAGATGTTTGTTACTCTTCCACACAGCAACCTCTGAAAGGATTGGAATCAAATTTGGCATGTATGTAGTAAATAGCCTGAAATAACATATAAACTAATATTTCCTGGAAACCATGTGAGCAAGGCCACAATTGGAAGCTAATTATTTATGATTCATACTATGGTTAGTAGTTCTTATAGTAGACACTTAAACATATCAAAATTTAGATTGAAGAGCAATGCATTCAATTTAAAACTAATATAGGTACTATATAAATAAATAAAATGGCTCAATATGTAGTCAAATAATTAATAAAATAGCAACCTGATTTACATATCAATGCCGGCATCATTTTAACTATCAGTTTATTGCCCATTCCACTCAAAAAGTGTTTATTTAAATACTTTAAGGGCCATACACACATACTGAATTGATTATTTGGAAAATATGAAAACATATTACATTATGGCCATATAACACCTCCAATCAAATCTTAGCAAGATGCACTTGAGTTCCAAATGGATTCAAATTGGCAAAGTTGTTATAAGTGCCAAATATGAGAGAGCTTTGTCAACTACTTAGCACTTAGTGCTTTTACCAATAAAAGCATTGCAGTTGGGACAATAATGTTCAGCATCTTTGAATGTATCAAAGCAATAAGGTATCAGTCCCATGCAGCATAGAGAACAAATCCTGAAACAAAAAATAAGAATATAAACACAAAAGCTGAAAAATTTTAGGATTTCAAACTATATTCTTTGATATTTAATCAGGTTTTGCAATTTACATATAGTAACTAGCTGGAGCTTATTATCGCAATACTAATTTCAGTAATTTGCATTAATTACAGATTTATTTAGCGACCAATAATTTTATCGATATTCAAAATACCTATGTTGTTGACCATAATATATGACATTAATGATAGCAAAAAAAGAATAAAGCAATAACAATAAAAGAAAAAGACTCACATAGTGACAACACAAACAGAGCCTGCAACGAGGTGAGTGTGCCATCCCGTAGTGAAGGTGACTCTGGTGGTAACAGTTTTCCCGCAGTTGAAGCAGTTAACTGTGGTGGGCTCACTGCCCACGGCAGGCGGTAGGACGAGGCCCACGGGTACGCCAGGCGGCGCCGGGGGCCTATCAGCGAGCTGAGGCTGCGCGCTTGTCACTGATATAGTCGGAAGACACACGCCCGCGCCGGGCACAGGGTGTGGATAAACTCCGGGCGCTGTGAACTGCTTGGGTGCTGGATATGGGCCAGCTGCAGGGAAGCTATCTCCACCTGGCGCCACAAAGCCATACTGAGGGTTCCCCACTACGGCGGAGTACGGTGGTGGTAGATCTTCAGATGCATTTGGCGCACTAGGCCCTTGATTTAGTGTAGACATTTGTTGTTTTTTGTGTGGCACTCACTTGTTGTTTTGAAGAATTACCTTTGTAAACCGTTTTAAAGAAAACACAGATGTAGGTATTTATTAGAATTAATTGAACAAAGGATTTTTGGTATGTATTTTTATTTCGCTTTTGATCGATGAGAAAAAGAAAGGAAAGCAAAGCAAAACACGAATGAATGAATGACGTCATTCATGCGCAATAATGTCATCGGGGTTTGTCATGTCAGACATGTCAGTCAATGCTGAACAGTCAGAGCCTTATAGCGAATAGCGGCGAAAGGCTCACGAGGAGTGAAGAATAAGAATTAAAAAAAAACATAAGAATAGTCGGACTTCCAACAACGCCATGCCTGCCTTACGAAAAGCCCAAAAGGCCTGCAAGCCAGTAAGGCACCAAGTGGCTAAGCCCAGAGACCCGGGGATCGTAGTCCTCGCGCGACTAGATGCCAGGGCGATAGGCCACACGAGCCCGAGGCAAATCCTGGATTGATTGCGAATAAGCTAGAGTAAAGAGCGCCAGCTAGAGGCCCTTACCCGCCAAATTCAATATTGAGATTGACACCACAGACTAGGTTAGACACAGTTACGATGCTAACGCCTAAATGACAGAAAAAGAAAAAGATCAAAGAAAGAAAAAGATAGAAATAAGCACTTCTAAAGTCCTTTCCATCAAAGAAGTCCTACAGACGGGGCGCTTTAGTCTTCGTGTAACGGATTTTTTAAATAATAATAATAATCTATATTGCAGACAACTTAAACTTAGTCCATAGCGTATCACAAAAATAGGTAGGTAAGGTACATAACACAATAATAAAAATGAATAATGAGCAATTAAATTATAACAGTCTTTACCCAGTGGTGAAGTATGGGGCAGTCGTACTTTACAGATATTGTATTCAGTTGTTCAGATTCAGTATGCTGTTGTGACTGCCTCTGACTGACATATTGCCATGTACAATTTTAGTTCCGCTAATTGCCGCGGGCCTTCTTTCGTGAAAAGGACTCTAACGAGCATCTAACTATTCTTATTCCAGTAGGCCCGCCTAGATGCAAACATTTTGGAATACATAACTAGCCGCATAGGTACATAATACAGAATGGAAAGAATCAAGAAGCCTTGTGTCGGTGCGGGTGCGTTGCACCGACGACCGACTAGCCTTGCTCACGCGACAATAAATATAATAATAATAATAATGGGCTAACAACTGTTATCCATCTCAAATCTCCAGATGTCTAAGGGGAGTAGTCAGAGGTATGTCCGAAGATTTGGCACATGCCCACATTTAGCAGTAGGTAGGTAGTGAATCCTATCCTATCCTACTAATATTATAAATGCGAAAGTTTGTGAGGATGTTTAGATGTTTGGATGTTTGTGGTTCAATCACGGCTAAACGGCCAAACGGATTTGGGTGAAATTTGGTACTGAGATAAATTATAGTCTGGAATAGCATATAGGCTTTTTATGTAGGTACCACGTGAGCGAAGCCGCGGGCGGAAGCTAGTATTCCATACGCGACAGGTTGTAAAACAGCTGAATAATTGAGTTTAAACTGATTTGCCAACAAAACAGCAGATCTACCTACGCTTAAAGTTTTTTCAATGTAAATGGTGAATTTTCAAAAGTCGTAGAACAAAAGTAATTGTCAATTGGGTGTAGAATTAGCCCCTTTCGGGATAGTATACATATTATGAATCACCTTGTATGACATAGCCACCTCTCTGCACTCTTTCAAAAACTTTCATTACAAACTACTCTGTGATCAACTAGTTAGTATAATGGTAAGTAGGTAAGTAAATTCTAATAAGAAAGATATCTTCAATAATGCTGTTGCTATCTCCTCCCAGTAGGGCACTCTACAAAGAACTACAAAGAAAAATCTATCTATATATATAAAGGAGTTGTCCACTCACTCGCGTACAGACTCATCACGAAAGCTCGGAAACTACTGGGCCGAGGAGTCTGAAATTTGACACAGACATTCTTTAGAAGATGTTAGCGTGCAATAAGAACGGATTTTGGAAAATTCAGCTCCAAAAGGGGTGAAATTGGGGTTGAACGTTTGTATGAAAGTCCTATGTTTTTGAAGTTGGAGACATCAAAATCGGGTTTTAGGTAAATTATCATAAATAAAAAATACATTTTTCAGCATTTTTTTTTAAAACAGCCTTTAAGTTGTTGTATTAGGGGATGAAAGTTTATATGGGAAGTCCTATGTTTTTGAAGTTAGGTACATCAAAATCAGCTATCAGGTAAACAGTTTAAAGTAATAAAATACCTACTAAAGTTTTTTTGAAAAACCACCCTCAGGGTGTGTAAATAGGGGATGAAAGTTTATATGGGATTTTTTAATCTAATTAGGCCTATTCAGTTGAAATTTGGCAGGCAAATTCCTCACTAGACGAAGGCATCTGCTAAGAAAGAATTTTGTGAAAATTCACATCAAAGGGGATGAAATGGGGGTTGAAAGGTTCTTTGAAAGTCCTATGTTTTGAAGTTACAGACATAAATATCGGTATTCAGGTTAAGAGCTATAAGTAATAAGATATCCGTATATGAGTTTTATGAAAAGCAGGCCTTGAGGGTTAATAATCATCATCATTAACCTGTAGAAATCCACTGCTGTACATAGGCCTCCCCAAAGAGTTCCACGACGAACGGTTTTGAGCCTTTTCCATCCACCGACTTCCCGCAACCTTCACAATGTCGTTGGTCCATCGGGTGGGGGGCCTTCCGTGACCATGATGGTGACGGTGACGAAGGTGATGACGGGGCGGGGAAGGTAACGGAACGGTGACAGCGACGGTGTAACTGTAATAAATCTTACAACAAAATATCAGACTATTTAGATGATAAAAAAGCTTGGGATTGAATATGCTGAAAAAAATGATAGGCTTCAAGCAGTGTTTGTTGCCTGATTCTTCTAGGCTTGGTCGCGAGGAACAGGTATAGCTTCACATATTGAAATAAAAACCTTTGACTTTGACTTTGGTGATGGTACAATTGAAATTTGACATGCAGGTTCCATAAAGACAGTAAACATTTGTTATAATATAATTTTACGAAAATTCACCCCCGAAAGGGATAAAACGGGGGTTGGAAGCTTCTTTGAAAATCCCATGTTTTTCAAGTTAGTGACATAAAAATCGGTATTCAGGTAAATGAATCAAAATAATAAAATACCTTCATAAGATTTTTTTTAAAACAACCCTCAGGGTGTGTTAATAGGGGATGAAGGTTTAAATGGGATTTTTTTATCTTTAAGACTATGCAATTGAAATTTTGCACGCAGGTTCCTTATAGAGAGTAAACATATGCTAAGTAAGAATTTTATGAAAATTCAACCCCCAAAATTATTAAATGGGGGTTGAAAGGTTCTTTGAAAGTTCCATGTTTTTTAAGTTAGAGTCATGAAAATTGGGATTCTGGTTAATAGTTTTTAATACAATACACGTATACGGATGGTGACGGGACGGTGACGGGACTGTGACAGGACGGGGACGGGACTGTGACGGGATGGGGATGGAATGGTGATGGTGACGGTGAAGGCGTTGGGATGGTGACGGTTACAGCACTGTGACGGTTACAGTGACGGTGTTGGTAGGTAGAAATAGGTAAGTAGCTGCATAATAAGTGTTAGTACTTTGACAAAGATAATGGCTAATAGTCTAGGTAGGTATATACAAACGCGGACGAAGTCGCGAGCGGGACAGCTAGTCTTTTATAAGAGAAAAGACTTTTCTCTGATGTACAAACGAACGTACAGACAATAGCTAGGGAATATATTATGTGTTTCTTGCCTGTCTGAAACGGATAGTACCTACATATTGGATAATAGTGTTGTGATAGGAGTATGGTGGATAATAGGGGTATGGTGAGGGTATTGTTGGGTAACCACTGCTGCCACCTCCATCAACCGAGCCGCGACGTCAGCCATCGTAGGTGTCGTCAGTAGTGAATGGTAGTGAAACACGAAACACCGCGAATCGAACGCGCGTACTCATGATAACGAAAGCACGTCTTTTGCGGCCTTAAGTACACTAAAATTATATGCAATTGGCGTACAAGATTCGATTAGGCTCATCCCATTTTCAAAGTGCCTATCGAAATATAACTGTTTGGTGAGGTGTTAAGTAATATAGCAACAAATTTGGGTAAGATATGTTTGCTAATATGAAGCTACTAAGTAGCTAGTTTATTATGTAATTCAGTTAGTTTGATAACATTCTACACGTTCCTTGCATTATTTTATTTGACGGCGAGATTCCCGGACGCTATGTAAGTAGGTAGGTGCTACTAGCCTATGTGGATCTATGTACCAAGTGAGTAGATTAGGTTACATAGACAGATATATCTACGACAGTATTTCCTAGCTTGGTGGGTAACCCAGTAAACTATTGAACCGATTTGTGTAACAAAATGCTGCATACAGTAGAGTAGGTACCATCCTTGTTTGTAGTGTAGTTGGCATTCAGGAAGAAGTTTTATATAAAATTCGACTTAGATTTATGTATAAAAGCTATACATTGTGTAGCTATAAACAAGGTGATTAGTAATAATTCTAAATGTGGCTATAAACTAAAAGAAATTACATTGGATATTAATATAAAAATATGATATAATAAAAAAAACATTTTTTTCGTTTTTTATCCAACTCTTTCAAATTACCTAGCGGTTTTTGGTATTTCTATCATCGTTATAAGCAATTTGTTAACCGTACGTACCGTATTTTGTCCCAAAACAGCTGATTTTTACATGGAGTTTTTTCAATGAAAATGTTGAATTTCCAAATGTCGTAGAACAAAGTTGATTGCCAATTGGGTTTAGATTATGCTCCTTTCGGGATAGCATCCATACTTATTATGAATCACCTTGTACTAAATGTTAAATAATGTCTAGTAAATGTTTATATTATAACAGCAATCACTTTTCGCAAGTCTTTAGGGCTTTACAAAGTTGCATATTAAACACGCGCATGTTGTATTCAGAATAGAAAGAAGTAGGTAATAGATTCGCCTGTTCCGTCGTTACTAACCGGCAGGCAGGCAGGTATTTGTTTTAAGAGTCAGGTAAATAAATCGAATAGAAAACACAGCGTTAATATCCCTAACCTGGATGTTGCCGAAGCACTACGAATATCCAATCAACAAGTAGGAACCGTTCTCTTTTTTGTAGAACTCGAAGCAGAACTAAATGAGAACTCAGTTATTTGTATCATTATTATTATTTTATATATTCTTTCCTTTTATTTCGTCTAGTTATAAGATTAACAAACATCCTAGCCGGAGGCTCCACGAAGGATCACTTCTAAAATAATTATGGTTCGGTTCATTCCTCACAGTTTGTTATAAATTATTTAGTTTCCGCACTTGGTAGAGTCTAGAAAGGAGTTACTTACCTAGTCAAAATCTAGAGAATAAATTATATGGGAAGTTAGCGACACCATAGTTAAATGAGACACGGAAGAGAAAGCATAAGCGCTCAGGAAAGTAAGCAAGCAGCCAGGCTGGCGCGCGACGGTAAATTTACCTACCAGTACCACACTGGAGTTTTGTCGTAGTACGGCTGCGCGTTGAGATCTTTTGTATGGAAAAGCTTCAAAGGACAGTAAACGGTGTGGTATGAAAGTAGTATTGAGTCTACCGTAGGTACTGAAATAGATTGAATAAATTTATTATCTATATATTTATGTATTGAACTTATTTATTTTTAAACTAGTATGTATTAAAAATCCTATTTCTCTCAAAGTTTTAGTAAGTAATTAGCACCATAACTCCTTTTATTTTCGTTTCTATGTTCTCAACTGTTCCCTCTCCTGTGCACTACCTTCACATCTTCTGTCCACAAACACAAAGGTTATCTGGAAGATAATGCTTTTTAGAATTAAGTTCGCCTTTGTACTATTTTTATGTGCAATAAAGAATTTTCTATCTATATATCTAATTGTTATGTTACGACCTAAAAGCAAAAATGAGGTAGGTAGACCCCTAGGTAGGTGCCTACCTCCCTCTGCCGTAGAGCGCGCGCGTTTTAGTCTTTTGTGGAGACAAGGCCATACCATCAACTTATTTGTTTAGGCGGTGTCGTAAGTTGATTGTCCCAAAGATTTATGGTTCAAATTCTTGTAAAACTAGCTCCCACCTGCGGCTTCTCTCGCGTGTTACCTACATAAAAAGTAGCCTATATTCTATTAGATTAAGAACTTTATCTATTTCAAATTTCGAAATCGGTTGAGCCGTTACGGCATGATTGAACAACAAACATCCAAACATGTAAACATCCTCACAAACTTTCGCATTTATAATAATAGTAAGATGGTAAAAAGTAAGATACTGCTAGATATGAAAAAAACTTTTGTTCACGCGGCTGAATTGTTTAAATTTGATAAAAATTTTAGTTATGGTATTGTGTATCAAACTTTCGCGATCAGTAGGTAAAAAAATAATTTATAAAAAAATAAGATAGATAGATAAATCATTTATTCGACACACACAAATACAGCACAGACAGAGATAAAAACAATCGGAAGAAACAACAGTAGGTTACAATCACTATAAACAAACAGCTTAATAAGGTAAATAAAAAATACAAAATAAGGTACCTACGCGATAAACACCCGTTTGTTTTCAATAAGTTATGGAATTGTCTTAAATATGACCAATTAGGTAACTAGTTTTTTTTTATTATTTGCTGCAGTGGTTACAACTGCAACTTTGAGACACACGCGCTCCGCCGCGCCGGTGAAAGTGCACAGACCCAGATTACAATAGGTACAACTGTCTGAATATGTTGGTTAATTTCTTTTATGTTTCATAAATGTTGACAGCCATGGAATATCATACAATCAAAACATTAGGGTGGGCTGTTGTGGGGTCGACACGCATACCTGTTATTACCTAATCTACCTATGGGTATTATGCACTAAGGTAGGTAAAGTAAATTAGTTTGTATGTAGGCACAGATTATTTAATAATTCTTATAATGGTCTTTATTGAGAATTCATAATATGATTTATTTATTGATAGGATTCCTGTTATGCAATTTATACGTAAGCGAGTTTAGTTTGCTATTTGACGCATAGTCAATTCCTATTTCGTGAGCATTTGTGAGCCTTTTAACGAATAAGTATCCATAGAAAACTGTGATTAAATTCTGCTAAAGATGATACGAATTGTACGCAAATCATAATGGTTAAAATGAATTCTCAAAAGTGTCAATTTTAGACTCCCTGATTGGCAGTGGTGGATTTATCAGCAACCTAAGTATGCTTGAGTCTAGGGTGGTAGATTACCTATGTGGTAGGTGGTGTGGTAGGACCTGAACTGATTCTTAAAATTCACTAATAGAAAGTAGAATATATACCTACTTAACTTAGTATACGTTTACCCAGTTACCACCGAGCGAAACCGTGGGTAGAAGCTAGTAACGAATAATTTTACCCCACAGCACGAGTACTTATTTCCGTGAGAGTTTGAGGAACGCCTGGCGATAGTGCTGAGCAAGAGCAAGGATGCGCGTGCGCTGGTGGCGTGCAGCAGTTGTATGTGCGTGTGCTCTCGTCTTGCGCAGCCACGCCCTGCCGCCGGCCACTCTCGGCGATGTCGTCGCTAATGCTGCCACGAGTCTCAACTCCATGAAGGTATTATTTAAATTGGTAAAACAATAGGCAGACCACCAGCAACATTGTCTGCCAGTTAACGTTTGCGAGTATTGAAAACAATGGTAGCTTCATATTTTTATTGTGTATTTTGAATTATGTTGTCCGACTTAAATTTAGTACCTATGTGTTTTTAAAACATTAAAAAAACAATTTTTTTTTTATATCTACCTACCCAACGGTGAATGGATGTGGGCTGATGATGAGAACAATATGAATTAATCGTCAAGCAATGCATTCTTGAACTTGGCTATGGGATCTCACGAATTCACTGAATTTTCCCAAGCTCACACAAACCGTAGGCAAGTGAAGAAACTCACAAACATACACAACATAGATAGACTTCTCCCTAAATATCATGTTACTTCCAACTCAAGCACAAACTTGGGACAAAGGGTTTCGGATTCTTCCAAACAATAGGATTAGTTTGCGTAAACAAACAGCCTTGCTCTACAGTTGAAATGTTGGTAATCGTTTCTCGAAGCACGTTGTATGTGGCAAGAATAATCCAGAGATTCTCCTAAACAGCAATATCTTAGGCAACGAGAAGTGTAGTGCATTTATACAAGCTATTACCAGTGCTGTTACGGTCCTGTTTGGTGTCAATGCATTGCATGTGACGTAACCGGTGACCCTGCTGTGGGTAATGCGTTTTTCATGTAATGATTTTTGATGCTGTTTTGTTTGTTATTGTTACATACAGTAAATCCAAATATTCTATACTTTTCCTCAGAAACGTGTTTAGGAGATAATAACTAGCATTTTCAAAAAAAAAATGTATCGGAAGACTTTGTCTGTTTGTCTGTTTAATTGTCCAGGCTGATCTCAGAAACTACTGAAGAATCTTTATGAAAATTTACAAAGCTAAATTGTTACTCACGCTATGTTATTTTGCGCTACACCCCCTAGAGGGAGGGGATAGAATGGCATACGGTGATTGAAGTTTGAGTCAGAACAAAAATTAATGGCGTGCAACTCCTTTCTCGGTTCTACGACAAGGTACTGCGTCAATTCGTCTTGAGAATGCGTTTTAAAGTCCATTTGGATGCAAATTTTGTATTAAAACTTAATTGAATCGCTTTTTCCACGGATTAATTGATTCATTCTACTTGTACTTCGTCGCTAGTTTTGACATCGAGATGAAGCAATAAGGCATTCATAACCAAAATTACTTGAATCTGGTACTTTACATACCTACCTACAAATGGGGATATCAATACTGTTACTAGCGTACCTACTCGTATTTTTAATTTAATGCCAACGAATTAAAACAAAAAGAAGTATTCCGGTTTTAGTTTTTAAACGTATTATCTTGTTTACTAATGTTTTTGTTATTCTTGTTTCTAGAGAACTAAATATCTAGTAAGTTACATCATTTAACTTTCTTCCGTTATTTAGCAATTTCGTTAGATTACCCTCAATAACACCCCCTCTGTAGTCGTTGCCGTAATGGAACCAATATCACAGTACACTCCGATCTCAATTGCTTAGAAGTAGGTACTATCTAAATGACATAAAGAGATGGCTGATGAGTTATAATGATTTCCTTGGTACGGCATGCTAGCGCAGCTATGTAAGCCGTCAATATCTTTGGATCTCTGCACTCTTCGTTTCGTAGGTACTTGACATAGGTAACTGATTATTTTGACAGATTATTTTACTTTTGAGTCTCACCTTGTTCGATCTTCCTCACACTGAAGCTCTACATTGGCTCTATATTCCTTTTTGTGAAAGGGAAGCTCTACATTCCATTTTGTGGAAAGGATCATCGAAAAAATTATAGGCACCAAGCCGTGTTTGTTGCCTGATTATTCTAGGCTTGGTCGCGAGGAACAGGGCTTAGTTTCACCTAGTTTCTAAAACGTTTCAAAGTGATCCTAGTGATTTTATTGAAATACACACTTTTTGACTTATACCACATGCCGGGGCATCATCAAACATTTTCCCACTAGCCATGGACAGAAAGCTTTATTTGACGTATGCACGAATTGATTGATTTGACACATATTCTAATACTAAGATCTTGAAGACACAATGCCCAAATTAAACGTTTTGGAGACGTTTTGAGATGAAATAGTCCGGCTATTTGTTTATTCTTACAGGCCATGGCCGAGTCTCGTAGGTATGGCAATATTGGTTTATTATACAACAACGATAAATCTTCTTAACTTTTTCAGCAGGAGACGAGCTGATTGCGCTTTTGTACTTGCAATTTACTCGCCCATAAAAATAAGTCATTTCGTTTTTACACCAACCGAATGAGCTGTAGGTACTTAATATGTCTTCATTATTTGTTCAACATATCGAGCTCTTGTGCAGGATTAAGATTAACCTGAATTCCTTTGCCTTTCCCAACTTAATCATCATCATCATTAGCCTTAAGAATATGCCTCCCCAAGGCGTGTCACGGCAGACGGCCTTCTCTACATCTTCTTCTATCCACCGATTTTCCGCAGCCTTGTCCCAATGTCGTCGGTCCATTGGGTCCTTCCAATACTGCGTCGCGTCGTCTGATTCGTGGTTCGAGAACCTTTATTCCCAACGGTTGTATGTTCTGCGAGGTATATTGCTAGTACGTACTTGCTAATTCTTCTACGGACTTCTTCTTTCTTTGCGTTCGTTTCCGAACTTGTCCCTTCAAAAGTTGGTGATTTTTGTAGTGGTAGAGTAGCAAAGCATCTTCAAGAACTCGTCTACTATTGGAGTTCCATTTGAAACCCTAGTGTCTCTGACTCTACCAACCATAAATGAGAAGGAAGAAAGCATTTATCTTGCATTGCTTGCTTGCTTGTCGTGTCACTGATTCTTTCTTGGTCATCCTGTATTAGTCATCATGATCAACTGGAACGTGTTCAACGTAAATTTTTGCGTTCAATGAATTATCGCTGCTGCTGTTCTAAGTCCCCTTACGACGTACTTTTAGATAAATATTCTTTACAAACACTTAAGATGAGAAGATTGCTTCTGGATCAAATATTATTGTATAATATATGTCATCACAAATTCGACTGTAGCAAGTTTGTTAACCAAATTTCTATACACATTTCATATCGCTGTCATATACGAGAGACTCGTAAACACTACTTGTGCGCACCCACTCCCTTTAAAACGAACGCTGGTGAGCGTGCACCTTTATTTAGAATCATGAACCAATTTAACAATCACTTCACAAACATTGAATTCTTTGAAATCTCACCCAGTTCGTAGATATACACGACACTATGCTGTCTGATTATTTAAACTTCAGCTGTAGTTGGAGGGTAGACTGTTTTGTACGTCCTTATAGGATGACAAAATGTTAGACCTACCTGCATTTTTCTTTTTTTTGCTATTCTGTTCGCATTACTACTGCCCTCTTTCTACCAAATCCGTTGACAACGGGGCTGATTACACTCTAAGAACTTTAGTACCTACTTTAATTGAGTTTAGTAATATGTGAGTGCAATTGTTTGTTGTCCCGAATAAATAAAAATAATAAATAAATTAGGTCAGCGACCAGTTTGGGGTATGGTGGCCCTGAAAAGGGCATATGACATTCGGTGAAAGTAACAGTCTAGTGAAAGAATTAAAGTGCGCCTCTTAGAGGCTCATTTCGTGCACTTCTCACGAGTATGACGCACATAAAATTTTCTAATGGTAAACCCATTGGTTCAATGGATTGGTTGGCACGACTAAGATTCAAACCCACGACATGTGAATCGCAAGGCGGATTAGTACTAGTGGTCTCTTGCATTAATAGGTACCTACTATTGTGTGTTTTTGTCGTCACAATTGTTTCTTGTCTCTGCGATAAGCCTCTAGCTATCGTTGGATTACGAAAGACGCATTTATTAGAGAAGGTCGTCATATTTATTTTTTCGCAATAGCAACATAGTACACTTTTGCTCATTAAAATGTTGTATAGAGTATCGATCATCGATTCTATCTCACTTTGTATATCACGTAGCCAGCTTGTCCTGACCAAGACCTCTTGAGCTTTGATCAATAACTATCTCCAGTGATTATGCTAGGTGCACTTTCCATGATTATAATGATGCATCACCAGGATCCCTCCTGGAACCAAATGGAAATCCCTTAGCCGTTTCACGTCTAAAGTAATTTTTTCATTTTAGGACACATTTCATAACGCTCTCACGCATAGTAAGCGCACTGTACTCTCTTTTAGTACATGTTTTGTAAGTTCTTGTAAATCTTGTAAGCCGTGTAATTGGACTAGGTATTACATAATTACGTATTATTCCAAACCAACAATTACCACGTCAACTGGTAGGGCAATGCGTGTGGTCAATTGGACCAGACCTACGTGAGGTTCTTAACACCTTATCGGTATGAATTGACTTAATGAACTGAACACTGTGTTTAAACGCACGCAAAAGCTCTAAAATTACAGCAAATTACAGTGCTTTACCTAATAGGCTCTTACTTTAAATGTTTTGTTTTCGAGGTGTTGTGGAAATGGACCTTATATTTTTGAGAAAACTATTTCTGACCTATTGATTTGCATGCAAATTTAATTTGGGTATTGAAATGATTATTGTCAATTATTGAGTTAAAGTTGTCACTGTGTTACAGGTGTCGGGAGCATGGCGTCGTTTATCCAGTACAGTGAGCGAGTCAGTTGGGTTGAAGCATGCTTTACGGAGACTACAGGCCGTGCCGGCCCGGGCCGCGCGTTTGGTGCACGCTTTAGTCGACCGGATGCGAGTGGGTGGTGGGCCGATAGTCTTCACGCAACTTGGAGCTCTTCGCGGAAGGCGGCTTATAGCCCGGACAAATGAGCAGACGCCGTATTACAGTTTCAAGGGAATAAGGTAATAAACGAACTTGGAAATTAAACTGCCACGATGCTCCTTATATAATAACTGCAGTAGCAGCCAATGACCAGGAGTCATTACCTATGTTTGCACTGTTTATTGTTAAATGTATAGCAAGTTCATGAGAGCTCTCTTCTTTAGATACGCACAGCCACCTCGTGGCTCACTCCGGTTCCGGCCACCGGCCCCGCTGGAGCCCTGGTCTGGGGTCCGGGACGCCCTGGAGGAGGGCGCCGTGTGCCCTCATCGGTTCATGCTTTTCGATACTTATAAGGGCGACGAGGATTGCCTGTTTCTCAACGTGTACACGCCTGCGCTGCCCGACAAGATTTCTGGGTAGGTAAATCATTGATGTTTATGAAAATAGAACCCTAAGTCCATTATGTTACCTACATAATGGACTTAGGGTTACCTACATAATAGACCAACTAATTTCGTATTTTTGTTCAACCAGGTACAACCCCAAGCTGGCAGTGATGGTGTGGATTCATGGAGGTGCGTTCGCCGTAGGATCAGGCAATGCTTTCCTCTACGGCCCCGACCACCTTGTCGGTGCTGGTGTGGTGCTCGTCACTCTCAACTACAGGCTCGGAGCGCTGGGCTTCCTTAGCCTGGAGAACGATGAAGTGTCAGGCAATATGGGACTGAAGGTGATAACTATACCTCGTTCGTAGTGAGTTGATGTAGAGCCGACATTATTATCAACAAAAGATCGAGGTACAGATAAGGGTTACGTTAACAAACTCAAGTTACGTGGATGCTTGCGAATCACCGCCGACCGCGATGTACTAACTGATACAGTACTGACTGTGGTGCATGCAGTAGGAGGTACGTCTGTTGCATATCCCACCAGGGCCAATGCCAAGCCGCAAGGTCAGAATGCCAATTCAAGTCATTATTATTTTTTAACTCCAATCACAAAGCCATCAAATAAGATATTTTTTACGAAAACTAAAAACCGACTTCAAATTCCTGAATATTTACAAGATCAATATCAACCTCTTTTTTTTGTTATCAACCTCTTTACGTTTTGCTTACCTACTGAGGATGACACTGGCCACCTAAACTTTCGAATAAAAAACAAAAGTAAGTGTGACATCCATTCATCATCAATAATAAGTAATAACTCTTACGGTACTGACTGACTGACTGTCAATCAAACGTAGTGGTTTTATTCTCTTTGAAAATCAACGCATAGCCTAACCAAAATCCTAAGAGTATGAAATTTGCAGGGTAGCGTAACGTATGGGTGCACAGAAAGGAATTCCCGACACACAAACCCTATGTTTAAAGTTTATGTAAAAATAGCAGCAACCGAACGAAGTCGCGGGAATTACCATAACATACCACAGTCGACAAAAAAAAAATCGGCAAGTCGTGATTTCAAGAGATGATGACGTTTTTTTAAGTTTTACGGGACAAGTTGCAATCCCTCAGGAATTAAATTAAAATGTGACCACCTCGGGATCATACTCTATACACCAGCGAAAGAATCATCAAAATCGGGTTACTATTGGCGGAGATATCGAGCAACATACACACAAAAAAAAACAGCCGACTTGAGAACCCCCTCCTTTTGGAAGTCTGTTAAAAAAATAAAGTATTTGATTTTTAGAAAGCTCTTTATTATTCCAATCACTACAATATGACATACATACATACGAGCTTTAGGGACGCCCCCTTAGCAGATTATGGCAGACTCTTCAGGCAGATTCCATGTAACATGGAAAGTAGGAACTCAGTAACAGAAAAGGTAGGTACTCCACTCTATTTCTTCCGGAACCTAGGTAGTTACCTACTACATGAAAAAGATTGATTTGTAGAAATTGTTATGTTTGGACGCCAACAGCCAGGGTCCTACAGACACAGCAGGTGAGATGTAATAGGTAAACCATCCCACATTTTGGGAATGAATGATTCTAATTAAAATGTACCTACTACATATACATTATATGTAAAACAGCAACATGAAGTTTTTATAAAGAAATCAGATTGAAATAGTATGGCCCAACCCTAGAGTATGAGTAATTATTAATGTTAAAATGAGTTTGCGTACCTACAAATGTTTTGTACTCTTATAATAGAAGCTAGATCAAAACTTTTTCAATGTAAGGCGAATGGTTTAACAGTTAATTTTGCGTGGATACCAAGTCATTGTGGCATTCTGGGGAATACCCGAGCAGACAAATTAGCTAATGAAGCTGTAGAATGTGGAGACCTTTTCCCGTACAAAAACTTTACTCATGATCTTATTGCTCTTCCGAAAGTTTATCTCAAAGTATCTTGGGATGAAGAATGGGACGACACTAGTATTAATAAAGGCAAACATTATAAACTTATACAAACAACAATTCCGGTGAAACCTTGGTTTTTTAAACTTAAACTTAGTAAACGTGCTACAACTGTTTTGATAAGAATGCGTCTGGGGCACTCTTGTACCCCAGCCCATCTTGCACGGATCAAAGTATTATCTGATCCATCTTGCGCTTGTGGTGATGAATTTGGTGACCTCAATCATATATTCTTTATTTGTCCTCAATATGATCATAACCAATTTTATGAAAATCTTGTTACCTGCCGAATTCCTCTTCCTACCAATATCGTTGCGCTTCTTTCTTCCCTTGATCCTTGTATATATCATAGCTTGGCTGCATTTATAAACATGAATAATATTAATATTTAATATAAGTTAAATGTACATAAATACAAAGATACATTTTATCTCTGTATTTTTGTACTTTTTTAGTTATTTTTACTTGTATGTATTTTGTCATGTTCTATTCATTTTATTTCCTACCTAACTCTCCTGATCCTGTCCCATCCGCCTTAGAATTCGCGTACCAATTTCCATACCTGTTTCCCTAATTTTTAAATAAATAAAAACTAAACTAATTAAAATTAAAATGGCAAATGCACAAGTCGTGCGAGCCACAAAAAAAAAAAAAAAAAATGTTTTGTAGTACGGTCATGGTTTAGTTATGTTGGTCAAGTTCGATACGCATTTGATGCAAGATAGTAATAAAGAGGCTGCGTGTTTACGTGACGCACCTATGCAGACTGACTTGAGCTGACTAAGGGATAATTGAAGTTTAATTGCTTCCACAAAACAAATCTACTTTCTATCCGATTGGGGGCTGTTGTTAGGCCTATCTCACCGGCTATTGTAATTCTCACTTTATTCTAAAAATCCACTTTGTTCTAATAGGTATTCCAATTGACACTTCGTTCTAATTTTTCATAATCTAATCCAGTAAAACCCAGCAAATTCAAGATGTTTATTTGCAGCATTAAAGGCCTGGCCAAGAGTAGGTACTTAATCTTAACCGACGAGCATGTAGAGGAATGTGATGAGAGTGAATGAAGCAAAGAGGTATGTCAGGATCGTAGCAAGTGGAAAGCTACACCTCGGGAAACAGGCGTGATTTTATGTATTTATCTATGTACTTTTTAACTCCCAGTATATTTTTGTATTGTCCAGGATCAAGTGATGGCTCTGAAATGGGTGCGGGACAGCATCGAGGCTTTCGGTGGTGACCCCTCTCGCGTCACCATCTTTGGCGAGTCGGCGGGCGCAGTCTCCGTGCACCTACACATGCTGTCAGAAGCTTCCAAGGTAACATTTACCAAGGCACCCGCGACTTGGATCGCCTTAATATTTTTCCTAAAACTTCAACGCCCTTGCACTCGCTTAGGGATTGAGTTTAGGATTGAAAGTCATAGTCAAAATAGTGATTGGGAGTCATGCAAGTGTAAGGTAGGAAGGTATCCAGCATCGTGCAGCTGTTCTGCTAAGATTAATTTACCTATTATGTAAGTGTTTTAGTTAAGCAAGTACCTAATTAAGTAGCTATGATTAAATTGATTGTCTTGGTTGCAAGAATAGGTAATAAAACTAGCCAAGCATTGATGAATATGAACTAGAACACCTGTTAATAAAAGATAAGCATTCGTTATCCATCGCGAATCTGCGTGGAATATTATGGGGTTTCAAAGTGTTTCGTCATCACTATAATCATATTCATAATTGTTCTTACATTATATTTTTTATTTTTAAAATTTCTTTATAACTTTCTTACACATATATCATCATTTCAGCCGTACGACGTTCACTGCTGAACATGGCCTCCCCCACAGACAGAACGAATTCCTTATCATGTGGGGGGGTTTTGCCCATACTCACCACGCTGGGCATGCGGGTTGGCGAGCGCAGTTAGAGCTATCGTTTTTAAAATGAGGGACGCTGCTGCCCATCCCCTAGCCTTTTTCCCTTAGTCGCCTCTTACGACATCCGCGGATAGAGATATGGAGGGGCCTATTCTTTAGACGGGGCCACCACGGCCTTACACATATATACATTTTTGTATTTTACTCATCATAGGCGCATTGTATATAGGTGTATTTTACGCATTTAGGCGACTAAGGGAAAAAAGCTAGGGGATAGGCAGCAGCGCAACAATAGCTAACAATAGGGTAAATTCCTGTCAAATGATTGTTTCAATGGGAGATCTTTGTTCAGAAGTGGACGTGCTACTTTTAAATGATGATGACTGTTGTAGGTATATGTACAACGTAATATCCGTAATAAAATCCGTGCTTTATTTAATTAAGTAGTACTTATTTATTTTGGATACGAAAATGCTAGGACAATTGCGTAGGTCAAGTCATATCAATCTAGGCGGTGGTCATCATAAGCCAGGACTAGGCGGTGTGGTCTCAGACATAAGGGTGCCCAATAACTCCCTAACTCCCTAGAGCCGTCAATTGTCAATCACACTGACAGCTGACAGTGGGGTTCCATACAAATAATATGTACTAGGTATGTGTATACCTAACAGTGACCAACTGTCTCTCTTGTGTATGGTGTATTGCTACTTGTATTAGTCTTTTTTTACTGTTAACCTGCCTACCTACTAAGTACCTACGCTTTATTTTATTTTGTGTGATTGTTACCTACTGTTGTTTCTTCTGTTTGCTTTTATCTCTGCTGTGCTGTATTTGTGTGTGTGTCAAATAAACAATTTATCTATCTATCTATCTTTAAGGATTTATGAGACTCTGATAATTAAATTATCAAAGATGAGACTAAAATCAAGATGAAAAAAAAAATTGCTTGCTCAAGGCTTGAGAATCTGTTTCCACATCCCGCAATCTGATGGTTCCGATCATTCCGTGGAGCAAGTTAAGACAGTTGTAGGGTAACCCAGTTGCAACCGCACACAAATTATTGATCGTTCGACGCGCGGTTGGGCAACGGTATCGGATTCTAGATGGGTGACAGTTTGCGAGATTTATGCGGTTTACGTTGAAGGACGCCACTCCCAATGTGAATGCTGACTATAAAACTTAGGAAATGTTCTTAGAGAGCTAGAAACTTGTAGAATTTAGGACTTTTTGGTGAGCGTATTGTCTACAAGGTGACTCATAATATGTATATCATTCCCAAAGGGGCTTATTCTATCAACAAAATGAAAAGATATTACGTAAAGGAAAACTAACTACCTACAAAAAAGTAAAAAACACCTAAAACAGCTGAATAACTTAAAAATTCACTGGTATATGCGCGAAAAGAACCTCTAGGCACATCTCTAACACTTTCACCAACGGTTATTGACCCTTTCCAGTGCCATCGTACCTCAACCTGGTCACTGACCTTAATTGACTTGTATAATATATATATTTTTTTTATACAACAGAGGTGGCAAACAAGCTTACGGCCCACCCGATGGTAAGCAGTTACCGTAGCCTTTGAGCGCTTGCAATACCAGAGGCATCACGCACGCGTTGCCGACCCCGAACTCCCTTCCCCCCTAAAGAGCTCTGGCAACCTTACTCACCGCAGGAACACAACACTATTTGAAACAAATAATGTTATAATGTTGTTTGTTTTATAATATGAATGTATGTTAGTCTCTAAGGTATATAATTACTGGTATATGGGCCGTAGGATAAGAAAAATTCCATTTCTGTTTTTATTCTATTATTGCCTAAAATAAAGTTATTATATACAAGCAAACAAAAACTGTAGTACTACAATAAATGAAAAGTGTCTAAGTTATATTTATGACCAGGGTCTGTTCCACGGCGCCATCGCTGAGAGCGGGGTGGCGCTGGCTCCATGGGCTCTGGCGCAGAACCCTCGCTCACGCGCCTTCGAGCTGGGCAAGGAGTTGGGCATCGACACCAACAGCACAGCGGAACTGCTTGGTAAGTTTAGCTTATTGAAATCAGATGGTTGTTTATCGCGTACCTTTTTTATATAAGTATAAGTAAGTATAAGTTATAAGTATAAGTTTATTTATCAAAAATGTAGTGTACAATAACAACGAAAGCTTAGTCTAGGCCCTATTAAAGTAGGTACATTGCTTACAAGCTCTCACACTAGGATACCCTGAGTTGTGAGAAGTTTGAGTTTGACAAGGGTTACATCGATTATATTTAATATACTCTAAGGGTTAAAGGTAGGTAGGAGCCTAGTACCATTAGTTCAATAGTAGGTATGTTATTAGGTGTAAGAAGTTAAGGACTTATGGACACTAGCTCTCACACTAGGATTCCCTGTGTTGTGAGTAGCTAGTCTCTTCCGGGGGCTGTAGGATTAGTATTAGGTAAGTAGGTATGTTTAATATTATCACATTTAGGCTACATACTTATCATCGATTCAGTACAGTAGGTATTCTAAGACAGTAGGTAGATACAGAATTACATGATTGATAACACTATTTCAAGGAAGGCTCTGGTAATTAGGTAGGTAAAGTAGGAGGTTTAGGGATTAGGTTACGTATAATAAGTCAATGAATCTCGGGCAGTGGGCTACGGTAGGTAGACAAGCTTTAATACACTATTTGTTGATCAAAAACTAGTGAGCAGTGCATGAGAAGGTAGGTTCATATTTTATTCCTTTTTATGTCTGGTAAGTTTTTTTTATTGAAGACGGCTGGAATAATACTCTACTGGGCGGGACTCGAATATGAGTGATGGTGATTCATAATATGTAGGTATATTATCCCGACAGCGGCCTATCCTACACCTAATTGGCGATAAATTTTGTTCTATGACTTATGAAAATTCGACATGCTTCATTGAAAAAACTATATTTTGGGTCAAATCAGTTCTAATTCAATCATTCAGCTAATCTTGATATTACTTACAAAGATGACAAAAAGACCAGGAACGGCTAATTAGAAAAGTTCGGGGAAAATTCTTTGAATATCATAATATTTGATTATTTTGTTTGTTTTTGTCGCTATAATTAATTCTTTGGAATTAGAATAAGCCCCCTTTTATAATTTTGTCTAGCTATTTGCGCAAAATAGCAAGACAAAATTCGACACTGGTGTCGATTCTGTTGTTGCATTAGGTAGCCTACACTAACTAAATTAGACAGGTCTAAAATTATTCCTGTCCAAATTAAGTTGGTTTAGGATAAAGCACCACCACTTTCAAGATTAGATATGGTCGGAAAGAGACGCCGGCCGGCCGTAGAAAATAAAATAAACAAATAAATAACGCTCGATATTGTTGAGCCAGGCTATCTCCGCGCCACTCCATCCGAGCTGCTGGTGAAGGCCGGCATCAGGATAGCGGTGGGCGCGCCCGGCCAGTCCTCCGACCTGCAGAGCACCGTGGCCCTGCCCTTCCTGCCGGCCCTGGAGCCGGAGGGGCCCGAGGCCTTCCTCACGAGCGATCCCATTGACTCTCTGCCCGGGGCCGACGTGCCGTTCCTGACTGGATATAATGCCCAGGAGGGCATTATCTTATTCCGACGTAAGTATTGAAGTATTTTTTTCTAAGAGACCTAGGTACCTCACCGGAACGCAATGGCGAAGATGTCGCTAGCGATGTAGCCATGGTTACCTCTGGTAACCAAAGGTCGCTAGCAGAGGGCCAGAAGTGTAGCCACGTAGGTAGGTCGTCGCGTGCGCGTGGGCGTGTTGAACCGAAATGAGATAAGTCGTCTATTTATTTTGAAATAACCTTAAATTTTCAGAATAAAGTTAATTTTGAATTCGAGGAATTGAATTTCACAACAGAATACCCTTAGATCATTTTTTAAATAATTTTATACCAAGATAACGCATGCCGTTTGAACACGACCTTATTGATAAGGTAATATCTATTTATATCATATCCGAATGCAAAGCTTGTCGGCTAAATAGGTATTTAGCAATAGGGGAAATATCCCTTAGCATAGCTTTGAGCATAGGGCTGTATACTTTTTCTGTTTTTGATAACACTGATTGTGACGTGTTGTTACTATGTGATTTCTAATTGCACTTAATCTTACTAATAAGATTATTAATAATGAGGTTGATGATAAGGTTAAACAAAGAAAGATGCTATCATTATTTCCTGAATATCTACGATAATCACCTTTTCATACCAAAAAAATACATGTTCAATATATTTTTTTTGGTATGAACTTAAATAGCTGCAGTTTTATAAAAATTGATCAATTTTTGCATGAATGAATCGTCTTTTTTATGTTTTTGTGCAATTAATGGGGAAGTTTAGCGAAACTATGTAAGAAAAACTGTTCAAGCAATTTAATTAAATCGTGGATTTAATTGTGTGATTAACACATTTGTTCTTTGTCTGGGTGTTAAATAATTACCTATTATGTACACAGTCTCTGGTACCCATAGTACCTACGCTATGCCCAGTTTGGGATCAGTTGAGTGTGTGTCATATGTCTGGAATAATTATTTATTTATCAGTCAGTTCATTTTACAGTACGTAGAAATAAAATGAAGTCAATCGGTAGAGCAAAAATAATTTTACTAGAATACCCATCCAGATACCAGGCTCAACTTATTCTAGGTTTTTGGGAAACGCCTTTCCAATTTTAGCTATAAGTACCTATGCATTGATCTCAGCGATTTCCTAATCATGATTAAAATATATGTAGGTAATCCCCAGTCAAAAGCAAGCCAGTTGTCATCTACAAGTACCTAATTGTACAAAATAGTATACCTCTACATCTAACCGTCTCGGGGGTAATTTTACAGTAGTGTGTAAAGATAGCTATGCTGCCTATTAGCGGAAGCGGATATCCTTGGCAAGGTTTTGCAAGTGAACGGAGCCTGTTTTGCCTCGGCCCTTCCTTCTCAATCTTAGTTATTAACTTTTCATTTTCGTAGAACCTAACATTGAGTAACGTGTGACAATATTACGGATAATTTGGTGCAAGGTAGTGATCAGGAAAGGAATCAGACCGCGCTTCCTACTCCTCCTCCAAGGTTCCCTCACCATGACCGCATGGAGTTTTCACTTTACGTAATCCGTTTGCAATAACAGTTTCCCATTCCGCATAAAGCTGTCTTCATGGATGAATGATGCAGATTTTACATAACACTGCTTTTAGGGTTCCGTTATCAGAGGGGAATAGAACAGACCCTTGGTTGTTGTTAATCTTTTCACGCTTGTAATTCCAAAATAACTACTAGTGCTATCAACTTGAAAGGAACAAAGTAGAAATAATAGAATATCGTAGACTAATAAAAAATAGTTTTTTCGAAAATGTGGTCTCAACCTGGTACATTTTCATACTTAGTATATAAATATGTTTTTGTTTGTCATTCGACTTCATATTATCTATATACAGGGTGAGTTTTTTTTCAGGGCCACTAAGGCGAAATCGGAAACTGTGAGAGTAATCGAAAAGTGATTTAAGGAGTTACAGGTTCAATTTTGAAAAAAATAAGATCAGCATAATATGTTTTTTTTAAATTATTCACAAAAAAATTTTTTTTTCTTAATCGCCGCCCGGGAGCCCGCGCCGTGCACCCACCCTCAAAGTAATAAAATACCTACTAAAGTTTTTTTGAAAAACCACCCACCCTGAGTGTGTAAATATGGGATGAAATTTTATATGGGATTGTTTAATCTATTAGTCCTATTCAGTTGAAATTTGGCAGGCAGATTCCTCACTGGACGAAGGCATCTGCTAAGAGAGAATTTTACGAAAATTCACATCAAAGGGGATGAAATGAAATATGAAATGGTTGAAAGGTTATTTGAAAGTCCTGTTTTTGAAGTTACAGACATAAAAATCGGTATTCAGGTTAAGAGCTAGTAATGAGATATCCGTATATGAGTTTTATGAAAAGCAGGCCTTGAGGGTTAATAATCATCATCATCAACCTGTAGAAGTCCACTGCTGTACATAGGCCTCCCTAAAGAGTTCCACGACGAACGGTTTTGAGCCTTTTCCATCCACCGACTTCCCGCAACCTTCACAATGTCGTCGGTCCATCGGGTGGGGGGCCTTCCCACAATGATGGTGACGGTGACGAAGGTGGTGACGGGACGGGGACGGTAACGGGACGGTGACAGTGACGGTTACGGGACGGTGACGGTTACGGTTAACGTTACTACGGTGACGGTAGGTAGAAGTAGGTAAATAGCTGCATAATAAGTGTTAGTACTTCGGTAAGGATAATGGAAAATAATCTAGGTAGGTAAACAAACGCGGACGAAGTCGCGAGCGGGACAACTAGTTAAGTATAAAATACTATAGAGGGAGGATATTCCTTATTATTTAAGTACCTACAGTTTTCGGGCTTAACAACTCCCGTTTTTATAAACGCCTGTGTAATTTAGTTACAATTTTCCAAATAGATGAAATTCCGTAACTTTTTGGTTATGGAACCCTCGTCGGCGAGGGGCTTAACACACAAATGACGATTTTTTAAATCCGGCTCCACTTGTTTTGTAGGTTAAACGGATTTGCTTATATCCTTCGAGAAAAGATTCTCTGAGTCACAATCAGCAATACATCTGACGCAAGCGATGAGGTGAATTAATTTCGAGAATATCAAATATGAAATCAAGAACGCAATTGCTAATAGTTGCATAACATAGACACATCTAGCAGGTAACGTAGTGATAGCCATTAGGACCTACTTTTTGCGATCAAGCTCCAAAAAGCTGAAGAGAGCTAAAATATTATATTCGATAATGTTAATACCAGTTGGTAAGTAGGTAGGTAGGTAAGGTATACGCAATACTTATTCAGTGTAGGTAATAATCAATATATTTTTGAAAGGCGTGCATAATTATCGTAATCGATACTTGTAAAATATGTAAAGCTTTTTTGGAGTTACAATATAACATCCCAGGCTGCACCCACAAAGGTTGATCAAGATACCATAGTGAGTCAATGGAGCAATGAAATGGGTCACAGCGCAATTGATTTCAAAATCATTACTCACAACAAGCTCTTCTTTGAATTTCAGATAAAATCACCTAACTTTTTCCGACAAGATGATGAGATTACGGAATCTCATTTTCTAAAAGACACAGTGAAAGTGGGTCCATTATAAAATCACCATATAGGTCCTTTGGCTGCGATCTTCTGTAAGGCGGAGGTACCTCCCCAGGCGGGCTGCTCCAATTTAGAACGAGAAAATCTCGCTGTGCCCTACATCCTCCTAAAATCCTGAAGCTAAATAGAGGAAACAAAATACAGAAGCGATAGATAATCGAATACTAAATTACGTCGTAACATTGAAGGCATCATGCACCGTAACAAAGGCCGTTCAGAGAGAGCAACGAAACGGGGTGTCTCAGTAGGTACAGCACTGTGTGGGGTGGGTACACAGGAATAAAGCAAGTAGAGTCCTTTTCATGAAAGAAGTCCCACGGAAATCGGTAGAACTAAAAAGATACAATGGTAAAATTCCGTTATACGAAGACTACAGCGCCCCCCTCTAAGGGACTTCTTTCGTGAAAAGGACTCTAAATCCTCTTGCTTGTGTGGAGTGACGAGGGTTTGTAAGATAAGGAATGAGAATATAACAGAAAGTTTAAAGGAGCGCCAGTAACGGAAAAGCTGAGGAGTATTAGCGTGGTATAGGCATGTCATGAGGAGGGAAGAATGACATGTGACGAGAATAGAGTAAGATATGAAATATGAATGTGGGTGGATGTAGGAGTTAGGCCAATGAAAAGATGGATAGACTGTTTGAGAGTGGATATGGGTGAAAAATTGAGTGCTGAGATAACGGCTGATAGAGTGAAATATAAGAAGAATACAAGTTGTGTCGTCCGTGCCGTTGTGGGATAAGGGCAGAAAGATCTTTAGCATTCTACGCTATTCAGGAAGCAAAGGCAAAAGCAGTATCCCAGCTGTGTGAGCTAAGTAAGTGTGAACCAAAACTCCCGATCAGATAATCCGTTGCTAACACTGTTATGCAAAATGCGTCAGGCATTACATAAGACTAACGGTGTTCAAAGACAAGGCACCGGCTTGCACTTTTGTCGATTTACATAATAAAACACACGGATATTATAACAACTGACTGTTCTGTGCCACTTCCCCACATTCGATTCAAACATATCGCAAATTCAAGAGCAAGTTTTATTTATAGCGGATTGATAAAGTTCTGAATGATTTCCGTTAAATTAATTATTGCGTCCATTTAATTGAGTAGGTCGCTAACCGGGCCTTACTGGGCCCAGCTGACGACTTTCAAAAAGGCATTGTTTTCGTCTACCAACTGGGCCTATGCCGGTACATGTTGGGAATGATACAATGCAAGTTGTAGACCACTATGTCTATTTGGGTCAGACGATTCAACTATGTAGGTCCAACTTCGACAAAGAGGTCAACCGACGAATCCAACTCGGATGGGCAGCGTTTGGGAAACTTCGTCATATCTTCTCGTCGCAGATACCGCAGAGCCTCAAGACGAAAGTCTACAATCAGTGCGTGTTGCCAGTGATGACTTTTGGCACTGAGACTTGGACGTGATAAGATCCGAAATGAGGAAATCCGTAGAAGAACCAAGGTCACCGACATAGCTCTCAGAATTAGCAAGTTGAAGTGGCAGTGAGCAGGCCATATAGCGCGCAGAACCAATAACCGTTGGGGAGTAAAGGTTCTCGAATGGCGACCACGAACCGGGCGACCGGCGACGGGCGACGGGGAAGGCCCCCCACCCGATGGACCGATGACATTGTAAAGGTTGCGGGAAGTCGGTGGAACGAAAGGGCTCAAGACCGTTCGTCGAGGAACTCTTTGGGGGAGGCCTATTTCCAGCAGTGGACTTCAATAGGTTGTTGATGATGACTGGGCCTATTCGCTGTTTACTTCAGTACAGTCAAAGAAAAATGTCTTCAGAAAAAGTGATTACTGAAGAAAAAATTGGTGTAGAGTATTGGTGAAAGGGTGTGTACCTTACTTACCTAGTATTTATGAAAAGTAAGGAAACCCTTTTAAGGGTTTCGAAGTCACTTATGGTCCCGAGTTTCGTCATTTTCGTCCGTCTCCGTTCGTAGTCATACTAGTCAGAGCTGTTTACTCGCAGAATATTTGTACTATCATGCTGAAATTTAGCGCCATAATACAATATATGGTGAAACCTACGTAAGAAATAACACGGGTTTTTACATATTTCGGTCTTACAATAGGTACTCCAATTGCGTGAATGTAAAAATTTGTTGAGTGTCGACTTAGAATACCAGAATTAGCCAAACCCAATCCTTCCTGGGTAAAAATAAGTTTAAAACTGATATGATTCGAAATTCCACCGTCTATCTAACATTATTAATGTACCTGATGTTTCTTAACCTATTTACCTTTCCTTTACAGGTATCCAACGCTACCCGAAACTCCTAACCGAGCTAGACCAAGAGTTCCATCGCGTGGTTCCACCCGAGCTGCTCATCCACAACGGGAACCTCACTGACAAGATCGCAGACGCCATTCGCACGTTCTACTTCCAGCAGCAACCCGTCGACATGAGGCATATCGACAACCTTATTGACGTGAGCACCTACAAACCTCTTTGCTATAAACTATTCATGCCCACACCCAACCGTCTGGGCTGCTCTAATACCTCCAGAAAATTTCTGTTGATTTAATTTTCCTGACTGCATTTTCCGATGGTTTGCGGACAGCCTTGATACTCGACTGGCCTCATAGCTCAGTAAGTAGTAACTCTGCCTTCTGCGCTAGAGGTCGCGGGTTCGATCCCCGCACTGGACAAACATTTGTGTGATAAACACAGATGTTTGTTCTGTGTCTGGGTGTTAAATATTTATCTATTATATATATATCAGTCTCTGGTACCCATAGTACAGGCTATGCCTAGTTTGGGATCAGTTGACCGTGTGAATATGTCCGGAATATTTATATTTATTTATATTTATATTTATTTATACGTCACACTCAGATTTATTATTAACTAGTGTTAGGCCCAGCGACTTTGTTCGCGCGAAGTTTTTTCATACAATTTTCAAACTACGCTGAACACTCTTAGGGGTAAACTTTAAGAATTAATTTCATAGTAAACACTAAAAGGGACACATCCTCCAAATTTCAAGGACCAACGACTTATTCTGCATTGTCTGTCAGTCAGTGTGTCAGTTACTGTTTACTTAGATATTAAGATTTTGATCAAACTTGATGAATTCATGTCAGCTGAATCAAGCAGTCTAGATTTGGGGGAATAACCGCTAAGGCTAATTGGACAGCAGCAATAGAACAAACCGGAAGGTATAAAAACAAACAATTTAGGCATCCAAATATGTTTCGCTCTAGTTCACTCTAGTCAGCTCAAAATGTTCTATCATTAATTGCACAATCGGCTTGGGTGTTCAGGGTCGTGGGTAGTCGTGTACCGTCTCGTAGTAAGTACCTTTGCAATAGTATTAACGCTAACTTTAGCTTCTTGCAGGCCTAGTAAGTATTATAGTAGCTCGACAACGATTTATCCAAAAATTAAATGTACCTACTGTATAGCAATGATAGTAGTATAGAATGGATTCATAGAATGGATTGATGAAAAGAGGAGTTTCTAAAGTTTCCCGATATAAAATTGACGTCCAAGCCTTACATTCCAACTGGAATTTTTGTTTTCTCTACCGTAGACAGAACGCTTTCTAGGTGACTAGAGTAGGCCGTTGACTAAATAATACATTTTTGGAAAAGTGATTTGCGTTACTTTTAGGACGGGTGATAAAGTTTAACGAAACTACTTAGCTAAATTCGTTATGATTCAATCGTTGCATCCATCCATTATTTGACTGTTGTGAAATGCTAAGCTCGACTAAAGCTAGCATAATCTTATAAGTAGAGAGCTATATGAAAAATTCAATCAAAATTTTATGTTTCGTAATTTGAACTAGTTATTTTTCCATAATAAGTTTTGAGAAGCTTTAAGCTTATTAAACGTTTATAAACACGTATGATTGTTACGTTCTAGGATTAAATCTACACTGGAATTGTACCAATTAAGGTGGTAACTTATTAAATAAAGAACTTTTGAAATTAAAATTATTAATCGTTGCATGAGTGAGTAAAAGTTCGCAATTTTAGTCTCCACCTACGTAGCTATCACGCCTAAATTTTAATTAAAAGTTTCATTGAATTTGCTTAGAGATAAAGTTCACCTTGAATCTTGATGGCAGTTTGATGATGCCAATATATTTAATGGTAACATAAATCATAAGAGCGTTTATTGGGAAATCGGCATAACCCGGCATTTAAGGGGCTGAGATTAATTTATTTTGAAAGTCGCACAGCGGTCTATGTAGAGAAAAATGCTCGGAGTTTCACTACGTGATAAATAAAATCCGAAACGAAGAAATCTGTAGAGGAACCATCGACATAGCTCTCAGAATTAGCAAGTTGAAGTGGCAGTCGGCAGGCTATACAAGTTAGCAGAACTGACAACCGTTGTTGGGAATAAATGTTCTCGAATGGCGACCATGAACCTGACGTAGCAGTGTTGAAAGCCCCCCCCCCCCCCCCATCCGATGAACCGTCGATATTGTGAAGGTTGATGGAAAAGGCTCAAAAGCGTTCGTCGTGGCATTTTTTGGGGAGGCCTTCTTCCTACAGTGCACTTCTTTAGGCTGATGATGATGAAGAAGATAATTATTTTAAGCAACGACGTTTAATTGTTCTGTAATTTCAAGATACCAGCTCATAAACAAAAACACGACTCCTTAAATAATCATTTCTCAAAAGCTTCTCACAATATATTTTTATTTCTTTTGCAGTTGTTCACAGATGTGATGTTCTTGAGGCCAATACTGAAAACCGTTCGCCTCCAAGCCGCGACCAACCGAACGAGTCCCACCTATCTATACCGGTTTGCGTTCGACGGAGCCCTAGGGCTCTTCAAGCGAATGCTGGGCATCTCACACCCGGGCGCCTGCCACGGCGATGAGATGGGCTACCTGTTCTACTTCTCTCGACTGAACTATAGATTGGATGAAGACTCCACAGAGCTGGCCGTGTCAAAGCGCATGGTTCAAATGTGGACTAACTTCGCCAAATACGGGTAAGTTCACATCTACATGATGTACAGTAAGCCAAAAGGGATTATTCTACACACAATAGGCAATAAGTTTTGTTGACTGACTTTATGAAATTCTACCTATTTCTATGTAAAAGCATTACATAGACCGTGGACCCGAACATCTCGATCTATGTATCTAGACTGGATGCTCAAACATCAGGGGAGGAGGTCCTCCGTTTTGTGAAGGAGAGAACTCGGTTTTGGAGCCGAGACCCGTCCAAAATACAGCTACATCTGCAACGCCTGGAGTCGTCTAGAGAGACGAACTTCAAGTCGTACGTGCTGAAGGTGCCTGCGAAGCTTCGCGACATGTTCCTCTCTCCCGGCTTCTGGCCTGCAGGAATAGTTTTCCGACGCTATAGGGATGCGCCAAAGAACAATAAACCCTAATATTATATGCAAGTGTGAATATTATATGTATTTTAGTTTTAAGGTATATATATATATCTATGGGCCCTGTATTTGTACATGTACTTTGCTGTGTTGCCTGAAATAAATGACTTAATAATAATTACTGGAATCAGCTGTTCTGCATTATTGAGTTAGATATTTTGGGGCAAATGTCTAACTCGAAATTGACTTTAGACGTAAGATCAATAGACGTAAGGATCATGTTGAAATATATATTAAACATATCTAAGATGACGTATAGCACGCCGTTCGACCATGGCTTAACCCCTGTCAGCCATCATCTCAGTATTCACTCCTTTCTAACTCGTATCGTCTTGTATTCTATCCATCTTTGAACCTCTTCCCATGAATGTCTTAAGGTATTTTTTTTATCACCCAAAAGTTACATACATAGTCTTGACCCCACACTAAGGTTCCCTGTGTCGTGGGTATCAGAAACTACCATGGTACTACAACACCCAGACCCGGAAAAAATATTTGCAGATTATGGAAACATTTGTCCCGCTGCGGGAATCGAACCCCCAATCCTCGCGTCCAGACGGGTACTCGCCCACTTCGCCACAGAGGAGGTTAAATAACATCGATAAAATATTAAAATTTACATTCCCATTGCATTAGCATTCACGGTCTTTTTGACAAGCGTCCATCTTTATAACTTACAAACCCCGTTTTTAGCATCTTTCTGTGACCATAACCACGAAAGATTTCAATACAAATTGCATAAACAAACGAAACTCACGTGGTATATTTCAGGACCTGCTAATGAGATTTTCATGACTGTTCCTCAGGAATCCAACGCCACCAGTGGACTACGAGTCGGTGGTGGACTTCCAATGGCTGCCTGTGAACGACACGGCAAGAGTCCATTATCTAGACATCACTGGCAACTTCACCCTCCGCACCGATCCTGAGGCGAAACGAGTCACCTTCTGGGACTGGCTCTATAAGAACTACACCGCAATGCCTTGAACGGCCGGGGACTAGCCAAATGTGTTTAGTGACTTTTTTGTGCCTGTAGTAGAGTTATCCCGGGATTTGGATTGAATGAACTCTTCTTACTACAGTATCTAGCTACGTAGAAAATATGAGTGTAATAAATTGTTTTCTAAGAACACTTCGATGGTTACCATAATGTATACATGTATTTAGGTACTTACCTTCTATATTTTAACTAAAGCCGAACCCCAAATGTCAGACTCAAAACTGACTGTTCAAAATAGGTAAGGGCCATTGTGAAACGAATTAATTTTATATGACATATCAAGGACATATTGCATGCCGTTTGAACACGGCTTTATAGATGCATCTGATGATTTAGTGAAAGCTACGGCAAAGCCGACGCGACCGGAACAACAATGATAAAAGTGCATTGCCCTTGTGTGATTCAGTTTAAGGGCGATGTAAAGTTGAATATGAGATGCGTTATGAAACTGGAACAGCTTGAGAGCATCATCATCATCATCAGCCTATAGAAGTCCACTGCTGGACATAGGGCTCCGCCAAAGAGTTCTATGACGAACGGTCTTGAGCCTTCTCCATCCACCGACTTCCCGCAACCTTCACAATGTCGTCGGTCCATCGGTCGGGGCCTTCCAACACTGCGTCGCCCGGTTCGTGGTCGCCATACGAGAACCTTTACTCCCCAACAGTTGTCGGTTCTGCGAGCTATATGGCCTGCCCACTGCCACTGCTTGAGAGCATTTGACAGTAATGTCAGTTGTCGGTCGCGTCAGTTTAAGCGTAGCTTAAGTTACCTCTTCATAAAGACTTACACATGAGTAAAGATCTCATATATTATGTAAGTCGTTGGTACACATATTGTGAACAAACAATACAATAACTTTTATTTCAGGCAACAATAGAATAAAAAACAGATGGTTTTTTTATATCCTACGGCCCATATAGTTATATACCTTAAAGACTAACATAATAATATAAAAACACAATAAATTGCCACGTAGAAAATGCGACGTGGGACGAAAATTGTCCGTGGCAGTAGGTATCCGCCCGCGTTTGTTTGTTACCTCATCACGACTAAACGGCTGAACGGATCGGAATAGGCTATCTTTTGTCTCAATAAATAATCTTGAAGGGGGTGAAATAGGGGTTGAAAGTTTGTATGGGCAATCCATATTTCTTCAAGTTAGGGATCTGAAAATTCATATTTAGGCTTATGGTAAGAAGTACCTAATGAAATACGTGTTTCAGTATTTTCACAAAATCATCCCTAAAGGGGGCAAAGTTGGCGATGAAAATTATGATGAATGCGGACGAAGTGCGGGTAACAGTTAGTATATCATGAATTAATCCTTACGTCTTCTGAATAAAGTTAATTTTGCTTTTAGTAGCTTGCGATATCGTTAAGTTAGGTACCTATATCGCACTCCCCCAAATGTCAAACTCCAAATTGACTTTGTTCAGTAAAGGTAAGGATAATTTTGAAACTAATTTTATATGACATATCAAGGACGTATTTCATGCCATTTGAACAATGCTTATGTCGACAAACGTGCCGTGACGCAGAAAATGCAGTGTCCAAAAAAGAAAAAGAAACCTACAGCACCTATGGAGCGCGTTCATGTCTTTTGTATGGAGGGTCCATAAATTATTATAAATCTCATACAATTTTCTCATAAAAAAATAACTATCATCCTAGCCTTTCACCACATTAGTTCTTTCCACATCGGTCACTGCATTTTCAGGGCCACCAACGAGTAGGTTACGATCTCGAAACAATAATTTTCTTATTAAAATGGATATACTTAAACATAAGTAATACCAAGATTTTATTGATTTATCAAATTTTAATTTCAACGTTATTAACAATTATGTGCAAAGATATGTAGCGAATAAATGGATCATTTATTTTAATAATAAAACAGTTTCACAAAATGTATATAAAGAAGAAAATGTTGATAATTATTTTATTTAACACTCTCTCATTCCTCACCACCTGGGAAGTTAACTACAAAATGAGTGCCTTAGCCAAGTTGAAAAATAATACAATGGGAAGACCTACTCTATCTAGACGAATGATGTAAGTAGTTACATAATGTTACTGTTTTTTGCAATCATTTACCTTTATTATATACCTTATCATATAACACGTTCTTCAATAATAATAATTTCAGGGGGGATCCGGTACCCAAAGTTTGTAACAGCATCCTAGACGTAGTTGGGAACACTCCACTCATTAAACTTGCTAAGATCCCTGGAGACTACGGCCTGACCTGCGATATCTGTATGTAAACCATTATACAATTGACAACCTTACGAAGGGTATTGGTAGTGTACCTTTGTCCTTTTTTTTTTTTTAACGTGGGGAAATCCTCATTGATCCCTCCTTTTGCGGGGGCAAAAGAAGGGTATGTCGGACTCTTACCGACTAAAACCACCACGTTGGACAGCCTCCATGCATGTCAAGGTGCTCCGGGATCTCCAATGGAACGCACCGGTGCCCCTCTCGCATTTTGCCTGTGTGTGGAGCACAATCCCGGGAATGGCACCCATAGCCACGACCAGAACCCGCGCACGAAGTGCGCGGAGCTCACGGCAGCACTTGCCCAGAGTGCCGCCGCCATCCCGGATCCGCTTACGAGCAGCCGGAACCCCGCTCCGACCACCCACGGACCCGAAAAGTCCCCTGTCACTCGGCAGGGGCTACCGCTCGCCCCCCTCACGGGGCAGACGGCGCAAGGCTGCCGTTACCAACGAGGGTTGCTGGTAACGGCAGTCCTACGCTGTCACCATCCCGGGCGGGATCGGCCTCGCTCCGATCCCCCCTAAAACGGCCAGGAAGCAATGGGGCTTCTTTCATAGGGGGTCAGTAGCCCCCAAGAACTCTCACCCCATCGCTTTCCCGCCTTATAATTTTTTAAAGAGGTTGTTCTCCTCTGGGCACCCCTTCACTGGGGCAGACCCGGGGCGGCATCGGTGTGGCAATCCGACCCCCCCTGACGTCCAGAGAGCTCGGGGGCTTCGGTCGTTGGGGTCGGGGGCCCTCAAGAACGCTTACCCCGTCGCTCACGCCGTCCATGAATTTTTTACTGAGGTTGTTTTCCTCCCACCGCCCCTGAAAAGGGGCAGGCGGTGCGTTACAACGGAATCCCGACACCCACCTGTCAGAGCAGGACCACGAGGTCGCCTACCCCCACGTCACCCCTGCTTCATCCACTGCGCCCTTTGCTCAGTCAAAGGGACGCGCGGAGAAGCATAACCCCCCTAAAAACCCCTAAAACCCCCCAGTGTTTGGTCCGCGCCAGTGTGCCGATAACCCCCGCTTGGAGGTTGTCGGCACTCCGGAACCTCCTATCCGCCACCCGGGGACGCGCCACGTCGGAGTTCACCTCTCCACCCACTGGGACAACCCAGCAGGTCCGTGGAGTGTACCTTTGTCCTATCCTATCCTACTTACTAATATTATAAACGCGAAAGTTTGTAAGTATGGATGGATGTATGGATGTTTGTTACTCTATCACGTAAAAACTACTGAATGGATTTTAATGAAACTTCACAATAATATACATCAGAATAACACAAAGGCTACAATTTATAAAGATATTGTGTAAATTGTCCAAAATATGACTACTAGCGACTCGAAATACTAATCCTGCACAGACGAAGTCGCGGGCGGTCTAGTAATCATGTAGGTTTTTGTTTCTGTATTCATCAAATTGAACAGATGAAGAAACAAAATTAGCCAATTTCTAGGGCCTGGCCTTTTGAAATATTCTACTTAAATACCTATACGAACAATATTGTGGATGGAAAAGGCTCAAGACCGTTCGTTATGTAACTCTTTGGGGGATGCCTATGTCCAGCAGTAGACTTCTACAGGCTTATGATGATGATGATGATGATCCTAGTGATTTTATTGAAATAAACGCCTTTTGACTTTGATGATTGTATTTTTGACCATCCGACATGCGATAGCCTATTTGGTTATAGAAATAAACTCAAGTTCTCCTGCCCACCAAAACAAAAGAATCTATATATATAAAGGAGTAGTCCACTCACTCACTCACTCACTCACTGACAGACTCATCACGAGCTCGGAAACTACTGGGCCGAGGAATCTGAAATTTGACACAGACATTCTTTAAAAGATGTTACCGTGCAGTAAGAACGGGATTTGGAAAATTCAGCTCCTATAGGGGTGAAATTGGGGTTGAACGTTTGTATGAAAGTCCTATGTTTTTGAAGTTGGAGACATCAAAACAAAAATACGTTTATCAGCATTTTTTGAAAAACAGCCCTTAGAGTGTGGTAATAGGGGATGAAAGTTTATATGGAAAGTCCTATGTTTTTGAAGTTAGGGACATCAAAATCGGCTATCAGGTAAACAGTTAAAAGTAATAAAATAAAAAGTTCTTTTGAAAAACCACCCTCAGGGTGTGTAAATAGGGGATGAAAGTTTATATAAGATTTTTTAATCTATTAGGCCTATTCAGTTGAAATTTGGCAGGCAGGTTGCTCACCGGACGAAGGCATCTGCTAAGAAAGAATTTTACGAAAATTCACATCAAAGGGGATGAAATGGGGGTTGAAAGGTTCTTTGAAAATCCTATGTTTTTGAAGTTACAGACATAAAAATCGGAATAAGATATCCGTATATGAGTTTTATGAAAAGCAGGCCTTGAGGGTTTACGGGACGGTGACGGTTACGGTTAACGTTACGGTTACGGTGACGGTAGGTAGAAGTAGGTAAATAGCTGCATAATAATTATTTTAACGCGGACGAAGTCGCGAGCGGGACAACTAGTACCTACTTAAATAATTGTTTTAGATGCAAAATGCGAGTTTTTGAATCCGAGTGGCTCCAACAAAGACAGAATCGGGAAGTCGATGATGCGAGATGCTATTGAAAAGCACGAAGTGCATGAAAATACCACTTTTGTGGAGGCCAGCTCCGGGAACACCGGCATCGGGATCGCACTCAATGCTACGCTGTTTGGTAAAGTAACATTTTCCGGTTCTTACCCACCGTCCACCTCCCTGAGACCACCTGGGTGTACCGTAGGAAGTTTTTTTTACAACGGCTCGCCTTTGTTCACCTAGGTGATCCTTGGAAAATATTTAGTTTCCACGGTCCACGTTTTTCTACCTACTTAAAATTCCTAACCAATCCTAATAATTAAATAGTAAAGCCCTGAGCCTGGAAGCTATAGTACGGCAGCACTGAGTAGAATGTTGTACTAAGATATTTTTTCCTCCTCCGTATCAGAAAAAGGATGTATCGTAGTAACGAAAGAAAAGAATTCTGCTGAAAAAGTGAGCACCATAAAGCTACTTGGAGCCGAGGTCATACAAATCAAGGACAACAAAGATGAAGAAGAAACAGCTGATAAAGTTATAGCTGAAGATCCGACGAATCGGATGTCGTTGAGACAAGTAAGTCAATTTAAAGAAGCCTAGTTAAGGGTTAGGTGGCACAAAACTAGGTACTAAAATAAACACCACACAAAATACACCATGGTGGCCCTGTGATTTATAACAAAAGCTAAGGCCATCCCCTAGCTTTAGCAGCAGCATTCCCTATCAATCATAGACTTATTTGCGCACGCCTAGTTAGCTAGCTGTTTTTGGCTTTGTAACCAAGTTTAAACGTAAATTATTGTCTCATTGGACTGGCCTCATAGCTCAGTTGGTAGTAACTCTGCCTTCTACGCTAGAGGTCGCTGGTTCGATTCCCGCACTGGACAAACATTAGTGACTAACACAGATGTTTGTTCTGTGTCTGGGTGTTTAATATATATCTATTATGTATATCAGCCTCTGGTACCCATAGTACAGGCTATGCCTAGTTTGGGATCAGTTAACAATGTGTCCGGAATATTTATTTTTTATTTTTTATTGTATGACCAACGTGAAACAAAGAATATGAATATAAAATGAATTATTAAACTTAAACAACAAAACAGCTGAATAATTGAGTTTAAACTGATTTGACCTCCAATAGTGGAACAAACGTTATTTCCTATTGAAATAATATCACAGACGAATAACAGAAACACCATGTATACAACTAAAATACTTTCTATAAAAATGTTAATATTTTCCAAAAACAGTTTGAAAACCCGGTAAACCCCGAAACCCATTACGAGACAACTGGGCTGGAAATAACAACGGCTCTGGACAACAACATAGACATGATAGTGATGGGAGCAGGAACTGGGGGCACCATCTCCGGGGTCGGCAAGAGGGTGAAACAGGACTGCCTCAACTGCATGGTGATCCTTGCTGAGCCTGACGGATCGACTATGGTCAATACGCGGGCTAAATCCCACCCATTTTTGGTAACACCTTTTTCTTTCTACTCATGCTTTCGCGATCAGAGAACACTATTTATTGATATTTTACTTATGTAGTCTCACTGGTAGTTATAGAGTTGCCATCCGATTCACAGGTTCATGGGTTCGAATCCCGGTCGTGCACTAATGGATTTTCTATTCAGAAAATGTATTTGTACTGAACTAGTGCTCTCAAACGGTGATGAAAAACATCCGTGAGGAAACCGGCATGTCCTAGAATCGAAATGTGACATGTGCACGAAAGGAGCCTCTAATTTACTACACTAATTCTTTCAATGACACAGTAATAGGCCACATTATCTCAGCGTGATCAGTTGATCACCGACCTAAGACAGACCAAGAAATAATCAGTGACACGACAAGCAAGCATATTTTAAAAGGTAGGTATATCTGTTATAATAAACTTGGTCTTGGGGAAAATACTCTTTTATAGTTCAAAATCAACTACACTTCTACAAAATCTACATCTTTCTAATATTCAAAATGGGTAATGTTTGTTTGATTGTTAGTAAAGGTAGGTAATTTGTGGAACTACTGAGATGATTCTAGAAAATCTTTGACTTTTTTATTTACCTACAGAGTATTAGTAGTAGTTTTTATCGGGACAAGGGAGCGAAGCCTTGGGCGAAACCTAGTAACTAAACAAATGAAGAACTTTCATGTACACACAGTACACACTGCATAATTAGGTAAGTACCTACTTTGTTTTGTGTCCTCAGATAGAGGGAATTGGGGGTAAAGAAGCGCCAGAGACTTTGGATAAGTCTATAATTGATAAATTCGAGGTGGTCACTGATGAGGAGGCGTTTTTGATGGCTAGAGAAATGGCTCGCAGAGAAGGATTATTGTGCGGTAAATACTTTAGTTTTTTTTCATTACCGTCTCATAATTTATTTTACAGGTGGATCTATCAACAAGGGTCAGTATGAAGAAGTCTGAACATAGCTGATTTAATAAATACTTCAATAAGGCCACTTCCTTACTCACTTCCGGTTTTTTTGCTCGCGTGGTACCTACAAGGATAAAAGTAGCCGATGTGCTAATCCAAACTATGATCTGTCTCTGTGCCAAATTTCATGCAAATCTGTTTAGCCATTTTGGCGTGATTGAGTAACAAACATCCATCCATCCAAGGTTTCGCATGTATAGTAGTATTAGGATATTAACGCGCAAGGAGTTCAACATCAAGATTACTATCTAACATCTACAGCTGAATAATTGAGTTTGAGCTGATTTCACCCCAAAACAGCAAACTTTATTGCCATTTCGGTGTATAATAAGCCCCTTTCAGTATGGTGATGCATCATAATGTATGCTCATTATGATGCATCACCTTGTAAAACTACTTCTTAGTTGGTAGTATTCTAACTTAATAAAGCAATGAGAGATTCAATTTCACTGATAGTTTTTCCCTTCGGATATTAGGTGGCAGTAGCGGTGCAATTATGGTCGCAGCGATCAAAGCTGCCAGGGAATACAAATTTAAACAAAACCAAAGTATCGTGGTCATCCTCCCTGATGGAATCCGCAACTACATGGACAAATTCGTCTGCGACCAATGGATGGAGGCTTTCTTGTTCAAGGATCCCCCAGAGCACACCATGAGGTAGGTAAAATACATACGATATGTCATCTGAAATTTATTTCAAAATGATTCTCATCTCTACTGAATTGATTTGGCTTTTAGGGCCTTGCGATATCGTCGAGCTATATCGTACGCCCTCAAATGTCTATCTCAAAATTGACATTAATCAGAGACTATAATAGATACGGTAGTATTATATTATTTTTATTATATTTTTAATTTTATTTATTCGGGACAACAAACAATTGCACTCACATATTACTAAACTTAATTAAAGTAGGTACTAAAGTTCTTAGAGTGTATTCAGCCCCGTTGTCCACGGATTTGGTAGAAAGAGGGCAGTAGTAATGCGAACAGAATAACAAAAAAAGAAGAATGAAAAATGCAGTTGGTAGGATAGCATTTTGTCATCCTATAAGGACGTACAATCCTTGCTTTAATTATCCTAGCTTTCATCAGTAGACGCTTACGTCTACTGATGAAAGCTAGGATAATTAAAGCAAGGATTGTACGTCCTTATCCTTAGATCATTTTGAAATGAATAAACATAACTAGATGGCCTGGTGTACTTCGTATCACCTTTCCATATTTAACCTTCCCTGGACTACGATAAACATTTCAAAACCAAAATCAGCTAAATCGGCCCAGCCGTTCTCGAGTTTTAGCGAGACTAACGAACAGTAACTAGATAGATAGATATAAAATGCACATAAAAATAGTACAAAGGCGAACGTAATGCTAAAAAGCATTATTTTCCAGATAAACCTTTGTGTTTGTGGACAGAAGATGTGAAGGTAGTGCACAGGAGAGGGAACAATCGTTTGAACGCGACTTTATAGAGTACTTCTGACTTAAAACTCTTCGTTGCTCTATTCCTATTTTCAATATTACAGGTGGTGGGAACAGCCAATAACAAACTTAGACCTGAAGATGAAGTATCCATTGATAGATGATACGTTCACCTGCGGACAGGCACTACGTGCTATGAAACAGCTGGACATCGCTGTTGTGCTCGATTGTAAAGAGTATGTAAAGGATAAGACGTGGCACGAATCCCTGAACAGCTCTGGGGGCCAATTCTACTAATTTACGAGGTTTTAATTTTCTTGTAAATAAATGTATATTATTTGCAGATTCTTTGTTGGAGCAGTTTCCAAGGACGCTTTACGCAACTATGCTACCAATCCAACAAAGTTCCCGGAGAATTCTTCCGAAGAGTTGGACTTCAACTCGCTAGTAACTGAACACTTGGTGAAGCACTGCTTCACGCTGGCACTGAACGGGAAGCAAATGCCGACAATAGGTCGCCTATCCAGAATCCTGGATATCACGCCTTTCGTAGTCATTGGAAGAGATTGTAACGATGGAAGTAAGTAAATTAAATGGTCAAAAATAATCACAGCCCCATTAAAAATATATAAATAATACCCTACAGTCACATACAGAGTCCTGACCCCACACTAGGATAATCTGTGTCGTAGGTTTCAGAAACTACCATGGTACCACAACACCCGGACCTGGAACAAATATTTGCAGATCAAACAGACATTTGTCCCGCAGCAGGAATTGAACCCGCACTTGCGTCTCAGACGGGCACTCACCCGCTTTGCCACCGAGGTCGTCAAATGATTGATTACATATGTAAATTATTATGTTTCAGAGCACTTTATACCGCAAACCGTGATAACGGCTGATGATATTCTGGACTACATATACGCTGATTCTCTGAATTGACCCTTCTAACCATCTTACTGCAACGTTATATACGACGATCCTTCGCACAAACCACAACCACATACAATGGACGACGCAATATTTAAATATTTATAAATGTAAGCACAATCTTAGAATGACTATGAAAGATAAAAGATAAAAACTGCTTAGCTTAACCATCTATGCTAAACCTAACACAAATGGACTACCAAATGAGATGGTTTTTAATCATGTCGATTCTGTTGTTGCATTTTCCTAAAATAATTGGACAGTAACGATAAAAAATAATGGAATTTTATTAGAGGTGACTCTACATCTTCTATACTTCGACTCTACCTGGACCTGCTACTTTTAGCATTATTTATGAAGTTGTTTTATAGACATAATCCTATTTTAGTTTTCAAATGTATGTTCCTATATTTTAAAACTGGGTTTATATGAGTCTGATCTAGTAAGCAATTGGCTGTTCTTATGTATTTTATATTGTGCATAAAGATGTAAGTATGAAATAATAATAAGATGTAAGAAGTAAAGTTAAAAATAATATTCAGATCTCAATAACGAGTACCAAGGGAAATAGGAAGGTATCGAATACCGGTTTTAAAAGGGTATTGATCAGCCATGACAACCTTCAGCATTCCTAGGCGTCTTGGTAGAGCACTTTATAACAGGTACTTAAGTACTTACTGCTTGAGACATACCTACCGTACCTATAGCATAAGCTACTAAATAAATAATTCCCTCACAATATTGAAATATCTGCGGTGTCCGGTAAAAGTGTGAGCACATTCATTGCTATTTTTTCGCACATAAAATATCTGATAAAGAAATAAATATATACTTAACATTGGGGCTAAAGTTGTCGTTTTATTTATTAATCTATTGGAAACCCATCTCTACTGAGTACTGACTATTGAAACATCTAAGAATAAACTAAATGCTTCAGACTTGACATAGCAGCACACTCGTTGTTTTGTGACGAATGCGTAGTGTTAACTCGGAGCAAATGCACATGTAGTTGGTATAAATAAATTAAGATATAAGTGCGATATATGCCTACTTAAGTATGTGGGTAAGTACATATAATTCCTAGTGATTCAGTCCTGCATCCGCGCCGGCGCGAGAGTGTTCGTCCCTCGCTCTCCGCACGCAGCAATAGCTTTCAGCTGCCGTTAATCGCGAAATAAAAACTTCATTATCGAATTTAATTAGTATCGTAGGTAATATCTACTATCGCATCGATCTACATTGTGATATGTCCTGATTACCTACTCAAACATTGTTTTCTGTAAAACGGAATTATGAATGATGAGATGATATATTATATACCAATCAGAATAACGTCCAGAGTTGGAAAAAGGCAATAAGTTTCGATTTATGTTTTCTAGTACATGATAGGTCTTTATGTGAAGTGAGTGTGCGTTTATAAATCTATTAAAACTGAAATACCGGGCTAGCAGCGTGTACGAAATTAACGCAAGTTAGTTTAGAATACTGCAAGGGTGAGACAGAAATACAATTATTTTCAGATATACCTACTATTATTCTATATAACTTTAAGTTTATCTAGATATGAATATACGTAAGTATGTACTTTGCTATTTATGAACTATCTGTTTTTAATTCTATATTGTTTAATGTGCCAACTTAAAGTTAAAAGTATTGAAAGCAACAATTTAACTGGCAAGTATTTTACACACTGCGGAACCCTTATCTGTCTTTGCGTGGTCCGACGGTTTTATGTTAATTAAAAGTGCATTTTACGCACTTATCTGTCTTTTCCCTTTAAAGGCAGTATAAATAGGAAAATTAAAATGTTCGCTTGTCAGTCCCTAGGTATATCACCGTGCCGGACTTGTGGAGTCTTGTAAAAAGCTATCGTAACGTGATACAATGGAAAACCACACAAGGTAGGTTGGAACGTCGTGTGTAAACTAACCACGAACCTGGCGACGCAGTGTTGGAACGCTCCCCACCCGATGGAACGACATTGTGGAGGTTGCGGGAAGTCGGTGGATGGAAAAGGCTCAAGGTCGTTCGTCGTCGAACTCTTTGGGGGAGGCTTATGTCCAGCTGTGGACTTCTACGGGCTGGTGGTGATGATGATGAAGTGTAAACTAACATGCATAATATGGAAGACCTTTATTACTTAACTCCCTTCGTATTGAGGCTACTAAAATTATACCTGTGAAAGTTCTAACGGGAAGTGCCAGTGAAGAGGAACATATTCAAGATTCCTGAATCAGTTTTGAAAATAGTGCCTAAATATGAAATAATGATATATTATGATGATTTTGACGATCACGGTGGCTTAGGGGGTTCAATACCCGCTGCGGGACAAATGTTTATCTGCAAATACTAGTATTTGGACCGGGTCTAGCTGTTGTGGTACCAGTTACTCGTAGTTTCTGATACCTACGACACAGGGAACCCTAGTGTGGGGTCAGGACTATGAATGTGACAGTTGGGTGTAAACATAATGTAAAGAGAAGGGAAACTCTCTGAGTCGAAGCTATACTGCATTGCAGTGTTTCTAGCATAGTTAACAATGTAAGCTTCTTTATTTTAGGCACCGCGCTAGCTAGAATACATTCCAACAGCAGGAAACCATGCTAGTTAAACATGACCTAGTCAAGCCGGGCTCAAACGGCGTGCCATAAATTATGTTTGTTTATTTCAAAATTATCCTAACATCTACTAACTACACTCAATTTTGAATTGTCATTTGAGGGCGCGCGATATTATCGCAAGCCCATAAATGTTAAACTCAAAATTGACTTTATTCAGTAGACGTAAGGATCATTTCGAAATAAATTTTAAACGATGGCACGCCGTTTGATCTCTTCTCAAGACTCAAACATTTGTTTCCGCAGCGTTCATCACGCCAGGATCTACGACAACATCCTGCAAGTAATCGGCAACACGCCCATGGTGCGCTTGAACAGAATACCTAAAGACTATGGCATCGAATGCGAAATGTGTAAGTAGGTGGTATATATTTTGTTTATCAAAATAATCAGTGCAACAAAGATAACGAAAGAATACAACGGACGATTTTGATTTATTGCATAAGTGCTACGTGTAGAGAAGGGCATTGATTTTGGAACAAATCATAATAATATTATGAATGCGAAAGTTTGGATGTTTGTTACTCAATCACGCGAGAACGGCTGAAAGGATCTGGATGAAATTTGGTACAGAAATACATTAAAATATTCTGGAATAGCCAGTAAGCTACTTTTTATCCTCGTACCACGCGAGCGAAGCCAAGGGTAGAAGCTAGTTGTTAATAGCAATGCTGTGCACTTAATTGTTTAGTGTGTTCGTGTTTTATTTCGTGACATGGCGAAGAATGCATGTAATTTGCACATGGCGGCTGCCCCTTGGAAATTCTATACGTTTAGCAGTTTGGCAAAAGAAGTAGGTTCGGTACATCAAAGACAGCCACCTGAATTTTCATCATCATCATTTAAACTGCTGAACATAGTCATACCTAGGTACATAGATTTCTAGAGCGACTGACATAAACAACGTCCATAATTTTGATGATAATAATAATAAGTTTTTATTTGTAACGAGAAAATCTCGCTATGTATCAAACCTTAACCGTTTCTGGTTAAGATTTGATACATAGCGAGATTTTCTCGTTCTAAATTGGAGCAGCCCGCCTGGGGAGGTACCTCCGCCTTACAATGGATCGCAGCCAAATAACATTATTTGTTTCAAATAGTGTTGTGTTCCTGCGGTGAGTAAGGTTGCCAGAGCTCTTTAGGGGGTTCGGGGTCGGCAACGCGTGCGTGATGCCTCTGGTATTACAAGCGCTCATAGGCTACGGTAACCGCTTACCAACAGGTGGGCCGTAGGCTTGTTTGCCATCTCAGTTGAATAAAAAAAAAACCTTATTTTAAACCAAGAGAAGAGATTAAATACCTACTGAATTGTTGTGTTAAAAATTATAGCCCAGCGTGGTAAGTATGGGCAAATCCCTCCACATAATAGGAATTCGCTCAGGAAATCTATGGGGCAGGCCATGTTCAACAGTGGCCATCCTACGGCTCAAATGATGATGATGATGATGACCTACCAGAAGGTACTTTTACCTACTTCTATGATTTTTAAGAGCTGTCATCAGAAATCATCATCGTGAGACGAATTATGAGGGCGAATTTATAAAATGGAATCAAAGAGTCATTTGAGAGTAATTTCTGTGAAAATAATGGCAGTCTGATTTCAGTGTGAGTGGAGGAATAAAAATATTACGACTAAGAATGCCAGGGTAAGCCATTTGTGAGAATATAAAAACATATATGCGGTTGGATAGGTCAAGTATTATCCTATAGTAGGTTTGTTTTTTTTTTTTGCTTGATATTATTTGTAGGTACTTGTGGTTGGGTTGGTACGGATAGTATTTCGTTCCAAGAACAACGCTGAAATCAGCTCTACCTATACATCATATAACTCATCTGCAACTAGACACCATCAATAAAAATGCTACATCGCCATTCCCACGGCAACTACCTGTGTATACTTTCTATACAGTAGTGTTATGATTGAAATTTCTCCCTACATCGTTTTCTTTCACTTTTTTTAGGGTTCCGTACCCTAGGTAGTTGAGACCTTTGGAAAAACGGAACCCTTATAGGATTTTGCTGTCCGTCTGTCTGTCAGGAACGGCTAAAGGTATCAACTTGAAATTTTTACCAACTATTAGGGTGTGTGAGCTTATAGTGCCGTATAAAAATCAATTTTCTAGCTCAATGAATGTCCAATTTTTGTATGGAATTGGTAAAAATGAAACACCTCTAGGGTACTTCCAGTTACCTCACAATGCTTTTATCACAGAATTATAGGGAAAAGTCTAAAATTGAGGTTTTTTTTATATTACCCCTAAAATAAGACTATTACGAGATAAATTTATATTTGCGATCAAAATCATACAATGAACTACGTGATTGAATGCAAAGTACAAGTTTGTCACTTCCTGCACTTGGAATTTATATTTTCTGGCCCCGTGTAGTAATGGTACAGAACCCTCAAGGTGCGAGTTCTCTCACATGACCGTCTTTATTTTGTATCCAGATGCAAAATGCGAATTCCTGAATCCGGGTGGCTCTATAAAGGACCGCATCTCGTACAGCATGGTGCTCGAGGCCGAGAAGCAGGGCCTCGCGAAGCCAGGAACCCGGTTCATCGAGCCCACTTCTGGGAACACCGGCATTGGTGTCTCTCTGACTGCCGCTGTTTGTGGTTAGTTCACATTCCTCGATCTCCTATAGGGGGCCACGAACATATCGTTCGAAGAAATTTATCATTACATATACAAGGTGATTCATAACATGTATACCATCCCGAAAGGGAGTTAATCAACAAAAATAAATAAAACTTCAAAATTTTCATTTTTTTTTTTTAATTTTATCTTAAACTTTACTTTATTGCCAATTGGTTGTAGAATAAGCACCTTTCGGGATAGCATACATGTAAAGAATCACCTTGTATTATTGTGAACTCTAATCGCAGCCTCAGAATCATTAATCACCGGATTTGAAAATCTGCAATCATCATTTCATTCTACTTAATTGCTCTCCTAAGTTGCCACTTGTACAGTCAACATTAAAAGTGCCTCAATAATGATCGGAAATAGTTTCAAAAGGGTTTTTTGAATGAAACTAGTATTAATTTTTTTTATAAAGTAAAACAGAGGATTTCTAACCAAAAATGAGTATCATGCCAGAGTCCTTTACGTGTTTGATACGTTCATAGCCCGGTCATAGTATGATGCGGGGCAAAGCCCCTGATGAAAAAAAAACATTTTCTGTTGACCTTCACTGCAATCGTGAGCTGGTAACTATCACAGTTACCAACTCACGATTTCAGGAACGTATCATACGTTGTACGGACATTGTTTATTATTAATTTATACAATACGAATGTTGCATGTGCCTATAAGGGTACGTTTATAGTAAGATCTGTCGTAGTGGGTAAAATCCTTTAACCTACAACTCTGGATGCATGCACATAATGAATAGGTAGGTACTTATTTAATAACTCATTCCACTTAAGAATTGAAACTAGGTTTATGTTGTTTCATCTCAGAACAATAATTAACACAATTCAAGATGTCCTTCCATTAGGGCCAGTTAATATTCTAATTGCTTTGTTTTTGTTCGGAGGATATGGATGCACAATTGTCACGCCAGACAAGAACTCTGATGAGAAGATGTCTACGATAAGCCTTCTTGGGGCTGAAGTGGTTCAAACCCCGGCAATGGCGCTCTATGGAGATCCCAAGAACTTCGCCTCGGTTGCCGTAAAACTACTGGAAGAAAACCCGAATGCTATAAGTTTGGACCAGGTAACAAGTGTCTAAACAAAATGGATCATCATTGTTGAAATTTAGAAAACCTTAGTATACTCAAACATCATCCCATTCGGCAGGTATTCACCAAGTCATCCTTTTTCATGGTTCTCATTTTAACCATCGGTTATGTTCGCAAGACAGCAAATGAAGTCAAAAGGTTGAATAAAATCACAATGATAACATTGAAACGTCTCAAAACTACTGAGGTGAAGCTGCGCTGTTCCTCGTCAACAGACCTAGAACAATCAAAATCCAAAACATGTGAAATATTCTAAAAACAATTCCATGCATGACCAGTTTTTTTTTTAAATACAATATAGGCCTTTGACCATAATCTCATCTGATTTATATGAAGATGTGGTCGACGGTTGCAGTGTTGGAAGTGTGGTGCAGTGTTGGAAGGCCCCCCACCCGATGGACCGAAGACATTGTAAAGGTTGCGGGAAGTCGGTGGATGGAAAGGGCTCAAGACCGTTCGTCGTGGAACTCTTTGGGGGAGGCCTATGTCCAGCAATGGACTTCTACAGGTTGTTGATGATGTGGTCGACGGAAGATGTAGCACGTTTGCCTAGACGAAACCTATTCACTCTGCTCTTCAACTCAAATTATCAGTATTTCGAAACACAGAAACAAAACTAATTCAAGGATCGAATAACATCATTGATGATGTAATTTTCAGTACAACAACGATATAAACCCGTGGACCCACTACGAGTATACGGCCGAAGAAATTCTGTCGGCCGTGCGCGATCCTGACATGGTGGTGATGGGCGCTGGCACTGGCGGCACCGTAGCCGGCGTCGCGCGCAAGGTCAAGGAGAGGTGTCCTCAATGCGTCATAGTTGCCGTCGACCCCCAGGGATCTATTATGTTCGGGAAGGGAAAGCCTGAACTATTTTTCGTAAGTTTACCAATCTTCCTTCTAAGCTACGGTGAAAATAGCTAAGGGGAACGATGGACATTATGGCAGAGAGGTTCTAGAGTGGATATCACGCACCGAAAAGTGCAGCTTAGGTAACGCCCGTCACTAGCTGGAAAGATCTAATTGAGGTTTTTGGGAATCTCTGGGTGCAATATTTTTAGGGGAGGGCTATGTTCAGCAGTGGCCATCCTACGGCTGAAATTATATGACAATGGTTTACAAAAAAACCTTGTGTAAGGCCAACAGCTTATGTCGATCAACCTTGCTAGGTGGATAGATAGTTGTATTAATTTTGCCAATATCACGAAATCACGTATTCTTGTTTCCGTTGGGTGACCTTCCAAAACATATTACTGTGCTATGACGTAGAAACATGCTAAGATATGTATACCATACAAACTGCCTATTTACAAGACTTATAAATCAAAATCAACGGAAAATCTACGGTCTTACTTAGGTAATATGCAACTATTATGACCGTTGATTTTCGTAGCCAGTGACCTAGCATTACTGTAAAAAAAAAACAAGTCACAAAAGTTTGCTTATTAATCCTACTATCCTACTAGTCCTACTTATATTATAAATGCGAAAGTTTGTGAGGATGTTTGTTATTCAATCAAACCGTAACGGCTCAACCGATTAAAACTTGGAATATAAAGAGTTCTTTACCTAGAATAGCATATAGTTTACTTTTAACGTAGGAACCACGCGAGCGAAGTCGCGAGCGGAAGCTAGTATAAACATCAAAGTCCTGATGACTGACACAAAGACAACGCACAGCCTAACGCGCTAGTCGTAGAGCCTTGAAATTTGAAAATCGTAGTGTTCTTTTAAATTATTTTTTTTCATGAAATATTTTACTGTAGATTATGCTTGCAATGTTTTACCCGTGTAAAGGTAGGACGGTCGTGCTAACTAGCTGCATTTTATTCAGGTACCTACTAGTACCATATAATTATGTAGAACATGCCTATGAACATTTAATGATGTAAATGTATCAGGAAGACGATAAAGACCTTGATCTTGGCTCGAATACATAATCCCTTTGCAAGTAGGTACACTTTGTTGCACTTGTATCCGATGAAATAGGTACTTGTAATTAGGTGTCTGCCTCAGTTACATTTATAGGTCACCAACGCTTTGTAAATATAACAATAACATTTCCAGGTTGAAGGAATAGGTGGTGACTTCATCCCAAAAGTTTTGGATAAGTCGTGCGTGGACAAAGTGGTGCATCCGAATGATTATCAAGCCTTCAATATGTGCCGTGAAATTATAAGAAAAGAAGGATTACTATGTGGTAAGTTCGGTTATGCTAGACTTATTGACAGACCTATTGTGAAGGTAACGGAGTGCTTAGGACGACGCCCTGCGTTCCTGTCTGTAGACCCGCTACTAAAATTGAACACTCATCAAACTCGTGATATGTCGCGAAAGGAGAATAATGCTGTGTTAATACTTTTAAAGCTAAATTATACTTATGTAAAAATATGTAAGTAATATTAAAGTTAAAGTTTGAGAACTTCCGTCTGTAGATCGTCTACGGATTACACGTAGAGGGTCTACGAGGAAACGGGCCCCAAATATTAAACACGTTTTGTGATTTGCCTTCATGATATTGATCTTCATACTTTAATTAGCAAAACTTTATTGACACAACCATTGTATAACTAGCCATGGCGACCGCGCTAACCATTGATCTGAGAAGTATTCTAAACGGCGATTAAAATTTTATTAATATAGGTAGTCAATCTGTACCACGACCACACCAAACAAATTTATGAAATGGTAGAGCATCTTTAGGAACAACAGGAATGATGCCCTCTACGCTACAAGCGCTTTATCCTGCATTAAATAAAACAGTGGCCAATTTGAGGTACCAATGGCGGCCCTGAAAATGGACGAATGACCGTTTGTAAAAAAAACAATGTACGACGTAAAGGCTCGTTTGATGCACTTAGTTTCTTCAGCATTTTTATAGGTTCTAGGATATTCCGGTTTCCATAACCGTTTGAGCACGAGCAGCATCGTTTGAACCGTTCAATGAAACCCACGAAACGACAAGGCTTAGATTGTCAAAATCATCCTCAAAGATGCAAAAGTCATTTCCATTTTGCTTACAAAATAGCACCCCAGTACTCCAGTTGTAATGATCACTAGGTGGCAGCAGTGGTGCCGCAATGTTCTCCGCTATCCAGGCGATCAAGGAACTCAACTTGGGCGTCGGCAAGCGCGTGGTGGTCATCCTGCCCGACGGCATCCGCAACTACATGACCAAGTTCGTGTGCGACCAGTGGATGGAGGCGCATCTTTTCAAGGAACCGCCTGAACGTAACTTCATGTAAGACTGGGCAGCTGCCCGCATGAGGATATGCGTGAAAATAAAAAATAAATAAATATTCCGGACATACCACACTACTACTAGGCATAGCCTGGACTATGGGTGATTGGGTACCAGAGACTGATACATAATAGATAAATAATTAACACCCAGACACAGAACAAACATCTGTGTTAATCACACAAATGTTTGTCCAATGCGGGAATCGAACCTGCGACCTTTAGTGCAGAAGGCAGAGTTACTAAAACTGAGCTATGAGAAGGAATTGTACCTATTATTTAAAAAATATTTTTAAAGAATACCTCCCACCCCGCTCTTATACCTGTCGGTAGATCCCAATTACACCCAAAATCCCTACCTAACCTAACCTAACTTTTACGGTTTCCACAAACTACAGTTTCAGGTTTTTGTTCGTAGGTATTCTGGTTTGCTTTGCTTGGAATAAAATATAAGTAACTATCTTCAGGTATTTATTTTCAGGTGGTGGAATCGATCAATATCGAATTTAGAAATTGACCGCTCAGTACCACGCTTACTGGAAGATGCTACGTTACATGAAGCTCTTGATGTAATGGGATCTGAACACAATGTTGCCTTTGTTCTAGGATATAATAAGTAAGTAAAAACTAACTTTACCTCTTCAATTCGGCGACGACCTCGGTGGCGTAGCGGGCGAGTGCCCGCCTGGGACGCAAGGGGTGCGAGTTCGATTCCCTCTGCGGGACAAATGTTTGAGTTTGGTTATCGTACCGTGGTACTCGTAGTTTTTAATCAAAGTCAAAGTCAAAAGGCGTTTATTTCAATAAAATCACTGGGTTCACTTTGAAACGTCTTAGAAACTAGGTGAAGCTATGCCTGTTCCTCGCGACCAAGCCTGGAAGAATCAGGCAAGAAACACGGCTTGGTGCCTATAATTTTTTTCGATGTTCCTTTTTCACAAAATGGAATTTAAAGCTTCAGTGTGGTGCTGATCGAACTAGGTGAGGCTCAAAAGAAAAATAATCTAATTATAATCTCAAATAAATAAGAGCTTATAAAACTGAGAAAAAAAATGTAACTAATACCCACGTCTCAGGGAATCCTAGTGTAGGTAGGGTCAGGACTATGTATGACAGTTGGGTGTTATTTTTTTATTATGTACCTACACTCTACCGAAAGGGGCTTATTCTACACCCTTAGGCAATAAAGTTTATTCTACGACTTTTGGAAATTAGACATTTCTCACTAAATACTAGAAAAAATACCTTCCAAATTGTAGAATTAAATGTTGATTACCACTGATGACCACCTTATGAGAGAACGATTACGAGAACTGTAGAGTAGAGGCTCTGCGAAGATCTTTTTTATTATTGTTATATTTTTACGTAGATCTTTCTGATCTCACTTATCATTTCCTACTAAAGATATATTATAAAAATTCTATAAAAGTACATACCTTAATACTTACAACAAGCTCCAAAAGTTAAAGACATTGTTTGTTTATTTTTGCTGCAGGTTTTTAAAAGGAGTCATCTCGAAGAAAAGTATTAGAAGTGATGCGACAAATCCTAAACAGAAGGTTGCGGCGCTGGACCTGGACAACAGCGTAAGCAGACATCTCATCAAGACATACTACAAGGTCGTGGAGAATAGCGGCAGGCCTACCGCCGGCCTCGTCTCGAGGATACTGGACATAGCACCGTTTGTCGTCGTCGTCGAAGAGTTAAAGAACGACAGTAATGAGATAGGTAAAAAAAGGTTTTGATATAATTTCTAGGTGTTTCATAATCCTACTAGGTATTATAAATGCGAAAGCTTGTGAGGTGTTTGGATGTTTGTGTTTCTATAACGGCGTCGTCGGCTTAACCCTAAATCTTGGAAGGAATGATAGAGTTTTTTGCCTAGAATCAGGGACTGAATTACCACAAAACTGGGATACCCTTATTTTCAGATATGACGTCATATCAATAATATATCGGTATCCAAAAAATATCGGTAGACTGAATTATGGTATCACTATAATATGGTATCGAAATATAAGGGTACCTAAAATAGAGGTTAACCGAAAAATATTGATATAATAACGGTACCGTTATTTAACCCAAATTAAAGTCAATATTGAGTCTGACATTTGGGGCATAGGTACCACATACCTACATAGCTCAACGATATCGCAAGCCCCTTAAGATCAAATTAAAATTGACTTTATTTAGTAGACGTAAGGATCATTTTGAAAGACATATCGCACGCTGTTTTTAAACGGCATAGGAGAGTTAAGCTTTTGCTTGATAGTTTCTGTTTTCTGATTTCAGACTACATACCCAAAGGCATGGTCACGGATAATATTATGCTGGATTTCATCATCAAACATCAAAATAGTTTATAGCGATGCGTTTCATTTCCTACAGATTTACTTTCCTAAGTATTACTATAAAAAACAATTAGGTAGTAACTTACTATGTAATAAAAATGAAAATTAAAGATGGTAGTAGGTAGGTAGGTACCTACCTACTACCAAAGACAATAATCTATTACAGGTAGCTACAGGTACCTACTACATCCTACCTGATCAGATGAATTAATGATAAATAATTATTGTTTCATTTTGTGTAGGTGCCTATGTATTTTAGGTTTTATTATACCTACTTATTATGTACTTACTTTTAACAGACCTTTATTATAAAAGTAACTATTTAAATAATATTAACCTGTAGGTTAAACATACAACCTAACCTACCGAAAATAGCCGAGCCTATACATATTATTAATGTGTGAATGATACCTATGCTGAGTAGTACCTACTCTGAGCAAGAGCTAGACACTGAGCAAGTGCTGTTGGTGGAGCTAACGGTAGCTCGACCGATAAACATTTTTGATCTGCCCTAGATTTTTAGCACCATCGTAATTCGTTCCATGGCGTAGTTGGTATCGCTTTGCTGATTCTGTGCAGGTTCGAATACCAATGTATGTTTTGAAAATTTTTGGGTAGGTATCATTTTAATTTAATGATAACCCTGTCTAACCTGTGTTGCTTTCATTTTAAATCAAGGAAATAAAACTTTTTGATGTGAATTAGCTGTTTTCTTGCCGTGTAGGCCCTGGCTGACTTACCAGAATACAGTATTCTGCTAACTTTTTCTACGCGTTGTGTTGTTGGTGCGATTCAAACACTATCTGGGTAGTATATTATCTAAGCTATTATTTACATACACGTGGATACGACATCCACGAATAGGTAGATAGCTATGGAGTGCCAACACGATTAAGGGAAAAAGCTAGGGGATGGGCAGCAGCGTCCCCCATTTTATCAACGATAGCTCTAACTGAGCTCCCAACCTACGTGACCAATGTACCTACCGTCTCAGAACACTGTTTATTTAGGAGAGATTTTATTAAAGCGGCTTCACATTCTATGTTCTGAGCTAACTAACAGCCACTCCAGTCACCACCAATGACTAAAATTACAATGCTATCTGCTAGACTTAGACAAGTAAAGTATGATGATGCTATTTTACTAAAACTTTTAGGGACCTTTTGGCGCCAACTCGAAAAATCACGTACACGCAATCATTTTAATTCACTTCACTTGTGCGCTTTACCACCTTGCTTTTTTTATGGTGTTAAACATCACCATAATTACCGTAGTGTCATCATCATCATTTCAGCCATACGACATCCACTGCTGAACATGGCCTCCCCCACAGACAGAGCAAATTCCTTATCATGTGGGGGGATTTGCCCATACTCACCACACTGGGCATGCGGGTTGGTGAGCGCAGTTAGTGCTATCGTTGTTAAAAAGAGGGACGCTGCTGCCCATCCCCTAGCTTTCTTCCCTTAGTCGCCTCTTACGACATCCGCGGATAGGTAGATATGGAGGGGCCTATTCTTCAGCCGGGGCCACCACGGCCACCGTAGTGTAGTCTTTGATAATTACACAAATCATTCAACTGAACTCCTTCTGTAAAACAAAATATTAAAGCACAACATCACTTTGCTTGCAAGTTCCCGCCATAAAAAATCCCAAGCACGACTTGATTGATTCCTTTCTCTAGCAGCAGTCTGTGGCTCAGCCTGGCTAGCAAACTTAGTGTCCACAACTTAGGGTATTTCCCCTAAATTTAAGGTACTTCTTGATGCCTAGGGTATTTTAAAGGTATAAAACTTAGGGTATTTTTAGAAGAAATATTTTGGGCAGTGTATATTATGCCAACAAAGATATCAAAGGTTGAATGAAACGTTTTTTAAGTCCAACGAAACGCAGATCAAATAAAAAAGTATTCAAATCTGAGTGAATCTGAATGAATTGGGTAAACAAATATAAGATATATTTTTTTCTAGCGTGGCATTTTGTGCAGAAGTTAATACAGATTTTGATGCCGCCGGAAGTAAGCTATTAATCAAGCTATTTGGTCCATTTCCAAATTCCCATTAGCCGTATTATTGTTCCACTTTTTAGGGGAAAACTGTGCGAATAGGGTTAAAGGAGCCATTTCATTCTGGGCCTGGTCCATGTACACTACATAGAAAAATTAGGAAATAATAGGAGATTACAAGAAAAATACAATTTCATTAATTTTAAGACGAATGCGATGGTACAAGCGTAGTTCTTCTGGTAAGTTTTTTACGCTGTGTGTTGCTCTGTTTGTTGAAGAAAATCTTAACGTACCCTAGAACGAAGTCAATTTATATAAAATAACCAATTAAATACGTTTACTTTATTGCTTAGCCGTATTTTAGAGAAGTGTACACAGTGCAGGCCCAGGCTCCATATATTGATGAAACGTCTCTAGGGTATTTTTCATTGAGACCGGGGGAAAATTAAATTTCAGGGCTGGCAGTACTGCTTGGGGCTGTCAGGTCCGGTAATGTCTGTTAAATCAGTTTTCTGTTTTATTTATTCTCTTTGCCGTCTTGCCGTCTGTCAGACACGGAAAACGTGGTGTGTATGTGCGTGCGTTTAGTAAGAATTGTACGAGAATAAAATATTTTTTGTAGCTATTTTTAAAGTGGTAGTAAAGCTGTGGTTTACTATTCTCCAAACAAAAAATACGACACGTGCCAGTTTTATTTATTTACTTAGCGAGATAATACATCCTTTCCAAACTTAAAAAGTTCTAAACTCAGTGATCGGAAAGGGAATACAATGTCTAACAAAGTACAGAATGGCACTACGAATGGAGAAGGGAAGTTCTTTAACCTGAGCAGCCTGCCTCATATCGTCCAGCCTTTGTGAGTACTAAAGTATATTGTAAGTAAAATAAGGCTTCCTAAAGTCTGGAGATCTCACTATAAACTTTTTTTAAATTTTTTTTAGAGACAGGAATCAGAAGGTCCACCCAGATATACTTCATGTAATCGGAAATACTCCATTGGTAAGGCTTACTAACATACCAAAAGAGGAAGGAATAAAATGTGAAATGTGTAAGTAATCCACATTTGGAACATTCAAACATAGTTATTTATGAGCTGTGTTGGCCTAGTGGGAGGTACCTCGACTTTCGAAGTAAAGGTTGTGGGTTCATATCTCAACAAGAAACAATAAATTTTTCGTTTGAAAAAATATGTGCACATTACCACATGCTCAAAAGGTCAGTCAAGGAAACCAGCAGCATATGCCCGGTTCCTATATTAGAGTAACCACTGTCTGTAGGTAGATTACCTGCAGGTAATTAAATTATATTAATTTACATTCAATGTTTAAAAGCTGTTATTATTATTATTAGCCGTATTTCCCTACTGTTTTTTTTTTCTGTTTAGTTGCTATCCATTGCTGGATAAAGACCTCCTCCATCTCGTGCCATCCTCCTCTGTCTCTTGCCCTTTGTGTCCATATTTTTCCAGCCACTGATTCAATGTTGTCTCTCCAGCGGCGGACTGGCCAACCGCAAATTCTCTTTCCGTCACAGGGCCACCAGTGTAGTATTCTCTTGCTCCATCTATTGTCCGTTTGTCTCGCCTTATGGCCTGCCCATTTCCATTTCAATCTTGATGCCATGGTTCCTGCATCTATGATCTTTGTCTGTTTTCTTATCTTTGAGCTTCTTATATGGTCTCTGAGTTTTAGCCCTAGCATGCTTCTTTCTATGGCTCTTTGAAAGGATCTGAGTTTAATTTTAAAAGCTTAAAAAGGTTTAATAGTATTTTTATTCATTATCATACATTAGCTATCTAACCCACATGTGACAACACTGTGTGAAACTTACAATACAGGGGTCACTCGACATTACAGACCTGCATCGTAGTTACCTATCCTACCTACATGATTCCATTCAAGTCAGACTGTGCGGGTACAGCTTAGTTAATAAGAGGATTGTGATTTTAGATGCAAAATGCGAGTACCTGAACCCTGGAGGTTCTGTAAAAGACCGGATTGCTTACCGGATGGTATCAGATGCTGAGGAAAGAGGGGTACTTCAGCCGGGCAAGTCTGTCATCATTGAGCCAACTTCCGGCAACACTGGAATAGGACTGGCACTTGCTGCCGCTGTTAAAGGTGCATAATCATTTTTATCTTTAAGACCACACCTCTGGAAAACTTGAAACAATTTTTAACTGCACAGGAGTTCTATTCCAGCCATTTTTCTATACAAAAGGTGTTTCATATAATTTAATTACATACATATAATTGGCACTAAAGTTTTTTTCTGCATTTTTATTGAAAAATCCCTAGCGAAAATCACTGGTTGGTATCATATCTATTTAAAGTAGTAAACTTGCTAACTAACTTCTAGTACATTTAATAATTTCTTTATATATTATGAATCACCTTGTACACATATTTTTTTTATATATTTAATATTCTATATTTCATATCATTTTAGGATACAGATGCATAATAGTTTTACCAGAGAAAATGTCAGATGAGAAGGTAAACACACTTGTGGCATTGGGTGCGGAAATCATAAGGACTCCAACGGAGGCGGCGTGGGATTCCCCAGAGAGCAACATTATGGTTGCGCGCAGACTAGCAAAGGAAATCCCTGATGCAGTAGTTCTAGATCAGGTTAGTGCAAAGATAGACACATTAATTAACACGCCCATTGTACATTTATGGTCTTTAGTTTTAGTTTAATTTTTTATTTTTTTTTAATTTTTAACCTCAAAGGTTTGCTGGAAGAAAACTCTTTTTAGGGTTAAGCTCGCCTTTGTACATGTCCTTTCATTTAGTTTGTTTTTTGTATGTGTTTTCTGTGTACAATAAAGAATAAAGAATTTTCATTCATTCATTAATGTCCATCTGCAACATTCTTTTATTTTTTATTTATTTATACTTTAACTTAGTGTGTGGAGAACTTAATGCTAAAACTAAAGCAAACAGGCTTACGGCCTATTTGAAACAAATAATGTTATTTGGCTGCGATCTTCTGTAAGGCGGAGGTACCTTATCAGGTGGGCTGCTCCAATTAAGAGCGAGAAAATCTCGCTGTGCCCTACCTCCTCATAAAATTTTCTACCAGTCATCCTGGGCGTGTAAAAAGATGGTGAAGCGTGACAATAAAACTAAACTTTTTAGTACAACAACCCATGCAATCCGTTGGCGCATTACGACGGCACCGCGGAAGAGATCCTGTGGTCTCTGGACGACGCCGTCGACATGGTGGTGATCGGCGCCGGCACCAGCGGCACCGTGTCCGGCGTCGGGCACAAGATAAAGGAGCGATGTCCGGAGTGCGTGATAGTTGGCGTCGACCCGTACGGCTCTATACTGGCGCAGCCGGAGCAACTAAATGAAACTGATGTGCAGTTGTATGAGGTAAGAAGATAATTCTTGGTAAAGAACTATATCTGCTCCAAGTTTCATCGAGATCGGTTGAGCCATTGCGGCGTTACTGAACCACAAACATCCAAACATCCTCACAAACTTTCGCATTTATAATATTAGTAGCATACTGGACACCGTTTTAAAACGTAGAGATTTGTGCAAATACGATGAATTCCATCGTACTTGCACATATCAGGTTTAAAATTGATTATTTTCTCATAAAGAATAAAATTCAATTACATGAGAACTTATAATCTAACGTGCACACTTTTTGTTCGGGCTTATCGTACACTAACATAAAATGAACAGTAAAATCAACAGCATTCGTCAACAACAAAAAAAAAAAAAACATATAATAGTATTTTGTGGGTAGTTTTGCATTTCTCCTGTCGTGTTCGCTCGAGTTGAGGTTGGAAACAAACATATCTCGTTAAAAATCAAGTTTTTTACCTTGAATAGCATATAGGCGACTGTAGGTACCACGCGAGCGAAGCTACGGGCGGAAGCTAGTCTATCATATTTAAAATTGAATTGCAGAACAGCTGTTTAGTAGTTAATAATATAATGTAGAGTAGGGTACATGTTGAAATAAAAATATTATTTTACGTGTTATGTTAACTTCATAATATTGGCTGAACTCTGTTCAGATTGAATGTAAACAAAGTTTATCGTGAGTTTATTAAATGATTACGAACTTATCTCAAATCGTGTTTAAACAAGATATACATGCCTAAAAAATATAATTTATTGCTAGGGCAATCATGCTAAATCGATATTCCTTCTCCCTAACATTAGGTCACACAGTCGCCTGCACTAAGATGTATAACACCCAACAGTCACATACATAGTCCTGACCCCACACTAGGATTCCCTGTGTCGTGGGTATCAGAAACTACGAGTACCATAGTACTATAACACCCATACCCGCCCGGAACGAATATTTGCAGATCATGCTAACCTTCGTCCCGCCGCGGGAATCGAATCCGCACCCGCTACGTCACCGCGGACATCTACGAGGATGTATTAATTTCATAAAGTTCAAAATGATGCCACAATACTAAAAACAAAGATTTACATTAGCAATTTCAAAAATAATGTAGGTACATACCTAACTAAACATCAACATGCCATTTTCTACTTTACTGTGCCATCTTCATCTATTTTGTGGCATCATTTAAAATGCTATGCTTGCTTGCTTGTCGTGATACTGATTCTTTTTTGGTCATCCTGTTCCTGTCATCTTGTTCTTTCACAGACCGACACGGTCAAAGTTTATGAAATGTTAACATTTTAGTGCAAGCGACTGTAGAAAATATGCAGGTGAGTTTTTTTTCAGGGCCACTTAAACGAAATCGGAATCTGTGAGAGTAATCGAAAAGTGAAGTTAAGTGTTACGGGCTCGATTTTGAAAAAAATAAGATCGGCAATTTTTTTTTTTTTAATTTTTCACAAAAAAATAATTATTACCTTTTCTTTTTTTTATTTCTGTTCTATGTTTATAAATAAATAAATGTATGATAACTATGTGTCTAAAGTTGTTGGAACACCTTCAAAACTGAAAATTTATAAATTAAACAATATTTATTTATAGAAGGTTTATTATTTCGGTCAGACTATGTGCAAGCAAAGCAATTAATTATTAAATAATAACCTTAGGTAAATAAATATTGTTGAATTTATAAATTTATAATTTTTAAGGTGTTCCAACAACTTTAGACACATAGTTATCATACATTTATTTATTTATTAACAAACATCACTTTTCGATTACTTTCACGGTTTCCGATTTCGCCTAAGAGGCCCTGAAAAAAAAACTCACGTGTATAGAATCTTTCCTATTTTTAGGTAGAAGGCATCGGATATGACTTCCTTCCGCGGACCCTCGACAGAAGCGTCGTAGACAAATGGTTGAAGTCCGACGACCAAAATTCCTTACCCATGGCGCGGAGGCTCATCCAGCAGGAAGGATTACTCTGCGGTAAATATCTTTTTTGTATAGTAATAGGCCTTATAGCTCAGTTGGTAGTAACTCTGCTGCCTTCTGCGCTAGTGGTCGCGGGTTCAATTCCCGCTCTGGACAAACATTTGTGTGATTAACACAAATGTTTGTTCTGTGTCTGGGTGTTAAATATTTATCTATTATATCAGTCTCTGGAACCCATAGTACAGGCTATGCCTAGTTTGGGATCAGCTGACCGTGTGTTATATGTCCGGAATATTTATTGTTATTATTAATTACGTTTGAAAGTGGCGCCAGTGACGAAAAAGCAGTGAGAACAATACAATTAAGAGTAATAGATTAGCGTGGTATGGGCATGTCTTAAGGAGGGAAGAATGTCATGTGACGAGAAGAGTGTTAGATATGAATTAAGATAGATGTAGGAGTAGAGGTAGGCCAATAAAAAGATGGACGGTCTGTGTGAAAGTGGATATGGTGAAGAAAGGAGTGAGTGCTGAGATGACGACTGATAGAGAAATGGAAGAAGAATACATGTTGTGCCGACCCCACATGATGTGGGATAAGGGCAGGACGATGATGTGATATGAATTACCTTTTTAAAAACTAGGCAGATAAGAACACAATATGGCTGATGGAAAAATCCACAGTTGATATAACGAAGATATCTTAGATATTAGATAATAGCTAGCTTTCGCCCGAGGCTTTGCTCGCGTGGTATCTTAATAAAAAGTATGAGCCTAAGCCAACATTTGGAAGACTATGGCCTTCTCCAGGTTACCAAGTTTCATCAAAATCGGTTTCGCCGATATTGTAATGACTGGTGACCATAAACATAAACCTATAAAGGATAATTCGAGTAGAAATACAGTGGATTTTATTTTTTTATTATATTTTATTTTTATTTATTCGGGACATCAAAAAATTAGCACTCACATATTACTAAACTTAATTAAAGTAGGTACTAAAGTTTTTAGATTGTAATCAGCCCCGTTGTCCACGGATTTGGTAGAAAGAGGGCAGTAGTAATGCGAACAGAATAACAAAAAAAAGGAAAATGCAGTTGGTAGGTCTAACATTCTGTCATCCTTATGGACGTATAAAAGATTCCTAAAAAAATAAAAGATGTTTGTGGTTCAATCACGCTCTAACGGCTCAACCGATTTCGATGTCTTTGAAATAGATAGAGTTCTTTACCTAGAATAGCATATAGTCTATTTATCTAGGTACGCGAGCGAGGCCGCGGCCGCGAGTTAGTTAAATCTAATCGCATTTCCGGCCCGTGTCAGACTCATTTGTCACAGTTGATTTGACGTACTATTTGCATTATAGGTATAATCAGTGACACGGAACTAATGAGATTAGATTTAAATTTATTTACGCGAAATGCTTCAGCTTTAAACACTAATAATAGTGTTGTGTTCCTGCGATGAGGGTTCGGGTCGGCAACGCGTGCGTGATGCCTCTGGTATTGCAAGCGCTCATAGGCTACGGTAACCGCTTACCAACAGGTCGGCCGTATGCTTGTTTTCCACCTCAGTTGTATAAAAAAAAAATACCAGAGGCATCACGCACGCGTTGCCGACCCCGAACCCCCTTCCCCCTTAAGAGCTCTGGCAACCTTACTCACCGCAGGAACACAACACAATTTGAAACAAATAATGTTATTTGGCTGCGATCTTCTGTAAGGCGGAGGTACCTCCCCAGGCGGGCTGCAATTCAGAACGAGAAAATCTCGCTGTGCCCTACCTCCTCTTATCTTGTATGAAAAATTTTGGCTATTCAAGTTTTTTATTTCATGCGATTGCCAATTGCACTAATTAATTATAATTTATATACTTAAAATTGATTGATAATAATCCTATTGATCGAGCGAGGGAAGATCTCTCAAAGTAGGTAGGTACTTTGGCGAATCGGCGTTCTATGTTTATTTCAGGCCTCATAGCTCAGTCGGTAGTGACTCTGCCTTCTGCGCTGGAGGTCGCGGGTTCGGTTCCCGCACTGGACAAACATTTGTGACTAACATATATGTTTGTTCTGTGTCTGCGTGTTAAATATATATCTATTATGTCTATCAGTCTCTGGTACCCATATTACAGGCTATGCCTAGTTTGGGATCAGTTGACCGTGTGTGATATGTCCGGAATATTTATTTATTTATTTGTTAGAGCATAACTTTCGAACCGTCTATCCGATCTGCATGGAATACACCTTAGGTCAACAGGTTGTACTATCAAGATTTACTAGCAAGAATATGAGTTAAATCGACCAAGGAGTGGCTAAAACTTTTTTTTTATGTCATACGGAGGCAAACAGGCTTACGGCCCTCCTGATGGTAAGTAGTTACCGTCGCCTATTGACTTCAGCAACACCTGGAGCGTTGCTAATGCGTTGCCGTGCGAACCCCTCCCCCTCTAAAGACCTCTGGCAATCTACTCACCGCAGGAACACAACACTATTTGAAACAAATAATGTTATTTGGCTGCGATCTTCTGTAAGGCGGAGGTACCTCCCCAGGCGGTCTGCTCCAATTTAGAGTTAGAAAATCTCGCTGTGCCCTCCTCCTACTTAATCTTACGTATGTGAGTGAGGTGTTCAGGATGTTTACGATAGAAAGTGGAAGTTTACCCGAGTAGAAACAACTCATTCCACTTCGTTTACGAAAACCTTGACAATGTTATCTTATAATCTGATCTGTGTATAAAATAGCGTGAATGTAGGTTTAAAGTCTATAACTTGATTAACTGCGATAAAAAATTATGGAAACCACAGAAATATGTATGATAATTACCTACGTAAGCACTAGGTACTGCTACTCTAGCTTCTGTATAAATGGGGTAGGTAATTTTGATAACTTCTAAAAGTAGTTTTTTTGCCATTTTTATTTATTTACATTTACACACGATTACTATTTAAATTTCATCGAAATCGGTTGAGCCGTTACGGCGTGATTGAATAACAAACATCTAAACATCCTTACGAACTTTCGCATTTATAATCATCATCATCATTTCAGCCGTACGACGTTCACTGCTGAACATGGCCTCCCCCACAGACAGAGCAAATTCCTTATCATGTGGGGGGATTTGCCCATACTCACCACGCTGGGCATGCGGGTTGGCGAGCGCAGTCAGAGCTATCGTTGTTAAAATGAGGGACGCTGCTGCAAATCCCCTAGCTTTTTTCCCTTAGTCGCCTCTCACGACATCCGCGGATAGATAGATATGGATGGGCCTATTCTTCAGCCGGGGCCACCACGGCCATTATAATATTAGTAGGATATTTATTAATAATAATAAATTCATTTATTTCAGACATAAACATAAATTTAGACATTTTTTAAAGAGCCAAAAACCTAACCTAACCTAACGCACATTAAACATAGAGTATCTGGAAGCCACATGTACGGCATTCCATTTCCGCACGACGGGACAGTCAACCCTTTCCATTATTGTGACGAGGAGGCTATTGGGGCTAACTCGCACGCGGCGCATCAAGGAGGCAACTGACTGGCCTCATAGCTCAGTTGGTAGTAACTCTGCCTTCTGCGCTAAACGTCGCGGGTTCCATTCCCGCACTGGGCAAACATTTGTTTGATTAACACAGATGTTTGTTCTGTGTCTGGGTGTTATATATTTATCTATTATGTATTTCAGTCTCTGGTGCCCATAGTACAGGCTATGCCTAGTTTGGGATCAGTTGACCGTGTGTTATATGTCTGGAATATTTATATTTAATATAATAATAATACAATAAGTATTTATTTGCAAAAGAAAGGTTTACCAAGTTAGTGACCTAGAAAAACTTATAAAAATGTTCTAGGTCACTAACTAAAAATGTATTTAACTCGTTTCGGCATGATCGCGCGGAATCCATCCACACCTGATTCTGCACACATTCCTGACGCGCTACAGAAACGAGGTAGCCCCAAAAGCATACTCAAGCGATTATTGTTTGATTGACTGGCCTCATAGCTCAGCGGTAGTAGCTCTGCCTTCTGCGCTAGAGGTCGCGGGTTCGATCCCCGCACTGGACAAACATTTGTGACTAACACAGATGTTTGTTCTGTGTCTGGGTGTTAAATATACATATATCTATTATGTATATCAGTCTCTGGTACTCATAGTACAGGCTATGCCTAGTTTGGGATCAGTTGACCGTGTGTGATATGTCCGGAATATTTATTTATTATTTATTTATTATTATTTATTGTACTGGATGGTGTGATAATATGCAGGTGGCAGCAGTGGTGCGGCCATGTGGGGCGCCGTCCAGGCCGCCAGGTCGCTGAAGGAAGGCCAGCGGTGCGTGGTGCTGCTGCCGGACAGCGTTCGCAACTACATGACCAAGTTCATATCCGACCAGTGGATGGAGGCGCGCTGCTTCAAACCACTCGCTACTAATGACAAGCTTTCGTAAGTTAATTTACATAACATTTACCTATTATACAAGGTGATTCATAATATGTTATAATATATAAAAATAATATATTCTTAATTATTCTTTATTCTTTATTGTACACAAGAAAACACAGATTACAGCAATAAAAAAGAAAGGTATGTACAAAGGCGAGCTTAACCCTAAAAAGAGTTTTCTTCCAGCAAACCTTTGAGGCTAGAGAGAAGTGATTATAGAGGGAGGTTCGTGTTATTATTATGTATTAAGTCATTTATTTCAGGCAACACAGCAAAGTACATGTACAAATACAGGGCCCATAGATATATACTACCTTAAAACTAAAATACATATAATATTCACACTTGCATAATAATTAATATTGTGCACGACAGGAGCCTCTAAGGGGCGCAATTTGATCCTTTCACTACACTGATTCTGTCATCGTAGGTCATGGGTCCTTTCCAGGGCCACCATCCCTCAACCTTGTTACTGACCCAATAACCCATGAGATAACCCAAAAGGGGCTTATATCCTATGAAGAAAAATAATGAATATTAGCGGTTTCAGATTTTTCCTATTAGCTGTTTTTGGTCTATTTATCATCTTAAGAAGTAATTATTAAACGTACGAGAAGTTCGTTAAAAAAAGCTGAATTGAGTTTATGAAAAATGGTCTATCTGGCCTCTAAATGCCTTTTTTAACCCTATCTTAGTAACCCCGTGGCCGATTTAACTTACCTTTTTACCAGTAAATCTTGATAGTACAACCCGTTGACCTACTAAATTCCGCGGATCGGAATGATGACGGTTCGAAAGTTATGCTCCATAAATATACAGACATACAACGCCTATTCGTCCAAGCTGTTTGAGTTATACTCGCTCGCTTTGCTCGCTCGATCAATTATTTCTTTATCTCTTTGTAAATGCTTCCTCAAAAAATGACGAAACGATCGTAATGAAGTGACCTACTGACATAGTGATAAACTAATACCTACTTGTGAATAATGATAACAATCTAATAGCAAAGAGCCGTGTACACACTATTTAGTGAGCTGTTAGTTGATATACATTATCAATTGTTTTTCCCAGTTAGATTTTTGATGTTTAGTTTAAATTTTAGTTATTTTTACCATTATCGCAGTTGCCGCTTGTTGCGCACTTATATTAGCGTAACTCAGAACTTCTTCAAATCAGCCATTTTTCATCTTTTTACTATCATTTAAACTAATTATTTTCATAGCTCAGTTAGTAGTAACTCTGCCTTCTGCGCTAGAGGTCGCGGGTTCGATCCTCGCACTGGACAAACATTTGTGTGATAAACAAAGATGTTTGTTCTGTGTCTGGGTGTTAAATATGTATATCTATTATGTATATCAGTCTCTGGTACCCATAGTACAGGCTATGCCTAGTTTGGGATCAGTTGACCGTGTGAATATGTCCGGAATATTTATTATTTATTTTATTATTAATTATTACAAGAATATAGGTACAAGAATTTCGACATCAACCAATATTGTTACCAAAAATCAGCTATCCTAAAATCAACTTCAAGCAAGAGATTTTAATGTTAAGTTGCATACAAACATTTCACATCGAATTTGGCTTAAGGTGTACGTATTCTTCTTCTTGTCGTGTCACTGATGGTTGAGGTATGGTGGCCCTGAAAAGGGCCTATGACCGTCGATGAAAGAATCATATTAGTAGGTTTGGTATTGTTTTTATTGGTAAAGGCAGGCTGGTGTGTAACGCCCTTATATCAAGGTTTAAAAGGCTATCTAGAATTATCTCGTCCAATAACGATTTTGATTGTATAATTAACTTCAACACGTGGGGCTGTGTTAAATGAACGATGTGATAATTTGAGATGATATGAGCAAATTATGTTTATTGCAACTGTTTACGTAATTGAGTCTGTGATATGAGGTTGATGGCAACCATCTCCATTAGGTAAGTAAGAATACCTAGTGAGGACTTTGGTTCGTTTCTGTCGTCTGCTACGGCTTAAAACTTGGGTACTATGGACCTCAAAAACATCTTAAGGCCTGTGTAGTAGACCACCTTTAAATCGGAGGCAATACCGGGCCAGTCCTGCCAACTCGACTGTCACAAACGTTTTCTCTAATTTTTCTCCAAAGTTTAGAAATTGAGAGAAAAACCCGTTGTTGGCCACGCTGACCACGATATTGACTCTGATTTGAGGGAAATGTTAAGTTTCTAACATATTTTAATTGGACTACTTTCAAGCACTTAATTCCTATGCATCAGACAGCGTGCAATACCTATATAGATATAGCTAAGTATAGACATATGTATAATAAAACAGTAAATCCCAAACTATGTTTTTTTTAATTCAAAACTGACTATGGAGATCATAAATATTATGTTACAAAAAAAACTATTGGAAAACTTTGTCTGTTTATTTGTTCGGGCTAATCTCAGAAACTTGTAAATCTTTAAAAAAAATGTACAAAGTTATTGTTACATTTAGGTTATGTAACATCTCACTACACCCCCATGAGGGAAGGATCGAATAGGTGTGACGTACTAAAAACAATTCATACGTTTGAGCTAGCGCTCATGCCAGGACCTATGGTATCCTAAAAGGCACGACGGACATAGGTACGTACATGGTGAAGACATAAATAATTTATTCTTCAGATGGTGGGACCGACCTCTGACGGAGGAGATGGCGCGCGCCGTCACCAGCATACCGCTCTCGAGCACTGTGGCGGACGCGCTCGCGGTGCTGCGAGCCTGTCGTGACCCGCTGCTCACCGTGCTGGATGATACCAGGTATGTTTATTATTTTGACATTTCTAAGTGTACCAACGCCCTGTACCTTTGTGGAAGAATTGAATTTCTTCTATAAAGGTCGGTTTAGATCAGACGAGCGAATGTTCATTCTACCCCCACTCTATCAAATTCTTTTAGTGTGAACCGGACGTAGAGCATTCTTTCATTGTTTTGTCTGCGTTCACAAAGAATGATAAAGAATGTTCTTTGGTTTTGAACCAGCTTTAAGTATTAGGACCTACATCATTGTAAGCGGTTACTGCCCACGTGTAATCGCATTGCTTCGATCACTCTGAGACATGCATTGGTCAATTCTTTTTTTTTTTTTTTATTCCGGTCATATCACACACGCTCGACTGATCCCAAACTAAGCATAGCCTGTACTACGGGTACCAGAGACTGATATAAATAATAGATAAATATTTAACACCCAGACACAGAACAAACATCTGTGTTCATCACACAAATGTTTGTCCAGTGCGGGAATCGAGCTCGCAACCGGGTTCAACCCGTTAATTCAAACCGGAACACACGACGCTTGACGGCGGAATTTAGTATAGTCGGGTCATTATAAGCGGACTCAACACAATGCCCGCCCTCCCCCAGGCCCGAGTCCGTGAGTTACTCACTAGTCACCGGTGAGTGGTGAAAAATGAATAGCTTGCCAGTTTTTGCAGAGGCACTCTATGTGACACCATACGAAAACGGTAAGTAATTCACTTCTCGCCACTCACCGGTGAGAAGTGAGTAACTCCGAACATTACGGACTCGAGCAGTGTCTTAAAATGTATATTGAGGTTTAAAGCTCATAGCCTTACTACATTCTCGCTACACGCTCTATCTAAGACCAAATAGGAGAGAAGATAAGATACCTATATTTAACCTACTGACTAACAGAAGAGAACATATCAGAATGTGAGCAACATCTAAGAACTTGTCTATACCATGTGTGACTTTTCTTCTTTTTTTTGCTACCAAACTACATCCCTCTATCAAGAGGAGAAAAATCGTCTATGACTTATAACATCATTCAAAATTCATCTCAAACCCAAACATGTCAAAATTAGCAATGCAATTAATTACTTGGTCTCTATCAATTTTAAATGAAGTCTAATGCTACTCCTGGTTGTTTGCCTCATAATATATGTGTATCTAGTTGTTTTTTTTCTGGACTTCATCCAACATCAAAACTGAAAGGCCAGTATAACATCTAGGAACAAGAGTCTAGGTACATGAGTGGTAAGTTCAGCTTATCCTTTCAAAATATTATAAAACACCAGCTTGTGTGTTGGATAACCTTAACGATCTCCTCGCGAATACCTGCTAGTGGACCTAATGCCCCTGGGCCCTGGAGGGAAAGTACAAAATATTAAAGATAGTGAATTTTGCTAAAGGAACCTCTATTTTATTGAAATATTAAATAGGCAAGTTGCATTCAAACATTTTAAAAAGTCGCTTGCCTGAACCGGGACTCGAAACGGGGAATAATGAAATAAATATGGTCACGACTTTTATCCCCAAGCGTGGTAGACAACCCCAGATCAGATCTCCAAGCAATCAGATCTTTAGCTTCCTACTTCCGGAAAAACCTCTAGTGTACTTTCAGTTACCTCACAATTCTGAAATTTGGAATGCAAGGAGCTTTTGTGGCATTGCTACAGGAAAAAGTCTAAAATTTAGGTATTTCGACGTTTTGGTTTTATTTCTTTTATAGCAGTGAACGTCCGGCGGCTTAAATGATGATGACAGGGATCATTCGAAATTATTTTATTTTTTATTTATTTATTTAGAAACTACAGTATAAAAACATAACAGCTATGTTATAAGCTTACAAGAAATAAGAACATCTTACAAATAAACGTTTTTGTTTGAAGGAATGTAAAGGGCGTTTTCACGGCGGACAATGCGCGGCGGCGGCTGGCGCAGGCGGCGGGATCCGTGGCTGAGCCGCTCGACAACTTCACCGTGAAGCGGCTCTACCGGGCGGACCTCGCGCGCCGGCCCGCGCCCACGCTGGGCCTCGTCTCACGGATACTCGACATCGCACCCTTCGTGCTTGTTGTCAAAACTGGTAAATATTAATGAAACATCCGTTTGATTTCAATAAGTTGTGTATACTAATCGCGAAAGTTTGAAAAAGAAGGCCAATTGCGAGAAGGACTCGCGCCCTGGGGCTGTGCTTGGAAGGAGCCTCTAAGAGGCGCATTTTAATGCTTTCACTACACTATGGCAGATGAAATATTTGTAAAATGACAAGCACATAACAATATCAGGTACCTGCCTTGGTGTATTCAGTTTTACAAGTGTAGAAAGCCAGCAATAGGTAAAATAAAAAAAATGACGTTTTCTTAAGTGGATTTGTCCCATTCTCCATATCTTTAGAGACCAAATTCGGTGTGAAATAATTGTTGACAAACAGCCCATGTTAAATTTTCGCTAGAATTGCGTTGCGTTGCGTTGCGTTGCGCGTATTGAGCTGTATCTTGAAGGACTGATCGCAAATCAACAACGAATGCAAATTTCGTTCATAAATCAACACCAAGCATCAAGATGTTAGATTATGTATGGTTTGTTTTCAAACATTTCACATCGAATTTGGTGACCTAAATCTATGGCAAGAAAGTTTTTAACCACCCTCTAGGTTAGATAGAGACCATGTGTGATAATTATGATAAAGTATAAGATAATAGGTAGTATCATGTAGTGAGTTCCCATACAAAATTACTAATTATATGGACTTGTAGTTTATTATACAACAGCCCCCAGGTTGAGGAATCTTTATGATTATAAAAGAACAGTTTTATTCAAATAAATAATAACCAATATTTTTGTTGCTTTATTCTAATAGAGTCATCCACAAATATCCAGAGCCCAGTGGGAGTGATTACGTCTGAGGACCTCTTACATCAAATTTCACAAGAAACGAAGCACATCAACGGTAACTGATAATGAAGACAAAAAGTAAAGTCACAAAGGATTCACAAATGATTGTTTTCATCATGAAATCCAGAATAATGTATTTATAAGCTCAAATCTAATAAGTATTTTATTGTTTGGAGATTTGTAAAACATCCTTCCAGTAGGTTTACTTTGTAAAACCAAACTATGTACTCTATTGTAAGTGCAATATACAATGACAACCTAATTTATATTTTTTTTACGATATTTGTAAAAAAAATAGCATTTCAATAAAAGACATTTCATAGTTTTATGAATATATATATTATAAGAAATTGAAATGCATTCAACATTTACAATTACCATAAAATAAAGTGTTCCTAAATAATTATAGTATTTTTGTTTAGCTTAACAATTAATACCTTAGCAAAACACAACAATTTTCAGGCAAATTCAATGTGATTTGTTTATAAACAAACGGACCATACTTCTCATCCTGAAATTCTCTAGCTTGGCATCCATGGGTTTTTTTACAGATTCAATATTGATTTACATTGAAGGAGTGATCACAAATATAAAATTCTGTCCAAAATCCAACACGAAGCAAGACAATCTAGTCTCAAAATTGTACATAAAATGTAACTGAAGTATAGATATTTATGGTGATGGTGGTGGAGACGGCTTTTTAGCATTAGCTGCAAGTATAGCTCCTGGTGCCGGGTATGGTCTCATCTGATACAACGAACCCGAAGCTGTGCTATCTACTCCTGTCTTTGAATGTGTGTCCAACCCAGATGTCCATTTCCCGCGTGGGATATCAGAATACGAAGCGGGATCCATTGGATCCAAATCATTATCTTTGACTCTGGGTCGCTTCTTGTCTCTGTGGTGCACCATCTCTTTCTCCCTTTCGCGCCGTTCCTTCTTTTTCTCTTTGCTGGGCTGTAGCGGCACTTCCTGGTCAGACGCCTCACTGCTGTCATCACTGTCATCACCCTCCTTCAATAACCTCTCCTCACGCATGTGTGCTGCACTCTCACTGAATACTGCAGACGGATTCGCCGGCGGATACCAAGATACTAAGTTGTTGTGAACATTCCAGAAGTAATGCTGACCGTAACCTTCATCATACACCTCTTCCCAACCATGTGGTAGAGGCCACATCTCTAATGCTTTGCGTTTAGCCTCTAGATATGCTTCGGAGGGTACACGCTTTCCTTGCTTCCATTTCTTAACACAGAAGATTGAGCATTCATGGTAAACGTTACTTTTATTAGGGCACCCTCTATGCCCTTTAATAGGATCAACATTTACACCTTCTATACCTTCCCAAAATTGTTCCTTAGCATCTTTTTCGTCAGGTTTGGAGTCATAGTCTTCAGCTATGATTTCTTCATTAGCTTGGACAAGCGTGTTACCATTGGTTTCAGAGTTGGAACTCGATTTTAGAATACCTCTCTTGGCCAGACGTGCGGCTAGAGCCGGGGGAAGAGGCATTTTTCCGTCGTCGTCGGTTTGTATAAAAAGAGCAAGTGCCAGTTTTTACAAAAATAACACAAAAATTGATTTTTTTTATTACGGGGAAAAAATCAAAATACAAATCCCAATTTGTTCGACAAACAAACCACAGAACACTTACTCCCGCAACAAACTGCCTGACATGACACTGACATGACATCGTCCTCAGATGAATTAATTTACCTACAGATTATGACAAATTTCATGTTTCTTTCGTTCAACAGATTTCTACTCGACAAAAGATGGCGTTGTTAAACTACTCATACTCAGCTGCTCCACGCTTAATGTCATTCATTAGTTACAAAGCAATGCGCACATAGACGAAGATCTGTCATAATTTTAGGCAGCGTCATAATTTCTCGGGCGTAGGTAGACGGCAGCCTAGGTGAAGCGCAGATGGACAATCAAAGTCCGCGATATGAAGTGACAAATAAATAAATACTTAACCCTACTCTAGCCCAGATGCTGCAATAGAGAACAAGTGAGAAAGGGCCTAGAGATAGTCTTAGACCTTTCATAATTTTCAAAATTATGCCATAAATCATCAAACCATTTTCAACATAACTGTGTGTGTGTCGTACACATTTAGTACCTATACATAAATAGGTGATTAAAGTAGTACTATCCTACTACATATAGGTACTATAATGCAAAGTTTGTGAGGATGTTTAGATGTAGGTATGTGGTTCAATGACGCCATAGCTGCTCAAGCGATTTCGATGAAACTTGGAAAACATAGAGTTATTTACCCTATAATAGCATCTATGCTACTTTTTATGTATGGACCACGCGAACGAAGCCGCGGGCAGAAGCTAGTACCTACCTACTAAATCAATCCCCATATAAAGGTTTAATAGAGGTTTCTGTGGATAAGGCCGACTAGGCTGAGAATCATCTCAATCGGTAACTATAGGTAAAGGCATACCATTCGTCTGGTACCGCCATACGTAGGTTCCTATAGGTGCTGAGCAAACCTACTCCTTTAAAACATGTCCCAGGCACTAGGTGGGTATAGCTTCCTGGGAGTAAAAAAGTTCCACATAAGGAGGCTGTAGGTACTTAATAAAAGATTGTCACCTATTCTAGATGATTTAAAGGTCTAAACTTACCGTATAAGAAACTTTATTTTGATAGAACGTACTACATAGTCGAATCAACAACAAATTATGATTAACATTAATATTTATTATAGAATTTAAGAGTCTGATATCATACTCTTAGGACCTACCCAGCTATTTATAAGGTACCAACTACCTAGTAGGTATTATGAATTGTTCCAAAGCAAAATATAAACCAGCACGTTCTTGAATTCTGGAAAAGAAAGTATTAATTATAAAAAAGTTTTGCAATACGTTCACGTTTTAAAATGGTTAAGAAAAATAACAGCAAATATGCCCTACTTGCGCATTCTACCTACAATACTAATTAGTTAATTTTACCACCTTGTTATAAATAAAAAACATGATTTTAAATCACTTCTACGAAGAATGATGGATCAGCCTTATATCCTCTTTCAAAGTGATCCTAGTGATTTTATTGAAATAACCTTTGACTTTGAATCCACCCCACACACACCCTTTACGTATTCCTTAAGTTAAGACCCTCGGATTTTTTACAAAACTGCTACTGCTACTATCTGCTATCTGCTACTATGTAATCTATAGGCATTACGTACAAGTCACGCAACACCGTTACAATGCGTTCAACTTCTTTCATGGCGCGGGTTTTGAATGATTGCTGAAATTCCACCATCTAGCACTACATTACATACAGCACAACATAGAGTTAAGCTATAGGGTTAAGCTTTTGCTTTTTTAATGTGATTGGTTGGGTAAGCTTTTTCTTAGGAGTCAGGTCGAAGAAGAACTATTCTACTTTCGGTCTACAAAACAAAAATAGCAGGATAATTTATGTATGAAATTAATGGTAAACTAACAAAAGCGGTAAACGATTATGAAGCGTTAGCACTTTATGCCATGGCTTTGATAGAACATAAATAATATTATCACCTGATTATAATAGATGTCTTCACTCACCACGGACGACTGTTGTATCACTGCGCGACACTTTGGTCGGGAGGACAATGTCGTGAAACTCTCCGGAGTGTATTAGTTTTGATGTATTATCAAAATCACCCACTAAGCTACGTGGGCTCGCGACATAAGGTGTTACAACATCTGACTCATCAGAGCTCAGACATCTTTTACGCTTTTCAGCTTTTTCATTGTCTTCATGTTCATTAGACGTGTCACGGACAGTCACAGCATTAACAGCGGTAACCAACGTTTCTGGTGAATTGTTTTCTGGGTTAAGCTGATCCTTTTCAGTGATGTTACTTTCAGTTTTCAATACATCGTTTTCATTTAAAACTTCTTTCACAGAATCTTCGCTGAGCTTTCCACTGTTGTTGCTCGGCGGAGACACGGACTGTATAGCGTCTTCTCTTTTCAGTAGCTTTCTGCGCTCACTAACGAGATCATAGCTCAAAGGATGTAAATTGATTGACGAAGGAGGGCTTTCATCTAGCGATAAATCGATTGAAGTGATTAAACTTTCGTCCCTGCTGAGATAATTGCCTTCTTCAGGAACAATATGAATATTCAAAACAGTTTTATTCTTTAGCTGTTCAGTGTCAGTGTCCAAAATTTCATTAGAATTTACTAATGAGTTCGTAGACACAGTTTTATAGGAATTTAATCTATTCCGTACTAAAAATCCTCTGACGTGCGCTTGTATAGTCGTAGCCGCGCTAGATAAAGTAGAAGAGTCATCAGTGGACAAAGAAAGTGATTTTTCTTCATTTACAGTCTGCAAAACGGTATCCATTCTGGTAATACCCAATGGTCTCCTTTCTTTACTTAGATTGGCAGTGGCGTAATATTCATCCTAGAATTAATAAAATAGGAAACAAAACGATCTGATAAAAAAAAACATCCCATTACTGTCATACATAAGAGTACCTACAATAAGTAATCAATATGACGACCTCGGTGGCGGCGTAGCGGGCGAGTGCCCGCTGAGACTCAAGGGGTACGGGTACGATTCTCGCTGTGGGACACTTATTTGCATGATCAGCAAATATTTGTTCCTGGTCTGGGTGTTGTTGTACCATGGTACTCGTAGTTTCTGATACCTAGAGCACAGGGAATCCTAGTGTGGGGTCAGGACTATGTGACTGTTGGGTGTTATTATTTAAGTGTTTGATACCAAAGATGGCATAGTCCAGCCCGTTAAATCAAAATAGCTGAAGATAAATCTATAAACTTTCATTCTTTTATTTACCTTATTTTTGTCATTATCTTCTTCCAATGAAGTTTCATCATCGTTCGTTATATCTTCAAAAGTGGAATTCCTACTTTTGAAAAGAAAAGATCGAAATACTTTTTGTATAGTTTCAGCGGCAGTTTCCAAGTCCATGTTATTTTTTCCATTTTCATGATCACTTCTATTTATATCATCATCAGCTTTCGATAAATCTGACCCCATCACACTACTATTGTCGTTATTCTCAAGACTACCTGTTATTTCGTTAGATATAGAGCTTGAATTTGCGTTTTCTTCTTTACTTACTTTTTCTTCATCTCCAGGAAACATCATACTAAGTTTCTCGTCTAAATCATCGTTATCATCCAGATTTTGTTTCAAATTGAGCAAAGTCTTGTGTGTTGAGTCTTCCGTGCTTTTATTTCGAAGGAACTCTTTTTTTTCATCTGCATCTATGTTTACATCTACACTTTCAGGTTCGTTTACTATGTTTTGTTTTTCAATAGAATCCGGTGTTGGTATTTTTTCTTCGTCAACATTAACCTCTTTAGAGATTTCATTAGGGTTACAATCATCTGTATGATCAGAAGTCAGTATATTGGCACTGTTATTAACTAACTCTGGTTGACTAGTCGTGTTCAAAGATTCAGCTGCATTGTTATTTACCAGATTTTTTTCAGATTCTTCATCATTCACGGTATCAGTTGATATTAATTCATTTGGATTATCATTAGTGATGTTACCATCCGCGATCTCAATAGTAGAGTCTTCAATATGATTTTGAACTTCTTCGACGGTTATATCAGTTTTAATTTCAGTTGTTGGGTAGTTAATTAGTTCAATTTCTTTGATAGCATTTTCATCATCTTCAATCGTGGCATTAACTTCATGGAGTGATTTCAAATTATTTTCGTGATCACTTTCAATGGCATTTTTTACCAAGTCACTTGGTTGGAGTTTCAATGTATTATCAAGTTCTTTCGCGACTGCAGGGTGTGATTCATCTTCATCCACTTTTGTAGCTAATGATACGATATTTTCTTGTATTTTATCATTGTCATCAGAAGATGGTTCAGTATTTATATCTATTGAAATTTCATCTTTCTGGTCATCGAAAACTATACTTTCTTTGACTGGTTCATCATTGTTGATTTCAATGTTATGTAATGCAATATTTTCATCTTCAACAAATTGATAAGTATGGGCATTGACAACTTCATTTTCCTCCACTCGTTCATCTGTGTTTATTTCGATTCTAGGTATTTCAATATTTTCATTACCATCGTCTATATTTTCTTTAATAAAAGATTCATGTTCATTAACAGCCATTAGATCAATGACTGTACTTTTGCTGACTGAACTGATCGTTGAAGATTTACTAATCGGGATGTCATCGGACTCGTCAAAGTAAGAGTCTTTCGATGTTAGAGAGTTATTATCCGTAGGTTCGTGAGATATTTCAACTTCGGAATAGAGCGACAATTCTCGATCATGATGAACTGGTGCTCTTAGATTAGACACGAGTTCCTGTTCCGCTGCGTTCTGTACTTTACCAGAATCATTATTCTCCGGGACGTCATTTTTTACATTACGTTGCACTTCATTATCATATTGTTGCTGTCGTTCTTTAGCTCTTTGTTTTACTTTTTCTTGCACTTTAGCGATTTTCTCTTCGAGGGTCGCCGATTTTCCGGGTGCTGTAATGATATATTTAGAAAACGGCACAATTAACTAACATAAAACACAAAGTTAGTTTGCAATGTTTTAAATATTTAAATTACGGGTATTATATTATTTAGGAATCGTTGCAATGGGCTTACTAAGATTCTGTGACGCAGTAACTTACATGACCCGTCCCTCATCTCGAGCAACTTCTCTAAATGATTAGCGCAGAATTCATAGACGTTACTCGGGTTGTTTTTGAGCACATCTTTCGTCAGACCCTCCATCAACTCCACCAGCCCCGGGGGCATCTTGGGCACGGGGGCGGCTCGCGCGTACGCAAGAGAACTTGTTAGCCTCATTGTGACCTTCACTTTTATTAATTTAGCATGTTAAATGGTTCTTATGAAACACCGAATGACGTACTACTAATCCCAACTCGTTCGATAAGCACCAATGTACCATGCGTGTTAGCCAACTGGCCACGCGAGGAGTAATGCGGAGGGCACCAGGTGGGACCGGGTCTGTTGTGAGCCGGTAGTCATGGCGATGTGCCAAAGTTGGCGGTGTATCGATCTAATGTTGGAGTTCAATGTTCTAACACTATGCTATTTGCTACTGGGGGTTACGCTATGAAGACATTGGTATTGAACTAGCCAATGTCTAGGTCAAAGCTCATGGTGAAGTTTACGCCACTTATAAAGAACGTAACTTATATTCAGCATAATTATTGAAATGAAAAACTGAGTAACGTGCAAATGTTTTGTGTATTTCCAATGCAGTTTACGCAACTGAGTAGGTAATCACTAAGGGGACGTTAGCTCAAAAGAACAGTGTACAAATATATCTCACTAAACGGGTTGATGATAAAACCCTGACCTTTTAATAGGTATTCAATCCTCGAAGAAAATAAGTATTGGTGTTCTCCTAGATCTAGAGAAGGGCTATACTATATAGCGTGCAATTATAATTAAAATATCTACACAGGGTGCGACTATGTCGCCGTGCGTAGTCCTCCTGGAGACGAACACCAATATAGTCGTATGTTCTTCGAGGGCTTACGCATAGTGCGCATACGCATGCGCAGTAGAACTAAGAGGACGCCCCGAGGAGCGCGCAAGCCGGCGCTAGCTACAAACGACGGCGGCGGGTCGCCTACTCTTACACTACGATTTACTTAAAATTCAATTCTTGTGAGTCAACTTTTTTATTTTCATACCGTGTTCTATAATAGTAATTTGTATATAAGATCATATATAATTTTTGCAATGTTAATACATTTTACAATAACAAACATCTCCACAGTGTACACAGATACACTCGCCGCGGTGGCGCGGCAGACGCCCGGGCGCCGCTACGCACGTCGCGACGCCGCACGCGCCCGCCCGCGCTCGCCACTATAGTGATGATAGAAAAATTAATGGCTACAAGTAATATCATACAAATTAATGACTATTCCCTTAACATTATCTCATATAATAGCATCCTTCTACACTATGACCAAATGAAAATGATTGGCATTCCTGTACGCACGATACATGAATAGTCTCCAGTTCGCTCTGACCGATTTTGTCCAATTACAGCTTCCCACCACTCCCGCAGCTATGAAGGTATAAAAATCACACTGCTATAAATTTATAATAAATAAATGCCTATTTACACTATGTAACTATACAAAATGATAGTACGACGAAATTACATATTTTAGTCGAGCATCTAATTTAAATTAAAATCCATACAACGATCTACGGACAGAGCGGGCGGCCCTCACTAACATTATTACATCATATATTTTTTTATTATTAGTTTTTTTTGTACAATCATATTCAGCCGAAAAGCTGGGTGCCCGATTAATACAAATATCGGTGATCCGAAATGCAGCACAATCGCCATGCAATAATAATACATACAACTCGAACTTATTTAAACAATTTAACGACATTAAGAAATCCTAAAGTAAACTAGTGACCTACGTAAACGTAATGCATAGCAAAGACGTGCGCTCAGGCCGCGGATGCGGATACGAGGCAGCACTATCGGACGATTGGGCCCAACGACGGTACCGACGCCATACAATACGACACAGCACTATCGAACGATAGGGCCCAACGAAGGTACCGACGCGATACGTTACGACACAGCACTATCGGACGATAGGGCCCGAAGACGCTACCGGCGCGATACTATACGACACAGCACTATCGAACGATAGGGCCCAACGTCGGTACCGACGCGATACGATAAAACACAGCACTATCGGACTACAGGACCCGAGACAGTCAGCATTAGAAGTTGATGACTTTTTCTGAATATATAAATAATTCATTGCAAGATCTGATTATTTATTCACCTTCAGTGCTAATCATTAAGAAATTCACTACTCTATAATAATTAGTAACAACAAATTCTAATTTGATAATTTATTCATAAAACACGTTTGGAACTTTGTATGATCATCATTCACTTTTGATGTTGACTGTACCGGCGCGACACGATGCGACATGGCACTATCGGACGATAGGACCCGACGGAGCGGAGCGCGGGCCGGCTCGCCGGAGACTCGGCTCATACCGGAATCACCACAGGTATAAAAAATTAATAACGTCATTAACAAAAGTGTAATCGAATAGAAAATATGAATATAAGTGAAAAAGAAACGGTCTCATTGTGTTGCGGGGTGGGTGGCGCGGAGGGTCCGGCATCAGTTGGCCGGCAGCTGCCGCTTGTGGCTGATCTCCAGCTCGCCCAGCCGCTTCCACAGCTCGTCGCGCTCCTTCTCGCGCTTCTTCTCTCTGCAACACACACATAAACGCATTAACACACATACTATACCACTCACTATTACATCATAATCAGCGCCGACAAACGGAGACGCGACTTATTCTTCAGGGACTGTAATTACAAGTTCTTGAAGAGACTCACTCAATGTCGCAGGCATCGAAATCAAAAGTAGTAAAAAAAAAAACCACTATCTGTCCGACCAAACTGTCTAACATATAGCTGATCTCCCCTTTAAGGGTCAGCGCCGACAGACGCGTGGCGGCGAGCGACTTATCCGCTAAGCGATTGAAAGTCAACCTAGATAAGGTTGACTTTAAGATACGGGACTTATAGGGGACATCAGCTTCCTGTAAGACTGGTCGGACACCGCCATTGCGTCTCTTCATGTACGACCAGTCTTGTAAGACTGGTCGTACAGATATTGGTGATTTCGACGCCTGCAACATTGTACGAGTCTGTTCAGAATGTTGATTACCTAATACAAAATTTAAAAAATATTTCTGGTCATGAAGACTGGCTCATCTGTTTTGAAATAGTATTTAAAATTACCGCCTTCTATTACTAGTTATATTGGGTGTTCGTTTTAGTCGAGTTTAATCGATTAATATTATCTATGGCTAATCATAAAGCGTATTAAGTTCTAGGTTTTGTCTACTGCCTAGATTATATGATGCTGTTTTGTTTTTGCCTTCCATTGTAACCATCAAAATGTAAAAGATCTCCTAGCCCATATTTTAATAACTAAACTAAAATTCCACTCGCTCAATAAATATTTTTATTGAAAACTTCTGCAATCTGTCACAAGATACAATTGTAGTTAATATGATCGAAATACAAGAATTATATTATCTTCAATGAAGCGTGAATCCAAGGGTCATGGGAGGGTTAAATACCAAAATGTTTTTAGCATTTTTACTGCATAATTTCCGAATCCACACAAATGCAATTTCATCATAGGTAAGTTTTTAAATGTTTTTTTACCAACCTTTATGAATTTGAACAGTAAAAACCTAGTATCATATACAGGTCAGGTTAGCCACAAAGTTTTAGATGGTTTTGAATTTTGGTCTTGGCAGTGTTAGTGTTGTGAGTAGTCTGATTTGAAACTATGTGTATACTCACTAGGGGTTGCAGTTTCATAGATTTTCAATTCCGAAACTGACGTACTGACAAAATGGTCCGAAAAATCGAAACTATGAAGCTTCGAAATTTCGGAATGCACCCCCTAATACTCACTTCTGCCTTTCCGCTTTGTAGCTAGCGGTGAGCTCGTCGAAGAGCTTAGAGTTCATCTCCATAAATGTTTTGAGCACGTTGTAGACGAGCGCCACGATGGTTTGATTCCAGTGCTCCTTGCTGATCCGATACAGCGCGGGGAACATTATGGGCATTATTACGTGATTGTTCTCCTCCATTAGCGACATTATATATTCGTTGTTCCAAAAGTAGAGTGCCCTTTCTGCTACCTGTAATGTACAATTTTGAGTCTTAAGTTTCACTTGTTGCTGATTCCTCTAGGCTTGGTCGCGAGGAACATGCGTAGCTTCACCTAGTTTCTAAGACGTTTCATATTGAATTTATTGAAATAAACACTTTCTGATTTGATTTGTCACTGAGCGATATGTTTATCCTACTAATATCATAAATGCGAAAGTTTGTGAGGATGTTTGTGGTTCAATCACGCCGTATCGGGTAAACCGATTTCATTGAAACTTGGAAAAGATAGTTCATTTCATTTCAGTTCTTTTCCTGGAATAGCATACAGGCTTCTTATGAAGGTGCCAGGCGAGCCACACCGCGGGCGCAAGTTAGTAATTAAAATTGTAGTCTCGTTTTGTATCCAGTTAGGTACATCTTTTATTTTGGGAGATAAATTAACAAGTGTTAGTTAGAAAAGAAAATTACCTGAAAATGTGGGCTAGAAACACATTTAGCTATTTGTCTGAAAAGCGGCTCTTGTATTTTCGCAAACTGGGCCGGTTCAATCACGTCTAATATTTCTTCAATCTCGCCTAAGAACATAACCTGAAAATCAATAATATTCAATTAATAAACGCCAACGTACTTTTCGGCCAAGAGTTTGCAACATGAAGTTAGCGATTTGGATGGATAGAGAAGATTTAGGCTGGCCGCATACCACCACAAAATATCATCTAGAAAATTTAAATCAACCAATCAGTAAGGACATACGGTCCGGCGACATTCCTAATAATCGATCAGTAAGGACGTACGTCCTCTGTGTCCTACGTGAATAGCTTACCGTTTTTGTATGGTGTCACGAAAAGCGCCCTTACAAAAAGCGGCAAGCTATTAGTTTAGGCCAGAGGGCCTCTCATCGTTGGAGGAAAGTAATCCACGAGAGAGTCTGTTTAAGACGTAGCGTGTGTAGTGTCGGTGTAATATACATTCATAGGGTAGGCAGAGACCACGGCTATCCACTTGCTACAATCCTGACATACCTCTTTTGCTTCATTCACTCTCAACACATTCCTTAGGCATGCTCGCCGGTTAAGAGTACTCTTGACCTGGCCTTTTTCCAAAACTTCATCGATTTGGTCATTAAACGTACGCCGAGGTCTTCCCCTTCCAAGTCCTATTCTCATCATCATCATTTCAGCCGTACAACGTCCACCGACGACATTGTGAGGGTTGCGGGAAGTCGGTGGATGGAGAAGGCTCAAGACCGTTCGTCGTGGCACTCTTTGGGGGAGGCCTATGTTCAGCAGTGGACTTCATCAGGCTGATGATGACGTCCACTGAACATGGCCACCCCCACAGACAGAGTAAATTCCTTATCATGACGGGGGATTTGCCTATACTCACCACGCTAGGCATGCGGGTTGGCGAGCGCAGTTAGAGCTATCGTTTTTAAAATGAGGGACGCTGCTGCCCATCCCCAAGCTTTTTTTCCTTAGTCACCTCTTACGACATCCGCGGATAGGTAGATATGGCCCTCCATATCATGGCCTATTCTTCAGCCGGGGCCACCACGGCCAGTCTCATGCGAGTCCCATTCTCACTCGGTGTAATAATAGTTTTCGCTTAAAGCTCTTGAGTAGTTACCTCTTTCTGTGAACAAGTCTTGGGCCAGAACTTGAGCAGTCCGCGCACGACGGGCTCGGTGAGCGTGGCGTCCTTCTCCAGGAACTGCACGACACAGTACGCGAGCTGCGCGTGGTACAGCGAGAGGCACTTCACCTTGTGCAGCGGCAGCAGCACCTTCACCAGGAACTGCTTGTGCTCGCTCTTCAGCGGCAGCGCGAACCCGTTTATTATACTGCAATTAAGTATGCAGCTGTTGTTAACTGAACAGAGCACTGGTGGTGTGGTGGTAGTGGTCGCGCACCAATGGATTTTCAATTCGGATGTATGTGCGCTATACTAATGCTAGGGTTCGATTCCCGCACTGGACAAACATTTGTGTGATGAACACAGATGTTTGTTCTGTGTCTGGGTGTTAAATATTTATCTACTTTGTATATCAGTCTCTGGTACCCAAAGTACAGGCTATGCCTAGTTTGGGATCAGTTGACTATGTGTGCTATGTCCGGTTTTTTTTTTTTTTTTAATAAAACATTGTGAGGAATCCGGCTTGTCCTAGAACCTAATTCGAAGACATGTGACATATACACGAAAGGAGCCTCTAAGCGCACTTTAATCCTTTCACTGTACTGATTTTCTCACCGACGGTCATAGGCCCTTTTCAGGGCTACCATTAATCAACCTGGTCAATGGCCTAATACAGGGATGACCAAAAATAATTACTGACACTACAAGCAAGCAAGTGGGGACTATGAACCGCGGCGTGCACCGATGGACTTTTAATTAGTCATCGAATCGAAACAAAGGATCCAATTGGCACTAACCTTCCAAGTATCTCCAGCAGTTCGCCGACCCCGTTGAAATGTTCAGTTTCGTAGACAAATCGCAAGAATATATTGTTGATCTGTTTTCGTATGAAGGCTCGCAGCCCCAAGAACTTGCCGTAGATGCGGTGCAGCACCGTCTTCAGAAAGTCGCGCTCGCGCGGGTCTTCAGAGTCAAACAAATCTAAAAGCTTTGCACAAACCAAAACATTAGTACAATTGAAATTCATTCGCTCCCTAATTAACTATTTATTAGTCTAGCAGTCGAGGTATCGCCGAATGGCGTTCGAAAGAAGCATTTCGACTTGTTATAAGCAATTGAAAAAACATTCGAAGAGCAGGCAACTGTATCCTGGGATGGCGTGTTACCAGCGGTACGAGACACCTCAATTTTGTGCGAGTATAAAACAAATTGAATTTGCGTTCATGTTGAAAGCCACATAATCAACGGCAAATGAAATCTAGTCGCCGTATTTTCGAAGTCTTGGTTTTTTTTAAGAACATATACTTCACACTTACTTTAATCTCGGAAACTAGAAACAATCGATAATATTATATCATTGTAACTTTCGACGTCAGTGCTAGAACGTCTTGTGATAGTGTTGTTACAAACATTAGCCATATGTAGGTAGTTAGATAGACTCGTGGAGCACCTATTGCAATATAAGCTACACGGCTAACACGGATTGCTCGCGACAGCCCTTCGAGGTCAGCGACAGCCACTTTTCATTATTTTTTTGTTGTATCCGTTGGTGTTACTCGCTACACGTAGGTATGCAGCGAGGTGAATGTATGAAAACGTATGAAAAGTGTCTGTAGCTGACCTCTTGTGGCTGTCGCCGCGGCCATGTGTATCACATTTGGTTTACTCATCTTTTACTCAAACCGAAGCAGACACAGACGTACATAGACTGAACAACGGCATATGGTAAAAACTAAAATCAATGCATTTATTTCTGTGAACTACTATTGAAGTTAAACGATCTCATAAATAATTCCTTCTCAACTATGAGAAGGAAATAGGTCAATTCAAGAGATTGCACCATTTCAGGGTTTAAATGAACTCAAATTACATAAAATAGAACGATAGTATGCAATGTTAGAGGCGGGTGAATCATTATTCTCATAGAGATGGACAAACGTGTCAATCTCTATGAGAATAATGATTCACAATATGTACAACTGTACATATTGCACATTCATTTCAACCCGGTTTGTGTATGCCATATCCGCTCTAAAACATCAATGTATCTAGTACGGCGAGTTTTGCTTGTTAAAGTTTGTAGAAACGGTAGTAGTAGGTACCTGCTAAGCCAAAAAGATACCTAATTTATGGTATTAGAGTGGGGGTTCTTATGCACGCTATAACAATTCAAAGACTCGTAAAGCCATACTGCGTTTCCCATGTTTCCAACTCGTAAATAGGTAGGCAGGTAGCCTATACCTACACACAGCATAATAACATTTAAGTTTGTCGCTCAGTCGATATAGGTCGATATATTCTTGAATACTACATTTGTATTTGTTACAATAAGATTCATAGTGAATGTTGATGTAGAAAATATATTCCCTTTATATCGCACAGGTTATTTATGTGTATGGATTTGCAAACTATACCTATGTATAGTTAATCATTTTGGTTAGATTATGTGAGTTCATCAAGGCGTAAATAATTAGTATTTATTTGTACCTAAGCCCTATTTACTTGCTGATGAACTTACGCTAAGAACAATATTGCTAATATTTAGTTATTGCCGCTGGCAAAAAGCCGCGGCGTCCATCACGACTAATCACGAGTGATTTATAGTAATGATGAACTAGTCAGAAGCATTTACCTTGCCAATAAATACCTTTAGAAAGAACACAAAATATACACCTCTAAGACTGATTTTCCTCTCACGCCGACCGTCGTTGCTGATAGGCTAATATGTATTGTATCACAACGAAGCGTTTCGAGAGGAAATTCAGCCTTACAGACTCTATCCTCGCCTTGTACTCGTACGTTTCGAATAATGTAATTGTCGTTTCTGTATAAGATTGAAGTTTCATATCTGATTTTATTATATTATATTATATAATCATACAATTAAAACATAACCCGATTCAACAACAAATTACGTCAAGCGCAACTATGCTAACAATTTAACGTGGTGTGGAGATGTGTATAAAACTGTCCTGCTGCTAATATTAGCAGACTTTACACCAGCACATAAGAGAGCGGTTACTATAACAATGCAATCAATTACAATGCATTATCATCGTCATCATCACCATCAACCTGTAGAAGTCCACTGCTAGACATAGACCTCCCCCAAGGAGTTCCATGACGTACAATCTTGAGCCTTTTCCTTCCACCGCCGCCTGATAAAACTGCCTGTACAAACGGTCAAAAATATTGGTTAGGTTAAACAGCCGGTAAATTGGACGGTGAACTCAAGCCCTAATAGGAAGTGCTGAGAACAAAATGAAGGTCCATATTCTCAAACGACGCAGTTTTAACGGGAGATTACCTATAGCCAGCGCAAACCATACGGCTACTGAAAAAGGATGAATGAATTGAGCCATGTGCGCAGTGAACCATTCCATTTGTTCGATAATACGACCCTAAGAACTTACTTGCAAAACGAACTTTTGGTCGATAACTTTCTTTCCAATGGTCGGCTGGAAGTCAGTAGACTCGAGGAAGCGCAAAAAGAACTCGTAGACTAGTTGGAGATGCGGCCAGGAGGCCTCCAGAGTCGGATCGTCTTCCTCAGGATCGAAATCAGGATTTTCACTTGGAGGCAGAGTGCGGAACAAGTTGGCCGATATCTATGGAGTAAGTTATAGATATTGTAATGACACCATCCAACTTACATTTCTAACTTCAGAGTTTCCCAAAGTGATGGGCAGGCACTGTTGCGTCGATCATGTGCTCATAGGTGTATTATAACGTAAAATTATTTATTTTACGCTATATTTGTTGTTTTATTTAGTCGCCGTACCGACGAGACACCATTATCGTTGGGAACCCTGGTTTTAAAATAGAATAAGCACAAAACAAGTGTAACCTTTGGGATGCTAAAAAGTTGTGCAAAGAATGAAAGATCCACAGTAGCTTGTCGTGTTTAGTTGGAATTCTAATCATTACATACACTACACCAAACTAAATAGCTTTGTAATCTCATATCCATTATCTGCAAATATTTTCACACAAAAATTGTATCTACTAAAATTGATTCAAATTGAGATAGAAAGATGACTAGCAAAATTGTCTACAATTGTTATCAGCTGAATTAAAATTAAATGGAAAATTCGTAAAACACAAATTAAAATTACCTACAAAAAATAAATCGATCAAACGTGTGTCGGACCACGTACAGTGAAGGCTTCCGAACTCAGTTCGGCTTATTTAGGTATAACGACATTGATTTATTGATTACAATTACACACACATAACATATCATCTAGTTGTGAGTGCAAGAAATAAAATTTTAACCGATTATAAAATAAAAACAATCCCACTTGACGTGCAGTTAGTATGTAGGCATAAATATTATATAATAACGTGCGAATTCATGATAGCATTAATAGTCTGTGCGTAGAATGGCTGACATAATCGGACAGACGAACGAATATGGCCAAACTATAAGGGTTCCTACTCGAACCTCGGACCCCTAAAAAGCTTGCTTATAATAATGAATTACAATGTAAACCATTTTTTCACTGAGTTTTGATATGTAAAGAAGATGTTTGTTTATTTAAATCCCAAACCGATTCACGCTTTTACAACTCTACGCGAATGTTATGAAATTGGAGCCCTACCATGACGTCTTATTGCCATTCAAAAGCAAGCGTATCAACCAATTTTACACGAATTTGAACCATATTTTTTTCAAACTGTCAACTTACATCTGCTTAAACAGAATCGCTAAATTTACGGTAACCGTGCCCTACAATGACGACTTAATACCATTCAAATGCAGCACTATTTTACGCGAAGATGACGGTACGGTACGGGGTTAATGACATCATTAGGAAGACAAATGCTCCTCTTGATAAACTTGCTTAAGATTTTGCTATTCTACAGTAGCTGACCTTTCATAATGACTTTACCTTTATAAGAGCTCAGCTTATCCCATTATCCAATAATAAATCTGCTGATATATATTCTCTAATTCAAAATGCATCAATATAATTAATTTTACAGTTTTGTGTACATCTTACCATTTTGATGATCTCTGGATAAACGGGCTCTGTAAGCACCCCGCGGCCACCGGTGATGTATTCAACAAGCTCATTTAATGTGGCACGCTTTATCTCCTTGCCCTTGAGATCCGCAACAGGATCCATGAAGTCAAAGGCTACGCAGCATTGGCGGAGTTTACGAATGAAGAGCTCCTCCTGATCACTACTCGGTACATCTGGAAAATAATTAATAGCATTTTGTTTATTATTGTTGTTTCAGATTAACTAATTAGTTGCGTTGTGCGAGTTTGAGAAACGAGTGTTTGTTATTGTATGGAAGGCATTTTAGTAGTAAATACGAATTGATGATTTTGTGAGGGCTGCTGATGCATTATTTACCATAAAAGATAAGATAAGAGCACATCCTGAGGGTTTAGCCAAAGTGAATGTGAAAAGGTGGCAAGTGATATAACCCTTACAAACTAATATTTCATAAATGGCGCATTTTCACAAGGCTCAAGGTTTAGGTCAAATAGCATTATACTCAACTATCTTCCGCCCAAACGAACTTTATCTATCCCAAGTTTCAACGAAATTGTTTGAGCCATTACGGTGTGACTGAACAACTAAACATCCAAACATACTCACAAACTTTCGCATTTATAATATTTTTAACTTTATATCAAAGACAATGCGTGAGAATTGCTATTATTATAACAATATACAAGTGCATAAGAGCTTCAAAATGGAATGCTTTACTGGTTGAGTGTTGGCAGTGGCCTTTCGATCCACAGGTTCGGGTTCGAAATAGTTCGAATCCTGGTCGTGCACCAATGGATTTTTCATTTGGAATATTTATGTGCATTATACTAGTGCTCCCAAACGGTGAAGAAAAACATCGTTTGGAAACCAGCATGTCCTAGAACCTAAAAATTCGTAGGCATGCGCACCAAAGGAGCCTCTAAGAGGCGCACTTTAATCCTTTTCTCTGATGATTTCACCAAATGGTCATAGGCCCATTTCAGGCCAACCATACCTTAACCTGGTCACTGATCTAATATTGGATGAGCAAGAAGGAATCAGTGACATACAATCAAACAAGCATGTGCTTCAAGGCCCTTTTTTATATATTTTTGGCTGAATATTAACAACACAGTTTGGCTCATGGGTTTCAACAACATTCACAAAAACTAGCCTCAAACATACACAGCTTTTTGATGAGAACTGTTTTACAAAATTCATTGCATTAGTAAAACCTTTAACTTGAATTGTACAGTTAGTCTCTACATTATATCTAAGGAGTCTAGAAATCTCAATTCAAATCATATAAAAATTTACATTTCTACAAAATAACAAAGATTACTCTGAAGAATCTTAGAAACTAGGTTACGCTATGTGTGTTCCTCATTACCAAACGAAGGAGCAGGCAACAAACATGGCATGGTGTCTATAATTTGTATGATAATTCTTTTCACAAAATGGAATGTAGAGCTTCAGGTGATGCCGATGCACAAAGTATGGCTCAGAAAAAAAAATAAGATACTGGTAAATTTCAGCCTGCTTGTTCATCATATTTGATGTTGTTACATTAATGTTGTCAATTTTTCTAGTTTCAGGGCATAGCTTCGCTCATGTGGCACCAGGATAAGCCTATCTTACTCTACGGCTGATTAACGATATCCATGCAAAAAATCACATCAATCTGTTGCTCCATTGCTCCATTGCCGGGTGAAAGAAATACAAACCAACAAACACAATTTTGTATTTATAATATTAGTTAGGATTAGCATGCAAGAAGTAAAGGAGGGCTTATCTTTGTACTTGTATAACCTTAACATTCTTTTGCATGGTATCAATTATCTGGTATGGTAATCAACTAAATCTCTGAAGGTTAGGAACTCCTTCATTAGGCTTAGGGGTTCCTTACTGAACATAAATATATAAGAGGTAGAAGTTATTACTAAAAAGAAATCAACTATGACTGTGAAGAACATTTTAGTTGGTGTACAAAGTTTAGTAGAATTTGACCATTACTAGGCTAATTATTGAATTCTGTTACAGACAAAGTTTTAGGTGTTTGTGATAAGTCATTTTATGGGTGGTCTATAGAAAAAGGTAAGTAAACATTGTTTATTTTTATGCAAAAGTCATGAAACGGTTGTGTTGTGTTTGGCGGGGAGACGCGAAGCGCGGGCGTTGCTGAGGACTCACCTTTGAGCAGGGGCAGGGCCTGCAGCTCCACGTCTTGCGTGTTGCGGTACCGAGAGGAGCCCTGCGACTTCTTAGTCTTTTTCTTCATTGAGCGCTTGGCGAAAGGATCGATCCTGTCCACAAACGTTCCCGAAGACATTTTGGCAGTAAAAGTGTCCCAAATGACGATAGGCAGATTCTGATCAATGCGACAATTGTTTTGATTCGGATAGTGTCATGATCCGGCTAAAAGCACAAGACGAACGCGCACTTCCCGTAAGGTCGGAGCACAATATTAGAGCCTAAACAAACATTCCTTCGTCACACATGACGGTAATGGAGAGGCCACACTCAGGCCATTCTTAAACACTTCAAGATTCCACAACAGTTACGTAATTTTGAGACGTCTTTATCGTTAAAATGACACAAATACGCAAAGGAACAATTCGATTCACAATTTTAGTTTTATTTTCTGAGGCGTGTCACGAATAGCTGAAGGCAGAAGTCACCCATACATACAAGCCTCGTGTAATATCAGCCGGTCAGTCAATGACAATAATTTCTTTACACTAATCACACGAGAATTTTCACAGTTTTATTCGTAAAACTCATAAAACAACGATACGAAACAGTTATCGTCCCGTTTAGACGTAATCGGAAACTAAGGCGGTGATGACACGGAGTAAAATTAACACCAAAAATCTATCATCCTATTCTCGCCATCGCTCACCATCCGTTTCGTCTGAGAAACAGGACGCATTTTACAACGCTCCGCACAAAGATATTTTGGATTGAACACTTTCACAAGATAGTTTTTATGTTTCTGCAGTTCTAACGAAGCGATCAATTTACTAATTTGATCCTAAAAGATTATCATCACGGATTGCTGCGAAAACGCTACACACATAGAAAAGTACCTACATCTGAAAATAGATGGAGATAGAAAATTTTCAATGGGCCAACTGTTGTACTTATAAATTCAAAACCACTATTGTATTTATATATTCATAATGTTATGATAAAATAATGTATTATATTATTTATAATAACACTTCAATAAGTGATATAGAATAAATTGTATTCAATAACTAATATAATTTAATAAAGTTCTGAACATTATGCTATTTTCCGCCTACAGAGTAAAAATTATAGATTACTATTTTTTATTTATTTCTAGATTTAAAAATATAAACCTTTTTTTGGGTATTTTACTGAAATAATACAAAAAGCATGTTATATATTTATACTGATAAATGTATTTGTAAGGAAATAATTCGATTTCACTTTTAGAGGGTGCATAGATTGATGATCATGATCATTGGGGGTCATGTGGTGTAGGGGAGTGTGTCGCACCTACACCGTGAATGACGCACTGCCTTACTATCGTGTCTCTGTTCAAACTGTTCAAGTTTGTGGGTGGTACCTAAATGCTTGTCTCTGTTATCAAGTCCATAGACTATATTAGCAACAAAAAAAATACAGAGAGATAAGTGCTGCTTTATGGTATATATTCCTTAGTAGTCTGTGGTATACCTAAGGCTTTGGAAGAAAGTGGCTGGCTTTCGGATTTTTTGTAGTTTTGTTTCGATTTTGATGCAAGGGTGTAAAAATTATTGATTTACCGCAAATCGAGAACACATAATCTAAAGCTCTAGCGTACATAATAGGAAACGGACATCGGAAATAATGAACAGGAATAATTAGAAAGCAAGTAGCAACATGGAAGCGCTGACAGTTCCGCCATGAATGCAAAATAAATAGAAATTGTGAAGGTTTGAAACGTAAATATCTATCCATTGTTACGAATGCGTAATATTATTGTCTTAGTGTATTGAATTATCAAATTGTAAAACAATAACATAACATCATCCATGTTTCTATGTTGATCTCATGTAAGTCGTCAATCAAAAAGAAAGTCCCCTGCATTGCTATTGCTGTGATTGATTAATCTTCACTGTTCACTTGTGCGTTTCTCTAAACAACTAGGTTCTTCATATTCCTATACATCTTGCCACATGCATTTTATTATTACATTGTTTTTGATAGAAAAGTAAAGGTGTAAAATACAGCAATCAGATGATTGTGTTTGGTACTAAAAATAGGAATGTAAAGATTTTTGTTTTAGCTTTGGAACCAGGATAAATAATACCTACCAATAAAGTAGGATTTCCTTCAGATTTGTTTTCCACTACCAAACCACCAAAAATACCTACATCTTTGCATGACTAATTAAATAATGATTTGGCTTTTCAGCAGCTGGTAAATCAGTCACACTGGCTAGAAACTTCACGATGTTGAGAGGTGGGCGTGGAGGCCGTCACAGTCCAGAGCTGTACCCCCACACACTCAAGTGCTCCAACGCAAGTGACACAAGCTCTGCATACAGCGGCAGTGACACTATGACTTCAGTACACAGCTCACTTGACATGGATATGGAGGTGGACCTTTCTGGCCTCCTTGAATCCATTGTGGACTCCGATGAAGAGGAAGAGGAAGAAAGCATGGACAGTCTAATAGTCAGAGATGCGGTCCGTGAATGCCTTGAGAAGGATCCAACTGAGAGAACCGATGAAGATATTGATATTCTGTTAGAATTCACACAACACTTGAAGGCATTCACCAACATGACTCTGAATGTGAGGAGAGCATTGTGCATAAAAATGGTTTTTGCAGTTGTAGAGAAAGCTGGGACTGTAGTGATGAATGATGGAGAAGAACATGACTCATGGTCAGTTCTAATAAATGGCCATGTGGGTATTGAACACCCTAATGGTGAAATTGAGTATCTCAATGTTGGTGATAGTTTCGGAATGGCTGAAGCTACTTTAGAGAAATTGTATCATAGAGGTGTGATGACAACCAGGTGTGATGACTGCCAATTTGTGTGTGTTACACAGGATGATTTTTATCGTATTTTGCACCAAGGAGAAGAGAACATAAAACGCCATGAAAATGAAAATGGTGTTGTTGTTTTAGTAACTGAATTCAGAGGGCAGGCTGGAGAATCTAGTCGATTACAAGGACATGTAGTCATCAGAGGCACACCAGATGAGCTCATGCTGCAACTTATTGCAGACAACTCACGAGATACTAATTATGTAGAAGATTTTCTTCTGACACATAGAACCTTCATTGAGAGCCCTTTGATAGTCGCAAAGCAACTTCTTGCCTGGTTTTCTGACTGTACTGTCCGAGACAAAGTCACAAGAGTGGTATCACTATGGGCCAGTAATCATTTCTCTGATTTTGAAACTGATCCAAGTATGATGGATTTCCTAGAATGTTTTGACATGTCTCTTGAAAGAGAAAAAATGGAAAGCCAATCAAGACTCCTGAATTTGGCTTGCTCAGCCAAAGCTCGTGTAAGAAGCATCACTTTATCAAGACCCACCAGGGACGAACAACTAAATTTTACAATTATTGGAGGATATGAACGTGGCTATGGCATATTTATACAAAAAGTGGAAAAACATTCTAAAGCTGAGGATGTTGGCTTGAAGAGAGGAGATCAAGTATTAGAAGTGAATGGGCAATCATTCCAACATGTCAGTCATGCAAAAGCAATGGAAATCATAACAGGATCTACACATTTAAGTATAACAGTAAAGAGTAACCTATTTGATTTTAAGGATATGCTGAAAAAACCTGAGAATTCTCCAAGACAAAGAGGAGGCTGTGCCAACATGGTCCGTTGGCAAACTGACCCCAGGGCTAGACTGTCCACTGCAGAACTGCTCAGTGAAAATCCCATCACATTGAACCCAGTATTCCAGTCACCCACAAAAAAGCCTCAACCTATGAATATGAAGAAGGAACCCCAAAAAGGATTTATGACACTAGGACCTAAAAGAAGACTTCAGAAAGCTTTAATGAAAATGAACATTCTCCCCAAAAATACCATCACAGATGTCTTGCACAGTGATGACAGCATCCTCTCCAACTCAGACTCCATGAATAAAGCGAATGCTGGCTCTTCCTTTTATAACTCACACAGCAATCCAGATTTAATATCCATCTGCTATGATGAATACCAGTCCTCGGACTACCCTGAACATGTTCTGAAAGTGTACAGAGCCGACCAGACCTGCAAATATCTATTAGTGCATAAAGAAACTACTGCCAGAGAAGTTGTTATGTTGACATTACAGGAGTTTGGCATCACTGATCCCAGTTCAAACTTTTCTTTATGTGAAGTATCAGTGGCCCATGGGGGTATTATCAAGCAGCACCGCTTGCCTGACCAACTGCAAAACCTTGCTGATCGCATTGGTCTCAGCTCTAGATATTATTTGAAAACAAATGGAATAAGTGAAACTTTAGTACCTGATGAAATGGCGCCAGAGCTACTTAGAGATAGCGTCGTTCATTTCCTGCAGCTAAACGCCGTTGAAATAGCCACACAGCTGACACTTCAAGACTTCTGCATTTTTTGTCAGATAGAAAGCACTGAGTATGTTGATGACCTGTTTGAGTTGAAAAGCAGATATGGGACACCAATGTTGACGCAGTTCGCTGAACTTGTAAACAAAGAAATGTTTTGGGTGGTGACTGAAGTGGTCAATGAACAAAATATCGTGAGAAGATCTAAAATAATTAAACAGTTCATTAAAGTTGCTCGCCAGTGCAAGGAATACAGAAATTTCAACTCTATGTTTGCCATCATTTCAGGATTGGGTCATGGAGCCGTTTCTAGAATGAGAATGACATGGGAAAAGTTGCCAACAAAATATTACAAGCTTTTTACAGATTTACAAATGCTGATGGATCCCTCTAGAAATATGTCGAAATATAGGCAGTTAGTCTCAGGAGAGCAGGGCAGAGCGCCAGTTGTACCTTTCTACCCAGTGGTAAAAAAAGATCTAACATTCATTCATCTCGGAAACGACACAAGAGTGGAGGGCATGGTTAATTTTGAAAAATTACGAATGATCGCAAAAGAGGTCAGAACTCTAACCAACATGTGCACTCCGGGCGGCTCCCAACAGGGGCAAGTGACGGTCAAAAGAAGGAAAAAGTCGACTAACGTTCCCAATCCTAAAAAGATGTTTGAAGAAGCGCAAATGGTTCGCCGCGTGAAGGCGTACCTGAACCGCATGCACGTAGAGACCGACGAGGAGCGGCTCCACGCGATGTCGCTCGACTGCGAGAGCGCGGGCCCCGTGCAGGTGGCGCCGCGCCGCCGCCACCCCTCGCCCTCGCTCTCAACCACCAGTAGCGCCTCGTCCGCCAGCGAGAGCAAGAAGAGCTTCGCCGGGAACAAGTTCGGCACCGCCTCGCCGCAGGCGGTCCGCAAGCTGCTCGCGCTGTCGGAGCCCGCCAAGACTCGGCCGCACCAGCCGCGGCCGCCGCCCTCCGGCCCCTCGCCGTGCGCGAACCGCCGCGACGCTCCGCCCCCGCTCCCCGCGTGCTGCCCGCGCGCCGCGCACGAGCGCTCGCACTCGGACACGCCCACGCCGCTGCCGGTAGACCTCTCCGCGGAGAGCAGCAGCGTCACCTCGCTGGTGAACTTGCCGCTGCGCAAGACGGGCTCGGCGACGTCGAGCGACAGCGGGCACGGCTCGGGGGGAGCGGCGGGGGCGGGCGCGGGGGCGGGTGGCGCGCGGCCGGTGCCCCCGCCGCGCATGCCGTACACGCTGGCGGCGCAGGTGGCGCGCATGGAGCGGCTGAGCCGCGCGCACTCGCACGAGGGCGTCACGCGCCCCTACGACTATTACCAGGACGCGCCCGATGACGATGACGACGATCAACAGGTGTCCGCGGTTTGAATGAATTATGTTTTGAATACTCTAAATCGATGTCTATTTATAAAGTTCACTGATCTGTAATCTCACTTGACTAGAGAGCACGTGTTACATAATTTTATCTCATAATTTAATTATCTTATTAAAACTATTATGTACCCCTAACATAAGTCTAAAGACTGTATATTATTGTTATGTTAAGAATCGATCCTAGTGTTACATGATGTAAAATTCCATTAATATAAGGTATGTCTTACTATTTTTAATTATAATAATGTGACCCACCATTTTCCAGTTTTATCTAGAAATGTTTGATGTATGTAAGTATACCAATAAGAGAGATGCCACACGGGCGCTGCCGCTGCGCTGCGACGTCGCAACGCAGTGACTTCAACGCAATGAGTGCCACAGTAGCGCTGCGACGAGGCAACGCAATGCAGCTTTCTCCGACGCCGACGTCGCAGCCAGCGTCGACGTAGATATATATAAATTGTATAATGTGCACAACTGTCAGCTTCGATATTCTAAACAATACTGCGCTGTCCTGCGTCGACACAGCGTCGTCTCACCGCAGCATCCCTTCCCACCTCATCTCCCTGTGCGCTGCGTGTGCGTTGTTTCGATGAACGTTGTTTCAGCGCACCGTGTGGCATGCCGGGCAGATTTGCATTTAGAACTACGGAGCGCCAACGCTGCGACGACGCAGCGCAGCGACAGCGCCCGTGTGGCATCTGTCTATTATAGGTCTGATGTGTATCTGGATGTTGGTATCTCTACATTCCGTTATTTGTATAATAATCATTGTAGTTTTCATTTACTTATTTATAATAATTATGATGATGAAACCTAGACCAAATAATAAATTAATGTACCTTTTATGATTGACACGCAAAATGTTTTTTTGATAATTTTATGTTGTAGATGTATTTTGTGGTAGCTTTGTGGACCAACATTACTTTGAATGTTATTTTTTTCTACAATCGCGTCGGCTCGAATTTTGTTAATATCCCGTTTTTATAATGTAATATGGATTGTAAATAATAAAAATATTATAATTAAACTCAATTTATTGCGTTTTTATATTGCTAACTATTGCTATCTGAATTGGGCCAGGTAATCTATTTCTAGAGGGTGTAGTTGCGGCGCGGGTATGACGAGGCTGTGCAGAGGCGCTCCTAGATCATACTGCTGCATTGCTTCCAAGGACATTACTGCTATTTTCTGATCTGGAGCTCCCACCCTAGAGAGACCAACAGCAGTGCTATCTTTCTGGATACCTGAAAAAATGATTTATTATTTGTAATTAGCAATCAGAGAAGAAATGCATGGACCTAAAAAAATATGGACATCGCGCCGCCTAATATAAAACTGAAGCCACGTTTGAACTATGTGTAGGGAATATGGTTTACCAGTTACTAGGAAAAAAAATCCCAGACATTTGACACCTGTTTCAAGATGCTTGAGTTTCTAAGTATGTGGCGCGGTCTATATATTTTTTCTAGATCCATTCCAGGTGTAGTGTCTATAATTCTGGGAATGGGATCTCTATGTCTTAGGTTCATACCAAAGCTATAATTAATCACATACCTCAACCTGGTCACTGACTTAATACAGGGATGAACAAGAAAGAATCAGTGACACGACAAGAATAATTAATCAAATCCCACTCAATTCCGATCGAGATCTTGAGTGATGCAAAAATGACATTTGCATGGAAAATTTGAAATAGGAATGCACTCAAGAGCGCTATCATTTTAGTGCGATAACTGTGGGTGTACCAATATTAAGAACCTACTTACTAAAACTAGCATGCTGTAGGTAGGTTTAGAACTTTTTGAATGAGTTTCACTTCTACATTGAAGTTATGGTTTTGCATTTTAGACAAGTAGCTCACCTGTACTGGAATTATTTTCAATTATTTGCACCAACTGCATCGCTGCTTCTTTGACTGTCATGAACTTGGGATCCATGTACTGGCGAACTTTCTTGGTCAATGATTCTTCAGTAGGCTCTTTTACTTTGATATCTGAAAGGAGGTGTTTCATAAATGTATGGAGCCTGGGTCTACTATACATAATAGCTAAGCTTTATACAAGGTGATCACTAATAATATTTTATGTATTCCATCCCGAAGCAGGCTGGGAAAATGGCAAGAGAGACTAGAGAGTGTCGGATTGAAGATCAGCAGGACAAAAACTGAGCATCTGTTCTGCGACCTCGGTGGTTCCTCCGGTTTCTGTCCTATTGCCTTAGATGGTGTATCCCTACCAGTCTGCTCCGACTTCCGGTACCTCGGTTCATTAAATCAGAACGACGGCGATATGGACCGGGATGTGAAAAATAGAATAAATGCGGGATGGATGAAATGGCGACAGGTCACAGGAACTACGTGTGATCTAAGAATGCCCCTTAAACTTAAGGGGAAAATTTACAAAACGATCATAAGACCTGTCGTACTGTATGGATCTGAGTGTTGGGCAACCAAAGGGACGGATGAAAGAAGAGTGCATGCTGCGGAAATGAGAACGTTTAGATGGATTTGTGGAGTGACTAGAATGGACAAGATACGGAATAAGTACATCAGAGGAAGTTTGAAAGTAGCGCCAGTGACTGAGAAGTTGAAGAGCAAAAGGTTAGGGTGGTATGGGCATGTCATGCGGAGGGAAAAATGCCATGTGACTAGAAGAGTGTTAAATATGTATGTGGAAGGATATAAGGGAAGAGGTAGACCAAAGAAAAGATGGATAGATTGTATGCAAGACGACATGAGTAAGAAAGGAGTGAATACTGATATGACGGCTGATAGAGGGGAGTGGAAGAGAAAAACATGATGTGCCGACCTCACATGAAGTGGGCAATGGCCAGGGAGATGAGGTATTCCATCTCGAAAGGGGTGGATGTTAAGGGGATAATAAGTATGTAAATAAAAAGGAATGAATATTAGCAGGACAAATATAATTTATATTATTTTTGCCCGGACTTTTTCAAATTAGCTGTTTTTATGTATTTTTATAATCAGTTAATATACGAGAAGTTCGACATCAAGATTACTACATAGAACAGCTGAATAATTGAGTTTGAACTGACTTGACCCCAAAACAAAGGTTAGGAGGAGATGGGGCACTGCAAGATTTTCTCTTTTTTGTATGTATTAGTATAATTAAAATAATCAGGAAGTAATTATTGTTTGAAGTTACCCAAAAGACAGAGAGTGTGAAGATTCCTTGAAAAATTTCCAACAATTTTCTCAAAGAAGCTGTCAGGCTTCCAATTTTCTGTCCAGTATGGAATAGAAACTGTTTCTCCGAAGTTGTATAGTTGTAACCCACAGCAACTTACTGCATTCATTATTGATGCATTGTGAACTATCTAAAACATATCAAAATCATCATTAACGATCAATTTTATCAGAGACTAAAGCCCCTGAGACTTCACAAATTGCAATCAACACTGCCCCCTTAGGGGTTCAATTTGAGAATTCTTATCTTAGAACAGTACCTACATGTAGGGGAGTGGGGACACACTAAAAGGGACACACCCTACCTTTATATGCATTTGAAGTCTAGGTTAAGGCTCTGTGTTCTGTCAGTCAGATAGTTACTGTTTTATGTTAAATGTTTAAATATAATTAAAATGTTTAAATTTATTATGTATAGGTAGATACAGAGAGCTATAAAATCAAAGAAATCAATGAAACTTGGTATTATTAGCTGGTCTGAGCCCCTTTATGATTACTCTTGAATCTGAATGAGAGCTCCAGGGATATTGCTAAAAAAAGGAGATGCAAAAGTTTTACGGAGGTTCTACAGCCAATCTGTTTGCTGATAAAATTCGTAAAGAACCTTGATTGTGCATGCACAACTTGCACTTAGGTATTTCATTATTAGTTTACTTACCTGAGTTTCCACACCAAACTCCTTAGCTCTCAAGAGCATGTCAGTATGTGTTGTAGCACCAAGGGGATCCCCAACTACCAATAATGCTATATCCTGTATTTTAGCTTCCTTGAGTATTTCATCTATACTGCTCTCACATAGTTCTCTGTCAGCTGATATCAAAGGTCTGCCATAAAATTCCTCCTACAACACAATACAAGGATAATATATAAGTTCAAATTTTAGTTAGTTTAGTGTAATGCAATTCATTAAAAGACAGAGATACAAGAAAATTTCAGGTTAGGGTACTGTACATAAACTAAAATTTAACCATGAAGTGACTGACATAATTACATACATTTCTGGGTACTTTCGGATCCTTTATTTCAAACTTACATCGAAAAAGCAATGAGTTTCACATTGTTAAAACGTTTATTACCAACACATCTTTGCCGACTGTAAGTATCGATGTATAAGCTTCCAGATAAACTTTGTCACATTTTTGTACAATCTCCAGCCCTTTAACTGTAATATCTTTGGCATCACCGAGTCCTAGACCAATTATAAAAAACATGTTGTATTTTCGAATAAAACCACCGTCGCCGTCGTCAACTTCATAGAGTAATTTTGGTCAACTCGCTATCGGTCGGCCACCGGTTGATTAGCACAGACTAGGAAGATCACAGAACACGAGGAAGATACTGGTTCATTAGTACTGTGTATCAGTGTTTCCACTTAAGATTTTGGTTATTCCCTAAATTCTTTGGAATATAGCCCTAAAAATCCCTATTTATTTTTTGAAATGCTCTAATTTAGGGCGCTTTTTGTAAAAAAAAGAGCAAATATTATTTTGCAAGTTTAAATGCGAATTTTTTACATAATATAGCTTTAATTAAAAGAGTCAGACGCCGATACATTGTTTTTGCAGGTTTTCGCGGCATTGATCATGGAACTATGTAATAGGTTCCAAAATTGAGTAGTTGTTCGCTAGCATGCCTAACTTAATGTGGAGTACCTACTCTGTTGAGGGTTTCATTAGTCAGCCTGTTTCTTTTGTCAATATTTTTAGGACGCTGTGAAATCTTTCTTTACTTCAGTGTTTGAAGATGGAACCCCAAGTTTTAACAACCTTTTTCAACTTCAAGGTTTTCTATGGAAAAAATATGCTAAAATGGTATTACAACTTAGTACCTTACTCCAGTAAAAAAAAATAACAAAAGAAAATAATCCTTTAGTCGTGTTACTAATTTCTGATGTCCTTTAAAACAAAGGTACCTACTATACAAAAGGTCAACCAACTTTTGGTCGGGATACGTAGCTAATTTGTGGAATCCCATAATATGTAGTGCTATAGAGCATAGAATAAACAGCATTACCATATCAATTTATTTTGCCCTAAAATTCTCTAAATCCCTATTGCAATAAGAAAAGCCCTCAGTATTACGTGAAATAACTAGTTTCGCCCTAAAAAAGGGCGAAATCTCTAAAAGTGGAAACACTGCTGTGTATTCTAGTTGATTGCACGTTGATTGAGTGAGTAGCATCACAGACTACTATGGAGTAAGAGTAGTTACGCGACGGTTTATCAAATTAACACTACCACCACCACAGAACACTATTACTCCCGAGACCACCACAGACAACACACCCCCTACCTATCAATCACTACACCTCGTAGCAGTGCTGCCAGCTGGGTATTGTTAAAAGTTACCTGAAATGCATATGAAAGAAAAGTAGCCTTTCATATTTATTCAAGTAGAACAATTGAAAATTGCCAGACAGAATATGTAAGTTGTATAAGCTTACAGAAATATGGATGATTTAGTAATGTTTTCCATTTACGTTGCAATTGCGAGCTACTTTTTATAAACAGCTGAAATAAAAATAAGTAACCTTTCGAGTCATAGCAGTAGCCTGAAGGAGTTAAAAATCACCTTATAGGTTACAAAAGTAACCTTCTGTAACTAATAAGGAGTACGACGGCCGCACCTCGTAGACCGAGAGAGAATTCACGGTCTACGCTACACCTCGACTCTACCATCTTGGTTTAGGAGGTGCGGGTAAGCGTCGTGTTCTTTGCTCTGGTGTCAACTCCGGGAACTGCTGCTTCCGAGTCGCTGAGTGCTGAGGGGTGAGTGGGAGTTGGTACCATGGTTTTTACACTCACTTGTGAGCGTGATCCACTTGTATAAGTATGGAATCCGTATCAGTGCCTTTATAGGACCATTACTGTCACTCATTTTGTCCATACAAAAACACGTGTAACGTGCTTGTTTCCACACAAGAGTGAGAAATAATGATAACTATTGTGCCAACTCTCACTCACCCCCCTGCCCTGTGGTTGTGACCTGGTGGTCTGGCATAAGATGCTATTGCCAGCCCGAATGGGAAAAATAAAAAAAAAATGTTTTCTTTCATGTTTTTATTTTTTGCCCAATGCAAAATTTTTTATTTAGAGTACATGAACCGTGGAATCATTGATAAAAAATAACGAAAATGATATCAAGGAAGGGACAAAAGGCTATAAAAGAAGGAGTAGTTGGAAAATATATAAAAAAAGACACTCCACCGGATTTACCGAGTAAGTTAAAGTTCAGTAAACTCAAGTGTTCTCTTCGATACGTTGTTTCTATGAGATGAGATGTTGTAAACATAATGCTTGTTTAAATTAAAAGCTTATTTTTGAACAACCAATAACCCTGATTTGTTGGTCCATTTAGTGTTTTTGGCACATACATACATACTTTCTTGCGTAAAACATTTCAAAAACTTTTATCCCTTTAGTCATTAATGTTTGGACTACTGAGCACAACAAAAGGCCTCGAAGCCAGCCATTCGGAGCGGGTGATGCAGTGCCCAGTAGCCACGAGAATAAATTTGGCAAAGCGCAGACTATGAGCGGTCATGCTGGAAAATATACTCCCAGTGAGTCAGTACCAAATTTAGCTCACAGGTAGGTAATCAAATATCTGAGTCTGACCAGCGGCTCTTGTCACAAGAAACAGCGGCAGGCTTACTTAAGGTAGACTTGAGATCCGCGACCACGACGCGCGCGACACGCGACACCACCAGTTCGGGAGCGGTCTAGTCTTGTGTAGTAATGATTTACTAAGACTGTAGTTCCACCACTGAACTAGAAAGAATTATTTCTAGAATGCATTCAATTCTAGTTTATTTCGTTAATTCGTCTGTCAGAATGAATGAGAAACAATATTTATTAGCTCTTTGAACAACTGAGAATAACAATTGAAAGTTCTGTAAATATTAGGAATTTAATTAAGATCTTGTGACAAAAACCGCTGGCCAGACTAGCTACAGTTTGATGGCACAGAACAAAGTTATGATTTTCATGTTTTTTGTAGGTTTGCTAGTTTATCTACAAGTTCAGACACAGCCAGCACTTCTAACAGTTACAACTCACAGTATCATTTGGATACGAATGTGGTAATGAAAACTAAAATACCTCTAATGTATTTGGAGACTAATATTTGTAATAAAATGCATATTGATTGGTTCCCAGGCATCTCATTCCACTCTGAATGAAATAGATGACTCATTTAGTCGACAAACAAGCTACAGATACTTTAGGCAACAACAAGAAGATCCTATTTATCAAAATCAACAACAGGTTAGTTGTATAGATTATTTTGCTTTCGCCCACACCTTTGTATGGTACCTTTTACTTTCATATAAAACCTATATTAGACAGGGATAGTCCCATAACACTGCGTCGCCCGTTTTGTAGTCGCCATTAGAAAAACTTATCCACAACGGTTTTCGATTCCGCGAGCTATATGGCCTACCCACTGCCACTTCAATTTGCTAATTCTGAGAGCCATGTCGGTGACCTTGGTTCGTTTTGAATTTGAATTTTATCAAATAGTGGAACTTCGAGCATAGCTCTCTCATACCCGGTTGCGCGACTTGAGCTTATGTATGAGGCCAGTATTTAGCGACCAAGTCCACATGTAATGTCATCACAGGCGACACTTTCATCTTGCTCTGTGCTATCTGCGACGAGAAGATATGACGAAGTTCCCCAAACGCTGCCCATCGAAGGTGAGGGATGCATTCTCCGTTGATGTTGAACTCTTGTCCATCCCAGAGCAAAAGCTAAATATATATAATAACACACTCCAATAGTCTCCACTCCAAAGTGAACAGTTTCGGAGAAATTACGTCTCCCTCTCTCGCCACTTTAGCAATTGAATAGGATTCGTGCTTTGGTCCTGAAGACGGATAGACATGGTGGCCATGCTGTGTAAACACTTCAACATTTCGATATACCGGTGGTCGATCTGGCACCGCTTTGTCGATGGTCGATTAATACAATGTCATTAGTATAAAACTAATCAATTTATAAGACTATGTTTTTACAGGTTCAACAACAAAAACGCCAACAATATGGCTCAAGAGAGTCCAGTATGCAACGGCTGTCTTCCAACATGAGCCTTACTCCGAGGCTGCATCCCCCGTCCCCTCACTCTATCCGCCTACATAACTGCACAGAATGTAAGGTCACAAGAAATAAAAACTAAGCTTACAATGTGCCATTTTTTCTTGAGATAAAGTAAAAGAGCTCCACGACTCGGTTCAAAGAGAAAATTGCCTCCAGCAATCATTTTTAGTGTATGGTTAAGTTAAGTACTTAAGTACAGTGCCCAGTGTAATAGTGTATTAGTATTTTTCAAACTTTCGTAATAGTGTATTTCCTTGTTTACAGCTTATACAACACCAAGCCAATCATCACCAATCTATTCTAATTACGTCAACACATCTGTCTTGCCTTACCACAACAAAACTCATGGGAGTAGTATCATCTCAACCAATCAAGGTAACTTTTCACCTTTTGTAAACCGTAAACTGGCTGCATTACCTACACAAATCTAGGAAGATTGTGGCTGTTTTACAAAATTGCCAAAAGTACTTTCTTGATAAAATGAGGAATAAGGAAATTCTTAGAACTAAGGTCACCGACATAGTTCTCAGAATGAGCGAGTTGAAGTGGCAATGGGTATGCCATATAGCTCGCAGAACCGACAATCGCCATTGGGGACCCAAGGTGCTCGAATGGCGACCACGAATCGGAGGACGCAGTGTAGGAAGGCCTCCCGACCGGAGACCGACGACATTGCGAAGGTTTGTTGGAAGTCGTTGGATGAAGAGACCGTTCCTTGGGGCACACTTTGGGGATGCATAAGCCCAGTAGTGGACTTCTTCAGGCTGATGATGACCTTTTTAAGCTGTCTGGGACCAAATCCATCGTGTCCGTATAGACTTTGCAGGTTCTGAGGAATGCGAGCTTCCGCTACCGCCTGGTTGGTCAGCTGACCGCACTCTCCGCGGCCGCCGCTACTACATGGACCACAACACGCAGACCACGCACTGGACGCACCCGCTGGAGAGCGTGCCGCAGCCCTGGCAGCGGGTGTCCACGCCGCACCACGGAGTTTACTACTTCAAGTGAGCCTACCTGTTACACCACCAACACTAATTGCGGTTCTATACGGCACAGACTTACGCTGTGCAGCTTTTTGTGCAGACAAAAGTCGAAGTGAACTACATCGTCCACACGGTCCACCAGTTCACGTTCCACGCGCGCACAAGTGGACGGCCTATAAGGCTTCATAATAATATAGACTTTCCTCCATGGTGCGTAGACTAAAGTCGGTACCGTGTCGACGACGTATAAGGCATCATGTAGACTTACACCCATGGTTGTGTTTCTCTTAATAAATAGCTGATTAAAAATGCTATATAATATTTTAATTGATAAAACCCTTACGAAACTTACATTGACTTTGCAGTGAAATAACTCATCAGACAACTTACGCGCATCCGTGCTTGGTCGGCGGGTGCTATCTCGTTAGCCCGTACGTGCCGACCCTCGTGCCGCCATATCTCCTCGAGGAGATCCCGCATTGGCTCATTGTATACTCAAAAGGTAATTAAAAACTACTGAATAACACAGATTTCATCAATGCCTGCTTTTGGCGTGCGTGTGCAATCATTCAATCACATTTAAAAAACAAGCCATACTAAGAACTACTTATGGACACACTGAAAACAACAAAGTGCGATTCCTATCTACCTGGTGTTCCATAACCCTCTGGATCCCACTGCCTTCTTCCATTCATCACAACATAAAGATTCCACTGGATAGCAAATGATAAACTTAGCTAGTGAGGATCTATAAAGAAATGTTTTTTACAGCGGACCAAGAGCTGGACCACAAACTCCGTTGGAACATGTTCAGACTGAGCGAGCTGGACTGCTTCTCCGACATGCTGACCCGCCTGTACAAGCAGGAACTGCAGCTTATTGTCATGAAATACGAACAATATAGGTATGCCAATGCAAAAATGTATTTTATATTCGTCCACAGTGAACATTCAAAGGGAGTGCTGTGACATCTTAGTAAGGACTGTATTTTGGAACTGAGCTCAAGCATGAAGTGGCGTCTTAGCCAAAGATCACAGGGGCATCAGGGAGGGGGGCTACTAGTGGTGACTCTCAAAATGTAAAAATATGCACCACATAAGTGGCTCTTACTGCAACCACCTTGTCTTATGCTGCTGCGCATTTGATCTGGTTGAGAACTTATGATGACGCAAATGGATAAAACACATTGAAACAGACAGATTCACCAATGAAACAGAAAAATATTGTTCCAGATCAGCGTTATTACAAGAAATGGAGCGGCGGCGGCGGCGGCGTGGTATTACATACCAGGGACATTCAAATTGTTAGACTATTTTGATTTGCCTTATTGAGCTGTGATCTAAATGTAGATACCTAATGCCTAATATTGTATTAGAATCAGCTATTTTAATATTTTTATAGACTTCTTATCCATTTTTACTAAGAGTAATTTGTAGATTTAAGTGCCTTGTATAAATTATATTTATATTATAAATATTTTTTCCTTTTGATAAATTCTACTTTATTTACAGGTTTTGCACAATGCATTAAAATAATAACAACTAATCCATCGCTAACAAATATTTTGGCCTATTCTCTAAGTTTTTCTCTATCTGCAGGATTCTGAGTTTCCAAGTCTTTTATTTCACCTTCTACTATCTCATATTCACCCACTTTCTGAAACCCAGATATTTTCACTACTTTTGCATTCTTTATACCTAACGTGTTGGCCCATGCAAGAGCTGAAACAAAAGATAACACATTTAAGTATTTTCAGTAATATTCTATTGGTTTAAAACAATCAAGTTAGGTATGTACTGCTGACTAAAAGATATTGAAGAGAAATAATTATAATCGGTATTTAGACATTATTTTTAGTACAGAAAAAATATACTATAGGTGTTTCAAATAAATGGGTTTGTTTGTTTCCAGTAATGAAACAACAAGACTCATACCTGGTTTCTGAGTTAGTTCATCATCAGTTTTGATGCCATAGTAGTGAGCCCAGTCAGCCTTGCCCTTGTATGCACTGTATGCAACTATGCCGAATGCATTCCAAGCGAGTAGCCCATATGCTATACTGAGTCTCCTCTTCCAAAGCACCGCCACATCCTCGGGAATCGGCTTTGTCCTTTTCCTTACAAATCTATACCACCATTTGTGTATCATTGTCTGAAATCATAGTTATTTGGGTTAGGATTTTTCATGTAATGCCAGATTGCTGATTATATTTTGAAAAAATTATATAAATGAGTAAGTAGCCTCTGGAAGTTGCTGGAATGGAAAAGGAGAAATATTACTTGAATTGTTACTTACAAAATTAGGAAGGTTAATATTTATTTTTTAGCATGTATTTGAATTGAAGGTTTCATACAGACTATATAACATTTTAGTATCAGGTAACAGATAATTCTTACAAAAAACTCTGAAATATCCGAGTAATGAGAAGAACTTCTCAATCAATTTTATGAGATGCACAACTCGTAAATAAATAAAAACAAAACGTAATATTTTTTTTTGAAGTTTTCCTCTTTCGGTATGGCTATGGCATCCAAGTCTTCCGTTTATTTTACGTTTTTCTTTTTATCCTTTCTTCTTATTTTTGATCAAGTTCAGTTTTAGTAAGTTATGATAATGGCTATTTTACTAAAACCTCGAGGGACCTCTTGGCGCCAACTCGAAAAATGACGATACACGCAATCATTATATTTCACTTCACTTGTGTTCGGTTGTTTACCTACCAAACAATATTACACAAAACACCACCATAATCACACAATATTATTTAAACAATTTCAATTTAAATTGAGAGCACATCACTTTGCAAGTTCCTGCCAAAAAGTCAGCGTAATGATGCGAAAGAAAACTTTACTGGCAACAAATATCGGTTAATTTCGCATATTATGTTGTGCTTCGCTCTAACTTTACTCTAATTTCTATATTGCATCTATTATTTCTATAGCTAGTCCTTTTTTTTGTGGCTAGGCTTGTGCGTTTGTCAAGTTGCGTCCTTCCTTAACGTTACACAGTTCCGCACAATCATCTGCGAAACACATAATACACCGACGCACGCGAACCTCACTTTTTTTTAATATTTAATTTTCTTCATATTTTGAGCAGTTCCAAAAAAAATCAAAGCAATACAAATTCATATCAAAACTACTACAAAATCATTAGCCTTTCGCGGATTCTCTAAAGTCGTTTATTACGGAGATATGGACGGTCACAGGGACCTGGTTGTGATGTCATATAAAAATGCCTATAACTCTGAAACTAAAAATTGAAAGAATAGCATTTCTTGCCACCATGTTTTGTAGTTCAATAAGAGCATATTCCGAGGATGTAATGTCTTATATTCTCATTTTGTCTATTGGTCCGAGGGTCCTGCCTGACTCTTAACACGTTTCGCACGCTGGCGAGAGAGAATAGTTTGCTACTACCATAAAGTACAAAATAACACACCCTTACACTCCAAGGAGCAGCGGACTCCTAGGTGAACTTCTTTCTTTGTATGTTCTTCTTTTATACCTTCTAATTTGACACATACATACACTTGTCAACTTTTGATTAATATTTATTATATTATAAATATTTTCTAACTTTCGCATCTCAGTCTTACTGCACCTTACCATGCTGAAATTCAAGACGCCTTTGATTCGCGTGGACTATTTGTAAGTCAACTAAATGTATTGGTAAAAAATACCTTCGTATGCCATTCGTTCGCAGTGGTAGTACCTAGTGGTGGTAGATGCTTGCCGAATACAATAAGTACCTACCTATCTACGCAGCGGCCACCTCGCCTTCTCTTTATCAACCTTCGACGCAGTGTTGGAAGGCCGCCCACCCGATGGACCGACAACATTGTGAATGTTGCAGGAAGTAGGTGGATGGAAAAGGCTCAAGACCGTTCGCCGTCGAACTCATTGGCGGAGGCCTATGTCCAGCAGTGGACTTCTTAATGCTGATAATGATGATGATGAATTGTAGAATAAAAACTCACGAAGTATACCGTCCGTCGGTCGTTGTCGCCGGGCGTCTGGAGGAACTAAATACTACTTAATATATTTTGGATTACCCCAAGGCAGCATCCTCGGTCCAAAATGTTTCCTATCTTGTGACCTACACTTTACTTAAATCAAAATAGTATAAATAGTAAGTATACCTAATAGGAACATAATAATAATTATTTAATAAACATTGCACTTTGGTAGTGGTACATGGGGGTTTCTTCCACATACTTACAGATCTACGTTACCTAACTGTTATAGTTACAAGAAAAATAAACTATTATTATTATAGATAGAGATCTTCTAATTTAAAACTGAACGCCCCTCCATTAAACTTGGGAGCGTTAAGTTAACACAAAACAGAATCCATAGAGGGTACGGTACCCTAAAATGTAGTCTACCTACCTAAAGAAGGTTGTAAAGAATAGTTTTCAGTAAGTATCTTTAAACAAGTAATGTAAAGACAACTTTTTATTCTGATCGTAACATCCCATAACAAAGTTTCGTGATAATACAATACAAAAATAAGTACCTACCACCACCGTCAAGGTCGAAGGTCATTTAAGTTGGCGTTCTATGATGCTATTCAGCGCTGGTACCATGTAGTGGCTGACACCACGGTACTCCTGCAGACTAGAAGAGGATTTATTATAATAATATGTATTAATAGGTACTTATAATTTAATTTCAGCCAAAATTATAGATTTTGGGTCTTACACACTAATATTATAAAAGCGAAAGTAGGTATTTATATCTGTTTTGTTACCTTTTTGATGAAAGGGCTAGAAGGAGATACATACCTATGCTACTTTTATCCAGTTACAGCGCAAGTGAAGCCGTGGGCAGTCCCATATCAAATAAATGTAGGTACCTATAGATAGGTAGAGCGAGATTGTCTCTCCATTTCAAAGTCGTGCGTTCAATCTTGATTAAAACAGTCCTAAACAGATGAAAAACAGTCCTCATACATTTTTACTCATCATTTAGACTCCGACGAGATTTGATGGAACCCGCAACCTTTCCCTAGATACGGGAATGCTCTAACCAACTAAGCTACGGAGACACTTCCCGTCGGAGCGAATATCTTTAATAGGACATTCCATTTTAGGATAAATTTCACAGTACATTACCTACATAATAAATACTTAAGATTAAAAGCAAAAACTAAAGTTACTAAGAGGGTTAATATTTTATGAGTGGTTGGAGTCCGCATAGAATGAACGTTCACCTCGCGATGTGTTACGGCATCGTAAACATGCGCAGAGTTCCAAAGCCGTGCAAACCTTACCAAAGGTCGGCACGGCATTGCTTTGTTTACATCGGTACCATGCTCGTCTCGTTGCGATTATTTTCATTTCTGCATTGATCGACATTGATATACCTATGGGGAAGAAAACGGATAAAAAGTAATGCGAATTTGAAAATATGCAGGCGTACCCTGAAGAAATATAAAATGTTTTTTTTGTCGTAGGGTCAAGTCAGATCGCATCAACGTCCTGAGGAAGCAATATGACGCGTTTCTCGAAGAAGATAAGAAACGGAAGGAAAGGAACGACTACATTTTGGGAAGACTCGACAAGATGCGCTATAGCTCAACAGCAGTTCAGCTTCGTCATACGGTAGGTAAATGTGGTACCTAAAGTGTGTGAAAATGCGGTAAATTAAAAACCATTTGCCAATTCTAATTTACTTTTACAGCCCAACACGTACCGGGATTATCTCGCACCTTCAAACGACCGCCACGGTAATAAACCGAATAATGAAAGAAACGATATGCAATTGGTTCACGTGAATCAGCAAATAACCCGTCCCAATTACCACAGCCTGCATGTCTCAAGAAATTATATAGAAGAAACACCGATCTTAAAAGAAATTAGCAAGAAATATATTCTCATCCCCAAATTGAGAACAACTTTCCCTTACGATGGCCCCGAGGTCCTCCCACCGCCTGTTCCAGTTTCTTCAGAAAAGCCCAATGATATTGATAATAATGACTGGAAGAGTAAGTACGATATTCTAGAGCAACTGAAGAATAAAGAGAAGGAAGAAGAAATTAATAAATACGCAAATAAAGACGACCATTTTGGTAATAAAGAATTGACTCGCAAAAATTATCTAGATATAGCAGCCAAGAATAATGATCACGTTATGCAAAAATATACAAGAGAAGAATTACCAACAAGGTATGAAGAAGAAGTACCAGAGAAAGACGTGTCTGACCAGTTATTAGTAGAAAATGAATTAAAGAGCCTAGAGAAATACAAAATTAATGATCAAATGGATAAAATACCGAACTCTAATGTTGCCAATATGCCTGATGCCCTTTCTTTGAATCCTGAAAATCCCGCATCTTATTATGATCAAACGCAAAACGAAGCATTCGACCAAAAAACACCTCACGTTAAACCCGGAGTTAACGAAAATTTGGACTACTACACACAACCTGAACAATATTTAATTCCCGAAGAGCAAAACGTTGAAGCTATCTCTCATATTGATAACAATCAATATCAGGAAAATTATCCTGAACAAGAGCTCCAGCCACAGCAAGAACAAGAATACCCCATAGATTACGACCAATTTATACCCATAACAGAAGCGGATACTCACACAGAACGTGAGAAAGTGGTTAACCATGAGGAAAATGAATGTCCGATAGAAGTAATAAATCCCAATGAATTGGTAGATGAAATTAATAAAGATAACATTATGCAAGAGGCCAACGCACCGACAAACGAATACCCCGACGAAACTGCAAATGAATATCCCGTTGAAATAGCAAATACTCAAGAATTTACCCCCGAAGAGGCAGTTCAGCAGCCAGTTCTTCAAGATGGACAAGGCATAAATTCGGAGAACTATATGACAGATGATGGAACGATCGTGCAAGGCAACCCAGTGCCGCAGATGTTGTCTGATGATCCAATAGACAACTCAGGCATCGAAGAGTTCGACGCTGAACAGAAAGAAATGTTTTATTCAGAACAGGCGGATGAAAATTACGCGTACAATGAACAAGGCGCCGCTGGAGATGCGTACAATGCAGAATACGCTCAGAATCAAGACTACCCGCAAACTCAAGATTACGCGTACTACGAAGGCGCCCAACAAGAGGAAGGCGCCTATCCGGTGGAGATCAACGAGCACGAGGAAACGCAGCAGCTCTACGATCAACATTACGAGCAGCAATACGCGACCAACTACGAAGAAGGATATGGTCAGCAAGCGGTGTATATGGAGCAAGACCCGACTCAACCGCAGTTTGAGCAGCCAGAACTCTATGATCAGGCTCAGCAGGAATTAGAGCAGTACTCCTTCGACCAACCACCGGTAGAGACCCAGGAGCAAGTGGAGCAAGTGCTAGATCGTGAGGATGGCTACGTCGAAAAGAGAGTAGATAATCTTACAGCACCAGAAAATAAGCAAGCTGCTGAACATAATGTTCCATAGGAATCTAATATCAGCTTTTAGTTAGATTATATACGGAATATGTAATTTACTTTTAGATCACCTAGGTACCTACATCATTTTAATTTCACTCTAACAAAGTTTGATGGGATCTATTATTCTGGTTATTTTTCAATAAATTATTGTTAAAAATCTGAATCATAGGCTTATTACTGATTGTTTTTCTCTAGTTATTTAATCATCAAATATTTTCTGACTGTAGGTACTATGTTTAGATGATGGTAAAAACCACGTGGTTACGTTCGTATAAATTCTAAAATAGTAATAAATCGCCCATACACGCCGCCAACATTGTGTGCGCTCCGATGTGAAATCAAACCTATTTAGTTTTTTTTTTAAATTGTTTTAAAAGTCGTTATATTTGGCTTTACAGAAAATTCCAATTTCCTACGAAATAGTTAAAACGGTTTTCATGAAACATGAAGTCTCAACGAAACATCATTTTATAAATTAAATAATATCCAGCGAGAATTGTTTAACTAACTATTGTATTAGACAAAGGTTTCACATTGATACTGAAAACTACTGAAATATGTGCGCACCCATCGCTGTTACGCAATGGCTGTTTCAACAAACAGTAACGGTGGCGGTGCTATAAGCACGAATCAATGGCGAAACGATGGCGTTACGCTTACGATAAGATAGTGGAAGTCAAATATTAGCCAATGACATCGGCGATGTTTGAAATCTTTTAATTTTGATTGGCTAATATTTGATATTAGCTATCGTATCGTAAGCATAACGCTCGTTAGTTAGTCTACCTACTCTGTGCCTCTTAAGCTACACACCAAACAAATTGATAGAACAAAAATCACTTTATCTAACAATACTATTATTAGAACAGTTACAACTAGTATTACAGCAAATTATTTCCGTAGAGGCATTTCTGCCAAAACATTTGCTTGTTCAGGTATAAGGGCTTCCAAGGGTTTGCTCCAATGTTTCTCTGTCCATTGAATTCTGTTCAAACCAGTTGCCCAATGGTGAATTCTACATCTAACGTTGACTTTTTCTGTCTTATTTATCTGTAAAAAGAGAAATATACTTTATACTATGTTCAAGTTTCAGAATTTTTAAAAACTCTAATTGAACGAGCGCGCGAAGGTCTTTCATTGGATGAATCTGCGTTGTATGTTTATTTGTTAGATAGAGCATACCTTTCGGACCGTCAATCCGATCTGTAAGGAATTGAGTAGGTCAACCGGTTTGTACTATCAAGCTTTACTGGAATGAATATGAGTTAAATCGGCGAAGGAGTTGCTAAGATATAGGGAGTCCAAAAGTGGAATTTTAAAAATGTTGTAAAACATTTCTCAAACCAAATCCTTCAGTTTTACGAATGAATTTGTCATTTTCATTATATTGGTCTGTTATGGATTGACTCTCGCAAACCATGTACCTATGTTGTTACGAAAATATTGTAGGACTTACTGTCACAGTAACATAGAATTCTTTCTCCTGCAGTGATAGGTCAGGGCCTTTGATTTCCACTGGTGGCATTTCAATTGTATTCTCGGGTACCACAAAGCCAGCTTTACGGAATGAAGCTCTAACATGCCAAGGCTCTAAAGTCCAGGGTACCAGTTTACTCATTGTTATTTGCAGCACCAGGTTTGAAAGGCCCTTCATTGTCTGTAAAAAAGCATTTAGGTACTTGATTGCTTGTCGTAAAACTGTTATTTCTTGGTCATCCTTTATCAATTTCATAGGTGATAATTATGATAGATTGATGAACGATTTTGATGTAGGTGGAGGCATGGTGCCCCTGCAAGGGACAAATGATCATCAATGATCATTTGCCAAATTTAACAATTTAAAAACATTTTTTAACAAATTCTTTCACTAGTTGGTGAACGTTGTTAAAATAATCTATCAGAATAGAATCTTTAAGCAACATTTAGATAAAAACTGTTGTATGTACCTACCTATGTGTGTTTAATAGAATTGACCATAAGTACCTATTGTATTATAGCTTCAGACTTCTCTCTATAATCATTGAAATTAGATGGATAATTTAAAAACAACTTAAGATTGTCTAGTTGAATTAATAATAAAAGTTTGTGAGGATGTTTGTCGTTAATCACGCCATAACAGCTCTACCGATTTCGTTGAAACTTGGAAAAGATAATGTTTTTACCTTTTTTTACCTAAAATAGCATATAGGCTCCTTTTTATGTAGGTACCACGCGAGCGAAGCCGTGGGCGGAAGCTAGTTATACATAAGCACATTTATGGACAGAACCACAAGTACCATGTGTGAGTGGAGGTTATCACTTTTTTTTGGAATTTTGAAGTTTGTTGTGAGACTGTACTTGAGCCATATCTACTTGTGATGACTGACAGTACAATTAATTGTTCATATAGAAGAGTAGCCCAGTATAGAATATCATATGCCCTATAACATAACATATTGGCTTCCAGTTTGAATGTCTACAGGCATACTGTTGTATCACATTTTCTCTTTGCTATAGAATGCATAATCATAATCATTTATTTTCCTACATACACATGTTACATGCACTTAGATTTCACATACTGTCAGTTATTGTATTATGTTTAGGACTGATTCTCTCCTATTATTTTCAAAGATGAAGACAGAGATCATTTTATCACTTTAAAATGATGATAAGCTCAACTCAGCGAAAAATGGCCGACTCAAGCCTTACCCTATGCACGTATGGAGAACTGAATGCATCCTCATTCTTTGGCAAATTTTCATCTGTTTTATACTTTTGCAAGTTCTCAGGAGTGGCGTACACAGCATAACCAGGCAGCACCAGTTCACGGTAGGCTTTAATGGGGGCCATGGTTACCACATCTCCAACTGTGCCTACACCTGAAAAATATGATAGTTTTGGTATTGAAAAAATACCAATATAATAGTTAAACTTAAAAATTCTGCATTAAGATTGCTACCTATGCTGATGTTTATTCAATGAAAAATTACAAATTTACTTAACTTTATTGCCAATTGGATGTAGAATAAACCCCTTTCGGATTAGCATAGGTATTATGAATTACCTGGTAAACAATTATGAAGTAACCAATTTACATTCAATACAATATACCTGCAACAAATTCTTTCAACACAACTTGCAGATTTGTTTTCTTCTGAATATTTGTATCTTCTACCAGTTCATATACAAAATGCCTGCCTCTCATTTTTGTTGGCTTGCCTCCTTTCTTGTGTAGAGGAAGTGGATGTCTCCGTCTCAATATGAAAGTATTCTGAAAATTAGAATACTTGGTTCAGGATCTACTAAATTTCATAACAAATAAATTTTGTAGTCAGCCTCCTTTAAGAAGATAAACACACAACATAGGGAATAGGAATGGTTGAAAAATAAAATAACGGCTAAAATGTAGGGGTTTGTTTTGCTGGTAAGAAAAAAGAAACATACCCTTATTTGTTGAGTTACTAAACTAGGTCCTATTGCAATAGCTTTGTTCATGAATGAACTTAGTCCCAACATGATCGAGCTTTCCGATTAATCAGTAGTCACCAGCCAGAAATATATTATTTATTGATTTTAAATGCAAAATGAAAATAGTTCGACCTAAAAAAAAACAAACTTTAAATTACAAAAGTACTCTGTGCTTTGATTGAGGTTAGTATTTTTTCATTTTATGTTTTCTCCGTTTTCGTTTCTGTCTGGCTAGCTATGGCATCTTAGCCCCTTCGTCCATGACGCTACGCAAAAGTGACGGAACTCATTAGAAACTAGAGTTGCGGACTGATTGGAAACTCTGACTCGTCCACGGCGCTACTGGAATTTCCTGAAACTCAGTCACTCAGTACACGATTTTATGTAAACAAAGTTTTGAAAACGAAAATAATTAACATGACTAGTGATAATTCGAGCGATGACACGGAATTATTACTTCTCCAGTCACACAGACGTCAGAATCACTTATAATTACTTTTTATTCGTTCATTAAGCCCCTTGTCCATGACGCTACGCAAAAGTGACGGAACTCATTAGAAAGAAACTAGAGTTGCGGACTGATTGGAAACTCTGACTCGTCCACGACGCTACTGGAATTTCTTGAAACTCAGTCACTCAGTACACGATTTTATGTAAACAAAGTTTAAAAACGAAAATAATGAACATGACTAGTGATAATTCGAGCGATGACATGGAATTATTACTTCTCCAGTCACATAGACGTCAGTCACATAAACTCAGTCACTCAGTACACGATTTTATGTAAACAAAGTTTTGAAAACGAAAATAATTAACATGACTAGTGATAATTCGAGCGATGACATGGAATTATTACTTCTCCAGTCACATAGACGTCAGAATCACATATAATTACTTTTTATTCGTTCATTTTTCAACAGTTTCTCGAAACCAGTCGCCTGGCGACCAGCATGTCGAGTCGCCAGGAGACTAGTTACAAACGCGTTCCTTTTGAGTAGCGTCGTGGACGGACGCGCATTTGAAATACTAGTGCTATCGCAGTCAGGCTACTCATAAGTGACTACAATTTCAGTCGCGTTCCTTTTGAGTCGCGCCGTGGACAAAGGGGCAGTACTAAAACTTCGAGCACAGACTACTAAGGAATACTAACTTCGATCGACGACGCCAGCCCAAAATGTCACGGTACACGCGGTCATTATAATTGATTGACTACGTCGGCCGGCTCCCCATTCTCTATGCCTGGCTCTATGACTATACAGAGACAATTTAAGGTCAGTTTGCACGATACGTGAGTAGGTTAAAATTATCTTTGTCGATTCCATAGACACACGCAACAATCTGTGGTGTCAATAAGTCTGTGAACGTAGACCGGGTTATACTCTGTTACGTCTGTGAAATAAAGAAAAGTGTTTTTTTTATTCTCTTTGGAAAGAAAGAAATAATGTGTGTGCGTGCAAGCGGCGCGGTGAATTGAGAAATTATGTCTAATTTTCCGTATTAAAATACGAATAAACTGGCCTACGTAGCTACCAAATGTCAATAAATACTAGAGAAAAGACTATTCAAGTGAAATTGGCGAAGATAAACCTTTGATTTGGTGAGTTTGGAATTGGCGAGTGTGTGCATACAAAATGGAAGATGAAGGCAGTTCCGACATCCAAGTGGTAAGTACCAATTGAGTGAGGTTATTAATTTATTGGTGCCTATTCAAATCACCTAATTCGACCATCAACTGATATTGTGAAATTACAGAAGTGCCTGACCGGCGAATCGATGGAGACCGACGAAGGCCCTCTGATTAATGAAAACTCCAACGGTCTCTCGCATTTGTTGACGGAAGGAGAGTTCAACAGTGTGGACGCCGGTGTCGTGGATGAGTCCTCAACTTCGAATCAAGGCTTTCTGAATGCTGTAGAGCTGTCCACTGGTAGCGTCGGTGATTATTTAGAAAACAACACGGGCGGTTTCAACGCGGACTCGTTCGATGTCGGCGACAACGCTGTTACATTTCCAAGTGATTCCTTGAACAACGCTCTCACCGACGGCGACTCGCAGCTAAGTAAGCCTGCCTCGGATGGTGATATTGCAGACAAACGGAAGATGGAAACCGATTTTGATATAAGTGAGTCTGAAGCCAGCTGTCAGTTGCCCGGCGACGGTGAGGATACACAGAATAAATCAGAAGATGATAACACATTGAATGATATCAATGATCATATTAATGCATCTAATGAGAACTCTGAAGCTGCTGTTGAGAATTCCCATGCTGCTGTTGACAACTCAGAAAATGCTGTTGAAGTAAAACGGGTAATTTCTATTCATCATAATCCTTTCAGCTGTAGCTGAATAACGGCCCTCCCTAAAGATTTCCAGAAACAATCATTTGGGGGATTGGCCCATACTCGACACGCTGGGTATGCAGGTTGGGGAGTGCAGATAAAGCTATTGTTGATAATATGGAACGATGCTGCCCATCCCCTGGCTTTTTTCCCTTAGTGGCTTCTTACGACATCCACTGATAGAAATGGAAGTGCCTATTCTTTAGCCGGGGCCATTACAGCCTTATTTCTATTACATTGGTTGTAGTATAAGCTGTTGATATATTTTATTGGAATATATTGCTACAAGAGTACTTTTGAGTTGTTTTTGGAAAAATACTCTGAAGATAGCCTTTTGAAAGTGTGGTGAGGAATTATCAACCTTATGTAGTGCCTTAAAGTAAATTTAGCAGTCAATTGGCTAAGGTCATAGGTAGTGTGTGAACAAATACAAATAAAATACATATTTGTATTTCTATTGAATTTGCTATTTTCGGAAAAAGGCTCAACTGTAAAAAAAAAAAATTACACTGAAAATAATTGCAGTATAAAGTGAAAATTGGCTTGCAGTTTTCATCATTAAGATGGACCAAGCACATAAATTTCAATGACATTATAAACTGTTCTTATTTAGGAATTTGGGGAAGTTGATAAGGAAGTATCACCAGAGCCCCCAACAGAACAAATGGAAGAGAATGTTCCTGAGGTAACTTCAGCAGTGAAGGTGAGACCTAAAGTGGAATTGATGGAACCAGAAGAAGGGGCTCCTAGTCAGAATGATGAGGTTCATGTATCTGTAGACACAAATAAGGTAAGTTTCTGTTATGGCCTCTTTATTAAGAACCTCATTTTTAAATTATAAAAAGCAGCTCTATGTAGTGGCCCACCTAATACCTTTATAAATTTGTTATTTCAAGAATTATGTGTCATGAAATTAAGGCACAACATTGTTCCTGCACTGGGTCCCATTGCAAAAATAATCATATTTAATTTTGGTATGTATCTCCTAGATTTTCTTTCTAAAACTTCAACACCTGCTAGATAGACTGTACAATTTTGAAAATTCCTTTCTTAGTGCACAAATTATAAACGGACCCCTACATTACAAAGGAATGCTACCCTCCAAGTTTCATGTTTCTAGGACTTATGGTTATTTATTATGGATTACCTTTTATTGATTGCCAGTCTGTCAGTAATGTGAGAGTTTTATGTATTAGAATTGATGATTGGTTCATATTTTAGATAAAGGAAGAACCCCAGAGTGAGGAACCAGAAGAACTATTAACTGGAACCAAACTGAATACTCCTGTAAGCATCAAAAGTGAAATGAAGTCAGATGAAAGTTATGAAAATAGTAAAAAGATCAAGGTAGGTTGATCATATTGTATTATTGAATTATGCTTTTCATAAGTCAAAAAATTTGCAAGGAATCATTATTGATAGAGGATCATTACAACCACAGTCATAAGATAACATACATTACATACACAGTTATGATTTTTAGGTATTTATTATTATTGTCTTGCTTACATTCACTACACTAATATTATGTTTTATGTAGTTTGTTCCTAAATTTTTTTTATATAAATTCAAACATAGAAACCGATTATTAGCCTTTCTATCTAGCTATAGCGTTAAATCTTATGTTCTGTTACGCCGTTGGTTTCTCAAAATAAATAAATTATGAAACAAAGTCCCCCCCATCGAATTTAACACTTTTTACTGGCCGAATGGATGAAGTGGTTCATGAGGAAGGTTTAGGTGTATGATTAATTAAGGTTTTGTGTAAATTGGCGGATACATGATGATGGTTGATGAAGATGTCCGAAAAATCATGCTGACTGGGAGCATTACTGACGTGCGCCGAGTAAACCAATAAAGTTATTTACATGGGAAAAGCTGGGGCGCATCGCTAGTATATCATAAAATGCTTTCCATCCGCATTGATTTTGTTAACAATCACAATAATTTGAATTTAGTAAAATAAAGAAAATATTGTTAATGTACAGCTGGGTGGTGCTGAGGAAACGGAGAATGTATCTGAGGATGAGCTGCCTGAGGTCCAGAAGCCCAGTGTGAAAGATGCTGAGAATGTGTCTGATGATGAACTGCCTGGACCCAAGCCCGCTGAGCTGCCAGCAGACACCGAGGTAAACTAAATCTATCTATTGATATTATAAATGCGAAAGTTTGAGGATGTTTGGATGTTTGTTGCTAAATCACGCTCTGTAATGCCTCAACCGATTTCGTTGAAACTTGGAATAGATAAAGTTCTTTACCTAGAATAGCATATAGGCTACTTCTCACGCCAGCGAAGCCGCGGTCGTAAGCTAGTAGTAATAGTATAATTTTTATTTTTCATAATATGTAGAGATCCCTATGTGACCGACATAGCAACGAGCTCACCGACAAAAGTTCCTAAAAAAAACAAAAAAAAAATAGTAATGAGAAGACTCAAGGGCTTAAAAAAAACTTGATTAAAAAAACATGGTTTGATTATAAAGTTCCCTTTTGATCCATATCTCATACATAGTATTTTATGAGGTTAAATTTTCCTTTGATGTGTGGTGTAATCCTGGTGGCTAATTTATGATTAATTCTAGGTTGTATCGGAAGATGAACTACCAGCATCTAAGAAGGAGCCCAAGGAGTCTCGCAAGAGGAAGCCAGATGGTGAAGGTGATGGCTACGACCCTGGCTCACCCACATCTGAGTCTGAACTGTCCAACAAGAAACAAGCTGTTGCTAAGGTACCAAACCTATTTAAATAGAACCTGTAATACTTTATTCAGGGATCTATATATGATATAAGTCAAGTTATAGTTTGTAAGGTGCTATGTTAAACCGTCCTACAACTCATACAACCGACGACCTCGGTGGCGTAGCGGGCAAGTGCCGTTCTGAGAGGCAAGGTTCTGAGTGCGATTCCCGCTGCAGGACCAATATTTTAATTATTTATTTATTTATGCATATAATATTGTTTTATATGAGAACACTAGATGCAAATGAAACCACCATAAAATCGAGACTGATTATTTATTTAAGTACCCACAATAATTCACTTATGGAAAGTAGGAATGCTGGCGGAATATACGTATGTAATACAAACATAACTAAATCTAGTATATAACATCCACACGCCCCTGTTTACAACCACGGGTGATTACCTACGTGCTACAATAAATTTCTTACATTAAATGATAACAACAGTCAGCTTATCACAAGATACGTTTATGCATTTTGTTAATAAGTATTTACCAAAAGGTACCTATGACGCAAAACTACAATTTACCAATTTTACACCTTTACTACTTAATCAGTATAAACCTTATGAGTGTGCTATACAATATATTATATATCTAACAAAAAAAAGGAATAAACACAACATTACCAATATTATCTACTCTAAACTATGCTATAAAAATAATGTAAACACAGGACATGATTTCCTCCCTATCTATCCGACTATGTGACAACAAAACGTTGAACCTGTCTACGCGTGCGTTTTGGCGTTACAACTTCCTTCTGCTCTTCAACTGCCAATCTACTGTTATGCGATATGTTTTCATGTGGCGCTAATAAAGCACCATTGTCGTTATCCCCCACAATGTTCTCTGCATCATTTATTTCATCTGTAACGATGGGAGGAAAGCTATACGGGATGATATTGAAGTCAGATACGTCATTATCTTTATTTCTATGGCTTACTAATTCCTGTTTGTTGTTCATGTTTGTCCTGTATGATATGATATGATCAACATGTTTTTTGTACAGTTTATCGTTCTGACTTATTTGATATGATACTGGTCCTAACCTTTTCGTTATAACACCTTTTTCCCAAAAACTTTTGTTGTTCCTAAACTGTCTAACTTGAACCTTGTCACCTACTTCAAATTGCCGCAGACTAGTGTTTCTCTTTTGATTGATAATGCTTTGTTTATCGCGCACCCTGTCTTCGATATTTGGACGTACTATATCGCAATGAGTACGTATGTTGCGACCGAATAACAGCTGTGCCGGAGTCTTTCCTGTTAGGCTGTGCGGAGTCGATCTGTAGTACAATAAGAACTTATCTAATCCTAGCTGTAAATCTTCCTCTTCAATTAGGGCCTTTTTTAGACAGTTTTTAATTATTTTAACAGAGCTTTCCGCTGCTCCATTACTGCTAGGTTTGTAGGGTGACACTAATATATGATTTATACCACAACTTTCCATAAAAGTTTTGAATTCTTGGCTGCTGAATGGCGGACCATTGTCTGACACTAATTCACGAGGTAACCCCAAACAACTCATTATACGCCTCAACCTGGCAATAGTAATTTTCGCTGAAGTTGTACTAATACTATGGGCTTCAATCCATTTTGAATGAGCATCAACAAGAACGAAGTACGTGTAATTTTCCAATGAAAAAAAATCAACGTGCACCCTATACCATGGTACTGGTGGCCATGCCCACGGATGTATTGGTGCCGCGGCCGGTGAGGGCCGCGTGCTCGCGCAAGTCTCGCAGCCCTGGCATTCTCGCTCAATGTCAGCGTCGATGCCGGGCCAGTACACATAACCCCTAGCTAGGCTTTTACATTTCACTATTCCTTGATGACAAGCGTGAAGCATTTTCAAAATTCCATTTTGTAACGATTCGGGTATAACAACGCGATGACCAAACAATACACATCCCGATTCAATATTAAGAAATTCCTTAATGGAGAAGAAACTTTTTAAATTTTCGTCTTTGCAATACAACCAGTTTGATTGAATAGCCTGCATTAGTTTTTGCAATGTGTCATCGCTCGCGCTATGTTTGGCCACCATCTTATAGTCTATCGGTGCTTGCTCAGATATGAAACTGATATACGATTCAGTTTTATACTCCCTGTTCTCCTCGATTACCGGTATGCGCGACAAACTGTCTGCCACACAATTATGTTTCGATCCTATACACATAACTTTATAGTTATACGCGCTTAAAATCACGGCCCACCTTTGTAATCTGTTGCTAGCCATGGACGGTATGGCTTTGTTCTCATGAAAAATTGATGCCAACGGCTTACAATCCGTCACTAAAGTAAACCTATTACCGTATAAATAGTCGTGAAATCTGTTCACAGCAAATATAATCGCTAGCCCTTCTCGACATATCTGTGAATAGTTTCGCTCGGCCGACGATAGAGTGCGCGAAGCGTGCAGCACGGGCCGCAGCTCGCCGCCGGGCGCCGCGCGCTGCGCCAGCACGCCGGCCACGCCGTAGGGTGACGCGTCGCACGTCACGTACGTCGGTAAGGTGGGGTCCCAGTGCGCGAGCACTGGCGCCTCGCGCAGCAACATTTTGATGGAACGAAATGCCTTTTCACATTCACTCGACCATTCAAACTTAGTATTTGATTTAAGTAACCCATACAGTGGTTCTAGAACGCTACTGATATTCCGCACAAACTTGCCATAATAGTTAACTAACCCTAAAAAAGCCTTTACCTCACTAACGTTTGTCGGTTGCGGTGTTCTATTGACGGCATCAATTTTAGAGATCTCGGTTTTCAATCCACTTGCATCAATGACATAACCTAGATAAGCTACAGATTTTTTGAAGAAACTACATTTCTTCTTTTCTACCTTAAGACCGCTATCAGATAGAATTTTAAAAACCTGAATCAACCTTTCCATGTTTTCCTTTTCATTTTTGCTGCTGACAAGTAGGTCATCTTGATATACGGCCACATACGGCATTCTAAATAATTTTTCCATTACTCTTTGAAATTTACTAGCGGCACACTTTATGCCGAATGGTAATCTATTATAAGTAAACATGCCCTTATTTGTGACTAGGGTGCAGTACTTTTTTGCATTATCGCTGAGAATTAGTTGTTGATAGGCCCGACTTAAATCAATTTTACTGAAAACTTTCCCACCTTGCAACGACGCAAAAATATCTTCAATTCTAGGAAGTGGATATTTGTCGTCCACCAATACCGGATTGAGTGTGGTTTTAAAATCGCCGCACAGCCTTACCTCTCCATTTTTTTTGATGACGGGGACTACCGGCGTCCCCCACTCGCTCCACTCTACGGGCGAGATGACACCCTCCTTTTGGAGGCGCTCCAGCTCGGCCTCCACCGCGGGCCGCAGAGCGTACGGCACGGGTCGCGCGCGCCTCCACACGGGCACCGCGCCCGCCTTCAGCTCCAATTCGATCGTGCCTTTATTAAACGCACCTATACTGTTTGAAAATACCTCGGGAAATTTATTCATCAACCGGTCAATAGCCATCGTCTTGTTAAAATTACTGTCGACAACACAAGCTACTGACTCTTTCGTATTTTGCGTAGAAGGAAATTTAATGCCAAACGCCCTCATCCATTTACGACCAAATAACGAATTGCTGTCATCATTATCTATCACAACTAACTTTAAGTTATGGACAATCTTGTTGTTATATTGAACGCTACATCTAAATTCGCCTTTCGGTACAACTTTCTGGCCATTATACATCTTCAAACACGATTTATGCTGGGTTAACTCGATATTACTAAAATGTTTTAGGTACGTACTTCTATTGATAATACTCATGCCCGCTCCGGTGTCGCCCTCCATGGCCAAATTCTTCCCGTTGATGGCCACTTTCAAGATCCATCTTTCGTCCACTTCATTATCACTCAACTGATAAACCTGACTTCCTTCGTCCTCACTCGATTCGTCATCGTCATAGTCCTCCACGGAAACCACCTTGTTTACACTGGTGCGCTTACGGAAGCGACACATTTTGGCTACGTGACCACGTTTGCCGCACACAAAACACCCTACGTTCACAAAAGGACAGTTCTCGTGAGAATGCGGCTGACCGCACCGATGACACCCGGAACGCTGCTGGGCGCCGCTGCCCCTGCTGGCGGCGGCCACGGGCGTGCTCCGTTGCGGTGCCGCGCGTCCGCGGCCCCGGCCTGCAGACGCACGCTGGCCGCGTTGCGACCCTCCCCATCTTGCACCGTACCCGCTTCCGTCCACAGCGTGTACTTTCTCCGTGGAGCTGGCAGTGCTGACGGCCCCTGCCGTCTCCTGTGAGTCTCGAACGGCGGCTTCCAACGATAACGCCAACTCCACAGCTCGATCGAATGTCAATTCCGTTTCAGTTAATAACCTCTGTGTAATCTTGTCGCTCTTTAATCCAAACACAAACTGATCTCGTAGGTTCTCTTTGAGAATCTCCGTTGTATTAAACACACACGTCTTACTTAATTTTTTTAAATTAGCTAGGTACTCTGTTACCGATTGTGATTCCGTCTGTTTGTAAGATCTAAAAATCATCCGCTCGGCAATAACAGACCGTTTTGGCGCCAAATGAACTTCCACTAGTTTCACCAATGCATCGAAATCGGTATTTTCTGGCTTTTCCGGAAAACATAAATCAATCATGAGATCCAACGGCTCCGTGCCCACCACCGCAACTAGGTACTTGGAATATTCCGGGGGTTTGATACCGTGTATTGCAAACCAGGCTCGCAATCTGCTGACGTAGGTTGGCCATCGGTCGACATTTATCTTAAATTCTTGCAATTGGTTGATATTCATAGTAACTTCTTTAATTTTCTCTTTATCACTCTCGTTTTTGATCGACATGTAGACACTGGGTTCTTCAATCGTCGCCAAATGTTTTATATGAGAACACTAGATGCAAATGAAACCACCATAAAATCGAGACTGATTATTTATTTAAGTACCCACAATAATTCACTTATGGAAAGTAGGAATGCTGGCGGAATATACGTATGTAATACAAACATAACTAAATCTAGTATATAACAAATATGTTGCATGATCTGCAAATATAGTACCATGGAACCACAATACCCAGAGTATTGTGGTACCATGCTACTCATCGTTTCTGATGCACGTTTCGACACAGGGAATCTTAGTGTGGGGTCAGAATTAAGAGGGACATAAAAAAAAAAAATGATTTCTCCCTGATACATAATTTGATAACCAGGGGCTATTGAATAATAAAGTGCTACCTAATAATATTAGTGAATTCCCAAACAAAAACACTAATTTTATAATCAGGACTTGAACTTGATTTTTGTGTAATATAGTACAAATCCCATAGGCTTTTTCGACATGTATCTACTACTAGTATTCACTACTAGCCTGATTCTCATTGTGGCTAACTAAGTATTGCATCTTTAACAGAATGGCGAAAGCAAACCAGTGCCCTCTGAGAAAAGATCATCCATTGATGAGAAACCCAAGAAGAAAGTACTGCCAGAGCTTGACAAGTATTGGAAGGTAGTCAACGACGACCCCGCCGACTTCACAGGATGGACGTATTTGCTGCAATATGTTGACCAAGAGGTATGTTGGACACACCTAGGACCATACAAATACCTAAATTTTTATAAGTACACCTAACTCGTACCTGGGTCCAGGTCGAGGGGCGTGATGCGCACCGAACGGATTTTGATGGTAGGAACACCGGCACTGTTTACATTGCAGGAGTGGTCTGAGTTACCAATACTGATTTCTTTATGGAATGATGAAAGACATTGCTAATCTCAATGCTTTATGAAGCGCCGAGAACTGAACAACCATGTCGAGTGGCAAGGGCCAACTGATTTCACATAATGTATGGTGTGTAATGTTTAGATTGATATTAGAAGTTGAGAGTAGTTACAATTTGACAGAGTGACGTGGAAGCGGCGCGCGAGGCGTACGATGCGTTCCTGTCGCACTACCCTTACTGCTACGGGTACTGGCGCAAGTACGCTGACTACGAGAAACGCAAAGGAAGTAAAAAGAAGTGCCTCGAGGTTAGTGCTCTGAGCGTAGTTAGAACGCTATCATATTTTTAAGTCAACTATTTGTACCTACACTGTTTGCAACTGAATTAATTTATTTTTACAAAAATTAGTTTGGAAATTGTATGATGTTTTAGACATAACTGGTATTTTGCAAATTGTTTTTTTTCCCAACAGTGCAACGAGGCCCTCAATGCTCGTAACGCAAAGACATCAGATCGCAGCGGAGATTTCTTTATAAGTCACATCAATTTGGTTTTAGTGATACTTACGTTGTGGTGTATTTTTTATATTCTAGTACTTATATTTACTATACTCTGTACACGCATGATGTATTGTAATACTGTTTCATGTACATATTTAATTAGTAAGTCGCAATGAATGATATTGAATGGTGGTACATATTTTAAGCTATTAACCGAATCCATGATAGCATGGAGCGCTGGCGTCTTCGTATAAAGCCATTGTCTGGCGTTAGACCGGAAGACTGCGTCGGGGAGCACAGCGTCGTCGCGGCGAAAGCGAACAGGTGTAATATGCGCAGACAAACATTTTTATACAATAGAAGCAAGCGAGCCGTCGCGTCTGCCTTGACCGGGCGCCTCGCTTGCTCTATTCTAAATTATGGACATACAATGCTATTCATTATTCCCTTGCTTCATAGTGTTGTCGGATGCACGGCAATACTCGGCCGCCCTAGGCGCTTGTTTGACATATCATGTGTTTCAGGTGTTGGAAAGAGGATTGAAAGCGATACCTTTGTCTGTGGATCTGTGGATTCATTATCTGAATCACGTTAAAACAACAAGGACGGAAGACCACGCGTATATTAGGTCACAATACGAGAGAGCCATCGGTGAGTTAACACAACTAATCTTTTTTAAGGGCCGTTCCCAATTCAAACCTTAGTAAAGGTTATATAGCTATCCTCTTGAAGTTGTAGATATCTGTTAGCAAGTGGTATGTTTGTAATGGTAATGTTGTTTGCAGACGCCTGTGGTCTGGAATTCCGCTCAGATCGTCTGTGGGAGTCGTACATAAAGTGGGAGGCGGAGAACGGCTCAGCACTGAACGTGACCAACATTTACGACCGCTTGCTCGCCACACCCACGCTTGGATACACCTCGCATTTTGACAAGTTCGTACCTAGTACAGATCAATACGCTTTGCTTGGCATTCCCTTTCAGAGACTACGAAATATCAATCATTTGACTAATATGAATTAATTTTGTATACCCGTAAACTGAATTGAATATAATTTATACTATACATATAAATGAAATAAATATTATTGTACCCACTCAAAAATTTGATACATTTTTTCATAATAAATCGTACTATGTTGAAGCACTATTTTTGAAACAATTATTATAAAGATTTTTGATAAAATTATCGTGATTTTAGATTTTTTTTAAAAGTTAATCAATGCTTAATGTATTGCCATCTCTTACTATTGCATAATGTCAAACAGTTTTAAGCATTGCTTAAATTTAAATAGCGCTTATAATATTAAGGGGGTTTATGTACACCTTTTCACACATGCGCTGAGAACCCGTGTATTATGTACGTGAGTGTCAGGTCGGCTCTTTTGCTACACTCACTCACACTCATAAATGTATGGCGAGTAGCTGTTTAGTTTTTTGCTACATTTGATCGACGCTACGCGACCCGCTGCTCGAGACCGATGCCGAACCAGCGATCTCTATTATTTTAAGTTGGAGGGCGGTAAGCCTTTAGAAATAGAGACTATGTTTGGGTGACTTGACTCTTTCAGACTTCGGACACGTGTGCGTCTTTGAATGTAGTTCTCGCTTCATTCGCAGACAAAACTTTGTGTGAAGTAGGTTCGTTGTTGCAGTTTCCAAGAGCACGTGATGTCGGAGCCGGCAGCCGGAGTGGTGGAGAAGGCGGAGCTGGTGAAGCTGCGCGCGGAGGTGCGTGAGGCTTCCGGCACCGTGCCGCAGCTCGACCTGCCGCCCGGAGAGGACGAGCCGCTCGACCACATCGTGAATATTATAGAATACATACGTTTATTTGTCATACACACAAAACACAGAGCAGACATGGGAAACATACAAGGAGTAAAAACACAAATGACAACAAAGAACAAACCGAATGGACACCTACCCACCTTATAGGTAGGCAGGCATCCACCTCCTCAGTAGGTGCGAACCAGTCTCGCTCTGTGTCGGGTGCAGCCAAACAGGCCCTGACTCAGCTTATTGCTGCTTTACATGACAAAGTGCCATGCAAAGCAGTATCACATCGTGATTCTTCTAGGCTTGGTCGCGAGGAACAGGCGTAGCTTCACCTACTTTCTAGGGCTGATTTTCCTCTCACGCCGACCGTCGGCGCTGATAGGCTAATATGTATGTAACACTATGAAGCGTTTCTTAGTTACGCTGATACGCTGTCGTACAATGGTTCAATCCAAGCGGTCGGCGTCGAGCATCCGCGCCGACGGTCGGTGTGAGGGCAAGTCAGCCTAAGACGTTTCAAAGGGATCCTAGTGATTATACTGTAATAAACGCCTTTTGACTTTGACTTGAATTTGATAGGAAGAAGTAATTAATTGCGTTTATTTGGGACAAAACCAATGTCGCCATGACACATTGACTGACACGACATTGCATACTTGCACGTGCATTTACAATGTAAGCTTACATGATCGTAATCCAAAGCCATACAAGGTGATTCATAAGATGTGTAAGACTTATCCTAACACACATGTTATTGTCAGGCATCTGAAGAAGAAGGCCAAGCCATCAAGGAGCGAATCATCGCGGCGCGTAGGAAAGTGCACAAAACGACGGGAGAACAAGTTGCCGCGAGATGGAGTTTCGAGGAAGGCGTAAGTTGCGTTCAATAATTTAAACTTAAAATAACAAAGCTATGTTTCCCTCTATGTCATAACTGGTTTCTTGAATTATGCGATATTTTTTTTCTGTTTTAGTAGTTAGTAGTCTACACTAGCAAAAAATCATCATTCATTTATAGTATGTAGATTTGATATCTTTAAATAATGTTTAGGGCTAAAATGAAGCTGTATTTCCCTGCAGATAAAACGGCCTTACTTCCACGTGAAGCCCTTGGAGCGGTGTCAGCTGAAGAACTGGAAGGCGTACCTTGAGTGGGAGAAACAGAACGGCACCCTGAAACGCGCCCTTATCCTGCACGAGCGGTGTCTTATCGCCTGCGCGCTCTATGAAGAGTTCTGGATCAGGGTAAGATCCTATTGTCGAATCTACTTTAACGTAGAATATATCGAATTTCCCCTGAAACTGTTTAGGCGCTTCGCCGGCACTTCGTATGTCGGCGTTGACCTTAATGAGATAGAAGATGGTATTAACGTCATATCCCGTGTGGACTTATGAACGTAACTTACCGGCGAGGCCCAAAAACCGCTTGCACCATCATCCCTCATTTTTTTTCCGGACATATCACACACGGTCAACTGATCCCAAACTAGGCATAGCCTGTACTATGGGTACCAGAGACTGATATACATAATAGATATATATTTAACACCCAGACACAGAACAAACATCTGTGTTCATCACACAAATGTTTGTCCAGTGCGGGAATCGAACCCGCGACCTTTAGCGCAGAAGGCAGAGTTACTACCAACTGAGCTATGAGGCCTGTCTGTTTAGAAAGAACCCATAACGCCTAGGTTGGGGTTCCAGGAAATTCTGGTTAAACCATATCATTACTTCTTACTAATATATAATTTCGCTCAGTCAGAGCGTGATACGACGCAGAAACGATAATTTTGGTCATAAAATTGGACAATAAAAATTGAACTTTTTTTTTTATCAACAGCTGATAAAGTTTTTGGAAGAGCGTTCGGAAACAAACGCGGAGCTCATCCCCATCGAGCGCGAGGTTTTGGAACGCGCGTGCACCGTGCACCATCTGGACAAGCCCGAGCTGCATCTCCACTGGGCGCACTTCGAGGAGGCGCAGGGCAATACCACTAAGGCCGCGGAGATACTCGACCGCATTGAGAAGACTTGCCCGAGTCTAGTACAGATTCAGTACCGGTAAGTTTGCTACTGTTACACGAATCCAGTCCACGAACATGAAAAATAAAACAAGGAAGGCCATTCCGAAGATGGGATGAGATAGTACTAACTGCTAGAACATGGACAAGAACAGCACAAAATAGAGATACATGGAAAAAGTTGGAGGAGGCCTTTGCACACAGATTGCGACCAAATATAGAAAACCGAACATATTATAAATCTTTAACTGGAAGAATCTGAAAAGAGGCTAAACATTAAATGAAAATGAAATGACACGTCAGTCAATCCAGTCAGTTAGGCCTGGGTACTTTTCATTACATATATGCTAGGGACCATCTACGAGAGGGCAAGCTGCTGACTATAGTGGTAATAGATACATCTATTCCAATTCTTGTTTTATCAACCTTATTGTCGTTTCCACAGGCGTGTGAACCTGGAGCGTCGACGCGGTGACTTGGAGAAATGCTCGCAACTGTACGAAAGCTACATCGCCGCTTCTAAGAACAAGACGGTGGCGTCCTCACTCGCTATCAAATACGCGCGGTTCCTGTTCCACGTGAAGCAGCAGCCCGAAGCCGCACGGAAGGTGTTGGATGAAACCATTGTGAAGGATCCGCTAAACCACAGGCTGCATATGCAGAGACTTGACCTCGCGTTGCACACGCCTGGTGTTCCTTATGAGGAGTTAGATGGTAAGTTTCATAGATCATTCTTTACTTTGTCTTGATGATAACCATATCATATTGAATAAAGATGGTCAAGTGCGAGAACTCGCGCCCTGAGGCTTCCGTACCATTGGTCGTGGGTTCGAATCCCGGTCGTGCACCAATGGATTTACTAGTCAGAAAGTTAGAAAATCAAAATTCTAAGTGTAAGAATTGACAAACTTATATTTGCGGTCGCTCACGTAGTAATTGTATGACATTGACCGTAAATATAACTTTGTGTTCTAAAAAACTTCGTAACTGGAAGTATCCTAGAGGTTTTTCATTTTAGCCATTTCCATACAAAATTTATACATTCATTGCCATATCTTTTTAATGCATTAAGCTTTGATTTTTTATACGGCACCATAAACCCACAGACCTTAATAGGTGTTATAAATTTCAAGTTGATACCTTTAGCCGTTTCTGAGAAAAAGGGTCTTGACAGACGGACAGACAGACAGACGGTCAACAAAGTGATCCTATAAGGGTTCCGTTTGTTACCAATTCACGGCAAAACGGATGAACCGATTTAAGATGATTTTTTAGGCTTCTTTTTGTACGGGTGCCGCGGGAGCAAAGTTGCGGGCAACCGCTAGTAACGCAGCAACCTCAGCCATAGTTCGAGATGATTTCTTATTGACCTTGTGCATTAAATATACCTTGAGCCTCTAAGGGGCGCACTTCAATCCTTTCACTACACTGATTCTCTTACCGATGGTCATAGGCCCTTTTCAGAGCCACCATACCTCAACCTGGTCACTGACCAAGAAAGAATCAGTGACACGAAAAGCAAGCGAGCACTCGTAACGAACGGTTTCCTTACAGAGCTGGTGCAGTCGTACGAGAAGCAGGAGGGCGCGGAGGTGGAGACGAGCGCGGGCATGGCGTGGCGGCGGCGCGAGCTGGCCGAGGAGCTGGGCAGCGCCGCGCACGCGCGCGCCGCGCACACGCACGCGCGCGCGCTCGCCAAGCATCTCAGGAAGCGCGCCAGGAAGGACAAGCACGAGCCTCCACCTCCGCCGTATGGTTTTTTTTTAATCTATTCTCGCTTCATATTGGAGCAGCCCGCCTTACAGAAGATCGCAGCCATATAACATTACTTGTTTCAAATAGTGTTGTGTTCCTGTGTTGAGTAAGGTTGCCAGACAGAGCTCTTTATGGCGAGGGAGGGTTCGGGATCGGCAACGCTTGCAGGATGCCTCTAGTATTGTAAGCACCTCAGATGTATTAAAAAAAATACTTTGACCTCGGTGAAGTAGCGACTGCCCGTCTGAGAGGCAAGTGTTTGATTCCCGCTGTGGGACAAATGTTTGCATGATCTGCATTTTTTCCGAGTCTGGGTGTTGTTGTTCAGTTAACTCCAACAAGATGTACATATGCCTTTCATACTGTTTTTTAAAAGCTGCCACAATACTGAACGTAAAGATTTACACTGCAAAATATAGAATCCATAGCCTCCTGAAGATGAGCCACACACGTAGCATCCAGGTTCTGTTAGTGTATGCGTCTTTGACTTTTGAACTCGGATGGACCCGTAACGTTTCGTTATTTTCAGTTCCACCGCCGACGTGAAGAAGAAGGAAGGAAACGCAACGGCCGCCAGCGCGTCTGCTGCGTCTAGCAACTCGTACTACCAGACGCCGCCGGCCGCGGCGCAGGGCTACGACCAACAGTACGCACAGCCCTACCAACCGCCCTGGGGCTACCAGCAGCCCCCGGCGCCCTACCAACACCACCCGCACGCGCCCTGGCCGCAATACCCGAATTACTACTAGCGATATACCCAGGCTCACCCGCGTCCGACCATGCGGAACAATCGCTGATGTAAATACACTGGTTCGACTTCGCTTTCAATTTGCGTAGTGACATGCATCATCTGTGTATATTGCGTTTTATAATACATCTATCATTGGCGTATGCAGGGAGACGCAGATTGAAAGCGCAAATGGAATCGCACTAATGTAATTACACCCGATGATTTGTGTAGCAAGAGGATTGGCAAATTCAGACAGTTTCAGATTTTTGCTATAGTAACTTATAAGATGACGTAAAAAAGAATACAATTATGATAAGCTGCATATTTTGACCTGAATATTATGACATAGTTATTGTACTCATAATGGAATTGTTCATTATGAATCTATAATGGTAGTTTAGCATTTGGATTGCAATCTGATTTTGCCTGCTCGCTCCTCATTGTTGGACCATTGGATTCGCGTTTTATCCAAGCGCGCATGAATGTTGTTCGCCAACATGATCGTTTTATAGAATTTATATGATCGGTAAAGCGTGAATCTAAACCTAATAGACATTTTATCTTGACTAATTCAAGTGTCTTTATTATGAACTATTACTTAAGAATAAGGGCGGCTTTAAGTGAAGTATGTGTGTAATTGGTTAAAATGTTTATTACGCAAACTTACAAAAGTTCTTGCAATCGTATGTATTTCAGGAAATAAATAATAGTCTTCACAGTATACCGTGGTATTATTCTGATCCATCAGCCTTCAGTAAACTATCTAAAGCCTGCACACTAGATTGTACAACATTGGCATAATATACTTTATATGGGTTATACCCGTTCGATACACTGAGCTAATTAAAGCAACATAAAAATAATTTTGAAAAGCCATACATTCATACCCGTTCTGTATACTGCTTCTATAAGGTTCAAATTTGTATTGAAAAACTTGAAGCAGAGTACAATCAGTGTTAAAAGTGTTAACAGCTTTTACTATCCTCAGGTACCTATACTTACGATAGGTAGGTACCTAGCGTAAGGCGTAGGGTGAACTCAGATGGTAAAGATTTCAATTTGCAATTCTTGCGTTTTCTCGCAAGGACAAAATAATAAAAACTAATCTTGTTGGTTGTAATGACTAACAATAAGACAGATTTAAAATATTTACTTTTAAAACTAAAAATATTCACATTGTCAAATTCATTTTAGAATGGTATTTTAACAAACCGCCCAATAAACTAAAAATTAATATCAAAAATGTCCAAAGATCACCGCAAAGCAAGCGAATTTTACCATAACTATGGGCGTTTGTTGACAAAAAATCTAAATCCAATTTGGCTGGGGCTACCTAATACATTTAAATAGAAAAAAACACCTAATACTTTTTAACATTGAATAAAAATTATAAATCTGTGCTAAACACTTTTTTCTTTGACTTTTTCTTTGACACATGCAGTGTACCGAGCGTGTATAAAAATTTAATATTTGCATAACAATAGATTGTACCAAGTGGGTATAACCCCTTTATTTATTTGCAATTACTTATTTAATACCTACCTTAAAGAAAATTTTATAAACCTACTTTTATAACAAATCAAATTTAATACCAAAGGTAACAGGTTCTCTGAGAATGACTCGAATAACTATGATAATGAAAAAAAAACGCGAACTCGATGAGACATTTACAAGAAGTTTTGCAACACACGCGAGTCGCTACAGAAAAGTTTTAAAAAATCTACAAAATAAAATAAACTGCTATAACCGTCTATTCTAAAACGAATAAACGCTATTTATAACTTTCTTCACACAACCGAATTCAAGTCACTTTGTCATCATGCGCAAGCAGCTTTTGCCGCTTTCACCGCTGAAAAGAAAATAAAAAAGTTAATAACTAAAACCCTTGTGATTATAGCCTATGTCACCCGGACAATAATAACGAATCGATTAAACTCCAATAGGTATTAAGGCGCTATGAGAATCATAATAAACTGTCGAGTGGGCGGAGTGAAGTGACAGCGCTACGTACTATAATTGAATGCGGAAAGAGATAGCAAGCGTTAGAAGGCGCTCGAAAGTAATCAACGTAAGCGACATTTATGAAAATATCGATTATCTTAAAAACTAAGTATTTAAAAAAAAATTGTCTTGGACGTCGGTGCCTAATGCTATTGTCTAACACAATGTTAAAAAAAAATTATTTATGATTGATAGTTTCTGAGTATTTTCGAAAAAATTGTTGCAGAGGACCGAACTTTAAAAAATAAATCTATCGAGAAAAGTTTTACCAATCGCGTTTCTGTCTTTGATTTAGGTAAATAAAATGCTCAAGTTATCTTTGTCATAAAAATCAAAACTGTGCGTTTTGCGGTTATTGAGAAAAAACAGTTCAAAAATCATAAAACAATTTATCCCTCACCTTAAGCACTTCTACACTGGATGATGGGGATTCTCCATTCAAAACACTCTCTGAGATTCACAACTCCCAAGCAATCTTCAATGTCAGAGATTGCATTGATTACAGAAGTTATATTTTATAATGACACCCATTCGCCCAGTAGCATCTTTATAGTGGAAGTTTTAGTTATTATATTTTACAGACATGTTATATGTGTATTAGGATCAGCGCAGTTGGACTGAGTGGCGGCGAAGCGAGCGACTGGTTCTGGTAAATAAAAACAAAACAACCGCCTCTACCACGCGCTCAAGGCGCTTCGAGTCTTAGTGTGATTTTATCTGTATTTACAAGTTAATAAGGTTGAGTTTCAATTGTTTAGCGAGTCAATAGCTTGGCAACTCCGTCCGTCGCGTCGGCGCTACCCTGAGCCTTACCCTCTCTTTCTTTCCGTCGTAACTTCTTGCGTCGACGGTCAATGGCCGCTAGCTCTGCCTTCACTGAGTGGTATGTTTTGCGGAGATCCGAGAGACGCGTCGTCAGCATGTTGATACGAGTTTGGCAGTCCCATGAAGGATCTAAATTTAAATTAAATCATCACTTTGCGCAACAATAAATAAATAAATATAGAAATAAAATAAATAACACCACATTTTTTTTTACATGAAAAAAAAAATATTTGTATAAATTAATATGAAATAATGTGAAATAGCGAGCCATGACCGGACCGACAGCAAATTCACGAAGAGAATATAATACGTTCTAGTTGGCACTCGCCTGAGGGCAGAGTCCGTAACGTGCGTGAGTTAAAATAAATAAATATTCCGGACATATCACACACGGTTAACTGATCCCAAACTAGGCATAGCCTGTGCTATGGGTACCAGAGACTGATATACATAATAGATAATTTAACACCCAGACACAAAACAAACATCAGTATAACATGTTTTTTAGTTACTCCTCCAGTCACCGTCGGACGTGAAAAGTGATTGCCGACAGACCACGGCTTTATATGGATGATAAGTGACTCACCCAGCTCCACAAAGAAGTTGTACTTGAGCGTGGCCGTGCTGTTGGAGTGGTGGGAGGCGTGCTCGTCGGTGTCGCGGCGCGCGCGTCTGCGGCCGCGGCCCGCGCCAGCCGCTGACGACTCTGACGCCTTTCGTGATCTATTGCCTGTTCACCAAAAAAAAAATCATAGACTTAACAGCTGAGGCCCTATTCTGAGTTCTCATCTCTCACTTTTCGACTGTTAAAACTGAATAGCATAGGTACCGTTTTGTATGGTGTCACGAAAAGGCCTCTACATAAACCAGTAAAATATTCACGAAAAGTGATAAGTTAGAACTCACTGACATCTCAGAACAGGGTATCTGTTCAGTCATGGTACCCGAATAAAAAGTAGTCTATGTCACTCTTCAGCTTTACATATAAAACATGCAAATGGTTTATTCCAGAAATCCCAATCGAGTTGCTACAATTATGATAGCTGGGGAAACTGAAATGATAACACACAACACGTCACATACACGTCCCTGTGTCGTGTGTATCGGAAACTTCGAGTACCATGGTACCACAACACCCAGACCAGGAACAAATATTTACAGATAAGACTCGACCCACACCGACGCCATCGAGTTTCGTCCTTGAAAGGATGTAAAAGTACTGACCATGAGCTGATTTGTCCATATCTGCGGGCACATCATTTGGACGGCTGTTTTCGTCATCCTCGTCTTTGCGCTCTGAAGGACTATCACGTTCCGACATACGTCGTTCTCTGTAAAAGTAAGTAATTTGTAAGTTTCTGGGAAACTGCAAAACTGTTATACGTTCTACATAATGATCCTTACGTCTACTGAATAAACTGAAGTTTAAGTTTTAATATGAGAGAATCTATATATCCTTAAAACAGCTGTGGTTGCGAATCATTTGTTACACTGAACCATTGCCGTAATATCTTCAGACTATATCTGCTGTAATATTGGAGGAGGTAGGGCACAGCGAGATTTTCTCGTTCTGAATTGGAGCAGCCCGCCTGGAGAGGTACCTCCGCCTTACAGAAGATCGCAGCCAAATAACATTATTTGTATCAAATAGTGTTGTGTTACTGCGGTGAGTAAGGTTGCCAGAGCTCTTTATGGGGGGAGGGGGTTCGGGGTCGGCAACGCGTGCGTGATGCCACTGGTATTGCAAGTGCTCATAGGCTACGGTAACCGCTTACCGTACCGGTGGTACCGTACGCTTATTTGCCACCTAGTTGTATTAAAAAAAAAAAGACTGCTCCAGTGGGCGATAATTTTTTTACACTGTACTGTACTGATTCATGTGTTACAGTGTACCTTTGCGGCGACATCTAAAAATGCTGTAGTTGGAGATTCATTAGCCACAGTGTACCTTTGCGGCAACCTCTCCAGACTGCTGCGGTTAGATATTCATTAGTTACAGTGTACCTTTGCGGCGACATCTCGAGACTGCTGCGGTTGCTATCCGGCGTAGTCGGCGGCGTGTTGTCGACGAGCAGCCGGCCGCGGCCCCAGCCCGCCGGCCGCTCGCCCGCCGGCGCTGCGGCCGGCGCCGGGCCCGCCGGGTTCGGACGAGACGGCCCCTCTCCGTGCCGATCGTCTGATAAAATATCAAGGAGGATTAATTTTAATTTTATTTTTAAATATGGAGCGCGATGTGTGTACCTCTCTCTGTCATATTCATGGACGTCATATAATCTCTACTACCACAGATAACTTAATAGTTAAAACTGTTTCATTATTTGATAGACACAGAAAAATTAGAGATAAATGCGCCGCAGGGGGCAGAGGAATCCGAAGCAGTGTCTCTGGTAGAACCATTATAGCAACTTATTTTTATATATTCAATAAATTTCACCCGATGACATCTCGCACGCCTTTTGAGTATGGCCAGAGAGAGTGAAAAAGACGGTGCCAACTCGCACTCACCCCTCTGAACTAAGCACAGACTAAGCATATTTTATTCCGGTATCCATTGAGGAATCATGTCGAATATCGTTCCAGTACCTATATATAGTTCAGGAATTCACATCTAAAACTTTACACCGATCAGCTGTGTTAAACTTCTGTACTGGGGTCCTTTTCATTACCGTTAACTACAAATAACCTCTGATGCAGTTTACCTTTAGCGAGATGATGCGGAGGCGCAGACGCAAATGGCATATGAGGTCGTTGTCGCGGCGGCGTCGGTTCAGCGTCCGGCGCCGGAGACCCGGGGATTGTCTCCTCGCAGAGCAACAGAGATATATTGCTGTCCTCTTCTTGCGCGGGCGCCGGTACTACTGGCTGCGAGACGACAGGAGCGGCGGAGGTACTCGCGGTAGTGGCGACGCGACCGCTGCCCGCTACTACCACGCTTGCACCTGATAATTAAAAACTTTTAGACTATGAACTTTATGACGTAAGCGTTAAAGTTTACGTCTATTCATTTGCGCATTTTATATTTCTTGCTGAGAACATTACATCGTCCGATATGAAAATAATTTTCTAAGAGCATGTTTTATAATTTACTGGCAGTCGGTAGCACTTGGATAATCATAGTTAGATGGACAATATTTTTAAAAGACAAAGCAAAAGATAGCTGTATTATTTTCTGTAGTAGTAATCAGATTCTATGAAGATAAGTTCCTCAAACCCTGAACAAAATAAAGACGGTCAAATCCAAGTAAGACTTGCGACTTGAGGCTTCCGTACAAGGGGTATTACAAGCGATGAACTTATATTTCCCGATCGCTCTCATCACGGGCTTTGACTAACATACAGACGGACAAATAAGTGATCCTATAAAGGTTCTGTTTTTCCATTATGAGGTAAGGGAGAAATAATATTTAAAATCAGCTTGAAAGTTAACGCACTGTGTTTCCTCTCATTCTTGCATGCGTCTTCCAGCATGAGCAGCGACTCCCCAGCGCTCCACTCTCCAGGTGATTTTCCGAGGTGCAGCGCCCTCAGGCCCGCGCTGCCGGCGGCGGCGGGGGCGGCGCGGCTCGCCTCAGAGCTGGCGCCACTACCCCACTCTTCCATAGATAACTTGTCGATGATTAGCCTGCGACACCAATACCAACAACAAAAACAATTAGGGAGTTTCTGTGATCACATTAAATATACCCAACGGTCATATACATATTTCTGGACACTAAGATTCCCTGTATCGTGGGTAGGTATGATAAGCAATTAGTACCATGGTGTTCGATGCACATGGAACACTTTAGCCTTAGCTAGCAATTTTGGCTATGTAAACCGCACGAGGCAGGAATGCCTAGGCAGTACATATTCGGACAGAGATCGGTCCGCCCGCACTCATATCCATCATCATCATTTAGCATAAAGCGCAACGTAAAGTTCTAATAAACTATCATATCTCAGTATCCCACTCTAAGACACGCGTACGAAAACCAGGAAGAAATATTTGCGTATCAGTCGGGCACACGCCACCGAGGTTGTCTATTTGTGACAATGAATACATAGTATATCGGTGAGCTAAAAACATTGGAGAACTAAATCTTACCTTCTGCTAGAGTCGTCGGAGTCACTAGATTCGCTTCTATCTTCAGAAAGAAAAGGAATAGAAGAGGCAGGCAGCGGAATGTTCGCCAGAGATGCTACTGATTGATTAATGGCCGCCGACTGATTGATCTGGCTGGATAACTTCTGTATGGTGTCACTCAACACCTTATTATTCTTTCCGGCGACAACGTTCAGCGGTAAGTCCGTTGCAACGCTCTTCCTTCGTTCCAGAATGCTCAAAGGGCTTTGTAATCTTGGCGTCGAAGACCCCTCCTTCTTCTTTACATCTAAAGAATCCAGTTTAGTGTCCATAATGTTAGACGGTTCTCCGAATAAATCGTCCTTCTTGGCCTCGGTCTTCACCACTGGCCTGATAGGCTCAGTTTTTGTGATGCTGGTTCTGGGTTCAGGCGATATGGGCGATAGTTTGCTCTCAGGTTGTGTCGGTTTTAAGGTATCAGTTTTGGGAGTTACTGGGCTGGTACGGTTGTCCATTGGCGGTGGAGACATGGATAGTCTCTTGGCACTGCTGATAGCCTTGAGAAGTTTCTCGGCTATTTTCGGTCCTTCGGATTGTAGTAAGAAGCCGGGTGGGGGTTCCGGCAATACGTCGATCCGCGCCGGACTGTCAGGCTCTGATTTATCTTCTTCAGCGTCAATGAGAGGGCTGGAAGGTGGTTCAAACTTAGTCTTCAATGGCTCTGGATCCAATTTCATAGGAGTAACGTTAATGGGCCTCTCTTTAGGCTCCGATGAGGGAAGAGGTATGGACAGGAGTTTAATTTCACTTTCCTTCTCTTCTACTGTTTTCTCCTTAGCTTCGGCTAGAATACTTGTGCTAGCAATATCAGGCATTGTAATTGTCGTTGTAGGGTTTTCAAGTTTCCGAATCTCAACCTTCTTCATTAATTCAATATTTTCAGGTAGTTCGATCTTTTTGGGTGTTTCAGTCTTTTTAGCAGCTTCAACTTTCTTGGGGTTTTCAATCCTCTTAGTAAATTCAATTTTCTTGAGAGGTTCAACTTTTTTAGGCGTATCAACCTTTTTAGGTAGATGCACATCAGTCTTCTTGGGAAGTTCTGACTTTTTAGTTGGCTCTATCTTCTTGGTAAGTTCTATTTTTTTAGGAGTTTCAATTTTCTTAGGGGGTTCAGGTTTCTTAGTGGGTTCAATCTTCTTAGGGAGTTCAGCTTTTTTAGGGACCTCAATCTTTTTGGGGGGTTCTACTTTCTTAAGGGTCTCTGACTTCTTGGATACAGGCACATCGACTTTCTTAGGAACTTCTATTTTCATAGGTATGTCAATGTTCTGTAGTGGTGGAGGGCTATTTGGTGGCTTCGGAATGTTTTGTAAATCTATCATCATTATCGGTGATGTTTTGACATTATCTTTGATTTTGCTTTCATCTTCATCCATTGCTTTTGGTTCATCGTGAACTGATGAAGCTGACGATTTAGATTCCTCCGTGCTTCCTGCAGTCGGCGATGCTGGTTTTGACTCATCATCATCATCTTCCTTCATGGCGATATCCTCGGATTCGTCTGATGATTGTTCGTCATCAGCCGGGCTGTCTGGTGAATCGTCTATCAATTGCCGCAGCTTGGAAACTTTGCTCTTCTTGGAATAAGTTTCTTGGTTTTTGGCTGGGGTGAAACCTTCGAAAGTCGGACCAGAACTGCAGTCACCATGGAACGAATCATCGTCTAGCGAGAACAAGTCGTCTTTAGAGTCCTCTTCGGGGCTCTGCCTTCCGACGGCGGACGTAACGGCGAAGTCTCTGTACGGTGATAGAGATGGGGATCTGAGGCTGGACGTTCGGGGCTTCATTGGGTCCTCATTGATCTCCTCGCTCAGAGACTTGGAGAGAGTGGACGTGTATTTACTCGGAGATATGTCGTCAAAGATACGATGAGTTCGCTTTTTCTTCTCGTCGTGTAGTTCTAATTCGAACGGTTCCGGTTCCTTGAACTCGTAAACGTCCTCTTCTTTTCTCTTTTCAGGTTGAGTGGGTTCATTTGGAAGGATCGGTGTTTGAGTTGGACTTGTAGCAGTTTCCTTATCAGAGGGCTCTTGTTTGATTTCTTCCGGTTCTTGCTTGACCGTGTTGAAGCCTTTGAGCTCGGACCTGATTTCGTTGAGATCGTAGTCGCGTCCTTGGTGCGAGGGTGCGTTGGGGCGGGGTTTCTTGGCCGGAGAAACATTTGTTGGAGTCGAAATATTCCGCACGGGTCTCTTGCGGGGTTTGCTAGAACTGCTGCTGTCGCTAGACTTTGTATCCTTCGATCCTGGAGCTGTACAAACAGAATGAGTCAAATTACTTGAAGCATAACATCCCTCTTTTAGTAGGGGCTAAAAACAAAGTAATTTATCTATTGGGCTATTTGGTGGCTTCGGAATGTTTTGTAAATCTATCATCATTATCGGTGATGTTTTGATTTCATTTTAGTAGGGGCTAAAAACAAAGTAATTTATCAGAAAAATAAATAATATTCTTACTGCTAGCATTGGATTTGTCGTCTAACTTCTTGGGCGGCCTCTTCATATCTTCGTCGCTGTCCGAGGTATCGGAGTCAGAGATGGCTGACGATTCTGGAAAACAATATAATGGATAGTTTAATGGCATTTTATTTGTAACTATTATACTATCGTGAATACTACAAATATAAGAAAACCACATAGGTTATTTTAGGAGTCAGTATTACCTTCTGTTCTTTTAGCTCTTACGCGTCTGCTCATGCTAGATCCCTGTAAGAAAAATATGAATTAATACTCAAATTCTTGGAAAATAAGCGCAATTATGACCATTAGTAAAAAAACATACCTTTTTGTTCCTGGCCTCATTTTGCGAGACATTGACAGCAATGCGTTGTGGTTTGATCCACTCATCGTATCTAGTGTTCCAGCCGGTATAGTGTACTCGAAGCATGCCTTCCGCAGATATATCTATCACCTTCGCCTCATATGTAACCTACAAAACACCTCGCTTTTAGAAATATAGTGAGGCTATAGGGTATTTGACACAAACATTCTGAATATGAAGGGCTGTGCAGGAAACCCAAATATTGGTTAAAACTATGTATTTCAATATTTGAATTTGAGTCAAATGGCGTGCATCATACATCGAGATGATATTTTTCTAGTGACGTAAGTCAACACAAGTAGTTTCAGAACTATAGGTTCTCGCCAAGTCTGTAACGGCGTTCAATTTACTAAGTGAATATAGAAATTTATGAGTGCCAAATAAATGACATAAAAATAATTATTTAGTGCAACAACAGGCACTTTCCAAAAACAGTCAAATACCCTATCTATTTTAAACCTCAATATTAAAGTTTATTATTTTAACCTGTGATGTCCTACTGGAAGGCAATGGACGCGCGAGCTTCCTTCCAGGTTTTTCGATCTTTCGTAAAACCTTAAAAAAATGTTGATAATTCTTTTACTAAAATTTCTTCAATGAGTTATTCGCATAGCATAAACAAAATGTTACTGGGATCAAAAAAATATTTAAAATGGGAATGTAATGCAACGAAAGGAGGTATTGTTGGCTTATAATAAAAACTTGAACAACGGAAAATGTTTGAGGACAATGGGTGCAAGGTTGGAACAAAAACACAACAAAATATGCTTCATACACAATATAGAACGCTAGAGTACCTTTACCTTTGACTCCGACTGTGTGGGTCCATAGTATACTTTTAGTTTATCACCAACTTGAGCTTTGACACCAGAAATTATCCTTGGAGGTGTAGGATCTTTTGTGGAAGGCCTGCAAAATTAAATAATCCTGAAGTTAATTACATTTAAAGATCTAAACAAACTTGTGTTGAAATGTTATTCTTTTTCAGATTGTCAAATTAAAAGATGACGTATTTTTTCGGTTCCGACTTAGATGAGGTACAAGAACAAGCTTAGCAGATGAGGTTACAAATCACTTGGTAGTGTTTCTTTTTGCCTTGTTCAAGAGTAAGCAGGAGTAGGAGGTAGGGTATAGCGACATTTTCTCGCTCTAAATTGGAGTAGCCCGCCTGGGAGGTACCTCCGCCTTACAGAAGATCGCAGCCAAATAACATTTGTTTCAAATAGCGTTGTGTTCCTGCGGTGAGTATGGTTGCCTGAGCTCTTTAGCAACGCATTAGCAATGCTCCAGGTGTTGCTGATGTCAATAGGCGAGTAATCCTGTTTGCCTCCGTATAACATAAAAAAAACACGGGACTACAAGAACAAGCTTGGCAGAATTGGGTACAAATTCACCTCACTCGGTAGGCTTTCTTTTTGCGTTGCTCAAGAGCAAACAGGAACACGGTACAAGAACAAACTTAGCAGAAGAGAGTACATATTCACGGGAGTACAAGAACAAGCTAGAGGGTACAAATACAACTCACTCAGTAGTTTTTCTTTTCCTCGGACGTTTGCTGCTGTTCGAAGCGATAGTGTTGCCACTGCTCGCGGAATTGGCACTTTGGCTGCGGCGGCATTGCATCTTCTTCGTGAGGGGTCCACATCTGAATGACACAGAAAAAATCTTTAACCGAAGGAAGATTTTACACTGAGATTCTGCATTTCATCATAGATTTCTGCATGTCATCATGTTCCTTTTTTACGCCCAACAGTCAAATATATTCGTGACCCAACACACTAAGATTCCATGTGTGGTGGGTATCAGAAACTACGATTACCATGGTGCGACACCCAGATGGCAGATCATGCAAACATTTGTCCCACTGCGGTAATCGAACCCGAACCTATTGCGTCTTCAGTCTCGTCAGCTACGCCACCGAAGTCGTCTTTAGATAGATTAGTGATTAGGTTGATAACCCTAAAAAGGCCTTGGGAACTGAACTTGGCAAAAGAACTACTGTGGTAAATTTTAATGCACAGGCACTATTAAAAAGATATAAAGAAAGGAACCATTTATAGTTATTTATTGTTAAAATACGGATTTGCAAGCACAGTTAATATAAATGTGTATAGTAGGTTAATAATTTTAGGACACTATCGCAGTAGTACTGCACGCTCCGCTCATATCCAAGTGCGACCACGGAAGACCAGCGCTTTGGTATGATCTGCTCTGCCCTAGCACATGCTGAGTGGTGGCCATTTTTGTTACCATGTTGAATTGCATTTTTTGTATTGTGGTATGTTAAGTCTGTTTGTATTGGTAACAAAATAAACGTTTTTCTATTCTATTCTATTATCAGTTTGGTAGATTTTGTGTACTTCTAAATTGGACTGTTAAATTACCTGCAAGGAAGTCTTTAGATTACCTTGAAACTCTCCCTGATACGGAGCTATCACTATCGGTGGAGACATGATGTCGTCTAGACGCTCGTGACACACTGGGACCAGCACTCTCACCTGGAGAAGAACCAACAGGAATTGCTGTAAATATATAAATGTTGCGTAGTGTACCTATGAAATACATAACTACATCTATATCTATAAGGTAATTCCTAATATCCTACTAATATTATAAATGCGAAATGTTTGGATCTTTGTGGTTCAATCACGTCCGAACGGGCGAACGGGTTTAATTTAAATTTTGCACAGAGATTGATTAATCTCTGTGCAAAATCTCTGGAATGATGATAAAAAGTAGCATATATTATTATGCTATAATTTTTATCATCATACGGAAGCGAGTGAGACATATTTTTTTCGAATAGAAAGGGAGAGTCCTCTTTTTGTGCGTCCCTTCACTCTTTACCGTGACTATAATAAACATGAACTTACTTTTCGAGGACAGAGGTCTCCGTTTAGGCGTCCGTTCACTCTTCATCGGCGTGATAGCCCGCGCTTTAGATTGCGAGCGCGGCCGCGGCTTGTTGATCACAAGAACTTTCTCCTCGCTCGTGGTCGTCGATGTGCTCTTTTCCCGCTCCTTGTGACTATCCTTCTCTTTCTCCTTTTCCTTCTCTCGCTCCTTCTCTTTTTCCTTTTCTCGCTCCCGTTCCTTTTCTTTCTCTTTTTCCTTCTCCTTCTCCTTCTCACGCTCTTTTTCTTTTTCTTTCTCCTTCTCCCGTTCTTTTTCTTTTTCCTTTTCTTTGTCAAATAACCTGTTTAATCAAAATTTACACATGTCATCGCAAGAAGTTTCAAAACCACTAGAGGCACTGACAATGACGATTATGTCGTTGTTATTTAATAACAAGGAACAGTGATTCCTATATTCTTTACAATCTTAATATAAGAGATTACTCACTTAGGCGCATTCACGATAAGGGGCTGGTTGTCAGCGCTGTCTTCTTCGTCGCTAATTTGAGGTTTTTCCTTTTTGTCACCTTTCTCTGATTTGTCGTCCTTTTCACTTCTATCTGTCTCACTCTTATCTGAATCTTTGTCTTTGCCGCGCTGAAAAACAATGCTCGGTTTAACATAATTCAGCACAGTAATAATGAGTTTCTTATTAGAATAAATACATCATAAATAATTTAAAAATAATAGGTTAAATTACCATACTTATAAATTAATTTAAACTCTATTTTGTATACTTACCTATCTAACTACTATGCCTAATAAGGCCAATATAATTGATTTGTTTTAGGATTAGATTTAGAACCTACCTACTACACATACTAACAAATGAGATATAAGTGAGGAGTTCCTTCTTATATGTATCAAATGTCTTTGTATTTTTAGTTTTATTTTTTTCTGATAGAAAAAAAAAACTTATATTATATTATAAATGGTCGAACCCGTCTTGACGCCCGCGCCATAGTGATTTTAAAGATATCTCGAAATCCAAAAGTCGTAGAACGAACTACATTGCCTATTAAATAAATAAATATATAAATAAATATATATTCTGGACATTTCACACGGTCAACTGATCCCAAACTAGGCATAGCCTGTACTATGGGTACCAGTGACTGATATACAAAATATAATAGATAAATATTTAACACCCAGACACATAACAAACATCTGTGTTTATCACACAAATGTTTGTCCAGTGCGGGGATCGAACCCGCGACCTCTAGCGCAGAAAGCAGAGTTACTACCAACTGAGCTATGAGGCCAGTCAATTGTTGAGTGTAGAATTAGCCCCTTTCAGGCTAGTATACATAATATGATTCAGCTTGTACAGTACGATTATCAAGACTGCGGTTCATTGCAGTAGAATAATTGGATTATAAAGTAGGTTGTTTTTTGTCGCGGTTCCAGAGACATTATCCGGGTAATAGCTTCACCCGAACGAAATTCATTCCACTAGTTTGAGAGATAGAGCCTTCGGTTCATTCAGAGCTGCTTACCTGACTAGGCGGTCCAGTGGGAGTGGAATAAGCGGATGATGATGTAGGCGGCTGCTTGTCGCCGTCTCAGAGACATCATCGGGGAAATAGCTTCACCCGAACACTAGTTTGAGATATAGAGCCTTCGGTTCATTCAGAGCTTACCAGACTAGGCGGTCCAGTGGGAGTGGAACAAGCGGATGATGATGTAGGCGGCTGCTTATCGCGGTCTCGGATCAGCGAGCGGCCGGCGGGAGGCGTGCGAGCGCCGCGCGGGTGCGCCACCAGCGTCACGCCTAGCTTCCGGTAGAAATCTTCGAAGCTGTGTAGGAACCTGCAAACGGACGGTCCGTTGAGTAACTTGGTTGTTTTTAGCTCAAGATGATTCAAAATATGCATATACCATCCCGAAAAGTGCTTATTCTTTAAACAAAAAGAATGCTAGCGTAAAAATTAAGTAATATTTTTTTTTCAGATTTTTTCTGCGCGCTTTTTTAATTTTGATGTTTTTTGTATTCTTATCATCTTTGTAAGTATTTATTTTCGATCATTTCTTACGTTTTATAGTTATTAAACGTGAGAAAAGATCAAAATCAAGGTTACTACAAGGGAACCTAAAACAGCAGAATAATTGAGTTTGACCCCTCAAAACAGCTGATTTTTGCATAGTTTTAATAAGAAAATTTATGACCAATTAATTGGCAGGCAGTTCCGAGATAACATACATATTATGAATCATCATGTAATCAACCTAGTTTAGAAAAACCAGCACGGTTTTGTATGAGTGAAATAATTCTTCTAGGCTTGGTCGCGAGGAACAGGCATAGGTTCACCTAGTTTCTAAGACGTTTCAAAGTGATCCTAGTGATTTTATTGAAATAAACGCCTTTTGACTTTGATTTTGATATTGGCCAGTCCAATGTAATCTAAAGACAGACATACGATAATATTAAATTGAATGCAGTCGTAAAGGCGATTGCGTATGAATCAATTCTCCACCAGCGCCAGTGTCTTGAGATGTCTTGTAACATGCATCAAATGATTGTAAAGCACACATTGAGTAAAAAAATTGTTTGCACAAATTGCAACGTCTTATCCACATGACTTATTACATAGCTACTTACTTTTTATAAGCCTGCTTGCAAAGGTTTGTGATGCTTGTGGTAACTGGATGGAAGCCCATCTTGTCTGCAATTGATTTCCATTGGTTCTGATTCGTAACCCTATTGTAACCACCAAGCTTTTGCACCACCTGAAATCATCATTACCAAACAATAAATATAAAATACAAATTTTGTTTATAGTTTAGCAGATTTTAGTATAGTGTGTAAATAAATGCACGGAAAGTCTTACCCTAAATAATCTGTACAAGTCAATATCTCGGTTGGCGATAGTCGGGTTACGATTGAGCGGAGTTCCGCGATCGTCCATAAACTTATAAAGCTGAGCGACAAAATGATCCTTCTCCTCCCGAGGCTCATCGTCGGAGCTCTGAAACAAAAGATAAAGGCGTGAATATACCTTATTGTGGGCTCCTAGGCTAGACATAGAAAATCAACCTTATTTACTGTTTGATACGGCTCAAATTACACTGTGAGGCTCGATGAACCTTTGTAGGGTATGTGCAAAATTTTTTGGGTGCTCTATACTTTTAGCCATGGCTGTCCAAAGGGATGATAAAGGGATACACACATCGTCAGAAGTATTCCTCGGCTCGTTGAACAACGAGTCGCGGTCCCAGTGTGGGGGCAACACTCCGTTGTTGAGATACTGCAAGGCTGCCTCTACGCCCGCCCACTCAAGCGGTGCGCTACCTTTGCGAAACTCACGAGCCTCTTTCTTAGGGACTGTGTAACTGTAAAGATAAAGTTATAAAAAAATAATCATCGTCATTATATACTAGTAGTAAATCATGAAATATGGATGAGATCGCGCTATCAGTGCAGTAAGAACCTTTTATAATATCATGTACTACTTAATAATGTTAGGATAATTGGCCTCCAAAATACAAGTTTCTAACTTAGTTTGGAGGTCCATAATCTATAATGCTATTTTTCTTTCAAATGTACCTACCGCCTAAGACTGATATCACAAATGATCATTTTTTATCTTTATCTTTAACTTTGACCTGGCATCTGATTTGCGGCTGATCGTTTGCCCGAGTTAGGTAGACGCCATAGATCATAGGCCCTTTTCAGGGTCACCATACCTCAACATGGCCACTAACTTAATACAGGATGAAAAAGAAAGAATCAGTGACACGACAAGCAAGCAAGCTAGACGCCATGTGGCTAGAAGGTAGCTAACCTAAGAAGCAGACATGGGACCAAAGAGGCGTGCAGTCTCAATCTCTCCGCTTAGAAGAAAAACAATGATTGTCGTGTAACAGAATGTACAGTTAGTACAGTAACATCATTTTGAAAATTGTGAAAGTATCCTTTTTTTATTTTATGTTTTTCCCCTTTCGGGATGGCTATGGCATCTAGGCCTTACCGCCAAGTCTAACGTTTATTTTTCGTTTTTCTTTTTAGCCTTTCTTCTTCATTTTATTTCTTTCATAAATCATGGTCAAGTCGAGTTCAGTGTTAGTAAAGAAGTGATGGTGACTATCTTACTAAAACCTCGAGTGACCGCCAAAAAGCTCCGAAAAGTTTACTTCTTAGGTGACTGTACTCACTATCTGCCATCCTTGAAGGAGCGCACCAAATAGTCCTCCTTCACTTTGATCTGTGCTGTGGGTGCGACCACGAGCGCGGGGAAGGCAGGCTGATGCGGGCGACGCCTCTCCGCGCCGCTGGCCGCTTCCACCAACACCACGCGACCGACGTGAGGCTCGCGTTCCGCGCTGTCGGCCTTGATAGGGCGGGAGGGACCTTCGCCGTCGCTGTCATCAGATCTGTGTAACAAATTTGAGAGCTGGGTAACAAGCTGTATTGAGCCTTTAACCTTGAGGGACTTGGCATAAGGAGTATATGCGTATTCTACTCTGTATAACAGTTTGTGTTCTGAATTATTGTCTGATCTGATGTCTAATCAGATGTGTGTAACAAAATTGAGAGCTATGTAACAAGCGGTATTGAACCTTTAACCCGAGGGACTGAGAGCTATGTAACTAGCGGTATTGAGTATTTAACCCTGGGTAGGGACTATTAGGGTTTTGGGGTGACTAATGAAAGATGTAATAACGATTTATAAAACTGATTTTAATTATCGTTAAACTTTACAGGATTGGTGTGTGTGCTCAACCGCTACAGAGCGTGAATCCAAGCAGACTAACTAATACAAACTATGCATATCAATCCAAGCCTTCAGAAACAATAAGAACTGTTCTAGTGTTAATACGAGTAACTGAGAAAGTCTCATAAACTTAGTAGGGTGGGACAGATTAATTTTGTCGTATTCCAAAAGGGACTTGGCCTCCTTATGCGTTCCACCGTCTTTGTAAAGGTTTGTGTTCTGAAGAATAGTTTGATATGATGCCTACTCTACTCTCGCCATAGCGCTCTCGCGCGTGAGTTGGTCGCGCGGTTTCAGAGAAACTTCCTCCCGCGAACACTCAGGTTGTAGAACGATCACCTTGCTAAGATTTTCCTTAGGGACTACTAGGGGCTCTTCAAAAAGAGCGTTTGAACTTTTTAAGGGGTCGGCAACGCGTGAGTGATACCTCTGGTACTGCAAGCGTTCATAAGATACGGTACCACTTACCAACGGGTGGGACGTACGCTTGTTTGCCACACACAAAAAAATATATGTATAACTAAATCACTATAGAAGTTAATAAGCGCCAACACATGTTCTGTAAACCGTTATATACGAAGTGATTTTTATAATTAACTGTAGATGAAAGCTAAAGCTCACATAAAAAACCTATATCGTTTTTTAAAGTTGTTTCAGTATACCATAAGGGGTTTATAATTTAAGGGAGTATTTATAAGTATGATAATTCATAGCTTACTGAGCTCTGCCCCGCCTTCCTCTTCGTCCCGCTATTACCGGTGTGGAGAAATGTTCTGGGTGCGTAAGAGGCAGCTGATCTAACGTTTCACTTTCATTGAAATGTCGCCCACTCTTGAGGCACAGAGCTGATCGCCGCAGCGTCGTTATGTCACCATCATCAAAAACTGTGAACAAAAATATCACATTCATAAATTCAAGCGTAATCGAATACCGGACGCGCACTAATCGATTTTCTATTTGGAAAAATTTACGTGCGCTATAAAACGGCGAAGGAAAACATAGTGAGGAAAACGGCATGTCCTAGAACCTAAAAATTCTAAGACATTTAAAATGTGCACGAAAGGTGCCTCTAAGAGGCGCACTTTAATCCTTTCATTACACTTATTCTTTCACCGACGTTCATAAGCCCTGTTTAGGGCCACCATAATATACCTAATACGTCTAGGCGTTAGCCCTAAATAAAGAAGATTATACTTCAAAGTTAGTCACTAAACTAAAGCAGAGTTACCAAAAAACAATGCTAAAATTAGAGTAAAGGTCTCACTCACCAACAGTATATTGGCTGCAATCCTGTATTTTAGTGATGATGGCTTCCATGACATCTTTCTTAGGGTCTTGCTTCACCTCGACATTGCTGCCGATCCTTAGAGTTCCCTTGATGACATCATCATTCACTGTGATTGAGCCACCTGCTTTCAGTGTCACCTGTAAAACATAATTTAATTTGCTATCAGTACTGAATTTTCTATTTTGTTGAATTTAAAAGATAAGAATTATACCTAATACTACTAGCGGCTGCTCGCACGGTACTTTCATAAGAAGAAGCTTTCCTTATTCTTCCAAAGAGTTTACATACATATATGTATCTATATCCATACCAAATTTCATTTAAAACAGTTCAGCCGTTTAGTCGCGAAAAAAGGTAACAAACAGACAGAATCAATCAGTAATATACCGGGTGTAATAACCATCAGCTCACGTATACTGAAGGTACAGCTAAAGCTCCCTAAAACGTAGTCATGGAAAATAGCTTTTGGCTGAGACTTCATTCATATTAGAAAAAAAACGAATAATTTACATTTATTACGTATTTGTCAACCAGCAATGTACGCCGAACATTGCGGGCGTGTCGCCACATGCTGGCTATAGATGTTTTCTAGCCTCCAGTGCGTATTATCTTTTTACCAACGAGGACTCAGACTTTGCAGAGCCTACCAGAATAGCGAAGAATGGCTACCACAATTTCTGACCAATAAAATTTCAACCCTGATTTGAACGGAGCATACGAACATAGTCACCTCGCACTCAGCAATCACTATTCACATACTTTTTCCTGCTAATCACATACGTGATTATCATAAAATTGGAGCGCAGCTCATGGACTCCCAAATCTTTGTTTACAAATTAAAATGACAGATAAGCAGTCAAAATATGTCACAGGCCACGAAAGATCTTTTCGAAAGTAAATATAGCTAATAAGGTTTCATTAGTCAGCTTCCTCCTTGAAAAAAATAGGTACTCTGAAAGAGTCCCAGGGAATCACTCTTCCAATCATCATTCTCAATCAACATCAATTCTTAAACAAAGCAAAGAAAAGACCTCCATAAACACATGAGCATCTGGCTGTTCTTGGCCTTCACTTATTCTTATAATTTAAAAGTAGCACAGGTACAACTAGTACATAGCACACAAGTAAAACTGAAAAACGCCGCGCTCCGCTAATTTGCGTTATTCAAATAAGAGGAAAATAAATAGAGATAGAGATTTGTAAAAATAAAATAAATAGGCTCACAGCTATCATCCCCAAGGGTAGGTAGACACTCTCAGATCTCCAGACAATCAGACCCTTGAAGATGCCTAAGAGGGGTAGTCAAGAGGAACCTAACATAAACTAAAGTTCTTTGTTGACTTCTTGCTTTTAGCAGTTGCAACATTTGAGCAGTGTGGACCTACATCGACTTTTGAGTTGAAGGAAGGTCGCGGGTTCGAACCCTGGTCATGCAACAATGAATTATTGAATCAGTGTTGGCCTAGTGAGAGGTACACTGAATATTGTGCCGAAGTTCGTGGATTCGAATACCGGTCATGCACCAATGGATTATTATGCAGTTTTGGCCTAGTTGGAGATAGATAAATATAAATAAATAAATATTCCGGACATATTCACACGGTCAACTGATCCCAAACAAGGCATAGCCTGTACTATGGGGACCAGAGACTGATTTACATAATAGATATATATTTAACACCCAGCCACAGAACAAACATCTGTGTTAGTCACAAATGTTTGTCCAGTGCGGGGATCGAACCCGCGACCTCTAGCGCAGAAGGCAGAGTTACTACTAACTGAGCTATGAGGCCAGTCAAGATACGCCTCAACTCGTTCAATAATGAACTTTTAGAGCCGTGTTAGGTGGGCTATGCAGATATGCCGACTTTAATTCTAGAGGTCGTAAGTTTAGCAATTACTTACTTTACATTTGATATTCCTTACAACTTTCTTGACCTTGGCTTCACAGAAAGCACCCTTGTACTTGGCACTGACATCAGTGCCTACAGGCAGGTAAGGAGGGTCATCGCCCTGCTGAAAAATAAACACCAAAATCAAATTATTAATAAGGTTAGTAAGAGGGTAGGGGAGAGGTAGTAGAATGGTTTTTTAAGCCAATTTTTTTTGGAGCTTTTGGTGGTATGCCTGACCATGTCAGCTCCTTTGAGGCCCCTTTTTCTACTCCATTACCTATTTACTAGGCTGGAGGCGGACAGGTAGAGCATGCTAGCTGGGTCCGATGTCGGTGCTTCTAACACACCCTGAAACAGGCCCATATCAAACCAGTAGACTTTAAGAACCCTATCTCACTCATCCCTCAGATCTCTAGAACTAATCACTAGATGCGCTCCAGGCGCATTAGGTGGTAAACATCCTCAGTAATCTGGCATGTTTTGAAGTCCTAAGTCCAGCTTCACTATTTTAACCCTTAACCACTGACGTACGAATGACATTCGTCGTAGAAACCGTTATTCGTTCATAACTTCGTTTTGCGCAGGAATACGACTTTGTCGTTTTTGGTAGTTTCCTAGGCGCCAGTGACGCTTGCGCAGCGGGGGAGAGCGGACTCGTAGTGCACGTCTATATAGGTGAGTTTGACGACCTGACGTATCACATTCGTATGGTCAGTGTTAGTGTAACTTTTTGAGTATGTTGTTTATTTTTGTTTTTAGTTAAAATGTAAAGTTAAATAGTAAGTGATGTAATACTTCGCCTGGGCCTTCTACATCTCGTAAAATACAGCGAGTCCAAGCTTGCAGCGGTAATGGAGGAGAAATAATAGAATCTTGGCTATATGAGTCTGATGAATCATCGGCAGGTGAAGAGGATTGCATTCACTCGGACCGCGGAAATTCTTCGGAAGAAGAACCTTGAAGAACTGTTATATGTGTTTCAAGCAGAAACGACGTAGAACCCATTACAGGTGTTCAATGAGTGGTCAGCCGATCTGCTTGCAGTGTTCAAGACTGACCTGCAACAACTGCCGTTAAAAAGTGCCTGGGAAGCTGATTAGCTGATGATGTGTTATTGATCTCATAAAAACCATCCTATTAACGTAATATAACAAAGAATAAATTGCTATAATTAATAGAATTTTTTTAAGAGATTATTTAAAATTGTAAGTGTTTGTTTCTATATCTCTATGTATTAAATTCTTTATACTCATAGAAAAATATTGATCAATAAATATTTTTATTGTTTTATTTATCTCTGTACCTTATATATATAATGTACAGAGATGTTCTATTATATAACAAGCAATAAACACATTAATAACAAATAATTATTGCCACAGAGGTATTTAAAAACACAGACGAATGTCATTCGTACGTCAGTGGTAGTGTTACGAAATTACACGTCAGTGATTAAGGGTTAAGGAGCTGGGCTGGCATAGGGGGACTATGCACAAAACAACCCACAGCAGGAAGTCAGTGCAGGTCTAACCACCCCTCATTAGAATTAGTCTCATCAGAATTATAAAAGCCCTGAATTCAATATGCCCAGAACGCAATCTAGGAGCGATTACTATGGCATGTTGATTTATTTTAGATCTAACAAACCATGGTATATGAGATGGCTCACTCATGGAAATACAAATCATCTAAGTAAAAGTACTTTGAAAACAGCATTGTAAACTATGAACTGTTTCTCCGCTGAATGCAGTGAGATTGTAGTAGGTTATAACATAAAATTTATTTACCATTTTTCAGCTGGAACTGTATCTATTGTGTAACCTGAAAAAGAAAAGATGATGTTAGCTCTCTAATGATGAAGAATTAGCAATAGCAATGGACAGACACAATGCAGACCGATAAAGAATGTACTTCTGTAGGTAATTGTGCTGGTGACTGTACCTACAGCAACAACAAAGTAGGTAGGTACTGCCAACAACAATCCACTGAATAAGTCTGATGCTAAAAATTTATAGAATCACATCTATTCATGCAGGAATACTAATGATCAGAGGTGTTCAACACAAACTTCGAATAAATTAGCTTCAACAACTTCAACAAGCGTTTATTAAAAAGAAAGTCGATTGCGCGGCAAAGGCGTACGCTGGTATTTACTTACACGATAGGTATGATGTAGTTTGCGTACGATGATAGTGTTAAAAATAATGATACACTAAAACGATTTCCATTAGAAGTTCTTCAATAGGAGGAGATCTCTAAAATTACGGATACGGAGTCTACGACATCCATTTTCGCTTTTTTCCACAAACAGACTGACTGAAACAGTCTCACTCAAAGACTCACTATTGTACATTATTAGTCTGTGTACACACGCAGTAGACTGACTCACTTTTTTTTTTAATGTTCTTCCCTTTCGGGCAAGCTATGGCATCTAGGCCTGACCGCCAATTCTTTCGTGTATTATTTTTTTTGATAATTTGTATAACTATCTTCTTTTTCTTTCGTTAGTCATCGTTAAGTCAAGTCAAGTTCAGTTTTAGTAAGATACGAGGGTGCCTATTTTTTTTTTAAATCTTTATTTTCTTAAATTGTGGGTTTTGTCACATAGTGACACTATCTTATTTAAACCTCGAGGGACCTCTTGGCGCCAACTCGAAAAATGACGATACACGCAATCATTTCATTTCTCTTCACTTGTGCAGTTTACTCAAACAATATTACGTAAAACACCACCATAATAACATAATATTATTCAATTGAACACTAGTTTTGTAAAATAAATTGAGAGCACAACATCAGTTCGCAAATCCTCGCAAAAATTCCTGACTGACTGACTCACGCACGCACGCGACTGACTTTAAGCCCCTCGTCCACGACGCTACGCAAAAGTGACGGAACTCATTAGAAACTAGAGTTGCGGACTGATTGTAAACTCTGACTCGTCCACGACGCTATTGGGAATTTCCTGAAACTCAGTCGCTCAGTCAGTACACAATTTTATGTGTTGGAAGGCCCCCCACCTGATGGACCGAGACGACATTGTGAAAGTTGTGGGAAGTCGGTGGATGGAGAACCCAAGACCGTTCGTCGTGGCTACTACTTGGGGGAGGTCTATGTTCAGCATTGGACTTCATCAGGCTGATGATGATGATCTAAAGCAGAAGTTTTTTTTCCCATATTCTTTAATGAAAGAATTGATAGATATGGTTGATAGATCACCTCTCGTGTGAAATACATCTTATTTTTTTAATCTGTATTTGTAATTTCAGTTATTATTTTTTTTAGTCTGTGTTTATTTTTGTGACACAAATGAACATTGAACACGTCAAAATTAGTTTTCTGGCGAAATTTAAGGAAATACCTATGTTTTGAAAATGTATTTACTGACGTTCATGGATTTTTGGATATCGTAGAAATACCTTTAAAATAATACATATTAAAGTTTTAGTGCGGGCTTAAATAAATTTACTCCAAAATGAAGGCAATAGTGGCCACTGTGATCAGTCTTGCCCTTAGCACTGTGGTCATTGGAAATGCATACTACCAGAAGAAGCAGTTTTACCCCTCAATAGTTTATCTAACAAATTCCAACCCAAGCATGGCAGTAAGTAATATGAACGGTTTTGGTACCATCAATGCATAGGTCTAACCTAGTTGAAAATTCTAGATTTTCCAACAAGAATGTAAACTAACTAGGTACTTCACAACAGCTGTACCATTCATTAATAAACAGTATCTTGCATTTATGCATTTACATCTATTTATCATTTATCTGTCTTTGGAGTTACTTTGTTTTCTAAATGTTTATTCTTTATTTTGTTTTGTTTTTCTCAGGTCATGTATTTGCAAGGTTTTATACTAGTCCTACTGGTTGGTAAATTGCTAAGAAAAATATTCTTCGGTCAACTTCGACCAGCTGAGTTTGAGGTAAGGACAATTCTCCACCATGGAATATTATTAATGTCTGTCCAATTATTAGTATTCCCTGTAGCTATATTAATTTATTAAAAATATAATTTAAAAAAAAGCTGTGTTGGCCCAGTGGGGCGTACCCCAACTTTCAATCCCAAAGCCGTGAATTTGACTTTAGTCATTTAGGAATGAGTTTTTCTGTTTGAAAAATTTTGCACATGCATAAAAAGTGTGAAGGAAATCATCATGAGGAAACCAGTAAGTATTCTCATAAGCGGTGTTGGGCAGGTTGCAAGCCTGCATGGAATATTAACTCTGCAAAATCTGGGCATGTTCCAAATGTCTGGATGTGTGCGAGCTTAATATGGGTTTAAAAGTCGTGAGCCTTTATATGTTTGTTATTTTTTTTTCTAAATCCTTTTAAGAGATATCCAGTGACATAATTTTTTAAACTTACAACTGTTTTCAGCATTTAATAGAAAGGTCATGGTATGCCATAACAGAGACATGCCTGGCATTCACTGTGTTCAGAGATGATTTTAATCCGAAATTTATAGCTCTGTTCACGGTACTACTGTTCTTGAAAGCATTCCATTGGCTGGCGGAAGACAGAGTTGACTATGTGAGTTTATTTTATTAATTACAAAACAAGCATTGTGTGCAATTAGAACACCACTGTGTGCATGTAAATAACCACTTATTCTTTCTAATAGCACTTCCAAAATCAAGATATACAGCGTGAGTTTTTTTTCAGGGCCACCTAGGCGAACTCCGACCACGTGAGAGTAATCGAAAAGTGTTGTTAGGTGTTACGGGCCTTTTGATTTTGAAAAAAGATTTGAAAAATAAGATCTGCCTAAAAAAAATTGTTTTATTTTTAGTTTTGCACAAAAAAAAATTTTCGATGCGTTTTTTTTTGCATTTCTGTGTTCTATGTTTGATAATAAATACAATTTTAATTATATTTATTATCAAACATTATAATTTTAATATTGGAGGAAAATTATAATTTTGAAGGTGTTCCAACAACTTTAGACACATAGTTATCATACATTTATTTATTTATTAACAAACAAAGAACCCAAAAATGCAAAAATTTTTTTTACAAAAACCTGCATTTTCTGAGAAACTGTAAATAAATTAAAACTTTTTTTAACGCTGATCTTATTTTTTTCAAAATCGAGCCCGTAACTCCTAACATCACTTTTCGATTACTCTCATGGATTCCGATTTCGCCTAAGTGGTTCTGAAAAAAAACTCACCCTGTATATATACCTACAAATATATACAGTGGTGGTCATCTAATTAGAAACACCTAGTCACCTGACATTTTTATAAAGTAACTAACATTATTATAGCATTTAATAGGAGGTATTTTTTTTTTCACTACTTTACAATGTACTTTAATATCTCTAGTTTAATTACAAGCAATAATATTTGACAACCAAGACGAGAATAAAAATAAATATCAGTGAAACAAAAAGTATCAATATCGTTAGGACTGGCAGAATGGACAACTAATTAGAAACATTGTATGACTTGGTTTGAAATTTGATTTTTTAAACTGAAATACAGTTCTCACAATTGTCAATCACATTGTAAATATTGCCGCCATTTCTAACTCATTACGAAAAGTTACTATTTATTGTTGTTTTATTAAAAATGGGTAAAAATAAGAGCTGTGATGCAGCAACGAGAAAAAATATAGTGAATTTTCATTTAAAACAAAAATGGAGTTACAGAAAGATCGCCGATTATTTGGAATGTTCCGTAAAGATGATATTTAACGCCCTCGCACATTTCAAACTACACGGAACATCAGATAACGTGCCAAGAAAACTTCGGCCCAGGAAGACTACAGTTCAAGAAGACAGGCTTATGCTTCGATTAGCTAAGGCGGACCCCTTTAAAGGATCTAATGTTATAAGAAAAGAGGTATTTTCAGAAGACGATCCTCGACACGTGTCCACTAAACTAGTTCGTAGACGGTTGGTTGAAGGAAAATTGTTAGGAAGGATCGCTAGAAAAGTACCACTACTAACCAGGCAACATAGAGAAAATCGTCTAGCATTCGCTCGCAAATATGGCAGTTGGACTATTCATCAATGGAAAAAAGTTTTGTTTTTAGATGAAACTAAAATTAATTTGATTAATTCCGATGGAAAACGATATGTACGACGACCAATAAACGAGGCTTTGAATAACAAGTACACTAAAAAGACAGTTAAGCACGGTGGTGGAAATGTAATGGTGTGAGGATGTTTCTCAGGGTACGGGATTGGTCCCGTGAGAAAGACTGAAGGGCAAATGGATCAATATCAATACAAAGAGATCTTGGAAGAGACAATGATTCCATATTCCGAGGAAAATTTGCCAGTAACTTGGATATTTCAGCATGACAACGACCCAAAGCACACAGCACGCAGCGTTAAAGCGTTTCTTACAGAACAATCCGTGACAGTATTAGAGTGGCCTGCCAATAGTCCGGACTTAAATCCCATAGAAAATTTGTGGCACACTATAAAGACCAACCTATCGCAGAAACACGTTACTAATATTCATGGACTTACAGTGCATTTGAAGACGCTTGGAGAAGTATTCCTGTAGAAACTTGTTATAAATTGATTGAATCAAGGCCGCGTCGCTGCAAAGCTGTTATTGATAATAAAGGCTACCCTACCAAATACTAATTGTCTAAGGATGTAGTATTTTTAGTATTTTTCAAAACTATTGGGGTTTTGTTCAAATTAAAAATGATTTAAGTAATGATTTTTTTGGTGTTTCTAATTAGTTGTCCGGATTGTATCTCGTTTTTTATTTTGTTATTAATATAACTTTCAGTTTTAGAAAAACAACCGTTGTTTTCTGTTATTAAAATGGTATAACAATGCAATATAATATCCGATACATCGATTTTAATACGTAGGAACACTCAATGATACGTTAAAAATTATTTCGAAAGGGAATTTGCAATAAAAATATAAACCCAGGTAGGTGTTTCTAATTAGATGACCACCACTGTATATAAGGTTGCCTGGCAGAGATCGCTCTTAGCGATAAGGCCGCCCATTGTATTGCCGTGTAAATTTAATGTGATCTTATGTATTATTTCCGTATGGTGATCAATAAAGTGTTATCTATCTATCTACTATTAGCCTGCTGTGGCCTAATGCTGGGAAAATCCTTGCCTTCATTTCTCCGGTTATTTCAGTCTTGTGATAATAGAACCCCCTATACACCTCCCAACCAGTGGTGCCAGCAAGAATTTTCTTCTTTTGCAAAACTAGGGAGGAAAAATTTGTTAAAAAATTTAGCTTGGCTAATTAAGTTAGCCACATGAAATATTGCCTTTGATTGTAGGAAGGTGTGTAGAGGCTTTTGTCCCCACACTTTTTTTGAAGGAGTTCAAGATAAAGATCTAGTTACAATTATTTCTTTATTTATGCTGCACTACCGTGAACAACTTTTTGTTTATTTTTAGATGGAGAGAAGTCCGGTGATAGGCTGGCTGTTCCACATAAGAATTCTGTCCCTACTGATGTTGCTGGCACATGCAGATTTCTACTTCATTCACCATGCCTATCAGTTCACGGCTTCCAAAGGACCATCTGTACAACTGGTCTTTGGTTTTGAATACAGTATATTGATTATAATGATTGTCAACATATTGATCAAGGTATTGTGCTTATTTACTCTTTTAACTATATCTTGTGCTGAATTGATTGGGGCAAGTTTATAAAAACAACCTGTTATTTTCTGTTTAGTTCATTGACTGGTGATATGACAAGTTTACCTAAGAATTTATTAGTTGTTTCCATTCCCTCTGTTTTTCTCTTACAGTATGCCCTTCATGCCATTGACTCGCGCTGGGAGGCGCCATGGGAAAGCAAAGCGGCAGTTCTCCTTTACACTGAACTGGCAATTAACTTTTTCAAAGTGTTGCTTTACATTGGATTTGTAGCAGTCATGGTCAGGATATACACCTTACCGCTGTTTGCTTTCCGACCGATGTATGAAACAATGAGGTGAGTTTATTTGTACTTAGAATCAAAGATATGGTCACTATTGAAATAACATGAATGTAAGAAATAGAAAATGTTTGTATGACGGAAGACTTCGGCGGCGTGGCAGGCGAGTGCCCGGCTGAGCTTGTTCTGTAAATATTTTTCTAGATCTGGGTTTACCGTGGTACTCGTGGTTTCTGATGGGATTCCTAGTCAGAACTATGTATGTGGCTGTTAGGTGTTATTTTTTTGTGGTGTTTTATTACTGCTGCGGCATATGCCACATAAATGTTGGTGTGGCCTTGATACCGTTCAGAAAGGCTGCTCTGGAAAATGGTTTGGCTCAGTCGTGGTAAATATTGTTTCATTAAAATTATGGTTGAGAAAACTACCTCTTCTTCTTCCTGCCCTTGTCCCACATTATGTGGGGTCGGCTCAACTACTCATGCCATCTTTAATACAGTCCATCCATCTTTTCTTCGGCCTTTCTCTAGTCTTACATCGATCCACATTCATACCTAACGGAAGGTAGGTTGAGAAAGTACCGTAGGTTTATTAATGTAGGTAGGTAAGTACCTACTTGTTATTGTTGTTTTATTACTTTGTACGTAAATAGTACAAAAATGCTGCCTTCAAGCAAGTTAATAGTTATTGCAATTATCATAAATTGTATACTTATTGTTAAATTCGCATGATTTTCGTATTATGTTTTTCATGGCCATCTACAATCATTTCTGTACCTACATTGCTAACCAACCTTACAAGTACTTATATTATGTACCTTATTATGCAACAAATTTACCTTTATTTCGGGTTATTTTTAATTTTAATGAGCACAGTTACAATTGTTGCCTGAAAAAGTTATAATTACCCAACCCAATAGTCACGTGGTCGTGAGTTGTTGTTATTTCATACTAGCTTCCGAGCGCGGCTTCGCTCGCGTGGTACCTAAATAAAAAGTAGCCTACGTGCTATCCCAAACTATAATTTATGTCTATGCCAAATTTCATCCAGATCTGTTTAGTCGTTCTGACGTGATTGAGTAACAAACATCCATCCATCCAGCCATCCAATCTCTCGCATTTATAATAGTAAGATTATATCGGTGCGTGTTGCTAGTGGTGTCGCTAACTATTTGTCTCATACACAAGCTCAAAGTCACGCAGAAATAAATGATACAAACGTGATAAAATCCGAAACGAGGAAATCTGTAGAAAAACCAAGGTCACCGAAAGCTCTTCGAATAAGCAGATTGAATTTGCAGGGGGCCTTCAAACGTCGGGAATAAAGGTTCTAGAATGGCGACCACGAATCTAACGACGCAGAGCAGGCAAAAGGCCCCCCACCCGATAGACCGACGACATTGCAAAGGTTGCGGGAAGTTGGTGGATGGAGAAGGCTCAGGGCCGTTTGTCGTGGATGTCCAGCAGTGGGCTTCCTCAGGCTGATAATAATAATAATTTAAAAAAGTACTTCAGACTTGAAGACTATATTAGTATGAACAAAGGGACGATAGGCACAAATAAAAATTGGTGCATGCGCATCCAGTGGTTGATTATCGCACAATCCCAACTCTCAGATAGTGCGTTCACGATGCTGTTCCTGCTGCTGTCCCGAAACCTTCTTCTCAAAGATGCGCATCTGCTATGATTATGATGATGACGATAATATATCGGTGTTATTTGTTAATAATTGCAGGAGCTTCAAGAAAGCCTACAATGACGTTGTGCTGTCCCGACGCGCCATTCGCAATATGAACACGTTGTACCCCGACGCCACGGCCGCCGAGCTCGCGGCTGCTGACAACGAGTGCATTATCTGTCGCGAGGAGATGCATACAGGTAATACAATCTTACAACTCGGTTGCTTCTAATTCTAATTGGGAGCGTTTAGATGCACTGAATTCCCGCCGTGGGGTGTTTTGTGCCAGCCAGCACAGCTACTTAAAATAGCGAAGCAGGACTTTGGGTCGTTGGTAAAATTTTTTCGGTATCACTGTATGTGGTCGTTGTCTGGGATCCGCTTCCGAGCACGCCCCACAGACCTTTATGTGGCCCTGGCCTCCTCCGTGGCTGCACAGTGCGAAATTACGTGCTCTACTGTTTTTTTCTCCCTGTAAGCAGGCAGCCCTAGGACACGCCGGCTTCTTCACGATGTCTCTTCACCGTTTGAGAGGACTTGTATAGCGCACGTTAATAAATTTTCCGAATGGAAAATACGTTGGTGCACGACCGGGATTCGAACTCACGACCTGTGGATCGGAAGGCGGGGCCATTACCACCACTCTACCAGTGCTAAAAAAGGACACTTTTTCCTGTTACCGCGCAAGAGACGCCGCGGGCAACCGCTAGTTATTCATAAATGCCAACATTGATTATAGAAATAAGAGTTTCATACGTTGTTTTAACCTACCTACGTGTCGTTGAGTTCATACGTGGCTTATCGTTCATTGCACTTTTTGTTCGAGCATTTATTGAAGAAATTAAAATTACGAGAACTAAATACGACACGGAACATAAGTTCAGTGAAACTATCAGTGGCTCGAAAACGGTATGGATAATTGTTAGTTTTCAGGTCGAGGTTGCCTGAATTTGCATTATTATGATTTCACACTTTTTGGGGTTCCGTTAATAAGCAAACATAAAAAAGGAACTTAAAAAAATACCGTTAATAGGCAACCTCCAGACTGTCTGTCAGAAAAAGAACTAACTAATCGAGGATTTTATCCAGAAAAAATAAAGCAAATTTCCTGGCATTTCTAGTTTTCAAGACAAACAATAAATTCCGTAATTTTACCTGCTCGTAATTCAGTAAAAAAAAAACAGGCGGAATTCTCGGCGCGTCTGTTAAAGAACCTAGCCGGCTTTATTTAATTAACTGGCAAGTCAGCTGTTGATTATGTTAATCGCCTATTTGGCAGAAATTGTTTTTATTGATACACGGCGTCTTATTGCCTTTCAAACGCAAGCGCAACAGCACTAATTTACACGAATTTCAACCATAAATATTTGAGACTGTCAACTTAAGTCACCGCCTAATCAAAATCGCAAAGTTGATGGTACGTGGCATGACATGACGAACATTCCGGGGACCTAGTCTGCCAAGTCAATGGCTTTCTATAATGTCGAAAATGCAACAAAAAATATTTTTTGTTGTGATAATTATAATTTATTTTACCATTTCTTTTAATTATATCTAATATTAATTTTATTCTTAATACATAATATACTAACGTTTAATTTATTATTTGACCAATAAATTGATGATTCTTTAGTATTCTTTTTTTTGCTTATGCTAAGTGGATGTACCTATTATAAAAACAAAATTAAAGTCTCCTTAACACTTGAGCTTTGTGGTGTCGATTTCGATCGATGTTTGGTCCGTATTGTATATGCGTTACCGGTCGTTTTAATCTGTGGTCATATAGTATATCGTAGTTGTTCTCTTCCTTCTCTTCCGGCGGCAGGGGGTAAGGCGCCCTGTGGGCGATATCCATTGCCGGTGCCGTGTCTGCAACAGTGGGCAGACCATCGAACACCGCATGCACAGGGTCCGGTACAAAGCCGCGACCGTGGCTCTCTGCAGGATCCTTGACAGTCGTTTTTACACCGCAAATTCTCCTGCCCACCGTTCCTGCGAGGACGCCTACTAGAAATCCAGTCAGTGCAATGACTACAGCAATAATTACTGTCACTGTGTTTGTGTTACAATTGTAGGTATCTTCTTTGAAATGCTTTGCAGGGCATTCGTTGGTCTGAGTGGTGAGTTCTACAGCTTTATTTACAGGATGCATAACATATTGTTGTGCAGCGTCTTTTCCCGTCACGTTGTTCCCTACATTTCGATTATTTGTCCCATTTCCACCTCGCGTGTCCTCTGTCTGAGTGGTGAGTTCTACAGCATTCTTTACAGGATGCATAACATATTGTTGTGCAGCGTCTTTTCCCGTCACGTTGTTCCCTACATTTCGATTATTTGTCCCATTTCCACCTCGCGTGTCCTCTGTCTGAGTGGTGAGTTCTACAGCATTCTTTACAGGATGCATAACATATTGTTGTGCAGCGTCTTTTCCCGTCACGTTGTTCCCTACATTTCGATTATTTGTCCCATTTCCACCTCGCGTGTCCTCTGTCTGAGTGGTGAGTTCTACAGCATTCTTTACAGGATGCATAACATATTGTTGTGCAGCGTCTTTTCCCGTCACGTTGGTCCCTACATTTCGATTATTTGTCCCATTTCCACCTCGCATGTCCTCCGGTTGGCTACCAATTAGATTGTGGTAATAATGTGAAAATAATTGGAAGTTTGGAAGTTTTCTAACGCCAACTCTTAGTTCAAATGAAGTGGCTTTTTTACCAAGTGAGAACAGTTTACACATCCAAGTACCGTCCATCGTGACATTAGGTACTATATCTTTCGCTGATGTGTAGATATCTGTATGGTTGGAAATGGTTAGTCTTACACGAAAGTGTTTTAGCTGCATATTTTGTTTGTCCCAACAAATTAATCCATGCGGTATTGATGTATTCGAATGTATTCTAAGATTAAAAGGTTCATTTATTGTGAGGTGAGGTCGGGTGTTGTTGATGGCAGATACATTTCCTCCAGACGCCTCCAAATGTATCGTGTACGTAGAAGCTGAAATTATAAGGCCATCATAGCATTAAATCATTATCGAACGAATGACATCGTTTTCATGTTGGTTGCAATCAAAATTAAAAACCATTTTGATATCAATGTAAACAGCGAGTGCTTAAAATGAAATAAAAACTTTGTTACCAACGTAATTTATGTAACATGTAAATTAAATAACGCAATACCACAGGACAATAAAAACACAAAACAAATTTAAGAAAATAAGAGGTTATTATTTATTTACTCACCACATGCCGCCCCCGGCTTCGCTCGCGTGGAACCTACATAGCCTATATGCAATTCTAGGTAAAGAACTTTATCTATTCAAATTTTCAACGAAATCCGTTGAGCCATTACGGCGTGATTGAAAAAACAAACATCCAAACATCTTCTTCTTTTTTCTTCAGAACAAAAATCTGCTTATGGTTTTCGTAACAAACAAAAATAGTAGGTAAGTTCCAACAGAAATAAACAAATTACCTGAGTATTTCACTTGTAAAACAAATAATATTATAATAAACACTAATCGCACCATATTGCTTTTTAATTTGGTTAATTGAATAAGAATAAACCAGACTTTGTAATACTTCGCAAATCATGCGACAAATATAATGTTCTTCCCCGACTCACGATCGATTTTCCTTGTGTAACCTAGTGCGTACCTATCTTGAAACAGTCATAGTTATTAATAATTAAGTATATAAAGAGTATTTAAATTTAATGGTACAATGTCGTTTCCTAGTATTATTCCAATTTTATATACCTACCAATTAGAATGGATAATTAATTTTAATTTATTCATTTTAAGTTTTTCTGATAATTTTTGAATATGGTTGTATTATAATTAGAAAAGACATATCACATTAATTAGTGACAAATCTGCAGTGTGCCTTCTACTATTTGCATGCCAGTAATGGCAAAACACGTAGGCCATAATTAATTTATATTGTAACATCATTGCATGCTCACACCATGTTAATACTCATGTTTTGCAAATAAATGATTCTTATTCTAGTCTTAAATATCAAACGGAACGAACAAACCTTAGAAATACCTATTAAATTATTATAATTTTCCCATAGAAACACAGCCAATCCCGAGCAAGTTTTATGACTATGATGATGTGACGAAAATAAATTGTTCAAGCGCGAGACGGGCATGCATTCAGGGTTATATACCAGAACTTTATCATTAAACCAATCGACCAATTCGATAAGTAGCTTAATCAGGCATTCTTTAAACTAGAGCTACGTAACGTTTCATGGGTATCATTCAGTCACATTAACCAGCCAGGTTAATTTAATTGGTTCCGTTTCATGACAATTGTCATGGCAATCGTCTTGGCTAGCGCCATGTTCGCCATCTGCATAGCCACCGAATTAGTGTATTACACGCAAATAGAAGGCAAGCAATCAACGTTATTAAAACTGGAGGAATAATGAGTACGACGGCAAAATAATCCGGGAATGTTTTGAACACAGGAGCGAAGAAACTGCCGTGCAATCACATATTCCACGCGGCGTGCCTTCGGCTGTGGTTCCAGCGTCAGCAGACGTGTCCGACGTGCCGGCTGAACGTACTGCGCGCGCCGGCGCCCGAGCCGCCCGCGCCCGCCGCCGGGCCCGCGGCCCCCGGCGCCCCGCCCACCCCCGCCGGCGCCGCCGGGCCCGTCCCGCACGCCGCGCCCGTGCCGCCGCCCTTCCCCAACATGCCTCCGCCGCGTGAGTATACTTTCAAATAAACAAACACATCTTCATGCATGTTATAGGGAAATACTACGTATGATTGTTGGTAGGGATTTGATTGAACTAGTGCTGCCTCCGATTAACAACGCAAATCTAGCACAATAGGTTCATGGCTTTTGTTTGTTTACATGTTCCTCGGTAATATTACAGTAAACAGCCGGTCAAATATAGCTGAAACTTTTTTAACCCTTTTTTAGTGTCAATAAAATCTGTATATTACATTACCTATATCTATCAGATTTTTTCATCTGTACCCGACCTCAAAAATCTGTACCGATAGAGATAAATCTTTTACAGCAACACTTGTGCACGAAAGGTACGATGCACACTTTAATCCTTTCACTACAATGATTCTTTCACCGACGGTCATAGGCCCTTTTCAAGGCCACCATACCTCAACGCGGTCACTGAACTAATACAGGATGACCACGAAAGAATCAGTGACACGCAAGCCAACAACACTGATTTGAACAGATTCGAGAGATCGTTATGATCAATCGTATTGTGTGTGGCCCATTCGGCCCAGATAAACAGATAAAGCCGCGCTAATAGTTGTGATTTTTTTTAATGAAAAACGCAAATAATTCTGGTAGGCAGTCCCAGTGCAACCAAGGATGACATTAATTGCAGGGGAAGGAAGGCCACCGTGCGTTACGATACAGTCGTGACCCTATTTTTATTTGATGTGATACAGCACACTTATTATAATGACTATACAAACATCATGTACTATATGATTGTATAGGTAGTAACATCATTTATTTATTTATTTATTTAATCTTTAATGCACACAAAAAACAATGTACAAAAGGTGGGCTTAATGCTTAATTATCATTATCATGATAATTTCTTACTGATAATTATCAGGCGAATAATTACAGATAATTTACAAGAGATAATTATCACGTTGATAAAAGTGAATTCGAATAGTTATTGTTTTCTATATCCAGTTTGTGTTGTTATTTACGCAAAACTAGTTGTAGGGCTGAAGTTCTGTAACTTGATTATTAAAATGCCTAGAAATAGGGATCCGGTGTGGTTGAATTTCGATTGTATTCGATCTAAGAATACTGGACTGTGGGCTCGGTGCAAGACATGTAACAAGGAGATGCAAGGAATCATACATAGGATGCAAAAACATATTTTATGTTGTAAATCCACTTCGTCCAACGAAACACAATCTTCTGATTCATGTAAGTATCATTTATCTAATCACGTACCTAATCGGCTGGATGGGAAGCCATCAAAGTAAAATTTCCGGATGAATCAAAAAAGTTTTTGATACAGACAACATCAAAAGTAGATTATAAAAGCTCCAAAAATATTTTTTGAATAAGTTGTAACTCATCAAAATTATTGTAATACATATTTTATATATTTTATCTTTTTTGTACATTTAATTAAATATTTTTCTACACTGCAAATATTTCTTTCATTGTAAATATACTTCCTATTCATCAGCTTGCCTCACGATATAGGCATTGGAACTTGAGACCTTCGAACCGATGATAGAGCGCTCGAATCCCAGTTGTGCACCAATAAAATGTTCTAAATGTATGTGCGTAAAATGTTCTAAATGTAGGAAAATCCGCGTAGTAAGCTCTGCACATATTGATTATTATTTGTCAGGCCTACTCCCTCCTAAAACAAGACCCAGGCTACAGCGTCCTTTCACGCGCGGCTTCGCACGCGTGGTATCTAGATAAAAAGCTATATGCTATTCTAGGTAAACTTTACCTAAAAAGAAACATTTACCTGGTAAAGAAATGTATCTATTCCAAGTTACATTGAAATTGTTTGAGCCTTTACGGCGTGATTGAACCACAAACTTTCGCATTTATAGGACATAGGACAAATAGTAGGATATGGAATATAGGTAAAGGCATGAATGTGAGAGAGTGAGAAGGTAGATAGCATAGAGTGCATGCATCACTGCCATGCAATAACAGAGACAAACTCTTTCCAAATAAAGCTTTAGAAAGGTTTTTTTGGTTCCTGGTCGAGTCAGGCACTTTTTTGATGCTATCATAAAAATCCCTGACAGAGAGGAACTCTAACAATTGCCAGTCGTTGTATGTGTGAAAGGGACAAATGGCTCCATAGCAGCTAGGCCCCTACACTAGGCTCTGCTCGGGCTGAGGACTTTTTTTGTACTTAGTACTTGCCCTTGCTTAAAGGAGCCATTTCATTCTGGGCCTGGTCCATGTACACTACATAGAAAAATTAGGAAAATATAAGAGATTACAAGAAAAATACAATTTCATTAATTTGAAGACAAATGCGATGGTACAAGAATAGTTCTTCTGGTAAGTTTTTTACTATGTGAACACTATTTGAAGGCCGCCATGTTGGTTTATAATTGGCGTTTGACATGACATTGACATATTTTTCATGTCATGTTGTTTGATCTGATGTTTTTGTTTTGTCAGATAAATGTAGGTTGTCAAAGTGACATTTCACGCACGTCCATCCGCCATATTTTTATAGTGCTGTGTGTTGCTCTCTTTGTCGAAGAAAATCTTAATGTACTTTAGAACGAAGTCAATATAAATAAAATAACCAATTAAATGCGTTTACTTTATTGCTTAGCCATATTTTAGAGTAGTGTACACAGTGCAGGCCCAGGCTCCATATATTGATGAAACGTCTCTTTTAGTCTAAGGTAAGGAGGTATGTGATTCCATATATTTTTGATTGCAGCTATGATGGCATGGGGAATGCCGCCCCCGCCCCCGCCGCGTCCCGCCACGATCGCCAACCTGACTACCGCCGAACTGCAACGCATGGAGGGCAACGAAAGGAGGAACATTGAAGCGCGTTTGACGGTACCAATAACATACATATATACATAAAATCATGCCTATTTCCTAGAGGGGTAGGCAGAGACCACGGCTTTCTTCTTGCTACGATCCTGACAACCGTCCTTATTGTATCAACAAAAAGAAAGAAATTAGAAAAAATATATAAAGTATCTATAATTTATTTTTAGATTGTATCCCGAACTTTTGAGAACCAGCTGTTTTTGGTATTTTATTATCTTTATATATTCATAAACGTACTAAAAGTTTAACATCAAGATTGGTCACATCACTCACCCTGTTATGTACAACTCACACGGTAACTCGTACTCCTGAGATCCAAGATACAGGCTTACAAGCCTAGTTTCGGCCCCGACAACAACTCAAAACTTGGTCTATGAAACCACTGTCTTATAAAACCTACCTACTCACAGATCAGTCGAACAGATATACTACCTAATTATCATGTGTATCATTTTGGCAATAAATTATCTTTATTGGTACCTTGGCCGTGGTGGCCCCGGCTGAAGAATAGGCCCCTCCATATCTACCTAACCGCGGATGTCGTAAGAGGCGACTAAGGGAAAAAAGCTAGGGGATGGGCAGCAATGTCCCTCATTTTAACAACGATAGCTCTAACTGCGCTCGTCAACCCGCATGCCCAGCGTGGTGAATATGGGCAAATCCCCCCACATGATAAGGAATTTGCTCTGTCTGTGGGGGAGGCCATGTTCAGCAGTGGACGTCAAGCGGCTGAAATGATTGGTACCTAAAAGCAAGCGTGTCAGCACTATTTACACGAATTTGCGCCATAAATCTTGATGAAACTTTCAACTTGCACTGGTATGTTATTTCAGCTGCTTCGCGAGATTCAGGCGATGCTGGACGCGTCCGTGTTGCTGATGCAACAGTATTCGACAGTAGTTGCAAACCTGCCTCAGAACTCCGCCACCGTATCGACGCAGACTGAACTCATGTAAGTTCACATCATCATTATTTATCAAAGACAATAATAGTCTATATCTTATTCTAAACGGGGTTGGTTAGACCTGCACTGACTTCCCGCTGTGGGGTGCTTTGTGCATTGTCCCCCTATGCTAACCCCAGCCAGCCTAGCTCCTTTAGATAGCGAAGCTGCTCCTTAATATAGTCTATATTATAAAACAGTAACTGACTGACTGACAGACAAGTCAGACAACGCAGAGCCTAAACCGAAGACTTGAAATTTGGAGGGTGTGTCCCTTTTAGTGTGTAGCGGTGAACTAATAAAAGGATTTCCAAAATTCAATCCCTTAGAGGGTGCAGCGGGGTTTGATGTTTGTATGAAATAACCTCACGCAAAGTCGCGGAGTGCGGCCCTTACACGAAATGAGCCTCTAAGAAGCACACTTTAATCCTTTCACTACACTGATTCTTTCACCGACAGGCATAGACCCTTTTCAGGGCCACCATACCTCCTGGCCACTGACCTAATAATTATGACCACGAAAGAATCAGGGGCACGACAAGCAAGCATTTATTATCATAGTCATGTTCCGGTTTTTTGTATTAGAACGGAACCCGAGACCAGCCCCATCATACCGAAGACGGAGCCTGACGTAGTGCCGACGGCATCGAGCTACAAGCCTCAACCGACGCCCTCCACTAGTAAAGCGGGCGCCAGCGACGGCGCTACGCCTGGCACGTCGCAAGATACTTTACACACTAATAGGTGAGCTAATCTTCTAAGTTTTATTTTAGGATTGAGTATTACTAGTTTCCGCCCGCGGCTTCGCTCCCGTGGTACCTTCATGAAAAGTAGCGTATATGCTATTCTAGGTAAAGAACTTTATCTATTCCAAGTTTCAACGAAATTGGTTGAGCCAATTACAAAACGGCGTGATTGGATAACAAACATCCAAACTTTCGCATTTATAATATTAATAGGATTTTATACTTGTAAGTATAAAATCCTATTAATGCTCTGCTATGTTTCGTTTCATCCAAAGGTTGCCCGGAAGATATCGCTTTCAGCGATAAGGCCTCCGATTGCTTTACACTTGATCATTAACGGAATTAAAAAATAATTATTAATAATTTATTAATTATTAATGTTTTTTTTTGGCGTTTGAACACGACTTAAAGCTACCTCAATCTCTCACAAATTAAGTGATATTTCTGTAAATTGTTTAACAATTGCCTGATGTTGTTTTTTATTGTTTCAGAGATAAGACTGACGCCGATGCGGAGGAACTACGAAGACGTCGACTGCAAAAATTTACAATGGAGAAATGAGTTAAACTATTCGTTCCATTCTATCCCTTACTTACTATTATATAATGTACAAAGTGATTCGGTACGTGTAAGCATTGTGTATTCTAAACGTAAAATAAATGTATTTATGTTCTTGTAAATATACTGGGATATACACATAAATACATACACAATTCTTTGCTTTTCATCACACAACAATAGAAATAATTAGAAATTATTTTGTGAACGATTTATTGGAACTAATCTAAAACTAATTTATTGTTAGTAATATAAGCTTATGAGTTATAAAATGCATTCATATATCCGTAAACCGTGTTGTTATAGTTTTCCAAGACGGGTCGCCCACTGAAATATCGGCTTGAGTCGTAGAGCTTCATGTTGTTTTTACAGTACCACACATTTTTAGTGCCCTCTGATCCATCCACATTCAGGGTGTTAAGTTCCAAAACGCCGAAATGAAAACTTTGTCCATCTGTTTGGATGCAATTGAGGTAGATTGGCTGTGGGAGATCCTTTATATCCTCCTGTTGGTTAAGTTATTAAAAATATATTACTATTACGAAAAATAAATAAACTGATGTTTTTTAAAAGCGTTAGACAAATATTTATTCATGAATACTACACAAAATACATACCCCATGTAGTTGCTTAGCATAGGCAGAAGCAACAGTGAAGGCATGTGTCAAAGATTTTCCAAGCACTTGCTGGAGGGTGACTGGAGTCTCAAAGATATTGCTGACTTCAGTACTGTTGTAGTGAAGCCAAGCTGTGTGCGGGTGCCTCAGGCTGACCGTTGGACGAATAGCTGTAACAATGCCAATCATTTTTTAGTGATTCATTTGGCTGTTGAGGCTCTAGTCTGCAGTCAGTGAGTTCAACTTTTTGATCGTGAAAAGAGAATACCTTACGATTTTCGTATGATGTCACAAAAAGGGTGCCTACAAAAACCAGTTAATCTATTCACTTTTCATGGTTGAAAAGTGGGAACTCACTTACTTTACAGGGCCTCACACAAATGGGCTCCAGGATCTTCAGCCATCTTTTCACACAGATTATTAAATAGTTCTTACGAATTTTCGGTCTCTGATCCAAGTGAATTATAAATAAATAAAAATGTGATGGTCCGTTTATTTATGGTCTCAATATACTTACGATATTTGCTAGATTCCTCATAAAAGTGTTCTGGGGGCATTGTTATGGTATGCCTCACAGGGTACAAATCTGGAATTTCCACAAATGGTATGTCCTTCTCTGTGTCGTGTTGAACTGGTTTGTTACTGGTCACAAGGATGTTTGATACTTCGTGGAACTTTATCAAGTCATCTTCCTTATCAAAAAGTGTTTCGCTCTCAACATCGTTCACAACATACTTTGTCTGGGTGGCTTCAGTGTCACTGCTCTTTTCAACCAGTTGCAGAAGTTTATTTGTTAGAATTTCGCTGAAAGAAATGTTTAGAGGTTCTGAGGTATCTAAGGCATTAAATGTAGTCATGACATCCAAACCATCATATCCATATAACATATTATTTATTACTAGCTTATTTAATTATTATTAATATTATTCCACCCGTGGCTTCACTAGCTTGGTAATCTGATATAAATTAGACTCTTAAGTTATTCCAGGCTATTTACTTCATACAATTGCATGCCAATCCGTCCAGTGGTTGCATTGTGTTAGCTTCTGCATTTATAATATTAGTGGGATTTTGTTTTGTACATTATTACACAAAATATGTCATTTTATACAAAAGAAAGGCTTATTGCCAGGGCATTTTCTACCAGCCAACCTATGAGATATACCAGATGTAGATGGTATGTTATATATACCTATGTTCACATGTGAAACTTATTCACATTATCATAAAAACTTAAAAACAATGCTAAGCAGGTAGGTAGGCATCTACTTAAGATTCTGGTTATCTTTTTTATAAACCCATAATAACCATCTATTTGGCCCTTTTCCATTACTATTTAAATACTATAAAGGACAAAACATGTTCAGACTTCACAAAAAATGCAGGACAAGTGACTTACTTCTTTCTTCTGTCACTAATTCCTAGTATCCTTGGAAAATTATAAGCCGGTCTTGCTTCCTCTTTTATTTTGGGCAATTTCTTCTGTTCGCAATCAAACACATTTGCTGATAGAATAGCTTTTTTTATATTTTCATGGATTGTGGATGGAGCTGGTAATTCGGCTAGCTCTTCTATCTTTGGAGGCAGTCTGCCTTCTGCTATGATAGTCTTAGTAAGGACTTGTGCTTGCGAGATGCCTTCGAGGAGGACATTGGTGTTCCGGAGCGTGTAACACGGTCGCTGTTTGTACTCAGGATGGCTCTCATCAAGAGGGAGCGGTAGCTCGTAAGGACCTACTATATTTAATCTGTAAAGGGTTTGTATGTTACAAAATAAGTTATTTAGTTATTGATGATCAGTATTCACCTAATTTTATAACTTACTTTTCATGTTCCTGTTGCTTTCCATTCACGTAATCAAGCGCGTCTTCGACTTTGATTCCCTTGGACTTCAGATAATCTTCGATGTGCATATCAATGGGAACTCTTTTACCTTGCACCACCCAATGTTTTTTGAACATAAAACCAATATGTTGTCTATTTAGAACCGGTGTAAGCCTCATTTTTTAGTTTTAGACGAAGAAAGCAGAAATACAAAATAGAATAACCTAAAATCTTTGTAGAATCTGTCACAGAACACTATTACTCCTATTATGATCTGCATTCACCGTAGATTATCTGCGGACTACTAGGAGTACTACTACGATTCTCTGTTTACGGTATTCAACGTGTATTCACATACTACTACGTCGTCGTAGTCTGTATTTTTTGACATCATGACTACTGCAGGCGAGGCCGTTGCTGTCATTGTCAGTCAAATTACCGCAAGACTTCGAGACTGGCAATATTGTCTGTAAAAAAAAGCAGTTTTTTTTCGCCCTAACGGGCAGGCTAAAGTCCGAGACCATACCCTAAATACATAAAATGTGTACGTCAGGTCAGTAGGAACACCGACATTAGACGGGAGTTTATTTAGGATTTTTTCATGCAACACGGTGGTGAAAAAGCCGATAAAATAGTAGGATATTAATGAAATTTTATGTCCGGATTTTTCGGACCAGTTGGTAATACCATGCACAAATTACCTACACTACATACATACAATTTATCTTGAGTGCGACAGGTGAAGTTTAAAGCAGTAGCTAAGTAATCTAACAAGAATTTCATTATTTCTTGGAAAGGAAGTAAGAGGAAGAAAGAGTTATTACTACTGTTTCTTCATCGTTTTGGTTAAAGCTAACATCAAAATTATTACCCTTAGTGTTTACTCCAGCGCAGCGACTCCATGTGCACAACAGCTGCGCATTTTTTTATGAGTATATTATCTATTTTATACAGGTACCTACTACATCGCTCATCTTTGGGAAATAAAATACTGAATATTTTCGTAAATATATATATTTAATTTTATATCTTCCATCAATACATACAACGACATTCAACTTGGCCATAACTACAAATACCTAGGTCTCACTTTCAATGGCAGTCGCTTACAGCTTCTATCGTTTATAAATTAAACCATGGTCTGTTCTGCGCCGATATTTTGTAGGTACTTACCTAATATTAGTATGTAATGTAAATATATTATTACTGTAAAAAACAATTTGTCATGATATATTTAAAAGGTATACTAGTCTTTAAAATGACCAAAATTGTGTTATATATTGTACCGTAATTTAAAGACTACCCACAAAACATAAGTTTGACCTATAATTTGGTAAGGCGGGGAAGACATTTACGTATTTTCATCATGTTCCATTTCAAAACAGCACCGTGCAAGTACCCTCAGAAAAAATAATACAATTAGATAAATTATAATACACATTGCACAAGCAAGACAAAAGGGAAAGTATGATATTGATGGAGGAAAATACTTTAAAAAATAAACTTATCGAAATATCTTCGGTGTATGCTAGGAGCTATAAAAATTGAAAATAATACAACTAATTTAATTTCATACTAGTAAGACATTACAATCCCTTATCACGAGATCAGCGACGGGACGTCACCCAGGCGTTGCGATTTGAAAATTATTACAAATGGAGAGTTTCTATGTCTAGTTAGATATGTAGGTATGTACCTATGTAGTTAGCTCAAGTGTTATTACATTTTTTTGATAACAGATTAATTTATGCTATTTAACATTCAAAGTCACAAATGTCAATGACATGTGAATTTATAACAAATTTTCTAAATAAAATGATGTAACTAGACAAACAAGACATTTACCAATTGGTGGGAATCTAGACTGAAAAAATCTTTGGACTAATTTTTCTGTATCATATAAAAAATCTTTTTGTCCATTCACATTCTGACTATGCATTAATTTAATCGCATATTGCAACAATTTGCGAATCAAACATACAACACTTAACACCTACTAATAATAATAACTAATTTTATAAAGTAACAAAATTAACTTATATTTACAGTTATTGTTATAATTATAGCTGAATTTTACTATTACAGATTTTATATTTTTTCTTAGGTACTTACAAATGTTGTTTATGTTTATAGAGATAGTCCAACCTATTATTATTATTTCAATGTAATTTGTAACTAACACAATTGCAAGTCGAATTAATACTGGTGGTGAAAATTAATATGATGAAAATCAAATTAAACAACATTGTGATTACGTAAGGCACCATTGGTTTTGGTAAGTAGGTACTTTAATTTATTATGTTAGTAAGAACCATGTTTTATAAACCGTTAGTTACACTGGAGGCTGAATGAGATCAAAACCGACATCTGAATAAAACAAAAATAAGCTAAAATGTTTGCAGCCTGATACTGATCGTTGATACGAAACATAATAAAAATGTAGCATAGTTCAAAAATCTTATTTTAAAAATAATGATTTTATAGCAAGTATATAAAATCTATCGGGGTAATACAGTGAATCTAGAAGTTAGAAGATGCTTTTCGAGACGCAAAGATTGGTTTGCGAAAACTGTGCTGGATCGCGCGGTGAGTTGCGATCGGTGCGAGCGGGCGGGTTCAGTCGTCGTCTTTCTTCTCCATTTTGGGTTCGTACATGGCATGCAGTTGCTCGGGGGATATTCTGAAAAAAAAAAGAAAAAATATTGAGTGGGTACTCTAACTAACTACTCTCCATGAGTGAGTGCTCTCCATATAGGCCGTAGTGGCGCCGGCTGAATAATAAAGCCCTCCATATCTACCCGTGGATGTCGTAAGTGGCGAGTAAGGGAAAAAAAGCTAGGGGATGGGCAGCAGCGTCCCCTATTTTCACAAAGATACGAATAGTTCTGACTAACTGGGCTCATCAACCCGCGTCGTCAGTATGGGCAAAACCCCCAACATGATAGGAATTCGCTGGAATCTGTGAGCGAGGCCATGTTCAGAAATAGACGCCCTACGGCTGAAATTATGATGATGATGACTCTAACTACTTTTTGCGTTTATGTTTACGCTTGTGACTCAAGCAATAAACAAAACTCAACGAGCGATGATTGTACAGTAGGTTACATGATTCAAGTCTTTATCTCCTTTTGAGAATAGTATCTTCGAAGCAAGAAATGAAGCTTTAATGACACACCGCGATTGTGACGAACAGCTTGGTGATAAACAGTGTACCCTGACCATCTGCAATTGTGTCACCGCATTGAGCATATTGTGAAAAAACATTAATAAATGATAAATATAAATAACACCCAACAGTCACAAACATAGTCCTGCCTGACTAGGATTCCCGTGGTTATCAAAAACTACCATACTAAAAAAAAACCCGGAAAAAACAATTGTAGATCATGCAAACATTTGTCCCGCAGCGGGCGTCGAACCAGACGACGCAGTGCATTGTAAAGGTTGCGGGAACTCGATGGATGGAGGAGGCTCAAGACTGTTCGTCATGGCACTCTTTGGGTGAGTTAAGTTCAGCAGTGGACTTCATCAGGATGATGATGATTATTTTGAGAAACGACAGTAGTTACCCGAGCAAGCTCTGCAGATCGCAAACGAAGCGGTAGACGTAGCGTTTGCCGGCGGTCTTGTGGATGATGTTCTTGTCGTAGTAATAGCGAAGGCCGCGGGAAAGCTTCTCATAGTTCATTTTAGGTTTGTTCTTGCGGATGCCCCAACGTCTCGCAACCTGGGAAATTGAATAAAACATAAAATAAAGAAAATTAAAAAAACAGGCTCACACATCTCCAGTACCTTGAATATGCCTAAGGGGGGAACATTAAATTTAGCACATGCTGTACGAGAACTGCTGTACTGAAAATGATTTTCGAAGTCAGCATTATTTACATTATTTACATAGATAGAGAAAATGGCAAACACTGGATTGGCACACAAAGGTATTATAAGTCTCGTAGCCAATATATATACTTATGTACCTACATTTTTCTCCAGCATTCTTTTTTGCCGGAAACATATCAATGCATAATTAATGCTAAATAAAAATATACAAAGGCACCATTTATACTTGGCTTATTAATGTAGACACGATATGTATAGGCAACTTCAAGTAGCTCTGTTATTCGGAACCCTGGTAAGTATAATAGGCATAACGGTTTTTATTCCTTTTTATGTCTTGAGATACTGAATTTTGTCAACGTAGCCCCTGATCAGGTATTCTAAGTCTCTAAACAGGCCTTCTGTATAATAAGGGTTCAGATCATTGATGCTACCTAATAAACAACAATCATTAATTAAGCTCCCGCTGACCTAAAAAGTCGGGTAAAAAGTGATATCATACATGTTTTATAGATTTATTTATTTATTACAAAACATGCTCACAAAACTTACAGCTATGGGCCAAAACGTTGTGTGAGATAAAAGCAAGGAGATAGAATAGTAGATAGAATAGTACTCACCTCATCCGGATCAGTGAGTTTGAACTCCCACCCGTCTCCGGTCCACGAGATGAAGCCCTGACAGCTCTTGTCAGTCAGCAGCTCCAGCAGAAACTGCCACAGCTGAATGGGCCCTGAACCTGCACATATTGTACACATTTGCTTTACGATATACGGGACCGTTTGGGCTTAGGAAGGAATCTTTATACTCTGTTGAAAATTTACGAGGGTGTTGTTGCACTTGGAAATCTATACCTACTTCTTCTTCTTCTTGTCGTGTCACTGATTCTTTCATGGTCATCCTGTATTATGTAAGTGACCATGTTGAGGTATGGTGGCCTAAGACCGTCGATGAAAGAATCAGTGTTGTGAAAGGATTAAAGTGCACCTCTTAAGGCTCCTTTCGTGCACAAAAAAATGTTTTAAAATGAAAAAAAAAAAAAGTGTTGTGTAATGGTTAGTAGAAGAAGATATACCTACTAGAAGTATCTTACTTAATAATTATAAAAAGACAAAGTAGAATAAGTAAGAATAAGTAGATTTAAAAATAAATGATCAAATAAAGTTGTTCATAACAGCATGTCTACGCCGTAAATTGTCTACTACGTATTGAAAAGATTTCAACGCGCTTCTACATCTAAGATTCTTTTTTATTTGTTCAAATAATGAAAAATATACAAGGTGATTCATAATATGGACACTATCCCGAGAGGGGCTTATTCTACACCCAATTGGTAATAGTGTTTTTTCCACGAATTTTGGAAATTCTTCATTTTTAATTGAAAAATATTATGCAAAAATCTGCTGTTTTGGGATCAAATCAGTTCATACACAATTATTCAGCTGGTTTAGATAGCAAACTTAATTTTATAAAAACAGCGATTTGTAAAATTCTGGAAATAAATTCAGTTCTTTTTTCGCTAATATTATTTCTTTAAGTTGATAGAATAAGCCCCTTTCGGGATATCATCCACATATTATATCACCCTGTATACTGAGTTTCGAGTCTGTATTTAAATGAGCCGTCTCACTAGTCACCTCGGTGGTGAGGAGTGAATAGCTTGCCGGTTTTTGTAGGGCACTATACGTGACACCATACGAAAACGGTAAGCTGTTCACTTTTCACCACTCACCTCAGATAACAGACACGGGCCTCTGCACGCACAGGCCGTCGCGTGATAATAATAATAATAATATTCCGGTCATTATTACACACGGTCAACTGATCCCAAACTAGGCATAGCCTGTACTATGGGTACCAGAGACTGATATACACAATAGATATATATTTAACACCCAGACACAGAACAAACATCTGTAAATCACACAAATGTTTGTCCAGTACGGGAATCGAACCCGCGACCTCTAGCGCAGAAGGCAGAGTTACTACCAACTGAGCTATGAGGCCAGTCTCCAGGACAATAAATTACTTTAGTACGTCGTGAAGCACAATACTCGCAAGCATCTACGCACCAGTGAAGCAAGGCCCGGACGCCGGATACGGTAGCTTGTCCTGTGGGATCAGCGCGTGCTGTTCACTGGGCCACTCGCTCCATTCAGCACAGCCGCCGCCGTACTCGGGCGCGTAACTTTCACCGTAGCCCTCGCCGCCGTACCTTCCGCCAGCGCCTGCAAGTGAAGAATGCATGTTTATCAAGGCATTGTGGCAAAGTCAGAGGCACAAGCCCACATTTTGCAGTATTGAGTAGGTATTTCACGTGACAGGCTACAAGCCCATCGGCGCATTTATTCTTCGTGGCCAGATAATAACGTGTTCGCAGAAACAAGTGCATTGGAAAAGTGGCATTGATATAATACATCTGTTTAGAGCTGAACTTTATTAGGTTAGGGTGTCCTACGAAAGGGGAGAGGGGATGATAATGAAACACCGCTTTTAGCTATGTGAGTCTATATTCTAAAACCAAAATGTTTACCTCGCACCTATCTGAAGCCAAAACGCAACGATAGCGCGATGTAGGATTGTTGCAATTTCAGCTGCGCTATCTAATTGTAAATTTTGAACTAATTATATATCGAACCTTGAACAACATCTAAAGACTAACAAAAGACAAAAAGCAGACAGTGAAAATCATTGAATACAGCAGTTCTTTGAGCACTTCATCATTATTTCTATAAATAAACTGTAGTCAAATTAACATAATGAAAGATGCGATTCAGTATGTTTGTAGTCAGAAATAAAACACAAACAAGAGTTGCTAATTAACGCCATTAACACATGTGAAAATATCACAGAAACGCGATATGCGCAGAATTAATGAACAAGACGAGAGATGCGTTGACGAGTCTCGAAATTCTCGAATCTTGAAATTGAATAGCTTCATTAATTTACTGACCAAGTCCCTTTAATTGTTGCCTTGTGATCTTTCATAATAAAGACGCTTGTGGTTTATTGTTTCTTTTAACTTTGAGATTTATGGGCGGTCGTTATAAATGTGTTGTTATGGATTCTTGTTGGGCTTGTTGGTTCTTTCGTTTGGGAAGATTTATGGAATTTAACACTGATTCGCTGCTGGGATGATAGAGTAGTTTAAAAAGACTAGTAGCAGTAGACACCTAAACTTTAGAAGGTGCCAAAGGGTTGAGTTTCGAGAATTCCTTTTTAGGCCCGTAACTATTTATAAATCGCTCTCAAATCTGTACGCGATCTTAAAATATAAAGTTTGGAATGCACGCTCTTATGTTTATAGAGCCATTTATAAATACGGAACCCTAGACTAAAGAGGAAGCCTTGGATATAATATAGGTATACCATCAACTTTTAGGTTTTGGTAGACCTATTGTGGAATAGGGGCATGTGGTAACTCACCTCTGGGATAAGGCTTCGTGGTATAGGCATGCGGCTGGTACTTCTGCTCGTGCGTGAGCAGGGGCTGCGTGTGTGCGTGCGCGTGGTGGTAGTAGTCATCCATGTAAGGCTGCGCAGAGGCAGGCGGCGGCGCGGGTGGGTACTCCGGCTGGTAGTACTCATCGAGGGGAGAGGCAGCGGGGGGCGCGGGCGCGGGGGCCGCCGCTCCCGCCTCCGTGTAGCCGTAGGAACTCTCGCGGGGGCCGCCGGTTGTGTAGCCGCCTGGAAGTAACAGAATAATGTGTCAAACAGACCACACACACAAACATATCATCACAAACAGATCATAAGGTATCATTTTCAGTGTTTGTTAAGAATAAAAACTTAACTAAGCATGACTGAATAATTAATAATCAACGCTCAATCCTCGGCCCTAGTAAAACATTATTTTCATGTCGTGATGAATTGGTGCACTATGGAGGTACACAAAATAAACCACACATACGCTACGCTAGTTAAGTACATGGTTTTGAGTACCTACTGAGGCATGACCCCGTGACGTGAGTCACCTTGAACAAAGAGTTTCACCTATGCCTACAACAATTAAGTCTGCTCACCACACAAAAGATGCGACCTTTGTTTCAGAGTTCCAAGAACTATACTATCAGTTCAAAGTTTTTTTGGTATAGGTGATAATGTTTCGTGGAATAAATTTTAAACAGCAATCGTGTTCTGAGAAAAAGTTAGATCATAATCGCGGCAAAACCAATTTTTGTTGAAAAAATCAGTAGAAGCGTGTGCGTCGGCGCAACGGCGCGCGGCGGCGGCGGCGAAGCGCGACCGTCGCGGTTCACGGCGCGCCCTTTGTTCTGCGCATGCGGACTGCGGACCACACTCACTCCCCTCTTTCCCCTGCATGACGATGCGACACATACACATCATGTGGCTGACCATGGTATACCGGCCGATTGGCAAAGACAACGTTACATTTAGATTTATTAGAATTATTTAAAAGGAATGGTTTCTGAGAGTATGATGGAGGAGTTTTCAGTAAAACGAACGTTATTTTTCCATCAAAGTCATAAAGTCAAACATATTAATTTTTGTCAATAATAAAGTATAGTTCAGTTTCGTAGCACTGTGCTACGGCGCGTAGCACGGATATTGATTTAATTTTTACTATTGTAACGTATTTGTGATTAAGCGGAACACTGTGAATGAGTTTGTATGTGTTATCAGCAGCAATGCAGACATCAAGTGATACCTATTAATACTACCTAAAAATAGCCTCTGTATGTGCTTTATTGCTCAAGGTGATTCATACTATGTTCAAAAGGGGCCTATTATATCAACAAAAATGATGTAAGCGGAAAAAAAAACCATAACTACCTACCTATTCAATTTCGCACTAGATTTATTCCCGAACTTTTTAAAATGTGATATTTTTGGTCTTATTATCATAAAATTATTAAACGTACGAGAAGTTCGACATCAAGATTACTACCTAAAACAGGGGAAAAATTGAGTTTTAACCGATTTTACCCCAAAACAGCAAATTTTCGCATAGAGTTATTTCAATGCATCTCCCTATATTATCAAATCTCTCTAGCCCAAGAGGTTTGCTGGAAGAAAACTCTTGTTAGGGTTAAGCTCGCCTATGCACATGACTTTTGAAATAACCATAATTATGTATCATGTTTCTGTGTGCAATAAAGAATTACAGAATTACAGAATGAAATATGTCGACATACCAAAAGTTGTAGAACAAACTTTGCGTCTAGAATAAGCCCCTTTCGGAATCACCTTGTTTATGTATTGAATCATGATAGATAGATAGCTCGCCAACCCGCATGCCCAGCGTGGTGAGTATGGGCAAATCCCCCTACATGATAAGGAATTTGCTCTGTCTGTGGGGGAGGCCATGTTCAGCAGTGGACGTCGAACGGCTGAAATGATGATGATGATGTATTGAATATAGGTAGCTATGCCGGTATCTTGGGGTCAGTAATCGCACGCATTTTGTGTGGCGTTTGACCATTAGATTAGATGCCGCGCGGTCTACAAAGCCACTGATAAAACAATTGTTTTCGCACAAAACTTATGGACGACTATTACTTAATGAGTAAATTAATTATATATAAATTAATAGCACCCAACAGTCACATACATCCTGACCCCACACAAGGATTCCCTGTGTCGTGGGTATCAGAAACTATGAGTACCGTGGTACCACAATGATAATACAATCGCGTTTTTATCCCCAAGCATGGTAGACAACCTTTCAGATCTCCAGGTGATAAGACCCTTGAAGATGTCTGAGTGGGGTAGTAAATAAATAATAAATATTCCGGACATATTCACACGGTCAACTGATCCCAAACTAGGCATAGCCTGTACTATGGGTACCAGAGACTGATATATATAATAGATAAATATTTAACACCCAGACACAGAACAAACATCTGTGTTTATCACACAAATGTTTGTCCAGTGCGGGGATCGAACCCGCGACCTTTAGCGCAGAAGGCAGAGTTACTACTAACTGAGCTATGAGGCCAGTAAAGGTAGTCAGAGGCATGTCCAAATATTTTTGGTACATTCCTACATTTTGGGTGATAGTGAGTATTCTATATTTCCATAATAGGGTTTTTTTATAGTAAGAACGAGAACTCATCTGTTGGATTCAAAGCGGCCTAACTGTTGGTCGTTTGAAAATGGCCGTTGACCGTCGTGATAATGTTCTCACGTCCATTGTGCGTGATATATTATTGTTTTTATTCCGCGCTTCGCTGCACCCGGAGCATTTGTCACGCACATAGGTTGTTGTTCTATTTGCGTCGCTTCTGCGGGTTTTTTTTTACTTCGTTTGCTTATTTTAGACTTAAATAAAAAATAAATAAATATTCCGTACATATTCACACGGTCAACTGATCCCAAACTAGGCATAACCTGTACTATGGGTACCAGAGACTGATATACATAATAGATATATATTTAACACCCAGACACAGAACAAACACCTGTGTTAGTCACAAATGTTTGTCCAGTGCGGGAATCGAACCCGCGACCTCTGGCGCCGAAGGCAGAGTTACTACCAACTGAGCTATGAGGCCAGTCAATTCTAAGAAGCTATAAAAATAATATCTCTCAAAAAAAATCTCATAAGGTTAACTTTATCACAAGCGGCTGAAAATTCAGCAGAGATGTGACAGTAAACCCAATAAAATAGATTATTAACAACTTTACATAGGTACTCTTGAAAGAGAGGTAACTATGTTAAACTAATGAGTGAAATGATGTAAATGTTTTTTATTTACATATACATACAAGGTGATTCATAACATGTATACCATCCCGAAAGGGGGCTATTCTATCAATTAAAAGAAATAATATGAGCGAAAAAAAACATAATTTTTTTCAAATTTTTTTGACAAGCTTTCTCAAATTAGCTGTTATTGTATTTTTATCATCTTTAGAACTAATAACTAAACGTATAAGAAGACCGGAATCGAGATTGCTACCTAAAACAGCTGATTCATTGAGTTTGACCTGATTTGACCCCAAAACAGCTGATTTTCGCATAGAGTTTTTTCAATGAAAAATGACGAATTTCAAAAAGTCTTAGAACAAACTTTATTGCCAATTCGTTGTAGAATAAGCCCCTTTCGGGATGGAATACATATTATGAATCACCTTGCATAGAACTTTAAAACAAATAAAATTAAATATTTACAACTACTTTACAAAATACACAAGAAACAGTTGAGCTACCTGAAGACCCTTGCAAGCAATCTTTAAGATAGCTCCATTGATCCAGATCACTCATGTTATAGAAAAGTACAAAATGCGTGCAACCAAATGAGGATGCTATTGAATTGGAAGTAGTTTTCAGGAATGTCCATTATTTGTTTTCCAAAATAGCCTTTTTTTATAAAAATACATAATTACCTTTTACAACAAAGCCGTGTAAACAAATCACCGCTCGCTGTCAACTAAACAAATTGAAGTATTTTAATGAAGCAATAGTGCCCAATTACAATTCCCTTGTGTTGTTGAAATAGCATCGATATTCTTGTGTTAAAACGTGTGGAATCACGTAAAAAGCTCTCCCGGGAATGACTCGGTGACCTGACGTAACTCACGACCGACAAGGGACAAAATGAATGCACAGTGTTTAAAATAACTCATTGTGCTGCCCATTATCTCAAGGAAAACTTTGTAGGTGTAGGGGAGGCTGGGTACGGTTGTAACAAAGGACGGTTGATACAGCAACATCTTGTGAATAGTAAGTGCTAAGCCGCGGGGTGCAAGGAAAGAAGGGAGGGGAAGAGGTGCCTTAGTACGATGCACCGTGTCGTGACCACGCCGGCGCAGTGTTGTTGTGTAGAGAGGGACTTTTGTGTTTTCGCCACCCAAAAGTAAGGCAAAAGTCCTTATCTTAGTTTTTTGCTAATTATTGCGCAATTATTACACGCAGCTATTTGAGTGTAATAATTGCGTTATGTTTATTTGTTCGAGCATAACTGGTCCGAAGGGACCAAAAAGAAGCTTTAAGAAAGGAGAATGAAGAAATGAATAAGAAAGCAAAGGCCAAAAAGATGAAAATAATTTTTAATTTTGTTTGCGCGCCAGATAGCTTTGATACCATTGATTGATTAAATAGTTTAAGAAACTTATATTTATGAAAGTTTGAATGAAACAAAGACGTAATACTTATGTGATTTTATGTGATTTATTCTTAATAAAAGTATGTATCTAGTTTCACTTTTTTCTTCGCTTTGTGGTGTTTCAACTGCCTCCAACCTCTGTTACAACCGCCCCTGGTATGGGGGTCGATTGTAACAGAGGCAGATGCTTTTTAAACTGTTTAGTATCATGTAACTACTATACTTAGGGCTAAGTTATTACCATACATTTAAAGGTAGATAAACGATATTTAATTTCATATATTGTTTAAAGTGCTAGGACAAATAGTTTTGATTTTATGGACGACTGATGAAAAAATGTTACAACCGTACCCAGTTTCCCCTATATATACTTATGCCTGATTAGTTAGTTATTTCCATGTTAACCTATAAGTAGGTAACACGAATTTTAATTACAAAGAACACTTTAAGCAGGTTGTAAGTAATTAAAATCTGAACAAAATCGGTATCTCTTTTGTATGTGAACATTTTACTCTGATCTAATAGAGAATTTAGACATTTACAAATTAAGGCAATTTTTGCCACCCCTATTTTTGTTTTACCATTTTTTATAGAAGTAACTACCGTTGAATGGAAGAAGGGATATTTCATCGGAAAGATGTCTTGTAGACTGCATTCTACAAGATATCAAAATAAATAAAAAAGAAACCGCTTTTTCGTTGTACCTTAAATCTACCACTGTTTGTTTTTGCTGTAAATATTCTCAAAATAGCTATGAAAATCGACTCATCATGTGACTAACCCTTTTCCCTTACTATCTTATCTTACTAATATTAAGTAGATCTAACTAATATTAAAAAGATATGTGAAACCGCGGGCGCAAGCTAGTATTCATAATAAAAACACTAGCTTGCACCCGCGGCTTCATTCGCGTGGTAGATAAAAATTAGCATAGGTATATGATATTCTGATATTCTAGGCAAATAACTCTATCTATTCAAATTTACCTACATCGAAATCGGATAAGCCGTTACGGCGTGATTGAACCACAAACATCCTCACAAACTTTCGCATACTAATGCGAATATTATTGGTAGAAAAGATTTTCACAGGAACAAGAGTGTTTTTTTTTTTAATATTCCGGACATAATTACACACGGTCAACTGATCCCAAACTAGGCATAGCCTGTACTATGGGTACCAGAGACTGATATACACAATAGATATATATTTAACACCCAGACACAGAACAAACATCTGTGTTAGTCACAAATGTTTGTCCAGTGCGGGAATCGAACCCGCGACCTCTAGCGCAGAAGGCAGAGTTACTACCAACTGAGCTATGAGGCCTGTCAAATTTCAAATGAATAAGTGAACAAAAGCGCGGCCCGCTGCAGAATCGGCTTTTCATCAGCGAGAGAGCGTCTGTCCGGCGCGGGGCGTGAGGCGGCTCGTGGGGGGCGGGGCGAACCAATCGAGCGCAGCCACGCCTCGCGCTCCAGCCGCCAGGTCGAAAGGTCGCCACTCTCCACCACCATTGGTGCAGAACCGCAGAATCACATACACTAACGTTTATCGACTGGCCTCATAGCTCAGTTAGTAGTAACTCTGCCTTCTGCGTTAGAGGTCGCGGGCTCGATCCCCGCACTGGACAAACATTTGTGTGATAAACAAAGATGTTTGTTCTGTGTCTGGGTGTTAAATATGTATATATATTATGTATATCAGTCTCTGGTACCCATAGTACAGGCTATGCCTAGTTTGGGATCAGTTGACCGTGTGTAATATGTCCGAAATATTTATTTATTTATTTATCCGCTTGCCTCAGACCTCGAGTCTCGAACGATCGTTTTACGACGCGAACTCACTTACTGTGTTTCATCATTATTCGATTCCCGCTGCGGGACAAATATTTGCATGATCTGCTGTTGTTGTCTCTGGGTGTTGTGGTACCATGGTACTCGTAGTTTCTGATACCCACGACACAGGGAATCCTGTATGGGGTCTGGACTAGGTATGTATGTGATTGTTGGGTGTTATTTATTTATGAGAAAGAATCTTTAGAATCGGTTCAGTAGTTCCAGAGATTACCCCCCTACATACAAACAAACAAACAAATTTTACCTCTTTATAATAAGTATTAATAAAGTAAACTAATACGGTAGGTACCTATGCCGAAAGTGGCTTACCCTGGTATTCTTATTCGTAAAATTTCACTCCACTCACACTGACAGCAGCTGAATTTTATAGAAACGGCTGTCGAATTAGATTCTTTTTTTGAAATTTCCTTTCGAAATAGTGTTTTTTTTTTTTTTTTTTGTCGTGAGTGATCACGACGCGACGATTAAATAAACGAGCTTTGTTATACCTACTCCCAATAGGCAATACAATTTTTCAACGACGTTGTAGTGCTCTATATCTCATTTGTCTAGCGTATGTAAGTATTAAACATAATAGGAGACGGTTACAATGTTCATTATTCAATTGAACTCGCGTTGAATGTACCTACTAACTACACTACATCATCATCAAGTAGAAGTCCACTTTTGAACATAGGCCTCCCCTAAAGAGTTCCAAATCGAACGGTCTTGAGCCTTTTCATAGAACCGACTTACCGTCACTTTAAAAATGTCGTCGATCCATCGGGTGGGGGCCTGCCAACACTGTTCATGTTCGCCATTCGAGAACCTTTACTCCCCAACGATTGTCGGTTCTGCGAGCTATGTGGCCTGCCCACTGCCACTTTAACTTGCTAATTTTGAGAGCTATGTAGTGTATGTACGCGAGTATGTAGTGTAGCCAGATAGCTACACTGCCTACTTAAATTAAATAAACGGTGCGAGTCATCAGATGAAACGAAACTTTAGATTAATCTACACGTCGTGGAGGTAAAATAACCGCCTAAGCACATGCGAGAGTAACCTTAGACCTCAGAGCAGCTGCGACACGAACTCTCCAACTTTTTTTAAATTTAGTTCTTCATGAAACTCGAAACCCGCGAAAGAGTTTGAAACTTTTTTTTTCGATGAGCACGCGCTATACTCGCCATATGGTCTCGTGTCGCCCTTATGACAGGAAATTTTTAGTTTTATTTCATTTGCAACTATTCGTTATTCTCATTGAAGTAGGGAAATATGCTGAAATACCTAATGAACACTTACGCACTTTACCAAATTACATCTTCTTTCCTATCATCGTTTCGATATTGCAACAACAGAATCAAGTATTAACTCTCGATTTCTTTACCTTACCTTTCGTAACCATATAGATGGCCAAGCATTTGACTGCCATCATACTGGCAGCCAAATGCTTGGTCATCTATAGGTATTAAAAAAAAGTCAAGGGATAATAATAAAATTAGTTTAGGAAATTGCATCAATAGAATCAACACCACTATCGAAATAATAATAAGTAGGAATGTATGAAAAATTTTAAAGTCACATAAAAAAGTAATTGTGTGTTATTTAAACATTATAACTGAAAATTACGAAGAATCTGAAGAAAGTCGACGCATACACATCACATCGCGCCAATTCCCATTCGGGAACGGAAGTCGAGAAATATGAATTTTTAAAATTAGAAGCAATGCCAGCAGGTGAGCTCTGCCTGACAGCGCGACGACATAATTATTGCTGCATGTCCAAAACGTTACTATATTTTGACATAAATACGCTCTCGCCTTAATAATTAATCTCCCATAAGTCCCCAATTATCTATTAATATTCACATGGCAGAAATTATGGAAGACAGTTTTATACTTTTCTAGGTCTTCATTTCTATATATGTATGAATGATACACTGGCAGTGACAGTACTATGAAAAACTTTGAGATCAATCATTTAATTAAATGTTAAACATTCAAAAGACAGGTGTATATTTTAAAATTAAATATTTGTCATGTGTAAAATTTATAATGCAAGAAAAATAACGCATGAAAACGAGAAGTTTAAAGGAAATTGCTGTCAACGAGCGATGTTAAATCAAATTCAAAATTGGAACATCTTTCGACAGGAAGTGTTTAATCTTTTAAAAAGTGTTGCATAATTGTCACCGTATTTCTGCTTAGTTCATCCATAAAATGTTTTTTTATGCTTTTAGCAGACTTTCCTCACGCAAACATGAATGCTTCTCTTTACATACGAAAGTTTACATTGAAAACAGTTTACATTTTTGTGTTCATTGAAATGTTGGTCTGCCTACCGCGTTCTATGCATCCATCCACGTTTGGCAGACGCGAGAAACTGAACACCAGATCCACCGATATTTATTGCCAATAAAATGGTGGATCTCTCTCGCATGCGATAATTATAAAATATATTTTTATTTCTTCGCTACCGTAGTACAGCGTAATCAATCTGGGAAATTATCATAGCTTTTCTAAGAATTCCTGACTAACAATAATATCCGGCCGAATATCGCGCAAGTTTGCATTAATTTATAATCAAGCTGTCGCAGCAGATGGTGAATTAGATTCTAAACAACATTAATCTGATTAAACAGTCGATCGATTGATCGAAGAATTTTTCAACGAATAAAAACGTAGGTATTGAATAATAGCGCACACGCCGATTGTGCTTCCTGAAAATCCTAAGACTAGAGGCTCAATAAACCTTCACACAGCTCTACAAATTGCTCAGCCTGTAACATTGTCTAGTCTAGACCTTATCATAGAGCTATGAACATTCAGACATGTTGTGACAGACCTTACATCCATAACATTAATTCGTAATGTCTTTATCACGTTAGAATTTAAAGGTAAGGTAGGTAATGTAGGTTAAGGAAACAAATAATTAATATCGATATTTTTCCTACGTAGAATCGATAGTCTGAGCCAATTAACAGAGTTGAAAATTAACATACGTAATTGTCGTTATAGTGTATTTTTTTTCAATCATGTCTTAAGTGATAACTGGCAAATTCAAATTCAAAAGTTGTATAATTCAATAAAATAACTAGGATTACTTTGAAACGTTTTAGAAACTAGATGAAGAACTAGGAATCAGGCAACAAACACGATTGGGTGCCTATTATTTTTTTCGATGATCCTTTTTCACAAAATGAAATGTAGAGCTTCAGTGCGTTGACAGTAGGTATAAGTCTGATAAAGTTGACATTATAAATGTCAAATCGCGTGCATTATGCCGTGTCTAGCGCGTTAGTTGGCGGTATGCGCAGCAGGTGCGCCGCCACCTGCGCACGCGCGCGTTCGTTACAAAAACCATGCGGCTGAGGGGCGTTTCACTAGGGCTGTCATATCTATGTAGACGGATAAGACATAACTGAAGACATTTCTACTTCTAATGTATTATAATGAGCCATTTTTATAAAAAACTCGCTTTCGACCCTGCCTTCGCTCGCGTGGTACCCGGATAAAAAGCCTATATCCACTCTCCGTGTTTTTAGCTATAGGTATCCATGCGAAAATCACACATCTCAGTTGCTGCGTGAAAGGACAAACCAACCACACTTTCGCATAAAGACACAATTTAAGATTATTTCGTATTTTGAAATGTGTAAGTTGAATTTGGGAGTAATGTACCTACATGAAAGAGTTACCAAAATTGTAACTGTATAAAAAACTTGAAATAATAAAAACTTCAGATAACCTGATAATCAACACAAGGTACCTACTTGTACCTCAACAAAATATGAAGTGGTGACAAGATTGGTTGGTAAAAACAGTATGGACCGCTGCTGTCATCTAACTGTCCTGAGTATTATAATAACACATGGTAACCCTGCGCAACCTGCTACCCGAAGGTTTACACTTGCAACAGCCATGGGGGAAACCATTCGCACCGACACTTTTATAATTTTGGACGGTTTAAAGCCGATTTATTTTACATTGAGCAGGAATTAAATTTAACTAGCTGTTACCCGCGACTTTGTTCTCGAGAAACTTAATTTTTGTTGCACTCACTAATATCAAGTCGGTAGTAATCGCATGCGTCCGTGAATATAGTCTGCCCTCATATTGTGTCTGCCCGTTCGGGTTGTCATAGCTTGTAATTTGCACTCGCCCCATTTTTCAGATGTTTTAATTGTTATTCTGCTATTCAGGGCTATAGATCATAAAAATCCAGCAGTTCATGAGATATAAATGGTGTAACTAGCCCGACTTTGTTTTATATAGATATGTTACTTTAGTTACTAAAATTACATGTGAGTTAAGAGGAAATGAAAGATTAGGTATGGGTATATCCAAAAATAACAGCCCATTATACTATGGAAAATGTTATTGAAAAACACTTTCTACGAATAAATTATTTGTTGATTGTACAGATCATAGTTATTGTTTTTATTTTTTAGAGAATTTTGGCACTTCGTGTAAAAAAACGTAAACGAGGAAACATGAATGGAATTGAACTGAGCTGATAATTTGTGAGACATAAAATTGCAGACAGGATGTGCCGGCGCTACAGACGGAAGCGACGCGGGCGCATCAATGAATCTACTACGTGACCCACTGACGTCACAGCCAACAGATGATCTGTTATTTAACAAAGACCTGCAGAACATTATTGAGATGAGAAGTGAGCTGAAAAACTCACTGATCAGAAACCATAGCGCCGCAAGTCCTAGAAGTTTCCTAGCTCAGCAATTTGAGGCAACGTATAAATGCAAGAAATTCTCTCAAATAAAACACTTATAGGCTCGTATTCAGAGACAAGACTCAAGCGTTGATCTGTACTTAAATCTCGATTTGAGTCGAGATTCTAATTCTTGAACAGTACTTATGTATAGATTCAATGATCACAGTTCACCTGAGTAAATGCTTATTCTGAAACGTCAATCAGACGAAATCGGTGCTTGAGTTTAGATTTGATTAGACATTAATCAAATGACATTTTCGTTCCGTTACACGTACTTTGATGCATATTTATAGTTCTGTTCTATTTCCACCTTGGCTATAAATAAATCAAAATGTAAACGAGAAAGATTACAGATTTAAGACTCAATTCAGCTGAGAGTAGTTTAAGTACCGTTCTTGAATAAAAGCTATGTTTGAGAAGAGATTCAATTCTTAAATAGAGTTCAGCTGATCTGTGATTAAATCAATGCTTGAGTCGTGTCTCTGAATACGAGCCTTAAAGGAGATTAAGGACCATTCAGATTTAGATAATAAATTTAATATTTGACTTTCGCCAAACAGGTACCTATCAAAATCTCAGGTTACTTAATTCACACTCATCGTGTTTTATATTAATTACGTAAAAACCTGTTTCACCGTGAGAACTGAGAATTCATAACGTTTCGCGAGTGATTTCGGATCGAAGCCGATTGCACTTTTGGTATTAAAAGAGTTTAAAAAGTGGATTCGAGGGGGTGTCGGACGGGAAGCGATTAAACATTTCGTCTGGATTACGACGCCGAGGCGCGGCTGCCGGAAGTCCATATACATTTATGAATGAATGAAGCGAGCTACGTGTCTTCGGCGATGGGGTCGTGACGTCACAGATCGCCCGACTCATATGATGCTTTATTCAATTCTACCGTTGGTAAGGACGGTAGAGCGTTGCTCTACTGGTACCAATTTCATCATCATCAGCCTGATGAAGTCCACTGCTGAACATAGGCCTCCCCCAAAGAGTTCCATGACGAACGGTCTTGAGCCTTTTCCATCCACCGACTTCCCGCAACCTTAACAATGTCGTCGGTCCATCGGGTGGGGGGCTTTTCAACACTGCGTCGTCCGGTTCGTGGTCGCCACTCGAGAACCTTTGTTCCCCAACGGTTGTCGGTTCTGCGAGCTATATGGCCGGCCCACTGCCACTTCAACCTGCTAATTCTGAAAGCTATGTCGGTAACCTTGGTTCTTTTACGGATTTCCTCACTTCGGATTTTATCACGCGGCGAAACTCCGAGCATAGCTCTCTCCATAGCCCGTTGGGCGACTTTGAGCTTGTGTATACGGCCAATAGTTAGCGACCAAGTCTCAGTGCCATATGTCATCACTGGCAACACGCACTGATACGGTACCAATTTAGATATGAACAAAACTTCATACAGATGTCAGACTGTTTTCAGAAGCGCCGAGGTAACTTGGGAGGAAAACCTGAACCACACTACGAGTATATGTATAAGCTTATCGCATCACATTAATTTACATTTGCTTACACAATAATAACCTACGCTACAATCGATGGAGTATTTCTTATCATATATTTTATGTAAAGTTATGACGTTGAGAGACAAAGTGGCAAGATAACGACGTGGTATAGCTTTTTATATTTGCTAATGAGTAGAATATGGTGTCTATTAGAATACCTAACCGATAGCGCAAGAGCGTGCGGCACATGTTGGTCATCTGCGAGACATCTGCGGTTTTGTTAGACAGGTGTTTCTAACGTGTTTGCTTGTTTGTCGCGCGGCTCGACTGGCAATATTTTATTAATTATTATTATTTTTTTAATATTCCGGACATATCACACATTGTCAACTGATCCCAAACTAGGCATAGCCTGTACTATGGGTACCAGAGACTGATATACATAATAGATATATATTTAACACCCAGACACAGAACAAACATCTGTGTTAGTCACAAATGTTTGTCCAGTGCGGGAATCGAACCCGCGACCTCTAGCGCAGAAGGCAGAGTTACTACCAACTGAGCTATGAGGCTAGTCAACGAAATATGCATATCCTGTTTTCTACCCAACTTTGTGGCTGATATGAGGACCAACCCATGACGTATGCAAGCGTGCTAGCACTATTTTATACGAATTTGAACAAAACATTTTAGAGACTGGCAAATTACGTCAGCATCATACAAAATCGCAAAGTTGATGGTACATGATCAGCTGGGCCGATATCATAAGGTTTTTTTATTTATTACTAGTGGTTTCCCCCAAAATTTGTTTGCGTTTAGAATTCATAATTCATTTATTGTTCGTGAACCTAGGTACATGGATAGATGGTGAGGTACATTGATAGATGAAATTTCGTACAAATTCGCGCCGCACCCCATTAGAGGTAGAATTTCGGGAATTCCTTTCTTAGGCATTATTTCAAGTAATGCCTGTTTGATTCAATATAGCCAGCCAAAGATTTATGTCAGCCAGTGCGCAATATATAGATAGAAAATTCTTTATTGCACATAAAAATAGTACAAAGGCGAACTTAATGCTAAAAAGCATTATCTTCCAGATAACCTTTGTGTTTGTGGACTGAAGATGTGAAGTTAGTGCACAGGAGAGGGAACAGTTGAGATCATAAAAACGAAAATAATATATAATATACATATATTATAGCCGTACTGTATTTTATATTGTCTAGTATAGATTGTTTGTTGCGATTTACAATTGCAATCACGTAAACTATGGGATTCGCGATTACCTGTAAAAGGAAGGAAGCGATTACTGAAAGGTGAGCGACCTGCCTGCACCGTTACCTACGAATGGTCACCATTTATGAACGCGAGTGACCATTCGCTAACCATGTTGGCAATGACAGACAGACAGACACGGGTCAGCGATTACATCTGGAGGAGCTGCATAAATATTCATTTAGACGTGACTCGATTAAAAAGTAACAAATCGAATTGAAAATCAATGTCATAATAAGCGTGCTCCAATTAATTGCTTCGCGTTATTTCTGTCTGTATAATACCTTAACATTCTTGTCACGAATTATAATTTTAAATGCACTTAAACTGAATTTCTATTCTAGATTAATAACTTATTCCAACCAAATCATTTACCGATTTACTAATTGGACAGGTGTGTTTTTCACTTTCAATATCTTTAAGGTTGTACAAAGAATTAAGGTTAATCTAATCATTAAAAATAAATCCTTAGCATAAGTTAGCAGGTGAACCCATCATAATGGATTAAGTTATGGTTTTTGAATTCACAATGTACTTTAAGTCAGAATATATCTCAGAGGCCTTCCAAATAAAAATACTAAATACATTTATTCACCTGCCATTCATATTGTATCAAGACTTGAGGCTATTTTACATTTGTTTCACGTACTAAGCTATGTATGCAAATGTAAGCTATGTGACAATACTGCTAAGCTCTTTATGCGCGTCACGCGGCGGAAGTGCTGTGAGGTGCGCCCGCGCATCCCCCACCACCGCCGGATCCAACATGGCGGCGGCGAAAGTGCTTCCGCTCGAGAGCTTGAGAGGTCTCAATGAAGCGCCGCTTATTTTTAACTTAAATTAACTTTGATTGATTTATTTGATGTATGATTATTTTAGTATCAACAGGTGGACGGTGGGTAATAACCGAACAATTGAAGTTCTGAAAAAAATAATTGCTTCTCAAAAATTTCTAGGCAAAGATTCGAATCTTTGCCTAGAATTCTTTCAATGCGATACCAACTACTCCATGGAGCAAATAACGTTGGCACCGAAAATCTTCAGCAGATGAATCCTACTATTATTATAAATGCGAAAGTTTGGATGGATGTTTGTTACTCAATCACACAGACAGGAGTGTTTTAGTGAACAAGAATGTTTCTGATTTAAACTCCTGTACCTAGATGGAAATCCTCAGCCCGAAAAAATATTGCATCTGCGTAGTTTGTATCCCATTGCTGTTTCTATGCGAAGATGTGAGTTAAAATAATGTAATACCTAATGGATGTTCTCACAAAACAGATGTCGCATGATTTCATATATTTTTATACTTTCTTTCCTAAATAATAATAAGCGAAAAATATAACAGATGTCGCATGATTTCATATATTTTTATACATACTATCCTGAGTAATAATAAGCGAAAAATATAACTACGACTCAATGGTTGACTATGACTTCGTACGATTGAATAAAATATATTTCTTTAAATATGTTCTATAAACACGGCCTCATTAAGTATTACATACTTATTGGTTGTATTAACATGTTTTTACCGTCTGAGTACATATGATAAGCGCAATTTTTAATGAACCTAGATTAGCTCAATAATTTATTAGCCAAAGAATGAAATAATTCAGAGTACGAGGAGTCTTTCAGTTGTAACATGAGTGCATGCAAATTAGTCATTATTGCATAGTAACTAAGTACTTAATTTTCTTGCGATTGTCAAGTACCTGTTTGTAGGTAAGTAACTACTTACACTTGGGACTATGATTATGTATATATATGCTGTTCTTCTTATTTTACATGCTGCTTTTATAAAGTTATTACGTAATGGAAAACGTATAGAAAAACGCATATATTTAATTAAAAATTGATTTTTTCTTTGTTTCAACTTCTTTGCAACCAAGCTTCAGATGTTAATTTTTTATTTTAATTTTATTTTATATATTAGAAGAACAACAGCGGTTACAGAGTTAATTAATAGGTAGGTTATAATGTTAAGCTGTATACAGACCAGTAATAGTTCTTCCTAATTTAGATTATTTTTTGTAATGCTTCACTGCTCTCTAGCTTATAGTATTTTGAAGTTTAGTTATGAACATACTATTTATTCCTAATATTTTATTCTGAAAGTATTTGATTTAGTATATTATAAGAGATATTTAGATATATAATTAAATAATTTTCATAAGACTTGCAAATTAATTCTAATAAAAAACTTATGATCCTGCTCATAAAAAAAGAGACAAGTTAGAATAGTTAACACTGATAAGATGTATGAAAGTTACTGACAAATTAGTGTACTACGTATGGTCCCACAAATTAGTTATTTATTTAAATCACGCAGTAACTAACCTGGTAGTATGTAAGAAGGATCACACATTGGATCCATGGAAGGGTCGAACGCGAGCCTATTTTGTTCAGCATAGTGCAATTTGCCGTTACTGGTCACTGATTGTTCATAGTTGAGCCTCGCCACACTCGCGAGCGCCTGCTCATAGTTCAACCGGGTATCAACGTCTCTAGCGTCCGCCGGGATCTCTGTATATTGTTTGTTCACTTTGGCACTATAGTCTGAGAAGTGTAGTTTAGTAAGAGAAGACATGGGGATGTCAAGGGGCGCCGCGCACGGAGGCACGGCGGCTTCTCTCGGCGCCTCTACCAGCAGCATGGCGGACCGGGGACCGGCCCCCGACGAATATTCAAATCTTCAACACCATATCACTAACGACACTGATTTATAAACTTCTATACTTCGTACTCAATGCTATTTAGTTTAAATCACTATAAAACTAAAAATAATAAAAAGTATCAAAAGAAAAAATATTGGACTAAAAATAATTATATCGCGTTACAAAAGACGAGTGCGAGCTTTCAGAAGGAGAGCGAAATCGATAGCACCGCGTCGTAGCGCGCCTAATCAACGACTGAGAGCTTTCGGGCGGACCGAGAGGGCGGCATGCATGCGGCAGAGGAAAAGCGACGAGCGTTGCCGAGCGGAGCCGAGTGCGGCCGAACGACGGGACCTGTCGCGCCACCTGCTGCCGCGACCCGAGCAACCAACTGTTGCGACCGTTGATTTTTTTCGCCAAACCTGCCTAACCCCCCTTCTTTGTGATGTAAGAAAACAGCACAACATCACAACCATTATGATTAATAGCATTCAAATTTATCCAGATTAAGACATCATTTTATTTGCTATGTCGCCTTTGGATTTAGGTCGAATAAAATCTGCTAATCTGGAAACTATGGGGGATTTAAAAAAAGAGTTCTTTGCCCAGCTTAGGAAAAAAAAAGGCTTTAAAAATTGAAGCATATATAGAATCCTAAATTATTTGAACGAATAACATAGTATCATTGATTTATGCAGGTTTAGGGCAACATTAAGTACAGAAGCCAGAGTCTGGGATATTTACGCGTAAGCGTAACTATCCCTAGAACTATAGCGTAGTTACGAGTACCCTGGTGATGTGAAGTTATCAGGCAACTACGTTATAATTCTCGTTACGATTCTTCCGTAACTATCTCAGAATCAGCCTTAAAATATGCCTTAACATCTTAGGTATACGTACTTGTAAAAATGTAAAAATATTAGGTAGACTAATTTGATTTAAATTTTATCTATGTTAATTGTGTGTGTCTGTAGTGCCAAATATTTTTTTTATCTATCTATTATCTATCTAATAACGCTAAGCAATATTATATACATTTTATTTTTAGCATTTAGTTGATTATTTTTATAAGCTCTGGGTTTTTTTTATAATTTAACAAACGCCTAAGTCCTTTTAGTGGTACAAGATTTTCCTTTTACAGATGATGTAATACAGCACCTTAAAAAACCGTAAACTGTAGCGAGTAATTTCCATGTTGTGTGATAAAGGCTACTCGTATACCTATACGCAGGCACTATGTAGGTATGGCTTTAGACCTGGCATTGTTTCCAGCAGATATAAAAACAAGATGATTATATTGTCAAGAACGATGTGCTGACTAGATAATGAACTAAGTTAATGGAAGTGGTGACGCATTTCAGCGGAGCTAATGATGGCCGTGACCACCAGAACTACTCAAATTGCATGTTAGATGCCACCAGTTGAGACCAATGTGGAAATTCGTCACTTTTTTTTTGTTATCATCATCATCATCATCAGCCTTTACAAGTCTACTGCTGGACACAGGCCTCCCCAAAGAGTTCCATGACGAACGGTCCTGAGCCTTTTCAATCCATCGATCTTCGTGCTTTTCAATGATGTGGTTGAAACAGTGGTCAAAAAATGTGAACGATTGTTTTGTAAAATTCACGTGGTGAACATAACCGAGGTAGATCATAATTACGTTATAATAACGAGGCTTTGTGACGCACGTGACCTTGGTGCTGGCTATTGTCTGATTCAAGACGAACGGTATCCATTTGGAATTAAAATAAGCACCAGCCAAAAGTCTAATCGGATTTTCAAATACCTACTAATTTGACAGTTCGAAAGTACTCTCTATACCATGAACAGAGAAAAAGCTTTGTTAGTTTATGTATAAGAGAACAAAGTCAAGAATAACAGATAACATGTAGAGATTATTTAAATTTCGAGAAAGATCTTCTGAAAGATTTTCTACTAGCTTGCGACAGAAGAATAATTCTGACTATTCCAAGTTTCATCGAAGTCGGTTGAGCCGTTACAGCGTGATTGAACCACAAACATCCTCACAAACTTTCGCATCTCTAATATTAGTAGGATGACATGTTTCCATGCCCAACGGATCAGCATTGCCATCGAGCTAGGCAATTCTGCAAGCGTCGGTACGCTTCATATGATCTGGATCAATTGAGCTATCCATAGATCGTTTGCAACGGTCTTTTGATAGATCAACTGTTTCTTGTGTATTACGTAAAATACTTGTAAACATTTACTTGTATTAGTTTAAGTTTTGTTTCTATAAAGAGACCAAAATACACACATGACTGGCCTCATAGCTCAGTTGGTAGTAACTCTGCCTTCTGCGCTAGAGGTCGCGGGTTCGATTCCCGCACTGGACAAACATTTGTGACTAACACAGATGTTTGTTCTGTGTCTGGGTGTTAAATATATATCTATTATGTATATCAGTCTCTGGTACCCATAGTACAGGCTATGCCTAGTTTGGGATCAGTTGACCATGTGTCCGGAATATTTATTTATTATTATTAATGTTTTTTTTTATTCTGAAGAACTACCAAACCAATCAATACATCTGTTTTGTGACTAGTTTGATCAGTGTGTACGAATAAATTAGCTAGTATACCACCTATGTTAGTAGGTGTATGAGTTACTTACCGCTAATGTGCGAACAATAGATACTTACCGGTAATGACCTTTTTGAGACTTTACATAATTTAACTATTCATGAATACGGACTTACGATTACTATAATATCTTGGTACAAGATTTACAATAAAGTTATTGTAGAACCAGCACTATAAATTACCCACACATTGTTATGTAGGTACAATGTACAGTTATCATTATCACATGAATTTATCGTTCATAGCGACTTCAGTGGCGTAGCGGGCGAGTGTCCGTCTGACACGCAGGGGTTTGATTCCCGCTGCGGGACAAATGTTTGCATGCCCTGCAAATATTTGTTCCGGGTCTGGGTGTTATGGTACCATGGTAGGTACTTGTAGATTTTGATACCCACGATACAGGGAATCGTAATGTGGGACTCAGGACTATGAATGTGACTGTTGGGTGTTGTATAAATATTGTCAACAGCGAATGTTAGAAGATAAAAAAAATCAGCTGACATTTTCGTTTTAGGATGTTGACTGAGGATATTGGGACAGATGTCGCAATATCAATGTCTGATACATCGATGATATTTACGATAGGAATACGATTCGGTGGGAGGGCACGAGCTTAAGGGCGGGTCTGCCGCTCCGAAACCGGGTCAAGTTACAGAGGGTGGTGGAACATCACAATTGATCGAAGCTGGGGTCGAGTGGGACATAATAGCCACCTGAGCACGTGTTCAACCGGATATAGAGGGCCTATTGTCTACCGGAGGAAGCGATTTGATGCTGATTTTTTTGTGTGTTCTGCCCAGGTATAAAGTGTTGTGTTACGTGTGTGGTAAAGTGATTTCGTTCCTGATGAGTAATAGAAAAATATGCAGATTTTTGTGTCTCTAGCATACTAATATATAGCGCATATGAAGCTATTGTATCTCCAATTTAACTAGATTATTTTACCATTATTTAAAATCAATTTGTTAATCACTGAAAATACAAAGGTTCAAGAGTGCGCATAAAAAATAGGCTAAAAGTTTTGAAGGGTTCAAAAACAGTAGGTACGACGAGTTCTTCGTTACCGAACTAAAGCGGAGTGCACACTGCAAATAACAGTATTTCAGTTTACAATAAGCTATAGGTTGGTCTATGGTACAGACAAGCAAGGCAATGCAATTACAGAGGCGCGCTTCACGGGAAATGGCGCGGAAATGAGTTTTCCGTCATTTTCCATACTGAACAAATGCATCGGGAAATAAACACGCGCGGATATTGTCTTCGACAGAAAACTGGAACAATCTTCCGTGTGACGCACTGCCTAAGGAAATGGAAACCGCTAATGAGAATACGGTAAATTTTTAATAGAAAGTTGGATGTGATTTTTCATTGTTACGAACTGCCATATAGTTTTCAGTTTATTTCTACCGTAAGACTTTTCAGAGCAGCCAGACAAACAATAAATATAATCAACTAAAATGGTTACAAGCACAACCATTTTTATATTCCATTTAGAGGTAGAGCTCATAATGATGTATTCTACCAGACGTCGTTCGTCACGGTCATCAAACACGCCAGAACACACCGAGTTTTTTCCATCTACTTACCTAATAATCTGTTCAGAATTCAAGCCTATAGCTGTCACTATCATTCACACGCTACGCATAAATTACAGTTTTCCCGATAACTCAAAAAAAAGCATGCCGTATTGAATCTTTTCTATTCAAGATGGAGAATAAAGATATTATGCAAAGCAGACGCGGCGTTGAAAGAGACACATTACGTATTTCACCGGCGTAATATCGATCGCGAAACGTAAGAAGATTGAAATAAACCGCCATCTATCGATATTCAAGGAGTAAGCTGCTGCTGCTCCCATCGTCCACGTTTAAATTTAAAAATAAAATTTACCGAGGAATTCCCTGCTTTGAATTACATTAAGTGTAAACAATAAAGCGTTAGCGAGCGTATCGGCCGCGGCAGGCGACGGAAGTGCAAGATAAACAATCTTTTTTAGATAAAACGCTGAAAACACTCCATAAATCTGTACGGTTCGAGATCAGGAGCACTTCATCCAGAACTGTCAAAGAAACCGACGAGTTTTATAAATAAGTACCTCTCTACTAACTTAACGGTGACACTAATCACACACATCCGATTATTGACGAAATAAAAGCTTTTTTTGGGTTAACACTTCAACAACACACAAACCTTTGCAATAATTAAAAAGCTGAGCGCATCCGGTGCTGTCGATTATACTGATTGAATTCTGATTTGAATTTAAAAGTATTCTCTATGAAGGCCGGTATACAATTTTTATTTCCGGCGAATAAAGGATACGATTTGTGACATTCGTTAACCTTAATTTTGCTTGAAAAAAGATAATTCGTATTTTTAAGTAAGTAAGTATAGCCCACCTTTTGTACATTGTCTTTTGTGTGCATTAAAGATTAAATAAATAAATAAGTTTATGTAGATTTCATGCTGATATTAATGTTGGACTGCGCTTTTTGGCTCTATCGCCAGAGCTCGCTTCACCTCGATGTGTGGTTTAAATTGGAGCGTGCTGGGACGTCATTTCCGGTGCCAATAATTTATAACTCTCGGCCTCCGTCATTTGTCGAGATGGCGCGCGTTATGAGACTTATCCACGTTTATATTTGGAACTATTTCTTAGAACATCATTGTGTGAAATCTAATTATTCTCCTCATATACTATCCTAACTAGGTATGTATTAACTAAATGCGAAAGTGTGTTTTTGTTGGACGGTTGGTTTTTCTTTATTTCATGCAGCAACGGAGAAACAGATCGACGTGACTTTTTTCAAGTCAGAGAGTAACGTAGCCGTAGTTGGTATCGCATTGCCGATTCTAGGCGAATATGCGGGCTCGAAAATTTTGGTTAGCATTTAAATCTAAGGTATAGGCTACTTTTTATCCGGGTACCACGCGAACAAAGCCGCGGGCGGAAGCTGGTATGTTTATGAAACTGGCAATTTGTTCTAAGTACTTATCTGCTGGCCATTGGTTAGTTAGTCTGATAATGTTTTGTTATCATCATTTCTACCCATTTCAATGTCAATCAAGCCACTGTCTCACAAAAAGTTCAAACAATTCAATGATTATTTTAAAAGACATAATGACATTGTTGCTATTGCGATAAGTAATCACAGAATATGTGATAGTTAATACGCTCAGGGGCAGTATAGCGAAGGACAAGCACCCACGCCGTCCGCCCGCCCTCGCGAGCTCTGATAACGTATCGGGCACAATGTTTATCAAATATCCATTTAAACTATGGAAAATAATGCTCTAAACGGTTCGCAAAAATGTGTGGTTCGGAAGATTGTACGTAATCATTTTTATTTGAAGCTTTACTTATTTAAACAACGTTATTCATAAGTGCAACTTGTCCCGAAAGGGGCTTATTCTACACCCAATCGGTAAATAGGGTTTGGTCTACGACTTTTGTAAATTCGTCATTTTTAATTGGTATGCAAAAATCAAGGTAAACGGTGTTAGATAACCTAAATACGACCTTTTAATATAACGAAAACTATGGATTAATCCCAAGCGTGACAAATTTAAATGCTATATTTTGAATTATACTTATGTTAAATTTATTCATGTGCTTAAAGTTTTTCGCTTTCGAGGACCAAACCAATAGTATTTTAAGTCGAAATCAACCAAGCGCGTCCAAAGCAAGATTACCAGGAGGGAACAATTAAAATGCGCGCCAACTAATAACGGATAATGAAGACTCGGCAAGTATTTGTTTTTGTCGGAGATTCCTACAATGAGTAGCGAGTGCCGCAAATAAGGCAATTAATTGAATTCGGCACTTCAAAGCGCCGCCAACGGGCTTTGTCGGCTTGCAATCCGACACTTGTATTGATCTTGATTTTCTACGTGTAAATCAGCACTGCACAAAAGTGTTAACTGATACTCATATAAACAGGTAGACTTTGCTAAACTCCTTCGTTCTCACAACCATAGACAATCGTTCCAAAAACTCTTGTGAATAAAGCGAACACCTGCAAAGCTGAGAGTTAAATAAAATTATCAAATTACAGGTTATTCTCACGGAGAGTACGAAACCTCCCTAATAAGTGAATTTTGTAGCCCTAATATTTAGAACTAGCTGGTGCCCGCGAATTCGTCTGCGCAGAATTAGTATTTCGAGTAGCTAGTCATATTTTGGTCAATTCACACAATATCTTTATAAATTGTAGTCTATGTGTTATTGATGTATACGCTATATTATTGTGAAGTTTCATTAAAATACATTCAGTAGTTTTTACGTGAAAGAGTAACAAACATTCATCCATCCATACTCACATACTTTCGTAATAGGATCAACTATATCTCTTATATTTCGTAAAAAAGTTGTAAATTACTTTTATTACTTTAAATGTTTCTTTCTGTTATTAAAAATAGTATATAATACTACATTTAAAATACATTAATGATCCGAATTACATACGTTCTTGATTACTTGGACATTATCAAAGTTCAGCTTACAGTTTGTAAAATTCCACGAATCGCCCACACGATGCGTCGCTGATATAAAGTACTAGTTAGAGCTCCCGCGGCTTTGTTTGCCTGAAGTTTTTCATAAAATCTTCAAACTACGCTGCACCCTCTTATAGTTCATAGTTCTTTGAATTTAAGAATTCCTTACTTAGTACACCCCTACACACTACAAGGGACACACCGTCCAAATTTCAAGTCTCTAGGTTGGTTTAGGCTCTGCGTTGACTGCCTTAGTGAGCAAGGCACAGACGCAGTGGCCCGGTTAAGGCAAATCCGGGCCTACCGCTGAGGCGAGATGGTGAGTGCTAACACGACCCCTTTTCGCCTCAACCAGGCGGAGGACTGCTCACAGGGGGGGGTTTAATGGGTTCGAGCCCCACATACCCCTTTCCGCCACCCCCCATGGGGGAATGGAAATGCGACGGCAATTACCCACGTAAAAAAAAAAAAAGGCTCTGCGTTGTCTGTCAGTCAGTGCATCAGTAACTGTTTTATAATTATAGTAAATGTACGTTTACAAGAGTAGGTACCTATATTATACCTACAAAGGAATAGGTTTTTGTCTAATCAATGAATGAGTAAGTATGACCAATAGAAAAAATCCAATAAAAACATGTGGTACCACCGGGCTTTTGTTGTTTGTAAAACATGATAAGATTCACTCGATAAATTTGGTATTCGAATCTATTAAAAAGCGACCCAACTCTTTAATATGCTCATGAATTTATATCAATGCATTTTGATGAGGTCGATATATAAAATAGCTGTAAAATGACTGCGATAAGCTATAGAACGGAGAGACCTTTTTAGTCACTGACCCTCACCCTTTATTCGAGTACAATAACATTGACAAGCAAATCCGATTTGGTATTTATCAAGGACACCTGAAGGATAAAAGTACGATTGAATGGGTACTTTGCAAGGGTCCTTATTACAAGCTTATTGGAGCACAAGGGGCCCTCGGGGTAGAGTTCACGAGTACCCTACAAATGCGCATATCAAAGAAACACCCCTTGCTCTTTTCTTGTGCCAACCCTTGAGGTGTTTTTTGGCGTTTTATACGCCTTTTCTTGTAGTCTTTTATGATCATTTTGGGCATTGTTAGTATTGTTGAACACGACAGTGTACTTTTATGTATAATATTTCGACCTATTTACAAGCAAGTTATATTGCCATTCAGTAAAATTGTTTTATAGAAGCCTAAAAAAAATCACTTTACTTTTCTACGCAAGAAATATTTTTTGATGCTAGTAGAATTAATTACTTTTTATTTTATGCAAAAAAGTATAAATAAATAAAAAAAATATTAAAATAGTGGCTGAAATCGCTAACGTCATGATTAATAGATTTCTTATCCTATTCCAACATCCTTTAAGAAAATTCGTAATTTGAAATTTGAAAAGGTTGCGCACGTGCGCAGGAGTGTGTATCGGGTTGCGCCGGAAGCTCACCGGCTGAAGCACAATGGGCGCCGGAAGTGGCCGCTCGAAACGAAGTGACACGTATCTTTTTATTGATCATACAGAAAGCTCAATAACTCAATATATTTCATGTTAACACTGGATTCTATTGACAGTTATGATCCCTGTCTCGCGATGAGAATGGTGCGATGTGAGTGCAGCGTCATAAACTACAAAGAGCTGATTAATCAATCACGTCCAGTCACAAGCACCAACGTAAATCTTAATTTCTATATTCATTTAAACCTATGAATTATGAAAGTAGCTACACTAAGGCTAATATGAATATTATGTAGGTATATGTGTATCATACATATTCTTTAAAGACCACCATTATTTACTTATCCCTAAAATTTCGCTTACCATGTAGGTATCACAAAACCCAAACCCCGACATTGAAATTTGAAATTTTATAATATAGGTACGTATGTATCTAAGAATGTACTTGAAAAAATAACGTTTTTTTATCGGTCTTTTGCTCACAAAAAAAAAAAATAGGATGTTCTAATCATAAAGCTCGGAGTCTTGTTTTATTTAATTGAAATATTATTCCAAGCTAATGCGCTTATGTGACCAGTTTCGGAGTGACTCACTGAAACACTCCATATCCTTAGAATCAGTCATATGCCTTAGCCAGTTTTTATATTTTAAATCTTATGGGCAGTTATTTAAAGTTGGAATTGTATTGGAAATCAATGCATATTGAATGTGGTACTAATTAACCAATGAAGTTGAATAAGAACTGGTGGTTAGAAGTAGGGTGAGGATATCAGGTGGCGCGGGGCGGGGCTTATGCTGCTGATAAATCACTGCCAGGAACTCTGCGTTGTCATCGCTAAGGCTAGTGCATACAGCGCTCACTAAAAAACACTGCAAGTACTGCAACGTGTATGCTATCATATTTAAGAGTAGCCTTTACTATGTCAATCATATAATGTTAGCTAAGCTGCGTGGCGAGGGATGTGTATGATATCAACCAATAGGATCGTTTGATTAACAATGCTTAGCTTGGCTCTGGTGGAAAAGGGTTCAACGAAGCTAAGTATTTTACACACTTGTTGAAGCGAGGGATGCGAGCTAAGGATGCGAGCTAGGAATGAGCGAGGGTTGTAGCTTTGTGAATTACAGCGCAGAGCTAAGTAGATCACGTATAACTACGAGTACGTAGTTAGCGCGCGTATGTGCGACGCGCATCTTTCTCACACAGCTCCCCCGCACAAAGTGCATCTTCATACAATATCTTACTCTGGAAAAAGACGCAAGGTTTCGTAGCTAAGCTTTTTCCTCGCTCACTGATAAGCTACCTCACACATCTCTGGTGGAAAGGCAGCCTTATGCTCTGGCCGTACCCGTATCACCATATAAATAAATGATTATGATTGGTCGGTACGTAATCCGTCGAATGGAGCACACAACTCGTAAATGCGCGCTAACGGGCTAATAAGGACGTGCCAGTTTACTGCCGATTGCTAAATGATTTTTGGGCTTCGAACTTTAATATACTTGTGGATTAGCGATTAGCATTATATTAGACAGTAAACTATTAGTCGAACGAGGAATAGTTTCGATTAATTTAATCGCGAATGAAGCGTTACATCGCGACATCAAACGACTACAATGAAAATGATTATAGTAGCCAGATTTTCAGCCAACCTACCCAACTGTTGGTAAAAAATATTGTTTTTTATTAATTAAAGTTTACAGCAGAGTTCTACGAAAACAATAATATTTTCTATAAATTGTTCGAAATAAAACTAAGTACGCCTTGTAGTTCTACGAAAGGATATTATCTCTAATGAGATAGCGCTACGGCTCGAAAATTCCGCCTACGCGGCTGACAACCTCTACGGCGTAGCACGGAGCATCGTGACCATGAAAATTTTCAGCATAAGACATTATTGTTGGCGATTTAGCAACGTTGTTCCTCGGCACACGAGTACGTCCGGCGATTAGCGGCGAGTGCGCAAGCGCGAGGATGTGCTACGATCGCTGCCCCTTGCGACAGCGCGGATGCCGCGAATTGCACCAACAGAACATTAACCATATAACTACACGCTTTATTAATAGGTACAAGAGCATTGCAAAATATTGAATATATACGGTGTTTTTGTGCGTTAACCTTCAGATACGTCGGCGCAGTTGCATTCGTTTGCAACAGTCGAGTTGACGCGAAGATGACGTGAGAAATTCGAAAGGGGCACTTTTGCTGATGCCGTGTGTATTCGATGCTTCAGGACATCCAATAATAATCGTTGTCTTTAAAATTCATGGGATGGCAAATGCACAAGTCGTGCGAGACAAACAAAAAAAAAAATCATGGGTGCTTTTTATAATACGCTTGTGTCATTAAAATTACAATTACAAAGTCATTAAAATCAATGCATGTCGTATTAAATATTCGTGGATATTTACGACCTAAACTCACCGCGCCAAATATACAGCGGTTCCAGGTCTGCCGGGTCATTTGACCGGGAGCTGGGGTGTAAGAACATAATTCTTATCCTGAATCCCAATCCGCCATATTGGTTCATTCACAAAAACACTTCACTCTACCTGACCGCTTTCATCCGCTGGTGAATAACTGGATATCCTATTAAAATTAAAAATAAAATTATAACTCCGAATTGAAAAGGACAGATTAAACAACGAACAAATAGACACGACACAGAACTTTCAAGTTGCTGCCGAAGTAAATAGAACAATGGCAAAGATGAGTAGCCAGTGTGCGCGTAGACTGGACACTGAGGTCATGCGCACATTCTACTGACGGAGGTGAAGAAACAAATGGTAGGGGCGTAAGTCAATTACCACGAAAATATTATAAATGATTGCACGTAAACCACACTCAAATCGATATCGCCTGTATTCTGAACCTACCCCAAAATTAAACTAACTAAAACTCCATTATATTCCTGGTTTTCAGGTTTTTGCAATAGTTTGAGTACCTGATCCACCATAATTCACAAAATTATAGTAATGTTATAAATATGTACGGTCAGCAACATGAGTCTATGTTTTTTTTGTTTGGAAATCTTAAATTGTTCAGCACTTTATGTCGCTGACCGTACCTAGATGTGAGTACAAGTGATGGTCTACTAAATCAATAATGTCTTAAGTTTAACGTAACTTCCTATATAGGTATGTATAACACATGTGATTTCAAGCGTAGCTAGCAAAATTTTATGTTTTTAATAAAATCACATTTCGTACTAACAATACGAGTATATGTATAATAAATTTTCTACTATATTTTCTTTGGTATAAAATAGGGTTATTGAAGGCAGGTTAAAGTGCCTGCCTTCAACAACGCTATAGCACTTAGGTTGGACAAATTCTGTTTCTTGTAGGTATAGAAGAATAGCAGTAAGTGCCGTAAGCATCAAGGAAAAATATATACTTACATGTTTGTTTAACTTACAAGTACAATAATCTGCCGGTTTATTCTAAAATGAGGTTATTAGTTAGAATAATACATGAATAATATACAAACAATACTGTTACTTACTAAACCAAAAAACTATGGCGATTTTCTCAAAATCCTATTTAGAAAACAAATCGATGCTACCGAAATTACGTAATTAGATGTAAATTACTCGTAAATATAATACGACAAACAATTTAGCAAATTGCTGTCTTTATGGTTTTTGCAAGTTCTTGGTCACGTCACGGTCGGCCTGCCGAAAATTGCGAAGATGACACAATGGCACAAGGCAGAAGACGACAGCCAGCCTCGGGGCGGCTGAAAGAGAGCGGAAAATCTGCGCCAAGGTCGGCCGAGTTGCGCCACATTCGCGCACAGTGCACTCGACTGGAAACGATATGCAGTGCGATATGTAAGCACTTATTTGATGCTTCAGTGAGAAACATGATTCCTCGATTCACCAGATATAGGATTGTTCAATATGTATAATGAATTATTGGATGCAAAGTGTTAGAGGGCACTCGTTTGCTTTCGAACGCAAATTATGTGTATGCTTAAACGCACCAATAAAAAACAAACTTCTTAATGAGCATTATCGTTTATGAAGTAATCCGAACAAACGTGTAGCTGCAGTATGAAGCATGCTCTCCAGAAAAGCATATGATCGTGTAAATTGGTTGTCCAAACGTCTGAAAGCCGTGAGACCACCCGTGCTAACGACTGCGTAGAGGACATCTTGTCTCCTTGCTTAATTTATTATCACAGTAGCAAGCGGCCGCGGCGTCCAGTCAAAACATCCCGCTCGCATGATTTACAACGCAATAAACACAGTTTTATATCTAATGGAAATGGGCTTTTATCCGTGAGATTACGCAGCCACCCCTGATTGTAAAGTTTGATTCATTATATCTAGCCCCCTGGATTCTAAGTATGGGTATTTGAGACCTATCTCACGGGGAGTGACTTCCCGTAAGCCATTGCATAATATGTGCTTCCGCTGAAATTTATGCGTCAATTAACCGGTGATGCGAACAGATTAACTCTTCAAATTATAGGGATTGCTGCTGTCATATCAGTAGGCATAAATGATGAGGGTAATATAGCTGATGATGTTTTTCTTCAACTAGTCGTTTTTACGCTTGAAACTTAATGATATTCTGGGAACAAACCTATATAGGGTTTGATTGCTCAAATATACACTATCTCATAACTGGAATCTCTGGCAATGAAACATCAGCCATTCGATCATAAACGGGACTACTTATTAGAATAATGAAACAAAACGCAGTAAAAAGCAAATTATTCTTGTTTATGGTATCGGCTATAGGGTTGGTTTCAAGCTCGTAATTGTCGGGTTATCGTGAACGGTTAATGAGGCTCTCTTTACCATGTAGATAAGCAACCGATTCACTTATCTTTACGACTCGATACCGGGGTGATCGGAGCTGAAACAAGTGACTTGTTGCGCATTTGCAACATATCTAGTTCATGAACAGTTTAAATGCGTCTGCTGATACATGGCTATTACATATTGTTGACTGCTTTGATTGTATAGCGTATGAATATTCAAAATAATAATAATGAATTCAATTCATGTGCTACGAAAATTCGTAGACACGTAGACATCTCGTAGACATTAATCTTGCATACAAAATAGTAGTTAATTGTTTAGAAGCTGATAAATTATTGTTTATTGTTCTTTGACAACAATGTAAAGCCAACGTTATGACCGTTACGGCAGTAAAGTTAGAAGGAAATGATGAAGCGCTTTCTTTTTAAAGTTCACGGGTTTTATGAGCCAGCCTTGTACGTAAAGCCACTCATTACTATATGCATATATAAAACAGGTAATAACATTCAGCTTTTCTTATGGCGTAGATGTTGCACGCATGATAAGTAGTCTTTAACCATTTTAATATATTGTGGTATTTTATTGACGCGCGAGTTGGTAGTACCTTTCACTTCAATTTCAAATCTACTTATCCTTTAAAGTTCAGCTGAATATTGCTGAAAGCTCGTTTACCGCATCAATATAACTCACAAATAATAAAATACGAGCCCAAAATTTCTAGTGGAACTTTCCCGATTTCACCAAAGTTTAAGATGACACTAAGTGGCATAGTGTCATCTTAAACTTTGGCGAAATAAAGCAAAATTGAGGCACGCAAACAAAGGTCATATAACTAAGAATTGAATTGAAAAGTCAAAGGGAGTTTATTTCAATAAAATCAAGAATTTAACAGTCATTACAAAACTTAGTTTAGACGAGGTCTAACTAAACCCTGGTTTTGTGACGTGTCGTTTCATACGTTTGACATTATGACATAAAGCAACTGTATGAAATAACACGTCACAAAACCTGGTCTAAACTCAGTTTCATATTATAAGGGTAAGTCTCTAATCGAATCTAATCTAAGGATTAACGTTTTAAAAAATAAGTGAAACTAGGTAAGATGATATTCTGTTTGATAATGTTGAGCACTATGTTCTCTCTTTCAGATAAAACCTTCCGAACAACTACAGTGTAATCTCACTAATCCGGCACTATTAAAAACCGGTGCCGGATTATTGGAATGTTCGGATTACTGGGTTATACTGAAAAAGTCTACTATCTTTTGCCTTTTCTTCTTAAGATCGTGTATAGTAGCACGCCCAACACCATATCCAGTGTTTTGTGTTTGCGTTTATTTGACATTTTTAACTATAAACTAGTCTCACTTGAAAGAAATAATACGTTAGCACGTGCACGTGATGAGTTTTGAGGTTAGACTGCTAGTCGATGACGCAGCGACCAAAGCGCACAGGTATAGAGGGGAAAGGGAGGCGGAGGGTGCCGGATTATTGGATCGATCGATGATGTCGATCTATCGAAGTGCCGGATTAGTGAGATTATACTTTAGTTTAATAGATGGGATAGTTAAAGTACTTACCAGTATTGTTGTTGTTATTGTAGTGGTGAGCCGGCGGGATGTAGTCGGGCAGCTCGGGCAGGCAGACGTTGCTCTCGTACATGTTGGGAGGCACGTTCGCGAGCAGGGAACGCTCTTTCTCTACATCTGTTCGGAGCATAATTTAACAAAATAAAATAAGAGTGTGGAGATCGTCTAATCTAAAGCTAAAAGCTCATCCGCTAAACATTGGAGGTAGCGTTAACGTAACACAAGCGTCAAACTGATTTGTCCCTTGGTATCGATTATTATGTGCAGTATTTCGTATTTGATGGACGTGGAATCCATACTATTTTTGCAGACCATTTTTATATTATAGTAACTTCAAAAGTCGGCAATCAACACACTACATCTTAAAGTGACTAGTGTAATGTGAGAGACATCGTACATCGTAATTTTTCGGTACCATATTCAACTCTCCACCGCCATTATCGTAATTTTACTTATGATTTATTTATTAGTATCGTACAAAGGGTCGTTGAATAAGAAAGCTACCATATAAAAAAAAGTCTAAAGTATATCTAGCTACAGGTCGCGGGTTTGAACCGCACTGGAAAAACATTTATGTGATGAACACAGATGTTTATTCTGTATCTGGGTGTTAAAAATTATATATCAGTCTCTGGTACCCATAGTACAGGCTATGCATAGTTTGGGATCAGTTGACCGTGTAGAATATGTCCAGAATATTTATTATATTTATTTATTTATTTACTCGTACCTTTCTGCAGAATTTCTAGATGCTCCCAGAGTATGTCGCCCATGAACGCCGGCGCTCTCGCCACGAACTCCTCGCGGCTCATCGCACAGATGTCCTTGCCCTGCGCACGCGCAAACTGCTGGAGCGCAACCCCTTCGAGCGAGAACTCGCGCGCAGCCCAGCGGAGCCATGCGGCCACGGCTGCTTCGCTCCATTGTCGGGGATCTGATGGAGAAATGACATAAAGACATCAAAACATGGAAATTTACTGCAAAACAATGCATATTTGGCAGTTTATTTCTCGCTAAATCTTTGAGATAGTCAACTTACGTCACTCCCTAAACAAAAACCAAATAAAGATTTTATTCGCATTTGAAAGCCAATAAGATAATATGGTAGGGCCCTAGGACTCAATTGTGTGTGGCATTTCTATTCGTGATTACCAGTTCATAATTCAAACAGTTTTTAATCGCAGTGGTTCTAAACTTTTTTTTATCGACTTGATTAAAAGACTTCGTGAAATCAATTCGATGTTTTATGAAGAGCAAGATCAAAGTATCGGCAGCCCTAATTAGAATTCCCCATAAAACATTAGTAAAGCACACAATAGCGGGCGGATAGGGCTGCAACATCAACAATTAGCCGAGCGAGCCCGCTTGCCCAACAACGGAACTTGCCACATGCTCGCGCCGGAAACAGCTCGACCTTGAGGCCCAATATATGCGCCTACGAATCGCTCATCTTTTTTACGAATGATAAAGGATTTCTAATGTGTAACACTAGGTACTTTTATGCAGGTGGAGGATAACGATTTTGTTATCACTTTTTCAGCAGTAGCATATCGGTTCAGATAAAATCCGGGGCTATTTATATCGACTACGAAAACACAGAATTATATTAAAAAAAAAAGGAGAAACCCGAGCATCTGATTGAATAAATAAGTAGGTATAATTGGAATTGACGTAATTAGATTTGGCTTTGATGCGCACACACATACACTCTGATATTTTTCTAAATCGATGCTATTAGCAATGACAGAAGGAAAACTTGACCACAAATCAATCAATGTCGCATATTCGGAATTTCCTTCGCGTGGCCGACTTCGCAGGCGCTACCGCGAAGAAAAAGTCAATCCATACAAATGGAGTTATGGTGTTACGATGTCACAAATTGCCCATAAAGACGCAACATAGTTCGGATAGAACAGCTGGTCCATTAAAGCATAGCAATTTCATAGATCATCACATTTCTGTTCGACAAAATGCTGTTCATAATCTTACTTATTTTTATGTTTTTTTTCTTTTTAGAACTATTCCTTAGGATGTAATAAATTTTTGTTACATCAATGATTACGTACACATATAACAATATTCTTACTGTTATTACTGGTACTTCCCTACACCACATTTATCAGCACTTGCGTAGCGCGTAGTCCATACATCGAGTAGTTTCAAAGTGATTATTGATATTATTGACTCTCAGTTTTGTTTATTTATTTAATCAATCTGACAAGTTTATAAAGAAAACTAGCTTATTTTCCCTTACACTGTGCCAAGAACTTGTATTTTTCCCTTGCCGGGCGAGAGCTGGCTAATAAAGAATAATTAGTTTAACTATGGCTTTCAGCCGGTGGTGGCAGGGAGACTGCTCGATGTTTATACCGCGACCGATGACTGAGGAACGTACCGTCACTTTACTTAAGTGGTATGAGAAAAAAAGCCCTCGCCGCAAATTTTCTAATAGACAAATTTCACATTTCTTTACTGAAATATTTAGCAAATGGAGAACATAACACATATAACATAACATAACACTATAACTCCATTTGTATGGATTGACTTGCTTGCTTGTCTTGATTCTTTCTTGTTCAACTAATATTAGGTCAGTGACCAGGTTGAGGTATAGTGGCCCTGAAAAGGGCCTATGACAGTGTAGTGAAGGGTAATAAATATTGTTTTATAAAAAAAATAGACACTAGATATTTTTGTTTGTTTATAAAAAATTGTTTTTATAGTACCTACCTAGTAATATAATAATTAGTCGATAGAAAGAGATATTTTGCAAAACTGTTTCTGAGCCCTAGACTTTGCGATTTTGTTTAGGCGGTGACGTAAGTTGACAGTCTTATGGTTTGAACCATAAGACTGTCAACTTACGTCACCGCTTTATTCAGGTAAAATAATAATAATAATAATAAATATTCCGGACCTATCACACAGTCAACTGATCCCAAACTAGGCATAGCCTGTGCTATGGGTACCAGAGACTGATATACATAATAGATATATATTTAACACCCAGACACAGAACAAACATCTGTATTCATCACACAAATGTTTGTCCAGTGCGGGAATCGAACCCACGACCTCTAGCACTAAATGGACTGACATCTCGTATTTGATTGCAATAAGTCATGGTAGTGCCCTTTACAGTCATAATTCATCAATTTGCTGTGAGTTACAGTAGCTGGTATATTAAGTACCATGAAGCAACATCAACAACGATTCATTGGTTCAATTTAAAAAGGTACCATAGATTGAATCAGAGAGAAATCTGTTGATTTGTATCTGATAAACACAACTCACATTAAAAGAGCAATATCGTTAAAAACCTGAGATAAACCTTCGCCTATCGGAAACGATTGTGATCGAGACACGTTTATGTTACCATCGATACGATCTGACAAACATCCAATACAGACTTCAGGTAGATACGTACAGACTGCTCACGTATACAGTTATGTAAACTACATGATTTGAAAAGCCCTGGGTTCTGTTTTTAATCCTATTCGAGACCATTTTTAAGGAACTAAACCTACTTTAACCCCTATACCCCTATAACCCCCTTTAACCTCTATAACCACCTATCTCTAGCCTCAAAGGTTTGCTGGAAGAAAACTCTTTTTAGGGTTAAGCTCGCCTTTGTACATGTCCTTTCATTTAGTTAGTTTTTTGTATGTGTTTTCTGTGTACAATAAAGAATAAAGAATAATGAGTACTTTTTGAAAAACTTTCTTTTCTTGCAAACGTTGTAAAAGTATAAATTAAGAAGGGCATGGTTTTTATTGACATTTTCCATTTGAGCAGCATGTTTGTCAAGCATTATCAAATTCGGGTTTATTGCTAAGTTTACAACGTTGAACAATTAACTAATCAAGTCGATTTCGACTTCACTTTATTTATAGCGTATGATAAAAGGATGATATTTTTTTGATGATAACCACATCACATGATTATAATTTTTGGCATTCGTACTCAGTTTTTTTTTATTTTTTTATTATTATTATTATTATCTGCAATCGGCTCTGCAGCCATAATCAGATGTTGTCTTAGGATGATGTGTATTGGGTGCGATTCCATCAAATCGAACACCGTATTGTTTAGAAGAAGCTATTCAGTTCATGACATTTTCCTGAGTGTTCAGTAAGTTTTTAGCCAGTTCATTTGTGTGATTTTTAAGCCTTTCTTTGTATTTTCTGCTGTATTTGATAACTTCCTTCTTCACAGTCGGCATTTCCAGGTATTCATGGATTTCTGAGTTTCTCACAAACCAATGTGCGCTTGAGACGGTTCTTAGTGCAATGTTCTGAAATCTCTGGAGAATCTCGATGTTAGAGTTGCTAGCAGAGCCCCAGAGTTACGTTATGGTACTGGGATAATCAATCTTCAAGTTTAGTACATCAAAAATGGTAGGTAATTTATAAACCCTTTAGATAATTTATAAACATCGGCCGAAAAAAAACAGATAAATTAATTGAATGCAAGTTTGAGGGACCTCGTGAACAAAGCCCACCGACTCGAGATAAATTCTGTATCGTTTGTATGCGAATGCGCATTTCGTTAGATGCGCGGGCGCACCGGAAGCGCGAATAGACACGGCACAGACACACGCACTTCCGCCGCGATCGGCCGACGACCCTCCATTTGTCATGTGGCCCTAATAGGCACCAACATAGCTATAGAGATTATTAAAAAAAACAAAGTATTTCAAGGTAGTAAATAACATACAGATTTGAAATTGAAAGGTAAACGCACAACTACAAAAATATGGACATCCTAGATAATGCAACTCTGAATTTGAATCCTTTTTAATTTATTAACCAAGCACTATGATTCATTTATATGCAATACTTATATCCTTAGTCTACTATGGTGGTCGTGCGGACTAGCCAAGAAATAGGCATCATCTGCCCAAGTTTCGATACAAATATCGTCGAATTGCTGCCAGTGCCACCAACAAAGGCCGAGTGTGTGGCGCAGGCGCACAATAACGCGACGCCTGCATTACCATATGCAAATGCCGTCTTGTATCGTGCACACTACCTACACTAACAGTTTTTGCTTGTAACCAGTAAATTGAACGAGGAAAAATAAAACAAGGCAAAACAGTGAATGTCAATTTTTCTTCGAAAGAGTCGCGACTTTTTACTTTTAGTCGCATCACATAAGTTGATGTTTTTGGTTGTGTAGCAAGCAGAAAGGCCTTATTTTAATCTTTTCAAAATGATTTATACAGTGTCCGGTGGAACGATTTACTCGCTTACAGGAGGCTGTAGTGCCCGGGACATATTTTAGATTGAGGGACTTGCCCAGCACCTAGCTAGCCTCATCATCATCATCATCAGCCTGTAGAAGTCCACTGCTGGACATAGGCCTCCCCCAAAGAGTTCCATGACGAACGGTCTTGACCCTTCTCCATCCACCGACTTCCCGCAACCTGTACAATGTCTTCGGTCCATCGGGTGGGGGGCCTTTCTACACTGCGTCGCCCGGTTCGTGGTCGCCATTCGAGAACCTTTACTCCCCAACGGTTAGCCAGCCTAGTCGGCCCTATCCACAGGAAAGACAGAGTCAATAGGTACGTGTGGAGTTGACTGAGCCGCGATGTTTTGCTTCACCGTTATGAGCATGTGTTAATGCGCAAATACTCGTAAAATTTTCCAATAGTATACTCCATTGGTGTACGGCCGGGATTCGAACCGACCGACCTTCAGATCGAGAGTCGAGGTATCACTTGGTCAATACGACTCGCACGGTAGTGTAGCAAAGGTTACAATAATAATTAAAACATTTCAGAAGAGTTATAGTTATTCATCTCTCAGATCTTGAGCGACTGATGTCTAAAATTTATATTATCGTTGTTTTATGGCATTTTATTCCTGACCATAAAGCGATTTTGAACGATTTTAATGAAACTACGATCTTTACGCAGGCATGAAAGAACCGTTACCTCTACACCTAATCTCCACGCAATTATGGTTAATGACAAAACTTCAGTGTGAAATGATTTCAAGCATTTCCAAGATCCTGAGTGGCACTTTACGTGTTTTATGTGCAAGCCATCGGAAATGATAGTGGCATAAAATATGATTACTAGATCTATCTTAACTAAGCACTAGGTAGAACATTTTCTCGTTATTCATCCAAGTCCTATTTCTCCAAGCCATCTAAAGAAGATGAAGATAGTTAGGTATCTAGGTTGGTAAGTTCGCGACTGTACCCTATCAAATTGATAATAGTGATTTTTAAAATCTTTACTAAGTGTGATATGTTCGCGCTGCGCCTAAATTGATTACGAATCATTCCTTGCAAGCAACTGAATTAAAGTGTATAGGTGTCCAATTTTTTTTGTTATACATTATTGGCTAACTTTTGACCACAATCTCACCTGATGTTATATGTGTAGCATGTTTGCCTATAAGAAACCTATTCACTCTGGTCTTGAAGACACCCAAATTATAGGTATTCGGAAACACAGACGCTGGTAATGAGTTCCACTCTTTGGCTGCCCGCATAATAGAGGTTGAAGTAGAGCACTTGGTGCGGCTAGGTGGTATGTCAACCATGAATGGGTGTCGCATCTCCGTACGTCTATCTAGCCTGGAGGATCTCTACTGCTTATTTTTTTGCAACAATAATGAAATTATACTATCAGTCTATTTGCTATTTGCTGGCTTCCAGAAAATTGGCCAACATATGCAAAAGATATAACTTATTGGGAAAAAGTGTTTAAGTTAATGGTTCCGAAAACTTACCTTTCGGCACGCCGAGACGCAGTTGCTCCTTCTCCCAAGAGGCGAAGGTAGCCTTCAGCGCCTCGGCCATCTTCTTGTTGGTGCCGGGCGTCAGCGGCGGCACCTGAGACGGGATGTCTGCAACAAAAAACAGGACTATGAGCTTTTTGAAAGAAAAACTTTCTACAAATTTCCTCCTCGTAGCTGATAATGCGACATTCATCATATCACCGTTAAAATACGGAACGCATTTTCTTTTCACATTGTGCCAGTAGACTACTTGTATAAAACATAAAGGAACGGCACAAACTTTTCTATTTTTTGGCTTTGTAAATTAATAATCTAAAATAGATGAGAAATAATCTAGATGTATTATGGGTTTTACTTATGCTGCTAAACATAATTATGGCAACAGGGCTTTACTATGTATGTAGTATCTAGTTTGGCTTTCTATAAATTGAGTAGGTTCATACGATGCATTCATTAAAATTATTGACTACGATCATGAAGATCCAACCAAAATAAATGATGGAATACAAAACCAAAATAGAACAGATAATGCACAGTATTAAGATGAAGAAACATATGGTCTACGAGTTAATGTAAATAAAAGATTTTTCTCGGAGAAGATCCGACGCATATCATGGCGTATTCTAATTTGCCTTTCATTACGATGAATGAACTGTATTGCGCAAACACATCCGCATATTATTGATTACATAGTAAATTATAGTGTGTTATATTTACGAGCAAGTGACACGTGATAAGAAGTATGTAAGATATTACAATGTACAATTCGCATTCTGATATGTACGTACATAGCTTAATAAGGGCGTGCGGCATCTAAAGTTCGTCTACATTAAATTAGCTGTACCTACATACCCGCGTGGGTCCAACGCGTGTATAGAGAAATGAGATAATGTTCTAACTGAAACTTCAATCATTTTTTTCACATCTTTCAACGTGGATTTAGAAATCGCTAACACCTGTATCTCATTAATACATATTTAAAATATGTTTGCTAAGTTTCAAATCAATATTTTTGGTTGTGCTGTTTTATTATAGATATTATTTTATAGCCGGTTACTGTTACTAAATATTTAAGACAATTCTAATGTAACATCCATCCAAGAATGTGAGTATTTAATGCACACTCTGGTGTTAAGTATAGCTGAGAATGAAATGACTTGTCATACCTAGTTCAAATAGAAGGTGCTTCAAATTTTATTAAAACATCGCGTGAAAAGTACTCCGGTTTTGATTATGAAGTTGCACAATCAAGATCTTTATCAGACGGATTAATTACTTTATCTACAGCGTTTAAGCCAAGCACCGGAGAACAAATTAATAGTCGACTTTTTGATACTTGATGGTCTCGAATAAAATAAATCAGAGATAAACAAGCCAGATTGAATGTTGCATGTGTGTGTTGACGTAGCTTCATTCATAAGTGCGGCTGGTTCTTTGCTAGTGTGTGGCTGCTAGTTGCTGTGGATGACTGTGTGCGTGGCGGCTTGCACCTGCCGACCAGTTCTGAGATGCGGAGATTTGTGCATCTCTCCCACGGTCGCTGCCCTGCCGCTGATAGCTCTAGTTGAACCTTCGATATCATTTACATTTTAAGTTTCTTTTCTGTTTTATAACTCATTAGCTTCTTGTGTTATCATCAAACAAACTACTTTGAACTTCAAAACTCTAATTTTTACCATAGTCCTTAAATTTTTTTCAAAAATAATTTGACAGAATCTTTGTAGATTTCTATTTCGATTCAAAGAAGCTCTGTCTTTCTTTTTCGGTTCAAAGATTATGGAAATATAATATAAGTTTACTTCCAATTCACTGTCAGCTTCGCTGCATAAGCCGACTTTATTAACCTTCATTTGATTCCCTAACAAGGGCGTTAGCAAAAGAAATCGCCGTCTTTATAAGCGTTATAAACACCTGTTACCCTTACATTACTACTTATACTTTGTTATAGCGTATCAAGTCAAGGTGTTGGCGATCGAGAATCACGAGGTCATTAATTGCGATCATCTCTCGCATTGTGATTTACTCGGTATATATTTTATTCCTGTGTATTTTGTATTCTCGCTGTTTGCAGCTGCACTTGACTCATGATTATTGCGCAGATTCGCATCTTTCTACTTTTAATAATGTGCAAAATAAAATTGTTACATTTGTATACTAGGTATGTGAGCTTTATTGAGAATAAATTAATTTTCAAAAAAATATATAGAGTTCAGTTAGTTCCAAATCATTGATCAGTAACAGTTATTAATTATTAAAATGGATAGCGTTGAAGTCAGAACCGAATGCAGTGGCAACTGGCGCTGATCAGTATCATTTCAATTAAACAATAATGGTAATTCATCTTCAAAGATGACGAATTTGAGCCTCAGATCTTTATATTCACCAGCAAACGATCTCACAAATAAGTTTATTGACCATATAAAAGTTGATAAGGTATTTAGTGAATATTTGCGTCCGAACTCATTTCACAAGCAAAATAAAACTAAAATTTAATTAATTTGTAAAGTGGACAGTGAAGAGGATCAAACAGTCGCTGGATATTAAATTGTAATTTGGTTTATAAGCGTCAATAAATCTTGTAGGATCAAAGTCACCGCACATAATAAAATGTACATGTTTTATTTATTTTAAAATTATAGAAAAAGAAATTGTAGTCAAAACGTTTTGATTGCTTTAGAAATATGCAGCCGCCCCCGTCATCGTTAACTTCATACAAGTGTTTAGGTCAAGGCTAGTTTATACGAAAAGATGAAAGACATCTAGCAATATTACATTAGTATAATAATTTAATTAGTATATGCTTTTATAGAAAGTCCGTGCCGTATGTAACGACAACGACAACCCCTTGTCAACGACAACCCCTTTTCGCTCACTTTGCAATAAAAACTAAAGGTTTCATTTACTTTACCAAGCAAATAAAACGTACTTTTATATTTTTAGTCTAAAAGTAAAACACTTTATTACAAGGCTTATTTATTTATTCATATGATCTCGTGAAAACTTGCAACTAGCAAGTGAATTTTAACACAGTTTTCGTAGTACTTAGTTGAAACTTTGCAAACGTATCATATTTTAATGACAATATAACATTATGGTGCCATCTGATCTGTGATGGAGTCAAGAGCTGTTCTAAGGAACCCTTCAGTCATCATCATCATCATTTCAGTCCACTGCTGAACATTGCCTCCCCCAAAACTTTCCAGAGACTCTAACTCTAGTGAATATGAGAAAATTATTCGTGTTTGGGCTCATATTAATCAGCTTAACGAACCCATTGGTAATTCAGTAGAAGGCATTGAATTTTGTAAAAACTCGTTTCGTAAAATATAGTTTATAATATAAAAATACGTATAACATAGGATTAATTATCAAGGTACGTGCAATTAGTGCAACGGATAATACGCTGTGACGAATGTTCGTAAATAACATGCTGGTTGACATTAAGCTCTGGAATGGCATTTTTCGAGATTCAGCACAAAAACTACAAGCTGCGACTTCCGTTTCCGTAATTAAAGTAATGAATCCAAGTGATTTCGGTTTAATTGTCCCGTATGTTTCCGATGGATCCCATCCGTTGCCTCTAGACCACTGTTTTATTATTAATTCCCTTTTTTAATAACACCTGGTAAATAAGTAGGGTCTTACTTCATTCCAAGGGATCAAGATTGCAAATCATTATGAAAAGTAGTTCTTACCATTAATCACCTTACCATTATGGGTAATTCAAAAAGTACAATATGTAGGTATGCTTGGTGAGACACAGCTTAGTACTGTTATAATTTTCTTTGGGTTTCAAAAAACCTAAAGTTATTGTAATACTGCGTCGTATCCAATTCTAAGGAGATACTTAGAACCAGGCATTGTTGAAGTAAAACAATCGCCTCGCAATCTTTGATCGAGGTCTTGGGGCGCTTCGAGGCTGAACATAAGTTAGGTAATGGTCCTATTAGTACCATCGGAGTGGACCGAATTGTGAATGGCGAAGATAACAGTACAAAGGACCGGAGATGCGCGCCGTGGCCCGCGGCCAAATAACTGAAAGGACCTTCAAGTAGTTGGTTTCAAGCTCAATATTGGCCGCGTGGGCCCCGGTTAAGAATATAGGCCCTTACATATCTACCGTCTACCCGTCTACCCGTGGTTAAGGGGAATTTCAAGCGCATTTCAGGAAAAAAAAATACTATAGTACCCATCAAATATAAACTTGACTCGAACGGTATATCGTATGCATGTCTATAAAAACTGACTGGCCTCACAGCTCAGTTGATAGTAACTCTGCCTTCTGCGCTAGAGGTCGCGGGTTCGATTCCCGCACTGGACAAACATTTGTGTGATGAACACAGATGTTTGTTCTGTGTCTGGGTGTTAAATATTTATCTATTATGTATATCAGTCTCTGGTACCCATAGTACAGGCTATGCCTAGTTTGGGATCAGTTGACTATGTGTGATATGTCCGGAATATTAAAAAAAAAAAAAAAGTTTCGTTATTATTTTGCGTATTTTAATTTGATGGTTTTTTTATCAAGGCATCAAGAACATGGAAATAAAGAATGCAAACAACAGGCGTCCCGTCCCACATTTGTTCACATAATGTTAATGCTCAGTGGTTGCAGGTAACAGGTGGTTAACAAGGGTGCCTCGAAAGGGGAATGTTTAACCGACACTTGTTGCGACCAGTACCCCGTAGACATCGCATCGGTGCCGTTGTAAATGCAATAGCTTCATTATGTTAATTGTACCATTATCTACGCAGGCCGCAAATACTTATACACAGTGCAGGGTGAGTTAGGTTTTCTCTCATTCTTTATTTTATCGTATAGGCATTAGAGTTTTTTAATAGATATATTCTTGGCACAATGGCGATCCAGAACAAAAGCTCACGCCATTTTTACCGGCTCCATTGTTCGCTTGAACTTGGAACGTCGCGTGACGTGAGCGGCGCGTGCGCTGCTTCGCATTCAAATAGCATCTTTTACTGCTCATAATTGCTCTAAATGCAATGTTGCTACCGATATTATACAGAACGTTAGCAGCGCCTGCAAGTGGTAAAGACCACAATGAAAAAATTTGCATTTAGAAGACGAAAAATACTTAATAAAAATACTTGTACGGTTTCATTGGCTGAAAACGTGTGAAGCAATTTATTAAAAGTACTCGTACTGAATTTATCTACCGAAGTCATATCACCCTCCGACTCAGTTGGGCATGTCGAAGGGTTCTTTCATAATGCGGTAAAAATGTTATATTTAAACGGTTCCATGCTCGTTGACGCGGAAAATGAACGTTTTGCGTACGAATTGCTGCAGAGGTACATTTTTATTCGTTAGGCCTTTTTAATAAGCAGGAATAACCCATTGTTCAAACGTTGCTATCGAAGAAGAATGCCAATATTTGATGTGTATTGCTACAGATTCACTTGATTGTTAGTAAAGAGGTCACCAAAATTTCCAGTGCCATGCCATTAGCTCAACCAGTAAACAGTACCGGTTATCGTCTCGTGGCAGATAGCTGATCACGAACGTAGGCGAGAGACCTTTGCTCAATAAGAGAGGCGGCGGCGGCGGCGCGCGGTGGTAGCGAGCGGTGCGCGGACGCATCATCTCATTGAGCGCGCACCGGATGGACCAATCAGCGGCATGAATGGACGCCCCCGCGCCTTGGCTATGTGCGTTATTAGCTCCCGTACTAGATGCCACTGTTTCTTTGTTATCTCCGTAAATTGTTATGACTTTTTATGGTATAAGGAATGTGTTGAGTCGTAAATCCGCCGTTTGTTGCCTCATTGATAGCCATTGTTCGTCCTGTGTGAGAAAGGATTCTCAGCTACTGTTGACCGGTTGCATTGTTTAGCTTGTTAACTCGGAGGTGATACCTCCTGCCCGGCAGATAATGCTTCTCTAGCCTGTCGGTCAACCTGCATGAAAGCTTCTGACTCAGTGAACATAAAGTAATCTGATTCAATTGACGTTAATGCTGGTTAATGGTTTCTCACCGACAGTGATGAGCCTTCAAGGACTTTTCATTTGCTTTCCTGCATTTAATTGAAAATAATTTTTCATCTTGTGACAGTTCACCGTTTAGACCTTTTGGGAGGAACGTGAGAAAGGTAGGTGTAGTCGACACGGTCGAACCTTAACATTGAATTCCTATTCTATTCTCTCGCAAAATTACATCTTTCACAGCCTCGTAAAATCCAAATGCAATTGGCCTGACCCCGTCTACGAATAGCGTTTGTATACAAACATTGTTTTAGTTCTCAGGTTATGAGCACGCATTCAAGGTCTTTACTTTCAAGATCATCAGAGCATACGAGGAGCTGGTAATTACCGTAATGTGGCCGGTGGTTGCACAACGCACGGCACCCTGGCCACCGGACACGCGATGTTTCCAAATAGATATGTACCTACATATCGAAGGAAATGAACATTGCGAGAGCGCAGTTTAGCTTTGTTTATTGTTAATTATTAACTATGAATAAATTGATTAAAGGTTCAGCAAGGCTTTAGTATGGGAGAGGCTTGTGATGCAACTGATTTCTTTTGATTACAGTAATTATATATTATATATAATTATTGTGGTTAACAAAAATACAGCTCACTGATCAGACCGATTGAAAGATTGGGATGGGTACCTAGGTACCTAACTGATGTAAACTCGCTTTAGCGCCTGCACAAACCTTAGTGGTTTTTAGATGCTAAATGAAAAATTATTTAAGTGTAATTGTTAAATATGGTAAATAAAAAATTAAAAAAAACAGACCCCTAAATTAGCTTTATACAAAATAAGATCCGTTGGCACTTTAAAAATTATCTAAAGCTATATGTCATCAAAATAATCGAAGCAATACTGAAACAAAAGCTAATAATACTAACCAACAGGACACTACAATTTTAAAGTCCGAGCAAAAAGTATTTACGCAAACCGATTCAGTTCTAAAGAAACCGAAACTCGATTACTAAGCGTATATGATACACGATAGCCAATTATAGAGTAAACGAACGTTTTCAATATTTTCTTTCGTTCCGGCAGCTTCACATTCGGGACAAGAGCACGTGAAACCGAGAGCGTTACTGCTTTTGCGTCATACTTTTGCACAACTTTGAAGGATCTTTATAACAGTTTGTTACTCATCATGAGTGTATTCCCCAACCAAATTTAGTAGTTTAAGTAAGTGGCCAGTCCCGATGGCGATGTCAGAAGCAACCTGCTGGTATCACCAGGATGGTTATATTCGGTAGAATAACGTAGCTTCCAGAGCATGGAAGCGCTCAGCTATACAGTCAGCAACAGAAGAAGAGGTTCAAAATTTAGAAATTATCTGCAGGTGCAAAACAATAGTTTACATTCATAAATAATTACTGGAACTTCGTTTGATTTGCATATACTTTTGTTGACTGCACAGTCAGCGACACAAGTTGCTGAACAATTTAAGATTTTATTTTGCAAGTGGTTCTAACTCTACTCTAAGTTGTATTATGAGAACTAATATGAAGAATGCGGATTAAAGAGGCTGAGTAAGAGATACATCGTTATCATAACGGAATGCTCTGTTCCACTGCTTTGTATAGGCTTCATTTCTCTTCTGCCTGTCTCATAGCTCCTGTATGTTACTTATCCAGATTTTGTGAGAACAAAGTGTCTTAAATCTAGGAAGACTTACCCTTAGGCTTATTGAAAGCTTTCATCATGACTTTGATTCCCATGCCTGCGATGACCGCCGTCGCCGTAATGTGTCTGCCGCGGGCTTGAGAAGTCCGAAATAACGCCCCACAGGCACACTGAACGCCCTTCTAAATTATGTTCCTTATAAATATTTATTTACAAGTACTTTACATAAACTATACTCTTAACTTTAATAATATCAACAAATATCACACTGTTTCGAGTTTAGTGGTCCGGTCAGTCTAAACACTCTTCACTGTTCTTCATTTTGACAAAGTTTTTATCACGTCACGGTAGAAAAGTTTATGAATGTTTTATAGTTCATGTTTGGCTAACAATTTGTGCGGCACCTGTTGAAAACACAAAACATCACTGAATTTTTTGTACCATCCTTATAATGTTTTCACGAGATGAATACGTCAGCTTTGATCTAAATAAACCGAAAGTAACTAAAACGGAAACAATGACTACAATGCTGGTCTACCAGGGCAGCATAAACACTACAGGGCAGGGCAGTAACTAACTTGAGATAACCGTGCTGTAAAAACCTTCAAAAAACTCCTTGAATTTACAACGGGCAACAACGGACCGATATTTAAATTGTGGCAAACATTTCCCACAGGTGCGCGGAACGATCCGACACAGTCGCTTCCGGCCCGGTACCCCACTTACCCCAAAAGCTACTCTCCCCCGCAAACCCTCATTCTCACCCCCTACCCCCGTTGGGCCGTTGTTCCCACAGAAACCGCCGGCCCGTAACGAGCAATTTTGCTAGTTTAAGTGCTTTCTGTCGAAGTGCATTATTTGCATACAACAACTAGATAATAGTTTTCTCACTTTTCCGGTAAAGGAGTTCATTGCTTGTCTAGGAATTCAAAACTACCTTTACCGTTATATATAATCCGGACATATTCACACGGTCAACTGATCCCAAACTAGGCATAGCCTGTACTATGGGTACCAGAGACTGATATATATATAGGTAATAGATAAATATTTAACACCCAGACACAGAACAAACATCTGTGTTTATCACACAAATGTTTGTCCAGTGCGGGGATCGAACCCGCGACCTCTAGCGCAGAAGGCAGAGTTACTACTAACTGAGCTATGAGGCCAGTCAATATCTTTCCTGTTATTACATACTTTAAAAACCAACTAACAAATCAAACTATCAACTTTAGCAATACCTACCTGCTATGCCATAAGTTGAAATTGCCATGAGATCGTACCTAATCATATAGGTTTTTTCTAGTCAACGCGCTATCATAAAATTAACTTTCTTCAATCCAGCTATGTTTAAATAACTTCCAAATGCATACTAATTACATAACAGGAACATTACCCAGAGAACTTAAACTAATAGATTATGATTGTCAGTAGCTTATAAGCATGTGGGATCAACGGTTTTTAATATAAATTGAGTGCCAATCATCAGTTTATGATAAACGATGTTTACATTAATAATTTATTCAAGTTTCAATCTCCTACCAGAAAGCGTACCAAATGATAAAACGGTTACAACAGGGGTTCAAGGGTTAAGTGCCAGTAAACATCTTCATTTCATTTTAATAACCGATCGGAAGGGGTCGAAATTGGTTTGTGGACGTATTGAGTATACTTAAATATTTATCTGATAACAATGTTTTAATGAATTCTTTTGAAACGTCTAATACATACGTTCTCACGAATGTTAACGCTCTTCGTGGAAGGATGGAAGGATTAGCGATTTTTATCAGAGTTAAGAATCTTTACATAAATTCTTTATTTTAGATGAGCTTATTATGAATTCGATACCTAGTTTAAATATTATTTATATTTATTTATTTGTTCTGGGTCTGGGTGTTGTGGTACCACGGTACTCGGAGTTTCTGATACCCACGACACAGACTATCCTAGTGTGGGGTCTGGACTATGTATGTGACTGTTGGGTGTTTGTTATTTATTATTGTTATTAAATAATGGATCATCATTGTTAAGTTTTTGTACAGAAATACTTTACAGTGGGATTTTAAACAGGTTAATTATTATAAAGATATTCCGATAATGCAACGAATGCTATACTTGTGCAACAGGATTGTAACCTCCTACTCAATCTAACATACTTACTGGCGATGGGGGCAACGAATTGCCCCTAATCAAAATCACATTTGTTCATAGACGCAACATCACACGGTGTAGTACATCATTGATATTCATTTGTAACGACACTCATATTTCTAAATTTTTTATGCGAAAATTCATGTGTTTATGTTTGTTATGGCTCAGCTCCGTACAATACTAACAATTTTTATGAGAATGAAATGTAGTATGGATAAAACTTCATGAAAATCGGTTCTTGAATCCTGAAGAAGGACATAGATTACTTTTTAATCGCGTACGACGCGAGCAATGCCGGAGGCGGAACCTAGTACAGCAATCCTGCTATCCTAGTTCTTACTAATAATATGAATGCGTAAGTATGTGTGTGTGGGTGTCGGTTCCCACTCGAATCCATAAAGGCTGAACGGATTTTCATGAAATTTGGAATTTAGTTTCATCCCGGAAAAATATAATGTTCCAATGGGCTGGTAAAAATGTTTACCCAAAATTTCATGGGAGCGAAGCCACGTATCTCAGTGGCATAATTATAAAAAATATATACTTATCCAATGCCAGTGGTCCATAATAATAAATGACTTACATACAATACACATTACAATCAAACGAAAACAATTATTTTTTTAAGTAGTTTTTTGAAAAACTTTAAGCAGCCATTTTTCTTTGTAGGTTCATAAAGTAGCATATTGGTAACGAATGGCCAAGCCTCATGAGGATAAAACTCAGACATAACTTATTATAAACCAGAAGCGTATCAGTCGATCTCAATTGTATCAAGAGTGCTCGAATTCAATTGTACAGTCGTTCCGATATTGGAGGACAATAGTCAAATAACAGCAAGTAGGTATAATACCTACTAATAATAATCTGTGGTAACAGTGTATTGTACAGTACAGGTCATGAGACTTGAACTGTGCTTAATTTATCACGGCTGTGTGGCGTGATATGGATTTGAGTAAATTGAGCAGGCGATGTCAGGAGTTAAAATGAGAGATACGAGAAAACAACATGCAATTTTCTGTAACATACTTCCTACTATCCTATCCTACTAATATTATAAATGCGTAAGTTTGTGAGGATTTTTGTTATTCAATCACGCCGTGAAACTTGAAACAGGTAGAGTAAAGATACTTAGAATAACATAGCATCTATGCTATTTTTTATACTACGGGAGCGAAGCCCTGAGTGTAAGCTAGTTTTATATAAATGCGAAAAAATTTGCGGATGTTTGTGGTTCAATCACACCGTAAAGACTTTTTCGATGAAACTTGGAAAAGATAGAGTTAAAATAAATAATAATTTCTTTACCTAATTTTTTTAGCATTCAGGCTAAGAAGCCGCAGGCGCAAGCTAGTATCTATATACCTATTTAATAAAATGCGATTATTTAAATTACATTAAAATGAACACAGTCCCAAATAAAGAATAAATTACGAAGAGAATTGAATTCACAGACGGACCCAGAACAAAGAGAGACACCGCTACATATAGGACCTCTATAAAAACCTGTCTGGTTGTTCGCTACTGTGCAATGATAATGTCTGGGCGTTAATCAAGTGAGCGGCTAAGATTAGCTCCTGGGTCACTTTTATTCGATTGTCGTATTGTTACGGAGTATGGAAGATGAATTTATTTTAATAATGTTATGGCCCTGTTAATACGTGTAATGTAAGCTCTACCTTACACTCAGATTTTTTTCTTAAGAGAACTTATCTCCTAAGATACAATTTAGAGTCCATAATTTCTTCAGTTTGAGGAAAATTACCCGACTACAGAAGGCTATGTGTCTATGTATGTAGTTTCATCTGTGCCCTCGTAGCTCCTAAACTACTGGTCGTACTTTGAAAATGAAGTATCTATTATTGCGTCTTTTGTCATAGTCCAGGTGTCATAGACTATATATATATATATTTTTATTCCGGACATATTCACACGGTCAACTGATCCCAAACTAGGCATAGCCTGTACTATGGGTAACAGAGACTGATATACATAAAATATATATATTTTACACCCAGACACAGAACAAACATCTGTGTTAGTCACAAATGTTTGTCCAGTGCGGGAATCGAACCCGCGACCTCTAGCGCATCAATTCTAGCGAATTCATTAATATGGAAAATAAAAGCAAAATTATGCCCTCACAAAAGTTTGAAAAACATATTAAATGTGTTTCCATTGAAAGAACTTCATTAGTATTTTCAAAAAATATAAATACTAAAACTTTCTTCATGGCTTATTAGCCATACAAATAAAACCAGTCTAAAAAAAATCCAGTTTGTTTTAATTCACAAGCTATTCTGTTTCAATTCTCGTCAATACACAAATAGTAGCAATGATAGAGATAAATCTCTAGCTACTGGAAGATCATGTGTGGTTAATCAAGCGAGCGGCTGAGATTGGTCGGCCACGGGTCGGGTCAACTAACTCGATTGTCGCGCCCAATTTGTCACCCCACGTCTCGATGAGACCACAACGCGTTTGTCTTATTTTGTCTGATGATGCTCCATTGATACTGGGATTCTATGTAATATGTTGTTCTATAATCAGATCGAAAATAACTTGTATTTTATGGTATCTGGGTATTGTTCATTATATTTATTATATTATGATCATCCGAAACGAGGACAGTGACGGTTTTAAAGGCTGTTGTGAATCACAAAACTTTACCCATGATCAGAGGGAATAACAAGAGGCGTAGATGCCATCTTATAAGAGAGGGCGACACCGAGAACACTCTCTCGCTTCTGGCTGAAATCTTCGTGAGATTTTTATAAAACAATTAAGCAAAAAACTAGACGGCTGAACACACAGTCATGCGACAGCAATTAACGCCTACATCGGAATCTCTGAAGCTAATACCCAATTGTTGGCTGTCGAGTCAATTGTAGAGATCACTCTAGAGCAAGATCAACAGGGGTCAGCCTCTGCCCTATCCTCGACCCCTAAATGGGATGGACACCCGCATTTCTGAAGATGAAACAGTAAATTTAATATTTTAATTGAGTTGATTTACGTAACGGGGGCTGTTCAGAGAATGAAATCATCAACGGAAATTGCTTTTGTGAGTACTTTTGAATTTGCTCGAATCACGCGAAATGTCAGTAAGTTTTAACGGTTTCTTAGCAGTTTAAACGTAATGCGTTGAGTAAACTCGTAAACTATTAGACGAAGATGCTTTTAGGCTTCAATGTGTGTTTGTATGTAAGCGATATGTGTAATTCTAAAGTACCGACTTGAAATTAGAAATTATTGTAAAACAAGCTTTTTAGAATAAACCGCCGCATCAAAACTGTAGCAAATCGTGTGTGTGAAGGAATTTCTGTTTGTTTTCCGCGACATTTACAAGAAGATTGTTTCCGCGGCGCGTCAATGCGTGTTTTGGTTTCGGAGATTCGCGCGGCTCTGCCGATTGCGCATCAACAAACACGGCGACAATGGATGCTTCGTCGAATAGTGACGGGGGCACGTTCAAATGTGGAACAATGTGCCATAACAAGAGCTAACAATTCGGCCGCGCGGCGTGAACAATGACTTAGATTGAGTGAGCAGCTTTCGTAAATAGATGTTTGAATTCGCGAACATTGTTTGCATGCTACATATTTGTAAGCTGTTTCGTGGTTGCGTTTGAACTGTCACCAGATTGTGAGTTGATCTAGAAAATATGAATATAGCGCAGGGCGCCCGCGCCAAATCCACTAGTGGTTTCATCTTAGCAATTTTATTTTCAGCAATATTTTTATTCATTCTTACCACGGGTAGAAATGGAAAATAGCTAGGGGATTGCCAGCAGCGTTCCTTATTAACAACAATAGCTTTATCTGCGCTCGCCAGCCTGCATATCCAACGTGGCAAGTATAGGAAGATCCCCACAAATTATTGCTCCTAGAAGAGGCCAATGTTCAGCAGTGGATGCCCTACGGCGGCAATGATGATGATGATGATTCAATTTATAGAGCTACGAGATGCGGCGGTGGGACACGGCACAAGTGATTTGACCTCCGATCGTTCAATTAAAACGTTATTACTGGCGGGCGTATCGCATCTCGCCTTTATTGCTACTATTGCACCATATACAGCTAGGTACTTACAATACAGGGTGTCACATTGTAAGAAAGTGTATTTATATTGTCGTTAGTGCAATAATGTATGTATCGCATTATATGACGACCTCGGTGGCGTAGCGGGTGAGTGCCCGTCTGAGCTAGCTGTTTTATGTTCAAAATAATGTGTAGATTAATAACTGTTGTGCACGAAATGAGACTCTAAGGCACACTTTAATCCTTTCATCACACTGATTCTTTCATCGATGGTCATAAGGCCTTTTCAGGGCTACCTTACCTCAACCTGCTCACCTCTCACTGACCTAATACAGGTCACGAAAAAATCAGTGTCACGGCAAGGAATAACTGTTATTAGGAAGAGTGCGCCGATTAAACAGTGAAATTAAAGAACCACTTGTAGAAGAGTCTTTACTTCAAAGTTACCTACTTGACGACCTCGGTGACGTGTCCCGATTCGGGACAAATATTTGTTCCGGGTCCGGGTGTTGTGGTACCACAGTACTTGTAGTTTATGACGTAAGACAGAGGAAATCCTAGTGTGAATTCAAGATTATGTATGTGACTGTTAGGTGTTATTTATTGAGAGCAAGAGGAAGAAGCCTAGGAAGGTCAGATGCCACAACTAAGGCTACACGCTAAAATGCTCACGAATTTTATACATTGTATACACGGTAGGTAACCTCTCAGATCACCGCAGGTGATCAGAGGCACGTCCAAACACTTTGGTACATGCCCACATTTTGCAGTAAGTATTCCATACGTAACAGGTTGCAAGCTCATCGCCGATGCGATGGGCTCCTGCGAGAGGTTTCCTCACGATGTTAACCGTCACCGTTTCGACACGCGCCCAGTGTGAATACCTAAGGGCTAGGGATTTTTTTGCTCCCTTTTTGCTTAATTAAGCAATTCATCAACCCACCTGCTACTTCGTCACCCATTAATTAGTCATTAGCGCAAAAATTATTTCTAATTAAAATTTAATAAATGTTAACCTAGGGCACCACGCTTTCATTAATAAACTCGAAAAAATGACCGATAATATATATAACGACACCGCGTTAATTAGATAGCTCCTTAATAAACAAAAATTTGTAATTAAAACCCATGTGTGCAAAAAATCTTCGAACCATTTACCCATAGCGGGAAAAATTTAGAAAAACATAGATAGGTAGTAGTTTCATGCAACCAATTATGCGGTTAGTACTTAATCGTTGCGGTTGGTACTTAATTGTTGCTGAGTTTGTTTCTACTTTGTAAGAGATGTGACATATTTCAAACAGTTTAAGCCCTTTTCAAACAGCGTATCTACGATATGCCGTCTAAAATATGTTTAAAATATATTTCAAAATGATCCCGTCTACTGATTTGAGGGCGTACGCTATAGCTCAGCGATATCGCAAGCAAATTGCTTTTATGCAGTGGGCATACTTACGGATGGAACATACTTTTAACTATGAATACTTTGTTTGTCTAAGTATGATTAAACAAGCTACTTTTGCGCTGCATTTGAGTCAGAGTTTTTTAAATGTCAAACCACATTCATCATAGATTGTACTGCCTCAGTGATAAATGATAAATTGCGCCTAGAATCTTCTGCTACCAGATTTAAAATACCCAACGCGTGTTACTATTTATCTGAAACCCTATTGTTCAGTGCCAAATAGTTCGGTATGATATTATAGTTTTTGAGACGCCTATTAATTAGAGTAATGTTGCGTGTTGAACGGCGAGTGGGTAGGATAAATTTAGAGATATTGGGGATCGTCTATGCAGATAGCAGCAAGGCGTGCTCACACGAGGCGTGAAAGAAGCGTGGGGCGGCCCTATCGGCGATTGGCAAACGCCTCCCAACGCCTACGCGCATGCGCCGAGAACAGACGCACCTCTCGCGAGAAAAATCTTAGAGAGAAAACTCACAACGCAGTCAAAGCATAGGAAAATTAAAAAGTTTTATTTTGTTTACATGTGGGCGGCATAATAGTCGGGTGACTCGACAAAATGGCGTTCGCGGTTTTATGAAGAGATTATTACGCTGTATAATTTACATGATGTTTTTTTATGAACATTCAAGAAGTTCTTTCATGTCACACACAATGTTTCGTTGCACAATTTACAGTGACTACTACGTCGTAATGTGTACCTACTTTATGTTACTTATCAGCAGAGGGTGACATATTTAATTTCGAAAAGCTTCCCAATAAAAATTCAAATTGAACTCGCAAACTGTTCGTTTGGAAAAAAAATGCTATAATGGTACTAATTAGACATTCAAATTCATGCATTTTCAGTACTTTTGTATGTTAATTTGGTCGGTTTAAGGTTAAGTTCAGAGTCATAGTCGCCATTTAACGTAATATATACCAACATACTTGAGGTATCTACTGGTTTATCTATATAAATAAAATTAAATGCTGTTCGTTGGTAAGCGCATCACTTGAGAACTGGTCATTAGCAATTGTTATTAATGTTCCTTATAGTCCGAATAAGGTTTTTAGGGAAAGAGAAATATATCTATAAAACACAAAAGTTACTAACTGTCTCACTGATTGATTATCAGCGCACTCCGTAAACAAGAAGTCCTAGGAATATAGCTTCCTGTTGTAGTGTAGGTGTGTAACTAAGAAAGGAATTGCCGAAACTCAAGCCCTGAGGGCGTGCAGCGGGGTTGAAGTTTGTATGAAAATAACATCACGCGAACTAGTATTAACTATATTATATTTTTTGAATATTTATATTTATTTTTTATAGAATCTAACCTACCAAGAATTTCACTCTACATAATATCTATAAAGATAAGTTACAGTTAACCCTGCTGTGTGTTTCCTACAAATGCAATAGTTACTACTGAAATGAATACTATCTTTATTTATAGAAAAATAATGTAACTATTAATCTTTTTAGAATGGGAAATAAAGGTTATGTAACAGTTCTAAGATACCTAATCTCGGACTGTTTAAGTGAGTGGTTGCACATTTAATTCTGTTTTAACCTGTGATTTACGATGCTCGTAAACCAATCTGTCACTAAAAGGAGAAATATACGGAAGAATTAATTTAACTTTAAATACCTGCGCTACTCCGTTCCGATCTCCACTTTATCAACAGAGTTATATTTATCAAGCCATAGTGTCAGCTAATGCTTTACCCTTCTTGATTCTAAATTTTCAATTACCTCAGTATTCGCGTGATCTGCAAGTACTTGTTTCAGGTCTCGGTGTTGTGGTACCTTGGCACTCGTAGTTCCACCACCCACGACACAGGTTATCCTAGTGTGGGGTCAGGACTATGTACGTGACTATTGGGTGTTATTATTATTATTTACATCAATACGCTTCCGTGTGGTTATTGTATTCATCGGTTAAGGTGTAAAAGCCCAGAGGCTTTATGACAGATCATACACTAATTATTTGGGCCGAAGCAGTTAATCAACAATCAATTATTTTTTTAATAAAGTTTCCTTAAAATATCAGTAGGTAATATAACGGAACAAGTTTGAGTTACTTGTTCGATTTTACTATTTATACAATTAAACTACGGTAACACGTATAGGGAACGAAATCCAAATCTTTGATAGAACATGTTCTGTGCTCTGTGACTCTAGTTTTGATAAATTTTTCAGCAGATGTTCATACATAAGCCAACGGTAACGAGCATTATAGATGTGCTCTATAATATAATGCCACTTTGAGATTTCATCACTCAGAATCGGGTCAGCGCGGAGACACCGGCATTAGCGCCTATTAACATCATGTTAACGACCCGTTAAAAATATCATCAGCGATGACTTGAGATCACTGGAGTGATAATCTATAGTGTGAATGAGATGATGCATTGAGTTTTCTTATTCCAATACCGTCTTGGCCAGGTTGGCCAAGACGGTATTTTCGGACTGGTTATTAATTATAGTGTTCTTAGTTGCAGATGACCCGTGCCAGCGTGCCGGCCTATTCCAAACCTGCAAGTGTAAAAGTACGGTTTCCAAGTTGATATCTTCATGTATGAACTTACGATTAGAATTCTGGAGGAGGTAGGGCTCAGCGAGATTTTCTGCGACCTTACAGAAGATCGCAGCCAAGAACATTATTTGTTTCAAATAGTGTGTTTAGGTCGTGCTCTTTAACGCTCGGCAACGCCAGCGTGATGCCTTTGGTATTACTGGCTTGGGGCAGGCATGGTAAACATCCTCACAGATATCCACGCGATCGGAGCCTTGAAGATTTCTGAGGGGGGTAGTCAGACGCGCGTACAAACATTGCATTTGCAAACCACTGAACGGATTGGAATGATTTCATTCCATGTATGTAGTAAATAGCTTGGAATAACATACAGGGTACTTTTTATCCAGGTACTATGCGAGCAAAGCCGTGAGCGGAAGCTAGTTAAATTACGTTGTGAATAGCCTGCTAGTTGAAAACTAATACGCAACATTGTCATAAACGGTTGCAAACATGCGCAACATATTATTACGCATCGAACAGGGTTCTATGCTATCTAGCTCTATATTGTGAAATACCTAGGTACTAGTACTGTTCCAACTAAAAGAGCATTGATGACACATTGCACATTGCTCTTTTAGTTGGCTGTTCCGAGTACTAGTACAGAGTGTTACCAACTGGTTGGATTAAATGTCAAAATACAAACGAGTTGTGTGATAATTGTGACGGCAATGTGACGAAACGGACGACGCAGTGTTGGAAAGCCTCCCACCAGATGGAACGATGACATTGTGAAGGTTGCGGGAAGTTGGTGAATGGAGAAGTCTTCAGCAGTGGACTTCATCCATGATCATCAGATCATGATGTTGTGTGACTTTTTAACATTAATTTAGTGCAACAATACTCATATAAATAATGAACACCAGGAATCCCCCCACACACATATGTGTTTGAACTTTAAACATGGACATATACACATGGCGTAACCACGTGGTGACACTTTCTCAGTCAACAGTGTTCTTCTGTAGAGTGCCATTTTCAACTTACTCAGTTAAGTTGACAATGGCTTCTCTGATTCCTTCTTGGTCATCTTGTATTAGGTCAGTGAGCAGGTTGAGGTATGGTGGCCCTTAAAAAGGCCTATGACCGTGGATGAAAGAATCAGTGTAGTGAAAGGATTAAAGTTCGCATCTTAGAGGATCCTTTCGTGCACCGAGGCTCCTTACGTGCACACTTAACTGAGTACATACTATCTTCGTCCATATCTATATCATCGTTTTGAAAATTATGATATGTATACATCTAAGTACAGGCAACTGTACAAAAAAAAAACTATAAGTAAAGTACTGTATTATAATGGACAGTATTGTGTGTATGGAAATATTTGAATTTGAATGTAAGCGCTCAGTTTAACGCTCTTTGTGAGTCAGGGGCGCTACGGTTCGCTGACTGCGAAAATTCGATGTTAGTTTCTGACTGGACCGACCACTGGCCGAACAACTCCAGATCAAAGAAAAACAGACGATCTAAACTTATATCAGTATGAGCACTGGTGGAGTGGTAGCATTGGCTTCGCTTCCCGATCCACAGGTCGTGGGTTCGAATCCCTGTCGTGTACGAATAGATTTTGAAAAATGACGTGCGCTTTACTTCTGCACTCAAACAGTGAAAACATCGTAAGGAACCCGGCATCCTAGAACCTAAAAATTTTAAGACACTGACCGGATGACCAAGAAAGAATCAGTGATACGACAAGCGAGCAAGTAATATATATTATTGGCGTTTAGTTGTATTTTACATTTATAAAATTAATAAAAAAAAGCAACAAAAAGTTCTTACATAAAGGCATTTGCACATATAAGCGATATACCGCCTTCAATTCTCGTAACGTGATACCACATGCGATTTCTCAAACAGTAGAACCATACCGGCTACTAACTGACATTGAGACTTTGGAATAACACCCGAGCGGAATGCCAAGCAGTATTTAGACTCTGTGTCGAAGATCTGCAAGGAAAAACGGCTATTATTGAATAATATACCGTTCGGTATTCCGCGCCTGTGTACGAGGACCTTTTATATGTGTATAATTATGTATATTCAATGCAAAGGTACATCGTATGCGCGCACGCATGTTATTGTTAGTTAGAATTGGCAACAGGCAAGCGGGCGTGACTGCAGGCACACGAAATATTTACTTTCAGCAACAAATCATATTTCTATGAATCTACGTTAAAATAAGATGCTGATGCTGAATCATTCTACCTACAGCATTGTTTAGAATGATGTAGCGCTGGTAGCGTTGCCCTAAATTGACATGACCGATTATGGGGCCCAATTTTTTCTCAACAAGAACAATTTTTTCGCAATTGAATGTAGCAAAGACAATATTACTATATTGTCTTTGGCAGAACTCATTTAAACCTGGCAGGTGATTTTGCACGCTATCGCCAATTCTAAATTCAAAAGTCAAAGTGTCTATGGAATAAAAAAGTTAAAAAGTAGTAAGGATTTACAAAAGGCGAATATACACCTGTATCCGTTGCAGGAGGGTGCTTTTCTGTCCTTGAGTTTAAATTTATTTTTAATTATTCGTGCACAGGCTGCTCTTTAACATACCAGAAAGCTTTACTTTTAGTATGCTACTTGTTTTTAATCCTAAAACCGATTAAGGCCAAGACTCATCGCTTCACAAGTCGAGCGAAGCGCGTAAATGGAAACCTGCCTTTAATTACTTATAGGCACATACCCCAAATGGGGTCTGGCGATGTTCTTATCTGTGTGCTATTGTTTAACACGTCTTTTCATTCCCACGGTTAGCTGCGGCTTTCTATACTAACACTGCCACAAGCTGTGGTGTAGTTGATAACGCGTACCTGGCAGAGCCAAGAAAACGCATCGAGGAATTCTTCGAGGGGAATTAGCTGCAAAAAGGCTAAAATCTGAGTAATTGGAATAGTCTGACCGGTGTTCGCATACTTTAATGTGTTGGGAACGTTTGGTAGGTACTAGCTGTTGGCTTGCAGAAAAAGGATGAGTCATCGGCTAAGTCGGCTTGGAAAATTCTCAAATTTAAACTGGGTTACGTTAGGTACTCATAACGGAAAAAACTGAATCCTTATAGAAACACTTTGTTGTCCGTCTATCTGGCCCTTTTCCATAGAGATATCAAGTTGATATTAATATCGAATACTAAGGTCTATAGCCTCATACTGCTGTAGCCAAAATTTTGAGGTTTGAAGCACATATAACCTATGGTATAGCGAATTAATTGACACCCTTTAAAAGCGTTTTGTCATACTAAAAGGAGGAGGGGTGAGGGGGCTCACTGAATGATCATACCTATTAGCCTCGAGGGTACTTGCGGTGACATATAATCATGAAATTTGGCATGAACGGAGGTCCTGTGAATACAAGAATGCATCTATTGTTGCTGAATGATAGTAGATTCCTAATTGTTATCATTTTGTCTAATACCTACTATGTTTAGGTACACAACTTATCTATAAAACTTAATTTCCTGTAAAGTCTTACCTTACTGTAAGACATGTTATGAAAGACATAAGAAGCAACTTTGTTGTTCCTTGTTTTAAAATGCAAAGTCAGAAGGCATATAATGTGTGCCACAAGGCACGAGTGAGTTAACTAATCGTAATTAATTAAACCGCTAATGAATAGGTATCGTCATTTCGCATTTCAGTTTATTTTAATTGGCCGTTAACCGCTTTAAGTAATGTTTATGCCGCCTGCTGGATTAGGTAGGTACTTACCTAGAGACTGCAGAATTTTGTATAAAAACAATTTCAGTGAATAGAGGTAGGCAAATTGAAAGCACTAGACCTACATGCCTTTAGCGACGTTCAATCGAAATTCTTATCGTGGTTACTTTATGGCATGTTCAGTTCGAGTAACTCAATGTTATTGAATATCAATTATGTATCTATTTAAGAGTAAACAATATTTAATTTAAGCTTTGTATTCATCTCATGAAATCAGAAAATGTATTGTTGTATTAAATATTTATAATGGAACGGCAGACAAACAAAGAGCCTGGAGTCGAGTGCAAAATTCAAACGACCCACGCCCGACAGAAGGACGTAATATATGATAGGTAGATGAGCCGAATCCATTATCCAATGACGTGCACCAATTACCCATTTAATGCAATTTGGGGCATCGTATAGTCCATCCCGCGTTCACGTACATTCCCAGCGTCACTCACTCAAATGCACCAATTAGAGAAATCACTAGTGAGCAAGCACTCTCGGAGCACAGGTTATACGCGAGCGTTCGTGGTTCGAACCGGTCATTTCAAAATAGTAGTTGTTTATCCAGAGTTTTGAGAGTCAGGCTGTGAGGGCGCGCGTGCTTCGCTGCGGCCGGCGCGCGACTACTCGCGGCTGAATGGGCGCCCGCCGGAGGGGCGAAGCTCGCTACGTCTCACTCCCAGCGAGCTTACCAAAATCACCAATTGCGACTGTCTTCTCATTAACCCGACCAATTTATGCTCACGAAACAATAGACCATTCGATTGTACACTATGTCTTTGTCACAGAAAAATATAGCTGCTGCGAAACTCTACTTCACTAGAAGTGAAACGGTACGAGATTTTTAAGAGCTTCCGATCGAAGCTCCGGTGTGTCGCTATGCATCCGGTGGCACCTGCTCGCACTCGAAAGGAGACTGCACGTTAGAAGGAGATGAAATGATTGATCAGAACGTGGACCGGATGGCGGACTCAGTTATGAATGAATCCACTGTCCTTGTCTCGCGAACAGGTCCGTATAGTGGGGTCTCTTTCGGGCTCAGGTTGTCGCCGCCGCAGAGGAAGTGAAAGGGACGGGACGCGTAGTAAATATTGCGCTGCGTAGAACCGTCCGGAGTAATACTAAAGCCCCTTCCTTAGTTTTTTGTGCTCTACCACAAAGAAAAACTATTCATTCATAGATTTGCTTAGAGTTGCACGAGAGCTTTGTTAATTATCTTTGAGTACCTGATGGAGCGCCAAATTTTACTAAATAGGACAGGTACTATAACAGGCTCTTAGCAATACCCGGGAACATTTGCTGTCATCATCATTTTAGTCGTAGGACGTCTACTTCTGAACATATGCCTCCCCCATTGATTTCCAGCGCGACCGGCCTTGTAAGGCCTAGACTCAAACAATAATTTGGGGGATTTGCCTGTACTAGCCACGCTGGGCGCAGCAGATAAAGATATTGTTGATAACGCTACGCTTGGGGACGCTGCTGCCTATCCTCTAGCATTTTTCCCAGAGAAGGGGTCTATTCTTCCGCCAGGGCCACCACGGCAACACATTCACTGTACTACATCAAGATATTAGTATGACAAGGACAATCTTATGCTCATTTACTCATAACCATTGTTCATCCCAAAGCTATCCGATAGCTATGAGCAACAGAAAAATCCAAGGTACGGTCTAGGTGCGGCCGAGATCGTAGGTCATGGTGGTACGTTCGCGGTATTGTTATCTGTGGGTGCGCCGAGTCAATGTTTGGCCGACGACACGTGGACGAGTTCCTTTGTCACGAGCAAACATTTTGACCAGCCGTTTCCGGAGTTATGGAAAATATCGAAATCGAGACGAATCGTTACAGAGCTCGGTGGTCATAGCAATTTGTTCTCAACAAAAAACGTAGTACCAGAAACTATGCATACCATGACACCCAGACTCGTAGTGACAAATGGAACTTCCCTGCAGGAATCTTTCCAATAAACCGTGTACATAATAATTACAAAATATGTATAATTAACCTTATTACCTTATTTTTAGGTCAGCTAAAAAAAAGACGGATTCAAAATTCATGAATGAATGAATGCATTAATGAAAATTATTTACTTGATCTAAATAAAAAATATACAAACCAAAGACCAAAACTGTAAGCAAAGACCAATTGGCGGTCTTATCGCTTAAAAGCGATCTCTTCCAGACAACCTTAGGATGGAGTGAAATTAAGATTAAGAGAAGATTCGATTCATCATTGGGGAAAAGTGGTAGTTTTCGTAAAGGACGTCATTAGTTAAATGACAAATTGTGTTCAGCTGATGTTTTTTTTTATACAACTTAGGTGGCAAACAAGCATACGGCCCACCTGTTGGTAAGCGGTTACCGTAGCCTATGAGCGATTGCAATACCAGAGGCATCACGGAAGCGTTGCCGACCCCGAACCCCAGGTTGCCAGAGCTCTTTAGGGGTGGGGGGACCCCTAAAGAGCTCTGGCAACCTTACTCATCGCAGGAACACAACACTATTTGAAACAAATAATGTTATTTGGCTGCGATCTTCTGTAAGGCGGAGGTAAAAATTCCTTACACGCAGAGGCATTGTCTCTACTGTGGCAATTAAAAAGAGCAATTTACAGTAACTTACTTATATTGTATGTAGCCGATATGTAATTCCTGGCCTACTTCAAATAACATTTGGTAATGAACAACTTAGGTAACATTATTTCAAAAGTTTGGTTAAAACAAATAAAACGCAACAATTGCCTTTCACTTGCACAAACAGAGGATGTGGTCGGTATTGTCATCATGATGCTTGAATGCCTCGCCCGATCCAAACACCTTACATTGTTCTAGTGTTCTTCTAAAATGAGCTTTACAAACATGGACATTCTAATGAGCATAAGCAGTCTTGAAGCGAAGAGTTTGTGAACAACGATGTAAGTCGTGTTCAAATCTAATGGCGACGATAAGTCATCTAAAATTAATTTAAAAATGATCCTTTTGTCTTCTGTATAAAATTTACTTTAATCAGTAGGATCATTTTTAAGTGACATATGGCTTGCCGTTTGAATATGGCTTTATGCTGAAAATTAGATTCTGGTAACGAAGTAATGAATGTCAATTGAATCATGCTGATCAGCTGGGTTCTAAACAATCTGAATGCATTTTATCATACAGCCTAAAATATCAAAATAAAAATTGACTTTAATCTGTAGGATAATATTAAAGTGACATATGGCTTGCCGTTTGAATATGGCTTTATGCTGAAAATTAGATTCTGGTAAGGAAGTAATGAATGTCAAGTGAATGATGCTGATTAGCTGGGTTCTATACAATCTGACTGCATAATCGACACTCACTAAATCACTACAAACAAAGGATAAATCAGAGCATCAAGCACAACTGCATCTTGCCACAAATCAATGAGATCCAGTCGATGCATGTAACCCTGAGCGCCAGGTGCTACGCGGGAAGTCACCCTCCCCCCCGCACCTGCCCCTTCGGCATCTTCACACGCCCACACAGATATCACTAGAGGAAGTACACACATGCACACCATCCACATCGTACGCGGTGACGTAAACATTAAAATGTACATGTGTGTTTCAGTAATTTATTAATGGCTTGCATTTGCGTATGCGCCGTTCGTTGCGCATGAAAAATGGCGGATATAAATATGAAATGAGTGGATGCTAATTCAAAAGTATAGTCATTTAAAAGAGTATAAATGTTGTTCTTTGACGCCTGAAAGGTGCCGCCATAAAAGCTTTGGACAACTTAGGTAGTGTTCGGGCCAGTTTGTGGATGATTAACGGACTCTTTTAGCTGCTTCAGGAACATGAAAGCTGAGGGTTTATTATCTTGAATATGATTTACTCCACTACTGCAATTAAATTAAACCGTTGGTATTTTAAAAACTGCTTGGCATTTAGATACATTGTTGCACTTGGTAGGCCATTTTATGCGGAGTGTTACTCATCGATGGAATGCTTTTAAAAGCTTCTAACGCTAGCAACACAGTATTGTGTACCTTCTCCACACACAATGAAAATTATCAACAGGTAGTGAAGGCCTATACAATGCCTTCTTCCGGTATCCGATACAACAACTTATAACGTAAAACGTACCTTACCCAACTAAGTTAAAGCTTACAATAGTTTAATTTAAAATGTCGTATCTAAAAGCTATAATATTGAATTTGGTAAAGTGACAATCGATTATGAGTTGTTGAGTGCAAAAGTTAAGGTTTAAAATTACATAAATGATTGTCGTCAAGTTCAGGTTGTAATGCGGAGTAACCCGTCATCCGGTGTAAGGTGACACCGTGGGGAAGCGTTCATCATTTCGGGACCTGAATAACCCTATAGTATAATGTAATGGTTATTAACATTAATTAATAAATAAAGGTAGACTTGTACAGTTCGTAGAGAACAGTTAGAGTTATTTTTGCATTACTATAAAAATGATATGATGAGGTGCGCGTTTATGTCTTTTTTTCTATTTTTTTGCTTCCATTTACAACTTGTTCGGTATTTGTGTGTCAATGTTTTAAACAACAAATTTCTTCTAACTTTAAACTGTTATCGTTTCCAACATAATTGAATATGCAGATGAATGGTATCAATATTACAAAACTTCTTACATTTAACACGAAAACTATATTCATAAATCTAACATGATTTAATGAATTACATTAAATAACTGAGGTACCACACATTATTATGAGAAAAATTACACAGAACCATATCTACTACATAAATCGTCCTGTATTAATTAAATATAATGGGACGACGATACGATCCGTTTTTCCCAACAGCCACCGATTGAAAACTGGTTCTTTTCTATCCATTAATTTAAATTGCCCAAATTAAATTAACATCAGCTCAGAGCACTATCTATCCACTGTATATTAAAGTATTAAATTTATGGTGTTGGTGATAAGTTTGTAATAAAACTACATGTATTCCTGCTCTGTGACGTAGCACGGTGAAGTCGCTCGAACCGTCTACCACCCTCCCAATAAATTGTACGTCATGAATCATGAGAACCTCGATCAGCGCTCCTCGCATTGATTTATTATGCATTTAGAAATAAAGAAATTCACGATCTCATTATGTAGAGTACAGAGACAAGATTCATTGGGGGCCGACTTGCCGCAGTCAGAAAAAAAAAATCACAAACAGTAAATGTCGAACGGAACCATAAAAAGTTGAGCAAAAGGCGTCGAAAGAAGGCAGCGAATTTTGAGCCAAACCAGTTTAATGAGGGTCGAATTTAAATACGAAAATAAAGCGGTTCCCACGGAGTCGGTCGCGGGAACGGAAGCCTCGTCGATGTCACGGCGACACGGCGCGACTGCTCATATCGCGCGATCATCGCTTGACGCCTGCGCCTGCGCCACCGCTGCCTCTGCCTTTTCACCACCTTAACCTGACCCTCTCAATACACACAAACCAATACAACCGATGATACGAACAGAGCTCTAAACATAACTGATAAATAGTTTAAACAGCATGTAATGTAATCAAGCTTACTCAAATCAAATTAAATCAAATCTCAAATATTCATTAAATGTAAAATAAAAGATTTTTAGAAGTTATATTCAAATTAACATAAACATATTGTACTGATAATATCAGCATCAGAATATCGAGGGCGTAGTGTTATAAAACATTTGAATAAATTAAACTTAATTTATGTTTCCAACGGGAACAATTATAGCAAACGAGAAAAGACAAAAGGTTGACTATTAACACTTGGTTTAACTGGTTCTGTCCATTTTATGTTCAACAGTTTCTTTCTTTATTCTTTAAATTGTTCAAAGAAATCTTGCAAAAGGTAATTTGCTTTTCGAAATATACAAGTTGTAAACACGCAAGCCGAGGTCCGATCTGTTTGAGCTTGCTTTCGATAATGTCAACACGGCCTTAGTCAACGAAACTTGTTCCAACACCTTTATTTGTACATTTTTTACTAAATCTATTTTTAAATTGCCCTTCGTGGTTAACAAGACAAAAGAGCCTTTCTTTGTAAGTTTTAGGCTTCGGGCCAAGACAAGACGCTCTTCAAACTAATAAAACGCAAAAATGGTCTAGAAAAAAACGACTTTTATTTCCATGCATGGTAGACAACCTCTCAGATCTCCAAGCGATCAGATCCATGAAGATGACAGGGTTTAGTCAGAGGCACGTCCAAAATTTTGGCACAAACTATTTGCAGTAGTTAGTATTCCATGCGTGATAGGTTGCAAGCTCATCGCCACTTATAAGGATGCTTACTTGTTTCCTCACGACGTTTTCCTTCACATGTTAATGCGCACATTTTTCGAAGAAAAATAATCACTGAAAGTCGGGGTACCTCCCACTAGGCCAACACGGCTGAGCTATAGTTAAGTAAATGTGTATTAAAATTTTCCATTAAATGCTGAGGCTTAAGCGATTACAAAGCTCGCGCTAACCATTGGTCGAGCTTCCGCAATTACGCATTAAGCTCTGCTAGCTGACATTCAATACTTTGATAGATTTAAAGCTACGAGCACACAATGTGGGTAACTGCTCGCCTCATTACACATAAACGTGGATGATACGCGCATTGGGTTTCACTTGGGTGCGGCTACGGCTGTTTGTCTTCTGAGATCAGGCTCAGAGTATGAATGAGTGACGCTGTCCTCTTTCCTCGTGAAGAACATTGCCGTCTATTTTATGATGTAGAGAAAATCTCGAATTGCAATTTCTGCACAAGTTATATGATGCCACATTTGGTCCTTATTTAGGAGATTCTATAAGGTGACTCAAAATAAGATATACTACTAGATTCTGGCCGCGGCTTCGCTCAAATGGTACCTGCATAAAAGTAGCCTATATGCTTTTCTGGGTAAAGAACTCTATGTATTCCAAGTTTCATCGAAATCAGTTAAGCCGGTACGGCGTGATTAAACCACAAACATCCAAACACATAAAACATCTTCACAAACTTTCGGATTTATATTATTAGTAGGATCCCCAAAGGGTCTTACTCTACACCTAACTGGCAATAAATGCAGTGGAAATAAAAGGCTTTTTTATTTTTATATTATACTATACTAGAAACGGAGAATTGAAATTTATTCATTGAGATTGAATCTTCGGAACCACTATGCTTGAAGGAAAACATTTTGTGTAATATAACTATTTCATAGAAGTGTGACGAAGAGTATTGAAGGTTAGAGGATTTTTTCCATCGACCAAGTAGGTACTATTTGCTAAATCAACAAGACCGTAGTCACCTCGGAGACTTAAAAGCAACAAACTTGTGACTCAGTACACCTACTATTATTTTTTTGTCGGACCGTGGAGGTTTTATTGTGAATCCTTTGAATGTTATCTTTTAGGATACCTTTGAAGAAAGAGAAAAGATAAAGCATTGCTAAAAAAAAATTGATAAGCTTGGTATGATTGGTATGTAGTGAACTTTTAGGGTTTTACTGTAAGTCAATATATTCTTATTTTTCGAATATATAATTATAATTTTTTTCCGAATTTCAAATGGAATTCAATAATTTCATTTTATTTAAGTCGTTACAAAAACAATTGTTAGTAATTAGGTATAATTTCTAAAATGTAATAATTTATTTTATTATGCTACGATTTATAACCATACTATATTACTTTTCAATATTCTATTCTATTAAATTTATCAGATTATAATCTGTTTGAAATCTTACACCAAATAATATTAGAGTATTATTCATTAACAATTAATTAAACGATGATGGGAATACCCATGGCTATCTAATAAGGATGGCTAGGTAAAATATTACCTATCCATCCTTATTATCATAAAGCTTCGAGCTTTCTGTCGTTTCTTAATTAAAGAATATGGCGTACTCGGTCGTATTTCTTAATGTGTCTTAATTTAGACAGTATATTTCAGTAACGTCTAAGTAGTGAGTTCAGATGAACCTGATAGCGGAGGCTGTCGGGGCCGAGGCATCGCCGATACCATCTTGAGTTACCTCGATAGGATCACCGACATTTTATATCGAAGCGTTGACACGCATTAAATCGTTTATAAATTATACGTGACTTTTAGCTGGAGTCGTACATTTTAAAAGTTTCATTACTTCACACGCTTTTGCTACCCAGGTACCGAAATCAAGTCATAATCTTTTAAATTTACTAAAGTATTTATTCAATCAAGTCTTTAGAGGATCAATTGCTATCAAGAATGTTGAAGCTATTAATGTAAAATATTTTATTTTTTTCCTAAATATCCATAATTGATAAACTCGTTTGCGTAAATGTAATCGTTTGTTGAAACTGAAATCAAAATCTGACTTTAATATTTTACGGATAAAATTTTATATACGGGCATAGGTTGTTGGCCTCATCTAATGATAATTATGTTTTGGAGTAGCCACAGCAATCGATACCAACAGGCATCATAATCGATGAGACGTGGTCTCGATGGCTATCGGCGGACGAGCGGCCGCCGTGATTAACATATCCACTCTTCCATTTAATTCGTTCGTTATTCTTTTCTAATCGAGGTCTGAGCGGAGGTCAGAAACGCGGCCGACCGGTCTTCATTGCAACATTATATATTTTTCGGGCGCAAGCGCCGCCGTGAGAATATGTAAAGCAACCATCGTAAGTTGTTCTCCAAGCCACCGTCAGAGCCAGCCGCCGCTAAAGGCGACGTCGAAGGTACCGCAGATCGTTATTAGCTGGTGGTCAGCCGCGGTCGAGTTTCGGCGCACCTATCCGAAACCATGTGTAAAAACGCTCATTTGTGCTAGGTATACCTATGTAGACGCGGTTTTGGTCAACTTAATTTATTTCCATTGACCGAACCTTGTTTTAATTTTGTCGCGTGAGAACCTCGCTGTGAGATAGAAACGAGAAAGTTTCGAGTTCGATGTCAGCATAATCTGTTGTTAAACGGATTTTAATCATCGTTGTGTTACGATCGATCCGAATCTGTAATCGGGTGCTCGAAATCTGTTAATGGGTGATGATAATGGTTTTACAATGATACGGCTGCTGAGGAGTACACTGTGCAATTTGATTGAAGAATGCGTAAAATTAGTCGGCAGTAAAAACCGCAGACGTGTACCCACGTCCACCGGGCAGATCGCAATAACATTTTCAATAATGACGTCGATGCCCATCTATCAACGAAAAGCGGCAAATTATCCACTTTATTCTTTTTTGGATAGGACTGATGAGCTTTTACAATGAGTGTACAATTACCTACATAACTATTTTATTGAAATTTTATTACGATACAGAATTGATGCGTGCTTAGAAATTGATATCAAAATCCTAGCTGAACAAGATCCTATTTAGAAAACAAACGCCACCAAGTTCTAACAGCTTTCTATAATTGGTTTCTCTTGTATGGCCAGTGCCTATGTCCACGTTTACGTCTATGCTCATCTTGGCGATCGGACTTATAAAGAAGGTACTGTTAGACCGGCAGGAAACGTCCGGTGAAAAAACTCGATAGTTGCCATCTCCATAAGACACGGGAATCTGGGCTTCCGCTAATTATTTACGATATATTGCGTAACGGTGAAACGCCGGGAAGGAGGCAAGAAAAAACGTGTTCTGCAGGATGCGAACCACCAGCATACGAGATTACTCTGATCTAGATTTTACTATATTCAAAGCCATGATAAGGTCTAATATTCCCTGGCAGGCCAGACGGCTTGGTCACTTTTAGAATATCTTTATTCATATTTCGAACGATCTCGATAAAGATGAAATGAACTCCGATCGATCGAGGAATCCAGTTAAATATGTACTCTGTTCATTAGGCGTTAGAAGTGAAATTAACTTCAACTGGTGTAGATTACCACGGGTCTGCTTATGCTGGAGTCGTAATTAAAGATACCATAGCAGGAACCAGGAAGAGTGTCGTACTATCTCAACAGTTAGCCGGAAGTCGCTCGATCTGTGAGTTCATTCATAAATGAGAGTCGACGCGACAATGTGGTATGACAGGTTGACGGACTCATGTAGGTACACTACACTTTGTGCATAAGTTTATTTTGCTAGAGCAGTGGAACTAACACGTAATTACACATGAATGAAATGCATTTTGTTGAGTAGGAATGAGAATCAACGTCTTGTGGTACATTTTGACGGCAATTTTACGTGACTCAGTCTGATTGACGAACACAGGCCTCCCCCAAAGTGAAGGTCTTGAGTCTTCTCCATCCGTCGACTTACCACAACCTTCAAAATGTCATCGGTCTATCGAGTGACCTTCCAATACTGCGACTGAAAATTTTGCAAAAATAATTTGGTTTTTGACGATAAGTACATCTAATTTCACAAGGAGATAAATAAAGGAACCGCAGTTATGAGTGGTGGCAGACGGAGGGGCGTCTCGTCGGGGCAAAGGGCTCGCTCTGATTGCGGTAATCGAGTTAGCCGAGTGCGCGACAAAACAGAAAGAGTAGCGCAATTAATGCGTGCGTGGGCGCCGAATGCTTCCGCTTGTGGGGATGTCGTTGACTTGCTTGTCCCTTTTAAAGACTTTTTATTATTGCATAACACGCTCCCCGTTTTGGTGTTCTACGTCTTCTCGGCTTTTAGTTTTGAACTTACTAATATGTGGATTTATATGAAAAACTAGTGAAAACCCCGCAAATCCTTCTGCGTGATCTTATTGTCAAACAATCTCCAACCCCCGCTGCACTTTTGCACCTTGAAAATCCTTTCTTAGTGCAACCCTACATTACAACAGGAAACATCCCTCCAAATTTCATACTTCTAGTGCTTCTGGTTTAGGTTGCGTGTTGATTGAGAGCCAGTCAGTAAATAACGAAAGAATATTTTATATATATTGATTAATTTAAATAATCTTATCTAACTGCCTAATACAAAGTAGGTACTTTATGCAAAGTGTTATGGACCAAATCGGTAACATTTTGGAAAAAGACCTGGTCCAGGCATGTGATGAGAGTGAATGAAGCAAACGAGGTATGTCAGGATCGTAGTGGAAAGCCGTAGTATCTACCTACCCCACTAGGAAACTGGCGTAAGTTTATAAATGTATTTTTGTAATATAAAGTGCTATATTCCTTCATCAGACAACAATGGACATTATAAAATAAGAATTTGAAGATATATATGTCGATACTTGCATTCTAAGATGTCTCTACATTGTCTTAGAGTAAAGCTATGACAAAGCCGAAGGATGTAAGCAATCAGGTTGATATTGTACTAGCGATTCAAATGCCTAGTCCCTTGATTGGGTTAATCAAGTTAAGAGCAGGCCGAGTGATAGAAAGACGCCAACAATTAGGCTGGATGTGGGCAACGGATGTGGAACTTGACATAACCATATCTAATTATGTTGTTTTGGTGAGTTTTTGGTACTACAAACAATCAGTAGGTAATTGGAATTTTCAGCTTGCGGCGACTTAGCAGCCGGATCAGGCTTTGATTTTTAACCGTGATGTAATCAAGATCTCTATCATTTCATTGATATTTTTTGATTTAAGTTTTTGCATATCCAAATCATACATTTGCATAAATTTAAGCACAGAATTCATGGCCTGTCGAAATTTCGCAGGACATTAGCTCACTATCCCGTGACAGGAAGTGCGCCGTCGGACGCGCATACCTAGCTACCGTATCTATCTCATTCTCTTTATAGCTTCATCATACTCTGTCCTCTCACTCTAAAATAATCTTTCCTCTTTCAGCATTGTAATTGTGCCCTCTCGTCTTGTTCGGCTAGTCCAGACCTTACGTTGCGCAATGATGAAATGAGGCAGTCAAAAATTACTTTGACCGTTACCTTTAAATTATTGCTTCGTCATCTACCCAGGGCGAGCCACTTTCAAATAGGCTACCGTTTAATGATACATATTACGCATCTCATTTGATAGCATCAAAGTTTTTTGTGTGATTGTCAGTTTCGAGACTAGCCGTTCCAATAAAAGCTAGATTGGATGTCGTAATCAGCCCGCGGAGGCCAGAAGCTGTGCCCGTGCACCGAGAGCTACTAGAAACCATCTCCGCGTCCGGTCATTCCGCCAGTTGCTGCATTTTAATTATTAATGAAACTGGCCGCAGCGGGAAAGCCGCGCCACGGCCGGCTCTGCTTCCGCTCGCAACGCTGCTGCGCTTCATTCATAAAACCGAGCCCAAGCCTACAATGATATAACTCGCCTACAAAAACATTCAATAATAAACTCTACGCTGCTAAGAAAAAAATTCATTTCTAGCCTGCAAGAAATCACTCAGTGCCTTTTATAAACAAAGCGGTGTTTGCACAGAAATAGATATGGAAAAAAGTCGTAACTCAAAGCGAGCGCGTACGAGAGTGGTTTTACCATCGATAGCAGAAAGTTGTTTTCCGTTTGAGGAAACGCCCTCGATTAGACCTTATATGGCTTGAGTGTTCTCGGTTGATTTACTCGCTTGTCGTGAATGGGATGCGTTCTGTGGCCGGTGAGGTGCGAAGATCTAGTAATAGGTGAATGGAGTCGTTCTGTCCCTCAGAATAGTAGCATCACGATTCTATGGAAAAGTGTGGTTCGCCGACATCAATTTACGCTTCAATTGATGGCTTCAACATGAGCGTTACTATTCGAGTTCTCATTTCGTTCAGTAAGAGCTCTGTCGATTCTGTGATACTCTGACAGTGGGTCATGAAGATGACTGCCTGCATTATTGACACCCCGATTTGAAGGACCAGTCATAATATGAGGATTACAATTATACATTTATCACATTATATAACATAAAGTGGAAAATGTTCCGAGATGCCTCTGACATCTTCCTTTGATATCTTCAAGGATCTTATCGCCTGGAGATCTAATAAATAAATAAATATTCCGTACATATCACACACCGTCAACTGATCCCAAACTAGGCATAGCCTGTACTATGGGTACCAGAGACTGATATACATAATAGATACATATTTAACACCCAGACACAGAACAAACATCTGTGTTAGTCACAAATGTTTGTCCAGTGCGGGAATCGAACCCGCGACCTCTAGCGCAGAAGGCAGAGTTACTACCAACTGAGCTATGAGGTCAGTCGAGTCGATCTGAGAGGATGCCTAACATTATTGGAGATAAAAGTCTTGAAAGTAACGTGCGTTACAATGTTTTAATGTAAGTGTAACTGTGGTAATGTTAGGTTACGCTATGATCTAATTATGCAACTTTCTGTTATATTTGCCAAAGGACATGAGATAATAAGATAGGAAACGAAGTCTACGAGACAGGCGAACACTTGCCGAGAGTTTCGCAACTCTTGTTAGACAACCTATAAATGCATATGGATTTGCATACAGATACAGAAGCGTATCTATGTAGTAAGCTATTGTATGAATGGCGTAAAACTACTAGAAATTAGGTGAAGGCATGTAAATTGTATAAGACTTAATAAGCATTTGCCGTAGAAATCTAGTTGTGAAACTGCTTTAGTCGCGAGACCGCATGGTTTAACTGCACGGAGAAAGTTGTAAGCTGTGCTTTCAATGTGCTGTTTATTAGATTGATTTAAGATTGCACAAGTAAAATACACTATCTTTGTATATTTTTTTAAAACATCAGTGTTCAATATTTTAACATCATTAAATATTTGAATATGATTATATTTGTATTGAACTTTTTTCAACACGGACCATGGATCCATTTTATAAATTTAATATTTTAAGTTTATATGTATAAACTATTTAAGTGTTTTTCTTCTTCGCCTCTCTTTAAAAAGTATTAACTCTAATTATTATCATTCTTAATTCATTTAATGAAAATAGGTACACGTACTATTATTAGGTTAAAATTGTGTCGCAGCTTCCAGCAATGTATTAGCTGGTACGTTTTTTCCCCGTGACAAAAGTGAAAATAATAATACGAAAGTTGTTGCAGGATTGTTTATGTAATACTAGCGAGTGCCCGTGGCTTTAATCGCATAAAAAGTACTATATCCCTCCTCAGGGTTTAAGCTATCTCCTTATCAAATTTCATTAAAATCAGTTCAGACGTTTAAACGTGAATGTTACAAACAGACAGAGAGACAGAGTTGCTTTTGCATTTATAATATAAGTGTGATTCGTAACACATGTAACATGCAAATTACTCGGCACACTCAGAGAAGCCGCACGCAACGAACAGAAGGCACCTTACTTAATGCACGTAAATGGCAATGAAGAAGTAGCTCATTACTGCCACTTGTACCGCAGTTGGTCAACGCATCCGAGTTTCTCGGAACCGATCACTCCATTCAAGAGCTCGAGTCTTTTGCACGAGCAAAAAGGCTTCGGTGCCACACTGTCTGCAGCCACAAAAGAGCGTCCTTTTTACAAATTTGGTACACCTTAGAAATGCAACCCGCACCCAAACCCATCAAACCTCCACTGTACCACCTTGAACATAAAGTTTAAACTCCATCGTTATATTATAATCGTCAGAATGAGCAATTTTTTTTGTGTTACCTGCCCAACAATATGGTGCTCACCGGATATAGTCGGTCCCGTGAATAGCTCGGGATAAAAAAGTATATTTACGATTATACACGAGCAATTTGTTCTCGTCACTCGATATCATTCGCAAGAGAAGCCGGGTGCAATTATTTTATCGTATTACGCGAAACATTTGGGAAGTATTTTGAACTATTTTAATGTTCATAATCTCCAGTAATTTATAGAAATAAGTGTTTTGACCTTGCTATTTTGCAATAGTTATTCATGTCATTAAAGGGGAATTGTTCAGTTGGGCTTTCGTCTCATTAGCTACCAGATAACAATACTGAGCGTAGCTGCTGCTACGAGTATGAACTACAAAAACAATACATTATGAAGAATAAGTAAAATCCCAAGTGACATAATAATATAATACGTTTATTGCATCATACAATTGCTGCACAAAAGATTCTTAGTAGGTAGGTAGGGGTTAAGACTATTATTCTATTATTTTTGTCTATTATTTGCACTTATTTGTAGTTAAAGGTACACGAACATAGCCTTGACGTATAAGTGGATACACAAAAAAGTTATCATTATTCAAAGCGCTGAATTGAAGCAAGGTGTTTTAAAATATGTATACTAAGTCGAAATGCGCCTATTCTACACCCAATAGGCAATAATGTTTGTTTTTGTAAATGCGTCAATTTTCATTGAAAACTCTGTGCAAATATCAGTGGGTTTTGGAACTAAGTTTGAACTGATGTTCATTTGTTTCAGGTAGCCAACTTGATCTAAACTTTCTTGTACGTTTAATAAATAGTTATAAAATTGGTAAAATGACCAAAAACCACCTGATTCGCAAAAAAATCCAATAAAATATACTTTTATAATTTTTTATCGCTTATATTATTTCTTTTTGTTGATAGAATCCTATCCATTCTAGATTGTAGGTATACTAGTTACGGAACAAGCAATTGCTGAAAGTACCTATACAGTTTTGTCCTCTCGGTTTCCATTGGAAAGCTGACTTGTATTAGGTACTTGGGTGTAGGGAAATTTGTTGTTGGTACGAGTAAGTTTTGTATTTATACAAGAACATACGTGTACACGATTGTCTTATAAAGTGTGTTTATGCGAAGACCCGACTTAACCCTTGGCAAGTCAGCTCTTATAAATGTTAATGTTCTTCCTCGCATTAATAACATTGTAAACAACATTCATACACCTGTCAATTGCGTGCATTTAAATGCATGTTTGTCACCTAACTCGTTAATAAATGTCACAGTCTTGTCAAAATATTTGACGCTGATAGCGAAAGAAAACAAACACAATTTATCAAATATATTTAATAATTACGCGAAGACACATTTTACAACACTTTACTCTAGTATTCTTCGGCCAAGCAAATTATCGGTTGCAGGAAGTCTGTGGATGAGAAAGGCTCAATACCGATCTTCATGGCACTATTTGCGGGAGGCCTGGACTTCTATAGGCTGATAATGATGATGATGACGATGAAGCAAATTATACTAATGATAGATCACTCAGCGATAATGCCTTCATGTAAATATTCAACAAATGAAACAAAATTTTTTTTTTAGTTTATCTTATAAACGGAAGACTCGAGTGCATAAACCTATTTAAAAAATCTGTTATTTCCACCAACTGGGTTCCAAGACTTTAAAGCTAAATGACCACTATTTCTCACTGGGTTTTCGACAAATAAACACATTATACTTTTAAAATATCCCCGTGTCTGGCGAGACAGTGATCGCTTCACACTTTCCATTTTCAAGAAATGATCAATCATAAGGAGAGCGGTGATTTTTCAAGAGACGTCCGAGGCCCGTTTTGTTTTCCCAAAACACAAAATTAAACCCACCAATGACGGGTTAAATATAGTTTAAAGGCGAAAATATCCCAAGTGTTGAAAGCGTTCCTCTCTCACCTGTTCGCGGGTTTTGCACATTTATTTTGTGGTTTACGAAATTGCTACTGAATCTAGAAGTTAAATTAATAAAATAAAAAATTCTCACTCTTGCTAGAAATTGTCTATCTTTGTCTAGATTGTTATCAGCAACTGCGAGTACCTTTTTTATGTTATACGGAGGCAAACAGGCTTACGGCCCACCTGATGGTAAGTGGTTACCGTCGCCTATTGACATCAGCAACACCTGGAGCATTGCTTATGCGTTGCCTGCCGAACTTCCCCCCCCCCCCCCTAAAGAGCTCTGGCAACCTTGCTCACTTACTTTTGTTTATTAGAAGAAAACTTTTGAAAAAGTAGGTATATCTATGCCGTATTATTGAATGTGCCTATGTCGGATTATACACTACACATCATTATTTTATCCACTTCATATTTTGCTTGCTCCCATCAGAGCTCCAACTCATTTCTTATTGATTCATACCGTATTATTACAATCCATAGAATCAATTTCGTAGCTGGTTAATTTAGAAGAGCAGTCAGTAATAAGCATCGGCGAAGCGGAACTTGTCTTGGTCAGTGAATGGACGGACCGGTTGTGGCACATCACTCCTCGTGCGTGGTCTACTTACTCGTGTTTCGATAATTTTGTGAAAACCATAGAGTATGTACAATTTTATACAAGTATTTACATAATATGTATAGGTACTATCCCGAAAGGGGCTTATTCTACACACAATTGGCAATAAAGTTTGTACTACGACTGTTGGAAATTGGAAATAAAAAATCAGCTGTTTTGCGGTCAAATCAGGTCAAAATCAATTATTCAGCTGTTTTAGGGACTTGATATTAAACTGCTCGTATGTTTAGTTATAAACATTAAAACAGATAATTTGAATATAATCTTATTTTAAATTATGATTATTTTTGATCATATTCTTTTTGTTAATAGAATAAGCTCCTTTCTAGGTAAGTAGTATACATAATATAAATCACATTTTCGACATCACAGGATAGAGTCCGATTTCCTTAAGGGAAATTAACAGCGTCTGTCTATTAGGCAAACGTCGAAGTACCTACTTACTTGTGATCATTTGGATCGATTTAAATAAGCAGTTTTCTACTACTTACCTTCACTTCTGCGTCAAACAATAAATGCCAATCAATTATAATTTATGATGTTTTCCAACTGGTACTGCTACGCGATGCTGCCTTTGGGAAATAATATCATGAAAATAGACCTACCTTTCATTTCTGGAACCGATACCCGACGCCATCTTGAAATATACTAAAAAATACGTTACCTGAAACAAACAATGAATAGGTTACACATGGAGATTTAAAGAGAGTTCTAAAGATATTTTGTACATGTGTATTCTTATATCTATCCCCCTTATAGTAACATAATAGATTTGACATAAGGGGTGATGTTATTATAATGAGTAACTGTCATATTTTTAGCAGAGGAAGAGGCGTGGTCACTTGACAACTTCAAATAGGGAATCATACGAGGTGTCTGTTGTGTAACTGAAATTCAATACCCGTTTTTTCAATTGAATTTGAGTTCTAAACGGGGAACACCCTAGTTAACTGGTAAAAATAACAAGATGTTATTGTGTAATATAGTCCTGTCAATCTATTACTAGCTATTGATATACGTTACGACTAACTGTTTATTTTTAACGGTCTGTAACCGTAGACAGGTGATTTTTGAGTATAAATGAATATTTTTATGAAAAACAAAACGAAAAAAGCTTGTGAAGTCATAAATTAAAAGTAACATTCTTTTAATCCTATTATTTTATAAGATCTTCCGGTTAACCGTTTCAACACTAATATTAGTATCCATTTCTCACGCCAATTTGCCATCGGTGGAGGCGTCGACAACCAAAGTCGCGTTCACACTACATAAAAATTAAACTATTTCCTAATTAAAACTATTAAAAAGCAGAGTTGACGATGCATTCGCCCACTTCCGTATTCTGTTATTTGTGGCGTTTAACCCTTCACCGGCTATTAAAGGACTGTCGGGGTTAAATGAGACATTTTTCAAAGCAGTGGCCACGACTGACGGGCTTAATGAGATGTCGCCACGAGTTATTTTCAGTTCTACAGCTTTTAAATTAAAAAAGGAAGGTAATGAACTTTACGTTTCTGTAATCGAAAACAAAGCGTATTGATGTTCTGATACCGTAAGTGTATCTTTTTTGTATGTGTGCGTGTTTCTTGAATGACCAGTAAGTGGAGCGTAGACTTTAGTCGGATGATCGGTTCACGTGTATGGCTCGGTGATAGGCTCCATTGATTGCAATGACGGGGACTAACCGCCCGTGTCGGTTACCAATACTGTACAAACTGACAGTGCTGGAGTCACCCAGGTGTTTAAGTAACTTAAAGACCTAGTCGTATTGCGGTTCAGTCAAGTTCAGCCTTTTCAACGATTTTTTCGATTTTGAAAAGCTTGGTCTAAGTTGCAGAAAAAGTGAGAAGCCTTACAAGTAGGTATGCCTTATGTTGCTTGAATAAATTCCAGTAAAACTACGATTTTTCAGTAATAATTCCATCTTTCCTATATGACTGGCCTCATAGCTCAGTTGGTAGTAACTCTGCCTTCTGCGCTAGAGGTCGCGGGTTCGAACCCCGCACTGGACAAACATTTGTGTGATGAACACAGATGTTTGTTCTGTGTCTGGGTGTTAAATATATATCTATTATGTATATCAGTCTCTGGTACTCATAGTACAGGCTATGCCTAGGTTGGGATCAGTTGACCGTGTGAATATGTCCGGAATATTTATTTATTTATATTTCCATTCTTTAAACATACTCGTAGATGCTGTTGGTATTGCATCTATCACATGTTATCTAAGTACCTACCTACTATAAACAATAAATACCTACATGCATATTAATTTAAGATGCAATCTCTTGGCACGTCTGTACACGACACAGAACATGTAGAGATAATTAAGAACGTACGACGGTAGTGTTATACTTATAACTCATCGGAACTACACTTACTTTTTTCATACACAGAAATAATACGTACGTAATAAAACGTAAGGAACATTATTTTTATTAGAACTGGACACGTTTGCGGTATGAAAATTGCAAACAGGTTGGTTGTGTGGAGCTGAGAGTTGAGACACGTTCGCGAATACATTTTGAGCTGTTCTCAAATAGATTGCATAGTCAATTATGAAAATAGGTTACATGAACTTGCTACTTAGGCAAACCTACAGAAGCACTGCGTACTACATAGCATTTGGAACTCACAAAATAGTGTTAAAGAGACTACAATAATAAAATAAGTAAATCAAAATTAATTTATTTGGAACAAAAACAAATTTAACAATTTATAAACAATAGGAACACGTTGAAAAACTGCATTAGTTAAATTTAAAACTGTATCGCAGTTTCCAGCGCCCGCCTCCCGTTTACAGTAATTGATACAATAGATGGACTAATGCTCCAATGAGACATAAGTACATAACAAATGAACATATAAAAGTACTTAATTATATTAAGATCTATAAAATGAGTGACAATAGGGCTACGTCTATACAACCAAATATTTTCATTATTTTTTAATTGTCGTGGGCAAAATGAGCTTGGTTGAGAGAACTGGTCAATAACTTTGCGGTTCGCGTTGGTTGCTAAAACGTCTGCCCTGTAAGCAGGCGTGTTTCGATAACATAATTATGTCGGTATGACATTAGTTTTCAATGAAACAATTATAACTGCTTATCTACTAATAAAGCAATACCTACATAAATCCACGCGTCTAGCCGCCTGCACTTGAAAGAACATCCCTCTTTGTTATGCTGGGGCTACATTATCGGGATTCGACGAATTAATCGCTATGCGTGACAAGTGTAGCCATATGATTCGTCGCACGATAGACAGAGATGCAAAACGCGAACATTCGGTGACCCGCATTACGCTTAGCTTCCAGTTTCCTTATCTTTTGCGACAATATTTTCAGCCACAAAGTGAAAGGTAGTTACAATACAAAGTTGCGTAACGTTTGGATAAACATTTCATTCGTTATTTGTATTTCATTCATGTCTTGGGGCCTACGAAACATCCGATCATAAATTCTGTCTAGCAAGAGAACAGAAGGAGTTGAACGGAGACAGGAAACTGTCGCCGAGGTACTAATTTAGCCGGCCTCGTGGTCAGTGTTGCCACCTGGTCTCCGGCTTTATGGCCGTTTTGACGTTGTGTCGCATTTCCAAATTTATAGTTATCGAAAGCTGCAGAACCTCACTCTCATTTTTTTTCCTCACATTCGATTTTGGAAATGACTGCTAAAGATGAGCCTATGATAAGATTCTTTAACAAAGCACATAGCGATACTTATTTTTAAATGACGGTTAATATAATGAAAAGCGAATTGTGAATCACACGACTCTTTAAGAATCGCGGCTACCACTACCCGGGGTACTTGCCAAATGTAACGAAAAAACGCAGCCACGTTGGCAGCACCGCCGTTTCAGCTTATCTCCGGGCTAGAACCTGTTTCGCATGCCGTGGGAAAGACACTTACATGCGCAATAATCAACGTTGTTTATTTATAGGGCTGTACGTAACCCGAGGTCTCACTTACGTATAAATCGGAGCTTTCACCTTTTGATTGGAGCATAAACAGCTATTTCCTACAGCTTAATCTGTTCTCTATACCATTAGAATCAAACAACAACGATTCTCCGTCAAAGATCATTACCACCTTAATTTGGTCGAAAAAATAGTTGGTAACCCTGTTTGTAATCATCAGTGGCAGCATCCCATTCATTTATGTGTGTTTGTGTGCGTGTAGGCTGTGATTCTGTGGTATATACTGACGCACGTTTTGAGCTACCGTTACTGCATAGGCCAAGGATCACGGTATCTGCCTACTGAAATTGGCGGTCAGCACGAAATCGAAATAAGACGATTGTTTTTGTAATTATTGCAATCTGAGGTGTAATTTGGCCGCGGTGGTCCCGGTTGAAGAATAGCCCTACCTACCCGTTGATGTCGTAAGAGGCGACTAAGGTTAAAAAAGCTACGGGATGAGTAGCAACGTTCCCTATCAACAAAAGCTTTAACTGCGCTCGCCAATCCGCATGCCTAGCGAGTATGGGCGAATCCCCCGAAAATTATTGTTAGGGTGCATGCAGACCGGCTGGAAATCTATGGCGGATATGTTCAGCAGTGGACGTCCTACGGCTGAAATGATGATGATGCTGATTTTGAAGAGAGAAATAAAAAAACTCTTTTTAAAAATAGAACTTTCAGATATACTCTGTGTCGTATGTTTATGTAACAACACAAAACTCATTCTCATTCATTAATTTAATGAATTAAACCGCTGTTATGTTTCGTAAGTGGACCGGTGTCGAAGTAAAACGCAAATAAATTTTAAACGCATTACGTAGCCCCCGTGATAAATAACGTCCGCCCTGTACCCCTTTTAACCCTTTCAGTGACTTCCTATAGAAGATAGATGAAATATACTTTAGATGTGTATTAATAGGTACTGCATTCGGTAAGCAATAGAGACTTGCTAAGATTTTCATAAAATTTGAATTAAGAAAAAAAAATAGAGAATTAAAGAACAGTTGTCTAGATCTAACAGAATAATTTACTAGAATAATAACATTATTTGTTTCAAATAGTGTTGTGTTCCTGCGGTGAGTAAGATTGCCAGAGCTCTTTAGGGGGGAGGGGTTCGGCAGGCAGCGCATTAGCAATGCTCCAGGTGTTGCTGATGTCAATAGGCGACGGTAGCCACTTACCATCGGGTGGGCCGTAGGCATGTCTGCCTCCGTATAACATAAAAAAAAGATCTTGAAATCAAGTCAAAACAGCTTTACTTGCTTACGTTCGTTTGCTGTCGTAAAACGGTATACGGATTGAACAAGGCAGCAATCCAATTTGTTTAGTTCATAGGAATAATCCGGAGAGATATTGGTCGAGCGGTCAACGGCATCGGTAACTACTCGTAAATAACATGTTATCGAATTGAATGAACAATTGAACGCAATGCATAAGACTTTATATTTGTCAATTTTAGGTTTCTAGAGCTCTTGTTTATGTATTTAAAGATTTCCTAATACAGGATTAGTTTTAGTACCTAGAAAGACATGTCGCAAAAACATTTGGACATTTTACCTAATTTACTATCTAATCAGTTTCAAATAGAACAAAAAACATTGTTGTGGTGAATCACTATTTGAATTATTACACACTTCCTCTGTAAATCTATAAAGTTGATAGGGGCTTCCGAATTGAATTTTAATTCATTTTTTGTACGATACTTGAAGATGCTTGAAGATAAAATAAATGGGAGGCTTTTATCCGGTAGTATTCACGGGATTTAGTAACGCCTCTTATCGAATTATTGCGCGCAATTTAATCACGATTAATATCGATAAAAGCTATCGATATCGGTAGCCGATGTAATCACCGAACTAGTCGAAAGCGTGATGCTAACTTGATTGGTTTTAGGAACGATCAATTTAGCTATACCAATCAATATCTTGAAGCATATCGTGGAGTAAAAGTAAATGTGCCTACAAAAAAGATAAAAATCAGTACTTAATGCCTTTCTTACTAAGAATCAAAATATAAAAAAAAACTACAATCTTGCAATCAATTGTTAATTTAACCACGTTAGAGGCTTGTTACTTTTGGATTAATAGCGTCCAAAATTTTTTTATGAAATAATTAACTGGATATAGCAACTAAGCAACGTAGCACCTGAGAAACCAACTCTAAATATTCCCAATTGTAGGTCTAACAGGCAGCTTAGAATCAAACATCACATAGGTACAATCAATCGCCTCTGGTACTTACTAAGCCAGGTGGATAATACCTAAGTAAATCACGCTAGATCATTGATCTCTCGAGAGTTGCGCCGGCGCCGACTGTGGGAGGAGGCTGCTCCGAAACACCTGCCGCCCAAGTACTATGGACCAGTGTCCGGTTCTACTTTAAACTGAAAAGATTCAAACTATTTGTAGTTCAAATAAAATTGACCTATACCCCAGTCTATATAAAGTTTAGATTCGCGAATAGTTTTACGACCTATGCAACGTTTAGCGACTAGACTGTTGCATTTAGCCAACCTAGTCTGGGCACAAATCTGTTAGATAATCTCAGGCAGCTTTTACTGCAGGCTCAGAGCTAAGCCGCCTTGTGTAGTGAAGCTGTACAATGCCATGATTTTATAGCATTCTAAGCGTTCAACTTGTATAATCGTTGCTTTTATGGCTAGAAATTACCCATGGGTATTTCAATCGTAATAAGCAAAAACGGGACAAATGGGTTATCTGTTAACTGGAATTTTCAATAAAAATAAATTGACTCGTATCTTTATTATGGAGAAATTCCAAAATAGATTTTAATTTGAATGCTCTATGCAAATATTGTCAGTAATTGACTCTCGAAGGTACAACGCCTGAGGCGTGGAACCGACGAATCCAACTCGGATGGGCAGTGTTTGGGAAATTTCGTCATATCTTCTCGTCGGAGATAGCGCAGAGCCTCAAGACGAAAGTCTACAATCAGTGCGTGTTGCCAGTGATGACATATGGCACTGAGACTTGGTCGTTAACTATTGGCCTCATACACAAGCTCAAAGTTGCACAACGGGCTATGGAGAGAGCTATGCTAGGAGTTTCACTACGTGATAAGATCCGAAATGAGGAAATCCGTAGAAGAACGAAGGTCACCGACATAGCTCTCAGAATTAGCAAGTTGAAGTGGCAGTGGGCAGGCCATATAGCTCGCAGAACCGATAACCGTTGGGGAGTAAAGGTTCTCGAATGGCGACCACGAACCGGGCGACGCAGTTGGAAGGCCCCCCACCCGATGGACCGACGACATTATGAAGGTTACGGGAAGTCGGTGGATGGTGAAGGCTCAAGACCGTTCGTCGTGGAACTCTTTAGGGGAGGCCTATGTCCAGCAGTGGACTTCTACAGGCTGATGATGATGATGATGATGATGATGATGCAAATATTGTCAGTCTGATGTCAGTGTGAGTGGAGTAAACAGATGTGGGTAGTCCAGAGACAGGAACATTACATTTGTCACTAGTTAAGAATGACCGTAATTGGTGCAGTAGAGTTGAAACAAAGTTTTGATATCGATAATTTATTTCAGCAACTTTTTCATATCTCATAATACAGTTTGTTTGGTAGATCTGACCATTAATAAATTTAATATTATTTAAAATAGCAGTTAGTCCATTAATACAAAATACAAATCCATTTGTTGGCCAATCGGATGTTTGGTGCCTGTATATGTAATTATTGAGCGGAAACCGTTCGATTATTTTGCAATGAACAAATTGACGCGGATAAAGGTCACGGTTATTTTATTTTGGAAATGACACATTGACAATTGACAAACAATTAATCAAAGATTGTTAAAAAAAAATTATAGGTAGGTAAGTACCAATGATTCATAAAATGTATGAAATCCCAAAAGGCGCTTATTCTGTCAACAAAAAGAACGAGTACCCAATAGCGAATTTTTTTTAATTCATTTTTCCTGATTTAAAAATGATCTGTTTTTGGTCCTTTTATAACCTTTATAACTACATTAAGATTTGAATAATTGCGTTTGAACTGATTTGACCCTAAGACATCTGACTCTTGCATGAAATGTCACCAAAAATTTGAACAAAGCCACTTAGGCTGCTTTTCCATTAGAGATGTGCTATGCAGCTATGATTCGAGGATATGAAGCTAAGCTACGAAACTATGTGACCGTTTCGACAGATGCTAAGCTATGTAGCGGAGCGAGTATGATGTGCTATGAAGACGCGCCGAGACGAGGTAGCTGTGCGAGGAAGATGCGAAGTTCGAGCTATGCGCCTACTGACTCTGCTCTGCACATAGCTACATAGCTCGCATCCATCTATATAAAAAACATAGCTTAGTAGAACCCGTTTCCACCAGTGCTCCGTGGACCAATGGAAATGCTTGGTGGATATCAAACGCATCCATAGCAACGTAGCATAGCACATCTCCTATGGAAAGGCAGCCTTAAACGCCTTAAGGTATTTCTAGAATGAGTCACGGTATTTATTAATGAAGCACCGGCGAAGCTTACTGAGCATATGCAAATAAACACCTCAAAACTAGTTGGTTTGCAAATAATTGCAGATAAATAGAGATATTAGCTACTGAATATAATTATACATTCATTGCTCAAGCTTAGGTGTGTCTAGGCCGCAGTCTGGTGACTCATGAAACAAAAAAGTCTAAATGCAATGTTCAATTCATTTTTTTATCACGTAATTAAATGTTCCTTACTGCCGTTCTATTACTAAAAGACCTTTAAGTGACATTTAAGTCAGATTTGAGATTTATAAATTTAAGTAATTGTGGCCAATGTTTGTGGTAGAGCCACACCAATCTGTTGTACTCAGGCTAAAACGTATAAGCCCGGTCAGGGTTTCATTCAACCACAAAGACCATCATTGTGTTACCATTAACTGACCATGTCTACTGATGCCTTTTCTTATCTACATTTGCAGAGCTTATATGTTTAGATGGTACACGGGCATTCATCTGTCTACAAAATAAATTCCAACATTCTTACCTAAAAAGAAGTCGATAATGTGGTTCAACAGTAGTTCATAAAGTAGCATGAAATGTTTCACCATCAACTAAATAAATTTAAGTTTATCTTAATTGTTTATCTTCCTAATCAGTCCCATCATCACCGTATAGAGAACGGATTTGGTATTTCAAAAACTATCATCTAACATTTGATCTTCAAAACTAATAAAACGAGAGTAATTTAGAAATCCAAAAGGAACATGACGAGGAATGGTACAAATGAACACATACCAATTTGTCGAGAAGCGGCCGTTCGGTCGTGGCGATCGAAAGCTCAGATAACGCAGATAATGACCATCGACTACCTCTGAATCCGAAGTGAGTCGCTACTATACTGCATCTGGAAGTTCACTACTCTATGCTCGATCATTCATTTGCCTCTTTTTTCCAGTAGAAACATATCTTTATTCAGATACATTCATGTCTTGATCTAGTATTGAGTTCTGTAGCAGTAACTAAACCCCTGTCAATAGGGCAATCCTTATTCATTAAATAAATATTGACAGAATAAAACATGTTTCAGCCTAATTAAAGCTTCCGGTCGTGTTACACCTATTTTTTAAGAGCGTTGAAGTAGTTCACACCTATGTACCAGTTCTAATTTGCGTCAGTCGCTACGGGGAGCTTACCGCGATTTAATGTCCCGCTTACCTGTATTAGGAGAGAGAGCAAGTTACTTATATCTTGACACAGGAAATTATTTTTTTACATGCGTATGTGTTACTAACATGTTCGTTTTGGGAGAGCTTTGCGACATTGCATATATTTCTTACTTCACAATATTAAGAATAAAAAATGCACATTGCCGAGTTAAATTGTAACTTGACTATTTAAAGTGGTGTTCCAGGAATTGTGGCCAAATACGACATATCAGCTCTTGATTAGCCGGAGTCGAACCCCAGACCTCTCTTTCTTCGAACATGTCTTGGAGACGCGTGCGCAACCTTTGATCTAAACCGACAAAGGCACCGCGTTCTTATCTCGTTAGGGGCCCATTTTTGGTCTAACAAAGTGACAATAATGGTCTTTGTGGTTGATAAATATAGGTTTTGGTGAACTTCCTGAAATAATACACTGAGGTGTTTCTAATCACCTAACCGGAAGATAGTTCAAACTCTTTCTCAACCCAAAAACTCTGTGAAGAAAAATTCTGAAGTAATTGCTTTAGACATGGCGATGGCACTTTCCATTCCTACCAGCAGTAACTAATATCTTGAATTCATACAAAAGTGGTTTAGGTCACTTCATTCTCCTTTCCCTGTCCTGTACTATTATTTACACAAAGAGGGCTACTGTTGACAGAGGAGTTCTATTTTGACAGGACAACATGGCGGCTGGCCAGAGCGGTGGCTTGTTATTTAATTAGAGCTGCATTAATTTCGTAAAGGCAACTTCCGTTAGCGGTGAGAGCGCGACGACTAGGCGATACGAGCCGATTTCCACAACGTAAAATACTTAATTTAAAAATATAATAGCATAGAACTCTTTTTTTTTTCGGAGTGGAGTTCAAAGGTGTTTTGAAAATAATGTCAGTTTGCTGTCATTGTGAGTGGAGTGAAAACATAATAACTATGCAACCAGATTATCGCGTTCGTCCTAAGCCATTTGTAGAAACTTATTGCCTCCCAACGCAAGACATTTACGATTAAATTTATTACCTTTAAAATTAGGTTACCAATCCTTATCCACCATCCTACTTTATTTTGAATACGTACTCACAGCAAGGTCAGAGCTCGTGAGGCAACTCGCCGTGTCCCTTTACGCTCCAAAAACTTCGGTTATGCAAACCGATGTGTAACGTGCCCTTCTGATGTCTATTTACTGCTTTTGATTTGTATATCCTTCCATGGATTTTTATCTAACGAGCGAGCGAAGATCTTAGTTCTAAATATCGTTAGAGCTAATTCTGTATTGGTTAGTGGTAGACGTGACTTTTTCGGGGGTTTTTATCCTTAGAAATCTTTTGAACCGCAGTAGTTTACTAGGTACTACTAAATGGAACAACGCGAGATTTCAGTTCGGGGTGAACTACCAGTTATTTTTTGGTTTTGCTGGTTTGTACTACAGTTATGTCCTGGATTAAATATGAGAATAGGAAATTGTACTAAGGATGGAGTTACTTTACAAAACATAAGGATACAGCGCTAGTAAGGAAGTTATCGATACCTGTACAGTTAGGCACCAAAAACCTTAAAAGGTTTGGCGTGAGACGGGATGCGGATAACGTTAGCCAAATCTCTCTTACATCCTGAAAACTTAATACAGTTAGCTATAATTACTTTCACCGCGCTTCATTATGAGTTTCGGATTGGAAAAATCATAATTCATAAAAAAATGACAAGCGGACCGGAAATGCAGATCGTAGACGGCGTGCGCGCTGGGCCGGAGTTGCTCCCGCGCAACTGGGTCAGGCTATTTTGGTTTTGGCGGGAACCTGGCCGGAAGGGACGCCATTGTGGATGCGCGGGAAGCCCGGAAAAACAGCCACCGGATTTCTAGCTAGTGAAATCTTAGACGGCGACCGCGACGAACAGTAGCCGGAGTATCGTATCGTTTGCGGCTTCGACACCGACGTTTTTCCTCGGAAGTAAATGTAGCCGAACATTTTAACTTTTAAATTTGTTGTCGTTCTCAAAATGTAATCTGTACCTGTAATCGGGGAAATGTAGCAATTTCGTCGTAACGTGTTTCTTAATGGTTGGAAGCAGGAAGCTGGGACACTGGACGTTAACTCTTTCCGGACTATCGTTTAACTGTTCTTTGGATTATTTTGAGTATTACTTTATTTAGTTGATTGTGTAGTTTCGTGAGAATATAAAAGTACTTCATGGGTTTATGAGGGTCGAGTTTGCCCGCTGCGCATCGATGCGGGCGTTTGCAATAAGTAAAATTCCTCGCGAAGGACTCTCAATTAGAATTAATTAACGACAATTTAGCAATCCAGATAATAAATGGTCCCTTGACAATAAGCGCGAGATTTGTTATTTTGATGAGAAGATGGACCACTCGTGACACACAGGATGTATTTTCACCAATATCTTGTCTTTAATATTTTTTTTATATCAATAAAAACATTCCATTCTATTCTACTCGTTGTCAAATACGCTTTGTTTTTACTTGGAATACAATATCACTTTTAGATAAATTGAGCAGATGTTCGTTCTTCTCAAAACCTGATGACCAGAACATGAAATTACATATTTCTGTATGCAAACCTATAATTTGCAACATGATACTTTATTCAAATTCGTACATACGCATTGTGCCTACCTAATGTTATTCCTGAAGAGAACCATCCCAGTTATCATTCTGTATAAAATAAAAGGGTGAAGCATGTAGAACTAAACTAGGGGTGGAATATCATTGTTTGTGTTTACAAATTCGAAGCGTGAGATATGGTGTACTAAGTTTTAAATCAATGTCATTGCATAATGGTTAAGTAGGATAAGTAGCAAAGTGCCACTGATTATTTGGTCATACTATATTAGGTCAGAGACCAGGTTGAATTCACTGACCGCGCACTTTAAAGTATTTAAGTCCACCTCTTAGAGGCTCCTTTCGTGCACATGTCACATGTCTTCGAACTTTTAGGTTCTGGGACATGCCGGTTTCCTCACGATGTTTTCTTCACCGTTTTACAACAGCAGATTCATTGAGTTTTAAATGATTTAACCACAAACAGCTGATTTCTTTAAAAATGTCAAATTAAAAGTCGTAGGACATACTTTATAGCCTATTGGGTAGGCCTATTGGTATAAACCCCTTTCACGATAGCGTAGATATTATGAATCACCTTGTATAACAAACTGTTTGGTTACAGGATCCTTATTTAACAAATTTAGGGAAGAAACCCTGATTATGCGACTACTTTCAGAGTCCCCTTGTCATGGTGGATCATGATGACATAATATTTCAGATTGTAATTTGGGCAGCAGTTCCACGAATCGTCTTCGTTTCGACATCAGCCGCAGAAGAGACGTTAACTGCCTGCGCGCACGCAATCGCTGAGTTAGACTTGTCACTTGCCGATTACACCTTAATGCTAATGCTTAGTTGAATATTTAGTGGGCGAAAATGTCTGACTATCACTGTATTGCAGATAATACTTAGGTACCTACTTAATATTTTTATAACTTTGTAATAACAAAAAATAATATTCTCATACGCTCAAGATTTTTTTACAACCTAAAACTATCTGTGGTGTATGCCTTTCATCTCATTGGTTCCTAGCAGGACAACTCCCTCGTTGTTATTATAACACATATAATATCTCACAGTCTCACAGTGACTTCACGCGCGCCTGCTCGTGCCGGCTTGACCACAGACTGACTGACTCCCAGAGAGTATGTATCCTTCTCTCCATCTCAGGTGTCATCTGTTATCTGTCACTGTCAGTTGTCCCCCGGAGACAGCATAAGTTAAGGAATGCAGGTATCCTTAAATACTAGTCACAACACTATCTAAATATGTATACTATCTAAATAATACTATCTAAATATGTAATTCTTAATATGTATGCTATCCCACAAGTTTTATTCTTCGCCCAATTGGCTATAAAGATTGTTCTATGACTTAAGGAAATTCAAAAAATTGTCTTCGAAAAAACTCTACGCAACATCAGCTATTTTGGGGTCCAAGCAGTTCAGGTTATCCAGCTTAAAACAGCTGTTATCTTGATCTCGAACTTCTACTACGTTTACTAAAGTTGATAAAAATATCGAAAGCAGCTAATTTGAAAAAGTCCAGAAAAAAACAAAGGCCTCCCCCAATGTCTATGTTCACACATAGGCCTATAGGAGATACCAATTAATTAAATGTTATAGGAATATAAAATTACGTAAATTGTAATTTTATTGAATAAAGTTATTCAGATTTTGTCAAGTACGAGTAGGTACCTAGATATCTAAGAACAACGACTAACAACAGGTAATTTCATAAATGAAATAAGAATAACGATTATGGTAATTCAAGAGCCTAATTAAGGCCTCATCTTATCGTCGGCGATCGCTATTGTTACAAAGTAGGTATTCAATCAATTATGAAAGCTTTTAGCCGCCTTTTAGTTAGCGGCTCGTTTAGGAGCACGCGAACAAGCACTTTAATTATTGCCTGTATTTAGAATTTTAATGTTCATTGTACTTGCACTGGTTCTTCAGTTTTTACGGTTCAGGTAAAAATTTCATAATGATATTCGACCGCGTCCATCTGTTTCCACTTTTGTCCGTGTCTTTGCGATCATCATCATCATCATCATCATCAGCCTGTAGAAGTCCACTGCTGGACATAGGCCTCCCCCAAAGAGTTCCATGACGAACGGTCTTGAGCCTTCTCCATCCACCGACTTCCCGCAACCTTCACAATGTCGTCGGTCCATCGGGTGGGGGGCCTTCCAACACTGCGTCGCCCGGTTCATTAAAACGATCATTAAAACCTACAATAATTGTAGGCCATAGAGGAATAGGTAATTAAAGCTTTTTGTCTTCACATTAAAAGGCAAATGTCTGGAAGAGTAGGTAACAATCTTAACAAGCTTTTTACAGTCGCACAATAAGTTCAACAATACAAAAACAAAACGATAAATAGGTACGTACCGATCGAAATCGCACGCGCTGATTTACACCTAGTTAGAATCGATATCCCGCTATAAATATTACAATGGCATATAAATACTTATTACAATGGCAATTTATAATTGTAAGCAGTAATTGTATGGGAAATCCGGTCAGCTTGGCCGCAGACAATCCGATTCGGACCGCGCCCAGGGCGTAAGATCTCGCTTATTTAGAGGCTACAACATTATTTGTGTTTGCCCACTCCAAGATAAAATACGCATACAGGTACATGGTGCACTTGATCCTTCCACCAAAGGTACTTATTATTTCATCAAAATCTTTCAGTATTTGGTCCTTCTTTTGTGATTGTTTTTTAAAAAACTTAGCAATGTTATTATGTTATCTGTGGCAATGTTAACCAACCTTGTTATACCTAATCATCATAATTGTTTGCCTTTTTGCATATAATTTATCGCATCAAATGGAACTTTTTACTTACTGGACGCTATAGTGACTAATTTAAGATAGTAGGTACTCTTTACACAGTACACTACACAGGACAGTAGGACTTTATGAGTTTGTCCAAGTCCTATACCATCCTCATAAAGAAAGATTATAGTCAAAAATGCGAAGCGAATGGCTAAGCCGCGGGCGTCCACACAATGTGGTTTGGACTATAGCATCGTTTGCGTTAGTTTAATGGGTATGTTGCCTACAGCCTACCTACTTGCGGACTTAGGAAGCGAACTGTGATTTTTCCGTTTTTTTCAGAATATTAATTGTACCTTTTGGCAACGCGTGCGTGATGCCTCTGGTATTTCAAGCGTACATAGGCTACGGTAACCACTTACCAACAGGTGGGCCGTATGCTTGTTTGCTACCTTAGTAATGTAATTGTGAAAGGGATCATCGAAAAAAATTATAGGCAACAAGCCGTGTTTGTTGCCTGATTCTTCTAGGCTTGGTCGCGAGGAACAGGCATAGCTTCACCTAGTTTCTAAGACGTTACAAAGTGATCCAAGTGATTTTATTGAAATAAAAGCCTTTTGACTTTGACTTTAACTAGAGTTGTATAAAAAAAAAACCTGGCATTGTCAAATGTTAAAATTAGTTCACTGTTTGTAACTGGTTTAATCTTCAGAAGTAATTAGAAGCATCTCTAAAGCCTGGGGCGTGGTGGAGGCGTGCTCTACGGAACACAGAGGTTGATTAATTTATTGTTAATGAGCGCATAGTGTTAATCGCACGCGTTACTCAGTGTTAGTTATTATAAGTAACTGTTACTTATAATAACTAACACAAGTTATGTTTAATTGCTATTTTTTTCTCACGAGAGTCATAATTCTGATGAAATTACCACAATACGCTTTAGTAGAACATTTACGTACTCATTATAGAAAAATGTTAGATACTCGTACCTAGCGGTGTTTGTTTCCTGATCTCTTAGGCTTCGTCGCAAAACAGGCGCAAATTAGCATAACGGTTTGACCAAAATAATTTATGTGATTTCATTGATTAGGCTCTACTGACTTTAACTCTGAATCCAAGATAGTCTATAAACTGTATGAAATAAAGTTCATCCAGTGTCACATGTCACATTGCTTGGAAAACCGACGGCCGTTGGGGCAGTTAGAGGGTAGAGTAGAGACTCGCACTGGAAAGCGCAGCAGGACGGCCCCCCACTAGACCCGTTGGATGCACAAGATCAGTCGCTTTGGAAATCTATGGGATAGGCTTACTACTACTTATAGGTTCAGTGGCTGAAATGATGGCGACGATGATGATTAAACTATAATTCAGCCAGTTTTGCAATCCTAACATCCAACTTCAGTTACAGGAGAATAAGTGATTGCTGTGAAACTCCTTCCGGAAGTTCCAATTTTGTAACCAATATGAAATCGATAGACGATTCTATAGTGTTGGTACTATCAACAAATGCCGGAAGCCGTCCAGCCAGGTTACTGGTACAGTACGAATCAAAGACAACTAGACAAATAACTTATTGAAAATTCGATACGATTTCTACGAGGTTGCTGAATGGAAAACTTGGTGCGTTCATAATCACCCTGAATTGAGAATGACAGAACTTGAAAGTCCATAGGATTCTATTCATTGGAAACACAACTGAGGCCCCCGAAAAAATTCTTGCGACTGATGGTGATGGAATCATACGCTGTTTATGAATGTTAGGTTCTAGAGCATGCCAGTTTCTTCTCCATGCTTTCTATCGTTTGAGAGTAAACAAAAGAGAATGTACTTTGCAATTCCTACTTTTGACAGCACAGGTTCTAGGAAGAATAGTAGAGATAACTTCATTCAAGTCTATTGTGTGCCATTTTAGGTTGTTACGCGAAAATACATTATTTCGCGTAAAATACTTTTTAATTGGCGAGCTACGGCTTTTAGCCCGCAAACTAAAAGGCAGTGACCTGTAGATACTGTAGCGAGAAACTGGCGAACTTCATTACACGACATCAAAGAGCAATACTCCCTTTCGGGTCCGCGACAGGAATCTAATTTTTGCTCCTCTTTATGGGACGCTAGCGAGCGCCCGCGGGTTTACCGCTTCGGTTACCATAGCTTCTTGTGTGGAAGGTAAAACGTACAATTTTAGACATCAATATGGACTTTAATATGAATGATAAACATATTTCCTAATAAAAAGTAAAAATAACTGTCATTTTATGGTGTCGAGGAATAAAATACGGCATACAATTTAACCTAAAAGTAAGTTAATGCTGTGCCTTACGAATAACAGAGCAATGTTGGAGTAGTGGTAGTGGCCCGGCCTTCCAATCCAATGGATTTTTCATTCGGAAAGCTAATGTGCGCTCTCAAATGGTGAAGGAAAACATCGTGAGGAAACCAGCATTTGTCCAAGAACCTAAAAATTCGAACACATGTGACATGTGCACGAAAGGAGCCTTTAAGAGGCGCACTTTAATCCTTTCACAACACTGATTTTCAGGGCGACTATGAACCTGGTCACTGACGTTATACAGGTGACCAAGAAAAAATCAGTGACACGGCAAGCAAGTAGGAGGAGGAGGTAGGGCACAGCGAGATTTTCTCGTTCTGGATTGGAGCAGCCCGCCTGGAGAGGTACCTCCGCCTTACAGAAGATCGCAGCCAAATAACATTATTTGTTTCAAATAGTGTTGTGTTCCTGCGATGAGTAAGGTTGCCAGAGCTCTTTAGGGGGGAGGGGGTTCGGAGTCGGCAACGCGTGCGTGATGCCTCTGGTATTGCAAGCGCTCATAGGCTACGGTAACCACTTACCAACAGGTGGGCTGTATGCTTGTTTGCCACCTAAGTGGTATAAAAAAAAAAAGTAAGAATAACAGACAGTCGCCAGTTCATTCAATTTTGTATTAACGAAGGCCGTATCAGAATAATATTGCTCTCAGCTCGGACACTATAACTGAGTTATTTTTAATTAACTGAGGTTTTTAAAACTCGTCTACGCAGTAGAACGAGTTTGCTGAAGCTTTTAGTAGTAGGTATTTTTCAGTTATTCGATTTTAGTTAGTAAAGCATTTTGAGGCGTAATTTTATTGGGAAGCTTTTAATAATAAGTTTCAGCAATGAGATGAGATTTATGGCAGGTTCCGTTTTCGACCCTACTGCATAGAGGTGCAACTTTTGTCTACAAAAATAAGCCTATCTTTCAATTATAAATGCGAAAGTTTGTTAAGATGAACTTATGATAATTGTATGTTTTTACTCAATCGCGTTGTAACCACTAAAGCTGTAGTAAATAGCCTGGAATAACATAGGTACAAAGTGTTGCGGAAAAAAATATTCAAGAAAAAAAGGACAAATTGCATTTGTTTAACCTTGTTAACTTTGTACATACCTTTATTAGTTTCTGTGTACCTATAATAAAGAATTACAGAAAAATGGCGTATTTTCAAAAGTAGTCGTACAAACTGGATTTGCCAAATGTGTGTAGAATAAACTCCTTTCGAGATAGTACCTATTTATATTATTAAGAATCACCACCAAAGCTAGGCTACTTTTTATCCAAGTACTACTCGAGCGAAACCGCGGGCGGAACCTAGTTCTTAGGGTAGGTACTAATTAGGGAAGGTAAATAAGATAAATTGCCAGCCATGTTAGTTGCTTGGATTTTACTAGTGGAGGCTGAAATGTAAATTAGTAGTAGAGTCAGATGCTGGATACCAAATAAGTCGATCGAGCTCCAGGTATTAGAAAAGCGGAACCTAACGGACACCTCCCGACAGGGTGTGTGTGTGCATGTGTGCGGGTGTAGCGCAGAGGTGCGTCTGTGGCGGTGTGCGTGTTCAGGATCACTGGCCGGCGCGCGCGCACCTGCCGCGCGGTTCCCACGCCTCGCCGCCCCCACCACCCCCCCGCTTCGTAAGTTCCGTGACGTCACATCCACACAAACAACGGTCCAAACACCGGAGCTTGTTTTTGTCTCTTCTAGTTTCGATATTTTATGCCACAACACAATTAATTTAAATAGCAGATTTAATTATATGATAAAGATTTCCTGCGTTAATGCCAAACGGCTTTGGATTATTACCTAAAAGACTAATTAAAAGAAGCATTTATTTTATTTAGGATCTTCGGTTGATATTTAGTACAATTTTTTCAATTTGTTGAGAATCGCTGTGTTTCGAGTTTAACATTTTAAATAGGTTGGTGATACCGGCCTGACATTATCAAAGACACGAAATGGGTTCCTACCTAGAGTATACCTCGGTAGGTATATAATGGTATTTTGTACCTACCTACATATAGACCTACGAAAGTAGCTAATATGTCTTCCCGAAAGCCTATATTTATGTATGCATGACTACATGTATCGCAGTCACAAAATTTTGAACATTATCATACACTCACTACTTTACCTACCTACTTTGATTTGTTTGATTCAACTCAGAATAAAAATTATCAACTCAAAATGAAAACGAAAAAAAAGTTATAAATTTTTGTTTAATATAAACTAGTATAGTATTATGTTATCTGTGATATAAATAAGTGTAAATGCACCCTCTTTTGTAAGTTACTTGAACTACAACGATCGCTTCTCGAAGCGCCACCTAGCGGCTTTCACTTGTACTACGTTGAAAGTTCGTTATCAGTTTAACAACGAGTTCATTTAGCAACGTATAGATGGCGCTAGCAGGCCTAACTTGCTGCGTAGGCGCAGCTGTGTTTGTGAGCGTTTTGTGTAGGTAAGCACTTAGATAGATGTTGACTTGATGATAGAGCTTTTAGAAGAGTACGCTCGCTCGGTTTTTGTTTACATATTTAGTTCATTCTGTGAATGGTTTTCTTCACTTATTATTAAGCGTTTGTTGAATAGAGCACATATATTCGTTTTTGCACTAAAGTAACATCACAAATGGCCATTTAAACATGACCCCATCAAAATCATCGCACAGCCTTATTTTATCGCTGACCTGGAAACCTGGAAGTACGAGGACTTCCACTAGTTTCACTTATGTACCTAGTAGATAGGTAGGCAGGTACATATGTAGGAGGATAGGAGTTAGAGCGCAGCGTAACAAAGTTTGATCCCTGGGGAAGTTAATACGTAAGTAGGTCCTACACTGAATAATTGCAATTGTGGGTGTGTGTAGTTAGTGCCTGCCTAGTAATTGGCTGCAAGTTGGCAAGATTTCAAACGTCTCTTGCCTACCTATATTTTAACGAGTCGGCAATGGATTTATTACCTCTACAAATCATAGTTTAAGGCACAACATTTAGAATAATGTACGAAAGTGAGAGAATTTATAAGTTACCTACATGTGCAGATGCTGAAATATATTATGTTAATGTCCCTACCCTATAGCTTTTTTTTACATAAAATAAGTTATATACATAATGAAAATTAAATATTTATTTATTTCATTAATATTGGGGTCAAATCAGTTCAAACTCAACTATTCAACTGTTTTTCGTAGCAGTCTTGACGTAGAGCTTCTCATACGTTTAATAATTCGTTATGAAGTTGATAAAAAGACCAAAAACCAGTGATTTGTAAAAGTATTCAACTAGACATTAGGTATAAGTATAAATCTTACTTTACGTGGTTTTCAACCCAATTATCTAACTAAGGTATTTCTTCTGCAAAGAGCTAGCTTGTTTTCGTTTATTTATTTATTAGACACATCAACGAAGAGCTTACATCGGTTTGGTTTAGTATTTTCTAGATTACATGCAATTTCAATTATAGATGTACACTGCGTGCGCTAATTCACTTATGATAGGCTATCAAAATTATCAGAATACAATTTTAACACAAAACTTTACTATGTATAATGCATGATTATCATCAACATAATCAGGAATTATTATTATTCATTCCTACTAGGAATGAAATGTTTTAAACTAAAGTGTTTTAACATAAAAAAAATGAATCTAACGCAATCAGTTATTTGGGTAATTGAATGAAAACTCTACAATATTGCAATACCATATTAGTAAACCGTTCAATAAAACGACTGTAGGGTTGATAAACCTCAAACAAAGGCACTAGGCAGGTAGATTTTTATTTCTCGCTCGTATAAAAATATGAAATTTATAGGCATGAGGCACCCGTCTGGGATTAGTATGCAAAGAGTTGTGGTGGCGAGGTGGCAAGAAGTCACTTAAGATGCGTATGAGCAGCGAAATACGTGCTGAGGAATTCAACGCCGCAACACGATGAAATGATAGTCAAATTAACGAAAATTATCTACCTACTATATCGTGCATGGTGTAAGAAGAATACTCAGAATAATAATAGAACGTTAGAGTTAAGGTAGAGCATGAGCCATGCTTCTAGATTTAATTTTATAAACATTACTTTGTTATTATAGCTTAGTTAGATCAACAGATTTTTAGAATAGTTTTCACGAAATTCAGCGAATTCATTACTATTAGGTATAAGATGTAAGTATTATGAGGATGTTAAGATGATTGTTACTCTTTCACACCGCAACCATTAAACAGATTAGTACGAAATATAATTATTTTTTCAGTTTTTTTCTTGTGCATTTTATTGTTATGCAAATTTTAGTATTTAATGTTCAGTACGTACACCGGCTACCAGATCAGTCAAAGTAAAAAGTGTTGTGAAACTTAGAATATCTTACACTGATAAAATAATATGTTCCCTCGTAATAAAATCGACTATGGCAGAGTGGATATTTCTGTCTGATATATTAAAATTACAGTTTAACTAAAACATTTGAAATCAACGAGGTAAATATTTACCTATTATAATCATTATTTTTTATAAAATATGTTGTACAAGTAACTAATGGCAAGGATAATAATTATATAGTCTTTGCTAATGGGTAGGTACTTATTTCAAGACCTGCAGGGCTATGTTAAAAGCTGACGTTTCCGATCGGAAATCTTTCCAAAGTTTTAAACAGGTCTAGTATGTCTCTACAAGACAGGTAATAAGTACCTGTCTTTTCCAACACATTTTCACGCATTCGTTCATAAAACTGTTGCTTCCATTGAAGGCAGGAAAGCTCAGTGGAGGTAAGTCGCTTGACCGTTTGTACAACCCGAGTTCGGATTACGCGTGATACATTGAACATGTCCGCCGACTGATCGGCCCTCGGTACCAGGCGAGCATAACTCTTCAGAGCTTTCGACTTCTCGTCCGCCATTCGGAGCTGCGTTTATGAATGAACCAGTGTATGTGTGCGTCGAAAATGCCGTCGCTATAGTCAAATGTAATTGTGTGCATGACCGAACACGTGTTTATTTGAGGCAACGCGGTAGGCATTCATGTGAATTTTACTTGTGTCAACAGAAACTGGCTTGGACAGAAATAGTCTGTTGCTTTGTTGGCAAAGTTGCGAACTAAGCTAACATTAGATTTGCGCTAAGAGCGTTGGCCATTCATTAGCGATATTGTAAGCTAAAATTACAAAGCTTTGGATGCGATGCGAATGCATTAGAACTGAAATAAAACTGGATGTGTTTGAAACTTTCTAGGAAGTTGGCAATCATTCTGTTTGTGAGATACTATATTACATGCCTAGTAGCTATTACTTCGACGCTTCTCCCAAAGATATTGTTAGAATGTAAAGAAATAGAATAGAAACATGCATCTTTCCGTAGATTGACTAAACTATTTAACATAACACCAGCCTGCCACAATCAAGAAGTAATAATGCGAAAGTAGGTACCTACTGTCTATTGTCTCTGTCTATTTGCAATCTTTTCACGATGTTTTATCGTGGCTGATCCGATTTTGGTAAAATATGGTACGGAGATACCTTACGAGGAGCTTTTTATCCGGGTACGCAAAATACTTTTCGAGCAAGATTGTTAGGTATTCGAGAAGAAATTATATATTAACGAGGGTACGTTATTATTTAAGTAAAACTATGGGGTGATTATGTAGTTAGGTATTGTTAAAATCGTGTTACCATGTGACACTCAAGTGGTTCGTATTTGGTCTCATTTCCCATGTGTCGCGACCACATACCGGACATAACCTACAGCTAAAAAAATCACAGACAGCTTTATGGCCCTTAAAAATAACGTTCAAAATGAGAATTTCCCATAAAATAAAACAAGGTGACACACGAGACAAGGTTTCGACTTGATCGAGCACAAAAAACTGCTTACCGCACGCCATGATATAAGGTTACATCAATTATATAAACAGCTTCAAAAAATTTAGACAACTAGCTTTTTGCCCGCGGCTTCGCTCGTCTGGTACCTACATAAAAAGTAGCCTAATGCTATTCTAGGTAAATATCTCTATAAATTCCAAGTTTCAACGTAATCGGTTGAGCTTTTACGGCATGATGGAAAAACAAACATCCAAACATCCTCACAAACTTTTGCATTTATTAGTAGGATAATTATTCGAGAGCTGTTAAATCGTCTTTTATGAAATAAACATATAAGGACTTTTAAACGTCACTAAAAGCTAAAAAAAAATTACCTCATTAATAAAAAGATACCAAATTTTATTATCACCCTCTCTCATATTCTCGTACATCTGCGATAAAAACCGCGTACATATTCCATTCCTGTTTTCCAAACGTTTTGTTTAGAAAAACTGGAATGATAAATGCACTCGCAAGCCTTGCGAGCCAAACAAATCTTACTCGGTTTTACTTGAATGCATAGCTTTACTTATTTGTTTAATATTTCTTTGAATACTATAGGTATTTTAAGAGATTTTATCTACATAATTTGAAAGGTTGCGGGAAGTCGGTGGATGGAAAAGGCTCAAGACCGTGCGTCGTGGAACTCTTTGGGGGAGGCCTATGTCCAGCAGTGGACTTCTACAGGCTGATGATGAAAAGCTTGCTTGCTTGCAGGACAAGCAAGCAAGCTTTTCATCATCAGCAGCATCACAGATTTTTTCTTGTTCATTCTGTATGTTAAAAGCTTATGGTTACAGAATAAGAATAACTCTTGCATTCATAATGCCACCAAGAAGTATTATGCTCGCGTTCATTCATAATAATCATCAAGTTTCTTATCATAACATTTCATGATGAGTACCTATGAACACCAACGGTGACGTCACCAAATTATGAATGAACGACACTATTGCAGTCTAAAACTAATTGTTTGTAAACCTATTACATTTTCGAAGAATTGTGTAATGTGGGTAAGACGAGCGAAAATACACAAGTTTGTGTGAGACGCACAGTTTTGGCAACATCCTGTAGAGCGATCAACAGTGCAAGGGAAGTGGACACCGCAACATCCTCTTGAGGTATCGTGTGTGGACAGCTTGTGGACATGACGACTACCTACTTGGTTTTTTGCTGGCATTAGCTGTGAGATGATAAAAATAAGCATTGGCATTTAATCTGAAATTTTTGAAAGTATTAAAATTACCTATTATATTTATATATTTATGTGGCATTTGTGACGTGAGTTGTATAACGACGAGTAGGCCTTTGTTCCGAGCACTTAATTTATTAACTCTTCCGGGACTATATATTTTCGAAATCTGTAATTTTGTCAAAAGCAATCCAGAACTGTTCAATAATAAACAGAGTCATTGTAACTTTAACACAAGATTTCCCAAAAAACTGCTTATGCCCAAAATAAAAACTGAAATATGTAATAAAAATTGCTATGCAATGTGTGTTAGAGTTTATAATAAAATCCCAGAGCCAATGAAATGTTTACCGCATAGACAATTTAAAAATAAGCTATTTAAATGGCTAGTTGACCAGAGTCTTTACTCCATCAAAGAGTTTCTAGACAAGAAATTTTAATAATTATATTGAAGCAAATATGTAATATGTATTTTGATAATTATTCAGTCTATTTAAGTAGGTACTATCGTGGTTTTTTTTCATACTAATGTGACATTCATAATCTTGACTTTTTTAATAATATAATATGTATGACATGATAATAAATTGCTGTTTAATATATTTTAAAGGTGTAAAATTCAAATTGTTATAGACATGTATTATTCAAATTTTGTAAAACAACTTTTGCATGCTAGTTCAAAGTAAAATGTGCTGATCTCATTATTATAATGTAAAAGAGCTACTGTAACCACATTTTCGCAAATAAACAAATACAATACAATACAATATAATAACTAGCTGTACCCACGCGGTATTACTCGCGTGGAGTCACTGTATAGAGAAAGGCCACACACACACGCCATTAACTTGTGTTCTAACTCAAATTTCAGTCATTTTTTCACATCTTTAACGGTGGATATTTAAAAATCACTTACATCCAAAACGTGTAATTGTTATGACAAATAAACGTCTCAGTTTTAATGGACAAAATAACCCTTTCAAAATGCAAACTTGCATTATATTGTGTCAGAAAACCAGATAGCGTTGAATTTCTAACATTGTTCCCATTCGCTATGATACGATACGATACGAACCACAATTTGTTGGTGGCGATTACCACACTTTGCTGTCCAAAATGATTATCATTGTGCTTTGTAAAAAACATGTTTTTAAATTACCGGTTTCCATTCCTGATTCGTGTAGAGTTTTTTGAATATCCGTGAATGCAGTTTTTTTGTTGAAGGGGCTTATTCTACACAAAATTTGAAATAAAGTTTGTTCTATGACTTTTGGAAATTCTACATTTTTCACTGAAAAAACTCTATAAAAATCAGCTGTTTTAGTAATAATACAAACATGTGTAATATGCCATGGCCCATATTAATGTTTTGGGGTTCAATCTCAATGAATCAGCTGTTTTAGGTAGCAATCTTGATAACAAACTTGTATGCTACGTATGATTAATAATTAGCTATAATGATAATAAAATATCCAAAATTAGTAAATATGAGAAAGTTTGGAGTTTATTTATGTCTTTTTTCGCGAATATTCTTACTTTTTGTTGATAGGATAACCTCCTTTCGGGATGGTTAACATGCTATAAATCACTTTGTGGAATATAGTAATAACTATCTACTTGCGTTGCTGTCTGTACCACCAGGGTGGTACAGCTAATAAGTTTGTAGCGGTGTAATTACCGCGGGCAATGTGCCGCGACGAGGTCAATTCGATCCGAACGTGGGCATACGATACTCATTCATAACTTTATACATTCATACAAACACAAGCGAGCTTTGAACTTATGTTATGAAACAGAGAACAGCAGCTAAGTTGGTAGGGTAGGTACCTTCTGTAGTTATTAATCAGACAAATTATAAATGTTACTCCAACTCCCTGTCTCGAATAAACGGCTGACTGAAACGACTTTGGTGAAATTTGGCATGGAGCTTAAACTCAGTTGAAGGACATTGCCCCGTACCATCAACCTTACGATTTTGTTTAGGCGTTGACGTAAGTTCACAGTTTCAAAGATTTATGGTTCAAATTCATGTAAAACTAGCTTCCGCTCGCGTTTTACCTAAATCAAAAGTAGCATATATGCTATTCTAGGTAAATAACTCTATCTTATTCCAAATTTCATGAAAATCGGCTGAGCAGTTTCGGCTTGATTGAACCACAAACATCCTCACAAACTTTTGCATTTTTAATATGAGCAGGATAATGCTGAAATAAGACGTCATGGTCGGACCCGAAGGCTACTTCTTCTTCTTCTTCTTCTACCGCTAGAGGAAGCAGTAGGCAGCCGCTAGTCTTGCTAAGATGTGTATGTTTGTCTGGCTCCATTCACTTCGCTCGCTCGATCAATTATTATTATCACCATTCGTTGATAACCGAAAAGCACTTTAAGTTTTGTAATGGAATCTAAAAGGGTGATGAGGAAAATCCGGTAAATAACGATGATTTGAATAATGGGTGCTATTTATGTCGAGTTTTTGATCGCGAACCTAAGGTTGTTGTATTGTGTGGGTGTTTGCGGCTACCTAATTACAGGCTGAAATACATTATCTACGGAAACGGTTTGTTCCGGCCGGATATTGATAGTTATTGAAATAAACTACGACTTATAATTATTCGTGCGATTATATTATAAATATACCTAAACATAATACCCATCCAATTCTAATGATGTTTCTTTTGCATGAGTTTTAAATTCAAATTCAAAACACTAAAAACGAAGAAAGTGTTTCGTGTGACGCGATGTTCCCACGACAAACTTATAAATACAGACAGAAAGACAATGGGCCCGTATGCTCAGGCCACCCTGAAGCGATATCCATTGCCATATTATGCATGTTTACACCGGTTCATCAACCTCGTATTAATTAGCAATATCTGGCAGATGAAATCGAAAGTGCTAAAATTATAACCATCAAAATCGTTCAACGGTAACAAGCTTCGAAGTTGCATAAATAAAGCTCACGAGCTCAAGCTCTAGCGAACAAAATTACGTTTGGTGAGGGTATTACTAAATTTACTGACGACATCGATGGCGTAACGGGCGATTGAGTCGATTCCGGCTACGAGACAAACGTTTGCAAGAGTGCAAATATTTGTCTCGTGTCTGAGTGTTGTGGTACCAGGTACTCGTAGTTTCTGATACCCACTCTACAGGGAATCCTAGTGTGTGAACCATCATAAAAAGTACCTATATGCTATTATAGGTAAACCCCTTTGTATATTTCAAGTTTCAACAAAATCGGTTGAGGCGTTACGTCGTGATTGAACCACAAACACCCAAACATCCTCACAAACTTTTGCATTTATAATATTAGTAGGATCACTTCACTGTTCAAAATAATTTGGCACATAAGCCTTTCTCAAGTTCGGGAATTACTCACAGATATAGCAGTCTTCTTCTTTTCGTGTTGATGCTTCACATATTTTAAATAAATTTAGAGTAGTAGGCTGCCACCCCAATCGCCCTATCCGTGGCCGCGTTGAGGTCCTCTCTCGTACAGGTATTCGGGCACAGGGGACACTCCAGCAAGTGTGGCAAGGACTGAACTGGAGCACCACAGTCACACTGGGCTAGGCTCGAGTCCCTAAACCCCCATTGACACATACTGTATCTGCAGCGGCCCACCTGCGTGCGAAGTCTGTTCAACGACTTCCGGATAGGCCACAGCAGGTCGTGTCAGGATATAGCAGTGGGAATAGAATAGCATGGTCACAGATAATATAATACTATGATCAAAGAAGCAACAAAGGTTATGAGCGTGCTACGGCGCTGAGTCATAGAGCTATGACTTCGTAGCAAACTCGTAGCGCATTCGCACTATTTCGCACGATATTTTCTAAAAGATAATTAGATTCCACATATTCTTCAGCTGGCAGCCGATGTGTTTATGAATGTGACGTAAAGACTATTTTCGTATGTTTTAAACGAGAAACGTTTTAAAATATAGTATAGGGAGAGACAGTTGTAAATTGCGAAAGGTCGTGAAGTAGGTCAGAGCACAACATCGAACTCTACCTACATGGATCACATTAATAATCTTTAAATACGAAAGTAATTTCTCTAATTTAATATGTTTGTTAAGAAAAAATTTGGTATGATAGCTTAAACCCTACACCTAGTAGGGTGCTACTTTTAAATCGGGTACCATGTGAGGGAAGCCGTGGTCAGCCTTTAGTAGCTATAAATGAAAAAGACTTTATATTGTCTAAACCCGTGTTCAAACGGCATGCGATACTTCAATTAAAATTATCCTTATGTCCACTAAATAGAGTCAATTTCAGCGTGATTTTCAGGTGCTTGCGATATCTTCGAGCTATTTTGCACGCTCTCAAATGTCAAACTCAAAATTGACTGGGGGGATTAGGGATCAATTTGAAACGAATTTCAGATAATATATCGCACGCCGTTTGAACACAGCTTAAAGGGTGCTATCTGAGGGTCTTCTATTGTTCGTCTATGTCGTTTGACACATGTCCAGATTTTGCACAGTACTTCATAGGTAAGTAAATTGCTGTTTATAAGAATGAAATGGATTTCAAACCGATATAAAGTGGGTTATTATTATTATTATTAAGTCATTTATTTCAGGCAACACAGCAAAGTACATGTACAAGTACAGGGCCCATAGATATATATACCTGAAAACTAAAATACATATAATACTTGCATATAATATTAGGGTTTATTGTTCTTTGGCGCATCCCTATAGCGTCGGAAAACTATTCCTGCAGGCCAGAAGTCGGGAGAGAGGAACATGTCGCGAAGCTTCACAGGCACCTTCAGCACGTACGACTTGAAGTTCGTCTCTCTAGACGACTCCAGGCGTTGCAGATGTAGCTGTATATTGGACGGGTCTCGGCTCCAAAACCCGGGTTATGGTTTACGGGTTAAAGTGGGTTATGGAAGAGCCGGCTTGAAACTGCACCCGAAGTAATAAGGATGCGTCGTATTATTCTATTCGTGCACCTATTTGCTAATCGTTATTGGATAGTCCCCTAGGCCCAGTTACTGCAACTCCGCTATAAAAACACACCACCCACTTTTGATTGTGCATAGTTTTTAAGAAAAACATCGTGAGGAAACCAGTAAGTAGTAACCTGTCACGTATGCAATACTCACCACTGCAAAATGTAGGCATTTGACAAATATTCGGACACGTCTCTGACTAACCTTTAAGACATCTTTAAGGATCTGATCAGTGGAGATCTGATAGGTTGTCAACCATGCTTGGGGATAAAAGTCGTGAGCGTTTTATTTTACCTTATTCACTGACACATTTACGAGTATTAGCTTGTATATCAAAGGAATGTAGAGCTTCAGTGTGGTGCCGATCGAATAAGAAGAGGCTCAAAAGAAAAAATAGGCACCCGGCTCGACTGAATTCCTCCAAGCATGGAAGAAATCCTCCAGGCACTCAGATTCTTAAAGATGTCCGAGGGGATAGTCAGAGGCACGTCTAAAATTTAATTTGGCACTTGCTCACAGTTTTGCCGCAGTTAGTATATTTCATGCGTGACAAGCCCATCGCCGCATAAAAGAATATTGGTACTAAATGTTTTCGCACGAACCCTTAACGAGTAAGAGGCGCTGTTTATTAATTTCACCACATTGGTTCTTTCACCACTGGTCATTGGCCCTTTTCAGGGCCACCATAGCTCAATGCAGGACCTAGAAAGAACAAGCAAGCAATGGTTTCCTTATGACGTTTTTCCTCACAGGCCTCATATTTGTGTGCACATACATTTTTCGCCTACCAACATACATTAGCGAACAGGATTCTAAAAAAAAAACAACCAATATAGTGTTCCGCCTTTGTCTTCTCTCAATAGACTTGAAGGCCGAATGGTTCAGTGGTAATGACTGTTATGTGATCTCTCTCCCCTTGAGCGGAAGCGGGATCCGGAGTCCGATCGGACCTATCCTGCATTAGGCATACATGCGTTAGAGACGTGCATTGGAATCTCACGTACCTAATCTATATTAAATTGAAGTAGGTATACACTAGTAGATTGTATTATAAGGGAGCAAAATATAATTTTGACGGCGAGGGCGCTTTTTTGAATCCAGAGCGTAGTGAGGGATTCTAGAGTAGAATCATGAACGTAGCGAGGGATTCAAAGTACATCGCCCGAGCCAAAAATATATTTGCGCCCGAGTGATACACTCTACTTTTCATCACCCACTATGAGAAAATAAAAGGCGCCTCATATTTTATTCTTTTTTTTTATTTAGCTGGCGGCGGCGGCACCACTATGGGCCGTCGTACAAGCCAGTCTTTATACAAACAATATTTGCGTTCGATTTCCTTGCCGCTGAAAACTAAGATGTTCCAAATTCAAAAAGTGCGCGACAAAGAACATTGCGGCGCACTTATAATGAGTACTCACTCTCACTCGACTCACTCAAGTGGTCACTGACCTAATACAGAATGACCAAGAAAGAATCAGTGACACGACAAGAAGAGGCAAGTGGAAAGCCGTACTCTTTGCCTAACCCTAGGCGTAATTTTATGATAATAGCCTTTAAACAAGACCACGCGAAGAAGGTGGAAGTTAAACAAATCCAAGTTTATTGATCACCTAAAAGTTGTTACTCGTGCCGGGTCTGTTGTTGCAAAACTGATTGTTGACCGCTAGATTACATTCGGAACGCGGCTACATGAAGGCTATTTGTTTCATAAAACTTAAAATCTGAACTAGCTTCGAATACAAAACTGAGAGTCCTGCCACAGCTCCTACTTAAAATTCTAGTCATTCTATCTTACATGTCACCGCCCGAGAAATAAATAAAAAACACCCAATATATAGTCTGACCCCACCCTAGGATTCTCTGTGTCGTGGGTTTCAGAAACTACGAGTACTATGGTACCACAACACCCAGACTCGGAACAAATATTGGCAGCTCATGCAAAACATTTGTCCCGCAGCGGGAATCCTTTGCGTCTCTGACGTGACGCCGGCACGCGTGCCTACCGGGCATTCGACCCCTGCGCCACCGAGGCCAAGAGATCTAAGTAAAGATATATTTCTGGATTAGACATCCCATTGAGAACATTAATTGTTTAAGATCCTTTGGTAGTTTAGTTCATGTGTTCGTGTCCTCTCGCCGATTACTTTATCAATTCAGCCACGGATAGAGATGATACCGGGTACAGTGGGAACCGTCAAATCAACTAAGTTGATTACTCCCGACCGTCCCAGTACCATACATTGCCTAAATGCATATTCTGAATCGAGTCCTTGTGCTAAATTACTGCTCTACATTGTGTCCCCTCACATCGATAGTCTGAACTAGTTTCAAAATACAGGCCTTGTTGGATACGATTAGTTGTAGTGTTAACCCACACTAAAGGTATAGCTATGCAACTTTCCCCTTGATATGGGGATGCTCTAAATACCACTTGGAAACCGATTGTTTCTCCTGTAGATAACGCGGTGCTTACAGCGCTCTGAGCCGATTTGAAGTCCCAAAGATTTTCACCCAGACGGACGGTCAGTTGCTGGTAAGGTAGCTTTTGGTTAGAGCATCCCCGTATTTAGGGTCAGGCTGCGGGTTCAAACCCTTTATATAAAATTAGGGTTTTATAAAAATCTTGTAGGATATGTTAGCTATATAGGGTAGAGCATGAAGCGTATGTGCATCTTCTTTTAAAGTCAGAAGGTTTTTGTTTTTTCTGATAAACACAGATGTTTGTTCTGTGTCTGGGTGTTTTATATTATCAGTGTTATAAATATATCAGTCTCTGGTCACCATAGTACAGGCTATGCCTAGTTTGGGATCAGTTGACCGTGTGTGATATGTCCGGAATATTCATTTATTTATTTGTTTCCCTAGACAAGTTTTCCAAATGACTAATGACCAACCTTCTCTGAAAAAGCTCTGTAAATCTTTATGTGTGTGTATTCTACAAATAAATATAAAATTGATTGCAAATACAAGTGAATAAAGATTACATACCTAGTGAAGCCTCCGGGTCCGACAAGTCGGAGAGAGAAGGCACCTTCTGCATCGCTCGGGGCTCCTCCGCGTCTTGAGGCTCCCTCTTGATGCCGTCAGCGACGCCGCCACCCTCATCGCACTAGAAATACAGAAAAAACGTTTTGGAATCTCTTCTGTTGAGTTAAAAGACCTAGTTTAGAAGAGTCAGACAAGTTAGAAGAGCCAGGGGGAAGCAAGACATGCTGTTCTTAGGTCAGAACAACCTAAGAACGCACGGTTGCAAGCACCGACAGACGATTGGAACTTGCAATTTGGAAGAGACTACATCATGTCTTGTATTATATTCCTTGAAACTTAGATCACAATGAAACACGTGGAAAATTATATGTATAACCGAAGCTTGCGTGCGTGTCTTGCGGGTAGGAATTATTTTAGAGCCGGGTTTCTCTTAACTATTTTATTATTCAACGAGAGCCAGACGCATTGAACAACTGTGGAACGTTCAAATACCTTGAATGTAAAAATAAGTACCTAATTTAATTCTCCAAAGCAACTGTTTTCATCAGCATCGGCATCGGCGAAGATAAGTGGACCTGTCAATATTCTAGCCATACACCCCGGCTTCCGTTCGCTGTTCGGACATGCATCGCTTAAATATATTCACTGTATGAACACAATGCTCATAACGTAACGCAAGGATCTTTAGGTAAATCTCAGTTTTGACTGGCCTCATAGCTCAGTTAGTAGTAACTCTGCCTTCTGCGCTAGAGGTCGCGGGTTCGATCCCCGCGCTGGACAAACATTTGTGTGAAAAACACAGATGTTTGTTCTGTGTCTGGGTGTTAAAATATTTATCTATTATATATATCAGTCTCTGGTACCCATAGTACAGGCTATGCCTAGTTTGGGATCAGTTGACCTTGTGTGATATGTCCGGAAAAAAAAAAAAAAAGTTTTTTTCGATCTCAGGCTGGAGAAGGCAGCCTTAGATTTATGTCCAACTTTCTTACCATTAAATAATTAGGACCTTTAGCTTACTTGTGCATGGTTATTATTCTTACTTCAAACAAAATATGAATATATCAACGGACAAACAGCACCATATCGATCAACCGAATAAGATCATTTTGGAAACCATTTGATTTCCAGTTCAATTTCAAGAAATAAATTAGACTACAACTTTGATTCAATATGTAGGTAGTAAATAAGTTTATTTGTTGACCTCGCCCTTCTCAATTGAATCTTGTAACCCATGACACGGCTCCTAATCACAAAGTATATCAATATTACCTACCCAATAAAAATGTCAAAATCGAATCAGCGCCCCTCTCGGTTCAATCAAGCGCAATAAGTCCAAATAACTTCTGAACTATGGGACCCTATCACCTACAAGTGCCTACTACTTTAGAGACACGAAAAATAAAAGCAAACATATTATTGGTCGTAGATCTGAGTGCTTAACACTTTTGTGTTTAGAAAGATGCTGCAACATTAGTGGTTCGTTGCTAATTTATTCTTTAACACATATCTAAATGGTAAATTGTTAATGAAGTTTAATGAAGATATTTAGCAAATATTTTTTATACAACTGAGATGGCAAACAAGCGTACAGCCCACCTGTTGATAAGTAGTTACGTACGTAGACTATGAATGCTTGCAAATACTTGCAAAACCAGAGGCATCATGCACGCGTTGTTGACCCCGAACCCCCCTTAGAGAGCTCTATCAACCTTACTCACTGCAGGAACACACCACTATTTGGAACAAATAATGTTATTTAGCTGCTTTTGTAAGACGTCTAAGTCTTTTGTGTGGCAGGCGGGCTGCTCCAATTTAGAGCATGTGCCCTGCTGCTGTGCTGTACTTTAGTAAGTTATCTATGGAGCAGCCCACCTGGGGAGGTACCTCCGCCTTACAGAAGATCGCAGCCAAATAACATTATTTGTTTCAAATAGTGTTGTGTTCCTGCGGTGAGTAAGGTTGCCAGAGCTGGTAACCACTTACCATCAGGAGGGCCGTAAGCCTGTTCGCCTCCGTATAACATAACAAAAAAAAACTTTTTTTTTTTATTTTTTTTATTGATAATGGTAAGGCGTTTGGCCACCAACTCACTTTTGCAAGTGAGATGTGGCCTAAGATGGAGCACGCTTTCCCAGAGTGAACTTATTAACTATCAAAACTTATTTTTCATTCTGGAACGGATGCCTACAAATTAGTCAACATAAGTCTCAAGGGGGCTATGCTTCATAAAAATTAATTTACCGTACGATTTATCCCTTTCGGAACTACATCTATAATTATCTATCCTTTGACAAATACTGTAACCTAATACAGATGGCAGAATAATGAATTCGTCGTGCAGTCAGCCGTGTGCACTGATTAACCCGTAAACATCCACGGGGGTATTTTTGTCCGTGTGTGGGGTCTCACCCCTGACTGATGTTTTGTCTTGGCACGTGATTATGGATATTGGGGGCACGAACCCAATTCAGTTACACCTCTTATTACACTGACTGACGATTGATAAACGTTCTGTGTTATCGGAAAGGCAGTAGGTAAACTTGAAAAGTGTGTCTATTAAAAACTACTCTGTACTTTTATGGGGTGAGACTACGTAATTTACAAGAAATCTTTGGTGGTATAAAAATATATTCGAAATTAATTTACGATTTTTCCAGCGACTTTGTACTAGATTATATATTGACTAGCTTCCACCCGCAGTTTCACTTGCGTAGTACCTACGGATAAGAAGTGAAATATGTGATTTTACAGACTATAATCTATCTCTGTGCCAAAATTTATCAAGATCCGTTAAGCCGTTCTGGCGTGATTTAACAAACACCCATACAAACTTTCGCATTTATAATAGTAGTAATATAACAATAAACATTATACATAGTTCCTGTGATCGCGAAGCTCCAAGAATACGTTACAAATCGTCACAAATTGCTTTAGTAGATAAGTTTACTTCTATGAAAGGGGATAGTGTGAGCGGTTAGTCACTAGACCGTAAAGAGGGGAATGTATGACAATAAAGTTTTCAAGTGGCGTGATTGCCTGTTCCACCGCTTGGACACAGTCAGCCTCAGGGCCTGAGTGACGCTCACAGGCATCCCGCGGACGGGTTGGGTTAACGTGACTTTATTAAAAGTAGGTATATTAGAAGAAAATCGGAAGGCAGGCCAGCCTCTAAACTATATAGAATATCAGTAGATAATTCTACTCATAAACTACTGACAAAAAGAAGTGAATTTAATGAAAAAGAAGTGAGGACAATACAGACAAATTATTCCTCAAAGTGAAGTTATTTTTAAAGTTCATAAGTAACATGAACATGTTCTATTGAAAAATGGTTAGACGCAAACCAGTCATCATACTATGGCAATCCTAATCAAGGGCTATGATGTTTTGCAACTGTTTCAAAAGCGTAAATGTATAGGAATTACATCAGAGTTCAGTTTCATGAATACACGTTGCCACCTTTCACGCCTTGATTTGATTCTTGGGCCGAGGGAAATCTTTGGGAGATTCAAAATACGAGAGTAGAAGTAAAAATAACCTCCGTAAGATTTTACCCAAATCCTTGAGAAGGATGCGAGTAATATACGAGCGAGGTTAATAGTCGATTTGTTGCTAGTTCCACGGTGATGTGCGCGATGGCTTGATCTTGTCACAATATTTCAAATGTCTATTCTTTTTAACGCTCCCTTATATAAATCAGTACGCTCGTGTGAAACCAGATGTTGTAATAAATATCTTACAGCGCTTACCGAAGCTCTATCTTTTTTATCTGCTATTATTTATTCCACTAACTTCAGAATAGGAAGGTTCATACCTTCTAGGTATGTCGTCATCATCTTCATCATTTGGCTGTAGAAGTCCAATGTTGGACATAGACCTCCCCTAAGGAATTTCATGACGAACGGTCTTGAGTCTTATGCATCCACCGACTTCCCGCAACCTTAACAATGTCGTCGATCTATCGGACCCCAACCAAAATATCTGGACATAGGCCTCCCATGAAAAGTTCTATAACGATCGGTCTTGAGTCTTTTCCAGACACCGACTTCCCGCAATCTTCACAATGTCGTCGATCCATTGGGCCTTCTAACACTTCTTCTTATACTTACTTATTTGTAGGTATTTTAATGAATTAAAGCATATTGTCGGGAGCCAATTCGCATTTCTTCCGTGAAGTAAGTAATTCTGAAAACATGATATTCGTTTTAGAATTCCAACTTATGCAATGGAACATGAGTTTTGCCGTGTGGAGTTGATGTTTACAAAATAGCGCTCAACAAGTCGTTGCTGTTATCGGCATTATACAGGTCGAATCATAAGTTCTATGTTCATTTGCATAAAGACAAGAACATTTTTGTAAAAAGAATTGGCTAGGTAACGGAAGAACTTAAACTGCCAAAATGTAATGGTTTACCTATTTGTTTTCTAGTGATATGATTACCCATACTAAAGGGAAAGGCTCTATATTTTTTATTTATAGTTTATTTTTATATTCGTATTTATATTATTGGAATATTATAAAAATCATGACAAAATCTATTTTGGGAATTACTATCTTATACTTCCACAACTTTATTGTTAGTTAGTTATGTAAGTTTCTATTAATTAGTGAATAATCCATTTACATTTGTTACACATAAATAAACTTTTATACCTTTTATACTTAGTAGGTATAGAAGATATTGTTAGTTCTTCTTCCAAGAGTTCATTTTAGATTTTTAAATCTATGCGCTATTTGCCTCCTTTGGTCTAGAGAACCACTGTAGGTACCTACATCATTTATCGCCTAAAGGTACATGTACGTCAACAACTCATAACGACCTCTTAAGAACCCTAGCCCATCTGTCATCCAAAAGAAAATACACCTGGGTACTCCATAATCACTTAGAAGAATCACATAAAATTTGTTACATTATCCTCTGTAGCGGACGTAATCAGTAGGTAGCCCCTTTAATTACGAACCGGATATCGTTGCTCTAATGAGATACGCACGGATAAACCGGCTAATTCTACCTCCTTAATAAGCTGAAGGTGATAAAACCGAGCAAAAGCTGAACAATATTACTATTATATGAATTTCCCTTTCTTGGGAAAAAAGGAACAATTATCACGATATCGTAATGGGTAAAAAAACTTTATTATTGTTTAGGTATTGAAATATACTGTTTCTTCTTCGGCTTCGCTCGCGTGGTATCCGCATAAAAAGTAGCCTATATTAGCATATAGACATGTATGTAAGAAATAGCCTGAAACAACTTCCGGGCTATGTCCTACATGCCTTTCATTACAATCTGTTCAATGTTTGCGGCGACGTCATAATTTTGTAAATAGATATTTATTTTTCTTTAAGAACATCCTTATCGTTTAAATAATATCGCTTAACTCAGCAAATATTGATAGCCAAGCTTTCAGGTACTTCATTATTAATAATTTGTCTCTCTTTAGGAAACAAATCATGTCACGAGCCGTTCTTTATGATGACACTTCAACAGCGTAGGTGTTAACGTCATAACTTTAGACATACTCTGTAGTTTACCCCTGTCGGTTATTAACTGCCTTTTTTGAGCTTGGGATAATAATAGGATAGCACGTCTGAAGTTTAAAAAATATTTGTTTGATCTCGGGAATGTAGAGTGCGATCCTGTAATGATAAAGGACATACGTACGGCAAGACAATATTATTATATATACTAGCATCCACACGCGGCTTTAATCTCGTGGTAAAAAATATGCTATAAACAACGTATATGCAAGTGATGAACTACATTATATACCAAGAATAACCGGTTCAGTTGTTATGAATGGGGATTGAGCCACAAACATCTAAATATCCACACAAATTGTATTTTTTTTTAAATGTTAGGCAGTAGGATAGGTTACGGTTTCACGATTTGGTTTTGATCCCCTAAAAATAAGCAAATATTCTTAAATTTTAATCAAGTAAGAGTGATCACAGAGGTGACACTTGCATCTTAACCCGCTCTTAAAAAACAAGTTAATGCTTTTTCATACACGTAGCTAATGTCTTAACTCATTAGTGCAGCTTAGAGTCGTCAGTGTCACGGACAAGTTTAAAAATAAAATATTAAAAAGTAAAATAAGAAGGCGGGAACTTTGGAATAGGAACTTGAGTTTGTTTCTGATACCTTGTCGGTGATTGATTGCCACAAAATAAGCGCACGCGCTCGTTATTTTTACCAATCGATTTTTATTTAAATATCTCTACATTAATACTGTCCGACTAGGTCCTCCGAAAATTGGTAATGTAAAATATTTACAGGGTTAACTGAAAACTGTAATTGGTAATGTTTTCGTTAATAAATATAAAGAAGTATTTAAGTAGTCAGCTTAGATTGAATATCAAGCGAGAACAAAAGTTGTCAAACAAGCACGGTCGGCTGCGCAGGCGCACATCCGGAGGGTGGCACTACACGACAAGGCATAGATTACCTACCCTGACCACAATAAACTTGAAAACTATGGCTTTACTTATAAAAATCTGTCAAAAGATCCACGGTATTGCCATTTCTTATTAGGTACTTTAGGAGAAACAGAGGCAGTAATAATTTAGGAATAACTATTTTAAGTATCTAAGGGGTAACCCCAATAGATACTGTTGATGTTTGAGGTAATTTTGTATCACAAGAATCAATAAACAAAGCTTCTTTCTTTCTTTCTTTCTTACGCCGCAACCACTGAACGAATTGGAATGTAAGACATGTATCCTATCTGCGAAAGTTTGTGAGGATGTTTGTATGCTTAGATGTTAGTTTTTAAATCACGCCGTAACGGCTCAACCGATTTCGTTGTAACTTGGAATAGATTATCATAGGTATAGACTATTTTTTACGTAGGTACCACGCGAGCGAAGCCGCGGACGGAAGCTAGTGTAGTATATAGCCTAGAATAACATAATATAAGCTACTTTTTATACGGGTAGGTACCACGCAAGCGAAGCAAATGTTAAAGTCAAAAGGTGTTTATTTCAATAGGATAACTTTAATCACTAGGATAACTTTGTAACGTATAAGAAACTAGGGAAAGCTACGCCTGTTACTCGAGACCGAACCTAGAAGAATCATACAATCCTAGGACATCAAAAATTAAAATATTGTATGATATTATCTTTTAGAATGGAATAGTAAGTAATATAAGCCTGTTTTACCAGTTACCATGTATAGGTAAACACGGTTATTTGCACTCCCCAGCTTCTGTTTCCATTGGAAACGAGGATAGCTATCATTGGAAGCTTTGCATCGGAAGGTAAACCAGTTATTTTCTATTGAAATGGACGGCCAGGGAAAAGCTAATTGCAGTATGCTACCTACGGTAATAAGATAGCTCTCGCATACTGACGGTACATGCGATGTTACTTTAAAAATAGCTTTATCAAAAAGCCTTTAGGTTCGATTGATTGCTTGCTTGCCGTGCCACTGATTCTCTCTTGGTTATTCTGCATTAGGTCATAACCAGAGGCCCTAATCTGCGAAATCAGTGAGTTCTAACTGTTCACTTTTCGACCGTGATAAATGCATAGATAGCTGGTTTTTCTGGGCGCCGAAAAGTGAAAAGTGAGAACTCACTGACTTTTTTTGACTAGGGCCTTAGGTTGAGTTATGGTGGCCCTTAAAAAGGCCTTTGGCAGTCGGTGAAAGAATCAGTGTGGTGATAGGATTAGAGTGCGTCTCTTAGAGGTTCGGTTAGGGTAGGTACTAGAATTCTCAGAAATCGTGAAACCATTTAGAAGGGGATCTAATGCTGCATCTACCTACATCCCGCCCGAAGCTTCGTGTCAACTGTCAGCCAACAGCGACAGTATCTAGGTGTGCCTAAGAAAACTCCGTCTAAAGCCTTTCACATACGGCAGCTATAATGTAAAAATGTATATTATAGCTAGATACATCTCGCTACATCTTTCGGTAGAAACTGTCAGAAGATACGAAAATGTAAAAAGATACATTATAGTTGCCGTGTGTTGTCTCCTGACGGTTTCTATGGAAAGATGTAATGAGATGTATCGTGCTATAATATACATTTTTACATTATAGCTGCCGTGTGTGACGCGCTTAATACCGGGCTTAACTTTTTTATGCTTAGGTATAATGGGATGCCGCAATCACAAGAGAGACTGAAGACTTCAAATGATGAAGGAAAACAGTAGTGTGAGGAAACTGGCATCCTAGAACCTAAATATTCAAAGACATGTGACACGACGACAGGAGGCTCTACGAGGCGCACTTCAATCCTTTACCGACACTGATCCTTCCAGCAAAGGTTGTTGGGCCTTTTCTAGGCCAACGACCTTCACTGACCAAATGCAAAATGAACAAGAATGATCCAGTGATACGCCAAGCAAGTAAACACTGGGATAGGCAAGACATAGGACCTTCTATGACGTCTTTACTGTAATTCATATGCAAGCGTGTCAGAACTATTTTACACGAATTTGAAGCATAAATCTTTCAGACTGTCAAATTATGTCACCGCCTAAACAAAATCGCAAAGTTGATGTTGCGGGGCATGACCGCGGAAGTAGCATGCTCGTAGAATTTGCGCTTCGTTTTCCCTTCTTTCGTACACAACTCAAACTCAGACGTTTTGTGTTTTTAGTCTTGAGCGAGACCGTTTGGACCAACAGTGGGAGCTTACCAAGTCAAGCCTTAGACTGAAGGAGACATGTTTGCGCGGCGGCGGCGGGATGCTCGGCGGGCCCTCGTAGAACGCAGCCTCGTCGAGTCCATAGTCGGACTCGTTCTCCGCCCACTCCAGCTTCATGCTGGGGCTGTGGACAAGGAAACAATACATATCATTTCAACGTTACAAAAATCACTCATCTCACCTACGATTAGACACTCGTACCTACCCGTGAACTCTCACTGACTAAATTCTTCCTACTACCCGAATCTGAATTAATGAGTCATTGATTACTTAGCATGCTATGCTAGTCCAACGCAAAACCTTTTTGAGCTGGTATCTGATAATTGATAAATCTATTTATAAGTTTTAATCAGGTATTTTTCATTACCTACGTATACCTAGTACGTATGTCATTCATTAATAAGGCGAATGCGTCTTTGCAACTCCCTTTAGAAGTATTTTATCAGCGTGCGTATTTAACACTGGAACCAACTATAGCTATAAATAGCAATAAATGATAAAATCAACAATGCACTTATTAATCATAAAATACCTTAATTTTATTTATCTTTGTGTAATAAGGTATGTTGTAAAATGAATTATGAGCGGTACTTTGCTGTATGAACGATTTCACAAAACCTCGAAAGTAAGACTAACCGCAACAAGGGATCGAATCTATTCTAGTCAAGATCGGTCTACGAGAGCAACTTATAATTTTATTTTTCATCTTCTTCATTCACAATATTACCGATAGAGACAGAATAACTGGAATAAAAACGCTCCCGCGAACATGAATAGGGTTTTGAACCTGTTCCTCAATTCTTGGTGCCCCTTTTGTTTTTTGTTGAGGTACGGTTTCTTGCCTATAAACTCGTCATTTATTTTGAAATCGTATGGCTTTCATGATATCGGATTTTGCTGCATCGAGATCAAATAAGTTTCTTTATAAACTTATCTTTTTAGGGTTCCGTACCTCATTTGGAAAAACGTAACCCGTATAGGATCACTTTGTTGTCCGTCTGTCTGTATGTCTGTCCGTCTGTCAAGACCCTTTTTCTCAGAAACGGCTAAAGGTATCAACTTGAAATTTATACCACCTATTAAGGTCTGTGGGCTTATGGTGCCGCATAAAAATTAAAGCTCTAGCATAATGCATTAAAAAGATATGGCAATGAATGTATAATTTTTGTATGGAAATGGCTAAAATGAAAAACCTCTAGGGTACTTCCAGTTACCTCACAATTCGGAAATTTGGCATGCTAGGAGCTTTTTTAACACAATTAAAGGGAAAAGTCTGAAATTGAGGAATTTAGAAGTTTTTTAGGAAACAAAGTAATATTTACGGTCAATGTCATACAATGACTAGGTGAGCGACCGCAAATATAAGTTTGTCAATTCCTTCACTTAGAATTTTTATTTTCTGACCATGACCACTGGTGCACGACCGGGATTCGAACCCACGACCAATGGAACGGAACCCTCAGGGCGCGAGTTCTCGCACTTGGCCGTCTTTATTTAACCAGAAAGGCGCTATGTTCGAGTAAAGTTAATTAAATACGACCCTGAATCCAACCCTTCTATTGGAGCGACAATGAGGTGCTTGTCATTTAAACCACAAATCCCTTAACACCCTCCCAACTAATATCCCATCAAAGTGATCGGAATTAGTTAACACTTCAGACGCAACGAGTTGATCCGCCGGAAGCGATCCTTGCTGCCACGTGTACCTACTGAGCTCCCAGAACAGCAACTCTTATTTTAAGGACTATACAGATGAGATTTCAATGATCAATGTTTCAGCAGGTTCTGTGAGTAGGTGGGTATGAATAGCCAGAAGCGTCGCGGCGAGGTAAAAGTGTCGTCGGCAGAATTCGGCGCGTCTAAAGCCGGGCCGGTGCCGTGTCGTCACGGCTGGTATCCGCCGGATACGAGGCGATCATTCTGACGCCAGGCATATTATTGTCTTGTAATAGAAGCGATATGTCGATTTATTGCCCGTTTGTAGGATTCGGAAGGCTTTGGACATTTGAGTCATCTTTGGTGTAAACTGTAAAGGAAGGCAAGCTAAGAGCCGTATTGGCCAAGTGGGAGATACCTCGACTTTCGATCTGGAGGTCGAATCCCGTAAGTGCATCAATGGATTTTTCTCTCAATAAAATGTGGGCACATATCACGTGCTCAAAACAGTGAAGAAGCACATCGTAAGGAAACCCGTGGCTTAGTCAGATCCGCGCCTATTGAACATCTGTGTGTAAGGCCGACTAGGCTGTGAGGGTGGTATAGGTGCTGGGAAAAGCCCCTGAATCTAAACATATCTCAGCCCAGGCACTACAGGTCCTGTTAGTGAGTAAAAAGTTCCAACTTACGCAGTATAAATCATCTAGAATAGTAGTAGAGTAGTAGTGTATTAAGGCTTTCCTAAAGGAAGACAACATAAACTGATTGTATACAGGGTACCTATCTCTAAACTAACCTACCTAATGTTTATAAAAAGCGGAATTAGATTTGTCAAAGCAGGAGATAAGTAGGTAGGTCTACCTACCTACCTCACAAAGTTGTCCTTAGAGCTCTATGATGTAACGTGGTTTTATCAAATTATTCCATGCACGTACGTGCATTCAGGTATTTATAGGAGAGATAGATATCTGCGCTCATTATCGCGAACTTCCCCAAAATAACAAAACAATGCACGCGCTATCTGATATCTAATCACCCCACTGATAACAGTACCAAGAACGTAACAAACAACTACACAAAATTTTACAGTAAGTATTATCTGGAACTACTTACCTACTCCGATCTGAGAAAGGAACGTGTCTGACTGCGCAATGTCTAGGTAACTAACTAATGATCCACTTTCGGCAAACTCGTGTAGTATCGAAGGAGAGTCAAAGAAGTTAGATGAAGCACTGCGATGAGAAGAGTACCTACATTGAATGAAATTAGGTATATAAAAAGGAAGAAAAAATATCTCGGACCTGCAAACACTGACTGGCCTCATAGCTCAGTTGGTAGTAAAAGGTCGCGGGTGCGATACCCGCACTGGACCCGCATTTGTGTGATGAACACAGATGTTTGTTCTGTGTATAGGTGTTAAATATTTATCTATTAATCAGTCTATGGTACCCATAGTACAGGCTATGCCTAGGTTGGGATCAGTTGACCGTGTGTCCAAAAAAAAAAGCCATAAACACATGTTTAGCAATGTCCTAGCACTACAATTATTATACTAAGGTTGGGAGAAAGAACACCTTAATATATAATAAAACCTACACTCCTTACTATTTGTTGTATTCGTAATAAAACCTCCTTCAATATAAAAAAGGTTGCCAAAAAATAGAAATTTTTCAGTGACTTTATAAAAAGTTACTCTTGTCAGTGCCTTGTCAGGGAATTTCAACCAGGGAAATGTCTATAAATATGGGATTTCTGTGATAAAATCTACATTGAAATGGCTAAAAGATTCACAAAACCTGCGATCAACTGGACGGAGTTGGAAAAACGTGTACCGCCTGATCAAAAAGTAAACTTCTTCGCATTCAAGGGAAAGGCTGATGTATACCTACGAAGGTATGCCTACTTAACTTTCATACGAATATTTACAAGATGCTACCACTGTGGATGCTACCTACTCACCTACCTCATCACCTACATTTGAAATGTTATTCGTTGTAGTGTACCTAGGTACAACCTGTTCAGTCTCTTAGTAGCGATATTTTATGCCATAAATTTGAAGCCGTGTTCTAACGGCAAGCGATATGTCACCTAAAATATGTTTTTTATTTCAATAGGTACCTATGATTCTTACGTCTATTCATCAAAATCAATTTTGAGTTTCAAATTTGAGGGCGTAATAAGCTCAACGATATCGCAAGCCCTTAAAAGTCTAACTCAAAATTAACTTTATTCGTAATGATCATTGTATATCTTAGATGACATATCGCATGCCGTTTGAACACGGCTTGAGATAGTGACAAATGAAAGTTGAGTCCAAAGAGTTTCGTAACTTTTTGAGTAGTAGGCACCTACCTAAGAAAGTTTTATTTCTTTTCAGGGTGCAAGCAAGTCCAGCAGAGCCTCCGAAAATCAACTGGGAGGAGTACCAGAAATCCGTGCCTGTGAAGGGCCTGGTGGACAAACTGAAATCTGCATACGAATCTTTCAAAGTGCCTTTCCCTGCGGATTCATTGTCAGCTAAAGTGGATGAACAGTGGAAGGCCCTGCAGCCTGAAATCAAGTCTTACTGCGCAGAACAGCAAAAACTCATTGAGAGGTATTACATAAGTAGTTACAGTGGCAGAGGGCGGGACACATAGCTTGGAAAGCTCCTGCACGACCTGGTTCGAAACCATTAAAAATTATGTGCGCATTAACACTTGCTTAATACGGTGAAGGAGGAAGGGCACAGCGAGATTTTCTCGTTCTGAATTGGAGCAGCCCGCCTGGGGAGGTACCTCCGCCTTACAGAAGATCGCAGCCAAATAACATTATTTGTTTTCAAATAGTGTTGTGTTCCTGCGAGTAAGGTTGCCAGAGCTCTTTAGGGGAGGGGGGTTCGGGGTCGGCAACGCGTGCGTGATGCCTCTGGTATTGCAAGCGCTCATAGGCTACGGTAGCTTACCAACAGGTGGGCCGTATGCCTGTTTGCCACCTCAGTAGTATAAAAAAAAAAAAGGAAGACATCGTGGGAAAACCGGTAAGTCTTATAGGAAGCGATGGGCTGAAAAAAATTATGTCACGTATGGAATACTCACTACTGCAAAATGTGGGCATTTACCATAATGTTTGGACGTACTACACCCCACAGACATCTACAAGGATCAGAAAGCGAGATTATCTACCATACTACCTAGGGGAAAAGTCGTGAGCACTTTTTTAAATTCATTCCAGCGCGACTAAAGAAATGCAAAGAGTGAAAGCTCTACCACAACTGGAAGAGATGACCATGGAAATGTACTACGACATGTACCCTAACGATGCCCTGGATCCCGTGAAGAGGCCTTCTTTCTGGCCTCACACTCCCGAGGAGCAGGAGGGATACGTTGCTCCCGAAATTGCGGCAGCCAAGAAAGGGGTTCATTGAATGAATCACCAAGCTTTATGGACTTTACTTACAAAGTCTTTGTGAGTAAAAAGCCGAAGACCAGCCAGGGTTCCATAATGAATAATTAGTTGGCCTGATGAATGAAATTTCCTGGTAAATAAGGAGCCTTTATTTCTACTACTTACTTACCTATATCTAAATTATATTACTAAATTTGACTTCTTTACTTACTAGGCGCTTAGTACCTAGTACCTAGAAGCCTCCTTGGCGTAGGCCTCCCCATTTAATTCCATAATTCTCTATTTCTGCCTTTGTCAAATTAGCTGGTAAACTCATAAACATAAACAATTACATCCTATCATGTCAATAATAAAAATGCCAAAGTTATGAGGATGTTTGTCATATTATTATTATTTTAATCTTTATTGCACACAAAGAAAACAATGTACAAAAGGTGGGCTTAATGCCAAGGCATTATCTACCAGCCAGCCTGATTGGGTAGAAACAGGAGGTTGGCGTGCGACAGATTGTTTAACTTAACTAAAAACTATACTATGTATAAACATACACTATATTTAAATATGTAGGTAAATTCACGGCTGAACGGCTACCTTTTATACGGGTAACGCAGCGAAGTCGCGGGCGTAACCAAGTAACTCACTAAACCAAGGTTTGACTGTTCTGTGGTTCCACCGATTTTTTTATCGCAAGATACTCGAACTCATAGGTACTCGTAGAGATCTAGGCTCAACATACAAAGAGATACCCTACCTCATCTTTTCATTGGTTATCTCTACAGGTAGGTATTTAAATAAATTTGTGTTTGATTCATTACAAAGTACAAATAATTTTAATCTGGCTGGCAAGCAAGACAGTTTACATAATTTAAAAATGTCTGTTTCGAATGCACGATTTTGGCGAAGTTAATTTTCCAAAGTAAATTACCACAATTTGACATGTTGATCAAAGTGGTGAATATGAGTCGCCGGCGGCAAGTCCAAACATCGCGTGAGTTATTGTCTCAGAGTGCAGTGCCGAAGGGCTGCGGAGCATCTAAATATAGCACATCTTCAGGGTCGAGGGGACATCCGCCAAGAAACGCACGCGGCAAATTATGATTGATGAGTTGGATGAATTTTACAGGAATTTCATTATTTTTTTAATTTTATTAGCTATCTACTAGCTCAGGTAACTAAACTAATCTCCGAGCACAAGGATTTTTTTTTCTAAAATTCTAATACAGTAAGACTGATATATACCTACCTAAGCTGTGTTCAAACGGCATGCGATATTATGATCTAAAATATGTTTGAAATTTATTTCAAAATAATCTTCACATCTGCAATTTAAAGTTGATTTTGAGTGGTCTCAGCACTCACTCCCTTCTTACCTATATCCACTTTCACTCAGTCCATCCATCTTTTCTTTGGCCTACCTCTAGGTACCTACTCCTACATCCATCCACAATATACGATAGCAAAAACAACAGAAATCGACCCTAACCGTCTTTCAACAAACTGCTAAATTGCTAACTGCTGGTTAAGAAATAGAAATTGGGCATCAACTTCCATCTGAAACGCACAAAGGCTGAACGTCGATGTCTTGGATGTGTCATGCGCGGGCGCTGTTTATAGGCTGTTAGTATGTACAATTCAGCCGATTTCGGAAGAATACTCATGAGTTAGCCTTTTGACAGCATGGTGGACAATTATCAACCTTATTTGGTAACATTAAGTTAATTGATCACGCGACTAAGTCCAGAGTTTTCTTCCGAAAACGGCTCAACTATACTGTACAGTTGGCGCATGCTAACTGTCGATGCCAGACGCAGAGTTCCGAGAAACCTGATTCCCTGTAGCTCCAGTTACTTTGCTAAGGCAGTCTTTGATTCATTTATTGATCTTACGAACTGGTATAGTGGTTGTGGGTGATGGATTGGCCTGATTGCAACTCTATCCGTTAGTACCTTTCTCAATGGGACTGGTTTAGACCAGTAGAAGTCAGAAGAAGTTCATTCAATTCTGAAATGTTATTTAGATAACATTTCAGAATTGAATGAACTTCTTTAAACTTTTACCTAGCTCGCGTGGTAGGTACCTAGATAAAAAGTGCTCATCCAAACATCCTCACAAACTTTCGCATTTCTAATAAGTAGGATAGTAGGATTGGTAATATTTGGGACGTGTCGTCAGAAACAATGTAAAAAGTCGTAGGAAATCTTACATCATGTTGACCTTACGAACTCCCCTAGTTATGAAGCTCTAGTTCTTTTGTTTACATCGAACTTCCTCTCCATCCATTAGGTTACCAATAGTTATCCATAGATCTTCTCACTCGGCACATTAACAGAAATCATCGGAAGATGAATCAAGTTCCTTTCTCCTGAAATAACAAACACTTTGAGTGTATCATTAGGATCGTTTAAAAAGTATCTTGACTGTGGATTTAAAAATAAAAGAGTAACATCCTTTTCCGTTTCCGTGGTACTAGGCGACACGGATAGTCGCGGATCAATCGGCGGCTGGACGGATATCCATGATCCCAGTAACAAACTACCAATGGGTACTAGCTACCCCCTAATAAAGGTATTTTTAAAGCGCTACAGAAATCAAAATAAAATGTCGAGTGGGCGGAGTGAAGAAAGTGACAGCGCTATGTACTATAATTGAATGCGAAAGAGATAACAAACGTTAGAAGGCGCTCGAAAGTAATCGACGTAAGCGACATATAAGAAAATATCGATTATCTTAAAAACTATGTATTTTTTTTTAAAGTTTCTTGGATTTAGGTACCCAATAGCCATTGTCAGATAGTCTCAGAGTATTTTCGAAAAAACAGTTGCAGCGGATCCAACTTTAAAAAATAAATCTATCAAGAAAAGTTTGACGCGTTTCTGTCTTGGATTTAAGTAAATAAAATGCTCAAGTTATCTTTGTCATAAAAGTCAAAACTGTGCGTTTTGCGGTTATTGAGATAAAACAATTCTTAAATCATAAAACAATTTAACCCTCACCTTAAAAGGCCCTTTTAACTTCTTAAGCGGGTCAGTTCAATGTGAGTAATGGCCAAGGAACGGTCAACTAACTCAAAAATTGAGAAGCTTACTTTGTACATCTCATTCATTGCTGGCACGTCCATACTGTTTCTAAAGACAATTCTAATCAGCCACTCACCTACATCCAACATGCAAATTAAACCATTATCCAATGTCGGGAAAGCGCACGTTTCACTTTCCTTATCCCGCTAGCTAGTGCATACCTACCAACTGATCACTCAAGCCGTGTTCAAACGGCATAAGATATGTCCTTGATATAACAAAATTCATTTCAAAATGATCCTTACCTGTACTATACTAACCAAAGTCAATTTTGGGTTTGACATATAGGCTGCTTTTCATACGGGTATCATGCGAGTGAAGCCGCGGGAGGGAGGCAGTATTTTTTTATGGGCTTGTCAGGTATGTGATAAATATTCTATGCTATTGACTTGAACAAGAAAATTGCGTTTTGTTTTTCGGTTGCCTGGGTGTTTTGATAAGACCCTGGGCCCTACCATGACGTCCTATTGCCATTCAAAAGCAAACGTCTCAGCACTTAACTACACTAATTTGAAACATAAATCTTTGTTAATGTCAACTTACCTACGTCACGCCTAAACAAACTCGCAAAGTTGATAGTGCGGGGGCTTCTCCGCGGGCACTGCCGCCGGCGCGGGCGCCGCGCCGCCGTTTAGAAACTTTAAAGTCCAAAGTTTAACTGAAGAAGGGTAATGTTTTTACATTACCCTTCTTCCTTCTCGGCAGTCAGGTAAAAATAATGTAAGTACTGTGTTCGATTCTTTTCTGTTAAACGTCCTGAGTCGACATACATAAAAGCGATGCGAAGCGTCACACCAGCAAAAACCAGCGACGTAAGACAAAGGAAATCAAACGCAACGCACATATCGGCGAGTTAGACCAGTGTTTGATGTGGGTCAGCTTTAAATGCCAATCTTTTCTTAGACTAGAGTTGGGAGTAATCAGAGTTTACTTTCCCATCTCTTGCGTGGGCGAGAGGGTAGGCATACTGCACCTGTTGAACACTCTATATTTAGCACGGGCCCCTCCGCGCCTCTACCCGTCAGCCATTCATATCTCTGTGACTAATGTGTGAAATTAAAGTTAGGATGTTGGTACTTGTACTGCAGACTTAGCTTATACCTACGTAGCTAATGGCTGGGTAGTGCCGGTTAGAAGAGCTAGATTACATAGGTATTTGAATATGGTGTAGGTACCTAATGCATTCCGTAATTGCACCAAATATTGTAGTATGTAATGCGCGAAAAATCTAATGTTGTGTAAAGTCCGCCTACGTAATCATGATTGGTTTTGTTTTGGCTGGCTATGCAAACATTTGCGCTTACGCCGTGTAAAATGCTTTACAATGTTCAGTAAGAGTAGCTCCAAATTCTTCATTCTGCGTAAGATTGAGACATGGATCCGTGGATGTCCTAGGTAAATGCATTTATCTCTAAGGCTAAATGTTTCTAGCGCTAAATTGAATAAACACTAAGCAAAAATCTGCTACTTTGGGGTCAAATCAGTTCAATCTCAATTATTCAGCTGTTTTAGGTAGCAATCTTGATGTCAAACTTCTCGTACCTACGTTTAGTAATCAATTATACAGATAATGAAAACACTAAATAGTGGAACTACCTATACGAGTTTGGGAATGAAATCAGATTGTTTTAATTAAAAAAAATATATTTTTCGCTAATGTTTTTTCTTTTGGTTGATTTGATTGATTTACAATAGGTAATTTGTAACTAACCTAACCTACCTAAGCCTTTTTCGGGATTGTATACTAATTACTAAACATGTTGTATCATCATCATCATCAGCCTGTAGAAGTCCACTGCTGGACATAGGCCTCCCCCAAAGAGTTCCATGACGAACGGTCTTTCTCCATCCACCGACTTGCCGCAACCTTCACAATGTCGTCGGTCCATCGGGTGGGGGGCCTTCCAACACTGCGTCGTATAGAACACATGTTGTATAGGTAGATATTATACGTATTCTATAAACGTTTATCGTATTTGAATGCACATTCAAATAAGAAACCTTGGCCAAAGCCATGATGCGACACCCACTTTGCAACGCAACACTTACACGTAGAATGGAATGCCGATGAATAAACATACGTATTTAGGCATTTGCTGACAGCCGATGTAATTGTGAAACGATTGATGTGGACGTAAACAAAATTTCAAGAATCCTTTTATAAACTTACATAGGTACTAGTACTTGGTCATAACAGTAGCATAATAGTAGGTGTAATATTACTGCTTCCGAGAGCCATTGGTTCATCATGATTACACTTTTGATTTATCTGAAACTTGGTACAAATATTCATAAAGTCAAATAATTTCAATTTTATTTTTTTTTTATTTCGGTTGTTCACCATAGTTGTTAGTACATTTATCTACCTATAAACTGTGTTAGTAACCATAAAAACAGATTTCAAATTATTCATGACACATATTATCAGAATACATTCAACAAATTATTATTGCAAAAATAAATTAAATTTACTTATTGAAAATTCTAACTAGATTAATATAAGCATGTAAATGTCAATATAATATTCAAAAATTCGAATTCTTTAAGTAAATTCAAGAAATAATGAAATACGGAGTTTAGGGTTTTTCAAAACTGCCTCTTTTTATTAGGATACCACGCGAGCGAAGCCGTGGGCGTACGCTAGTTATAGATAAACTCGTAGGTGTTCTCTAAAAACTCTTCAATCAACGTAGGTATCTTTTCAATGTTTTTGGAAGCAACAAAAACACTGCTTTTCTTTTATATTGAACTTTTAGCATCAAGATAATTGCTGTACAGTTTTGTCGCTGTGTTTGGCTAGAAATTATTCACATAATTTGTGCGTGGGCATGCGATGTTACCAGATACGATGTTGGTGGAGTATATTTTAATAATATTTATCAAAGTCGTCGACCTCAGTATACATAGGCGAGGCGACGAGACGCGCGCATAAATTATGTTCAATTCAGCCTTACCCATAGGTGCATCAGTTACCTAGATAAGAGGATTCAACTTTGACACTATTACCCTCTACTATAAAACTTAAAAGATTCACGGTTACCATCGTACCATAGGAGAATGTAAAATCATAAACAGTTTTGATCGTAAAATAAAATTCATAAATGTACGAGTCCAGTACATTTGAATATAACCAATGAGTAATCTGGATTAGGCAAGCTTATGTTGTTGATCGTCACTAATTAATTCATTCTTAAAAATTCTGGTGCGCTTGCGCAGCCAGCGCGTCAACCAATTTAATAGTCCGCAGGGTTCGTATAAAAATGGACACTATACTTATAAACATAGGGTTCAAATATGCAATAAGGGTTGGATATATGAAGGGCAGAGACAGTTGTTTTATTTTGTTCTATATATAGTACTTGGACTGAATTGTTACTGTACCAGCTCCGTATGTAGCGTTGGTGATTGGCATGCTTGATTTATCGTTATAAATAGTCTAGATGTGTTAGAAATATTATTTTATGTTAGTAGCATGAAAATAAATCAAAGCTTAGCTTAGATATTGGCGTCGTGAGGAGAAATTTCAAAAATAGGATCAATTGCTATGAAGATACAATGAATACAGAGATTAGTCATTCATTGCACTTTATGTGTGCGGCACATGATATAAAGTTGTTCTAGTAACTAGATTTCTTAGATTAGTCATCATTTTATGATTGTATCCAAACTGACGAAGAAAAATTAGTTTCTGTGTCATTAGCTGTTTCAATTCAAAAATCATTTTCTTGAACACGTATAGATAAAAATCAAGATATGATAATAATGAAGTAAGTAAAATGAAAATTGAATTAGCTTCGAGGCATTCGAGAAATATTCAAACGTTCGTTGCCTGCATGTCTTGTATGGCATGGCGTGTTCGAATCCCATATTCGCATCGAGAAAGTGAGATCCGTCCCAAATCATGTCAGCGGGTGAGTAAAGCCTCTACCTGCTCCGGGCAGGGTCCCGTTGCGTGCAAGGTGTACTGCACCCTACACGCACAATCGCAGAACCTAATGATGCGCACGCACACACGCACGCCGCCAGCAGCGCCCGCGCAGATGGCGCCCTTCCACCCGTCCCCCCACCCCCGCGCCTGTAGTGCACCGACCGAGGACCGAGCCTCAGCTGTGACGACTGTGACTAGTTGCTCGTCAGATGTCGATCAACAGATTTTTTTATCATACGAGGCAAGGAATAATCCTGTAAGGGTAGAATTAACTCGGCGATCATTTCTGCTATACCTGTCCGACGGGTATTATGCCAATAATTGTGGCCAACGGCGATCCAGTTTGCAGATCTTCGTTTTAAATTGCGATAGGGTCCAATGATAAAAGTTAAAGGATGCATTGCATCGAATTTAATTGGGAGCGAATGTTACTGCTGTCTCAGATTATGGTAAAACCTTATCTATTATATCTTTTCACCGCATATGTTTTGGTTTCAATTCTGCTTCTAATTTATCTCAAGAGGCCTTTTGAGCGCTTTAAGGTAACGAAGATCACAATTGGCAGAGATGTTGTGAACACACGTGGTGACCTTCAGTAAGATAACGGGCGCCGGGCGGAGGAAAGGTATCTGATAAAATAATACGATAATAGCGCAATGCATGCGTCGTATACTGTGGCACCTGCATAGTTTATGCTTAGAGACGTAACGCAAATTTGAAATTCAATAGGAATCAAACGCGAATATAACTGTGAGAATGACACGGTAATAACATTTTCGTATGAGAGACTAAAGGAAAATACCACAGTATAAAGAAGTATATGAAATGTACCTACACCGTACTCATTTTTAGAAACTAAGTTCTAAGTAAAAAAGTGTTAGTCCCGTGTTAGTTAGTAATTTAACTTCTACGAAATATACAAATTACAGAGACAGTCAAAGCGGTTTCTGTAAAAGCGCAGTACAGTTCAAAGCTTGTATAAAAAAGCTCCTGAGTATTTTTTACTTTGGTGCCCTTTTAACTTTAATTTCTTCATAAATATTTTTTACTGTATTGTCGAATTATTTGGGGTGGTGCACTTCTTTTGTGAGTTTTTGCGTTGATTTCTACAAGGTGCAACATTCAAGAGCGGAACACTTGACAACATGAGCTTTGGTATCACTACCTTCCGACATTCGCATACATCACAATGGCCTCTTCCGTAGCAGCATCTATTATTTATTTATTACTAGCTTCCGCCCGCGGCTTCGCTCTCGTGGTACCTATGAAGAAAAAAAGTAGCCTATTTGTTATTCCAGACTATATTCCATCTCTGTGCCAAATTTCAACAAAATCAGTTCGGCCGTTTGGGCTTGATTGAACCACAAACATCCAAACATCCTCACAAACTTTCGCATTTATAATATTAGTAGGATTATTTATTTATTACACAAACGGAATACATATGACTGTTAGAAAATGTCTTAAAACCTATGTTAGGTTTGTCTAGACATTAGGTTCTCGATGTTAAATTGAGTATACTTTTGTAGTAGATATAATAAAGGTTTCTCAGTAAGTGATTTTAGAATTAAATCTTTTGAGAAATAAATGATCTTAAACCGTAATATAAGAAAAATTGTAAACTATAATTTGGGTTTTACTAATTTTCTATGAAGAGCATCTAACCAACGTAGATGGATCTAGAATAATACTCTTTGGGTAGATTCTTCGACATTTTTAACAGACCTATATGAGCTGGTCTGGCCTGGAGCTCTTCGACGGAACTCCTCATCTAAGCATAGTTATTTTCGCTCCGGCCGGACCAGTAGTACTACTGAGTAGTTCAACTGGTAAGTAGGTACTACAAATTATAATACAATCAAATTCACTCTGGTTTTGATACGTATTACAAAAGAGACGTTTCATCAATATATGGAACCTGGGCCTGCACTGTGTACACTACTCTAAAATATGGCTAAGCAATAAAGTATCACGTCGTACGTCGTACGTATTTAATTGGTTATTTTATTTAAATTGATTCGTTCTAAGGTACATTAAGATTTTCTTCGACAAAGAGAGCAACACATAGCGCAACAAAAATATAGCGGATGGACGTGCGTGAAATGTCATTTTGACAACCTACATTTATTTGACAAAACAAAAACATCAAATCAAACAACATGACATGAAAAATATGTCAAAGTCATGTCAAACGCCAATTATAAACCAACATGGCGGCCTATAAATAGTGTTCACATAGTAAAAAACTTACCAGAAGAAGTATTCTTGTACCATCGCATTTGTCTTCAAATTAATGAAATTGTATTTTTCTTGTAATCTCCTATTTTTTCCAAATTTTTCTATATAGTGTACATGGACCAGGCCCAGAATGAAATGGCTCCTTTCAAGTTACATGTTGAAGAACAAAGGACAATCACGCTGTTTCATACAAAATCAATTAAATTTCTATTTTTATTTTAAAGTGATAATAACCACTTAAGGAATACTATGATTTTTTATAATATCCCCAAAATTAATAAATCCCGTCGGAGTCGAATTTTTGGGTTATTATAAAAAAAACAAATCAATTAAAAACATTGAAAAGAGTCACTTTTCACATAATGAATGGTAGAAGAGATACAAGGTTGTATCATTTGTATTACTGTTGAACTATTCAGTAGTAGGTACCTAGCTAGTAAATAAATTGACAGGTCGTGGGTTCGAATCCCAGTCGTGCACCAATTAATTTTCCATTCCGAAACCCTATGTACGCTATACTAGTGCTCTCAAGCGGTGAAGGAAAACATCTTGAGGAAAGCGGCATGTACTTTCACTACTCTTGATTCTTCCGACGATGCTCATAGGGCCTTTTCAGGGCCACTATACCTACAGGATGACCAAGAAAGAATCAGTGACACGATAAGCAAGAAACTGATCCGGTGCGGATTTTTAACGATTCTAAAGAATTTTGTTAAAAAAACTACGCTTCACGTTTGAGCATAGTGTCAGAATACGAGCCTTATAATCGCAGTATGAATTCTGCAGACGCTGACGCTGTGCCATCACGTGTAAAATAATATTTATTTTACCAATAAACTCGGAGTTATGGCTATCGATTCAGCAATAAAGGGAAATTGCCTAATCTGCTTTTAGCTACGTTTTATATGCTGCAAATGCAATACACAGACGATCCATAGGTAGACTATTAATAAAAGCATATTACTATTTTTATTCTTCTAATCATATAAATGTGAAAATTCGTTTAGATGTTTAGATGCTTTTGGATCAATTACGCCCTAACGGTAGAACCGATTTCGGTGAAACTTGAAATAACCTATAGTTCGACACCAGGAATGCCTATAAGCTTTTCGTCTGGGTGCCACTTTAACTAAATTAAAAATGCCAAGTTTTAAGCTGATGAGTGAAAAGACAGTAGCGATAAACAAAGCTGAATTATAGAGCAGCAGTTTTGCAGACAGTTTTGTACTAACAAAGCCACCCAAGTAGATACCTTCGTAAGTAGATACTAACACCTAATAAAGACTAGGTATGCGTTTTTACCAGCTTTAGTTAAGCGATTAGATAAGTACCTATACATAGCCATGGCCAAAAGTATTGAGCACTTATTTAGGTACGGGTTTGTATGTACTATTTATTATTAGGTAGGTACTATTTTTTTTTCATTCCATCAGCCAGTTTCAAAGTTTTTTTTTTAAACTTGTTAAATAGTAGGCTTTGTAATCACAGCACATTCTACAACCTATGTAGGTGAGTGCATAATGTGTAGTATGGTGTTCAAATACTTTTGCCATGGTTGTATAATTTGTCTGTGATTAAAAACGAGCAAAAAAAAAATTAGAAATAGAAAGAAATATATATATACCAGAAATATTCGAAAAAAATACTGTTAATAAAAATAATAACCATTTATTTCAGGCAACATTAGTCTAGTACAGGATGTTAAATACTTAAAAACTACGGCCCATATAAAATATATACCTTAGTCTTTTGTTGTTCATATTTAGGCATCCAGTTTATTAGCAGGACTTGAAATCCACGATCATGCAGAACCAAATGGACGAAATATGATGTGACTTCGTGAACATTGTAACGCCACGAAGTTGTTATATTATTAAAATGAATGGTGGGAAAGTTTGATTTTAATTAATGAATCAATGCTCCTGTAGAGACGGCTACACGTGTAAAATAGCATCAAGAATTTTATTTCTGTTTGGCATTTAATTTGAAAGGTTTATGATATTTATGATAATGGCGTCTGACGATCGATAGAGCGCTTGATTTGAGAAGTTATTTTCTTGGCGTAAAATAAGCAGAAAGTATGGCGTAATAGCTCAGCTTGAAACTCCGGACAATAGCCATCCATAAAGAAATATATATGTATATATATATACATAAAGATATATTCCGGACATATCACACACGGTCAACTGATCCTAAACTAGGCATAGCCTGTACTATGGGTACCAGAGACTGATACACATAATAGATATATATTTAACACCCAGACAGAACAAACATCTGTGTTAGTCACAAATGTTTGTCCAGTGCGGGAATCGAACCCGCGACCTCTAGCGCAGAAGGCAGAGTTACTATCAACTGAGCTATGAGGCCAGTCAAAATACTGGCACTAAATTTATTATGAAAGATCCTGCGGTGCTATTGCGTGAGCAAAATGGTAATGGATTTAGCAGCTTTAAGCAGCATTTTCCCTAAATTTACGGCCATTGACGCGAAAAAAGGAGAAAGAAATATGTCTTCAACACTATAGGTAAAGCAGTTGTGTAACTCACGGCGACTCAAATGATTATAAGATTTAAAATTCAGAATAAAGCCGCCATGTTAACAGACCGTTATTTGTTTTTAAAGTGTTAAACCATAGGTACATAAGGGAATTGTTAAATATTCCAAATTGGTTGATATTTCTTGTTGCCCTTTGGGAGTAGAGGTAAGTTGACTGTTATAGAGTATGCAACCCAATGAATAATGCTCAAGCCATACGGAGCTGTTTTCAAAACCTGCATTTCTCCAAGAGACAAGTGGTATGAATTCTATCGTCAAGTACGAACTAGAATAGGTAATATTGATAGAAGATATTTAAAAACCAACATTTTTTTATTGTTCTTTTATTCCACAGTTTGCCTTAAACATCAAGGTCAGCATTACAAGTCATATTTTTTTCAAGACCTTGTCTCCTAGTTCTTTGTAAAACAATGAATTTTCAAACCCAATCTCGGAAAGTTCTACTGATACCTGTGAATATTTAATGAAATACATTTTGTTTTTTATAAATACAAATACACTAGGTATTTAATCAGTGGTTGCGAATTATTTTTTCAAGAACACGGACAGTCAGTATGCCAGACTCACATAAACGTTAACTAAACAAACTTTTGTAATTTTTGTTGCAGACGATTCTGAACTGCGCAGATTTATTTTAATCCACAAATGAATATGTAAGTTAAAATAAATGGAATATCCACTTGGTGGATTTTATTTTTAAAAATGGCGGACAGATACCAGTATCCACACAGAAATGTTAGAAGCTCTATAAATCATCTTTTTCGTAGTACTGTAACAGATTAGTATACTTTCTAGCAGATTAATGTTGTGCTTGAATGTTCTACAACATAATATATTAAGGGATTCTTACGAGCTTTTTGAAAACAATAGGATTATCGTCCCAGAAAGTAGGGAACAGAAGTAGCAGGAAGCACTACAAAAATATGTAGTTATGTTTAGTTCTATGATGCCAGATGTTTGACGATGACCCTTGTTTCTTGTTCGAATCTTCGAACAACATCATCCTACTATCTTATCGGACGTTTATTCCCCGTACATTCAAATACCTACCACTGCTGTAAGCTTTCTGACTTAGGTATTCTTATCATGATTTGTAGGTGTACACAACTGTGTGAGGTGACAAGATAATTTTAATAAATTACGTCACTTGCTCTTTTGAAGAACATTGTTGAGTAAAGTTATTCAATGCCTGCCTCATACATTTTATAACATAAGTACCATGAAAAATATTTTCTTACCCAAAAGAAACGTAAACTTTTCATTTATCCCTCTATACCTATCTTTGAGTCATGATTTCAATGATTACAATTTTGCGTATACACCTCATAAATTATTGTGATATTATATCGTGGGTGTGTGAGATTGAGACAATGTTCCTAACTATAAATAGGGACGGTGCGGCGACCGCAGATAAAAAGCATCTCAGAATGGCGAGTGTTCAAGGTGTGGTGTTGCATGGTGATGGATGCCATTAGCGGGATCGGCCGGCCCACTCCACTCGCTCGCAGGTAGCGCCGCGCGGGATAAAAACCCCACTCGAAGAGGAACGAGCGGCCCCAACTCACCTAGATAACGACGCGATCGACCGAGAAAAGAACACCAACAACATCGATACTCGGAAAGCCGACTCGAGCCCTACTCATATCGATATGAATCAACTCCGCGTCTCGCACTCGCAATGACTCCCTAATCACCCATTCACATCACACGTACGATAATAATATAAATAGACCCCAACGGCCAATGAATGAACTTATAACATGTAAATTCGTCGCTCACAAATCGCGACACGGCTCCGGAGCGTAGGCGGGCTTGAATGAAAATAAACATATATCGTGAGCGCTTACCTTTCGATTTTTATATTATCCAGATTAGCGGTAGGATAACACTGATTATCGTAGCTTTTCAATGGGGTATTCGCACAGAACTAGTGGGCATATCACTGAGAGACGAGGGTGGGATTCGCGGCGCGCCGAGCGGCAGGTTGTCACTGCCGGCCGGTTGGATCGACACTGGCGCACACCACAGGCGTAGGTGCGCCCGCGTCGCACGCACACAAGCGCCTCATTCAAATAACCAGCCGCGGTGGTGGGGAGAACTTATGAATGGACGTAGTGAAGCCGTACAGATACCGCTGATAACGCACCGCGTTATACAACGCGATACCGAGCCGCGGCCGAAACTGCTTCCAGTTAAATTAATCAGCGTAGATTATGCGACGATGCTCCATAGTTTGAGGGCATTACGAAATACGAATATGGTCATCCGGTGCCCAGCGCAGATAAACATCAGCTTTGTTTACAATGTCAATCAGTAATGCTCGCAATTGTACGTGCTGTAAAACTGACGATTGTACGAAAACCTAGTTACTGCTTAGTCATAAAATAGGTTGTTATTGCAAACTTATCATTAAAAATTGTCAAACAATCAGATACAGCAAAAAAATATATTTTTCTAGAATACTGTGATTATATCTAAACAAAAAACAAAGTTACTATATTAATAAATAAATAAACATTTTTGCCTTATTTAGTGCATTATGATGCCAGCCCTTTCAGGAAGGTAGAAAGCTTGTGACTTTTGTAGTCTGCCCTCAGCTGTATGAAGTTGAGGAGAATCGAGTGGTCCAACTCCGCCTGTGAACAAACAGTCTATAAAACAACGGCACAAAATAATAAAAAACTAGTTTCAAGGAATTTGAACTATACGGTTACGGGATAGAGCTCAATAAACAATCCAATCAGACTCACGCTATCACAAAATCCTGAAACAAACCTTTATTTTGGAGAAGACCATAACCCTAAAACCACAAAATTTGTTTGAAAGATCTTCATAATTCATTTATTGTTTGTGAACCTAGGTTCATTAATAGATATAGCAATGAATGTCTTATTTTTGTATCGAAATTAAAAAAATTAAGAACCTCTCCAGTCACCTCACAATTCTGAAATTTGGAGCTTTTGTGACATAAATATAGAAAAAGTTTAAAATTGAGGATTTTTTATGTTTTTACCTCTTAAATTGGATTATAACGAGACAAAATTATATTTGCGACCAATTTCATACAATGAACTACGTGAGCGACCGCAAAATATAAGTTTGTCACTTCCTACTCTAGCAATTTAGATTTACTGACCCCGTGTAATATAATGGTACGGAACCCTCACAGCGCGATTTCTCGCACATGACCGTCTTTATTCATAAGGCCACTAAACTCTGGGATAGTATACTACTTCATAGGTCATAGGCCCTTTTCAGGGCCTTCCTACCTCAACCTGGTCACGGACCTAATGCAGCTTTATTCATAAGGCCACTAAACTCTGGGATAGTATACAGTAGTATACTAAATATATATATACCTATGGACCTATGAAGTATCATAGGTCCATAGGCCCTTTTCAGGGCCTTCCTACCTCAACCTGGTCGCGGACCTAATGCAGGTTGACCAAGAAACAATCAGTGACATGACAAGCAAGCATAGTACTGACCAGGGTCTCTCCCTCGCAGACCTGGTTGAGGTTCTCGGGCTTGACGAGCAGCAGGTTGCAGAGCGCGTGCAGCGCGTCGAACAGCGCGTGCGCGGGCGCCGGCGCCGCGCGCGCGCCCCGCCCGCACGCCGCCGACCGGAACTCCTTCACGTCGCAGATCGCTATCATTGCACCTGGAGGATTACATCACATTTTTTTATGTTATACGGAGGCAAACAGGCATACGGCCCTCCTGATGGTTAGTGGTTACCGTCGCCTATTGACATCAGCAACACCTGGAGCATTGCTAATGCGTTGCCTGCTGAACCCTAAAGAGCTCTGGCAACCTTACTCACCGCAGGAACACAACACTATTTGAAACAAATAATGTTTTTTACCTTCTGTAAGGCGGAGGTACCTCCCCGGGCGGGCTGCTCCAATTTAGAACGAGGACGAACGAGAAAATCTCGCTGTGCCCTACCTCCTCCTAAAAGCTCCCGAGTGGGCGGAGTATAGATTATTCGCCCCCCGCGCACCGCTGCAAAACTTCGCGCCCGAGCGCGCTCGCCTCTGCCGCGATGTGCGTAATCGGACGTAGGTAGGCACTTCAATAGTCGCTTGACTTTCTTGACACAACACGTGACATCTTAGGGTTGGGGCTAGTCCACAACTAACCCTCAATACCTGGTAGATATCATCCTCATAAAAAAAAAAAAAAAAAAAAAAACCGGACATATCACACACGGTCAACTGATCCCAAACTAGGCATAGCCTGTACTATGGGTACCAGAGACTGATATACTTAATAGATAAATATTTAACACCCAGACACAAAACAAACATCTGTGTTCATCACAAAAATGTTTGTCCAGTGCGGGAATCGAACCTGCGACCTCTAGCGCAGAAGGCAGAGTTACTACCAACTGAGCTATGAGGCCAGCCATCATCAGCCTGTAAAGTCCACTGCTGGACATAGGCCTCCCCTAAAGAGTTCCACGACGAACGGTCTTGAGCCTTCTCCATCCACCGAATTCCCTCAACCCTCGGTCGGTCCATCGGGTGGGGGGCCTTCCAACACTGCGTCGCCCGGTTCGCAGTCGCCATTCGAGAACCCTTACTCCCCAACGGTTATCGGTTCTGCGAGCTATATGGCCTACCCACTGCCACTCAACTTGTTAATTCTGAGTGCTATATCGGCGACCTTGGTTCTTCTAAGAATTTTCTCATTTCGGATCTTATCACGTAGTGAAACTCCGAGCATAGCTCTCTCCATAGCCCATAATATACTTATGACCTTAGAATTTGATGCTCCATTAGTGGATTATAAGCACTGATGGGTGGTAGTCCCGCCTTCCGATCCACAGGTCGTTGGTTCAAAACCTGCCGTGCACCAATGGATTTTCCATGCGAAAAATTTATGTGCGCTATGACAGTGCTCTCAAACGGCGAAGGAAAACATCGTGAGGAAACCGCCATGTCCTAGAACCTTAAAAATCGAAGAGATGTGACATGTGCACGAAAGGAGCCTCTAAGAGGCGCACTTTAATCCTTTCACTACACTGATTCATTCATTTTTGGAGTGGTACTTCCCCCAAAAAGGGTCAAAAAGGGGGCTACTAAATATCACCCGCCTAATGGGATCTGATTACGTAGGTTATTTATTTCGTTATTGCCTCTCTAGTATGGACTATGGACTTCCCAATGGTGTCATTGCGTAAGCATAGGCGACGCAGGCGCAGCAAAATAGGGGCTGAGCCGCATTTTAATGGATAAGAAACTCACCAGCTGAGTTGAACTGGAAATTCTGCAGGTGTTCGTAGATGACGCGATGCAGCCTCACAGCTAGTTCCAAAGTCACTGCCTGAAGATTATCTCCTTCTAATCCGTTGTGAATTTTGTCCATTATGTTGTTGAGGTACGATACTACCGCTAGGCAAGCCTGAAAAGATAGAACCTTTATTCTCCCACGATTATCGGTTCTGCGAGCTATATGGTCAACTGTCACTGTCAACATACATGACAGCTACCAACTGTCACTTCAACTTGCTAATCCTGAGAGCTATGGCTTTTTTCATTTTATGGCGTCTACTGTTTTTATAGTCAATCTTGCCAGTGTCAAGTAATTAGAGTGACAAGTTTGCTCAAAACTTTTTGAAGTTTTGAAGAAAACCACCACCATTTTCTAAAAAGAAAATCATTTAATACACTCCCGTTCTATTTGCTTACACTCGTACTAAAGTCCTAAGCTTTAATTGTTAAAATATCAACGAGAAAACACGAGAACGAGAAAATAAAACGGCATGGCTTAACAACTTTCAAAAGTGGCTAAAAATGGAGAGAGCTATGGCTTTTACCGTTTTAAAATCTTGTCGACATTGACATTGGCAAAATTGTGGCCACTACAGTCACAGAGGCCATAAAGAAAAGAAAAAGAAGAGAGATATGACTGAGACCTTGCTTATTGTACTGATTTATTTACCGATGAAGCTAGCGTGTCAATATCTCCTTCTGGCTTGAAGTCAGTCTTCTTCTGTTCAGTCTGCAGATGCAACTTCACCCAGCTGACTATAGCGACTATAGCGCGTTCCAGTCCTGCGTCTAACTTGCTCTCGAGTTGTTCCATGATTACATTCTTCTTTTGAACACACTCGCTTTGCTTGGGCGATGCACTGATGCAGGGGAGAATGGACTCGTCGAACATTCTTATGATTTGGTTCGCTTGTTTTACTATGTCGAAGAAGTAGATCTGAAATGAATAATGTTGGTCTTTTTATACAATTACTGAACACAAACTGGGGGCTGACTATTGAAAACAGTTCCAATCTTGACTCTCGAATGTAATCGTAACTTGGATTTTGTCGAATTCGTTGGATTTATTGGCATTGAATTTATTGACTTGAATGTTATATTTTGTTATATTTTGAATTTATTGACTTGAATGTTATACAAAGTGATTCAAAATATGTATGCTATCCAGAAAGGGGCTTATTTTACACCCCATTGACAATAAAGTTTGTTCTACGACTTTTGGAAATTCGACATTTTTCATTGAAAAAGTCTATGTAAAAATCAGCTGTTTTGGGGTCAAATCAGTTCAGATTCAATGAATCAGATGTTTTAGGTAGCAATCGTGATGCCGAACTTCTCGTACGTTTAGTAATTAGGTAGTTCTTTTGATTATAGAATACCAAAAACAGGAAAAGAGACGTTTCATCAATATATGGAGCCTGGGCCTGCACTGTGTACACTACTCTAAAATATGGCTAAACAATAAAGTAAACTTATTTAATTGGTTATTTTATTTAAATTGACTTCGTTCTAAGGTACATTAAGATTTTCTTCGACAAAGAGAGCAACACACAGCGCTACAAAAATATGGCGGATGGACGAGCGTGAAATGTCATTTTGACAACATACATTTATCTCACAAAACAAAACAAAAACATCAAATCAAACAACATGACATGAAAAATATGTCAATGTCATGTCAAACGCCAATTATAAACCAACATGGCGGCCTTCAAATAGTGTTCACATAGTAAAAAAACTTACCAGAAGAACTATTCTTGTACCATCGCATTTGTCTTCAAATTAATGAAATTGTATTTTTCTTGTAATCTCCTATTGTTTCCCAATTTTTCTATTTAGTGTACATGGACCAGGCCCAGAATGAAATGGCTCCTTTAAGAAAGTTTGAGAAAAATAAAATATATTTTTTTGATAAATATTGATGTTTTTTTCGCTAAAGTTCTTTATTTTTGTTGATAGAATAACCCCCTTTCGGGATGGTATATGGTTGCATACTTGATTTACAGTTTCGATCTCCATTTTGTTAAAGAGTAACCAAATAAGCATTTGGTGAGACTTGAAATTGGATTAGGATTGGATCAAGATCGGATTTATTTTTCTCTTTGGTTATTCTAATACCTGCGGTGGCGACTTGCTCTCAGCGATTGGAATGGATTGCAGGCCCAGGTCCAGCGCATAGTCCACGTGCTCAATCAGCAGGTGTTGTATCACCACCTCCAGCAAAACCACTGTTGTGCCGGGCAGCTCGTTACCGGTGCACAGCTGTAGGAATTAAACAAAATCGCAATGGGGTATCTCGCAATGTCTGTTTGAAGTTGGTACATCGATGATCGTTAAGACACAAATTAAGATAAAACATTTAAAATCTGATATCAAACAAGTGTCGCTCATATCCAAGTGCGACCACGGAAGACTAGCGCTTTGGTATGAACTGCTCTGCCCTAGCACATGCTGATTGGTGGCTATTTTTGTTACCATGAGGTTGAATTTCATTTTTTGTAACTTAACAAAGTCTGATTGTGTTGGTAACAAAATAAACGTTTTTCTATTCTATTCTATAAAATCGCACGTTCTCACTGTATCTCAATCGAATCCATACAAACCACTTTTCTAGATTCAGGTTTTGTAGAGTTATCGTTTGACGTTAAAATAATAAGCTTGCGAGGTCTGCGCGATCCCAAAAAACGCACGTTTCGGGAATCGAACCTGGCTATTATCTGTAGAGCAGACTGCAAACCTTAAGCAAGTTCACGCTAGGGCACTAAAGGAAAGTTTACGTAAAAATCTTACAGTTTTACACCTAGTAAACGAGGTTTTTGTGTCAATCAGCATCTTTTGTACAAGCTGTTCGCTCAGGAAGGTCTCTCCGCCATAATTCTCGATCTGTGCTATGTTGATGTTGGCGCGGGTGCCGATCACGGCCTGCAAGTCCCTACGCAGCTCTTGGAAACTGAAATTGCAAAATTATAAGGTTAGATGGTGTAAGTACCAAGTTTGACATTATTATTCTTATACTATTTACCTAATTAATTTCAATATTTATTAATCTATTTTCTGACTTTTCCAACTTTTACATTCTTATTTAGACACACACTGAACCCATTCAACATTCAACCCATTATACCACCAACCCACATAGGGTTAATGGGTTGAATGACTGAATAGGTAATGGTTTCGGCAGAATACCAGCGTCTGCTGCAAAAACAGTAGGCATTATGCTGAGCCGAGGCCATTTTGCTGCTGCAGCACTTATCGCTCCATTTTTACTAGTGTTTTCTTTTGTTTATTTTTATTGTAAAAGTGTTGTGTAAATGTGTGTGTTTTAGATGCAAATAAATAAATGTCTGTCTATGCCAATGATAAAAAGGTGAAGGAACACATCGTCAGATATAGATAATTAATAGATCATTTGTATTGTGTTATTTTAAGTCTGATGGTAACAAAATAAACGTTTTCTATTCTATTCTATTCAGGAAACCAGTACGTATTCTTATAAGCGGCAATGGGCTTGCACCCTGTCACCTTGCACCCAGAGGTAACCTACCCTTGATGTCCCATTAATATTTTGCCCCACCCTGCATAACATAGAATGCAAGTAACCTTACCCGCCTCCTTGTATCTGCTTCTTAACATGCACCTTCTCTGCATAGTATCTGTGCAGTGCATTAGCCAGAACCGCCTTCAGCCGCCTGATCTCCAAGGACGCATAGCCTTCGTTCGCGCCCGCCATGGCTCCGTTAACGAGCGCCTCACGCCGCAAGTCGCCGGTGGATGTATTGCCGTCTGCGGAAACTAGGCCAGCGCTCACCAGCTCGTCGCAAACTCGCTCTGTACTGCAAAGTAAAGATAGAATATAATATAACTTTATAAGTACACCAAAAGAAAATTACAAAAACCAAAAAAAAATATTTAAATAAAGTGTGACAATGGGCGGCCTTATTTCTAAAAGCGATCTCTACTGGGCAACCAATCAAGATATTCAATTCAATAACTTTATTTCAGGCAAACAATAGAATAACACAACAGATGGAATTTTATTATTCTACGGCCCATATACAAATATGTACCTTATATTTGTATAGTTCATAGTTATTTATGCCATAAAACAAGTCATTGTATGCGGAAATTATAAAAAACACAACATTATATACAAAACAAAATAACAAAATATTCATAACTAATTTAACCACAATTACATCACTATTATACATAAAAAAATCCTTTTCCTTAAAATAAGACTTTAACAGGTTTAATGCTGTATTTCGGACACCATAGTGCTCCAGTTTATTAATTAAAATGTCATGATCTACTGTGTCAAAAGCGGAACTTAAATGTAAGAAAATGCCAGCGACCTTTTTTTATTACCCAGTCCCGAGACTACGTTATCAATGAGAGCATTCACAGCATCTGCTGTGCCCACTGAAGTCTGATAGCCATACTGCCTTTTTATAATTCTATTTAGATAGAAGTGTGACATTTAACGACTTTTTATTAATTATTCAAAAACTTTTGATAATATGTTATATGGGCTAACATACATATAAATAACACAAATAAATTCAATAAAGATATTGCCATGAGTACGATAATATAGCCGCCTTTACACCTTTTTTTATATCCTACGCGCTTTACCGCGTGACTGACGTTGTGCGAGGGATGCGCGCGCGAAAGAACGCGTGAGTAGTAACGTGATTTTTCTTTATTTTATTTATTTTGCATACATCAAAAAAACTGTGGTTAACACTGAAAACTGCCAAAGAAAAAACTGCAATACTCATCACTATCATTTCAGTCGTAGGACATATACTGCTGAACATGGCCTCCTCTAACTACTCACCACACTGGGCACGTGGGTTGGCGAGCGCAGTTAGAGCTACCGTTGTAAAAATAGGGGACGCTACGTCCATCCCCTAGTTTTTTTCCCTTAGTCGCGTCTTACGTCAGCCTCGGGATAGGTTGATACTCAGCCGGGGCCACAACGGCGATAAATTACCTGGTATACATCTCATAGAGGTTCTTCAAATACTTTTCCACATCATTCTTATCAGCAAGTTTGGTCTGTATGTACTTTTGCAGTTTCAGTAGAAATATGTTCAGTACAAACTTGCTCATGACCTGTTCGGGATTTGGGAATACACTGCTGATGATTGTATAGTTCTTCTTGCATAGTGGTAGTACTGCTGCAAATATATCTTTGCCGTGTAAGGAGTTCTGAAACATTTTCAAGGCTTTAGTCACACTGGGGCCTGCTATGACGTCTATTACCATTCAAATGCCAACTGGTCAACTATCTTACACGAATTTGAACCTTAAATCTTTGTGACTGTCAACTTATGTCACCGCTTAACAATATCGCTAAGATGATCGTACAGGGCACTATTCTTATGAATTACTATTACAATATAATATCCTCATTAGATTTACAAGGTTCTATTAGCTTATCTTTGAGATAAGAAGACTTTATGTAACCAGAACTTATTTAAATTAATAATAATGAATTGAAATTTCACACAGTGAAATCAAGCTACTTTTTTTTTATACAACTGAAGTGGCAAACAAGCATACGGCCCACCTGTTGGTAAGCGGCTACCGTAGCCTATGAGCGCTTGCAATACCAGAGGCATCACGCACGCGTTGCCGACCCCTCCCCCTACAGAGCTCTGGCAACCTTACTAACCGCAGGAACACAACACTATTTGAAACAAATAATGTTATTTGGCTGCGATCTTCTGTAAGCCGGCGGTACTTCCCCAGACGTGCTGCTCCAATAACGAGAAAACCTCGCTGTGCCCTACCTCCTCCCAAAACACAACATGACTTACCAATTGACTAGTCTCAATAAAAGCATCAACACATTGCGAATAGCCCTTGAAGTTAGTCATGATATTGGCTATCTCCTTCATCCGGGCCAGGTTGCTCTGGTTCTGAGCTTTTACAAACTCTTCAATCAAACTTTTCTCTATTTCATCATATTTGGATTCAATCTTCTTCTTGGCAACTTCAAACTTGTCAGGGGGTAGTTCTTGGGCTATTGTATGCAGCTTTTGTATGACATCTGCTGCATCAAACAGCTAAAACAATATAAAATCCAGTTCTAACACATTCAGGTTATTTTAGTTCATTCATGCCTCGCCTTCTCCGCCTGGGCCGACCACGCAGTCACCTCACGCTTTATGTTATACGGAGGCAAACAGGCTTACGGCCCTCCTGATGGTAAGTGGTTACCGTCACCTATTGACACCTGGAGCATTCCTAATGCGTTGCCTGCCGAACCCCTCCCCCCCTAAAAAGCTCTGGCAACCTTACTCACCGCAGGAACACCAACACTATTTGAAATAAATAATGTTATTTGGCTGCGATCTTCTGTAAGGCGGAGGTGCCAGGCGGGCTGCTCCAATTTAGAGCGAGAATATCTCGCTGTGCCCTACCTCCTCTCAAAAACTTACGCTTACTTTGCGCTTTACCATGACTTAATTTTAACAGTAGAAAACTTTATATTTTTTACTCCTCAAACATAGCAACCTTTCATACGATTCTACCTTATTGGAATCACTAAACAGATCAGTGAGCACCGGTCCAGGACTCAGGAAGTGTGCTAAATGAGATAACAAGTCTCTAGCAGCTGCAGCTCTGGCCCGGGGTGCTCGAGCCGCACCCAGCTTCTCACCCACATCTAGAGCTCTGCCCCCGCAGCGGGACATCCTCTCATCAAGTGAGCTAAACACGTTAACACATTGCTGAAACGAAATTATTTTCATCAATACTATAATAATACTTGATAATAGGTACTTACAATACAGTGACTATCAACACAGAAGTTCTAGAAGCATGAAATTTGGAAGGTGTTACACTATAAAACACTATAAAACAAAACCAATTACACTAATTAAAATTATAACATTTCAGTCATATATCAAATAAATAAAGTCTTGTGTTATCAATCTTAATAAATTTTAAAAGCACACCAAAACCGGCCTTGTGGCTTGTGCCGATATGGTGTAAACCAGTAGACTTTATCATTCTTGAAGCCTGGTGGAAGAACCCTCCAGGGTCCTGCTCTGGGGCTGTGGGTTCAGTGTCCACCGCCTCCTCAATTTTTATAAGCCATATTAAAGCTATGTTTGTATACACACAGTGAGACCTGGAATCAAGTGGCGATCACAGTAGACTAGGTCTGGCTGTAATGAAAACAAAACAAAAAAAAATACTAACTGTGTGCAGTTCCATAATTTCAGACAATTTTGCCCCGTATAACTTCTCTTCTTCTTGCACAGATTGTTGTAATCTCGCACATTTTCTTTCCTGACGTTCTTGTAGAACCTAAAATATGCAATATCTTTGTTGTTAGCAGGCCAGGGCTGCTCCAGAGTTACAAAAGTTGAGTAATGTGGCATGCAATATTATATACAAATATTTTTTTTAAGCAACAAAGTTGTCTATAAATTGGATCATAAACATTTCATTGTTTATTGTTAGTTTTTGTTATATTTATTACTAAGTAAAATCATTTCTTTTGTTACAATTTCGGTGTAAGTAACTTACAAGACATGTTGGCACTGTGTTTGGACTTTAGTTTTTATTAAACACATGAAAACCTGTCATTGGTTTTCTAACTACTGGTTGTACTAAGTTATCCAAAAGTTATTACTGACTAGCTTCTGCCTGTGGCTTCGCTTGCGTGGTACCTACTTAAAAAGCTACATATATAGCTTATATGCTATTCTAGGTAAACAACTGTATCTACGTATTCAAGTTTCAACTAAATCGGTTGAGCCGTTAAGGCATGATTGAACAACAAACATCTTCACGAACTTTCGCATTTTTAATATTAGTAGGTTGTTGGTTTTCATACAACTATAGGAATAAAAATATTACAGGAACTTGTTGTTTCTGCTACATCTGTCAATGTGTTTAAAAACAAGCTCAACTACTGGTAACAAATTAACAAATCAGTGCTCAAATATGTTAATGAAACATGATAAGTGACTTTTGATTTCAATGAGGTGTTATGTAGGTAGAACACATCCCGTCAATAATGAAATATGAAATAAGTAAATAAATGGAATAGTCACCTTCAGATCTTGTATTGCTTGAGTGAATATATCATGAATCATTTCAGGATCGAACTGATCGTCCTCCAGTTGTGACTCCTGCATACTTCGCCTCACCATCCTCTCCACAAACTCGTCAGGATCAAATGGATCCTTGAAAATAAGATACCCATACCACAGTTATTTTGTGTTACTTATTCTGCGGCATATCTGCGGATTGAGATACCGAAACCGAAATTCAGAAAAAACTTTGTTTACCTGTTCCAATTCTTTCATATATTGGTTCATCATATTGGTAAGATAAGTAGTCAGAATCACTGAGTATAGAACAATTTTATGATTTCACCTAAAAAACTGAATCGCTACCTACACAATCTCGTGTTTTAATGGAACAAACAAACAAAAACGAAGAATAAAAACTAAAAAACATTACGTCTAAACTATGCCCCCCGCCCAGGCGCCCACATAAACAAAAAAACTCTGTGGCGCCCACCCACCAGTCTGCTGTTGTGTGAACTATGACTCATTATTTTGAAATGTCAATGTCAATTATGAATGAATGCTATTGTCAAAATTTCACAAACATTGGTGTCGGTTTTACTTCATTCGGTTCTGCTTCATCTTATACCTGAGACTATAAAATATCTGAGACGAATTAAAACATTTTTTTAGGGCTGTCAATAGTCAAATTTAGAAAAATTTTACTCTGCACAGTTCCTAAACAAAATACCTTATTAGGTCTAGAACACACTATCACTAGGTCCAGTAGTTACACTTTCTACTTATGTATCTCGTTCTCTTAGGAGTAGGTAGTACATAATCGTAGATGTCTGACTACGTACTTAATACTCAGCCTCAAGTCATAATTTGATACCATGCCTACGAGTAGGTACCGCGAGGCGACGCCGACGGACGCGACGCAGACTGGCGGGCGCGAGGCGGCGGCGCGGCGCGGCGCGCCCGCCACCGGGGCGGAGCTCCGGCGGTGGTGGTGGGCTGAAAAACGGGTATAGTACACATTCGTCATATAAAAAGTTCTGTTGTGTTTTAGCCTTGAAATAGATTCTACTAAGCTAGATATTTTATTGTTTTGGAAGTTTTCGTTTATAAGCTTATTAAATTAGGTAATTATATTATATTAATTTTCTTTTCAAAAAAAAATGTTCAATATTTGAGGAGGCAAAATTTTAAAACGTCCTATATAACGAAGACTGTTATATTTTGAAAGAATTCTGTCTTAGATTCACTCGAGAAGCAAATTAAAAAATATATATATTATTAAATAAAGAGTACAGAAAAGTTGAGGAGATCCTGAAAGTTAATGGAAATTGGCTTGATTGCAATTTGTTCCGTTCTCTCACCACTTTCTAAGAACATAAGTTTTCGCTAATTATGCTTGTGGAGAGATAGGATTTATTATCCTATCTCTCTTCCTTACCTATCTTGTGGAGAGATAGGATTTATTATCCTATCTCTCCACAAATATTTAAACCCATTATTCTTCTTTTTGAGATTTGATATCTATAGATTCAACTATTGGGAAGAGGGTTTTATTTTTGTGGGAACAAATGTTGATCATTTTGAACCTCGATAGTAACAAAAAGTTTACATTGTATTGGTTCTGGCTAGTCCGAAAAACAAACATTTCAATTTTAGAAACAAAAGAAAAAGTCATCAATGTAGCGGATACGTCTTTTTGGAAGATTACTTAGTAGATAAAGCGTTTTTTGTATCCAAATTCTTGTGATGTCGTAATATTTATACAAAATTGTGTGCGTGCTTATAACGATTGTTGTTTATTAATTTTGCTCTCTTAATGAGAGTTGTGTGAAAAGTTATCATAATCAGGAAGCATTTTGACAGGTGTAACACTAAAACATTTTACATACGCGAGAAGTGAGATGTCCAATGTATCCTAAACGGGTTAGGATAAAGTCGATAGAGCTCAATGGCTGAGCGCCTCAGCCCTCGAAGCTCCGAGGTCAACGCCTTGGAACAACGAGGCTATCTCATCGGCAAAAAGATCGGGCAAGGATCGTATGCCACTGTCCACCTCGCGGAGTACTGCGATGCCTCCAGCCCCAAGCGCATGCACCTTGCGTGCAAAATATTCGATAAGGAGAAAGCGCCTCGTGACTTCTTGGAAAAGTTCTTTCCTCGTGAACTCGATATCTTGACGAAGATTGAAAACCCTCACATCATCCAAGTGCACAGTATATTACAGAGAGGTCCGAGAGTTTTTATATTCATGAGATACGCTGATAATGGAGATTTACTCGACTTCATCAAACGAAATGGAGTCGTGCCAGAGAATCAAGCCAAACTTTGGTTCAGACAAATGGCCAGCGGATTACAATACCTACACAGTAAAAATATAGCCCACAGAGATCTGAAATGCGAGAACATCCTGCTTTCAAGGCGTTACAATGTAAAGTTGGCAGATTTCGGGTTCGCGAGGTTCTGCACTGACGGCGAAAACAGGCGCGTGCTCAGCCAGACCTATTGTGGATCTGCCGCATATGCCGCACCAGAGGTCGTCAGTGGGACGCCGTATAATCCAAAACTGGCTGATGTATGGTCACTTGGCATTATTCTATTCATTATGCTGAATGCGTCTATGCCATTCGATGATTCTAATCTGCGTAAGCTGCTAAAAGACCAGATGTCACGCAACTGGGTATTTAGAAGCAGGATAAGAGATACGGTTTCACCTGCAGCTAAGTCTATCGTGCGCCATATCCTTGAGCCTGACATTACGCTTCGTTTGACCCTGGACAGAGTGTTGTCGCACGAGTGGACGAGACCACGTAAGGATAAGAGCGCTAGTCTGATGGGGCGTCTAGTGCAGTCAGCGCCGTCAGCACCACACTCTCCGGGTAAGCGCGAGCATGACGAGGCTGGAACATCGGCCGGAGCTCGCGTCTCCGGCGACCATCGCGAGATGGAGCGGGAGCGGCACGACGACATCAATATGCGCTCCCGAGACTGACAATACAGAATCTACATTTACGGAAAAGTGTAACATTTTGACAAACTTTTTAGGCCATCTACAATAGGAAATTTACATTATTATTTTTATTTTTTTACAATTGACGACATAACTTTTGTTAGTCGGCGATAGTGAAATAAAATTTTGTACAAAATACTTCTGGTTTTACAACTTTATATAGACAGGGAATACCCTTTTACTCCATTAAGCGTATCAGTGAAAGGAAATTTTACATGGAAATTCAATGTAAATGATTCAGGATCATAGGATACATTTAGATCTGACAGTATTCTACTCGTAAATCAGTGAATCCAGTTTTTAGTCTGAAGGACTAAAACCTAACTTCTTTACTTGACTGTAACAAAAAATTAACTTATTAAGTTTATTGTGACACAGATGTTTGTTCTGTGTCTGGGTGTTAAATATTAATCTATTATGTATATCAGTCTCTGGTTCCCATAGTACAGGCTATGCCTAGTTTGGGATCAGATGACCGTGTGTGATATGTCCGGAATATTTATTTATTTTATTTATTGTCTGCAGTTCGCGCAGTGCCTTGAGGTACCGTTACACTTAGGTAATGCAAACTGGTCCTAAATAATTCGGTACTGCACCAACTAAAGTATTGCTTTTTATTAAAGGTACAGGAAAATAGTAATTAAACCTAGGTACGTACATACATAGACTAGACTCTAGAGACTTAGTACCTTCCTATATCAATTTCTAGTGTCTGTTACAAAAACATCATCTTCACGTGCACCATGTGAAATGTTATGACCACAAAGCTGGTAAGTGTTAATGACGGCGTTGCCAAGAAACCTTCCAGTGGGATCTTGGCGCACGACGTGAACAAAGTCATCACCCAGCGTGAACTGCACTTGAGGAGGGGCGGCCCAGTCGCAGACAGTAGTTACAGCTTTGTTCACTGTTGGAGGATTGAGGCAGTACATCTGAAAATATATAAAAGATGCAATGTAAGGAATGTGTCTTATATCCTCGTTGGCGCTATCTGAACTAGGTTCAGATAGCGCCAACGAGGATATAAGACACGGTCGGTTGTCGTGTTAGGTATAACTTGACGGACCCTTCAGGTCTGGGACGTCAAGTTATACCTGTCGGCCTAAGTTTTCGCACACCAACCGGTCTTCCTTTAAGCCGCGGCATCGTACAAGTACGAGTACGACAGTATGTAAGCACTGCGTTACGCTTGGGGGATGCGGAGAGCCGTGAAAGTATTTAGCCCTGCAATTGCGGGGCCTTCCGTAGTAGTACTAAGTACGTGGAAGCGCGTTCCTGGACCTGGTAAATAGTTAATATGCACCATCGATACATACAGACCTTTTGGTAAGCTTCATGTTGTCCTGGCACTATATATGCTACGGGGTAGTCCAGTTTGTAGTAGGAAACATAATCAGTATCTGAAAAGGGAAAAAATACTTTAGGTAGAGGTCTGTATACGTTAAAAAATTTAAAAACGATTTTTTTGGAAAAAAATTTGGAGATGCAATCTCCTGGGTACTCAGGTAGGTAGGTACAATATTTTGTACATATAAAAAGAATTGCCAGTTTCAGTGATATTCTTACATTAAGCCCCTTCGTCCATGACGCTACGCAAAAGTGACGGAACTCATTAGAAACTAGAATTGCGGACTGATTGGAAACTCTAACTCGTCCACGACGCTACTGGAATTTCCTGAAACTCAGTCACTCAGTACACGATTTTATGTAAACAAAGTTTTGAAAACGAAAATAATTACCATGACTAGTGATAATTCGAGCGATGACATGGAATTATTATTTCTCCAGTCACATAGACGTCAGAATCACTTATAATTACTTTTTATTCGTTCATTTTTCAACAGTTTCTCGAAACCAGTCGCCTGGCGACCAGCATGTCGAGTCGCCAGGAGACTAGTTACAAACGCGTTCCTTTTGAGTAGCGTCGTGGACGAGCCGCCATTGAAATACTAGTGCTATCGCAGTCAGGCTACTCATAAGTGACTACAGTTTCAGTCGCGTTCCTTTTGAGTCCCTCCGTGGACGAAGGGGCTTAATGTTATACCTAAGACATTTGGTGAAACTAGCCTGTTTTTCAAGATCATGAAAAGAATTCGGCAACAAACACGGCTTGGTGGCTATATATTTTTTCGATAATCCCTTTCACTGATTGAATGTAGAGCTTCAGTGTGGTGCCAATCAACATCAACCGACAAAGCTAATTGGATAGGTACAAGTATTAGAAAAAATTATACCTACTATCTATATAACCATACATATATGTAGATACCAGGCACTGCCGATAAACCTATGACCTCCACTCGAGTGAAACCGCGCGGATACAGCTAGTAAAGTCGGTATTATTATGTTTGGGCTATTGAAGAATTGCCTTCGATTTTTATGCTAAGGACCTACCTTTAGTCACTTGAGTACAATGAGGTGGAGTATTATTTTTCTTCAGTTTTGCATCCTTATCTTCACCTTCCACAATGATTACCACGAACACCAGAATCAATGAATACGTATTCATTTTTCTTTTAAGAATGGTCTGTGAGCTGAGACACGTATTCCGGCGGCGACAGCTATGATATAACTAGGTACAATGTCGTCCCTCTTAGTACTAACTAGTATAGCAGTCGCACGCGATTTCGTCCGCATAAAGTTAGCTCTAAATTGTTGCATAATAAAAGTAATATACGTACAATCTTTGACAACCCATTTCAGGAATAGTTTTGAAAAACCCTGAAATACTCAATTCATTGTTTGCAATATTTACCTACCTACCTACTTGCTTTTATCGTTTCTGGCAAGTTAGAGCTTCAATTATCTACGTAAAATTAGTTGGAGGAGAGTTTGCTTGGTTGCGTGTCGTGTCACTGATTCTTTCTTGGTCATCTTGTATTAGGTCAGTGACCACGTTCAGGTATAGTGGCTCTGAAAAGGCCTATCTATGACCAAGGAGAAGAGTTGAAACAATGGTTAGATAGTGCGCATTTAATTTAATTTGCTTTTAAGAACAAAATTATTATCACTAATTCGTATCATTTTCATTAGCATTCAGAACATCTTCTTCGAACTTTTTGTTCAATGCCATCAATTCTTCAATGTTTTGCAGCAACTCAGCATGATAAAGAGCAGCCGTTTCTACTTCCATTTCTGCTGCAGTGACTAGAAATGTTAAAAATAAATGCCTGAATTAATTATGTATGTACCTTGATAATTGATAGGTTATGGTAAAAAAGTTCCAAAGATAATCTTACTCCTGAGATCCCTCACAATTTCCACATTTTTTTTTAATCGAGCTATGTCCGATTCCATTACATCTTGTACTTTATTGTAGAATTCATTGCAGGTCACATCTATTGCTATTAGTTCGGCCTTTTCGTTTTCCATTTTTTTACTTTTATCGTTGGCTCTGTCTAAATTGTGAAATGTTTGTATAGAATTACCGCGTAAAATTGTTTGACGAACAGGATATCCGTACATTTTTTTTTATGTTCTTTCTTTTCGGTATGTACCTAATGTACAAAATTACACCTAAGACATGGCTTTAGGGCTTAGGATGCCACGTCTTAGGTGTATTGAAAAATCACGTTAACGGCAAACATTTCATACTACTCAATTACAAGTTTTGTAAAAAAAATTAAGAGCACAACATACTTTGCAAGTTCCTGCTAAAAAGTCGTTTATCCGTGGAGATAGAATCCAATAGAAGCGTCTCGGTCCGTAGACCAAGAATAACATACTCTGTTTACGCCCCTACCCAACCAATGTGAGAATGGGACTGATCAATGTGAATAAAAAGACACGTTTCATCAATATATGGAGCCTGGGCCTGCACTGTGTACACTACTCTAAAATATGGCTAAGCAATAAAGTAAACGTATTTAATTGGTTATTTTATATAAATTGACTTCGTTCTAAGGTACATTAAGATTTTCTTCGACAAAGAGAGCAACACACCGCGCTACAAAAATATGGCGGATGGACGTGAGTGAAATGTCATTTTGACAACCTACATTTATCTGACAAAACAAAAACATCAAATCAAACAACATTACATGAAAAATATGTCAATGTCATGTCAAACGCCAATTATAAATCAACATGGCGGCCTTCAAATAGTGTTCACATAGTAAAAAACTTACCAGAAGAACTATTCTTGTACCATCGCATTTGTCTTCAAATTAATGAAATTGTATTTTTCTTGTAATCTCCTATTTTTTCCAAATTTTTCTATGTAGTGTACATGGACCAGGCCCAGAATGAAATGGCTCCTTTCAATATGCCATTGTTAGTGTCAAATCTATGTCAATGTCATAGAAGTCAGCGACAGATGCGCGAGACGTGCGCGGGACAAAAAAAGAAGAAGAGAAAGAAGGAAGGAAGACAGACATTGTTGTCACGCGCTGTACTTTGCTGTTGTCTGAATTTGTGGTGTAATTGATAATATTCGTGATTATTCAAGAATTTACTCATGATAGTGTTCTAGTTTATTTCGGCGTTCAGTTACCGGACTATAATCAAAATGATGAGCGACGACGATCGTGACATTGATATCGAAAGTGATGTGGGTGTTTTCCTGTATGGGCTGAATGTGATTCGCTACGTTAATTTTGATACTAATCCGTGGTTTTCAACATTTCAGGCAGAAAATGACTCTGATTCCCGAGCACATTCCAGAAATATACTTGGAAGTGGATATTACTCGCAGGTACAGCATTAGTCAGAAAAAGCAATTGGTTGCAAACTTTTTGCACAATGGTGTCTATTCTGTTGATGCATTATCCTTATTTATTACAAATTTGACAGCTCAAAAATTATCGCCGTCCTTGATTATACGGTGTATTAGAAAGGGACATCAACAATTTTAGCGCTGTCAAGTAAGTTTAGGATAATGCTACACAACACAACATATTCAACACCAATAATTTGTTAGTAAAATTGAAACATCTGTTCATGTAAATGTTTTATTTTAGGCCGAGAAACGCGCTCACCACAATGCATTGGAACGGAAAAGGAGAGATCACATAAAATACAGCTTTACATCATTACGGGAGGCTGTCCCCGCATTGCAGAACGAAAAAGTGGTATGTTGATTTCCCTAACTTTATCTTGTAAAAATGGCATACATCCTCATAGAGTTCATGGTCAACAACTAAACCAACAAATTACAAACAAGTGCATTAATTCGCTTCAGCAATAAGATTGGGCACATGCTTAGTTTGATTGAGGATAGTATAATGGTTGCCAACACAATCTAGGATTACATTTGTATATTGTTTATATTGGGATCAATAACTAAATCAATACATATTGTAGTCTAAAAATTTCCAGGCAAGCAGGGCCCAGATCCTGAAAAAGGCAGCTGAATACATCCAATTTATGAGAAGGAAAAATAATTCCCATATGCAAGACATTGAGGACCTCAAGAGGCAAAACAACCAACTGGAAAATCAAAGTAAGTCCCTTTTGTTGTTAAGTTGAAAGAAAAAGCCTTAAGGCTTGTTTTGAATTTAAGGTTGACCCCTGATAATCCGGCCCCAGTCTTATCTGCCCCCCCTGTAATGTACAGGGGGCTGTGGCAGCACTCTGTAGTCTGTGAAAGGAGCCATTTCATTCTGGGCCTGGTCCATGTACACTACATAGAAAAAGTTGGAAAAAATAGGAGATTACAAGAAAAATACAATTTAATTAATTTGAAGACAAATGCGATGGTACAAGAAGAAACAAATGAGATGGCGTTTGACATGACATTGACATATTTTTCATGTCATGTTGTTTGATTTGATGTTTTAGTTTTTTCAGATAAATGTAGGTTGTCAGAATGACATTTCACGCACGTCCATGCTCTCTTTGTCGATGAAAATCTTAATGTACCTTAGAACGAAGTCAATTTAAATAAAATAAACAATTAAATATGTGTACTTTATTGCTTAGCCATATTTTAGAGTAGTGTACACTGTGCAGGCCCAGGCTCCATATATTGATGAAATGTCTCTTGTTAATCTGGCACTGCCTTGCATTTTAATTTCCAAGTGTTCATTACGGTCTCACTACTGTACTGTAATTTGTTGGGAGTACCTAGACTTGCTTTGCACAATAACTTAGGTTATACTAAAGTACTTCAAAAAGGCAATTCTTTCTTGACTGTCAAATGGCTCACAATGGATTTACTTTGTTTTAGTTCGCGCCCTAGAAAAAGCGAGGCAAACAGGAAGCTATGTTGACGCCCATGAGCTAGGACTCGGCATCAAGTCCGAGGGCAGCTCACATGACACTGACAGCTCCGACGGAGAAGGCACCACCCGCCGAGTCAAGAAACTCAAAATTAATGGTGTTAATGTTTAAAGCATTGTTGACTAGTGTTTTGTTGGATGCATATCCTCCAATGCTGGCTTAGCTTAAATACAATCGGTATTTAATTGGTTGAAAGGTCTGTTCAAGTGATGAATCAACCAATGAAATGCTAGCAATTTAGGTAAGCCAGCAAAGAATCAGGTTTGCATGCAGCTTAAAAAAAATATTCTAACAACTGTGTCATTACAATGGCTCTGAGGTATTGCCATGGTCACCAATTGGGCATGGTTTGAATGAACATTGGAACAGCTCCGAAGTAGGCTCATTGTCCTGAGTCTGCTATGGGTACTTGTGCGATGAAATCATATTAGGTAATCATGTTTTGATCTGCATTTACAACTGGGTTGTAAATAGATGTCTATGTGTATGAAAGTGGCAAGCATAAGAGCATTCCTTGCTACTTGCAAGAAGAACCAAGGTCCTTAAAAGGCCCAAGGTCACCGACATAGCTCTCAGAATTAATTGAAATGGCTGTGGGCAGGCCATATAGCTCGCAGAACCGACAACCGTTGGGGAGTAAAGGTTCTCGAATGACGACCACGAACCGGGTGACGCAGTGTTGGAAAGCCCCCCCATCCGATGGACCGACGACATTGTAAAAGTCGCGGGAAGTCGGTAGGTGGAAAAAGTTCAAGATCGTTCGTCATGGAACTCTGGGGGAGGCCTTTGTCCAGCAGTGGACTTCTACAGGCTGATGATGCTGAATTTTATGATTTTATTTGTTGATTGATTATGAACAATGTATTTGAAGCATGTATTTGAATACATAATTATGACAAATATTCAGCCTTCAAATATATTGTTTTAAAATTCAAAAATAAAAGAAGAGGCACCTGGAGTTTTGGTACCATTTTCTTACAAACAAAGTACCTAATACTGATAAGGAGCGGTTCCGGCAATACGGCCGCAATTTACTTCTAGCATTCTTGGTTCATTGCTAACGTATGTGTTATTGTACTTACAAACTGTAATAGTAAAACATCAGTATCAGAAAAGCGAGAAAAGTGAATCCACTCTTTTCTTTTCGACACAGGCGCCTTAGTATGTTGACCTGAATATTAGATCATCTAACCCTTTTGTAAATCAGTAACTAACTTTATCGGCTCGATAACTCTCTCGCTGTCCTTTTCTAGCAATACTAAAGAAATAGGCGGACATACTTTTATCAAGCCTTTAAAATGAGTAAATGATTATGAAGGGTATTTAATGTGTAGAGTTCGATGTGTAATTTTTTGTTGTAAGATAAATATTTTTATATTTACGTAATAGATAGTTGAAAATACGACGTTTCGCTAGTTTTAATCCAAACATTGTGTTGCTAGTGATTTATCTTAACAATCAAAGGTAATATTATAGTTTTTAATACGTATAATAAGGTAATTTTAATTGAATGGGTTGTTAAAGTGATAGCGTGGTTTGAATGTAGTTTTCTTTCCATAATTATTTTTATTAATTGTCAACGTTTTCAGTTATAATAACATAGTTTTCTCCGATCATAAATCGATCTTAAAAAGCATATTTTAAAAGGAAACTAAATTTAAAACAGTAGATTTAAGCGTTAGTCTTCTGTAACAAACGAATGATGTTTGAATTTGCACGTTGTGATTCTTTATCTAACTTGTTTCTCTATTTATAAATGCGTAAGTGTGTTTGTTTGTTGGTTTGCCTACTTTGCCTTCTTTCACGTAACGACGGAGCAGAGCCGAAAACCCGGAAAGGGTCATCTGCTGCTGTGCCTGTGCCGCGCGAGCGAAGCCGCGGGCGGAAGCTTGTTAGGATTAAAAAGATTTGCACTTAATGTCTTCACCGGGTTAATTTCATAGAGTAACGAATAGTGTTGTGCAATATTGTATTAGGATCGCTGTATATTGGTGTATACTTATTTCGATTTCTGTAAATGTGCTTTGTTTTGGAAGACTAAAATAGTTTAAATCGTATATAATTATATGAATACTCGTTTATTTTGAGTGTTTCATTGTAAAATAACTACAATTTGAAAGAAACTTGTACAAGCACATTGAAAACATCGGTAAGGTTTCGGAAACGTCAGCGTTTCTCATCCCAGCACCAAAACTATCCGAAATGGTTTTAAAGGTGGCTTGAGAAAAGCTGACGTTTCCCGTAAGAAATCTTTCTGATGTAGGTATTAGCCCTGCAGCTAACCCTTTACCTAATTTTTCTATGTAGGCACCCACCACTGAATAAAGAAAATAGGAACATAGAAATGGATTAGTAGGTACAAAGTAAATTCCATAGTGATGTCGGATTTTGAGGCCCATCCAGCGTCAATTAGTATCTGAAAATATCGTCTACATACATACATAGGTACCTACTAATTTATGTTGTGGTTCGAAAGGTCACTTCTACTCCCGTACCATCGGTATTTTTTTTAGGTGGTGACGTAGGTTGCCATTATAATTGATGGTTCAATTTAAGTTGCTGAAACTTTTGCATTTGAAAGGCAATACGGTTTCATGGTAGGGGATATGCGTTGGATATTAGGGGATAGATATCAATAAAAACTCGATTAAACCGTGTTCAAACAGCATGCGATATGTCCTTGATATGTAATATAAAATTCGTTTCAAAATGAACTTTACCTCTACTGAATAAAGTTTATTTTGAGTTTGACATTTGAGAGTGCGCGCTATATCGCAAACTCAAAATTTACTTTATTCAAAAGATTACATATCGCACGCTGTCTGAACACGGCTTTAGATGGATAGAGTTCTTCGCCTAATCGCAATTCGAGTTTATTCGTAATTTTGATAATTGTTTTGAGTGTAAACAATGAACGCGAGTCTCGCCTGGAGATTCTCGCTTAGCGTGCGAGTCTCGCAACTGGGAGAAACTCTTTCCATGTAGGTAAATCGGTCTTAAATCCTCGTCTAAAGATCCAAGCATAAGTGCTAGCTTTACTGTAAGCGCAATAAATAAGTCATTCGTAATGTTAAACCAATTTACAAATCTCTTATTTACCTATAGATTGAGCATTAGCCTAGATATCGCGAAAGCTGCATTCTTTGTTTGAGCTCGACCGATCCGGCGTTGTTTGGATAAATGGCGCGTTTCTCTGCGCATCGCTAGTTCTGTGTCGGAAAATGTAAGCCTTATGGTAGTAAGATAGTGCCGCTTATATAGTTCCTACTCATAGGCATGCCTCATTATCAGTTATTTCTTATAAGGTAGAATGCTATAACCGTATTTTCAGCTAACAATGACTACGAAATATGAGAAGGTCCTACCTAGGGTAAGGTGGTGAGGGCCTGCTACCTGGGGCCTAAGCCAAGGTTCTGGTTAAATTAGGGGCAGCTGGTTTATATTGTTTTCTAATCCTTCGGTCCTATTGTGTCCATTTTTACCAAGGTCAACCACTTTTTACGCCTAAGCGTAACGTTCTAACTACTTAACTGAGGAGTAATCATACAACAGTAATAAAGTCAACTTATCTTTTTATTTATTGCTTACAATACATATTGCATTTGTTAAAAATTAAACATATTATCACGATTTTTACTGCTAAGGAAGAGTAATATCTATCAAAGACAATATAGTCGTTTTTTTTCTACTATATTGTAACTAATACATATGTAACGTCAACATAATTAATATACAATCATGAGTCGCTACGCTCCTTAAAATATTCCATTAAAAAAGAAGTATCACGATTTTACCGCTAGGGCATTAGGCACATTTGATTGCACTGTGTTGTGTAGACTAGATCAGATCTTCAAAGTTCTGGCTGTGGTAAATTCATGCATTTATATCCAGTAAGAAATCGTCGAAATCCAAAAACTTCAGTACTTGATTCTGCAACAAAGAAATGTGAATTAGCTTTTTATTTTGGGGCTACTTGTTGGTCTATACAAGGTGATTCATTATATGTATGCTATCTCGAAAAGGGCTTATTCTACACCTAATTTGCAATAAAGTTTTCTGAAACGAAGTTTGAAAGTTCAAAATTTTTCATAAAAAGCTCTACAACAAAACAGCTGTTTAGAGGTCAAATCCGTTCAAATTGAATGAATAGCTGATTCATCAAGTTTGGGGAAAAAAGCTGCAAAAATATGATGACATTTTACCTACCTACCAAAATAGAAGGCATAAAAGCTATGTAAAGTAGATTTGAAGACTCGCAGATAAGAATACACAAAGTAGACAAAATACAAATAAACTTACATCAACATGGTCCGGTTTGGCGTTTAAAGTTTCACTGCCATCTAGCCACTCGTTTATTATCCTCTTCTCTCCTTCAGCTGTTGGGAAAGCAATAATATGATTAATTACAAAGGATTAAAATAAATAAAAAAATAAATATTCCGGACATATCATGGCATAGCCTGTACTATGGGTACCAGAGAGTGATATACATAATAGATATATATTTAACACCCAGACACAGAACAAACATCTGTGTTAGTCACAAATGTTTGTCCAGTGCGGGAATATAACCCGCGACCTCTAGCGCAGAAGGCAGAGTTACTACCAACTGAGCTATGAGGCCAGTCAAATTTCCCAATTTGACTGGCCTTTGACATTTAGATTCCCTACATTGTTCTCATAAATATAAATAAGTCTTTCTAAGGACTTAGAAACACAGGTGGAGGAGGTGGTAGTGGCCTTGCCATCCGGAGGGCTGAATCCCGGTGCAGCAATGGATTTTCAATTCGGAAAATTTATGTGCGCTATACTAGTGCTATCGAAACCGGTGTCCTATATAACCGGTAAATGTCCTAGAACCCAAATATTCGAAGATATGTGACATGAGCACGAAAGGAGCCTTAGAGGCGCACTTTAATCTTTTCACTACACAGATTCTTTCACCGACGGTTATAGGCCCTTTTCAGGGCCACCATACCTCAACCTGGTCACTGACCTAATACAGGATGACCAAGAATAAGTGACACAACAAGCAAGCAGTAGGGGCATTTCTTAACTTACTCAGTGTTTCCAACAATGCGGTTTCAGTATGATCGTTGTAATGTTCTATAAATTCCTCAGGTATAGCAGTGAGAGCTGGATCGTTCGGCAAATTCCCGGGCGAAGCGTCCAATTGGTTTGAATCATCGGAATGAGGCTTCAGCGGCAGTGTTCCACAGTTTGATGATTCTGATGTCCTGGACGCATATGAAGTCGTGCATTCTGACTGCTCGGATACTTTCTGACTTCTTTTTCGTAGCCTGTACTGTATGGGTTCGGTTTTCACGCTTGCAGACCAGTCGGAGGCTGATAAATCAGACTCTGAGTCAGAATCGGACTCATGGGCGATCTTCTCGTGCACTGAGCTTGATTTAGATGTTTTACGCTGAAATGTAACAAAGAGTATCTGAGTATATGTTTTTTAATAATAATAATAATAAACTTTATGTATCAAAAAATGTAGTGTACAATGATATTGAACTTTTTTGTATCGTACGTACTGTTCGTAAACGTACGTTAACGTACTTATAGTAAGTATATAAAAACCCCCTTATTCATAATCACTCACTATTGGTATCGCCTCGATAAAAGTATCACCCTTCCGCCCGGTTATAATCTTACTACTTTTATTTATGCAAAGGTTTGGATGGATGGATGTTTGTTAATCACACCAGAATGGCTGAACGGATCTGGGTGAAATTCGGCACAGAGATATATTATAGTCTGAAATAGCACATGGGCTACTTTTTATCTTCGTAGGTACCACGCGAGCGAAGCCTTTGGCGGAAGCTAGTGAATTATAATAATAAGTCGGCCTCGTTCTTTTGTTTAGTGCTAGTAAAACATAGGGCGAGAGTTATTATTAGTTTTTAAATCTTTGTTATTGCAGGTTGTACTCACAATTTTTATGGACCTCTGAGCTTCGTTTTGTCTTGTTTGAAAATCGGACTCCCTTTTTCCTTTGCGATCCCTTGTATGAGTATTGGTTTCCATTGTTTGGGATATAGATTCGGTATCACACAGTTCTTCTGGATCCTGAAACGATATACTAGCTTAGAAACGGACATGACTAGAAAAATATGGAACGGTCAATTTTTTAAGGTCAAATTACTTACACAATTATCTGAATCTTCTAAGCAGTCTACATCAATATCTTGTCCTAAACGCGTTTGCAAGGCAGCAACTATAAAATAAAAACATACGAATAAGTACTATATATATCAAAAACTTCCTTGGTATAATAACAATAAAAATAATAGATACTTACTCTGAGATTCCAAAGTTTCGTTGGCGCGCCTCATATCTTGGATATCTTGAGGCAATTTCCTTTTGGCTCTCCTCTGAAGTTGACTGATGACCGTCGCCAGTAATTCTGCGTTTGCAATCTGCAAAAAGAAACATTAGTTGTTTTACATCGAAAGGTGAGTTCGAATAGAAATGATACAAGATAATTACCTACTATATTTTGTACTAATAAGCGCGTAGGTACGACTAATAGGTAGAGCAGGCGGCACAGTTTTTATAGCGGTCCATTTTGCGGAAAACTGGTACCCAATGCCTAAATACTCTACTATGTGCCTAGGGGGGGTATGAACTTCTCCAGACAATTGAATGTTAACAAGTAGTAATAGATATTCTGCGACACTTCTGCCGCACCCAATAGACGTCTATTGACATTATGTTATTCCTAAATACAATCAATTCGCATCTAACCCGTCCTTATACAGTCACTAACTTTATCGGCTGTATTTTTAGTTTCATCATCAGCCTGATGAAGTCCACTGCTGAACATAGGCCTCCCCCAAAGAGTTCCATGACGAACGGTCTTGAGCCTTTTCAATCCACCGACTTCCCGCAACCTTAACAATGTCGTCGGTCCATCGGGTGGGGGGCCTTCCAACACTGCGTCGTCTGGTTCGTGGTCGCCTCTCTTCAACCTGCTAATTCTGAAAGCTATGTCGGCAACCTGGGTTCTTCTACGGATTTTATCACGCAGCGAAACTCCGAGCATAGCTCTCTCCATAGCCCGTTGGGCGACTTTGAGCTTGTGTATAAGGCCAATAGTTAGCGACCAAGTCTCAGTGCCATATGTTATCACTGGCAACACGCACTGATTGTAGACTTTCGTCTTGAGGCCCTGCTACCTACTTAAATTTAGTAAAATGTGAACTTACCTGAGGATCGCAGCGCGCAGCATCAGCTAGCTGCGCCATCGCATCAGCTGTTTCGTTCCTTCTCTCTCTTTCGTACTGGGCATTGCGCGCGCGTCGCTCTTCCTGCAATGCAAAAACAAAATATTTAACTTTGCTTGCATGTTATACTGATTCATATCTTTCCTATATGGCACATGACAGGGATATCTGGGATCAAATTCACTATAGCCTCATAAATAGAAGTTTTAATAGTTTCGTTTAAGACACTAAACTTTTACTTGAACAGGTTTTAACAAAATATATATCATAGATAATACCATAGATAGTAAAGTACATTTTTTTCTATCATTACTAATATTATAAATGCGAAAGAAACTAGGTTTGTACTTCTTTGTATTTCATTTTACCTCTCACGACTAAACGGATCGTAATGAAATTTGGCAGAGATCGATTATATCCTGGGGAAGGACATAGGACTCATCTTTAGTCTCAAAAATAATAATTATCTTGAAGGGGTGAAATAGGGGTGGAAAGTTTGTATGGTCAATCCATAATTCCTCAAGTTATTGTTCTAGAATTCATTTTAAGGCAAATAAGCCTTTTAAGAAATAAAGAAATACGTGTTTCAGTTTATTTTTGCAAAGTTATCCTTTAACGAAAAATTATGAGCTTCCATATATATACGGGTGAAGTCGCGTGTAACAGCTAGTAGCATAATAAAAAACTTACGAGAGAAAGCGGGGTTCTGTTCTTCCCAGCGGGTCTACCACGTCTTCTATCGTGCTTGTCGGTAGAAAGTCCGGATTTTTTCTGTAAACACACCACAATATTACATCGTTTCACCAACACCAAAACTTTACACAACTAATCACAAGTAGGTATAGGAACATACCTGCATTTTCATCATTTTAGTCTCGTTTTATGAATTAGAACTAATAATATTTGCCTAACTATTTCAATCACTTCACAAAGATAAACTAGATCTCGCAAGACTAGTGCAAAAAATAGAATGACAAAAAATCCAGAGGACTTCGCCTTTATAAGCACTTTCTACCTGCGCATACGCCGCAAGCACCCCGAAATAGGGGTGGGGCTTACCCCTATTGTTTATTAAATAACTAGAATTTAAGGATTACTATTATTACTTTGGCTAGTACTTACATTTATTTTATGTTGCCAAGTGGGAACAACTGTTGAATTTGATTTTACATGTATTAATTTAATATCAATAAATAATTAGTTTAATTTGCATTATATCAATGCAAAATAAAATAATTATTTTTAGAGAAAGGTATTTGTAGAGTTCGCGTAGCGATACTGCTACGAAGCTCTACGAAACGTAGCATTTTTATTTGTTCTTAGAAATAATTAGGCGTTCTATTAAGATAACCGGGCGATGCAGTGTTGGAAGGCCCCCCACCCGATGGACCGACGACATTGTGAAGGTTGCGGGAAGTCGGTGGATGGAGAAGGCTCAAGACCGTTCGTCATGGAACTCTTTGGGGGAGGCCTATGTCCAGCAGTGGACTTCTACAGGCTGATGATGATGATGATTATTAAGATAAGATAAACTAATTTTATAATATGGCATATTAACGTCCCCATCATTTGCCGAAGAAGAGTTATGTTTAGCGCATATCTACAACGTGCTCCGTAACTAAATATACTATCCCGAACTATTCGATTAACAAATAAAGACGGTCAAGTGCGAGAACTCGCGCCCTGAGGGTTCCGTACCATGTGTCGTGGGTTCGAATTCTGGTAGTGCACCAGTGGTCACGATCTGAAAAAAAAAATCTAAGTGTAGGAATTGACAAACTTATATTTGCGCTCTAACTATATATTGTCGCTCACGTAGTCATTGTATGACATTGACCGTAAATATAACTTTGTTTCCTAAAAAACTTCGAAATTCCTCAATATCAGATTTTTCCTTTTAATTGTGTTACAAAAGCTCCTAGCATTCCAAATTTCAGAATTGTGAGGTAACTGGAAGTACCCTAGAGGTTTTTCATTTTAGCAATTTCCATACCAAAAATTATACAATCATTGCCATATCTTTTTAATGCATTAAGCTAGAGCTTTGATTTTTATACGGCACCATAAGCCCACAGACCTTAATAGGTGGTATAAATTTCAAGTTGACACCTTTAGCCGTTTCTGAGAAAAAGGGTCTTGATAGACGGACAGACAGACAGGCGGACAACAAAGTGATCCTATAAGGGTTCCGTTTTTCCAAATAAGGTACGTAACCCTAAAAGGAAAAATAGTAGCGGGAAAAAGCATTTTCTTTTGTTTTTTTATTCCAAATTGTTTTCTCGAACTTTTTCGAATCAGCTGTTTTTGGTATTTTTGTCATTTTAACAGCAGTTACACATCAAAATTGCTACCTTAATCAGCAAAACAGACGATTTTGGCATAGTGATTTTTCAATGAAAAATAACGAATTTCTAAAAGTCATAGAACAATTGCCAATTGTGTGTGTAGAATAAGCCCCTAGTATAAATATTATAAATTGCCTTGTATATATATGTACCTATTCTAGTATCGTTTTTTATAGTTCGACGAACCTAAACGGTAAGTTGAGTGAGTGATTTGTGGTGAAACGATATCTTTGGGTTAACAAAACTATAAGCCAGTCAGTAAATGCAAAACTATATTGAAACTAGACAAGTACCTACCTGAGATAAGTAGGTAAAGCTTGTTATTGCCCTTGCAATCTGTTACTTCTTTATGACTTAGCACTTCTATTGTTTTTTCTATTTGTTCCAGTTGCAGTATTGTGTTTTATGTCAGTAGGATACCTACTCGGTACTACAATAGGTATTATTTATTATGTGATGTTGTTTTACATTCTTGTTTAAATTATTTTGAAGATTATTTAAGTTATTACGCATACCTACCTCATTGATGCTTAAAATTTAATCACTTATATGACAGTACAGTATTAGATGACTTTTGTTACTCGATGAACTACACCTTCTATAGATAAGATACCTAGACTGCCTACTGCTACTTAGTTATTCAGCTCACTGGTTGTACCAACTTCTCCTGCCTCAATAACTTATAACCTTACAATATTGGGGTAATCTTTTATTGGCCTTATATCTATTACAAGTTTGTATTTGCCTAGATTTAAGTAAACGCTTCTGATTACCAAGAAACAAATAAACAAGATCATATTATCCCGTACCGATCAAAATGTTGAAAAGTTGAATTTTGGAGAGTCGTAGAATAAACTTTATAGCCCCTTTCGGGATAGCATACAATATAGCCCCGGACTGTAGTTTTCTCGATCGCATCGGTTCGTTAACGGCGAGAGCGGACTTAGTGCATATGTATACACTACCAATATCAGAGAATGAGCAATATCTTCGGTACAAGTAAAGTTTATAACATTTTGAAACATCCTACTAATATTATAAATTTGAAAGTTTGTGAGGATGTTTAGATGTTTGGATGTTTCTGGTTCAATCACGCTTCACCGATTTCGATGAAACTTGAAACATATAGAGTTCTTTACTTACATACCACGCGGCCGAAGACGCGGGCGTAAGCAAGTTTATTATAAAAATGCGATGATGTGTACTTTTTAGGTGTCTTTTTATGGGGCCTCGAAAAGTGTCTTGGTGACTGGTTGAGGTAGATGGTGGTAAAACAGCTTAGTAAAGCATTAGCGATAATAACCAGGCGCCAAGGTCGATTGCATGGACCTTGAAATATTAGCTTAATTGGATATTCGACGGACAGAGTACCTGCGAAGGATAAAGACTCATTAGGCACTGTTGCATGTAGCAAGTCCGTACCGTTGATTGTTTTTTATTGCTCTGTTAACTCCGTGAAGTATGAAATGTGGACACGTGCAATGCTTGACGTGTCGCTCCTGCAAGATTTCCGGGGATGTCAAGCCCTTAGATCATTTGCTGAAACTCACAGTGGTTTGTTCTATTTGAAGCTCACGACGTTCGACGTCTACTGCTGAACATAAGCCTTCCCCATAGATTACCAGAAACAATCATTTGGGGGGATTTGCCCATACGCGCCATGCTGGGCATGAGGGTTGGCTGAGATAAAGCTCTCGTTGCTGATAGGGAACGCTGCTGCCCTAGTTTTGTTTCCCATAGTCGCCTCTTACGACATCCACGGGTAGAAATGGAGGGGCCTAGTCTTCAGCCGGGGCCAACGCTGCTTTTATTTAATACCTGATTATTTTTTCCTTTAGGCCTCACCTTGTTCGATCGGCGCCACAATGAAGAGCATGTGCATATACATGTAGAGCACATGCCATTTTGTGAAAAAGGATTATCGAAAAAAATGATAGGCACCAAGCCGTGTTTGTTGCCTGATTCTTATAGGCTTGGTCGCGAGGAACATGCGTAGCTTCACCTAGTTTCTAAGAAGTTCTTCTAGTGAAGTGATCCTAGTGATTTTATAGAAATAAACACCTTTTTTATTATATTATTTTATTATTAAAAAAAGCTTTATATATCATGCTCTGGGGACTACAGTCGTGTACCTATGTTTTTTCTTTTCTCGCTGTCGCAGCCTCTCGTCACTCGGCCCAAACACAAAAGGTGACATACCTACGAGAACATTGGATACGTAAGTATTGTTCTGTCGTAGCGTAGGTTACATTGCAGTTGTATCGCTAACAAGCGTTCCTATGAGAGCTATAAGAATAAGAACATATTTATTTTGTTCTGTATTTCTATTTATTTTACTTACCTCCCCAACTTGTTACGTACGGGTTTCAGAGACGTAGGTAGGTACTAACCTTTGTTGAAAGTCGTTATGAGTTACTATTTCATATGAGTATTCCGTAGAGCATTCATCCCATCTTTGTATACCTAATACGGTTATCATCAGGCGTAATGCCATTAGAGGAAGAAATAACAACTCACCTAAACCTAATCTAACAGCGTATCACAAATCAGCCTTTAAGAAGGAAGGTTCTTACGTCTGTTATACCTAGAAAATGAATGCCTTACCCAAACAGGAGTCCATAATTAATAAACCTAGTTTTGTACCTATTTATTTTTTCCATTTGCGACGAGGCCTGTGCTATGGATACCAATGGGCTGGAAATGGATTATTCCCTAACTAACATTACAAATATAGGTATTTTAAACAATGTATAGTTTGTATATCAAAAAAAAGTTAATCAAGGAGGCGGGTATAGGGTGGAAAGGTTTACTAGTCCTAATTTTATAAAAGTTTAGCAAGAGGCTTTATTATTATAGATACCCGTACCAAGGTTACCGATAGCTCTCAGAATTAGCAAGTTGAAGTGGCAATGGGCAGGCCATATGGCTCGTAGAATCGACAACCGTTGGGTAATAAGGTTCTCGAATAGCGACCACCCGATAGACAACATTGTGAATGTTGCGGGAAGTCGGTGGATTGAGAAGGCTCAAAGCCGTTCGTCGTGGCTCTGTTTAGGGAGGCTATGTCCATCAGTGGACTTATTCAGGCAGATGATGATTATATAGTGGAAAGTTATCTGTGTTTTCATTGTTTTATTCCAAGACGCTGGTATCCACGCCTCGATTTGCCAGCCACTCTAGCATCGTCGAGTACCCCTCTTGCTTGTTAAGACAGTTATCCGCGTCAGTGGGTAGCGTTGCTAGCACATCCTTTGTGAAAGCAGCTAATGCCCCATCTTGACCAGCATTCTGATAATAAAAATGGTTAATTTGTTCATTCAAAACAATGGCAGTTATTATAAAGCTTTGATCCTGAAGTAGGTAAGATTTTTGAAGGTCAGAGCTTTGCTGTATGTAGCGCGACGGCCTTATCTTTTTGACATGAGAGCGAAGCTCAGCCATTCAAAATCTTTGCTGATGTGTATGAAAATCCCTAAGATTTGTATGATATTAAGCAAAATCGTCCCCTGTGTGAATAAAGTCTAACAAATAGACAGTGTACGTAACTTATTCATATATTTATTTATTTATTCATGTATTATTTTATTTATTCATAAATTTATTTATTAATTCCTATATTTATTAATGTATTGATTTATTTATTCATGTTTTCTATTCATATATTTATTCATGTATTTATTTATTCATATATGTAAATCCATATATTGATTCATTTATTCATTTATGAATTCATATATTTATTTATTTATTATTCAAAACAATTCCCCAACGCAGGCGAGGTTGGTAAGTCACACTTAAAAGTTGTTAACGGAACAAGCTGATGGTTATGTACATAACTTTGAGGTATTGCCACAGCATAAAGATTTGATTTATTTATTTATACATAATTTTATTCATATATTTATCTACTTATTCATATATTTATTTATGTATTTATTTCTTTACCAATATATGTATTCATATATTGATCAATTCACTTATTTATTCATATATTTATTTATTTATAATATATTAATTTATTCATATATGTATTCATATATTCATTTATCTTATGTATTATTCAAAATGATGCCACAACACAGGTGAAGTTGGTAGGTCACACTTTAAAGTTGTTAATGGAACAAGCCGATAGTTAGGTACATATTTTTTGAGTACCTATTGCCACAACATACAGATTTAGGTAGAGTATCTTTATTTTTCTGCGGCATCGTTAAAAAAATATGAATTTTTCATCTTAGTGCAAGCGACAGTATTAGTTAGATCATGGCAATTTCTATCTTTTACAGTCTTGCTTTAGAAAAATCAAGTATATTGATGATTCATTTTCCACACAGTTTTTCCTACCTCAATTTACATATCATTCATATATTTCAATTAGTATGAGATTTTTCACAAATAGGTACTAAAAGTACTAAATAAAGTGTAAGAATAAAAAATAAGTAATACAAGTGCTTACCGAATAAGTAACACAAGTGCTTACCGAATAAGTAATATAAGTGCTTACCGAATAAGTAACTATTGCAGATTTTACGACATAGTTCAGCAGCATGAACTCACACCGTAAGACACTGCCGCGCATGTCTTCTACCAACAACTCCTTAGAGCGAGCTTCCCCAGGAGATAAGTGGACAGTCGTCACATTGCTTTTCGAACAGGCCCCAAGGGAGTCGCATGCTTCTACCCATATTTCTGTTCCAATATCATCTAAGTAATAGGAAAATAGTAATGAAAAATTAGGACAAGTTTAATCAAATAACGGTGGAGGTATTTGCCCGGCCTTTGGGGCATAGAGCCATTTATAGAAAGCTTAATAGAAAGGTTATTTTTTGTAAGCTCTTGCATTATAAAAAAACATTACCAATGTAGGGTAAAAAGGTGTCCACAGTCAAGTACTCTAAATTAGACCCTAGGATAAGAATTTCGTCATTTCCAAGACTGCAAAGTAACGTGTACAACAGGGGTTTGTCTGGGTCTGATGCTGAAAGTCTGCCAATTCGGAAGACGGTCTCCATTGCGGTTCCAACTTCTTGTGATATCTAAGGATCATACATTTTTCATATAGCACGTTATTTAATAAACTAGGTTGTTTTATCATAAGTTTTAAAATTTTAATAAAACTTTAGTAAATCTAAACTATTCATAGAGTTTTCAAATACCGTAGTTTTAAGTACCGGTTCCATAATCTATATTCAATGGTCGGTCATATAACTTTTTTTGGAAACCAGCCAGTAACATTAAATTTTGCTTTTTTTTTTCAGAAAGTCTAATACCTTCTTGGTCTTTTGAAACCAGCCGGTGCTTTCAAATAAAGGTTATTATTTTCAGAATTATTCAGAAACTTTTTGCTGCAGTTAGATCATCTGGAAAATAGGTTGCTATTAGATTAGGTACTAAACAGTAAAAGTATGATAAAAACCTTAATATCTGCGACTACTGGTCCTGGATTCAATATAAAATTTATATCAGCATACACCATGCCTTCAGTTTTGCAGCTAAAGGTAAGTGAACATCCACATTCGGCCACAAATCTAGCTCTTCCTTCTGTAGCCTCCATCTCGGCAGTAACTTGTCTCCATTCAGTATCATTTGTATAGTCTGTGATTTCGTTAAGGAAGTTCTCTTCGAGGGAGAAGATTGTGATAGAGTCTGATAACGCTTCACCATGCTGCAAGTGTTTTTACCAGTGCGGTTGATGAATTTCGGGTTCGTTAGCGGCAGGACCATTGTGAGTAATGGATATATGTATTTAAAACTTGCTTGTACCCGCGGCTTCGCTCGCGTTATAAAAAGTATTCTAAATGCTATTCTAGGTAAATAACGTCCAAACATCCTCAAAAACATTCACATTTATTGACGTGCACTCAGCTCGGGAACAAATTTTCAACTGTCGCGCAATGGAAGAATTGTGCTGTACGTGTATCTACTTATGCGTCGCATAGGGAAGTCCTGTTTTCGTACTCAGATTATACGTAAACTAACAGACTTAAACTCATTGATTAAACTATACTATTCTAAGGGTACTTCCCTACAACATTAATATTAGATAGTTACCTTGCAATCATCGCATTCATCTTTTTCATCGAAAGAAGCCAAATACTCCTTAGTGGCGAAGTACCAAGTAAGAATGCAAGTAGGGGCTACATTGCTAGCGTTAGCTACCAACGATAATCTGCTTCTTTCGTTGAATAGCCGCGGAACAGGTTGTATCTGTAACATTTTGTAATTTTTTCTTTGTTTCATATATCTTTCATGGCGTGTTTCATATACTCTAGTGTTTGTTGGTCGTCGATTATTACCATATTAAAAGTCTACATAGAAGTTTAGTCACGCAGTATGAACTTACCATGCGCCTGGTACCTTTTTTACTATGTATTCGTGAAGTTCACTCACTTGTCCTTCTAGTTCTTCTTCGTTCCGGGTCTGGGTGTGACGACAGAGGGAATCCTAGCGTGGAGTCAAGACTATGTATGTGAATTTTGGGTGTTATTTATTTATTTATTCTACACTATACTAGTTCTTTCACCGACAGTCGGTCATAGGTTCTTTTCAGGGCCACCATACCTCAACCTGATCACTGACCTAATAGGATGACCAAGAAAGAATCAGTGAAACGACAAGCAAGCAACTCATTCAATTCTTTTTAGTTCAATTTCTACCAATTTACCTTAGTTCATTCCGGAGAATTTAAGCGGATTATCTTAGTTCGAACAGCGATACAATTGTATGTAGTTATTTTTAATTACCTGGATTACTGGCAGTATTGGTTCCACGACGATAATCGTGGCTTTCGCTGATCCTTGTTGGTCAACTACGTTCACAAGGAGTGTTATTTCATACCTGTGGCATAGAGTTCAAGTTGTATCTAATCATTCATGAGGAATTTGCTTAGTAGGTATAAAAGTTGTGAGAAAACTGGTCTCCGCCACAATGACGGCAATTATTTCGTATATTTTTAGATATTTGGCGCATCATATAAGAACGTATGGAAGGATTTGACAGAATCTTTTTTGCTTCGTTTACACATTTCCAACAAACTATATTGAAAAGACAGGACTTTATAAATGACTATCGGGTCAGCTAGTGTAAGGCCGATAATCGCGTTAATCGTGACCATCGGGCTTTACCGTCCAACATGAGATAGTCCTGTAGAAAACAACAAAGTTTCCGTTTCGGAGCTCTCAAAATTCTCGCACTGCTTATTCTGTTGTGTGCAGCTCCATTGAAACTAAAATGAAAACGGAATTTTAAATAAAAAGGTTTAGAAAATGTACAATGTAGTAGAACCATAGATACTATTCAAATCAATCTTTTTATCATCTTTATTACTAATTATTAAACGAAAGAGACATCAAGATTGCTAAGTTAAATAAATTTACGGATATAAAAAAAAAAAAAAAACAAAAGGTGAACTATAAAAGTATTGGCATAAAAATAATGCAATCGTGTAGTAATTTGGTATGTGTGGAAAATAATGAATTATTTTGCATACCGTTGGGGCGTCTTCATAATAGTCATGATTTTCCACAATTGCTTCCACTACGAATGCTTTGTCAATGGACACAAGTAAGACATCCACATTGAGGTAAATCTTCAAGCCCCTGTGCAAAACTTGAAATGGCAATTCAGTCTGAAAGTAATTAATGCGCAAAGCATCATTTGCAAACTAGGCAGCTATTTTGAGTGGCGGGAGTTTACGCTTTCTGCCTTGCAATACCGGCTTCTCTATACAAATTCTTTTTACCTATCTTTCATTGCTCAGCATACATTTTTCCTAATTAAATCATTTTTGCAGAACTTATTTCGATTTTCATCGTCGACCTCGGTAGCGTAGCGGGCAAGCGCCCGTCTGAGACGCATCGTACGTTCGATTCCCGCTGCCGGACAAATGTTTGCATGATCTACAAATATTTGTTCCTGGTCTGGGTGTTGTAATAAAATACCATGGTATCTACTCGTATTTTTGATAGCCACGAAACAGAGGTAGGGTCAATAATATGTATGTGACTGTTGGTAGATAAATCCTATATTTTACACATGAACTGCATCCTGAGCAGTCGAATAAGAAACAGGTTTAGGTTTACCGGCGCAAGTGAAAAATTGGGAAGTTTTGAATGGCATTTGCCGAAATCATCCTAATACCTGTGTAATGAGGCTGTTATTTCTGTACACCCGACACGTGACGTAGTAGCTCTCCCCAGCTCGCAGTCTGAACGGAGGGATATTCAGCCTCTGCCCCGATATATCGGCAACATTTATAATGTTGCCAGACGCTTCGACATTCCACGAAAACTGCAACACAAAGATACCTACTGTGAATTCTTTATGAAATATTGACTAGAAATTCTCTCAAAGCTTTGGTCATATTTCGTGCATTACCTCGTGTAGTTACATTGTTTTTTGTTGGTAGGTATATATTTAGCTATGGCCTGTTCGCCATTTGGAAAATTTACGAGCGTCAGAGCCAAAAAAAGGAAACGTAATGCTATGTTGGTCGTTGAAGCCGTAAAGGTCCTACATTTCACTTTCAAGGAATCCACTCCATAGCCGGCCTCGTGAGTAAATTTTTGCATAATCTGCAAATATTTGTTCCGACCCTGGATGTTGTGTACCTATGAATCGTAGTGTGGGATCGTGTTATGAATATTTGGTGTTTATTCAAATGAAAATTGGGTGCCTTTGGTGTGTAAGGGTTTCTGTTCGGAACCCAAGCCAACCACACCGGCCCGTGGTACAACCTGCCGATCACTGACCGCGCCACTGACCCGCACTGGACCAGCTTGGTGAGTTATTGCCCAACCTCCATCACATCCCCTATGATAGGTTATTATTATTTTTTATTATTTATTTATTTGAACGTAAATACATTGATACAGGATACTATTTAGAAAACTGGAAATTGCAGAAGTATAGACTGTGTCGCAATTTCCAGTGGAGGTAGTAGTAATGTAACTCTTTGGAGGATGCAATGCCTATCCGGCAGTGGAATTCTACAGGCTGATGATGATGATGTTGAAACTTACGTAGTAATCTTGAGTGGGACTACACGTGGTAACTTCAGCCACTAGAACGTACTCCATATCCGTGAATATTTTTATGCCCCCGATGAGAAACACCGAGAATTTATCAGAACGGCCATCCACGATCAGCTTCTGGTCACCCTTGATGTTGTCTATATGGAATGACTTGGTGGTTCCGTTTTGGTCTTCTGAATCTGATGTACTTGTGACGTTGAACATATAGTCGACGCCGCCAAGGAGCTGAGAATGTTGGAGGCGGAAGAAAAAACTTATCAAAGAACATAAAATACAAATTAGAGTAGGTGGATGTCCATTCGGCATCACACTAACATACCCACTTAGTAATTATCAATTTGTATCCTTTATTATTATAAACCTACTTGGGTACCGCGAGTGCCCGATGGATGGACGTGATTCGATGAAGTGTGGTGAAAGGCATATGTTTGGTAAAGCATATATTGAGAGGCAAAAAATACCCTGGTTTTATTAAAAAAAATACCCAAATTACCTGTGTATTATTGATGACATAAGCAAACGGATCAGGCTGTGGTCTGTTCAGCTGTGATTCCAAAGCCCGCACCGTACGCCAGAGTAACAAGGTGAACCGCTGCGTAGGCGCATTGAGCAGAGCCCAGCGCACGGTCCATGTGAATTTTAAATCATTTGCTTCGGTTTGAAGTCTTGAAATGTAATAAATATAAAAATCATTAAAGTCATGAAACAAGAGGTAAGGTGAGAGAATAACTTTAAGTCTTAAAGTACATTCTATTGATTTCTACTTGAGCTAATAACCATCGGCTATTTTGGGAAAGGTTGGTAATAATACTATCATGACAATCTATGCACCATCGGTGCACCTACTAGGTACTAAAGTATATTCGATTTTCCAGGTAATTGAAGGTTGACCATTAGGTACCTACCTACAAACCTACACGTCGTCGCATGACATTGAACAAGCCCCGGCCTTCCCAAAGTTCTCTGGGGAAAACCCGTCTGCACTAGGGCATGCGAAAACCGGGTTGTATCAGAAACCCGGTTTTTGCGAGTTTCCTTTATTCAAAGCCATTATTATTTAAATATGTTTACTTAATTAATGTGGTATACTACGTATATACTAACCTAATTAGAAATGATCGTAACAGATAAATTTTTAACATAAATACAAGTCGTGTATACAGCATTCTTGATCAATCCACAGTGATTACTTCAACTGTCACTAATACCTATTGGTACTAATCGATATAAAAACCGAAAAAGCCGGTTTTGCCATCATAGTAAAATCGAATTTCAAATCAGGTGACCCGCTGGTTTTACGGTTTTCCGGTTTGCATGACCTAGACTGCACTAGTACTATTAGTTCCAGACTGAAGCCCGTAATGAAACCCAGTGTATTTGAGAATTAAGTACATGTTTGTTCTTACTCACGAATAAATAAATAAATATTCCGGACATATTCACACGGTCAACTGATCCCAAACTAGGCATAGCCTGTACTATGGGTACCAGAGACTGATAATAGATAAATATTATTAAATGATAATAGATAAATATTTAACACCCAGACACAGAACAAAAATCTGTGTTAGTCACAAATGTTTGTCCAGTGCGGGAATCGAACCCGCGACCTCTATCGCAGAAAGCAGAGTTACTACCAACTGAGCTATGAGGTCAGTCTAATTATCTATTTTCTCTGTAATCTGTTTCATGATGTTATTTTTTGGGGTTTTAGAAAACTATTATATTAAAATTATACATAACAATTACAGAAGTGTTTTGACAGTTTGTTACCTTAATTTTACTTCATTGATCGCAAAAAGATAGTTACTTACGTAATAACGATGTGGTCCGGTTTTTCGATGACGGCATTTTCATCTTTGGGGCATACGATCTCCGGAGCTAGGATGCGAAAGTTAGCTGCTTCTCCTGCCTTAAAAAATATGTAACATAATTTAAGTAATTATGAAACTCAATTTACTATAAATTAAAGCAAATTCTCAGACACCCCTACTGATGAATAATGAAAATAATTGTAAGCGTTAATATTTCTTTTCGTTAGTGATTATTCGGGAAGTAGTGTTGAGCCGCAAATAATGAGGTAAACATGCCTTGCTTCCGCTATTTTTAATTATTATCTACTATATTAGATTTTGAATAAATTGTTTACACATTTTGTATATTTATAAAAGAGACGTTCCATCAATATATGGAGCCTGGGCCTGCTCTGTGTACACTACTCTAAAATATGGCTAAGAAATAAAGTAAACGTATTTAATTGGTTATTTTATTTAAATTGACTTCGTTTTAAGGTACATTAAGATTTTCTTCGACAAACAGAGCAACAAACAGCGCTACAAAAATATGGCGGATGGACGTGCGTGAAATGTCATTTTGATAACCAACATTTATCTGACAAAACGAAAACATCAAATAAAGCAACATGACATGAAAAATATGTCAATGTCATGTCAAACTCCAATTATAAACCAACATGGCGGCCTTCAAATAGTGTTCACATAGTAAAAAACTTACCAGAAGAACCACCTTGTACCATTCTTGTACCATCGCATTTGTCTTCAAATTAATGAAATTGTATTTTTCTTGTAATCTCCTATTTTTTCCTAATTTTTCTATGTAGTGTACATGGACCAGGCCCAGAATGAAATGGCTCCTTTGTATGTTTGTATAATTTAATAAATTTGAATAACGGTAAGTCGTTATTCATAAATGTAAAAAGTTCAAGCGTAATTAGTAAAGGCTCTATCAGGCCCCCAATTCTACTAATTCAAAGACTTGAAATGAAATGAAATAAATAAAAATAAATAAATAATGACACATCAACAACAAGATAATAACAAGTAGGTACAATACCGGCAGCTATATAACTATTTCTTTTAGCACTATGTAGTATGGTAATAACAGAGGTTTAGATAATTATAATAACAGTAGGTACTGATGCACCTTATAAATAAAAGATGCGCTATGAGCCTGAAATTAATGAACTTGAAAATGATAATTGCATAATAATGACCGCACCATTAAGATTCAGTTACGATTGTCGCCACCTTCGTTTCTTTGATTTCATTGGTGCATTGGTTCCACAATGGCTGCCATTGATATACGACTATGATAGCAGAATACCAAAAGTGTCATTGGCCATTTTGCCATTAAACCATTGTTATTTTGAAGCCATTGAATTAGTAGAATTGTGGGCCAGAATAGACGGAGTTGGTAAACAAAATTAAGCTGAGAGTAATCGGATCAGTTAAATTGGTTATCGATTTGTACGATGCACTCAATGGATCATTTTATTTTCCTTTCTATTTTATTTTACAATACATTGGTTAATGTATATGTTTTAATGAATATAATTCAAGTCTAATTCAACTCAGAAGGTACTTTGTGTTTTTTCAATACCTATTCCGTATAGTAGGTAGGTATATATGTTTGTAGGTACGAGTATGTGTCTTCCTATAATAGGTAATATGTGTAAGGTGATTTAGCTTTTGATATTTCCCTTAGACTATGGTAGGAAGATTTATAATTTTTATCCGCTAGTAGTCAAGTCAGTTGAAAAGGTGTTTATTTCAATAAAATCAATAGGATCACTGAAAAGAAAACAAGAATTGGTGCCTATCATCATTTTCCACAAAATGGAATGTAGAGCTTCAGTGTGGTACCGATCGAACAAGTTGAGGCTTTAAACTAAAATAATAAGGTATTAAAAATAAAAATATGTAGATATTACAAATGATAAGTAAATTATATTACCTACATACATAGGTATGTTTAAACTAGGCTACGTACCTATTTGGTAAAGGCCTGATTCAAACGAAAAAGACTTACCGCATGTCGAAAAGCGCAGAACAGAACAATAAACACCCGCGTATAGTCTACGAAGAGCATTTTTCAGTAATTTCACCTGAACTACTGCATTGTTTTTTTATTTAAAGCTCTCACAAAAAACTTTGACTCGCCTCCACAAAAGAGAACTGCTGAATGGGAATGTTGGTTTCGTGCTCTATTTTACCTTTGCATGTCAAATACAGAACTCAGGCAACATAGGTAAAGCTAGACTCTGGTGCAATTAATTGTTTTATGTGGGCTCAGCGTAAATAGGATCGATAGCTAGTAATAATAGGTACAGGTATTAGATAATTACGTTCTGTAACTTTGTAATAAATAATACGCTTATAGCTTAGTAAGTTTAAAGTTAGTTTACTAAGCTTACCGGTTATATCCTGACCGATCTAAGAGTATCTAGAGCGAAGACGGTTCGAAAGTGTTTGTCGCATTGCAATTGCGCCCGTCGTCGCCTGCAGGCAATTAAACCGGTAAATTGCTCTTAAATCCAATAAACTGCGTGTGCTGTGTGCTCGCAGCCTCATTATGCTTCTGTAAGATAATTAACTTTATAATCGTGCAATGTACAACTGATGAGTCGTAGCAAAGATAATGTAGAAGATTTTTGTTTTGTCGCAGGTAACGAAAACTATGATATTGCGTTGTTCCCACAAAAACATAAGCTACATTTACAATTGATTTTTGTTTTGACGTGGTTTTTTTTCTTTTAAAGTAAGCCATTTTCTATCACTAGATTTCGAAATTCGTAAATCGTATTTCCAATAGAATTCCCTATAACTTATTACCTACCTACCAAAATAGCCTCTACGAGACTCTCCCTCAAAGCAACTCGATGGAAATTCAATTGAGATTTATCTCAATAGAAGAAAACGAATCGAAAAAGAACCTTAATAAAAGATCTCATTAGGACGTATTTGCCCAACAGGAGTGAGGTCCGCTGAGTGCCCTCAAAGTCCTCAAACCCGCATGTTAATGTATCCTGCAGGTTTACTTAGTCGAGATAGTACCTACCTACCTACAAACGAATTTCTGACTACAAAAGTAGTCAAAACTAAAGTGCCTCTTTGAAGCAGTCAGCAGTTAGCATAAAATCTAGGTAGAGATTCGCCTTTACTACCTATGGTAGATTTCTAATAGCGACCACGAACCGGGTGACGCAGTGCTGGAAGGCCGCCCCCACCCTATGGACCGAAGACATTGAAAAAAATTCTGTCATTAGCGAACCATGTTTGCATTGTCACATAATTAAAAACTTGTTTAACATTTCAGCCTACAAAGAAACATAGTATTTATTCAGTTTCTGGGAGTGCCAACATAAATCCAACAAAACAAGTTGTGAGACTTGTCATATGACAAGTCTCGAAACATTACTTGTAAGTTTTTTTTTATTTTTTTTGGCATTCTTCCTTATTTTTATAATTATATATTATATTTCTGCTTGAGCGTCACGTCATTTTATGATAAAAACTATTCGGCGTTAAAGCAAGCTTTTGTTGCAGTTTAGTTGAAAGAAAATAATGAACGCTTCTTCATTGTAGTTACCTACGCTTGTGTAACGCCAACGCTCCCTTCAATATTTAGAGGAGGGGCGTTCAGTGTTAGATTTGACGATCTCACTCTACCTAAGTATTCGAGGCCCTTTTTTCATCTAGAGTTCTAGTCGGTACCTACAGTATATTTACTTTTACTATGTAATATTTATTTGAAAAATAATAAATGTTTATTACGGGGTAGGCAATTGAGGTAAAACTGGGTAGGTAAATAAAGCAATAAATAAACAGGTTCGGTACAAAAATCGAAGTAGAGCTTCACGCATGTGCCGTCATCAAGATTCCGAGTGAAGTTAGCGCGGGTGCCCAGACCTGCCGACGCCGAGCAATTACGGAAACGCCCGAGCAGTACCGAACGGGCCACTTGGAGGGATTCACGCTCGCCCGGCCGCGGAATTATTGACCATTTCCTGCGATTATTCCTGCTAAAACACAGTCTGCCACTAAAACTGCCAGCATAAAATGAAATAACAGTGATTGTATTGTGATAAAGTGATAAATAACGGTACAATAACATATTTATGGCACCTATTGTGTAATAGACATTATTGTAATAGTGTAGTGTAGCATCGCTAGCAACGACTAATATTCTACGATAATTAACATAAACAGAAGAAAACGAACAGCATCAGTGACGTGCGGTGTTAACAAGAAGGCGTTAACTGTATTAAAATCGAGGCTAAGTAAGGATTTGATGAGATCTCCCTTTGGAAGCATAGTGAGAAAAATGCCTATAACAGTTCACGAGGACATAGCTCTGCTTAACATGATGTCTTCAGACAATTTCGAGGATGAACTAAAGAATGTACAACTGCATTATCCATCGGAAAGACGGCTCCAGAGCGACGGCGCATGCGTGGAGGAGCGGGTGAGGACTTCCCGCGGGGACATCTTGGTGGCCGTGCGAGGGGACCGCACAAAGCGCGCTATACTCACCTACCACGACCTTGGTCTCAACTATGCCGCCAACTTTCAAGCTTTCTTCAACTTCGTCGATATGCGAGCCATTTTAGACAAGTTCTGCATCTACCATGTCAACGCACCCGGCCAGGAGGAGGGAGCGGCTGCGCTCCCGGAAGATTACACTTACCCATCTATGGATGCCCTTGCTTCGCAAATCGATTTCGTCCTTGGCCATTTCGGTGTAAGATCCTTTATAGGTTTCGGGGTCGGTGCGGGTGCCAACATATTAGCGCGTTATGCGCTTAACAATCCACAGAAGGTAGACGCTATGGCTCTGATTAATTGCACGTCCACCCAAGCTGGCTGGACCGAATGGCTTTATCAGAAAATAAATACAAGGCAGCTGCGTTCCAGCGGAATGACTCAGGGTGCAGTGGATTATCTCATGTGGCACCATTTTGGACGCAGCACCGAGGATCGAAATCATGATCTGTCTCACGTCTACAAGGAGTGCTTCTCCCACGTGAACCCCGTTAATCTGTCAATGTTTATCGACTCGTACTTGCGACGTACGGATTTGGACATTGCGCGCGAAACAAAGACAATAAAAGTTCCCGTCCTGAATATAACCGGCTCTCTGTCCCCGCACGTGGATGATACCGTTACTTTTAATGGGCGCTTGGAGCCCTCTAAGACTTCTTGGTTAAATATATCGGATAGCGGTATGGTGCTCGAGGAGCAGCCGAATAAGATAGCGGAAGCATTTCGCCTGTTTCTGCAGGGCGAGGGTTACTGCAGGTAGTCGCGCTACCAACAGAACAGAAAATAACGCTACGTTACTCAGTAGATGCACACGTTGCTTACAAACACGCGAGCTTTACACTGTTGTAGACACGTTGAAAATGTAGACGAAACGATCTTTTTTTAGATATTTATGAAATTAAATTATTTTATGGCTTAACAGGCTTTTTCTGTCTTCTCACCTTTGTCTCTGTTACTTAGACGCACCCTTCTTCCTAATTTCAAGTGCTATGTACATAATATACACTTGGGCTTCAAAACTGAGATTTAGAATAACAAGTGGAAGTTGGCTTTACACTCTTTGGTGGATGATGGGCCTTACTGTAGCATACACGTACGACCATAGGTCTTACACCGAAGGCCAGTAAAACCTACACGTCATTACTCATTAGTGTCTTGACTTGACTTATTATGAATAAGAGGTTTAGGTAAGTCATTTATTACATAGGCTTACGCAAATCCTATCGGATGATACTTCTAACCTCTGTAATAAACTTATGTAACCGTAATACAACCTTTTAAGGGGTAGTCAGAAAAACTTCGCATTTTAAAACAGTTAACAATCTAAAAACTGTGTGCAAAATATGGGCATGTGCCAAATGTTCGGACGTGCCTCTGACTACCTCCCTTAGATATTTTCATGATTAGGATGGCCTAGGAGGATCTTAGTCTAAGATCTTCCTAGGCCATCCATGATTGGTTGACATCCTACTAGATTCTAAGAGGATGTCTACCAATCATGGAGATAAAAGTTGTGAGCTGATTTCATTCTTTTCGTTAAATTTTTTCATCATTCTAACAGACAAGAAACCAATCACTGCCCTTAAATTAAAAATAACCATTCAAAATCAAGACAATTTTTTTTTAGAAAAAAAATTCTTTACCTATTTACCGAGCTCCGATGTTGGTTACTTATTGTAGAGGTTTATGCAAAAGGGTGCATGCCAATGCTACACGGAAACGCGAAAAACAAAACCTTTCAAAGCTGTAATTAATTTTCGATTCGCGCTGAACACTCCATTCGTGTTTTTGTTTGAAAGCGTTTTTCCGTTTTTCATGTACAAACGTGGACGCCACCCAACCCCTCCCATTGGGGAGACTAGTTAAATGGACTCTGTGCACGAAAGAGTCGGGCTTAACCCCCCTTTTAACTGACCACTGGGTGAACGGATTATGATATATTTATCAGAAATAAAAAAAGTATTAGCGTCGACTCTAGCAAGAAAAAGCTAGTTATGATTTTTAATGTTGTTCCAAACCAACTACTTAGGGAAAATAACGTAAGTATTGCTTCTGCTGAAATTGCAAAGTAGCAGGTAGGTCAATAATTTTGATTTGTAGGCCACTTCAGTGACTTATTTCCTCATTGGGCCACTATAGATTTCCTTTTTAAGATTAATATCTATTGTTGTGATCCGAAAGGCTGGTAATCTTCCGACTCGTATTTAGAATAAGACTATTAAAAGTAATAACGTAACTTTATCTGGAAGATCTAGTTGCAGATCCAGCGATAACCGTTACGCTGTATATATTTTAGTGTGTAAAGGTTCTACAGTTGCCTGCAAATCAAACTGGTTGACTGTACCTACGTAGTTCAGTTATAGAAATTAATTTGCTCCCTCGAGCAGGCACTAGCTACTTATTTATGTCTAAATTCCGTACCTAAGTAATGTTTTATTATGAAAATTCTTCTGATATCTCTTAACTGATTAAATGACAAACAAAGCAAGCGTCCTGCATAACCTGCTCTGCTATGCCAGTCACTTGTCTTAGCTCCATTGCTCTAGTAATGTCCGACTGACTAAGAAAAATTGGGTCAATTATTTGATGACCTGTCTGAATAAAAATTCAAAATTTTTGCTATGCAAATTTGGCGGTGATGCCAGATTTAGGGCGAGGTAATATTGGGAATTTTGTCCGGGATTGCGTTCCCGGAATGCTTTATATTGGCATCCTCCCGGCCGGTGACACAATGTTGCATTTTTCCAACAGACATCGAAGGGTTGCTTTGTGCCGTGAAATGAAAGTTTTACCTTTTTCCACATATTTCGAGCTTACCTTCGAACCAAATTCTACCTTTACAAATTGAATTTTGTACCTGTTCGTAAAATATTACCTACATTACATGTTTGGGATGTCAATAAGTATAATATCCTAGATTAATCTTTGGTATGATATACAAATTTAAACAATACCGTATTTATGTAACGACCTCGTTGTGGTTTTATTCCCTTTGCTCGGTGGCATAGCGGCACCCGTCTAAGACGCAAGGGGGGTTCGATTCCCGCTGCGGGAAAAATATTTGCATAATCTGCAAATATTTTTTCCAGGTATCTATGGGTATTGTGGTATCTGATACCTACGATACAGTGATTCCTAGTGTGGGGACTATGTACGTGATTGTTGGATATTATTGTTATTATTAATGTTAAAGGTAGGAATGATGGGTAAGTATGGACAAACTTCTGGAACATCGATATTCGATCCGAAGGTCTTAGGTCCAAATCCCGAACGTGCACCAATAGATTATTCAATTCGAATAATTCACGTGCATTCATTAACACGTTCTTATTTCGGTGAAGGAAAACGTAGTGAGGAAACCCGAGAACTATTTGAGATGATCTCAATTATTTGAGACGTCGTTATAGTTCAAAATCTTATACGCAAACATCAAATAAATCACAACTTAAATTTAAGTGACGTTTCAGTATTCGGGCATTAGTCAGCTCCTCACGTATTGACCATGTCTTTCCTGTGGATGAGGCGGATTAGGCTGAGAGGATGTTAGGTATATGTGCTGGACCATCTAATGTCCCAGGCACTATAGCGTCCTGTTAGTGAGTAAATGTCCCACCTGACGCTGTATAAATAATCTAGAATAGATGTAATAAGGTCTTACTTTGTGTTTACACTAGAATAAAAAAACATTTTATTGCGATAAGATATAATTTACATCAACCATAATATTTTCACACCGACTAGCTTCATTATTCGTTATGTACACATACAATTATATTGTCATTAAAAACATCAATAAAAATTGACTAGAGTTCGTACGATATCTACAAAATGTATTTACAAATAAGCTCCGAATTAACGTAGATATTTCATATCAGTCTGCCTATAGTTAAATATTTACAGTTAGAGACAACATTATAAATTATCCATGTTAAATTGAGTTATTGTTCAGGCTGAACTAACGCCAGTTTTGTTGGTCAGTACAATGTCATTAATTATTTTCAAGTTTTCCTACTTGCTTGCTTGTCGTGCCACTGATTCTTTCTTGGACATCCTGTATTAGGTCAGTGACGAGGTTAAGGTATGGTGGCCCTAAAAAGGGACTTTAATATCCTTAGCGTTTGAGTGCACTAATATAGCGCACATAATTTTCCGAATGGAAAATCCTTGGTGCACGACCGGGATTCGAACCCAAGATCGAGAAGGCGGGGACACCAACACAGATTAGTGAAAGAGTAAATAAAGTACATAAATTAATATCTATTTGGATATAATATTATCACACAGAACTTGCTAAACTGATACTCATGACTGACATTGGCTGATGTCTTGAAATAATAGATCAAATAATAGGATATAATAACTTTGTTATGCACCCAAGTTTGTTTTCGTCCACACATCGTTAGGCACAAAAAGAAACATTTTATACGGTAAAACCACTTCTAAGAATTATAATTTTGAAATAAGAATACAGAGTATTCTGAGTACAAAGCTTTTAATTCCCAGAAACTCACTTATAATATCATCGGACAATTTGCGTCCCACGTCGCAGTTTCTACGTGGCAATTAATTTGTTTTAATTATTATGTATGTTAGTCTTTAAGTTATGTATTTGTATATGGGCCGTAGGATAAGTAAAATGTCATCTGTGGTTATTCTATTGTTTGACTGAAATAAAGTTATAGTATTATGTATTGTACTATCACTAATTTATTCGGCTCGATATAAGTATGGCCGCCTCTTACTCTTGATTACTTTAAGAAAAGGACAGAGAAAGTGTCATCGAGTCGATAGATTTAGTGACTTATTAAGAATATGTAGGTACTTATAGTAACGATCATGATTAATAAAGGTAAGGTACATAGTATTTAACTAGTTTTTAACGACGTATTATGTAAGTAAGTTATATTGATTTGGAATCATAGTCACGTTAATCCTATTGTAAAGGTAAATTGCAAACAAATGGATCTAACTAAAATACAGACGAATTACGAACCTCCTCCTTTTTTGAAGACGGTTAAAAATGGCAGTAGAGTAGACATACCTACAAGTCATTAATTAATTTTAAATACAATAATTCTATACAGTTTTACAGACACACAACTTTAGACTTATGAACGCAATGAATTATTTTTGTCAGTTTATTGCATCATGGAAGGGCCTATTCTTCAGCCGGGGCCACCACGGCCACTCCATATCTACCTATCCGCGGATGTCGTAAGAGGCGACTAAGGGAAAAAAGCTAGGGGATGGGCAGCAGCGTCCCTCATTTTAACAACGATAGCTCTAACTGCGCTCGCCAACCCGCATGCCCAGCGTGGTGAGTATGGGCAAATCCCCCCACATGATAAGCTCGCTCTGTCTGTGGGGGAGGCCATGTTCAGCAGTGGACGTCGGACGGCTGAAATGATGATGATGATGATGATTGTGTCATTAATACAATTATCTTAGTGGGATGATTATTTTATTTTCGGGTATATTTTTGGTAAATTTTCATTTAGATTGTTTGATGGAAAAAAAGCTGTACGATTTTATAGGAAAATGATTAAAAATATATTATCTTTTTCTTTATATTAATCACCAATTAATCTGCCTGAATCTATGGCTATTTCGAAGGGTAATAGTAACAAAGAATCGAATGTGACTTGTGAGCATTTTCGATAAAATTAATGTCAGGCAGTTTTCAGTGTGAGTGGAGTGAAAGCATATTAAGATGCTCGCTCTAAGTAGAGACAGATACATGCATAAAACCTCACCTATTTCACAGAGGAGTAGGCAGAGACCAAGGCTTTCCAGTTGCTACGATCCTGACATACCTCTTTTGCTTCATTCACTCTCATCACATTCCTCAGACTTGCTCGTCGGTTAAGGGTACTCTTGACCTGGCCTTTTCCCAAAACGTCGCCGATTTGGTAAATAAACCTACGCCGAGGTCTTCCCCTTGCAAGGGTCCCATTCACACTCGCCATATTATACAGATTTAAGTAGATACAGAGATTCAAAAATGATCAAAAGTGGGCTAATGCCGACTATAACGACCAAGGTCTGTCTGCCGAAGATTTATTTGTTTACAAACTGAAACAAAGGCGATAGTAGGCTAATGGACAAAAGTGAGTTTACGGCTTTGACCAAAGTCACGCGATTTGAGAACACTAGGACTGGTATAGGTCGGTTGACCGGTCAAGGTGAGGCTATACCTCGCATTCGTAAATACTATGTGGTGCGAGACGTTATTTATCAGATTAAAAACACGAATACTTAGATCTTTCATTACAACATAAAATAGTTTTTTTTTCTTTTTACAAAGCAGAAAGTAAGATTGAATAAAGCCTTTGTGTTGACAATACTATTATTTATTTCGTGGTGTGGATCACAACAAACACATTGGTAAGGATTTCAGAGGATTATTACAATAGGAGGAATATAAGTAACTTTGCCCTGGATATAGGTGCCTTAGATAGACCTTGGATAGGCCTTGGATAAGCCTATACTTGTATTTTCATCAATAGTCAAAACTCAACCCACTACAACGGATCACAATGTGAACGTTTCCATATCGACACGAAATATTTTCTAAACCTATTAATGTGAAACAAACCCCACAACACCGTGAAGTGCCATGACCGGACCGACAGCGAATTCACGAAGATTATAATGATACTTTCTAGTGGGCACAGTAGTGTCTGGCCGCGTCCGTTAAGTGTCTGATATGTCATAGCACGGGTAATACGTTGTAGTGAGTAAAGGCCTATTATAGTAATTTTTCATTGATTTTGTCAAAATCAATTTCAAATCGGGCATGCCTCAAGGCATATTTCTTGTGCCTTGATTATTTCAATGTCACATTATGATAAGTAGTGTTTTTGTTTCAGACAGACATAATAATAAAACACTAGCTTCCGCCCGCGGCTTAGCTCACGTGGTACCTACATAAAAGTAGCCTATATGCTATTCTAGGTAAAGAACTCTATATATTTCAAGTTTCAACGAAATCGGTTGAGCCGTTACGGCGTGATTGAATAACAAAAATCCAATCATCCTCACAAACGTTCGCATTCATAATATAAGTAGGATAGTAGGATTCGCTCACTTTATGCAACTAAGGTTTTTTCTTCGGTCTTATTTTTGATTCGTCAGCATGTTCTGGTGTCATGTTGTGTTTGGTTTGGCGCTAGCTGTGCTCGTGGTGAGTTCTGGGGGAGAGGGAGCCGGGGCCGGATTCAGCGCTGGAATCCCCGGCGTATACTTCGGAGAATCCTCCGCCACTGCCGCCGCCGCCGCCGCTGCTGCCGGGACCGGCACCTGTCACCATGTACTGATCATTACTTGGGTCATAATTTAATGGTCACGAACTAGGCGACGCAGTGTTGGAAGGCCCGACGGACCGACATTGTGAAGGTTGTGGGAAGTCGGTGGATGGAAAAGGCTCAAGACCGTCGTGGAACTCTTTGAGGGAGACAAGATATCGTAAACAAGGTAATGAGTACTAATAGCGCATTCCCCGTATCTAGAGGAGGGTCGAAGGTTTGTTACCCGTCTGAGGTGAAATGTTACGAATTATAAGGAAGGCCTGTCTTCATAAACTGCTTAAACTGCTCTTAAAATGCTAGGCACGATTCACTCATGAGCAGAGTGAATCGTGCCCAGCATAGATTTAATGACATCAAAAGCTGTCAAGAAATAGGTACATACTTGAGACTCGATTGAAGCCGTTATAAAAAAGCGTGCTATACCTACGTATATTAAAATTTGTTACAAAATGATCCTTACGACTACAGAATAAAGTCAATTTGAGTTTCAATTTTTGGGGCTATTTATATTTGAGCCGCGTCGCGCGTACTCAAATGTCGAACTCAAAACTGACTTTAATAGAGTTGATTCAGGCGTGACTTTGTTTTTTTTAATATAGGTAAGAAGTGTATGACAATTTTGTAAGAAATTTCAAATATCGCACGCCGTGTGAACACAGCTTCATGCTTGAGTACAATATCAGTATAAAGACCAAAGATTGCAAAGGAAATGCTCACCATGATGAGCCAGTGGTACACAGTATGACGTCCCGGCGCAATGCCGCGGTCGCACCTTCTCGTAGCGGCTGAGCTGTTGCAGCTCGCAGTCTGAGTGATGTTTCTCAACTGTTTACAGAACAAAACAAAATCTTCTCAATAATGTTTCATCACCATCATAATTTCAGCTGTAAAATAGAATAGAATCGATAGCTTTTGACATACACCCAAAAAACACAGCAGCAAAAAACATACAGGGAGTAAGAACTCAAATAACAACTAAGACCAAACCTATAGACACCAATAGATAGGCAGGCATCTACCTCACCAGTAGGAGCCAACCAGTCTTACTCTGTTTCGGGTGCAGCCAAACAGGCCCTGACTCAGCTTGTTGCTGTAGGACTTGCTGACCACAGGCCTCCCTCATAGATCTCCAGAGCGATTGATCTTGTGCAGCTTGCACCTAACGACTGCCAGCAACCTCTATTAGGTCGTTTTTCCATCCGTAGAGTCGATTTTCCATCCGAGTGGAGTGCTAGTGGCCCCGCCTTCCGATCCACAGGACGTGGGCTCGAATCCCGGACGTGCACTAATAGATTTTCTATTCAGAAAATGTATACAATACTAGCTTCCGCCTGCGTGGTATAAAAAGTTGCCTATAAATAATAATATATAAATATTCCGGACATATTCACACGGCCAGCTGATCCCAAACTAGGCATAGCCTGTACTATGGATACCAGAGACTGATATGTTTAATAGATAAATATTTAACACCCAGACACAGAACAAACATCTGTGTTTATCACACAAATGTTTGTCCAGTGCGGGGATCGAGCCCGCGCAGAAGGCAGAGTTACTACTAACTGAGCTATGAGGCCAGTCGTATGTCATATACTGCTATTCTAGGTAAATAACTTTATCTATTCCAAGTTTCAACGAAATCGGTTGAGCCGTTACGGCGTGATTGAATAACAAACATCCAAACACACTAGGATTCTAGGATATTAGTATTTAAAAATACAATACATGCCTATATCAAAATGAAACAAATTTAGGCTGGCGGACAGGCGATAGCTGTTTTTTTTTAATTCTTAGCTCAATAACGGTTCTCCGTACCGTCAGCTCGTTCTCTATCGCGGTGCCTCTGTGGGTGTTTTCTGCAAGGGCCGGGCCGGTGCGGCGGCGCGTCGTTGTCGCGGTGCCCGAACGTACGGAACTGCAGGCTGTGGTCGAGGGTTGCCGCAGCAGCCTCGCCGCCCACTGCAAACGTCGCGTATGGACTTATCTCGTACACATCTGTATAGGTGAATAAGTTTTATGTTGAAATATATTTCATATCTAGCATATATACAAATACAAATAGTTTACTTCAGTCATTGGTCACAGAAAAATCATGGGCTCTTAAAACTCAAACTAAGAACAAGCTTGTATTTTGAGTGCCAAGCTAATGGAAGAAACAGTTTTGACACTATAAAAGGTGATTCATGATATACTATCTTGATAGGGGCTTATTCTAAATCCAATAAGAAAAAAGTTTGTTATTCGACTTTTGGAAATTCGACATTTCGCATCAAATTAGTTTAAAATCAATTATTCAGCTGTTTTAGGTAGCAATCAATGCTACCTAACGAACGCAAACTTCTGGTACGTTTAATAATTCGTTAAAAACATGGTAAAAATACCAAAAACAGCTAATTTGAAAAAGTTCGGAGAATAATAGAAAGTTAAAAATATTTTTTCTTTTTATTCATATATTATGACTCTTTTGGGATGGTATACCTACTAGCACAGATAACATAATACTATACTAGTTACGGATCACGTTTAGTTAGTTATGAGTACAAATAGGTACTGACAGTGTCATCCATTATACTATTACGATTTCCCCAAATCAGTTTAATTAGATACAGGGAGCTGCATAAAATGGAACTGCAAACGGGTTAAAACCACACATAGCATATATAACTAAAAACATAATGAACAAATAACACCTATAAGAATTGCTAGGGAAAAAAACGTCATAATTATAATATAATATGTTTCAAAATTATTTCAAAATGATCCACAAAATCGGTTCTTCAAATCTACCTAACACTGGAATTGGTAAGGACGTTCAAGTGTTTCTATCAACGTTGGCTACACAAATACTTAATCAATGGACATAGGCTCTACAAACATTTGTCTTAGAACCTACATCTACGGTAACTAGATAGGTAAGTACTTTCTGTTTTGTAATAATACCTTTACGAATATCCAACAAAACTGAATAATTTAAAGAAACTGGTAGTTTCTGTAAATTATTCCGCTGAGTTGCTCGCCATTGAATTTAAGCCCTTTTATATTTCTGGTTTTTAAGCCCTTTTACAAAATACCTACCATCCGCATAACCATAAACAAAATAAATAACAGTCACATAAATTGTCCTGACCCCACATTAGGATTCCCTGTGTCGTGGGTATCAGAAACTACGAGTACCTACCATGGTACCACAACACCCAAACCCGAACAAATATATGCAGATCACGCAGCGGGAATCGAACCCCTTGCATCTCAGACGGGCACTTGCCCGCTACGCAAACGAATTCATAAAATATTCTTAGGAACAGTAAAATAAAGAGTTGGTATGTTCATTCGCATATTACATCCATTATAAATAACCGTCACATCAGGCCCTGAGGGACGGCCCACGAGGTATCAATCTACCCTGACATATTATAGCTACTGAAACTCCACGAATATACAAGTAGGGAAAAATAATGGGACAACAAGGAGGCACCTCTCCTACTATAGATTGAAAGTATTGCTTTTCAGACATTAGGTGCAAAGTTCAAAAAAAGTGCTGCATTTTGGATTTAAAAAATGTTCAGTCAGCCTTGAAAATGGCATTATTCAAAAATAAAACTAGGTCCATTGGCTCTATTGCTCATCATGAAAACTTTTCATCTCAACTCATCAAATCAATTCGTAAGATTTAACTAAAACACAAAAAACTTATCTTTAATGCTCCATTATTTTGACCCACCCTGTATACATTACCATATGAATTCACGTACCTATAGAATATATATATATACCTGCCTACAGAGAATACCCAAGAAAAAACTATACAAAGGAAAGTATGTTGGTAAAGGAAGGTCAATAAGTAAATGTAGGACAGCCTACAGTTGGACTCTAAGATTAGGTATTACGTTAATCACATCAACATTATTGTACTTACAGAAATCCATAAAACTTTTCTACTACATCTTTATTATTAGGTATAAGGAGAAAAGCACCTGATAATTATGGTTTATTTTTATTTCTAAATAACCTTCATTAATAGTTGTCGTTCTAAATAATCTTCTGGTCGTGTACTGCCCAGTGCGAGTTACGTCTACTTTCGATCCGTAGTCGTAGGTTCAAATCTCGGTCGTGCATAATTGTACACATGCTAAGAACGATATGAAGGAAAACATCGCGAAGAAACCCGCGGAATAGTCAACTCCTCACCTATCCGCGATAAGACTGCCTATTGTAGGACCTTATTTAGACTCATAAGCTATTTAAATAAACTGCATTTTCTTTTTTGTTAAATGGTCCTCAATAAAGTTTTATTTCATTTCATTTCATTGACCATGTCTGTTGGGTGTCTGTGGGTAAGGTTGACCAGGCTGAGAGGATGGTAGGTATAGGTGCTGGGCAAGTCTACGCCATCGTCCCAGGCACTACAGCGACCTGTAAGTGAGTGAAAAGTTCCACCGGATGATGTATTAATTATGAAGTATAGATGTAATAACGCCTTACCTACTTTTTCAAAATAAACAATTTCAGAAGTATTCGTTCAGAATAAAGTCCGTATCTTGTTTTATAGCCACTTAAGTCGTATAGGTATAGTTAGTAGTTAAATAGGACAATTAGCATGCGTCCACCGGGTGCTTGTACCTACTTGATACTTAGATTGTTTACAGTGTCATTATACCACTCATACCTACTCTACGTTAGCATCTGTAATACCTTATCTGTGGTTTCACACTGGAGCTTGAGTGAGTCTAGTGAAAAATGATTAAATTCGATTGTTAGAATGAAAGCATGATCCTCGTATTCCTCAACTGATACTGCAATGTTTGTCTTTCTGACACTAGCTTTCTGCACTAAGCATTATATTTGGCCTTGGCTACGTGGGTTCATCGTAGTTAAGTCAATGCATTACGTTGCAATTAGTACAACTTGAGTAGACGGTTAATTTCGCGCAACGAAATATCGACTCCGTGGCGCAACGGTAGCGCGTCTGACTCCAGATCAGAAGGTTGCGTGTTCAAATCACGTCGGGGTCAACTTTTTGCGTTTTTAAGTGGAAATTTGTTTTGTGAGAGTGCTTTGTATTCTTTTACTTAAAACTCATAATTTTAAGCAAAAAATCAACAACAGAAAACAATCTTGGCTGGTGACATTATTCCAGATGTTCTACTCTATAAGAGATTAAAGATGACAAAAATACTACAAAAACTGTTACACAAAGATCGGGAAAAATTTGCATTTAATATTTATTTATATTGTTTTCTTTTCACTGTACTAGTTCTTCTTTTTGTTGATACAATAGGCATCTTTCGGGATGGTATACATTATTATGAATCACTTTGTATAGACTTATGGCGAGTATATGTATAACCACAAGGCTACGTGACACTGTAAAAGTAATGCTTACCAGAAGCAGGAGACAGCTTGTCATGCTTATAGTCGTGCTGGCAATTCCTGATGTTCTGCTGCTCGGGGCACACGGACTTCTCGGTGCTGGCGACGGAGTGGCTGCAACGGCGAGTTTCCTCATCCGCAGTGACGGTGCAACCCCACAGCGTACTGTTGAAGATTATGCACAAGAATGTACCTACATAACTGCCGGTGAGTTTCGCCTCTAGCAGGGCTATTTTAAAACCTCGGAAATAATTTCGATCGGAACCGTCAGCTTTTCTCAAACCAAGAGTGCTGTTGCGTAAACGAAATGGTTATGAAGTTCGCAATTATGAGGGTGGTTTTATCAATTTTAGCGACATATGGAAATTTTCAAACATGAAAAGGAAGAAGCTAAGATCTTGAAGTTTTTCCTTGTCAAGTTTGGAACGTTTTGAATGTTGCTAACATTGTTAAGATTATCCTTAAAGTTACGGACTTCATTGTCATTACACTTATACAATTGCGCCACAGCTCTCAAACTGAGGAATGAACATCACCGATGTTTAGCGGGGTTGAGAAAAGCTGACGTTTCCGATGATGTTTTAAAATAGCCCTGCTCTGTAAGATTTAACAGATTTCTAGTTGCACAAATCACAGCGGCCTAAGCAATAAAATTAATGAGGAAAATATGAAGGAAACAAAGAACTTAACAGTGCATTATCAGAACCTTATAGAGCCATCAGCTGTTGTGTGTTCGTACAAGATTCAATTTCAATCCATAAATTAACTACCTACTCTGTGTTTGAGCAATTGAAAATGTGAAAACCAGTAGCCTGATCAAATACAGAGAATATCAGATAGCAACATCGAAGCCAATTCCCGAAATCAAAACAGTTTTTCGCAAAAATGATTTCCATAGCAATCGTTCATTTAACAAGCTGGCGTTATTGAATATTTTTCTAAACGTAAATCACAATATGGCATGTAAAATTCAGGCGGTTGTGTTGGAAAGAGGTGGCACTTGTAGGGTTGTTCGATATCTCACTACCTACAGCCAGACTTTTTAGGGCTTCCAGATTCATTCTCAAAAAGTTCGCCCAAATAAAGAACCCAATTCTTGATGTATCATTGTAACTATTAGAACTTAAATGTGTAGGTAACATAAAATACAATTTAAATATTGTGATTTTCAAAGAGTTCTATAATTATTTTAAAAATAAGATCAAATTTTTAAAAAGCTTTTAATTTAGCTTTTTAGATAATAGGGTTGCTTACTTGGAGTTTTTCCGACTTTCTGGTATTTCATCTGGTAACCAAAACTATTTGGTAACTATTTGCCTGTGCTATTTACCTCTACCTCTTTAACTTTCAATAACCTGGTCGTTATCAATTATTTAAGAGTTTGAACCTAGTTTCCAATAAAAAATATAAAATGATAGGATAAACATTTAATAGGTTTTTGTCTTTTTCTTGAGTACAACAAACCGTTTCTGTAAGCACAAATAACAAGACAAAAGGCACCTCGTAGATAGGACGTATATAGTGATCTAATCAAACTCCAAAAGATCGGCCTCAAACACTCCACACACCGCTGGTGAGGTGAGAAAGTACCGTCCCTCCGTTTCCGGCGCTTCTTAATAAAATCCTTAAAAAAACCTTCCCTATGGCATCGGCCCGAGGCCATAGCTAAGTGGCCCCTTTGAGCTTGTCGCCCCAACCTTAACTTTTAGGTACTTCGCCGAAGCACCCTCTGCGCTTGCCAAATTCCGGTTAAGCTGCATCGGTCGACAGAGACAAGCGAGTAAAAACCCGCCCAAAATAAAAATAATAACATGCATGACGTAATAACATTCCACGAACATGGAACGCAAGTATTGCTGATCTGCTGATCAAGATTTGTTGTGCTGTGCAGATGCGATCTTAGTTCCTAAAAGCTCTATGAATTGTATTATCTCAAACAAAGACAACGAGAGAAAATATTATTGTCTGTGCCGCAAACTAATAAGCTCGTCTGCTTGCTCTGCAAGTTTTTGTTCCGTTTCGGCTTATGGATTAGGTACCTATAAATTGGCTAACGAATGTTACTGTGACTAACAAACTCAAATTACTTTTTTCTGAATCAAGCCATCAGCTTTTTTCCGTAAAAAAACCATTCGATCTGTGAATAGCGGATGTTCCGAAGTGCATTTTGATTGGTTCAGTATTGATCAGTGCATCACATGTACCGTTTCACAACGCCCTATTTCCCGGTGGGATTTTACAATGTGCTGTCGGGCGAACGCGAAATGATGGACGTTATTTATTACATGAATATCCTGAATGGCTTTAATTGAAATCATGCCAATTCAGAATACGAACCTCTAATTATTTTACATCTAGCCTCTAGGTATAACTGGATGATAGTAAATCTGTACCTACATAATAAATGTTAAATTTTCATGCTTATGTTTTTACTAACGACGACGGAACAGGGTCGCAGTGTCGCTACCTATAATTATGCATTAATGGTGTTTGTTATCATCTTACGTAATCAAAAAAAATATATGAAAACTCTACGCAAAATAACCGAACCAGCCGTTTCCGGAACCGCGTCTTTGCCTTGAATTGGCAACGCGATATCAACTACGCCATAGTTCGAAAGACGCTGACTTCGGAAAATGTAGAGCAGATGAATATTTCAATGCTATTTCTGTACTCCAAGAAACTTTTTTACAACATAACGCGTCATTAAGTATGCATTTTGAAGGATTTTTTTTTTCTATCTCAAATATTAGAAAGGATAAGGTAACCACTTACCAACAGGTGGGACGTAAGCTAACGTTAGGATAGTAGGATGGCCTTTGCACATATCCTTTCATTAGTTTGTTTTTGGTATGTGTTTTCTGTGTACAATAAAGAATAAAGAATAAACAGAGCATCACTTACCTTCGCTTAGCAACCAGTACCAGCAACAAAGCAGCCACGGCCAGAGCTGCGAGGCCAGCAAAGGCCAAAGACACTGCCCCCAAGACGCGATCTGCTTCAGCATTACCGTTAGCCGTTATCATGGGGACGCCTTCCGTATGGAACGCCACTGGCCTTCGGAGGCGTTCTGAACAAAAAATTTCATCAAGTTATTATAGAATAAATTCGTAGGAAGTCAAGAAACATCCTTAGAAGAAGAGGCAGACTTCTACTTGTGGACTCTACAATTCACGTTTTACCAGATTACCTCCGGAATGTGTGGTGGTCGCAGCATAGATGATGGCCTGGTGTCGAGCAGACTCGGTGGCGGTCCACAAACGGAGGCCGTACCATGCTCCAGCGGCAAGCCCACCAATCACTACCTAGAGAATAAACGAAGAAAGTTGAAGAAAATCATTGCTTATCTAATTCCCAGGAAACGCAGTATCGATACAGTTAAAAAGCACATATACAAGATTCAATCATGTTATAAAAAACTTTAAGGTGAACATCTGATTCTATTCGTTTCTTTGGAAACACCTATGCTAGTGGTTCACCCCGAACTGAGATAACGCGATGTCTAGTAGAAGTTGGCGCTTCGATGGTCGTTGTGGCACAATGAAAAAAGCATCTTTAGCATGTTCTAATTAGTAGCCAATCTTACCTGAACCATGAAACTTTACGAAATGGGAGCTCAATTTATATTAGTTTCAAAATTTTCGTTGTATCTCAAAAACCATTATGACCTAGAATAAAAAGTAAACAATGTTTTAGAATTTATGAACAAAGGTATTTCATATTGTCAAATTTTGACTGGTCTCATAGCTCAGTTAGTAGTAACTCTGCCTTCTGCGCTAAAGGTCGCGGGTTCGATACCCGCACTGGACAAACATTTGTGTGATAAACACAGATGTTTGTTCTGTGTCTGGGTGTTAAATACTTATCTATTATATATATCAGTCTCTGGTACCCATAGTACAGGCTATTCCTAGTTTGGGATCAGTTGACCGTGTGAATATGTCCGGAATATTTATTTTATTTATCTATATGAAATGTAACTTATATATTTCTATAACTTTTTGGCGATATATCTATATCTCCCTATATCTTAGCAACCCCTTGGCTCATTTGACTTATTTTTTTAAGTACCTAGAGCCTATTGATTCACTAAATTCCATACAGAACAGATAGACGGTTCGACAACGCAAATTCTTCTAAGTTGTTTGAGAGACATTCAATTAAATAGAAATAACTCCAATAAATATCAAAACAAGTGGGAAGAAAGGTATCTTATAAATAAGTAGGTACTGTGAAATAATGTGATTGATATTTTGTAGTTTCTTCCGTTTGCCGATATCTGATAAGGAAATAACAAATTCAATTTGTATAGGACGGCCCCTACACCTTTCCCGAACCCTCTTAGTAATCTCGGAACTCGGTGGAGCACAAATGATACAAGTATGAAGCACGTTCGTCCCACCTACATATTTCTATTTTGTACCAGCAGGAAATCTCGAAGGAAAAGTGAGGCTGTTTGGAGTTAGCCGTGTTGGCCAAGTAGGAGATACCTCGACTCTCGGTCTGAAGGTCGGTAGGTTCCGGCCGTGCACCAATGGATTTTTCTATTCGAAAAATGTATGTGTGCATTGGTGCGCATAAACATGCTCATAAAGTTGATGGAAAACATAGATAGATAGAAAATTATTTATTGCACATAAAAATAGTACAAAGGCGAACTTAATGCTAAAAAGCATTATCTTCCAGATAACCTTTGTGTTTGTGGACAGAAGATGTGAAGGTAGTGCACAGGAGAGGAAACAGTTGAGATCATAAAAACAAAAATAAAAGGAATTATGACGCTAATAAAATTACTTACTAAAATGTTAAGAGAAATTGGATTTTTAATACATACTAGTTTAAAAATAGATAAGATCAATATATAAATTTATAGATACCATAATAAATACATATGCATACCATTATAACATTGTAAATAAGAAAACAATTGCTCATTTTGATATCATTTTATCAAGGAGATGATTATAGATTCTTGACCTGAAAACCTCCACCGACGTGGATTCACGAAAAACAGGAGGGATAAGGTTCCAAAGACGCGTAGCGGTTATTGTGAAGGAGTCCGAGTAAGAAACATCGTGAGGAAACTCGCGGCTTAGTCAGCTCCACACGTATTGCCGCTGTCTTTCCTGTGGATAAGGACGACTAGGCTGAAAGGATGGTATAGCTAGTGCTGGGCAAACCTTCTCCATCCATCTAAAACATGTCCTAGGCGCTACAGCGAGCGTCCTGTAAGTGAATATAAGTTCAACCTGACGCTGTATAAATCATCTAGAATAGATGTAATAAGGCCTTGCTATTGGAGTTCGCGAAAATGTATTTTATCTGATCCTGAAGTGGATCATAGCGTTTTGAAATGCGAGCCTCAATTTGCAGCTTCAATTGTCTGTTCCCGCGATAAAGAGACATTGTTGTTTGTTGAACCTCATAGGTAGGTATCACTTTTCCTTTATAAAATAATTGAATCTTTTGTTTCAGTTACAAATAAACGACATCAAGCCGTGTTCAAACTGCGTGTGCAAACTGCATAAAGATGATAAAATACATATAAATAACAAAATTGAGAATTTTTGGGGGAAATAGATATTTTTCTTTAATTTTGGATAGTAAAGGTACATGTTATGGATTCATCTTGTATAGCTCAACGATATCGCAAACTCCTAAAAGTCATACCCAAAATTGACTTTATTCAAGTAGACAAAAGGATCATATTATTGAATCTTACTGAAATAAATTCTAAATGAAATATCGCCCTCCGTTTAAAAACGCCTTTACACTGTAACAGCAAAGCATTACTTAGATACCTGCATATCCTATCGTTTACTTTTTGTTTAACGAGTCAGTGCGAGCATGTCAGGTTTGCTTGGGAAGTTTGCTTTAGTTTACGTTCCTCATCGAGAGGATCTAATTAGCACGTGTATAAACAAAGGTGAATCCTAACTAGTACGTTTCGTATTGCAAAAACAAACGTTTAAATGTCTGAATTTAAAATACATTACTTAGTGCCTATTTGACCATCTCGGATTATCGCTACTTGACAGATAAAAAATATATCCATTTCTCTCTTTGACATGTTAACAGAAAGGGGAACTATTTTTATTTGCCAAGTAGTGATATTTAGAGATGGTGAAATAGGCTATTAGGCTCGGCTTAGCTCCGTCATGTCATTATCATGTTTTTTGTGTGGATGAGGCCGACTAGGCTGAGAGGATAGTACAGGTTCTGGGCAAGCCTACTCCATCTTGCTGTATCTTACTTTTTTTTTACTTTTTGCTGTATTTTTTCAAATTAGCTCTTTTTTACAATCATAATAACGAACTATTAAACTTACCTACGAAGTTCAACATCTAGAATTGCTGAATGAATGAATGAACGAATGAACAGCCGAATAATTGAATTTGAATTGATTTGATCCCAAAACAGCAGATTTTTGCACTCTTTATTTGCACAACTTCATTGCTTATTGGGTGCAGAATAAGCCCCTTTCGGGATAGCATAGCGTAGTACGTATTATGAATCACCTGTATACATACACATTAATGCAAGTCGTTTAGTCATGCTGACAAGTAACTTTCCATTTAAAAACTAAACTTAAACACGTCCCTTTTAAAAACTACGTTTTGGAGGAGGTAGGGCGCAGCGAAAAAAAACAAGTGTTTTCTATCTCCTCTGGCTATACTGAAGTCACCGGCCGTGTTCTAAAGCGAAAGTAGAAAAAGATAAATAAATAAATAGTTTATTTTAAGGAATTAACAATTTATCCGCTGACATACTATAATTGCAAAAATACTCTCACCAAATGGTTGAAGACTAAAAGTTATGATGAAATAGAGGGTCTGGTACAAACGATAATTTTATAACTTATATCTAATACACACACACACACACCAAACACATACGCACACACGAATACACGCAAATTTCATTTATTTTGTAAACACATGGGTATCTCCTGTTGCCCAGACTCTTAAGAGACTGGTGCATCAGGAAATACCCCACGCACTCACACACATACGCACACACATACACACACACTCACAAATGTACACACTCATACACAACTCTCACACACACACACACATTTTTTGAGCTATTTTCACTGAAACAACACAAATATTTTAAGTGCACTTAAGTTTAACTAAAATTTTTATATGTATCCTTTTTAACGTCACTTTACTTATTTAATGTATTTGATAATATTTCATATATGGTTTTTACTTTAAGCTCTACCTACTTATAAAAGTTACGAAAATGGCTATTGAAGAGCGGTATCTCCTAATACAAGCAAACATTTTCTTAAAAGTAGACTCCAAACCCTAATTGTACCAATTTATAAGTTACTGAAATAAACATTTTTTTTTTTTTAATTTTTATTTGTAACAATAACACTGGTATAGCTCAGTGGGTAGTAACTCTGCCTTGTGCGCTAGAGGTCACGGGTTCGATTCCCGCAATTGAGATTCCCAAGATTGTGTCTGGGTGCTAAATATTTATCTAATAAGTATATCAATCTCTGGTACCCATAGTAGATACAGGCTATGCCTAGTTTGGGATCAGTTGACCGTGTGTGATATGTCCGGAATATTTATTTATTAGTTATCAGATCATCGTACCTCACGATGATGATGCAGCGAGGTTAAGTCCGCGTCTCTCCAAGCCGCCACGCTGGCGGCATCAGCGCGCCTCCACTGCAGCCGCACGAGCCGAGCGCCGCACCGCACCGCCCTTCGAGCGTCCAACGCTAAGGAGCTGCTGTTACTCCAAACTGCCGCTTCGGCTACCTCATCCTTGTCTATTTGGTCTCCTCCGCCTTCCCATACCAGGACTGGTATAAAACATAACAATTAATATCACTTAACAGTCTGAGAAGTCGACTGCTAGACATAGGCCTCCCCCAAAGAGTTCCATGACGAACGGTCATGAGCCTTTTCCGTTCTATCCATTCTAAGAAGTTTCAAAATAATCCTAGTAATTTTATTGAAATAAACGCCTTTTGACTTTGATGCACCTACTTCCCGGAACTTTAATAATATCGTCGGTCTATTCGGTGGGGGGCCCTCCAACACTGCGTCGCCCGTTTCGCGGTCGCTATTCGAGAACCTTTATTCCCCAACGGTTTTTGGTTCTGCGAACTATTTGGCCTGCCCACTGCCACTTCAACCTGCTAATTTTTTGAGTTTTGCCACTTAACAGACACATAATTCAGCTTCAGCAGCAGCGCATAATATAATATTAGCTACGAGTATGTCGTAGCTGTCACTATAATGGTATCGATAACCGTTGCTGTACGTAAGAGTATTATCGATACCACAACACCCAGAACATAAATAAATAATCACGAGAAACGTCCGCCTGCTTCATTATTATTATTTCAAGATCTTTGTATAAAGCTTTAAGCCTTCAAAAAGTTAAGGATTACTTCCTTTAAGTTCTGAGAGTCAGAACTTAAAGTGCTCATTATAAGAGAGCCGATTATAGGTGTTTAAAAACTCATTAAACTTGTTAGAGCTAGATCTACAGCGCTTTATAAGTATAAAAACCTTAGTGTTGCAAGCCTGAAAATTTAACTCACCCGGTGGTTTCGTCTTCACTATCAGCGGCACGGAGGGAGGCGAAGGCCCCGCTCTCGAATGCGCCACGGCCCTCACCGAGTATGTGGCTCCACAGGCCAACGCTCGCAGCACCACACTAGCGGCCTCCCCTCCGGCTTCCAGTCGCCTCTCCTCGTCGCGGAACAACGCCGGCTCCATGGCATCGGCTGTGTCGTCGCGGACACGCATCCACCAGATGGTGAAACCTTTGTATGAATAGTTATCGTAATTTAACGTAGGTACAGTACGGCCGGCGGATCTAGACCGGCGTTAAGTTCGTTCGCAACGCTGCGCAGTAGTCACTTTTAGGGTCGAATAGGTGGTAAGACTATTTTTGTCTCGCCTGTACCTGCGCACAATTTCCGAAAGCGCAACTTCAGACCGGTCTAGATCCGCTGGCCATACTGTATTTGAAGCGCTGGTAGCGTAGCTTACCGCTTTGTTCTTATTAGCATCGTACAGTGCGGTGCTTTGCACGAAAGGAGCTTCTGAGGCTACACTGATTCTTTCACCGACGGTCATAGGCCCTTTTCAGGGCCACCATACCTCAACTTGGTCACTGACCGAATACAGGTGACCGAGAAAGAATCAGTAACACGACAAGTAAGCAAGTGCGGTCATCAAATGGATGGTTAACTGCCAAAGTTAAAGTTAAAGGCATTGACAGCCGAGCGCTTGCTTGGCCTCCGGACGGCCTAAAAACACCGTCAGCAGATTTCGTATGAACGAACTTACACGTAGGTAGTTCTGTTACTTAGTAGAGAAGCAGATGTCATACATACACATTAAATAAAAGTTACCAAACCCAGTGCTATCAACTTTGCTATTTTATTTAGACTGTGACGTATGTTGACAGTCTCAAAGATTTACGGTTCAAATTCGTGTAAAATAATGCTGACACGCTTGCATTTGAATGGCAATTATTGTAGACGTCATGATATGGCCCCAAGTCAATTATATAAAATGTTCATTAAAGTGACTACCTATATGATGATGACATAGTAAAGTAATCCAATTACGTATTCCCCTCGGTAAATTGAGCCTATTATAATAAGTGAGTATGAAACTGCTTAGCGATAATATCATGTTATTAGAATGGAAGCAATATGCATTGGATCAGTAGGTACCTAAGCCTAACAAGAAATAAGAGCACGTACCAAAAACAATCAAAACTTACACGGGACGAGAATGTAAACACCCCTTTTGTCCCATATGCCATTACTCGTATTTACATAAAGCCCCTAAACGTTTACCAAGTACCTTCATCCTAAACTAAAGGTATTCGTTTCACAAATCGATCACAAGATGCGTAACGTCTTGGTGTTTTTGTAAATTGAGCTATTATGCGCGGATCGGATGGAGAGATTGATAGAATGCGATATGGAAAATATATTCTGAGGTCTTTTGCTAGTTTTCTACAGGAAAAACAAAATGCCTCTTGGCCCTTGATAAAAAAAGGTTTCAAAGATTGACGTTTTTTAACATTCTATTTCTTTGTAACTTATATTTTCAGAAATCTTATTATACTACAAGGTAGTGGATTTATGAGTTTTATCATCTCAATAATGCTTTGCCTTGATTCCAGCAGTAAAATTCAACATAATTATTATGTTTTGCTAGGAATTCATTGATTCGCAAATCAATAGGTTTGAAACACTCAACTTGGGATTTCTATGAGAAGGCACAGCGGAACGATGCGTTCCAAATACTCTACTTCTTTGTGTGCTGCTGGTGTAAGTTAAAAGCGGACGCAACCTTCTCATCCAAGTACTTAGGTACTTCACAAAATCAGCATAGAGTAGCACGATTTTACTCTATAAACCAACTGCGATTTTTGTCGGCACGCACATTTACGAAGTTCATATTAATATTGCGAAGTTCATATTACGAAGTTCATATTGAGCGAGCGAAGATCTTTCTAACAACTTGGACGATTTGGCGTTGAATGTGTGTAGGTATGTTTTACCTATTATAATATATGTGGCCTATTTATGTATGTTTGTTTGAGTATAACTTCCATGGAATTTGATGAGGTGTATTTTCTATAGTTGTGTACGGGGATCGCGATCTCAGTTCAGGGCGAACCATTCGTTATATTACCATGAGGTGGTGCAGCGGGATGGTGCGTAGTCCTCCAAGTGAGTCTCGCTTCTCTGTGCGCCGCGTGGTCCAAGCTGAGAACGGGCGCGGACGGTGGCGCGGCACATTCCACTCTGTACGTCACTTCTTCGGAACCGAATGCGTTGCGTGCCGAGCATGTATAGTTTCCGCTGGTTGATGCGTCTACTTCTGCGAGAAGAAAATACATTTTTTATAGTTCCATCAAATGACCTATAGCTTATATCAAAGACAACAATTACACGATCATTCCAAGACACGTAAATGTTATAGGTGAATTATGTGATCGGGGTGATCGGGGTGATCGGGGTGATCATTTTTAGACAAAGCATTGAAGCCGTTACAGATCGAGCGTATTTTTAAACGCTCATATTTGCTGTTATAGTGATAGCAAATACAATATAATAGAGTTATCGCCATGACGCGTGTTGACAGCTTGAAAAACGTATTTCCAAAAACGATCAATCAACTTTTAATGTAAATATAGTCATGAAAATTACCATGTATAGCGAGATGACCATGCGGTGTAAGGTGTGTTCTAGGGTCATGTGTAACAGGGCGTTCAGCCCGAAGCCAGCGAGCTCGCGGTGGCGGTTCGCCTCGAGCCGTGCACGCTAGCCGAATGCCGCGTCCGCAGCAAACCCGTGCCCACACGCCGAATGAGACGATCTTTGCACCCACTGTACATAAAAAAATATCGTGTAAATACTGCCTGCCTACCTATACTCATCTCATGTAAAATCAGGAGTAGCAACTTAAGTAACAGACTTGTCTCATAAAGAACTAAGTTCTAATTTTATCTCAAAGTGTATGAAGTCATAATGCCCTGATTAGAGTAATTTCACTTTGAATGCAAGCAATCCATTACAAAATCTGACAAACCTCGAGAAGTGGTGGTAGCTGGTTGAGGAGCGGAAGGTTCTCCTTCTCCAACCACGGAATGTGCCGCGACCCACGCTTCGTAGGTGGAGCCTTCAGACAAAGATCTTAGCTCCGTTGACCCACCCAACCCGACTGAAGGATCACCGTTCTCAGCTTGCACTGTCGTGGTTTGAGGAGGTCTGTCCCTAAAGAAAAGCGTAAAAGCTAGTTTACAGTAATATTTTAATTTCAGAAAAATAAATACGGATTGCTAAAAGAAAGGCTGGTCATGTCTGTCGCATGCCGGAAGAGCTGTGGGCCAAAATTACTAGGTCGACATCGCGACGGAACCAATAAGAGTTGGAGAGACGATTTAGACACCTTCGACAGAGTGACAGGACAGACCATATGGCACAGACCAAGATAATTGGCGAGATGAAGGGGAAGCCTTAGCTGTGTCCCAGCAGTGTGACATATAGCACACTAATCGTTATCGTAAGCAAAAATAAGATTAGAGCAATAATATAAGCAAACAGCCCTTTTGATCGGCTGAATTTATGATAGTGATTATTAGTGATATCGCAGAAAGATTTGTAACGTTTCTCACCTGCCAAGTTCACGATAAAATACAGTGTAGTAAAGTATAGGTCCGTTCGGACGACTTGGTGGTAACCAGCTGACAGCTAATGAAGTTACCGAAGTTGCCACCACTTTAACTGCCGCTGGTGATCCCGGTGCTATGAAGAATGGTTAAGTAAATACAAAATTCTGTTGTAATTTTTGCATAAAAGTACTTATATATTTTCATAAGGCGGTACAACATTTTTTTACAACCTATTAAAAAACTCACCATCTTGTTGCGTGATACAATTTATAGGATGCGCCGGAACACCGTCTCCCGACGATGTATACGCCAATGCTTGTATCGTATAATTGGTGTGTGGTACAAGCGCAAGCAGTAGCGTTTCGACTCCCGCCACTCGTTTGACCTCCGCTCCCGCTCCTGCGCTTAGACCACCGCTGCCTCGCACCTCCCATTCGAGCCAGTCTGCCGCTGCCAACAAACAACTGCCATCACTCAGCTTACAAGCAAACAAACACTACTTGAGCTCGGTTAAAACACAATTTGTTGAGCTATTGGAAAAAGATGCTTGAGAAACTTTTGAAATACCTACTTATGCTCGTAGTTTGTTAGAAAAACCTGTAGATACATAGAGAGCTGGCTCCTATTGGGCCCAACGGATTAGCATTGACATCCAGCGTGGAAATTCCGCCATGCAGCGTCTTGGGAAAGCTTCCGACTGGTAGTGATCTGGATCAATTGAGCTATCTATAGATCGTTTGTAACGGTATTTAGATGGCTCAACTGTTTCTTGTGTATTTTGTAAATATTTACTTGTATTCGTTTTAATTTTCTTTCTGTAGATAAATTGTGGTAAATTTTAAAAATCGCATATGGATTGGGCTATAATTGTAGACTGTAAGTCCCTCGTTAGTTTTATGATGAAGTACAAAAAACTATATTTACTCACTATGCTCCGGTCGATAAAGTAGCTTGTAGCCCAATAAGGCCCCGTGATGGGCGTGGGCCGGTGGTGGTGACCATTCCACCTTCAGGCTTTGAGGTGACACCGCCCGACATCTGACTCCTCTAGGGCCTTTTGAAGGGACTATAAATAAAAACATTCTCGCTAGCATCATTTCATTAACTTTAATTCAAAAGAGTTAAAATATGAAGAATTACCGCTTTCTTTAGTCAGGGTGTTGACGGGACCAGAAGCCGGTCCAGCACCAGCACTATTGAATGCTCTAACACTTATTGAATATCTGTAAAAAATAAAGATTATTACCAACTTAGTTCTAATAAATAAATAAACGTTGCTCGAAGTATACACTTAAACAAAGTGATTCACAATATGTATACCATCCCGAAAGGGCCTTATTCTATAAACAGAAAAGGTTAATATTTAGGTAAATAAACAAAAGATCTTTTAGAGATTTTTCAGAATGTTTCCCGAACTTTTACATATTAGCTGTTTTTTGTCGTTTTATCATCTTTCTGAGTAATTATTAAACGTACCAGAAGTTTGCCAGCAAGTTGCTACCTAAACAGCTGAATAATTGATATGAACTGATTTAACCCCAAAACAGCAGATTATATATATATTAAAGATTATAGATAAGATATATCAAAGATTTAATTGAAAATTTTTAAAAATTCGTAGTACTAACTTTATTGTCAATTGGGTGTAGAATAAGATCTTCAGGATAGCATACATATTTTGAATCACCTTGTATAATACTCAACAATCACTCATCAACAAGACGACACAATAAGATTCTCTGTTACTGGTGGACCCGGAGCAAATATTTGCCGATCATGTTGACAGTCCCGCAGCGGATATCAAATCCCTACTCGCCTGCTGATTCAAATACGGTGGCTACTGACCTTGTGTAATGATCAAGCCCTTCAATGGTGTACTTGTTGATTTGGCCTCGTACTGTTGCGAACTCCATGCCAACGTTTGCGCCCCCACTCAAGGAGCCGTCGGCAGACGCCCACCACCACACTGTGTACCCAAGAAGTTCTCCGTTCCATGATAGCGGCGGCGGAGCCTGGTAGGTAGACGAACACGAATCAATGTATTTATTTCGTAGAGCTATCAGAAAAATAGCCCATAATGGAACTAATTCGTGGAACTAGTGGAAAAGACAATGGGATTTTTCCGAGATGTATGAAAGACCCAAGATTCTAGTCAATCCGTCTTCACTAACAACCACAGTTAAAAACACACAAACTTGTGAAAGACATTAAAATCCGCTCAATAATATACGAGGTAAAATCATTGTAACTTACGGACTCCTGAGAACAAACTCTCTTCTCAATATACAACGTGTTCCGTAACTAGTATACTACCCTGGAAGGGGCTGAAAGGTACTATCAACAAAAAGAGGAAATACTACTACTTTATAAATATTTTTCTCAGTTTTATTCCCGAACCTTTTCAATTCAACCATTTTTAGTCCCTCCTTCAAGTAGTGACATTTGTGCAAAGCTCTTCCGAGGCAAGAAACCAGCTATGGTGGCTGAGACTGACGGGACAATTGCGCGTAACCCTTCCTGTTTGCGAAGACGTGGAGCAGGAGGAGGCGCCATCATCGTAGGTTGGGGTATTGTCGTCCCAGGGACCGAGGTTATCGGAGCCGGGCGGTCATTTAGCTACGAATCTGTCATTGGTCGCGTTCGATAATATGCTGACGCGCGAAGTATGGCATTGGGTAGCGCCGCGTCGCACATATACCCGATTTGCGCTGACTGAGGTGAAATCGTCGGTGCATTATTCATGCTGTAACGTAATTCTTGAACCTTACTTTTCAACTCAGATACTCAGATCGAGTGGTACCCAGAATAATAAAAATGGCAGAATACACCAAAACGAATACACAGACAAATAAATTACAGATTCTTTATTTTGGAACTAATCGGTGGAAAGACACTTTAAAAGAGTGGTTTCAGATGGAAACAGAGTAGGTATAGAAATTTCACATGACCTACATTTTTGGCATACAACGCCCCAAATTGTTGGATTTCATCGAGGAACAAAATAATTCAGCTGCCAAGTTGGTTTAATAATAGTGGTTGTGTGTGTAGAGTAAAGCTGGCCAGACGGAAACTGCACAATGCCCTTCTACATCTAGCTCGCATTGCAAATAGATTCATTCACTTGCCAATTTAGTTCAATGGATGTGGTTCCGGAGTACATACAAATAAATTGTGTGATCATCATCATCTCCTTGCTCTTATCCCACGTAACTGGGGTCGGAACAACATGTTTTTAGAGGAGGCAGGGCACAGCGAGATTTTCTCGTTCTGAATTGGAGCAGCCCGCCTGGGGAGGTACCTCCGCCTTACAGAAGATCGCAGCCAAATAACATTATTTGTTTTCAAATAGTGTTGTGTTCCTGCGATGAGTAAGGTTGCCAGAGCTCTTTAGGGGGAGGGGGTTCGGGGTCGGCAACGCGTGCGTGATGCCTCTGGTATTGCAAGCGCTCATAGGCTACGGTAACCGCTTACCAACAGGTGGGCCGTATGTCTGTTTGCCACCTCAGTAGTATAAAAAAAAAAAATGTTTATTTCTTCCATTTTCCCCTACGATGCATCCTCTCAGTACCTACGAACTCACACTTTTTACACGTTTACACGTATTACCCTTTTTTATATAGCCCACTAAGGATTTACATCAATGTATTTAGTATGGATGTTGAATAACTTTGTTTTTTAATAAAAAAAAATATCTAATGTTCTGAATAATTCTTTATGACCTGACCGGACCTATTGCCAACCTATTAGATTCTCCTGGATCTGAGATTCTCATTAAATTACTTAAAACTTGAAATACACGAAGTGCCCTTGAAGGTGGCTTTTTATGCGTCTGACATTACGGACCCGGGCCTCTGAGGTCTTAGTTAAAGTCAGTGAGTTCTCACTTTTCACTTTTCGACTGTGAAAAGTTAATAGATTACTGGTTTTTGTATGGTGTCACGAAAAAGGCTTTACAAAAACGGTAAGATACTCACCGACTATGCAGAAGGGCCTTTGAAAATAGTTATATTTTACTAATCATACTCACTTGCCAACTCAGTTCAATGGTAGTGGCCCTCGGTGCAGAGGCCCGCAGGTTCAGAGGTGCTCGAGAAGGTGGCTCATGCAGCGTCAACGCAAGAAGCGCCCGAGTGTGCGACGACGCGAACTGAGCGGTCACCGTCCTCGCTCGGACTAGGTACGCTGTGGCCGGCTCCAGTCCAGATATAGTCGCTCCTTCCATTCTTGAAGCAAACCTGAATGGAAGAAACGCTTAAATTTGAATTTTCCTCAATTTGGCAAATAAGTTTTAAAAGAAATCCAAGCATAAATTCTAGTTGGGAAAAGGTCAGAACAACGGTACCGTAAGCCAACGAGCATGCCATAGTCTCTTAATACCCCTCGTGGAATTTTATCGTCATTATTATGTCATGTTAGGTTTTCACAAGGAGGTATATAAATAAGGATTCATAACATGTATAAAATTCCAAAAGGGGTTTATTCTTACAACGAAAAGAAATAATATTAGCGAAAACAAATAATCTATATTCAATATTTTTTCAGAAGTTTACAATTAATATAGTTAACTTACTCAGAATAAGAATCAACAGGATGAGCAGTGACCGAAACATTGTGTGTATCAGCATCCCTCCAAGAATCAGGGCTGGTGGAATCATGCTTGCGGTATTGCACCACATAGCCAAGGACCGGGGAGTTCCCATCGTATGGCCTCCTCCACTGCAGTCTGACGGATCTGGAAGTCGCTTCTAGTACCCTGAAGTTTGCTGGTGGTTCTGGAGGCTCTATAATCAAACTATTTATGAGACTTCTGCCGAATAGAAATAAAGGCTCTTTTCTTTTAGTTTCACAAATTCAAGTGACTATAAATAAGGGTTTCAGTCACCAGCGCCTTACTACTCCTTAGTGGTAAGGCATGAATGCTGAGTCAACCTTTTGCTACTGTGGCGCACAATCACATTTCTCGTTCTCGTGCTCTTTTATGATATTTTTGGATTTTGTCGCTCTAAATTGGAGCAGCCCGCCTTAGCAGCTCTTTAAAGGGGTGCTGCGGAGTCGGCAACTTCTGTGCCACCTTAGCTGAATAAAAAAAATGTCTTTGTTCCATGATATTTGTGCTATTATTTACATCCTCATAACTATTTTTTACCTCATATTGTGTTATAATGTGTGCCCAGATAGTAAATAAATTTTGTCTACATCTATGTCTATTATTTTAATAATGTCTACCTTGAACACCCAAATGTACAAAATGATCTGATCTTCCATAGGGATTGGACGCTTGGCATCTGTAGACCCCTGAGTCTCTTCTATCCGCTCTTTCTATAACTAGTTCACTTCGTAATCCTTCCGTACTTCTAGTTTCTGATATGCTCATTCTGTAACCAATAGCATGATTAATAATTGCTAAAGTTGTTGGTCTCTATTATCAATAAACTTGTAAAAAACCAAAACGTAGATTCTTGCCTGTATCTTCTAGACTTGGCGCAATTCAACTAGATTTAAGACGATTCAAATTGAAGTTTGAAGTTGGAAATGTTTCGTTTTTGTTTATATGCTTATTTTGTATCCATTAATATGATAAAAGAGAAGTCTGCCGTCATGTCGTATAAGGAAGTAAAGGAGCTCTCATTGGAAAGATCAGAATGGAGGAAATTGCATCATTACACCACAAGAGCTAAGCTCTTAATTCATAGAAGAAGAATTATGATAAAATGTTTAGAGTTTTTTTCCACAGAAACCATTTTTGCCATGTTTTACCTATAATCTGAGTTAGGTAATCCTCGTCCAGAATGACTCCAAGACGTAGAAAGTGGAGTATCGCCACGGGCAACGCAAATTAGTCTAATGGTATCTCCCAGTTTTGCCGTCACGTTTGCTGATTGTGTTTCGAATCTTGCTGGCTCTGAAACATCGACTACGTATTGTAGATATTATTGAAATCAAATGAAATTAAAAAAAACAGGCTCTCGACTTCTATCCCCGAGAATGGTAGATAGACATACTCTCAGATCTCCAGGCGATCAGATCTTTGAAGATGTCTAAGGATGTCTTGAGGATTGTCCGAACATTTGGCGCAAGCTCACATTTTGCATTTTGAGTATTTCACACATGAGAGGTTCCAAGCCCATCGAGAGGTTCCAAGCACTTTAGGAATACTTACAGGTTTCCTCACGATGTTTTCCTTCACCGTTCTAAGCCGTGTTAATATGCACTTACAGAAAAACTCATTGGTGATCGGTTTTCACCCCTCGATCTGAGAATTAAAAGTCGGGGAACCCTGCCATTAGGCTAACACGACTATATTGAAATCAAATTGTTAAAAAAAAAACAAATAATATAGTAAGACTTTTTATTAGGTACCATTTACGTGTATGTTGAGAGTTTTTGTAAGGGCAGGTTGAACTCCGTTATCAGCTCTACATCGATACTTTCCAGAATGTTCGGCGCGAGCTGATTCCAACCTCAGAGATCCATTTCCCAGAACTACAGGATCCAATACTCCGCCCATTGATGTCTCTGTTCTACCTTTAAAAATCATCAAAAAAGATGTAGCAGAATGTGCTTGCTTATCGTGTCACTGATTCTTTCTTGGTCATCCTGTATTAGGTCAGTGTATTAGATCCTGGTTAGGTCATCCAGATTGAGGTATGGCGGCCAGCGGATCCACCGTTGTGGGCACGGTGAGACAACCCTAATAGACTTGTGACGTCACATTTTCACGGCCTATTGAAGTCGAAAAAAATAAGGTTCAATAGTTTAAGAGTCTAAATGTGACATTGTGAAGTGCAAACAAACACACATTTACTTGTATGACTTTCATGAGAGAACAAACTAGCATTTTACAGGATAATTATTTACTAGTGTTCGCCCCACGGCTTTGCCCACGGAATCATATACTGTACAAAGTCTTATATATTTATGTATGATTTTGACTGGCCTCATAGCTCAGTTGGTAGTAACTCTGCCTTCTGCGCTAGAGGTTGCGGGTTCAATCCCCGCACTGGACAAACATTTGTGTGATTAACACAGATGTTTGTTCTGTGTCTGGGTGTTAAATATTAATCTATTATGTCTATCAGTCTCTGGTACCCATAGTACAGGCTATGCCTAGTTTGGGATCAGTTGACCGTGTGTGATATGTCCGGAATATTTATTTATTTTATTTATTTATTTAATCATCCTTTGAGAATCATGAGCGATGAATCACCTTGTAGAGAAACTATTTCCAAATATAAGACTGGTTACTAAAGTTTATTTTATGTAGATACTATGTTTTAAATTTTGTCTGCGGGTAGAGTCTATTTCCGGGACACGGGCTTCAGTATAAATGAGATCTTACCAGAGAACTTGGTCCAATATATTATGGGAGTAGGATGCCCTCGGGCTTCGCAGCTTATTGTCAATGAGCCGTTCAATAAAACGGCTGCATCAGAAGGTTCCATTTGCCAATATGGTGGAACTACAAAATAAACATCATTCATCATCAATGCTTGATTTGAATATTATAATATCACAAAAATTTTCGACTCAGACGGGATTTGATACAGTATTCTTCCCCTACATAGGTCCCCTAGTATGATCTGACCAACTAAGGTACCGAGTCACTTACCGTCTGGGCGAATCTTTGGGATTTTTAATACTTAAAGTACCGTAAGCAGAAGAAACAATACGTTTCCAAATTTTTTGGGATATTTTAAAAATCATAGTCCCCTTAGAGTGAGTTATCACAATAAAACAATGCTTGATTTGAATGGAACTGATTCCGTGATCGACGCAGTGTTGAAGGGCCTCGCACCCGATGGACCGACGACATTGCGAAAGTTGCGGGAAGTCGGTGAATAGAAAAGGCTCAAGACCGTTTGTCGTGGAACTCTTTGGGGGAGGCCTATATCCAGCAGTGGACTTCTACAGGCTGATGATGATGATTCCGTGATTTGATTGTAAATAAAGAAGAAAAGAAAAAAAATAAAAAGATTACCTTTAATAGCCAGCTCAGTAGAGGAATTGGCTTTTCCAGCAGTGTTGGTGACAACGCAAGTATAAACACCACTATGTGCTGCCGTCAGACTTTTGAAAAGAAGCATGCTAAAAAACTCCGCTCCCCGTTCATCAACTTGGAGCGCACTCGATATAGGCATTTGGTCTTTCAACCAGGAGAAGTAGACAGGCATGTCTCCAGAAGTGACTGTGCACGTTATTTGTGATCTATCCCCAGCTTTCAAGCCAGGTGGGAATGCAATTGGTGATAATACTGGCGGCGACACAACAGTCACTTGCACCTGTAAGAATAAGGTGAAAAGATCGATGCAATTAAAAAAAATATGTTTTACGGAAATAACTCCTATGACAAACGATGGACCAGATTGTGAGAGGAAACTATTACGAAGACACCAATAAAGATATTAACGTTTTAATAGTAAAATTTCAACAATGAGATTTCAAATGTAGATTCCTATTTAAATGATTGTGCCATAAGGCCAAACCCAGAGACCACTACAAAATATTAGAATAAAGTCCAATCATCATCATCTCATAGTTAACTTATTTCAGTAGCTATCTCGGCTCGGATGTTCAAAGCAAATGTTGAAGGTGAATTAATGTTAAGGTTGTATATTCTCCCGGGACCGATTTTAACTTCCCTTTATTTTTGTACTTTTTTTGGCGCCTCATTAGCATTCCATATACTACCTCTACCTAACAAGTAAACAAATTATCACTAATTCGTTCTACTGTACAACGTCTTTAGCAAGTGGAAAGCCGTGGTCTCTGCCTACTCCTCTGGGAAATAGGCGTGATTTTATGTATGTATGTACAACGTCTTTAGGAGAGAAAGATAAGTAATTAACACCCACTGTGGCAACATTAGGCTAAAATATAAACATATTTGTCAAATTACCTCACGTTTAGCCAGTTCTCCCCCGGGCGTGACGACGGAGCAAGTCCAACCGCCCTTGTCGCGATTTCGGTCTACGTTCGAAATCGTCAATTGTCCATCAACTTGGTGGTAACGTGGATCAGCCCCGGCTCCTCCTTCCCATTTTACGGAACTAACCAGATATAAATCCATCATTTAGGTAGAGCTTTACAATCAATTGGCCAAGGTGCGAGTAGTACTTGTGGTGGAAGTGTTCTGAGCGATATGTATATATACAATGTGTATAAAAAGAGCTCATAACATAAACAGATAGCAATATATCATAAGCCACTTAAAGAAATTTGCGGAAAAACTGCTCACTTATTATTATTTTATTATTTTGTACCCGTGGCTGCAGCTTAGCTCGCGTGGTACATAAATAAGAAGTAGCATATATGCTGCTATATAAATAACTCTCAATATATATATACGTAAATATTTAAGTTTCATCGTTATCGGCTAATCCATTACAGCGTGATTTATTTTTTATTTAATTTATTAAATTCACAAAACAGATTACAAACAATTAACTATAAAAATAAAAGCATAACATTCTTAGATCTAGATTCGTAATCAAATATGTGAATACGATATAATTAAAGTGTCGCATGCGTATGCAGTTGAAATTACCCTAAAACTATAAACAGCAAAGAAAAATAAAAACAAAAAAAAAATATAACATTATTTTGTTTCACTATATAAAAGCAACAAACCGATTGACCCACAAACACCCACACATTCTTACAAACTTTCGCATTTATCATTTTTATTAAAATACAAAATATAAATGCGAAATTATATCTTAAAATCGAATTATAGCCTTGGGAGCTGATGACAGACAGACAAGACAGACACCAGAGTGAGACATAAGTGTTCAGAAGTTACAAAAATTGGACTCAAAAAATTTCTGCTTTCATTACAAGATGCATAAAGTTAGTGACTGATTATGAAAGAGAGAATTGAATCGCATCAGCATGCATAATTTCAGGAGCTTTTGGCTTTTCCTCAACCGCTGCTTAAATATTATAAGACAAACACCATAACAGGGAGTTCGCGTATTCTGCGGGAAGGTAATGATAATAACCGACTTGGTCCGATCTCCGTGCCCAGACTGGGAATGCCGCGTCATACATATGAAATCATATGAATCATATACATATTGAAGCAGGGCAATGTCGTAAGTGAATTTTTATATTCTTGCTGCCATTGGGTTGACACTCAAGGCTGTTTTGAATGTAGAGTCGTGAAATGTTAAGTCGTGGTCTTCTAACGGCATACGATTTGTCCGATATGTCATATAAAATTCGTTTTAAAAAAGAGCCTTCCTGAATAAAGTCAATTTGACATTTGAGGGTGTATGACAAAGCTCAACGATATCGCAAGCTCCTAAAAGTCAAACTCAAAACTAACTTTATTGAAAAGACATAAGGATCATTTTCAAATAAATTTAAGATGCCATATCGCACACCGTTTGAACACGGCGAGCATTTCAACAAGTTACGAGTATAATATTTGTCGATAAAAATTTATGTTAGTACTGGCTCTATGCTCTGTGAGCCTCGTAGCCCGTAGTAAAAGGCTACGAAGATCGTAGAGATACGATGGTACAATGTTTAAAGCTTTTGGAAATAAAAATGAATACTTACTCAATAGGGAACCCGTAGTAGGGACACCAGATTGTGACTTCGGAGCCGGCGACGGCCTTCACAGAGTTCATGGCGCGGATGTAGGGCGGGCCTGTATAAAATGAAAGAATAACTTATTATAATTCCATTATTATTGTTGTATAAAAAGTAGCCTATGGCTAAAATCCTAAAATATGCCCGTTTATTTTGGGTATTTTCTGATCTCGATCATTTTTGAATCTCTGTATCTTATTACATACAGTGCTATTACTTATCAAAATGGTGCTAAATTTCCCTAGATAAAACGTAAAATGGAAATTCAGGATGAAATTAAGGATTTTGGAATACCAAATACGTGATAGTAATCGTTTACTCGAAATAGAAAAGGGATCAAAGATTACCCTAAATGCTATTGCCTCTGCAGGCAAGAAATCGTAACTATACGTTATTATGAGTTGGATAATATTGAGGATTTCATTTATTTTTATTTTAGTTATTTTGAGCATAAAAAAAAATTACAAGTATTTCGGATCGTGTGCCACGTAATAGCGCAATATGAACTCTACTAAGACAAACATTTGAAAATGCACGCGTCGAGAATGGAGAGATAAACCTATTTGATCGTGTCCCATACAAAAATCCAACCAATTTTCAATCAAGCTGGCTTCACTATGACTTACAAAGCTTATCTGTAAAAGAGAAAGTCAGGAAACCCATAGTAGGGGTGCCTTTTAGCTGACCCCAGTCTCGCGGCACGGATGGTCGGCCTATGCAAATCACACCATAATATTTACTCATCAATTATCATATTATGCTAAAATTACGCTAAGGTACTATATTATTTTGTTAGGACCGCTGAGCGTGCTGAGAATGTACGAAACATTTGTTTATTTTTAATTTTTATAATTCAGTCTGTTTTCTATTGATAATTAAAACCTTGCTTTTATTTTTCTTAAGTTACCGTTGGGGGTTATAAATGTTTTTCGACTTGCCTCTGAACAAGCTTTTTCAATTGAATTACAAAACTAACAAAAATTTAACTTGTTTAAGTATGAATTTAAATAGCTACCATCTGACTCAAATATTCAACTCAAATTGATTACAATGTAAATACCTAATTTTCATTAAAATATTTCGCTATTTGGTATTACAACAGCATGTGTCAAAAATTACTCGTATTGAATTGCTCAAACACAATGCCTCTGTCGAAAATATCAATTTACTACTGTTTGTGGAGTATGTTCACGAGTAATGTGTCCGGCGTGCATACTCATAAGTTCAACCTGTGAACTTACTTATTCCTTCTCTATATACAGGGCTATAGCAATGCTGGATTTAAGCCTTGAAACTTTTCCGAATCCGAAATTTTAGTATTGCGTTTTGCCACCGGACTAATTGCAAACATTTAAAAATAATATGAACATATTATTATGGCTAAAAATAAATCCCATGTGAACGAAGTCGCTGGTAACAGCTAGTTTAATACATTGAGCGTACAAGGATGAAGTTTCTATAATATCGATGGCTGATTAAGCATCCACATTAGTATAATTCTCGATTGGGTTCTGCAACTGTGATTTATATAAATTCTAATGTGGGAAACATTATGATAAGGCAATTTTTTTATAATAGTTGAAGTTATCAACTTTTCCCTTCCCTTCCCCGCAACGATCTCTTATAGATCGAGTAGTTGTCTGAAAGCATCATCATCATCATCAGACTGTAAAAGTCCACTGCTGGACCATAGGCCTCCCCCGAAGAGTTCCTCGACGAACGGTCTTGAGCCTTTTCCATCCACCGACTTCCTGCAGCTTACACAATGTCGTCGATCCATCTTGCCTTCCAGAAATGCGACACCCGGTTCATGATCGGCATTAGAGAACCTTTATTTCCTAGCCAATTATTTATTCCGAACCTTTTTAATGTTATACGGAGGCAAACAGGCTTACGGCCCACCTGATGGTAAGTGGTTACCGTCGCCTATTGACATCAGCAACACCTGGAGCATTGCTAATGCGTTGCCTGCCAAACCCCTCCCCCCCTAAAGAGCTCTGGCAACCTTACTCACCGCAGGAACACAACACTATTTGAAACAAATAATGTTATTTGGCTGCGATCTTCTGTAAGGCGGAGGTACCTCCCCAGGCGGGCTGCTCCAATTTAGAGCGAGAAAATCTCGCTGTGCCCTACCTCTCACCTAACCTTTATTCCGTTCCGCGAGCTATACCTATGGCCTGCCCACTGCTACTTCAATTTGCAAATTCTGGGATCATTATACATATTATATATTATATACGTAGCAAAAACACATACAGTGGTTATAAAGTCAAAATTCAAAGTAAAAACTTAAGTTTAATTATTTAACAGTGTAACTCGTTAACCGCAACACAAGGTCTGACTCAGGTTAAATATTTTAGTGGCAACATTCGTTCACCATGCCATGCAACCGTCGGCATCGCGTCGAGTCCGTGCCTCTATTTCTAGATCTGATAAATAATTCTCAGGACTTTCAGCCATTACTGCACTATGTGGGAAAGTAATCCAGCTATGAAGGATGTAACGTTCGTCTACTTAGTAAATGTATGAGTTTTGTACGTTATGTTCAGTGCAATTCCGAGAATTGTTATCTGATATTGTATAGTGAACTTATTGAGGGTTTTACACGGAAATTAAATATATTATACTGCAACGCTTTGGAATCGTAGAAACCTAATATTAAAAAAAAACCATTTTGTACTAGCTGACCCGGCCGCAACTTCGTCCGAATATCCAAGTATATGTGTTCCTAGTAGGAACGAGAGCCCAGGTACAGTTTAGTTCCTACATACAAACAAACAAATACCTCTATAAAATACGTGTAGATTCCTCACCGTAAACATTCAGCCTGGCCGCATGCGCCACGTTCCCATGGGGATTGGTGGCCCTGCACTCGTACCGCCCCCCGTGTTCCACTCTCGCGCTGCTGAGGGAGAGTGTTGAAAGCACGTAGTTGCCACTGGATGTTATGCCTGAGGGACCATTCTCTCGGCCTTCCGTTATCATGGCTCTGTGGAAAAATCATTGGTTACTTGCTTGTGGTGTCACTGGGCATTGGTCATCCTCCCTAGGTCAGTAATGAGGTTGAGGTATGGTGGCTTTGAAAAGGGCCAATGAAAATGAAATATACCCTTAGATCCCCTTTCCCCCTTTCCCCCCAGAAGAAATGTGTTGAAATAATTGGTGAACTGTTTCTAGAGTATCAGACTGCTCGAATCGATAAAACCTCTCATGTAGGTCTAAAATCAAACGGTGACCTATTTTTATAATAATGCTTTACAGTTGAGTTTAGTTGTATCAAGTTCAAGATAGGCTTAAGCGGTCGTAAGTTTGAAAGCCATTTAGTTACTTGGCACCAATACAAATGCTTAAAACTTTGGAGCGGTCTCAATTGCAGCTGACTTGAAGAGTTAATTTAACAATTTAAAACTAAGTTAATGTTGGTTATTACTTTGATGAAAATATGCATCTCTGTTAACCATACACACTTTTCAATATTATTCATCTAGCGAAAACTCAAAAAATAACATGAAAAATGAAGTTAATTTCGTTCTTATGGTGATAATGTGACGGCCACAATGTAATTTACATAGAGGCAGTACAGCTGGGTCGGACAGAGGGCACCGCTAACCATCACCCTGGCCATCTGCCAGTACAGTTCAGTGGTTCTGTTCATAAAAATGTATACGACATTTTGTTACCCCAAACTGCTACATAAATGCAAGTATAACTAGTTATTTACAGGTTCCATTCTCACGGGAGAAGGAACAAAAATGGTCATGCGTGAGCCAAAAAAGGCTCAGCCCAGCTCAGCTTTAATGCCGCACACGATGTGTAGCGGGCGCTGGTTTTCATATGGAACCCTTTTGTGAAGACGGTGTTCTTTTATAGGTACAGTTAATCTTACCCATGATGCGAAGGTATCGACTGCCCGTCCAGGGTCCACCTAAACCGCGGCGGAGGCTCGCTGATAGCTGAGCACTTTAGAGCAACCTGCGCTCCGGGCTGTACAGCTTGTTCTATGAAAGTGTACACCAATTCTGGTCGAGAATCTGTATAAAAAAACCACCTTAGAAACTGGGAAGTAAAAATCTTTCACTATTTTATTTGACATTATAATATCTCTCCTGAGATTAGTTACTTACGTCTGAACCACAGAACAGCCGAACCCAGTACTAGTTAGGAAGGCTTATTGAGCGGGGTAGTCCCGCCACCGATTATATGAGCATATGCCCACAACTGAGTAACATATAGCTTTACATTGCATGCATAGTAGGTACTAAGCTTATCCGGTAAGCGCACGGCAGCGCAATGTATTACATCGCAGTCAATGTATCACGGTGACACTAGTTAATACAAGACAATGCTTAAGTATTACCATCTCTTACTATAACATAATGAGAAACAGTGAAACGAACAATTTTAAACAAAGCTTTATTTTAACTAGCGTTTGCAAACATATACCTACATTACAAACATAGTAAACAAACGCAAAAGGCCATTCCAATTAATTCTTTCGATTCTGTGTTCTAAACATAATTATCTAGAAAAACAAGATATCTAAACCATTTTATTCAAATGTACGTCGAATATTTCCTACGCACGTAAATACATTGACTATGCAAAGTAAAAGGCGAGCTTCACAAATAAAAAGAATAAAACATACTTACCAGAAGAGCGTTTTAAACGTTTTCGTTTGAACGGGCGTACTGTGCTCGTTTCCCTCACTAACGAGCACCGTGTTACTGAAAAAACATAAATTGAGAGGATAAATACACTACACAAGTTCACATAGCTAGGCAGCCTTTGGCGTAGTTGACATAATGTTTGTATAATGAGAATGTTCTGCTGAGTTACAGGCTCTGTATAATGATCGCTTCCTCATGTTTTATCTAATAACTCCAATTTAATCAAGCTTAATTCTTTGGAAACGAGTCACTTCTACCCACAAAATCTTTGTGATATGTATGAACATAGCAATAGCTTACTGGTTTCTATCTGTATGTATAACTACCTATACCTAGTATATATCTACCTTCTCACCTGAGCATTTGTCATCCGATCGCCTGTCAGTAATAAACTACGTTTACACTAGAACGGTCGTTTCGCTGTTTAGCCACCTACCTACCCGCCTTCTAGGTATCGATACACCATTTGACGACGAGGTGTTCTACCCACGCGTGAAGTTTGTTACGTCGAAAATGACTAATTATTTAGGAAGTATTTCTAATTTCGATTACAAGACTGGAGACTGGCCGGTATATCTTGGGCGGCTGAATCAGTTTTTTAAAGTGAACGCGGTTGTAGAAGCTAATAAAAGTGCAATTTTGATTACTCATTTAACCGACGAATCCTACCGTCTACTACGGAATCTTGTGTATCCCAGTGACTTGGAAACATTGTCGTATGCTGATATAATAAAAAGTTTGAATGTACATTTCAAACCGAAGCGTTGTTCGTTTGCCGACCGGGCGAAGTTCTATAGTGCCACGAAGACGTCAGACGAAACCTTGGGAGACTGGGTGGCACGACTAAGAGGTCTATCTATTCACTGCGACTTCGGTACTGCCCTGGAAACCGTCCTTCGGGACCGTTTTGTCCTTGGTCTGGCGCCTGGGCCGGAACGCGATAAGCTATTCGAAAAGGATGCAGCGACTTTGACATTAACGCGGGCGCAAGAAGTCGCCGAGCAAGCAGCAAGCGCGCGTCAGGCAAAAGAATCTGTGCCAGTGGTAAAACCGAGCGACGTGAAAGAAGAGCCAATTTTTCGTATGTGGACCGGAGGCGCAAGAGAGCGAGGAGTGGGTGCCGGCGCCGGCGCCGGCCGTGGCGGTGCGGTCGCGGCTGGGCGCAGCGCAGGTACCGCTTACCGGCAGCTCGCTGGGCGCGAGGAGACCGATTCTGCAGTCCAAAAATGTTCGGTGTGCGGTTTAAAAAATCATAATGCAGAAAAGTGCCGTTTTAAAAATTACAAGTGCCAAGTTTGTGGAGTGAAAGGTCATTTGAAAAAGGTGTGCAAGGCGCGAGTAAATAATATCAACGTCAACGAAGATTCTAGTGTCGAGGATTGCGCGGACTGCCAGGAGTGTAGCATGTATAATATAAGGTATGATACCTATAAACCTATTATTGTAAAAGTAGCTATTGATGAGAGGATTATTCCTATGGAACTAGACTCGGGCGCAGGAGTATCCGTTATCTCAGATTGTTTTTATAAACAACATTTTTCTAAATATCCTATTACCAGCTGCAAAATAAGAATGTGTTTTTATGATGGACACAAAATCATGCCTGTCGGATATTGTATTGCGGACGTTGTTTACAACGACCTAATGGAAAAGATTAAGTTTTACATTATAAAAAATGGCGGTGTGCCCCTTTTAGGGCGTGATTTTATGTACAAATTTAAATTGAATTTAACTTCTACTGAAATTAAAAACATATCTTGTTTGGAAGAGGATACTTATAAAAGTGAAGTAAAAATGTTGGTTAACCATTTTGAGGATCTATGGACCGATGACTTAGGGAGGTTTAATAAGTTTAAAGTGAAATTATCTCTAAAAGAAGGCGCGAAGCCTAAGTTTTTTAAGCCTCGATCAATACCGTTCGCATTAAAAAGCAAAGTCGATGCGGAGATAGATCGTTTGGAAAAATTAGGTATTTTAGTGCCGGTAAACTATTCTGCTTACGCCACTCCCATAGTTCCCGTATTAAAAGATAATGGAAAGGTCAAAATTGCAGGCGATTACTCAATAACACTAAATAAAGATTTATGTATTGAAAAATATCCAATGCCTCGTATCGAGGAGGTATTTGCTAAGCTAGGGGGTGGGGAAAGATTTACTAAGATAGATCTCAGTAATGCCTACAATCAGTTCGAGTTTGACGATGAATCACAGCTGCTCACCACGATAAGCACTCATCGCGGTCTTATTAAATATTCGCGATTGGTGTACGGCTTAGCCAACGCTCCCGCTATATTTCAAAGAACGATGGAAACGTTATTACTAGGTATAGAAGGGGTGAGTTGCTGGCTCGATGACGTATGTATTACGGGGCCCACGACAGAGCTTCATTTGTCTAGACTTCGTGCGGTGATGGACCGATTGAGGGATGCTGGTCTAAAATTACAACGCGAAAAATGCAAGTTTTTTGAAGAAAGTGTGACGTACCTAGGTTTTGTAATCGATAAAACCGGTCTTCGATCGTGCCCAATAAAGGTGCGAGCAATTAAGGAAGCACCCCGTCCTACTAATGTGCTAGAAGTTAAGAGGTTTTTAGGCGTAATCAACTACTATAGGAAATTTATTCCTCAAGCATCTTCGGTATTGGCTCCATTAAATGAGTTGCTTCGCAAAGATGCTACTTGGTCATGGGGTAAGCGTCAAACAGATGCATTTGATGCAGTTAGGAGGGAGTTGTCATCGATGCGCGTTTTGGTTCATTTCGACCCCGCTGCGAGACTCGTGCTGTGTGTAGACGCGAGCCCGACGGGCCTCGGCGCCGTGCTGCAGCAGGGCGAAAAGGGCGCTGAGCGACCGGTCGCTTTTGCTTCGAGGTCATTGGCCGCAAGCGAGCGAAATTATAGCCAAATCCACAAGGAAGCGGCCGCTATTGTGTTTGGTGTTAAGCACTTTCATCAATATTTATATGGCAGGGAAAATCCATTTATACTAAAAACGGACCATAGACCTCTTCTAGCAATTTTTGGCAAAAAGAACGGCGTATCGGTGATGGCAGCTTCGCGATTACAGCGCTATGCTATTTATTTATCGGCTTACAACTATGAAATAGAATACATTACAAGCGAAAATAATGCAATAGCCGATTATTTCTCCCGAGCTTCAATTACGGACGGTCAAATTGAAGCAGATATAGATGAAAGCGCTTCCTACCTAAATTTTCTAAAAGAAACTAATTTACCTATATCATTTGAAAACGTAAAAACAGCTGTCGCGTCGGATCGGACTTTACAGACAGTTATGAAGTATGTACGTAACGGTTGGCCACGTAAAATTACATGTCGGAATATTAAGCCTTATTTCTATTGTAAAACTGATTTAGAGGTAGAAGATGGATGCATCATGCGAGGTCACCGAATAGTTATTCCATCTTCACTTCGAGAAATGATGCTGGACGAACTGCATAGGGGCCATTTCGGCATGGTTAAAACGAAATGTTTGGCTCGAAGCAGGATGTGGTGGCCCGGCATAGATAGCGCTATAGAAGGAATAGTACGTGCGTGCGGCACTTGTAGCGTGCTGCGCGCGGCGCCGCCGCGGGCCCCGCCTGCGCCCTGGCCTCGCCCGCTGGCGAGCTGGGAGCGCATACACATCGACTATATGCAGGTAGGGCAGATGGTTTTTCTGGTCGTGGTCGATGCTTACAGTAAATGGGTGGAGTGCTTGTTGATGGGTAATGGGTTAACTACAAAATGTCTCATTCAAAAATTGAAAATTTTATTTTCTACATTCGGCCTACCCAAAGTCATCGTATCAGATAATGATCCCAAGATAAGCAATGAGGAATTTGTAGATTTCTGTAAAAACGCAGGTATAAAACAGTTAACTTCGCCAATTTATCACCCGTGTAGTAACGGACAAGCTGAAAATTCAGTTAAAACCTGTAAAAAGATGATCAAATGTATTTTACAAAATGATGCCAATAATAGCCTGTCGTGCGCTCAAATTACGGATAAATTGTTAGCATTTTTATTTGAATATCGTACCACAGCCCATTGTAGCACTGGCGAAACACCGGCAAAGCTAATGTTCAATCGAGAGTTGCGGTGTCGTTTAGATTTAGTGCTACCGCGAAAGCAGAATCCGGCTTTCGACAGTGCTGCTGTAAGGTTAAATAGTAGTAGAACATTTAATGAAGGTCAAAAAGTGTGGGCGCGATGCTATCAAGGCAGAAAACCCTTCTGGAAAATAGGTAGAATTATCGGTAGTTTAGGTAACAGGATGTATAATGTATCTATCGAAGGTCTTGGCTTATGTAAGAGACACGTTGACCAGCTGTTAAGATTTTCACTAGTAAGCGGAGAACAGCCACATGCATCGTTTCAAAGTCCATCTTCCGCGAGTATGTTTTCAAATGGGTTGGGAGGAGGAGCTTCCATAGATCAAACCCGAAACATGTCATCTAATCGGGCTAGTGAGATGGAGTGTGGTTCGAGCAGTGTCGCGCCGGTTCTCATTAGTTTAGATACGGCGTCGTCACCGTCTCAAGCTGGACAAGTTGTGGCGGGGGCGCAGCACAGCCCACAGGCCGGCCGCTCGCTGTCGCCAGCACTGGCACAGCCGAACGTGCCGCAGAGTAATGGCGATGTAACTGTGGCTGGCCACCACTACAATTTAAGACCTCGATCTAGGATACTTAATTATAAGGAATAATTGTTTTGTTATGTATTTACTTGCATTCAATAGTTCTGTTTATATACTTATTGTGTTTCTGTATTGTTGACAGGTTCCCAAATTAATGAGGGAGGAGTGATATGTATGAACATAGCAATAGCTTACTGGTTTCTATCTGTATGTATAACTACCTATACCTAGTATATATCTACCTTCTCACCTGAGCATTTGTCATCCGATCGCCTGTCAGTAATAAACTACGTTTACACTAGAACGGTCGTTTCGCTGTTTAGCCACCTACCTACCCGCCTTCTAGGTATCGATACACCACTTTGCCGCCAAAAAAAGTTACTTTTAACCTCATTGGCTAAAAAGCGAAATATTTTTTCACTTTTCGGGGTGCCTTTGGCATCCTAGGCTTATTTCACTTCACTTTTGCGCTTTATTCAAATAATATTACGTAAAACACCACCATAATTACACAATAATAAACAATTGTATACTACATTATAGTTTTGTAAAATAAAATAACAGCATCAGTTTGCAATTTATCCTACCATACTTATAAATTAATTTAAACTCTATTTTGTATACCTATCTAACTACTTTGCCTAATCAAGGCTATTATAATTGATTGGTTTTTGAATTAGAACCTACCTACTATACCTACTAACAAATTAGTAATAAGTAAGGAGTACCTTCCTAATAAGTATCAAATGAACTGTCTTTGTATTTTAGTTTAATTTTTTTCTGTTACAAATAAAAACTTATTATTATTTCCCGCCAAAAAGTTTTTTTTGGTTATAATATTTTCCTTTTTGGGCCTGCTATGGCATCTTAGGCCTAACACCCATGGCTTACGCGTAATCAAAGACAATATAGAATTTCAATTCTACTTTATTATTGTCTTTGGTTTAATTTAAAATGAAAAGTTCCGTTTACATCGATAGCTTTATTTTAGACAAAATATTTTTGTGATAGTTTTTAAATGAAATACAATTTAAGCAACAATAAAGTTGTCCTAATTTCTAGTCACATAACAAACAAATGAGATGCCATGTCCTGAATTGGATACTTGATGTATTCTTGTTGAAAAATTCACTCAGCTTCGTTTTACTATCCGCATTCGTTCAGAAATTTATAACATCGTAAATCGTAAAACCGGGAAAAAAGTTTACAGCTTTGTAGAGCTGAATTGCCGGGATAAACCGAAGCACCGATAGCCCCACCGGCTTATCTCATCTCATAAACAAAGGAATACCTACATAGACAGTGGCTACGATGTAATACGCCTAAAAATTAATACAGGAATCAAGGAACTAGAAAAAAGAAAGACACCGCACCACGTAACTTGACAACTGCTGCACCTATAGTATGCCAGCTAGCTCGCCTATCAGCCTATGGATCAGAGCTGGTGGTGATTATCTTGTTGTTTTTATGAATGGTCCTAACTGAACAAACTCAACACGAGGTCTTTACAGAACGAGCTTTCCATCAAAACTCCAACACAAATAGGTTATTCACAAAGCGAGCTAGTATTGGCATACGAAAAAACCAACTACCTCATTCGTCCTCCCCCTCCCCCCACCCCCCTGAGCAGTGCCACCCCAGCAAAGATGGATGCCAACGCGCAAATATCTGGCGAACTATTCCAATTTCAAAAGTTTCAATTTGGTGAAGCAACCACACTTGGAACCAAAATGAAGTCCAAAAATTGTTGGAACATGAGTGTAACCAGTGACGATGACGAGTGACCCGTGTGCAACATACCTTTTTATTAAACGTGGTGTGAAGTTATCGGCACATCAGTTGAGTGGATGCTTACAGTATTGGTAGATTTCTAGGAGTTCTATTAATACCTACGACTCTCAGAGAAGTGTTTTATTTTCTCAAAGGATAATGCAAATCGTTAGGTATAGGTACCTACGGAGTATGGTCCAATGGTGATTTTTAAAGCGTACTGAAATAATATCGGAATGCTATTGAGGCATCAAATAATTTACATAAATAAATGGTAAAATCGGAAACAGGAGAAATATTAAAACTTAAAAATTAATTCACCTTCAACATTTAGTTTGGAAACCCGAGCCGAGATAGCTAGTGAAATTAGTTATCTATGGAATGATTGTAATGATGGGAATTTATTTCATTATTTTATGTTTTCAGGTCCATATTATAATATAGGTAGGTTTTTGGATATAATCGTAAAAGTTTCTCCATACCATCTGATCCATCGTTTGCCATAGGATTTATTGCCGTACTATTTCTTAGGCCAAACACTGCATCAACCTTTATATTTAAACTTTCGGAAACCTAAAGTGATACCACAAAGACGATCACACTGCATAATAAAGTGCTGAAAATTCCGTCCCAAACCCATATGTTAGGCTGCAAACAAACATTACTATGCGGCATACCACTGTCTGTGCATAAAAAATCCACAGTCCAATAGACCGTTTGTAGGTATCTAAATGGGAAGTACCACGTATAGGACGTGGTGTAACCACTGGAAATGGTCAAGGAAGAATGGATGGAACTTAAACTTGCAAAGGATTTTTTTAACAAAACGATCATGATAGGGAAATTAATTTGCAAAGATAAATATAATAATATAATAATCGTGCTAACTATTATAAGATAAAACTGTCCTACAAACTTCATCTGGTATCTGTCATCAAAACTGACTAATAAAATCGTAGACCGAATAAAATCTATCGCATACTTTGCGTTTCATCCTAAGTTCCATCCTTGTTTCAAGTTCCGCTGCGAGTCTGGAATTGTTACGCTAAAAGTGTACGGTAGGAGTAAAATGCAATGTACTTAGTTGCCATGGTGGTAACCAGCCGTTTTTACGCGTAGCCATGGCAACTACACCGACTTCAACGAAACGCTTTTAACTAGCGTAACAATCCCAGACGAACTGATCTGATCTTTGGCTATATAGCACTATACCTACTACTCAAACCATATCGCGCATCGTTCAGCAGACTGTACCGTAAGGCCATTGAGCACGCAAAAAGCGCAATCATGCTAAATTAAGCAGAGTTAATTTAGCATGATATGTAGTACATATTGTGGACGTCACAAAAAAGGTAATGCCACAGGCCTAGTATCAGTAGTCCGATGATTTAGTCCGATGATCGAGAGACTGATGAGACTTTTAGTCTCATTAGTCCGATGATGCTGATCAATACAGATCATCGGACTAATGAGCCTTTTAGTCCGATATTTACACATTTCGACTTTCACAAAAAAAGAAATGCATTAACTTCAGTTTATTTTTTCCACCAAAATTACCAACAGTGTTCCGAAAAGGAGCTTATTCTACGCACGTTTAAAACTTAAAATAACGTCTGTTCTACGATTCTTGTAAATTCAACATAATTCCATGAAAAAATTTTTAAACTTCAATATTTATTTATTCATTGAAATCGTTTGGATCATTTTAAAACGGCATAAATCTAGTTGAATTTACTTGCTGTGCTGTTTTAGCTACTGCAATCTGACAAGTGTATCAAACTTCTTGTTCTCCTTTTATTTATTATTTTTATTTTAATCTTTATTGCACACAAAAAACAATGTACAAAAAGGTGGGCTTAATGCCAAGGCATTATCTACCAGCCAGCCAGATTGGGTAGAAACAGGAGGTTTTAGTCAGAGTTTTACTTATCTTTCTGAGCGTAGACCCGGTAGCCCTGTTAGGAAACTGGCGTCGGAATAGTTTACGTTCCCTTCTTTTAGTGGACATAGATGGAGACCTTAATTAGAAGTACCGTTTTTGTTTGGAAAGTTTAGGCTGGCTAGAGGACGGTGGCTTTCCATTTTCGGATATTTTCCGCTAAAACTTCTGTAAGTCAATACTGCTAGTATTTCTCTATTAAATTTAGTGGCAAATGAACCCTAAAAACTTCCAAAAACCATATTTTAGTAAAAAAGTAACGTTTGCCTGAACATATTAACAACAAATCATAAAAAATTTACGAGAATTGTTTCGATGAAGCCTATAACAATCTGCTTCCCGTCAATAAAGGTACCTGTATAAAATATATTTTATAGAGAAATAATATCGCCACACCATATTTTGTCGTATTGGCGTTCTTGTGTGGTTTTTTCGAAGGCCATTAATGTAGTCAAGTTTAGATCTAAGTACTCTATTTTTCTTTGAAACTGAGAGAATTAAATAATAAACATCTCCAAGAAAATGGTATTTTATAAAGTAGGTACTTACCTAATCGAATAACGATTACTTATGGTGGCTGCTAGCACCAGATAGTACGCGAGAATAAGGGGCATATAATAAAGGAGTGTATCGCTTCTCCCAGATCCTCGTACAAAGGTAAAACGACTGTCGGGCTTATGTGATAAGAATAAACTAATACGAAATTTTCGCACCAATTTCTCGTGAGCCCCCGGTTAGACCTTATTTTTCTCTCTGAGTGAGTGCGGAATTTATGAGAGACCCCAAAGCAATAAAATACCTTCCGAGAAAATGAAGGAGCAAATCGCAATATATTTGTTTCTTGGTGGCTGGAGAGAAACCATTTTAGCCATCTGCGGGTGGAAATGTACTTTATGGGAATGTACTAAGTCTTATGAAATCCATTCATTATTTTATGGTATGGAAAACGCACTGCTCTCTTTTTACCTTTTCTGTTCAGTGAATTCTGAATCAAAAGCTTAGGTATTTGCAGAATTCTCACATTAAATTATGAATTCACGCAACAAGTCACGCGATACTAGGAAAGTACGATGCTTTATATTTAAAGCCTCGGTAAGCTTTGTAGAATTAATGTTTTATCGCCTGTGATGAATGGGGGTGATGCTGTCTCTCCTCTAAGAAATGATAAATTATTTACTTCGCTAAGCCTTGGGCTGTTTATTTATTTACTGCTTTGAATCTAGATCATATCAATAGCACATTTACCGGTTTACAAAATGTCATTAATAATAAATAGGTAACCTACTCGAACGCAAAGATAACAAACATTGATAGTGCTTGAAGCTTGTTTGAAAAATCAACGAATAAATTAATCGAATATTACTCCTATTTTTTATACTCATCTTGTATTTGACGACCTCGGCTGCAAGTGCTGAGACGCGGGTTCGATTCCAACAAATGTTTGCATGACCTGTGAACTTTGCTCCGGGTCTGGGTGTTGTCTTACTGTAGTTTCTAATACCCACGACACAGGAAATCCTAGTGTGGGGTCCGGACTATGTATGAGATTATTAGGTATTATATATTTCACAGTTTATCATCCAACTCATCGAAATAAATATAACGACGATGTTATTGAATGTAAGTTTGCGAAATGTTAATAGTATTAGTAATCAATTTAACAAGGAGGAACGTAGCTAACCAAGCAAAACCAAACATACTTATCCCGACCATTCAAACATGATCTGCGGCCTCGCAATGAATTCAGCCCCGCCGCCGCCGCTCACTCCACCGAGCTCGAGCTGATAACCTTTATAGGTATTTATAACCATGCTTATTGCCCCAGTCTAAGGGCGCTGGCCCACTGTACAAACATTTTGGTGGGACAACATACGGGATTGGAGGGATTTCATATTAGTGTGCCTTATACCTACATTTTAATTTAAATACAAGGTGATCAATCTCTTATTTGGCCCAGCGAATTAGCATTGCCATCCAGCTTGGCAATTCCGCCAGCGTCTTGGGGACGCTTCCGACTGGTAGTGATCTGGATCAGATGAGATATCTATAGATCGTTTGTAACGGTCTTTAGATGGCTCAACTGTTTCTTGTGTATTTTGTAAATATTAACTTGTATTAGTTTTAAGTTTCTTTCTGTAAATAAAGTAGGTTTAAAGTTAACTATTAATCTATATAAATTCGAAAGTTAATATCTAATTATAAATGCGAAAGTTTGTGAGGATGTTTGACTGTTTTTTTCACGCCGTAACGGCTCAATCTATAGACGCTTTATTATGGCTATGAATGAACTTATGACGAGATTTCCTGACTTATGTCAAAAAATCCAGTACCTAACATAATATACAAAGTAACCGTAATAGGTTGAAAATAACGACCGTAATTTACAGAAAATGATAGCAAAGCTCGGACCTCCAAAAACTTAGGCAAGAAACTGGGTCACAAATATTTCTTACATAATACATTTTATGTCAAGCAGCTAAATTAATCGATCTTATCTCTACATATCTATGAAAATTCCTTACTAGGGATAGTCAAATAAAGACGGCCAAGTGCGAGTAGGACTCGTACCCAGACGCCATTCCGTACCAATATACGAGTCGGAAATAAGAGACCGCAGGTGTAAGAAGTGATCAACTTATTATGTGCGGGTCCTCACATAGTTCACTGTATTAACCGCAAAACAAAGTTTTTTTCGTAACGGGACACGGAATTTTAAATTAATCTTAGCCAGATATATTTATTGACCGCAAAAACCTCTAATGCGTAAATTATTTGGAAATTATTAAAGCCATTTTGAGTTTCAACCACTTTTTCCTTTAAATTTCACCATCTAATTTTTACCAACGTGAAACATTAAATAATATGAATGAATATAGGGTAAACAAGCCGAATATCCTCAATTCTAGACTTTCCTTTATTCATGTATCATAAGGGCTTCCTAGCATTCAACATTTCAGAATAGTGAGATTACTGGAAATACCTTAGACGCCTTACATGTTTGCTATTTCTTTACTTAAATTAGACATTTTAAATGTCTTTCATATTCAAACTAAAAGTTCCTTATAAAAAGTATCTTGACAGACGGACATCAAAGTGATCCTACAAGGGCAAGGGTTCTTTTTTTCCAAATGAGGTACGGAACCCTAAAAATCCAAACATAAACAAAGTACCAGTAATACAATTAACAATAATGGACAATAAATAAGAAAACTCCTACCAAAGAAAAGTAAAAATGGTCCTTTATGTGGGCGAAAATAAGGAACACTTATGGTTATGTCATACGCCCAGTATCTTTCCTTAAGTGCTCATGTTTCCTCTGCCTCACTTTATTGTGGAGATAATGTATTAGACTCACTGATTTACTTTATTTCTTAAAAGCTTTGATGTCTTCAATGGGGCTGTCATTTAACAGCCTTTTTTTTATTCTGGACATATCACAGACGGTCAACTGATCCCAAACTAGGCATAGCCTGTACTATGCGTACCAGAGACTGATGTAATAGATAAATATTAAACACCCAGACACAGAACAAACAAGACGATTTAAGAAAATCGTGTTTAATTTACGCCCATTCTTTGCGGCCAAGCCTAGGAAATAAGATTTACATGATATTTTATAATATCCCAATTTTTTTTAGATTTGTTTAGAGCATCCCCGTATTTAGGGGAAGGTTGCGGGTTCAAATCCCGTCGGAGTCGAAATTTTTGGGATATTATAAAATATCATAGTATTCCCTTTTTATCAGTATAAAATAAAATATATTAAGATTTACATGTTTATAGTTCGGACCCAGATCGGACAGAGATGAGAGAAATTGTATAAGATGTACAAAATATCAAAGACAAATTGTCAGCTGTCAAACGACCGTTCACCGCTTTGAAAACCAAAAGCCTGGTTGGCTTTTAAAATAGGTCCTATTTCATACCTACGTGTAAGTTCTTGGCAAGCATATCACACACGCGACAAAATGTATTGGGCTGAATCAGTTCATCTAAAGGCTTTACTGAATTCTCAATTCGAGCTTTTGTTTGGTTTTCGTTTTGTATTCGAAAAGTTTCACCTGGAAATTGAAGCTATTTGTTTTATAGCTCGCTCAAAAAATATATGTAGCATCCATACCTTTAGGTTGAAGTAAGAAAAAAGAACGTGATCTTATAAAAAAATGTATTGTCGCCTATGACGTAGCGGCTCTACGTCGTAGATGCTCTACACACCTCTGCTATTTTATAACTATTGAGTGTTATTAATATCTAGTGAATAGGTTTCTTCTAGGCAAACGTGCTACACCGTAGGCAACATTGTCACTTAACATCAGGTGAGATTGTGGTCAAAAATTTGCCTATTTTGTAATTTAAAAAATAGTAACTTACCACCATTTAATCTGTAGACTTCGATACGGATATCCTTTGATACATCACATACTATGTTTAGGCCACTTCTATTTCCTCTTTTGGTGTGGTTTGGTCTGTAATAATAAAAAACTAAATTACTTAAATCGAAACGAATAATATGCCATTTTTATCAGTTGAATGTTCGATATGAACAAGTAAGTTATTAGTTAATAAAGTTTTCATAGTCACAATAAAATTAGAGTGTCAAGTAGATACGTGAACGAATTGGCACATTTTGCAAATGAATGCGACAAAGAAAAAATCGTTCAATTTAATTGGCGCAAATGAAAAGGCCGTAATTCGGGCTTTTGTTTGATGTAAGGCCTGACAGCGGGACAAGCGCTACCAATTACGCTCCACAGGGACTGAATAACGAACTAGAATATTTTTTTCTCCAACTCTTCTTTCATTCGGAACCTTCGCTAATTGCTCACATACGTGTTCGTGGCGCTTGCGGGGTGTAACCTTTGTAAAAATAATTAGGAACACGCAGTTTCTTTGTTTGTGCCAAAAATTAGACTTATCAGTTCTATGAGGTAACTTAACAAGTACCTAAGTAGTATTTGAGCCTACTATTTTCTGAAATTTGTCGTCGACATTTGAAGCTCATTTTGCTTTCCTTCAATCTCTTTTATAGTTCAATGAAACATTGATTTTCATGTGAATAACATAAACATGGACTCGTATAGAATACGATTGAAATATTTTGATAACACGGAATGGCGAAATGAATCGGAGACAATTTATATCGTCACTGACCTGTAATCGATTTCGCTAGGGACGCTGCGAAATTAAATTCCAATTCCATCGAACGATACAAGAGAAATAAAATAGTTTCGCAGCGTATCTCGACAAAATTACACACCGAAATTGCATAGCTATCTACTGAAGCCACAAACACACAGCTGAAACATGGTTAGCTATAGCGTACAAACATACTTTAGGCAAAGTTATACATGGCTTTGTGTCTGATAGGTACTTAAATAAGTAAAATTTACAAATATAATTGGCAGGAATATCCTTTTATACCCAATATTCTCGAAATATCAGCGTATGTTATGGTTATAAATTGGAACATTATCATGACAAGCAAGAAGGAAAAAGAACACAAACATACATAGTAGGTAGCTACGTACAGTGTAAGAGTACGGTAAAGTTCTGTTACTGAACATCAGAATATGGACAAGTTTCTTCAAACGCTGAAAGTAGGGCACAGCTTCCATGGAATAAAACTTCAATTATGCTTTAATAATGTCGGAAATTATACATGAAAAGTTTGATCATGTCAAAAACAACATGTCAACAACACCGAATTTCAATCACTTTATTGTACGGTTTCAATCTTTTTTGTGTACTTTTATTAACTACTTGTTATGTTTTTTAGGAAATAAAAAGATTGAATCGAATTGTTTCGTAATACAAATAATTATATAAACTGCTATCTGCTAAAACAGATTTAGCCTGCCTGAATCTTAAATGTACAATTCATAAAACAGATTTAAACTGTAGGCTGTTATTGGGCAAAATATGAAATCACCCTTTCCGCAATCGGAAGCTGATATGTACGTTATGTTGTTATACTCAACCGCACTCAAAACATTCCAAAACATATGTAATGGAAAGAAAACATTACGGCGAACATACAATTTTAGGAGCGGTGTACCTACTTATTTCAAAATATACAAAAATAAAGCAGCTAAATATACAAGCTGATTTATAACATGTATGTTATCCGGAAAGGGACTTATTTTACACCCGACTTTACTGTCAAAGTTTGCCTGTCAAACTTTTGGTAATTTAACATTATTCATTCTAGAAACTGTAAGCAAAAATCTGCTGTTTTGGGGCCAAATCAGTTCAAACTCAACTTTTCAGCTGTTTTAGGTATCTCATTATGGCGAACGTATTTTTCATTATTATTACTTATGTAGGTAGATGATAAAAATACCATAAACAGCTAATATGAAAAATGTCGGGGAAGACATGAGCATTCTGGTTTTTCCGCTTATATTCTTTCTTTTTGTGATAAAATAAGCCCATTTTGGGAAACATGTTATGAATCATTTTAATTTGAAACCTTGTATTTGAAAACGTATTGAAGATTTCGAATAAAACGTCTGAAGTCTACGGAGGCAAAAGAAATCCAAATAACATTTTCAAGCGCTAAGCAAACTACATACTATAATTTGCAACACCTGCGAAAGTTATGGCGGTATAGATAAACGGGGCGAGACGCGAAAATTAGAGTAAGAAGTGGGTCAAAGTCGAGCGGGGTCGTCGGCCGTGCCAACCTCGAGCGTCAAATAATTACGTAACGAGGATGTCGCGACGATACAGCTAGCTACACCCTATTATAAGCCCTAAGCCTTGTGATATAAGTCTCAAAACCATTTAGCATACACGAAGAAACTTGATAAATATGACGTTATAACTGTCTAGAGTTTTCCCGAGAAAACGCAAGGAAAGTTGGAGCGGAAGGATGAAGTTTATCCTGTCGCAAACAAATGTCAGTCGGTCTCTGGTTTTATGTACTGGAAAGAGTAAAATATTATATTCATTTTCGGTAGTAGATCAAGTCTAGATTAACTTACTTTTGGTTTGAATGGATGAGGTCGCATTTCAGGAAACTTCCGCAGTCGGGTCTGCTTCTCGCGAGCTCGGTTAGTTCTGTGAAAAAAGTTTTACATTTACCACGTTTAGTTTACTTGAGTTAAACTAAAAGCTTTACGAAGTTGCTGATAGATAATTATTATTATTAAATGAGAGAATTGTCTGTTACATTGCTGATCAATGGCGTGCGTTGATTGGATTGCAAACCAATCAAGGGTTACGGCAGCCGTTCAATATATTTCGGTTTGATACGTGATTGACATTCAATTTGATTAATTTATTACCAGAGTCCGATAATCCGATAAGTTTGTTTTAAACTGCGTGTATACACAAGATATGTTGGCGTTCCTATTAATAGTAAGTTCTGGTATGACTAGGGTGTCTAGCTATAACTCGTAAATCAATGGGCACTTCTGTATGGGGTGGCAGATCCATATATATTTTCGGGCGTGCGCAATAAAATCAATACTGTGAACTTTCCAAGAGTACAGTGACCCAGTCAGGCGCTCCATCTGAATAAGGCCATGTATTGCATAAAAATTTGTATCGTAAATTTTAACTGAACCATTAGCACAAAACGTTTTGACGTCGAATTGCTAGCGAGACTAACGCAAATATATATGTTGAATAAACCTTACCAGACAAATTTAAAATATTTTACTATTTATTTTGATAATGAGCTGAGCTGGTTCCTACATATTTGGCACAACGGATCAGCATTACCATCCAGCGTGGCAATTCCGCCAGCGTCTTGGGAAAGCTTCCGACTGATAGTGATCTGGATCAAATTGAGTTATCTATAGATCTTTTGCAGCGGCTTTTAGATAGTTCAACTGTTTCTTTTGTATTTTGTAAAATAGTTGTAATTTTTTACTTGAAAAAGTTCCAATTTTGTATCTGAAAAAAAATTATAGTAATATCTGAATGTGCGTTGGTCAAATATTTAACATTACATAAATATTTCCATTCGACTCGCTAGCTATTTAATAACATCTGAAACCGTTGCTAAGGGTACTGAAAAATGTGTGTTTAACAAACGTGTTGAAATAGCTTTAATTAGCGAGCAAATTGTCGTCAAAGTTATTGTATACCAGAGCCTGTTAAAGAGACTTGGACCTACCTCCGAGAAGATTTTCCAAGGTAAATGTCCTAAATAAACATTCTCTAGCAAATACAGTTATAGCATTCTGCGCACAAATGAGTTTGTAACTAGATTTTCCTAACATAATGGTAGCTTTCAATATAATTGATAACGAAAATACTGTTTGATAGGTAGCTCATCAGAACAAATCATTCGGACAGTTAGTCAAATAAATGTAACTTAAACTGTGTTTTGTTGAGTTTTAGTGTAATCTCGGTGGTATTTTAACCATTAAAGCTTAGAATCTTAGCACGAGTGTAGGCAAATAGAACGGGAGTGTATTAAATGATTTTATTTTTTGACTTAAAATGCGGTTTGAAGTTTTGAAAAAAACCGCCACCATTTTCTTCGGAGCAAACTTGACACTGGCAAGATTGACTGTAAAAACAGCTGATGCCATAAAATGAAAAAATGAAATTAATGAAATGACGTCACTCACATTGGATGCCACAGACTAGTAGGAAGATACTAGGTTGGATGCTTACGTAGCCAATGAGAGTGAGCCACAAGTTTCATAAATTATATGTATTTCAAATTAAACAAATAAAGTAAATTTTTAACTTTAATGGGCTTGCGATATCTTTAAGCAATTCGTAAATCGTACGCCCTCAAAACTGACTTTAATCTGTAGATGTAAGGATTATTTTGAAATATATTTTAAACATATTTTAGATGGCATATTGCACGTCCTTGAAAACGGCTTGTGTTTAAAATCAAATCACACAAATGACTCTGGGGTAACGGTGGCAGTGCCTCCTCAAACTAAATCGTACACCTTTTTTCAAAGCGTTTACCTACTACTATTTTTATCGTATTTTCGAATAAATAAATAAATATTCCGGACATATCACACACGGTCAACTGATCCCAAACTAGGCATTGCCTGTATTAGAGGTACCAGAAACTGTTATAGGTACATAATCGATAAATATTTAACACCCAGACATAGAACAAACATCTGTGTTCATCACACAAATGTTTGTCCAGTGCGGGAATCGAACCCGCATATAACTTTAAACTTACGTTATAAAATCTACTAACTATTGTTGGAAGGATGTCTTTTCTTACAAGGATCGATCTTGTGGTGATGTAGTAGGTAAAACCTGAATACCGTTCTCCAAAAACGGATTATATGTATATCAAGACCAATTATTTTATATTATTTTATTTTAAATTACGACAGTCTCGTTACTAAACCGCCTTGAGCTTGGCATTACTACGGTTTTCGGGTCAGGAAGTTAAATGAAACTCGGTGCATGAACACTTTCAGAACTTAAGTAAATACTTTTATTATTAATGCTATATTTATTTTTATTTATTTATTTTTATTCTCAATAAATTGTATGTTGCCTGGGTAGGTGCGTATTAAAATATTATATACTTTTCTGCAAATTTTCTATGCCTGTAAAGTGAACTTGTGCTTATGGGACGAATAAATCGTTTTTCTTTCTTTCTTTCTTCTTTCTTTCTAAGTGGCCATAAGAATGGAGTTTTCTAGGTTAACGATTCCATCCTCCAAAGATGATTATGTTCAGTAGGTACTTTTTACATCACAATACGGCTGTCCTAATAAGTCCCTTCTGATAAATTCTATTAAAATATTTCCATTCACTGTACAAGGTATTTATTTTACCTCTTCAGGCTAATGATGATAATGATGACTACTTATTTGTTACTCTCCTAGTGGTATATTATTTAACCTGAAAGTCTAAAGTAGATGGATCGACTAAAAGCGTACTAAAAGTCTGTTGAGTTACATTCGAAACGTATGCCCGCAACGTAGCATAAATAAGCTCTAAATAACGTGAGCAGACTTCGCTGCGAAAGCCTACCACTTCAAAAGCGATAAAAATCCATTTTGAATGCGCATATTTTCCTGCAAGCCGCCACTGCCGTCCCAGGCGAGACAAAGGCCTGTGAAATTACAGTCTTGCTTTTAAATGCGAGAATGAATCGCAATGTCTCATCCCCTCAAAGCTTAGCGAGCCCGTTGTGGAGCGGTTGTGTTGTTCTTGAATACATAAAGCGATTGCCCGCATCTATTGCGAAAGATCTATAGTGAATGAGCCGGATTTTAGAGACTTTAAGAGACACTCAAAAATGTTTACCTTGTCTTTAGGTGGCAAGATTTTCGTATTTGGTTCTTGTATTTGTTCTCTTTTTTTTAAATCATTTTATCATCACACTGTCTGACAGTATACAAAAGCAGTTTGTGTCTGCAATACTACCTATTTGACTTCGAAAACTTTTGGCAATACCAACCCCGAATGATGGATCCTTAACCGGATTCGTACAAATATTCTAGTTTAAATTTTCAGTAATTCAGTAATTCATTTATTGTTTGTGAATCAGGTACATTTAACAGTCGGTTCATAGGACTAGTCTAGATTGCTAGATTCTGCCACTTGGGCGTACAAACATTTAATTAACATTTCAATTATTAAAGCATGCATAAATTTAGTTATCTGCCTTTATTACATCGTTAAAAATTAATATACATCTAAAAAAAAAAAAAATAACATAGGTAATATAAAGTAAGTAAATGCGAGTAATATGTCAGAAAAATATTTAAGTGAGTCAAATTAATTATGTCAATAACTAAGCTAAACAATAGTACGGTCAGTAAATGCCCCGAGAGCGAAATTAAAACGTTACCTACTACCAAGTCTGCAACATGAAGTACTCCCGAGCGATCGGAATACTTGGCATATTTTGCCTATATAAGCAGATAAAGTGTACACGACCGAAACCCGCTTAAAAGTCCATTAGCCGGTAAACTCTCACGAGTTTTCGCTGCGAACGGACCGGCCATAGCAGAAAAACAATTAAAAATGCATAGCTCTCTTTGAATGTCGGCATCTTTTCATTTGTAGGATGCATTCCCGCAAGACAAAACCCCCGGGAATTACACTCTTGTTGCTCAAATACGAACCGCGCAGCGTTAATATCTCTCTCCCTTTGAAAACTAGAAAACTCATAAGTAGACTAAACTGGAATGCTTACATTTGTGCCTCTGTTGCACAACGTGTTCAAATTGTAAGTAATTTTTTGTGAATTAGCAACTGTGTAGCGCTAACTACCTTGAGCACAAAAATGTTTTTGTTTCATTACTTGGTAACTTTGTTTGCAGAAGTGAAATAAAAAGCAATGCTAATCCGTTGGGCCAAATTACTTGGTTAACTTTTATTAATTAAATAGTCTATTATTTCTGAATGAAAATATAATGTTGTTATGCATGTGCACTTCACGTAGCATCGTATAAATAGCAAGACAAAGGCTCGTCTAATAGCGGTCAAACAATTCCATCCTAGGTACTAATCACTGCCTTTTCGCCACTAATTGTTCGTGCCAGTTGTATCGTGTCGAGTAACTAATGATAACGGCAGCCTAGCTGCGACGAAAACAATGAAAAACGAAACCGCTCTCTGTTTTCTCATTTGTTCTGTGACCAAGACAGTAAGCAATGGAGACAAAGTAGAGCGAAATTGCGAGCATGTCGACAATGCCGCAGCGGGCTTGGCCGGCTCGAGGTCCCTCCATTGTACTTAATGTCGTACAAACAAGATGTTTTATGAACCCACATTACCAAGCAATGGATTGAATTATACTCGTAATTTTCCTTTTTGTGGGACCACATTAAATTTGTGTAGATGAAAAGGTTGATTTTTTTCCCAAACCCGAATTTGGGTAGTAAGTACTTCAGTTTTCTTTAAGCGAACTTATAATTAGGGTTAGTACTTAATACTAAATAATACTAAACATTTCAATAGACACTCTCCTCACGAAGCAGTGCTACGTGGGAGAGGTGATCCTGCCAGCAATCGTTTGAAGGATAATATTGGGGCTATCACGCACTCTGCGCATCAGAGATGTGGTCTTTTTACGGAGAATTGCAGCAAATCCATCCGTCTCGTATTCTGCAAACATCCCAAATGCACTGCAGAAACGCGACAGCCCCAACGTGATCCTAAAAATATTGTTGTACTGGACACGCAGGGTCTCTATCGGCCGCCTAGTGTAGTTAACCCATAGATTCCCGGTGTAGAAACTTTGACAGTATGCTTTAAAAAGCGTTAGTTTCAGCTTCTTCTGTACACCGGGAAAACCTACAGATCAACATATTACCTCTTACTGCCAGAGCCCTATCACTTTCAATGTCAGCATTGTCTTTAAGGTCGTCGGTGATGTAATGGCCAAGATATTTAAAAGATGCAACTCTATATAATAATGCATATTTTTCTGATAATATATTAATTATAGTTGAAAAAAAAAGTAATTTTTTTTCGTTAATGTTTTTGCCTGTTAGAACGGAGTCAAGTGAAAATAAGAGCTTTTCGGTAGTATACATAATAAGAATATGAATCACCTTGTTGACATATTGATTTATTTATAATACAGCCAGCACCTTCTTTTTCTTAAAATAGATTTATCCATTTGCATTTCTGCTCTTATATTACGGTCTTGTGCTAAGATGAGATGAAAAAAAAATACTGTACCGAAACCTAGAGTCATAAACTTTGGCTATAAAAGAACATTCAGGTCAAAGATAAACAATTAATCAATGTTTTCACTTCTTAAGAACTTTTCCCGCGCATTGAAGTCGAGAAACAATATTATAAGTTCCGTAGCCTGGCAGGCGAGATTATGATTTAACCATATTTAGCAAAGTTGTACCTATTACTTACCTACATGAAATGTATCTTATATACTTGGCCGTGGTGGCCCCGGCTGAAGAATAGGCCCCTCCTTATCTACCTATCCGCGAATGTCGTAAGAGGCGAATAAGGGAAAAAAGCTAGGGGATGGGCAGGAGCGTCCCTCATTTTAACAACGATAGCTCTAACTGCGCTCGCTAACCCGCATGCCCAGCGTGATGAGTATGGGCAAATCCCTCTACAGTCTACATGTTATGGAATTCTCTCTGTCTGTGGGGGACGTTCAGCAGTGGACGTTGTACGGCTGAAATGATGATGATGACTTACCTACATGGTTGAAGTTTCTCAGAGATATGTTCTTTATGCTCGTGTTGTTTCTGTAAATAAATACAATTAATTAGTAAATATTAACTTGTATTAGTTTTAAGTTTCTTTGTGTAAATAAAATATTTTTTTTTATTAATTAGTAGCTGTGATGTCTTTCACAACATGGATTAAATGTAGGGAAAACATTTCGATTACAATATTTAATTATGAATATTTGCTTAAACTCATGGTAATCCCACTAAAGAAGAATCTATCCTTCCATATGGTGATTCTGTTGAACATTGCTTTAAACACTTCTCATAAATAACCATAATTATTATACAAGGTGATTCATATTATGTAGACTATCCCTAAAGGATTAGGTTTTTTTTTCAGGATTTAAGCCCGAACTTTCGCAAATTATCACTTTTGTATTTTTATCATCTTTATAACTAACTAGCGTACGCCCGCGGCTTTGCTCTCGTGGTATCTTGATAAAAAGCGGCAGTTTTGAAAAACCCTCAAATATGTATTTCATTATTTGACTTTATGAGTATTTGTACCAAGTTTCAGTTTATGTTTCAGTTCGTGATAGTCACCATCAAGATTGCACCTAAAATAGCTGAATAATTGAGATTGACCCCAAAACAGCAGATTTTAGTATACCAAGAGTTTTTTCAATATGACGAATTTACGAAAATCATAAAATGGACTTTATCGCCAATTGGGTGTAGCATAAGTCCTTTTCGGGATAGCGTTCATATTGTAAATCACCTTGTATGATTACGTACCGATAATTATTATTTTCCTCTATATTGATTCGTATTTTCTCGTAATATAAGCAGTGCGTGTAAACTTTCCTCTGCTTGCGAAGCGTGGGCCAAACGCCAAAAACTTCTTTGTTTGCAGAACCTGTGTGGAATACGTTCGATATTATAGGCAAGATTGTGAAGACAAGTCAACGCCGACCTTGAACCGATGGCAATTTAAATAAATAGGGAGGGGGGGGCCTTCCAACGCTGGATTAAAATAGTATATATTTATATCAATGGTATTTCATTTTTAAATAAATAATAAATAAATATTCCGGATATATTCACACGGTCAACTGATCCCAAACTAGGCATAACCTGTACTATGGGTACCAGAGACTGATATACATAATAGATATATATTTAACACCCAGACACAGAACAAACATCTGTGTTAGTCACAAATGTTTGTCCAGTGCGGGAATCGAACCCGCGACCTCTAGCGCAGAAGGCAGAGTTACTACCAACTGAGCTATGAGGCCAAAAGCCAAATTTAAATTTGGTTTAAAGGAGATACATTCGCCTACAGAAATCAATTAGGAATTAGACGCTGTTACTATTACTATGACCAAAATAACTCTAAGAAGTGGTCATGGCCACCGTCTTATCGGATTTTCTTCTTACAAGCCCGGAGGGTCGCTAAGTGCAAGGTTGTTGGTGAACTATTAATGAGGTTACAAACCTACCGAAGTCAGTCTAATGTAACTAAACATACGCCATCGATTCTTAAAAAGATCCAGTTATGTTTTTTATAGGGACCAATTATTGTTTTATACATATATCTACTTAAATAATTTATGACTAAAACCGCAGGTTTTAGTACCAGGTACCTTCACCTACCTCAAACGAAACTCCATAGATTAATTTAATTAAATATCTATAATATTAGGAAAATAATAAATATTAGGTATAATAAAATAAAACAGTAAATCCAACATTTCAGTACATAATATGTCTTTTTCTTCCAAAACGTATTTAGGACATCAAAAATAACGTTACAAAAAAATTTGTGATTCCAAACACTTTGTCTGTTTATTTGTCCGGGCTAATCTCAGAAACTACTGGACGGATCTTTAGGAAACTTTACAAAGTTATTGATTTTTGTCTTCATTATTACTTAAGCTATGTTTTATTGATCTACACACCCTGAGTTTGAATATAGTAGGTACCTAGCTCATGTACTTTGTGAAGACCACGTCCACAGTGATTTTCTGGACAAGGTTAAGGAAGCTTCTTTGTCTTATTTTCCAATTTTGACACTTTGCTTCTTAATAAAGACGGTTGCTGCACCCTCGTCAGTTTTGACAGCTTTTGTCATAACTTCTTCATCGAACAAGCCGCTTTGTGACATATTTTTGAATACTTTTTATGATTACGCTTTTGTTTTATTTAACCACTACATAATTTCACAAGCGGGACATAGAACATATTAATGTACCTACCAGTAAGTTTTTCAATACAAATTTCAACAATAAAGAAGTGTGTACGGACCGGGTATGAATGCATAGCTCTCAAAAATATTTTTATGGTGCTTTAACTACCTCAGTGTACGGAACTTTTCTATGTTTATAAGGGACGGCTTCATAAATAACCTATAATTTAATTGATTGCGATTAACGATTAAATTGACGAGACTGTAAACATGTTGTGTTCGATGTTTACCTAGACATTAAACAACTAATTATCAAGTCCAATGTCGCAGAATAATCTGCGTAATCGGTTCAGTTTAATACGTTTCAATCGAATTTAAATTTGGTGGGAGTTGCATGGAGCGATGGCGGCTCGCTGCTTGCTACCAAGTGCTTGACAAATAGTCTGTTCCAATTTATTCCATCGCACGTAGTGCTGCTCATCGGAAACGTGAAAGCCGGTAAAAACTGATACATTTTTGAAGAGAGTTCAACCAAATCATATCTACAGCAAAATAACTACTTAAAATAGTTAATATAATTATTTAATCGGTCTACACACATAGCGGCGTTCATGCAACTCCTTAACTTTTTAATAAAATATATATATACATATATGCTGATGCAATGCGCGGTCTTTTTCCATGCCTTGATTTAAGAAATAACAAGGATTTCTGCAATTCACTAAACCTGAATAAATGAGCTGAAAATTTTATTAATTTGTACAATTTGACGATGCCAGCTTCATGTAAGAACTTTATTTCAATGGCAAGGTTCACATAAAAGCCGGTAGGTACTGCCGGTCGCCATCGACCCTTGGCAATAGACAGTCATTTATTTCAATATAAATCCGAAGGCGATTCATCTGTAAATACGGTCGACGGTTCCGCCCTGGGAAACCAAAGCTTCAGGAAGCCGGAGGCCGAATACTGAGAGCTACCCTAGCTGTCCATAATAAGATACGTTTCGCAACGAATACGCTCTGTAATTTTCATGTTGCGGCGTAACAGCTTTCTAGTGGCCACTCTAAACGTTTGTCTCAAACAAATCGCTATTTGTTGTGGTAAATTGCTTTTTCAATATTTTCCCCGTTTTATGAAGGGTTAAGTTATTTTGGTTGAAATCATCGGTTTGAAATCACACCCCCGTATTCCGTATTCTTAGTTGAGTGTATTCTTCCATTCACTTAACACTGAAACTGGTATTTTCATCGTAAATGCCGTCAAATTAGACAATTTTTTCAAAATTTTTCCTCAAAATTCTCCTCATGTCGTAGCCGCAAAAAGACTCACATGCAGCAGTTGCTATGAAAACTATATCAGTCTAACTGAAGTGAATGCGAGGGGAGAGAAAAAAAATACGAAAAACAATACTAACTAAAGTAAAAATTTCATTCAGCTTTCTTAAAAATACTTATCGCGGTACATTCAATATTCTAGGCACCATTTATTTAAAAATCTGTATCTATCTATACCTGGCCGTGGTGGCTCTGGCTGAAGAATAGGCCCCTCCATATCTACCTATCCGCGGATACCGTAAGAGGCTACTAAGGGAAAAAAGCTAGGGGATGGGCAGCAGCGTCCCTCATTTTAACAACGATAGCTCTAACTGCGCTCGCCAACCCGCATGCCCAGCTTGGTGAGTATGGGCAAATCCCCCCACATGATAAGGAATTCACTCTATCTGTGGGGGAGGCCATGTTCAGCAGAGGACGTCGTACGGCTGAAATGATGATCTATACCTATATAATATTTTAGCTACCTATGTATCAGAGAAAAAACAATCATAACAGTCTAATATTTTGAAGCTCCACAAAAGAAATCCACACAAACAAACCGTTCCACCTCTGTTACTCGTACATGAAAAAATATTACCACATTTCATGTGAAGTTTCGACAATGTGGAAGGCATTTTTCACAGGAATGCCATTTTATATATTTCGGTGATACAAAAGCGTGTATAAATCACAAATTGGTACTCACCCCCCGCGAACTCGTACAGTTTCACCCCGTGCACGCCCGCCCGCCGACATCTGAGGAATAAAAGCTTGGATTACTTTAAGAACCACTGGCAAAGGTTGGTATTTCAGGTTCATAAACCTGAAATCCTACTTCCTTCTATCCTACTTTATAGTATCCTACTATATAGTATCCTACTTTATAGTATCCTACTTCCTATTATCCTACTTCCTACTATTCATTCTACTTATATTATAAATGCCCAGCATTTTCCAGGGCATGCGCAATACTTATTCGAAATTTTATCCAAATCGGTTCAGCCGTTAAGCTTGATCAAATCACAAAAATCCTCGCAAACCTTCGCATAGTAAAAGTACGATAAATATAACATACTAGCTACATAACTAATACCTACTTAATGTTTTTGAAGGTATATATCTCTATGTATTCCAAGTTTCATCGAAATCGGTTGAGCCGATATAGCGTTATTGAACCACAAACATCCAAACATCCTCACAAACTTTCGCATTTATAATATTAGTAGGATAGGATTTTTGTGTAAAAACACGCTTTTCTTCTATCTTCAAATGTTAACTTATTTGCCAATAATTACCGCGAATATTTTCTAGCTAGTTTCCAAACCGAAGGGCTCTCTACACACAATAGGTGTACCGTCACCTCAGACAATAAGGCGCACACACCTATCACATGCCACTTCGAGCTGCCTACACACCACTCGACGGTATAGGTTACCACTCAGGCCATAAAAAGACATTGTCTTGAGCACTTTGAGTATGCGGCATCCTTTTTGCCATGTATTGCCTCTCGAATTACATTATAGCTTTTACAATGTTTATCGAAGACACATTTTGTGGAAAATAGGTTTTCGGAATGCGTCTTGTAGAATAGAGTAGAGTAGAAATCATTTATTCACACAATTGTACCTAGAGAGTACTTATGTACTTATCATATATTAAAAATACCTAATGTATTTTATGCGATGAATCAGAATTACCTATACAATGAACCTATATGAGTCCAATCCTACTAATCCTACTAATATTATAAATGCGAAAGTTTGTGAGGATGTTTGGATGTTTGTTGTTCAATCACGCCGTAACGGCCCAACCGAAATATTTTTATTATAACTAAGCTCCTTCAGATGTCATTTGGGACTACAAGTTTTTTCACTTGTTACATGGAAACAGTCATTTTTGGACATCATATCCTAATCCTTACTAATAGCGACAGTACTAATCTTTTGAAGGTATGTTTTTATGTTTATGTATTGGTTGGTCTATGTTTATTGCGCGTTAGGTTTAAGTTATTGAAGTGCTTGTTTTAGTGTCTTTAAAAATTGTGGTTTTCTGTATGAACTTGTCTGAAATAAATTAATTTACGAAACAGAGCAACGGATCGACGTGGTTTTTGTCAGGATATAGCTTTTAGCTGGGTACCACCCGAGCAAAACCGCGGGTGCAAGCTTTTCGTAAATAAAGGGTAATTCGTCTTATATGCAGAGGAAGAATATAATTCACATGTGTGATTTGCTCGCATCTCACATTGTTCATAAGGTGCAGAACGTCCGTGATCGACACCAATGATTGATGAGCCAGATGGGGATACATCGGAATATTCTAATGCCTTCTACACATCAATTCATCACACTGATTATACTCGGTTTCTACGAATAAAATGTTGATTCTTCGAGTATTTTGTTTTAAAGTTCTTAATATGAATCTTTCGGAAGGTTGCTTCAAGCTTATCTGATTTTTTTGCACTAATCCCGGCATCTTATGCCCGCTTTGTGACTAGAATTCAGAGACAACATTTCAAAATAAATAACCTGAACCATCTTTAAACGACGTGATTGGAATTATGACCGGACATTTTAAAAAAGAATCAAGTATGTTTATTGAAAAATCTATGAATTAAATTAAACAGCAATTGCGATAGAGGTATTGTCCGTTTGATGTCGATACAAAACAGACGTAGGGCCATCTACCGACATCAAACTAACAGACTATCGACGCAATTGCCGTAATATTTGTTGAGTGACAACTTAGAATACCTTACCCTGGTATTCTAAGTGGTCACTCAACAAATTGACAGCAATTAAAAATAATGTCAGTTTGAGGGGAGAATACCAGGGCTAGTGTTTCAAGCAGATATGAATACGGATACTAGAGGTATATACTCGAGCATACGTGTACGAAGATAAGCTCGCTTTTATTTCAGGAAGCTCCGCCACCACAGCCGTCTTGCGGGCCGGCGATGATAGATGGACGCGAAAGAATAATGGCCAGCATATTCCGGTTGCACAGAGCCCACAACATACATATTTATGTTCCTATCCGACTTCGTAAATGTTTTCTTTACAATCTACATTTTCCCTGATTCTAGCGCTCAACTTCGTTAGACTTTATGTGCTCTTGCTTAGTATTCTCTTTGCGTGGCTTGATTTCCTTTGAATCACTAAATCAAAATGTCAATTTGTGGGTAATTGTTGTCTATTTCTAGGAAGTATTAGCTCTCTGAAAAAGTTTACTTATGATTTACTTAAAATATAAAATGAAACCAAGCTCATAAAATTGTTTTTAGCTGACCTAAAACGAGGAGCTTATCAACTCTGTTTCCAATTAAGTACTACGCAATGGCTAGTTCAGATTCATGATTTTTTTGTATGGAATTGATCCCAAGATAATACCATACTTAGTTTGCAGTCGAAAAAAATGCAATTGGCAGATTTTCTATTAATCATAAAAAATAATAAAGTTGAAATACATCATCATTTTAATTTTCATAAAAATATTATGCCGCTTCTTATACGTATGAACATGAGAGCCTGGCAGGATCTCATCCATTAAACATTAATTTTACATTTTGATTAATTAGGATATTTTTGATTTAACTTGATGTTTTAGGGAATATATTAATTTCTATAAATTTATATTCCACTTCGATCTATACCTTTTTTTGTCCCAATAAAAGCACGCAAAGATGGTTCAATATCCGCTTTTGAACAATCAGGATCTCATCCATATAGCGATAAGCCATTGTGAGTCGATAACAGTAGATCCTGGTAGTGCGTGAACGAGATAAGCCCGTGTAACACATGCGTCCGCCGGACTCGTTGGCGGTTTTATGTAATCCATTCTATGTTGATACGCTAATTTTGTTTAAGGGCAATTTACACAAGCAAGCTTCCGTGCAGGAAGGTGCAATTTCCTACCATATATTCATTTACCTACCTAGTATACTACTAGGAAAAAGATTTCGTGTTTTGTATCAGAAAATTATTTATCTATTCTCGAATTAAATAGTGTTTAATCGATACCCGTTTTAAAATGGAACAAAAAATCAGACGAGGATATCGTCTCTTAAAAAATATCACGAACTTATTGCCCAGGGCGAGTTCGTTTATTGAATTTGTGAACATCAAGTATTCAAGAATTTCGGAAATATTTAAATTTTCGATAGCTGACATGCGGTTTGATGCACTACAATTTAGATATTGTATTGTTGTGTTTCTTCAGAATCCCGTTATTCAGAACGTATCCCTAGTTATGCTATTCTGGGTTAAGATCTCTATACATTCCAAGTTTCAACGAAATCGGTTGAGCCGTTACGGCATGATTGAACAACAAACATCCAAACATCCTCACAAAATAATATTAGTAGGATCGTCGTGAGGGAATTCGGAAGATAAATTCTCGTATACGCTTGTAGGTATACGAGTACGAGTGTTAATGTAAAAATAGTAGAAATTTACTTATTTCCAAAACGTTACGAGCCAAATATGTAAAAAGTATTTAGAAGCGGTATATGAAACTAATGAGATAATAACATGCAATATAGAAATAAAATAATTAGAGACAAGCAACATTTCTGCAACTGATACATTTCTCGCAGTTATGGCAGTGCCATTAGGCAGCGACAAAAACAGAACATAGCCCGCTGGCATTTATCTTCCGCGAAGAGTTATAAAGGGCATAAATAAAGCAAAACCTATAAGGCTTTAAAGCAACAATGAAAAATACGAACCGTTTTACGTCGGGCGGTGGGGAGGCGGGCGCGGCGGCCGGGCGCGAACAATGCTGCCCTGGCGAGAGCACCGCTGCACAAATAGAAAAAAATGTACATGAACAACCGCTCCAATTATTGACGTGGGCATGAGATGAGAGCCGAGTTACACTCGTGTGTGTCTAACTTTTGCGCAACGCTCTTTGTTAGCCCAAGACATAGCTGCAGACTAACCTGAACTCTATCTCTTAGCTGGAAGGACGAGTAGTGAATAACATAGTCCTAGGGGTTTTTCATGTATCTATTTGTGAAAAATATGAGCAAATAAAAGGGAATACGCTGGACTGACTATATTCTTGTTCAAAGGATGTAACCTGGATGAAAACCCAGGTTTTTTTGTATTAATTGTGTACGCCAACTTGGCAATCAAATTTGTTCTACATCTTTTAGAAATTCCACATTTTTCATTGAAAGAACACGATGCAAATATTTGCTGATTTTTGATTATTCAGTTGTATAAGGTAGCAATCTAGATGCCGAACTTCTCGTACGTTTAGTTATAAAAATGATAAATCGACCGAATCCAGCTGATTTGGAAAAGTTCGGAAGAAAAAATCTGCAAGGAGATTTCTTTTTTTGTTGATAGAATAAACCCCTTTCGGGAAAGTAGTATGCCTACGAGTTACGGCAGACGTTGTATATTGAATCGGATGTCACATAACATTCAATCCAAGAAATCATTCGTTATCGGAAGCACATACGCCGCTAACGCTCAATAATAGATAGACATCTAATAATATAAAGGAGGAGCCAAGAAATCGATTTCCGGCGGAAATGCAAAAGCTCTACAGGCCTCTCAGGTATTTCGATAATGTAATGATGAACTCACTTCCGTTTCCTTCCCAACTAAGTCTTGAATGAAGCCTTGATTTCCTAAGCAAATGCTGCAAACGGCGCTGCCCGTCACGGCTGTTGGCGATTGACAGTCAGGTGCTATGTGATATAATTTGTCATAAAAAATCGTTGAAAATAATCCTTACGTGTACTGACTAAAGAGAGAGCGATACAGCTCACTCAACAATATTGTAAACCCTTCAAGTACGATTTCTCAAAAAGCGGCGGTCACATTAAAGCAACCGTAATATTGCAGTGATGGTGTAACTATTATGGTATCCCAAAAGAGGCTTATTCTCTATAATACAACAAACATTACCTACTATTATAGTAATTACGGTACCACGGGAACTAAAATCAAAATGTTGAATATTTTTTCATTATTTTTCCAGAGCTTATTGAAGTTAGCTATTCTTGGTTTTGGTTCCAACATTATAACTCATTATTACACGTATGAGAAGTTTGACATCAAGATTTCGACATACAACAGCTGACTAACTGAGTGTTTCGACCCCAAAATAGTGACTTGTGATTTGAGCCTGATTTTTGATTGGTCTCCAAGGAAAAAGTTTATTTTTGAAAAGTGTTGGAAATTAAGTGCCTCTTTCAGCATACTATTTATATTCAGGAAATCATTTGATACCAGCTATATTATGGCTTTGAAAATGTCGTTCAGCTTTTGAGGAAATCGGGGCCCACGATCGTAACGTTTCCATTATGTCATCGAAATAATTTCAAACATTTCGCTAAAATTATTTACGTTTTCCAAAGAAATGGTGTCGTTTGTAGATTTGCCAATTATTTACGACACAAAAATAAATACCTCAGGATTCCACTTTCATGTTAAGTTAGTTCCACCCGATTGGTTGGTCGAAGAAAGGCGAACGTTATTTGTATTCAAGGGTAGAAACGCACTGAGTAGGATTGAATTTATAAGTTGTGTATAATATCCATAACGCATGTTCATTATGTTACAAACTCTAACTGACGACGGTTGTTTCTGATACCCACGACACAAGTTATCCTAGTGTGGGGTCAGAACTAAGTATGTTGGGTGTTATTTATTTATTAATATTAAAAAACTTTTATGTTATTTACACCAGGCATCATTTTTCAGTTGTCAAAATATTCTTTAGGATTCTTCTTTCAATTCTAAACAAACTGTTTTCTTGGTTCGCTATTTTTACAAATAACCCTCCCTGCATATCCGGTAACTAGCCGGTAACTAGTAGTAACTAGTAAAATAATATTTTAAGAAGTCCTACATAATTTTCTTTCACTTACTCAAATTTTATTGAACTGAAACACATCTCAGGGAAATGAACATTAATAATTTAAAAAGTCCAAAAACATCGCATTTCTAAAGCTTCATCCAACCCTTTCAAGTCAACCATCAAAAGTTAAAAGAAACAAATTGAAATGTCTTGAGTGGAAGGTGGTGAAATCAGGGGGCATTGGGTCAGAGTAATCCGCCCAAACAAACTGCCAAATCAGTGCGCCCTACTCGAGATCGACCCGAGATATGAATCGGTAAGGGCCAAGGTGAAGAAATGGTTTCGTGAAGCTTTTCCTGATAAACCTACTTTTATGATACATTATGAATTGAAATGATAACTATTAGGGACTAAAGATCTCGAATGGTGACCACGAATCGGATGACGCAGTGTTGGAAGCCGTGGATTGCCGTCACTGTGTTGCGGGAAGTCGGTGTATGAATTAAGATTCAGTAGTTAAAATAAGAGAATATGTCACTCGGGGTACTTACTTTATCACTAACGTTTTATTTAAAAAAAATCCTTATTTTGTTCTTTATATTATGCAATGTGGTTCATAAATTATGTATAGTATCTGCTAGTATTACCTACCAAAAATAAAGTTTGCACTAAAAGTTGCAACATAAGATCAAACCAATCGACAAGCCGAATTGGAGTCAAGGATGCAGCGGAACTTGTGAAACAATGGGTCGTTGACTCGCGCCGTCACACAGAATAAACAATTGTAAATTCGTATATGCTTACAACGAACGAAAACAAGATTGTAAAAGTGTATGAAAGGGTAATATTAGAGGTAATATTAGAGTTAACGTCTTATATTGAAGTACGAAGTCAACGTGTGATTAACCAATTCCATTTGATAAAATTACTCAAATAAAAGTAAAAGTCAGTAAAACAGCTTTATCGCTCATATTGTCTTCGTATCTATTTTAAATTTGAGGGTAAATATGTAGGGTAAATTTTATAGTAATTGTGATGGAAATAATATCAATTTGACGTCACCGTTAGAGGAGTGAAATGCATCGTATTTCTTAACATTTTTTAAAAACTTGAATCCTTTACTATCTTGAATCTAAACCAGCGAGATAAAGCTCAGTTTACATTGCAGGCTAAATTGTAGCTTCCACACGCTAGCTCATACGGTGTAGGTACTACTTGGTGCCGGAGCAACGCCGAACCTCGAGTGGCAAATTTTTGTCGTTTCGAATGCACTGCATCCTTGGATTGAAATTGTTTCGTTGGCTTATTGCAAAACTCGCTATTTCAATAAACTAGCCCTTGGAAATTTCACTTTGTAGCTACAAAGTTTGTTTTGTTTCTAGTCTAGAGTCTTAGTACGGTTGCGTAGTAAATATTTTTTTAAGAATGCAATTTCTTTGAGTCTTTATGCCTACTGTACCTATCTAATGTATATAGTTTTTTATCTCATTTATTTATAGAAAAAACTACTACCAACTTCTACATAATTATATACAGAGCAAATGAGGTAAAAATGCTTCGATTTCACATAAATCATTTCCATCGCTTCTCCACCGCATTTTTTTGGCTAAGACAACCAACATTCTAAGACGGGGGCATTTAAAAAAAAGCCACTTACGTCATTTAGAGACTTTTTTATTGTGTTGAATCCACGCTTATTTGATTCATTCTACTTTGATTATGTACAAACTTCTTTTTTCTATATGAAATAAGTTGAAGAAGCACTGTCCTTTGTTCGTATTGTATTACAATACCTTTTACCTAAAATGGGTTACCTACAGTAAAAGAAGCCTAAACAAAAGAGCAAAAATGAATACGAAGCCTATTCAGCTCAGACAAACGAATATATCGCAATCATACAGCCGAGAAAGTCCCTAATGACACATGAAATCCGGAATGAGCTTAGCCAAAATGGAGTTGCCAAACAAAATCGAAATCCGGGCCACATCACACTACATACATAAGTAAGGATGAAATAACCTCAATTTCGCCAACAAGATCCTCAGTAATGTGTTGCGAATGGTACGGGTTGATAAGGAAAAACGGGTAAATAAGGAGTCGTGAGAGCAGAGCGGAAATGGTCAGGCGGGGAGCGGGGGGTGTCCGGCGGAAACACTACTGCCGGCCGCGGCCGCCCGGCGCCCGGGGTATTTCATACCCGGTAGCGCCGGTACCCGGAGGCGAGGTCAGCGAACACTTTTATAAAACATAGCAACTCTACAATCGCCAATAAACAACTTTGTTTACCGCAAACATAAGTTTTTAATAAAAGCTCTGAGGAAAACTTTTTTCTGCAAACAGTAATGTTGCTTTGAATCTGACGTTCAGTATAACCAAAGCAGAACGATGAAATACTTCGCTGGAAGGAAAACTATTGTGTAACAAAGAAACAGATTTAACAGTATCATACAAATTTCTTCAACTGCTTTCCTCCACAAAATTTGTAACCGATTCCCAGCGAAAAGGAATCTCCTGAGATAGTGCTTTCAAAACAACTTTGATTTCCTCCCGGCGTAGTCAAAGGAGCTTACGGAGAAAAGCAGCGAAAGAAAGAAATATAAAATGCACAGAAACACGGAGGTCGGAGTTTTTCCTGTCACCGGGCACAAACAATGCCTCTATTGTAGGGCTGCGGCGGGGCCCGCAGCCCCCGAGCCTGCCTCGACCGCTGAGGAAACGAGCATCTTTTGTTTCGAACCCCGCCACCGCGCGGAAACGAGAGCTTTGAACCCGCGGTCATCTGTTTATATCACGTCAACTAGAAAAAAAAGACATCCGATTATTTGCTCCCCATTTCCAGACGGGGAGGCCCGAATCATTAATCGCTGTGAGTGGAATTTTGAGGGATTTTTTAAAAAAAAAAGATGAAATTTGTTGGTGTTTTCTATGAAGTTAATGTCAAAATGCTGTCAGTGCGATTGGAGTGAAAAAATATGAACAACTAAGAATACCAGGGCTAGTCTTCGCACAGCAGTGGCAACGGAAATACTTTTGACATCAATGGATTCAATGGCTACCAAACAACTTGTTGTATCTTATATATTTTTGATCAAGCGAACGAAACGAGCAAAGATCTCTCAAACAACTTAGGCGAATCGGCGTTGTATGTTTTTATGTTTTTTTGTTAGACCAACCGTTAATCCGATCTTTATGGAATTTAGTAGGTCAACAGGTTGTGCCAAAAAACAAATTTGCCAAAAAGTAAATCGGCCAAGGCGTTGCTAAGATAATAGGATGCGAAAGCTGTATTTAAAGTTTAAAAAAGTTATTTAAAGAAATGATGCTATATGTCATATGAAAGAGCTTTATTTATTCATTCCAAACCGATTTTGTTTTTATTCTAGGCATTGTAGTTTGCAATACAACCAATATACCTAGTAACATTTTGAAACCAACGTGAACTCCCATTTGGTAAAATTACAATTACTTCGTAATTCGTAGGTAAGGTAGACTTCGTAGATTAGATTGGCTATTAGAATTTTTCTACTATTTTGTTTTTGCTATTAGTTAGAACCTGCTGAAGATGCGATCTATGAGGATTATCATATTTGTGCCTCAACGATCATCGAAGCACCAACTTTTACTAGGCATCGCAAGATGTCAGTTCGGGGCGAACCACTAGTATCATAAAACAAGCCAAATGGAAATTGAAGAAACAATGGCGGTTTTTTCAGTGAAACAAAACAAAATAAAACAATCTCTAAGGACATTAGTTTCATGTAAAAAATGAATGAAGATACGTTTCTTTGTGGCTGGTGATGTACTATTCTTGGGACGAAGTAATTTGTATATAATATCTCCTCACAGTCCGCTTTATAAGAATGTGGATAGCAAAATTACGATTACAAGAATTCGCAATTTTTTTGCTCTCTTCCTATTCAGAAATAACGAGCAACTCGGTCTGAAGAGCACATGTGTAAAAAAGGTTCATATTTATTTAGGAAGTAGGTTAAATAAACATTCCTTTACTTTTCGATTTTTCTATAGCCTTTGGCCTATATGTATTCTATTTCTCACTACACATTTGAATATTTTGGGTAGGGTTGAGTAAGTAAGAAACTCTGCCCATCTTCTAGCTTCCTTCCCTTAGTCGCCTCTAATCCACGGGTAGGTAGATATAGATGGGCATATTCTCCGGCCCTCGCGGCGCCCGCGTGGCCTAATATTTTTTTACATTCAACCTCTTTGGGTCCTTCAGGACCAAATACATAACACCCATCAATACATAAAGCTAATCAATGTATTATGTCGAGTTTCTAACCATGGTATGTTTCGAACTCGAAGCTCAGACCTCCACAAATTCTTTATTTATCGAACCAAGGCGAGGATTTTAATGCATCAAACGTCTCTGTCACTGGAATTTTGTTTGATCATTTCACATCACATTATAGAAGAAGACTGGCACCAAAAATAACGGCATAAAAAACGCGGCAACCGGTATAAACGATGCAAAATTCTACACCTCGTTCTTTTATTGCGCGCCCAAATTAGATTTCGCAAAGCCATACATTCCGCCGCGGAGTGAGTTTCATATGTTGCTCAATTTAGTTGAGCAGAAATGTAGGTATTAATGTAATTTTTACCACATAATTTCTCGTTTACCTGAACGTTTGCGCACGTTTGAACTGAGCATATTGGATTACCTGCTCTACCGAACATGTACTAACTTAATTCTGGATGTAAATGTTTCGGGTAGGTAATTCATCTCAAGCATTCCATAGCTACATTTACTAATTTAATACGCGTTTATATTTTCAATTCATTTCACCTACCTACTTACTTACATTAGCCCAATGACGATGTTACAATTAGGTCGTCAAAAAAATGACAAAATATGAATGAAATGTATTGTCCACAAAAATAAACCGTAGAATGACAAAATAAAAGCCTCCATTAAAGCATAATGCTAGCGACAGGGCCACCTGGATTATATTTCTATAGGGGATGACAGTAAAGAACAAATACGAGGGCGACAGCTGAACAGTTATTATCTTTCCATTAAGAGGAAACTTTATGTGAACCTTTTCATCCTTAATTATATAGATAACCTATCTATACCCTCACAAACAGCCATGAAGATAAACTAGAAGCACCATATTAATCCGTGTATGGAAGGTAAGAAGGTATTACAAAAGAGCCAAAGCATCCGAAATTATAGCACTTCTTTCCTGCTCTTTTAAGGCAAATAAAAACCAACATGATTTGTTCATAGGTATAAATCTTTCAAGAAGGTTCATCATCATTGCCATTTCAGTCATAGGGCATCCACTGCTGAACATTGGCCTCCCCCATAAATTCCAGAAATATTCATTTGAGGGGATTTGCCCATACTCGCCACGCTGGGCAATCTGGGCATGCGGGTTGGCGAGCGCAAATAAAGCTATTGTTGTTAATAGATAACGCTGCTGCCCATCCCCTAGGTTTTTTTCCTATTCGCCTCTTACAACATCCACGGGTGGAAATGGAGGGGCCTATTCTTCAGCTGGAGCCACCACGACGAGGAGGTCAAGAAGGTTAAATATACATTAACTATTTCTGAAATTTCCTAATAATGGTCGAATCTACTAAGTGAGAATTTCCTAGAAACAAGAGAACTTTATATTAATTATGAAGAGTATCGTAGATCAAGGAACCTGCATTCTTGCTACCGCTCCAACTAAGCCTAGTAAATGGCTCTCTCCGATCCAAGCTCATCCGATGAGTAACCATTACCAATCTAGTGTCTAAGGAGGATCGAGTTGTCGCAAAATGACACGTGTAAATTAACTTGAATGTTGAGCCAATGTTTCCATAAAACTGCTAATGCTGGGCCATATTGAGGTTCGGCAAGCTATTTCCTTTAGCTTGACAAGAGTGCAGTATGATTCGTTACACGATAAAATGTACAACGTGAATATTCGCCGAATCCCGTTAATGTGGCCAAACTACGAGTACCACGATACTCCGTACCAGTTATTTGCAGATCATACAAATATTCGTCCCACCGCGCCGGTAATCCGCATCTTTTGCTTCTCGGCCGGTCCCACGATAAAACATAGGCCTTCATCCAATGATGGTCTTTTAGTTTAATCTATGCGGATGACTGTGATGGCTCATTGCTAATTTTCAACCTATACCTAGGAGAGGAGGTAGGGCACAGCGGAGAGGAGGTAGGGCACAGCGAGATTTTCTCGTTCTGAATTGGAGCAGCCCACCTGGGGAGGTACCTCCGCCTTACAGAAGATCGCAGCCAAATAACATTATTTGTTTCAAATAGTGTTGTGTTCCTGTGGTGAGTAGGGTTGCCAGAGCTCTTTAGGGGGAAGGGAGTTCGGGGTTGGCTACGGTATAGGCTACGGTAACCGCTTACCATCAGATGGGCCGTAAGCTTGTTTGCCACCTCTGTTGTATAAAAAAAAAACCCTATCAGAAACCTTAGCCAGTACACCGTCGTGAACGTAACTAATAGTGATCGTAAGAAAAATGTAGTCTCAGAAAATGTTGGCCACCTTGTTATTCGTAAACAACATTCCTCCGAAAAAGCACGTAATGAAGAGAGATCCTAATTTGTCATCGGCTACTTGATAAATTGCTTTATTAATCTTCTTTCAGAAAATAAACAATAACATAAATATCATATTTTTTCCTCTAAGAGTGGATTAAATATAATACTTATTTTAATTTCCGTTTTATTAAAATAAAACGCTGTTTTGTTTCGAAGCTCGATGTTTACTCGTAGCTCGAGGCTAAAAGCGGCTAAGGACGAGTTCTCGTAATTTATTCGATAAGTTTGCTGGGATTTTGCACACGATAATTAATTTAGATGGTACGATTTTTTTTAATAGACAGGTACAAGGAGCGAATGTATAACTACAATAATAATGATTATGATTATTTTCGTTTTTGTTTGTAGCAATACTTTTCATTAAATGTATGCACAAATGAATACTGGCCTTATTGCCGTTTAGGTTCTAGGACATGCCGGTTTCTTCACGATATTTCCCTTCACCATTTGGGAGCACTTAAATAGCGCACATAAATATTCCGAATGGAAAATCTATTGGTGCACGACCGGGAATCGTACCTACGACCCGTGGATCGGAAGACGGGGCAACTATCACCACTCTACCTAGCTCAGAGGATGCTTTGAAATGAGTAACTTAATTTCGATCACTCTTAACAATGTTTTCATAGCTATGTCCATACTAGAACTCTAGCTAGTTCCGAAGTAATTTTAAAAAACTGCACATTTTATATCCTCTAGAAAAATGCTCTTTGATGCACTGATCAAATTTTTTATTTTTTTTCTATACTACTTAGGTGGCAAACAGGCATACGGCCCACCTGTTGGTAAGCGGTTACCGTAGCCTATGAGCGCTTGCAATACCAGAGGCATCACGCACGCGTTACCGACCCCGAACCCCCCTCCCCCTAAAGAGCTTTGGCAACCTTACTCATCGCAGGAACACAACACTATTTGAAAACAAATAATGTTATTTAGCTGCGATCTTCTGTAAGGCGGAGGTACCTCCCCAGGCGGGCTGCTCCAATTCAGAACGAGAAAATCTCGCTGTGCCCTTCCTCCTCTCAAAAACTACTAAAACTACTCTAAATATACTAGAACGATTGAAAAACGCAACCGCCGCACTTTTGAATTCATTTATAATTCCGCTGTTTTTGCGAAAAATCGACAACGAAAATGTTTAGCCGCTAAATTGTTTCCTTGTTCAGAAATATGAAACGGCTTGGCCACAGTTTATCTAGAAAGTAGCTTACTCAATTCTACATCTCAAAAAGTTACATGCATTATACTTGAAAACTATTTAAAATGCAAAAGTAGTTACTCGGAATTCCTTGAATACCTACCTATAAAATATCTTCATTATTGTAGCTAAGTATTGTTTTTTTTTACTATAAAATAATGTAAAAGGTTTAAAAGTTGTATACAGGCATAATTTTTAAGGTATTTATGATAGTTAGGAAAATTCTTCAAAGTGTATTTGCAATAATTTTGTCAAAATATTCTCATCTCATCTTATAATATTTGTAACTAACTCTTTTACCATATGAAAGCACTGTTCTCTCTCTAGCTATGGCTCGAGTGTCGAGAGGCAATTTGTCGCCAGCGATCGCACTCCACTCGGCGTGGCGTGCGCCGTTCAATTAATTACATAATTGCACTTAACTGTATCAAATTACTGTTATTTATTATGAGTTCACGCGGAACGGTGATGTATGCTCCCATTTCACAGGTGACGGCTTTGAAATTACTTAAATATTGTAGTGAGGTTTCCTATAATATAGACGACGGAGCAGTACTGAGCCAACTAATGCGTATTTGTCGTAAGGCCAAAAAGACTACCTAATAAAGGTTGCTGGGAGCCGTAGGGCACAGGCCGCACCAACATGTCGCTCTAGAAATCTATGAAGGAGAACTGTGTTCAGCAGTGATAGATGTCCACGGTTTAAGTAATGGTGATGATGATTTGCAACAACTAGTTACAAAGAGGACCCAATGAAGGTAAGCGAAGTTGAAGGGAGCCAGTAATCAGTCGCTCTGGAAATCTATGGGAAGGCCTATGTGCAACAGTAGTTGTGGCTGAAATATTGGTGATGATGGTCATCATCATCATCATCATCATTTCAGCCGTACGACGTCCACTGCTGAACATGGCACAGACAGAGTGAATTCCTATCATATGGGGGGATTTGCCCATACTCACCACGCTGGGCATGCAGGTTGGCGAGCGCAGTTTGAGCTATCGTTGTTAAAATGAGGGACGCTGCTGCCCATCCTCTAGCTTTTTTCCCTTAGTCGCCTCTTACGACATCCGCGGATAGGTAGATATGGAGGGGCCTATTCTTTAGCCGGGGCCACCACGGCCTCCGGGGCCACGCCGCCCGGCTAGCTCAATCGGTAGAGCATGAGACTCTTGGATGATGGTCAAAACCGCGTTATATTGCGGTCATCACAAGACGAACACTGTTTCTTAGACAGCCCGAGTTTCAGATTATGGATTTATGTGTCTACAAAATTCAAAGCACGAACGTAACGACGTTCACCCACGCTATAATACCTGCCCAATAAAAAGATTACCCTACACGAGTAATTAATTTAGCATTTGGTCCGTTTAACATGATAAATTGTGACAGGTAACGCAGGCCGGGCTTAAAACGACACAAAAAGTAGAGATATATCATGACTTGACAGAGGAAGCTCCTGCGTTTTCATAACATTTTTAGAGTTTGTCCTGTCTATCTGCCCTAGTTTGTAATTGACACAGAGTTGAATCTCTGCAGTTAAAAATGCTTTTCTGTAAGGGCCTATTCCCTTATTCAGAGAATCATTTTTTTTCTTTTCTTCCTTTGTGAACTGACTATGGCATCTATGGCCTTACTACCATGTCTTACGAGTGTTTCTAGAGTCGAATAAGTTTAGGAGAATTCAGTGCAAGAAGGTTCATGTCTCTCTACATACATATCTCTGCTTAGGTTTGGTTAAGACAGACCCTTTTTATATAATTGAACCGTACTTACCAAATACAGCGACGAACAGAATGTTCATTGTTTTCATCGTACCTGAAACAAAAACAGAATTCAAACTAGCAAAGCGAGTTACATCAATAAACGTACGAAACCTAAAGTTTCTGATTAAGTTGGCTTTCATTATGTCTGCCAGAAGATGCTTTGTGAACAAAACGATTAGTTTGCAGTAGGTATATATACCTTACCCTCGTTGAAAGTTTTACTAACTATACTTAACTTTTATACATTTTTTTCTTTAACTATTTTTTTATTGGTTTCTCTCAATGTCTTAAACATGAGAGCACATTCAGGCAGTTTAGACCTGACTTTTGGTCTGTCGGGACGGCATTGGTGCTAGTTTGTTGCTAATTCTTCTAGGCTTGGTAGCGAGGAACAGGCATAGCTTCACCTAGTTTCTTAGACGTTTCAAAGTGATCCTAGTGATTTTATTGAAATAAACGCCTTTTGACTTTGACTTTGAGTGATAGAATCGGTAGCCTTTTGTGGAAAATTATATCACTGGTTCCATTAATGATACCTATATACAAGTGCCTGGCATCAGTCAGTGATATAAAAAAAAGTAAGCATGATTCCCAGACTTCCTCTTTCTTTATTCTTTATTGTACAAAAAAGCTAGGGGATGGGCAGCAGCGTCCCATATACTCTCATATTACACTCTACATATACCATATACTCTCACCAAGAAGCGTGCCCAGCGTGGTTGGTGAGTATGGGCAAATTTCCCCACATGATAGGAAGTCGCTTTGGAAATCAAATGTTTAGCAATGTACTTTCAATGGCTGGAATAATGATGATGAGTTATTTTCGTCAAAACATTACATAACTGTTCCTTCGTTGTGTAATGAACGAGGAATGTTTGTCGAATTATTGAGGTGTGCAATTTTAATGAAGGCCTGAGAACTTTCCTCTTCTATATTCTGTTTCTTCGAGTTATGAAACGTGTTGATGTTGGTCTTAAAGTATTTTAGAAAATGTTTGGAATTTAACTAGAATCCCCGAATTGTGAATAGAATCGAATAAAAATCGTTTTGGAATGTATGAACAAAACTCTTCATATGACACCCCACTAGAGGTATTAATGAGGCTAGAGGTCGCGGGTTCGATCCCCGCTCTGGACAAACATTTGTGTGAACAAACACAGATGTTTGTTCTGTGTCTGGGTTTTAAATATTTATCTATTAAGTATATCAGTCTCTAGTACCCATAGTACAGGCTATGCCTAGTTTGGGATCAGTTGAGCGTGTGAAAATGTCCAGAATATTAAAAAAATATATATATATTTTGTTAAACTCTTTTTGCGCGTCTTAGCAATGCCTGGCCGACTTTACTTACTATCAAATCTTAATAGTATAAATTGTTGACCTACTAAATGCCATTCAGATCAGATTGATTGAAAATGAATGTTCATAAGTAATTGTTTTGTTGTGCAATTTTTTATTTCAAATGTAATAGGTAATCAAAAAATATTTTACAAAACAGACATGAATCAATTGAGCTATCTTAAGACCATTACAGTTACTGTAGTATATAGCCTGGAAAAACACAATAGATGCTAGGTACTTTTTATCCGGGCACCACGCGAGCGAAGCCGCGCGTCGAAGCGAGTATTCTATGAGACGAATCAGAATTATCCAAGTTGGATCAGTGTATAAAAATCTTCTTTTTTTTTAAGTCACTTAATTTTTTAAGTTACGACAATGCTAAGCGGAGCACAGTCTTCATTAAATTAGACTGATATCGAAAAAAAAACAATTAGGACAAGTGGGCAAAAAATCGATACCTAAAAGTTTTTTTTTATAGGTAGGTAATCTATAAAAATTCCATTTATCTTTTAGCAATGGAGCTCTGCCTCATCGAAACGAAAACTTTCAATTAAAATGCAAATCGCAGTCTTTCATTATAAATTTAAATCCTCTTATGTCACCATTTCTGAGGGAAAATAAAATCATACGCTGTTTAAATAATATCCTGAAGCGAAAGATTTCATTAAAGTTAAGTTCTTTCAGCTGCGCACGTTTTAACGAGTTGAAAAGGTTCCGGAAATTATTATGAAATGGTTTAGCGTTTGGTTCCTTTCAATAGATAGATACGGATTACAAAAAAAGGATGACCGGGTTCGATTAACTCTATGGATTAATTTTCCTTTTTAATAATTCAGTTGGTGGTCGGTTTTAAGCTGAACTTTGTAGTTAGTGCGATTTTAGATAACTACTAATCCGCTTTTAATCCACTCTCTCCGGATGGAAAAAAGTATTTGACTTACATTAAACATTCTTTAAGTCCAGAATCATGTTCATTAATGGCATTATCTAATACATTTCAAATGCTTAATAAAATACCCACACTTAAAATGAATATGCTATTATTATTTTTACCTACCTTCCCCAAGGCGGTTTCGGCTGTTTTTTTGGCTCAGCTTGAACATATTTTTATTATATATTCAATATGTTTAATTTTTATAATAAATTTTTTTTTACAAAAAATATCAATTCAATTACCTAAAGGAGTTGAAATCGGTATTTATAACAAAGCGTTAAACTAGCTTAGTATTTGGTAGGTACTGATACTTACTTGGATACGCATTCTCAAAGTCCAGATAAAGTGCTAAAACTTTTGTAACAAGTGTCACTAACACTGTTCCTAAACACTTATTGCCACTTAATTTACTTTTCTCATGTGTTTAATGGAATTCGAGAGTAAAGAAAGCTCGCGCCGAAAGTGCCGGTTTGGGCGGAAGCAGGCGCGCCTGGCGGCTGCGACCGGGGAGGCTGGACCGCGACTGAGCACAGCGCACTCAGCCGCCCGCGCCTTCTACCATTCTTATATAAACGACTATATACCGATTTATATATTTACCCACACTCATACATATTTAAGTTTTTTCCATTTCACGTCGTCGTTTATTCTCCGTATGTGAGGATGGCGGGCAGTGTGCGTGTGTGCGAGCCGAACCAAACAAACGCCGCGCTTCTATTTACGTGTTTTAGAAAGGGTAAAGCTTTTTACCTCTCCTTTCTACTATTCTGCTCTGTAGTTCAGCAATGCCTTGGATCGCGAGCCGTAGAATATTTTCCTTCGATTTATGCGTTTCATTTTACGCGTTATATTTTTTGGGCGGGCGAATGTTTTGCCAATTTTCACGCTGTTGCCGTACTACGGCATCCTCGATGGCCGTGCCATTATTTAAATTTTTCGCCGCGTCCCGTTGTTTTGATAACTACTTAATGGTATGCCAGCTGCGTCTTTGTTTTGTAGAACTTTCGAAGAGTGCCCTCAATATTTTAGTTAGAAAGTTATAGTGCTCAGAATGGGTAATTGCAGATTTGCTGCCAAATTGCTCGTTTTCGTACATTGTAAATGTTTTTATTTGTTGCATTTTTTATGGAATTTCACTGACAAAAATGCTTCTACTTTTCAATAAGCGAAAGCTTTACAATACTTTATGTCTACATACAGTATACCAATCCATGGCTCATTGAGTCCACAGTATTTGAAAATACAGTAAACAGCCAATATAGGGCTAACCCTAAACTTGCAAACATTTACCACGTTATCTAAATAACGTGGTGAATGTATGCGAGTGCATCGCGATGCCGCGACAATACTGTCACCGCCCGCATCATGTCGAATTTACGACTTTTGATGCGGCACGCTGCTGAATAGGAAAAGAAGTACGAACATCCAAATGCATTGACGTCAACTTTCCCTTAAATTTGCATTTTTAGACTGTGACAGAGCCTGAAGACCGTAGGAAAACCGTGAAGAAAACTAAAAACGGTGTATAGAGAAAAATTGCAAAGTAATAGAGGGTGAACAATATCATTCATTGATATCATTCATGATTCATTGGTTTTCTAGTAGCCTAAATACCAGCTGTACTGGTATATTCAGAGAAGAAATACACCCAAACTTTTCTCTTGAACAAGTTGAGTGCAGCACATCCATACTGGCATATGGCATCGGCATCGCATCTATCACTATTTATTACTCGACTCGCGACGCCTCCGACGCAGGTACCGGGCCTGCCAGCAACCGATGGCTATCGGGAATTTATTATGCTTACTTCTGTACATCGATATTGGATTTTCTTGACATGAAATATATTTTATAACCAACTTGGAAAATAAATAGAAAAATAAAGGAAAAAAATATTTGAACTTATAGTATTAGATATTTTATAGCACTACGTCTAATAAAAATCCTGATTAGATTTTCGACTGGAAAATATGGAAATCCTATTTGACTTTGCTTTCTGATTTTTAATTTGAAAATTATCGAAACGCGACCTCCTTTTTTATTTACGTATCATCGTCACATACCTACCCATTAAATTATCTACCTATAGTTAGGCGTGACAACAATAGGTATTAGAGGTAGTGAGAGGTGTAATCTCTGATCTGTATGGAATCAGCATATCACAATCTTTAGCGAATTTTAGGACGCTATAGCACAAAAAAATCTCGACGCTCAGGGATAATATTTGTTTTAAGTTGAATTTGTGAATTTTCGGGAGGAAAAAATTAAAATCTGCTATCAATAGAAGACAATGGAAAAAACCTCCCAAGTAAATATTTATTTCGTATTGATCAGGAATTATGATGATTGAATACGTAGTACACAGTAGAGCAATATATATTAGTGAGTCTACTAATAATATTGAGGCGGTTCGATTAGGTAATACTTCTCTATGAATAAATTACATCGCCGATCGTGACGAAAACAGGCTTACTATACAAACATCAATAGAATTCCATACATATTACATCGTTCTTTTTGATAAATCGATTTGAAATTGCTTTTAGTTTCTTTTTATCTTTCCCATCCTAAGTCAATACCATTTTTTCAATCTGTACCTAAATGTTCTGAGTAGAGTGAACCTACTATAATAAAAACGTGTATGCACGGTAGAAATAATAGTGCTATGCTACACGGCAGCTACGAGGCTACGAGATGCTACGAACGAGCTACGTATATATATATATACGTAGCTATACTGAACTTGGAACTTTTGTCTCTTGTATTAAATTCAATTAAATTCTAAAATGTATACAAACCATTACCTACTTTGTTTACCTTCTCATATTTGACTGTATTTTTCCGAGAACCATTTATCAAACGTAAACATTTGCTTTTAATTTACGGGTATGTGGGATCCGTTTGTAGTGAAAACAATGAATTTTATTACGGGGGCCTGTACGTTTTACGTTGACATGTAAAGCTAATTCTTTAATGGAAACATGACTGAAAAAAGTGATTTTAAGCAGAGCCTAACATCACTTTTCCTAAATTGCCTTCACAAATACGAGTTTACCTCTATGTTTAGTCTTTGATGGTTCAGCCTCTAAGTCTTTTTTAAAAAGTTTTGTTTACATAAAAAACACACAATTATTCAGTTACCCCAATCGAAATGATCCTTTTAATCCATTTTCGAGATTGTATGTTGGCTAAGTTTTTTAATATTACCGTCACCGGAATAAGGCTCATCCACATCTCATCGACACGTGTGTATCTCGAACCACTCACTTTACGAGATCCTTTCTCCTTTCTTCTGCTCATTCCACAATTTGCACGTATGGGACGTGCAAATTGAGGAATGAGCTTCCTTCCGAGGTTTACCCGCTAGCCTACAACATGAAGAGCTTTAAGAAAAATTCAAAAAGATTTCTCCAGGGCAGGCAACGCATTAGCAATGCTCCAGGTGTTGCAGATGTCAATAGGCGACGGTAACCGCTTATCATCAGGTGGGCCATAAGCCTGTTTGCCTCCATATAACATAAAAAAATATATATTAACCAAATTTACGAAAAAACACTTTTTTTTAAATGTTGACGATTGGCTTTATGTGTTAACATATAATAATTATTTCGGGACTCGGGTACAAGTAAAAACGCTTTGTTACTAGTTAAATGATAGACAGTGGGTAAGTCAGTAAACTCGCATTAGTTCTCGGTATGTATAACTATTTACTAGACAGGTAAGAACATAAAAGTGAACTCAACAGCGTGACTAACTTCTAAGCTTGCATTCAAAGTTTTTATTATAAATAATCGTCTGTTACCTCGGAAACTAAAGAATCCCCGACCCTCGCTAGGAACAGTAGATATTTATTAGACAAACCAGCAAAGTTAAGGAGAACTGCTGAGTAATAATATACAGCTATAGGTACACGTTGTTCTGTAATTGTGTAGACGAAATAGATTTACTCAAAATAAGCTATAATTTTTATTAACGACAGAAATTTGATTTATTTTTATGAAAACATACTAATGTCAAGATCAGCTGTTTTGCGTTCAAATCAGTTCAAACTCAGTAAATCAGTTCAAACACAATCAATAGGCGAGCGAGCGAAGCGAGCAAAGATTTTTCAACTACTTTCAAAGTTTTGTTTGTTTATATGTTAATTCGTGGAGCATAACTTTCGAACCGTTAATCAGTCCTGCATAGAATTTCGTAGGTCAATATTTGTACTATAAGGATTTGGTGCCCTTTATTTTCACAAAGATAGCTGTAACTGCGCTCGGCAACCACATCATAGTAATTTGCTCTGGAAATCTGCGGGGAAGGCAATGTACAGTATAGGGGTCCAAAAGAAGGTTTATAAAAAAGTTTCACAAATAGTGTATGTTATCGGGTGTTATGTATAAGTCTCATATACCAAAACGATGACGATGGCGCTGACGTAGACGTTGACCGTATGCGCCCAAAATGTCGCTTACGCTGAATCTGTAAGCGCGCTAACAGCTGACGATGTTGCTCCTAGAAAACCAAAAGCCATAGCTTTAGTAAGGAACTTTTATCGCTGTAGTAAAAACTTGGCAGAAAAAGAACATGTTTATTACAGCCCCGTTAGCACACTACACATAAATTAGGATGAAGGTAACATCTTTTATTACTTAGACGTTTTTTCATTCATCGAAAGCTTTTTGTTTTATACGACTGGTGAAGAAATAAGATAATTACACTCGTATCTTGAGTCATTGTTAAGCTGAGGATAAGTAATCAAAGACAGCGATTTCTATAAAAACTATGTGAAAGAATACCAGGCTAAGACGGTAAAAAAATCATGGTCTGAGGAAAATCCTGATCTCCGCTTTTATTCTCCTATCAGAACACTAAAGTAATTTACAAATTAATCTTTGCCATCTTTATTAATGGATCGTAGCTCCTAAAACTCTCCAAACACAAAAATAATCGATCATCCTCGAAAAAAGCTCTGAATGTTTTCGTATAAAATCAAGAAGTTCTGAAACAACAAGTGAGAAAGTTCCGCACGCTTACAACAGGCGTAACTCCGCAAATTGGATGACTGCTCCGTCTACAAGTATTGCCTCGACTTGTGCTTGTGCTTGTGTTTTCATGAGGATATTATTCAATTGCGAGCTCATTTTAATATAGTGTTTTTATGATTGAGCTGTCCAAAGCAAGGAAAATCGAAACAGAAGATGCAGAGTGAAAGATAGTGCGCGCAACGCGAGTGTTATAAAAAGTAGATGTTTTGTTATAGATGTGGCTATTAGTGCTACAACAATACAATAGTTTGCTCGCCAAAATCTATGACTTGCATAATTAATGATTCTTTATGAAAATTATGCCCATTATGCGTTCCGTTTTTCATAGACTGGATACTTGGTGCCAATTTTCTTAATATTGTTAGTTTTTTGTGTTTGTTATACCTAAGTTTGTTTTGCCTTGTAAGTCAATGAAGAATATAGTTTTGTTTTGTTGATAAAACTGCAAAATTCAAAATACTTGCGGATACTTTTATTGAGTTGCCAACATTTTTCTCTGTTTTCCCGGAAGCACACATCTTCACGTGTCCATTACCGGCGGCGCATTTTTCGCAATTTCCTGTCTCACGACAGCGGGACTGAGGTTTGTGGTTCGGAGGAGTTACGACTGCAGGGGCTTGGGTATTTATGCCCTTTCAGTGCCGTGGCAGCCCGTGAACAGATTCATTTTAAAATTGTTTGTGACAGAGCTAAAACGTGGCGTAAACGTGAAGGAACTTTGAATCCAACTAAATAATCGGTTGTGAGTTTGAGATTCATGGAGCAGAGTAGCCAAAGTAATCAGAATAACTATATAGGTAGAGAGTCATTATCGCCGCCATTTTAGCAAGCGTTTTAAGGAATTGTTTATCAACACATACATCGGTGGGCTTGTTATCAACACAATTAATGTGTCCTATTAAGGTGCCTAGTTTATAATACACTCTTGGACACAAATCCAACTCTAAAAGTAGTAAAGTGCTCTATAATATTATGTAACTCATTCAGGTAGGTTTAATAGAATGATAAGCAAATGTTTTTTCCCTTAGACCAAGTTACAATAATTGTGAACGGGATCGTAACTTTTCTCAGCGAAATTCGGCGAGCTTTGTGATGCACTCCTAACCCATTTCCATAAGTCTATACCTATTATACCTACATATGTACCTTGGTTTGCTCGACTTTGGACTAGGTTTGCTTGAGACTGAATTTTTCACTGCACCCGCAGTAATCCCGTATTAACTCTGTTTACATTGCCACACAGGCCACAGAGGAAATAGAAGGAATTGTTGAAAAATGCAACAGTGTCATGCAGTTTTATTTGGTCATTTATATCAAAATGAAAAGAAAGAAATCACAACATTATTACTCGGTTTTGGCTCATACATAACACGAGTTACCAAATGCGAAATTGAATATGGTAAACCATACAGTACCTGGCCGTCAACACCTTATTCCAATTCTGATGAATACAATACAATAAAGACGGTCAAGTGCGAGAACTCGCGCCCTTAGGCTCCCGTACCATTGGTCGTGGGTTTGAATCCCGGTCGTGCACCATTGGATTTATGAAAATAAATAAAAATTCTAAGTGTAGGTATTGACAAACTTATATTTGCGGACACTCACGTAGTCATTGTAGTAGACCGCAAATATAACTAAAACCATAATTAGATCCGATGAAACACAAGTAAGCAAACAATAAAATATCTTCTTAGTCAGTGGTACTAGTAGCTACTTATAATTTAGAGGGCAAAGGAAGTAAGCTTCCAACATTAACCGACAAAATTAATTTCTCCGCTCGCTTTACTACACTGAATAATTAGCTGACTCCGACGACCTGGTCCAGATAGTGAAAAGACCCTTAGGTCTTTTTGAAACGAATTTTATGTGCCATATCAATGACATATGGCATGCCGTTTGAGCTCGGCATAAATCATCAGCATGTAACGGTCCACCTTCGTGTCTCCTTACATTCACAAATAAAGATTACTAATAATCGATTTTACTAATAAGATTCGCATTAGAAACTAGTAATTAATCGAGAAGCAGCGCATTTTGAATTTAGCGCAATTATTGATTGAACATCTAGATCCGTTCAAGACATTGACTAAATTAGTCAACACAATAGAAATATATCGATTAAACTTTAAAACAAGTAATATGAAACCTAAATTAAAAATATGTCTTGTAATATCAAATCATAATACTATTTCAATAAACTCCATTAATAAGAATAGTAAAATTCAGTATATTTATTGAACATCAATGTTGATTCATTCAATCAAATAATTGCTGGAAATAATAAAACTTAAATGTTTTATCAAAATGAACCTTAACGTTGTAGTATTAGGAGCCACATATTTGCGTGGGAAGGTAGATGGCGCTGCTAGTAGAACAATTGCAGGTTGGCGGCAAAAACTAAGGTGAATTAAGAAAATATTTATGATCTGTGCTAAAATGTTCAAACCCTCCGCGCATGCGCAGTGGGAAAATAAGTTACGTCATAGGAATAAGGTTTGAATTTGAGCAAATAATTCAAATTCATCAAGATCTCGTCAAATTTCAATCAATTTCTAGTTTTCTCGCACTGTACTTCTGCTAAAGGGAAAAACATATTATGTCAATGGAATAAGGTATGAAACTGAGCAAATATTTTATTCCTCAAAATTCCTTCAGTCTTCCAAGTAGGATCTTTTGAATCCAGAATTTGAATTTGGAATGAGTCAAGAATGCCAAGGGAGAAGAAGACTTACATCATAGAAAATAGGAAAGGATTTTGAACTAGCCTGAATTCGTAGAAATTTCTAGAACAATCAGGCTATATAAGCCTCGTCAGGATTAAGATCATGGTCATTCGATTTCGAGATTTCCTTTCAGAGGGCGAAGCTCTGCCGGTTTGATTTCAGAACGTAACTTTGGGGTTGGAATTTCCTAAGTTCTTATTAGTACTTTTGGATGGGATTGGATTGTGTATAGTATTGTTTGAGTGTTCGCCGTCTGAAGGAAATTATTAGGAGCTAGGGCATTCCCGTAACTAAACCCAGTCCGGACACTGGTCGCAAGCGGAGTTGCTACCTTGCGGTGTTATACCCAGCTTGTGTCCTCATATTAGCTAGGAAGGTGATAATCTTTGTAGCGGACCACCAATCGATTTTGGCCATTAACTTGGCGTCGATATGCTACCTGGAAAGTGCGTCCTTTGAACTCTAAACAGGAGGGCACCGTCGAAGTGGAGCCCGCGCCTGTATGGGCACCTGAGCTTAGGATTCTTAGTCCGCTTGTCCAGTCTTATTTATATATTTATTTGTACACAAGTTTATCCCCTGTTAGGCTGAGATCTGCCCCCCAGTCCAATAGCAGATCTTGGCATGCACACGGTTATAGGGTAGGACAAAGTCGGGATTTACCACCCGCACTCATTCAATTAGCTAGTTAGGTGACTGACATGGCACTCCGTCAGTCTACTCACACAATTACAAGTAAATGTGGAGTCGGTCTCCTAGTTTGGATGGTAGAATCTAGCTAGAATAGGGCCTCTTAGGTACTCATACATTCAATTAGTTTCAAATAGGATGCTGGGTTCTAAAGGCTGATGAAGGAAAGGATATTAAACTACTATAATTAAAACTCAAAAACTAAATAAACAAGAAACTTAGTTTAATCTAAATCAATTCATCGTAGGAGTGGCTATGTAATTGAGGAATAACATTAATTTCATTAATATCTGGTTGGAAGGTTGAATTATTATCATCAGTTATTCCTAATCTAACCACATATATTACAAAAGAGACAAAATTATAAAATAGCAATTAATAATACAGTAAAGTACGCAATTGGGTTGTAAACTCTGCTGGCATTCATACAATATTGAATATTTACTTGAATAAATTAAGAGTTTTATTTATGGCTTTATTGAGACTAAACATTAATTGAGTAAAGGTCTATACTGATTTACTTAGTCTGATTCAGGACCGGTAGGGTCCTTAGCTACCTCTGTAACGGAAATCACAGAGAGGACTATAAGGGTCCTAAGCTTTCCCCTGAACTGTAAAAGAAAAGTCAGAGTGGGCCGAAAGTGCCCTAAGCTTCATCCTCTGTAAATAACTGTGAACAGAGAGGCTATCTACAGAATTAAGACTATGCAAATCATGTTTGTTACCTAAGTAATTTCTACTTGAAAGATTGAAATCTTTAATCACAACCTTTGGCCGGATGTGCCTATAACAGTTGTTTCATGCAAAATAAATGCTGGTGGAATAACTTCTTCACTTATTGGTTGGAGATATCAATTTACTTGGGAGTAGTCCATGTAGCTTGGAAATAAAGCTTTAAATAGAATTCCAAAGAAATTGTACTAAATTGTACCTTTAACTATGATGCTAGCAGAGTTAATATACTCTTCAGAATACTGATCAAAATAGACTGATCTATGGCTATGAGAGCTATGTATAGTATTCATTCACGCAAAACCAGGTGAATAAGCTAATTGCTTAATATAGAGTAAATATACTCTTTAGAATACTGATCAAAATAGACTGATCTATGGCTATGAGAGCTATGTTAAGTATTCATTCACGCGAAATCAGGTGAATATGCTAATTGCATAATATAGAGTTAATATACTCTTCATAATACTGATTATAATAGTCAGATTGATGGCCGTATGAGCTATGTTTTCCTTCACACAAATCCAGGGGATGAGGAAGTTCACTGAATTATAAATTAAACTACAAATAAATGACAATAGCTACTTTAGGAACTATTAGGTTTTCTTAGGTAGCGGTCCGCAGCGGAAATTAGGGATTCTTGGGTACTGAAGTATTCGGTAGCTTGGAGTTCCGCATGATAACTAGATATGATGGATGAGTATGAAAGTTTTGCTTTGCAAAGAAAAGTAAAGTAGAGATTCCTTGAATGGTTTGACAATGGACGAACATACAAATACTAACTACTTAGCTTCCTCATAATCTTTTGATGAACATGGACTGACAAACATACAGATATAAAATCTAGTAAATGTAAAGAACAGCATTCCCTATAAGTGAATTAAATAATCACTTATTACAACGCTGCACAGTATGAAAAATGACCAGAAAATCGGACATCGCTTTTTTAGTTTACTAATCTAAAGTATAAACTATTTTGAATGCTAGAGAAGAACTCTCAGAAGCCAATTCAGCTGTTAACCAGAGTAATGATTTTTATAAGAAAATTCTGGGTTTTTAGAAAAAGGCGAATAAAAAATAACTGGTTAAAATATTTGAACTTTTTTTTTCGGAGGAGAGTGGCATTTTAAACTGGGTATTTTATAAGTAAAACAGAATAGATTTCGCAATAATAGTTTAGTAAATATTCTTAATTTTGTGTTTTTTTCCTTTTATTTTTTTTCTCTTAAACCTTAAGTGATTAGCACTTGATATTTATCAGAAAACATTCTTTGTAACTGTAATATTACCTGTGTAAAAAAACAGAATCGTAACTATCAGGAAATCGAAGATATGATGTTTCTATGGTTTTCAGAAATTTCTATGAAACTAGGGTTGTCACAAGCCGAACAAAATACATTCTTACTAAAACTGTAAACAGGTGAGTATAGAAGCATGAAGTTTTGCACAGAACACATCGAGCATAAGAAAGGACTCATACTTTACCTGACTTCAATGAAGGAGGGTAAAGTTTTTCGGGTAAAGTAGGTATGTAACCTTTGGCCTTGACTACGAGAGTGACATGGTTGTGAGTGATTATGATTGGATATCGAATATAATAAAATCCAGCATGGCGGCTAGAAGCCGTTTTAGATTTTCTTACTACTTAACTACTTACTACTTATAACTTAACAAGTAATTCATAACATGCATACCATCCATCATCCATCCGTCACTTTTTTGTTTTTTTTAAATCTTTTTTTAACTAACTATTAAACGTACGAGAAGTTTGACATCAAGATTGCTTTCTAAAACAGCTGATTTATTGAGTTTGATTGAACTGATTTGATCCCGAAATATCTGATTTATGCATAGTTGTAAAACAAACTTTATTACTAATTGGGTGTATAATAAGCCCCTTTCGGAATAGAAAAGCATTTAAAAACTAATCAGGGGTTGTTGGAATCATCTGGATTAAGAAAGTGGCAACAAAATCTCCCCTAACTTAGTTCACTAAAGGTTAACACTGTTATAGGTTTCATCTATAACAGTTTTAGAACACTACTAAAGGTCAATATCCTCGTTTTCTATCAGAAGAGTTTGTGAGTCATTCATTTGATATAACTCGTCGAGGCTTGTGAGTTCGTTGTAACTAGCTTGTTCTGTTTGGCATGGCTCTGTGTTGACATCAATAGGTTTCAACACATCTAAAACAGCTTTGGAAAGTGGTAAATGCTTTAACTTTTTTAACCTTTGTTGAAGCCTGATATCAGAGACATATGGGTCAGAAGACTCTAATGCTCTGTTGAACAAATCCAACATGGTTTTTTCACAGTCAGACTTCCTGGTGTGATGTTCGCGGTCGTGTCTCCAAAATTTATTCCTCGATTCACCCGCTTGCTCAGATAGAAAACCTATAGGTAACGCTGAGTTTGCTATAATTTCTTTTCCGTGTACCAGTATTTTATGTAAAGTCACTGTCATCGGATACCACTCATATTCTGTGACATATTTACTCGCTACTGAGTTCGAGAAAACACCAAATTTATCACTGTCTACCGGCAATCCACAGGATAAAACGACTAATATGGTGTGCAGATCATTTAATAACCACTGTGGTAGACCTAATATTTGGGAAAATATATCACGGTTTTGATCAGACAGAGCTGATCTCGCAGTGTTGCCGTCATTCGTTGTACCAGAATTAGGCCGAACTACATCCACCAAAAGTCCTAATTTAGCCCTTACTTCTTGCTGAATTTTCTTCTTAGTGTCTTCTACAATTGCAGCTTCCGGAGAATTTTGCGACACCCTCCACTTCTTGACTGGGTTTTTATAGGCAAGGTGTAGCAGAAATTCCAGAACACGAATCCATGCGTGTAAGGGGCTTAACCCGTGCTTCATGAGAAATTCATTAGCTGGTCGGGAATAAACTAAGTCCAACTTATTAAATTCCTTTGTAGTGGCCTTGCAGAAAGGGCACCTGAGCTGTGACGAAGTATCAGTAATAATGTTTAGTACTTTTCCATCAATGATTGTCAAATAAAGTTGGCTTTTTGCTAACAATTTATAGCCTTTCGAAGTTTCTGCAAAGCAAAAACGCAATTCTTTAATCTGGTCTTCAACCCATTTTTTTTCTGAAAGAATCAACTCCTTGGTTTCTTTACGATACTGTATATGGATTGGTCGACAGTACCTATATGATTGCGGAGCTGGATTGGACCAAAGAAACTGACCACGTTCTGTTTTTATTTGCAGGGGAATATACGTAGTTGCAAATAGGCAACTTTCATCTTCTTGATCTTGGGAGAAGCTTTGTTTATATAAGGATTGGCCAGTACTACCATCAAAGCCCCAAGATCCTTCAAATATACAGTTCAGTGTCGTCATATTATTTTGTTCACAGAAAGATGAAATGGCTTCATCACATGACTGAATAATTCTGTTAAAAGTGTGGGAAAGTAAGCTCGCTAAAGGAACGAAAGCTTCTTTTTCTGATACTTGAACTTGAGAAAGAGGGTAACATAGTTTTTTTGCCTCGCGAACACGGTAGTATGGTGGAAATGCGTTGAAACCTTTATCCTTGAGGTCTTGTTGTAAAAAATGGTATGTCTCAACAGAGAATTTCCTATCTATATCTATATATGATGAACTGATAACGTATTCTAAGTCTTTTGCCGTACTTTTGTTTAATTTTTGCCCTCCGATTTCAACTGTGTCCCCAAAAACTTTGATAATTTTTTCAGCTGGTTCATTTTCTAAGAATGATGATAATCGTTTACGACATCTTAGTTGTTGTCTCGTACTGAGCTCTTTAAAGGATGAACCACTAGGTTGAGAATCACCACTAGCTTCTAACCTACAATCAATTTTAGGAGTAGACACGTTATCAAGTTCAGGCTGATCAGCTCTGAAGCTAGGGCCAGGTCTGGGCTGATCATATATGTGACTGGGCCCAGGTTCAGGCTGATCAGTTCTGAAGCTGGGGCCAAGTTCGGGTTGATAATTTGTATAGCTGGGGCAAGGTTCCGGCTGATCAATTATGTGACTAGGACCAGGTTCAGGCTGATCAGTTCTGAAGCTGGGGCCAAGATTGAGTTGGTAATTTGTATAGCTGGGGCCAGGTTCGGGCTGATCAATTATGTGACTAGGACCAGGTTCAGGCTGATCAGTTCTGAAGCTGGGGCCAAGTTCGGGTTGGTAATTTGTATAGCTGGGGCCAGGTTCAGGCTGATCAATTATGTGACTGGGCTCAGGTTCAGGCTGTTAAGTTTTGAAGCTGGGGCCAAGTTCGGGTTGAAAATTTGTATAGCTGGGGTCAGGTTCGGGATTTAAGGCGGCTTTCTTCAGTTTGACGAATAACATCTGAAAATTCTTTTCGAAAATCTGTGTTTAGAATTGTTTTGTTCTTTTCGGTAAAATATTTCCAATTTCGTTTGCATTTATTGTATAAAGCATCGAATTTAGATGTAAATTTCGATATAAATACTCTGATATCCTTTTTATTTATATACGTATCACTGAATGATAGACTGTTTATTATGGCAGCTATCCGATACTCTAAAGGCAAATCGGACGGTCGCGTATTCTTGCCTTTTTGCTTAGCAAGATCGATTAAAATGTTGTAGGCTTGTAGTCTTGTAAAATGAAGTTCTTCTCTTTTCGCACTTGCGGATACTCCCGGAGGTTGAAGAGCACCGGCTGTGGCGCTATCCACAGCTTCATTAACCGCCACTCGTGGACTAACAAGAGGGTTGGCGCCCTCTTGCCCTCCTAGCATTAAGTCAGCCGGTCGGAGCCCGGACAGACATCCCTCAGCAGGCTGAGTCAAGTCCTGCTGAGGCAAAGTGCCACCATGGATCTTTGACGGCTCCATGGAGCCTCACCCCCGTTCCTCCAGAGCATATGTTTCGGTATAAGGCTTTAGTTTTAATTGCACCTGACGAGGGCGGATCCCTTCCCTTCACCACATACACCCCTTCATTAGAAATTAAATTGAGAATTGTATGTAACTAAACAATTTTAAATTGATTTTATTTAGATTCAAGATATGAAAAAAAAACAATTTTGATTCTGATTAGGTCACTTTTGGTTGGTGACAACCCTAAACAAAAAAATTAAAAACTCAGAAACTCCGAATTCCTACGAGTTACGCACTTGATATTTTACAGGCAGGTCAACATAATACTAATGAACACTGTGTGTGAAAATAAAGTGCTACTACCTAAAGAAACCGGTGCAAAAAAATAATTTCTAAATTACTGGAAAAACTACACAACTTTCTTTGTATTCCACTAATGAATCAATTATTTGTTTCCAAAAATAGCAGTTAGTTAGTTTTATGACATGCTATAATCAAAACTTAGTTTACATAAAAAGTCACAGCTATACAGCAGTTTTCTGAAAACCATAGAAAAAAAATAAAAAAAATCATAACGCCGGTGTAAAGCTGAATTGGCTTCTGGGAGTTCTACTCTAGCATTCAAAACAGTTTATACTTTAGATTAGTAAACTAAAAAAGCGATGTCCGATTTTTGGGCCGTTTTTCATACTGTGCGCTGGAAAGAAGTCCAAGTATTGTGATGTTTCTTACAGTCCGCGTGCGGAGGAGGGGCCCGGACCTTTGGCGTTATAATCCCTTTGCTACTTAATTCAGTATAACCTTTAGATTGAAGTATTTCCTAATATTAAATAATTATATTGATTCCCAATCATATGTCCTCTCATGCTATTCTATACGCATAGAGATACGCTAACATTCGAACCGAGTGGACGTGTTTTTTTGTGTTGGCTGTGCGGGTTGGTGAGCTGTGGGACTTCGCCCCGGATCCTCGTTTGGAGCCCGTCTCGCTTGGTGCTGCGCCCCTTGTCTCCAGTGGCGGCCTCCGCATCTTCGCTGCCTTTGCGTCGGTGAGCGCTGCTTTTTGCTTCTTACGGATTTGAACCGGCGGTTGTCGGCGCCGCGGCCGAGGCTTGTGCCAACTGAGCCAGCGACTGAGTGAGCGGCCGCGTCGAAATTATCGTACCGGCCTAACACGTGTGCTACGAGAGTCTACGCGCCACGCTACGAAACTCGCTGCTTGCTACGAGGCGGCTACGCACGGTCATTCTGGCTTCAACGATCTGCTACGCACTGCGCACGCAACTTCTAATACTATTACTGCTTTGCACCCAGCTCCGCTTACCCTAGCCAAGCTGTTTTCTCTACAACTGCCTACCTGATTTTTCAGTTATATTATAAAATGCCTCGCACAGCTCGTTCACCGCCTAAGACAATTTCGCCAGCAGTATTTAAATCACCTTTGCAGCATTACGCCTCCGAACCGTCACTAGCGGAAACGCCACGCCAAGATCTTATACCAAGAGAGGCCTCATCTCAGTCCTCATCTGGAACTGCGGGTCAATTTAAACGAAAACGCGACGAACTCACCAGGGCTGATATCTTGGATATTTTTTCCACTCTCAAGGCTGACCAGGACGCTAAATTTGAGGCAATTCTGTTTTCTATTGGTGAAGTCAAGGCGTCAATGGACGCTCTGTCTACCAAGCACGACGAGGTACTTAAACGTTTGGACTGCTTGGAGGAGGAGAAGAGGCTGAGGGATACTAAAATTCAGTTCCTTGAAAACAAAATAGAGTTCCTGGAACGACAGGCCAGAGGAACTAGCATTGAGCTCAGGAATATTCCCCAGCAAGCAAAGGAATCCAAAGCAGACGTGAAAAACCTTGTGATCAAGGCCGCGGAAAAACTAAAGATCAGATTAGATAGCTCCGATATCAAGGACGTCTACAGAATCGGCTCTAACCCTAACAATAAATCAATTGTAACGGAGTTCACCACTGTTTTCATGAGAGATAGGTTCCTGAGCTCTTTTAAGACCTTTAACAAAGAGAACCCGACGGAGAAGTTCAATACATCCTACTTGGGTCTTAGAGAAACTAACAAGCCGGTATACATATCGGAGAACCTGACACAAAAAGAAAAGAGGCTATACTTTCTTGCCCGAGATTATACAAAAGGCAACGGTTACTCATACTGCTGGACTTCGTTTGGCAGAATATTCGTTCGCAGGACTGAAGGCTCTCCACGCATTCGCATCACCTGTGAAGAAGATATCGAAAACCTTAAATTTTAATTTTTTTACTTTCTACTTTTGTTGTGTATCCCTTAACTACACATACGTACTTCCTTATGCTTATTTAAACTGTAATACCTACAAGAATAATATTAACTAAACCGTGCTTTGACTACTTATTCTAGGTACCGTGTATAAACAGTATATTAAATTCCACTAAACTATATACTAAATATTAAACACTTAATCAACACTATCATTTCCAATTATAACTACTATACACGGTTATTACAGAAACACCACTCTACCATGAATGGCATAAATGACGTCCTCCCTGAGATTGACGAAAAAATCAATCTAGCAGGCGAAGCGATACTGTTAACCAACCCAGCCCATTTCAAAAACTGTTTAATCAAACACAAAAAATCCATTACTATAGCTACCCAAAATATTAGAAGTATAAATGCCAATTTATGCGATTTTGAAATATACTTGTCAAGACTTGATGCAAATTTGGATATTATAGTGCTCACTGAATGTTGGCTCCAGAACACTACGAACCTACCGATAATGCCAAGCTATACATGTTATAGTACGTCGAAGGTAATCAACCAAAATAGTGGTGTAGTGGTTTATATAAAGGATAATCTAAGGCAAGTTAGAGTTAGTGAGCCTGACGTCCAAGGAGCCAATTCTCTGCTTATAGAAACTGGCAACTATGCCGCTTTTGTCTGTGTCTACAGACCACCTCGACAATCGGTTGATGCATTTCTAGCAACGCTAGATGAACTTCTGAGTAATCTAAAAACGTCACACAATAATATATTGTTAATCGGAGATCTAAACATAGACATAAAAAATGGTAACATGGATGCTAAATCCTCTGACTATCTTACCTTATTAGCTACACATTCACTAATGCCAGCCCATTTGCTTCCAACACGAAGTGGAAATTGTCTAGACCACTGTTTTGCCAAAACCAGAAATAAAATAACTACCATAGTATGCGAGTCAACTATCACAGATCACTACACTGTTATTGCTAATATTAGCCATAACTTGATTGATAAAACTGATAACAATACCAAAACCATTAAAACTGATTACTCCGAGATAAAGAAGGAACTATTAGCTATAGACTGGAAGGATAAATTATCACAATGTAACAATGTAAATGAAGCTACCAACTTATTTCTTACAATATTATCTGAAATCTACAATAATCATACTCGTATAACATATATTCCAGTGAGAAAACGAACCCTTAAACCCTGGGTTACTCCGGGACTGTTAAGATGCATACGTTTTCGGGATAAATTGCATCAAAAAGCCAAAAAATCACCAGAGGACAAAGTTCAGCAAACGATTTACCTGCGATACAGGAACCACTGTAATAACATACTAAAAAACCTTAAGAAACAACACGAAAGGAAAGTCTTACAGGAAAACAAACATAATGTTCAGAAGACATGGCAAGTTATTAAGAACATCTGTAACCTAGATAAAAAGATGCGTCCACCTACTGAATTAATACAAAACTTTGCACCAATCTCTGATGTCAATAAGCATTTTGCGAATGTAGGAAAAAAACTAGCTCAAAATATCCTAAAAAGATCTAAAACTAATGAAGATGAACTGGTGAAACAGTATAAACATGAAAAAGTCGAACCCTCCAACTCTCTTGTGTTACTACCAACTGATAAGCATGAAATAAAGAATATTGTACAATCCCTACGTAGCAGCACCTCCTCTGGCACTGATGGTACTTCATCAATACTTTACAAATACGTCATTGACGCTATTTCTGAACCTATAGCTTATCTGTGCAACTTCTCTATGTCTAGTGGTGTATTTCCTAATGAGCTTAAGAAGTCAATTATCATTCCGATACACAAGGCGGGGAGTAGAGACAGTGTAGACAACTATAGACCAATATCATTATTACCCACGCTCTCTAAAGTTATCGAAAAAGTTATAAACGTAAGATTACTAGGATTCCTAGAAAAATATAATTTACTTTCTGATAACCAATACGGCTTTAGATGGAAGAAGTCGACCTCTAACGCAATTGATAGATTGGTTACTCAAGTGGCTAATGCATTAGATAATAAAGAGAAATGTGTGGGTATATTCCTTGATCTAGCTAAGGCGTTCGACACTGTCTCAATTCCCTTGCTACTTAAAAAAATGGAGTGCTCGGGGATAAGAGGAGCACCACTGAAACTTTTCAAATGCTACCTGTCAAATAGACACCAGTCGGTCCGAATAGATTCCCAACTTAGTAGTTTTGAACCGATGTCATACGGAGTTCCGCAAGGTAGTGTGCTTGGTCCAACACTGTTTTTAATTTACATCGATGGCCTATGCAGAAGAAAACTCCATAATGCCGATATTATTACCTTCGCGGACGACACAGTCATACTTTTTAAAGGCAAATCGTGGAGTGAAGTGCAATCAGCTGCAGAAGAAGGGTTTTCCGAAATTGTTAAGTGGCTAGATAATAACTTGCTAACGTTAAATCTTAATAAAACTAAATATATATCCTATAGTATAACTAGCCCCGGACAGCCTAACAAAAGCTATTTTAAGATAAAAGTCCATTCTTGCACCCGATCAGACATAATATGCGACTGTTATACTCTAACAAACACTCCACATTTGAAATACTTGGGCATAATAATTGATCAGCACCTTAAATGGGAAGAGCAAATTAAATCTCTTTCTGGACGCGTTCGGAAGCTCATTTACATTTTTAAAAATCTTAAACACATCAACGACCGGCATTTGTTAAAAAGCGTGTACTATTGTCTAGGGCAATCCATTATCTCATATGGCATAATGGGATGGGGTGGGGCAGGCAAAACCTTTATGCTACAACTCGAAAGAGCTCAAAGAGCAATCATAAAGGTGCTGCTCTCGAAGCCGTTCCTATATCCCACCAACCTACTATACAAGGATTTCGATATTCTTTCTGTCAGACAGCTATATTTTAAAACTATGATTCTTACCCAACATAAGCTACCAGGAGACGCAATGAGATCTAAAAAAAGGCGATGTGACATCATATATAAAACTCCTAAATGCAGAACTGCATTTTTGCACAATTTCTCTTTTTTTCTAGGCCCTTTTGTATACAACAAAATTAATAAATACACTAACCTTGCGGAAATGTCATCATATACCCTTAAACTTAAACTGGACAACTATCTTAAATCACTAAATTATGATAGCACGGAAGATCTAATGGTAGTCATATCCTGAAACGTAAATCACTTTAGCTTACACATTTACTACATATATATATATATAAATATATATAACTTGCACTCATGCACGTACAACCACCACAGACACCACACAATCCCACTTACCACTGCACACTCTTTCTCGCACTTGCACATTTGCACACATGCACACGCATTATAAATACTTACTCACCTATTGTATCTCATTCATTATATTAGACAGTCTAAAATTAGGTCCATAACATTGTAAGTACTTTTAGTACTGGACATACTTACTATTACTAATTTATTTAATCTAATTCTGGATCCTTCTGTTAGTTACTTTTGCATTATTATTTGACTTTGCACGCAAGAGCAACGACGCCCTGCCGTCATACAGTGAAAACTAGTACGGAGGGCAGTCACTTGAATGCAGCTTGATCATAGTTTGCAAATTTGCCTCGCGATAGGGTTCAGGCGCACACACACACACACACACACACACACTACACATAAAAACTATGTTAACGTATTCCTAAATCCTAATCCTCCTTTACTTACTTAATTCTAATAACTATGTACTAGGGAAGAGCGAGACTCTCTAACACAGGCATATCTATGCTAAAAAGAGGGTCCCAAACCCATGAAATGTAACTTAGATTAAGTTTACTGAGAAATTAATCAAATGACATTTTCGTTCCGTTACACGTACTTTGATGCATATTTATACTTCACTTTATTGTGATATTCTATATTACCCTGACTGTTTGAATTTCTGCGTAAAACGGATCGAAAATTATAATAAAATCAAAATGTAAACGAGAACATTTGAGTACAGATTTGAGACTCGATTCAGCTGAGAGTAGTTTAAGTACCGTTCTTAAATAAAAGCTATGTTTGAGAAGAGATTCAATACTTAAGTAGAGTTCAGCTGATCTGTGATTAAATCTAAGTTTGAGTCGTGTCTCTGAATACGAGCCTAGGATTCCCTGTGTCGTGGGTATCAGAAACTACGAATAGCGTGGTACCACAACACCCAGACCCGAAACATGTGGACGGGCACTCGTCTGCTACGCCATCGAGGTCGATACTTGTGTGTTGTACCGATTACGTTTTACTTTGTACGCATGTAGGTAGGTACAAGTCTTAGCGAGTAAGTAAGTATATGATATAACTCCGTAACAGCGTAACGAAGAGAAACCACAGACATTTCATGCACATCGGTATCTAATGAACCGGGCACTCGTCTGCTACGCCATCGAGGTCGATATCTTAGCATGCTTCTCCACTTGTGTGTTGTACCGATTACGTTTTAATTTGTACGCATGTAGGCAGGTACATGTCTTAGCGAGTAAGTAAGTACATGATATAACTCCGTAACAGCGTAACGAAGAGAAACCACAGACATTTCATGCACATCGGTATCTAATGAACCGGTGCGTTGGTAATCAGGTTATCAATTTGGCCATTAAATTACACATTCTATGACTCAATAGATACACAGATGAGAAAAATCTGTACACTCCCGAGAAGAAAGGAACACGCAGATTTGTTATTTCGTATTACAGTTTCTCTTAGAAATAGCAATAGAGTTATGTTACATTAAAAAAAAATATAGTTCCAGATTAGAATTAGAGTTTAGAATTATTAATCTCATATATTAAATTTAGAGTCAGAATGAGTCAAAGTTAAATATAAGTTAGATTCGGAAAGGATTAAGAATTTAGATGTAGGTTAGTTAGTTACGTTGAATTGTCTATAAAGTCTTTAAAGGATTTGAGTTACTACATTAGTTCACATCTTAGGATCCTACCACTACAACTAGACGATCACTTGGCCATACTACTATCATGACAATACTATACTTCATACAATGATGCTCTGTTAGGATAGGCAATATAGTATCTTTAAGGGGGGGTCGTTACAAGCATGCGGTCCAACAGTATTCGTATACCATTATAACACGCTCATGGATGCGTTCAAGTTGAATAGATTACATACATTAATTGCGTAATCGAGAATTTGGTAAAACTCTAGGCTTTCTATTGGAACAGTTCTTTTAGCTTGCCCACGGGACATAATAGGTACATTTTTAAAATTCCTCTGTACTTGGATAAAGTGAACTTACAAGTCCTACAATGCCCGCTGCCAAGACCATTCAGCCTTTTCTCAGGTTGCTGTCTATTATTTATGAAATAAAATACATTTATTTGATGAACATTGCGTACTAGGAATCTTAATCGTATGGCAGGTGGGTATATTAAATCAGTATTGGCTAATCGCGACTGACTCTGATTCTTAATCTACTTATATTATACTTAAATACTGTTCAAGAATTAGAATCTCGCCTCAAATCGAGATTTAAGTACAGATCAATGCTCGAGTCTTGTCTCTGAATACGAGCCTAAATGTCCAAAGCCAAATAAAATGAAAGGAGTTCAAGCATCGCCGATATCATTGGCTAATAAGTGACTAAAAGTCATCGTATAGAGTATCGTAAAGCGTAACGCTATCATTAATTATTCGTGCTTGGGGCACTGGTTTTCTCACACACTGACAATGAAGTTTAATTATTTTCATCATAAAATAATAAGAACGTTTTAAGAACTCTATCATCATCAATCAGCCAGCACCAGTACATAGGAACATATCGCGACGTTTCGACGGCAACCACGTACATTACGAAAGGCGCTAATTCCTCGCTCGACTGCAACGGTCTTGATCCAAACTACCTTTTGTTCACCTCCTCTGCCAGCTTTTTATTTTCCCGAAACAATGAAAGTTTGAAAACACTATTTTATAGAAAATTCTTGGGTCCTTAACTGAATAACGGTGTACGAAAAAGCATTAATAGTGCAGAGAGTAAAGAGTTGGTTTCAACAAATTGAGACTGTCTAGACATTTATTTTACTCAGTGGCGTTGCCATTTGAGGCACAAGAAGTTCGATCCCGCTACGGGAAAAAGGTTTGCATGATCATCAAATATTTTTTCCGAGACTGAGTGTAGGTTTCAGAAACTATGAGCACCATGATAGTTCCTGATACTCACAACCACACAGGGAATCCCTAATGTGGGCTCAGGCATTGCCTGCTGAGTTATATTTTTATCGAATCTATCTAGCCGTTTCCACCTCATTGAAAACAAATATTTGGAACCCATAGCTAACCACCACGCGCCAGAAAAATACTCGACGTGAATTTCAGCCGAAATATAAGCCAAACTGCGGAACTGTCCGTCAATCAAGAGCTCGCAGCCGAAGCAAGCTTTAATTACGCGGTTCCAGCGAAATTCAACAGAAAAGTATGAAAATATAGTACCAGTTACAGTAAAGTGCACTGAAAGGGGCAGCTAAAGAAACGGCCGGAACCTGCCCGCATCTTTAAGCTCGGCTTTCTTAGAAACGGTAGCCGTCATATTACTACTGAAATTACCTACCGAAGTGCGCCAATAGATCTTTATTATAGGAATCTCTCGACATCATTTCTGATTCCCTGATACTTATGGATCGATATCCTATAATGGTACAAATCAAAGGTACTATACAAAAAGGCATCAAGAGTATTAGCAATTTCTATCAGTTTGATGTCAGAAAAATATTTAATAAAAATAAAATAAAAAAAAAATAAATATTCCGGACATATCACACACGGTCAACTGATCCCAAAATAGGCATAGCCTGTACAATGGGTACCAGAGACTGATATACATAATAGATACATATTTATCACCCAGACACAGAACAAACATCTGTATTTATCACACAAATGTTTGTCCTGTACGGGAATCGAACCCGCGACCTCTAGCGCAGAAGGCAGAGTTACTACCAACTGAGCTATGAGGCCAGTCTATCTATTTAATGACTAACAATAAGCATAATAACCCAATAAAACATTTTCAATTAAAAAATGGTGCCAAGTCTCGCTAGTTAAATACTCTTTTACTTCGCTGTCGCACAAAAAAGTTTTGAGTTAGTATCAAGTCAGGGCATTCCCAAAGAACCTCCTTATCTTATCATCTTGAATCAATAAAACCATTACAATCATGCCATTTTCTATGTATCACGTTAGAAGCTTGATTCTTTTGGGACTGGATGGATCTTTATTTCTGGTTAACCTTCAGCCGTTCTTGATAAAAGGGGTCAAACAGACGAGCAACAAAGTGATCCTTATAGGTTTCGTTTTTTCCTGTTGAGGTACGCAACCCTAAAATAACAAAAACTCGCAAAAAAATGGGCATGGCATGACCTTTTTGATGTTTTTCAGCCTCAATCTGACCTACAACAACCATAGTAGTTTCAAAAGTTCCTAAAACCATGTTTTAAAAAATATTTTTTAATTGCTGCATTGGAAATATCTATTGCTGCTGTTCAGGAGACCAGACCTTTACGGCCAGCCCACTTCATAATACACCACTTCACCAGTTTAATTAAAACTCTACCTACCTAGTTTAGTCTTTCAAGTATTTTTTCACCGATTCAAGAGTTGTTAACTTTAGTTAGCTGCTCTTTATTCTAAAGTTTACGGTTTTATAAAACAACGCAGACAGACTCTACATATTTTCAGTATGGAAACAAAAAGTATTTTCAATTAAAAATTGTAATTTCTGTACATGGCGAAGCAATATTTCATTATTGAATTCTCTGGTTGGAAAAGTGGTAAAGTCGGCTCTACCCAAAAAATATTATATTAACAGCCTATGGCAATATTGGTATTCGATAATGTGCTATAGCTATAGGCTACTTACAGTCGAAAGTAACTACATACGATGATGACTAGATACATTTTTTAAAGTTTTGTGGGGTTCTTTTGAAACTAGCATTTTTTTATATTCCCGAATGATTTTAGAGAAAGTACTCTAACGAACAAGTAGTATTGTGAAGAGCTATGATTAGTAACTTGATTGAAGGTAGTAAAGTTAGTAAATATAAGAAAATCTAACGCACAATGCGCTTATTTCACAATTTCGCAGTTTAATTTACAAACATCAACATTTTTTACAAAATTTAAAGGGTGTTAGACAAGTAATAAGAAAAATCTTTTTACACTACATTAGTTTTAAAACGAATAAGATCAGTGTTGTTTATCCAGATTCAGAGTGAGCCTGTAGAGTCACCCCCTTACACGGCATTAGCAACGAAATAATTAGCACACTAATCATCTGAAACGCTACCAGCTGCCAGTTGCGTTTAGTAAATGGTTCAGAGCACGCTATGTGAGGGTCTCGCAAACGGGCGACAAAAAGAACTAAGGTATTCAAATGGTTTTCTATGATAGCTAAGCTGTTACCCGCGACTTTATCAGCATTTTTATGAAAGGTAGTACGTATACAGGTTGTATTATAAAGATTTGCTGGTAAGAATACGAATTAAATCTGCCAAGAGGTTGAATGTATATTGGGAGTGATAGGGGTTAAAAAAAAAGTAATGCAAAAATACTTGAAGGATGTCATATGTATGATACATTTCCAAAACTACCTAACTTTATTGTTTTTGAGATAAAATGAAAAAAGAAAATCAATATAAACGTGACTTTGGTACCTATAGTTTCAATGACTTCGTAGTTCAGGTAAGAAGATTGGTTATTAGCTATAACACGCTAAAGGTGCGAAGTTCAAAGTTTATCTGCTTCAGCAATCACCAAGTTTTTTTTTATGCTATACGTAGGCAAACAGGCTTACGGCCCAACTGATGGTAAGCGGTTACCGTCGCCTATTCACATCCGCAATACCTGGAGCATTGCTAATGCGTTGCCTGCCCTGGAGAAATCTTATAAGTTTTACCAGACACTGCAAAATCTCAGTTCGTGGCGATCCACTAGAGTTGCCTTTTTGATGACTGAAATAATAACAAAAATATTAGTGTTTTAAATTGTTCGTCTGCCAGAACCTCGCGATAACAATGGACTATTGAAGCTGCAAACCGCATGTTTATCAGGAAGCCGGTGAATGCATGTCCTTTTGCACGATTGTCTTGTACACGCGTGCCAGCTGGCTGGTCGACTGACTGGCTGGATCGCATTATGATGTGCACATCAATGCGTTGATTATGATCTGTTCCATGCCTGTATGCATAGTGAGGATAAGCCAGTTAAAAGGAATGTAAGCTCAAGTGGGAAATGGACGATTTTACGTTTTATGCCGACTCTTTACCAAAGTAGTGTCGACACAAAAAGTAAACTCTTCCATTAAAACATCTTCTTGCTCTTATCCCACTTAAGAGTGGTATAAGGGCAGGAAGATGATGATATTGTGTGGTCCATTATACAATATCATCATCTTGATACAAGGTGATCCATCATAATACGTATACATACTATCCTGAAAAGGGCTTATTCTACACCCAATTGGCAATAAAGTTTGTTCCATGACTTTTGGAAATTCAACAAATTCATCTAAAAAACTCTGTATAAAAAATATACAAAAAAATTAGATAAGATTTTTTCTCTTATTTATTCTTTTCTTTAATTGAATAAGCCGCTTTCGGGATAGTATACATATTATATATTTTTATTTTTTTATTTTATTTACGAAAAGTTATTTTGTTTAGTTTAAACTATTTTTAAAGGAGCACCTAATGTAATAGTTTACCATTATCATTTCAATTATTATTATTATATATATCAAACATTTTATAAGATTAATTTTCATGTTATGAATCACCTTAAAGGTACATTCGTTGGAAACTTAGTTTTGCAAAATAAAAGTTATGTTTAGTTCAGGAGCCTATGGATACAAATAAGATTGTTAAATGTTTATTATGTCAATAAAAATATTTTTACTTTTTTACTTTACTTTTTACTTTTAAACTATTTTCAGGTTATATGCAAATGCTTCCCAAAATTATTGAACCAGCAAGATTCGAATGCGCATCTTCACCTTGAATCGGTAATGCGATACCAACTACGCCATAGTTCGAAAAACGCTGGCTTCGTTAATCTTGGGCAGATGAAATATCTTTATAAGTTCAGCACCACCACCTCATCTAGACACGTACCTAGTGCTTATATTCTCTTTGATCTAGACTGGCGGCTCTATTTCTCCACTAACAATTGAAGAGCTTGGTATATTTTTTAGGGTTCCGTAAATCATTTGGAAAAACGGAACCCTTATAGGATCACTTTGTTGTCCGTCTGTCTGTCCGTCTGTTAAGACCCTTTTTTCTCAGAAACGGCTAAAGGGATCAATTTGAAATTTATACCACCTATTACGGTCTGTGGGCTTATAGAGCCGTATAAAAATCAAAGCTCTAGATTAATGCATTAAAAATATATGGCAATGAATGTATAATTTTTGTATGGAAATGGCAGAAATCAAAAACCTCTAGGGTACTTTCAGTTACCTCACAATTCTGAAATTTGGAATGCTAGGAGCTTTTGTGAAAAAGTAAAGGGAAAAGTCTGAAATTGAGGAATTTCGAATTTTTTTAGGAAACAAAGCTATATTTGCGGTCAATGTCATACAATGACCACTTGAGCGACCGCAAATATAAGTTTGTCAATTCCTACACTTCGAATTTTTATTAATTTTTATAAACGACCGGGATTCGAACCCGCAACCAATGGTACGGAAGCCTGAGGGCGCGAGTTCTGACACTTGACCGTCTTTATTTCTTTTCTTTATTTTAAAGAAACCAGGTTGCATTTTCTTTTTTTTTTTCTTTTTACTTTCAACGATGTTGTATTAGTTCCATTCCCATCACGTCGTTAACAGACTTCATCGAAGCTTTGTTTTCCAACTTAGTTCTATCGCATTCAGACTTCAGTTGTCTATGATCCAGTTTATTTTATTTCAGAAGGAAGCTGCAGTGAGGGTTGTGCGATCGACAGCTTATAACATTACCTACGTGACTGTGAGAAATGAGTTTTTAAATGAATTCCTCCCGCGTTCGATGGCGATGTTTCTCATCCATCTTTATATTGCTACTCTGTAATGGACTATAAACAACAATATATTACTTGGAGTTCTTACTCCTAACTCTAATACTACTAATTGCTACTAATTCGAAACATCCTTTCCTCGTGTAGGCTAAGTATTTTAGTGTGCATTTTTCACTGCCATACGTTTGAAGTTGGGGGTGAACGTATATCATAAATCGACGATATAGCAATCATGAAATTCAAACTCAAAATTGAATTTATTTAGCATTAGCTGTTACCCGCGACTTCGTGCACATTTATGGCACTGTGGAGGGATTTTAACCCCCAACTGTACACCCTTTTGAGATGATTTTTCTAGCTGAAACACTTGTCTTTATTCCTTATTAAAAGCCTAAATGTGAATTTTCAGATAATTATACATACCTACATACATACATTGCCCATACAAACTTACAACGCCTATTTCGCCCCTTCAAGATTATTTTTTAAGACATAAGATACCTTATGTCCTTCCCCATGATATAATCGATTTCCTTCCCAAATTTGATTACGATCCGTTCAGCTGTTTAGCCATGATCTCACCAAGAAAATTAGTTATGCCATCGATTCGTCAATTTTGACATTGCTCTAACTAATTGGAGCTATTCCAATCACCCGTGTTCACATGTGATTGAAATCTTACCAAAACGGAAACGCATTACCGATATTCCATCAATACGATCAGAAAAAAGCTAAAATGAGTAGCAATTTAATTGCAATAAAACAAGTCGTCAGACGATAAAACTGTCGAACACCCGCCGCTAATCGGCTTCAAATGCCAAAAGATCATAAAGAAAATTTGCATAAAATTCGGTGTATTCGAGGAGAATTCACGGCCGCAGGGTATTTCACTCGCACATTAGGGGACATTACGCGCCCCCCTCTCTCGCCCACGTTCACTGAAATAATATTTTTCAAGCTGTTGAGTTACTTTTTATTTCGTCCGTCCCTGTCGTCGCCAAATGAGTTTCTAAACGTAAATAAATCTTTTGCTGCCCTCGGTATTTACGGATTCACTTTATTATTTTTTGGGTGTCAAGTACGACTTGAGGTTATAATAATTTTAGCGTTGCCGATGTTGTCAATATAGTGTATTAAGATCTTCTGAAGCTAGTTGAACTTCTTGCCAATTACTTCGTCAAATTGTTTATTCCACAATTAAACCGCTACCTACCTATGTGATTGTTTTTTACTCATAATATTATTATAATATACTGTGATTCATAATATGTTACTGTCCTTTCGGTAGTGTAAATACAGGATACTAAAGTTTAAAAAAAATATTATTTATTGAGCGGTTATGTCGCTTAGGTATGCTAAAGATCACCAACCGATTAGCACCAGTTTTTGTCTTTATCGAGTCGCTAGCTGTCCTTAAGTTTGACCATGCTATTGTTTTTTGGGATGTGAAAAAAACTGAAAACTTAACCTAAATAGGCCATGATATATCAGCTGTATAGTACCTACCAATTTACTCAGACAGCTCAAAAACGTTCGCCGTGGCACTCTTCGGGGGAGGTCTATGTCCAGCACATACAGGCTGCTGATGATGATGACTGTACCAAATAATTTTAAGCAATATTATAAGTAGAAGATCTTACTAAATTACTACCAAGCTAAGCCAAACCCGTAATTTGGCCATCCTCTCTATTTAAAACTTGGCGTCTGCTCAAATACTTAAGGTTTATGAAACCTATTTGGAATGACTTTAGAATTTAACCTTGTGATCTCGTTACTTCTTAAGTATCGCCTTAAGCTATGATTTTTACGAAAACAATACCGTTAAACGACGAAAAAACAGTGGTCAACAAATGTAAGTGGTTGTGTGTTAAAAAAGTATAACTAACTAACGGTATTACTACTAGGTAATGGTAATAACCCTAGCTTTAGCGCCTGGAATTCTCAATCCACCAGACACCTACATTACGGGAGGTAAACATCACATCCAATCGATGGTGAACGTCAAATCCACATAAAATATACTGCGGCTCACGTAGAGTCGTGAAACTTGTCAAGTGGAAAAACTAAAGAAAATGTAGTATCCAATATCTCGGCTACGGCGTAGCATGGCCAGTGGGTATTTCAGGACCAAATGCCACCATAGGGATGACTTGGTAAGAATCTTGCTACTGATTCAAATCTCCTCTATCTATCTGACTGGCCTCATAGCTCAGTTGGTAGTAACTCTGCCTTCTGCGCTAGAGGTCGCGGGTTCGATCCCCGCACTGGACAAACATTTGTGTGATGAACACAGATGTTTGTTCTGTGTCTGGGTGTTAAATATATATCTATTATGTATATCAGTCTCTGGTACTCATAGTACAGGCTATGCCTAGTTTGGGATCAGTTAACCGTGTGAATTTGTCCGGAATATTTATTTATATTTATATTTAAATGGTAGACTTCTCCTCGTCAGACAATTCGCGTCCTACGTCGCAGTTTCTACGTGGCAATTAATTGTGTTATTTATATTACTATGTATGTTAGTCTTTATGGTATATATGTATATGGGTCATAAGATAAGAAAAATTCCATCAGTTTTTTATTCTATTGTTGCCTGAAAAAAAGTTATTGTATTGTGTAATAGTCTACCTGGTAACTGCGTTTTTTTACAAGGTGATTCATATTATGTACCTATACTATCCCGAAAAAATGAAATTCAATAGAATAATTATTTAATCTAATACTTAATGCATGCTTTAAATATATTTTGTTGATTTAATATTATATACTACTTCATTTTTACTATTTACCATTTGCTTATGTATTTATTAAGGAAATAAAAGGCTATATTATATTATTATTATTACTATCCCGAAAGGGCCTTATTTAGAATAAAACAAAAACAAAGAATAGAAACGAAAAAAATCTAATAGGTATTCATATTTTTTCAGGTTCTTACCTGAACTTTTTCAAAGTAACTATTTTTGGATTTTTTATCATCTTTATAATCTAAAACGGCTGAATAATATAGCTTAAACTCATTTGAACCTACAACAGGTGATATTTGCATAGTACGTTTTCAATGAAAAACTAAGAATTTCCAAAAGTCGTAGAGCAAACTTTACTGTCAACGGGGTGTAGAATAACCCCCTTTCGGGATAATGTACATATTATGGATCACCTTGTATACCTCTATGTTTTTTCTAACCTCAACGCTAACCACGTACTGGGATTGGATGGTTCAATAAAGAAGACAAGATTGTCACTCGAGATCATTGAAAATTGATTGCTCTGAGGTCCTGAAGAGAAAACCGTTGACAAGTAGACATCAATCGAACTCAATTTAACTTCAATCTCGACACTTCAAACACTATTTGCAATTTCGCCCGTAATGGAATTTTTCGTAGATCCTGTGCAATACCACCTCTCTAGGTACATACTTACACGCGCTTACAAATCTTATTTGAGCTGGGAGGAATTCGCCTCGCACCAGTATCGAAGCTTTTATTACCAACACAGCCTTATGCCTTCCTTTACATACGAGACGCTGCCGTAAAAACATTTTATGAAACGTTACACTTCAAACTATGTTTTGTTGTGTTTGTAGAGGGTTTGTTGAATTCGACGCTTCGCTTTCTACAGAAAATAAACAGATGAATATTATATAACCATTGTACTTCGGTGGACCTTTGATCTCATCCACCTACAGAAGCTTCCAAACCACATTATAATAAGTGTGCAATGCATATCGGTCGTAAGTAGGTACGCAGTATCACGAATTGTTTAGATGCACATCTCGAACTTAATTGGTTAAGCGCGTATTGGACCACACGCTGTAAAGGCTTCCTATGGCTTAGTTAAATAAATAAAAAAATAAATATTCCGGACATATTCACACGGTCAACTGATCCCAAACTAGGCATAGCCTGTACTATGGGTACCAGAGACTGATATACATAATAGATATATATTTAACACCCAGACACAGAACAAACATCTGTGTTAGTCACAAATGTTTGTCCAGTGCGGGAATCGAACCCGCGACCTCTAGCGCAGAAGGCAGAGTTACTACCAACTGAGCTATGAGGCCAGTCAAGTTAAAGTTAAAGGGTATTCCTATCACCCAATATGACATATCGTCTAGATATTATTGAAAAAAATGAATTTAATAAAGAGCTTTTTACCCGATTACAAATCCGTCTACATAACTTTACTGCATTTACGTAAAAAAGTAAAATTTACTCAGCTGCCATAATTTTCCTGGCAATAACGCTTTTCAAGTCATCAAAAATAGCGGTTTAGCCCGTAGTGATAACACTCGACTGTATCAAAAATAACCACTTCAAAAAGCTTTGTAATTTACATTCATATTCATTATACCTACCTAGTTGGCTATAACTAGGGTATGATGGACGGACCAGGCGCAACTATAAGGGTTCCTTGTAAGACCTCGGGACCCTAAAAATCCAACTCAATTACACCTTGTTCCGACAAGCTCCGGCAAAACTCTAAACAGATATTCCATAAAATCTAAAATACAGCGGTTATTTTTACCAAATCACACCGGATCACTAGCCCGGCAGAAGGTTGCCTGCAGAATACAAATCCAAGATGATACCTGTCCAGTTCAGTGAGACCTCCGGTACTTTTTAAAATTATCGGGCGCTATAGTTCTGTATAAAGGATATTGGGGTGAGAGAGTTCTACGAAGGCTGGTTGTACCACCAGGCGGGCAAGTCGACCACCTGAGATTTCAATTTTGCGACGCTGAATAAGTAAATTTATTCGTATTTCACCGCATTTTTTTTGCTAAGCTTCGCTCGCGTGGTATATAAAAATAGCTGGAATAGCTTATGTGCTATTCTAGACTATATCAATCTCGGTGTTAAGTTTCATCCAGATCCGTCCAGCCGCTCTGTCGTGATTGAGTACCAAACATTCATCCATCCATGTAAACATTCGGATATATAATGGTAGGATGTAGGATAAGATAGGATTAGTAAACTGAATGCTTGTTCAACTTGCATAAAATGTGAAGCTATCGTTTAACTAAAACAAAGTTTTCGGTCCAAGTTACGGTCATAATTACGTAACAAGCATATTTATTGTTAAATAAGCGTTGGTTCTAGGCTTTATAAAATACGCCATATTGTTTGGAAACCCGCCAAGTACCCATATCAGCCTCTCTTGCAAACCTATATCAACCGCAACGTATCTATTTTATGACGGGTATTTTAAAAATGCCTACGAAAAATACATTTTTATCAACTTCTAGATATTTTCATTATCAGCCTTAAGAAGGGCATATGCCTGCCTAAAGGAGTTCCATGACGAACGGTCTTTCTATCCACTGACTTCCCGCAACATTAACAATGTCATCGGTCCATCGGGTGGGGGGGCCTTCTAATACTGCGTCACCCGGTTCGTGATCACCATTCATGGTTCCTTATGATTTGTAAATCAAGTAAGAGTTCCATGGCGAAAGATCTTGAGCCATTTCCATCCACCGAATTTCCGCAACTTTAACAATGTCTGCTCCTCTTCATCCACAACATCAATGGGGTCTCTCGAACATTGTTGCCACCAACCCAAAATCCCTCTCCGTTAATTTAACGAGTCGGGCTGGCTGGGGTGAGGTCAGCAGGGGAACATTGCCCAATACCTACATCCCAGCGCGGGACGTCAGTGCATTCTTATTCCCCCACTTCGAATTACAATGTCGTCGGTCCATCGGATGGGGGTCCCGTCGCCCAGTATGTGGTCGCCATTAGAAATAAGTAAATTCAAAGATGAACTGTATTTAAGAAAAAGGCTGGAAGTTGATGGATGGAAAAGGCTCCAGGCCGTTCGTCATGGAAATCTTTGGGTGAGGCCTATGTTCAGCAGTGGATTTGTACAGGCTGATAATTATTATGAATGGGACATAATGGTACTGGGAGTTACGATCGAATTTGACATGAAATATACAGCCACACTATTGAGAATCGTAAAGATTTCTCACAAAGCTGACTGCAGAAAGTTTATTAATGAACTTTTCCTGAAATAATTTTATCGAAAGCAAAAGGTAAAGAAATACTGTGCCCCCACGGGGTGGGCGATAATCCACGCTGGCGCCTCGGGCCGGTCATACTCTCGGAGCGGAAGGTACTGAAATTACTTATTGAGATAAATTGTTTGCCAAACGCTCCTAACCAAATTTCCTTAACAGAAAACGGTTGTGTGGTGAAAATGCAGATAAATCTCTATTTTCAGTATATCTACTATGTAAATTGATGCAGCGAACCCGGAATTTTCACCACATTGTTTTACCGAATTCATAGAATATTTATAAGTATTCCGAAGGAATCCTCATCTCACTTTTTCAAGGGACGGGTAACGTAGTTTTCTATTCAACATAATAATATGTTGTTGTTAGTTTTTTCCCATTATCATTATTATCATAAGCGAAGACCTGCCAGGCTATTGCGTAAGCAAAATGGTAATGAAGATCACAATATTAGGGATGATTTTATCAGCTAAGCTAAGGTCTTGAAATTTTCCATTGTCAAGTTTGGAATGTTTTGAATTATGCTAAGATTGTTAAAATTACCCTCAAAGTTACGATCTTCATTGCCTTTACGCATAGGCAATTGCACCACTGGTCATGCTTCATGATGTAGAGACCAATCTAGGTTCAGCAGTCTTCATGTACGCGGTAGATGAAGCTTTGCTTTCCTTGAAAAACATAATACCGTTAAATCTCATTTGGACCCTGTCTCCGTCTTGGCCCTCTATTGTATTGAATGATATGTCTAACTTGATTAAGCATACGCATCAATATACGGGGTGGACGAAACCCCCTGGTGGGAAAGAATCGAAAATATTAAAAATAGCGAACTAAAAATACCTTAAAACAAGTAAAATTATATTTTTATACGAGTATTTACTATACTTTGCCTGCAGGGGGCATTAGTTTCGTCCACCCTGCAAATCTTACGTTCCTTTACTGATTCCTGTCCTAGGTATAATTAAATTTGGAGGGTAACTTCCTGTTGCAGTTTAGGGGTGCACTAAGAAAGAAATTCAACCCCTAACCGGGTGCAACGGGGCTAGAAGTTAGTACAAAATAACATCGCGCGGCGCAACTTCTTCACTGTCCACTGAACAGATTAAACCATGACGTCTAATTATCATTCAAATGCAGGCCTAAAAATAATTATAGATTCATGCACATTATATATACATGATTTTGAACCATAAATCTTTGTTATTATGCCTTAGTGTGAGAAGTACCATTGATGGTACAAGTGACACAACTTTGTATCCTTAGTACCATTAAAGAAAAATGAGGATATTCCCCCGGAATTGTTAACCGATACTTATGGAACTAGTGATACCAGTGTCCATAACTTAGGGTAATTTCCCCTAAATTTTGGGGTAAACATTTTTGATTAGTGCCAGCGTAAACAAAACCTAAAATCAACCTGACTTCCAAATACATGTGTTTTATATGTATTTTTATAGATTTTGGACAGCTATGTAGTTATTTTGTTCTGAAACACCAGTAAAAGACATCAACATTTACGATTTTTTGTGTAGCAAAGAGTATAGAAAAGAAAAGCTATCCCTGATTACGTTCCCGCGGGTAGAGCTACGGTCGTTACACGGGAATGCAGAAAATGTGTTCTGTTTTATTAGAGGCCAATAAATTCCGAACGTGATCCAACGCAATGGATCATGGCTAGGATAGGTATGTATGGGATCAAGAGAAAAAAGGTTTTATTTGCTCTATTTATTCGCTGCAGGATGCCCAGACTATTTGTATCGTAGGTAGGTATAGAATTTGTTTCGTTGGGTCATTGTGATCCATTTATTTATAGGAAAAGTGCCGCATATGAGCAGGAAGGATATCACAGTCACATATTGGGTCTGAATCCACATTGGAAGTCTCTATATCATGGGTTATATATCATCGAGGCCGTGGTGGCCCCGGCTGAAGAATAGGCCCCTCCATATCTACCTATCCGTGGATGTCGTAAAAGGCGACTAAGGGAATAAAGCTAGGGGATGGGCAGCAGCGTCCCTCATTTTAACAACGATAGCTCTAACTGCGCTCGCCAACCCGCATGCCCAGCGTGGTGAGTATGGGCAAATCCCCCCATATGATAAGGAATTCGCTCTGTCTGTGGGGGAGGCCATGTTCAGCAGTGGACGTCGTACGGCTGAAATGATGATATCATGGGTTGGTATGGTCGACAACCGTTGGGGAACAAAGGTTCTTGAGTGGCGACCACGAACTGGACGACGCAGTGTTGGAAGGCCCCCACCCGATGGACCGACGACATTGTTAAGGTTGCGGGAAGTCGGTGGATGGAAAAGGCTCAAGACCGTTCGTCATGGCACTCTTTGGGGGAGGCCTATGTTCAGCAGTGGACTTCATCAGGCTGATGATGATGATGATGATATCATGGGTATCAGAAACCACGAGTACCTATTATAGCATGGTAGCAAATTTGTAGACCATGCAAAATGTTTGCACCCGCCGTGGGAATCAAACTCGCACCTCTTAGTCTTCTATAGGATAGAATATTATGACGACCTCGGTGGCGCAGCGGGCGAGTGCCCGTGTGAGGTTCAAGGGTGCGGGTTCGATTTCCGATGTGGGACAAATGTTTGCATAATCTGCAAATATTTGTTCCGGGTCTGGGTGTCGTGGTACCATGATAGTACTCGTAGTTTCTGATACCCACGGCACAGGGAATCCTAGTGTGGAGTCAGGACTATGTTTGTGACTGTTGGGTGTTAATTATTATTATTTATTACGTCTTAGCTGGATACTCGCTGGCTACACCACAAGATCACTTATTTATTTTCAGAATACGACTATTCTGAAAATAAATAAGTGTTACTTACAAAAAACTTGGTAGCGTGACTAGATGGGCTGATCAGCTCAAAATTGACTCAAAAAACAAGTTATTTGACTTGGCGAAAATAGCCGCTAATAGGAAGCGCTGGAGATAAGCCGTCCTCTCCATTACAACGCGTCTGCGTCGTCCACGCCATGATCAAGATATTCAGTCAGATCTCAGAAAACCTAATAAGTAGACTTAACAAGCAAATGAAATGACTACAGAGCAATCCCATCCCGTAATAGAATCTAATAACAGAGGTGTGGATGGAGTCTGCAAGAGACACGTTCGCTCCATCTCAAGACGCCTTTACGTAGAAAGCAGGTTTCCGGCAACTTTACCTGCATCGGGCCTTGGTTTTATGAGGCACCTTAACTGCCGGCCATCCGCTTGGGCGTGTTGTAGGCCGGGTGGCGATGGCTGGTGGTTCACCTTTCAATAGGATATAGTTGACGGACCTAGGGGTCTAGACAAGATCAATTTTACATTGGCGTTAACGCCAGCTGAAAGATCGAATTTCATAGAAACGGCATAAGCTTGCGAGATGTCACATGTCTGCTGCAATGTCAGACAAATACCGTTGCTCGTTTAACGTTAGCGTGAGGATTTCTGGGGTGTAGAAAAGAACGCTTACTCGTTTTTTTTTCCTGTTTTCGCCGTCGTTTGCCCAGGAAACCAACATTGAACAGCCGAGCTTACTCCTTTCTGTTCCGTGAAACCTAGATATAAGCCTTTTCTGAGCTCACCTACTTCTATTCTGTGTAAGCCCTGTACTTAACCCGTCTCATGACAGAAGCCAATCGAGGATATACTGGAGAGGAGCTACTGTTTTGCGTTAGTTTGCATCAGTAAAGCGAAGTAGAAAACATGCACTGCTGATTTATTTGTTCCAGAATACAGAATACAGATTTTATTTATTACAGCTTATGTAACATGTCATTAACAAAAAAAAAAAAATCTTATCATATTTTATTTACACATTATACTAGCGGAAGCTCTAGCTCTCTCTTCCCTTTTGTTTTTCACCGACCTGTTCACTGGGTCCTTGAGTGCAGCATGAACACCATGAGTGCCGACGTAAACAGATGTATAGGGATCACGTTATTCGTTATTGATTCGCGTTACAAATATAGAGTTGGGAAATAGTGAAAGCTCGTAGGCGCCGGCAATCTGCTTTCTCATAAATGTAGCATCAGGGGTATATTTTGCAATTTCATTTCCCCTGGGACAGACACGGTACGACACCTCATTCTTTGGGATGTTTAATATTTCTGCTGTGTAATCTTCGACCTGTCCAAGCAACGCTATAAAGAGACTGAAATAGATTACGTTCTGACGACAAGTGAAACGGAGAAATAGCGCCTTTCACTTAGGCACTGTTATGGGGGTAAGGTTACTAGTAGTCTGTGCTACATGATTTGTTGGGAAAGATACGAACGACCGGCGGGCGACCGGTAAAGATAAAACTCAAAATTAAATGGCATGCTGTATTATGGCTCTCAAAATATTTCAATAGCCGCAATTTGTAATCATCGCCATCGGTTGAATAAAGACCGAGAGAGTTTCTCGCAAGCTTTGTGGCAAGAATGTTCAGGCAATTACTTGCGTTGATATGCTCCACTCAAGATATAAAGAAAAACTCAACTCTCTCGAATCTCCGAGGCGAGAAACTAGCTTCATATTTATCGCATCTCCGCTATAAGTACAGCTATCACAATGATATAACTTTCACGGAACGCGTCTGGGTACGAAACTTTTCCAAAATAAGCGATAAGAAAAAAATGGCCTCTTTATAAAATAGGTCTCACACATGCAGCTGCAAAAATATCCCATTCAACCTAACGTCGTTTACACCTTCCTATTAATTCTGTCTATGAGGATTAAGTCAGACGCAGTGGGCCCTCGGACTGCCGCAATTTTTCCAAGCACCCATTAGCACATTTAATTAAATTCTCACTGTTTTAATTTGACTTGAAATTACTGGTGTAATTCAACTGTGGGAAGCATGACGAATGCTTTTAAATTGTTTAGTGGTTAATGGGCTTTTCTACATCTGGATTGTTCTAATGGTTAAATCTAGACATCAGGAGCGATGATAATATAATAATTATGGTGTCTAGTAACGTAACTAGCCGTGTTCGAATATCGAACATTCGATGTGTCATTGATATAAAATTTGTTTCAAAAAACAGCCTTACCTCTACTGAATAAAGTCAATTTTGAGTTTGACATTTGAGGGTGTGCCATAAAGTTCAACGATATCGCAAGCTTCTAAAAGTCAATTTCATAATTAATTTTATTCAAAAGACGTAAGATACATTTTCCAATTTTTTTGATGACATACCGCACGCAGCTTGGACTCGGCTTTGGATAAATGTCCACTAATGAGTAGAGTAGAGCTCCAGTCGTAAGGCCTGAGCCTGCAAACGTTTCTACATCATTCTCAAATCGGATAAATGCAAGTCCAAATATCGGATGTACACTTCATAGTTCTAGCGTGCAGGCCTCGCAACTGTATGTGACAGGCCGAACGAACGCGCTACGTTAATTTTTCACGAAACAAAAAACACTGAAACAAACTGACGCTGCTGTTCGTTTGAGAGTAAAACAAATTGCGTTTTTGCTAACGTATCTAGAGGTAAGTATATACACTTGCATATACAGGGCATGTAAGCATGCGCTAGCTTTTAAAAACTGCGCGGAAAATTGCGGAACACCAATTTATCTTTATCAGGAGGAAACCGAGCGGTTTTTTTTATTTAGCAAAGTACCCATCAGTTGTAGGCTTTAACGAAAGCTAAGTAAGTAGGTTAGCCAACTCGCAAAACCCCTGCAGTGAGGCATTCAATACGAACGGACTGAAAGCGCAGCCAGCGTACCAGCGCCACTCATCAGCCCATTCACGAGTAGGTAATGAAAACGTACCAAATTCAAAAATCCCGCGCCTCGTCGAACTCTAGAGGTCTTTCAACTATTTTGTAACTGCGTACGAAAAAACGCAGTCTATCCCGATTACTATCCAAAAGAATAATAATTTTTAGGTTGTATTTTTTGCTGCGGCCAGTGGCCGGTCGGTACTCGCGTTTTATTGCACACTATTCCGGCGAATAAACGCGGCGAGGGGGTTTAATGGACCGGCCGTGGTGTGGAGGGGGTACTCACCCCTTCCCCCTCTGTCCACTGTATTGGCTGCGAATATTGAATATTTTTGCTGCGAACAGAGGCTAGGCTCTGCAGGCTAACCACTAATCAGCGGTCCGTGATGTGCGGGCTTTACGCCACTAACTTTATTTTATGCCATAGCTTTTTAGCGTAGGCCCGAGAGCAGATTAGAGTAGACTTAATAATAATAATAATAAGCCTTTATTCTGAAGTTTTACATTTCTTTCCATCACAATTTCCACTATATGATATCCCTTATTTCAGAGTGCCTATCGGCAAAGGCCTCCTCTAGCTCTTTCCAATGTGCTCTGTCCAGTGCTGCCCTTCTCCAGAAGGGGCCAATTGTTAACTTTAATTCATCCTCCCATCTTTTTATTTGTCTTCCCCTTGTTCTTTTCCCATCTCTTGGGTACCAGTTTATTATTATTTGGCTCCATTTTTCATACTTGCTGCGAATCGTATGTCCTGTCCAGCGCCATTTCTGTTGGTCTATCTTTTCTAGAATATCTGTTAGCTTAGTTTTGGCTCTTATGGTATCGCTATTTATCCTGTCGCTTATTTTTATTCCTAATATACTTCTTTCCATTGCCCGCTGACAACTTTGGAGTCTGTCCCTCTGAGCTTTAGTTAGTGCCCATGTCTCGCATCCATAAGTAAGACAGGGAAGTACGCATGTGTTGAATGTTTTTCTTTTCGTCGAGAGTCTATAGTCTTTACTCTTCATAATTTCTTTCAAGCTCCAGTAACGTTTCCACCCTGATGCGATTCTTTCATTTATTTCTTTTGATGACTGATCGTCGGGGGAAATTATTTGTCCTAGGTAGTTATATTCCTTTACGTATTCTAGTCGTTTTCCATTAACTGTTATTTCTTCTTCGATTGAATTAGTCATGAGTTTTGTTTTGGAAGAGTTCATTTCGAGTCCAACTATTTTGCTTTCTTTTGATAGCTCCCGTATCATCTGTTCTAGTTTGTTAGGGCTCTCTTCGAACAGAACCAAATCATCTGCGAAGCGGAGATGGTTGAGCAGCGTGCCATTTATGTTAAGACCAAAATCGTCCCAGACTAGTTTTCTAAAAATGCTTTCCAGGGTTGCTGAGAACATTTTCGGGGAAAGGGGATCACCTTGCCTTACTCCCTTGCTAACCGGGAATTCATCACCCTCAGTTTCTAGTTTAATCCTCGCTTTACTGTTTGCATAGATATTTCTGATACTAGTTATGTAGGTCTGGCTTATTCCTTGTTCTTCTAGGCACTTCCAAATATAATCGTGATTCAAACTGTCGAATGCCTTGCTATAGTCTATAAAGGCGACGTAGACTGATTTCCCATATTCGTTATATAGAGTAGACTTAGTTAATCATAAAAGTATTTAGAATTTCATGACATTAAAAACTATTTTATAAGTCTGTACATTTATGGCTGAAATTACTGCCATAGGTACTTACTTACTTATATTCACCTAGAGCTCGGCTCCGAAATCTATTCGACTTATGAAGACCTTTGTATGCAGTAGACATTGTTCGTTAAGAAATCACAACCTTATTTTTTCAGAATAACTACAATATTGCTTTGATAAGGAGCGTGGTAACCTCTCTCTTTGATGAGCACTGGTAGAGTGGTGGTAGTGGCCCTTCCGATCCACAGTTCGTGGGTTTGAATCCCGAATTTGGTGTACTAATAGATTTTCCATTCGGAAAATCTATGTGCACAATACTAGTGCTCTCACACGGTAAAGGTAAACATCGGAAGGAAACTGGCATCGGAAGACATGTGACATGCACGAAAGGAGCCTCTAAGAGGCGCACTTCCCTTCACTACACTGATTCTTTCACCGACGGTCATAGCATAGGCCCTTTTCAGGGACACCATACCTCAACCTGATCACTGACCTAATGCATGACAAACAAGAAAGAATGAATGACACGACAAGCAAGCAGTGGTGGGGAAGAGGAGTATTGAACGCATGCAATAAAACGTACTGTGGATCCCATAAATCTACGACCCAGTAAAAGAACTAGTAAAAACCAAACAAAAATAAATTAGTGTACCGTTTTTCCGAACTTTGTACGGAACACTACAAAATGGTCATCGAAATGGTTGTTTCAGTTGATGCCCGAAATTGATGAATCTGATACAATGTGTACTGGGGCATGCTCAATGTTCACAAACGCCAACTTGACATAAGTACACAACTAGGCAGTTAGTTGTGTACTTATGTCAAGCTCTCACCGAAATATTGTTTTTGATTCATGATTTCGTGTGCTGACATACGCTAGGAGACATAAATAAAATAAAATAGAAACACCCAACAGTCACATAAACAGTCCTGCTTTTTTAATCGTTAAAAATTGATTTGGAATTTCTAAACAAAGTTCAAATGACATCCCACTTCATATGCGAGTATGTATTGATAAATATATTTTTTTTAAAAACCCCCTTTTGGATCCTTATTTCTTAGCAACCCATTGGCCGGTTTAATTCATAGGTATTCTTAGTATTAAATAAGACTGTAGAACTTTTTGACCTATTAAATTTAATGTACCTAGATCGGATTGTCGGTTTGAAAGTTATGCTCCAACAAACGCTAATTCGCCCGTTGTTTGAGAGTAAAATCGTGCAGTCTAACCGCCTCCCTATCCATACACAAATAAAATATGCAGGTAGGTAACGTATTGAAATTAAATTAACGTGGTTAAAGAATACTATTCCATATCACAATGATATAAAGCAGGTTATCTGAAAACAAAATTGCATGCGATAGCCAGGTTACACTCCGTAGGCTGCAATATCGTTGGCTATTAGCGATGTAATTGGCTTTGTGGAAAGTAGCTTGATACTACAGGCAGTGTGTTGGAAACACAAGTTTAAGCTCTTTTATTCTTAAATTAAGGCCTTATGACATATTATTATATCCTTGATGTATACAAATGCAGCGTGTGGAACTTTTTTACTGACAAGAGACGCTGCTGACAAGAGGCCTGGGACATTAGGTACCTACTTACCTAATAAGATGGAGTAGGCTTGCCCATCCTACTAATATTAAAAATTCTAAAGTTTCTGAGGATGTTTGGATGTTTGTGGTTCAATCACGGCCAAACGGCTGATCGCATTTAAATGAAATTTGGCACAGAGGTAGATTATAGTCTGGATTTTTATCTTCATAGATACCTACCATGCAAGCGAAGCCGCGGGCGGAGGTAAGTTACCTATACCATCCTCTTAGTCTAGTCAACCTTATCTACAGTCCGTATACCTACTCATTATGAATCACCTTGTAGGTATACGAAAAGTTTTTAATAAGAAAACTTTCATCAATTTCATTCACCTACGATCTCGTTATCCGTGATATCAAAATTCATCATCATCATCATTTCAGCCGTACGACGTCCACTGCTGAACATGGCCTCCCCCACAGACAGAGCGAATTCCTATCATGTGGGGGGATTTGCCCATACTCACCACGCAGGGCATGCGGGTTGGCGAGCGCAGTTAGAGCTATCGTTGTTAAAATGAGGGACGCTGCTGCCCATCCCCTAGCTTTTTTCCCTTAGTCGCCTCTTACGACATCCGCGGATAGGTAGATATGGAGGGGCCTATTCTTTAGCCGGGGCCACCACGGCAAAATTATTATAATATCAAAATTACAATAGCTAAACCACCCACAGAGCCGCCCCTCAACCCTTCGAAAGGTGAGAAATTAAAGATCACATAGATTTGTTTTCTCATTAGTACATCCGAATAGGGCAGACCATTCAGGTTAGGAGCTTACTAGCTCCTAGCGATAGCTTTATTGCACTGCAGATAAATCCAGCCCAACGTACGAGGTAGATAAACCTGCATTATCAACGAGACTCAATTCACGTTGTTTTTTCTTTTTTTGAACCATAAGAACTGAAAAAATATATCGTTATTTTTCATTTTTTTATAAGAAAGTTTTGAGTCAAGAATCACGTTGGTTTGTATCAATCCTTTGAGACCGTTTATCTGCCTAAGTAGGTACCTACTAAGAGCTTTTTGAACTAAATCACAAACATCCTGAACTATTTATATCAAGAGTACATAGTTTCATCTACGTAAGTCGTACCTAGCGAATACTTAGGTACTTGGCAATAAGCAACAAGCACCTATTAAAATAGATACTTAGAAGCGCTATTTTGTGTTATAATTTCACTTTCTCGCAACACTTGCCAGCAGCGCTATCTTTGTTGCTTTTATATCGCAACAATATAAAAATCTTAATGACCCCCCAGCAGACGATAAAAATACTTAGAAACTGCTTAGATAACTGTCCGGCTCTTCGAAGCTTTTTCGAAGAATTTTCACGAGAACCTTTCGAGTCGACAAAAGCTACAAAGTTTTTATTGTTTATACGACCTCAGAGATATAATTATAACTATAGCTACATATAATATAGTCGTTCATTCATTCAGGCGTGACTCTGCGGAAGTCCATTCTAAGGCTCGTATTCAGAGACACGACTCAAGCATAGATTTAATCACAGATCAGCTGAACTCTATTTAAGTATTGAATCTCTTCTCGAACATAGTTTTTATTCAAGATCGGTACTTAAACTATTCTTAGCTGAATCGAGTCTCAAATCTGTACTCAAATGTTCTCGTTTACATTTTGATTTATTTATAATTTTCGATCCGTTTTATGCAGAAATACAAACAGCCTGGGTGGAAATAGAATAGAACAATAAAGTGAAGTATAAATATGCATCAAAGTACGTGTAACGGAACGAAAATGTCATTTGATTAAAGTCAAATCAAATCTAAACTAAAGCACCGATTTCGTCTGAATGACATTTCAGAATAAGCATTTACTCAGGTGAACTGTGATCATTGAATCTATACTTAAATACTGTTCAAGAATTATAATCTCGCCTCAAATCGAGATTTAAGTACAGATCAATTCTTGAGTCTTGTCTCTGAATACGAGCCTAAGACTGTCTGCAATTGTACATGTATCCAGTTCCCAGTGCACAGCATGTCAATTCTTCCTGATGCCATGTAAAGAGACGAAACACGCGTCCAATTCTTATTAAGTTTGCTTGTGTGGAAAGTGATTATGAGGTGGTGCGGGAGGTGCACGCGTTTGCATATTGTTGAGCTTATGAGGAATAAATCAGCGGAATAGAACAAGATATTTGTTTACCTAGGTATTTAATATCTTAGCTACGTACAAGGCAAAGTAGAACTTGAATTAAAGCTACTAGTTCGTTGCACGTTGGTAACGTAAATTTAATTCAGCTGTTCCTTCCATTTCGTTAGACTTTCATGAGCTTGCTCCATAGCTTGTTTATTATGACTCTGAGATTAAGACCGAGAAGTTTATTTGGTGTTGTAAATAGGAAATTGCATTTTGTTATTGAGCGTCTACGTAGGTATTTCGTGCAATAAAAAGAGTGTTTGATACCTTTGACGTTCGCAAAGCAATTCGTAGCGAATAAAATTGTAATTAATTAAAAACAAAGTGCTTTTTGCACAATAAATATGAATTATTTGGTAACTTACTGGATCATATAGAAAGTAAAAAAAAAATTATTATCGATGAGAAAAATTAACACAAGCTTTTCCCAGGGTCTCGGTTTTGGTCGTGACCAAAGTAAGTGACTAGATTTCATTCTTACAATATTTTATATACTAACATTATATTCTTTTTATCTTTTGAAGACAATGAAGTTGCACAATCTTGCTACCAATTTACATAGAGGACTGTATATCAACACCATAAGCACTTTAACACTACAACGTATTCCGCAAGTAGTAGGTATATTATCTCGAAAAAGGGCTATTATAAGGCTATATCAAGGAAAAGAAAGAATATTAGCGAAAAAAATCGAAAATATCGAACTCCTTGCGCCTCGAGTTCGATCCCGAAAAAATTATAAATATTTCCTTTTGAGGCTTATCATGTAAGCGCCACGCAAACAAAAATATTACCAATTCATAATGAATTATCTCAGGTTGCCTAGTTGTCTGGATAGACAGAAGTAGCTATGAACATTATTGTTTATTTAGTTACATCCCCATATTCAAGGACAGGCTTCGCTGGTCAACAACAGCACCTCGTTATAAACTAGTATTCAATGTTCCAGAATGTTCACAGGTTTCAGTTTGCAATTCTGCTTCCAGTGCGCTGCATCGTCTCATTTTATATATTTGCAGCACTGAATTTGCCATTTTTGTGATAAAATATTTCGATGCGCTCTGAATACTCTAGATTTAAACGGTAGGTACGGAGTTGTCTCCAATAAAGCGTACGTGGAATATAAATAGCACTGGGTTTAAATGTACGCGGAGTATTCATCAATATCTAAATATATTATAAATAAAACAGTAACTGACTGACTGACAATGCAGAGCCTAAACCGATGGTCCCAGAGGCTTGGAGGGTGTGGCCCCTTTTTGCGTAGGGGTTTACTAAGAAAGGAATTCTCAAAATTCAACCCCTAAGGGGGTTGAAATTGTATGAGAAATAAAACAATCGTTCGAAGGCGCGTATCACTAGTATATTATAAAACAGTACCTAACTGACTGACTGACAACACAAAGCCTAAATCGATAGTCCTAGAGCCTTGAAATTTTCAGGGTTATTCCTTTTAGTGTGTAGGGGTGTACTAACAAAGGAAATTCCCAAACTCAACCCCCTAAGAGGGTGCAGCAGGGTTTGAAGTTTGTTTGAAAAACTTCACTTTCGCTTCCACTAGTCACTTATAGTCATGTTATTGGAAATAATTCTTAGGTTTCTGAATACCAAAAATCACCCTCGTAAAAAATTATGCAGGCTATTCAATCAAAATGCAAATATCAGCTGTCTTGAGGTCAAATCAGTTCAAACTCAATTATTCTGCTATTTTAGGTTGTAATCTTGATCTCGTTCGTTAATAATGACCAGCTTAAGAAGATAATGAAAAGACTATAAAAACAGATTTGAAAAAGTTTGGGACAAATCTGACTAAATATATATATTAGTAGGTATTGTAAACAAAACAGAAAAAGAACAAAAGGAAGTACGCTAACACTGTTACGCTAGGTATATTTTATTATGGTATGTTTTATTCCCGCTAATATACATTCTTTTTGTTGAAAGAATAAGCCTCTTTCGGGATGATATACATATTATGAATCAACTTGTTTGAATGTAAATTTGAATTATACTTACATGTAGATAATGGAATCCACATTTCTCCCTAAGCCTCTGATCCCGTAGGTACATAAAAAGATTTCTATTAGTCTCGGCCCATCCCGACATCACAAGTCGAGTGCGGTCTCTTTAATATTCGCGTCACAGAAAGCTTTTTGATTCTGCATATATTCGTCATTTTCTTCTGCCCCTTTGAAATATTATTATAACGATACGAAATACACTTGTACTTGTACCTACTATAAAACTCTTTACTAAGTGTAGTAGTACCCAGTGCTATTTAAGTGAGAATGTACATCAATTTTATTTTATTTTAATAAGACATTTTTCTCCTCGCTCTATCCAAGTAAAGACTTGTATGTGGATGCATCTTGGTCATCCTGTATTTGGTCCGTGACCGTGACGTGAGGTAATGTGGCACTGAAAAGGGCCTACGGCAGTCGCTGAAAGAATCAGCGAAATAGCGAATAGAATTGGTGCTAACTGTAAAGTTGTGTTATATTTTTGATAAATAAATAAATAAATAAATAAATCAGTGTTGTGAAAGTGACTTTTACTATCGTATCGCAAGCGTAACGCAATAGCGACTTATTTGTACTTGGGACACTGATGATAAAACTATTATAAAGGAGACTACTTAGTAGATGAAACTTATCTCTGCTAGTTGATACCTAACCGAATACCATAATAAAGGCATATTCTTGATTTACGACCACAATACTATGCAAAGTATGTGTATCCTAGAATGCATCCCGCCGAGCACGCTTCGCAGGAGTTTTAATAACAGGTGCGAGCACAAAGGCCGGACATTGCCTGCACTCTTGCATCGCAAACGAACGAAACGCTCATTTCTACAACCGCGAGCCGACCGCGGACCAAATATTTTGAGCACTTTGTTGCAACTACAGCAAAGCTAAAACTAGCGAATAAAAATGAAGCTAATATTTTCGTCGCACAAATTTGTATTAACAAACACTACGGCATTAGCTACGGCGTAGACTCAACGTAGCGAAGATGCTACGAGATGAGTTCTGTTTTATTACGAGATAATAGAGATTATTTTACATAGCTCATAAACATAGCTCAATGTTTTTACATCATGGAAAAACTACATATAAGATTATTTATTATGTAGAAAGGTGAATTAGACTTAGAATTATTTATTTCAGTTAAAACAGCAAGATTACAGTATATACCAAAGTGCCTACTGTCTAAAATTAAAATTTAAATACACTCTTAGTGAAACCGTCTATTCGCAAATAAGGATTATTTTACTTTGTATGGTAACCTACCGATTATTTTGATTTGTATGGTTATAAGATTATATTCGTTCTAGTTCACGACGCTCGCAGTTTTGCTCACGTGGTACCTGAATAAAATGCAGCTAGCCTTAACTTACACGTTGAGGAGAACTATTGCACGCCTTCCAAAATCATCATCAGACCATAGTATATATATATAGTCCTCATCTCCGGTTAAAAATAATTTGAGGATTAATCTTTCGACCGCATCAGACCTTATTTTCACAAACAAGTCGAATTTTTTCAACCTTTTTATAAAGAGCATTTTTGTTTGATCCTTGCGATTTCAATGAATAAATGAATATTGAAAATTGGTGTGAGCCGTTTGAAAATATTGTTTGCTACGGCGCGGCGTAGGCGCCACGTAGCATTATGCTACGCACCAGTAGCTAATACAAACAAAAAATGATTCACCGGCTGCCTTGTAGAGCCAAAACTATATCGACATGTCTGATTACGCTTTTACTTTGTCACTGTGTAAGGTTCACCTGATATGGCACTGACCATACCAAGCTGCGTTTCAGTCTCTATCCAGGAAACAGATATATGTGGAGACTTCACGAATTATTCCGATTTGTAGCCCGATCACGGAGGATCAATCAAATACATATTGTTACTTTGTGACGCAGTCCGAGCGACTTTCAACTTTCGTTATGAGCTGTAAGGTTCAAAATAGTTACATTGATAGAAATCTTTTGTGCGATGAAAGCAATGTGCACAGTAAAAGATATTCAGATGATAAAAATAGAAATATCCAAAAGCGAAAAGCTCGAGATGAGTGAGATCTCATAACGAGATATGCAAAGTATGAGTAAACAAATAAACGAATATTCTTGAAACCTCATTTCCTTTGGAGTCGAACAATAAACGCTTATTACGAGACCGGTCTCGTCTATGTAAGTAGCCGTTTCTTTTTATCTTGCTACGGGCTTTGTTTGGTGGCGTATCTTTGTCCTGCGATCATTGCCACCCTTTGAGAAGTTAAACCGGGAGATGGCGCGGCCTAATGTCAATTAGCCGAACATCATTTGTAATGACGTGATAAAAGTGATGTGCATAGTTTTAATACAAGAAACAAAAATCTTTGGTCTTTTATGGGGAATGTGGTAAGATTTTATAATAAACTTCCGGTAAACGCGACGCAACTTGTGTACATAAAGAATAATCTTATTAAGAAAGCGTACTATAAACTAAATGATTATATAAATGATAAAACCGCATGGCCTGAAGTCGCTCTGCCCCTCGACAGCTAAAATGCCATTTTGCAGTGTCTTTAGTTTTTGCTTGCATCATATTTTAAGTATTATTTAATTTTATATAAGCATTAGGTACATATTTCATCAAGTGTAGCGTGTGCTGCCCTTAGATCATTAGTTGAAGCTCACATTTGTCTTCTTTTTTGTTCACATTTTTATAAGCTCTTATTTATTAAGGATTATAATTAGATTACTTCTCTTTTGAGCCTCACCTAGTTCGATCGGCACCACACTGAAGCTTTAAATTCCATTTTGTGAAAAAGGATCATCGAAAAAAATGATAGGCACCAAGCCGTGTTTGATGCCTGATTCTTCTAGGCTTGGTCGCGAGGAACAGTCATAGCTTCACCTAGTTTCTAAGACGTTTCAAAGTGAACCTAGTGATTTTATGGAAATAAATGCCTTTTGACTTTGACTTTGACACCCAAAACGATGACGACAAAATATTTCGTGTAAACGAACACACACTGAAACAAACTTGTAACACAAACAAAACCCGCCTCAGTGGTCTAGTTTCGCGGTGGATACAATTTCTGAGTGAAAGTGCCTTGTTTGGTCAATCCTGTCTATAAATTAACTAAGGTGCCACCTCGTTGAAGGGGCTTCCAAACTATAACGATAACGGCATCTACTTATGTAGGTATATATTTAGGAACGATATCCTATTCTAATCTACTTGCTTGTTTATTTGTAATTGGAGGTCTCAAAAACGGTTTATTTTAAATAAATAATCTAGATCTAGCTATATTTGACTGGCCTCATAGCTCAGTTGGTAGTAACTCTGCCGTCTGCGCTAGAGGACGCGGGTTCGATTCCCGCACTGGACAAACATTTGTGACTAACACAGACTTTGTTCTGTGTCTGGGTGTTAAATGTTTATCTATTATGTATATCAGTCTCTGGTACCCATAGTACAGGCAATGCCTAGTTTGAGATCAGTTGACGGAGTGTGATACGTCCGGAATAAAAAAAAAAAAAGAGTCGTTAGGTAGGTACCTATCTAGCTCGAACGCGCACTTGGAATTTTTCAAAGAAGCTAGTTAGGTACCATTTGGATCGGTAGATACCTTGGCCTAGTACAACGTACCTACCGATCCAAATGGTACCTAACTAACGGCTCGTATTATAGTAGGGTAGGCATATAGGTAGGTCCATATTTTAGTAAGTACATAACTTTTAGAGAAGTTATAAAAAACAGACTTTAAATTGGACAGTACCTATCTTATCTACATGCTTCATCTGTCTGAGTCGACAGTAACTTGGCAACACCGAGCATTCAAACTGTAGGTTTCTAACCGACTTCAAAAAGGAGGAGGTTCTCAAGTCGGCTTCTCGTTTTGTATGTTCCTCGATATCTCCGCCAATACTAATCCGATTTTGATAATTCATGCGCTGGTGTATAAAGTATGATCCCGGGGTGGTCCCATATTAATTTAATTCCTGAGGGATTGCTACTTGTCCCCTAAAACTTAAATAAACGTCATCATCTCTTGAAATCACGACTTGCCGAATGTTTTTTTGTCGACGGTGGTATAAGATAAGATAAGATAATTATTTAAGATAAGATAATTATTTATTTCACTTAGGTACATTACACTTCCAAGTAGCCCTAATTACCAAACTAAGTATAAAATAAAAATATAAAAATTGTTTTAGCAGGTTGTTGGACATCGATCCATTTAGTAGCAGCATTGGCAAGGCAAGGCGGAGCCTAACCCGTCATTTCTTTAGTGATTAATTTTATTTTTATTGTTTGTTTCTTTTGATCAGTTGGGTGTTATGTTTATGTATATGTATGTATGTGTGTCTGTGTATATATATATATATATATATACATAGACATACATATATATATATATATATATATATATGTCTTTCTCTTTTTTTATTATGTTATAGTTGTAGTAGCATGCAACCTGGGTATGCTTTATGTAGTGTTATAGCAAGCGTTCACATTTATATTGCTATAATACATCTATTAGCGAAAACCTGTTATTGGCTTTGTGATGCTATTGTAGTATTTATGTAAATTAACTTTAGCTGTTGGTTTTCCTCAATAAATAAATAAATAAATAAACTTGTATTTTGGCAATATGTATGTATGTTATGGTTATCACCGCGACTTCGTTCGGTTGCTGCTATTTTTCATAAACTTTAACCTTGTGTGTCGGGAATTCCTTTCTGTGCACCCATACGTTACAACAGGAAGCTACCCTGCAAATTTCATACTCTTGGGATTTTGGTTAAGCTTTGCGTTGATTTTCAAAGAAAATAAAACCACTACGTTTGATTGTCAGTCAGTCAGTCAGTACCAGTAATCTTCTTCTTCTTCTTCCTGCTCTTGTCCCACATTATGTGGGGTCGGCACAACATGTTTTCTTCTTCCACTCTCTTCTGTTAGCCGTCATCTCCGCACTCACATCTTTCTTACTCATGTCATCTTTAATACAATCCATCCATCTTTTCTTCGGCCTTCCTCTAGTCTTATATCCATGCACATTCATACCTAACGCTCTTCTCGTTACATGACTTTCATCCCTCCTCATGACATGCCCATACCATGCTAACCTATTACTTCTCAACTTTTCCGTCACTGGCGCTACTTTCAAACTTCCTCTGATGTACTCATTTCTTATTTTGTCCATTCTTGTCACTCCACACATCCATCTCAACATTCACATCTCTGCCGTATGCGCTCTTCTTTCATCCGTCCTTTTGGTAGCCCAACACTCAGATCCATACATTACGACAGGCCTTATGATGTCCTTATGAGTCAGTACCAGTAATAAGAGTTATATTATTGATGATGAATGGATGTCATGTCATACTTACTTTTGTTTTTATTCGAAAGTGTAGGTGGCCAGTGTCATCCTCAGTAGGTAAGCAAAACGCATAGAGGTTGATATCAAAAAAAAGAGGTTGCTATTAATCTTGTAAATATTTGTAATAATATATCATCATCATCATTTCAGCCGTAAGACGTCCACTGCTGAACATGGCCTCCCCCACAGGCAGAGCAAATTCCTTACCATGTGGGGGGATTTGCCCATACTCACCACGCTGGGCATGCGGGTTGGCGAGCGCAGTTAGAGCTATCGTTGTTAAAATGAGGGACGCTGCTGCCCATCCCCTAGCTTTTTTCCCTTAGTCGCCTCTTACGACATCCGCGGATAGAGATATGGAGGGGCCTATTCTTTAGCCGGGGCCACCACGGCATGTAATATAATAATATATACGTAGTATAATACTTGTAATTTACTCACACTTAGGTACCAACTAATGCTTAATTCGCCAAGATCTTTTGCATGAAATTCATCTCTCAACACTTCTTTAGATCTCATGTCAATTAAGAATTAATTTGAGCTACTGCGGACCCCTGTCACACTTATTACGGACCCCTTGGGGGTCCGTGGACCCCACTTTAAGAAACCCTGCTATAAGGGTTCCGTTTTTCCAAATGAGGTACGAAACCCTAAAAACCATTGATGTGCTACCGGGATTGAACCTACGACCTACGGGTCGAAACTCGAGGTACCTCCCACTATGATTGATTGATTTACCTAGAAGCTAATAGGTACCTAACCTACTTTTTGTATAATTTCACTAATAGCTTTAAAATAAATCAAGTAAAACTTTATGAAAATGTATTTACATCAAAAATACAGTAACATGCTTACCCATAACTTACTTCCAAATCAATCCAATAAAAAAAAATATTTTCTCTGTCAACTTATCAGTACCTAGTTATACATTAACTAGTTATACATATAAATATAACTTGAACTTGTCATGTTCAAAGCGTGAATGAACCGAATGGCTTACAATCATTGATTAGAAACTTTAGACGTGTCTAGTCATTATCTAGTAGTAGAATATCGTATATGGATTAACAGGCTCATCAGAAGGTGCTCGTTTGCAACACTTCTATAGTATTGGGTCGCGTACTCAATCCGGTCATTCTCGAACTGGCCCGGCCAGTCCGGGGCGGATGTCAATTCAACACCAACTTGACAAACGCAGGGTGAGTCTGTCAATCGCTGTGGATCTTCACCGGGTCAGTGAACTGAGCAGTTAGAATATAAAACATAGCAGGAGCTGGTACTAGCGACAAGTACCATAGTTCTTTAAAACCAGTCAGTGATATGATACCGTAAGCGTGTACTATCCAATGTCCTAGTATGATGATTAGATTTCTCATGTCGGTGACGGAGGAGATCAGTAGGGCTGGTGCAGATTGCTCGTTGCGTCTGGAGAAGTGTGATGCTGACGTCATCATTGATATTATGATGAATATGTATGGGAAGGAGGCATCTGAAAAGAGAACCCACAGCTCATTTTCTTCACAAGTCACAAGACTGATTGCAGATCTACCCATAATCATCATCATCATCAACAACCTGTAGAAGTCCACTGCTGGACATAGGCCTCCCCCAAGGAGTTCTATGACGAACGGTCTTGAGCCATGTCCATCCACCGACTTCCCGCCAAAAAAAACGAAAACCATAAAAAAGTACCTAATAGAATATACTAAAAATCTAAATGTAGCTTGAGTTTGTTGATTCAAAAAACCAGTGGGAGTAGGTTATTGCTTAGAACTCAAATTAGTGAATAAAAACATTTAAGAATACTAGAGGCCAAAACAGTCCAAAGAAGACTTCGGAAAAAAACTGTTAGTTTAAATTCACTATTAGCCTATCTACCTACTAAGTGCCTAAGCTTTTGTTTATAGTGATTGTATCCTACTGCTGTTTCTTCCGATTGCTTTTATCTCTGTCTGTGCTGTATTTGTGTGTCGAATAAATGATTTATCGATCTATCTATAACTGCAAAAGATGACGTCGATCCATTGATGCTTGAAAGAAGTCAATAGTATTTGTAATATTAAGTAAGGATTTGGATTTTAAGCCATATTAGAAACTTACAAATTAAGCCAGCAGCGACAGTGTGTATGAGAACGAGAATCGGATAGAAGTACATAGCATAGTAAATAGCTCTCTGCCCACAATGGGAGGGATTCCAAGCCACCAGCCACGGCCTCAGTGTGAGTGTCATCAGCAGACTGAACACATAGATCAGCAGTATTATTGTGTATCTGGAACAATCAATAAGTTATAAAACTTTAGAATACATTAATAATAATAATATCTTTATTTCAGGCTACTCAACATATTACACAAACATGTGTATTGTACCCATATTAATAATTACCTTACAGACTAACATACATATAATATGGAAACATTTTGGTACCAATGGCTCTTGTGGCTATAAATTCTTGCTGTGTTATGGTTTGACCACCATTCTACAAAGGCCACGACCCACATGTTATTGCATTGCTTCAATCACCACAAGACTTGTAATGGTAAGTCTCAGGTGCCTGTATTATATCTCTGGCTATCTCAAGATTCAAGATTCAAGATGTTTATTTGCAGAAATAAGTGTTACAGAGAGGTCTTAAAGCTATGAATATGGCACTTAAAAACTTATTCACTTTTAAATGGGAATTCTGCTGCATTGCAAGCATTCTAATAAGAACACCCAACAGTCACTTACATAGTGCTGACCCCACACTGGGATTCCCTGTGTTGTGGGTTTCAGAAACTAACAGTACTATAGTACCACAACACCCAGAACCTGAACAAATATTTGCAGATCATGCAAACATTTGTCCCGCAGTGGGAAGCGAACTTGCACCTCTTGCGTCTCAGATGGGCACTCGCCTGCTAGGCCAGTGAGATTGTCAAGCATAGCTACTTAGCGACAGAATTTATAGACATGGTAGTAGTACTTGGACAGACTCTGCACAAAGTCCCCTCCTGCTCTTAAAAGATGATACTTACAATGGATACACAGCCTCCTGTGTGCAATGCAATGTCTCCTTGTAGTCAGGTTGTGGGTTGTGTAGCAATGTGTACCAATCTGACAGGTCTTTGGGAGTGCACACAAATAGATCAAAGCGGCCGGTTGGTGCCAGCACTAATATTGCAGTCAATGTGCCTATTACTACTTCAATGAAGGCGCAGATGTGTTGAAGAATGATGCTATCTTTTCTGAAATTAAGAGATTTATGATTTAAAATAGTAATAAGCTTCAACATCATGTTATCACTTCAGCCATGGATATCCACTGCCACAGATAACATAATACTATACTCCACTGCTGAACATATGCCTAAATAAGCTTCACTATAATAGATATAGGTACAAATTCAAACCGATTGTACCTACTGTACAACCTTACAGCCGAAAAAAACAACAAAAGTAACAGATGGATACGCACCCTTTTCCAATAGCCCCTAAATCGATGAAAAACCAGTTCAGCACCATAGGAAGGAGCACCATGAAGCCAAGATACTGCCAGTCGTACAACGAAGGCATGTCGAAGCACGGCTGGCAGTAGCTGGACGCGTTTGTGCGGTACCCACGGGGACAAGCGCCGCAATCACTCCACGATCCATCCTCGAACGTACGGCCGCAGTAGAGGCCCGGACATGTTCTGATGTCAGACATTCTTGCAGAATACTTTAGAATACTTTAATAAAAAACTAAGTTGATATTTTTCACAAAACAAATCTCGACGATGCAAAATCTATACAAAATTACTCTATGATCAGCTGTTTTAGCTTTTGTAAATTTTGACATTGACTGCATTGACATAACATTTAGTAAATGTCAGACGTGCTACTTAGTATTCGGATATCGGCTCCTTACACAAAAAAACGGCTCTTTATTTTATGATTCGGATACATGTCTTGTCATAGGTACAATAGGTAAATGGTAGGTAGGTAGGTACTTTTAACGATGACGCCTGTGCATTGGTCTATTATTATTGTATCGTCGAAGGCCTAGATTTCAGATTATGTAGGTACCTACGTTGCCGTTGGTGTGTAGTAGCTAGTACCTACCTACTCTAGCATTGATCGCGTCCTTTTTATTGTATTTTCTGTATTTTATGGAGGCTAGTGAGTAGGTACCTAGGTTTAGAAATAAGTACCTACTTAGTACAGAAATGAGCTACAGAGGAATAACTTATTATTTTATTTAAAATAAACAATGTCTTAATTCATACCTTTGTATAAAACCATATAAATAGGTAAAGCTACAGCGCTTTGAATTTACCAGTCATTCCTGTGTCACGTTTTCTAAAAGAGAAACCTCGTAGCCGTCTTAAAACTAAGCGTAACAAGACAAAGACAAGGTAAACTGATCCTAATACGAGTAGAATAATAGTGCTAACGAAATCCAACAAGTAATCTCTGATGAAGCTTGTGAAGACAGCTGGTGAGCGAAGATGCCGAGCGCCTTTATTCTTCAAAACATAGTCGGTCCATAGCAGGGCGTTTTCTGGGCCTGATACTATTGGGCCGACGACTGCGTCTTTCAGCTTGCGAACTGCATTCTTGTAACTGAAAGATAATAAATTTCGATTGACCGGTAACTAACCTAGGTACCTACCTTACCTACTCGTGGCCTTAAAAAGAACCATTTTATTTAGCTAGCAGATAAAGTCATGGCTACTTTACCAACCGAGAATTATTAGAATTAAAAATCTTGTTCAAAAGGTCTTATAGGTATTTGTATTTCTCCCGATTCTCCCGAGTCTCCTGAGTCCCAGCAGAGGGAACATTAACTACGTGTGTATGTAGGTATATTTTATTTCAAGGGCAACTTACTTGGGATCAGTCGCGACATTCGTCACAACTGTTATGACAGTTTCCTTGTCAGTTTCCTTGTCCAGGTAATAAGAGTCTAACATTTCGCCAGCACCATGCTTCGTGATCTCTCTGATAAATAGCTTCCTGGACTGGACCAGTGGAAGTCCAACAATGGGCACTTGGTAGAACACCGCTTCTTCTAAAGAACGGGAACCACCGTGGGTTATGAAGGCTTTTACGTTGGGGTGAGCTGAAATGATCATAAAAAATCTTGGATATACTTAGATGCGCTATCTTGGTTTCTCTTTGCATCACCGCATTTATTTCTTGATCCAGTGGGGCGTGTCTTACGGGCCTAGGCATATTGGCATAGTTTACCACTTGTTTAAACAGCCGCTATAGAAAACATCGCAGAAAGGTAAACTCCACTCCACATGGTTGAAAAATGTTACAGCCAGACACTTGAAATTCATAACAATTGGATCATTATGAGTCCCATTGGGAACTTTCTTGACGTCGAATAGGATAGTATGTTGTAAATTTGTAATCGATAATTACCTAGTCTCCATCATTATGACATAGACTTGAATTGGAGTATAGCTCTGATCGACCTGTCCATAAAAATTACCATTGTAACATAAATTATGAAAGATCTCACCTAACACTTGCTGCTGTGGGAACCAAGGTGAAGAAATAACATTATCCGGTATGTTTACTACACTGGTGTTTGTGATTTTCCACAATACAGTATAGGGAAGTTCCTTAAAGGCGTCCGTCAGAGTTTGTAGCATGTATGGAGAAAGTTGTTCTGCCTCTTGGATGGCTCCTAAGCTGAAGTATATTATTCCTTTGGTTGCTGCGTCGAGCTTAGCTTGTAGGTCCTGAAAACATGCAAATTGGACTTAATACCGGGCCAAAATAACAAGGCTGCAGTGTTAAAAATATATGGAAAGATGGACACCTACATAAGAGCACATGTTAGGCAATTAAATGATGGGGAAGGGGGAGGGGCTGCTCACACCTAGTAATTCTAAAGTAAGCCTAATTATTACCTTAGGTAGATTTAATCCAGGCTTGATATGCAAACGGTCCACAAAAGCAACGGCAGGGACTACCGGCCTGTTCCCAGTCAACAGAGGACTGCTGGCTACGAAAAGCAGGTCAATATCCTTCTCGACCTCTTGGAGATCCCTCTTCAAACCAAGTATCTTCTTTGCCGCCAAATCGGATAGAGGAAGATGGTTGTTGTAATACTCATTTTTTGTGTAGTAATGGCGACGGAACTCTGCAACCTTCTGCCAACTGCTCAGATTCCCGTAGTTGAGGGTGTTTACATCTGGATATAGAATAGGGTTGACAGGAACTCCTTTAGCTTCGTATTGGTGTAGTTTGCCACTGGATGTGGTGATGGCAATGTGAGGAGCTTGGTATTTATCAGCCACAGCGTACAAGACCGGAACGTCCGCTTCTGTGATAACCAGATCGAATTTTACATTGGGATTGATGAAGAGTGCCGTCATCTGTTTGGATTTAAGTTGCGCTATCGCTAATTTAAGCGAGTGCTCGTTCATAGCTCTGATCCTTGGGTAGTAATCATCAGTATTAGACACCAGCATTTTGAATTCTTCCCAGAATGGTGCCGATTCCTTGCCAACGTCCAGTTCCACGATTCTCTCGACTTCTGGGGGTCGGAAGTGTCCTGGGTACGGTGTCATTACCACGATGGAGTGACCTCTGTGCGCGAGGAGGGAAACATACCCTCTGAATACTAGATGGTCTGAAAATGATAACGAAGAAAACATAGCAAGAATATGTTCTCCTTGCACCAAACCGAGGATATAGAAAACCAACAATACAGCGCCAATTATACGCCACCCCATTTTAGAAAATATAAAATGGGCACTTTCTACGTATAGACGTTCTTCTTTCTTATAAGTGTGTAATGAAATACATTATGATACATGGAATAATAGGTCATGAAACACTTGAACAAATATAACATACAATGTAAATAATGTTTGCCATTATACCGATTTTTTATGTAGTTAAGTTACCTACTTTTTAATTTCATCATCTAGTCAAATCCATAATAATAATAATAATTAAAGCATTTATTTTCTGAGAGGTTTACAAGTTTATAAGCAGATAGGTAAGTATTTTCTAAGTACATTAAAAATATACAGTTTGATCTGATCAGCGTTCCTGTTACCTATACCTACTTAACTAAATTTTGTAAGTAGGTACAACATCATACGGCTAGTCGTAAACCTTGCAAAGTTGACTCCTTGCTCTAAGTATGAACTTGTATGTAGATGCAAGGGATCTCTGCTTCGGCCTTTTACAAAGAATGTGACTCGGTGTGTGATTTTTTGATCGGAAATTGTAGATGGAACCTTCATCCCAAAGCAATATAAATGGAAGAGGAGCTTGTCCATAAGCTTAAAACTTACAAGTACTATTAATTAAGGTAAATTAATAGATTTAATAAAATTATAATGCAAAAAGGAAAATATGAAAAAGAAAAACCGCCAGTTTATGAATGCAATGGAACCAAGAATCGACCCTTGCGATACTCCACAAATTCGAAATCACCATAGCAACCATATATTACAACAAAACAACCAGCTGATTGATTTCAGCTGCCAATTTTTCGCGCAATACAAAACAAACATTTACTATTTCTTCAAAATAGATGGATAGCGAAATCAGTAATTACTCAGTGACTGGTAGGATAGGGGAAGGTGCCCATGGCCTGGTATTTAAGGCTACGCATATACAGAGCGGTCGGGAAGTGGCACTGAAGAAAATTCTTATCAAAAACCTGGAGGATGGAATTCCGGTTAATGTGATGAGAGAGATCAAGGCTTTGCAGTTGCTGAGGTGTAAATATGTAAGTATTATTACTTGTTTTCATGCAAGATATAAAGAATGTGATATATGTCACATACGCAAATTTCTTTGAGACTACTAGCCATGGAGCGTGCCATGCTCGGTATCAAGCTTATAGACCGTGTTGCCAACGTCGAGATCCGAAGTCGTACGAAGGTCAAAGACGTTGGCAACCGCATAGCGGAACTCAAATGGAGTTGGGCAGGACACCTGGCAAGGCGTGGTGATGACAGGTGGAGTAAGGCGTTAACTGAATGGCGTCCAAGAACTGGATATCGGAACGTTGGTCGTCCAGCAGCGAGATGGGCAGACAATATCGCAGGCATCGCGGGCCGCAACTGGATGAGGCTTGCACAGGATAGAGGAGAATGGCACATACAAAGGGAGACCTATACCCTGCAGTGGGTGAAGTCAGGCTGTGGATGATGATGATGACGATGAATGACTAATTGAAAACCTCCTCTATCCCCCAGATAATAAAGCTCTACGACATGTTTCCCCGAGGTACCAGCCTGGTCCTAGTCCTTGAGTACATGAGCTCGGGGCTTTGGGAGATGTTGCATCACAAGAAACAAGAACTGACCCTGCCGCGTGTGAAAACTTATGCAATGATGATGCTCAAAGGCACGCGGTATATGCACGCACATTATGTTATGCACAGGGTAAGATTGACATTGGAGATTAAGAAACGACATTGTGACGGTCGGAAAAAGAATTTGGATGAAAGCTGCTCAAGACTGCTTGTTGTGAGGAATTCGGTACCAGCAATGAATGTACGCAGAACCCGCATGTTCTAGAGCGACGATAATTTTATATGGCGCTTATAATATCTCTCGCTTATAGAGCCGTGGTGGCCCCGGCTGAAGAATAGGCCCCTCCATATTTACCTATCCGCGGATGTCGTAAGAAGCGACTAAGGGAAAAAAGCTAGGGGATGGGCAGCAGCGTCCCTCATTTTAACAACGATAGCTCTAACTACGCTCGCCAACCCGCATGCCCAGCGTGGTGAGTATGGGAAAATCCCCCCACATGATAAGGAATTTGCTCTGTCTGTGGGGGAGGCCATGTTCAGCAGTGGACGTCGAACGGCTGAAATGATGATGATGATAATATCTCGAAATATCTACACTCTAGCTACCACATCAAATCTAAAATTCTGAGTACCATCTATTTACTTTTGTTAGGACTTGAAACCGGCAAATCTGCTGATAAATCATGAGGGTATTCTGAAGATAGCAGACATGGGCCTTGCTCGCCTATACTGGCCTGATGGCGGAAGACCATATTCGCATCAAGTGGCTACAAGGTAACATGAACACAAAGTGACATCTGAAAAATGGTAATGGACTTACAGAAGAGTTTTTGATGTTTTCAGATGGTATCGGGCTCCGGAACTTCTGTATGGAGCAAGATTCTACTCGGAGAAGGTGGATCTCTGGGCCGTTGGGTGCATTATTGCTGAAATGATGACAAAACAACCATTATTTTCGGTACCTATACTAAAACACCTGTTTAACACCAATTTTAATCACCCTATCACCGTGAATGGGTACGCAAGCGGCGCGTGAAATGTCATAGCGTGGAACTAGATGTTACCAAATTAAAGTTTACTTAGGTACCTACCACATTTATTGCTTTCTGCATTATTCCAGGGTGAGTCCGACATCGAGCAGCTGGCCATTGTTCTCCAGCACCTGGGAACTCCGACGGAAGAGTCGTGGCCAGGCCACGCGACCCTGCCTGACTTCCACAAGATCACTTTCCCGGACTCCACGCCCACACCCTGGCCAGACCTGCTACCGGGCGTGGAGCCTGACGCGTTGAGCCTCGTCAAGTCATTCATTACGTATGACGCTGATAGGAGAATATCGGCAAAGGAGGTAACAATTTCAACTTCCGTAATGTGTCAGATTTGCCTGCTATACCTGACGTTTGCTATGATAATATCTCATAACTAAATTAATAATTGATAAAATCTTTGTATTTTCTACTTGTGTTTCAGGCACTAAAACATCCATGGTTCAAAAACAGGCCGTCACCAGCCCCACTAGAAGATATGCCGAAACCAAATATCCCAAAAGTTAAATGATCAAATAAAACCAACTCAAAAATTTAAATATTTTTTTTTATTTTTTATTATCCTTAGATAACGCCAGCAATTACAATGAAGTTGTACTTTTATAAGTTTGAGCCTTTATAGGGAAATATGTTGAAGACAACTACTCTATTAACTAAAACATTTAGAACAAAACAGGTAAGATTTTAGTTTATAAAGGTATTGAAAACGTTATAATGATATTATTATAGTTATTGAAAAACCACAAAATGTCCCTATTTATGAGTATACTTTGGGACAACAATAATTTAGACTGTGCGACTGAAAGTTTGACTGTCTAAATGATATAAATATAACAATACATGATACTGAGACATAGCGAATAACATGATCATTTAAAAATGTATTAGTCATGAAATCGAATAAATAACTAGACATACAATAATGAATAAAATCTACAATATTTCCCTTTCTTACACCGAATTCATTTAGAGTTTAGATCAACCAAAACGTATATTTATACCCCTAAACTAGAAAATAATGAATTCAAAACTATAAGGATTCGATAAAACTCACATAAAAAGATAAAAATACAATTAGTAATTAAAATGCAGGCATATCTTTCTAACAGCTCTTAACTAAAATACAAAAATAGCATTTTCATAATAATAAAGCAGCCAACCAAAGTCGATTTTACAAAATATATTGCTCTGCGATGATTTTGGTAATTTAGGTCTTCAGTTTAATGGTTGCCATTTTCGTATTTTAAAAAGGCTTTAATGTAAGAGATCAATTTAAAACCGTCCCATCTAATTTATACACAAAATCAAAATAAGCACAATTACTTTAATCATTGTCTTTACATGTGCGATATTTAATGAGGAAAGTTTTTGGTATTATATTTATATATGATTTTATTATACAACACTATTTAAATTATTTCATACATCGTTTATTTTAAATACAATAATATCTAACACAGCCACTGTTACAACTCTTTAACAGTTTAGTAACATTGGACTTGGTTTGACCTCAGAAAGTGAATCAAAATAAGTTTTTTGTTGAAATAACTATTTTTCAATACAAGCTTTTATTAGGTTATGGTAACCGCGACCTCATGGGCACGAACACGAACGATGGCGTTGTTGTACAAGGACTTAATATAAACACTTGATAGTCAATACGCTGTGTTAGAATGGTATAAACAAAAGTCAATGTCATTTGGAGCACTTTTTTGTCAAGTCTGTCTGTTTGGTTTTTATTGAATTTTTCGTTCACAAATATAAAGATAATCGGTGATAATCTATTCTATTCCTGGTTTCCTTTCTGCTAAAACCCAACAGGTTATGGGCCCAGCACGCTTCCACTGCGCTGGAGGAAACGCAGCAATGCCCAGGTTCGTAGTCTACGAACACTAAGCAAAAAGGCAGTTTTTATTCCTGTCTAATGTTTAATCTACCGCACCGTATATATCTCGCGTACGTATAGATCGTGATCATCATGCGCTCATACAAATATACACGACAAGTAAAATAAAAGCTTGTATTGAGAATACTCTAAAATGAAAAACTTTCTTTTGAGGCCAAAAGTTCCCCGCTTAATACTATCTGGTGCTTCGTTGTACAGAATGTGCTCAGTAAATGACAGACGCAGTCGATACGATGAAAGTAACAATAAAAACTACCTGTGCGACATACCTATACAATCACACCTTGCAGTACTAATATAAAGAGCAATTAACCTAATTGACATATATAACCGAAAACCACCATTTCCCGGCCACTGATAAAAACAGTGCTATTAGATTGAAAAATTTATTACAAACAATATTTTTTTCTTTACAGTCATTCACAACAACAATTCTTAAGGTGAGGGTTAAATTGTTTTATGATTTTTGAACTATTTTTTCTCAATAACCGCAAAACGCACAGTTTTGATTTTTATGACAAAGATAAATTGAGCATTTTATTTTAAAAATCAAAAGAATAAAATGAAAATATTGATGTTTTTTTTCGTTAATATTATTCCTTTTTGTTGATAGAATAACCCCCTTTCGGGATGGAATACATATTATGAATCACCTTGTATTAACTATTTTTGATCCTTGCGCGGGAAACCTCATTTTCTTTTTTTTTTCAAAATGGCGAACAGAATCCCTATTTCAACTAAACGATATGTTTGCAACTGCCGTTTGGCTAATTATGTAGAAGTTGTGCTACAGGCAATTTTATTGCTGGCTACTTTGAATCGAACGACCTACGTTTGTCAAGCTACATGTCACATTACACCGTAAGCTCGTAACACATTATGCGTTACTATTATTTTATAATACCATGCAACCATCCATCGATACAAGCCCACCTAACAAGCTTTCAATAAATTCATCTAAATACAACTACAATCATTTAGCATTTGGATCCATAATGCCTTTATAAAGATAATGGATTCAAGTAATACCTATTAAACCTACTATAGTAACTTTAATGTATATACAAATTCATTTTATATAAACGGGAATTTTCACGTTAGTACTTGTAAGCTAAAATACGCACGTCGTCCATAAATGCGCATAATTTATATCGTTTTCATTGTTAATGCTGGACGCGACGTCATCGGTAATCCGACTATGAAAACTTAGGATTCCTTGTTTCGATGAATCGGTCATCGTGGTTCGACTATGGACTCGGACTACGTGGTCGTGGGATCTAGTTGTCCGCGCGGTTCGATCTAAGAATTTCACATAGTCCGATGGATGAAACTAAGCAGTCGAACCACGTGGCCGAGGCCTTAAGAAGGCCCGATGGGATGGAAACAGTCGGTGCCGTTCACTATTATTATACAAGTAGGTATACGGGTACGTGAAAATTCACGTTTATAGAGAACTAGCTTCCGCCCGCGTCTTCGATAGCATGGTACCTACATAAAAAGCCTATATGCCTATACCCTATTCTAGGTAAAGAACTATTTATATTCCAAGTTTCAACGAAATCGGCGTGATTGAATAATAAACATCCAAACATCCTCACAAACTTTCGCATTTATAATATTAGTAGGATGAATGATTATTCATATCTAAAGTATTTAGAAAGGGTCATACTGAGAACTTGGTGACTTGGTCAAATAAATTGTTACCTATTTAAAGATTTTTTTTAAACCAATAAAAAAATATTTAGAAGAACCATTGACGGTTTTTTCACCTAATATTCTCAAAAAAATATCTTTCTTCTTATGGTAAGTTAATGTGTTAACTAAGATCTATATACGACCGTATACGCTTCATTCCCCTAACGTTTTCTAAAATATAAATTATACTACACTATAATTACATGCTATTTACATTGCTCTATAAGAGCCGAGTTAAACTTAACAGATGAAGTAAACCTTCATTACAGCCAATGTTCACCAAAACATTAACCGGGCGTTCCACGGCTTAATTTATGCCAGTTTTCATACATTATTCGCCGTCGGATAATGTGTTGGCTGACACCAGCCTTTAGTTTATCTGATGAAGTCAATTTGGATGCTGTATGTATTTTACCTAAGATTACCAGGACAGCTTATAAAGAACCTTATTCCTTTGAGATAATATTACAAATAGTTGAGCACATAACCAAAATCCACTATTATACAAAGTCGGCGTTGAACTTTATTGTAAATATTTACAATTAGGTAACATTCGTATTCTTTGTAAAAATATTTTAATTTAACTATTTACAAGACTGCGTTTCTTTGAATTTATTAATTTCTAAGGAACTCGCAACGCAACACAAAAGGTTTAAATGTTTATTTCCTCAAAGGGCTACGTCAAAAGTTGGAACATTTGTGAAGATAAAATTATACTCCAACTTAACAATTCAGGGTGATATTTCCATGCATATAGATGTGGTGAACTTTTCTTTCGGGGTGTTGCAGTTACAATAATCAAAACACGCCCTTATTGCGTAAGTCCACTGAAAATTGTAATAGGCTTCATCTGTAAAATTTTCAGTTGAACGAAATTGCAGAATTTGATAGTTGATGCCGATAATGATTAGTGCACTACATACGCTAGGCAGCCGGTGGATCGTGATCTATAAATAACTAGCCTACGTGGTACCTACACAAAAAGTAGCCTATTTGCTGCTTCAGACTATAATCTATCTCTACACCAAATTTCATCCAAATCCGTTCGGCCGTTTGGGCGTGATTGAACAACAAACATCCAAACATCTAAACATCCAATATCCACACAAACTTTCGCATTTATAATATTATTAGGATGAAATTCCTCCTACAAGAACCATGATAGTTTACACTGAGTGAACGGATCGAGGACAAAAAGGTTTAGTGTACGGCGCGCGACATGGCATCTGAAATTTATTTCAAAATTATCCTTATATCTACTGAATAAAGTTAATTTAGAGATCGATTTTTAGGTGCTTGCGATATCGTTGAGCTATATTGTACATATCGAGCTATGCCACACTCCAAATTGACTTTCATCAGTTAACGTAAGGATCATTTTGAAAAAAAATCAAACATAGATTACATGATCTCACGCCGTTTGAATACGGCTTAGCGCGTTTTGACAATTGTTAACTGTCATTTCGGTAATCTAATGATTGCTTGGACAATCTAGCCGTGATGGTCACAATAAAACGAAATCCACCACGCAACATAAGAATCACGATACTCTAAGCCACTTCGTCCATGACGCTACGCAAAAGTGACGGAACTCATTAGAAACTAGAGTTGCGGACTGATTGGAAACTCTGACTCGTCCACGACGCTACTGGAATTTCCTGAAACTCAGTCACTCAGTACACGATTTTATGCAAACAAAGTTTTGAAAACGAAAATAATTAACATGACTTGTGATAATTCGAGCGATGACATGGAATTATTACTTCTCCAGTCACATATAGTTACTTTTTATTCGTTCATTTTTCATCAGTTTCTCGAAACCAGTCGCCTGGCGACCAGCATGTCGAGTCGCCAGGAGACTAGTTACAAACGCGTTCCTTTTGAGTAGCGTCGTGGACGGACGCGCATTGTAATACTAGTGATATCACAGTCAAGCTACTCATAAGTGACTACAGTTTCAGTCGCGTTCCTTTTGAGTCGCGCCGTGGACGAAGGGGCTAACTCTACTAAAAGTTCACTATACAAGTATTTAGTTTTCTACTAGTTCATACTACTTACTAGTCCGTACTATCGAGGACATAATCCACTTTCATCGACACGTGCGCCACCTATTGCTGTAGGATGCTCGCCAGTATCGGGAATGCGTTTATGTCGTCGATAGTACGGCTGTTCTAGTTTCGGATCCAGCCGGATGTGTGGAGGTAGTGGCGGATGGTGTGGTCTAGGTCGCTGTCGTTCGGAGGCCGCCGGAGTAGGACGCCCTTCATCGTGATGTACTGGGCTGGCTGGAGGCTGAGTGCGGTGCATAGCTGCGCAAACACGAATTGAACCCATCAGACAGCAATAAAAACACATTTTGTTATATTAATCCTACATCTTACTGATGCTATCTAGATATGAATGTGGATGGATGTAGGAGTAGAGGTAGGCCAAAGAAAAGATGGATGGACAGTGTGAAAGTGGATATGGTGAAGAAAGGTGAGGTGAGGTGAGTGCTGAGATGACGACTGATAGAAGACTATCTTACTGATGCAAAAGCATGCGTGTTTGTATATTTGATACAAAAAAACAGTTATAAAAGTTCTCGAATGGCCATTATTAACCGGACGACGCAGTGTTGGAAGGCCCCCCGATGGACCGACGACATTGTGAAAGTTGCGGATAGTCGGTGGATGGCGAAGGCTCAAGACCGTTCGTCATGGCAATTTTTGGGGGAGGCCTATGTTCAGCAGAGGACTTGATCAGACTGATGATGATGGTGATATTTGCTATCCTTTAGCTCCGTAAAGGCTGAACTGATTTTCATGAAATTTGTTATGCAGATAGCTTAAACCCTGAGAAAGAACATACTTTATCCGAGCACTGCGCGAGCGAAGCCGCAGGAGAAAGCTAGTTTAAATGTAAACCACTCGATTGACTGATGACTCGTTTTTGAAGGTCAGGCAAGGTGTCGGGAAGTCGGTGGATGGGAGCGTTTGTCGCAGCACTCTTTGGGCCTACCACCGTACCATCAACTTCGTTTTTTTTATAGGTGAAGTAAGTTGACAGTCTCAAAGATTTATGGTTCAAATTCGTGTAAAATAACGCTGACACGCTCGCATTTGAATGGCAATAAGACATGGTATGACAATGGTAGGACTCCTAGTTCTAACCACGACTTTCCACAACCGTCACGATGGCATCGGTTCATCGGGTGGGGGGGCCTTCCTACATTTACATGATATCCCGAGTGTCATCCGTTCAAAGGCCTTAGATCGGCATAGCAACTCTTCATAGTCAATGTTATATGGACGAGATAGATAGACATAGATATAATAGCACAACTGCGCAAATAACGACTAACAAGAGAATAGGCGATCATTTTATAAAATATGACGCAATACAACGTGTTGTCTAACTAATATCCCGAAAGGGGGGAAAATTGTCAAAGTAAAGGAAGTCATAAAACATCAGAGCACTTGACTTTGATTGAACTGATTTGGTCCCAAAACAGCTGATTGTTGCACAGTGTTTGTTCAATGAAATGACGATTTTCCAAACCAAACTAAGTTTATTGCTAACTGTGTGTTGAATAAGCCACATTCGATCTGGTTTAAATATTATGAATCACCTCGTATAATAGCTACCTCTAAAGTCTGAAAATGCGATTTCAATAGACCTTCGAATGTATCGTCGCAAATAGCTTTCCATAATGTATTTACAGAACATGTAAACATTTATCAAGCCGCGGGTTTTTTTTATAATTTTATACGGAGGCAAACAGGCTTACGGCCCTCCTGGTGGTAAGTGGTTACCGTCGCCTATTGACATCAGCAACACCTGGAGCATTGCTAATGCGTTGCCTGCCGAACCCCTCCCCCCCTAAAGAGCTCTGGCAACCCTACTCACCTCAGGAACACAACACTATTTGAAACAAATAATGTTATTCGGCTGCGATCTTCCGTAAGGCGGAGGTACCTTCCCAGGCGGGCTAGTCCAATTTAGAGCGAGAAAATCTCGCTGTGCCCTACCTCCGCCAAAAACCAGCAGGTTTGAACCAGCAGTAGCAAACAACATACCTGTATCTCGTTATTGGTCAGCAGATGCCTCGAGCAGACGGCGCTGCATGAGCTCTTTCTGGAGCATCCACATGCGGTACTTCCGTCCCGTGTGCACTTTGGGCTGGTGGAACTTGAGCCGCTTTCGCCGTCTCTGTTCATACAACATACACAATCATCACCACAGAATTGCACGAGAGGAGCCTCTAAGAGGCACTTTTGATTCTTTCACCGACCGAAGGTCATAGGCCCCTATCAGGATGGACATGGATCTTGTCTACCATTTATGGACTGTGACTGGCCTCATTGGTAGTAACTCTGCCTTCTGCGCTAGAGGTCGCGGGTTCGATTCCCGCACTGGACAAACATTTGTGTGATTAACACAGATGTTTGTTCTGTGTCTGGGTGTTATGTAAATATATATCTATTATGTATATCAGTCTCTGGGACCCATAGTACAGGCTATACCTAGTTTGGGATCAGTTGACCGTGTGTGATATGTCCGGAATATAGATTTGTATGAAAGTTAGCGTTGTGTCCAAACCAGACGTCCAGTATTTTGATTTTTATAATATCCCAGTTCAGTATTTTGTCTACCAACTTTGCAGCAGTCACTTCTCACAAGCTAATGTCATTTCCATACAATTTTATCTTTCAGCAGACGTGAACGCTAACAGAAAATGGATCTAGTCTAGACTATACCCCCTGGTCTCTACCTAATAGAATGACCAAGAAAGAATCGGTGACTGTACTGTGATTGAAACAATTAATTGTATGGGAGTAGCCAGACTGAGTAGCGAGTCTGCATTTATATGAGCTGTCTCATTAGTCACCGGTGAGTAGTGAAAAGTTAATAGCTTGACGGTTTTTGTAGGGGCGCTTTACGTGACACCATACAAAAACGGTAAGCCATTCTCTGTTGGTTCAGGGCGGGGCCAAAATTAATATTTGCTAAAACAAAAATAATAGCAGACAGACAATCGCCCGCTGCGCCACCGAGTTCGTCAATAACTCTCTGATATAATGACAGTGTAACATTTTTAATCAGTTTACCGGCATGGGCTCTTTTCAGGGCCACCATAACTCAACCTGGTCACTGACCAAAAAAGAATCAGTGACACGACAAGAAGAAGATCAGTTTACCTTTTTCTTAGCAGCTGCGAGCTGTTCAGCGTTGGATCTCTTGTCTGGATGGTGTCCGGGCACCCACTGCTGCCCTGGCGAAGACAACAGTTACACGGGATCAAACCCTACCATGTACACTAGATATAACGATAATAGTTACCTTTGCAAGGAGAGTCATAATGTATCTATCTCTACTAATGGAGCTTATTCTAGCAACAAAAATAAGGACAAATCAAGTTTTTCATATATTTTTAATTTTATTACCGATTTTCTCCATAGTAGCTGTTTTTGATTATTTAATTATCTTTTTCTAAAAATCTCAAATGAAAATAGCTTATTTTATTTTTGTTGTTAGTAAGTACGTGGTTTGCCTTTCGATTTAGCATACGTATGGAACACCTTGTAATCGGATCAAAGGTTAAAATTGCATTTACGCAACTGGTGGCAAGTCCATTGCCATTTATAGAAACAGAAACAGAAATCTTAATTGCAATATCAACTTATGTAACATAGTAGCAATTATAAAACGTACGAGAAGTTCGACATTAGGATTACTACCTAAAACATCTGAATAATTGAGTCTGATCTGAATTGATTTGACATCAAAACAAATTTTTGCATAGAGTTTTTCCAAAAGACTAGAACAATCTTTATTGCTAATAGGGTGTAGAATAAGCGCCTTATGGGATAGCATACATATGTATAACTGATCACCTGGTAGATGGTTTTAAAACACCGCACGAAGCGTAAGCATGGTTTATGAAGCATGAACTTCTAAAGACATGCATAAAATGCTTATGGAAATGAATGAACTTTAAAAACAAGTTGATACAAAACTGAATGACTTCAATTATAATTTGAGTTGGTCACTTTAATAAATAATATAAATTAAAATAAAATAATGAAGATGCCAATGTAAACACTACGCATAACGCCAAACTTCAGCTTTTTGTAAATACAAGGTCTTTTTATTTTATTAAGGTTTAGACTTTTATCCTCGTCCTACATTATACGTGGGCTCGGCACAAACATGTATTTTTCTTACATTACTCTCTATCAGCCGCTATCTCAGTACTCACTCCTTTTTCCCCCATATCATCTTATAAACAATCTATGTTTTTGGCCTACCTCTCTAATCCTATACATTCATAACTAACACTCTTCTCGTCACATTACATTGTTCCCTCTCACCATGAAATGCCTTCTTAGACATCTTCAATCTGATCGCCTGGAGATCAGTTTGGATGGATCCATGGGGATAAAAGTCATGAGCCTATTTTTTTTCGGGAAGTAATGGAGGAGCCTATTCTTCAGCCAGGGCCACCACGGCACCCTTAAACATCTTCAATCTGATTGCCTGGAGATCAGTGAGGATATTTACCATCATCATCTGTTGTTTGCGCAACATGTTTTTCTCTTCCACTCCCCTCTATCAGCCGTCATATAAGTATTCACTCCTTTCTTACTCATGTCGTCTTTCACACAATCTATCTAAATCACAATCTTCCCTTATATCCTTCCATCCTATATTGTGAGGATATTTACCATGGGGATAAAAGTCACGAGCCTATTTTTTTTTCGTGAATGTAGGCGTTACGCGCGCGTTGCTAGGCTAAAAGCAAGTACCAAGTAGCGAGGTCTCACGTCGACTTGCGGTCCGTTCGGGTGCTTGCGATGCGCCGCGTGCTGCTCGTAATGCGCGCACTCCTCCAGCCGCGTGACGCCCGCGAGACGGTATCTGTGGAGCTCAGCGAGCCGCACCCTGAGCTCACGCTCCCGCCAGAGCCCAGCGATCACCCCCGACTGCTCCGCTCGCCCGTAGAACTGTGAAGTCCAGCGCAGGCGTTCGGTGAACTCTCTGAGAAGGGAAATAGGGTTTATTGTCCTAGTAAAAAAAAATATTCTCAAAAAAAAAATTAGCTTCATGAGAAATTTCTATTATACTAGAATAGCATATAATAGTAGCCTATAGGTATGCTATTCTAGGTATAGAACTTTATCTAAGTATTCCAAGTTTAAACGAAATTGGTTGAGCCGTTACGGCGTGATTAAACAACAAACATCCAAACATCTAATCTTCGAAATATCCTCACAAACTTTCGCATTTATAATATTTGTAGGATAAACAGTACTTAACTATATTTAGGTGTAGTTAAACAGTTTGTATCTTCAGGTAGATAGGCACCTTAATTTATGTCGAAGTTTGATTTCGTCTACTCTTATTTATTGTATTTACCGAATTGTAATAAATGGATTGTATTAACCGAATAAAAAACGTTTGATTTGATTTGAGAGCCTATTTCAACATCTCTGATTATAATTAACATTACTTAGTGAGTGAAAATAGTTGTGAAAGTTGCCAGAAGTCGGTGGATGGTGAAGGCTCAAGACCGTTCGTCATTAAACTCTGGGGGAGGCCTTTATCCAGCAGTGGACTTGTACATGATGATGATGACATACTTTTTCTCTTTGGCAAGTTTCGCAAGCGCCTTGAGCTTGTTCCGTTGGTTGTTGAAGAAGAGAGACACAAGCTGGTAGTCCCGCACGAGGCGCTTTCTCCGCGTGCGCTCTCGCAACCGCCGGGTGTAGATGTCTACTTGGGATAGTTTTAGTGCTGAAACAATAAGATACCATATAAATAAATAAATATTACCGGACATATCACACACGGTCAACTGATCCCAAACTAGGCATAGCCTGTACTGTACTATGAGTACCAGCGACTGATATACATAATAGATACATATTTAACACCCAGACACAGAACAAACATCTGTGTTAATCACACAAATGTTTGTCCAGTGCGGGGATAACTTTTCTTTTGAGCCTCACCTAGTTCGATCGGCACCACACTGAAGCTTTAAATTCCATTTTGTGAAAAAGGATCATCGAAAAAAATTATAGGCACCAAGCCGTGTTTGTTGCCTGATTCTTCTAGGCTTGGTCGCGAGGAACAGGCATAGCTTCACCTAATTTCTAAGACGTTTCAAAGTGATCCTAGTGATTTTATTGAAATAAATGCCTTTTGACTTTGACTTTGACTTTGATCGAACCCGCGACCTCTAGCGCAGAAGGCAGAGTTACTACCAACTGAGCTATGAGGCCAGTCACTAAAGAAGAATAACTCCTATTCAATATCAAAGACAAAGTCAAAAGGTGTTTATCTCAACAAAATCTCTAGGATCACTTTGAACCGTTTTCATCATCATCAGCCTGTAGAAGTGGTCTCAAACGGTGAAGAAAAACAACGTGAGGAAAACGGCATTACACTGATTCTTCCACCGACGACGGTCATAGGCCCTTTTATAAGCAAAGTAGGTATGGGTATGGTTGGAAGAAGACAAAAATACGATGTATGAATTGCCTATTCTAGGCAAAGAACTCTACCTATTCCAAGTTTCATCGAAATCAATTGAGCCCTTACGGCGCGTCTGAATCACAAACATGTTAATTGGCTGCGATCTTCTGTAAGGCGGAGGTACCTCTCCAGGCGGGCTGCTCCAATTTAGAGCGAAAATCACAGTGCCCTAACTCCTAACAGTAATACAAATCATATTGGCCTTACCTATATCTAGCTCGTCATCTTCTGAGTTTAGGGAGAGTGTTGATATTAACTGTTCCGCTTCGTGATCATGCTCCTGAAACAATCAATGTATCATATAAAATAATCATTATTTTAAGCCATTTTGGCCTAGTGGGAGGTTCCCCGACTTTTGATCCGAAGATCGTGAGTTCGAACAACTTCCAATGAGTTTTACTTAAAGAGTTTAAGTGCGCTTGAAACGTGCTTAAACGGTGAAGCAAACATCGTGAGATCAGTAAGTATTATTAAAGCGGCGATAGTCATAGCCCTTTTCCGGGCCACCATACCTAAACCTGGCCCAGGGAGGCCTGCGCCGGCATCAGCGAGCTGCTGGCCTTCCTGGAGGACATCGGGTGGCTAGATTAGCAGCCTCCACCCGACACGCAAAAAGGGCCCACCTGCGGCCTAATTGCGGAAACTAGTCCACACACCAAGTACCAAGTAAGTAAGTAAGTACCTAAACCTGGTAACTGACCTAACTCAGGATGACCAAGAAAGAATCAATGTTACAACAAGCAAGCAAGCACCACTTTAATATGCAACAAGCATGATGTTTGTAATCAATGTGCAAATCCAGCAATTTTTAAAATAATTAACTGTTCATGAAATTAATAAATTTTAATGCATGGCAGCAATATGTGAATTTTCTGTGTACAATAAATATGTAAATAAATATTTACTACATGAGGAAAATAACATTGGGGCTGTGAAGTACAATAAATATTTTAGGTACTATTTTGAAAAAAAAAATCATGTCCTGTCAATAGGTACAGAGAAATTCTTATATTTTGTTATTAATAGCAACTCATCTATTAATGACCAAAAGGTTAGATGATAAAATGATAAGCGCATATTATTATCCTTTCCAAAATATCCATCCGAATCCATGTGGATATGGACATTGGTTTTATTTATATTTTACCCTAGGTTACTTTAAAGCAGTTGGATGTTTATCCTACTAATATTTTATATGCAAAAGTTTATGAGGATGTTTGGATGTTTGTTGTTCAATCACATGGTAACGGCTCAACCAATCCTATTGAAACTTGGAATAGTTAAAGTTCTTTACCTAGAATTGTATAGGCTTCATTTTATATAGGTACTGTGTGAGTGTATCAGAGTCGACATGTCTTATGGTACCTAAACACCCCGATCGGGAACAAAATATATTTGCAGATCATCCAGATATTTGTGAGTAAAACTTCTTGATGTTGCCCAGTAAATTTTAATTTTTTGGTATAGGAGCGTTTCAAGTGTAACTTACTCTTTCAAAATCGTCTCTATTGGGCATGTAACCCAATTGTGAGGCCTCATCCACTGTGACTGCGAGGTGTGGCAGTCGTGACACGGCGCTGGGACCCAGGGGGCCTTCGTCGCGATCTGCACAGTGCAAGGACGGACGCGTTGTGCCTTCTACATTGCCCCAGGTGGCTCGGCCAATGGCACCATCCAGGTATCTTGTAATGTATTCATCTTTCGCTTCTGTAATTTATTTGTTATCTTTAGTTACATAAATCAGTTTAAAAACAATTATGGTAGTTTATCAGACAGGATGATTAAAAAAATGAGATCTATAACATACCTTCTGGGGTCCGTGTTTCTACATGTTTTGCTATATCTTCCCAATTTCCAAATCCAAATTGTTCTATTGCATCTAGTAATCTAACTTCTTCATTGGCTGACCAACTACTACGTCCTAAAAATATTCCAAATGCTCCTGAGTCCTGAAAAACAAATGATTTGTTAATTAATATATTCCAGTTGCATGCTAGACATTATCAAGCAAAATTATATTCACTTACAACAAACTGATAGGAATGGTCATTTTTATGTTGTCCAATTTCAGCTCCAAGGGAAAAACACTGAAAATAAATTAGAAAACTGTGAGTTATCTTGGGTGTCTTTTGACAAATTTGAATTTTGCGCCAAAACAAATACACAGAAATGGCGGCCAAGCTACTTTACCTGCAAACAAATATCAAAATCCGGACATTCGGCACATTTTACTCGCACGCCACTAATTTCTTCTTGACAATAAGTACAATTATATTTGGCATAAAGATCTGTAAACGACATAACAGTGAATAAATTAAGTTTTTCGTTCAAATAATAAAGTTTTACGTTGGCAAACAAAACTCATTTACTCACCAGCCATTTTTATTTTTTGTTGGCCATCCATAGACAACAAATTGCACCCGTCTTTCCAAGCCAACCATAGAGTAATTTTGAAGCCAACCAAACGAAATAAAGGTTCCATAGATAAGAATACGAGATAATCAAGAACGTTAGGGGCGAACTACACTTGAACAAATATTTTTATCCAAATGTCAAAATGACATAATATTCGTAAATGTCAATGTTTCAATTTCTGGACGACATCTTCAATCTTCATTTCATTTTTCTATCTCCCTCCCTCCTCTCGCCATAAATTATCTCAATTTTCTCGCAGTTTCTCGCTCGCGCGTGTGTATTTTGTTTATTTTATTGTTCTACTTCTTGATTACATGATTTCTCTTAGCAAATAGATACTAGTTCGCATGTGAAAATCGTATATTCCTGGTTTTATTCCTATCTGTAGTTTAATTGTACAATCCGTAATGTAAATAAACCAGTGCAGAGTTGTTCATCTCCTTTCGACCATGAAAACCAGCAAACGCAGGCTGCAGGCCCTTACTGAAGGCTCCGATGGAATGCCCAACTACCTGAAAATGGATGATTCTGAGACTTCCATTCCACCAGTATTCAGGCTGCGTCTCCATGAATTATTTTCTCAGATTGAAAAGGAATTCGACCTTCTATACAATGAGAACTTGAACTGTGAGTATGAATAAATAATTAGCGAGCAGTAAATATTCGCTATTTTACTATGTTAACATTATGAATGAATCAATTGATGGAGTAGTTTTTTCTGATAATGTAGTGTACAATGGATTGTACATGTAGCATTTACATAACTTGTCTCTCACAGACAATGCATTCTATATACATTCCAGTCTTTGTACTCAAATAATCTGCAGCCTTAGAAAAGTTTGTAAGCCTGGTAAGGTTGATGCATGATGAACATTGAAGGATACAGGATAATTTTTAATGAAGTAGGTAGTATAGTTACAAATTGCAATGCAATATCCGGTATTTTGCTATTATACACAACTGCTATTAATTATGACCATTAAAAAAAAAAAATGTTATTTTTAAACTGTTGTCTGTGATGACATATGGTACTGTGACTTGCTTGCTATCAGCAGTGGACAGCAGTAGACTTCTACAGGCTAATGATGATACTAAAACAAACCATATTTATATTAATTCTACATCTTTAAATGTTTTCTTTCAGTACAAGAAAAAATAGACATACTTAGTGAAAAGCTAGAAAGAGAAAGCTATATTGGAGACAAACCAAACTTGGACTACATTGAATTTGATGCAACAGGAAAAAACTCTAAAGTAAAATGTAAGTGTGGGCTTCCGCATGAGGCTTCACTTTCTTGGTACCTGGATAATATTTTCCTTATAATATACGTAGCTGGCCCATGTGTCTCTCAGGCTCTTTAACTATACCCATGCACCATATCACTATCTATTGCTCTGTTACTAATATTATAAATGCAAAAGTTTGTAAAGATGTGTGAATGGGAAGATGTTTGTTACTCACTCATGCTGTGAATGCTGAACAGATTGTAATGAAATATGGCATGTATGTAGTAAATAGCCTGAATTACATATAGGCTACTTTTTATCTGGATACCAGGCGAGATGCAGAAGAAGCAGAAGCTAGTGAAAATAATACAATTAATTTTAAAAAATCATATCAATGTAAACTGTTTTGATGATTGTTTCAAGTTTTTCTCCATTTTACAGTATCTCAAAGCAACTCCCAAAAGGTAAAAGCGAGTCACAAGTTACGAGTGCAGACAAGTAAGATAGTGTCCAGCTTCAAGGCTCCTTCGTACAGCTGCCAGCTGGTCAGGGAGTTCACTGGTCACAAGGATGGTATCTGGGATGTGACATCTGCAAGACCTGGGCAAGCGCTTATTGGAACTGCCTCTGCCGGTAAGAAATACTATTATTTAACCCCAAACTGGGGGAGAAACCCAGTTCAGCAATTTCCCTTTTTTCCCCTTTAAGTATTTAAATGTAGCTTTTAGATTGTTTATTTTATTTTTGTTTTATTTTTTCCTTTCTGTATATCTATATATCCTTTAATTTCCATAGTTAGGTACCTAGTTTATTTATTTTTGAATGTATAAATCTCTTTTAGTCCCTAGGTCGGGCACTGGAAATTGCGACACAGTCTATACTTCTGCAATTTCCAGTATTCCAAATTGTATCCTGTATCCATGTATTTACGTTCAAATAAATAAATAATAATAATAATAATAATAGTATCATGGTAGGTAGTCATATGTTTAAGTTTAAAAAAAAAAAAAAAACTTGGGGTTAAATAATAGTATTTACCTCTTAGATTTCCAGGAAATCAGATACTTAAGATGTCTAAAGGGGGTAGACAGAGGTTCATTCAAAATATAAAATTCGGCACATGCCCATATTTCACAGCAGTGAGTATTCTGTGACAGGTTGCAAGCCTATCGCCGCTTATGAATATACTTGTTGGTTGCCTTGCGATATTTTCGGTGATCATTTTAATGAATGCGCACTTTAATTAATCAAATAGAAAATCAATGTGATCGCCAGGTGCATGACTGAGATTCGTACCCATGACCTTGGAATCGAGGGTCGTTATATAGTGGTTGGCTTATATTTTAATAACCTTTTAATCAATAACAAATATACATATTATTCGACCTTGCTTGCTTTCGTGTCACTGATTCTTGGACACCTGTATTTTTTCAGTAACCAGGTTGAGGTATGGTGGCCCTGAAAAGGGCCCATGACCGTCGGTGAAAGAATCAGTGTAGTGAAAGGTTTAAAGTGTGCCTCCTAGAGGCTCCTTTTGTGCACAGATGCTATAGAATGACGTTTTTAATGGACCGAATGGAACATGCATTGTTGCATGACCGGGATTCGAAACCAACGCACATTGCATTGGTAGGCGGGGTCACTGCAACCACACCATCATTCAACAACTGATTGCAAGAGAAAATAACAAAATAACTTTCTTTCCACAGATCACACAGCATGCGTTTGGAGTGTGGAGTGGGCTAAATGCCTTCTCCAGTACACAGGGCATGCGGGCTCTGTCAACTCTATAAAGTTCCATCCAAACAGAGACATCGCAATCACCAGCAGTGGTGATAATACTGCGCATGTGTGGCAGGCCGCTGTTAATTGGGACTTGCCGGTATGTATCCCTAATTTACGATAACTTATTGATATGAAATCAGCTTCCAGTAACATCTACTGAGGGTTCACTTTTCATTTCAATTTACTTATTTGCAATTACAAAAAGAAATTATAACTTATGTACCTACTTAGGTGCAGCAACTTTGCACCCATGATTGTTACCTAGTTAAACTGATACCAGATTAACTGTTGCAAAATGGCCAACTCAGGTTGTGCAGATTGTAAAAACCTGGATATTATAAAAGGAATTCGCATTATTTAAAAGACAATTTTACCACAGACAAAAATACCCAATAAAAGTTAGTATTTTGATGATTATTGATGGTTCTTCGCTCGCTCTATCAGCCCTCAAATGTCAAATTCAAAATTAACTTTATCCAGTAGATCTAAGGATCATTTTGAAATACATTTTAAATGACATATCGCACGCAGTATGAACACGGCTTGAGACAGAGTAATCAACACTCAATGCATTTGTAAGTCAACTAATATTTTATTTCTGCATTCCAGCGTGGCCAATCATCCGAAGAGGAATTAGAAGTCGGCGGCGAGGAAAGCCTGGGCGAAGGCGGAGACCGTCCAGAAGTTCTACGCACACCACTCACAGAGCTAGTCGGCCATCAAGGCGTGGTGGTCGCCGCTGATTGGCTGACCGGCGGCGATCACGTCATCACAGCTTCCTGGGATAGGACGGCGAACTTGTATGACGTTGAGACCGGAGACTGCTTGCAAATCCTCACCGGTAAAAAGTAGTTTTAGTTTGTCTAGGGCTAACAAGTGTTATGTGACTTCTATAAAGCCTTGTTAGCCTAGTGGGAGGTACCTCGATTTTCAATCTAAAGGTTATGTGTTCCTGTCACAGCCTTGCTCCAATAGGTCCTTTTATTTGAAAAATTTACCAATCTCTCAATGTAGATAAGGCCTACTAGGCCGAGAGAGTCGTGTAGGAGGTGGAAAGCCTACTCCGACACTACAGCGTCACGTAAAAAGTTCCACCTACAGCTGGATAAATCATCTAGAATAGATGTTATCAGGCCTTACTTTCGCGTCTTCTGATGCTGAACTCAATTTGACACCCAAAAGATGACCTCGCGGTTTATCGGAGTATTCGCGAATAGCGTTCTGGGACCCAAACCATGATCTATTCGTATTGTATTATTTAAGAGGATTACTCTTATTTATAATCAGTCACTAATTTTATGGGCTCGACAACGTACCCTGTCCTTTTCTAACGTAAACCAAAAAAGAGGCGGACGTTCTTCTATCGAGCCTATAAAGTTATTGAGTGATTGATGTATAAGAGGGTTGAGGTCTAAGAGGCGCACTTTAATCCTTTCACTACACTGACTCTTTCACCGACGGCCATAGGCCCTTTTCAGGGCCACCATACCTCAACCTGGTCACTGACCTAATGTAGGATGACCAAGAAAGAATCAGTGACACGGCAAGCAAGCAAGAGGGTTGATATTTTGCAGGTCACGACCACGAGTTGACGCATGCATCAGCCCACCACAGTTCCCGATTGGTGGTTACAGCGTCCAGAGATACGACATTCCGGTTGTGGGATTTCCGTGAACCAATCCACTCTGTTTCAGTATTTCAAGGGCACACTGAGTGAGTAACTTTTTAATTCGCTCGACTTTTATGTCGAAGAAGTACACAAATAGTAACAGTACGAACAATAGTAACACTGTCAAGCCAAAATATACACACAACAATCATTATTTTTTAATTCATATGGCCCGCTTGGTGGAAAATGGTTACCATAGCCTATGAACGCTTGCCAGAGGCATCACGCAAGCACTGCCGACCCCGAGATACGGTGGTAAGTCTCAAGTGCTTGTAATTTTGCCGGTTACCTTACCCTTCAAGCATGCAAGCATTCCTGCTAGGGGGTAGAATTTATGTGCAATGTGTGGCTGTGTGTGTGACACTCTTTGGGAGAGGCCTATGTCCAGCGGTGGACTAACTCAGGCTGATGATGATGAAGGTGGCTGTACTTTCCCAGACGGACCCTGCACAAAGATCCCTCCTGCTCATAAATTTAGTGTTTTTTTTCTTTATAGGAGCGTCACGTCAGCTGTGTTCACCAGTGAAGATAAAGTAGTATCAGGATCTGACGATCGCTCCGTCAAGGTAAGTCTATCTAACAGAAAAATAGGCTCGCAACTGTAATCCCTAGTCATCGTAGATGTTTCGAGCGAGTGTTAAGGCGCACATACCTTTTTCGAGTAGAAAAATCCATTCCTACCGCTCTGGCCAAATGGCTCAAGATATTTGTAAGCAGAAGCAAATTTTATTTATTTAACAATCAACTTAGGATCATCAGACACACACAAATTAGAAATACACTCTAAAATCCAAAAATAATTACAATTAATTTAATAATAATTATAATAATATGCCCTCAATGTTTAATAAATATGTCAGATAGGTAGATGTGTAATGTCAAACAGAATATAAAAAGAGACGTTTCATCAATATATGGAGCCTGGGCCTGCACTGTGTACACAACTCTAAAATATGGCTAAGCAATAAAGTAAACGTATTTAATTGGTTATTTTATTTAAATTGACTTCGTTCTAAGGTACATTAAGATTTTCTTCGACAAAGAGAGCAACACACAGCGCTACAAAAATATGGCGGATGGACGTGCGTGAAATGTCATTTTGACAACCTACATTTATCTGACATTGTGCATTCCAAAATTTAGATTACAAAAAGTAAATGGGTCTTTTATGGGGAATATGGTAAGATTTTATAATAAACTTCCGGTAAACGCGACGCAACTTCCTATTAGAAGATTTAAAGTGTACATAAAGAATAATCTTATTAAGAAAGCGTACTATAAACTAAATGATTATTTAAATGATAAAACCGCATGGCCTGAAGTCGCTCTGCCCCTCGACAGCTAAAATGCCATTTTGCAGTGTCTTTACAGTTTTTGCTTGCATCATATTTTAAGTATTATTTAATTATATAGGCATTAGGTACATATTTCATCAAGTGTAGCGTGTGCTGCCCTTAGATCATTTGTTGAAGCTCACATTTGTCTTCATTTTTTTCACATTTTTATAAGCTCTTATTTATTAAGGATTATAATTAGATTACTTTTCTCTTGAGCCTCACCTAGTTCGATCGGCACCACACTGAAGCTTTAAATTCCATTTTGTGAAAAAGGATCATCGAAAAAAATGATAGGCACCAAGCCGTGTTTGTTGCCTGATTCTTCTAGGCTTGGTCGCGAGGAACAGGCATAGCTTCATCTAGTTTCTAAGACGTTTCAAAGTGATCCTAGTGATTTTATTGAAATAAATGCCTTTTGACTTTGACTTTGACTTTGACAAAACAAAAACATCAAATCAAACAACATGACATGAAAAATATGTCAATGTCATGTCAAACGCCAATTATAAACCAACATGGCGGCCTTCAAATAGTGTTCACATAGTAAAAAACTTACCAGAAGAACTATTCTTGTACCATCGCATTTGTCTTCAAATTAATGAAATTGTATTTTTCTTGTAATCTCCTATTTTTTCCTAATTTTTCTATGTAGTGTACATGGACCAGGCCCAGAATGAAATGACTCCTTTCAGAATTAAACATTAAATTCATTTTTTTATAATTTATATAAAAAATTGTATGTACCTGTATGTCATATTTATCATGGAACAGTTATAAAGGTATTTACAATCAAACCTACGACGTAACGAAAACACGTAGAATATTATTGGAGCTGGCCCGTGCCCTTCGCAGCAAGGATGTGCACCGCTTGCGCATGGTGCTGAAGAAGCAGTCGACGCGCGCCTTATAGCTGCCCTCGACTTTGCTCTGCGGTATCCGAACAAGGCATACTTAGCTGGATGGAACATGCCCTCCAATGTATTATTATAACGGTAGTGATGGAATTGACGTCAGGGTTGAGATCTGCGTTCCTATTTCGCTCACTCAATGGTACCCCTGGTATTACCTAGTTCCTTAAAATATGTTTTACTGCTCATCCGACTGGCACTGATGATGCCAAATTTAATTGAAATCGCTGTATTGTATCATTTAATAAGAAGACAGTTCCTCTGAAAAAATGTATCCTACTAGGCTTTAACAGTATCGTGGTAGGTAGTCATGTGATTAAGTTTTATGTAGTTTGTTCCTAACATTTTCTTTTATAATAAATCAAAAGTAGAAACCTATTATTAGCCTTTCTATCTAGCTATAGCGTTTAATCTCACGTTTGTTACGCCGTTGGTTTCTCTAATAAATAAAATAAAAAATAACTAATGGTTCGCCCCGAACTGAGATCTCGCGATGTCTGATAAAAGTTTGTGCTTCGATGATCGTTGAGGCACAATTAAGCTAAACTTTGAAAGATCCCACCTTTAGCATGTTCTTACTAATAACCAATCTTACCTGAACTACGAAGTCATTGAAACTTTACCAAATGAGAGCTCACTTTATATTGGTTCTAACATTACTATTTTCGTTGTATCAATTTGATTTCATATGACACCCCATTTCGTGTATTTGTATTACTTTTGGCCGGTTTAACTCACATTCATACCAACAAATCTTGATAGTATAACCTGTTTACCTACTAAATTCCATGCAGATCGGATTGATGGTTCGAAAGTTATGCTCCAACAAACAAACATACAACGCCGATTCGTCCAAGTTGTTTGATAGATCTTCTTCAGATCAATTTTATTATGATTTTATTCCCCAGGTGTGGGATGTACGCAACATGCGATCAGCGCTCGCTACCATCAGATCAGACTCGTCTGTGAATCGCGTGGGAGTGAGCAGCGGTGGCATCATCGCCATCCCTCACGATAACCGCCAAGTGAGGCTGTTCGACTTGCAAGGGCAGCGGCTGGCGCGTCTTCCTCGCTCTAGCAGACAGGTTAGCATAAAATATCATGCCTGCTTGAAGTATCACTGGTACTATCTTGGTCATCCTATAAGGTCAGGGCAAGTTGAGGTATGGAAGTCCTGGAAAGGTCTAATGACCGTTGGTGATAGGATTAAAATGCGCCTCTTAGAGGCTCTCTTCATGCTATGCCAAACATCAGAAGGAGTCTCTATTCTAGGACATGCCAGTTTCCTCACGATGTGTCCTGAGCACTAGAATAGCGCACATAAATTTTTCTATTAGTAATCCACCACTATACTCCAGAAAATTCATTGAATACTGAGAAACAAACCATGAACATTCATGTTGATTTGTACCTACCTACCTACCTACTACTAGATACTTATTAGGTATGTAATATTAACGTACGCAACGTAATATTTTGTTGTTAGGGACAAATAAATGCTCCTTCTTTCTTTCACCCATTTTTCTTACCCCGAGAAGGCTTCGGCTTTCTTATCCTCTCGCATCATATCAGAATTACCCTTGAACCGCAAGTAAAGATTAACAAACATCCACAGACACTTTCACAATCATTAATTTTATAACGTTAATAAAAGTTGATGAGTTTTTGTTGTGTTTTTCAGGGTCACCGCCGCATGGTAACATCAGTCGCTTGGGCCGAGGACATATCACCGAATATAAACTTCTTCAGTTGTGGCTTCGACAGACGGATTCTCGGCTGGTCCATCCAGCCTTCTAAGGAAAATTAAATGCACGTAAGATCCGACTAGATAATTTTATAGAGCAAAGTGATTATGGACTTTCCGCCCCAATAATAGAGTCGACTTTGAATATAACTGATTTACTTAGTTAGGGTTCCAATTGCTTTTTAGATCACAATCAAGGTACTGTTTGTTGTTTATAACTTAATTTTTAAACTGAGTTTCAAGCATATAATGTCAAGTGACATCTACTTAATAAATAAATGTTTTTATAAAGCTATTAATGTTTTGAACTATGCTTTAGTGACAGACCTCAAAGCTCAGTCGGTAGTAACTCTACCTTCTGCGCTAGAGGTCGCGGGTTCAATACCCGCACTGGACAAACATTTGTGTTATTAAAACAGATGTTGGTTCTGTGTCTGGTTCTGTGGTGTTGAATATTTATCTATTATTTATATCAGTCTCTGGTACTCATAGTACAGGCTATGCCTAGTTTGAGATCAGTTGACCGTGTGTGGTATTTCCGGAATATTTATTATTATAATTATTCAGTGTGAAATAATTTTATTTTCAATGAAAATTTATGGTTTTCCTTGAATTGTAGCACAAACTAACAGCTTGATTAAGTATTATTATAACTATGTAATGTTGTTGGTTTGGTGTAGATGTTTTAATTTATTTTGTGCATTCAATAATATTAATATTGGATATTAAAGGATTAAAGTAACTTAATTATGTATTTTCATTATTTAAGTTATTGTATTGCGCCAGAAGGATTTTAATTATTGTTAAATTAATAATATAAATAGTGAAATATGTATAGTCCTCAGATTTGTTGTAAATGCTTATTCACTGACTTTCATTTAACACTACTTTAAGACATTTAGTGAATATGTAGTTCGTGGAAACTACAATTCATGGTTATGCTAATATACTTAGATGTTTCTACTCATTGTAATTTATAGATATTAAATAACGATAAAAAAAAACAATATCATTACGAAATTGTGATTAGCATTCTATATTATTATATGCTTATAATCATAAGTTAAAATGTCAAGAAAATATTAATGAATAACGCTGACACCGCACAACCTCGGCACTTAATATCTCGAAATATACATTAGAACGAATACCAGCAGGCGCATTCTGTAAAGACATTTCGAACCTCGAAGAGCTAAATCCGCGGTAACTTTCACGTATTTTGTAGAACTGGAAAACTCCTGTGTCGCCAGACTGACGTGACTTTCGAGTGAGTTCTGTCACTTGTTTGAATTCGAGTTCAAGTTCGAATTCGAACTTTTACAGAATAGCTTAGCTGATTATGTTCGTTTGACTGTTCCAGTTCCAGTTCCAGAAAAGTTTGCTCTGATATTTTAAAGAACTACGTGACATATCTTTAGATGTACCAAAAATAACCGAATGATTCAACTAGTCAGTGTGAATTGATATAACCAAAGAATTATCTGTAACCCAGTCTATCACATACATCGAGAACAAACGAACAAGGAATCAAATTTGTATTTTAATGTACATAAATATAGGGTAACATATCAGTTGTATTTAAATTGTTTGCTCCTTGGGTTCCATAGCCCGAAACTCCTATCATATAACACCAATTGTGTAAAACATTGTGCGAAGTGACAAAGGGGAAAGTAACACTCAGTATTACCTACAGACAAAACATCTAGTAATTCTTGACTAGCTGGGTCCAGAGGCCCGAGTGCGAAATGTTCGTGAGTTACTCACTTGTCATTGGTGAGTGGTGAAAAGTGAATAGCGTACCGTTTTTGTATGGTGTCACGTGAAGCGACCCTACAAAAATCGCCTAGCTATTAACTGTTCACCACTCACAGGTGACTAGTGAGATAGCTTATTTAAATACGGGACTCTCTACTCAGACTGACTCAGTTCTCGGTCGGTCTAGACCCGGCATTCGATCAGCTCGTGGTCACCATGTAGATAGATGGGTGGCCGTGGCATCAGCCGCAGAGTGTTTTCATGTTTGAGCTGTCCCGGCTGTGGTAGTCATTAAGCCATGACTGACGCCTTTGGGCGGCCTAAAACCCCATCACCGAAGTAGGCCACTAGCTCATACTAACCTATTTTATCTAGAAACAGTGTTACAGAATGGGACATTTAAGTGCAGGTACTCAGACAACGGGAACCTATCCTTCTCAATTATAAGTGCGAAAGTTTGTGAGGATGTTTGGATTATGTTGTTCAATCATGGAATTGATAAAGTTCTTTACCTAGAATAGCATGAAGGTACTTTCCATGTAGGTAGCATGCGAGCGAAGCCGCGGGTGGAAGCTAGTCTCTAATAAAAATTTTCTGCCATCTTGGGTCTATGCACCGAAACGTTCGACAGACAGTAGTAGAGATTGACGATCTCTACCACTGTCTGTCGTAATCTCGGGCGGAAACTCGTGACATTTTGTCGAATGTTCCCGACCTCTCGGCATTTGGGATAGTATATCTACCTATGTACGCCATAAAATAGTAATACTATGCCCAACGCAGTTTTATAGTAAATTGTTGTAATAGTAAAGGACTACTACAATACTTTTTTTTCTTTAGGTACCACTTGTTTCTCCAGATTTATTGAAAAGTTATTTTGTTTATAATCATTAATTTTGTTTATTTATTATTGGGCTTATTAAAGGGTATCATTATTTTGTAATTTATGTAGTAGGTACCTACCTAAATCATTAGAGATAGAATGATCTGACTATTTTTGTTATTCCGAATGTGATAAGAAATAAATGATTTTAATTATTATGATGAATTACATTCTTTGTATTTTGTTTTACCTAGTACCCTTGCTAGTAATAATAAGTCTATGCTAGTAGGTACCATTCATAAAAACAATTCATTGCTTGAAATCAGAATTTCAAGCAAACCTGACTAGCGACTACAGCGCCAGACATCTGAAATGTGAATGTGAAAAAGTTTGAGCACAGGCACTTCGGCACATTTGCAAACATTTGAATGCAGCGCAAATCCAAGAGAATTTTAACACTACCTACGCACCTACGCGCAAATCCTACAAGCCTACTCATATTGTAAATCCGAAAAGAGACGTTTCATCAATATATGGAGCCTGGGCCTGCACTGTGTACACTACTCTAAAATATGGCTAAGCAATAAAGTAAACGTATTTAATTGGTTATTTTATTTAAATTGACTTCGTTCTAAGGTACACTAAGATTTTCTTCGACAAAGAGAGCAACACACAGCGCTACAAAAATATGGCGGATGGACGTGTGTGGAATGTTATTTTGACAACCTACATTTATCTGACAAAACAAAAACATCAAATCAAACAACATGACATGAAAAATATGTCAATGTCATGTCAAACGCCACTTATAAACCAAGATGGCGGCCTTCAAATAGTAAAAAACTTACCAGAAGAACTAATCTTGTACCATCGCATTTGTCTTCAAATTAATGAAATTGTATTTTTCTTGTAATCTCCTATTTTTTTCTAATTTTTCTATGTAGTGTACATGGACCAGGCCCAGAATGAAATGGCTCCTTTGTGAGGATGTTTGTTGTTGATTCACGCCGTAGCGGCTCAATTGATTTCGTTTAAACTTGGAATAGATAAAATAATTTTACCCAGAATAGCATAAAGAGGCTGCTTTTTTATGTAGGTAGGTACCACGCGACCGAAGCCGCGGGCGGAAGCTAGTCCTACTTCCTACTAATATTATAAATGCGAAAGTTGGAGGATGTTTTAAGTTTGGATGTTTTAAATTTGAGCAGCCCGCCTGGTACCTCCGCCTTACAGAATATCGCAGCCAAATAACATTACTTGTTTCAAATAGTGTTGTGTTCCTGCGGTGAATAAGGTTGCCAGAGCTCTTTAGGGGGGGGAGGGGATTCGGGGTCGGCAACGCGTGCGTGATCCCTCTGGTATTGCAAACGCTTATAGGCTACGGTAACCGCTTACCAACAGGTGGGACGTATGCTTGTTTGCCACCTTAGTTGTTTAAAAAACAAGTGTTTTTTGTTCAATGACGCCGTCACGGCTCAACCGATTTCGTTGAAATTTGTAGGGACCCTGTAAGTGTGAATGATACTTGAGCCATGAGTTTTGGATGGAAGCGAGAAGTATGAACTTTAGTTACTAAGCGACCTCGAACAAGTGTGTACGTATCCTAAAAATAGAATAAACTTTTATATCAAATTTATGTGGTATTTAGTAACTCCCAGTGCAAACTTAGAACTTTAATATAAGTAGGATAAAAGAACTTATAATTGGTGACCCCGTGAACAATTTGAACAATAAAGTGAAATAAAGTTTGCATTGGTTTCATAGACAGTTTTTATAAAAGTGTAAGTAAATAAAGTGAAAAATGAATGACCAACCGATATTTTTTGAGAGCAGTGACAAGGTACTGCAAAGTGACGGGACAACTGAAAATATGTCTCAATTAGCTGCAATCACAGTTTCTTCCCGCATACCAGACTTTTGGAGCGAAATGCCTAGATTGTGGTTCGCTCAGGTTGAGAGTATTCTAGCGTCGCAAAAACAAAGTGATGAGACCAAATACAATCTGGTCGTTGCGAAAATGGGACGCGAAGCACTTCAACAAGTAAGTGATATTCTCATATCTCCACCCGAAAACCACAAGTACCAAGTTTTGAAAGAGCGGCTACTACAAGTCTATGAAGAGAGCGCTGAAATGCAATTCCAAAGATTAGTAGGTGAGATAGAATTGGGATCTCAAAAGCCATCCCAATTACTACGACGTATGCGAGATTTGGGCAGAAATGCAAAGGCGTCAGATCAAACTCTGCATAGTTTATGGCTTGCGCGACTTCCAGCGAATGTTCGAGCGGTACTTACTGTAAGTCAAGACCAGGACTTAGAAAATTTAGCTAGAATAGCGGACAAGATTATAGAAAATATTCGTGGAAGTGAGATAGCTGAAGTTAGTACCAACTCTACCAGCAGCAGCCAGTTTCCTATAGCGGAAGTTCTAGCGCAGATGCACAAACTCAATATGGAAGTGGCATCTCTTCGTGAGGAAGTGCAACAACATCGTCGCAGTTCTTTTCGACGAGGAAATAATCGTGGTCGTGGCGATTTTAGGAGCAATTCAAGACCAAGATCCAAGTCAAGGACAAGGGATGACCCGAACTGGTTATGCAAATGGCATTATAGATATAGAAACAAGGCAAGGGAGTGCGAAAAGCCTTGCGCTTGGATATCGCCAGCGGAAAACTAATGGAGGTACAGTCTGTCGCGATGGGAGATTTTGTACCAGGAAAAAACCATCGCCTAAGTGTTTTTGATAGGGAAAGTGGTATAAAATTTTTAGTAGATACGGGTGCAAACGTATCTGTCATTCCAGTGTCGGTGAAGCAAAAACTATCGGGTGAGTGCACTAACTATAAACTATATGCAGCCAACAGTAGTGAGATTAAAACCTACGGTACTAAGACTTTTAACTTAAATTTAAGATTGCGTCGTCCTTACCGTTGGACATTTATTATTGCGGATGTAAATCAAGCTATACTAGGTGCTGATTTTTTGGAACATCATAATTTGTTAGTAGATTTAAGAGCGCGTAAACTAATTGATAAGACGACTAATTTGAAAACTTTTGGAAAAATTGTAGAAACGAATGATTACTCTGTTAGCACAGTAGACATTAATCATCCATTTCTAGATTTATTGTCTGAATTTTCTGATATCACTAAGCCCGTGTCATTTAATGATTTAGACCGAATATCTAGCAACGATGTATATCATCACATCGAAACGACAGGCAAACCCGTGTACGCACGAGCGCGACCTCTTCCGCCGGATAGATACCACAAGGTAAAAGAGGAATTTAGGTTAATGCAGGAAATGGGAATATGCAGACCGTCTAAGAGTGAGTGGGCCAGTCCACTGCACATAGTAACTAAAAAAAATGGAAATATTCGACCAGTAGGTGATTATAGACGTTTAAACGCTATAACCAAGCCGGACCGATACCCTGTACCGAGACTTCATGATTTTACTTACATTCTGGCAGGTAAAAAGATTTTTACAAAAATTGACATAAATAGAGCTTATCATTACGTGAAGGTAGCACCTGAGGATATTGCCAAAACAGCCGTAATCACGCCATTCGGATTGATGGAGTATATTCGTATGAATTTTGGACTCAAAAATTCTAGTCAAACATTCCAGAGATTTATGAATAACGATGTGCTAAAAGGATTAGATTTTTTATTCAATTTTATTGATGATGTAATAATTGCTAGTGACGACATTGAACAACATAAAATGCATTTACGAAAGGTATTTGAACGATTTCAGAAATTCGGTATTACTATAAATCAAGAAAAGTGTGAGTTTGGTAAGTCCAAAATTGAATTTTTGGGTTATGAAGTTTCAATCGACGGAATTCGACCCCTGGACCATAAGGTCAAGGCCATAGTAGAATTTCCTCGACCGGAAACTATTGAACAATTAAGACGATTTTTAGGAATGATCAATTTTTATAGAGCAAACATACCCAAAGCTACTAATTATCAAATCATTTTGAACGAATATTTAAAAAATTCGAAGAAAAATGATAAGACAAAAATTGTATGGACGGACAAAGCGATGGAAGCGTTTGAACAGTGTAAAGTGAGCCTTAAAAACGCAGTAATTATATCTCATCCCGTGCCCAATGTGCCGTTATCTCTGATGACGGACGCGTCTGATAAATGTGCAGGGGGAGTTTTACAACAATGGGTAGAAAATGCATGGTTACCATTAGGATATTTTTCAAAGAAGTTTACAAACGCTCAACAAAAGTATTCTACGTATGATAGAGAATTAACAGCAATTTTTATGGCAGTTAAACATTTTCGATTTCTTTTCGAAGGTCGTGAATTAATCATTTTCACGGACCATAAGCCATTGACATATGCAATGAAAAAGGTGGAAAGTAACAGCGAAACACCCAGACGTACAAGACAGCTATTATTCATAAGCGAATTTACAACGGATATAAGGTACATAAAGGCCGAAAGCAACAACGTAGCTGACGCGTTATCGAGAGTTGAAACAATATGCTATCCTACGTCCATTGATTACACAGAATTAGCATCAGCTCAGGAATGCGATTTGGAATTGTCAAAATTATTAAGTGAAAAGAATGATAATATTTCTCTAAAGAAAATTTTCATTCCCGGTAGCGATAGAATGATATACTGCGAAAATTCAACTAGTGTATGTAGACCGTATTTACCTGAAAGTTACAGAAAATTAGCATTCAAATCAGTTCATGAATCTAGTCATCCAGGTATTAGAGCAACGCGAAAAATGATAGCGCAACGATTCTTTTGGTCAGGTATGAATCGCGATGTTAATCAGTGGGCAAAAACATGTATACAATGCCAGAAATCGAAAGTAGGAAGACACACTGTATCTGAATTACAGCAGTATCCTGTAGCCAAGCGATTGTCACATGTTCACATTGATATTGTAGGACCGTTACCACCCACGAAGGAAAATTATAGATATCTAATAACAATGATAGACAGATTTACACGATGGCCAGAAGCTATTCCTGTTAGCGAAATAACAGCGGAAATTGTCGCAAAGGTATTTTATGAAAATTGGGTTACACGATTTGGCATTCCCGAACGTTTAACTAGTGACCAAGGTCGGCAATTTGAAAGCAATTTGTTTTGTGAACTTTTAAAGAGAATAGGTATAAAAAAGAGTAGGAGTAGTCCTTATCGACCACAGAGTAACGGAATAGTCGAACGTTGGCATAGGAGCATGAAACAGGCTTTAACAGCGCGACTTATGAACAATACATCATGGAGTGACGAATTACCTACAGTCCTACTTGGTTTACGTGCGGTAGGTAGAAGCGATAATGGCGTAAGTCCCTCAGAATATGTTTACGGTACAACTCTTCGTTTACCTGGTGATTTTTATGATATCTCAGATAATCGAAGCGTTGGAGAACATGTATTTTTAGATCAGTTAAGAAATCATATAAATAATTTGAAACCAGTTTCGCGAAAATTACGGGATTCACGCACATTATTCGTACATAGTGAGTTGGATAAATGTGAAAATGTTTTTATCAGGAATGATGCAGTACGCAGACCATTGACATCACCGTATGATGGTCCTTATCGTGTCATTAAAAGGAAAAATAAAGTATTTACAATCCAGTTACCCAATAGAACAGTGAATATATCCATAGATAGGCTTAAACCTGCATTTATTTTAAATGAGCAGAGTAGTGAGCAAGCAGAGGATAATTGTAGTATTATAGGTAAAAAGTGTATTGTAGAATCTAAGACTAGTATTAGTGAAGAAAATACAAAAAATGATGTTGAAAAAGTAACAAAAAAAGGTCGTAAAATAAGATTACCAGTAAGATTTAATTGTTAAAATTATTAATTAAAGTTCGTCAAACTGTAAGCAATGCATTAAATACGAATTATTTCAGAAAAATATTTTTGTTTAGTTAATTGTTAACTTATTCCATTCTATTTTTGTATTTCAAGAGCGAAATCAGTATCGATCACATTTCTAAGGATTGGTTATTATCGTTATCGTATCCGTAATAGGATCAGCTCTCTAAATATTTATGTTACAAATAGTCCGATAATAATGAAAAGTGAGGCGGTATTTCAATCCACACTTCATCTAAGCTAGCTAAGAGCAACTTGAACCAAGTGTTTATTGAAATGTGTGACTCTTTGTTCTCAAGTGAAGTAGGTGACGAAAATATATTTTATTTGTTTATGGTATCTTAAGTGTATTGTGACTTTTGTATTTCTATTGAATAAGTTTATGAATGTTATTGTGACCATATTTTTGTGTTTCTAGGATAAGATATTTTTAATTTTTTGAAAATTTATTGTGTAAAATTTGGGGGGTGTTATGTAGGGACCCTGTAAGTGTGAATGATACTTGAGCCATGAGTTTTGGATGGAAGCGAGAAGTATGAACTTTAGTTACTAAGCGACCTCGAACAAGTGTGTACGTATCCTAAAAATAGAATAAACTTTTATATCAAATTTATGTGGTATTTAGTAACTCCCAGTGCAAACTTAGAACTTTAATATAAGTAGGATAAAAGAACTTATAAATTTAAAATAGATAAAGTTTTCTTTACCTAGAATATAGGCCACTTTTTATGTAGTTATGTTCCGCGGTCGGAAGCTAGTACTTCTGTACTTCTGTGAAGTGGTCAGCAAAAGTACTCTTGTGGTGGTCAGTATACGTAGACCGAGATTTATACCTGTTTACGTCAGTATATGAATGTACTCTGTGGTCAGTATCACTGCGGTCCGTACTCTGACTGTCTACGCTGCTGCAGTCAGTTGGCAGCACAGACTAGGGAGAGGTTGGCAGTCAATTTTATCAATCAAAATGTTTACACCGCGCCGTAGACCGAGATGATAAACTCTGTTTACGGTTTACGCAAAATTCAAATTGAATCAATCAAAGTTCGGAGTTCGGCAGTGTCCACAACTTAGGGTATTTTCCCTAAATTTAGGGTATTTTTTGGGGCCTAGGGTATTTATAATTAGGGGAAAACATTTTGACAGAGTGTGACTGATCTTTGGACAAACTTGACTAGAATTTAGCAATTTATGTCTACAGGAAAACGTATGATTTTTCAAAAAGTTTGAATATTTTGTTTTTTACACTTGTTACAGTGGGGCCACGCTTAGAAGCCACTTTTGGCGTGCATTTGACACTTCATCAAAATAAACTTGTAATGGTTGCCACACAATATTATTTATTTTCTCAATATTATAAGGGCACATTTGGACGAATTTTCTCAGATATGAAATATATATTTATTAGAATATTAAAAAGGAACATCTAAATCAATTCACGATTTTCTTTTAACTAATAAACCTTTTTAAAATTTCTAAATAAACCGAACTTCGTTACAAGTTTACGTCAGTATAGTCGTGTCAAGTTGTGTCACTAAGGATGTTACCCAAAAAATTGAAAGATTTCATTCGATTTTTTGTGCGGGTCGACAAGTTGAATACATTGACTATGCTATCAAGTTTATTTGTGCACAAATAAAATTTCATGCAGTGCATTACAATACTGAGCTACCCTTCAGCACTGGAAAAATGCTGGAACTGCAACAAACTGGAGAAAAGTCGTCGAGAAAATCTTACATGACTTTGAACAAGATGTGAATTGACAATATTGTTGAAAATTAATTCATAAATCTCTGAGAACCTACAGAGTGATGACGATGACAAAACGATAATTTAAACTTATTTTGTTCAACTGTGTACCTATCTACTTGTTTTTTTTTCTTAAAATGGCGATATAATTTAATAATGGGATAGGGATTGTAATGGGATTTAATCAAATAAAGTTACTCTACTATGCAATAAGTGATTTTTAAAGAATTGATGTTATTTTATTTGTTCACAATAACTGCATTCGATTCACTGATGTTTGAACACCATATCGATTCATTCAGTTTATCGATAATTCTAAGCAGGTCACCTCACTATGAAGCTAAGACTGACAGACATCAAATGTGGCCTTTTAGTGTGGCCTTTTAATGTGGCCTTACTTTAGGGCAAATATTGTTGAATTTAGGGTATTTTTCACAGAGTCTCGGGGAAAATCAATTTTTAGGATCGGCAACACTTGCCGGCCGTTTTTTCTGTTTAATGTTTTTCTTTGCACATCTGTCTGTGTTTTAGTCTTTAGTACTCTCGGGAGTAATAGTGTTCCGTGCTTTAGTATATTTAATTGGTTGGTTGTGTGTGTTCATAACATACGTTCCTATTTACTTACTTTGCTGAGTTTGCTGTTACTTCATCCTATTCACAGAATACTTTTGATCCTATTGGTCTGTGTGTTACTTCGGTGAATTTACGAATTCAACTGCTGTTGTGGTCTCCCTGATATTTGTGTACTTTGATCAATAAGATCCTTCAACATGGATGAGGTGCGAGCCTTTCTCAATAACCCGTGTCCATCGAGGTCCCAAATGGTAAAACTTCGGGGTCCTCTGACTGGTGGTGTCAACATTTCCAAGCACGACGTACTAGATGAACTGAACAGGAAAGAGGAGCACCGCCATTCAGTTGTACCAAGTGGAACAGATTACGCCAGGGATATTCGTGCGAGGGAAACAGAAATGTACCTGAGGGTAACTATCCTTTAGCTTAATTTCTGTAGAAATAGGAACCTATTTTATTTTCGTACATACTTTTTCTTGAGTTTTTGTCTTGTGTGAAATTTTGTGTGTTTTAAGTTTAGAACTGAGAGTTTTAGTCTTAATAGTAAAACTTGCAGCAATGGAGCAATTGATTGGTGTGAATAGTCACATGGATAAAAGCAAGAGAGTCACAAGCTACTTTCTATCAGGGTATCACATGAGGACAGCGGCAGGATGTTATTATTATATATGATAACATTTTGTTCATGGTCTGACAATACTTTTTCAGTATATCTTTGATAACAATCATATTGACACTGCTGATGCATTTGAAAAAAGACAAACCAAAAAGCAAACACACTTTTGCATTTATTAGTTGACAGTGGCTCAAATACTAATCCTCTAATTTATAATCAGTTACTAACTTTATCGTCTTCATAATTATTGCCCTGTCCTTTTCTACAGTATACAAAAGAAAGGGGCAGACTTAATAGTATATTGAGCCATTAAAGTTAGTGAGTAATTATAAAAGGGTAAAACTACAAATACTTTTCAAATTAATTCCTGTAGCGCCAAATGGAACGCAAGGAGTTTGAAAGTATATCTGGAGGACTTGAGTCTCTGGAACAGCTGACTTCATTTGGATCAATCATGAACATCGGTGAATTAAACGAAGAGGCCATGAAGGAGGTTTACAGCAAATACTCTTTTCAAAAGAAAGAAGAAACTACCAACAAACTGGCCATCAATGCCTACAAGCAAAAGGTGAGCAAAGCTGGTGATTTACTAAGATTTACTTGGAAAACCTTTTAACTCTTAATGGACCCAATAGATTGCTGGAAGAACGAGTTAAGCTCGCCTTAGAAACAACCTTTTTTTGTATGACGATGAACTATCAAACTTGTTCCAATATCCTTAAAAACTATTAAAGAAGTCGTTTGAAGGTAGACACTTCATAAAAACTTTTCAGTCTTGAATAATTGGACTCATAAAATGGCTGGGATTGTTTTACCTTGGTATTCTAAGTCATCCCTCAGCCAATTTAAATTTCACTCAAACCAAATTTTACCCGGATCGCATAAATCGTGATGATGTCATCCTTGCAAAGCATTGAAGAGCCTCAGAAGTGATTATCGTAATATATCACTTGTTCCACAGATTCTGAACAGCATCCAAAGCTCAGAAGTACTGGTCATTGAAGGTCCCACAGGCTGTGGCAAGACCACACAAGTACCGCAGTGGATCTTGGATGACTGTGTGCAAAACCATAGGGCTTGTAAGATTGTGGTCACTCAGCCGAGAAGGATTGCGGCTATTTCTATTGCAAAGAGAGTAGCTCAGGAGAGAGGATGGGATGTTGGCGGACTTGTTGGTTATCAGGTAAGTACAACTGTTTGTCAATTTGTAGCAGTATCATTTTTAAGAATATAAATTAAGTTTTGATACCAACCCTGGCAATTTTATGGGCTATAAAGTTTGTAACTTTAAGGATCATTTTAAAATTCTTAAAATGTTTCAAACGTGACCACAGAAAACTTCACAATCTTAACTTATTACTTTCATGTTTAAAACAGATTGGATGTTATTATTTAAAACGATCTTCAAATTACAGGTTGGACTGGAAAACCGCACATCAACAGATACACGGATAAGTTATGTGACAACAGGAGTTTTGTTGCAGAAGCTGGGTAAATTGAATTTGCTTTAGTTTTTTATTTTCATTTAGGTTGAAAGAGTCACCAATACTACTAATATTATAGAGACAAGTCAAACTCATATTTCGTACTGTCAAATCAGCCAATAAATACTTGAGTTGCTGATTATTCTAATCGCGAAAGTTTTAAAACAACCATAACAGCGTTTAACCACTGTGCACGAAATCCTTTCACTAAACTGATTCTTTCACCAACGGTCATAGGCCATTTTCAGGGCCATCATACCTCAACCAGGTCACTGACCTAATACAGGATGACCAAGAAAAAATCTGTGGCATGACAAGCAAGCAATGCGAATGTTTGGATGCTGTTCAATCACGTCGATTTTGTTGAAACTTAAACTAATATTAAAGTTCTTTACCTAGAATAGCATATAGGCTACTTTTTATGTAGGTACCTAGCCGCGTGCGAAAGCTGGTTCGAAATATTAAATGTAGTGTAATTTTGATTTCAGTGGGTTCAAAAACAATGAACGAATACACTCACATAATCCTTGATGAGGTTCATGAGCGAGGTCAGGAGATGGACTTTCTTTTACTGGTTGTCAAGAAGCTATTATTCACTGTCTCACCAAATGTCAAAGTTGTGCTCATGTCGGCCACAATCCGAGCAAGCATATTCACGGAGTACTTCATGATAGCAACACCCCAAGGCCTGCAGAGCTCGCAGTGCATCAAGATTGAGAAGACAAATCAGATGTTCAATGTGAAGACGTTTTACTTGAATGACTTCAAGCAATTTGGTGCTGTAAGTGCTGCTTTCTTATGGTCGAAATTATTAAAACACATTTTTGCCACATTCATTGCCAGGGAGGCACCTTAGGCTATACCTAATTGATTATCCAATCCACACCACAGGCTCCGTTTTTCGTCTCCCTCCAGTCTCGTCGCGTGCACTTGAAATGTATGCCTTATCCTCATTAATTTAAAGTTGAAATCAGCATTTTAGCTCATCAGAAATCAGAACCCACGAAGAACTCAATCCGAAGGATTGAAAGTCGAGGTACCCCATTCGGCCAACACAGCTAAATCAACGAAAGCGGCTCATAATTAAATAAATATTTTGCACATTTCAGATCCTCCAACAATGCACCCCCAAAAACAACGAGCCTTGCATCATGCCAGAAATGCACCACCTAGTGGTGAAACTCGTGAACGCGTTTGAGATTATCGACCAGAAAGAGGACAAATACACGGATCGCTCGGAGGCTGACTTGCCGTCGGTTCTGATATTCCTGCCCGGAATCTTCGAGATAGAAGAGCTTTATATGTGCTTGACCAATGAGAGGTTACGGTAAGTTTTGGTATAATCCGTGCGCGATCAGAATGGGATGCGACTTTTTGGAACTAAGTCACGCGACAACAACAACTTTGTTCGGACTTCGTAGCTCCGAGGGGAAGGTTAAGCTATCTGTCCCAGCTATGAAGCGAAAAACACATTATATCGACGCACAAGTCTCCACAGGCACAGATAAGCCACTTAACTCGGCGTTCGTCGCTACGGGCAAAATATACAACAGGGGGCATAAATCCAAACCTTAATAACAGAATAAATATATATAAAACCTCAAAACAAAATCTATAAACACCTATTATTAGATAACAGTCAAAGAAATCTGTGGTATGTTTTACCCGTTAGCGACTATTTGTGTTGTAAATTACCTAGCGACGAACGCCGAGTTAAAGCTCTTCAGCTTTATATGTATGTGCTTGACAAATGAGAGCTTACAGTAAGTTTTGGTATAATCCGCGCGCGATCAGAATGGGATGCGCGATCTTCTTGCCGTGTCACTGATTCTTTCTTGGTCATCCGTATTAGGTTAGTGACCAGGTTGAGGTATAGTGATTCGTTCATCGATATTTTAGTGATTAATAATTACAATCAATGAAATAAACATTTTTGAGTATTTTTGTAAACATACACAAAAGCAAACACTTCTTTTTATGGATAGAATAAACCCCTTTCGGGATACTATACATAGTATGAATCATCTTATATTCTTAGATGGACGAGCTGATCTGGTGGGGTCAGGAGCTGTTCCACAGAACTCCTCAGCAAAATATTAACTAGGTATATTATTTCAGGGAGAAGGTAGCCGGCGCGGAATGCGCCCGCTACAAGTGGTGGGTACTGCCACTGCACTCCACGATCACGGCGGACGAGCAAGTGCGCGTGTTTCAGAGAGCACAGCCGGGGTTCAGGAAGATTATCCTGGCCACTAACATCGCTGAGAGCTCCATCACTGTACCCGACATCAAATATGGTAGGATAACTACATAATGCACGTGCATTTAGATACATAAAATAAAACTGAAAAAATCCTGTGGTTCTTAATAGATTAACTAAGCTAAGCAAGTTTTTATAGGCGCTGCTAGTGGTATTAACAACTGTGTTCGGTGCTCAGAGGGCACGTTAAGCTATCTGTCCCAGCTATGAAGCGAAAAGTACATAACAGAGAGAGAGAGAGAGAGAGAGAGAGACGTGTGCCCGAAGCACACACTCTCTCTCTCTCTCTATTTCTCGTGAAAACTCCCCTTCAACATCCAAAAAAAGACTGATATCTCTTGAAGCATATACACTTATAATAATAATAATAATTTTGTAACAATAAAAGCTGTATATAAATATTAACACAATTATTATACCATATACATAAACCATGCCTGATGTGTGAGTGTGTGTGGGGTGTTTGTGTGTGAGAGAGAGAGAGCGTGTGAGAGAGTTTGGTCTCAAACCGACTGACCCTCCAAGCTATCCTCATCGCGATCGTTGAGGACCTGAAGGACCTTCCCCCTCAAACCAAATTTGCTGGTGTGGAGGATATCAATGTCACTAAACATTTTATTATAATTTCTATGCAACCGACTACAAGTGAATATTGAGCATAGTTAGTAGAAGAGTGGGAGACAGCAAAAATATTTGTGTGTCTTGTTCATCTATTATGTATATCAGTCTCTGGTACCCATAGTACAGGCTATGCCTAGTTTGGGATCAGTTGACTGTGTGTGATATGTCTGGAATATTTATTTATTTATTATTTTCTCTTCCCCAGTGATCGACTACTGCCTGATGAAGACGCTCGTAGCAGACGACCAGACCAACTTCACCACGCTCCAACTGACGTGGGCGGCCAAATCGAATTGCGAGCAACGTGCCGGACGAGCGGGGCGTGTGCGGGACGGACGCGTGTACAGACTTGTCAACGACAAGTTCTATGTAAGTATAGATAGTGAAGCTAGTAATGCGCGAACCAACTTTACTAGAGCTTTAATCTGGAGTTATATACTAGCTTCAGCCAAATTCGATGTGAAATGTTACTAAACAACACCCCTACTTAAGCTAAAGTTGTCTTGGTTCACGCTGATTTTTGGATATATGTAATTGATTTGTTTTTGATAGAATTGATAGAAATTCTGTAAAAAATAAACAACTTCAAGTAAAAGAATTTAAGGTTATGTATGGGCGGTTTGTGATCAAACTTTTATTATCGAAGTTGGCCTAGTAGAATGATGATAGATAACAGAAGTGAGCCTGTTTATTTTTCTTTGTCCTGACTCCCCTTGTACTCCTTGTAATATTGCTTCTTAATCATCATTGGCAGCTCGTAGTTACCCAATCCTGGGCATCAGCATAAGCATTCTAAATACTATTTTATAATTACAGCACAGCTTATCAGAAGAAGGGACGCCAGAGATCAAGCGGTGTCCGTTAGAGCGACTGGTGCTACTAGCCAAGATGTTGGAAATGGGTCCACCGAGCGACATCTTAGCGTTGGCGCTGGACCCGCCAGATATGTCCAATATACATCGCACGCTGCTCGTGCTGAAAGAGGCATGTATCATTACAACATAGCATTTAATTGGATCAGTATCAACCTATGTCCGATTTATTTCGCCCACGGCTTCGGTCGCGTGATATTCTAGGTATAGAACTCTATCCATTCCAAGTTTCATCGAAATCGGTTGAGCCGTTACGGCGTGATTGAACCATAAACATCCAAATATCTAAACATCGAAACATCCTCACAAACATTCTTTCAAATCAAACACCCGTTTGATTTCAATAAGCTACTTAATACACCAAATAATAAAAATACTAACAAAAACTTTAACAAAAGACCAAAACTGCACAACGGGTAATCTTATCGCTATTCAGCGATCTCTTCCAGACAGCCTTAGTATGGAGTGAATTAGTTTTTTTATTTTGAAATCAATCATCACAGATTGGAGCCCTGAAGAAGACGCTAGACGATGAATGGGTCCCCAACGACGGTGAGATCACGTACTTGGGCCGCGTGATGGCCAAGCTGCCGCTCGACGTAAAGATTTCCAAGCTGATTATGCTGGGATACATATACGGGTGCTTGGAGGAAAGCATTATTATGGGTGAGTTTTTCAATACTGCACATAAAAAGAAACAAAAAACTTATATTTGTAACCACAATACGTAACTTTAAAGAAAACTGACTCTGCACAAAAAGCCCTCCTGCTTTTATGTACCTACCTTATTGTGAGTAGTCAATAATCCTACTAATATTACAAATGCGAAAGTTTGTGAAGATGTTTGGATGTTTGTGGTTCAATGACGCCATAACGGCTCAACCGGAGCGAAAAGAGTGTAAGGAGCAAGCCAGATGCGTGCGCGTGACGTGAGCGTGCACGCGGCGGTTGTTAGGAGCAAGCCGGATGCGTGCGCGTGACGTGAGCGTGCACGCAGCGGTTGTAAGGAGCAAGCCGCATGCGTGCGCGTGACGTGACCATGCACGGAGCAGTTGTAAGGAGCAAGCCGGATGCGTGCGTGTGACGTGAGCGTGCACGCAGCGGTTGTAAGGAGTAAGCCAGATGCGTGCGTTTGACGTGAGCGTGCATGCAGCGGTTGTTAGGAGCAAGCCGGATGCGTGCGTGTGACGTGAGCTTGCACGCGGTTGTAATTGGTTTCAAATAGTTTTATAATAAAAGCTTGATCTCTTGATTGATTTTGTTCCAGCGGCGGCAATGTCCGCAAAGAACGTATTCAGCAGTCCGTTCCGCGAGAGACTGAACGCGTTCAACTCCAAACTGACCTGGGCTGATGGCTCTACTAGCGATTGTATCGCCTTCATGAATGTCTACAGGGTACGTAGCGTTTACGAATTACGGGTTGCCTTTGCTTTTGTAGTTAGAAAGTTTTGTTTGGACTAAACAGAACATCGATTTTGAAGAAAAAAATTGCTTAAAAATTGTCTATAGTTCAATTAGGAAAGCAATTTCTCAAGTAACTTACCAAATCAATCTTACTATTTTGTAAAATATTTTTTTGTGAATGAGCCGTGTTGGCCTAGTCGGCGTACTCCGACTTAGATTCATAGGTCGTGGGTTCGTAATATATGACGGCACGTTGGTGCTGATTTTGCATGAATTCATTAAATTTAAGTCTTTTATAATTTTTATAATTCGCGTTTATTGTTATTTGATTTATCAGAGCATTTTAGATTTTATTTAGATCTATTTTTAAAAAATAAGAAAGCAAACTGATAATGTGTTGACGCTCACTTGACTTTGCAAGCATAGAGAGAACGAAGTCTTTCGAGTGGTGTTGCGAGCGGCGCCGGCGCTCACTTTAGTGGTGGGGATAATGGTTGGAGCTCAGTCTTGGTTCGGTAGTGGCCCGGTGTGCACGCTCGCAAATCCACTGTCTCTTTGCTTCTCAGTATTGTTATTTTGAAAATATAATTGTGAAGTGTAGTTGTGATTAGTAATAAATTGTGAAGAATTACCTATGGAAGTATTTTCTACTCGTCTTCTGAATCCTGAAAACCATGGCTTCTAAAGAACGCGATAATGACCTCTGCAATCCGACATATATTATATTTTTTATCACTTCTAACTTAGGAAGAACTATTACTCGCCTGTATACAGCATAACATTATAACCTACCTATTACTTATAATATAACTTTGTAACCGCTGTTGTTCTTCTAATAAATAAATTAATAAATCACATTATAAATTCCCAAAACCAGGTGTGGTCCCATCTGCGCCAGCAAAACTTCTTCAAGCAGCAAGGCAACAGCGAAGTGCATTGGGCTGGTCGATTCTACGTGCAGATACGCTCACTGCGTGAAACTGACGACATGGTGCGGGAATTGAAGCAGAGACTCTCTAGAGAGGGCATTGAACCCTCCAGAGGCAACTCGCCGTGGGGGAAAAACGAAGTACCTCTGGTTCTAAAGGTTAGTGTATGCAGTATGATGTTACTGTGCAATGTGTGGATGGAATTCATGCACAAATGCTGGACGTAGGCCTTCTCCAGAGAGTTCCATGATGAACGGTCTTGAGCCTGCTACGTCCACCGACTTCCCGCAATTTTCACAATGTCCTCGTTCCATCGGATCTTGGCCGTCCAACACTGCTCGCCTGGTTCATCGGACAGAACTAAATCAGTGAAAGCAACCCAAAAATCTAACTTTTTGATAGATAACAGCAACGGATCAACAGATGGTTTTATTGCATGGATATAGTTATGAGTGAAATTAGGCTACTTATTACCCGAGGAGCCGCAGGCGAAAGCTAGTGTATTAACCCTACATTTTTGTTGACCAGGTGATCCTAGCAGGCGCTTTCTACCCACAATACTTCATCCAGGTGTCGTTGGATGAAGATCGCGAGCGTGATGCGGTGAAAGTGCTCGGCGGATTGGATCCAAGAAACACGGTAAATAAATAAGTCACACCCTACGTCGTTACGAAACGATCTAGACGCGAAAGTGTGTTTATATAACAAAGGCATACGGCCCAGCTGCTTGTAAGTGGTAACCGTAGCCTACGAACGCTTGCAATACCAGAGGAATAATACGCTTTGCTGACCCCGATCCCCTTCTCCCTTAAAGAGCTCTAGCAACTTTCACCGCAGGAACACAACACCTATGGAAGTTTGCATTACCAGAGGCGTCATTCGCGCGTTAAATTATATAAATACTTCACAGGTATATTTGAAGAACTTCCCAGAAAACCAGCCGGGTGAAGTGTACGCGGCGGCGATAAAGAACGTCGTCCGTCAACAGATCTCCGACGAGCCTAGAGTCATCTTCGATTCAAACAGCCAGTAAGTAATTGCCTATTAGGTACCACTATTGGCTTCGCTTCTGAGGTGTAGCAGGTAGGGCGTATAGAAGCTTAGCCTATTATTGTAATCATTTGATCAATTAGTAATAAAAGGGACTGCTTACAGCAGTCTGTAAGCAGTCGTTTCTATTCCAACAACTTCCCCTCATGGAGACCTTTGCCATATTTGGGGCGCGCGGCGCGAATTTCGTCTGGCCTTATCATCATCATCATTTCAGCTGTACGACGTCCACTGCTGAACATGGCCTCCCCCACAGACAGAGCGAATTCCTATCATGTGGGGGGATTTTCCCATACTCACCACGCAGGGCATGCGGATTGGCGAGCGCAGTTAGAGCTATCGTTGTTAAAATGAGGGACGCTGCTGCCCGTCCCCTAGCTTTTTTCCCTTAGTCGCCTCTTACGACATCCGCGGATAGGTAGATATGGAGGGGCCTATTCTTTAGCCGGGGCCACCACGGCCTTATCAGCGCTACTCCAAATACAGCGCAACTAAATAATGTTATTTATAATGATTGTTGCATTGTTTGAAACCGAAGACCTGGATTAACTCCATTGTCTTTGGTTAAACCAAAGATAATAGTATTTTTTTTCTTAAAATAACTTAAAATGACAGCGCTTAAATTATCCCAGTTTTATTTAGATCTAAAAGGTGATTCATAATTATATTTTGTTACAGAAAAGTGTTCCTGACCTTCAACGATGGCGTTGGCGGCATGCGACAGCGTGAAAGAGATAGTGGTGTAAGTTCATAATAAGAACATAGTTCTGAAATGTTTGATACGCAGTGTCTACTTGGAGAATAATTCAGTAATTCGGTAATTCATTTATTGTTTGTGAATCAGGTACATTTAACAGTCAGTTCATAGGACTAGTCTAGATCGCTAGATTCTGCCACTTGGGCGTACAAACATTTAATTAACATTTCAATTATTAAAGCATGCATTAATTTAGTTATCTGCCTATATTACATCGTCAAAAATTAATATACATCTAAAAAAAATCTCTCTCGAATAATCTCAATTTTTTGTTAATAGTTGTAGTGATCAACTTATTTCAGGATCCGACAATCCCCGGCCAAGTTGTGCTTCCCGTATACAAGGCGATAAAGGCAAGGCAGCTCAAAATGGACGTGAGGATCCCATTACTACCGTAAGTGCACTTATTTATTTGAATACTAGACTAGCGGTTTGCCCCAAACATATCTCGCGATGTCTGGTAACAGATAGATAGATTAACACTTTATTGTACACGAGGATTATATATTAAATCTACAACAAACTCAATGTAGTACAATGGGCGGCCTTATCGCTGTTACTTGGTTGGTTAACAGTTGGTACTTCGATGATCGATAAGGCATAAATAAGATAAACTTAAAAAATCGCATCATTAGCGTGTTCTAACTAATATACAATCCTACTTGAATTACCAAGTTATTAAAACTACGAAATGGGAGTACACAATGTGTTGGTTTCCAAATGTTACTATTTAATTTGTATTTCTGAAGTCATAAAGACTAGAACATCCGAAATTCAATCCTATAAATGAAGAGGGTTATTTGTGCAGAGTCCGTCCGGGCCGTACCTACTTGCTGTAAATTCTTAGATTACTTGAGACTAACCAAAGCATGTCTTGAGGGTTGGCAACGCGCGTGTGATGCTTCTGGTATTGCAAGAGTCCATAGGCTTCGGTAACCACTTACGAAGAGGGCCGTATGCCATCTAAGTTGTACTCATCATCATCATCATCATCCACAGCCTGACTTCACCCATTGCAGGGTATAGGCCTACATGGCTCTCTGTGCAACTCTAATCCTGTACACAGCCTCCTGCGTGAGCGTCCATGTCTTAGCACCGTAAGTCATGGTAGGCAGTACACATTGGTTAAAGAGGCGGGTTGTCGGGCGGCGCTTCGGACATTGTTGAATTTCGGCTGACTTAAGAATTACCTACCGAGTTGTATTCTTCGAGCGATCTCCTTGCCTTGATGTTCCTTGCCAAAGGATAGAGTATGTCAAAAATAGACATACTGACATACCACCTCCAATATTTCATTCCCAACTTGAACGCTAGGGTCCGAGATATTGGAGATGTTCGCCATAACCTTCGTCTTGGACATATTCATCCTAAGGCCTACCCTGAATGACGCATCATAAAGATGTTGTCTAAGTTGTACTATTAAAAATATATTTTGTTGTTTGTCTTTTAGATTGGAGAAAGCAGAGGCTCTCGCTCAAGAAATGAAAAAGAGTGAAGTGGATCTTGACTTAGGCAGAATAGTACCTCGCTTACCGGACATCGAAGACACTTTTATTCCGCTGAGAATCTGCCAGGTAAACACCTATTTTTTTTTAATGTTATACGGTGGCAAACAGGGTTTCGGTCCTCCTGATGGTAAGCGTTTACCGTTTACCGTCGCCTATTAACATCAGCAACACCTGGAGCGTTGCTAATGCATTGCCTGCTGAACCCCTCCCCCCTAAAGAGCTCTGTCTCCCCAGGCTGCTCCAATTTAGAGCGAGAAAGCGAATAAAGCGCCCTACCTCCTCCAAAATACACATACATAGACATATTTGCACGTTACTAGAGCTACTAACGCTGTTCTGCGAGAATGTAACTTAACTACTATGGAATATAATAAGGAGTGAGAGAGCCACTGTCTTTATTTTCTAATCAAACTGGCCTAGACAGGCATCATAGTTCAGTTGGTAGTAACTCTGCCTTCTGCGCTAGAGGTCGTCGGTCCATCGGGTGGGGGGACTTCTAACACTGCGTCGCCCGGTTCGTGGTCGCCATTTGAGAACCTTTACTCACCAACGGTTGTCGGTTCCGCGAGCTATATGGCCTGCCCACTGACACTTTAACTTGCTAATTCTGAGAGCTATGTCGGACTGCTGTATGTATGACTTAGTTCTTCTATACTGGTTATTTGTTTTTAAAGTGTTAACCCACATCATTTAGGAAAGCAACAACCAAGCTATTCACCCGACTTTTGTTTTTTTATTCCACAGCTGAACAACATGAGTGATTTCTGGGTGCAACTTGACGATGAATCCACTTCAAATGACTTGCACAAGATTCAGAAAAACTTAAATAAGGGCTCGCTTATTGCTCACACGGGAACCGTCGAATGCGGAGACATATTCGCGGCGGCTCATACTGATGGATTTTGCCGCGCGAGAGTACTGAAACTGCTGCTAAAGAACATGGTCCAGGTAAATGATAAAAAATACAGAATGGGGTCTTTGTGCAGTCTGCCCGGGGAAGAAAGCCGGCATGCCTATAAATATTATTTAAAAAAAACTGCAGCAATTCTTTTATTTTTTTCTCCAGTATAATGCAGTCTGTTGTATTCAGTTGCATTCTGCTCCATTCCCTTCCGTTTAATTCTCTTTCTTTCTGTTCTAACAGTTCCCTCTCCTGTGCCCTGCCTTCACATTCTTCTTCTTCTTCTGTCCACAATTACAAAGGATATCTGGAAGATAATGCTTTTTAGCATTAAGTTCGCCTTTGTACTATTTTTATGTGCAATAAAGAATTTTCTATTCTATTCTTTATTCCGATCCATCAGCTTCGTTCTGGTCATTGATAAAAACAAATTATAATAAAAGGCTTTTAGGTCAATGCAATAACAGAATCAAACCCACTGTCTGTCTTAAGTGTCTATACCAAACTCTAAACCTGTAATTACGAAACGTGGTTTAATCTAGGTGTAACTAAACCCTGGTTTTGTGACGTGTCAATTCATACATTTGCTTTACGTCATAATGTCACGTCACAAAACCAGGGTTTAGTTAGACCTAGTTTTAAACCATGTTTCGTAATTACAGGGTAAAACGGTTAATTTGTTTCTTCAGGTGCTCTTTATGGACATCGGCGTGATATCCCGCGTATCGACCACAAAGCTTCGCGTACTACCCGCCGGGATATGCCAGGAGGCGCCGCCGCTAGCTATGCGCTGCCGCCTGGCTGCGCTGGCGCCGCCGCCGCTGCACGACCCGCACGGAAACTGGACACAGCAGGCCATCGCCTACTTTAGGGAGCTTTGCGGTAGAGGTCCTCTGCTCGGAAAGGTAACATTATATACTACAAGGTGATTCATAATTCATTTATTTATTTAGCCTTAAATAATACAGTTTGTTCCCCAATTCCATTACTTAAGGTTAGAATTAGATTACAATCATACAATTAATGTCAATCAGATTAATTAAAAACTTACAATAAAAATACAAAAATAAATTAGAGATACATAATACGTACGTCCTAGTGCGGGGACCTCTAGTAACTTGTTTTTCTTGTTATTGTTGGTAAATAAATTTATTTGTATTTGTATACAAGCAATTGGCAATAAAGTTTGTTCTACGACTTGGAGATAGATTTAAAAGTGCCTGCCGACCGAAGTTTCTCTTGCCAATCCTCAGTTACAATTCTATAAATTTTTCGGCAGGTTTACTCTGTCGTCCATGGAGTGGTAGCTATCGAGCTTATGCGGGACCGTGGACAGACCAATATCAACCATATCCTGCTGAGGGACGGCTACGCTACCCCGTGTGAAGAGAGCTACGAATCCAAGGTGATGCGAACTCACATACTACTCCTATCCATACCACACTCGCTAGCCCACATCCAAAACCTATGTATATTAGTTCTATGCGTGTGTGTGTGTGTATATGAGTGTGGGTGTGTATTCGTGTGTGTATTTTATTAAAATTAGTATTTATTCCTTACAGATGAACCACGATCTCAGACAAACCGCGAACGAGCTGAACTTGGCTCAGAAGCGCGCGTACAACAAGGAACAAACGAAACTCGCTTACGAACAACTGCGCGAGATTGAACCCCCATCGCCCAAAGAATGTAACTCCGACGTCTGTCTGAAGGGGCCATACAGGTGAGGTATATTTAGAAAGCGTAGTGTATGCCTTTCGCCACACTGGTTCCCTTTAGGACTACTCTTCGTTACAAATGCATCTCAGTGACTTCCCGTAGGCCTTCATCGGGCCGGCTTGAATGCACTGTCATCTGTCACTGTCAGTTGTCCACTAAAAAACAGCGTTGTATGGAATGCAGGCATCCAATAAATTCTAGTCACTATAGAAAGGCCTCATTACATCTATTCTAGATGACTTATACATCGTGAAGTAGAATTTTTTACTCTTTTAGATGGATAGGCTTACCCAGCACATACACTATTCTCTCAGCCTGTCGCCTTAGGAAGAACATGGCCATACGTGCAGAGCTCACTGAGCCGCGGGATTCCCCTTGATGTTTTCCTTCACCGTTTTGAGCACGGGTTAACAACAAAAAGCTACCCTCAGTCAGCGCATAATCTTCTTGGGGGTCGATTAGTCGCAGGTTCGATCCCCACTTGAATCAAAAATGATTGGGTAATTATAAAAATCGTAGTATTTACCTTAATGTGGTTTTAATTGTGAATGGATACTAAAATATTGATTTTATATCCTGTATTTCTTTGTCAACAGTCCTTTGGAATCGACTCTGTATACACTGATGTACGCCAGCCGCGAGAAACAAGTGGTCATCGAGTGGAACTCTGTGAACTCAGTGCTTCTCGACACCGCGCCTCAGGAAACACATGAGAGGTGAGAATTACGTTTAGCCGGCAGAAGGAATGTCTACAAAGCGGCTCATTCGATGAACAATTGGAACTCAACCTTATTTGTAAACGCTTAAATTACAAAATTGCGTCCTTTACCGTGCGTACGAGGTGCTTCCAATGCGCTTTTGTAATTTCAGCCGTATTTAAAAGTAAAAAGGGTTGAGTTTTAATCACCTTTCCGTCCGTCAGGCCTAACCCTTACAATACCTATCCAAGGGACTATAATAGAACATCGGGGATATGAGATATTCCTCAAGATTGTCTAAAAATCGCAATTAAGGTAACACTTAAGCCGTGTTGACCTAGTGGAACGTACCCCGAATTTCGACCGAAGGTCGTTTTGGGAAAATCTATAATTCTTAGATCGTTGAAAAGAATTTCGTTCGAGCGCGTTGTAACTCTCTGTGGTGCAGCGATCCTCGTGTCTAAGTTTTTTGGGTAACTATAAATCATTCATGTTTATCAGGTTGGTTGTAGCAGCGAATGTGGGTCAGAACGAGCATAACAGCAAACTGACACTGCGTCACACTACATTGATGCCCAATATACCAGGATTGCCGGCACTCATGGCCCTGCTATTTTGCCCTACGTGAGTTTTTTTATCAATAAATAATAATAATAATGCATTTATTTCAGACTATAGAAAAGTTACAGATCTTATTTAACTTATTCTATGGTCCATATCAACATACAGGGGGAGTATTTTTTCAGGGCCACTTAGGCGAAATCGGAAACCGTGAGAGTAATCGAAAAGTGATGTAAGGAGTTACGGGCTCGATTTTGATAAAAATAAGATTAGCATTAAAAATAGTTGAAATTTATTTTCAGTTTTTCAAATGAATGTTTTTGGTTAAAAATCATCAATAAAAAATCTCAAAAAAATACTTTTTTGAAAAACTAAAAATAAATTTCACCTTTATTAAAGTAGATCTTATTTTTTTCAAAATCGAGCCCGTAACTCCAAACATCACTTTTCGATTACCTACTCTTACGGTTTCCGATGTTCGTTTTAAGGTATATAAAAACCTTAATGATGAGGATTGATAAAGTCGTTAAGACTATACATGTAGATAGACTATATATGTAGATGGTTTGGTGTACAAGGCGAGTGTGAATGGGACCGTTGCAAGGGGAAGACCTCGTCGTACTTTTATTTACCAAATCGGTTTTGGAAAAAGCCCATGTCAAGAGTACCCTAAACCGAAGCATGAGGAATGTGATGCGAGTGAATGAAAAATAAATAGGTATTTCAGGATCGTAGCAGGTAGAAAGCCTACCCCTCAGGGAAACAGGCGTCATTTTATGTATGTATGTAAACTGTTATCCTTTCACCACACTGGTTTTTTTCACCAATAGCACCACTATAAATTAACCTAGTCACTGTCCTTATACAAAATGACTAAGAAAGTATCAGTGAGCAAGCAAGCAATATGAATCTCTGGAAGTGACCATTTTAGACCTGAGTAGACCCGCTACGCCACAGAGGTCGTCCGAGTAGACAACTCGGACGACCTCTGTGGCGTAGCGGGCGAGCGTCCGTCTGAGACGCAAGAGGTGGTGTGGGTTCGATTCCCGAAGCGAGACAAATGTTTGCATGATCTACAAATATTTGTTCCGGGTCTGAGTGTTGTGGTACCATGGTACTCGTATTTTTTGATACCCACGACATAGGGAATCCTTGTGTGGGGTCAGGACTATGTTACTGTTGGGTGTTATTTATTTATTTACTATGCATGGTGATAAAAGTCTTAGTTTATTCCTATATTTTTTCTCCAGAGCGGAACTACGTCGTGACACAAGTGGTACTCGCTATGTGAGCGCACTTTGCGGGTTAGGCAGTGCCGAGGACGGCTCGCCCTACTTCCCAGAACACGATCTACTGCTGAATATCGACGCTGACATGTCAATCGATGATATAGGCTCGGTAAGTAATTTTGGCTAAGTAAAATTTGCGAGCTAGAAGCCATAAGCTCGGCAACGTTCAACAGATTCATGGTAGGCGTAGCGTCCAAGACGTTTCAAAGAGAACATTGTTATCTACACTAATACTATAAAGAGGTAAAATTGTATATGTTTGTTTGTATGTAGGGGGAAGCTCTTGAACTACTGAACCGATTCATAAATTATTTCACTAATAGAAAGCTACACTATCCCTGTGTAACATAACATTCTGAAAACTCAATATTTGTAAATCATGTCTGATGAAAAATCGCCGTTGGCTTAGGGCCTATGTTACTATTTTCTAATCTGTGACAACTGCGCGCTAATGTAGTATGTGTACTTTACCACAAAATAATGAATAATGAAATATAATTATGTTCTGGGGTTTAAGAAGGTCAAGTGCGATTTGGGCTCGCTCCCTGAGGCTTCAAGATCGAAGTCAAGTGTACGAAGTGACAAGAGTCAAGGTCGGAACGCGGACGTATTTGCGGGCGGGTTAGCAAGAGTTTAATTTAAAAAATAATGGTATTGTTACAGATAAATCACATCCGCCATCTTATGGACTACATGATGTATTGTAAAGACGGCCAGGAAATGCCCACGGCCGACGATGAGATGCGTCCTCGGATACCTAAGTTCATTCGCGAAGATCTCATGAAGTGAGTATTTTTTTTTCATTTTAAAGGTCAAGCTTCAAATCCCTTTCCACCCTCTCCAGCTCTAGCTCCGTCCATACACAACGTCCCGATGTAATTATGAAATAATATTTCATTTTGTTAAAGGATAACGATTGGTTTTGTGTATTTTGGCTTGACAGTGGATAATGGAAAATTTTTGACAAACGGTTTAAAAAATAAATTGATTTAAGAAAAGAATCTCCCGCCCGATGGTTCGACGAAATTGTGAAGGTTGCGGGAAGTCGGTGGATGGAGAAGGCCCTAGACCGTTCGTCGTGGAACTCTTTGGGGGAGGCCTATGTCCAGCAGTAGACTTCTACGGGCTGATGATGATGATGCGAAAAAAATACAAGCTTTACCTTAAAAAAAACTGTCTTTATAATAGTAAATTTCCTCGTTTCTACATACAAGTTGTTACTTATTTAGTATGAGGAGCTCAATGTAGATCTAGTTTATAGGTCTATAATAACAACTACTGGTCTATGTTATACGTGTACCTAATCACCTTTGTGAACTTCATTGTATAATTGTGTAGCACCATATGTATGTTAAGACCATTGTTTTTTTTTTTTTTAATATTTATTGTGCTATTTCGTTACTCAAAATACCGCGAGACCCCTCTTGCTGCAGACTAATTTTTTTTTTTTTTTTTTTTTTTTTTTTTTTTTTTTTTTTTTTTTTTTTTTTTTTTTTTATATACTACTGAGGTGGCAAACAGGCATACGGCCCACCTGTTGGTAAGCGGTTACCGTAGCCTATGAGCGCTTGCAATACCAGAAGCATCACGCACGCGTTGCCGACCCCGAACCCCCCTCCCCCTAAAGAGCTCTGGCAACCTTACTCATCGCAGGAACACAACACTATTTGAAAACAAATAATGTTATTTTGTTTGTTTTTTAATGTTTTTTTGTTATTCATTGTTTCCAGTCTCCTAATGAAACGTCGCAAGCATCGCGAGCCGCAGAGCGTGCCGAACGCATGGGAATGGCGCTCGGTGCCCGAGGACGAGCTGCTAGAGATCACTGTGCCAGAGATGGTGGAACGCGCTATAGTGTACCCGCTACATTCACCGCAGGAGTTACACCCGGTGTCGAGGGAACATCTCATGGCTTTGAAACGGGAGAACGATAATCTGAAGATGCTTGTTGGCAGGTTAGTATTTGATTTAGACAGGCCTCATAGCTCAGTTAGTAGTAACTCTGCCTTCTGCGCTAGAGGACGCGGGTTCGATTCCCGCACTGGACAAACATTTGTGACTAATACGGATGTTTGTTCTGTGTCTGGGTGTTAAATATATATCTATTATGTATATCAGTCTCTGGTACCCATAGAACAGGCTATGCCTAGTATGGGATCAGTTGACCGTGTGAATATGTCCTGAATATTTATTTATTTATTATTATTATTTTTATTTGAAAGTCCTCCGTACCCGGTTAATAAACGTTGTATACCGGTTTAGTAACTGTTCTATACCGGTTTGTCGTGGTTTCGGAGCACAATTTTATTTAAATAATTATATACAGGTTTATGCCGCTAGCCAGGTGTGTTATACGTAACTGAAGCGTTAGCGCAGGGGGGTGCAATGAAAATAATGATTCAATTATTCTTAAGCGGTTAATAGAACAAAATTGATCTTGCCAACAACCGATAGTGATTCATCATCATCGGCCTGTAGAAGTCCACTGCTGGACATAGGCCTCCCCCAAAGAGTTCCATGACGAACGGTCTTGAGCCTTCTCCATACACCGACTTCCCGCAACCTTCACAATGTCGTCGGTCCATCGGGTGGGGGGCCTTCCAACACTGCGTCGCCCGGTTCGTGGTCGCCATTCGAGAACCTGTACTCCCCAACGGTTGTCGGTTCTGCGAGCTATATGGCCTGCCCACTGCCACTTCAACTTGCTAATTCTGAGAGCTATGTCGGTGTCGGTATGTATGTGATTACAAATGTTTTACAAATGTTTTTATTTCGTTCACAAAGTTCATCTTATCATATACAATATTTCGGAGCCCCCTTTTAAGTATATAATACTTGTACTAGGAGGCCTCGCTCTTCCTTAGTTACTTTAGACCATAATTAAAACAAGGTACATTGACAATTAAAACATTAGGGCAACACAGATAAAAATAAAATAGTGAAAAACAAATTAAAAGTTGAGGGTAGATTTATATTGAATGCCTTGAGTTGTATTTCTTGAGTGCTCGACGTGGTGTGGTCTAAGTTAAAAACTCAAAGAGTTCAATGAATTTTTTAAAACTAGTTATAATATTATATTAAGTAATTTTTAAAATTAATTTATTAATCTACAATCCTTATGTTCTGTGAGTGTCTTATTCATATGTTTTTGTGTGGGTTCATGTGTGTTAGTTACCAGTGTGTGTTGTGCGTATGTGTGTGTGTGTGTGGTGCTCTTGAGGACACCGGGCTCTTAAGAGTCCGGGCAACAGGAGTTACCGGTGTGTGTGTGGGTGTGTGTCTATGTGAGTGTGTGTGTATGTGTGCGTACTGTGAGAGTTATTTATCGATTTTGAATAAATTATTATATAAAATTTAGGAAACAACCCGAAGGAGTGCCTCCACATCCTCGTAACATAAGCACTTAAGCCATTTAGTAAGTTCAAACTTGCAATCATAGATGTGATAGTGATTAAGATAGAATGAAACCGAATAGAAAAGTTCTTAAATACCGGGTCTTACTTTTTCGGGCTTCCGAGCCCTGCGACTTAGCGGGGCAAGAGGTTTAAAATCAAGTCCACGTTATATGCGTTAGCATTATTATATACTTTGCGCTAAAATTGACGTTTATGCTTTTCTCAGGACGCCGATTTCCTCAGCCGCCGAGCTGACCTGCAGGCTCTGTGGCACTACCCCAATGCCGATTCACGCGATGCGCATCCATCTCTACAGCAACGCGCATATGGAGAAGGAGGAAGATTTCCACATGTTCCAATCATAAAGTATGTGTATTAACTATATGAGAACCTAGATCAACGCATCCACATAACTCGGACCGTTCCTGCAGCCTGTTCTTCTGTGGGCATCAGAAAAGACAGTGATCATACTATACGTTAATAAAAACGCGCCCTGTGTGTCACGCCCCGCGCCTTGGAAACACACCGTGATCGGTCTGACTGAGTTAGGTTGGTTAAAATATAAAATAGTTAAACTAAAATTTTGGCTGCGCCAGTTAATATTTTTTAAGATGCCTTTCGGACGTATCTCTATTAAAGTACATAAGTTTTAGGTTAACTGATTGACAGAATCAATAAAAATAGCGCACAAATTACTATTGAATAAGTGATTATCGGAATCGTAAAAATGTTAGCAAATTAACCGGTCGTTCAACAGCTTTTCGACCTAATCAGTAGGTTAAGGTATCGCTCAATAAGGCCACTATTCACCAATATATAAACAGGCGGTTATTGTAACCGACGGTTATGATGTCAGATAATGTATAAAAACCTGTGTAAAAATAGGGTTAAGTTACAAATTCGTTGAACGGCACGCCCGTTAACACGAGCCTTAAAGTTACATAGTACTTTAGCCTTAAAGTTATATAGTTCAGATATATTTCTCTGACATTCTGTGAAATGCTGTACTGTTAGTTACTAAATTAGTAATTAAAAAGGGTTGCCTATATTTTTAAGAATGACTGATTAGATGTTTATTCCATAGGGAATGCGTTGGCTGATTATTATGTCGTATGTTACACTAAATCTTTTAATCTAAAATTACATTGTGTTTGTATACTTAATAGCTAACTATAATATTTTTGTGCCAATCCGCTGTGTTCGAATGTTTTTTTTGGGCACTATTTTCAATAGGTATGATTTTATAAAACTAAATATTATAAATACGAAAACTTGTGAGAATGTTTGGAGTTTGTATGTTTGTGGTTCAATCGCGCCTAAAATACTAATGGGTTAACAGATTTCTATGAGACTTGGAATATATAGAGTTCTTTACCTAGAATGGCATATAGGCTACATTTTATCAAGTAACACACGAGTGGAGCCGCGGGCACAAGCTAGTAACGTATGCCATGTTACAATTTGTATGACAGTCTACTAATTTGACAATAAAATTTAAGATATTAACGAAAAACTCAAGTAGAGGTCCTTAGAATGCGACGGCATATTATAGTATATTGTTTGCTTTATATTTTATATTATTAGGATATATTGATCAGAACCATCTGTTAAATCATTACTATAACGGCTATAAGTTTCAATACAAAGTAATGTTAATTTTGTTAGTGTATAAGGTTGATATTTCGATACCGCCAATTAGTTCTAGTGACAGCTTACTGTCAAAAATCCTATTCTATGACGTCATGAGAATCGGAGTTAAAGTATACGGGTTCGAATCTTGTTAAGTAAACTTTTAATGTGATTTATTCGTTACTCAAATCTTTATAGTTTATTATTCTGATAATTGTCTGAGCTCTTTCATTATCGATGAAATTTAGGCCCGTTTTAAAGATCGCACTCAAATCTGAACGCATCAGGAATAATTACATGTTTGTATGGGATATTTAAAAATGTTACGCACTAAAGATGGCTTCTATTTTTGGGAGCGATTTATAAATACCAGCCAGGCTATTGTGTAAGCAAAATGGTAATAAAGATCGCATTTTTAAAGATTATTTTATCAATTTTTCCTACATCTTTTTTCATACATGAAAAGGAAGAAGCTAAGGTCTTGAAGTTTTCCCTTGTCAAGTTTGGAACGTTTTGAATGTTGCTAAGATTGTTAAAATTACCCTCAAAGTTACGATCTTCATTGCCATTACGCTAACACAATTGCACCATAGGCCTTAGTATTCATCCATTTGGAGTTAGATATTTCATGTGTGCTTATAATTTACTTACATTTTGATCTCTAAGTGTATTTTGACTTATTTGTTGACTATGGGATACAGTAGTGTTTCCTCTATGAAAAAAGTTTACATTCGTTAATAAAATATTATGTATCCTGTAATTATGATATTTGCCCCAAGCACGAATATCTTGAAACTTACGATGCGGTTGTAAAAGTCTAATATTATTAGCCAATCCCATCGACGATGATTGAACTCTTTTAATTTTGATTGTTTAATTTTTGCTATCGTATCGTTAGCGTAACGCTGTCGTGAATAATTCGTGCTCAGGGTTTATTTCAGTGTGAATTAAACGATCTAAGTATTTGTTATGTTTTCGTTATAAAATTGTTAAATACATATGTTTTCGTACAAAATTGTTTTTAAATTTAAGTTCCAATCTCAATTTAAGTTGAAAATAAATAAACGTTATAAAAATGTGTATCTAAAGTTTATTTTAACAGACTTTTAAACCCACAAAACGATGATAATTATTACCTTACGAACCTCGGTAGCGTAGCGGGCAAGTGCTCGTCTGAGACGCAAGGGGTGCGGGTTCGATTCTCGCTACGGGACAAATATTTGCATGGACTGTTGGGTGTTTAAAAAAACTATACAGCTGTTCCAAACAAAATAAACAGAATGAGAAATAACATAAGTACAAACTTAGCTAATATATTTAAATGCAAACGCGCTATTATTATTAGAAGATGCCTGACATGCATACCATAATAGACCATCCATTTACAACTTCGTCATACTGCCCATATCACTGTAGGATTGTAAACCTGTTCGGCGGGTTCGTTAAGTTAGCACGCCACGGTAAACATTCCGTAGAATCTTTAGTGGTAAGGTAAAATGGTACTAAAGGACAGAAGACATAAATATAGTGCCTACTAGTCACCTCTTTCTGCATAGTTCGTCTGCCATTGAGGTGTCCGTTACTTGTGTTTTTTATACTGCCGAGGCCGAGACCGTAATATATTCGTGAATTTATTACTTGTCACCGCGAAAATTGAATAGCTTGACGGTTTTTGTAGGAGCGCTTTTCGTGGCACCATACAAAAACGGTAAGCTATTACAAAGCGAGTAACTCGCAAACATTATGTATTCGGGCCTTAGATAAGAAGTGACGCAATAAGGTGTAAACATGTGGACGAACGAGAACGTCAGTACTATTTTGAAGTAAGTACCTAAACCCTCTAATTTTTGTTGTGATTAAGTAATTTTATATTTTTGCTTGTTTGTTGAATAGTATTGTAGTTTTTTAAAAGTTTTTTTCATATTATTGTTCTAGCAACTTAACCTAGCAAATATTTTAAGGAATGATAAGAGCCAATAGGTACCTATTCACGGTAATAAAGCGCAGAAGGTTGTAGTGACAGTTATGTAGAGCAGAACAGCTGATCTTTGAACCGCTACCGGCACCGGTATAACTTTTGAATCGGTATTACAGTACGGCTGGCGGTTTTGCCGTAGGTACGAGATGTTAGCTGTTTGGAAGTAGAGTATTGTTTGTATAATAATAATAATAACCATTTATTTCAGGCAACATTAGTCTAGTACAGGATGTTTAATACTTAAAAACTACCTACCACCTTATGCAGACCTACCACCGTATTCGTTTTGTAGAAGAGGGCTAGTCGAGCAATTTATAACATGGGCCCTAGATAATCAAATGACTGTAGGTACCTTGCCAGTATAAATGAAAATTTGGTAAAAAATTGGACAATGTACAAATATAAGCTCGCTGTTCCCATGATTAGGCTCACTAAAGTTATTAAATATTTTAAAGGGCAATGTGTACGCTTTTCTAACAAGGTCCCAAGCGATGTCCTAAAGTACCTATCAGTTCGCAGCAGTAACACTGTAAATTTAGATAACAAAAAGTTTGGGACTGAATATGCTCTAAGCTCCAACTCGATTATTAATAAAGTGAAAGAGAAAATTCAACTCGGTTTCAACTTTTCAAAATGATTCATAAAAAGTTTTCTGAGCGACGACAAATTTGCACTCACTATTTGCATCTAAAATGTTATATCTTTCTGCTTCATTGCGACACAAAATAAATCTTTCTTATTCATTCAAACCCATGAGTTCTTTCCCGAGCCGTTTTCCATCTCTTATCTTTAGCTTTAATGATAATAGGCCAGACCTCACGAGTTCAATATCAAAATAATAACAAAATGTTTATCCCAATCCAGTTGTTGTGTAAACAACACATTTGATACTACTATGCTAAGATTAGTCAGACGGCTCAGTTTTCGTGTTATGAGAAAGTTTTGCGACGATAGCTTACGGTACCTATGACATTTTATTGTTATGTTAAAACTATAATACAATTTGGATATCTTATTGATATAAATTGTTTGGATTGAAGTAAACCCATTGGAACTCGAATAACCACGCTCGGTTCGGCTATCTCCAAGGGTTATCAAGAAGGTCTCCTGCACCACAATAGATCAGCTATTTTGATCCGCCAGTTGTGGTTCAACTGACGGTGGGACAACACTTCCAAAATGGTGGCAATACCGATTTCAGGACTTCAAGTTGCAGGGTAGTTATCAATCACGGCAATAAACCAACAACTCAACTGTTTGATCATATCATGCCCCGTTAAAGAACTAATAAACTTAAAGATTTTGTTTAGGCGGTGGCGTAAGTTGACAGTCTCAGAGATTTATGGTTCAAATTTGTGTAGAATAGTACTGATGCGCTCGCATTTGAATGGCAATAAGTCGTCAATAAACTCAACCAAACTGTCCCTCAAACCAACTCACTGTATCAGGAACTCTTTCTCATATGCTTACGATGTTAGTGAATAGAACAAAAGTACCTAGGTATAATTTCTGCTCTTTCCATTGACTAGTTCATCCCATCGCCGTTTCCTACTTACCTGTGTAATCCTTATCTACCTGTTCATTCTCCGGGTTAGCTTATCCTTTTGTACCTAGAACTTCCCAGAAGCATAAGCTGTCTTAACTATGATCCCACCACTCCATTTTATACCGTTGGTTAACAAGTACCTGCAGAATGTAGTAATCTTTCATAGTTTTAGTTTTGTCAGATGTTGATCCTAAAACAGACGATTTTTTTGCAGTCTGTTTGATATCTTTGTACGTTTTATCGGCAAGTTTCTTAATTATTATTAAATGATCAGTTCTATAGAGAATGAGCTCCGGCAGCAAGTCGCGGAGGCGAAGGCACGGCTGCCTTCCTTCCAGCCCAAGCTTGCCATCGTGCAGGTGGGCGGTCGTGAAGACTCCAACGTCTACATTAGGATGAAGCTGAAGGCCGCTGCAAACATCGGCATCGAAGCTGAACGGATCTGCTTGCCACGGGATATTACTGAAGTCGAGGTTAGTGAACTTATACGAAGTGATTTGTAGACAAATAGGTACCTATGCAGTCTTAACTCAAATACCTACTAATCGAAATCAGCTTCAGCTTCATCTTTCAAATACCATCATAATAATACCCATTGTATATTTGATATTATGCTAATGCGAGTTTGAATAATCAAACTCTACCAGTTGAGTTAAACTCCATGGACTCTAGTCTATTAGATAGTTTTTTTATGGCTATAAAATTTCAAAGAGGACGTAGCAATAGATATATCGTGGATATTTTTATTCATAACTAGCGGGCAACCGCGGCTTCGCTCTCGTGGTACTTACCTACGAGAATAAAAGTAGCCTATGTGCTATTCCAGACTATAGTCTATCTCAGTGCCAAATTTCATCCAGATCCTTTCAGCAGTTCTGGCGTGATTGAGTAGCAAAATTCAATAAATCCAAACTTTCGCATTTATTAAGTAAGGTTAAACTGCGAATGTGTTTGTCGTGTTATCGAATCGATGCTTCATAAGATAACTGGTAGGTAAATAAATTACCTGGTTTAATTTGTTTTTTAGCTTAGAAGTTTTTAGTGATATAGGCATCACAAAGGTGCCTTGATCTCTTGACTTTTCTGATAAAATTATCGGGTTGTATAATCATTAAAATTGTTTACGCACTAATGTATGATGCAACATATTTATAATATGAATTGTTTTGATCACATGTTGTCTAATTTTGTATGGAAAATGAACCTAAATAAATATATACAAAGCTCTTAAAAAAGCTATGACCCTTTCTTGTTCATGTGATCTTCCTCTTATAAAATGTCTCTAGCGGCCTAATTTAGTCGCAGTTGAAGTCGATTCCGATCAATAGTTGAGTTATATGATAAGGCTGCTGCTTTCCTACCAAATCTCCATTTCCATACACTATTTTTTTATGAATGTGTATGAATGTAGGAGTAGATGTAGGACAAAGAAAAGATAGATGCACTGTGTGAAAGTGCGTATCCACATTCACTCAGTCCATCCATATTTTCTTTCTGAACCTGGGTTAGAAAGGAGTGAGGGCTGAGATGACGGCTTATGGAGGGAAATGGAAGATGAATATGTTGTGCCGACCCCATATAATAATGTAGGATAAGGGCAGAAAAGAGACGTTTCATCAATATATGGAGCCTGGGCCTGCACTGTGTACACTACTCTAAAATATGGCTAAGCAATAAAGTAAACGTATTTAATTGGTTATTTTATTTGAATTGACTCCGTTCTAAGGTACATTAAGATTTTCTTCGACAATGAGAGCAACACACAGCGTTACAAAAATATGGCGGATGGACGTGCGTGAAATGTCATTTTGACAACCTACATTTATCTGACAAAACAAAAACATCAAATCAAACAACATGACATGAAAAATATGACAATGTCATGTCAAACGCCAATTAAAAACCAACATGGCGGCCTTCAAATAGTGTTCACATAGTAAAAAACTTACCAGAAGAACTATTCTTGTACCATCGCCTTTGTTTTCAAATTAATGAAAATGTATTTTTCTTGTAATCTCCTATTTTTTCCTAATTTTTCTATGTAGTGTACATGGACCAGGCCCAGAATGAAATGGCTCCTTTGATACGTTTTTAAAGGCGAGTTTTTATCACGTATTTCTTTTCCCTAGCTGTTGGCGAAAGTAACTGCCCTGAACGAATCTCCGTCAGTTCACGGCATCATAGTCCAGATGCCGCTGGATTCGGCGCATTCTATCGATAACCACCGTATCACTGACGCAGTGTCCCCTGACAAGGATGTTGATGGGTAAACAGCATTGTTATGTTTTGGCCAGTGGTGCTATTTTCTAAGCATTTTAAGGATAATTTTAATATCTAAACCGTTAAAATATACACAAGTGATAACTTCTTGACATCGACTTCACTCTCGTCATATTTGTAACATTTTAGGTGTCGCTAAGATTGATAAAAAACATCCGCAAAGTCGCGAACGTCATTCCCATTTTGCTTACACAATAGCACTACGGCGTTGAGTGTTACCACACAAATCGATCGAAGATTGATCGATGGTGCGGAACAGTCGTGGTCAACTTTACCATTCTACCATCGATCGATGCTTTCGATCGACGATTGATCGAATGGTACATAACAACCTTAGGTATACAAGGTGGTAACACCCTGAGGTATACCAGGCTTTTTCACCAGACAAACTCTACCAACGTTATCATATACTCTTTCAGCCTAAACACTGTGAACGAGGGCCGTTTAGCCTGCGGGGATTTCTCTGGCTTCATTCCCTGCACGCCGGCCGGCTGCGTGGAACTCATCAAGACAACAGGCGTGACCATCGCTGGCAAGAACGCCGTGGTGCTAGGCAGAAGCCGTATCGTGGGGACACCGGCGGCCGAGCTGCTGAAGTGGGAACATGCGACGGTCACCGTCTGCCATTCCAAGACGAAGAATCTGAGCGAGATTGTAAGTAAAATGGCGGTCGTACCCAAGACTATAGAATATATTTCCACGGGGATTTCACGACCCTCAGTCATAAGGAGTACGACGCGAGGAGGACCCAAGAATATTATAAAACAGTAACTGATACTCTGACTGACAGACAACGTAGAGCTTAAAGAGTTGGTCCTAGAGACTTACAATTTGGAGGGTGTATCTCTTTTAGTGTGTAGGGGTGTACTAAGAAAGGAATTGCCTAAATTTAAGCCCTTATAGGGTGCAGCGGGGTTTGATATTTGTATGAAAAACTTCATGCGAACAAAGCCGGGGGCTTTTACTAGTCTAAGATAAAATTAAAGTTCATTTTAACCTTGTTTACTTTTAGTTATCTACGAAACAATCCCTTTTCTCCGCCGCCACTCCGTCCGTCAGCGCTGACCGTAAATTTTCCGTCTTATTAGAAATTCTGTTTAGCCTCTTAGCTTAGGTTTGGCTGCCTTTCTCCCTGTGAAAGCAAGAACTGCCTACGTGGGACAAATACTACTGAAACTGAAGGTTAATAATTATATATTTTCAGACAAAAACGGCTGACATTCTTGTGGTGGCGATCGGAAAACCTGAGATGGTGCGTGGATCATGGATCAAGCCCGGAGCCATTGTCATCGACTGTGGAATCAACCCTATTCCAGGTAACTATGCATTATTCGATCTCTCTCTCTCTCCTCTCTCCATCTCTCCATCTCTCCACCTCTTAACACTAGTTATTCTTTGGTCATCATGCTTTAAATCATCGGCTCTGAAAAGGTTTTCTATTGTAAGTTTGGGGCAAATCTTGTAAGTAAATGACATTCTTCGCGTTGTCTGGATGAGTTGAAACTTTGCATTCCAGTGTCCTAGGACTTCTAGTTTAGGCCGTTACACAGAATAAATAATATTACCTACAATAGCTGTGCGTTGATTTTCAGTGAGTGTAACCAAGGATAATATTATAATAGTGTAAGCAATTACCGCCAAAGAGCTTAGCAAATTTGTATTCTTTCAAGTTTATGATCACCGCTCGTTTCTAACTTGCTTTGTTTGTACTTGCGCCTACAACATCTTACAAATGACAGACAATTTTAAACAAAATCGCGTAGTAGCCATTTACGAGTGTTAGTAAATAACAGGAGCGATCGACAAAGGACGGAACAGGCAGAACATTCCAAATATTGATAAAACAAAACGTTGCAACATCCCCATAGCAAAAGCCAAAGCGATTAGTTACACTCAATAAGTGGACATGATATAATTGTTTTTAATTTTAGTTAAATTGACTGCCAATATAAAATGTAGCTTTATAATGCTGTTATTTCTACGAATGTAATTTCTATTATTTTAGTTGTTATAGCATAATATAAGTTATGTGGTCAAGAAGGATATTATTTTGACTGGAGCGGAGTTATTGTAAGTGCATAAATAACTTCATCTCATTTGCATTGATAACAATAAGTGGTTACCAACTAATTGACTTGTTTTTACAATATTCTACTTTAAAATAATAAGAACCGGTTTTTGAATTGTTATCATAAACTTCGCTCAAAGAGTTTCATTTTGTAAGGGTCGTTATTCGAACAGACACTTTAGCATTACTATAAAACTGCTCTAACCGTTTACGGGTAAAAAGTATTACTATGATCATACTTAATGTAACTAATTTATTATAACTGCTGCTCTCGGCTTCGCTTGCGAGGTACCCTGTTAAAAGCAACTGCCTCCATACCAAATTGCATCCAGATAGGTTCAGTCGGTGCTCTTGAAACCGTTACAAACAGACACGAGACAAGTGTGAAGTGTGATATTCAGCTCATAATTATCTACTCTCATGGGTTCCGGGAGGGGGGTGCAACGGAATGCACTTATTTATATAAGGGTTTTTTTTATTATCGTCGTCACTGTTTGAATAAATCTAGATGCAGTATACATCTCCTCTAAAAATAACCCTGCCGGCGCCCATGTATTCTGTCTCAAGCCAAGTTTGTCATGTCCTTTTTAGATTCGAGCAAAGCGAGCGGGCAGCGGCTAGTCGGAGACGTCGCTTACCGGGAGGCGCTGGGAGTGGCGTCGCACGTGACACCAGTGCCAGGCGGCGTAGGGCCCATGACCGTGGCCATGCTCATGAAGAACACCGTGCTGGCGGCGCGCCGGCAGCTCGACCGTCTACTTGCACCCGCATGGCCGCTGCGCCCGCTGCGCTTAGTCCCTGCTTCACCACCTCCCAGGTACCGTTTGTAGCCAGCGGTGCCACGTGCCAGGCGCCGTGGTGTCCGTGCCCGTAGCCATGAATAGAATAGAATATCATTTATTCGGCACACATGTAAATACACAGAATAACATAAAAACCTTAGAATTAAATAAGTACCTACCTACAAAAGTATATACAATAAAAACTATATATCTAAAAACAAACAACTTAAAGTAGGTACACACAATTCCAAGTATACACAGTTTCCATGCTCATGAAGAACACCGTGCTAGCGGCGCGCCGGCAGCTCGACCACCTGCTGGCGCCCGCTACACTTAGTCCTCGCCTGACCATCTCCCAGATATAAGTAGTAAGTAGCCAGTGGTGGAAGACAGCGCCAAGCGGCGCAGGGTCCATGACCATGCTCATGAAAAACGCCGTGCTAGAGGTGCGCCGGCACCTCGACCGCCTACTGGCGCCCGCTGCGCTTAGTCCCCGCTTGATCATCTCCCAGGTATAGTAGCCAGTGGTGGACGCCAGTGACAGGCGGCGTGGTGCCCATGACCGTGGCCATGCTCAACACCGTGCGCCGGCAGTTTGACCGCCTGCTGGCGCCTGCCTGACCGCTGCGCTCAATTTCCATGTACCATTTCCCAAGTATTGTCATAGAGTGTGTGAAATGTAGTCAAAAACGAAGAATTTCCGAAAGTCTTAGAACAAACTTTATTGCCAATTAAAATTAAAATAAAAACTTTTTACTCCTAGTCCCGTTCGGACATATACATTGTGTTATACCTTTTATTACTACAGTGACATCGCGATAGCCCGGTCGCAGAAACCAAAGGACATTAGCGAGCTAGCGTCAGAGATCGGGCTCTTCCCTAACGAAGTGTCGCAGTACGGACGCACCAAGGCCAAGATCTCGCTCTCCGTGCTGGACCGGCTGAAGGAACAACGCGGCGGGAAGTACATCGTAGTTGCGGGGTAAGTAAGGGTAGTATACTGTAGTATACTGTATCCTTCTATGGGAAGTCCTTTACACTCCTTTACTTTCAAGAAGAAACCGAAACAGTTGTATTTCAAAGATCCTTGGTTGAGGAACTGAAGTGTCACATTTTTGTTAGTTTTGTTTGATACTATAGGTATGAGGTATTAGTATATTTAATTATTATATTCTATGTTTATCATATTAGATATAGATTATCAGGATAGGAAATCTTTTATCTGATTAATTTATTTTGGAAACCTCGGTGGCGTAGCGGTTTCGATTCCCGCTGTGGGAAAAATAAGCATTGCATTGCATTACCTAAAATTTGTTCCGGGTCTGGGTGTTTTGGTAGAATGGTACTCGTAGTTTCTGATACCCACGTCACAGGAAATCCTAGTGTTGGGTCAAGACTATATTAGGTGTTATTTATTATTATTTATTATACACATAAAGAACGGGACGACGACATTGCAAAACTAGCAGGAAAAGCGTGGAGCCAAGCCGCTAGAGTTAGAGCGAGATGGAGAGAGCTTTAGGAGGCTTTTGCCGCTAAATGCGATCCTTACAAAGTCAAAGTCAAAAGGCTTTTATTTCAATAAAATCACTAGGATCACTTTGAAAATCTTAGAAACTAGGTGAAGCTATGCCTGTTCCACACACTTATATAATGATGATGTAAAATGAATAGAAAAGAGACGTTTCATCGATATATGGAGCCTGTCCCTGCACTGTGTACAATACCCTAAAATATGGCTAAGCAACAAAGTAAACATATTAAATTGGTTATTTTATTTAAATTGACTTCGTTCTAAGGCACACTAAGATTTTCTTCGACAAAGAGAGACACACAGCGCTACAAAAATATGGCGGATGGACGTGCGTGAAATGTCATTTTGACAACCTACATACATATATCTGACAAAACAAAAACATAGAATCAAACAACATGACATGAAGAATATGTCAATGTCATGTCAAACGCCAATTATAAACCAACATGGCGGCCTTCAAATAGTGTTCACATAATAAAAAAACTTACCAGAAGAACTATTCTTGTACCATCGCATTTGTCTTCAAATTAATGAAATTATATTTTTCTTGTAATCTCCTATTTTTTCCTAATTTTTCAATGTAGTGTACATGGACCAGGCCCAGAATGAAATGGCTCCGCTCTTTCAGAATCACTCCAACACCACTCGGAGAAGGCAAAAGCACTACGCTACTAGGGTTAGTCCAGGCATTAGGCGCACATCGCGGGCGCAACGCCTTCGCTTGCATGCGACAGCCTAGCCAGGGCCCTACCTTCGGAGTCAAGGGAGGCGCGGCGGGAGGCGGTTACTCACAGGTAAATAAACAATAGAAGATTGTAGCAAAATCATACTTTTACAGCGAGTGTGCTATTTTGAATCCAGGAGTTAGGTATTATAACGCTACTTACTTACGCTACGGGAACTCCATTACCATTTCTAAAATGGTATAGAAATGGTATTGAATTTCGCAATTATGAGGATGATTCTATCAATTTTAGCGAAATCTGAAGTTTTTCAAATATTAAAAGGAAGAAGCCTTGAAGACCTTGAAGTTTTTACCTTGTCAAGTTTGGAACGTTTTGAATATTGCTAAGATTGTTATAATTACCGTCAAAGTCACGATCTTCATTGCCATTACGCTTACACAATTGCACCACGAAGCGGAGCGAAAGAGCCTAGAATAGAATCCCGAGTGAAACGGTATGTTGCCTGAGGAATAAATATTTTGCGCCCGATTAGTAGGTTAGGTAGGTAATACTTTCTCATCTGCTATGATAAAATAATTATCCCGGGATTTTGTAGATAATAGATTGTTAATCATATTTTTTGTGTCTATTTTTACACTTTCACGTGTTTATGTTATGCTCTCACCACGAACACATTTTTCCGAAATTAATTGCGATCCAATGAATAATTTAGGGGTAGGTAATTCGCCGCATTTTTCATTTTTTTTAATTCTGGCACCGGCATCCTTCGCCCCGCTACAAGCCTTGTTCAATAATACGAATATTAAGCGTGGTTGTCGACTTCGCTGACAAAAGAGACAATTTTCTGCCAAGCTCTAGATTTGACTTGGCTTGTTTTAGCAATAGGCAAATGGTTCGTGTAATATTGTTATTCTGTTCAAGGATGTTTGTGAATGGGGCGTATAAAGCGTCCGGTATTTTTGTTCGAAATTTTCTACTAGATGTCGCCACTAGTCGATTAAAACGCGCTATCGTTGTGTTACGACTTTATGTTGGGGTGTTTCGCGAACCGATATAAGTTTGATGGATAACCTATCGGTTTCCTCACGATGTTTTTCAGTTTTTGACATCGTTCTGTATCACGAAGTGACAGAGCGTAATAAATAATACACGATTATCACTATAAAGTATTTCATAGCATAGTGATTTTACTCTCCGACTCTCCGTCTCCGTAGTCGTATTAATTAATGTATACTAAACACGAACTATAGAGATAGCGATGACTTTCTCAGTGTATCCAGCGAGAGTATGTGAGCAGGGTTCGTTAATTCTTGAAAATACCGAAATACTTTATAAATCACGTTATCGTGCAAATCGCAGACTAGATGTAATATTGTTTAGTTTGTCACTGTTTGTTTAATTTCAATAGCATGCTTAGTTGTTAAGTTTGAATGCTGCCTTATTATCCCATAAATACTTTAACCCTCGAGTAAAAGAAGGAGCATTATTTATAAATAAATAAAAATATACGTTGTGTGTGTGGTCTGGCCTCGTTACTGCATACCGGGTACTCCGATTTCAAAGCGTTTTTTTGTAAGAAAGCTTGTTCCAAGTGAAAAAAGTAAATTGGTCAAGTGCGTGTCTGGCCACGCAATGTAGTATGGACTTTAGGGTTTTGTTTGAATCGATTACAAACCAGACTACTCGTAAACTACATCGAAAAACTTTTTCTCATAGTTTTTATTCCATAACTTAAATATGCATTACTATTATGTATATATTACCGTGCAAAAGTTCAGTTCTTCTTCTTGTCGTGTCACTGATTCTTTCATGGTCATCCTGTATTATGTTAGTGACCATGTTGAGGTATGGTGGCCTAAGACCGTCGATGAAAGAATCAGTGTAGTGAAAGGATTAAAGTGCGCCTCTTAGAGGCTCCTTTCGTGCAAAAGTTCATTAAGGTAGCACTAATAGTCTGCGAGCAAAACGGCTACTGACCCTAAAAAGGGGACGACGTTTATATATATTTTTTATTTTATTTACGCTGAGGCCCTGGTTGTAATATGAGTAAGTTACTCACTTATCACAGTGAGACGTGAAAAGTGAATAGCTCAACCTTTTATAAACGGTGTCACGATAAGCGCTGGTATCGGGCCTCTGTAATCTATCATCTTAAAGGAGCCATTTCATTCTGGGCCTGGTCCATGTAACTACATAGAAAAATTAGGAAAAAATAGGAGATTACAAGAAAAATACAATTTCATTAATTTGAAGACAAATGCGATGGTACAAGAATAGTTCTTCTGGTAAGTTTTTTACTATGTGAACACTATTTGAAGGCCGCCATGTTGGTTTATAATTGGCGTTTGACATGATATTGACATATTTTTCATGTCATGTTGTTTGATTTGATGTTTTTGTTTTGTCAGATAAATGTAGGTTGTCAAAATGACATTTCACGCACGTCCATCCGCCATATTTTTGTAGCGCTGTGTGTTGCTCTCCTTGTCGAAGAAAATCTTAATGTACCTTAGAACGAAGTCAATTTAAATAAAATAACCAATTAAATACGTTTACTTAATTGCTTAGGCATATTTTAGAGCAGTGTACACAGTGCAGGCCCAGGCTCCATATATTGATGAAACGTCTCTTTTAGTTCATTCCATTATTGATTCGTTAACTGCTCCAAATAGCCACACGGGAAACCCAAAAACCAAACTATACTCTCTGCACACCCAGGCCAATAATTGCGCAGAATATAACATTATACATATAATGAATAACTTTGTTTATGTATGTTAGTCCGTAGCCTGAAATAAAATTATCAATACATTTAAAATTACATTTTTAACTATAATTTCTTCATCTTAATAATATCAAAACAATAGTAAAAATATTTATAAAAATGGAGAACCACGGACCGCGAAGCTCGGCACGGCTCAAGCGGTCGATGGCTAGGGCTGCAGTGAGAGGAACCTCCTGACTATGATTGGGTTTAAAATTGTTATTATTTAACCACTTTCACACAATGACTGGTCCCTAATCCTAAGTCTCCTTGACAGGTTATCCCCATGGAGGAGTTCAACCTGCATTTGACGGGCGACATCCACGCGGTGACGGCCGCCAACAACCTGCTCGCCGCTCAGATGGACGCCAGGATATTCCATGAGCTCACACAGAAGGACGGACCTTTGTATGACCGCTTAGTTCCGAAAATCAAGGTGTTTATTTACTAGATTCCAACCGCTTCGTTGCTCCGACAACCGTTGGGGAGTAAAGGTTCTCGAATGGCGACCACGAACCAGGCGACGCAGTGTTGGAAGGCCCCCGAAGGACCGATGACATTGTAAAGGTCGGTGGATGGAAAAGGCTTAATACCGTTCGTCGTGGAACTCATTGGGGGAATGTCCAGCAGTGGACTTCTACAGGTTGTTGATGATGAACCGCTTCTTCGCTCGTGCGGTACTCTGATTAGAAGTAGACTATCACGCCAATGCAAAAAACACCTCAATCCGTTGCTCCCTTGCTGCGTGAAAGATGGAGAAACTAATCAAACAACCAACCTGTCACGTAGGTACGTTTGGTCGTCTCTCTGACTACCCTCTTAGACATCTTCAAGTATGTGATCGCCTTTTCATATTTCTAAATTGTAACTACTGTATAAAATTCGAATTAAGTTGCAGGTTTGTATGATCTCAAAAATCAAATAATAAATAAAATAAATATATTCCGGACATATAACACACGGTCAATTGATCCCAAACTAGGCATAGCCTGTACTATGGGTACCAGAGACGGATATACATAATATAAATAAAAACACATATAATATAGTTAAATATTTAACACCTAGACACAGAACAAACATCTGTGTTAGTCACAAATGTTTGTCCAGTGCGGGAATCGAACCCGCGACCTCTAGCGTAGAAGGCAGAGTTACTACCAACTGAGCTATGAGGCCAGTCAATAATATTTTGGTATTTTTAATACCTACCTGTTTGTCTTTAGGGCGTGAGAAAGTTTTCCGCCATCCAACTCCGGAGGCTACAGAGACTAGGCATCAACAAGACAGATCCTGACTCCTTAACGGATGAAGAGAAGACCAAGTTCGCGCGGCTCAACATTGACACCTTGAAAATCATGTGGAACAGAGGTAAGAAATTAATCTTCAGTGAAAAACGAATGAATGAATGAATGGTGTGGTAGATTTAGTTCACCTGGACTACTTGTATAGTATTATGTTATCTGTGACCTGGAGCAAATCGTCTGAGTGAACTAAACGCACTACTTCTAAGACTTTAAATTTAAATGATACCCAAATTTTCGAACCAAACTTTCGCTTTTATAAAAAATTAGTAAGATAGCACGCGATTCCTCATACTACATAATTCACGAAACACTGGGAGTTCTTAATGAAGTATTATTAGTGGCCGTGGTGGCCCCGGCTAAAGAATAAGCCCCTCCATATCTTCCTACTCGTGGATATCGTAAGATGCGACTAAGGGAAAAAAGCTAGAGAATGGGCAGCGGTGTCCAAGTGTCCAGTGAATTTTCAAAAGATCCCGAGCTCTAAATACGCCCGCCCACTCACCAACCCGCATGCCCAGCGTGATAAGTACGAGCAAATTCCCCGCACATGATAGGAATCCGCTCTGGACATCTCTGGAGGAGGGGAGGCCATGTTCAGCAGTGGACGTCCTACGGGTAAAGTGATGATGAGTGATTATCTGAAATCTGCTAATGTAGGTAATGTTGGTAATGTGCTAGAACGTAATTGAAGATGAGATCATTGCGGATTCCCCCTGTTGATTTAAGACTTGTGCTGAAATGCTCAATTAAAACAAGTAGCCTAACTGGTAGGTGTAAATGGGAATTCTGGAACATCTTTTAGCACGCTTTACGTGCTAAATGTCATGACGTATTGTCTAGATTTCTAAGTACCCATTATAATCGATGATGCGTCATGTTTCTTCGGGTGTTATGAGACATCATTTTATTGAACAGCTATTGCTCGTAGGGGTAGGCAGAGACCACGGCTTTCCACTTGCTACGGTCCTGACATACCTCTTTTGCTTTACTCTCATGCCTCATGCATGCGCTTCGGTTTAGGGTCTTGACCTGGCCTTTTTCCAAAACGTCACCGATTTGGTAAAATGATTTGGCTTCGGGGAGGTAGGGGGAAATGTTCAGCAGTGGACGTCCAGCGGCAGAACATCTGAATTGAATTCCTATAAAATGTCTGTCTTCCCTTATAACATTGCTAATGTCGTTCCATTTAAAGGTAGTCTTGAGAATGCGATAAGGCTGCCCATTGAGTGTTTCATCTAGATACAGTCTACGAATGGTATCTGAAAAAAATTATATCTTGCAGTGGTCGACCTAAACGATCGATACCTTCGCAAGATCACCGTGGGCCAGTCCCCGACAGAAAAGGGCTTCACTCGTGAAACCAGCTTTGACATCGCAGTGGCGTCCGAGATCATGGCCATTCTAGCGCTAGGAACCGACATCGATGACATCAAGACCCGACTCGCGTCTATGGTGGTGGCTTTGGACAAGACCGGCAACCCTGTTACTGCTGATGACCTGGTAAGGACAAACTAGCTTGAGCTAGCTTGAGCGGCAAAGGGTGATACTTTTGAACGTGTCTCTATATTGTACTACCCGATAATGTACAGCCTGATATTCGTGCCACGTTCGGTTCTGGCGCTTCGACGGCCGCTATTACGAGTCGCTTGGCTCGCGCGTTGTAATCACTACTCAAACCTAACCTAACCTTACCTACAGATTTCGATCTGACTACCGATGGTACTGGTGGGAGATGATGATGGTAGAGGTGGGTTCGTATTATCAGGTTGTGCAATATCGTGCTGTACATTACTGTCTCCCTTATGATTGACCACTTTAGTGACAATAATGGCACACCTTCCTTAGCGACACTTATGAGTATAGATACTTTAGGAAAACGCTATGGATGACACTTCATATTGATACACTTTAGTTTAGCGTCTTGGGGACGCTTCCGACTGGTAGTGATGTGGATCAATTAAGCTATCTATAGATCGTTTGTAACGGTATTTAGATAGCTCAACTGTTTCTAGTGTATTTTGTAAATATTAACTTGTATTACTTAGTTTTAATTTTCTTTCTGTAAATAAACTTTAGTTTAGAGACTTAAGAGTAGGGACTTCAAGTCTAAAAATGACAGTATGGTTATCTATCACGTAACATTGCCCCACGTCAGAGACACCTAAGAGTAATAGGTACTTTAGCGACACAGGAATGACATACATAAGGGACACCATTCTTCACTTGAAAAATCATGGCCTAGCGCTGGGAACCGACATTGATGGTAATCAAGAAGCGATTCTCCAGTATGATAGTATTGTTTTGGATAAGTGCCACCTTCCTCTCTTTTTGAATCTTCGACATTGGAAAAACAAATAATCTTTATTAACCAATCATAACTATATTTCAAACTGATTCATCAACACTTGAGCGTATTCGTAAACAGATATTATGTTATTTCTAGAAGCAGATGGTCGGCAATCAAATTAAAGACTGTTTTCGATCAATATAATTTGTCTGAGCGATAAACTTCAAATTTTACTTTACTACTACTATAACATTAAAGGATTAGGAACCTCATTTGTTAAAAATAAATAAAAAACAATTATTTTTATTTATGAGTAAAGATTTTATCAAATTCTGTTAGAATTCTGAATGCAATGTCAGGAGGAGTACCTACATCTATAATGGAAATTGCATTTAACCTAGATCATACTAGAGTAAATAAATCAAGTCCTTATTCCTGTTGATTTCGTTGATGTACCTAATAAACAAATTAAATAAAGTGAAAACAGAGATTATACCATCTATAATAACTTAATTCTTGTCTTCTCAGGGAATGACCGGAGCTCTCTTAGTCCTCTTAAAGGATGCCTTCGAGCCAACACTCATGCAGTCACTCGAAGGAACACCTGTGCTTGTCCACACTGGGCCTTTCGCCAACATCGCTCACGGCTGCTCATCTATCCTGGCTGACAAGATCGCCATGAAACTCGCCAGAGAGAACGGATACGTCGCTACTGAGGCTGGCTTCGGCTCTGATATCGGTTAGTTCCTTATCGTTACCTAGATGGCGCCACACAGAACTTTCACCAATATCACTTTAGACTTATTGGCAAGGTACTAGTATAGTATTATGATATCTGTGGCAAGGTTAAGTGACCAATTCTGTGGTCATGATACGATTATAATCTCTTCCTAGATCTAGCCTACACGTAGACCATCATGTGAGGAACGGAATACGTAAACCGCACGCAGGTGACGTCAATCAGTTCAAACTCAATTATTCAGCTGTAGCAAGTAGTTAGCAAGCAATTGTCTAACTTCTATTACGTTTGAACCCATCTAATTTGAAAGAAGATTTAGTTAATTTTATTTTCTTTTTGTTCATTGAATAGGCCCCTTTTCGGGATGGTATACATATTATGAATCACCTTGTTTAGTTTACTACACAACTTGATAAACCTTTGATAAATAAATATTGTTTAATTTATAAATTTGCAGTTTTGAAGGTGTTCCAACAACTTTATACACATTGTTATCATACAATTATTTTTTTATTATCAAACATACAACAAAGAAATGCAATTTTTTTTTGAGAAAAACTAAAAAAAAAACATTTTTTTTTAATGCAGATATTATTTTTTTTCAAAATCGAGCCCGTAACTCCTAACATCACTTTTCGATTAGTCTCACGGTTTCCGATTTCGCCTAAGTGGCCCTGAAAAAAAACTCACCCTGTATATTAAAAAAAACAAGGCCTGATTCCACGATCAACGCACAGCCCAAACCGCTGAAGCTATAAAGCTGAAAGTGGTCTTTCTCACCAGGTATGGAGAAATTCTTCGACATCAAGTGCCGTGCGAGCGGTGACACCCCCCACTGCGCTGTGATCGTTGCGACGGTCCGCGCGCTCAAGATGCACGGAGGCGGCCCGCCCGTCTCGCCAGGACAACCCCTACATGACGTGTATGTCCAGGTTAGTATTCTATACGGGGCTTGCTTGTCGTGGCATTGGTTCTTTCTTGGTTATTATGTATTAGGCCAGTGACCAGGTTGAGGTATGGTGGCCCTGAAAGGGGCCTATGACCGTGTGTGAAAGAATCAGTGTAGTGTAGTAAGTATTGAAGTTCGCCTCTAAGATGCTCCTTTCGTGTAAGTACCCACAGTTTCGTCAGCTCCGATGTATAAGGATCCTTTATGAGAGGCTCCTCTCGTGCTCAATCTGTATATTAAATCTGTCTTGTGGCATCATTGTGAAAATTATTAAATGTACCTCTATAAAACTTACTGCAAGTGACTGTACCTACCTACCGCTAGGCCATCACGGTTCATGGATATGTACATATTTATATATCAAAGATGATGATATTTTAAAAAACAATATTAATCTTTACAAAGCCGGCTTATGCAGGCAGTTTAATTAAAAGCTAATCATTCAAAAGTTATATAAATTATGAATCATTTTGTAATAATGATTCTATACCTAGTTCTGTATCGACAAGCTATTGTTATCCATTCGATATGCCTATGCAGACTAGATTTCAAGGAATCAAGACTAATCAAGAGGAGGTAGGTAATCTCATACCTAATAAAGTGTTTTTGGATTTCCAACCTTAGTACATAGATCTTAAAAGCTTTTGTTTTCATCCCTTTTTATGACGCAATGCCTCTCAATGCTTAAGAATTACCTAGAATTTATGTTAAGTGCATATTGTCGGGGACTATAATTTCTGAGCAATCGTAACTCACAATTATTGCCCACAAGGACTTATAAACAAACGTTTTTCGATTGATACACGTGCCATATTTCAATAGCAAAGTTAGGTAGGTAGGTAAGCTCTAGAATTGCCGGTTATAAGCCTCATAGCTCAGTTGGTAGTAACTCTGCCTTCTGCGCTAGAGGTTGCGGGTTCGATTCCCGCACAGGACAAACATTTGTGTGATGAATACGGATGTTTATTCTGTGTCTGGGTGTTCAATATTTATCTATTATGTATATCAGTCTCTGATACCCATAGTACAGGCTATGCCTAGTTTGGGATCAGTTGACCGTGTCTGATATGTCCGGAATATTTATTTATTTATGTATAAGCTATTTGTTCTTACTAAACATTTCTCTAAAAATCTTTAACTGGGCGCTGATCCGTCCAGATTGTTTTCATAAGGGCAAAATTAGTGCGTAGGTACATCTTCAAATTTTGCGTAGGTACATCTCCAAATTTGTGGCATTATACTGTATGATACATAATAATGTCGTATTCAAAATTTTTCATTGAAAACACTTTATGCAAAAAATACATTCATGTTTTGCCAAGGCCGGCACTTTTCACATCTGTTGTAGCAATATGATCGAACAGTTTCAATTTCTATACTCATTCTCACGATCAAAATTCTTAATATCTACTGAAAACCAAAATTAACTTGGTAATTGACAACTTAGCCTTACGCCGTTAGTAGGTCACACCAGGTCTTTTTATTCATCTAATGATACTTATTTATTACTTTCGGCACAGATAAGATAATACTATACTTTCGGTATAGGAACTTCGAGTCACCGATCAACACGCGACTGAAACAAGTCAAAGTAAAAGTATTTTTTTTTTTATACTACTGAGGTGGCAAAGAAGCATAATTTATTGCTTGAAATACATGTCATAAAGATGTCAATTACTATATTGAATCAATGTATTCTACTTATATCTAGGCAGGTAATATAAAAAAAAATAGATAAATATTCCGGACATATCACACACGGTCAACTGATCCCAAACTAGTGTTTGTGTTCAACACACAAATGTTTGTCCAGTGCGGAATCGAACCCGTGACCTCTAGCGCAGAAGGCACAGTTACTACCAACTGAGCTATGAGGCCAGTAAAATATTTAATTTACAATCATAATAAAATTTAATTAATAAAAAAAAATAACAAATAACAAGTGTGCGTATGCTCGTGTCTAAGCACAGTTTTATTGTTCCGTTTCTAGAACGTCGATGCGAAGTCTATTATTCCATACCTACCTAGTCGATGCCGATCCATCAATCGTGGCAGTTTGCCAAACGTTAATACAACAAGTCTTGGAATTCTTAAAATAATTTGTTATGAGATAAAAAGTAAATATGGGAAAACCACGGTAATGCCGAGGTTTTCTTACATATGCACACAAGGCACAGCACCTTGTAAATAACATTGTACAAGGTGATTCATAACATGTATGATATCCCGAAAGGGGCTTTATATTCTTCACCCAATTGGCAATAAAGTTTGTTCTACGACCGAGGTTTGGAAATTCGTCAATAAACACTAAAATCTGCTGTTTTAATTTTTTTAATTTTTTTTTATACCACTGAGGTAGCAAACATGCATACAGCCCACCTGTTGGTAAGCGGTTACCGTAGCCTATGAGCGCTTGCAATACCAGAGGCATCACGCACGCGTTGCCGACCCCGAACCCCCTCCCCCCCTAAAGTGCTCTGGCAACCTTACTCATCGCAGGAACACAACACTATTTGAAACAAATAATGTTATTTGGCTGCGATCTTCTGTAAGGCGGAGGTACCACCCCAGGCGGGCTGCTCCAATTCAGAACGAGAAAATCTCGCTGTGCCCTACCTCCTCCTGTTATTAAGTTAGTTATTAAGTTAGAAGAGAAATACCGAAAACGGCTTCCTTTTTTTTTGACCTTGTTCCAAATTATGAGGGGTCGGCACAACATGTTTTCATCTTCCACTCGCTTCTGTTAGCCATATTAATATTCTTTCTTTCTGTTGATAGAATAAGCCCTTTTAATACTAGCTTCCGCCCGCGGCTTAGCTCGCGTGGTACCTAACCTACATAGTAGTAGTAGCCTATATGCAAAACCAGACTATAATCTATCTTTGTACCAAGTTGCATCAAAATCCGTTCTGCCATCTAGCCGTGATTGAACCACAAACATCTAAACATTCAAGTATCCTCACAAACTTCGAATTTATATAGTCCTCCTCATCGATTTCGATGACGGCGACCCCAACTAAAGATATAAATGTTATAAGATAATGTGTATATGATATAAATTAATTCATATATATAAATACATAATATTATATTATATAATATATATGATTTAAATTATTTGCTTATATTTTAAGGAGAATCTCGAGCTTTTGAAGAAGGGTCTCTGCAACTTGGGCAAGCACATCAGCAACGGCAACAAATTCGGAGTGCCAGTGGTGGTCGCTGTCAACAAACACGGGTTGGTAACGGCAACTGTTAACATGACCTTCAATCGTTTTTAGGGTTCCGTACCTCAGCAGGAAAAAATAGAACCTTTATACCACTTTCTTGCCAGACTGATATATACCAAATGGCGACGGCGACGCAGTGTTGGAAGGCCTCCTACCCGATGGACCGAAGAGATTGAAAGTTGCGGGATGTCGGTGAATGGAAAAGGCTCAAGACCGTTCGTCATAGAACTTTTTGCGGGACGATGTCCAGCAGTGGACTTCTACAGGCTGATGATTATGACTGTCTTATGGCCTTAGTTTTAAAAATCTGTTGCCACTGTACTCTTACTATTGCATAATGACAATCATCATCATCATCATCACTTCAGCCGTACGACGTCCACTGCTGAACATGGCCTCCCCCACAGACAGAGCGGATGCCTCATCATGTGGGGGGATCTGCCCATACTCACCACGCTGGGCAGGCGGGTTGGCAGTTAGAGCTATAGTTGTTAAAATGAGGGACGCTGCTGCCCATCCCCTAGCTTTTTTCCCTTAGTCGCCTCTTACGACATCCGCGGATAGGTAGATATGGATGGGCCTATTCTTCAGCCGGGGCCACCACGGCGATAATGACAATGATTGGGTTAAATAGGGATTCTAAGCATTGCTCAAATTAGAGTAGCGTTTAAAGCAAGGGTGTGCATCCGTTTTATTTTCGGTCTGCGCAAGTTCGATCACATCTCTGAGTTCAGGGCTCAGCTTCAATGGCTCCCTATTCGTCGTCGTCGCGACCTCCATATACTCACTTTACTCTTTAAAATTTTGCATAGTGCTATTTCTCCTCCCTACCTTCGTGAGCGTTTCGAATTTCTTGTCCCACGTGGTGAGTCGTGCAGATCCACTATATCCCTCCTTTTAAAAACCCCCTCTCATTCGACCAGTCGTTACGGCGGCTCCTTTACGGTCCTGGCAGTGAAGCTATAGAATGCTCTACCGCATGTCATTCGTGATAGTCCATCTGTCAATGTCTTCAAGAGGAAAGTTAAAGAGCACTACTTGTCCTTGTAAATTCTGTATTGTATTTATATATATATATATATATATATATATATATATATATATATATATATATATATAATAAATTAGCTAATTAAATATATATTTTTGAACAGGTAGGTATTTATTGTATAATATTAATAGGTATATGTATGTTTATAAATATAATATTCTATCAAACATTGTAGGTACACGAACCTCCCTCTATAATCACGTCTCTCTAGCCTCAAAGGTTTGCTGGAAGAAAACTCTTTTTAGGGTTAAGCTCGCCTTTGTACATACCTTTCTTTTTCATTTTTGTATCTGTATTTTTCTTGTGTACAATAAAGAATAAAGGTGTTAGTATAAATTTTAGTAGCGTTTATATTATTAGTTTTTTAGACTAACTGAACTGTATATTTTCAGAAACGACACCCAAGCCGAGCTGAACCTGGTCCGTCAGTTCGCACTCGACAACGGCGCGTTCAAAGCCACCGTCTGTGACCACTGGGCGCTAGGCGGCGCCGGCGCCTTAGAACTTGCCGACGCAGTTATAGACGCTTGCGAGAAACAGAGCACGTTCAACTTCCTCTACCCTCTCGGTCTCTCCATCCAGGAGAAGGTGAAACTCATCGCGACGGAAATGTACGGCGCTGGACAGATTGAGTATACTGATGAGGTGCTGGAGAAGATTCGGACGTTCACTGAGATGGTAAGCTACGCCTATATAGACTCTATAATGTAAGTACACAAAGAAAAAGAACATAACAAAAAGTACAATGGGCGACCTCGTCGCTAAAAACGATATTTTCAGACAAACTTCGGATGGACAGGATAAACAAATCAAATAAGACGGTAACAACGATGTACCTACAAAAGTTTTACAATAAAAAAAAAACTTCTATAATAAATAAAACCCGAGCTGTCTGTAAACATCGAAAGTGATGGTTTAAATATTTCTACCCGTTGATTAGTCATCACAACACACAACGCGCGCTCTGTTGTCGTTTCTATGACAGTTTATCTTGAACGGAAGTAATACTTTTCGTCCAAGCAATATTTTATTCACACCTATTGTTCAGAAACGTAACAGGTTTATAGCAGATTGGTGCTGACATTTATTGAGGTTTAGTCTTAATTTATTAGAGGTTCCTGATATCATCAATGGCAATGAGTTTTTAATGAGTCTCATACCGTACCGTAACACTCGTAAAACGAATCGCCCATCATTTATTTATAACACGTATAAGACTGTTGGCAGGCCAATTTATGCCTGATTGTAATAATGAATTGTAAATCATCCTACTAATATTATAAATGCGGTTTTTAGGATGTTTATTATTCAATCACGCCGTAACGGCTTAACCGATTTCGATTAAACTTGGAATATAAAAAGTTATTTACCTAGAATAGCATATAGGTTACTTTTTATGAAGGTACCACGCGAGCGAGTAATACATAGTATGCTATACCGAAATTTATTTTTTGAAAAATCTTTTTTAAAGACTTCTAAATATGCCGCCCTAGGCTCTCCACCACTGCTTCTTATCCAAAATACCACTTATTACATAAATGTTCTTCTCATTCGCAGGGTTACGACAAATTCCCGATCTGCATGGCCAAGACATCCAACTCCCTGACCGGCGACGCAGCCGTCAAAGGTGCCCCCACCGGCTTCACTTTGAAGATCAACGGAATCTTCGTATCTGTTGGCGCTGGCTTCGTGGTCCCAATGGTGGGAGAGATCTCTAAAATGCCCGGATTACCCACGAGGCCTAGCATCTACGATATCGATCTGAACACCAAGACGGGGGAGATAGAGGGACTTTTCTAGTTTAAGTAAAGTTTTTATATGGAATTTATTAAATTGACATATCATTATTGCAAATATTACCTACTGTTTTATTTTACTCTTACTTGATCCAGTTTGCAGTGGTCTTTAATTATGACAGACTAGCTTGTGCTAGTGCTTGTGACAGGCATCGTTTGCGTGGTATCTAGATAAAAAATAGCCAAAACAAGGTGATTCATAATTGAGTTTGAACTGTATTGCGTCCAAAATTGCTCATTTATGAAGAGGTATTATAATGTAAATTAAATAAATAAATAAATATTCCGGACATATCACACACGGTCAACTGATCCCAAACTAGGCATAGCCTGTACTATGGGTACCAGAGACTGATATACATAATAGATATATATTTAACACCCAGACACAGAACAAACCTCTGTGTTAGTCACAAATGTTTGTCCAGTGCGGGAATCGAACCCGCGACCTCTAGCGCAGAAGGCAGAGTTACTACCAACTGAGCTATGAGGACAGTCAAGAGACAGTTGTTTGCAGTACAATTGTGATTGTACTGCAAACATCCTCACAAACTTTCGCTTTTATAAAACGAGTAGGATATTAGTGTTATTTCTCATACCTAGTTTATTCAGAAGCAATAGGGCCGTCGGAATTAATCAGTGTAGTAAAAACATTAAAGTGCGCCTTTAAGAGGCTCCTGTCGTGAACATGTCTTCGAATTCTAAGGTTCTAGGACATGCCGGTTTCCTTACTATGTATTCCTTCACCGTTACAGAGCACTAGTATAACGCACATAAAAATTCCGGATGGAAAATCAATTGGTGCACGACCGCGATTCGAACCCACGACCTGTGGCTCGGAAGGCGGGGCCACTACCACATAACAGTTATTCAACAGGCCTGCATATGAAATGAAAGACGAAGTATTATCAAAAGAATCTTTATTTTCCTTTCCTTACTCCTAAGTTATCTAACACTATTCAATGGTCTGGAGCCTCAATCTCGTTGACAATCTCAGTGGGCGTGAAGTTTGCCTTCGGAGGGGCGTCTTCATCATCACTATCAGCTGCCTCGGCGCCGGGGTGCGATGGAACGAAATGCTGGGCTTGCTTCGAGCGGGCCGCGCGTTCGGTTCCCGGCGCGGACCATGTTGATCGGCTCTCCTGGAAGAAATAATAGTTTTTGAATTGTATGGCCTGCCTATATTTCCTATTCCCTGATTTGAGGAATGTTCACTTTAAAAGATAGAGTAGAGCAGTGTATATGGCGAGTGTGAATTTACCGACCGTGACCGAAATCTAGCGGACCGTTTCGCAAATTAATTTTGTCTATACAAAGTCCGTGTTACATTCACACTCGCCATATACACCTGCTTCGTAACGATTCTTTCTTTCATCATACATGACCAATCTAAGCATACCTTTCTCAATCATCATCACTACGTCTTCTTTCACTCCACAATCTGTTATAACACTGCTCCTCACTCTTCTTTCAAAGTTACTCCACACATACCTACTTCGAAACATAAAATTTCCAAACTCCGATAATGTAAGCTATTCCAAGAAAAATACAAAATTCCAGAGCGTTCTCTCAGTACTAGGCGGGTACTTATGCACTATCTAGAAATGTAAACAAATGTCTGTTTGTTCGCCGCGTGGTCGACAAAATGTGATAACAAAAGCCAGTCATATAGTTTAACCTACTTCAAAATATGGTTAAAATTGCCATGGCCTATGTTCTGAATGAAGCTGAAATGATGATGAAAGGGGTTTCCCGAAGAGGTCCAATTATATTTCTAACTAGCTTCCGCCCACGGCTTCGCTCGCGTGGTACCTATGAAGATAAAAAGTAGCCTATATACTATTTCAGACTATAATCTATCTTTGTGCCAAAGGAGCCATTTCATTCTGGGCCTGGTCCATGTACACTACTTAGAAAAATTAGGAAAAATTGAAGATTACAAGAAAAATACAATTTCATTAATTTGAAGACAAATGCGATGGTACAAGAATAGTTCTTCTGGTAAGTTATTTACTATGTGAACACTATTTGAAGGCCGCCATGTTGGTTTATAATTGGCGTTTGACATGACATTGACATATTTTTCTATTTATTGACAGTTTTTGTTTTGTCAGATAAATGTAGGTTGTCAAAATGACATTTCACGCACGTCCGTCCGCCATATTTTTGTAGCGCTGTGTGTTGCTCTCTTTGTCGAAGAAAATCTTAATGTACCTTAGAACGAAGTCAATTTAAATAAAATAACCAATTAAATACGTTTACTTTATTGCTTAGCCATATTTTAGAGTAGTGTACACAGTGCAGGCCCAGGCTCCATATATTGATGAAACGTCTCTTTTCACCCAAATCCGTTCGGCCGTTTAGGCGTGATAGAACCACGAACATCCTCAAATACTTTCGCATTTATAATAGTAGGCTAAGTCAGATCAGTAGAATTCCGTAAACTTGAAAACTCCTCACAAATTGCCGAAACATTTTCTGGATTACGAAAGTTTTTGGAAAGAATATACCAGTCCCACACCTGTTCTTGCAAATGCTCAGATTTTGAGGTTCGATATGGTGAATCATATCAAGTCTCAGCCAAAATTTAATAGGATTAGGCTACCTTCCTACAATCCATATGTTAACGAGTTTATATGCAACATTAGCACATCCTAAACTTATTCAAATGAGTTTTTTTTAAGTTTAATCCTAACTCGTGCACTCACGTTTTCATTATAATTGCGTATTGTTTCCCAAATTCAGAGCATGAAGCTATTGTTTTTTTTGCGCTGGTAACGTATGGCATACCAATGAACTCGAACAGATGTAGGTACTTGTCTGGTATTTATTATTTCCAAATACAGACTTTACTATTCTTGGTTTAAGGTTTAATTTGGGTTTCTGTCAACAGAATTCGACTGGCCTCATAGCTCAGTGACTGGCCTCGTAGCTCAGTTGGTAGTAACTCTGCCTTCTGCGCTAGAGGTCGTGGGTTCGATTCCCGCGCTGGACAAACATTTGTGCGATGAATACAGATGTTTGTTCTGTGTCTGGGTGTTAAATATTTATCTATTATGTATATCAGTCTCTGGTACCCATAGTACAGGCTATGCCTAGTTTGGGATCAGTTGACCGTGTGTGATATGTCCGGAATATTAAAAAAAAAAAATCGTGTAGGTACGTTTGATAGCTATAGGGAGAGTAAGTCATCCTCTAACAAATGCCAGTCAATATATGTGTGAAAGGGACAAATGGCTTCATAGCAGCCAGATCCTTACACAGCTGTACATTGCTGTACACATCCTTGGATATATTTATTTTATGTACAGAGTAGTTTGTGGAATTCGGGCGTCACTTAAGTAGACCCGTATAGAACTTGTGCCGATTAATCACTTACCCCCCTCATTCATAATGCATTAATATTTTGCCTCAACCACGCACTTAATTTATTGGCATGCCTCGGCATTTAAAGAATGCCGCTTCTTTCATTCGTTTCCTTTAAAGGCTGACCTTTGGCCTTCAGACGAGAGTTATCGAGCCAATAACCATAGTTAGTGACTGATTATGAATGAGAGGGTTAGAGTCTGCGATTCTTGTAATACAAAGACGAAAACAGTCCACAGGGACCAGTGGTGCTATTTCGTAACCAAAATGGGAACGACGTTCGCAAGTTTGAGGATGATTTTAACAATCTCGGCAATATCCAAACTGTTCAAAAATGTACAAGTTCCAAAAATTTCGTCTCCGACGGGATTTGAACCCGCAACCTTCCCCTAAATACGGGGATGCTCTACTAAGCTACGGAGACAATTCTCGTGGGAGCTAAAATAAAATATAAAAAGGTTGTTAGATCCAAAGATCTATCTAGTTTTGACCTGTATCACTTTCTATTAAAAGTCAAAAATGTACCATTACGGATTAGTAATGAGGCTGAGGCTTCCGTACTACTGGTCGTGGGTTCGGATCCCGGTCGTGCACCAAGTGTAGGTGGTAGTGTAAACTTATATTTGCGGTGGGTCACGTAGTCATTGTATGACATTGACCGCAAATATAACTTTGTTTTCTAAAAAACTTCGAAATTCCTCAATTTCAGACTTTCCGTTTACTTGTGTTACAAAAGCTCCTACCATTCCAAATTTCAAATTGTGAGGTAACTGGAAGAACCCTAGAGGTTTTTGATTTTTGCCATTTCCATACAAAAATTATACATTCATTGCCATATTTTTTTAATTTAATAAGCTAGAGCTTTGTTTTTTTACGGCACCATAAGCCCACAGACCTTAATAGGTGGTATAAATTTCAAGTTGATACCTTTAGCCGTTTCTGAGAAAAAGGGTTTTGACAGACGGACAGACAGACAACAAAGTGATCCTATAAGGGTTCCGTTTTTGAACCCTAAAAAGGGTCAGTAAGGTACAGTTAAGTAGTGTTACCTTGTACTGGTGAGTTGCATGTTGAACACGTTCCAGGTACATGTCGTAGACGAGCCGCGCCATGTGCGGCATGTCGCGCGCGCTCAGCAGCATGTCGGCCGGCACCTGCGCCGATATCCCGCGCTGAGCCGGGTACCGCTCGCCGGGGACCAACTCCAGCTGCAGCGGTCTTTCCACCAGCTAAACAATACATAAAAAAAACGTTAGTAAGTATACAAGGTGATATTATGTTTTTTATTTTTCATTTTAAGTTTATTTTAGCTTTTAAACATACAGAACTATGTTGTGTCAATGAGGAGGGCGTTGAGGCTACTACTCAGTTTTCATAACTTTTGCAGTCTCATCGTTCAATCTGTAACCTGTTTCCCTGTGTACTTTGTTCTGAATAAATGAATTTTGAATTTGAATTATAAATGAGAAAGTTTGTGTTTGAAACATAAGTGCACTAGTTAGTATTAAACTTTAAAAAAAACTCATTTGAATTACGTTTAGGATGTGTTAATGTTGCAAATAAGGCGCGGAGGCTAGTTCTTAATATGCATGCCATCCTGAATGGGGCTTATTCTACAACCAATTGGCAATAAAGTTTGCTGTACGACTTATGGAAATTCGTAATATTTCATTGAAAAAACTCTTATTCGAAGCTGTTTTGGGATCAAATCAAACGCAATGAATCAGCTGTTTTCGTTAGCAATCTTGATTCCAAACTCCTTATACGTTTAGTTATTCGTTCTAAAGACAATAAGAATACCAAAAAAGAGCTAATTTGAGAAATTTTGTGAAAAAAACAATATATATATGTAAATATTGATGTTTTTTTCGCTAATATTATTTCTTTTTGTTGATAGAATACTACTACTACTTTTTATGTAGGTACCACGCGAGCGAAGCCGTGAGCGGAAGCTAGTAGTTTATATATACCTACAAAATACTTAGTGAAATTGGCTTTCAGCCAGTTAGAAGAGTTTGAAAAATGTTTGGTAAATCTTTTTGTGATAGAGAAACTACTACACTAACACAACTATCAAATCATGCTATGCTTTTGCCAAAAAGTCTACTGAATAACTTCAAAATCGCAATTCTTCCCCAACTTACCTGATTGAAAGTAGGCTGAAGCTCAAAGCAGTTCTTGAAGAGATTGGCTCGCGCGAAGATGTACAGCCCGAGCCGGGCCCTCGAAGCGGCGACAATCAGTCGACGCAAGTCCCTTACATGGCCCACAGCCTTGGTCCGAACGAGCGACACCAGAGCGATGTCGTTCTGTTGGCCCTGGTACTTGTCTACGGTGGTCACCTGTTCACAAATATGGTAGGGTAAGTTTTGCGCACGCCTTCTTTGGGATAATTGCCTTGAAGGCCTTCAAGGCAATTATCCCACAGGCCTACAGGCCTACAGGCTATAATCCTACAGGCCTATAAAAGGTTACTGCGGTGGCTACAAAAACATGGCCAGTACAGTTGTCTCAGAGAATCAACTCAGCAGCAACAAAAAAGCCTACTAAATGTGACGTCACCCTACTCAAGGTCCTGCCTGAAAACCAGCGCTGCTTTGCATGGCTTTTTGTCATGTAAAGCAGCAATAAGCTGAGTCAGGGCCTGTTTGGCTGCACCCGACACAGAGCGAGACTAGTTCGCACCTACTGTCTACAGGTGGATGCCTGCCTACCTATAAGGTAGGGTGTCTTCAAGACCAGAGTGAATAGGTTTCTTCTAGGCAAACGTGCTACACCGTAGACCACATCATTACTTAACATCAGGTGAGATTGTGGTCAAACGTTAGCCCATTTCGTATAAAAAAAAAAAAAAAAAAAAAAGGTGGGCAGGTGTCCTTATGTTTATTCTTTGTTGTCATTTGTGTTTTTAATATCCTTGTATTATATGTCCCCATGTCTGTTCTGTGTTTTCGTGTGTATGTCAAATAAACGTATATTCTATTCTATATTCTATAAAAAAGGATATTATTGACCCCTTTCGCGATACTATACAATTATACATTTTGTGAATCACCTTGTATAAATGTTGGGTTATCGTCTAAGATAAATTGATATCATTGTCGGCAACGCGTGCGTGAAGCATGCCTCGTTATCGCAACGTTTTATCAATACTTTTTTGTACAATTAATGTGGCAAGCAATCATACCCACCGGTTGGAAAGTGTTTACCGTAGCCTATGAACGCTTGCAATATTAGAGGCATCACGCAATAGTTGCCGACCCCGAACCTCCCTCCCCTTAAAGAGCTCTGGCAACCTTAATCACCGCAGGGACACAACGCTATTTGAAACAAATAATGTTATTTGGCCGCGATCTTCTGCAACGCTTTAAATGTAATGGCCGTAAATCTTGCCCTTCATTCCTTTGTATGGAAATGAATACTATAAAATACTAAGCGATCAGCGCCGTAGGCGAGAGCCGTGTCGCATCTAAACAAACAATTATTTGCATTTGCATAAACGCCGGTTTAAACGAAACGAACATAGAGCTAGACTCTAGTTAGAGCTTAGAACAAGAGCATTCTTTCTTTTTTTGTGAACACAGACATAACAACGAAAGAATGACTTATTGACTGGCCTCATAGCTCAGTTGGTAGTAACTCTGCCTTCTGCGCTAGAGGTCGCGGGTTCGATCCCCGCACTGGACAAACATTTGTGTGATGAACACATATGTTTGTTCTGTGTCTGGGTGTTAAATATATATCTATTATGTTTATCAGTCTCTGGTACTCATAGTACAGGCTATGCCTAGTTTGGGATCAGTTGACCGTGTGAATATGTCCGGAATATTTATTTATTTATTTATTTAATGGTCTACGTTCACACTAAAATAATTTAATAAAGTGGGGATAGAATGAGCATTCGCACGTCTGCGGTCTGATGTAAATCGGCCTTAACAATGGCCCTGTTTGTCGGTGGTCGCTAGATTTATAATCAGTCCTCAATCTTTGTGACTCCGACAAATTTGTAGGTAGATCAGACATTTATGTTGTAATAAAATAAGATTGAAGCGTGTCTGGAAAGATTACATCAGTAGGTAACGAGGTAAATACCAAATACATATTATTAAGGTAGATCATAAAAACGTTAAGATTGCGTAGAAGTTACGAGCCGAGGGTTCCGTAGCGAAGTTAGTAACGGAATTTGAAAATCATCATTCTACTATCCTACTTATATTATAAATGTGAAAGTTTGTGAGGATGTTTGTTGTTCAATCACGCCGTAACGGCTCAACCGATTTCGTCGAAACTTGGAATAGATAAAGTTCATACCTAGAATAGCATAGGCTACTTTTTATGTACTTAGGTGCCAAACGAGCGAAGTCGTGGGCGGAAGCTATTAGTCAATATTTTCCAGTGGCGACATTTATATGGGAAATTCGAACAAACTCCTAAGTTTAATGACCTATCATGCAGATAAAAATAAACGAAATTTACTGTTTAAAGTAATTAAATATGGTCATGTTTCAATTATTAGAGCCTCAATATTATCAAAATCATGTTTTGTTTGTTCCTAAGTTTGTTCAGTTTTTGCAAATAGTCTGATGACACCCCGTATATTACGGAATGTGGCAATGTAAATCAATAAAAACTATTTTGCTCAATTTATCAATTGCTTGGTTTTTATTAGCTCCTCGTTGTAACACAGTCTAAATTTGGCGGCGACTATGTAGCGTATTATCCTAGTTTTCAATTATGTCTAATTCTATGAAGAAGGGTTCGTAACAGCCCGAACATCATCGTGAACGCACTATCCGGATCGACAGATGGGATTGTCCGATAATCAACCACTGGATGCGCCTGCACACAGTGGTTGATTAACAAAAAAATCGCTTTTATATTAATTTCTTTGTAACCTCTTTTTGTTCATACTATCATTAGTCTTAAGAACTTATATAAATATGCTACTAACAAAATATGGACCAAGTCTGTTTTTTTTATTATTATTATTAATTCGAGGCGTGGCTCGAGTACGCGCAGTTTATACGAATTGATAACGTATTATTTTATCGTATTTATACCTACTAATTTTATTTGCTAGATCTCTCTCTCTCTCTTTCTCTCCGAGTTTTTAATTTTAAATTATCTAATGATCACAAATTTTTATTGTTTTTTTACTATTTGTCTGTTCTTCTAGTCAATTTAAGTTTTTTTTTTTATTGATGCCTTTATCTTCATTTGCTTATCGTTACCGGTCAAGCATGTTGTTAAAGCAAATAAATTAGCTATATATTTATCTAAAACATATAGCTCAAATGTTCAAATGTTTTTACCATGGACGAGTACTTACTAACTGACGAAATGAATGCCTTGAATCTTAGTCAGTTTAACGGAATAGTTAATAAAGGCAGTAGAATGCTAGACCTGGTATTTTCTAACCTATTGATCTCAATATCTGACTGTCCTGATCCGCTTACGCAAAAAATTGATGATCATCACCCAGTTTTATTAATTAATACCAAATCATTTGAAACCCCCCTTCTAGACTATGCACCGCGTACACGATATTTATTTGATAAGGGCGATTTTGAATCAATTAATATCGCAATTAATGAAATTAATTGGCGTAATGAGTTTTCAACTCGTTCAACCGATGATTCAGTTTGTTTTTTTAATCAAACTGTATGCGACCTTCATGGCAAGTTTATACCTATTAAAAACACATTCAACCGTTCCTATCCTATATGGTATAACTTGGCTCTAATAAAAGCTATTAAGGAAAAGTATAAGTATTTAGTAAAATTCAAAAAATATGGTAATAAATCAGATGAATTAACTTATAAGCTTCTGCGTGAAAGAGTTAATAGGTTAGAATCCACTTGCTACCAAAACTACATTAAATTAACTGAGGAATCTATTACTAAAAATCCTAAACATTTTTGGACGTATGTCAAGAACAGGTCCCAATCACATTCTATGCCTAGCTCAATGACTTATAATAATTTAGATGTATCCAGTGGCGAATCGATTTGTAATGCTTTTTCGACCTATTTTCATTCTACTTTCCTTAATTCAAAATTAAGTAATGTATCAACCATCACTAGTGACCCTCATGCCGATGCTCAGTCCGCGCATAACATTACTTCTGATATTAGTACAATAGAAATTAACCCTATTGAAATTAAAACCATGTTAGAGAAATTAGATACAGCTAAAGCACCAGGTCCAGATCATATTTCGTCCAAATTCCTGATAAGGTGCGCATCTTCTATTGCACATCCTTTGGCTATTCTGTTTAATAAATCACTGTCCTCTAATGTTGTACCTATCATATGGAAATCTGCTTTTATTACCCCAATTCATAAGAAAGGTTCTAAAACGGAGGTCACTAACTATAGACCTATATCAAAACTTTGCATCATAGCTAAAGTCTTTGAGAGGATAGTGTATAATCAAGTGTACTCTGCCTTAAAAAACACCTTTAGTCCCTTTCAACATGGGTTCTTGAGAGGCAAATCTACTGTTTCTAACCTCATCCTTCTCAATGATTATATCACTGAAGCAATGGATAATGGTCGGCAAGTCGACGTAGTCTACACCGACTATAGCAAATGCTTTGACAAAATCGACCATAATATATTGATATACAAGCTTGCCCAGTCGGGAATTCGAGGGGACTTGCTAAGGTGGTTCTCATCTTATATTGATAATAGATCCCAGGCTGTTGTTCTGAATAATTATATATCTAGTTGGGTTCCTGTCCCTAGTGGAGTTCCGCAAGGTTCTCTCCTTGGTCCACTTCTTTTCATAATTTTTGTTGCGGACATTGATTTGTGCTTTAAATCTTCAAATCTGCTGTGCTTCGCTGATGATATGAAAATTTTTTCTACTATATCATCCATTAATGACATGATTGCCCTTCAGGCTGACTTAATTCGTTTAGAAGAATATTGTCGCATCAACAAGCTTGAGCTTAATCCCTCTAAATGTTCTTTTATCACCTTTACTCGTAAGCTTAATATTATTTCTTCAAACTACACCATACAAGGTCAAGTACTTTTGAAAAACGATAGTATACGCGATCTTGGAGTTCACCATGACTCTAAATTGCTCTTTGATATCCATATTGATAAAATAATCAGTAAAGCTTCAAAAGCATTGGGATTTATCATGCGACTTTCTAAGAGCTTTACAGAAGCTAAAACATTTAAAATACTATATTGCACGTTTGTTAGAAGCCACCTTGAGTATGCGTCTCAGGTATGGAACCCATGCTATGGTATATATATTGATCGTATTGAAGCTATTCAAAGACGGTTCTTGAGATATTTGTGCTATAGGGTAAAGGTCCCATATCATACTAGTAACTATACTAACCTCTGCAAAAAATTCCATTTTCTACCACTTAAAAACAGACGAGATATTGCTGATTATTTGTACATTTTAAAAATTATTTCTAATGATGTTGATTGTCCGGATCTACTTCGAAAAATCCAAATCAATGTACCACGAAGAGTGCTTAGGCAAAATCCTCCCCTTGAGGTTCCTGGAGCCTCCACTAACTACAGGCAAAATTCATATGTATTGCGAGCGAGTGATACTGTTAATTGTTTTAGCAGGTTGTTGGACATCGATCCATTTAGTAGCAGCATTGGCAAGGCAAGGCGGAGCCTAACCCGTCATTTCTTTAGTGATTAATTTTATTTTTATTGTTTGTTTCTTTTGATCAGTTGGGTGTTATGTTTATGTATATGTATGTATGTGTGTCTGTGTATATATATATATATATATGTATATATGCAAGACATACATGTATATATATATATATGTCTTTCTCTTTTTTTTATTATGTTATAGTTGTAGTAGCATGCAACCTGGGTGTGCTTTATGTAGTGTTATAGCAAGCGTTCACATTTATATTGCTATAATACATCTATTAGCGAAAACCTGTTATTGGCTTTGTGATGCTATTGTAGTATTTATGTAAATTAACTTTAGCTGTTGGTTTTCCTCAATAAATAAATAAATAAATAAATAAATAAATAAAAACTATCCCTGTCATCATTTCTTAATATGCAAAGTAAGAAATGGCAATACTTTAAGCATTGTTTCTTCTGACAGATGTTTGTAATTATGGGAATTTCAGAAACTAACAAGAGGTCGTCTTAAAAAAATAAACTAAATCTAACAAAATGTAAGACCATGCTCGCAACAGCACATACATTTTTAACATTTATGATCGCACCGTTTTATTATATTCAAAAGTCTAAAAAGCATTTTAAACAATAAAAGGAAAATTAACTTTTATTTCTTTGAAGTGAACCGCTATGATCTATCGCTAGCCTCTGCTGGACAGAAAAGTGGGAATTTAAATCGGTCGACAGCTGTTCTGTACAATTTAGGTACTAAGGCCTACGAAAATGACAGTGACAGATTGAGAAGGGAAGGCCCGTCGTGGGAAACCAACACGACGGGTTTCCTAGAACTAGTGATATGGCCATAAGCTGTGCACTGGGTCAGGGCGATGCAATCTGTCACTGTACACAGAACAGGGCCCATCAATTTTTACTTTGAGAAACTTAAATGACAAGGATTATTATGAATCGTCAATGATATAAGTTCCTCACGACCAACCCTAGAAGAACGAACAAAGCCCGAATATTTTTAAATTATATTCAATAAACTTTACCTTATGTGGTCTGCCGATGAGAGGGTTGTCAGCACATCGCTTGTCGATGACGTCACGGATCAGGTGCTTCTGCCCATTGTACGTGGTCAGTATGGAGATGCGTTCGGCCGGCCACCCCACTAGTCTCATGTACATGAAGACAGCTACCACGTACTCCGCCTCCGCCAAATTCTGCACAAAAATATGATGTTAGATGTATTTATGAAACCTTAGGTGCCTTGACTTGCCTATAAATACCTGCTGCCTCTAAATGGCAATGCGTGATTTAACCATACAAATTACACCCTAAGCGTACGTTTATTGAACAAATCCGTGACGTTTTGGAAAAAGGCCAGGTTAGGAGAATCCTAAACGGACGAGCACGCATGAGGAATGTGATGAGAGTGTATGAAGAAAAAGAGTTATGTCAGAGTAATGTTCGTTGCTCGTAGGAAGTGGTGGTCTCTGCCAACCCCTCTGCGAACAGGTATGATTTTATATTATGTATACCCTGAGAAATGCGTTGGTATTGGTACCTACCTAAGTCTCACGTACCTGTAATTTAAGCGGCTGCCTCGCCTTAGTCACAGATAACATAATACTATAGTATAGTCAATCTGAGATCGAGGATCATTCATAGATCATTATAACTTTAATTTTGGTTCCAACCAAAACTTCAATAATTTTTTTACATCTTAAAACGTGGATATTTAAAAATTGCCGACACCCGTATCTCATTAATTGTTATTTAAAACATGTTTGCAAAGTAAAAAAATATTTTTAATGCAAATATTGTTCAAACGAACTTATCTAACTTTTTATATGTATACTGATTTAGATTATGTATTCAATAGAACCTATCGATTTTAGTACCAAGAGCAATTGCATATTAAACTTATACGGAGTGTTCCAAAATATGTGGAATATTCAGAAAAGAGTTTAATTTCCGAAAGTCGTACAGAAAAAGTTGTTTTTCTATCTTGGATAATTTTTAAACTCGCTGTAAGATAAACTTTTTAGGAACATCCTGTAGAAAATTAATTCTAGGAACGCTACATGATGTGTCCTATGAGATCAGATTCTGAGATCATTTTCGATCACTATTTATGATTAGCTTGGAAACCTAGATTATTCCAAACAAATGTTAAAATCAAATTAAAAAAAACATTAATTATTATTATAATTATCATTATTTATACAAGGTGATTCATAAAATGTATGCCATCCCGAAAGGGGCTTATTCTTAGACCCAATTGGCATTCAAGTTTGGTCTACGACTTTTGGAAATAGGACATTTTTCTTTGAAAAAACTCTATGCGAAAATCAGCTGTTTTGGGGTCAATTCAGGCCAAACTCAATGAATCAGCTGTTTTAGGTACCAATCTTGATTCCGAACTTCTTGAAGTTTAGTTATTGGCTCTAAAGATGATAAAAATACGAAAAACATCTAATTTGAGAAAGTTTTTGAAAAAAAAAAATTTAAGATATGACGTTTTTTCGCTAAAATTATTTATTTTCGTTGATAGAATAACCCCCTTTCGCGATGGAATACATGTTATGAATCACCTTGTATATTGTATAATTATTATTAAAATAACACGACGGATGAACGAAACACCAGTTTTGGGCAACATTCGTTTATTTGCTATCCTTTTAGAATAACCTAACCCTTTTATGCAAATACATTCAAAATTCTTCTTCTCAAGCTGCGTTCTCACTGTGTTCCGAACAGGCATAGGTTAGTAAAAGCGGTAAATTAAATTATGATGAAAGAAAATGGATCGGGGTCACCGAAAACTTTTCGGTGACCCCCGAGCTTGCGTGGTGCAGATGCTATTCTTTTGGCAGGCTAGGTGGATGTTTTATAACTGAAAGAAAAATAAACTATGCTCATTCATGATTTTAACTAGATACACAACTGTTAAAAAAAACACAGCTTTTATACAAAAACAAACTTCACTGACTTATGGAAAAATAAACTGTTGAAAAAATGTTGATCTCGGTGGCGAAGCGGGCGAGTGCCCGTCTGAGACGCAAGAGGTGCGGGTTCCATTCACGCTGTGGGTTTTTTTTGTGTGATCTTATTGTGGTACCATGGTAATCGATGTTTCTAATGGCCATGACACAAGTAATTCTATATACTTTCTGGTGTTATTTATATATTGTTCACCGTTTACAGCGAAAGCTCTAGCGGAACATTTAAACATTTGTTCAAATCAAAATATCTAGGCAGGCCAGCGAAAACACGACTTTATGTATGTATATGCAAAGTTATTATCAAAATATTTTTTGCCGCTTTAGGAATACATATTGATTTTAATCACAAGATCAAGGACACTAGTTTACGATGAGCTATTAGCGATGCTGACATAACCGGTAGCCGTGTTGGGTGTGTCAAGCCGTGTTCAAACGGCTAGCAATATGTTAAATGCGTTTCAAAATTATCCTTCATTATCATCATCATTTCAGCCGTAGTACGTAAATTTTATGTTTTTCTCGTTGTTATATTTTTATTTAAAGTTTGATTGCTTACCATTTACCTAGTGACTCTTGCTACCTAACATGTGACTCTCGGACCGACCCCTAAACTAGTACTATGCAGAAAAACATATCTCTGCTCTGTGTAAAACAAAAACAAATCTATCCCACGGGAACCGTACAATTTTCCGGGATAAAAAGTAGCCTATATGCTATATGTTACCAGACTATACATGGAGAGTTTATTTTCAGGGCCACTTAGGCGAAATAGAGAACCGTGAGAGTAATCGAAAAGTGATGTTAGGAGTTACGGGCTCGATTTTGAAAAAAATAAGATCTGCTGTAAAAAAAGTAGAAATTTATTGACAGTATTTCAGAAAATGTAGGTTTTAGGAAAAAAAAGTAATCGAAAAGTGATGTTAGGAGTTACGGGCTCGATTTTGAAAAAAATAAGATCTGCTGTAAAAAAAGTAGAAATTTATTGACAGTATTTCAGAAAATGTAGGTTTTAGGAAAAAAAAGTAATCGAAAAGTGATGTTAGGAGTTACCCTAACATAACCGTTCTAGCGTGATTGAGTAAAAACCATCCATCCATGCGAACCTTCTCATTTATAATAATTAGTATTAAGATTTTCACGTAAGTACTTGTTTACAATTTTTGGCTTTGAGCTTTACTAAAATACATCTAGATTAAAAAGTGGGAATAGTCGGGAAGTACTATAATATTATTTATTGCGGTTTCCTTTCAACTCCGGGCCAAGATGGCGAACATTTTTAAACAGGATCAGCGAGAAGATAAATATACGAGTTCCAAGGCCAAAAAAACAGACAGACTAACCTAAATAAAAGAATACCTAACTAAAGATTGCTGCACACATATCGCTCAGCGTCGCTTCAGCTTGTACCGCTCAGATTAAAGAATATCAAGTGTTAAGAAAAAGTGTGTCGCGCTCGCGACTTCGTCCGCATTTGTTTATTTATACCAACCTAGACTATTCTTCCATAATCCTTGCCAAAGTACTACTTAACAGATATATAAGTATTTCTATACAAACTTTCATCCCCTATTTACACACCCTGAGGGTTGGTTTAAAAAAACCTTATAAAGGTATTTTATTATTTTGAACTATTTACCTGATAACCGATTTTGATGTCTCTAACATCAAAAACATAGGACTTCCCATACAAACTTTCATCCCCTATTTACACACCCTGAGGGTTGGTTTAAAAAAACCTTATAAAGGTATTTTATTATTTTGAACTATTTACCTGATAACCGATTTTGATGTCTCTAACATCAAAAACATAGGACTTCCCATACAAACTTTCATCCCCTATTTACACACCCCGAGGGTTGGTTTTCAAAAAACCTTATATAGGTATTTTATTATTTTGAACTATCTTAACTGATAGCCGATTTTGATATCGGATATAACTTCAAAAACATAGGACTTTCATATAACCGTTCAAAACCCCATTTCACCCCTTTAGGAAATGAATTTTGCAAAATCCGTTCTTATTGCACGCCTACACCCCTTAAAGAATGCCTGTTCCAAATTTCAGACTCCTCAGCCCAGTAGTTTCCGAGATTTCGTGATGAGTCTGTCAGTACGTGAGTGAGTGGATTACTCCTTATATACAGGGCGTCCCAAACTTATGGGACATGAAGGGGAAGTACCTTAAATATCGTAGATAGGGTATTTTGCTGAAAGAAGACTTTATGTTACTTTTAAAAGTTAGTAATTCTGCATTCATAGATTTTCTAAAAAATACTTGCTTCGTCTGGGAATCGAACCGACTTAAATGTCAAAAAAAAAATCATCCTACTTCTATGATGCCAATCGAAAGAATAGCTAAAAAATAATAACTTTGCTTAAGCAACATAGTATTTTAAAAGAAAGGAACAACGTAAAATGATTGAGTAAAATTTTTCAAACACGTTTTATTTAGGATTATTTAGCGTTTGTTTGAATGCATACTTTAATATTTTTAAAAAGAACTAATATTTTTAAATGTTGTTCTTAAATTTGAAAATGGAACAGTGTGTGCGAGCGTTTGTTTTTGGATTGATCTGTTTAGTCTTAATAATTCACTTACACAAGTTTTGTGTTAATTTATTGCGAACATGGCATATCAAGTAAGTTTTGATCTAATGGAAGTTCTTCTTGAATCTTTCATGTTGTTCCTTTTTTTTAAAATACTATGTTACTTAAGCAAAGTTATGATTTTTTAGCTATTCTTTCGATTGGCATCATAGAAGTAGGATGATTTTTTTTTTGACATTTAAGTCGGTTCGATTCCCAGACGAAGCAAGTATTTTTTAGAAAATCTATGAATGCAGAATTACTAACTTTTAAAAGTAACATAAAGTCTTCTTTCAGCAAAATACCCTATCTACGATATTTAAGGTACTTCCCCTTCATGTCCCATAAGTTTGGGACGCCCTGTATATATAGATTTGTTTTTTACATCAATACTATTATAAATGCAAGAGTAACTCAGTAACTTTGTTAGTTACCTTTTCACGACTAAACGGCTGAAAGGATTGTAATGGAATTTTGCAAGGAGATAGATTATATCCTAGGGAAGAATTCAAATTTGTTATTATTCTTCATTATTTCTACGAATCTCCATACTGGGACGCGCAATTATCAAACTCGTAACAATATCGCCTCGCCTCGCCTCGTGTTTCCTACGCTGCATATCTGTGCCAATAACCTTAGGGTTACGGCCCGGTAGGTCTCACAATGCATGGTATTGTATGCGAAGACTTAAGAATGGGTATGTGGAATTTTCAACGGTTTTCACTTCTGCCTATGGTATGCCTAAGGTAGGGGACCTTTCTTCTCTTCGTCGCCTCTTACGACATCCATGGATAGACAGATAAATAACTGTTTATCGATTACCACACAAGAAATAATTTTGAGAAACATGACACTAAAAGGGTAAAACAATGGACAGCCAGTTGCCTGGAAGATATCGCTTTCAGCGATATCTTCCAGGCAACCTTTGGATGGAACGAAACAAAGCAAAGCTTAAAGGGAAGGCGGCGTACTTACAAAAGTATAGAAGACAAAATAGAAGAGAAAGAGAAGACAAAACACTTAACACCTAGGTACATAACATCAGAATACATTAATACCTACGCTTAAAATAATAAACTAGCGCCCGAATACGGAAACGTCACTTAACTATTTGAGATGGTCTCAATTATTTGAGACGCCCGCGCGGTTATCGTTCAGAATCGTATACTCAAAAATCAATTATCACCACTTATATTTAAGTGACGTTTCAGTATTCGGGCGAAATAGTATTAGAGGGTAAACTAATAGTGGTAGTAGTGGAGGGGCCTTCTATTATTGAGCCAGCACGGAGACCACAGCAATTCTTACCTGATAGAAATAGGGGCTAGGCTCGGTCTCCCCTGCGCCATTGAAGTCATCCACGTTTATCAGCTGGAAGTCGTGACGCAGGCCCGCGTTAGCTGCTCGGTACTCAGGCTGGCGGGTCACGTGACTCAGGTCTCCTAGGGCGCGGTACCTCCACCGGTACAGGTTGCAGATTCTAGAAGGAAGAAGAGGTCAAACTAAGAGAGAGCGAGAGCGACTTAGCGAGAGAGAGAGTGAGAGACAGCGTGATGAAATATGATAAATAATACGACAACAGCTAATTTGAAAAAAAAAATGTTTATATTGATATTTTTTTCCTGCTTATATTAATAGAATAGAAAAACATTTATTTTGTAACCAACACAATCAGACTTAATAATAAACAATAAAAAAAAATGAAATTCAACCGCATGGTAACAAAAATGGCCACCACTCAGCATGTGCTAGAACATGTGGCAGAGCTTTCTTTTCGTTGATAGAATAAGCCTCTTCCGGGATGGTACACATATTATGAATCAGCTTGTATCTTTACAGAGCAGGCGATTGTACGTCAAATACGTCAAAACGTTCAGTTTTATATTAAACCTTTTCTATAATATATTTTTGAACTATATTTCTTCTACCTATTTTTATATCTTCCGTACATGTAGCATTAATATTTCATCTGTGCTGTACAAACAAACGGATGTTTATTTGTACAGCACAGGATGTTTGTTTTTTGCGCGAGCGCTTGCAATTGAGCGAATAAGCCGCTGCAATGTTAACAGGAAGTTTCATTATACTCTCTCGCAGAAAAGGAAATTGGCCACGCACGGTCAGTTTAGAGGTCACTGAACCTTGAACTGACCCCTTTCGCTAAGAATTTAACATACATTTATACCAAATCTGTAAAAAAAAATCAACATCATCAAGATTATTTTAGGTTAAGTATATTCAAAGTGATCTTTATGATTTATTGAAATAAACCCTATGGACAATTATTTACTATTAATTTACTACAATTAGCTCTTTCATAGCATGATATGAATTCAACCCGGATTTAATATTAAAAGTGAATGAATTCATGAATAATTTATTGGCATACAGAAAAGTTACCTAACTTTTCTGTATGCCAATAAATTATTCAGGTACATAACTTGCTCCTAAATATAGAATCACTTTATTCGACAACACACCGTGCAAATATTCAAAAAAAAAAAAAAATGTATATTTGTGGAACAATAAACAGTAGTATAATAACAAATGTAAACGATGGTATCTGCAGAAGTATAAAAACTGTGTCGCAGACACCAACGCCCGCCTCCGATACAGAGATTAGGAGTTCCAGCAACAATGGAGGTAAAGTACGTTCTTATTACTAGGTATACTATGCTAAGAAATGTAATGTAAGGAATATAGAGAGGGTGTGCGTGTGTGTTTGTGTGCGTATGGGTGTGTGTGTGTGTGTGTGTATGTGAGTGTATTTGAGTGTGTGTTGGTGTGTGCGAGTGTTTGAGTGCGTGTGTGTGTAAAGTTGACGGGTGGGATTATTTCGCAACCTTAAGGAGATCCTCAGTTTCTTCATAAGATAAGGATTTAAGCCATTCAAGGCATTTCAATTTGCATTTATAGTAATTTAAGGGGTAAATGTTGATTTGCTTATTGACTTTGTTGTACAAGGTAGAGCTAATAAGAAAGTAGTGGCGACTCGCAACTGCCGTTCGCCGCGGTTCTATATTACATATTTTTTCTGATCTGCGCTTTGAATGTCTTAGGTTAGGATCATAATCTAATTGTGAATGTTTTAGGAGAATGGTTTTCAAAATAAATAATTGTCTAACTGTGGGAACTTGGCAGAGTGAGTAAAGGTTAGTTGTAGGGAACCAGATGGGCTTTAAGGTCATCACTTTGAGAACAGCCCTTTGGGCCCGTTCCAGCCTTAACATTGTAGTTTTAACCGCACAGCCCCACGAGGTAATGCAATACGATATGATGGACTGAGCTAGAGCATAATATATCGTCTTTAGAGATTCAACATCTAAGACCGATCTCAGGTTTTTAAAAACATAAATTAACTTTCTAATACGTGAGACTGTAAAAACTATTTGTTGTCTCCAAGAAAAAGTGGTATCTACAATAACACCGAGGTATTTTAGATGATCTGCTCTTTCAATATTCAGGCAACTGCATGAGACTGAGACAGCATCTTCTGGGCAGGTGTGAGCAAAGACAGAAAAAGTTGATAATGGTTGAGTAGAGAGGTTAGGAGTAAATGGGATGAATTTAGTTTTTAAAACGTTGAGAGTAAGGAGATTTGAGCTTAACCATTTCATTACAGTTCGCAATGCATATTCGGAATAAACACGAAGTTCCTGCCAGCTACGACCATGAATTAAAAGAGCCGTGTCGTCTGCGTATGTTATAATTTTACAGTTTGGGAGGCTTAAATTACAAAGTTCATTTATGTAAATCAGGAATAGGGTAGGCCCGAGGACGCTACCTTGAGGAACACCAAAACAAACGTGCTCTTCTCCACTTTTAAATTCATCTATCATGACATATTGGGTGCGATTTACAAGGTAGCTATGAAACATATTCAAAGCAACACCTGTTATGCCTATGTGTTCCAACTTGTTTATGAGAATAGGGACCGAAACAGTATCAAAGGCCTTAGATAGGTCCAAGAAAATACCGATACTTTTAGATTTTTTATCAAGGTTTTTCACAACAATGTCTGTCAGCATCAGCACAGCATCTTCAGTAGACCTTCCGTTCCTAAAGCCGTATTGATTTGGTGACAGTATACTGTTTTCGTTGATGTAATTCATTAGTTTTTTGTTAAGAACCTTTTCAAGGACTCTATTGAAATGATAATCTTCTTTTATTTAATACAATATGTCCATAATCCAAATTAAACGTGTTTAATATAAATTTCCTTAAATTAAACACGTGATTCAATATTATATTTAATAGGTGCATGAAATATTATTGATATTATTTATCGGCACCACTCAGGCTCTAAATTCAATCTTGTAAAAGAACAATAAAAAAAAATATATAATAATAAAAAGGATTATCGAGAAAAATTATAGGCCCCAAGCCGTGTTTGTTGCCTGATTCTTCTAGGCTTGGTTGCGAGGAACAGGCATAGCTTCACCTAGTTTCTAAGACGTTTCACGTGATCCAAGTGATTTTATTGAAAAAAACCTTTGACTTTGACTAAAAACAAATAATAATTAATTATTTTTATTATTGAAATTTGTATATTTTATATTCGTTAATCGAATAAAAACATCTGACGTGTGATCTTATGATGCTAAAGTTAAATATAGGTTGTTACGACATCGTGATAAAATGGTCATCTGCGAATGATATCATGACGGAAGAGAACGGTGTCGATTCTGTTGTTGCATTATTCTAAACTAACAATGACTGCTCTAAAAATGTCGCTGTCCCTTTCTTATAGATGGAAACAACAAGGACAGCGATAATTTTTGCGCATCAAATTAGGTTAGTTTATGAAATTCAAAGTCAAGCCGCGGAAAAATAGCTAGCTTTAATATCAACCGGTTGTGCAAATTCCCAAAACAGATGATGCAGTATCTGACTAAATTCATTCATGTATTGCATGCAATCATCACTCCAATTTACTGAATACTTGATTAAATAGGGTGACGAGTCAAATTTTAAATTTATAGCCATAGGTCCTCCCATAAATTCAAAATTAGTGTTTATAAAAATAAAAAGAGTTAAACATTATAAGCAGTACAAACTAATAGATTCCTACTATCCTACTAATATTATAAATGCGAAAATTTCTGAGGATGTTTGGATGTTTGTTGTTCAATCACGCCGTAACTCCTCAACCGATTTCGATGGAACTTGAAATAGATAGAGTTCTTAACCTAGAAAAGCTGATAGGCTTTTTATCAACGTACCACGCGAGCGAAGCCGCGAGCGTAAGCTAGTAATGACTATTAGAATGAAATCATCAGGGCGAAAAGCTGAACGCTCGATTAAACACTGATAGACTAGACGGGCGCGTCAATCGATGATCGCGAAAAGGATGGCCCAGTAATAAAATCACTTTTTGGTCACGATTTTTATTGATTTGTTTTGGTTGTCCTATTTAACACTGTTGCTACTCCATTGATGTGTCTACGAGTTGGTCTGAGTTAAGAAAGGTTTATTTTAGGTAGGATGGAGAAAGAAAGATTGACAAAAAGAATAATGGAATGGATACCACGCCGTAACAAGAGGTACAGAAAGCGTCCGAAAAAAGTTGGCTAGACATATTCCGACAAAGAAGTGGCCCAGACAGGGCAGAGATCGGAATTTATGGAAAGATATGGCCTACGCCATAGAGGCGACTACTACTAGTAGGTACCTAATTATTTTGCATGCATAATTTTATTTATTAATAAAATAGTATTGAAATATTTTTATTTATATATCAATTGTAATTTATTATTGTAGTAGGAATAAAGGCTATTTTTTAAAGTGGTTTACCTTTCTGTAGTATGAATTGGGAACTGTAGTTGTGCAGCACTATATCCATTGTTTCAAAAACAATTGCTCATAAGTTTAAATCTACCCGCACATACCATACATTCCACGTTAAATGGCTGGTCTCTGATTAAAAGCGATAACCGCACAATAGGTACTTTAGTGTGCGGTAGTTTCGAATGAATCTATAAACCATATTCATACTTAGTGATTCATAGAATGTAAACTATCCCGAAAGGGGCGTATTCTACACCCAATTGGAAATAACATTAACATTTTTTTTAGTGTTTTGAAAGAATAAGCCGTTTGTGATCCAAATAAACACGAAAGTGCATGACAGGGTCATCTATGAGGCACACCTTATCCTTTCACCGTAGGTCATTGGCCCCTTTTCTGGGCAACCACGTGAATTATTCATGCTTGGGGTACTGTAAAAACTCTTCGAGAGTAGAGTAGATTTCCGTTCGAATAGAGATGTTTCGTTTCAACGGTATAAATAAAAAAAATTGCCAAGTTTTTTTTTACATAAAATTTGACGTACGATGCCTATCCAAATCGATGTCTGTGAGGTGATCAATATTAAAGATTGTACTTACGTTGGTCTAGCACGGCCCTGAGCGTCCAATTCCACATACGGTACCCCCAGCCGCACCATCCGGGTGAACAGACTCTGCTCCATGTTGCAGTACTTCTGGAATGCCATGTTCTTGACCACTGGCGGCAGTTGGTGATGGTCGCCGATCATGATCCATCGTTTCAGCCTAGAGCGTCCGTCTTGTGGGTTTTGTAGGAGCAGCGGAATGAACGTTTCAATTTCAAGGATTTGGGCGGACTCTTCCATTAGAATGTTATCGTATTTGAATCCTGAAATGGATTTTGGATAAGTGTTTTGTAGTCAAGTTGTTGTTTAGTAGTCAGTCAGTTTTGTTGTTTCTACGACTAGCGTTTTAAGCTGTGCTGTCTGTCAGTCAGACAGATACTTTTTTATAGTATATGTTGAATACAGATATTAATAAATAGACCGGTACATAAATTATAATGCTGCTTCTCCCTATGATATTTTTCTTTGTGTTCAATAAAGAGTTTATTTAGTTTAGTTAAGTTCGGCATTAAGATTGCTACCTTAAAAAGCTCATTGAGGTTGAACTGAATTGTCCCAAAAACAGCAGATTTTTGAAAAATTACAAATTTCCAAAAGTCTAAGAACAAACTTTATTGCCAATTGGTGTAGAATAAGCCCCTTTCTGGATAGCATAAGTACATATTATGAATCATCTTGTATAATCAGGACTAGAACCAGCAAAGTTCTGACCTAGAGAGACACCTGGGCAAATAGCTTATCAAAGAACATATTTTCCATATTCCAATTAATTTGATTGCGTCAGCTGTAGCGCAATCAGCCGTAAACACGGTTAGGCGAGGAATGTCTAATTCGTAAAATGTTCAGGCGTTTTGCGAATTGGTTATTCTGTGTATTTTATTAAGTATTTTTATTTATATTATTTATTTCTTTTAGAATAAAACATACAGCTGTCACAGACCGTCCAATTCTCAGAATGGTTCGTTCTGGTCATTCTGAGATTCTTTATTTTTATTTATTTTGGAACAAAATAAATAACAACGATACGTTACATTATTGGATACCTACATTTTATAACGATTTTGAAAAACTAACACTTAAGCGTGAGTATGAAGAGAGAAACTTAAAAAAGAAAAGTACATATATGACTAAAAAATACACTTAAGAAATCGCAGTAAGGCCTAAGATGACATAGCCAGCCTGAAAGGGAGGAAATAATCTTTATTCTTAGATTGCACATTTCCTGCCTACTCAACTTTTGGGATTTGTTAGTCACTGGGTTCTCGGATAAGAGATTTGACGGGATCAGCTCAAGATTAATACAGGATAAGGTCAGTGACCAGATTGAGGTATGGTGGCCCGGAAAAGATGACCTATGACCGTCGGTGAAAGAATCAGTGTAGTGAAAGGAGTAAAGTGGGCCTCTTATAGGCTCCTTTTGTGCACAATCCGATTAGAACACTCAACCTAGTTCAGGAGCTGGACGACGTAGTTTCTCAAAACTACTGCAACTAGGTACATTGACTAACTAAACTGTTTTTGACTCTGTTCCCGAAATAAGTATTTGTTTTGCATTGCCGTTAAGACTAAGAGACGGAAATATTCAAAGCAATCGTCCAGGCCCCCAATTCTACGAATTCAATGACTTGAAAATGATAATCGCATGATAATGATCGCATCATTATCATTCAGTTACGATTGTCGCCACCTTCGTTTCTTTGATTTCATTGGTCCATTGGTTCCACAATGACTGCCATTGAAATACGACTGTGATAGCAGAATACCTAAAGTGTCAAAAGTGGTAATTTTGCCATTGAACCATTGTCATTTTGAAGCCATTGAATTAGTAGAATTGGGGGCCAGTATGGCAAGGAGATCAACTTATTCTTCTTTTCGTGTCGATACATCACTTTATATTATTTTGGAGTAGTAGATGGCCACCTCAATCGCTCTATCCGTGACCGCTGGTGCAGGTATATGGACACAAGGGACACAACAGCAAGTGTGGCACCACAATCACATTGGGCTAGGCTCGAGTCCCTAAACCCCCACTCACACATACTGAATCTGCAGCGGACCACCTGCGTTCGAAGTCGGTTTAACGATTTCCACATAGGCCACAGCAGGTCATGTCTAGGAGGCAGTTGCTCCTGTGGTGTAACAAAATCAAAAGCCGGGGGCCTTTTTCCGCAGTTTCAGTTTTTTTCACAGGGGATCAACTTACCCATCTGTACCAGTTCCGACCGCTTCAATGCAGCGTGGGTACAGGTCATCGCTATTATTTTAGCTTCCTTCACCAGCAGATACTTCGAACGATCCAGTCCTGATCTGAGCAGCTCAAACGCTCTGAATTCTTCTAATTCTTCGAAAATATGCGCGATATATCTAGGAATGACCAAATGTAAAAATACATTAATATTATTTACGACTGGGGATTTTAACGATCTTGGCATGTGTTCGGATATTTATTACCTACCTGAGAAGTTCAAAAGCAAAAGCCATGACTGTTATCATCTTTGGTACAGTCAACATCAAAAGTAAATGACGATCAAACAAAGTACCACAAATATATTGTATATAATATTTTAGAAAACAAAGCATAATAAATAATATTTATGTTTCAAATTATCATAGAATAGCGAATGTCTTAAGAATAAGCAATCGATAAATTCAAAAATATAACCAGCTCCAACAATAAATAATTTCAAAATTTCGACGAATTTATGATGCTGACTGTACCACTGCGGAGGATGACTCATTCACCCAGCGGTTTAGAAGAAAAAACACCTTTACTAACCCATGACAAATTTTACCGATTTGATGGTTTTGCTTTTGCCTGTTGGCTGTGGTCCAATGCTAAGTGGTTAAGCCACGACGAAGACCCTTGAACAGTCTATAAACCCCGCCACTAGAGTAGAATTAGCTATCATTATCATTTTAGCCGACGGATGTCCACTGCTGAACATAGGCCTCTCCCACAGATTTCCAGAACATTTCCTATGCTATGTGGGTGGAATTTGTACTCAAAACGCTGGGCAAGGGGGTTGGCGAGATATCTCTGGTTATTAAAATAGGGGAAGCTTTTACCCATCCCCTAGCTTTTTTCCCGTTAGTCGCCTCTTGCGACATCCACGGGTAGGTAGATATGGAGGGGCCTATTCTTTAGCCGGGACCACCACGGCCTACAATTGGGAATTAGCTATATAATCTAACAAACGTTGTATGTATACCACTCACCTGTAGCAGCTTTTTGCTATACCCATATCTTCGTCATAAGACTTTCCAGGGAAAAGTGGTTTCGGTGCGTCTTCAAAGAACTCGTGGAATGGAAACTCTTTGCCGATCATTTCAATACATTTGGCCTGGAACAACAGCTTAGCTTAGATAATTATGTTCAACCACTGACAATGCCGACTACAGTACACACAAGGGATTTTTGTGGTTCTGAAGTTAGGCACACTCCATGGCTGCGCCAGTCAAAGTCATACTGTGATATTATCAGAGGTGATGCATTCCTGGAAGCATGTAGCAGGACTAGTACCTATGTTCAACCACTGACACTGGCGACAACAGTCCGCACAACGGATTTTGGTGGTTCTGGCTGCGCCAGTCAAAGTCGAACAGTGACATTATCAAAGGCAATGCGTTCCTGGAAGCGGACCAGTACCTATCGACTCCTCGAGCAGGTGAAGGTATGGTCATAAGAGCTAATGATTGTTAGTTAAAGAACCACGGTTAGCCCTTCACAACCACTTTTGTGAAATGACTAAACTGCACCTCTAGAAGCTCCTATCGTGCACATATCTTGTGTCTTCCAATGTTTTGGTTCTTGAACGTGCCGGTTTCCTCTGGATGTTTTTTTTCCACCGTTTAAAAATTGAAATCATTTATTAATTCAATAATCATAATTTGAAATCATTTATTCACACAAACTGTACACAACAACAACAACAAGAACAAAAGTATGACACACACAAATACAAAAACCATAGAGGTGGACAGAAAAAGAGAAAACAAGTGTAGGTATGTGCGTGGAAAGCGCTGCCATGTACAGTAAGTATGAAAAGTAAGTGCACATACATTTTCCGAATGGCAAATCCACGACAAGGATCGGAAGGCAGAGACACTACAAGCTCTCCGTCAGTGCTCTTGATGGCTACCTTATCAGCGGCGATGGTGTCCTGGAAGGCGCGCCAGCGCGGCCGCACGTGGTACACGTGGAAGTGGTGCGCGAGCTCGCAGGTCGCGCCCGCGTCCCCCCCACACCCCAGCCCCCTCTGCAGCCGGTCCACCTGCCCCAGCAGCTCCATTCGCTTCGCTAGCACGTAGTTAACGCGCCCGTACCTGTGGGTGCTGACGGTTAGTAACTTGCGTAGCCACGCCAGCCAGACGCAGAACGGCGATAAGAAGGGTATATGTACATATAGTACATGCAACAATAGCACTTCTCGTCTTCTGATTGATTACTTCTTTATCTACAATGCTCAATTGTATAGCTTCACGCATTTTAGCCAAGTCGCGCGTACAAAGCTCTCGGCTGCTCAACATCAGGGTTATTTTTATGTTGTACTAGCTTCCGCATGCGGCTTCGCTCGCGTGGTACCTAGGTACATAAAAATTTATCTATTCCAAGTTTAAACGAAATCGGTTGAGCCGTTACGTTGTGATTGAACAACAAACATCCAAACATCCTCACAAACTTTCGCATTTATAATATTAGTAGGATAGGATTATATGGGTATGTTGGGCAGGCAATCAAAACTAGCCCAGAAATGCTGTGTTTTGCGTTACTGCCAATAAAGAGTCCAACTCTTTATTGGCAGTAACGTCCAAGTTGTAAGTCATCTTTAGACGGCTGACAATGGCTAACCAACGGCGGCGCTCGTCCAAAGCCAACCCACTCTCACAAACTACTGAGCGCCTGGTAGCTTAAAGTCACACAGAAGCATTCATAACGAGAAATTCGCTATACTTCACTTGGTCAATTTTTACAGGAGATCCAGAAGAAACATTTGGGATTAATAGACTTTTTTGGACTTCACCTGGAGAAATCCTTGTCAGTCTGTAACGCTTCTTCACCATGACCGAGACGCAACAAATGGCGCTCGTCCACATCCAGCTCGGCCACCTTCTCGAACAGCTGGTTGAGCGCCTGGTTGCTGTGCGTCACCACCAGGGTGCGCTGCCACGGGAAGTTGTGGTACAAGTTGGATATTATCTGGACGGCCACATCGGTTTTACCTTTGACAGATGATAATGCGATTAATAATATAGCCCATTCGAACTGATGGTTTTAAAGCATATCATAAGTCAAGAGGCGAATCACTCCTGGATAAGACTAACTCAGGACCGTAGTGAATGGCACGAGCTTAGGTAGACCTATACCCAGCAGTAGCTGCGAATGATAATGCTGAGAATATTCCGACCAAATCGGCCACGATTCCACAAAATAAAACTTTCTCAGTACCTACTTGTCTACATGTTTATGTTGCCTGGTTTTCTAAGCACAGTTTCGGAAGAAACAGGTGTTAATTAATAATAATAATAATAGCACTCAACAGTCACATGCAAACATTTGTCCCGCAGCGGGAATTGAACCCACACCCCTTGCGTCTTAGACGGGCACTCGCCGCTGCGCCACCGAGGTCGTCAAAATAATTGATTTTATTGTATCAAACTATAACTAATTTCACAAAAACTTGTATCGAAAAGACGCATGTTCTTCAAAACATTAACTGTTGAACTCTATTCATTGACTTCCTGCGACCATCACAGTGCAGTGCAATCAGGCAATTGGTTGGATAATTTTACTGTGTCTTATGGTTTTTATTCGCCATTTGAAAATAGATATAAGCATGATATAGACTTATTACCAGTTCCCGGCGGTCCAACGACTAGCGTGAGACCCGGCTGCATCCCGGAACGTATGGCTTCCACTTGCGTTGGCGTGAACATGATATTGTTCCTGTTATAAACGAGAGAGAGTTACGAGAAATGCATGAAAAGAAACTAGATGCTTGCTTGTCATTCTAATGATTTCTTCTTGGTCACCCTGCATTAGGTCAATAAACAGCTAGATGCTGTAAGTTAACACATTAAGACGAATCCTAAAGGAAGTCTGAACATCCCGAACATTCGATTTTTCAGTATAAAGGGCCTTTCTTTTCTTCCTAGTTTCACTAATTGATTATCTTCTTCTGAGTTTTGAGCTTTTTACGACAACTATTGATCCGAAAGTCTTCTTACACACCCGTACCTAATAGGTACGGTTAAACTTGTGTCAAAGAACATTCGTTGATCCAAAAACGAAATCAAACAATTGTACCGGATCTGGTTTTTGTCAGGTCACTATGTCCGTAAAAAACATGACGGAGGAATAACTTGAGCTGCGTCACGAATATTGGAGGCGTTTCGTTTCTCAATTTTGGTCGAAGTGTGAAAGATTCAATTTGAGATTTGTATTTTTAATGACTCATTTCCACGTGTAGTTTGCTTACACCTTTTATGGCTAAACCTAGTTTTGAACATTGACCATATCTGTAATAGTGATTTGAGAGTATGTATGGTCTCTGGATTGCCTTGAGTTGAGTCATATAGTTGTCTCTCTCTAGCTGCTACTAATGAATTGCTACCGTTGGAGTCTTTGTTTCAAACTCGTAGATAGCGTCTGATTCATAAGTTATGTCTTTTGTATTTGAGAAAAAAAAAGAGAAAACGCAGAAACGATGCTGGACTATGCAGACGCTAAATCAGGAATCGTGAGTAGGGTGGTTAGTCATTTTATATTTTTAACTTAGTAATCTAACGCCCCTGGATGACTAAAATCTTACCGTTGCTGGGAGCCTTTCGGTACAGGCCACACAAGATCGAGCGCTCTGTTAATCTATGGAAGAAGGCCTATGTTCAGCAGTGGACGTTGTAGACTGGAATGTTGATTATGACTTACTTTTTCGGCTCATTGTAAAGGTACGGGCCTCTCTTCGGTTGGACGTGAGGTTCAACGGTGATAACTTTTAGAGGCTCGTCTTCTTCCATAGCATTATCTCCAAGCTGTTGTTTCCTCACTACATTCTCAAACGTCAATCTATAACAAATAAAGTGTGCAATTCACAGGCCTAAAAATCGTTGCAAGACTTTGTATATCGTCGCTGCAAGACCCTGCTAGATGGCCATTAGATCATTGCTCATCTAAAGCCGAGTAAAATTGGATCCGCACCGCGCACATCAGAGCCGATATACAATAGAAAAATTCGAATAGAAAATACATATATATATATTTGACAGTGAAAATTAACATTGATGGAGTTTACGTCTCTGACACTGACGAGTACGGATGGTGTCAAGAGAAATGTATGAAATTAAATGTCATTGATACTGCACGGTACAGACGGTTAACTTGCTTGCTTGTCGTGTCACCGATTCTTTCTTGGTCATCCTGTATTAGGTCAGCGACCAGGTTGAGGTATGTGTTGCTCTGAAAAGGGCAAATGAATGACCGTAGGAAAGAATCAGAGTAGTTAAAGTTCTAAAGTGCGCTTTTTAGAGGCTCTTTTCAGCTTTTGTTTTCTTAAGACCGATGATACAGCGAAACTGGACTATAAATAGTTTGCACGGTGCGTTTGACTACCCCTTAACGGTACAAAAACCTGTTATACATCCCGCGACATTTTTATTCTGCGCCGCCCTAAGGGCTTGGTCCTCTAAGTGGCGTGTGAAGAAATAAAGTTATTATTAGTAGTGAACGTAGTGAAGTGACCATAGATGAATACGGAAGGTGAATCTCAATTTGGATTTCGAAGGGTATTTTTATTTATGAATAATATCTCGTTCTAAATTGGGAAGGTACCTCCGCCTTACAGAAGATCGCAGCCAAATAACATTATTCGTTTCAAATAGTGTTGTGTAACTGCGGTAAAGGGACCAGAGCTCTTTAGGGGTGTAAGGGGGAGATTGGGTGTTCGGGGTCGGCAACGCGGGCGTGATGCCTCTGGTATTGCAATCGCTCATAGGCTACGGTAACCGCGTACCAACAGGTGGACCGTAAGCTTGTTTGCCACCTTAGTTGTATAAAAAAAAACTATTCGTGAAAGAATTACTAAACATGACCATTTTATTAACCATTTTTACTTCGTGGGCAGACGCCCACAAAAAATAGCATGACGCAGAACATAGAACAGACGTTGTATGTTCTGTCTGCGTCATGATAAATATTATGTTAGTGTTGTAATGTACTATAATGATAAAACATTATCCAGATGTTGTTATAAGCTCCTCTGCTATGTTTATACAAGATGATTCATAATACGTAGGTATACTATCCTGAATGGGATATTATTTTCTTCACCCAATTGTCAAATAGTAACAGGTAACCCGTCCGCCCCTTATTTACAAATCTCACGACTATTTATTAATCAATATCATACAAATAACATATTTTTGTACCACCGTGTTTGTATTGTTGTATTTGTGTACAGTTGTATATTAATTTATTATTAGTGCGTAATATGCGTAATACCAGTCCCTTACAAACTATATGATGTTGTTCACAGCTGAATGAAGGTATGGCAACGGCGTTATTTAGGGTCAGCGCAGACGAATGGTGTGACGGAAGCTACTGATTACTTATACTACAACACGCAGAAATCAACTTGGCACCTGCGTGGAATGTGCTTCCCCCTCCCACCACACCCCACCGCCTACCGCTCTCGCGAGTGAGAATGAGACCAAACATTACAGTGAGGTGTCTAGTTAACTTCTGCGTGATGTAAGTTTCACTTGGATAGTGCTGAAGTTATTAAGTCACGTGCCTCCTAACAGTGCGCTCAAGGCGCTACGAACCTCACACTGCAATTTTGAGATTTCAGCCGTATCTAAAGTAAGTAGTAAAGTAATAAAGTTGAGTTTCAATTGTTTAGCAAATGATAACGCAGACGCACCGATAGAGAAAGTCAAGGATAAAACGATAGACTCACTTGAAAGGACGAACTAATTTGCGTGGGTCATCCGTCTGGACCTTGATCTCGTATCCTGGGAAACTGTTCCGTAGATGTTCCATGTCCAGGAATGAATCGTTGAAGTCCAATGTCGCTATTTCATTTGGCATCCTGTTAAGGGAATTTGAATTGATGTTATGGTCGATGACTTTATAAGAATAGAGTAATTAAATAAAAGAGATAAAGACCACCAAAGTGAAGTTCCAAGTGAAGCGAGGAATTTCGAAAATGCATCATAATATTACAACAAAGGCACATTAAAATATATATGGAACATATGAAAGCACAGGCAAGAACAAATCAGTGGTGCTAAATATTGAGTCTGTAATCTGTATAGAGTATGAGTATGAAAAGCAAGATGCATTATTTTATAAAATTTTGCTCTGCCTCAGACAAGATAACAACAAGAAAGCCAGAGAAAGAAGATCAAAAACACATAGTATTAATGTTACCTGGTATAATGCGCCTGGCCCGGATCTCCGTAACCAAGAACGATATCATGAAGCCACTCCGGAACCACGCATTCGGTATTCATCAACTCTCTGATCGTCTCCAGAACCGCTTTGAAGTTGTTCTCCTTTGGTTTGCGGCGCATCACTATGTTGAATGTTTCGTACACGTCCTATGAAGACACGTGAATGAAGAATATTGTGATCACTCAGTGGAAGGTTATGAGCAGCAGATAGGATAGACGGAATTGATTATGGTTGGTAGCAAATAATTGAAGCAGAAAATGTAAGGCACAAAGCGGGATTCGGACAGGGCTTCAGAGCTTATCGAGCCAATCATTATCAATTGACCTTATTTGACTTTCAAGAACGAATCCTGATGAAACAGATAACGTATAAGCTACAGCTTTTACAGCATATCATATTTTTATAGGGTTTACAGTACCCAGTATAGTTAATTGATTCAGGCAACTTTGCAGAAATCCATTCTAAGATATTAAATAGACAAACAAATATATGTCTATAACTTTTCCGCTTAATGTTTTAAGTTTGGCTATTAAGTATCTACTATGAACAACTCTACAAGGGTTACAGATATATTACCTCAGTCCCCTTACTGGCGCGGTCCAGATCATGTCTATACTGGTTAGGGTCTAGTAGTAGCCGGAACGTTCTGGTATCGCCTTCGAGTTCGGGTTTTGGCTCCGGGCCTTCTTCTATCACACGTCCTGATGCGTCAAGCATGCCTTCGACCTCGCAGCCTCGCACGTATACTATACCGGCTTGGTCTGTCATGCTCTTTCTGTAGTCGTATTTTGTGCCTTTGGTGAGTAAAATATTGCATTAAGTTTTTAAATGTTCGAGTTTTTCGATGATGAATCTTAAAACGATTCAGGTCGAGTGAGGATGCAGGGGTGAGGTAAAAATATCATTTGAGGTTACGTTTCGCCTGAGATTTGTCGTCACCATGACGGATTGACTGACAACATTTAATTCATTGCGTATGTACTTGCACGTTTACAGGGTAAACGCACATGCCGGTAATGTAAAGCATATTATCGGTGGGTCCCCGTCCACTTAGCCTTTCTAACTAGTACTAGATTCAGCTGTACCGTGTAATTAAGCATTTTATATTATGTATACTTACCGATTCCTTTAGTCGGCCTGACGGTGACCAGAAAGCAAACATCGTGTTTCCTAAGGCTTTCCCACTCATGTTTGATCTCGTTCCGAACGCTGAGTGTCACGGATACGTCTGCTCGGACCCGAGACGGCGCCTTTTCGCCAATATTAGGCTTAGCCACTTCCACAACAGCGAAACTCTTTATTGGGTGCGCCATTCGCGCCCAACCACCGAACATTACACTGTCGTCTTCTGCACGCCTGTAGGATATTGTACTATTCTATGCAATGATTCAACTATATTGTTATGGTCAATAATAATAAGTTCTTTATATGTACACCCAGCTTCCACCCGCGGCTACACTCACGTGGAACTTGGATAAAAATTACCCTATGTCACTCTTCCATGTCAGCTTTTTAGTAGAGTGAGAGAAGGACAAACCAACAAACACAGTTTCGCATTTATAATATTAGTTAGAATTACGAAATTAGGGTAGGATGATCGCCTAATAAGTTTTGAAAATACTATGTGGTAATTTACCATGGTGCTAGTCTGTATACAGCATCTTCTATATCTTGTCGAATTTCATCTGTAAAACAAAAAAAAAACATGGAAAAATTCAGAAACAACAAATGTATCTGTTTCTTTCTTCCGCAAGTATCCAGTGTCGTTATGAATAATAAGTTGGCCATAAATCATCATAATGTATTGTCAACAGATACAGAAGGTCGAATCTTGATGTATAAGATATAGAATAACTTACATGTGCTCTCCAACCGAAACAAGTTGAAGTTTCTCAGTAAATAATCGTGTAGAGTTAAGAATTGCAGGTTAAGTTTAGGGAGAGCCAGGCAGTTTTCGCCGCTGTATATTTCTGTGGGTACAACGTTCTCGTCCCATATAACCTCTTCAGTGGGATACAGCGGCATTGAGTTCAATTCCTCCAACTGTGATATGCGGCGTTCGTGCCGAGAAATCTTGAAAATAAAGAATGATATATCAATCAAAAATAAAATGACTTTTATTATTAAACAAAATCAGAGAACGAAAAATGTAGAGAAACGGTAACAATGCGGTTGTTACCGTTTCTCTACATTTTTCGTAGTCCTATAGTACAACGATATTTGTAAGTAGGTATAGTACAATGCCCCTCAATAGGCCCCTCCACAATAGTATAGGGGATGGGCAGCAGCGTCCTTTATTAACCAACCATAGCTATATCTGCGCTCGCCACTCGCCATGCCCAGTGTGCCGAGTATGGGCAAATCCTCCCAAATGATTATTTCTGTAAATCTATAAGGCTTTTGATTGTTGTGGATATAAGTCCCTTAGTATGAGCACATACCAATAATTCCTTAAGAAATGTTTTGTCCACTCTATGCCAGGTTGCTTCTGATTCTTCTCCTTCCGGTGGCACTAGGTTTAGGTATGTGGAAATTGCTCGTAGAGCTTTGTCACTAGAAATTAAAGCAATAAAACATAAAAACATGACTTTATTTTTTGAAGATAAATATATCAAAAGAAAAAGTTCGATTATTGTCGGTACCTGAGATTCCCGAAGTGTTTTTGTAGGGATTCCCGTGTATCGACACTCGCCACATTAGCAAGAGAGAACAACCTCAGATCCGGGAATTTAGAGAATGCCGCTTTCTGAAAAAAATATGTTTATATTATGTAATCAACCTATGATAGACCGCAGTATTCTCGGTTCGACTAGCGAGGCTGCGACTCAAATCGGAGACTTAGCTTCGAAGGCCGCTAAGCTGAAGCTGGGTTGAGCAGGATATGTCTGCAGCATTAAGTGCTCACAAGCAAAGGTAGCCACAGAAAGGCGCCCCGACCCAGTGAGTAGGCAACGCGGAAGACCAAAATGGAAATTTTAGGACGAGCTCAACAGATTTCTGGATTTCTGGAAGATTGTGATGGGTGAAAGGGATGAGGGCAAGTCTTTCTTTTGGGACACGAAATACTGAATTATATGGCCAGTCCTGGGAGAGCTAGAATAAAGTTATTTTTATGCTATGTAATGTACCTGCAGAGATGTTATTCTGGAGTAATGAAGAAGAGTCATATCGCGATCAGTCATAGGATCTCCAGTTTCATCGCTTATCTCGAACCGAGCGTAGAACTTTAGCATATTCAGGAGCTGCAACAAAGAGCAAAGGAACATTGTTGACATTCTGATTCTATATAGAACTTGCCTCCTTTCATTTCCAAATATTGGGAATATTTTTAAAGAATAACAGAAGTTAAAGGTGTGTATCTCCTTTCACTATAGGTACTATGCCTCCAGGCGAGAAAAACCACACGGGTACAGCCAGTGTGTCAACCCTACTTAAGGAAAGAAATAAAATTAGTAGAAAGACAAACATAAGAAAACAAAAGGACAAGAAGACATTCTTCAGGGAGAGAGAGGGTTGTCATACTGATGTATGATAACCTCCTTACCATGAACAAACGCTTTTTGTATGGCAAGCTCCTTGTTCCACCTACGACATGGTGAAATTACGTTCAGCTAAAATTTATATATATTTCGTTTACCTTAATACTTTATTGGGTAAGCTTAGGAAGAAACCTTTGCTGGGTATGACAAGGACGTAGTAGGTACTGATACTTTAGCGATTTGGCTACGTTTGAAAACAAACAGATGCCCTTAAAGATGATTTGGGAATCGCGAACAAATTGATTTACTACTATAATTCAGAATGAAATAAGACAATAATTATGTATAGGTGATTCATAAAATGATCCCAAAAGGGCGTTATTCTATCAACAAAAAGAAAAAATATTAGCGAAAACAATTAATATTTAAAAAAAAACTTTAAAATAAAAATAAACATTTTTCCCAATCTTTCTCAAATAGCTGTTTTTGGTATTTTTATCATTTTTAGAACTCATTACAAAACATCCGAGAAGTTCTGCATCAACATTAAATTAAATTATTGACTATCTACATTACAAAATTATGTAACGGCATCACTACACCGCACTACAGCCATGTTTTTAAATCAGAAAATATTGTTCATATTCGTTATAATGCTAAGCGGCAGCAAGTAACATTAGGTATTTTTTATACTACCTGCTCGTCAATGCCATATTATGTGTCATGCAAACCTTTCCTAAAGTAAGTCATAACAGCCCTACGGTCTAGCCGGGTCATAATGTTGTACTGAATTTCATTATTTCCCATGGGACATAATGTGATTTGAATTTAGAATGCAACCCATGTAGTTGTGCTTGATCGAGGTTGGTTTCAAAAATGTTTGGGTGCAATGAGATTTTATTCTAATTAGGCTGTATGTTAACATTTTCTTTGCACTGCCTACAAATTAAAAAAAAGAAAAACATGAAAACTTTTTACGAAATTCATTTTCACCCGCGCCGAAGAAGGATTTATTCGAATTTCGAACTGACCACTACAGAATAGACTACAAAAAAAGAAAAAAGGCGCCAAGCGCTCAAACTGCTGTGCTGTTATCTACACCGAAATTCAGTTTCGATTCAAATAAACTTCTAAAAAATGTCAAGTGACTACGACAGTGATTTTGAGTCGACTCCAGAATGCATACAATCTAAAGCCTCTGGTATAGTTGGAAACTTACTTCCAGAAAAATCAATTCTTTCTACTTAACAGTCATTGTTTTCAATTACCTCGCAGAAAGTATAAAAAGTAGAGTATGCATCGCGGGCTTAAATGTGTATTTGTCTTGGGCGATCTTGAACCCCTCGTACTCAGGATTCTTGCCTGAACTCCCTCGCTCCGCTCAGGAGTTAACCATAGAATCCCTCGTTCTCGGGGTTCAATATAGCGCCTGCGACATAATACACTACTTTAAGCCCTTGTTGCATAATCTACTATTTGGTTTGGATTATGTTCTGTAGATGTTTAAATGACAATAATTTTTTTTATCAGATTGCTACCTAAAACAGCTGATTTATTGAGTTTGAACTGATTTGACCCAAAAACAGCTTTTTTGCAAAAAATATAACATGTCAAATTCCCAAAAGTCGTCAAACAAACTTCAAGCCACTTTCGAGATAGCATGCATACTCGTATTATGAATCACCTTGTAGATTACTTACTCATATATGACTATGTTCTAAAATGTTAACGTACGTTGGAGTGGCCAGAGACCTTAACTTTGAATAAATACATAATGTACGGGACTCCGCAATTTTAAGGTGTACCTCTACATAGCAGCTGCACCGTGCGGCTCGTAGGTAGTCGTTTATTGTACTGTAAGAGAGTTTGACGCGCCAGCAAGCTTGCGATATTTTAAAACCGGGTTTCGAGATAAATATTTTACGTAACTTTAATTTATTGTCAAACGTACATAACGATTTAATCAATCACGAAATAAGAGTCTGCCTGTTTATAGATTTAAAATTCGAAATTATCATTGATCCCGAAAATTTGGAAAATAAATAATGATTTAATAACAGTGCGCAGAACGAGATGGTTATGTTGGAAAATAAACGGACTGTGCAGTGCTCTAAAATATTTTCTTGGATAGTTTTCACATAGGAGTGATCATCAATCAAAATGTTTAAGTGTCTGAGTGTGCTCGTTTTAGGCATCGTAGCCCAATCGTTAGCAGAAAATGATAGCATTGCTTGTTGTCCCCCAGGAAAATACGTTTCGTATAAAATGCGTAAATGCTGGATACCAAACAGCAACGACACCGCAACCTTACGGCTAAGTTGCGAAAACATTTTTAGCGTAACTGATTTTAAAATAAATTCTGAAGGAAATTTAGAAATACCGATTCCAAATCTACGACCGCAGATAATCGGACCAGATTTGTAAGTTTAATCATATAAACCTATAGTGTAGGGGTAATTCGATTGTGTGTACGGCATGTAACGTTTACTCCCACCTGTTCTGTTGAGTAGTTCTGTTGACAGAACTACTGGTATTTTTTCCCCCATTAGTTCTGTGACTTAAAAGACTATGCTTTACACCTGACTTTTATCTCTACTATTCCCACCTGTTTTTTAATAATTCATAAGTAATTCTGATGACAGAAAAGTTTCAAGTCCTCGGATATTTTCCATTGTGGTAAATCGACATTCAAACGCGAAATTTTAAAGATGCTTAATAAGGACTTATTGGGTGTTCATTGAGCACTATTAAGCCTTCATTAGGTTGAAACAACCTAACGTGTAGCTGTTTGTAAAATCTATTGCTATATTCACATCCATTATACACATGTCAAATCAGTGACGGTCGTAATTAGTAAATGTATTAGCTAAAAAAATTAAATCCTTTATTGGCTTTAAGTAAAGTGAATTAAGTTGTACCATATTCCTAAGAGCTGTGGATTTTTTTCAGTACTAAAATAAAGAACTACTGGTAATTTCTCCGCATTAGTCTGGGATTTAAAAAGTAAGTGCCAGTACTTGACAATTGATTGCAATAGTTTGAATCACAATAGAACTACTCAACAGAACAAGTGAGAATTGTATTCCCATTTGTTTTGTGGACAGAACTAATCAGAAAAAAAATCCCAGTAGTTCTGTCAACGGAACTACTCAACAGAAAAGGTGGGAGTAAACGGCATGTAACGCATGTCCTAAAATCTAAATCGAGAATTTTCTCGATTATATATTCCTCTGCCGTTCTTCCATTGGTTCGGAGTAAAAACAAAATGTATTGATATTAGGTAGATTTTGGAATAGTAACAAGCTTTTTGTGAGTGATTGTATTACTACTAGTATCGTGTTCGTGCCAAAATTAACCTAATTTTTCCATAACACAAATTCATTTTTTCTGGAAATGATGGTCAACAAGCTTATCGACGCGACGCATCGACTATTTCCACGGCAAACTTTAATTTTGTTGATAAAAATATGTATCCCAAAAATTATAGCGCCGTGTTAGTATAGTGGGAGGTACCTCGACTTTCGATCCGAAGGTCGTGGATTCGAACCTGGAAGTGCACCAATAGATTTTCCTCTCCGAAAAATGAATGTGCGCAAACACGTGCTCGTAACTGCGCCGGCGAAGGAAAACATCGTGAGTAAACCCGCGGGCTTAGCTCCGCACGTATTGACCGTGCCTCTCCTGGATAAGACCCACTAGTCTGAGAGGATTATACAAGAACAGGGCAAGCATACACCATCTAAAAAAAATGTCCAAGACACTGCAGCGTCCTGCAATTTAGTAAAACCACCTGACACAAATCCTCGGCTCAAACCACCGAAGTATTCCTAGTTTTATTCTATTTACAGGTTCTGCGTTGGAAATCAGACGAATAAAATCCAAACCGTATCCAGGAGCGTCGCTCTGGTATGCTACGAGAACGAGGAGCCAGAGATTATACCAGACCGGATATTGGGATACTGTATGATAGTTTCCGTGATATTTCTCTCGCTGACGGCCGCTATTTACGTCACACTGAGCGAGCTCAGGTTGGTTGCTTGCTTGTCGTGTCACTGATTCTTCCTTGGTCTTCCTGTATTAGGTGAGTGACCAGGTTGAAGTAGGGTGGCCCTGAAAAGGGCCTATGACCTCAGGTTGGTTCGTTGAGGCATTCCACGTTGAGCACCAATTTATTGAGCACCTATCTGAAGAGCGCCGAATCTATTCCACGCAGAGCAACTACCAATAATGTGGCTTGGAGCTTGTTGTGGAATAGGTACCTAAGATTTTTTTTAAAGTTCCCTTAAAACGCTCCTGCGCCGTAGTTAAGAGTGACGAGTTGATAGAGATAAACGAAAATCTTTTCAACAACGCTCGGGAATCTAGTTTTGAACACAACGATGAATGGTCTGTATTTTATTGCAGTTTGGAAAACAAGCAAGGCTGTTTTTCCTATATTTATTCCTATTCCACGACTACCACCATGACAAATGATTGATAGTTTCTCTAAGTGGAATAGTTTTGGTGCTCTTCTCATCGGTGTTCAACGTCGAATACCTCGGTTAGTTTACTTTTAACATGATGGCGATAATTGTACCCAAATTAGCAACAGTCAAGGTCACTGTAAGCTTAAACACCTATCGCAATCTCGTTGTCAAAAATCACACAGTATCAGATAACCTATTTTATACCTAAGTCGTTTTCTAAGATCAGGTAAACAAATTAAAAGTTGTATACACCTGCATACAAAACACAGCCAATCCTTGGCAATTTTTTTTGAGTTCTCGAACTCGTGGTTCCTAAGCAACTATCGATAACTATCGACAGTTTCATTATCGATAGTTGACTTTAGAAGTCAGATAGGTAGGTACACTAGCGTGATATGAGGCAATGCTATCGACTCCATCCAAAACTATACATAGTGACTATATTATAGATAGTATCGACACTATCGATCATACTACATAAAAACTACCGATCCAAGCGAAAATGAAATCCAACAGTTTAAGACACTGTGTACAGGTACAGTAATCAATGTGCATTTATAAGATTTTTTATTAGTTTGTTAGAATTACTCGTAAAAGTTGTGTTTAAAAGGCACTCACTAATTAATCGTTGCTTAATGAGAGCACCTAAAGTACTACTGACTTATAATATTAAAATACATGCCACTATACATAGATAGTACAAAACTATCGATAGTTTTTATGCAATACTATCGATAGTATCAATACTATTGTTATCGATAGTAGGTATACAATCAGTTTTAATCTATACTTTGCAATAGTGACATCATTGCAAATTCACGTCATTTGTCCCACTGTGTGTTTTTAATTTACAGAGATCTGCATGGGAAGATAATCGTAAACTTATGTGGAAGTTTAGCAATAGGCCTTGGAATATTATCAATAATGAAGTTAATGAAATATTCCGATATGAATCTTTGCGCAGCAAGAGGTAGGTAAACGTATGTAGAGGATAGTATCTATTAACATGCTGAACTGATTTCTTGTCGTCACGGCCGCCCCGTGGTGATGTAGGCCTTTAGCCTCATACACAACGTGTCTCGTAACTAGTATGGTCCCGAAAAGAGCTTATCCTATAAAGAAACAAAATTACAGAAAGTAAAAAAAATACCATAACCCATAATATCAGTTACTTTTTGGTCGATATTAACGCGTAGCTCGACCTTACAAAAGTATTGCCTATGCGATGAAGATGATGCCCCTTTCAACTTACTGTAAATTTTAAGAAACACCGTATGTACCAATGTCTGTATACCAAACTCTGTTTGGGCTAGTATGTACAAAAACATAAATTATATCTTTCAAGTGCTACAAAATAGGCTTCGACATGTCTCGCTTGCTTTGAGAATAGCTCTATGATATTCATAAACATTTTTAAATTTCAGGGTTTTTGGCTTATTTCTTCATAATAGCCGCATTTTTCTGGACAAATGCAATATCTATACAAGTTTTGAGGAGCACCAGGTAAATAATAATCATTTGGGAGCTATAAAGTTCAAAGACGAGGATATAAATCAGAATATTTTGGTCAACAGACAAGTTTCGATATCGGATCGCGGCTGGAAAGAGTTCACCTGGTATGCATTATACGCCTGGGGGTGTCCCACTGTACTAACCATAATAATGGCAACGATCAACTACCATCCGGGAGATCATGCTAAGCCCGGCATCGGACTCAATCACTGCTGGTTTTTTGGTAAAACTTAGTCAGCATTTTTTGTAAGGCTTGTTTGATTATTGAACATTCGGGTGAAATCTTGCAAGTGTGTTTTGATTTGATCCACTTCTAGGTATACTTAATCTCGCTGAAACTTAGAAGCCGTAGACCTGGTGCTGTAGGACAGCCGTTTTCGTGTGAGGGAACTCCTCAACGCTTAAATATGATTGAGTTAAAAACATTTTTAAAATATATATTTTTTTGTCTACTTACTGAAGATAAAACGTTATTATTAGCATTATGAAGCCCACTTTGAACTAATCCTGCAGTTGGATCAACTTATAGGTACTGATAAAAATTTAATACACACTTAATTTTTTTTTTCTAGACAATGAACAACAATGGTATTACATGTACAGCGTAATGTCCATACTTATATCAGTCAACATTTTTATATTCATTTACACTTCGTTAATTGTGTGGCGACATACGTTTTCCACTGGTCATATACGGGCACTGCAATATAGGTGAGTGGCTAAACAGACGGTTTGATAACTAAGGCTATTTCCGGGCATGTTATAATTTGACCATATTTTACTATGGTTTTTCTACTTAAACTTCAAGCAAGTTCCTAACATATCAACTATGATAAGAATCAAATAGGAATCAAAAGGTCGACTGTTCGAAACCCGGTTGTGCACCAATAGGTTTTCCTTTCGGAAAATGTATGTGCGCTATTATACTTGTGCTCTCAAATTTGCATGCTCGATCCTTTCCGATCGTGAGGGAACCAGCATGTTCTAGAACATACAAATTCAAAGACATGCGCAATTGCGCAGGAAAGAAGGCTCTCAGAGTCGCAAGACATTTCACCACGCTGGCGCCTTTACCAACGGCAATTGGTCCTTTTCAAGGGCACTAAACCTGAACTTTGCTACTGACCTTGATGCAGGATGACCAAGAAAGAACCAGAGACACGTCAAGCAAGAAATCGGTTTTCTTTTAATGGAACTTAGCGCCACAACTTGCTTTCATTTTAGGGGGCTTTCGGGCGTGCTTCAAAAATCGTTACTAGAGTTTGCAATTAGATCATACGAAATAAATCTTGTAAAAATGTGATCAATCTATTGTATTGACGTCACAAATAAATATATTTTCTTTCTTTCTTTATTTTTATGGCCTTGTCCAGCTAGCGGGGCACGTAATATCAAGCGTTTCATTAGGCCCAGTCTCTTGTCCGCCCACCACAGTTACGTCAGGTTAAATGCAAACGACGATTTTAAGCACAGCGCGGTCCCATACTCATTCGAAGCCAACAATTTATATAATAATAATAATGTTTATTGAGAACAAAAAGAACATAATTTATGTATATTGTATATTTCAAATGGCTATGGAATCAGTAACATGGATTTAAAATCTTTTCTAACAGGCTCACCATGACAATTCGATTAATCATCGTAATGGGCTTACTATGGATCTTTGAAATGATCGGTTCAGTGGTGGAAAAACATATAGTTTGGTACGTATTACTTACGTTATAAAATATACCATTTCAGAGTTTTTCTTGTGATTAAAAAAACCTTTTTTACAGGGCTCTTCTTGACGTCGTGAATTGCTTGCAGGGACCACTCATATTTTTGGTCCTAGTAGTGTTCCGCAAACGAGTGATAAAAGCGATGCTGCGACAAGGGTGGTTAGATAGTATATCGAGCCCGGTCGAGAAATACCTGGCGGCAGGAAGCGACGACGAGGACAATGTCATCCAGCATACGGATATACCTATGAATGACCATTAGAAAACGGAGTACAACATGAATTAACAATAACCGATTTTGATGCATCGATATTTCGATGCATCAAAATCGGTTGCATACCTAATGTTTGGACACGCTACTGATTACCCTTTAGTAGGTACGTTTAATAAAGTTGAGAGCTAAAAATGTTTACGTAGATACTTTTTTGTGTTACTGCGCGCCAGCAAGCTAACGATTCCAAATTCAAAATCGGTCGTTTCAAAAATCGAACGCATGTTTTTATTTTTTCCAACCACAGTATACGTCATAGTGTAAAATCGAGATTACCTCAACGCTCAGAATACAGAAAAAAGACAGAAAGCACAGCACGCGTGAAACTTGTCACCACTAAAACTAATCCCATGAAGAGTAGTTTATGTCAGTTAGTCTGTGGACGTCGAATCGTACGGAGTCACAAAAAAAATTGAAATATGCCATCATATGCTGTTGCTACCAGCAAAAATTCGGCTGGGCGTGTTAAAAAAAAAGATGGGATCACATTTCACATGGTATTAGCACATTTAGAGTTTGTAATCACTAAATAATGAATAATTGCTAAAATTCATACATTGAAAAAAGGTGTTGCAAACATAACCAAAATTTTCACCCAATTTTTTATGTTATATTTGGGGGTAAAATTGAAGTTTGAAATTTTATTTCAAACTACACTTTCGGTTCTCCACTGATGAAATAAGAAGAGCGCAATGGACTAAAATCATACAAAAACCGCGACCAGAGATTTGGAAACCATCATTTTGTTTGTGTTTGCAACTGTCTTTACATAATAATAATAATATATGTAACTACATATACTGTACCTTGTATTATTTATTTCAATTTCAGGCCCTGTCTCTCTGTCTGTCTTTTATAATAATTTATGTTATAAATGATTAGCTAAGTAGGTAATACCTACTTATAATTGTCTAGCTAAGGTTTTTTATTACAAGAATCACTTTGTAAGGTTTTTTAATCTAGGTGAAGCTACGCCTGTTTTTAACGACGAAGTCTAGAATAATCTGAGTAGAATTATTGGAGATTATAATATGGGACGGATTGCACTGCGGTTGAAACTAATTGTGCTGCATATACCACACGTTTGCTATGCACAACAATTGTTTGGCGGCCTAAAGTGTAGAAATCTGTTTAAGTAATTGGGTACCCAACATACAAAAATTACCCTAAAATTCGTACACCGTTTCCCAACTTGCAACATTAAAAAGCTGCGCACGGAGGATGCGCAATGCTTTTTAGCGATGCACATTAGCTCGTACAAATTTCATCGTACGTCATTTCTGTGTTTTTTTTCTGTATTCTGAGCCTCAACGATACACGCGACGCGACGTACCAAAGAGGATTATAATATGTCACTACGACTGTCACAATTGACCGAATATATTTTATTTTATTTCAGAGATAAAATTATGTCGTACTTGAACCAATTTGAATCCACATTTTGTATTCCGCTCGCTTAAATTAACATAGTGCGAGGTAGGTAGTAGAACGAGTATGCTACATACCTACCTAGGTTAAGTATAGTGGGTTAGTAAGTCGGTGCCTAAAATAACTGCAGCTACCGACATAGAGTAGGTATTTGCCCTGCCTTATTAACGTTATACCTACATACAATTGTTTTGGATCTAAGTTGTCTGGAACGTATATTTCTGCGGTAATTTTGCGAATGCGATGAAAGTTATACTTAATTCAAGAAATAAAGCAGCGAAATTCGCAAAATTACAGCAGAAATGGTGACGGTGTCGGTGATGGTGGGTAGAAGCAGGTAATTATTATTTTGGCAAGGTTATTGGAAAATATTCTAGGTAGGTATATAAACAAACGCGGACGAAGTCGCGAGGAGGACAGCTAGTTATTATGTATAACATTGTTACAGGTTTTTACTTATTTAAACTACAAAACTTATCAAAACCTTAAAAAATTATATTATATTTATTGTTTCTAAACATTATTTCTTACCGGTAGATTTCGGTACCGACATTTTGAGAAGCGGGTAGTTCGCTAGGGCAGACGCGCCGCGGTGGCGGGGTGGCGGCGTTTCATCAAAGAAAATCTTTATAAACCTTTATTTATTTCGGTTGTAGGTACCGGTAGCGAAATAAACCGAAATGAACTGCGAAGCCAGATTTTCCGGTACCGTTATATTTATCGGTAGAGAAATATTCGGGTAACCGGCATTTATCGGTATGACGTCATATCGATATTTAAACCTCTAAATTCCATTTCCAACAAAGTTATTCAGTCCCTGCCCGATAACGCCGGCCGGCCGGACGGCCAGCCGCAGTGCGGCTAACCGGACAGTGCGTACATGCCCTAATAGTACCTACATAGAATTAGTTTTAAGATAAAAATAGCTCTCTAGAGAGAATTAAATTAGGATCTCAATGCGTCTGGCTAGCTAGCGGCACAGATTATATAATATAAATTAGAACAAACTACCTCAACCTGGTCACTGACCTAATAAAGGATGACCAAGAAAGAATCAGTGACACCACAAGCAAGCATCAGAACAAACTCCTAAAAATAGATTGAATGAACTAAAGTGTTGAGCGTAGGTTGCGTGCATGGCAGTGTTTCCAATTTAAGGGATTTAGCCCATTTTTAAGGCGAAACGATAATAATTGATATTGGTAGTGAAAGGTCTGGATCAACAAGTGTCATGGGTGTGCCACAGATTTCAATTCTAGATCCTTACTTTTTCTTAAGACTCAATATTGATTGGCAAAGTTGCAAAAAACTATTTACGGTCGACTTAGTTCCGCGGAACATGCCGTTCGTACGAAAAGGTGGTTGACTGATGAAGCCACAGCTAGATTAGTTTCTTTTAGCTACTTCTATAGTGTTCTCCGGGGGAATATAGCCGGTATCATAGTAATTTTTTTACAAAAACGAGCGATTTAAGGGACTCCATGGCATCATTTTATAAATGGCATGTATCGTTCGTTTTGAGGGACCGTTTTAAAGAAACAAATAACATTCTCAAAGTAATTTCGCTATAATATTCACAAATACTTATTGTACCTACCTAGTTTTTAGATATACGTCATTATAATTATAAATAGGTTTTTAACATAATAAATAGTCCATTTATAATTATATTCTAAAATTCAGTAATAAACTTTTGGAAAAGGCAACGAAACTTCCTTTAGTAATATTATTAAAAATCGTACTATTCCATGTATTCATAAATATTCTTATCATCTATAGATGATGATATAATGCCCACGGCTACGCTCGCGTGGTACCTACATAAAAAGTAGCCTATGTGCTATTCTAGGTAAATAACGATATATTCCAAGTTTCAACGAAATCGGTTGAGCCGTTACGGCGTGATTGAATAACAAACATCTAAACATCCAAGCATCCTTGCCAATTTATAAAATTAGAATTAACGATAGAACCGCATGGCCTGATGTCGCTCGGACCCACGACAGCTAAGATGTACGATAATTATGTAATGTCTGTAACTTTTTTTGAATGCCTTTTTATTTTCATAATTAAATTTAATTATATAGGCATTAGGTAGATATTTCATGAAGTGTAGCGTGTGCTGCCCTTAGAACTTTTGCTGAAGCGCACAATTTGTCTTTTGTAATTTTTAAAAGCTTTTATTGAGTACCTGATTTTTTTTATTTACAGAGCCGCTCCGAACCTTTTTCGTTCGAAAAAAAATAATAGGCACCAAGCCGTGTTTGTTGCCTGATTCTTCTAGGCTTGGTGGCAACGAACATGCATAGGTTCACCTATTTCCTAAGACTATTCAAATTAATTTTATTGAAAGAAACAGCTTTTGACTAATTATGTGCCCTAAAATTTTGAAGGTTTTTTGGGGATTTTTAAGGATATGTTTTAAAGGAACTAGGGTAAAACCAAAATCGTAAGTGGAAACACTGGTGCGTACTTGACATTGAATTGAATTCAGTCAGTTGTCTCGAAAATACTGCCCGCGCAAACGTGTAGTCGCGTGGTCGTAATTTTAAATTTATTTTTAGTTTAACAGGCCTTTTATGACAGAATGAGCTATACATACAATTATTAATTAAAAGTGCTGTGCATTATCATGATGAAAATAACGTATATTTGTGTTTTGGCCCTGTTTGCTCAAACTTCAGCAGAAAGTAAAGAGGTGGCTTGCTGTCCACCAGGTCAACTCTTGTTACTTAACAAAGAGGCAGACAAAGCGGAATGCGTTACATTAGGAAATAACCACACCACACCAGCGAGTCTTGAATGTGAATTCGGATATTTAAGAATCCCGTACAAACGTTTTTTATTTGGAGATGGGAATGCTAGCATTGATTTGGGAGAAGGATCGTCGTTAGATGTTACAGATATGTTAGTTCATAATGTTTACAACGAACAGTTTCTTTGCGAAAATTAGTTACGTAGTTTAAGTAACGAGAAACAAAACATTATTTTTTTCAGATACTGCGTGAACGACATTTTAAATTTTAAGAAAAACATTACAATACCATCAGGGATTATTTGCAGTGACCCCAAGGAAGTCGAAATTAATGCATACATAATGATTGTGTCTGTGTTATTTCTTATATTGACAGTCATTATTTATTCTGCTTTCAGTGAACTCAGGTGAGGTTATAATTTTATATATTACTAAAACTGTATAACTTGTAGTGTTTTTAATTTATTGCGAATTTGTGCCTGCGTGAGTGAAGTTTTCACACACGCCCGCATACATGGGTAGATCAGCATGACAATAAAAACACCCATAAAATCTATTTTTGGCCTACGGTACCCGTTTGGTATTAACGCCTGATTCTTGCTCGATTACCAAGTAAAATAAAATTTAAATACTTGAATAATAATAACACGTATTTCTGGTATATATATTTAGGTAGGTAATACATTTCAAAATGATGCCAGAATACAATACGAATAGATGGATATGGTAGTTACACAGTAAAGGTGAAAATGGCACAAGTTAACGGTTTTGTACATACATTTTTAGTTTTTCTTTGTAAATCTTTTATACTGTGGCATGATTTTGAAGATTATGAAATGTATAAATCTTAGTGCAGGCGACTGTACCATGATAGGTAGTCGTTCAGCCGTTTTCGGAAGAATACTCTGAAGGCAGCCTTTTGACAGCCAGCGCGGTTGAATTATCAACCTTATGTGGTGGGTATAAAGTCAAGTTTGCGGGCACGCGGCTAAGTTTATAGTGTTCTTCCTAAAACGGCTCAGCTGTATTCGTAGTTTCTAACTCACGAAACAGGTCATTAACATTATAATGTGGGACCAGTACTAATAGGTACATATTTGATTGGAGGATGTTGGATGGATGGATGATTATTATTTCTTAGGAAATTTCGCAGAAACAATATTTTAAAAAGATATTATTTAAGTTGCCGCTGTTTATTGGACCTAACGCCTGTATTTTTCCGGCGCATTTATTCAAAATATTTTTTTTAAGTCATAACTTTATTTTCTTGAAACTTTTTTAAATTTAATTTCAGAGATTTTTATGGCAAAAGCTTCATCAACCTATGCAGCAGCTTAGCTATTGGTTTTTGTATATTTGCAAACATAAGTTTGATGGGTACGGACTTCGGTGATATGAATCTTTGCGCAGCAAGAGGTACGTTAACATAAATTGATCCAGCTAAGCATTCGGCTACAAGGACGGATGGCCAACAGCGGCCATCCGTCCTTGAGGTCGAGTAGGATATATATATTGAGAAACATACAGGACATACTTACAAATGAATGTCCTGTATGTTTCTCCATTCATTTATCACTACGGCCTGTCCTTTTCTCTCTATACGATGCAAAGGAAAGGATAATAAAGTGGTTTCTTACGCTTGATTGCGACCGAACAGAGTTTGCTGGTTATCCATGTCTGATTAATTTGTATAACTACCTAAATGTCGATTTATACAAGGTGATTAATAACATGTGCACCATCCCAAAATGGGGGTTTTCTATAATGAAAAAGAAAGAATATTAGCGTAAAAAACATAAATATAAAAAAAAAAGAGTTTTTATACTCAAAAACAGCTGATAGAGTTAACATAGAGATTCGACTTTTTTCATTGAAAATGTCGAATCTCTATGCTAACTCTTTACTAAAGTCGTAGAACAAACATTATTGCCCATTGGGTGTAGAATAAGACCCTTTCTGGAAAGCATACATATCATAAATCAACTTGTATATTTACCTATAAAGAAAATATTATATTGTATGATTTTTTCGTTGTATTTCAGGTTTCTTCGCCTACTTCTTTTTGCTGGTTTCATTTTTCTGGACAACTGCGATATCTATCCAACTATTGCTAAGCATCAGGTTAATATTTCTGTTTAACGAGAACCCACGAAACTTTTAAAGAAAATAAGGCTTTTTCCTGCTTTAATACATTTTTTTTTTGTAAATATTGTAATAAAGTAAACCGAGAAAAACGATTTTCAGATCGCCAACACCAGTAGTGCATCGCGGTTGGAAGGCTTTTATATATTATGCTGCATTTGCGTGGGGGTGTCCAGCTGTTATAACGATATGTATGGCAATAGTCAACTTCCATCCAGGAGATCATGCTAAGCCTGGCATTGGACTTTATTCTTGCTGGTTTGGTGAGTATTATCGGGACTTATCACACTGTGAGGCTCGAAGCGCGGCGGAGAAACGTGTGAATTTGAAATTTTGTGATTTCAGACATATTGAAAAGTAAATAAGGTTGACTTTCAATTGTTAAGCGTACCAGCCGCTTCGCCGACACGACGGCCACTTGCGATGATCTAACTTGCACTGCACTGGCTAGGAAGAAGTTGGGGAACATGATGCCATCTAAAGGCTGATCAACCCAGCCTGATTCCTTTTAAAATAAGTTTTCATCCATAAATAAGCTCAGACGTGAATGTAGAGATATAATACAGACGAGCAGTTTTAACTTGAACCCTCTGCATTTAGCCCTTTGGATGGTAGGTAAATTTGCATTCCTAGGTAGTCCATAGACATAAAGTCGATATTGCGATCACGGCTTAGTTTAGTGTTAAGGCTGAGAACAGATACTAAATAAGCTAATAAATAAAAAAAACTGCAATTTAACACTGCCACCGTTGAAATAAATTTCATATTGTAACACGCTTCAACGTGGCGCTTATGACGGCCGCGCGGTTCGAAATATACGAAAACCGCAATTTTAGGGATAGCGGCGTTTACATCAGGGACTGAAAGCGGTAGAGGTTATAGGTACTGGTACCGTTTAAACATTTCGGTACCATTATGCTATACCGGTAGGGCATTACGGTACCATTATTTCATACCGGTAAATTTCGGTACCGAAATTTTGAGCCGCGGCTAGTTCGCTAGGACAGTCGCGCCGCGGTGGCGGGGTGGCGGCGTTTCATCAAAGAAAGCCTTTATAAACCTTTATTTATTTTGGTTATAGGTACCGGTAGCGAAATAAACCGAAATGAACTGCGAAGCCAGATTTTCCGGTACCGTTATATTTATCGGTAGAGAATTCGTTATTTAAAGGTACCTTTATATTCCGGTTATTCAGTCCCTGGTTTACATTTTTGCACTACGAAACTGAACTTGTTGATTTATGATGTATTAATTACGTCCTCACAGGGTCTATGTACCTACTTTAAGCTACGTACCTACTATGATTGAGCATGAATAAATTAATATGAATATGATTATAGGCAATGTCTTTCACTAAATTTTGGTGAAAGAAACATTTGAAGCGTCAACTGGCTTTCAGGGCTTTATACATCTTTTCTTACACCCACACCAGGAATAAATATCTGCACATCATGCAAACATTTGTCCCGCAGCGGAAACGAACCTGCTGCGTCACCGACGTCGTCGAGATATCTTTAAAACTTAAGCGGATTGCTCTGGTAACCGCTCAACTGTAGACATGTGGGGGTGACAACCTGGGGTTGATTCACGACTGAACACCAAAGAAATCCAGACACACACAGGATTGACAGTAGGTTTTAACATTTTTTTTTTTATTATTCCAGATGATGTGCAACAAGTTCAACGATGGTATTGGCTATACAGTGTATTAGCGATTCTCATATCAATCAACATTTCGATATTTCTTTACATTTCATTCTTCTTCTGCCGCAACAAGTTTGCGTCACGTCAGTCATCGATGATGAAGTACAAGTATGTAGCTTTATGCAGGGTGTCCATACTTTACCGAAAGGGATTTATGCTACACCCACTAACGACGTACCTAACACATAAAGTTTGTTCTACGACTTTTGGAAATTCAACATATTCAAAAATACTATGCAAATCAGTTCAAATTAAATTATTCAGCTGTTTTAACAATCTTGATGTCGAACTTTTCTTGTTAACGTTTACTAGGTAGGTAATCAATGTATAAGAAATGACTGACATAATATAGACAACGCACAGCCTAAGCCGCTGCTCGTAGAGACTAGAGAGTAAGCAGGAGTGTCAGTTTTGCTGCGTATTAAGAAATTAAATTTGAAAATTCAAATCGCAAAATGGATGTTCAGAAACCGTTGGTAGTAGATCCCTGAAATTTGACATGTAGATTCCTCAAATATAATGAACAAAAACGTGTTTCAGCATTGTTTTTTTCCTAACAAAATTGAGTTTCCTGATAAAAGCCACAGGGTCTCTTAATTGCCATAACCATATGTAACGTTTAACCCGTTTACAGCGTATTTCAACACAATCAAAGTTTTAATTCTTAAGTGTCAAATATTATGATACCTTTAAATTGTGTCAGGTCAAAATGAAACCTTTAAATTGTAAAACTGGAGTGTGGTACTTTTTATAAAAATAATTATAATAGTGGTTCAAATTGTCTAATAGTAGGTTTCGTCTACGACTCACGACAAAATTTCTACTATATTATCTTTGCTGATGCTCATCTTAAACATACTGGTAATACAGGTTTCTAACCTATCTCAGGCACCAGTCTCTCAAAAAACAGGGTTATTATTTAATTAAGTGACTTTTGTACACCAAATGTATTCATTTGTAACCTTTTGTGAGAGAGATTTTATAAATATTATTATTATTTTAAATATATTCAGGAACTACTCAGTTCCTTGAGTTTATCATGTCATGAGCTTGACATGCCCAAACATGACAGTTTGCAAGCCCGCTGCCACTATCAATAGGTATCTACTAAACGGCAACTCATATCTACGAATTTAAGTTTTGAAGATAATATGAAACTAGGAATTATTTTTAGTAAAACAATTAGGTTCATTTACATTACTTACATTTTTATGATTTCAGGTTCGGGTTGACGCTCAAACTTTTTGTTGTTATGGGATTATATTGGATTATTGAATTAGTAGCGCAATTTGATGATAATAATATTGTTCTTTGGTATGTGCCTTCTTTTGTTATTATTGAACACTGCTTAAAAATAAACACGAAAGCCGTGTTTAAAAGGCGCCGGCGTGCGATATGTCATCTAAAAAGAGACGTTTCATCAATATATGGAGCCTGGGCCTGCACTGTGTACACTACTCTTAAATATGGCTAAGCTATAAAGTAAACGTACTTAATCGGTTATTTTATTTAAATTGACTTCGTTCTAAGGTACATTAAGATTTTCTTCGACAAAGAGAGCAACACACAGCGCTACAAAAATATGGCGGATGGACGTGCGTGAAATGTCATTTAGACAACCTACATTTATCTGACAAAACAAAAACATCAAATCAAACAACATGACATGAAAAATATATCAATGTCATGTCAAACGCCAATTATAAACCAACATGGCGGCCTTCAAATAGTGTTCACATAGTAAAAAACTTACCAGAAGAACTATTCCTGTACCATCGCATTTGTCTTCAAATTAATGAAAGTGTATTTTTCTAGTAATCTCCTATTTTTTCCTAATTTTTCTATGTAGTGAACATGGACCAGGCCCAGAATGAAATGGTTCCTTTAATCATAAATGCTCCTCATTTTCGGAATAAAGTTAATTTTGAGTTTGACTTTTAGGAGTTTACCCCCAAAAGTCAAACTCAAAACTGACATTGTTCAGGTAAGGATCATTTTGAAACCAATTTGATATGAAATAATCAGGGACAAAACGCATGCCGTTTGAACACGGCTTTAGATTCATAAAAAATACCTTAGTTCGTCGTTATTAACCATTTTTCAAGGATCAAGCCTAAAATCAATATTTTTATGTTGAAGACCCATTCAAAAATGATGTTTTAGTTTCACGCACTCAACAAATTAACATATTTATTATTTCAGGAGAATACTGAACATCGTGACCTGCCTCCAGGGTCTATGGATATTCCTGGCTTGGGTGGTTTTCCGAAAGCGAGTTATTAAGGCGATGTATCAACGTGGCTGGCTGGCTTGCATTTCGGGCCACGTTGAGAAGCACCTGGAGAATGATGATGAAGCTGATGATGATATAATTGAGCACACTTCTGTACCATTGAACGACCGCTAGAAACAAACTAGTGAAATTGATTTCTCAAAAAAAATCTTAGTTTATTTGTAATATTGCCTTAAAGGATTAAATTATTACTTTCGTTTCGACGATTGCATTTATATTTTTATTAAATAAATTAAATATTGATAGAAACAAAGTCAATTTATTTTGTTTGCAGAATACATGTAGATGTACATCGGTATTCTGCAAAACTTCTTATATTTACATATATAAAACAGATCAACAGTTAGATGCCTACAGTATAACGCTTTCGATTCAACCAAGCAGGTAGACCTATCTATACAGATTTCATGCATTGAAAATCATTGAAAAGCATTGAAAATCGAACCAATATTAAAATTACATAGGTAAGTATGTTATGTAATTGTATGCTTGAATAACTACAGTATAATGTGTAGTTATTCTAAGTTTGTTTGTTATTTAACCAATTGTGCAAACGATATTTTTCGATAATTTGAATAAATAAAAACCAATTGCCACATGTTTAACGAACGGAGCATCACGGTCGAACGGCTCGACCGATTTGGAGAATTTCGTTTAGTTGAGTTCGTAAAGCCGGACAAGGTTTGTATGAAAAAATATTTTTAGAAAATCCACGCATCATCATCATCAGCCTGTAGAAGTACACTGCTGGACATATGCCTCCCCAAAAGAATTCCACGACGAACGGTCTTGAGCCTTTTCCATCCACCGACTTCCCTTCTAACACTGCGTCGCCCTGTTCGTGGTCGCCATTCGAGAACCTCCTCCACATTTACTTCTCAACGGTCCAGTCAATAGATAAAAATTATAAATAGTGATGCTAACCAACCACTTAACGGTATCATAAATGTTATAATATTTTCGTCTTATATTGCTTTACATATTACAACATGTAACATTGTTTAATGGGAAAAGTTATTTTCATCCTCTGAAGAACCCGTATGACCAGTTTAATTAAAAACTACCTACGATAGATACACATGTTAGGTCATTGGCATTGTATTATAGATGTACCTAAATTCAGTATGCAACCCTTCACGAAGGTTTTCGATAAAGATAATCTATAAAACTGTTAAGATTGTATTCAGTTCTAACAATCAATACTTAGTTATCCATAGATAGATGATCAGCCGTACGAATAATATTAATTATAACGTAACCCTTACGATACGATAACAAATGTAGAATATTAGCCATCCAAAATTATAAGATTTCTAGCATCGTTGCCGATGACATTCGTGCTTGGGCCATAGTAGGTAGTTCATATTTATGTATGGCTCTGATTTATTATAGGAAAGTATTTATTTTGATCAAAAGTTAATTGACTTTTTAGTTGAAGTCTGGCGTAGCCTTACGCGTACTTTTAGTTTCGGACCGATATAATGTGTAAGCGCCTACGAATTAACTAAAGCAACAAAAGGTGCGATGGGTATCGCTAAGTGGATACGACTAGGTGCAAGTACGTTAACATTTCTGGTAGTTTTCGTCTGCTACCTTTCCTTGCAAGGTCACATACATTTTATAGTTTTAAGCTGTTGCAGCTGTTTTAAGCACATGTTAGTGTTAATTAGTAGCATACATAAAATAACGCCGGTTTGCCGGAGGGTTAGGCGAAGATTACAGCTTTCCACTTGCAACGATCCTGACATCCCTTACATTCACTCTCATTACGCTTGCTTCAAGCATGCTTGTCGGTTTAGGATAGGTGCTCTTCAAATAAATATATGATAGCAAATGATTATTGATAGCAGCAATAATAGCTAATTATCGACATAGCTCACAGAATTAACAAGTTGAAGTGGCAGTGGGCAGGGCATATAGCTCGCAGAACCGACAACGGTTGGGGAGTAAAGGTTCTGGAATGGCGACCACGAACCGGGCGACGCAGTGTTGGAAGGCCCCCCACCCGATGGACCGACGACATTGTGAAGGTCGCGGGAAGTCGGTGGATGGAGAAGGCTCAAGACCGTTCGTCATGGAACTCCTTGGGGGACTCTTTGATGATGATGATTGATGGCAGCAAATGAATACAGCTTATTGTCATGTTGAGTGAGGCGCCACACCAGACTAGCCGGCAAACACAAAAAATGGTGGCCCTAGTGATGACATTTGAAGTTCTTGACGGAGGAGGAGGAGACTCAGGTCAGTAGCGCCTGAACGGATTTTCATTTTTGGTAAATGAAGATAGCTTGATGCAATTGATTTGATTTGAAGGGAATTATATAAGCATTTTTTATCTCTGTACCACGCGAGCGAAGGAGGGGTTGGAAGCTTGTATAATAGGTACATTCAGACATCAAGTTTTCGGCGAAATTATTTGGCACAACGCGGGCGAAGCCAAGCGTTGGAATCTTGTGTTGCATAAAAGTAACATTGTAAAAAACCCTAACTTTCGATCTCGTATCGTTAAGGAAAAATAAGTTCATTCAGACACCAATTTTTAATAAGCATCCTACTCGAATAGGCTTTTTTTTTATTTTTTATTTTTATTGGAGATGGTTAGGCGTTTGACCACCAGCTCACTTTTGCAAGTGAGATGTGGCCTAAGATGGAGCACGCTTTACCAGAAGGAACTTATTCACTCTAGATTTGAAGACTCCTAGATTGTACTCGTCCGGGAAAACAGACGCTGGCAGATCGTTCCACTCTTTGCCAGTGCTTATAATAAAGGTGGAGCAGAAACGTTTGGTTCGACACTGTGGTATGTCGACCAGGTAAGGCTTTTATATAATGTCATGTCATAGTTAGTCCTACATATCTGAATAATTTATTATCAAAACCTTCGCATACTTTCATAACAAGGTTCAGCTATCCCAATTTCAACTCTGAACCCTGTACGATTTGGCGCTGGGAACTGGTGACAGACAGACGAACGAACAGACCGAAGTAAGTGTTCCGTTTTTGCAAACTTGGTAAACTGGGTACTTCTGTGGTTGTAGTTATCGTAATATGGTAGGTACTCGCATGCACGACACTGTGGTTTCGGTCGGTCAGTCGGGTGGGACGCGCACGCGGTGACACTTATTATCGGTGCAAACTTTGAATTAAATTGTGCTTTCTAGTCACAGTTATTATGAAGGTGAGTTCATTTAATATAGTTTTTATTATTACTGCGGGAAGATATAAAACAAAATTATTAGCAATTATGAGCGATAATTTGATAGATTTAAGTGGAGGGTAGGATTTTAATGAGTTATACTGGAGTTTTTATTCAAAAATTTCAATTATTGGTTTTAAACAACTTTTAAGATAAGCTGTTTCATAATTAAAGAAAATTCAGACCTTTTCGTAAATTAAACAATACTTTCATTAGTATTGTTTAAGATGAGCTGTGAATTTGTGACAAAGGGGGAGGGCACTTTAAGTTTCATGACAGAATATCACTTTTGAATACAAATGTTAATACAAAATAATAATTATTCAACAAAGCCATAAATAACTAACGTAGTGTAAAAATAATCATTCTACCTAATCATCTACATGTGTACGAAAGGAGCCTCTGAGAGGCGCACTTTAATCCTTTCACTACTCTGATTCTTTCACCCACGGTTATAGACCTTTTTCAGGGCCACCATACCCCAACCTGGTCACTGACCTAATACAGGATGACCAAGAAAGAATCAGTGACACGACAAGTAAGCAATCTACATGTTTCGCATGAATTAATTGTAAAGTAAAACATTTCGCACCACAGCTGAAACGAGAGATCTAAATATAAATATTTAAATCGAGATAAGTTCAAAGCCGGTGCTTTGACCAGTCACGTATGTTTATCTCAAGAGAAAAGTACTTTAGACCTTACAATTCGTACCTATGACATGTTGTAAGTAATAACTTTCATAATGTCAGTCAGTTCACAAATAAGTAGGTACATATAGAATTTGCTATTGCGTAGTAAAACAGTGTGGTTAATTTTAAAACGTTGCTAGGTTAGTTTCGTTCTAGTAAATATTCGATGATATACAGGATGGAAGAAACCAATCCCGGATGAAAGTACCGTAAATATTGAAGGTAGCGAATTTTACTAAAAGTAACCTTTATTTGTAAAACAAAGTGCATTCACACATTTTTCGGTGCGGGGTCGAGTACGAATCAGGCAAGAGACTTTTTAAAATTCTTGTGCAAATAATTATGTTTTCAGAATATTATTATGAATAGGTAGTGAGTTATTTATTTTGAATTTTTACAACTAGCTTCCGCTCGCGGCTTGGTTCGCGTGGTACCCGCATTTCACTTTCCAGCTTGTATACATATGATCAAGCCAATAAACAAGTCTATCCGTTCCTCCATTGCTGCGTGTTAGAAGGGCAAACCAAACAAGCAAACAAACACACTTCGCATGTATTGTAAAAAAAAACACGGGTGCGGAATCAGCTGAGCTAGCTCTAAAGCCGAGACTGTAATGCTTGTGAGTTTCTCACTCGTCACCGTGAGAAGTGAAAAGTTTAAATTAGCTTACCCTTTTTTGTAAGGTATCACGAAAAGCGCCCTTACAGAAACCATCAAGCTAGCTTATTCACTTTGTTTTAGTACGGACTCTGGGCCTCCGTAAGCTCAACTCTGGGGATAGAAAATGCATTTTCGATAGCGCGGCCGTATTGTCTAACTTTTTGTTAATCAACTGCTGTTTATTGATGATTTCGTTTTATTTACATAAATTATTTTATAATTACGTCAAAGTCAAAGCGAATGCCAAAGGAGGGTTAGTTTTGAAACAACACGCTAGCAGAGCGCGAGTTGAACTAGATTTTGGTCTACGCGCAAAGTTAAAACTTATGACAACATAAAACAGATACAGTGTAAGTTAGAACAGAATTATTTTATTACTCTTATACATGTACTAATAATGTAATGAATAATGTGTACGAGGTGATTCATAAATGTATACTAATTTCGAACGAGGCCTAATTCATAAACAAAAAGAAAAAATATTGATCTAATGATAAAAACAGTACTTTTTTCCTAACTTTTTCATATTAGCTCTTTTTGGTGTTCTTATCATCTTTATAACAAATTATTTATGAACTTGCGAGAAGTTCGACATCAAGATTGCTACCTAAAACAGCGGAATAATTGAGTTTGAACAGTATTGACCCCATAACAGCTGATATTTGCAGTGTTTCTCCAATGAAAAATGCCGAATTTCCAAAAGTCGTATAACAAACTTTACAATTGAGTGTAAAATAAGCTCCTTTCAGAATAGATACATGTTATGAATCACTTGTATTGATGAAAATACCGTTGTAAAGATATTATACTGAAAATGGTATATTTTGGGCACACAATGATCTTTCAAATAAAATTTAGATAGATAGATAACACTTTATTGATCACCATACGGAAATAATACATAAGATCACATTAAATTTACACGGCAATACAATGGGCGGCCTTATCGCTAAGAGCGATCTCTGCCAGGCAACCTTAGGATGGACTGGACTGAAAAGATTAGATTAAAATTTGTCTTCCTTTAAAGGAGCACTAGTTAGTTTCAGATTCAGGCTGTGAATTTTGGCAGCTAATTTTTAAATTTGTTTATTGAAAGCCAAAGTAAGAATGTATTATATTGTTTCATTTGTTTCCCATTAAAAGAGGGTTGCTTTTAATGGGAGACAATATAATGATGGCTTCATTCTAACTTTAATAATTCATAGGAATAAGATAAATAAAAAAGCCTTTATTATTCCTAAATAACATACAACAATGTATTATTTAATTTTTTATATCAGATACGATAGCGTTATCTGAATTGTTCCGCTCGTCAATGTCACAATGCTATAGCTGCAACGATGTACAAAAGTAGTGTCTAAACAATGTACCGAGCTTCATATGGCCTGCGCACTGCCACTTCAGGACCGCACGCTATGTCGGCGACCTTGGTTCTTCTACGGATTTCCTCATTACGGATTTTGCCACGTAGTGAAACTCCAAGGATAGCTCGGAAATCTTCATAGCCTGTCGCGCGAACTTAAACTCACATACATAGAGTACGAATAGGTACGAGTAGGTTTCAGTAGTCAGATACAACGAAACGAATAAAAGAAACGATGGTAAACTATCAATGAGTAGTTATCTTGTTACTTATCTATCCATCCATACCTACGCACTTCCGATATAACTCTAAGGAAATCGCGTAAGCGTGTGTTTTGTGCCATTCACATCTATCGATAACAAAATGTATGTGACACTATTGAACCAGAGATCAATTAGTACATAATAGTCATAATTAAGTAGGTAATGTTTTTACTTATCTAACAAAAACATTTCAAAAACATGACTACGTACTCTCTCAATGAATGTAAGATTGATAGCTGATACTTGTGAGTGTGTATGCTATCCCGAAAGGGGCTTATTCTACCCCAAATTGGCAATAAAGTTTGTTCTACGACTTTTGGAAATTCAAAATTTTTCATTAAAAAACTAAATGCAAAATCAGCTGTTTTGGGGTCAAATCAATTCAAACTCAATTATTTATCAGTTTTAGGTAGGTAGTAATATTTTGTCAACTTGTCGTACGTTCAATTACATTACTTATAAAGATGATTAAAAAAAAACTGTTAATTTGAGATAATGCGGTGAATTTTTTTCCGTTATTATTTTTTAATTTTTACAGAGTAAGCCCCTTTTGGGATGATATACATATTATGAATCACCTTTCACCTTGTATAGGTGTCTTAAGAATTTCATACATTTCTCACTGACCTTAGCACGAAATCTTCAATTAAATTAGCCCATTTACATATCATCAGCCGATCATTTATTGGAGACCGACCTAGTTCAGTAATCGAATATTAAAACCTACGTTGAGTGATTCATCTTCACACCATGGTGTCTCGAGCACTGGTGGAGTGGTGGTAATGACCCCGCCTTCCGATCCACAGGTTTTGCGTTCGAATCCCGGTATTGCACTAATGGATTTTCCAGTCGGATAATAGATTTTCTTGTTCCAGGAGCTGATATTTGTACTCGTACTCAGCTGTTCCGCATTTCTGTCAGTTGAGACGAGCACCAAACAAAAATGCTGTCTCAACGACGAGATGATAACTCCCAAGAGGACTTGCGGAACCGAGAGGCTCGTCAGAATGAACTGTACAAATGGCCGTTTGCTTCTCAAAGACATTATCTTGAATGGAGACAAGGTTTCAACGCAGGATGCCCCCGGTTTTACTTTCGTTGAGGACACTTCGCAGTAAGTAAGCCGTATCTCAATCATACCCAAAACTTAGTACAGGCGAGGACCAGAAGGTGACCAGACCCGGCAGATTTTTTTTTGGGTTGTAATCGAGTTGTCTTTACAACCCATGGAAGTCGTAAGAGGCCAGTAAGAAAAAAACTAGGGGATGGGCAGCAGCGTTCCCTATCAACAGTAGCTCTATTAGCGCTCGCCAACCCGCATGCCTAACGTGGCGAGCATGGGCAACCCCTCCAAGTGATTGTTCGAGTGCAGGCCGTACAAGGTCGGTCGCGCTGGAAATCTTGTCTATGTTCAGCAGTGGACGCCCTATGGCTGAAATGATGACGACGATGAATACATAAAAAATAACTACTACTCATATCTACTACATTTTTGAGAATTTTATGTAGGTATTCCATCATACTAAAGATAAAAATCTTTTAATTTACCATTTTCCCAATATTATAAAGCTAGTAAAAGTAATGGTGAAAAAATACAGTGTTACAAGAAGTCAGAGAGATACATTATGTTTTGCTTTCAGATATTGCATCGGAACTATGAAGCAAAATGATACTGTAATTCCTGTCGCTTTGGTTTGTTTCGAGAAGAGCGAGCGTAGTCAAGACATAGAGACGAGCGGGATCCTCACACTTACATCGGTGCTGTTCCTGATGGCTACATTAGCAGTGTACACATATCTGCCCCAAATGAGGTACAAATTAATATAGAAATTTTCAAAATAATCAAGGTCTTCAATTCGAAGTAACTTCAGTCTGATGTCAGTGTGAGGGGAGTGTAAAATAGACTCAACTAAGGATACTAGGGTTATTCTTTTCTCAGATTGCTTCTTTCTAACCATTAGTCATAAACTGGCCCGTACCATCAACTTCATCGAAATTTGGGTGTTATTAACGCAGATGTTTGTTCTGTGTCTGGGTGTTAAATATTTAATGTACATCAGACTATGGTAGCCATAGTACAGGCTATGCCTAGTTGGGGATCTGTTTACCGTGATACGTCCTTAAAAAAGTTATAAAACCGAATACGTATCGACGTATACGATCGTATTTGCCATTACTGAAAAAAAGTACGCCCTAATTTCAAGAAAAATCTGATCCTCACCTTAGGCTAATAAGCGGTTTGTTTTCAGGGATCTTCAAGGTCTTTGCTACATGTGTATGTGTATCAGCATGGCGCTAGGGTTTTTGTCTCTCGGAATTCTGCAGCTCAGCCCTGGTTTTAGGGGCGAATTATGCACGGTTACAGGTACGTTAATGAACAATAATTTATACTTAGATTATTTAACGCTGCTGGTCGCTCTATTCGCCAAATCCGAAGTTTCGTGGATCGATTCGTACGATAGGCGACCTTATTAGGAGATATGGCCACCGACCAAAACTTAACTTCATATGTTGGATTTTAGCTTGTAATTGCGGGATAACACTTAGGCATTTTGGACATGAATCGGTTCAGCGGATTTTAATAAGGTAAAAAGTAATTTTTCCTAAAAAAAGTAGACTCACGACTTTTGTCCCCAAGAATGGTAGATCTCCTATCAGAACCTCCGGCAATCAGATCTTTAAGATGTCTAAGGGAGGGAGTCAGAGGCATGTCCGAAAATTTGGCACATTTTGCAGTAGTGAGTATTCCATACGGTTGCAAGCCCATCGCCGTATTTTTTATTTTTCTTACGAGTTCTAAAAGTTATTTTCTTTTTAGGGTTCCTCGTTTACTCATGGATGATGGCTACATTCTTCTGGATGAACGTGATTTGCATAAATATGTACCGATCTGTCAAGTAAGTGTAAGCTTAATCCCACCAATGCGAAATGTTTTACCAAAGGTTTTACTCACCAATGTCACGGAACAGTTGAAGGTACACAATTTACAATTTAGTCTCACAGCAAATGCTTTTATGATTTTTAGGTTTCCAAAGTCCAACTAGAAACCCTTGTACAGTATTTTTTGGTAATCCGACGTATTCCTATCACGGCATAATAGTTGGGTTCATTAAGCTACCAATTGACCCATTAAAGGCATTAAAATAACATTTTTTTTACTAGCTTCTCACTCTTCCATGCGATATTTCTAATTATTATGTACCTATTTTATTTTTAGAGACTCAAACTACTTAAAGAAGACAGAAATGAAACAATATTTCTGGTACAGCTGCTACGCGTGGGGCAGCCCTGTTCTACTACTTATAGTAACTTTAATCGCCAACTTCTCCGAGGGAGACCATTGGAAGCCCGACATCGGAAATCATAGCTGTTGGTTCAGTGGTGAGTTGCCTTTTGATAATTCATTTTTTTTGATAATTCATTTTCTAACATCTCGGGCACACATAGTGTTTTCAAAACAGCGAGAACAAGTATGTAGCGAGAAATTGCAGGGAGAACTAGCAGAGAGAACTATAAGAGGGAACTCGCAGAGACAGCTAGAAGCGAGAACTAGCAACAAGAACAAACAGCGAGAACTAAGTACGTTGTCAACTTATCACACGCCGCTTTTTTACCAGCGCTTTGAGGACTAGCAGCTTTAAAAGCTGCGTGTTATTAATGCTTATGACACAGAATTTTACTTTAGTTTTCCCAAGCTACGTAAATACCTCCGCATATTTCTTACCCACTACAAATATCTTGTACATGGTGTGATTATATGTGTGCTATCCCGAAAGGGGCTTATTCTATCAACAAAAAGAAAGAAAACTATAGCGAAAATACTTTTTTAATGTAGTCTTTTTTTTGGCCTTTTTATCATCTGTATATATAATAACGGCCGCGGTGGCCCCGGCTGAAGAATAGGCCCCTCCATATCTACCTATCCGCGGATGTCGTAAGAGGCGACTAAGGGAAAAAAGCTAGGGGATGGGCAGCAGCGTCCCTCATTTTAACAACGATATCTCTAACTGCGCTCGCCAATCCGCATGCCCAGCGTGGTGAGTATGGGCAAATCCCCCCACATGATAAGGAATTTGCTCTGTCTGTGGGGGAGGCCTTGTTCAGCAGTGGTCGTCGAACGGCTGCAATGGTGATGATGATGATGATATATAATAACTATTTTCTTATTTAGACAGATTTGATTATAAAACAAACATACTTAACTTCAAGGACATAATGAAGCTCAAAAAGAGAACCTACAGGCACGCACGGAGCAATGTTTTCAAACATTTTGTTTCAGGGAAGACCGAAACCTGGATATTCTTCTATGGACCGATCGCAGTTCTTATCACTGGAAACATATTGCTGTTCGCGATGTCATCATTCAACTTATGGCAACAAACAATCAAATATGATGTTAACAAATTGAACAATCTGAAGCACAAGTAAGTTTTAAAAGAACCAACATCTTTAGGAAGTCTGTTTCCTTATTCCCAAAATGCTTACCTATCTTGCATGCTTGCTTGTCATCCTGTATTAGATCAGTAGCCAGTATGGTGGCCCCGAAAAGGAGACTATGACAGTCCGTGAAAGAATCAGTGCAGTGAAAGGATTAAAGTGCGCCTCTCAGAGGCTCCTTTTGTCTATATTATTCCTTTTTACCTATCTTATTTTCACAATGTAATTGTTTGAATTTATAATGTTTTGTTTCAGATTCCTTTTATCTTTGAAGCTATTCCTAGTAATGGGCATATCGTGGATATTTGAAATCGCTAGTTTTGCTCATGGGGAGTCTCATATTGTTTGGTTAGTATCATTCATTACTTACACCATACGTGTATCGGTCAGTCGGTCAGTCGGTTATCATCTATATTCAAAATCTCCCCATGCAATCCCTGATCTCTCATCATATTTTATGCAGAAGAGACACTGTATCTCATAATGGGATGATCCTTTTAACATATAATAACACATATAATTTATTTATAATTATTCAATTTTAAAGCATTTGCGATGAATAAAGTCAAAAGGCTTTTATTTCAATAAAATCACTAGGATAACTTTGAAACGTCTTAAAAACTAGACGAAGCTATGCTTGTTCCTCGCGACCATGCTTGCCTTCGCACCGAATGCATTGGTCTACCTACAATACATTGTCAGTCCACTAAAAATTTACGAATAATTTACGTTTTCAGGAGAATAATGGACACGTTCAACTCCCTGCAGGGAGTGGTGATATTCCTCCTACTTGTTGTGTTCAGAAGACGCGCCATGCAGGGTCTGGCTCGGGAGAACTGTTGCCTGCCAATCACTCGCCCGCTGGCAGAGAAGCTGAGCCCACACGACGACGCAGAAGATCAGCAAATCCTGGCCGAAGATACTACTGAGGTGAGGCTAAACTAGTTCCTGTTTCCTCAGCTCAAGGAACTCAAGCTTTTGTTCAAGAGATACCAAAGCAAGCCTCTGATGGCAACACTTCTGGCACCGGTTTGTCTTGTGATAAAGACACATTTAGATTTAAAATCATGCCATCCTTATCGAATCGCCTATTTTACCGGCTAAGTCAACAAGTCATTTAAGTACATTGAACTGCGAATGTAAATGTTATGTTCATAGAACAAACGTCTAGGTTACATAAGTTGTATATTTTTAAATAGAGATGTTTTGAATTCAATTAAAAGAATCTCATTCTTTAAATATATTGTATTTAGACTAGGTTTTATAAATATAGGCTATATATTTATAGTCTACATATTTATAGGAAAGATACTCGTAAATACACTTAATTACTGAATTCCACATATCACTATGCCCAGAGTTCAACGGTTATCAGGATCTGTTAGGTTACTTAGCTAATTTTATATTGTTACCAACCATTATTTTGTATGTTGGTATAAATAAAGGAATATAACCCATGGTGAGTAAGGCAGTTGCCTCATGTAAGATACCTCTTGCTATGGCATATTCCTGACTGGATTTCGAAATACCGATCTTTTTATTATCAGTGGATAATAAAAAGATGATCATTTTGGTTGGGAATTAATTTACCTACACCCCGTAAGGTAGTAGAATAATCTAATTAAGTGTATTATTAATGATTATTAATTATTTATATGAGAGAAATCACTAATTAATTAAATATCATAACCTACTAATTAGTAGGACATTTATAATTATGATAAAATATGTTGATTGTATTAAACAGTGGCCATCGCAGTGTGAGGTTACACCTACGCCTGTCCTCGTTCTATTTACTTAATTCATTATGTTTAATTTTACAAAGAAAACAAAGTGTTTAACTATTTGATTTGGAAAATGTAGCTAGCATTTAGTTTTGTATCCTTTATAATCTAGCCGCCTTATTGAAAAAAATCGCATCCAAATACAGGTACAAGGTCATTCATATACATAGGTTTAAACCATCCCGAAAGGGGCATAATCTATAAACAAAAAGAAATAATATGAGCGGAAAAAAAACAAAATTATTCTTTTCCTCAGAAACAGATTAGCTGTTTCTGGTCTTCTTGCCATCTTTTGTCTCTTTTACGAGAATTTCGGCAACAAAGTTACTAGGTAACTAAAACACCTACTTCTTGAATAATTGAATTTGAACTGATTTGACCCCAAAACAGCAGATTTAGCAGAATAATGGATAGAGGTTTTGCAAACACAATATTTATTGCCAATTGTGTGTAGAATAAGCCCTTTTCGGGATAACATACATATTATGAATCACCTTGTAGGTATTATTGAAAGCAAAATGACAGTTATAATGAATAAGGCCTTAAGAATTTAAACTTACATAAATGTACCTAATAAACACCTATAAAGATACAAAACTAAGCAAGTAGGTAGGTACTAAGTTTAAATTATATTTTTTATAAAGTACATACATACAACGCATCATATTTTATGTATAATAAAGTGAAAGAAAAAGGTAATGTTTACACAAAGATTTTCTTGTTTTTAATAAAATATTAATTTTATAGAAATCAATGCATAACTGATTTGTTTCATTACTGGCTACCTGGTGATTCATATCTCACTTTAGATATAGCTACTAAATGGATTGGAGCAATAAATAAAAGTAGGAAATTCAAAAGGTTTTTATTTCAATAAAATCACTGGGATCACTTTAAAACTTCTTAGAAACTACACCTGTTCCTCCGACCAAGCCTAGAAGAATCAGGCAACAAACACGGCTTGGTGCCTATTATTTTTTTCGTTGATTCTTTTCAGAAAATTGAATGTAGAGCTTCAGTGTGGTAACAATCGAACTAGGTTAGGCTCAAAAGAAAAATAATCAGGTATAAACCAAAAGCCCGCACCGGTCTACTCCAAAATTCACGATCTATAGGTACCTACCTATAAATACCGAACTCCGTTGAATTTTTTGACAGGCCTCATAGCTCGGTCGGTAGTAACTGCTGGAGGTCGCGGGTTCGATTCCCGCACTGGGCAAACATTTGTGACTAACACAGATGTTTGTTCTGTGTCTGGGTGTTAAATATATATCTATTATGTATATCAGTCTCTGGTACCCATAGTACAGGCTATGCCTAGTTTGGGATCAGTTGACCGTGTGTGATATGTCCGGAATATTTATTATTATATCTTATTATTTTGGTATTTTTTAAACTTTAATTTTCTCCTTTTCTGAGCAGTTACAAAAAAAACCCAAAGCAATACAAATTCATATCAAAACTACTAAGAAATCATTAGCCTGCCAGGGATTGTCTAATAGTCCTGTATTACAGAGATATGGACGGTCATAGGTACCAGAATTCTGGTTGTGAGGACCGATAGAAATGCCGATAACTTTGAAACTATGGAACTACAAATTGAAAGAATAGCATTTCCAAGAACTACAAATTCGCGACTAAGTCTTGGTGAACTCCTGGAGCATGATCCGAGGACGTAATGTCATAAACCTAATACTCTTTGGTTTGGTCCGGGGTCCTGACTACAACCATTCTTCAATCCTCTCTTCAGACTTTTTGGCGGGAACTTGCGAAGTGATGTTGTGCTCTCAAATTTATTTTTCAAAATTAGTGTTCAATTGAATAATACTATGTAATTAAAGGGTTTTTTTTACGTAATATTGATTTAGTAAAGCCCACAAGTATAGTGAAATAAAACGATTGCGTGTATCGTGATTTTTCGAGTTGGCGCCAAAAGGTTCCTCGAAGTTTTAGTAAATTAGCCATCATCATAACTTACTAAAACTGAACTTGCTTGACGCTGACTTGACCATGAACTAAGAAATGAAAAGAAAATATAGATAAAATTAACAATAAAACTACACGTAAATCAGACATGGTGGTAAGGCCTTTTATACCATAGCCAGCACGAAAGGGAAACTGTCTGACGTCTGTCAAGCAAATGTCACGTCATGGCTCATGTCAGTCAAACAATACTCATAGTAGTCTGTGAACCCAACCAACAAACAAAATGATACTAAATACATTCTTTCTTTTGCATTTCTGCCTGACTGAATAAATTATTTACTCAGAAATAGTGTCTGAAAAATGTGTTTAATAACAAAACCGTACTAACTCAAATAAATGTACTCTTATTGTGATCGTAAGTTTTGGGTCAATAGTGCCTTATTGTCAGTAGAAACGCGGTCTTTACACTGTCTATAATTCATCGAAGCATCATGCATCTCGTATCTGGATTGTTATATTTACTACTAATAATGCACAATACACGTGCTGAGGTGGGAGAAACGGACCTTAATGACCTATCAGAGCAACAGAATTCGGTGAAGATAAATAAGTGTTGTGAAAGCAATGAGCTCATGGTTGATTCAGTATGCCGATTAGCTGAACAATACAATCAAAGTAAGTAACCTTAAGCCGAACTAGGTAGGTACATCAAATTCTGCTAAATCTGCATTTCACATGAAATGTGTTAGGTACTTTGAAACTCTAGTAAATACCTACCTACTTGATATCACTTCCTTCTTGGGTAACCAGACATGCATACCAAGTTGCAAGTTGGTAAGTTTAGAAGTTACTAAACCACAAGTCAGTACCTACTATCCTAATATGAAAATACCTGTAATTACTAAATACAGATTTGTTATAGAAGTAATAAGACTACAGTCTTCATATTCTAAGTACTATATTTCAGGTTTATGGAAGCCTCGATTCAAGACTGAAGATGGCAAAGATACTAAAGTAAAGTATTATCAGTTTGTGCTAGGTCTTCCAGACTGTGAGACTACTCAGCGGAGACCTATAATTGTTTTGGGGAATCCTCAATCGGAAGATGAGTAAGTTTTAAGTAACAATACCTGGTTTTATATTTATTATGGCTCTAAGTCTAGGAAAATCATAGTGTACTGCCACCATGCCTATAAATTCTACCGGAAAGCAGCAATGCTGCTAGCTGCATGCTGTGAAGTAGCCAGTTCAATTACAGGCACATAAGACTTACCAATGCATGTTTTAGAAGTCAGAGTACTACTGCCACTGGTATCGCAAGCATTGCTACTTTAAAAGACTTATTACTGATACTTTCAGGTTAAATTTACTGACCGATGGAAGACTGCAGCATGTAATCCACCATGAGCACAGTATGGACAGTATAAAAGAAGAGCCAGTGAGCAACACATTTAGTTTGCATGAAAGCATACCAATTCCAGTGGTGAAGGAGCCATCCTCTTATATACACGCGCAGGACAAATATTGCATGGATAAGGTGAGTTTAAAAACAATTATGTGCAAACTATTTGAAACAAGCCTCTTGTTTTGGTTAAGCTAATCAGTATTGCATGAACATTGGTTGAAAACCCCAAAGAAGCCTTCGATAGTAGTATTTCACGTTTTTTAGATAGGGCAGCCCTATAAAAAAAGACCTCTTTCAAAGCCATGTCCCAGGTTGACATGCTTTCATCTATGTTACAGCATGGTAACTAACTAGAACTTTAACCGCTAGATTGTAAGTCAGTGAACTTACAAACAAAACATATTTATCACATAAGTTATCTACTTGAAACTGTTGACTAATGAGTCAAATCTTTTACAGATACTTATAACAGACACAAACATGACAGGGCTATATGCGCAGGTGTGTGTGCCAGAAGTAAAAATAAACTGGAAGGACACAGGTTTTGTATTGAAGAAAGTATTGAATCCAATGTTTCATGCTATAGCAATGATTCTGTACCTACTGGTGGCTATAATATACTTTGTGCTGCCAACATTGCGAGACTTGGCAGGGAATATAATAACAACAATAATGGTGAGCTTGATTGTTAGTCAAGCTGCTGATTTGGTCCGGATATTCACAGAGTTCAGTAACCATATCAGCTTCATGATCACAGGTAATCCTTTATTTATTAGGTTTAGACTACAAATTGTTGATTATTTAAATCTGTCTATTTTTCATTTCTATTAATCAACTACATACTTATTCCAGATATTATTTTATACATCAGCCTACTGAGTGCCTTTTTCTGGTTGAATAGTTTTGGCTTCTACATTTGGAAAACATTCAAGTAAGTATAAATAGAGATGTTCTATTTTTACCCGACTTCAAAAAAAGGAGTTTCTCAAATCGTCGTTTTTTTGTGTGTATATTGTTACTCGATTTTGATAATTCTTTCCCTGGATTATTAAGAATGATCCCAGGTAGGGATTGCTACTTGTCCCGTAAAAGATAAAAAAATCATCTTATCTCTTCTTATCTCTTGATAACATCTCTTGGCCGAAAAACTTTGTAACGCTTTCATCATATATCTAAATCTATATTTATTAATTTCCAGGTCTAGAAATGTATTCTTACGAGTGACAGATGTGCGTAAATACTGCTACTACTCTAGCGTAGTGTGGACATGCGTGGCAGTTATGGCAGCAATGGCAATTTGTGCGCATTTCTTACTCGATATGGGCACGCATCCGAATAGAAAAATGAAAACGCAGTTCTCATCCTCAATATTGGTTGATGATGTAGAACAGGAGACTATTGGTAAGATATTTTAACTTAAAATTGACTATGCCATCTTAAATATCGGCAAAATTTGTTAGAAAAAAAACTTAACTTATCTAACTAGGTATCCTACTTCCTCCCTACTAATTTTATAAATGCGAAAGTAAATATCTGTTAGTTACCTTTTATGACTAAACTGGTGAACCGATTTTGATGAAAATTGAGCAGGTGCACCTGCTGAAGCTAGCTTAAGGAGCGACATAAGGTTCTTTATAGCAGGGTAGCGCGCAAGCGAAGTCGTTCAAAATAATATGACCGCTGGATGATTAAGCCCATTATTTTTGCCACAGTTATTTTTTTATTATTACCTACATTGCCTAGAAACTGTTTGAAAAGTCTAGTAAAATAATATTTTTGTTTCAGGGTTGCTAGGAATTGCGATCTTCTTTACTCCAGTAGCATTCACGATAATATTCAACGTATTTTTTTACGTAACCACTTTGAAAATCATCAAGAGGATAAACATTTATGGAAGGATCCATCACAAGTTAAAAGGATGGTAAGTCATATTTTATTAATCCGGCTCGAAGGGCCATTTTCTTTTATAATATACAGAAAAAAGAGTTTGATATAGAGAAATACACAACTCTTTCTTGTGTATTGCACAGCAGAAAATGGTATTTTTAAATAGTAAACTGATCTTTTTTTTCAGTTTCAATCTATTCCTACAACTATTCCTCATTATGACAACGGCGTGGCTATTTCTACTTCTATCATGGCTCAAATTCGATGAGTTGATTTATGCACACGTCTTCGTGAATTTACTCCAAGCTGTATTGATATTCTATGTGTGCGTGCTCCGGCAAAACCACGTGACGTTCTTACTGCGCAAGAGTTGCTGTTACGCAGAACCGGTGCCTACGGGAGAATGGGGTGATGAGATGACTCATATGAACGGAGGGAATTACTTTTGAAGGTGCGACATTTTTTTTAAATCGTGCTAAGTGATGTTGATTCACTAAAGATAAGATGACGGCTTTTGTCATGGTTCTTTATGAAAAAGATAATGTTATAAATCGAAGTAGGAATTTTCTAATAAGTATTAACTATTGAATCTCAAAAAAAAGATACAGGCCGCAATTTTTTATACTCGTTAAAACAATGATTGTAAGATAAAAAAAATGCATCGCTTTTGAAACATTTGACATGACAATTTAATATTTAGCACCTTAAAATATGTTCTAACTAGGGCCTTTTATGAATGTGCCTTGTAAAATGTGTTCTATACGAAACATGTATTAGTAGATTATGAAAATGTATATACACTTGATATTATTAGCTTTAATTGAAGTGATAAATTCATATCAGCTAGACAGCTCACAAAGATACTTAACTATTTGTAAGAGTTTAACAAATTTTCAGGAAATAATGTTTAGGTCGTTTACAAAGACGAGATAATTATTAGGACACTAAAATAATGTCAAAAGCATTTACTACCATATATTGTGATTTTAACATGTTTGAAATACGATTGACAGCATAAATGTAGGTAATCAACATAGCTCAACAATAAGTTTTCCGTCCAGAACTTGTGCAAAATGGACAAGATTTGACTGTAATTACTCTCTTTTGTGTTTAAAAATAATTTAATTAAGTAAATAAGCCATTTAATATCTAAGACAAAGTATGATTTAAGCTAATAATTCGAACAGTTAAGTAATAATCTTAATAATCTATTTTATACTCAAACTAATAACAATCTTTACAAGATTTCTTTATAAACGATTAATTAATTACCGGCAGCATTTATTTTTATTCCGTTTATTTTAATAAAGAAATATGTAACTGACATCAGTGACTTTTATTACAAAGATCTTTTCTCATTGAAAATAAATAATCATGAAACTTTTTAGAAAGTCTGCATATGTATAAAGTTCATATCGACCGTCGGTCGTGGCCCCGGCCTACCCGTGGATGTCGTAAGAGACGACTAAGGGAAAAAAGCTAGGGATGGGCACCAGAGGACTTAGAGTACCAATAGTGGACTCTGAGTGGACGAGGCAAGAGCGCTACTCGCACTCGATTTAGCCGCGCTATGCGAATCGCGCATCAATAGTCGAATGAACGCGCTCTAACAGTAGGCTCGACTGTTCTATGGCGCAGCCCGAGTCAATCTCTATTGTACACTGACCTGTGAAAACAGCTGCCCTTCCGGGCGCTCTGCGAGTGGTGACAGCTGACAGCGCACTACAAGGTGACAGTCGTCCATCACGGTGTTGAAGAACCGCCGCGTCGGCAGCAATGCTTCCAGGTCGATCATCAGCTCGAGGAACCTCTCGCAGTATCTGTGGGGTTGATTGCAAATCACCTCTATGTTTGATGGGTTAAGGACTGGTGTCAAAAAGCTACTTGGTCAACACCCAATAATTTTCAATAATTTTCGGCGCGAAGTAATTAATAGAGAGGTCATTTCAGCGATGGTTCATGTCCACTTGGTGAGTGAATACTATGCATTGGATGGTGCCAAATGCAGACTAGCTGCTCAGTTTCTGTGCAGGTATTTTTCAAATACCCACCTACATTTAATTAGATTAATCATCCAAACCAACAGAAAGTTATTTATAGAGAAGCAAGAAATTAATTACTCAAGTATGTGTCCTATAGTCTAACAAGTACATAATTCCAAAATAAATAAGTATCTTAATTTCCGATAGAAATTATTTATTCATTTTGTGATTCAATATCGGAAATTACAATAGTAGGTACGCACTAAAAAGAACTAACCTGATAGCATGAGCGTCCACATCACCATCCTCAGGAATGCTCTCAAGAATCCTCATGAACTTTATCATCAGCCGCTGTAGGTATCGTCTTTCCCAGTTCAGTTTTTCCATCTGTTCCGGCTTGTCTTTCTTTTGAATCGCACGCCAGTACTTCCGCCATTTTGGAACTGCTTTGAACTCTTGGTTTCTCCTTCCTGTAAATTAATTTTCTTAGAATACCATACTTACACCACTCATCACTGTTCTCGTACTAATGTCAAAACAAGTTTCGTAACAATCACTACATATTATAAAACAAAGGCCAGTCATCGCGTCTGCCTGTCCGAACGCGATAAACTCAAAACCTACTGAACAGATTTTCATACGGTTTTCACTAATGGACGGAGTGATTCAAGGTTTAGGTATATAACTATATACTGTTTTGTGAAAATGGCTGAAATATGACGATGATTGTTGAAGATGTCTGAAAAAATCATGCAGACTGGGAGCTTAACTGTAATTTGTTGATACTCAATTTACTAAAAACTTTGTGGGAGTAAAGGTTCTCGAATGGCGACCACAAACCGGGCTACGCAGTGTTGGATGGACCGAAGCGCACGATGTGAAGGTTGCGGGAAGTCGGTGGATGAAGAAGGCTCAAGACCGTTCGTCATGGAACTCTTTGGGGGCGGCCTATGTCCAGCAGTGGACTTCTACAGGCTGATGATGATGATGATGATGAAAAACTTTGTATGGGAAATAGCTCTGACCGCTACTAAGGGTTCTAGCTCTATTCACGATTCTAGCTAAGTTACAGCATCACCTACTACAAACCATTTATTAGAGTATGGTAGGGCAATGGTTTAGAAATAGCAATAGATATGTCTGACGGTTGCTGTCCCCTGCACAAGAATCTAGACTTAATTGAGCAGATAATAACTCACCTTCTTGCAGGCTGACCCACATGCTGAGCGACACAAGCCGCTTCACCTGGTCCCTGCACAGTTGGACCTCCATACTGCCGAAGCAATGGTTTAGGAACAGCAGCAGACCGGTCTGCTCTCGCATATTTCGAGCGGTGTTGTCTTCCGCCACGCTCGCTTGAAGGACTTGCTCGAAAAACGCGGGGAAATGCTCCGGCTTTTTTAGGAAAGCCTGGAATAGAAGAATGATTTGGTGAAACTAAAATTAAAAATAAAAAAAAATAAAAAAAAATGTATGCAACAAAGATGTGCATCAAACGAGCATAGGCTGCAAATATATCGACCTAATTAGTATTTAATTCTGAATAATTAAATGATAACAAATCGACGTAACTAAGTGTTCTCCAAAGTCCCTGTGGTTTGAAATAAATGAATTGAATTGAACAGGAATAGAATGACATCAAGACAATGTAGTAAACAGTTTGGTATGATTGATTTAGTTAGTTAATAAGTAAATAACACCCAATAGTCACATACATTGTCCTGACCCCACACTACTGTGTCATGGGTATCAGAAACTTCGAGTACCATAGTACTACAACACCCATACCCAGAACAAATATTTGTAGATCATGCAAACATTTGTCTCGCGGCGGGAATCGAACCCGCATACCCTTGCGTCTCTTCAGATGGGCACTCGCCTGCTGCGCCACAGACCATGAAGCAGATTACGATTACAGTTCAGTTAAGTTCATTTACACAAGACCGCTGCGCTGGTCACTGATTCTCAGGTCATGAATAACCAAAAATGAATCAGATGCTAACCCTAAGAACAAATTAGCTGAGCAAAACAAATACGAACCTGCCAAGCCGGCACTCTTTCCCGGAACTTCTCTGTGATCATGGCGATGATAGACATCATGTGCGCATGCGTCGCCTTCCCGGCTTCGTAGTAAGGCCAAAGGTAGTTCTCAAGGTATTGAGAAAACTCCAGCATCATGATACGGCGAACTGAAAAGCTGAAAAATCCAATATTCAGTAGTTACTCTTAAAAAAAATAATCTCTAGGGGCCTTGCTAATAACTTGCTTTTAAGTATAATTTATTGAAGAATTAGGTATTTCATCAAGTGTAGCGTAATAACTTATCCTGAAGCTCATCGCTTTTTTCACTGCTTTTATTTAATTCCTAATTATTTTTATTCACTGAGCCTCACCTTGTTAAGTTGGCACCACACTGAAGCTCTACATTAAATTTTGAGAAAAGGATCATTTAAAAAATTATAGACACCAAGCAGTGGTTGGTGCCTGATTGTTTTAGGCTTGGTAGTGAGGAACAGGCATAGTTTCAACTTGTTTCTAAGATGTTTCAAAATGATGCTAGTAATTACAAGAAATAAACATCTTTTCCTTTGTATTTGTATACTAGAAGATTATTGTATTTGTATACTAGTAAACAGAATTGGGTTTCTTTGTTGGTCTTTAATAAATGAAATAAATTATATCCATTATTTATTATATCAAAACAGAATGCAACATGTAGGTTTTCAAGAGAACCTATTCAAGACTGAAATATTCTATTTAGTTTTGAATATAATTATTTATTTTAAATTCTAGTTAAAATTATAATAAAACACTTAGAATTCTTATTTTTTCCCATATCCATAGAGAATATTTAGCAAAACACTCAACCAACTAACATTCATTGGCCAGTAAATTTTGAAAATTAGATGAATAAAACAGGTCAATGTATCCATCTACAAGGTCATTGACTCTGTTTGCTTCATTTGTTTGAATCAGTTAGGCTATGACCACTGAAAGTAAAAGGGTTTTTAAAAATTTCCTGAATTTTATTGTGAAAATAGGAGTAACTTACTTGGATCCAAGTATTTCAGCATGGTATATTGACTCCACGATAGACGCATCATAAGGTAAGTGGTTGTCCTTAGTGGCCGGGGACCAATACTGATTGGCAAGCTGGAAACAATTCAACCATGTGGATTTAGTACAATTCAATGAGGAGAGTTACATAGATTTGTTGTATGGTGTTATAAACACTAGTAGGTCCCTGATTTTATTATAAATGTAATATGCTTAAGGTACCTACACAATTTTTCATGCACAAGTAGGTACTCAACTTACAAAATGGAAGACCAACTTGCTTTGCTTTATACTCTAAAATCGGCATCACATCATGTGTGGTACATTGAAACACTTTAAAAAACTATGTCCTCTCTGGCTTGTTTGCCAAATTGAGATCTTAAGAGAATTTATTGAATATTCACTGCTGTGTATAACAATATTAATGATTATGGACTATGATTGAGGACCTATTTAAACCAATCCTATTTAGAACAAAATTTTAACAATATGATACCACAACCTAATGCATGATACATAGTTAATATAAGAATAAATAGGTAACTAAATAATATGATGTTTTATATTTTAAATTCTGAGGCAAATATGATGAAAACTAATCAATTTTACAGATTTTACTCAGCTGTTTTAGTTTTAATAGAGAGTTGAGGTTTATTGAGTTATAGATACTCGTTTGATGGACCCTTGGCCTTTCTATTTGTTGATATCAGAACTTTTAATGCAGCCTAAGATTAACAAGATCTAGGCACCATAGAAAGTTTTGCCCAGCAGTAAGAATTGAGGTTATCAAAATGATAACACAGATTCTAATTATGCCCAGAAAGCTTAAAAACATTACGAAAAGAAATATTTGGTACAGACTTTTAGAAACCGGCTAGCAATTCACAAAACTTTAAGGTTTTATCTTGTTTTATGTCATAATGTTATGAAATTCAATTTTAACCCCACTTACTTGGGTTATCCGATCAGCGTTAATTTGTGAAAGCGTCGGCAAAGGTATTTTAGGTTTATCTGTCGGCTGTGGTGCTGTATCAGTCTTCATTTTTCACTTTTACAATAGTAATAAACAAATCCTCAAAAACAAACACAAATAGGACTAACGTATTTAAACAAAAGTACTCTGTGGGACTAACCAAAACGAGAAACCACCGAGCGAGAAACAAACAAAACATCAAATCAATCAAACCGACTGAATTTGACATGAGCTTGTGTGTGTCATTTGACTTTGATTGAAAATATCCGTTTTTAACAATGGTCAGCGTAGGAATTAAACCGTAAACAGAGTTTATTATAGACCGGGCTAGCGCGTATACCTGAGCAAGACGAAAGTTCGTATAATCCAGCCAATTAGAAATTGATATTTTTGTGCTAGGCTCTAGGCATGAGAATGACCATGCAATTAGTGCGGTTTATCCAACCAATGATAAATTTTAAAATTTAAAGAAATGGTAATGATTTAAGCATTAGAAAACTAAATAAATAATAACGTGTTCAATTATATAGCCAGATCTTTTTCCAGCATAAAGTTTTAATTGCAAATAGAAACAAAAACGGTACTTACCGGTGAAATATTTTCCGCTTTCCTTAAACTATCGCTCGTGGAGCCTATAATACTGCAACGTACCATGTAACCAGTTGAATTCTACACCTGCTTCACCAGGCACACAAAAATATTAGTTAGTAAATTAGTAATTACTGCACTTTTTCACACTAACAATTGACTTTGTTGTGCACCAATGATTTGTGCACAACAAACCCAAAGTGCGTACGCAGACAGTGATGGAAGATAACAGTTCTTTCTCCTTTACTCATGCTTCGTTTTATATATTTCTATCCTTTTCTTTCTTGTTATTATTATTAAACGTGACGTCTATGTTATTCTCGGTCTACGAATTAAACAGTCAGACAGTTTTAGCGCTAAATTTGAAGATTAGTCATTAGAGTCAAACTTATATAAATTTTTGGTTTTTAATATAAAAATTAATAAGATTAGAATCGTTTGTATTACGATAAAACATTCGGCAACGACCAACCTAATTTTATTAAGGATCGATTATGGAATTGAATTTTTTTTTCAGACCGTGAATGAAAATGATGTTTGATCCACCTGACTACCCGTACAAGGAGTTATCAGAAACGTTTGATGAACTTCTCCTTAATAAAACTACATGTTCTGATGTCCCAGATGCGGCGCGTGAAACCATTGTAAACAATGTATCGAATCCATTATCATTCCACTCAAACGATTCTGGGAGGTATTTTACTACAGACAGCACTTATCTTCTGGAAAATATAGCACCAAACAACACGAGTTTATATGTTATTCAATCTGAAAATTTGTTGAACTATGAACCAACACTGTTAGATGAAAATACAGTCAATCAATTTTTAATACCGCTTCAAGATTCTGCGAACAACAAGGTAAGAATAATTGCTTCCCTTCATGTTACCCAACTCTAGTAAATGGCGGTAATTTTTTAAAATGTTATTTACTTAGTTTTTTTTTCAGGCAACATATTAATTTTTCCGCGGCTCCTGAAAACCATAGGGGTGTTTTGGAGTACCTATATCTATTGGGAGTTTCCTTTTTCAGGAAATTGACAATTCTGGACCGGATTTGCTGGCTCTTCACTCGTGTGTGATTTGCCACGATATATTTACGACAGAATCTGACCTTCTGGATCACACCATAGCATTTCACGCCTCAGCAAATATCACAGAAGCAGACCTAGCTTCTGTTGGGACACTTCCGGAACAACAACCGGAAACACTTCAGTCAGCATCATCTGCAACAAGTGGTAAGAACCAAGAAGACGAAGCTTTTGGCCATAGACCTAAAAAAAAATTGACTTACTATGCCTACATGGGACTACATAAGTAGGCTTAGAACGTCTAATTTTTTTTACTTATTTATCTTTTTAGTACTATAATACGTTCGTATGGAAGTTCCTTTTTATTATGTGTTACCAACTGAGCAAATAATTTTCAGAAGCAACTAACAATGGTGATTTTGAGTCGGACTGGCTTTGTTGTCGTGTTTGCCAGCGTGTGCTCTCCACCGCTCTCGAAGTCGAACCTACAGGTGATTGAACAAATTTTCCCTAGCTAGAATAACGTACACCAAATACTATTATATTATCCTTGGTACTACCCAAGACTATAAGCCCCTTCGTCCACGGCGCGACTCAAAAGGAACGCGACTGAAACTGTAGTCACTTATGAGTAGCCTGACTGCGATAGCAATAGTATTTCAATGCGCGTCCGTCCACGGCGCTACTCAAAAGGAACGCGTTTGTAACTAGTCTCCTGGCGACTCGACATGCTGGTCGCCAGGCGACTGGTTTAGAGAAACTGTTGAAAAATGAACGAATAAAAAGTAATTATAAGCCCCTTCGGCCACGACGCTACGCAAAAGTGACGGAACTCATTAGAAACTAGAGTTGCGGACTGATTGGAAACTTAGACTCGTCCACGGCGCTACTAGAATTTCCTGAAACTCAGTACACGATTTTATGTAAACAAAGTTTTGAAAACGAAAATAATTAACATGACTAGTGATAATTCGAGCGATGACACGGAATTATTACTTCTCCAGTCACATAGACGTCAGAATCACTTATAATTACTGTTTATTCGTTCATTTTTCACACAGTTTCTCGAAACCAGTCGCCTGGCGACCAGCATGTCGAGTCGCCAGGAGACTAGTTACAAACGCGTTCCTTTTGAGTAGCGTCGTGGACGGACGCGCATTGAAATACTAGTGCTATCGCAGTCAGGCTACTCATAAGTGACTACAGTTTCAGTCGCGTTCCTTTTGAGTCCCTCCGTGGACGAAGGGGCTAAGTGATTCTGACGTCTATGTGACTGGAGAAGTAATAATTCCATGTCATCACTCGAATTATCACTAGTTATGTTAATTATTTTCGTTTTCAAAATCATCATCATGATGATGATGATGATTAGGCACAGTGGGTATATATCCTATCCTACCGTCTATAAATTTCTATAAGCGAAAAGTGAGGATGTTTGTGATTGAATCACGACGTCGTCGAGTCAAGCAAAATTGACCTAATCCCGTAGATATAAGGATCATTTTGAAATACATTTTAGATGACCTACGCCACGCCGTACGAACACGGCTTAATGCTTTGCAAGTTATTAATATTAAATTGTATGCTCCCACCAAAGAATTAGAAAAGTATAAAATAAAAAAAACGACACGAGACTAAATCAAACCCAAAATACCTTCACCACTTTCTTGGTCTATCGTACCTCAAAACGTTTTAGAATTCGTTTTTGTTTCAGGAAATCATCCAGCAGATGGCGCTAGTAGTCTTTTAATTTCCATGATTATTTTCCAGAACAGCTATGCTGCATCGACATCAACGGAAAGTGCTGCGTCTCGACTAGGAGACTGCATACTATGTTCGTGTGCGACATCTGTAGCGGGCTCTTTGCGGATGGTGAGGCGTTGGACCACCATCGACTTACGTGCTACGGCGAAGACGGGATTTATGAGGTTTCTAATGATCCACACTAATAATATACGTAAATGTGAATGTAACTCTGCATGACCTGCAAATATTTGTTCCGGGTCTGGGTGTTTTGGTACCATGGATAGTACTCGTAGTTTCAGATACCTACTACACAGGGAATCCTAGGTCCATGTGGGTCAGGACTATGTACCTATGTGACTGTTGGTTGTTAGTTTTTTTATCTAAATAAAATGGCATTATAACCGACCGACTGACAGACAACGCAGATCCGAAACCATTGGTCTTAATGACTTGGAATCTTGTAGGTTTGTCCCTTTTAGTGTATAGTGGTGTACTAAGAAAGGATATCCTAAAATTTACCCCCTAAGCGGGGGTTGAAGTTTGTAAAAAACATCACGCGAACGGGGGCTTTCACTGACCGCTTACCATCAGGTGGGCCGTAAGCTAGTTTGCCACCTCTGTTGTATTAAAAAAAAAAAAAAAAAAACGATTTTATAAATATTTTCAGAACTCCACAACTCTGAACGAAGACGTATCCCTCTACTCCCGATGCCCGGAGGTGTGCTTCACATGCGACACGTGCGGCAAGCAGTTCCCGTCCACTGAGGACCTGAAGAAGCATCTAGTGGGGTGTCACAGACCAAGGAACATTCGCCGGAGTAGAACGTACACTGCTAGTAACACTAAGATGTGGAACTGCGGCTCTTGCAATCAGCTGTTTGCTACTGCCAGGTGCTGTAACTTAATCTATTATACATAGAGATTCATATGTGTACTACCCCCAAAGGGGATTATTTAATAAACAGAGAAAAGAAAAGAGAGCGAAAACTAAGTCATTTTTTTCCGTACTCATTAAAATTAGCTGGTTTTGGTATTTTTATCATATAAAATAAAATAATAAACAAAAAACTAACTAAGATTAAACTGATTTGATCACAAGACAGCTGGTTTTTGCCTAAAGATGCTCAATGAAAACATATGATAAAATAAGGTGTAGAATAATAAGCCCCTTTCGAGATAGTATACCTACATACATATTATGAATCACCTTGTATTCATCATCATCATTCATCATTTTAACCATAGGACGTCGACTGCTGAACATAGGCCTCCACATACATTTCTAGAGCGATTGATCTGCCGAGTCGTGCAAGTTGCTCGAGATATCTCCGCTCGCTTCGCTCGCTCGATCAATCATTTTCATCATCAGCCTGAAGAAGTCCACTGTTGGTCAGAACTCCCCAGTGCGATAACGAACGATCTCGAGCCGGTTGTCTCGTCATTATCGTCGGTCCATCGGGTAGCCTCCTGTACAACATCGTCATAGATTTGTAGAACCGACAACCGTTTGGAT